>OY292382.1:923924-6476424 GCA_958496195.1 Timandra comae | reverse complement strand
CTAACCTAACCTAACCTAACCTAACCTAACCTAACCTAACCTAACCTAACCTAACCTAACCTAACCTAACCTAACCTAACCTAACCTAACCTAACCTAACCTAACCTAACCTAACCTAACCTAACCTAACCTAACCTAACCTAACCTAACCTAACCTAACCTAACCTAACCTAACCTAACCTAACCTAACCTAACCTAACCTAACCTAACCTAACCTAACCTAACCTAACCTAACCTAACCTAACCTAACCTAACCTAACCTAACCTAACCTAACCTAACCTAACCTAACCTAACCTAACCTAACCTAACCTAACCTAACCTAACCTAACCTAACCTAACCTAACCTAACCTAACCTAACCTAACCTTTTTTTTTTTTTTTTTTTTTTTTTTTTTTTTGCCGGGGGGAAACCCTTTTGACGGGTCCCCGCCGCATAATAGCGGCGGCGGGGTATGTCGGACTCGCCGCCACGAAGATGGAGATGTGGCGGCCCTACCGACTAAAACCCCCCGGGGTGATGACACCAAATACGCGAGAATGATAGGGTCACGGGTCCAGCGACTGCATGACTGCCGCAACCCCGTCCGCGTTATGCCTCTGAAGGCAACCATCACCGGGCCGAGATGAGGGATCGACCCGGGGGCAGGGTGTAAAGAGCCACTGCCCTCACTACTCGGAGCACACGCAAGTATTTTCGCGCGCGCATATCCCCTCGAGGTTATGAGCGTTGGCAGCAAGCCTCTCCAGACTCACTGCCGCAACCTCTGTTATGGAGGTCTTGGCCCTTGGGCGCCTCCTCTTCTCCGTGCTCTTCGCCTGCGGATGGGGTCCTCCGAGGAGATCTCCCTTTCACGTTCCGCGGCTTCTTTAATTGAGAGCACTGTCTCACAGTATGTGGCCATGGCTTGCCACGCCCTTTCGTCGTCTACGATGAGGCGGACGACTGTGGGGAGTGATAGGTCTGCTCCGATGGTGTCCATTAGGGCATTTCGATGGTCTACCCAGGCTGGACAGACCTCTAATGTGTGTTGCGAATTGTCCATAGGACTATCGCAATGGTGACACGACGCATTAACTTCCCGTCTAGCTATTCGGTGAAGAAAGCTGCCAAAGCAGCCGTGTCCGGTCAGCATTTGGACGAGACGGAAGGTCAACACGCCGTGTCTTCTCTCTATCCACCCCTGGAATATGGGGCGAACGGCCTCAATTGTTGAGATGCCAGCACTGGGGTTAAGCAGCCTGCTCTCCCATCTCTCCATCATGTGCCGTTGGGCTAGGACTCTCTGTCCCTCGATCTCGGTAGGGGCAGGTCTTTCACCTTGGAGGCGGCGGGTTTGTGTCCAATGGTAGACAGAGTAGAGGACCTCCGCCTCCAGATCCCAGGGCGGGGCACTTGCCAAGAGACAGGCAGCCTCATACGACACGGATCTGTAAGCCCTTATGACCCCTTGCGCCATTACTCTTTGAGGTCGCCTAAGTAAGGCGACAGTCTGCTTCGACTGGGCACTAGCCCAAACCGGGGCACCATATAGGGCCATGGATTTGACGACGCCGAGGTAGAGTTTGCGGCAACTATTGTCTGGGCCACCGAGATTCGGTAGCAGTTGCCTCAGGGCAGCGGCGGCCCCCATAAGTTTGGGGACCAAGATGGTGAAGTGCTCCTTGAAAGTCCACCTGCTATCTAAAACTAGGCCCAGGTATTTTAGTGTGGACCCGACCTCAATCCGGGTGCCACCTACCACGAGATGAGTGCCAGGGGGCGGCGCTCGTCGGGGGCCATGAAAGCATATAGCTTCCGTTTTGTCCAGTGCCACCTCCAGGCCTAGACATCGGATCCTTGTGACCATTTGAGCCACTGATGCTGTGGCCAGACGGCAAGCATCGCGGCAGGAGTCTGCTGTGGCCGTCACCAATGTGTCATCTGCATAGCAGACGACTTCCGTTTCTGGGAGCATTGCGGCTCTCAACGCCCAGTCATACCCGATGTTCCACAGGAGTGGTCCAAGGACCGACCCCTGTGGAACACCGCATGTCATGTTCCAGGTCTTGATGCCTTCTTTGGTGTCATACTCAATAGAGCGGCTATTTAAGTAGGCTTCTACAACACGGCGGAGGTAGGGAGGCACCTGATGGTAGACGAGCGCCTCTCTGACGCACTCCCAGGGGAGGGTATTAAATGCGTTGGCGATGTCCAAGGACACCGCCAGAACTAACTTCCCCCGGTTAACTGCTTCTTCCGCAATGTGCTTGACCTTGAGGATAGCATCAATGGTCGATCGCTCCTTCCGAAAGCCAAATTGATTGGCAGACAAATTTGGCCCTGTTGAGCCAAGATGGAAATTAATTCGAGTCGCAATGATGCGCTCAAACAATTTCCCCATCTCATTGAGGAGCACAATCGGTCTATAGGCTGACGGCGAGTCCACAGACCGACCGGGCTTTTTAATGAGGACTAGTCTGCCTCTCTTCCACGGGGTGGGGAATTGGCCCCGCTCCATGCACGCAGAATACAGCGCTCGCAGACGAGACTCGAGGTCATCGACTTTGAGCGCCATAAGAAGTGCGCGACCTGGAACGCCGTCTGGGCCGGGGGCAGTGCATTTTGACCGGAGTCTCATCACCGCCCCCTTAAGCTCCTCCCCCGTTACTTCCTCTGGTGCCTCTTCGGCTATTGGGGCTGCATTAGGTGGCGTCATAGGTGGGGGTGTGTGAGCGACTCTATTCGGGAACAGAGCCGTCATCACACCTTCGAGCACTGACGGCCGGAGGCTCAGCGTGAGCGGAGGGGCCCATGGACGGAGCTTATTGCGCACCATCCGATACGGGCGCCCCCACGGGTCGCTGTTTAACTCCCCCAGCAAGGCCTCCCTGGCTTGCGACTTAGCCGCCTCAATCGCAGCCTGCAGCGTCTTCTTTGCGGCCCTGTATAGGTCATACAGTGCCGCCTCCCTTTCTCCGTGGTCAGGACGACGGATACGGAGCCTCCGGTGCCTCTGGTACTGGCGGCGTTCAGCAATGCATGCAGCGCGAAGCTGAGCTATCTCCGCTGACCACCAGTACACGGAGGTCTTAGGTTGACGGGACCGGATGCGAGGCATGGAAGCATCACATATGTTGGACATGGCCCCATCGAACCAGGCTGCTTCGTTCTCGACGTCATCGGGCCTGTCGGGCGCCGGTATCCAAGTTTGGACAATTGTGGCCTCCTCTAGGAGGTTACGGTCCAAGCTTTTAAGGGCCCAACGTGGGCGATCAGGACCGGGTCTACGGCTTAGGCCGGGGTCCGAGGTGTGGGCGGAAACGCTGAAACGGATATAACGATGGTCCGACAACGTCTCCACCTCCTCTAGGACCCTCCAGCCTTGGACACGGCGCGCCAGAGCGGGGCATGCGAACGTAATGTCCACTATGGATCCGCCCTGTTGCCGCACGCACGTGTCGACCGAGCCCCGGTTCATCACGCACAGACCTTCTGCAATAGCCCACTCCTCGAGTGTTTCTCCTTTTGCATCTGTTCTCGGGGAACCCCATGCGACGGATTTCGCGTTGAAGTCCCCGAGAACCAGTGTTGGATGCGGAAGACCACGACGCCTCAAAACAGACACCTCATCGAGGAATTGTTCGAATTCCCCAAGTGTGCGGTTTGGGGAAAAGTAAATGCCCACCACGTAAATGTCCCCGACGAGGGCAGCTACACACCCCCTCCCTCTTGAGATGTTTTGGAAGGGAGGCAATCCGGCAGACGTCCTGGTGAGAATCCCCACCAGTCCATTCGAGTCCTCTAGCCAATTGTCCCTAACAAAGGGGCTTCGGTAGGGTTCCGCCACCACTGCGATATGAATCGACCACTGCGCCAGGCTCTGATGTAAAAGGTCGAGAGCTCTGGCGCAGTGATTGATGTTTGTTTGCAGGACCCTGATCGAACTATCCATTGTGGACCGGGACATCTTCCACCTCGTCCATTGCCTCTATGGCAGGAGCAACCGTTGGCTCGGGAACTTTCGTCCCAGGGCCACTTTTATCGCCTTTTTTCTTTTTTGAGCCGGGAGCTGAGCAAGCCTTGCTCCCCACTTTATGATTCGCTGGTTTACCAGCATCCATACACACGCTGCAGTTGGGCGCAGCTGAACATGTGGCGGTCTTATGACCGGCCTGGCCGCAGCGATAGCAAAGGTCGCTGCGGTCCTTTGCAGATTGACATCTACATTTAACGTGCCCAGGTTCCATGCACCGGTAACATCTTAGGGGTCTAGACTCCAACAGCTTGACTCTAGCTGACACCCAGCCCACTAAGAGTTTCCCCTTCGTCACCAATTTTTTGGCTTCGATCGCGGGGCAACGTACCCACACTGTTCCAAGGCCCGAGGCGCTCATTTTTATGGGACCAGTTTTGATTTGGTCCGTTGAGCATCCCGTATCCCTGGATATGGCCGCTGCTATCTCCTCCGGTGTCACTGAATCGTCCAGGCCCATAATGCGCAGTTCGCTGCATTTCACGGGCCTGTATATCCTGACATCTTCCTCGGCAAAAGTCTGCCTGATTTTTTCAGCGAGGGCGTCCGCTTGAGTGGAAGTTCCCGCTCCCGGCACCTCCAGGATTCGCGCACCTGTTGCCGCGTTTCGCTGTTTGAGTCCCCCCGATATGCCGAGACTAGGCAGATCGATTTTCGATTTAGCCTTGGTCATGATCCCGGCATAGGTGAGACCCTTTCTCTCTCCCTCTGGCTGGAGGGTAATGACGATTGCCGTGGAGCGGGGTGTCCGCACCTTTGGCTTTTTCGCCTTTTTGGTCGTCTTTGCATTCTCGACAGGCTTTTCTGTATCCTTTGTCTTCTTCCTTCCTTTTTTCACCACTTTTACCCATTCACCCTCGACAGGTTGGGCGGCCGGGATCTGGTTGCTGGTGGGTGGGGTTTCCCCTGCCTTGTCCTTCTCTTTAGTATTTTCTTTACCCTTCTTACTGTCATTAGCTTTCCGGGTTTTCTTCTTCTTTTGTTCTTCCTTTCCAGGACCCTTCTGAGTCTTGTCCTGGGGACCTATCTTATTTGAGTTTGCCGAAGGCACCGGAGCTTTTGGCCTTAGCGTCGGCCAGTCCTGCGCTGACAACTCCGGTGTTTCGACAACTCTGTCTGCCGCCAGAGGTGGTCTTACTCTTGGGGCGGGAGGGAGTCGTTCCTCTATCACCTCCCATCTTGCGTTGAACATGGTTCCTACTTCAACCATGATCGCCCTCATGTCCTCATCTGTGAGGGTTCTTCCTTGCTGATCGGTCGCCCGCTTGGGTGACCTTTCTGCAGGAAGTCCCGCGTCTAATCCGGTATTGCGGTTGCCTTCGCTTATTCGGCGCATGTTGACCTGTTCCTGTCGAACTTCCTCTATTTGTTTTTGGAAGTTGGCCAACTCTGCCTTTAGCTTGGCGTTCTCCGCTTCCAATTTGGCGGTGTGAGCCTCTAGTCGTGCATTTTCATCTGATGCCGTTCGAGAGCTCAGTTTCGTCATAGCCCCAGAAATGGAGCTGGCCGCGTCCTTAAGGCCCCGTATAAAGGTGCCCTTGAGGTTATTAGAGTTTTTGGCGACTTTGAGAATCACCGCAATACTCTCCTTCACCTGCTGGCACAAGACCGCGGCCGTCTCCTCGTCCAATGCGGAACCCCTAGAGGACGCTATGGACAACGAGCGAGAGCGGGTTGTAAACTCCCGCATCGTCTCCGCCATATCTTTCTCGGCCTGTACTCGGAGCTCCTCCTTCTCCAGCTCGAGTAAGGCCAGTTTGGCCTTGTGGAGGCCAACGTACTCGCTCGTTGTGAGCGGGCGGCCTCTGCCTTTTTGACAGGCGGGCATTTTCTGCTTCGGACTCTCCACGGAGGAAGGGTCCGATAGCGGCCTCTTTGAGGCCTTGCTGTAGGTCTTAGGCAGCCTCTTAATGCAAACTCTGAGGCTCCGCATAGACTCCGAGCCAGAGGACATAGCCTCGGCTCCGTCGCTCATCTCGCCACCACTTTCAAGGAGGCGGCCATCGCGGCTCTCGCTCCGACTCCGACTGCGACTGCGGTCACGGTGTTGCAGGGGTCTGAGACCGCGCCTGCCAACTCCCACTTCCTTCTCAGGCACCTCTTGTGCCGTGTCCTTAGAGGACCCTGGTTTTTCGCCGCCCATCTCAGGCACAACATCTTCTCCGTCCTTCTCGGACTCAACTTCGAAAGGGTTTTGGGTTTTAAGACTTTTTTCCATTTTTGATCCCACGAGCAGTGGTGAACTAAAGGTCATCCCGGGCAGAGCACCTTACACATCGGGAAAGTCTACATTTGCCGACACGGAGGGCGACAGGTATCCGTGCCGGAGGGGGGGCTTGGAGCAGCTGCACCAGCTACTACCCAGACCCTCGCCACCCCCCCCAAAAGCTTAGCCTTTAGGGTTTTTTCCCTGGGGTACCTCCCCCGCGGGCCGGCCAATTAAGGCAAGCCCACCACCCCCGCGGAAGTCACAAAACATGACCGCTTCCTATCCGCGGGACCGGTTCGGCCGACGGTGGCCGAAGCCTGTCCACCCGATCGAGACCCCTCGACCGGGCAGACCCGCCGCCCTCGCCCGTCACTGCCGTCATCCCGAATACGTCGGGGACGCCAGCCGGGCCCGTCTCGCCTAGCAGTTGCCCGGATTCTCCGGGACCCCTAGCCGAGACCTCTCCATCTCGCTGACATTTAGCCGTCGGCAAGCTAGTCTCAATGACATAGCCCACCGACGTTGCCCAGGACGCACCACGAGGAGGTAGTCAGCACGCGCCCCAACCTAACCTAACCTAACCTAACCTAACCTAACCTAACCTAACCTAACCTAACCTAACCTAACCTAACCTAACCTAACCTAACCTAACCTAACCTAACCTAACCTAACCTAACCTAACCTAACCTAACCTAACCTAACCTAACCTAACCTAACCTAACCTAACCTAACCTAACCTAACCTAACCTAACCTAACCTAACCTAACCTAACCTAACCTAACCTAACCTAACCTAACCTAACCTAACCTAACCTAACCTAACCTAACCTAACCTAACCTAACCTAACCTAACCTAACCTAACCTAACCTAACCTAACCTAACCTAACCTAACCTAACCTAACCTAACCTAACCTAACCTAACCTAACCTAACCTAACCTAACCTAACCTTTTTTTTTTTTTTTTTTTTTTTTTACTTTGGGAAAATGCGTTGAATCGCATACCACCGGGAGCCGAGAACGGGAGGTGACTCCCAGGTGGTTATGTGGGGCTCTCCCCGCCTGAAGGGCGGGGCCTACCCACTAAAAACCCAAAGACTTCCGTCCGCGTCTCGTAGGGGTGCCGTGGGATCTTGTAAAATTCCACCACAGGCACCCCGACGCTGGGCCCGCATTAAGGCGCGGGCCCCCTCCCTGAAAGGGGCATCCCCGGAAGTGAGGACGCCCCCCAGACCGTACCGCTTGCGGGCGAGGGCCCTCCCAGACCCCCGCCCACGGTATCGGGGCTAGAGAGTTACTCATCTAGCCCCCATCCCAGGCCCCCCTCGCAAAATGGGGGGGCCGCGCGCGCCGGAGCGTGGCGCGCGCAGTCGGGTAACCCCTTTGGGGTCCCGACTTGTTACACGACAGGGCATTGGGCCGCCCTGTCTCGTGGCGCGGGGGGGAAGTCGTGCTGATAGCGCCTTCGGCGCCCCCCCGGCCTTCTCCTCCGCTGCGGGTCCGCGGCCTCGGCCTCGCGTGCCCGCTCGTTGGCCTCCTTCTGTAAGATGATCGTCTCACAGAAGGAGGCAACGGCATCCCACTTCCTCTCACTGTCCAACATTGCCGGAATTACGGCGGACAGTGAGAGGTCCCTACCAACTTCCGCCTCTAGGGCCCGTCTCTCCGGGCCCCAGGCGGCACATTCCGCGAAAGTGTGGCGCGCCGTGTCAGATGGCGCGCCGCACTCGTGGCAGGCCGGGGTTGCTTCCCGGCCCGCAATCCGGTGCAGGTACTCCCCAAAGCACCCGTGCCCGGAGAGTACCTGCGTGAGCCTGTAGCTCATCTCCCCGTGTCGCCGATGCACCCACGGGGAGAGATAGGGGCGAATTGCCGCCACCGTGTCCCTGCCGGCGACCGGCGACAGCAGAGCCTCCTCCCACCGCTCCAACAGGGAGTCTTGAGCCGACTCCCTGAAGCGGCGCATCTCGCCCTCCGTCGGACGGTGCCCGCGGGCTCTGGCGTCCCCCCTGTAGCGGTGGACCGCCGCTAGGACCTCCGCCTGGAGTTCCCAGGGCGGGTCCGCCGCCAGGAGGGTGGCCGCTGTCCACGAGACCGTCCGGTACGCCCTTATCGCCCGCACTGCAATGACCCGCTGCGGCCCATGCAGCAGGGTCTTGTTGCGGGCGTTTAGGGCGTCCACCCAGATCGGGGCACCGTACATGGCCATACTCCTTATGACATTGGAGTACAGCCGACGGCACCCCGATCCTGGTCCCCGCAGGTTTGGCAGCAACCTCGCAAGGGAGGCGGCGGCTGCGACCAACTTCGGGGCCAACTGAGTAAAGTGGGCCCCAAAGTCCCACCTCCCGTCCAGCATTAGGCCCAGATATTTCATCTGGGCCTTTAGCTCCACCATTTGCCCGAAAAGGGCAATTTGCGCCCCCCTGGGCGGACCTCTCCACGGGCCGTGGAAGAGGAGGGCCTCCGTTTTCTCCACGGAGACCCTCAGGCCCAACGACTGGATCCGGTCGACCACCACTGACACTGCAATGGTCGACCGGGATGCCACCTCCTCCCAAGTTGCCCCCCGGGCCGTTACAAGGGTGTCGTCCGCATAGCACGACACCCCTATGCCCGGGAAGAGAGGGCCCCTCAGCACCCAGTTGTAGCCGAGGTTCCACAGGATCGGTCCTAAGACCGACCCTTGTGGAACCCCGCACTGTACTCGGTGACGGTGCAGTGTCCCGTCTCCGCCTTCCCAGACGACTGAGCGGTCTCCCAAATACGATTTTAACAGCCTCCCGAGGTAGGGAGGCACTCCGTGGTACCGGAGTGCCTCCAAGATGGCCCAGAACGGGAGGCTGTTAAATGCATTCTTTATGTCGAGGGAGACCGCCAGTACACAGTGCCCCTCCCTTACCGCCCCCTGCGTGAGGTCTTTGAGTGACTTCAGGGCGTCGATGGTCGATCGACCCGCCCTGAAGCCAAATTGTACCTCCGCTAGGTTGGGCCCAACAGCCTCCAAATGATGGACGAGGCGGAGAGCGATAACACGCTCGAATAGTTTTCCCGCCTCGTCCAACAGCACAATAGGCCTGTAGGCCGACGGTGAATCGGCCGGCCTTCCAGCCTTTGGAATGAGGCAAAGTCGCCCCTCTTTCCACAGCTGCGGGAATCGACCCGTGCTTATGCACGAGTCATATAGCTCCCGCAGCTGTATCCCCAAGTGTTCCGAGGCGATGTGCAGAACTCGCCTCGGAACGCCGTCTGGGCCTGGGGCCCTTCTGCCGCCTCTGATGCGGCGGAGTACCGCCTTCATTTCCCCGTCGGTTACGAGGGGCGGCGACTCCACCGCCACTTCCTCCGTTGGGGGGCACATCAAGAACGGGGCATAAATCCCCGCTCCAGTGACCGACCCGACGGCCGGGGGGCTGGGAAATAGTTCCCCAACCACCCTCCTCAAGAGCTCCGGCGGAAGGGACTCGGTTGCGGGGAGGCCCATGGCTTGGAGTTTTCTCCTTGCCGCTTTGTAGGGCCGCCCCCACGGATACCTATCCAGTTCCGCCAGCAGCTCGTCCCTCGCAAGGGCCTTCGCCCGGCAGATAGCAAGCTGCAGGGCCCTCTTCGCTTCGCGATAGAGGCCCCGCAGCTGCTCCTCAAGCTCCAGGTCGAGCCCATTCCGCCGCCTGCACCGGACGTAAGCCCGGCGAGCTCTGTTGGCGGACACCCGGAGTTCGGCTATCTCCGGGGTCCACCAATAGACCGCCCGTTTTCGTCGCCACGGACGCGCCTTTGGCATTGATGCGGCGCAGACCCTAGTTAGGGCCCGCCGCATGCGGAGCGCCAGCGCGTCCGGGCTCAGTTCTTCTGGAGCGGCGTCCGCGGCCCACCGCTCAACAATCGCTGCCTCCCGCGCCATCTCCCGGTCCAGCTTTGCCAGAGCCCAGCGCGGGAAATGGCTCGGGCCCCTGGGAGGGGCGGCGTCCTGTTGGAGGGGGGGAGACACGTCGAACCTTATGTACCTATGGTCCGACAGTGTCTCCACGTCCTCCTCCACCTTCCACCCGCGCACCCTGCGCGCGATCGCGGGGGTGGCGAACGTTAAGTCCACCACGGACCCCCCACGCGACCGCACACAGGTGTGCACCGCCCCCCTGTTTAGAAGGGACAGCCCAGACTGGATCGACCAGACCTGGACTGCCCTTCCTCTCGGGTCCGTGGTCGGGTTGCCCCAGGCCACGGACTTGGCGTTAAAGTCGCCGAGGACAATTGTTGCCCCCGGCGACTGTCTGGCCACGGCCGCCCTGACGGAGTCGAGCCAGAGCTCAAACTCCGCCAGGGGGCGATTGGGGGAGAAGTACACCCCGATTAGGGTGTACTCCCCGAGCCCCACCACCACATAGCCTGAACCCCTCTCTTTGACCGAGAGGGGTGGACCGTCCCCGTCCAACGTCGTTACGGCCACCGAACCGTCCAAATCCCCCGCCCAATGAGAGTGCGGGGGGACGTAATAGGGCTCGGCGGCCACACCCACTGAAATTTCCCACTCCGCCATGGATTGCATGAATACATCCTGCGCCCCGGCGGAGTGGTTCAGATTTCCCTGGAGAACTTTGAGGTGCGCTGTACTTAACATTGCGACACCTCAAAGTCCATTTGCGCCTCGGCTTGGCGCCCTTCCTTGTTGGCGGTGGGGGCGGCCCGAGCCCCTGTACCGTCCCTTCCCTTGATGGAAGGCGGAGCACAACTCCTACCGCCCATCACGTGGCTCGAAGGCCGCCCCGACTCGGCGCAGATCGCGCAGCGAATTTTCTTCGCCACGCAATCCGCACCGCGGTGCCCCTCATCGCCGCACCGGTAGCAAAGCTTGCTCCGGTCGGCTTTGGAGGGACACCTTGGCCATGTGTGGCCCAGCCCCATGCACTTATGGCAGCGCATGGGGCGCTGCTCCAGTGCTTGGATCCTGGCCGAGCTCCACCCGACCAGGATCCGCCCCGCCGCTATCACGGCCTTCGCCGCGACCACTGGGCACACAACAATACATGTGCCCATTCCCCCCGGGCCCGTACCAATGGCCGTCACCTTCACCTGCTCCGCAGAGCAGGCTCCGGTCTTGGCGATGGCGGCGGCCACCATTTCCTTGGTGGCGGAGTCGTCTAACCCCACCACCTTTATGTCCGCCGTTTTGGTGGGACAGGAGACGCTGGCCACCCCATCGAGGGCGGTGCGTAGCCTGCCGGCCAAAACGTTGGCCTTCTCAGGACCCTGGGATTTAGGTATCTCCAGGATCCTGGACCCCATCGCGGTGCGCCGGATGGTCACCATACCGGGCCCCAACCCAACCTCTGACAGGTCGACCGCCTCTCGGGCCCGGGTCAGGACCTCACTGTAAGTGATCCCCCTAGTCGCAGCCTCCGGCTGCAACGTAAGGATCACCGCAGCGCTGTCCGGGGCCTTCAATGTAGGCTTCGCCTTGCCCGTCTTAGCCGGCGCGGCGGCCGGTTTAGCCGATGCCCGGGGAGCGGGTGTCGGCGCCTTCTTGGCGGCGGCGGGAGGGGAGGGTGTCTTCCCCTTCCCTTTGCCCTTTACCACCGTGGCCCAGGTGTCTGGCGCCCGCGAGGGCCCAGCAGCCGGCTCCACTGGCGGCACACTCACAGCAGGAGCTGCAGGGGGTGGCGGAGGCACGGGAGCGGGAGGCGTTGCCTTCCCCTTTCCCTTCCCCTTCCCCATATTCTTCCCCTTTCCCTTACTCTCAGCGGGCTGAGAGGGCTGAGAGGGCTGAGAGGGTGCGGGAGGCGCCGGTTGGGAGGCCCGGGGGGCTGCCACCGGCTGCTCTTGCGCGGCCCTCTTCCTGTCCGCCGCCAAGGGTGGGCGTACCACCTTGTCCGGCAGGAGCCGGTGGTCAATCCCGTCGATGCGGGCATCAACTCGGGCGTTTACCATCGCCCCGACGGTGGTGGCGATGTATGCCTTTAAATCGGCCAACATCTCCTCCATGTAGGTAGAGGACGGCGGGAGCGAGTCTACGCGCGCCGACCTGTCCTTGCGCATCGCCTCGAACTCCCGCCGTAACGCTTTGCGTTCCTCCCTCGCCAACTCCAACTCCCGACGAAGTCGGGCGTTGTCTGCCCACGTCCGCTTCACCTCATCGGACTCGCTACGTGACGCGAGAGCGTCGATTATGTCGCCCAAAGCCTCCACGGCATCCTTCAGGGCCCGCACGTGCGTGCCCTTCAAGTTGCCGGACTTTAGGGCGACATCTTTTATAGCCGCCATGCTCTGGCCGGCCATCTTCCGGAGCTCCAACGCGTCCTGGCGGGTGTCACGGACCTCCAACGAGCAGAAGTTTCTACCCGCCGGAACCACCGTAACCCTACCGCCTTCGCCCTCCTTAGGCGGGCGCGGCTTTAAGAACGTCAGTCGGAGCCCCTTTTGCGACCGACCACTCTCCACTGAACTGTCGCGCGAGCGCGACTCAACCCCGTCACTGTCCACGGACAGACCCCTCCGTTTGACGGAGCTACCGGTCTCCGTCTCAGACCCGCTGTCCATTGACGGCGGACGCGACCGTTTCGGGCGTTCCTGCCCCCCCTTACCCATTTTTATGGGAGTGGGGATGACACCCACACCCTTCCCCCCCAACGCGACCGAGCACGGCCTCAATCCCTCAGGATTAGAGGCCGAACTCGCCGCCTTCCCCTCCGGCACAAGTCCGGATTCACCCGATTCGGGTCCCCCCCCCCGGCGCGGCCTAAGCCGGCCCCCCATACCCCCCCCTGAAGGCTCAGAGCCAGGCTCCATCACCCCCAATAGGCCAGGTAGCCCTGCCGATATCCCGACCTACCGGTCTTGGACGATTTCGATGTCTATTATAATACTAACAGCAACGAAATCATCCAAAACCTAAAATCGAGATATCTCCAAAACTACGTGACCTAGACGCAATCCGAAAGCACCAACAATCTTATCTCGGCGAGACGCACAAGAAAGATTCCGGTCACTTTTGTCGTACATGCACTCCAACACCCTACATGAACGACACACCCTACATGAACGACACACCCTACATGAACGACACACCCTACATGAACGACACACCCTACATGAACGACACACCCTACATGAACGACACACCCTACATGAACGACACACCCTACATGAACGACACACCCTACATGAACGACACACCCTACATGAACGACACACCCTACATGAACGACACACCCTACATGAACGACACACCCTACATGAACGACACACCCTACATGAACGACCACACCCTACATGAACGACACACCCTACATGAACGACACACCCTACATGAACGACACACCCTACATGAACGACACACCCTACATGAACGACACACCCTACATGAACGACACACCCTACATGAACGACACACCCTACATGAACGACACACCCTACATGAACGACACACCCTACATGAACGACACACCCTACATGAACGACACACCCTACATGAACGACACACCCTACATGAACGACACACCCTACATGAACGACACACCCTACATGAACGACACACCCTACATGAACGACACACCCTACATGAACGACAACCTAACCTAACCTTTTTTTTTTTTTTTTTTTTTTTTAACGTTGGGAAAATGCGTTGAATCGCATACCACCGGAGCCGAGAACGGGAGGTGACTCCGGATGGTTATGTGGGGCTCTCCCCGCCTGAAGGGCGAGGCCTACCCACTAAAAACCCAACGAATTCCGTCCGCGTCTTGGATGGAGCGCCGCAGGATCCCTAGGGATTTCGACTGCAGGCGCCCCGACGCAGGACCCACACCGTGGCGCGGGCCCCAGACCGTACCGCTGGCGGACGAGGATCCCCCCAGACCCCCGCCCACGGTATTGGGGCATAGCCCCCAACCAAGGCCCCCCTCGCAAGAGGGAGGGCCGCGCGTGGCGCACGCGCAATCGGGCGATCCCCGAGGAGGGTGCCGTTCGCCGCCATGTCCTAACTTCCCCGTCTATCCCTGTGTTCCCCGTCTTTCGGGCCGTTCCCTGCGTCGCCCGCTGCCCGGCCCAAGGCTGCGGGGAGCGAGTACTAGGCCGTACTAAACCGGGTACTGGGAGGAACAGACAGGTACTGGGCGGAACGACGGGTACTGGTGGCCCCACTCCCGTGCAATGGGGATCGTCGGCCGCAGCCGCAACCCATGGGCTTTCGCCCCGTCCTTACGGACCAACGCCCGCCCGTCACTGCCGTCATCCCGAATACGTCGGGGACGCCAGCCGGGCCCGCCCCGCCTAGCAGTTGCCCGGATTCTCCGGGACCCCTAGCCGAGGCCTCTCCTCCGCTGACTTTTAGCCGTCGGCGAGCTAGTCTCAGTGACATAGCCCGCCGCCGTTGCCCAGGACGCACCACGAGGAGGTAGTCAGCATAGCGCCCCAACCTAACCTAACCTAACCTAACCTTTTTTTTTTTTTTTTTTTTTTTTTTTTTTTTTTTTTTAACGTTGGGAAAATGCGTTGAATCGCATACCACCGGAGCCGAGAACGGGAGGTGACTCCGGATGGTTATGTGGGGCTCTCCCCGCCAGAAGGGCGGGGCCTACCCACTAAAAACCCAACGACTTCCGTCTGCGTCTTAAGGGGTGCCGTAGGATCTCGAAAGAATTCGACTACGGACACCCCAACGCCGGGCCCGCACTAAAGGCGGCGCCCCCCTCACTGTTAAGGGCGTCCCCGGAAGTGAGGACGCCCTACAGCCAATACCGCTCGCGGGCGAGGGCCCTCCCAGACCCCCGCCCACGGTATCGGGGCTAGAGAGATTTCTCTTCTAGCCCCCCCTCTTGACCCCCCCTCGCAAAATGGAGGGGGCCGCGCGCGCCGGAACATGGCGCGCGCGGTCGGGCGACCCCTTTGGGGCCCCCGACCATGACGTGACGGAGCGTTAGGCCGCCCCGGTTACGGCACAGGGGGGAGGTGATGGGCATAACGCCTCCTTCGCCCCCCCGGCCTCCTTCTGCGACGCGGGTCCGCGGCATTGGCCTCTCGGACCCGCTCATTCGCCTCCTTCTGCGAGATCACTGCCTCGCAGAAGTCGACGGCTGCCGTCCACAGCCGCTCGCTGTCGAGCATGGCTTCGACCAGGCTCGACAGCGACAGCGTCCCCCCTCCCATTTGCGCCGCCAGAGTCTGTCTTTGCAGACCCCAGGCGGCGCATTCCGTCAGAGTGTGACGCGCCGTATCAACCGGCGCGCCACACTCGTGGCAGGCCGGGGTGCTTTCCCGGCCCGCTATCCGGTGCAGGTACTGGCCGAAGCAACCGTGCCCCGACAGTACCTGCACCAACCGGTAGGTCACAACCCCGTGTCGTCGGGTGACCCACCGGGAGAGGTGGGGGCGAATTGCCTCCACCGTCTCATGTCCGGCAACCGGCGACCGGAGCGCCTCGCCCCACCGTCGGATCAGGACCTCATCCGCCGCAGTCCTGACCCGACTCACCTCCGCCAGCAAAGGCCGGTGCCCCCGGGCCCTGGCATCCCCTCTGTAGCGGTGGACCGCCGCGAGAACCTCAGCTTGAAGCTCCCACGGCGGATCCGCCGCCAGGACGGTCGCCGCCGTCCAACTGACCGTCCTGTAGGCCCTCACCGCCCGCACCGCGATGACTCGCTGCGGGGCCCGCAGGAGTCGAATGTTGCGGGCGTTGAGGGCGTCCGCCCAAATTGGGGCGCCGTATAGGGCCATACTCCGGATTATTCCGGAGTAAAGCCGACGGCACCCCGACCCCGGACCGCCTACGTTGGGCAGCAGCCTGCCCAGCGCGGCGGCGGCGGATATCAGCTTCGGGGCCAGCTGAGTGAAATGGGCCCCGAAGCTCCACCGCCCGTCCAGTACAAGGCCCAGATACCGCATCTGGGCCCTGACTGCCACCCTCTGGCCAAAGAGGGTGATGCCCGCCCCCCTCGGTGCCCCTCTGCGCGGCCCGTGGAAGTAGAGGGCCTCCGTCTTTTCAACGGAGACCCTCAATCCAAGGCTCGAGATCCGGTCGACCACAACAGAGACTGCGGTGGTCGCCCGGAACTCGACCTCCTCCCACGAGCCACCTCTGGCGGTGATAAGGGTGTCGTCGGCGTAACAGGACACCCTTATCCCCGGGAAGATTGGGCCTCTAAGGACCCAATCATACCCGACGTTCCACAAGGTCGGCCCTAGGACCGAACCCTGTGGAACCCCGCACGCCACCCGATGACGGTGCAGAGCACCGTCCGCCCCCTCCCAGGCCACTGAACGGCCCCGCAGGTACGCCCCCAACAGCTCCCTCAGGTAAAGAGGCACTCCATGGTAGCGGAGTGCCTCTTCGATCACCCAGTGGGGGAGGCTGTTGAAGGCGTTCCGGACGTCCAGCGAGACCGCCAGGACTCCGTCCCCCTCTTCAACCGCCCCCCTTGTGAGGACCTTCAGCGATTCCAGGGCGTCGACGGTCGAACGACCCGCCCTGAAACCGTACTGGGCCTCCGACAGGGGCGGCCCAACTCCCTCCAGATGCTGGATGAGGCGGGCAGCGAGAATCCTCTCGAAGAGCTTGCCCGCTTCATCCAGCAAGACTATTGGCCTGTATGCCGAAGCCGAGTCGGCTGGCCGGCCCGCCTTCGGCAACAGGCAAAGCCTCCCCTCCTTCCACAGCTGCGGGAACTCTCCGGTACGTATGCACGCATCGAAGAGCTCCCGCAGTGGCACCCCCAGGAACTCCGAGGCGAGGTGTAGTACCCGCCTCGGGACGCCATCCGGACCAGGGGCCTTCCGACCGCCCCGGATCCGGTCGAGTGCGTCCTCCATCTCCCCGTCTGTTACGGGGGGACGAGGAGCCTCCGCCCTTTCTCCCTCGGCCTCCGGCGGCCTCCGGAGGGGCCATCAGAAACGGGGCGTAAGTCCCCGCCTCAGTGGGCGCCCCGGCGGACGGAGGGTTGGGGAACAACTCCCCCACCACCCGGCGAAGGAGATCTGGCGGCAGAGTCTCCGTAGCGGGGGGGCCCTGGGCGCAAAGTTTATTTCGCGCCACTCTGTAGGGCCGCCCCCATGGATCTCTGTTGAGATCCGCCAGCATCTCCTCCCTCGCGTCGGCTTTGGCCCGGCTTATGGCCAGCTGCAGGGTCCTTCTCGCTTCGCGATACAGACCCCGCAGCCGACTCTCCAGGTCCGGGTCCAGGCCGTTGCGACGCCGACACCTCACATAGGCCCTCCTGGCTCTATTGGCGGACGTCCGGAGATCCGCAATCTCCGGCGTCCACCAATAGACCGCCCGCCGCCTCCTCCACCGACGCGCCCGTGGCATCGCCGCATCGCACACCCTGATGAGGGCCTCGCGCATGCGGCCGGCCAGGACGTCGGGGCTGGCTCCCTCGCTGGAGTCGGCGATCCATCCCTCAAAGATCGCCGCCTCCCGCGCTAGCTCCGCGTCTAGCTTTGCTAGCGCCCATCTGCGGAAGCCAGCGCTCCCGCCTCTACCCCTAGGGGCACCCTCTTGTGGGAGGAGGGGAGACACCTCGAACCGAATGTATTTATGGTCCGAGAGTGTCTCGACGTCCTCCTCCACCCTCCAACCCTGCACTCTGCGCGCGATCGCGGGGGTGGCGAACGTTAGGTCCACCACGGACCCCCCACGCGACCGCACGCAGGTGTGGGCAGTGCCCCTATTTAGGAGGGACAGTCCAGCCTGGATGGACCAGATTTGGACCGCCCTCCCCCTCACATCCGTGGCCGGGTTGCCCCAGGCCACGGACTTGGCGTTGAAGTCGCCGAGGACGATTACCATCCCCGGCGACTGCCGCGCCACCGCGGCCCTGACGGAGTCGAGCCAGGACTCGAACTCCGCCAGTGGGCGGTTGGGGGAGAAGTACACGCCGATGAGTACGTACTCCCCCCACGCCGCCGCCACATAGCCCGAGCCCCTCTCTTTAACCGAGAGGGGCGGGCCACCACCACCAGGGACCACCACCGCCACCGAGCCGTCCAGGTCCCCAGCCCAGTAAGGGTGAGCTGGGGGCACGAAGTACGGCTCGGCGGCAACACCCACCGAGACCTCCCACTGCGCCAGGGACTGCAGGAACAGGTCCTGTGCCCCGGAGCAGTGGTTGAGGTTCGTCTGGAGGACTTTCAGATGTCGGGACCTAATCATTCCGACATCTGCAGTGCGTCCTCCTGCGCCCTCGATGGGCGTCCGGCATTGGTGGCGGTGCGGGCGGTCCGTGCCCCCAACGTGCTCTTCCCTCTGGTGGTGGGTGGGGCACAGTTTTTCCCACCCATCACGTGGCCCGCAGGCCTTCCCACTTCCGCACAGATTGCACAGCGTGGCTTCGCTGTGCAACTGCCGGAGTCATGTCCCTCCTCGCCACACCGGTAGCACAGGGTGCCCCGGTCGGCCTTGGAGGGACACCTGGCCCGCGTGTGGCCGACGCCCATACACTTATAGCAGCGTAGTGGGCGCCGGTCCAAGGCCGTGACCCTGGCGGAACTCCAACCCACCAGGATCCGGCCCGCAGCCAAAACGGCCTTGGCCGCCAGGACCGGGCACCCCACCACGGTGGTGCCCAGTCCCCCAGGACCCTCGACGATGGCCGTAACCCTGACCTGTTCCACGGAACAGGCCCCGGTCCGGGCCACCGCCGCGGCCACCAACTCCCTGGTGACCGAGTCGTCAAGCCCCACCACGCGGAGATCCGCGCATTTAGTGGGGCGGGCGACATCGGCCACTCCGTCCAACACGGTGCGGAGCCGTGCTGTGAGAGCGTCGACCTTGTCGGCGCCCTGGGAGTTGGCAACCTCCACCATTCTTCCCCCCGCCATGGTGTTACACAGCCTTATGGAGCTGGGGTCAATGCCCAGCTCCCCCAGGCTGACCTCCTCCCTGGCCTTGCGGAGGACCTCCGCATACGTGACGCCCTTAGCCGCAGCCTCCGGCCTAAGGGTCATCACTACGGCGGCAGAGGTCGGCGCGTCCAGATTGGGCTTGGCGTTGGCCTTGCCCTTTCCGGACCCCGCTCCACTCTGACCGCCGGCCCTCCTTGGTGCCGGTTGTGAGGCCGGCTTAGGGGCGGGAGGGGGAGGAACCTTCTTCCCCTTCCCCTTCCCCTTCTTCACTACGGTGGCCCAGGATTCCACCGCCTGTGAAGGTCCCGCCGTTGGCTCCCTCGACGGGGCCACCGGCGGTGGACGTGCTACTGGGGCAGGGGGGGGCGCGGGAGGGGCAGGCGTAGCCTTACCCTTCCCCTTACCCTTCCCCTTTCCCTTCTTCTCGCCAGTTGCTGGCGGTGCAGGGCTAGGCGGTGCAGGGCTACGCTGGTCGGCCTGGGGGGCCGCCTTTTGCGCCTGCGTCGCCGCCTTCTTGTCCGCCGCGAGGGGCGGACGCTCCGGCCTCATGGGGAGGAGGCGGTCGCGGTACGCCTCAAAGCGGGCGTCGACCGCCTCCTGTACCGAGGAAGTGATGAGGACCTTCAGGTCCTCATACATCTCCTGTGCCGTCAGGGATGATGCTGAGGGCGCGGGAGGCAGCGCTTTGGCGGCAGCTCGCATTCTTGCGAACTCCGCTCGATGCGCCTGCCTTTCCGCCCTCATTATCTCCACCTCGCGGCGGAGCCGGGCGTTGTCAGCCCACGCCCGCTTGGCCTCCTCGGACTCGTTCCGAGCGACCAACGCCTCGACAACGCCCTCGAGGACGTTCATGGCCTCCTTGAGGGCCCTCACATGCGTACCCTTCAGGTGCCCAGAGGTCCGCGCAACCATTTCTATGGCCTGGATGGACTTCGAGGCCATAGATTGGAGCGCCTGGGCATCCTGACGGGTACTCCTCTCTTCCATCGGGCAATGATTGCCCGATGGTACCGTCTTCTTCTTCCCCCTTTCGCTGTCTCCCGGCGGGGGCGGCTTTCGGAACGACAGCACTAAACCCTTAGGGGTTGCGCCATCGTCCGACGAGTTGTCGCGCGACGGATCGCGGGACGCGTCGCGAGACATGTCGAACGACACGTCCCGCGAAGTGCGGCGCGAGTCCGCACCACTGCCCTCTCGGGAGACTCCCCTCCTTTTAACGGAAGACTCCGTCTCCGTGTCGGAGCCACTCCGTGCAACAGGGTGAGAGCGCTTCCCACGCTCCCTCCCCTCCTTCCCTAAAACGGGACTCGAGCCCCCAGCCCTCGCTGAACGGTTCGCCGCGCCCGACTTCGTCGAAGACGATGTCGCCGCGGCAACCTTTTCCCTCGAACTACTTCCGGGTTTGAAACCCGGAACCGCCTCAGGAACGGGTGTTGAGCCCGTCCGCAGACCAGCGCGCCAGCGCCCAGCCATACCTCCAACGGAGGAATCGGACTCCGATCCCATCCCGTCAAAAACTCCCGCAGTTAAAATTTGGATTTACCCAAATCTTGACAATTATGGATGATATGTTCGTTATTTTGCAACAAACCACGAACACATCATCCAAAACTGAAAAACTTGAATAAATCAAAAAGTACTTCCCGCACTTGCGATTGGAAAGCACCCAACGAAAGACCTCCAAAAACTACACCAAACACCTGCACAACGAAAACCTCAAACACATATAACACAACCTAACCTAACCTAACCTAACCTAACCTAACCTAACCTAACCTAACCTAACCTAACCTAACCTAACCTAACCTAACCTAACCTAACCTAACCTAACCTAACCTAACCTAACCTAACCTAACCTAACCTAACCTAACCTAACCTAACCTAACCTAACCTAACCTAACCTAACCTAACCTAACCTAACCTAACCTAACCTAACCTAACCTAACCTAACCTAACCTAACCTAACCTAACCTAACCTAACCTAACCTAACCTAACCTAACCTAACCTAACCTAACCTAACCTAACCTAACCTAACCTAACCTAACCTAACCTAACCTAACCTAACCTAACCTAACCTAACCTAACCTAACCTAACCTAACCTAACCTAACCTAACCTAACCTAACCTAACCTAACCTAACCTAACCTAACCTAACCTAACCTAACCTAACCTAACCTAACCTAACCTAACCTAACCTAACCTAACCTAACCTAACCTAACCTAACCTAACCTAACCTAACCTAACCTAACCTTTTTTTTTTTTTTTTTTTTTTTTTTTTTTTTTTTTTTTTTTTTTTTTTTTTTTTTTTTTTTTTTTTTTTTTTTTTTTTTTAACGTTGGGAAAATGCGTTGAATCGCATACCACCGGAGCCGAGAACGGGAGGTGACTCCGGATGGTTATGTGGGGCTCTCCCCGCCTGAAGGGCGAGGCCTACCCACTAAAAACCCAACGAATTCCGTCCGCGTCTTGGATGGAGCGCCGCAGGATCCCTAGGGATTTCGACTGCAGGCGCCCCGACGCAGGACCCACACCGTGGCGCGGGCCCCAGACCGTACCGCTGGCGGACGAGGATCCCCCCAGACCCCCGCCCACGGTATTGGGGCATAGCCCCCAACCAAGGCCCCCCTCGCAAGAGGGAGGGCCGCGCGTGGCGCACGCGCAATCGGGCGATCCCCGAGGAGGGTGCCGTTCGCCGCCATGTCCTAACTTCCCCGTCTATCCCTGTGTTCCCCGTCTTTCGGGCCGTTCCCTGCGTCGCCCGCTGCCCGGCCCAAGGCTGCGGGGAGCGAGTACTAGGCCGTACTAAACCGGGTACTGGGAGGAACAGACAGGTACTGGGCGGAACGACGGGTACTGGTGGCCCCACTCCCGTGCAATGGGGATCGTCGGCCGCAGCCGCAACCCATGGGCTCTCGCCCCGTCCTTACGGACCAACGCCCGCCCGTCACTGCCGTCATCCCGAATACGTCGGGGACGCCAGCCGGGCCCGCCCCGCCTAGCAGTTGCCCGGATTCTCCGGGACCCCTAGCCGAGGCCTCTCCTCCGCTGACTTTTAGCCGTCGGCGAGCTAGTCTCAGTGACATAGCCCGCCGCCGTTGCCCAGGACGCACCACGAGGAGGTAGTCAGCATAGCGCCCCAACCTTTTTTTTTTTTTTTTTTTTTTTTTTTTTTTTTCGTTGGGAAAATGCGTTGAATCGCATACCACCGGAGCCGAGAACGGGAGGTGACTCCGGATGGTTATGTGGGGCTCTCCCCGCCTGAAGGGCGAGGCCTACCCACTAAAAACCCAACGAATTCCGTCCGCGTCTTGGATGGAGCGCCGCAGGATCCCTAGGGATTTCGACTGCAGGCGCCCCGACGCAGGACCCACACCGTGGCGCGGGCCCCAGACCGTACCGCTAGCGGACGAGGATCCCCCCAGACCCCCGCCCACGGTATTGGGGCATAGCCCCCAACCAAGGCCCCCCTCGCAAGAGGGAGGGCCGCGCGTGGCGCACGCGCAATCGGGCGATCCCCGAGGAGGGTGCCGTTCGCCGCCGTGTCCTAACTTCCCCGTCTATCCCTGTGTTCCCCGTCTTTCGGGCCGTTCCCTGCGTCGCCCGCTGCCCGGCCCAAGGCTGCGGGGAGCGAGTACTAGGCCGTACTAAACCGGGTACTGGGAGGAACAGACAGGTACTGGGCGGAACGACGGGTACTGGTGGCCCCACTCCCGTGCAATGGGGATCGTCGGCCGCAGCCGCAACCCATGGGCTCTCGCCCCGTCCTTACGGACCAACGCCCGCCCGTCACTGCCGTCATCCCGAATACGTCGGGGACGCCAGCCGGGCCCGCCCCGCCTAGCAGTTGCCCGGATTCTCCGGGACCCCTAGCCGAGGCCTCTCCTCCGCTGACTTTTAGCCGTCGGCGAGCTAGTCTCAGTGACATAGCCCGCCGCCGTTGCCCAGGACGCACCACGAGGAGGTAGTCAGCATAGCGCCCCAGTCAGCATAGCGCCCCAGTCAGCATAGCGCCCCAGTCAGCATAGCGCCCCAGTCAGCATAGCGCCCCAGTCAGCATAGCGCCCCTAGTCAGCATAGCGCCCCAGTCAGCATAGCGCCCCAGTCAGCATAGCGCCCCAGTCAGCATAGCGCCCCTATAGCGCCCCAACCTAACCTAACCTAACCTAACCTTTTTTTTTTTTTTTTTTTTTTTTTAACGTTGGGAAAATGCGTTGAATCGCATACCACCGGAGCCGAGAACGGGAGGTGACTCCGGATGGTTATGTGGGGCTCTCCCCGCCTGAAGGGCGAGGCCTACCCACTAAAAACCCAACGAATTCCGTCCGCGTCTTGGATGGAGCGCCGCAGGATCCCTAGGGATTTCGACTGCAGGCGCCCCGACGCAGGACCCACACCGTGGCGCGGGCCCCAGACCGTACCGCTGGCGGACGAGGATCCCCCCAGACCCCCGCCCACGGTATTGGGGCATAGCCCCCAACCAAGGCCCCCCTCGCAAGAGGGAGGGCCGCGCGTGGCGCACGCGCAATCGGGCGATCCCCGAGGAGGGTGCCGTTCGCCGCCGTGTCCTAACTTCCCCGTCTATCCCTGTGTTCCCCGTCTTTCGGGCCGTTCCCTGCGTCGCCCGCTGCCCGGGAGGAAGGCTGCGGGGAGCGAGTACTAGGCCGTACTAAACCGGGTACTGGGAGGAACAAACGGGTACTGGGCGGAACGACGGGTACTGGTGGCCCCACTCCCGTGCAATGGGGATCGTCGGCCGCAGCCGCAACCCATGGGCTTTCGCCCCGTCCTTACGGACCAACGCCCGCCCGTCACTGCCGTCATCCCGAATACGTCGGGGACGCCAGCCGGGCCCGCCCCGCCTAGCAGTTGCCCGGATTCTCCGGGACCCCTAGCCGAGGCCTCTCCTCCGCTGACTTTTAGCCGTCGGCGAGCTAGTCTCAGTGACATAGCCCGCCGCCGTTGCCCAGGACGCACCACGAGGAGGTAGTCAGCATAGCGCCCCAACCTAACCTAACCTTTTTTTTTTTTTTTTCACGGTGTGAAAATGCGTTAAATCGCATACCACCGGGAGCCGAGAATGGGAGGTAGCTCCCGGTGGTTATGTGGGGCTCTCCCCGCCAGAAGGGCGGGGCCTACCCACTAAAAACACACCGACTTCCGTCCGCGTCTCGAAGGGGTGCCGTAGGATCTGTGAAATTTCCACCACAGGCACCCCGACGCCGGGCCCGCACTAGTTTGTGTGCGAGCCCCCTCCCTGAACAGGGCGCCCCCGGAAGTGAGGGCGCCCTCCAGACCTTACCGTTTGCGGGCGAGGGCCCTCCCAGACCCCCGCCCACGGTAACGGGACTCAATTAGCCCCCAATCCCAGGCCCCCCTCGTAAAATGGAGGGGCCGCGCGCGCCGGAACGTGGCGCGCGCAGTCGGATCACCCCTTTGGGGTCCCGACTAATTACCCGATAGGGCATTGGGCCGCCCTGACTGGTGGCGCGGGGGGGAAGTCGTGCTGGTAGCGCCTTCTCCGCCCCCCCGGCCTTCTCCTCCGCTGCGGGTCCACGGCATTGGCCTCGCGGACCCGCTCGTTAGCCTCCTTCTGCGAGATGATCGCTTCACAGAAGGAGGCTACCGCCTCCCACGACCCCTCGCTGTCCAACATTGCTGACACTACAGCGGGCAGCGAGAGGTCCCCTCCAATTTGTGCCGCCAGGGCCCGTCTCTCCGGGCCCCAGGCAGCGCACTCCGCGAAAGTGTGGCGCGCCGTATCAGTTGGCGCGCCGCATTCGTGGCAGGCCGGGGTTGCTTCCCGGCCCGCAATCCGGTGCAGGTACTCCCCGAAGCACCCGTGCCCGGAGAGTACCTGCGTTAGCCTGTAGCTTAGCTCCCCATGCCGCCGATGCACCCACGGGGAGAGGTGGGGACGGATTGCCGCCACCGTGTCCCGGCCGGCGACCGGCGACTGGAGAGCCTGCTCCCATCGCTCCAGTAGGGAGTCCTGGGCCATTTCCCGAGCACGGCGCATTTCGCCCACTGTGGGCCGGTGTCCGCGGGCTCTGGCGTCCCCCCTGTAGCGGTGGACCGCCGCTAGGACCTCCGCTTGGAGTTCCCAGGGCGGGTCCGCCGCCAGGAGGGTGGCCGCGGTCCACGAGACCGTCCGGTACGCCCTTATCGCCCGCACTGCTATGACCCGCTGCGGCCCATGCAGCAGGGTCTTGTTGCGGGCGTTTAGGGCGTCCACCCAGATCGGGGCGCCGTACATGGCCATACTCCGGATTATTCCGGAGTACAGCCGACGGCACCTCGATCCCGGTCCCTTCAAATTGGGCAGCAGCCTCGCGAGTGATGCGGCGGCTGCGACCAACTTCGGGGCCAACTGAGCAAAGTGGGCCCCGAAGTCCCACCTCCCATCTAGAACTAGGCCCAGATACTTCATCTGGGCCTTTATCGCTACCGTCTCGCCGAATAAAGCGATTTCCGCCTCCCTGGGCGGCCGCCTCCTTGGGCCCTGGAAAAGGAGGGCCTCCGTTTTCTCCACGGAGACCCTCAGGCCCAGGCTCTGGATCCGATCGACCACCACCGACACGGCGATGGTCGATCGGAACTTCACCTCCTCCCAGCTCTCTCCCCGGGCTGTGACCAGGGTGTCGTCGGCATAACACAACACCCCTATGCCCGGGAAGAGAGGACCTCGCAGCACCCAGTTGAAACCGAGGTTCCATAGGATCGGCCCCAAGACCGACCCTTGTGGAACCCCGCATTGTACTTGGTGACGGTGTAGCGTCCCGTCTCCCCCTTCCCAGACGACTGTGCGGCCCCCCAAATACGACCTCAACAGCCTCCCAATATAAGGAGGCACTCCGTGATACCGGAGCGCCTCTAGGATCGTCCAGAATGGGAGGCTGTTAAAGGCATTCTTAATATCGAGGGAGACCGCCAGCACGCATTCTCCTCTCTGTGTTGCCTCCTGCGTGAGGTCTTTTAACGACTTCAGGGCGTCGAGGGTCGACCGACCCGCCCTGAAGCCGTATTGCACATCGGCCAGGTTCGGCCCCGTTCCCTCCAAATGGTGGACGAGACGGGCAGCAAGAACTCTCTCGAAGAGCTTGCCCATCTCGTCCAGCAATACAATCGGCCGGTAGGCCGAAGGGGAGTCTGCTGGCCTGCCCGCTTTGGGTATCAGGCACAGCCTCCCCTCCCTCCAGGTTTGCGGGAACTGTCCAGTACTTATACAAGCGTCGAACAGTTCCCGCATCTGCACTCCTAGATGTTCCGAGGCGACGTGAACGATTCGCCTCGGAACGCCGTCCGGGCCCGGGGCCCTACGGCCACCCCTGATGCGGCGGAGCACCATTTTCATCTCCCCGTCTGTGACGAGGGGAGGGGACTCCACCGCAATTTCCTCCATCGGAGGGCACATCCGGAACGGGGCATACGTCCCCGCTCCAGTGGTCGACCCGACGGTCGGGGGGCTGGGGAACAGCTCCCCCACAACCCGCCTGAGGAGATCCGGCGGCAGAGATTCGGTAGCGGGGATGCCCAGAGCTTGTAGCTTTTTGCGCGCAGCTCTGTAGGGCCTTCCCCACGGGTACCGCTCCAGCTCCGCCAGAATCTCCTCCCTCGCCAGCGTCTTTGCGCGGCAGATGGCTAGCTGCAGGGTCTTTTTCGCCTCGCGATATAGACCCCGCAGCTCTTCCTCCAATTCCGGGTTCAGTCCGTTGCGACGACGGCAACGGACGTACTCCCGGCGCGCTCTATTGGCAGAAACCCGGAGTTCAGCTATCTCCGGGTTCCACCAATAGACAGCCCTCTTCCTCCGGAACGGACGCGCTTTTGGCATGGCGGCGGCGCAGACCCTGGTTAGGGCCTGCCGCATGCGACGCGCCAGCGCGTCCGGACACGACTCCTCCGGGGCGGCGTCAGCGGTCCACCGCTCGACTACCGCAGCCTCCCGCGCCATCTCCCGGTCCATTTTGGCCAGTGCCCAGCGCGGGAAGCAACTCGGGCCCCTTGGGGGGGCGGGGTCCTGTTGGAGGGGGGGAGACACTTCAAACCTTATATATCTGTGGTCTGAAAGTGTCTCCACCTCCTCCTCCACCTTCCACCCGTGCACCCTGCGCGCGATCGCGGGGGTGGCGAACGTTAGGTCCACCACGGACCCCCCACGCGACCGCACACAGGTGTGCACCGTCCCCCTGTTCAGAAGGGACAGCCCAGACTGGATCGACCAGACCTGGACTGCCCTCCCTCTCGGGTCCGTGGCCGGGTTACCCCAGGCCACAGACTTGGCGTTGAAGTCGCCGAGAACAATTGTTGCCCCCGGCGACTGTCTTGCCGCGGCCACCTTGACGGAGTCGAGCCAGAGCTCGAACTCCGACAGGGGGCGATTGGGGGAGAAGTACACCCCAATCAGGGTGTATTCCCCGATCCCCACAACCACATACCCTGATCCCCTCTCCTTGACTGAGAGGGGTGGGCCGTCCCCATCCAATGTTGTAACGGCCACCGAGCCATCCAAATCCCCCGCCCAATGAGAGTGCGGGGGGACAAAATACGGCTCGGCGACCACCCCCACTGAGATTTCCCACTCCGCCATGGACTGCAGGAAAAGGTCCTGCGCCCCGGCGGCGTGGTTCAGGTTACCCTGAAGGACTTTGAGGTGTCTTGTACTGATCATTGTGACACCTCAAAGTCCATCGGCGCTTGGCGCCCATCCTTATTGGCGGTGGGGGCGGTCCGAGCCCCTACTTCACCCTTACCCTTAGTGGAGGGCGGGTCGCAGCTTCGCCCGCCCATCACGTGGCCCGCGGGCCGCCCAGCCTCTGTGCAGATTGCGCAGCAAAGTTTCTTTGCCACGCAATCGGCACCACGGTGTCCCTCATCACCGCACCGGTAGCAGAGTTTGCTCCGGTCGGCTTTCGAGGGACACGTTGGCCACGTGTGGCCCAACCCCATGCACTTGTAGCAGCGCTTGGGGCGCTGCTCCAGGGCCTGGGCCCTGGCCGAGCTCCACCCGACCAGGATCCTTCCAGCGGTGATGGCCGCTTTGGCCGCCTTAACAGGGCACATGACCACGCATGTGCCCATCCCCCCCACACCCGTCGAGATCGTCATCACCTTCACCTGCTCCGCAGAGCAGGCTCCAGTCTTGGCGACGGCGGCGGCCACCATCTCTTTTGAGACGGAGTCGTCTAGCCCCACTACGCGTATGTCCGCGCTTTTTGTGGGGCGGGCGACGTGGGCCACTCCGTCCAGGACGGTGCGCAGCTTGTCCGCCAACGCATCCGCCTTTTCCGGACCCTGGGAGTTTGCCACCTCCAGGATCTGCGCTCCCGTCGCCGCACGGCGAATGTTGATCTGGCCGGGGCCGAGCCCAATCTCAGCCAGGTCGATGGCCTCCCGGGCCCGCGTCAGCACCTCCGTGTACGTCATTCCCTTTGTGGCAGCTTCTGGCTGCAGGGTGAGCACAACGGCGGCACTGTCGGGGGACCTTAATTTCGGGGTCGACTTGACGGCCTTTGGCGCGGCAGCCGAACTTGCCGATGCCCGTGGAGCGGGCGTCGGCGCCTTCCTCGCGGCGGCGGGAGGGGAAGAGTTCTTCCCCTTCCCTTTCCCCTTCCGTACCACGGTGGCCCATGTGTCCGGGGCCTGAGAAGGCCCGGCTACCGGTTCCACGGTGGTCACCGGCGGTGCATGCGCTCTCTGCGCAGGAGGGGTGTTAGAGTGGTTAGGAGGGGAAGGCGTCGCCTTTCCCTTTCCCTTACCCCCCTTCCTGTTCCCCTTTTTGGCGGCCGTAGTTTCGAGGCCCTGGGCGGGGGCCGCAGGTGCCGGCTGAGAAGCCCTAGGAGCCGCCGGCGCCGGCTGAGAAGCCCTTGGGGCTGCAGTCGGCGCTTGGGCTGTCTGGGCCGCCAGGCGTCTGTCGGCCGCCAGTGGGGGACGCACGGTCTTTGCCGGTAGGAGGCGGTCATCGATCGCCTCGAACCGGGCGTTGACCATGTCGCCCACGGAACATATGATGTCCCGTTTGAGGTCCTCAATCAATTCCTCCAAAGAGGAAACCGATGGCGGAAGCGTGTTGGCGCGTGTCGCAGCGCGCATTTCGGTGCGCATCTCTGCGTACTCGCGCCTATACGCCTTGCACTCCGCGCGCAATTGCTCCACCTCCTTCCTGAGCCTGGAGTTATCGGCCCACGCTCTCTTGGCCTCGTCAGACTCGTTCCGACAGGCCAGAGCGTCGACGACGTCCTTCAGCGCCTCCACCGCGTCATTGAGTTGACGGACGTGGGTGCCTTTCAAATTGCCAGAGCTCCGGGCGACCGCTTTAATCTGATCCATGTTGGAACAGGCGAGTGCCCGGAGCTGCTGAGCATCCTGGCGGGTGTCGCGCACCGTCAACTCCGAGTAATTACTACCCGACGGAACCACTTTGACAGACCCACCGTCACTTTCCTTCGCCGGCGCTACCGGTTTCGGTTTGCGGAAGGAGAGAACCAAACCCCTCCGCGATCCCTCGTCTCCCGAATTCTCCCTCGAACTGATCGACGGAGTGTCCTCCCTTCGGCGAACCGAACCCCTCCTTTTCACCGTCGCCTCGGTCTCCGTTTCGGAGCCGCTGCCCAGCGACGGCGGGCGTGAACGTTTTGGGCATCCAATGCCCCCTTTTCCCGGTTTGTGGGTCAGGGATAAATCCCCCCCCTTTTCCCCCTTGCTAGGACCGGGGACAGAACCCGTGTCCATCCTATCCACAACAACAACCGGGTCTGAACCCGAAACAACCAACACAGTGTCGGCACCAACTTGGTTGGTTTCGACCACTCCCGTATCAGCCGCTCCCCCCTTCCTAGGCCTAAGCCTGGCGGTTATACCCCCCCCTGAGTGCCCGGAGTCGACCTCCATCACTCCCCCCTAGGACAGGTAGCCCCGTCGATACCCCGACCTACCGGTCTTGGACGATTTCGTTGTCTATTATAATACTAACAGCAACGAAATCATCCAAAACCTAAAATCGGGATATCTCCAGAACTATCCGACCTACACCCGTTCTGTAAGTACCGTTAGACAGTACTCGCGAAAACACACAAAAAAGCTCCCATTCACTTTTGTCGTATCTCGCATCCAACACCTTACTAGAACGACACACCTTACTAGAACGACAACCTAACCTAACCTTTTTTTTTTTTTTTTTTTTTTAACGTTGGGAAAATGCGTTGAATCGCATACCACCGGAGCCGAGAACGGGAGGTGACTCCGGATGGTTATGTGGGGCTCTCCCCGCCTGAAGGGCGAGGCCTACCCACTAAAAACCCAACGAATTCCGTCCGCGTCTTGGATGGAGCGCCGCAGGATCCCTAGGGATTTCGACTGCAGGCGCCCCGACGCAGGACCCACACCGTGGCGCGGGCCCCAGACCGTACCGCTGGCGGACGAGGATCCCCCCAGACCCCCGCCCACGGTATTGGGGCATAGCCCCCAACCAAGGCCCCCCTCGCAAGAGGGAGGGCCGCGCGTGGCGCACGCGCAATCGGGCGATCCCCGAGGAGGGTGCCGTTCGCCGCCATGTCCTAACTTCCCCGTCTATCCCTGTGTTCCCCGTCTTTCGGGCCGTTCCCTGCGTCGCCCGCTGCCCGGCCCAAGGCTGCGGGGAGCGAGTACTAGGCCGGGGAGCGAGTACTAGGCCGGGGAGCGAGTACTAGGCCGGGGAGCGAGTACTAGGCCGAACCTAACCTAACCTTTTTTTTTTTTTTTTTTTTTACGTTGGGAAAATGCGTTGAATCGCATACCACCGGAGCCGAGAACGGGAGGTGACTCCGGATGGTTATGTGGGGCTCTCCCCGCCTGAAGGGCGAGGCCTACCCACTAAAAACCCAACGAATTCCGTCCGCGTCTTGGATGGAGCGCCGCAGGATCCCTAGGGACTTCAACTGCAGGCGCCCCGACGCAGGACCCACACCGTGGCGCGGGCCCCAGACCGTACCGCTAGCGGACGAGGATCCCCCCAGACCCCCGCCCACGGTATTGGGGCATAGCCCCCAACCAAGGCCCCCCTCGCAAGAGGGAGGGCCGCGCGTGGCGCACGCGCATTCGGGCGATCCCCGAGGAGGGTGCCGTTCGCCGCCGTGTCCTAACTTCCCCGTCTATCCCTGTGTTCCCCGTCTTTCGGGCCGTTCCCTGCGTCGCCCGCTGCCCGGGAGGAAGGCTGCGGGGAGCGAGTACTAGGCCGTACTAATCCGGGTACTGGGAGGAACAGACAGGTACTGGGCGGAACGACGGGTACTGGTGGCCCCACTCCTGTGCAAAGGGGATCGTCGGCCGCAGCCGCAACCCACGGGCTTTCGCCCCAATGGGCTTTCGCCCCAACCTAACCTAACCTAACCTAACCTTTTTTTTTTTTTTTTTTTTTTTTTTTTTTTTTTTTTATACTCGGGAAAACCCAATTTACGGGTCCCCGCCGCAAGCAGCGGGGTATGTCGGACTCGCCGCCACCAGAGGACGTAGAGGTGGCGGAATACCGACTAAAACCCGAGTTCTGATACGCCAGCGCGCGTTTGGCCGGGGACATGGGACATAGCATCCCGCATTACTCCACATCCCCGACCGCGCATTGCCGTTTTCCGGCGTCATCTTTGGCGCAAGCGCCAGACTCTCGTGACACGCAGATATTCGCGCGCGTCGCCTCAGAGGTCTATGGAGTGGGCAGCCAACCGCCCTCCGCGTGGGCCACCCAGACCTCTGTCACGAGGTTGGCGGGGCTTATTGCGCGCCGTTTTCGCGACTACAGGTCGGGTCAGAGACCGGACCCTCTCCTGCATCTTCCATGGCCTCAGGGGCCGGGACGCGGGCCGGTTGTTGCCCGCCTTTCGCCTTGGAGCGGGGCGGAGTGCAGGCTTTGCTGCCCACTCTGTGCCCCGCTGGTCTACCGGCTGCTTGGCAGAGACTGCAGTTTGGAGCCGCCTCACAAGTAACGGCCTTATGGCCAGCTAGACCGCAGCGATAGCATAGGTCGCTGCGGTCGACTGCAGAGGTGCATTTGCACCGGAAGTGGCCAGTTTCCTGGCACCTGAAACATCTCTGCAGTCTGGGCTGCAGCATCTTGACTCTTGCTGCAACCCAGCCCACCAGGATCTTTCCTTTCGCCTCCAATTTCTTAGCCTCGGCCACCGGGCAGCGTGCCCATACAGAGCCGAAGCCAGAGGCGTTTCTGCGAATAATGCCGACCTTAATTGTGTCGGCAGCGCACCCCGTCTCTTTGGCGATCGCAGCGGCGACCTCTTCTTCGCTTACTGAGTCATCCAGGCCCGCGATGCGCAGCTCACTGCACTTTGTGGGCCTGGAGACTTTAATGTCCTCCTCGTCAAAAACCTCTCTGATTTTGGCGGCGAGAGTATCCGCTTGGGCGGAACTCGCAGCCCCGGGCAACTCGAAAATTCGAGCCCCTGTCGCCGCACTTCTCAGTTTGATCCCCGCAGAGATGCCGAGGCTGGGCAGATCAATTTTGTTTTTAGCCTCCTTAATTACGTCTGCGTAAGTGAGGCCTTTACGCTCTCCTCCTGGCTGTATAGTCACAACCACCGCCGTGGTGCGTGGGGTGCGCACTTTGGGGACCTTCTTAGGCTCTTGGGCCTTTGTCGCTCTACCCGCGGGTGTAGCGTCTTTGGTGGCCGTCTTCTTGCCTCTCTTGACGACTTTCACCCATTCGCCTTCTGCGGGTGGGGTGTTTGTCGTTTGAGGCTGGGTAGATGGGCCAGGGGCTGAGATGGCGCCATCGTTTGTCACAACTTTTGTTGTCTTTCGACCCTTCTTCTTCTTAGACTTGCTCCGGGGTTCCGATGTTGCTGGCCTTTGCGTCGGCTCGTCTAGCTGAGACGTTGCCGGAACGCTCGGAGCTTTGTCTGCTGCTAGTGGGGGTCGGGTTCGCTGAACCTCGTTCGCCGCGAGTCTGGCATTCATCATGGTTCCGACCTCCACCATTATCCGCCTCATGTCCTCATCAGAGATGGAGGACTTAGTCGTCGTCGTCGGACGTTCAGCCTCTCTGGAGAGACGCATGTTTTCCTGCTCCTTTTTTATCTCTTCCAGTTGCCTCTGGAAGTTCGCCATTTCCGTCTTGAGCCTTTTATTCTCGGCTTCAAGTCGAGAGTTCTCCTCAGTGGCGGTCCGCAGACTTAGCTTCGACACTGCACCCTTAATGGAACTAGCAGCGTCCTTAAGTCCACGGACAAAAGTGCCTTTGAGGTTGGCGGACTTGGCAGCGACGTGGAGAATTAACTCCAAACTCTTTTGCACCTGCTCGCGGAGAGCGGCCGCCGTCTCCTCGTCCAGGTCTATATCTGAGGCGGACGAGAGCGAGAGAGAGCGGGCACGAGCCCTGTGCTCTTTCGCCATCTCCGCTACTTCCTTCTCGGCCTGGAGGCGAAGTTCTTCGTGCTCCAGGTCTATGAGGGCTTGTTTAGCCTTGGCGAGACCGACATATTCGCTCGTGGTGAGCGGTCGGCCTCTCCCTCTCGATGTTGTCGACACTTTTGTTTGAGGATGCGAGTCATCATTCGACGACTCCGACATCGTCCTCTTCCTCTCCAGACGGGAAGCATCAGTCTGGAATTTGCTGTAAGTCCGGGGGAGTCGATCTAGCACGACTCTCAGGCTTCGAACAGAGGTGTCCGAGCCCGAGGCCATCTCGATCTCCTCACAAGGTTCGTCAATGAGAGCCTGATGACTCTCGGCGCTGATCTCACGACTAGCGCGACTGCCACTTCTTAATACTCGACCAATCCTGTCACCCTGGCCAGCGTTTTCTTCTCTGCCTTCTCGGCCCTCGCTTCTGCTTCTGCTCCTTTCTCTAAACGGGGGCAGTTGGCCTCTCCCGCGTTCGCCATCCTTCACGGACTCTCCTTCGCTCACTACGTCCTTCTCGGACACTACGTCTACTCCGTCCTTCTCGGACACTGCTTCAGTTTTGGGTTTTGATTTTGCACTTTTCATCTTGATCCCACGAGTAGTGGTGATATAAACGTCATCCCGGGCAGAGCACCGTACCAAACGGGAAAGTCTGTATTTGCCGACACGGAGGGCGACAGGTATCCGTGCCGGAGGGGGGGCTTGCAGCAGCTGCACCAGCTACTACCCAGACCCTCGCCACCCCCCCCAAAAGCTTAGCCTTTAGGGTTTTTTTTCCCTGGGGTACCTCCCCCGCGGGCCGGCCAATTAAGGCAAGCCCACCAGCCCCGCGGAAGTTACGAGACATGACCGCCCCTGTCCGCGGGTCCGGTTCGGCCGACGGTTGGCCGAAGCCTGTCCACCCGATCGAGCCCTCTCGACCGGGCGAACCCGCCGCCCTCGCCCGTCACCGCCGTTTACCGGAATAAGTCCGGGACGCCGGCCGGGCCCGCCCCGCCCAACAGTTGCCTGCTAGCCGGGGCCTCTCCTCCGCTGACTATTAGCCGTCGGCAGACCAGTCTCAATGACATGGCCCACCGACGTTGCCCAGGACGCACCACGTGGAGGTTGTCAGCACGCGCCCCAACCTAACCTAACCTAACCTAACCTAACCTAACCTAACCTAACCTAACCTAACCTAACCTAACCTAACCTAACCTAACCTAACCTAACCTAACCTAACCTAACCTAACCTAACCTAACCTAACCTAACCAACCAACCAACCAACCAACCAACCAACCAACCAACCAACCAACCAACCAACCAACCAACCAACCAACCAACCAACCAACCAACCAACCAACCAACCAACCAACCAACCAACCAACCAACCAACCAACCAACCAACCAACCAACCAACCAACCAACCAACCAACCAACCAACCAACCAACCAACCAACCAACCAACCAACCAACCAACCAACCAACCAACCAACCAACCAACCAACCAACCAACCAACCAACCAACCAACCAACCAACCAACCAACCAACCAACCAACCAACCAACCAACCAACCAACCAACCAACCAACCAACCAACCAACCAACCAACCAACCAACCAACCAACCAACCAACCAACCAACCAACCAACCAACCAACCAACCAACCAACCAACCAACCAACCAACCAACCAACCAACCAACCAACCAACCAACCAACCAACCAACCAACCAACCAACCAACCAACCAACCAACCAACCAACCAACCAACCAACCAACCAACCAACCAACCAACCAACCAACCAACCAACCAACCAACCAACCAACCAACCAACCAACCAACCAACCAACCAACCAACCAACCAACCAACCAACCAACCAACCAACCAACCAACCAACCAACCAACCAACCAACCAACCAACCAACCAACCAACCAACCAACCAACCAACCAACCAACCAACCAACCAACCAACCAACCAACCAACCAACCAACCAACCAACCAACCAACCAACCAACCAACCAACCAACCAACCAACCAACCAACCAACCAACCAACCAACCAACCAACCAACCAACCAACCAACCAACCAACCAACCAACCAACCAACCAACCAACCAACCAACCAACCAACCAACCAACCAACCAACCAACCAACCAACCAACCAACCAACCAACCAACCAACCAACCAACCAACCAACCAACCAACCAACCAACCAACCAACCAACCAACCAACCAACCAACCAACCAACCAACCAACCAACCAACCAACCAACCAACCAACCAACCAACCAACCAACCAACCAACCAACCAACCAACCAACCAACCAACCAACCAACCAACCAACCAACCAACCAACCAACCAACCAACCAACCAACCAACCAACCAACCAACCAACCAACCAACCAACCAACCAACCAACCAACCAACCAACCAACCAACCAACCAACCAACCAACCAACCAACCAACCAACCAACCAACCAACCAACCAACCAACCAACCAACCAACCAACCAACCAACCAACCAACCAACCAACCAACCAACCAACCAACCAACCAACCAACCAACCAACCAACCAACCAACCAACCAACCAACCAACCAACCAACCAACCAACCAACCAACCAACCAACCAACCAACCAACCAACCAACCAACCAACCAACCAACCAACCAACCAACCAACCAACCAACCAACCAACCAACCAACCAACCAACCAACCAACCAACCAACCAACCAACCAACCAACCAACCAACCAACCAACCAACCAACCAACCAACCAACCAACCAACCAACCAACCAACCAACCAACCAACCAACCAACCAACCAACCAACCAACCAACCAACCAACCAACCAACCAACCAACCAACCAACCAACCAACCAACCAACCAACCAACCAACCAACCAACCAACCAACCAACCAACCAACCAACCAACCAACCAACCAACCAACCAACCAACCAACCAACCAACCAACCAACCAACCAACCAACCAACCAACCAACCAACCAACCAACCAACCAACCAACCAACCAACCAACCAACCAACCAACCAACCAACCAACCAACCAACCAACCAACCAACCAACCAACCAACCAACCAACCAACCAACCAACCAACCAACCAACCAACCAACCAACCAACCAACCAACCAACCAACCAACCAACCAACCAACCAACCAACCAACCAACCAACCAACCAACCAACCAACCAACCAACCAACCAACCAACCAACCAACCAACCAACCAACCAACCAACCAACCAACCAACCAACCAACCAACCAACCAACCAACCAACCAACCAACCAACCAACCAACCAACCAACCAACCAACCAACCAACCAACCAACCAACCAACCAACCAACCAACCAACCAACCAACCAACCAACCAACCAACCAACCAACCAACCAACCAACCAACCAACCAACCAACCAACCAACCAACCAACCAACCAACCAACCAACCAACCAACCAACCAACCAACCAACCAACCAACCAACCAACCAACCAACCAACCAACCAACCAACCAACCAACCAACCAACCAACCAACCAACCAACCAACCAACCAACCAACCAACCAACCAACCAACCAACCAACCAACCAACCAACCAACCAACCAACCAACCAACCAACCAACCAACCAACCAACCAACCAACCAACCAACCAACCAACCAACCAACCAACCAACCAACCAACCAACCAACCAACCAACCAACCAACCAACCAACCAACCAACCAACCAACCAACCAACCAACCAACCAACCAACCAACCAACCAACCAACCAACCAACCAACCAACCAACCAACCAACCAACCAACCAACCAACCAACCAACCAACCAACCAACCAACCAACCAACCAACCAACCAACCAACCAACCAACCAACCAACCAACCAACCAACCAACCAACCAACCAACCAACCAACCAACCAACCAACCAACCAACCAACCAACCAACCAACCAACCAACCAACCAACCAACCAACCAACCAACCAACCAACCAACCAACCAACCAACCAACCAACCAACCAACCAACCAACCAACCAACCAACCAACCAACCAACCAACCAACCAACCAACCAACCAACCAACCAACCAACCAACCAACCAACCAACCAACCAACCAACCAACCAACCAACCAACCAACCAACCAACCAACCAACCAACCAACCAACCAACCAACCAACCAACCAACCAACCAACCAACCAACCAACCAACCAACCAACCAACCAACCAACCAACCAACCAACCAACCAACCAACCAACCAACCAACCAACCAACCAACCAACCAACCAACCAACCAACCAACCAACCAACCAACCAACCAACCAACCAACCAACCAACCAACCAACCAACCAACCAACCAACCAACCAACCAACCAACCAACCAACCAACCAACCAACCAACCAACCAACCAACCAACCAACCAACCAACCAACCAACCAACCAACCAACCAACCAACCAACCAACCAACCAACCAACCAACCAACCAACCAACCAACCAACCAACCAACCAACCAACCAACCAACCAACCAACCAACCAACCAACCAACCAACCAACCAACCAACCAACCAACCAACCAACCAACCAACCAACCAACCAACCAACCAACCAACCAACCAACCAACCAACCAACCAACCAACCAACCAACCAACCAACCAACCAACCAACCAACCAACCAACCAACCAACCAACCAACCAACCAACCAACCAACCAACCAACCAACCAACCAACCAACCAACCAACCAACCAACCAACCAACCAACCAACCAACCAACCAACCAACCAACCAACCAACCAACCAACCAACCAACCAACCAACCAACCAACCAACCAACCAACCAACCAACCAACCAACCAACCAACCAACCAACCAACCAACCAACCAACCAACCAACCAACCAACCAACCAACCAACCAACCAACCAACCAACCAACCAACCAACCAACCAACCAACCAACCAACCAACCAACCAACCAACCAACCAACCAACCAACCAACCAACCAACCAACCAACCAACCAACCAACCAACCAACCAACCAACCAACCAACCAACCAACCAACCAACCAACCAACCAACCAACCAACCAACCAACCAACCAACCAACCAACCAACCAACCAACCAACCAACCAACCAACCAACCAACCAACCAACCAACCAACCAACCAACCAACCAACCAACCAACCAACCAACCAACCAACCAACCAACCAACCAACCAACCAACCAACCAACCAACCAACCAACCAACCAACCAACCAACCAACCAACCAACCAACCAACCAACCAACCAACCAACCAACCAACCAACCAACCAACCAACCAACCAACCAACCAACCAACCAACCAACCAACCAACCAACCAACCAACCAACCAACCAACCAACCAACCAACCAACCAACCAACCAACCAACCAACCAACCAACCAACCAACCAACCAACCAACCAACCAACCAACCAACCAACCAACCAACCAACCAACCAACCAACCAACCAACCAACCAACCAACCAACCAACCAACCAACCAACCAACCAACCAACCAACCAACCAACCAACCAACCAACCAACCAACCAACCAACCAACCAACCAACCAACCAACCAACCAACCAACCAACCAACCAACCAACCAACCAACCAACCAACCAACCAACCAACCAACCAACCAACCAACCAACCAACCAACCAACCAACCAACCAACCAACCAACCAACCAACCAACCAACCAACCAACCAACCAACCAACCAACCAACCAACCAACCAACCAACCAACCAACCAACCAACCAACCAACCAACCAACCAACCAACCAACCAACCAACCAACCAACCAACCAACCAACCAACCAACCAACCAACCAACCAACCAACCAACCAACCAACCAACCAACCAACCAACCAACCAACCAACCAACCAACCAACCAACCAACCAACCAACCAACCAACCAACCAACCAACCAACCAACCAACCAACCAACCAACCAACCAACCAACCAACCAACCAACCAACCAACCAACCAACCAACCAACCAACCAACCAACCAACCAACCAACCAACCAACCAACCAACCAACCAACCAACCAACCAACCAACCAACCAACCAACCAACCAACCAACCAACCAACCAACCAACCAACCAACCAACCAACCAACCAACCAACCAACCAACCAACCAACCAACCAACCAACCAACCAACCAACCAACCAACCAACCAACCAACCAACCAACCAACCAACCAACCAACCAACCAACCAACCAACCAACCAACCAACCAACCAACCAACCAACCAACCAACCAACCAACCAACCAACCAACCAACCAACCAACCAACCAACCAACCAACCAACCAACCAACCAACCAACCAACCAACCAACCAACCAACCAACCAACCAACCAACCAACCAACCAACCAACCAACCAACCAACCAACCAACCAACCAACCAACCAACCAACCAACCAACCAACCAACCAACCAACCAACCAACCAACCAACCAACCAACCAACCAACCAACCAACCAACCAACCAACCAACCAACCAACCAACCAACCAACCAACCCAAGCAAGGCCATATGGCCGTATGTGGGCGAAAATTATAATTTCGTATTTTCGCGCTGTTTTAACGGATTTGGTATAGGTTTGATGTGCCTAATCGATTCCGCACACTTAAAACCGGATTTGGAACACTAAGTTTTTGGGCGAATTTCGAGCCGAGTTGGGGCCATATGGCCGTATGTGGGCGAAAATTATAATTTCGTATTTTCCCGTTGTTTTAACGGATTTTGTATAGTTTTGATGTGCCTAATCGATTCCGCACACTTAAAACCGGATTTGGCACACTACGTTTTTGGGCTAATTTTGAGCCGAGTTGGGGCCATATGGACGTATGTGGGCGAAAATTATAATTTCGTATTTTCGCGCTGTTTTAACGGATTTTGTATAGTTTTGATGTGCCTAATCGATTCCGCACACTTAAAACCGGATTTGGCACACTAAATTTTTGGGCGAATTTCGAGCCGGGTTGGGGCCATATGGCCGTATGTGGGTGAAAATTATAATTTCGTATTTTCGCGCTGTTTTAACGGATTTTGTATAGTTTTGATGTGCCTAATCGATTCCGCACACTTAAAACCGGATTTGGAACACTAAGTTTTTGGGCGAATTTCGAGCCGAGTTGGGGCCATATGGCCGTATGTGGGCGAAAATTATAATTTCGTATTTTCGCGCTGTTTTAACGGATTTGGTATAGGTTTGATGTGCCTAATCGATTCCGCACACTTAAAACCGGATTTGGAACACTAAGTTTTTGGGCGAATTTCGAGCCGAGTTGGGGCCATATGGCCGTATGTGGGCGAAAATTATAATTTCGTATTTTCGCGTTGTTTTAACGGATTTTGTATAGTTTTGATGTGCCTAATCGATTCCGCACACTTAAAACCGGATTTGGCACACTACGTTTTTGGGCTAATTTTGAGCCGAGTTGGGGCCATATGGACGTATGTGGGCGAAAATTATAATTTCGTATTTTCGCGCTGTTTTAACGGATTTTGTATAGTTTTGATGTGCCTAATCGATTCCGCACACTTAAAACCGGATTTGGCACACTAAATTTTTGGGCGAATTTCGAGCCGGGTTGGGGCCATATGGCCGTATGTGGGTGAAAATTATAATTTCGTATTTTCGCGCTGTTTTAACGGATTTTGTATAGTTTTGATGTGCCTAATCGATTCCGCACACTTAAAACCGGATTTGGCACACTAAATTTTTGGGCGAATTTCGAGCCGGGTTGGGGCCATATGGCCGTATGTGGGTGAAAATTATAATTTCGTATTTTCGCGCTGTTTTAACGGATTTTGTATAGTTTTGATGTGCCTAATCGATTCCGCACACTTAAAACCGGATTTGGCACACTAAATTTTTGGGCGAATTTCGAGCCGGGTTGGGGCCATATGGCCGTATGTGGGTGAAAATTATAATTTCGTATTTTCGCGCTGTTTTAACGGATTTTGTATAGTTTTGATGTGCCTAATCGATTCCGCACACTTAAAACCGGATTTGGAACACTAAGTTTTTGGGCGAATTTCGAGCCGAGTTGGGGCCATATGGCCGTATGTGGGCGAAAATTATAATTTCGTATTTTCGCGCTGTTTTAACGGATTTGGTATAGGTTTGATGTGCCTAATCGATTCCGCACACTTAAAACCGGATTTGGAACACTAAGTTTTTGGGCGAATTTCGAGCCGAGTTGGGGCCATATGGCCGTATGTGGGCGAAAATTATAATTTCGTATTTTCGCGTTGTTTTAACGGATTTTGTATAGTTTTGATGTGCCTAATCGATTCCGCACACTTAAAACCGGATTTGGCACACTACGTTTTTGGGCTAATTTTGAGCCGAGTTGGGGCCATATGGCCGTATGTGGGTGAAAATTATAATTTCGTATTTTCGCGCTGTTTTAACGGATTTTGTATAGTTTTGATGTGCCTAATCGATTCCGCACACTTAAAACCGGATTTGGAACACTAAGTTTTTGGGCGAATTTCGAGCCGAGTTGGGGCCATATGGCCGTATGTGGGCGAAAATTATAATTTCGTATTTTCGCGCTGTTTTAACGGATTTTGTATAGGTTTGATGTGCCTAATCGATTCCGCACACTTAAAACCGGATTTGGAACATTTAGTTTTTGGGCGAATTTCGAGCCGAGTTGGGGCCATATGTGGGCGAAAATTATAATTTCGTATTTTCGCGTTGTTTTAACGGATTTTGTATAGTTTTGATGTGCCTAATCGATTCCGCACACTTAAAACCGGATTTGGCACACTGAATTTTTGGGCGAATTTTGAGCCGAGTTGGGGCCATATGGCCGTATGTGGGCGAAAATTATAATTTCGTATTTTCGCGCTGTTTTAACGGATTTTGTATAGTTTTGATGTGCCTAATCGATTCCACACACTTAAAACCGGATTTGGAACACTTAGTTTTCGGGCGAATTTCGAGCCGAGTTGGGGCCATATGGCCGTATGTGGGCGAAAATTATAATTTCGTATTTTCGCGTTGTTTTAACGGATTTTGTATAGTTTTGATGTGCCTAATCGATTCCGCACACTTAAAACCGGATTTGGAACTCTAAGTTTTTGGGCGAATTTCGAGCCGAGTTGGGGCCATATGGCCGTATGTGGGCAAAAATTATAATTTCGTATTTTCGCGCTGTTTTAACGGATTTTGTATAGTTTTGATGTGCCTAATCGATTCCGCACACTTAAAACCGGATTTGGAACACTTAGTTTTTGGGCGAATTTTGAGCCGAGTTGGGGCCATATGGACGTATGTGGGCGAAAATTATAATTTCGTATTTCCGCGCTGTTTTAACGGATTTTGTATAGTTTTGATGTGCCTAATCGATTCCGCACACTTAAAACCGGATTTGGAACAAAAAGTTTTTGGGTGAATATCGAGCCGAGTTGGGCCTTGTTGGCCGTGTGACCGAATTTGGGCGAAAATTATAATTTCGATTTTTTGCGCTGTTTTAACGGATTCTAGAGTGAATTTCCCGTTACTAAAATTTGCGTGGCAACCATGAAATCGGTAAGTACTAAAAACAAAGTTATAATATTGAAACATATTTTTTTGTTTACATATAATAGTAATTTACGTGTAGCACTAAATATTTAATTACTGGGATTAATAGTTATCCCAAAAAGAAAAACCTCGAAATCTTTCATCGCCGTGTCTGTCCACACCTCACCTTGATGTTATTATACCTCCTTGATGAAAACCTTTTGGTTGAATACATTGAAACCTAGTTTTATATGATACTTGGATAGTTAAGGTATTGTCACGGAATACATATATTGAAATATTTAAAAAATACAACGAATCCTACTAATATAATAAATGCGAAAGTTGTATGTTTGTTCCACTTTCACGCAAACTACTGTATCGATTTTGATTAAATTTTGTACAGATGTTCCTTATAACTAGGAATAACACATAGGATACTTTTTATCCCGAAATTCCCATGGGATTGTGTATAAGTAATCGTATGTTTTATTGTAACTTTTGGTAGTCACAAATCCTACCAATAGATGACGCTGTTACTTAATTTTTTAACACACGATGGTGAATTGTGCCGCGATTGTATGATACTACGAGCTACGCATTCTCACGGGAGCGGGTACTACGCGGGTAAAACCGCGGGGCGCTGCTAGTAACTTATATTTGAACAAGTTTGTACTCTTGAGCATTCGATAGAATGCCCATACTCTTCCGTTTATTTGTGAAGTGTTTAGTATTTCGGATACCTAATAGATTTGATGTTATTTTAAATTATTGACGGGAGTATAAGTAATGCCTGTGGGACTCACCGCGCTTCCTCCTGGCACTGCCTCGACGCTCTGGGGTTCAGCGGATGCTCCGGTGGGATGAAATCCTGACTAGGCCTTATATATCCTGCACTTTATGTCCATAAGGTTGATCACTGGGACGTGGACGTGTCCAACAAGAGTTTATGCGGTCGAACCATGAAGTTGTAGGTAAAAAATGGAGCCCAAACTTGGAATAACAGCTTTAGTCAAATACCTTCGTCTCTGTGGGCCGATCTCTCTTTTTAGTCAGACCTTTTCTTTCTAGAGGTTACCTTAGTTAGAAAGAGAGAGCCTGCCCACAGAGAGCGCGATAGTGATACATATAGGTATGCTTCAAGTAGATATTCGAAGTGTGGACTCCATTTTTACCTTTAACTTCATGGGTCGAACTGGCACACTCACACACTAAAATGTTCACTAGTAAAGCGTGGAACGCGTTGGCGATGATGGTGATGATGAAGAGTTCCTTCGTGGTACGTAATACCGATACGAAAGGGCGCTCAGCTGGTTTGGTCGGAGACCCGCGTGAGACTGGCCGTTGGGTCGCGTATGTGTAGCTACCCACAGGCAATAACAAAAACGATAACTAAATATTATTTGGCATACCCTCCATCAAGTGTTTAGCCTAATCCAAATCCTAACTAATATTATAAATGCGAAAGTAACTCTGTCTGTCTGTTACCTTTTCACGACAAAACTACTGAACCGATTGACTTGAAATTTGGTACAGGGGTAGCTTATGGTCCGGGGAAGGACATAGGCAATGTTTTATCCCGAAATTCCCACGGGAACGGGAACTACGCGGGTGAAACAGTAGGATATTATTGGGTATTCTATTTCTACCCCACCTGCCGTTCCTGCGTCTCACTCCGTTCTCCTTCGTCACTTCCGGTGTGGTAAAATGTCCAATAATATCGTGCGGAGTAGGAGCCGTTCAACATTTCCGTTTTAAAACTTGATTTACTAACTTGTTGTACTCCGCTCGCCTTCTTCTTATAATATAAAACAACACAACACATAAAATTTATCGCACATATTGCATCTACTAATGGAACTATACGAGCATAATAAACTAAAATTCAGGACAGATTGTCTCATGTCTCTTCACAGAGCAAGAAATAACATGCACCTACAGACACATGCACATTCTATTAGATTTTTTTTTATTTTAACAACAAGAAAATTTTTGCCGAAGTGTATCTCCCAAATAGGCCCAGGTACACGCTCACCACGTTTGGCTTTGCCAAACAACTGGTATATTGTTATAAAATTAAATTATAAGTTGTTGAAGTGACCACGACTATGTGACCACCTCCTGGCGCCTCTGTATACTGACAATTTTTTTTATAAATAAAATCATTATGTTCAATTAGTGGTCCACCTAAGTCCTGGAACCTGCTCCGGGGTGGATCACCCCCATGACCCACCCCCTGGATCCGCCGTTGAAATAACAATAAAATATGAATATCACCAAACTGGCGGCGAGAGTACTTTCTAAATGTTTCAGAAAATCATCGCCAGATGGCAGATTTCAAATTCATATTATGTATACTTGTAATTAAAAAAAGCGTAAAATTCGTTTGATTTTAAAAATTAATATCCTAGCTAGGAATCAAACCCGCTTATTTAGAACAAATAAAATATAGAAACTGCTTTTTTTTTAAAGGAAATGTCTTGGGTCATTATACTACTTAGTAAAGTAAGTACTAAGTACCTATCGTTAAAATGGTCTACAATCAATACTATTGTATATTTAAAAACAGTAGGGATGTGACATTGTAGATAAAAAATCGATTTTTAATTAATCGGTTTTTTTTTAAGGATGTAAAATCGATTAATAAATAATCGAATTTTCTTAAGAAAATAATCGATTTTATTATATAAATAGTTTTTCCCTAATTTTTCAATTAATTTCAAAATAAACGCCATATACATTATATCAATAGATTTATTCATTAAAAATAAACAACAGAAACAGTAAGTTCTTATACAATCAACAAAAAATAAAGTTTTAAAACAATCAAATTTTTTTTTCACATATCAACATAACTCAAATTTAAACATAACTCAACATAAATCAACAAAATTAAATTATTCAAATAAGAAAAAACTAGATATTCGTACTGAAATAGTAAGTTCTTATAAAATCAACACAAATTAAAGTTTTAGAATAATCAAATCATAAAATGTTCAAATTAAAATAAATCAACAAAATCAAATTATTGAAATACTAGCAGCGCCCCGCGGCTTCACCCGCGTAGTTCCCGTTCCCGTGGGAATTTAAATTTGGGATAAAAAGTATCCTATGTGTTATTCTGATGTATAAGCAAGATTATTGTAAAGTTTCATTAAAATCCATTCAGTAGTTTTTGCGTGAAAGAGTAACAAACATCCATACATCCATACTTACAAACTTTCGCCTTTATAATATTAGTAGGAAAAAAAACTAGAAATCCGTAGGCAACGAGTTCAGAAATAACAGCTTAGGTAAGCGTTTGGATAATATTCGGCTCCTGGTCTTTGTTAATATGGCGCCAGCTTTCGAGAACAATCTCTCTGCTGGAGCCGAAGAAGCCGGTACCAATAGATGCTTACACGCCAAATGTGTGAGTTTGGGATAAGCTCCCTCATAGCTTTTCCAGGATTCTAAAGCGTCTTCTTTTAATCCTATTAGAGGCGCAGCTATGTACAAGCATAATTCAGATGTCTGAATGTGACTTCGACTGGTTCGCATAGTCTCCAACAACAGCTTGTTGTGGGTTTCCCAAATGTCATCATTATCGACATCATCAGCGGCCGAAGTTATTGACAGTGGGCAATCCTCAGGTTCTCGGTTTTCTTCAATGGATCGTTTAATGTAGTTCATAGTTCTTGCCAAAGATGCTCCGTCATCAAGGTGTAATTTTTTAAAACGAGGATCTAAAAATGTTGCAGTATTAAATAAATGAACTTTTTGTATGTGCTCAAATCTTTTCTTAAATTCATTTATTATTGAATTTTTTAATTGAATTGCCAAATCATGCGATGGATCTGTTTTTTCCAAAAACTGTTTCAAGCACATTATAATGGGAATAGCTTTACTTGCGCTAACATATTTTTCAGCACACATCTCTTCGCTTACTTTTTCAAAGGGTTTGAGAATTTTTACGACCTCTTTTAGTACAGCAATTTCACTAGCTTGAATCATAGGAGGAGCATTAGGGTAATTCAACAAAATGCCGCCTACCGTCCCACTCATAGCTATAAACCTTTCAAGCATATGCAATTGTGAATTCCACCGCGTTGAAACATCTCCTACCAGGTGTTTAATTTTTCCTTCCGGTACATTTTCAGCCTTTTGAGAATTTCTCAATTGGTCTGCAGCAACTCCGCTCTGATGGAACCATTGTACAATTCTGCGAATTTTATCAATGAATATTTTTATTTCATTTACCATAACTGAATTTTGCACAACAAGGTTTAATGTGTGGGCTATGCAACGAATACGCTTTGCTCTTCCAAATGCTAATTCAATGGCTTTTACTATATTTGCACCATTATCTGTAGTGACGGCCACAATTTTTTCATCAGGAATTTCCCATTTTTCACATATATTTTTAATGGTGGTTGATAAATATTCGGCGGTATGACTCTCCGAAAGCGGCTCACAAGCTATATTGAAAGAAACAATCTTAAAATTTTTGATAAAATGAATAGTTACTCCCAGATAGCTCTTCATTTGTAAATCCTTCCATTCGTCAATCGTTAAACATATATTGGTAACGGATTGTAACTTCTTGATTATAATATCTTTTTTTTCCTCGTATTTTCCATCAATGATACTGGTTATCGTTTTGCGACATGGGATTTTATATAATGGTGCAAGTAATTTAATCAATTTTCCAAACCCTTCTCCTTCGACCACGCTGAAGGGAAGATTATCGCGGTATATCAGTTCTGCTATTGCGTCTGTAATCTGTTTGTTTTTTGAACCCCCCGATCCATATTCTAATATTTTTGAGAATGATGCTTCTATGCCTATTTTTCGTCGTTTAGGAGTTGAAGACCCTATAGGATCTTCAATTTGAGAAGAGGAAGTAGTCGGTATCATAATCACAGAGTCTTCAGAGGTTGTAGATGTCGATGGCTTAGGAAACAAGTCTGCAATTGATTCTTCCTGCGAATTGTTTCCCGACTTGACAAAATGATCCTACAACAAAATTAAATTGGTTTAGAATATTCTTTATCATATGGCCACTAAATTAAAAGAATATTTCGATCGTATACTATAAGCCAATCAAAATAAAACTAAATTTTGACTTGATTAGCCACTGTTTACATCGTAAATCCATTTGTTATCTGAATCGGTAAGTATATCTTCCGATTTGTATGTTGTGATCCGTGCGGTTAAGCAACGTCTGGCACCGTCATGGCTGTGATGGGTCATTACTAAAAATGACTTTTAATTTCATGAGCGTTTCCGTGCTTCGGAGGGCACGTAAAGCCGTCGGTCCCGGTTGTCGTACTAACATCGTCGACAGTCGTTACGGGTAGTTAGAGCCCTCAAAAGTCTAACATTCAGTTTAACCAAGAATGTCGTATAGCCCTCTGGGTTGTGAAGGTCTGATGGCAGTCGCTTCACGTAAAATACTGACATTCCGCCAAATCTGGTTAAACTGAAAACCGACCCCAAATAGACATGGGGTAAAGGTTCGGAAAAGAAAGATTAGAAAACTAATCACTAATCGTTTGTTTAGAAAGTGGTCATGTTTATTTGTAAGTAGTAGCTCCCCGCGGTTTCACCCGCGTAGTTTCCGTTCCCGTGGGATTACGGGGATAAAATACAGCCTATGTCACGCACTGATAAATTAGCTTTCCATTAGTGAAAGAATTTTTGAAATCGGTCCAGTAGTTTCGCAGCCTATTTATTACAAACAAACAAACAAATCTTTCCTGTTTATAATATTAGTATAGATTAATAATTGTAATTAAATCCAAATTGTAGGTACTTACCTCTTTATTTTCAAACTAGTAGCTCCCCGCGGTTTCACCCGCGTAGTTCCCGTTCCCGTGGGATTACGGGGATAAAATATAGCCTTTGTCACGCACTGATAAATTAGCTTTCCATTAGTGAAAGAATTATTGAAATCGGTCCAGTAGTTTCGGAGCCTATTCATTACAAACAAATCTTTCCTCTTTATAATATTAGTATAGATTAATAATTGTAATTAAATCCAAATTGTAGGTACTTACCTCTTTATTTTCAATACTAATGATACCAGAGTGTTTCCTTTCCATGTGCTGTTTTAAATTGGTAGTATTACTGCACGTTTTTAAAATTTTAGGGCAATATTTACATTTAGCATTGCCAGATTTATGGTCAACATGAAAATATTGACGCCAAATACTTGTCGTTCTTTTAGTCGAAGACATTGTTAGAAACGAGACTTTTAATAACACTAAAAACTTTTTGCCACGAAAACTTTTTGAATTGTCGTTTGTTAGAAAAATGAAGTTTCAGCAACGAATAATGAATGACATATCGACCGAATGTCGGTAAAACAGTACAGTTCATCGACTAACTCCATCTAGTGAATGTTTGATTAAATGAATCAACTTAACTGTTTCAAAAGCACAGAAGGAATGCCATCATAGATGCACAGATGGCGTTAATGTATGGAGCTATGATAGTATTCTTTGGCAGTTCGCGTTCCGGGCTCCGAGCTAGAAGACCAAACGTAATGTCGGAGTGTATTTATTGCATGATTATAAAAAATCGATTATTAATCGATTATTAATAAAAAAAAAAACACGTATTAAAATCGATTTTTACTTTAAAACAATCGATTTTTAATCGATTATTTCCATAATCGATTATTTTTTCACATCCCTAAAAAACAGTATATTCATTGAAACAATTTAAATCAGTTCAGTAGTTTGTGAGTTAGTAACCAAACTCCTCCGTCCTGTTACGTAGGTACAGGGAACAGCTAGTTAGTTCACATCGCCGCTTATAGATGGCGCCACACAACAAATTAACACACGCAAACGTTTTATGGGAAAAAAAAATCTATAAAACACGCTTTTATATTATACGGGTAGAAGTATTACATTCATATTTTAACGTGTTAAACACATGCATGATTACAAATGCGTTTATAACATCGACTGCCGCTACGTACAGTCTCGAAACTGCATATCGCGTACTTTACAGGGCAACAGTTTAAAGTTTCATTTCGATTTCGCTTACTCACTGTTGGAGGTATCATAAAAGTAATGCCTGTTAATGATTTGTATTGTTACGTATTAATCAATTATTTAGGTATTTTTATTATATTTTTCTTATTTTTCAAAATATTTCATTTTCGATAGTATACTATGTTTTAAAATTTTGGATTTATATCGTAAGTGGTAAATTCGATAGTATACTAGGTCAATATTTTTTAAACAGATAACGAAAGTGGTACTTTCCATAATGTACTAGGAATAAAATATCTAATAGATGTCGAAAAAGGTAGTTTCAATTTTGAACATCTATGTTTACGGACCATGGAAAGTGAAATTTTAGTCAAATTTAACAAAAATATGGTATCTTATAGACTTAAAAGAGAGTAATCTCATGAGAAAAAGAAATGCCCGGGTCAAACATGACTTTAAGTTGATAAGTAATTTTGTTTTTGGTCATTTCAGAGTCCCCTGTGCCTTATAATGGGTATACCGAGAAGGAATGACAACTTTTAAATAAAATATACTATAAGGATGTCTTTCCCACTACACCATCGCCTGGGCAAGAATTTAATAATGATACTCCACCAAATATTGTAGAAGACACTGGAAACATCACAAGCAATGATAACACTCCGATGACATCACCAACTGCTGAGGAAGACAATGATCTACGAACTCCGCCCACTATACCAGAAGATCCTTTGCATAGTCGCAAGTTTAAATTCATTGATCTCAACATCCGACAGTGAAAATATAACAGCTCTTAATTCACTCGGACGTAAACGTAAGTCAACATTTAAACATGACCCTGGGCGTAAAAGAAAACGCCATGTTAATAACTGGATTGATATTCGCAGAAAGTTGTTGACAAATTCTGAAAAGGAATACCTTTCCAAACGAGGTAAAACTATCCCAGCGAAATCTATAAAGTCTCCATATCCTGTAACCTGCAAACTAAAATACTCAAAAAATATTACAGAAAACGTTCAAAAAGTATATTTTACGAGTACTGGAAATTATCTGACCACTCTAAACAATGGGAGTATATTAATGGATTTACTAAAAGACTGGAAAAAAGAAAGATGACTACTGCCTTCAGTAGTCATCCTTCGAGACGAAAATATTACTTGCCTGTGCCTACGAATGATTCTCACTACGAGAATCGTCAAGTTTGCCTGAAAATGTTTTGTAGTACTCTGTTTGTTTTCCTCTGCTGTCTATTGTAGTGATACCTGTGAAGTCTAATTTATTGTGAGCTGTACGAATTATTTGATCCGTTATAGCTAGAGTACTACAAAACATTTTTAGGCAAACTTGACGATTCTCATAGTGAGAATCATTCGTAGGCACAGGCAAGTAATATTTTCGTCTCGAAGGATGACTACTGAAGGCAGTAGTCATCTTTCTTTTTTCCAGTCTTTTAGTAAATCCATTAATATACTCCCATTGTTTAGAGTGGACATGGAGACTTTATAGATTTCGCTGGGATAGTTTTACCTCATTTGGAAAGATATTCCTTTTCAGAATTTGTCAACAACTTTCTGCGAATATCAATCCAGTTATTAACATGGCGTTTTCTTTTACGCCCAGGGTCATTTTTAAATGTTGACTTACGTTTACGTCCGAGTGAATTAAGAGCTGTTATATTTTCACTGTCGGATGTTGAGATCAATGAATTTAAACTTGCGACTATGCAAAGGATCTTCTGGTATAGTGGGCGGAGTTCGTAGATCATTGTCTTCCTCAGCAGTTGGTGATGTCATCGGAGTGTTATCATTGCTTGTGATGTTTCCAGTGTCTTCTACAATATTTGGTGGAGTATCATTATTAAATTCTTGCCCAGGCGATGGTGTAGTGGGAAAGACATCCTTATAGTATATTTTATTTAAAAGTTGTCATTCCTTCTCGGTATACCCATTATAAGGCACAGGGGACTCTGAAATGACCAAAAACAAAATTACTTATCAACTTAAAATCATGTTTGACCCGGGCATTTCTTTTTCTCATGAGATTACTCTCTTTTAAGTCTATAAGATACCATATTTATGTTAAATTTGACTAAAATTTCACTTTCGATGGTCCGTAAACATAGATGTTCAAAATTGAAACTACCTTTTTCGACATCTATTAAATATTTTTATTCCTAGTACATTATGGAAAGTACCACTTTCGTTATCGGTTTAAAAAATATTGACCTAGTACAGAATCGAAACTACCATTTTCGATATTAATCAAAAGTTTATCAACGTAGTACATTATCGAAATTACCATTTTCGATGTTTGTTAAATGTTCATTAACCTAGTATACTATCGAAACTACCACATTCCATAGTTTTACATGTTAAATGGTAATTAATAATATTATGAATGAAAAACATTATATATTAAGCGTTATTTCCTTAAAATAATCATTACTTGTTAAATTACGTAAAAAAACGACACAAAATATGGCTAATAAGTACATTGATGGAATAAATTACTAATCGATACGATTGTCATCTTCTTTGTTTGACATAATTTCTGTTGATTGGTCAACTTTATTTACTAAATTAACCATAGATCTGCCTCTGCTAGCCATTTTTAATCGTAAACTTAAAATAAACTAACTAAAATAAAAAATAACTAACTAGTTCGACGCAGGCGCGCACGCACTCACATCGCGGCGAACACTGACGATTGCGGCAGATTCGGACCGAGTGTAGGTGTCGCTGTTCGAGAACACTATTGAATCTGACGCCTTCGATGATGTTCGTCGCTTAACACATGTAGAATCAATTTTGTTCAATTGAAAACTTGCTCAAAAAATAATATTTTTATAATTTTTATTTTTTATTATAATGTAATGATCTATTCTCTATCTAATTGTGCAATAAAAAAAATTTGTCAATTTTGCAGAATCGATACTGTACGTAGCGGCAGTCGACATTAGTAAAAAAGGTATTAAGGTGTGGGTGATTAAAACAATTGAGTAATAAGTATACTTAATAACATTTACTTTTTTTTTTTTATATTGCGACATAAATAGGTACACAAATATGGTTATATATTGGCATCGAGGTCCATTGTATCGCGCCGTGTCGAGACACACAGACAGACAGACCGTGGTGACGGCACACTACCTCACTCACACAAGGTGTTATCTACCCACATAACATTGGTTGAATTTATTTCCAATTTTCTTTGAATCAGATCATTCCTTCAGTCGGGACTTGAACCCAGGCTATACTATGACGAAGAACATGGCCAAGGTGTCTGTCTCGACTGAGTATTGTGTATCGTGTCGTGTGTCATGTCGTGTCGTGTCGTGTCCCCCTCGTCTCTACTTGTTGAACATGAACGAGAAGTTGTAGTAGTGGACGTACTTCCGGTCGTTGTCGTTCCGCTCCAGGATGTCGTTGAGGAGACCGGCGGGGATTTCCTCGCTGTAGAACGGGGGAACGTCCCCTTCCGAGATGACGGGGGACAGCGGGGCCAGTTGGGGCAAGGGGGCCAGCGGGGCCAGTGAGATCAGGGGTTCCGGGATTGGCGGGAGGTCCTCGGGGGGCGCTTCCTCCTCGGAGACGGAGGAGTCCATAGTGCGCCCGAACACCTCATTGAGACCGGAGTAGTACCCGCCGTATGGCAGGTCGTGCTGGGTGACGTCACTGGCGCGCTCCCCGCTGACCCCCGCGCGCTCCCCGCTACCCCCCGCGCGCTCCCAGCTGTTCCCCTGGACCCCGTCGGGCGAGTCATCCGGCTCGGGTTCATACGGGTACTCGTCTCCGTCGGACGCGTCGCGCTGCTCCGACCGGTCGTGGCGCCGCGCGTCGCGCGACTCATCGCTGTCGCTGGGGGTCGCGTCGCTCTCCGGCCGTCGCAGGATGTACGCGAACGCCTTCCCGTTGTTGATGAAGCCCTTCCCCTTGACGGGGTGGATCTCCACCAGCTGCTTCTTGTTGTGGCTCCGCAGCGCGACCGGGCCGTGCGACAAGTCGCGCGCGACCACTCCACACGACACCACCGCGCACAACGCACACAACACTGAAACGAATCGTAAACGTCGACCAGGGAAATATATTATTGGACTCTATAGCGGCAAATGGGGGTCAATGTGATTGCTTGGGGGTCTTTGGGAAATTATAAACGACCCCCAATGGGAGAATTCCCAATACATGTAATGTATTGTTTATTCGAGCTACCCATTGTGTGGGATATCTTTGGACTTCGGGAGTTATTCCTCTTTACTTAATTAGTTTACTCGTGTTCCCCATTGTGTGGGATATGTTTGGACTTCAAAGTCGGTCATTATTATTATCTACTAATTTAAAGTTCTACCTATCCACACAGTTTAAATACCATGTAGTGTACTCACCCGGTATGAGATCCATGTCTGTCTGTGCGTCTGTCCCCGCCACCACGCACATTATATACCGCGGAGTTCATTAATCAGCGGTAATCACCGCCACTACAACAGGGCGTTACTTAACGCCGGTAATCGATTGGTTCAAGTCACCGACACGCGCTCTGAGGGCCCGGTGGTCGCGGGGCGTTGGGGTCGTGGGTTCAATTCCATCTTAGGTACATACGGATTACGGAACGACACCTTGTTTGTCTATATGTAATAATCATTCACACCATCATCACATTATAGTATTGACCCCTAATTAAGCTCGAAGCTTGTATCTAGGGTATCAGAAACTACGCACACACACATTCACACACACACACCCAGACCGAGACAAACATTTGTAGTTCACACAAATTTATATTCACCCCGCACGGAAATCGAACCCGCAACCTTACGGATGGCAGTCCGGCATGGTGACCACTCTGCCATCGAGGTCGTCAATAGTTTGTTAGAACGCGCTGATCTGAGGAACTACTGGTCCCATTTGAAAAAACCTTTCAGTGTAGATATATAAATTAGACATTTCTCGAGGAAGGCTACAGGGGCCTACCTAGTCTGCAATTTGACATTATTGATCAGACAATATGTTGATATTGAGGCACCATAACAACAGTGTCAGAAATTTGGTATTCTGCTAAAATGTATTCATATGGCTATGGTGTCTCAGTGGTCTTTGAAGCATATCAAAATTCAAATATTTTTTTGTCAAATAAACGTCAGAACACTGTTTCCATGACAACCATCTAAGTTTTATGGAGCCATTGAGTCAGCGGAGTAGTTTTCACTAAGAGAATACCAAAATGACAACAAATGTCAAAAAACGGGCATAATGTTGATATTAAAACACATTTGAGTAGCATTATCACAGCTTAATAGTTTAGAGAATCGGGCCCTGGTTACAAAACATCACGCTACGACGAACAGGATCAGAAATAACGCGGGATTAACCGCGGGGCGCAGCTAGTAGAAAATAAAACGCATATTTCGTTAGTTTAAAGTAGATGTATTTATTGTAAATAGTTACTGTATTATAGTAAATGGTCGCCGGCGTTACTCTCGTTGGTCGTGACAAGTACATAATGTGAATTATTGGGACAAACTAACATTAGTTTTATAGTTATTATAGTTAATAGCACTCAAATTATTATAATTAACGTATAAATATGAAGTCGGTTTTAACAATTCAAATCAAATCAAATAATTTATTTGTGAATAATGGGTTACATAGATGTTGGGTGGTTGAATTGTATCACCCATATTCCATATTCTAATTTACTGTTACAATAATAACTATACTTGTTATAATCTTATATTATACTAAACAAACTTAAAATGCTAATAAAATAACTAATTATTTATATAATAATAACACAGGTCATATAATACTGGTGAACAGTGCACTATGTGTGGAGCGTGACGTGTGTCCCCCGCTATTGTCGCTACTCTGTTTGGGGGGCACACTGTAGTGAATCATGGGGGTCTCTTTTACAATGAAATGACACATACAAAATTTTCAACAGCTTGGATTATGTATATTTAATTTTAGTTAAATCCCAGTAGAGATGGATATTTAAAATGTGTTCATTTATTTTTATTATTAAGTATTTCAATGTTGATTGAATCTAACTAAACTCTAAATTGTATTGTTTTATTAAGGGCCTATTTCACGATCTTCAAGTAACGTTCCAAGTAATTACTCATATGTTTTGTCTTTGTCACATGATATAAAGTAAGAAAGAGACAACACTCACTTAACTGTAACTTTACTTGAAGGTCGCGAAATAGTCCCTAAATGTTGTAACATTCAGCTGTGAATAAAGGTGTGGTCTATATTTTTGCTATTTTAGAATAACAATAAGATTGATAATTATCTATTAAGATTGCTATTTTGTTATCCACAATATATAAAATATGACACAATTGAAACGTATCTTTTGGTTAAGGAACTATTAAAAGTACTAAAAAATAATTATTTGTGACTTTCGTTGCTAACTGCACTACACTAGCGACATCTGTTATCATTAAACATTAAATAACCATACTATTTTCAAACTCTCAAAAAAAAAACAACATTTTTAATAACAACGCCATCTATCGGCGATATTGCGGTACTAAATGCTAGTGTTATCTCTTTCTAATCTAATATTAAAGAGGGAGAAAGATATATCGCACTCGTACGTAATATAGTACTATAAAATAGATATAGGAAGATAATTATTGGTCGATATAACATTATAATATTAATAATGTCGGATACACACGCAGCGTACAAATAAATATATTAATTGTTAATAAGATTAAAATAATCAAATGATTAATTAATTATATAGGTATTAACAATAACATTTTCTCTACATATATTCAGCCGTTCGGTCCCGGCTGTAGGTACTAACATCACCATGAAGTTGTAGGTAAAAATGGAGTCCACACTTCGAATACCTACTTGAAGCATAACCTATGTATCACTATCGCGTCTCTGTGGGCAGGCTCTCTCTTTCTAACTAAGGTAACCTCTAGAAAGAGAGAGTTTGCAATGTCTACGCTAAAAAGAGAGTTAGCCCCACAGAGACGTAGGTATTTGACTCAAGCTGTTGTTCTAAGTGTGAGCTCCATTTTTACCTACAACTTCATGAACATCATCGACAGTCGTTACGGGGAGATGGAGCCGTCAAAAGTCTAAAGTACAGTCAGCGTCACATATGGTCCCCCTTGGTAATGCTCACTTTGGTATGACAACCGGGGGACGGGACCTTCTGTCTGACGCTGAGTGTAATCATTCACTACATAATCATAACATAATCATTCACTTCATCATCTCATTATAGTAACTGACCCCTAACTAAGATTAGAGCTTGTATCTAGGGTATCAGAAACTACGCACACACTCATTCACACACACACCCAGACCGAGACAAACATTTTGTGGTTCACACAAATATTCACCCCGCACGGGAATCGAACCCGCAACCGTACGACCACTCTGCTATCGAGGTCGTCAATATGGTACCAGTAAAGTTCCACTTTAGTTATAGTTAGTGCGACTGATTGCCGATTAGTGATTGGTGAAATCACATTTGGTCCGCCATTGATTAGTACGAGTTAATAACTCGTGAACCGCAACGTAAGTGGCTTAGTCATTAACGCTAATTATTACTAAGCATTAAAGTATAGCAAGTCAATAGAGTCACCAAGTTTTCTGTGCCGGCGGCCAAACTTGTAAGCTCCTATTGTCATTGTGACTCTAATGTCATTTGGATACATTTCCAATAAACTGACAACCAAAAGATGCGATTACAGCGACGCTGGCACCGGCACAGAAAGGATTGTGACTCTATACGGTATCAAAGTTAAAGACTACGTACTTTAATCAAGGTAGTGTAGTGCCACAATCTTGTCTGTGCCGGTGCCAGCGTCGCTGTAATCGCATCTTTTGGTTGTCAGATGATTGTCAAAGTAATTAAAATGTACACAAATTATGTTATAGTGACAGTTTAGTCATTTATTTAAGCAAATAGTGAATGTGTTATTGTTATTGTGATACAAGAAATTGTGAACTATTAGTGCCAATAAAGAAATTATTTATTTATTTATTTAGTGACAGTTTAGTTTCCATTTTTGGTAGCCGGCACAGAACCATAACAGAACAGATTATGGCATTATATTTAAGTTTTCCAACAACAATGAGGTCGCGTGTGTATCCGAACATTTCTAAAGAACTTCACGAACTAAGTTCGAATATTCAAGGAGTAAGGCTCGAAGGTACAATACAATTTCAATTCTAATGCTAATAGATTTAAAGTACAATTTAGAATATCAACTACATCATAAATAATGATTGAAGGAATAATGTTACTTACAACGAGTATTGCCAAAGTGTTCCATATTTGAAATTTAAAGCTTTAATTGTTAAAGATAATTTTAAATTTAGAATTTGAACCACAGACTACAACATATACATCACAATGACAGGTGTGTTTCTTTTTGTCTCCGTCAGGTGGCGCTAGTTTGGGACCCCCAAATTATTATTATATTTTTACGGGGGTCACGCATAAAATTTTGTTTGTTTTTTTTTTAACTTTAAGATATACTCGTACACTTAATATTATAGCACTAGCTATAATAACATTGTACCTTGGGGTCATTAGAATACCTTATAATCCCATGGGGGCGTCACTTTATTATCATACAATTTATTTGAAATATGTAGGCACTAATAACCACTCGTATCGTTTGGGGGTCATTAGATTATTTATCAATATCATGGGGGTCATAAATAGAGCTAAATACGACACAAGAGACTGTGTTGTCTTTAGTGGCACATTTAGTCTTGATGACCCCCAAAATATCACCTGTCATTGTATGTCCTGTGGTTCAATAATATTAATGTAACACGCACGCTGGCCGCCATTTTATAAAAATATGAGTTAATTACGACAAATAGAAGTAATGCTCTGTCTCTTTCTAACTCAGTACTGTGCGAGCGAGAGAGACGATGCATTTTAAATATTGCTTATTTTTATTAAATATTTAAAGAGATTTTTCTTACATTAATAATAATATTTTATTTTGTTTTGCTTCCCGAGGTTACCTATTTAACATTATGTTGCTCCAAAGTTGAGTTGGTCTTCACATCGAGTTTCATCACAATCTGTCTACTGATAATGTTACGAACAGATTTACATTAATAATATTATAACTAGATGTTCCCCGCTGTTTTACCCGCTTTGTGTACATAACACTCTTAGTTTCAATCACAGTCGGGTAACACATAAATAATTTACGTATAATTATCTAGAAACAATGAAATTTTAAAATTTGTGCGATCAAAGATTTTTAAACCTTATTCACTTAGTGTTAAAGTCGAGAATAGAAGGATCACTGTGTTAAAGCACTGGCACTGTTAGCAGAGGAATGTGAGTCTTATTGCGGGGGCTGTAAGGTCGCGTTTCACCGGCGCGGGGGCGACGGGCGCCGCTTGCGACGCGGCTTGCGCTGCACCTCCTCCGTTATCTGAAAAAGAAAAAAATGTCTATAGTAATATTGTAAAGCTGAAGAAATGGTTTAAACATGCTAATCTCAGACTACTGAAATCATGCTGCGACCAATAGGACTATATGTATATCGTGGAAGGGTAGCCAATAAAATACTATGATACGACGAATAGGAGTGGAGCTAACGAGGGATAAACCGTGGGGTTAAACTGGCAACGGGATGAGTGAAGTATGCTTGGGGGTCCGGACAGTCAACAAACACTGCACTGATCATAATAGCAGTTTACTGACGACTGGTTATATATAATACAGATCAGAGAGTCAGAAGGTGATATAGATGGAGTTAGTGATACTCACACAGGCGGTGACGCGCGCGGGGACGGGCGGCGGGATGACGGCCGTGCCCGACACCGTGCACACCCCCCGCGCCCCCCCGGGGCCCCGCGCCCCCTCCCCCGGCGGGCCGCCCTTCATCCCCTCGCTGCCGCCGGTCGCCCGGTCGCCCCTCCTGGCGGGCGCGTTCTCATGTCGGACGTTGCTGACGGTGAGGTCGCCGAGCGCGGTGACGACGGCGGTGACGTCACAGGCGCGGCGCGGCGGCGGGGAGGGGGGCGGCAGGCTCTCCACCGCCGCGGTCGAGCACGACGCCTGGTGCAGGTCCTCCCTGGAACACCCAGCGGGGGGTATTGGGTAGTGTGTGTAGTCAGGGGCGGCTTCACCTAGTATTGCACCGGACTAAACACAACCTGACCTACGGTTTTCTTCCAAACTTATTATACACCCCTATTTTGAATTCGAGATACTTAATCACACAGCTAATGTAAACGACGGGTGACAATATAATAGTGAAGTTAGTTTTTATCTTTTGCTTTTATTTAAAAAGTTATGATAAGTCAAAGTTTTTCAAAATCCCGCCGAATTTTATTGTTATTCTACACCGAACAACAGGCGAACGCTGCGATACACAGCTGAGCGCGGTCATCGACCCGAGCCGTCACAGAATACTTGATAGCTTGTGTGCCGTCTGGTAATACGGTATTTATTTAGTATTTTTTAAAGATAAGTAATCGACTATCATTTTTTATATTTTTATTGGATATATGGATTCAGTTACTGCTACAGATATTCTGATTTTAATAAGTCCCGTAATTTCAAAATAGGGGTGTATATTCAGTATTATAGAGATTGTATAAGGCGTGCATTGGACACGGACGCCTTCCGGACGGTATAGCTGTTAACATTTGACCACGCTTCCTAGAGCCCTTTAGGGTATTGAATGAACACATCGCCTACGTGTAGAGTGTGTACTCACCCGCTGGGCGTGGATCACAACACTGTGTCGAGCGTGTCGAGCGAGCGCAGCAGCGCGGGGTCGCGCGCACACCAGCGCGCGAGCTCGTCGCGCGTCACCACGCCATCGGCGTCCGCGTCCATGAGGCTGAAGATGCGATCGACGTGGTCGGCGGCGGCGGTGCGGGGGGCGGGCGGCGCGCCCCCCGCGGCGCAGGGGGCCAGCGGCGCGCCCCCCGCCAGCTCGTAGATGGCCTGCACCACGCGCGTCATCTCCCCGCGCGAAATGCGCCCGTCGCCGTCCACGTCGTACAGCGAGAACACCCACGACAGCTTGTCCTCCACCGAGCCCCGCGCCACGCGCGACAGGATCTCCAGGAACTCCTAGGGGGCACACACACGTATACACAGAACTCCTGAAGTAGGCACACAGAACTCTCGGAGGACCCCCAAAATCACACTACGGCTACTCGTGCGCCCCCACACAAATAGTCGTAAGGTTATTTTGGGGGTCACTTGACACAACTTACTTATAAAGCTGGAAGTAAATCAAGTCAGACTTTTTTATATTACTTAAATTTTCCCGTATCTCGAAATCTATTTGAACCATTTAGATCAAACATAGTATGTAGTTAACTTGTAGTTAAATAATAAAATTTTATTTTCTTTATTCATTTAATAAGTACATTTCCTATGAAAACATCCCTGAACAGAGTTCCGTCCCAATATTTATTTTACTAGCCATTCCATTTAGTGAGTGCCAAAAGACTTTTTGGCCCATTAAAACGAAAGGAAACATCAACACATAATATAAATAAATAAGTTTGTAAGTACACTATTGTCACATTGTCAGTTTTGGCGCGGTCACAGAGTAAGAGCACTCCATACGATATTGCGTCACATTTTGCAGAATCACAATAAATTGTTGATAATACGAGTTGGCATGTGGCCACGAGGGGTCCAAATTAGCAGTGATACACACAATAAGAACTACGCGTTATATCATTATTCAGTACGCGGTTTATTTGTTTTTATGTTGATATTGTTATTACTGACACAGTTGATAATATAATTAATATCTAAAAAACCAACAAACAGTCGCTGAGGCCGAAATCGGTTAAGAAAGCAACATCATCATTGTTATTACTTTAGGTCAGGGTTTCTTAAAGTTATACTCCACAAACTGTGCCCCGCGGTTTTGCCCGCGTAAAGCCCATCCCGTGGGAACATTCTTACATACAAACATTCCTCTTGAATCACTTTAGACTGCTGAAAACGCGTAAACTCCAATCCCACGGGAATATGCTACATAAACACCTTCCTCTTGAATCACTCTATCTATTGCTTAAAGAGCATTGAAATCCGTTGAGCAGTTTAAAACATCTGTGTGTGACTTCACGTTATATTTAGTAAAGTGTTCCAGGAAAACCAAAATGATTGCAGCCCGCACAGAACACTCAAATAAGAGGTGTATTTGTGGAACAGGAAACATTTACTCCTGAGTGCCCCCCCAACAAATATAGATGGCCGCGATAAAAGGGAACTCTTTGGAGCGGACCCCCTGAATCACTTATCACGCGAATCATGTTGTTTTATATGTTGTGTTGTATTAACCAGGTTGCACACAGAAGCAACAAAATGTTTCAACAATTATTGCCCCCATTGGCCTGTGTATTACGAGAAGCAAATGTCTTGTGTGTGCGTACTATGTAGGTAAGTGAATGGGGACAAAAATTGTTGTTCACACAACATTTGTTGCGTGAAACCTTTGTTGCTTGGCACATTTTGTTGCTTCGTTGTGCGGCCCGGTGTACATTGTATCTGGGAGTTACCTCGAAGTTGACTTTCCCGGTCTGTTTGTGTTTGATCGTGTTAAACACGAGCTGCGCGTACTGCGACGCGTCTGAAATGTCACATTACCATGTTATACAACATGCATACACCAGAGAAATATATTAAAGATCTCTTCACTCTTGAGGCAGGTTTGTTAACAGCGCCATCTATCGACAATATTCCAATTTGGTAGTTGTCACTTATTGCCAACAGATGGCGCTGTTCACAAATTAATAAAATGTAATAAAGACGTACCTCCGAGTGGAAAGAACTGTGCAAATATATTCTTGAAAGCCTCCTCGTCCACCACTCCTGAGGGACACTCCTGGAACACACCAACGGATGACGTCATGTACAGACAGCGTCAGGGGAAAGTAACCACACTTTACGGTTAGCGTCAGATAAAAGGCACCGTCCTTGGTTGGCACACCGAAGTGAGCATTACCAAGAGGGGACCTTTTATCTGACGGTGACTGTACGTACAGTTCGACGTCACGCGACGAATGCGTCACGTGACTCGCTCTGAGCATTAGCAGTTATAACTGAAGATAATCCAGACAGTTCAGTCCTCAGTTATAGGATTATATTGGTCAAGATTTTTTTTGTGGGCATCCACAGACTTGGCACGTCCGGGCGTGGACCCCTCCTCTGTGTCTCTTTGTGTCTCGTGTGTACCTGTTTGAACCCGCGGTACATGAGCTTGATCTCGTGCGTGGTGAAGCGCGAAGTCTGCGCGAGCGCTCGCAGCCCCTCGGGCCGGTGGCGCGCGCTGCCCGACACGCACGAATCCGAGCACTCCTCCTCTGAGGACAAACAGACGGACACAAACACATTACATAATGGTATTACAACACAGGCGGATCCTGGCGGTCAAAACAGTGACAAGACCAACAATAATTTACAAGGCATCCTGCAAGACCGAGCTCAAAGCGTGGCAGCGCGATAAATCAGTCGATACTTTGTATTATGTACCAATTGAATATGATATGCAAGCGATGCGGTTGCAGATTTAACGCGTCTATAACTTTCTAATCATTGGTATACAACAATAATTCACTTGGGTTTGTTCATAACTAATGTCGTTGATGAAAATAGAGAATAGTATTGGGCCCAGGTGGGAACCCAGTGGCACCCCCAGACGTGCTATTCAGCAGAAGACTTTTAACAAGATTGCGCCAAATGAAGGTATGTTCTTGCTAGATATGATTCGAATCACTCTAACAGTGATCTATGCTTAAAGAGTTCCTGTAGTGTATTACTTATTTAACAAACAAAAAGTCAACCTGTATCAAAGGCGTTCGCAAAATCCGCCTTGATAATGTTTTTATTCGTGAGATTCTATAAGTGGCTTTCTGTAAGTTTAAGTACATGGAGAAATGTTTCTTTATTTCTAAATGTTATTTGTTGTATGATGTTGAATAGTCTAGATCTCGTAATGAAATTAAACGACAACTTTTACTATTATTTTATACTATCCGTGGTTAAGATTATTGTCATGGCTGATAAAATTGAAGATTTGGTACTAGGTCAAGAACCATGTTGATTAGGAGATAGATTTATCGACATGTGATGGTAAAATAGGGCAAACAAGGGATTCGAATGATTAAGGAAAAAAATGCTTTCGGACGGTAATTTGATTTCCTACGGGTAAGTGGTGAAAAGCCTACGCGTTTAAGGAAATTACATTCATAGTAGGGCAACGTTCCACGTTGGTGTACAAACTTATTTACCGCAGGTAAAACCGCGGGGCACAGCTTGTAAATATCATTAAATGGCATAACATTAGGCATCTTATTTTTTGTCAATATAAAAAAATTTTCTAATTCGCAACTATTTTTCGTTTGGAAAACTTGTTTATAATGAATATTATGATGAGTATAATTTACACTTTCATTATACATATCCCTGAATTGCCATCAATTCAAAACACACTCTCCAACATCACCAAACGGGCAGACCAGCGGTACAAAGCTAGTACACACACCTTTGATGTGATACCCCAAACGAACCCAAACACTAAGGGTGCGTCTCCATTGAGGGACTCAGATTTTTAGACGGCCGACGGACGATTCCCTTTGAACGATAGATCAAAGACGTATCGAGAGAGGGACAGAGAATGATGGATTGACACATTATAGCGTTTATACGAGCATAATAATAGTGTTTAGGTTGGAGTGGGGAATGGGAAAATGGTGCTTAGGTCACAGAGGAGGGAAAATGGTCGGTAGATGTATTAGTGTGTGTTTGGTTGAAATATGATAATAATGGCCTAATATTAATGACCGGGATGTCTGGCATTAAACTGCACCCGCAACCTCAACATGCTATTTTTTGTTAATGTAATTCTTAGTTTTTGACATTCTTATTTTTCTGTATTTATTTATTGATAAGTATCTAATTTTAAAAAAATGACCCTCTGCTAGGCACAGATTTCCCCTAATTTCCAACTCTCCCTATCCTTCCCAATTTCCCACCCCACGCTTTCTCTGTTCCATTCCATACAAGTAAATTAAAATCTCGATCGGAACTACATTAGTTACGAAACTTTGGTTCTATAAACGACCTGAGAGACCGCGCTAATTTTATAGAATTACTGGTCCGAATTATTTTAGTTTCAACCCAAATCAACATCCTACGTTCAATAGGAGTGGAGTTAACGCATTTAGGTACATGGTGGAGAATTGGGAGAGACACCAAATTTCTTATTAAAAAACCTTACAAATTGTAAATACAAAATTGAAGTAATTGATTATCATGTCAGTGTAAATATAATATTTCAATCCGAGCGTCAGCGGGCGTTATTATTTATTAATTAAGGCACACCAACAGGATAACATATTTAACATTTACAGAATTAGAAAAAAAAATACAGTTCTAATATGTATCCCAATAATAGTTGTGCACAACATTTACAAATAGACGTAATACAATTAAAATTAAATACACTTAAAAACTAATAAAAATTATATTAATAATAAAAAAAAAAGGTTATTTAGTCTGAAACAAGCTAATTATTCTTAACAATTATATTGTATCCCATTTCGCTACCCAAATATATCCCAAGCCGTGTGACTGTCCGCACCTCAAAGCGGTCCTCCGAGACGCGCTCTAAATGTGTCGCGCGCCGAGTGACTCTCGACACTCGACACCGAGTGTCACGACACCGCCGTCACTCTCCCGACACTCACTGACACCCGCAACAGACGGGACGGGAGACACACGGAAACATACGAGAGAAGAATATGATACAAATTGCTTGAATCTTTTGTTTGTTTTATATAAATGTATTTTGTGGTTAGATTTTTGACCAACATCAAAAAAGGATATAATCAATATGTTAATTGTTTAGTAATAATAATATCTGTGGTAATATTGTCAAAATTGCACAAGTCGTAGCGTGATATGTGCAGCTTTCATCAATTAATGGACAACTTCATCATCATCATCAGCTCATATAATGTCCCCACCGAGGGGCACGAGCCTACCCTGAATTAGGGCGATTAGGCCTTAGTCAACCACGCTGGCCAAGTGCGGGTTGGTCGACTTCTCACATAACCTTAGAATTTCTTCCCAAGTGTGTGCAGGTTTTCTCACTCAATGGACTACTTACCCAAAAAAAATCGTAGAAATAAAAAAATCGGACCAGTAGTTAGAGATTAACGTGTTCAACAAACGAAACAGACAACATAATATTACTATTATTACTATTTATAATACTAGTATAGAACATTTTTTTTTTTTTTCTCGTCCATAACTCTCGTAGCTTGCGGACGTGTTTTTTGTGTGAACTGTGTTTGTTTTTGTGAAGTTGAAATTGAGTGATTGATGAGCATCGGTCCCTCTCGTTCCATCTTGGAGTGATTGCCGTAGTGTTGATCGGCCATATTGTGCCGGGTCGGTGCTCTCTTTCCTGGGACATTGCTGGTGGCGGTGCTGTATCGGCTGCTCTCGTTTCTGCAAGTGCAAGTTGTCATAGGACCCGGGGGCCATCTTTGGCGGTGTCGGACCTCTCACCTAATTTGCCGAGTGGTTGTGCCGCATATATACATGTGAGTGTAAATTAAAACATCTGATCGGACCCGAGGTTTGAACCCGGATTCGTTGGTTCCGCGGTCGAGTGTGTAAGCCGTCGAGCCACAGTAACGTGCAGCGGCCGGCTCAATTTAACAGTCTCTACTGAAGTACTATATGATAGTTTCGTAAAATATGCGTTGTCACGGCTGTGATACAGAAATAAATGCAAAGAATTCATTAAAATGTAACACCTGCAGAACACTATACTGTCAGCTATGCCTCAACATAAGCACGGACTCCTTGAACCAAATTAGTCCCGAACAACTGGCGTCTTTAAGTTGTCCATTTTGCCAAAATGTAACAAAACGCAAAATAAATGATAGCACTCCAGTCAGGCGACGTTCTCCGAACAAAACTATGAATATTTCATTCAGTCATGTACTTGATGATTCCGAAATTGCCTTCAATAAAAATACAAGCGCTAACTGCGAACTTGCTATGAGTAAAGACACAGGCACTAGCACAAAGAATGAAGTACTAACCATGGAAAATATTAGCAAGTTATTTGACCTGAAGCTGTCTCCGGACTCCTCGTTCATGACGAATCTGCGCTTGGCACTCAAGGCTGACATGCAGGAAATGGTAAAACTGGAAGTTGACCGCGCGATAAAAGGAATAACTAACGATTTCACGTCCACTACAGACTTCATCGTTGCAGAGCAGAAGGACCTTAAATCGAATATAGCTGATAAAGACAAAAGGATTAAGGAACTCGAAACAAAACTCTCAAAGTCTGAAAACACGTTATCCAAGCTGCAGTCCCGTCTCTATACAGTCGAGAAGGTATCTCGTGAACTTAATATCGAGATTCATGAGCTGCCGGAGACCAAAAATGAGGACCTGATGGACCTATTTAGGAAGCTCTGTGGCTGTTTGCAAGTTGTGGTAGCCGATAGTGACATCAGGGCCTGTAGGCGTGTGGCGAAGATGAATAGAAACTCAGAGAGACCGCGCAACGTCCTTATCACACTTTCATCTCAACGCCTACGGGACTCCTTGCTCTCTGCGGTCACACGTTTCAATAAGGCGCATAATGACAAGCTCAACCTATCGCACATAGGACTAACTGACAGTAAATCAAGAATATATGTCTCAGAGCATTTATCATCCGAAGCCAAAGAAATTCATAATTTATCTAGAAAATATTGTAAGGAAAATAACTTTAAGTTTGTGTGGGTCCGGTATGGCCAAGTATATATACGTAGAGACGAGAAAAGTCCTGCTGTTCTTATAAAAAATCGTGAAACTTTAAATAATTTGTGTCGCGAGTAAAACCTGTAATAGCGTTTAACTTCATTTGTTTTGTATATTTTTTTCTTTTTGTTGCAGTTTCGCTGTTTATTCTTTTCTTTTAAAATACCATTATTGTTTGCTTTTATAATGCTTACTTTATTCTATCAAAATGTAAACCGATTCCGTAGTAAATTAACTGAATTTTATATAAACACGCTTAACTCTAATTATGATATTGTCTGTCTAACTGAAACTAACCTAAACAGTAGTGTATTTGATAATGAAATTATGGATGACCGTTATAATATCTTTAGACGTGATCGGTATCAATCGTCATCTCGTAAACAGGAAGGCGGAGGGGTTTTAATTGCAATCCTTAAAAAATATGAAGTGATTCGTCAGGACTGTATGGATAGTGCTATTGAAGATGTCTGGCTCACGGTGTTACCTTCATCTCGTGACTTACCCCGCTTACATGTATGTGTGTGTTATTTACCCCCAGATATAACTGTCGTTACACGAAAAGAATTCTATAATCATTGTCAAAATTTAATATTAAATGTTTACCCACAGGACCATTTTTTACTAATTGGGGACTTCAACACTCCGGATTATTATAATTTTAACTCACTTGATTCCAATGATAGTAATATAACTATCCAGGCTCCAAGTAAAATATGTAGTATGTTAAACGATTTTATAGCTACTTGTAATTTAAATCAGTTTAATAGCATTTATAATTCTCATAACCGCTTACTAGATCTTGTCTTGTCCAATAGAGGTTGCATACATGTAACTGAAACCATATCATTAAGTCGCTTGGATAGGCATCACCCTGCCATACAAATTGACGTACACTCTATAAAATTATCTAAAAATCTTAAGCATAGTCACAACAAAGTCTTAAATTTTTCAAAATGTAATATTGCAAAAGTCAAAAGTGAATTAAGTTCGATCGATTGGCATAATCTTCTTGTTTCTCCCGGATACATGGATATCGACATATGTACAGATGTTTTTTACGGCCAACTTACTGCAATAATAAATGAACACACCCCCCTAAGCTCTGTAAAGTTTTCTTCTTACCCTTTGTGGTACAGTAAGCCGTTAATAAAATGTAATATAGAAAAAAATAAGTATCACAAATTATATAAATCGTTTGACAACCCTAGAGATTATGATACATTCTCACTACTTCGTAAGAGGTGTAAAGATTTGATCGACGAATCGTATAATAGTTACCTACTTACAACCGAAGACTCATTACATGATGACATAAAACATTTCTGGAAATTTGTCAATAACAGAAAGGGTAAAGTTTCTATTCCCAACAATATGACATACGGGGAAACATCGTCTGCAAGTGGATCTGGAATATGCGAACTATTTTCCAGCTATTTTAGCTCAGTTTTTGTAAAAGATATTGTAACCACGGATAATACAATGTTTGACAGTTCTATGACCCCCTATGATTGTATTTCAAACTCACTATCTAAGATTTCTGTAACTGCGAATGAAGTTAATCTCAAAATTAAAAAATTAGATAAAAATAAAGGCCCTGGTCCGGACATGATCCCTCCATCATTCGTAAAGTTATGCAGTGACGAATTATCAGTCCCTTTAAGTATTTTATACAACATGTCACTTAACCTAGGGGTCTTTCCCAAAAGATGGAAATGTGCGCATATTGTCCCAATTTTTAAATCAGGAGATAAGTCGCGGTGCGAAAACTATCGCCCAATCAGTATACTCTCCTGCTTCTCGAAGATATTTGAGGGGCTAGTGTACACACATCTCTATAGTTTTCTGAGACCTTTGATATCTGAGAAACAGCATGGATTCGTCAAGTATAGATCTACAATAACTAACTTATTAGAATACAAAAGTTACCTTTGTCAATCTTTTGCCAAACGCGGTCAGGTAGACTCTATCTACACTGACTTTTCCAAAGCATTTGACAAAGTAAATCATCGCATTCTTTGCAATAAGATCTTCTCATACGGTGTTCATGGATCTCTCTATAGATGGATCTGCTCGTATCTGAGTAATAGAAGCCAATTAGTAACATTAAAGGGCTTCATGTCTACTCCTACTGTGGTGACTTCTGGGGTGCCGCAGGGCTCAAATTTGGGACCCCTTTTGTTTATTGTCTTTATTAACGACCTTGTGAAATGCCTATGTAGTCCCTGTTTACTGTACGCGGATGACTTGAAGATCTTTAATGTCATATCCGACACCCGTGATTGTGAGGTAATTCAAAATGACCTTAATATCTTGTCTACCTGGTGTGAAAACAACAGGATGTCCTTAAATATTGACAAATGCTTCTCGATCACCTTCACAAACAAACGTCACAAGATTGTTTATGACTATAGCATTAAGAGTAACATACTTAAGAGATGTAACGTCGTCAAAGATCTAGGTATCTTGTTTGATGAAAAGCTCTCATTTCGTGCCCACTACCAGAGAACCATTGACAAAGCAAATAAACTTTTAGGTTTTATTCTTAGATCCACTATAGGTTTTAAGAAACCTAGTAGTACAATATATCTGTATAATACATTAGTTAGAACCATTTTGGAGTACGGAAGTGTTATATGGTCCCCTAACTACGAGGTCCACAGCAATAACATTGAGCGGGTCCAGCGTAAATGTCTCAGACTTCTTTGCTATCGTCTAGCACCTGGTCGGCTCTCCCTAAGTTATGAAGAAAGGCTATTAAAATTTAGAATCCAATCTTTAAAATCACGTAGATATTATTTTGACTTAATTTACTTGCATAAAATAATTCATTCCATTATCGATTCTCCTAATTTGCTGTCAAAAATTTCATTAAACATTAAATATAGAGCTCGGAATTCCAATAAGGTTAATATTTTTGCCCTACAATCATTTAGAAATAACATCTCTTTTTATAACCCCTTAACTAGAATGGCCCGACAGTATAATGAAGTAGCAAAACATCACAGTGAGCTAGACATCTTTGAAGCAAATCCATACAAATACAAGTATAGGTTAAGACAAATTCTGTTACAGCAAGTTACAGATCAATAGTAATCATAATAATATAATAATAATTTTGTAGTTAAGGCATTAGCTTTTTGTAATCAATAACAGTATAATTTTTTTTTTTTTTGTTAATTATACAAGTTATTTCAAATAACAGTTCAAAATTGTAGATTAGATGTAGGCACATAGGTTTACGTTACATTCAAGAACCAAATATTGTATAATTTTGTTATATTCTATTTTTAAGTGGATGTAATGTGTTTTGTGCTAAATAAATAAAAAAAAAAAAATAAAAAAAATAAACATGTTCTAATAACGAATTCACTTTCCCCCGGTCACGTCCGCCATAACTTGGGACCGAGACACGACACGACGCGACGCGACACCGACAAATTAGATACATTAATATTTTGTTGTATTTTTATTGCCGAGACAAGGTTTTATAAGTCTTATATTTACTTAGTAACGGTGCCTCGCGGTTTCACCCGCGTAGTTCCCGTTCCCGTAGGAATATGGGGATAAAATTATGCTAAAAGCCTTCCCACTGAATCACTCTATCTATTAAAACAAACCGCATCAAAATCCGTTATAAGCATACATAGGGACGGACAGCGGGAGCTACTTTGTTTTATACTATGTAGTGATAAGGCGGCAGTATAAATATAAAATAATTTAAATGGATGAGGCCTGTGTGACAGTTTTTTTGGAAAATACTCCGGAATTTGAAGCTGAACGAAGCCGGGTCGGGTCGCTAGTATTGTATTATTTTATTATAATTTTAACATAAACTTATTTTTTTTAAAACAAAATTATAATTATTTTAGCGATAGGTACATATATGAATGAGACAGAACATACAATATTTAGGTTAATACATTTTAATAGTCATTTTTAACCGTAGAAATATCTAGCTAGACCTCTCACACAATAACACAATAAGGTCCATCCATTTAAAATCGATATTTCCCTTAAACTATAACAATACGCATACTTTCAATAACTTTAGAACATAATCGCAAATATTCCATTGAGCCCTCAATTAACGCTCCAACCGGGACTCAAACCCGCGTCCTTACATTACTGTAAACCATTTCTGAACTGCGTCACATTCCGATGACTAAGTTGGGCTAAATAAGTTGTACTGTATAGTTCCTTATGCTGAAGGTATAGAGACTACAATGGCTTGGTTTGTGTAAGTATTTGTTTGGCGTGAAGTATGTTAGTGATTTCGTTTGCAGGGATGTACTGAGGGTGGAGTTATGGGGGATTGGGTTATTTATTTATTTATTTACTATAAAAACAACAATAAGCTTACAGCTAAGATGCCAAAGCGCTTAAGTTCCTAGTATCTACACATATTAAACTTACATACAAAGACAAATAACATAAAATATTAAAACATATAACACAAAACAATTAAAAATAGAGATCAATAGAAAATAAAAGAAATGTAAAATATAAAAAAAAACTGAACAGAACAAAAACAATACAGACAAGGTGAAACTTAAACTTAATGGTGACTTAAGTACATATAAAAACACTTATATACTAATGAGATCGGGTCACAATGGTATAAACATCCGAGTTATACTGATTGTGAATATTCGTTTACGAGTCTTCTCAAATATACTTCCAGCCCTTTGTAGACGAACTACGTCTGAATATAATTTGGGTCGAATTTTTATTTATTTTTGGGGAAACATCATAGTACATTCAGCGTTAAGTAGCATATTTGGTCTTGGTAAGCCGTAGCTTAGGAATGAGACGGCTTTAATTTTAAAATCCTATATTTAATTCCTGTACTTCCACAGGAAAAGGAACTACGCAGGTGAAACCGCGGGGCGATGCTATTTTATAATAATCTCAACCAAGTACTCCCCCCCCCCCTCTCGCCCCTCGCCCCATCCTCAGTCCGCCCCTGCCCGGCCCTGTAATTATTTTCTCATAAATAGTTGAGTGAAACTATGAAGGAATCGGACAAACGCTGGACCGAAAGAGGAAAGGGGAGTTATGAGTTTGGACAACCGACTTGTACAAAGGGAGATTTTAATGGGATTTAGAGATAAAGTATTAGAAATGTAGATAGGAAACAATATTGGAAGGAAATAAATTTAAAAAACCCCAACACAATCACTTTCAAACCCCCATAACTTTTAAACGGGTCAACCGATTTTCATCAATCATGTCTAAGAACACTCGCACGTAAGTCCCCTTTAATACCAAATAAACTAAATTGAAATCGGTTCATCGGGGGTTAAAAATAAATAAGTACTTACTTAATTTTTAAAAAGAATTAAATCTGTGTTCACGAGTTTAAAATGTAGTGAATGATTATGTTATGTTACAATATTATCTATGTACCTACTTACTTATATAAAACTTTATGATACATGACCAACAACCATAAAAACATACCTATACTTCCAACACTGTGCCGTTTATTAAATATATGTATATTTTTCCTTATAAAAATATCTAACGGTGATGGTCTAATGACAAGCTCCGCTGGCCACTAACATAACAAGGATATTTTCTTTTTAATAATTTCGATCAAAGAGGTTCGTTACAGAGGGACCGGACCTCATTTGTTTATTGTATACGTCATCAGTGACGTCACGGGTGTAAGGACAGCCTTTGATGAAAGATGTATTATAACATAATGGATAGTCATTTGTAATTAGTGCTTTGTGGAGAGTTTTAATTAAAGAATAAACAAATACCTCCTAGAATTTCGGAATGAAAAATAGATGTTGGCCGATTCTCAGACCTACACTGCCTTATTTGCGTTGCATTTTTAGTCCGGTTTAACAAAACCTGGTAAGCATTTGACACCTTGTCAGTCAAATCTGTCACTTTGACAGTATTCAAAATTGATTGTAAAACCTGGTTTAGTGCTAAACCAGACTAAAAATTTAACGCAAATAAGGCAGCCGATGACTGAATATGCTCACAAAATCTCATGAGAATCGGTCAAGCCGTTTCGGAGGAGTATGGGAACGAACATTGAGACACGAGAATCCTAAATAATATTATAAATGTGAAAGTAACTCTGTCAAAGTCTGTCTGTTTCCTTTTCACGGCTAAACTACTGAACCAATTGACTTGAAATTTGGTACAGGGGTAGCTTATGGTCCGGGAAAGGACATAGGCTATGTTTTATCCCAAAATTCCCACGGGAACGGGAACTACGCGGGTGAAACCGCGGGGCACAGCTGGTCTTATATATATAAATATATCCATCCATATATTAAGATTACCCAAGGCCTATCACCCCTATGATGGTACCTTCGCGTGTCCAGAGTCATCACCACTATCTGCATTGAGACACACGCGCACTCACACTGATTGGACGATATTGGACATTATCATAAATTGTAGTCAACGCCACTCAACCAATACGTAACCATAGACATCGGTTAAGAAAAAAAAAAGAAAAAGACTAGTTAGTTACCATAGAATAAGGATCACGACCAGGATTCTCTCTGGTCTCTGATTATCTAAGTTATAGTAGTTACAGCCTAAAGAAACATAACATAACATAATCATTCCCTCCATCATCTCATTATAATACCAGTCCCGTATAAGCAATTGCTTAGGGCACCACGTCTGGGGGGGGGGGTTTACCAGAAAACGCCAGTAAGGGCAGCAGAAAACTTCTTAGTTGACATAAGGATAGGGAGACCCCAGGGCCGTAGCTATGCTTGAATGACAAATGCCTTACCTTGAACATAGCGAGGAGTGTTATCTGACCTTTTTTTAGTCCTCAAATTCCACTCTAGCTACAGCCCTGGGGGGAGGGGGGGGGGGGGGAGGGGCTCCAAAGGCTTGAATTGCTTAGGGCATCATGAAGTCTTAACCCGTCACTGATAGTAACTGACCCCTAACTAAGTCCGTAACTTGTATCTAGGGTATCACAAACTACGGACACACACATTCACACACACACTCAGATCGAGATAAATAATTTTGTGGTTCACACAAATATTCACCCCGCACGGGAATCGGACCCGCAACCGTACGGATGGCAGTCGGGCATGGTGACCACTTTGCCATCGAGGTCGTCAAAAATATTTAAAATATCTCCTCTCAGTCAGTCAGTCAGTGTATAAGCGCTGTATTAACTTAAGGTAGGTAATAAAATAAGACTGGTTGGTATAAATGTGTTATAATGTGAACCTTTAGACCCAAAACACGTGTAAAACCACGTTGCAAAACTAGTTTCTTCCACCACTTTATATTTCCTTAGTATTCTCATAATATATCAGTCAGTCAGTGTATGTTTGTGTGTGTGCGTATGTGTGTTATAATGTGTACTTTCATCCCCAAAAACACAAGTAAAGCCACGTCGCAAACCTAGTTTCTTACACCTAGCACTCCATATATCCCAAGTTACCTCATATATCAGTCAGTGTGTGTGTGTGTGTGTGTGTGTGTGTGTGTGTGTGTGTGTGTGTACCGCCCGCGCCGCTAACGCTAACAACATTTTCATAATTAATACTAATTAATGGGATAATCTGCCGTCAGCCCTCGCCGGCGGGATTACGGCCCGGGTTTGATTACGGTTTTAACCATATTTAGATATTCCTACTAATACTAATATTATAAATGCGAAAGTTTGTATGTTTGTGAGTTTGGATGTTTGTTCCACTTTCACGCAAAAACTGCTGTATCGATTTAGATTGAATGTCGTACAGATGTTCCTTATAACTAGGAATAACACATAGGATACTTTTTATCCCGAAATTCCCATGGGATTGTGTATAAGTAATCGTATGTTTTGTTAACTGTTTGTAGTCACAAATCCTATCAATAGATGGCGCTGTTACTTAATTTTTTAACATACGATGGTGAATTGTGCCGAGATTGTATGACACTACGAGCTACGGATTCACGCGAGTAAAACCGCGGGGCGCATATACTATAATATGCACGTACTTGTACTTATAAATATTTGTATTTTTTGAAGACCTCGATGGCAGAGTGGTCATCATGCTGGACTGCCATCCGTAAGGTTGCAGGTTCGATTCCCGTGCGGGGTGAATATTTGTGTGAACCACAAATGTTAATCTCGGTCTGTGTGAATGAGTGTGTGCGTAGTTTTCGATACCCTAGATACAAGTTACGGACTTAGTTAGGGGTCAGTTACCGTAATACTGCAGCGCCCCGCGGTTTTACCCGCGTAGTTCCCGCTCCCGTAAGAATGCTGGGATAAAATTATATAAAAACCTTCCTCTTGAATCACTCTATCTATTAAAACCGCATCACAATCCGTTGCGTAGTTTTCAAGATGTAAGCATACATAGGGACGGAGAGCGGGAAGCGACTTTGTTTTATACTACGAGTATGTAGTGATATCCATATTTCATTTGATAGGTAACCCGTTAGCCATTTGAGCTATCTAATATTGATGAAGTTCTGTCGGGGCGCGACAGACTCACGGACAGACGGAGTGGGAACATTCCGGGATCCGGGATAGGGACGGGACAGTACGACGGGGCGGGTGTCGATAAATGTGGGTTGTGGGGTATTTATTTATTTATTTATTGGAGAACTAACAGCGTTACTTAACAAATATAAAAAATAATAATATAAAACAGATTGCCAATTAAAAGTTCTCACGGATAGCGACAAATTATATAAAATAAGGTGAGAACTAACAAACACAAAACAACTTAACTACTCGCTATGCTTACTACATAAACCAAAAAATGAATCGCTAAAGGGAATAAGTCACAACATTGTTTTCATAAATTACATAATCAGCTCAGAATATTAAAAGTCAAAATTGAAAAAAGTTATTTGCCAGTTATTCTACTAATATTATAAAGCCGAATGTTTGTGAGTGTGGATGTTTGTTCCTCTTTCACGCAATTTTTTTTAATGAAAGGTACATATGTTCCTCATATACTTTTTATCCCAAAATTCCCACGGGATAAGGTTCCACGCGGGTAAAACCGCGGGGGAAAACTAGTACTTATAAATCCGAAAGTTTGGATGTTTGTGAGTTTGGATGTTTGTTCCACTTTCACGCAATAACTACTGTATCAGATGTTCCTTATAACTAGAATTTTTATCCCGTAAAACTCTGTTAAATATCAAATCTGTAGGTGTTGTAGTTTTTCCATAATATGTACCACAAAACTGTATAAATTATTGCGTCACAATGGCTTCGCTCGCCCTGATTATTACGAATATTTTATCGATATAATACAGGGTGGCGCAATAGAACGTGCATATTGCATCATCTTTTTTTGCGTGGTAGAAGGGGCGTGGGCGGGGGGAGACCGATATCGTTGGGTAGCGCGGTTCATAAAGTTTTAGTCACTTCGACGGGAAGCGTCGCGCATTTTGCGTGCGCGCATTTTACGAAAACTCTCGTTCGTACGTAGTTGTCAGGCGACTATTTTGTTCTGAGTATGGTGTACGGCAAATTAGGGAGGCTCCGAGTGCTAATTTAATTAAAATCTGGATAAAGCGTTTTGAAGAGACTGGATCGACGTTTAAACCACACGCGAAAGGTCGTCCACGCACATCTAGGACCGAAGACAATATTGAGAGTGTTAAGCAGTCGGTACGAGAAGATCCACAAATGTCTACTCGCAAGAGATCGTCTGTCCTAAACATATCGCGACGAAGTGTGCAACGAATTTTAAACTTGGATCTTAAATTGCATCCATACAAGCTGCAATTAACTCAAGAATTGAAAGACTCTGACTTCATAGCACGGCTCACATTTGCTAATGAAATGCTCAATCGGTTTTCAAATTTTGAAAACATCCTTTTCTCTGATGAGGCACATTTTCATATGAATGGGTTCGTAAACCGCCAAAATTGTCGTTATTGGAATAGTGAAAATCCCAGACTCAAACATCAAAAACCGTTACATAGCCCTAAAGTGACAGTTTGGGCCGCAATATCTGCCAAAGGAATAATTGGTCCTTATTTTTTTGAAAACGCACGGGGGCAAAACATCACTGTTAATACCGAACGCTATGTTGCGATGTTGGAAGGTTTTTTGACCCCAGAACTTGAAAATTCAAGAATAAAGAACTCTAGGACTTGGTTCCAACAAGACGGAGCTACCAGTCACACATCAAATGACTCCATGGCGGTTGTGAAGCAGATGTTCCCTGGCAAACTGATTTCGAAAAGAGGTGATATCCCATGGCCTCCGCGCAGTCCAGACTTGACGCCTCCTGACTTTTTTTTGTGGGGATACCTCAAACACAAAGTCTACACCAATAATCCGAGAAACATCAGTCAGCTCAAGGAGAATATTCGTGGTGAAATGGCAGCAATCACACCAGCACTACTTAAGAAAGTTTTCGGTAATTTCCGTTTGCGGTTAGAGGAGTGCCAACGTAGAGAGGGTCATCATTTAGATGGTGTTATTTTTAAAAAATAAACTTCAGTTATCACTTAATAATTGCTTAGTTTTATTTTAACTATACCTTTTGTATTTATTTTTTAATAATTATTTTAAAAATGCACGTTCTATTGCGCCACCCTGTATTAATAAATCTCAAATTATCGACACTTTACCTCCCGTGTCCCCGCCCTAGAGCGTTCACAGAAATATTGCTACTCGGATATTCCGTTTGAGAGACGGACAGACACCAATTACATACATTATGTATACATAATACATATACACAATATTATATACGGAGGGCTGGCTATGGAATATTTATACAGATCCTCTGTATTATTTATTGGTTATTTATAAGATTACTCGTATTTTACTAGCTGTGCCCCGCAGTTTCGCGTAGTTCCCGTTCCCGCGGGAATACGGGGACATAATACTCCCTATGTCACGCACTAATAACATAGCTTTCCATTAGTGAAAGATTTTTTGTAATCGGTTCAGTAGTTTCGGATCCTATTTGTTACAAACAAACAAATCTTTCCTTTATATTATAAAAAAAATGTTGTGCCCCGCGGTTTCACCCGCGTGGTTCCCGTTCCCTTGGGAATACGGGGATATAATATAGCCTATGTTATTCAGGGTGAATGTAGCTTTCTAATGGTGAAAGAATTATTGAAATCGGTTCAGTAGTTTCGGAGCCTATTCATTACAAACAAACAAACAAACAAACAAACAAATCTTTCCTCTTTATAATATTAGTATAGAAAAATAGTTGTGTCCCGCGGTTTTACCCGCATAGTTCCCGAACCCGTGGGAATTTCGGGATAAAACCATATGTCCTCCCCCGGACCATGAACTACCCTTGTATTAAATTTCAAGTCAATCGGCTCAGTAGTTTAGCCGTGAAAAGGTAACAGACAGACAGACAAAGATACTTTCGCATTTATAATATTAGTAAGGATTATATTAAAAGAGCTGTGTTTATGGAATATTTATACAGATCGTATTTATTATTTATTAGTTATTTATAAGGATAGTAGATTATTCGTATTTATTTATTATTAAGGGAAGTTTTGGGGGAAATATTAAATGAGAAATACTGGGTAAATACAGTTACTCAGTTCGGGTGTGTGATTGTTACTTTTATTAAAGTTATTAATGTAATATTTTGGATAAGAGACCCGGAAAATAATTCAAATATACAGGAAGTTATAGCGCCCAATAGATTGATAAAAAAATCTTTAGAGGTGTCAACTTGTCAAGGAACACAAGGACGGAACGAAGTTCCTTTAAAAATAAGTTAAAAAAAGTTTTTACTCGAAAGAGCCATAGGCCATAGCCATAGGTTACCTACCTTTTTAATATTTATTATAAAATAAACGCGCTGTTCGAAATTTGAATTAAATAAACACGCTGCTCGAAATTTTAATAAAATGAACTCACTGTTCGAAATTTGAATTCAAATCAATTTATTGAATGTTTCTTCATTTATTCAATTTATTTAGTTAATTAAGTCAGCGAGTGACATAGGCTATAGTTTATCCCTGTATTCCCATGGGAATGGGAACTACGCGAGTGAAACCGCGGGGCGCTGCTAGTTCAATATAAATACAGACATGTACAGTCAATATCAGTACTTAGATAATATTAGTTTTATCCGTTCAAGAAGTCACGTGTACACACTAGTGTTATAATTACACTTATAATAAATATATCGACACCACGATATAATATCGATTTCGCGAGCATGACCAAATGAATATGGCGTGGTGCGATATGATGAAATTAAATATGGCGGCTATATTTATTGTATTTTGACAGTTGAATGTCGATAAATAGCTATATCGATTTCGCGAGCATGACCAAATGTCATAAAATTTATTACGTGGTAAATTAAATTAAATATGGCGGATATTTTCATCATATTTTGACAGTTGGATGTTGATAAATTTCTATATCTATCACGTTTTTGAGGTCATGCTAGGCCGGCTGGAATCGGGTTTTTATTTTATTTCTACGTTAGAATAGTTGTTATTGTTAACCGACTTCCAAAAAAGAGGAGGAAGTTCTCTATTTGACTTGTATTTTTCTTTGTTTAATGATAAAAAGGGGTCGATCGAGAAAGCGTTGGCGGGATGATCTCGTCGCATTCGACTGTAGCTGGTGGGAGGCTGCGAAGGATCGGGAGAGTTGGAGATGTCTGGGGAAGACCTTTGCCCAGTAGTGGGACGTTGTGGGTTGAGAAAACAAAACAGGAGAAAGTACTATTTGACTTTTTTTTACCATCAAGTAGTGTGAAGCTAAGTTAACAAGTTCGATTACCGCCGAATGGATACTGAAGCCTTCTTGAATATAAACCACCGCGACCGAGAGGAGACATGTTTACGCATACAAATGGTTGACAATTTTTAAGGGCGAAGTTAAGATCATCGTTGAATATTTAAATTTATTCATTACTAGCAGCGCCCCGCGGTTTTGCCCACGGATAAGTATCCCTTGTGAATTTGTTAAGATTAAAGTTAAGAACACACAAAAATTCAAAATTAGCAGCTAGTCCTACTAATATTATAAAGGCGAAAGTTTGTATGTATGGATGTTTGTTACTCTTTCACGCAAAAACTACTGAATGGATTTTAATGAAACTTTACAATAATCTTGCTTATACATCAGAATAACACATAGGATACTTTTTATCCCAAAATTCCCACGGGAACGGGAACTACGCGGGTGAAGCCGCGGGGCGCTGCTAGTAATAACATAATCATTCCCTCCATCATCTCATTACAGTAACTGACCCCTAACTAAGTCCGTAACTTGTATCTAGGGTATCAGAAACTACGCACACACTCATTCACACACACCCAGACCGAGTCAAACATTTGTGGTACACACAAATATTCACCCCGCACGGGAATCGAACCCGCAACCTTACGGATGGCAGTCCGGTATGGTGACCACTCTGCCATCTAGGTCGTAAAAAATTAGCTGTTCCACGCGGATTTACCCGCGAGAAAGTGTCCCGAGGGACAAAATGTCTATGGACAAAAAGCCTAACAGACAGTAACTTACGTATTGTAGGATAGCCGGGATATGAACCCGGTACTGTTGAATCATACTGCTCTATCTGAGTTCACATTAAGTTATTATTTATATTACTCACCCATTTGTACGTCCGTCGTGTTGTCACTAATGTAACACTAGTAAATTCACTCGGCGTCACTCGTATACGCACACAGACTAATTTTAATTACGCACTGAAAAAGGTTGCAAGGTATTTGTTTTCAAATTAAAATTATGTACGAGTACATACATAAAATCATTAAAAAATATCCGAATAGATTTTTAAGTAAGCCCCCGGCAGCACACAAGAACAATTTTCTCTCACTACATAGTATAAAACAAAGTCGCTTCCCGCTGTCTGTCCCTATGTATGCTTACATCTTTAAAACTACGCAACGGATTTTGAAGCGGTTTGTTTTAATAGATATAATGATTCAGTGGGAAGGTTTTTAGCATAACTTTATCCCAATATTCCTACGGGAACGGGAACACGGGCACCGCTAGTACTCTACAGGGTGTCCGGGCATCGATGTCGGATACTTTAAGGGGGTAAAATATGGTATTTTTTATCGACAAATCACGGTTCCAATTTTCTCTAGCTACCTCCATTACAAAATGGCAGCCATCTAAATCCATCTAAAAAATATACGAAAACACATAATGGTTTTTGTTTTTTTCATCCTCTTTTGTTATTTTATGATAAAGATATGAAGTAAAATGTAGCATTTTTTGATCAATTATCTTCACTTAGACGGACTAAATAATAGTCTTAAGTCAGAGAATCCCAACAACGCAGTCTCATGGGCGAGCACGTCGAGCACTACTCGCAATACGAGACGATTTTCTTGGCTAAGGATCATATTCAAACCAACGTAACTTTAGAACTATCATACATAAGGCTATAAGATGTATGGTTTTTTTTAAGAAAATATTTTGTACTATCAAAAAACAAGATGAAAAACGTAGGTTAATAGGTCAAATTTTAACAAAAAATAAAAAATGCCGAAAAAATCTGAAAAAAAATATTGATTTTCATTTTAGTAATGATTTTTTGCTATTTTATAATTAAGATATGGAATAAAATCTTACATTCAATAATACCCTACATTATTTACTTTCAAATGAGACATCTTTCATCTTCCTAGGACGTTTACATGGATAGCAATGACTAAATCAGTACAAGCACCCGCGCGTCGAGTTAAAAAAAACAAAATGGCTGCCATTTTGTTATGGAGGTAACTAGAGAAAATTGGAACCGTGATTTATCGATAAAAAATACCATATTTTACCCCCTTAAAGTATCCGACATCGATGCCCGGACACCCTGTATAAAAACAGTACAAAAATACTGCATACAAAAAATCACATTTATTACAAAATATTATTAAGATAACAATACGGCCCCCAAACATGTTAAGTCACAATTAACGAAATTACGTTCAGAGATAAGTTTTTTTTTCACAAGAACTTTTATATATTTTTTCCTGTCGCCTGCGGTGTTATTACATCCGCTGGTCCGCTGAGCAGACGGAGCGGACCCGAGCGGATATTGCCAGTTCCGCTCGGTTCCGCTCCCCGTAGCGACACTTACAAACTTTGTCACTTTATTATTTATTGCATTTACTTATTTATTACTTTTAACAATCGATTTTGGATCAACGTCTTAATGTACTAAGTATTTTGGTTTGTATTAGAAGTATTATCACTACATAGTATAAAACAAAATCGCTTTCTCTGTCCCTATGTCCCTATGTATGAATAGATCTTTAAAACGACGCAACGGATTTTGCTGCGGTTTGTTTTAATAGATAGAGTGATTCAGTGGAAAGGTTTTTAGCATAATTTTATCCCCATATTCCTACAGCAACGGGAACTACGCGGGTGAAACCGCGGAGCGCCGCTAGTAACTTATAAGGTAGGAAAATAAGATATCATTGGAAACTAGCAGCGCCCCGCAGTTTCACCCGTATAGTTCCCGCTCCCGTGAGAATACGGGGATAAAGTTATACTAAAAACCTTCCTCTTGAATCACTATCTATTAAAACAAACCGCATCAAAATCCGTTGCGTGGTTTTAAAGATGTAATCATACATAGGGACGGACAGCGGGAAACGACTTTGTTTTATAGTATGTAGTGATTTTAAAGAGGAAAGATAGGCTCCGAACTATTGAACCGATTTCAAAAATTCTTTCACAAATGGAAAGCTAATTTATCAACGAGTGACATAGGCTATATTTATCCTTGCATACTCACGGGAGCGGGAACTACGAGGCTAAAACCGCGAGACAAGACTTGTAAATTATATTTTATCTGGGGGCACGGCAGTGCCCCCCGCCAAGTCGAGCGCGAAGCAAACACTGCCGTACCATCCTTTACAGGAACCCTTTCGCCGCATTTTCAGGCCCCTATTTGAGAACCTCTGGATAAGCCCAGAACGCTGAAATTTTCGTCATCCAGTAAGCTATACAATCACATACTTAAAATAAAATTTCAAGTCTGTAGGTCATTTAGTTCCGAAGTTAAGCGAAAGCAAAGTTTCGTATTTATGACAGACACTCACTCACTCACTCACTCACTCACTCATGATCATCAAAATAGAACTAGTACTTCCCATAAACCTAGAGAGCTGAAATTTGGTACAGAGTTAGGGTTTAATGGCCACATAAAGGGAAAACTATAAAAATTAGGATAATCGAACGGGAACGGGAATTATACGGGAACGGGAAAAATTGACTTGTGCCCACTACTAACGTTTTAAACAACGGCCAAGTCACACAACATTAACTATAATAATAAAGAAATCGCAGTAAGGAACCTTAGACTTGGTACGACTTTGTCTAGATTTCATTACTTTTTAGAGATAAACAAGCAGCTCCATCGAGACTTGGCTAGTTTTTTACAGAATGTTTTTGGTGGGTAATATTATCTATATACATTAACTCAAAGGTGGCTGACTGACTGACTGACATAGTGATCTATCAACGCACAGACCAAACCACACTGGACGTATCGGGCTGAAATTTGGCATGCAGGTAGATGTTATGACGTAGGCATCTGCTAAGAAACGATTTATGGAGACTCCCCCTCTAGGGGAAGAAAAGGGGGAAAACCCAAATTCTGCTGGAAGTCATTATTCCACGCGGAAGAAGTCACGGGGCCCTGCTAGTGATGTATAAAGTTCTAATAACATTAAATTAAAAATTTAAAAAACCCCCAACACAATTACTTTCAAACCCCCATAACTTTTAAACGGGTCAACCGATTTTCATCAAACATGTCTAAGAACACTCGCACGTAAGTCCCCTTAAATACAAAAAAAAAACTAAATTGAAATCGGTTCATCCGTTCGGGAGCTATGATACCACAGACAGATACACACACACACACAGACATGTCAAACTTATAACACCACTCTTTTTGCGTCGGGGGTTAAAAAGAACAATATTGGTACCAAATAACCACCCCTGTATTACAGATGGCGGGCGGCGTCGTGTGATCGATCTCACGGTCTCACAGACACGACTGTCAATAAATAACCGGATAACACCCGGATCACGCGAGCCCCAGCATCTGGGTATACTCGGTACAGGTGTAATATTTATGGCCGTTCTCAATATTCAATCCACAGATCGAACGTCTATGGTGTCAGCTTCGTCAGCTTGCTTTTATAGAGTCACCAAGTTGTCTGTGCCGGCGGGAAAAATGGAAGCTCCTATTGTCATTGTGACTTTAATGTCATTTGTATACATTTTCATTAAACTGACAACCAAAAGATGCGATTACAGCGACGCTGGCACCAGAATAGAAAACATGGTGGCTCTAGCGATTAGTATACCAAATCTCTTTAGTTTGCAATGCAACCTCTTTTGAGTATTGTTACTACAAGACGCCGCTTGGTGGCGCTAGTGAACAGACTCTAAAATGGCGGGAAAGTGAGAAGATGTAAAAACTATTGTAAAATGTATTATTGTAGGTAATATTTTATTGCGTATTTTTTTTTTACGATTTTATTAAATCTTATTTATATACAAAATACAAAATGTCTTTATTATTCCCATTGGAATCTGGAATCACTCCGGTTATTGACGTACATTTTTGGATGGACGTCAATTCAACTGATCAGTTAAACTGACTCGTCAATACCACCCAAACGATCCAGGGTTAAACTTCACGATACTTTATACAATTGTGTATGTACCTACTAGCTGTGCCCCGCGGTTTCACCCGCGTGTATCACAATCCCGTGGGAATCCTCTTAGCGAATGCCTACGTCATAACATCTACCTGCATGCCAAAAAGATGCCAAATTTCGTTTCGTGCGTTGATAGATCACTATGTCAGTCAGTCAGTCAGTCACCTTTGAGTTATATGTACCAGTATTACACATTCAAAAATGTTTCCTCAACAGGGAATTCAACCCAAGACCGTGACATCGCTCTTACTCAATATAAACATATCCCCATTAGTTGCCGCCACACGGATCCCAATACGTCACGGGACTCTAATCCCGCGGGATGCCGGGACTGCGTAATGCTTAGAGTTTAGGAAACTTGAACTGAAATGGAACAATTTATTGGGCGCATCTTGTTTTTTTTTGTTTAACTACCGGACTATAGAAAAATAGAGGGATAATGGTTTTAAACGTGTTTTTTTTTTATTTTGTCAGTGAAACTTTCACCGACTTAATTCATTGAGCCACAATCCTTCCTGTGCCGGTGCCAGCGTCGCTGTAATCGCATCTTTTGGTTGTCAGTTTATTTGAATATGTATCCAAATGACATTAGAGTCACAATGACAATAGGAGCTTACAATATGGCCGCCGGCACAGACAAGATTGTGGCATATAACGGTGAAAACTATTAATTGACACTAGGGAGCTAAAACATACGAAAACAATTTTAGGATAAGTCCCAAAGTCGTAAAATTGGCGTCTGTTCCATAGAGAATTACACAAAGTTGTGTTTCATAGTTTGGCGTATCGTTGGATAGGACTTTGATAAACTCATGTTTATTATTTAAATGTTTTATTCCCATTCCGTTCCCCCTCTAAGTAACATAAATCAATTATAATTTCTTAGTTTGAAACTCCTTTAAAATGTAATAAGTCGGGATCTTCTCTAATATATTACTTAACTGGCGGCGCCCCACGGTTTTACCCGCATAGTTCCCGTTCCCGTAGGAATATGGGGATAAAGTGATGCTAAAAACCTTCCCACTGAATCACTCTATCTATTAAAACAAACCGCATCATAATCCGTTGCGTAGTTTTAAAGATGTGAGCATACATAGGGACAGAGAAAGCGACTTTGTTTTATACTATGTAGTGATGATAATGATTGTGTATGATTACAAAATATCGAACCCGGTCTGTCTCGACCGGGAAAGTACTACACTTTCATTGAAATTAAAGCTACATTTATACATTTTCACGTAGCCAACATTGTTATTCACTAATTAAATGTTATATTTTGTGAAATAATACAAGTTAGAAAGGGTGTGTGATATTAGTTAGTCTAGATTACATAAACTTCTTGTAGAGATATACATCTCTCGCAGGTGGAATAGCCAGACGTCAGTCAATCATACCACTATTTATACTTATTTGGGAAAGATTTTATTGTTAGTTTTCATTGAATAAGCTCCGAAACTATACTGGAACGATGTGTAAAATTATTTCTTAAGGTTTTAAATAGTTTAATTTTGAGGGAATAACCGCTATATTTTTATCCCCGAATTCCTACAGGAACGGGAACTACGTGGGTGATACCGGCTGCTATGAAATATAAAACGAATCCCATTTCCCTCGTTCACGCCATAACTTGAGAACGACAGACCCACTCTCGATAATTCATATTTTGTTGGGGTCTTAAATGTCAGGACAAGGTATTTATGAAAGAATAGCAGCGCCCCGCGGTTTTACCCTCGTAGTTTCCGTTCCCGTGGGAATACGGGGATAAAATATAGCCTATAGTCTTCCTCGATGAATGGGCTATCTAACACCGAAAATTTTTTTAGCGCGTTCAACCAAAAAAACAAACTAACTCTTCAGCTTTTTATATTAGTATAGAGTATAGATTAGTATAGATATAAGTACTTATAGAAAAAATTACAAATAATTCAGATACATACAAAATCAAGATTAGTAAGTAAATAAATTCAATCATCAAATGTATGTTTGTATGAAAGAAAATTCAAGAAAACTCATGAGAAAATTGTACCTGTTTGATTCCGGGGCAAATCGCTAGTTCTCGTAAAATGTAGACTAATTTACCACAATAATAACTACAAATTACGTTAAACAGACCTCATACAAAAGCCTTATACTCATAGATACGAACCTCACAATTAAAAAAACAATCTATTCATAGACACCAATCGATAACGGAACACTCGATTAAAAATAGAACGTTCGAAATTCAAATAAAGAATTTACCTTGCAACCTTTTTGTTAGTGTAATGAGTATTATTTGAAATTCGTATTTGGAATGTTATTTTTTTTAACAGGTGGTTGGGCCAGTGGCGGTGCGTGCGGCCTCGCGTCCACCTCACAGACTGACTGGCTGCGACGCGTGCGTTAGCGTAGGGATGGGGGTAGGCTAGGCTAGGCTTGAAATTATGGCTGGGCTTGGGGTTAGAGACTTGAATTTGTATTTTAACGGGTCTACATTAGTACCGCTAATGGTTGTGACCGTGAGTCGCGGGGTTCGTAGAGAGATTAGAGCTGCTATAACAACGTTAAAGGCGCGAAGTTACGGCGGCAATAATGTAGAGCCGTTCCATGACAGTAAAATACTTACTAACCACATTTTCTATGGTAACCTGAGAATTTTATTTTATTATAAGATAGAATAACATGTAGCACCCTCTCGCAGTTCCCGCACACCTCTGGGAACAGGGGTGGCTGAAAATCAGCGCTGCCCGTGGTGTCTCGCCCTGGGCAGCAGGAGCTGAGCCACCACCTTTTGATTCAATTATTATTACTGTATGTTTAATTTTCTTTTTTTTTTGTATAAGTAAGTAACAAATGTTTTTTTATTTATTAACATTGTTTTTATTGGAATACCGTGATTACTTCATGGAACATAAAAATACTTTTGTGTTATCTTTGCCATTTTATTTTCCTTTTACCTTCTATCTTTCAGACGTATAATGTGTCTTTATAACTGTAACGTACATTACCAAAAGTATCGGACACTTTTTCAATTCGATAAAAAGTCAAGACCAAACCTCGAAATAATTTCTAGAACACGCGCCCTTTCTAATCTTCGAGACTGCGTCACATTTCCCCGCACTTCTCTACCATTTCAAATTTGGAAACTTCTCCATCAATGTCACATTTAAAACGTTCCTTATTACAGTTGTATTAGAGTCGCAATTCCTTTGCGTTGATTTATTGAGACTAATATATTAGCGTGAATCGAAAGGACTTAAGAGAACAGTTAAGTTCATAAAATTTTCAACCGTATTGCCTCTTTATTTCTTTAAGTTAAGAACGAAAATTGCTTGAAAAATAAAACGATGACATTCAAATTAAAATATAAGATGTTAAGAAAATTTAGAGAGTATTTCAATTGTAAAATGTACTTTATGTTTATGAAAACATGGTTTGTTTTTGCTTAGTTTTTTAGAGAAATCGACACTTGTGGTGCTAGCCGACCTGTTTTTTTTTTTTTTAATGTTTTAAAATGGACGAACGATTTCTATACATCCAGGTACTATTAATATAAGAGGTTTGTCTGTCCGTCTATAAGTATTTTATAGGAAAATTTTAGTGATGTTTTATAAGGATATAGGGTAAATTGTAACCTGGGATAGGATATAGGCTACTTTTTATCCTGAAACAGTAACCCACAAACAAATTCTGGCGTTATTGGTTGGAAAATGAGTCAGTCAGTCAGTCAGTCAGTCAGGACAAGTGATTGATTACATTCATTACTAACGCCCCGCGGTTTCACTCGCATTATCCTAATCTCGTAAAAATGATAAAACACGCTCGCTTTTTTCTAGTTTCATAAATATTTTTAAAAAAAAATATTTTTTTGCTCTGTGTACTATTACGGCCGTTCCCAATTCGATCTATCTATGGTCTTGCTTGTCGACAGATTCAAAACGATAGAAACTTTAAATAATTTTTCATACATTTATGACAGACTAGCTGTGCCTAGCGGTTTCGCTCGCGCAGTTCCCTTACCCGTGGGAATTTGGGAATAAAAGGTATCCTATATCCATTTCCTGGTTCTAAACTACCTCCCACCTATTTTCAGCCAAATCAGTTCAGCCGTTCTTCGTAGATAGATCGAATATTGGGAACAACCGGTAGTGTAGTGTAAATGTTCAACCGCAAAAAAACCTCTAGAACAAAATAAAAAGCTAAAAAAACAAAAACAACATTAGAATAAAAATAAAAAAACAATCAAAATAATTACAAAACAAAAAAAACAACAAATTCTCTACGGACTACTACGTGAGTGTGTGGTAGCCATTCGTAGCACGTAGCAGTGCGGTCGTAGCGCGCGGTCTCGGCGGGCGCTACGAGTCATTAGACGATTACTGAATGTGTACGACACAGATTAACGAATAGTTATTAGGGAGATTAGTATTAACATTGAATTATTTTGAATCAAAAACAAACCAAATTAAGTATTGAGCCACAATCCTGTGCCGGTGCCAGCGTCGCTGTAATCGCATCTTTTGGTTGTCAGTGTATTGAAAATGTATCCAAATGACATTAGAGTCACAATGACAATAGGAGCTTACAATTTTGGCCGCCGGCACAGAAACTTGGTTACTCTATATAACTCTATACAACGGATTGTATTGCAGTTTACGTGAATAGACAAAAAAAAATAAGGTTTGTATAAAAATAAATTTAAATGCAGAGGAAACCGCACGACTCAGCTATTACATTGTAGCTATAAAACGACTGGACCAATTTTACTTCAATCGGAACGCAATCATTAACCGACTTCCAAAAAGGAGGAGGTTCTCAATTCGGCCGATCGCGACACAACTAGAATAATAATATAATAGGTCGGTGTGTGTGTGAATGAGTGTGTGCGTAGTTTGTGATACCCTAGATACAAGTTACGAACTTACTTAGGGGTCAGTGACTGTAATGAGATGATGGAGGGAATGAAAAAAAAACTCGTCCCGTTCTCGTCCCGGTCTTGTCCCGGTCTTGTCCCGGGCAGGTCCCGGTCCCGGCACATTAAATAATAACCATTTGACAGGTTTACGGTCGGAACGCGAATTCACGGAATTTGGGAAAATGACGTCACACGAGATTTATAGAGACGGACGAACGTAAATATATTATTTGTTAAAGTTATTATTTATTTATGTGATTTAAAAAGTTTATTTTATTTATTTGTGTGATGATTTAAAATGTTTTGGATTTTCGATTCCGATTTATGATTAAAATGTATTATTTATTTAATACTAGCAGCGCCCCGCGGTTTCACCCGCGTAGTTTCCGTTCCCGTGGGAATTTCGGGATAAAAAATATGTTCTTCCCCGGACCATAAGCTACCCCTGTACTAAATTTCAAGTCAATCGGTTCAGTAGTTTAGCCGTGAAAAGGTAACAGAGAGACAGAGTTACTTTCGCATTTATAATATTAGTTAGGATTCTTAATTATAGGTTTTATCTGTATTTTATAAGCCAGTCCTGACTGACTGACTGATCTATCAACATGCGCGCTGTTGGGAGAAAATTTTTATGAGAAAGGCATAATAACTTCGAGAAAAAGGGTCTTGACTTGACAGACAGATGGACAGACGGACATTTAAAAAAGAGGTTTCAGCAAAGTATGATGCGCACCCAAAACGCAGTGTTTAGAAATATAGCTCGATCGCACAGAGCCACACTTTTAACTAAAATTAGTATAAATGTTGGTACACATTCTACCAAAATTTTAAGTATTTGTATATTTGTTAAATTGTAAGGGGTAATCTCGGGATCTACTGAACCGATTTCAAAAATACTTTCACTAATGGGAAACTATATTGTCAGCGAGTGACAAAGGTTCATTTATCCCTGTATTCCCACGGGAATGGGAACTACGCGAGTTAAACCGCGGGGCACAGCTAGTATCTCATAAACATCATCCCTTAATACGACCTAACACGTTAACTCGCTCTAACTATTACCGCCAAACGTCAATCACCGTCCAATAACGTCAGCGAGCTGTCAAACGTTATGACAGGAGACGTCAGTAGTGACAGGCGCTCGTTAATAACACTCACAGACGGAGTAGGAGGGAGGGAGAAGGAAACACAAAAGATTTATTAGGTTTTTGGTGGGGTGGGAGTGAGAGCGGGTTACAAACCTTGACCAAAAAGGGAGGATTATTTCTCGGGGCTATTTTTAGTCAGAATACTATTATTCCTTTTATTGGGTAGAATAATACTATCAGAAACTACGCACGTGTGAACGAGTGTGTGTGTAGTTTGTGATACCCTAAATACAAGTTACGGACTTAGTTAGGGGTCAGCTACTGTAATGAGATGATGGAGGGAATTATTATGTTATTATTAAATGTTTTTTCCTATCTGTTCGGGTAAGCAACGCCAGTCACTGTCTTTACAGTGATGGGTGGTCGTTACTAAAGTTATTTCTAATTTTATGGCTTTTTTTAATATAACATTTCGTTTCCGTGCTTCTTGCAGTCGGTCCCGGTTGTCGTACTAACATCATCGACAGTCGGATAGGGGAGTTAGAACACAAAAGTCACGCAGTAGTCAAATTTAAACATATAATTTACTCTATCATCTCATTATAATAACTGACCCCTAAGTTCGTAATCTACACTAATATTATAAAGAGGAAAGATTTGTTTGTTTGTTTGTTTGTTTGTAACGAATAGGCTCCGAAACTACTGAACCGATTTCAAAAATTCTTGCACTAACGGAAAGCTAATTTATCAGTGCGTGACATAGGCTATATTTTATCCCCGTAATCCCACGGGAACGGGAACAACGCGGGTGAAACCGCGGGGAGCTACTAGTACATTATAAAACCAATTATCTGCAAACCTCTTTATCCGTAGAGTTATGAGCTGAGCTGTGTACTAGCTGTGCCCCGCGGTTTTACCCGTTACTTATTTTGGGATGAAAAGTATCCTATGTGTTATTCCTAGGTATGAGGAACATCTCTACCAAATTTCATTAATATCCATTCAGTAGTCAATCAATTTTCAATTTTCAATTTTCAATTTTCAATTTTCAATTTTCAATTTTCAATTTTCAATTTTCAATTTTCAATTTTCAATTTTCAATTTTCAATTTTCAATTTTCAATTTTCAATTTTCAATTTTCAATTTTCAATTTTCAATTTTCAATTTTCAATTTTCAATTTTCAATTTTCAATTTTCAATTTTCAATTTTCAATTTTCAATTTTCAATTTTCAATTTTCAATTTTCAATTTTCAATTTTCAATTTTCAATTTTCAATTTTCAATTTTCAATTTTCAATTTTCAATTTTCAATTTTCAATTTTCAATTTTCAATTTTCAATTTTCAATTTTCAATTTTCAATTTTCAATTTTCAATTTTCAATTTTCAATTTTCAATTTTCAATTTTCAATTTTCAATTTTCAATTTTCAATTTTCAATTTTCAATTTTCAATTTTCAATTTTCAATTTTCAATTTTCAATTTTCAATTTTCAATTTTCAATTTTCAATTTTCAATTTTCAATTTTCAATTTTCAATTTTCAATTTTCAATTTTCAATTTTCAATTTTCAATTTTCAATTTTCAATTTTCAATTTTCAATTTTCAATTTTCAATTTTCAATTTTCAATTTTCAATTTTCAATTTTCAATTTTCAATTTTCAATTTTCAATTTTCAATATTCAATTTTCAATTTTCAATTTTCAATTTTCAATTTTCAATTTTCAATTTTCAATTTTCAATTTTCAATTTTCAATTTTCAATTTTCAATTTTCAATTTTCAATTTTCAATTTTCAATTTTCAATTTTCAATTTTCAATTTTCAATTTTCAATTTTCAATTTTCAATTTTCAATTTTCAATTTTCAATTTTCAATTTTCAATTTTCAATTTTCAATTTTCAATTTTCAATTTTCGATCTCGAATCTCGATTTGAGCACTTTGAGCTGTGCATCGGTAATATATGACTAAAATATGTTACTAAGTTTCCAAGACATAGTGATTTTTTTAATAAAATGTCATTTATTTAGTGTACCTACAAAAATATTTCTTAGCAAATACTTGGTGCCAATTTAATTTACGAACTGTCTGCGTGCCAAACACAATTTTCAAATCCATAAATCAGTTAGTTAGTGAGTAACAATTGTTATAGTCACAATCCTTCCTGTGCCGGTGCCAGCGTCGCTGTCGCATCTTTTGGTTGTCAGTTTATTGAAAATGTATCCAAATGACATTAGAGTCACAATGACAATAGGAGCTTACAATTTTGGCCGCCGGCACAGAAAACTTGGTGACTCAATACCTACTCATACAAAATATTAGTGTGATTCTTACGGTATTCATATGTATGAAGATATCTCTTGTTAACACTTCATTTCACATGTATCACGGGATCCCGCAGTGTAGCAGATACAAGTCGGCTAAATCGACGATGTTATATACTACTAGCTGCGCCCCGCGGTTTCACACGCGTAGTGCCCGTTCCCGTGGGAATTTCGGGATGAAAAATAGATGTTGGCCGATTCTCAGACCTACTGAATATGCTCACAAAATTACATGAGAATCGGTCAAGCCCTTTCGGAGGAGTATGGCAACGAAAACTGTGACACGAGAAATTTATATTTTAGAAGAAGATTAAAACTAATTTCTAGAGCAGTTATGGATACATAAATAGGTTTGCAAGAAATATTATCTTGGGCGGGAATCCGTACCGTAAATGGGCGGAACCGTAAATATTTAAGATTACTATCAACACAACATTAGCTACAAGTTACTTTATTATGGAAAAGTAGGTACAGCAAAAAACGGCCAACAACCTTGATTGGCCCACTCTGCACTCCTGGGCAAACGTCTTCCCCACAAATCTCCATCTGCCCATGTCTCTAGCCAGCTCCTTACAATCCAACCTTATCATTCACTACAACACTCCATCATCTCATTACAGTAACTGACCCCTAAGTCCGTAACTTGTATCTAGGGTATCAGAAACTACGGACATACACATTCACACGCACCCAGACAAACATTTGTGGTTCTCACAAATATTCACCCCGCACCTTACGGATGGCAGTCGGACATGGTGACCACTCTGCCATCGAGGTCGTCATAATCTCTGTCGGACCTCTCAAGATCTTGCCTCCAACGTGTCGGGGGGCGACCTGGGGCTTAAGTCTGCAATTTGTTGATCAGACAATATGTTGATATTGAGGCACCATAACGAGAGTGTCAGAAATTTGGTATTCTGCTAAAATTTATTCATATGGCTATGGTGTCTCAGTGGTCTTTGTTGCATATAAAAAATTGACAAATAAACGTCAGAATACTGTTTCCATGGCAACCATCTAAGTTTTATGGAGCTATTGAGTCAGCTGAGTAGTGTTCAGCTGAGTAGTGAAAATACCAAAATTACAACAAATGACAAAAAAACGGCCATAATGTTGATATTAAAATACATTTGAGTAGCATAATAGTTTAGGGAATCGGGGCCCAGGGGGCCTACGCTCGTCGAGTTCCCAGTCCGTGGACAGTTTAGCCCACCTATCTGAGTCCAAACCCACCCAATCCCATTTTAGCTTTGCAGCTTTCTTGTTGCCACGTCTGTGATACCTACCTGTTATAGAACGCAGCGTGGTATTTCTAACGCGTAGGGTGACAAATCTACATCGAGCTGTGCTGCGCTGTACTGGGTTGAGCTGTGCTATGTTTCTGAAGCTAGGTTATTTTTACTCCAGACAGAGCGCAGCTTCACCCAGCGCAGCACAGCATGCTTTGATTGTATCCTCATTCAAATATATGGCGAGCGAGTTAACCAAACATAGCACAGCTCGACCCAGCGCAGCACAGCTCCATGTAGATTTGTCACCCGTACTCTCTATTATAATAGTATAGTTTCACGTGGCAAGTCAGGTAACATCACTAGTAAGCATCGTAATCCCCGCGCCTCCACCTGTAAGCGCGCGTATCTGTTGATCCCGCGGCTTTCGATAGCTCCCATAAATTATACATTCACAAGGTGTTAGTGATCTTGTTATATTATAATCTAAGGATATTTTCGCGTAAAGACTTAAATCTGTAGTAAACGTTTATAAAATAATCGCCTAATAAGATGTTCACTGGTTTTATTCTTCCTAAAATTATAAATGCGAAAGTAACTCTGTCTGTTACCCTTTCACGGCTAAACTACTGAACCGATTGACTTGAAATTTGGTACAGGGGTAGCTTATGGTCCGGGGGAGGACATGTCTCATACCGAAATTGTCACGGGATCGGGAACTATGCGAATAAAACCTCGGGGCGCAGCGAGTAATATTATAGTTATTATAATCGTGATTATTTTATGGGGCAACGACCCCATAAAACGTGGCAAATACCGCAAGTCTCTGTTAAAACTATAACATAACATAATCATTCCCTCCATCATCTCATTACAGTGACTGACCCCTAACTAAGTCCGTAACTTGTATCTAGGGTATCAGAAACTACGCACACACTCATTCACACACACAGACCGAGACACATTTGTCGTTCACACAAATATTCACCCCGCACGGGAATCGAACCCGCAACCTGACGTGCCTTACAGCATGGTGACCACTCTGCCATTGAGGTCGTCGCATATTTTACTCAAATAATCAAATCAGTGTTATACTCGTACGTTGATCGTTACCGTCACGACCCCGTCACGACCCCGTCACGGGGATATTTACGGACGGGACGAGATACAGTCTCGGAATGAAAAGGATCGTCAATTTTCAAATTGATTAGTATAATGTGTCGCGAAAACATATTACCTTTTGAAACTATGGTAAAGAATAAACTCGGGTTAGGGAAAATAATGTTCTACTTACTGCTCGATTATAAAGTTCAAAATTATTTAGATCAGTGTTGTTTGACAGGATAAATATCTTGTCAACAAGATTTTTGATAAACTAAAACCTTCTTGTTGATTCAAACTACCATTATTATTTCTGTTAAAACTATTGTCAATCGGTCAATGACATCATTGCAAAATATCAAAGAGGTTTTTATATGCCGCGCGCACAAGGCAGTGTTTAAAAAAGGATAGAAAGATCAAGCAAATCCTTATTCGATAGCAAACGTCATTCTATTTATTTAAATGTTACCATCACTGTTTCTTACACTAGTATGTTGGCATAATTGTTTCTTGCAATACTAGTGCAAGTGAAAACCAACTTTAAGGTGACGAACCTTTTCATTCCGTGACTGTACAAAATTATGGGACGACAGCCACAAGATCGTAAAGTTAACGTATTACTAGCTGGCTACCACGGTTTTATGCGTGTAAGTCGGTCTGTGTGTGTGAATGAGTGTGTCCGTAGTTTCTGATATCCTAGATACAAGTTACGGACTTAGTTAGGGGGCAGTTACTGTAATGAGATGATGGAGGGAATGATTATGTTAAAAAGAAATACCAATCCGGTGGAAATTTCTGGATGAAAAGTAGCCTAAGTTATTTTTCATAACTTGAGCTATCTGCGAATGAAAGTCCCATCAAAATCGGTCCAGGGTAGGTACTGTAGCGATACAACCTGTATCGCTAGTGATTGATTACAAACTTTTTGTAATCAAGAAGAAAAAATATTAAATAAATAATATTCGAATTTATAATTGACGTAGAAATCGAATAAGTAATAAAGTTAATTTAAAAAAATAAGAAACCGACTTCAGCACTAAAAAGTAAAAAATAATTTAAAATAAACGATATCTTTATTTCATATTTACAATTTATAATTAGTAACTTTTGGAGTCAGTGCCAGCCCAGGATAGGTTTTTTTCCTTAGAAGATAGCACGAGTTGCGCCTATAATATTAATGAAGGCTTGGGCTGTCACCGACTCCAAAAGTAACTAATTATAAATTGTAAATATGAATTAAAGATATCGTTTATTTTAAATTATTTTTTACTTTTTAGTGCTGAAGTCGGTTTCTTATTTTTAGGGTTCCGTACCTCAAAAGGAAAAAACGGAACCCTTATAGGATCACTTTGTTGTCCGTCTGTCCGTCCGTCTGTCAAGACCCTTTTTCTCAGGAACGTGTGGAGGTATGAAGCTGAAATTTATATCAATTACTCAGGTCTACTGTCCCTTGAAGCTGTGAAAAAATCACACTTCTAAGCCAACGCAATCAAAAGATACAGCCGTTTATGCCGCAAATTTTCGACACTTGCAAGGGAATCAAAACCTACAGGGTGCTTCCCGTGAACTCAGAATCTTGAAATTTGGTACGAAGCAACGTCTTATAGCATAGATAAAGGAAAAATTACGAAAACCATAAATTTTTAGTTACATCACATAATATATTTTTTTTAATAATTTTAACCTTACTACCCATTTCCTCATAAACGCGTAGAGGTATTAAATTGAAATTCATACCAAATACTCAGGTTTATAATACCTTTAAGCTGTAACAAAATCAAACTTCTATGTCAACGCAATCAAAAGAAACAGCAATTTAAGCTGCATATTTTGAAACTCGCAAGTACTCGCAAGGGAATCAAAACCTAAAGGGTACTTCCAGTCGACCTAGAATCTTGAAATTTGGCATGAAGCAACGTTTTATAGCACACATAAAGGAAAAATTCCGAAAACCTTAAATTTTTAGTTACATTACAAAATATATATTTTTTAATAAATATAAACTTATTACTTTTTTCCTCATGAACGCGTAGAGCTATCAAGTTGAAATTCATGACTCGATTGTCGTAATGAACGAACTTTGTAAACCTTGCAGGTTTGTACGGAACCCTCGGTGCGCGAGTCCGACTCGCACTTGGCCGGTTTTTTTAAATTAACTTTATTTTAAATTTTTTAGTGGGAAGCAAGTCTCCTTCTACAAAAGACGCTTAAATTTTCCTCCAGAAGAGCTTTTGACTCGTGGATCACTTGAATCCTTTTTTGTGGGAGGAAGACTTTACGTCTTTCCTCTGTCCAGGGGAACGACGGGGTATGTCGGACTCCGCGCCGCAAAGATAGAGCGGCGACGCGTTTACCGACTAAAACCCCTTGGTGTGCCACCTCTGCGCTTATGGCCGAATCACGCTACTACGATCCCGGACAGCGCCTCTACCCTGTTAAGGGTATCTCCTCCGAGCTAGAATGTAGCTCTAGGCGATAGATGTTGAGTTACCCCCTTCCGAAAGTATCGCGCGCCACCTCGAGGCCTATATGGCGGCAGTGGATCTCCCCCCGGGGATCACTGCCGCAGGTCGGGCGTATGGCGGTTGCAGGACAAAGTGGTAGTCCCGCTTCCGTCTGCCCAACCTTCTGCTGCGGATAGTATTAGTGGAGAGGGCTTCGCGCTCTCTCTCCGCAGCTTTTTTTTGCGAGAGTACGACCTTACAAAAGGTGGACACTCCAATCCAAGACCTCTCCTCGCTCACCATACCAGAGACTACATTTGGCAAGGAGAGGTCGTTTCCCACGATTGCCCCGAGAGTTGCGAGGGCAATAGCCTCTTGCAGGGAATTTTTTCGCTGCTCTATAAGTGTCGAGCAGTTCAGCCTCAACGGGTACCGCTTGAATCCGGTCCCATGAGCTGATGTTACACATGATTCATAATCTAACACAACCCTGCATTTTATTACTTCGTTTTAACTTCATCATCCCAATTAAACAATCATTTTATTACAAAACTTCTTTATAACCACAAAGGTATAAGAACTTTTTAGACAATTAACCAAAGTAAAAATAAAAACGAAAATAGAGGCTGACGTTTATACTGTCTATTTATTAATTAAAATAACATATACAATCTAATCTGGTGCAGTGTTTGTTTGTAATATCGAAATATTTTTTTTTTACTAAAGTTTTATGAAAACGCTCTGTAGATATATGTGTAATAGGTACCTATAATAGTATAAAAAAACATTTTTAAAAAATGTTGTAGGTTCGGGTTTATTTCAGTGTGTGTTAACGAATTAAAAAACAGGATATTTTTATATCTAAAACCCATGAATTGAGAACAGCATTTGATTTAAATACGAAAGAATACAGCCAAATAATTTTCATCCAGAAATTCTTATGGTATCAAGAATATCGCGAGCAAAACCACGGGACACAGGTAGTTTTACTTTTCGACACCCCAGCCTACATTGTTGCGGGTTTTTCCTTGATTTTTCCTGGATCCCATCATCAGATCCTGATTTCCTTGACATGGGACCACTTCGCGAATATCCGCTTTCTAATGAAACAAGAATTTTAAAATGCTCCATTCATGATTACAAAGAAATCGCGTAACAAACACACAAAAAAAAAAAAAATATATACACGTCGAATAGAGAACCTCCTCCTGTTTTTTTGGAAGTCGGTTAAAAAAGTGAAGATTTCTGGCAGATAGATCGGGACTGTGATCTTGAATGTATATCTTTACTGTGAAAGTGAATTGAAAATATATATTAAGTGAAATATAAGTGCTTCTTGTTATTTGAATCCTCTCATAGGATAAGTGTGTCCTTAATAGTTTGATCCTCACGTTATATATCCCGGGCACGTCGTTCGACGTCATAGTACTGTACCAAATACCTTAATCGATTCAAAACTTAGTTTCTACGTGAAAGAGTAACAAATAACAATTCGTACAAACTTCCACATTTTCATGTCCATCCGTTAAAATTGATTTATTTTAATACTGCGCCCCGCGGTTTCACCCGCGTAGTTCCCGTTCCCGTGGGAATACGGTAAATATATAGCCCTGATAAATTAGCTTTCCATAAGTGAAATAATTTTTGTAATCGGTTCAGTAGTTTCGGAGCCTATTCGTTACAAACAAAGAAACACATCTTTCCTCTTTATAATTAGTGTAGATGTAGTGTTCGTTTTAATCAAATATTAAATTATAAATTTTCAAAACCCCCAACACAATTACTTTCAAACCCCCATAACTTTTAAACGAGTCAACCGATTTTTATCAAACATGTCTACTCGTTCACGCCTCGCGGTTTCAAGTTCAAGGTTCAAGAACACTCGTGCGAGTGTTCTTAGACATGTTTGATGAAAATCGTAAGTCCCCTTTAATACAAAAAAAACCTAAATAGAAATCGGTTCATCCGTTCGGGAGCTATGATGCCACAGACAGACAGATACACACACACACAGACACGTCAAACTTATAACACCCCTCTTTTTGCGTCGGGGGTTAAAAAAATCAATAAATAAATAAACTAAGATTTAGACAACCTCCCCTAATCCTAATACACCCGTAACATCGCTCCCAAACTTTCGCTAAGACACAACAAACTTATCACTCCGTCCGTCTGTCCGACCGAGCTCTGATCCCACCGCAAACCACTGTTAGATCATCTATATTGTATAGATGGGCGGGTTTGGGTATCGATTTATTTGATTAACTCAAACAGTAGAATGCTTTGAAATGAAATGAAATTATAAATATACTAGCTGTGGCCCGCAGTTTTACCCGCATAGTTCCCGATGCCGTGAGAATTTCAGGATAAAGTATGGTAGCTTATATTTTATCCCTTACCAAATTTCAAGTCAATCGGTGCAGTAGTTTAGCCGTGGAAAGGTAACAAACAGACAGTTACTTTCGCATAGTAAGGATTAGTACAGGTAGAAATCAAAAAACAAATTCTATCGCCACAAATCTTATTTTTTTCATCCAAAACTCAACGAAACTCGGCTTCCCCACCAATCCTCTATACATCATTCCGTCATTCACTCTCTGAATGAACCTGCGACATTCGCTGGCGCCCACCGCCCCCTGGCGGCGCGCGGCCACATTATACATTTAAAACGAACGATTATGAAACACTTGACCTGTAGTAGCGAAGGGGTAGGTACGGTAACGATATTTTATGGGTAACGGGGTAATGGTTATCGGGGTTAGTAACTAGATACTAGTTATTTTGAATAACTTGTTGATACAGTGTCTTGTAGTAGCCGGCAGAAAAATGGAATTAATGGTGGCATTTTGTTTTAAAATATCATTTGTATTGTAACCATTTTTTAACCCCCGACGCAAAAAGAGGGGTGTTATAAGTTTGACGTGTCTGTGTGTGTGTGTGTATCTGTCTGTCTGTGGCATCATAGCTCCCGAACTGATGAACCAATTTCAATATAGTTTTTTTTTTTTATTAAAGGGGACTTACGTGCGAGTGTTCTTAGACATGTTTGATGAAAATCGGTTGACCCGTTTAAAAGTTATGGAGGTTTGAAAATAATTGTGTTCGGGTTTTTTTTAATTTTTAAGTTAATGTTATAATATACTGGTAACGAACGAACGAACATTCGATTACAGCGACGCTATCACTGTTTAAATACTTTTTCGCCTAATTATGATTTTATTAAACAAATAAAAAAATCAAATCTCCCAGCCATGGAGGTTGATGGCTTCGAACTCTTGACAAAGAACATTAGTACGTGGGAGGGATCGTCCCGAAAGTAAATCTAAAATCTCTAATACCACAGGTATTTCCCCACCGCATCCCCTCCCTATTCCCATGCACCTCAAACGAGCAGGTATCAACGGGAGTGTTTGTGTGTCCCGAATAGCGCCACTTGACTCCGACCGCCGCGCCGCCCCGCCGCCGCCGCCCTCTACCGGCGAGTCGCGGTAACCGCCCCACCCACGGCATGCAATAACAACTTTTAATCTTTTGAAAATGTTAGGTTTAGGTTTTGCGATGGCTGTTAATTGGTCACTCTGCAGAAAGCCAACCCCAATTAGACATAGGACAAGTATTTGAAAAGGCAAGAATATGCAAGCCAAAGGATCAGGCATCTTTCTTACTGATTGTAAAAAATAAATTGAAGAACAGCAAATATAAATCGCTCGGTCCAATTATTGAACCTGGGTCCTCCGGCGCGGCAGGCAAGTGGACATACTTTTAGCATCTATGTATAGTCTGGAGGACGGTTGGGAATAAACCGTCTCTAAGGTGAGCCGCGAATGGACGGATCTACCGACATAGTTATGTTCCGACTTATAAGCCGCGTAAATTTTTATAAAAAAAAAACCTTCCTCTAATCACTCTATCTATTACCAAAAACCTCAAAAAGGAAATTACAAAGTTAAAAACCACATCACAGAGACAAATAATATTTTAAAAGTACTTTAATTAACATCAAAGAACTTCAAAAGAAAAAGAAATAAAACCTCTTTACAAAGAGAAAGTAATTTCCCTCCATTTTTACGGCAGCCATTTTGTTTTCAAATGTCACGATAATCTGTGGGTAATAGCGGCGCGATTTGGCGGGAAATTCAATGAAAGTAACAAATGGAGTCGTGGAATACGACTCGAGATATCACTACATAGTATAAAACAAAGTCGCTTCCCGCTGTCCGTCCCTATGTATGCTTACATCTTTAAAACTACGCAACGGATTGTGATGCGGTTTGTTTTAATAGATAGAGTGATTCAAGAGGAAGGTTTTTAGTATAATTTTATTCCCGCATTTTCACGGGAGCGGGAACTAAATGGGTGAAACCACGAGGCGTCGTTAGTAATACCATAAAATGTAACAGGAAAGGGGAAAGAAAGAAATAAATAAGCGATTTTTAATGACATTTATATGATTTTGGTGAACGCTGAGCAGGAAATCTCGTTTTACGAACGGGCTATGGGTTTTTGTATACATACATACTTACATAAAAGGCAACATTGATTGATCTGTTAAAGCACAGCTCAAAATACTATAGTCACCAAGTTTTCTATGCCGGCAGCCAAAAGTGAAAGCTACTATTGTCATTTTGATTCTAATGTCATTTGAATACATCATCACTACATAGTCTATACTAATATTATAAAGAGGAAAGATTTGTTTGTTTGTTTGTATGTAACGAATAGGCTCCGAAACTACTGAACCGATTTCAATAATTCTTTCACCATTAGAAAGCTACATTCACCCTGAGTAACATAGGCTACATTTTATCCCCGTATTCCCACGGGAACGGAAACTACGCGGGTAAAACCGCGGGGCGCTGCTAGTACAAAATAAAGGCTTAGATCTTTAAAACTACGCAACTGGTTTTTAGCATAATTTTATCTCCATATTCCTATGGGAACGGGAACTACCGCGGGGGCGCCGCTAGTTTTTAATAAACTGATAACCAAAAGATGCGATTACAGCGACGTTTGGTGACTTTAGAAATATGTATATTAAGACGTACTATAATATTTGTGTTGATAGATAAATCAGTCAGTTAGTCAGCAATGGTCGCATTTTTTAACATTTAAAATAGGCTTAAAATGTAACTCGCCTGATGGTGGGTTTTTCTATATTTAACCCCCGACGCAAAAAGAGGGGTGTTATAAGTTTGACGTGTCTGTGTGTATGTGTGTGTGTGTATCTGTCTGTCTGTGGCATCATAGCTCCCGAACGGATGAACCGTTTCAATTTAGTTTTTTTGTATTAAAGGGGACTTACGTGCGAGTGTTCTTAGACATGTTTGATGATAATCGGTTGACCCGTTTAAAAGTTATGGGGGTTTGAAAGTAATTGTGTTGGGGGTTTTTTTAATTTCTAATTTAATGTTTAGCTTATAGCCTTTCTCGATAATTGGGCAATTTTTAAAATGGATCAATAGTTTCTGAGATTACGTCAAATGTATCATTATTGTAACAAAAAGTTATATAAATTTTGATTTGATTCGATTAGCGCGTAGGAACAACCTAAATCCTAATCTTTGTAAAATTAATGTAGATACAGTTATTACAATTTCCCTAGTAAGTTTATCTACTATATAAAAATTAGACTAGTTTTCCTTCCTGACGCTATAACTTGAGAACGGCTACACCGATTTGGCTAAATTTTTTTTTGTAGTTTTCTAATACTCTGTAGAAGGTTCTTATGTAAAAAAATAAAAAAATAGGAAAATCAACGGGAAAATTGGACCCGAGCGAAGCCGGGGCGGGCTGCTAGTTCTGTACTCGTATATAATTGTCAGAAAATACTCAATTTAAATTTAAAAACCCTCACAATTCCCAAAGTTGTTCCCAAACTTTAACTCCCGTCGTTGGGGGCGCCCGCCGCTCGTCTCGAGTCCGACAAACAAGTGAGTTTGGAAGTGATTCCGCAAAGTTTGTCACAGCTGAGGGCCGTAGTACATACAATATGGATTTTTATAAATAAGTAGATGTGTTCCGCAGTTTTTCCAGTGTAGTTCCCGTTCCCGTGGGAATACATAATCATTCCCTCCATCATCTCATTACAGTAACTGACCCCTAACTAAGTTCGTGACTTGTATCTAGGGTATCACAAACTACGCACACACTCATTCACACACACCCAGACCGAGATAAACATTTGTGGTTCACACAAATATTCACCCCGCGCGGGAATCGGACCCGCAACCTTACGGATGGCAGTACGGCATGGTGACCACTGCCATTGAGGTCGTCATACGGGAATAAAATAGCTTAGATTTGTCAAAATTGTGCTGTATAGAAATTAATAATATTAACAAAAACATAAATTAAAATGTAATTTCTTTTTTATTTTTATTCGTAATGTTTTTTTTGTTGGACATACGAGACTTAGGGCCTAAATAAAATAAAATAAAATATTTCACCATCTTCAAGTAAAGTTCCGAGTCGCTACTCGCATGTTTTGTCTTTGTCACTTGATATAAAGTAAGAAAGAGACAACACTCACTTTACTTGGTGAGTAACTTTACTCGAAGGTCGCGAAATAGGCTCTTAAATGAATACTAAAATCTACGAGTGGTATGTAGGTTGGGTACCTATTAAATGCAGTTGGTGTTACTTATCAAAGTAAATCAGTCATCTCTCGAAATTCATTAAGATTACCTTTATTAATCATCATGATCCTGGGTTCACGACCCGGCTGAGGCAACATTTTCAATGTAAGTAGTTTTCAAAAGTAGTATCTTTAGAAATTATAATTAAAACCATAAAAAATTAAAAAGGTCTGACGCCAAAACACATATCACAAAGATAATAGTTATTTATGGTACAAGCGAGGTAAGTTGGTGATTACTCCCGAGGCGCTATTGAGGCCCGAGCCGTCAGGCGAGGGTCTGAAGATAGCCGAGGATAGTAATCATCAATACTCGCGTGTACCATACAACGTTTTTCAACACATTTGCGAAGAAATTATCATTTTTCGCTAATAAATAAACAGATTTTCTATTCGCGCGCATCCAACACAACAATGGTGATCGCCAAAGACTAAAAGAATATACTTATTAAAAAAAAAATCGAATGAATGAATGAATGGAATCGACCATAGACCTACCAAAAGTAAGGCAACATAGTTGAAGTTTGTTTTTAAAATGTATGGACACCATTTTTTTGGTGTCGAAACTTTTTTAAAAACAAAGCAATTTAAAAAAACAATCTATAACTCACTAGTGAATAAAACGTGTCATTATTCAACTGTTTTTGCACAAATAAGAGCCCCTTTATGAGCAAGTGTGTTGAAAAAAATAAATCCCTCTCTAAGTGCCCACATTACGGGCTCCAATCCCGCGGGATTGTCCCGTAAAGTCCCGGTAAATTGTATCCCACTTCCCACCTCATACCACGGGAGTGCGATCAGTTTTATTACATTAAACTTATTATTTAATGGATCTATACAGTAGCTTTAATAACATTAAATTAAAAATTTAAAAAACCCCCAACACAATTACTTTCAAACCCCCATAACTTTTAAACGGGTCGACCGATTTTCATCAAACATGTCTAAGAACACTCGCACGTAAGTCCCCTTTGATACAAAAAAAAACTAAATTAAAATCGGTTCATCCGTTCGGGAGCTATGATGCCACAGACAGACAGATACACACACACACACACACAGACACGTCAAACTTATAACACCCCTCTTTTTGCGTCGGGGGTTAAAAATATACCAGCCCGTGTTTCTAGCCGATTCTTCTCGGCTGATGTAATTCCGAATCGGTTGTAGAATCATCGACGTTCATAAGTGCCTCATTGAGGCCTTAACTGAATAAATGATTCTTGATTTTGATAGCTTTTTTATTTTATAATCAAACTAGCGGCGCCCCGCGGTTTCACCCGCGTAGTTCCCGTCCCCATAGAAATATGGGGATAAAATTATGCTAAAAACCTCTCCACTGAATCACTCTATCTAAAATGGCCGTCTTTTTGCGTCCAGAAAATGACAGCACTGCTAGCAAACGAAAGCTAAAATAATTTTCCTCAAATATGAACGACCGATTTCTTGCACAAATCTCTTAATAAATAACTTCCAGTAGCTCGCTCCAGTGGCTCGCCCGGTGACTAATACGCCAGTAAATGGGGCGAGTCGCTGGCTCTGGACCGAAATGATTAATGGACGAGGAATGTTCGGGAACGAAATGTCTATTGGGAATTATTGACTTACTTAAAGGAGGGATAATTCTTTGCAATTTATTTTATAGTATCAGCGCCACATGCTTTTACCCGCAAAGTTCCCAATCCTGTGGAAATTTCAGGATAAAACATGGCCTATGTCCCACCGCGGACCATAAGCTACCCCTGTACCAAATTTCAAGTCATTCGTTTGAGTAGTTTAGCCGTGAAAAGGTAACAGACAGACAGAGTTACTTTCGCATTTATAATATTAAGTTAGGATTAGGACTAGCAGCATAGTTCCCGCTCCCGTGGGAATTTTGGGATAAAGTTATATTAGAAACCTTCCCCTTGAATCACTCTATCTATTAAAACAAACCGCATCACAATCCGTTGTGTAGTTTTAAAGATGTAAGCATACATAGGGACGGACAGCGGGAAGCGACTTTGATGCGGTTTTCTTTAATAGATAGAGTGATTCAAGAGGAAGGTTTTCAGCATAATTTTATCCCCGTATTCTCATGGGAGTGGGAACTAGGCGGGTGAAACCGCGGGGCGTTGCTAGTAAGTACATATGAAGCAAAATACGTACTTTTAAAACTCGCGTATAATTAATGACTCCGGCGACAGATTTCAAATTAATTACTGAAACATTTACTTAATTAATTTACCTCCCCTCCCTTAGGAGGTTCGTTTGATAAGTAGGGGTGTGGGGGCGTTTTAACGAACTTATAAATTAGTAAATGGGGATGAAAGTATGTTTTATTTTTAATAAGTTTAAATATGTAATGAGCTGGTGATGATGATGAAGTTTAAATATAGAAATTGTCGACTTAAATGGCAGTGTGGTTGCTATGCTGTGACAAATAAAGGGTCAACGGGTTCGATTCCCGTGGATAACAGAGGGTAGCAAGTTCGATTCCTTTCCGAAGTAAATTTTATGTGTGAAGTACAAATGTTTACTTGATCTTGATCTGTGGTATAGTGGCAGACTGTAAGCCAAATCTGACGTTCCGGATTCAATTCTTGGTTCGAGTGACTGCATGTCTACATATTCCAAACACTCCTCGGGTTTGAGGTCACCAACACCACTTATAAAGCGGAATGAAATGGAACACCTATTCCTCCTTACTGTATTAATATCATCAGTGAAAGAGAGGCCTTTCGTCTGTTATAGAATATAAATAAATTAACTACATATTCACTAGCCATAAATAACCCATAGGGATAAACATAAAATCCCTTTTAAATAATAAAGCAGCATTTCCCTTTTCAAAGTCTAGCGACATCTAGTGAGAAGTAGTGTAACTAAAATAACAAAGTACTAAATAGTTTAGGAAAAATCTCATAGATGTCACTAAAATTAAACCTAGATTCTCGTTTGTTGTATTCAATTAGTACAAAGAGTTGAGTATAGATGGCGCTGAAAACTATTTACGAAAAATGGGTCCATATTGACTCACCTAAAGTTCTTTACCCGAAAATGTTTTTCCTAACTATTTATAGTCCGAATGATCATTCTTCCTAAAAATTTTCATCCTAAAGTTTTAATTCATACTATTTGTAGTGCTACCGACGATGCTCATAACACTGATGTGTCCGAAAATTTTAATTACTAACATCGTTAATGTAAACATATTTAAACTCCTACTGTTTTTTATCATAACGCTTTTATCCCTAAACATACTTACCATAATATTTTCACTCATGCTCAGAAAGATTTACCAAGTGTAATAAAAAATATATGTGGGTAGAAGATGATATTTATAGTTTTAATGATTATTATACGACTCGTTTACGGTTATGCTTATGGCCTGGGAGTTTACCATAACCATAACTAAAGGACCAATTCGGTTCTGGCACTTCGCCGGCCGCTGCCGCGGCACGCTCGCTACGCTCGCTCGGCTCGTGCGTTGGGGTCACAGTTCTAACATAACCTAAACCAATAATTAGGAATAGGACCGATTCGTTACTGGAACTTGACTGAATGATTGGAGCAGGACTCTGGTTTTGCTCGCTCGGCTCGTGCGTTATATGTTATACCTACATGTTATGTAAAAACAAAGTTACGAAAAATATATGTATATAATATTGATTATAATAAATAAAAATAAATCTAAACAAAAAAGATATGACTTTGAATAATAGTATGAACGATGGTTATGTTGAGAAAATATAGGAAAACAAATAAAAGTGTAAAAGATGTTTATTGCTACTGACTTTATGCAGTTGAATGTTTCGGAATTAAAACATTAGTGACAAAGATTTTAGGAGTTGCGATTGTTAGGATAAAAAATGTTAGGAAGAAAATTTTCGGATTTCCAATTATCGGAGTTGAAATTTTAGGTGAACTTTGGCGCACCCACGAAAAATATAGATAATATCATTTAAATAAACGTAATTAATTTTAGTGTTCATTTTATTTAAAAAATATATTAGTCTAACTAAAGTATTTATAATATGTTGCAATATGATACAGTAGAGCAAAAGTTATATCTACCTTGTTTGGGCTCCCTGTCTCTCAACTTCAATTTTTATTTTATCTATTTCATAATCTCGTATTGCTCGCGTATTTCCATTTACCATCACCATGCCGGACTGCCAAACTAGGGAGGTGGGTTCGATTCTCGTGTAAGGTAAACATTTATTTGATCGACAAAATGTTTGTCTCGGTCTGTGTGTGTGTGTGAATGAGTGTGTGCGTAGTTTGTGATACCCTAGATACAAGTGACTCACTTAGTTAGGGGTCAGTTACTGTAATGAGATGATGGAGGGAATGATTATGTTATGTTATCTACATATATCATGCTCACCTGGCGGCGGGTTGAACCTCCGCTGGATGTAGTCCAGTATCTTGTCGGTGAGGCCGCGCTTCTTGGACGCCTTGTCCTCGGACAGGATCTGAAATAAATCACCTTATTAGATAAGATAAAATAATTGAAATCTAATATGTGTATATTAAATGTTTAATACAGATGGGACATATAAAATGTTCATGAGATTTGAACCTAAGCCTAAGGCAGCAGTAAGTACAGAATCGTGTGAAACGACATAGGTAAAACTTTAATCATAACGCGCCGGTATTTCTCTTTATTTTTGATTCGTAGCTAATAATTGTAGTTATTAGTTAATCCACATTTTCTTCCTTCAATCCTAAGAACACGAAAGAAGAAAGTAAGAAACGTTGACTGTTTCGACTGTATCCCATCTGGCCCAGATGGGATACAGTCGAAACGCTACGAATGCATCGAAAGTTGCTACGATTTTTGCTACTAAGGCTACGAGTATTGCTGCTATGAATCAACAAATTGCTTTATTAGTATTCAAACTTTAATTTAGTCAGTGTACTCGTATATTCAAAGTAATAAACAAATGCATCAGTTCATCCCTTTGTAACAGTACAAAGCATTACCAGTAATGAACATAGTTGAGAGTCAGTTTAAAGAACTACTTAATTAACTTAATACCCAACTACCCACCCCACGCAGCACACGCCACAGACTATACATAATGAAGTCCTGAGATTACACCCTCAAATATTAACGTTGACGCACGCGACGAGAACTCACTCGCAGAAGAGAGTGGATTATAGTTGATATAGTTTGATTAAACTTATTATAGCAGTGTATTTAACTTAAATTGAATTTAGGTACTTTAATTTGTACGTGAAGAGTTAACTTCATAATTATTTATGTACTTTTATTAAAGCTACTTATTGAAAACTAGCTATGCCCCGCAGTTTTACACGCATACTTAGTTCCCAATCCTATGGTAATTTCGGGATAACATATCCTTTGTCCTTCCACCAATTTCAAGGCAATCGATTCAGTAGTTTAGCCGTGAAAAGGTAGACAGACAGACAGACAGAGTTACTTCCGCATTTATAATATTTATAGTAAGGACGTAAGGATTTACTTGAATTTATAGACCGATGTGGTCGGGAGTATAAAACAAAGTCACTTCCCGCTGTCTGTCCCTATGTACACTTAGATCTTTAAAACTACGCAACGGATTGTGATGCGGTTTGTTTTAATAGATAGAGTGATTCAAGAGGAAGGTTTTTGGTAACTTTATCCCGGCATTCTCACGGGAGCGGGAACTACGCGGGTGAAGTATTTTTGAAGTGAAAACTTCTTTAGCGGCGCTGAGCACTTTTTTTTGTATGGTTAAAAACTTTCAAACTCGCGTCAGGGTCACGTGATGCTAATCGAAAAAGCGTAAGATCGAGGGGAAGGGAGAGGAACTAGTATCTCCCACTCTTTCTACCGTGCCTGAGTGTGCTGCAGCGGTATCCTCGTAACAAATGTCATTGTGACATTGCGTAAAACTAATCGTGACCCGCGGTTTTGCTCGCGATATTCTTGATACCATAAGAATTTTTCACTTCTGCCGGCACTCCCGGAGTGCTACCTTTTTTTTATAATCCACACGTGACACGTCGTATGGCCGCCATTTTATTGTAGGTAATAAACAAGTATGTTATTGTTCGAGACGCCATTTTGATTATTGTTATGTGTTGTCGATTTATTAGTAGTAGTAGAACGCGCGACTTGACTCAGGCAAAATAAGAGTAAATTATTTCTGAACTAGCTGAATCCCGCGGTTTCCCACGTAGTTCCCGCTCCCGTGAGAATGCGGGGATACAATTTGCTACAAACCTTCCTCTTGAATCCCTCTATCTATTAAAACAAACCGCATCACAATCCGTTGCGTAGTTTTAAAGATGTAAGCATACATAACATAGGGTGGTACACTACTTCACGTCTAAACATAACATAATCATTCCCTCCATCATCTCATTACAGTAACTGACCCTTAACTAAGTCCGTAACTTGTATCTAGGGTATCAGAAACTACGCACACACACATTCACACACACCCAGACCGAGACAAACATTTGTGGTTCACACAAATATTCACCCCGCACGGGAATAGAATGCAACCTTACGGATGGCAGTCCGGCATGGCGACCACTCTGCCATCGAGGTCGGCGATGGCAGAGTGGATGCTGGAGCGATTAAGTACCTACCGATGTCCCTTATAACTAGAAATGACCCATAGAATACTTTTTATCCCAAAATTCCCACGGGATTCCCAAGGTAATACCGCGGGGCACAGCTAAACGTAAGTTAATAAGTTAAGGTATAAGTTGGTAGCCGACTGCAGACAGCAGCAGCAGACCACACGTCGCCGCGCCACTACTGGTTTGTTTGTATTTCTATGAAATTACATTCGTAGTGGGCGACATGAAGCTAAATTCGCGTCGCGAGCAACAGACGGCGAAGTGTCATGATGACGTTAGGCGGCGACGTGTGGTCTGCTGCTGTCTGCAGTCGGCTACCAACTTGTACCTTAAGATAGTAAAGTAAATACTATATAATTGAACGCCAAACAGTTTACCTCGGATAGCACAATTAGAAATAGGAGAATATCTTGTTAACTTAACTCGAGTTTAATTTACATTCACAAACACAATGGTGTAATCTTGAACGCGGTATCTTTAACTTAAGTAACTATTTTAGCGCGCCAAAGATAAGTAAGTACTTCATACTGCTTGGTGTGTCTTTAAACTTAGGTAGGTAACAATTTTAGCGTAAGTACTTCATGCTGCTTGGCGTAGTATTATGTTCAATTCCCGGTTAAAGTCATAAAATGTAGTAACGGTTAAATGTCCAAAAGTAGCTTTTTCTTATTACATTTTTAAAGATTTTTATATTCATACTAGCGGCCCGCCCCGGCTTCGCACGGGTCCAATTTTCCCGTTGATTTTGCGTGTTTTTTTACATAGGAACCTTTCCTTAATAATAACAAATACAACAAAAAAAGAATTAGTGAAATCGGTCCAGCCATTCACGCGTGATGCCGTGACCAAGGAAAACGGGTTTCATTTTTATATATGTAGGTATAATAAGTATACTTATACTTAGGTATAGATGATTGACATGAAAAACCGATTTACTTATCTATTTGGTACAGATCTTTATAAATAATAAATAAATATAAAAAACATTATCCTAAGATTCCCACGGGATCGGGCTAAACGCAGATGAAACCGCGGGACACGAAAGTTACATTTCAACACCAAAAAGTAATGTTTTTGTAAGCAAAGAGTTCATTGTTTCAGGTCCCATTGTCAAACGCTCAGATTCCGGTCGACACATTGAAATACTCGAAACGAAATGAAATGCGAACAAATTCGCTTTACGGCCATAAAACGCACTCCCCTTGTAGTCCGCAGTCGGGTTAATAAATCACACAGGGCCGGCGTGAGGGCGGGGGCGAGGGAGGGGGGTGCGGGTTAAAAGGGGTTATAACTGTTTTATTAGCACAAGTTGAACGAGACGAATTTCTTGTTTTAACCCGAGTTGAAAGTTGGAGACGAATTTCATCAGTTTATTTCGTATTTTCAAGTCGTAGGTTGAATGTATTATTTTGCGAAATTGTGTTGCTTAAAAGTTGTTGTGTTCCGTAGGTTTTCCTTCTTAGATGATGCCTGCTCATTTTAGGAACTGCTTGGCTGTGCTTCACGGTTTTACCCGCGTTTTTACTCTTCATAATAACTGAGCGCATTTTCCATGACAACGTAGCGAAATACGATTACTTAGTAGTTGGACCTGCGTCGATAAAAATAAAAGTACCTAAGTACTACAATTTCAACGTTATAAATATTGGTTGCTTACTACCAGAATTAAATATAATTTGCTATTTTTATCATTTTAAAAGATTCCCCCTCTCCCCCTGACTCCCTTCACCCCCCCTCCCCCTTGCCCTAACTACATCCCTGCCCCCCACAACTACATTTCGCGCGATTTATCGTCCGCGCGCCGATAGCACTCGACCGATAGTGTATGATGTATGACTTTGGAGCCATTGTAGTGACGTCACGGGAGTGAGGAGGAAGAACGAGGTTTTATTTCGTTTATTGGGAAGGATTTTTAAGCCCGTAGGAATTAACAGTTGAAATGTCTAAGTGGTCATCATGCCTAACAGCCAATCAAGATGTTGCGGTGCAAGTTCGATTCCTGTACGGAGTGACGTAGTTATTTAGGAATATATCATACTATAGGATAGAAAAAAAGCAAAATCAAAAATTTCATTGATTTCATCCTTAAATAATTAAAAACCCAACATAAAGAAAAAAAAGAATAACCATTCAATTTTAACCAAAGTTTTGCAGTTTTCTCAGTTCTAAAAAAAATATTAAAAAACAAAACCTCTTTCGTAAACTTCACAACAAAACTTTTTGAATTCCCTCCTTACTCTATGCAGTAAGTGCTACCAACATAACGAACTCAATTATTTTCCCCAAGAGGCCGCCACACACCAGATGGTAAATATAATGTGCTTTTATTATTCTATCTGGCAACATTCCAACGAATTAAAACCCGTTTACACCTTTATTAATGACTTTTTAAGTTATTTTAAAGTTTAACTTGTATTTTTGTTTTATTTTTGGTAAAGATAAGTTAAGTCTTTATGTATGTTACTTTATTTTAACCTCCTTTTTTGAGGAATTATGATATTTTTACCCACGATGAAAAGAGCGGGAAGTTAAAAATCTGTCTGTCCTTTGAGCTATCTGTGTCTGTGGCATATCGTTTGCTCATAAATTTTGTTTTTAAACGAATATACCGATTTAGATAAATTTTAAGTAAAAATATCCATAAAATCATTAAAAAAAAAAGACCGAGTGTGGTGGTGGACACCAGGTAAGAACGAAGTTACTTAAAAAAGTATTATTTTCAATGGTCAAAATAAGAAGAAAATAAATCATTATGATTTTCAAAAAAGTTTCTACTCAGAAGAGTTAGCCATAGGTTACCTACCTTTTAACAATTAAAAAAAAACGCGCGGCCCGCTGTTCGAAATTTGAAAAAAGTGTCGTGACAACTCTTCGTAAGATTTTTCTCGTCTAGCCCCCTTTCACAACACGCGATAAGGAACTTCGTTCCAACAAAAAAAAACATGGGATATTTTTTATCCAAAAATCCCCACGCGGGTAAAACCATAACCCACAACTAGCTAATAATAAACATTTTAAAAATCGCTCAGAGCGAGACAGACTGACCTAGATCTCACTCTAACCTCCGAACATTCACGACAACCATTAAAACATAACAAAATTAATACAACACTGCAGTTGTTTACGATATTAATTTTTATCACCCTTAATGAATCAGAGGGAGATAGTGCTATGTGTAATGTTGGTGTTAGAGAGAGAGGCGAAGTTAATCGGCCACAGGGTATGCAGTATGTCACTTGAGTGCTGTAAAGAGAGTCACAGTGCAGTAATGGATAGTAAGTTGTGAATTGGCTATATTATTAATGGGATATTTTTCGTGGAGGTTTTTAGTTGGAGTAATCATTGATAAAATTGTTATGGTAAAAATAAATTTAAAAGACCCTCATAACTTTTAAACCATATTTCAAACATGACACATCAATTCAAACATGTCTAAGAACACTCGCACGTAAGTCACTTTAATACAAAAAAAAAACTAAATTGTTAAATCGGTTCATCCGTTCGGGAGCTATGATGCCACAGACAGACAGATACACACAGACACACAGACACGTCAAACTTATAACACCCCTCTTTTTGCGTCGGGGGTTAAAAACAAATATGGAAGACACAAATTTTAAATTGCGAATTTTTCTCCAAATAAACGGCAAACTTAGCAAATGTCAATACCTACACTGTAGAAATTATAATTAAACATTTATGAAGGGGAGAATGACCTTAGATTTTCTATATTAATTAAAAGAAGAGGAAATAGCCCAATAGCTAAAGCGTTTGCTTGACGACAGCCAATTAGTCATACGAAAACATTCAGTCGTTTAAGCAAAGCCAATATTTCAACAGCACAGAGACAAGCCCTCGGTAGCTCATTTTAGGCTTAGAACAGTACTGTACGGCACAATCGTGAGTTCAATTTCTAATTCTTCTCTGAGTATTTTTAGATGACAATATTTCCTTTAATTAATACCTAAAAGCATGTTTATAAAATACGCTTTTCATATAATATGACTAGATCAAAAAGTACAAACACCGTCAATTATCGAGTTTAGGGTCTTAATGTGAAAAATTTGAATGTAAGTAAGTGTATTTTTACTTTTACTTTTACGACGACTAATCACCTATTTCAAATCAATTACCACATTATCGAGATACTGTATAGTTCTTCGCTGATAAAACCTTGAAACAAACCTATTATCCAACAGATATACCCACAAATAAATTCGTTCCCTACATTCTTCAGTTGGAAAGCTCTTCAGAGCCGCAGAGCGCTAAATGTTAAAGTTGAACACACTAAAACGAACTTGTTTTATTGTCTCACTGGGATCGGAGTTTGATGCACTTCACAGCTTTGTATTTATTTATTTATTTGTGTGGAGACGGATTTGTATAGTATACTTTCTTAATGTTAAATGGAGATTTTTTAACTAAACAGCTACATTTTTTAAAATCATCTCCGCAGGTGTGTGCAGGTTTCGGAATGCATTAAATAAACGATACGATACGAAATTCTTTATTGAATACCAGAATCCTTTATATAAATAACTAGTAGCTCCCCGCGGTTTCACCCGCGTAGTTCACGTTCCCGTGGGATTACGGGGATAAAATATAGCCTATGTCACGCACTGATAAATTAGCTTTCCATTAGTGAAAGAATTTTTGAAATCGGTCCAGTAGTTTCGGGGCCTATTCATTACAAACAAACAAACAAACAAACAAATCTTTCCTCTTTATAATATTAGTATAGAAACTGAATGGATACATATAAAATGCTTATGAGGTATACAAAGGGCGGTCTTATTGCTTAGAGCAATCTGTTCCAGACAACCTTTGGATGGACAGTAAAGTAGGAACGAATAGGCGAAGGCTGGTGTATCATTTATTTAATAATTTTGAAGAGAATGTAAATAATATAATAAAACGTAGATATAAATTCGAATATTGAAAACACTTTGGTACTGGCGGGGTTTGAACCAGGCCCCTTCCGATTGGAAGTCAAAGGCCATACGCTATCAACACTTTTAATCACTTAATATAAGTTATTATAATGAGATGATGTAGTGAATGCTTATGTTGTTATATGCAGAATTTCATCCTGTCAATTGAATTTGAAAATGAATAAAAGAAAGTCCGCGAGAGAGGTGACGGATACAGATACGGACCTTATTTCTCCCGCGGTTATCCGCGGATACGGATATCCGGAACACCACTACTGTCTATGAGGCGAGATGCAGTAAAAATATTCTATATAGTTTTTATAGTTATCATGGTTATTAGCACTCAAATTATTATAATTAACGGGATATTTACCTTATATATTTACTTTACCTTGGTTCATCCGTGATCATGGCGCTTGCAACAGCGTCGAAATATCGGAAACTTGAAACAAATAATATGCATTCTATTTAAAAAAAAAGGTATACTACCTGTTCCCTTGTCTGCACCTTCTTGGTGGCGGCCTCTTTCTGTCCAGCCATAACGCCGTACATTGTTACACACAAGTTTAAGTACACATTAACGCACTCACAAACTTTATTTTTAGTATTGTAGAGGGTTCATTTCGGTCAATATTGAACGTCTATTTTTTTTGTCCAGTTTTTTTTAACCAATACTGTCTCAAAGCTCCCCCATTGATTATTTAAATGTTTAAATTATAATACTTATAAATTAATTTCTAAAAACAAGAACACCTCTATAACAAAAGATAAACTAAAAATATACTTTTAATAAAAGATTGAGTTTCTAAATTCGGTTGTATAAATACCGACTTAAAAAAAGTAGGTACACGTTGAATAGAGAACCTCCTCCTGTTTTTGGAAGTCGGTTAAAATAGGACAGGAACTTAGATATACATATACTTACATCAAACTATTAACAAACTAATCCTGAAAAATCAGGATTCATTTAAAAAACACAAAAATAAAATATTTTTTGCATTATTTTCTCTCCAATTTGACAAGCCATCATTAAATTAGTCTCTCAATTTGAGATTGTCTCGCTGCCAAACCATAACTACATTTTAAACATACTTACATATTTATCTGATTTTATATAAATATATCTGTCTGTGTGGAGACCACGATAGTACCAATAAAAAGATTTAAGTATGTAGAACGATACGCTTGATTGTCAAATATAAGTACGTTTTAAAACTGGAAGTATTTACATACATACGAGTATATTACTACTAGCTCTTGCTCGCTGTTTTACCCGCATAGTTCCCGATCCCGTGGGAATTTCGGAATAAAACATAGCTTATGACCTTCCCCGGACCATAAACTACCCCTGTACCAAATTTCAAGTCAATCGGTTCAGTAGTTTAGCCATGAAAAGGTAACAGACAGACAGATAGACAAAGTTACTTATTTTAGTGTTGGATAGTCCATTGAGGAAGGTATAGCGTTCATCAATAAATAGGCGGGGAAAAAAACAATTTTTTCAACACACTTGCTCATAAAGGGGCTCTTATTTGTGCAAAAACAGTTGAATAATGACACGTTTTATTCACTAGTGAGTTATAAATTGCTTTTTTAAATTGCTTTGTTTTTTAAAAAGTTTCGATACCAAAAACATTGTTTCCGTACATTTTAAAAACAAACTTCAACTATGTTGCCTTACTTTTGGTAGGTCTATGGTCGATTCCATTCATTCATTCATTCGATTTTTTTAATAGGTATATTCTTTTAGTCTATGGTCGATCACCATTGTTGTGTTGGATGCGCGCGAATAGAAAAACTGTTTATTTATTAGCGAAAAATGATAATTTCTTGGCAAGTGTGTTGAAAAACGTTGTATGGTACACGCGTGTATTGATGATTACTATCCTCGGGGTCCATATTGGCTCACCTAAAGTTCTTTACCCGAAAATGTTTTTCCTAACTATTTTTAGTCCGAATGATCATTCTTCCTAAAAATTTTCATCCTAAAGTTTTAATTCATACTATTTGTAGTGCTACCGACGATGCTCATAACACTGATGTGTCCGAAAATTTTAATTACTAACATCATTAATCTATATTCATTATATAAAAGGCTTTGTCCTGAATGACTGATGGATCAACGCACAGCCTAAACCGCTGATCGTAGAGACCTGAAACTTGGAGGGTGTGTTATTTGTATAACGTAGGCGTCCGATAAGAAGGGATTTTTGAAAATTCCACCTCTAAAGGGGTGAAAAGGGGTTGCAAAGTTTGTATGGGACAACGTGATTCCGTGGTCTGATTAAGTTGAAACTTGACATAAATGTTCTTCAAAAAGATTAATTAAATATGTGATACTCATTTTTCTTTAAATCTTCAGTTAACATGATTAAAAAGGGGTAAAAAGTTATTTTGGGGTTGATTTGCGCCGAAATTGATATCAATACTCCTTACTGTAATTGACAATTCATGTGTTTCAATTTGTAATTTGACAGTTGAATGTCAAAATGGCGGACTAAAATAAATTGACGGGAAATGAGATCCACTTTATGGCAGCGTATCACAAAACATGTACATAAATAAAAAACCGTATTATTGCATATTAATAGATATTTATCAATATTCTTCACCCCGCCTTATAAATCTAGACATGAATTTAAAATAACTATTTCAAATTATCAAATCTGTAGGTTATATAGTTTTTCCGTAAAATGTACCACCAAATCTTCACCAAATGTTGCGTTACAAGGGCTTCGCTTTGCTCGCTCTAATTAGATATTTTACTCATAATTTGATTTCTGCTTAAATTATATCTTCAAACATTTTCGAACTAAAATATTACTATACAAAAATTATTGACTCGAATAATATTGATATGTAATTACTCTTATCGACATGTTCAGTATACTTATTTGATATTTTTTAATCACATATTTTAGTCGTTCATCTATCGATTAAACTTTATGGTATGAAATTAGTTCAGTCGAGCAGGGTTTTCTTATAACTAAATCCCCCACTAGATATGTACTATATCTTCGCTAAATTATAATCCCAGTGTTAACTTGGCAGTTTGGTTTCTTGCAGGATCTAAAACACTTTCAAATATAGTAGAATTCGATTAATCGGCATTCAGATAATCGACGTTATCCGAATGCCAATTAACCGAATCGCCAATTAATTATCCGAATCGGTCCTAAGTTACTATGTAGGTACCTCTATTATTGTTGTGTTTTTTTTATATTATGTATTTTCGTTAAGGCCCGCTGAGGTTGCAACTTACGCTGATCGAGACGTTTAAATGAGCTATATTGTAAAACTGGGTTTGTTCAACTTATTATAGTTTATTGTATGTGTGATAGTTCGTTTTTCCGTTCACAAAGGGTAAAAACTGTCCATCCTTCCGTCCGTCTGTCATCAGACAGATAGCTACACAGTTAAAATTTTCACAGATGATGTATTTCTATTGCTGCTATAATAGAAAATACTAAACACAAAATAAAATAAATATTTAAGGGGACTTCCCTATACAATAAACGTGTTTTTTGTTGTTTTTGGTACGGAACCCTTCGTGCGCGAGTTTGACTCGCATTACCAGTCTATGTGCGATTATCCGAATCGACCCCGGTCCCAATTAATTCAGATAATCGGCGGGAAATGGAGTAGAAATGGGAGTGGTGTGGACGCGGGATTCGAATTGAAGTGGGCTTGGTGTGGAAGTGGTAGAGATGAGGAAATGGGATTAGTGTGAATTATTGGTATGAATGTAGGACGGTGCGATGTATGAGTGGTGTGGAAGTGGGAGCGGTGTGGAAGATGTGTTGGTGTGGAATTGGAATGGGATGGAAGAGGTAGTGGCGTGGAAGGGGAGTGGGGTGGAAGAGATAGTGGCGTGGAAGGGGAGAGGAGTGGAAGAGGTAGTGGCGTGGAAGGTGAATGGGATGGAAGAGGTAGTGGCGTTGAAGAGGAGTGGGCTGGAAAAGGTAGTGGCGTGGAAGGGGAGTGGGGTGGAAAAGATAGTGGCGTGGAAGGGGAGTGGGGTGGAAGAGGTAGTGGCGTGGAAGGGGAGTGGGGTGGAAGAGGTAGCGGCGTGGAAGGGGAGTGGGGTGGAAGAAGTAGTGGCGTGGAAGGGGAGTGGGGTGGAAGAGGTAGTAGCGTGGAAGCATTAGCTACCTAAGGAGGGGCTAGGGCCTATCCTTAATCATATCTAATAGGGGTATTTTGATTATGTAGGCACATATATTAAAGTTGACCTGATTTATGTCATATCGAATCATCTAGGCGTGTTTATTGTTTATTTTTAATCTCGACTGCCAGACCTACATATTGATTAAAGTTATTTTATTATATCTATATTTAGCGTTAGCCCAAAATAACTATTCTTCGCGTACGAAGTCGCGGGGCGGAAGCTAGTGTAAATATATTTAAACTCCTACTGTTTTTTATCATAACGCTTTTATCCCTAAACATACTTACCATAATATTTTCACTCATGCTCAGAAAGAAACATTTACCAAGTGTAATAAAAAATATATACGGGTAGAAGATGATATTTAGAGTTTTAATGATTATTATACGACTCGTTTACGGTTATGCTTATGGCCTGGGAGTTTACCATAACCATAACTAAAGGACCAATTCGGTTCTGGCACTTCGCCGGCCGCTGCCGCGGCACGCTCGCTACGCTCGCTCGGCTCGTGCGTTGGGGTCACAGTTCTAACATAACCTAAACCAATAATTAGGAATAGGTCCGATTCGTTACTGGAACTTGACTGAATGATTGGAGCAGGACTCTGGTTTTGCTCGCTCGGCTCGTGCGTTATATGTTATACCTACATGTTATGTAAAAACAAAGTTACGAAAAATTTATGTATATAATATTGATTATAATAAATAAAAATAAATCTAAACAAAAAAGATATGACTTTGAATAATAGTATGAACGATGGTTATGTTGAGAAAATATAGGAAAACAAATAAAAGTGTAAAAGATGTTTATTGCTACTGACTTTATGCAGTTGAATGTTTCGGAATTAAAACATTAGTGACAAAGATTTTAGGAGTTGCGATTGTTAGGATAAAAAATGTTAGGAAGAAAATTTTCGGATTTCCAATTATCGGAGTTGAAATTTTAGGTGAACTTTGGCGCACCCCTATCCTCGGCTATCTTCAGACCCTCGCGGCGGTGACGGCTCGGGCCTCAATAGCGCCTCGGAAGTAATCACCAACTTACCTCGCTTGGTACCATAAATAACAATTTATTTTTTTTGTTAAATTTTAAAATTGTTGGTCCGTTTTTTTTACCGGCTAATCTCTGAAACTGTTTCACCTATTTTACTTTTACTCGCAGATAGCTAATGTTACCTATACTTTTCTTAAGCTACATTTTATCTCAAAATTTCTAAGAGAACAGTAACTACTCGGGTCCAACCGCGGTACACAACTACAATATCATAATATTAGTGGGTCCACATCAAAATCTCATAACTTAGGGACCAGTTGTGCCCTAAATATATTAATTAGAGGGCCGAAACAAATTGATTTATTGTTAACAGCTGAGCAGCGACTTCATTAGTTAGACTGTGATTAATGGACGCCGTTAATAAACAGGCACTAATTCTTAATTGGTTGAGGAAAATAAACAGTTTATGAAGTTATAACTACTAAGTAAGTACTCATTACATTTTTGGATTTGTTTTTCAATATCTGCCCCCCTAGCATGACTGTGCGTGATAAAATATATAGGTAGACACCACGAAATAATATCCATTTCGCGAGCATGACCAAATGAAAATGACGTGGTACGATTTGATAAAATTAAATATGGCGGCTATATTTATTATAGTTTGACAGTTGGATGTCGATAAATAGCTATATCGATTTCGCGAGCATGACCAAAAGAATATGGCGTGGTACGATTTGATAAAATTAAATATGGCGGCTATATTTATTATAGTTTGACAGTTGGATGTCGATAAATAGCTATATCGATTTCGCGAGCATGACTAAATGTCATAAAATTTATTACGTTGTAAAATTAAATATGGCGGATATTTTCATCATATTTTGACAGTTGGATGTTGATAAATTGCTGTACCTATCACGTTTTCGAAGTCATGCTATCCTGGCAGAGGGATTGTGAATTCGGTAATCCGTTTTGAAAATGATTCCGTACCCAAAGGATTACATTACAATGAGACCCTATTAACCTACCATAGATCAATCATTAACGAAAGCCTTTGTAGGTCATTCACTCTATTGAATCAATAGGGATGTCGACTAAAAAAATCTAATTAGTCCGTCAGATAGATTTCGAAAAAATATTGGACACGTATTTTCTCTTTTTTGATACAAACAAATAATTAAGACGATACAGTGCATAGAAAACTCGTGTGACGTCACAACTACATATATTTTTAACAAGAATTATCGTCACAAGCCCCCACTCCTGAACTTTAATGTGTTATAAATAAGTCAGTTTTATTAATTTGATAAAACAAAAAAATACGTGTCTAATATTTTTTCGAATAAATCTATCTGACGGACTAATTAGAATTTCATTTTGTTTACCCAGTCGACATCCCTATTTAACCGACTTCAAAGAAGGTGGAGGTTCTGAAAACAATAACATTGTTGGTTTATAACTCCGTTATCTATGAAGCTATTTGATTTTTTTTTCATGTTACTACCCAGAGAGAATCCTGGTCGGGATCCTTATTCTATGTTACTACCAGTAAATAGGTAGGTAGTCATAGACTACAGTAGTACTCTTTATGTTATGACGTTATGATATAACGGTCTTGGTTAAAGAAGATCTTCCTGGAGGATATATTTGATTTTTTTTTAATTTTTTTTTTTCAAAGTATATGGCAATACAAAATTCAATTATAACAAAAGTATGATAAGTAAAAAAGAACAAAAATTAAAAAGTATAATAAAATAAAATATGAGAAAATTATTTACTTATTAAATAAAAATAACATTAATAAAAAATGCAATAAAAACTAATTTATAAAATAAAAGAAAACAACAAAATTAGTAAGTAAATATTTAACATTTTATTTACTAAAATATATTTTTTTGTTAAACATATATTTTTAAATAAATCTATTTAAATAATTTAACCAATAATTACTAAAAATATTTTGTAGATATTATTTTATTTTTTTACACTTTAATTTACACAATCAATCACACATCAAAGCCTTTTATTTTTAATTAAAATTAAACGTCACAATTTTCCACCATTAGTCAACTGACGTACTTTTTACGCGTTTCCCGCGGTTTCCGCCCGCACTAACGTATTTCGCGAAATCTCTATACATACTGAGCGAGCTGCGTATGTTGACATTGCACCATCCTGTCAAACAACTATAAAACACACTTATAACAACGCATTTTGAGCTTTATTTCAACATGAATAAAGTTTAATACAACCGCAAAGATAACTTAGTTCAAATCCTTCGCTACAAACTTAATAAAGCAGTCGAATTGAGATATTTTAAGCTTTATAACGTAAGAAATAAGGTTGAAATGGTGTTATAAAAAGTGAAAAACAAATTTAAAGGACAATACATAATTTCGACGCTATCTGGTGTAGTGTAAAACAAAAAAAAGCGTTTTAATTTTCGGCATGTTGTCATCATGAAGCACAATATAGGGGAATTTTGAATTTGGTCAAACCACACAAAAATATATGTGGGTGATATATATTTTAAAGTGAATTCCTTATTATTTATACAGTTTTGTGGTACATTTTGCGTAAAAACCACAATACCTTCAGATTTAATGTTTTAAATATTATTTTCTAATATAAATAATTAAAGAAGTTTCCACGATATATGCTGCGGGAAAACGGCAGTTTCAAAATCTTGCGAGCCCCCACAAGGCCACGTTTTTAGCTAATACTTAGTTTTACATTTTTTAAAAGAACATTCAAATTTTCTAAATCGTCTATTCCAGTGTTATACAAACCACGTTAATCTATACTAATATTATAAAGAGGAAAGATTTGTTTGTTTGTTTGTTTGTTTGTATGTAACGAATAGGCTCCGAAACTACTGAACCGATCTCAATAATTCTTTCACCATTAGAAAGCTACATTCACCCTGAATAACATAGGCTATATTTTATCCCCGTATTCCCACGGGAACGGGAACCACGCGGGTGAAACCGCGGGACACAGCTAGTTAAATAATAAAATTAATAAAATCTTTATTTCCAAAAGTTTACAATTAAAATTAATTATGATCTAGTCGCTGACCGATTCTAACCGCTCCTTGCGAACGACTCATCACTTCACTATATAGTATAAAATAAAGTCGGTGTCGCTGTCTGTCTCTATGTATGCTTACATAATATAACATAACATAATCATTCCCTCCATCATCTCATTATAGTAACCTAACCCCTAACTAAGTCCGTAACTTGTATCTAGGGTTTCACACTCATTCACACGCACACCCAGACCGAGACAAACATTTGTGGTTCACACAAATATTCACCCCGCATGGGAATCGAACCCGCAACCTTACGGATGGCAGTTCGGCATGGTGACCACTCTGCCATCGAGGTCGTTGTAAAACTACGCAACGGATTTAAAGTTGTTAATTACATAGTGATTCAAGAGGAAATTTTATACCCGCATTCTCACGGGAGCGGGAACTACTCGGGTAAAACCGCGTGCCGCTGTCTTTAGAAAAATCCTTAAAAATACGGAAATCTGCTGAAAGTGAGCTGTCAGTTATAATTTCATATCACGTACTAAACGTCTTATTGTTTCATATCAACGTTGTGTACACGGAAAAGGATATTAAGGGATACTTTTTATCTCGGAATCTCTACGGTATTAATAACTAGCTGCGCCCCGCGGTTTTACCTGCGTAGTTCCCGTTCCCGTGGGAATTTCGGAATAAAAAGTATCCTATGTTCTTTCCCGGACCATAAGCTACCCCTGTACCAAATTTCAAGTCAATCGGTTCAGTAGTTTAGCCGTGAAAAGGTAATAAACAGACAGACAGACTGAGTTACTTTCGCATTTATAATATTAGTTAGGATTAGAATGTTTTGCGAGTTAAACCGGAAAAATGGTAGATTCACATTAATTTTGAAAACATTATTTTCATTCAAATCATAGACGTTGTTCTAACCGACTGATGGATCAATCTATAAATGTTGATAGTATGTATTATTAGAAACATGAATTTTAATAAACAGTTTAAAAACAATTTTTAAAAATCTGTGAAGAAACTGTTTTTAAAATCTGTTTAGAAACGATTTTTAAAAATCGGTTAAGAAACGAGTTTTAAAAATCCCGCCCCATTTTTTTTTATGTCATACTAAGAATTAAATTAAAAAGCGAGTAAAACCGCAGGGTGCTGTCAGTAAAATAAACTTAATTACAATTTAATTACACCAACAAGCCGCAAATAAAAAAGAAAACTTTTTAATAATTATTTAGTATAATAATTTAGTAAATATGTAAAAAACTTTGCTAGTTAGTACTTATTGTTTACTATGTAATTTTGTTTAAATGTTTATGAGCAAGTCTCTGTAATTAATTATTTTATTTTATTATTGCATGAACTCAGATCAGCATCACAAACACTTCTACCGCCACTGACCAACTTATTTAACACCATTCTCGATACAGGATCACTACCTCAAAACATGTGCCATTCCAATATTGTTTTACTGCACAAAAAAGGAGACCCATCAAATATTAGTAATTATAGACCTATTAGCTTAATTTCACATATATATAAAATTTTCATCAAAGTCATACAAAATAGAATAGCTGACAAACTAAATTCACACCAACCGCCTGAGCAAGCTGGGTTTCGACCACAATTTTCTACCACTGACCATCTCCATACCCTGAACCAAATTATAGAAAAGTACAAAGAATTTAATAAACCACTATATATATTGCATTCATCGACTACACCAAGGCCTTCGATAGCTTAAAACATTTTGCTATATTTAATGCTTTAGAAAAGCAAGGTGTCGAGAAAACATATATAGATCTTTTACAAATCATCTACAATAATAGTACGGCCAATATAAAACTTCATTCTTTCGGTTCCATTTTTCCTATTTCCAAAGGTGTTAAGCAGGGCGACCCGCTCTCTCCCAAACTATTCACGAGCACGCTCGAAGAGGTTTTCCAGACTCTTGCTGTACAGTGGGATAGAAAGGGCATAAACATCGGTAACAAACTTTTATCGAATCTTAGGTTTGCAGATGACATTGTCCTTTTCGCCCCTTCAGCGTATGAATTAGAACTCATGCTCCAAGACCTGAGCAACGCGAGCCTCAAGGTGGGTCTTCTGATGAATTGGTCTAAAACACAACTCATGACTAATAGCAGGAAACGTAGGGTCGAGGTAGATGGGCAAGCAGTGAACTACGTCAATGAGTACATATACTTGGGCCAGCTAGTTTCCTTCGATAACAGGCAGGACAAAGAGATCAGTCGACGAATTGACAATGCCTGGAGAAGCTTCTGGTCCATGAAACCGCTAATGAAGGGTGATCTACCAACTTCCCTGAAGCGAAGACTCATTGACATGTGCATCTTGCCCATCCTAACCTACGGTGCTCAAACATGGTCACTCACCAAGGCACAGAAGACCCGGCTCAAGGTTTGCCAAAGAGCCATGGAACGCAGCATTCTCGGCATTAAGAGAGTAGACCGCGTTAGGAACACCACGCTGCGTTCCATAACAGGTATCACAGACGTGGCAATTAAAGCTGCAAAGCTAAAATGGGATTGGGCGGGCCATGTGAGTAGAATGGACTCAGATAGGTGGGCTAAATTGTCCACGGACTGGGAACTCAACGAGCGTAGGCCCCCGGGTCGCCCCCCGACACGATGGAGGCAAGATCTTGAGAGGTTCGACAGAGATTGGAAGGAGCTGGCTAGGGACAGAGACGGATGGAGAGATTTGGGGGAGACCTTTGCCCAGGAGTGGGACAATACAGGTTGATTAAAAAAAAAAAATTGCAAGTTTATTTTTTTGTGAAATTTTATAATTCAAAGTTCCTACCTAAAATTAGTCATAATAATTTGGTAAATATGTAAAAAACTTTGCTAGTTAGTACTTATTGTTTACTATGTAATTTTGTTTAAATGTTAATGAGCAAGTCTCTGTAATTATTTTATTTTATTATTGTAAGTTTTTAATATTTCACTTTAATTTGTTTTTTTTAATGTAAAAATTTCAATTTTATACTTTATGTATACGCCGAACAGGCTTAACATGTTGTTACTTAAATAATGTATACCTACCACCTAACTTACTCATGTTAATACTAATAAATGATTTGATTTGATTTGATTTGATTTAAAAAGCGGCAACATTCTCGCTCAAAGCTACCAACATAACAAAAAAAAATGTCAAAAAGACAATGACAGTAAAATGACAAAGGATTTTTTGTAAAAAAAATGTACACAATGAAAAGTGCATTTAATTTAAAAATTAATTGAATATTTATTGAATAAAATGGCTTTTCCCAAAATAGATGGATATGTTGTTACTGAGAAACTGGGCTCGGGGAGTTACTCGACAGTCTACAAGGCCTACACAAAGGTAACAGTTGTTATCTTATAAGTAAATAATTGATACGATTAGAGATTTAAATTACGATAAATTATACAAATAATTTATTAGTACGTTATATGTTACGAAATATTTGATTAATGTAATAAATAATCGTTGATTTTATTAAATATTTATATTTATAAGTCTTTTCTTGGTTTTATCATTAATATTGAATACTCTTTTATAAAATAAGTATAGAAGTTTTAGAGAAAAATGGAACATTAAAAATAATTTAAGTACCTATAGATTATCATGATAAATAAACTAATTATAACACAGTATCGGCAGGTGCCATAGTCCCCATAGTTCCCCTATATTCAGTCCATTAAACATCCCATTCCCATAACCCAGTCGTAGTTTTCCATATATTTGCAATAGTCCCAGCAGAAACCGGGGACCATCCTTGGATGCATTTTGTAGTGTTATACAGTTATTTTGCATTTTGCCGAATTGTGCATCCTTTACAATAAAATAAAAATGTCAAATGGCTACCGTGTGTTGGCTTTGGCCCTATACTAGCCTTCCAAAAGACCGGGACTCTTATATAGTCCCGTGAGTTGGAAACTTATTACATATTAAAGAACAATTATGAATTATTTCTACTTTCTATTCTCTCTACACATATTATTTTCTTTTATTTATGTTTTCTTCCTACAAATGTATTCATATTCTTTTCTTCCAGGTAGGAGCCCGTGTAACAGTAGCCATCAAATGCGTTGACAAGTCTCGCATCAAGAACTCGGGCTCGGCCGTCGACAACCTCATCACGGAGATACGGCTCCTGAAGACGCTGAGGCACCCCCACATAGTGCATATGCATAACTTTACTTGGGACGATCGGTGAGGAACATTGATTTTATTTTATTTAATAATGTATTAAATGGTAAAATATATAGTGTGTTTGTTATGTTAGTATAGTAGAAGTAAATGTACTCAATGAATTCATATAACTAGTTATCAAAAGCACTGATGTTACTCTACTACTCTACATAATATAAAACAAAGTCGCTTTCTCTGTCCCTATGTATGCTTACATCTTTAAAACTACGCAACGGATTTTGATGCGGTTTGTTTTAATAGATAGAGTGATTCAGTGGGAAGGTTTTTAGCATAATTTTATCCCCATATTCCTCGGGATCGGGAGATCGGGAACTACGCGGGTAAAACCGCGGGGCGCCGCTAGTCTAAACTAAAAAACTCAATATGTAGCTGAATCCCATTTGTTGTAATTTCCAGGAACATCTACATAATAATGGAGTACTGCTGCGGCGGGGACCTCTCGAAGTACATCCACAGGAACGGGCGCATCCCCGAGAGACAAGTACGAGACTCACATTCATTACGCATCTTTTGTTCATAGAAACCACTTCTTTGCGTGTCGACTCATATTTGTGAGGACCAGAACTCGGCCACCAATATAGCGCTATCAGTGGCCTTGTAAAGGTCCTCGCGTGTGCAGACCGAGACAAACATTTGTGGTTCACACAAATATTGAATCGAACCCGCAACCTGACCTTAATACAAAGTGATCTTGTATTTTTCAATTATTAAATAATATATTTGTTTTCAGGTATTATTATTTCTACAACAGTTAGCTTCCGCACTCAAGTTTTTAAGTGAAAAAGGTACCTAAATATATTTTTTATACTTGTGCAACAATATTATGAAAATTGCTAACTGACCCCATTTATAAATTGGAAGAATTGTAACATGAAAAATATCCTATTTGAACCCGTTTGTTATACTGATGGGGGAATTCAACATTAAAAAATCCATAATTATTACCTCATTTATGACTGTGGGGATGTTGAACATGAAAATTCCCATCGGCCCCCACTCGGGAACGGATAAGAATACTCCGCGAAACTAGTATCTTTTTCTTACTCTATCTCACTTAAAATATATATGGTGCATTTGTCATGACAATTCCTATCGGCCCCCACATGGGAACAGATAGGAATACACCTCGAAACTATCTTTTTATTTCTCCATCTTACTAAGAAACTATCTTTTTCTTTCTCTATCTTTCTTTTATTAACATTATCTTGTCCAAACATAATTAAACGTATTATTCTGTTTCCAGATGTAGTGCACATGGACCTGAAGCCTCACAACCTGTTACTACACAAAGACTCGGACGGGAACTACATTCTCAAAGTGGGGGATTTCGGGTAAGAACTATATTAATACTAGCTGCGCCCCGCGGTTTCACACGCGTGGTTCCCGTTCCCGTTCCCGTAGGAATTTCGGGATGAAAAATAGATGTTGGCCGATTCTCAGACCTACTGAATATGCTCACAAAATTTCATGAGAATCGGTCAAGCCGTTTCGGTGGAGTATGGCAACGAAAACTGTGACACGAGAATTTTATATATTAGATTAGATAGAGAGAGAATACTAGCTGTGCCCCACGTGGAACCTTATCCCGTGGGAATTTTGGGATTAAAAGTATCCTATGTGTTATTCCTAGGTATGACAAACATCTGTACCAAATTTCATTAAAATCCATTCAGTAGATTTTGTGTGAAAGAGGAACAAACATCACCAGTGGAGCGCTGTAGAAACCTCGATGATTTTTCTAAATTAATCTATCGGATTGGGCAGTTATGCTATCTGCCACAGTTTTACGATTTTAATATGTGGAACTATAACTGATGTCCATAGTTGGGGGCCCAACTATGGACACCGGCCCGGGCCCCCCGCGACCCCCGGGGCCCGGGCCGGGCCCTACCCCCGGGCCCTACCGCCGGCTGCCCGCAGACCCCACAGTGCGCGTGTGAGAGTGCTTACGGCCGCGACCCTCTGTCGGCCAGTGGGGGCTGTAGAGAGCCCGCGAGGCGCTCGCACTCGCACAACAGCGAACTGATATATTGGGATTGCTATATGGAGATGGGAGATCCCCATTTGAAAAGGGAGGAGGATCCTCCGACCAGACGGGTGTCTGGTGGGCAGCTGCCTGCCCATAGGTTGTAGGCGGGCTCTCGTATACATAGTCAATTGCTCTGTAAATTTCACTTGCGCGATTCAGGACTCAGTTTAGTTCCTATAGTAGCGGATAGATGTCGCTGTTAGTATGTAGTTCCTGATGTGTGGTGTAGATGTCACTACAGATGTACTAGGGGTGTAGGTTCGCGGGCTACCTGTCGCACGTGGGCGGCGTGCGCGGCTCGCCGCTGTACATGGCGCCCGAGGTGCTGTCGGGGGACTACGGGCCCACCTGCGACCTCTGGAGTCTCGGTAACTATCACTAATAAGGTCTGGTCGGACAGCGAGCGGGCGCGAAGTGAAGCGCTGATTTTAGTAGCCTTAAAAAAATACCAGCACGAGTTTCTTGCTGATTCTTCTCGGCTGGTGTAATTTCCGAATCGGTGGTAGAATCAATTCTGACGTTCATAAGTGCCTCATTGAGGCCTTAACTGAATAAAGGATTTTTGACTTTGACTTTAGTGGTTAACATCGCGCTGAGCCGGAAGGCTCTGTGTGGCATGTTCAATTGATTTATTTTTTATAGTGTATTCACACAATTTTTTAGGACTTGCATATTTTGAATTTTGGCATGTTCATTATCTAGTACATTACAAGTCATCGTCGCCTTCCGTCGCGTCTCGCCTCGCCCCGCTCGCTGTCTGACCAAACCCTTATACTTAGCCGTGGTAGAGCAACTGTATGAGTAACTGTCGTCATAGTTCCAAGTTCTGAATAGCAATGCTTTGAGCATGGTGAGTGAGTGGTCCGGAGCGTCGCTGTCAAAAGAGCTCTCAAAAGTTTACGCACAAAGGAAGAGAAGTCTTGTTGCAAAAAGCCAAATAACCGTTGCCTCTGAAATATCGGAAACTCGAAACAAATAATATACATGGTAAATATCCCGTTAATTATATACTAGCTTTTACCCGTGACTTAGTCCGCGTGGAATAATTACTTACAGAATTTAGAGTTTTCCCCCTTTACTCCCCCTAGGATGGGGGGGAATTTCCAAAAATCCTCTCTTAGTGGTAGCGTACTCCCCCCAACAAACACACGTGCCTTTCAGCTCTCTACGACCAGTAGTTTCGGCTGTGCGTTGTCTTAAGAGTTTTATATAGATTTGGAAGATGACAGTGGTTTCGTCTCCGGACCTCTCTCTTGGCATGCAAAACGCAGTAAATAGAAGACATTGAAATTTTAAATAACATTAAATTAAAAAAACCCCCATCACAATTACTTTCGAACCCCCATAACTTTTAAACGGGTCAACCGATTTCCATCAAACATGTCTAAGGATACTCGCACGTAAGTCCCCTGTAATACAAAAAAAAACTAAATTGAAATCGGTTCATCCGTTCGGGAGCTATGATGCCACAGACAGACAGATACACACACACCCTCTTTTTGCGTCGGGGGTTAAAAATTAAGTAATTTCTCAGTCATGACAGTCCATATTCAAACTAGAAAAATAAACAGTTACGTTCTAACACTACAAAAACTCAAATACTCTTTAAAAATTGCTTATTTCTATGACATTTTTCTTGCTTCGTCCAATATAAGTCCCGAGGCGAGTTTGTCATATACACCCCTATTTTGAAAATATGGGACTTATTAAAATCAGAATATCTGTAGCAGTAACTGAATCCATATATCCAATAAAAATATCAAAAATTATAGTCGATTACTTATATAAAAAAAATACCAAATAAATGTCGTATTACCAGACGGCATACTAGCTATCAAGTATTCTGTGACGGCTCGGGTCGATGACCGCGCTCAGCTGTGTATCGCAGCGTTCGTTGTAGAATAACAATAAAATTCGGCGGGATTTTGAAAATCTTTGACTTATCATAACTTTTTAAATAAAAGCAAAAGAAAAAAACTAACTTCACTATTATATTGTCACCCGTCGTTTACATTAGCTGTGAGATAAGGTATCGCAATTTCAAAATAAGGGTGTATACACCCCTATTTTGAAATGATGGGACTTATTAAAATCAGAATATCTGTAGCAGTAACTGAATCCATATATCCAATAAAAATATCAAAAATGATAGTCGATTACTTATGTTAAAAAAATTCTAAATAAATGTCGTATTACCAGACGGCGCACTAGCTATCAAGTATTCTGTGACGGCTCGGGTCGATGACCGCGCTCAGCTGTGTATCGCAGCGTTCGCCGGTTGTTCGGTGTAGAATAACAATAAAATTCGGCGGGATTTTGAAAAACTTTGACTTGTCATAACTTTTTAAATAAAAGCAAAAGAAAAAATCTAACTTCACTATCATATTGTCACCCGTCGCTTACATTAGCTGTGTGATTAAGTATCTCGAATTCAAAATAGGGGTGTATAGTGAGTTATGTTAACAGGCGTGATAATGTACGAGTGTCTGTTCGGGAAGGCGCCGTACTCCTCCAATACATTCAAGGAGTTGTGTGAAAAGATCCAGAAACAAGCGCCCATCGAGGTGAGTGTGTCATATAACGGTTATTTTACAAACATACTAGCTGCGCCCCGCGGTTTCACACGCGTAGTTGCCGTTCCCGTAGGAATTTCGGGATGAAAAATAGATGTTGGCCGATTCTCAGACCTACTGAATATGCTCACAAAATTTCATGAGAATCGGTCAAGCCGTTTCGGAGGAGTATGGCAACGAAAACTGTGACACGAGAATTTTATACATTAGATTTCAACTATGTATTTAAAATTATATTCAAAAATATTGAAGGTAGTAAACTTTTTACATTACTTTGTACAGACGTCTTCCATCTTAGTCTTCTGTGATCACGGGTTCTGTAAAGAATCCGAAACGTCAGAAAATGTAAAAACAAATACAACCACGACAAAAATCCGTTTAAGTGTTTTATTTCAATGTGTAGTGTTCGTGTAAATCAAAGATATCAATATATTTCAACTAGTTTTTGGGAATCACGACCTCGATGGCAGAGTGGTCACCATGCATCCGTAAGGTTGCGGGTTCGATTCCCGTGCGGGGCGAATATTTGTGTTAACTACAAATGTTTGTCTCGGTCTCGGTGTGTGTGAATGAGTGTGTGCGTAGTTTCTGATATCCTAGATACAAGTTACGGTCCTAGTTAGGGGTCAGTTACTGTAATGAGATGATGTAGTGAATGATTGTGTTATGTTATTATGTCGTAGATCCCGCCCAACGCGAGCATATCGGCGGGTTGTCGGTCGTTGTTGATGCGTCTCCTTCAGCACGACCCCAAGCGGAGGATATCGTACGAGGAGTTCTTCGCCGACGAATACTTGGACCTGGACCACATGCCTTCGAAGGAGAACTATGAAAAGGTAAAGATTTAATATTATATATTACTAGCTTTTTCCCGCGACTTCGTCCGCGTGCTATATTAAATTCCGGCAAATTTTTTTCTCCATCTACCTGCATGCCAAATTTCAGCCCGATTCGTCCAGTGGTTTGGGCTGGGCGATGATAGTGTGTGTGTGTGTCAGTTCTATAGCGTGAGTGTGTGTGTGTCAGTCAGTCAGCCCTATAGTGTGTGTGTGTGTCAGTTCTATAGCGTGAGTGTGTGTGTGTCAGTCAGTCAGCCCTATAGTGTGTGTGCGTGTGTCAGGCGGTGTCGCAGGTGAAGGCGGCGTGGGCGTGCGAGCGCGCGGAGCCGGCGCGCGCGCTGCGCCTCTACACGGAGGCGCTGCGCGTGTTGGTCGCGCGGCGGGACGCCGAGCGGGACTCCGCGCGCCGCCAGGCGCTCACACACCGACTGCACGGGTATGGTACACTACAGACACGACACTGACACTACAGACATGACACTGACACTGACACTACACTAGAGACACGACACTGACACTACAGACATGACACTACAGACACGACACTACACTACAGACACGACACCGACACTACAGACACGACACTGACACTACACACACGACACTGACACTACACACACGACACTGACACTACACACACGACACTGACACTACACTACACACACGACACTGACACTACACTACACACACGTCACTGACACTACACTACACACACGACACTGACACTACACTACACACACGACACTGACACTACACTACACACACGACACTGACACTACACTACACACACGACACTGACACTACACTACACACACGACACTGACACTACACACACGACACTGACACTACACTACACACACGACACTGACACTACACTACACACACGACACTGACACTACACACACGACACTGACACTACACTACACACACGACACTGACACTACACTACACACACGACACTGACACTACACTACACACACGACACTGACACTACACTACACACACGACACTGACACTACACTACACACACGACACTGACACTACACTACACACACGACACTGACACTACACTACACACACGACACTGACATTACACTACACACACGACACTGACACTACACACACGACACTGACACTACACTACACACACGACACTGACATTACACTACACACACGACACTGACACTACACACACGACACTGACACTACACTACACACACGACACTGACACTACACTACACACACGACACTGACACTACACTACACACACGACACTGACACTACACTACACACACGACACTGACACTACACACACGACACTGACACTACACTACACACACGACACTGACACTACACTACACACACGACACTGACACTACACACACGACACTGACACTACACACACGACACTGACACTACACTACACACACGACACTGACACTACACTACACACACGACACTGACACTACACTACACACACGACACTGACACTACACTACACACACGACACTGACACTACACTACACACACGACACTGACACTACACTACACACACGACACTGACACTACACTACACACACGACACTGACACTACACTACACACACGACACTGACATTACACTACACACACGACACTGACACTACACTACACACACGACACTGACACTACACTACACACACGACACTGACACTACACTACACACACGACACTGACACTACACTACACACACGACACTGACACTACACTACACACACGACACTGACACTACACTACACACACGACACTGACACTACACTACACACACGACACTGACACTACACTACACACACGACACTGACACTACACTACACACACGACACTGACACTACACTACACACACGACACTGACACTACACTACACACACGACACTGACACTACACTACACACACGACACTGACACTACACTACACACACGACACTGACACTACACTACACACACGACACTGACACTACACTACACACACGACACTGACACTACACTACACACACGACACTGACATTACACTACACACACGACACTGACACTACACACACGACACTGACACTACACTACACACACGACACTGACATTACACTACACACACGACACTGACACTACACACACGACACTGACACTACACTACACACACGACACTGACACTACACTACACACACGACACTTACACTACACTACACACACGACACTGACACTACACTACACACACGACACTGACACTACACTACACACACGACACTGACATTACACTACACACACGACACTGACACTACACACACGACACTGACACTACACTACACACACGTCACTGACACTACACTACACACACGACACTGACACTACACTACACACACGACACTGACACTACACTACACACACGACACTGACTCTACACTACACACACGACACTGACACTACACTACACACACGACACTGACACTACACACACGACACTGACACTACACTACACACACGACACTGACACTACACTACACACACGACACTGACACTACACTACACACACGACACTGACACTACACTACACACACGACACTGACACTACACTACACACACGACACTGACACTACACTACAGGGATATGACATATATATAGTCAATTGCTCTGTAAATTTCTCTTGCGCGATTCAGGACTCAGTTTTAGTTCCTCAGGGGCGAGATAGATGTCGCCACATAATGTGTTAATATGTTTGTTAGGTACATGGAGCGCGCTGAAGCCCTGAAACGTCTCCTGACGTCACCTCCACCCTCGACAAGTATACAGACAGACACACAGAATGACGGTCAGTATACGTATTTATATTCATTAAGCCGAATGTTTGTGAGTGTGGATGTTTAGATGTATGGATGTTTGTTACTCTTTCACGCAAAAACTACTGAACCGATTTAGACGAGTTTTGGTACAAATGTTCCTTATAACTAAATAACATATAGGGAAACTTTTTATCCCAAAATTCCCACGGGATTGGGATTCACGCGGTTAAGACCACGGAGTCTAGCTAGTTCAACATAAGTTTAAATAATTGACGACCTCGATGGCAGAGTGGTCACCATGCCGGACTGCCATCCGTAACGTTGCGGGTTCGATTCCCGTGCGGGGTGAATATTTGTGTAAACCACAAATGTTTGTCTCGGTCTGTGTGCGTGAATGTGTGTGTCCGTAGTTTCTGATACCCTAGATACAAGTTACGGACTTAGTTAGGGGTCAGTTACTGTAATGAGATGATGGAGGGTATGATTATGTTATGTTATATAACCTAGCGTGTAGTACAGTCCCGACCACCTCGGCCGCGACGAACGGACACAGGACAGACACCGCGGACAGACAGACGGAACAAGTATACGTACAAGTGAGTATATACCTACACCATATTCATTATCCTACCTACTAATACTGTAGGCGACTCGCTACTTTTGTTAAAAATATCAAATTGTCAATGTAAAAACATAATAAATAATTTAATTTAGTTTATTATAAATTGCAACATCTGTCTTTATTGTAATGTGTGATTGTTAACGCCATCTATATTTTTTGCAATAAAACTCGCTAAGTGGGTCGAAGACGCGCGGGAGTTAGGTGGCGCTGATTGGTCAATAAAGGCGTGAAAAAACATGGCGATTTCGGTGAACCGCGCGCGACACCGCTGCCAATAATTAATTAAAATTACGAGAAAATCCAGTCGCTAACATCTCCAACGCGTCTCCTACTCCACCACCTGCTCACATAATTTGTGGTTTTTATTGGATCCCATACAAATCTGGTCCTTCGAGCCGGATATCGGTTTCGAACCACGCCAACACGTGCGCGATGGCGACCAATACCACACCGCCGTCGAAACTTCTTACGCGACGGCAATGGCAGGAACACTTAAATACAGTAAAGGACGCACCAAAAAAGGAAATTAAGAGAAAAATCCAATCTCACAGCACCGATGGACGCACAACGCCGCGAGATCAACATGGATTATCTCACACAGCGACGCCATTCCCGGATAAAATATCGCCGGTTCACATCGTACAACGATTACAAACTGAAAAAACGTGCACGAACAAGTCGATATCGTCATCAACGGCACGTCGTAAACAACTGGAACTGCGAGCGGCGGAAGAGAAAGCTAGGATTCGGATGGAACTGATTGATAAAAGACTACAAGCCGACTTAGCCATGGTTGACGCTGAAGACAGATCCAGTCTCGCTGGCACCGAGGTCGCTCCTAGTGATGATAAATCCTTCAGAGGTGAAAACCACGTTGAAAAGTGGCTGGACACGAACTGTGAACAACCCGTCCAGACCACCGACAACGGTATGCTACAACTAGCAGACACACTGAAAGACCTAATGCAGCAGTCTACCGCTCATAACGAGGATCGTCTCCTCAGCCGGCTCGCTACGCCGCGCGACCTACCGTACTTCAGCGGAGACTGCATTGAGTGGCTACATTTTAAAAGTGCGTACGAAGAATCTTCCCGTGCATGCAAGTTTAGTGACGCTGAGAACCTATGGCGACTGCGTAGGTCACTGAAAGGCGAGGCCAAAGAAGCGGTGACAGACTTGCTGATCGGCAACACACCGCCTTCGGAAATTATGAACGCCCTCCAACTGCGATTCGGTCGAGCTGATATTATTATTTACAATATAACATCGCAGTTAAAAAGGTTAACAAACTTACCTACACACTATCAAACGGAATTAATCAACTTTTCAATAAAAGTTAGTAACTGCGTAGCAACCATACGAGCACTCGAACAGTTTGACTACCTGCGCAGCCCGGAACTAGCCGCCGCTATAACATCCAAGTTACCGAGTACATTACTCGCGAGATGGACGGACTACGCATTTCACCGACTACGTAACGGAAACCCGAACTCAAAACTAGAATTAATCGCAGAGTTTCTTAAACTTGAGGCAGAGAAACAGACAGTCGTAGGATGCACGGTGGCACGAGAGAAGAAACAAACCGAAGACAATAAATACCGTCACCGATCCATCTATACATCATCATCCCACAACGAACAAAACTCGTGCAGATTTTGTCATAAAGGCAATCACACACTGCCCGACTGTCGTATCTTCAAGCGAGCGATGCGCCGAGATAGATGGAAATATGTTAAAATGCACAGACTGTGTTACTGTTGTTTGGGAACTCGACACAGTAAGGATACATGCCCAGCGCCGATGTGTGACGTCACCGGCTGTGGTATGTCACATCATCGCCTCTTACATTGGTCGAAACCAACAGTTACTGAACAAGAATCAGTCGCTGAGCCCGCTGAGCTCGCGACAGAAGCTTCAATGATACACATCTCGAAGCGTAATGACCGCACTTTGGAGAACGAGTCTAGTGACGAGGGGCTGGCGCTGCTAAAGGTGATCGCCGTGCAACTGGAAGGCCCGACGGGGGTGGTGGTGAACACCCACGCCCTCCTCGATGATGGCGCGGAGCTCTCAGTGATAGACGCGGGGCTCGCGGACGACCTAGGTTTACAGTGTACAAGTGCGCGTGCTATTCGTTTTACCGACGCATTCGGTTTACAAGTGTATCAATCGGAAGTGCCTAGTGTTAGTGTTAAGATAAAGGGACAAGACAATATTAGTTATGACATTAAGTTACGTAAGTGTTCGCAGTTAAAATTAAGTTTTCAAGATTTTTCTGTATTAAATAGTGTAAACAGTAAGTACCTATCAAGCGTTAAACATACGAGGGGGGGTCAAAAAGTTCGCGGAATGGAGGGGATAGCGGGGGGTGGGGGACCTGCCGCAGGTAGTAACTAATGAGCAACTCTTTGTGAGTATATATGCCAAGTTTGAACCTGATTGTGTCAATAACCTTTGACCTGTCGTCGATCAAACAAGTGAATCCGGAAGAAAAACTTGAACATGGAAAAAATCGAGTTTCGTGCCGTCATAAAGTTCCTCACTAAGCAAGGAAAACCACCTCAGAAAATTTTGGAAGAAATGTTATCAGTATACGGGGACTCTTGCCCTGGGAAAACCATGGTGTACAAGTGGAATAGCCTTTTCAAGCAAGGCAGAGAGTCTCTTGAAGACGACCCTCGCTCAGGACGGCCGATTGAGGCCACCACCTCAAACATCGTTGAAAAAGTGGAGAATCTTATACTGGAGGATACTCGTTTGAAGAAGAAACAACTTGCAGAAATGGTTGGAGTATCACCTACAACCATTTTAAATATTCTACACGACAATCTTGGGATGTCAAAAGTCAGCGCAAGATGGGTGCCAAGAATGCTCACACCACCACAGAAACAGCTGCGCGTCGAGTATTCAAAGGAGTTTTTAGACCTCTGTAGCGCCGACAAGGAAGGAATTTTTGCAAGACTTGTTACTGCAGATGAAACTTGGGTTCATCATTATGAGCCTGAGTCGAAGCAAGAGTCTATGCAGTGGCATAAAAAGGGTCAGCCCCCCCCTAAGAAATACAGGGTGTCACAATCGGCTGGAAAAATCATGGCAACTGTTTTTTGGGATACAGAGGGTATTTTATTAATAGATTATAAAGATAAGGGTGTTTCTATAACGGGAGAATACTACGCTAATCTACTAAGACAATTAAAAGAAGCAATCAAGGAGAAAAGGCGGGGAAAGTTGACAAAGGGTGTGCTGCTTTTGCATGACAACGCACCGGTACACAAGAGCCGCGTTGCGATGGCTGCCCTTCATCACTGTGGCTTCGAAATGTTAAACCATCCTCCCTATAGTCCAGACTTAGCCCCCTGTGATTATTTTTTATTTCCCAAATTAAAAAAAGAGCTTCGGGGGAAGAAATTTTCCGATGATGAAGAAGTCAAGTCGGCGATTTCGGCCTATTTTGAGGACAAAGACAAATCATTTTTTTTCGACGGTATTAATAAGTTAATAGAGAGATCTGAAAAATGTATTCGACTTAAGGGGGAATATATTGAAAAAGAAAAATAGTACAGTATTTTATTTCACCCCCCTTCCCCTCCGTTCCGCGAACTTTTTGACCCCCCCTCGTATGATATGTACAGAATGTGTCAAACCGCGTTTAATTATCGGTCAAGATAATTATTTTCTCATTGCACCGCTTGAAATCATACACGGTGACCGTAACTCATTGTATGCGTCGAGATGTAGGCTGGGATGGACCGTACACGGTCATCATCATCACAACGGTGGCCGCACTCACTGCTCTGAGGTAAGTGAACACAATTTCTACCATCTCGCTCTCTCTCATGACGACACACACAGTGAAATAAGTGAACTAAATGACATAATTAAACAATCTTTTAATTTTGATTTGATAGGTATATCACCCTTATCTCGGGAAAATAAGGATCATATTAGAGCTACTAATATTTTAGACAACACCGCGCGTCTGATAGGTAACCAGTGGGAAGTAGGTTTACCGTTTAAAAAGGATATTTTTTCAATGCCTAAATCTTTTAATAATGCTTTATCCCGTCAGCAAATATTAATTCGTAAATTTAATAAGGATAATAAGTACGCGGATAGATATAAACAAGAAATATCGAAATTGTTTGACAACGGTTACGCTCGCGAGCTAGAGGTCAACGAACCGTCATCGTCAGCTGATCGCGTTTGGTATGTGCCGCACTTCGGTGTACAAAATCCAAATAAACCTGAAAAGTTGAGGTTGGTGTTTGACGCCGCTTCTAAAGTAAATGGTTTATGTCTCAATGATTATTTACTAACCGGTCCCGACTTATATATTTCATTATTTGGGGTAATGCTTAGATTTAGGGAAAATAGGATCGCTATTATAGGTGACATCCGCGATATGTTTTTGCGAATAAAAATTCGTCCTGAAGATCAACATTTATTTAGATTTTTATGGCAGGATCATCAAGACAGTCCCCTTAAAATTTGTGTAATGCAAAGCCTAATATTTGGCGCTACATGTTCTCCATTCATTGCACAATATATAAAAAACAAAAATGCGCAAAAATATATACATCTTAACGCCGAGGCCGTCGACGTAATTATAAATAACCATTACATGGATAATTGCTTGTATTCAACAAACGACGAATGTACCGCGATTAAGTTAGTTAATGATATTACTACTATTCATAAATACGGAGGATTCGAAATACGAATGTGGTTAAGTAACAGCAAACAGGTGTTAGATTCTATACCTACGGATGCGTTGGCGCACACAGCCATACAGTTCAAACACGGCGCTATGAACACAAGTGAGCGCACGTTGGGTTTGATGTGGCATCCGGCCGACGATTCATTCAGTTTTCAGGTGAACCTAAATCGCATACCCAAGGCCATTTTGGATGGTTCGGTACCTCCTACAAAGGCTAAAATGCTTAGCATTATAATGTCTATTTACGATCTACAAGGCTTCTTATCCCCTTTTTTAATAAAGAGTAAGATAATTTTACAACAAGTACATCGTTCAAATGTTGATTGGAAAAGTCATATCCATAACAATGAGCATATAAAATGGGTAAGGTGGCTCGACGAATTAAAACTTTTATGTAGTTTACGTATACCTAGATGGTATAGGGCAGGTGAGTGGACTGAATGTTATTCGGTTTGTACCGATATAAATAACGTAGAAACAATTGTAAATAAACAATTGCATATATTTTGTGACGCGTCTGTCAAAGCGTATGCTGCGGTTGCTTATTGGCGTTTTACCCGAGCCGACGGAAAGGTGGTTGTGTGTTTTGTTAGTAGTAAGAGTCGTGTAACTCCGTTGCGACCGGTGTCAGTGCCACGGTTGGAGCTACAGGGCGCTCTTATAGCGGCTCGACTTGCGGATACGCTCCAACGTGAACACAGCGTAGACCTTAAACCAGACGCTCGTTTTTTCTGGACTGACTCACAGACTGTTTTGCAATGGATTCGTAGTGACCCTAGGAGTTTCAAACCGTACGTCGCTCATCGGTTAGGTGAAATAGACGAGCTCACAAATATATCTGATTGGCGATACGTTCCAACACAATTAAATATAGCTGACATAGCGACCAGAGATGACACACCGCCTCTGACATACGACAATTTGTGGTTCCAGGGCCCACAGTTCTTACGACAACCTGAGGAACAGTGGCCTAAAGATTATAAAACACCTAAAATCACTGCTGAGGCAGAGTGTGAAGTAAAATGTGTACTAACTATAACGTCACAAATTGAATTAGAGTTCTCTCTACCAAATGAAAACAATTTTTCATCCTGGATTAGGCTTCTAAGAACTACCGCTAGAGTTTTATTATTTATTAATAAATGTAGACGTATTGATAATTATTCTATTTTAAATATTGATATTTTAAATAAAGCCGAATTATTACTTATTAAGAAAAGTCAATGGGATTCGTTTAAACAGGAAATAATTCATTTAAAAAATAGTAAACCTTTGTTAAAGAGTAGTCGTTTATTAACTTTGACGCCTTACGTAGATGACGATGACATCTTACGCGTATCTGGGCGTATAGACAACGCGGTAGGTATTGCTCAATCTACAAAGCGGCCGGCAATACTCGACGGTCGTCACCAAGCTACTCGTTTAATAGTTGAATGTTATCACCGCAAAGCTCTCCACGGTGCTAATGAATTAGTTGTTAATGAATTGCGACAAAAATACTGGGTTTTAAATTTACGATCAACTGTGCGAACGGTGGCAGCACGTTGTTTGTTTTGCCGATACCGTCGTGCCGTCCCACAGCCACAGCGCATGGGTGACTTGCCTCCCGCTCGACTACAGCATAACCGTAGACCATTTACTTTTACCGGCATAGACTTCTTCGGTCCTATAGACGTAACTATAGGTCGAAAGACAGTCAAACGTTACGGAGTTTTGTTCACGTGCTTGACAATACGCGCCATTCATTTAGAAATAAGCGAGACTTTGACTACTGACTCGACTATAATGGCGTTGAGACGTATGATCGCTCGTCGTGGCACTCCAAGCGTTATCTATTCCGATAATGGTACTAACTTGCGAGGCGCCGACACTGAGCTCAAGCGCAACATACAAGATCTCAACCGTAGTAAATTATATGAGGATGGCACGGTAAGAGGTATTGAATGGAAATTCATACCACCAGGGGCACCAGAGATGGGTGGTGCGTGGGAACGTATGATACGCACTGTTAAAACGGCCTTAAAGGTCACATTAAAGGAACGTGCGCCGCACCCTGAGACACTTGCCACTTTATTCGCTGAAGTAGAAGCATTGGTAAATAGTCGTCCTATCACCTACGTATCTAATGATCCGAATTTTCCGGAAGCTTTAACACCTAATCATTTTTTATTAGGCTCGTCATCAAATGATTCGGTAACAGTAACGAGTATTAGTAAATATGACCAAAACGACTTGTTAAATTTACGAAAAAAATGGCGTATAGCTCAGGCGCTAACTGACATGTATTGGCGGAGATGGTTAAAAGAATACTTACCTACCTTATTACCTAGAAATAAGTGGAATAGGGAACAAAGAGAGTTGCGAGGTGGAGATTTTGTTTTATTAATAGAACCCAATGTAGATCGCGGGTGCTGGAGGCACGGAGTGGTGAATGCGTGCCACCCCGGTAGGGACGGACGGGTTCGAGTGGTGGATGTGCGCACACGTAGTGGTGTTGTGCGCCGACCCGTCACGCGTGTCGCCCTACTCACACCGGCTGATAGTTAGTGCTGCATTATTTTGTGTTTGAATTTTACTGATATTTGTCATGTATTTTTGTTCTTATTTTGTGTCTATATTTTAAATTAGAGCAGCACTAAGGGGGTGGATTGTAGGCGACTCGCTACTTTTGTTAAAAATATCAAATTGTCAATGTAAAAACATAATAAATAATTTAATTTAGTTTATTATAAATTGCAACATCTGTCTTTATTGTAATGTGTGATTGTTAACGCCATCTATATTTTTTGCAATAAAACTCGCTAAGTGGGTCGAAGACGCGCGGGAGTTAGGTGGCGCTGATTGGTCAATAAAGGCGTGAAAAAACATGGCGATTTCGGTGAACCGCGCGCGACACCGCTGCCAATAATTAATTAAAATTACGAGAAAATCCAGTCGCTAACATCTCCAACGCGTCTCCTACTCCACCACCTGCTCACATAATTTGTGGTTTTTATTGGATCCCATACAAATACTATAAATGCGTTTGTATGTTTGTGAGTTTGGATGTTTGTTACTCTTTCACGCAACAACTACTGTATCGATTTAGATTAAATTTGGTACAGATGTTCCTTACAACTAGGAATAACATATAGGATACTTTTATCCCGAAATACCCACGGGATAAGGCTCCACGCGGGGCACAGCTAGTATTCAATGAAAAATATCAAAAAATATTGTTAAATTTTTCATCTTTCAAAATAGCGTATTAATATCGTGCATCTCTCGTTCGCAAAGAATGTACATTCACTGTCATTTTTAACCCCCGACGCAAAAAGAGGGGTGTTATAAGTTTGACGTGTCTGTGTGTGTGTGTGTATCTGTCTGTCTGTGGCATCATAGCTCCCGAACGGATGAACCGATTTCAATTTAGTTTTTGTATTAAAGGGGACTTACGTGCGAGTGTTCTTAGACATGTTTGATGAAAATCGGTTGACCCGTTTAAAAGTTATGGGGGTTTGAAAGTAATTGTGTTAGGGGTTTTTAAATTTTTAATTTAATGTATTTCGTTACTATCAGGAGGAGGCGCCCGCTCCCGTTTCCGCCCCCGCACAGTGTAACGTTACGCGTAACAAGCCGCCGAACGTAACCAAACGACTGTTCGGCAGGAGAACGTCAACCAATGACGAACATCCGGTGAGAAATATACATTATATAAATATAAATATAATATAGTAGCTCCCCGCGGTTTCACCCCCGTAGTTCCCGTTCCCGTGGGATTACGGGGATAAAATATAGCCTATGTCACGCACTGATAAATTAGCTTTCCATTAGTGAAAGAATTTTTGAAATCGGTCCAGTAGTTTCGGAGCCTATTCGTTACAAACAAACAAAACAAATCTTTCCTCTTTATAGATATTGAGTCACAATCTTGTCTGAGCCGGCGGCCGAAATTGGAAGCTCCTATTGTCGTTGTGACTCTAAGCGTCAACACAAACACACACGGCAACGAAGGGAATCCCATTTCAGTGTCATACGAATTTCAACTTTATTTTCATTACTATAATACTGAGAATCGCATGAGAAACTCGAACGATCGGAATTCGCCGGAATTCCCGCTGCAGGCATCCGCGCGATTCTAAGTATTATAGTAATAAAGATAAAGTTAAAATTCGTATGACACTGAAATGGGATTCTCTTCGTTGCCGATCCGGTGTGTGACTCCAATGTCATTTGAATACATCTATATCTATACTAATATTATAAAGAGGAAAGATTTGTTTGTTTGTTTGTAATGAATAGGTTCCGAAACTACTGGACCGATTTCAAAAATTCTTTCACTAATGGAAAGCTAATTTATCAGTGCGTGACATAGGCTATATTTTATCCCCGTAATCCCACGGGAACGGGAACTACGTGGGTGAAACCGCGGGGAGCTACTAGTTTTCAATACACTGACTACCAAAAGATGCGATTACAGCGACGGGCACCGGAACAGACAAGATTGTGGCTCACAGATAATTCTAACTAGATCCCTATTAGGGTCTCTCCTCGTGTATCGACGCGGAATCGGCTTAAGCCGGTCAAAATGGGCTTTATGTGAAATATAAGTCAGCGGCGCAGGGGTTAAGGCCGTTGACTTCCGATCGGAAGGTGCCTGGTTCTAATCCCACCAGTCCCGCCACGTACCAATGTGTTTTCAATTTACGAATCCATAAGTACGTTAATTTCGCTCTTACGGTGAAGGAAAACATCGTGAGTAAACCTGCACACACCTGGGAACAAATTCTAAGGTTGTGTGTGAAGTCGACCAACCCGCACTTGGCCAGCGTGGTTGACTAAGGCCTAATCACCCTAATTCAGGGTAGGGAGAGCCCCTCGGTGGGGACATTATATGAGCTGATGATGAGTACCATCCGCGTCAACTCGGACGATGGCGAACACCCTTATTCCGTATACATAAAGGCTATTTTGGCGAAGTCGATAAACGCGGTGAGATCCTTAGTCAGTCAGTCAGTCAGTGTAACTAATAATTTCTTTCGCAGACAAATGAAAGTCGAGATGACAAACAAACAAACGACACATGTAGGATCACCTGATGACATACATGTGTACCACGCGGGTTCACTCGACAGCAACGGACACCATTCATTGAGTCACCATCTCGTCTGTGTCGGTGCCAGCGTCGCTGTAATCGCATCTTTTGGTTGTCAGTTTATTGAAAATGTATCCAAATGACATTAGAGTTACAATGACAATAGGAGCTTACAATATGGCCGCCGACACAGACAAGATTGTGACTCAATATTTATACTTAGTAATTATTGCCAGTTCAAAAATTGTTAACACAATTATTATTGTACATAATGTTGCCAGGTTTTTAATTTTATTTGTTTTTAAGTATTTTTGTATATGATGTTGTACTAAGTGCCTTTAATAGTAAGTGTCTGAGCATAATACAATATTATTTTAATACTTATTGTATGTTTTTATATCCTTTATACCCTAACTAGGTATGTCTCGCGGCTTCACCCGCATAGTTCCCGCTCGGGGATAAAATTGGGTTCCCTACTTGAGATCTAAAACCGTTTGCTCTAACATTAAATGCTCGAAAACGTATACTACAGGTACCGTCCTCCCCGACGCTCGCCCTTTGTACCAGAGCTCGGGAGAATCCCAGCCCCCCCTCACTGACCCCCTCACATTAAGTGGCGATACCTACCAAACACAGCGAAACCAATTCTTCATCAAAGGTAGTAATAGTAATGACGATGATAATTGACATTACTAAAACCTAAAAATGCTGTGAATCTCAAACTATGGATACATTTTAATACTACTAAATGAAGTTGAACAGTCATTGTAAGTAATGAAAGTAAAATTAATAGTTTTCGTATTTAGCCGGATTGTACCCGTCATTTTTACTCTTGATCAACTTGTTGACGTGAGTGTTTTCTTCCGATTATATAGTAAAGTATATTGTAATTTTTTGATAATTCTTTGTTTAAAGTAATTATTGTATTATGTTTTATATTCAGTTATCGTTAAATTTCTGTTATCTGAACGTTGATTTTGATGAAAATAAGTGAACCTGGTTCAAACAGCGCTTGCACTTTTACTTCGCCGAAGATCCAAACATACACCAAGGTGTTATTAATATACTTATTTAAATATGTAGAAGAGACTTGGCCAAAGATTCGTATCCCTACAAAAATTCTATTGTATATAACGACTTCACGAGCCTCCGTTTACCGATTTCTAAAAGGAAAATCCATGTTGGAGCTCTTCTTCTGAGGATCACCAATAAATAGTTGTTTATTTATTTTGTAGTAAAACAATTCAGGTGCTAACATTAATTGTTTTTACTTGTACTCAACTCATCCTGTTTATTACCTTTTTATTGATCTTTACACTAAACTAAATTAATAGACGACTTATCGAAGATGCCTACTTAGTCTTATTTTACTTTCATATTTATAACTCTAAAAAAACAATATATTTTTCGCCTAAATGAGCTAAAAGTTTGACAACCAGTATTTCTTTGTTTACATTTTGTCTCACGGCCAAATGAATAGACTATAGTCATTATTGCCAGTTCAAAAATTGTTAACACAATTATTATTGTACATAGTGTTGCCAGGTTTTTAATTTTATTTGTTTTTAAGTATTTTTGTATATGATGTTGTACTAAGTGCCTTTAATAGTAAGTCTATGTAGTAGTAATGTCTGAGCATAATACAATATCATTATAATACTTATTGTATGTTTTATATCCTTTATACCCTAACTAGCTATGTCTCGCGGCTTCACCCGCATAGTTCCCGCTCGGGGATAAAATTGGGTTCCCTACTTGAGATCTAAAACCGTTTGCCCTAAAATTAAATGCTCGAAAACGTATACTCGCCTATTCAGGACACCTATGAATCGTGAGCTTTATAGTTTGCTACCTACATGCATCGAAATCCATAAAACACATGTACTCTAACGATCTTATAGCGATAAGCATCGAATAATAAGTATTTTATAATGAATAAATGAAAACGATGTTATATACTTACTTACCGAGCACAGCGAAACCAATTCTTCATCTAAGATATACCTAATAGTAATGAGGATGATAATTGACAACGAAAAAACCAAAAAATGCTGTGAATCTCAAACTATGGATGCATTTTAATACTACCAAATGAAGGTGAACAGTCATTTTAAGTAATGAAAGTAGAATTAATAGTTTCCGTATTTGGCCGGATTGTACCCGTCAGTTTTACTCTTGATCAACTTGACGTGAGCGTTTTCTTCCCGATTCAAAGTCAAAGTCAAAAATCCTTTATTCAGTTAAGACCTCAATGAGGCACTTATGAACGTCAGAATTGATTCTACCACCGATTCGGAATTACATCAGCCGAGAAGAATCGGCAAGAAACTCGGGCTGGTATATTTTTTTAAATAAAATTAAATACAAATGTTACACTTATAACTAATGTCAACAATAAAAAACATGTCAAAAGTTATATAAAATTATTTTCGTTAATTCTTGAAAATTATCTGTTAAAGTAACTATTGTTGTTATGATTTATATTCAGTTATCGTTTAGTTTCTGTAATCTGAAGCTGAACGTTGATTTTGGTGAAAATAAGTGAACCTGGTTCAAGCGGCGCTTGCACTTTTACTTCGCCGAAGATCCAAACATATACCAATGCGTTCTACGGATGAGGAGACTGTTCATTGTTAAATATATTTAAACACGTGGAAGAGACTTGGCCCAAAGAATGGCTGTATCACGAGCCTCCGCTTGACGATTTGTAAAGTAAATAACATTAAATTAAAAATTTAAAAACCCCCAACACAATTACTTTCAAATTTTAACCCCCATAACTTTTAAACGGGTCAACCGATTTTCATCAAACATGTCTAAGAACACTCGCACGTAAGTCCCCTTTAATACAAAAAAAACTAAATTGAAATCGGTTCATCCGTTCGGGAGCTATGATGCCACAGACAGACAGATACACACATACACACACACACAGACACGTCAAACTTATAACACCCCTCTTTTTGCGTCGGGGGTTAAAAAGGTAAATCCATGTTGGAGACAGCTCTTCTTCTGAGGATCACGAATAAATATGTAGTTGTTTATTTTGTGTACAAGTTTTTTTTTTTTTTTTAACGCAGTGAAAATGCATAAAACTGCATACCACCGTGAGCCGATATTGGGAGGACCCCCGGGGCATGTAGGGCTCTCCCAGCCAGAAGGGCTGGGCCTACCCACTAAAACACAGCGACTTCCGTCCGCGTTACATTGGGGTGCCGTAGGATCCCGAGGGGGATTTCTACTACGGCTTGTGTACAAGTACCTGAATTGTTTTACTTGTACTCTCCTTACTAATAATAAACAACTCATCCTGTTTATTACCTTTTATTAATTTTCACACCAACCTACATTACAGTCGGCTTGTCCGAGATGCCTCTTCACTTAATACTTACTTACTCCAAGTATTCTTCAAACCTCTCTGAGTGCGCCTGTTCGTTCATTATTTATTGATCACGGATTCTAAATTAAATAAATAATATATTCCTAATATAAGTACTTATATTTATGAATCCCAAATGACAAAAGTAGTTACAACAGATATAACGCAATGGTGTCATGGAGCACCTGGTTTAGTACCCTTCTACGGCCAAGTCACACAACATCTTCTAATATATAAAATTCTCGTGTCACAGTTTTCGTTGCCATACTCCTCCGAAACGGCTTGACCGATTCTCATGTATTTTGTGAGCATATTCAGTAGGTCTGAGAATCGGCCAACATCTATTTTTCATCCCGAAATTCCTACGGGAACGGCAACTACGCGTGTGAAACCGCGGGGCACAGCTAGTATACTTATATGTATGAATCCCAAATGACAAAAGTAGTTACAACAGATATAACGCAATGGTGTCATGGAGCACCTGGTTTTGTACCCTTGTGTACAATGTACGTACATGTGTACCCTTCAACGGCCAAGTCACACAACATTAACTATAATAATAAAGAAATCGCAGTAAGGAACCTTACACTTGGCACGACTTTGTCTAGATTTCATTACTTTTTAGAGATAAACAAGCAGCTCCATCGAGACTTGGCTAGTTTTTTACAGAATGTTTTTGGTGGGATTTCATTTATTTTTGTTGAAACGTGGTCATATTGATTTATTTTGTTAGATTTTCATATTTGACACATTTTTTCTTTTTAGGAGTAGTATTTTATTATTACACTAGCAGCGCCCAGCGGTTTCACCCACGTAGTTCCCATTCCCGTGGGAAGTTCGGGATATGTGCATATCCTATGTGCTGCCCCTGGTACTAAGCTACCTCTACACAAATTGTCAGCCAAATCATTTCAGCCATTCTAGAGTTATAATTACCGTTCCCATTCCCGTGGCAATTTCGGGATTAAAAGTATTTTATGTTCTTTTCCTGGTTCTAAGCTACCTCCCCACCAATTTTAAGCCAAATCAGTTCAGCCGTTCTTAAGTTACAATTCCCGTTCCCGTATAATTCCCGTTCCCGTTCGATTATCCTACTTTTTATATTTTTCCCTTTATGTGGCCATTAAACCCTAACTCTGTACCAAATTTCAGCTCTCTAAGTTAATGGGAAGTACTAGTTCTATTTTGATGATCATGAGTGAGTGAGTGAGTGAGTGTCTGTCATAAATACGAAACTTTGATTTCGCTTACTTCGAAACTAAATGACCTACAGACTTGAAATTTTATTTGAAGTATGTGATTGTATAGCTTACTGGATGACGAAAAGAGATTGCATAACCTCGAAATAGTAATAACATTTTTGTAAATATCTCGAAAACCCCCATTGTAGATTGTTATGTTTTTTTAAGTTAGTATTCAGATATGGTATAGATTGTTTTACAGTCGGTTCCATGAAGGCACAACAACGTTGAATTCAGTACATCTGTCCATAGCCCCGTGGGCATTCTCTGTTCAGCGTTCTGGGCTTATCCAGAGGTTCTCAAATAGGGGCCTGAAAATGCGGCGAAATGGTTCCTGTAAAGGATGGTACGGCAGTGTTTGCTTCGCGCTCGACTTGGCGGGGGGCCCTGCCGTGCCCCCAGATAAGGCTTATTAAAACTTAGGGTGTGCTACTAAAATAAAGCTGATAGGTATGAGTTAAACAAACTGCGGCCAAAATCGATACACTTTTACTTCTACTGTTTGATTTTCTTGTGCATGAGGTTTCTTCCCCGGCAGTACTTTTGTATCATTAACCCCCGACGCAAAAAGAGGGGTGTTATAAGTTTGACGTGTCTGTGTGTGTGTGTGTGTGTGTATCTGTCTGTCTGTGGCATCATAGCTCCCGAACGGATGAACCGATTTCAATTTAGTTTTTTTTTTTTGTATTAAAGGGGACTTACGTGCGAGTGTTCTTAGACATGTTTGATGAAAATCGGTTGACTCGTTTAAAAGTTATGGGGATTTGAAAGTAATTGTGTTGGGGGTTTTTAAATGTTTAATTTAATGTTATTTTTCTGTTAGAATTTGAACTTTATGGAACCAAGTGTACAACTAGAAGTAAAAGTATGGCAATTTGAATGAAAAAAAATTGTGTACGAACTGGGAGTAGAAGTGTACCAACTGGCAATAAGCCATGTTTATTCCCGAAATTCCCACGGGATTGAAAACTCTGCGGATAAAACCTCGGGGCACAGGTAGTACCTACTTAATAAATTAAAAAAAACTGAAAGGTCAAACAATATTAAATTATATTATTCTGTTGTAAAATATAAATAATTAAAATAATTATGCCTATTACAATTCCTCCGCACACGAACATGATAAAGACCATGAATGCGTACACAACGCATTCCGACAAGCCGTCGATGCACTCATTGACGCAATCCTTGACGCAGTCCCTGAGGCAGCCCGTGCAGCACCCCTTGGCGCAGTCCAGGCAGTAGCAAGTCCACTTCATGGCAGTCGGCGCCCCTACGGGAGCACACTCACATTAGGGCACATCGACCACTACCCTGCATTAGGGTGCTACCAGACCAATCGATCGATCGACGTCGACCGATTGGTCTGGTATTGGCTCCCTTACAGAGGCGAACGTTTCAAATCAAATCAAATAATTTATTGCTCTCCATAAAATTACCATTAACTTAGAGCTAGAACATAATTTTATGGACCCTATAATAGGGTATGACAATAGAAATAAAGTAATATTATAGTAAAGAGAGAGACAGAAACATTTCCCACTGTATGCTTGTTACTTCTTCACGTCGAAACGGCTCAACCGATTTATATGTTTGGTATACTTACAACTAGGAATATAAATAGCCATAATACATAATTAACACGAAACGAGAAGAAGCTAACGGAACTAGTTCGGTTGTTTTGTAACGCTTCACGATTACACTTGTAGCGACATCTGCCTCGCCGCGTACGAACTAAACTGAAGCGACCTGCATTCATCCTGCATTGCGCAACCGAAATTTACCCAGAGAATGACCTAGTAAGTCATCGGCTCATATAATGTCCCCACCGAGGGGCACGAACCCACCCTGAATTAGGGTGATTGTGGCCTTAATCAACCACGCTGGCCGAGTGCAGCACACACAACCTTACAATTTCTTCCCAGGTGTGTGCAAGTTTCCTCACGATGTTTTCCTTCACCGTAAGGGTGTCGAAATTAACGTACTTATGAATTCGTAAATTGAAAACACCTTGGTACGTGGCGGGACTGGTGGGATTAGAACCAGGCACCTTCCGATCGGAAGTCAACGGCCTTAACCCCTGTGCCACCGACGCTCTTACACCCAGTAAGTATTTATCACGAGGTAAAGCGTGTCCTCTGTCCTGCTCTCTCTCTCAGAGAACAGGACAGACGTATGTCTGTCATATATGTCTGCGTCGCATGGGCCTGCGGTCTGCGTCGCCTGCGTGTCAGCATTCGCCTAGCTTAAGAGAGAGATAGTTCGGTCGTCCGTGGTATTTATGATAGAAATTAGGAAAACCTAGTGATTTGTGTTACGTTACGACCTATTTCAATGAAACTTTATACTCCATTTGCACTACGCCTCTGTCTCTGCTCCTACCGCGGCCGCAAATATTTCCCTAAATACTTGTGCGGCAGTATTGTGTCTACATTCAGTCGTACTGGGCAGGGAAGTGTGCAATGAGCCGCCGCCACGGCCCGAGGCGTGTCGGGCAGAGTGCGGGAGTCACAGGAAGGCAGCGCGAGCGGGAGTGAGGCATTACACTCGGTAGGCAGCGGCAGTGACACGCCGGGCCCGGCCGCGGGGCGCGGGCGGCAGCGCGAGTGGCGCGCCGGGCCCCGGCCGCGGGGCGCGGGCGGCAGCGGCAGTGACACGCCGGGCCCCGGCCGCGGGGCGCGGGCGGCAGCGGCAGTGACACGCCGGGCCCCGGCCGCGGGGCGCGGGCGGCAGCGCGAGTGGCGCGCGGGTCACCCGTACACATGCAGTCATTGCCCACTTCCCTGCGCGGTAACACTCAATGTAAATGGGATGTATCTTCTGGTGTTAGATTTCGTTTCTGACATTTCAATAATACATGATTTTGACATGCAATATTGATCAAAAGTTGGTTTCGTTTCACACATTTTCAAGATTTTATTGTTGCCGTAATTAATTTATAACGCATTTCCTTAATATAAAACCGGTTTAAATGGGGTACGGTGTCCTCTGGAGCGCCCCAAACGAGATCTATAGCGTCTATAGCACCCTCCCGTGGAAGTCCATGTTTACTCACCTCAATGACAGAGAGCTCACATTACAAACGTAGGGGTTAAGGCCTTTGACTTCCGATCGGAAGGTGCCGGGTTCGAACACCGCCACCTACCAATGTGTTTTCAATTTTCGAATTCATATGTGCGTTTATCCGATGCTATACACTATAACGGTCAAGGAAAACCTCGTGGCACACCTCACTCCTGCTATGAAATTCTAAGGTTGTGTGCTCCGTGGCCCGCGCTCACCCTGTGGGTGACTGAGGCCTGACCGCCCTCATTCAGGGAGGGGGAGCCCCTCGTGGGGACGTGTATGAGCTGATGATGATGATTGACGATACCTTTGTAGTTTGTAAACAATCAAAACTTATCCATTATTACTAATAACTAAAATTATTACTATTAAACTTATTAAATTTCATTATCTGACAGCTTTCTGCTTCACGATTTGACAAAATATAGTGCCACAGTCAGCGACCAGAGAGAAACTCTCGTACCTAATCCTTATTTGATGGTCTGTGAAGTGTAATGAAAATGTATAGTCTGTGGCGACATCTGCAAGCCACATAGAAACTAGCGACATCTATCCGCAACTATGGGAAATAACTGAAGAGTGTCCTGAATCGCACAAGCGAAATTTACAGCGCAATTGACTATGTATACTCGAGCCCGACTACAACCGTCGGGCAGCTCCCACCAGACATAACACCCGTCTGGTCGGAGGATCCTCCTTTTTCAAATGGGGATCTCCCATCCCCATAAGTCCATATAGAGTCACCAAGTTTTCTGTGTCGGCGGCCAAAATTGTAAGCTCCTATTGTCACACATATTATAAGAAACAGCTGTAAAAATGTGTTTAATTTGATATTAATGAATAATGGTGTATCTCAATATTAATTAAAAATAAGTCATAGTTTTCCTTCCTATGTATGTACTTATATGTGAATTTAATGTTATATTCTAACCCTCCGGCCTCACTATCGCGATAACGCGAACATTTGCGTTGTCGCGACACGTCTCGCCAAAGAATTCGTCCTATCGCGAATCAGTTCCGCGAACTCGATAAACATAATGCCTTAAACTCGCTGTCGGTAAATCGGCACACAATCAAAGGATTTTGTCGCGACAGTTTCGCACGACAGTGTGGCCGTAGAGTAATAATATTATAAGTAATTATTACGAGACAACAAGCGCCTGTTGCAAATTGATCAGAAAACATGCGTCATGCGAATAAATCAAATAAATGATGAGTACAGACACACACAACAAAATCCTATCACATAACATTAAATTTAAATAATTATTTAACAAACGGGATGTTCATACGTACTTATTAAAGTCGAAATCCTTTCGACCGCTTTGGAGCGGGACGCGAGAGCGCGCCTGCGCTGCGTCAGTGCAGAGCGAGACGCCAACGGCGCGGGCGTATCGCACTCCTCCTGATGAAGGCCACCGAAGAACGTGGCTGAAACTAGTCGAGGATTTCGACTTTAATAAGTACGTACGAACATCCCGTTTGTTAAATAATTATATACGATGACGTACGTTTCGTTAAATAATAAAATTAAATTTAAAATTTAAAAAACCCCCAACACATCTTTCAAACCCCCATAACTTTTAAACGGGTCAACCGACTTTCATCAAACATGTCTAAGAACACTCGCACGTAAGTCCCCTTTCATACAAAAAAAACTAAATTGAAATCGGTTCACCCGTTCGGGAGCTATGATGCCACAGACAAACAGATACACACACAAACTTATAACACCCCTCTTTTTGCGTCGGGGGTTAAAAAGGCTACAATTGAGTCAAATATATTGAAGAAGTCGCTCGCTACCCGTACTGGTAATGCAGCCAGTGATACCAATAGGTTTTGATCACTTTGTGAACACTCAAACTCTACCAAGTATCAACTTTAAGGCGTTGGAGTCCACAGAAAGGCGTGCAGCATTTGTTCCCTGAAACATACTTACGATCTGCGTCTTAATGGAAGGTTTCACCGTTCACACTCAACGCACTAACGTATAATCGGTTGAGTGTGAACGGTCAAGTGTTTTTCTATACATTTGTCTGTTCTGGCGTTACGCGACCGATAATACGCGACGCATGTTCCGTCAGATATGAACCTTCCCTAAGTCGCGAGTGAATCGGTATCTTCTAGGCGAGCACGCTCCGTCTTAGGCCTAACGCTAAAACACGGGCGCGTGCCCCCCACGAACCGCGAGGGGCACGCGGCGCGAGCGCCCGTCTCATTTAGCGCTGCTATTGATAATTTTGATCTCGAGCGTGTACAGTCGTTTCGAGTAGATTACCATGGATTATTTACTAATTTATTATTTAGCAAAAAGATGTCAACGGAAACAACGTCGTCCGCCTGTGCAACCCATTCGCGTGTACCCGTCGCCCGCCCCGCGTCGCTCCTACTATTTCCCGTGACACGCCGCGCGTGCACACGCGCGAGTTTTAGCGTTGGCCCTAAGGCTGTATCTATCTGACACCTTTAACTTAGGGGTCAGTTACTATAATGAGATGATGGAGTCAATGATTTTCCAGTGTCCCACGTCTGGGCAAAGGTCTCCCCAAACACCTGTGTTCACGCCAACGCGCTCTCGGCCGACCCCCACGACGCCCTCCTTGGGGAACCCACTGACTTGTTATATGGAGTGCATGATTTTGTTATGTTAATAAATAAGGTGACAAATAAAACAGCACTATATATATAATACATGTATATTCACTTATTGCTACATCAGTGAGACGAGTGAGGCCGCCCGGTTTCACTCGGTGCGACCATACATTATTATTGTTTTGGTATTTTGAGAGAATTAAATACAATTATTGAAAATAACGACACACAGTGTTGGGTTTGATACCAGGGCGAGGCAAATATGAACCACAAATGTAACCTGGTAAGCATTTGACACCTTGTCAGTCAAATCTGTCACTTTGACAGTATTCACAATTGATTGTAAAACCTGGTTTAGTGCTAAACCAGACTAAAAATTCAACGCAAATAAGGCAGCAAATGTTTATTATGATTAACGGGATATTTACCTAAACATTTTATTTATTTAGTTTCCGATATTCGGGAACTACGCGGGCATAACCGCGGGGCGTTGCTATGTTCAATAAAATATGTATCAAATTCTCTCAAACGAAATTATATTTAGAGATCGACGCGCCATTACAAATTATAAAATCATTTATAATTGTATTACTAAAGAAACCTTCAATATCACACAATCATTTTAAAACCTGGAACTTTATCATCGTTATTAGCATCGAAGGTTCGTGCTTGGATTAGCACTAATCCAGACATAGACCTGGGTTTAAGCGAATATATCAGATTAAAAGTACTAACAGTCGCACTCAGAGACGTTTAACGAATAGTTAATCTAATGTGCTAAAATATGTCTGTGCCGGTGCCAGCGTCGCTGTAATCGCATCTTTTGGTTGTCAGTTTATAGAAAATGTATCCAAATGACATTAGAGTCACAATGACAATAGGAGCTTACAATATGGCCGCCGGCACAGACAAGATTGTGACTCATTAGTTTAAGTATTCGTTAAACGTCTCTGAGTGCGGCTGTAAAACTTTTATTGTCAAACAAACGCTTACCCGGTATAACCCTAGTTTTTCCGCAGTCTAATGTTGTCTATCTATTAAATAAATCAAACTTACGCCTGATCTACATCTATTCCTAATGACTTAAACTCGAGATTATCATTAGACTAGTTAAACTAGGGTTTAAACCTGCGACGCTATTAACGGTGAAGGGAATCGAATTTAAAACTAAGTCGCGTATTTAAACAATTTTATTTCTTACAATAGTCATATATATTCTACTTTGGATAATATGAACCGTAGTTTGATGTTTGTATGTATGTCTCTACTGTCTGTGTATGTCTGTCCGTCCGTCCTTCTGTATCTATGTCTCTGTGTGTATGTGTCTGTCCGTCCGTCTGACCGTCAGTAGTCGTATCCGTCCACCCGTCCGTCCCTCTGCCTGTCTGTCCACCCGTCTGTATGTCCGTCTGTCCATCCGTCCGTATATGTCTGTCTGTCCACCCGTCCATCAGTAGTAGTACCCATCCCCGTTGTCTGTCTGTCCGTCCCTCTGTCCGTTTGTGTGTTATGTGTCTGTCTGTCCGTCCCTCTGTCCGTCTGTGTGTTATGTGTCTGTCTGTCCGTCCCTCTGTCCGTCTGTGTGTTATGTGTCTGTCTGTCCGTCTGTGTGTTATGTGTCTGTCTGTCCGTCCCTCTGTCCGTTTTTGTGTTATGTATCTGTCTGTCCGTCCCTCTGTCCGTCTGTGTGTTATGTGTCTGTCTGTCCGTCCCTCTGTCCGTTTGTGTGTTATGTGTCTGTCTGTCTGTCCACCTGTCCACCCCACCCCCTCCCCATCAGTAGGCGTACCCGTCCCCGATGTCTGTCTGTCCGTCTCTGTGTCCGTCCACCTGTCCATCAGTAGTAGTACCAGTCCCGTTGTCTGTCTGTCCCTCTGTCTGTCTGTCCGTCCACTTGTCCGTCAGTAGCTAACCATACACGTACGGATGTGTCCGTCGGATCTACCTGACAGACTGCCTGATCTGTGATTTCACCACACACGAGTCCGGGCATCAGTTCAAATTGATGATTCCGGCAAATACGGGTGTCTGTAAAAATGTCTCTTTCAAAGCAAAAATTAGCAATAATATTGGCCGTTGAGGCCACTGATAGCGCTATATCGGTGGCCGAGATTTGGTCCTCAAAAATTTGATTCGATACGCAAAGAAGAAGAAGCAATAATATGTGAAATCTGGCGGACACATCCGTCGGTCCGCGCCCGCCGCCCCCACACAGGCGGCATCCAATGCCAATCCGTATCTGTTTTAACCTTACACCAGCAGTTGTCTGTCAGGCAGATCCGACGGCCATATCCGTACGTGTATGCTTAGCTATTAGTGTTATCCGTCCCCGCAGTGTGTCCCCCCGCCCGTAGTGTGTGTCCCCCGTCAGTAGTCGTAGTCCCCGTTGGCGTCCTCCGGGTTGTACTTGTTCTCGTCGTCGGGCTCCTGTTTGATCTGCACGTCCAGCGGCGCCATCTTGAACTCCGGGTACTCTGCGAACGATGAACTCACAAGTGAAAACTTAATTGGCCATTAGTACCTACTGCTTTTATATTGTATGAGTATGAGTGACAGCGCCCCGCGACTTCGTCCGCGTGGAATAATGACTTCCGCAGGATTTGGGTTTCCCCCCTTTTCTCCCCCTAGGGGGGGAATTTCCCAAAAATCCTCTCTTAGCGGATGCCTACGTCATAACATCTACCTGCATGCCAAATTTCAGCCCGATCCGTCCAGCGGTTTGGGCTGTACGTTGATAGATCACTATGTCAGTCAGTCAGTCACCTTTTGAAGTAAATAATATATTTAGAGGTGTGTTACCGTCGGTGGGCTCCTGCTTGATGTGCACGTGTTCGTGCTTGACCTTCTCCCGCCGCGGGCGCTTCCTGTCCCGCGAGCGGTCCCGCTCGCCGCGCTCGCGCTCTCCCCGCTCGCCGCGCTCGGCTCGCTCACCGCGCTCCGCTCGCTCGCCGCGCTCCCCGCGCTCGCCCCGCTCGGCGCGCTCGGGCCGTCGTCGCCGCGAGCGAGACCGCGAGCGACGTCTGCGCCGGGGATTGCTAGAGAGATAGGGACTTTAGTGCATCATGAAAAATGGGATCAATTGAATTTATTTATATAATTTTTATGTTCGTGTTAGAACGAAATAACAGTTTTAAAAGCCAGTTCTTTTCCTTCAGTGTTTTGTGTCGTGTACCTGATAAAATTCTGCTTAGAAAACAATGCTTCAACGAGATAATTGAAAGTTTGCTCAAAGAGACAATTAGATGTTAAAAGATGTAGAAGTCGTTACCTGGTGTCGGTGTCGTCGTCCCGTCGCTCGCGGCGGCGGCTGCGGGACGCCGAGCGCCGCCGCGAGCGCGAGCGCGAGCGCCGCCGCGCGCCCGCTGGAACACGATACGATAATAAATGAAGGGTTAAGGATATTTCTCTTTGTAATGTCCGCGTCTTGTAAAAAACACGTCGGAAAATTTCAGGTCTCTACGACCAGTAGTTCCGGCTGTGCGTCGTCCGTCAGTCCCGTACTCACCCCGGTCCGCTCGCTCGGCTCGCTCGGGGCGCGCTCGCTCGTCGCGGTCGCGCTGCTCGAGGCGGTAGCGCTCGCGCTCGCGCTCGTTGTCCTCGCGCCCGGAGTGCTTGATGTTCACGTCGTTACCGCCGCGCCGCGTGCCGCCCAGACCGCCGCCTGCACATACATACGTATAGTACATACATACATACTGGATATAGATAAAGTCCGGGCGTAATTCACAGAGAATTTTGTACGTTGACCTGTAGCTATCTATCTCTGTAGCACCAGCACAAATAATAATGCGTCCCGCTCGCACATTGCATCCTGCGAGCGGGGCGCATCAATTAGCATAACTTACGCAGGTGAGATAGATAGTATAGGGATGAGGGTCCCCATTTGAAAAGGGAGGATCCTCCGACCAGACGGGTGTTATGTCTGGTGGGAGCTGCCCGACGGTTGTAGTCGGGCTCTCGTATACATAGTCAATTGCGCTGTAAATTTCGCTTGCGCGATTCAGGACTTCCCACAGATGCCGATAGATGGCGCTGTTAGTAAGTAGTTGCTTATGTGGTGTGTAGATGTCGCCACAATAGCTACAGGTCAACATACGATATTTCATGTGAATTACGACCGCGCTTTGCATATTCTTATTACTTGTTGATTTATCCGATTAGATGTTAAATCGGAACGAACAACCGTCGAGAGCTCGCCATCACACCGCACACACTCAATAGCTAACTGTTCCTATACGTGTGAACCTGTAACTGGCTTTCTGTCTTGGATTATTTTCTCTACTATGAATTAGTGATGTAACGAATGTTGGATTTTTCGCATTCGCGAATGCGAATGCGATTGCGAATATTTATCTTCAACATTCGCGAATGCGAATGCGAATCCGAATATTTTAAAATTTCAAAAAAAGCGCGCGTAAAATGATTGACAGGTTTGACGTTTCGTGTCGGCCATGTTTATATTGAACATAGCCGAGCCGATGTTGGTTAATTGAATGAATTTAGTCACAGAAAGTTCATTCTTAAGTATTCATTGTTTTGTTTTTTAAGTTTATATTTCATTCATTATAAATATATTTAATTCCTCAGATATATAAAGTGGAATGAAAAAATATACATTTAAAGCCAAAGGTTATAAATACTTAATACATAAGATTTTTAAAGTTTAATAATTTTGTTTCAAGTACCTAATTGTTTAGTTTTTTTAGTAAATAGAAATTGTAAAGTTTAGTTAAAAATGGTAGTAGAGTAATAATATACTACTAAATGAATTTTGCAATGCAAACCTTTCATAGTTGTAACAAGGCTGATAAATGTTAGATTTGATCAGATCTCTGAAGTTCTTTTTCATAAATGTGACTTTAATTTAGAATGTAGAAGTATGATTTAATAAAAATATCTAAGTGTTATCTATTGTATTATTATTTCATATGAATGCATATAATAATTTCCTTTTTGATTATTAAAAACATTCGCTAAATATTCGCTATAATTTTTGCGAATACGAATGCGAATATTGAAAAATATGCGGATATTCGCGAATGCGAATGCGAATGCGAATGCGAATATCCGTTACATCACTACTATGAATGATAGTTGCTCGCGGGCAGTGAGAACAGGCGAGTCATCATCATCAACTTAAGAGCTGTTGCTCTTGTCGGTGTAACATGTGCCACTATCCTAACTAATATTATAAATGCGAAAGTAACTGTCTGTCTGTTACCTTTTCACGGCTAAACTACTGAACCGATTGACTTGAAATTTGGTACAGGGGTAGATTATAGTCCGAGGAAGGACATAGGCTACGTTTTATCCCGAAATACCCACGGGATCGGGAACTACGCGGGTGAAACCGCGGGGCACAGCTAGTTAATAATGTATGCGTCTCTTTCGTTTACACGGAATGTACATTCACTGTCCTTTTCTTGGGCGAGAAACTCGCCGATAGTTCATCGCTCACTCACCCGCAGTAGGACCACAGCATAAAGGTGTTGGTTTACCATAAATAAACAAACAGTATCAAATTGTTATGATTACCATGTATATTATTAATTTCGAGTTTCCGATATTTCGACGACGCCTATTTTGAATTCGAGATACTTAATCACACAGCTAATGTAAACGACGGGTGACAATATAATAGTGAAGTTAGTTTTTTCTTTTGCTTTTATTTAAAAAGTTATGATAAGTCAAAGTTTTTCAAAATCCCGCCGAATTTTATTGTTATTCTACACCGAACAACAGGCGAATACACAGCTGAGCGCGGTCATCGACCCGATCCGTCACAGAATACTTGATAGCTAGTGTGCCGTCTGGTAATACGGCATTTATTTGGTATTTTATAAAGATAAGTAATCGACTATCATTTTTGATATTTTTATTGGATATATGGATTCAGTTACTGCTACAGATATTCTGATTTTAATAAGTCCCATCATTTCAAAATAGGGGTATATACAAGTTACGAACTTAGTTAGGGGTCAGTTACTGTAATTAGGTGATGTAGTGAATGCTTATGTTATGTTATTAACCATGATAACTATAATAACCAGTGGACTTACCCAGTCGCCTCGGCAGCCATCCCTTGACAGTCCTGGCGCGCTCCACGTCCACAAGGACGCGTTTCCCGTCTATCTTCTTGCCATCGGCGTGCTTGTACGCAGCTGGAAGGCGACGGGCGGTGAGAGGGGCGGGGGGCGGCGGGCGCCGGGGGGATGTGACGGAGAGTGTTCGGATGTCCGATTTGGAAATATTGTTCGTTTATCCGATTTGGTTGATTTATAGTTTAACTTTTAAATTTTTAGTGGATATGTAGTTGAAATTTAAAGTAACCATATTACAGTGAAACTTGGTTAAGTGGGACCTGGATAAGTGAGAAACGTCCATAACTGGAACTCATGCTAAAGTCCCAACACTTTGGCACTAAATTACCTCTGTTAGTGGGATGAGGTAACCTCTATATCTGGGATTTATTCTTTCGATTTATCATCATAGTTACCTCTATAACTAAGACAGCGAGTGAATTTTATACGTATAAACCTCTGTAACTGAGATAATATCGTTTTGTTTGTTTACTCATTCTAATCCTTCCCACTATATCACTTATCGTATATCACTTATCGTATATCACTTCTATCAATGGAACCTTCTGTAAATGAGACAGATATTAATTTATACCTGGATATCTGAAACACTGGGTAAGTGGAATACCTCTATAAGTGCAACGACATTGCAGGTCCCTTGGAGTCTCACTTAACCAGATTTCACTGTATTAGTTATTTATGCAAATTTACGTGACCGATGGTGGGAATAAAGTGATAATGTTGGACATAAAGAACACTCTTTCTCGACACATACAAACGGCCGCGCCCAAGAAACATAACATCAATATAAACTTATATGGACACAACATTTATTACATTAAAATAATAATTTAAACACAAAAATAATAAAATAATAATGTCCATATAAATTCAACAATATAACAACAACATTGTGACAAAACCAAAAATACATCTGATAACACATTTTGAAAGACATATTTTTGAAAACCTGAAATTGTTAGAGACATTTCTTTTGCACTCAATTTAAAATAGGCATTTCAAATATAAAAAAATCCGATTTATTAAAACAATTGTTCAAAAATCCGACTTAACAAAACAATTGTTCAAATATCCGTTTGGTAATTGGTAATTTATCCGATTAAGTTAAATAATTCGGATTAAAGTGATAAGTTACAACACTATCTAATAAAATTAATATCAATCAGAAAAACATTCAATAAAAATCATAAAAAAACGAACTGGGAAAACCGTATAAACGAAGTGAGAAAACCGTGAAAACGAACTAGGAAAACCGTATAAACGAAGTGGAAAAGAAATTCTCATTTGAAGTCAATATAGTGTAATATAAATGGTTTATACCTACTTCATCCGTATATACCTACCGACCGTCCGCCGTATAGCCTGATTATTTACTTATATATTTAATTTACATATATTTAATGCATACCCACCGTATATACCCACCTCATTATATAATATATACTTTCGTGTTGTAGGTTCGTTGTATATGACATATTACCTGTGCGCATTTCTACTTACTTTAATATCCATATATTGCGCGCAATTTATTTTATGTAATATTAATTAAATAATAAACAATATACACAGAAACAACTACATTTTTGGTTTGCAATTTTATTCTTTTTAGTAACCGATTTCAAAAATTGGGGTATTTTTTTTATATTACAATAAAATTATCTTTTTTAATTTCTCAATTATAAAGTAATATTTGAAATAGGGTCAGTAGTTGAGACTCGAGTCAAATGTAATATAAAGTCTTGTCCGTCCGTCATATAAGTCTGTCAATATGACAAAAGACAAACTCCTTTTTACCAAAACCTTCGTTCGTTTTTTTACTACATTCATGGCCGTTTCCAATATCCAATCTATCTATCACCTTGTAAGTCGATGGATAGAAAATTTGTACATCTGTCATTACATACATATATGACAGATATACAGCGTTTTGTATCTATTGACAAGCAAAATCATAGATAGATCGGTTATTGGCAACAGCCGTTGGGGAGGGGAGATATTACATTGCATATATTACATGTTTCCACACATATTACATGTCGTTTATTTGAAATCGGTTCATGTTATCCATAATTGTATGTTGGCAATCTTACCACATACAAACCTATATAATTGAAGCCTTTCTCGTTTGAGGGTGGGTCATAACGGCGCGGTCTGTGTAGTAAAATAAAAAAAACCTCATTAACAAATTTATTATACCTCTCGTTTGTTTACAACATTCATTATAATGCCGAATTCTGCTGACGGTGCGGATAAATATATTTGTACGACAATTGGTATGTTGGTACGTCAATTGGAATTAGTAGTTCAATCGTTATTGGTACGACAAGTGGAATTAGTACTTCAATCGTTATTGGTACGACAAGTGGAAAATTTACGTTAAATGTGATTGGTACTACAATTGTTATTAGTACGTCATTAGGCAATAATTAGTACTTCATTTGGTAATAGCGGTCCGGTGACCGTATTGCGATTGCGCATTCAATTTGCGACCTTCTCGGAGGAAGTGTTGCTTTTTTATTAAATTGAAGATAATAATATTATATTTAATTATTTACTAAATCCCTACTTAGTATTATAAATGCGAAAGTAACTCTGTCTGTTACCTTTTCACGGCTAAACAACTGAACCGAATGACTTGAAATTTGGTACAGGAGTAGCTTACAGTCCAAGGAAGGACATAGTGTATGTTTTGTCCCGGAATTCCCACGGGATTGGGAACTATGTGGGTAAAACCGCGGGGCACAGCTACTAGATAAGCATAAATAACTAAACCTACACATAAACTTATCTATATGAAGCACAACATTTGTTCCGAATCTTAATATTCCTAAGTTGTGTCGACACACTCCGCTCGCCCTAATGGGGATGTCGACTGGGTAAACAAAATGAAATTCTAATTAGTCCGTCAGATAGATTTCGAAAAAATACACGTATTTTTTTGTTTTATCAAATTATTAAAACTGACTTAGTTATAACGCATTAAAGTTCAGGAGTGGGGGCTTGTGACGATGATTCTTGGTCACACGAGTTTTCTATGCACTATATCGTCTTAATTATTTGTTTGTATCAAAAAAGAGAAAATACGTGTCCAATATTTTTGCGAAATCTATCTGACGGACTAATTAGATTTTTTTAGTCGACATCCCTATTATTATCAACTTTTGGTACTTTGCCAAAATTGTGAGGAAAATTTACAAATCAAATCTTTAAGGCGACACATTTTGGATTTTTACCATTTTCGAGAATCGTAACCGTTATCATAAAAAGAACGCTGAAATAATAATTATTAACTAATTTACTATTATAATAATAAATATTGGATAGAGTTGACTTGTTTGACTTAAAAATGATAGAACATCTTCACTTATAGCGATTACAATAATAGTTTTATAACTGCGAAACACATTATTCTAGAATATCAAATCAGTCAAATCAAATAATTTATTAAAATTCATTTGCTACAATAACAATACACTTGATGTAATTTTCGAGACCATACCTCCCGCGCTAGTTGAAACTGTTATGACAAGGTATGGCCGTAATATAATTAAAACTAGACGATTTCTTTCTCATCTTTTCAAGAGAGATCGGTGGTAGGTTCATGTTCGACGTTCATAAGTGATTCTATGAAACTCTAGTCATGATCTTTGAATTTCATTTTTAAAACAAAATAACTACGGCAATTCCTCCTCACTGTACTAATATCATTAGTGAGAAAGAGGACTTATTCCTCTATTCTTATAGTGAGATCTTACAGGACGACACATTTAGTGAATGAGTGTCCCAAATTATTTTTATATGACTAAAAAAGATATGTACAATGTAATATAATTGACATTGAGACTAGCCCTTCTCCGAGAAGGTCTCAAATATATAATAAATAAATATATAATAATAAATTAACAGTGTCATTATGTTTATATTACATGTCGAAATTGATTATGTCATATAATCAACTATATTTAAGGAAAATGGTATATTACACCCCGTTTATGCCCATTACCAATAATCAATCTATCTATATTGATGGTTACAAAACTATCTATCTATTATTTGAGCGTCCCAATAACCATATCAATGGTGGACACAACCATAAGACAAGACTACATACCATTGATGGTTATTGGGACGGTACAATCACTACATAGTATAAAACAAAGTCGCTTTCTCTGTCCCTATGTATGCTTACATCTTTAAAACTACGCAACGGATTGTGATGCAGTTTGTTTTAATAGATACAGTGATTCAGTGGGTAGGTTTTTAGCATAATTTTATCCCCATATTCCTACGGGAACGGGAACTACACGGGTGAAACCGCGGGGCACTGCTAGTGACAGATATACAGTTTTGTAACCGTCGCGCGTCGACAAGCAAGATCATAGATATTGAGAATGGCCTTTAAAAAACACCGCCCCACATAATTAAAAATCCTATTTATCTATACTAACTGACCTACAACTGCAAGAGAATACAAAAAACTACACTATACTTAGTAATTGACATGTCATATAACATTAATTCACGTGTAATATAAACAGATGACATTGTGCTGTAATATTGATTGCGGTGAAAACAAATATATTATAGAATAGAATTCTCATATAATCGGTAGACTAAAAGTTTCCGAAAAGGTGAAAGAAAAATTGATAATTATTATGTGTTAAACACGTCTATACTGATATTACAAAGAGATTAGATTTGGTTGTTTGTAACAATTATTTCACTATTAGAATATTTCAGTTTTCAGAGGGTAACATAGGGTATAATTTATCCCGAAATTCTCACGGGTAAGACAAATACGCGGGTAAAACTGCGGCCTTAAATACATGTTTTCTTATGAACAATTAAATACATGTTTTCTTATGAACAATTAAATACATGTTTTCACAATATATTTGTTTCCACAGCATATCACTTGACATGTAAAGTCACATGTTGTGTCACACAGCGAGTACTTACAGTGCATGTCCCGCTCGTGTTCATACTCAATGAAGGCATACCCGCGGGGCTTGTCGTTCTCTTTGTTGAATATCATGAATATCTGCAATTATATCAACATATTATGAAAACAAATCCTACTAATATTATAAAGGCGAAAGTTTGTAAGTATGGATGTATGTTCCTCTTTCACGCTAAAACTACTGAATGGATTTTAATGAAATTTGGTACAGATGTTCCTCATACATAGGAATAACACATAGGATACTTTTTATCCCAAAATTCCCACGGGAACGGGAACTACGCGGGTGAAGCCGCGGGGCGCTGCTAGTTATATCATATATGAGGGTGTTATATATGACTAAGGCGAGCGAGTGAAACGACCGATAGCTAGTTTCGTACTGGTTTATTGAATGCAGTGAAGGTGCGACACTGTCGCTCTTTCTACTTATACTATGCACGTATAGTGTTACCTACACGCATATACAATAGTGGGGAGTAGGCTACCACTAAGAGGATGTTTGGAAATCCCCCCCCCCCCCTCAAATTCTGCCTGAAGTCATTATTCCATGTGGACGAATTGGCAGGCAAATGTTAGTTACATGACAACGATTTTTGTTTTGATTTGGTGCTGCTACAAATGCAATACTGATATATTTTTATGGTTCCTTTCAAAGGGTAAACCATGGGTCCTATTACTAAAGGCTGTTCCCAATATTTGATCTATTAAAGATCTTGCCTGTCGACAGATACAAAACTCTGTATATCTGTCATTTGACCGTCCCAATAACCATATTAATGGTATGTAGTCTTGTCTCGTGATTGTGTCCACCATTGATAGATTATTGGGATGCGGTGGTACAATTATGGATCATCATCATCATCAGCTCATATATGTCCCCACCGAGGGGCACGAGCCTACCCTGAATTAGGGTGATTAGGCCTTAGTCAACCACGCTGGCCGAGTGCGGGTTGGTCGACTTCACACACAACCTTAGAATTTCTTCCCAGGTGTGTGCAGGTTATGGATATACAGTTTACAGTTTTGTATCCGTTGACAGCAAGATCATAGATAGATCAAATATTAGGAACAGGCACATGACTCCACTGTCAGTCCATCTATCTGTCTGTCTGTATGTCTCTAGACATTCTTCTTACCTTTTTAATAGCTCCGTAACCTTCAAATTCTCTACGAAGCTTAGATTCAGATGTGTCATAGTTCTGAAAAGAAAAAAATATATTTTAGAAGCGAGATGCAAGAGTGATAGCATCTCAGCACACTGAAATGTATTTCTCATATAAATATCACAACATTGTATGTTTCTACCCAAAAAAACCGGCCAACTTCTGCGATTTTACCGACCAATCTCCATCGTTTATGTTGTCTTACGTCTACTTTGACATTGGCAGAATTGCAAGACAGCTGCAGCCAAAGAACTAAAAATTCGATTGAATTGAAAGTAAAAAAAGTTTATTACTTTGGATTTGACCCAATTGAGGCATCCGCTAAGAGAGGATTTTCATTAATTCTACCCCCAAGGGGATAAAATAGGGGATGAAAAGTTTGTATGACGGAAGTCATTAATCCACATGGACGAAGTCGCGGACAAAAGCTAGTATAGATATACATACAATCCTAGCCACAAACAGTGTCTTGAAGGGGTCGGTGGTGGCTCTGGAGTTGGTGGCGGGGTCCCAGAGCGCGATCTCCTGCTCCAACTTGTACGCAGTCTGCTCGGCGCGCTCGCGGCGTCTCCGCTCCAGGCGCTCCTCACGCGTCTCCACGCGCGTCGGGGGCGGAGTCTCCGATGGGTGCTGGGATAATGAGAGAAATTTAACATTTGATAAATTACAATACAGTTAATGTAATGTGTAATTGTGAGATCAATTACAATTTATTTTTATCACAATGTATACCAGTTTCGGAGTAAGGACTCTAATTTTAATGTATCATAGTCCTAAATTAAGTCTAATATTTACACTCCAACATCTTGAATGAATTTAATAAGCTTGCACTTGACTTTATCTCGCCTGGATAAGCAATGATACAGCCTAAACTGGAGAATACTCCAAAGTATTTAATATTAATGTGAATATGTATCGCTTCGCTTAGCTATAAGTACTAATATTACAAAGGTAAACTTTGTAGGAGGTAATTTCTGAACCGATTTCGATTTTTTTACCAATAGCTACATTATTAGCGAGTGTCCTAGGCAATATTTTATCCCAGAATTAACACAGGAACAGGAATATACGAGTGGCAGTTAGTTCACGAATAAATTCAATCAATTTATTATTTTATGGCCTATGATGGCGTCAAGCCACATCTCTACCATCCAGTTATCGCTAATTTACTAATTATACACATAATTGTCGTAGTAATCGGTGAGAATGCCGATGGTCGGTAATATTGATGAAAAACTAACCTCGAAGACATTTAGGAAAGCCCCGACTCCGTCGTATCCTTTTTGTTTTTTCTCGTGCGGGAGCTTCGCAGCGGGCGGCAAATACGGTATGGGGTCCCTCGCCGCGAACAGAGCCAGCAAATTCGGTGGCAAAAACTGCGTCATCTTGTGTTACTTCACCACAATCTCACAAACACACCATTTCAGATTTTCAATCAAACTTTAGTCAACAAGTTTATTTTCACGTAAAATACGATATTATTCTAATGTATTTCTTAAAATTAATGTATTAATTGTATTTTTCATCAATTTACTAATATAAAATCACACGACGCTATATCTTCCGAAGATTTTTATCCACAGATTCAACAAATAAATTGCAGAAATAAAAATTACAAGACCGACGACGCGACGCGGCCATTTGCAATTTTTTTTTGTTGGTTTGGTTAGGTTGGTACGCTTGTCCTTCATTCATATTTGGGTTCCTATTCACGTAACGAAATTGGTACAAAAAATAAGAGTAATAAAATCTAATATAATCTAAAGCAACCTTATAAGATACTAGCAGCGCCCCCGGGGTTTCAGCAACATGGAAACTTATTCCGAGGGAAATTTGGGATAAAATGTAGCCTAAGTTTTCATAATGGTGGAGCGTAACTGTGACTATTCCAGTTCAGGCTGTCTTGACATGGTCTTGACTTGACTTGAGAAACTCACGCTCTCTATGAATGTCAACGCATCAACGCATGGTAAGCGGGGTTTACTATACTCTTCATCCTATCATCCTGTTCTATTAGGGTCTGGCAATATACTACAGGCACTACTTTCTTTTTTTATTCATGTGACTGAAGAGAGAATCCCAGGAGGTTATGTGGGTCTCTCAACGCCTTAAAGGCGAGAAAAACTCTACAACTTCCGTCCGCGTTACGTAGGAGTATCTAGTAGGATTTCTATCACGTCAGTGACGTAAACTTTTTCTCATGTTGAGCCGTTGTAAATAAAACAACCAAAGACATATTAATGCACATATAATGACATCAAAATTCTATCGTCCCTACCTTTTGTAAAACGAAAATCACTATGACAGCTATCAAACTGGCACTCATGATTAGCACACATATGACCACGATCAGTGTGGAATATTTTCCGGGACAGGTGCCTTGGGACGCGCGCGGGTAGCGAACCGTGGCGAGTTTCTCATCAACCATCTTCACAATCCTATAACAACGGACATCGTATAGTGTACAGAGTAATCTCTACATAAACAGTCACTAGAGACGCTTATTTATACGTCTCTAGCCATAGAGGAGAGATGTTTTTTTTCTAATTCGTGTCTCTAGCTAACCGGCACGTAAAGTATAAGTTAGAAAATATTTTTTATTAGATGTCATTACGAACTTAGTTTGGGGTCAGTTACTACAATGAGAAAATGTAGTGATTGTTATGTTATAGTCACTAGAGTCGCCTGTGTGGCCCTAGCTAACGGACACTTAAGCGCTAACCTTATAAATACTTTTTTACGAAATTATAGCTTGATTTGTTTTTTACTCCGCAATTCATGGATTGGTTTAAGAGTAAGATATCGCATTAGATAGACACCTATATTTGAAATCTTTTACCAACCGAAAGTCACAATTGCGAGTATGATAGGCGAGAGTATCATATACTTATCTTAATTCCCCTATTACTACCGGAACTACGCGGGTAAAGCAGGGCGCTGCTAGTTTTTTAACAAAACAATATTAAAATTTAATAAAACAACCAATAAAATAAACAAATGCCTTTATAATGGCGTCATATTGCGCCCGTTTTTTGTAATAAAACAATTATCAAGACAACAATTAGACTGACACATAGAAACAACATGAAAATGGTGACGATCAATGTTAAGTTCCTCCCGAGGCAGCCATTCATTCCGTGCACGGAACCGCGGATGTGCAATATGGGGGGCCTCTCAATATCCCTCGGCGCCATCCTACAAATATCAATAATTTTATTTATTAAATAACAGCGACCCACGGTTTTACCCGCGTAGTTCCTACTCCCATGAGAATCTATACTAATATTATAAAGCTGAAACGTTTGTTTGTTTGAACGCGCTAGTCTCAGAAACTGGTCCGATTTGTATATACTTTCAGTGTTAGATAGCCCATTTATCGAGGAAGGCTATAGGCTATATGACATCACGCTACGACCAATAGGAGAGGAGTTAACGCGGGTTAAACCGCAGGTCACAGCTTGTGCGGGGATAAAGTTATGCTAAAAACCTTTCTTTTGAATCATTCTATCTATTAAAGAAAACCGCATCAAAATCCGTTGCGTAGTTTTAAAGATCTAAGCATACATAGGGACAGACAGCGGGAAACGACTTTATTTTATACTATGTAGTGGTAATTTGTTACAATTAATATAGTTAGCGTTTGGATCGAAAGCTCACTATTGTAAACTGAGTAAATAAATTGGACACAGACGAGTCATAGCACAATCCACGGTTAAAGATATAGATTGGGCTCCTGTCTTTCTAAAAAAAAATATTTAATTGACGATTATAATATGTAACTGTGTCTGAGAGATCTAGACTGTGTTACGGTAAGGTAAGGCCTCACAAATTATGCGTAAATAATAATGGCAATCATCAAAGAGTTTTCATGAGGACAGCGACATTAAACAATATTTACATCCACACTCAGCCTTCATATTCGCACTGCATTTAAACAAAATATTCTGGTTTTTCTATACTAATATAAACAATAAATATTTCATTGTTTGCCTGTATTGAATAGGTTCCGAAACTACTACACCGATTTGAAAATTTATTTCACTTTGATTTCTTAAGGAAGTTGCTCCTTTGGAGGGGGATGCTAAAGACGCTTGCATAAAGCTATGGAAGGAGAAATACCCCATAGACTCTTCTATTGCGCAATCGGAGCAACTCCCCCCTGGACATGATACCTTGGGCAACTTGGAAGTCCTTAAATAGACTGCAGACACAAGTAGGCCGAAGCAAGGAGAACATGCACAAGTGGGGATTCAGCTCGGAGAATGCATGTCTGTGTGGCATTTCTCCACAAACAATGGCCCATCTTTTGACTTGCCATGCGTGTCCCTACACCTGCACACACGAGGACCTTTACAAGACCACTTATAGCGCTATATCGGTGGCCGAGTTTTGGTACTCAAAAATGTGAGTCGATGCGCAAAGAAGAAGAAGTTTACCAGAGAATAACATAGGCTACATTTTATCCCAGTAAGCCCACGGGAAAGAAAACTACTCGGCTCAAACCGCGGGGCGCTGCTATTCTTTAATAAAACAACAAATCGCTTATAAATACACATATAATGACATCATATCTTCCCTGCCCGTTGTAACAACACAATTATAAGGACAGTAAGGAAACCGCACGATAAGAATATCAAGGAGATCGTCACAATGAGCGTGAAGTGCCTTCCAAGGCAGCCGTTCATGCCATGGATTGAACCTGTCAGGCGCATCGGGGGGGGCCTCTCGCTATCCATCGCCATGGTCCTACAAATAATAACGGACATCTTAACCAGGCCATACGGTAAAAATAAGTTTTTTTTTATTTTGTTATAAAAATGACAGAATATTCTGTTTTGTTACTAATTATTGTTTATTAGCTATTCATATCATAACTTAATGTTTAATTACTTATGTATTATACATAATAACTTAGATTACATTATGTAGGAGGCATTCCCCTCGAAAATAGACGTTATTAATTGCATTCCTAAATAGATTTGCGCTTGACTACAACTCGTGATGTAACTGGAGCTCATACATCCAAAACTCCTTTCATCACATCATCTCAGTGTATTTTCGTTCACTGTTGAACAATACATACTCCTGTCCATTTGATCCCCATTGTGACCGGTTAAAGGCCACCTACATTTATATGGTTCGCTGCGTGTATAGCATTCATTTACTTACATCACTTCATGACAAGCGTGAATAGAATCTTTTTAGTTTTTTTTTTTACCGAAATCAGTCGATTTTAAACTTGCATTTTCTATTTTACTAGACCAAATGATTGCCAGGTAGGCACTAAACCTAATATTATTGTTTGTATCCCGAAACCTAACGATGTTTCCTGTGGGAATTAATGTTTACTAAACAACTCGATAATATTACCTTTATAAGCAGCCACGACTCATATAATATCATATCCTTTGATTATAATACAGTGATATTGAATTTATGTATTTATCACACATTTTTAATACCTTAAAATATTACAATTGCATTATTTTGATAATTTGACAACATTCCGCTCCAAAATTTGACAAAATGACGAGCCGAGATCATAGGCCGAGACCATAGAATAAGGATGACAACCAAGATTCTCTCTGGGAGACCTCAGAATAGAAGTTTAGATAGAGATTTTAAACAAGGAGTAAAGAGTATCAAAGGGTGCCAACTGTAACGTGTCCAACAAATGGGGAAATAAAGAACGTAGTTTAAGTATAGGCGTCACCAGATGGCGTTGGCGCATGCAAAACTCGATATGACCTAGTTTTCGCACACGGGCAGGGCCGCGACGCGAGACCCAGCTTGTAAAATTATGAAGCTGCAAACTTCGACTCTATTACTAGCGGCTCCCTGCGAATTTACCTGAGTGTGGATATAACCACGGATCATAAAATACTAACGTAATAAAATGTACTTATCCTTTCTCTAGCCTTATTTTATCTCTGTACCTTATTTCATCACAATCAGTTTAGTAGTTTAGATATGAAAATATAACAGTAAGACAGAGTTATATTCGCATCTATATTAGCAGTAAGGATAACAAATTTTTTTTTTTTTTTTTCAAATACTTAAAAACAAAAGAAAAACCATTATTTTTAGGAAAAACTTTAATTAAATCCAATTATTTCAACAAAATTCATTTCGGAATTATCTTTCGACATTTTAAAATCAATATGACAATACCGGATACGACAAAACCGCAGGCAATGATGAATAATACTATAACTATTACCAAAAAAGGTTTTCCAATGGCACAACATTGCTGGCCATACACAGACTGCCGAACATAGATTAGAGGAGGCTGTTGTTGTTCAGCACCCTTTTGAGATTCTGTGGCATTACTTTTTTGTCCTTCTGTGGCATCACTCTTATGTGCTTCCATGGCACGTCTCGCTCCATAAAGCTAAAAAAAATTAGTGCATCAGCTTCGATGCATTTAGCTCTACTTGAATTTTGAACTACTAGTTGTGCCCCGCGGTTTTACCAACATAGTTCCCGATCCCGTGGGAATTTCGGGATAAAACATAGCCTATGTCCTTCCCCGGACCTTAAGCTACCGCTGTAGGTACTAAATTTCAACCGGTTCAGTAGTTTAGCCGTCAAAGGGTAACCGACAGATAAATACATAAAATACTTTCGCAATTTGTGTAGATTGTACACTGAGTAGGTAGGTACTACCGTCGGCTGAGCATACCCATTAAAAAAACTAAAGGACTTACATTAACAGCGCTAGGGAATCCTCTGTACTATTTTGTCCGAACATTACATTGTAATGTCAATGTAGGTAGGAAAGTAATTGTAATAAGTACTTATTTACAAAACCTGAAAACATTTTTAACACAAAAGTCATTAGAATATCACATAACTGTGTTCCAGTTTGAAGGTCAATGTAATCAGTGAAATGACTGGACTGAGGACTCACGAGACTCACCAACTGATGTCTCGGGGTGAATGCAATCGAAACAGTAGTTTCCAAGATTATCATCATCAGCTCATATACGTCCCCACCGAGGGGCTCGAGCCTACCCTGAATTAGGGCGATTAGGCCTTAGTCGATCAAGCTGACCAAGTGTGGGTTGGTCGACTTCACACACAACCTTAGAATTTCTTCGCAGGTGTGTGCAGGTTTCGTCACGATGTTTTCCTTCACCGTAAGAGTGTTGAATAAACGTACTTATGAATTTTAAAATTGAAAACACATTGGTACGTGGCGGGGTTCGAACCAGGCGCCTTGCGATTGGAATTCAAAGGCCTTGACTATGCCAATGATGCTCTTCTTTCTGAGATTAGCGCATTCAAATAAACTCTTCAGCTTTATAAGTAATCACTCTATGGCTGGTTTTAGTCTCATGCCGACGGCACGTGCAACGTCATCAGCGCTGATGGCCGAGATATAAGAATTTGTGGCGACATCTACATGCCACATACGGAACGAAATACTAACAGCGCCATCTATCTCGCTACTATAGGAACTAAACTGAAGAGTCCTGAATTGCGCAAGTGAAATTTACAGCGCAATTGACTATGTATACGAGAGCCCGACTACAACCGTCGGGCAGCTCCCACCAGACATAACACCCGTCTGGTCGGAGGATCCGAGCGACTCAATGGGGATCTCCCATCCCCATAAACTTCTAGAAACCGTGCGCGCTGATAGCTACGCTTCAAAAACGGTTCCTAGAATTTCATATACATTCTCGCTTAATTTTATAAAGGCGACAGTTTGTGAGTAAGTAAGTTTGTTACTCACGCAAAAACTAATGGACGGATTTAGATGTTACTTATAACTAAGAATAACGCATATGATATATATTTTACTAAGAAACTCCCACGGGATAAATAGGATACTTTTATCCCAAAATTTCCAAGGGATTGGCATTTACGCGGGTAAAACCGCGGGCGCTGCTGATTATAAAATTAGTCTAAATAGTAAGATTATTATCTCACCTTACTAAAAATAGGTAACAACCACAGATCCAATCACGACGATGGCAGATACCACAGTACCGAGTAACGCGATACCGTACAATACGGTAATACCCGTCCAGTGACCGGTACACAACTGATTGTTCAACTCGGACAGACGACTGTACATGTGATTACATTTTGTTTGGTTGATAACGAACCTAAAAGCATAGGAAACTTAAAAACAACACAATCATTCCCTCCATCATCTCATTACAGTAACTGACCTCTAAGTTCGTAACTTGTATCTAGGGTATCAGAAACTACGCACACACTCATTCACACACCTAGACAGAGATAAACATTTGTGGTTCACACAAATATTCAACCCCGCGGGAATCGAATCCGCAACGTTCGTCATTCCTAACGGACCCCATGTAGATTCCCATCTAACCCCACGTGGGATCCGTTAGTAATAACAGGATCTATATTTTAAAAAAAAGCGTTAATATAGCAGTATTTGTTTTACCTTGATAAAAATGATGATGAGCATAAACCTCTAGACAGACAGACTGCATTTCAACTGCAAATTGCAGTTGAAATGCAGTTGACACGACTGCAATAGAACTGTATCCGGACTGCGCGTTTGGTTTGCAGATCTATTGCAGTTGTGTCAACTGCATCCCAACCGTAATTTGCAGTCGAATTGCAGTCTGTCTGTCGGTACCTTTTGTAGCGTACTCGTATATCTTATCGTCCTAGCAACCAACAGCGCTGGCGTCTTGAAAAGCTGTTTATACACGACACCAATAACAAGCCAGCCCCTAAGCCTCGTTTACGGAGACGCGGGGCGTTGGGCGCCCGCATTAAATTCAAATAAATGGCATTGTATGGGAGTGTTTAAAGAGAAGCGGTTTTACACGCGTTTATTTGAGATTGAGCGTTTGTTGTGGTGGGGCCCGGGCACGCAGCGGTAATTCTCGAAGAAACGACGCCCGCGCGCTGATTTAAAACTAGTCGGGTTGAGTACCCCGCGTGCGCCCGGACGGGCAACGCTTCACGCGCCGCCTCCTCATAAACAGATAAAACGTTGGACGCGCCGCGCAACGCCCCACGTCTCCGTAAAGGCTCAAACCCACCGAAGTACACGCACACGCTTCGCACGAAAATTACGTAATTGATACATTCGTAGATGACTCGGCTATAGCTCAACAAGAGCTCAACCTTGCTGCGTGGCCGTGGACCGTGGGCGTAGCGTGCGTGGCGGTGGGTTCGCGGTTTAAACGTGGCCTTAGCCAGCACAAACAGGAATATCACTTACAAATTTATTGATTCAAAATATCCATTTAAATTGCTTTCTTTTTGTATTTGTGTACCACAAGCCACAAGTATTATTATATGCAGTATTTTACATGTTTACAATATTCAACATTTGTAACTTATGAAAATTGACAAAGTGCCATAAACTTTTTTTATGGCTTTCGCTGACTGTTGTCGCAATTTCGTCAGTGTCAAGTATTTGCGATATTAATACAAGGAATTTAATCGGAAATAAATCATGGACGTTTTTATAACAACTTGGATGGCAGAGTGGTCATCATTACAGACTGCCATCCGTAAGGTTGTGGGTTCAATTCCCGTGTGGTGTCAATATTTGTGTGAACAGGCCGCGCAGGGCAGAGCAGAGCAGATTTTGTAACATGGAACGTCGCGAGAGAGAGCAGGACAGACACATGTCTGCGTCGCACGTACCTTTTCTACCCTGCGCGGCCTACGTCTCAGCATACGCCTAGCCTGAGGGCCTGAGTGTGTGCGTAGTTTCCGATACCCTATAAATACAAGTCATGAACTTAGTTAGGGGTCAGTTACTTGAAGATATTTTGTACAGATTAGGAATAAACCATTTATTTCCACATCTAATACAAAAAAAAATACAAAATAAAAGTTATAATATAAAAATTTACGATGTAGTGGAGCAGACTCAGTGTCCGCTGTGACACCGCTGGTGCGACACAGCACTGGTTTTCAGTCTGTCGGAATAACACATAGGATACTTTTCATCCCAAAATTCCCACGGGATTGGGATTTACGCGGGACTCAATTAGTAAGGAATATAAAAAAAACTACATTGAACTTTCATATAAGTTTATTAAGTTTTACTTAAAGGTATTAAATTCATTATGAACTAGATAATATTTTAAAACTAAACGTTATTAATATTTACAAATACTTGAATGTAAATCATATTGCCTCATAATCTACGGCCACACTGTCGTCTGTCTGTCAAAACTGTCGCGACAATATCCTTTGATTGTGCGCTAATTGACCATCAATTGACCGACAGCGAGTTGAAGGCATTATGTCAATGGTTTAAGGGCATTCGAGTTCGCGGAACTGATTCGCGATAGGACGAATTCTTTGGCCAGACGTGTCGCGACAACGCTAATGTTCGCGTTATCGCGATAGTGAGGCCGTAGCATTACTAAAGTGACATTTATAGAATTAAAAATAAAACAAATCATCCGTGATACCCACTGCGGGAGTTTCTCCCCAAATATTAGGAAAAAATAAATATTTCATTTAAATATAGGTTCTTTTTTGTAATTCTATTAAACGTGAAATGTTAACAGTGTAACACTTTGGGACTATATAACGGCGCCCCGCGGTTTCACCCGCGTAGTTCCCGTTCGCGTAGGAATATGGAGATAAAATTATGCTAAAAACCTTCCCACTGAATCACTCTATCTATTAAAACAAACCGCATCACAATCCGTTGCGTAGTTTTAAAGATGTAAGCATACATAGGGACGGACAGCGCGAAGCGACTTTGTTTTATACTATGTAGTGAAGTATCACTCTATCACTATATCCGTGCTTCGGAGGGCACGTAAAGCCGTCGGTCCCGGCTGTCGTACTAACATCATCGACAGTCGTTACGGGTAGTTAGAGCCCTCAAAAGTCTAACATTTGGTTTAACCAAAAAATGTCGTATAGCCCTCTGGGTTGTGAAGGTCTGATGGCAGTCGCTTCACGTTAAACACTGACATACCGCCAAATCTGGTTAAACTGAAAACCGACCCCAAATAGACATGGGGTAAAGGTTCGGAAAAAGAAAAAGAAGAGTGAAGTATCACTCCCTAAGAAAAAATCCCAACGGGTTACACTGTTACACTACGTTACACTACTGGAGTTCGTGTAACGGTAAATAAATATAATAAACAATGGATATACATACATACATATATGAATGCGTTATTAACATTATACTATATTAAATAGCCACTGCCGCGGGGCAGAGCTAGTCTTGTTGAACTTGGTCAATTGTTTAATTTAATTATAGTAGGGGGTTCGGGCTCAGGAGATTATTTCATTATAATAGGATCGGAGGGTTCCTGGAACAAATAACAGATTAAAACAATTAAAAACCCCCAACACAATTACTTTCAAACCCCCATAACTTTTAAACGGGTCAACCGATTTTCATCAAACATGTCTAAGAACACTCGCACGTAAGTCCCCTTTAATACAAAAAAACTAAATTGAAATCGGTTCATCCGTTCGGGAGCTATGATGACACAGACAGACAGATACACACACACAGACACGTCAAACTTATAACACCCCTCTTTTTGCGTCTGGGGTTAAGTATTCGGACACACGACAAAAATGAATTTTCAATATAATTTCCCATTTGTCTCCAAGCAAAAAACTCGACAAAAAATCTTTTAAATTAAGATACACATATGCCAAGAAGATCATCAGGATAGATCAAAAAATTTGGCCTCTGGCAGAGGTCACAGACAACATAGTTACGAAAGAAATTTTCTGGGGGGAATTTCCAAAAAATCCTCTCTTAGCGGTAGCCTATTCCCCTTAACAAACACACGCGCCACAGCTCTCTACGACCAGTAGTTCCGGCTGTGCGTTGTCTGTCAGTCAGTCAGTGCGTCACTCAGTAACGGAAGAGTTTTATCTTCTAATATATAAAATTCTCGTGTCACAGTTTTCGTTGCCATACTCCTCCGAAACGGCTTGACCGATTCTCATGAAATTTTGTGAGCATATTCAGTAGGTCTGAGAATCGGCCAACATCTACACTACTGGAAAAAATTAAGGGATCAAAAAAAAATTCCAAATTTTTCGGTTGTTTTCAACAGGCCGTAACTTTGAGAGAAATGGTCGTACAGGAAATAAAAAAAACTGTGCGATCATTGGTTGCTGAGATATCGATAATCAAAGACAAAAAGATCCTTTTCCATTTGAAGACCGATATCTCAGCGAGGGGTGGACGTATCAGGGTGATTAAAAAAAGAAATTAAAGCTAAATGAACAAAGTATCCGATACTTATGGTGGTTAAGCTAAAAAAAAATTTTCCACGCTCGTAGACCAAAAAATAAACTAAAAAAAATTTGAGATTTTTTTTGTTGCTGGTTTTTCTACGATTACTCAAAAACCGCGGAGGCTACAAAATTTTGAACTAATCCAAAAACTAGACACTTGGAGCTCCAATTTCCTTTTTTTTTATTTAAAATAAAAAAATAAAATAAAATAAAAATATGTTTATTGTTCTTTTACAAATAATACTTAGGTCTTATGCATAACTAAATTATTTCCTGTACGACCATTTCTCTCAAAGTTACGGCCTGTTGAAAACAACCGAAAAATTTGGATTTTTTTTTTGATCCCTTAATTTTTTCCAGTAGTTTATTGTTCATCCCGAAATTCCCACGGGAACGGGAACTACGCGTGTGAAACCGCGGGCCGCAGCTAGTATTATACACCCCTATTTTGAAAATATGGGACTTATTAAAATCAGAATATCTGTAGCAGTAACTGAATCCATATATCCAATAAAAATATCAAAAATGATAGTCGATTACTTATCTTTAAAAAATACAAAATAAATGTCGTGTTACCAGACGGCACACTAGCTATCAAGTATTCTGTGACGGCTCGGGTCGATGACCGCGCTCAGCTGTGTATCGCAGCGTTCGGTGTAGAATAACAATAAAATTCGGCGGGATTTTGAAAATCTTTGACTTATCATAACTTTTTAAATAAAAGCAAAAGAAAAAAACTGACTTCACTATTATATTGTCACCCGTCGTTTACATTAGCTGTGAGATAAGGTATCGCAATTTCAAAATAAGGGTGTATAGAAAGATAGATTAAATAAATACTCACGACACAAGATATGACATCCATCGGTATCTTGTCTTCCCAGTCGATCTTACAGCTTTTCTTCACCGGCTCCTTAACTATCTCAATAGAACTCCTTTTCGACTTTCTTTTCTCCACGCCACTCGGATTATCCGACAACCGATTATCCCAATCAATCGGATTATCCGACAACCGATTATCCGAATCAATATCAATAGTTTCCATTTCTTGCTGTATTGCCAACGGATCCTTTTCAGTTTTAACCACTTCTAATTGTATGTTATCTGCCCAAGAATTTACTGGGGAATCATCTAATTCAATTGTTATACCACTGTTGCCTACGATATTTACCAAATTATCTGGCCTTAAGCTATTGCCAATACCCATACAAGTCCCAACAGCTACCATGCTGTTCCCAACAGGACTGAAACTGTTCAATTTTGGTGCCAATCTAATCCCAGCAGTACCTAAGCTATTCCCAACGGCACCCCGTCTATTCCCAACGGCACCCACACTATTCCCAACGGCACCCAAACTGTTTCCAACATTTGGTAACAAATTACCATTGAGCATCAAGTTTTTACCAACGTTTGGTATGTTACCAGCGAGTCCTATACCATTGTTTACATTCGGTACTAAATTCCCGCCTAATGCTAATATATTGTTGTTTTGTACCAAGTTATTAGTGAGCCCTATGCTGTTTTTAATACTAGGTACTAATATACCATTGAGCCATAGACTATTGCCAACAGTTTGTATCAAGTTACCAGCGACCCATAGACTATGGTCGGCGTTTTGTAACACTACTCCATTCGTTCCTACACTGTTGACAATATTGTTCACTTTCTCTTTAATAAATGTAACATTACTATCGCTTTTCCCATCAGACCCCACACTACTAACACTTTTGCCAACCGATCCCACATTAGTAACATTTTTCTTATCCGACCCCACTTTATTGCCAACTTTCCCATCAACATTTTTCCCAGCACATTTCCCATCAGACCCCACACTACTAACACTTTTGCCAACCGATCCCACACGTATACTTTTCCCAACCGATCTCAAATTAGTAATACTTTTATTATCCGACCCCACTTTACCAACTTTTACTTGAACACTCTTCCCAGCACATTTCCCATCCGGCCCCACATTGCTACAATTCCCATCGAACCCCATAGGTTTATCACATTTCTCACATTTATTTTTCTCGTTGTGAACAGCTACATATATATTTGGATATTTGTTGATGTTTTTGAATATGTCTAATATTTCTTTATGGTCGGTTACTATATGCGCTCCTTCCGCTACTTCATAGGCTATACAAGGGACTTCTTTTTCAGACAAAAAATCTTTAGCGTAATAAATATATCCATCTTTAATGCAAGCTTTTAAAGATGGAACTCTGAAATGTCCATTTTGTTCTATAATCGGGTGCAGGAAATATTCGGCAAATGGATTTTTCGTTTCATCTTTCCCATCTGATCCTTTTGTTTCGTCATCTTTCTCCTCTTTAATTTCAATTTTTGGTACCATGTCGGGGCTGTAAAGGGGTGAAACAGTTTTTTTTTTAATATTTACTTATTTTTTAGCTTAGCTGGGATCTGAGCCAGTACCGTGCATTTTAGTCAATTTAAGCGCAATCTGTTCAATAGTTTCTTATTTTGTTTTGCGTTAAAAAAAATAGGTTTAAGTAAATAAGTAATATTGTACAAGTGTAAGTTGCCAAATATTTTGAAACTATTTTTTTTAACTAACTACCTACGCCTGCCTGTTATAATATTTAATGTACTTAATGTTTTCTCTTTAAGTGATTTTTTAATTAAAAGAATTCTTTAACCATAGTTTCAGGTGTGCGTTGATATATCAGTCAGTCAGTAATGGTTGAACTGCCTTGCTCAACTTTTTTTATAAATCATTCTTTTGTAGAAGAATGGTGGAAGTTGGGACTTTCACGGTCCAAAAGGGGTGAATATTTAAATAATACTTACAGGATCATAACTTCATCGCTTTCTTTTGTCATCGGCTGAACCTCTTGTGCGGGCTCTATGTCCTACAAATAGAAAATAATATTGGTTTTTTTAATCCCTCTACTCATATAAGGGTTACTACTGGGCCCCGCAAACCGATATTTACACCGTTAAACTCGATTATCCGGACATCAGCTAAACGGATTCCCGATTATCCGGACTACCAATTACGTAAATATATAAAATAAGTACTTAAAAGTCGATTTTATGTTAGGGATTTTCAGATAAAATGTAGTAGTACTGCTTGTTTTCGAAATAAAATGTTTGTCTCGGTCTGTGTGTGTGAATGAGTGTGTGCGTAGTTTCTGATACCCTTGATACAAGTTACGGACTTAGAGGTCAGTTACTGTAATGAGATGATGGAGGGAATGATTATGTTATGAACAAGTATCTCACCCCATCCTGTGAGTGGTTGATAACCAGTACGTCCGTCCGGACCAGCGTTGACTGTTTCCTCAACACTTTCAAATCCTCCTTTAACTTGTCCGATACTTGCTCTTTTCTGCCAAACTGTAATACAAAGTTACCGATATTTATTTACGCATAATTTCTAGAGTTCGGATAATCGGGGCATAATTACATAAAATTATTTTTTGCTAGCAAAGTAAAATCATCTACAAATTTTTTTTTCGTTAAATAAAAATACTGAATTCGAAAATGCAAGTCGGTTAACGATAACCTTTTAGTTTTAGGGAATTCGAAAATTTGGGCGCTTATTTATCTAAACTTGACTAGCGTGGTCATAAAGGTTAGGTAATTGCTTACAGTTTAAAGTGTTTTCACATTTAAAACTATAATGTTCTCAAAATGTTTGCCTAATAACACCATATTGCTAGGAGAACTATGGATCTGTGTGTGAAAGGAAACTTTGGTAGAGGGAGGCCAAAGAAGGGTTGGATGGAGTGTGTGAAAAGGGATATGAATATGAAAGGAGTGAATGAGAGTATGACGAGTGATAGAAGCGAGTGGAAGAGAAAAACATATTGTGCCGATCACACTTAAGTGGGACAAGGGCAGGGAGATGATGACGATGAAAATGTTTGCCTAATTGCAATCAATGTGAATTTTTAAGTTGAATGGTATTTTGTTTGTATTATTTTTATTTTTCAATTGTGTGGTGCAATACTTAAAGAATTTATCCATTTATATTTTGAAAAGATGTACAAAAAAGATTTATTCATTTTATGCTGGTACACTCAGCTAACACATTTACGATTTCCTCGATTTCCATAAGTGCTTCTTAAGTCTGAACCCGCGACCTACCGTCTCATACCCCTTGACCAAGTACTGCTTGACCTCGCTCCTGAACCGTTTGTCCGTCCTCATCTCGTTGTAGAACTCCGTGACGCGCTTGGCGCGGTTGAACATCGTCACGAACTTGTGAGCCATCCACGCTTGGTGCTCGCACATGTAGCATACTAGGAAGTTCTGGGAATAAACATAAACATTCATATTATATTTTCACTTTACTAATCACAATAATATTATAGAGGCGAAAGTTTGTGTGTTTCTTACTTCTTCACATCTAAAAAGCAATTTATGAAAGAAAGAAAGAAACAGTTTATTTAAACATCACACACTATTTAGATTTATTCTTAGTGTTAATTCTTCATGATTTTGCTTTTAAAATAATGTAACATGTGTCTTTTTTGCCGAAATAAATGCTTTTCTATCTATCTATCTATCTAGACAAAAAATACAGTAAAAATACAAAAAAAAAAAAAAACTAAGGCAATACATAAAAAGACTTAATAAACAAATACAATAGAAACACACACATACTCTAAACAGTGGGTGATGAATAAAAGGACCCAACTCAGCATGATGCTGTGATGCATGAAGCATCACAACACTGATTTTCAGTTGGGCCCTCAGAGTCATCACGGAGTAAACAATATAAAACAAATAATAAAAAAATATATTGTTTGTGTTTATATGAAACTAGCAGCACCCAGTAGCTTAGTTCCCACTCCCGTGAGATTGCGGGGATAAAATTATACTAAAAACCTACCTCTTGAATAACTCTGTATTACTAATTACTAATATTATAAATGCGAAAGTAACTCTGCCTGTTACCTTTTCACGGCTAAACTACTGAACCGATTGACTTGAAATTCGGTACAGGGGTAGCTTATGGTCCGGGGAAGGACATAGGCTATGTTTTATCCCGAAATTCCCACGGGATCGGGATATACACATAAAACCGCGGGGCACAGCTGGTATTATATGTAGGTACCTATCATAATCTGAGACCTTCAATTTAGTCCATAGAAAAAGTAAATTACTACTCACAGTGTTATTGTCAGTACACCAGTAATTGTCCACCGGGCTGAACACTTTCGTAAACCTCGGTATATACTTAGATTTAGTTAATATCCTCTGGTCCTCGGTCCGAAAACAGATCATACAAAAGTTTTTACTCTCCACACAGCATTCTTTAAAAGTTTTCCATAGCTCCGGTACATCCGCCATTGTAACGGAGCTTTTTTTACATATCTGCTAAAGTTAAAATTAATATTTACTTCATATTTTTGTAATAAAAAAAAGCAAAATAAACAAAAATCTATTAGAATTTTGTGTGATCAATATTTTTTTTATTTTTGACGTTGACTTTTGTTGAATGGAATGACAGCGGGTGGGTAGGAATAGTGATGTGCAAGACGAAATCAGTTCGATATCGATTATATTAAAATGCGCTTGGTGATTAACATACCTGCTATTAAGGGCCCTATGCGTTCACCCGTGTGCGGATTTGGTCCGCATGTGGGCTGCCCGCAACCCAACATTTCATACATGTTTTTCCTATAACGCGTATGGCATTCGGGTAGAAAGGATAACGAATAAACTCAAACAGTATTTTAATAATTCTTTTTTCATTAGAAAGTACATTCTGAATTCACCCTGAGTAACAGGCTATATTTTATCCTCGTATTCCCACGGGAACGGGAACCACGCGGGTGAAACCGCGAGACGCCGCTAGTCTGCTATAATTTTATAGATATTTTTATAGCAATTACTGTATTAAACTAAAATAAATAAAATCCAATTGAAACTTAAGATGTAACATGAGATTTATTCACTATATTTGAACAATTTGTATTTGACGCCGATCACGTAAGATTTATCGATAATCCCGCAGGTTTCTATAAAGTCTTCTTTACTACGGTACTTGTAAAAGCACTTGTTCGGTTTCCATTGGCTCACAAACTTTTGGTCCATGAAGAATGGCTCCGATGTTTGTAAGTCCAACGGCTCTTGGACCACGGGAAGGACCAATCTAGAAAAAAACATTTTAATATCAAAAAATTGACAGTAAGCATATTTAGTCGGAAAAACAATATATAATAAAATTAGAAAAGAAAACAAAATGCATGCCAAACTATATAATAATCGAAAGCATGCATGATTCTTATTTTTTAAAAACGGTTCGAGTTGAAATTAGCAACAAGCATTATACAAGCGTAGCGATTAAGCATATTGTTACTCACTGTACCTACTAATAATAAAAAGAGAGATATAATAATTTTATAACTTTCTCACCTAGTAGCGTGTAAGAACATGCGATGGGGCGCGATGTCTGTCGCATTACTATAAGTATAGTCGCCTAGGATCGTATGGTTGACCGCCCAGCAGTGTACGCGCAACTGGTGACGTCGACCTGAGCAAAATAACAATGATAATTTAATGTTACATCATATTGACTGGCCTCTGTGGTAGGTTCGGAAGAGATTCCGGGTTCAAACCTTAGGTCATATAGTCTATGATGTTGAGCAATAATTTTGTATCGCTACGACTATTTACGAATTACAATCGGTATAGTTTCTAGTTGTTAAGGTGCGTAGAAAAAAATATTCAAAAGTAATTTGAAAAAAGTCAATAAACAACATGCACGTTAGGTAAAAGTAAATTCGTTCTATTATTTTATGTAAACGTACCAGTAATAGGTTTCAACAGTATCACAGTGACAGGGTCCTTGCCGTAGTACCCGGACTCCAGCGCCAGCACGCGCGTGTGAGCGTGCTTCGGTCGACGGCATAACACGTCCGGGTTCACGCGGGCTACCATCTTATGGCTTGATTCCGCTGTTCGCGGGTCTATACCTGTAGCGACGACAAAATGTAGTTAATTATAGTATTATTGGCGAAATTTAAACTTTATTAGTGATAATGATCTCGTCACCTTGGACAGCAAGTGTGAAAATGTTTTGAGAGATGTTTTTTGTATGAATATGTACTCGTATGTTAGTCTTGATCTGTCTGGGTATGTTCTGGCTATTCTAAATATGCACCTAATTTGCAAAGAAAACAGTAAAATCCGTTTACCAATGTCCATAGTAAAAGCCTTTCCTACAGCGAACAAATGGCGGAATAAAAATAAAATATCTTACCAACATCATACTCGATATCAGCCAGATCAAAATCCACATGTCCCCTCACTACAGCCAAATAATACTTCCTAGTAGTTCTCTTTTCAAACAGTTTACAAGCCTTGGCTGCTGCTAACTTTGTTTTGGCTACACAAAGCACTCCACTGGTTGAATAGTCGAGCCGCTGTACAAAGTGTATGGGGTTCGCTGACGTCGATAGATGGGAGTCAGGAGACGCGATATGGTACGTAACTGTGTTCTGTAAAATAAGAGAATTCAAGATTAATTCTTCTTGTTGTATATGCCTCTGTGACCAAATAGTAATTACAACGAATACGCTATGAAAGTCATCATAATTTTGCACGTAATTTTAAGATTTTTCGGGAATTCACCTTTTTACGACTATGTTAAGAAGCTGTACAGTACAGACATAGATTTCTGTTTTCTTTTCAACTATCGATATAAATATTAACAAAACAAAAAAATGTGATAGCACAACACTTTAACTGTCAAAGAACAGTACATATTCAAGTAGGCATCTATTATTCTACGTTATCGATAAAATTACAATAATAAATGCAACAAATTACATAAAATTAAATACTATACCTTTTCAGTAACATCGTCAGAATTAATGTACATGTCATAGGGTTTATTTACGACGAGAAAATTATCACTTTCATATACTTTTTCGATAGGTCCCATCGCGTTTTTCGAGGTCTTCACTAAAGCTGTGTTTATGTATTCCATATTTATAAAATTTTAATGTTCCTCTTTATAGAACAAAATTAAAAATAATTCGGTTAATTTAATCTTTAAATCATTTTATATTTTTTCTAGTTTATTTCGGTTTACTCCATTCGGTATTTTGGAATTAAATTCACATTTTAGTATAAAAAACTGGAATGAATATTTCACAAAAAAATATTAAAATGCAACATTTTGACTTTTTTCTTTTTGCAAAAACAAAATGTATTTTTGACTGCTGAAAGTGAAGCTGACAGACCCCTGAAAAAGAAACCCACCAAAAACATTCTGTAAAAAACTAGCCAAGTCTCGATGGAGCTGCTTGTTTATCTCTAAAAAGTAATGAAATCTAGACAGACTCGTGCCAAGTCTAAGGTTCCTTACTGAGATTTCTTTATTATTATAGTGAATGTTGTGTAACTTGGCCGTTGAACATTGTTTAAAACGTTGGTAGTGGGTACAAGTCAATTTTGTTTACACGTAATGTTATAACATTATTAAAATACGCAGCTTTATCAAGGCCACAATTAACTGGATATTGAATTAACATTTTTCAAGAGGCAATTTTCTATCGTCAATGGGTAGGTTCTGGTTTTTTTAAGATTGGTGCAATAGCGTCATGGAGCACCTAGTTTTGTACCCTTGTGTACATACATGTGAACCCTTCAACGGCCAAGTTACACAACATTAACTATAATAATAAAGAAATCTCAGTAAGGAACCTTAGACTTGGCACGAGTCTGTCTAGATTTCATTACTTTTTAGAGATAAACAAGCAGCTCCATCGAGACTTGGCTAGTTTTTTACAGAATGTTTTTGGTGGGATTTCATTTCTTTTTGTTAAAACTTGTTTACATTAATTTATTTTATTAGATTTTCTTATTTGACTCATTTTTTTTCCTTTTAGGAGTAGTATTTTATTATTAAGCGCCCTGCGGTTTCACCCGCGTAGTTCTCGTTCGCTTTTCCGTGGGAATTTCGAGATAAAAAGTATCCTATGTGCTTTTCCTGGTTTTAAGCTACCTCCCCACAAATTGTCAGCCAAATCAGTTCAGCTGTTCTAGAATTATAATTCCCGTTCCCATTCCCGTGGGAATTTCGGTATTAAAAGTATTCTATGTTCTTGTCGTGGTTCTAAGCTACCTCCCCACCAATTTTCAGCCAAATCAGTTCAGCCGTTCTTGATTTTTAAATTCCCGTTCCCAATCCCGTGGGAATTTCGGGATTAAAGTATTCTATGTCCTTTTCCTGGTTCTAAGCTACCTCCCCACCAATTTTCAGCCAAATCAGTTCAGCCGTTCTTGAGTAATAAATTCCCGTTCCCATTCCCGTGGGAATTTCGGGATTAAAGTATTCTATGTTCTTGTCCTGGTTTTAAGCTTCCTCCCCACCAATTTTCAGCTAAATCAATTCAGCCGTTCTTGATTTTTAAATTCCCGTTCCCATTCCCGTGGGAATTTCGGGATTAAAGTATTCTATATTCTTGTCCTGGTTCTAAGCTTCCTCCCCACCAATTTTCAGCTAAATCAATTCAGCCGTTCTTGATTTTTAAATTCCCGTTCCCATTCCCGTGGGAATTTCGGAATTAAAGTATTCTATATTCTTGTCCTGGTTCTAAGCTTCCTCCCCACCAATTTTCAGCTAAATCAATTCAGCCGTTCTTGATTTTTAAATTCCCGTTTCCAATCCCGTGGGAATTTCGGGATTAAAGGTATTCTATGTCCTTTTCCTGGTTCTAAGCTACCTCCCCACCAATTTTCAGCCAAATCAGTTCAGCCGTTCTTGAGTTACCCGTCCCGTTCCCGTTCCCGTATAATTCCCGTTCCCGTTCGATTATCCTAGTTTTTATAGTTTTCCCTTTATGTGGCCATTAAACCCTAACTCTGTACCAAATTTCAGCTCTCTAGGTTTATGGGAAGTACTAGTTCTATTTTGATGATCATGAGTGAGTGAGTGAGTGAGTGAGTGAGTGAGTGAGTGTCTGTCATAAATACGAAACTTTGCTTTCGCTTAACTTCGGAACTAAATGACCTACAGACTTGAAATTTTATTTTAAGTATGTGATTGTATAGCTTACTGGATGACGAAAATTTCAGCGTTCTAGGCTTATCCAGAGGTTGTCAAATAGGGGCCTGAAAATGCGGCGAAAGGGTTCCTGTAAAGGATGGTACGGCAGTGTTTGCTTCGCGCTCGACTTGGCGGGGGGCACTGCCGTGCCCCCAGATAGAAAAATGAGAAAACCTCAAAAATTTATAATTCTGTGGCTGTGGGTTAATTTTTTTTCACAAATTCTTGAACGCATTTTTAGCGAACATGACATTCGTGACAGATCACTCAAGTTTTTTTAATCAATCAAATCAATCTTGACTTGAATCAATCAAGTCAAATCAGCACGCAATTTATTTTAAAACATTACAAACTTTATTTTGATAATTAATACGATAAACTTTGAATGAACTACAGAGTAATACAATGAAAGAACATACAACCATTGATAAAATCTTTCTTACCTTCGAAATAAATCTACTTAGATTAGATAAATCCTACTAGGCTGACCGGTGTTGTTTGGGTAACCAAAACTTAAGCTACAGACACACTGACGCGTCGTGTCGTGCTCTGCAGCACCTGTCGCATTTTAACGCATCATTTTTAGCCTATAGTATCTTTCTCAATGATTATGAGCTATCTAATGCAATAATATTTTAAAAAGTGTCTAAATTTGCATTGTTATTCACATGGTCAGATGACGACTATCATGATCCCATAACAACCAACTCGAGCCGAATGATAATGATAACCCAAATCAAATAGATTTAGCTAACTAAGCTTAACGGCTTAATTTTGTTGAATACACACAAAATAAGTGGCTTAACTTCGCATGCATACTCCAGTTAAGGGACAAAGGTTGGAGGATCAAAGTTTGAATAGAAACCATGTAGAAACAGCAATACCAACGTTAGAGCACTGATATGACGTCCCGTCCCGTGCGTGATAGTGAAACTCTGCCTTTACGTATGATTGCTTTGCTTGTTTGCTAACTTCTGTCTGTCATTCTGTCAAAAAGTACCTACCGAAGTTTGTTTTGTTTGTTTGATTATTTTCAACAAACACTATTTTGTTACATTTTCACTTGAAAATAACAAAAATTAAGTTAAATATACCCAAAAAAGCTTCTAAACAGCCAATTATTAACATAATCTAACTAAAAACTACAAAAATGAAACGAATAAAACGTCATAAAATTAAAAAAGAGAAGTCTGAAGTCTCTACTTCTCAAGTTGATAATGAAGAACATGATTTAGCGTACTACATCCATGATAGAGTAGAGTTGATGCATCAGGTGTTCTCTCTGGTCAAGTATAAGGAGATTAAGGCGATGTCTCCGCAGTGTGTGAGGAATCTATCACTTGGAGACTTACAGGAGCTGTGTACCGAAGAGGTTGGTAGCTTACTTATGAATGACGAATATTCTTTCCCTAGTAGGGAATTTCAAATCCTCTCTTAGCGGATGCCTACGTCATAACATCTAAATGTCAGCCCGATCCGTCCAGTGGTTTGGGCTGTGCGTTGATAGATCACTATGTCAGTCAGTCAGTCATCTTTGAGTTATATGTATATATTTAGTTAGTCGAGTAAAACATGTGAAATTAGAATGTAGTTGAACTTAGTTACATTGGTAGATGTTATGGAGAGTTGGAACTCCCAAAATATTAACCATAAAATGTTCCTTCAATGACTCAAAACGGTTTAAATTGTTAAGAACTGCCTTCTTATAAGTACATAACTTAATCAATCTCTGTCATCTTAATGTATGTACTTACTGATCCTTGATTATGTTCATTACCTGTATCTAGGGTATAGAAACTAGACACACACTCATGACATCATCACTCTAATAATTACTTGGCAGTTGGCATGGTATCGAAGCTGCACTCGTAAGTTTCACTAAAAATAAGGACAAACAATTATTCTGTCACTCAGGCTATAGAAAGCTACCTAGTTATCACTTTTAAATCTGCCTCCTCATATAGAAATATCTAGGTATATAATTTTTAATGTATAATTAAGACCTATACAATAAATACAAATATTTATTACTAGCTGTGCCCCGCGATTTCACCCGCGTAGTTCGCGATCCCGTGAGAATTTCGGGATAAAATATAGCCTATGTTCTTTCCCGGATAATAAGCTACCCCTGTACTAAATTTCAAGTCAATCGGTTCAGTAGTTTAGCCGTGAAAAGGTAACAGACAGACAGAGTTACTTTCGCATTTATAATATTAGTAGGATTCCATATGTATTAGTAAACAGAAAAAAGCCACTTAATTTAGTATTTCATTCCTCCCACAGCTTCTCGGCATAAGCTCAAAGCGCCTCCTGTCCATCCTGGACGGGGTAGAGCCCCCGTCGGATACGGACACATCCTCCCCGTCCCCGCCCCCAGACGACAACCTGGAGACCATATCGCTGGACAGCATCTCGTCGGACGAGGAACTGCTCACACAGGGCAGCGGGAAAAAGAAGAAGGTACAGATTAGCATTAGAAAAAAAAATCATTTATTTAAATAAAATTAATGACATTTAAAAAACCATTTGACTTGTGACTTTAGTTCTCTGTCTGATCACTTCATTGCGAATGTGATCTTTCAGAGAAACTCCGAGCATAGCTCTCTCCATAGCTCTCTGAGCGTCCACGTCTCGGTACTGTAGGTCATCACTGGTAGGACGCACTGATTGAAAACTATTGTTTTTAGGCACTGTGAAATTTGCGATGAGAAGACTCCCCACATATAAAATAAGATATAAAATGATTAAAACTCATCTAATAAAATCATGTCTATAATATTTCATGATATAAATATTCTCTAGCTCCAAGTGCCTAGTAGCGCCATCTCCTGATATAATTAGAAATTACGTATCAAAATTACAAATAATTTCTTTTTATTGATATTCATAAATAATGTGTCCACATATTATTATTAATAACTCCTTGCACAACATAAACAACCATTATTGAAATTCAAATATCATATCTTTTTCTAGCACAAACACCGCCGCCGGCACTCCAAATCATCCAAATCCAAGCACTCTCGGGCCTCATCTCACGACTCTGGCCCGGACGAGCGAAACGAGCAAAACGAGCGAGGCGAGCGCTCGAAAGCGGGCCGAGCGGGGCTCACTGTGCTCGAGTTGTTGGAGCTACAAGCGCGAGCGAGAGCTATACGCGCGCAGTTACTGCAGGAACAGGCGAAGGGTGAGGGATTTATTTATTTTAATACTTTTCCTAGAACCAAAGTGTAAAATGACAATTGAAACCTTATCAAAAGTCTGTTAAGTAATTTTATTTCTGAAGAAGATAAATGAAGAATAATTCTTTAAAAGCTTATAAAGTACAGAACCAGTAGGGTCTATAAAATACTTTTTAACAATTTCTTTAATAATTCATCCCTTTTTTAGTGTTCTGCACCCAAAGTGTAAAAACTGGTCCCTATTACTGAGACTTCCCTGTCCGTCCGTCTATCACCAGGCTGTATCTCAAGAATGGTGATAGTTAGACAGTTGAAATCACAGATGATGTATTTCTATTGCCGCTATAACAACAAATACCAAAAATATTTTTATTTTTAAGGGGGCTCCCATACAACAAACGTGTTTCATTGTTAACATAGGTATAACATTCAATTTTTGGACACCAAGCTGCTAAAATTAATGAAATTAAATACCTCCCCCCGACAGCCCGTAAATCGGAGACAGAACCCGCCCCGGCGGTGTCAGACAAGTCTGACAATGAAGTGGAGATCAAGGAGGAACCGCCGGATGTTGTGGAGATCAGCAGCGACGACGAGAAACCTGATGTGGAACAACTACAGAGGGAAATTGGTGAGTCTAGTAGGGAGCGGGTTATGTATTAGGATTGCCGTAGTAGAAATCCCCCTCGGGATCCTACGGCACCCCAATGTAACGCGGACGGAAGTCGCTGTGTTTTTAGTAGGAAGGGGGGCCTTCTGGCTGGGAGAGCCCTACATGCCCCGGGGCCTCCCAATCTCGGCTCACGGTGGTATGCAGTTCTATGCATTTTCACTGCGTTAAAAAAAAAAAAAGGTCATGTATTAGGGCAGGGACAGCGAACCAACGGCACGCAACACAATAATTTGGGCACGTCACTAATCACAAAATACACTATGAATTCCGTTCGCGAAAGTTTAAAAAGTGCACAAAATTCACTATGCACTACGAAAAAAGTTGTGTACCTAACTAGGCTAATGCCAAGGTCTGGAGCTGGTCGAATGAATCCAGTTCAGCATGCTGCTAAAAGTAATACGTTACCTAACATCACAAAATCAAAATTGTTTCAAGGCATGTCTTTGATCTCAATAAACATTTCTTAAGAAAAATGGCATGTTTGTATGTAAAGGTTCGCCATCCCTGTTATAGCGGAAATCTACCAGATAGTGGCCAAGTATATCTGTATCTATTTATTTATTTAAACACAATACAAGTTACAATCAAACTTAGCTATGTACAAGCAAATGGATTAAAACTGGATTGGAACTCAAATTTTGTGTCGACTAACTAAACCAGGTAAATTTTACAGTTGGTCAAGCAAGTTAATTATATGAGACAGGGGAAAAAAAAGAATCACAAATATTTAAGTAAGGGACATGCCAAAATATCAAAATAAGCACAAGTATATACAATATATCATCAATCTTCTTCTAACATACAGCTGTATTAATGTAAATACAGAAGAAGAAAAATTAAGAATAGATTAGATTAATTTTATGAATTGTATCAAAATTTACCTTTAAACTCTAGTAATCCTATTTCGTTATTCTCCATAGTATGACATTTGGTCTACCGCGCCCACTTAAATAATCCACCTAAAAAACCACATTATCATCAAGTAACATATTCTATTTTTAGTTGCAGAAAAGCCACAACCGAGTCCAAAACCTTCCGAAGAGGTAACCAAACCGACAGACACACAAGAAACCAGTACAACGGTCACCAAACGAATCAACGACCTCATTATCACTGTGCCACAGACTAAAACGGGCAGGAAAATAAAACTGAACCGACCCAAAGTCACTAACATAGTAGAAAAAGAAAAAACTACAGAAAAAAGTAACACTGGCAACACTGATGTAGTTGTAGTTGAAGCTAGTGTTGCCAGTGTAGCTGAAAAAGAAGATAAAGATGGTGAAGCAGAGAAGAAAAGAAGAAAGATTAAGAAAAAGAAGAAAGTTGCTCTTGAGAAGGATAGCGATCACGATGCAATAACTCTACAATTGTCAGATTCAGAGAAAATGGATCTTCTGGAAGATTTCGACGGTTCTAGAAAAGAATATGTAACTTCTACTGATAGCGAGAGTAGTTCGGACTCCGATGACAGTGATGAAGCAGATACAAGCAAAAATAGACCTAAAAATAATAGCAATAAAGTTGAAGATAGCAACAAAGCTAAAGAAAGCAAAAATAAAGCTAAAACTGATAGTAATAAGGCACAAAAGCAAAAAGCTATAAAAAAGAATGTAATTAATAATCTAACAGACGAAAATACACTTAAAAACAGTGGGGATAAAGTCGAAAATGTAATAACAGATACAGAACCAACTGAGAAAATAACTGCAAAGGAAAATCAACCTGAATCTGAAGAGAATACGGTTGAAAATGCAACTGAAGATGTAGCAGAAAGTAATTCAAGTGAAGAAGCGAATATAGATTCTAATATTATTGAAGCTTTTGTTGATAAGGGTGAAATTCCTTTGAAAAATACTGAAGATATTAAAACTGTTGTTACAAATGATATAGATATGGGATTAAATGGAAATAAAGAAGAAAATTCAAAAGAAAATGACTCTAATAAAGTAATTGAAATTACTTGCATAGAAGATATACCTATTATTAATGATACTCAGGAAGTTGTACACAATGAGAACAATTTGGAACAAAATCCTGAAATTGTTGATGTTAATAATGAAAAAGCTGTTGAAATTGAACAAAGTGTTGATGCCACTGATAAAAATACTGAGAAAAATCAAGAAATAGCTGTAATTAGTGAAAAACATGAAGAATTAGTTGATAAAATTAATGATTCAGTACCAAATGTTAATGTTGATGAAGATATGGAAGCTAATAAAACTAAAACAGCTATAGAAAGTGACAAAGAGAAGTCAGATGGTGAGCTATCAGATAGAGATAGCTCAGAAGTCGAAGCTTCTGACTTAAAAGCTGAAGTGGTCTGTATATCAGACGAGGAGACGAAAGCAAACAAAAAGAAGAAGAAGAAAGATAAGAAATCAAAGAAAGATAAGAAGAAAAAGAAGTCGGATTTTCGTGAGGACGGTGATCAGAACTTTTATAAAGATAGTGTTGAAATTGGAGATACTGATGGTTCTGTTAAAGATAGTACTAACAAAGGTAAAGATAGAGATACAATTGAAATTGAAGATAGAGATGATTCTATAAAAGATAATCTTAACAAGGATGAAGATAATTCTAACCGAGATAAAGATATAAAAAAAGAAAAACAAAATGAAATCGAAATAAATTCATCAGAAGATGACGTTTACGAGATTCTAGAACTATCCGACGATTCTTCTTGTGACGAAGTTGAAGGCACTGTTTTATCTAAGGAGCCGACAGCAGAAGAAATAGAGGCTTTGTCTGCTAAGATAGACGAGATTCAAGAAGGAACAGATGAGACGAGAATACAAGAAGATATACCATCTAAAGATGAAGAAAATATAGAACATATATCTTGGAAAGATAGATATTTAGATAGCAAGAAAGTCAAAAAAGTACTCACGACAGCTAATATTCTCAATGCTTTACGCAAGAAGAATAAAGAGCTTAAAGTTAGGATAGAAGAATCTAAGAAAGTTGTTCTAGAAGATATTCCTAGTGATGATAAAGTAGTTAGTGAAGAGAATATTCTAGAAGAAGGTTCTATAGAACATTATAACACTTTAGAATCTTCTACAAAGTATGTTGACCCTGTTAAAGAGAAGAATGATGAAAATAAATCTGTTACAGCAAAAGATGCTCAAATATCTGAAGAAAAGAACGCAGAAGAAAGAACAGTGTCGAAACAAATGAAGAAAAATGCAAAACAATTGTTGAAAATGTATAAAAAGTTGCTAAAATACAATGATATGAACAAAAAAAGTGATCCCGCCAAGAAAAAGAAGAAAAAGTCCAAAAAGAAAGATGGCGGGGCTAGTGTTGCTAGTTAAGATGTTGTAAATTAATTAATAATAATTATTGTTTAGTTTTAAGAAATAAATGTTTATTAAATGTGGACTATTTTTGTTTGTGACTATTTCCCCCAGTTTTGAGTATTTTTTAGTTCAAAAGTAACAATATCCAGTCCATTAAACATCCCATTCCCATAACCCAGTCGTAGTTTTCCATATATTTGCAATAGTCCCAGCAGAACCGGAGACTGTCCTTGGATGCTTTTATAATGTTATACAGGGATAGTCGCCGGATTGTGCATCCTTTACACAAGATTAAATATGTCAAAGGGCTTCCGTGTGTTGGCTTTGGCCCCATACTAGCCTTCCAAAAGACCGGGACTCCTTAATAGTCCCGTGAATGGAAAAGACATGTAAAATTCCTAGATGACATTTTTATCGAAATCATAATTTCTGTGTAAAATCTAGTCGCTAAAATGTAAGTAAATTTTATAGTCTAGCAAAACTAAGACTACGTGATATAAAAAAAATCGCGACAAATTGAGATTTTATGATGTCGGTTAAAAATTAAATGTAATAAAAATGAGGCTGTTTCCGGTGTATAATATAACAAGTGCTCAATTGATATTGGCAATTAGTTTTGCTACTCAACAACAGATGGCGCTGACTATTTCTTTTTCCTACCTCCACGTTACCCTTGTATGTTTGTTAACGACATCACTAGTCTTCATTGCTACCAACATAATGATCCCAATCAAACGAGACAAACAAAAGCATTAAAAAAAAACAAACAAAGCAAAAATCAAATAAATCAAAGTCAAAAAAGAATTGATGCTATTCGTAAATGAAAAAAAGATCGTAACTTTTGTTATTTTATCGTGAATTTGTAATAAAAGACTGCTTTATTTAAATTCAGTGATAAGTTTTACATCTAATTTAACTAATAATGGAAGAAACATGCTGTGGTTGTCTCAGTAAAGACCGAAAACTTCGATTATTATCAGACATTAAATATTCACATATTTTTACGGAAATACTGAATGAAATATATGTAAGTAAGCATTTAATTATGTAGTAATAATCATATTCAAGTCATTTATGTCATAAACAGTAATGATTTTGACTTCCGTGCTAGGTAATTGTGTGTTTGAATTATGATCAACAAATGTTTGTCTCGGTCTGTGTGTATGAATGTGTCCGTAGTTTGTGATATCCTGAATTGATAATGGACTTAGATAAGAGTTAGTTGTTGTAATGAGGTCCAAATCAAGGATCCTGGGTTCAATTCCCAATTCAATTTATAGAGTGTGGTACACACTATCTCCCATTATTCGATAGTTTACTTATCAGAGAATAACATAATATCTTTCCCGTGGGCATACCGGGATTTTCTTATAGTGGTTGTAGAAATAAATAACACGAATATTAGAAAAGAAACGAATATATATTGTCCAAAGAAAGAAGAATTTACAGTAATAGACAATTAATAAAAATAGCGTGTGGTTGCCACATTCTTAATCCCGGTATGCCCACGGGAAAGAGAACTAAGCAGGGCACGGCTAGTAAAAATAACATAACATAATCATTCACTAAATCATCGTAAACACTAAAAACATTCACCTTAACAAGCTTTTTCACCCATAACCATGTCAATCATCCTTACTTATAGTTTGTAAAATTTAGGATGATCTCTGTGACAGCTGTTAGTGAAATCCCGCCTATAAAGTTCTGAATTTCTTAGTACTACAGTCAGTACATGTTAATGTCATACTTTATGGGCATGTCAACCTGTTTAGTGATGGTCATCGTGACCACGGACTATAAATTATCGATATTCTAAGTAAAACTCTATTTAAAATGAAAGTGCATTTTAATTTTATTGTATATTTTAATATCATAATCATAATTTACATTTGATATAAAATAATACTAAGTAAATAAAATCCAATTTCTAACTTACTCATATAATATTCCATCAGAAACTGATTCAGATATGGATTGGGTGTACCCTTTTAAGAGAATTATTGTTTTTTGTAATTAAATTATTCGTTTAATTTAGTACCTAGCGTTTCATCTATATAAAATTTAACATTATCATCTTCAATAGTCAGAAACATCGATAATTTCTATCGACATAGATTTTGATCCCGCCAACCCTATGAACGAAAGTTTGACATCTGTCTCAGAGATCATCCTAGATTTTACAATCTATAGTGTGTTATAACTCTCAGGTGTCTAAGCTAAGTTTGAAATAACAATGTGTAGGTGTCCCCGTACTCCCCGCTCTGTGTCCGCCTGTGCTGGGAGTGCGGCGCGGCGCTGCGGCGGGTGTATCGCTTCAAACAACAGGTCCATGCCAGCTATAATGTGTTGGTGCAGGTGAGAATACACTTTTTATCAAAACTTATATTATGAAGTCGAGATATGACCCATTTACTATCGTGCCCGTTGTGCCCTTTCACCTGCACACGAGAAGACCTGATGGAGGCAAATGGCGCTGGTGTGGATGTGGCTGAGTTTTGGTCCGGGAGAATTTAATTTAGTATTATTCAGTATATGTTATTTTGTGGCCATTGACACGATAGAAGAAGAAGAAGAAGTCGAGATACTTCATCACACAGCTAATGTAAACGACGGGTGACAATATAATAGTGAAGTCAGTTTTTTTCTTTTGCTTTCATTTAAAAAGTTATGATAAGTCAGTTTTTCAAAATGCCGCCGAATTTTATTGTTATTCTACACCGAACAACAGGCGAACGCTGTGATACACAGCTGAGCGCGGTCATCGACCCGAGCCGTCACAGAATACTTGATAGCTAGTGTGCCGTCTGGTAATACGACATTTATTTAGTATTTTTAAACATAAGTAATCGACTATAATTTTTGATATGTTTATTGGATGTATGGATTCAGTTACTGCTACAGATATTCTGATTTTAATAAGTCCCGTAATTTCAAAATAGGCGTGTATAGACAATTTGAAAATCAGTTTTTTCTTTCTAAATCCACCATCAATCTAGAAACTAATTAACAATCCAACTCTCCTCACCAGAACATCCCCCACCCCCCACTGACCTCCCTGTCATCGCACTCGGCTCACTCCCTGTCGTACCCGGACGTGCTCGTCAAGGAGGAGGGCGTCCCGTGGGACGTCAAGAGCGAGGGGGACAGCACGCACTGCGAGCCCGAGGCGTTTGTCAATGAACTCGAGGTCGACGAGTATTTGGTGAGAATTTATTGATTTCTTTAATACATTAAATTTTTTTTAGTAATTAACACAAAAATTTTGAAAAATGCATTCAAAATATTCGCCTCTACCGGGACTTGAACCCAGAACCGTGCTGAACAGGTGCACTGCTCTGTCCAATTGAGCTACCGTCTTTAAGGCGACACTGGTCAAATAACAATGATTTTTAAAACTTTTTTTCAGCCAGAAATAGAAACAAAAAAGGTGAAAGTGAAAAATAAAAACAAAATCAAAATCAAAGTCGACAAGAAAAGAAAGTCAAAGTCTGTTTGTGACAAGGTGTCTAAGAAAGTAAAAAATATTAGTATAGAAAATGGGACGGACCAACACGAGAGTATTGACAATAATATTATAGAGGAGGTATGTATTATAATTATTTATGTTGTACTAGCTCTGCGGTTTTACCCGCGCGGCACCTTATCCCGTGGGAATTTCGGGATTAAAAGTATCCTAAATTACTCCTTACTTCACCAGCTATCTGCCAATAAAAGTCCCGTCAAAATCGGTCCAGCCGTTTACACAAACAGACACTCCAATTTTATTTATTAGTATAGCTTAAGACTATAAATCTTTAAATAATAATTAAAAGCGCCCGTAGGCAGTTCGATTCTTGTCGCCTCCGCTGATGACGATTTTTAGGGTTCCCGGGACCCTATTACTGAGACTTCGCTGTCCGTCCGTCCGTCTGTCACCAGGCTGTATCTCAAGAACGGTGATAGCTAGACAGTTGCTGGACGCTGTTAGTAATATTATAAATGCGAAAGTAACTCTGTCTGTTACCTTTTCACGGCTAAACTACTGAACGGATTGACTTGAAATTTGGTACAGGGGTAGCTTTTAGTCCGGGGGAGGACATAGGCTATGTTTTATCCTGAAATTCCCACGGGATCGGGAACTATGAGGGTAAAACTGCAGGGCACAGTTAGTAACAGATATACAGAGGTTTTATCCCCCGCAGCCCCCGCCCCTCCCCCCTCTCCCCCCTCCGTCGAGGCGTCCCCGCAGTAAGGAGGTGCTCCCCGACCGGCCGCAGTGCGCCGACTGCGGGAAGCAGTTCAGCAGTAAGAAGACTTATAGGTACCATATGAAGTAAGTACAAATACAAAAATAATAGGTATCTTATGAAGTAATTTATACAAAAATACTAGGTATAAATAATAGGTATTATATTAGGTAAGTTATACAAAAATACTAGGTATAAATAATAGGTATCTTATGAAGTAAGTACAACCCCGGACCAGAGCGGGTCAACTCTGTTAACTATAATGCTACTCAAATTCATTTAATATCAACATTATGACAGATTTTTTGACACCAATGACTCAACGGTTGTCGTACTAACATCATCGACAGTCGTTACGGGTAGTTAGAGCCCTCAAAAGTCTAACATTTGGTTTAACCAAAGAATGTCGTATAGCCCTCTGGGTTGTGAAGGTCTGATGGCAGTCGCTTCACGTAAAATACTGACATTCCGCCAAATCTGGTTAAACTGAAAACCGACCTCAAATAGACATGGGATAAAGGTTCGGAAAAGAAAAAAAACCGACTCAATGGCTCATAAAACTTAGATGTTTGTCATAGAAACAGTATTCTGACGTTTATTTGACATTTTACATCATCATGCTACGACCGGTAGGAGAAAAACTAACGCGAATTAAACCGCGGGGCGCCGCTAGTTAATACAATAAATTGATTGTATTTCAGTGTAATACACAAAGGCCAGAACAAACACCCGTGTCCGCGGTGCGGGAAGACCTACCAATGGAAGTCGAACCTGGGACGGCACATGAGGACACACAAGGTATGTACTACATACTCATCACTATACACCCCTATTTTGAATTCGAGCTACTTAATCACACAGCTAATGTAAACGACGGGTGACAATATAATAGTGAAGTTAGTTCTTTTCTTTTGCTTTTATTTAGAAAGTTATGATAAGTCAAAGTTTTTCAAAATCCCGCCGAATTTTATTGTTATTCTACACCGAACAACAGGCGAACGCTGCGATACACAGCTGAGCGAGGATATTTTTATCGGATATATGGATTCAGTTACTGCTACAGATATTCTGATTTTAATAAGTCCCATCATTTCAAAATAGGAGTGTATATCTAACTTCTATATATTATTATTATACACTAGCTGTGCCCCACGGTTTTACCCGCGTAGTTCCCGATCCCGTGGGAATGTGGGGATAAAAATGCTAAAAACCTTCCTCTTGAATCACTCTATCTATTACTGAAAACCGCATCGCAATCCGTTGCGTAGTTTTAAAGATGTAAGCATACATAGGGACAGAGAAAGCGACTTTGTTTTATACTATGTAGTGATGTAGTGATACTAGCTGTGCCCCGCGGCTTCACCCGCGTAGTTCCCGTTCCCGTGGGAATTTTGGGATAAAAAGTATCCTATGTGTTATTCTGATGTATAAGCAAGATTATTGTAAAGTTTCATTAAAATCCATTCAGTAGTTTTTGCGTGAAAGAGTAACAAACATCCATACATACAAACTTTCGCCTTTATAATATTAGTAGGATAAAACTCTTCCGTTATTGAGTGACGTACTGACTGACAGACAACGCACAGCCGAAACTACTGGTCGTAGAGAGCTGTTTGGTACGTGTGTTTGTTGGGGGGAGTACGCTACCACTAAGAGAGGATTTTTGGAAATCCCCCCCTAGGTGGAGAAAAGGGAGGAAACCCAAATTCTGCCGGAAGTCATTGTTCCACGCGGACGAAGTCGCGGGCAAAAGTTAGTATTATAATAAACATGTATTTAGTGTAGTAACATGTCTGTGGCGACATCTGCACGCCACATAGGAACTAAGAACTAACAGCGCCATCTATCGGCAACTGTGGGAAACAAACTGAAGAGTCCTGAATCGCGCAAGCGAAATTTACATCGCAATTGACTATGTATACTCGAGCCCGACTACAACCGTCGGGCAGCGCCCACCAACAACACCCGTCTGGGCGGAGGATCCGAGCGACTCAATGGGGATTCCCACATCCCCATATCGCTCATTTGGTGCTACAATGTCATAATTACATATTTTTTTACATACACGTCATTTTATTTATGCATATAATTTAGGTTATTTATAATATATAGAAACGACTGGGACTCTAAAAGAATACAAATGAAAGCTACTTTTAAAATGACTCGGATTATTTAAGTCTCCCCAAAATGTCATACATTGAAATCATATCTTTGATTGAATCTCCTCTAAAAATTGTAATTACGTAAATACGACATTGTAGCACCAAATGAGCGATATGTCTGTCTGTCTGTCCAGGCGGCAGATAACGGCGAGCTATACTGTGAGAAGTGCGACAAGTCGTTCGCGTCTGTCGCGACGTACAGACAGCACCTCAAGATCACCAAGACACACGTGCCCGAGAGCGAGTTCAGGTCAGTTTTAGGCATTTTATTAAAAAACTAGCTGTGCCCCGCGGTTTCACACGTTCCCGTTCCCGTGGGATTCCTGAAATCTTTGCTATAAAGCCCGAGACCTTTCCAACGAATGCAAAACCGTGGAAATCGGTTCATGCGTTCTGGAGTTATAGCGTCAGGAAGGAAAACCGGACTTATTTTTATTATTTATTTATTTATTTAGTAGATAATATGTTTTTAACCCCCGACGCAAAAAGAGGGGTGTTATATGTTTGACGTGTCTGTGTGTGTATCTGTCTGTCTGTGGCATCATAGCTCCCGAACGGATGAACCGATTTCAATTTAGTTTTCATTGTATTAAAGCGGACTTACGTGCGAGTGTTCTTAGACATGTTTGATGAAAATCGGTTGACCCGTTTAAAAGTTATGGGGGTTTGAAAGTAATTATGTTGGGGGTTTTTTACATTTTTAATTTAATGTTATTTTATCCTTAGCCGGGATTTGAGCCATGCTGTCATACTGATTTAATTAACTGAGCAGCCGAATTTTCATCTGAACTTATTGAACATTAGGCTCAACACACCGAAATGGTAACGAAGCGAATCGCATTTCAGTGTCATACGAATTTCAACTTTATTTTCAATACTATAACACTTAGAATCGCGCGGATGCCGTGGGAATTCCGGCGAATTCCGATCGTTCGAGTTTCTCATGCGATAATAAGTATTAAAGTAATGAAGATAAAGTTAAAATTCGTATGACACTGAAATGGGATTCCCTTTGTTGCCGATCCGGTGTTTTGAGCCTAATTGTAGTAACTACGTTTAAACCCATACTGCCTTATTTGCGTTGCATTTTTAGTCCGGTTTAACAAAACCTGGTAACCATTTGACACCTTGTCAGTCAAATCTGTTACTTTGACAGTATTCAAAATTGATTGTAAAACCTGGTTTAGTGCTAAACCAGACTAAAAATGCAACGCAAATAAGGCAGATAACGTTAATAAGGCAGATTTAGTTTATTAAGGGCATATTTTAAAAAATCGAGGAATCATTTTGATTAACTGTTTCATACATAAATATGTATGTATGTACGTCCAGTTTCGTGTGTACGGAGTGCGGGCAGAAGTTCGCGACGCCGACCCGCCTGCGGGACCACGTCGACTGGGACCACCTCAAGAAGATCAAGTTCAAATGTGACCTCTGTAACAAGGTAATACGGCCGAGAATTGAATGGAGTATTGAGTCACAATCTCTGTTCCGGCGGCCTGTGACTCTAATGTCATTTGGATACATTTTCAATAAACTGACAACCAAAAGATGCGATTACAGCGACGCTGGCACCGGCACAGGAAAGATTGTGACTCAGACAATGTTTGATATTGTCACTTTATATTTACACTTTAGGAATATTGGTTCAAGTGGTATTATTGTGATTTTTGTTTATGTAGGAATTTTGATGTATAGGAATTCTCAGACGAAATATTTTTATGTGTAGGAATTACTAGCTCATTGAAAGTTTGATGTCTGGGTATTCCCAGGTATTCCTGGCTGATAAAATATTTGCAAAATTTTGAAAAGAAGGAATTCCTGCAAAAATTTTCAAAATCTTACCTTAGCCGTGACTTGAACCCAGGACATTGCTGTACTGCTCTAACTAAAATGTAATTCTAATGAACTCAGAATTGTTTTCTTGACTTCAATTGTGAACTGTGTAACATGGAAGGAGGGGAATGGGTTGAAATATGTTGTCGTGTTGGTTCAAGTGGAATATTTTTGTGATATTGGTTAAAGTTTTAAAAAAAAAATACCAGCCCGAGTTTCTTGCCGATTCTTCTCGGCTGATGTAATTCCGAATCGGTGGTAGATTCAGTGACGTTCATAAGTGCCTCACTGAGGCCTCAATTGAATAAAGAATTTTTGATTTTTTTTTTAAAGTGAGAATTTGTTGTGTGGGAATTCCTAGTTGATACGAACTTGTATACGAACAATTTTGATTTGTGAAAAATTAGGATCGGGTGGGAATTTTGATGTGTGGGAATTCCTAGCTGATTGAAAGTTTGGCTTAGACGTGAATTCCTAGTCACTTAATTAGATAAAATTTACATTTATGTATTAGATATGTAAAAATCCTACAATAACTATGTATATTTGCAGTCATTCAAGTCGTACACGTCTCTGTACGTGCACACACAACACTTCCACAAGAACAAAGCGAAGAAGGACAACCTGTGTCACGTCTGCGGCAAGTCCTACCAGGTGAGAACACGTGTATATATAGAGTGATTCAAGAGGAAGGTTTTTAGTGTAATTTTATCCCCGCATTCTCAAGGGAGCGGGAACTACGCGGGGGAAACCGCGTGGCGCAGCTAGTAACAGGATATTTTGTTAGTGTAGCTGTAGAACATTATAGAGTCACAATCTTGTCTGTGCCGTCGCTGTAATCGCATCTTTTGGTTGTCAGTTTGTTGAAAATGTATCCAAATGACATTAGAGTCACAATGACAATAGGAGCTTGCAATATGGCCGCCGGCACAGAAACGATTGTGGCTGAATACAGCGTTTGTATCCGTTGAATAAAACATAGATAGATCAAATATTGGGAACGGCTATTAGTGTATCTTGACGAGATCTTGTGTATGACTATAGTGTTGTCCCCAGAACGCCGCCAAGCTGAAGTACCACATCACGGCGATGCACAGCGGGGAGACGCCGCACCGCTGCGCGCACTGCGGCGCCGCCTTCGGCTGGTACACCAGTCTGTACCGGCACGTGCGGGAGGTGCACTACAAGGTATACACGGGGCCATCAGTGCGAACGTGGGGCCATGCAGGTGCCATGAGTGCAAACGTGGTGCCATGCAGGTGCAATGGGTGCAAACGTGGTGCCATGAGTGCAAACGTGGTGCCATGAGTGCAAACGTGGTGCCATGAGTGCAAACGTGGTGCCATACAGGTGCCATGAGTGCAAACGTGGTGCCATGAGTGCAAACGTGGTGCCATACAAGTGCCATGAGTGCAAACGTGGTGCCATGAGTGCAAACGTGGTGCCATACAAGTGCCATGAGTGCCAACGTGGTGCCATGAGTGCAAACGTGGTGCCATGAGTGCAAACGTGGTGCCATACAGGTGCCATGAGTGCAAACGTGGTGCCATGAGTGCAAACGTGGTGCCATATCGGTGCCATGAATGAAACAGTGGTGCCATGAGTGCAAATGTGGTGCCATGAGTGCAAACGTGGTGCCATGAGTGCAAACGTGGTGCCATACAGGTGCCATGAGTGCAAACGTGGTGACATACGTGTTAGAGTGGTGCCATGAATGAAACAGTGGTGCCATGAGTGCAAAAGTGGTGCCATCAGTGCACAAATGGTGCCATTGCCCTAAAGTACAAGCACACACACAGACAGGTGCCATGAGTGAAACAATAGTGCCATTTCATTTAGATCAAATATTAGGAACGTTTGTAATAACAATACCCTTCTAAAATTCTTAAAATAACTACTTTCATAATTACTAAGATAAATCTTATTCTTTTCAGATAAAATTGTATCCAAAAAAAGTGAAGAAAGGCACCAAAAAGGACCAACCAGACATCCCTTACACCCCCACCTTTGGGGCGCTATCGACTGACCATTAGATATATGAGTGTGAATGAGTGTGTGCGTAGTTTCTGATACCCTAGATACAAGTTACGAACTTAGTTAGGGGTCAGTTACTGTAATGAGATGATGGAGGGAATGATTATGTTATGTGGGTAATGGCCTATTTCACCATCTTCAAGTATAGTTCCGAGTACTGCTCACATGTTTTGTCTTTGTCACTTGACATAAAGTAAGAAAGAGACAAAACTAACTTTACTTGGTGAGTAAGTTTACTTGAAGGTCGCGAAATAGACACTAACTGCCTTATTTGCGTTGCATTTTTAGTCTGGTTTAACAAAACCTGGTAAGCATTTGACACCTTGTCAGTCAAATCTGTCACTTTGACAGTATTCAAAATTGATCGTAAAACCTGGTTTAGTGCTAAACCAGACTAAAAATGCAACGCAAATAAGGCAGTAACAGTTGGATGAAAGTGAATAGTTTGTGATGAGTGTGTAATATCAATATCACACTTCTTTGTCCATACTGTAATATTACACTTACTGTAAGTGTAATATGATGTAAGTGACTTACATCGACTGCAATAAGTGTTGTATTCCAATTAATTTCAATATATCACTTTCACCCAACTGCCGAGTGTGATATTACAGTGAGGTGAAAGAGTGATATTGCAGTGGGATGAAAGTGTAATATGCAAAAGATGAGTGTTATATTGGAGTGGGATAAATGTGATTTTAATGAAAGTGTAATATGGAAATGGGATGAGTGTTATATTGGATAAAAGTGTTATATAACAGTGGGATGACAATTCCACATTGCATTTGAACGGAATGATTTTGTAATGGGATAAAAGTGAAATATTAATGGAGATAGTACACATAGAGCAGGGAAGTCATACGGCTGCCTGTAAGTGGAAACGTCCTATGGTTAGAAAGAGAGAGAAGATCGCGTACCCTATATGTCACTCACTACTAACGCATCAATCATCCAATCACAACAAATAACCGTCGAATCGTTCTGCTATGCTGATTTTCCGCGCCAACTGCGCATGCGTGAGTAGAGAGAGACAGATAGGGTGCCGCGATCGTCTCTCTCTTTCTAACCGAGGGACAACTGGAGACCAGGGGAGCCAGGTCTCCAGTTGTCTCTCTATGTGTACTATCTCTATGGTAATATTACACGCGGATGAGTGTCATATTCGGATAAGAATGTCATATTCCGAATTCTTTTATAAATTGAGTGATAATTATTTGCTGTAATATATAATTTTAAGTAATTTTGAATATAATTGTCATGTATTTTTTATAAAATGTGATACTTAATTTAATATCTAAGAAATTATTTGAATTTGTAATAATCATGGCATGCGTTTAAGATCAGCTACACGCACCAAGCGTGGTGGTGTATTTTAAGGCAGTGGTGCCGCCGCGGGCGAGTGAGCGATGAACTATCGGCGAGTTTCTCGCTCAAGAAAAGGACAGTGGATGGACATTCCGTGTGAATGAAAGAGATGCACATATTATTAATAGTTACTCGCTGTTCACACCGCCAGCGAGTAACTATTAATACATCCCTATTTTGAAATGATGGGACTTATTAAAATCAGAATATCTGTATCAGCAGTAACTGAATCCATATATCCAATAAAAATATCAAAAATGATAGTCGATTACTTATCTTTAAAAAATACTAAATAAATGTCGTATTACCAGACGGCACACTAGCTATCAAGTATTCTGTGACGGCTCGGGTCGATGACCGCGCTCAGCTGTGTATCGCAGCGTTCGCCGGTTGTTCGGTGTAGAATAACAATAAAATTCGGCGGGATTTTGAAAAACTTTGACTTATCATAACTTTTTAAATAAAAGCAAAAGATAAAAACTAACTTCACTATTATATTGTCACCCGTCGTTTACATTAGCTGTGTGATTAAGTATGTCGAATTCAAAATAGGGGTGTATATGCGTCACTTTCGTTCACACGGAAAGTACATTCTCTGTCCTTTTCTTGGGCGAGAAACTCGCTGATAGTTCATCGCTAACTCGCCCGCGTTGAGACCACAGCACAAAGGATGTTCCTTTGAAAATTTACTCAAATATGTTCAGTTTTATAATAAATAGATTTTAAGGAAATAAAACAGTATTCTTTTTTATAAGATTTGTTTTATTTATACATATTTACATTTATAATACAGAATTATTAACTAATAAGACAGGTTTTTATATTGATACTGGCAGATATTGCAACAAAACAGGCACATTTTTAAACTTACAAGGCAGGTTTTAACTAATCATACAGATTTATTACTAAATTAGGCAGATTCTTTACTACCAAGGTAGATTATTACCTACCCAGGCAGATATTATTACCTACTCAGACAGATTATTACCTACCTAAGCATATTATTACCTACCCAGACTGATTTATTACCTACCTAAGTAGATTATCACCTGCCCAAGTAGATTTTTACCTACCCAAGCAGATTATTACCTACCCAGGCAGATATTACCTACCCAGGCAGATTTATTACCTACCCAAGCGGATTATTACCTACCTAAGAAGATATTATTACCTACCAATGTAGATTTTAACTACTTTGGCAGATTTATTACCTACCCAGGCAGATTATTACCTACCCATATAGATTTTTAACTACTTTTGCAGATTTATTACTTACCTACACAGGCAGATTTTTACCTACCCGAGCAGATATTACCTACCCAAGCAGATATTACCTACCCAGACAGATTATCACTACACATCACTACCCGTATCATACATAACCCTCACATTCCTTAACAACTCACCCAAATTGACTCCTGTTTTAGCTGAAATCCCTATAACATTCAAATTCTCTTTCATTTCCTCGTAATTCCTCTTTGCTTCAGGCAAGTCTATCTTGTTAACTACTATACACGCTTGTCTGTCTGTCAGTCTGTCGTTGTATTTGGACAGTTCGTGTTTGAGTGTGTCGTACTGTGACTGTGGGTCTGAGGTACCGTCTAAGAGGTATATTAGACCTCGACAGCGTTCAACGTGTTGGAGGAATTGGATGCCTGTAAAGAAATATATTAATTATTTTATTTGTAGATATAATATTTTATCTTTTCTAAGGCCGCGTGGCCACGATAAGAAATTTGTTTTTTCGGATTCCGATATAGAGTCACAATCTTTCCTGTTCCGGTGCCAGCGTCGCTGTAATCGCATCTTTTGGTTGTCAGTTTATTGAAAACCGGTTTCACCCGCGTAGTTTCCGTTCCCGTGGGAATTTCGGGATAAAACACTATGTTCTTTCCCGGACCATAAGCTACCCCTGTCCCAAATTTCAAGTCAATCGGTTCAGTAGTTTAGCCGTGAAAAGGTAACAGACAGACAGAGTTACTTTCGCATTTATAATATTAGTAAGGATGTATCCAAATGATATTAGAGTCACAATGACAATAGGAGCTTACAATTTTGGCCGCCGGCACTGAAAATATTGTGACTAAATACAGACATGTGAAAATGTTCAAAAGAAATTAACTGTGTACATTAAATATTGATGGTATACAACTAATACAACATACCTAGTCCGTGGTTCTTGTGCGATCCAGGAATCAAACCCGGTAGGTCCGCTATCGCCACTTGTTCATAGTCATCGTATGGTATCATACCTGGAAGAACAAAGAAAGGAATTATTAATTTATACTAGCTGCGCCCCGCGGTCCCACCCGCGTAGTTCCCGTGGGGATACGGGGACAAAGTATGTTTTTATTTCTTTATAGCCTATATTTGTGCTCTACTACTGTGAAAAAATTTATAATCGGTTCAGTAGTTTCGGAGCTTATTCGTTACAAACAAAAAATTTCCTCTTTATAATATAAGTATAGATTATATTTAGTATACTAGCTGCGCCCCGCGGTTTCGCACGCGTAGTTCCCGTTCCCGTTCCCGTGGGAATTTCGGGATGAAAAATAGATGTTGGCTTCTCAGACCTACTGAATATGCTCACAAAATTTCATGAGAATCGGTCAAGCCGTTTCGGAGGAGTATGGCAACGAAAACTGTGACACGAGAATTTTATATATTAGATTATAATCACTTACCTATATGAGGTTTGACCGTAGTGAAGGGGTACGGCGCGACAGTGGGCCGCGCGCGGGTGATGGCTCGTAACAGCGTGGACTTCCCAGCGTTGGGCATCCCTAGGAGACCCACGTGGGCCATCGAACGCAGTTCTAGTAGGTACGTGTGGTTCTCGCCTATAGCACCGAGTTCTGCTACTTCCGGGGCCTAAGGAGAAGTAAAATTGAAATTAAAAGCATGTAGCTTCTTCTTCTTTCGACTCATATTTTGAGGACCAGAACTCGGCCACCGATATAACATAACATAATCATTCCCTACATCATCTCATTACAGTAACTGACCCGTGTGTAGTTAGACACATCAAAAGTGTCTAGGGATCAACATATATTTTTGCAATAACTTTTCTCCTGATTGATATTAATTAAAATTTTCTTTAAGGATTCATCAAATAAAGTGTTTTCGTTTGTCACAGTAACGATAAACCAAGTCACCTTTGCATTAATAAAGAAATTTGCCATTTTCCTAATAAAGGGATTTTTGACATTTGAACCACTAACATTAAAGTTCGAAAAAAAGACTGAAATAACAGTTTTCTTTAAAATTTTATTGGGTAACTTAAACAATTAATAATCCGTGTTTCTACCGCGAACACTAACAACACAAGAACATCGGTTTGGCATACTCAAAATGAGTTCATCCAAATCACGCTGTGGAATGGCCGCCCATGTTCGTTGCAACAACAAAAAAAGGTCTTCTTGCGACTGGATACCCTCCATATTCGGCAGAGCTCTTCTCTGTAGCATATCCCATGCATGCTCAATCGGGTTCAAGTCTGGCGACTGAGCAGGCCAGGGCAGGACATTGATGTTAGCTGCGGCGAGAGTCTGTCTTACAACTCTTGCGGTGTGCGGTCGTGCATTATCATGCATTAACTGAAATAAGGGACCGATTTGCACTTGTAGAGGAACGATGACGTCTGATACAATCGTCTCAGCATAAATTTGAGCGTTGAGGTTGCCTCTGATCCAAATCAACTCAGTTCTTCCGCCGATCCAAATACCCGCCCATACCATGATGGTTCCACCACTATAAGGATGGACTTCCTGGCAGGATTTTAATCGCTGTTGGCGTCCAGGGGTTCTCCAGTGTCGTATACGTCTTGTATCCGGTCTCATACCAAAACGAGACTCATCAGAAAAGCACACGAAACGCCATTGTTCTTCTGCCCAATTTCTGTGTTCAAGAGCCCATTGATATCGAATCCTACGATTGTGCATTGCTATAGGTGGTACCCGTAGCGGTCTTCGGGAATGAAGGTTCACTTCATGCAAGCGGTTTCTGACTGTTTGGTCGCTAATTAAGTTCCCTGAAGAGTGATGAAGCCGCACGGCTAACATCATGGCGGTTATTGTTGGAGCTCTTCGAGTTAAGATTTGAATGTATCGGTCTTGTCTCCGTGTGGTGCAGCGATACCGTCCTCCATGGCGCTCAGCCACGGTACCAGTGCTTCGGTAACGTGTCCAAAGTCGACTGATAACACTCTGACTTGTATTCAGAGCTAAAGCCACAGTACGTTGCCGGGAACCAGCTTCTATCATTCCCACGGCTCTGAGCATTTCTTCCCTGCTTAAATGACGTCGCCGCTCCATAATAACGTTGGTTTTAATCAGTAGTAGGGAAACAGTAGCACTAATAATGTCTTCAATGCGTTGTATGTTTTTATAGGGAAAATATTGACAGCTGATTTTCATCTTTTACTCGAATTTGATTCACAGTTCCTGATTCAAATTATGAAATGCACCAAAAAGGATCCATATAAATTTATAAAATCATAAATTTATAAAATCATAAATTTATTACAAAGCCACATCTCAATCTCAAGAAATCCGCATAAAAATGCTTGATCCCTAGACACTTTTGATGTGTGTACGTCCGTAACCTGTATCTAGGGTATCACAAACTACGTACACACACATCCAGACCGAGACAAACATTTGTGGTTCACCCAAATATTCACCCCGCGCGGGAATCGATTGCAACCTTACGGATGGCAGTCCGGCATGGTGACCACTCTGCCATCGAGGTCGTCAATATAGCGCTATCAGTGGCCTTGTAAAGGTGCTCGCGTGTGCAGGTGTAGGGACACGCACGGCAAGTTAGGAGATGGACCATTGTTTGGGGAGAAATGCCACACAGACATGCACTATCAGAGCTGTAGCCACACCTGTGCATGTTACAAAGAAAAGCAAGTATATTTGTGAGAACCACAAATGTTTATCTCGGTCTGGGTGTGAATGAGTGTGTGCGTAGTTTCTGATACCCTAGATACAAGTTACGGACTTAGTTAGGGGTCAGTTACTGTAATGAGGTGATGGAGGGAATGATTATTAGCCACGCTGAATTCACCATAATGCCCACACATACCTGTTGTGTGTCAGTGAGGAAGAACTTGTTCCCCCTGCCCCCCGCCCCGCCGCGCGCCCCCACGAACATCACCCCCTCGCTCCGGAGGTCGCCCACCACGCGCCCAGAGCTGTCCTTTATTATTGTACCTACGGGGATGAAAGGGGGGTTTGAAACTAGCCTTATTATTGTTCCTACAGGGAAGAAAATATTTTAATGGTCAAAAGACAAAAGATCCTTTGAGTCAATTATTTGTACCTATGGGGGTAAGAGGGGGTGAAAGAGGCTACATATTAAACATTTTATTACAATAATAATACATTTGGCGTAATCAAATTGGATCACCGAGCGCACCGCACGTGGTTCTGGCTGCCTGTGCACTATGTGGGTCGCCTGTACTCATTAATACTTACCCAGTGGCACCGGCACCACGACATGTGGTGAGTTCTTCCCGCTACAGTCCTTGTTGAACCCGCGCTCGCCGTGCTTCGCCTGGATCACCGAGCGCACGTGGTTCAGGCTGCGCACGGTGTGGGTCGCCTGGGGATTGATGCACGTTAAATTGTCTGCAGATTAGTATGAAGAATTCCCTCCATCATCTCATTATAGTAACTGACTCCTAAGTTTGTCACTTGTATCTAGATTCTAGGGTATCAGAAACTCCGTGGTAGTAATCCCCCTCGGGATCCTACGGTACCCCAATGTAACGCAGACGGAAGTCGCTGTGTTTTTAATGGGTAGGCCCAACCCTTCTGGCTAGGAGAGCCCCACATAACCACCGGGAGTCCTCCCGTTATCGGCTCACGGTGGTATGCAACTCTATGCATTTTCACAGCGATAAAAAAAAGGGTATCAGAAACTACACTACACACACTTCATAGGCCTTTACATCTACATAAGATGATTTAGGTGGCGTCAGGTGATTGAACAATTTGTGATAGAACATTTCTGTTCATGACTGAAGAGTCCTATGCGGGAGTGACAGCTGCGACCACATTTTCCACAAATGAAGGACCCCGGGGTTGTTACGGGGTTTGCGGCAATAATATACCAACATTCAGACAAAAAAATGGACAAGAAAATGGATTGAAAATATTAATGTTTACTTGGTTCTATCTTCTCTGAAGCAATGAAGGAGCAAACCAGAGGTGGATATAGATTGTTCATATTGATCGCTGCAACTACAGCAAAGAGTATAATAATACAGAACTACAGTTTTTTTTATCTTTATTTATTTTGGGGCATTTCCCTGTGTAGTGTATACGAATTTATATGTTTTGTGTATTGAGGGTACTTATTAATACTATGAGGGTACCTGTACTTGCCAACCTTATTGTAACATAAGATTGTTAGCCAACGTAGGGTACTTCTATATTCTCTCACTCACATTATAAATGTGTACCAAGATGGTTGCTACTGTTCAATAAATAGTATTAAAGTTTATTCGTGTTTTACTGGACATAATACCCTGTATAAGGTATGCCAGCCCCATCGTACCCTATGCTACTACAGTTAGTGACTGATGCTTCTGCTTCTAACTAATACTATGATGTTGACTAGTGTCTGCTACTACTACCCAGTCTGAGCTAGGACATCTGTGACTTATGCTTGGCCAGACTGAATGACTACGATTAGCGACTCAAGCGATACAAGTTGTGAATATTGTTAAAAGACGAGAGTGGTCACTATGCCGGACTGCCAACCATAAGGGGTGAATATTTGTGTGAACCACAAATGTTTGTCTCGGTCTGGGTGTGTGTGAATGAGTGTGTGCGTAGTTTGTGATACCCTAGATACAATCGAGCTTAGTAAGGGGTCAGTTACTGTAATGAGGTGATGGAGGGAATGATTGTGTTATGTTGTTATGTTCTACACAATCGCGATCAATATCAATAGAAGAACATACCTTTTACTATTCTTTAGTCTACTTTCACTCTCAATACATGAATTACCTAACTTAAAACATAGATTTTTATGACCAAAACACAATCCTAACCTAAAAAAAAGTTTTAAAAATTTACTTGAAAAATAACATGTCCGCCGTTCCCTCCGTCGCCGCCGTCCGGTCCAGCCTGATCCTTACACCAGATACTAAGAAAGGATATACATCCGTCACCCCCATTGCCAGCCACTGCCCTAACTTTGAAAGAATCTACGTAATATTGTACTGTACTTCGACTAGACTTTCCTTTTAAACTACGCAGCGCTTTTGGCGTATAATCGCAGTAATTACGCACGAAATTACTAGGTAACACTATTTTGTAGCCTTTCAATAAGTTTAAAAGTCTCATTTTGGTAGTTTTGAGTTATTTTTTGGGTTAGGGGTTTGTTTGAGAAAAGATTTGAGGTTATATTTTTGTTTTTCGTATTTGTCTGTCATTTGCTGTCATAATTTTTATGGCTTTTGTAGTCGGTAAATTTAATGGTCTGTCAATGTCACATAACTATTTTGTATTTCTATGGCGGAGATCGATATTTTATTATAAAATCGGACTCTTGCTTGAGATTCGTTTGCTAATACTTGTGTTTGAGACAAATATTAGCTATTTAGTTTATGTTTCGGATTATACAGTTTTATGTGCGAATCTTTGCAGTTTTAAACTATCTGTAAGTGTACTAACCATTTATTTGTGATTGTGTATTAGTGTTTATTTGTTAATTGTTGTAACCTCAAAATGGAGGTGGTGCCTCCAGATCCCCCTGATCCTCCAGACCCCAATCATGACTCCGTTTCTGCTCCAAAACGACGTTTAGAGACAGTAGACCCATCTAACGCCAAAAGGACCATCACTAATGCAGATATGGCCTCTGCCTCCATCCAAACTACTTGGATTCACCCAATCCTTGTTGTTGGAGTTAAGGAGTATAGCCTATCGGATAAAGGACCATTTATAGTTATTGTTTCACGATCGGAACCAGACCCATCCGCAGGATCGACTATCCGCCCATTAAAGTTAGGTCAATTGTTATTCAAAAATAATGTAAAAAACGTTTACCCGGACGGTGTAAAACAAGTTGGACGTAACAAAATATCGGTGTCATTTGTTACGGCAGATGATGCTAACAAATTTTTGGACAATCCCCTCCTCCTACAAAACAAGCTCCAGGCCGCTATTCCCTCTTACAACATCTCACGTATGGGCATAGTTCGTAACGTGCCGGTCGAATGGTCTATGGATGAGTTTATAAACGGTGTGGTCCTACCAAATGGCTGTGGCCAAATTCTAAAAGCTCGTCGACTCAACCGCAAAAGCCGTGGTAATGCTACTAATTTAGTGTCTTGGATTCCTACCCAAACTGTTGTAGTCACTTTCCAAGGTCAACAGCTTCCTTCCTATATATACTCCTGTTACAACTCCCTCCCCGTAGAGGTATACCAATACCCTACAATTCAGTGCCAAAACTGTTGCCGGTTTGGCCACATCAAAACACAGTGCCGCTCCAAGGCAAGATGTTACCGCTGTGCACAACCCCACTCTGGAGATAGCTGTAATATCGAAGAATCCCTAGCCTCTTGTCTGTTCTGTTCGGGGAGACATTTTGCTACCAGCAGATGTTGCCCTGAGCAAGACAGACAAAAGTCTAATAGACTAAAGCATCATGTCAAACGAATGCATCTCCTATGAAGAAGCTTCCTCCCATTTCCCAAAAGTCACCAGATCATTCGCTGAAGTGACCTCTGAGCCAAGCCGACCTCGTCCATATCCCTCTTCCATTCCCCAATCCTCTTCTACCCCATCACAGTCCCATTCCTATAAGAAAACTGTCTACCTAGAACCCCAACAGAGAGCCCCATTGGGTAAGTCATATGACAGACTTGCTCACCAGTCTATTGTGTCCACCCCTAGTTCCTCCCAATCCAATGGTTGTGCCTTGTCCCAACCCTCCTCTACTTCTGAAATATCCTCTCCCTTTCTCCAAAATCCTAACATATTAGAATTACTCCTATCCATGCTCATTTCCATTATCTCACAAAACAACTCCAATTTACCGTCCCACGTTGCCGAAAAACTGTCCCAATTGGTAAGTCTTTGCAATGGCTCCTTTAACGTTCCTCCAATGGAACGCTAAAAGTGTTCGTTCCAAGAAATCTGATCTATTGCACTTAACTAATAAATATAATCCATCGGTCCTAGCCATCTCGGAGACTTGGTTAGTTCCCGGTTCTCCTTTCAGGGTGCCGGGATACTCCTGTCTTCGGGATGATAGAGCCGATGGTTATGCAGGCAGTGCCTTATTGGTTAAACGATCATCTCCCTTTTCTCAAATCCTTCTCCCCTCCCATTCCCCTCTCTTCAATGCAGTTGCAGTTAAAATGTTCAATATATCCTTTCTTTCTATCTACATACCCCATCCAAATTTCTGCCTGATCCCAGATATATTAATGGTTATATCCTCCATCCCACCTCCTATCATAGTGATGGGGGATTTTAATGCTCACCATCTATCATGGGGCTCCAGTCACAATGATCTTTTTGCCTATTCCCTTTTAGAAATTTTTGACGAAATTAACTTATGTGTGTTAAATGATGGCTCTCCTACCCGCAGAGTACTCCCTTCCCAAAATCCTAAAAGCGCTGTTGACCTTACTATCTGTTCTCCCTCTCTATCTTCAATTTTAACCTGGAAAATCCTTCCCTTATCCTATGGAAGTGATCACTTTCCTATTATTATATCCCATCCTTCCAGAGTTTCCCCTCCCACTAACTCTTCACCTACCTTCAAATACCGTCTATCTGGGGCTAATTGGTCTCTTTTTTCCTCGAATTTAGACACCAAGATTTCAGATTTCCCTGATTTAGAGGAACATAATGTCTTGTCAATCTACTCTAGGCTCATCCATTCAATAATTTTATCTGCTGACGAATCCATCCCCCTTAAGAACAATAAAAAATCTTTCCTCTCTACCCCTTGGTGGGACCCCGAATGCTCCTCAGCTGTTCAAAAAAGGAATCAATCCGAGGCTACCTACAACTCGGCAATGAATCAAGTTAATTATCTACAATTCCAACGGGATGCAGCAAGAAGCAGGAGAACGCTGTCAAAGAAAAAGAAACAAGGTTGGAAATCTTTCTGTGAAAGCCTCTCTCCGAGGACGCCGTCTGCTCTCGTTTGGAAACAAATAAAAAGATATAGAGGTTCTTGCACCTCAGAAAATTTAACTTGTAATGATCCGGACTCTTGGATTGATTCCTTTGCGGACAAACTTGCCCCTCCTTATGTTCCTGCACAAAATTCCTTCCCTCTATGTCCCACTTACCTACCGTCAGTTGATAACATTTTAACAAACTCCATCACGTATAATGAATTGGAATCAGCTCTTGAGGGCCTAACTGACTCGTCTCCCGGAATAGATGGTATTCCTTATTCATTCCTTTCCCATTCTTCCGATACAGCCAAGAAACTATTCTTAAATATTCTGAACCGATTTTTTGACTTTGGGGTAATTCCAGATACCTGGAAGTCACAAGTCATTGTCCCCATTCTGAAACCAGGTAAAGACCCCTCAGACCCAAGTAGTTACAGACCCATCGCTTTATCGTCTGTCCTATCCAAAATTACAGAGCATATTATAAAAAACAGATTGGAATGGTTCGTAGAGAGTCAAGGAATGTTGGCTAGGACTCAGTATGGATTCCGCAAAGGCATGAGTACTTTGGATAGTCTTAGTATTTTAACAACGGATGTCCGTATTAGCTTTTTAAAAAAAGAATCTCTTGTTGGCGTATTTTTAGACATTACTTCGACTTATGACAACGTCCTTCTTCCGGTACTCAGGAGAAAACTCATCCAGCTGAGTATTCCCGAAAAGATGATTCGTTTCGTCATCAATATTTTAACAGAAAGAACCATTTATATAAAATTCAAAAATAACCTTCTTCCTGCTAGGACTATCTGGAAGGGTTTGCCTCAGGGATCTGTGCTGAGCCCTCTGCTATACGCCATTTACACCTATGACCTAGAAAAAGCTGCTGAACCCTTTTGTAATGTCCTCCAATATGCAGACGATCTAGCCCTATACAAATCCTCAAATTCCATAGAACACGCCACTTCCGATCTAAATACAGCCTTATCAAACTTATCCGTCTGGCTAGAATCACATGGCTTAAATCTTTCCGCTACTAAAAGCAATGTAGTAGTATTTACAAAAAAAAGGATAGTCCCGTCGGTAAATATTTACATAGGTAGTGAAAAGATTCCTGTTAAAAACTCTTCCAAATTCCTAGGTGTCTGGCTGGATTCTCGATTGACAGGGACTCCTCATTGTGATTACATTTCTTCCAAATGTGATAAGAATGTTAATATTCTCCGTTCTCTTTCTGGTGTATGGTGGGGTTCACATCCTTTTAGTCAAAAGCTATTATACAACGCCATAGTCCGTAGCCATATGGATTATGGCTCCTTCTTATTAGATCCGTGCAATAAGTCAGCCCTAGAAAAACTAGACAAAGTCCAATCAAAATGTTTGAGAGTGATTCTAGGTGCCATGAAGTCTACTCCTATAAATGCTATGCAGGTAGAGAGTGGAGAACCCCCTCTCTCCCTGCGTAGACAATATTTATCGGATAGATTTATTTCAAAAATTATTTATAATTCTAGCCATCCCCTTCTTAGTAAGCTAGATTATTTAACCTCCCTACTTAATATTCATTCCAACTCTTCTTTAGAAAACTTGCCTTGTGTCCTCCGTTCATTTTACAATTTCACCCGCCTCCCTAACCCTGTCATCCAGAATCTAGCCTGTCCTCTATATGCGGTAAATTTTAAGTGTCTTATTTTTCAACCCAATATCAAGCTGGATTTTGGCTTTAACAAAAATTCTATGTGTGCTAATACGTCTTTTAATAATAAAATTAACACCGAGTATGAGGGATGGCTGACTGTCTATACAGATGCATCAAAAATCGGAGATAATCCGGTAGGTGCCGCAGTCTGGATCCCAAGGCACAGTATAATTCTTAGTTTTAAGTGCCCCTCTACTTGCTCGGTTTTTACAGGAGAGGCAATTGCAATTCTGGAAGCTATTTTATTTGTCAAATCACACACTGTTCCCCAAGCCATTATTCTGTCTGACTCCAGAAGTTGTCTCCTAGCCATAAAATCAAATCCATTCCGTTCCAAGTCCAAATTCCCTATCATTTTAAAAATTCGAGCAGCTCTGTACGAATGCCATGAATTTTTTTTTTTTTTTTTTGTTAGCCTACTGTGTCCCACTGCTGGGCAAAGGCCTCCCTTCCTTCCAGATAGCTCGGTCTTCGGCTTTGGTGGCCCAGTGTTTATCGTGCGAATCGAGATCGTCACGCCACCTTCGTCTGGGGCGACCTCTTGGTCTTTTGGTAGTTGGTATCCAAGTTGAGGTGACCTTCGCCCAACGGTCTCAAGACATCCGGCACACGTGCCCCGCCCAGTCCCATTTAAATTGCCATGAATTAGGAATTGAAATTGTGTTGGCTTGGATTCCTAGCCACTCTGGAATCCTAGGCAATGAATCTGCTGATTCATGTGCTAAAGACGCAAGCCAAATAGGTAGCCTCGAATATTTTAATGTCCACTCCCAAGACCTTTGCTCCTTATCCAAATCCCTTCTACATCAATCCTGGTTGTCCAAATGGCGATTGTCTAAAAATTTGAAAGGCAAGCACTACGGGAATATCCAACCAAATATTCCAGTTAAACCATGGTTTTATAAATACCGTAGATTCGACAAATCTACCATTTCCACCATTTGTCGACTACGTCTTGGCCATGCTTGCACCCCTGTTTTTCTTGCCAAGATTCGGGTCAGGAATCACTCCCTATGTGAATGTGGTTTGGATGAAGGCACTATTGAGCATATCTTCTTCAACTGTCCTAAACAATCAGTATCACTCTATGATACCCTTCCCCCTGATATCCCTCGTCCCACTTCTATGAACTGTCTCCTTTCCCTTGTACATACCCCATTCTGTAAAATACTATGTAAATATGTTAGTACTAACCAAATTAAACTGTAAATATTGCATGCATTTAATCTTCTATCTCTTTTCTAATATTATATCTATGTATTTTTGTTCAGTATATATATATGTGAGTTTATGTATGTGTATTATTATATGTTGTGTTTGTCCTTTCAGAAATTTGATCCTGCAGCGATAAGTCGGGACATATCCTCAATATTACCGACCATCGGCATTTTTACCGATCATCTCCAAAATTTATGTGTATTAGCAGCGAAACACTCGAAATTGGCGGAGTTGTGGCTTGATGCCTTCAGAAGCCAAAAACACAAGAATTGAATTGAATTGAATTATAAAATCAGCACATTCTTGTAGATTGAGTGAAAAACATTTTACACTTCTGTAGTTTCGGCTTTGCTTAATATTATTTCATAATATCATAAAAATTAAATGTAACCCAAGAAAAAGCAACTTAAGTTAATTAACTTGCGTGCACAGAGCACCCAGAACCTTGCGGGGCAAGGAAGTAAAGTTCATATAAAATCGAACTTATTAATTCCTAATATTTTAGTTTCTACATTAATTTATATTTATGTATTTTTGGTTAGTTTTCAATAAATAAAAAACACAAATCACAAAAATATATTTTATTTCTTAACAACTATTCAGGCGGTATCGGAGTCACTTCTTTCGTTTGTCTGTAAACATAAAAACAAAATTATTACTTACATATAAGTACATGACAATAAAAAAAATTGAATAGTTTGTAAAATCTAGGATGATCTCTGAACCGACAAATGTATAGAAAAACACGCGTTGAGTGTGAACGGTCAAGAGTTTTTCTATACATTTGTCTGTTCTGGCGTTACGTGACCGATAATACGCGACGCATGTTCCGTCAGATATGAAAACTCCGCTAAGCGTACTAGATATGAAAATCGCATTCATTAGGGTTCTAGTTAAGGTTATCTGTATTTATTTATGTCGTCTGTGTAGGTACGTCCCTATTTAGGGGATGGGAGATCCCCATTGCGCATGGGGATCCTCCGACCAGACTGGTGTTATTGTCTGGTGGGAGCTGCCCATAGGTTGTAGTCGGGCTCTCGTATACATAGTCAATTGCGCTGTAAATTTCGCTTGCGCGATTCAGGACTCTTCAGTTTAGTTCCTATAGTAGCGGATAGATGTCGCTGTTAGTACTTAGTTCCTATGTGGCTTGTAGATAAAGTCAAAGTCAAAAATCCTTCATTATTCAGTTAAGACCTCAATGAGGCACTTATGAACGTCAAAATTGATTCTACCACCGATTCGGAAATTACATCAGCCGAGAAGAATCGGCAAGAAACTCGTGCTGGTATATTTTTTTAAATAAAATAAAATACAAACAGTACCTTAAAACTAGTACAATGTCATAGATAAAAAAAAAACAAAAAAAAACTATAAATATAGAGAAATACTTAGATGTCGCCACTTATAGTATCGTCTCCATACCTGTCATGTCGTCCCTTCCCGCGCCGCGCGAGCGCCGTTTGTGAGAATGTCTTGGGACAGTCTCCACACGCCTCACGAGTCCCCGAGTGACCACGTAAATGAGATTCTAGGCACTTCTTCCGCTGTCAAAGATGATAACATAACATAATCATTCCCTCCATCACGTCATTACACGTCAAGTCACTAAAAAACTAGAATATAGTACATCTATACTAATATTATAAAGAGGAAAGATTTGTTTGTTTGTTTGTAATGAATAGGCTCCGAAGCTACTGGACCGAATTCAAAAATTCTTTCACTAATGGAAAGCTAATTTATCAGTGCGTGACATAGGCTATATTTTATCCCCGTAATCCCACGGGAACGGGAACTACGCGGGTGAAACCGCGGGGAGCTACTAGTAATTCATAAAATAAGTATTTTTTTAAATATTCTATACTAATAATAAAGCTGAAGAGTTTGTTTGTTTGTTTGAGCGCGCTGAACTCAGGAACTGCTGGTCCGATTTACAAAAGTTTTTTAACTAATGGAAAGCTATTATTATTAGCGAGTGAAAAGGACTATATTTTATTCCTGTATTTTCCCGGGAACGGGAACTACGCGAGTGCAACCGCGGGGCGCAACTAAAAGTACATAAGTAATAAAATCAGTTTTTTATAATTTAAACTAGCGGCGCCCCACGGTTTCGCGTAGTTCCCGTTCCCGTAAGAATATTGGGATAAAAATGCTAAAAACCTTCCCACTGAATCCCTCTATCTATTAAAACAAACCGCATTAAAATCCGTTGCGTAGTTTTAAAGATGTAAGCATACATAGGGACAGAGATAGCGACTTTGTTTTATACTATGTAGTGATAGTGATAATTCCAACCTCCCAGTATAGTGTGTATTACCTTGTACGTGTGCCCACAGCGGTGGCACACGTGCCGCGCGCCGCGCGCCGCGCCGTGCGCGAGCGAGCGGTGCGAGCGGAGCGACGAGCGGGACGGGAACGACTGGGATACCATTACAAATTAAACACCCTGATGGAAACTTCTTCTTGAATTTAATTTTTAGTCTTTCTATTAATGTATTTTGAAAAATGTATTCAACATTTTCGCCTCAGCCGGGAGTTATTCCCGGAACCTCGCTCGACCGTATAATAGTTATTTTCAACACACAAACATAAAGGGGCTCCAATTTTTGCAAAAAATTAAAAAACCCCCAACACAATTACTTTCAAACCCCCACAACTTTTAAACGGGTCAACCGATTTTCATCAAACATGTCTAAGAACACTCGCACGTAAGTCCCCTTTAATACTAAAACTAAATTGAAATCGGTTCATCCGTTCGGGAGCTATGATGCCACAGACAAACACACACACACACACACAGACACGTCAAACTTATAACACCCCTCTTTTTGCGTCGGGGGTTAAAAATACAAAAAAAAATGGACAAAGAACCCAACCGCCAACTGGACAGATAAATCATCCTCCTATTGGACAAATAGGCCAACCTATTGGACAAACAGCTCAACATATTGGGCAAAAAACCAACCACACATGGGACAGATAGGCCATCCTCCTATTAAATTATTGAATACGTACCTTGTCACACCCCTCGTGGTCACACCGTACGGGGTGTTCGTTGGTGTGTATGGCCCGTCTGTGCTCATTGAGGCGGGACTCCCGCGCGAAGCGACGGCCGCACGTAGAGCACGAGTATCTAGGGGAAATGGTGGAAAACGGCTGTCAATATTTCCAAAAATATGTGACACTAACATTGCTGTTCCAGCGGGCAATATTGTAAGCTCCTATTGTCATTGTGACTCTAATGTCATTTGTATACATTTTCAATAAACTGACAACCAACAGATGCGATTACAGCGACGCTGTCACCGACACGGGAAAGATTGTGGCAGAATATTAGTCAATATTTCTTTGCAATTCTTCTTGAGTGTATCCAAATGACATTAGAGTCACAATGACAATAGGAGCTTCCACTTTTGGCCGCCGGCACAGACAAGATTGTGACTCAATATGGTAATTTTTATCGAAGTTATTGACAATCAAAATTGATTATTAAGTATTATGTGCAAGCTTCATTCTAAATATTCAACACAATCATTCCCTCCATTATCTCATTACAGTAACTGACCCCTAACTAAGTCCGTAACTTGTATCTAGGGTATCAGAAACTACGCACACACACATTCACACACCCAGACCGAGAAAAACATTTGTGGTTCACACAAATATTCACGTCATTCATGCATCGTCATGGGACTTGCATAAGTATGCCAAACAGCTTAATCGGATAACCAGAAGTGGTCAAAACATGGCTTGCAAGATTTGATTACAGACAACGGGACAGGTGACACTAAATAAAAGCTTGAAAAAATGGGTGATGGTGTAAACTCACTTGATTCTGGCGGGGTCGATGTGTTTCAGATTGTACCTCAAGTGCTGGTAGTACGAGCGGTCGTTCTTGAAGCTCTCGTCACACTGAAACACATACTTACAAGATACTAGCTGTTGAAATAAAACACTTAAACGGATTTTAGTCGTGGTTGTATTTTGTTTTACATTTTTTGACGTTTCGGATTCTTTACAGAACCCGTGATCACAGAAGACTAAGATGGAAGACGTCTGTACAAAGTAATGTAAAAAGTTACTACTACTGTTTTATTTCAATATGTAGTGTTCGTGTAAATCAAAGATATCAATAGATACTAGCTGTGTCTCGCGGTTTTACCCGCGTGGTTTTTTTTTGTCAACTGCCCTATTGTTTTTTCTAAACATAAAAACGTTCGTTACGGAATTTCTGGATTCGGTCCCCGCGCTCAAGACCCTCGATAGAAGCTATGCACGTTTGGGTTTTAGTAGAGCAATGTTGTATAGTTTGCCATCAATTCTTGTATGCAGACGCCTTGTTGTGTATCACCAAATGTAGCTCTTATAAGTAGTGCGAAGATTAATCCAAAAAGTGTGGGCGCTAATACACAACCCTGACGTACTCCTCGACTTATTTGAAACTAGTAGCTCCCCGCGGTTTCACCCGCGTAGTTCCCGTTCCCGTGGGATTACGGGGATAAAATATAGCCTATGTCACGCACTGATAAATTAGCTTTCCATTAGTGAAAGATTTTTTGAAATCGGTCCAGTAGTTTCGGAGCCTATTCATTACAAACAAACAAACAAATCTTTACTCTTTATAATATTAGTATAGATGGCTCGGATGACAGAAACGTTCTATCACGAATTGTTCAATCACCTGACGCCACCTAAATCATCTTACGTAGATGTAAAGTCCAGTGGCGGATTAAGACTTCATGATGCCCGAAGCAATCCAAGCCTTCGTGCCCCCAGGGCTGTAGCTAGAGTGGAATTTGAAAAAAAAACAAAAGACAGTTTACTCTGAGCTCGCTATGTTCAAGAAGGTAGGGCATTTGTCATTTCAAGCATAGCTACGGCTCTGGCCCCCCCCTATCTTTGTTGTTCTGGTGGGTGCCCTTTTCTGGTGCCCCCCAGACGTGGTGCCCTAGGCAATTGCTTAATTTGATTAAGGGTTAATCCGGGACTGGTAAAGGCCTATGATGACCCTATTGTAATCTGAAATATTTTGTTGCTTCAACGTGTGTCCTAGATAACAATGGTATGATGTTCTGACCTGATGACAGTACAAGTACTGGCTCGCCCCGTGGCTCAGTTCGTGTATTTCTAACGCCTTCTTGAACAGGAACTTCTTGTCACATGTACTGCACGAGAACTCCTTATCACCTTTGTGTATACTGGAACAGGATTTGTATAAAATATATATAACATAACATTTAACGTATGTAGCTGCCGTCGCAGCTACGTACGAGTTTTCTATGCACTATATCGTCTTAATTATTTGTTTGTATCAAAAAAGAGAAAATACGTGTGCAATATTTTTGCGAAATATATCTGACGGATTAATTAGATTGTTTTAGTCGACATCCCTATTCACGCACTTCTTCAGTAGTGTGGATCTAAAGGCAACCTTTTACCAGATACTTACAACAAATGTGTCCTCAAAGTATCCTTATCCTTGAAAGTCTTCCCGCAGATATCACAGGACACAGGCTCCAAATGAGTTCGCATGTGGAGTTTTAGCTTGGTCAGTGAGCTGAGAGGGAGAGAGTGGTTAGTTACGAGTAGTGGTTTTCTGGACGACATGTTTGTGTTGTCGGTGGAGATACAGTAGCATTAAATAATGTCATGCTTCTAATCTACAGGGGGAATTTGAAATTATGGGTTGGGCATTCTTTAAAACTAAGACACTATTCATAACACTTTTAATATTTGGCTATGTAAGAATATTATATGTGCCACTCCAGAGATCGAGAGGTGATCCACAATTGAACCCACATTCAGATCAATTGTGGATCACCTCTGGATCGTCTTGGCCACTGTATTTCTAGTTACTATGTTATACTAGATGTACCTCGCAGTTTTACGCGCATAGCTTTTGATCTCATGGGAATTTCGGTACAAATCATTCACCCCTGTACCAAATTTCAAGTCAATCAATTCAGTAGTTTAGCCATGAAAGTTAACAGAGTTACTTTCGCATTTATAATATTAGTTAGGATGTACATGTGTATACTATTTAAAATTTAAGGAATTGATGAAGTGAATGATTATGTTAATTGTTATCTATGTATGTGTACTCACCCGAGCGTGTCCCCGCACGTGTGACACGTGTGTGTGGGCGCGGCGCGCGCGTCGCGGTGCTCTCTCGACACGTGGTCGGCGCACACCGCGGGCCGCGAGCTGCGCCACCCGCACCACGCGCAGCGCCAGCTGGGTGATCAGTCAGTCAGTCAGTAATGTCGACGGCATTGGGACTCAGTGTATGTCACTGTGATAGTGACACTGACAGTGATCATTAGGGGTACTATGAATGTTGTGTTTTGGGCACTATTCATTAATGTTGTCATTGCCACCATCAATAAACATCACTATTATGTAATAATCTGTATTGTGCTACAATCCTTGCTGTGCCGGTGTCCGCGTCGCTGTAATCGCATCTTTTGGTTGTCAGTTTATTGAAAATGTATAAAAATGACATTAGAGTCATAATGACAATAGTAGCTTACAATTTTGGCCGCCGGCACAGAATATCTATAAAGTATTAATCAATCCTCTTACCGTACCCGATGTCTCCTCTTGTGCGCGTACAGCGCCTTGTCGCTCTTAAACCTTATAGTGCACACGTCACACATGAAGTCGCCTGCTTCCTACAATCACACTCATAATATTACTAGCAGCACCCCGCGATTTCACCCGCGTAGTTCCCATTCCCGTAGGAATATAGGGATACAATTATACTAAAACCCTCGCCACTGAATCACTCTATCTATTAAAACAAACCGCATCAAAATCCGTTGCGTAGTTTTAAAGATTTAAGCATACATAGGGGCATAAGGACAGAGAAAGCGACTTTGTTTTATACTATGTAGTGATAAAAAGGAAAGATTTGTTTGTAACGAATAGGCTCCGAAACTACTGAACCGAATTCAAAAATTCTTTCACCATTAGAAAGCTACATTCACCCTGAGTAACAAAGGTTATATTTTGTCCCTGTATTCCCACGGGAATGGGAACTACACGGGAGAAACCGCGGGGTAGGTATTTATTATTAGTTTTTTTCGTCTTCCTTTTAATTTTTCCTTTTCCTTCATTATTTTCTCGTCGCCGCTAAAACTATATGAGCATGGAACAACGTACTAAGATGAGGAATATTCTTCAAAACACTTATTTTAGTTCGCTGTCCTGTTCCCACGTAGTTTTTAATTTTATTTCGACGACCTCGATGGCAGAGTGGTCACCATGCCGGACTGCCATCCGTAAAGTTGGAATCGATTCCCGTGCGGGGCGAATATTTGTACCACAAATGTTTGTCTCAGTCGTAGTTTGTGATACCCTAGATACAAGTTAAACTTAGTTAGGGGTCAGTTACTGTAATGAGATGATGGAGGGAATGATTATTACTTCTGTTGTTTTAAAAGCGAATACATTCAGCGCAGTCGCGCGCAGTCGCGTGAATTCAGAAGAATCTTCGCGTCTTTTTAAAACCTCAGAAGTAATGTGTGCTATACGCTGTACAGTTAAGGTTGAAAAGTACGCGGGTAAAATTTGTACAAAACAAATTACAATCATTAAAAAGCAATATAAAATAAGTAGTGTTAGTGTCCTAGATTATAATTCAAATATATGTGCTAACATAATGATATAATATTCAGTAGTACTGAGCGTGTATGCCCTTCATTGGCAAAACAAAACGTTACTTACATACAAGAAAAAAATATTATACTTATATATATATTATAAGTACTTATACAGATAACAAAACAAAACGTATTAATTTAGAATATGATAATGTTATGTTTTCTTATGGAGGATATCCTTAATTTTATTTTTATAAACGTTAATATTGCTTACAAACAAATCAAGTTCATTCTCAGAGCGAGCCAATTCATTGTAATAGCGGGCCATTCGAACTACAGGATTAAAATAAGATATATTATTTTTGTGAACTTCTAGAGCAAAGACATTACTGAATCTTCGAGTACTCTGTTTGATGTTAAATGAGAATTGTGACAAGAGTTCTGGACAATCGATAACCGAGTGAATGATTTTATATAGATAGATAAGATCAAAGTACTTGCGTCGTTCTTCTAGAGATGCGGCGTTATATCTAGAGAGTCTCATTTCATAATTAAGTTTATTACGACCAGGTTTATCACGGTAGTATGCAAATCTTAGGCACTTCCTTTGGATAGATTCAATATTATGAGAGTGATTTTTGTAAAAAGGAGACCAAATTGAGGAGCCGTATTCTAATATACTGCGGACAATTGAAAAATAGGCGGAAATCAAACAACGTGAATTCTTAAAAGGTTTCGTAGATCTTAATATAAATCCCAGGAGTCTATTGCGATGATGTACTCGTAATGAGTTCGAAATGAAAGATTTTCATCGAACATAATACCCAAGTCCCTAGCAGCTGTCTCACGGCTGATAACCTGATCTTCGATGATGTAATTGTAGATGATTTTAGTACGTTTGTTGGTAAACGTGATAGAAAAGCATTTTTTAATATTTAAGCTCATAAAATTGTATTTGCACCAATTAGAAATAATATTCAAATCAGCTTGTAGATCACGGCAATCATCCAGTTTTGAGACTGCTTTGAAGAGTTTTAGGTCATCAGCGTAAAGGAGACAGTGACAAGATAGGAGTTCGATGAGGTCGTTGATGTACACAATAAACAATAAGGGACCTAAGTGTGAACCCTGTGGCACACCAGATGTGGCTGTCACTGGCGACGATAGGTATCCTTTTAGGGCCACTAATTGACTTCTCTGATTCAAGTAAGAACACACCCATCGGAACAAAGAGCCATGAATGCCATAAGCTGCAAGCTTCTGACAAAGCAAACGGTGGTTGACTTTATCAAAGGCCTTACGAAAATCTGTGTAAATGGAATCCACCTGAGCACCCGAAGCAAAAGTTTGACAAAGAAAATTTTTATAAACAAGGAGGTTGGTAATTGTTGACCGATTTTTTACGAAACCATGCTGTTTGGAAGAGATTATAGGTTTGAAGTGGTTGTATAAATGGTTATATACTAATGATTCAAAGACTTTCGCAAAGCAAGATAATATACTAATGGGCCTATAGTTTTCGCATTGGGATTTATTTCCACTTTTATATATTGGTATAATATGAGCGGTTTTCCAACGTTTAGGAAAGACCCCACTGTGCAAAGATTTATTAAATACTATATGTAATGGAGTAGTAAGCTCTTTCGCTAACTTTTTTATAAAAAAGGGAGGTAGTTGATCAGGCCCAGCACCCTTGTTTTTATCGAGCTGTTTTAATTTGAATAAGATATCTACCTCTTTTATTTGAACAGAAGATAAGACACTTACAGTGTTGGAGTTGAATATTTTGGTTATGTAGGTATTTGTTACTGGTGATAGAGGGTCTGTTTCAAATACTGAACTGAAATAGCGCGAGAACAGTTCACAGATTCCTTGAGCGTCCGAAGAACTCGAGTCTTTGAAGCTTATTGTGTGAGGAACAGACACATACCCTTTCCGGTTATTAATAAAAGTCCAAAACATTTTAACATTGTCATCAACTGACTCTTCGATGCTTTTTAAGTAATTATCGTAGCAGCTTGACGACAAGCTGTGAAAACGTTCACGTAGTAGCGAAAAGGTATCATAGTCTCGGGGGTTACCATATATTTTATGTAACTTGTGGTATTTGTTTTTTTCTTTATTGCATTTAATTAGAGACTTGCTAAACCAGACTGGATAGTTATCTGATCTTGGCATTGTTAAAGGTGTGTATTTTTTGATTATAGAGAAGAGTGTGTCGTAAAATATATTCATGCAAATGTCGACGTTTATAGGATGAAGTAACTCGGACCAATTAACAGAATTTAATTCCAATTTAATATTAGCAATGTCGCTTTTATGAAAATTGAGTATTTTTGTTTTTTGTCGCTTAAGACCTTTTGAAATGTTAATATATGGAAAAGTAATCTCAAGAGGTGGATGATGCCTGTCCACTAGACTCAGTGCATTACATTGTTTTGTGGTTATTAAGTCCATATTTGATAGTACTAAGTCTAAAAACCTATCGTTAAAGTTACTAATGTCGTTGTATTGCTTAAGCCCGCATAGAGTCACAAAGTCAATCAAGAGAGATGATTTTTTATTAGGATTATGCGTCGTTGGGCATGGTAGAAACGTAGACATATTCCAGGTGATATCAGGTGCATTAAAATCACCTATTAGTAAATAGTAGTCATTAGGCTGTGTATTTAAAATTATCTCTTGGCAATGGGAATAAAATTGCTGTAAATTATTGCTAGTGAGGTCTGGAGGTAAATAACAAACACAAATGTTAAGATTGACTGAGTTCGAATTTCCCGCTATAACAGAAATCCAGATATCCTCCATAGAGCTGTCCCAATATGTTTGACGGATTACCTGATATTTTTTAAGTGTGGCAATCAAAACTCCACCACCTTCACTTTTAACGGATGAAGACTCTTCACGGTCTATACGGAAAATATTGTACCGATCATCTAAGATTTCACCGTTATATACGCTTTGGTTCAGGTTAGTTTCCGTCAAACATATGACATCGTAATTGGAGTTTAAAGCATTCAGATAAAAATGTGATAATTTGGATCTAAATCTATTTACATTTTGGTAATATATATTCATCATCGTGATTTCTTGTTTTGAGAAATATAAATTTAAATTAAAATTTAAAAAGACTTAAATAATAAACAAATAAGTACTCGAATTAAACATATACTATATAGTATTAGTATAGAAGTATAGACAAACTGACCGCAGTATGTTTCCTCATGTGCGCGTCCAGTTTGCTCCTGTGGTTGAAGCGCACAGCGCAGCGTTCGCAGCGGTACTGACTGCCCGCGAACGCCGCGCTCGACACGCTCGCCGCGCGCTCCGACTCCACCTGGGGAGGCATACCTATGTGATCTGTCATTGTTTACAATTCCTACGACATGTTTACATTTCCTAAATAGCAATCGGTAATATAAAATACTCATAAGTATTTTACTCGGGTCCCGGGTTACGCAACCGGGTCCCGAGTAACACCAACCGGGTCCCGAGTTACTAAACCGAGTCCTGAGTTACCACAACCGGGTCCCGAGTTACCCCAACCGGGTCCCGAGTTAATGGACCCGGATCCCGAGTTACCCCAACCGGTTCCCGAGTTACTCCAACCGGGTCCCGAGTTACCCCAACCGGGTCCCGAGTTACACCTACCGGGTCCCGAGTACTTACACCCGGTTCCCGAGTTACCCCAACCGAGTCCTAAGTTACCACAACCGGGTCCCGAGTTACTTGACCCGGATCCCGAGTTACCCCAACCGGGTCCCGAGTTCCTAAACCGAGTCCTGAGTTACCACAACCGGGTCCCGAGTTACTTGACCCGGATCCCGAGTTACACCTACCGGTTCCCGAGTTACCCCAACCGGGTCCCGAGTTACTTGACCCGGATCCCGAGTTACACCTACCGGGTCCCGAGTACTTACACCCGGTTCCCGAGTTACCGCAACCGGGTCCCGAGTTTCCCCACCCGGGACCCGAGTTACTCCACCCGGGTCCCGAGTTACTCCACCCGGGTCCTGATTTACCCCACCCGGGTCCCGAGTTACTCCACCCGGGTCCCGAGTTACTCCAACCGCATTCCTCGCTACCCCACAAGTTACTCCACCCGGGTCCCGAGTTACCCCACCCGTTTCCCGAGTTACGCCACCCGGGTCCCGAGTTACCCCAACCGGATTCCTCGCTACCCCACAAGTTACTCCACCCGTGTCCTGATTTACCCCACCCGGGACCCGAGTTACTCCACCCGGGTCCCGAGTTACCCCAATCGGATTCCTCGCTACCCCACAAGTTACTCCACCCGGGTCCCGAGTTACGCCACCCGGGTCCCGAGTTACCCCAACCGGATTCCTCGCTACCCCACAAGTTACTCCACCCGGGTCCCGAGTTACCCCAACCGGATTCCTCGCTACCCCACAAGTTACTCCACCCGGGTCCCGAGTTACTCCACCCGGGTCCCGAGTTACCCCAACCGGATTCCTCGCTACCCCACAAGTTACTGCACCCGGGTCCCGAGTTACCCCACCCGGGTCCCTCACTACCCCACCCGGGTCCCGAGTTACCCCACCCGGGTCCTGATTTACCCCACCCTGGTCCCGAGTTACCCCACCCGCGTCCCGAGTTACCCCATCCGGGTCCCTCACTACCCCACCCGGGTTCTGATTTACCCCACCCGGGTCTCGAGTTACACCACCCGGGTCCCGAGTTACCCCACCCGGGTCCCGAGTTACCCCACCCGGGTCCCGAGTTACCCCATCCGGGTCCCGAGTTACCTCACCCAGGTCCCGATTTGCCCCACCCTTAACCGATGTCTTGGAACCCCTCGAAATGCCTTTTGCCCCATTTATAGGCGACGGTTTTGTTTTATGCATGATAACGGATTCAGCTAAAGTGGCACGTAAGTACTTAAACGAAGTGGAAATTACCCAAATCGACTGACCAGCGAGATCACCAGACGGCCTGAGGCCACACTTTTGACCTTAAAAAATCTTTAGTTTTGTAAAATTCATATAAGAAGTACTTCTTACTTAAAATTTCAATCTTCCTATTTTTCCATTAAACAATTATTATTAAATATATTCATTCATAAAATATTTAAATTAAGTATTTAAATATTTAATGAATCATAAAAATAAAACAACATTATAACAAAAAATCTGAAATTGCCACAAATGAACTAACGTTCCTCTAATTTTGCCGGGGTGTGTAGATTATTTAATTTGTTATACGTATTGTAATCTTAGTACGTTACTATTACGGGTAATAAGTAGTGTATAATCGGAATGATAAAATGTCATATACGCTAGGAACTAAAGACGCTGCTGCTACCCGCGCCTTGTCAGTACGGTCGACCAGAGAGAGGTGTTTTGTATTTTATTTCTAAATTCTTGCGGAACCCTTACAGGAGCAACGCGGAACCCTAGGGTTCCGCGAGCACACTTTGAGAATCGCTGTTCTAGATTATATATTAGAACTGCAACAACACATCGCGCGGCGAAGTTTTATCCCGAAATTCCCACGGGATCGGGAACTTTGCGAGAAAAGCGCACGGCACAGCTAATCTATACTAATATTATAAAGAGGAAAGATTTGTTTGTTTGTTTGTAATGAATAGGCTCCGAAACTACTGGACCGATTTCAAAAATTCTTACTATTGGAAAGCTAATTTATCAGTGCGTGACATAGGCTATATTTTATTCCCGTAATCCCACGGGAACGGGAACTACGCGGGTGAAACCGCGGGGAGCTACTAGTTAGTAATAAACCTAGTTAAGAGCAGTTTTAGAGTACCAAGTAAAAGTCAGTTTTTTTCAGAGAAGCGCTCGTGGCCCAGTGCTACCCGCGGATCACTTGTGATCAGTGCGGTTAAGCATCGTCTGGCACCGTCATGACTGTGATGGGTCTACTAAAAATTACTTTTAATTTCATGAGCGTAACCGTGCGCAAAATACTGACATTCCGCCAAATCTGGTTAAACTGAGCACCGACCCCAAATAGACAAGGGATAAAGAGTCTGAAAAGAGAAGTAAAAGTCAGTTTTTAAAGTAATAACAATATAATTTCTCTAATTACCTCCTCCCAAGTAAGTACAATCATCTGTATGAGTCCGCTGTCCACGTTCAACTGCCGTAGTTTCCGTTCGACTCTCGCGTTGCACACGACGCGCGACGGCTCGCGGTCCAGGGACGCTTTCAGTTTGGATTTCTCTGAAATTTAATGTAAATGAAGTGAAATTAAATTTAAGAAGGTATGTGTACTTACCCCTAAAACTGACCCCAGTACACCCCACTCCCCCGGCTGACCCCACTCCCCCGGCTAACCCCACTCCCCCGGCTGACCCCACTCCCCCGGCTGACCCCACTCCCCCGGCTGACCCCACTCCCCCGGCTGACCCCACTCCCCCGGCTGACCCCACTCCCCCGGCTAACCCCATTCCCCCGGCTAACCCCACTCCCCCGGCTGACCCCACTCCCCCGGTTGACCCCACTCCCCCGGCTAACCCCACTCCCTCGGCTGACCCCACTCCCCCGGCTAACCCCACTCCCCCGGCTGACCCCACTCCCCCGGCTGACCCACTCCCCCGGCTAACCCCACTCCCCCGGCAGACCCCACTCTCCCGGCAAACCCCACTCCCCCGGCTGACTCCACTCCCCCGGCTAACCCCACTCCCCCAGCTGACCCCACTCCCCCGGCTAACCCCACTCCCCCGGCTAACCCCACTCCCCCGGCTGACCCCACTCCCCCGGCTGTCCCCACTCCCCGGCGGACCCCCGGAAGACTCCACGTCTATAGTGACTTCTATCCCTACTGTATTTACCCGTCTGTTTTCTCTTCGCTCGCGGTTTCTTGTGGTTCTTCAACTTGTGAAGCGGTTCCTCGTCCGAGTCATTGAAATGGTTGTCCTCAGTCTTTTCTTCGTTACTCTATACATAACAAAATTACCTTATAAATATCTAAATATAACTCAAAGGTGACTAATTGACTGACATGAGTGATCTATCAACGCACAGCCCAAACCACTGGATGGATCGGGCTGAAAGGCATGCAGGTAGAAGTTATGACGTAGGCATCCGTTAAGAGGATTCCCACGGGATTGTGATATACGCGGGTGATAGATTACTATGTCAGTCAGTCAGTCAGTCACCTTTGAGTTATATATGTATTTAGATAATAAACTCACCATAACAGCTAAATCATCACCAATAGACAGATTATCATCAGCATTTTCGATTTTGACACAAATCTCAAATAAATCATTTTTATCATTATCATTATTCCCATCAATCATTAATTCCATTTTATCATTAAACTCCTTAAATTCTGTTCCAAATTTAAAATGTTCCATTCCTTTATCATTATTTGATTGTTTCTTATCATTAAATTCAAATTCGTGACAATGATTATTATCATTAAATTTAATTTCTTTTGTGTAGTTATTTATAGTGGTTTGTTTTAATTTTGATAATGATGATAGCTGGGTTTGGTTGACCTGTAAATTGAAAATCACTACATAGTATAAAACAAAGTCGCTTTCTCTGTCCCTATGTATGCTTACATCTTTAAAACTACGCAACGGATTGTGATGCGGTTTGTTTTAATAGATAGAGTGATTCGCTGGGAAGGTTTTTAGCATAATTTTATCCCCATATTGCTACGGGAACGGGAATTACGCGGGTGAAACCGCGGGGCGCCGCTAGTATATTTTAATATTACGTCAGTTTACATAAATTTTATTTCTCTATTGGCATTTCTCAGGCATTTCAAATACAATATTTCTATTTTACAAGCTTTTATTTAGTGTCACCTGTCCCGTTGTCTGTAATCAAATCTTGGAAGCCATGTCGACCACTTCTGGTTATCCAATTGAGCTGTTTGGCATACTTATGTAAGTCCCATGACAATGCAATAAAAGATGACAAAAGCGTTTTTAAAATGTTTTTTTATTTTCATTCAAGGTGCGCTTACAAGCCACCATGATCATTGTCAACTATTATTTTTGTCTGTCTGTTCTTCTAGTTTTCGAATTTAGAAGAGAGAAAGAAAGAAGAAAGAAAACATTTATTCCGACACCAATACAGAGAAAAAAAAATCGGAGAAAAAATAAATAATTAATTAATAATTTCAATGTCTCTAAAATAACTACATTCTACTATCACTATTTTAAGAGGTTTATAACTGTAAGAATACTTACCAGATATAATTCCAGACTCCTTTGTGCACTATTAACTTGATATTTGAAGTGAACCATTCTATTTAACACTGCTTTACATTCAAAACATAATGATATTGGTTTGTTTGTGATATTCTGGAAATTAAATATAATGGAGTTAAGTATACTTTTACAATGAACAAAAAATATTTAGCATTTTTATGTAGCTCATTCCTGGGTTCCGATTGAAGTACAACATTCTTTGAAAAAGGTTTATATGGTACTAGCAGCGTCCCGCGGTTTCACCCGCGTTCCCGTGGGAATTTCGGAATAAAAAGTATCCTATGTCCTTCCCCGGACTATAAGCTACCCCTGTACCAAATTTCAAGTCAATCGGTTTAGTAGTTTAGCCGTGAAAAGGTAATAGACAGACAGAGTTACTTTCGCATTTATAATATTAGTTAGGATTTTTTTTTCTATCTCTACCACCCTATAAAAGTATATCGTAAGTAACTGATTAGGTTCATCCTGATTATAGACAATAAATGTCAGTATTCAGGATTCTAGAGTATCAGAAACTATATCATATAGTTGGGTAGGTACATAATCATGTTCAGATTATATAAACCTTTTTTTTGTGGAACCTTCTAATATTTACCTCCGATGGGAATCGAAGCCGCAACTCCCATCCTAACAGACATTCACCCTTAATAAAAATAATAACAATTACTTATTTAATAAAATAAATACTTAAGTATATACTCACAGAACTTTCTAAAAAACTGTAAAACATTGTTTTTGTTTCATATTTTGTTATTTCACTTAATTTCCTATCAGAACTCAGACATCCAATACATATAGAATCAAGAAACATATTTATTGTGTTCATAATTATTGAATTTTATATAATTTTAGTAGAAAAATAGATTTAATACAATTTGTAAACAAGCAGAGCACAACCATTTTTTTTTATTGATTTTGTAATGGCTTCTGCAAACCAGACAGATAAAGAAGATGTGGAAAACTGTCACTGTCACTGATAATGGCAGTATGGATGGTATATAGAAGAAGAGAATCTTGGTACAATTTCTTGAAGGTTATTTAGTTCCAAAAGTAACCAAAATTTGCAAATTGGCGCTAGATTAGCTAGGGTACGTACAAAAGTTAGTAGTTCCAAGAAATGACCATTATTAGCAAATAGGCGCTACTATAGCTAGTGCGTTTAATAAGGTTATGAGTTTGGAGTTAGCTTGTGTTGAGTTTGCATATTGCTAGAGCACATACAAAGTGGATTTTAATTCGCTTAAGAGCCGATTTTTCCATCACCAGATAACTTTTATTCAATGAATAAAATTGACGTTTGACAGATTTTGTATGAAATAACTGTCAAAATTTCAAAGTTATTCCTCGAATAAAGTTAACTAAAAAGGCGATGGAAAAATCGGCCCTAATTCTCATTTTTACAGCCTCCGGAAGAATTTCGGGATAGAAATTGGCAAGGCGAACGAGAGGTCGTTAGTTCGATCCCCACCCATTGCACTATTCACGTGAACATCCAAAAATGCTAAAGTATAATACTTAATTCAAGAGCGTCGGTGGCAGAGGATAAGCCTTTGACTTCCGATCGGAAGGTGCCTGATTCAAACCCCACCACGTACCAATGTGTTTTCAATTGCGAATTCATTTGTAGGTTTATTCGACGTTCTTACGGTGAAGGAAAACATCGCGAGGAAACCTGCACACACCTGGGAAGAAATTCTAGGGTTGTGTGTGAAGTCGACCAACCCGCGCTCGGCCTGTGAGGGACTAAGGCCTAATCACCCTAATTCAGGGTAGGCTCCCCTCGGTGGGGACATTATATGAGCTGATGATGATAATATATCATAGATTAATCTTTTCTATTTCATCGATAAGATGTAAAAGCGGAACAAACAAACAAAATTATGTAGATTTACGAAAGATGAATCAATAAAAAACGAATATAAACGTCTTAAAGTATTTAGATAATTTGATAGCAAAAGCAATATAATATTATCTACTAACTGTGCCCGCGGTTTTACCCGCTTAAATACCAATCCCGTGGGAATTTCAGGATAAAAAATATCCATGTATTATTCCTAGTTATGAGGAACATCTGTACCAAATTTTATTAAAATCGATACAGTAGTTTTTGCGTGAAAGAGCAACAAACATACACACTCACAAACGTCCGCATTTATAATACTAGTGATTATAATAATTATCATTTACTTTAAAATATAATTTAATCATTTAGTTCAAATCAATAGCCATGATAACGTTAATTCTATTATTTTTGTTTTACCAAAATGCGTTCAGTAGGAATGTGTCAGTAGTTACAAAGTTAGGTGACATTATAGGTTCCTGGTCTATCGATGAGCTATACGCGCAGTATCTCGGTGTGCCGTACGCTTTGGTGGATGAAAGTAATCCGTTTGGAGTAAGTATTAATTTTACTTTTTAGACATCCGTCCTTCTCGATTTTTAACCCCCGACGCAAAAAGAGGGGTGTTATAAGTTTGACGTGTCTGTGTGTATCTGTCTGTCTGTGGCATCATAGCTCCCGAACGGATGAACCGATTTCAGTTAAGTTTTTTTTGTATGAAAGGGGACTTACGTGCAAGTGTTCTTAGACATGTTTGATGATAATCGGTTGACCCGTTTAAAAGTTATGGGGGTTTGAAAGTAATTGTGTTGGGGGTTTTTTAAATTTTAAATTTAATTGTGATCTCATATAATGTGTGTAATGAATGATATGTTGTAAGTTTGTTTCGACGACTCGAGTGACAGAGTGGTCACTATACCGGACCACCATTTGCGGATTCCGGGTTCGATGCCCGGGTTAAAGTGTGATCCGCAAAAGTTTATCTCGGTCTTCGTCCGTAGTTTATGATTCCCTCCATGTATCTACAGAGAATAAACATAGTTATGAACCATTTCCAACAAGAAGACGTTTTAAAATTGTGTTTAAATTATGTTTCAGCCATCAACCCCGCACCCCGGCTTCTCGTCTCCCTACGAAGCTCACACAGAAGTAGTATGTCCACAAACTACCGCCGGTATCGCTATAGGCACCATACATTGCTTGACAATGAACATTTACGTACCAAATAGTGAACCTATTGATAAAAAACCAGTGATGGTTTGGATACATGGCGGTGCGTTCGTTGAAGGTTCTGGCAATTCAAACCTCTATGGACCGAAATATATAGTAAGACATGACGTTGTTGTAATATCGATTAATTATAGACTAGGTGTCTATGGTTTCATGTGCACGGATAGCGCGAAATCTCCAGGAAATAATGGTCTTAAAGATCAGTTGTTAGCTTTGCGATGGATCAATGAGAATATAGAAGCATTTGGTGGCGATAGAAACAAAATAACTGTTTTTGGGGAAAGCGCTGGTGGCATGTCGATACATTTACATATACTTTCCAAATATGAAGAGTTATTTCAACGAGCTATCATACAAAGTGGACCAGTCGTATCTCCTTGGACTATAATGACACAAAACAATACTATTCCTATAATTTTAGCTAGAGAACTAGGCTTTGCAACTGAAGATTTAGATGCAGCGTTAGACTATCTAGCGAAAGCAGATGTATTTGAACTGGTTAGAAAAGCAACGGAACTGGAAATAGGTACAGCTGAAAATAATATCCAACCGCAGACAAAGCCATGTGTAGAAAATGGGAGTTTAAATGTTGAAAGATTTGTTGAAATACATCCTGATTTAGCTAAAGCTAGGACCAATATAGATATAATAGCAGGATACACAAGTCAGGAAATGATATTTCAATTTGGGAACGAGCCAGACGAATTCTTTGACAACTATCCTTTCAATGAATTTATAGAAGCAGGCCTACCTGACTTTGAACAAGATGATATAATCAGACAATTTTATACTGGAGATGAAGATTTAAACAGAAGTTTAGAAGCAGAAATAACGAGTTTTGGATCAGATTTTGTTTTTAATCATCCTACTGAAAAAATGATTGATTTGTTTGTGAAAGATGGCATCAAAAAAGTTTACAAATATGTGTTTTCATATGAAGGTGGAAGGAATCTTTTTAAATTAGTCCAATTGAACGCAGCTAGTCGGATAGATGGCGCTTCTCATGCAGATGAGCTGGGATATCAGTTCGATATGATTGTCTTTCCAGCCACACCGAGTTTTGAAGATCAGAGAGTGATTGATAGAATGTCATTATTGTGGACTAATTTTGCTAAATATGGGTGAGTTTCTTTATTTTCATCCCAAACAACATAACATAATCATTCCCTCCATCATCTCATTACAGTAACTGACCCCTAACTAAGTTCGTAACTTGTATCTAGGGTATTAAAAAAATAAAAAATAAATAAAAATAAAAATCATTTATTCCTTACAAGTTTTGTCAATACATAATTAGTTAGTTACAGGGACATTCTTTTAAGTAACAATTTACTTGTGATAGAATGTCCCGCTCCTCTACACCGGTGTTACATTATTATAAGGAATGTAAAATTTAATTAAATTAAATTAAGATAAAATTTAAATCAATAAATCTTATACCATATTGAAGGAAAATCAAATAAAATTAAAATTAAATCAAACAGAATAACAATGAAATCTAAATTAAATTATAATTAACAAATCAATTACCATTACTATATATTACTTCTAGTAGACATTTTTTTTTTTTTTTTGCATTATTTACTTACTTATTTTATTTGTATGGGAGTGTATGTATGTGTGTGTGTATGTGTGTGTGTGTGTGTGTGTGAGTGTGAGTGTGTACGCATGATTTATTTTAATAAGCTTTCAACCTCTTCATAACTAAGTTGATTTAACCATTCCAGAATTTTAATTTTTAGCTTATACGATGAGAGTTCAAATGTGGTAAAGGTTTTATTAATGTTTCGATAAATCAGAGTTCCAAGTCCTCTAGACTGATTAGCCGCAAATTTAGTTTTTGTTATATGTAACTGCACAACCCTTCCTCGTCTTTTGGATGTAGTCACGTTAAATGATGTTTTTTTATGTGTCTCTAGAGCAAGTTGTACTATGTAATGTTTCCTAACACTCAGAAGATCACTCATTGCATACAGTTCATTTGTTGGAAACCGAATAGGTTTGTTAAACATAACCTTTAATAACGAGCGCTGGCCACGTTCAAGTTGTAAAAACTTCATTTTCGAAGCACCACCCCAAACAGGTATGCAATAGGTTAGAACCGATTGAGCAAGAGCTTTGTACACCTGGATTATAGTGGTTCTGTCTGCTATGTGCCTTAGGTTTTTAAAAATCCAAATGAGTTTTCTCAATCTGGTGGTGGTAACTTCTAAATGTGGGTGCCATGAAAGTCGGCTATCAATAATAACCCCCAAGTACCTGAGACTACTAACTTTTTCAATTGTAGGACAAGTACAACTATTAGATAGATCACATGAATGAATTTTTAGATGTAATGTTTTAGGTTGTGTTCTGTTGGTAATAGAAAAGCAAATATATTTTGTTTTTGTAATATAAAGTGTGAGTAGATTTATCTCTAACCATTTAGCAATCTTAGCCAATCCTTGTTCCGCGCTTTTGTAAACCTCTTCCCATGATAAACCAGTGAAAGTTACTGCTGTATCATCTGCGTATGTGTATATTTTAGAACCTTCTATTTTTAGGTTGCAGAGATCGTTGATGTAAATTAAGAAGAGAGTTGGGCCCAATACACTGCCTTGTGGGACGCCACAGGTCATTTCAAGGTCAGGACTTAAGTGTCCTCCTATGTTTGTTCTTTGAGTTCTGTTTGCTAAGTAGTCCTTGAATAAATTTAGTGGGATTCCTCTTATTCCGATCTTTTCTAGTTTATCGATAAGTAATATTAGATACTATGCACACACATCCAGAAATAATAGATAAGGTGGTTGTTGTGTCGTTCAAGGAAGTGGTAAGGAAGTGGTATTGTTCGTGGAGCGACTGCCATCAGACATACACGACACAGAGGACAATATTACAATTCAAAAATAGTTCAAAATATTTCAGAAGACGCGCTGCGCAGAAACCAGCGCGCTGGTTTAATCCTCGCCATGTACAATGTGTTTTCGATTTTCGAATTCATATGGTCGACGCTCTTACTACCTCTGTAGCCTGACCGAACTATGCTGCACTGTAGTTGCACTGCACGCGCGGACCGATGCGACACCCAGCGGCGAAATGTTCTTTCTAAGAAATTGTATGAGGTATACCACACGTCGCTGTAGCGTAACTGCGCTGCGTTTTTTAGAAAGAAACCTTGCGGTTAGGTGCCGCGTCGCGCCGCTGCTGCAGCCAGTGCGGTGAGACCCTTGCGTGAAGGAAAACATACAAACTTCCATGACCAACCCACACTCAGCCTGTGGTAGACTAAGACCTTATCACCCTCATTCAGGGTAGGCTCGAGCCCCTCGGTGGGGACGTATATGAGCTGATGATGGTGATGATGATCCAAATATTGTTATTGTTCCAGAGACCCTACACCAGAAACAAGCGAGCTATTACCTTCAAAATGGGAGCCTGTCAACATGACACATCGGCCATGTTTGAATATTGACAACCAACTGACATTGGAGTCGAGGATTTTTAACGATCGAATGGCGTTCTGGGATCTCATTTATTATGGAAAATAAATAAAATTAAAAGATCTAGTAGTTTCATTCGCTAAATCCCTATTTACGTTCGAAATATAGTCTTAAAAATTTAAAATTAAAAAAACCCCCAACACAATTACTTTCAAACCCCCATAAATTTTAAACGGGTTAACCGATTTTCATCAAAATCAACATCAACCCTTTAATAAAAAAAACTAAATTGAAATCGGTTCATCCGTTCGGGAGCTATGATGCCACAGACAGACACCCCTCTTTTTGTGTCGGGGGTTAAAAATGAGAGATAGAAAAAAATCTGCCCGAGTTTCCTATTCGATGTAAATTTGTTTTCATGCAAAAACAGTGTTAGGTGTCATTTTTAATTCTTCTTTGACATTCATAAACCCGATTTTTTTTTAGTTACTGGTTAGTTACTATGAACATTTTCTTTAATTATTTATATTTAAGAATATAATTGTAATTAAGGACATGTGAGCCCTCTTTACGCAATATCTCCGCCCAACATCTTAGGAGTACAGGAGTGACTGAAAAACAGCGCTGGCCGAATCGTATGTGGTTCAGTCAGCATCAAGCTGAGTCATTTCCTTTTGTTTTTTTTATTGATTTTCTCTGTATTTTTTTTCTTGTAGTTTTAAGCGAAAAAGCAATAAAGATTATTTTTTATTTTTTTTATTTTTTTTTAATTTAAACATCACTCAATGTTTTTAACTGACGTTATCGAACATGGCGGCTTCATAAATATGGCTGCTCAGACGTCACTTAGGGCCTATTTCACGACCTTCAAGTAAAATTACTCACCAAGTAAAGTTAGTTTTGTCTCTTTCTTACTTTATGTCAAGTGACAAAGACAAAACATGTGAGTAGATACTCGGAAAGTTCCTTGAAAATTGTGAATTAGGCGTATACGAAAATTAAATGGTGTATACGAAAATTAGAATTATCTTCTACACAAGGGTTTTAATTAAGTATTTATTTTATTATTTATTACAAGTGTGAAATAAAAAAGCAAAATAACATAATCAATCTGTACATTTTATTTGATTCCATTAAAAATATCTTACATCTAAGTAATTGTACACACCATACAGTATTCATTAAGTTCGCCCCAAAATACTGTTTATTATATTTAATAATAAATTAATAACATATTATATTAAATAAAAATAATGCTTAACATATTTTTTTCTTAAAAATATAACGGAACGCATCCAAAAAACGATTTCTATTCAAAAATAGAACATAGATGCGTTCCTTCGTATTCAAAAACGGCGCCAACTAGAAACCATGTCTGTCTCGCTCTAATTTTGTAATAAACCCCGAGTGTGAGCGAGACAGAGATATGTTCTTGTTTGCGTCGATTGTTCTTTAATTAAATTAATTAAATATTGTTTTAATCTAACTTTTTCTGATTTTAAATGATGGCATAATGATAATCAGATAATGGCATCAGTGAGCTTTTTAAAATTAAATTATTTTGTTATTTTTGCCTATTTTGTTTTGTTCGGTACAAAAAGTATTCAATTAAATCAATGGACTGTCTTTTTAAGTTTATTTTGCGCTATTTTTGTTATATTTTCCTGCCAGTTTCGTTTTAAAAGTATTCATTTGACTCGCAAAGATGGCGGACTCACTGTTATAAGACTAGATGCTACATTACACAAATCTACTTAATTCTTTTTAATCTTATCACCGAACGACTTTTTTGGACCGCTATAATTATCTAGACTCTCACTTATACTAGTTGCTACAGATATTTCTGTCACTGGCTCAGATTTCTCGCCATTTTTCCTTTTAAAATAAACAGCGACATCATTATCTTCTATTTCCTGAACTGGTTTTATCTCATACTTCGGTTCAGGGGCGGTATTTTGGTTGAAAAAGTGCTTATGTTGTTCGCAATCAGGTATATCGCCTCTATGTTTGTGCTGTATTTCATTTTTGAGCATTTTCTTTAGATCTATACTCGAGCTTTGGGTTTCTAAGTCTTTGTGGTCTTTCGTCCTGTCTATAGGTTCGTATCCATCCGGTAGAACTAGGCCTTCGTTGTGGAAGTTAGATACAGTGTTAATCTGTTGATTAAAGAAGTTGGGTTCATTATGAGTTTGAGTGGCAATGTCTTGGACACGCGTGTGATGTACATTCTGAGTGGCAGCATCTTGACTACGAGTGTGACTGTTTTGGCTGGCGACATTTTGATGTTGAACGTGCGTCTGAACTATTTGTCCGTTAGGTGTAGGCTGTTCTATAGCTTGTAATATACTTTGCAATAATCCTTCTGAGAGCAGTTGCTCGTGAGGTATGGACGGATTTCCTTTTCCATTGGAAGACTGAATTTGCAGCGAGTAAGTTCCAAGTTTCCCTTTAACTGGAATCTCGTGATTATGTTGGTGTATCTGATTGAAATTGAAATTGGTGGCCGCTATTTTCTGCTGCAGTCTTTTCGTTTCTTCGTTCAACGATTGGATTTTTTGCGAAGTCTTGTATATTTCTTCTGATACTTGCTGTATTTTGTCTTCTTTGTGTTTGGAGATCTCTCTTTGTTGTTTGTTATTTGTGACCTCTATTTTATTTTGACGTGGATGAACAGTATGTACAGTAGGCACTGTAGTCAAGCCTTTAGTATTAAAAGTAACGGGCTGGCCAGTCGAAACAGGGATATTGAAGATATTCTGTTCAGGTACTACTTCATTCTTAGCCAGCGTACTCCCTAAAGAGTTCAAACTCTCCAAATACTTTATAGCTAAATCTTCAGGTATCTTTTCACCAGATTTCGCAGCTTTTATGATAGCTTCATGGTAGGGACAGTGTTTTAAAATGGCGGCCGCATCTAAGTTAGACAGATTAGCAAGTATACTACCATCTATGGTTGTTGTGACAGCAGTTTGGGATGATCCAGAAGCTGTGTGGTCTCCAACAGTTAACAGAGGCACGGAATAAGAGTCGATGGGTGATCCGTAAGTACTGCTAGGCTGGTGTTGGTGGAAAGTCAGTGGAGGTTCCGAATGAGGTAAGCTGTACAAGTTGGAAGGTTCAATAGTTATAGATAGAGAGTCTTGGCCAAAGTTTGAAGAGTGATGCGATTCCTTAATATCTCTAATTGGAGGGGAAATGTAAGTAGGTCCATGAGGGAAGTGATCTATTCCATGCGTGTCTTTTCCATGAGTAGTATGTCCAACATGTTCTAAGAGTCCATTCGGGACTGGTTCCCTGAATTTGATGGGATGTTTAGGCCAGCCGTTGTTGTAATGTGGGCCTCCAGAAATCGTGCCATATGGGATTGGTAAGTTAGTTGGTAGCGGCTTCGGTGGCGCCCCATATTGGCTACCTGGTGGTACTCCGTAGATGCCTGAAGGAGGTAACAGTTTAGCTCCTTGGGATCTTAAAGAAGATGGATAAGGGCCACCAGATAAAGACTCTATAGGCGGGCTGATGTACGAATCTGTTTTCTCCGGTACTGTACTCTGTATGAACGTAACATCCGATCCATCAACATGATTGTAATGGTTGATGTGAAGGTTGTTATTGTCAGTGTAGTGAGCTTCGAAAACAGTCTTCGCTTGATCGATATTGTTGGTATCACCTCCTACAATGGCATTTAAATCTATATTAGCTAAAGCGTCTTGGTGAACGCTAGAATAACCAGTGTTGATTTGAGCTGATGAGAACTGTTGCTTTTGAGAGACAACTGGAGTGGACTGCGACTCAATTGTGTAGAATTGCTGATGTTGGTCCAGAGCTGGAGGCAGATCCTGGTCTAAGAAGTGCTGTTCTTGTGTCTGCACTTGTGGTGGAGGCCCGTATTCATCGTGAACATTCTCTACAAAGCCTACTGGGTTTGGTACACCAGGGATTGGCTTCCATCCATCATAAACTACGTGTGGTGGTGTAGGAGGAGCAGGAATACCTGGGTGTGGTGGTTGAGGGTTAGGGTCCGGCTGTGGAGGTCCGTAATTGATAACAGACTCATCTTGTACCACTATCTGTTCCACAGGAGGTCCAATTGGGCCCAGAGGTTCAGCAATCTTGGGCGGAGGTCCATAATTATCAAGAGGTACCGGGTAAGTAGGCTTCAACTCTGGAGGTATTGAGGATATAGGTGTTCCGTAAATAGGAGCTGGCAAGTTCAGTCCAACGTCAAGTCCGTTAGCAATATTGCCGATGTTAGAAGTGACAGTTACAGAAGAAACTTCAGGTAATGGAACGTGCTGGAAGGGAACGTTCAGTGGGGGTCCGTAGTTGTACTTAGGGGGTCCATAGATAGGCTTCGAAGGCGCGTACATCTGCTTTGGGGGTCCGTAAGTGTGCTTAGTCCCGAACAATTTCGGCGGCTTGAAGGGGGTCCCATAAGAAGGCTTGGGAAGACTTTGCTTGATACCGAAATTCTTCTTATAATTGTATTTTGGGGGTCCGTAGCTGTGTTTCGGATGCGATGGTTTAGGGGTTCCGTAGATTAATCTTGGGGGTCCATAGTAAGGTTTTGGTTTTGGCGGTGGGGGTCCTTCGTAGATTTGGCTCGGCAAGGAGATGGGCGATGGGGGTCCGTACGCTCCTGGGGGTGATTGTTCTTGGTAAGTCTGATGAACCTCTGGGGGTCCGTAGACTGGAGCTGGGGATGGGTGGATTTCTGAAACTGAAAAATTTATAAATTAGATCTTCATTGCAGTGCTAGCGAGTTCTCTTATTATGTCCCTAGTTCAAAGCTGTAATCATGGAATAATTAAGGTTGAATTAAGGTTTAAAGGAAGATATTAATTTTATCAAAAAATGTTTACAAATCACTTACGAAAGTAAAAAAACAGAACATAAGTAATCAAGATAAAAATTTGAAGTACATTATGTAGTGTACTTAACCTGACTACGTTAGAAGGAGAGTTATTTAACTATGAGGCTACTGATATAGGATATAGGGTTGGGGGTCAATCTTCATAAGTTTTTATATTATGGGCGTCTGAGACAGTTATATTGGGGACCATTCTAAGTGCGGGCGGCCAATTTTCCTAAGTTTTAACCCCGGGGCCCAGTGCCACATTCTCCCGGGGGTCATTCCCTCCGTGCACTCACCATGTGTGACGACGGCGATCTCCTGGGGGGGTCCGTACGCGTCAGCGGGCAGCGGCTCGCCGTACGAGTTCAGCAGGCTCGCCTCGCGCTTCGACTGGTAGCCTGGGAAGGGGTTTGGGATTATTGTATACTGTATCCTTACTGTATCATCATTACAACAATTCAATACAAGTACTATTGACGTGGACCCACCCCATACACAAACTAGTGCTATGTTGGAAGCACGTAATAATGTTCATCAATAAAAAATAATTAAACTAAAACTAGCAACAAATGACACCTGCACATGCACACGCGAGGATCTTTGAAAACCCACTGATAGTGCTACATATATCTGGTTATATCCGTGGTTTAGTACTGCCCCTATAGCAAATGGAAGTGTGGACATCTTTGACCTAGTTTCAAGTTCGCGCATAATTTGGTTTTGTTAACTTCAAAATTAGTCCATACTATATTTGTGTCGTGTGAACTCGTTATGTGTTGAACCACAAATCAAAAAAGTTAGGTTTTAAAAATGTTAATATTAAATTATACCTGTATGCGAGGCCTCAGCCACCAGGTCGTGGTCGGTGTTGACGAGCCCCTGGGGCGCCTCCTCAGCAGACACAGCCACCACACACACCACACTCCACACCAACAGCATCTGGAGGGAGAGATCAGATGTCTTTAGTGTACATACCAGGAATAATTGTGGTCCCAGGGATGTATATTATAACAAATCTTAAATTATAATTTAAGATACGAAGAGTGTAGTCGTCCATTCGGACGTATAAAATTATGAAATGAAAAATTTACGGACGACTAATATAATCTTATTCATCCGACTAGCGAACGAATGACATTATATTAAAAGTCCTTTCTAGCGGACGGCTAGCAACAGCCATTTAAGATATCATATTTCATAGTAACATTTACTGATGTTAAATGAAAGTAAAAATTTTCAAAACTTCTGGGTTCGATTCCCGTAGCGAGTAATAGTTTTTTTCTAAATCTATGAATGCAGTTTTTGTTTTTACTAAATCTGTGACATTGGTTCCTAAGCACCATCACGTACTTAGCAGCTCTCAGTTCTAGGTGCTCTGTGCTAAGAAAGGCCCCGATTCTCTAAACTATTAAGCTGTGATAATGCTACTCAAATGTATTTTAATGTCAACAATAAGGCCGTTTTTTTGTCATTTTGGTATTCTCTTAGTGAAAACTACTCCGCTGACTCAATAGCTCCATAAAACTTAGATGGTTGTCATGGAAACAGTATTCTGACGTTTATTTGTCAAAATTTTGATATGCAACAAAGACCACTGAGACACCATAGCCATATGAATAAATTTTAGCAGAATACCAAATTTCTGACACTCTCGTTATGGTGCCTCAATATCAACATATTGTCTGATCAATAATGTCAAATTGCAGACTTAGGCCCAGATCACTGTAGGTATGTCTGTTTCAGACTTTTCCCCACTGACCGATCTATTTAGGCCACCCATATACATAATCCTTACTATCCCTACTAATCCCTACATAAAATTATAAATGCGAAAGTAACTCTGTCTGTCTGTCTGTTACCTTTTCACGGCTAAACTGCTAAACGGATTGACTTGAAATTTGGTACAGGGGTTGCTTATTGCCCGGGAAAGAACATAGGATACTTTTTATCCCGAAATTCTCCCGGGAACGGGAACAACGCGGGTGAAACCGCGGGACACAGCTAGTATCCACTATATTATAACTAAGTTTACAATCAATAAACATTAGTTTATAGGCAAAGGCGGTCTTGTCACTGACAGCAATTTCTTACAGAGAACCATTCTCCTGAAGGAATAGCGGACATGTGCCTTACTTTAGTTACTAATTACTTGTAGTACGGAGCATGTCTTTCTAGGATAAAATAGCAAAAACAAAGCATTAAGCCTAGCCAAATCGACTTTTTTAGCCCTAAAACACTTAACATTGTTACTAAGTATCGCTAAAACAGTCTACATAATATATATAACTCAAAGGTGACTGACTGACTGACATAGTGATCTATCAACGCGCAGCCCAAACCACTGGACGGATCGGGCATGCTAGGTCCGCTAAGCGAGGAATTTGATTAATTCTACCCCTAAGGGAATAAAAGGGGGAAAAGCATAAAATATACACCCCTATTTTGAATTCGAGATACTTAATCACACAGCTAATGTAAACGACGGGGGTACAATATAATAGTGAAGTTAGTTTTTTTCTTTTGCTTTTATTTAAAAAGTTATGATAAGTCAAAGTTTTTCAAAATCCCGCCGAATTTTATTGTTATTCTACACCGAACAACAGGCGAACGCTGCGATACACAGCTGAGCGCGGTCATCGACCCGAGCCGTCACAGAATACTTGATAGCTAGTGTGCCGTCTGGTAATACGGCATTTATTTAGTATTTTTTAAAGATAAGTTATCGACTATCATTTTTGATATTTTTATTGGATATATGGATTCAGTTACTGCTACAGATATTCTGATTTTAATAAGTCCCATCATTTCAAAATAGGGGTGTATATACATATGAATATATATACTATGCCTATCAATATTCCATACATATTCTAAGTATTTCCTAACCCCATAATTATAATCAACTCTATAAAAACAAGTTCATGCTAATCCACTCGTATGGTATAGGAAATACACATCCGTCTTCCTAACGCGCGCAAAACCGTGTGAAACACTAGTCTATTGACACTGTTCCACTAGTATTATCACTTGAATGGCGAGCAAAAACGTGTAGTGATGGGACACGAGTTGTGAGGTATTTTATCGATAAAGATTTGCTACTTGTCAATAGAATTTTTGTAATTAGTTATTTATTATCTACTGACACACCCACTAATAGGAGACGCCTGTTTTACATTCTTACATGCTTGGTTTCTTAAATACTTACTTGTATACTATGTATTACTAAAGATTTTATTATTTACTAGCTGTGTCCCATGCACATAAGTGCGTAACACACAAAACTACGTATTTGATACTTTTTATTTCAGAATAAAATGCTTGCTTATTCGTTTTTCCTTTTTAATATGTTATCCCAAAATTCCTTCGGCAACGCGATACGCGGGTGAAACCGCGGGGCGCTGCTAGTAATCAATAATCCACAAATGTACCGCAGGTACTTGAACTACTCGCTGTAATGTCGCCATTAAACTTTTATTATCCGTGTTCTACTTTCCAATGTAATTACATTAATTAAAGTATTTATTGTACCGGGCATCGTGATCTGAACATTATATAGATGGATTTACCGTGATATACTGTTTCTTTGTAATACTTGTTGGCTTCGGTCAAACGCTGGTTTTCAATTCAATAAAATTAAAAATCCTAACTAATATTATAAATGCGAAAGTAACTCTGTCTGTCTGTTACCTTTTCACGATTAAACTACTGAACCGATTGACTTGAAATAGTACAGGGATAGCTTATGGTACGGGAAAGAACATAGGATACTTTTTATTCCGAAATTCCCACGGGAACGGGAACTACGCAGGTGAAACTGCGGGGCGCTGCTAGTACCATATAAGTACATAGTGCCAGTCTTTTCTACTCCGGTGGCCAAAATTGGAAGCTCCTGTTGTCAATGTGACTCTAATGTCATTTTCAATGACAACCAAAAGATGCGATTACAGCGACGCTGTCACCGGCACAGATATGTTTGTGGGACTCATCAATCACTACATAGTATAAAACAAAGTCGCTTTCTCTGTCCCTATGTCCTTATGTCCCTATGTATGCTTAGATCTTTGTTTTCTTTCACGCAAAAACTACTGAATCAGTTTAGGTCTATGATTTTATGACCAGGGGCCTTTTTTTTTAACGCAGTGAAAATGCAAAGAACTGCATACCATGAGCCGATTTAAATTCTGCAATTTGACATTATTGATCAGACAATATGTTGATATTGAGGCACCATAACGAGAGTGTCAGAAATTTGGTATTCTGCTAAAATGTATTCATATGGCTATGGTGTCTCAGTGGTCTTTGTTGCATATAAAAATTTTGTCAAATAAACGTCAGAATACCGTTTCCATGACAACCATCTAAGTTTTATGGAGCTATTGAGTCAGCGGACTAGTTTTCACTAAGAGAATACCAAAATGACAACAAATGACAAAAAACGGCCATAATGTTGATATTAAAATACATTTGAGTAGCATTATCACAGCTTAATAGTTTAGAGAATGGGGGCCCTGGATGTTCTACTACTATCAGGGTTTGCGCAGCCGAAACCGCAGGGCAGAGCTAGTACATAAATAAAATCAATTAGACGTTGTCGTTTTATCGATAATATCGATAAACTTAATTAACTTTATCGATATAATTACGTGCGTGTGTCCCATCACCATCACTACTATCTAGGACTATTGAACTGTCGTGTGAATCGCGGAGAGTGAATCAGATTAATGACTAGCTTTCACCCGCGACTTTGTCTGTATATCTGTGCTGTACACTCTTAATATTAGTAATTATAGCTATTGTGTATTAATGGCACCTGTTAACTAGGTTTGTAACAGGTTTTGCTCGTGTAGTATCTGTTGAAAACATGTAGTCAGTATATAAGTAAGTATGTAAAACAACGGGATGTTAGTACGTACTTATTTAAGTCGAATCCCTCGTAATGTAGTCAGTAGTCAGTAAGTATCTCTGTTTGTATGTATGAAATATGTTTTTAAAGATATTTTTTTTTTGAGCAACCATAGAGTATGGAGGAAAAAGTAAGAAGAGGAAGGGGTCCGTCGAAAAGCCAATTAAAAGATAAGGTTGGGTAGTTCTGTTTAAAGTAATTAAAAAAAAGTTTGACATGTGATGATGTGACATACCATCCTCCTCCGGAGTAACTGAAACAAAAAAAATAAACGTTAAGATTTTCATACTAAAACATTATAAAAAGTATTAGCTATATAAAAACGACAAACAGACATGTGACACAAATGTTTGTCTCGAGCGGGAATCGGACCCGAAACCTTCGGCATAGCAGGCAGGGACACTACCAACTATAGAGTCACAATCTTGTCTGTGCCGGCGGCCATATTGGAAGCTCCTATTGTCATTGTGACTAATGTCATTTGTATACATTTCCAATAAACTGACAACCAAAAGATGCGATTACAGCGACGCGGGCACCGGCACAGAAAGATTGTGGCTCAATATTTTGATTTGGTTCCCGCTCAGGACAATCATTAGACTAGGCGTATCTCAATGTCTTCTTTCTATTCTAAGCATTTATTATATAAGTATGTGTATCCGTTGTCTTGTATCCATAGTACAATATATATAGTATTACTTAGTTTGGAACTAGTTGGCGATGTGTGTCCCAATATTTAGCTTATAATTTCAATTATTTTAGTGTTCTTTCTTTTCTCTCTCTTTTTTCTATCTTTGACATTCATAAGTCCTTCTTTAAAGTCAAACCCTTCATTAATTCATTCAAATTAAATTCGGACCTCTTTTGACACATAACCTCAAAACACTAAGTTTCACTATTACAACATACGCGTAACTTATCTAAACATTTAAATAACAAAAAAACGTTTTAAATTACTTAAATATTCTTTAAATAAGTTAAATAACAATGGCGGCCATGAAATTGTGTCTTTAAAGTCACAACCGTAGAAAAATGCCGTGAATAATGCCGCATTATCTGTGGAGTGAGGTCTTTCAATGAAATGTTTTATTTAGTAGGTTGTGACATTTGGGTGTCGACCATGGGTGTAAAAAAGATTCCTACGAATAGTGAACCTCTTGTCTTTAAGTCGGTTCAAAATTATAATAACAAGCGACGCCCCCGTTACGTAGTTTTACCATATTAACGATACATAGGGACAGACAGCGGGAAGCGACTTTGTTATAAGTATACTATGTTGTGGTAACTGTTGCAGTACGGTCAATTTGCCAGATAGCTTAACTGAAGGATGCCGATGCGATTCCTGCTAGGCTAGCATCACTTCGAAAACGCGATAGGATACAGCGATTTATTGACATCCAACTGTCAAAATATGATAAAAATGCCCGCCATATTTAATTTTAATTTTATCAAATCGTACTACGCCATATTCATTTGGTCATGCTCGCGAAATCGATATTATTTTGTGGTGTTTATATCATTTATCACGCACAGTCATGCTAGGCAGGCTGCATGAGGTTGATCTGACGATTTGTGTGATTTACAAATGTTAAAAAACTAATAGGTAAGTACTTATAATGTATGAAGTTTCAACTTCTCAAAAGTGTCAGGAGAGCGGAGTAGTAGTTAATAAAAGCGAGTGAAACTGGGGGGCACGGCTATAATATGATAGTGAGTTCGTGAAAAATAAAAGCGAAAATTTAATTAATATCTATGTAATTTGATACACATGTTTCAGCCATAAACAGACCAATTAAACTTTCTTCGCCGGTTCAGTACATAAAACAATTTGTTACGAACAATAACCTACGATAATTATCCACTTTTATTGTTATTAATTTTATTTATGGACGCTCAAAATAATTCAGAGGTATCTTTAAAAGTATGTTAACTTCTACTGCCTTATTTGCGTTGCATTTTTAGTCCGGTTTAACAAAACCTGGTAAGCATTTGACACCTTGTCAGTCAAATCTGTCACTTTGACAGTATTCAAAATTGATTGTAAAACCTGGTTTAGTGCTAAACCAGACTAAAAATGCAACGCAAATAAGGCAGATAATGTTTAAACCTTTTTATGAATTTCTTAAAGTAAATATGTAAGTAGCTCCGTGCCGCGGTTTTACCCGTATAGTAATCAATAAATCCTTCCACCACGACTCAATGGCCAATAACTTGCCGTGCGTGTCCCTACACAAGCACACGCGAGGACCTTTACAAGGCCACTGATAGTACCATATCGGTGGCCGAGTTCTGGTCCTCTAAAATATGAGTCGACACGCTAAGAAGAAGAAGACCCGTATTTATATTGTAAGGAAAGGACAAAATCCTACTAATATTCTAAAGCCGAATGTTTGTGAGTGTGGATGTTTGTTCCTCTTTCACGCAAAAACTACTGAATGGATTTTAATGTTTGGTACAGATGTGTACTTTATCCCAAAATTCCCACGGGATATGATTCCACGCGGGTAAAACCGCGGGTCACAGCTAGTATATAATAAAAAAAATAAGCGGTTTTTATAATGGTTACTAACACTAGACCAGAAGAAATTTTCCCATTTCCCAAGAGATGAGTCCACCCGACAATATCTCTTGTCGGATATCGAACCCCGCTCATCTAACCGGTCACACCGCTCGCTTTCATATAGAAGTTGAAAGTAATGACACAGAGCGTGCGCTTGCGCAGTGAAGACGCTGTACAAGGTCAATGAACTTGGCAGGAAGGAAGTGAGTTGTGGTTTTGTGAGTAAATTGTTTTATATAAGTATGTATGTTTGTGGTTTTTTCGTTTATTTTACTAACTGGCAGCGCCTCGCAGTTTTACCCTCGAAGTTCCCTCTCTTGAGAATTCGCGGTACAAAATCGTTGTTTTGTATGGACAAACTGAATAATTTTGACGACCTCGATGGCAGAGTGGTCACCATGCCGGACTGCCATCCGTAAGGTTGTGTTCGATTCCCGTGCGGGGTGAATATTTGTGTGAACCACAAATGTTTGTCTCAGTCTGTGTGTGTGAATGAGTGTGTGCGTAGTTTCTGATACCCTAGATACAAGTTACGGACTTAGTAAGGGGTCAGTTACTGTAATGAGATGATGGAGGGAATGATTATAAATGTGTCTAGTCCCATAGGGATAATCATCACGAACAATAGGAGCGGAGGTAACGCGGGGTAAGCCGCGGGACACAGCTAGTTACATGATAAATGCAGTTAATTCCTACCACAATAATAAGTTAGTGTAATTATTTCTATTGATGAGAAGGTTTCTTTCTTTTCCGAACCTTTATCCCATGTCTATTTGGGGTCGGTTTTCAGTTTAACCAGATTTGGCGGAATGTCAGTATTTTACGTGAAGCGACTGCCGTCAGACCTTCACAACCCAGAGGGCTATACGACATGTTTTGGTTAAACTAAATGTTAGACTTTTGAGGGCTCTAACTACCCGTAACGATTGTCGATGATGTTAGTACGACAGCCGGGACCGACGGCTTTACGTGCCCTCCGAAGCACGGAAACGCTCATGAAATTAAAAGTCATTTTTAGTAATGACCCATCACAGTCATGGTGGTGCCAGACGTTGCTTAACCGCACGGATCACACGTGATCCGCGGGTAGCACTGGGCCATGAGCGCGAAGGTAAGATATATAATAAGCTACCTCACACCATAAATGATCATATAAATAATAATATAAATAATATAAATCATCAGAACCATACGCAACAACAAACAGTTAAAAGCTGCACTCAATGGCTTTCTTGCTGGAAAGGCTTATCTATACTAATATTATAAAGAGGAAAGATTTGTTTGTTTGTTTGTTTGTAATGAATAGGCTCCGAAACTACTGGACCGATTTCAAAAATTCTTTCACTAATGGAAAGCTAATTTATCAGTGCGTGACATAGGCTATATTTTATCCCCGTAATCCCACGGGAACGGGAACTACGCGGGTGAAACCGCGGGGAGCTACTAGTTATAATATAAATGACTTTTTTAATGATAACTATTGTATTTGATTGTATTTTATTTCCTTGTGTCTTTGTTCGTTTTTACACTACATGTTGATTAAAAAATAATAATACTTTGTAGGTAAAACATGGCAGCACTATAATATGTACTTCTTTTCACCATTTATTTATTATACCCATGTTTACAAAGAAATAAATGAATTATGAATTACTAGTAGCTCCCCGCGGTTTCACCCGCGTAGTTCCCGTTCCCGTGGGATTACGGGGATAAAATAGCCTATGTCACGCACTGATAAATTAGCTTTCCATTAGTGAAAGAATTTTTGAAATCGGCCCAGTAGTTTCGGAGCCTATTCATTACAAACAAACAAACAAATCTTTCCTTTATAATATTACTATAGATTATATTATATATAGATGAAAGAGTTCCTTTTTAGGGCCACTGACCCTACATAGCCTCAGTGAGTAAACTATACTACCTAACCTACACTCGTCTCATCTGCGTGTACATATTCTGTGACAGGTCATCTGCCAACCGGTGTCTACTTTCTCGCACTTTCTCGGAGAGCTGTAGTTGTATGTATTTTATTTATTAGATATATTATACTGCGTTATGTAACGGAGAGTAGGAAGGTTGGGTTTCGAGATACGTATTTATTATTCACTTATTTATTTATTAACTGAGTTGAGGAAATGAAAGGTTATAAAGGTAGTAATATACATAAAGCTGAAGAGTTAGTTTGGACGCGCTAATCTCAGGAACTACTGGTCCGATTTGAAACATTCTTTCAGTGTTAGATAGCCCAGTTATCGAGGAAGGAATTTATAATTTATATATATATATTTTATCTTAATATTTTCACGAAAACGGGAGATACAACCGCGGGGCGCTGCTACAGTTCTACATATGGTTTTTTATTTATTTTCTTATTACCACATGATGGTAAATAATTGTTACCATCATAAATAGCAAACAAAAAATTTAAAAAACCCCCAACACAATTACTTTCAAACCCCCTTAACTTTTAAACGGGTCAACCGATTTTCATCAAACATGTCTAAGAACACTCGCACGTAAGCCCCCTTTAATACAAAAAAAAAACAAATATCAATAATTGAAATCGGTTCATCCGTTCGGGAGCTATGATGCCACAGACAGACAGATATACACACACACACACAGACACGTCAAACTTATAACACCACTCTTTTTGCGTCGGGGGTTAAAAACAAATTGATTCATTTCATAATTACTTTTGTCAAATTGTATGAAAATTTTCAACGAATTGAAAGAATACCTCCTAAAATGTTTATCTACTTTTAGAATTTATTGTAGAATTGCAAATTAGAAGTGTGAGCGAAGATGTTGTTGAAGATTCTAAATAAAAAGATTAAAATTCGAGAGCCAAAATAAAGAACGCGGGTAAAACAGCGGGGCATAGCTAGATTAAATAAAATAACAAACTTTACATTAGTTATTTCCTTCTTTTCGTTACAATTTTTTTAGGTCCAATTTTTCCAACTGCCACTTGGCTGCCAATTTGTAATTTCTATTCACAAGCAAATTTCAAACTCATTTCATTTACTAACTTGCTATGTCAGTTGGAACGTTTTGTACTGTTTGACATTTGTAAAAAATGACGTGCACCAACGAAATCAAAGAAGTTAGCGCTGTTCTAGAGACGACGTTCGTTTGGGGAGAAAAGGAATAGACTGGGAGCGTTTGCCACTTGTCTAGGGGGCTGATAACTTTAATCGACGAATAACTTTGAATTTTTGACAGTTATTTCATACAAAATCTGTCAAACGTCAGTTTTATTCGTCGAATAAAAGTTATCTGGCGATGGAAAAATCGGCTCTAAGTATTTTTATTTTGTTTATCAACCATATCAGAAATTACATCAGCCGAGAAGAACACTTAAGTACGATACATAAGAATCAACGCCCATACTTTAAATTCTACCCATGTGTACAATAAGCGTGCAAACCACGATTCGAACCCATTATACTCCGATTACGCTAACTGGAGCACTGTCAAGGTTACGTTACGTCAAATTACGTTAACTACGGTTGGTAGTAATGTCACGTAGTTATATATGTAATAGGTTTAAATTAAACGGATTTATCATCACTACATAGTATAAAACAAAGTCGCTTCCTGCTGTCCGTCCCTATGTATGCTTACATCTTTAAAACTACGCAACGGATTGTGATGCGGTTTGTTTTAATTTTCTGTTTTTTTTGCCATACAAACTTTGTCTTATCTTTGTACTCCGGTTTTATTCGCATAGTTAAGCATAAATAAACGAGAACTAGCAACAGTTTAGTTATTCCATGTTTTATCTCTTTCATACAGTAATCATTATTTTAGAATTACCTACATAAGGTTAGAAATAAAGAGAGAAAATATAGATCATTTATTTATTTATGCATGTCACATGACAATAATATAATAGGTAATATAATACATGAACATGTGACACCCCGTAAGGGTGCTTGCAAGCGGAGGGCTACTACAGTTACTAATTAGAAGCTAATAATTAATTAGTTACTTAAGCTAATACAATTAACTTTTTTCAATTATTTTGATTAACAATAGCATTGTTTATTAATGAGATGTTAAAAGTTTTAAACTACCCCTGTTCATCAAATCAAGCTAATCTTAAAAACTAATAAATCGACCATGATAATTTGATAATACATGATAATTTGAATTTTGTAACGAATAGACTCCGAAACTGTTGCAGTTTCGGAGTCTATTCGATTACAAACATGAAACTCAAATTCTCCACACTTTTAGTTATTTGATTCAATTCACATATAATCATTATCAGAGCAAAGAACTTTAAATTCATATCCCACGTCACTATAACTATGTACATAATGTACAAGTACATAGCTATTGTATCAAGTGAACCAGTTCACACCTATTGTGGGCAGATTATCTACATAATGAATAGCACGGTGTAGCTCTAAATGGTTACGCAAAAAAATGTACATTGTTGTTTAAATGAATGAGATTTTTAGGATTAAATTGTAATGTCGGGTATTTTGAGAATTGTTTAAATGTTCGAAAGTTTAGTTTTAGCTAGGAATTTAATCTAAGATTATGCTAACAGCAACTAATCCTATCTTAATTATGTTTATGCCTTTTAAAACTACTGAAAAGAAATTATAGTTATTTATGGTACAAGCGAGGTAAGTTGGTGATTACTTCCGAGGCGCTATTGAGGCCCGAGCCGTCAGGCGAGGGTCAGAAGATAGCCGAGGATAGTAATCATCAATACACGCGTGTACCATACAACGTTTTTCAACACATTTGCGAAGAAATTATCATTTTTCGCTAAACAGTCTCAGGAACTACTGGTCCGATTTCAAACATTCTTTCAGTGTTAGATAGCCCATTTATTGAGGAATGCTTATAGTCTTCCAGCGTGAAATTATGTACAGGCTATATAACATCACGCTACGGCCAATATAATAGAGCTTTCGCGGGTGAAACTTTGGGGCACAGCTAATATCTGACTGACCAAGATACATGTTTTCTTATGTATTCAATATTTATAGACGTAGCTTTCTAACCTTGAGAAACCAATTAATTATCTAAATTTATAGAAAACAGTATATATTAGAATATTAATATATGTATATAAGGAGATAATAATGCTTGTATATTAAACTTTAAAAGATAAGCTTTCTTTTTTAACGTTAAACTTTACGGATCAGAAATATTTAAAAATATCATCAGGAACTTGCAGAAAGTAAATTAAATAACTTATATACTAACTACTATTTCACGCTAAAACCTTCCCCTTGAATCACTCTATCTATTAAAACAAACCGCATCACAATCCGTTGCGTAGTTTTAAAGATGTAAGCGCACATAGGGACGGACAGCGGGAAGCGACTTTGTTTTATACTATGTAGTGATATCATTAGCTTAAGTAAGGCTAGCACTTTACAAGTATGTATACACAACTTTACATACCCCACTTTAAAGAGCAGGTGAACATATTTCGTTGAGTAACACGAAAAAGGCAGGTTTAAATTCCAAGATGGCGTCTCTAGTTCCGGTTAAAAGACGTCAACATTTAGAAGTTGTCATACGTTATGTAAACTTAACTTTCGTTCGAAACCTGTATTTATACTTTCCAATACGCATTTTAAAATATTAATATTAGCCTTGTATCGATTTCGCATAGCTTAGAAGATTTATTAAACACGTTTTGGGAGGCTTATTTTAGCTCGCGGCTTTAATTTATTATGATGAAAGAAAGCGTATCCTATTTATATCCTAGTTCTTTTTAATGGTAATCGTTACTGACCTTACTGACTGACTGACTGATATTTTGTGTTTACTACATAGTATAAAACAAAGTGACTGTCGCTGTCTGTCTGTCCCTATGTATGCTTACATTTTTAAAACTACGCAACGGATTTTGATGCGGTTTGTTTTAATAGATAGAGTGATTCAAGAGGAAGGTTTTTAGCAAAATTCTATTTCCGCATTCTCACGGGAGCGGGAATTATGCGGGTGTAATCCCAAGGCGTTGCTAGTTACTGTCTATACTAAGTAATTATATCATATCTTACTAAAATTATAAACGCGAGAATGGAGATATGTGTTTGTTACTCTTTCACGCAAAAAATATACTGAACCGACTTAGATATTTGGTGTAGATGTTCCTTACAACTAGGAGAAACATTTATAAGACTTTTTATCCCAAATATCCCGCGGAATTGGGATTTATGTGGGTACAACCGGATATTATACAGCGGATATTATAAAGAACTGATTTATTTTTAGTCCGTTTTAAAAAATGTATCCGTTGTCTAGCTAATATCCATAGTACAAGGTTTGCTTGGTTTGGGACTAGATGGGGATGAGTAATATAACATAACATAATCATTCCCCCCATCATCTCATTACAGTAACTGACCCCTAACTAAGTTCGTAACTTGTATCTAGAGTATCAGAAACTACGGACACACTCATTCACACACACACACAGACCGAGATAAACATTTGTGGTTCACACAAATATTCACCCCGCACGGGAATCGAACCCGCAACCTTACGGATGGCAGTCCGGCATGGTGACCACTCTGCCATCGAGGTCGTCGTCGATATATGGGTCCCGATATTTATTTATTACTCCACTATTATAAATGTGAAAGTTTGTATGTTTGTTAATTTCAAGACTTAAATGCCAAAGGCATGCCGGTTCGATTTCTCTACGAGGTAAATATTTGTGTGAACCACAAATGTTTATCTCGGTCTGTGTGTATGAATGTGTGTGTCCGTAGTTTGTGATACCCTAGATACAGGTAATGACCATAGGGGTCAGTCGGTGTAATGAGGTGATAGAGGGATTGGTTATGTTATATGTATTATGTAAAGTAAATATTATTTTATTAAAAAACGATACTATAATATTTTTTCTTACGCAATTTATTTATATTTTACTTGTTCATAATTTATTTTTCTTTTGATTGCTTATTTAAATTACGTATCTCGGTCATAACATACCTATGCCTATAATTATATTCGTTATTCAACCTTTTAAACAAAAATACATCGGACCACACAGAGTGATGTTTTAACGAACGACGACAATTATTATCTTCACAACGAGTTTAATTATTAAACGAAACGAACGATGTAGCCATTTTAATCATCACTACATAGTATAAAACAAAGTCGTTTCCCGCTGTCCGTCCCTATGTATGCTTACATCTTTAAAACTACGCAACGGATTCTGATGCGGTTTGTTTTAATAGATAGAGTGATTCAAGAGGAAGGTTTTTGGTATATTTTTATCCCCGCAGTTTTACTAATAACTAACAGCGCACCCGCGTAGTTCCCGCTCCCGTGATAATGAGGTGATAATTATGCTAGAAACCTTCCCCTTGAATCACTCTATCTATTAAAACAAACCGCATCACAATCCGTCGCGTAGTTTTAAAGATGTAAGCATACGTAGGGACGGACAGCGGGAAGCGACTTTGTTTTATACTATCTATCCTACTACTAACTAATATTATAAATGCGAAAGTAACTCTGTCTGTCTGTTACCTTTTCACGGCTAAAATACTGAACCGATTGACTTGAAATTTGGTACAGCGATAGCTTATGGTCCGGGAAAGGACATAGGCCAAGTTTTATCACGAAATTCCCATGGGATCTGGAACTATGCGGGTAAAACCGCGGTTCACAGCAAGTAGTATTATAGATGGTAAAGATGTAAGTATATTTAAAACAAATATGTTTAAGTTAAATATGCATATAGTTTAGTGACAGACGGACGTCGGACACTCCATTAGGTAGAAACAGAGAAACTTTCACTTACAGAATATTTACATAAACATATTCGTAAAGAATTTATGGATATTTATTTTCTTAAATTATGTAAGAAGTTTTCTCGAAACGATTTTGTAAAAAGGTTTTATTTAAGTACTTGGTTATCAGAGAGAACTATCAATATTAATCTTATATATAAAATTCTCGTGTCACAGTTTTCGTTGCCATACTCCTCCGAAACGGCTTGACCGATTCTCATGAAATTTTGTGAGCATATTCAGTAGGTCTGAGAATCGGCCAACATCTATTTTTCATCCCGAAATTCTCATGGTAACGGGAACTACGCGTGTGAAACCGCGGGGCGCAGCTAGTATAATCTACAATCTTAATTCATACTATTTTTTAAGATAAGTTGTCAATAATAGCTAAACGTCAAACAAGTAATTAAGTACTTAAAAAAACCTTTTTAATAACAAGCTTTTTTTATCTTTTGCATTGTCATGGGACTTAGAAGCTAATGGAACTAATATTTTGGTGCGATATATATATATTTTAGAAGTTTGCTATTTGAATGCATGCCACAAATTTAGATGCTAAAAAATAATCACCAAGCTAAGTTATATTTTCAGTGGCTTACATAGAAGATAACTAGTGGCTGAGATACTATTATTTAGATGGGCGTTGGTTGCGGCCGACTTAGGGCCGATTTTTCCATCGCCAGATAACTTTTATTCGACGAATAAAATTGAGGTTTGACAGATTTTGTATGAAATAACTGTCAAAATTTCAAATTTATTCGTCGAATAAAGTTATCTGGCGATGGACAAATCAGCCCTAAGTAATTTAGAAGCTAACTTATATATTGATATCTTTGATTTACACGAACACTACACATTGAAATAAAACTAACTTATATTTTCTGAAGCGAAAAATGCTATTAAAAAGAAGGTCGTTTAATTAGTACCCATTTTTAATGTGACGTAAGTATTAAGTTTATTTCATAAAATATTTATTACGCTGAAGATTCCAAAGAAGCTGTATAGTTATGTATGACCCTAATTGAGACGAAAGTTACTTACTGATGACATCATTCCCAACTAATATTATAAATGCGAAAGTAACTCTGTCTGTTACCTTTTCACGGCTAAACTACTGAACCGATTGACTTGAAACTTGGTACAGGGGTAGCTTATAGTCCGGGGAAGGACATAGGCTATGTTTTATCCCGAAATTCCCACGGGATCGGGAACTACGCGGGTGAAACTGCGGGGTACAGCTAGTTAGTAAGTAAGGAGGAATATACATATCGCGCTTTGACTAATGAGTGTTATGACCTCAAACACCAGCTGTGTTTAGAAAATCGTAAACAAATATCGCTTCAACTAGATACCGAGAAAAAAAAGGTTTTGTTTGAAGAAAACATTCTATATTTACAAACATAGTACATACGTATGTGTTATTGGCTCATTTATCATAAGGACAACACGATCTTAAAGTCCAAGTTTCTTTCCAAAATAATTATCGATTAATTTTAGTGTTAATTATTTAAAAATCTAGATATAATTACATATTTATTTAATAATTTGTAAAAGAATTATCAAATTATTTATTTAATTAAAAACAAAACTTAAATAAAAAAAAACACCCCTATCCAAAAAAATAAATATCTCACCATATTTTTTTTTTTTCAAATGATATCCAATCAAAGACACTAAAACACTAGTCCAGAAAAAAAACACTAACACTGTCACTTTCCGCGGGAAATGACCTGTCAGTATGACATAATGTGACAGATCATTTTTTAATTATTATTTTTTTTGTTCCCGACCACCGCGTTCGAAGTTTGAATTGAGACTGACATCTCGAGGTCTTGGATGAAGAAAGTTGAATGCTTTTCCCATAATACGTTAGGCTGTATGGGCGAACATATGCTATTTTATCTTGCTATTCGAACTTCGACTTTATTTCTTAAGAAATACGGTTGATTTTAAGTTTGACATGATTTATTTGTCATCTAAAACCTGTAGCTTTTCGTTCTGTATGCAATTGTGTGTTCTATCGCGTTTGAATAGAGTTGGGTTCGCTTTAAAATTTGTATTCATTGACACCTAAGTGTAGTGTTACCAAATATTTTAGAAAATAAAATAATGTTTTTTTTATTCAAATTTTTTCGAACTTTTGAATAATTTTATACAGTTTTTTATAAATAAATATTATTTAATTTGTTTTATAATGCAAGGATTTATTTATTGAAATACAAAATCTTTTAAGGGATTAAATTAGCGATGAAAGTTTGTATGAAAATCCTTCAATTTTAAGAAGAATTATGAACAATGGTATTTAGTAATGATGATATCCACCGCTCCATCTTGGTGGAGGGTGAGTCCCACATACCCCGCTGCATCAGCGCGGGGATGCGTCAACGCAATTCCCCCGGGACAACAAAAAAAAAGTAAACCAATTTCTTTAACTAAATCAAATTAATTTTGTAACTATTTTTTAAATTAAAAGAAAATAAAACGTAATTTAAATAAAATTATATAATATTCTTATGCTCATTATAAATAATCATTATTATGTAACGTTTGCCGAGTGTGAAATATTAATTCGGTAATTATAATTACTTACTTAATTCTAATTGTTTATGTAAAATATGTTTATTATAATAATATAATAGTACTCATAACGATACAAGCATCGCCTCGCTATTTTAGCCTCATCTTACTTACAACATCCCCCATAGTTCCCCTACATCCAGTCCATTGAACATACCATTCCCATAACCCAGTCGTAGTTTTCCATATATTTGCAATAGTCCCAGCAGAACCGGGGACTGTCCTTAGATGCATTTTACAGTGTTACTAGCGACGCCCCGCGGTTTCACCCGCGTAGTTCCCGTTTCCGTAGGAATATGGGGATACAATTATCTACACCGCATCAAAATCCGTTGCGTTATAAGCATACATAGGGATATAGGGACAGAGATTTTTTTGTTTTATACTATGTAGTGTTATACAGGGATAGTCGCCGGATTGTGCATCCTTTACAAAACATTAAATATCTCTAATAAGGAAATCTCGAATAGGTACAGAATTCCCATGGGATTGGGATTTCGTGCGGGTGAAACCGTGGGGCTCAACTAGTTTAGATAAAAAATAGTAAGAATAAAAATGATTTTTATAAAATAAAAACATCTCAATATTTTTCTAAGTAAAAAAGTCTTAATTTCTCAAAAAACATGGCTACCCAATTAAAATACACACAAAATTAGTCTCTAACTATCACTGTATAAGGATTATAATCGCTAATCAATCAACTAGTTGATCGGTCAAGATGTTTTGCAATTTTCTCTTCAACGTTTAAAGATGTCTGATGTCCCGGATGTAAGTAAATTAATTGTATGTGAACTACTGAAAGGGGTACAAATTAATAAGATTATTCTGGGAATAATAACACTAGGAAGTAATAAAGTCAAAAATCATTTATTCAGTTATGGCCTCAATGAGATCTATGAATGTAACTCTATAGGAATAACCCCCAATAACAGAAATTTTCAAAGAGTGATCCTAAAGTTTCAGGATCATCACTTTGCCCCACCAAGGCGCCCCACTGGTGGGGCAAAGTGGAATGTCAAAATTTTTCCGTGTATTCACGATTCGTCGACACGACATCGATCGATTTATGCAGCGAGTATTAGATTTTTTCTAAATCTAAGAATGCAGTTTTTATTTTTACTAAAATCGATGACATGTTTCGTAAGAACAAATCTTATAGTTTCAGACTTCCCCCCACTGAGCGTTATATATGGGCCATCCTGTATATAGTTGTTATGTATGAGGTAACAAGTAACAAACATAAAAAACCTTCCTTTTTAAACGGTTATATTCTAAGTAGGTTCAATATCTATTCAAGCTGACATGAAACAAAGGTTGACTTTGTCTGTCTATGGCAATGTCCATTTCCTTAGATAATCTATGTAAGGATAGAATCTATGCTATCAACCGCGTGTCCATTTTATGTAAAGTGTCAGTGTCTACAACTGCTACTAGGGAAGTGCTTAGTAATATAGAGCATATCGATAAAAACTTGCTCATAACTATATAAATGAGAACTTTTTAATAATAAAAAATAATTTATGATTAAATTATATGCTTTATTGAAGATGGACATAAGTATATAATATTTTTAATGAAGTATATTAATGATCTTTCGAAAATAAAAAAAAAATAATCAAAACAACAGTGAAAATAAATCCAACGAACATATTAATACAACATAATATAAAACAATAACAAAATGGCTCGAAAAACTTGGAAATTAATAAAATCAAAACAAAAATGCAATTCTAATCTTACAAAATATTGACTTAGGGCCTATTTCACGATCTTCAAGTAAAGTTACTCACCAAGTAAAGTCAATCTTGTCTCTTTCTTACTTTATACAGGGTTACTGGTTAAGTCGACCTATTCCCGTCAAGGGCGTGTAGTGTACATCGTTTCTGACTGATTTCCCCATGAAACACCCTACACTTAACCTTACCGTTTTCGAGATATTTCAATTTATTTGTTTTTATAAAAATCACCGGATCTTCGGCTATAAGCTTAGATATTTTCAAATGCGTATGTCTTATTATTACTATTACTTGATTTTAACGTTTAAAATAAGGTGCTTTGTGACCCCAATAACAAATATTGTACCTAAAATGAATAAATAAGTAGTTGTAGACGATTAAAACTTATAAAAAATAATACAAATCGAAAGTTTATTTCTCGTTCAAGGATATCTAGAAAAAAAATATGGCACCTGTTTGGCAGATATACCTCAAAATATCTACGTTTCATCAGCTATCCATCGAGGTATAACAATCTAGGGTTTTATCGAAATTTTGTACAAAACATGTAGTTTTATAGGCTACTGGGGAGGATAAATAAAACAATAGGTCAGCATACAGAGCATGATACTAAACTTATTTAACTTTTAAGTTCTACACACACCATTTTTGAGTCTAAATTTCATGTTCGACATGTCCGCCCCTGCGTTGCACACATCTTCGCATTATTTTGCGAAGACCAGTTTTCACTACTCCAGTAGTTAATTTTGTTCTTATTTCATTGGCCGCACTAATGATTCTGTCTATCAGTACTTCAATCGATGAAATTGGGGTAGGTATACTTCAAGTAGGTATTCGAAGTGTGGACTCCATTTTCACCTTTAACTTCATGGATTTGACGACATAATCTGTGATCTATGGCAATATTTGTCAAAATTGCTTGATTTTTCACGTATTTCCATAGGATTTTATTTTTGTCGTAATTCATTAATAATGCATTTCTTTACACTAAAAACAGTTTATATGGGTTATAATGAGCTCCTAAAACACCCCCAAATAAACAGCATCATTAAATTCAGGTACCGGAGATTTATAGTCTTACGATGTTCAAAGTATCGACCATATTTATCGACACATTTGTTGTACATCACTAACTGCTTGGTATAAAACAATACATTAAATATAACTAAATTAAACCTTTGAAATCAACATAGTTGTGATTCCGGTTGAAAGTGATTTGATGAAAAGTGTTTATTCTACAAGAGAAATTGATATTTTGCTTTAAAATGAGTTATTTCAGATAAAAAATGCCAACAAAGACTAACATGTGAAAAGATAATACTGGATTCTTTACTCCTCCTATAGTTGTTCTGGATTTGCTAAACACAGCACAACACGACATAGTTTTAGTTTCTCACAAGATTATTAGGCTTTACGATGATATTTTATAACAATTTTATTTTCAAGTATTATACGTCGCAATGTTGTGGCCGGCTAACATGTGAAAATTATTATTGGTGTTGACGCAGCGTTGACAAGCTTACATTAGCCTTCTCGTTTGCTCTATATGACGATCCGTGTAATAGAAAGAGAAGCTCGATAATGTTGACAGATTAACGTCAGCTCTAAGGCGGCTTCTTCAGAGACCAGAGAGAATCCTGGTCGTGATCCTTATTCTATGTCCATTTCTTCTTTTTAATCTTTAAAAACGCTTTGTCTTTTGTCTAAGCACGACCAGACTTTTTTGGTTTTTTTTTTTTTTTTTTAAATTGAAATCTAATGATTAAATATTATGTATAAAGTCACCAAGTTTTCTGTGCCGGCGGCCATATTGTAAGCTCCTATTGTCATTGTGACTCTAATGTCATTTGGATACATTTTCAATAAACTGACAACCAAAAGATGCGATTACAGCGACGCTGGCACCGGCACAGGAAACTTGGTGACTATTTTAAGATTTTTAAGCAGTTTTCCACAATGACATCTGCCATCTCTAATGTACTTAATGTGTGTGAAGCGATAATTTTATTGAAATGTTGAGTCCTCTAACTAAAAATAATGAATTCTAATAATTGTCATTTTGTTTTAGATACAAGTGACGAACTTACTGTAATGGTGATGTAGCGAATGATGTATGTTATGTTTTCTGATGCACGAATAAAGACCTCCAATATTATCTACTAGCTGTGCCCCGCGGTTTCACCCGCGTAGTTCCCGATCCCGTGGGAATTTCGGGATAAAACATAGCCTATGTCCTGTCCCGGACCATAAGCTACCCCTGTACCAAATTTCAAGTCAATCGGTTCAGTAGTTTAGCCGTGAAAAGGTAACAGACAGACAGACGAGAGTTACTTTCGCATTTATAATATTAGTAGGGATGATGTACGACATCGGCCTGTTGTAGTTTAGATTTTATTTTAACAATCCTTTATGTTCATTATAAGGAACACCTGTATTAAATTTCATCTAGATCAGTTCAGTAGTTTTTGCGTGAAACATTAACAAAGATCCTCACATCCATCCACGGCATCCATCCATAAGTAAGTACAAACTTTTACGTTTTTTTTACTGAATTATTTCACAACAGTCATTCTTGACCTTTCAGATAATATACACCATTATACTATGGATGGAGGTCATTCAAAATAATAAGTAAAAAGCCTTATTCCATTCATTACATAACGTAATATTTTAAAAATATTTCAACACATTAACAAAAATATTTTCTCCATTTTTTTTCTTTTGCATAACAAAACGATTCTGAACGAATCGAAAGTGAATTTCCGAACGTGTTTTAATATTTTAAACTTGGAATGGGCGGTCTGGTGGCTTTCACACTTGTGTTATTTAGACGTAATTTTTTCTAAAGCGGTTTTTATTTTAAAATTATATTTTACTGAATTCTGCAATCTAAATAGTGATCTATCAACGCACAGCCCAAACCACTGGACGGATCGGGCTGAAATTTGGCATGCAGGTAGATGTTATGACGTAGGTATCCGTCAAGAGGATTCCCCACGGGATTGTGATATACGCGGGTGAAACCGCGGGGCACAGTTTACTACAATTATACAGGTTAAAAGCCCAAAATACCTTGTTTTTATTCTTCATAGAGTAACTTCTTTGAACTAACTCTTCCTGCGGTATTATTTGTTATTATATTTTAAGTAATCTGCCGCGCAAGTATAAATAATCTATATTTGTTATGTATTTTATTGCATCGTAAGCATTACGTATATTCCTATGCAAAATCAAACAATAATAAAAAACTATTCTACAATTTGTACTATGTATTTTGAAATAGGATTTTGAAACTATCTTAACTATAAACACTTCGTGAATCTACGACTGATTCGAAATTACATTCGAAATTTAAATTCAATTAAAAAGCCAAAGCTCTCGTGAGTAAAAGATATAAAACCGAGAATGTCATAGATAAAATAAAAACGCTCCATCCGATATCACCGCGTCGAATCGCGACAAGTGTGAAAGTGCACACTCGATCATTACTGTTCCAAACTTAAACTTTGAATGGAGTTTCTCTCTGTTTGTTCAATAAATGGCGGACGAATACGATTTTGAATTTGGAAGGTTTCTAACAATGGATGTTTTTTGTTACCGTAATTAGGTAAATGCTTAATTTAACTATCACTACATAGTATAAAACAAAGTCGCTTTCCCTGTCCCTATGTATGCTTAGATCTTTAAAACTACGCAACGGATTTTGATGCGGTTTGTTTTAATAGAGTGATTCAGTGGGAAGGTTCTTAGCAAAATCCTATCCCCACATTCCTACGGGAACGGGAATTACGCGGGTGAAACCGCGGGGCGCCGCTAGTCTTTAAATAAAATAAAGATGGTTAGCCCTAATGGATGAAATTCGACCGAATTTAATCAAGTTTCTTGGTAAGTTGAACTTAAGTTTTCTTGTTGTTTTTCTTTGACGACCGCGATGGCAGAGTGGTCACCATGCCGGACTGCCATCCGTAAGGTTCCGGGTTCGATTCCCGCGCGGGGCGAATATTTGTGTGAACCACAAATGTTTGTCTCGGTCTGGGTGTGTGTGTGAATGAGTGTGTGCGTAGTTTCTGATACCCTAGATACAAGCTTCTAGCTTAGTTAGGGGTCAGTTACTATAATGAGATGATGTAGTGAATGATTATATTATTATTATATAAAGTATTTTGTCAAAAGAACACAAGCTTTTTGAACATTGCATTGCAAAAAAAAACATTGTGTTGTTTATGCTTGCGACGCACGCAATTACTTCCAAGGCATTAGTCGTAAGTACTTACCGTGATGTTAATATAGCCAATAGTATGTGACCTTTCTCTATAAATAGGCTATCTAACACTGAAATAATTATTTAATTCGAAACCAATAAAAACTGACATTAGCTCGTTCAACCAAACAAATAAACTCGTTAGCTTTATACATTACTAGCAGCGCCCCGCGGCTTCACCCGCGTAGTTCCCGTTCCCGTGGGAATTTTGGGATAAAAAGTATCCTATGTGTTATTCTGATGTATAAGCAAGATTATTGTAAAGTTTCATTAAAATCCATTCAGTAGTTTTTGCGTGAAAGAGTAACAAACATCCATACATACAAACTTTCGCCTTTATAATATTAGTAGGATTAGTAAGTAATTCTCTTTTTAAAAATAATTGTGTGAATCATAATATAATCATTCCCTCCATCATCTCATTATAATAACTGACCCCTAACTAAGTCCGTAACTTGTATCTAGCTAGGGTTTCAGAAACTACCCACACACTCATTCACACACACACAGACCGAGATAAACATTTGTGGTAAAAAAATTATTCAACACACTTGCTCATAAAGGGGCTCTTATTTGTGCAAAAACAGTTGAATAATGACACGTTTTATTCACTAGTGAGTTATAGATAGTTTTTTTAAATTGCTTTCATTTAATAAAGTTTCGAAACCAAAAAAAAGGTAGCACTCCGGGAGTGCCGGCAGAAGTGAAAACTTCAATATTAACGTTGTGTTTAATTATAAGTATAAAAGTACTATCATTTATGAGGTAGAATACAATGTTTGTTTCTTACTTCAGTTATCATAAACGTCACGTGATACTGATCTTACGCTTTTTCGATCAGCATCACGTGACCCTGACGCGAGTTTGAAAGTTTTTACCCATACAAAAAAAGTGCTCAGCGCCGCTAAAGAAGTTTTCACTTCAAAAATTGTGTCCATACATTTTGAAAACAAACTTCAACTAGGTATGTTTCCTTACTTATGGTAGGTCTATGGTCGATTCCATTCATTCATTCATTCGATTTTTTTTAATAAGTATATTCTTTTAGTCTTTGGCCGATCACCATTGTTGTGTTGGATGCGCGCGAAAAGAAAAACTGTTTATTTATTAGCGAAAAATGATAATTTCTTCTCACATGTATTGAAAAACGTTGTATGGTACACGCGTGTATTGATGATTACTATCCTCGGCTATCTTCAGACCCTCGCCTGACGGCTCGGGCCTCAATAGCGCCTCGAAAGTAATCACCAACTTACCTCGCTTGTACCATAAATAACTATTAATGAATTCTGTTTTTTGTTACCGCGGCTACACACCTAGGTATGTATTATACTACTTAGGACGCTAGTAATCATTATTATAATGTGACTTCTTGGAGGAGCCGTGGTTTCTTCCGTCAACAAATAATAGTAGGATGTAGGATCACTCAAAACCCGTATCTCTTATCGATGTCAATGTTAAATGCCGAATAATACATAATTAATTGATGAATAAAATGAAAGATTTCTAATTTTACGAAAGCAGGATTTAAATCGAGTTTAAATAAAATATCTCCAACCTCCTTTAATATGTATTATTTGAAATCTGTCGCGTAAATTATTGGAATTATAAATGTTTTAGTGAAATTTTTATACGTAAAAAAGAAAATCCATAAAAAACTCAAATCGTTTTATAAAAATGACGAACGTAAATAAGTAAGTAGATAAATTTTAAATAAATAATCAACAGAGTTCCTTTTTGTAGTTGGTTAAAAATTAAAACATTTTCTATGATATCTACTACTGGAACGGATAATTCATAGAAAATTGAATACCGTCTGCATATTATAAAATTTTCGTAAATAAAATTAAAAAATTTAAACACTTTTTTTTCATTTGTTTTAAATTGAAAAAAAGTTACGGCGAGGGCATAGAGTAAGTAGTATTTTTTCTTAAGGAACCCATAGAAAATGTAAAAGTAGGTACTTTTTTTTAAATATAATAAAAATGAAATCGATTATTTTAATCACATAAATACCTAAATGACGGAATTACGTACAAAACTCCTTTTTTGAAACCTTATAACATACCAATAAATGTATTAGTCACACAAATATTCGAAATACCGGATAATGAAAACGGATCCATGCTTTCTACAATTTAAAAAGTTTGAGGCAGTATGTGTCTTTGCTTTGGCTGTATGACATCACATGGCGGGCTTTGTTTAAAAAAATACGTAACAACAAAATGGCGTAATATTTTTGTAAGGTTTCGTAAGTTTTGAAACGAAAATACTGTTTTTACAATGCGTCTGTGTAATGCGTATTATTTATTATCTTGTTGTAATTTGGCAAGTTTTAAAAATGGAAAGACAAGGATTTCTTATTTTTATTTTGCGGATACTACTTAAGTACATACACACTTACACTTTAAAACTACGCACATATTATTTAACAAGCTATGCCCTGCGGTTACACCCGCATAGTTCCTGCTCCCCTAAGAATGAGGGAAGAAAATTATACCAAAAACCTTCCTCTTGAAACCCTCTATCTATGAAAACAAACCGCATCACAATCCGTTGCGTAGTTTTAAAGATGTAAGCATACATAGGGACGGACAGCGGGAAGCGACTTTGTTTTATAGTATGTAGTGATTACATAAATGCATTTAAAACCGTATTTCGTAGCTAACACCTTTACAAACAGACAATACTTTCATTAGTTACTAGGGTAAGTAAATTTCATCGTTAATTGTCAAATATGACATTAAACTTTGAGATTTTCTCTTGTTCCTATATTTGTTCTGTGACGTCATTGTTATGTGTCATGTTATGACGTAATGATTTACGTAATTTAAACTTATGTATGGTAATTAACTAGTAGCCTGTCCTGGCTTTGCTTGAGTCTAACTATCCAGGACTAGCAGTGACCCGCGGTTTTACCCCGGTAAAAAATCCCGTGGGAATTTTATGTGATTTCTAACAAAATTGTAAGGAACATCTGTACCAAACTTCATTTAAATCGGTCCCGTAGTTTTTACGTGAAACAAACTTACATCCAAACATTCGCGATGTATAACTAGTTGTGACCCGCAGTTTTACCCGTAAATCCCAATCCCATTAAAATTTCGGGATAAAAAATATCCTATGTGTTATTCCTAGTTATAAGGAACAGCTGTACCAAATATCGTCTAAATCGGTACAGTAGTTTTTACTGTCGTACTAACATCATCGACAGTCGTACGGGTAGTTAGAGCCCTCAAAAGTCTAACATTTGGTTTAACCAAAAAATGTCGTATAGCCCTCTGGGTTGTGAAGGTCTGATGGCAGTCGCTTCACGTAAAATACTGACATTCCGCCAAATCTGGTTAAACTAAAAACCGACCCCAAACAGACATGGGATAAAGGTTCGGAATGAAAGAGACAAGCCCTAACTTTCGGGTCGGAGAAGAATAAGGTTCAGTAGTTTTTGCGTGAAAGAGTAACAAACACACACTCACAAACATTCGCCTTTATAATATTAGTGTGATGATAGTATAACAATTAAATTAAACATTTTAAAAACCCCCAACACAATTACTTTCAAACCCCCATAACTTTTAAACGGGTCAACCGATTTTCATCAAACATGTCTAAGAACACTCGCACGTAAGTCCTCTTTAATACAAAAAACTAAATTGAAATCGGTTCATCCGTTCGGGAGCTATGATGCCACAGACAGACAGACACACACACACACAGACACGTCAAACCCCTCTTTTTGCGTCGGGGGTTAAAAATGACAGTCAAGTGCCGTTATTGATTATCTGCAATACTAAAGGTCATAGGTTTGATTCACGCAGAATGTGTTTAATAAAAACAAGATAGCACTTGTTTGTTTCTTTGTTTATAGACATAAAATATATATTACATGTATGTTGGTCTGATTGTTTTCTAAGTACGTGCAAGTATTTGTAAATGTATGTGTGTTTATCCGTCGTATTGTCTAAGTAGTATCCACGGTACAAGGCTTGATAAACAGATATCTTCGCTTAATGGATTGTGTGCTAGACTAATTAGATCTATTTTTTTAATACATAAGTAAGTACTATAAACTAAATTACTTATAGACGACTTATCAAAGATGCCTACTTAGTCTTATTTTACTTTCATGTTTATAACTCTAAAAAAACAATATATTTTTCGCCCAAGTCGGCTAAAAAAGTTTGACAACCAGTATTTCTTTGTTTACATTTTGTCTCACGGCCAAATCAATGGAGTATAGTATAATCTTTCTTACAATTACTTGTACAGTCTCGGAATGAAAAGGTTCGTCAATTTTCAAATTCATTCGTATAATGTGTCGCGATAACATATTACCTTTTGAAACTATGGTAAAGAATAAACTCGGGTTAGGGAAAATAATGTTCTACTGCTCGATAATAAAGTTCAAAATTATTCAGATCAGTGTTGTTTGACAGGATAAATATCTTGTCAACAAGATTTTTGATTAATCGGAACCTTCTTGTTGGTTTAACCTGCCATTATTATTTCTTTTTAAACTATTGTCAATCGGTCAATGTCATCATTGCAAAATACCAAAGAGGTTTTTATAAGCCGCGCGCGCAAGGCAGCAGCAAAAGGATAAAAAAAAACAAGTAAAACCTTATTCGATAGCAAACGTCATTCTATTTATTTCAATAATAGCATCGCTGTTTCTTACACTGGTTTGTTGGCATAATTGTTTCTTGCAGTACCAGTGCAAGTGAAAACCGACTCTAAGGTGACGAACCTTTTCATTCCGTAACTGTACAATATACGTGCACGATTGAAAAATATTCTTAGACAGATTATTTTAGGAATGCTATATTTTAAGAAAAGAAAAACTAGATTCACACTTTTCTTGACAATTCCTAAACCTTACCTAAACAGGAATTCAAACCAGCTAAAATAAAAAAAATGATCTTTTTCAACACACTTGCTCATAAAGGAGCTCTTATTTGTGCAAAAACAGTTGAATAATGACACGTTTTATTCACTAGTGAGTTATAGATTGTTTTTTTAAATTGCTTTCATTTAAAAAGTTTCGATACCAAAAAAAATGTGTCCATACATTTTAAAAACAAACTTCAACTATGTTTCCGTACTTTTGGTAGGTCTATGGTCGATTCCATTCATTCATTCATTCGATTTTTTAATAAGTATATTCTTTTAGTCTTTGGCCGATCACCATTGTTGTGTTAGATGCGCGCGAATAGAAAAACTGTTTATTTATTAGCGAACAATGTTAATTTCTTCGCAAATGTGTTGAAAAACGTTGTATGGTACACGCGTGTATTGATGATTACTATCCTCGGCTATCTTCTGACCCTCGCCTGACGGCTCGGGCCTCAATAGCGCCTCGGAAGTAATCACCAACTTACCTCGCTTGTACCATAAATAACTATTATTTCACTAGCTAGTCGATGAAGATTTGTTCATTAGCACAATCCGTTCAGTGGTTTGTGTGTTAGATTAGTCAGTCAGTACCTAAGTGAGTCCGTAATGGTTGCCTTCCTTATGTTTGTATACTTATTTGAAAGATTCAAAGCAAAAATACCGCAAATGAAAACTTATACAAATAATGACATCACTATTTTTCATAATATTTTTTGTATGAAAATATTTACTTACTTCCTTATTTAATTGTATAACTTTATTTGTTTGTAATTATGTATATTTAATAAATTAAAGCGGTCTGTTTATGTATTTTTCTATTTACCTAAATAAAACAAAATTATATAATTTCATGTAAGTATATTATGACGTAATATTTTTTTTCATTTATTCCTAATCTATATTTAATACTAGTTAGTTCCCGTGTTCCCGGCAATTATTGGAAATTTTCTCACCTTTTAAACCTTCCCTAGACCTCCACGAACATTTCAAGGCCAAGATAAGATAAATCCGTTCAGCCGTTCTCGAGTTTTAGCGAGACTAACGAACAGCAATTCTTCTTTGCGTGTCGACTCATATTTTTGAGGACCAGAACTCGGAAGAAGCAGAAAAAAATGATTTTTTCAACACACTTGCTCATAAAGGGGCTCTTATTTATGCAAAAACAGTTGAATAATGACACGTTTTATTCACTAGTGAGTTATAGATTGTTTTTTAAATTGCTTTGTTTTAAAAAAAGTTTCGACACCACAAAAATTGTGTCCATACATTTTAAAAACAAACTTCAACTATGTTGCCTTACTTTTGGTAGGTCTATGGTTGATTCCATTCATTCATTCATTCGTTCTTTTTTTTAATAAGTATATTCTTTTAGTCTTTAGCCGATCACCATTGTTGTGTTGGATGCGCGCGAATAGAAAAACTGTTTATTTATTAGCGAAAAATGATATATTATTATGAATTTCTTCGCAAATGTGTTGAAAAACGTTGTATGGTACACGCGTGTATTGATGATTACTATCCTTGGCTATCTTCTGACCCTCGCCTGACGGCTCGGGCCTCAATAGCGCCTCGGAAGTAATCACCAACTTACCTCGCTTGTACCATAAATAACTATTATCTAATATATATGGGACAAGGGCAGGAAGATGATATAAAATTCTCGTGTCACAGTTTTCGTTGCCATACTCCTCCGAAACGGCTTGACCGATTCTCATGAAATTTTGTGAGCATATTTAGTAGGTCTGAAAATCGGCCAACATCTATTTTTCATCCCGAAATTCCCACGGGAACGGGAACGGGAAATACGCGTGTGAAACCGCGGGGCGCAGCTAGTATAAGTATATAGAAGATTATAAACTTTGTTAGAACGCGCTAATCTCAGGAACTACTAGTCTATTTTGAGACAAACTTTCAGTGTTAGATAGCCCATTTATCGAGGAAGGCTATAGGCTATATGACGTCACGCTACGGCCAATAGGAGAGGAGCTAGAGCAGGAGTGGCATTCAGACGCTTTAGGGAGGCGAGACCGAAGAGAACTCCCTAAACTTGTAGATTTAAGTATATAAATATATATGTTAGTTTATAAGGTATCTATTTAAATTCTTATGTTAGTTATATATTTTTGTGAGCGTGGTTTGAGAGGCCTTACTTCACCGTAACACAGTTTATTTGTAACTACCACGGGGAGTAATGTCTCGATGACCACGTCAAATAATTTGTAACTACATTTGAAGATATAAATAAATTGAATTGAAATTGAATTGAATTGAGCTAACGCAGGTGAAACCGCGGCGCGCCGCTAGTATTCCGAAGAGTCGAATTGAAAACCACTTTAAAGTCTTCTTCTTTGCGTATCGACTCAAATTTGTGAGGACCAAAACTCGGCCACCGATATAGCGCTATCAGTGGCCTTGTAAAGGTCGTCGCGTGTGCAGGTGTAGGGACACGCATGGCAAGTTAGGAGATGGGCCATTGTTTGGGGAGAAATGCCACATAGACATTCACTATCAGAGCTGTAGCTCCACCTGTGCATGTTCTCCTTGCTTCGGCCTACTTGTGTCCGCAGTTACTACTTTAAAGTCGGTAAAAATACCTCGATTAACTGACCACAAACAAAACAATTTAATATCAATTATAGCCCATAAATAATGCAATCGGAATCAATCTATGTTTTCAATATATTGTACTAGCAGCGCCCCGCAGTTTCACCCGCATACTCCCCGCTCCCGTGAGTATGCAGGCACAAAATTATACTAAAAACCTTCCCCTTGAATCACTCTATCTATTAAAACAAACCGCATCACAATCCGTTGCGTAGTTTTAAAGATGTAAGCATACATAGGGACGGACAGCGGGAAGCGACTTTGTTTTATACTATGTAGTGATGTAGACCTTCCTCTTTAATCACTCTATCTATTAAAGAAAACCGCATCAAAATCCGTTGCGTAATACATAGGGACAGACAGACAGCGACAGCGACTTTGTTTTTTACTATGTACTTTGTTTTATACTATGTAGTGATTTAGACCTTCCTCTTGAATCACTCTATCTATCTATTAAAGAAAACCGCATCAAAATCATTTGCGTAGTTTTAAAGATCTAAGTATACATAGGGACAGACAGCGGGAAGCGACTTTGTTTTATACTGTGTAGTGATTTAGACCTTCCCATTGAATCAATCTATCTATTAAAGAAAACCGCATTAAAATCCGTTGCGTAGTACATAGGGACAGACAGACAGCGACAGCGACTTTGTTTTTACTATGTACTTTGTTTTATGCTATGTAGTGATTTAGACCTTCCTCTTCAATCACTCTATCTATTAAAACAAACCGCATCACAATCCGTTGCGTAGTTTTAAAGATGCAAGCATACATAGGGACGGACAGCGGGAAGCGACTTTGTTTTATACTATGTAGTGATTAACAATCAAATCAAAATGAATCCAATATATTGTATGTTGTCGATGGTATCCATACGGCTGGACCCATTACGAGTGACTTTCACTGGCTGAGAGGCAAGGCCGCAGGGCGCGCCGGGTCGCACTTTCACTTGACACGAGAAAATAATACGGATACCATGGTTTGGGAGGCTGCGGGATATTATATAAAACAAATAAATGATGTACTAAGACATTTTATATTGATATCTTTGATTTAACGAACACTACACATTGAAATAAAACACTTAAACGGATTTTTGTCGTGGTTGTATTTTGTTTTACATTTTCTGACTTCTATACTTTTTCTAAGTATAGTAAACTTTTTACATTACTTTGTACAGACGTCTTCCATTAGTCTTCTGTGATCACGGGTTCGGTAAAGAATCCGAAACGTCAGAAAATGTAAAACAAAATACAACCACGACAAAAATCCGTTTAAGTGTTTTATTTCAAAAATATTAGTCAATATAATATCCCAAACCGATCCAAAACAATGGCGACCGTATGATTTTCGAAATTACGTAACTTCCAAGTATGTGGGTACAAGTGCGTCCACCGAGGAATGTGTTACGACATCGGACGAACACATCCGAATACGTCTTCCTTCACATCATATTATACCAATATGTAGATAGATGTAGGATGGAGAGGTGATGTGAAAAATGTCCCTCTGAAATCTAGGAAGCTACAACTACAATTTATCTTTAATATTAATATTTAAAAACGGAAAATAAATGTAGTTAATTCATTTTATGAATACAAATTAAGTATAAAATCATTTATGTATATTTATCAAAACAATATTGACACAAACGTGAACAATTTGGATCAAACAAATCAATCATTCACCATTTTGGATGAAAAATTTACTACTATGGCATTTCCTTGCGATGAAATCCGAAGAATAGAATAATGGCATAATTACAAGTCGTAAGCAAATATCAATTTCATTCATAAAAAGCAACTTTCTGTTCTATACGTCTAACGTAATCGCCACTTGTCTAGGGGGGCAGGGCACATTGGCGACAAAATCCTTCTTTTTTGAATAAAAAAACGTGACTTTTGTTTGGGTGTTCGCAAGCTTTTTAAACACTGTTTTTTGCCCGCGGCATAAAAAACCTTCTTTTTATTCCATTATGTCTATATTGTAGAGTTTGTTTGTTTGAACGCGCTAATCTCAGGAACTACTGGTCCGATTTGAAACATTCTTTCAGTGTTAGATAGCCCAGTTATCGAGGAATAGAACGCAATAAATATAACATCACATAATCATTCCCTCCATCATCTCATTACAGTAACTGACCCCTAACTAAGTCCGTAACTTGTATCTAGGGTATCAGAAACTACGCACACACTCATTCACACACAACCAGACCGAGTCAAACATTAAATGTTTGACTCGGTCTGGTGATTATTTGCGTGAACCACAAATTTTGTGGTTCACGCAAATAATCACCCCGCACGGGAATCGAACCCGCAACCTTACGGATGGCAGTCCGGCATGGTGACCACTCTGCCATCGAGGTCGTCATGTCATATCATCACGCTAACGAGCTAACGCGCATGAAACTGCGTGGCGCAACTAGTACTTATATAAATGTAGGTTTGTTTATTAATACTTTGTTGTTTTCAATTAATTAATTTGTAATGTCTTCGATATTTCTAATTGTTTTTGAGACCCAACAAAAATACATAACTAAAAGAAATTGGCTGACATGTTTACAATAGTTGGCAGACACGTTAACCTACATATGTAAGTTAACTTCTTGATGAGAATAATGATCATTTACTTTACATCACAAATAACTATTTATATATTATAATTAGGTATAAACCTACATACTAGATCCTAGGTCTTTAAACTAGTACTAACTACGGCATTTAGAAATTATTGACTAACTAGCAGCGCCCCGCAGTTTCAGCCGCGTAGTTCCCACTCCTGTGAGAATGTGGGGATAAAAATAACTAAAAACCTTCCCCTTGAATCACTCTATCTATTAAAACAAACCACATCACAATCCGTTGCGTAGTTTTAAAGATGTAAGCATACATAGGGATGGACAGCGGGAAGCGTTTTATACTATGTAGTGATGGAAGTGACTAGCAACGCCCCGCGGTTTTGTGTAGTTTCCTGTGGGCATACCGGGATAAAATATAGACAAGGCCACATATTCCATCTAAATGAATTCAGAGGATAGATGATAGATGGATAGTAGGATTTTATTGATTACTAGCTTTTTCTTCCACTTCGTCCGCGTGGAATAATGAGTTCCTGCAGACTTTGGGTGTTTCCCCCTTTTCTCCCCCTAGGGGGGGGAATATCCAAAAATCCTCTCTTAGTGGTAGCCTACTCCCCCCAACAAACACACGTGCCAAACAGCTCTCTACGACCAATAGTTTCGGCTGTGCGTTGTCTGTCACTCAGTACATTACTCAGTAACGGAAGAGTTTTATATTTTACTTATAGGTATAATATAATATAAATAGAAGATAGACCATTAGTTAATAGCTGATAAAATGATGTTAGTGATCCCAAACTCTTGTCAAATTTGACATACAACAAATTATACAGGCATTAAACATCCAAAATTTAAATATCCTTTTTTTTTTTTATTCCGCTGATATATTCATAGACTATAAATAAAGAAATTCACAGACAAGAGCAGGTTTTTTTTTAACTTTCCATGAGAAAGTCGAAATCGGTACATTATGGAAAATATTAATGAAAGCTCATCGGTATGTTTTATTTAAATATTTGTATAATAAGTATAATGAGATTGGTTTTAATTTTATTAATTTCGACTTCATTTCAAAATCAAAAGAAACAAGAATAAATTAAAAAAAAATTAAAAACCCCCAACACAATTACTTTCAAACCCCCATAACTTTTAAACGGGTCAACCGATTTTCATCAAACATGTCTAAGAACACTCGCACGTAAGTCCCCTTTAATACAAAAAAAAAGGTAGCACTCCGGGAGTGCCGGCAGAAGTGAAAACTTCAATATTAACGTTGTGTTTAATTATAAGTATAAAAGTACTATCATTTATGAGGTAGAATACAATGTTTGTTTCTTATTTCAGTTATTATAAACGTCACGTGATGCTGATCTTACGCTTTTTCGATCAGCATCACGTGACCCTGACGCGAGTTTGAAAGTTTTTACCCATACAAAAAAAGTGCACAGCGCCGCTAAAGAAGTTTTCACTTCAAAAAAACTAAATTGAAATCGGTTCATCCGTTCGGGAGCTATGATGCCACAGACAGACAGATGCACACACACAGACACGTCAAACTTATAACACCCCTCTTTTTGCGTCGGGGGTTAAAAATATAACCTTTTTACAAACAAGCTTTTTTTATCTTTTATTGCATTGTCATGGGACTTACATAAGTATGCCAAACAGCTCAATCGGATAACCAGAAGTGGTCGAAACATGGCTTGCAAGATTTGATTACAGACAACGGGACAGGTGACACTAAATAATAGCTTGGAAAAACAACTTATGCATAGACATTTGTATTTTTCTATGTTTTATCCCGAAATTCCCGCAAAATTGGGATTTATATGGATAAAACTGCGGGACATAGCTAATTATTATTATTTTTTCTATAAGTTGTAGCATAATTTATATGAGTTAGGTATATAGGTCATGTAATACCTAGACTGAGGTCTATAAACAGGTCTAAAGTGAGACCTAGATAGACTGAGATGGTGCAGGCTACAGAAATACATAGAGGTTGTATTGATGTTATTAATATGCCTAAAATCTTACCAATTGGACTTAAAACATTAAATTAAAAAATGTAAAAACCCCCAACACAATTACTTTCAAACCCCCATATTTTTTAAACGGGTCAACCGGTTTTCATCAAACATGTCTAAGAACACTCGCACGTAAGTCCCCTTTAATACAAAAAACTAAATTGAAATCGGTTCATCCGTTCGGGAGCTATGATGCCACAGACAGGCAGATACACACACACACACAGACACGTCAAACTTATAACACCCCTCTTTTTGTGTCGGGGGTTAAAAAATCACATTTGTCGAATGGGAACCCTCTTCATAGCCAATAAAATCATTTTTTTTTAATTTTTATTTTATTAAAAAAAAAAATTATTTTATTACTTATTAGTTTTGGTGATCTCAGATTAGACAAATATTTGGAAAGTGTTTTGCTCAACCCGGGAACCGAACCCGGAACCACCATCTCACAAGCACGTAGCTTTACCTAATACACTTGTAAATACAGTTTTCTGCAACCTGCCTCATATCATATATTTTTTTGAAGCGTTTTGAAAACAACATAACGTAACATAATCATTCCCTCCATCATCTCATTACAGTAACTGACCCCTAACTAAGTCCGTAACTTGTAGCTAGGGTATCAGAAACTACGCACACACTCATTCACACATACACCCAGACCGAGACAAACATTTGTAGTTCACACAAATATTCACCCCGCACGGGAATCGAACCCGCAACCTTACGGATGGCAGTCGGACATGGTGACCACTCTGCCATCGAGGTCGTAAATTTTTTAGAATTATAAAAAAATTTCAATACATTATATCGTCTCCATAGTTTCGTGAGGGCGTATGGTCGGGTGACCACCCCGATCGGTACCCTTAATTAAACACTGGAATACAGTACACGGGCGGAGCGACGAGCGGAGCGACGAGCGGAGCGACAAGCTGAGCGGGAAAGGAAATAGTTATTTATGGTACAAGCGAGGTAAGTTGGTGAATGCTTCCGAGGATAGTAATCATCAATACACGCTTGTACCATACAACGTTTTTCAACACACTTGCGAAGAAATTAATAATAAAATATAATTTTTTGCTAATAACTAAACAGTTTTTTTATTCGCGCGCATCCAACACAACAATGGTGATCTGCCAAAGACTAAAAGAATATACTTATAAAAAAAAAATCGAATGAATTAATGAATGGAATCGACCATAGACCTACCAAAAGTAAGGCAACATAGTTGAAGTTTGTTTTTAAAATGTATGGACACAATTTTTTTGGTATTGAAACTCTTTTAAAATGAAAGCAAATAAAAAAAACAATCTATAACTCACTAGTGAATCAAGCGTGTCATTATTTAACTGTTTTTGCACAAATAAGAGCCCCTTTATGAGCAAGTGTGTTGAAAAAACATTTATTATGGATACAGGAAAGTTTGTTGGTCTGTATTTTTGTTACTTCTTCACGTCTAAACTACTGTATTACAATTTTAAATTTATGTACTTACAGATGTTCCTTATAACTAGGAATAACACTACATATGTACATACTTTTTACCACCTTCGACAGTAGCTGGTGGGACACTGCGAAGGATAGGGATGGTTGGAAATGTTTGGGGGAGACCTTTGCCCAGCAGTGGGACACTATAGGTTGACAAAAAAAAATTTATCCCGAAATTCCCACGGGACAAGATTCTGCGTAGAACCACGGAGCACAGCTAGTTTTTACTATAAATATTAACACTCGTGCTATCCCGCTACCCTCCCCGCCTGCACTAAGCTCACCCCCTGATCTATCCATGCGTGGTAAAGGTGAACTCTCCATATATCTTCAGTTTCATACAAACAGCCCTACATGCGGTACATTACTATATATAATAATATAAGTTCAAAGATATTTATTAAAGAAAAGTGTGGTTAAAAAGTGATTGAAAAAAGTGGTTTAAAAATAGGTAGGTAATAAACAAAATCCATACTATATAAAGCTGTAGAGTTTTGTTTGAACGCGCTAATCTCAGGAACTACTGGTCCGATTTGAAACATTCTTTCAGTGTTAGATAGCCCATTTATCGAGGAAGGCTATAGGCTATATTTTATCCCCGTATTCCCACGGAAACGGGAACTACGGGAGTAAAACCGCGGGGCGCTACTATGATTTTATAAATAGAGTAGCCCAGTAGTTTTAGCCGCGTAATTCTTAATCCTATAGACATTTTGGGATAAAAAGTATCTATGTGTTATGTACCAAATTACATTAAAATCCATTTAGGGCTGATTTTTCCATCGCCAGATAACTTTATTCGACGAATAACTTTGAAATTTTGACAGTTATTTCATACAAAATCTGTCAAACGTCAATTTTATTCATCGATTAAAAGTTATTATCTGGCGATGGAAAAATTGGCCCTAAGTAGTTTTTGCGTGAAAGGGGAACAAACATCCATACCTAAGTACATCCAAATCCAAACATCCACACTCACAAACATTCGGCTTTAAAATATTAGTAAGAAGTAGGATTCAACTTTTGTTGTCCTAGATGTAACAGATTTCTTTATTTTGAACAAATGATGTTAGTTAATCCTCTTTCAACCTACATTTTATAAATTTTAGTTGGCAGTAAGTTTTTTAAAGAGATTTCTCCTTTGACAAATGTATATAAGTAAGTGTATCCGTTGTCCAGTATCGATAGTACAAGGTGTGCTTAGTTTTACTAGATGGCGCTGTGGGATGTGTGTATCGATATATTTATGCGCCTTTAAGCCGTAATTTTAATTCTTCCATTTCTCGAGAAAGTCTGCTATAATATCATTACGCCAAGATCAATAGACCGCGGGATGCTGCTAGATTTTGGAGATCGCGATGAAGCTAATTTCGATAAAATAACAAATGTAGTTTGCTCTGGTATTTTTGAAAGGCGTTAAGAAGATATTTTTTATTGAATTGAAGCGGTAATTTTAACGGCAGCCTTGTGCTGTATTGTATGTTTGTTTATTTATTTCTTCCACGTTTAATCTTATAATACTTAAAATGTAATTTTCATATAAATTAATCAAATACTAATGGCACTTGTAGGAGAATTGCATATAATTGATTTACTTAGATATAAGTTTTACTAAATGTACTAACTGATGTGAAGAGTAAATAAATAAATAAATAAATATTATTAAATACACTACAGTAACTCTGTAACATACTAAAATAACATCCTTTGATCGCTCGCCTCGTGACCTCGATCTAGTGAACCGAATATTTTGAAAGCGCCTGTGGTTTGTGCGAGCAATGTGCCTTGAAGAAGATTGATATAGTAAGTTATTCAGGCGTTTAACTTTACTATCGATACTTTTACGATGAACTAGCTGTATGCTGTGTTTACTTATCTTTTCGAAAAAAAATAAAGGTGAATTAAAGACTGTTACTCAGTGATTATGCAGTTTGGTATTGATTATGTAGAAAGTTTGGATGAAAGGACGGATGTATGCAGTCACGGATTAACCCTTAATCAAATTAAGCAATTGCTTAGGGCACCACGTCTGAAAACATAAGGATAGGGGGGCCCCAGGGCCGTAGCTATGCTTGAAATGACAAATGCCCGAGCTTGTTGAACATAGCGAGCTCAGTGCTGGCTGACCTTTTTTTTAGGGGCACGAAGGCTTGGATTGCTTATGTTACTCTTTCAAGTAAAAACTACTGAATTAATTTAGCTGAAATTCGGTACATATGTTCCTTATAACCAGGAATAATACATATAGGACATTATTCCTTTAGGATTATGATATGAGAATACTTTTTATCCCGAAATTCGCACGGAAAATAAATCAGTTGTTACATTTAAAATGTGTTTCTTTAATAATATTTCAGTCATCATGCAAAAATCTCCAGAAGAACCGCGCAGTAGACCAACATCCAGACGTAGTTCTGTCTCGCTCCCTCACAGGAGTACTGTCAAGAAAGAAAAGGACAAAAACATCGTCGCAACATCTGCGCATTCCACTCCGAAGAAAACTGTTAAAACGACTTTGGACTTTATGGTGACTGGCAAACAGCTTTTGAAGAAGTAAGTTTATGTTCAGAATGAATTTTTTTATAGTTTTTCAGACATTTAGGTCAGAGCAGTGCTACAGTTTAGCAAGGTACTAGGTTCAAGTCCAAATTGAGGGAAAAATTTGCCAAGCAAGGGATTGCGGGTTCGATTTCCGTGCGGTTTTATTCGGTGGTTGTCGAATAACTTTACTTGTGCGTCGCTCTGTGCCATTTTACTGAACAATCAAGGCTTTTCTAGCCCATTTTTTTTCTCTATTATGATCTACAATTATTTTTGATTATATAGATAAGTAAGTACTATACGTATTTTTCTATAAGTATTTACAAATTTTATTTTTTGTTTTCTTTTTTCATCTATGACACTGTACTAGTTTTTAGTTACATTTGTATTTTATTTTATTTAAAAAAAATACCAGCCTGAGTTTCTTGCCGATTCTTCTCGGCTGATGTAATTCCGAATCGGTGGTCAGTGACCTTCATAAGTGCCTCATTGAGGCCTTAACTGAATAAATGATTTTTTACTTGACTTGGATATTAATGAAAACCTCCAAATAACAAAATCAATACCTCTATATCTTCTTTCTTTTACATTTCTTAATGCTCCTATGTTCCCCCTCAGATCAGACCGTGCCAATTCCCTCCCCGGCGCGTACAGAAGGCCGTCCATAGACTCCATCAGAGCGAAGAGACTCATAGACTCACCCAAGAAGGTTAATGTGACTTCTAGAAGCAAGGACACGTCGGTAGAGGACGATATGTCTCTGGATTTGTCTCAGGTAGGTGATGTTTTGTTTGATGTTGATGTTTTTTAATATTCGAATAATAAATTGTATTATGAATGCGAATGGATGGATAGATATTTGTTACTCTTTCTCGTAAAAACTATTGAACCGATTTAATGGAATTTAGTACACCCATAGCTTAGAGCTTGCTAAAGGATATTAGGCTACATTATATCCCATACTTTCCGAGGGATAAGATTCCGTGCGGGTTAAACCGCCGGGCGCCACTAGTTATATTATAAATGCGATAATTTGTAAGGATGGATGGATATAAAAACTCTTTAGAAACTACTGAACCGATCCGACACGACACGACACAGTACGACAGCCAAATAATATCTCAAATTATTCATTTATCAATGTATCCAGGTTTCAGACTTCGAAGACACAGCATCCAAATATGGCATCAAGCAAAAATTCCAAGCTCTCGCCACCTCCACACCCAAACCAGGGTCCAGGGGAACTTCAAAAGCCAGGTTAGCGTCCTCTATGATTCCTCTACATCACTACATAGTATAAAACACAAAGTCGCTTCCCGCTGTCCGTCCCTATTTAGTCAGTTACTAGCTTTTGCCTGCGACTTCGTCCGCGTGAAATAAAGACTTACGGCGGAATTTGGATTTTTCCCCCTTTTCTCCGCCTAGGGAGGGAATATCCAAAAATCCTCTCTTAGTGGTAGCCTACTCCCCCCAACAAACACACGTGTCTTTCAGCTCTCTACGACCAGTAGTTTCGGCTGTGCGTTGTCAGTCAGTCAGTCAGTACGTCACTCAGCAACGGAAGAGTTTTAAATACATATACTAGCTGCGCCCCGCGGTTTCGCACGCGTAGTTCCCGTTCCCGTAGGAATTTCGGGATGAAAAATAGATGTTGGCCGATTCTCAGACCTACTGAATATGCTCACAAAAGTTCATGAGAATCGGTCAAGCCGTTTCGGAGGAGTATGGCAACGAAAACTGTGACACGAGAATTTTATATATTAGATATAGAAGATAGATATACACTCCTATTTTGAAATGATGGGACTTATTAAAATCAGAATATCTGTGGCAGTAACTGAATCCATATATCCAATAAAAATATCAAAAATGATAGTCAATTACTTATCTTTAAAAAATACTAAATAAATGTCGTATTACCAGACGGCACACTAGCTATCAAGTATTCTGTGACGGCTCGGGTCGATGACCGCGCTCAGCTGTGTATCGCAGCGTTCGCCTGTTGTTCGGTGTAGAATAACAATAAAATTCGGCGGGATTTTGAAAAACTTTGACTTATCATAACTTTTTAAATAAAAGCAAAAGAAAAAAACTAACTTCACTATTATATTGTCACCCGTCGTTTACATTAGCTGTGTGATTAGGTATCTCGAATTCAAAATAGGGGTGTATATACATATTGCTCGCCCTAATAAGTTCTTTATTCCCCAGGTCCGGGTCATTACAAAGCCAGCTATATTCTCAGAAGATGGAGTCTTCTAGAAGGTCCCAGAAGTCCCTGGATGACTCCAGAAGCAGGGACAGTACGCTGAGCGGGAGTAAGGATAGTTATAGGACCTCTTCGTCGGGGACTCCTTATAGGTATTATTTTATTGTTATTATTTTCATAGACGTTTCGATGGCTATTTAAATGCTTCTTACTAAGGCTTCTTATGAATGACCCCGATGGTTTTCGTAACCAAAATTATGAAATGAGTAAAATACAAAATTTTTTTAGCCGTGGGAATAAAGAAAAATTTTAAAGTAGATTTTGACAAAGATGGAATAAGTTACAGTATTGGATTTTTGAGAAATCATTTCTTTTGTAATTGAATCGTGATGTAGAAAAATAAAACGGGCGCTACTTACGAGTATATTAGTGTGAAGAGCTAGAAATAAAATGAAGATGCTCATTACGAACAAAAATTTAGTTTAAGACAGTTAAATATTAAGAAAAAAATCCTTTAAATATACAAATTTTCAATCAGGACCGTGTGACCGCAGCACGGTCCCGAGTTCAAGTCACAGCAAAAGTAAAAATATGAAATGAATGATGTTTTTCAATAATCTATTATTTTCTATTGTCCCCCCAGATGCGGCACGGAGGACTACTCATCGGTGTCCCCCGAGTACTCCCAGTCGTCCGTGGAGGGGTCCCCCAGGACCGATGTAGGGGACACGCCGCGCACGCCGCACGCCAACAGGTGAGATATACATTTGTATAATTAAAGGTACAATTCCAAGTCGGGCCGCAAACCGCAAACTGCAACCGCAGACCGCAAGCGACACTTGTTTCTATGAACGTCTATGAAAGTGATTCCGAGCGCGGCTACACTGCTGTCTGCAGTCGCGACGCGCTCTTTCATAGATGTTGATAGAAAAGTATTGTCGCTTGCAGTTTGCTGTCTGCGGCCCGACTTGGAATTGTACCTTTAGGCGCAGATGGACTGCAATCAAACCGCAAACTGCAGTTCAGGTGCAGTTTTGCGGTTGGATTGCAGTCCGTCTGTCTAGAGCCTTAGGAATGAATGGTGTGTGCGTAAGTAGTAATGACGCCTGTGTGCCTAGTGCGAGTTTTATTTTTCAACAAGTTAACGTTTCCATAACACAGATTTGTTTGGGATCCAAGATGGCGCTGATTCGATCCAATACAAATCTGCGTTATGAGTTATCGCAAAGTTAACTTTTTGAAAATAAAACTCGCGGCACACTGATCGGTAAGCACCAACTTTACCCATTTGTACCATAATGAAAACTATTTTCTTGATAAAATTAATATAGATGTGTATATTTTGAAATAAAACACTTAAACGGATTTTTGTCGTGGTTGTATTTTGTTTTACTTTGTACAGACGTCTTCCATCTTAGTCTTCTGTGATCACGGGTTCTGTAAAGAATCCGAAACGTCAGAAAATGTAAAACAAAATACAACCACGACAAAAATCCGTGTTTTATTTCAATGTTCGTGTAAATCAAAAATATCAATATGTACCTATATTTTGTCCAGTTACAACGTAAGCAGCTGCCAAGACAGTGACACCGAAACTAAAATAGAGGAAGTAGAGGGTCCCGTGGGCCCGTGGGGCCCCGGGGGCTCGGGCGCGTGGGGCGCGGGCGGCTACGGGGGGCCCGTGGGCCGCTACTACGACCAGTGCCCCACGCCCTACAGAACGGAGACTATTGATCTGAGGGATTTTGGTGAGATTATAGTTTTATTTTTATTTAATACGCTAAACTCAGAGTCTGTTTCACGAGAAAAGTTACTCACCACGTAAATTTAGTTTTGTCTCTTTCTTACTTTATATCAAGTGACAATGACAAAACATGTGAGTACGTACTCGGAACGTTACTTGAAGATGGTGAAATAGGTCCTCAGGCTAATAATTTTTTAAAGTAGTTAGTGGCACCCGTTGGTGACAGCAACGCCATCGTAATTTATTATTTTGAACTAAAACTACACACCAAACCTTTAATAACCACAGATATTTATTGAACGAACCACAGACCACAATAACACTTGTAAACTTAATTAATTACGGTGCGTCTACATTATACAAGTTATGTTATATAACATCCTTTGTAAGACTAGACGCATCTTAAGAAGGAATAATTAAGTGATTATTATGAATGTGTGTATCCGTAGTTCGTGACACCCTCGAAATTTTTAGCAAACCTAAATACTAGATAACATTATGAGATCTTTTGATACCCTAGATTTAGATAAAAATTTGAAACCAGTTGCTTTATGAAGATAGAGTATCTGTCTTTCAATGAATAATGTAGTAAGAATTTTTTAGGACTCGTTTCTTAAGTAATAGACTGTTTATTTTCCAGATTTATCCCTAGAAGGATCCAGAATACGGTCGCCAGAAAATTTAGAAAACATAAACAAAATTATCCGCCACGAAGGAGTCCGTTTAACAGCGCGGGAAACACAGAATATTATCAAATGCGCACACATTTTGGGCAACGTGTTGACGAGAGCCGTTGACAGGCGCGCCACAGAGTGCGCTGTGAGTGAACGGAAAGTTAGCTCGAGGAACGAACTGACGCTGGATTTGAAAGGTATTTTTTTATATTGTTTTAAATCTTAATTCAGTATTGAGTCACAATCTTTTCTGTGCCGGCGACCAAACTTGAAAGCTACTATTGTAATTTTGATTCTAATGTCACTTGGATACATTTTCAATAAACTGCAACCAAAAGATGGGATTACAGCGACGCTGGCACCGGCACAGAAAGATTGTAGTACTATATTGTTGGTTTTAAATCTTATTTTAGCAATGTCTCGAGGTGGGTGTGTGAGTGAATGAGTGTGTGCGTAGTTTGTGACATGAAGTTGTAGGTAAAAAATGGAGCCCACACTTAGAACAACAGCTTGAGTCTACTAATACCTACGTCTCTGTGGGCCGATCTCTCTTTTTAGTCAGACCTTCTCTTTCTAGAGGTTACCTTAGTTAGAAAGAGAGAGCCTGCGCACAGAGACGCGATAGTGATACATATAGGTATGCTTCAAGTAGGTATTCGAGGTGTCGACTCCATTTTTTACCTACAACTTCATGGTTTGTGATTTGTGATACCCTAAATACAAGTTACGAACTTAGTTAGGGGTTAGTTACTGTAATGAGATGATGGAGGGAATGATTATGTTATGTTATATTATATGTTATTTCTTCAGTTACTTTAAGAAACATTTCTCTACCACCAGCTCCTTCAGTACCGAGCGAGCCCCAGAAGCGCAGCGAGGCAGTCACCACACAGACTGACATATCACTACCCAACACTCAGAGCGCGCCCAGAATCTTCGAAAGCATTCTACGACAGCTGTCAAAGAGTTCAATTGACGAGGGAGATAAAGAGGAAGGGGAGGGGGAGTAGAATAAGGTTATTATAGTTATCATGGTTATTAGCACTCAAATTATTATGTATTTTTACCATGTATATTATTTACTAGGAGCGCCCCGCAGTTTAACTCGCGTAGTACCTGTAAGAATTCGTGAATAAAATTATTGCTAAATCCTTCCTCTTGAATCACTCTATTTATTACAGAAAACCGCATCAAAATCCGTTGCGTGGTTTTAAAGATGTAAGCATACATAGGGACGGACAGTGGAAAGCGACTTTGTTTTATACTATGTAGTGATTTCGAGTTTCCGATATTTGGCGCTTGCAAAAACGGCGGAATAATAATAATTTGAGTAGAATAGGCGCATTTATTATGTATGGGATAGGAGATTTCCATTAAGGTTTCATGTTATAGATGTTCATATCTGACGTAAAATACGTCGAGCGTATCATCGGTCGCACTAACGTATAATCGGTTGAGTGTGAACGGTCAAGTGTTTTTCTATACATTTGTCTGTTCTGGCGTTACGCGACCGATAATACGCGACGCATGTTCCGCCAGATATGAACCTTCCCTAAAACGCCATTGTCAACTGGTCGCTGCTGGCGAATGTGACTAATTAAAGTTTATATCTCATATTGTGGTGAGACACAACTGTGTCCCCTTATGGAATGCTCATTAAATAATTATAAGTCCATTATAATTGAAATTTCAAAATAATTCCTACGACTTCCATGATGGTTGAACTACATAGCCTGGCGGCATTGCCGGCGGCTTAAATACAAGTCCGACAAAATTAAAATATATAAATGTATTGTTATTTATGTCCAATTCCTACTACACCCAAGTACAAACTTGTATATAAGATTAACAAAAAAATATTTAATAATGTTACTAAGTTTAACGTAAGTAATTAATTGTATCTCTAAGTATGTAAGTTTAATTTAGAATCAATTAAATATATATTTAATTTATTGTATTTAATAGTGTTTTGAAACCTTACTCTTGTTCACTGTATAATAACTATTTAAGTAATCACAAACGTGCATCTACATTATGTACAACATGTTATAAAATAATACATAACATGTTACGTGAATGTAGACTGACCTTAAAATTCGGCAACATTTAAAAAAGTTTCCGTCGAAAAGTACATTTAGATGGCGCTACCGTAGCCAAAGGTTTAACTTCAATGATACCAACCTGACGCCACTAGAGGTCCGTTTCCAACTGCTATTTTGTAAATATTTTGCTGCTTTTTTACTACTGGATACTTTTTCGAATAATGCCCCTCAATATGATGCTCCTTACCTTATAAAATACCTTCACATCAAATGATAATAATGTCTTTTAATAATTAGCTATCAAGGTATCATTAAATTGCATCTTGGTACAACTACTTCTCAATAGATGGCGTTGTTAAAGATATCATATTTAAAAAAAATAATATAGTCATTATTTTATTGTTACAAAATAAAGTTCATATCCCTGATTTGTCGTTTTATTTACTAACAAACTACATGTTTTGTTTCGCGGTTTTACACGCAGTAGATATTATTCCCATTTCATTCTTTTTATGGGGTAATTTCCGGTAAGTATAAAAACTACTTATGGCCTTCTATACCCTTATTTACCAATTTAATCGAATTAGGTTCAGAGTTTACTCTTGTAAATATTTGCAAATAAAATCTTTGGTCGGTGTCGTGTCGTATAAGGAGGTGAAGGAGGCCGCCTTAAATAGGGGCGGGTGGAGGGATTTGCACCTGTCACCAAGAGCAACAGCTCTTATCAGCTCTTATTTTTGTCTCGGTCTGGGTGTGTGTGTGAATGAGTGTGTGCGTACATTCTGATACCCTAGATACAAGTTACGAACTTAGGGGTCAGTTATTGTTGATGATAATAATGTGTATGTACAGTAGGGTGTGATCAAATGAGAGACGTTAGTACTCGTATCATAATTTATTGTTACTATATATGTATGTACAGTAGGTCGCCGGGCGTGCTCTCAGTGACCCAACGAGACAGCTCTCTATCAGTGCCGGCGGTGTTGGCGCAGCAGATGGCGGTGTCTGGGGTCGGTCATGGCGGTGTAGCCCCGCGGGTGGCAGAGCGCGGGGTGCCGCGCGTGGAAGGCGCGGTAGCCGCCCGCCACCACGTACAGCTCGGGGAACCGCAGGGACGGGTACGACGCGCGGTGCACGCGCCGGTCGAACGCGCGCAGGCACCGGGAACTACGGGAGGAGAGGGGTCATTAGTAAAGTAGCAACGTCGTGCGTAGTGCGCTCCCATGAGAAAGCGGAGAAAAAATTGAGTGTGAGTGAAAGTGAGTATGTGAGTGGGGGAGTGTGTGAATGTGTGTATGTGTGTGAGGATGTATGAGGATGTGTGTACGAGTGAACGTGTGTATGTGAGTATATAGCGTGTATGTGAGGGTAGGTGTGTGCATGTGTGTGTCTTTGTGTATGTGAGTGTATCACAGTGTATACTTACAGCGCAGGCCCCCGCTGTATGCTGTACTCGCAGTGGAACACGAGCACGTGTCGGTGGCGGCGGTCGGCGGGCGTGTCGGGCGGGGGGCGGAGCACCAAGTCCTGCACTTGTTCCTCCGTGTACAGGTTGATGGCGCCCTGCACGTGGCCGCCCGCGAACTCGTACGGGTAGCGGCAGTCGATTATCTGAGGAGAGAGACTTGGTTATGTGTGCTCTCACTTATACTGACTGACCTCTTTCTATGGACACAGAGAGAGGTCTTTTTACACTGTGAAAATGCATACAGTTGCATACCACCGTGAGCCGAGATCGGGAGGACCCCGGTGGTTATGTGGGGCTCTCCAGAAGGACTGGGCCTACACACTAAACACAGCGAGTTCCGTCCGCGGGGCGTTGGGGTGTAAAGAGAGAGAGGTCTGTCAGTATGGGAGGACATGAACAGCTCGACAATGTATGGTCTACCTGAGGGAGAGCGGGGAGTTGTTGATGTGTAGATATATAGAGTCACAATCTTTCCTGTGCCGGTAGCGTCGCTGTAATCGCATCTTTTGGTTGTCAGTTTATTGAAAATGTATCCAAATGACATTAGAGTCACAATGACAATAAAAGTTTCCAATTTTGTCCTATATTATTGTATAGGGAGCGACGGATACATTTTCAATAAACTGACAACCAAAAGATGCTATTACAGAGACGCTGGCACCGGCACGGAAAACTTGGTGACTCTATATATACTACTAGCGGCGCCCCGCGGTTTCACTTGATGCAATTTTCGTATTATATATAACAAATAAATTTAAATAAATGATTTGATTTCACAGGGTGAGAAAGCGACTTTGTAGTATAATAGTCTCACCGTGTAGCTGTCGACGAGGTGGCTGTAGTCGCCCCGCAGCAGCGCGGCGAGCGTGTCGGGCCCCACGGTGCGCAGGTCGGGCGCGCCGCCCGCCGCCAGCGGCAGCGCGCACACGCGGGAGAAGTCGCCCGTCAGGTCCGGCTGCACCACGGCTGGGGGGGAGGGAGCACTTAGTATGTATACAGTGCGAAATAATAGTTATTTTTCTATATATAACTCACTTATGAATAAAATGTGTCATTATTCAACTGTTTATGAACAAATAAGAGCCCCTTTATAAGAAAGTGTGTTGAAAAACCTCGCCTGACGGCTCGGGCCTCAGTAGCGCCTCGAAAGTATTCACCAACTTTACTAGCTTGTACCATAAATAACTATTATGGTACAAATGCGTAAAGTTACAGTAACTGACCCCTAACTAAGTCCGTAACTTGTATCTAAGGTACCAGAAACTACGCACACACTCATTCACACCACACACAGAGATAACAAAACCAAAGTTACTTACATTTAGCTAACGCTGACATAATAGAAGCGTTATTCTCTGAGAACGCTCTCTGCAGCGCTGGCCTCTTGGCAGGAGACTCCGCTTCAGACTTCCTTCTTTTGCTACATTTCTCTAATTCTTCTTCTCTTTCTACTCTCTTCTTGTTCCTTCTCTCCGGACTCTCTAATATAGACAGTAAAGACATCTTAGCCCGGCTCTCGGGCTGGAAACTCAAACTCCTCGCTAGCGATGGCCGCTTCAAAAAGTTCTTATCCGTAATAATATTCTCCTTAATCTTCCCGGAGATAAGCGCATCGAAATTAGCTATTTTGGGGGAGTTTGAGTCTTCTATTTCTAGGAACGGTTCCTCTAATTCAGATATGAAACCACTTTCCATAGACGTTGTTGAGTCGGAGGTGAATAGTCTAAGTTTGCTTGAAGCCGGTGATAGTGACATTGAGCCTATACTGGAGTCACTGCGTTCAGGTCTTAAAGAGTACTTAGTTGGTGTCTCATTGAATTTTAACGACTTTTTAACAGACACTGTCTTCTTTACAGCCGGTGAAGGGAACTCAAACTCATCTTCATCAAACGTCAGCATTCTTGTTGCTGGCCTGTTGAAGGAAGTCGACTGTTCACTCTCCGATATCGGTGCACCGAAGCTGAAGTGTTTTGAGGTAATTTTCCTGCCCGTTCTGCCTCTGGATATTATCTCTGGACTGTCCGTGGATATAATTTCGTATTTAGTGCATTGTTCAAAGGTCTCGCTGTCGAATTGGGCTTCCAAGTCCTGCAGTGACTCGAGGTCGTCTAAATCCTGGTTCTCATTTTCAGGGACGCACGGGTCTGTGTACTTTGAGGGCAGTGCGTCTGTGAAGTCCAGCTGAAATTGAATAGGTAATGAAGTTAGTATTTTCTTTAATTCAAAATCATTCATTGAATAGATCATTATGCTAAATATCTAGGGCTATTTGCATGTGTATTTACCAATCAATTCAAACATCCAGACATGCATACATCCATAATACTATAAGGATATCAGACTGCCAATAAAGTTTACAACATTCATCATCTCAACTCCAAAAATTTTTCAACAGTGCCGAGACAACCAACCAATCACAAGATCTTTTGTCATCTTTTCCAAAACCAACAATAAAAGTTACTCTCATGCTCACCTTAGCTGAAGACCCCCACTTCTCAATCCCCTCATCCAATCGCCCACTAAAGCTACAATCCCTCGTTTCCTCTTCAAAATGAAGCTTCGAGAACTCATTCTCCTTATTCTCTTTACTCTCCATCTTGAATTTAGTTCTCTCTTCAAATATCCTGCTTATTTTAGATGTCCTCTTCACTCTGGTCGTGAGGGGGGAGTGTGTTGAGATTATGGGGGAGTTGAGAAGCGGGGATTTGATTGATTGGGCTGCGTTGAAATTGGAGGAATAGGGTTTTGAGAGTGGTGAGTTGGAGGAAAGGGGTTTTGAGAGTGGTGAGTTGGAGGAAAAAGGTTTTATTGATGGCGAGTTGGGAGAAAACTGTTGGCGTGATAGTGGGGAGTTGGAGGAAAATTGTTTTGAGAGTGGTGAGTTGGAGGAAAACTGTTTCCCTGCTAATGGCGAGTGAGAGGAATAAGAACTAGAGTTAAATGGCGATTTACTCGGAGATTGAGACGGTGACTTCAAATCAGGCAGCGGTGAGTTCTTTAATCGTTCAATGTAAGGTGATGTCGGTTTAAAGTTCTGTATTTCGCCCAATATTCTTCTTTTTGTGGTGTTGATAGGAGAGTTCAAAGGTGATTTGTTGAAGTCGATGGAGTGCGGATTCATTTTCAGTTTATAGTTGTGTGTGAGGGCCGTCTCCTGTTTCCGTTTGGTTGCGTTGTTCCCGGAGTTTATTTTGAAGGTTTCTGTCAGCAATCTGGAATGGAGGAGATGTTTATATTAGATTTTTGTGACAATATGTATTATCTCATTAATAAGACAATCTTATTAATGAGATAATAAAACAAATAGAAGACATTAATAACATGTAAAACTAGGTTAGGTTGGAAATAAATTTTACATCAATACATACATAAACCTAGATCTAGGTTCTTCATTTACTCATATTAGAAATTGCGGACATACGTACAAACTATTACAAATATACTGTTTTTATTCCTGTTGCTAAGTTACTAGTACTAATTGGCATAGGAATCAAACCACGATATCCCTTTGTCGAGTCCAGAATGGTGACCACTCAAATCTTTATTTATATACTTACTTATTTATATTTTAATATTGTGAAGAGGCATTTCATTTGCTTGAATGCAATAAATTCAAGAACTAGTCTTTGATAAATATTTTATCAAAGCTTGTGAAAAAGGTTATGTATGTAGGTGTGTGTTTATTTATTTATTTAGGAAAAGCAAACAGCTACATTATAGGAAATATTACAAAGAAAAAAACTTAAAATTAGAACTTAGTAATAATGAAGCCCACTACGCAAATCACAGAGTGAAAACAAACATTTTTATTTCAATGACCGCCGAGTGGCGCTAACTTATTACTATAACTTATCTATACTAATATTATAAAGAGGAAAGATTTGTTTGTTTGTTTGTTTGTATGTAACGAATAGGCTCCGAAACTACTGAACCGATTTCAATAATTCTTTCACCATTAGAAAGCTACATTCACCCTGAATAACATAGGCTATATTATCCCCGTATTCCCACGGGAACGGGAACCTCGCGGGTGAAACCGCGGGGCACAGCTATCTTGTGTATAACAAATTTGTTGTTGTTTTGTGTATGTTCAGTATTTTCTTAGTAGCTTATAATGTATGTATGTAGAGTAGATTATTGTCACTTTATTACCATGGTAGGCACCCTACTTAATGTAAGTTTCATCTCTAGGTTATAAAGCTGAATACCATTTATGTTAAGTTCTAAACTACTGGTTCACATAGCAGGTAGACATTGAATGCAGAAAGCCCAACATCGAAGTGAATGGCGTGCAATGCAAGAGGCCTACACTCAGCATTGGGTGGCAACAGGCTGAAGAAGAAGAAGAAGAAACTACTGGTTACTATTGAACAATTCTTTAACTGTTTGATAGCCCATTTAACAAGGAAGGCTATAGGCTATAAAATATCATGGTATGATCCACAGGAGATGAGCTAACATGGGTAAAACCATAGAACACAGCTATAACTGCTCTTTTGAGTCTGTCACCTGTTCGTATTTGGCAACACTTAGCCGATTTGTATGTGGAAGTGAATACGACCTTTTTTGAGAATTATATCTTCGTTTATCGGTAATGGCCACCCATCTTTGTGATGACGATGTGACACGTTGTTTATGTTTATAGATCGCCAGTAAGTCGTGAATAGTAATGGCCAGATCACAATAGATGGTAGGACTGGTATGTCATTTTACGATATTTTTTTTTGGTAAATAAAGTTCAGTTTTTTAATACCATTATCGCTTTCATTTGTACGTACAAGAGAGAATAGAATACGTACAATACTACGATGAGAACATCACACCCCTACTTAAGAATTAAAGAATATTTGTAACAAAAAATTACTTCAATAAATTATCAAAAGACACCCCTTCCCCGATTCCCAAAGGGTTGTCGGGTTGACAACAATGAGCTCTCAATATTACCTATCACAAGTAAATTAATCTAAAAAACTGGTTCTACTGTACCTTTGTGACACCCCATGGTAATATCACAGCAAAAAACTACACAAATACAATAATTTTCACACGATTTCCACTTAAACTAATATTTAACACAAAACGAAGGTAAAATATAAACTTTTTAACGTAAAACTTAATAAAAACGAGGTAGATATACGATATTTATTTGCACAAAAGTTTCGACTTCCCGCTCAAACAGAGGTTATGGTACTCTGACAGTGACGTTTCTTTTTTTTGTTTTACGAGCGGACGGTCGGTCGATGTTTACTCCGCCGTTGCTGTCAGCTGACTGACTGAACGAACGGAGCGAGTCAAGGGATGTCCGTCTTGGAGTAATGAAAAGGCCATTGTTGCAAATTGAATAAGATGTTCCTTGCCATTTTTTTTTGCTTAATTTTGATCTACTTCCTACTATTATACTATTTTTATAGTTTGTACCGTTTTTCCTACGCTTGTAAGTTATTGGTGTGATTATTACAATTTGTCATTTTAAAATATTGTTTTTTTTTGCTCAAATGATCGTAATTTCATTTGGTTTTTTTTTGTTTTATGAGGATAATTAACTGTACCTAACCTATAATTTTAAGATTTTAACCAAGCGGGGTTGATGGTAAATGACCCTGTCTGCTATGTTCTTAGTTCGATTCCCGCTCAAGAACACAGTGATTGACTGCCGTGAGTCAATTTATTGTTATTTAATTGTAAAAAGAAACCCGATGTCTTGATTTCTTTAGCTAACGTCAGCCATCGCGTAACGGACTCCTCAAACCGTTATAAGTTACACCCCAAGATGAAATTCACCCCAAATAACCTGATTGATACAACTGCATTGAAAACTTACAATATTTATATACGAGTAACTAACTGTATGTATAAACGAAGTTCCTTTTGATTTCATTTTAACTTTTGTTTCCGTATGTCGTGTATGGGACCCTGAAGTATAATCCTATTAATAAAAAAAAACAATTAAGAAATTAAGGTTGTATTGTAATGCAACAAAATTTAAAAAAAGAATAAATCAAAATAGGAAAAAAAGATTAAACAAATTGTCAATCTTGTACTTTTTAATAGTTTTTAAATATTCAAAAAAAGAACAAGGTATTAAAAATATACAAAAAAAAAATGGAACAAATTGACAATCTCATACCTACTTTTTAATCTTTTTTAAATATTCAAAAAAAGAACAATACGTGAAACGGTAATGCATTATGAACCTGTCCACTACAAAAGGTAGAGAAAACATTTTATTTTGGTACTTAAATACAAGTAGATAGAGTCGAAAATTGCTCGCAGAAAATATATCAAATATTTATTCTTTAAAAAAATCAGTCCAAGAAATTTTGAAACTTATCTCGAAGAAGATAGAGGCGAAAATAGCTTAAAAAATATGTATTTTATCAAAGAAATTATATCAATTCTTTTCGTGAAATGTAAAAAGGTATGGAATTTTGAATCTTGGGACGAAAAAAATAGAGACGAATATAGCATAATCCTTGCATAAATCAGTGTCTGTATTTGATAACTCTTATTACTAAAGCAATAGAGTTGAAATTTGTATGTTTTTCCGAGATGCATTTTAAGCCAGGGTTGCAATGCAAATCTAGTTTTAACGAAAAATAACGTTTTTTTTTTCTCTAAAGGGTTGTTTTTTTAAGACGTTTAAACTACTTGTTCTGTCTTTGGATGAATAAAAAAACTTTCACTCTTTTTGAAAAAAATTGTGCTTTGAAAGAAGTCTGTTCTGTATTTTTTAGGAGAGCAATGATTAAAAGGGTGAATTTTCAAAAACTAGAAGTATTAATTTTTCAAAATTTTATGTTTTCCTATATGCCACCGTAGAACTAGAAATGTAGGCGTGGCCTTATTAAAAAAAAGCAAAATTAAAAAAAAAAACATTTTTTGTGCTGGATATACATTACTAGCGGCGCCCCGCGGTTTCACCCGCGTAGTTTCTATTCCCGTAGGAATATGGGGATAATGTTATGCTAAAACCTTCCCACTGAATCACTCTATCTATTAAAACAAACCGCATCACAATCCGTTGCGTAGTTTTAAAGATGTAAGCATACATAGGGACAGAGAAAGCGACTTTGTTTTATACTATGTAGTGATTAAATATAAAATAACCTTTGCCCAGCAGTGAGACAATATAGGTTAACAAAAAAAAACAAATAATATCCCGTTAATCATAATAATTTGAGTACCTTAAATAAGTGTCAGTTACTTATCTTGTTAACTAAGTATCCAAATATTTTTTTTTTATTTTTTTTTTCTAATTATCTTCTTTTTGTTAAACTTTATTAATGATAATTTTATAACAAAGAAAATTCTCTATTTTTTTTTTTAACTTGTTTTTGTAAACATTATTATTATAATTGTATAAATAATTCTTATGCTGTGCCCTTACAGGGTGCATGTTGATACTAACCCCTGTATTATATACATTAAGTCACCTACTTGTATAACAACATGTATAAGCAAGAAATAAATAAATAAACATAACGAGGTGACAGACGAATCACACTACCCATTCAAAAAACCAGATAATTATATCCTAAAAATAGCATAAAATAACATAATTCAGTAGTTTCCAAAAATAACATGTAACGGATTTGGCGTCCCCACAGGATGTCACGGTACATTTGAGCTGATATCCTTATAACCTTGTAAATCTATATTTGGACCGACAGATGTTGTGCGCTACTTTTTGCATATACACCCTTATTTTGAAATTGCGATACCTTATCTCACAGCTAATGTAAACGACGGGTGACAATATAATAGTGAAGTTAGTTTTTTTCTTTTGCTTTTATTTAAAAAGTTATGATAAGTCAAAGATTTTCAAAATCTCGCCGAATTTTATTGTTATTCTACACCGAACGCTGCGATACACAGCTGAGCGCGGTCATCGACCCGAGCCGTCACAGAATACTTGATAGCTAGTGTGCCGTCTGGTAATACGACATTTATTTTGTATTTTTTAAAGATAAGTAATCAACTATCATTTTTGATATTTTTATTGGATATATGGATTCAGTTACTGCTACAGATATTCTGATTTTAATAAGTCCCATATTTTCAAAATAGGGGTGTATACGGATTTGCGTAAGCGGTTAGTAATATTTGAAAATTTGGTTTAACGGGTTTTTTTCGAGTATATTACTAAGTAGAGCTTGTGTTATGGACACTATCTATCTAATATATAAAATTCTCGTGTCACAGTTTTCGTTCCCATACTCCTCCGAAACGGCTTGACCGATTCTCATGAAATTTTGTGAGCATATTCACTAGGTCTGAGAATCGGCCAACATCTATTTTTCATCCCGAAATTCCCATGGGAACGGGAACGGGAACTACGCGTGTGAAACCGCGGGGCGCAGCTAGTCTATATATAAAACTCTTCCGTTACTGGGTGATGTACTGACTGACAGACAACGCACAGCCGAAACTACTGGTCGTAGAGAGCTGAAATTTGGCACGTGTGTTTGTTGGGGGGAGTAGGCTACCACTAAGAGAGGATTTTCGGAAATTCCTATTTGGGGTAAACCCGAAATTCTGCCGAAAGTCATACATCATACACCATATGATAGTCAAATTAATGGTACATATTTGGTACAATTACTGCTCAAAAATGCCACAAAATCAGGATTAACGTGATTAAAATCGCCATTATACAGTTACTATTTCATTTAAAAGTATAAAAAGAATTGCGAACTTTAGTATTTACATAAAAACCACTAGCCTATATAATACTATTGTTTACCATAATCTGATGGTTAAACCGACCTGCCCCAACGTTAAAAAATAACGGTTACTGATATACCAAAGAATTACGATTTGATTAAAATCGCATCACCTAGTAATAAAGACTCTATCTAGAATATCTAAAGTCCTATAGTATTTGGATAAATAAATTCAAAATGTTCACCTAAGCTGTTTTAGTGTTCCGTACCCGAGGGTAAAAACGGGACCCTATTACTGAGACTTCGCTGTCCGTCTGTCACCAGGCTGTATCTCAAGAACGGTGATAGCTAGATATTTTCATAGATGATTTCTATTGTAGCTATAACAATAAGTACTAAAAACAAAACAGTTAAGTAAAGTTATCTGGCGATGGAAAAATCAGTTTATTTAAAACCTTTCTTATTTTTATTTAACTAAAAGAAGACAGGTACAAAAAGTAATAAATTTAAGATAATATAGATAACTACTATCAAATTACTATTTTTCGCAATAAAAATGTCCTATTTTAAAGTACTTACTGCATTTTTAAAGTACTATAGTAGTCTGTCAAATCCTATAGTATTGTTTACCATAATCTGTTGGTTAAACTAACCTACCCCAACGTATAGTACATATAACGGTTATCGACCGCTAACCGCCCGGTGTAACCAACCGTGCATAACACTTTTTGTTTCGCCACCAGTCGGCTAAAGCGTTAGACATTACCATTTTTAATTAGTTATACGTAATTATGGTTGGTAAGTCGTTATTTCCGCGTTTTTTCTGCTACTTTCCTTGTACATAGATGACATTATCACTACATAGTATAAAACAAAGTCGCTTCCCGCTGTCTGTCCCTATGTATGCTTACATCTTTACAACTACGCAACGGATTCTGGTGCGGTTTGTTTTAATAGATAGAGTGATTCAATGGGAAGGTTTATTTTTAATATAATTGAGATTATTAGTTACCTAACATATAGCTCATTATAATTATTTATTAACGGAAAATTAATATTATTCAGTTATAAAATGATTAAATTAATATTATTTTTCGTCGAGTATTTTCTTTTTTCTTTCTTCCTTAGGTGCCAGTGACGTTATTATTATTTTTTTCTTTCTGAGCCTTTTTTTTTCTTGCTTATGTTTAAGTAAAATAACATCTCTGCGTTCTAAATGTCAGCGCAATCCGTCCAGTGGTTTAAGCTGTCTTGATATATCAGTCAGTCAGTCATCCTAATAATACTATAAACGCGAAAGTTTGTCAGAATGGAGTACATTTGTGAGTACACTGAATCGACTTAGATTAAATTGGAACAGATACAGTAAGACTGAAGATTGCTACGCTACGTATACATTAATTATCACTATTTATCCGATTTTGGCTATCCATTTAGAAGATGATGCTCCCCTAATCATCAAGAAACTCTTACAAACAAAAAAAACTCATAATAAACGCTTATAAAATCCATAAACTACGAGGGGTCATTGCCCAAAAAAAAATTCTTTGATTGCCTCAAGGTGTCTGTACTCTATGGCTGAGTTCACCATGGAGGTTTTAATGTTATACCCCGACCTATATATCCGCAGCTGCGGCAGCTGTAAGATTACACTTGTTACTGCATCTTATTGTTGAAGACAGATGTTTCTCCCCCGCGCGTGCCAAACTAATTTCCTCTCCTACCTTTGACCCAAGAAGTTATTGTAAGGAATAACAGTTACTACCGTTGGCTTGCATTGTGTAAAAGAAAAAAAAACTGTCATGATTTTGACAGTTGACGTTTCGTTTTGGGGGGATTTTGATAAACGTCGTTTGAGTTCTTTTATTGAAAGTTAAAATAAAAATAAGATGAATTTGTATTTTTTTTTAATTAACTTCAAATCAGTGATTTTACTTCTTTTCTACACTATGTACACTTCTTCTTCTTAGCGTGTCGACTCATATTTTTGAGGACCAAAACTCCGCCACCGATATGGCACTATCAGTGGTCCTCGCGTGAAAGGAACGAATAAACTCAAAAAGTACTGGACCGATTTCAAAAATTCTTTCACCATTAGAAAGTTATATTCACCCTGAGTAACATAGGCTATATTTTATCCCCGTATACCCACGGGAACGGGAACCACGCGGGTGAAACCGCGAGACGCCGCTAGTCGTAAATAAATTGTGAATCTACCACCAATTAGGAATTACATCAGACGAGAAGAAACAACAAGAAACTAGGGCGGTTTTTTCAACCCCTTTTCACTTTTATTAACCACTTTTATCCCTCAATGCAGTGTATATAGGACTATCAACACGACTCGTCCTTGGCCGTTTTTTGCAGCAGATGTTGCCAGCTAAGATATAAATGATTTGTTGCCATCATTAAAATGTCTATCGATTATTTGTTTTTAATTCAAATTGGTTTGCGGTCGAAATTAATTTTGGGGATTTTTTTGCAGATATTGTAATGTGTCTTTGTTAAGATAATTTTAGATATTTTTTGTTTCTTATCTGTGTTGCTATAAATATAATTAAAATGACATTTTTATTGCCATTGATAACATGGTTAATTACCTATTTTTTAAAAAAAGCCGAATTTCTTGATTCTTCCCTCTCTTCTTTTTCCGAACCTTTATCCCATGTCTATTTGAGGTCGGTTTTCAGTTTAACCAGATTTGGCGGAATGACAGTATTTTACGTGAAGCGACTGCCATCAGACCTTCACAACACAGAGGGCTACGAGTGCCTTTTGAGGGCTATAACTACCCGTAACGATAAGTCCATTTACAAGTTTTTAAAACCCTGTGAAGTCTGAAATTTCTTTTCATTTCAAACTAGCTGTGTGTGATGTCGCGGATTCAGTGTCATTAAATTTTAATACATTTACAGTCAAGTGCTAGCTTCGTGAATCACTCTATCTATTACTGCCCAACCTCTCAGGGAAGAGGGGTAGCTGACAATCAGCGCTGGTCGTGACTTCGGTCCCGATCAGCACAAACTGAGCTACTACCTTTTGTTTCGTAGCGTGTTTTAGAATAAGCGCATTTTTGTTTTTACCTGTGAAACAATAAATGACTTTTTTTTATTACTGAAAACCTCATCAAACTCCGTTACGTAGTTTAAATGATATAAGCGTACAAACAGCGGAGAGATTTTGTTCTCTATTAAATAAAGAAGATGATAAAAAAGCAAACCATAGATTCACTTTCAATCAGGTGTACAATCTGTTGTCTATTGACAAGTACCGCAATCACCGGATACGGAAGCACGTGCGCACGCGCCGCGCACAGACATCATTGTCATAGACAACCGAGACTATTATTTAACTTTCAATTTTAAATAAAGAATGATGTATGATCGTCAGGATTTTTAAGAACATTAATGTTACGTAAAAAATGTATGTTGAAAAGTAAATTTTCAGATGTTCATTTTATCCAGGAAAAGTATTTTTTAAACCAGGAATAACATTTTATATCAAAATTCAGACAGGATTTAGGTTTACGGGGGTAACATCACAAGGCTACAAACCTACGTCTTTGAATCTAGTAGTATTTTGTAATTTCCTTATTAGTTTAATACCTTATTATTTAATTTAATTTGTGACTAAAACAATCTATTGCTGAAGCGCATTAAACAAATCAACAACCATTAAAAATCTTTACTACATTCAAATTATAGCATTCCAATTTCAAACTCAAACGCAGCCATAGAGCGCACAATCGATATTTTCTAACGGCCAAAGCCGCACACATGCAGCCTCAGAACCGTTGGCGATCGATACGTGCCACGGAGGGGTGCTATGCTACAATAGAATGCACTATAAAAAAATACAATCAATTTGATGAAGTAGTGAGGGCGAACTGATTACAGTATTGTCGTTGGTTTTGATTATATTTTTATAATATTGTGATTCTAAATCTAATATGACGACCTCGATGGCAGAGTGGTCATCATGCCGGACTGCCATCCGTAAGGTTGCAATCGATTCCCGTGCGGGGTGAATATTTGTGTGAACCACAAATGTTTGTCTCGGTCTGTGTGTGTGTGTGTAGTTTCTGATACCCTAGATACAAGTTACGAACTTAGTTAGGGGTCAGTTATTGTAATGAGATGATGGAGGGAATGATTATGTTATGTTATGTAATGCAAATCTAAAAGAGGAAGCAAAACCCTTGTAACGAGTATTCTTAGTACTTAGGTAACCAGCGTAGAATGTATGTGGTGGTAAGCCACACACAAGCCACCATACCAGGTATACCATGTCAGTCCTTCCTCTCCCTAAAGGAAGCTGGCGTAAATTGATACTTAGTGTGGTGATGGCCACTGGATGTGGTGAGTATCGATGACAGTATGGGAAATTGTTAAACCACCAGGTTCTTATATAAATATACTTATAGTATGGAAACTTATAAAATATTAGCTGTGCCCCGCGGCTTCACCCGCGTAGTTCCCGTTCCCGTGGGAATTTTGGGATAAAAAGTATCCTATGTGTTATTCTGATGTATAAGCAAGATTATTGTAAAGTTTCATTAAAATCCATTCAGTAGTTTTTGCGTGAAAGAGTAACAAACATCCATACATCCATACATACAAACTTTCGCCTTTATAATATTAGTAAAATACTAGCGGCCCGCGACAAACAGACCCAGACCGAGACAAACATTTGTGGTACACAAATATATATCTCTCTGAATTTAAATTCTTTATTCGTATTTTAAATTCAAAAAGCATGGAATTAACGGAATTACATTAATTAACTTTGCTTTTCACAAAGTTTGATTTTTGTAGGAAATTTTCAGATTTCAAGTCAGAGAAAAATTTCTAAAATTACCACGAAATTTAGGATTTACTAGTAAAACCGTGTGGAATCAATTATCATCATCCGCGTTGTTCGTTACTCCAAAAGGCTGGACCGATTGGAATTTGGCACAGATGGTCCCTAAAAAGCCACATAATCCAATTTTTGCAAATCATTTAGGAATTTCAGCAATTTACAGCATTTTGTTGCTCAGTTTCAACATTATTTTAGTTAATTGTCGAAATTTAGTAAAAAAAAACTTCGAAAATCTTTAAAAAATACTCGCAACTGACACTCAATTTAAAAACAAAAAACAACTGTCAAATTTGACAGTGACGCAACATGTCACAAAAGCGCGCCAATTAGCACAAACCATAGACAATTATGAACGGCCAATTACTTTTGTTTTAAAAAAAGGTTCTTCTAAATTTAAATTTACGCTCTAAGCTTAAAGTTCGTTATTTGTGTGAGGGCTAAAAGCTATTTTAGGTGTGTATTTTAAACCTTATGTAAGTGAGTTTATGAGCGACTACACTACATAGTATAAAACAAAGTCGCTGTCTGTCCCTATCTGGGGGCACGGCAGTGCCCCCCGCCAAGTCGAGCGCGAAGCAAACACTGCCGTACCATCCTTTACAGGAACCCTTTCGCCGCATTTTCAGGCCCCTATTTGAGAACCTTTGGATAAACCCAGAGCACTGAAATTTTCGTCATCCAGTAAGGTGTACAATCACATACTTAAAATAAAATTTCAAGTCTGTAGGTCATTTAGTTCCGAAGTTAAGCGAAAGCAAAGTTTCGTATTTTAGACACTCACTCACTCACTCACTCACTCATGATCATCAAAATAGAACTAGTACTTCCCATAAACCTAGAGAGCTGAAATTTGGTACAGAATTAGAGTTTAATGGCCACATAAAGGGAAAACTATAAAAACTAGGATAATCAAACGGGAACGGGAATTATACGGGAACGGGAATTGTAACTCAAGTACAGCTGAACTGATTTGGCTGAAAATTGGTGGGAAGGTAGCTTAGAACCAGGAAAAGGGCATAGGATACCTTTAATCCCGTAATTCCCACGGGATTGGGAACGGGAATTTATAACTCAAGAACGGCTGAACTGATTTGGCTGAAAATTGGTGGAGAGGTAGCTTAGAACCAGGAAAAGGGCATAGGATACCTTTAATCCCGTAATTCCCACGGGATTGGGAACGGGAATTTATAACTCAAGAACGGCTGAACTGATTTGGCTGAAAATTGGTGGAGAGGTAGCTTAGAACCAGGAGAAGAACATAGAATACTTTTAATCCCGAAATTCCCACGGGAATAAGAACGGGAATTTATAACTCAAGAACGGCTGAACTGATTTGGCTGAAAATTGGTAGGGAGGTAGTTTAAAACCAGGAAAAGCACATAGGATACTTTTTATCCCGAAATTCCCACGGAAACGCGAACGGGAACTACGCGGGTGAAACCGCAGGGCGCTTAATAATCAAATACTACTCCTAAAAAAAAAACATGTGTCAAATCAGAAAATCTAATAAAATATGTAAATAAATATTAACACGTTTCAACAAAAATAAATGAAATCCCACCAAAAACATTCTGTAAAAAACTAGCCAAGTCTCGATTGAGCTGCTTGTTTATATCTAAAAAGTAATGAAATCTAGACAAACTCGTACCAAGTCTAAGGTTCCTTACTGCGATTTCTTTATTATTATAGTTAATGTTGTGTGACTTGGCCGTTGATCATTGTTTAAAACGTTAGTAGTGGGTACAAGTCAATTTTGTTTACAGGTAATGTTATAACATTATTAAAATACGCAGCTTTATCAAGCCTACAATTGACTGGATATTGAATCAACGTTTTTCAAGAGGCAATTTTCTATCGTCAATGGGTAGTGGTTCTGGCGACATATTGGTGCAATAGTGTCTTGGAGCACCTAGTTTTGTACCCTTGTGTACTGTACTGTACCCTTCAACGGCCAAATCACACAACATTAACTATAATAATAAAGAAATCGCAGTAAGGAACCTTAGACTTGGTACGAGTTTGTCTAGATTTCATTACTTTTTAGATATAAACAAGCAGCTCCATCGAGACTTGGCTAGTTTTTTACAGAATGTTTTTGGTGGGATTAATGCTTACATCTTTAAAACTACGCAACGGATTGTGATGCGGTTTGTTTTAATAGATAGAGTGATTCAAGAGGAAGGTTTTTAGCATAATTTTGTCCCCGTATTCTCACGGGAGTGGGAACTACGCGGGTAAAAACGCGGGGAGATGCTAGTTGTTTATAAGACCACCAGGGTATATGCCTCCCGCGTAGGAAACATATGGCCACCGCTTGTTCACTCAAATATTTAGTTACTTATTAATAGAATTTGTTATTTTCAATGCTTTTTAGCCATGAAGCGACCAACTGGCAGAAATTACGCGTTCGATTCCCGGTTTTGAGCAAGAGAGTATTTTTGTCTATAGATGCCTTATATTTAGACTAATTTGACGAAGGGAGGGTTGTAGATTCGATTACTGTTTAAGGTGTTTTATAAATGTTTATCTCGGTCTGTGTGTGTGAATGTGTGTGTCCGTAGTTTGTGATACCCTGGATACAGGTAATGAACATAGTTAGGGGTCAGTCGGTGTAATGAGGTGATAGAAGAATTGATTATGTTATTATTTTATTGAGACTAGCAGCGCCGCGCGTTTTCACCCGTGTAGTTGCCGCTCCCGTGGATAAAATTATATTAAAAACCTTCTCCTTGAATCCCTCTATCTATTAAAACAAACCGCATCGCAATCCGTTGCGTATTTAAAGATGTAAGCATACATAGGGATAGACAGCGGGAAGCGATTTTGTTTTATACTATGTAGTGAAGTCTCTTAAACTGATATAAGGTTTAAAATACAACACCTAAAATAGCTTTTAGCCCTCACACAAATAACGAACTTTAAGCTTAGAGCGTAAATTTAGTTATAAAACCTTTTTTAAAAGATAAGTAATTGGCCGTTCATAATTGTCTATGGTTTGTGCTAATTGGCGCGCTTTTGTGACGTGTTGTTATGTCATGTACTTAGTGATAGTGAGTCCATTGATGTTTTGTTTCAAAATATGAACGTAAGTAGGTCAGTAACGGCTGTGACCTCTTTATCGTGATGACCTATCGTTCATTCAATCAACGGTTTTTGTGGCCTTCACCTAATTTCAAATGAATGAGCCACAATAATTTCTGTTCCGGCGGCCATATTGGAAGCTACTATTGTCATTGTGACTAATGTCATTTGGATACATCTATACTAATATTATAAAGAGGAAAGATTTATTTGTTTGTTTGTAATGAATAGGCTCCGAAACTACTGGACCGATTTCAAAAATTCTTTCACTAATGGAAAGCTAATTTATCAGTGCGTGACATAGGCTATATTTTATCCCCGTAATCCCACGGGAACGGGAACTACGCGGGTGAAACCGCGGGGAGCTACTAGTTTTCAATAAACTGACAACCAAAAGATGCGATTACAGCGACGCTGGCACCGGCACAGACAAGATTGTGGCTCAATAGTTATGTATCAAGTTACAGGTATTATGTTATTGTATGCATCATTAGTTTTAGTTTAATTTGGTGGCTGAAATTAATTGAGGTGTTCGAGAAAAATCTGTACTTAACTACTTATGGATAACCTGGCTAAAACGACCTCGATGGCAGAGTGGTCATCATGCCGGACTGCCATCCGTAAGGTTGCAATCGATTCCCGTGCGGGATGAATATTTGTGCGAACCACAAATGTTTGTCTCGGTCTGTGTGTGTGAATGAGTGTGTGCGTAGTTTCTGATACCCTAGATACAAGTTACGGACTTAGGGGTCAGTTACTATAATGAGATGATGGAGGGAATGATTATGTTATGTTATTCTAAGGGCCTATTTCACGATCTTCAAGTAAATTTACTCACCAAGTAAAGTGATTGTTGTCTCTTTCTTACGTATGTACTCGGAACTTTACTTGGAAGATCGTGAAATAGGCCGTAAGTCGCCATTTTAAACTAACAACCATCACAAAGTTCATTCATAAAACAAAGCCCCCGTAGTAAGACTTTATGAATGAATGTCGTTGAGTACAGGATGCGCGTGGGCAACCGGATTCAAGCTCCGAGGGTTTCTGAGAGGGGACATTGTCTTTGGACGGTAGTAAGGAGTGATTGAAGGAATGTGTTTGTGATAGGTTATAGGTTATGAATGTAACTACATTCATAACCTGTTAAACTTAACATAACATAATCATTCACTACATCATCTCATTATAGTAACTGACCCCTAAGTTAGGGGTGGTGATGACAATTTTAAGGTTTTCTTTCCCAAGGGAGTGAAATCAGTAAAGGGAGTTTTTTAGTAGAAATTACTAAAATATTTCCCATGTCAAACAAGTCAGGTCAGACGGTTTCATTAATTGTTTGTCGTTCGCTTAGTAAAAGAGTGCTTATCCTAATCCTAACTAATATTATAAATGCGAAAGTAACTCTGTCTGTCTGTTACCTTTTCACTACTGAACCGATTGACTTGAAATTTGGTACAGGGGTAGCTTATGATCCGTGGGAGGACATAGGCTACGTTTTATCCCGAAATTCCCACGGGATCGGGAACTACGCGGGTATAACTGCGGGGCGCTGCTAGTACAAAATATAAGACACATTTTTAAGTCAACAACTTCACATGCAGACAAACTTTACATTAGTCCGACCTTGAAATAAAAAAAAAACACCAAAAAAATGAACTAAGTGCACGTGTTGTAACGGAACGGAAGACGAACGAATATTTGAATATCGAACTACAAATACGAATTTGAATCTAGAATTTACTTTTAAATACAGAATTCCAAATTTAGATATTGTTGGAAGAATTTGAATTAAGAATTTTTTATCTAATAAAAAACACAAATTCAAATTTCGATCATAAAATTTGATGTGTTTTTTATTATTAAATAAAACACGATATACTTACTGCTTGTATTATATTATATTGCTAACTAGCAGTACCCCGCGGTTTTACCCGCGTAGTTTCCGATCCCGTAGGAATGTGGGGATAAACTCATGTCAGTGATCCCAAACCGAAACCATGTTCGTCAATAATATCCAATAATCACAGTACATTCCACTCAAAATTGACACCATCTGGGCATCAAACACAACACAAGTGTTTCAAATGCCACATCCTGTTTTTGTCAATTCTCCAAGATGGCGGCTCTTTGACAACCTTACTTTTTGTGACATTTAAGTATTGATTTATTATAGTTTTTAGGAATTTTTGAGTTAGTTTTTGGTGAAATACTTGGAAGTTAACATATTTTGGGCTATGAAACTTTTATGAAAGTATTTTCAAGTTATTTTAAGTGATATCTAGATGTGCCCCTATAATTTGAATTTAGAATATGTTTAAAGATATTTATTTCTCAAAAGATTCACAAATCACTTACAGAGAAAAAATAGTTTATATCATTTTTAACGAATGCTTTGAGCTTTGTGCGTGCTGTAATTATCTTTGAGAATTTTGAGATAAAATCTAAGAAAGTATAATAACATTTATATAAGGTGGGTGGACCATGGAAGGCCACTCTAACGAGTAAACGCTTTTTATTCGTTTATTAACTGGATAAATGAAAAAAACAAATTATCAAATAATAGTTTGTTTTATTGTGTACCATATAAATCACTTTTTTTAACCTAGCTTTAATCAGTATTTATTAAACTTAAGTTTTGTTAAGCTCTTCCAAATGGCCTTGCAAGGAACACGGCTCCAAACAAGGCCAATATTATACATCAGTCGTTCAACTTAAAAATAGAGTTGTAACAATTAATATATTCGCTTTTACTAAAACTACATAATAAGCTCTTTCATTTAAGCGAAACATTAAATGCTCAATATATTATTATCATTTATAAAAAACTCAACGAACATTACTTGAACACCATCGTATAACTAAGAATATATTAATGGAAATTATTTAAAAACAGTAGTAATGAGTATTAAATTGACATCAAATAACTTGCCAACGCGTATTATAATGAAATTAAAAACTTTTTTTTTACCTCAAATGGCCTTCTTATGGGTCCGTTCTTTGTAAGGCCAAAATGTTCCTAAGAAAGAAATATCTATTCAATATGAGTTAAAAAGTTTAATAACTTTTATATATAAAAATATTATAAATATAAAACATTGTTTTAACTGTAACGGTACGTATTTATAACTAAAAAGTAACTGTTCATATGTTCATGGTTTGTACATGTTCTTTGTAAGCCCATGTACCCTAGCAAGGCCAATCGTCAAATTTTTTATTGGCCTTATAAGGAACCATCGGCTTTCCTGGGAACACTACCAATATTTTAACTTAAATCGAGGCAAAACAATTTTTTTTTCTTTAGTACCATAAACATATCCTTATACGACAATCCACAGTAAAAAAATATGAAATAATAATAGGTTATCTAACTGAAAACTTAAGTATTGCTGTGCGCGCGAATAACAATTGTAACGTCGACGACCGGAGTCTACGAAGCGTGAGATCGCACTGCCACAATAGCGGCGCGAGCGACTCGCCGCCGCATCTGTGGCCTTAAGTTTGATGGATCTTAGTGTATAGCCGAAGGAATATGTGTTTACATGTCAATAACTACGACTTTTTGATAGTTGGCCTTCAAAGGAGCGTGGCCTTCCATGGTCCACCCACCTTACTTGACTAGCTGCGCCCCGCGATTTCACACGCGTAGTTCCCGTTCCCATAGGAATTTCGGGATGAAAAATAGATGTTTGCCGATTCTCAGACCTACTGAATATGCTCACAAAATTTCATGTGAATCGGTCAAGCCGTTTCGGAGGAGTATGGCAACGAAAACTGTGACACGAGAATTTTATATATTAGATAGATAATAATAAAAATATCATCTAATCGGTTAAGAAGTTTTTACATGAAGGAGTAAAAACATCCATCCATCTTCACAAATACCTACTATTAGTAGGAAAAAACTACAAGACCATAGTGCATAATTTAGTGGTCTGTGTGCTGATAGGATATATCAGTTAGTCAGTCAGTCAGTCACCAACGGTCATTTTTCACATTAGACCATAACATACACTAACAATCTCAATGACTCAACCAATTAATTTATAACAGCCATAATTAATACAAAGATAAACGCCATATTATGTTCTCATAATGCACAACCGCGCGAAAACCGTTAATTACGTCATCAGTACCGACCAATCACAGCGCAGGATGTGGTACAATACATCTTTGTATTTCAATTTTGTAATTAGAACATTTTGTTTGAATAAATAGAACAGTGTTAGAAGTTTTTGTTTTTAATTTTTGAATAAAGAACTTAGAACTAGCTGTCTTGAAGTGAAATAAGTGTTAGCTCTGCTCCTATAGTCGTAGTACCGTGATGTCATACTGTCATAACTAAACAAACAAGCTTCATAGATTTCAAAATAATTAGAACATCTTTTCAAATTAATAGAACAGTATTTTTATTTCTCATTTTTAAATTTAAACTTTTAAAATTAGAACATTGGGTTTCAAATAATTAAACAGTTTAAACCTTAAACAGTATTACAACTCTTTGTGTTCCATTTTCAAACATTTAAAAGGATTCTGTTTTGTCTTTTCAAACGCGGATTATGGTTGTTTATGGTAATTTCTTTTTGAAAGTGTTTTTTTTTATTTCGTCCGGGACTTTGGGTCACGTTTTTTTTAATACTTTTAAATTAAACAATAGAAATATTATTTTTAAATGCAAAGTCTTTTTCTATTGGATAATCTTAAAGTATTGTGTTTTAGCTTTTAAGCTACTGTTACTTATAGATATAATTTAAAGTAAGACGTAATTTTGACTTAACTTTTAAACACTTTAATAATGCCGAAAGGTTTACTCGTAGTTTATGATTCACTAGCGGCGCCCTGCGGTTTCACCCGCGTAGTTCCTGTTCCCGTAGGAATATGTGGACAAAATTATGCTAAAAACCTACCCACTGAATCACTCTATCTTTTAAAACAAACCGCATCAAAATCCGTTGCGTAGTTTTGAAGATCTAAGCATACATAAGGACATAGGGACAGAGAAAGCGACTTTGTTTTATACTATGTAGTGAAGACGAAAGTTTTCTTAATAAGCCTAGTTTAGTTATATTCCCATGGGATTGGAATTTTACAATTAAAACCTGAGGGGCGCTATGACAGAAGTAAGACTGTCAAAAATGTCAATAAAAAAATAGTTAAGTCTATTGACGAATTTGATTCGCCAATATAATATGTAACACGGTCAAATTCGGACATCTGCCTGTCCGATCAAGCCCTTCGTTATATTATGAGAATAAGATCACATCCTAACTTACCCTTATTATATAATATAACATCTCACCCCCAAATTGCGGAAGCTTGAGAAATAAAAAAAAAACAACAATAGACAATCAGATGTTACAGATTCGCACGGGGTCACGACCTTGGAGGTATGGGAAGCTTTGGCTCATGGGAAGTAAAACGGAGTGTCTGTGGCGTTCGAAATTCGTATTGTTTGAAAATTGGAATACAATATGAATTGTTTGCAGTTTTGAATTCGGAATTTAAATTGCAATTTTAAAATGTGTTCTAAAGTTGAATAAATTAATTGTTCGCAAGCTTTTTATTTGTTTGTTTAATATTAAAATACATCACTCACTACATAGTATAAAACAAAGTCGCTTTTTCTGTCCCTATGTATGCTTACATCTTTAAAACTACGCAACGGATTGTGATGCGGTTTGTTTTAATAGATAGTGATTCAAGGGGAAGGTTTTTAGCATAATTGAGATTATTAGTTACCTAACATATAGCTCATTATAATTATTTATTAACGGAAAATTAATATTATTTCCTGTAGGTATATTATTTTAATTAAAATTAATTAAGTATGTATATCCTGGTTGCTCGCAAATTATTAGCTTCGAAATATGGAATTAAAACATAAATAACTGTTACATTTCCCTAAGGTTGCGGGTTCTATTCCCGTGCGGGGTGAATATTTGTGTGAACTACAAATGTTTGTCTCGTGATACAATAATTTTCATCTTGTTTAGACTATTAGTCAGTCTGTCAGTCAGTGTATTATGTATTTAATTAAGTATATAAACATTATTTTGTACAATATCCTGTTTTTGTAACGGTTATTGATAACATGTAACTAAAATGACCGTTTTTATGATAACGAAGTATATAAACAAAATATTATGTATTGTAATAATATTATTATGTTTAATAATAGGTAGGTAAATATGTTATTTATGTAGTTTTGTAACTTTACCTACTGTGGTATAAGTAACGGGTTTGATTCCCAGGTGAGGCAAACATTTATGTGTCTCATGTCTGGTTGGCTAGTATCACATTACAACCTCACAAACTAGCCATAGACACTCAAGACTCATCATCACTACATAGTATAAAATAAAGTCGCTTTCTCTGTCCCTATGTATCCTTAGATCTTTAAAACTACGCAACGGATTGTGATGCGGTTTGTTTTAATAGATAGAGTGATTCAAGGGGAAGGTTTTTTTAAGTGAATGAGAACTACGCGGGTGAAACCGCGAGACGTCGCTTGTATTATAACAAAATTCAAAGTTACAACAAAGAGTTTGTATTCAAAACTTAAGAAAAAAAAAGAAAAGAACAAGAACTAGAAAATAAATGTTATCAAAGCTACATTACATATTCTCAACAAAATATTAAGCAAACTCCAAAGTTACTCTGGAACTACGTAAACTCGAAACGTAAAACAAATAACCTTAGTTACCCAAATCAAATGCAGTATGAAAATTGTACTTATACCAATCCGAAAGACATCTGTAACGCTTTTAATAATTTTTTTCACAACAATTTTAGTACACCGAGTGGTCACAACGTTTCTCCCGTAAATCACTGTGTCTCCCAAGATGTGCTTAGCTCCATACAAATATCAATGCAAGATGTTCATAAACTGCTTATTTCCCTTAATTGCTCAAAGGGTGCTGGTTGCGATGGAATCCCACCTTACTTCTTCATCAAAACAGCAGATTCTTTGGCCAATCCAATTACAGTCATATTTAACAGGTGTTTCTCTGAGGGTTATGTTCCGAACATATGGAAATCAGCTTTGATTGTTCCCGTGCACAAAAAAGGACCTAAAGGTATGATTGAAAACTACAGACCTATTTCAATCTTAAATGTATTATCTAAGGTAATGGAAAGAATCGTACACAGACAGTTATATCCTTTCATCATACGCTACATACCTCCTCAACAGCATGGTTTCGTTAAGGGCCGCTCCACATGCACCAATCTTGCAGTCTTTTCCAATGACGTACTACATGGAATGGAGAGCGGCGCTCAAACTGACGTCATATACACAGACTTTGAGAAAGCGTTTGACCGGGTTGATCACGTTATTCTGTTGCGCAAATTACAGGAGCTAGGAATTCATGGGAATCTTCTTCGATGGGTTGAATCTTACTTACGAAATCGCTCTCAGGCTGTGGTAGTAGCAGGATTCCGATCCGATTACGTTAACATACCCTCGGGAGTCCCTCAAGGATCAATTATAGCCCCGTTGCTCTATGCGGCTTACCTATACGATATAGGAAGCTGTTTTAAATTTGCCAAGTTCTTGATGTATGCTGATGACACCAAAGTATACAGTTTTATTAAGACTAACCATGATGCAATAAAACTTCAAGACGACCTAAATCGGCTCTGTGATTATTACAAAGACAATCGTATAAATGTTAATGTAGGTAAATGTTTCCAAATAAGCTTTTCTCGCAGGAGGAATACAATATCACACCAATACCTTTTAAACAACCTACCCATAAGCTCAACCAACTCCATTAAGGATCTTGGTGTGATTTTCGACTCTAAAATGTTGATGTCTGAACATATTGAAGCAATAACAAAAAAAGCTTACAAAAATTTGGGTTTCGTTCTACGGGTCAGTCGTCCATTTTCTGATATAGGGTGCATTAAGGTCCTTTACTTTTCCTATGTACGCAGTGTTCTAGAGTACTGCAGCAATATCTGGAACCCAAACTACTTAACGCACACCCACGAAATTGAACGGATTCAATCGAAATTTATAAAAAATCTTAATTACAGAACATTTACTACACAAGATAACTACGAAGACTCTTGCAAGAAACACAATTTAACACAGCTTAGTGATCGCCGTACGGTACTGCAGATGTTGTTCCTACATGATGCATGTAACAATAACATTGACTGTCCTGAACTAACATCTTTATTTCTGAGACTAAGAACAACAAATATTCGCACTCGACATACACAACATTTGCTGTTTGATGTGCCTTTTAACAAAACAAATTATGGTCAAAACTCGGTTGTTTGTCGTACCCTACAATGCTACAATCATAAATTCTCATTACTTGACATTTTTCTTTTGAGTAAATCTTCATTTAAGAAAGAAATGGTTAAATTGCTGGTAAACACATGATTCCTATGAACACTAAATTAGTAAGTTAATCATATCACATCTCTACACACACACTTATATACACAATACATACAACTAATACAACATAAACACACAGGTGAACACTCACCTCACCTATACCTCATGACACTACACAACGCAACATGACCAAGTCATCTAATAAGACTCTTTTCATTACTTAAAATAATTTGTACATTTTTATCTGTTTTTTTTTTTCTTTATATACATAACTAACACCTAATTATCTACAAGCATAACATAAATTGTTCTTAACACACGTCTATTTAAAATTGTTTAATTGTATAAAATAAGAAACTGTTATTGGCAATAAGAAATAATTTTAAGTTTGTATTTTTAATTTACATTTAAGTGCTGTTGTTTCTGTATGAATAAAAAAAAAAAAAAAAAAAAAAAAAAAAAAAAAAAAAAAAAAGATAAAAATAGAAACGTAGCGTCTGTCAGTTTATTGTTATTAGTACAGTGAGGGACAGAAGTGGTTTGGAAGAAATGTGAAACAAAATACAACCACGACAAAAGTCCGTTTAAGTGTTTTATTTCAATGTGTAGTGTTTGTGTAAATCAAAGATATCAATAGATAATATGTCTGTCTGTTAGGTTACGTGTTTTCCCTTCTGGCTGGGAGAGCCCTACATGCCCCGTGGGTCCTCCCAATATCGGCTCACGGTGGTATGCAGTTCTATGCATTTTCACTGCGTTAAAAAAAAAAGGTTACGTGTTTTAGAAAAGAAATAGAAGCTATTTTTAACCCCGACGCAAAAAGAGGGATGTATAAGTTTGACGTGTCTGTGTGTGTGTATCTGTCTGTCTGTGGCATCATAGCTCCCGAACGAATGAACCGATTTCAATTTAGTTGTTTTTGTATTAAAGGGGACTTACGTGCGAGTGTTCTTAGACATGTTTGATGAAAATCGGTTGACCCGTTTAAAAGTTATGGGGGTTTGAAAGTAATTGTGTTGGGGGTTTTTTGTGTTATATTCAAAGTAATTTAGTAAAGTAATCAGTAAATATCATCGACTGTATGTATTCGTAAGTTGGTACTCTTCGGCAATTACAATTCTTAAAAGGTCCTTTGCGAGTTCTTTCTCTTTGAGAGAGATTCTAAAAAATCCTTACTAATCCTAACTAATATTATAAATGCGAAAGTAACTCTGTCTGTTACCTTTTCACGAATAAACTACTGAACCGATTGACTTGAAATTTGGTACAGGGGTACCTTATGGTCCGGGAAAGAACATATAGGATACTTTTTATCACGAAATACCCACGGGAACGGGAACTACGTGGGTGAAACCGCGGGGCGCTGCTAGTATTAAATAAAGAATTTTAAAAAATATAAAAGGCCAGTTGCTTTTTTTTTTAATTCCTTTCCAGCCTATCCTTCGTATCTATCTACCAACTGACTGCCAAAGGTGGCAAGATCATCTTTTCACCACCTCAGTTTTTTTTTTATAAAAAATTATAAAAATATGAAACCACTTGTCTCCTCGCCAGTCCAAAGGATCAAGCAACAACATCCTCCATAGATAATGTAGAGCTGTGGGTCTGCGGTCACTGACCTCACGGGACGGCGTCTTGACCGAGTTACGGGAAAGGGTAGATAGGGACAACTCGGAAATATTATGCTGTGTAGCGTGTTGGTGATTTCAAAATCAAGCCATGACGTATACATGACAAAGGGTGGGACGTTATTGGGAGAACTCAGAAATATTATTTTGGTTGTTTATTTCTTTTTTGTTTGCCGAGATATTTTTGATTAATGTTTGTGAGCTAAATCCCTGTATGTGTCAATTTCCACTATACTGCCGATATACTTTATAGTACTTAAATCTATATCTATATACCTACCTTAACTCTTTCGTTACCGAGTTATGTACTGACTGACTGACTGACAACGCACAGCCGAAACTACTGGTCGTAGAGAGCTGAAAGGCACGTGTGTTTGTTGGGGGGAGTAGGCTACCACTAAGAGAGGATTTTTGGAAATCCCCCCTAGGCGGAGAAAAGGGGGGTAAAATGAAAACTACGCGGGTGAAACCGTGGGGCGCTGCTAGTTACTTAAATAATACTTAATATTATCAGTATATTTTCCAGTGTCTATATTGACATTTGACTATACTTCGCACGGGAATCGAACCTACAACCATTTTAGCAAGTCCTACATTGACGACCATCAAGTACATCTCTATATTTCATCTTTTAACAAGTCTATATTCATTTCCGTCTTGAAACAAAGACAAACAACTGTAACCTATTTATTAAACTATAAAGTATAGACAAAGACCCTCTACATCAAATTATCGCTCCATTTGGTGACACATTGCACAATATGGCCGGTTGTCCCAATTCTGTGTCGTTAACACTTGTTATTATGGTACATTCAACAATTGAAATATTGTTTTTAATGTAATAAGAGTTTGGAGTCACCAACATTAGTCAAATGAGATTTTATTTCCATTGTTTTAATTTTAATCTAACGTGATATTTTATGTTATATTTTAATTCTTCGCATGTTGTGGCACCTACAGAAAGTGCATTTAATTTTTAATTTAGTTATTTAAGTTTTTACTTATAAGATGTAATGTAATTTTCACTGGTCGTCCTAAATAAATAAATAAATAAATGAGTTAGTTTACTGTGAGAACTTATCAGGACTATCTAAAATATAACTCAAAGGTGACTGACTGACATAGTGATCTATCAACGCACAGCCCAAACCGCTGGTCGGATCGGGCTGAAAGGCATGCAGGTAGATGTTATGACGTAGGCATCCGCTAAGAGGGTTTTGATTAATTCTACTCCCCAAGATAAAATAGGGGATGAAAGTTTGTATGACGGAACTCATTGTTCCACGCGGTCAAATTTTAGTACGTCATAATGGGTCTTGGACACTAGCTCAAGCAATAATGGGTATACTACAAATGTAAGGCGGGCGTGTTGGCGTTCGCAACATGTTCAGAAAATTACACAATTTGTAAAATAACATTGTTGACAAAAAATTTAAATAAACTATGTTATGAACAATATGAGGTACTTACTTCTAAATAAATTGAAAACCTTTTCGAAATCGTTTAAAAGTGGTAAGTACATAAAGTAAAACAATCTGCCTGCCTAGCATGACTGTGCGTGATAAATGATATACCACGAAATAATATCGATTTCGCGAGCATGAACAAATGAATATGGCGTAGTACGATTTGATAAAATTAAATATGGCGGCTATATTTATTATATTTTGACAGTTTAATGTCAATAAATAGCTATATCGATTTCGCGAGCATGACCAAATGTCATAAAATTAATCATGTGGTAAAATTAAATATGGCGGCCATTTTTATCAAATTTTGACAGTTGGATGTCAATAAATCGCTGTATCCTATCGCGTTTTGGAAGTCATGCTAGCCTAGCTGAGCTCTATAAAAACAAAACATTATCTATGGAACGTAACGGCTATTGTCTGTCTCGCTCGCTCTATACCTGTCTCTCTCTGGCAGTAAACAATATACAAATCCCGGGAAACGTACAGGAAGACATACTCATTTAGATTAAGAGTTTGTTTTATGAGATACTAGTTGTGTGCTGCGGTTTCATGCTCGTTAAATCTTGATACAAGACAAGACATAGGATACATATTGTCAAAGAGATAAAAAAGGCTATTAATAAGACTAAGTATGACATGATACTTTTTATCCCGAAATTCCCACGGGATCGGGATTAGATAAAACCGCAAACCTATCACAAATAAATATTTTATTGATTTTGACAAATTTTTTTTATTCATTGACAATTAAGTAAATAAAACAGACCCGGGAGTCGAACCCTGAACCTTAAACTTCGCAGATACCATAATACCACTAGACCACCCTAACCATTACAGAAATAAAATAAAAACAAAATATAGGACCACATTTTAGACCCATCAAAAAATCCCAATAGCCTTTAATATTTCAAAATCGGTCAACAACCCGTTAAACAACTAAATAATATCCAAACGCACGCGACTACTAAAAAAAACCTTCTAAAAATACCGCTAATATCCATAAAAAGAACTAATTTGACAGATACACGCTAACGTCAAAATCAAATATGAAAAAAAGTAAATAAAACCTCTTTGGACGAAAAAGTCATACTATGTCGAAAGAGGCAGTATGTAAAGCTCTTAGCCCTTTCTATTTACAAATAAAAAATCCCGTTCCGAATTCAAACATCAACGGACTTGACGTTGTTCTTTTTGTTTACTAGTTGAGCTACGCTGTTTTACCTGCGTATTTTTTTCTGTATTTTGAATTTAAATAGCAACTTTTACTGACTGACTGACTGATCTATCGGATTACGCTGTTTGGCACGCAGATATTTATTATGATATCCGATAACACAGAAAAAAATGCGAGTAAAACCGGTGGGACAACCATTTTTAGAATATATTCTACTTTTTAAAACATATAGGTTTGTTATACATATGAAACATTTCTCTTGAATCACTCTATCTATTACTGAAAACCGCATCAAAATCCGTTGCGTAGTTTTAAAGATCTAAGCTTACAGACAGTGGGAGCGGACTTTGTTTTATATGTACTAGAAGAATAAAAAATAAATTTGAATTCATGTGCAGGTGGCCAGTAAGGAATGAAACAGGTTCGAGATTTGAGACTTTGTCTATGACGTGTTCTTTTTTTGAATCGTAGGCGTGGACATGGACCTCACATCAAGGAGATTTGGGAGTAAGAAAGTTACCAGTTCAAATATTCCTTTTTAATGGCTTTTTTCCTTTTAAATAAGGTTTTACGACTTTTTTGGTATGTAACCTGTTTGAAATTGACTTTTTTCGGGTTTTATAGCTTTTTATTGGGTTTAGATACGTTTTACGCCTATTCCTTCACACTGTAGTAATATCATCAGTGAGAGAGATGCATTTGGTCAAACCATAGCTATCTCACAGGGCTATAATCACTACATAGTATAAAACAAAGTCGCTTTCTCTGTCCCTATGTATGCTTACATCTTTAAAACTACGCAACGGATTTCAATGCGGTTTGTTTTAATAGATAGAGTGATTCAGTGGGAAGGTTTTTAGCATAATTTTATCCCCATATTCCTACGGGAACGGGAACTACGCGGGGCGCCGCTAGTTTAGTATATGACGTTTTTGGTATAAATTCTTTTCAAGCCTTTGAAAAAGTGTTTAGCATACTTGTAGAATATTTTTGAGGGCTCTTACTCCCCGTAACGACTGTCAATGATGTTACGACAACCGGGACCAACATACCAAACATTTTAGTAATAATACCATAAAATAAGATTGTAAAATTCAACACAACGAACTCAGCTGATGTAATAGGAAATGACGTCATGATAAGCCTAAGGAATTTTGAAATAGGAATAAACACGTACAAGCCAGTACTATTTATGTATCCCGTTTCATATTATGAACCTCTTACAAATGTATGTTCGCCTGGTACTTTTCTCTCTAATGTAAGGATGAATACATGATTCCTTTGACGTAGAATGTTGTTCTAAGTTTAAACAAAACTCCTATAAATGTATGTTCTCCTAGTACTTTCCTGTCTAGTTTTAAAGGTATCTACGTATCTCCTAGTAATTTATGCATGCCTGGTACTTTTCTCTGTAATTTAGGTGTCTGTATATCCCATCCTCCTAACTGATGAAGAATGTGTTGTTCTTATTTCAAACAGACCTCCTAGTAATTTATGCCTGCCTAGTACTTTCCTCTAATGTTAGACTTCCTACAAATGTATGTTCTCCTGGTACTTTTATCTCTAATGTCAGGTGTTTGTTGTCCGTGTATCCCTTCATCCTGTGACGTAGTTATCAACCATGGTTACACCATAAACATTATACAGACGGACAACAATCTAAGCCCATGGGAAATAACATAATTTCCCGTCAGATTACGTCCGAGCATAGACAATTCAACTTTTTATACCATAGGCATAACGTCTCATACATTTTTTTTCATCATCCTTAAAGGATTCTATTACATAATGCGTGGCTATGGAATGCAGGAGCGAGATGGCGATATAAGTTAGAGGGAGATACAAAATAACGGCTGATTCTGTTCCTTTTTTATCTTGATTTGTTATTTTTTTATTTAGAACAAGTTTTTGATTATAACTTAGTTGTGGCACATTGAAACACATTTTAAGCATGCCTAGAAGGTATTAGAATTTTTTTGGGCGCGGACAGATTTTTTCAATGATGACTTAATTTTTGACATATTTCCGTATACTTTTGACATTTAAAAGAACCACACCTGTAAATGTTTTGAACAAAACAGTGATATCCCAACTTTGTATTGAGTCACAATCTTGTCTGTGCCGGCGGCCAAAATTGTAAGCTCCTATTGTCATTGTGACTCTAATGTCATTTGGATACATTATCAATAAACTGACAACCAAAAGATGCGATTACAGCGACGCTAGCACCGGCACAGAAAGATGTGACTCTATATTACAACCTGTACAACACTGCACTGCGCTCGTCACAGAGAGACATCACTCGTTAACTCTCACATGTCCAGTAATTCCTCTGACTACATTACCCTTCAAAATATGTTATTATTAATTGAAACAAACAGTTGTTTTAAACAATGGAAGGATGTCCGGTGTCAGTTTCAAATATGAAAGTAAAAGTTTGAACTTTCGTTTTTATTTTAAACTATCTTTGAAAAACTTATTGGGTAAAAGATTAGCTTGGATGTTTTTATCTAATTTTCGCTATTTTCATAGTTTTCGACCAGTAGTTCTTAGACCAAACTTCAGCTTTATAATATGAGCATAGATACTTCAGATTTTTTTTTAAAATACTGAAAACCCTTTCTAAAATATAATATAATTTCTAAAATATCTTTCAAGACATGCATGTTTTTTTCTAAACAGTTTTAGATCACCAACACTTATTAGTCCAGCGTGGTGAGTGAAAGAGGCATTTGTCCTATAGGCTCTAGCTAGACACTTGCTAATAATATTAAAAATACATTAAGAATACGATCTAAGAATATATGAGGTATCTTTCCCAGACCTCATAAGGCCTTATAAAAATCTCGTCATACCATAGACAATCAACTTTTTTTCCATAATTTCCCGACGCAAAAGGATGTCATTACGTTCCTCTTTTTGTGGCGATCGCTCTGGATTGTCTATGGTACGTTTTTGTACATTAGCGGTTGATGGGAAGATGGTTAGTCTATGCTCTCAAGGTATCTAATGTATTGAAGAATTTCTGCTTGATGTTGTAGATAATCTTAATGTATATAAGGCTTTGTCCTGACTGACTGACTGATCAACGCACAGCCTAAGCCGCTGATAGTAGAGCCCTGAAATTTGGAAAGTCTATTCTATGAAATATATATGATGTTCTACGAGTATGTATCCGAAAGGGAAAGATATTTTTTATTCTCCTCCTAAATTATTTTTATTTGTGTGCAAATATGTCTGCCTTGGTCTGGGTTTTCTATGTATTTACAACCGCGACCCGCGGTTTCACCTGCGCAGTTCTCATTCCCGTGATAATAAAGGGACAAAATATAGCCTATGTCACGCACTGATAGAGTAGCTTTCCATTTGTAAAAGAATTTTTGAAATCGGTTCAGTAGTTTCGGAGCCTATTGGTTACAAACAAATCTTTCCTCTTTAAACTACATACTAGCGGCCCGCCCCGGCTTCGCACGGGTACATACACACACACATACACCCTTTTTTTGCACTGGGTTTAAAAAAAAAAGTAAAATTATAAAGGAAGTTTGAATTCTTTTTTTATGAATTTTTTTTATTCATGTTTTTTTTTGTATTAGTCGCGCGGCACTTTATTTTATCTGGGGGCACGGCAGTGCCCCCCGCCAAGTCGAGCGCGAAGCAAACACTGCCGTACCATCCTTTACAGGAACCCTTTCGCCGCATTTTCAGGCCCCTATTTGAGAACCTCTGGATAAGCCCAGAACGCTGAAATTTTCGTCATCCAGTAAGCTATACAATCACATACTTAAAATAAAATTTCAAGTCTGTAGGTCATTTAGTTCCGAAGTTAAGCGAATGCAAAGTTTCGTATTTATGACAGACACTCACTCACTCACTCACTCACTCACTCACTCACTCACTCACTCATGATCATCAAAATAGAACTAGTACTTCCCATAAACCTAGAGAGCTGAAATTTGGTACAGAGTTAGGGTTTAATGGCCACATAAAGGGAAAACTATAAAAACTAGGATAATCGAACGGGAACGGGAATTATACGGGATCGGGAACGGGAATTGTAACTCAAGAACGGCTGAACTGATTTGGCTGGAAATTGGTAGGGAGGTAGCTTAGAACCAGGAAAAGGACAAAGGATACCTTTAATCCCGAAATTCCCACGGGATTGGGAATGGGAATTTAAAAATCAAGAACGGCTGAATTGATTTGGCTTAAAATTGGTGGGGTGGTAGCTTAGAACCAGGAAAAGGACGTAGGATACCTTTACTCCCGAAATTCCCACGGGATTGGGAACGGGAATTTATAACACAAGAACGGCTCAACTGATTTGGCTGAAAATTGGTGGGGTGGTTGCTGAGAACCAGGAAAAGGACGTAGGATACGTATAATCCCGAAATTCCTACGGGATTGGGAACGGGAATTTATAACCCAAGAACGGCTCAACTGATTTAGCTGAAAATTGGTGGGGTGGTTGCTGAGAACCAGGAAAAGGACGTAGGATACGTATAATCCCGAAATTCCCACGGGATTGGGAACGGGAATTTATAACTCAAGAACGGCTCAACTGATTTGGCTAAAAGTTGGTGGGGAGATAGCTTAAAACCTTGAAAAGAACATAGAATACTTTTAATCTCGAAATTCCCACGGGATTGGGAACGGGAATTTATAGCTCAAGAACGGCTGAATTGATTAGGCTGAAAATTTGTGGGCATCTCCCCACCATCCTATGTGCTTCTCCTGGTTCTAAGCTATCTAGCTTAGAACCAGGAGAAGCACATAGGATACTTTTTATCCCGAAATTCCCACGGAAACTTGAACGGGAACTACGCGGGTGAAATTGCGGGGCGCTTAGTAACAAAATACTACTCCTAAAAAGAAAAAAATGTGTCAAATAAGAAAATCTAATAAAAAAAAAAGGTAGCACTCCTGGAGTGCCGGCAGAAGTGAAAACTTCAATATTAACGTTGTGTTTAATTATAAGTATAAAAGTACTATCATTTATGAGGTAGAATACAATGTTTGTTTCTTACTTCAGTTATCATAAACGTCACGTGATGCTGATCTTACGCTTTTTCGATCAGCATCACGTGACCCTGACGCGAGTTTGAAAGTTTTTACCCATACAATAAAAGTGCTCAGCGCCGCTAAAGAAGTTTTCACTTCAAAAAACAATATAAACACGTTTCAACAAAAATAAATGAAATCCCACCAAAATCATTCTGTAAAAAACTAGCCAAGTCTCGATGGAGCTGCTTGTTTATCTCTAAAAAGTAATGAAATCTAGACAAAGTCGTACCAAGTCTAAGGTTCCTTACTGCGATTTCTTTATTATTATAGTTAATGTTGTGTGACTTGGCCGTTGAACATTGTTTAAAACGTTAGTAGTGGGTACAAGTCAATTTTGTTTACACGTAATGTTGTAACATTATTAAAATACGCAGTTTTATCAAGCCTACAATTGACTGGATATTGAATCAACGTTTTTCTAGTGGCAATTTTCTATCGTCAATGGGTAGTGGTTCTGGCAACAGATTGGTGCAATAGTGTCATGGAGCACCTAGTTTTATACCCTTGTGTACAGTTGTGTACTTGTGTTCAGTGTATCCTTCAACGGCCAAGACACACACCATTAACTATAATAATAAAGAAATCGCAGTAAGGAACCTTAGACTTGGTACGACTTTGTCTAGATTTCATTACTTTTTAGAGATAAACAAGCAGCTCCATCGAGACTTGGCTAGTTTTTTACAGAATGATTTTGGTGGGATTACATTGACTCCCCCCCGTACCCCAGTGACGCTTACATGGAGCCTACATCGCATGCTGGCTAGCTGAGCGCGGTGAGCGACAACCACGCGACTTTTTTCTAATACTTGCATTTTTAAACTCGTGATATCTTCCGAATGAAATGTCCGAATTGAATAATTCAAAAAGTTATGAAAAGGTATTAAAGCCGTCTTGAATATAAAGTAATTTATTTTGATAAGGTTTAATACCAAGGTACAAATGAAGAGCCTTTTCAAGAGGCGGCATATATAAATAAATATTTTAGAATAAAAAACTGCTTACTGTGACATAACTATAATATTTAGACATATGCTGTCGCGACACTTTTTGTAGATATAATGAGTTCTGCAAAGTCGTAGTGAATGATTTTGTTCTATCATCAATAGTTTTCGCAGCGCACGCGACGTAAGGAATTTTTCAGGTCTTTTTTTTTACACCTTATGTTACTTTATTGGAGTTTTATTAAGGATCCCTATTTTTTTTTTAAATATAATATAGCCTATGTTACTCGGGGATAATGTAGCTTTCTAATGGTGAAAGAATTTTTGAAATCGGTCCAGTAGTTTCGGAGCCTATTCATTACAAACAAACAAACAAATCTTTCCTCTTTATAATATTAGTATAGATTAGTGAAGGTAGATGTACAGTCTTCTTCTTTGCGTGTCGACTCATATTTGTGAGGACCAGAACTCGACCACCGATATGGCGCTATCAGTGGCCTTGTAAAGGTCCTCGCGTGTGCTTGTGTAGGGACACGCACGGCAAGTTATTTGCCGTTGAGTCGTGGTGGAAGGATCGGCTAGTCTTATTAAATGTACAGTACAAGTTGTTTAGTACCTACCCATCCATACAAGTATAAGTCTATGACTAGATCACGACGAAACGCCCGGATATTTCTTTAATCTATACTAATATTATAAAGAGGAAAGATTTGTTTGTTTGTTTGTTTGTAATGAATAGGCTCCGAAACTACTGGACCGATTTCAAAAATTCTTTCACTAATGGAGAGCTAATTTATCAGTGCGTGACATGCGCTATATTTTATCCCTGTAATCCCACGGGAACGGGAACTACGCGAGTGAAACCGCGGGAAGCTACTATAGTATATATTGTATTTAAAGAAATAACACTAAATTAGAAGAAAACACTACCTAATAATAGATATTTAAACAAGGCTATTTGCAAAGAGGTTTCGCTAGATAATAAGAGGGTAGTTAGAAAAATTACACGTTTGGAAAGTAAGTACTAGAAGAATTACTAAGATTACTGGGCGGAAATAAATAAAATAAAACAAAACTGTTTTGCGTGAGGGCTGGTTATAGCGTAGTGGTTAAGGTTGACTTTCATTTGGAAAATGGTGGTTCGATCCCAGGTATGTAGTAATGTTTTTTTAAATTTTGATACTTGTACTATAAAAAACAGACCAGGAATTAGCAAGCAGAGTCACTCACAGTTGAAAATTACAAGATTAAATCAACATCGGATCAAGACAAAACAGATGTGACATTTCTCTGTTTTGCTTTATTTACTTCTTTTTATGCGTCCTTCGTCGCCATGCACGTTCGACTCCTAAACCGCGCGTTTAATTGTCAATTCGTCATTTTGTTCCTCGAGTATATCTCTTGAATGGAATCAAATCTGTAACCTTCGACATAGCAGGCAGGTTACAACTAAGTACACACTCAGCCGTAAAATACACACGTGTTTCACCAAATTACAAAAAAAAACAAACTATTTTCCCATCGTATAAAACACTTAGCCGTTGAACATGTACATATTTTTTTAGCAAAACCATAAAAATGCGAAAGAAAACAGTTTCCCAACGTCCACAACGGCTAACCATCTAAAAACATATCGTCACACTCAGCTAAGCAGTACACTAGGAAGCTAAGCTACCCTGCGCTTGCGCATATAGCATTACCAACCCCAGTGCAGAGGTCAATGAACGGAACAGATGCGTTACAACCCCTAGTTGTATTGTAAGGGCGCGTGGCTCTTAATTTAGATTTGGTGATAGAATCTAGATAATTAATTTACTTAATTGTTTTTTTTTTAAAGATCTCGAATTTAATTGTTTTTTAAATTTTGTGTTAGTTTTGATACCAAATTTGGCTCAATTTGAATAAGTTAAGACGTCAATGGGAGCCCCTGCCGCTGTCTGGAAAGCCTAAGATTCCGGGTTCGATATTACAATTCAAAATTCAAATTCAAAATTAAAAAAATATTTATTCTATTAAGGCCTCAATGAGACACTTATGAACGTCTATAAAGTATTGTAATTTTATTCTGGTAATTGAGCTTTGATGCCTAAATTAGGTTTTTTATTAATCGCTCTATCATATGAATGAGTGTGTGCGTAGTTTCTGATACCCTAGATACAAGCTTCGAGCTTAGTTAGGGGTCAGTTACTATAATGAGATGTTGTAGTGAATGATTATGTTATGTTATGTTATGTTATATTATAGCAACTAGGTATATCTAATAGGGTTTCACAAACTACAGACATACATATTGATATCTTTGATTTACACGAACACTACACATTGAAATATAACACTTAAACGGATTTTTGTCGTGGTTGTATTTTGTTTTACTTTGTACAGACGTCTTCCATCTTAGTCTTCTGTGATCACGGGTTCTGTAAAGAATCCGAAACGTCAGAAAATGTAAAACAAAATACAACCACGACAAAAATCCGTTTAAGTGTTTTATTTCAATACAATACTTTATCCTTAAAAAAACCTATCATCCCTTAGAACTCTTATCAAAAACGACAAAATAAATACTGGAGCTACAATAAATAATCCTTGATAATACTTTCAACCCCTATCAAACAAACCCTCTTTGGGGTGGCGAAAATGCAATTTTATTTTTGAGGGTATATCTACACCTGCCCTTATTGTCTATGAATTCGCAAACGATATATTGTCTATGGCATTTTATGAGCGTTTCTGTCATAGGATTTTATTAGAAAAAATAATAAGGATACCACTTTGTATCAACCTGTACAACACTACTGTAAGCTCTACGGATTTTGATGCAGTTTGTTTTAATAGATAGAGTGATTCAAGAGGAAGGTCTAAATCACTACATAGTATAAAACAAAGTCGCTTTCTCTGTCCCTATGTCCCTATGTACGAGGGGGGGTCAAAAAGTTCGCGGAATGGAGGGGATAGCGGGGGGTGGGGGACCTGCCGCAGGTAGTAACTAATGAGCAACTCTTTGTGAGTATATATGCCAAGTTTGAACCTGATTGTGTCAATAACCTTTGACCTGTCGTCGATCAAACAAGTGAATCCGGAAGAAAAACTTGAACATGGAAAAAATCGAGTTTCGTGCCGTCATAAAGTTCCTCACTAAGCAAGGAAAACCACCTCAGAAAATTTTGGAAGAAATGTTATCAGTATACGGGGACTCTTGCCCTGGGAAAACCATGGTGTACAAGTGGAATAGCCTTTTCAAGCAAGGCAGAGAGTCTCTTGAAGACGACCCTCGCTCAGGACGGCCGATTGAGGCCACCACCTCAAACATCGTTGAAAAAGTGGAGAATCTTATACTGGAGGATACTCGTTTGAAGAAGAAACAACTTGCAGAAATGGTTGGAGTATCACCTACAACCATTTTAAATATTCTACACGACAATCTTGGGATGTCAAAAGTCAGCGCAAGATGGGTGCCAAGAATGCTCACACCACCACAGAAACAGCTGCGCGTCGAGTATTCAAAGGAGTTTTTAGACCTCTGTAGCGCCGACAAGGAAGGAATTTTTGCAAGACTTGTTACTGCAGATGAAACTTGGGTTCATCATTATGAGCCTGAGTCGAAGCAAGAGTCTATGCAGTGGCATAAAAAGGGTCAGCCCCCCCCTAAGAAATACAGGGTGTCACAATCGGCTGGAAAAATCATGGCAACTGTTTTTTGGGATACAGAGGGTATTTTATTAATAGATTATAAAGATAAGGGTGTTTCTATAACGGGAGAATACTACGCTAATCTACTAAGACAATTAAAAGAAGCAATCAAGGAGAAAAGGCGGGGAAAGTTGACAAAGGGTGTGCTGCTTTTGCATGACAACGCACCGGTACACAAGAGCCGCGTTGCGATGGCTGCCCTTCATCACTGTGGCTTCGAAATGTTAAACCATCCTCCCTATAGTCCAGACTTAGCCCCCTGTGATTATTTTTTATTTCCCAAATTAAAAAAAGAGCTTCGGGGGAAGAAATTTTCCGATGATGAAGAAGTCAAGTCGGCGATTTCGGCCTATTTTGAGGACAAAGACAAATCATTTTTTTTCGACGGTATTAATAAGTTAATAGAGAGATCTGAAAAATGTATTCGACTTAAGGGGGAATATATTGAAAAAGAAAAATAGTACAGTATTTTATTTCACCCCCCTTCCCCTCCGTTCCGCGAACTTTTTGACCCCCCCTCGTATGCTTAGATCTTTAAAACTACGCAACGGATTTTGATGCGGTTTGTTTTAATAGATAGAGTGATTCGAGGGGAAGGTTTATATGAATAATTAGCTGTGCCTCGCGGTTTTACCCGCGTGGAACCTTATCCCATGGGAATTTTGGGATAAAAAGTATCATATGTGTTCCTAGGTATGAGGTACACCTGTGCCAAATTTCATTAAAATCCATTCAGTAGTTTTTGCGTGAAAGAGGAACAAACATCCACACTCACAAACATTCGGCTTTATAATATTAATTACCTAGTAGGATAAAACTTAACGCGAGTAAAACCGCGAGGTGCTACTAGTAGTACCATAAACACATACAAGTATATATTATAAACGCCCGCTTAAAAAAAACTTCAAAACGAAGCCCTCTATCTAATACGGGCGTATTGTCGGCCATAGACAACCGCAGCTATTAAAATTCTCTTTGTAGTCTATGGTTGCTTTTTTTTTGTTTTAAAAGAATGGTGATGTGTTTATTATGGTTTAGTACTTGTTGGCGACTGTGGGTTTACTTGTATTGGAGATTTCTTTAAATAGACATGATTTAAAGGTTTTTGAAATTGAGCCCAAAATTATAGATTTGACGAAAGGGGGTAAAGAAAAGGGGTTTTAAAGGGGATGAAATATTATACGAAAGTTCTTTGTTTTTAACCCCCGACGCAAAAAGAGGGGTGTTATAAGTTTAACGTGTCTGTGTGTGTGTGTGTATCTGTCTGTCTGTGGCATCATAGTTCCCGAACGGATAAACCGATTTCAATTTAGTTTTCATTGTATTAAAGGGGACTTACGTGCGAGTGTTCTTAGACAAGTCGAGTGTTTGATGAAAAACGGTTGACCTGTTTAAAAGTTACGGGGGTTTGAAAGTAATTGTGTTGGGGGTTTTTTAATTTTAAATTTTAGTATTTTTTTATAATCTTCTTCTAATATATAAAATTCTCGTGTCACAGTTTTCGTTGCCATACTCCTCCGAAACGGCTTGACCGATTCTCATGAAATTTTGTGAGCATATTCAGTAGGTCTGAGAATCGGCCAACATCTATTTTTCATCCCGAAATTCCTACGGGAACGGGAACTACGCGTGTGAAACCGCGGGGCGCAGCTAGTATTAGTATAGATTTCTTACTAAATCTCATTTTTTGCAAATAAAACGTTGCCAGGATATTAATAATGCTTACAAAAACTATAACGCTAGACCTTCCGATTCCATGACCACTTCACAGTTGAGTACATGTTTACAAGCCATGACCGTACGTTAACGTGTAACGGACAGACATATGGACAACGTTATGTAGATATATGTAATTATAGGTTAGGAAATGGAGGTAGGGGGTTTGATGCCCGGTTTGATAAGGATTTTTGAAAAGAGAAATTAAGGAATTAGAAAGATTTTTCCTTGACTGCAATGTGAGGTAGCGCATTCGAATCCCGTTTGCATAATGTTTTTTGGCTTTTAAGCTATTGCATAGCTTCTATCGAGGGCCTTGAGCGCGGGGACCGAATCCAGAAATTTCGTAACGAAAAAAAACCTCACGTTTTTATTATTTTTTTATCGAAAACTTTTTTTTTGTAAATTTTCTAAAAACTTTTTATAGTAATGTAGACAAAGTTTTTATTGTATGAAGTCCCAAGTACTTTTTTTTTTTTTTAACGCAGTGAAAATGCATAGAACTGCATACCACCGTGAGCCGATATTGGGAGGACCCACGGGGCATGTAGGAAGTCCCAAGTACCTACGACATCAAAATTTCTAAGGTTAGGATTGCAATACAAAAATAAAAAAAACAATTAGTTGATAAAATTGCTATGCAATAGCTTTACCGCGGCAGTCCCCGAGTGCCACACGTTATTTGACAGAGAGAAGAGATCTATGTTGTGAAGTTTTTTTTATTTATGGTACTGATTATAGGTACCAATGGGTTTTTAAAGAAAGTAAGGATTTTTTTGGTGAAATTTTTGATTTCCTAATTTGTGGTCGCAAATTCGAGTCCCCGTTAGATCAAAATGTTTGATTAAATAAGTACTTTAATTATACATGTATTTAAGTTTGTTTTGGAAAACACAATCTCATATTTTTATCACTAACATAATTAAATTCAATATTACTTCCATTTCGAGTTGATAACAAATTATAAACAAAACACGTTATGTTAATTATTTTGAACATAACTGACTGACTGATCAACGGAAAACCCGAAATTATAACTTACTTATTATTATTATTATAATATTATAAAGAGGAAAGATTTGTTTGTTTGTAACGAATCTACTGAACCGATTTCAAAAATTCTTTCACCATTAGAAAGCTACATTCACCCTGAGTAACATAGGCTATATTTTATCCCCGTATTCCCACGGGAACGGGAACCACGAGGATGAAACCGCTAGTAACTAAAAGGTTTGCAATTGAAAATATAAGCTAATCTCAGGAACTACTGGTCCGATTTGAAACATTCTTTCAGTGTTAGATAGCCCATTTATCGAGGAAGGCTATAGGCTATGTATAACTAGCTGTGCCCCGCGGTTTTTTCTCTTAGCATATGCTTACGTCATCATGACTATTTGCGTGCCTTCAGCGCAAGTTCAGTGATTTGAGCTGTTTGTTGATAAGTCAGTCAGTCAGTCAGTAAAAGTTGCTTTTATAATGACAGATTTTCCATAGAATTAATTAAAAAACCTTAAAAAAACATAAAAGTCCTATAGAAAAACTAGTTTCAAGCTATTTTAAATTACTAACCCAAATAAATTATTCTATAAACCGCCATTTTCACTTTCATTAGAACGAAAAGGAAAACTTTCGAGGTAATTTCTCCGCGCCATAGACTAGGCTTCGTTAGAGTTCAACGGCCTTGTCTGTGGTAGGTATTCGAAATTCAAGGTTGGCGCGAATGACGCAACCGTTAAAGAACGAGATTTTGACGTTCTTTTTTTGTTTTTTAAATTAATTTTAGCACACTTACGATTAGACTAGCTTTTGCTCGCGACTTCGTCTGTGTGGAATAATGACTTCCGTCATACAAACTTTCATCCCCTATTTAAACCCCTTGGGGGTAGAATTAATCAAAATCCTCTCTTAGCGGATGCCTACGTCATAACATCTACCTGCATGCCAAATTTCAGCATGATCCGTCCAGCGGTTTGGGCTGTGCGTTGATAGATCACTATGGCCAGCGCCACACTTGACGGAAATTCCGTCAGAGATATTTTCGGGCGGAACGTCAATACATGAAATAACAAGACCGATCGTCCACGACGGAACGACCGATCTTCCGAGTAGTATGCCCGCTATTTGTAATTTATATACATTGAATGTGCTGAAACTGTAAAATGACATGCTTTAGTCAGAGTACCCTATTCCGAAGCTATGCCGTAGTATTAAAAACGGAGTAAAATCGCGGGGAACAGCTAGTGAAGTAGGCAGGACCTGATAGATCTTGTACCTACTAGATAAATAGGTACTTACTAACAATATCTAGATCAATCTAGACTAAATGACAACAATTTAATGTGTTTGATACGCTTTGGCCGTTTTCGAAACCAGTTTCGAAATAGGTAGGTAATAGGCCCAAAAACTTCAGATTTCGATGAGAGATGTACAGGAGTAGATAAAAATAAGACATTTTAAACCTAATAATCCCACAGGATCTGAAAAACTCCCCCACTGATAATGTGTGTGTGTTTATAAAAGACAAAAAAATAGTTTTAATTAAAAATTAAAAAGCGATGTCAATGATTAATTTGAAATTGGAACGCACTAATCAAATTGTATGTTCATTCATTACTAACAAAAATAAAAAATATCTATGTAGGTCGTAGACTATAAACATTTTATTCATCGCGAAATTAGTTGTAATTTAATGTAAAGAAACTTATTATAATTGAGATTATTATGTGGTTATCAATTGTAGGTCATTAACATTTTAACTTAAAAATACCTAGTTGTAATGACTATGTATAAGAGTACATACTTTGTACATTCTAGGTATATAAGTACATGGTATATTTAATAGGGTGTGGCTTCCATCATTAAAATAAATAGGTTTATAACGCTAAAAATATATTCAATAGATAAATTAATGTCCAAAATATCATGCAATAACTAAAGTTGTCATTTTTTTATTTAAACGCCAAAAATAACAATTTACTTGTCAAAAATATTAAGAAAATTTTGAATCAAAGATTAATTTTGTTACTTTTTTTTTAATATTTACGTCCAATATTAAAAAATAACAACTTTATACCATGGAGTAGAGATAGAGACCGGCCGGTAAAAAAAACAACTTGTGAACTTACCCCGAACACTGGCAGTTAATTTCACAATTCTTACTACTTTCTCCCCACATTTTGCACTTAGTCCTAACACAAATTAACTAAATACACAATATTTATAAGTTCATGATAATAAAATAGTTCTTTTTATGGCACAGAGATGAGATAGTAATTATTAAAGCTAGCGAGCCACGCTTCCTCAATGGCGGCGACGATGCGACTGAGTGATGACGTTGCTTGGCGGCAAACTGACCGACCGTTTATTATTTTCTCTCCCAAAAGTTGCCACCCCTGGGACGGGATAGCGGGATCATGGGTGATTCTACTATTATGGTAGAAATTTGGATATAGTTTGAACTTTACGTAGATTTATAAAGATGAGTAGCGCGAAGAGTAGTTTTATAGTTTTGATTTAAGCTCAGATTTTTAGTGGTAGATTTGCCTAGGTCAAACCAGGGCCTAAGTCTGCAATTTGACATTATTGATCAGACAATATGTTGATATTAAGGAACCATAACGAGAGTGTCAGAAATTTGGTATTCTGCTAAAATTTATTCATATGGCTATGGTGTCTCAGTGGTCTTTGTTGCATATAAAAATTTTGACAAATAAACGTCAGAATACTGTTTCCATGACTACCATCTAAGTTTTATGGAGCTATTGAGTCAGCGGAATAGTTGTCACTAAGAGAATACCAAAATGACAACAAATGTCCAAAAACGGCCATAATGTTGATATTAAAACACATTTGAGTAGCATTATCACAGCTTAATAGTTTAGACTTTAGATAATCAGGGCCCTGAAGGGTGGATTATCGTAGCTAACAGTAATTCTAAAAGTACTTACTTATTCTAACCTTCTATAGATAGTGAATATCGGAACTTATCTACAAATCTCTCTCAAGTCTCTAAGTTTACCTAGATAGGTCCTCCTCTGGGTTTTTAACCTAGTGTTCTTTAAAAATATTCAAATAATTATTAATTTAGGTAGGTACTTAAGTTTGTATTTATTATGATGAGATTTTATGTTTTTATTTACTCTACATTACATTGTTTTTTAATAAATGTAGCTACGTGGAGTCTTTATTATTAAACGAAACGTACGTCATAATATATAATTTTTTAACAAAACGGGATGTTAGTACGTACGTACTTATTAAAGTCGAAATCCTCGACTAGTTTCAGCCACGTTCACTAGTCGAGGATTTCGACTTAAATAAGTACGTACTAACATCCCGTTTTGTTAAATAATTATATAGGTAGAGTCTGTTCATTCATTCATTCAATTCGGATCTCAATAAACATTTCAAAATGTCAAAGATTAAAACAGAATAAATGAATTCATGAATGAACAACACAAAATAATTACGAATGAATACAAATAAAGTATGAATGAACTTTATTATCAAGGCCGTGCAGTCATTTAGCAAATATTTCATACGTATGTACTTACTTATTTATCTCGCTACGCCTACTATTATGTATTTATATTAAGAAATTATATCTATTAGATAGATACGGGGCACCGGCACAGAAACGATTGTGACTCTATACGGGTTTTTCAAAATATGTACTGGGTATTTTGCTATTTTTCTAGCAGAAAAATAGCAAAATACGTTTCTGTGCCGGTGCCAGCGTCGCTGTAATCGCATCTTTTGGTTGTCAGTTTATTGAAAATGTATCCAAATGACATTAGAGTCACAATGATAATAGGAGCTTACAATTTTGGACACCGGCACAGAAAAGTTTGATATGAAACTTGGTGTTTGTCAAAACTTAGCTAGCTTCACTCTCTCGAAGTCAAAAACGTCAAGTCTGTACATACGTTAACCGAGATGGAATGAAGAAATAATAAATGTCAGACCTCATTCACTTTTGGTATCTATGGAGTTTTTTAAAGGGAAGCCATGCCGGGTAGTAAGCAAAATAGCGTTGTAATTTATCGATTTTGATAAAACTTTGCAAAAAACTTTGAATGGGCATGTTATAATAAGCATTTTGATTAAGTCTCTACTCATCATCATCATCATCACTACATAGTATAAAACAAAGTCGCTTCTCTGTTCCTATGTCCTTATGTCTCTATGTATGCTTGGATCTTTAAAACTACGCAACGGATTTTGATGCGGTTTGTTTTGATGGATAGAGTGATTCAGTGGGAAGGTTTTTAGCATAATTTTATCCCCATATTCCTACGGGAATGGGAAATGCGCGGGTGAAACCGCGGGACGCCACTAGTTTAAGTATATAATTTTTTCAATAATAGAATCGAAGGCTGCAGCTTTAACTAAATTAAATGAAATAAATTATGTCAGTAAATATAGAAAAATCGGCCTGTAAAATTCCACTAAGACAGAACTTGGAAAAAAAGGACTAAATTTAGTAGAAATTCAATTTTAGAATATAGCAACATAATATTTAAAATCGGCTAAATGACCCCTCTTTACCTAGACTTATCAAAACAGAATAAACACGACTCTACGTCCTGAAAATAAGGTGTAAATTGCAAAAACAATAACTAGAAAAGGAATGCTTCACAAAAATCATATGGGAAGCGAATCCTGTTTCAACTCACGATCAAAAAAATATTCAAGGAAATTTCACCTCTACATAATGAAGATAAAGTAAAAATTCCTATAGCAAAACTAAACACGTTCACAGAAATTTTACTCACACAAGCGTTCGATTCAAACTGAAATCATATGGTAACAATAATTTTGTCAATCGAATTTCGACTCTATCTTAGTCAAATAAAGTTGATTTTAGTATACCAACAAACATTTAACCTGACCATATGACTGGCAAAACCACTAAGCAACAAATTTTATTATTATTTTCGCTTATTCTTAAGGAATAAGGTTGAAAATTGCATAAAATTTAAATTTATTTTTTTAGCATTCTGTCGATCATATGGAACGTCTTGTTCGTAGTTTTCGAACATTTGAATTTGGAATATGAATTTGTTTCCGATTTGTTAAGATTTGAAAATTGAACGAATGTCAATTCTCTATTGTTTTTCTTTTTTCTCTAAATTTAAAAAGTAATGAAATGGATGTTTCGACACGATCAAAGAGTAAGTAAAATATTACGATTCTATTCATTTGTTGTCGTACACTTAAAAATTCATAGAAACACATTTTTGTGACGTGTTCCACAGAATATTAAGCAGTTACTCTAAAATAATAATCTGGGGGCACGGCAGTGCCCCCCGCCAAGTCGAGCGCGAAGCAAGCACTGCCGTACCATCCTTTACAGGAACCATTTCGCCGCATTTTCAGGCCCCTATTTGACAACCTCTGGATAAGACCAGAACGCTGAAATTTTCGTCATCCAGTAAGCTATACAATCACATACTTAAAATAAAATTTCAAGTCTGTAGGTCATTTAGATCCGAAGTTAAGCGAAAGCAAAGTTTCGTATTTATGACAGACACTCACTCACTCACTCACTCACTCACTCACTCACTCACTCACTCATGATCATCAAAATAGAACTAGTACTTCCCATAAACCTAGAAAGCTGAAATTTGGTACAGAGATAGGGTTTAATAGCCACATAAAGGGAAAACTATAAAAACAAGGATAATCGAACGGGAACGGGAATTATACTGGAACGGGAACGGGAATTGTAAGTCAAGAACGGCTGAACTGATTTGACTGAAAATTTGTGGGGAGGTAGCTTAGAACCAGGAAAAGGACATAGGATACCTTTAATCCCGAAATTCCCACGGGATTGGGAACGGGAATTTAAAAATCTAGAACGGCTGAATTGATTCGGCTGAAAATTGGTGGGGAGGTAGCTTAGAATCAGGAGAAGAACATAGAATACTTTTAATCCCGAAATTCCCACGGGAATGGGAACGAGAATTTATAACTCAAGAACGACTGAACTGATTTGGTTGAAAATTGGTGGGGAGGTAACTTAAAACCAGGAGAAGAATATAGAATACTTTTAATCCCGAAATTCCCACGGGATTGGGAACGGGAATTTATAACTCAAGAACGGCTGAATTGATTTGGCTGAAAATTGGTGGGAAGGTAGCTTAGAACCAGGAGAAGCATATATAATACTTTTAATCCCGAAATTACCACGGGAATGGGAACAGGAATTATAATTCTAGAACAGCTGAACTGATTTGGCTGATAATTTGTGGGAAGGTAGCTTAGAACCAGGAGAAGCACATAGGATACTTTTTATCCCGAAATTCCCACGGAAACGGGAACTACGCGGGTGAAACCGCGGGGCGCTTAATAATAAAATACTACTCCTAAAAAGAAAAAATGTGTCAAATAAGAAAATCTAATAAAAAAAACAATATAAACACGTTTCAACAAAAATAAATGAAATCCCACCAAAAACATTCTGTAAAAAACTAGCCAAGTCTCGATGGGGCTGCTTGTTTATCTCTAAAAAGTAATGAAATCTAGACAAAGTCGTACCAAGTCTAAGGTTCCTTACTGCGATTTCTTTATTATTATTGTTAATGTTGTGTGACTTGGCCGTTGAACATTGTTTAAAACGTTAGTAGTGGGTACAAGTCAATTTTGTTTACACGTAATGTTATAACATTATTAAAATACGCAGCTTTATCGAGCCTACAATTGACTAGATATTAAATCAACGTTTTTCAAGTGGCAATTTTCTATCGTCAATGGGTAGCGGTTCTGGCGACAGATTGGTGCAATAGTGTCATGGAGCACCTAGTTTTGTACCCTTGTGTACATGGGTACCCTTCAACGGCCAAGTCACACAACATTAACTATAATAATAAAGAAATCGCAGTAAGGAACCTTAGACTTGGTACGACTTTGTCTAGATTTCATTACTTTTTAGAGATAAACAAGCAGCCCCATCGAGACTTGGCTAGTTTTTTACAGAATGTTTTTGGTGGGATAAAGCTTTACTATTTCTAGTGATTGATTTAAGTTGTAAGGTTATGTTTCGATACTTACTTAACTTAATCTAAACTTTTTATTTGAATTTAAAGAATCTGTTTGATAGGCAGCGTTATTATTAGGGTTTACTAATCTGACTTTTTACATAAGAAAACCTGTTTATTTAGTTTTGAATTATTAATATTAACAACCTACTGCTGGGCCTAGGAAATGTCTATCCTTTCCTTAATTTTTTTTTAGTTTAAGTATTTAATTTTTAAATTTCTACTATCCTATGGACATATTCTTTCATTTTTTTCATCTGCCCACCTAGTTATCGTGTATCCTACACTGTGCTTGCCAGTACGTGGTCTCCGTTCCAGAACGTTTCGGTCCCAACGGCCGTTGTTTCGTCAAGTTATGTGCCACGCCCACTGGCACAGGTTACTAATCTGCTGAGTTATGTCGGTAACATTAGTTTGTAAGCGGTGGTAGATCAAAATTCGACTTTCATGAGTGCCTCTTTGAAGTCCTAACTGAATAAATGATTTGTGAATTTGATACAGATGTCTTCTTTACGCGAAAAAGAAAAACTTTATGTATTCCTAGTTCCTAGTATACTTTTTTATGTTTGTTTATCTGTTTGTTGTCATACAGATAACTACATTAAATCCATATTCCCTCATTTAAATAAATAAAAATTATATAAAATATGATTTATTGCTTTAAAAAGGTTTACAATATACAATGGCTGTGGCTGGAACCTCCTTTTAAGCTAACAAAGCCTGTGTCAGGAGGCACCGCTCTTCCATATATTAAAATTGCATAATAAGGTTAACCTAGTTTAAAAACAATTTAGTAAGAGATTTTAGCACAGACTCCAGCTGACAATCAGGCTGTGGTTTCGGTCACAGTAATGCTGAGCTGGATGCCTTTTGGTTTTTATTTTCTTTTTTGTGATTGATTTTGTTTTTAGATGTAACTGAATATTAACCGTTTTTTTTCTTATGTGTATAACGTATATCCTTAATAAATCAGCTTGCTACAGCTAGTTTTTATTAAGTGGTAATTATTATTGGAAAACTCGTTATGTGGAGTGGCGACCAGCCGGAAAGCAGACGTGGTTATTATTTAAAATTTAAAACTGGGACTTTTAAATTTGGTCACATTTATCTTATTACTATCGTAATCAATGTGACAGTTTGTGTGGATGTTTGTTACTCCTTCCTTCATTCATTCATTCATTCATTCTTCATCATCCTTCTTCCTTCATTTAAAGACTGCTGGATCGATTTAGGTGGAATTTCGTAAAAATCACGGATTATAAAAGGATATAAATATCCCTTATCATTAGGAATATCTTAAAGGATACTTTTTAATCTGAATTATGTAGGTTAAGCTGCAGAGTTTGTAGTAAAAATGATATTGTAAGTTTTATCATTTTCAAAAACTGATTGACAAAAAATTCACATGCAACGCCATTTTGTGTCATAAATTATTTGGAGTCTTCTTTTTATTTATTTTTCATAGACGTTTTAAAATTTTGTTAGTTTAAGATATTGATAAGGAGTTTTATAAGCTCGGAAAATGCTAAAACCAGTTTTTTCTGTGTATATTTTTGTAGTGAACCTGCCTGAACATTTTTTGAGAGATTCAAATGTTCATCTCGGTCTGTGTGTATGAATGTGTGTCCGTAGTTTGTGATACCCTAGACTAGATACAGGTAATGAAACATAGTTAGGGGTCAGTCGGTGTAATGAGGTGATAGAGGGATTGATCATGTTATTATGTGTGATCCACAAATGTTTATCTCGGTCTGTGTGTATGAATGTGTGTCCGTAGTTTGTGATACCCTAGACTAGATACAGGTAATGAAACATAGTTAGGGGTCAGTCGGTGTAATGAGGTGATAGAGGGATTGATTATGTTATTATGTGTGATCCACAAATGTTTATCTCGGTCTGTGTATGAATGTGTGTCCGTAGTTTGTGATACCCTAGATACAGGTAATGAACATAGTTAGAGGTCAGTCGGTGTAATGAGGTGATAGAGGGATTGATTATGTTATTATGTGTGATCCACAAATGTTTATCTCGGTCTGTGTGTATGAATGTGTGTCCGTAGTTTGTGATACCCTAGATACAGGTAATGAACATAGTTAGGGGTCAGTCGGTGTAATGAGGTGATAGAGGGATTGATTATGTTATTATGTGTGATCCACAAATGTTTATCTCGGTCTGTGTGTATGAATGTGTGTCCGTAGTTTGTGATACCCTAGATACAGGTAATGAACATAGTTAGGGGTCAGTCGGTGTAATGAGGTGATACAGGGATTGATTATGTTATTATGTGTGATCCACAAATGTTTATCTCGGTCTGTGTGTATGAATGTGTGTCCGTAGTTTGTGATACCCTAGATACAGGTAATGAACATAGTTAGGGGTCAGTCAGTGTAATGAGGTGATAGAGGGATTGATTATGTTATTATGTGTGATCCACAAATGTTTATCTCAGTCTGTGTGTATGAATGTGTGTGTCCGTAGTTTGTGATACCCTAGATACAGGTAATGAACATAGTTAGGGGTCAGTCGGTGTAATGAGGTGATAGAGGGATTGGTTATGTTATTATGTGTGATCCACAAATGTTTATCTCAGTCTGTGTGTATGAATGTGTGTCCGTAGTTTGTGATACCCTAGATACAGGTAATGAACATAGTTAGGGGTCAGTCGGTGTAATGAGGTGATGGAGGGATTGATTATGTTATTATGTGTGATCCACGAGGCATCAATGGGTATCCTTCACTCATATTCATTATCTACACGAGGGCTTGTTATCGATCGGGTGATAATGATATCCAAAATTTATTTATTCTCATCGAAGTTTTGACCCTTATTCCTTTGGCATAAAGGTCGAAACTGCGTATCAATTTGTATTTCAATGGTTATGAAAGAAACGGTTTTTAGGGAACCCCTCATATCAGTTAGGAAAGCTTAACAGTTATAGATAAAAAGCAGCGCCCCGCGGTTTCACCCACGTAGTAACCCGTTCCTGCAGGAATTTCGGGATAAAACATAGCCTATGTCCTTTCCCGGACCATAAGCTACTCCTGTACCAAATTTCAAGTCAATCGGTTCAGTAGTTTTGCCGTGAAAAGGTAACAGACAGAGTTACTTTGACATTTATAATAGGTAAGGAACTTGAATCTTGATGAAGGATGAGCTTTGTTATGTATCAATCTGATGGGAATTGGGATGTTACAACCATCAATCTTATCAATATTCGATCTCTGATAACTATTTATTGTGTTTTTATGTCACCATGTGAGTTCCTAGTTTGGGACCACCATCGATGAATCAAAACTCACACAGCGTTCTATAAACTATTTGAATTCAACGTAAGTTTCAACCTGTAAGTACTTATTGCAGATCAAAGGCCTCTCTCTCACTGATTATAGAGAGGAGGAATAGATGTGGTCTCTACGCTTGCTCTATGCGTGTTGATGATCTTGAGCTGGCAAATTGCCAGTGGCAATATGCACAGCTAGAACCCGTTACATTAGACTTGGCAGGCAGATGCTCATGCCACTACATCGTTAAGGTAAGGAAATCTAAAACTGTTGGAGATGTTCAAGATTTTAGTTTTGTTGGCACTTCCAGAGAGTACTGCTTTTTAAGCTATTGCATAGCTTCTATCGAGAGCCTTGAGCGCGGGGACCGAATCCAGAAATTCCGTAACGAAAAAAAACCTCACGTTTTTTGTAAATTTTCCAAAAAGTTTTTATAGTAATGTAGACAAAGTTTTTATTGTATGAAGTCCCAAGTACGACATCAAAATTGCTAAGGTTGGGATTGCAATACAAAAATAAAAAAAAACAATTAGTTGATAAAATTGCTATACAATAGCTTTACCGCGGCAGTCCCCGAGTGGCACACGTTTTTTTTTAAAATAAAGCATATACGACATTGTTCTACAACGGTGTCGAAAATCGTTATAAAAGTAAAAATCTCATAAAACCCGTAGTCTAAAGCCAAGAAAACGTAACGTATTGACATTATTGTTTACAAACAAAATTGTTGTGCGTCCGCTTGCAATAAACGGTTTCCTGTGGGTGTACATTTGAAATCTGTTTGTTTCTGAGAAGGGTCATTTTGTAGCGCTGTCGTAAGATTAACTATCCTATTCTTTAAAACAGGGTCTCTTAAAGGCAAACCTCGTGGGTACGTAAGCCATGAAAAGGTTATTTATTTTTAAGAGGCTACATTGGTGCTCGTGAATTTTGACAAGTAGGTATTTGAAGAGCTATTGCTGTAGTGATGCGCCCGAAAATCTGACCTGCTATTTTTATCTATGTATTCCCTCCCGTTGTCCCCACCAAATATATCCACACCAGTAGGGGACAACGGAAACTTAAAAAATATTTTTTTTACTCCCATTGTCCCCATCAAGCTTCACAGTGGGGACAAATCGCACTGAACAAAGAAAATTGAGTGTGAAAAACTTGTGTAATTAATTAGCTTATCATAATCAGCTCATATAATGTCCCCACCAAGGGGCTACCTACCCTGAATCAGGGTGATAAAAGAGAGAAAATTGAATTAGGGTAAGACTCTGAATTAATTTAATTACCTAATTTCATCTATTATGATGCAGTAGTTTTTACAAAATGAGTATACAAATACATTTAATAGATAGATAGATAATTACTTTATTATACAACATAAACACCACATTATGAAAATACAAAATTCTAACAAAACACTTTGTCACATTAAGAGAGTTGCACAATGGGCGGCCTTATTGCTAACAGCAATTTCTTCCAGGCAACCTTTGGATGGAGAAAAATAATAAAGTTAATAAAATAATGGTGGCGCACAAAAAAAATCTTTATATGGATATCCTCTCAAACGCGGCTCCAAAAAGACCGTTACCTTATCAGACCTCTTATCAGTGACGTCATACTAGAGATAAGTTCCTAACAATTAGACCAAGTACTTATCTAGACCGTAAAAACGAATCCCACTTATCCTACTATCCTACTAATATTATCCTACTAATATTATAAAGGCGAAAGTTTGTATGTATGGATGTTTGTTATTCTTTCACGCAAAAACTACTGAATGGATTTTAATGAAACTTTACAATAATCTTGCTTATACATCAGAATAACACATAGGATACTTTTTATCCCAAAATTCCCACGGGAACGGGAACTACGCGGGTGAAGCCGCGGGGCGCTGCTAGTACATTTATAAATGCGAAGGTTTGTATGTTTGTGAGTGTGTATGTTTGTTACTCTTTCACGCAAAAACTACTGTATCGATTAAAATGAAATTTGGTACAGATGTTAACTAAGAATAACACATAGGATACTTTTTATTCCAGAATTCCTACGGGGTTGGTTTTTTTTGGCCTTCTATGGACTATCCAACACCATTACACCATAGTTCCAGAGATTAGCTCGCTCGAAATTTAGTACAGGAGTACCTTATAGTCCGAGGAAGGACATAGGCTATGTTTTATCACGAAATTCCCACTGAATCGGGAATTATGCGGGTAAAACCGCGGAGCACGGCTTGTTTTTGAATAAATTAACCCATTATCATGTTTCCTAAACTAGTTAAATTGTCTTCATCACACGCCGCGCGCCATCTTAATTATGAATATTATAATAGACCAATAATTTTCAAGTCTAGAACATAGACCGACATTTTATTATTATTTCTATGATATAAATAACATATTATTATATTTCTTTTCAAAGTTCAATGAACTATTTGATTCTTTTGATAAACTAGCTCAGTAATGCAGTTTTACACTAATAGATTTGTTGATTTTGTAAAAAAGAATAAAACCGGTCAAGCGTGTGTCGGGGTCGGGTCACAGGGATTGAAGGCTTCCAAAGCACAGCACAGTATAATAATGAGTACTAAGAACTTCGTCTAAATACCTAACAGTAGTTGTTTTGAATGGATTTCATATTATTGGACAAAATTCAAATTTGGACTTTACGTAACCGAAAAAGTTCAGTTTTGCACTTACCTACTACATTTTTGTTTCAGGCAGTCGATATCAAATAAGAATTTTCATTTTAGAGTTCCTTCCTATTTATAGGTAATGAATGCTTCTTAAACAGTCAGTCAGTCAGACATTGTTCTCTCATTACATTTTACGAAATAATTTACAGGAAGTAACAAACTTCCAAAATAAAGCTAACCAAATTATCAAAAAAATTGCCGCCATTTCTAAAAAAAAACAATAATACAAATTCCATGTAAAACTAATAGCCAGATAATCTTTGGCCATTGAAAAAAAACAGTCGAGTGGTCTACGTCATAACTTAATTATGATTTACTAATTTCAACTTTATTCTCTTAACACTAAGAACTATTACTACTGCATAGATTGCAAATATGAATTAAACACATTTCTAATAATTTCAGGCTAAAATGAACTTTAATTCAATCACATAAGAGTTATAAACAAATCAGGTTGCAAAAGCGCGCCAAAGAAAGTTCGGTTACAATACCGTTGCGAGGGCGTTAACATTTTCAAATCTGGAATGTTTCTCTGCCGCCAATATTGACATATCAGCTGTTCAGTTGAACTTGCACAATTTTCTCTAATTTCAACCTTATTTTGTTAAGAGTAAGGTTCTGGCTGAATTCAAAATACGGAACAAAGTTTTGGTATTTAAAATTATGTAATTTCAACTCTATCCTGTATGAAATAAGAAGTACTGATAAGATAGGTCCAGTACTTCAAAATTTGACTTTAATATGGACTTTATTGCGTTAATGCTAAGGCTTATAGAGTTAATTTTATATGTAGCAAAGTTCTCGAGTTAAAAACTACTTCTAATGCAATGTAAATACAATACATAACATAAATGTTTGCTGTAAATGAATTTGTGACAAAAAATCGATACGAAAAACTTGTGTTTTGATATTATTCATAATCATTACATCATATGATTTTACGGTACAGTTAAAATTAGACTTTAGCTGCTTTGGAATAAGATCGAAATTGCAATGACTTAAGACACTTATCGTTCATTCAATTCCCGCGCTTTTTCTTGAGGTCACTATCGGTTACGAAACAGGTATTTCTTCTCCACAATGTTAATATAGACCTTAACTTCTTCGCAATAACGCTTAAATTAGAATAATTGCAATAAATTCTCACGATCGACATAATTAAAATGCAGTAAAAAAATTGTTGTGATATTTGCGAGGGAATTTAAAATGTATGCTTAAAGCATAAGGTTGAAAATGGATTGGAAAGACGATATGAAATTGGCGCGCTTTTATGCTATGCATAGCGAAGTGCTTTATGGTCATTCTGCCAGTTTTTTTTAAAATTGTTTTCTTCTATTTTTGTTTGTTTAACTGTTTTTACTTGTGTTTGATTAGTTATTTTGAAATAAAGGTTAATAAACTTTATTATCTTAGGAGAGTTGTCGAAAATATAGATCTTTGAGAGCTAGAAACTAGAGATGTTCCATTCCATAAAACCAGAAATAAAGCTCTCATAGACAACCCCATGATTTACGCGGGAAACCACATCCGTCTTATTTGCGTTGCATTTTTAGTCTGGTTGAGCACTAAACCAGGTTTTACAATCAATTTTGAATACTGTCAAAAAAACAGATTATACCTACTGACAAGGTGTCAAATGCTTACCAAGTTTTGTTAAACCCAATTAGGTACCTACCTAACTCAAAAATTACTGAACGGATGTTTTGGCGGAATGTCAGTAGTCAGTACCTATTTTACTTAAAGCGACTGCCATCAGACCTTTACAACAATCACAACTCAGAGGGCTATACGAGTATAACATTTTTGGTTAAACCAAATCGCCCTAGCAAAATACTGGGCAGAAAAAAAATCGGATCCCAAGAACCTAATTTTTTAAAATTAGAAGAGAAGAACTCTGATAGTCTTGCCAAAAAGCTTATTATAACTGCATCAAAAAAAATCAATTTTGAAGATTGGATACCTACATCTATGCCACTTGAAAAATAGCCATTTCTCACTTATGATGTTTTTTTTAAAGTACAACCATAAAATGACCGATATGTTTGGTGATAGCGGTCGATACAATGCTCTAGTCTACGGAACTACCTGCTCGGGCGGAAGAAAAAATACGGGCAAGAGTGAGTCGGGAGCATTTGTGATAGGGTTCCGTATAGGTACAATATTTTTATAGGCTCCTTGATTTAAATCTTGATTAGTATTATTACTCGTTCTAGTTTTATTTATTAGTTCTTTGCGATCCCTAGGAATTTTTGGATAAATACTTAGTTAAGTAAAAATAATTTTCTTTTATATCCGACTAAACTGGTTAGAATAGATAGAATATTTATTTATATGTTAGAAACATTTCTGTAGAATCTGTAGTAGGATAAAGAAAAACTGAAAAGATACAGGAGAGAAGAAGAGCATTCTTTTCTCTACACCAAGTTAAACACAAAACTTTAGATTTACAGCATGTAGGTACCAAATTAAATATGCTCTAAGGACCAAAACACATTATTTTCGAAGGACCCCCAAAACCCCATCTCATTCGTTCCGAGAATACATTCCGATGTATGCGTCCAACCTGTTTGGAGGGAAAATGGACAAAAAAACATGGCCGCCGCCGCCCTGTCAGCTGATCGAGAGCTCGTTGTGAGGCGCCCCTGTACCAAGATATGGAGACTATTGACGATAGAGTTTGAGGCCTTGACGACTGGGTTGGTTGGCTAAAATATCACGTCTAAAGGAAGTTGTGTGTGAAATACTTAATAGTTTTCTATACTAATATTATAAAGAGGAAAGATTTGTTTGTTTGTAATGAATAGGCTCCGAAACTACTGGACTGATTTCAAAAATTCTTTCACTAATGGAAAGCTAATTTATCAGTGCGTGACATAGGCTATATTTTATCCCCGTAATCCCACGGGAACGGGAACTACGCGGGTGAAACCGCGGGGAGCTACTAGTACTTAATAGTTTGGTTAGATAAGTAGAGCTGGGTAGGTATTGTAGAAGTTTAAGCAAATCTATGCTAATATTAGTTGTGACCACGTTTTCACCCCCGTGGTTCCCGTTCCCGTGAGAATACGGGGATAAACACAGCCTATGTTACTCAGGGTGAATGTAGCTTTCTAATGGTGAAAGAATTTTTGAAATCGGTTCAGTGGTTCCAGAGCCTATTCGTTACAAACAAATTATTAGTGTAGATTAGAGGTCTTTACTAGCTGCGTTCCAAGGTTTTATTTTCGTGAATCCCAATAGGTACCTACCTTGTGAATTTGGGAATAAAAAGTATGCTCTGTTTGGCCAGGTTATAAGAAATCTGCATCAAACTTCAGGAAGGTTTCATAACATCTTTTATGACCAATACGAACTGGGCCCCGATTCTCTAAACTAGGTATTAAGCTGTGATAATGCTACTCAAATGTATTTTAATATCAACATTATGGCCGTTTTTTTTGTCATTTGTTGTCATTTTGGTATTCTCTTAGTGAAAACTACTCAGCTGACTCAATGGCTCCATAAAACTTTGATGGTTGTCATGGAAACAGTATTCTGACGTTTATTTGACAAAAAAAATATATGCAACAAAGACCACTGAGACACCATAGCCATATGAATACATTTTAGCAGAATACCAAATTTCTGACACTCGTTATGGTGCCTCAATATCAACATTTGTCTGATCAATAATGTCAAAATGCAGACTTAGGCCCCTGTGCTGACGTGGGTGAGGGTGAGACCACACAAAATATAAAACTACTTTGTCAAAAATTTGGTAAATATTAGGTAGGTATGTAATAATTTGAGTAGTGGGATTATGTTTTACTTACAGTTATACCTAGATAGGTACTTATGAATTTTCGCCTCCATAATAATTTTCGTAAGTAAGACTTTATACCTCTTTAGCAGGTAGAGTTTTTTTAAAGTCCACACCATTTATTATGGTCTTTTGTCATGCCATAAACAAGCTTTGGCCCAAGGTTTTACCCGTGTTAAATCTTACTTAGAAACTTTCCTCTTGGATTACTCATCTACTGTTAAAAACCGCATTAAATTCTGTTGCGATCTTTAAAATGTAAAGATAAAAAATAAAAAAGATGAATAAACTCAAAATCTACAAAACCGATTTCCAAATTATTTTATTGCATGATCAATAAGTAGCTAGGTACCTCTACCTACCTACTACGAGTATACAATATGCTTTGATTATGTGGCTTTTAATATACCTACTTACTTGGGTACTTACTTATTTTCGTTTCCGTGCATACCTATGTAGGTATGTAGTTTCTATTTAGTCAAAACCTATCTTTTACTCACAAAATTACTCTAAAAACATGTAAAAGGTCCCTCAACTTAAAGCCCGTGTAACAGTTAAAAACGATACCAAAAACCAGTCACATAATACAGGGAATCCAGTTTACGAAACCAGCTGATTTGCCGCTTAAAATAAAAATGGCGAACAATAACCTATACAAACAGTTTTAAACACCATTATTACTGCAAAATGGCATCCAAAATCATGTTTTCGATAACAAAGAAGCATTATACTTTAATATTGTTGTCTTAAAATGTGTATTTTTGTAAATAAATGTTGAATTTTCTCACGTAATATCAGCTGATATTGGCGCCAATGGCCGCCGCGTTGCGTTGCATTGACGCTCCAAACAGGTTGGTTGCTATGTCATACTTGATTTATTTTATAGGACTTTGTATAGGTACGGCTTTTTTGGACCTTTAAATGCTATAAGCTAGCTGTTTGTGGCGGATTTGGTCGCATTTCTGGAGTCTTCAGTGTGAATTAATCAAAAACATTGTTAGTAGGTAGTAAGTAGTACTTACCTACTTAACATAATTTATTTTATTATAGGTAGCTACTAGTTGTGTTTAACGGTTTTATCCGCGTTAATCTCAATCCCATGGAAATTTCGACATAGGATAGTATCCTTATTCCTAGTTATAAGGAACATCTGTACCAAATTTAATGTAAATTCATACAGTAGTTTTTGCGTGAAAGAGTAACAAACATCCACACTCACAAACATACAAACTTTCGCATTTATAATATTAGTAGGACTAACTGTGTTATTTTTTAGCCGTGTTAATCCCAATCCCATGGGAACTATACATATAAACCTTCCTCTTGAATCACTCTTTGTATCTATTGCTGTAAACTGCATTGAAATCCGTTGAGTAATTCAAAAGATGCCATAGAGAAGCGACTTAGTTAACTACTAGTAGCGCTCCACGGTTTCACCCATGTAGTTCCCGTTCCCGTGGGAATACGGGGATAAAATATAGCATATGTCACGCACTGATAAATTAGCTTTCCATTAGTGAAAGAATTTTTAAAATCGGTTCAGTAGTTTCGGAGCGTATTCGTTACAAACAAATCTTTCCTCTTTATAGTATTGTAGATGTAGACCTTAGATTTTAGCATGCAAAACCACGGGAACTAACAAGTTATAAGTAAACATAGATTATGTTTATTAGGAAAGAAAACAGGATGCATGGAATATAGTGTTTGACTTTTTTATTGCACGCTTGCGAATTCTACGCATTTCGCGTTTTTAGTCAGGGTTGTCATGTCAAAGGAGAATATCATTACTAATATTATAAACTAGCTGCGCCCCGTGGTTTTACCCGCGCGGAACCTTATCCCGTGGGATTTTTGGGTGGTATTCTATGTATCACGTAAGTCGTATGGAACCTGAGAAGTGGGCCCACATAACAACAGCATGGGTTCCCGAAGGAGGGCGTCGTCGCGGTCGGCCGAGAAAGCGTTGGCGGGATGATCTCGTCGCCTTCGACAGTAGCTGGTGGGAGGCTGCGAAGGATCGGGAGAGTTGGAGATGTCTGGGGAGACCTTTGCCTAGCAGTGGGACAATGTGGGTTAAATAAAAAAAAAAACTATGTGGAACTTCTATGTAACAAACATTCGGTTCAGTAGTTTTGTAGTGAAAGAGTAAAGCAAACTTTCGCATTTATACGCGTACTAGCTGTGCCCCGCGGTTTCACCCGCGTAGTTCCCGATCCCTTGGGAATTTCGGTACAAAACATAGCCTATGTTCTTTCCCGGATCATAAGCTACCCCTGTACCAAATTTCAAGTCAATCGGTTCAGTAGTTTAGCCGTGAAAAGGTAACAGACAGACAGAGTTACTTTCGCATTTATAATATTACTAGCAGCGCCCCGCGGTTTCACCCGCGTAGTACCCGTTCCCGTGGGAATTTCGGGATAAAAAGTATCCTATGTTCTTTCCCGGACCATAAGCTACCCCTGTACCAAATTTCAAGTCAATCGGTCCAGTAGTTTAGCCGTGAAAAGGTAACAGACAGACAGACAGACAGACAGACAGAGTTACTTTCGCATTTATAATATTAGTTAGGACTAGCAGCGCCCCGCGGTTTCACCCGCGTAGTACCCGTTCCCGTGGGAATTTCGGGATAAAAAGTATCCTATGTTCTTTCCCGGACCATAAGCTACCCCTGTACCAAATTTCAAGTCAATCGGTCCAGTAGTTTAGCCGTGAAAAGGTAACAGACAGACAGACAGACAGACAGACAGAGTTACTTTCGCATTTATAATATTAGTTAGGATAGTAGGGATTATTAGTAGGTATAGGTTAGGAAAGATTTGATTGTTTGTATCGAATAGGCTCCGAAACTACTGGACCGATTTGAAAAAATATTTCACGATTAGATAGTTTACTTTTAAGGGAGTAACTTAAGCTATATTTTATCCCGGTCTGTCCACGGGAAAGACAACTACGCGAGTGAAACCGCGGGACTAAATAGTTGCATAAGTTTGTACTAAAAAAAAAAAAAAGTTTTTTTTAACCAAAAAATGTCGTATAGCCCTCTGGGTTGTGAAGGTCTGATGGCAGTCGCTTCACGTAAAATACTGACATTCCGCCAAATCTGGTTAAACTGAAAACCGACACCAAATAGACATGGGATAAAGGGTAGGAATGAAAGAGACAAGCCCTAACTTTCCTGTTTAGACACACTAATTTAACTAACTCGAAACCTCTCCTCTAAGTACGTAAACCATTAGACCTATTCCCAGTACTTATTTACTTCCAGACAAGCATTTACAACGCAAATAGATAATGTTTCATGAGAATTCTTTGTTTGTTTGTTCGTTGTTCACTGTAGTAACTATTAAGTAAACTGTGGTTATATTGGTTACTGGCGTCTCGCGGTTTCACCCGCTTTGTTCCCGTTGCCGTGGGATACGGGAATGAAAAGTCTATGTTACTCAGGGTGAATGTAGCTTTCTAATGGTGAATTTTTGTAATCGGTTCAGTAGTTTCGGAGCCAATTCGTTACAAACAAACAAATCTTTTCTCCTCTCTATAATGGGTGCGCCAAAGTTCACCTAAAATTTCAACTCCGATAATTGGAAATCCGAAAATTTTCTTCCTAACATTTTTTATTCTAACAATCGCAACTCCTAAAATCTTTGTCACTAATGTTTTAATTCCGAAACATTCAACTGCATAAAGTCAGTAGCAATAAACATCTTTTACACTTTTATTTGTTTTCCTATATTTTATCAACATAACCATCGTTCATACTATTATTCAAAGTCATATCTTTTTTGTTTAGATTTATTTTTATTTATTATAATCAATATTATATACATAAATGTTTCGTAGCTTTGTTTTTACATAACATGTAGGTATAACATATAACGCACGAGCCGAGCGAGCAAAACCAGAGTCCTGCTCCAATCATTCAGTCAAGTTCCAGTAACGAATCGGTCCTATTCCTAATTATTGGTTTAGGTTATGTTAGAACTGTGACCCCAACGCACGAGCCGAGCGAGCGTAGCGAGCGTGCCGCGGCAGCGGCCGGCGAAGTGCCAGAACCGAATTGGTCCTTTAGTTATGGTTATGTTAAACTCCCAGGCCATAAGCATAACCGTAAACGAGTCGTATAATAATCATTAAAACCATAAATATCATCTTCTACCCACATATATTTTTTATTACACTTGGTAAATGTTTCTTTCTGAGCATGAGTGAAAATATTATGGTAAGTATGTTTAGGGATAAAAGCGTTATGATAAAAAACAGTAGGAGTTTAAGAGCCGTGATCTACCGCGCGACAACTCAAATTTCACTCACACAGACGCGCACGCGTGTCCGCATGCACACTGTCTATGTGGTGACGGCGCGCTCGCTCTGAATACTCCGGCCGAACGGTTTTGATCCATTGGAAATTATAAATTGTGTTAAAGTTATTGACAAAAGTATAAATACGAGTATATTTTTTTTTACGATTCGTAGAAGGTAGTATATGATTAGATATAATTTACGTAATACCTTTCGATTCGATATTCCATTATTCACAACAAGGAATAATGAATAAAACAAATACTTAGTTTTTTGTTTTTAAAATAAGACATGATTTTTTTTTGGTAAGTAACGAAACTTTTTAAAAACAAAGCAACATACGAGTAAAAAAAAAATCTATAACTTACTTGTGAATAATATATTTTTTGCCATAATGGGGTATTGATTTTTCATATACTAATTGCAGTTTTAGTTTTTATTAAAATCGCTAGCAATTTTCGATATTCCTTTCCTTATAGTTTTGAATATCGTCATCCACGCCTACTTGAAAAATGCCTCGTCTGTATATGTACAACATATATTATCGGGACAACCTTTTAGCGCTAAAAGCAGGACTTTCTAAATTATTTCGTTTCCTTTTTTGTTAAAAAAAACCGACTTCAAAAACTAAAAAGTATAAAATAACAAATATGTAATGTAATACCTCTTATGCGATGTAGCACATAAATAAAATAAAAATGCGACCAATCCAAGCGGGCAAACGTTCGTTAACGGTCATCTCGAATTATAATTTTGTAGTTTATTTTTCTAATAGTTTTATTTCTTTGAGGCTTGGCACCGACTTCACACTTATCAATAGGTAACATACACACAAAAGTATAAATTAGCATCGCATAAAAGGTGTATTAAATTAAATATTTGTTATTTTATACTTTTCAGCTTTTAAAGTCTTTTTTTTTATTACTTTTGAGTGTCACAACCTATCTGGTTGTAAAGGTCTCATCGATACAAATTAATCAAGCCCAAACACGAGGTAACTGCTGTTAGTCGTTGAAGAGTTCCCTCGACTATCTTCCAGGTCCATCATCAGATCGACTCCAAACCTTCATTTAATTATAATGCTTTAAGATAATTAACGAAAAACTTAACAAATGCACTAATCACCCTACGATTTTCTAAAGTTCCTCTCAATTTCTCTAGAATGCCATCATTAGATCCTGGTTTCCTTGACATGGGACCAAACGGCAAGTCCATTCTTTTGAATAAAAAAAGAATTTTAGTAATCGGTACAGAATTGACGGAGATATCGTTGAACATATTCATAAAAAAAACATACCGGCCGAATTGAGAACCTCCTCCTTTTTGGAAGTCGGTTTAAAATAATGTTGTTTTATTGCTCATTATTTCTAAAACATTATTTGTTATCATAAATGTTAATATTTTTTTTTTATAAATAATTCAAATTATAAAACAAAAATTATTATCGAGTATCAAAACATGTTGATGAGTTATCGCATAAAATTCGTACGCGCCGCAAAGGTCAAACGCTCGGTAGGAGCGATACGTCCTCTCTCTAAAAAGCCTCGCGGCAGACTGATTTGAATTGTTTCGTGCGTCCGATTTTATAGTAGTTTTATGATGATTTTAAAATATTTGTAGAAAAAAAGACAATTTGTTTTAGAGATTTTTTTTTAGTATAATTGTTGTAGAAAATATTCTTTTATTATTTGAGGTAATTTTAATAACGTTTTGAGCATCATTTATCAACGTAAATTACGATTTTCTTGAGTGTGATTTTTACAAATTCTAACTTTATATTTTTTTCGATTTCAATAATAATTATAATAACAATTAAATTTTCCTATGAGTATTTCCTTAATAAGGATCTGGACTTTAAGTTTGTTTAATTTTTAGTGCTAAATTGGTCGAATTACTAGAATCCGAAGGCATGGAAGTTAATGCTAAAAGTGAAATTCAGAAAACATATGTTCAGTTTTCTTGATATATTTTATAAGTTTTCTGTATAATATTATTTTTCTCAGAGTATTTTTTAGATGACAATATTTCCTTTAATTATTACCTAAAAGCATGTTTATAAAATACGCTTTTCATATAATATGACTAGATCAAAAAGTACAAAAACCGTCAATTATCGAGTTTCGGGTCTTAAATATGTTTACATTAATGATGTTAGTAATTAAAATTTTCGGACACATCAGTGTTATGAGCATCGTCGGTAGCACTACAAATACACTTGAGAGCAAAGAAATCGCACACCTGCTCAATTTTCGTTTCAAGGTTGTTTTTTTAAAACATGCTTATATTTTTATTCCCGTTTATATACTGAATTAAAGTACACACTGTCAGCTTTCGAATAACACCTTAAGCTAATACATAACCCTTAAATTCATTACAGTAAAGCCAAAAGAACAAATGAATCGGAAATCACTCGTTTCAGGTAGTGCTAATTGAGCGACTAAGAACGGGTATAAAAGGTGAAGGGTTGGGTGAAACTGCATCATCTGCATATCAAATCGTAGCTTAGAAAGTCAGCTATAGAACACGTGCACATTAGAAACAAGAAAATGGATACCCCACCAGAAATATCAGGTCAAGTGGTTGCGGTAATTGAACCTGGCCAAAACCAGATTCAAATAGCCAGACAGTTGAATTTATGCCAAAACCATGTTCGGCGAGTATATCAGCGTTATCAAGAGAGTCGTAGCTTTAGTCGCCGATGAGGTTCTGGCCAAAAAAGCACAGCATCGGAGCGTGATGACCATTTTTTTGTGACCTCATCATTAAGAAATCGCCAGTTGAATGCTGTTAAGCTCTGTCAGCAAGTCCAGGAAGTGAGAGAAGTTAAAATTATCCAGTAGACAGTTAGAAGAAGACTAGTCGAAGGAGGTCTGATAGCGCACAGATCAGCTATCACACCAGAATTGACCACAGGTCACCGACAAGCACGACTACAGTTTGCTCGAGAACATTGATTTGAGCTAGGCGCCGTACGAGACGCGTTCTGAGAAGCAACACGGGTTGAATCGCTCATTTGGTCTTTGGTAGCCTCCTTCACGTCCGTCGTTGCCATGGAGACATCCTGCACTCGTCAGAGAACAGTACCGCTGTGCATTGGTCCATCGTCCAATCCAAATGTTCTCGAGCAAACTATAGTCGTACTTGTCGGTGACCTGTGGTCAATTCTGGAGTGATAACTGATCTGTGCGCTATCAGACCTCCTTTGACTAGTCTTCTTCTAACTGTCTACTGGATAATTTTAACTTCTCTCACTTCCTGGACTTGCTGACAGAGCTTAACAGCATTCAACTGGCGATTTCTTAATGATGAGGTCACAAAAAAATGGTCATCACGCTCCGATGCTGTGCTTTTTTGGCCAGAACCTCATCGGCGACTAAAGCTACGACTCTCTTGATAACGCTGATATACTCGCCGAACAGCGTTTTGGCATAAATTCAACTGTCTGGCTATTTGAATCTGGTTGTGGCCAGGTTCAATTACCGCAACGACTTGACCTGATATTTCTGGTGGGGTATCCATTTTCTTGTTTCTAATGTGCACGTGTTCTATAGCTGACTTTCCAAGCTACGATTTGATATGCAGATGATGCAGTTTCACCCAACCCTTCACCTTTTATACCCGTTCTTAGTCGCTCAATTAGCACTACCTGAAACGAGTGATTTCCGATGCAATTGTTCTTTTGGCTTTACTGTAATGAATTTAAGGGTTATGGATTAGCTTAAGGTGTTATTTGAAAGCTGACAGTGTGTACTTTAATTCAGTATATAAACGGGAATAAAAATAGAAGCATGTTTTAAAAAAAACAACCTTGAAACGAAAATTGAGCAGGTGTACGATTTCTTTGCTCTCAAGTGTAGTATGAATTAAAACTTTAGAATGAAAATTTTTAGGAAGAATGATCATTCGGACTACAAATAGTTAGGAAAAACATTTTCGGGTAAAGAACTTTAGGTGAGCCAATATGGACCCCTCTATAATATTAGTGTAGATCATGAAGATGTAGGTAAAAATGGAGCTCACACTTAGAACAACAGCTTGAGGCAAATACCTACGTCTCTGTGGGCCGATCTCTCTTTTTAGCGTGGACTCTCTCTTTCTAGAGGTTACCTTAGTTAGAAAGAGAGAGCCTGCCCACAGAGACGCGATAGTGATATGTATAGGTTATGCTTCAAGTAGGTATTCGAAGTGTGGACTCCATTTTTACCTACAACTTCATGGTGTAGATGACAACCGTTGCTTAACACGTTAATCGATTACAATAAGTTTCTCTATTTGTGCCCACAACAGCATCAAAACAGGTAGAGGCGGTGGAATAACATTTTTAGATTCACTAATGTTATAAACTTTGACAAAAGATTAAAGTAAGTTCAATAAATTGATCATTTTGAAATGTCAGCCATTTTTATTAGATTTTGGTTTATTGGAAATTGACTTTTAGTGATTTATGATAAGGTTGATATTTGATTGTGGTGTAGATGGTTAGTTTTTGGGTTCCTTAGTAAAGAGTAAAAACCCATTTAATTATGGAATTGATTTTTTGTTTCGTCTCTTTGTACGTAACAGTCATTCTTGTTTTCTTGTGGTTTCCTTATTTTTTTAATATCCTACGGGAAGAATCCTATTTATTGGAGAATTACTAAAATACTAAGTATAAGGTTGAAATATGATTCTTGGATTCGCTCGCTAGTTGGACCGAACTTCAGTAGATAAAATCAGGTTGTCCTGCATTTATTCTAATCGTATTAATAAAACAAAAATCAAAAACTTAAAAAATAATATGTACGGTACCCTCCCTCAATACTCAGACACGCCACATTTTTTATTTTTCCAACCACCTGATTCTATTATTTGTCACTGTCAAACCGTGCATTGTGCAATCCTATTGTCTGTGGTCTCACGAGTTGGTATACAGCACCATGGAGGTATGATACCTATTGGGATTTCTTTTAGAACAGGTTGTAGAAAATAAAAGTTATTTATTATACAGTTATAATAACAATGACATTCCGCGAAATCTGGTTAAACGAGAGAATTTGGTTTAACTAAAACAACTGACTCCATTGGAAAGGTTCAGTAAGTAGTTTTAACGTGAAAGGTCAATGTCATCATTGCAAAATATCAAAGAGGTTTTTATATGCCGCGCGCACAAGGCAGTGTTTCAAAAAGGATAGAAAAATCGTAAAAATCCTTATTCGTCATTCTATTTATTTAAATACTAGCTGTGCCCCGCGGTTTTACCCGCGTGGAACCTTATCCCGTGGGAATTTTGGGATAAAAAGTATCCTATGTGTTATTCCTATGTATGAGGAACATCTGTACCAAATTTCATTAAAATCCATTCAGTAGTTTTAGCGTGAAAGAGGAACAAACATCCATACATACAAACATTCGGCTTTATAATATTAGTAGGATTAGGCATCACTGTTTCTTACACTTGTATGTTGGCATAATTGTTTCTTGCAATACTAGTGCAAGTGAAAACCGACTCTAAGGTGATGAACCTTTTCATTCCGTGACTGTACTAGGTATTTTTTTTTCCGCTGTGGAAATGCATAGAACTGCATACCACCGCGAGTCGAGATTTGGAGGACCCCCGGGGCAACCGAGATTAGTATGGTGGCATGTAGGGCTAACCCAGCCAGAAGGGCCCCGCTAAAAACATAGCGACTTATAGGTACTAACTTGCTAATCTACGTTAGTAGGAAATATTTTTTCTATTCGAACCAGCAAATATTTTCTGAGCTTGGCGCGTTCAAGCGTCCCGCGCATTTTCTCTCGTTTGATTTGATCTGTGTTGATAGATCATTCAATAACTGTTGCCTTTACAATCACAACAAAATATAGTTCTTATTTAGTTTTGATTCCCGCAGAGAAATATAATGATTACAAACAAAATAACACCAAAAAAGACATCGGTATTCGACATTAAAAAGGCAGAAAATTCGCATAAAATTGACCAATCACGCATCACGACCGGATATCTATTCAATAAATAGTAGAATTGAAAGGATTCCCAGTACGTTACAAGTAGTTTGCAATAATATACCTCACAATGAGTTAATACTTACAATAAAACTGTATGAAGACCTTTTTTGTTTACAAAGAGGTGGTATATTTGTGCCGCCATGTTTTTTTCTGCATCCGCTGCCGTTGGCGCCAAAAATGTTGACAGCTCATTGTCATTCATTTGTTTTGAAGAAAGTTTGTAAAAAAAACAATGGAATTAGAGTTTATTTCTTTATTGTTAGCCGAAATGTTTTAATATTTAGCAGAAACAATTCATTTTGAAAATATGTTGATGAAAATTTCAAATAGCATTTTGAGTTTTACATTTTCTAGTTTTTTTTTGTTTAGTTACTTAAGTATGTAAGTAAATATATTGTTTATTATTACAAAAAATAACATATTAGTAAACCCAGAAAACGTTATAAACTGTCAAAAAAATTAACATGTGAAACGCCTACTAAAATATGAATAGCAAAGTTTCATCCATAGTTTTGCTATACTTACTTAATAGTATTTTTAAGATTAGTCAAGATACACATTAGAAAGCCTAAATTGTACTATTTTAAAAATGAAATCTAAATAAAACGCAAAAAATGGATTACTATCATTAAATATTTATTTACTTATAAATTAACTGCCGCATAGTTTAGCTTACAAAGTAAAATAAGGACGTCTTAAAACACAATTTTGAAACTTTTGTTTATGTTATCGTAACTTGCAAATATAGTTTTCGTTTCACTACATTTACGCGTGATTCTAATTAAAAAAAATTGTTAAAAGAATGCGTTTGTGCTACTTAACTTTTTAACCCCCGACGCAAAAAGAGGGGTGTTATAAGTTTGACGTGTCTGTGTGTGTGTGTATATGTGTGTGTGTGTATCTGTCTGTCTGTGGCATCATAGCTCCCGAACGGATGAACCGATTTTAATTTAGTTTTTTTTGTAATAAAGGGGACTTACGTGCGAGTGTTCTTAGACATGTTTGATGAAAATCGGTTGACCCTTTTAAAAGTTATGGGGGTTTGAAAGTAATTGTGTTGGGGGTGTTTTAAATTTTTAATTTAATTTAATTTAGTGTAAGAATAAAAATGTTATGTGACGAAGCTAACTCGTTCATACATTTCTTCATGGTCAGACTTTCTAACGGCTCTTGAAGCCAATCTTGAACGACGCTTAATGAATTTGCTAGGATCAGTCATATTGGTCGTTATTTTAGCATGATTTGCGACCTTTTTAGTTGTTATTTTGGCAGTAAAGGTTGTTGAGCTGGTAGCGTTGAGTGATTCTGAAAAATAATAATAATTCCCTCCATCATCTCATTACAGTAACTGACCCTTAAGTCCGTAACTTGTATCTAGGGTATCACAAACTACGCACACACTCATTCACACACACACAGACCGAGACAAACATTTGTGGTTCACACAAATATTCACCCCGCACGGGAATTGAGCCCTGCTTGCGGATGGTAGTCCGGTATGGTGACCACTCTGCTCTAGGTCGTTCATCATAATCAGCTTCTGCTTGTCCACTGCTGGACATGATCTTCCAGTGCTTTCAAGCGGGGACAGTTTCTGGCCTTTAAAGGTCGTCCGTCCATCGGGAGGCGGTCGTCCCACACTGGGCTTCCTAGTACGTGGACTCCATTGGAGCACCTCGCTGCCCCACCGGTCGACAGTTCTTGCTATGTGCCCTGCCCATTGCCACTTCAGCGCGCTAATCTTTTGGACTATGTCACTCTGCCTCGATGGCAGAGTAGTCACCATGCCGGACTGCCATCCGTAAGGTTGCATTCGATTCCCGTGCGGGGTGAATATTTGTGTGAACCACAAATGTTTGTATTTTGTTTTACGTTTTCTGACATTTCGGATTCTTTACAGAACCCGTGATCACAGAAGACTAAGATGGAACACGTCTGTATAAAGTGATGTGACATTACCACGACAAAAATCCGTTTAAGTGTTTTATTTCAATGTGTAGTGTTCGTGTAAATCAAAGATATCAACAAATGTTTGTCTCGGTCTGTGTGTGTGAATGAGTGTGTGCGTAGTTTCTGCTACCCTAGATACAAGTTACGAACTTAGGGGTCAGTTACAGTAATGAGATGATGTAGTGAATAGTTGTTATTATCAACATCTAGGTCGTTAAATAAAAATAAATAGACAATGTTTCATACCTCCTTCCCTCCGTTTAGCGCTTCGTCCCGAAGTTCTTGAAGTAACAACAGTATAGAACATGCTTAAAAGGCCATCTCGTGTTTCTTTTGGTTGCTTGGCGAGAGTCTCAAAGACAGACTTGAACAATACTTCAATCACTTTCGAGGCGGTCTCGTTATTCCGCGGATAACTCTTGACCAGCTCAAAAGCTGGCGCAAAGTCAATATGGCTCATGGAGTATACAGCTGCAAGTCTTCTTAATAATTCTGCGAGTTCCTCTCGTAATGGTGCTGTGTGCATGTTTTGGAGGAATGTTATGAATCCGGCTGATGCAGCTGTGGAAATAATTGGTATTTTATTTTATACATATATGTAATCGGAAATGTATGAAATCCGTGCTTCCGAGGGCACGTAAAGCCGTCGGTCCCGGTTGTCGTACTAACATCATCGACAGTCGTTACGGGTAGTTAGAGCCCTCAAAAGTCTAACATTTGGTTTAACCAAAAAATGTCGTATAGCCCTCTGGGTTGTGAAGGTCTGATGGCAGTCGCTTCACGTAAAATACTGACATTCCGCCAAATCTGGTTAAACTGAAAACCGACCCCAAATAGACATGGGATAAATCGGTAACATACACGAATAAAAAATAATATAAAAGTGTTTGAACGTCTAGCAGCGCCCCTTGTTTTCACCCGCATAGTTCCCGATCCCGTGGGAATTTCGGGATAAAACATGCTTATGTTCTTTCCTGGACCATAAGCTACCCCTGTACCAAATTTCAAGTCAATCGGTTCAGTAGTTTAGCCGTGAAAAGGTAACAGACAGACAGACAGAGTTACTTTCGCATTTATAATATTAGTAAGGAAGGATATAATTATACACCCCTATTTTGAATTCGAGATACTTAATCACACAGCTAATGTAATCGACGGGTGGCAATATAATAGTGAAGTTAGTTTTTTTCTTTTGCTTAAAAAGTTATTAGGGCGAGCGAAGCGAAGCCCTCCTAATTCAACAGTTTTTACAGTTTTGTGGTACATATTACGGAAAAACTAGAGCACCTATAGATTTGATATTTAACAGAGTTATTTCAATTCATGTCTAGATGTGCAGAAAATGGTTTTTATATCATTTTGTAAATGAAATAAAGAAAAAGGTTTTAACAATTTTGCAAACAAATTTTAAATTTCGAGAAAAAATATGGATGCGTAATACAACACGTCTATAAATAATATACATTGATTACATATAAACATATTAACAAAAAATACTTCTCAAATTGGCCGGGTTATAGGGGTTAAAATGACATTTCAATGTCAAACGATTACGACTTAGTGTCATTCGGCACACAATAGATGGCGTTGATATCCAGTTTCGAGCATGAAGGTTTCATGTTTCTAATGCCGTAAAGAAATCGAAATAAAAATAAATGGATTTGTACATTGTGAAATTGATACTGTTTACAATTTCATCGGTTTAAAAAAATGTGTCATCGAAGGAGGCCGAGAGAAAAAAGAAAAACGGGGGGTTGGGGGGGCGGAGCCCCCCCGTTAAAAAAAAACAAACATCTCTATGATATAAATTAAAAGAAAGTTTGAACACTGATTCCGAAATGATAATAGTTGTTATAGTAAAATGCCGCAAAAACGTACGTCACGCGAAATTAATCGTTCTTTGATGGACGATGTAAGGGAAAGTCAGAGAAGATGTAGTAATTGTGTTCGTGGCACAATGCTCACTTTGTGGCAAAAATATGTCAAAAATAAGAGAGAGAAAAGAAAAACGGGGGGTTGGGGGGCGGAGCCCCCCCGTTAAAAAAAACAAACATCTCTATGACAGAAATAAAGTTTAATATACTTAATGAATAAAATGAACACTGATTTCGAAATGATAATACACACATCAAAAGTGTCTAGGGATCAACATATATTTTTGCAATAACTTTTCTCCTGATTGATATTAATTAAAATTTTCTTTAAGGATTCATCAAATAAAGTGTTTTCGTTTGTCACAGTAACGATAAACCAAGTCACCTTTGCATTAATAAAGAAATTTGCCATTTTCCTAATAAAGGGATTTTTGACATTTGAACCACTAACATTAAAGTTCGAAAAAAAGACTGAAATAACAGTTTTCTTTAAAATTTTATTGGGTAACTTAAACAATTAATAATCCGTGTTTCTACCGCGAACACTAACAACACAAGAACATCGGTTTGGCATACTCAAAATGAGTTCATCCAAATCACGCTGTGGAATGGCCGCCCATGTTCGTTGCAACAACAAAAAAAGGTCTTCTTGCGACTGGATACCCTCCATATTCGGCAGAGCTCTTCTCTGTAGCATATCCCATGCATGCTCAATCGGGTTCAAGTCTGGCGACTGAGCAGGCCAGGGCAGGACATTGATGTTAGCTGCGGCGAGAGTCTGTTTTACAACTCTTGCGGTGTGCGGTCGTGCATTATCATGCATTAACTGAAATAAGGGACCGATTTGCACTTGTAGAGGAACGATGACGTCTGATACAATCGTCTCAGCATAAATTTGAGCGTTGAGGTTGCCTCTGATCCAAATCAACTCTGTTCTTCCGCCGATCCAAATACCCGCCCATACCATGATGGTTCCACCACTATAAGGATGGACTTCCTGGCAGGATTTTAATCGCTGTTGGCGTCCAGGGGTTCTCCAGTGTCGTATACGTCTTGTATCCGGTCTCATACCAAAACGAGACTCATCAGAAAAGCACACGAAACGCCATTGTTCTTCTGCCCAATTTCTGTGTTCAAGAGCCCATTGATATCGAATCCTACGATTGTGCATTGCTATAGGTGGTACCCGTAGCGGTCTTCGGGAATGAAGGTTCACTTCATGCAAGCGGTTTCTGACTGTTTGGTCGCTAATTAAGTTCCCTGAAGAGTGATGAAGCCGCACGGCTAACATCATGGCGGTTATTGTTGGAGCTCTTCGAGTTAAGATTTGAATGTATCGGTCTTGTCTCCGTGTGGTGCAGCGATACCGTCCTCCATGGCGCTCAGCCACGGTACCAGTGCTTCGGTAACGTGTCCAAAGTCGACTGATAACACTCTGACTTGTATTCAGAGCTAAAGCCACAGTACGTTGCCGGGAACCAGCTTCTATCATTCCCACGGCTCTGAGCATTTCTTCCCTGCTTAAATGACGTCGCCGCTCCATAATAACGTTGGTTTTAATCAGTAGTAGGGAAACAGTAGCACTAATAATGTCTTCAATGCGTTGTATGTTTTTATAGGGAAAATATTGACAGCTGATTTTCATCTTTTACTCGAATTTGATTCACAGTTCCTGATTCAAATTATGAAATGCACCAAAAAGGATCCATATAAATTTATAAAATCATAAATTTATTACAAAGCCACATCTCAATCTCAAGAAATCCGCATAAAAATGCTTGATCCCTAGACACTTTTGATGTGTGTAGTTGTTATACTAAAATGCCACAAAAACGCACGTTAACTAGCCTCCTCTTCTCTTTTCCGAACATTTATCCCATGTCTATTTGGGGTCGGTTTTCAGTTTAACCAGATTTGGCGGAATGTCAGTATTTTACGTGAAGCGACTGCCATCAGACCTTCACAACCCAGAGGGCTATACGACATTTTTTGGTTAAACCAAATGTTAGACTTTTGAGGGCTCTAACTACCCGTAACGACTGTCGATGATGTTAGTAAGGCAGCGGGTACCGACGGCTTTACGTGCCCTCCGAAGCACGGAAACGCTCATGAAATTAAAAATATTTTTAGTAATGACACATCACAGTCACGACGGTGCCAGACGATGCTTAACCGCAAAGATCACAAGTGATCCGCGGGTAGCACTGGACCACGAGCGGGCAACTAGCCTCCTAGAACGCTAAAGTAGTTAGAACGGTTAGTTCTCTAATGGACGATGTAAGAGAAAGTCAGGGAAGACCTCGAGATGTAGAATATAATTGTGTTCGTGGCACAATGCTTACCTTGTGGAAAAATTATGTCAGAAGTAAGAGAAAAAATTGAAAAACGGGGGGTTGGGTTAGGTTAGGTTAAAAAAACAAACATCTCTATGATAAAAATTAAAGGAAAGTTTAATAAGATTAAGAGATTAGTGTAATCGTTATAATAAAGTGCCACGCACGTTAACTGGCCTCCTCGGACACGAAATTAACCGTTCTTTGATGGTCGATGTAAAGGAAAGCCAGAGAAGACCTCGAGATGTACCTAGAATCTAATTGTGTTCGTGGTAATTCATGTCATCTTCTTTGGATTGATTTGCACATCGAAAACAACGGACTTTGTATAGACAATATGGTTTCAGAACCACAAACTAACGTTTTAAAGAAATTAAAATTCGTCGAAGAGCAATTAATAGCGCAAGTTCACCCAGTTATTACAGTGTTATCGTGGATATCGTGGCCAAGAGATCAACTTCCATCAAGATATCACTTTGTTGGGCTGGTGTAAACTTGCGATTTTAAATACAATGTTCATTATACAGTTTTTACAAAGTAAATATATTTTTTTAAGGGTTATCCGTATGTCCGTACAAGTTACGTACTGTTATATCCCTGGATTGCAAGGGTTCATGCTGGGACGACACAAAACCGTAATGTCAGCTTTTCTTAGTTATTAATCATTGTTTGTAGTAGAAGGCAGTCTGCATCCATCCTTCTTTCGGAACGGTTGTCCTACATAATTATATTTTATTTCAATTATAATTTGTGTATATCAAAAATAGTTTTTTTTAAAAACCAAATCCCAAAGTCCGGGATAACATTTGGTGGCAGCGGTGGGATCCGGAAATTCACAGTGCCCGTTCCGCAGACTCGCGCCGGATCTCGCAAAAATCCAAAACAAAATAACTGAAAAACTATACTCAGTGAATTCCGAAAATAATAAATCCGTATCCAGTGAAATCCTGAAATAATTAATGTGTAACCAGTGTTCAAAAATCAGTGTTTAAAACGAATATCCTATCGTGCCAGTGATATAAGTGATATAAGTGATATATACTCATCCTTGGAGCATCCTTACAATCCGTGTCCTGTAAATAAAGGATACTTTTAACCTTCGAGCTACGTGTCCTGGAATCGAAGTCGCAACTTATCCTGTTAAGAAATAACAATCAAATCCATTCGCCAGACACCGTGCATCGGAATGTTCAAGATCAACGTCGTCGCGTTCTTATCGGTCGCCCACGCATTAGCGATACAGTGAGTCCTTGGTCATTGTTTTGACTACAATATTATTAGAGTTCCTTTGGGTAATAGGCAAAACCCGTTTTAAATAATTTGTTTGTACTATTTTGGTTGTAATATTATATTTAATATCCATCTTTATATTTTTTAAATCGAATTAGAGTCCCGAAAATATTTAAGCGTAATATTTCGCTTTCTTGGTTGGCTCTATGTAATTATGCTAGGAGCAAAAATTGAAGAGCCCACTTTTGATAAGTCAGACGAATCTGTAGAATCCAAAGGTAAGTCATCTCGACAACCATCTCCGTCTTCTAGAAGCACTAGGTCTAAGTCTAAAAGCCTCGAAATGGATATTAACGCTCTTCTTAAATTTATAAAACCTTATGACGGAAGCAGGGAACATTTAAACGCATTTATTATTAAATGTAATAATGCGATGGATTTGGCAACCGATGTCCAGAAACCTATGCTTTTTAAGTATATTATAAATTCACTAGAAGGTAAGGCTGCAACTACTTGCGCTATTAAAGAATTTAGTGATTGGAGCCAATTAAAAGAATTCCTTAAGACTCAGTTTAGTGAACATAAACATTATACACATTTGTTAACTGAGTTACAAGAAAGTAGACAGGGGTTTAATGAAACAGTTAGTCAATTTTCACTTCGTGTCGAAACTGCCCTTTTCAATTTGTTAACTGAAATTTCGTTGGCCAATTATCCTCAAAAGGAAATTCCTGGCCGTATAGCCTCCATGGAGGACCTTGCTCTGCACCATTTTCTTATGGTCCTGTTACCAAGGATTTCAAACCTAGTTAGAGCCCGCAACCCTAAAAACTTTAACAGCGCGGTGAACCTGGCCATGTCAGAGGAGAAAATACAAAATAGCCAGTTCGCCAAACGAAACGCCAGTCAAACTAATAATGCTGCAAAGCCCTATAATAATCAACCATCAAATAACAAATCCAATTCTAAATACTCTAAACCCTATAATAATCCACAATCAAATAATAAATTCAGTTCTGATTACCCTTCACAATCCAAACAAGTTCCGAAGGCATCAGGACCATTCTGTAGATATTGTAAAGCGACGGGACATGATATCAAAGATTGTGAGCTCCGGGTGGCTAACAATAACCGCCGCAATCAGATGAACCAGAGGTCAAACCATGATAATTTTTATCCTAATCGCGTGACCCACGTAGACGAATGTGTAGATGTCCCCGAGGATGATTCCACAGATGAAAATTTAAACTAGTAAAAGCCTCGTCCCGGTGTCACTCGAGGCTATCATCAAAAAATGACACCAACCACATGTTCCAATCCGATAATCTCAAGATTTATGAAATCAACATCGATACTACGAAAAGATTACTTCCCCACGTCCTGTTGGACTCTCCTGTAGCGGAAACACCGCTCTCTTTACTCGTCGATTCCGGCTCGGCGATATGTTTACTAAAATCATCCTCTTTTAGTAAACATCCAAAGATTGTTAAAGAAACAATCAAACTCAAAGGTATCGATCCAGGCGATGAGCCTACGGCTACTGAAGGCCATTTCCAATTAAAACTTAAAGTATCCAAGAATATGTCCATTCCTTTTAAATTCCATGTAGTAAAAAATATTAACCTACCTTATGATGGCATCATAGGTACAGACTTCCTTACTACATTTGGTTGTAAGATTGATTACACCTCTGATATCCTTAGTCTAGGTAAAGACAAAAAGGTGAAAATCAAACTACACTTTAGTGAGCCCACTTATGTCATTCCTCCTAGGACAGAAACTATAATCGAATGTTCTGTCTTAAATCCACAAATTAAAGAAGGCTTTTTACTTGACTATCACCATTCAGATGATTTACTATTTCCAAATTGCTTAGTAAAAGTAAAAAATAATAATCGAATAAACATCTCAGTGGTAAATGTTTCCGAAAATCATATTGAACTCTCTCTAATCTTAAATTAAAACTAACTCCAATGTGTAAAAGTACCCCTATATCGATAAACAATATTTCTGTTGATATAAATCACAATACTAATCTAACATCTTTTGAACGCTCACAACAGGTTCTTAACCTCTTACGAACATCGCATTTAAACTCAGAAGAATTGGAAGCTCTTTGTGACCTCTGTTCAAATTACGCCGATATCTTTCATCTCCCTGATGAACAATTAAGTTTCACTAACGCTTTACAACATGATATACCAACCACTTCTTCTATTCCAATTCACACTAAATCATATCGTTTCCCAGAAGTTCATAAGAAAGAAGTTAACGATCAAGTTAATAAAATGCTTAGCCAAGGGATAATAGAACCCTCTACTTCTCCATGGTCTTCACCCATTTGGGTTGTCCCAAAAAAGTTAGACGCATCTGGCCAACAAAAATGGCGGGTCGTCATCGACTACCGCAAGTTGAACGATATAACAATCGGCGACGCATATCCCATACCACAGATTTCGGAAATCCTAGATCAACTGGGATCATGTAAATATTTCTCAACCCTTGATTTATCTTCTGGCTTTCATCAAATTGAAGTTAAAGCCGAGGATAGACCGAAAACAGCATTTACAGTTCCACAAGGACATTACGAATTTGTCCGAATGCCATTCGGTTTGAAAAACGCGCCTTCTACCTTCCAAAGATTAATGAATACTGCTTTGTCTGGCTTACAGGGTATTCGCTGCTTCGTATACCTAGATGACATCGTAATCTATTCTCACCAGCTTTCCGATCACATAGATAATCTTTCTCAAGTCTTCAAAAGATTACGAAATTATAATCTTAAACTTCAGCCAGACAAATGTGAATTTTTACGTAGAGAGGTCGCTTACTTAGGACATATAATTACAGACGAAGGTGTGAAACCTAACCCTGAAAAAATCAAGGCAGTCACTGAATATCCAATCCCTAAATGTCCTAAAGACATAAAATCATTTTTAGGCCTCGTGTCATATTATCGCCGTTTCATACCTGGATTTTCCAAACTAGCTAAACCTTTAACTAATCTACTCAAAAAGGACGTGCCCTTTCTATGGGAAAACGCTCAACAATTATCATTCGAAAGCCTAAAGAACAAACTTGTTTCCGCCCCTATATTAGCTTACCCCGATTTCTCTAAACCTTTTATCCTTACCTGTGACGCTTCAAACTACGCAATATCTGCGATTTTGTCCCAGGGTCAAATAGGCCAAGATAGACCTATAGCATTTGCATCTCGCACCCTGAACAAGGCCGAATGTAATTATAGTGTTACTGAGAAAGAATGTCTCGCCATACTATTCGGCACGAAAACATTCCGCCCTTACCTATACGGTAACCATTTCTCAGTTGTCACTGACCATAAGCCCTTACAATGGCTATTTAATTGTAAAGACCCTGGTTCAAGGCTGATTCGTTGGCGACTCAAACTAGAAGAATTCGAATATGACATTGAATATAAAAAGGGCAAAATAAATTCCAATGCCGACGCCCTCTCTCGATTCCCAGTCAACCCTGTCCAACCGGAATCTATATCAAAGCCCAATCCTGAAATGGAAAGAGAACCCTCTCAGGCAGTAGATAAAGACCTCATGGATCTTTTAATATCTCCACCCTCGTTTCATCCTGAAGAGCTAAACTCACCTGTTACAGATCCTCTTGCTCTAGATGATAACGACTTACTCCCTTTGCCTGAAATAGAGCTTAATTCTAAATCTCCTGAAATCCTGGAAGAAAACACTAATAATGACTTACCTTCTACCTCTGAACGCTTGTGGATTCCGGACGATCCACCTGCAAATCCAACGATCCAGCATCCAAGCTGTGACCCTGAAAACAGTAATGACCTACCTGGTATATCCAATGATAGCTATCCCGCGTTCCTAAAAGCAACAGCGCAAAAAGATAATATGAACTTTAATACGGTAATTCAAGAACATAAAGAAGATATAACTAAATCTAAATATAAAATAATTATCTTACCTACATCTATAGATCTCGATGAGTCGAATCCATATGTCCAAAATATTTTAGATAACATGTCCAATAATTCGGAGATTATCCACAAAGAAAGATCTTTAAATTCGTTTATATCGTTTGAAAATAAGGATATAACATACTATTTCCTATTTTTCAAAGTACATCATTTTGACAAATCTAGCTATCCAGATATCTATGAGAGCCTGAAAAGAATAAGGAATGAACTAGTTATCAATTTAAATCTAGATTCAAACCCTGATATCTCTATAACAGATTTTAAAAACCCATTTGATACTCACCAATATATTAAGATTTATAATATGCTCCTCTATTTGTTCAATAACAGTAATATAAATATACATATATACAAAGGCTCAATCATATATCCATCTTTATCTGAAATTCCTAAAATACTCAAAGAAAACCATGATATTCCTATCGCCGGACACCTAGGCAGTAATAGAATGCTTAAGCGAATCCAAGAGACCTTCTATTGGAAGAACATGCGTGTTGACATTGAAAATTTCATTAAGAAATGCACGCAATGTCAGACCAATAAAGCTCTTAGACAAATAAATCGGGCTCCCATGCAAATAACGAGTACATCAACTCAACCACTCCAACGAATATCACTAGATGTAGTTGGACCACTACCCGAAGCAGGGGTTGCTAAATTAAAATATATACTTACCATTCAAGATGACCTAACAAAATTCTCTTCCGCATACCCGATTCGAAGCACTACCGCAGAAGAAACCAGCGAATGCCTTCTTCACTATATATCTATTTTTGGTATCCCGAAAATGATCCTCACAGACCAAGGAACCAATTTTACATCTGAACTATTTCGCAAAACTTGCGAATTCCTTAAAATAAAGAATCTTTGGTCATCTCCATATCATCCACAGACTCAAGGAGCCCTTGAGCGCAGCCACTCCACTCTTAAAGAGTATCTGAGATCTTTTGTGGATGATGAACAATCCAATTGGCCCAGATACGTGTACACAGCCATGCTTACCTACAACACGTCTATTCACTCTACTACCAACTTCACGCCATACGAATTAATGTTTGGAAACAAACCCGTGATCCCAAATTCCTTATACGACGAAGCACCAGGAGCAACTTACCCTGACTATGTCCGTATGCTCCAGAGTAGGCTGAAATATTCTAGAGAAAAGGCTTTAGATTCCATAAGGAAATCCAAAGAGTCCTCTAAAACCTACTATGACACTCACACTCGTCCAGCTAAATACAAAATCGGGGACTATGTGTATCTGAAAAACCATCTACGAATGCGTAAAGCACTTTCACCACAGTGGAAAGGGCCTTATAAAGTAGTTAAAATCAATGGTAATAATACACTTACCTTACTTATTAATCGACGTCATGTCACCCATCACTTTGACCAGGTAAAACTGGCTGAAGTAAACTCGTAACTTAGAAAATAAATAATCACTTAAATTAGTTATATAAATTAGACTTACCATAGGTTATTTTTACAGTACAGCTCAGGGCCAACCCTATCAGAAGTTCATCGAGCCAATCAACTCTAGTTCCGGACTCTACTTCGATTATTTAGGAAAGTTAAGAATAAATAATATTAAGCTTAATATAGTTATACCTGTAGATTTATCTCACTTCAAACCTCATGTACAAAATATTAAATCAGCCCTTTTAATTACTGAAGAATTATGTAACCAAACTAGAATTATAGAAATTAATACAGATTGTTATAACCATCTAAAACCATTAACAGTGCGGTTCCAAGATATGAGCAGGGAACTGGAAGCAATCTCACATTTAATTGATAATAGAGCAAAACGTTCTGCTTGGATTAGCGGTGCAGGAACGATCTTTAAAAAGATATTTGGTATTTTAGACGAAAATGATGGTTTACGATATGATGAAGCCATTAGAACCATACAATTTAATGAAAGAAAAATAGCTTCATTAATGAAAGAAAATATTTTAGTAACTACTACAGTGTTAAATCAATATAATGTCACTCTAAATAAAATAAAAGAGAATGAAGCAAATTGTAAAGACGCTATTACTAAACTATCAGCAAATGTCAAAAACATTACAGAAATCACAAACGGTTTGCGAATACAAGCATATGTTAATGAAGTAATTAATGCAATTGAAACATCTATACTTACCCTTTCTTTTCAATTAGAAGACATCATTAACGCTATTCTATTCAGTAGCCAAAATATCTTACATCCTGCTATAATAACACCCACAGAACTTCACAAAGAACTTACAAATAATTAAAGATACTTACCCAGTGACCTCGAGCTGCCTGTATCTTTAGATATTAATTCTGTTCATGTAATCTTAAGTATTTCTAGGTTAGTTTGTTTCTATGCTAGTAATAAGGTAGTATTTGTATTGCAAGTACCAATGGTCAAAATTCAAGAATATGTGTTATATCATAGTATCGCTCTACCAACACCACATAATGCTTCAAACCCAAATACGTTTAGTTTAATATTACCTGATAACAAGTACATAGCAATGACCAAGGACAAATCCCTCTATTGTGTTTTCAATAGTTTAGAAGTTTGTCTACTACTCACTCCCGGCAATTATATTTGTGACATCGAAAATGTATACTCCACAGACGCAAAGCCCACATGTGAGAGTGAACTTCTCTCAAAAATAGTTACTGAAAAACCTACTCAATGTCGCACAAAATCTCTTATAAGAAATATAAATATCTGGAAAGCCTTAATTAACAATAAGTGGATCTTTATACAATCGGAACCTAATAAAATATCAATAGATTGTTTAAATACCAAATTACAAGAAATTACTATTTCAGGTACAGGAATGCTCAACATTCCAAAAAAAATTGTATTGTCTATTGTAAAACTACCACACTCATACCTAAGTATAACACCTTCAATGTAACCTCTCCGATCAACCACTTTCCAGATTTTAACCTAATTAATGACTCTTGTTGTAAAAATGAAATAAATGTATCACCCGTAAAATTAGATAATATAAATTTAGATGATTTTCATACCGATTATAATGACAAAGTGAAATCTATTCTAGATGACCTAGAACCCATCGAACATCCGCCAACCCCACACATTGTAACGTATGGGACACATTATTCAATTTTGACACTTGTAATTGTAGTTTTTATATTCCTATTTCTTGTATACTTAATTTGTAAGAGAATCTGTAAATTACGCAACCGTTCCTGTAAAATTAAAATAAATAATTGTAAAACCGCATCTCAGCCTGAACCTGTAATAGAAATGACAGACAGACAGACAGATCCCGAAGATAAACCTAATATTAGCAATGTTGCTCCACTTCGAATTACAATATAACAGAGACTTTGAATTAACCCCAAAGCCTCCTTTTAAAGGGGGAGGTGTTATATCCCTGGATTGCAAGGGTTCATGCTGGGACGACACAAAACCGTAATGTCAGCTTTTCTTAGTTATTAATCATTGTTTGTAGTAGAAGGCAGTCTGCATCCATCCTTCTTTCGGAACGGTTGTCCTACATAATTATATTTTATTTCAATTATAATTTGTGTATATCAAAAATAGTTTTTTTTAAAAACCAAATCCCAAAGTCCGGGATAACAGTACCCATCCGATTTTAGTCCAATCCCTCAACTATTTATCAATGAAGGCCTTACGTATGTGGCTAAAACTAGTGTATACACAGATCCATGGAATCAGTTTTGAGTGGTAAGGGTGACCTTGGAAATATAAAGCGCGGTCAGAATTATAAAAACATTACAAACGCTACCAACAGTGCACACGCGTGAACTAAAATTGATATGTGCGCTAATGCGCTATGTGCGCTGTTTGCGCGCTATCTAATCAGACCAGGATTGTGTGCGTACGTGTGTGCAAATATCAAAATTAGAGTTACGTACTCGGCATTTCGAATTTCAAGACACAGAAAACAGTTGTTGTAATTAATTATTGATCAGAATGCAATATTTAACCATTGTAAACTTAAATGTTTACTAACAAAACTAAAATAAATCAAATTCTGAAACGTCAAATTTTGAGTTTGACATTTGTGCACTCACTGCACAACCTAAGTATTGCCATGCCAATATCCATGAGCAGCGTTTACATACTTTAATGACGTCACTGATGACGTCCCATTACTTACGTTGGTGCAAATACGTTCAATTCGGTCACTTCACTCCGTTAGCGCGCTATTGGTACCGATAGGGCGAAAAAGCGCAATTTGGACCGCACGGATAGTCAACATGACAATAGGAGCTTCCAATTTTGGCCGCCGCCGGCACAGAAAACTTGATGACTCTAAACTAAACAAGACTTTCCAAACTTTCTGATAGTGAATATTGTTGTATGAAGATGGCAGTTTTGGTTTTGATTGTTTCTTTTTTTTAAACGAATATATTTTTTATGGAAACTTTTTTCGAGAAATATTTCAGAATCACATATCATGGAGTCAGTTAATCCGCCCTAGCAGTTCTCTGCAGATAAAGACTTCAGCATATACAAGAAGTTGTACTCATCGAGACCTTTCAAATGATGTTTGGTCACAAAATGGTACAACATGACAGGACGACACCTCATGGGGTCAGTTAATATACCCTAGCCTAGCGGTTTTCCTGCACGAGATACAGACTGAAGAACCCATACAAGAAGTTGTAGTACTCATTTAGAGCTTTCAAATGACGTAGGGCACAAAGTATTATAGGACAACATATAGGACGGAACGCCCATTCTCCTTTGGGTTGTAAATGGATTTGTCCTCCCGATTAAATGCCACGCACTCACGAGTGATAATGGGTCGATATGAAAATTATTCTCATACAACGTATGACAATAATGGTTGAGTCCGATACCACCCATAACTAAATATTGGAAAAGTGGAAATACTTAATGTTCCAGGAAACAATACAATAAGCTTTCGTAATCATAATTCACAAGTCACAAGGCTTGACGTTAGATAAAGCTGTGGCGGACATTGGACATAAATAAATTTCTGTTGGTCTAACATAGGTAAGGTACCTCTGTGGTATCGCGCGATTTCAACAATTAAAGCATTTTCTTTCTTTCTTACTATAAAACATAGAATTACTAAGAAAAACCTCGCGAGCCCACACAAAGCCACGCTTTTAGCTAGTGATAAGTCAAAGTTTTTCAAAATCCCGCCGAATTTTATTGTTATTCTACACCGAACAACAGGCGAACGCTGCGATACACAGCTGAGCGCGGTCATCGACCCGAGCCGTCACAGAATACTTGATAGCTAGTGTGCCGTCTGGTAATACGGCATTTATTTAGTATTTTTTAAAGATAAGTAATCGACTATCATTTTTGATATTTTATTGGATATATGGATTCAGTTACTGCTACAGATATTCTGATTTTAATATGTCCCGTAATTTCAAAATAGGGGTGTATAGTAAGGAAGTAAGGATATAATTATATAGTAAGGGTTTACATTTGATCTCCAGGACGTCTGTGTCGACGAAATATCTCATTACATCGTGCAAGGCGGGCTCCAGACGAGGTCCAAACTTGAACTCATTGGCGCTCTCATGCCTGCAACAATAAATAATCACATTTAACTAAATATAATACTTATATTATATATTTACTTATATATCTCACATAATTAGCTGTAAGTTTTAATATTCAATGTTGATTGCGCCTGTAAAGACCAGCTAGGCTAGCATGACTTCGAAAACGCGATAGATACAGCGATTTATTGACATCCAACTGTCAAAATTTGATAAAAACGCCCACCATATTGAATTTTACCACGTGATTAATTTAATGACATTTGGTCATGCTCGCGAAATCGATATAGATATTTATCGACATCCAACTGTCAAAATATAATAAATATAGCCGCAATATTTAATTTTTCAAATCGTACCACGCCATAATTAATTTGGTCATGCTCGCGAAATCGATATTATTTTGTGGTGTCTATATATTTTATCACGCACAGTCATGCTAGCGGAGCTGATATTATATGTTTAAAATTGTTTTGTGTAAACGCTGTTGGTGTATCATATAAATAAATGAGATGATGGAGTGAATCTCCATCATTTCATTACAGTAACTGACCTCTGACTAATTTCGTAACTTGTATCTAGGAAATCAGAAACTACGCACACCCAGACCGAGATAAACATTTTTGGTTCACACAAATATTCACCCCGCACGGGAATCGAACCCTCAACCTTACGGATGGCAGTCCGGTATGGTGACCACTCTGCCATCGAGTCTTCTTGCTTCACACTTGTGGATTCGTTATTGTTATTTTTCAAAATACTAATAGCGTGTGTATAAATATCAATTCCAATAAAGTCCATATTTAAATACTTACATACTATAAACAGGGCCGATACTTCGCAGCAGCTCAGTCAAGTGTTCGTCAGACTTCCTCGCGATGATATTTAACAGCGTATAAACAGATGATTCGAAGTAAGTGAAGTTGTAATTCAGCATGTTGTCCTGTATCGCTTCACGGATTAGCGTTATTTCGGGAGCGGAGGTTGTGGTCGCTGGAAGAAGGAGATTGGCATCATCACCTATACTTAATCACTACATAGTATAAAACAAAGTCGCTTTCTCTGTCCCTATGTATACTTAGATCTTTAAAACTACGCAACGGATTTTGATGCGGTTTGTTTTAATAGGTAGAGTGATTCAGTGGGAAGGTTTTTAGCATAATTTTATACCCCATATTCCTACGGGAACGGGAACTATGCGAGTGAAACCGCGGGGCGCTGCTAGTAATATAAAAAGAGGAAAGACTTGTTTGTTTGTAACGAATAGGCTCCGAAACTACTGAACCGATTTCAAAAATTCTTTCACTAATAGAAAGCTAATTTATCAATACGTGACATAGGCTATATTTTATCCCCGTAATCCCACGGGAACGGGATATACGCGAGTAAAACTGTGGGGCGTGTCGACTCATATTTTTGAGGATTAGAACTCGGCCACCGATATGGCACTATCAGTGGCCTTGTAAAGGTCCTCGCGTGTGCAGGTGTAGGGACACGCACGACAAGTTAGAAGATGGGCCATTGGCTACTATCTTATATAGACTGAAAGGAGGACAAAAAAAAGAGATTAACATCCTCACCGCGTGTAGTTTTAGGGGCATTGGGTCCAACCATCGGTCCCGGGTACTGACTTGTTTCCTTCGCCGCGAAGTTCAACGGAGTAGTCAACTGGATTCAAAATTATAATCACTATAGTATAAAACAAAGTCGCTGTTGCTATCCGTTTCTATGTATGCTTACATCTTTACAACTACACAACGGATTTTGATGCGGTTTGTTTTAGTAGATAGAGCGATTCAAGAGGAGGGTTTTTAGCATATTTTTATCCCCGCATTCTCACGGGAGCGGGATCTATCGCGTAGTATCTGCTTGTCTTAAGGTATAAGTTGGTAGCCGACTGCAAACAGCAGCAGCAGACCACACGTCGCTGCGCCACTACTGGTTTGTATGTATTTCTATGAAATTACATTCGCAGTGGGCGACATGAAGCTAGCTTCGCGTCGCCGAGCAACAGACGGCGAAGTGTCATGATGACGTTAGGCGGCGACGTGTGGTCTGCTGCTGTCTGCAGTCGGCTACCGACTTATACCTTTATGTTATTTTAATGTGTAGTGTTCGTGTAAATCAAAGAAATCAATAGTACTAACCTCCACGTCAGATTCTTTGCTGTCACTTTTGGTAGTCGTGTCTGTAGCTGTAGCTGTAGGTGTAGGTGTAGCTGGGGATGTAGGTGTAGTTGACGGGGGAATGGTTTCAGTTGTAGTTTTCGTGGGATTTGTAACTACTCCTGGAAATAAGGCTTATCTAAAGGCAAAAGTGATTGATAGATCAACGGACAGCTCAAACTATGCTGAAAAACATTATGCGATCCAAAGGATTCCCGAAGGAAAACTGCTAGAGTATTTATTAGATCAAACACACCGATCATGAAACAACCATTTAAATACAACATACCTTTATCACTAAAATCTATATTATAAAACTCAGCCAGTCTATCCACTATTTCCACTCTTATCCTGTCATTGTATTTCCCGTAAACTTTCCTTCCCACTTCGGCCAAAGACGCTTCGAAGAGTTTTCTATCGTTGTACATAGTACTGAGTTCGTCTATAGTCAGGTTCCACATGTTAGGATGAGGCCCGAATTTTCTAGGTTTTTCTAGGACCTGTAACCATAATTTTATAGGATAAAACAAAGTCGCTTCCCGCTGTCCGTCCCTATGTATGCTTACAACTTTAAAACTACGCAACGGATTGTGATGAGGTTTGTTTTAATAGATAGAGTGATTCAAGAGGAAGATTTCTTGCATTTTATTCATTATTTGATTTCTTCATTTTTTGATATCCTTACTAATATTATAAATGCGAAAGTAACTCTGTCTGTCTGTCTGTTACCTTTTCACGGCTAATCTACTGAACCGATTGACTTGAAATTTGGTACAGGGGTAGCTTATGGTCCGGGGAAGGACATAGACATTTTATCCCGAAATTCCCATGAGATCGGGGAACTACGCGGGTGAAATCACAGGGCGCTAGTTCCTTATAGTTTCGGATTTGGTTTACACGCACGCTTGAATAATTCACCTTGTATATAGTCTGTGCTAGGTTAGGTTAGCAAAGTGGATTAGGGGTTAGCAAAGTGGATTTTAATCAAAGAGATTAATATAGTTTTTATAGTTATCATGGTTATTAGCACTCAAATAATTATAATTACCGGGATATTTACCATGTATACCTATTATTTGTTTCGAGTTCCCGATATTTCGACGCTGTTGCAAGCGCCATGATTACGGATGAACGTTCATCCGTGATCATGGCGCTTGTAACAGCGTCAAAGAGATTAATCTTATTTACCTCGTCTTTCTTGTCGGTCCCGTCGTTGTTCGGAGAGAGTAGAGTAGTAGAGTACTTTAGAAGGTCCCGGTTGTCGTACTAACGTCGTACAACACATTAGACATTAGGCTTTGTTCATTACTAGCTGTGCCCCACGGTTTCTTACGCGTAGTTCCCGTTCCCGTAGGAATTTTGGGATAAAAAGTATCCAATGTCCTTCTCCTGGTTGTTAGCTACCTCCCCACCAATTTTCAGGCAAATCAGTTCAGCCGTTCTTGAGTTATGAATAGTGTAACTAACACGACTTTCTTTTATATATACAGTTTTCAAGTTATAAGTTAGCGATTAGATATTCTACCTTATCATAGCAAACTTCAAAACTTACATAGATTTCGCCGCCAATGGCAAAATTTGCCGCCCTTTTAAAATCTATCATTTTTATCAGCAGATAATGTTTTTTATACAATCTTTTTTATGTTTATAGTTTAGTTTATGTGTATGATATCTTTGGGGCTGTCTCTGGCAAAATCTGCCGCCCTACTCAGCCAACTAGCCTATTCAGAACTGAGCGGCATTTGCGTCCACTGTGGGTAGAGATACATACCGCATGTCTCTCTTACCTATTTTTGTTGTGAACAAATATACCGCATACCCAATGGGTTTTCTCTGCCGCAAGCGGTAGCCAGTCTGCTTGACTCTGAACAGGTCTTATAGTGACACGTTAAAAACATTCTTATAAGCAAAGCATACTATAAGTTTACGGACTATATTAATGACCAGGAAGTTTGGCATTAAATTTCTGCACACGCAACCTCAGTATGCTATTTTTAGTTTATGACCTATGTCATTATTTTACTTCTATATTTATAGTTTTTTTTTATATACCTTTTGACATGTTTTTTATTGTTGACATTAGTTATAAGTGACATTTGTATTTAATTTTATTAAAAAAAAAAACCAGCCCGAGTTTCTTGCCGATTCTTCTCGGCTGATGTAATTCCGAATCGGTGGTAGAATCAATTCTGACGTTCATAAGTGCCTCATTGAGGTCTTACCTGAATAAAGGATTTTTGACTTGACTTTGAGTGTAGTTGGTGTGTTATAATGTCTTCGGCGGCAGATTTCGCCGCCTCTGGCAAAATCTGCCGCCCTTTTAAAGCCACTCTAGGCTCATTCTATTAGCCTACTGTTAAACGCCCCTGCCAATAGCTACATACATTGAGTTTCTCTGCGGGATCCTCCGTGACCAGCCCCATCGTGAATTGTACTTCGTAGTCCAGAACCTTCGATCCGCTCGGAGTGATACCAGCCAGGTAGTCTTCCACGTCATTGAACTCCACTGTGTCTGCGGTTTAGAGATGTTTAATTATTTTGAACGGCTAAAGCACTGGTGATAGAGTCAGCTTAGAACGCATAGAATAAGGATCACGACCAAGATTCTCTTTGGCATATTATCTAAGTTAGAACGTCATTACTTCTCTTTCTCTATGGTATAGAGTCCCCAAGTTTTCTGTGCCGGTGACAGCGTCGCTGTAATCGCATCTTTTGGTTGTCAGTTTATTGAATACTAAATAAATGCCGTATTACCAGACGGCACACTAGCTATCAAGTATTCTGTGACGGCTCGGGTCGATGACCGCGCTCAGCTGTGTATCGCAGCGTTCGCCTGTTGTTCGGTGTAGAATAACAATAAAATTCGGCGGGATTTTGAAAAACTTTGACTTATCATTCATATCACTTTTTAAATAAAAGCAAAAGATAAAAACTAACTTCACTATTATATTGTCACCCGTCGTTTACATTAACTGTGTGATTAAGTATCTCGAATTCAAAATAGGAGTGTATACAATACACTAGCGACTTAAAGTACCTTACATAATATAACTATACCTCTCTTACGTCTGTGCACGGGGAGTTGATCCTGTATCTTCTTCAGCAATATATCAGTAGTATACATATCTAAGTTGTAATAACTATTAAACACTGCGTCTAAGAATACATTAACTACTTGATTAGCCATTATTTTGTTATCAGGGTATTCTCTCAAAAGAGCCAGACTTGGACCGAAGTCTATAGTTTTAGTTGTAAATAATTTGTTTTCTATTATTTCTATAATGTCTTGGACATTACGATCGACGTGGTAGTTTATTTGTGGCCATATTTCTATTAGTTTTCTTATTTCGACTGTAAAAAAACAATAATTTAATACAAACATTTTAAAATAAAAGAAACTTGAAGACACTACATAGTATAAAACAAAGTCGCTTTCTCTGTCCCTATGTATGCTTACATCTTTAAAGCTACGCAACGGATTGTGATGCGGTGCAACGATTTGTTTTGATAGATAAACTGATTCAAGAGGAAGGTTTGTAGCATTCTCACAAGAGCGAAAACTACGTGGGTGAAACCGCAGGGCGCTGCTAGTAATAAAATAACATATTCGGTCTCCCCCAGGGAAGTGCTTTTTCTCCGGCTCATTTTAACGTATATACTAAAGACAACTCATTTTACTGGACACACGACACTTTCTTTATAACCAGACTAGTTGTAATCCCAATCCCGTGGGAATTTTGGGATAAAAAGTATCCTATTCCTATGTGTTGGTCCCGGTTATAAAGATCATAGAGATCTTAATCGGTTCAGTAGTTTTTGAGATAAATCGTAACAAACAATCAAATCGTTCCCCTTCCTCTTGAATCACTCTATCTACTAAAACAAACCGCATCACAATCCGTTGTTTAGTTTTAAAGATGTAAGCATACATAGGGACAGAGAAAGCGACTTTGTTTTATACTATGTAGTGATGATATAGTATAGGCTATAGAAGATATTGTTTACCTTTTATCTCCATCATATTCGGATTCAATAAAGCATTATTAATATACTCTATGAATATATTTTTCACATTCGTCTCCACTGGATTTATTCTATTTTTGATGTATCTGAAAAATAAAGAAACATCGGCATATTGAAATAAAACACTTAAACGGATTTTTGTCGTGGTTGTATGTCGAATCCGAAACGTCAGAAAATGTAAAACAAAATACAACCACAAAAATCCGTTTAAGTGTTTTATTTCAATGTGTAGTGTTTGTGTAAATCAAAGATATTAACATCGGGATATTTACCATGTAAGTACCTATATTGTTGCATAATTTACAGGTCTTAATCGCGTATAACATAATTGTCTGTCTTCTCGTGACCACGATCGGTGTAACCCGGTCGAAACGTCGAGGTAAATAATAATTATGTTATACGCGATTAAGACCTGTAAATTATGCAACAATGAATTCCGATCGCGAAAGTTTAAAAAGTGTAATGTAAGTATATTGTTTATTTCGAGATTCCGATATTTCGACCCATGATCACGGATGAAACTAAACACGGGAAACTCTAGTAGGAAGTAGGATTGTGGCGAATTGAGACCTTTAGTTTTGAAAATACTTACAACGGCAATAATTCGCTGAATTTCATCAATATCTGTTTCAAATGAGCGTCGTTCTTCTTGACCATAATGTCCAGTAATATATCTATGGCTGCCTGGAAGTAGCTGAACTTCTTATACACCATATTTGATATAATAGCTGAGTTCATCGAGAATTGCTGATCAAGATTTACGGCTGAAAATGTTTTATATTTTAATTATTTGTATTATAATATAGGTATAAATATATTTTGGTTAAGATAGAGACTGAATATTTTTAACAAAAAATTTAACTGAAAAATAAAGATCAACGACAAAGAAACTATTAAGACACGATTACGACACCATCACGACACGACTCCAATGCCATTGACATACAATAACGATACAATAATGACACTATTACAATACGATTGACATACTATTATAACACTATTATAATACAATTGACATACCATTATGATATTGAGCCACAATATTTCCTGTGTCGGTGCCAGCGTCGCTGTAATCGCATCTTTTGGTTGTCAGTTTATTGATTAGAGTCGAAATGACAATAGGAGCTTACAATTTTGGCCGCCGGCACAGAAAAGATTTTGACACTATATAATATGACACGACATTATTAAAATACAGATACGTACCGTAATTATAATTATTGGGAACTTCTATCATAGTTATTTCGGGAGCTACAAATTGGTTTGGTATTACACTCGGATAGTTTTCAGTAGTTACATAATCATCTGATGCTCTGAAATTAGGCTGAAAGAGAGAGTACATTTAAACACTGTTGGGCCTATTTCACGACCTTCAAGTAACGTTACTCACCAAGTAAAGTTAGTTTTGTCTCTTTCTTACTTTATATCTCGTGACGAAGACAAAACATGTGACTAACTCGGAACGTTACTTGAAGATGGTGAAATAGGTCCTAAAGCAGTTTTAATTACGCACACATAGATGTTTGTTACTCTTTCACGCAAAAACTATAAAACCAATTTAAATGAAATTTGGACCAGATGTTTCTGTTCAGAAATAACACATAAGATAATATTTATCCCAAAATTCCCACGGGATTGGGATTGATGCAAGCTTCTTCTTAGCGTGTCGACTCATATATTTGAGGACCAAAACTCGGCCACCGATATAGCGCTATCAAGGTCCTCGCGTGTGCAGGTGTAGGGACACGCACGGCAAGTTATTGGCCGTTGAGTCGTGGTGGATCGGCTAGTCTGCGTTACCGACTTGCCGTTCGCAGACCATTGCCCAGGGTACGCCGGACGCATGCTTATTTATTTTAAAACAAGCACACCAACAGAAAGTACATAAAACATTTTTAAAAATATAGTGTGTATGTAACAAAATATATATATTACTAGCTGCGCCCCGCGGTTTCACACGCGTAGTTCCCGTTCCCGTTCCCGTAGGAATTTCGGGATGAAAAATAGATGTTGGCCGATTCTCAGACCTACTGAATATGCTCACAAAATTTCATGAGAATCGGTCAAGCCGTTTCGGAGGAGTATGGCAACGAAAACTGTGACACGAGAATTTTATATATTAGATGATACGCCACTCGGGGAGGCTCCTTCCGTGCACCCCATTGATTGATGCAGGCAAAACCCGGGTATAGATAATACTGTCTTTCTTACTGTACAGTCAGCGATAGATAAAAGATACCCCCCCTTGGTATTGTTCACTTTAAAATGACAACCAAGTAAGCAAAGACGGTATCTTTTATCTGACGCTGAGTGTACTATTTAATTCATTAAACTTTATTACCATGATGTTGGTAGGTCTCGCGGTGTACTGCGGAGTGACATCGCGGTTTGTAAACGGGGTGTCATGGCCGATTGTTGGATGTCTGTCGGCTAAGTTCTCAGTCATCCTCCCCGCACCTATATGTAAACGAAAATGTATAATCATAACATAATCATCCTCTTCATCATCTCATAAAGGTGCTGATAGACTTGACATGAGCATGACTTGTAATGAGCATTCGCATGTTGCTCGCCAGAGCGCTCAATAGAATGTTCGCTAAAATGTTCTAGTATTTTTCTGTAATGTAACATTCGCGCGAATGCTCATTACAAGTGAGTGTCAAGTCTATCAGCACCTTTACAGTAACTGACCCCTAACTAAGTCCGTAACTTGTATCTAGGGTATCACAAACTACGGACACACTCATTCACACACACCCAATCGATACGATTGTTATCATGGCACGAATACTATACGATATAACATTACAATAATCATACATACATACCTTTACTATTAAATTCTTGTATTGCTTTCTTAAAGCTATTTGTGTCTTTGGAAAATGCGGTAACTCCATCTGTTGGTCTATATATAATTTCAGGAATATATTTGTCTGTTTGTAGAAAATTCTGGAACGAAAATAGATACTTTGACTTCCAATCAGAAGGTGCCTGGTTCGGTCCCCGCCAATGTGTCTTTAATTTACGAATTCGTAATGTTATTTTGTGAATACAATCACAATAAAAGACAACCCCACTGAGTTTCTTGTTACTTCTTCTCAGTAGTGGGCGCGTAGTGAACTAACAATCAAATCAATTTAGTTTAAGTTTTGACAATTATAAGTGATTGTATCAATCCTTGATACTAAAGATATTTTTGATTTTGAGTTATGAACGTTTATTCGACGTTCTTACGGTGAAGGAAAATATCGTGAGGAAACCTGCACACACCTGGGAAGAAATTATAATATAGCGCGACCCGCACTCGGCCTGTGATTGACTAAGGACTGATCGCCCTAATTCAGGGTAGGGAGAGCCCCTCGGTGGGGACATATATCAGCTGACAATGGTGGACTTCACACACAACCTTTGATTTCATCGCAGGTGTGTGCAGGTTTCCTCACGATGTTTTCCTTCACCGTAAGAGCGTCGAAATAAACGTATACGAATTCGAAAATTGAAAACGCATTGGTACGTGGCGGGGTAAGTAAGACAGTCTATCAATTTGGATCTTTAAACAGTTGATTTTCCTTACCCTTGGTTTGGTAGTTATCGCCACCACCACCCCTCTGCTCATGTAAGGGTAGTCAATGCCTATAGCCGGAGAATCACCCGGCAAATACTCGTCTACCTTCAGATAGCGCATGCCTGCAAACAAAATTAATGTAGAAATTTGTACAACTATATACAATACAACTAGGGTGCACGGAAGGAGCCTCAGGAAGAAGGAGTATCATAATAAGCATGCGCCCTGGGCAATGGTCTGCGGACGGCAAGTCGGTAACGCAGGCTAGCTGATCCTTCCACCACGACTCAACGGCCAATAACTTGCCGTGCGTGTCCCTACACCTGCACACGCGAGGACCTTGATAGCGCTATATCGGTGGCCGAGTTTTGGTCCTCAAAAATATATGTCGACACGCAAAGATAAAGAAGTACAACTAGATTTGACTCTGACGCATAATGTGCATTTCTCACAAGGCACACTTCTCTCCCTTCCCCTGAGCTGTGGTGCGGGGTTTACAGTTTACGGAGCATAATTATCTACTATATAAAAATAAGTCGGGTTTTCCTTCCTGACGCTATAACTCCAGAACGCACGAACCGATTTCCACGGTTTTGCATTCGTTAGAAAGGTCTCGGACTCCGTGAGGTTTATAGCACTATAGTTTATCCCTGTATTCCCACGGGTATGGGAACTACGCGAGTGAAACCGCGGGGCGCTGCTAGTTAGTTATAATGATTACCCACAATATTTTCTTCTTAACTATCATTAAATTAATTTAGGTGCCGTTCAGCGCCACCCGTTCAGTGGTTTGAGCTGTTGAATGTTGGTGTGTACGTCACAATTACGATCCAATCCCAACACGATTACAACACCATTACAACACTATCACAACACGACTCTTGACACGATCGCAACACCATCACAACACGATTATAACACCATCATGATACAATTACAATACAAACCAAAAACTGCAAAATAAAAAAAAGGTTTAACATACCATAGTTATCATGGAGACTGTTTATGGTTGGTTTCTGAAACATTTCTATGGTCTTTCTATTTTTAAAATTTAGTGAGCTTGTTGTAACATTTAATATTATGTTTTCGAGAGGGAATTTCGGGCTACTGAATGGTCCCTGAAAAAAAGAGGAAATATTGTAATGAGGTCGATTAAAATTACTTTTGGATTAGAGAGTCACCAACTTTCCTGTGCCGGTGCCAGCGTCGCTGTAATCACATCTTTTGGTTGTCAGTTTATTGAAAATGTATACAAATGACATTAGAGTCACAATTACAATAGGAGCTTCCAATTTTGGCCGCCGGCACAGAAAAGATTGTGACTCAATAGTTTAAGCTAAGTCCAAGTAAGCTTTGAGGAAATTAACATCGAGCTATGCTGCGCTGTGCTATGTTTGGTCAACTCGCTCGCCTAATATTTGAATGAGGATACAATCAAAGCATGCTGTGCTGCGCTGGGTGAAGCTGCGCTCTGTCTGGAGTAAAAATAACCTAGCTTCAGAAACATAGCACAGCTCAACCCAGTACAGCGCAGCACAGCTCGATGTAGATTTGTCACCCTTAGTCAGCGGTCAGTTACTGTAATGAAATGATGTAGTGAATGATGTTATGTTTACCTCGGGTGGTCTTAGAGGCACCATGACTCCAAGATTCATGTGTGGATCATACGCTGACCGCGGCAGTGCATCGCCGTGTAAATACTCTATTATATACCCAGAGACTGAAAAATAAATATATGAAAGAAAAAAGAAAACGTCAAAATTAGTACTTAGGGTTTTTAATTGACTAGTGTGTGCCCCGCGGATTCACTCGCGTAGCACCCGTTCCCGTGGGAATACAGGGATAAAATAAGCCTATGTCACACGCTGATAAATAAGCTTTTATTTAGTGAAAGAATTTTTGAAATCGGTTCAGTAGTTTCGAAGCCTATTCGTTACAAACAAACAAACAACTCTATATTATATTAGTGTAAACTAGCTGCGCCCCGCGGTACTACCAGCGTAAATCTTGATCCTGTGGGAATTTCTGGTTATGGTTCTATGTGGTATTCCTGGTTATAATGAGGAACATCTGTTCCAAATTTTATGTAAATCGGTTCAGTAGTTTTACGTGAAAGAGTTACAATACAAAATTCATCCATCCATCTATGCACACTCTGCACATTTAAATATTTTTTGTGGGATACATATATAGATAGAAAATACTTTGCTCATAATACACACACAAGGATACAGAAAATAAGAAATGATAAAAACAAAAGGTACATGGGCAAAGGCCTTATCGCTAGAAGCGATCTCTTCCAGACAACCTTTGACAATGGGTATGAATAGAAGAATAGCGGGAGTGTGCCTAAGAATAAACTACATATATATTAATAATACACAGATAAATAAATACATATAGGTAATAGAAATAAATAATTCTTACCATTTATAAAACATATATGAAATAAAAAATATATACCTAAAAGCATTATGATAACTTTATATTAACACACTATACACTAGCGGTTTCATTGCATAGTTTAAAGTAATGCAAATACTCGTAAAACGACCTAAAGGTTGTTTGTTCATAGATTTATAAGTAGAAATTACCCGCATAGATCCCGATTCCCGTGGGAATTTCGGTATAAAACAGGTTTCGGTATAGCCTGTGTCCTTCCCCGGAACCATAAGCTACCCCTGTACCAAATTTCAAGTCAATCAGTTCAGTAGTTTAACCGTGAAAAGGTAACAGACAGACAGAGTTACTTTCGCATTTATAATATTAGTGGCCTTCCTCGATAAATGAACTATCCTACATCTTCCTATTATCCCGTTATCCCTTAACCCCCGGTATAGTTGTGCCTCTCCTTCGTGTCTATGGACGGCCACTTATAATGCCACTTTTGTGCCGGTGCCAGCGTCGTTGTAATCGCATCTTTTGGTTGTTAGTTTATTGAAAATGTATCCAAATGACATTAGAGTCACAATGACAATAGGAGCTTACAATTTTCGACACCGGAACAGAAAAGATTGTGAGTCACCAAGTTTCCTGTGCCGGTGTCCAAAATTGTAAGCTCCTATTGTCATTGAGACTCTAATGTCATTTGGATACATTTTCAATAAACTGACAACCAAAAGATGCGATTACAGCGACGCGTAACCGGAACAGAAAATATTGTGACTCTATACCATCAGATGACTGCTAGTTTTTCCTCTAAAGTCATAGGACAAAACTAGTATAACATTTGAAACATATTATTATATATTTTATTAGATGTAAAACTATGTACTGCTATCGAATAAATAATATGTTTATTTTTATTCAAATATGAAAGTAGTTTTAGTAAGTTTATATTTTTTTCACATGCTCAGTAAGTACTGGATAATGCCTCATCCATTTTTAAAACACTTAAGGTCAGTTTAACTGGTTAGTTGAACTGGGATCCATCCAAAAATTACCGTCAATCACCGGTGCGATTCCAGCCAGGCTAGCAAGACTTCGAAAACGCGGTAGATATAGCAATTTATCAACATCCAACTGTCAAAATATAATGAAAATACCCGCCATATTGAATTTTACCACGTAATAAATTTTATGACATTTGGTCATGCTCGCGAAATCTATATAAATATAGCCGCCATATTTACTTTTATTTTATCGTACCACGCCATATTAATTTGGTCATGCTCGCGAAATCGATATTATTTCGTGGTGTCTATATATTTTATCACGCCCAGTCATGCTAGGGGGGCAGATTCCAGTGGCAAGATCTAGTAGGCCTAAAACTTTTGGAGTGACGCACAGTATTATGTCTGGACTGATCAGTTCAATTTACTCGTCAATGGCCACCTTTACATAGGAATCGATCCCGCTACCCTTTGATAGTAAAGACGACAACAGTTTTCATTTTTTGAGATAGTTTAAAAACTATTGAACTCGCAACTCTGTAGACCGCGACAAACAGACACGTGACCCACAATTGTTCGTCTCGAGCGGGAACCGGACCCGTAACTTTCGGTATAGCAGGCAGGGGCACTACCAACTGTACCTTTTTCTTTTCTTATTTCGTTGTTTGCCCATTTTAAACTTAAACCAGAAACTGTTTCATTCTAAGGTTGCCTGGAAGAAATCGCTTTAAGCGATAAGGCCGCAAATTGTCCTTTCTATGTGTTACATTTTATTTATTGTTTTTGTTACTGTGTACATTTGTATACTTTTTTAGGATTTTGAAAAATGCATTCAAAATTCACCACAGCCAGAACTTGAGCCCGGAACCATGCTGAACTGTAGCCCCGCTCTTCCAATTGAGCTACCGTGGCTTCAAGGGGACTGGTCGAAATCATGAATGCATTTTTCAAAATCTTAAAAAAGTTGTGTGAATACAATATAAAAATAAAATCAATTCAACATTTGTATACTTACCTGTGTTTTCTGTGAAAGGCAATAAAGAGTTATATCTATCTCCACCACTCTACAATAAAATAACCAATTAATATATCTCTATCATCAATTTAATCACTAATAATGTATTAATTGTTACAGCTGTAGAAGCGACTGGTCCAAAAAACATAGATTTGAACGTAGAAACAGTTATAGAGCTAGAACCGAAACCAAAAGACTTGACTATCATAGACAATGTTCAGAATTTCTTGTCTAAAATCAAATCGGCCATTGCACAGCCTGAAAGACGAGCTATACACTTCAAAGAGTCCTTAACATTCACTGAATTCTTAGCGAAACTCCTAGATATACTCCAAACATACAACGATGATGATTTAAAAGATGCCACACTTATATTCTGCGAAGAAATCAAGAAATATCACTACAAAGGATGTAAATTTCACGAAATAGTAACCGATACTGATACTAGACAGCAAATACGTGAAATTATTGATGATCTAAGGAAAGCAGACGCTAAAGCTATTAGGAGGAAAGTGAATAAACTAGCTTTTATTGTACAGTTCAGTAATTGGGATGCTAAAGCGCTGGAAATTCTTAATTATGGTGATTCGCTGTATGGCGATGAGTCTACAGGGAAGTTTAATAAGTTTCTAAGTAAACTACATCAGTATGGAGTCAGTGATGTGAGTACTAAGAGGTCTGGTGCAGATCTAACTAATGTTATCAAAGATGGATTAAGAAGCATAGTTTTTGATCATGTATCTGACCTCCACGTTAACGTAAGAAAAGATTTAAAAACTAAACTTGAAGCATTAAACAAGCAAACTAAAAGAAGTGTTAATGAGTCAAAATCTGTTCAAAAAGACGACAAAATGGGGGACATTATAAACTTCATGAATAATAAAGATGGAGGCACGAGTCAAGATTTTCTTAATAAGTTCTTTAATAAACCTCCAAATTTAAAAATGGATGAGACAAAAAAGCCTGTTCAAAGGATACATCACAGTATTAATATAGCAGCTACAATACCCAAGGGATACTACACGGCTATAAATAAAATAAATACACTATATTATAATGAATCAATTACTTTAAAAACTCCCTGTAATGATAAAAAAGTAGAAAGAAATAAAGATTCCGATGAATCAGACGTTAATAAAGAAACAACGGCGAATTCGAAAGAGAATTTTATGGACTTTTATGTAACTACAGAGCCAGATACGACTCTTAATCCAGAAACTATGAACAGTGATTATTATGATGAAACTACCACTTTAGACCCTGATTTTGGTGATGATGGTGATAATAGTAACGATGATAATGGAATACCAATTGATTCAGACTCCGCTACAACTGAATCTATAACTGCAGCATACGATGACGATACAATTGAAGATACAACTACAATTAAACCTAAATCCCATATAAATAGTAATAAAAAAGTGATTGCTAGAAATAAAAATCATCATAAAAAGCATAAAAGAACTACAACAAGTAAGAAACCAAAACATGCTGATGGCTTCTACGGTAAAAGAGAACTAACGACGTCTAAAGCAAAGAAACGGGAGCGATCTAAAATAACAGCTATGAACGAAAGATACGTCAATGATGACGGAAAAATAGACTATAATATTATAACAGGGAACAAAAATGTAGTTTTTGATGTCTATAAAACTAAAAATAATACTTTTATACCGAGACTACGATCGAGGGCTCATAAAAAGTAAGTTGTTTGAACCAGTATGGTGTCAATATTTTTTGTGTCGGCGGCCAAAATTGAAAGCTACTATTGTCATTGTGACTCTAATGTCATTTGTAAATATTTTCATTACACTGACAATCATCTGACAACCAAAAGATGCGATAATGCGAACATTTGCGTTGTCGCGACACGTCTGGCCAAAGAATTCGTCCTATCGCGAATCAGTTCCGCGAACTCGAATGCCCTTAAACCATTGACATAATGCCTTAAACTCGCTGTCGGTAAATTGGCGCACAATCAAAGGATTTTGTCACGACAATGAGGCCGTAGAGTTACAGTGACGCTGTCAGCTTGACTGTCGGTCCCGGTTGTCGTACTAACATCATCGACAGACGTTACAGGGAGTTAGAATCTTCCTAAAATACCACTATTATAGCAACCTAGAAAGATGGATTTTTGATAGTATTTTACACAAAAACTACTGTATCGATTTATATGGAATTTGGTACAGATGTCCCTTATAACTAGGAATAGCACATAGGATACTTTATATACCGAAATTCCCACAGGATTGGAATTTACGCAGGTAAAACGTGGAGCACAGCTAATTTAACACAATTACTTCCCAAAGTCCCTAATTAACAACAGTATTAGATGCTGTATCATTTTCCCAAGTCATCGGGTTCGATTCCTAGCCGGGATTGTTTTATTTCTTATTCAAATCGAGACTTCTTTTAAACATTTTACACATTTAACATTAATAAAATCAAAATCATAGTTCATATTCACTATCATCTATTGATGACATCCTAATATTTTCAGCAAAACAAAGAAAGCTATTAAAACTACTCGGACACCTTCAAGTATGGTTACAACAGATAACGACGATGAATCAGAGGTAGGAATGTCTATAGAATACATCCCAGATGGTAGAAGGGTCAATGAACATATGAGTACTACAGTGAATTACATCAAAAACGTTCAAGATATAGAAAACTACATAATATTCGTTAAAAGGAAGATGGAATCGGCTATAAAGAGAGTCAATAACAGCAAATTCGTTCTCGAAGTGAATAAGAAAATAAATGATTATAGAAATTTTAATATAGCAAATAAAAAGACAACTAACACATTTGATAAACAAATTGTAAATATAGAAAATAAACAACCAAATAAAGCAGATAAAAATAAGCCAGAATCTCAAAAAATAATTGATAAAAAAAATATTGCTAATAAAAATGTACAACGATCTAAAACTGTTAAGAATACACCAATATATCATCAAGAGATGAAGACAAATAAAAATATGTCAAGATTTGAAACTGTTAAGAATACACCAATATATCATCAAGAGATGAAGACAAATAAAAATATGTCAAGATTTGAAACTGTTAAGAATACACCAATATATCATCAAGAGATGAAGACAAATAAAAATATGTCAAGATTTGAAACTGTTAAGAATACACCAATATATCATCAAGAGATGAAGACAAATAAAAATATGTCAAGATTTGAAACTGTTAAGAATACACCAATATATCATCAAAGGATTAAAACAACTAAACCAGTGAGAAGAAATCAAGCAAAGAAAGCAACTGTTAAGATTCCAAAAAGACCAAATATTGCTACTATAGCTACTAAACAACATACACTTAGTACAATTAAACAAAGCTATATTAAACCAATAACTAATGTTAGATCAACAGCAACTCAACGGCCAAAATCTGTGACTAGAAACGTTATTAAACAAACTACTCAAATAAAAGATAAAATAACATCAAAGAAAACAACTGCTATTAAACAAACAGCTACAACAACTCAAAAAACTCTTGACAATACAAAAACAATTAATCATGAAACTACAACTCCTAAAATTGTTTACGATAAAACTACAACTCTTAAAGTTAATGATAAAACTGCAACTACTAAAGTTAATGATATAACTACAAAAAGAAGTGTTACAATTGCATTGGTAACTGGAGACAAGATTACAACAGTTAGTTTGAAAACTATACCAATTATTACAAGTCCAACACTGAGTCCTACAAGAACTACATTTACAGATGAAATTGTAGAAAAAGATAATGAAACTGGTATAGAAGTTATTAAAGTTAAAAAAAACTACAGGAGAAATTCGAATGAAGAGAGACTTAATATGCAGGCTGTGAATCCCGCTGATTTCGGCATTTTTTTAAACGATAAAAAGGCAATGGAAGACAAAATATCAGAAGGCATAGCGTCACTGAAATCATCGCAAGAATTCAATGATTTAGGCTTTCTACATGATGTTGAAAAGGGCACAAGAAATGATAATAATAAATTATTGGACGAGAAATTAGTAGCTTAAGAGTATTCAGATTTAGGTTTTTCTGTTAAATAAATATAAATTATTCTGTAATCTTTTTTCATTTTGCTTTGTAAAATCTTGATTAACAAATAAAAATAACTAAAGCTATATGATATTATTAACCAATGTTTGTCTCGGTGTGTGTGTGTGTGTGTGCGTGAATGAGTGTGTGCGTAGTTTCTGATACCCTAGATACAACTTACGAGCTTAGTTAGGGGTCAGTTACTGTAATGAGATGATGGTGTGAATTATTATGTTATAAAACAAGAATTTATATTTCATTACATTTAATTTAATATTTACATACATGTCCTAGCAGTGGAATTAAATTAAACTAAGCTTTATTATCCTCCGTGTCACTGCCAACTAATTCCTGGTCTAAATCTATGGATTCTATCTGGCTTGCATTAAATATGATGGTCACATTTTCTTTGGAATTTGGTAATAGTTTTGTATCAATATTAAAACTTTTTATATTGTCATCATCACTTTTTATAATGGTTTCATCACTTTTTATATTTTCATCACCACTTTTTCTATTTCCATCATCATTTTTCACTTGAATATCATCATTATCTATATAATCTGGCGTTTCGTTTTCACTTATATCTTTTTCGTTCGAGTCTATAGAACTAATAGTAGTATCAAGTTTCTCAATTCCATCAATTTTAACATTACTTTTTTCAGTTTCAGTAACAATACTTACTGTAGTGGTTTCTTCTGTATTAGAACTTCTAACTTCTTCTTTCTCTGCTTTGTTATATTCTACTCCTACCACTTTATCATCAAAAGTGTCATTTGCGTTCAAAGCAGCAGATTTACGTGTATCCAACGTCCCAATTTTAGTATACCCATTCGCTTTATCATAATCTGGATGCAAATATCTTACAGCAGTCATATTAGCAGTAATACGGTCAAAAGTTTCAATAAGTTCCTTTATTTTATCAATTTCTACTTTGATTGCTTTGACTTTCGTAAGGAATTCTTTCTCAGGGTCTGTTTTATTGGATCTGAATCGCGGTTTGTAGTCCACAGTTGCTCTTTCTTCATTGACTGTGTATTTAGGAGTAGTATACCTAATTCTTTTCGTTTTGGGACTTATATCGTCATTTCTTTGTTTCTTAGTACTGGGTTCTCCCGCCCAGGCTAGGAGATCTACATATTTGTCTCTATTTCTGTTTATTGGCTTTTTATTTTTATATTTGTTTGTTGTATTCTTCTTGATTGTTCCTTTTCTGGGTCTGTAATGAAGTTATTGATTAGTTTGTTGACCAAAACCCCTATCGTGCATTGAGAAAGTTTATTAATTATCATGTTAAGATCAACTACCTTAAGATGGTGATCACCAACCCAAGTCATATTTAAAAAAAAAAGGAAATTTCTTATTTTTCTCCTGACAAATAACAAACAAGAATAAGGAAAGTTCATTCCGTGAGGTTCATAGCATTTTTGGCATAAACTAAAATATCATCTAGAAAAGTACTCCCATTACCATAGTACTAATTGCAAGTTTTATGAGGAAAAGTGTAAATTATTTCCTAATATTGATTTTTACACCCTGAGTGTGAAGATAAATGTGTGTCTGTGGTTTGTCATATTCTAGACACAAGTGTTTTTCTTAAAAAAAAAAGTTATTCAAAGCTGATAGAAAGACATGCTTGTGTCTATGATCGAATACTACTTACGGAATCGGGTTGATATTGAATTTTAAGAACAAATCTCTTAAATCCTTATATTTCGGCACGTTGAATTTGATTTCAGGTTTAGCTTTTTTAGCATTTCTAGTTCTATAAGCGAAATTATCTTCTATTTCCTTTTTGTTGGCTTTCTCTTTCTTATTAGCTTTTTCATTATTACTTTTTGATTCAGTGTCTATTAATTGAAAATCAATACTGTTGTTTTTATTTTGAAATATATTCACAGTTATGTCTTTACCGACGCTCGCGTTGTGCGCATTGGCAATAGCGTGCCTTATTTTACTCAGTATATTGTCTAATTTGCCAATTACATTTAAATCGGCAGCTGTATCATTGTTGTCAAATTCTATAACGGTTGTCAAATCAACATTTATAAACTTTGGGTCAATTGTTTCCATAAATTCTGAAATAAGGAACTTTATTAATCTTTTGGAAATGAGAAGACTTTTACCATAACATAATCATTCTCTCCATCATCTCATTACAGTAACTGACTCATAAGTTCGTAACTTGTATCTAGGGTATCACAAACTACACACACTCATTCACACACACCCAGACCGAGAGAAACATTTGTGGTTCACACCCCGCACGGGAATCGAACCCATTTGCAGCCATTGAATTATTTTTTAGATTATAATAAAAATCATACCAACAATATAAATAATATATACGATAAACAAACTGAAAACCGCTTTCATATTTCAATTTTATGATTAAACTTAAGTGTTATTGAAAATAATAAAAATATACATTGAATAGTATTAAACTAGTAGGCACATGCAACGTTGCTTGTTATATGCCTTGTGGACGAAAGACCGAATGGTGTAGTTCGACTAGTTCGTTATTGTTTGGTAGTGCCCTGCCTGCTATACCGAAGGTTACGGGTCCGATTCCCGCTCGAGACAAACAATTGTGTATTACATGTCTGTTTGTCTTGGTCTGGACGGTTTGGCACAGTCCTGTGTACAAATAGCAGCTTGTTTGAATATTATACTCGTATGTATTTGGAGTACCTGAGTATATGGATCATTATTTTCTAGCTCTTTTACCCACTAAATGGCGTCGCCACAATATGAGTTTCTCTTCCATTTTTCTTTATCAGCTATAATTTCATCGTTCACACTTTTCTAGTTTAGTGAGGGTGTTTCACACAATCCATTCATCACATTTAGGTTTCCCCCTCCTTTAATATTAAAATAGTGAGTAAAATATTTGTTTTTAAATTCAGACGAAGTTTCACTACATACATTATATAAAACAAAGTCGCTTCCCGCCGTCTATCCCTATGTATGATTACATCTTTAAAACTACGCAACGATTTTGATAATCATATCAAAATAAAATGTTTTTTATAGATACTTATACTGATCCAAGAGGAGGATTTTTAGTATATTTTTCCCCGCATTCCCACGAGATCGGGAACAAAAAGGGTGAAACCGCAGGGGCACAGTTATCAATAAAACAACTAAATGCAGACTCAAAACCTTTATTACTTCATAATCCAACATAAATTTCACAAAGGTTCCGTCCGCTTAACGCGATTGTAATTTTATTTAACAATGTTCTCCTTCTCTCCTTATTAGCATAAGTGTAAAACGGCTCCAGTATCACATTGAAGAAGTTTTTGACCATCGTCAGTGCAGAAGTAGATTTGTGTGGATGATTCAATAGTATTGTCACCGCGTCGCATAGAGCATCGTATTTGTAAAATGTATCAAGGTCTTGAAAAATGTTGAGGACGTCGAATGGCAGTCTCGATTCTACTTCTAACTTGGATTTTATTTGTTTTAATTTATCTGAGGAAGAAAATTGGATTCTAAAAATTTATAAAATATAACATAATTCACTCCGTCATCTCTTGATACTCGTAGTAACTGAGTTCGAAACTACGTACACATTTACACAAACCGAGACCGAAAGAAACATTGGTTCACACAAATATTCACCCCGCCGGGAATCGAACCCGCAACCTTACGGATGGCAGTCCGGCATGGTGACCACTCTGCTATCGAGGTCGTATTTATACTTAATATTCTATAGTGGAAGGAAATACTGGTCCGATTTGAAACATTCTTTCAGTGTTAGATAGCCCATTTATCGAGGAAGGCTATAGGCTATATGACGTCACGTTACGATCAATAGGAGACGAGCTAACGCGGGTTAAACCGCGGGGCGCCGCTAGTTCTTTGATAAAATTAATATTACATATAACAGTATGTAATACAACGGGATGTTAGTACGTTATTATTTAAGTCGATTCCCTCGACTAGTTTCAGCCACGTCCGGTGGCCATCATCAGGAGGATGAGTGCGATACGCCCGCGCCGACGGCGTCTCGCTCCGCACTCAGTGCAGAACGTAAATAAGTACGTACTAACATCCCGTTGTTTTACATACTTATATATAATGACGTACGTTTCGTTTAATAATAAAATTACCTATAACGTTTTTTACTTCACTCGCACCAAAATCTTCGGCAGTCATTATAATACAGTTCTTTAATTGTTTTCCAAGATTATCCCATACTTGTAGTTCGTTTAGACTGTAAAATATAACATTTAATTACCACTGTTACTACTTAGTATAAAACAAAGTCGCTTCCCGCTGTCCGTCCCTGTGTATGCTTACATCTTTAAAACTACACAACGGATTGTGATGTGGTTTGTTTTAATAGATAGAGTGATTCAAGGGGAAGGTGTTTAGCATACACAACTAGGAATCACGTGGGTAATACTGTAGGACACAGCTAATTACTATTATATAAAAACTAGCCGCGGTTTTACCCGCGTGGCCCCTTATCCCGTGGAAATTTTGGGATAAAATAGTATCCTATATGTTGTTCCTAGGTATGAGGAATATCTGTACCAAATTTCATTAAAATCCATTCAGTAGTTTTTGCGTGAAGAGTAACAAACATCCATATATCTAAACATCCACACTCACAAACATTCGGCTTTATAATATTAGTAGGATATAAAAACATACCCCATAACGACTTCTTCGAGAGCCTTAAATATCTGACGTCTGTGAGGTGCCATATGTTTGCAGGATATAAGAGTGTCAAATATTTTAATACAAGCTCCAACGAACGGTCCTACTTTGTACTTCTTCATTATACTTTTCAAAAATTCAGACGATGCATTTTTATCTATGGTTGTTGTCTGTGGCATTCTTAATATCTTTTTCTTTTTCGCTTCCACTGGTTTTCTTATTTCTATCGATGGTTGTTCTGTTAAATCTGTAAGTGATTATATTATTGAGTCTCAATCTTTTCTGTGCCGGCGGCCAAAATTGTAAGCTCCTATTGTCATTGTGACTCTAATGTCATTTGGATACATTTCCAATAAACTGACAACCAAAAGATGCGATTACAGCGACGCTGGCACCGGCACAGAAAAGATTGTGACTCAATACGCTGAATTCAGCGTGTCTCTAAATGTTTAATTGGACATACATTGGTGACTTGATCTTACTTTCACTGTTACCCCAATTCCATCCCCTAATACAACTACCAATGTATGTCGTATTAGTCATTAAGCTACGCTGACTTCAGCATACTCATAATTTACTCCATCATCTCATTACAGTAACTGATCCTTATCTAAGTTCGTAACTTGTATCACCCAGACCGTGATAAACATTTGTGGTTCACACAGTTATTCACCCCGCGCACGTGAATCGAACCCGCAACCTTACGGATGGCAGCCCAGCATGGTGACCACTCTGCCATCGAGGTCGTCATTATATAGAATTTGCCACGCTGAATAGGGATGTCGTATAGGTAATAAAAATGATATTAATTTTTTTCCGTAATTATTTCAAAACTGACTTAGCTATAACTTTTTCTATACACTGTATCGTCTTAATTATTTGTTTGCATCAAAAAGGAAAAAAGTCGTGTAATATTTTTTAAAATCTATCTGACGGACTAATTACATTTTATTAGTCATCATCCCTATTCAGTTTAATTTACTCTAATTCCATCCCCTAATCCAACCACGAATGTATGTCGAATTATCAATATATCCACGCTGAGTTCATCATAATGTAATGCCTTCTTAACTTGTATAATTTCAACGCTTGGTAAGTCTTCAGCGACTATCAGAGGTCCCTCTGTCATCCCTGGAACTCTCGCTTCCCCTATGAGGATATCTTCAGTGGGAACTGGCATATTCGGTCGAGTGACCGAGTCTATGATTGCTATGATAATTGGCTGTGTATCTGTTGGAACAAATTAAATTAATAAATTAAGAATCTGATTATTGCTAGCTAATACGTAGTGCAACAGGAAATCAATAATAAGAGATAGCAATCAATAATCCTTACTTTCTTAATCTAATATATAAAATTCTCGTGTCACAGTTTTCGTTGCCATACTCCTCCGAAACGGCTTGACCGATTCTCATGAAATTTTGTGAGCATATTCAGTAGGTCTGAGAATCGGCCAACATCTATTTTTCATCCCGAAATTCCCACGGGAACGGGAACTACGCGTGTGAAACCGCGGGGTGCTGCTAGTAACATTATAAATGTGTGGTTTATTTGTCTGTCTGTCTGTTACCTTTTCACGGCTAAACTACTGAACCGATTGACTTGAAATTTGGTACAGGGGTAGCTTATGGTCCGGGGAAGGACATAGGCTATTTAACCCCCATAATTCCACGAGATCGGTATCTACGCGAGTGAAACATTGCTAGTCTGGTATATAACATCTATGATTTCTTCCTCACCTGCCGTTGTACTCGCTGTCACATCTGCCTCTGCCTCCGTCACTGTGCTGGCTGTGACAGCCACTTCTGTGACTGTGGAGACTACCCACTCCGCGTCAAACTGGTCATTGTATTCAATAACTACAGTTGGAACAGTTTTAGTAGGTGTAATAGTTTTAGTAGGTGTAGTAGTTTTAATAGTTGTTGTAGTTTTAATAGTTGTTGTAGTTTTCGGAGCTGCAAATAAATCTTTACTTTAAATAATCCCACTAACTCCTCAGTCATCATTTCTCTCAGCATTTTTTAACAAATTTGCCAAAATGGCCGCGCGGCAGAAAAATGACAATATCTCATTGGAATCTTATTAGATTTTAAAATGAATGCTGTTTTTAGAATCGTGGATAAATAAACTACCAGAATATCTATATTACAAATGCGAAACTTTGTGAGTGTGTATGTTTGTCACTCTTTCACACAAGAACTACTGAACCGATTAATATGAAATTTGGTACAGATGTTCCTTATGACTAGGAATAACACATTGGATACTTTTTATCCGAAAATTCCCCGAAATAAGGTTTCATGAAATTAAAAGTCATTTTTAGTAATGACCGATCACAGTCATGACGGTGCCAGACGTTGCTTAACCGCACAGATCACAAGTGATCCGCGAGTAGCACTGGGCCATAAGCGCTTCTTCAATATTATAGTAGATTTATTACAATTATTCATACCCTCTATTTTACCTGTCAAAGCAACATTAATCTTCTTTATAACATCATTAACTTTATCTTTAATAACATTATTATTGACCGGTTCCATTAAAATGAACCAAATTCGTTCAATTATATCACTCATCTTCTTTTCGTTCATTGGATATCCTTGTACAAGGTCTAATATTTCTCCTAGTTTCTCTGTGGCGAATAGTTCATTCAAATCGCGGTATATTATCTGTATGTCTCGCGGTAGTGTTGTCCTATTGACTAAATTGTTACTGAGGGACTGTAGAGTATCTGAAAAGAATCATAAAAATACTATTAATGGACTTTAATTTTCAAAATAGATATCTTTGATTTACACGAACACTACACATTGAAATAAAACACTTAAACGGAATCTGTGGTAAATTCACAATGTATTTAAAATTATATTCAAAATATTGAAGGTAGTAAACTTTTTACATTACTTTGTACAGACGTCTTCCACCTTAGTCTTCTGTGATCACGGGTTCGGTAAAGAATCCGAAACGTCAGAAAATGTAAAACAAAATACAACCACGACAAAAATCCGTTTAAGTGTTTTATTTCAATTTAATTTTCAAGTTTTTATTTTTAACTACTAGAGGTTTTTCCCGCGTCGTTCCCGCTCCCGTAGGAATACGGTGATAAAATTATGTTAAAAACCTTCCTCTTCAATCACTCTATCTATTAATCCGTTGCGTAGTTTTAAAGATGTAAGTATACATTGGGACGGACAGCGGGAAGCGACTTTGTTTTATACTATGTAGTGATATTAAATATAGTTTACCTTTAACATAACCCTGGTTTTTACTGAAAAATGTTGACAGCGCCATAATTTTAGTCTTTAGATTTTCTCCTAGACTGTCCAAGGCTTTGTTGTTATTTAATCTAAAAACAAACAGTTCATTTTTATGACGTTTTTCGAATGAACTGAAGTCTTACTAATGTATGTTTACGATCTCATAGTCGCGGTATTACTCACTTAAAAAGTAGTAAAAAAAAACTTAATTGTACACCATATTTAATGTATACTAATTCCAATGTTATCTTTATTTTAGGCATAAGCATATACAAATATATTTAGCATTACTGTTAATTTTTTATGTAACTTTAATATATTTTGAAATATTACTCTAAATGATGTAAGCCGTAGAAAAGAGGGGACTCTTCCAACACAGGTTATTAAACTTACCAGAAGAGTTCCCAAACCCTGTAATTTTCAATTTGTAATATTTGAAAATAAATACTTTTTTTTTTATTTGAATCTCTAAAACGACTGGACCAATTTCATTCACTGATAGCTAATGACACAAGATGAAACTTAGACTTAATATCTCAGAATTCCCATCCGAACAGCATTACCACGGATAAAATCGCAACGCAGCTTATAAATGTGTGCGAGTGTGTGCGTAGTTTGTGATACCCTAGATACAAGTTACGAACTTAGGGGTCAGTTACTGTAATGAGCTGATGTAGTGAATGATTATGTTTTGTTAAATGATCAACTTACCCATCAAAAAACGTTTTGAGAGCCGCCGCCAACTCCTTCCCAAACATAACATCATTCATTTTCGTCTCCAGAAACTGCAACACTTTCACAGTCAGCGCCGTGAACTGGCCAACCTCCAGCAGGAACATGTATTTCTTAATCGTCTTCACAAATGGATGTGCTGTTGTTGTAGTACGTTCAGTGACCGGTGATGGTAATTCTTCTTGAATTGTAGTTTCTGGTTCTGGTGCTTCTGTGATAGGGTCTGGGATGTCGTCTGGGACTGCTGTTACACCTGTAGAGGTAGATGGATCATTAAGTGATATTGTGTTTTCAGTGAAGGATTTGAGCTGATCTAGAATGATGGTGATTAGGTCTTAATCAACTACGCTGACCTCATGTCCTGCCAGCTCAATGCCATTAAGGTGGCTTCTCGCTGGAGCCTCACAATGTAAGTCTTGTCCATCCACACGAAGGACTACGCAGACCAAGTGCAGTATTTGCAATTTCTTGGATGTAAAGATGTTTTGCCTTAGTGAATCGCCCTCCAGATCGGTTTTAGATTGTAGAGTCATAGTGCCAACATTATAGACCTTTTATTGGATTAAGTTGGCAGCGGTTTTAAATATTTGTCTAATCAATTGCGCATCTATTGCGGTTAGATAAAGGGTGAGGCCAAACGAGCGTAATTTTGTGAGTCGTGTAAAATGAGTCGCGAAATTTACGTTCAACTGAAATTCGGTTAGACTGCCACACGGGCGAATGTATTTTCAGTTGTAATCCGAAACATTTGTACGGATACTTGTATCGTGCAAGCTCCCCACCTGACCCCGATCGAAATTCAGTTGATATTATGCGTGTGAGTCGGCAGACAACTCATTTTGCGTCGCCGTGTGAATCAAATAGGACTTTACTATGAAACTGAATGCAGTAGAATTTCTGCGAACGAAATTCTGCGATTCACGACTCACAAAACTACGCTCGTTTGGCCTTACCCTTAAAAAATCATTTATTGTGCCACAAACTAATCTGGCCCGGTTACAGCGTCGCTGTCTGTAATCGTAGTTGTCAGACTTATTGACAGCATTAGTTCCAATTTCTTCCGTCCTATCAGATTATTTTGTGGCAGCTATTTACCTCGGCCTTCCAAAGCTTTATCGATTTCCATAAGAACATGTCTAAAACTGCGTCTATCTTGTATATAAGGTCTTAATACAGCCTGTATAAGTTCATTAGCAACATCATATGAAGGCATTCCATTGTCCGGGTATTCTTTGACATGTTTGATAGCTGTCATGAAGCTGTCACTGTCATTTAAGTAGATGAAATCGAGTTGGCTCAGAATGGAATTGACGTCAGCATAAGATCGGCTCATAATTATAGCCCTTGCTAATACTAATTGATCTGTAATTAAAAAAAAAGTCAATTCCTCTATCACCTCATTACACCGACTGACCCCTAACTATGTTCATTACCTGTATCTAGGGTATCACAAACTACGGACACACACATTCATACACACAGACCGAGATAAACATTTGTGGATCACTCATAATAATATAATCAATCCCTCTATCACCTCATTACACCGACTGACCCCTAACTATGTTCATTACCTGTATCTAAGGTATCACAAACTACGGACACACACATTCATACACACAGACCGAGATAAACATTTTCGGATAGGTAATATTTGCCTTGTTGTTCTTAATAACTGGAAATAGTACATAGTTATAGTTAATTTTATAGTTTAATGTCGAAATTCCTACAGGGAAAAGAGGAGAGGCAAAATTTTGGAACACAGGTCTGAACCGATTTAAGTGAAATTTGGAACAGATGTTCTTTATAACCAGGAATCATCATCATCATCATCATCAATAGCCTCTACATCTGTAACAGATGATTTAAGCAGTGTGTGGTGATATTGAGCGACACCTCCTACGGTGACTAGTTAAACCGATGCGGGAACGGCAACAGCATCCACACCTTGGATATATTTATCCTGAAATTTCCTAAGAATTGTGGCATAGATAGTAATTATAATGAAGTACCTTTAAAATAGTTGGTATTTTCAAAGCTGTCGGCCATTTTCACGATGCTACGTCTCAGTCTCGACCCCAAACCTATCATATGAGTCTGACGAGATAGACTGCAAAATAAATCGTAAAATAACATTAAATTTAAAATTTAAAAAACCCCAACACAGTTACTTTCAAGCCCCCATAACTTTTAAACGGGTCAACCGATTTTCATCAAACATGTCTAAGAACACTCGCACGTAAGTCCCCTTTTATACAATGAAAACTAAATTGAAATCAGTTCATCCGTTCGGAAGCTATGATGCCACAGACAGACAGATATAGGTAGCGGCACGTAAGTTTAGCGCTGAGCGAAACGTAGAGGGGATAGCTGCGCATGTGTACAGTAGCGAACAAAATACAATTACGTTTAACTCAATTATAATTACTATATCTACATAAACAAATATTTTTATGCACAATGCACAAACGACTTCTGCGCAATAACGGTCAGCGCTAGAGTTTCGTGCCGCTACTTATACACACACAGACACGTCAAACTTATAACACCCCTCTTTTTGCGTCGGGTGTTTTTCATAATACCTATTGGTACTTCTTCACTTCATCACTACATAGTATAAAACAAAGTCGCTATCGCTGTCTGTCCCTATGTATGCTTACATCTTTAAAACTACGCAACGGATTGTGATGCGGTTGACGTTTTGAACACATTCTTAAGAATTAATGCAATGATGTGAAAAATAAGGCATTTTATTCATGTTTCTTAGTAACATTTACTGCTTAAGACATATATCGTTTTTTTTCGTTCACATGAACATATCTTTGTATCTCTTATAGTTTCAGACTTCCCCCACAGACCGATCTATTTGGGCCACCCTGTATTATACTTACCTATGAACTATAGTTGAAAAATCAAGACATAGTTCGTAATCAGCCGACGAAGGTTTCTTTATCAACACATCGAAAAGCATAATGGCTGCATTTGTGAAAATGGGCAAATCTATGTCATTTTTAAATATCTCTGCAGGCGTTTGTATTTCTATAGCTTGTGTAGTTGTAAGATTAGTTAAATCTGAAAGTATAATAGGTAGGTTTTTTTAATCATTCCCTCCATCATCTCATTACAGTAACTGACCCCTAACTAAGTTCGTAACTTGTATCTAGGGTATCAGAAACTACGCACACACTCATTCACACACACACACCCAGACCGAGACAAACATTTGTGGTTCACACAAATATTCACCCCGCACGGGAATCGATTGCAACCTTACGGATGGCAGTCCCGCATGGTGATTACTCTGCCATAGAGGGCGTCAAAATAAAATATATTACTAATGTTATTAACCTGTACTGTGTTATTAGCATCCAATGTCTCTCTGGTTTAACGCTAAACCAGTCTGCTACAAACATACCTGTGACAGCGTCGCTGTAATCGCATCTTTTGGTTGTCAGATGATTGTCAGTGTAATGAAAATATACAAATGACATTTTAAACGAAATGACATTATTAGATCTTATTATTTCCGTTGGGTCAGATAAGTTTGTGACACTTTGTACAGACAAAACTTTATAGCACTTTGAGATTGTTAGAACCATCCTATAGTTTTATTTAAATTTTGAGAATATTGTTAATATCTAACTTCAAAACAAAGCCATTACATTTTTTTTTATTTTAAGTTTCTTTAGAATACATATTTTGCTTTGCAGTGGGATCTAACACATCAATACATATTCTTAGCACTTATGTAAGTATATATTTTTTTAAATTAATAAAAATAGTTTGTATATTACATCTTACCCCCGTTACTTTCCAACAGTTTATCAATATCGCTCAAAACTTTCTCAGTATCTCTGCTATTTCTATGATAAGGTCCCAATACTGCGAGTGTGAATTCACTGACAACTGCGTAAGAAGTCATCGCATTCGCCGGGTATTGTTCTATATGATTGACAGCTGTCATCAGGCTGTCACTGTCATTGACGTAAATGTCATCCAGTTGACGTAAAATGTCATTGACGTCTTCCGTTTTGTTGTTTTCCAAAAATGATTTTGCTGTTATTATCTGTTCTGAAATGTGATTATTTATTATTGAGGGTAGATACGCATTTTTAGTTGTCACATAGTAGTCCGTGTCCGACTATTAACTCGGATTAAACTGCGGGCCACAGTTATAATCACTACATAGTATAAAACAAAGTCGCTACCCGCTGTCTGTCCCTGTTTGCTAACATCTTTAAAACTACGCAACGGATTTTGATGCGGTTTATTTTAATATATATAGTGATTCAGTGGGAAGGTTTTTAGCATAATTTTATCCCCATATTTCTACGGGAACGGGAACTACGCGGGTGAAACCACGGAGCATAGCTATAATAATTTTAACTTAAATAAAAATTAAAAGAAAGCAAATACGTAACTTTTAAAATACTCCGTGTCTTTGAATTGCTCAGCCAAGTGGACAACTTTGTCTAATAGTCTTGCTCCCTGCGTGATATTCATTTCACTTTGCAATCTGTTGGAAATACAAAATAAGTCAATATATTAAGAGGTAGAGTAATGAATCCTAGTTGGAATATTGTATATTGAGTACCACCCAGAGAGAGAGAGAGAGAACGAGAGAGAGAGAGAGAACGAGAGAGAGAGAGAGAACGAGAGAGAGAGAACGAGAGAGATCTTCCGCGAACACCACACTATCACTGATATATCGAGGATCAAACATAATGCGTTCCATTTTTAGTCTAGTTTAGCACTAAACCAGGTTTTACAATCAATTTTGAATACTGTCAAAGTGTCAGATTTGACTGACAAGGTATCAAATGCTTACCAGGTTTTGTTAAACCAGACTAAAAATGCAACGCAAATAAGGCAGCTTATGTGTGCGGCTCATGAATCCGCAATATAGTCATTCACTCCATCATCACATTAACTGACCACTAACTAAATTCGTAACTTGTATCTAGGGTATCAGAAACGACGAACTCACATTTACACACACACCCAGACCGAGGCAAACATTTGTGGTTCACACCAATATTAACCCCACACGGGAATCGAACCTGCAAACTTACGCATGGCAGTCCGGCATGGTGAACACTCTGCCATCGAGGTCAAAGAATGTGACCTACTCTGTCCACATTTCTTTAAATAATAAACAAGAAATCTACTTAATACCATTCAAGTATTCTTCGGGCTACCTATTATAAAAAGAAATATGCGGTGTCAGATGCTGTCGCTCTCGTAACTCACTCCTGATGTGGCTGAAACTAGTCAAGACATTCGACTAAAACTGATACTAAGGGAAAAAAAAGAAATAAAAATCCCTTTAATGTTACCGACTAACTACTGTTGAAAAATCAACGCTTAAATCTTTGATATCCGCTGAATTTTTCTTCTCCAAGATTTCAATTAGGCTTTTGGCACTGTTTGTAAAAACACTATTTTTTTCTACTACGTTTTCGGCTAAAGAATTATTTGTATCTTTACTTCTTGTCGTTGACAAAATGTCATCATAATTGTATACTGTAAAAAAGGAAAATTAACGGTGATTTTATGTACAATTGGTATTCATTCCCTCAAGGAAGCACTTTGGGACCCATACTATTTTTAATCAACATAAATGAACTTTTAACGCTTGTATAGAATAACTAGCAGCGGTTTCACCCGCGTAGTACCCGTTCCCGTGTTCCGGCAATTATTCGTTTTTTTCTCACCTTTTAAACCTTCCCTAGACTTCCACGAACATTTCAAGACCAAGATCAGATAAATCGGTTCGTGCGTTCTAGCGTCAGGAAGGTAAACCCGACTTATTTGTATAGTAGACTAGCGGCGCCCCGCATTTTAACTCGCATTAGCTTGTCTCCTATTGGTATTATCAATTATCATGATGTTATATACCCTATAGCCTTAATAAATTAGCTATCTAACACTGAAAGATTTTTTCGAATCGAACCAGTATTTCCTGAGATAAGCGCGTTCGACCAAATAGACAATGAAACTCTTCAGCTTTAATGTGAACCACAAGTGTTTGTCTCGGTCTGGGTGTGTGTGTGAATGAGTGTGTGCGTAGTTTGTGATACCCTAGATACAAGTTACGGACTTAGGGGTCAGTTACTGTAATGAGATGATGGAGGGAATGATTATGTTATTTGCTAGAGTTTACCTAGTCCCGGACTGCTTGTTTCAAATAGTTTTTGATCCAAATAGATCGATCGTTTAGTTGCCGCCATGTCAGATCGCCTGAAGCTATTATAACCTGTGGAAAACTATTGTTGTTAGGGCGAGCGAAGCGAAACCGTTGTAACGCAACGATTTAGGTATATACTTTTGGTTAAATATTACGTAACGAAACGGCAAAAGATTTGATATTTGACATAGTTATTTTAATTCATGTCTTGCAATTTAATTTTGTGCTGAAATAAAGATTGATTTTTATATGGCGCGGGTGAAAAGCACTGTTCTTGCGAGCCCCCACAAAGCTTGTAGCTAATTACTTAGTTTTATTTGGAATAACAAGCAGTAACAATCTAGTTATAAAATAAATGAAAAATGTACAAAGTTAAATAATATGACAAGAACAATGTTTTCCAAACGATTTTATCATTTAAACTGGCAGCGCCCTGCGGTTTCACCCGCGTAGCTCCCGCTACAGTGAGAATGTGGGGATAAAATTATACTAAAAACCTTTCTCTTGAATCACTCTATCTAGTAAAACAAACCGCATCACAATCCGTTGCGTAGTTTTAAAGATGTAAGCATACATAGCGACGGACAGCGGGAAGCGACTTTGTTTTATACTATGTAGTGATTCTTAAAGAAAACTACACGATTTTTGTTTAGTAAAACATTATTTACTTACACTGTGTATGAATAATAGCGATAAGTATGAAAAATAAAACTGTTTTATACATTTCAATTTAAAATTTTAATATCAAAAATAAACATAAATAATGAAATAAAAACAATGTTATAATATTGACGACCTCTATGGCAGAGTGGTCACCATGCCGGACTGCCACCCGTAAGGTTGCGAGTTCGATTCCCGTGCGGGGTGAATATTTGAACTACAAATGTTAAAGCCGAAACTACTGGTCGTAGAGAGCTGAAAGGCACGTGTGTTGGTTGGGGGGAGTAGGCTACCACTAAGAGAGTATTTCTGGGAATCCCCCCCCCCTAGATGGAAAAAAGGGGGAAAACCCCAAATTCTGCCGGAAGTCATAATTCCACCCCGGAAGAAGTCGCGGGCAAAAGCTAGTTTACTTTAAAATGAAGTTCTTTGCATTTAATAAATAATAAGTATTTAATAATAAAGTGTTTATCATCCGTTTCCAGTATATTATTAACTTTAGTAGGTACATAATTCATTATATTTACTTGCGTATGTATAATTGCTGTTTAAGAACTAGGTTGGTATTTCCTTCGAGTTTAAACCAAGATATGTATATGAAAATACGTCTTTTTGTGAGTATGTCTGTCACAACACGGTAATATAGGTATATACTTACTAATAATATTACCGTGGTCAAAAAATCATTTTTTCACACAAGTACTTACGTCGGACGGGAATCGAACTTGTTTCCTTGGCAGTCCGGTAGGTGATCGCTTTGATATTTGGGTTGTCAAATAAATCTACATAACATAATCATTCCCTCCATCATCTCATTACAGTAACTGACCCCTAACTACGTCCGTCTTGTATCTAGGGTATCAGAAATACGCATACACGATTAATAAAAAAGGAATAATAAAACTACGAATGCATTTTTTAAAGCAGGTTTCGATTCCGATTTCCGGATATGGGTAAATTTCAATCCCGTGGGAATTTTGGGATCCAATTAAAGAGGTCTAATATTGTAGAAAACTACCCACTTAAGAGTACCTACATACCGTACTTTATAATAATACTAGTAGGGCCCCGCGATTTCACCCGCGTAGTTCCCGTTCCCGTGTGAATACAGGGATAAATAGCCTATCACGCACTGATTAATTAGCTTTCCAATAGTGAAAGAATTTTTGAAATCGGTTCAGTAGATCCCGAGATTACACCTTACAATTTAACAAATATACAAACCCACAAACTTTACTTCTTTATAATATTAGTATAGAATACTATAGTATAGACATGGCTTTATATGTGCAAAGCCGTAGACAGAAACTTAGTTCATGAAAAAACACGCGTGCTAACATATAATGAATCAAGGACTATTTAATTAAACGTACATCAAAATTGATTAGGATAATTGGCTTGTGTTTCACAAATATTTACAAACATATTTTTAATAATAATAGTATTACATAGACCAGTAAGAACCGTGTTTATTTAAGAGAAACTTCAATGTGTAGTGAATTCTTAATAAACTTTAAATATTATAGAAATTGAGATCACCAACACGCACCAAGCGTGGTGATTACGGCTATTCCTCCTCACTGTACTAATATCATCAGTGAGAGATCTTACAGGACGATACTACTACTATATACTCGTGTTTGAGATCACCAACACGCTCTAAGCGTGGTGATTACGGCTATTCCTCCTCACTGTACTAATATCATCAGTGAGAGATCTTACAGGACGATACTACTACTATATACTCGTGTTTGAGATCACCAACACGCTCCAAGCGTGGTGATTACGGCTATTCCTCCTCGCTGTACTAATATCATCTTACAGGACGATACTACTACTATATACTCGTGTTCGAGATCACCAACACGCTCCAAGCGTGGTGATTACGGCTATTCCTCCTCACTGTACTAATATCATCAGTGAGAGAATTTTTTAGTTTGCAGTGAAATATTACAAAAATAATATTGAAAAATGATTCTAAAATTATTATTTTTGTGTTCTATACAATTTATATCAGTGTATAGTGAATTTTACGATACATATACTGGACTTGAGATAACTAAGGAACGATATGAAGCGATGAGAACAGTGAATTTGGTGCCGTAAGTCAAATTAAATACTTAATAAGGATTTTTCCAACGCCAGATAACTTAATTCGACGAATAATTTTCAAATTTTGACAGTTATTGAGTCACAATCTTTTCTGTGCCGGTGCCAGCGTCGCTGTAATCGCATCTTTTGGTTGTCAGTTTACTGAAAATGTATCCAAATGACATTAGAGTCACAATGACAATAGGAGCTTACAATATGGCCGCCGGCACAGAAAGAGAGAATCTTGGTCGCGATCCTTATTCTATGGAAAAGATTGTGACTCAATAGTATTTTTTAGGTCTTCGGAAACTGCCATTATAGCATTGAAGGTCTCTTAGGTTTAATGTTAAAACTAAAAAAGAGATACTATTTTAGGATGAATGTCTGTAACTCTTTCACGTAAAAACTACTGAACTGATTTAGATAAAAATTGCTACAGATGTTCTTTATAACTAAGAATAACACATGGGATACTTTTAACAAAAAATTGGAAGCTCCTATTGTCATTGTGACTCTAATGTCATTTGGATACATTTTCAATAAACTGACAACCAAAAGATGCGATTACAGCGACGTTGGCACCGACACAGGAAGATTGTGACTCAATAGTAATATAGCTGTTATAGTCGTCATTTTTTTTTTCTTCAATTTTTTTATCAAAATAAATCTACCGCCACTTTCCAGTTGGTGTGCCATGGAGGTGTCAAAATGCAATCCCTCTGAACCACGAAGGTTGGATGCAACTTGTAACAACTTGAAGAAACCATCTAGAGGTGCTATCATGACACCTTTCCATCGGATGCTTCCGCCGAGGTACGTTTAAACAATGACTTTTCTTTTCCGAACCTTATCCCATGTCTATTTGATGTCGGTTTTCAGTTTAACCAGATTTGGCGGAATGTCAGTATTTTACGTGAAGCGACTGCCATCAGACCTTCACAACCCAGAGGGCTATACGACATTTACTGGTTAAACCAAATGTTAGACTTTTGAGGGCTCTCACTAAACTACCCGTAACGACTGTCGATGATGTTAGTACGACAACCGGGACCGACGGCTTTACGTGCCCTCCGAAGCACGGAAACGCTCATGAAATTTAAAGTTATTTTTAGTAATGTACTACTTACATTTATCCTTCCAGACTGAACCAGACTTCCACATCAGGCGCCCCCCTTCCCCCTGTCAGACCCCTCAGGGTGGACCTTATCAGTGACGGACGGGTGTCCAGCAAGCGGCACACGCAGCTGATACCGTTCTACAATCTTATGATTACTGGTAAGAAAATTATTTATTATCTAATAGATGATGAAGAGAAGAGAGGAAAGCTTAGTGGTTAAGCCCTTTGTATTTCATTTCGCAAGGCATCAGTTTGATTTTCATCTCAAGGTCTTGCCTAGTTTAGTGCTGAAGTTTTCCGCACGCTATGCTCTATTGGCGAGAACCCACTCCAGACACATAATTAAATTAGTTGGAGGGGTTAACTTAACATTATTGGTTTCTGTGGATGTAGACCTCGAAACCACAGTAATTTACAATTATTTTTCTTCCCCTTTTTACCCCTATTTTCCTCCTTAGGAACACGTTCACAGTGTGCCAAGTTTCGTAATGATCGGTTACAAAAGTGTAGATAGGTATAGTATAGATAATCGTCACAGACAAAAGCAAAATCGGACTATTTTGTCGAAATGTTGATGCTAACATAGTCCTTTCATTCTCAAAAATTATCACATCACTACATAGAATAAAACAAAGTCGCTATCTCTGTCCCTATGTCCCTATGTATGCTTAGATCTTTAAAACTACGCAACGGATTTTGATACGGTTTGTTTTAATAGATACAGTGATTCAGTGGGAAGGTTTTTAGCATATTTTTATCCCCATATTCATACGGGAACGGGAACTACGCGGGTGAAACCGCGGGGCGCAGCTAGTTTATAATATAAGTAGGATTACTAACTAAACCCCATCTTCCCAGGCGACATAACCTCAGTCCACGACACAGTGACCTACGTCTCTCTCGCGCGCTGCTGCTCATCACCTCCGGACCCCCGCTGCGCACCCATCACCGTACCAGATGATGACCTGCATCTTCGTCGCAGCTCAGTAAGGTGTCTCAACCTGACTGTGCCTGTGACGTACCAGGACTTGGGATGCGTTGGTGATGATGTACCGCCGGCTAGAGTGAGTAGCATGTTTTGGCTGTGAGACATGAGGAACTGGGTTCAATGCCTGGAGCGATGCATTATTGTTTTCATTAACAGACATTGTGCAAGCCATTATGACAGTTTAGATTATTTTACGCAAAAAAAGGATGTTATACGCAATATGGCACTTAACTTTGAGAATTCGTAGTCGCTGTTACGTCATCCGAAATCTAATATGGCGACTTTTTAAAGATGGCGGACTAATTCTTGTCAAAATGGTGGACAATTAGACTTATTTATTGATGATTGGACGGTTAGGTTAGTGACGTTATCCTAAATCCAATATGGCGAACTGTTTAAGATGGCTAAACTAATTCTCTAAAAATGTCGCAACATTCTAATTTTAATTCAGTTTATTATCAAAAATATCTTTTAATTTAAGTTATTTTTATTTTAGATTGTTTTTATTTATTTCCCTTACAGATAAACCTAGTAGCCCCGCTGCTGGACCTGTCCATAGTCTATGGTAACGACGCCCAGAGCGCGATGCGCGGGCGCACTGGTCTTGGCGGGAGATTGCGCGCTGACGTCATCCAGGGCAAGGAATGGCCGCCGAGCGGAGGGCGCGTGTGTTTGAATAACGAACGGAGTCGGGGGGAGACACGGTGTCATGACTCGCGTGAGTTATCATCACTACATAGTATAAAACAAAGTCGCTTCCCGCTGTCCGTCCCTATGTATGCTTACATCTTTAAAACTACGCAACGGATTGTGATGCGGTTTGTTTTAATGAATAAAGTGATTCAAGAGGAAGGTTTTTAGCATAATTTTATCCCCGCAGTCTCACGGGAACGGGAATTACGCGGGTAAAACTGCGGGGCGCTGCTAGTACATAATACATGCGAAAGTAACTCTGTCTGTTACCTTTTCACGGCTAAACTACTGAACCGATTGACTTAAAATTTGGTACAGGGGTAGCTTTTGGTCCGGGGGAGGACATACTATATTTCATCCCGAAATTCCCACGGGATATATGTAAAACTAGTATTATATAAACTACTGTTTATCCCAAAAAATATTTTAACCTATAGTGTTGGCCTGGGGAGATACATATATTACAAAACTTAGTTTTTAAATATCATGACCCTAGCCTACCCTGATTCAGGCCTAATCACCCTAATTCAGGGTAGGCTCGTGCCCCTCGGTGGGGACATATATGAGCTGATGATAATCTATATCATTATATAAAAGGCTTTGTCCTGAATGACTGATGGATCAACGCACAGCCTAAACCGCTGATCGTAGAGACCTGAAACTTGGAGGGTGTGTTATTTGTATTACGTAGGCGTCCGATAAGAAGGGATTTTTGAAAATTCCTCCTCTAAAGGGGTGAAAAGGGGTTGCAAAGTTTGTATGGGACAGCGTGATTCCTCGGTCTGATTAAGTTCAAACTTGGCATAAATGTTCTTCAAAAAGATTAATTAAATATGTGATACTCATTTTTCTTAAAATCATCACCTAACATGATTAAAAAGGGGTAAAAAGTTATTTTGGGGTTGATTTGCGTCGAAATTGATATCAATACTCCTTTGACATGTGTTTCAATTTATAATTTGACAGCTGAATGTCAAAATGGCGGACTAAAAGAAAATGACGGAAAATGAGGCAGCGTATCAAAACTATATGTAAATAAAAAAATACCGAATTTTTACTTATTAATAGATATTTATCAATATTCTTCACCCCGCATTATAAATCTAGACATTAATTTAAATAACTATTTCAAATATCAAATCTGTAGGTGAAGTAGTTTTTCCATAAAATGTACCACCAAATTGTTGCGTTACAAGGGCTTCGCTTTGCTCGCCCTAATTAGATATTTTACTCATAATTTGATTTCTGCTTATCATATCTTCAGACATTTTCGATCTAAAATATTACTATACGAAAATTATTATTCATGTGCGATTTATCGATTTTAGCTTTATGATATGAAATTAGTTGAGTCGAGCAGGGTTTTTTTATAACTAAATCACCCACTTATTATACATACATCTTTTCTTTTTCCGAACCTTTATCCCATGTCTATTTGGGGTCGGTTTTCAGTTTAACCAGATCTGGCGGAATGTCAGTATTTTACGTGAAGCGACTGCCATCAGACCTTCACAACCCAGAGGGCTATACGACATTCTTGGTCAAACTGAATGTTAGACTTTTGAGGGCTCTAACTACCCGTAACGACTGTCGAAGATGTTAGTACGACAACCGGGACCGACGGCTTTACGTGCCCTCCGAAGCACGGAAACGCTCATGAAATTAAAAGTCATTTTTAGTAATGACCCATCACAGTCATGACAGTGCCAGACGTTGCTTAACCGCACGGATCACAAGTGATCCGCGGGTAGCACTGGGCCATGAGCGCTTCACTTATTATACATACATAGATTCGCTTAATTACAATCCAGAATCTTTCCAGAATTTTTCGCTGAATCTAAAATACTTTCTAATATAGTAGAACGCCGATTAACCGAATCGCCAATTATCCGAATCGGTCCTAAGTTACCATGTAATGTACCTCTATTAATTGTTGTGATTCATTATATTTTGTACTAGCTGTGCCCCGCGGTTTCACCCGCGTAGTTCCCGATCCCGTGGGAATTTTGGGATAAAACGTAGCCTATGTTCTTTCCTGGACCATAATCTACCCCTGTACCAAATTTCAAGTCAATTATTTCAGTAGTTTAGCCTTGAAAAGGTAACAGACAGACAAACAGACAGAGTTACTTTCGCATTTATTATATTAGTAGGGATTTTCGTTAAGGCCCGCTGGGATTGCAACTTAAATATAAATAAATAAAATAAAATAACTTACTCTGGATCGAGATGTTTAAGTGAGCTATAGATATTGTAGAACTGTGTTAGTTAAACTTATTATAGTTTATTCTACGTGTGACATAGTTTTTAGAGTTCCGTTCCCAAAGGGTAAAAACGGAACCATATTACTGAGACTTCGCTGTCCGACCGTCCGTCTGTCACCAGACTATCTCAAGAACCATGGACATTGGACGTATGCTATGAGAGAATGATGCATATTCAAGGTCAAGAACGGTGATAGCTAAAGCTACACTTGAAATTTTGAATTTCTATTCTATTGCCGCTATAGGAAAAAATACATAAAATAAAATAAATATTTAAGCGGGGCTTCCCAATACAACAAACGTGTTTTTTTGTCATTTTTGGTACGGAACCCTTCGTGCGCGAGTTCAGCTATGTGCAGTCTATGTGCGATAATCCGAATTTTCGATTATCCGAATGGACCCCGGTCCCAATTAATTCAGATAATCGGCGTTCTACTGAATATGTATTGTGTAATGAAACGCCGACTCTTCCGAAGAAAAGATGAAAAAATGGGATGGAAGTGGTAGTGGGGTAGAAGGGGTAGTGGCGTGGAAGTGGAGTGGAGTGGTGTGTATGCGGGATAGGCGTTGAAGTGGTAGAGATGTGGAAATGGGATTAGTGTGGATGTAGGACGGTGTGATGTAGAGCGTCGGTGGCGTAGGGGTTTAAGGCATTTGACTTTCGATCGGAAGGTGCCTGGTTGGAACCCCACCATGTACCAATGTGTTTTAAATCATCATTACCAGTTTATTTATCTATTGTTTAAATATGTTTACTATTGGATAAATTGTTAATTTGTTATCTTGGATGAAGAGCGCTGTTTGTCTGAGATACAAGCTTAATGCTTAGTTCAGACGCAGATGCTAATTAATTATTTTAAAAATGTTTTCTGAAAAATAAACTATTTATTTATTTATTTATTGATCTCCCTATCGAGGGTACAAGACCAGAAATAAGTAATGATGAGTGATGTGGAAGTGGGAGGGTGTGGAAGATGTATTAGTGTGGAAGGAGAGTGGGGTGGAAGAGGTAGTGGCGTGGAATTGATATTAGGGGGTCAGTATCAGCTACTTAAGGAGGGGCTCGGGCGTGTCCTGAATCATATCTAATAGGGGTATTTTAAATATGTAGTGCACATAAAATATGAAAGTTTACCTAATTTATATGTCACTAGCGGCGCCTCGCGGTTTCTCCCGCGTAGTTCCCGTTCCCATAGGAAAATGGGGATAAAATTATGCTAAAAACCTTCTTACTGAATCACTCTATCTAGAAACCGCATCAAAATCCGTTGCGTAGATTTAAAGATCCAAGCATACATAGGGACAGAGAAAGCGACTTTGTTTTATACTACATATGTAGTGATAACGAATAATATAGGCGTGTTTATTGTTTAATTTTAATCTCGACTGCCAGACCCATATACTGATTAAAGTTATTTTATTACATCGATATTTAGCGTTAGCCCAAAATAACTATTCTTCGCGTACGAAGTCGCGGGGCAGAAGCTAGTGATGTATAAAGTTGTATAACTACGATTTATTTATGTAAAAAGCCAGTTTTAAGCCAATTTTTTTTACAGCAACAGCAAGTGCCAACTCCATAATGGGCCCAAACCTCCTGTTCATGTGGTTCTACAGACAACATAACTACATAGCCAGGAAACTACAGGAAATCAACCCGTGTTGGGACGATAACAGACTCTATGTGGAGGCGAAAGAGATCAATATCGCTTACGCTAACCAGATTATGTATTATGAGATGATGCCTGAAGTTTTGGGTAAGGATTTTTCTATGTATTATTAGAGTGGATTTCAACAAGTGCCCAAAAATCTTCATTTCCGTGGATTTTTTTGTTTTTAAGTTTTTTTCAAAAATAATTAGCGTTTATTATACTTCTTGATAATGTATGTATTCTTGCTTATTATCAAGCTGATTACTTAAAAAACTAACGAATAACACAAGTTTAAAAATTTCATGCCACGGCGATGAAACATGCGTGCACGGCAATGAAACAAGCGTCCACGGCAATGAAAGAACTGTCCCACGGTAATGAAAGAATCACCACGGAAATGAAAATCCATACATAAAACATTTTTTTTTTATATACTGACATGAGTATTATATTATCCTAACATACAATATACACACGCCTGTCTCCGAGAAGGACAGGCATACTCCCCCAGACGGGTTATATACGCCACATCGAATGATAATAATTGATCGAATTTCTTTATAAGATTAACATAAAACCCCTATGATATATGGCCTAAAGATTGGAAAGAATCGCTTTTGATCCCCCTGCTCAAGAAGGGGTCCACAAAATTACGTGCCTTATAAGCATGCTTTCATCATATGGTCTGCCTGTTAGTTTGTGTGGGTGGATATCGGACTTCTTGCGGGATCGATCGATACGGGTCGTTCTTGATGGATGCTCGTCCGATCAAATGGCGATTAATGCCGGTGTTCCCCAAGGGTTAGTACTCATTGCAACACTTTTCCTGTTGCATATCAATGATCTGCCAAAGCCCAGAACCTATGAGTATGCAAATGATTGCACAGTTGTAGAGGATTACATATCCATCCCGCGTGCTAGTGCGGCCGAGACACAGTATTTAAGAGAGGCTATGGTCGATCACACGAACTTTTCCCTTCGGGCAGTCTCCGATTGGAGCGATGCCAATCTGATCAAGTTCAATGCCTTGAAGGCCCAGGCGGGTCTTTTCTCCGCAAGGAAGACGCTGTTTGAACTGGCTCCTATTTTCCGGAGTGTATCCTTACCTATAGTGGACCACCCTGACCTTCTTGGAATAACGCTGACCTCAACCCTCAATTTTGGTTCATACATTGAGTCAAAGGCTCAACTGGCTGCAAAAAAGCTAGGCGTCCTCTCAAGGGTGCGACGGTACTTCACGCCAGAACAGCTGCTCCAACTCTATTAAGCACAAGTTCGGTCGTGCATGGAGTACTGTTCGCACCCTTAGGATGGATCAGCTAAATATCAACTTGAGGGGTTGGAGTCCCTAGAGAAGCGTACCAAGAGACTCCAGAGTTTTGAGCACCGGCAAAAAGTTGCTAGCCTATGGGTTTTTTATCGGATACATTTTGGAGAGTGCGCATCGGAACTACACCGCTTAATTCCCCCAAGAGCCGAAGACAGAGCGGAGTGGAACGGCTGGTACACGACTCCATTACAGTGCATCAGAACGGACACGATCTTAAGGAATCAAGAAAACGAGCTAGAAGGAGTACAGTAAATACAAATGAGTTATTTACTGTACTTATAAGTCTTTACTTAAGTCTTTTGTCGTATTGCAGAGATATTACTTGACGAGTACTGTACTATCAGTATTCGGTACACTGTATCACAGGTAAATGAGTGAATTTCAACAAGTGCCCAAAAATCTTCATTTCCGTGGATTTTTTTGTTTTTAAGTTTTTTTCAAAAATAATTAGCGTTTATTATACTTCTTGATAATGTATGTATTCTTGCTTATTATCAAGCTGATTACTTAAAAAACTAACGAATAACACAAGTTTAAAAATTTCATGCCACGGCGATGAAACATGCGGGCACGGCAATGAAACAAGCGTCCACGGCAATGAAAGAACTGTCCCACGGTAATGAAAGAATCACCACGGAAATGAAAATCCATACATAAAACATTTTTTTTATATTCTGACATGAGTATTATATTATCCTAACATACAATATATACACGCCTGTCTCCGAGAAGGAGAGGCATACTCCCCCAGACGGGTTATCTACGCCACATCGAATGATAATAATTGATCGAATTTCTTAATAAGATTAACATAAAACCCCTATGATATATGGCCTAAAGATTGGAAAGAATCGCTTTTGGTCCCCTGTTCAAGAAGGGGTCCACAAAATTACATGCCTTATAAGCATGCTTTCATCATACGGTCTGCCTGTTAGTTTGTGTGGGTGGATATCGGACTTCTTGCGGGATCGATCGATACGGGTCGTTCTTGATGGATGCTCGTCCGATCAAATGGCGATTAATGCCGGTGTTCCCCAAGGGTTAGTACTCATTGCAACACTTTTCCTGTTGCATATCAATGATCTGCCAAAGCCCAGAACCTATGAGTATGCAAATGATTGCATAGTTGTAGAGAATTACATATCCATCCCGCGTGCTAGTGCGGCCGAGACACAGTATTTAAGAGAGGCTAGGTCGATCACACGAACTTTTCCCTTCGGGCAGTCTCCGATTGGAGCGATGCCAATCTGATCAAGTTCAATGCCTTGAAGACCCAGGCGTGTCTTTTCTCCGCAAAGAAGACGCTGTTCGAACTGGCTCCTATTTTCCGGAGTGTATCCTTACCTATAGTAGACCACCCTGACCTTCTTGGAATAACGCTGACCTCAACCCTCAATTTTGGTTCATACATTGAGTCAAAGGCTCAACTGGCTGGGTCTTTTTAAGCCGCGAGTCAATAGGTCACCTTCTGGGTGAGCACGTTCCATCTTAGACAGTATCATCGCTTTCCATCAGGTTAGTTACAGTCAAGTGCAAGCCTATTCTGGGTAAAAAAAAATGTGCACCCTACCGGACTGTAGCACTTATATCCCATGCCAGTAAGATTATGTTGCATATCATCCCGGATGAGGAGGCTGAAAAAGAGTTCCTTTTTCTATTTAACATCTATGGTGAATACTATAGGATATACGAAATATAAGTAGGAGAGTTCTAAAAGACTTTGGGTCAACAAGTCGAAGACAAAGGTTATGGTCACTGACCGAGCTGAACAGATCACACGCACAGGAGAATTGTCAGACCTGGAATTCATGAGCAAGTTTTGGTTGTATACCTAGGCTGGACGATCACCCCCACATTTCGGACGCAGTTGGCTGTGCCCGTTAATGTGAGGGGGTCAGTGAGGGGGGGCTGGGATTCTCCTGAGCTCTGGTAAAAAGGGAGAGCGTCGGGAGGACGCTTGCCCTTGGTACCAGTAGTCGAGGACGTCTTCACTTCCGGAGAGGTCCTCTCAAGGAGGGAGGCGCCGCTTTAGTGCGGGCCCGGCGTTGGAGTGCCGTAGTAGAAATCCCCCTCGGGAACCTACGGTACCCCAATGTAACGTGGACGGAAGTCGCTGTGTTTTTAGTGGGTAGGCCCAGCCCTTCTGGCTGGGAGAGCCCTACATGCCCCGTGGGCCCTCCCAATATCGGCTCACGGTGCAATTATATGCATTTTCACTGCGTTAAAAAAAAAAAGGCTGGACGATCAGTAATCAGAGAGGCTGCGAGAAAGAGATTCGAATTTGTGTGGAGATGGGCAAGCAATAAGCAAAATGTTGATAATCTGGAATGTCCAAACCATCTCCAAACGTAACAAAGATGAGACTAATTAGATCTCAGGTATTCTCGATATTTCTATACGGCTGTGAGTCCTGGTCTATCCACGCGCTGTAGATCGAAAAAAGATTAAGGCTTTCGAGATGTGGTGCTGGAGAAGGATGCCACACATATCGTTAACAGCGAGACGTACAAATAAGTCTATTCTAGAACTACTTGACGTAAAAACAAGTATGAAACAAATATGTTACCTACGAGTCCTGACCTACTTTGGTCACATTTGGAGCTACAACGGTCATACAGCTTGGACAAGCTGGTTGTGGCGGGAAAAGTAGACCTACCCGACCTACCCGTTGGTCAAACCTGATCAAGGCAATAACAGGGCTCTCAATTACCAGCTCTGAGAAGAGCCGAAGACAGAGCGGAGTGGAACGGCTGGTACACGACTCCATTACAGTGCATCAGAATGGAGACGATCTTAAGGAATCAAGAAAACCAGCTAGAAGGAGTCCAGTAAACCCAAATGAGTTATTTACTGTACTTATAAGTCTTTACTTAAGTCTTTTGTCGTATTGCAGATATATTATTTGACGAGTACTGTACTGTCAGTATTCGGTACACTGTATCACAGATAAATATGTTTTCCTTGCCTAATCATACCATGGCGATGAAAATATAAGTCACGGAAATGAAATACCTGGCCACGGCGATGAAAGTAATTTGTTTTAAAAGACACGGCAATGAAATTTTTTTCATTGCCGTGTCTTTTTTTTCATTGCCATAGCAAATATTTGCTATGGAAACCACGGAAATGAAAGCATGGCGATGAGAAACGAGTCGAAAATTTAAAATTACATAAAATCTATTAGGTATCCTAAGAACTAAACAATTCACAAATAAACAGAAGAGTATGGGCATTCTATCGAATGCTCAATCAAGAGTATAAACTTGTTCAAATAGAAGTTATACCTATGCACGGCGATGAAAGAAAAACTGTCCAGTAACAAAAATGGGATATACTTACATTTATAGCTTGAAAACGCAGGCACGTGGACACGTCCTTCCACGTCGAGCACTGAGGCGGTACTATTGGGCAACGTTTAGCACACAGAGAAGGAGACGCAAGTCTTTAGGTGGAACAATATGTTTAAAAATGTTTTTGACATGGCGATGAAAGGAAGTTCTGGGACAAATGTTTTTCTAGTAACCATTCGTCGTATTGTTTAAATATTTGATTGAGTGTATTCCGTAACAATACCTTAACTATCCAAGTATCATATAAAACTAGGTTTCAATGTATTCAACCAATAGGTTTTCATCAAGGAGGTATAATACACATCAAGGTGAGTTGTGGACAGACACGGCGATGAAAGATTTCGAGGTTTAACATTTTTTTCTGGAGTACCTATTAATCCCAGTAATGAAATATTTAGTGCCTCATATAGGTGACTATTTCATCTAACTAAAAAAAAAGTTTTAAACATTATAACTATATTTTTTAGTACCGATTTCATAGTTGCCACGCAAATTTAGGCGCCGGGATATTCACTCAAATATGTTTTCCTTGCCTAATCATACCATGGCGATGAAAATATAAGTCACGGAAATGAAAGACCTGGCCACGGCGATGAAAGTAATTTGTTTTAAAAGACATGGCAATGATTTTTTTTTCATTGCCGTGTCTTTTTTTTCATTGCCATAGCAAATATTTGCTATGGAAACCACGGAAATGAAAGCATGGCGATGACAAACGAGTCGAAAATTTAAAATTACATAAAATCTATTAGGTATCCTAAGAACTAAACAATTCACAAATAAACAGAAGAGTATGGGCATTCTATCAAATGCTCAATCAAGAGTATAAACTTGTTCAAATAGAAGTTATACCTATACACGGCGATGAAAGAAAAAATGTCCAGTAACAAAAATGGGATACACTTACATTTATAGCTTGAAAACGCAGGCACGTGGACACGTCCTTCCACGTCGAGCACTGAGGCGGTACTATTGGGCAACGTTTAGCACACAGAGAAGGAGACGCAAGTCATTAGGTGGAACAATATGTTTAAAAATGTTTTTGACATGGCGATGAAAGGAAGTTCTGGGACAAATGTTTTTCTAGTAACCATTCGTTGTATTGTTTAAATATTTGATTAAGTGTATTCCGTAACAATACCTTAACTATCCAAGTATCATATAAAACTAGGTTTCAATGTATTCAACCAATAGGTTTTCATCAAGGAGGTATAATACACATCAAGGTGAGTTGTGGACAGACACGGCGATGAAAGATTTCGAGGTTTAACATTTTTTTCTGGAGTACCTATTAATCCCAGTAATGAAATATTTAGTGCCTCACATAGATGACTATTTCATCTAACCAAAAAAAAAGTTTTAAACATTATAACTATATTTTTTAGTACCGATTTCATAGTTGCCACGCAAATTTAGGGGCCGGGAAATTCACTCATTATTATAAAAGAGATGATTTAAAAATTTTCTTCCTCACTTCTTTTCAAAAAAAATATGGAGATCCCAAGATATTATTTCTATTTTAATGTAAACGAGAATTCTGATCCTATCTTGAGGCCTTGCAGTTGTTGGACGTGCTTTGTAATTTGTTTCTTTGTATCCTAAGCAGGTGGTAGCTTCCAACCTTCTTCTCTATTGAAATTAAGATGTTTTTTTCTATTTTAATCGTTAGATTCATCAAATCTTTATGGTTGGGTTTGTCCTGTGTGTTCACAGACAGACTTAGGCCGTGTTATCATATCTGAGTCCGACAAGACAAATTTCTTGTCGTGGACACGCGGCCTTATAAGTACGTCTTTTTTAACATCAGCAATTATTAATCATTATCTTTCTAATATATATAATTCTCGTGTCACAGTTTTCGTTGCCATACTCCTCCGAAACGGCTTGACCGATTCTCATGAAATTTTGTTAGCATATTCAGTAGGTCTGAGAATCGGCCAACATCTATTTTTCATCCCGAAATTCCTACGGGAACGGGAAGTACGCGTGTGAAACCGCGGGGCGCAGCTAGTTACTTATATTATTCCAGGTAAGCCCTACATGCTAAAGAACAACCTCATATACAAGATGGCGGGTCCTCATGACGAGTATGACGTCACCGAGGAGCCGACTGTCAGTCTGGAATACGTCACAGGGACCAGGTGGTTCCATACTGTGCAGGAGGGGAGGCTGAAGTATGTACTAAATATAACAAGAATAAATAAAAACACCTTTTTAAAACAAGCTTTTTTTGCTTTTATTGCATTATCATGGGACTTACATAAGTATGCCTTTCAGCTCAATCGGTTAACGAGAAGTGGTTGAAAAATGTCTTGCAAGATTTGATTACAGACAACGGGACAGGTGAAACTGAATAAAAGCTTGGATAAATACACCAGTTAGCGAAAGTTAAGCTAGCTAGGGTTTGTTGGGGGAATTTGCAAGATAGGGCACATTGGCTGGTGCGATGAACGTATGCTGAGAAACAGGCGACGCAGCACAGCATAGTACAGCACGTGCAGGCAGGGCAGTTGAGAGTCTGCCTCAACAGCCCTCCAAGAGGTACATTTCTGCCTGCCTGGCAGTCATGTGCCCCCACCGCATGCTGCGTTCAGTGACGTTCCATGCTTTACAAAATCTGTTCTGCCCTGATCTGCGTGAACCTGCGTCGCCTGCGTCAACATACGCCTAGCCGTGTTGTAGTTTTCCTTCATTTGTTGCTACTTTTTATTATAAAGTCACCAAGTTTTATGTGCCGGTGCCAGCGTCGCTGTAATCGCATCTTTTGGTTGTCAGTTTAATGAAAATGTACCCAAATGACATTAGAATCAAGATGACAATAGTAGCTTCCACTTTTGGCCGCCGGCAAAGAAAACTTGGAGACTATAAACATTTTTCTACTTCCACAGACAATACTCCCCCAAAGGCGCGCTACTCTCGACCGTCGCGCTAGTTGACATGACGCTCCGCACGGGGGCGCTGCTCGTCAATAACACGGTGTACGGGCTCACTCAGGGCGCGTTCAGGCAGCCCGCCGCCGCTGTGGACGGGGTCCTGGACCCGGATGTAAGGGGGATTCGGAAACTGGGATATAATACATCCCAAGCTTTGGAAATTTAGATATAAGATGTCCTAAACTTATCGCAGATATACACAACTCAATAGTGCTTTTTGAAAATTGGATATAATGTATCCTAAACTAATAACATTTAAGTAATACACAACATAACATCACTTGATAGATATAACAACAAAAGGACACTTTAAGAATGGGATATAATATATCCCAAACTAATTTTGGCCATTAACCGACTTGCTAGATCTCACACTACACTTTTTCAAAAATGTATCTGTACACGAACGGTGCGTGTACGATGCGATGGTTCGAGGGACGATTTCCGAATGCCGAAAATAAAACACCAATGTTCGTTCTTCCGAGGTTCGAGTCAAGGCAGGAGGTTACGGTTGCTGTGCTGTTGTTGGTGGTTACAGTTGCTCTCATCCTCTCTGCGCTATTGCACCCATATTTATACAATTTCCGCACCCCCCTGCCTTACCTCACCCCTCAACTATATTTACTAATAACTCTTTATCTAATAATATGCTTAAACTAATCTTTTTCTCTTAAGCTCTAACAAATCTGTCTCTACATTAATTATTACTACGTATCTTAAAATCTAGAGTCTAGGTAGGTAAAACACGCATCGTTCCGCATTTCATATAAAAGCGCGCCCTGCCGCGACAACTCCAGTAGTCGGCCGCGCGCCGTAGTGGCCGCCGGTCGTGGACGCGTGCGCAGGGGCGTCCGTATGCGAGACGGTGCAATGTTTGTTTACATTTTTATTTTCTTAATATCTAAACTATTTTATATTTATATTAACACTATTCTATGCCTATGTATTACAATTTACTATTTCTAACTACCTATCTAATCTACTTAACCTATAAATAAAAGACTATTAAATATATTATTTATTACGAGAAATACTTAAACATAAACTTAGATATAAGAGCCGGTCGTCGTGCACAGTATCTACTCTACACTATTTTAACAATTGGGATATAATATATCCCAAACTAGATAAGTACTTTCCATAAATTGGATGTTACATATATCTCTAACTTCCCTAACAACTGTTAAGACAAGCACAACAGTTACAAAACCCTTTAAAATAAATATAATATCAATTTGATGACCACAGATGGGCGAACGCGTCCTGGGTCGGCTCCAATTCGCCTCCGATGTGATGTCGGCCGACTTCATGAAAGGCAGACTCCTGTACCTACCGTCATACAACGAGTACAGGAAGCATTGTGGACTTACGGAGATAAAGAACTTCGAAGACTTGCAGGGATTTGTTGATCAACAAGTAAGTATGAGAATTTATTTTTTGTAATATATCCTTAACTAGCTATGCCCCGCGGTTTCACCCGCGTAGTTCCCGATCCCGTGGGAATTTCGTGATAAAACCTAGCCTATGTCCTTCCCCGGACCATAAGCTACCCCTGTACCAAATTTTAAGTCAATCGGTTCAGTAGTTTAGCCGTGAAAAGGTAACAGACAGACAGACAGTTACTTTCGCATTTATAATATTAGTAAGGATAACTAACACTAATATTATAAAGGCGAAAGCTTGTCAGTGCACTTACACACTCAAGCAAGTATGTTTGTAACCCGTTCACGCAAGAACTACTGAACCGATTTAGATGAAAGATAGATGTTCCTTTTTGAGAACTTTTGTATCCCGAAATTCCCACGGGTTGGGATTTGGTGGGTAAAACAGGTAAAGAAGCTAGGCTAGCATGACTTCGAGAACGCGATAGATACAGCGATTTATTGACATCCAACTGTCCAAATATAGTAAATATAGCCGCCATATTTAATTTTATCAAATCGTACCACGCCATATTCATTTGTTCATGCTCGCGAAATCGATATTATTTTGTGGTGTCTATATCATTTATCACGCACAGTCATGCTAGGCAGGCAGGGTACAGCTAGTATTTTTTCAAATACGAAGGTATGGATGTAGGTATGTTTGTTGTAGGCCTTGTAGCACAACTACTGGCATATAAACCCTAATTTTATCTCCCTTTCCCAGCAAATAGAAGCCCTGACACTCCACTACGAGTCGCCCCAAGACATAGAGCTGATGGTGGGGATAACCGTGGAGAAGCCCATGAGAGGCGGCATGGTGGGACCCACGCTGGGGTGTCTGATGGGGGACCAGCTCCGGAGGTGGAGACGGGCTGACAGGTTCTGGTACGAGAGGGTCTTTACTGAAGGTAAGACTGGTTTTAGTAGATAATACACCCCTATTTTGAAATTACGGGACTTATTAAAATCAGAATATCTGTAGCGGTAACTGAATCCATATATCCAATAAAAATATCAAAAATGATAGTCGATCTTTAAAAAATACTAAATAAATGCCGTATTACCAGACGGCACACTAGCTATCAAGTATTCTGTGGCGGCTCGGGTCGGCGACCGCGCTCAGCTGTGTATCGCAGCGTTCGCATGTTGTTCGGTGTAGAACAACCTAGGGTAGGGAGTTACGGATGTGCGGCCCGCTTACCGTTGCGCCGGCACTCAGCGCCCGGGCGATGTCGCCCCCGGGGGTTTTAGTGGGGAGGACCTCCACCGCTCCATCTTGGTGGAGGGCGAGTCCCACATACCCCACTGCTTCGGCAAGGGGATGCGTCAAAGCATTTCCCCCGGGATATCAAAAAAAGGTAGGGAGTTACCTTTTATCTGATTCTGACTGTACAAAATTTCATCTAAATCGCTTCAGTAGTTTTAATATGAAAGAGTTGAACTTCCACAAATCTTAGAAATAATATACTGTTTTCAGAACAACTTCATGAAATAAGAAAAATTACGATGTCTAAAGTGATGTGCGCACACGCAGACGGAGTGGACACCATTCAGCCCAACGCTTTCGTGTTGCCAGGATATGGGTAAAAATTCTATATAATGTCTGAACGTCATCGTCAATCAATTATTTCATATTATAAGCCATACTTCTTCCTAACTTCCTAAATACTATTTACGGGATTTTATTTATTTATTTATTATAAAAACAATAATAAGCTTACAGCTAAGATGCCAAAGCGCTTAAGTTGCTAGTATCTACACATATTAAACTTACATACAAAGACAAATAACATAAAATAATAAAACATATAACACAAAACAATTAAAAATAAAGATCAATAGAAAATAAAAGAAATGTAAAATATAAAAAAAAATAGCTGAACAGAACCAAAACAATACAGACAAGGTGAAACTTAAACTTAATGGTGACTTAAGTACATATATAAACACTTATATACTAATGAGAAAAATACAAATGGGATAAAAGTCTTATTCTTATATTTATTTGTTTTATTTATATCTGACATTGGTGAATGTTTTAAGTATTCTAATTTTTTGCTTTTCGCGGATGACATGAAGATCTATAAGTCAGTCGAGAATATTAACGATGCAAATCTCCTGCAAGATGATTTATCTAGAGTAGCTGTCTATTGCTCTCTTAATAAACTCGATCTCAATATCTCCAAATGCATTGTCATCAGTTTCACCCGCAAAAAACAACCCGTTACATATAATTATATTATATCAAATCAACTTTTAGAGCGAACTGACGTCGTTAGGGATCTTGGAGTCTACATTGATAATAAGCTTTCATATAACCAACACGTTGATTATATAGCTAAGAAGGCGATGTCGGCATTAGGCTTCATTATTCGCAACGCTAGTTCTTTTAGTAAAATGAAAACCTTAAAAATATTGTATTGTGCTTATGTCCGTAGCCATTTAGAATACGCCAGCCAAGTATGGAACCCCAACTACGCGATACATTCACATAGGTTAGAGCGAATACAGAAAAAGTTTGTTAGGTATTTGGGTTTTAAGTTTAAGATTCCTCTTTCAAGTTATGAAGAACGGTGCACGCGTTTCCATCTTCTACCAATCACTACACGTAGAAATATCTCTGACATAAGATACCTTATGAAGTTGGCGCAATCTAAGATTGACTGTCCGGAACTCATTTCTAAACTGCTAATTAACGTCCCTTCTAGACAATCTCGACCATCTAGAATTATTAGCATACTCCATACTCCGTTTGCACGCACCAACTATCGTCGGAACTCATTTTTAATTCGATCTTGTAAAGCTTTTAACAAAATTGTAGATTTTAAAGACCGAACCATAGATCTGTATGCATCTAGTATCACTAGTTTGACTAAAACTTTGAGTAATATCTGATACATAAATTTTAGTTATAAGTCAGCTCGCTGTGAAACATCAAATATCACTGGACAGGTTATATTTATATCATTTGCGGTTTTTTTGTTAAATATTTTTGTGCTTCATGTGGCGGCTTGTAAATGGCTTTTGCTAATTCATGTTATTTGTTAATTTAAAAGGATAGCTGTAAGCCACCCAAATAAAATAAAATAAAAAAATAAATAAAATTCCTAGTAATAAGGGACATTTATGTACCAAATTACATCTAAATCGGTTAAGTAGTATTTGCGTGAAGGAGTGACAAACAAACACACTCACACACTTGCCTTTAAACTATTAGTGTGATACTAACTCATAATATTTTTATTTACAGGAATGAGATGAAGACATGCAGTGACTACGAAATGCCAGACTTGGAGGAATTCAGAGATTTTAAGTGTGCGAAATAAAATTTACTTAATTAATTGAAATTGTTGAATTGAAATTAATTTGTACGAAATTATATTTTGTTTGGTTTAATTAAACGGATTGATGTTAATGGTCTGTAGTTTTATTTAATACTAGCTGTGCCCCGCGGTTTCACCCGCCTTGTTCCTGATCCCGTGGGAATTTCGGGATAAAACGTAGCCTTTGTTCTTTTCCGGACCATAAGCTATCCCTGTACCAAAGGACAATGGGCAGATTTGTATGGAGTGTGTCCCAAGTGCTGTAGCACTTCGTGTGATACATCATTCGATAGCTATCGTTAAGAGGAACAAATGATTTTTCGGGAGTGAAGCCGAATTCCCCGGCAGAAAAAAGTGACAGCCATTTAAACAAATATATATGGCTACTTTATGCAAGGAGTTCAAGTCAATCGGTTCAGTAGTTTAGCAGTGAAAAGGTAACAGGCAGACAGACAGAGTTACTTTCGCATTTATAGTATTAGTTAGGATAAGGATTCATTCGAAGAGGGTAGCTAAAGATCACAATCTTCGGGAGATAAGTAAAAAAAGTGAAATTACGAAAAACTGAAACTTATAAAATTCTCTATGGTGGCGCCATCTTCATTACTCGCTTTTCGACGGACACATTTTCAACTCAAAGATTGTACTCTTTAGCCCTACCCTCCATATACCTTTCCTCAAAAGTATCCTCAACGTCTCACTAGATGGCGCAAAATAAAAAAATGGTGAATAAAGCATCAACTTGCCCGTGGACGGAGTGGCATTTATCTTTTATCAAATCAAATATGTACAAGAAGTTTACATTATTGTCTAAAATCACTTCAATAGATTATTTTATTTTATAATACACAAATTTAAAAAATAATCCATGAAAATTTTTGAAATATTTTTTTGCAGTAGCAAACTTGCAAGTAAACAAATTGAATTATTTGTGCTTGCAACATTGTCATTTCACAGTTGATTATTTTTGACACGCCTTGGCTGTGTTCGTCTGTAATTAAAGTGCATTTTGTGTGGTTTTACTGTGTTTCAAAGCTGTGAATTAGTGTCATTTACTTTATTTTGAGTTTAAAATACTTTTTTACCTATTTGATTACAAAATTACACCCAAAAAGCTGTGAAAACTCGAGTAAAAGGTAAATAAATTAGCTGTCAATGTATAACCTTATCAAATTATGTTGTGATAAACTTGCTAAATATTTAATCAGATGTGGTATTTATTTAATTTTGTCGGGTTATAGTTCAATGAAATTTCAACGATTTGTTTGTATTTTTATGTTATTTTCCATGTTTTTTTTATGCTACTAATTAATTAATAGTATGAATTTGAAACATTTTAAATGAGAAATAAGATTTGTGTAATCAATTTGCAGTAATTTATCGATTTATTTACGAAAACATCGTAGTTATATTATGAGTCATACAAAGGCCTAAGAATGCCTTTCTTTCTATTATGCCAGGGTCTTCCAAAGCCGTCCTAAGTTACATTAAAACCTTCTTTTATCTTTAAATACTAGGTCCAATATAGTTTTCTATATCCTTTTCAAATAAAAACATATTTGCCGGGTATTAATAGCTCAAAACATGAAAACAACTGTACTTATCGATTTTTATGTTTTCTTATTTCGTCTACGCCAATATTATAAGATAAAAACTACTTAAATTACAAAGAATAAGTTAGTTACGTGACCAAATCCGCGGAGTAAAACTAGTATATTTTGTTTGTATTGAAAATCTAGTATGCTAAGTCAAGGAGGTCATTTCAAAGTGTATTGTTTGTGAGTCATGAATAAGAAAGTTGTGAAATGAAGTAATATCTATTGAGCAAGCATATCTTACTAGCTTTTGTCCGCGACTTCGTCCGCATGGAATAATGACTTCTGGCAGAATTTGGGTTTTCCCCCTTTTCTCCCCCTAAGACAGGAATTTCCAAAAATCCTCTCTTAGTGGTAGCCTACTACTCCCAACAAACACATGTGCCAATTTCAGCTCTCTACGACCAGTAGTTTCTGCTGTGCATTGTCTGTCAGTCAGTACATCACTCAGTAACAGTCATTTATTTATTTAAGAAAGGTACATTTACAGTAATGCATATAATATACAGATATGAAGTATTATAAAGGTGGTTTTGTTCTTATATGACTACCAATAACAAATGTACACAACATTGACAATAATTACCCAAGACAAATAAAATAAAATAAAAAAAACTATGGATATAAAGGTTATGTGGTAAAAAATAACATTAAACCATAATAAGTATAAAAAAGGGGGAAAATATAAACAAAAAAGGGAAAGTAAAATAAAAGGAAAACAAAAAGTGATTGTTAGTAGTAAGTAGTATGTGGTACTTAGTAACGGAAGAGTTTTATATAGATAGATACAACATACAAAATAAAACAACCAATTACATTCTTAATTTACAAAAGTACCATCTATATACCTATATCTTAATAAAACTAACCAGCGGGCCAAACAGTAACATCAATACTCTACCTACATCATCCATCTACTACAAAAGAGTTATAAAAGAATAGGTACATAAAATATCTACAAAACTTTACATTAAAGGATGAAAGGCAATAGCAAACAATAGATTAAAATAGATAGAAGTTAAGTTTATGTTTACTATCAGAATTCTATAATTTAAACAAGCAATTCTTGTATCTATCTATGTATGTATCTTTGGGCTATCTCGAAAACGGCTCTAACGATTTTAATGAAATTTTGCATACTGATGCAGTTTTGCATTTTAAATTCAACTGCATGAAAATATGCGTTTTTGGAGTAATTGCAATTACTCCAAAAACGCATATTTTCACAAAAAAATATTTTTCATAAAATTAGTGCCATCTATAATTTTAGTAGTGTAAATAATAACTAAATCGCATTGTGGTTTCTTTTTGTTTTTGACAAGATTTTAGATTTCTACGATAGTTACAAACTTGCAGTTACTTATCACCATTCCTAATAGATGGCGTTGATAGTCTAAATACAAATACCTACTTAATAATTTATTACGAAATACCATATCACGTGTTTATAAAAATATACCGAGCAAAGCTGGGTACCACCCAGGTACTATAGATAAAAATAGAATATTTATGATGATATTTAAGACACAACATGGAACCCAGGTTGGACAATGTATAACACTTCAATTTCTCATTACAGCCAACAATGTCAACCATGACAGACCAGTACGGTCAAACGGGCACCCTGACCCTGAAGTGGGACCCTCGGAACCTGGAGATCCGCACCATGTCGGTGGAGCGCACGCTGGAGCCGCTGGTACTGCAGGTCACCACGCTCGTCAACACCAAGGACAGGGACGCTAACAAGAAGAGGCGTTAGTATACATTTTATAAATACACCGCTATTTTAAATGACCGGACAAAAATCATACAGCTAATGTAAACGACGGGTGACAATATAATAGTGAAGTTAGTTTCATCTTTTGCTTTTATTTAAAAAGTATATAATATTTTTTTCTTGGACATATAGTTTCAGTTACGGCTATAGATAGTCTCATTTCAATTTGTACAGTAATTTCAAAATAGGGGTGTATATACGGACATTCAAATTATTATGATTAACGGAATATTTACCATGTATATTTTCATAGACAACCTCGATGGCAGAGTGGTCACCATGCCGGACTGCCATCCGTAAGTTTGCGGGTTCGATTCCCGTGCGGGGTGAATATTTGTGTGAACCACAAATGTTTGTCTCGGTCTGGGTGTGTGTGTGAATGAGTGTGTGCGTAGTTTGTGATACCCTAGATACAAGTCACGAACTTAGTTAGGGGTCAGTTACTGTAATGAGATGATGGAGGGAATGATTATGTTATGTTATAGATGTTTTTAGAGCATACACAATTCAAAATTACCAATATTGTATGATTACTTTTCCTTTGTTAACAGCGGGCAAGTCCAAGCGTGCCAGCGCCCTAGTAGCCACAGTGGAGCGAGCGACCGAGATCTTCATTGAGCGAGGGCAGAGCATCGCGTATGAGAACCCGGAGATCACGCAGCAGATGTTGGCCGCTGTTGAGGAAGTCAGGAAGGCTGGTGAGACATACATCGTCTTATTTGCGTTAAATTTTAAACCTGGTTTTACAAAACCTGCCGGGCTAACATGACTTCGAAAACGCGTTAAAAATACTAATATGATAAAAATACCCGCCATATTTAAGTTTATCACGTGATAAATTATAACAGTTGGTCATGCTCGCGAAATCGATATAGCTATTTATTGACATCCAACTGTCAAAATATAAAAATATAGCCGCCATATTTAATTTTAACATAATCATAGCAGGCCATAATTCATTTGTGGTGTCGATATATTTTATCACGCACAGTCATGCTGGTAAGCATTTGACACCTTGTCAGTCAAATCTGTAACTTTAGTCCTTTGACTGTCTTCAAAATTGTACTTAGATCAGATTGTAAAACGTTGTTTTGTGCTAAACCAGACTAAAAATGCAACTCAAATAAGGCAGCAATTGTTGTGTTTGTGTATGAGATTATGTGTGTGAGACTTGTCCGTGTGTGTGTGTATCTGTGAGACATGATATGTGTGTCTGTTTGTGTTTGTGAGACATGGCCGTTGTGTTGTCAGTGTGTGTCTGTTTGTCAAGTTGAGACGTGTCCCTGTGTGGTTTAGTCTCTTAATGTGTCTGTCAAGGTATTCATGTGTGTCTGAGAGATGTTTGATAGGTATGTTTTGTCTGTGGCATGTGTTCCATATGTGGCTTCTGTGTGTGTGCGTGTGTATATATGAGTGTCTGTGTTTCATATGCTGTCTCTGTATGTATATGTCTGTATATAACTACACTCTCTATACATCTTTCTATCTAATCTAACATGTACGTCATGTAATTTTGGTTTGACTTCTGATCTTTGACATGAAAACATTTGCACACCATTAGTATGATTATGGGATAACATACATATTATATAAATAGAAATATTTTAAAGAAATATTTTGTTGTATTTGTATGTTTTTCGTATCTAACTCCCACCCATCTCCCCAGGGGCGGCAATGAGCGTAGCAGCACGCGAATTCTCCGAAGAGCCGTGCGCGTCTGCCGCCCGCTCGAGCATGGTGCGGGCGGCAAGAGCACTCCTATCCGCTGTCACCCGCCTCCTCATCCTCGCTGACATGGTCGACGTACACGTCTTACTTTCGTCGCTAGCGGCGGTTGAAGGAGAGCTGGAACAGCTACAAAGAGCATCGTCACAAGCGGAGGTGGCAGCGGCAGCGGCAGCCTTAGCCAGGTCGGCAGGGAGATTAGGGGCGGCAGCGGCAAGGCGGCAAGCTGAGTTACGCGAGCCGGCGGCAAGGGATAGGTTGGCAGCGGCAAGGGCGGTGCTGAAGAAGCATACTACTATGTTGTTGACTGCTTCTAAGGTGGGTTTTTGGTTTGGGAGGTCATATTATATGATGTGGCCTACCACCACGGTTATCCTCTAACCTTGACTACTTCTCAATTCATACATTTTAGACCAAATTTAGCCCATCTTTTTGCACGACTCAAGATGCGAAGCATCAGAGAGTGCTTTACGATCGAAAAATTTTTTTCGCCTCATTTCGGCGGCTATTTTTATTATTATAGCCTTGTTAGTTCAAGGAATCAAGATATTTTGCATACTATTGTCGAGATAATTTAATGGAGATTAATTCCATACTTTTAAAAAATTGATTTACTGCAATAGAACTGCATACCACCGTGAGCCGGGATTGGGAGGGCCCCGGGGCATGTAGGGCTCTCCCAGAAGGGGAGGGGGGGGGGGGCTACCCACTAGACACAGCTCGTGCCGTCCGCGGGGCGTTGGGGCGCCGGAGGATCCCGAGGGGGATTTCTACCACGGCAAAATTTAGCCCATTATACCCATTAATTTAGTACACTACTGTTATATTTGTATTTTTGTAATGAATAAACTCAAAACTTACTGTGCCCATTTAAAAAAAACACCATTAGAAAGCTACATTCACCCTGAGTAACATAGGCTATACTTTATCCCCGTATTCCCACGGGAACGGGAACCACGAGGCGCTAGTATTTAATATCCATACTTCCATGTTTCCCCCTATTGACCCCCGTGGCTCCGCCCCAGGTGTACGTGCGTCACCCCGAGCTGGCGGCGGCGAAGGCCAACCGCGACTACGTGCTGCGCGCCGTCTGCTCCGCCGTCGACGACATCTCCAACGTCGCGCACGGGGAGCAGCCGCCCGCCGGTGGGGGGGAGGGGGGGAGACACACACAGACAGACAGCCAGACACACAGTCAAATAGACACATATTAAGGGACGTACACGCTCAGAATGACACAAACATGCTCGATATACACGTAGAGACAGATATATAAACACGTATACAGTCACTAAGTCAGATAGACACACAGAAATACACACACACACACAGATTGAAAACCACATACAGACAAACAGATAGCAGATACAAATAAATAGGCAGAGAGCACACACAGTTAAACAGACTCACCGTACACACAAGTATACAGGCACAGATACACAGACTTTATTCATATAGTATAATTGTTTTTGTTTCAGGCAATCGCCCCGCTGAAGGCCCGGGAGAGTTGGCGCAAGCTCTCGATGATTTTGATGTAAGTATTATTTATTAATGGCTGTCAAAATCAACTTATAAATAATCTAGTGGTCTTAAGGACAGGACACTTCGCAGAAAACAGCAAAAAATATATCTTTCCCTCACGCCCCATTTCTACTCCAAAAAATGATTTTTTTATCCTAATTACTAGCGGCCCGCCCCAGCCGGGGCAGGCCGGGCTTCGCACGGGTCCAATTTTCCCGTTGATTTTCCGTGTTTTTTTACATAAGAACCTTCTAATAATTACAAATACAACAAAAAAAGAATTAGTGAAATCGGTCCAGCCATTCACGCGTGATGCCGTGCCAAGGAAAACGGGTTTCATTTTTATATATACACCCCTATTTTGAATTCGAGATACTTAATCACACAGCTAATGTAAACGACGGGTGACAATATAATAGTGAAGTTAGTTTTTTCTTTTGCTTTTATTTAAAAAGTTATGATAAGTCAAAGATTTTCAAAATCCCGCCGAATTTTATCGTCATTCTACACCGAACAACCGGCGAACGCTGCGATACACAGCTGAGCGCGGTCATCGACCCGAGCCGTCACAGAATACTTGATAGCTAGTGTGCCGTCTGGTAATACGGCATTTATTTAGTATTTTTTAAAGATAAGTAATCGACTATCATTTTTGATATTTTTATTGGATATATGGATTCAGTTACTGCTACAGATATTCTGATTTTAATAAGTCCCATCATTTCAAAATAGGGGTGTATAGATAATATTGTTCCCCCAGGAGCGCATGGCCATGGAGCCGCTGTCGTACTGCGAGGTGCGCTCGCGGCCCGCGCTCGAAGAGAGACTCGAGTCCATCATCTCCGGCGCCGCGCTCATGGCCGACAGCTCGTGTACACGGTGTGTATAGACAGATGGACAGACAAACACACGGACAGCCATACACACAGACAAGTACACATCACAGGTAGGCGGTCACACAGGCAACTGGCAGACACACATAGATAGAGGCAGACGCACAGACTGGCAGACATATACTGCCTTATTTGCGTTGCATTTTGTATTTATTTATTTTAAGAAGTGCATTTTTAGTCTGGTTTAGCACTAAACCAGGTTTTACAATCAATTTTGAATACTGTCAAAGTGACAGATTTGACTGACAAGGTGACAAATGCTTACCAGGTAGGCTAGCATGACTTCGAAAACGCAATAGATACGGCGATTTATTGACATCCAACTGTCAAAATTTGATAAAAAATACCCGCCATATTGAATTTTACCACGTGATTAATTTTATGGCATTTGGTCATGCTCGCGAAATCGATATTATTTCGTGGTGTCTATATATTTTATCACGCACAGTCATGTTAGGGGGCAGGTTTTGTTAAACTAGGTTTAAAATGTAACGCAAATAAGGCAGATAAAGACAAGCAGAAATACACATCCACACTTTGAAATATTGTATCCCTTATTTACTATTCCTATTTACTAAACAATTTTTAATATTATTCCAGTGACGAGCGCCGTGAACGTATCGTGTCGGAGTGTAACGCCGTGCGCCAGGCGCTGCAAGACCTGCTACACGAATATATGGCTAATGTGAGTAGAGATAGAGGCTAGAATTGTGTGGCAACACTGTCTAAATATATTTTTTTCGAACTGGAATTGTCATTAGTGCAGGTAGAGTAGAATAATGAGAAATATATCGATATCTTTGATTTACACGAACACTACACATTGAAATAAAACACTCAGAACGTCAGAAAATGTAAAACAAAATACAACCACGACAAAAATCCGTTTAAGTGTTTTATTTCAATACATTATCAAAACATATGAGGGTAGTACTAAATTATAATTATAATTGCCATAACAGGTTTACATATAACTGTGCATGATAATGAATGATTACCATGAACACTCTGAATAATGTAATACATATTACATACATTTATGTTAGTTGTTATTCCTCATAGTTTTGTATCCGTCGACAAGCAAGATTATAGATAGATCGAATATTGGGAACGGCTGTTAATCACATTCCTGTTTATCCCCAGGCGGGCAAGCCCGAGCAGTCGGCGGGCCTGGAGCGCGCGCTCGACCACATGTCGCGGAAGACGCGCGACCTGCGGCGACAGCTGCGGAAGGCCGTCGTCGACCACGTGTCCGACAGGTGCGTCTCTAGCCCCCCCCGTCCGACCCCCACCCTCCGTCCAACCCCTACCCCCCGTCCGACCCCCACCCCCTACCTGACCCCAACCCCCCGTTTGACCCCAACCCCCTACATGACCCCAACCCCTACCTGACCCCAACCCCCTACCTGACCCCAACCCCCTACATGACCCCAACCCCCTACATGACCCCAACCCCCTATATGACCCCAACCCCCTACCTGACCCCAACCCCTACCTGACCCCAACCCCCCCAGCTGACCCCAACCCCCCAGATGACCCCAACCCCCTACATGACCCCAACACCCTACCTGACCCCAACACCCTACCTGACCCCAACCCCCCAGCTGACCCCAACCCCCTACCTGACCCCAACCCCCCATCTGACCCCAACCTCCTGCTCGCCTTGAAGACCGCGTGCTGTAGTTGGTAGTGCCCCTGCCTGCTATGCCGAAAGTTACGGGTCCGGTTCCCGCTCGAGACGAACATTTGTGTTTCACTGTCTGTTTGTCGCGGTCTGAGTAATATCTAAGTATTCTATGTATTAGTGGCGACCTCGCCATTTTGGAACTAAAACTGAAGAGTCCTGAATCGCGCAAGATAAATTTATTGAGTGATATACGAGAGCCAGACAACCAGACAATAACACTCGAAGGATGGATCGTCGGAGGATCCTCCATTTTCAATGGAGATTCCCCATCCCCAATATATAAAAATCAATTGCCGTTCGTTAGTCTCGCTAAAACTCGAGAACGGCTGAACGGATTTATCTTATCTTATGATACACAGCTGAGCGAAGATATTTTTATTGAATATATGGATTCAGTTACTGCTACAGATATTCAGATTTTAATAAGTCTCGTAGTTTCAAAATAGTGGTATATATTTACATGTACATGTAAGTCCGTTGTCTAGTATCTATTGACCTTTACTTAGGTACTTGTGTCCCCCATATTATTGACTATGTCCCCCGTGTCCCCAGTTTCCTGGAGACGTCCGTCCCGCTGCTGGTGCTGATGGAAGCAGCCCGCGGCGGGGACGAGAAGGAAGTCGAACAATACGCCGCCGTCTTCACCGAACACGCCAATAAACTGGTCGAGGTAAGGGCAGGGGAATTTAGAAATCACTATCATTACGCATCGGTGGCGCAGGGGTTAAGGCCGTTGACTTCCGATCGGAGGGTGTCTGGTTCGAACCCCACCAGTCCCGCCACGTACCTATGCGTTTTCAATTTACGAATTCATATGTACGTTAATTTCGACGCTTTTACGGTGAAGGAAAACATCGTGAGGAAACCTGCCACACCTGGGAGGAAATCTAAGGTTGTGTGTGAAGTCGACCAACCCGCACTCGGCCTGTGGGCTGAGGGATAATCACCCTAATTCAGGGTAGGGAGAGCCCTTCGGTGGGGACATTACATGAGCTGATGATTATTTTTGTCTGTGGCGACATCTACACACCACATAGGAACTAAGTGCTAACAGCGACATCTATCCGCAACTGAGGGAAATAACTGAAGAGTCCTGAATCGCGCAAGCGAAATTTACAGCGCAATTGACTATGTATACTCGAGCCCGACTACAACCGTCGGGCAGCTCCCACCAGACTTAACACCCGTCTCATCCCCATATGTCTGTCTCCAGGTGGCGAACCTGGTGTGCTCGATGTCCAACAACGAAGATGGCGTTAAAATGGTGCGCCACGCAGCCGACCACATCGAGGCGCTCTGCCCGCAGGTAACCAACAACAAGAAAAAAATAAAAATGTAAAAAACCCCCAACACAATTACTTTCAAACCCAATTTTAAAACGGGTCAACCGATTTTCATCAAACGTGTCTAAGAACGTTTGTGTGTGTATCTGTCTGTCTGTGGCATCATAGCTCCCGAACGGATGAACCGATTTCAATTTAGTTCTTTTTTGTATTAAAGGGGACTTACGTGCGAGTGTTCTTAGACATGTTTGATGAAAATCGGTTGACCCGTTTAATAGTTATGGGGGTTTGAAAGAAATTGTGTTGGGGGTTTTTTACATACTAAAACTTACAGATTTATTATCTGTTATGTCAATACTGGTATTGTTATCAAATAGTATATTATTTGGGGTAATGCTATCAGTCGATCTTCTGTCAGTGGTTCTGTTGTCTACTATTTAGGTAGATTCATTGACGTCCATAAGTGCCTCATTAAGGCCTTAAATTAATAAATGAATTTTGATTTTTAGTTTTATTTCCGTTTCATTGTGTATATTAGTGGATTTACAATTATTTATTTTGCTTTTTAATTCTAAGTAATAGGGATGTCGACTAGATTTCTTAAAAATATTGGACACGTATTTTCTCTTTTTCTCTTGATACAAACAAATAATTAAGACGATATAGTGCAAAGAAAACTCGTGTGACGTCACAGCTACATACATTTTTTACCAAGAATTATCGTCACAAGCCCCCACTCCTGAACTTTAGTCAGTAGGTCAGTTTTATTAATTTGATAAAACAAAAAACACGTGTCATATATTTTTTCGTAGTCTATCTGACGGACTTATTACAATTTCTTTTTGTTTACCCAGTCGACATCCCTATAGCTATTGACGAGCATGTTGTTAATGTTTGTCGCCCCCCCTCCCCAGGTGATCAACTCCGCCCGCGTGCTGGCGGCGCGCTGCCGCTCGCGCGTGGCGCAGGACAACGCGGGCGCGTTCGCCGGCGCCTGGGAGCGCGCCGTCCGACTGCTCACCGACGCCGTCGACGACGTCACCACTGTCGACGACTTTCTGGCTGTTTCTGGTACGTACTACTGCTACAAATATATCTAACTAGCAGCGCCCCGTGGTTCCCGTCAGCGCCCCGTGGTTCCCGTTCCCGTGGGAATTTCGGGATAAAAAGTATCCTATGTTCTTTCCCGGACCATAAGCTATACCCCTGTACCAAATTTCAAGTAAGCCTAAGTAAAGGCTCCTTTTCCACGGTCAGTGTCTTACGTAAAAAATAAATTGAACGTTTTTGTTGTCCGCCCAGAGAACCACATCCTGGAGGACGTCAACAAGTGCGTGGTGGCGCTACAGGAGGGGGACCCCGACTCGCTCGAGCGGACCGCCGCCGCCATCCGGGGGAGGAGTGCACGGTGAGGGGGGGGCACGCACATAGAGAGGGGGGGCAGAAACAGGCAGAGGGGGAGAGGGTTACAGGCAGACAGACAGACATACAGAGGAGGAGAAGGGTGCGGTGAGAGGGGGGAGACGGAGGGAGGGAAAGAGAGAGAGAGAGAGAGAGAGAGACAGTTACACAAACACACACGCACTAGAGAGAGATAGACATACACAAATAGCTGGGGGGAGGGAGATACACAGAGGGGGAGGAGAGCACGGTGAGGGAGATAGAGAGATATACACACAAAAATGGAGAGAGAAGGAGACACACAGAGGACGAGAAGGGGAGGGGGATATACATACAGAGACACGTGTACGAACGCACGCACACACATATACATACACCCTCAGAGAAACAAACATACTCGCACACACACATACACCCATCCACAAACACACATACATACATTTATATGTACGCACACATATCCATCTTTCTTGTATGTACACACACCGAGACACGTTTGTATGCACATACACACGTATGGTCAAAGTCAAAATTCATTTTTTCAGTTAAGGCCTCAATGAGGCACTTGTGAACGTCAAAATTGATTCTACCACCGATTCGGAAATTACATCAGCCGAGAAGAATCGGCAAGAAACTCTTGCTGGTATTTTTTTTAATAAACTATATAGATACAAATGTAATTTAAAACGACTTAACGAACGAACTTAATGTCAAATGTATAATACAAAACATCCATACACGTAAACACACTCCTAAACACACACATCTTTTTCCATTTCAAAAAATGCCTAAACAACTTTTCCCTTTAAACTGACACGCAAATATTCTCCCCACAGAGTGTGCTCAGTGGTGACTCAGGAGATGGATAACTACGAGCCATGCATCTACACCAAGAGGGTGTTGGAAGCTGTCACCGTACTACGGGACCAGGGTGAGTGTAAATCACTACATAGTATAAAACAAAGTCGCTTCCCGCTGTCTGTCCCTATGTATGCTTACATCTTTGACGACCTCGATGGCAGAGTGGTCACCATGCCGGACTGCCACCCGTAGGGTTGCGTTAGATTCCCACGCGGAGTGAACATTTAACTTAACACTAGCTAAAAGCGTGGCTTTGTGTGGGCTCGCGAGGTTTTTCTTAGTAATTCTATGTTTTATAGTAAGTAGGAAAGAAAATGCTTTAATTCTTGAAAACGCGCGATACCACAGAGGTACCTTACCTATGTTAGACCAACAGAAATTTAATAACATAATCATTCCCTCCATCATCTCATTACAGTAACTGACCCCTAACTAAGCTCGAAGCTTGTATCTAGGGTATCAGAAACTACGCACACACTCATTCACACACCCAGACCGAGATAAACATTTGTGGTTATCACAAATATTCACCCCGCACGGGAATCGAACCCGCAAAATACAGATAGCAGTCCAGCATGGCGACCAGTTTGCCATCGAGGTCGTCAATCGGTTTTATTTCTCTTGCCAAATCTAATAACTTTGGCCCCTAATGTAACACCTATCTTGTCGAAATGTTGCCACTTCGCTTGCTCCGCTCGCTCGACTCGCTCGAACAATAAATACACTTAATACAATTAAATTATTTATTTTAGATTAGATATACATTAACAATTACCGGCCGTTACCAATTCGATCTATTTATGATCTCGCTTGTATATTACAAAACTAAGTATAATCTGTCATTTTATATACATTTATGACAGACTAGCGGCCCGCCCCGGCTTCGCACGGGTCCTATTCTCCCGTTGATTTTCCAGATTTTTTTACATAAGAACCTTCTCCTAATAATAACAAATACAACAAAAAAAGAATTAGTTAAATCGGTCCAGCCATTCACGCGTGATGCCGTGACCAAGGAAAACTGGTTTCATTTTTATATACACCCCTATTTTGAAATGATGGGACTTATTGTAATCAGAATATGTGTAGTAGTAACTGAATCCATATAGCCAATAAAAATATCAAAAATGATAGTCGAGTAACTTATCTTTAAAAAATACTAAATAAATGTCGTATTACCAGACGGCACACTAGCTATCAAGTATTCTGTGACGGCTCGGGTCGATGACCGCGCCCAGCTGTGTATCGCAGCGTTCGCCGGTTGTTCGGTGTAGAATAACAATAAAATTCGGCGGGATTTTTAAAAACTTTAACTTATCATAACTTTTTAAATAAATGCAAAAGAAAAAAACTAACTTCACTATTATATTATCACCCGTCTTTTACATTAGCTGTGTGATTAAGTATCTCGAATTCAAAATAGGGGTGTATAGATATACAGAGTTTTGTATCCGTTGTTAACGAATATCATGGATAGATCAATTATTGGGAACGCTTTATTATTTAAAATACATTTACAAATATACAAGTTAAAGTTATTATAATATAACATCACTACATAGTATAAAACATTCGCTTCCCGCTGTCCGTCCCTATGTATGCTTACATCTTTGAAACTACGCAACGGATTGTGATGCGGTTTGTTTTAATAGATAGAGTGATTCAAGAGGAAGGTTTTTTAGCTTAGTCATAATCATAATCCTCACAGATAACCAAGTTAGACAACCAGTAGCCAAGAAAGAAAAAAATATCTTCCCAGATAACTGGTTTAACAGGAAGGATTTCTTCCTGTTAGCAAACCATCAGAGATGAGGTAGTCTATTAGGAATAAATTTAATTATCGGGAGCGGGAACTATGCGGGTGAAACAGCGGGGCGCTGCTAGTTAAGTGTATGTTAAATTATTTCTGTTCTGGCTTGGGTGGGTGTGCCCTGATGTATTCCAACGCTCTCAAAATGGCTGCCGGGATTGGCGGCGGCGTGGGAATGTGGGAACCCTGGAACAATATTATACTCAAATAATATTTATCAAATAATATTTCTAATTTAAAATAGGCGGGTCTTAAATTTAGAAGTTAGAGAAGGTTCATATCTGACGGAACATGCGTCGCGTATTATCGGTCGCGTAACGCCAGAACAGACAAATGTATAGAAACACACTTGACCGTTCACACTCAACCGATTATACGTTAGTGCGTTAAGTGTGAACGGTCAAGTATATTTCTATACATTTGTCTGTTCTGGCGTTACGCGACCGATAATACGCGACGCATGTTCCGTCAGATATGAACCATCTCTAAATCGATATTAGCGTATCAGTTTATTAGAACAAACTTTAATATTCTAAATTGGTTGTTTTTTTGTATTAACAGGAAAAAACTAGAGATTAAACTTAAAGATTTTAGGTCATAGTTATCAGACTTAGGTCTGTTTTCCATCGCCAGATAACTTTTATTCGAGAAATTAAATTGACGTTTGACAGTTTTTGTATAACTGTCAAAGTTTCGAAATTATTCCTCGAATAAAGTTATCCGATGATTGAAACCGGCCCTTAAAGAATTTTGGGTATAAGTATTTTTAACCCCCGACGCAAAAAGAGGGGTGTTATAAGTTTGACGTGTCTGTGTGTGTATCTGTCTGTCTGTGGCACCATAGCTCCCGAACGGATAAACCGATTTCAATTTAGTTTTTTTTTGTATTAAAGGGGACTTACGTGCGAGTGTTCTCAGACATGTTTGATGAAAATCGGTTGACCCGTTTAAAAGTTATGGGGCTTTGAAAGTAAATGTGTTGGGGGTTTTTTAAATTTTAAATTTAATGTTATTTTAATTTTGTATCTTGTTTAAATCAACAATATAAACACCCACCTGTGGCTGGTACCCGTTCTCGTCGGCTACGTAAGTGAATGACACAGATTCACCCTCGGGCGATACCCAATTCGCTTGTCCTTGCACTATTTGGCTCGCTTCCTCCTAGAAACACATTATTACAGTTAGGTAAGTGTGTCTCACAATAGCTGGTGGGACACTGCCAAGGATAGGGATGGTTGTGATGTTTGGGGGAGACCTTTGCCCAGCAGTGAGACACTATACACCCCTATTTTGAAATTACGGGACTTATTAAAATCAGAATATCTGTAGCAGTAACTGAATCCATATCTATAATATAAAAATGAATCGCAAAATGTGTTGGTAAGTGCATAACTCAACAACGCCTGGACCAATTCGGCCAACTCTTTTTTTGTTGTGTTTCTTATTGCCAGGAGAAGGTTTTTATGTAAAAAAATCGGGAAAATCATCGGGAAAATTGGACCCGGGCAAAGCCGGGGCGGGCCGCTAGTATCCAATAAAAATATCAAAAATGATAGTCGTAAAACCAGACGGCACACTAGCTATCAAGTATTCTGTGACGGCTCGGGTCGATGACCGCCCTCAGCTGTGTATCGCAGCGTTCGCCTGTTGTTCGGTGAAGAATAACAATAAAATTCGGCGGGATTTTGAAAAACTTTAACTTATCATAACTTTTTAAATAAAAGCAAAAGAAAAAAAACTAACTTCACTATTATATTGTCACCCGTCGTTTACATTAGCTGTAAGTATCTCGAATTCAAAATAGGGGTGTATATTGAAAAAAAAATGTGTCCCAAAGATATTCTGTTCTTCATTTCATCAAAAAAATCCCTTTTTTATTTTATCAACATCATCAGATCATAGAAATCACCTCAGGGTAGCCAGTAGTTTTTGAAAAAGAAACATACATTCTATATTCATACATCCATACAAACTTTCCACCCGGCACGCACCGGTATTTGAATCGACAACCGACTCAATGGCTCATACACTTTGATGGTTGTCATGGAAACAGTATTCTGACGTTTATTTGACAACCAAGGACCACTGAGACACCATAGACATATAAATATTTTTGTTGCAACATTTTTTTAGCAGAATACCAAACTTACACTGTCGTTATGGTGTCTCAATGTCAACTCACTAGCTGTGCCCCGGTTTTACCCGCGTGGAACCTTATCCTTTGGGAATTTTGGGATAAAAATCCTATGTGTTACTCCTAGGTACGAGGAACATCTGTACCAAATTTAATCAAAATCGATACAGTAGTTTTTGCGTGAAAGAGGAACAAACATTCACACTCACAAACATTCGGCTTTATAATATTAGTAGGAATTAGGATTGTCTGATCAAATAATGACAAATTGCAGAGTATAGGTAGATGAGATAATAAAACCAAATCTCAACTCACCCCCGCTCCCCTAACTTCACCCCTCCCTCCCGCACTTATCCCATTTTCGGTCTCGAAGCTCCACTGGAAAGCTCCCTCGGGACTCACATCCAACTCCTGTCTCAGAATGTTGGCGGTCGCGTCCTTTGTCAACACGTGTGAAACGTCACACAGCGCCGCGGAGATCAGGGTGGTTAGGATTAGGTATTTCTGTGGATAGAATAAATGGGGTTATTTATTTGTTTTAAGAAAGCTTACGGACTAATAACAACATATATATAAATAAAGGTTTTAAAATAACAAAAATTGCCTATGACAAGCTTTCACAAATTAATAAAAACATAAGAAATTGCACTTAGAAATTAGCTACATAGAAAGTTTATTTTTTAGAATTAGAAAGTTATTACAGTTATCACTAGCGGCGCCCCGTGGTTCACCCGCGTAGTTCCCATTCCCGTAGGAATATGGGAATAAAAAACCTTCCCACTGAATCACTCTATCTATTAAAACAAACCGCATCAAAATCCGTTGCTTAGTTTTAAAGATCTAAGCATACAAAGGGACAGAGAAGCGACTTTGTTTTATACTATGTAGTGATGTATATCCTACTAATATTATAAAGCCGAATGTTTGTGAGTATGGATGTGTGGATGTCAGTGTGACCATTTGTGGCAGATTTCTGCCATTTTGGCAGATTTCGCTCCAAAATTTTAGCTTTGGCAGATTAAGTTGACGATTCAAAAAAGTGGCAGAATTGGGCAGATTTCAAGGAAACCTTCAAAGTCTTCATTTTGTTCATTATTGCTCAAGTAAATCAATTTTAACATCTGTTTAATCATTCATTTCGTTGGTTTCTGTGACCATTTATACCGTGTGATTTTTATTGTTTGTAATTTTTTTATAGTTTGAAAAATGTACCTACCTCCAAATGAATAACCCGTATCAATACCTAATTTTATTGTAGTATTTACCGACTTCGAGATTATTAAAAATACTCATTAAGTGCAATTTTTGAAATAAGTTTTTGTAAGTAACATGTTTTTGACATTGATTGTACTTTTTATTGCGAAAGCGACAAAAAAAACAAAAAAAAATACCTAAAATAGTGTTTTTATCCATGAATACACAGAAAAAAGTTATGGCATGCTTTTGGCATTTTCTGGTGTTGGGTTTGGCAGATTTTTAGTCAGTCTCGGGAAGATTTGCGATTTTTGAGATGGTCACCCTGGTGGATGTTTGTTCCTCTTTCACGCTAAAACTACTGAATGGATTTTAATGAAATTTGGTACAGATGTTCCTCATACATAGGAATAACACATAGGATACTTTTTATCCCAAAATTCCCACGGGATAAGGTTCCACGCGGGTAAAACCGCGGGGCACAGCTAGTAATTTATGAACTGACCGTTCATCCGTGATCATGGCGCTTGTAACAGCGTCGAAATATCGGAAACTCAAGATAAATAATATACATGGTAAATATCCCGGTAATTATAATTATTTTAATAATGGGATTAGATTATGTAATCATCTAATCACTAACTGTAAATATTTGTGTGAACTACAAATGTTTGTCTCGGTCTGGGTGTGTGTGTGAATGAGTGTGTGCGTAGTTTCTGATACCCTAGATACAAGTTACGGACTTATTTAGGGGTCAGTTACTGTAATGAAGTTACTGTAATCAAATGATGGAGTGAATGATTATGTTAGTGTTATTCCTAGTTATAAGGAACATCTGTACCGATTTTCGTCTAAATCGGTTCAGTTTTTGCGTGAAAGAGTAACAAACATCCAAACTCACAAACATACAAACTTTCGCATTTATAATAAAAAAAAAAAAAAAAAAAAAAAAAAAAAAAAAAAAAAAAAAAACTTGCTACGGCCAATGTGATCTAACGCGCGCTATTATTAATACCTCTACAAATACTACATAATGTATGAATATATACATAACATAATATACATAACGATTACATTGACCATCCCATCTTTGACCTAATGATCTTCAAATATACCACGAGTCTCACGTTACGACACACTAACGCTCGTGGAACAGTGATAGGCGGTAGCGGGGGAGGTAGCGAGAGCGATTTTAAAACTAATATAATCGACAGATCTAAGCGGGTATTAAATCGTTTAAAAGTGTAACAAAAAATATTGAAGCACGCACAAAGGACCCAATTTGGTGATTTCTAAGGCTTTTGTATATAGATATATTTAGGTATAGGTATACATTGAGTGATTAAATATACATATTTCATTTTTTTTTTACTAGAAGCGCATCGTATTTAAATCTATGTTAATCCTAATCCTGTTATTTTTTTAGATACTAGTGGCCCGCCCCGGCTTCGCACGGGTCCTAGTTTCCTTTTCTTATGTTTGCATTTTCAGTTTTTTTTACATAAGAACCTTAAAACACAGCAAAAAAAGAATTAGCCAAATCGGTCTAGCCGTTCTCAAGTTATGGCGTGACAACGGGAAACTGGTTTCATTTTTATATTTATATAGATAAATTAACCTGTGTTTTATTCCTCTTTATATAAGAACATCTTCACCAAAAATCAACTTAATTGGTTCAGTAATTTTGGAACCTATTCCATACAAACAACTTTTCTTGTTGTAATAAGTAAGTACATAACTGACCGTTTCAAAACCCGCTACCCGCTCCGCTCATGACCGTGTCACTGTCTAATTTTAATCAGATTCAAAATTATAAGTTAAATGTCACCGTATGACGCGAACTAAGACCTCTCGAGTGCCTTGGGTTAGGACTATCTAGTTAATACAACTCATCGCAATGGGTTAAGGACAATATATTAATAGACACTAGTTGTGTTCTACAGTTTAACCCGCTTGAATCCCAATCCCATGGGAATTTCGGGATAAAATAAAAAAAAATCTTCTGATAAAAAGTATCCTATGTGTTATTCCTAGTTATAAGGAACATCTGTACTAAATTTAATCAAAATTGATACAGTAGTTTTTGCGTGAAAGTGGAACAAACATCCAAACTTTGGCATTTGTAATACTAGCAGCGCCCCGCGGTTTTACCCGCGTAGTACCCGCTCCCGTGAGAATGCGTAGCTCGTAATATTATACAATCTCGGCACAATTCACCATCGTGTGTTAAAAAATTAAGTAACAGCGCCATCTATTGGTACGATTTGTGACTACAAAAAGTTACAATAAAACATACGATTACTTATACACAATCCCATGGGAATTTCGGGATAAAAAGTATCCTATGTGATATTCCTAGTTATAAGGAACATCTGTACCAAATTTAATCAAAATTGATACAGTAGTTTTTGCGTGAAAGTGGAACAAACATCCCAACTCACAAACATACAAACTTTGGCATTTGTAATATTAGTAGGGTATTATGTAACAAAGTATCAACTGTATATAGGATACGGGAATCGAACCTGCGACCACCGGGTCGAATTAGTAATCTATACCTAATACTATAATCACTACATGGTATAAAACAAACTCGCTTTCTCTGTCCCTATGTATGCTTACATCTTTAAAACTACGCAACGGATTGTGATGCGGTTTGTAATATTACTAAGATATTATGTTTTACTAGCTGTGCCCCGCGGTTTTACCCGCGTGGAACCTTATCCCGTGGGAATTTTGGGATAAAAAGTATCCTATGTATTATTCCTATGTATGAGGAACATCTGTACCAAATTTCATTAAAATCCATTCAGTAGTTTTAGCGTGAAAGAGGAACAAACATCCATACATCCACACATACAAACATTCGGCTTTATAATATTAGTAGGATTTTATTTTCCAAAATTATCTACTAGATCGCCAATAAACCAGCTAGTAATATATCCTATATATTATCACAACAATTACTAATAAAAATCTCTCTTTTCCGAACCTTTATCCCATGTCTATTTGGGGTCGGTTTTCAGTTTAACCAGATTTGGCGGACTGTCAGTATTTTACGTGAAGCGACTGCCATCAGACCTTCACAACCCAGAGGGCTACGACATTTTTAGTTAAACTGAATGTTAGACTTTTGAGGGCTCTAACTACCCGTAACGACTGTCGAAGATGTTAGTACGGCAGCGGGTACCGACGGCTTTACGTGCCCTCCGAAGCACGGAAACGCTCATGAAATTAAAAGTCATTTTTAGTAATGACCCATCATAGTAATGACGGTGCCAGACGTTGCTTAACCGCACGGATCACACGTGATCCGCGGGTAGCACTGGGCCATGAGCGCTTCTCAATTACTAATAAAAATACCAAATAAAAATATAATACACTCACCATTGTGACTCGATTTTTGAACACAGACTGATTGTCAATACTTATATCGCGTTTATATAAAGACGTTTGTCAGTATGTATGTAACCGCCAAGGTTAGGTTATACGCAGTAATATAGGTAGGTTGTGTGTCTGTATGTCTCTAGATATAGGAGGATTAATGTAATGAGATGATGGAGGAAATGATTATGTTATGTTATATTTGTACATCAACAAAACAAAAAATGTTAACATAAAAAAAAATCCGTTATTTGTATCCTTTCTTATATTATAAATGCGAAAGTAACTCTGTCTGTCTGTTACCTTTTCACGGCTAAACTACTGAACCGATTGACTTGAAATTTGGAAAATTGGCGCGCGAATAGAAAAACTGTTTATTTATTAGCGAAAAATGATATTTTATTGTTATTTTCTTGGCAAATGTGTTGAAAAACGTTGTATGGTACACGCGTGTATTGATGATTACTATCCTCGGCTATCTTCAGACCCTCGCCTGACGGCTCGGGCCTCGATAGCGCCTCGGAAGTAATCACCAACTTTACTCTCTTGTACCATAAATAACTATTGTTTGATTCATAGCATTTTGGCTTCGTTGATATTTATTATATTATGTTCAAATCTACCTTATAAGAAGTCTATTTCAGGATGAGTCTATGACACAAGTTGATATCGCATTCACAATAAAAACTGATTATTGAATACATACTAAGGGGGCGTCCATTATTTACGTGAGGCGTTTTCGTCAATTTTTCGACCCCCTCTCCCCCCTTGGTGAGATATCGTAAGATTTTCCTTAACTCCCTCCCCCCTCCCCTAATCTCACGTGAGATTCTTGAAAACTTCTATTTGAAAACTAAACGTGTTGGATTGTTGAAAAAAAAAAACTTGTTCTATTAGATACTTTTATTGAAGACTAGTATTTGCGAATATGAACGTAATTTAAAATTACAATCAACAATCAAACAATCAAAATTAAATAATTAATATCAAACAAAAAATATTTTAATATCTTATATTATAAAAAAATTACGTGATATTTGCCAAGACCCCCCCTCCCCCCTAAGTGAGATTTGGAAAGATTTAGCTTGACCCCCTCCCCCCCTAGAACACCTCACGTAATTAATGGACGCCCCCTAAGCAGTTTGATTTATAACTGTAAGTACATCATGTTTTAAGAAATTGTACAATGATCTATTTTAAATACCAGGAGAACAGAAATGTAGAGGAGCTCTCTTCAATAAACTAAGTTAAATTGAGTAATTGGGCTTTCAGTGGAGAATTATTATTAGAAGTACCAGGAGAGCATAACCTTGAAAGCGTTGATTTTTAAATAAAAACTAATTAATAATATATGTACAGTTAAGTTATTATACCTTTTTAAATTAGTCGGCTTATACAAATATTGCAAAGATTCATGTAGTCAGTATTTCACAAATTTCGAGGCGTAACCTCTATTCTCCGTTAAATATATCACCGGGCCAGATGAAACTTTTTCTTCCCACCTGGCCCGGTACCGGGCCAAGCTACCGGGCCAGATGGGATACGGCCGATACCTTTTATCTGACGCTGACTGTAAAGTAGTTCCTAAGATTAGCGTGTTCAAACAAACAAACTTTATAATATTAGTATAAATTTTTCTCGTTTTAATTTCGGGATGTAAACATAACACATGACCTCAGAGGTCAAGGTATCCCAAAGCTGTGTTATATCAAAATAAATACAACAGTTCAACCATTATAAGTAAGATATATTTATTAAATATTATAATGTTGATCCGGCTTATAATCAGCCTAGAGATAATGAGGTTTAGATATGACATTTTTAAAACAAACATAACACAACATAATAATTCCCTCCATCATCTCATTACAGTAACTGACCCCTAACTCAGTCCGTAACTTGTATCTAGGGTATCAGAAACTACGCACACACTCATTCACACACACCCAGACCGAGACAAACATTTGTTAACGCAAATATTCACCCGCACGGTAATCGAAGCCGTAACCTTACGGAGCAGTCCGGCATGGTGACCACTCGGACCACTCTGCCATCGAGGTCGTCAATACGAGTATACGTCGTCATATTCGTACATTACTAACTGTACCGCGCGGTTTTACCCACATAGTTCCCGATCTCTTGGGAATTTTGGGATAAAAAGTATTCTATGTATTATTCCTAGTTATAAGGAACATCTGTACCAAATTTCATCTAAATTCGTTCAGTAGTTTTTGCGTGAAACACTCATAAACTTTCACATACAGGGTGTCCCGAAATTCAACGCCCAAACGAAAGGGGGTGGTTGGGGGGAGCTATCCTCGCAAAAAATGAAATTAAAAATATTCACAATTATCTAAAGGAGAACATTCATCATTTTTTCACTGTACCCGTATATGGATAGAACGGTGTGTGTAAAGTTAACTTTTCGAAAATAAAACTCGCACTAGAGTTTTATTTTCGAAAAGTTAACTTTACGATAACGTAGATTTGTATGGAATCGAACACTCCGCCAGTAGATTTTTGTTTTTTTTAATTATAATTGTTTTTTTCTTATTTGTAATATTTTATGGACGTGGGCCCAGACCGTTCCTGTTTAATGTTGTAAGGAACGGGGGCGGCTGAAAACCAGCGCTGCTCGGAGTAACATACGCCGGGCAGCACAAGCTGAGCCGCCACCTTTTGTTTTTTTCACTTATTTGTTCTGATGTAACCTTTTTTTTTGTACTAATCTGAAGAAAACAATAAACAAGAATTTTATTTTATTTTATTTATTATTTATTTTAGATGGCGCTGCTTCGATCCCATACAAATTTGTGTTATCGTAACGTTAACTTTTCGAAAATAAAACTCGCATTAGCACAGTGGTCATTTTTAACCCCCGACGCAAAAAGAGGGGTGTTATAAGGTTGACGTGTCTGTGTGTGTGTGTATCTGTCTGTCTGTGGCATCATAGCTCCCGAACGGATGAACCGATTTCAATAGTTTTTTTTTGTATTAAAGGGGACTTACGTGCGAGTGTTCTTAGACATGTTTGATGAAAATCGGTTGACCCGTTTAAAAGTTATGGGGGTTTGAAAGTAATTGTGTTGGGGGTTTTTTACATTTTTAATTTTTTGTTTTTAAACTCTCTTATTATGGTATGAAAACATCTCTTCATTTTTTGACGAAAATTTTGTTCATATCTACAAATACTAAACTCTATATACATGATGCGTACGTTTGTCCTTCACCTTTATAATGTCTGTCCACGCGGTAGTTATCTGTCACTGTCAACTGTATATAGGACACGGGAATCGAACCTGCGACCACCGGGTCGAATTAGTAATCTATACCTAATACTATAATCACTACATGGTATAAAACAAAGTCGCTTTCTCTGTCCCTATGTATGCTTAGATCTTTAAAACTACGCAACGGATTTTGATGCGGTTTGTTTTAATAGATAGAGTGATTCAGTGGGTAGGTTTTTAGCATAATTTTATCCGTATATTCCCACGGGAACGGGAGCTACGCGGGTGAAACCACGTGGCCACTAATATTATAAAGAGGAAAGATTTGGTTGTTTGTTTGTAACGAATAGGCTCAGAAACTACTGAACCGATTTCGAAAATGCTTTCACTAATGGAAAGCTAATTTATCAGTGCGTGCCATAGGCTGTATTTATCCCTATATTCCCACGGGAACTACACGGGACGCTGCTAGTTATAAATACAAAGATATACCTATACATCAACCACAGCTACCTTATTTGCGTTGCATTTTTAGTCTGGTTTAGCACTAAACCAGGTTTTACAATCAATTTTGAATACTGTCAAAGTAACAGATTTGACTGACGAGGTGTCAAATGCTTACCAGGTTTTGTTAAACCAGACTAAAAATGCAACGCAAATCAGGCAGCAGAAGACTTAGGATTAAATTAAATTTTGTCTCAGCCAGTCATCGAATCCAACACCTCTGGAGCCTTAAACCTTTTACCGCTCATCCTTGAAGGTCATTATAGTTTACATAACATAATTCTTTTTTCCCAGTAGGTTTAATTAAATTGAGTAATATATAAAACGGTTGGCATTTTATGTATATTGTTAAATATGATGATATTTATACTATACGACGTTTATTATTTACATTTAATCTATTCTAATATTATAAAGGTGCGTCTATGCTAGAGAGCCGAGCACGAGCGGATCACGAGCGGAGCCGTTCTCGACTTCGTTGTTCGCGGTCAAGTGTGGACGTACAACGATCACCATCCTCGAACGTAGTTAAATCCCTCTGTGTTCATCAACAGGCGGAACGCAGTCGAGCACGAACGAAATGCTCGCAGCGCGCTCGTTCGTGGCTTGTAAGTCGGTCCACACTAGACGAATTGTGTTCGGCTCGTGCTCCGCTCGTGCTCGGCTCTCCTAGCGCAGACGCATCTTAAAGTCGAAGAATTTATTTGAACGTGCTAATCTCAGGAAATACTGGTCCGATTGAAAAAATATTTTAGTGTTAGATACATAGAGGGACAAAAGGCGGGAAGCGACTTTGTTTTACACTATGTTATGTAGTGATGCGAAAACCGACCTTACGATAAAAACTAAATAATATCGTGTCGCACGCTGTAAAAACCTCACGTAATCATCTCGAGTCAAGCCCGTCATTCATTCTATTGTCAATCGGATAATAAGAAAGTGTTAATTTATCATTTAAATATCAACAGTTTTGTAATTTAAATTTGGAAATCGGTTAAAATGGCTATGGGTTTGACCAATCGTAGTTAGGATACCCTTTCTTTCCGATTTACCGAATTGCCTCCCAATTTTCTTTAGGTATTTTTTTTGTCATTTCGATAAAACAAAAATACGCGTCCAATATTTTTGTACAAAGATGCTCCTTCACCGGGAGCAGAGCATTACATCAGTGAAGGAGGAGAACCGAGCTTTACAAATTGTAAGGCTCGGTTTGTCAGTTACAATGCGCACCTTGTAATTTATTGATTGTAATTTGTAATTATTACACGCGAATGCTCGTCAGGGAGGTGTTATTGTAATTGTAATGTAATGCTCAAAGACGAATCTGTAACGATACATTACATGCGAATGCGCCCGGTGAAGGGGCATCTTTACATGACTTAAGGACAAAATGGAATTTAATTTTCAGGCAAAATTGTTATACAACTTATACACCCCTATTTTGAAATTACGGAACTTATTAAAATCAGAATATCTGTAGCAGTAACTGAATCCCTATATCCAATAAAAATATCAAAAATGATAGTCGATTACTTATCTTTAAAAAATACTAAATAAATGTCGTATTACCAGACGGCACACTAGCTTTCAAGTATTCTGTGAGTCTGAGACGGCTCGGGTCGATGACCGCGCTCAGCTGTGTATCGCAGCATTCGCCTGTTGTTCGGTGTAGAATAACAATAAAATTCGGCGGGATTTTGAAAAACTTTGACTTATCATAACTTTTTAAATAAAAGCAAAAGAAAAAAACTAACTTCACTATTATATTGTCACCCATCGTTTACATTAGCTGTGTGATTAAGTATCTCGAATTCAAAATAGGGGTGTAATATGTTAAAAAAAACAACTAGACTTTCTTTGTCCTGAGCGGGAATAGAACTCGTAACCTATGAGATAGCAGGCAGAGTATAGAGTCTCCAAGATTTCTGTGCCGGCGGCCAAATGTAAAAGCTCCTATTGTCATTGTGACTCTAATGTCATTTGGATACATTTTCAATAGACTGACAACCAAAAGATGCGATTACAGCGACGCTGTCACCGGCACAGGAAAGATTGTGACTCTATACTACCAACTACACCAATTACTAGTAAAAAATGATGTTTTAAAAAATGTGATCTCACCTCATGTAAGGTTAACTTACGAAATATTCAAATAATATCATATATTTATATGTATGAATGTTTTTACAATCTGACCTCAGACAATTCTTAAAAATGTTTATTTTATTTTTACATACATAATTATTTACTGTCACATGTCTTCGGTGAATAATGGATTTATTACCTACTAGCTGTGTCCCGCGGTTTTACCCGCGTAGTTCCCGTTCCCGTAGGGATACAGGGATAAAATATAGCCTATGTCACGCCCTGATAATATAGCTTTCCATTAGTGACAGAATTTTTGAAATCGGTTTCGGAGACTATTCGTTACAAACAAACAATCAAATCTTTCCTCTTTATAATATTAGTGACCCCGCGGTTTCACCCGCGTAGTCGCCGTAACCCTAAACGGGGATAAAATTATGCTAAAAACCTTCCTCTTGAATCGCTCTATCTATTAAAACAAACCGCATCGCAATCCGTTGCGTAGTTTCAAAGATAAGCATACATAGGGACAGACAGCGGGAAGCGACTTTGTTTTATAGAAAAGGAACAGTAAGAATCTGATGTTTTAAAACTATCCATAAGTGTAACCCTTTATTATTAAACGAATTATGTAAATGTTCACTGAAGTGCTAAATCAATAAATAAATAAAATAACATTTAATTAAAAATTAAAAAAACCCCCAACACAATTACTTTCAAACCCCCATAACTTTTAAACGGGTCAACCGATTTTCATCAAACATCTAAGAACAGTCGCACGTAAGTCCCCTTTAATACAAAAAAAACTAAATTGAAATCGTTTTATCCGTTCGGGAGCTATGATGCCACAAACAGACAGATACATACACACACACAGACACGTTAAACTTATAACACCCCTCTTTTTGCGTCAGGGGTTAATTAAAACTACCTACATTATTGACATAAAATATTATTACTATACATCACAATATTTTATTATCCTTTTCCAGTGATGTCCAAATTCGCGGTACGTGTCGACGCAGCAGTCTCTGCGCTGGGCGGCGGCGCGGGCGGCGCTCTAGATGAAAACGAATTCATCGACGCATCCAGACTCGTATACGACGCTGTGAGGGAGATCAGGCGCGCTGTGCTGATGAACAGGGTGAGTTGTATGATGAACGTGGATGTATGTAGATGGATGAATGCATGGTTCCAACAGAGAGCGACATGAACGGGGTGATTTGTATGATTGATGACGGTGAACATGGATGATGAATGGGAGAATAGAAGAATGCGACAAGGAGATCATCGCGATGCGACCATCGTGTGACCGATCAAACATTTTAGATCGCGCAAATCGCATTTGGGTTAGGTTAAGACGATGCCTAATTTGGTGTGTGTGTAAAACAGGGTGAGATGGTTATTGATGATGATTAGGAAGATGATGATGAATATAGACGACTAATCATCCGGTCAACACACTGTTTTTGTTAAACCACTTCGAAAGTCATAATAAATCAAAAATTGAATTTTCTCGAGTCAATTCCATTTTTTCAACGACTAAACAAGTTTGACAAGACCTTGTGAAAAGACCGAGAATCTTTTTTTAAATAAATAAATGATATTCGATTTTTAAAACCAAGGAGTTTTCAATTAAAAAGATTTTAATATGACAGGAATAGTGGAAATATTCCATTCCCGATACATTTAGTGTAGCCTGTGTATGACGGACTTTCATCCGTAAGGTTGCGGTTTAAATTCCTCTTGGGCTGAATATTTGTGTAAACCATATGTGTACATAACGAATGTTTATCTCGGTCTGTGTGTATGAATGTGTGTGTCCGTAGTTTGTGATACGCTAGATACAGGTAATGAACATAGTTAGGGGTCAGTCAGTGTAATGAGGTGATAGAGGGATTGATTATGTTATTATGTGTGATCCACAAATGTTTATCTCGGTCTGTGTGTATGAATGTGTGTGTCCGTAGTTTGTGATACTCTAGATACAGGTAATGAACATAGTTACGGGTCAGTTATGAGACCAAAGCGTCATAATATTCAAAGTCATCCTCATACACATAAGATGATTCCAATAATTAATTATGACTCAGGATGAAGAGGAACTCGACCCTGAAGACGTGGAATTAGATGAGCATTACACTCTGGAAACTCGTAGCAAATGTGAGAATAATTAGATACGTGTATGTTGTAATGTGATACTAGCGCCTGTGGTGTTCATAGTCATCTAACTGTCTGAATATTCGATCTATCTGTAATCTGGGTTGTCCCCGGATACAAGCCTGCTTTACCGTCCCAATAACCATATCAATGGTATGTAGTCTTGTCTAAAGGTACAATTCCAAGTCGGGCCGCAGACCGCAAACTGCAAGCGACAATACTTTTCTATCAACATCTATGAAAGAGCGCGTCGCTACTGCAGGCAGCAGTGTAGCCGCGCTCGGAATCAATTACATAGACGTTCATAGAAACAAGTGTTGTCGCTTGCGGTCTGCGGTTGCAGTTTGCGGTCCGACTTGGAATTGTACATTTATGATTGTGACCATCATTGGTATGGGTATTGGGACGTTAAAATGACTATCATTTGACCGTCCCAATATCCATATCAAAAAAAATGGTCTTGTCCTATGATTGTGTCCACCATTGATATGGTTATGGGACGGTCAAATGACAGACAGTTTTTTATCCGTCGATAAGCGAAATCATAGATAGATCGAATATTGGGAGGAATAAAGGTCATTATTGTATCTAATTAGGTCAAATTATGGTTTTGCTTGTGTGAATGTTAGTGTGCCTGCATTCTAGATGATTTTCGCCGTCATCTAGTTTTAATGTTCATTGTCATCTAATTGTTTTTTTGTGTTGTTTTTAATTTTTTTTGTATCTGCATGAGTAGTCTGATCAATTATTTTTAATCGATTTGTTTTCTTGGTTTTTTTTTATTTTGAGATTTATAGCTTTGAAATAAGGTTTATTTTTCAACAAATTCGTTTATTATGGATGATGAAATAATAATACAATTTTCATCATTTTCCGTTAAGTCTTTCCTGTTTCTGCGTTAATAAATAAATATTTAAATTTGTATAGATCTATAGTTTATTAAAATGGAAGTTGTAACTGCGTATAAAGTCAAATTAAGTCATTCGCCTCGCAAATATTCGTTACGTCAAAGTTTAAAAAGTTTTACATACATAATATTGATTCATAAACATTCAAATACATTTGCAGCTTAAAAGTACAATTCTAAAACGGACCGCAGACCGCAAACTGCAAGCGACAACACTTTTCTATCAACATCTATGAAAGAGCGCGTCGCGTCTGCAGGCAGCAGTGTAGCCGCGCTCGGAATCAATTTCATAGACGTTCATAGAAACATGTGTCGCTTGCAGTTTGTAGTTGCAGTTTGCGGTCTTGGAATTGTACCTTAATTGTTGCTATTGTAAATAAAGCCTTATTTCAATGCTAAAAATATCTATATTTTATACAATAAGTATTTATCTATATATATATAAAAATGAAACCCGCTTTCCTTGGTCACGGCATCACGCGTGAATGGCTGGACCGATTTCACTAATTCTTTTTTTGTTGTATTTGTTATTATTAGGAGAAGGTTCTTATGTAAAAAAATCTGGAAAATCAACGGGAAAATTGGACCCGTGCGAAGCCGGGGCGGGCCGCTAGTAATTTAATAAATAGTTGATCAGATTACAATTTCATTATATGTTGGCTATATTGGGGTAAACTGATCCTGAATCCATCCATCGATCCATACACAAGGACACTCATTCAAAAAACCAATCAGTATTTATTAATTTATTAGTTAAAATTAAACTACTAGTCGATATTACCCCGTAACTCCGAATACCAAAACAATATGATGATATGAACAATATTGTGACCAAAACGTATTTATACACCCCTATTTTGAAATGATGGGACTTATTAAAATCAGAATAACTGTAGCAGTAACTGAATCCATATATCCAATAAAAATATCAAAAATGATAGTCGATTACTTATCTTTTAAAAATAATAAATAAATGTCGTATTACCAGACGGCACACTAGCTATCAAGTATTCTGTGACGGCTCGGGTCGATGACCGCGCTCAGCTGTGTATCGCAGCGTTCGCCTGTTGTTCAGTGTAGAATAACAATAAAATTCGGCGGGATTTTGAAAAACTTTGACTTATCATAACTTTTTAAATAAAATCAAAAGAAAACAACTAACTTCACTATTATATTGTCACCCGTCGTTTACGTTAGCTGTGTGATTAAGTATCTCGAATTCAAAATAGGGGTGAATATACCTTACATAGTTTATCTCACAACACAGTGTATCTTACTACATCGATCAACCAATAAACTCTACATGTGATAACTCTATAGGTAATAACTACATTTGGAGAAATAAATAAATTGATTGATTGAAACTGTTAACACAACTGTATCTCATCCCCTTATCTCATCACAGCTCATCATACACGTTATTTAACTTACCCCTCAATACTCTGCCTTACCATAACCTGCCACACTAGTCAACATCCCCCCCCCCCATTACCCCTCGCTAACTCCATCGCATGACCTGTGGTTGTCCGCATGTACCCGTAGACCAGCGACGATCTCGACACGGACACAGAGTTCGAACCAGTCGAGGATATGACCATGGAGACGCGCAGCCGATGTGAGTATCATGTGTTGGTGTTACCCCGCTGTTTCATTCAAGTTATTGATGTGCTTACCCCGCTGTTTTTCTTAGCGAGCCGATGTATCATTGTTAGGGAAGGTTCATATCTGACGGAACATGCGTCGCGTATTATCGGTCGCGTAACGCCAGAACAGACAAATGTATAGAAAAACACTTGACTGTTCACACTCAACCGATTATACGTTAGTGCGTTGAGTGTGAACAGTCAAGTGTTTTTCTATACATTTGTCTGTTCTGGCGTTACGCGACCGATAATACGCGACGCATGTTCCGTCAGATATGAAAACTCCCTTAAAGTTACCCCGCTGTTTTACTGTGCATTTAATCCTTTTTTCTTAGCTGTATCATAATAGAGTATTAAGTCACAATCTTGTCTGTTCCGGCGGCCATATTGTAAGCTCCTATTGTCATTGTGACTCTAATGTCATTTGGATACATTTTCAATAAACTGACAACCAAAAGATGCGACAGCGACGCTGGCACCGGCACAGAAAAGATGGTGACTCATAGTTGACTAAAAATCTCATTAGTTCGCCAGATTTTCCAAAACAATCAAAACGACACCTTGCAACGAAAACTCGGGTGACGCCCCACGGTTTCACTCTCGTATTTCCCATTCCCGTGGGAATACAGGGATAAAATATAGCCTGTGTCACTCGCTGATAATATAGCTTTCCATCAATGAAAGAATTTTTGAAATCGGTTCAGTAGTTTCAGCTTTCCGTTATTGAAAGAATTTTTTAAATCGGGTCGGATAGGCTCCGAAACTACTGAACCGATTTTAAAATTTCTTTCACCATTAGTAACATATTATAGACTTTCAAAAGGATAGGCTGTTTTCTCATAGGAGCGGGAACTACGCGGGTGAAACCGCGGGGCACAGCTAGTTATAATGTAAATGTTTATGTTCACAGCGAGCGCCCACACTGGAGAGCATGGGGTTGATGAGTACCCCGACATCAGTGGCATTACTAACGCCAGGGTAAGTCTGTCAAATGATACGCTAGGGTTAATCTTTTATTACAAGCTTTTATTTAGTGTCACCTGTCCCGTTGTCTGTAATCAAATCTTGCAAGCCATTTTTAGACCACTTCTGGTTATCCAGTATGTTTTTAATCAGTCCGTTGAGAGGAAGTGCTCATTAGTATACCGCGATTAATAGCATTTTACGTCATCGACTGTTGATAAAAGATTTATTTTCATTCTACAGGAAGCAATGCGCAAAATGACGGAAGAGGACAAACGCAAGATCCTGCAACAAGTGGAACTGTTCAGGCGCGAGAAGATGACGTTCGACAACGAGGTCGCCAAGTGGGACGACGCTGGGAACGACATCATAATGCTGGCCAAACACATGTGTATGATCATGTTGGAGATGACTGACTTTACTAGGTAAGGGGGGAGAGGGTTACAGTTAAAAGGGGGGTAGAGGGTTACAGGAAAAGGGGGGTAGAGGGTTACAGGAAAAGGGGGGTAGAGGGTTACAGGAAAAGGGGGGTAGAGGGTTACAGGAAAAGGGGGGTTGGTTAGCGAAGGGGGGAAGGAGAGAGAGAGAAAACGAAGGTCGTGAGGGAGGCTAGGTACCAGTGTCAGAGGAAATGGTCAGAGAGGCCTCTAGCCTTTTTAACCCCCGACGCAAAAAGAGGGGTGTTATAAGTTTGACGTGTCTGTCTGTGTGTGTGTGTGTATCTGTCTGTCTGTGGCATCATAGCTCCCAAACGGATGAACCGATTTCAATTTAGTTTTGTTTTGTATTAAAGGGGACTTACGTGCGAGTGTTCTTAGACATGTTTGATGATAATCGGTTGACCCGTTTAAAAGTTATAGGGGATTGAAAGTAATTGAGTTTTTTAAATTTTGAATTTTTGAGAGTTGTGTGGAACAGGGTGGTAAGTTCCATAGCCCCATTGAAAAGGAAGGATTCTCCGACCAGTCGGGTGTTATGTCTAGTGGGCAGCTGCCTTTAGGTTTTAGAAGGTAAATCTCTCGGTAAATTTCGCTTGCGCGATGCAGGATACGGTTTTATTCGTTTGTGGCGAGATAGATGTCGCACGAATACACACCTCTCGGAGAGAGAGAGAGAGAGGGGTCCAAGGAGACGAAAACCCGACGTAAGAGGGGATGAAACAGGGCGTAGTTACAGCGGTGGAGGGGTGAGACACCATCATTCTTCTTCTTCGTATCGATAGACAAGACTGATTCAAATATGACTGCACCAGTGAGTAGCCACCTCGATGGCGTTGGGCTGGTACAACACGAGATCATCATCAGTTTTTAGACCGATTTCTGTACTACCCACGTTTAGTAAAATATTTGAGAAACTTATGCTTAATCAGCTTTTATCATATTTCAATAAGAATAAATTATTGCACGGTAAGCAATTCGGTTTCACTCGTGGTCGCGGGAGTTAAATTATTAGATAACATTTTTGATGCCTGGGAGGAGTCACGTGATGCTTATGGAGTATTTTGTGACTTATCCAAGGCATTTGATTGTGTACAGCATAAAACGCTTGTCAGGAAACTACACCACTATGGTATAAGAGGCGTCGCCTTGGATCTTCTCACTTCTTATCTAAGTGATAGGATCCAAAGAGTTGACGTCAATGGGAAACGATCTGGTGGATCAGCTGTAGCGATGGGAGTGCCGCAAGGCTCTATATTGGGGCCATTTCTGTTCCTCGTCTACATTAATGACTTACCTTATCTTGTAGGGGTCAACCACGAGATAGTATTATTTGCAGATGATACATCTCTAGTGTTTAAGGTTAATAGACAGCAAGCAGTGATTGACGATGTAAATAGTGCTCTCTCAAAAATAGTTAACTGGTTTAGTGCCAATAATTTGTTATTGAATAGTAATAAAACTAAATGTATTAGATTCGCCACAAAAAATGTTAAACAGGTAAAAACCAGTGTACTAATCGATAATGAGGAATTAGAAATGGTCAATGAAGCTGTCTTTCTAGGTATAACGTTAGATGCTAAGTTACAATGGGGTCCACATATAGAAAAGTTAGCGGGCAGACTGAGCTCTGCTGCATTTGCTGTAAAAAAAATTCGTCAGCTGACCGACGTTGACACCGCGCGATTAGTTTACTTTAGTTATTTTCACAGTATCATGTCGTATGGAATACTGTTGTGGGGTAATGCCGCGGATATAGATTCTATCTTTGTCTTGCAGAAACGAGCTGTTCGCGCTATCTATAAGATGGGCCCCAGGGAGTCACTAAGAAATAAATTTAAAGAAATTAAAATAATGACCGTACATTCACAATATATCTATGAAAATCTTTTGTATGTTCACAAAAATTATGTAAATTTTAAGAAAAATAGTGATCTCCACAATCTCAACAATAAAGATAAACTCTCTGTGCTCACTACTAGGCTCCATAAAATTTCTAACTCTTACAAAGGTCACTGTATACGCTTCTACAATAAACTTCCAAACGAAATAGTTAATTTGTCTATTGGTAAATTTAAAAATGTAGTGAAACGTAATTTGTGCGAAAAAGCTTATTACACTATAGTAGATTATTTAAATGATAAAATCGTCTGGAAATGAATTGCTCTTTTTATATCTCTTATTATTTTCATTATGTACACATATTTTTATTTTGTGAATACAATCACAATAAAAAAAGACAACCTACATACAAAATCGTTGTTTTGTATGGACAAACGCTGAATGGAGCTGAATAAATGAGTCTAGTTCCTAATAAACAATACTTAGTGGCATTCTAAAGGAACAAATGTCTTTACCCTGTACATTAATATATTCCCCTGGCCTGCTCAGAGGCCGCGGGCCCCTGAAGACGACGATGGACGTCATCAACGCCGCCAAGAAGATATCGGAGGCCGGCACCAAGCTGGACAAACTCACCCGGGAGATCGCGGAACAGGTGAGTCTACACCTACAGTAATCCTTACTAATATTATAAATGCGAAAGTTTGTATGTTTGTGAGTTTGGATGTTTGTTCCACTTTCACGCAAAAACAACTTTAATTTTCATAAGTTTTCTAAAACCTCCCATCTCCACAGTGCCCAGAATCGTCGACGAAACAAGACCTTCTCGCGTACCTCCAGCGCATCGCCCTCTACTGCCACCAGATCCAGATCACCAGCAAGGTGAAGGCGGACGTACAGAACATATCGGGAGAGCTCATCGTCAGCGGGGTGAGTCCACACTAATTTTGTAAAGGCGAAGAGTTTAATAGTTTATAAATTCACAATCTGCCTTAGGAGGCGTCCATTAATTACGTGTGGCCTTTTTGAGAATTTTTCAAACTTCTACCCCTTTGGTGAGATACCGTAAGATTTTCTTCTACTAGTAATTATGTTAGGGGTTTCTTAAATTTTATTTTAAGACTAATAGTTTGTTTGAACGCGCTAATCTCAGGAACTACTGGTCTGATTTGAAACATTCTTTCAGTGTTATGCTCTAGACAGACTGCATTTCAACTGCAATCCGACTGCAAACCAAACGCTGCAATTGCAGTTCTATTGCAGTCGTGTCAACTGCATTCAAATGCAGTCGGATTGCAGTTGAAGTGCAGTCTGTCTGTCCAGAGCCTTAAGGGGCCCCGAGACGGTCGAACGGTTTGAATCAAACACGTAAATCTTGACTAAACACAACTAGTTTGACCGGTTTGATGATCAAAATGGTTTGACTTAAACCACTTCACCGTCTCGGGGCCTTTAGATAGACCATTTATGGAAGGCTATATGCTATATTTTACCCCCGTATTCCCACGGGAACTACGGGGGTAAAACCCTGTACTTACATAAAAATAATTTAACATAACATAATCATTCAATCCATCATCTCATTACAGTAACTGACCCCTAACTAAGTTCGTAACTTGTATCTAGGGTATCACAAACTACGCACACACCCAGAAATATATTTTCCATCTCAATACCCCTGCCTTCCATATTTTCATACAATCTAATTCCCCTGCCTCCCCCGCAGCTGGACAGCGCGACGTCCCTGATCCAGGCGGCCAAGAACCTGATGAACGCCGTCGTGCTCACCGTGAAGGCGTCCTACGTCGCCTCCACCAAGTACACACGACAGGGGACTATCGCTGTGAGTATACACAGACACATATTGACAGAAAGGCATTGTTAGTACGAATGCGCGCATTTACACATGCAAACACATACACTCCCAGGGATGATGGCAAACACAGGCCAGGGAATAATCTTCGTGAGTACACTAACACATACATGCATAGACCGACACAGACCAGAGTACTTTCGCTGTGAGTACACACAGAGATCAGGGAACCACCAAGGTACAGACAAATACACGACAAGAAATCCTTCAGACATGCCAGGGGATGATCGCCCTGAGTACAGACGCAGAGACATGTCTAAGAACGACCGCTGAGAGTACACGTGCACACACAGTCACAGTACACTCACACACACACACACACACACACACACACACACACACAGTCACAGTACACTCACACACACACACAAACTAAAAGACACAGACGCGTGCGCCGGGAGACCATAGCCGTAAGTACACACAAATACACGCCAGGGGAGAGAGTAAGAGATACACATACCAACAATGAATGAAATCGCCGTCAGTGATAGTCCAAATAAATATCTTAAATTATATTAGTTCTATGTGTTTTGATATCAAAATCAAAAGAATATTCAATGAAGGCCTCAATGAGGCACTTATGAAGGTCACTGAATCTACCACCGATTCGGAATTACATCAGCCGAGAAGAATCGGCAAGAAACTCGGGCTATAAAAAAGTGCAATAAGTGTGAGCGAGATAGCTAAATGATTTATGACCGAGTTCGCGCGTTTGTAATGGGACTACTATTTTATTTTTTAACTAGCGGCGCCCCGCGGTTTCACCCGCGTAGTTCCCGTTCCCGTAGGAATATGTAGATAAAATTATGGGGTACTTACATCTATAAAACTACGCAACGGATTTTGATGCAGTTTGTTTTAATAGATAGAGTGATTCAGTGGGAAGGTTTTTAGCTAATATTTAATTTTATCCCCATATTCCTACGGGAACGGGAACTACGCGGGTGAAAGCGCGTGGCGCCGCTAGTTAACCTAGCCCTGACAGTGCTTTCATTTATTACGCCGCTACCCCATATATGCCTGTGCTCACAATATATAATATTAAGCTTCATATACTAAATATTAATATACAACAATTATATATTTGTAATCGCCGCTATTTATGTACCGGAGCAGAATGCAGTAAGTAATAGTATATAGCTTAAAGATATATATGTATTATTAGTTGTAGTCTATAATGCTTAGTAATTAGTCTAAAAATTAGATTAAATATTTGTTATTGTTCGCATACCTGAGCTTTCTATGATATTTACTTTTGAATAGATAATAGTTATTTATGGTACAAGCGAGGTAAGTTGGTGATTACTTCCGAGGCGCTATTGAGGCCCGAGCCGTCAGGCGAGGGTCTGAAGATAGCCGAGGATAGTAATCATCAATACTCGCGCGTACCATACAACGTTTTTCAACACATTTGCGAATAAATTATCATTTTTCGCTAATAAATAAACAGTTTTTCTATTCGCGCGCATCCAACACAACAATGGTGATCGGCCAAAGACTAAAAGAATATACTTATTAAAAAAATATCGAATGAATGAATGAATGGAATCGACCATAGACCTACCAGAAGTAAGGCAACATAGTTGAAGTTTGTTTTTAAAATGTATGGACACGTTTTTTTTTGTATCGAAACTTTTTTAAAGCTAAACAATTTAAAAAAAATCTATGACTCACTAGTGAATCAAGCGTGTCATTATTCAACTGTTTTTGCACAAATAAGAGCCCCTTTATGAGCAAGTGTGTTGAAAAATAATAAAAACGTGAGGTTTTTTTTCGTTACGGAATTTCTGTATTCGGTCCCCGCGCTCAAGGCCCTCGATAGAAGCTATGCAATAGCTTAATTTATTTTTCATTGGTGGTCTTATCACTCGAAGCGATGTCTTTCTTCTTATTATATAGCACTTTGTTAACTTCAAAAGTACTACGCAGCACGTTTTCCAAATTGACAAATACATTACTTCTTCAATTCACTTCATTAATTAGAGACTTTACCACGCAGTTTTGATCCACGCAATTTTTTTTGAACTAAAATGTTAAAAATAATAATAAAAATAGTAAAATTAAATAATTTTAAAATTCACTACTTCTTAAACATTTCTTGTTCTTCAAATTAAGAAGTATCTATTTTTTAAATTTTGCAGTATATCTCCAATTATTTTGAATTGTTTTACCATTAAACCGTCATCTTTAAATTCATTATTACTACGTAAACATTTGCTGCCTTATTTGCGTTGCATTTTTAGTCTGGTTTAGCACTAAACCAGGTTTTACAATCAATTTTGAATACTGTCAAAGTGACAGATTTGACTGACAAGGTGTCAAATGCTTACCAGGTTTTGTTAAACCGGACTAAAAATGCAACGCAAATAAGGCAGTTCATGTTTTTCAAATTCAAAAGTTTAATTTTGTTTCACAGTACAGTACTTCTTTCAAACTCACTAGCACTTCTTAAAAATTACTTCGAAGTATTTCACTTCTTAGTAACTTTTAAGAAGTGCTTCCCAACTAATTTATTTAAACCAACTCATATTATGTATTTAATTCACAGTCACCAATAGTAGTGTGGCGTATGAAGGCGCCTGAAAAGAAGCCCCTGATCAGGCCTGAAAAACCTGAAGAAGTGCGCGCGAAAGTCCGTCGCGGCAGTCAGAAGTTACAGCCGAGTCCCGTGCGAGCGCTCGCCGAGTTTCAGTAGATGGTGAGTTGAGCGAAATGAGCGAAGTTGTGGGTGAGATGAGCGAAGTGAGCGAAGTTGAGGATGATTTGAGCGAAGTGGGGAGCGAAGTAGTGGGTAAGATGAGTGAAGCGAGAAAAAGTTATTTTGGTGTGAAAGAAATAGTGGTTTATGTGAGCGAAGGTACGATTCCCGCGCGGGGTGAATATTTGTGTGAACCACAAATGTTTGTCTCGGTGTGGGTGTGTGTGAATGAGTGTGTGCGTAGTTTCTGATACCCTAGATACAAGTTTCGGACTTAGTTAGGGGTCAGTTACTGTAATGAGATGATGGAGGGAATGATTATGTTATGTTAGTACTTGTTGAGATTTCATAACACTCAGGTTCGATTCCCAAAAATATTGACTTGAAAAGATATGTTTGTCAACATGTTTTATCTATCAAAAATTCAAATCTAAATAAAAAATTGTAATAAGAAAATGCAAACTTACAAAAATATTTTTTTCTTTTTCAGAAACTTCATGAAAATCAAGATGTAAACGACATTTTACATCGAAATATGTTTAGAAATTATATTTGGAGATTTTTATAGAAACGTATTGAGTCACAATCCTTCCTGTGCCGGTGCCAGCGTCGCTGTAATCGCATCTTTTGGTTGTCAGTTTATTGAAAACTAGCGGTTAGTTCTACCCGCATAGTTCCCAATCCCGTGGGAATTTCGGGATAAAATATAGCCTATATCCTCCACCGGACCATAAGCAACCCCTGTACCAAATTTCAAGTCAATCGGTTCAGTAGTTTAGCCGTGAAAAGGTAACAGACAGACAGAATTACTTTCGCATTTATAATATTAGTTAGAATGTATACAAATGACATTAGAGTCACAATGACAATAGGAGCTTCCAATATGGCCGCCGGCACAGACAAGTTTGTGGCTCAATATGAGTTTTTTATAATTTAATAATTTTGTATTGCTTGCCTTTTTCGAATGCAATTAGGAATAGTAATTATAATAAGTAATAATATTCAACTTAACTATAGTTAGCGCGCTGTTTTACCCGAGTTTTTGATCCGTAAGAAATTTGGGATATAACATATCCTATATTCATCCTTATATCCATTATCAACTTTTTAAAAACTGGAATATATTTTTATAGTCTGAAAATACATTACTACTTTTCATAATTAGGATATAACATATCCTATACGAAACCCGAAAAGACCCGGTACCAATAGGTACTTTTTATATATTGGGATATAACATATCCTAACAATTTCCCAGATATATTTATACACCTTTTTGACATTTAAATATATTTCTTCTATTTTTTTCTCTATGACATATCCATTAAATATCCCCACAGGATATGTTCTATCCCATTTCTTACGGACGATATAAAATGCAGTTATATTACACTAGCGGCGCCCCGCGGTTTTACCCGCGTAGTTCCCGTAGGAATATGGGGATAAAATGCTAAAAACCTTCCCACTGAATCACTCTATCTATTAAAACAAACCGCATCAAAATCCGTTGCGTAGTTTTAAAGATGTAAGCATACATAGGGATAGAGAAAGCGACTTTGTTTTATACTATGTAGTGATACTTAGTATTTTTTTTTTTACAATAAATAAAAATATTATATTATGAGACTTTGTGGCAGCCAAATTTATAAGTATTAATAAAATAGTTTTAATAATATGTATTAAAAAAATATACTAGCAGCGCTCCGCAGTTAACGGTCGGAAACTTATCCAAAAAAAATTGGGATATAATGTAGCCTATATCCTTTTCCAAGCTCTAAATACGGTACTAAATTTCAACGAAAAATAAAAACGTTCACCCATCACTATAAAGACGGTACCAAACGTAGCTTAACCGTACAGATCGAAATTTAGCACTGGGCTATAAGAAGTTAATATTATTTAAAAAAAGCCAAAATTTTTAATACATTTCAAAATTTAAAGTAATTTTCCCTGCAAAGCGTTATTATCAATAATAAAATATACATGTAGTTTAATATATTAGATATTATTATTAGGATATATAAAATATTTAAAAATATATAGTCTATAGTTTATCCCAACGCGATAATAAAATATATTAGACAAATATTATTAAGTGTAAGTTTTTAAAACAATTTGATATTTATTTAATAATGGTAAATAAACAAGAATATATTTAAAAAACACCTTTTTAAAAACAAGCTTTTAAGCTATTGCATAGCTTCTATCGAGGGCCTTGAGCGCGGGGACCGAATCCAGAAATTCCGTAACGAAAAAAAACCTCACGTTTTTATATTTTAAACTATTTTTTTGTAAATTTTCCAAAAAGTTTTTATAGTAATGTAGACTAAGTTTTTATTGTATGAAGTCCCAAGTACGACTTCAAAATTTCTAAGGTTAGGATTGCAATACAATAGTTATTTATGGTACAAGCGAGGTAAGTTGGTGATTACTTCCGAGGCGCTATTGAGGCCCGAGCCGTCAGGCGAGGGTCAGAAGATAGCCGAGGATAGTAATCATCAATACTCGCGTGTACCATACAACGTTTTTCAACACACTTGCGAAGAAATTATCATTTTTCGCTAATAAATAAACAGTTTTTCTATTCGCGCGCATCCAACACAACAATGGTGATCGGCCAAAGACTAAAAGAATATACTTATTAAAAAAAAATCGAATGAATGAATGAATGGAATCGACCATAGACCTACCAAAAGTAAGGAAACATAGTTGAAGTTTGTTTTTAAAATGTATGGACACAATTTTTTTGGTATCGAAACTTTTTAAAAATGAAAGCAATTTAAAAAATCAATCTATAACTCACTAGTGAATAAAACGTGTCATTATTCAACTGTTTTTGCACAAATAAGAGCCCCTTTATGAGCAAGTGTGTTGAAAAAATAATTTCTGCATTGTCATGGGACTTACATAAGTATGCCAAATTTCAGCTCAATCGGATAACCAGAAGTGGTCGACATGTCTTGCAAGATTTGGACAAAGGATTCTTTCCCATTATTCCCATACTAGCTGTGCCCCGTTTCATCCGCGTAGTTCCCGATCCCGTGGGAATTTTGGGATAAAACATAGCCTATGTCCTTCCCCGGACCATAAGCTACCCCTGTACCAAATTTCAAGTCAATCGGTTCAGTAGTTTAGCCGTGAAAAGGTAACAAACAGACAGAGTTACTTTCGCATTTATAATATTAGTTAGGATTTTATATTTTAAATCGACAATTTCTTACAAAAAAATCAAGTAAGTATAAGTAATGTTCAATGCAATTAAAAAATAACTTTAGAATATCAAATTGTTTTAAAAACCTAATAGTTATTAAAATAATTTTAAGTTTTTTTTAATATTGACAAAATATGACACCGAAAGTATCAACATTATGATTTTGTGATATCATTTGTACAAAAATGTATTTTTTTCTATCATTTTTAATGGAATTGTACCAAACACTATTATATAATATTGAGCGAATATAAAGAAAATAGGAAGAAATTACGTCATAATATTACTTTTACTAACGACTAGCAGCGCCCCGTTGTTTCACCCGCATAGTTCCCGTTCCCGTGGGAATATGGGGATAAAATATAGCCAATGGCACGCACTGATAAATTAGCTTTCCATTAGTGAAAGAATTTACGAAATCGGTTCAGTAGTTTCGGAGCCTATTCGTTCTATAGATGCGCTCTGGCTTTGAATCTTAAATTAAAAACTAGTCGTGTGCAGGTATTTTACCTGCGTTTCTATTTATATTATCGTTTTAACTGTATTTCTACATCGTAGTAAAAATATCGCTTCTTGCCCGTGGTCCACCTACATAGTTCACCTGGTTGTACCACGGGTAATTTTTTTTACCCGTGGTACACCTCAGTTTAACTGGGTGTACCATGGGAAATAATGTTTTCCCGTGGTCCACCTTAGTTCACCTGGTTGTACCACGGGTATTTTTGTTCCCCTGTGGTCCACCTGAACAAAATAATATATCATGTACAAGCATACAAACTTGAGTTTGTAGAACATCTTGCATAGAATCATTGTGCATAAAACACTGCTACGCGCAATTTGTGGACAAATGTACCAGGCAAACATGGGTTATTAGGAGTTTTACATATAAATAGTCGTACTGCTGGTGAGGGTGGTACAGTCAAATAAAAAATAACGAAAGTGCTCTGTTCAAAAAAATAAACATTATGTGCAAGAAATTTTAAAATAATATATTTTAAATACCAGGAGAACAGAAATGTAGAGGAGGTCTAAAACTTTGTTAGACCAATCAATCTGATTCACAAAATTAAATAAAGGTCTTGGTCTAATAATGTTTTCCCGTGGTTTAAAAAATATATATTACTCACGTAATATGATAAATGTTAGTTAAGTTACACAATGATAAATGTAGCTTTCTAAGTAGTTTTTTTTACATTTTCAGTTTTTAACCGACTTCGCTGAAACAAAAGGAGTGTAAACAAAGCTAGTACTTATATTACTATTTAAGACATTATATTTGCTCGATATTATATTTTAAAACGTTTATTTAATAATTTATTTAATTAGACATTTAAAAATATTGTGTAGTTTTTAATAATGTTTGCATTTTTCCAATTTTCTACAAATTTCCACGTAGTTTTAGTAATAAATAAATAAAATGTTTATTCCAAAATATTGTTTTATTTCATTCAAACTAGCTTCGCATCGCGATTTCACCCACGTAGTTCTCTTTCCCGTAGGAATACTGGGATATAAGATGGCACCCACAAATAATGTGGTTTTCTACTGGCAAAAGAATGTTCAAAATCGCTTCAGTCCAGAGATTTCATGTGGTGACATCTACACGCCACATCAGGAACTAAGTACTAACAGCGACATCTATCCGCTACTATAGGAAATAAACTGAAGAGTCCTAAATCGCGAAAGTGAAATTTCCAGCGCAATTGACTATGTATACTCGAGCCCGACTACAACCGTCGGGCAGCTCCCACCAGACATAACACCCGTCTGGGCGGAGGAGCCTCCCTTTACAAATGGGTATCTCCCATCCCCATGCCCCCTACAATTTGAGCGAGCGAGCAGCGTTCCACCTCTTTGCATATTTCGGTTCACACCGCAAGCTACCGACTAAGCTTCGTCAGCGATGCGAACGAAATATCCAACGATTTCAGCGAAGTTAATCGTTCAACTGCGTGTCCGGTTAGTTAGCTTCGCTCGCCCGCTTAGTCAACTCCATGAAGTTGTAGGCAAAAATGGAGTCCACACTTCGAATACCTACTTGAAGCATAACCTATGTATCACTATCGCGATCTCTGTGGGCAGGCTCTCTCTTTCTAACTAAGGTAACCTCTAGAAGGTCTGACTAAAAGAGAGATCGGCCCACAGAGACGTAGGTATTTGACTCAAGATGTTGTTCTAAGTGTGGGCTCCATTTTTACTTATAACCTGTGATTAGCGCGTTCTAACAAACTAACATTAGATTTATAATATTAGTATAGATAAGTGTATAAATTTAAATGAAACGAAATTTTAATAAAAATAGTTTATTTTTGGGTCATAATTATTTAAAACTTAAAATTAAAACAAATCAAATATATGTACTTACAGATAAAAATGCATCAACATCTATTACTTATATCTAACATATCAAAGCATCATAAACACAATTTTATTAAGTATTAAATTCATACAAGTCAGGAAAATCTAGGTTTTTTGGTATTTAAAAATATCATATCTGACGGAACATGCGTCGCGTATTATCGGTCGCGTAACGCCAGAACAGACAAATGTATAGAAAAACACTTGACCGTTCACACTCAACGCACTAACGTATAATCGGTTGAGTGTGAACAATCAAGTGTTTTTCTATACATTTGTCTGTTCTGGCGTTACGCGACCGATAATACGCGACGCATGTTCCGTCAGATATGAACCTTCCCTAAAACTTTATCAGCCTTACTAATAAAAAATACCCACTGTGTATATATCTATACTAATCTATACTAATATTATAAAGAGGAAAGATTTGTTTTTTTGTTTGTTTGTTTGTATGTAATGAATAGGCTCCGAAACTACTGGACCGATTTCAAAAATTCTTTCACCATTAGAAAGCTACATTCACCCTGAGTAACATAGGCTACATTTTATCCCCGTATTCCCACGGGAACGGAAACTACGCGGGTAAAACCGCGGGGCGCTGCTAGTTTCTATTATAAAGAGAAAAGATTTGTTTGTTTGTAATGAATAGGCTCCGAAACTACTGGACCGATTTCAAAAATTCCTTCACCAATGGAAAGCTAATTTATCAGTGCGTGACATAGGCTATATTTTATCCCCGTAATCCCACGGGAACGGGAACTACGAGGTGAAACCGCGGGGAGCTACTAGTTCTTGATATAACGAATTATTAATATGCTTCACACTTGTTATATCAAGAATATACACAGTGGGTATTTTTTATTAGTAAGGCTGTAAGGGTGACAAATCTACATCGAGCTGTGCTGCGCTGGGTCGAGCTGTGCTATGTTTGGTTAACTCGCTCGCCATATATTTGAATGAGGATACAATCAAAGCATGCTGTGCTGCGCTGGGTGAAGCTGCGCTCTGTCTGGAGTAAAAATAACCTAGCTTCAGAAACATAGCACAGCTCAACCCAGTACAGCGCAGCACAGCTCCATGTAGATTTGTCACCCTAAGTCTGCGAATTATACCTAGATTTTAAAATATCACAAACTATAATATCAACTAATTTTCACTCTCTTTGCGCTGTTCCCACCTACATCTTCATCTCTATTTCTCTTCCTATCTCCATTCAATTCTATATTTTCTTTCTCATCTAATTTATTATTTTCTTTCTCAGTTAATTTAACATTTTCTTTCTCACTTAATTTATTATTTTCTTTTTCATTTAATTCAGAATTTTCTTTATTTCCATTCAATTCATTTTCATTTAATTTTATATTTTCTTTTCCCTTAGTCTTTTTCCCCACCCCCTTCCCTTTTTCCCCATTTTTCGGGTAATACTCCTCAATTTTGTGACTATCTTCACCAGTTAGAGGTTCTAATGTTAAACTTTCATCTAAAACCTTATTTTTTGGTTTTTCCGGCGAAGAGTCGTCGTCTGAGTGAATTATTCGTTTGGAGCGAGGTTTTGACGAGCCAGCTGAGAAGGGAATATATTTTTAATTTTTATTGTTTGAAGTAAATATATATTTAATTTAAATGGTTTGCTCCAGCTAGGATTTGAACCTAGGACATTGCTAAAGTGTGTGAATGATAATTATATTGATATTGTGCCCCACGGTTTCACCCGCGTAGTTCCCGTTCCTGTAGGAATTTCGGGATAAAACATAGCCTATGTCCTTCCCCGGACCATAAGCCACACCTGTACCAAATTTCAAGTCAATCGGTTCAGTAGTTTAGCCGTGAAAAGGTAACAGACAGACAGAGTTACTTTCGCATTTATAATATTAGTAAGGAATTATACAGTCCTATCCTAACTAATATTATAAATGTGAAAGTAACTCTGTCTGTCTGTCTGTTACCTTTTCACGGCTAAACTACTGAACCGATTGACTTGAAATTTGGTACAGGGGTAACTTATGGTCCGGGAAAGAACATAGGATACTTTTTATCCCGAAATTCCCACGGGAACGGGAACTACGCGGGTGAAACCGCGGGGCACAGCTAGTACGAGTATAAAGGCAAAAATTTGTGAGTAAGTTGTTACTTTTTTACATAAAAACTAGTTAATGGAATTGCATGAAATTTGGTACAGATGCCTTATAACTGGGAATAACACATAGGATTTGGATACATAGAAGTTTTAGGAGGACCTTTACAAGGCCATTGATAGCGCTATATCGGTGGTCGAGTTTTGGTCCTCAAAAATTTGAGTGGAAACGCAAAGAAGAAGTTTTAGGATTGTTTATCCCAAAATTCCCACGGGATTGGGATAAAACCGTGGGGCCTGTTTTAATAAACTAGTTACAAGGGACATCTGCACCAAATTCCATACTAATCGCTCCACCCGTTTCGACATGAAGAAGTAACAAACGTACAAACTTTGCCTATAAGTATAATATTAGTGTGATCCTACTAATATTATAAATGCGAAAGTTTGTATGTTTGTAAGTTTAGATGTTTGTTCCACTTTCACGTAAAAACTACTGTATCGATTTTGATTAAATTTGGTACAGATGTTCCTTACAACTAGGAATAACACATAGGATACTTTTTATCCCGAAATTCCCATGGGATTGTGTATAAATAATCGTATGTTTTATTGTAACTTTTTGTAGTCACAAATCGTACCAATAGATGGCGCTGTTACTTAATTTTTTAACACACGATGGTGAATTGTGCCGAGATTGTATGGTACTACGAGCTACGCATTCTCACGGGAGCGGGTACTACGCGGGTAAAACCGCGGGGCGCTGCTAGTGAAGTTATAACGTGTATCTTACCCATGGGCGTATCACTGATGGCATCCTCCTGGGGTGTCTGCTTGTTGACGAAGAAGTTGGTGATGGGGCGCTGCCAGTCGGGGGTCTCCCGCGGGCACACAGAGTTACCGCCGCCCGTGGAGCGCCCGGCGCGGTCAGACATACCTGGAGGAATAGGGAATGGGATATGTTATACAACATCTCTGCTGGGCTAGCATGACTTCGAAAATGCGATAAGATAAAGCGATTTATCAACATCCAACTGTCATAACAATTAAATAAAAAATTAAAAAACCCCCAACACAATTACTTTCAAACCCCCATAACTTTTAAACGGGTCAACCGATTTTCATTAAACATGTCTAAGAACACTCGCACGTAAGTCCCCTTTAATACAAAAAAAAACTAAATTGAAATCGGTTCATCCGTTCGGGAGCTATGATGCCACAGACAGACAGATACACACACACACACAGACACGTCAAATTTATAACACCCCTCTTTTTGCGTCGGGGGTTAAAAAAATAATTTTTCAACACACTTGCTCATAAAGGGGCGCTTATTTGTGCAAAAACAGTTGAATAATGACACGCTTGATTCACTAGTGAGTCATAGTTTTTTTTTTTTAATTGTTTAGTTTTAAAAAAAAGTTTCGATACCAAAAAAAATGTGTCCTGTTTTAAAAACAAACTTCAACTATGTTGCCTTACTTTTGGTAGGTCTATGGTCGATTCCATTCATTCATTCATTCGTTTTTTTTTAATAAGTATATTATTTTAGTCTTTGGCTGATCACCATTGTTGTGTTGGATGCGCGCGAATAGAAAAACTGTTTATTTATTAGCGAAAAATGATAATTTCTTCGCAAATGTGTTGAAAAACGTTGTATGGTACACGCGTGTATTGATGATTACTATCCTCGGCTATCTTCTGACCCTCGCCTGACGGCTCGGGCCTCAATAGCGCCTCGGAAGTAATCACCAACTTACCTCGCTTGTACCATAAATAACTATTAAAAAATAGCTAGGGAATACCAGACCGCATTTTTTTGGATTAGCAGCACCCCGCGGTTTTATCCGTATAGTTCTCGTTCCCGTGGGAATGTGGAAATAAAATTACACTAAAAACCTTCCTCTTTAATCCCTCTATCTATTAAAACAAACCGCATCACAATCCGTTGCGTAGTTTTAAAGATGTAAGCATACATAGGGACGGACAGCGGGAAGCGACTGTTTTATACTATGTAGTAATAGTGATAAGCTCATTGGAACATTTTGATAAGACTGATATAGAATTACTCCACGGTCAAAAGTTTATCAGTTTACAGTAGTCAACAATTCATGAGACTAACAGATTATATTAGACAAAGTCGCTTCCCGCTGTCTGTCCCTATGTATGCTTACATCTTTAAAACTATGCAACGGATAGTGATGCGGTTTGTTTTAATAGATAGAGGGATTCAAGAGGAAGGTTTTTAGCTAAATTTTATCCCCACATTCCCACGGGATCGGGAACTATACGGGTATAACCGCGGTGCGCTGTTAATAAATTTATGAAAAACACTAAAAACTCATTTGTAATTTTTTTTCAATACAATTGAAGCTTTCTTATGGACCAGTTGATTGCAGATGCTTATAATGTTTTCCATATAATGTATTTATAACATAGAATTCAATAAATAATATATGAATACCCTGGACGACCTCATGTCGTGCCAACCTAACACCATCAGGGTGGCCACTTATTGGTGCTTGAATATCTAAAATTAATTGTTATAAACATTAAATTAAAAATTTAAAAAACCCTTAACACAATTACTTTCAAACCCCCATAACTTTTGAACGGGTCAACCGATTTTCATCAAACATGACTAAGAACACTCGCACATAAGTCCCCTTTAATACAAAAGAAACTATATTGAAATCGGTTCATCCGTTCGGGAGCTATGATACCACAGACAGACAGATACACACACACAGACAGACACGTTAAACTTATAACACCCCTCTTTTTGCGTCGGGGGTTAAAAAGAGGGGTGTTAATCGATACGATGAAGAAGAATAAATAATGATACCTGATCCGGAGCTGGTGGTTGGTGGAGCGGCACAGCATCTCGCCTTACTGCTTTTACCGGACGACACTTGAAGGAGACAGATACAATATTATATACCTACTAATATTATAAAGCCGAATGTTTGTGAGTGTGGATGTTTGTTCCTCTTTCACGCAAAAACTACTGAATGAATTTTAATGAAACTTTACAATAATTTAGCTTATACATTAGAATAACACATAGGATACTTTTAATCCCGAAAGTCCCACGGGAAAGGGAACTATGCGGGTGAAACCGCGCTGGTATTTTAATATTTATGAAATTAATAATGTTCACCACATATCTAGATTAAGGTGTGATAATGGGATGTGATGAGGAGGCCAGAACACCATATTGCTAGGAGAACTATGGATCTGTGTGTGAAAGGAAACATTGGTAGAGGAAGGCCAAAGAAGGGTTGGATGGAGTGTGTGAAGGTTATGAATATGAAAGGAGTGAATGAGAGTATGACGAGTGATAGAAGCGAGTGGAAGAGGAATACATATTGTGCCGACCCCACTTAAGTGGGACAAGGGCAGGGAGATGATTATTTATCTAGATTAAGAATATTGCAGTGCCTAAACGCGGCTCCATTTTGTTTCAATATTTTATCATGAATATGTCTCTGTACATAATATAATCTCTGTACCTATAGTGTGTACTCATGAAAGCAATTTCATAATTATAATACATAGGTACTTTGATCTGCAGAAATTACCATAGAAATCGTAAAATTACCAGCTTATTCAACTAATTACACAAATAATGTGGATTTTTCATAAACCTATCCGAAAATAACATGGTTTATATTCATTATCAAACATATTGAAATTATATAAAAAATGACGTACCTTTAGCACCCACAGACGCTTTTGTTCTAGCCATCGCACTAATATAAACAATTAATTTAAAAGCACTGCTTTCAGCTCAGATATTTATGATAAAATAAAGTTTTATTGTCAAATTCGGCATATTTTTTATCTGCAATTTTCGCGCGCCAAAAGTGACAACTAACGTCACACTGACAGGCTGTATTAAGTGATTTGACATTGACGGATCAACATATTATAATAAAATCGAAAATTGACAAGATTTTTTATTTAATTAAAAAAACTAAAAATTAAATATACACAGGTAGAAATTGCGAAGGATGTCAGCAGGAACCCTAATTAAAATAAAGGAATTTTCTGGAAGGTATAGTATAGAGTACAGTACAGTACAATTCAAGATTTTCAATAGAAAAGTTGGGTGCATGGAAGGAGGCTCCCCGAGTGACGCATAAAATAAGCATGCGCCTGCGGACGGCAAGTCGGTAACGCAAACTAGCCGATCCTTCCACCACGATTCAACGGCAAATAACTTGCCGTGCGTGTCCCTACACAAGCACACGCGAGGACCTTTACAAGGCCACTGATAGCGCCATATCGGTGGCCGAGTTCTGGTCCTCAAAATATGAGTCGACACGCTTAGAAGAAGAATAGAAAAGTGAGCCAACACGTGTGAATGAGTGAGCTACTGTCACGAAAGCGTTAAAATCTATGAAAAATCTACGGCCTTAGGTAACTGTTATACGGAAACTATTGGAAGCCTCGTCAACCGTTAATTCCCCATAAACTTATAGTATAGCAGCACTCAGCAGTTATATCTACACAGGGTGTTATAGCCTGGTCCTCCTTACTATTTTTTTCTCAATAACGAAAATAAGACATAGTTTTTTGTATGGAGAGAAGAAAATATAATATGGCAAACTCCATCGAGACGGGAAGACGGGATCAGGGATATCGACTAATAAAATCTAAGTACATACTTAATTAGTTTTCGAAAAATATTGGACACGCGACTTTCCTTCTTGATACAAACAACTAATTAAGACGATACAGAGCATAGAAAACTCCTGTGACGTCACAGCTAGGTACACTTTTTAGCCCCCACTTCTAAACTTTGATGTAACTAACTCAGTTTAATTAATATGATATAACAAAAAAATACGTGTGTAATATTTTATCTATAGCCAATAATACAATAAAATAATTAGCAAGTATCAAAACCAGTTATTATATACTCTCAATGTTTTATTGTCAATAAGCTGTCTGTCAGTGTCAATACAGGTAGGTTTTTTTTTATTACCCAGTCAGTATCTCTTGTCAGACGCCACAAAACATCGATAAAAATTAGGTTAAACTTTAATTTTTCGTCAATTTTACAAAGAAAACGTTTTAGTTTTCGTGTAAATATACTCTGAAGTGCAAAGTAAATGTGTGAAGTATTTTATAATCGGAAAGTGCCTTGCTAATGTCATGATTGTGTAATTAAGTAAAATATGTAAGTACATGTTTATCAAAGAGTGTTAGTTCTATATTTATACTAGCTGCGCGCCGCGGTTTCACACGCGTAGTTCCCGTAGGAATTTCGGGATGAAAAATAGATGTTGACCCATTCTCAGACTTACTGAATATGCTCACAAAATTTCATGAGAATCGGTCAAGCCGTTTCGGAGGAGTATGGCAACGAAAACTGTGACACGAGAATTTTATATATTAGATTTTCCTCATTAGTTTTTTTTTTAAAGTTGCAACAACAGCTTTTGCTCATAACATTAAAAAAAACAACACATAATTTAATTCCCTCCATCATCTCATTATAGTAACTTACCCCTAAATAAGTTCGTAACTTGTAATAACAAATTTAAGTCTTGTACAATAATTTTATTATTTATTATCTATATTTTGAAGTGGTTAACAAGTACTTATCTAAAATATCGATAGATGATCTCGTCGCCTTCGACAGTAGCTGGTGGGAGGCTGCGAAGGATCGGGAGAGTTGGAGATGTCTGGGGGAGACCTTTGCCCAGCAGTGGAACAATGTGGGTTAAATAAAAAAAAAAAAAATACTAAAATATTGGCCAAGAGCGAATCGGACTCGTGCACAAAGGGTTCTGTACCAAAAATGTCAAAAAAACACGTATGTAGTATGGAAGCCCCCCATAATTTTTTTTTTTATTTAGTTTTTAGTTTTTGTTGTTATAGCCGCAATAGAAATACATCATCTGTAAAAATTTCAACTGTCTAGCTATCACATTCTTGAAATGCAGCCTGGTGACAGATGGACGGACATCGAAGTCTCAGTAATAGGATCCCGTTTTTACACATTGGTTACGGAACCTTAACAATGACAAAAAAAAAAATATGGTATGGGATTTTAGATATATTTTTTTTCAGAAAATGGCCGACCGCCAGATTGATGATGATTGTGAGACTGTCATCATCGATGAGCTGTCAGATGTTGATGTTGAATTCGATGATGACAACGATGATGGAGACTTCGACTACATTCCGGTCAAAAGGAAGAGGAAAGAAGATGTACGACTTGTTGAACGGAGTAAGTCATTTTAAAAAATACATTCAAAATTTTCGCGTCTGCCAGGACTTGAACCCGGAACCACGCTGAACCGTAGCAGCTCTTTCCAATCGAGCTGCCGAGGCTAATATATTAATATTAAAAACAAAGTGAAAAATAAAACCCGACTATAATAAAAATAACTACACACATCAAAAGTGTCTAGGGATCAACATATATTTTTGCAATAACTTTTCTCCTGATTGATATTAATTAAAATTTTCTTTAAGGATTCATCAAATAAAGTGTTTTCGTTTGTCACAGTAACGATAAACCAAGTCACCTTTGCATTAATAAAGAAATTTGCCATTTTCCTAATAAAGGGATTTTTGACATTTGAACCACTAACATTAAAGTTCGAAAAAAAGACTGAAATAACAGTTTTCTTTAAAATTTTATTGGGTAACTTAAACAATTAATAATCCGTGTTTCTACCGCGAACACTAACCACACAAGAACATCGGTTTGGCATACTCAAAATGAGTTCATCCAAATCACGCTGTGGAATGGCCGCCCATGTTCGTTGCAACAACAAAAAAAGGTCTTCTTGCGACTGGATACCCTCCATATTCGGCAGAGCTCTTCTCTGTAGCATATCCCATGCATGCTCAATCGGGTTCAAGTCTGGCGACTGAGCAGGCCAGGGCAGGACATTGATGTTAGCTGCGGCGAGAGTCTGTCTTACAACTCTTGCGGTGTGCGGTCGTGCATTATCATGCATTAACTGAAATAAGGGACCGATTTGCACTTGTAGAGGAACGATGACGTCTGATACAATCGTCTCAGCATAAATTTGAGCGTTGAGGTTGCCTCTGATCCAAATCAACTCAGTTCTTCCGCCGATCCAAATACCCGCCCATACCATGATGGTTCCACCACTATAAGGATGGACTTCCTGGCAGGATTTTAATCGCTGTTGGCGTCCAGGGGTTCTCCAGTGTCGTATACGTCTTGTATCCGGTCTCATACCAAAACGAGACTCATCAGAAAAGCACACGAAACGCCATTGTTCTTCTGCCCAATTTCTGTGTTCAAGAGCCCATTGATATCGAATCCTACGATTGTGCATTGCTATAGGTGGTACCCGTAGCGGTCTTCGGGAATGAAGGTTCACTTCATGCAAGCGGTTTCTGACTGTTTGGTCGCTAATTAAGTTCCCTGAAGAGTGATGAAGCCGCACGGCTAACATCATGGCGGTTATTGTTGGAGCTCTTCGAGTTAAGATTTGAATGTATCGGTCTTGTCTCCGTGTGGTGCAGCGATACCGTCCTCCATGGCGCTCAGCCACGGTACCAGTGCTTCGGTAACGTGTCCAAAGTCGACTGATAACACTCTGACTTGTATTCAGAGCTAAAGCCACAGTACGTTGCCGGGAACCAGCTTCTATCATTCCCACGGCTCTGAGCATTTCTTCCCTGCTTAAATGACGTCGCCGCTCCATAATAACGTTGGTTTTAATCAGTAGTAGGGAAACAGTAGCACTAATAATGTCTTCAATGCGTTGTATGTTTTTATAGGGAAAATATTGACAGCTGATTTTCATCTTTTACTCGAATTTGATTCACAGTTCCTGATTCAAATTATGAAATGCACCAAAAAGGATCCATATAAATTTATAAAATCATAAATTTATTACAAAGCCACATCTCAATCTCAAGAAATCCGCATAAAAATGCTTGATCCCTAGACACTTTTGATGTGTGTATCTATCTATACTAAATAATTTTAGTATAGATAGATAGTTATTTTTATTAATTATAAAATACCGTAATTTCACACAAACTTTACTTTTTTATAATTAAAAAAGTAAAGTTTGTGTGAAATTACGGCAAACGAACCGAAGCCATTCTAATTCAACAATTTATACAGTTTTGTGGTATATTTTACGGAAAAACTACAGCACCTACAGATTTGTTCCTTTTTTTTAACCCACATTGTCCCACTGCTGGGCAAAGGTCTCCCCGAGAAATCTCCCCAAGGACTCTCCTAGACTTGATATTAAACATAGTTAATTCAATTCATGTCTAGATGTACAGGCAATTGTTGAAATATGATTTTGTGATTGATATAAAACAGGTTTTCACAATGTAGATGCTACTGGCAAAAGACAGTGTTTCCCCATTTTAGCCACACTTTCAGCCCCTTTTCGCTACAAAGCCACACTTTTAGCTAGCTAGTTTTAAGTTTCAAAATATGGCCAAACCTTTCTAAATTCCAGCACTTTTTTGCAGAAGTCGGTGCCAAGCCCTCGTACACACCATTTGGGACATCTACCCCCAACACCGCTCGAAAGTCCATCACATTCAATACCTTACTAAAGGCTACCAGACCAGGCGCTTCTAGGAAACGCAGTACGGATTCTCTAGAAGATTTCGAGGTTAAAATAAATGTGCCAGCGAAACAGGTTGCCAGAAAAAGCACAGCTAAAACTGCTGTTAATGTTAGCAGTGCAGAAACAGCTGGTGTTAATGTTAGCTGTTTACCTGGAGATAGCAATTTAGCTGTAAATAGCAGTAAAGCTGGACATAGTAATTCAGCTGTAGATAGCAGTTTACCTACACATAGCAGTTTAGTTGTAGATAAAAATACAGTTGTAGCTAGTACACCCGTAGCACCTAAAAGCAACCAAACTCCTACACCAGTTAGTAAAGAGATTTGTGCACACTGCAATCGTAGTTTCGCTAATAAGGATGAAATCGTCAAACATTTACTCGAGCAACTTCCTCAGGCTAAAAAAAAAGATCCAGTTAAGAAACCAGTTGATACTCAAACTAAATTAGTCCACGATAGACAAAGTGTAAGTGTACAAAATGTATTTAAAGAAGGTGAAACTGTAAAAACTTTAGCAAACATAAATATTGATCCTGTAAAATTAGTTACTGAAAAAAATTCTGGAGTCATTAAATATGCTAGCGGGGCTAAGCCTGAAACGGTAACTTTGGTTAAAGAGACTTATTGTGAAAGAGTTAATTTGCTAAGTGAGACCAAAGCTGAAAGTGTGAAATTAGTTACTAAGAGTGATGTTCCTGTAAAATTGATAAAAGACAGAAGAGCTGAAGTAATAAAAATGTTTAAAGAGATTAATGAAAGAAAACGTTTTTCTAAAAATGAGGGTAGTTCTAAAAATGTTCCATTAATTAGTAAAAGAAATGCAGAATCAATTAGTTTGGAAATAGATACTGCACCAATAAAAATAAACAAGAATACCATTAATTTTGAAACGGTTAAATTGAATTCGAATAATTTTGAAACTAAAAAAATGGATAGAGTAGGAAGTTTTGAAACTACGAAACTGGGTCAAGATAAAAAATCTGAAACTCAAAAAAATTTTGAAAATGTTAACTTTGGAAATGAAAAATTTGAAAATATAAATACTGAACCTTCTAAAGTAGTTAAAGGAAAAAATACTGAAACTACAAAATTAGTAAAAGAGACAAATATTGAAACTCCTAAGGATAAAGATAAAATTTCAAAACCTGACAAAATCAATAAAAACCAAAATACCGTAAAATTAGTACGAAAAAATTCTCACGATAAACAACGAAACGGGGCATCTAAAATAAATAATGATAATATTATAGACCCGCCTAAAACTATAGATAATATAAATGAAACACAAGCAGGGCAAAGTAAGGAGGTCCCAAAGACAGTAGAAACAGACAAAGAAGATAAAACCGATAAATTGATACAGAAAACTTTATTTAAATGTAATGACTGTAAAACGTGCTATGTGTCTGTTCATCTAGCGGCTACACACGCCTGCACAGATGAGAAATGGGAATGTACTTTATGCTTAAGAATTTTCGCACAAAAAGACAAATATTCACATTTAAAACAGCACAAGCATAGGGCTAATGTCAAAACGTATCCAATTTTCGAAAATTTGATCGATAGAGTCTTATTCCAATGCCCGCAGTGCAATATTTGTTTCAAAAACGCCAATTTTGAGAACCATTTCAAAGTGTGCGGTAAATTGACCATAGCCAAGTGTGACGTGTGCCAGAATATGGTACATGACCGTAGTTTGACAGACCATAGGAGACATAGGAAATATATACTGATACAGTACGTTAAAGTTAGTACAGATGATGGTAATCGATCCTGGGTCACTGTTAGAGGTTTACATCGGCCGGGGAAATTGCTTGTATACTATTGCTCTCACTGTAATAATTGCACACACAGAGTCAACGAAATACACCTAAAAAAACTATGTCTATCAACCTCCTTTATAGTCCACGATATCTGCCTGAAATGCGGTCTAAGTTTCAGCATAAAATCTATGCCTACCCACAATAAGCATCATGATAAAACAGACGTTAAATTAAAAGATATTGATGTCTTTTCCATAATAGACAGAAAGAAAATTCGTCCAGTTATGCCTAGCTATCACCAGTGCGGTCGCTGCAAAATAAATTACGAGTCAAAATTAACTCTACAATCGCATATTTGTCATAAAAATTACGTTGATTGTGAATACTGCTGTGAATTATTTAACGAAGTGCTTTTTCCTTCGCATGTAGCGTTCCATGAACTACAACGTTCTAGCGATGTTTTCTCCAACGACACAGATAGCCAAATATCTAATAACACAAGAGACGATGATGATAAAGTTACTATATATAAATGCGTTGATTGTGATCTGATTGTAACCAAACAAAGCATCAGTTTGAAACACGTTTGTATCGACGAAAAAAATACGCGTTATTGCGACATATGTGAGCAAAAATATGCTAAATATCAGAAGCATGCACATAAGAAAATGCATGTTAACCATCCTGATTTAACGCCAGACAAATTAGTTATCAAATCATTTAGGTCACAAAAAGTATTACCCACAAAAAATGAAGCCGAGAAATCTATTGAAATTGACAATGCAAAGGTAGAAAACGATATAGAAGCAAATAAGAAACCAATAAACGTTCCTAACATCAAAATAAGTGATATTATATACAAATGTGGTAAATGTAAGATTGTGACCGATAATTATGACACTGTAGTTGAACACAGTCAATCGTATCTTAAGATATCGAACAATAATTTAAAAGCAACGCAATGCGATCAATGTGAACTTCAAGTTGATGATAGTTACTGGCCAAAACATAAACACTGGCATAAGACAATGCAAATTAACGCCGAAGATTTCAATGTATGTGTTTATGACCCTGATAGCTTGCTACTAGATTCTTGGTACAGAATGTTTGGCAAATTTTCGGTGCATCGCATTAAAAATATAGTGGAAGAAAGCATTTATAAAGATTTGCGGTCCATGCAATTGCGTCTCATTAAAAATGGAAAAGCGAACCACACAATTTATGTATGTAATATCTGCAATACTGTCGTTGATAAGGATTATATACAGCTGCATTTGTTAGACAAATGCAAAACAGGCAAATGTCATTGCACTGTATGTGATATACCTTTTAACGATGACTCGAGTTTGAGCGCTCATAAAAATTTACACAGCAACGGTGTTACTAAAGACCAATTTAGAATAATCGCGTTTTTAAAAGTCGATGAAGTTAAACGGAGACGCAAGCATAAAGTGTTTAGATGTAGGGAGTGTTCAGGCAGCGTTATAGGCGAGAAAAATGTAGTTCTACACAAATGTATACCAGACAGAGATAAAAGAGTATGTCCGCTATGCAATCAGCTGTTTAGCTACCGCGTTTTAGGCAAACATAGGAACGTACACAATACTTTCAGAGATTTCACTGAAGATCGTATAAGCATTGAATATTTTCAGCCAAAAAACTGTAAAGGAAACCCAGCTGAAGGTGGCGAAGATTCAGACGCTGATATTCCAAATGTAAGCGCTAGGACTGTTGAAATTCCTAGAACAAGTGCTAGATTAGCTGAAACTGTGCAAGCTAGACCAGCAGATGCTGTTACAGCTAACGCTAATTCTGCCAATGCCACAGTAGAGGCTAAAGAAACTTTAGATGAAATTTCAAGACCGAAAGTCAAGCCAAAAAAGTTCATGGTCTACAAATGTAAAGTATGCTCTGTAGTCGTGTTCAGACGCAGCACGAGTAGAAAACACAAATGCGTCGAAGAAAAATATAAGCGTTTCTGCGAAATTTGCCAACAGAAATACGTTTGCCAACAGTCTTTTTCGCACAAAAGTATACACGCTGAAAATCCTCATTTGACGTTCGGTAATTTTGAAATAGTTATGTTTAAACCTTTGGAAAAACTTGATAGTGGCAAATCAAAATCGGTTTACTACGAAGACGTGAAACAGTCGTTGATTTACAAATGTAACTGTGGCTTGCATATACTTTCTAAAAATACTCTAGTTAGACACTTGGAAGCTTGTGGCATACAGCTAGAAATATCAGCGGAAAAATGCTTAAAATGTGCTCTTCCATTTCTAGCAGACGAGCTACCAGTTCATATGCGTAAACATCATACAGCAGAAAATACAAAAATAAGCATTGAAGAAGTAAAACCTAAAGATAGATTTAGTAAACTAGTTTTTGCAGCACAAATTCAGCCACACGCTAATACATCGGTAACTAAAGAAAATAATATAGAAATACCAAGACAAGAGACAAAACCTATAATAAAACAAAACGTTTCTAACGAAATAGTAATTTTGTATAAATGCGAAGAGTGTGATGTCTATTTTTTAACGAAAGCAGCGTGTTATAAGCATGTTAAGAACCATGTCAATTTTAATCCGATAGACTATTTGGAATGCAAGCTCTGCCATCTGCAATTCACTATAAAAGCGTTATCTATCCATCTAAAGAGACATCATGTAGGTGTCTTTGATCTGGACAATTTGGTAGTTGAACAGTACAAGCCGATGCAAGGCTTAGAGCTACAGACGCCAATCAAAACTACGATCAGATTCAATAAATCGTTATGATTTTATTTGAAACGACTGTTTCAATCGATATACAGATATAGTGCCACAATCTTTCTGTGCCGGTGGCCAAAATTGGAAGCTACTATTGTCATTTTGACTATTATAGTCACCAAGTTTTCCGTTCCGGTGACAGCGTCGCTGTAATCGCATCTTTTGGTTGTCAGTTTAATGAAAAAGTATCCAAATGACATTAGAATCAAAATGACAATAGGAGCTTACAATTTTGTCCGCCGGCACAGAAAAGATTGTGGCGCTATAAATTAGTTTTAGCGATACAAATACTCGAATATTGTTTTATATATTTTTTATTTAACCTGTTGTAGTTGCTTTTATAAAGAGATTATATTTTAACTTATTGAAGTTGTTGTAATGTCATGGGTGATGAAGCCATATTTTATTTAATTAAAGGCCTATTTCACCAGCTTCAAGTAACGTTCCGAGTATATACTCACATGTTTTGTCTTTGTAACTTGATATAAAGTAAGAAAGAGACAAAACTTTACTTGGTGAGTAACTTTATTTGAAGGTCGTGAAATAAGCCCTAAGGGACTATTATAGACTAAGGGCTGATTTTTCCATCGCCAGATAACTTTATTCGACAGATAACTTTGAAATTTTGACAGTTATTTCATACAAAATCTGTCAAACGTCAATTTTATTCGTCGAATAAAAGTTATCTGGCGATGGAAAAATTGGCCCTTAATCACTTTTATCTTAATAAATTACTTATAATGAATGGTGCTACAAAACTTAGACGTTTAGTCACTCAAGCAATATATAAAATTAAAATATATTTTAACATTATGACGACCGCGTGGTGTAGTTGGTAGTGCCCTGCCTGCTATACCGAAGGTTACGGGTCCGATTCCCGCTCGAGACAAGCATTTGTGGGTCACATGTCTGTTTGTCGCGGTCTGGGTGTTTTCTATATATTCTAAGTCTGTGTTTACAAGTATATTGACGACCTCGATGCCAGACTGCCATCCGTAAGGTTGCGGGTTCGATTCCCTTGCGGGGTGAATATTTGTGTGAACCACAAATGTTTGTCTCGGTCTCGGGTGTGTGAATGAGTGTGTGCGTAATTTCTGATACCCTAGCTAGATACAAGTTACGGACTTAGTTAGGGGTCAGTTACTATAATGAGATGATGGAGGGAATGATTATTTATATAAGTATGTGTATCCGTTGTCCAGTATCCATAGTACAAGGTGTGCTTAGTTTGGGACTAAATGGCGATGTGTGATGTGTCATGAAGTTGTAGGTAAAAAATGGAGCTCACACTTGGAACAACAGCTTGAGTCAAATACCTACGTCTCTGTGGGCCGATCTCTCTTTTTAGTGTGGACTTTGCAGACTCTCTCTTTCTAGAGGTAACCTTAGTTAGAAAGAGAGTCTGCCCACAGAGAGCGCGATAGTGATACATAGGTTATGCTTCAAGTAGGTATTCGAAGTGTGGACTCCATTTTTACCTACAACTTCAAGGGATGTGTGTACCGATATTACATTGATGGACTTTACACTCTTTCTTGCTCATACACATGTCTGGTGGGCGCTGCCCGACGGTTGTAGGCGGGCTCTCGTATACATAGTCAATTTCTCTGTAAATTTCACTTTGCGATTCAGGACTCTTCAGTTTAGTTCCCACAGTTGCGGATAGATGTCGCTGTTAGTACTTAGTTCCTGATGTGGCGTGTAGATGTCGCCACACACACATACTTAATTCACATATTTAATACTAGTAGCGCCCCGCAGTTTCACCCGCGTAGTTCCCGTGGGAATACGGGGATTAAATAGCCTATGTCACCCACTGATAAATTAGCTTTCCATTAGTGAGAGAATTTTTGAAATTGGTTCAGTAGTTTCGGAGCCTATTGGTTACAAACAAACAAATCTTTCCTCTTTTTTAATATAAGTATAGAAGTACAAAAATGTAAAAGAAGTAATATTTCATTTCACAAAAAAAACTTTTTCTTATTTTGTTTGTCCCTCAAGCACTTAGGAAAATCGAAAAAACTTATAAAATACTTTCCATTTTGAAATAAGTACTTATAACATTAAATTAAGAAATAACAATAAACATTTGAAAATACGCGCCAAAATTGTCTTCAATAAAAATAAATTTCGGGGATTCCCCGGTCATAGATAATTATGTCGCGTTCACATTAAAGAAGTAAGTAACAAAAATGATAAGGTTTGTTTACAAAATAAATATTTATGGTGCGAAATAAAAAATGTAATCTTAGTATTGAGTTAATTTAAGTTTATAGTTAACCACATATTCTATATCACTACATAGTATAAAACTAAGTCGCTTTCTCTGTCCCTATGTATGCTTAGATCTTTAAAACTACGCAACGGATTGTGATGCGGTTTGTTTTAATAGATACAGTGATTCAGTGGGAAGGTTTTAATTTTATCCCCATATTCCTACGGGAATGGGAACTACGCGGGGGAAACCGCGGGGCGCCACTAGTTACTTTTAAATTGTTATTTTTCGTTACTATCGTCTAATCGTTACTAAGATGAATAAAAAATCAAATTGTTTTATCTACTAAGTTTTTTTATCTTTAGTTGTTAAGTTTTAACATAAGTAATTAAGTATAAGATTATATTTATATTGAATAAATATATTTTTATGTAGATTTGTAGTTTTTATTTATACCTGTTTTATTATTAAGGGAAGGGAATGATTATCAATCACAACTTATTAAAAAATAAGGTAATTACAGATAGTGAATGAAGTAAGGAGTCAGTCCCAGTCCTGGATTAGCCCCCCACTACGTCTGGGGGGCACCACGTCCGGGGGTCACCACGTCTGGGGGGCACCACGTCTGGAGGGCACCAGGAAACACCAGAAGGGGCACCATAACACAAGGATAGGGGGGCCCCAGGGCCGTAGCTATGCTTGAAATGACAAATGCCCTTGTTGAACATAGCGAGCTCAGTGTTAGCTGACCCTTTTGTAGCTGTCAAATTCCACTCTTTCTACAGCCCTGGGGGGCACGAAGGCTTGGATTGCTTCGGGCATCATGAAGTCTTAATCCGTCACTGGTCAGTTCTCCATACAAACGTATAGGGATGAAGAATGGGTAAACAAAATGAAATTCTAATTATTTCGTCAGATAGATTTATAGTCCGTCTAAAAAGAATAGACTAAAAATGATGGCGCCACTGTCGTTTAACTGGTATCCCCCATACTACGAGTATATAATAACTGGTTTTGATACTTGCTAATAATTTGATTGTATTATTGGCAATAGATAAAATATTAGACACGTATTTTTTTGTTATATCATACTTTCTAGAGGTTACCTTAGTTAGAAAGAGAGAGCCTGCCCACAGAGAGCGCGATAGTGATACATAGGTTATGCTTCAAGTAGGTATTCGAAGTGTGGACTCCATTTTTACCTACATCTTCATGGTCCGTAGTCCGTAATGAATCCTATAAGATTCTCAAATGAATATCAGAGGGAAGGATTATTTTGACTTAAGAGTACATGAATTTCGGGATAAAACGTAGCCTATATCCTTCCCCGGACCATAAGCTACCCCTGTACCAAATTTCAAGTCAATCGGTTCTGTAGTTTAGCTGTGAAAAGGTAACAAACAGACAGAGTTACTTTCGCATTTATAATATTATATAATAAGAAAATAAAACAAGAAATAATAAAAAAATACTTTATTATTATAATAATATAAATCTTAAACATTAAGTTAAACATTAATATAAAATATTGCTTAAAATTACATAAGGCAAGCTCATTAGCTGCAGCGATATTAAAATTAAAACTTGCTTTTTAGCAAATTTTTATTGCATTTTTGGTCAAAATTGTAACACTACATATTTGAAAAATACATATTTTTTTGCCTCAGTCGGCACTTAACCCGTGACCTGCCGTATAGCCACAATCCAATGTAGTTTTCACAAGCTTTTATTTAGTGTCACCTGTCTCGTTGTCTGTAATCAAATCTTGCCATTTTTCAACCATGGTTTGGCATACTTATGTAAGTCCCATGACAATGCAATAAAAGATAAAAAAAAATGTTTTGAAAAAGGTTTTTTTCAGCATGGTTGAAGATTCAAGTCCCGGCGCGGGAAATTTTAGTAGTATTTTTCAAAAATACTTGTGAGAGACACTATGAATACTTAATTCTAATTTTAACACTTTTTTGCGTCGGAAGTTTATAAAACATATCATAGTTTTGAATCGAGGTATTTAAAAAATCATCTCAGTACTTTCTTCGGCTTTATATGCCCATATAAAGCCGAAGAAAGTACTGAGTATCTTAGTTAAAGTCCGGTTGTAATTCACAGATAATTTTGTACGTTGACCTGTAGCTATCTATCTCTGTCGCACCTGTGTACATTATAATGCGTCCCGCTCGCACGCGTCGCACGCAGGTGCGACAGAGATATACACCCCTATTTTGAATTCGAGATACTTAATCACACAGCTAATGTAAACGACGGGTGACAATATAATAGTGAAGTTAGTTTTTTTCCTTTGCTTTTATTTAAAAAGTTATGATAAGTCAAAGTTTTTCAAAATCCCGCCGAATTTTATTGTTATTCTACACCGAACAACAGGCGAACGCTGCGATACACAGCTGAGCGCGGTCATCGACCCGAGCCGTCACAGAATACTTGATAGCTAGTGTGCCGTCTGGTAATACGACATTTATTTGGTATTTTTTAAAGATAAGTAATCGACTATCATTTTTGATATTTTTATTGGATATATGGATTCAGTTACTGCTACAGATATTCTGATTTTAATAAGTCCCGTAATTTCAAAATAGGGGTGTATAGCTACAGGTCAACGTACGATATTTCATGTGAATTACGACCGTGCTTTAGATGGTCTTACTTTCTGAGCTAAGTTGCGGCCATTTTATTGAGCCACAATTCCACAAACATATCTGTGACGGTGTCAGCGTCGCTGTAATCGCATCTTTTGGGTTGTTAGTTTATTGAAAACTAGCAGCGCCCCGAGGTTTCACCCGCGTAGTTCCCGTTCCCGTGGGAATACGGGGATAAAATATAGCCTATGTTATTCAGGGTGAATGTAGCTTTCTAATGGTGAAAGAATTATTGAAATCGGTTCAGTAGTTTCGGAGCCTATTCGTTACAAACAAACAAACAAACAAATCTTTCCTCTTTATAATATTAGTATAGATGTATCCAAATGACATTAGAGTCAAAATGACAATAGGAGCTTCCAATTTTGGACACCGGCACAGATATGTTTGTGGCATTATCTAAATACATAATAACTCACGGTGACTGACTGACTGACATAGTGATCTATCAACGCACAGCCCAAACCACTGGACGGATCGGACTGAAATTTGGCATGCAGGTAGATGTTATGACGTAGGCATACGCTAAGAGAATTCCCACGGGATTGTGATATACGCGGATGAAACTGTGGGGCACAGCTAGTAACTTTTATTACTCAGAACTTTTTTTGACCGAACATGCAATATCTGGGATTGAACCCACGATCAACTGTAATCCTACTTTTAAACTAAATGAGCTACCGAGGTCATATTTCAGCTATTAAAAATCTTAAATGCTATGTCTTGACGGCAGCCATTAATATTACAAGGCACTTTAAGCAAATCCGTCACTAAATAAATCTTTCTTATAAAGCTTTGATGGCATAGTGATATGATTTGACTTCAATTAGGAAGGTGCCGGTTCGATACCCAATAGGGTAGTTTCCTGGGTAAACAAATTGCAATTCTAATAAGTCCGTCAGATAGATTTCGAAATAATATTGGACACGTATTTTTTTGTTTCATCAAATTAATAACTCGACTCGCACTTGGCCGGTATTTTTAGGCAGTCCTGAAATGAGCTGATGATGGAATGGTGATGATGATGAGGGACTGATGATGATGGACTGATGATGAACTGATTATTGACTTGTGGTGATGATGATGAGCTGATAATGATGAGCTGATGATGATGATTTTAACAGAAGCAGTAACTTCTATTGCTTGTTTTCAACAAATCTTGTTCTTTTTGTAACTTTAATCTTAGATCTTCTACGTTCTTCAACATGTTAATGTCAGCTGCGCAGTCGTCGACTATCTTTTGGAATAATTCATCTGAAAATGTTTAGGAAATATTATTTTTTCAAATTAACTAAGATCTACAAAGTATGTATAATCTAAAGATTGTCTTTAATTTTTCACTACATTGCTCTTAAAACAAGTATATTAAGTGACACAATCTTGTCTGTGTCGGTGCCAGCGTCGCTGTAATCACATCTTTTGGTTGTCAGTTTATTGGAAATGTATCCAAATGACATTAGAGTCACAATGATAATAGGAGCTTACAATTTTGGCCGGCACAGAACAGATTGTGACCATAGAGATAGTACACATAGAGCAGGAATGGCATACGGCTGCCTGTAAGTGGAAACGTCCTATGGTTAGAAAGAAAGAGAAGATCGTGTACCCTATCTGCCTTATTTGCGTTGCATTTTTAGTCCGGTTTAACAAAACCTGGTAAGCATTTGACACCTTGTCAATCAAATCTGTCACTTATACTGTCAAGTATTCAAAATTGATTGTAAAACCTGGTTTAGTGCTAAACCGGACTAAAAATGCAACGCAAATAAGGCAGGAAATGTCTCTCTCTACTGACGCATCAACCATCCAATCACAACATATACCCGTCAAATCGTTCTGCTATGCTGATTTTCCGCGCCAACTGCGCATGCGTGAGTAGAGAGAGACAGACAGGATGCGGCGATCGTCTCTCCCTTTCTAAGCGAGGGACAACTGGAGACCTGGCTCCCCTGCTCTATGTGTATCTCTATGATTGTGACTCAATACTATTGTCATTGTGACTCTAATGTCATTTGTATACATTTTCAATAAACTGACAACCAAAAGATGCGATTACAGCGACGCTGGCACCGGCACAGATATGTTTGTGGGACTATAAGACTCACCCACGTTCTCGCCCGTCTTGCTAGAAGTAAGGTAATGCCCGGCCAGTCCCTGTGAGTACGTGCCCACTATGTCCTCCGGGACCTCTCTGGACACGAGACCGGAGTCCAGGAGGTCCTTCTTAGTACCACAGAGGTATACTTTGCAGTCCTATGGACGAGATAATTGGGTTGGAAGATGTTTTATTGGAAGAAACCACAGATCATCAGTTTAGGATATCCGTAAGAGATGCTTAGTTCTCTTTTTAACCCCCGACGCAAAAAGAGGGGTGTTATAAGTTTGACGTGTCTGTGTGTGTGTGTGTGTGTGTGTATCTGTCTGTCTGTGGCATCATAGCTCCCGAACGGATGAACCGATTTCAATTTAGTTTTTTTTGTATTAAAGGGGACTTACGTGCCCCCAACACAATTACTTTCAAACCCCCATAACTTTTAAACGGGTCAACCGATTTTCATCAAACATGTCTAAGAACACTCGCATGTAAGTCCCCTTTCATAAAAAAAAACTAAATTGAAATCGGTTCATCCGTTTGGGAGCTATGATGCCACAGACAGAGACAGACACACACACACACACACACACACACACAGACACTTATAACACCCCTCTTTTTGCGTCGGGGGTTAAAAAATATATAGGGTGTATCAATGTCGGAATATAGGAGGGTAAAATATGGTGTTTATTATCAACAAATCACGATAATAATTTTCTGTAGCCACCTCCATTACAAATTGGTAGCCATTTTGATTTTTTACCTTGCCATTCGACTTTGTATAATATGAAAAAGTAAATAATAATGACGACCTCGATGGCAGAGTGGTCACCATGCCGGACTGCCATCCGTAAGGTTGCGGGTTCGATTCCCGTGCGGGGTGAATATTTGTGTGAACCATAAATGTTTGTCTCGGTCTGGGTGTGTGTGTGAATGAGTGTGTGCGTAGTTTCTGATACCCTAGATACAAGTTACGGACTGAGTTAGGGGTCAGTTACTGTAATGAGATGATGTAGTATACCTCCTCCACAGTCCTAAGCTCCTGTAACCAGTGGCGGAGCCGTGTCCAGGAGGGCAGCGAGGAGGGCTCGTAGCAGATGATGGCCGCGTGCGCGCCCCGGTAGTAGATACGGGTCATTGCTTCGTATCTGGGGATTAGAGAAAAATATGTAAATGAAAAAGAAAAAAAATTCAAAAAAAAACTATTTGTGAAAAAAAAAATTTTGGAAAAGTTATTTAGGCATTAAAAATAAGACGTGAAAAAAAAGATCTTTTTTTTTAATTTATGAGGCATTAAAAAGATTTATGAAAAAAATTGGAGAATATTTTTTTTGGAAAATATTGTATAGCAGTTTATCAATATCCAACTGCCAAAATATTATGAAAATATCCGCCATATTTGTTTTTACCACGTAATAAATTTTATGACATTTGGTCATGCTCGCGAAATCGATATTATTTCGTGGTGTCTATATATTTTATCACGCACGGTCATGCTAGGCGGGCTGACCTTGGGAGCTTAGCTTTTGAAAATGTTATACTTAGTTTTTAACATCTTTTGATTTTCTGTTGAATTGAAAATGAACATTGTTCCATTGAAGGCGCTAATTCGATCCAATTATCTTTCCTCAATAAACAAGCTATCCCATCTTTTAGTTAGTTTTCGAAAGTTTCAGTTATGTTAATACTAGCTGCCACGCGGTTTTGTCTGCACGGAACCTTATCCTATAGGAATTTTGGAATCTTCTTCTTAGCATGTCGACTCCAAACAGATGAAAATAAAGGAAATAATGATATTGCTTGTTCAATTGTTTTGAACAAACTGAGTAGAGATAGCCTCAAACTGAGTAGATTTGGGATAAAAAGTATCCTATGTGTTATTCCTAGGTATGAGGTACATCTGTACCAAATTTCATTAAAATCCATTCAGTAGTTTTTGCGTGAAAGAGGAACAAACATCCACACTCACAAACATTTGGCTTTATAATATTAGTAGGATATATTGTGATATCATATTTATTCGCGAAAACTTGTAAATGGCCTTTTGTAAGCGTTTATACTTTTATACATGTACTAGCTGCGCCCCGCGGTTTCACACGCGTAGTTCCCGTTCCCTTAGGAATTTCGGGATGAAAAATAGATGCCGATTCTCAGACCTACTGAATATGCTCACAAAATTTCATGAGAATCGGTCAAGCCGTTTCGGAGGAGTATGGCAACGAAAACTGTGACACGAGAATTTTATATATTAGATGTAGCCGTAAGTTCCCTAAAATTAATAATATAAAATCATATTGTTTACCTCTCACTGCCCGCCGTGTCCCATATACCTATGTTGAAGTCTTTCCCGTTCGATTGCATTGTTTTGGCACAAAAAGCAGCTCCCACCGTCTGTAAAACAAAATTCAAAAAACTTATCATTAATTGGTCATAAATAATTATATTAGCAGTGTCTTGCTTTAATAGGTATGCAAGTTTTTGTATTATTTATTTTTATACTAGCAGCGACTCGTGGTTTTTCATGCAGTTTTTCTTTCTAAGCAAGTATTGCTGTTTTGTTTTGGATAGAAGCAGGTTTATGGAGTAATAAATTAATTATGTTATAAAATTGCAATGAAAACAAAAACTTATAAAAAACAGATAAAAAAATTGCACAATATTACACATTATCGATTGACAATATATTAATTAAACTACGTAATAATAGCGACACCTTTTTTTTTTTAATGCAGTGAAAATGCATATAACTGCATACCACCGTGAGCCGATATTGGGAGGGCCCACGGGGCATGTAGGGCTCTCCCAGAAGGGCTGGGCCTACCCACCACAACACAGCGACTTCCGTCCGCGTTACATTGGGGTACCGTAGGATCCCGAGGGGGATTTCTACTACGGCACTCCAACAATAATAGCGATACCTAGTAAATAAGACGCGCATTAACTACGCCTCATAGTTCTACCCGCGTAATTCCCAATCCCATGGGAATTTTGGGATAAAAAATAATCCTGAATATAAGAAACATTCATTGTTTAAAGTTTTATATCAATCAGTTCTGTAGTTTTTAAGTACAAGTCAATTATCATACTTGCAGTGGCCCGCGGTTTCACTCGCGTTAATGAATACTCCGTGTTAGTGATAAGTAGCGTGATGATATCATATAGCCTTGACAAACGGACTATTTGTTACAAAAATATTGTTTTGTTCGGCTGAGTAGTTACTGAGATTAGCGCGTTTACACAAACAAACAAATTATGACTTAAAAATATTGATTTGCAGATCATATTATGACATTAGTAACTTAATATTATGATTCTGCAAGTGAGTTAGACTATAGTTTCGATTAACAAAAATCTTGTAAATAAAATTAATGTTTAAATAATAAATTAAGTACTTACATTTTGATATGGTATTTCGGCATTAAATCTACAATTAACAAATCTTATAACTAAACTGGTCTTTCCAACGTGTTCGCTTCCTAATAACACTATTTTAAAATCACATCGGCTCATTTTTGTAGAAAAATTAATGGATTTTTGGTATAGCTGCTTTTTTTTTTAAAACTTATAAAAAAATAGTTTAGTTCATTGCATTATTTTAGTTCGAGGTTTCACATTTCTAGACGCTTTGTTTGTTAATCGTTTACTGTTATCTTGTTCTAAATATTAGTAATTCTTTTGTCCTTCAAACTATTTAATTGTTTCGCTTCATTTCAAAACAAACAAAGTAAAATAGATTTTCTGAGATTTTCCATTTCCGCTCACCCCTCCCCCAATTTGATTTGAATTGACAATGACAGACGAAGTTATGTTGACACTGACAATATCGCTTGCCTTCATCGTTACTGGAGTTTAAATCCACGAGCTTATTATTTTAACAAAAACACTTAATGTTAATTTATTTCGTGGAAAACATAATAAATTGATAGATTTATGTAAAATTTACCTAAAATATATATTAAAACAATTTTATGACAAAAAAATATTCGTTATTACTTCAAAAGGATATAAATTAAATCGGTAAGTTCCGAAACTTTAGAAAGTCAATAAAGCTGAAAAGCCGGATCAAAATGTCAAAATTTGCAGTGAAGTGCAAGATAGTCAATAAAAATAATTTTGTATTGTACTCATGATGAAATAATCGCGGGCCGTGACGAAATCTTATCTGAAACAATAAAACTAACTAACGGTTCACACTTGCTTTATATCTAACATACCATTGTGCAAACGATATACTTGATAGTGAACATGTAATATTTATACAGTTGCACTTATCCGTACTTATTTACGTCATTTTATAAATATTTTGGCTGTGTTCCCTTGTTTGTTTTGCGTTTGTTCTATCATAATAACGCGAGACTCCGTTTTGGCAACAAGAGGACGCTTTCAGCGACCTTGAGCCTTGGATTTATAAACAGCTGTTGGTGAGTACACTTTTGGTCTTTTGCTAATAAAAAAAAAACAATTAAAAAAGTACGTCTTTTTTTTTAAATTGTATTATATTTTGGCGGTCTATTCTATTTTCTCAACAATTTTCATTTTCGCACTAATTGAAAGAAAACAATCATATTTTCTTATAATTTTCAAAATGACCTTGTTATTACCTTTTACTTTGAGTAATTATTGGCAAATCATTTCGTAATATTGTACTACACTACTTGAATTATGTGTAATAATTGTAGCAAGTTATGTAAATGGATTACATTTTTACATAATAAAATTTAACTTGTATGCATTATAATAATTTTATTGATTAATTTTGCCTTTATGCATTAAAATCTAAATATACAAATGAGTATTTAATGACTTTTTTTATTAGTTTCTGATAAGAATCTACTATGATAATTTATTTTTATTTTTTTTCATTTAAGTACTAATACTTAATTTGTATGTATTTTGATATATTCCATACCAGCTGTGCCCCGTGGTTTTACCCGCGTAAATCCCAATCCCATGGGAACTTTGGGATAAAAAGTATCCTATATGTTATTCCTAGTTATAAGGAACATCTGTACCAAATTTAATCTAAATCGGTACAGTAGTTTTTGCTTGAAAGAGTAATAAAGTCTAAAACAAGTTCTAAATTATATTACTTACACTATTCACATTTTTCTGTGTGAATTTTGTGATAAAACCTTTTGCAATAAAGAGTAATGTTTAATCTACAAATGAAAGTGTATTTGGTAGAGACCCCGCCTGCTATGCTAAAGGTTACGAGTTCAATTGCCTTTCAAGACAAAAGTATTTGTGTGCACAAACATGTCTGTTTGTCGTGTTCTGGGTGTTTTCTTTCTTATATTATAACTAGGAATAACACATAGGACTTTTTATCTTAAAATTCCTAAGGGATATGGTTCTGCGCGAGTAAAATCGCGGGACAGCCTATTTAAAACATAATAATATCATCTATATAAAAATCAATTGCTGTTCGTTAGTCTCGCTAAAACTCGAGAACGGCTGAACGGATTTATCTTATCTTGGTCTTGAATGTTCGTGGAGGTCTAGGGAAGGTTTAAATGGTGAGAAAAAATCGAATAATTGCCGGAAACACGGGAACGGGTACAACCGCGGGGCACAGCTAGTTATCTGATATATTTCAAGTTGCTCTCCGTTTACTATTAAAGTTAATTTATTGCATCATATTATATTATGTTATGTTACAATGTTATTCAAAAGCAGATCTCTTCTCGGTATTTCCTATGAGTCAGTCTATTGGTTGGAATATAATCATTCACTACATCATCTCATTACAGTAACTGACCCCTAACTAAGTTCGAATCTTGTATCTAGGGTATCAGAAACTACGCACACACTCATTCACACACCCAGTCCGAGATAAACATTTGTGGTTCACACAAATATTCACCCCGCATACAATCGAACCCACAACCTTACAAATTACAGTCTGGCTTGGTGACCACTCTGCCATCGAGGTTGTCAATATAAATATTTATGTTTGCCTCTTTGGTCTATTCTTGTTAACATGTAGAAAAAATATGGCATTAAAAATCTTTTCTGAGTATTCAAATTATTATGATTGATGGGATATTTACCATGTATATTATTTACTAGCTGTGCCCCGCGGTTTCGGTCGCGTAGTTCCCGTACCCGTGGGAATTTCGGGATAATAAGTATCCTAGCTTAAAGCTACCTCCCCACCAATTTTCAGCCAAATCAGTTCAGTCGTTCTTGAGTTGCTATGCATTAGTACTCATTATAGGGATGTCGACTAAAAAAATGTAATTAGTCCGTCAGATAGATTTCGCAAAAATATTGGACACGTATTTTCTCTTTTTTGATACAAACAAATAATTAAAACGCAGTGCATAGAAAACTCGTGTGACGTAACAGCTACATACATTTTTTACCAAGAATTATTGTCACAAGCCCCCACTCCTGAACTTTAATGCGTTATAACTAAGTCAGTTTTATTAATTTGATAAAACAAAAAAATACGTGTCTAATATTTTTTCGAAATCTATCTGACGGACTAATTAGAATTTCATTTTGTTTACCCAGACGACATCCCTATTATACTGTGGCATTAGCATCCATAATATTGTACATGGTAAATATCCCGTTAATCATAATAATTTGAATGCTTATAACCATGATAATTATAAAAACTATATTTTCTGAGTATATTTTACACAACAGCGCCCTACGGTTTTATCCGCGTAGTTCCCGTTCCGGTGGATATACCGGGATGAAATATATAGCCTACGTCACTTGTTGATATTACAACTTCCCATTAGTGAAAGAATTGTTGAAGTCGTTTCAGTAGTTTCGGACTACTTGAGGCGCTCATGGCCCAGTGCTACCCGCGGATCACTTGTGATCTGTGCGGTTAAGCAACGTCTGGCACCGTCATGACTGTGATGGGTCATCACTAAAAATGACTTTTAATTTCATGAGCATTTCCGTGATTCGGAGGGCACGTAAAGCCGTCGGTCCCGGTTGTCGTACTAACATCATCGATAGTCGTTAGGGAGCGTCCATTAATTACGTGAGGCGTTTTTGAGAATTTTTTAACCCCCTCCCCCCCTTGGTGAGATACCGTAAGATTTTCCTTTACTCCGTCCCCCCTCCCCTAATTTCACGTGAGATTTTTCAAAACTTCTATTTGAACTGTAAACGTGTTGGATTATTATGAAAAATCGAACGCTACTTCATTGCTCTGCGAAGTTCGGATGAATACGACAAACAGATACTTACTTACTATTTTCTCAGATTTGACCATGTTTTATTCTAGAAATATTTTTCACGAAATTTTACACCGTTTTCTGGGAGAAAAAAAAATTACGTGATATTTGCCAAGACCCCTCCTCCCCCCTAAGTGAGATTTGGAAAGATTTAGCTTGACCCCCTCCCCCCCTACAACACCTCACGTAATTAATGGACGCCCCCTTACGGGTAGTTAGAGCCCTCAAAAACTCTAACATTTGGTTTAACCAAAGAATGTCGTATAGCCCTCTGGGTTGTGAAGGTCTGATGGCAGTCGCTTCACGTAAAATACTGACATTCCGCCAAATCTGGTTAAACTGAAAACCGACCCCAAATAGACATGGGATAAAGGTTCGGAAAAGAAAGGTTCAGTAGTTTCGGAGCCTATTCATTACAAACAAACAAACAAATCTTTCTTCTTTATAATATTAGTACTTATAGAAAGATAAGTCATCATTAATCAACTATAAATAAAATAACAAATTAAAAACACTGTCCTTACATTCTGTTGGGCAACAAAAACAAGAATTTTCCTCTGAGTGACGTAATTTTGATGATATGCCAATATTTTTTTAATGATCATATAGATTATGTTATACATAGAGATATAGAGTGAAATCTTTTAATGGTGAACAGTGAGCACGGGTGTGAACATTACTTTGTGCGTAGTTTCTGATACCCTAGATACAAGTTACGGACTTAGTTAGGGGTCAGTTACTGTAATGAGATGATGGAGGGAATGATTATGTTATGTTAATAAAATAAAATAAATAAAATAAATGTTACTTGTATGTATCTAGAGATGGCCGACACTGGGTATCAATGAAAACGTCATTCGTACTGATATTATTAATGCAAAAATAACTGTCTGTCCGTCACACTATTACACCTTAACCACAAAACCGATTTTAAAGAAAGTTCTAAACATATCTACAGTAAACTTTTGTAAATATATGTAAGTATACTTACTTAGAATATATAGAAAACACCCAGACCGCGACAAACAGACATGTAACCCACAAATGTTTGTCTCGAGCGGGAACCGGACACCTTCGGTATAGCAGGCAGGGGCACTACCAACTACACCACACCACGAATTTTACTATATATTTAACTAGCAGCGCCCCGCGGTCTCACGCGCATAGCTCCCGATTCCGTAAAAATGCGGGAATAAAAATATGCCAAATCCTTCCTCTTGAACCACTCTATCTATTAAAACAAACCGCATTAAAATCCGTTGCGTAGTTTTGAAGATGTAAGCATACATACATAGGGACAGATAGCGGGAAGCGACTTTGTTTTATATACTATTCTACACTAATATTATAAAGAGGAAAGATTTGTTTGTTTGTAACGATAGGCTCCGAAACTACTGAACCGATTTAAAAAAATCTTTCACCATTAGAAATATACATTCACTATGAGTAACAGGCTATATTTTATCTCCGTATTCCCACGGGAATGGGAACTACGCGGGTGAAATATAGTATGTAGTGATGATTTATAGACACTCTATGCCACAAGTTACCTATCTCTGCGATTACGATATATTACAAGATACCGCCTACGTCAGAGATAAACATTTGTTTGGAAAAGTTCATTCACATTTTAATCGTATTTTTAGATAATTTTCAAAGTCATTTATTTTAAAATTTTCAATGTATTTTTTATCAATGTCATTTTATTTGTATTACTAGTTGTTTCCCGCGGTTTGACCCGCGTTAGCTCCGCTCCTATTAAAGGGCTGATTTTTCCATCGCCAGATAACTTTTATTCGACGAATAAAATTGACGTTTGACAGTTTTTGTATGAAATAACTGTCAAAATTATTCCTCGAAAAAAAGTTATCTGGCGATGGAAAAATCAGCCCTAAGCATGATTAAAGTCGAAACAAACTTTTCACCTATAGAGCGGGAACTACGCGGGTGAAACCGCGGGGCATAGTTAAGCTAGTTGCGTATTAAAACTCTTCTTTATTGTTCCCTCATTACTGAGGATCGTGGTCACTTGAACCCCCTAAACGGACAATTTGCCTCCACCGATTTCGATCCAAAGTAGCTCTCACCGCCGCCACTAGAATTTAGAAGAAGAAAGAAAGAGAGAAAACATTTATTCAGACACCAATACAGAGGAGAAAAAAAAAAAAAAAGTATTACCAACAAAAACCAGCTTTTCAAGATTGCCATCACCTTTTTAACCCCCGACGCAAAAAGAGGGGTGTTATAAGTTTGACGTGTCTGTGTGTGTGTGTATATGTGTGTGTGTGTGTATCTGTCTGTCTGTGGCATCATAGCTCCCGAACGGATGAACCGATTTCAATTTAGTTTTTTTTTGTATTAAAGGGGACTTACGTGCGAGTGTTCTTAGACATGTTTGATGAAAATCGGTTGACCCGTTTAAAAGTTATGGGGGTTTGAATGTAATTGTGTTGGGGGTTTTTTAAATTTTTAATTTAATTGTTCGCATCACATGACCGAAGTAGGAAAGTATTAAAACTACTTGCCTCGAAATTACTCAAAAATACAATTTATTTTGTTCCAGAACCATGGATTTCCTAAGTTTATTTGATCCGTCGGACGGCACACAGAAACAGAACAAGAAAAAACATAAAGAACAGGAAAATGTGAAGAAAAAACCCGAAGGGAAAGGTATGTTCATATATTTATAGAAACACTACTCAGTAGCTGCTGTATCCCGCGGTTTTACCCGCGTTAGCTCGTTTCCTATTGGTCGTAGCGTGATGTCATATAGCCTTCCACGATAAATGGGCTATCTAACACTGAAAGAATGTTTCAAATCGGACCAGCTAGGCTAGCATGACTTCGAAAACGCGAAAGATATAGCTATTTATTGACATCCAACTGTCAAAATATAATAAATATAGCCGCCATATTTAATTTCTCATATCGTACCACGCCATAATTCATTTGGTCATGCTCGCGAAATCGATATTATTTCGTGGTGTCTATATATTTTATCATTTTTCGGGGGGCTCCCATACAAGAAACGAATTTTTCGTTTTTGGTACGGAACACTTCGTGCGTGAGTCCGATTCGCACATGTTTTTATTATCCTTACTTCCTTACTATAATATTATAAATGCGAAAGTAACTCTGTCTGTCTGTCTGTTACCTTTTCACGGCTAAACTACTGAACCGATTGACTTGAAAACAGGTACAGGGGTAGCTTATGGTCCGGGAAAGGACATAGGCTACGTTTTATCCCGAAATTCCCACGGGATCGGGAACTATGCGGGTGAAACCGTGGGGCACAGCTAGTAATCTTATAAGAAATTCTTCGAAACCTAAAAATAATTGCTTTTCCTAATTTATTTAGGACGAAGACGCGGTCGCAGGTCCAACGGCAAGAACGAGACGTTACCGGAAGAGTCCTCGTTCTTATGCGAACCGGATCTTAGTACAGAAATACTGGTGAAGGACGCGAGCTACATAGAGAACTACATTGAAATCAATAACAAGGATGATGGTAAGATTGTGTTTATATTTTTAACCCCCGACGCAAAAAGAGGGGTATTATAAGTTTGACGTGTCTGTGTGTGTGTATCTGTCTGTCTGTGGCATCATAGCTCCCGAACGGATGAACCGTTTTTTTTTGTATTAAAGGGGACTTACGTGCGAGTGTTCTTAGACACTTGCTTTTTCAGCATTGACCTAAAGGCGGGAGAAAAGGACAGTGAATGTACATTCCGTGTAAACAAAAGAGATGCATATATTATTTAAAGTTACTCGCCCGTGTATGTTCACTGTCTGTTGGGCGAGAAACTCGCCGATAGTTCATCGCTCAATCGCCCGCGGTGGGACCACTGTGCCACAATCTTGTCCGTTCCGGTGCCAGCGTCGCTGTAATCGCATCTTTTGGTTGTCAGTTTATTGAAAATGTATCCAAATGACGTTAGAGTCACAATGACAATAGGAGCTTTCAATATGGCCGCCGGAACAGAAAAGATTGTGGCACAATAAATGTCTGACTTTCGTTTTGACTAAACGCGGTTTCAGTCGGGACACGTTGTCTACCTTTTGCTGCCTGATACCATATTATTAGAGTAGGATAGAGATACATTCATATCATACACTGTGTCTACACCACCGCCATTCTGAAAGGTTTTAAACTGTTATTTACTGCATATGCTGGACACTTCAATTTTCTACCATAAGAGATCCCTCTCCTGACCTCTACGGTATTTGTTTATGTCAGAATTGACAGAACTACATTATGTAACATAATCATCCACTACATCATCTCATTATAGTAACTGACCCCTAACTAAATAATTTCGGAACTTGTATCTAGGGTAGAGTATCACAAACTACGCACACACTCTATGTTATGTTATATACTAATTAATATCCTTCTGCATTACAGGAAACAGAACAGAAGATAACAGACATAAAAGAAGAAATTCAGGCAGAAAAACGCGCAGAAGAAAAAAAATATCGCCCTCCAAAGACGAAGAAAAAAATAACCTAAACAACAGGTCTACAAAACCGAAAATTTCCGATGAAAACATCGGTAAAAACGTCAACAATTTAAAAACCGAAGACAAGTCAAACTTTCGGAAATATTACGATTTTAGTGACAGTAAAAGTGTTTTCAAAGATCGTGCTGTGTATAACGTCATAGACAAGCTAGAGAAAGTCAGTTTGAAAAATGACATGTATTTGGCGGGAGATTTTAACACGGAAGACTTGGAAAGTGACTTCTTTTATTGTTCTGATGAGGAAGAAGAATATGTTGATGAATCGTAAGTATTGTTTTTTAGCTTCTCTTTAATTATTTCGTCAGATTCAGGTCAGATCAGGCGGTCAAAATTGGAAGCTACTATTGTCATTATAATGAGTTACGATCTTTCCTGTGCCGGTGCCAGCGTCGCTGTAATCGCATCTTTTGGTTGTCAGTTTATTGAAAATGTATCCAAATGACATTAGAGTCACAATAACAATAGGAGCTTCCACTTTTGGTCGCCGGCACGGAAAACTTGGTGACTCTATAATGTCATTTGTATACATTTTCAATACACTGACAATTATCTGACAACCAAAAGATGCCATTACAGCGACGCTGGCACCGGAACAGACATTTTATGTGGGACATTTGTATGTAGATATTTTTGTGGGGTTATACAAAACTAGCTACGCCCCGCGGTTTCACCCGCGTAGTTCCCGATCCCGTGAGAATTTCGGGATAAAACATAGCCTATATTCTTTCCCAAACCATAAGCTACCCCTGTACTAAATTTCAAGTCAATCTGTTCAGTAGTTTGGCCGTGAAAAGGTAACAGACAGACAGAGTTACTTTCGCATTTATAATATTAGTAAGGATGTCATTTTACACGAAATGACAGTATTAGTTCTAAATATTTCCGCCGGCTCTGATAAGTTTGTGGCACTTTTAATTTTGACGTACTAGCGCCACCTGAGTGACAATCTATTATCTATCACTACATAGTCAAAACAAAGTCGCGTTCTCGGTCCCTATGTATGCTTACATCTTTAAAACTACGCAACGGATTGTGATGCGGTTTGTTTTAATAGATAGAGGGATTCAGTGGAAAGGTTTTTAGCATAATTTTATCCCGATATTCCTACGGGAACGAGAACTACGCGGGTGAAACTGCGGGGCGCCGCTAGTACTAATAGAAATAATATAATAAAGCTGAAGATTTGTTTGAACGCGCTAATCTCAGGAACTGCTGATCCGATTTGAAACATTCTTTCAGTGTTAGATAGCCCATTTATCGAGGAAGGCTATAGGCTATATGACGTCACGCTACGACCAATAGGAGCGGAGATAACGCGGGTTAAACCGCTGGGCACGCTAGTAGTTTATAAATGTACTAACTGAGACCCGCTGTTTTACCAGCGCGGAACCTTATCCCGTGGGATTACCCCCTTTTCCCTGCCTAGGGGTGGAATTTCCAAAAATCCACTCTTAGTGGTAGCCTACTCCCCCCAACAAACACACGTGCCTTTCAGCTCTCTACGACCAGTAGTTCCGGCTGTGCGTTGTCTGTCAGTCAGTACATCACTCAATAACGGAAGAGTTTTATATAATATAGTTTTTTTTTGCAGTACATCAGACGACGATTCAGCGGATGAAGTTCACGGCAGTCTCCCGCCGGAGCCGAGGTTCGGCAACGTCGAGTACAAGTTGAAGCTCTCGGCGTTCTGCGAGAAGAGGTTCCAGCATTTGGTCACGCAGGTAATGAGATAAATCTAATATATAAAATTCTCGTGTCACAGTTTTCGTTGCCATACTCCTCCGAAACGGCTTGACCGATTCTCATGAAATTTTGTGAGCATATTCAGTAGGTCTGAGAATCGGACAACATCTATTTTTCATCCCGAAATTCCCACGGGAACGGGAACTACGCTTGTGAAACCGCGGGGCGCAGCTAGTATAGGTATAAAATAGTAGATTTTGGTACAAGGGAAAATATTGTATTAATGGTTAAATAGATTTTATGAATCTATAGCGAAGTGAAGGATTCCATAGTAGAATCTTGCGAATGCGGTTACGCAGTCCTACTATTTTCTCCATGCTCAAGGGAGACTGAGACTGATGTTTGCTAGCATTAAGTACTTTCTGTACATTGTTTTTGTGCAAACTATAAAGAAATATAAGTCTTGAATGTAGTAACGAGATTCAAAGGGATTGGATCGAAGTTAAATAATTTATGTGTCAAACGTTTTCATTAATCCCATCTATTTATTATTTACTGTAGGGGGTGTAGTGAACCTCCTACGATCTTATAAGTGTTCGTTGGTAGTTGATAGAAGTAAAAGACACTGTTAAATGTTCTTCGTTTAATTGCGTAAGTTCGTACAATAGTGAGTTCGCGGTGACGTCAGTTAGTATTAGTATCGTTGTTGCGACTGACTCAAGTCACCGCGTAAATTGCTGACCCGCAGGAACATGCACTGTACATCGAATACTGTGCGGTTTACGTAAACCGTACATTTACCTACCTACCTGCTACCTACTCACCTACTATCCCACCTACCCGCTACCTACTCCCCCACCTACCCGTTACCTACCGACCTACTACTCCACCTACTCTGTACCTACTCACCTACTACCTCACATACCCGTTACCTACTCACCTACTACCCCACCTACCCGTTACCTACTCACCTACTACGTCACATACCCGTTACCTAATCACCTACTACCCCACCTACTTGCTACCTACTACCCACCTACCATGAGTGTAACAATGCCTTGCCCCCAGTTGAAGTGGCGGCTGCGGTCGGGCGGCGGGCGCTGCGTGTACGTGGTGGGCGTGCGCGACTGCGGCGCGCTGTGCGGGCTGTCGGCGCGCGCGCTGCGCGGCTCGCTGCGCGCGCTCGGCCGCATGGCGCGCGCGCTGCCCGCCACCATCGCGCACGTCTCCGCGCGCCGCGTCACGCCCAGCCGCGCCGTCGCAGAGGTCTACATCCGGAAGGTAACACCGACACGCACTACATCTATTGGTTCACGAACTATTACACAAACCCCCATTAGTTGCCCCCCATCAGTAGCCCCTTCCCATCAGTAAACATCTTCCAATGAGTACCCCCTCCCATCAGGAGCCACCCTCCCTTCCACAAACATATCTGTTCCGGTGCCATCGCTTCTTTTGGTTGTCAGATGATTGTCAGTGTAATGAAAATGTATACAAATGACATTAGAGTCACAATGACAATAGGAGCTTACAATTTTGGACACCGGAAAAGAAAAGATTGTGGCGCTATAATATTATATGACACTAAGGGCTCATTTCATGATCTTCAAGTAACGTTACTCACCAAGTAAAGTTAGTTTTGTCTGTTTTTTACTTTATATCAACTCGGAGCTTTACTTGAAGATCGTAATATAAGTAAAAACAAACTACATTTGACACAACATTATTTGAAATTCAATTTTGATTTCTTCTTTGTTGACAGCTGGCCGACCCACAACAGAGTGTTGAGCTAAGGATAGCGGTGCTCGGCGCGAACGAGGCAGGGAAATCTACTTTAATAGGAGTCCTTACTCAAGGTAAATATACTGAGGGAAATTACTGTTGTGGCGACATCTGCACGCCACACAGGAACTAAGTACTAACAGCGACATCTATCCGCAACTGTGGGAAATAACTGAAGAGTCCTGAATCGCGCAAGTGAAATTTACAGCGCAATTGACTATGTATACGAGAGCCCTACTACAACCGTCGGGCAGCTCCCACCAGACATAACACCCGTCTGGGCGGAGGATCCTCCCTTTTCAAATGGGGATTCCCATCCCCATACTATCACTACATACCTAGTATAAAACAAAGTCGCTTCCCGCTGTCTGTCCCTATGTATGATTACATCTTTAAAACTACGCAACGGATTGTGATGCGGTTTGTTTTAATAGATAGAGTGATTCAGTGGGAAGGTTTTCAGCATTTTTTTCTACGGGAGCGGGAACTACGCGGGTGAAACAGCGGGGCCTTTTTTTAAGTTTCTATATTAATTTTTTAATTATTTTGTTAGATCATGTATATTATTTAGTTCATCCGTGATCATGACGCTTGCCACAGCGTCGAAATATCGGAAACTCGAAATCCTACTAATATTATAAACTAGCTGTGCCCCGCGGTTTCATCCGCGTAGTTCCCGATCCCGTGGGAATTTCGGGATAAAACATAGCTTATGTTCTTTCCCGGATCATAAGCTACCCCTGTACCAAATTTCAAGTCAATCGATTCAGTAGTTTAGCCGTGAAAAGGTAACAGACAGACAGACAGTTACTTTCGCATTTATAATATTAGTTAGGATGTGAAAGTTTGTTTGTTTGTTACTCTTTCACGCAATTACTACTGCATCATTTATATGAAATTTGGTACAGAGGTAGCTTTTGGTCCGGGAAAGAACATAGGATACTTTTTATCCCAAAATTCCCATGGGATTGGGAACTACGCGGGTAAAACCGCGGGGTGCAGTAAGTAATATACATGATAAATATCCCGTTAATCATAATAATTTGAGTGCTAATAACCATGATGACAAAAAAAAAACTATACACCCCTATTTTGAAAATATGGGACTTATTAAAATCAGAATATCTGTAGCAGTAACTGAATCCATATATCCAATAAAAATATCAAAAATGATAGTCGATTACTTATCTTTAAAAAATACCAAATAAATGTCGTATTACCAGACGGCACACTAGCTATCAAGTATTCTGTGACGGCTCGGGTCGATGACCGCGCTCAGCTGTGTATCGCAGCGTTCGCCTGTTGTTCGGTGTAGAATAACAATAAAATTCGGCGGGATTTTGAAAAACTTTGACTTATCATAACTTTTTAAATAAAAGCAAAAAAAAAATCTAACTTCACTATTATATTGTCACCCGTGGTTTACATTAGCTGTGAGATAAGGTATCGCAATTTCAAAATAAGGGTGTATAATCCATTGTTCTTTACAGGAGAGTTGGACAATGGCCATGGCAGCGCTCGCCTCAACATGTTCCGTCACCAACACGAGGTGAAGACCGGCATGACGTCATCACTCAGCCACGAGATACTCGGGTTCGATGCTCAGGTACAGCATAAACACAAAAAAAAACATGCAGTTCATAATATTCATTTATTTGCTTAAACATAGGTATTTACAAAGATGATCAGCTCATATTCGTCCCCACCGAGGGGAGATTACAATTTTTCTTTAACTAGCGCCGCCCCGCGGTTTGACCCGCGTAATTCCCGTTCCCGTAGGAATATGGGGATAAAATTATGCTAAAAACCTTTCACTTGAATCACTCTATCTATTAAAACAAACCGCATCACAATCTGTTGCGTAGTTTTAAAGATGTTAGCATACATAGGGACGGACAGAGAAAGCGACTTTGTTTTTACTACATTGAAAAGTTACATTATGTAAATTATTTCTCAGAAGATGCAATTTTATTTTTGGGATGTCAAGGGGGTCAGTTTAAAGTTAAATCCAAGTTTGTGGGGTTGCAACCCTTGTCCAACGGCCGCCATCTTGGAAAAAGGGGTCGAAGGTTATCTGACAAACTATAGGTCTGACAAAAAAAAAATTGTAGCGTTTCTTGTTGCCAATAATATTATCTACATCTTTTGTTAAGATGTCGTAGTCGTAGAACCAAAGTTAAAAAAAAGGTAGCACTCCGGGAGTGCCGGCAGAAGTGAAAACTTCAGCACACTCAGGCACGGTAGAAAGAGTGGGAGATACTAGTTCCTCTCCCTTCCCCTCGATATTACGCTTTTTCGATCAGCATCACGTGACCCTGACGCGAGTTTGAAAGTTTTTACCCATACAAAAAAGTGCTCAGCGCCGCTAAAGAAGTTTTCACTTCAAAAGTTATAAGCAAAAATCCATGCATTTCTCAAAATCCTAGTTATTATTTTAGTCATTATCGTCATCTCTATTAATATATCTCTATTAATATAATATATAAATATTTTATATATATATTTATTTATATATTCTTGGATGTATATATATTTAGGTTTATTAATATATATGTAGTCTATTCTTAGGCACACCCCCGCTATTCTTCTATCCATACCCATTTGTCAAAGGTTGTCTGGAAGAGATCGCTCCTAGCGATAAGGCCGCTTTTGCTCATGTACCGTTTGTTGTTATATTTTCCTATTTTCTGTATCCTTGTGTGTGTATTATGAGCAATAAAGTATTTTCTATCTATCTATCTATATTTTCCTTCAGGGTAACGTTGTGAACTACGGGTGTTCCGAGCTGATGACAGCCGAGCGTATCGGCGAGCGGAGTTCGAAGCTGGTCGCGTTTTTAGACCTCGCCGGACACACCAAGTACCAGCGGACCACGTTACACGGGCTGACCGGGTACTCCCCGCACTATGCTATGATTGTTGTAAGTACACCGTTATAACATAATGTGGCGACATCTACACACCACATAGGAACTAAGTACTAACAGCGACATCTATCGGCATCTATGGGAACTAAACTGAAGAGTCCTGAATCGCGCAAGCGAAATTTACAACGCAATTGACTATGTATACGAGAGCCCGACTACAACCGTCGGGCAGCTCCCACCAGACATAACACCCGTCTGGGCGGAGGATCCTCCCTTTTCAATGGGGATTCCCTCATCCCCATAATAACATAATTATTCCCTCCATCATCTCATTACAGTAACTGACCCCTAACTAAGTCCGTAACTTGTATCTAGGGTATCACAAACTACGCACACACTATACGTGTGTAAAATGTCTGTGTTTCTCGCGCCAGCTTTGGAGAAATGGCCAATATGTAATGTCCCCCAGATCTCGGCCACTGCGGGTATAACGGCCATCACGGAGGAGCACCTGGGCCTGGTGCTGGCGCTGCGGCTCCCGTTCTTCGTGGTGATCTCCAAGTGCGAGCTGGCCGCCGCCGCGCTGCCCGCGCTGCTCGCCGCGCTCACACAGCGACTGCACCCGCACAACAAGGTAGGGGGGGGGGCATTGGGATGGAGGGGAGTGAACACAAGGTGGGGGGGCGCGTTGAAAGAGAGGAGGGGTGAACACAAGATAGGGGGGGCGTTGGAAGAGAGAGGGGGTGAACACAAGGTGGGGGGGGCGTTGGAAGAGAGGGGGGGTGAACACAAGGTGGGGGGTGGCGTTGGAAGAGAGGGGGGTGAACACAAGGTGGGGGGTGGCGTTGGAAGAGAGGGGGGTGAACACAAGGTGGGGGGGGGGCGTTGGAAGAGAGGGGGGGTGAACACAAGGTGGGGGGGTGAACACAAGGTGGGGGGGGCGTTGGAAGAGAGGGGGGGTGAACACAAGGTGGATAGGGGCTTTGGGGTCGGCTTTATGTGCCCTCCGAAGCACGGAAACACTCATGAAATTAAAAGTAATTTTTAGTAATGATTAGTCATGACGGTGCCAGACGTTGCTTAACCGCACAGATCACAAGTGATCCGCGGGTAGCACTGGGCCACTGAGCGCTTCCAATGAATCATATCAATAACTATATTTATTTCTCCAACAGGAACCGCTCCTAATAACTGACGAGAACATGGCCCGTAACTGCTGTGGGCCCGACAAGACCATATTAGACTCATTGGATGAGGATAAACAGAGTGAAGACACAGAGTGAGTTAAATCACACTTTTCCTTGCTAATCACTACATAGTATAAAACAAAGTCGCTTTCTCTGTCCCTATGTATGCTTAATCTTTAAAACTACGCAACGGATTTTGATGCGGTTTGTTTTAATAGGTAGAGTGATTCAGCGGGAAGGTTTTTAGCATTTATTTTCATTTTATTTTTATCACCATATTATATAGGGAACGGGAACTACGCGAGTGAAACCGCGGGGCACCGCTAGTAATATTATAAATGCGAAAGTAACTCTGTCTGTTACCTTTTCACGGCCAAACTACTGAACCGATTGACTTGAAATTTGGTACAGGGGTAGCTTATGGTCCGAGGAAACAAATAGGTTATAGTTCATCCCGAAATTCCCACAAGAGCGGGAACTATGCGGGTGAAACCGCAGAGCGCAGCTAGTTATTTTATACTTTCAGTTTTTGAAGTCGATTTTTAAACGCAGTTATTTTTATCATTATAAGTGTTTCTTCAAGGCCCTAACTTATTTCCCCTGTTGTCCAATCCCAGCCCGTCGCCCGTGGTCCCGGTGTTCCCGGTATCATGCGTGCGCGGCTGCGGCCTCAACGCCCTCCATTCGTATCTGTTGGCGCTACAACCACCAGAATTGATGGCGGACGACCGGCCGGAAGATGTGAGTATTAAACTTTGGTATCCATATCATAGAGCGTCGGTGGCGCAGGGGTAAAAGCCCTTGAGTTCCGATCGAAAGGTGCCTGGTTCGAACCCCACCTGTCCCGCCACGTACTAATGTGTTTTCAATTTTTCCAGGAACTCTAGTCTATACTAATATTATAAAGAGGAAAGATTTGTTTGTTTGTAATGAATAGGCTCCGAAACTACTGGACTGATTTAAAAAAATATTTCACTAATGGAAAGCTAATTTATCAGTGCGTGACATAGGCTATATTTTATCCCCGTAATCCCACGGGAACGGGAACGACGCGGGTGAAACCGCGGGGAGCTACTAGTCATTTATAAATACATTTTATAGCGTTGGGCCAAACATAGTACCTTGAGGTACTCCGATAGAAATCAAAGGAATTTGCCTTGAGGCTGTCATTCGCTGTCGAAAAGTCAGGATATACTAGTAGTTCTGTGAATAGTAGACTTCTCAAACAACAATAATAATTCATTATTTGCATGTCTTAATCGCGTATAACTTAATTATTAAAATTACCTCGTAGTCGCTCGCTCGACATATCGTCGGATATGTTTTCGGATGTAGTGGATGTTGTGTGTCGGCCGGTACCTCAAGTATCTCAACATTTTTCTAACAAAAAAGTGCGGGTAGTTTAAGTAAGTGTTTGTGCCCGATGGAGACGACGCCCGCCACTCCAGTCTTCTCGTGACCACGATCGGTGAAACCCGGTCGAAACGTCGAGGTAAATAATAATTATGTTATAAGCGATTAAAACCTGTTAATCATGCAAACAATGAATTCCGATCGCGAAAGTTTAAAAAGTGTATTAACAATAATAATTAAATTCAATGTAGTTTTTATAATTATCATGCGCAATCATTCTGACGTTCCGGACTCGCGTAAACTGACTATGTGTACGCGCTATCCATCTACCTACGCACCTTAATTTAAACACCGAAATTCCTTCCCCCTCAGGAGACATGTGAATTCCAAATCGACGAGATTTTCCACGTGGGCGATTCGTCTGGCCCTGTGGTGGGTGGACTGCTGACTAGGGGACAGCTGTATGAGGGAGACCAGCTTTTGATGGGTGAGTGGGCTGTTTAATACTTCTCAATATACTATCTATCTGTCATCTTGCTTGTCAATGGATACAAAACTCTGTGTAATTTAATTTATTTTTATAGTGTATTGACACAAATTTTTAGCATTTAGAAAAATACATTCAAAATTTTCTCCTCACCCATGACTTGAACCTGAAACGATGCTGAAACGTAGCACCGCTCTTCCAATTGAGCTACCGATTAATGTGCCTGTGTAATGTGTTACAAACATACCTGTGCCGGTGCCAGCGTCGCTGTAATCGCATCTTTTGGTTGTCAGTTTATTGAATATGTATCCAAATGACATTAGTGTCACAATGACAATAGGAGCTTCCAATTTTGGCCGCCGGCACAGACAAGATTGTGGCACAATATCATTGCTTACTATCAGGCGAGTTACAGACAAGAACTATAAAAGATAATGAATTATCCTTATTCTTTGCTGTAGGCCCGCTGGCCGACGGGTCGTTCGTCCCGGTGGGCGTGAGCTCCGTGTACCGGAACCGCGTGCCCGCGGGAACAGCCCGAGCGGGACAACCCGCCTCCATCCGCATCCGGCCGCCCGCGCCGCAGGTGGGGGAGGGAGACACACACACACACACACACACACACACACCAACACGCACATGCACTACTATTTTCAACACACTTGCTTATAAAGTTCAGACCCTTTTCAGCACACCTACAATATCTAATTCTGTTTCCTTTTTGTTTTCTTTTCCATTCATTTATTCAAACACCACAAATTGATTGTGGTTTCTAAGAAAATGTTTCTTTCTTTTCTTTTAAAGTGGCTCTTATTTCATCGCAATTAAGCCGCCTGTTAACAAACTGTGACTTATTCATTGCTATTTCACACTAGTGAATTTATATAAAAAATATAAGTGTGTCAAAGAACATTGTGTTGATGATTACTATCCTCGGATATCTTCAGACCCTCGCCCAACGACTCGAACCTCAATACCGCCTCGGAAGTAATCACCAACATAACATAATTAATTTTCCAAAAAATCACACAATATACCTCATTATGTTATTTTTCCCATAAATCAAGCCATTTATTTATTTCCCAAGGTCCGTCCCGGCATGGTGCTGCTGGCCATCCCCGAGGGGTACAAACAGGGGGAGAGACCCACGTGGGGGGGATGTCCCCCCTCCAGGTGCAAGAGGAGGCAGGAAGTATGTGTTTTTACATAGATAGACTATTTGTACTTAATATTTATTCAGTTAAGGCCTCAATGAGGACACGTCGAATGTGAATGTAGTTACTGACTCGGAGTTGCATCAGCCGAGAGGAATCGGCAAGAAACTCGGGATATATCTATTGACGACTTCGATGGCAGAGTGGTCACCATGCCGGACTGCCATCCGTAGGGTTGCGGGTTCGATTCCCGTGCGGGGTGAATATTTGTGTGAACCACAAATGTTTGCCTCGGTCTGGGTGTGTGTGTGAATGAGTGTTTGCGTAGTTTCTGATACCCTAGATACAAGTTCCGAGCTTAGTTAGGGGTCAGTTACTGTAATGAGATAATGTAGTGAATGATTATGTTATGTTATGTTACTGAGTTGTAACATAACATAACATAATCATTCACTACATCATATACTGAAATTAAGATGAAAATGTTTCCTGCTAGCCACAATAAAAAACCTCCCAAATATTATGTTATGTTGTAAAGTGCCAAAACTGATCCGACCTGTGGCCTTAACTGGTCTGGATTTCACGCATACGGTACAAAACAATTAATTAATACTTCAACTATGAATTTCCAGATCCAACAAATGATACGATCAAAACAATCGCCGATATTGAAAAATAGGAAACATAAAAAGCATAAAGATTTGCTCAAAGACCTCTCTTTGGAAGACGTATTGGCTAAAGACATTGACAACAACGAATGCAATCTATACAAGGAATCGGACAGCGACGAATACGACGGGTTAACGAAAACACACACAAAAGAACACACAACAGAACACAGCAAACATAAAAACAACAAAAACACAAACACAAATTACAGAAAAAACACAAATCGCGAGGAAAACTACAAAACTGACGATTACAGCGAACAAAACAGGCTGGCGACACAGGACGACGTTAACAAGAATGACATTATTGACAACGTCAAAGTGACAGAAGACAATCTGACAGCTAACGTCAAAATTAATAAAAATGAAATTATTGACATTGTCAAAGTGACAGATGACTACTTGACAGGTGATGTCAAAGTGACAGAAGATTATTTGACAGGTAACATCAAAGTGACAGATGGGCTAAAAGATAATTCCAAAGAGGCGTACGTCGAAACGGATGAAGAATTGAATAGTATTGATAAGTTTGAAGATGTAGATAGCGGGATGTGTATATGTGACGATGTGGTGTTGTTGGATGATCCTACGGATCCTAGGGGGTGTATTTTCTTTCAGGTAAGTGTTCTTTTAACTCGTGTGTGTGTGTGTGTGTGTGTGTGTGTGTATCTGTCTGTCTGTGGCATCATAGCTCCCGAACGGATGAATCGATTTCAATTTAGTTTTTTTTGTTTAAAACGTTTATTTAACTTACTTGCTCTGTGGTTTTACCCTCGTTATAGCCTATAGCCTTCCTAATCTATCAAACACTAAAACAATTTCTCGATCATTTTCAGTTCAAATTAGTAGTTACTGAGATTAAAACATCTTAATCAGTCGCTTTTCAAAAGAATTTTGATGTCTATAATACACGCACGGTCGTAATTCACATGAAATATCGTACGTTGACCTGTAGCTATCTATCTCTGTCGCACCTGAGTAAATTATAATGCGTCCCGCTCGCCATTGCATCCGTGCGAGCGGGACGCATTATAATTTACGCAGGTGCGACAAAGATAGATAGCTACAGGTCAACGTACCACTAAACGCAACTTTGACAGCAAATACAATCATATCCCAATTTTGTATTTCGCAGGCGTCAGTCAAAGTTCTCAGGCATTCTACAGCGATATACCCCGGGTTTCAATGCACCGTGCACGTGGGAAATGTACGACAGACTGCGATCATTGAGGTAAGTCAGGTTTGACGTTTGATGTCACTGTCAATGTCAGTTTGACAGTACTGTGTTGTGTAACAAACATATTTGTTCCGGTGGAGATAATTGGAACTAATGTTGTCAATGTCATTATAAGTAGATTAACAACCAAGAAAGCGATTACTGTGCCACAATTTTTTCTGTGCCGGGGCCAGCGTCGCTGTAATCGCATCTTTTGGTTGTCAGTTTATTGAAAATGTATCCAAATGACATTAATTTTCTTCATATTTTATTTTGTATCCTAGGGTATAATGTTCTGCTAACTATTTTCTCCGTCATTTTCTTGTATCTCCCCGTACATTACCCGTATCCCGCGGTCCCCAGGGCATATTGTCCCGTTCGTGCGAGCTGGTGGCGGGGCAGGCGGCGCCCGTGCTGTTCCGCTTCGTGCGCTGTATATCACTGTACATTACCCGTATCCCGCGGTCCCCAGGGCATATTGTCCCGTTCGTGCGTGCTGGTGGCGGGGCAGGCGGCGCCCGTGCTGTTCCGCTTCGTGCGCTGTATATCACTGTACATTACCCGTATCCCGCGGTCCCCAGGGCATATTGTCCCGTTCGTGCGTGCTGGTGGCGGGGCAGGCGGCGCCCGTGCTGTTCCGCTTCGTGCGCTGTATATCACTGTACATTACCCGTATCCCGCGGTCCCCAGGGCATATTGTCCCGTTCGTGCGTGCTGGTGGCGGGGCAGGCGGCGCCCGTGCTGTTCCGCTTCGTGCGCTGTATATCACTGTACATTACCCGTATCCCGCGGTCCCCAGGGCATATTGTCCCGTTCGTGCGTGCTGGTGGCGGGGCAGGCGGCGCCCGTGCTGTTCCGCTTCGTGCGCTGTATATCACTGTACATTACCCGTATCCCGCGGTCCCCAGGGCATATTGTCCCGTTCGTGCGTGCTGGTGGCGGGGCAGGCGGCGCCCGTGCTGTTCCGCTTCGTGCGCTGTATATCACTGTACATTACCCGTATCCCGCGGTCCCCAGGGCATATTGTCCCGTTCGTGCGTGCTGGTGGCGGGGCAGGCGGCGCCCGTGCTGTTCCGCTTCGTGCGCTGTATATCACTGTACATTACCCGTATCCCGCGGTCCCCAGGGCATATTGTCCCGTTCGTGCGTGCTGGTGGCGGGGCAGGCGGCGCCCGTGCTGTTCCGCTTCGTGCGCTGTATATCACTGTACATTACCCGTATCCCGCGGTCCCCAGGGCATATTGTCCCGTTCGTGCGTGCTGGTGGCGGGGCAGGCGGCGCCCGTGCTGTTCCGCTTCGTGCGCTGTATATCACTGTACATTACCCGTATCCCGCGGTCCCCAGGGCATATTGTCCCGTTCGTGCGTGCTGGTGGCGGGGCAGGCGGCGCCCGTGCTGTTCCGCTTCGTGCGCTGTATATCACTGTACATTACCCGTATCCCGCGGTCCCCAGGGCATATTGTCCCGTTCGTGCGTGCTGGTGGCGGGGCAGGCGGCGCCCGTGCTGTTCCGCTTCGTGCGCTGTATATCACTGTACATTACCCGTATCCCGCGGTCCCCAGGGCATATTGTCCCGTTCGTGCGTGCTGGTGGCGGGGCAGGCGGCGCCCGTGCTGTTCCGCTTCGTGCGCTGTATATCACTGTACATTACCCGTATCCCGCGGTCCCCAGGGCATATTGTCCCGTTCGTGCGTGCTGGTGGCGGGGCAGGCGGCGCCCGTGCTGTTCCGCTTCGTGCGCTGTATATCACTGTACATTACCCGTATCCCGCGGTCCCCAGGGCATATTGTCCCGTTCGTGCGTGCTGGTGGCGGGGCAGGCGGCGCCCGTGCTGTTCCGCTTCGTGCGCTGTATATCACTGTACATTACCCGTATCCCGCGGTCCCCAGGGCATATTGTCCCGTTCGTGCGTGCTGGTGGCGGGGCAGGCGGCGCCCGTGCTGTTCCGCTTCGTGCGCTGTATATCACTGTACATTACCCGTATCCCGCGGTCCCCAGGGCATATTGTCCCGTTCGTGCGTGCTGGTGGCGGGGCAGGCGGCGCCCGTGCTGTTCCGCTTCGTGCGCTGTATATCACTGTACATTACCCGTATCCCGCGGTCCCCAGGGCATATTGTCCCGTTCGTGCGTGCTGGTGGCGGGGCAGGCGGCGCCCGTGCTGTTCCGCTTCGTGCGCTGTATATCACTGTACATTACCCGTATCCCGCGGTCCCCAGGGCATATTGTCCCGTTCGTGCGTGCTGGTGGCGGGGCAGGCGGCGCCCGTGCTGTTCCGCTTCGTGCGCTGTATATCACTGTACATTACCCGTATCCCGCGGTCCCCAGGGCATATTGTCCCGTTCGTGCGTGCTGGTGGCGGGGCAGGCGGCGCCCGTGCTGTTCCGCTTCGTGCGCTGTATATCACTGTACATTACCCGTATCCCGCGGTCCCCAGGGCATATTGTCCCGTTCGTGCGTGCTGGTGGCGGGGCAGGCGGCGCCCGTGCTGTTCCGCTTCGTGCGCTGTATATCACTGTACATTACCCGTATCCCGCGGTCCCCAGGGCATATTGTCCCGTTCGTGCGTGCTGGTGGCGGGGCAGGCGGCGCCCGTGCTGTTCCGCTTCGTGCGCTGTATATCACTGTACATTACCCGTATCCCGCGGTCCCCAGGGCATATTGTCCCGTTCGTGCGTGCTGGTGGCGGGGCAGGCGGCGCCCGTGCTGTTCCGCTTCGTGCGCTGTATATCACTGTACATTACCCGTATCCCGCGGTCCCCAGGGCATATTGTCCCGTTCGTGCGTGCTGGTGGCGGGGCAGGCGGCGCCCGTGCTGTTCCGCTTCGTGCGCTGTATATCACTGTACATTACCCGTATCCCGCGGTCCCCAGGGCATATTGTCCCGTTCGTGCGTGCTGGTGGCGGGGCAGGCGGCGCCCGTGCTGTTCCGCTTCGTGCGCTGTATATCACTGTACATTACCCGTATCCCGCGGTCCCCAGGGCATATTGTCCCGTTCGTGCGTGCTGGTGGCGGGGCAGGCGGCGCCCGTGCTGTTCCGCTTCGTGCGCTGTATATCACTGTACATTACCCGTATCCCGCGGTCCCCAGGGCATATTGTCCCGTTCGTGCGTGCTGGTGGCGGGGCAGGCGGCGCCCGTGCTGTTCCGCTTCGTGCGCTGTATATCACTGTACATTACCCGTATCCCGCGGTCCCCAGGGCATATTGTCCCGTTCGTGCGTGCTGGTGGCGGGGCAGGCGGCGCCCGTGCTGTTCCGCTTCGTGCGCTGTATATCACTGTACATTACCCGTATCCCGCGGTCCCCAGGGCATATTGTCCCGTTCGTGCGTGCTGGTGGCGGGGCAGGCGGCGCCCGTGCTGTTCCGCTTCGTGCGCTGTATATCACTGTACATTACCCGTATCCCGCGGTCCCCAGGGCATATTGTCCCGTTCGTGCGTGCTGGTGGCGGGGCAGGCGGCGCCCGTGCTGTTCCGCTTCGTGCGCTGTATATCACTGTACATTACCCGTATCCCGCGGTCCCCAGGGCATATTGTCCCGTTCGTGCGTGCTGGTGGCGGGGCAGGCGGCGCCCGTGCTGTTCCGCTTCGTGCGCTGTATATCACTGTACATTACCCGTATCCCGCGGTCCCCAGGGCATATTGTCCCGTTCGTGCGTGCTGGTGGCGGGGCAGGCGGCGCCCGTGCTGTTCCGCTTCGTGCGCTGTATATCACTGTACATTACCCGTATCCCGCGGTCCCCAGGGCATATTGTCCCGTTCGTGCGTGCTGGTGGCGGGGCAGGCGGCGCCCGTGCTGTTCCGCTTCGTGCGCTGTATATCACTGTACATTACCCGTATCCCGCGGTCCCCAGGGCATATTGTCCCGTTCGTGCGTGCTGGTGGCGGGGCAGGCGGCGCCCGTGCTGTTCCGCTTCGTGCGCTGTATATCACTGTACATTACCCGTATCCCGCGGTCCCCAGGGCATATTGTCCCGTTCGTGCGTGCTGGTGGCGGGGCAGGCGGCGCCCGTGCTGTTCCGCTTCGTGCGCTGTATATCACTGTACATTACCCGTATCCCGCGGTCCCCAGGGCATATTGTCCCGTTCGTGCGTGCTGGTGGCGGGGCAGGCGGCGCCCGTGCTGTTCCGCTTCGTGCGCTGTATATCACTGTACATTACCCGTATCCCGCGGTCCCCAGGGCATATTGTCCCGTTCGTGCGTGCTGGTGGCGGGGCAGGCGGCGCCCGTGCTGTTCCGCTTCGTGCGCTGTATATCACTGTACATTACCCGTATCCCGCGGTCCCCAGGGCATATTGTCCCGTTCGTGCGTGCTGGTGGCGGGGCAGGCGGCGCCCGTGCTGTTCCGCTTCGTGCGCTGTATATCACTGTACATTACCCGTATCCCGCGGTCCCCAGGGCATATTGTCCCGTTCGTGCGTGCTGGTGGCGGGGCAGGCGGCGCCCGTGCTGTTCCGCTTCGTGCGCTGTATATCACTGTACATTACCCGTATCCCGCGGTCCCCAGGGCATATTGTCCCGTTCGTGCGTGCTGGTGGCGGGGCAGGCGGCGCCCGTGCTGTTCCGCTTCGTGCGCTGTATATCACTGTACATTACCCGTATCCCGCGGTCCCCAGGGCATATTGTCCCGTTCGTGCGTGCTGGTGGCGGGGCAGGCGGCGCCCGTGCTGTTCCGCTTCGTGCGCTGTATATCACTGTACATTACCCGTATCCCGCGGTCCCCAGGGCATATTGTCCCGTTCGTGCGTGCTGGTGGCGGGGCAGGCGGCGCCCGTGCTGTTCCGCTTCGTGCGCTGTATATCACTGTACATTACCCGTATCCCGCGGTCCCCAGGGCATATTGTCCCGTTCGTGCGTGCTGGTGGCGGGGCAGGCGGCGCCCGTGCTGTTCCGCTTCGTGCGCTGTATATCACTGTACATTACCCGTATCCCGCGGTCCCCAGGGCATATTGTCCCGTTCGTGCGTGCTGGTGGCGGGGCAGGCGGCGCCCGTGCTGTTCCGCTTCGTGCGCTGTATATCACTGTACATTACCCGTATCCCGCGGTCCCCAGGGCATATTGTCCCGTTCGTGCGTGCTGGTGGCGGGGCAGGCGGCGCCCGTGCTGTTCCGCTTCGTGCGCTGTATATCACTGTACATTACCCGTATCCCGCGGTCCCCAGGGCATATTGTCCCGTTCGTGCGTGCTGGTGGCGGGGCAGGCGGCGCCCGTGCTGTTCCGCTTCGTGCGCTGTATATCACTGTACATTACCCGTATCCCGCGGTCCCCAGGGCATATTGTCCCGTTCGTGCGTGCTGGTGGCGGGGCAGGCGGCGCCCGTGCTGTTCCGCTTCGTGCGCTGTATATCACTGTACATTACCCGTATCCCGCGGTCCCCAGGGCATATTGTCCCGTTCGTGCGTGCTGGTGGCGGGGCAGGCGGCGCCCGTGCTGTTCCGCTTCGTGCGCTGTATATCACTGTACATTACCCGTATCCCGCGGTCCCCAGGGCATATTGTCCCGTTCGTGCGTGCTGGTGGCGGGGCAGGCGGCGCCCGTGCTGTTCCGCTTCGTGCGCTGCCCCGAGTACCTGGTCGCCGGCCGCCAGCTGCTGTTCACCGCCGGGCTCGGGACACGGTGAGGACTAAATATCTTTATATACTTACGTATATTTGGGCCACCTTATACACCCCTATTTTGAATTCGAGATACTTAATCACACAGCTAATGTAAACGACGGGTGACAATATAATAGTGAAGTTAGTTTTTCTCTTGTGCTTTTATTTAAAAAGTTATGATAAGTCTAAAGTTTTTCAAAATCCCGCCGAATTTTATTTTTATTCTACACCGAACAACTGGCGAACGCTGCGATACACAGCTGAGCGCGGTCATCGACCCGAGCCGTCACAGAATACTTGATAGCTAGGGTGCCGTCTGGTAATACGGCATTTATTTAGTATTTTTTATAGATAAGTAATCGACTATCATTTCTTATATTTTTACTGGATATATGGATTCAGTTACTGCTACAGATATTCTGATTTTAATAAGTCCCGTAATTTCAAAATAGGGGTGTATAACATGTTATAAAACTTATAGGTGTGTGTGTAAATGAGTGTGTGCGTAGTTTCTCGTCAGATTAGTCATTGTATTTGAAGCTGGTCATTATAATTATTGTACTATATGTGTTAATTTATTATTATATTTTTCCGTTTCAGAGGCACCGGCAGAATCACACAAATATTCCCCTACGTGCCGTGAAACAATAACAAACTAACATTGGATTTAATCCTTACAAAAATTCGAATCAAATCGAATATTGTTCTTATTACTAACAAAATAATAAAAAAATGTGTTTCAGAGACATCACTAATATTTTTTTTGTAGTTTGCTTAAAAAATTTAATGTCACTGTCAAAAATGACAGGTGTCAATCATATGTCAAAATATTTTTGACAGTTGTCAATCAGCTGTCATTGTCAAAATAGTTTTTAATAGGTGTCTATTGTAAGTCACTTCGAAAATCGTCCTTCAGTTTTTATTTTAAGGCATTACGCTTTAATACTTTAATGATAAAACAAATAAAAAAAATGCACCATATTAAATGCCACAAACATATCTGTTCTGGTGACAGCGTCGCTGTAATCCATATCACAATCCAGATCTCCAGTTGTCCCTCGGTTAGAAAGAGAGACGATTGCGGTTATTCGTTAAACGACTTAAATGTTTGTACAATAGTAGGGAACCGCGATCTTCCCTCTCTTTCTAACCATCGGACGTTTCCGCTTACAGGCAGCCGTATGCCTTACCTACTCTATGTATAATACGTCTATGCTGTAATCGCATCTTTTGGTTGTCAGTTTATTGAAAATATATCCAAATGACATTAGAGTCACAATGACAATAGGAGCTTACAATTTTGGCCGTCGGAACAGAAAAGTAAGTGGCACTCATAAAGTTTTCGATTTAGTCTACCACGCACACTGTCAAAATTTATCCTATAGCCTTAATAGGCTAAAAAAATAGCAAATAAAAAGTGTATATTATAAGTTAAAGCTTTAAATCTCCAGTCGTTATCAAACTTAGCATTAAAACGGCTATTTCTCAAAAAGTATTACTATCCCGGAATTATTAAAATTCCCACGGGAATATTCGATTTCTAGTTTTAATAATAATATCAAAATAAAAAGTACAAGTTGTATTAAGTTTTTTTTTTAATGATAAGTAAGAAAAATATTTCAAAATAAGAAAATATTAGATAATACAGGTGATAATACGTCACAGGATGGAGGACGGGATACACAGACAACAGTACAGACACCTAACATTAGAGAGAAAAGTACTAGGAAAACATACATTTGTAGGAGGTCTGTTTGTGACATTCTTACTTGAGAGGAAAGTACCAGGAGAACATACAATTGTAGGAAGTCTGTTCGTGTATTGAGCCACAATCATTCTGTTCCGGTGCCAGCGTCGCTGTCGCATCTTTTGGTTGTCAGTTTATTGGAAATGTATCCAAATGACATTAGAGTCACAATGACAATAGTAGCTTCCACTTTTGGCCGCCGGCACAGACAAGATTGTGATTCTAATACCTACTTGAAGCATAACCTGTGTATCACTATCGCGCTCCCTGTGGGCAGGCTCTCTCTTTCTAACTAAGGTAACCTCTAGAAAGAAAATAAATAAAAAAATAAATAAAATAAAGATAGAGTCCACACTAAAAAGAGAGAGATCGGCCCACAGAGACGTAGGTATTTGCCTCAAGCTGTTGTTCTAAGTGTGAGCTCCATTTTTACCTACAACTTCATGGTGGTCACGTTAACGTACCGACTGTTAGACAAAATTTTCTAAATAAATTGTTCATTAAAGTGATTTTTGTAATATTTTGTTACATTTCACGATTTGATATCATATTGCACACAATAAAACATAGTTTGTCGTCATATGGTTGTTTTAATTTATTTTTAAATGTCTCAGGGCCTATTTCACGTCCTTCAAGTAAAGTTACTCACCAAGTAAAGTTAGGTTTGTCTAACAATCAAATCAATCAATAAAAAATCATTTAAGTATTTAATTAAGGCCTCAATGAGGCACTTATGAAGGTAAATTAATCTACCACCGATTCGGAATTACATCAGCCGAGAAGAATCGGCAAGAAACTCGGAAAACTCTTTCTTACTTTATATCAATTGACAAAGACAAAACTTGTGAGTTGCGACTCGGAATTTTACTTGAAGATCGTGAAATAGTCCCTTACTAAGATAACCCGAGAAATATTTGTTAGGGCGAGCGAAGCGAAGCCCTCCTAATTCAACAGTTTTTACAGTTTTGTGGTACATATTACGGAAAAACTAGAGCACCTACAAATTTGATATTTAACAGAGTTATTTCAATTCATGTCTAGATGTGCAGAAAATGGTTTTTATATCATTTTGTAAATGAAATAAAGAAAAAGGATTTAACAATTTTGCAAACAAATTTTAAATTTCGAGAAATAAAATGGATGCGTAATACAACACGTCTGTAAATAATATACATTGATTACATATAAAAACATATTAACAAAAAATACTTCTCAAATTAGCCGGGTTATAGGGGTTAAAATGACATTTAAATGTCAAACGATTACGACTTAGTGTCATTCGGCACACAATAGATGGCGTTGATATCCAGTTTCGAGCATGAAGGTTTCATGTTTCTAATGCCGTAAAAAATCGAAATAAAAAGAAATGAATTTGTACATTGTGAAATTGATTCTGTTTACAATTTCATCGGTTTAAAAGAAATGTGTCATCGAAGGAGGCCGATAGAAAAAAGAAAAACGGGGGGTTGGGGGGGCGGAGCCCCCCCGTTAAAAAAAAACAAACATCTCTATGATAGAAATTAAAAGAAAGTTTGACACTGATTCCGAAATTATAATAGTTGTTATAGTAAAATGCCGCAAAAACGTACGTTACGCGAAATTAATCGTTCTTTGATGGACAATGTAAGGGAAAGTCAGAGAAGATGTAGTAATTGTGTTCGTGGCACAATGCTCACTTTGTGGCAAAAATATATCAAAAGTAAGAGAGAGAAAAGAAAAACGGGGGGTTGGGGGGGCGGAGCCCCCCCGTTAAAAAAAACAAACATCTCTATGATAGAAATAAAAAGAAAGTTTAATGTAATGAATAAAATTAACACTGATTTCAAAATGATAGTAGTTGTTACAGTAAAATGCCACAAAAACGCACGTTAACTAGCCTCCTCTTCTCTTTTCCGAACCTTTAACCCATGTCTATTTGGGGTCGGTTTTCAGTTTAACCAGATTTGGCGGAATGTCAGTATTTTACGTGAAGCGACTGCCATCAGACCTTCACAACCCAGAGGGCTATACGACATTTTTTGGTTAAACCAAATGTTAGACTTTTGAGGGCTCTAACTACCCGTAACGACTATCGAAGATGTTAGTACGGCAGCGGGTATCGACGGCTTTACGTGCCCTCCGAAGCACGGAAACGCTCATGAAATTAAAAGTATTTTTAGTTATGACCCATCACAGTCACGACGGTGCCAGACGATGCTTAACCGCACAGATCACAAGTGATCCGCGGGTAGCACTGGGCCACGAGCGGGCAACTAGCCTCCTAGAACGCTAAATTAACCGTTCTCTAATGGACCATGTAAGAGAAAGTCAGGGAAGACCTCGAGATGTATAATATAATTGTGTTCGTGGCATAATGCTCACCTTGTGGAAAAATTATGTCCGAAGTTAGAGAGAAAAATAAAAACGGGGGGATTGGGGGGCAGAGCCCCCCCGTTAAAAAAAATAAAAATCTTCGTAATAAAAATTAAAGAAAAGTTTAATAAGATTAAGAGATTAGTGTAATCGTTATAATAAAGTGCCACAAAAACGCACGTTAACTGGCCTCCTCGGACACGAAATTAACCGTTCTTTGATGGTCGATGTAAAGGAAAGCCAGAGAAGACCTCGAGATGTACCTAGAATCTAATTGTGTTCGTGGTAATTCATGTCATCTTCTTTGGATTGATTTGCACATCGAAAACAACGGACTTTGTATAGAAAATAGTATGGTTTCAGAACCACAAACTAACGTTTTAAAGAAATTAAAATTCGTCGAAGAGCAATTAATAGCGCAAGTTCACCCAGTTATTACAGTGTACCTACTCAAATTGGATATCGTGGCCAAGTGATCAACTTCCATCAAGATATCACTTTGTTGGGCTGGTGTAAACTTGCGATTTTATATACGATGATCATTATACAGTTTTTACAAAGTAAATATATTTTATAAGGATTATCCGTATGTCCGTACAAGTTACGTACCCATCCGATTTTAGTCCAATCCCTCAACTTTTTATCAATGAAGGCCTTACGTATGTGGCTAAAACTAGTGTATACACAGATCCATGGAATCAGTTTTGAGTGGTAAGGGTGACCTTAGATTAGAAGTATAAAGCGCGGTCAGAATTATAAAAACACTAGCTGTGCCCCGCGGTTTCACCCGCGTGGTTCCCGTTCCCGTGGGAATACGGGGATAAAATATAGCCTATGTTATTCAGGGTGAATGTAGCTTTCTAATGGTGAAAGAATTATTAAAATCGATTCAGTAGTTTCGGAGCCTATTCGTTACAAACAAACAAAAAACAAACAAACAAATCTTTCCTCTTTATAATATTAGTATAGATTACAAACGCTACCAACAGTGCACAGGCGTGAACCAAAATTGATATGTGCGCTAATGCGCTATGTGCGGTGTTTGCGCGCTATCTAATCGGACCAGGATTGTGTGCGTACGTGTGTGCAAAAATATCAAAATTAGAGTTACGTACTCGGCATTTCGAATTGCAAGATTCAGAAAATCATTCGCGTACGATCCGTCAACACGAGCAGTTGTGTCGCAATGGCTGCCTCAATGTATTGACCGAATCATCGTTTTTGCACTTCTATTAAAATGGCGAGTGCAAAGCGAATTGAAACTCCTTCCACCGAGGACCAGGGCGGATTTGACATCAAGACCTTACTGCAAGACTTCTCTTTGCTGAAGGCTGAAGTCACCGTTTTGAAAACTAAGTTGGAGATATCAGAACGCGTAGTTGCCGAACTCAAGACCGAGCTCGCGGCATTGTGCAACAGTGGCAAGCCAGTGACGTCGATTTCACCGCGGTCAGCACATAACGTGTGTGTGCGGCGCGGTGCAAGGAATGCGAATACTTCACCAGTCAGCATTTTTACTAATGCATGCGCGACTGGCAACAGCGTTGCACAGGTTAATGAACGCCCGGCCCCGATGACCTCGATCGCCGCGGCGTGTGCACCGACACCCGTGCCAGCTGCGTCCTCTTCTGCAACACGTGTCCCAAAGCAGAAGAGCTACGCGCAAGTGTCTCGCCCACCACCCGGGGTTAAGTGCGTGGTGGCTCCGAAGAAACCCGTCAATGCAGCGAAGAGAGTCGACGTAGATGGCTTCACACTGGTGGAGAAGAAACGTCGACCGAAGCCGTCTCGCAACCGACGTGGTACCGCCGACGCCACAGCATCTGAGGTCACTCTCCGTGTTGTGGAGCCCACCGTTTCCTTGTATATATCCAGGTTGGACCCCAACACTACAGGTGAAGAGGTCCTGGGGTATGTTAAGCAGAGGGTCTGTTTTTGGACCAAAGAACCGATCCGGCTCAACCTGAGGCGCCTCGAGTCAACGAGGGGCACGTCCTTCAAATCCTACGTACTTCAAGTGCCAGCGAAATACAAGGACATGTTCCTCAATCCCGACTTTTGGCCCACAGGAGTAGTATACCGCCGCTATAGGGAGGCGATCCAGAAGAAAACTCCCTAAACTATGTATTTTATTTATATAATTTATATATATGTTAGTTTGTAAGGTATTTATGTAATTAGTTTGTATGATATTTTATATGTGCGCGTGGTTTGAGAGCCCTTACCTTGCCGTAACACAGTTTTTAACTAGCACGGGAGGTAAGGTCTTGATAATTGCGCCAAATATAATGTATTGTGTCAAATTTATATATAATAAATTGAATTGAATTGAATTGAAAAACAGTTGTTGTAATTAGTAATTGATGAGAATGCAATATTTAACCATTGTAAACATAAATGTTTAATAAAAAAAACTAAAATAAATCAAATTCTGAAACGCACAACCTATTTTCCATGAGCAGCGTTTGCACACCTTAATGACGTCACTGATGACGTCCCATTACTATCGTTGGTGCAAATACGTTCAATTCGATCACTTCACTCCGTAAGCGCGAAAAAGCGCAATTTGGACCGCACGGATAGTCAACATGACAATAGGAGCTTCCAATTTTGACCGCCGCCGGCACAGAAATTTGATGACTCTAAACTGACTTCTTCTACAAGACTTTCCAAACTTTCTGATAGTGAATATTGATGTATGAAGATGGCAGTTTTGGTTTTGATTGTTTCTTTTTTTTAAACGAATATATTTTTTATGGAAACTTTTTTCGAGAAATATTTCAGAATCACATATCATGGAGTCAGTTAATCCGCCCTAGCAGTTCCCTGCATGAGATAAAGACTTCAGCATATACAAGAAGTTGTACTCATCGAGACCTTTCAAATGATGTTTGGTCACAAAATGGTACAACATGACAGGACGACACCTCATGGGGTCAGTTAATCCACCGTAGCCTAGCGGTTTTCCTGCACGAGATACAGACTGAAGAACCCATATAAGAAGTTGTAGTACTCATTTAGAGCTTTCAAATGACGTAGGGCACAAAGTGTTATAGGACAACATATAGGACGGAACGCCCATTCTCCTTTGGGTTGAAAATGGATTTGTCCTCCCTATTAAATGCCACACGTATTGCACTCACAAGTGATAATGGTTCGATATGAAAATTATTCTCATACAACGTATGACAATAATGGTTGAGTCCGATACCACCCATAACTACATATTGGAAAAGTGGAAATACTTAATGTTCCAGGAAACAATACAATAAACTTTCGTAATCACAATTCACAAGTCACAAGGCTTGACGTTAGATAAAGCTGTGGCGGACATTGGACATAAATAAATTTCTGTTGGTCTAACATAGGTAAGGTACCTCTGTGGTATCGCGCGATTTCAACAATTAAAGCATTTTCTTTCTTTCTTACTATAAAACATAGAATTACTAAGAAAAACCTCGCGAGCCCACACAAAGCCACGCTTTTAGCTAGTTGTACCTATATTTTGGATCCAAAACCCAGGGCCTCTAGACATCTACCTTAATATTATAAATGCGAAAGTAACTCTGTCTGTTACCTTTTCCTGGCTAAACTACTGAACCGATTGACTTGAAATTTGGTACAGGGGTAGCTTATGGTCCGGGAAAGGACATACGCTATGTTTTATACCAAAATTCCCACGGGATAAGGTTTTGTGCGGGTAAAATCGTGGGGTATAGCTAGTCTTCTTGAAGGAAAAGGATAGGCGATGGAAAAATCAGCCCTTAGCGTGTCGACAATAAAAATAAACGAAATAATGATATTTCTCTGGCACAGCTAGATATAAAATACAACCTTCTCCAGTCACTGTCTGTTGAGTTTCTTGGAAATCGGTTAAAAATTAGGTAAGTACTGGAAATAGCCACGGAGGAAAATTGTACAAAAACACCGACACCGAAATTCCAACCCAAGAGCGATTCAGATTCAAGCTAATAAGGTCCTTTTCAGTAGTGACCTTGAAGCATTTCATGATGTAGGGTATGCAGTGGGCTAAAGAAACATTTTTTATCAAAAATTAGAGAAAAGACGCTCAATTTAAACTCAAGTTGTAAGTTCACCATAAACCGGTAAATTCCGGAACTATTTTCTTGCCTGTTTTCAACTATCATGGTGTAAAGCTTAAACAATTCAGTTATCTGTGGTTACGCTACCTTTGATTTTTTAATTTTTAATCTGTCTCGTTCGTTTGCTTTACCTTCATTTTAATACCGTTCCTTTAATAAAAATTAATAAAAAACTCAATTAAACCTTTGAAAATTAACTGAAAATAAACAATATTTCTACGTATTCTCAAAATAAAGTATGCTGATACGAATTTTGATGCAACTTCATTGAGAAAAAGTGAAAAATTGAGGTTGGTCAACATTTTGTTTATACTTTTAGTTTGGCCCAATTTTCGTGTAAATTGCCTAATTTGCAATTATTATTTGTATTTGACTTTCTTAACCACATGTTTGTTTCTCTTTCCATGTTATTTTAATAATATAAATCCTCTCTTTCAGTATTATTTTAATAGTACAAATCTTTTACTAAATTCTATGTATACAGCGTACGTAAGAAATTACGATAACATAGTTGAACGGATGTCGATGAAATTTGGTGTAAAGATGCTTTATAGCTCAGAGATGTATAAAGGCTATATTTTATCCTGATTATTATAATCTATAATATAAAAATGAATCGCAAAATGTGTTGGTAAGCGGATAACTCAACAACGCCTGGACCAATTTGGCCAATTCTTTTTTTGTTGTGTTTCTTATTGCCAGGACAAGGTTCTTATGTAAAAAAAATCTGGAAAATCACCGGGAAAATTGCCGGGGCGGTCCGCTAGTATATAAATAAATATAAACCTCATTATGGGACAGTGTGAGTTGTGATACAGTTTATGATTTATTGTTTCATATAGTTCATTACTTCAAAGATTTAAGTAATGCAATTATATTTTTTTCTTACTAACCCTGCTCTATACCTAGGTTTCGCCCGTGTAGCGATATATGCTTTTAACCCTTTTTTTTCCTTTCATTCTCCATCCCAGACTAACCAAACTTTGTACTATGAATGGATAAGAGAGGCTCTCTCGTTCCATATATTATAGATAGTTCGAGACGCTATCTCTTCTCCATATTGTTTAAAACAATTAAACAAACATAAATAAAAATTATGGAAATAATGAAATTTCCTATATTTTTATTTATTTATTGTTGACATGCTAAGAAGAAGAGACAACATACATACTTACTTTTTTGTAAATATAAACTACATATAAAACACCCAGACTAAGACAAACAGACATATAATATACAAATGTTTGTCTCAAATGGGAATTGAATCCGTAACTTTGGCATAGCAGGCAAGGGCACTACTGACCATAACATTTGGATGCCAAATAAAGAAACCTCATTTTTATTATCAGGGTTTGTAATAAATCTACCACCAATTATAGAATTAATATCGGCCAGGAAGAATTAGATTGAAATCCTTACAAATATTATAAATGCGAAAGTAACTCTGTCTGTCTGATACCCTTTCACGGCTAAACTACTGAACCGATTGACTTGAAAACAGGTACAGGGGTAGCTTATGGTCCGGGGATGGACATCTATATTTTATCCCAAAATTCCCATGTGATTGGGAACTGCAGGCATAACTGCAGGACCCCACTAGTTCTGAATAGTCCTCAACTGTATATGTCTATATTTCCAGGATAAAATGGACGACGATATTGACATTGAGGAGCACGATGTCCTGGATCATCCTCAGATCAGGGACATCTTCCCGGATCTCTCTCTGGTGAAGGAAGAAGTCGTGGACTTGGAAGGTAAATGTTTGTCTCGGTCTGTGTGTATGAATGTGTGTGTCGGTAGTTTGTGATACCCTAGATACAGGTAATGAACATAGTTAGGGGTCAGTCGGTGTAATGAGGTGATAGAGGGATTGATTATGTTATTATGTGTGATCCACAAATGTTTATCTCGGTCTGTGTGTATGAATGTGTGTCCGTAGTTTGTGATACCCTAGATACAGGTAATGAACATAGTTACGGGTCAGTCGGTGTAATGAGGTGATAGAGGGATTGATTATGTTATTATGTGTGATCCACAAATGTTTATCTCGGTCTGTGTGTATGAATGTGTGTCCGTAGTTTGTGATACCCTAGATACAGGTAATGAACATAGTTAGGGGTCAGTCGGTGTAATGAGGGGATAGAGGGATGGATTATGTTATTATGTGTGATCCACAAATGTTTATCTCAGTCTGTGTGTATGAATGTGTGTGTCTGTAGTTTGTGATACCCTGACAACCTTGATGGCAGTGTGGTCACCATGCCGGACTGCCATCCGTAAGGTTGCGGGTTCGATTCCCGTGCGGAGTAAACATTTGTGTGATCCACAAATGTTTATTTCGGTCTGAGTGTGAGTGTGTGAATGAGTGTGTACGTAGTTTCTGATACCCTAGATACAAGTTACGGACTTAGTTAGGGGTCAGTTACTGTAATGAGATGATGGATGGAATGATTATGTTATGTGATAGGTATCAGGTACATGGAGTTGATATAGTAGTATTAACTATTTTTTTCAAATTTTCAGACGAAATCCCTGAAGATAACATTGATTATCTTAACATTGAAATAAAAGAGGAAATCAGCGATTACGACCCCAATATAGATTTTGAATCAAATGACGATTTCGAACCTTCTGACACCGATTATAAAGTAACTAACTTTCACAATCCCAATAAAATTATACTCGGCTCAAAACCAGCGGTTAAAAAAGAAAATTTACGCGCGTACGTCCCTCTAGAAGACTACTCAATTCACTTAGAAAACAATCCTTGTTATTGCCATGTTTGCAAGCGCCTATTCTCCACTTCAAACAGCTTAGACGCTCACAACATGACAGCACATTCGTTCCTAATAGCTGTTCCCGTAAACAAAGCCAAAAAGAGTACGTCTAAAAACTTTGCTCGCAAAAGCACTACAGATCGCAAAAGCGATGGTGAAGCGAAGTATTGTGACCATTGTAACGTCTATTTTCCTAACCAAGAGACTTTGATCAAGCATTTGTATAAGTTACTGCCAGCAAAGCAGTTCAAATGCTCTATTTGCGAGCAATTTTTCCCGTCCAGAGATGATTTACTCAAACATACTTCTGAACATATGAAATCGCAAATTGTGGTTTCCAATACCACTCTAACGCAAGTCGTTGTACCAAAAATTGCCGCAAGTGTTTATCTGAAGGCAGAGATAGGAGAGAATAGTCTGAAAAGGAAACTGGAGTATGAAAATGATGAGTTTCGACCTGTCCCAAAAGTTGCTAAAAATCAAAAGGTCCAAACTACTGTTGTCCAGAAATTCAAGTGCACCATCTGTAGAGTAGTTTTCGGGAATTTTGAGAAAGCGAAAAAGCATAGAACGCTACAACACCCAAATCACGCGTTCAGCAAAGTTTTTATCAAATTTGTGTCCAAAAAAAAGAAAAATACGTTAATACCAACCGCTATTTTCGAGTGCAAAAACTGTAAGCTCTGCTTTACGTCTTTCGAGAGAGCGTCTTTACATAAAGTTTGCAGCAAAAACTCTGACGTTTTCAAATGTTGGATTTGTCTTCGAAAGTTTAATAACGCAGATGCGATTATGCATACTAAACAGCATAAGGAAAGACCGATTCAGACTGTCTATCCTATAGTTAAAGATTTGGTAGAGAAAGTCTTATGCTGTTGTCCGTATTGTTCAGTGCATGTGAGCGCGAAATATTTTAAAGTTCACTTCAAAAAATGCGGCTTCATACCCACAATCAAATGCAAAAAATGCGCAATAACTATCCACAAGCAACGCTCAGCTCAGCACATCAAACTGCACAACGGGAGGTTATTTAAAATTGAATATATTTCGCATAATGAAGTCGAAAATAAAGCTGAAAATGAAACGTTCCAACATAAAACTGGCGAAACAAAAAATGCAGATCAATCGCAGTTAACTGTAACAAAACCAAGTGATTCAAAACAAATATTAAAATCAAATACGCAAAATGTATCGGAAACGAAGCAATTACCAAAATCGTCGTCGAAACTATATTATTATTACTGTGAATTCTGCAACCGTTGCGTTCAGAAAGTTCATCCACTGCGTCATAAGGATTGCGCTAATACTACCGAACCTTGCGACATTTGCCTTAAATGTGGCTTGTGCTTCTCCAGGAAAGCCCTATACACCCACACTAGAAATCATGAAAAATCTGAATTCACGCTACATGATATAAGCGTGTTCTCGATTCAGACCGGCCAGCAAATAAAACCTCCCATGCCGAAATATATAAAGTGTTTAAAATGCAGAATTAATTTTCGCACTAAACTTCTGGCCAAAAATCATGTCTGTGGCGAGGATGAAGTGACTTGCAGTTACTGTAAAGAGAAATTTGAAAGTGCACTGTTTCCGGTGCATGAGATGTTTCATAAATATTCCAGAGATAATATTATTAAAGCTGAAAAGGAACTGGCGCTTCCTGAAGGAGACGAGATAATTTTGCCAGAATTGATAAAGAAATACGAGTCCTTGAACTCAATCTGGAACATCATTTTCCAATGCTCAAAATGTGAAGTAACAACAGACGCTTACGACAAAATTGTGGAACACAGTCAGAGTCATATAAAAAATCCAAAAGTCCTACTCAAAAACATAAAATGTTACATATGCAATCTAAAAATTGACGAGACCTATTGGCCAAAACATAGCTTTTTACACTCAAGTATGATTATTAACGCTGAAAAGTTCGAAATATTGGTATATGAGCCTGAAAATTTACTGCAAGAATCTTGGTATCAGATGTTTGAAAATCTTCCCGAAGAGCAAATTAGGCAGATTGTTGATAATAGCGTCTATACCCACGAACGCAGCGTCAAAATGAAGTTAATAAAAGATGGACGAAGTGAATTCACTATTTACACATGTAACAGTTGCTCTACGGCTGTCTCCCAAGATGCCATCAAGACGCATTTATCTGAAACCTGTTGCGCAGGGTCTTCTATATGTCCTATATGCCGTGTGCGTTTCCAGAAAGGTCCTCATTTTATGCAGCATAATAGGCATCATGTCAACGGCGTTGATGCGAGCGAATTCCGCATAGTAAGCTTGCAGAAAGTTAACCAAACAGCGAAACCCATTCTGCCAAAAGTTAACGAAACAGCGAAACATAGTCTGCAAAATGTTTACGAAACAGCGAAACCTTGTCTGCAAACAGCGAACCCTGAGGCGAAATACACAGTGTACAAGTGCATTGAATGTTCAACTTCTATTCTGAAGAAACACAATGTTAAGCGCCATTCGTGCGCCGAAAATTTTGATACGATAAAAAAATGTAAGATTTGCAAGCTCTCTTTCCCTTGGCAGGGCATGAACAGGCATAAATTGGTGCACAAAACGTTCTCCGACTTTAAAATGGAGAATATACATATTGAAATGTTTGATCCAAGCGGTAAACTGCCTGCACCTAGCAACGCGACAGCCAAACCAACGCTTGTAGTCACAAGCAAATCCAAAAAAGTGGTCACTGGCAAAATTAAGAAGAAAAAAGTGGATGTGACTAAAACATCAGAAAATCGTAAAGCGAAGAAATATTTTAATAACAATAAGTTTACGGTATTCAAGTGCAGTTACTGCTCTGTCGTGGTATTTAATAAGGATAGTTGTAAGAAACATAAGTGCACCCATAATAAGAAAATAGAGTGTGATATTTGCAAGCAAATTTACACTTGGAGACAGTCCGCCGTGCATAAGTTGAAACATCAGATTGAGCCGAATTTCGTGCACACAAATTTAAAAATTATACCTTTTGATTCTCCCGATTTAAATTTGGAAGGTACTTTGGAAACTACTATGGAGGTAAAGGAGGACGAAAGCTTGGAAATTGATACTAGTAATACAGCTGAAGAAATTGACAGTCCTGAAACAAACACTACCAATTCTACTAAAGAACCAGAGACTCCTAAGTCAAAAACGTGCACGATCTACAAATGTGGATGCGCAATACATTTCCTAACGACAAAATCTATAGATAAACACAGAAAACGCTGCGGAAAGACATCAATTTCTACTGAAAAATGTAGCAAATGCCATCTCTTATTCCCAACAGATGTCTTAGTGACACACTTATGCAAACATCATACACGAAATACGACAATTATAGTCGAAAATTACATTAAAGGAGAGCCTATTATTAAAGAAGAAACCATTGATGACTCCGAAACAGACCCCCTAAACACAGATCTAGAAGCACCTAGCGTTTCCGGAGTAAATGAAACACTTGAAAAAGTAAAAAAATCAACACAAATTAAATTATATAAATGCGCAATTTGCAATGTGCATTACATGAATCAAAATACTTGCTACAAACATAGTTTGAGACACGAAATGTTGAACCCGAAACAATATATTGAATGCAAACTTTGCGGGCTACAATTCACTATAATGACACTGGCTGTCCATTTGAGGAAACATCATGAAACTGAGTTTAGCCTTGAAAATGTGCTCGTTGAAGAATATAAGCCATCTTTAAAAGGACCTCCTATTATTGAAATCTATAAGGCAATAGACAGGGTTCAAAGTTTGCTCGTAAGTTCAAGTAATGATTTGCAAAACGATTGACCGTTTTGCATTGAATTTTGTTGATTTAAAAGGAATGTGTAAATAGTTTCTTAATAGGGATGGCGACTAGGTACAAAATGAAATAGGGTAGTTTCCTGGGTAAACAAAATGAAATTCTAATTAGTCCAAATTTCGAAAAAATAGACACGTATTTTTTTGTTTTATCAAATTAATAAAACTGACTTAGTTATAACGCATTAAAGTTAAGGAGTGGGGGGTTGTGACGATAATTTTATGCACCTAGGTTTAACTTCACACGAGTTTTCAATGCACTATATCTTCTTTACTAGCTGTGCCCCGCGGTTTCACCCGCGTAGTTCCCGTTCCTGTAGGAATTTCGGGATAAAACATATCCTATGTTCTTCCCCGGACCATAAACTACCCCTGTACCAAATTTCAAGTCAATCGGTTCAGTAGTTTAGCCGTGAAAAGGTAACAGACAGACAGAGTTACTTTCGCATTTATAATATTAGTAGGGATTATTGGTTGGTATCAAAAAGGAAAAATACGTGTCCAATGTTTTTTGGAAATCTATCTGACGGACTAATTATTTGTTTTAGTCGACATCCCTTTCATCTCAGATTAAGTGCGCATAATAAGGATGTTATTCAAAGACTTTAGTGTCCCAGTGATTGAAGCAAAGTTTAGACATTATAGTGCCACAGTCTTTTCTGTGCCGGCGGCCAAAATTGGAAGCTCCTATTGTCATTGTGACTCTAATGTCATTTGGATAAATTTTCAATAAACTGACAACCGAAAGATGCGATTACAGCGACGCTGGCACCGGCACAGGAAAGATTGTGACTCTATAATATTTATGGAGATAATATTCGAATATATGAAAAATAAAATAATCTAAGTTATAATGCCACAAACATATCCGTTCCGGTGCCAGCGTCGCTGTTATCGCATCTTTTGGTTGTCAGTTTATTGAAAATATATCCAAATGACATTAGAGTCACAATGACAATAGGAGCTTACAATATTGGCCGCCGGAACAGAAAGGATTGTATGTAGGACTTAAATAGATTTTAAATAAATGTGGAAAATATGAATTATAATTGTCTCAACCGCTACGGTAACCATTATTTTGTAAATACTTATAGTTTTAAAAAGTATTTTTGTAAGACAAGAATTTATAAAAATAAAATGCGTTAATAATTTTCAAGAAGTGATTTATTGGACAACTAGCTTGATTCCTGCCGGGCTAGCATGACTTCGAAAACGCGATAGATACAGCGATTTATCGATATCCAACTGTCAAAAGATGATAAAAATACCCGCCATATTGAATTTTACCACGTGATTAATTTTATCACATTTGGTCATGCTCGCGAAATCGATATAGATATTTATCGACATCCAACTGGTAAAATATAGTAAATATAGCCACCATATTTAATTTTATCATATCATAGCACGCCATAATTCGTTTAGTTATGCTCGCGAAATCGATATTATTTCGTGGTGTCTATATATTTTATCATGCACAGTCATGCTAGGGGGCTGGCTAGGAGTATAGCCACAATCTTTTCTGTTCCGGTGCCAGCGTCGCTGTAATCGCATCTTTTGGTTGTCAGTTTATTGAAAATGTATCCAAATGACATTAGAGTCACAATGACAATAGGAGCTTACAATATGGCCGCCGCCACAGACAAGATTGTGACTCAATATTGATTTTTCAAAACAAATAATGCAGTGTTGCTTTGTTACTTATGTATTTTTGAAAAACGTTTTTTTTACCTACGCTGGGACTAGAATCCGTTTCAATTTTGACTTATGTATGTATTTTGTTTCTATAAAATTATTTCGTTTTTAGACTTTTGAATTGATTGTAATTTTTAATATAAGATTGATTTTTGTAAGTTTTATGTAATTTTAAGTAAGATTAAATGTTTTTATAATTATATTTTGTTTTTTTGAAGTGAAACCTACTTAACTAGGCCGCACACCGAACAGGGCCGTCGCCAGGGGGGGGGGGGGCTACCTTAAGTGTATGGTTATTATAAGATATTGAATAAAATCTTACATTCGATAATACCCTACATTATTAACTTTCAAATGAGACATCTTTCATCTTCCTAGAACGTTTATATCGATAGTAATGACTAAATCAGTACAAGCACCCGCGCGTCGAGTTGAAAATAACAAAATGGCTGCCATTTTGTAAAGGAGGTAGCTAGAGAAAATTGGAACCGTGATTTGTCGATAAAAAATACCATATTTTACCCCCTTAAAGTATCCGACATCGATGCCCGGACACCCTGTATAACATCTAAAGGTGCTCCTTCACCGGAAGCATTCGCGTGTAATGTAACGTTACATTTGAGCATTACATCAGTGAGTGAGGAGAACCGAGCATTACAATGCGCACCTTGTAATTTATTAGGCAATTGAAATTTTTAATTATTACACGCAAATGCTTGTTAGTCAGGGAGGTATTGTTTTCCACCGGCGTAGCGGATGTGCGATGTCGCCCTCGGGGGTTTTAGTGGGTAGGACCTCCACCGCTCCATCTTGGTGGAGGGCGAGTCCCACATACCCCGCTGCTTCGGCGCGGGGATGCGTTAAAGCATTTCCCCCGGGACATAAAAAAGGGAGGTATTGTTGTAATGTAATGCTCAAAGACGAATCTGTAACGATACATTACACGCAAATGCTCCCGGTGACCTTAATAATGATTTTGACCGTTATAATGGTGTGGACGTGCCATAACTTTATTTTGTTATTAAAACTTAGTACAAAGCACTTTGGATTCTATTTTATAATAGAAATATGTAAATAATTTATTGTTATATGTAAATGTGTGTTAAAATAAAGTTTGTTCTTGCCAATTTTATTGCTTTTCATTAGGGCGAGCGAAGCGAAGCCCTCCTAATTCAACAGTTTTTACAGTTTTGTGGTACATATTACGGAAAAACTAGAGCACCTACAGATTTGATATTTAACAGAGTTATTTCAATTCATGTCTAGATGTGCAGAAAATGGTTTTTATATCATTTTGTAAATGAAATAAAGAAAAAGGATTTAACAATTTTGCAAACAAATTTTAAATTTCGAGAAATAAAATGGATGCGTAATACAACACGTCTATAAATAATATACATTGATTACATATAAACATATTAACAAAAAATACTTCTCAAATTCGCCGGGTTATAGGGGTTAAAATGACATTTAAATGTCAAACGATTACGACTTAGTGTCATACGGCACACAATAGATGGCGTTGATATCCAGTTTCGAGCATGAAGGTTTCATGTTTCTAATGCCGTAAAAAAATCGAAATAAGAAATGGATTTGTACATTGTGAAATTGATTCTGTTTACAATTTCATCGGTTTAAAAGAAATGTGTCATCGAAGGAGGCCGAGAGAAAAAAGAAAAACGGGGGGTTGGGGGGGCGGAGCCCCCCCGTTAAGAAAAAACAAACATCTCTATGATAGAAATTAAAAGTAAGTTTGAACACTGATTCCGAAATGATAATAGTTGTTATAGTAAAATGCCGCAAAAACATACGTTACGGGAAATTAACCGTTCTTTGATGGACGATGTAAGGGAAATTCAGAGAAGATGTAGTAATTGTGTTCGTGGCACAATGCTCACTTTCTGGCAAAAATATGTCAAAAATAAGAGAGAGAAAAGAAAAACGGGGGGTTGGGGGGGCGGAGCCCCCCCGTTAAAAAAAAACAAACATCTCTATGATAGAAATAAAAAGAAATTTTAGTACAATGAATAAAATTAACACTGATTTCGAAATGATATAGTAAAATGCCACAAAAAAGCACGTTAACTAGACTCCTCTTCTCTTTTCCGAACCTTTATCCCATGTCTATTTGGGGTCGGTTTTCAGTTTAACCAGATTTGGCGGAATGTCAGTATTTTACGTGAAGCGACTGCTATCAGACGTTCACAACCCAGAGGGCTATACGCCATTTTTTGGTTAAACCAAATGTTAGACTTTTGAGGGCTCTAACTACCCGTAACGACTATCGAAGATGTTAGTACGGCAGCGGGTACCGACGGCTTTACGAGCCCTCCGAAGCACGGAAACGCTCTTGAAATTAAAAGTATTTTTAGTAATGACCCATCACAGTCACGGCGGTGCCAGACGATGCTTAACCGCACAGATCACAAGTAATCCGCGGGTAGTACTGGGCCACGAGCGGGCAGTGTTGCCAGATGAATATTATAAATTCCCTCCAAATCTTTTACAAAATCCCCCCAAAATATGGATATTTTAAGAAAAATCCCCCAATGTTAAAAAAAAAAATATTATGACAAAAACATAAAAATACGTAAGTAAATATTTTTTTCAACACACTTGCTCATAAAGGGGCTCTTATTTGCGCAAAAACAGTTGAATAATGACACGTTTTATTCACTAGTGAGTAGATTGTCTTTTTTTTAAATTGCTTTGTTTTAAAAAAGTTTCACTACCAAAAAAAAAATTGTGTCCATACATTTTAAAAACAAACTTCAACTATGTTTCCTTACTTTTGGTAGGTCTATGGTCGATTCCATTCATTCATTCATTCGATTTTTGAAGTGAAAACTTCTTTAGCGGCGCTGAGCACTATTTTTTGTATGGGTAAAAACTTTCAAACTCGCGTCAGGGTCACGTGATGCTGATCGAAAAAGCGTAAGATATCAATTGTCATATTTGTGTACGATAGCGCAATAAATAAACATTGTACTCTACCTCATAAATGATAGTACTTTTATACTTATAATTAAACACAACGTTAATATTGAAGTTTTCACTTCTGCCGGCACTCCCGGAGTGCTACCTTTTTTTCTTGTTTTTAATAAGTATATTCTTTTAGTCTTTGGCCGATCACCATTGTTGTGTTGGATGCGCGCGAATAGAAAAACAGTTTATTTATTAGCGAAAAATGATAATTTCTTCGCAAATGTGTTGAAAAACGTTGTATGGTACACGCGCGTATTGATGATTATTATCCTCGGCTATCTTCAGACCCTCGCCTGACGGCTCGGGCCTCAATATCGCCTCGGAAGTAATCACCAACTTACCTCGCTTGTACCATAAATAACTATTATTTCGGAAATTGCTTCCATTATTGCATCTGTATCTCCACACGCTTCATCGGTGCCATACATTTTTACAAAATGAATTTCTTCAGCATCTATGCGCACACACAGTAGTTGGCGGTGCAAATAATCTTGGGGCTCTATTCTCTTCTCTAGCTATTAAGCTGTGATAATGCTACTCCAATGTATTGTAATGTCAACATCATAGCCGTTTTTTTTATAAATCGTATGTTCGTTTGTACTCAAACCACACTAACACATAGTTGTGCGTATGTATGTGCTGATTATGTAATAAAATAAATTCTTTAAATCGCATTCAGTTATAAAAAAGAATATTTCATTGTTTTTCAAAAAAGCCCCCATTCCCCCCAAGCCCATTTTAGTTCCCCCCGCATAATCCCCCAAAGAATTTGTCCCCCCGAAATTGCCCCCAAGGGCTTAAAATACCCCCAAATTTGGGGGGAATTCCCCCAATCTGGCATCAGTGCGAGCGGGCAACTGGCCTCCTAGAACGCTAAATTAACCGTTCTCTAATGGACGATGTAAGAGAAAGTCAGGGAAGACCTCGAGATATACATAGAATATAATTGTGTTCGTGGCACAATGATCACCTTGTGGCAAAACTATGTCAGAAGTTAGAGAGAGAAAAAGAAAAACGGGGGGTTGGGGGGGCGGAGCCCCCCCCCCCCCCCCCCGTTAAAAATAATAAAAATCTCTGTAATGAAAATTAAAGGAAAGTTTAGTAAGATTAAGAGATTAGTGTAATCGTTATAATAAAGTGCCACCAAAACGCACGTTAACTGGCCTCCTCAGACACGAAATTAACCGTTCTTTGATGGTCGATGTAAAGGAAAGCCAGAGAAGACCTCGAGCTGTGCCTAGAATCTAATTGTGTTCGTGGTAATTCATGTCATCTTCTTTGGATTGATTTGCACATCGAAAACAACGGACTTTGTATAGACAATAGTATGGTTCCAGAACCACAACCTAACGTTTTAAAGAAATTAAAATTCGTCGAAGAGCAATAAATAGCGCAAGTTCACCCAGTTATTACAGTGTACCTACTCAAATTGGATATCGTGGCCAATTGATCAACTTCCATCAAGATATCACTTTGTTGGGCTGGTGTTAACTTGCGATTTTAAATACAATGATCATTATACAGTTTTTACAAAGTAAATATATTTTTAAGGGTTATCCGTATGTCCGTACAAGTTACGTACCCATCCGATTTTAGTTCAATCCCTCAACTATTTATCAATGAAGGCCTTACGTATGTGGCTAAAACTAGTGTATACACAGATCCATGGAATCAGTTTTGAGTGGTAAGGGTGACCTTAGAAATATAAAGCGCGGTCAGAATTATAAAAACATTACAAACGCTACGTGAACCAAAATTGATATGTGCGCTAATGCGCTATGTGCGGTGTTTGCGCGCTATCTAATCGGACCAGGATTGTGTGCGTACGTGTGTGCAAAAATATCAAAATTAGAGTTACGTACTCGGTATTTCGAATTGCAAGATTCAGAAAACAGTTGTTGTAATTAGTAATTGATGAGAATGCAATATTTAACCATTGTAAACATAAATGTTTAATAAAAAAAATCAAATTCTGAAACGTCAAATTTTGAGTTTGACATTTGTGCACACACTGCACAACCTATTTTCCATGAGCAGCGTTTGCACACCTTAATGACGTCACTGATGACGTCCCATTACTATCGTTGGTGCAAATATGTTCAATTCGATCACTTCACTCCGTAAGCACGAAAAAGCGCAATTTGGACCGCACGGATAGTCAACATGACAATAGGAGCTTCCAATTTTGACCGCCGCCGGCACAGAAAACTTGATGACTCTAAACTAAACAAGACTTTCCAAACTTTCTGATAGTGAATATTGATGTATGAAGATGGCAGTTTTGGTTTTGATTGTTTCTTTTTTTTAAACGAATATATGTTTTATGGAAACTTTTTTCGAGAAATATTTCAGAATCACATATCATGGAGTCAGTTAATCTGCCCTAGCAGTTCCCTGCATGAGATAAAGACTTCAGCATGTACAAGAAGTTGTACTCATAGAGACCTTTCAAATGATGTAGGTCACTAAATGGTACAACATGACAGGACGACACCTCATGGGGTCAGTTAATACACCCTAGCCTAGCGGTTTTCCTGCACGAGATACAGACTGAAGAACCCATACAAGAAGTTGTAGTACTCATTTAGAGCTTTCAAATGACGTAGGGCACAAAGTGTTATAGGACAACATATAGGACGGAACGCCCATTCTCCTTTGGGTTGAAAATGGATTTGTCCTCCCGATTAAATGCCACGCACTAACGAGAGATAATGATTCGATATGAAAATTATTCTCATACAACGTATGACAATAATGGTTGAGTCCGATACCACCCATAACTAAATGGAAATGGAAAAGTGGTAATACTTATAATGTTCCAGGAAACAATACAATAAGCTTTCGTAATCACAATTCACAAGTCACAACTCTTGACGTTAGATAAAGCTGTGGCGGACATTGGACGTAAATAAATTTCTGTTGGTCTAACATAGGTAAGGTACCTCTGTGGTATCGCGCGATTTCAACAATGAAAACATTTTCTTTCTTTCTTACTGTAAAACATAGAATTACTAAGAAAAACCTTTATATATATTTTTTTTATCCGTCCATCAATCAATTTCATTCATTCATTCATCTATTTTTTTTATCAAGTTTGCAATTTGAGTAGTTTGTTTGTTGTTATTTTGATTGAGTTTAAAAACGTTTTTTAGCCATAATTAATCGTATTTTAATAAATAAGTTAAACAGAAATTGTATAAAATGGATCAAATAATCGAATTAGAGAAAGAAATAGAACATTATCGTAAAATATTAAGTGAAAAAGAGGAGGAACTGTATCAGTTAAAAAGCGACTTTTTAAATGTAAGTTTACGTATTTATTCTATAAGTATTATTATCCCGTGGGAATTTTAGGATAAAAAGTCCTAAATCCTAAGTGTTATTCCTAGTTATAAGGAACATCTGTACCAAATTACATCTAAATCTGTTCAGTAGTTTTTACATGAAAGAGTAAACAAACATACACACTCACAAACTTTCGGATTAATAATACTAGTAGGATTTTAAGCTTATTTTCTCTAATAAATTCGTAGATTTAAATAGTATTGTCGCCCTGTCTTCGTTTGGTTTTTTAATTACAACATTCTTAACATAACCTCTTCATTTGAAAATAAGTAATTATAACCAATATTTAATACTTATATAATTAATTATTAATTACTAGTGGCGCCCCGCGGTTTCACCCGCGTAGTTCCCGTTCCCGTAGGAATTTGGGGATAAAATTATGCTAAAAACCTTCCCACTGAATCCCTCGATCTATTATAACCAATATTTTTGTTTTTTTATATTTATTAATTACTAGCTGTGCCCCGCGGTTTTACCCGCGTAGTTCCCGTTCCGGTAGGTATAAAATTATATATATATGGGGATAAAATTATGCTAAAAACCTTCCTACTGAATCAGTCTATCTATTAAAACAAACCGCATCACAATCCGTTGCAGTTTTAAAGATCTAAGCATACATAGGGACATGGGAACAGAGAAAGCGACTTAGTTTTATACTATGTAGTGATTCTAATATATAAGTAGTGTAATTACTCTTAGACCAAATGAATAGGTTATATAAAATAATTATATCATAATCCTTACTAATATTATAAATGCGAAAGTAACTCTGTCTGTCTGTCTGTTACCTTTTCACGGCTAAACTACTGAACCGATTGACTTGAAATTAGGTACCGGGGTAGCTTATGGTCCAGGGAAGGACATAGGCTATGTTTTATCCCGAAATTCCCACGAAATTCCCAAGGTTGTTGAAGATTGCTTTATTTCTCTACACCAAGGGCCTATTTCACGACCTTCAAGTAACGTTACTCACCAAGTAACGTTAGTTCTCTCTTTCTTACTTTATATCAAGTGACAAAGACAAAACATGTGAGTAGGTACTCGGAACGTTACTTGAAGATGGTGAAATAGGCCCTAAGTATTTAATAAGTTTTTCTTATATTCATTTAGCAACTAGAACAATTTTTATTACAGAATAAGAAAAAAAGAGATAATGTAATAAATGAAAATGGTTCGAACAGCACTCAGATAGGGGATAAATTACCAAAATGGGCGATTGAGAGGTACATAATGAAATATACACCCCTATTTTGAATTCAAGATACTTAATCTCATAGCTAATGTAAACGACGGGTGACAATATAATAGTGAAGTTAGTTTTTATCTTTTGCTTTTATTTAAAAAGTTATCATAAGTCAAAGTGTTTCAAAATCCCGCCGAATTTTATTGTTATTCTACACCGAACAACCGGCGAACGCTGCGATACACAGCTGAGCGCGGTCATCGACCCGAGCCGTCACAGAATACTTGATAGCTAGTGTGCCGTCTGGTAAAACGACATTTATTTAGTATTTTTTAAAGATAAGTAATCGACTATCATTTTTGATATTTTAATTGGATATATGGATTCAGTTACTACTACAGATATTCTGATTTTAATAAGTCCTATCATTTCAAAATAGGGGTGTATACTTGAGTTGCACTCCGGCTTACGCGAGACAGGCTCAGCCTAGTGTGTAAGCCACCGACAATCTGTATTTAGTTTTAATTTTCTTTTATTAATAAAATTATTCTTATTAGTTATTAATCATTTTTTGATGAACCCGATGGCAGAGTGGTCACCATACCGGACTGCCATCCGCAGTCATGGATCAACCCTTAATCAAATTAAGGGGGGGGCACCAGAAAACACCAGAAAACAAGGATAGGGGGCCCCAAGGCCGTAGCTATGCAACAACAAATGCCCTACCTTGTTGAACATAGCGAGTTCAGTGTTAGCTGACCTTTTTTTTTCGTCGTCATATTCCACAGCCTGAAGGCCTGAAGGCTTGGATTGCTTAGGGCATCATAAAGTCTTAATCCATCACTGGCCATCCGGAAGGTTGCGGGTTCGATTGCCGTATCCGTATTCCGGTCTGGGTGTGTGTATGAATGAGTGTGTGCATAGTTTCTGATACCCTAGATACAAGTTACGGACTTAGGGGTCAGTTACTGTAATGAGATGATGGAGGGAATGATTATGTCATGTTTCTAGATACAGCCGTCAAATCCTGCTCCCGGAGATAGGAGTGAGCGGTCAACAGAAGCTGTGTGCGGCGAGGGTGCTCGTAGTGGGCGCCGGCGGGCTTGGCTGTCCCGCCGCGGTGTACCTCGCGGGCGCTGGCATCGGTGTGTATTTTGTCCAGTAAAACACTAACAATTTCTAAAATTGGTTCAGTAATTTCGGAGCCTATTCGTTACAAAGAAACAAACAAAAATCTTTCTTCTTTATAATATTAGTTTAGACTGTACTTGTAAGCGGGCCATTTTCCGCACCTAGACCTCTCAGGTTGGGTCCCTTGTGTTGTTAGAACCATCCCAGTTCCTCCAGGAAGTTCGCCAGCCTGTGTGGTTTGAGGAACATTCCTGGGTATGTTACCTGCGGTTCGAGGTATTTGTTCCTGATATCCGCCGCCGCCTCACAATTCATTATGACGTGAGCGGCTGTTTCCTCTTCTTCCATGCATGCCCGGCATAGCGGGCTATTTGTGACTCAATGTTGAAGAGGTGTTTGTTGAAGAGTCCATGTCCTGTCAATGCTCTGGTGATTAATCGCAGTTGTAGTTTGTTCAGTCTGTGGATATTTTAGACTGAAAAGTGTATGTACTTTACTTTCAATATCTATACTAATATTATAAAGAGGAAAGATTTGTTTGTTTGTTTGTAATGAATAGGCTCCGAAACTACTGGACCGATTTCAAAAATTCTTTCACTAATGGAAAGCTAATTTATCAGTGCGTGACATAGGCTATATTTTATCCCCGTAATCCCACGGGAACGGGAACTACGCGGGTGAAACCGCGGGGAGCTACTAGTCATCAAATAAAAACACTGAATTTGATTCATATTAGCAACACTATTAAATAACCCACTATTTTTTACCTCAGCCGAGATAGGTATCGTGGACTACGATACCGTCGAGCTGACCAATATACATCGTCAGTTCTTACACTCGGAGAGAGACGAGGGCCTGAGCAAGGCGGAGTCCGTCGCTCACAAATTGAGAAGGTAATCTATATACTTATATAAAAATGAAACCCGTTTTCCTTGGTCACGGCATCACGCGTGAATGGCTGGACCGATTTCAATAATACTTTTTTTGTTGTATTTGTTATTATTAGGAGAAGGTTCTTATGTAAAAAAAAACACGGAATATCAACGGGAAAATTGGACCCGTGCGAAGCCGGGGCGGGCCGCTAGTACAATCTAAATATATAAAACTCTTCCGTTACTGAATGATGTACTGACTGACAGACGACGCACAGCCGAAACTACTGGTCGTAGAGAGCTGTTTGGCACGTGTGTTTGTTGGGGGAGTAGGCTACCACTAAGAGAGGATTTTTGGAAATCCCCCCTAGGGGGAGAAAAGTTTAACCCCCGTCAGCTCCTCTCCTATTGGTCGTAGCGTCATGTTTATAGAGCCTAAAGCCTTCCTCGATAAATGCAGTGCAGTTTTAGTTTTTTTCAAAATCGGCCTCGCCACTTCTATCAAAAATTTTCGATATTTTTTCTACGAATTCTTCGATTTTTGTCTACCACATCCACTAATATAACATTAAATAAAAAATTTAAAAAACCCCCTACACAATTACATTCAAACCCCCATAACTTTTAAACGGATCAACCGATTTTCATCAAACATGTCTAAGAACACTCGCACGTAACTCCCCTTTAATACAAAACTAAACTAAATTGAAATCGGTTCATCCGTTCGGGAGCTATGATGCCACAGACAGATACATACACACACACACACACTTGGTCGACAAATAAATATTTATTAAAACTTGGAAAGTTTAGCCTGAAAATTTATTGTGTCATGGGTGTAGAATATAAAAGACTTGAATTTACTTTCACTTGAATTTATTAATCTAATTAACAAGAACACTCAGTTACAACCTATTGGCATTGATGGTGCTGCCACCTACAGTGTTGCCATATATTACTTAATATTAATACCACAAGTTAAATTTTCATTATTTCTTTTATTATCTAATCCAATAAAATTACATCCTAAATATTCTGCTTCAGAGGTATTGATTATTTAAAAATAAAAAACGCTTTTATCAAAATCGGCCTCGATACTCCTTATGACATTTTTCGCTATTCCTTATAGTTTCGGATTTGGTCTACCACGTCCACTTAAAAAAATAACTTTGTATAATAATATAATTACAAAAATGTTTATTAACCCCCGACGCAAAAAGAGGGGTGTTATAAGTTTGACGTGTCTGTGTGTGTGTGTGTGTATCTGTCTGTCTGTGGCATCATAGCTCCCGAACAGATGAACCGATTTCAATTTAGTTTTTTGTATTAAAGGGGACTTACGTGCGAGTGTTCTTAGACATGTTTGATGAAAATCGGTTGACCCGTTTAAAAGTTATGGGGGTTTGAAAGTAATTGTGTTGGGGTTTTTTTTTTTATTATTTTTTTCATATTTCTAACAAAACTAGTCCGAAACGGCTGGACCGATTTTTGAACTACGCAACGGATTGTGATGCGGTTTGTTTTAATGGATTCAAGGGAAAGGTTTTTAGCATAATTCTATCCACGGGAGCCGGAACTATGCGGGTAAAACCGCGGGGCACAGCTAGTAATATATGAAAATAATAATAAAATCATACCTATGTATATTACTATAATTATTAGCTTTTATTTAGTGTCACCTGTCCCGTTGTCTGTAATCAAATCTTGCAAGCCATGTTTCGACCACTTCTAGTTATCCGATTGAGCTGAAATTTGGCATACTTGTGTAAGTCCCATGACAATGCAATAAAAGATAAAAAAGCTTGTTTTTAAAAAGGTTTTTTTTTATTATTTTCATTTTATTTTCAGTATAAATTCCCGTATAAAAGTGACTCCCTACACCAAACAATTGGACTCTACGTCTGCACAGACCATATCGTCTTCATATGATATTATATTGGACTGTACCGACAACGTACCGACTAGGTATCTACTTAACGATCTCTGTGTGTTGAGTAAGGTAATTATAATTATATTTCTACTAGCTGTGCCCCGCGGTTTCACCCGCGTAGTTCCCGATCCCGTGAGAATTTCGAGATAAAACAGCCTATGTCCTTCCCCGGACCATAAGCTACCCCTGTACCAAATTTCAAGTCAATCGGTTCAGTAGTTTAGCCGTGAAAAGGTAACAGACAGAGTTACTTTCGATTTACGATTTGATTTTTTGTAACGAATAGGCTCCGAAACCATTGAACCGATTTCAAAAATTCTTTCACTAATGAAAAGCTATACTATCAGCAAGTGACATATGCTATATTTTATCCCTGTATTCCCACGGGAATGGGAACTACGTGGGTAAAACCGCGAGGCACAAATAATGGGCATGGGCGAAATTTAAAGGTGTAAAAACGCGTTATTTTAAGCTTTCCTCAAATTAAGTATATTTTGATTTTTTTTATAAAATAAAATTAATTATGTTTTGTTACAGAAACCCCTAATATCAGGAAGCGCTTTGAAGATGGAAGGACAACTAACTGTATATGGATACAGAGATAGCAATAATGTGAGTCTGAATAATTAATTCAATCTATGTATAGCAGTGGCGAGGGGTGAAATTTTCCGAAAGGGAAGACGAACCAAAAAAAAAACGACGCCTACATAATTTTGGATGATATTGATTGCCAACTTTTTTCCGTGACATTACTCAAGAAATATGTTTCTTGCTGATCTACGTTAATTTTAATATAAAAGTTACTGTTTATTATATTGACCATTTGCTATGTGAAAAGCCCATCAAAATCGGTTCAGCTGTATTGTTATTTGTTTGCTTACATAAAGATAAACACACAAATTTCAATGGATTTATATACTTTTGAATCCAAAATAACAAACACAGGAAACAAAACACTTTATGCTATATACCCCGTTATCATTTAAATATAAAAAAGAGATTAAAAAAATTAAACCAGAGACAGATCTCATAAAATTATATAATTAGGTGATTTGTATACTTTCTGAAGTTGCTGCCTCCTTTATGTAACTGAACTAACTATTAATAACTAATTTAACTCACTTCTACTTATGGGTGGCACTGGAGGTGCATAAAAAAAATATGTTTCATTTATTAGTTTTAATTCTGCCTCTTTACTTATTTTATTATTTAAATAAATTATATTTCACTACATTTTAATTCATTCATATTTTTATGTGTGTAATAGTTATAATGTAAGTAATTTAAATTTAAACTAAAAAATGCAACAAAAAATATGTTGCAATCATCAATTATGCATGCAATTTGGTATAAAAGTTCAGTTGTACAAGTTGAACCTATTTCAATAGACTGACATATTTAATTAAAAAAACTGTGCAGTTTTAAGAACAATACGAGTATACTTTCATACAGGTCGTTTGATAACCTTTAGTTGAAATCAATCTAAAAAGATTATTACTTATCAAGAAATCACCCTACTTTCAAGTAGTATTTTAAGTCCAATTTATTAAATAAATTATTCTCACCTAGCAGGTTATCCAATAACCAACAATTGCTCAATATGCAATAAACTTTTGTTTTGTTTTATTTTAACTTGCACACTTCACAACACGAAAACCAATAATATCGAATTTAGGTATTTAATTCACTAATTTTATCAAATTTACAATTGAGGTATACGTAATAATAACTTTACAAATACTACATAAACAAATAAGCCGCGTAAATAATATTATCATGTAAAATCGTAAAAATCAACAAAACAAAAACAAACTGCAACGCGCGAAAACTTAAATGGCATGACATGACACTTGACATACGCGAATACACATTGCAAAACGTCAACAGCCGTGTTCTCTTTCTCTCTCTTTCTCTGGTCTGATCCTTGGCTGGCACAGAATAATTAATAGTATGTAGTAGCAAGACGGTGGCCGAGCGTCTTATTTTTGAGCGTGAATTTGTGCGAATATGTGTCAATGTGTGCGTGAATTTTGTATCGGAACGGTTCTTTGTATGTAGTTGTGAATACTCTTTTGTATGGCGCTAGACCTGCAAGGGAAAACGTTTTACTCCAAGCGATTTTGAACCGTAACTCATAGCGTTTAATGATTATAATGATTTTGTTTCAGCATGAGGTAGTTAGATCGTTTCTTATACGATGAATATTACGCTATGCATTCTTTTCGTGAATTAATTATTATTTTAATTTGATTTATTTAAAAACAGTTAGTTTTTTTTTAAATATATGGTTATAAGTAAGTAGGTGTCGTTAATATTTAGTTGAAGTATGAGTGTTAGATAATTTAGAGTTTAGTAGTGTATGTTGGTCTGTTTTCAAAAGGGAAGACGGTAGGAATCGTCTTGTATGGACCCCTCGCCACTGATGTATAGTAATATTATTGGCTAAATTTTGAAAAAAATATTTTTTTATTATTTTTTTTTGCAATATTTTTAGATAAAAATTTCTTCAACTTTCAAGGGCTCTTATTTTAATTCCCGCTCTCGAGACTGCGAAGATAAAATTACACCAAAAACCTTCTCCTTGAATCACTCTATCTATTAAAACAAACCGCATCAAAATCCGTTGAGTAGTTGTAAAGATGTAAGCATACATAGGGACAGACAGCGGGAAGCGACTTTGTTTTATACTATGTAGTGATTATTATTTTCAGGGTTATTCAGGCCCGTGCTACCGGTGTATGTTCCCTGTCCCTCCGCCCCCGGAGGCAGTCGGCTCTTGTTCGGCCAACGGCGTCGCCGGGCCGGTACCCGGGACTATAGGTCAGTCAGTCAGTTAGTTTTAACAAAATTACAAGAGTTTATATTGCCACAAACATATCTGTGCCGGTGCCAGCGTCGCTGTAATCGCATGTTTTGGTTGTCAGTGCAATGAAAATACACATGACATTATTGTCACAATGACAATATTATTGAGTAACCAAGTTTTCTGTGCCGGCGGCCATATTGTAAGCTCCTATTGTCATTGTTACTCTAATGTCATTTGTATACATTTTCAATAAACTGACAACCAAAAGATGCGATTACAGCGACGCTGGCACCGGCACGGAAAAGATCGTGGCAATAAAATCACATTTTTGGTTGCCAGTCATATTAAAAATTGTTTTGATTTTAATCAGTCAATTCTATTCCTGGCTTGGAGTACAATTTTGTCATAAATCCAATGATGCACTTTTAGTTTTAAAGAAAATTGGCCTTGAAATTCTTGTTTAAATCAACAAAAATTGCAAGGCCCATTTTCTTTTTTGATTACCAAACTTACTAAAAAAAACTGACATATTTTTGATTGATTTTTAATTTTAGGATCATTGCAAGCTTTAGAGGCGATTAAACTTATAACGGGACAAAGTCGGGAACAATTACTAGTGCAGAGAATGTTATTATTTGACGGAGAAAATATGAGTTTTAAAACAGGTATGTACAAGTTAACATAACATAATCATTCCCTCCATCATCTCATTATAGTAACTGATCGTCGGTCATCAGGTCATCAGAAACTACGCACACACTCATTCACACACACACACCCAGACCGAGACAAACATTTACAACGTTCACACCCACGGGCCGTTGTCAATATTTGATCTATCTATGATCTCGCTTGTCGACGGATACAAAACTGTATGTCATTTTACCGTCCCAATAACCATATCAATAAATATATAACGCATTAAAGTTCAGGAGTGGGGGCTTGTGACGATAATTCTAGGTGAAAAGCGCACCTAGCTGTGACGTCACACGAGTTTTCAATGCACTGTTTCTTCTTAATTATTTGTTTGTATCAAAAAAGAAAAAAATACGGGTCCAAATTTTTTTTCGAGATAACACATGGCCAATTTTTTTTCGAAATCTATCTGACGGACTTATGGGGATGGAGATCCCCATTTGAAAAGGGAGGATCCTCCGACCAGACGGGTGTTATGTCTGGTGGGAGCTGCCCGACGGTTGTAGTCGGGCTCTCGTATACATAGTCAATTGCGCTGTAAATTTCGCTTGCGCGATTCAGGACTCTTCGGTTTATTTCCCACAGTTGCGGAGAGATGTCGCTGTTAGTACTTAGTTCCTGTGGCGTGTAGATGTCGCCACATCCTAATTAGATTTTTATAGTCGACAGGGATATTGAATGTTTTTTTTTTTTTTTTCAGTAAAACTTCGCGGTAGGAATGCAGATTGTGCTGTATGCTCTGACAATCCCAGTATAACAAAACTAATAGATTATGAGCTATTCTGCAATTCACGAGCTCAAGAAAAGGTAATTATTGAATAATCCTTACAATATTATAAATGCGAAAGTAACTCTGTCTGTCTGATACCTTTTCATGGCTAAACTACTGAACCGATTGACTTGAAATTTGGTACAGGGGTAGCTTATGGTCCGGGAAAGGCCATGGGCTATGTTTTATCCCGAAATTCCCACGGGATCGGGAACTGCGGATAAATCGCGGGGCGCTGCTGGTATTTAATATTATCTATATTAATATTACTATAAGCTAAGCTAGTTAGCTTTTGTGTGAGCTTGCAAGCTTTTTAAACACTGCCTTGTGCCCATTATAAAAACTTCTTTTTATTTCATTTACAAAATGATATAAAAACCATTTTCTGCACATCTAGACATGAATTGAAATAACTCTGTTAAATATCAATCTGTAGGTGCTCTAGTTTTTCCGTAATATGTACCACAAAACCGTAAAAATTGTTGAATTCGGAGTACTGTTTGACGACAAAGTTGTGTGGTTGGGCACGCAGAATTCCATGAAAATCGGTCCAGCCGTTTCGTAGTTTTTAATTTTATGTTAGAGTGATTTTTTAAAGTGTGCGTAATAAACCAAATAAGAAACTATAAGGAAAGGAATATTGAAATTAAACTACTTAAACAGATTTTAGGTGTGGTTATATTTCCTTAAGAAATAGTGAAAAATGTTAAAAGGAGTCTCGAGGCCGATTTTGATAAAAACAAACTGTATTATTGATTTTTTGAAAAATCATCCTTGGCCAGGAATTGAACCAGTGATAAATAAAATATGTGTCTAGCCTAAAAATATGGTTTAAAAAAAAATTATAGAAAAAAACATATTTTTCATTAATTTAAAATCTTGTCTTATAAAATATTAAAAAAATACTTATCATGTGTATGTGTTTTTTAAATGGGTAAGTTTAAACATTCTATACAAATATATTTTTTAATTTCATATTAACAGCTCTGACTAAATGTTTATAATGTCTGTTTATTTGTCTCGGAAACGGCTGGGCCGATTTTGACTAAAACTTAGTACAAATATTTTTTTATATACTTATTTGTAAATATGTATTTATTTAGATTAAAAGAAAGAAACTTAAAAATAAATTATATTCTTTATTTAGAATAATTTACTTTAAAATAGGAAAAAAAACTAAACATATTTTTTTCCAGACAAAAATCGGCCCAAAATCGAACCTCCGCGCAATACAAAAACAAAAACGTATGAACGGCCAAACATACCACGGATTCCGTACATCGAGAAACGGCACCAAAAAATGGGTACAAGACGTCGAGAAATCGGCCCGGAAAATCGGCCCGGCATGCAAATCGCGGACATGTGCTAACAAAAACTGCAAAAATATTTCTGAAAGTATAAGATTGGAGATTTTCAGGACATTTTGGATTTTGGATTGGAGACATAAAAGAGAATATGTTGAAAATTTAATAAAAATTTGTCCAATAAAAAGGAGACGGAGAGATATTAAAAATAAAGTTTCTAGAAAAGTAGACACTAAGAATTATTATTTAGAATATGGAGACGACAAATACCATGTATGCAGAACTATGTTTTTAAATACATTAGGTGTCAAAGAAGCTATGATTAGGTATATATCAAAAACTATACTAATATTATAAACTAGCATCACCCCGCAGTTTCACCCGCGTAGTTCCCGTTCCCGTAGGAATTTGGGGATAAAATTATGCTAAAAACCTTCCCACTGAATCCCTCTATCTATTAAAACAAACCGCATCAAAATCCGTTGCGTAGTTTTAAAGATGTAAGCATACATAGGGACAGAGAAAGCGACTTTGTTTTTTCACGGCTAAACTACTGAACCGATTGACTTAAAATTTGGTACAGGGGTAGCTTATGGTCCGGGGAAGGACATAGGCTATGTTTTATCCCGAAATTCCCACGGGATCGGGAACTATGTAGGTAATACCGCGTATTGGTCATAGTGATGTTGTATAGCCTATAGCCTTCCTCGATAAATGGAAACTACTGGTCCGATTTGAAAAAATCTTTCAGTGTTAGATAGCCCATTTATCGAGGAAGGCTATAGGCTATATGACGTCACGCTACGACCAATAGGAGAGGAGCAGTAATAACGTTAGAAAAACATACTTATAGTTTTTTGTTGTTTTAATTTTTTTTTCAGAGGCTGGCTAACACCTCATCGGCAGAAATTAAAAAAAAAACCAATCAAAACCATAAACGTCAACACGTATTTTGACAGTTTACCGAAAATCCCGCCAAAATGTCAGTACTGTCAAAATTTGCAACCAAAAATAGAATATATTGATTTTAAAAATATAAAAAATATTTCTCAATTATATTTTAATTATTTAAAGGATATGAAATTAAATAATATAAGTCCTGCGTCCAGGAAAACGTTTTCGAAAGTAATGGCGGCGAAAAATTTAAGGATTTTTAAATGTCAAAGTGACAGTGACATATGTGACATTGACAAACAACATAATGTATTACCAGTAACAAGTTTTGAAAATAATCAGTATTATAATTGTGATATTTATGAAATTATTTAGTTACTAGCTGCGCCCCGCGGTTTCACACGCGTAGTTCCCGTTCCCGTTCCCGTAGGAATTTCGGGATGAAAAATAGATGTTGGCCGATTCTCAGACCTACTGAATATGCTCACAAAATTTCATGAGAATCGGTCAAGCCGTTTCGGAGGAGTATGGCAACGAAAACTGTGACACGAGAATTTTATATATTAGATTAAAAATATTAAGAATATTATTTTTGTTTTTATTACAAAGATTCCTAATTCCCACCGCGGGCGAGTGAGCGATGAACTTTCGGCGAGTTTCTCGCCCAAGAAAAGGACAGTGAATGTACAATCCGTGTAAACGAAAGAGATGCACATATTATTAATTAGGGCGAGCGAAGCGAAGCCCTCCTAATTCAACAGTTTTTACAGTTTTGTGGTACATATTACGGAAAAACTAGAGCACCTACAGATTTGATATTTAACAGAGTTATTTCAATTCATGTGTAGATGTGCAGAAAATTGTTAAACTTTGTAAATTAAATACAAAAATAGGTATATGAGCTGTGACTGTGAATGTGTGTGTGCGTAGTTTCTGATACCCTAGATACAAGTTACGAACTTAGGGGTCAGTTACTGTAATGAGATGATTGATTATGTTATGTTATATGCCGCGCGCACAAGGCAGTGTTTCAAAATCTTGCGACCCCTTTTAGCTACCTTAGTAACATTTTTTTTTCCATTCACGGGACTATTAAGGAGTCCCGGTCTTTTGGAAGGCTAGTATGGGGCCAAAGCTAACACACGGAAGCCCTTTGACATATTTAATCTTATGTAAAGGATGCACAATCCATAAATTATTATAATACTGGCGGCGCCCCGCGGTTTCACCCGCGTAGTTTATGGGGATAAAATTATGCTAAAAACCTTCCCACTGAATCACTCTATCTATTAAAACAAACCGCATCAAAATCCGTTGCGTAGTCTTAAAGATTTAAGCATACATAGGGACATAAAGACAGAGAAAGCGACTTTGTTTTATACTATGTAGTGATGCATTTTTATATAATATTTTATTAAAAATAATATTCATTTTCTTTACAGGATTTAGATCTGCAAATACTGAAACCTGAGCAAAGAATTTCTTCGCAAGACTTATCCCTATATCTAAATGATTGCGAACAACGCCATCTATTGGTGGATGTTAGAACTGAATCGGAGTTCCAAATGTGCAACATAGATGGCAGTGTTAACCATCCTATAGAAAAATTGGATAAAGATTTTGAAAAAATAATTGAAAATATACAAAAATATGAACGAGGTAATATGTATGTTTATTTGTTGGGTTCTAGCTGTGTCCCGTGGTTTTGTCTGCTTTTTTATATGGGAATTTTAAGATAAATTTCTTTATAGTTTAAAACGTGAAGTATGTTTGTGTGTTCAAAAATTGCTGTGGCTCGCGGTTTTATCCCAAAATTTTGGGATATAAAGTATCCTATGTGGTATTCTGATGTATAAGCTAAATTATTGTAAAGTTTCATTAAAATCCATTCAGTAGTTTTTGCGTGAAAGAGGAACAAACATCCACACTCAAACATTCGGCTTTATAATATTAGTAGGATAATTTAATTTAAAAACATTTATTTTCAGTAACATTCATATGCAGAAGAGGGAATGACTCCCAGTTTGCTGCGCAGAAATTTATGGAGTTTTTGAAGAATGACGTCATCAAAGTCGTTGACGTCATCGGTGGTCTTCATGCGTGGGCTAAACACGTTGATAACAAGTTTCCTGTTTATTGAATAAATATATTACACATATAATTTTGTATTTATGTTAAAACCGCAAAATTTCCATAAATAAAACTTATTTTAATGAATTTTATTATTAAACTAGCGAAGCCCCGCGTAGTTCCCGTTCCCGTAGGAATATGGGGATAAAACAAGCCTATGTCCTTCCCCGGACTATAAGCTACCCCTGTACCAAATTTCAAGTCAATCGGTTCAGTAGTTTAGCCGTGAAAAGGTAACAGACAGACAGAGTTACTTTCGCATTTATAAGTGACGATATATCATGCATTGCCTTGACAATTTAGGCATTCTATGTATTGCCTAGGCATCCTTAGGCAAAACATAGGATCTTTTAGGATGCCTTATTATTATAGACATTGCCGGCAACATAATCTATAAGTATAAAAGAAAATACTGAGTCTGCGCGAGTATGGTACTCAAGTCGAAATTTTTTCTTGGGGAAATTTTCTCGACGCTTCGGAAGAAAATTACGAATCAAAAGCCACTATTAGCAAACTTCAAATTATAATTATGTTCTTTTATTTTTTTTTATTTAAATTAACACTACACTTATACAGTTTTGAATGAATAATAGTTTTATTTAATGAAAAAAGTATCTAGTTTTGTTTTCATTGTTTTGTTGTCGTGGTAACTCACTCTGTAAAGTCGGCCGTCTATTTGCGTTCGTAATATTATGTTCGCTGTATGACGGTGCCGCTATCTTAAAAAACCATAGACTCAGCAAACTTGTTTGCAAAGATGAAAAACATAACATAATCATTCACTACTTCATCTCATTACAGTAACTGACCTCTAACTAAGTTAGTAACTTGTATCTAGGGCATCAGAAACTACGCCCACACTTCATAATTATAACACACGAAAAATATTATAAAAAATGCTGTTTTCTGTAAAAAATCACGTCCTCAAAACTACTGAACTGATTTCAAAAATTCTTTCACTAATAGAAAGCTAATTTATCAGTATACCTAACTCAAAGGTGACTGACTGACTGACATAGTGATCTATCAACGCACAGCCCAAACCACTGGACGGATCGGGCTGAAAGGCATGCAGGTAGATGTTATGACGTAGGCATCCGCTAAGAGAGGATTTTGATTAATTCTACTCCCCAAGATAAAATAGGGGATGAAAGTTTGTATGACGGAAATCATTATTCCATGCGGGCAAAAGTAAGTTATACCTACATGTGTCTCTCTACTGTCCAGACATTAAATGTAGAACTGGTTTTTACAAGATATATTTGGACTAAATAAATTTTATTTAGTCCAAATATATCTTGTAAAAACCAGTTCTATGAGGAAAATGAAGCATAAAAACATGTTCAAGTTTATTTCAATGTCGGTCGATATGATTCACACTCGATATCGCTGCGCGTTTCAATTCGCAGTAACGGAGTTGTTATTCTGAGCTTATCGTTGTAAAAACATGATGGCGTCCGGTGGCGTGTTTCATCGTACATTTTAATTATTATTTTTCTGTTATTTCAGCTATTATTTATAAGTATTATACCTACGTATGACGTGAAATTTATACTGTTTTTTTGTGTGTATGAATGAGTGTGAGCGTAGTTTGTGATACATACGAATTCTGCAAATTTTTCATCATAACACCTACCTAGTTAGATAGGTACCTAGGTATAAAACAAAGTCGCTTCCCACTGTCTGTACCTATGCTTTTATCTTTAAAACTACGCAACGGATTTTGACGTGGTTTCTTTTAATAGATAGAGTGGTTCAAGGGGAAGGTTTTTAACATAATTGATCCCCGAATTCTCAAGGGACTGTGAACTACGGGGGTAAAGCCGCGGGGTGCTGCTAGAGTAATATAAAATCAATTGCTGTTGGTTAGTCTCGCTAAAACTCGAGAGCGATTTAGCTAATTTTGGTTTCGTAGGTAGGTACCTATTATTTGTAGAAGTCCAGGAAAAGTGACAAAAAGAATATAAGTAAGCAAGTATCTATAAAAATACCTACCTACCTACATGACTTTGTTTCATTTACATCCTACTAGCAGCACCCCGGTTTCACCCGCGTAGTTCCCGTTCCCGTGGGAATTTCGGGATAAAAAGTATCCTATGTTCTTTCCCGGACCATAAGCTACCCCTGTACCAAATTTCAAGTCAATCGGTTCAGTAGTTTAGCCGTGAAATGTAACAGACGGACAGACAGAGTTACTTTCGCATGTATCCTACTAATATTATAAAGGCGAAAGTTTGTATGTATGGATGTTTGTTACTCTTTCACGCAAAAACTACTGAATGGATTTTAATGAAACTTTACAATAATCTTGCTTATACATCAGAATAACACATAGGATACTTTTTATCCCAAAATTCCCACGGGAACGGGAACTACGCGGGTGAAGCCGCGGGGCGCTGCTAGTACTAATATATATCGCCGGGTCAGGTCAGCTACCTAGTCATTTGATAAAGTAGATACCTATATGAGTTATTTCTTTCATTATTTGAGTTATTCACCGAATTTGGTAAGAGCGGCAACGCCGCAATTGTGCCGTGGTGACGCGATGACGCAGTATGGCGCCTTGCAGACGGACATAAAAATATAACAGGTTCAGCTATTTTGGCAGCGAAAATCCCTCGTATAAAGTGTAAATGAACTTTTCTTGGACTTTCCTTCACCATGTAGAAGGAATGTTGCACGATTCCGTCTGAGTGGGTACTACCGCAGTGTCGATACCTATTCTGTTGTCAAACAGTAGTGCGAAAACATTACTGTGTTCCAGTTTGAAAGGCAATGTAGTCAGTGAAATGACTCGACACACGAGAGACTCACCAACTGATGTCTCGGGGTGATGAGCGCAGTACAGTGTTGTACACTGTGTCTGCAATGGGAGACTCACCAACTGATGTCTCGGGGTGATGAGCGCAGTACAGTGTTGTACACTATGTCTGTAATGGGAGACTCACCAACTGATGTCTCGGGGAGATGAGCGCAGTACAGTGTTGTACACTGTGTCTGTAATGGGAGACTCACCAACTGATGTCTCGGGGTGATGAGCGCAGTACAGTGTTGTACACTGTGTCTGTAATGGGAGACTCACCAACTGATGTCTCGGGGTGATGAGCGCAGTACAGTGTTGTACACTATGTCTGTAATGGGAGACTCACCAACTGATGTCTCGGGGTGATGAGCGCAGTACAGTGTTGTACACTGTGTCTGTAATGGGAGACTCACCAACTGATGTCTCGGGGTGATGAGCGCAGTACAGTGTTGTACACTGTGTCTGTAATGGGAGACTCACCAACTGATGTCTCGGGGTGATGAGCGCAGTACAGTGTTGTACACTGTGTCTGTAATGGGAGACTCACCAACTGATGTCTCGGGGTGATGAGCGCAGTACAGTGTTGTACACTGTTTGTAATGGGAGACTCACCCACTGATGTCTCGGGGTGATGAGCGCAGTATAGTGTTGTACACTGTGTCTGTAATGGGAGACTCACCAACTGATTTCTCGGGGTGATGAGCGCAGTACAGTGTTGTACACTGTTTGTAATGGGAGACTCACCCACTGATGTCTCGGGGTGATGAGCGCAGTATAGTGTTGTACACTGTGTTTGTAATGGTTATGGGTGTATTGCGCTCCATCAGGTGACTACCACGACGCTCGTCTCGTCAAATGATCATATTATAAAAAAGACTTTTAGGTACGTTATCTACAAAACAAAGGAGAATGAAAGTTTTGTACGGGGAAGTCCTATCCTAGGTACCTACATGTTGTAACACTTTGTGACCTACGTCATTTGAAAGCTCTCGATGAGTACCTACTACAACTTCTTGTACCTACCTATCTGCTGAAGTCTGTATCTCGTGCAAACGCTTTCAAATAACGTTGGTTAATTTATGGAGTCAGTTAATCCGCCGTAGTTTCCCTGCACGAGATACAGACTTCAGCCTGTACAAGAAGTTGTAGTACTCATCGAGAGCTTTCAAATGACGTAGGTCACAAAGTGTTAAAAAAGCCGAGAGCACGCTGTATTTAGGAACTAGCAGCGCCCCGCGGTTTTACCCGCGTATAGTACCCGCTCCCGTGAGAATGCGCAGCTCGTAGTATCATACAATCTCGGCACAATTCACGATCGTGTGTTAAAAAATTAAGTAACAGCGCCATCTTTTGGTAGGATTTGTGACTACAAAAAGTTACAGTAAAACATACGATTACTTTAGTTATACACAATCCCATGGGAATTTCGGGATAAAAGTATCCTATGTGTTATTCCTAGTTATAAGGAACATCTGTACCAAATTTAATTAAAATCGATACAGTAGTTTTTGCGTGAAAGTGAAACAAACATTCAAACTCACAAACTTTCGCATTTATAATATTATAGTAGGACTAGCTGCGCCCCGCGGTTTCACACGCGTAGTTCCCGTAGGAATTTCGGGATGAAAAATAGATGTTGGCCGATTCTCAGACCTACTGAATATGCTCACAAAATTTCATGAGAATCGGTCAAGCCGTTTCGGAGGAGTATGGCTACGAAAACTGTGACACGAGAATTTTATATATTAGATGTAGGTACTATGTAGTGATAGTGAAGTAGGTAGTTACCTAGGTACTGAGTGATACACATTTTTCTAGATCTCTTACGAATATAATAAAACTACAAAATATAAGTAAGTACAAAATATAATTATTTAACAGAACGGGATGTTTGTACGTACTTATTAAAGTCGAAATCCAAAATCAAATCAAAAAACTAGTCGAGGATTTCGACTTTAATAAGTACGTACAAACATCCCGTTCTGTTAAATAATTATATACGATGACGTACGTTTCGTTTAATAATAAAGTACAAGACATAAATAAGTACTTACTTACTTATTTCTTTGATTATAAGCAATAGTAAGTATAAACAAGAATAAATTAAAAAAAAACCTTTTTAAAAACAATCTTTTTTATCTTTTATTGCATTGTCATGGGACTTACATAAGTATGCCAAATTTCAGCTCAATCGGATAACCAGAAGTGGTCGGAAAATGGCTTGCAAGATTTGATTACAGACAACGGGACAGGGCCCTGATTCCCTAAACTATTAAGCTGTGATAATGCTACTCAGATGTGTTTTAATATCAACATTATGGCCGTTTTTTTGACATTTGTTGTCATTTTGGTATTCCTTTATGAAAACTACTCCACTGACTCAATGGCTCCATAAAACTTAGATGGTTGTCATGGAAACAGTATTCTGACGATTTTTATTTGAATTTTGATATGCAACAAAGACTACTGAGACACCATAGCCAAGCCATAGCAATATGAATAACTTTTAGGAGAATACCAAATTTTTGACACTCTCGTTATGGTGCCTCAATATCAACATTTGTCTGATCAATAATGTCAAATTGCAGACTTAGGCCCCAGGTGACACTAAATAATAGCTTGTAAAATATACTATAAAATAAGTAATTATACATAAGAGCAACTGTGATGTATGTAAATGACGTGAAGTCAGTAATAAACTAGTATTCGAGCGATACGGTTGTCTCATTTATCTCCCGACACACCATTTGGCGACGAGGACTAACTACCCGCAGTAAAAAAAAAAATATATGTCAGTTAAAAAGTTAACAGAAATGTCGAATTTAATCGGTACTGTGACCATTTTTGACCACAAAATTAATGAGTGGGACGTTTTCTACGGGCGTCTAGTACAATTCTTAAAGTTAAATAACATTTCGGCCAGTAATCAAAGTGCTGTGTTGTTGACTCACTTGTCGGATGAGTCCTACCGTCTGGTTCGGAACCTTGTGCATCCGGACAAACTCGAAGAAAAAACATTTGATGAGCTAGTTTATGTACTCAATAAGCATTTCACGCCAAAACGGTCGACATTCGCTGACAGAGCGAAGTTCTACGAAGCAATAAAATCGGACGGCGAAACCATCGAGGAGTGGGCAGCTCGCCTGCGTGGTTTAGCGATATATTGCGATTTTGACACGGAATTAGAAACGCTATTGCGGGACCGTTTCGTGCTCGGCTTGGGAACAGGACCAGAACGTGACAGATTGTTCGAATGTGATTCGAAGAGGTTAACATTCAGCCAAGCGATGGAGGTGGCGCAACAGGTAGCGTGTGCACGGCAAGCACGGGCTGTCATCGTTAAGGAGGAGCCGGTGTACAGAATGGAGGAGCAGCGGAGTGGCGGCCGCGCGGGCACCGCGCGCACCGCGGCACCGGGCGTCCAGGGGGCCGAGCGGCCTACGTGCACGGTTTGTGGTCTCAAAAACCACTACGCGGCTAAGTGCAGGTTCAAAAATTACAAGTGTTTAGTGTGTGGGCAAAAAGGGCATTTAAAAAAAATGTGTAGTGTAAAAAAGTCTAATTTGCATAATATTGAAACAACAAAAGAAACTCACGATAATGATTGCAAGGAATGCGAACTGTATAATTTAAGGTACGTTAATTATAATCCCATAAAAATGTCCGTTCAGGTAAACAATATAGATCTTTGTATGGAATTAGATTCGGGGTCTGGTACTTCTGTTATATCTGAGCAATGTTATTCAAATTTGTTTTCTAATATTTCATTGATAAAAAGTGACCTTAAAATGTGCTTATATAATGGACATAAAATTACTCCATTGGGGTATTTCATTGCTAAAGTTAAGTATTGTAATTTGATAAAGGATGTTAGATTTTATGTTTTACAAAACGGTGGACCCCCATTACTTGGACGCGATTTTATGTCGAAATTTAACATTTCTTTTTCAATAAATAACAATAACATTGGGTGCGAGTCTCGCGGATTGGAGCATAAAATTGTGGAAGTACAACAGTTATTGAATCAATACCCAGACCTTTGGAAAGACGAATTAGGTTGTTTTAACAAGTTTCAAGTAGAATTACAACTAAAAGAGGGTGCCACCCCTAAGTTTTTTAAGGCAAGATCAATTCCGTTCGCGCTTAGGGACAGGGTCAGTGCTGAGTTAGATAGGTTAGTCAGCCTAGGCGTACTGAAACCCGTTAGTTATTCGGATTACGCTACGCCTATTGTACCTGTTTTAAAAGAGAATGGGACATTGAAAATAGCGGGTGATTTTTCATGTACATTAAACAAAGATTTATTGATAGATAAATACCCTTTACCTAGGATAGAGGAGGTATTTGCCAAAATAGGTGGGGGGGAACATTATACGAAATTAGATTTATGTAACGCATACAATCAGTGCCCTCTTTCAAGTGCCTCACAACGGCTAACTACCATAAATACACATAAAGGATTGTTTTGTTATACCCGGTTGGTTTACGGACTCGCTAATGCGCCCGCTATTTTCCAGAAAACCATGGAAACGTTACTTTCTGGCGTAGAAGGTGTCAGTATATGGTTAGATGACATATGTGTTACAGGCCCCACGAAAACCATACATTTAGAACGATTAAAAGAAGTTTTAAAAAGATTGCAAAACGCAGGGTTACGGCTGCAGAAAGATAAATGTGTTTTCTTTAATAACAGTGTAACTTATTTAGGTTACGTGATAGATAAAACCGGTTTAAGGACGTGTCCTACTAAAGTGGAGGCTATTTTAAATGCGCCGGCGCCGACAAATATAGTGGGTGTCAAACGATTCATAGGTATGGTAAACTATTACAGAAACTTTGTTCCAAGTGCATCCGCCATTTTAAGTTCCCTACATGAGTTATTACGATCCGGTGTAAAATGGTATTGGGGTGAACGACAACAAACTGCATTCGAACTCGTTAAAAGCGAGCTAGCTAGCGACCGAGTGCTGGCTCATTTCGATCCGCAGGCGCCGCTAACGCTCACGGTGGACGCGGGGCCGAGCGGGCTCGGCGCGGTGCTCGCGCATGGCAGCGCCACCGCCGCGGGCGCACGCCGCGATCGTCCTATTGCTTTCGCGTCGCGCACTCTAACAGCTAGCGAACGGAACTACAGTCAGTTACAGAAAGAAGCTACGGCAATAATATTTGGAGTCAAACATTTCCATCAATATTTATATGGCCGTGAAACACCTTTTATTCTTAAGACAGATCACAGACCCCTTATTTCTATTTTTGGGAAAAAGAATGGTATTTCTGTAACGGCAGCTTTAAGACTGCAAAGATACGCGATTATACTATCGGCATACAACTATACAGTGCAATACGTAGGCGGACAGAATAATCAGGTAGCGGATTATTTTTCACGTTCACCTTGTTCTTTAACAATAGATAAGGAACGGGAGGACGAAAGCACTAGATATTTCTTATTCTTAGAGTCGAATACGGAACCGGTTTCATTTAATGATATCAGACGAGCGACGGAAAGTGATAGTGTAATAGTAACAGTAATTAAATATATGAAGATGGGTTGGCCTAGGAAAATAAATTGTAAATCAGTAATGCCATATTTTCAATGTAAAACGGATTTAGAATTAATCGAAGGCTGTTTATTTCGCGGCCACAGAATAGTAATTCCCAATGTTTATAGAACACGTATGTTAAAGGAACTGCATTCAGCTCATTTCGGCGTGGTAAAAACAAAAAGTTCCGCCCGTAGTAGAATGTGGTGGCCGGGAATCGACTCTGATATCGAGAGGTGGGTTGGCGGGTGTGACACATGCACCGCTATGCGCAGCGCACCGCCGCGCGCGCCCCCCTCGCCGTGGCCGCGGCCGCCGACGCCGTGGTACCGCATTCACATAGATTACATGTCTATTGGACAACATGTTTACCTTATTGTTGTTGACGCGTATTCCAAATGGCTGGAGTGTGTACTAATGGACCGTGGTACTTCCACAAACTCTTTAATAACTAAATTAAAGGAAATGTTCGCTAAATTCGGTATTCCCAATGTTATTGTTTCAGATAATGATCCGAAAATAAGTTCATTGGAATTTTCTCAATTTTGTCGTTTTAATGGGATAGAACACTTAACATCACCAATTTATCATCCTGCCAGTAACGGCCAGGCTGAAAATTCTGTCAAAACTTGTAAAAAAATGATTAAGTGTATTTTAAATGATAGTAAATGTATAAAATTAATACAAGAAAAATTGTTAAGTTTTCTTTTTCAATACAGAAACACTATTCATTGTGCTACCGGGGTAACTCCATCACAATTAATGTTTGGTCGCAACTTAAAGTCTAGACTTGATTTATTATTACCACAAAAACATAACAGAGAACAGGAAAAACAAATTTCGTCATTAAAATCTAGTAGAACTTTTAAGATAGGTGAAAAAGTATGGGCTAAATGGTATGTTGCTAGAAAAAGTATTTGGTGTACAGGTATCATACAAAAGTGTATGGGTAATAGATTGTTTGAAATATATTTTGTAGATTATGATATGACTTGTAATAGACATCTAGATCAAATAAGAAAATATGTAAATAATGAGACGCATTGTAAGGTGACGACGTTGCCTGTGTCCGCACCGGCAGTGTCGTCCGTATATGAGGCCTTATCGCAGCAGCCGCCGTCCACGCTGGCGGCGCCGACTTCCACGCCGGCGGCGCCGACTTCCACGCCGGCGTCGGCGCCGACATCTACGCCGGCGTCGGCGCCGACATCCACGCCGGCGCCGGCGCCGCCTAAAGATGATAGTGTTGTAGATGACCTTCCTTCGCCTTCGGAGGTCATTAGTGTTCCCTCACCTTCACCGTCGGGGGGAGGTGAGCGGTTTATTGAGGGTAATAATAGTGGTAACCAATCACCGGGGGGTGCTAGATCAGACGGTGAGGAATGGGCGGAGGCTTGCTCGGAGGCAGGAGAGGATATACCCTCTCACACAGTTAGGCCAATGGTTTCACAGGAGGTTAGTGTTCAAGTAGAACCTAACACTCGTATAATGCGTGTTAGGAAACCAATTAGTTATAGGAAATATTTTTAAGTTAAGTATAAGTAACTAGTTGTTAAAATTATAGTATTGTTGTTTTATCTATAAGTAAATATTGTTTTTGTCAAGTTTTTGTTTTGTTACAGATTTCCAAATTAATGGTGGAGGGATGTGATGTATGTAAATGACGTGAAGTCAGTAATAAACTAGTATTCGAGCGATACGGTTGTCTCATTTATCTCCCGACACACCAGCAACACCTTGACACCCACCACCACTATAGAGCCACAATCTTTTTTGTGCCGGCGGCCAAAATTGTAAGCACCTATTGTCATTGTGACTCTAATGTCATTTGGATACAATTTCAATAAACTGACAACCAAAAGATGCGATTACAGCGACGCTGGCACCGGCACAGGAAAGATAGTGACCACGGTGATGGATGCCTAAGGTTCAGTTGCTAAATGTCGGATTGTTTATTCACAAGTTTTTTCTTTTTTAGGTTCTGTACAAAGGGCAAACTTCGCTGTCCGTCCGTCTGTCACCAGGCTGTATCTCAAGACCGGTGATAGCTAGACAGATGATCACAGATGATGTATTTCTATTGCCGCTATAACAACAAATTCTAAAAATAAAATAATTCAAGGGGGCTCCCATACAACAAACGCGATTTTTTGCCTATTTTTGGTACGACTCGCACTTGGCCGGTTTTTTTTTACTTTATGTCAAGTGACAAAGACAATGTTTGGGAGTAGCAATCTGACTTGCCCACAGGACTTAGGTACCTATCTGACACTTAATCAGCTACTGGAGAAGCAGCCTGTACATCTCAACATTTTCTTGTAGGTCCAGTAATAGGTACCCCGACTTACGCGGATCGGAGATACCTACGCGGTTATTCTTATGACAACTTACGACAAATAGGGATGACGACTAAAACAATCTAATTAGTCCGTCAGATAGATTTCGCAAAAATATTGGACACGTATTTTCTCTTTTTTGATACAAACAAATAATTAAGACGATATAGTGCATAGACAACTCGTGTGACGTCACAGCTACATACATGTTTTCATGAGAATCGGTCAAGCCGTTTCGGAGGAGTATGGCAACGAAAACTGTGACACGAGAATTTTATATATTAGATTTCTAGAGTAATAGATAAAATACTGATGTCGACAAAAAAATAATTATTCCGTCAGATAGATTTCGAAAAAATATTGGACACTTATATTTTCTTTTTGATAAAAACAAATAATAAGGACGATACAGTGCATAGAAAGCGTCACAGCTAAGTGGACTTTTCATCTAAAATTATCATCACAAGCTCACTCTTAAATTTTAATGCGTTATAACTAAGTCAGTTTTATTAATTTAATAAAACAAAAATATAAGTACCTACGTGTCTAATATTTTTTCGAAATCTATCTGACGGACTAATTAGAATTTCATTTTGTTTACCCAGTCGACATCCCTAATTCTTGTGGAAAAACAATACTTATTCCATAAAACATTACGTATGCAATGCAAATTCGGTATATGACTACGTACGCAGCACCCATTATTGATTAAAAGACCAATAAAATAGTCGAGTGGTTGAACCCCGACTTACGCGGCTATCTCTCGGTCCCACCTAACGCGTAACTCCGGGGTAATCCTGTATTTTGCCGCGTGCGTTTTAGAACGAATAACAAATTATAAACAACGCGAATCGCCAGTAGAACATTGCATGATAATTTGATATTAAAGTAAATAGGTATGACATGACATTGCCTGACATTTGTTAAGAGCGGCAACGTCGCGATGTGACGCGCCATGGCGCCTTGCAGACGGCTAAAATAAATACCTAGGTAGGTACAGTCTCGGAACGAAAAGGTTCATCAATTTTCAAATTGATTCGTATAATGTGTCGCGAAAACATATTACCTTTTGAAACTATGGTACAGAATAGACTCGGGTTGGGGAAAATAATTTTCTACTGCTCGATAATAAAGTTCAAAATTATTCAGATCAGTGTTGTTTGACAGGATAAATATTTTGTCAACAAGATTTTTGATTCACTAAAACCTTCTTGTTGGTTCAAACTGCCATTATTATTTTTGTTTAAACTATTGTCAATCGGTCAATGTCATCATTGCAAAATATCAAAGAGGTTTTTAAATGCAATTTCGTGCAATTGGTACCAATAGCGCTTACGGAGTGATCGAATTGAGCGTATTCGCACCAACGAAAGTAATGGGACGTCATCAGTGACGTCATTAAGGTGTGCAAACGCTGCTCATGGAAAATAGGTTGTGCAGTGCGCAAATGTCAAACTCAAAATACCAAAAGTAAGGCAACATAGTTGAAGTTTGTTTTTAAAATGTATGGACACAATTTTTTTGGTATCGAAACTTTTTTAAAAACATAGCAATTTAAAAAAAACAATCTATAACTCACTAGTGAATAAAACGTGTCATTATTCAACTGTTTTTGCACAAGTAAGAGCCTCTTTATGAGCAAGTGTGTTGAAAAACAATATTTTTACGAAATATTGCATTCTTATCAATTACTAATTACAACAACTGTTTTCTGAATCTTGCAATTCGAAATGCCGAGTACGAAACTCTAATTTTGACATTTGCGCACACCGTTACGACCGTACTTTAATAACATAAAATAATCATTCACTAGGTACGTCATCTCATTACAGTAACTGACCCCTAACTAAGTCCGTAACTTGTACCTAGGGTATCAGAAACTACCTACGCACACACTCATTCACACACACCCAGACCGAGACAAACATTTGTGGTTCACACAAATATTCACTCCGCACGGGAATCGAACCCGCAACATTAAAGTCTAAAAGACAATAGTAGCTTCCCATTTTGGCCGCCGGCACAGAAATATTGTGACACATTAGTTTAAATATTCGTTAAATTACTCTGAGTGCGGGTGTTAGTAATATTAGTTTCAATTTTGTATGAATTCGTGATATGGATAAGCGGCAACGTCGCATGACGCAATCCATCCTACACTCCTGCCTAGCCTACATTAAAACTATACCTAGGTATCATAAAATCAATAGTCCAGTCTAGCGATGGGTGTGTTCTGCTGACACATAAAGTCTGCTAATCTAACGGCCGTTCCCAATAATCGACCTGTCTATAATCTTGCTTGTTGACGGATATAAAACCAAGGAAACTTTGAATAATCTGACATTTTACATACATTTTTACGTATTACATTATACCTACAATCTTTCCTGTGCCGGTGACAGCGTCGCTGTAATCGCATCTTTTGGTTGTCAGTTTATTGAAAATGTATCTGTCGTGGCCATGTCGTAAATTTGCCCATTTCATGAAATAGTCGCATTTCATGATATGGCCAACTTAATTTGATCACATCATTAAATTGTTATCGTTTCACGATAGCGCTTGCAGCGCCTTCTCCGGTAATTAATGTAACTAGTTAGTTCACCATATCGAGAAACGATTGGATTGCTTATCATTATCATTGATCTGCCCTAACCACATCATGATGTGGCCAATAGACAGTGAGACATTTCATGAAATGCGACCATTTCATGAAATGGTCAAATTTACGATATGGCCACGACATATATACAAATGACGATAAAGTCAAAGTGACAATAATAGCTTCCAATTTTGGCCGCCGGCACAGAAAAGATTGTGACACATATCAATACACCTACAAGACGCGACACGCTGTGTGTAATGAACTTTGGGGTGCTTTGTTACCAGAGAGCGATATACCTACCTATCTACAAGTGATAGGATTGGACAAGTTAGTAAGACAGTTACACTACTACATAAAACTCGACTTTGTGTTGTACCTACTATTGAGCCGAATCGCGTTACTGCCACCAACTAGGTACCTATCTGTGCCGGCGGCCAAAACATGAAGTTGTAGGTAAAAAATGGAGCCCACACTTGGAACAACTCTAGGTCTCTGTGGGCCGATCTCTCTTTTTAGTCAGACCTTCTCTTTCTAGAGGTTACCTTAGTAAGAAAGAGAGAGCCTGCCCACAGAGACGCGATAGTGATACATATAGGTATGCTTCAAGTAGGTATTCGAAGTGTCGACTCCATTTTTACCTTTAACTTCATGAGCCAAAATTGGAAGCTACTATTGTCATTGTGACTATAATGTCATTTGTATACATTTTCATTACACTGACAATCATCTGACAACCAAATGATGCTATTACAGCGACGCTGGCACCGGCACATATATGTTTGTGGCATTATACGCGAATCGCTGTGTTATTTCGTCATTATATTTGAGATCACTGCTTGTTACTTGTTGACAGGCTCTTCTCCGTAATTATATAGCGATGAGCGTCGAATCAACGAACGGTTTAAATAGACGGTCTACGTTCAATCAACGTTTCGACGGTCTACAGTTCATTCGTCTACTGGTTGAATTCATAGACTAGTCCACGGCGTTTTTATCTACTGTCAACGCGACGAGCGTCGACGACGACGCGTGAACGTATCGTTCCTTCATTGAAATAAAGGAATTTGAACCTTAAATGTATGGTGTTAGAGTTGATATTTTGTTGTTTGTTTTATAACTAGTTTTGAAACGTATCGTTCATTCGTTGAAATAAAGCAATTTGAACCTTAAATGTATTGAGTTAGAGTTGATATTTTGTTGTTTGTTTTTTAGACCGCGCTTAGTCGATTAAACGTCTGCCGTTATTGCGTTAACTAGTCGACGAATTCAACTAGTTAATCGACTAGTCGACGGACGTTCATGGGCGGTCTAGTTTCGTTGACGAAAAATACGTCAACGACCCATGCCTTAGACGACTCAGTGGCGTCCATTTTCCGTGAGGTGGGCGTCTAGTACCAGTTCAGTTCTTCCAAGAAGCCGATCAGTCCCCTCACGTTTCTGGTGACTTCCTGGAGTGTGCTGGGCGACCCGAGGAGCAGCCGTCTGCATTTTGAGTTGACTATTAGAAAGGTGTAGGTATGAATAATTTTCATACATATCTGTGTGTCATGCTGTCATGCTGCATGTTGGCCTTAGCAGCATGTCGGTGACGCCGACTCGACGACCAACCGTAACCACTGGGAGTGAGTCGATGATCTCAAACTACAGAATAATTTGTTGAACCAAGCTGGATAAATAATTATTCTGGTCGCGTCGCCTCGCACGGAGCGGCAACACCGCATGCCATTGAATCCTCGCAAAAATTATGTATTTATAGATATCTAGCAGCACCCCGCTGTTCCACCCGCATAGTTCCCGTTCCCGTGGGAATACAGATATAAAATATAGCCTATGTTACTCAGGGTGAAAGTAGCTTTCTAATGGTGAAAGAATTGTTGTATTCGGTTCATTAAGTTAGTTTCTTTTCTCTTTAAACCTAAAAAAATATTTGAGTAGATTACGAGTATGTAGGTACCTGTGCATTTATCTATACTAATATTATAAAGAGGAAAGATTTGTTTGTTTGTTTGTTTGTTTGTAATGAATAGTAGGCTCCGAAACTACTGGACCGATTTCAAAAATTCTTTCACTAATGGAAAGCTAATTTATCAGTGCGAGACATAGGCTATATTTTATCCCCGTAATCCCACGGGAACGGGAACTACGCGGGTGAAACCGCGGGGAGCTACTAGTAATTTATATTTATAAGAATTTATAAAGCTGAAGAGTTTGTTTGGACGCGCTAATCTCAGGAACTACTGGTCCGATTTGAAACATTCTTTCAGTATTAGATAGCGCATTTATCGAGGAAGGCTATAGGCTATATGACGTCACGCTACGACCAATAGGAGAGTGGCATTAGTAGGTAGTTATCGCGAGTAAACCTGCGGGCTTTAATAATGGAATATTGCTGTATCGTTCTGTAAGATGCCACTGCACCCTAAATAAGTATGTCTCTCACAGATATTAGTACAGTGACAATGAAAATATTGAACTTAACAGAATGTTGGTAATTACCTCCTTTTCATTCAACAACATTCGTGTTTTCAGAAATAAACTCAAATCATTTCTATTTCTTAATCAGAAACAGAATGAGCTGTTGAAACATGATATTAGTATTATATGATTTTAGTGTTATTTATATCAACCTACATATGTACATGTACTAACCACATTCATACCATCTTTGTTTGTTTGTTGAAAATAGGATATTGATTTGGCAGTCTGCAATTTAATTTAATTTAGTTCGATGTTTAACCTTATTGTTATATGGTTTGTAACTTTCTTTCTATGTTTGTATATTTTTATTATGTATTGTAATTCGCTCTGTTTTTTTATATTAATATTTTTCTGAGGTCATCCGTGAATTCACCAATGGGTTCCAACGGAAGACCAGCGTCAGTTGTTTCAGCTGGCAACATGCTGAGCTGGAACCCTTTGTGACAATAGTTATTAATATTATTTAGTTTATAAGATAATACTGTGTGTCACAATAAACTTTTTTCATTTCATTTCATGGTGCCGTTTTAGAGCTCTAAAAACGCATCTATACTTGATTATAATATCATCCGAACAGTAGTTCGGTGTTTTACAGAATGTTGGTAATTACCTCCTTTTCATAAAAACATGTTAATCATCGCGTGTTGGTGACGCCAAAAAACCAGCACGAAATCTCGTAGGTACCTACCTACTTATTTCGGACACCTAACTGTATCTCAAGTCTCACCACGCCCGCCGCTAGAATGCGACTTTTATTGACAACCAGGTTTCACCCGCGTGGAACCTTATCCCGTGGGAATTTTGGGATAAAAAATATCCTATGTGTTATTCCTAGGTATGAAGAACATTTGTACCAATTTCATTAAAATCCATTCCAGTAGTTTTTGCGTGAAAGAGGAACAAACATCCACACATCCACACTCACAAACATTCGGCTTTACACCTAACTAGCGGCGCCCTGCGGTTTCACCCGCGTAGTTCCCGTTCCCGTAGGAATATGGGGATAAAACTATGCTAAAAACCTTCCCACTGAATCACTGTATCTATTAAAACAAACCGCACCAAAATCCGTTGCGTGGTTTTAATGATCTAAGCATAGTACATAGGGACAGAGAAAGCGACTTTGTTTTATACTTATCCTAATGTACCTACCTAGTGATTTGTTGTTATAGCGGCAATAGAAATACATCATCTGTGATCATCTGTCTAGCTATCACCGGTCTTGAGATACAGCCTGGTGACAGACGGACGGACAGCGAAGTCTCATTAAGGGACTAGACACATGTATCCAGCTCCATTCAGCGTTTGTCCATACAAAACAACGATTTTGTATGGATGGATGCGTCTCCAAACAAAATGGTTGTTTTGTATGGACAAACGCTGAATGGAGCTGAATACCTGTGTCTAGTCCCTAATGGGGTCCCGCTTTTACCCTTGGGTTACGGCACCCTATAACAGCCTTAACTTTGTATTATGTCAGGCCGTTGGCAATTGCGATGAATATAACATTAAATTAAAAATTTAAAAAACCCCCAACACAATTACTTTCAAACCCCCATAACTTATAAACGGGTTTACCGATTTTCATCAAACATGTCTAAGAACACTCGCACGTAAGTCCCCTTTAATACAAAAAAACTAAATTGAAATCGGTTCATCCGTTCGGGAGCTATGATGCCACAGACAGACAGATACACACACACACAGACACGTCAAACTTATAACACCCCTATTTTTGCGTCGGGGGTTAATGAAACACTGAATTGTAAACACTTTTGTGACCGCCATAATGGAAACTGGAAATATCTGAAACCTCCATATTGGGGCTCAAGTTGGGAGCACCGCGACACTACAGAGAGAGGTACATAGGTACATCATTACTACATAGTATAAAACAGTCGCTTCCCGCTGTCCGTTGTGCTGTTGGTCCGACTACAAGGAAAAATATTGAAATAAACTCGTTGGTAGCAGACGATGACGCAATCGCAGCAATATTTCAGGAAAATGAACTTTAGCAACACAAAGTTTAGGTGCAGATGACCATGACACGTCTAGATTGAATTCGACAATACAAAATGTGTCTTTGGTAGCGATAACAAAGTTCAAACTTGTTTGACATTTTGATCTCATTATCGAAGCGCATTAAAATATTCGCAGAATTTGCCGTTGAGAATCCATATCTTAATTACAACTAGCAGCGACCCGCGGTTTTACCCGCGTTGTTCCATCTCCCATGAGAATTCGGGGATAAAATTATGCTAAAAACCTTCCTCTTGAATCACTCTATCTATTAAAACAAACCGCATCACAATCCGTTGCGTAGTTGTAAAGATGTAAGCATACATTAGGGACGGACAGCGGGAAGCGACTTTGTTTTATACTAGGTACATATATGTAGTGATGACTATGAAAACTTTGGTGGTCTAACTTACTCCTGCCAATCCTGAGATCTAGTGTTCGATTGCTGCGTCGAGCAATGCTTGCTATCCAAAATAAGCTATTATACGCCTGTAACTAGCTCGAATTTGGAATCACCGACACAGGAAGCAGTGTTTCTAACAAAAACTTTATACGTAACTATATCTTGCAGTTCTACCCGCGTTAGCTCGTCTCCTATTGGTCGTAGCGTGACGTCATATGCCTATAGCCTTCCTCGATAAATGGGCTATCCAACACTGAAAGAATGTTTCAAATCAGACCAGTAGTTCCTGAGATTAGCGCGTTCAAACAAACTAACATTTCAGCTTTAATATTAGTACCTGTTTTGAGATGTACCTACAAACTTTGTTATATTTTATGTATCTATGTTATAGCAGGTTTTTAGGTCAAGAAAATTAATAAAATGTGGCAAAATCCTAAAAAAGAGACCTAGGTAGGTATATAACATAACATAATCATTCACTACATCATCTCATTACAGTAACTGACCCCTAGCTAAGTCCGTAACTTGTATCTAGGGTATCAGAAACTACGCACACACTCATTCACATACACACCCCGACCGAGACAAACAATTGTGGTTCACACAAATATTCACCCCGCACGGGAATCGAATGCAACCTTAAGGATGGCAGTCCGGCATGGTGACCACTCTGCCATCGAGGTCGTCTCATATCTGTAGCACAAAGCAAAAACTTTACCCACTTTTATATTCGGCTTGCGCCCAATAAATGAAATCAAGCTCAATCGTATGGTTTGAATATCCTAACCTAACTAATATTAGGTACCTATAAATGCTAAAGTAACTCTGTCTGTCTGTCTGTCTGTTACCTTTTCACGGCCAAACTACTGAACCGATTGACTTGAAATTTGGTACAGGGGTAGCTTATGGTCCGGGGAAGGACATAGGCTACGTTTTATCCCGAATTTCCCACGGGATCGAAAATTACGCGGGTTGAAACCGCGGGCACAACTAGTAGGCTATATACCTACCTGTGACGTCACGCTACGACCTATGTAAGTGGCAATAGTAGGTAGTAAACGCGAGTAAACCTGCGGGCTTTAATAATGGAATATTGCTGTATCGTTCTGGAAGATGCCACTGCACCCTAAGTATGTCTCTCACAGATATTAGTACAGTGACCATGAAAATATTGAACTTAACAGAATGTTGGTAATTACCTCCTTTTAATGGTGCCGTTTTAGAGCTCTAAAACGCATCTATACTTGATTATAATATCATCCGAACAGTAGTTCGGTGTTTAACCGAATGTTGGTAATTACCTCCTTTTCATAAGAACATGTTAATCATCGCGTGTTGGTGACGCCAAAAAACCAGCACGAAATCTCTATATAAAATAACTTATTTCGGACACCTTAACTGTATCTCAAGTCTCAACACGCCCGCCGCTAGAATGCGACTTTTATTGACAACCAGGTTTCACCTGCGTGGAACCTTATCCCGTGGGAATTTTGGGATAAAAAATATCCTATGTGTTATTCCTAGGTATGAAGAACATTTGTACCAATTTCATTAAAATCCATTCCAGTAGTTTTTGCGTGAAAGAGGAACAAACATCCACACTCACAAACATTCGGGTTTACGCCTAACTAGAGGCGCCCTGCGTTTTCACCCGCGTAGTTCCCGATCCCGTAGGAATATGGGGATAAAACTATGCTAAAAACCTTCCCACTGAATCACTCTATCTATTAAAACAAACCGCATCACAATCCGTTGCGTAGTTTTAATGATCTAAGCATAGTATGTACATAGGGACAGAGAAAGCGACTTTGTTTTATACTTATACATGTACCTAGTGATTTGTTGTTATAGTGGCAATAGAAATACATCATCTGTGATCGTCTGTCTAGCTATCACCGGTCTTGAGATACAGCCTGGTGACAGACGGACGGACAGCGAAGTCTCATTAAGGGACTAGACACATGTATTCAGCTCCATTCAGCGTTTGTCTATACAAAACAACGATTTTCTATAGAGACGATTCAGCTGAATAGATGCGTCTCCAAACAAAATCGTTGTTCTGTATTGACAAACGCTGAATGGAGCTGAATACAATCTACTCCCTAATAGGATCCCGCTCTTACCCTCGGGCTACGGCACCCTATAACAGCCTTAACTTTTTATTCTGTCAGGCCGTTGGCAACTGCGATGATAAATAACATTAAATTAAAAATTTTAAAAACCCCCAACGCAATTACTTTCAAACCCCCATAACTTTTACCCGAACCGATTTTCATCAAACATGTCTAAGAACACTCGCACGTAAGTCCGCTTAAATACAAAAAAAACTAAATTGAAATCGGTTCATCCGTTCGGGAGCTATAATGCCACAGACAGACAGATACACACACACACACAGACACGTCAAACTTATAACTCCCCTCTTTTTGCGTCGGGGGTTAATTAAACACTGATTTGTAAACACTTTTGTGACCGCCATAATGGAAACTGGAAATATCTGAAACCTCCATATTGGGGCTCAAGTTGGGAGCACCGCGACACTACAGAGAGAGGTACATAGGTACATCAACACTACATAGTATAAAACAGTCGCTTCCCGCTGTCCGTTGTGCTGTTGGTCCGACTACAAGGAAAAATATTGAAATAAACTCGTTGGTCGCAGACGATGACGCAATCGCAGCAATATTTCAGGAAAATGAACTTTAGCAACACAAAGTTTAGGTGCAGATTACTATGACACGTCTAGATTGAATTCGACAATACAAAATGTGTCTTTGGTAGCGATAACAAAGTTCAAAGTTGTTTGACATTTGATATTTTGATCTCATTATCGAAGCGCATTAAAATATTCGCAGAATTTGCCGTTGAGAATCCATATCTTAATTACAACTAGCAGCGCCCCGCGGTTTTACTCGCGTAGTTTCCGCTCCCGTGAAAATGCGGGGATAAAATTATGCTAAAAACCTTCCTCTTGAATCACTCTATCTATTAAAACAAACCGCATCACAATCCGTTGCGTAGTTGTAAAGATGTAAGCATACATAGGGGCGGACAGCGGGAAGCGACTTTGTTTTATACTAGGTACATATATGTAGTGATGACTATGAAAACTTTGGTGGTCTAACTTACTCCTGCCAATCCTGAGATCTAGTGTTCGATTGCTGCGTCGAGCAATGCTTGCAATCCAAAATAAGCTATTATACGCCTGTAACTAGCTCGAATTTGGAATCACCGACACAGGAAGCAGTGTTTCTAACAAAAACTTTATACGTAACTATATCTTGCAGTTCTACCCGCGTTAGCTCGTCTCCTATTGGTCGTAGCGTGACGTCATATGCCTATAGCCTTCCTCGATATATGGGCTATCCAACACTGAAAGAATGTTTCAAATCAGACCAGTAGTTCCTGAGATTAGCGCGTTCAAACAAACTAACATTTCAGCTTTAATATTAGTACCTGTTTCGAGATGTACCTACAAACTTTGTTATATTTTATGTATCTATGTTATAGCAGGTTTTTAGGTCAAGAAAATTAATAAAATGTGGCAAAATCCTAAAAAAGAGACCTAGGTAGGTATACCTATAACATAACATAATCATTCCCTCCATCATCTCATTACAGTAACTGACCCCTAACTAAGTCCGTAACTTGTATCTAGGGTATTAGAAACTACGCACACACTCATTCACATACACACCCCGACCGAGACAAACAATTGTGGTTCACACAAATATTCACCCCGCACGGGAATCGAATGCAACCTTACGGATGGCAGTCCGGCATGGTGACCACTCTGCCATCGAGGTCGTCTCATATCTGTAGCACAAAGCAAAAACTTTACCCACTTTTATATTCGGCTTGCGCCCAATAAATGAAATCAAGCTCAATCGTATGGTTTGAATATCCTAACTAATATTAGGTACCTATAAATGCTAAAGTAACTCTGTCTGTCTGTCTGTCTGTTACCTTTTCACGGCCAAACTACTGAACCGATTGACTTGAAATTTGGTACAGGGGTAGCTTATGGTCCGGGGAAGGACATAGGCTACGTTTTATCCCGAATTTCCCACGGGATCGAAAATTACGCGGGTTGAAACCGCGGGCACAACTAGTAGGCTATATACCTACCTGTGACGTCACGCTACGACCTATGTAAGTGGCAATAGTAGGTAGTAAACGCGAGTAAACCTGCGGGCTTTAATAATGGAATATTGCTGTATCGTTCTGGAAGATGCCACTGCACCCTAAATATCTCTCTCACAGATATTAGTACAGTGACAATGAAAATATTGAACTTAACAGAATGTTGGTAATTACCTCCTTTTAATGGTGCCGTTTTAGAGCTCTAAAAACGCATCTATACTTGATTATAATATCATCCGAACAGTAGTTCTGTGTTTAACAGAATGTTGGTAATTACCTCCTTTTAATAATAACATGTTAATCATCGCGTGTTGGTGACGCCAAAAACTAGCACGAAATCTCGTACTTCAGACACCTTTTTCATGATATTAGTACTTATAGTAGTATTGAGCTAACATCATCGACAGTCGTTACGGGTAGTTAGAGCCCTCAAAAGTCTAACATTTGGTTTAACCAAAAAATGTCGTATATCCCTCTGGGTTGTGAAGGTCTGATGGCAGTCGCTTCACGTAAAATACTGACATTCCGCCAAATCTGGTTAAACTGAAAACCGACCCCAAATAGACATGGAATAAAGGTGCGGAGAAGAGAAGATTTGTTGTTATAGCTGCAATAGAAATAGTTAAGTAGGTATGTATCTGTGATTTCAACTGTCTATATCACCGTTCTTGAGATGACCTTTGATAATACCAGAGAGAGATAGAGCGTCGGTGGCTCAGGGGTTAAGGCTATTGACTTCCGATCGGAAGGTGTCTGGTTCGAACCCCACCAGTCCCGCCACGTACCAATATGTTTTCAATTTTCTAATTCATAAGTACGTTAATTTCGACGCTCTTACGGTGAAGGAAAACATCGTGAGGAAACCTGCACACACCTGGGAAGAAATTCTAAGGTTGTGTGTGAAGTCGACCAACCCGCACTTGGCCAGCGTGGTTGACTAAGGCCTAATCACCCTAGTTCAGGGTAGGCTCGTGCCCCTCGGTGGGGACATTGTAATGAGCTGATGATGATGAATACCAGAGAGAACCTTGGTCGGGATCCTTATTCTATTATAGATACATTTATCCAGCTCCATTCAGCGATTCGCTATAACATAAAAGTTAGACCAAGAAATTGTACTAGTTGAAACAAAGAGACCGCGGAAAAACGCGAATGCTGAAAATTAATGCACGGAAAAACGATTTCGCGGATACCTTCTAACAAACCGTTTGTCCATACAAAACAACGATTTTGTATAGAGACGATTCAGCTGAATGGATGCGTCTCCAAACAAAATGGTTGTTTTGTATGGACAAACGCTGAATGGAGCTGAATACCTGTGTCTAGTCCCTAATGGGGTCCCGCTCTTACCCTTGGGTTACGGCACCCTAATAACAGCCTTAACTTTGTATTATGTCAGGCCGTTGGCAACTGCGATGAAAATAACATTAAATTAAAAGTTTAAAAAACCCCCAACACAATTACTTTCAAACCCCCATAACTTATAAACGGGTTTACCGATTTTCATCAAACATCCGCTTTAATACAAAAAAAACTTAATTGAAATCGGTTCATCCGTTCGGGAGCTATGATGCCACAGGCAGACAGATACACACACACACACACACACAGACACGTCAAACTTATAACACCCCTCTTTTTGCGTCGGGGGTTAATGAAACACTGAATTGTAAACACTTTTGTGACCGCCATAATGGAAACTGGAAATATCTGAAACCTCCATATTGGGGCTCAAGTTGGGAGCACCGCGACACTACATAGAGAGGTACATAGGTACATCATCACTACATAGTATAAAACAATCGCTTCCCGCTGTCCGTCCCTATGTGCGCTTACATCTTTAAAACTACGCAACGGATTGTGATGCGGTTTGTTTTAATAGATAGAGTAATTCAAGAGGAAGGATTTTTGGCAATTTTTTCACTGCATTCTCACGGGAGCGGAAACTACGCGAGCATAACCGCGGGGCGCTGCTAGTTGTAATTAAGATATGGATTCTTAACGGCAAATTCTGCGAATATTTTAATGCGCTTCGATAATGAGATCAAAAATGTCAAACAAGTTTGAACTTTGTTATCGCTACCAAAGACACATTTTGTATTGTCGAATTCAATCTAGACGTGTCATAGAAATCTGCACCTAAACTTTGTGTTCCTAAAGTTCATTTTCCTGAAATATTGCTGCGATTGCGTCATCGTCTGCGACCAACGAGTTTATTCCAATATTTTTCCTTGTAGTCGGACCAACAGCAAGTTATTCATGCCTTAATGTTTCCTGTTGTCTTTTCTAACTAGCAGCGCCCCGCGGTTTCACCCGCGTAGTTCCCGTTCCCGTGTGAATACAGGGATAAAATATAGCCTATGTTACGCACTGATCAATTAACTTTCCATTAGTGAAAGAATTTTTGAAATCGGTTCAGTAGATCCCGAGATTACTCCTTACAATTTAACAAACACATAAACTTTACTTCTTTATAATATTGGTATAGATTTATATTATGAAGCATACGGTGAAGGAAAACATCGTGAGGAAACCTGCACACACCTGGGAAGAAATTCTAAGGTTGTGTGTGAAGTCGACCAACGCGCACTCGGCCTGTGAGGGACTAAGGCCTTATCACCCTAATTCAGGGTAGGCTCGAGACCATCGGTGGGGACATTACATGAGCTGATGATGATGATTAAGAAGCAGCGCCCCGCGGTTTCACCTGCGTAATTCCCGCTCCCCTGAGAATGCCGGGATAAAATTACTAAAAACCTTCCTCTTGAATCACTCTATCTGTCTAACCTAACCGTATTCGGGACGGACAGCGGGAAGCGACTTTGTTTTATACTATGTAGTGATGACAATGAAAACTTTGGTGGTCTAACTTACTCCTGCCAACCCTGAGATCTAATATTCGATTGCTGCGTCGAGCAATGCTTGCAATCCAAAATAAGCTATTATACGCCTGTAACTAGCTCGAATTTGGAATCACCGACACAGGAAACAGTGTTTCTAACAAAAACTTTATACCTACGTAACTATGGAAAATACTGTCATTCCGCCAAATCTGGTTAAACTGAAAACCGACCCCAAATAGACATGGGATAAAGGTTCGGGAAAGAAAAAGAACAATTTAAGCATTCATTGTTTTATTACAAATATAATGAAATTCATAATATTTTACATATATTTATCATATTTTAATAAGTAAGTGTACATTTTTATGTATAACAAGAATAAATAAAAAAAACTTTTTTATCTTTTATTGCATTGTCATGGGACTTACATAAGTATACCAAATTTCAGCTCAATCGGATAACCAGAAGTGGTCAAAAAATGGCTTGCAAGATTTGATTACAGACAACGGGACAGGTGACATTAAATAAAAGCTTGCGAAACCTTATCAATATGTACAGTCTCGGAACGAAAAGGTTCGTCAATTTTCAAATTGATTCGTATAATGTGTCGCGAAAACATATTACCTTTTGAAACTATAGTACAGAATAGACTCGGGTTAGGGAAAATAATGTTCTACTGCTAGATAATAAAGTTCAAAATTATTCAGATCAGTGTTGTTTGACAGGATAAATATCTTGTCAACAAGATTTTTGATAAACTAAAACCTTCTTGTTGGTTCAACCTGCCATTATTATTTCTGTTAAAACTATTGTCATCGGTCAATATCGTCATTGCTAAATATCAAAGAGGTTTTTATATGCCGCGCGCACAAGGCAGTGTTTAAAAAAAGGATAGAAAAATCAAGCAAAACCTTATTCGATAGCAAACGTCATTCTATTTATTTAAATGTTAGCATCACTGTTTCTTACACTTTTATGTTGGCATAATTGTTTCTTGCAATACTAGTGCAAGTGACTCTAAGGCGACGAACCTTTTCATTCCGTGACTGTACCTAAATACTTATAGAGTCACCAAGTTTTCTGTTCCGGTTCCAGCGTCGCTGTAATCGCATCTTTTGGTTGTCAGTTTATTGAAAATGTATCCAAATGACATTAGAATCACAATGACAATAGTAGCTTCCACTTTTGGCCGCCGGCACAGAAAACTTGGTGACTCTATAAGGCAGTTGCCAATATCCGATCTATCTATGATCTTGTCAACGAATACATAGTATATCTGTTATTTGACCGTCCCAATAACCATATCAATGGTGGACATATAGGGATGAGGGTATTCCCATTTGAAAAGGGAGGATCCTCCGACCAGACGGGTGTTATGTCCGGTGGGCAGCTGCCCGACGGTTGTAGTCGGGCTCTCGTATACATAGTCAATTGCGCTGTAAATTTCGCTTGCGCGATTCAGGACACTTCAGTTATTTCCCTCAGTTGCGGATAGATGTCGCTGTTAGTACTTAGTTCCTATGTGGCGTGCAGATGTCGCCACAGACACAATCATAAGACAAGACTACATACCATTGATATGGATATTGAGACGGTCAAACGACATACAGTTTTGTATCCGACAAGCGAGATTATAGATAGATCGGATATTGGGAACGGACGTTATATGCTTGTGTCTGGAGTTCACGTCAATAGTGCTATGGGCGGGAACCGAACTCTCCACCGCTCGATTGTCAAGACGCCATTGAGCTATTGACGTTTACAAGATACACGACTAGTTTTGCCTTTGGGATTATTAACATAACATAATTATTCCCTCCATCATCTCATTATAATAACTGACCCCTAACTAAGTCCGTAACTTGTATCTAGGGTATCAGAAACTACGCACACACTCATTCACACACACCCAGACCGAGACAAACATTTTTACAACAAATATTTTTGAATCCTACATTACTTATGAATACTAAATGCTGCAAGCACACTTATAACGAAGTAAATATAATTTAAGGTACAATTCCAAGTCGGGCCGCAGACCGCAAACAGCAACCGCAGACCGCAAGCGACAACACTATGAACGTTTATGAAATTGATTCCGAGCGCGGCTACACTGCTGCCTGCAGTCGCGACGCGCTCTTTCATAGATGTTGATAGAAAAGTATTGTCGCTTGCAGTTTGTTGTCGCTTGCGGTCTGCGGTTGCAGTTTGCGGTCTGCGGTTGCAGTTTGCGGTCTGCGGCCCGACTTGGAATTGTACCTTTAAAGGTATAAAAAGCGTAAAGATATGGCACATGTACCTAATTATGTACAAAAATAACGTCTCTATCTCTCTCTCTCCGCCTCTCTATTTATCTCTATCTCTCTCTCACTTACTCACTGATGGTATTATAGCTCCTGCAGATATACAATTGTAAGGTGGACTATATCTACAATAAAACTAAACTGTACAGTCAGCGTCATATACACCCCTATTTTGAATTCAAGATACTTAATCACACAGCTAATGTAAACGACGGGTGACAATATAATAGTGAAGTTAGTTTTTATCTTTTGCTTTTATTTAAAAAGTTATCATAATTCAAAGTTTTTCAATATCCCGAATTTTATTGATACTCTACACCGAACAACAGGCGAACGCTGGGATGAACAGCTGAGCGCGGTCATCGACCCGAGCCGTCACAGAATACTTGATAGCTAGTGTGCCGTCTGGTAATACGACATTTATTTTGGTATTTTTAAAGATAAGTAATCGACTATCTTTTTGATATTTTTATTGGATATATGGATTCAGTTACTGCTACAGATATTCTGATTTTAATAAGTCCCGTAATTTCAAAATAGGGGTGTATAAGGTACCCTTGGTATAGTCCGGTCGCAATTCACAGAGAATATTGTACGTTGACCTGTAGCTATCTATCTCTGTTGCACCTATGTACATTATATGCGTCCCGTTCGCCATTGCATCCGTGCGAGCGGTACGCATTAATTTATGCAGGTGCGACAGAGATAGATAGCTACAGGCTTTAAAGCTTGTAGCGACATCTGTGACGCACGTACGAACTTAAAACTGACGCATCTGCTTCTCCAAAATCAATTTCACTTCTCAGATGCGGTAGAAATCAGGATGACCACGTTTATTCGCCTTGAGAAGCTTTCCCCAAGTAAATATGAAGACCAGCGCTTCAGCATGACTTGTCATTGAAATTATTGACTGACGGCATATTTATTATATAAATTATGTTATTCTTCTTCTACATTATGGTATTTATTTCGAGATTCGGTTATTTCGGCGCTGTTGCAAGCGCCATGATCACGGATGGACTGGTGACTTGACGATACTTGATACAGAGGTATTTATGCCATTGTTGTAATTTCTTTCATAATCTGACACTCACTGCCCAGGAAAATAAATTTCTGATCTTTCGAGAACTTTCTAACTGTATGTTATATGATCTTAGCCTTGTGTTAGCGCTGGGCAATTTATCTCTTCATTCATTGGATTTTGTGTGGATATACTGATAATATGTGTTGCGTTAAACTACCAGCAAGTTTGTCGTCTTTTTTGTGTAGTGAACATTGTACCTAGAACTGTGTGGTCCAAACTATTCAACAGACATTCGCAGTGCTGTGAGACGGACGCGCGGACTCTCATCACCATCACCAGCTGTAGGAGTGTACTCCTCGACGAGAGCCCCTTGTAGCGGCGAGTCGTCGGCGTGGTGCGTCTTCATGTGCGAGTACAGCGACTTGGTGACGAACTGCAGCCGGCACAGCTTGCACTGCGCGAAGTCCCGGGCGCTCAGCCGCGCGTGGCCCCTCACGTGCTTCGCGCACGAGCTCTGCGATGTGAAGAACACCTCGCATTCCACGCATTTAAACAGCAGAACCATTTCGTTTATTAAACCATTGATTATTGAGTACATTGTACTGGTATTCTCTTTCATCTTGGTGATTCTGGGATCGTTTGCGGTGCACTTTGCGGTGGGTGAGGAGAGTGGCTCCCTCGCGGTGGGTGCGGGGCGTGGCACCCTCGCGGTGGGTGAAGAGCGAGGTTCCTCGGAGCCGTCGGGCGGGCGCGCGGCTGCGGGCCCCTCGACCTCGATCCTGGCGCGGCGCGCGTGGTGCAGCACGGCGTGCGCGCCCAGCGCCTGCGTCGAGAACACGCGCGCGCACTTGGAGCACGCGCCCGCGTCCCGCGACACACTCCCGCACTCCCCCCGGTGCTCCTCCAGGGCGCTCCGAGTCAACTGGTGCAACCCGCAACTACACTTGTATATTGTATACGTTTTAATTTCCTCTTCCTCCTGTTTCATTTCTGTGGAGGACAGTGACGCGTCGCTCTCTGAATCTTCTATGTCACTATCATGAAGTGCCTGCTCAGAATCAAACAGTATCATATTAAATTTTCCGGCGACGAAGTTAGGGAATTTGTCGTGTATCAATTTATGCGCCGCTGTCTGTTGGCATGCGAAGTACTGCCCGCATATGACACAAAATCTTTTATATTTGTCTTCCACACACCTGTGGCCGAGTGTGCTACTCTTTCTGAATAGTATGAGTGAACAGTCGTTGCACTTGTACACTTTTGGCTGGCCGGGCTCTGTAGCCGCGCTGCTGCGTTCCTTCCTACCCGCAGTGTGCTTATTCGCCTCTTTATCGTCAGGACGAAACGTAACAATTGAAAGGTTGTCCAACACAAAAGTAGGATCATCGTGAAGTCCTTTGTGGAAACTACCAAGTTTGTAATTGTAGTATTGTTTGCAGATATCACAGAAACGTTTCTCTCTGTCAGGTGTACATTTGTGGCTGTAGGTTCCCGTCACCGACATGAGGATGACGTCACACTCCAAACATTTGTAGACTACTTTTCTGACTCTGTTAGTGCTCACATTAGCACTGTTCGTCTCTATTTCCTCGTCGCTATTATTGTGACTGCTATCAGGATCTGTGTTTGATACTTTCGGTTCAGCAGTAGGTACGTTCTCTGTTCCGTTATCATTGACAACTTCAGGCTCGTCAGTCTCAAAGAGTACGTCGTGATGGAACATCCTGTGCACGCGGTAGAGATCCTTAGTGAAATCTTCGAGGCAGTATTCACATGTGACGTAGTCAGGCCATTGACAGCTATATGACAGATGCCAATGAAAAGTATACATGTTTTCAATATTCATTTTACATGTTGAGCATCTGTAGTATTTCGGCATCGGCGGCGGAATCCGCGCTCTGTCCTCGAGAGAATACACGTCCATATCTCTTAAAGTAAACTTTCCATTGCCGTGGTGTGCCTTGTGAATCGCCAACGATTTGCCACTGAAACTGAGGCCACATTTCATACAGATTCCGCCGCTATTTTTCAAATGCAAACAGTGTTTGTTGATGTGGTATTCATCAGGAGAGTGCATGCAGGTGTTGCAGTGCTGGCAGTGATACACCGTCAGTTTCCCGGGACGAGGCTCGACACCGACCCAAGGTTGACTGGCTGGCTGGGCGCTGACACTCTCACTGACAACCTTCTTGGATTTAAATTGTATTTTGATGTAACTGTCGTGAAAGTGCAAGTGCAGCGTCATCCTACTCTGCAGCACGACGTCGGAACATTTGTCACAGCGCGCCGTCGGCAGCTCGCCGCACTCCTTGAAATGCGATTTGAACAGATGAGTCTCGAAGCACACGTCGCACTGCGGGCACTCGTACACCACTCTGTCGAGCAGGTTCTCCACGATAGGACACATTGTGAACTTGATTCCCTTGCCGTGTTGGTTCATGTGTACTTTTTTGTCCTTAACGGCCACCTTCCTCCGACACCTATGGCAGATAAAGTGAGAGTCTTTTGAGCATCTGTGTGCGGCTGCTAGCTCGGCGGTCACGTAGCAGAGGCTGCAATCCTTACATTGGAACAATGACGTCTGCACCAACTGAGAGATCAGTTGCTCCGTTTCGTGGTCAACCTCTATTATCTTTTTGGTCACCATTTTCTTCCAAATCCTAGCCTTTCCTAGCCCTGGATGTACTGCCCTTCTATGTTTCCAGGCTTCTCTGAAATTCGGAAATATTTTCTTACACACAGTACATTTAATTTTGTAAAGAGTGTTGACTTCTCCTATATCATCAGTTTGTCCACGTCCTGTTCCTCCGCGCCCCGCGCCCTGTGCGCTGTCGGCGGGCGCCGCACGGCTCTCCGCTGGACTCCTCACGCCCTCTTCCAGCTCACTCTCCGCCTCCATTCCACTCACATTATGGTTCACAACGTCGCCTGAACTCGTTTTGTCATTACAGACATTACTTTCTACATTATCACCTACTGAGGTCGATTCTTCTTCATTTGATTTCTCATTGTCCAACTGTTCCAAATATTTCTGTATTTGTTCAACAGACTCAAAGCCATCATTTTTATTTGCATCAGAAGCTCCTCTCACGTCTTCTCCTTTGACTTTGACATCTTCAACGTCCCTGTCATCATCATTTTTCTGGACTTCTGAATGTTTGTCAAATTTATCATCAACATCGTCATCTCTAGGGACTTCTGAATGTGTATTAAGTTCGTGTTCATTAGTAACCTGTTCCCTAACATCACGTGTCTCGTGTCTTGACGCGGGAAGGTTTTCTATCAGATGTTTGATCAGAGCGTCTTGATTCGTAAACATTTTGTCACAATGCGAGCACTGCACTGTGTCCCTACTCTCTAAAGCGGAATTAGTTCTAATCTTGCGAAACTCTTCTACAGCGCTCTTTGCTGTACTCTTCCTGGCCACTTTCTTGGCGGCTGGCGGTGTGAAGTCTGGTACCGACTCACTCCTGACTCTTTTGTTATTGGGTGGCGATTGAGGTGACTTAGAGCCTACAGCGATCTTTTTTCTGATGATAACTGTATCTTCCCCGCGATCTCCTTCCGGTGAGTAGTACGAGGAGTGCGATGATTGCTCGTGCAGCATATCTGAAAGTATTTGTTATAATTACATACTAGCAGCGCTTCACAGTTTTACCCCTGTTGTACACGTTCCCGTGGGAATACGGGGATAAAGTATAAGCTATAGCTTTCCTTGATAAATGGGCTATCTGACACTGAAAGAATTTTTCAAATCAGACCAGTAGTTCCTGAGATTAGCTTTAACCAAACAAAAAACCCTTCAGCTTTATGTCAGCGTAGTTTCTGATGCCCTAGAATCCCTAGATACAAGAGATCCGGTCATGCAGTGTGCGACTCGCTCCTGACCACCAGCACTAGCCCCCCTGGCGAGCCCCCCGCACCCGCAATGCCCATGTAACGCCCCGCCCCCTTACCGTCCACCGGCGCCCCCCCGGCCCCACTCCGCTCTCCCTCTCTCTCCTCGCCCGCGGGACCCCCTGCTCCGTCCTCTTCTCTCTTTATCGCCACCTCCATCTCAAGACCTCTGGCTCGCAGCTCGTCGGTCGATACTGACAATGTGCTCTGTCAATAACATAACATAATCATTCCCTCCATTCCTCCATCATTACAGTAACTGACCCCTAACTAAGTCCGTAACTTGTATCTAGGGTATCAGAAACTACGCACACACTCATTCACACACAGGAAAAAATACATTTTATTATTAAACAAATAGTACGATTATTTTATACGGGAAATGCGTTATACATTCAATCGGCTTCAGATAAAAGGTACCAACTCACCCTGCCGGGCTAGCATGACTTCGAAAACGCGATATGATATAGCGATTTATCGACATCCAACTGTCAAAATATGATAAAAATACCCGCCATATTTAATTTTACCATTTCATATCTTAATTCATTTGGTCATGCTCGCGATATCGATATTATATGGTGGTATCGTTAAATTTTATCACGCACTGTCATGCTAGGGGGGCTGGTAATTCTTACTTTGGTATTGCCAACCAAGGGACGGACCAAGGGACTTTAACTGACGCTGACTGTACAGTCTCGGAATGAAAAGGTTCGTCACCTTAGAGTTGGTTTTCACTTGCACTAGTATTGCAAGAAACAATTATGCCAACATACAAGTTTAAGAATTAGTGATGCTAACATTTAAATAAATAGATTGACGTTTGCTACCGAATAAGGTATTGCTTGATTTTTCTATCCTTTTTTAAACACTGTCCTGTGCGCGCGGCATATAAAAACCTCTTTGACATTTTGCAATGATGACATTGACCGATTGACAATAGTTTAAACAAAAATAATAATGGCAGGTTGAACCAACAAGAAGGTTTTAGTTAATCAAAAATCTTGTTGACAAAATATTTATCCTGTCAAACAACACTGATCTGAATAATTTTTAACTTTATTATCGAGCAGTAGAACATTATTTTCCCTGACCCGAGTCTATTCTTTACCATAGTTTCAAAATGTAATATGTTTTCGCGACATATTATACGAATCAATTTTAAAATTGACGAACCTTTTCATTCCGAGACTGTACATCACACCAATATTACAAAGGCGAAAGTTTGCGAGTGTGTGTTTGTTACTTCTTCACGTCGAAACGGAAGCGAGTTATATGACATTTGGTACAGATGTTCCTTGTAACTAGGAATAACACATAGGATACTTATTATCCCAAAATTCCCACGGGATAAGGTTCCGCGCGGTTCGTAGTACATATATCAGATGAAATTACGGGGCCTAGTTTTAAGTAAGAATGTCAAAAAAAATTGAATATATAAAATTAAGGGTCTTGAAAGTGAAGAAATCTAATAAATAAAACTCTTCCGTTACTGAGTGATGTACTGACTGACAGACAACGCACAGCCGGAACTACTGGTCGTAGAGAGCTGAAAGGCACGTGTGTTTGTTGGGGGGAGTAGGCTACCACTAAGAGAGGATTTTTGGAAATCCCCCCCCCCTAGGGCTCCCCCTTGGGGGGGGGGGGATTTCCAAAAATCTATATGTATAAATAAATAGTTTACACAAAGTGGGTAAATTGAAAACTACGCGGGTGAAACCGCAGAGCGCTGCTAGTTTATCATTATAATAAAAAAATATTAATTACTAGCGGCCCACCCCGGCTTCGCACGGGTCCAATTATCCCGTTGATTTTCCAGATTTTTTTACATAAGAACTTTCTCCTGGCAATAACAAACACAACAAAAAAAGAATTAGCGAAATTGGTCCAGGCGTTGTTGAGTTATGCGCTTACCAACACATTTTGCGATTCATTTTTATATTATAGATTTTTGCCCAGTCTTATCCAATTTGGTCTTAATCGTACGAAATGTCTATTTACCTAATTTAAGAAAAATAACGTGTGGCACTCGGGGACTGCCGCGGTAAAGCTATTGCATAGCAATATTGTCAACTAATTGTTTTTTTTATTTTTGTATTGCAATCCTAACCGTAGAAATTTTGATGTCGTACTTGGGACTTCATACAATAAAAACTTTGTCTACATTACTATAAAAACTTTTTGGAAAATTTACAAAAAAAAAGTTTTCGATAGAAAAATAATAAAAACGTGAGGTTTTTTTCGTTACGGAATTTCTGGATTCGGTCCCCGCGCTCAAGGCCCTCGATAGAAGCTATGCAATAGCTTAAAAATATCATCGTTCTAGAGTTTCTAGACCAAGTAGTTTACATACCTAATACCTATAACAATTCACTTTGATCACACCCCGCACGGGAATCGAACCCGCAACCTTACGGATGGCAGTCCGGCATGGTAACCACTCTGCCATCGAGGTCGTCAAAACAACATTTATTTTCGAGATTAGCGCGTTTAAACAAATAATTTTAAGTTTTCTTAGAAGCTTCTTTTTTTTTCGACGGACAAAATTATTTAATACTTAATAAGAATTGATTAAATAATGAATATTATTAATACTAGCGGTGCCCCGCGGTTTCTATATGTGTGCGTTTTATCCCGTGGGAATTTTGGGATAAAAAGTATCCTATGTATTATTCCTAGGTATGAGGAACATCTGTACCAAATTTCATTATCCATTCAGTAGTTTTTGCGTGAAAGAGGAACAAACATCCACACTCACAAACATTCGGCTTTATAATATTAGTAGGAAGTAGGATAATAAAAAAATAAGTTCATTTATAATTTACTGGAAGTGTATAGGTACCTAACTATTGCATCCTTATTGCATCATTTTGCATTTCACAACGATATAGGTATAATGTCAGAATATTCAACAAGTTATTTGCGGGCGATAGACCATTTAAATACTTACCTAAATAAGTAAAAAATAATACAAGCAAAACCGCGGGACTTTATTATTTAAAACGACCAAACCGGTAAAAAATATACGTAAATTAAATTAAAAACAATTAACCAAGAATAAAACATTTTAATAATAACAACTTTACTAATAAATTAATAAATAAAGTCAAAAAGCAACTCACCATATTTTTGTAATTCCCATAACCGCTGTAACCGGACGAGAAACAATTAAGAAACGGATTATTAAATGGATTTAGTGCATTATGTTGATTTAAAATAAGTTTTTTCATTGTACATAGTTGTAAATAACACTTATTTATTATTTTACGAAAGATACGAAAGCTCACTCGCGCTCTCCTCACGGACATCGATAGCAGACTGACACTTGACTTGACGGGAGTGGACGAACGGACAGCGACCGCGCTTCAGCTTCAAGTCAAGCGAGATTGGCTTGACGACTGATGGTTGACCGTCGGATTGGCTAGACTGCGAGTAAGTGAATGAACTATAATGATTTCAACTCAATTGTTTCTAAAATTTTCCTCATAGATGTAGAGTCACCAAGTTTTCTGTGTCGGTGCCAGCGTCGCTGTAATCACATCTTTTGGTTGTCAGTTTATTGGAAATGTATCCAAATGACATTAGAGTCACAATGACAATAGGAGCTTCCACTTTTGGCCGCCGGTACAGGATATCTTGGTGACTCAATATTTTCTTTTTGAAGAGTTATTTGTCTACCAATATCTACTGCTTGTCAGCTGAAATTCAGCGCTGTGATCAACACTAATATTCTTAGTTATTAAGGTTGCCTGGAAGAAATCGCTTTAAGCGATAAGGCCGCCCATTATCCTTTATATGTGTTATATTTTATTTATTGTTTTTGTTACTATGTACATTTGTGTACTTCGTGTTTTCTGTGAAAGGCCGTAGGCATACAGAGAGAAAGCTGGAAACTTATAAGCGCTTACCGGCGCTTGACAGCTCCGCGCTGGCTGGTCCGTTCTACACAAAGGAAGCTGGTTCATTGAAGCCCAGCGCTGACCAGCGCGTGTTAAAACTTGTTGGCACCATTCAGTGCTTATCGGCGCGCGTTCACATATGTTCCTACGCGGGTTAAGTACCACTGTTACCAGCGCTATCAAGCGCCAGTAAGGGGGCGTCCATATATTACGTGAGGCGTTTTTGACAATTTTTCGTCCCCTCTCCGCCCTTGGTGAGATATCGTAAGATTTTCTTCAACTCCCTCCCCCCTCCCCTAAGCTCACGCGAGATTCTTCAAAACTTCTATTTGAACTGTAAACGTGTTGGATTATTAAGAAAAACAATCGAGCGCTACTTCATTGCTCTGTGAAGCTCGGATGAATATGACAAATACTGTTTTCTCAGATTTGACCATGTTTTATCCTAGAAATAATTTTTCACGCAATTTTACACCGTTTTCTGGGAGAAAACAAATTACGTGATATTTGCCAAGACCCCCCCTCCCCCCTAAGTGATATTTGGAAAGATTTAGCTTGACCCCCTCCCCCCCTAGAACACCTCACGTAACTAATGGACGCCCCCTAAGCGCTTATAAGGTTCCAACTTTCTTTCTCAACCTAACCCAGGCAGGCCGCACACCAACACAGCAGTGTTTCCCGCCAACAAACGTGGCGAGAAACAATTATGGCCGCCATACATTACCTACAAAGTACGCACACACAACACACCCAAGACACATTTGCTTCTCGACAGATGTATGGGGAAAATTGTGGCTTGGAAACATTACAACAGTATCGATAGTTTATTTGCTGTTGGCGATCGGAGACTAATTAAGTTGAGCGAGCCCAGGAGTTCCAAAATGCAAGTTTGATATTATAAGATAATTTGATAAAAAGATTACAATTAATTATATTTACTTAAAGTAACGTGCCTAATGGTCGATATTAGTACCAAGAGTGGTGCGGGGTACCGGGCGAAGCATGAGGTGGCCGGCGGTTGCAACATAGCGGTGCCCGCCGTGAAGCGCTGAGTTGGCGGTCCCATGTTCTTAGGAATCGAACGATGTCAATTTTGTATGTTAAGAGGTGTTAGCAACCTTTGTGTATTAAGAGAATGTAACATACTATCGATAGTAGTATTATTTACCGATAGTATTGCCCCAAAACAGAAATCGATAATATCGATAGGCCCATCGATAGTTTGGCGTTTTTCGATTATAACTATCGATAGTTCGGCAACACTACCCTTAATTGGATTAGGTATTTATTGTTCATCTTCTTCTGTCGTCTATTAATTGTTTAGTCTGTATGTAAGAAAATCGAACGGGAATATTGTACCCATAAAAACGAAAAAAAAAAAAAATACCCCCAACACAATTACTTTCAAACCCCCATAACTTTTAAACGGGTCAGCTGATTTTCATCAAACATGTCTAAGAACACTCGCACGTAAGTCCCCTTTAATACAAAAAAAAACTAAATTCAAATCGGTTCATCCGTTCGGGAGGGGTCCATATTGGCTCACCTAAAGTTCTTTACCCGAAAATGTTTTTCCTAACTAGTTGTAGTCCGAATGATCATTCTTCCTAAAATTTTTCATCCTAAAGTTTTAATTCATACTATTTGTAGTGCTACCGACGATGCTCATAACACTCATTTTTCCGAAAATTTTAATTCATAACATCTTTAATGTAAACATATTTAAACTCCTACTGTTTTTTATCATAACGCTTTTATCCCTAAACATACTTACCATAATATTTTCACTCATGCTCAGAAAGAAACATTTACCAAGTGTAATAAAAAATATATGTGGGTAGAAGATTATATTTATAGTTTTAATGATTAGTATACGACTCGTTTACGGTTATGCTTATGGCCTGGGAGTTTACCATAACCATAACTAAAGGACCAATTTGGTTCTGGCACTTCACCGGCCGCTGCCGCGGCACGCTCGCTACGCTCGCTCGGCTCGTGCGTTGGGGTCACAGTTCTAACATAACCTAAACCAATAATTAGGAATAGGACCGATTCGTTACTGGAACTTGACTGAATGATTGGAGCAGGACTCTGGTTTTGCTCGCTCGGCTCGTGCGTTATATGTTATACCTACATGTTATGTAAAAACAAAGTTACGAAAAATTTATGTATATAATATTGATTATAATAAATAAAAATAAATCTAAACAAAAAAGATATGACTTTGAATAATAGTATGAACGATGGTTATGTTGAGAAAATATAGGAAAACAAATGTTTCGGAATTAAAACATTAGTGACAAAGATTTTAGGAGTTGCGATTGTTAGGATAAAAAATGTTAGGAAGAAAATTTTCGGATTTCCAATTATCGGAGTTGAAATAGGTGAACTTTGGCGCACCCGTTCGGGAGCTATGATGCCACAGACAGACAGATACACACACACACACACTCAGACACGTCAAACTTATAACACCCTTCTTTTTGCGTCGGGGGTTAAAAATGAAAAGCAATAAAATTGGCAAGAACAATCTTTATTTCAACACACATTTACATATAACAATAAATTATTTACATATTTCTATTATAAAATAGAATACCAAGTGCTTTGCACTAAGTTTTAATAACAAAATAAAGTTATGGCACGTCCACACCATTATAACGGTCAAAAACATTAAATATTAAGGTCACCGGGAGCATTCGCGTGTAATGTAACGTTACAGATTCGTCTTTGATTACATTACAATAATACCTCCTCCCTGACTAACGAGCATTCGCGTGTAATAATTACAAATTACAATCAATAAATTACAAGGTGCGCATTGTAATGCTCGGTTCTCCTCACTCACTGATGTAATGCTCAAATGTAACGTTACATTACACGCGAATGCTCCCTCCCGGTGAAGGAGCACCTTTAGATGTTATATAGTTAATTAAATAAATAATACAATATTTACCTATTATAATCACTTCCATAGCTATAGTAAACAATGAGGTATTTTTTGCGAAAAACCGGTAATTTCCGAAATTAATAAAGGTTTGTCCAGGTTATTTGACAAAACTAATCAACATAATATCTAATATATAAAATTCTCGTGTCACAGTTTTCGTTGCCATACTCCTCCAAAACGGCTTGACCGATTCTCATGAAATTTTGTGAGCATATTCAGTAGGTCTGAGAATCGGCCAACATCTATTTTTCATCCCGAAATTCCCACGGGAACGGGAACTACGCGTGTGAAACCGCGGGGCACAGCTAGTAATATTATATTATTATATTGAGACTAGTTTGTCCCAAGTGCGGACGTGTTATAATGAAATAGGAATAAAAAGCCGTATTTTAAATCTAATTACAATGAATAAACCAACAATATTGGAAATAATGGCCGATTAAATAGATTCTGGGTTGTCAACGCCATATTGCTTAAGGCGACACTAGATTATGTAACATCTTGTAACATTTTAACTTTATGGATTATCGAAATATACTGAAAGGAGTCTCGAGAACCAAAACTGCATCATTACATTTTCGAAAAATCAATACCCCAGGAATCGAACCAGTTGATAATGCTGTGGCGACATCATAGGAACTAAGTACTAACAGCGACATCTATCCGCATCTGTGGGAAACAAACTGAAGAGTCCTGAATCGCGCAAGCGAAATTTACAGCGCAATTGACTATGTATACGAGAGCCCGACTACAACCGTCGGGCAGCTCCCACCAGACATAACACCCGTCTGGTCGGAGGATCCTCCCTTTTCAAATGGGGATTCCCATCCCCTAAAATGCAAAAAAAATCACACCCTGTATGATAATGCCATCTGATAGTGTTGCTAATAAGGAAAAAAAAACAAATTCTGTGACGTATGACGTAACGGCAAAAGAAACATGCTTATACAACACGTCTACATATAAAAATATTAATTTACTATGTTATATTCATAGAGTTAATACACATAGAGCAGGGAAGGCATACGGCTGCATATAAGCGGAAGCGTCTGATGGTTAGAAAGAGAGAGAAGAACGCGGTACCATAGAATTGTATAAACATTTGAGTCGTTAAACAAATAACCGCGATCGCCTCTCTCTTTCTAACCGAGGGACAACTGGAGACCTGGCTTCTCTATGTATAATACCTCTATGGTCATATTACAAGTTTTGTTACATAATCTAGACACACCCATAAAAAACCGGTAACACCCATTAAAAACCGGACATTTCCGTAAAATGTTTATAACCTTTTTGGCGCTTAAGCACCGATTGTTCCCATTATAAATAATTAGAACTATATTTTATATTAAATTAAAATTAATAAGCTTTGGTAAATCAAATACACTTGAAGCCATAATTTGTACATTAAATAATATTTTAACCTTTGTGCTTTATTTCCATAGTTTTTGTATGGAACATACATACAAACATGAAGTTGTAGGTAAAAATGGAGCCCACACTTGGAACAACAGACTTGAGTCTGAGGCTTGAGTCAAATACCTACGTCTCTGTGGGCCGATCTCTCTTTTTAGTCAGACCTTCTCTTTCTAGAGGTTACCTTAGTTAGAAAGAGAGAGTCTGCTCACAGAGAGCGCGATAGTGATACATAGGTTATGCTTCAAGTAGGTATTCGAAGTGTGGATTCCATTTTTACCTATAACTTCATGCATACAAAGAATATTATATAGGTAGGATAGATAGAATACCATTTCATAAGGTTGAGAACTTTAATATAGTGCCACAATCTTGTCTGTGCCGGGCGGCCAAAATTGTAAGCTCCTATTGTCATTGTGACTCTAATGTCATTTGGATACATTTTCAATTAACTGACAACCAAAAGATGCGATTACAGCGACGCGTCACCGGCACAGAAAAGATTGTGACTCTATACCAATAATATTTCTTTGCCTGCCTAGCATGACTGTGCGTGATAAAATATATCGACACCACCATATAATATCGATTTAGCGAGCATGACCAAATGAATTATGGCGTGCTACGATATGATAAAATTAAATATGGCGGCTATATTTATTGTATTTTGACAGTTGGATTTCGATAAATAGCTATATCGATTTCGCGAGCATGACCAAATGTGATAAAATTAATCACGTGTGTAAAATTAAATATGGCGGGTATTTTTATCATATTTTGACGGTTGGATGTCGATAAATCGCTTTGTCTATCGCGTTTTTGAAGTCATGCTAGGCTGGTCTATTAAATATAAATATTTTAATACTATCTAATCACAGCACCTTAATTAAAGTAACATCAAGCGGGAATTGTACCCGTAACCTTTAGGCATAGTAGAGTCACTACAACTCTTTTAAACACAGACCGAGACAAAATTTGTTGGCCACAAAAATATTTGCCTCGGACGGGAATCGAACTCGCATTCTTTTGGATTGTGATTGCCAATTAGGACAGCGCTCATACACACAGACCGAGCTAAAATATATTATTCACAAAATATTTATACCTCGGATGAGAATCGAACCCGCAACTTCTCTGTCACATCGACACATTACACAGAAGACAAAATTTGTGGTTCACAAAATATTCAGCTCGGACGGGAATCGAATCCGCAACTACTCCGTCCAAACAAATATTTACCAAATACGGGAATCAAACCCTTACTCAAATTACCTATTTAAACAACACTTTCAAACAACTCTCATGGTTGTTATATACATGTGTCTGCGCCTGTCTTCTTTCGCTATTTTCCTTGTACTTCGTGACCCCTCCACCTATGATTGCAGCTAATATAATAAGACCTATATAAGAATTAGCTTTGAACTTATCTGCGCAGTCTGAAGGATTGTTGATGTCTAGTGTGTATATCTGTGAACAAAAATACGTAAGATTTCAGAAAATGCAAAACAAAATATAACCACGACCAAAATTCTTTAAAGAACTTTTATTTTAATACTACAATTTTATCAGAATTCAAAGAACTAATGGATAATAATCTAAATCAAATATTTTAAGTCTTTGATAAACAAGATTAAAAACATCGGCCCCAAAGTACAACCTTGTGGAACGCTTGTAAAATTCCATATATTCTGTAACTACCCAGTCAAATGCCTCACATAAATCTATGAAAACAATGATTTCCTCCACCTTACAAGATTTTTAAAATCCATGAAAATATTTAGATTTTTTGCAAGAACTAAAAACTATATTTATTTGAGCATATTGTGGTTTTTACAGAACTTATGATGTATTAGTAGGATTTAAGAATAAAATAAAACGGCAAAGTGCGGGTCGGACTCGCAAACGAAGGGTTCCGTAACAAAAAACGACAAAAAATCGTGTTTGTTGTGTATTAATTTTTTTTTTAGTATTTGCTGTTATAAAGAAATACATCATCTCTGAAAATTTTACTGTCTAGCTATCACCGTTCTTGAGATACAGCCTGGTGACAGACGGACAGCGAAGTCTCAGTAATAGGGTCCCGTTTTTACTCTTTGGATACGGAACCTTAAAAATAGAAATGTTCACTGTCATCATCAGCTTATATATTGTCCCCACCGAGGGCCACGAGCCTACCCTGAATTAGGGTGATTAGGCCTTAGTCAACCAATGTTCACTGATGTCCAGAAAAAATCTTACCTGTCTGGCGATAGTAGCCACATACGCAGCCACACCCACAGTGCTCACATGTGATAGCTCCGCCGCTTGCATCGCGGTGTAGAGACACGCGCCGCTTGTCAGTAACGTCGCGTAAAGTATAGGTTTGGTGTGCTCGCCAAACGTTAGAGCGGTTGATTTGATACCTATTCTTGCATCGTCTAGCTTGTCCTGTAAATTAACGAAAATGTTAGAAATAATATTATAGTTATACTAACTGCGCCCCGCGGTTTCACACGCGTAGTTCCCGTTCCCGTTCCCGTAGGAATTTCGGGATGAAAAATAGATGTTGGCCGATTCTCAGACCTACTGAATATGCTCACAAAATTTCATGAGAATCGGTCAAGCCGTTTAGGAGGAGTATGGCAACAAAAACTGTGACACGAGAATTTTATATATTAGATTTCTAGAGTAATAGATAAAATACTGATGTCGACAAAAAAATAATTATTCCGTCAGATAGATTTCGAAAAAACATTGGACACGTATATTTTCTTTTTGATAAAAACAAATAATAAGGACGATACAGTGCATAGAAAGCGTCACAGCTAAGTGGACTTTTCATCTAAAATTATCATCACAAGCTCACTCTTAAATTTTAATGCGTTATAACTAAATCAGTTTTATTAATTTGATGAAACAAAAAAATACGTGTCTAATATTTTTTCGGAATCTGACGGACTAATTAGAATTTCATTTTGTTTGCCCAGTCGACATCCCTATTATAGAGTACACATACCTGATGCGCGTATATAGTATCATACACGACGGTCCAGGCTAGCGCCCCGGCGTACAATGCCGCCGCAGGAAGTCCTAGGGCTCCGCTGACGGCGGAGTACCCGAGCAGGGCGCCCCAGTTGAACGTGCCGCCGAGGAACAGCTGCGGGTAGCCGGTGAACCGCTTGGCCAACGGGTATGTGGCTACTAGCACTGCGGGAAGAGAGGTTTTATGTTACTGGTAAGTCATGTCGACTTATTTCGCCTACTGCGTGTCCGTTTTGCTTTTTTTATTGTTTTCCTCTTTTTTTTTTTAAATTTTAAGTGAAGTTATGAAAAAAGTATTTTTTTTCTTTTTTCTCCATCTCCGATCAGTCCGAAGACTATAAGCGGATTTTATATATTATTAATGACTTTCAGAGAGTATCCTCCATTGGGGAGTATCTCCATTTTATTTTATTCATTTTGGTTTTTGTTTAGGTCCATTATAGCCAGTCGTGTATTGGGACCCGTATGAAAAAAGTAATAATAGTTATTTGTTATACAAGAGTGCAAAGTTGCTTTTTAACCGGGGCTCCAGTTGAGGACCGAGCCAGCGAAGGATTCTAAAATTGAATCACGAGCGCAGCGAGGGATTCAAAATAAGAATCCTGAGCGTTAGCGAGGGACTCAAAGGAGCACAAGGTTAAAAATTGTTTGCACTCGAGTGCAACACATTATTTTTCATCCCCCCTCAGCGAGGAAATTACTAAATGGAAACATAAAACAATCACAATATTAGGTGAAAAGCAAAAATATCACGCGCAAAGCAAATAAAGAAATAAGTAAGTACACCAAGGAGGTCCCGAGTTTGAATTTGAAATAAAAAAAAGTTGTATGACAGTTTGTGAATCCAAAACATCATCACACTTAGTGCACACGATGTTCTAAATTCAAATTTACTTTAACCTCTAGAGCGCAAAAACGACTTTTACTCCCAGTTATCGAAAATGCCTTGGGTCCTGCAGGGGCTGCCTACAGCGACCCCGATACTTTCCACTCTTGAGATTAAAATCGAGTTTTACCCCCAGATATCGAGGATTAAAAACATACTTTCCGAGCTAGTGGGATGAAAATAATCTTTTCATGATGAAAATAATCTTTTCATCCCACTAGCTCGGAAAGTATGTTTTTAATCCTCAATATCTGGGGGTAAAAGTCAATTTTAATCTCAAGAGTGGAAAGTATCGGGGTCGCTGTGACAGCCCGTGCAGGACCCAAGGCATTTTCTATAACTGGGAGTAAAAGTCGTTTTTGCGCTCTAGAGGTTAAAGTAAATTTGAATTTAGAACATCGTGTGCACTAATGTGATGATGTTTTGAATTCACAAACTATCATGCAACTTTTTTTTTATTTAAAATTCAAACTCGGTACCTTCTTGGTGTACTCGTGTACAAGACTTACTTATTTTTTAATTTGCTTTGTGCGTGATATTTTCTTTTCATTTAATATTGTGATTGTTTTATGTTTCAATTTAGTAATTTCCTCGCTGAGAAGGGATGAAAAATAATGTGTTGCACTCGAGTGCAAACAATTTTTAACCTTGTGCTCCTTTGAGTCCCTCGCTAACGCTCAGGATTCTTATTTTGAATCCCTCGCTGCGCTTGTGATTCAATTTTAGAATCCTTCGCTGGCTCGGTCCTCAACTGGAGCCCCGGTTAAAAAGCAACTTTGCACTCTTGTATAACAAATAACTACACTAATGGAAAAAATTAAGGGATCAAAAAAATATTCCAAATTTTTCGGTACTTTTCAACAGGCCGTAACTTTGAGAGAAATGGTCGTACAGGAAATAAAAAAAAAGGAAATTGTAGCTCCAAGTGTCTAGTTTTTGGATTAGAACTTCAAAATTTTGTAGCCTCCGCGGTTTTTGAGTAATCGTAGAAAAACCAGCAACAAAAAAATTCTCAAATTTTTTTTATTTTTTTTTTTTGGTCTACGAGCGTGGAAAAATTTTTTTTAGCTTAACCACCATAAGTATCGGATACTTTGTTCATTTAGCTTTAATTTCTTTTTTTAATCACCCTGATACGTCCACTCCTCGCTGAGATATCGGTCTTCAAATGGAAAAGGATCTTTTTGTCTTTGATTATCGATATCTCAGCAACCAATGATCGCACAGAAAGTTAAAGGTGGGTTTCAAGAACTTGAATGAATTCCCCTTAACGACTGTCCATTGTTTTTTCGAAAAAAAAAAATTTTTTCTTTCTGTCGCATGAATTTGAAAATGCAACAAAAAAAGGGCAGTTAGTGGTTTTTTGGAAAATCAAGCGCTGGATCGAAAATATTGAGGAAACCACTAATGTTAAGTGTGCCTTTTACAGTTCAATATGTCCACAAAAACCCTACAAAGAATCAAATTAATCCAGCCAGCCGTTTTTTTGTTTCACTTGATCGAATTTTTGAAAAAATTAAAGGATCACGTTTTTTTGCAATTTTTAAAAATGAGAAAAAAAAATGTTTTTTTTTGAGCTTTTTCCACATTTTTGTTCCAGAAAGTGCTTAAATTTTCAATTTAAGGGGAATTCATTCAAGTTCTTGAAACCCACCTTTAACTTTCTGTGCGATCATTGGTTGCTGAGATATCGATAATCAAAGACAAAAAGATCCTTTTCCATTTGAAGACCGATATCTCCGCGAGGAGTGGACGTATCAGGGTGATTAAAAAAAGAAATTAAAGCTAAATGAACAAAGTATCCGATACTTTTTTTTTTTTTTTTTTTTTTAATTTATTTAACCCAAAACAAATTATACATAAGAAAACCTTAACCTATTGGCACTGCCAAACTGATAAACAGTTTGTTGGCAGTTACATAAGCTCTCATTTATATTAATACAGTATAATATACTTAATGCTATATACCCACATACAGTCTAATACACATTTAGGCACAGTGACAACAAAATTACATAAGTACATTTACCTATACTATATGTATAAATTTGTATGTTATTTTATTACAGTTCACAAAAAGAAAAAAAAAAAAAAGAGAGAAACCAAATTACATCACTTTGTTTGTGTTACTTGTTCATTTAATAAATGTGATTTAATTTTATGTTTGATAGTTATAGATTTATTTTTATTTTTAAAAATGTGTTCAGGCAAAGTATTGTACAATTTGGGTATCATATATTGTTTAGTTCTTTCCCCGTAATAATTATGTGTTTTATATAATTCTACAAATAGTTTTCCTTTTCTACGGGATTTATTTCTTTGCTCAACCTTTTTATACAAAAAATCATTATAATAATGCATAGCCAAAATTAACTTACTTTTATTATGTACAGACAAAATGTTACACTTGTTAAATAGTTTATTATAGTCATTTCTAAATTCCTTTTTTGTTTTATCACTAATCATCATTTTTAAAAAACGTATTTGCAGGTTTTTTATAGGATATAAGTATGACTTAAAAGTACGGCCGTATGCAATTAGTCCATACCCAATAACAGAATCAACCAGAGCATAATAAACAACACGCAATGTTTTAATGTTGACCACACTTTTTAAATGGTAAAAAACACTTAATATATTTCGTAATTTAGAACAAACATTTTGTATATGTGCCCTAAAGTTCATTGTCCTATCAATAGTTAAACCAAGATACTTATAATTATCAACAAATTCAAGTGGTTCGCATTTACATTTTTTTTTGTTATTGTGGAAACATTCATACTTGTGACATACAATGTTAAATTTAATACCTTTTTTGATATTATGAGGTGACGACAAGTGCATTGCCTTAGTTTTATTTATATTTATTATAATTCCATTATCATGGGCCCATTTGACAATATTTTCTAAATCTTTCTGTAACTTATTTTCAATTATTTTTTGGTCTGTATCCGCACAGACTATGCATGTGTCATCAGCATACATATAAGCGTTAGAATATTTTAATACATTACACATACTGTTCACATGCATTATGTATCCAATCGGGCCATATATTGACCCAGTCGGTACACCATACTTTATTGTAGCTAAGTCACTTCGAACACCACTAACAGCTGTTATAATTTTCCTGTTAAGTAAATATTGACGGAGCCATTCACTGATTGGTCCTGATATGCCACACTCTCGCATAGCCTCCAGTAACACAGAATGCTCCAAAGTATCAAATGCCTTTTTGAAATCTATAAATATTGCGACCACATGCTTTTTTTTGTCTAGATGCTCGTTAATGTCGTCAGTGAACTTAGCTAATGCAGTTGTAGTGCTTCGACACCTACGGAATCCATGCTGATTTGTTGATAATAAGTTATATTTATCAAGAAATTGAGTTATTTGCTGAATAATCAATTTTTCAGCGATTTTATTTATAGCGGGGAGAATTGCAATCGGGCGATAGTTTGAATAATCTAGATGGCTACCTTGTTTAAAAATAGGTCTTATTATTGCCGTTTTAAGAGAGTCAGGATAGATTCCTTTGTTGACACACATGTTTATAAAGAGTGCTATTATAGGTGCTATGCTAGTTTTCACAAATTTAATGTCTTGAACCCTGATTTCATCAATTCCAGGGGCTTTATTTACACTTAATTTATCAATTACTTTTTCTACCTGACTCGCTGTGACATTTTGGTACCTAAAACTTACATTACTAGATTTAACATAGTCATGTCTCTTTAAAAATTTAACATCACATTTGTGTTTAATTTTATCAATTTCATCTGTAAATGTTTGGGAGAAATTGTTACATACATCTTTTAGTTCCGTGTCCTTACCCAAGTGCTTCAAAATAATATCATCTATTTTGTTTTGTTTTTTACCTAACCACCCATTGATATTTTGCCAAATTTTCCTAAAGTCCCCATCACATTTTTTTATTTGTTCTTGTTTATATTTATTTTTAGCATTATTTATAATTTTATTTAACTTATTTCTAAACCTAGTGAACTCTAATCTGTATGTCTTCTTTTTGGGTGAAGCTTTCCACTTTCTAAACAGCTCATCCCTTCTATCCATCATACTTATCAACACATTGTTTACCCATGGTTGTGTCAATCTTTTATTATGACAATTACTCATTACTTGCTTTGCCGTGTTATATACATGACTAAAGACACTACATACATGTCTATATAATAACAACGGACAATTTATTTGTAACATTTCCTCCCAATCAATATTATTTAATTCAAATTGAGCTATCTTATTTACTATTACTGTACTAAACTTTTTATCACTTACACGTTCATTATTTGGTCCACTAATCACCAAACCCGTCCAGTAGTGGTCGGATATCTTGTTCGCGGTTAACACATAAGATATAATATTTTTATTTATTCGCCTTTCTTTTGCGAAACACTCACGCACCCATATATGATCAATACACGATACAACAGTCCGATCGCTCACTATTTCACACCTTGTCACATCCTCTATTACACACTGCAATCCATATTTACACATTGACTCCATGTAGAAAGACGCAGCCGAATTAATTTGACCGGGTAACAGGTTGATGTTGATATCTCCCACAAAAATGACGTCGCAGTTCCGAGGTAGTTCATCCAACAGGTTACTTATCTCCTGCACAAATCTCCTTTTGTTTGTGTTAGGCGGTCGGTATGCAGCAATAACATGTATCACATAGTTTTTTCCCTTTGTTAGTGAACCATGTATTAATTCACAACTCGATCCGTTTCTAATCGTCGGTGTCCATGATAATGTGTCCTTGATATAAACGAGAATACCTCCCCCTCTTCTGGCTTCCCGCGTATTTGAATAGCAGTTAAAACCTTGTATATTATATAGTGGAATTTCATGTTGTTTCACATTTATCTCCGTTAACACTAGTATATCAATATGTTCAATAATACTGTTATTATTTAGTGACAATAATAGTTGATTAAAATTCTTCCGTAACGATCTAATATTCATGTGAATAACATTGAATATATTGTTGTTTTTGTTTAAGACTTTTGCCCATTTGTTGACATCTTCAAATCGTATGTATTCTACATTGTTACGTGTACTCGTTAATGATAATGACTCATCGAACTTAAAAAAAAGTTAACATCCTCGCAATAGGTACATAAGGTATTGTTTATTAGTTATTTTAAATTTATGTTTTCCGATAAGGGGACAGTGTGTTTTAATATATCTGTCTCATTTTTTATTTGAAAAACCTTTTGCTCATTCTCGTCTTTTTTTATCAGTATTTTTCCATTTTTTATCCAAAAGAACTTGTATTTGCCAATTCTTCAAATTTTTCAATGTAGTTTTTGCTTGCCACAATAGGTCTCTTGTTTGTTTATTTATGTTTTCGTTGATATATATGGGAGAACTATCATTATTACAAAAAACTTCGTCATTAGTTATTCGTTGTTTGCGCATACGTAACCAATTCTCTCGAGCTTCGCGAGTACGCAAGCGCACAATAATCGGCCGAGGTTTATTGTTCGTAGCATTATTTCTTCCTACCCTCCATGCGCTTTCTATTTCTTCCGTTTTTAATTTCAACGTAGTTGCTATTTTTATGACGGTTTCGTTGATATTTTCTTTATCCATATTTTTAACACCAACTAATTCAATATTTCTTTCTTTTTCTTTATATTCCAAATAGTTAATTCGTTCTTCTAAAACGTTATTATACTTTTCTAAATAAATTGTTTTTTGAGATAAGTCCTTGATTTGATTCTCAGATTTGCGAATGCGCTCGATACTTTCTTTCTTATATTGCAAAAGGTCTTTTAGTTGTTCTTCAAAGAAATCCAATGACTCTGTAATATCCTCGATCTGTTTCTTCATCTCATAAACTACACTCAGCTTTTCATTAATTTCTGCCAGACTGCCCTCGACATTTTTACTTGCAATGATAGGTGAGGCAGTCGGAGTACTAAAACTGCCGTGTTTATTTTCCCGTGTACACTTTGAGCAGTCATCACAATAGTCGCGATCCATACACCCCTTATGGAAAGTATCACCGCATCCTCCTTTACATTTCACAGTAACTCCTTTAGTTTTTGCTAAATACTGCTTACACTTTTTACAAATAGCCATAACGTGGGTAGTACTTAAGAACACAATTCGCATAAGAAAATAAGATCTTACGTCCGCACGTCGAGAGCGTACGCGTGGAATTATGGTGGTTAAGCTAAAAAAAATTTTTCCACGCTCGTAGACCAAAAAAAAAACTAAAAAAAAATTGAGATTTTTTTTGTTGCTGGTTTTTCTACGATTACTCAAAAACCGCGGAGGCTACAAAATTTTGAATTCTAATCCAAAAACTAGACACTTGGAGCTACAATTTCCTTTTTTTTTATTTCCTGTACGACCATTTCTCTCAAAGTTACGGCCTGTTGAAAAGTACCGAAAAATTTGGAATATTTTTTTGATCCCTTAATTTTTTCCATTAGTGTATTTATTTTTTTAAATGAAAAATTGCTAAAAAACCTAAAATGTCGAATATCTCGGAGGTCAGCAATTTTTTTATGGGGTATTCCTTAGCGAACATTATTTGTCTGGACCACCCTTAAATGCAATCAACGGATATAGGTCGATTTACCTGCAATAATGAATAAAGTATCACATTCAACAGCCCTAGGGCTATATGACACAATATACAGGGTTACAAGTAAGTCGACCTACATCCGCTGACAACAGTTAGAGGTCCAGACAAACAATTTTGACTAAAGAATACCCAAACCGAAAACTGATGGATTTTATATTTATGACATTTTTTAACCCCCGACGCAAAAAGAGGGGTGTTATAAGTTTGACGTGTCTGTGTGTGTGTGTATCTGTCTGTCTGTGGCATCATAGCTCCCGAACAGATGAACCGATTTTAATTTAGTTTTTTGTATTAAAGGGGACTTACGTGCGAGTGTTCTTAGACATGTTTGATGAAAATCGGTTGACCCGTTTAAAAGTTATGGGGGTTTGAAAGTAATTGCGTTGGGGGTTTTTAAATTTTTAATTTAATGTTTTAGTTTTTATTAAATTCATTAATAACAGACTGAATTCTGGTGTACACATGTATGTCGAAGTAGTCATTTAGCCACACTTAAGACCTACCATTATCATCACCAGCCTTATTCTTCTTTTTTGCGTGTAGACTCATATTTAAGAGGACCAGAACTCGGCCACCGATATAGCACTATCAGTGGCCTTGTAAAGGTCCTCGCGTGTGCAGGTGTAGGGACACGCACGGCAAGTCAAACGATGAGCCATTGTTTGGGGAGAAATGCCACACAGACATGCATTCTCCGAGCTGAACCAACCTTATTACGACATAGGCTTAAGACCTATAATACTCACATAAGCTAGAAGCACCCAACACCACGCTGTAGCAGTTGAGCTGCGCCAGTACGAGCGCGGAGGCGGACAGCTGGAGGGCGAGGAAGGCGGTCGCCTGCGAGAGAGAGATGGTGCCCGCCGCCAGCGGCCGGGACTGAGTGCGAGACACCTACAGACAGACAGACAGACGTTGTCAGATGTGGATTTGATGATCACGTGGTGTACAATGCCAGAAACTTCACCCTGTATTATATTGGTACTAGCTGTGCCCCGCGGTTTTACCCACATGGAACCTTATCCCGTGGGAATTTTGGTATAAAAAGTATCCAATGTGTTATGTTGGTGACCCTATTTAAAAAACTGTCATTTTTATAAACATACAGATTTTGAAAATGCATTCAAAATTTTCGCCACAGCCAGGACTTGAACCCGGATCCATGCTGAACCGTAGCACCGCTCTTTCTAATTGAGCTACCGCGGCTTCAAGGCGACTGGTCGAAAAATTTGAACGCTTGTTATTGCGGTGTTAGGGCGGCCGCTAGCGACATCTATGGAGATAATATTGAATTATCTTACCGCCTTCTTATTTTACCGTTAATAAAAAGTTGTGTGAATACACTATACATCCCTATTTTGCAATGATGGGACTTATTAAAATCAGAATATCTGTAGCAGTAACTGAATTCATATATCCAATAAAAATATCAAAAATGATTACCTATCTTTAAAAAATACTAAATAAATGCCGTATTACCAGACGGCACACTAGCTATCAAGTATTCTGTGACGGCTCGGGTCGATGACCGCGCTCAGCTGTGTATCGCAGCGTTCGCCGGTTGTTCGGTGTAGAATAACAATAAAATTCGGCGGGATTTTGAAAAACTTTGACTTATCATAACTTTTTAAATAAAAGCAAAAGAAAAAAACTAACTTCACTATTATATTGTCACCCGTCGTTTACATTAGCTGTGTGATTAAGTATCTCGAATTCAAAATAGGGGTGTATAAATATGTACATCCTAACTAATATTATAAATGCGAAAGTAACTCTGTCTGTCTGTCTGTCTGTCTGTCTGTTACCTTTTCACGGCTAAACTACTGGACCGATTGACTTGAAATTTGGTACAGGGGTAGCTTATGGTCCGGGAAAGAACATAGGATACTTTTTATCCCGAAATTCCCACGGGAACGGGTACTACGCGGGTGAAACCGCGGGGCGCTGCTAGTACAAAATAAAATCCCCAAACTCACCTGCCTATCAATATCCCGGTCCCACATATCGTTGAGCGTGCACCCCGCGCCGCGCATCAACCCCGCGCCCACTAAAAACAAGCCGGCCGTGTACAGCCCCACGCACAGCGGGGCGCCCGACGAGACCGTGGCGCACGCGATGGACCACGAGCACGGGTAGTACAGGAGGTACACTCCTGTGGGGGGACGTGTTATAGTTATTTTCAACACACTTGTTTAAAAAAGAGGCTCTTATTTGTGCAAAAAAACAGTTGAATAATGACACGTTTTATTCACTAGTGAGTTATAGATTGTTTTTTTAAAATTGCTTTGTATTTAAAAAAGTTTCGTCTAGGGATAAGAGTTCACACAAAACTCTTCAGCTCTATAATATTAGCCTAGATATTTTGTAAAAACCTTTTTGGAAAAAAACAATTAAATTAAAATTTAAAAAACCCCAACACAATTACTTTCAAACCCCCACAACTTTTAAACGGGTCAACCGATTTTCATCAAACATGTCTAAGAACACTCGCACGTAAGTCCCCTTTAATACAAAAAAAAACTAAATTGAAATCGGTTCATCCGTTCGGGAGCTATGATGCCACAGACAGACAGATACACACACACACACACACGCACACAGACACACACAGACACGTCAAACTTATAACACCCCTCTTTTTGCGTCGGGGGTTAAAAAATAATACTAAAATACATACCAACTGGTTTATCCCATCGAGCTAATTTGACATAAGGGTCTATTTTGTCCCATAATTCAAATTTCTTTTCTTCCTTATCTATGGGCAATACCTTTTCGTAATTAATCTTGTCTATGACATTTGGTGTGCTAGTCTCTATTATTACCTGAAAAAAGAAAAACAAAATAATATGAGATATCATTTAATAAAACATGCAAATCTTATACTGGTTAATTAAAAGATTAGTTATTTATGTTACAAGCGAGGTAAGTTGGTGATTACTTCCGAGGCGCTATTGAGGCCCGAGCCGTCAGGCGAGGGTCTGAAGATAGCCGAGGATAGTAATCATCAATACACGCGCGTACCGTACAACGTTTTTCAACACACTTACAAATAAATTCTTAATAAAATATCATTTTTCGCTAATAAATAAACAGTTTTTCTATTCGCGCGCATCCAACACAACAATGGTGATCGGCCATAGATTAAAAGAATATACTTATTAAAAAAAAAACAAATGAATAAATGAATGGAATCAACCATAGACCTACCAAAAGTAAGGCAACATAGTTGAAGTTTGTTTTTAAAATGTATGGACACTATTTTTTTTGGTATCGAAACTTTTATAAAACTAAACAATTTAAAGAAAATCTATAACTCACTTGTCACACAAGCGTGTCATTATTCAACTGTTTTTGCACAAATAAGAGCCCCTTTATGAGCAAGTGTGTTAAAAAACAGTTTGTTTTCTGAACTCAACTTGGTTGTATCTTTTATAAAGAATTCAATTCATAATATTACTAAGATAATATGATGTACCCACCTTTTGTCTATGTTGATCGCTCTGTGTTGAATGTACTCTAACATTTTCCCGCCATTTCTTGTCGCCATCTTTAAAATAAACATGGCCGCACATACATGAATACTGTGTTACTTGTATGTGTGTGTTTATGAGGTTTTTCAGGCTGAAGTTTCTTAGTCTTAATGTTGATTTCAGCATTTTGTTGTTTGGTTTTAGTGGTTTCTGTAAATAAGTAAAATAGGAGATTAATAATATATGTATGTCCCTGAAAATAATAGGAATCTACACTAATATTATAAAGAGGAATGATTTGTATTTTTGTAATGAATAAACTCAAAAACAACTGTATGGATTTCAAAAATTCTTTCTCCATTAGAAAGCTACATTCACCCTGAGTAACATAGGCTATATTTTATCCCCGTATTCCCACGGGAACGAGAACCAAGCGGGTGATTGAGAATGATTTGTATTTTTGTATGTAACAAATATACTCAAAAAGTACTGGACCGATTTCAAAAATTCTTTTACCATTAGAAAGTTATATTCACCCTGAGTAACTTAGGCTATATTTTATCCCCGTATTCCCATGGGGATGGGAACTAAGCGAGTGAAACCGCGAGGCGCTGATGGTAATTAATAAAGTTCCCATAGAAATAAAATATTGTGCAACTAGTCTTACTAGTATCAGTATACAATAATTATTTAATTTTAAAACATACCTATGTTATTTATTACAAGCAAACAAACATATAAATATTTTCTTTTAAATAAAATAGCTATTTATAATAATAAAATAGCGAATGACCTAACAATAACCTAAAATGAAAGAAAAAACATGTTTACCTTATGTTAATCCAGTTTGTGTGACGCGGAAACGATCAACTTAACCTTGAATAGAAAATTGTATAACAAAAATAATATTATACAATTTAATAACTTCTAAGATCAAGGTTATTTAAAATCGATAATATATAACTTTAAAGTTGAATACATTTATTTTAAAGTTACTTTAATTTGCAGCGCACACATTTTGAATAATTGTTGTTTTATTACCGTATTTTATTAGTAAATTAATAAAACCGCGAGTTTTACAATAAAATTATTGTAAATTCGAAATATTCGAGCGAGGATTCGACAATTCAAAGTGAAATGCGAATTGCCCATTGACATATAACATGGACGGGGCATACCTACGAAAAAAACGTGTATACCTATACTTCACTGAGAGCGAAAAATGGCGGCTAATAGTGCAGTCCCTATCGATATGTCTGAAAAATAACATCGATAATAGATTGTAAGTATGTTTTCTTACTTTGATTAATTTTAAGTTTTATAAATAGGTCTTACTGTAAAAGAACATTATAGATAGTTTGTAAAATATAGCTTGATCATTGTGACATACAGAGTGGCCCAAATAGAACGCTCAGTAAGGGGAAGTATAAAACTATAAGATATACAAAGATTTGTTTTTAGGATCCATGTCCTCGATTTTAGTAAAAAAAAAGTGCATTCATAGATTTAGAAAAAAAAACTATTACTCTCTTTGAGAATCGAACCCGGAAATTTTTAAAAATTTAATGTTCATTATTTTAAACTAGAAATGGATTGTGTACATCTTTAGCAGTAAGTAAATGTTACTAAGAAACATCATATCTAAATTCATTAAAATGCATTGTTTTTAAATGAAATAGTTTGGTACAAAACTCGCCAAGACATCATTAAAGTTCCTTCCCAGTTAATATCCCATTTCAACACAAATTCACCATTTCAAGATACAAAATGCAATAGTTTGTATATACGGCCGTTCGTTCTAGTTACAAATAATTAAAAATATTTTTTTCAAAACTTCCGGGTTCGATTCCTTTAGTGAGTTATAGTATTTTTCTAAATCTTTGAATGCAATTTTCATTTTAACTAAAATGGATGACATGGTTCCTAAGAACAAATCTTTGTATCTCTTATAGTTTTATACTTCCCCCCACTGACTGTTTTATTTGGGCCACCCTATATATCAAACTTTTATTCATTATACTCTAGTTGCCGGGATATAAAAATGACGATAGAAATTATCGACGTTTCGTACTATAATCGATACTGATGTAACATTTAATTGGGTTTTATTTAATTACAAACGTTAGGCATTCAATTAAACGAATATTTCAATATGAATACAGATATTCTCAAGAGCAAACCTCAAATCCATGGTTTCTTATGGTATACTACATGAGAATCTGAAAATTGGACTTTATATACTTACTCACTATTATTTAAGATCATATATGCACAAAATGTAAATAAAGTTTATGAAATAAAAATAAACACCAAAATTAAAACGTACTTGAATAAGTGTTTAAATAACGTTTTATTTAAAATATCGATAGTTTATAGTCTGTGGTCACGATGTTTCATTGCCCATCACTAAGTAAGTTGTAAATCCTTTTGTTATAGCTAGAAAATAATATGGCGAATATGGCCACGAGTAGGTATTTCAATGAGACTAAGAATGACAGATGGCTATTATAGTAACTGTCAGAAATACTGTTGTCCTTTTTCCCTTACGCAAAATTATGAACGTTAAAAAGAGACGGCTATATTTTTATAACTTTGGCGTCGATAAGCCTCATACTTCTATAACTATTTTTTCTATAGTCAAACATGCGATGTCCATGTTATATGTCAATGGAATTGCCGAACTTTTGACAATGACTTGACACTTGACATTCTTGACAGTGACAGTAGTGACAATAGGAGACAAAAACGTCAATGTCTTATCGCAAGTTTGAATTGGAAATGTACGGTTTTATTAGAGGTTTCTATTTACGTATCGCATTAGGGAACCTTAGACTTGGGTCGACTTTGCTTAAATTTCATTACTTTTTAGAGATAAACAAGCAGCTCCATCGTGACTTCGCTAGTTTTTTATAAATACGGGTTGAATTATAAAATACGTGAATAGCAACCTTTAAAAGAAACCGTACATTTCCAATATTTTTAATCTATGGCTGTCATTTTTCATCCATTCACTCTTCTAGGTCCGCCATCTTCAAAATAAAAAATATTTTAGTTTAACTCACCTACAAATAGAAAAATATCTAATAATAGAAATAACTAGAGAAATAAATAAAATATATCTGCTTAATTATCTTCTGATTTGATAATAGCAGATATGGATTCGGTAAGAATGTTTTAATATAGATTTTAAACTGGCTTTTGACAGTATCGAATTACAAATTTACAAAAAATCCTCACTTTTTAACCAAAATTGTAATTTTTAGACTACCCTTTTTGAATTTTTGTAGTTAAATTGCAGTTCAAACGGGAATTATTCATGAAATTAACCGATTTTAAAGCAGATTTATAGCAGAGTATACCAAGGTGTTCTGTTTAACCCTCAACTATTGTGAATTTATATCAAGATTATTTTCGATAATTCTTCCGTAGTTTAGTGTTCTAATCTAATTTAATTTATGTAGTAATTGTGTGAATGAGTATGTGCGTAGTTTCTGATACCCTAGAAACAAGTTACGAACTTAATTAGGGGTCAGTTACTGTAATGAGATGATGGAGGGAATGATTATGTTATGTTTATTATATGCTTATAAGTTTGAGTTTTGTGATAACCAATGCCATTGTCACCTAGTCTAGTCCCAAACTAAGCAAACCTTGTACTATGGATACTGGACAACGGATACACATACTTATATACTTGTAAATACATACTTAGAATATATAGAAAACACCCAGACCGAGACAGACAGACAATCTTTATCCCATCTCTGACTTGGCCAATAACCAGAAATGTTCATGAACTCAAATTTATGTCTTAGTGGGAATAGGACTTCCTTTTATATTACATATTATACTAATTGTGCCCCGCGGTTTCACCCGCGTACATCACAATCCCGTGGGAATCATTAGCAGATGCCTACATCATAACATCTACCTGCATGCCAAATTTCAGCCCGATCCGTCCAGTGGTTTGGGCTGTGCGTTGATATATCACTCTGTCAGTCAGTCGGTCACCTTTGAGTTATATACTTACCTATATTTAGATTGTAAAATAATATTGATTACAGGATGAAGAAGATGATTACAGCCCTCATGATGATTTTAGAGTCAACTTGCAGAGAAACAAAGTCAATAATTATCCTGTAACAGCTGCAGCTAACAAAAGAGGTCGTAAACCAAAACCTAGATTTATATGTGGCATTTGTGATAAGGTAGGTAACCTATTTTAATTTTATTATTTTTGTAATATCATAATATTTTTTATTTTTATCTAAAACTAGTGGACCGCCCCGGCTTCGCACGGGTCCAAGTTACGCGTTGGTTTTTCTGTTTTTTTTTTGCAAAAGAACCTTCTCCTGACAATTACAAACATAGCAAAAAAATTATTCTCTCTCGCTTGTCAACGGATATAAAACTCTGTCTTCCTTATTTGCATTGCATTTTTAATCTGGTTTAACAAAACCTGGTAAGTATATGATTGTCAGTCAAATCTGTCACTTTGACAGTATTCAAATTGTACTTAGATTGTAAAACCTGGTTTAGTGCTAAACCAGACTGAAAATGCAACGCAAATAGCAGTGTATGTCTGTCATTTGACCGTCCCAATATCCATATCAATGGTATGTAGTTTTGTCTTATGATTGTATCCACCAGTGAATATGAAAATGACAGATAAAGTTGTATCCGTTGATAAGCAAGTTTATAGATAGATTGAATATTAAACTAACCATTCACTCCATCATCTCATTATAGTAACTGACCCCTAACTAAGTTCGAAACTTGTATCAAGGGTATCAGAAACTACGCACACACTCATTCACACACACACCCAGACCGAGATAAATATTTGTGGTTCACACAAATATTCACCCCCCACGGGAATCGAACCCGCAACCTTACGGATGGCAGTCCGGCATGGTGACCACTCTGCCATCGAGGTCGTCAATTAGGAACGGCCATACCTTGCATGGGAATCAAACCAAAATTTAAATAAAAGTACTGATACCTCAAGGTATTTTATTAGGTCCCATACTTTAAGTTATATTTACAAATGATTGAAATCGCAAATATACTGGAATTTTAACACAATATCCCAGAATTAACTAGGAAATTGCAATTTAATCCTTACTAATATTATAAATGCGAAAGTAACTCTGTTTGTCTTTTACCTTTTCACGGCTAAACTACTGAACCGATTGACTTGAAATTTGGTACAGGGGTAGCTTATGGTCCGGGGAAGGACATAGGCTTCTATATATACATACATATAAATAAAATTGGAGTGTCTTTTTGTAATATTGAAATAACCACCTTTGATCAAAATAATACTTTTTACTATTTTTAACCCCCGACGCAAAAAGAGGGGTGTTATAAGTTTGATGCCGTCCCCCAGAACCCCCAACACAATTCCTTTCAAACCCCCATAACTTTTAAACGGGCCAACCGATTTTCATCAAACATGTCTAAGAACACTCGCACGTAAGTCCCCTTTAATACAAAAAAACTAAATTGAAATCGGTTCATCCGTTTGGGAGCTATGATGCCACAGACAGACAGATACACACACACATACAGACACGTCAAACTTATAACACCCCTCTTTTTGCGTCGGGGGTTAAAAATATTTGTTTTTTTTACAGGAGTTCGCCTGCCAGCAATATTTAAACTCCCATCAAAGGTTACACACGGACGAGCGTAATTATCCATGCCCACAGTGTTCGTATAAGGGCAAAAACCAGAAGTATTTGAGTCGTCATATAAAGAAAGTGCATGTTATACCGACGGCCCATCATTGTGGCGTGTGTGGGAAGGCGTTTCATTATATGGCCAAATTGAGAGAGCATGAGATGGTTCATACCGGTAAGTTATACACCCCTATTTTGAAATGATGGCACTTATTAAAATCAGAATATCTGTAGCAGTAACTGAATACATATATCCAATAAAAATATCAAAAATGATAGTCGATTAATCTTTAAAAAATACTAAATAAATGCCGTATTACCAGACGGCACACTAGCTATCAAGTATTCTGTGACGGCTCGGGTCGATGACCGCGCTCAGCTATGTATCGCAGCGTTCGCCTGTTGTTCGGTGTAGAGTAACAATAAAATTCGGCGGGATTTTGAAAAACTTTGACTTATCATAACTTTTTAAATAAAAGCAAAAGATAAAAACTAACTTCACTATTATATTGTCACCCGTCGTTTACATTAGCTGTGAGATTAAGTATCTCGAATTCAAAATAGGGGTGTATACTATCCTACTAATATTATAAAGCCGAATGTTTGTGAGTGTGGATGTTTGTTCCTCTTTCACGCAAAAACTACTGAATGGATTTTAATGAAATTTTGGTACAGATGTACCTCATACCTAGGAATAACACATACATAGTATATACTTTGTATCCCAAAATTCCCACGGGATAAGGTTCCAGAAATCGCGGGACACAGCTAGTATAAAAATAAATGTAGTAACAGATCCTGGGTTCAAACCCCAACTAAGATATATTTTTTAAAGTTAATAGTATAAATAACTAGCAGCACCCTGCGATTTCACTCGCGTAGTTCCCATTCCCGTGGGAATACGGGGATAAAATATGGCGTATGTCATGCACTGATAATATAGCTTTCCATTAGTGAAAGTGAATCTGTTCAGTAGTTTCGGAGCCTATTCGTTACAAACAAACGAATCTTTACTCTTTATGATATTAGTGTAGATTCTATAGATTACTAGCTGCGCCCCGTGGTTTCACACGCGTAGTTCCCGTTCCCGTTCCCGTAGGAATTTCGGGATGAAAAATAGATGTTGGCCGATTCTCAGACCTACTGAATATGCTTACAAAATTTCATGAGAATCGGTCTAGCCGTTTCGGAGGAGTACGGCAACGAAAACTGTGACACGAGAATTTTATCTATACTAATGTTATAAAGAGGAAAGATTTGTTTGTTTGTTTGTTTGTAATGAATAGGCTCCGAAACTACTGGACCGATTTCAAAAATTCTTTCACTAATGGAAAGCTAATTTATCAGTGCGTGACATAGGCTATATTTTATCCCCGTAATCCCACGGGAACGGGAACTACGCGGGTGAAACCGCGGGGAGCTACTAGTATATTAGAAGATTATTTGTTTGTTTGTAGGTGAGAAGCCGTACAAATGTCCACACTGCCCGAAATCCTTCAGAGTATCTTACTCGTTGAAGACGCACATGTTCATACACAAAGGTAAGTGGAATATTAATTTCACCCCTATTAATGAGTCTTGGCTGTCCGTCTGTCTGTCACCAGGCTGTATCTCAAGAACGGTGATAGCATGAAGTTATAGGTAAAAATGGAGTCCACACTTCGAATACCTACTTGAAGCATAACCTATGTATCACTATCGCGCTCTCTGTGGGCAGGCTCTCTCTTTCTAACTAAGGTAACCTCTAGAAAGAGAGAGTCTTGTTACGATTTGTTTGGATGGAAGTGTCAGTAAATAGACAATGATTCTAATCACACTATTTATTTTACAACAACAACTAAGAAATTACAAACTAAAACTAATTACTTATTTCCCTACACTTAACTCCTAACTTATAACCTAATCTTATAACCTAATTATTAATCTAACGTCTAAACCTAATTGCACTCTTAGCCTAGCACTTATATTTTATAAAGTACACACTTAAAACTATTACAAAACTATGTATATACAAGTGGGCGCCAGGAGGGAGTTGAGCTGTAGAATGCGGGGATCCCTGCCTATCCCGTATGTCCTGCTCAGCGGTATACAAGCTTAGGTAGGTACTTATGTGAGTCGTATTCCTCGATTCCCTTCGGTAATATCCCGGTTTATTTGTTAAGTAAATTTCTCTCGATATAATTCATGTGCCAATAAAGGGCATTTCCATAAGGCTAAAACAACAAAATAAATTCTTATTACAATCTATTACTTACATACAATAGCCACTGCCACTATACAACACAACTCACCCCTTTAATAAATCAAAACACTGTTACAAAACTCAATTACATTAATAAATTTGCAAACATGTCTCAACGACATTGAAGTCTCACCTCAAATGACCCTCGACGTTCGAGAACAATTCACACAAAAAGAAAAGAAAGATTCCAAGCACAAAACGAATTGGCTTGACGGGGCGCGAACTCAGACACCTCGATCGGCCGGTTGTAAAACTAGCCTGCTTTGCCGTTCCACCACGGCGCTCATATTAAATCAGTCTAAAATTTGTCATGGGTCTAAACTTCCTAATGATATTAACCTTACATATACCCCTGTCATCGCGAAAAAAAAAAAAAACTTTTTTTTTTTTTTAGACACTGTCAAACGGTTTCAAATCTTTTACATGCCACAATCCCAAGTCTTTACCACTCATATTGGCTAGTTTGTAGACATTACTAGATTTCTTTTCCACTACTATTGCCTTTTCAAATTTGGGTGCTAACTTTGCCATAAATTTGTTGCCTGCATCCGATAATAGTTTTGTTCTTTTCCAAATTATGTCACCGTTCTCAAAATTTGCAGGTCTTCTTCTTAGGTCATAGGTTTTAGCACTTAAATCATGGGCCTCACGTAGTTTATTGCTCACTTGGTAATAAATTTCATTGCGTTTGTGTATTTGATCTAAAAATGATTGAATATTAATAGGAATATCAAAATCTAAATTACTATCTAATGTATTTTGGATACCAATGTCATCGATGCGTGTTTCTCTACCAAAGAATAGATATGATGGTGTATACCCAGTCGCATCATGAACTGCTGTTCTGAGAGCATGTGCAATCTCCCCTATGTGTAAATCCCATTCATTATGTTTCTTGGATTCGATATATGTCGATATCATCGTACCAATTACTCTATTGACTCTTTCTGTCGGGTTACTTTGAGGGTGATAGTTAGGAGTGAACCACAGATTGGTGTTATACTTTTGGGCTAGTTGTTTAAAGACATTTGACGTAAATTGTTTGCCATTGTCACAAATAATGGCTTGAGGAGAACCATATAACAACATTTGATCTTCTAAGATTTCACAGATTTTCTCCGATTTTGCCATGCGCAACGGGTAAAGCAAATTGAATTTGCTAAACAGACACGTTATCACTAACAACATCGTGTTTCCCTTTTTACTTTTTGGAAATGGGCCCATTAGATCCATCGATATTATTTGCCAGGGGTGTGACACTTCTCGGTGGTTGCCCATTTTGCCCAACGGAAGATCCTGAATAACTTTATGCTTAGCACACATTTCGCATTTCTTTACATAGTTTTTCACATCATCAAACATTTTTGGCCAAAAATAATCTCTTTTTAATCTGTAAAATGTTTTACGAATACCAAAATGCCCTGATTTTGGATTGTCATGACAGTCTTGTAAAACTTTTATCCTGACCGGTTCCGGTATATATAGTTTCCAATCATTGTCTTCATTAGGGAATTGCTTGATTTTTATTTTCTTGTAAAGAAGACCGTTATTAACTGTCCAATCCGATTCTTTGAGTTGTCCTTCGCTTACTTGTTTAACCTTTTCTTTATAAAATTCATCTTTATGTCTATCTAGGATACTCAGTACATTTGCTTCTGGTACCGCTCGAGATAGTGCATCGGGTACAATGTTTGAACTTCCTGGTTTATGTACAATGTCAAAAGAGAATTGTTGCAATTTCATGGCCCACCTAGCCAATCTCCCATGGGGATCCTTCATTTTATGCAACCATTGTAATGCACTGTGATCAGTGACAATCGTGAAGTGTACTCCATCAATGTATGGCCTAAATTTTTCTACTGCATAAACTACACTCAAAAGTTCCCGTTCAGAAGTGGAATATCTCTTTTCCACGTCGGATAGTTTTCTACTTAAGAAGGCAACAGCTTGATCACCTTCGTCTGATTTCTGACATAAAACTGCCCCAACTCCATCATTTGAAGCATCACATTGTATGACAAACGGTTTGGTGTAATCTGGACATGACATAACTGGAGTTGTGGTAAGTAAAGTTTTAAGAGTTATGAATGAATGCTCCGCCTCTGCTGACCATGAGAAAGACTTTTTCTTTTTGCCTTTCGTTAAATTGTGTAAAGGTGCCGCCACTAATGAGAAGTTTTTCACAAACCTTCTATACCAACTTGCTAATCCAATGAATCGTTTAAGCTCTGTAATGTTAGACGGTCTTGGGAAATTTAAAATGGCGGAAACTTTGTCGGGATTCGTGCGAAGTCCGTCTTTGTCAATGATGTAACCTAAAAATTTTAAACTTGATCTTGCAAATTTGCATTTGTCTATGTTAATGGTAAGATTAGCTTCCTTTAATATTTTCATTACTCGTCGTAGCAACTGTAGATGTTCTTGGAAATTTTCGGATACTAAAATGACGTCATCAAGATATGTCCACACTTTATCCTCTATTGACTGAAATATTATGTCCATAAGTCTTTGCTGTGATTGTGATGCGTTTACTAAGCCAAACGGCATCACTTTAAAATGATAAAGACCACGGCCAGGAACTGCGAATGCTGTCTTCTCTTTACTGTTATCTTCTAGAGGTAATTGCCAAAATGCAGATTTAAGATCAATTGTGCTCAGGAATCGTGCATTCCGTAGGTTATCTAAAATCGTTGCAGTCCTAGGTAGTGGATATGTGTCCCTTTTGGTTACTTTATTTAACTGTCTACTGTCCAAACACAACCTGTTTTCTCCATTGGGTTTTTTAACCAGTAGTACAGGAGAACACCACTCACTGTATGATGGCTCTACAACATCATCCTCAAGCATCTTATCTAATTCTACTTCTATTTGTTTCTTAATGACCGGTGAAAAGTTATATTGCTTTTGCCGAATCGGTTTGTGGTGTCCAGTGTCGATCGTGTGTTTCAATAATTTCGTTCTACCCAAACCATTTCCAATACTAGATTTTATTTCTTTAATCACCTCCTCAAGGCTCGTAATTTGATCTAAACTGAGATCTTCTCTAGCTACTAAGGCTGGCCGATATGATGTGCTACACATCACTTCACCGAGTTTAGAGTAGTTCTTAAATTGCAAGGAAATTCCAAAAATATCAAAAAAGTCTTTGCCTAAAATAAGCTCATGCCTAGATTGTTCCAATACATTAAGCGCTAAAACATGAAATTGATTATCAAATTGTATTGGGACATCAAATGTCTCTGAAATTATGTGACCTGCGCCATCAGCCGTTAAAAGTTTCGAGTAATTACTTTTATGGGTTTCTAACCCAAAAGTTTTAAGTCGCCTAGCAAATTCACTATTAACTATTGAACAATTTGCCCCGCTGTCTAACATTCCCATAAGAGTATGACCCAATATGACTACATTTACAAATGGCCTATTGTCATTCAGTTTATTAATTACTAAGGAAGAAATTTCACCATACTTAAAAAAATTATGAATTGTACGGAGCCAGCTCTGCCATTCTTCACTTTTTCTGTCAAGGGAAAATTTCACAGGGCAGACTTTAGTGGATTTTCCCTTGGTTCGTTTCCCTTACAGTGGCAATTTTGCGATGTCACTCCAAATCTTCCACACCCAAAACAAAATAGTCTTTGTTTAGGTAATTTGCACAACCTAAAAGTGTGACCTGGTTCCCTGCAATTCCAACATCTTCTGCTTGGATTAATAGTGATATGTGTTTCTTTTGAAATTTCTGCAGAACATCCTTCTTTAAAACAACTTGCTTTATTATAGGCTAAATCAGGTTCCAAATTATTTAAAATCTCTTTCGGTTCTTCAAATCTTTCACAATTAATTTTAGTTCTTTCAACTATACGTAAAATGTTAGTTAGGTCCATGATAGTGGCAAATTCGTCACGACAAACGGCCCTTTGATAGTAAGGTTGTAAATTTTTCAGAATGATTCCTATTTTCTCTCTTTCCGTGAGTTTCACTGGTAGTCTGTTAAACATATTCTGCATCACCGCTATATAAATTGTCACCGATTCTTGTTTTCCCTGAGTTCTAGCATATATTTCCTTGAGTAGCTCATCTTGATAAAACGGAGATTGGAAAGTGTGTTTAAGTAGACTGATAAGTTCATCCCAGTTTGTGACAATGTTTTTGTTTGCTCTGAACCAAATGAGTGCATCACCTTCAAAAAAATCAATGGCATAACGAAAGAGATCTTCAGCAGTGGCATTTCTAGCTTCTTTGATTTCATCTATTCTTTCTATAAAAGCATTCACACTATAATTGTTGTCTCCAGAGAACTTAATACCCCACTGGCTTATAGGCACCAATTTCCTTGTCACGTGACTATCATCGAAAGTTGATGTGCGGAATAGTCTATTTGCTCTTTGAAAGCTGTCTATTTCGTTGACATTTGACTGAAAATGTATACTTCGGTCTTCATTAGGCTTTTTACCCCCTATTTTTTCAACCTCAATCTCCTTTTCTATTTTTTCTACAATTTTATTACCCATTTCACCTAAAGTTTCTTCTAATATTTTCTTATCTTCAGCGGTTAAGCCCCCTTCCTCTAAAGTGTCATCACACTCCTCTAATTTCGATAATAGCTCGTTCGCTTTTAACTTTAGTGCCTTTTTATTTGTGTCATCTATATCTGTGGCCGGCACAATAAAGTCTAGCCTGTTATGTACATGATAAAGACGTGAGATTAGCTTTCTAAATGATTGCTTGTCTGGTTTGCCCGTTATTTCATTGATGTACTGAGTAAGAATACTGATCTTGGAAGCGCAAATATTTAATTCAGACGTTGCATTTTCAAAACTTACCCGGGGCGCCTTAATAACGTACGAAGTATCGCCTGATTGTTCCGACTTCACCAACTCAATTAATACCTTTTTTAAAATAGAAACCAGACTTTTTATATATACCCCCCGGCAAGCCAATTCAAATTCTAACTCATCCTTTAACAAATAATTCGGATCCATAATTAAAAAAAAACAATTAGTAACTTAATTAAAAGTAAGGTACAAATGTCCCCGATCTCCCCTAAATTGTTAGTAATTTTATTATGTTTACCAATGCTGAGTGTAACTGTAAACTCCCCGGTAAACACAATTCATATACCTAATTACCTAAAATAAACAATGTGTCACTATATAAATAAGGTTGATTCTACCAAAATACTTAGAAAAAATACTCAGTAACCATACTTAATCCTAAAATAATTATACATATGAACGAAACAAAGCAAATATGATTCTTATTATACTAATACTTAATTATTAATTATTATATAATGTTACTGGTTGTAACTTAAACCAAGTAAATGTATACAACGATTACGAGTATTACCCATTACATTATACTATAAAATAACGAAGATAAATCACACAACCCAAATATTTACTTACTTGATACACGTAGTTAATCAAAGTACAACTTTTAAATTATATTATGTATAAGTACACACCCTAACTAAAAAAATAAACTTATGCCCAAGTATACAGTATTAACTAATATTACATAAGTACATCAATTTTCGCTAACAAAATAAAATGTAGGTGGATTTAAAAAAAACCCAAAAAATAATCGTATTTAACGTTGGGCGCCATTTGTTACGATTTGTTTGGATGGAAGTGTCAGTAAATAGACAATGATTCTAATCACACTATTTATTTTACAACAACAACTAAGAAATTACAAACTAAAACTAATTACTTATTTCCCTACACTTAACTCCTAACTTATAACCTAATCTTATAACCTAATTATTAATCTAACGTCTAAACCTAATTGCACTCTTAGCCTAGCACTTATATTTTATAAAGTACACACTTAAAACTATTACAAAACTATGTATATACAAGTGGGCGCCAGGAGGGAGTTGAGCTGTAGAATGCGGGGATCCCTGCCTATCCCGTATGTCCTGCTCAGCGGTATACAAGCTTAGGTAGGTACTTATGTGAGTCGTATTCCTCGATTCCCTTCGGTAATATCCCGGTTTATTTGTTAAGTAAATTTCTCTCGATATAATTCATGTGCCAATAAAGGGCATTTCCATAAGGCTAAAACAACAAAATAAATTCTTATTACAATCTATTACTTACATACAATAGCCACTGCCACTATACAACACAACTCACCCCTTTAATAAATCAAAACACTGTTACAAAACTCAATTACATTAATAAATTTGCAAACATGTCTCAACGACATTGAAGTCTCACCTCAAATGACCCTCGACGTTCGAGAACAATTCACACAAAAAGAAAAGAAAGATTCCAAGCACAAAACGAATTGGCTTGACGGGGCGCGAACTCAGACACCTCGATCGGCCGGTTGTAAAACTAGCCTGCTTTGCCGTTCCACCACGGCGCTCATATTAAATCAGTCTAAAATTTGTCATGGGTCTAAACTTCCTAATGATATTAACCTTACAGTCTGACTAAAAAGAGAGATCGGCCCACAGAGACGTAGGTATTTGACTCAAGCTGTTGTTCCAAGTGTGGCCTCCATTTTTACCTACTACTTCATGGGTGATAGCTAGCCAGTTGAAATGTTCACAGATGATGTATTTCTATTGCCGCTATAACAACAAATACTAATTTATTTGTACTTTTATAGCAAAGCTATTTCTTATTAGCGTCGAAAGTATGTCTGATATACTTAATGCTCTCTCTTTTCCGAACCTTTATCCCTATGTCTATTTGGGGTCGGTTTTCAGTTTAACCAGATTTGGCGGAATGTCAGTATTTTACGTGAAGCGACTGCCATCAGACCTTCACAACCCAGAGGGCTATACGACATTTTTTGGTTAAACCAAATGTTACACTTTTGAGGGCTCTAACTACCCGTAACGACTGTCGATGATGTTAGTACGACAACCGGGACCGACGGCTTTACGTGCCCTCCGAAGCATGGAACGTTGATATAATGCTAAACCAGACCATAAAATGTTTGAAGTCGGTTGCACAATGCACATATTTTGTTTAGAAAATAATATTGAACGAGTTTTGCAGTTTTACTTAAGGTCTAGACAGACAGACTGCATTCCAACTGCAGTCCGACCGCAAATTGCAGTTCAGATGCAGTTTGATTGCAGTCGACATGACTGCAATAGAATTGCAATCGGACTGCGCGTTTGGTTTGCAGTTCTATTGTAGTCGTGACGACTACATTCAAACTGCATCTGAGCTGCAATTTGCGGTCGGATTGCAGTTGGAATGCAGACTGTCTGTCTAGACCGTTAGCTGTTTGTGATATCTTAATCGGGGTCATCATCATCATGATTAATTTTTAGTCCTTAGTCGCCCACTGCTGGACATAAGCATTTATCATACAATTTTTAAACGCGATCGGAATTAATTGTTGCATAATTTACAGGTCTTAATCGCGTTCGCGTATAACATAATTATTATTTACCTCGACGTTTCGACCGGGTTACACCGATCGTGGTCACGAGAAGACAGACAATGATCCTTTAACATGTTTTAAATTTAGACTAGTTTGCTTAAACTACGTAGCAAAAGCGTGACTTTGTTTATGCTTTGTTTTTTGCAAGATGCAATTTAAAACACTGCCTTGTGCGGGCGGCAAATTAAATCCTCTTTTTTATTTCTATTGAAAAATAACATTATAACTATTTTCTGCACATCTAGACATGAATTAAATATGAAAGTAAGTTGTAGTATTTCAGTAATATGTACCATAATCCTTACTAATATCCTTACTCCTTACTTTAATCCTAACTAATATTATAAATGCGAAAGTAACTCTGTCTGTCTGTTACCTTTTCACGGCTAAACTACTGAACCGATTGACTTAAAATTTAGTACAGGGGTAGCTTATGGTCTGGGAACGGACATAGGCTATGTTTTATCCTGAAATTCCCACGGGATCGGGAACTACGCGGGTGAAACCGTGGGGCCCAGCTAGTACAGTATAAATTCTTGAATTAGGAGGGCTTCGCTTCGCTCGCCCTAATAAAACACAAAACCCATAAACTTTTCTTTATTTCCATTTCTCATTAATTAACTATGATCCTGGAGAGGTACTCCTTATACTTCATGTGTTGGAAGCAGCTCTCTGGCTTCACGCACTGGCCAGACTCTTCAACGAAACTGAAACGAAACAAGTAATAAAAAAAATCTGATGACAATTTAAGTTTCGTTCCTTCCAAAAAGGCATTATATAGATTCAATAGCTCGGACATTGGGTAGTGAAAATGTAATACACTTAGTTTTAGACGCATTGAGGAGCAAGTTATTGGCAGAAAACCGGACTGCAATCCGATGTAATTCCGAATCGGTGGTAGATTCATAAGTGCCTCATTGAGACCTTGTTTGAATCACTGCATAGTATAATACAAAGTCTCTTTCTCTGTCCCTATGTATGCATAGATCTTTAAAACTACGCAACGGATTTTGATGCGGTTTGTTTTACTACATAGAGTGATTCAGTGGGAAGGTTAAGCATAATTTTATCCTCACATTCCCACGGGATCGGGAACTACGTAAATAACTCCGACGTACCCAGATGCACCCCGACACGTACACACTGAGACAGTGGCGTGATGTCAGTGTGATCGTGGGCCTGCTATCCGCGTCCATGTGTCTCTCTTGGTACAGTATGGCGCTCTTAATGTGCTCCACTAGTTTAGTTACTTACCCAGCGTTACAGAAGCACCCCGACACGTACACACTGAGACAGTGGCGTGATGTCAGTGTGATCGTGGGCCTGCTATCCGCGTCCATGTGTCTCTCTTGGTACAGTATGGCGCTCTTAATGTGCTCCAGTAGCTTGGTCACGTCCACGACTCCATAACGCAGGTTTAAGTTATCGCCTGTCAGTTTCTTTACTATTATCTGAAAAGAAAATTGGTTTAATGCCTCATTTGACCAGTCTTACGCCTGTTTCCAATAATGAATCTATCTATAATCTTATCGATGGTTATACAACTCTATATTGAGTCACAATCTTTTATGTGCCGGCAGCCAAAATTGTAAGCTCCTATTGTCATTTTGATTCTAATGTCATTTGGATACATTTTCAATTAACTGACAACCAAAAGATGCGACTATAGCGACGCTGGCACCGTCACGAACAAGATTGTGGCTCTATACCAATGGTATCTAGTCATGTCTTATGATTGTGTCCACCATTGATATGGTTATTGGGATTTTCCTCTGGGCTTGTAGGTACTTCACTAGATTAGCCCCACGGTTTACTCACGTTAGCTCCTCTCCTATTGGTCGTAGCGTGACGTCATATAGCCTATAGCCTTCCTCAATAAATGGGCTATCTAACACTGAAAGAATTTTTCAATTTCAGACCAATAATTCCTAAAATTATCGCGTTCAAACAATCAAACTCTTCATCTTTACCAGCCAAAAACAATACCTACATTACTCAAAGATTTAGTAAAAGGAAACTTAGCACCGATAGCAGTACTCAAAATATCATTCACTTTGCCCAACAGATCGTTTTCAAAATCGTCTCTATCAGTACATTTCGTTATAATTCTCTGCGCTTTATTATTTTGCGGGCAAATTTTAACGGTACCAGCCAGTTTCACTACTTTCTTAAGTTCTTTAAACATGCTTTCAGTGTTTATATTATTATTGTGTTTTTGTGGGAGTTCATTAGCTCGTCTTTCTTCAGAATATTTAGTGAAGTTCTGCATTATAGTTTCAATGATGTCAAAATCTGGGTCCGATTCGTTCGCGTACTGCATCTCAGCGATGTAGAATATGTTCTTGTAGTCTATTATGCGGAGTCTGGAATTGATAATAGGTTAATTTTCAATTTTATTTACATCTAATAATGTATCACAAATTTATTAATTCTTCCAATTAAGTTATGTATATTGCCATAATCTTTTTTGGGGCGGCGCGTAATAGATTTTCGGTACAAACTTTTTTTTGACAGATATCCTCAATAGACTAAACAATTCAAAGATGAATTGAACGATAGATTGAGTTTATTTATAACGCGTTTCTTTACTCTAAAAACAGGGTTATAATGAGCCACTAAACACCCCCTTTTCTGTTCCGGTGGCCAAAATTGGAAGCTACTATTGTCATTGTGACTATAATGTCATTCGGATACATTTTCATTACACTAACAATCATCTGACAACTAAAAGATGCGACAGCGACGCTGGCACCGGAACAGAAAAGATTGTCGCAAATTACAAGGGTAGATATTCTTATGACTATGTTTCTAATGATTAGCTTGGTAAAATAAAGTGTCTTATAAAACTAGACATCTGAAAATCTACTCCAAAGTAGCTTCCAATGTTGGCCGCCGGAACAGAAAAGATTGTGGTACGTTTAAGGAACGTTCATATCTGACGGAAAATGCGTCGCGTATTATCGGTCGCGTAACGCCAGAACAGACAAATGTATAGAAAAACACTCAACCGATTATACGTTAGTGCGTTGAGTGTGAACGGTCGAGTGTTTTTCTATACATTTGTCTGTTCTGGCGTTACGCGACCGATAATACGCGACGCATGTTCCGTCAGATATGAACCTTCCCTGAGTCAGTAGGATATTATTGGGCATTCTACCCCACCTGCCGTTCCTACGTCTCACTCCGTTCGCCTTCGTCACTTTCGGTGTGGTAAAATGCCCAATAATATCGTATGGAGTAGGAGCCGTTCAACATTTCCGTTTTATTGATTTACGTACTTTTTTATTACAATAACAACTATAACTGCGGCTCATGCTGACGATATGCTTCACTTTATAAATGCTGATGTAATTGATAAATTACCTCATTATTAAACATACACATGCACAGTCGCCATGAAATTTGTAAAACAACCACAATCGTTACATGTAAACAAACTCTGTGTTCAGTCTCAGGAGACTGGTTTTCGTCATGGAAAATTATTACCTAATTCGGTACGATGCATTATATGTGGACCGTCAAATTGCGGAAAAACCAATTTATTGATTGGTCTTCTTATTCACCAGAATGGTTTAATATTTCAAAATGTTTATGTTTATTCAAAAACCTTGCAACAACCCAAGTACGTCTTTTTAGAAAAAGTTTTGCATCGAGTACCAGGCATGTCATTTCAGAAATATCATGAAAATGAGCAAGTACTGAGTGTTCAGGACGCAAAACCGAATTCTGTGATTGTATTTGATGATGTTGCTTGTGAAAATCAAAGTAGCATGCGTGATTATTTTGCAATGGGAAGACACAAGTTCATCGATTGTTTTTATTTAAATCAGACTTATAGTAAAATTCCTAAGCAGTTAGTAAGAGACAACGCGAATCTAATCATACTTTTTAAACAAGATGAAAGAAATATGAGACATGTTTATGAAGAACACGTCAATACTGATATGACATGGTCTGAATTTCGTGAAATGTGTTCAAAAATATGGAGTGTACCTTTCAACTATGTTGTAATTAATAAAGATTGTTCCAAAAACAAAGGATGTTATAGAAGTAAATTTGATACGTTTGTAGTATTTGACTAAGACGTGTACATATATAAGACCATTGCATGCGAGACATTATTATTCTTCTTACGACACTAAACCGATTACGATCTATTTATCAATATAATATGGAAAAATCATTGAAAAGACAAATTGTTGAGGCGGCAGAAGCTGTAAAGAAAAAAGTACGAAAAATGAAAGATGCTGAGATTGACAACAAACAAGCACTGGAATCTGTTTTCAAGCCTGTAACTGAACCTCTCAACCTAATTGCTAACACTAGGAAGCAATTTTCACCCCTGCGTGCTAGTGAAGATTTTGTTGAGGTTCCGTTTGTGGACGAAACTTCACAAGAAGAAAAAACTGGTAGTTGTAATAATAATAGCGATGAAGATGAATCCGATATCAGCAGTGACTCTTTTCAATCAATAGTTGACAGCAAACAAGGTTGTGATACATCATCCTGGTCAGTATCTTCAGAAGCGTTAGTAGACATTCCATTCGGTGTTAGAGCAGAACGTGGGAAACTGATGTTAGGTTCCGCTAGTATATCGATCAACGATCAATACATTACCGTGGCTGGAAGTAAATACCGAAGTACCCCTGGTTTGAAACAATTGCTGCTTAAGAAAGTCGTAGACATAAGCTTGGTTACAGAAAGCGATATGAAACATTATAAGTCTATGCTACTTGATACAAATGCACATCGTCGAGACTACGATTCAAATAAGCCAATAAAAAGTAACAAAGGACAAAAATATTTGCAAGTTATTAAGCCTCTTTTTAAACTGAAGAATGCAGTTCAGGGAAGGGGTCTACCGTTAAGAAAAGAGTGGAAAGAAGATGTAGATTTTGTGTACTGGGATGATCCTAATGAATTGGTTGAAAGATTGAAATTATTAATTGCGTCTAGAGATGCTGGTAACACAGGATTGGACAGTGAAATTATATCTATTATTGAAGAATTGCGTGAAAGTAAAATTATAAATAAATAAAATTAAAATTTAAAGGTTTCATTTTATCATCAGACTTTCAATACAGTACACCTTCAATATGAATATAGATAAATTCGGTCATTATGTTCATAAAAGAATGCGATTATCAGACCTGTTTGATTTTAATGAAAATGCATTAATTAAATCAGAAAATGGCGATTTTGACTTAAAAACGTTGAGATTGAGAGGAATTAGAACTCCTATAGAAGCCGATGATGCTGTGAACAAGGACTATGTAGATCATTTGAATGCTAATACGATAAAAGAACTAAATAAACTCATTGGATCATTGCGTTCTCGAATCATAACAGATGCTCGAACTACTGTTCAATCAACTTTAAATGTAAAGGTACCTGAAGTTTTAACTCATTTGCAAGATAAGTTTTATACCAAAGCAGATGTCGATAAGTTACTTCAAAAAACAACATCTCCGTAATGGCAAAACAGCAAATCGTAAATGAAATACACAAAGCAGCTCGTAAAAATTTCCTTCGACGTCATGTTATTTTAAAAGGAATCCACGACTTATGGCAAGCAGATTTAATGGATATGCAAAACCTGAGAAAGTACAACAAGGGTTATAACTATATTTTAGCGGTGATTGACTGCTTTTCAAAATATGCCTGGGCTGAACCATTAAAATCAAAAAATAAAATTGATGTTGCTCGTGCATTTCAACATATACTGCTTAGCAGCCGTACTAATCCTGTTAACTTACAAACTGATATGGGGACAGAATTTTATAATAACACTTTTCAATCCCTAATGAAGAAGCACAACATTAATCATTACTCATCGTTCTCTACTAAAAAAGCATCTATTGTAGAGAGATTGATTAGAACTGTAAAAAATAAATTATATAAATATTTTAGTCTCAGTGGAAACTATAAGTGGTTAGGTCTACCATTGGATGATATAATGAAGAGTTATAACAACAGTAAACATCGCACTACCAAATTTAAACCGATTGATGTGAATAAATCGAATGAAACAGTAATAAAAGAAAATATAAAAAAAATAAAGAAACATGATTTATTTCAGTGGAAGCCTAAATTCAAAGTTGGTGATTGTGTTCGTATAAGTAAATACAAACATAATTTTGAGAAAGGTTACACTCCTAATTGGTCGACTGAGTTATTTAATGTAAAAAAGATTAATAAAACCTTACCAGTGACATATTACATAGAAGATCAACGAAAGCAGAACATATTAGGAGCTTTTTATGAGCAAGAACTTCAAAAGTCTAACTATCCTGACGTTTATTTGATAGAAAAAGTGTTGAAAAAGAAAGGAAATAAATTATTTGTCAAATGGTTAGGTTTAAGTAGTGCAGAAAACAGTTGGATTGACAAAGCGGCAATTATGTGTTAAGATATTATATAATCATTATTTTTTTAAATTCTTTCATTATACTTTAAGTAATGCAAGGTGGAGGACTAGTTAATAACATTATTAATAATCTACCATTTGAAGTTCATTTGCCTGGATACAATTATTGCGGACCAGGAACCAAACTTCACGAACGGTTAGCGCGAGGCGATCGAGGTGTAAATAAGCTAGACGAAGCTTGTATGCAACACGACATTGCGTACGCAAACTACACAGATTTATCAAATCGTCACAAAGCTGATTTACAACTACTTAACATGGCCAAACAAAGACTTAAATCAAAAGATGCAGGGAAAGGTGAAAAACTAAGCTCATGGCTAGTGAGCAAAGTCATGAAAGCTAAACTTAAGTCAGGATCCGGCGTCAAAACATTTAAAAGCTTAGTTTCAAAAATAAAATCAAAAGTTAAGAAACTCAGACACAAAGATAATAAGTCTTTAATAAAAGCAGCTTACTTAGTTGCAAAAAAGTTATTGCCAAACATCCATCATCGAATTCGGGTACCACGAGTAATACCCGTACCAAAGACTGGAGGAGTTCTTCCTTTAATCCCAATTTTCGCTGGTTTATCAGCTTTAGGAGCTCTAGCTGGTGGTGCAGCTGGCATTGCGAAAACCGTTAATGATTACAAAGCAGGCAATCGAAATTTGCAAGAAACAGAACGACACAATAAAGCTATGGAAGCTTTAGTATTGGGCAAGGGTTTATACATTAAACCGTATAAAAATGGTAAAGGATTGTTTGTAACATCTCCAAAAAACTGAATAATATGCTACCCAGCCGCCCTCTAACTAATGTAGACATCTTAAAATATTCAAGAAATATACCTCATTTTCGTGGGGTCTACATGAAGGATCGATTACCTAGGAAGCCGAAACAGATTGAATGTGCTATTGTTAACTTAGATGATTCTAAGAACGAAGGAACGCATTGGGTAGCCTATGTTAAAATATATGACTATTGTGAATATTTTGATAGCTATGGAAATTTAAAACCTCCATTGGAACTGTTGCAATATTTTAAGAACTGTAAAGTTTTTTATAACTATACTAGATATCAAAATTTCAACACAGTAAATTGTGGTCATTTATGTTTAAAATATTTGTGGACATTTTGGAATAAAACTATATAAAATATACACTTTTATTTTATTTCTATCATTTGCAAGATGTCCCTCACTTTGTCGATAACTGGGAACTCATCAACTTTATCTACGTACTATCCTAATACGTTGCAATTAAATGGAGAGTATGAGTGTGCTTTATTGCATTTTTCAACATATAACTCTATTCCAAACATTGACAAAGGTAATAACAAGTTCTATTATGGCTCCAACGATGTTATTGAAATACCGGAAGGTACTTATGAATTGCAGGATATAAGTGAGTATTTAAAATCTGAAATAAAAGATGCATCAATTAAACTACAGTGTAATAATAATACTTTAAAAGCTAGTATATACTGTTCAAAAGACGTTAATTTTGAGAAAGAAAACTCTTTCAGAGCACTGTTAGGGTTTAATAAGCAGGTCTTGAAAGCAAATAAATGGCATCTGTCACAGTCTCCAGTCAACATTTTACCTACGACCGTAGTCAGGATTGAATGTGATATTGTAAGCGGATCATATATAAACGGTGAACCAAGTCACATTATTCACGAATTTGCACTCAATGTACCACCTGGATACAGGATCATAGAAATCCCGAAGAACTCAATATACTTTCCAATTAATCAAAACAACATAAGCTGTATACATATCAGGCTATTAGATAAAAACAATCGATTAATCAATCTACGCGGTGAAGAAGTGCAGCTATATTTACATCTTAGAAGAAAAACATGATTGACTACAATAAAAATGTGTCTCAACAAATTAAGAATATCAGTTCTACTCGGACCACCTGTCAAATAAGACCACGCTCTAAGAAAAAAATTAAATTAACTGAAGACAATAAAGCGTTCCTTAGAGCGATCGGATTGGTAAAATGAATATCTTAGACGTTTTATCCGCTCCAACTTACGATAACACTATAGAAGGAATCGAATTTCATTCCTACAAGCCCTACGTAACAAGTTTCAACAGGAACGATGAAATCCGCATACCTATCAACCAACAAGACTTGTACGTACTACCATCAGCTAGCACGCTATATTTGGAAGGAACTGTTATCGTTAGTAAAAAAGACACGAAAGAAAAAGCTACTAGTGTTAATTTTACGAACAATGCGCTAATGTACTTATTCCAAGATATTAGATATGAGCTTAATGGAGTGGAGATTGATAAAATAAAAAATGCAGGTGTAACTACTACAATGAAATCACTAATATCAATGAATGAAAGTGAATCAAAAATATCTAATGCTTGGGGCTGGAATATTGATGGTATAAAAAATATCAATGGAGGAAGATTTTCAGCTTCTATACCACTATGTCATATTCTCGGATTTGCTGAAGATTTTAAAAAAGTCGTGATAAACTGTAGACATGAACTGATATTGTTACGAAGTAACACCAATGTGAACGCTGTAAAACTGAGCACTGGTGAAACGGTGGATGATGTTCAGATTAACAAAATTATATGGCGCGTACCGCATGTTAAAGTATCAGATAAAGAAAAAATTGGATTGTTAAAACTATTAGAAAAAGATCGACCACTTCAAATGATATACAGGAATTGGGACCTGTACGAATATCCAGCTTTACCTAAAACTACAAAACATACCTGGTCTATCAAAACTTCATCTCAAATAGAAAAACCAAGATACATCATACTTGGGTTACAAACAAATAGAAAAAACAATGCAAGTTCAGACATGTCTCAATTCGATCACTGTCATGTTCGTGACGTAAGAGTGTATCTCAATTCTACGTATTTCCCGTATGAAAACCTAAATGTAAATTTTGCTGACAACAGAATTGCTTTATTATACGAGCAGTACACCAGATTTCAACAGTCATATTACGGACGTCGTCCAGAGCCCATATTAAGCGAGAAACAGTTTAGAGACTTAGCACCGCTGTTTGTTATTGATTGCTCTAGACAAGCGGATAACTTAAAGACAGGTCCAGTTGTGGATGTGAGAGTTGAAATAGAGAGTAATTCGGAAATACCAGATCAAACTTCAGCCTACTGTCTGATTCTCAACGATTGTGTAATAGAATACAAACCATTAAGCAGCATCGTGAAGAAGCTATCATGAATCCGGATACCATCATCGTAGAAATCCAAGGATTTAAAGATTCTATAAATAATTTTATTGTGAAAGAAGTGGCTATCGTAAGTCAGGAGCATGCACAAACGTTCCTGGTTAAACCACCATATTCGTTCCATTACCTAACACAAGAAGAAAAAAAGCAAGTGAGATGGTTGGAAAAAAATAGGGGAATTTACTGGAGTGAGGGCTACATAGACTACAAGGAGTTTAAACGTGCAATAGTGCCATATTTAGAAAATAAAAAAATTATTACCAAGGGTTTGGAAAAGATAAAGTGGATTAAAGACTTATGTGCGAACTGTGAAGTAATTGATATAGGTGAGAAGGGATGTCCTAATTTTTCAGTCTTAAAAACTAAATATTGTAAAAATAAAACTGAATTTAATTGTGTGAATCATAAATTGAATTGTGCACTTAATAATGCTGTGTGTATTAAAAAATGGTATTTTGATAATAATATGTCTGTATTCAAATTATTTTGTTGTTGTTAAGTTATATTTAATAAAAATATCTAAGTAACTATTTATGGTTTTTTATTTGATCCAATTAATTTAATTATAAATTTTAAATTAGCTGTACCTATGATTAATTTGAAGTTAACATACAATAATTGTACATGAATACTGTAAATAATAACAAACCTGCAAATCTAGTCTTATTTTACAGCTAATTTGAAATTTATTAATTTAAAATAAAACACAAAATTACATTAAAATATAGCATTTATTACTTCATATATTTATTTACAATTTAACTAGAGCTAATATTCTATTTATTTTACCATCTTAACTTACAAAGCAAAACTTATTTTTATTTAATATTTATAATCAGTACATTCATCATTAATCACATTTAAAAAATACATTATTAATTTTATATTATATAAACAAAGTTCAAACTACATTACTTACTAATAACAATTGTCCCCACAAAGTTTTTTGGAAATTTTATTTATTAATGCTAGTGTCTCTTCCATAACATAGTCCACAGGTTCACTCACTATGTATTGCGCACTCATAACTACCGAGTCTTCATTATCACTTGCAGTTGTAGATTCTTGTTGCTCACTTATGTCCAAAACTTGTATTTGGATCAGTCGCAGACCTTTTCTCTTCTCTTTATTTATAACGTATGACTGGCAAAGAGGCAGCTTCCGCTTTTGACAATCCCTTTTCGATCTTGGTTTCTTATTGGATAGTCTTTGTTGTTCAGATAATTGTCGTTGCTCGGGTACATGCCAGCTCAAACTTGGAGTCGGGAAACCTTGACCGTATTGCGAAAAGATAAGGTCAGGGGAATCACACATTTTTGATGATCTGAAACAAACAAAATAACAGTTAATATAAGTAATGGGAATTAATATCAACCTAAGTATAATATAAAATGATTTAAAATAAACTACTTACTGTTTTCGATTCAATGATGAGAAACTGAGAAGTCCAACCAGTACGGTCAATATCAGCGAAATGAGACGGAGGACTAATATTATTATGTTTACGTAATGTAACAGTACTCCAGAAAGCATTGCGCACGTTTTTATAACAAGTTTGAACTTGATTCTTATGTGCGCACGGCACAGTACGTCACTTGGGAGCACCTGATCGGTGTTAATTTACACAAACCAGTCAGCGCAATGCGCTTTGTCATCAAGAACGGAAATGAAACAGATTTATGAACATAAAATATTATTTATTTAAGTATATATTTATAGTAGGTACAAAGTACACTTAAAAGCTAACTATATCAGAGGTCGTATAGTTACACCTCTGCTCTAAATAGTACAAGGACACCAAGAATACACATTGTAGAATTGTTTACATAATAAAGTTAGGTTCAAAAGAAACTTCAAAACATACAACTATTCGTTCCATACGGGAATCGAATCATGACACGCAGCGCAGCAATCGATTGACTGCTTAACCACTACGTCAACAGTGCTGTCAACATGTCACATTACTAGACAATAAGTACATTTCACATTATTAAAAGAGTAACAAACTACATATTCATAATAGTAAGGTTTTTAAAATAAAATACATGTTAAAAATGTAACTACTGTAATTACGTTTAAATCGTGGTAATGCATTACATAAATATAGTTGCGTTACCCCAGGCTAAAGTACAAACTTTATCAAACGATAGCAATCGTTTATCATCATTGCTTGAAAGTGCTATTTTATTTACGTCCTGAGTGAATATTTCATGTTTTATTGACCTAAACAATACATTTTTTTTGTGAATAACATTGCAATTGTATAAAACATTTTTATAATCTAACATATTTAAATTTTTGGTAATACATTTTTTTGTACCTTTTGCCTTTTTAATTGTTTTATTTAAAGTTTTAATACAATAAAGCTTTGAGCGCAGTCCCACGAATTCTTTGATAATGTTGCCACCCATTTCATCCTTAAACAGTCCTGGAACCTTTTTATTCATAATTGGTAAGTTAAAGTCGTTGTTACAGTCATAATTGCTGGTATCGAAATATTTTAGAAAATGGAGCTTGAAATCTCTATAAACGTCATTAGTCTGTACATCATATACTAGGCTATCTGTGTCAGTATAACACAATTCAATCCGGTTACCATAAAAAGGTTTTATGATGGAATAATGAAAATCATACATGTGACTCTTAGATAATTCTAATACAGTAAACCCTATGTATATTGGTTTATTAAGAAGTACGCGCGAAGGTTTCATTTGAATTGCTACTAGATCATCAGAAAATACAGAGGCGCTATGAAAATATGGGCTGGCTATCAATTTTTCAGCACAAGCAGTCTTTTTTGTTTTATTGTTCGAGTCACACCACTTGTTTACTAACTTAACGTCTATTCGATGTTCATTATTTTCCAGGGTTTTTCCAAAAATACTATTGTTCAATAATTTGAAAAAGTCTTGTTCAAACATAGACTCTGCTTTTTGACGTAACTGGGTGTTAATATCAATATATTGTTTTAAAAAACAACTTTGCTTAAATGTAATAGCGCGATGGACCCTTCTCAATATTAAACCGTGGTGTAAACACTTTTTTAAATGTATGTAATGAATAACATAGTGATATTTATCGTACAAATTAGGTATTAGCTTTTTATTCTTACCACCAGGTGGTAAACATTTTTCTGGACAAAAAGGAAAGTCATTGTGTTCCATGTGCAAATTCTCCGGATATATTAAATCAACTTCAAGAATGTAACCGTTTTCCGCAGTATCACTGATGCCTGCTAAGTTCAATTGTAAAAAATCAATTTCTTGTCTATTCATAAATCTAAAACCAGAATAGGGTAGGGATTGACACATGCTATAACCGTATAAATTATTACAATCTAAGTAAATGATAAATGAATCTGGACGGTTTGGATCGTATGTATCTAAATATTTATTATTGGCTTTGGCATGTCTTTTGGAACACATACAAACACCTCCCCGAATACCTTTTTGTATCATTCTAAAAATTTCAACATCACTAATCAATTCTAATTGAACCCCTGTTTGTAAAAGCATTGCATCAAAAGATAGACTTGGTGCTGTAAGATAAAACGCGGGATCGAGCTTGTAATGTAGTTTACAAGTTTTTCGAAAATTTTCAAATACATCTGTTAACAAAAGAACATCTGTTTTAAGATATAAATCTGTGTACATACCCATGTTTTGAATATTAAATACTGACCAAACAGACTGAGCGTGTTCATAGTCTTCATCGGTAATTGCTTCATTGGTTAAAGAGTTAAAAAAATGTTTTTTAGAGGGTAAACACGTATCCTCATAACGTTCCCATTGAGACATATAGTCATATGGATACACTCCTTTACGGGTGAGTAAGTTTAATTGTTTTTTATTGGGAAAATAAAATTTTAAATGTTTAAAGTCTTGTTTTTGTATTGTACTAACTAACTTTTCTAAGCTAGTTCCTAAAAACTTGAAAGAATCTACAAACCTAACCTGGATGCTTTCCCCGGTAGAAATGGGAATAAACTTAGTGAATGAAATATAGTTTTCTTTTGTTTTCGGTATCACTTTAATAGATCCAGGAGCTTCACCTAATTCTTTTATGAAAAGGTGGCAATCGTATCCGGATAAATTATGAAAAAATACTGGCAAAAATGTTGGCAGTTTGTATTGTATGTTACAGTAACTATGGGCTGCACCACGATATTTACCAGTCAAGTGACAATGATCGCGAACCCTATCACCCAACAAGAAGTGTTCACAAATATGACATGTCATCGCGTTTTCAAAGTCACGAGCATTATCATTTGAGTAAATCATAGGAACATTATTTTTTAAAATATCGTAAATTTTTTGTGCATCTTTATAGATAGACTTCACAAAATTTGACACACAATCCGCACCGCGATAAGAAACGTAACGATTGTGGGTATCGTCTAGCGTACATGTGATATGATAAGCGAAAGCTACAGGCACATGTCGCTGTCGCGTTACAGTACTCGCCTTAGTGGGGTCAGGGTCACAAGATTCATAGCGTTCTAGCATTGTTTCAAAATCGGCGTATACAACAAATGGTACAATTTGCTTTCTATTATAATTTTTAAACTGAATGAAAGAACCCCTTGGAGGTAGTTCAGTGGCGACACCTCCACAACTATGTGAACTAAGGTCATCGCATGAATTAAAAAACATTAAACAAGCGTCACAAAAGTACAGTTTACTGTGGTGTTTTGTTATTTGATTTTTAACAAGTCGCGGCAAGTCTTTAATGAGACAGTAATGTGATAAATCATCTCTTTCTAAATAAAGTAAATGAATCACCTTTCCGTTTAAGGCTTTTGGTTTGTAAAGCGGTCCTATGACAGTATTATTTTTTAAACCATAAATGTAAATGCAAATTTCAGGGTTATTCACTTCGAACCGCGCAATATCTGAGAAATTCACTGGAAATGACATGTCCTTTACCTTTAAAACGTTACGAAAATCAGGGTAAGAAGATACCCTTTCAGGATGAATCTTAGCTGGATATAAAGCAGCAACAACAGACCATAAAAAACAATACTCGTCATTATTGCGGATATTAACACATGCTTTTTTCGATTTTATTGCAGGAGGTAATTCGATAAAGCCTGAACCGCGCAACGGTTGATATTTGTTAATATTGACTTCCAAATGAGAACTACTCAAGAACGTCCATCCACTGTCTCGGTCCTGAAATTCTTCTATCTTTTTTGTTAAAGTATTTTTTATCTGAGACATTAATGAATCAAATTCATAATTCTGATGCAGAGTAACGTTTTTTGTGGCAAATGATTTCATATCCTGAGAATCATTTTTAAACATTAAAAACAAAGCAAAATATTCGAAATTAACTTTTAGGCAAGCATGTTCTTTAAGAGATATGTCAATTAAAGTTTTAATTTTGTCCCAATTATTATTAAGAAATGTTTCTAGAGAACAATTCTCAGACGGATCGATAACTCTATAAGAAGCTATACGATTACGAAATGCAGAATGTATTATTTCAACACCTTCGCAAAAATGCGAAATAGTTTTGTTTTTATGATTATTACTACGTAGGTGACCTGTCCAGTGACTGCGCTCAACAGATGTGTTACAAACAGTACAGAAAGGCATTTTAAATTAAATTAGTTTTAAACTTACTATTAGATGTTGCAATATAATTTATTATTATTGCAATTATAATGTACGGTCGCAAAATACAATAACAAGGTACCTGGTGCCTATTCTATCAACTTAAATATTTAGTTAAAATGTGTTATCGCTATAGAAGACGGGCTCCGAATCATTGAACATCTCATGTGTCCGTCTCATGAACACTTGAAGCCCGTCCCACTGCGGCGTGTCTCGGTCCAGCTGGACCTTAAGAGCGACCGAGGCTTTCTTCCACCGATGCTCTTTAGGGGTGGAGACAACCTCAGCCTTATTATACACCCTTACCTCCACATAAAAGTCCCCTTGGATGTCCGCCGTTCGCCGCACTTTGCCGTTGGCAACACGGCTCGTCAGGCTCGAACCGAAGTCGGTTGAGGTCGGTGATGATAATTTATTTATTTCCTCGAAACCAAAGAGGTCCGAGCCCGTAGTGTGTCTTTTACTGTAAACAATTTAACATATTCTTTATAATCATTTACACAACACATTACATAACATTAGTTTTTAATTAACGAATTGAGGGTGTATTATATAAGTACTTCTCTGTCAAACCCTACGAAGATAGAAAGCATGATGTTATGTTATATAATAACAAATAATATTTAATGGAAATTGATTTCAACGCTCTCTGCGTTACAGTTTTAAATCTACTAACCAACGTTTAACTGTGTATATCATTTTAATTGACATAACATACACACCAAGGACCTATAGGTACAAGCAGTAATACAAAATTACCTTGATTTAGATTCCGATGACCTTGTCGCGGATGCTTTGCGCTTCGACACCTTCTTTTTAGGCTGCACCTCGGCTACAGCTGTCGGTCGGGACTGATATACATCGGAGTCAGACCTGCAATGGAACACATAATGATTAACTTTGGAACTAATAACTATGTCTTAATTAAGACTACCGATACACCAGCCGGCAGGCAGAAACCAGGTCCGTAGCTGAGTAGCGATATACTACCGATACACCAGCCGGCAGGCAGAAACCAGGTCCGTAGCTGAGTAGCGATATACTACCGATACACCAGTCGGCAGGCAGAAACCAGGTCCGTAGCTGAGTAGCGATATACTACCGATACACCAGCCGGCAGGCAAAAACCAGGTCCGTAGCTGGGTAGCGATTAAATGCAAATTCAATAAATTTAATAGTACTTACTTACATTTTATAAGTTGGAGGTTGCGGAAGTAACTGGTGTATAACACTGGAAGATACTGGAGCGAATGTTATATTGTGATCAAAATTGATTGGTTTTATTCATAAAAAATACCATTTCAGCAATATTTATTCCAAAAGAAAATTAAACCTTAATTGTATGGTCTTACAGTTGTATGGCTAATTTATGTTACTTACGTTCAATCGTAGTGATTGAATTCACACACAAGACAAAGATGAAGACGATACCTACATGACACTCTTGATTACATTATAAAATTGTAATAAAGTAAGTATGTTTGTTTAATAAACCTTGATGTAAAACTTTACCTGACATCACACATGTGAAATAAAGAATTAAAAAATCATTTTTTCATAGATGCAAATAAAAACGAACTGAAAGAAAAAATCGTGGAAACATTTTTTGTGCAGACTAATCCATGAAACGAACTCGCGTCAAAAAGTTAGTTCATATGTTGCAGTAAAACTTGTCATTAGTCGGAATTTATGATTGATTTGAACCTCCGATCAACACGTATAAACCTGTTTATACTTGTCGCATAGGGAATCTCTCAAATTTGACAATCGAACGTGAACCTTCCAGCTTTGTGGTAAAGTTGAAAATCTTTTGCAGAAATTTGACAGATTGCAATTACAATTACAATACATAATTATTTTATTAAAATAATGATTGATTTTATAACGCCTCGGTTGGCGTTCTATTGTTTGTATTTGAAATTAAAAAGACTGATTAGCAATGTAGGTATTATTTTATTTCATTAATTTAATCCTACTTTGTCACACATTCTCTTCTTCAGCATCCGATTCTGATTCCAGTTCCGATATCATCTACTTAACGACTTAAACGAACTTTCATAATCATTTCATCTAAAGGCTTAGTAGGTACTGTTATTATGATTCATCTTTCAAGTAATTCCTAGATTGATAGAACTAACAATTTATTATGAAACATTAAGTATAAAATAATAAGCAAAGTTATCAAAACTGGTTTAGGAACATCTTCTATTTAAATTAATTGCATTGATTAGGAACTCCCCTAAAAAACAAATTTAATCAGAGACTGTAACATGCACAATTATCATCTTACATTCTGAGTAATTCTTGAATACATGGAAATAACTCATACATACAGGTGGTCGTATAATAAAGTTCGGATATCGCAAATTTACCTATAATGCAATTTTGCAGTCTTTGAGACTCTAAAGAATCATTTACACTATACATATTGATATTTTATTCAATTTTCTTATCATATTTATTTAGAGCAAGTAGTCAAATCTATTGATATAGATGTGTTTAATACTTCTTTGACTAAACTCAAGCGAATCTTAAATGATATGTTTTTAATTAAATTTATGTGTTATAGCTAGATAACAAAACATGTGTTTTTATATGTAAGTACTGTCTACGGGAAACATATTTGCAACTGTTCATAATTTAATATTTATTTGTGGAAACTAGTTAATTTCTGTTTGTAACCGCTTTTTCATTTTTATATACTTCCATGAATCTAGCCGTAAGTTTACCTAAGATTGTATAAGTGTGAAAGCATCTTAATAAAACGAAATCTCATACATACAGGTGGTCGTATAATAAAGTTCGGATATCGCAAATTTACCTATAATGCAATTTTGCAGTCTTTGAGACTCTAAAGATTCATTTACACTATACATATTGATATTTTATTTAATTTTCTTATCATATTTATTTAAGGCAAGTAGTTAAATCTATTGATATAGATGTGTTTAATACTTCTTTGACTAAACTCAAGCGAATCTTAAATGATATGTTTTTAATTAAATTTATGTGTTATAGCTAGATAACAAAACATGTGTTTTTTATATGTAAGTACTGTCTACGGGAAACATATTTACAACTGTTCATAATTTAATATTTATTTGTGGAAACTAGTAAATTTCTGTTTGTAACCGCTTTTTCATTTTTATATACATGAATCTAGCCGTAAGTTTACCTAAGATTAATAAAATAAAATACTGCGCCACGTGCGAGCACGGGATGGTGGCGGCGCACGAACCGTTTCGAAGGCGATTGTATGAGTGTGAAAGTATCTTAATAAAACAACGCAACAAGTAAGTAACAGCAGAGCAACCAGTAGGTAGTTGTTTGTTCACGTCTAAGGTAGTGTTAGTTGAATGAATTAATTAAATTAATATTTGGATGTCATTGGTGTCCAATCTGGGACCATAGAAAGAGAATGTGTGTGTGCCTTTGGGTGTACCTATTTCTTGCTCTGTGAAGAGACATGAGACAATCTGTCCCAAATGTTAGTTTAATGTTTACGGTATCCTAAAGTTCAGATGTCCTTGGTGCGCAATCTGGCGTCATAGAAATAGAATGTGCATGTGTCTGTAGGTGCATGCTATTTCTTGCTCTGTGAAGAGACATGAGACAATCTGTCCTGAATTTTAGGTTAGCGGTTCAAGCAGCAAGCACCCTTATTTGTTAACATGTAAGCTAGTGTCGACTGTATGAGTTAATTACATTAAAATTTGGATGTCCTTGGTGCGCAATCTGGCGTCATAGAAATAGAATGTGCATGTGTCTGTAGGTGCATGCTATTTCTTGCTCTGTGAAGAGACATGAGACAATCTGTCCTGAATTTTAGTTTATTATGCTCGTATAGTTCCATTAGTAGAAGAAATATGTGCGATAAGTTATATGTGTTGTGTGATGTGTTGTTTTATATTATAAGAAGAAGGCGAGCGGAGTACAACAAGTAAGTAAATCAAGTTTTAAAACGGAAATATTGAACGGCTCCTACTCCATACGATATTATTGGGCATTTTACCACACCGAAAGTGACGAAGGCGAACGGAGTGAGACGTAGGAACGGCAGGTGGGGTAGAATGCCCAATAATATCCTACTTGAGTCCTCACCTCTGCACAGCAGTTCTGACGTTAGCGCAGTTTACGGGACACGAGGGGCCGAGCGTCTGCCACGGGCGGGCCTGCGTGTCTTGACAGAACACACGGCTCTCTGTCAATAGGGATGTAGTAAATAATAATACATAGCACAATATCATATACCTGTAACCTTCAGCATAGCAGGCAGGGTCACCACCAACTACACCACGCGGTCGTCATATAATATTAAAATAAGGGCTTGTTTCTCCAGTTGTTGATAGAATGTCAGATTGCTCTTCACAAGTTTTGTCTTTGTCACTTGGCACAAAGTAAGAAAGAGACAAAAATAAGCTATCTGACATTCTGCAACTGGTGGCTTTGTATATGGTAAACGTTATGAACTGACTAACTGATCTATCAACACAGCGCAAGCCACTTCCTTTTGCAACAATGTCTTCTGACACTGCAGTAGGTATTGTGGGTCATTCGTAAGGCTGTCTCGTACCATTTTGAGTTGTGGATAGTTCGAGAGGCTATCTCTTCTCCGTATTATTCAATACGATTGAACAATTAGTATTATTATTTCCTTTATTTTTATTCATTTGAAGTCGACACGCTAAGAAGAAGAGGAAGTGCAAGCCACTGAATGGATTGCGCCGAAAATTAGCACGTGGATAGTTATTATGACGTAAGCTTTTTTACTTTTTAAAAAAGCGTAACATATAAAAGACTTTACCTGTCAAAGAAAGAAATTGTCCAGCAACAATTATTAGTAATAGCATTTCAAATATTTGAATCAACTTCACCGCGATATCTAATCTCAAACATTGAATTCCTAATTAGTCAATAAGTGGCTATAAAATTGATTTATAAGTGCGTGTATTTTTGGGGTTACGTAGTCCTAATAGGAAACCCTTATAGGATTACGATTATGTTTATTTCTGACCCCTCTAAAATTATTTTGGTTTTTATTTTTAGTTTTAATTTAATTTAATTTGTATTTTTTACTATGGGTTATTTAATTGCCTGCTAACAAAGATTTTATTTATTTATTTATTTAAAAGCTGAATTACACACATTCTGGAAAAATAGGGATAATCGTATGGTATGAATAAAGAATTTTAGAGAGAAACAATAACGGCTAATTAGATCTGTTAGTTTCTTCATCGTTGGTCGTTCGCTAAATATATTTTTCGTTAATAGTTGTTAAGTCACTCAACTTATATTTAAAGTATTTAAATTGAGTTCTTTGTTACTTGAAGATGTTGTTAGTATAAATAGATAAAACCCTACTCTACACGTGGCCCGACACCCACCTGACCGGTTTTTTTTGCAAATTGTTTTCCATAGTAAACTCTAGCTGTGCTCCGCGGTTTTGCCCACGTGGAAACTTATCCCGTGCGAAATTGGGGATAAAATGGTGGCCAATCTCCTTCCCCAAACCCCGTGATTCCCGCTCCCATGAGAATTCGGGGATACAATTATATTACAACCCGATCCGTCCAGTGGTTTGGGCTGTGCGTTGATAGATCACTGTGTCAGTCTGTCAGTCAGTCACCTTTGAGTTATATATATTTAGACACCTTTCTCTTGAATCACTCTATCTATTAAAAGAAACCGCATCAAAATCCGTTGCGTATTTAAAGATGTAAGCAGACATGGGAACGGACAGCGGGAAGCGACTTTTATTTTATACTATGTAGTGATATTTAGTTTCTAAGATAAGACTGTCTCACATTTTTTTTAAATTAAATATATTTTGTTTATTTTTTTCTAGAGGAAAAGCCGTACCAATGTAGTTTCTGTGACTACGCGTGCCGCGATAGTTCTTCTCTAAGGAAACATCAGAACAAACATATGGGGTTGGAGAGAATTTACAATTGTACTCTATGTGATAAGCAGTAAGTGTCATTATCGCTTGGCAAAATGCTGATTGATTTATTTGTAATGCTCTAGACAGATGGACTGTAATCGAACCGCAAATTGCAGTTTGAATGCAGTTTGCCGTCTATTGAGTCGTATCAACTGCACTGCACGCAAACTGCATCTTCTTCTGCATCTCAACTGCAATTAGCTGTTGGATTGTGGTCCGTCTGTCTAGAAGTCTACTTTTTCAAAATTAGAATGTCTTTAGGTGTATTTCTTCTCAAAGATTTCCTTCAGCGTAAGAGCGCCAAATAGTCATAACATAACATAATCATTCCCTCCATCATCTCATTACAGTAACTGACCCCTAACTAAGTCCGTAACTTGTATCTACGCACACACTCATTCACACACACCCAGACCGAGATAAACATTTGTTCACACTTCAATTCACCCCGCACGGGAATCGAACCCTTACAGACGGCAGTCCGGCATGGTGACCACTCAGCTATCTAGGTCGTCAAGTCTTGATTCTCATTTTTATGCTATTCTTGATATCTATACTAATATTATAAAAATGTAAAGTGGGTGTGTGGGTAATCTCTGTATCTACTGAACCGAGTTTGAAAATTGATTTACCAATAGAAAGTAACTGAGTACCAGCTACTTTGTTCATTAATAAAAATATTTAAGAGTAAAGGGCTCGCACTTGGGGCGAGCCCTGAGGAACATAAGCGATTTTTGAAGTGAAAACTTCTTTAGCGGCGCTGAGCACTTTTTTTGTATGGGTAAAAACATTCAAACTCGCGTCAGGGTCACGTGATGCTGATCGAAAAAGCGTAAGATCAGCATCACGTGACGTTTATGATAACTGAAGTAAGAAACAAACATTGTATTCTACCTCATAAATGATAGTACTTTTATACTTATAATTAAACACAACGTTAATATTGAAGTTTTCATTTCTGCCGGCACTCCCGGAGTGCTACCTTTTTTTTTTAAATTAAAATTGCACAACTTAAAAAAACTACAAATAATGAATGAATTGAATTTCAGATTCAAAGTGAAAGCGAAGCTAAAAGTCCACATATCAGAGTATCATCTAGATATAAACTTGAGGAAACACAAGTGTGACCAGTGCGCGAAGGCGTTCAAGAGCAACGGGTATCTGATGTTTCATAAGGTGATTTATTATTCTGATTTAATGGTAAGGTCATAGCCACCCGTAAGGTTGCGGGTTCGATTTCCGCGCGAGGTGAACATTTGTGTGAACCGCAAATGTTTGTCTCAGTTTGAGTGTGTGAAACCTTCCCACTGAATCACTCTATGTATTAAAACAAACCACATCAAAATCCGTTGCGTAGTTTTAAAGATCTAAGCATACATAGGGACAAAGAGACAGAGAAAGCGACTTTGTTTTATACTATGTAGTGATTAAGGATTCGAATCCACGACCAAATACTTGCATGAAGTCTGCATTATTATCATTAATATAGATACATTGAATAATAGAAGTCCCAAAATAGTACCTTGTGGTACTCCAACATTTTAGTAGGAAATTTAGTCAAACGTATCGAAAGCCTTAGAAAGGTTTTCCTGCAGTAAAATTTAATGCAAAAATTAATGTTTTACAAAGTAAATGCTAGTATCTGTGTATTTGTATTGATTTATGTAGCGTCATAGATTCCAAATGGATAGACCGATTTGGAATTAAGATTCCTGCTCACATAAGAACACTGAATGATCACAACTCTTTATACTAACCTGTGTATCAAAAACTAGCAGTGCCTTGCTGTTTCACCCGCGTTTTCTCTTTCCCAAGGACACACCAGGATAAAATATAACCTATGTTATTTAAGGTGAATGTAGTTTTCTAATATTGTAAGATTTTTTTAAATCGGCACAGCTGTTTTTGAGTTTATTCGTTACAAACATACTCACAAAAATACATATCTTTCCTCATTATAATATTAGTGTAAGGGACTATTTCACCATCATCAAGTAACGTTCCGAGTACCGACCGTTTGGTCTTTGTCACTTGATATAAAGTAAGAAAGAGACAAAACTAAATTTACTTGGTGAGTAACGTTACTAAGAAAGAGACAAAACTAAATTTACTTGGTGAGTAACGTTACTAAGAAAGAGACAAAACTAAATTTACTTGGTGAGTAACGTTACTAAGAAAGAGACAAAACTAAATTTACTTGGTGAGTAACGTTACTAAGAAAGAGACAAAACTAAATTTACTTGGTGAGTAACGTTACTAAGAAAGAGACAAAACTAAATTTACTTGGTGAGTACGTTTACTTGAAGGTCGTGAAATAGGCCCTTAGTGTACCTATTAATGTTGATAAATATTTTCATCAAGTTTTTATCTTTCAGCGTACAGTACACGACCGCAAATTTGCAGTGAAATGCCCCATTTGTGGTATTAAAGTAACAAATAAATATAACTTACAAAGTCACGCGAGGACCCACACTGATCACAGGCCTTATACTTGTAAATATTCTCACTGCAAGAAAAAATTTAAGGATAAGGTAAGCTTACATTCTTATGTATTTAAAAGGCTACTGACTGACTGACTGATCTATCAACACTTTCTTCTTCTTTGCGTGTCGACTCATATTTTTGAGGACCAGAACTCGGCCACCGATATGGCACTATCAGTGGCCTTGTAAAGGTCTTCGCGTGTGCAGGTGTAGGGACACGCACGGCAAGTTAAAAGATGGGCCATCGTTTGGGGAGAAATGCCACATGCCAGTCTGCTATCACTGAACGGATTAGATAATATTTCACATGTTTGTATCCTTCGAAAGTGTAGATCGAGGTGTTGTAGTTATTTTTATTTATTTACCATTATGTACACCCCTATTTTTAAATTCGAGATACTTAATCACACAGCTAAACGACGGGTGACAATATAATAGTGAAGTTAGTTTTTATATTTTGCTTTTATTTAAAAAGTTATGATAAGTCTAAAGTTTTTCAAAATCCCGCCGAATTTTATTGTTATTCTCCACCGAACAACAGGCGAACGCTGCGATACACAGCTGAGCGCGGTCATCGACCCGAGCCGTCACAGAATACTTGATAGCTAGTGTGCCGTCTGGTAATACGGCATTTATTTAGTATTTTTTAAAGATAAGTAATTGACTATAATTTTTGATATTTTTATTGGATATATGGATTCAGTTACTGCTACAGATATTCTTATTTTAATAAGTCCCATCATTTCAAAATTAGGGTGTATATTATTTATTAAATTGGTTTAAACAAATTCGTTGTTTCAAGAGACATGGTCACAAATGAACTGTGTTATTATTTCAGTCAACTCTCTCAAAACACGTCATAATTCACGAGCCGCATCGTCACCATGTGTGCAACATGTGCGGCAACATGTTCACGCGCAAGAGTCGACTCGTGAAACACATGGGGACACACGGGGACAAGAGGAAGACGGTCGAGTGCCATTACTGTGGGGTGGAGTGAGTTTATAATGACATTATTTGTATTATTAATGTGTGTGTGTGTGTGTGTGTGTGTGTACGGTACAAGAGTCGACTCGTGAAACACATGGGGACACACGGGGACAAGAGGAAGACGGTCGGGTGCCATTACTGTGGGGTGGAGTGAGTTTATAATGACATTATTTGTATTATTAATGTGTGTGTGTGTGTGTGTGTGTGTGTGTGTGTACGGTACAAGAGTCGACTCGTGAAACACATGGGGACACACGGGGACAAGAGGAAGACGGTCGAGTGCCATTACTGTGGGGTGGAGTGAGTTTATAATGACATTATTTGTATTATTAATGTGTGTGTGTGTGTGTGTGTACGGTACAAGAGTCGACTCGTGAAACACATGGGGACACACGGGGACAAGAGGAAGACGGTCGAGTGCCATTACTGTGGGGTGGAGTGAGTTTATAATGACATTATTTGTATTATTAATGTGTGTGTGTGTGTACGGTACAAGAGTCGACTCGTGAAACACATGGGGACACACGGGGACAAGAGGAAGAGGAGTGGAGTGAGTTTATTATAACACTACTACACTGCGGGGACTGATCGGCTTCTTGGAAGAACTGAACTGGTACTAGACGCCCACCTCACGCAAAATGGACGCCACTGAGTCGTCTAATTGCGGTCAACAAGTAACAAGTAACACTAGCTGTGCCCCGCGGTTTCACCCGCGTAGTTCCCGATCCCGTGGGATTATCGGGATAAAACATAGCCTATGTCCTTTCCCGGACCATAAGCCACCCCTGTACCAAATTTCAAGTCAATCGGTTTATTAGTTTAGTCGTGAAAAGGTAACAGACAGACAGACAGAGTTACTTTCGCATTTATAATATTAAAATAAGTAAGGATTACAATAACTCTTATAGTAATTATGTATCAAGTACTTATGTATCACAAATATCACAAATAAACAAGCACTGACACACACGCACACACACGCACACACACACACACACGCCCACACACACACACGCACACACACACACACACACTACATTTCATACGACATGCACACGCACTTCAAGCTCGTTGATTTCTTTCTTTTTTCTTATATAAATGTTTTGTTTTTTTTATTTAGTTTAAGTTACTATTGTTATTATACCTATTATAAGTCTGCTCTTTAACAAAAAAATGTATTGTCTAAATAGTAAGGATCTGTCATTGACTGTCAGTTTTTATATATGTGTACTGTATTCTAAATTGTGAAAGAGCTGTTGATCCTATGATAACAATAAAAAAAAAATGTTACTAAGGTGAGATCATGGACAAACGCGTGCCTATTCAGCATAAAAAAAAGAATAAAACCTATATTTAAGAAAACTTACTTAAAATTATTAATAAAATATCGTCCTGTTAGGCCACTGTCAGACACCACAGATATACAGAGTTTTCTATCCTTTGACAAGCAAAATCATAGATAGATCAAATATTAGAAACGATCCCGAGTTTCTTGCCGATTCTTCTCGGCTGATGTAATTCCGAATCGGTGGTAGAATCAATTCTGACGTTCATAAGTGCCTCATTGAGGTCTTAACTGAATAAAGGATTTTTGACTTTTGACTTTTCATCGTGTACTAATTGAATCTTTAATATTTCAGATTCTTCACAAAAAATTACCTAATTAAGCATATAAAACAAAAACATTTGGAGATACAGAAATTTATATGTGATTTATGCGGTCTCAGTACGGCGAACAAGCCGAGCTTAATAATGCATTTAAAACAACATGCGCATGATAAGGTGAGTATCTTAGAAAAAACCCCCAACACAATTACTTTCAAACCCCCATAACTTTTAAACGGGTCAACCGATTTTCATCAAACATGTCTAAGAACACTCGCACGTAAGTCCCCTTTAATACAAAAAAAACTAAATTGAAATCGGTTCATCCGTTCGGGAGCTATGATGCCACAGACAGACAGATACACACACACACAGACACGTCAAACTTATAACACCCCTCTTTTTGCGTCGGGGGTTAATAAGGCAAAACGTCCCATCTAGGCTAGCATGACTTCGAAAACGCGAGATACAGCGATTTATTAACATCCAACTGTCAAAATTTGATAAAAATAACCGCCATATTTAATTTTACCACATGATTAATTTTATGACATTTGGTCATGCTCGCGAAATCGATATAACTATTTATTGACATCCAACTGTCAAAATATAATAAATATAGCCGCCATATTTAATTTTATCAAATCGTACTACCCCTTATTAATTTGGTCATGCTCGCGAAATCGATATTATTTCGTGGTGTCTATATCATTTATCACGCACAGTCATGCTAGGGGGGCAGGTGTTGTAGCATTTAGTGTGATACATCATTTGATAGGTATTGTTAAAACAAATGATTCTATAGGTATAACGTCACTACCATCCGTAAGGTTGCGGGTTGGATTCCCGTGCGGGGTGAATATTTGTGTGAACCACAAATGTTTGTCTCGGTCTGTGTGTGTGAATGAGTGTGTGCGTAGTTTCTGATAGCCTAGGTACAAGTTTCGAACTTAGTTAGGGGTCAGTTACTGTAATGAGATGATGGAGGGAATGATTATTATAAAAAAATACAAATCTGCATATTGTCATTTAGGCTAAAAACTTTGGTCACAAGGTTTCATCCGCGTAGCTCTCTTTCCCGTAGGCATACTTGGATAAAACATCTTCAGATTTATAATATTAGAATGAATGAAATTAAGTATAATAAAATATTGAAAACACGTTTGTGTTTAGCCTATGTCCTTTTTCAAGTGATAAGTTGGAAAATGATAGTTCGGAAATGGATATTTGGCAAATGATAATTTAGAAAATGATAATTTGAGAAATGATGAGTTGGAAAAAGATAATTTGGCAATTTTTCGACATTATGATTTTCGACGTTTTGATTTTTCGACATTATGATTTTCAACCTTATGATTTTTCGAAATTTTGATTTTCGACGTTTCGATTTTTCGATATTATGATTTTCGACGTTTTGATTTTCGAAATTATGATTTTCGACGTTTTGATTTTTCGACATTATGATTTTCGACGTTTTGATTTTTCGACATTGTGATTTTCGACGTTTTGATTTTCGAAATTATGAATTTCGACGTTTTGATTTTTCGACATTTTGATTTTCGACAATATGAATTTCGACATTTTGATTTTCGGCGTTTTGATTTTTCGACGTTATGATTTTTGACGTTTTGATTTTCGACATTATGATTTTCGATGTTTTGATTTTTCGACATTATGATTTTCGACATTTTGATTTTCGACATTTTGACTTTCGGCGTTTTGATGTTTCGACATTATGATTTTCGACAATATGATTTTCGACGTTTTGATTTTCGACATTATGATTTTCGACATTATGATTTTCGATTACTTGATTTTTCGACATTATTATTTTCGGCGTTTTGATATTTCGACATTATGATTTTTCGAAATTATGATTTTCGACATTTTGTCGACGTTTTGATTTTTCGACATTATGATTTTCGACATTTTAACTTTACGACGTTTTGATTTATTAGCTCTATAATATCGGCATAGATAAATATTTAATATGAACAGGAATCGAACGCGCTACTTTGTCAGTATTATATTATACTAAAACTAGTATTTATATTTCAGGACAGGACGTGTAAAATATGTAAAACGACGCTGAAACATCACAAGTACCTGAAAATACATTACTTGAGGACACACAACGTTAGGTACAAAATAAGGAAAAGGAAGCCGAAGTAAGTACTACCGCGGTTTTACCCGCGTAGTTCCCACTCCCGTGGGAATACGGGAACAAAATTATGCTAAAAACCTTCCCCTTGAATCCCTCTATCTATTAAAACAAACCGCATCAAAATCTGTTGCGTAGTTTTATAAACAAACAGACAAAAAATACATTTATTCGCAATAATAAATGAATTGAATTGAATTAACTACTAAGCCATCTCCTTTTGTCATAGATTTTTTATTTTAACATAACCTAATCATTCACTCCATCATCTCATTACAGTAACTGACCCCTAACTAAGTCCGTAACTTGTATCTAGGGTATCAGAAACTACGCACACACTCATTCACACACACACCCAGACCGAGACAAACATTTGTGGTTCACACGAATATTCACCCCGCAATGTTCGTATTAATTTGTGTATTTTCAGAAAAGACATTTCGACTGTGGAAGTAAAAGTAGAGCCGGTCGATAAATACGAACACACAGACACGTACAACGAGACAGACAAACAGGAAGAGGGTAAGGATAGTGTGGATATACCTTTATTCACTTATTTATGCTGTGACCGCGGTTTTACCTCGATTTTTACTCGATCCCGTGGGAAAACGGGGATAAAATATAGCCTATGTTACTCAGGTTGAAAGCTTTATAAAGGTGAAAGAATTTGTGAAATCGGTTTAGTAGTTTCGGAGCCTATTCGTTACAAACATATCAAATTTTTCCTCTTTATAATATAAAGTGTAGATATACCTTTACAAAAAAAAGAAAATAATAAAACAGCATTTTGTGAATATTTCTCATTAAAGAAAAGAAAGGATAAACGTTTTTCCCTGCATTTTAAAGTGCTACAAACTGTACCGGTGCCAGCGTCGCTGTAATCGCATCTTTTGGTTGTCAGTTTATTGAAAACTAGTAGCTCCCCGCGGTTTCATCCGCGTAGTTCCCGTTCCCATGGGATTACGGGGAATAAATATAGCCTATGTCAAGCACTGATAAATTAGCTTTCCATTAGTGAAAGAATTTTTGAAATCGGTCCAGTAATTTCGGAGCCTATTCATTACAAACAAACAAATCTTTCCTCTTTATAATATTAGTATAGATGTATCCAAATGACAGAGTCACAATGACAATAGGAGCTTCTAATTTTGGTCACCGGTACAGAAAACTTGGTGACTCTATAATTAAAAATGAAGTACAGGTTTTCCCCTTATGTAACTATATGCGTTTCAAATTAACAATGTACATATATTTTAATATTTTCAGATGAAACAGTAGCATACTCCAAACAGGTATTATCTGAGGAGCTAGCAGCTACGTTAATGCAAAATGACAAAAATATCACTGAAGTGGACTTCGACCAATTCGTACTACAAAATATGTTTAGGAAGGCTGCTAAACAAGAAGGTATTACATAATAATATTATTTAACATAACATAATCATTCCCTCCATCATCTCACTACAGTAACTGACCCCTAAGTTCGTAACGTGTATCTAGGGTATCAGAAACTACGCACACACTCATTCACACACACCCAGACCGAGACAAACATTTGTGGTTCACACAAATATTCACCCCGCAACCTTACGGATGCCGTCCGGCATGGTGACCACTCTGCCATCGAGGTCGTCAAAATATAATAATAAAGTATCAAATTTTACCAAAATATTTATTTATTTATTTATATCCACAGAAGATTCGGACGAGGAAAATGAAAATGTTGACAAAGAATTACTAGAACAAGCGAATAGAGAGATCAAAGAAATGCTAGAGACCGCACAGAGAGATCTAGACGAAAAGAACGTAGAAAGAAATAATAAAAGAATGGAGAGAGAACAGAAAAAAGCAGCGAGAATGAAGCTAAAAAAAGAAAAGAAAGAAGCGAGAATGATGAAAGTTAGAAAGAAAAACGAAATTGATGAGTTGTATAAAGTTATATTCATGTATAATGATAGGATACAGAAAGTGCATACGAAGAATAATAAAGGTAAGATTGGAAATTTTAGATTAATAACCCCCGACGCAAAAAGAGGGGTGTTATAAGCTTGACGTGTCTGTGTGTGTGTGTCTGTCTGTGGCATCATAGCTCCCGAACGGATGAACTGATTTCAATTTAGTTTTTTTTTTATGAAAATCGGTTGACCCGTTTAAAAGTAAGTTTAAAGTAATTGTGTTGGGGGGCTTTTAAATTTTTAATTTAATGTTTTAATTCCAATTTAATCTTGATTTTAATGTTAGCTTTTATATTTTATGGGAGTTTTGCCTGCAAATAAAGATATTTTATTTAAATATTTATCACATTTCTAATTATTAGGGTCAGTTTTTAGTTAAACCAGATTGTGTCTATTTTGTATTTAATAATAAATAAATTTTATGAATTTCAGAACAAGTAAAAATAAGATATTTCAATGCCAACAAAGATAAAAATAATGTTAATGGCGATTTAAATGATAAACCAAGTACATCCAATGATAATGAAGCTAATTTAAATAGTGATAATGATTCAACTGAAAATAACTCCAAAAATGACGCCAATAATAAAATCACAAATGATGCAGTGTCTGTAGTTGAAGATAATAATTCTACAAGTAATGAAATTCAAAGTAACAATGGTGGAAATGAAAGCAATACCCATGATGAACATATTAATGATGGAAATGGAAGTAATGATGATGATAAATTAGATAATGATAGAAATATCAATAATGATAATGGAAGAATAACTAGAAGAATCAATGTTAGAACTCGAAATAAAAGCAAAGTTGATTATAAATCTTTGAATGATGGAATTAGAATCAATGATAATGGGAAAAGAAATAGGAAATTCAATTTTCAGAGCCATCAGTGTTATATTTGTTTTAAGGTAAGTTTCTTATTTGAGACTAGCAGTGCCACGCGGTTTTACCTGTGTAAAATCCCATTCCCGTGGAATTCGCAATTAGACCTCTCTAATTTGGGTCTTTTGTGTGATAGTTTTGATGTTATGGTCCTGGGTTCAAATTCCAGTTGAAGTGCATTTTCAATATGTTTATTTTCACAGTGTCTTAGTATGTGAAATACCAAAAAATGCCTAGACTTTTGATTATAGAATTAATTGATTATTTATTCAGTATTTATACATACATTTTTAAAGTAAAATAAAACAATTATAGTAACTTAAGCTTAAACTTAGAACTAAAAGAAATAATCGAATCGGGTGGGGCGGTGCCGGGGCACACGGCCGTTGGTTTTAACGTGAAACGTCTATGTTAGCGAATCGCTTTTAAAGTAAAAGATTGAAATGAAAACAAGAAAATTCAATGTCATAACAGCGAGCTCACAAATATTCACACCATATTTTTGTTTCTAAGACTAATAGTTTTTTAATTATTAAGGTACGATGATATAGACCTTTTCGTTACGGTCCACTTTTTAAACCTGGTACCCGTATGTTTCGGCGCGATTTTAAAGACGTTACACGTCAAAAAACTTATATCATCAATAATACTCAAATTTAAAAAATAATTAAAATATCTAATGATACCTTTCGTCAACTGACAACACTAATAAATCATCCATAAACTTTCAGCTTTTCTCCACCAAGGATGACCTTATAAAACACTGCCAAATACACTTCGACCAATGTAGCGAAACCACATTGATAAAATGTCCTATTTGTAACTTCATTTCGGACAAACATATGGCAAAACACATACTTAATGAACATAACATTGATCTGCGAATACCTTACAGCAATATCCAAGATAGGAAAAATAGCAAAGACGGAACGAAATATTGCTTTGACGCTAACGGTACGGAAGTTGAAATTATACCTAGTATTAAGTTGTTAAATAAACATGCTTATACAGTTATAGATAGGAAAAAACGTGAAATTAAGGATAAGAAAATAGCTAAAACAAAACTTGTTAAGAAAGGTAGAGATTGGATTGTAGAATCTGAAGTAATTGAAGTCAAATTTGATACGTTACCAGAATTCGATAAGAATGATCTTAAAAAATTGAAAGTCAGTGATAATAATATAGAGAGATTAGGCAAACTGAACCGTTTGGCGAAGAAAATAGGACTCAAAATGGGTTTCCCTTGCTTTGACTGCGAGAAAATATGCCAAAATTTCTCCGCTCTTAAACTACATAGTAGGAAACATCAAGATAATCCTATACCGTTTAAACCCAAAGTTAAGAGGATTAACAAAAAAGCTAAAGAAACTAAAAAAATAGATAAAGAAATGATTTTAGAGAAACGTCTACAAAAACCAAAACCGATTATCGGCAAACATAGATGCGATGATAAGTTGAAGGAATTCTACGAAAATAATATTAGAGGTGGAGATATAGAATTTTGGCAATTTTTGAAGATTTTCAACAAAATTGATCGTGAAGACATTAATGACTTTGAAGAATTGGAAGGAAGGACTGATTTTGGTATGCAATTTGATACTGTTGATATACTTAATGATATTAGTGAAAGTAATGCTGATGAAAATACTAATAATTCTGATATAGCTAAGGAAATTAATAAAAATACATCAACATCTAAAACTACTAAGATAAACACTAAAAAACAAGCACTAGATAAACCTAAAAATGCTGTTCGAAAACTAAATGTATTAAGTAAAGATGTTGTAAGGAAACGTAATGAAATTAAGAAGAAAATGCGAGAAGAAATTCGTCAACGAAATGCGACTAAAAATGTACAAATTTCTGTATAAATAGAAAGTATTGGCGTTCGCTCGGCCAACGTAGTGTATTGAGTCACAATCTTTTCTGTTCCGGTGCCAGCGTCGCTGTAATCGCATCTTTTGGTTGTCAGTTTATTGAAAACTAACGGTTATCGGAGAAAACTAACGGTTATCGGAAAACTAACGGGTCTACCCGCATAGTTCCCGTTCTCGTGGGAATTTCGGGATAAAAAGTATCCTATGTTCTCTCCCGGACCATAAGCTACCCCTGTACCAAATTTTAAGTCAATCGGTTCAGTGGTTTGGCCGTGAAAAGGTAACAGACAGACAGAGTTACTTTCGCATTTATAATATTAGTTAGGATGTATCCAAATGACATTGGAGTCACAATGACAATAGTAGCTTCCAATTTCGGCCGCCGGCACAGACAAGATTGTGACTCAATACTATGGATTTTGTTAAGAGTCAAGTATCTTTAATTATGTTTATCAAAGTTTACTTTTAACAATGAAGAAATATGGATTAAAATAGACTTAAGTATGTTTTGTCCATGAGATTTTTTTTGTATATGATAGTAGAAATAATGTTGTTTTTTTCAAATAAACTTTATTTACCTAATTTGTTTTTTATTTATTAGTATTATAGTTAAGCCCCGCTGTATTACCCGCGTAAGCCTCAATCCCGTGGAATTTCGGGATAAAACATAGCCTATGTCCTTCCCCGGACCATATCAAATATCAAGTCAATCAGTTCAGTAGTTTAGCCGTGAAAATGTAACAGACGAGAGTTACTTTCGCATTTATAATATAAGTAGGGAAATAGGGATAGTTATTACATGTGTAAGTCCCAAATCCCGTGGAATTTCGGGATAAAAGTATCTTATGTGTTATTCCTAGTTATAAGGAACATCTGTACCAAATTTACATGAAAGAGTAACAAACATACATTCATCCTTAAAAACTTATTGTTATTACTAGCTGTGCCCCGTGGTTTCGCACGCGTAGTTCCCGTTACCGTGGGCATTTCGGGATGAAAAATAGATGTTGGCCGATTCTCAGACCTACTGAATATGCTCACAAAATTTCATGAGAATCGGTCAAGCCGTTTCGGAGGAGTATGGCAACGAAAACTGTGACACGAGAATTTTATATATTAGATTAATATGGTAGTTTCCTGTGTAAACAAAATGAAATTCTAATTAGTCCGTCAGATAGATTTCGAAATAATATTAGACACGTATTTTTTTGTTCTATCAAATTAATAAAACTGACTTAGTTATAACGCATTAAAGTTCAGGAGTGGGGGCTTGTGACGATAATTCTTGGTGAAACATGTACGTAGCTGTGACGTCACACGAGTTTTCTATGCATTATATCATCTTAATTATTTGGGTCCATATTGGCTCACCTAAAAAATGTTTTTCCTAACTATTTGTAGTCCGAATGATCATTCTTCCTAAAAATTTTCATCCTAAAGTTTTAATTCATACTATTTGTAGTGCTACCGACGATGCTCATAACACTGATGTGTCCGAAAATTTTAATTACTAACATCGTTAATGTAAACATATTTAAACTCCTACTGTTTTTTATCATAACGCTTATATCCCTAAACATACTTACCATAATATTTTCACTCATGCTCAGAAAGAAACATTTACCAAGTTTAATAAAAAATATATGTGGGTAGAAGATGATATTTATAGTTTTAATGATTATTATACGACTCGTTTACGGTTATGCTTATGGCCTGGGAGTTTACCATAACCATAACTAAAGGACCAATTCGGTTCTGGCGCTTCGCCGGCCGCTGCCGCGGCACGCTCGCTACGCTCGCTCGGCTCGTGCGTTGGGGTCACAGTTCTAACATAACCTAAACCAATAATTAGGAATAGGACCGATTCGTTACTGGAACTTGACTGAATGATTGGAGCAGGACTCTGGTTTTGCTCGCTCGGCTCGTGCGTTATATGTTATACCTACATGTTATGTAAAAACAAAGTTACGAAAAATTTATGTATATAATATTGATTATAATAAATAAAAATAAATCTAAACAAAAAAGATATGACTTTGATTAATAGTATGAACGATGGTTATGTTGAGAAAATATAGGAAAACAAATAAAAGTGTAAAAGATGTTTATTGCTACTGACTTTATGCAGTTGAATGTTTCGGAATTAAAACATTAGTGACAAAGATTTTAGGAGTTGCGATTGTTAGGATAAAAAATGTTAGGAAGAACATTTTCGGATTTCCAATTATCGGAGTTGAAATTTTAGGTGAACTTTGGCGCACCCTAATTATTTGTATCAAAAAAGAGAAAATACGTGTCCAATATTTTTGCGAAATCTATCTGACGGAGTAATTAGATTTTTTTAGTCGACATCCCTATTAGTAGTATTAGTAGATTTATCTCTGACTAGCTGTGCCCCGCGGTTTTACCCGCGTATAAACTTATTGTTTTTAGTATAAGGGCCTGTTTCACTATCTTCAAGTAAAACCAAGTAACGTTAGTGTTGTCTCTTAAGAAAAATCTTACTTTATATCAAGTGACAAAGACAAAACATGTGAGTAATTACTCGGTGCTTTACTTGAAGATGGTGAAGTAGGCCCTAAGTATAATACTATTTACTCAGATTAGCTGTGCCCCGCAGTTTCACCCGCGTATATCACAATCCCGTGGGAATCCTTTCCTAGCGGATACCTACGTCATAACATCTACCTGCATGCCAAATTTCAGCCCGATCCGTCCAGTGGTTTGGGCTGTGCGATGATAGATCACTATGTCAGTCAGTCAGTCACCTTTGAGTTATATGTATACATATATTTAGAAGTAAGGAAAAATGGCAAAATGAAATACTTTTTATATATTTACAATGTTTATTTATTATATATGTCTTACTTAATATTTACAAGTAATACCAAACTTATTCTATGTAATATACTCATTATTATAACTAGCGCCGCCCCGCGGTTTAACCCGCTTTATCTCTGCTGCTATTGGTCGTAGCGTGATGATATAGCCTATAGTCAAACCAGCCCCCCTAGCATGACTGTGCATGATAAAATATATCGACACCACGAAATAATATCGATTTCGCGAGCATGACCAAATGAATATGGCGTGCTACGATATGAAAAATTAAATATGGCGGCTATATTATATTTTGACAGTTGGATGTTGATAAATAGCTATATAGATTTCGCGAGCATGACCAAATGTCATAAAATTAATCACGTGGTAAAATTAAATATGGCGGGTATTTTTACCATATTTTGACAGTTGGATGTTGATAAATCGCTTTATCTATCGCGTTTTCGAAGTCATGCTAGCCCGGCTTAATCCTCAGAATAATGCCCGGGCTACACGAGGCTAGTTTTTCAAGCTAGGATAGCAAGCTAGTGTTAGTAAGCTAGCAAGCTAGTACTTCTGGCTTCGTGTAGACAAGCAAGTGTCAAATCAAACTAACTCTTCAGCTTTAAACATAGGGATATTAGCATAGATATACAATTATCATTGGTCAAAAAAATAGGCAAATCCCGTTTTTAAAACTTTCCATGTACTTTCTCAATAATTTAATTTAAATTTTGTGAACTTTATATATTATTTTCTTACATTATTAATATACTTATATTATTAATTACATAGGTACTTATGTAATTGTTGCAGAATTTATATTTCATCAAAATGCTCGAGTTGTGTAGCGTTTTAGTTTGGTTAGTTAATTTTGTTGCCTTGACCGTGTCTTCCTTTGGGTTGTAGCTGAAAATCAGCGTATTGCTCGTTGGCAATAACAGACGCCGAGCTATGGCCTTGTGCTGCTACAGCGTACATACTTACATATGTATGAATTTTGTATTTTTGTACCTACTTTAGTATTTGTGTATGTGTGATTGTGGAACCAAATAAACTTTTTGTCTATCTATCTACTTATCACATTTAAAAGTAAGTAAATAAAAAAAAAACCTTTTAAAAACAAGCTTTTTATCTTTTATTGCATTGTCATGGGACTTCATAAGTATGCCAAATTTCAGCTCAATCGGATAACCAGAAGTGGTCGAAAAATAGCCTGCAAGATTTGATTACAGACAACGGGACAGGTGACACTAAAGAAGAAGAAGAATAGAAGAAAATAAAAGCTTGTAATTTGAGCAACTTTTTTACGTTTACATTTCGAAATTCTTCTTTCCGAACCTTTATCCCATGTAAATTCGGTTTTCAGTTTAACCATGGTTTTACCACATTTGTCATTGTGAATGTCAGTATTTTACGTGAAGCGACTGCCATCAGACCTTCACAACCCAGAGGGCTATACGACATTTACTGGTTAAACCAAATGTTAGACTTTTGAGGGCTCTAACTGCCCGTAACGACTATCGATGATGGAAGTACGACAACCGGTACCGACGGCTTTACGTGCCCTCCGAAGCACGGAAACGCTCATAAAAGTCATTTTTAGTAATGACCCATCACAGTCATGACGGTGCCAGACGTTGCTTAACCGCACGGATCACAAGTGATCGGCGGGTAGCACTGGGCCATGAGCGCTTCTCTACATTCCGAAATTATAACAACTTATATGGCACTTGTAACCATGAAGTTGTAGGTAAAAATGGAGCCCACACTTAGAACAACAGCTTGAGGCAAATACCTACGTCTCTGTGGGCCGATCTCTCTTTTTAGCGTGGACTCTCTTTCTAGAGGTTACCTTAGTTAGGAAGAGAGAGCCTGCCCACAGAGACGCGATAGTGATACATAGGTTATGCTTCAAGTAGGTATTCGAAGTGTGGACTCCATTTTTACCTACAACTTCATGCTTGTAACATGTTTTTAAAATATAACAATTTAAAATTCTTTTAATTCATTTTAATTATAATTTTCAAGATTAAGAGAAAATGCATCAACATTTTTCAAGATTTATCTTTAATATGTACATATATTATATCTTATTTATTTATTTATACCACGGCCGATTAACCACAAGAGGAAAGCCGTTATTATTAAAACTATAATTCTCAGTAGTACTGTATTGATTTTGAAAATCATAAGTCGGTATTCTATCAGGATTATAATAATTATTTGCATTATTTTGGTTATATCCACTATCTTGGTTATATCCACTCTGACTATATCCATTCTGGTTATATCCACTATCTTGGTTATAACCATTTTGATTATAATTATTCCTATCATTATATTGATTATTATTTTGTGTAGTCGTATATACATTTTTATTATTATTCAAAGGCCTATTATTATTGATAAATCCTTGAGTTACAGGGCTTGCTACTACATTATTATTTAACTTATTATAATTAGCATTATTATATGTATTTTGGTTATAATTATTATCGTCATTTCCATTATTATTCGTACTATAAATATTACTATTAGCTGTATTTGTGTTACCATTATTGAAATTTCCGTTTGCATTATTTTGGAAACTACTAAATCCATTTGCATTATTTCCGCTTGTATTCCCATTGTTTCTAATTCCTGTATTTTCGTTACGATTATTTCCGTTCGGGTTTCTATTGTTTCCGTTTGTATTTGCGTTGTTTCCGAAAGTATTTCCACTATTTCCGTTTGTATTTCCACCGTTTCCAAGAGTAGTTCCACTATTTCCGCCCCCATTTCCTCTGTTTCCGTTCGTATTTCCAGTAGTTACAAAAGTATTTCCACTATTTCCTCCTCCATTCGCATTATTTCCACTCCCACTTCCACTATTTCCACTCCCACTTCCAAACCTATTCGCATTTCCATTTCCATTATACTTGACCCCCGCGAAGACCTGTGAAGCTATAAACGCTCTGGGTACTCTTGCATACAAAGCTGGCGTGTCTGGAGCGCCACAAGACCTGCCCACTGACGTGATACCGACAACTCGCCAAGCGCACTCATCTTGGATCTGTGCAGGGCCGCCGGAGTCACCCTGAAAAGGAAGGAATATTTGAGGTTGTAATGTTGTGAGCATTGGAGTAAACAAATAAACTAGGTAGCTAAAGCGTGATTTCTATGCTTTCTAGGGCTCGCAAGCGTTTTAACCCCCGACGCAAAAAGAGGGGTGTTATAAGTTTGACGTGTCTGTGTGTGTGTGTGTGTATCTGTCTGTGGCATCATAGCTCCCGAACGGATGAACCGATTTCAATTCAGTTTTTTTTGCATTAAAGGGGACTTACGTGCGAGTCTTCTTAGACATGTTTGATGAAAATCGGTTGACCCGTTTAAAAGTTATGGGGGTTTGAAAGTAATTGTGTTGGGTTTGTTTTTAATTTCTGCTTTAATTGTGCGCCGGCCCCGCAGCGTCTGTGGCGCAGGGGTTAAGGCTTCCGATCGGAAGGTGCCTGGTTCGAACCCCGCCAGTCTCGCCACGTACCAATGTGTTTTCAATTTACGAATTCATAAGTACGTTAATTTCGACGCTCTTACGGTGAAAAAAACATCGTGAGGAAACCTGCACACACCTGGGAAGAAATTCTAAGGTTGTGTGTGAAGTCGACCAACCCGCACTTGGCCAGCGTGGTTGACTGAGGCCTTATCACCCTTATTCAGGGTAGGCTCGTGCCCCTCGGTGGGGACGGATATGAGCTGATGATGAATTGCTTTTTAAACTGCCTTGTGCCGCGACAAATGTCCATATCCTACCTGGCACGTGTCCTTGCCGCCGGCCCGCTCGCCGGCACACAGCTGGCTGGCGGCGGAGGGTCCTTGCGGCAGCTTCCGGGACGCGCCCCACACCTCGCGGCACTCCCCCATGTCCCAGATGGGGATGGACACGCTGCGCAGCTCCACGGACGAGTCGCCGCCTGGAGAAACGAAGATTGTTGGTTTAGAAAGGTTTTACGTTCTTCTTTCTCTCAGCCACTGTTAAAGCACTATCCGTGGCCTTGTAAAGATCCTCGCGAGTGATTCGTTAAAATAGCAGGGTGGTCCTATCTGCAATGCCAAGGTTGCGGGTTGGATTCCCGTGCAGGATGAATATTTAGTTCCCCAGCCCCCTAGCATGACTGTGCGTGATAAAATATATAGACACCACAAAATAATATAGATTTCGCGAGCATGACCAAATGTCAAAAAATTAATCACGTGGTAAAATTCAATATGGCGGGTATTTTTATAAAATTTTGACAGTTGGATGTCAATAAATCGCTATATCTATCGCGTTTTCGAAGTCATACTAGTCTAGCAGAAATGTTTATCTCGGTTTGGGTGTGTGTACGTAGTTTCTGATACCCTAGATACAAGTTACGAACTTAGGGGTCAGTTACTGTAATGAGATGATGGAGGGAATGATTATGTTATGATGTACTTACCAAACTCCGTCTTGCCCCACCCTGTGGCGATGACAGGCTCCCCTACGGCCGGTGGGACCCCGAGACACGCGGGACTTATCACGTTGGAGAAACTGAAATTATACAATACTAAATTACATTTTTGAAGCTCCTAATGTGCTTTAAATACTAGGTTTCACTAGTGGTAATGTGAACAAAACTCGCGCGGGAAGAATTACAATTTTTCCTCAGTATTTGGTCTCATTTACCTCCAATAACAAAAAAGCTTTTATTCGTTTTTGAGCGAAATCTCGACAGGATCGGTAAAAAAGATTACGTCTGTCGTACTAACATCATCGACAGTCGTTACGGGTAATTAGAGCCCTCAAAAGTCTATTTGGTTTAACCAAAAAATGTCGTATAGCCCTCTGGGTTGTGAAGGTCTGATGGCAGTCGCTTCACGTAAAATACTGACATTCCGCCAAATCTGGTCAAACTGAAAACCGACCCCAAATGATGATGATGATGTATTCCACGCCGAATTCGGCAACGGCGACCGTCTTCTGTATAATAGGGTTATGGGTTACTGGTTGGATGCGTCCTCACATGACTAAGGTACCCAATTTTAGCAGTGAATGTTTTAAAACAGTTGCTACATGTGAGGACATTTACATAATTATACGTGATGTTGGAAGACGGTTTACTTTTAATGTGTTCCCTTTTTAAGTCAAGATCGCGCCTCCGTTGATTTTCAAAATCATGGACTTTACTGTGAACCTTTCGCCGCCACTCTAAGCGATTGGTAGCTTGCTGTTCCCACGTGGTGGGGTCAATCCCATACCCCTTCATGTGTCTCTTCAGCACATCTTTATACCTAAGGAGTTGGCCTCCTTAGCCTCGATCCCAAATAGACATGGGATAAAGGGTCGGAAAAGAGAGAGTACATACGTGACAGTAGTTGTAAGTTTCAACAAGGCCACGTCATGGTAGGACCGCTTGAGCTTGTACTTGGGGTGCCTGATGACGGTGGATATCTTCACGACGGTGGCCGATGAGTCGTCCATGTACGTGGAGCCTAGTTGCACGGCGTGAGGGGGTCCGCTGGGGGTGGAATGAGGGTTAAATTAGTTAAAACTAAGTACACTGAAATAAAACTACGTTTACTTTAACAGAATAGGGTAGTTGACGACCTCGATGGCAGAGTGGTCACCATGCCGGACTGCCATCCGTAAGGTTGCGAGTTCGATTCCCGCGCGGGGTGAATATTTGTGTGAACCACAAATGCTTGTCTCGGTGTGGGTGTGTGTGTGAATGAGTGTGTGCGTAGTTTCTGATACCCTAGATACAAGTTTCGAACTTAGTTAGGGGTCAGTTACTGTAATGAGATGATGGAGTGAATGATTATTATTATTATTGGTTAACTAAAACATATAATACTTAAGTCCGTCAGATAGATTTCCAAAAAATAAGACGTATTTTTTTCCCCACTCCTCAACTTTTATGTGCTTTAACCAAGCCATTTTTAATTTGATAAAACTAAAAAAAATACGAAGGTACTTATCTAATATTTAGTCAACTACCCTATTTATGGTACGGATTCTTAACCTATATTGGCCCCCCTATATTGCTGGGCAAAGGTCTCCCTCGTTTCCAACCATCCCTACTAGTACTTACAGTAAGTTTATTTCAATACTATATACACACATCAAAAGTGTCTAGGGATCAACATATATTTTTGCAATAACTTTTCTCCTGATTGATATTAATTAAAATTTTCTTTAAGGATTCATCAAATAAAGTGTTTTCGTTTGTCACAGTAACGATAAACCAAGTCACCTTTGCATTAATAAAGAAATTTGCCATTTTCCTAATAAAGGGATTTTTGACATTTGAATCACTAACATTAAAGTTCGAAAAAAAGACTGAAATAACAGTTTTCTTTAAAATTTTATTGGGTAACTTAAACAATTAATAATCCGTGTTTCTACCGCGAACACTAACAACACAAGAACATCGGTTTGGCATACTCAAAATGAGTTCATCCAAATCACGCTGTGGAATGGCCGCCCATGTTCGTTGCAACAACAAAAAAAGGTCTTCTTGCGACTGGATACCCTCCATATTCGGCAGAGCTCTTCTCTGTAGCATATCCCATGCATGCTCAATCGGGTTCAAGTCTGGCGACTGAGCAGGCCAGGGCAGGACATTGATGTTAGCTGCGGCGAGAGTCTGTCTTACAACTCTTGCGGTGTGCGGTCGTGCATTATCATGCATTAACTGAAATAAGGGACCGATTTGCACTTGTAGAGGAACGATGACGTCTGATACAATCGTCTCAGCATAAATTTGAGCGTTGAGGTTGCCTCTGATCCAAATCAACTCAGTTCTTCCGCCGATCCAAATACCCGCCCATACCATGATGGTTCCACCACTATAAGGATGGACTTCCTGGCAGGATTTTAATCGCTGTTGGCGTCCAGTGGTTCTCCAGTGTCGTATACGTCTTGTATCCGGTCTCATACCAAAACGAGACTCATCAGAAAAGCACACGAAACGCCATTGTTCTTCTGCCCAATTTCTGTGTTCAAGAGCCCATTGATATCGAATCCTACGATTGTGCATTGCTATAGGTGGTACCCGTAGCGGTCTTCGGGAATGAAGGTTCACTTCATGCAAGCGGTTTCTGACTGTTTGGTCGCTAATTAAGTTCCCTGAAGAGTGATGAAGCCGCACGGCTAACATCATGGCGGTTATTGTTGGAGCTCTTCGAGTTAAGATTTGAATGTATCGGTCTTGTCTCCGTGTGGTGCAGCGATACCGTCCTCCATGGCGCTCAGCCACGGTACCAGTGCTTCGGTAACGTGTCCAAAGTCGACTGATAACACTCTATAATGACTCGTGAAGACATCACACGTAATTATAATTTTAAGAGTTTATGCATTCCATGTGCGGACTACGGATACTTATTAATATTAATAATACTGACTGGAAATGTATTGTTGTAAATAAAGGTCAGTTAGTTTTGTTCACAGTTAATTATATTAATATTAATGTAATTAAATGTATAATAACTGTGTCACAATGTTTCATAAAGGAATCAAATCAAATTACAATTTATTTACTTTCTCTCACAACAATTAGGTTGATATTTCTAATACAAAATGTGTTGAAATTTACCTACCTCTCAGCTTTGTGAAGAATAAGAATCAAATACACACTTTCAGAATTGAAACATTGTATTTTGTAAATTGACTTGTATTCAGAGCTAAAGCCACAGTACGTTGCCGGGAACCAGCTTCTATCATTCCCACGGCTCTGAGCATTTCTTCCCTGCTTAAATGACGTCGCCGCTCCATAATAACGTTGGTTTTAATCAGTAGTAGGGAAACAGTAGCACTAATAATGTCTTCAATGCGTTGTATGTTTTTATAGGGAAAATATTGACAGCTGATTTTCATCTTTTACTCGAATTTGATTCACAGTTCCTGATTCAAATTATGAAATGCACCAAAAAGGATCCATATAAATTTATAAAATCATAAATTTATTACAAAGCCACATCTCAATCTCAAGAAATCCGCATAAAAATGCTTGATCCCTAGACACTTTTGATGTGTGTATATAAAAATCAATTGCTGTTCGTTAGTCTCGCTAAAACTCGAGAACGGCTGAACGGATTTATCTTATCTTGGTCTTGAAATGTTCGTGGAGGTCTAGGGAATGTTTAAAAGGTGAGAAAAAATCGAATAATTTCCGGGAACACGGGAACGGGTACTACGCGGGTGAAACCGCACAGCTAGTTAATCTAATAAAATTGTAATAGAAAACGTCGATGAAGTATTGATTAATCTTTGGTCTCCAGTCGAAAGACGCTGGATGGAACACCGCTACGTGTTTTCAATTTTCGAATTCATATGCACATTTATTCGTTGCTCTTACGGTGAAGGAAAACATCGTGAGGAAACCTGCACACACCTGGGGAGAAATTCTAAGGTTGTGTGTGAAGTCGACCAACCCGCACTCAGCCTGCAGGTGACTGAGGCCAGGTCGCCCTCATTCAGGGTAGGGAGAGCCCCTCGGTGGGGACATATATGAGCTGATGTAGACTGTATTAAGGCGATACAGTGCGTCGAAAACTCGTGTTACGTCACAGGTTACTACAATTTTCACCAACAGTTGACGTCACAAGTGCCCACTCCTAAACTTTAATGCGTTATAACTAAGTCAGTTTTATTAATTTGATGAAACAAAAAATACGTGTCTAATATTCAGATAGATTTCGTGTAGTGTAATAGTTAAGTAATGACTCACGCATCTCCCCTTAGGTAGGTACGGTGCAACATTGTAACAAACTATGTGAATCAACCTTGACTAAGGAATGTAAACAAATAGGGTAACGCCCATTGACCTAAAAGATGGGTATATAAGCTGGATGCATTTCTCTAATAAAAAGTGAATATTCAACAGTCGTAGTTTCTTTACCTCGAACCCAACAACCATCATTACATTCGAAAAAATCTAAATCTATTAGATTTTCATTTTGTTTACCCAGGAAACTACCCTATTCCTATCACAATAATTAATGATTATTATGATTATTATTCCTTATAGTGCTTGTAAAAACAACCCTCACCTGACGACGTTGTAGTCCTTATCATGGTACGTGCAGTGGCCGGCAGTCAGTATAAACTGCTCGCTGATCAAAGACCCGCCGCATTTCCACAAGTAGCCGCCGCCCTGGAAATAAAATATACCAAATATATCATATCTGGATATATACTATCATGACGACCTCGATGGCAGAGTGGTCACCATGCCGGACTGCCATCCGTAAGGCCGTGCGGGGTGAATATTTGTGTGAACCACAAATGTTTGTCTCGGTCTGTGTGTGTGTGTGAATGAGTGTGTGCGTAGTTTCTGATGACCTGATGACCCTAGATACAAGTTACGGACTTAGTTAGGGGTCAGTTACTGTAATGAGATGATGGAGGGAATGATTATGTTATGTATATTAAGGACCGGCATCGTCCCGCGGTTTTGACTGCGTTGTTTCCTTTATGCTACGGCCACACTATCGTGTGAAATTGTCGCGATAAAATCCTTTGATTAGTGTGGCAGTTCTAGTAATATTATAAATGCGAAAGTTTGAATGTTTGTGAGTTTGGATGTTTGTTACTCTTTCACGCAAAACTACTGTATCGATTTAGATTACATTTGGTACAGATGTCCATACAACTAGGAATAACACATAGGATACTTTTTATCCCATGGGATTTTGTATAATAATCGCATGTTTTATTATTAGCTTTTCGTAGTCACAAATCCTACCAATAGATGGCGCTGTTACTTAATTTTTTAACACACGATGGTGAATTGTGCCGAGATTGTATGATACTACGAGCTACGGATTCTCACGGGAGCGGGTACTACGCGGGTAAAACCGCAGGGCGCTGCTAGTTTGACCATATTTGACCTGAAATAGGGATGTCGACTGGGTAAACAAAATGAAATTCTAATTAGTCCGTCAGATAGATTTCGAAAAAATATTAGACACGTATTTTTTTGTTTTATCAAATTAATAAAACTGACTTAGTTATAACGCATTAAAGTTCAGGAGTGGGGGCTTGTGACGATGATTCTAGGTGAAAAATGTACCTATGTAGCTGTGACGTCACACGAGTTTTCTATGCACTATATCGTCTTAATTATTTGTTTGTATCAAAAAAGAGAAAATACGTGTCCAATATTTTTGCGAAATCTATCTGACGGATTAATTAGATTTTTTAGCCGACATCCCTATTAGACTACTATAGTTACCTGGCGTACCTGAACCCTCTTCCACCCCACGAGCCCCATATGCGGGAACTCCCCGATAGAGACCGGCGCGCCCCCTATCACCAGGGGGATGTTGCTCTTCGGGCAGCTGCTCACGTTAACTTCAACCCCTCGGCCACCCCCCGACAGGGGTAACGCTACTATCTTCTTCTTCTTCAGCCATTTATATTCTTCGCATTCTGGGAAGTTAAAATAACATAACATAACATAATCATTCCCTCCATCATCTCATTACAGTAACTGACCCCTAAGTTCGTAACTTGTATCTAGGGTATCAGAAACTATGAACACACTCATTCATACACACCCAGACCGAGACAAACATTTGTGGTTCACACAAATATTCACCCCGCACGGGAATCGAATGCAACCTTACGGATGGCAGTCCGGCATGTTGACTACTCTGCCATCGAGGTCGTCAAAATAAAATAATCAAGCATAAAAACGACCATTTAGGACTAGCGCCCCGCCAATTTACCGGCATAGTCCCCAATCCTGTGCGAATTTTGGGATATAACATAGCCTATGTCCTTCCCCGGACCATAAGCTACCCCTGTACCAAATTCAAGTCAATCGGTTCAGTAGTTTAGCCGTGAAAAGGTAACAGACAGAGTTACTTTCGCATTTATAATATTAATGAGGAAGTAAAGTTACTACTTACTCTGCTCAGCTATATCAATGTATCTCCTTTTCTGAACCTCGCTCATTTCATCTTCATCAAGTCCTATTTCAATTTGCGTTTCATCATCACCAGCCTGACTTGGCTTATCACCAGGTGATGGCCATACAGGTGTTATATACCCTGGTTTTGACGTAACTAATGGTCTTGTAGTCGGTCTTTCCGTTGGTCTACTGTATTCTGGCCTACTTGTGACTGGTCTACTCAAATCTGGTCTGCTTGTCACCGGTCTACTGGTTGGTCTATTGAAGGCAGGTCCACTAGTCACCGGTCTACTTGGTCTTTCATACGGTCTATCGAACTCCGGTCTTTCGTAGAAAGGTATATCTGTGACCGGTTTGTTAGTAATCGGTGGTCTACTGTCATCTATGACAGCAGGCTTCACTCCTGGGCGGTTCAGTAGCGGATTTTTAGTCGTATAGCTATTGTAATTAGGTCTATTATTGAACGTTGTTGGTCTTTCTGTTCTTCTATTATTCTGCTGCCTATTATTGAAGTTCATTCCATCGTTAAACCAATTTGCGTTTGCATCAACTCTTTGATTATTATAATTTCTTTCAGTGTTAACATTATTGCCAGGATTACTGTTCAAATTATAATTATCCTGGTTGATAATTTTGCTGTTCGGATTAAGGATATCTATCCAGGATTTTGTGGTATACTGAGTGCTAGTTTTTGTCTGACTAGATTTCCTAGGTTTGACAGTAGTAGTACGTCTAGATTTCTCTCTAGCTACGTCATCAGCGCCGAAGAATATGATGTCTTCGTATCTCTTAGTTGGTTTCGTTGTCTGTCTGTTTGCAGCTGGCTTCTTGGTGACGGCATTCTGTTGTTGGTAAGGTTGTAGGAATGAATTGAAGCCTTGGATAAAATCTGGAATTATAAAGGTTCTCAAATTAATTGCTGCTCGAAAAACTTGAATGTTTTGGGATTGTGCTTGAGGAGGAATAGCCGGAAAAAAATAACGAGTGTAATAAAAAAATGTTACTATATTAGAGACATATATGAGTTTATGAAAATTTATCTTATAGTCTATGTATATCTATCTATATAAAAAAAACTGAAACCCGTTTTCCTTGGTCACGGCATCACGCGTGAATGGCTGGACTGATTTCACTAATTCTTTTTTTGTTGTATTTGTTATTATTAGGAGAAGGTTCTTATGTAAAAGAATCTGGAAAATTAACGTGAAAATTGGACCCGTGCGAAGCCGGGGCGGGCCGCTACTAAGTATATAAAAATGAAACCCGTTTCCCGTTGTCACGCCATAACTTGAGAACGGCTAGACCGATTTGGCTAATTCTTTTTTTGCTGTGTTTGTTATTGTCAGGAGAAGGTTCTTATAAAAAACTGGAAAAGCAAACGGGATACTTGGACCCGGGGCGGGCCACTAGTAATAATATAAAAAGAAGAATTAAAAAAGTAAAATATATCTTACCAATGAGTTGTGAAGAAGTGTGCACGGTCACGGCCAGAAGTAAAATGGTTGTAACAAATATCCTCTTAGACATGTTTGCGACATCTGTACCTGTAACAACATTTACATAAAAATTAAAGAAATCAATAAAGAAACATATTTATTTTTAACTAGCTCTTGCCCGTTGTGCAATAATGACTTCTGGCAGAATTTGGGTTTTTCTTTCTTGTCTCCCCCTAGAGGAGGAATTTCCAAAAATCCTCTCTTAGTGGTAGCCTACTCCCCCCAACAAACACACGTGCCAAATTTCAGCTCTCCATGACCAGTAGTTCCGGCTGTGCGTTGTCTGTCAGTCAGTAACGGAAGAGTTTTATATAATACTAGTAGCTCCCCGCGGTGTCACCCGCGTAGTTCCCATTCCCGTGGGATTACGGGGATAAAATATAACCTATGTCACGCACTGATAAATTAGCTTTCCATTAGTGAAAGAATTTTTGAAATCGGTCCAGTAGTTTCGGAGCCTATTCATTACAAACAAATAATCAAACAAACAAACAAATCTTTCCTCTTTATAATATTAGTATAGACTAGCTGTGCCCCACGGTTTCACCCGCGTAGTTCCCGTGGGAATTTCGGGACAAAACGTATCCTATGTTCTTTTTCGGACCATAAGCTACCCCTGTATTAAATTTCAAGTCAATCGGTTCAGTAGTTAAGCCGTGAAAAGTTAACAGACAGACAGAGTTACTTTCGCATTTATAATATTAGTTAGGATATATTATTTTATACAGGAATGCGTACGTATAATTACGTAAATTAAAATGCTACAAAGTACATCATATAATATCTACGTTTTGTGTAATATATTTTTAAAGAAAAGCGTTGGACTCATCGTAATTAAGATTTTTTGTTCTAGCTAACTTATTGGGGGAATTTGAACCTAGAACTATGCTGAGCCGCTTGGCGCTTCTCTAAGCGAGCTATATGGAGGCCATACCTCAGCTCAGCTTTTTCAATCAAACAAACTGTCCAGCTTTATTAGGGCGAGCGAAGCGAAGCCCTCCTAATTCAACAGTTTTTACAGTTTTGTGGTACATATTACGGAAAAACTAGAGCACCTACAGATTGATATTTGACAAAGTTATTTAAATTCTTAACTATTACAGAAAATCGTTAAAATATTATTGGTAATTTCTCCAGACCTGGCGCCATCAAAATACTCACACTAATGCAATTTTCTTAAACAGTATGTTTCAAAATAATTTATTTGTTTTATACGAATATAGAATAACCAGTTTTGAAGTTGATTGAATAAAATGAAATAACGCTGTATTTTTAAGTTCCAAAACCAAAACATATTACACTGTCCCGTTCATACTCAATAGTTTGACCGCGCGCGAGAGGGACGCACTGACTTGTCGTGATGACTGTGACGTGCGACATCACTTTGAGTGACATTCACAGACACTATGCGTGTGTAAAGTGTCTATGTGTTGCTCGCGCCAGCTTTGGGGAAATGACCAATATTTTGTAAATGATAAAAAATATGTTTTTCAACACACTTGCTCGTAAAGGGGCTCTTTTTTGTGCAAAAACAGTTTAATAATGACACGTTTTATTCACTAGTGAGTTATAGATTGTTTTTTTAAATTGCTTTGTTTTTAAAAAAGTTTCGACACCAAAAAAATTGGTGTCCATACATTTTAAAAACAAACTTCAACTATGTTGCCTTACTTTTGGTATATGGTCAATTCCATTCATTCATTCATTCGTTTTTTTTTTTAATAAGTATATTCTTTTAGTCTTTGGCGATCACCAATGTTGTGTTGGATGCGCGCGAATAGAAAAACTAATTATTTATTAGCGAAAAATGATAATTTCTTCGCAAATGTGTTGAAAAACGTTGTATGATACACGCGTGTATTGATGATTACTATCCTCGGCTATCTTCAGACCCTCGCCTGACGGCTCGGGCCTCAATAGCGCCTCGGAAGTAATCACTAACTTACCTCGCTTGTACCATAAATAACTATTAACCCTACTAATACTATGTAATTATAGGATTCGGTGAACGGCAGGTTCATAGAAGCGCGAAAATTGCATGACTCGTTGGATGGTTGTTACTCTTTCACGCAAAAACCTACTGCACTGATTTAAATGTTTTTTTTTGTTTTTTTTTTATTATCATAGGATCAACAGCTCTTTCACTATTTAAAATACAGTACTTATACAAAAAAAAACTGACAGTCAATGACAGATCCTTACTATTTAAACAATACATGTTTGTTATAGAGCAGACTTATACTCAATTAACTCAAGTAATAGGTATAATAACAATGGTAACTTAAACTAAATAAAAAAGAAACAAAACATTTACTTTAAATAACAAAAAAGAAAGAAATCAAGGAGCTTGAAGTGCGTGTGCATGTAGTATAAATGTAGTGTGCGTGTGTGTGTGTGTGTGTGTGTGTGTGTGTGTGTGTGTGTGTGTGTGTGCGTGTGTGTGTGTGTGTGTGGGCGTGTGTGTGTGTGTGTGTGCGTGTGTGTGTGTGTGTGTGTGTGTGTCAGTGCTTGTTGTTTATTTATTTATGATACATACTTATTTTCTGGCTATTAGGGATTTATATTTGGGATTTTAAATGGTACAGATGTACCTTGTAACTAGGAATAACATAAAGGAGGAGGAATTGATACTTTTTTATCACACAATTCCCACAGGATTAGTTATTAATACATTTAATAACATTAAATTAAAAATGTAAAAAACCCCCAACACAATTACTTTCAAACCCCCATAACTTTTAAACGGGTCAACCGATTTTCATCAAACATGTCTAAGAACACTCGCACGTAAGTCCCCTTTCATACAAAAAAAATACTAAATTGAAATCGGTTCATCCGTTCGGGAGCTATGATGCCACAGACAGACAAACTTATAACACCCCTCTTTTTGCGTCGGGGGTTAAAAAATAAGAAATAATTAATTATCAAGAATAATTTGAATTATGTATTAAAAGTTTATTTTTATACAACTTACAATCTTAGTTAAGACTAAGTACATCATATAGGCGTCGCAAAGTGTATGAGTAATAAGAATTTACATTAATTTAAATATACACACATCAAAAGTGTCTAGGGATCAACATATATTTTTGCAATAACTTTTCTCCTGATTGATATTAATTAAAATTTTCTTTAAGGATTCATCAAATAAAGTGTTTTCGTTTGTCACAGTAACGATAAACCAAGTCACCTTTGCATTAATAAAGAAATTTGCCATTTTCCTAATAAAGGGATTTTTGACATTTGAACCACTAACATTAAAGTTCGAAAAAAAGACTGAAATAACAGTTTTCTTTAAAATTTTATTGGGTAACTTAAACAATTAATAATCCGTGTTTCTACCGCGAACACTAACAACACAAGAACATCGGTTTGGCATACTCAAAATGAGTTCATCCAAATCACGCTGTGGAATGGCCGCCCATGTTCGTTGCAACAACAAAAAAAGGTCTTCTTGCGACTGGATACCCTCCATATTCGGCAGAGCTCTTCTCTGTAGCATATCCCATGCATGCTCAATCGGGTTCAAGTCTGGCGACTGAGCAGGCCAGGGCAGGACATTGATGTTAGCTGCGGCGAGAGTCTGTCTTACAACTCTTGCGGTGTGCGGTCGTGCATTATCATGCATTAACTGAAATAAGGGACCGATTTGCACTTGTAGAGGAACGATGACGTCTGATACAATCGTCTCAGCATAAATTTGAGCGTTGAGGTTGCCTCTGATCCAAATCAACTCAGTTCTTCCGCCGATCCAAATACCCGCCCATACCATGATGGTTCCACCACTATAAGGATGGACTTCCTGGCAGGATTTTAATCGCTGTTGGCGTCCAGGGGTTCTCCAGTGTCGTATACGTCTTGTATCCGGTCTCATACCAAAACGAGACTCATCAGAAAAGCACACGAAACGCCATTGTTCTTCTGCCCAATTTCTGTGTTCAAGAGCCCATTGATATCGAATCCTACGATTGTGCATTGCTATAGGTGGTACCCGTAGCGGTCTTCGGGAATGAAGGTTCACTTCATGCAAGCGGTTTCTGACTGTTTGGTCGCTAATTAAGTTCCCTGAAGAGTGATGAAGCCGCACGGCTAACATCATGGCGGTTATTGTTGGAGCTCTTCGAGTTAAGATTTGAATGTATCGGTCTTGTCTCCGTGTGGTGCAGCGATACCGTCCTCCATGGCGCTCAGCCACGGTACCAGTGCTTCGGTAACGTGTCCAAAGTCGACTGATAACACTCTGACTTGTATTCAGAGCTAAAGCCACAGTACGTTGCCGGGAACCAGCTTCTATCATTCCCACGGCTCTGAGCATTTCTTCCCTGCTTAAATGACGTCGCCGCTCCATAATAACGTTGGTTTTAATCAGTAGTAGGGAAACAGTAGCACTAATAATGTCTTCAATGCGTTGTATGTTTTTATAGGGAAAATATTGACAGCTGATTTTCATCTTTTACTCGAATTTGATTCACAGTTCCTGATTCAAATTATGAAATGCACCAAAAAGGATCCATATAAATTTATAAAATCATAAATTTATTACAAAGCCACATCTCAATCTCAAGAAATCCGCATAAAAATGCTTGATCCCTAGACACTTTTGATGTGTGTATAATGTAAGGAAATACTGTACATAAGTGTTATTTACTCATTGTTGTAACGAGGTTAAAATGCTTGTCATATTTCTATAGAAGTTATTGGACTAATCACACTAATATCCTACTAATATTATAAATGCGAAAGTTTGTATGTTTGTTCTACTTTCACGAAAAAACTACTGTATTGATTTTGATTAAATTTGGTACCGATGTTCCTTATAACTAGGAATAACACATAGGATACTTTTTATCCCGAAATTCCCATGGGATTGTGTATAAGTAATCGTATGTTTTATTTTAACTTTTTGTAGTCGCAAATCGTACCAATAGATGGCGCTGTTACTTAATTTTTTAACACACGATGGTGAATTGTGCCGAGATTGTATGATAATACGAGCTACGCATTCTCACGGGAGCGGGTACTATACGCGGGTAAAACCGCGGGGCGCTGCTAGTTATGTATAAAGCCGAATGTTTGTGAGTGTGGATGTTTGTTCCACTTTCACGCAAAAACTACTGAATGGATTTTAATGAAACTTTACAATAATTTAGCTTATACATCAGAATAACACATAGGATACTTTTTAACCCGAAATTCCCACGGGAACGGGAACTACGCGGGTGAAACCGCGGGGCACTGCTAGTTATGTATAAAGCCGAATGTTTGTGAGTGTGTATGTTTGTTACTCTTTCACGCAAAAACTACTGTACCGGATAAGATAAAATTTGGTACAGATATCCCTTATAACTAGGAATAACATATAGGATATTTTATTCCCAAAATTAACTAAGGGTATTTACGCGGACATTAAAAATATTCTATTTGGTTTCTAAAATGGATGGTCACCAATTTGGATAAGGTTATCTACACAAATATTATAAAGAGGAAAGATTTGCATTTTTGTATGTAACGAATAAACTCAAAAAGTACTGGACCGATTTTAATAATTCTTTTTTCATTAGAAAGCTACATTCACCCTGAGTAACATAGGCTATATTTTATCCCCGTATTCTCACGGGAACGGGAACCACGCGGGTGAAAACGCGAGACGCTGCTAGTTTTTTATCTATATACTAGCGGCGCCCCGCGGTTTAACCCGCGTAGTTCCCGTTCCCGTGGGATTACGGGGATAAAATATAGCCTATGTCACGCACTGATAAATTAGCTTTCCATTGGTGAAAGAATTTTTGAAATCGGTCCAGTAGTTTCGGAGCCTATTCATTACAAACAAACAAACAAACAAATCTTTCCTCTTTATAATATTAGTATAGATAAAAAAATGAAACCCGTTTTCCTTGGTCACGGCATCACGCGTGAATGGCTGGACCGATTTCACTAATTCTTTTTTTGTTGTATTTGTTATTATTAGGAGAAGGTTCTTATGTAAAAAAACTGGAATATCGACGGGAAAATTGGACCCGTGCGAAGCCGGGGCGGGCCGCTAGTCTGTTAATATTTTAGGTAATGTCATTCGGTGACCATTTATCCATTTTGGTAACCGTTTAGAATTTTTTGGTACTAAAATATACATTTTTAGGCGTCGCTTAAACACAAGCCATTAACCAGGAATAACTCATAGGAGTTAAACCGCGGGGCACATCTAGTATGTATACTTTAAGATAAATAAATTATGTGTTACATCCTGTCGATAAAGCTATGTACTTGTATATAATGTATATTTAATCTGTCAGTAATTTAAACATCATTATATGTAGTTAATGTAATTAAAACTTATTTTATAACTTGTCCTATCGAAACATATAATGCCCCGCGATTTTGCCCGCGTGGAACCTTATCCCGTGGGAATTTTGGGATAAAAAGTATCCTATGTGTTATTCCTAGGTATGAGGAACATCTGTACCAAATTTCATTAAAATCCATTCAGTAGTTTTTGCGTGAAAGTGGAACAAATATCCACACATCTATACATCCACACTCACAAACATTCGGCTTTATAATATTGGTAGGATACATAATAGAACTTGAATTTTAATATATCTAGAAGTCGATAGAACATATTAAAAGCATATTTAATAATATCGAATCGATAATATGTTTTTATATACTTATATATGTATTAAAATGTCGTTCACCTTGTTTTAAACACTGGTTTATTTCGTGGCAGGAAACTGTTTAATTATTTGTATCTCTTGGTGATTCTGACCTTTAGATACCAAAGGTTAAAGTCCTTAGGGTTCCGTACCCAAAGGGTAAAAACGGGACCCTATTACTGAGACTTCGCTGTCCGTCTGTCCGTCACCAGGGGCCGAAGTCTGCAATTTGATATTATTGATCAGACAATGTTGATATTGAGGCACCATAACGAGAGTGTCAGAAATTTGGTATTCTGTTAAAATTTATTCATATGGCTATGGTCTCAGGGGTCTTTGTTGCATATCAAATTTTTTTTTTTTTTTGTCAAATAAAATTCAGTATACTGTTTCCATGACAACCATCTAAGTTTTATGGAGCCATTGAGTCAGCGGAATAGTTGTCACTAAGGGAATACCAAAATGACATAAAATACCATAATGTTGATATTAAAATACATTTTAGTAGCATTATCACAGCTTAATAGTTTAGAGAATCAGGGCCCAGGCTGTATAGAGTCACCAAGTTTTTTGTGCCGGTGCCAGCGTCGCTGTAATCGCATCTTTTGGTTGTCAGTTTATTGAAAATGTATCCAAATGACATTAGAGTCACAATGACAATAGTAGCTTACAATTTTGGTCGCCGGCACAGAAAGCTTGGTGACTATATCTCAAGAACGGTGATAGCTAGACAGTTGAAATCACAGATGATGTATTTCTAATGCCGCTATAACAACAAATACTAAAAATAAAATAAATTAAGGGGGCTCCCATACAACAAACGTGTTTTTTGTCGTTTCTGGTACGGAACCCTTCGTGCGCGAGTCACACTCGCACTTGGCCGGTTGTATTGTTATTAAATTCTTTCTTTCAAAAGGTTAAAGTTAAATGCTCGAATTTCTTTTGTTTTATTTAAATCTCGGAATTACCGAAAAAGGAACATCTGTGTTGTGAAGTTTGATTTATTTAATTACCCGTGTAGTTCCCGTTCCCGTGAAAATACGGGGATAAAATTAAGCTAAAAACCTTCCCACTGAATCACTCTATCTATTAAAACAAACCGCATCAAAATCCGTTGCGTAGTTTTAAAGATCTAAGTATACATAGGGACGGACAGCGGAAAGCGACTTTGTTATGCTAATACTAGCGGCGCCCCGCGGTTTCACCCGTGTAGTTCCCGTTCCCGTAGGAATATGGGGATCAAATTATGCTAAAAACCTTCCCACTGAATCACTTTATCTATTAAAACAAACCGCATCAAAATCCGTTGCGTAGTTTTAAAGATCTAAGTATACATAGGGACGGACAGCGGAAAGCGACTTTGTTATGCTAATACTAGCGGCGCCCCGCGGTTTCACCCGTGTAGTTCCCGTTCCCGTAGGAATATGGGGATCAAATTATGCTAAAAACCTTCCCACTGAATCACTCTATCTACTAAAACAAACCGCATCACAATCCGTTGCGTAGTTTTAAAGATCTAAGCATACATAGGAACATAGGGACAGAGAAAGCGACTTTGTTTTGTACTATGTAGTAATAAAATACTTAGCCAATTCCAATACAGTTTTTACCGTTACTGACTGCATTTCTATATACTTTTTATGTATTAAGAGAACTGTACTTAACAGTTTTATCGGCCAACATTAATGTAATTAAACTTTATAAGGCATGTAACTGTACCGTGTGGTCTAAGGAATCCCATTTTCCTTATGGGATTTCCGAAATAACATAACATAATCATTCCCTCCATAATCTCATTACAGTAACTAACCCCTAACTAAGTCCGTAACTTGTATCTAGGGTATCAGAAACTACGCACACACTCATTCACACACACCCAGACCGAGACAAACATTTGTGGTTCACACAAATATTCACCCCGCACGGGAATCGAATAGAAATCATTATGTGTCTTTGTTGATTTCTTTATGCGACCTAGATGGCAGAGTGGTCACCATGCCGGACTACCATTCATAGAGTTGCCGGTTCGATTCCCGTATGGGTGAATATTTATGTTGTACTAATTTATGTTGATATTCAGTAACGGCCGTTTCCAATATTCGTTCTATCCACCCCTATTTTGAATTCGAGATACTTAATCACTCAGCTAATGTAAACGACAGGTGACAATATAATAGTGAAGTTGAGTTTTATCTTTTGCTTTTATTTAAAAAGTTATGATAAGTCAAAGTTTTCCAAAATCCCGCCGAATTTTATTGTTATTCTACACCGAACAACAGGCGAACGCTGCGATACACAGCTGAGCGCGGTCATCGACCCGAGCACACAGAATACTTGATAGCTAGTGTGCCGTCTGGTAATACGACATTTGTTTAGTATTTTTTAAAGATTAATAATCGACTATCATTTTTGATATTTTTATTGGATATATGGACTCAGTAACTGCTACAGATATTCTGATTTTAATAAGTCCCATCATTTCAAAATAGGGGTGTATATGTCATTTGACCGTCCCAATAACCATATCAATGGTGGACACAATCATAGGACAAGACTACATACCATTGGTATGGATATTGGGACGGTCAAACGACATACAGTTTTGTATCCGTCGACAAGCGAGATCATAGATAGACGGATATTGGGAACGGACGTTGGACTGTGGTACTTCCCCGACCGAGACAGGCCGAGATAAATATCACAGTTTTGATGTATTACTTATCTTCTAATATATAAAATTCTCGTGTCACAGTTTTCGTTGCCATACTCCTCCGAAACGGCTTGACCGATTCTCATGAAATTTTGTGAGCATATTCAGTAGGTCTGAGAATCGGCCAACATCTATTTTTCATCCCGAAATTCCCACGGGAACGGGAACTACGGGTGTGAAACCGCGGGGCGCAGCTAGTTACTTATATGTATGTATATTTTAGACATTGTTTTTAGGTATTTAAGTAATACAATACAATTATAATTGGTTTTAAATTCCCACGACGAAGGAGTGTTGAATAAATAATAATACAATGACTTATCATCACTACATACATACCTATGTAGTATAAAACAAAGTCGCTTCCCGCTGTCCGTCCCTATGTATGCTTACATCTTTAAAACTACGCAACGGATTTTGATGCGGTTTGTTTTAATAGATAGAGTGATTCAGTGGGAAGGTTTTTAGCATAATTTTATCCCCGGGAGTGGGAACTACGCGGGTGAAACCGCGGGGCGTTGCTAGTTAAGTATAAAGAGAAAAGATTTGTTTGTTTGTTTGTAACGAATAGGCTCCGAAACTACTGAACCGATTACAAAAAATCTTGAGATGATGAGTCTTGCTTGACATATTATCACAGAAAGTTGGTAATTACCTACTTTCAATAGTGCAATTACAGAGTGCAATCAAAACATCTATAATTTAATATATCCTTGCTATTGGTGTTATTAAATGGTATTTTTCCTTATTTACTAAACTATTATAATATTTTTTGTTATCTACCTTATACCTAACACTTAAAATCCTTGTTGTTTTGTTATTTAAACCAAAGGTCACCAGTTCGATTCCCTCAAGGCAAATATTTGGACAACTAAAGAAGCAAAGAGTAAAAAAAACTACTCTGTCGGACAGCAAACCCAAGAGTCCAAGAATTGCGGGTTCGATTCCCGTGCTAGTTTTTCTAAGTCCGTATTTATATCTGACTGACATCTCCGATTTATGAATAACTAGCTTCGCCCCGCGTGAATCCCAATTCCATGAGAATTTCGGGATAAAAAGTATCCTATGTGTTATTCCTAGTTATAAGGAACATCTGTACCAAAAATCTAAATCGATACAGTAGTTTTTGCGTGAAAGAGTAACAAACATACAAACTCACAAACATACAAATTTCGCATTTATTATAGTACTAGCGGCGCCCCGCGGTTATACCCGTGTAGTTCCCGTTCCCGTAGGAATATGGGGATAAAATTATGCTAAAAACCTTCCCACTGAATCACTCTATCTATTAAAACAAACCGCATCAAAATCCGTTGCGTAGTTTTAAAGATCTAAGCATACATAGGGACAGAGAAAGCGACTTTGTTTTATACTATGTAGTGATACGCTTAAATCAAAGAAATAAAAATAAGACGTAAAATAGAGAACGGAAAAATTTCAAACTAATACGTTTAACAATTAAAATGGTATAAAATAAACATATTTAAGTTAATTTGGATATTTTTACGAATCTATACAAAGATATATTACTATCACTACATAGTATAAAACAAAGTCGCTTCCCGCTGTCTGTCCCTATATACATAGGGACTTACAGGCTTATCTTTAAAACTACGCAACGGATTGTGATGCGGTTTGTTTTAATAGATAGAGTGATTCAAGAGGAAGGATTTTAACGTGATATTATCCCCGTATTCTTACGGGAACGGGAACTACGCGGACGAAACCGCGAGACGCCGCTAGTTAGGTATAAAGACGAAAGATTTGTTTGTTTGTTTGTAACGAATAGGCTCCGAAACTACTGACCTAATTTTATCCCATATACCTACGGGAACGGGAACTACGCGGACGAAACCGTGGGGCGCTGCTACTAATAAATAATCAAAAAAGAATCTCGCTAAGTGCCTATTTCACGACCTTCAAGTAACGGTACTCACCAAGTAAAGTTAGTGTTGTCTCTTTCTTAGAGAAGGTTCATATCTGACGGAACATGCGTCGCGTATTATCGGTCGCGTAACGCCAGAACAGACAAATGTATAGAAAAACACTTGATCGTTCACTCAACCGATTATACGTTAGTGCGTTGAGTGTGAACGGTCAAGTGTTTTTCTATACATTTGTCTGTTCTGGCGTTACGCGACCGATAATACGCGACGCATGTTCCGTCAGATATGAACCTTCCCTTACTTTATATCAAGTGACAAAGACAAAACTTATAAACGTCAAGATGGCGGGATCACACTATGTTTTAAACAGACTTTACTATCGCTATAAAGTACTCATTTGGTACCATTTGATACCTAGCATCTTAGATTTTGTACCTGCTTAGGTTAAGCAACAATGTAAGTTAAAGTTGATCCCGCCACTATGACGCGTCATAATTGTGAGTACCTACTAGGAACGTTACTTGAAGATGGTGAAATAGGTCCTAAGTAGTTACTTGACGTCATTATTTAGTGAGAGTGTGGTACTTCCCCGTCGAGACAGACATGTTATTCAGTATTCCGCTAACCCAATTAACTTAATAAAAAATAGTAGCTCTAAACCTAAACAAAAAAATGTAGGTAGTACCTATGTATTTACGGCGAAAACTATACTAATATTATAAAGCGGAAGTTTGTTTGTTTAACGCTTATCTAAGAACTACTGCCCCCTAGCATGACTGTGCTTGATAAAATATATCGACACCACGAAATAATATCGATTTCGCGAGCATGACCAAATGAATTATGGCGTGCTACGATATGATAAAATTAAATATGGCGGCTATATTTATTATATTTTGACAGTTGGATGTCGATAAATAAGTAGCTATATCGATTTCACGAGCATGACCATATGTAATAAAATTTATCACATGCTAAAATTAAATATGGCGGGTATTATTATCATATTTTGACAGTTGGATGTCGATAAATAGCTATATCTATCGCTTTGTCTAATCATGCTAGCCCGGCTGGTTCCAATTGAAACATTCTTTCAGTGTTAGATAGCCCATTTATCGACGAAGGCTATAGGCTATATGACGTCACGCTACGACCAATAGGACAGGAGCTAACGTTGACACTAATAAAATCAAATTAGTCCGTCAGAGAATTCCAAAAATAATATTTTTAGGGTTCCGTACCCAAAGGGTAAAAACGGGACCCTATTACTGAGACTTCGTTGTCCGTCTGTCACCAGGCTGTATCTCAAAAACGGTGATAGCTAGACAGTTGACATGTTCGCAGATGATGTATTTCTATTGCCGCTATAACAACAAATACTAAAAATAAAATAAAATAATATTTAAGGGGGGCTCCACATACAACAAATGTGTTTTTTTTATCGTTTTTGGTACGGAACTCTTCGTTAAGACGATACAGTGCGTCGAAAACTTGTGTGACGTCACAACCGGACATCATACTTTTTACCGGAAATTTACGTCATAAATGGGGCTTAAACGTTATTGTGTTCTACCTGAGTCATTTTTACTAATTGGAGAAAACAAAAAAATACGTGTCTAATATTTTTTTATGATCAGACTTACGATCGAAATAAGGAGAGGATTTTTTTTTAACCAGACAATATCCCCAAAAATTTAAATCTTTCGTCTTTCTGTCGATTCGCACTTTATTGAGTCACAATCTTTTCTGTTCCGGTGGCCAAAATTGACACTTTGACTATAATTTCATTTGGATACATCTTCTATACACCCCTATTTTGAATTCGAGATACTTAATCACACAGCTAATGTAAATGACGGGTGACAATATAATAGTGAAGTTTGTTTCTTTCTTTTGCTTTTATTTAAAAAGTTATGATAAGTCAAAGTTTTTCAAAATCCCGCCGAATTTTATTGTTATTCTACACCGAACAACAGGCGAACGCTACGAAACACAGCTGAGCGCGGTCATCGACCCGAGCCGTCACAGAATACTTGATAGCTAGTGTGCCGTCTGGTAATACGACATTTGTTTAGTATTTTTTAAAGATAAGAAATCGACTATCATTTTTGATATTTTTATTGGATATATATGGATTCAGTTACTGCTACAGATATTCTGATTTTAACAAGTCCCATCATTTCAAAATAAGGGTGTATACAGCGTTAAGTGGTCATAACGAATTATTTAGACCTTTTAGGGGTCTGAAAATGCTGTGAGCAGACCAGGTGATATCTGAGACCATAATCAACCAAAAAATTTGACTGGAAACCAGCTCAAAAAATAGTTATAGGGATAAATAGTCGCAATTTCGGAAAATTTTAAAAGAATACAATTATGTCGATATTTTTTTTATTTTCACAACTAGGAAATTTTGAGCCAAATAGTATCTCACAAATAGGCCCAGGAACACGCCCACCACGTTTGGTCAACCCTCTACCAAACACCCGGTGTATAAAACTCTTCCGTTACTGAGTGATGTACTGACTGACAGACAACGCACAGCCGAAACTACTGGTCGTAGAGAGCTGAAATTTGGGTCGAGTGTTTGTTGGGGGGAGTAGGCTACTAAGAGAGGATTTTTGGAAATTCCTCTCCTAGGAAGAGAAAAGGGGGTAAATTGAAAACTACGCGGGAGAAACCGCGGGGTGCTGCTAGTTTTCAATAAACTGACAACCAAAAGACGCGATTACAGCGACGCTGTGACCGACACAGACAAGATTGTGACTCAATACTATTTTTATTGTGACTATAATGCCATTTAGATACATTTCCAATAAACTGACAACCAAAAGATGCGAGTACAGCGACGCTGGCACCGGCACAGACAAGATTGTGACTCAATACTATTTTTATTGTGACTTTAATGCCATTTGGATACATTTCCAATAAACTGACAACCAAAAGATGCGAGTACAGCGACGCTGGCACCGGAACAGAAAAGATTGTGACTCAATACTATTTTTATTGTGACTTTAATGCCATTTGGATACATTTCCAATAAACTGACAACCAAAAGATGCGAGTACAGCGACGCTGGCACCGGCACAGACAAGATTGTGACTCAATACTATTTTTATTGTGACTTTAATGCCATTTGGATACATTTCCAATAAACTGACAACCAAAAGATGCGAGTACAGCGACGCTGGCACCGGCACAGACAAGATTGTGACTCAATACTATTTTTATTGTGACTTTAATGTCATTTGGATACATTTCCAATAAACTGACAACCAAAAGATGCGAGTACAGCGACGCTGGCACCGGCACAGACAAGATTGTGACTCAATACTATTTTTATTGTGACTTTAATGTCATTTGGATACATTTCCAATAAACTGACAACCAAAAGATGCGAGTACAGCGACGCTGGCACCGGAACAGAAAAGATTGTGACTCAATACTATTTTTATTGTGACTTTAATGCCATTTGGATACATTTCCAATAAACTGACAACCAAAAGATGCGAGTACAGCGACGCTGGCACCGGCACAGACAAGATTGTGACTCAATACTATTTTTATTGTGACTTTAATGCCATTTGGATACATTTCCAATAAACTGACAACCAAAAGATGCGAGTACAGCGACGCTGGCACCGGCACAGACAAGATTGTGACTCAATACTATTTTTATTGTGACTCTAATGTCATTTGGATACATTTTAAATAAACTGACAACCAAAAGATGCGATTACAGCGACGCTGGCACCGGAACGGATATGTTTGTAGCACTGCACTGCGCTCATCACCCCGAGACATCAGTTGGTGAGTCTCGTGTGCCCAGTCATTATGATACGTAAAAACGGACCGTTTCATTTGACTTCGCTGTTTTTTCTTGTATTTTTTACGAACGATTTAATTAAAGGTTTGTCGTATTCAAATAATAAACAAATAAAACAATTATTTTATTTTTTGCTCCATAATTCACCTTCGTTTTAATTACAGCGGCGCCCCGCGGTTTCATCCGCGTTAGCTCCTCTCCTATTGGTTGTAGCGTAAGTTATATAGCCTATAGCCTTCCTCGATAAATGGGCTATCTAACACTGAAAGAATGGTTCAAATCGGACCAGTAGTTCCTGAGATTAGTGCGTTCAAACAAACAGACTCTTCAGCTTTATATATTAGTATAGATTTAGTATAGACTAGCTTTTGCCCGCGACTTCGTTCGCGTGGAATAATGTCTTCCGGCAGAATTTGGGTTTTTTCCCTTTTCTCATCCTAGAGGGGATTTCCAAAAATCCTCTCTTAGTGGTAGCCTACTCCCCCCAACAAACACACGTGCCCAGGTCTCTACGCCCAGTATTCGGCTGTGCGTTGTCTGTCTGTCAGTCAGTACAAGACTCAGGAATGAAAGAGCTTTATACCATATATAGACTAGCTGGGGATAATATAAATATGGGGATAAAATTATGCTAAAAACCTTCCCACTGAATCACTCTATCTATTAAAACAAACCGCATCACAATCCGTTGCGTAGTTTTAAAGATGTAAGCATACATAGGGACAGAGAAAGCGACTTTGTTTTATACTATGTAGTGATTAGGTTTGGTATAGATATTATACCTAAATAGGTAGTTCAATAAAATGCTTCTAAAAACGGATTCAATCTTGTTTACGGCTTAAACATAATAAACAAGTTTAAGAAAAAAATTTATTTGAGGAAAATTCCAAACAAAATGTCTTCGAATTAACGGAAAGAGAACGCAGTTATAATTATTAGGTTCATGGTTCATGGACCTATGGTGCATACTTTTACAGAAATATTAATCCACATAATTTCAATTAGGGTAAAACTACCTGTTAGCCGGCCACTACCCGTTATCGGCCACCTGGCACATTTTGTTAAATAATTAAAAATATATTAATCTTATCTTTTCTAACTTAGTGTCTTTCGATTCCTGCAAACTTCACTTATTTATTAGCTAACGGCATATTCCTGAAAGTGGAAAATTGAGCCCCCAATCGCAATTTAAAATTTTGATGTGAGGAGTTGCGTAAAATTTAGCAAAAAAACATAGCAAGTAGATTTATTTTCAAAGCTAAGTTTTAATGTGTTACTATAGTTCAATTGCTGAAAATTTTGGGCTGTGTGTTTATAAAATGTTTAAATTTCATATACAAATACTAAAACTCATCAAGGTTTCATCAATTTTGAGATTTTTGGAGGCCGGCACACAGGTCGACGAATTTCTTCAAAAACCCCTTATCGGCCGGGAGGTCGCAAACCAGTTTTATTTACGATGTTTTTCTTTGATTTTATTGAAGAAACCTTAGGTTTACTGAAGTAGGTCTATTTACATGTATGAACTACTATATTTTTGTGGTCTTACAACTAGATTCCGGCCGCCAAAATACTTGGTATTTACAAAGTTATGACCTTCAGAAATACTGAATTTATGACGGCCGGGTATAGGGTATAGCTATACCTGTTATCGACCTATGAACATTATGGCTAAAATATAACATTTTTATCAGCCATACGAGTTGGTAACTAGCCAGTAGTTAGCTTTTATCAAGGTTATGCTATACTGCGCGTCGAGTCGACTGGACGGCCCGGGTTCCCGGGGCTCCGGACCGTCCCATCGTCCCTCGCATTTTAGGCATAGTTGGGTGTGCCCGATAATGTTGGGAATCAGGAGGGGGCTAGGAGATGCGGGAAGAGTAATCGACCCAATTTTCTCAAGCCCAGGTACAAAAGGTGGACGCATAGGAGGACGCTCGCTGTCGGTACCGGTTTGGGGGACGTCCTTGTTTCCGAGGATGTTCTTTTCAGGAGGGGGGCGCCCCTTTTAGAGGGGGCCCGGCATTGGCGTGTCACCCGCGGGATTTCTACCACGACACCCTATAATGTGTAGCGCAGTCGGAAGTCGCTGCGGTTTTAGTGGATAAGCCTCGCCCTTCTGGCTGGGTGATTCTTACATAGCCACCGGGATCTCACCTTGCATTCCCGGTATAATATATTTGATTTTCTATATTTCACAAAACGTTTATCAAAATATAATAGCAACTAAAATCCTTTTTGTATGGTTTGTACTTAGCGCATCAATCGTTTTATTTTCATTCGACTATCAACCTTATGTCTCTACCATAAGAGTCATTTTCCTATAGTGAATGTAGGCGGCCGATAACCGGTACATTGCTGGTCGATAGCCGGTCTTAGGGGCCGATAACCGGTGTTTTCGCTCATTTCACGATTAATATTTATTTGTAAATTATGTGTTAAAGATACGTCTATATGCTTTAGGTTTTCTGAAACTAGAATATTGTAGCATTACATAATGATTTGTTTGAAAGTTTTTGGTTTATCCAAATAGTATAAAGATCAACGCTGAAGTTGAAAAGTTGCTTAAGGGGCCGATAACCGGTAGTTTTACCCTATTTTCTTCATTTCTAAGTTTTTTTAGCGCATCTGCATACGTTAAAATCTATCGATACCAATATTAAACTGTGCCCCGCGGTTATACCCGCGTAGTTCCCGATCCCGTGGGAATTTCGGAATAAAACATAGCCTATGTCCTCCCCCGGACCATAAGCTACCCCTGTACCAAATTTCAAGTCAATCGGTTCAGTAGTTTAGCCGTGAAAAGGTAATCCTACTATACCTATATCCTACTAATATTATAAAGCCGAATGTTTGTGAGTGTGGATGTTTGTTCCTCTTTCACGCAAAAACTACTGAATGGATTTTAATGAAATTTGGTAAAGATGTTCCTCATATCTAGGAATAACACATAGGATACTTTTTATCCCAAAATTCCCACAGGATAAAGTTCCACGCGGGTAAAACCGCGGGGCACAGCTAGTAATTTATAATATTAGTAAGGGTATAAAACTAGCGGCGCCCCGCGGATTAACCCGCGTTAACTCTTATCCCACGGGATCGGGAACTATGCGGGTATAACCGCGGAGCACAGCTGGTAATAAAATAACATAATAATTCTGCCAGTGGTCTCATATAGTTATACCTATTACTTATCGTGGCCACCTTTATAAATTACTAGCAGCGCCTGACGGTTTCACTCGCGTAGATCCCGTTCCCGTGGGAATACAGGGATAAAATATAGCCTATGTCACGCACTGATAAATTAGCTTTCCATAAGTGAAAGAATTTTTGAAATCGGTTCAGTAGATCCCGAGATTACCCCTTACAATTTAACAAACACACAAACTTTACTTCTTTATAATATTAGTATAGAAGTATGGATAAAAAGTTTTAAGAACAGGATAAACTTGATTTATTTACGACTAAAGTATTAAAAAATATTTACCTTCAATCCCAAAATGTGATCCGACAATTTGAAAAACTAAGTAAAACTCTTTTCACTTATTAATTTAATTAAAAATCACTTTTAATCCACTTAAAAAAAAGTTTTAATTTTATTTTATAAATTCACTTGAAATTAATTAGAATAAAAACTATTAACACAATTAAAAATAAGGTTTTATTTAATAAAAGTTTCACAAAAAAGCGTTTTAAATAAGGTTTTAAAAACAAGTTTAAATAACTTTAAAAACAAGTTTATTTAATAAAAAAAATCACTAAAATAACGTTTTTTTATTAATGATATTTATGTAGTTTTTATGTTTAAAGTCACAGTAAAACAAGTTTTTCGTTTCTTGAGTTTAAAACGAGTTATTAAATTGTTTTTTATTTAATATTGATAGTTGTGCGTTGTAGCTCAGATGAAAACGAACTAAGTATACTATGGTCAACACGCAAAGGCATATAGGGCTGGCATGACTAAGTAATAAAAATATCTAATAAGAAAAAAGAATAAATTTAAAAAAAAGTAAGTAAGTATATAAAATATCTATCTTTACTATAAGTTCTTCTTGTACATGATAAAAATAATTCTTAAATTAAAATTCTAACAAGAATAAATTAAAAAAAAACCTTTTTTAACCCCCGACGCAAAAAGGGGGGTGTTATAAGTTTGACGTGTCTGTGTGTGTGTGTGTGTATCTGTCTGTCTGTGGCATCATAGCTCCCGAACTGATGAACCGATTTCAATTTAGTTTTTTTTTTTATTAAACATGTCTAATAACACTCGTAAGTCCCCACGAGTGTAGACATGTTTGATGAAAATCGGTTGACCCGTTTAAAAGTTGTGGGGGTTTGAAAGTAATTGTGTTGAGAGTTTTTTTATTTTTAATTTAATGTTATATCTTTTATTGCATTGTCATGGGACTTACATAAGTATGCCAAATTTCAGCTTAATCGGATAACCAGAAGTGGTCGAAACATGGCTTCCCTAAACCCTTTGATTTTATTCGACGACCTCGATGGCAGAGTGGTCACCATGCCGGACTGCCATCCGTAAATTTGCGGGTTCGATTCCCGTGCGGGGTGAATATTTGTGTGAACCACAAATGTTTGTCTCGGTCTGGGTGAGTGTGTGAATGAGTGTGTGCGTAGTTTCTGATACCCTTGATACAAGTTACGAACTTAGTTAGGGGTCAGTTACTGTAATGAGATGATGGATGAATAATTATGATATGTTATGTATGTTATCATTGGTATACATTTTCAATAAACTGACAACCAAAAGATGCGATTACAGCGACGCTGGCACTGGCACAGACAAGATTGTGACTCAATATGTGTGTAGTGTCAGCCCTATAGAAGTGGCCGTCATTAATAATGACAAGTTTGCGGTGCGCAGGCGACGGTACGTCAGAGGGAGATGGCGCGAGGTATAAGCGAGAGCGGGATACAATTAATATGCAATTAATTGAATCCTTACTTATATTATAAATGCGAAAATAACTCTGTCTGTTACCTTTTCACGGCTAAACTACTGAACCGATTGACTTGAAATTTGGTACAGGGGTAGCTTATAGTCCGGGGGAGGACAAAGTGCGTAGTTTCTGACTGTGTGTGCGTAGTTTCTGATACCCTAGATACAAGTTACGGACTTAGTTAGGGGTCAGTTACTGTTATGAGATGATGGAGGGAATGATTATGTTATGTTATTTATATTTTAATAGCGGCGCCCCGTAGTTTCACCCGCGTAGTTCCCGTTCCCGTAGGAATATGGGGATAAAATTATGCTAAAAACCTTCCCACTGAATCACTCTATCTATTAAAACAAACCGCATCAAAATCCGTTGCGTAGTTTTAAAGATCTAAGCATACATAAGGACAGAAAAAGCGACTTTGTTTTATACTATGTAGTGATATTCTTAAACAGCTAACATTCTATAACTTTGACCAAGCAAATAAATACTTTGATAAAATAAAACTACTCGCTGTAACGATGTACTGTAATTATCGTTTACGGATATACTCTTAAAGATCCGATTTATATCTGTCTAGCCATGTCCCGCAGTTTAACCTACGTACATCCCAATCCCGTGGGAATTTCGGGATAAACAGTATCCTATGTAAGAAAGAAGAAAGAAAAGGTATTTATTTTAACACACGCAAACATACAAAAGTCGCACAAAGCAAACATAATAAACAAAGAAAAAATAAAAGAAACATATAAATAACAGAAAAAGATACATACAATAGTTATTTATGGGGTACAAGCGAGGTAAGTTGGTGATTACTTCCGAGGCGCTATTGAGGCCCGAGCCGTCAGGCGAGGGTCTGAAGATAGCCGAGGATAGTAATCATCAATACAACGCGTGTACCATACAACGTTTTTCAACACATTTGCGAAGAAATTATCTTTTTTCGCTAATAAATAAACAGTTTTTCTATTCGCGCGCATCCAACACAACAATGGTGATCGGCCATAGATTAAAAGAATATACTCATTAAAAAAAAATCGAATGAATGAATGAATGGAATCGACCATAGACCTACTAAAAGTAAGGCAACATAGTTGAAGTTTGTTTTTTATTACCTGAAATTGGCACACAGGCATAGCTAAGTGCCACACCAAAAAAAAAAGTTTGTTTTTAAAATGTATGGACACATTTTTTTTGATATCGAAACTTTTTTAAATGAAAGCAATTTAAAAAAACAATCTATAACTCACTAGTGAATAAAACGTGTCATTATTCAACTGTTTTTGCACAAATAAGAGTCCCTTTATGAGCAAGTGCGTTGAAAAATAAATAATAGAGAAGAAAAGCAGACTAATACATGTCTGCGTGGGCCAAAAATGGTCGCTATTTCAGCAAAAAGCCACAACAGGATGCTGTGGCGCTGATTTTCAAATAGGACCATCAGTGACTCACGCACGAAACAAAAAGGAAAACAAAATAATAATACAGGCTGAAATAGAAAAATAAATAAATAATAGTTATTTATGGTACAAGCGAGGTAAGTTGGTGATTACTTCCGAGGCGCTATTGAGGCCCGAGCCGTCAGGCGAGGGTCTGAAGATAGCCGAGGATAGTAATCATCAATACACGCGTGTACCATACAACGTTTTTCAACACATTTGCGAAGAAATTATAATTTTTCGCTAATAAATAAACAGTTTTTCTATTCGCGCGCATCCAGCACAACAATGGTGATCGCCAAAGACTAAAAGAATATACTTATTAAAAAAATAGAATGAATGAATGAATGGAATCGACCATAGACCTACCAAAAGTAAGGTAACATAGTTGAAGTTTGTTTTTAAAATGTATGGACACGATTTTTATTGGTATCGAAACTATTTTAAAACGAAACAATTAAAAAAAAATCTATAACTCACTAGTGAATAAAACGTGTCATTATTCAACTGTTTTTGCACAAATAAGAGCCCCTTTATGAGCAAGTGTGTTGAAAATAATATAAAATAATATGTCACCTATATGTCTTAGTTATACAGCTCCCCACGGTTTCAACCGTTAAGTTCCCGTTCCCATTTCAATTTTGGGATAAAAAGTCGGCAGGGCACTATGAACTGCACCGCTAGTTGTCAACATAGGTAAGTAAACTCTTTATTGTACATACAAAACAATTGAAACTTAATCACCGATGATGAACCGATTTTAATTTAGTTTTTTTTGTATTAAAGCGTACTTACGTGCGAGTGTTCTTAGACATGTTTGATAAAAATCGATTGACCCGTTTAAAAGTTTAAGTAATTTGGATTATGTTAATTTTAAGAAGTCACTCTATGTTACAACTTAAGCATAGACGAACAAATAATGTTAATTATGATAGATCATTAAATTATTTATATTTAGAATTTTGTTTTTTTTAGTCCTTCGGTTGCGTACAACTTAATTAACTGATTCTATAAAGTCAATTTCAAAAATATTTTACTTTTCTCGCTCATTAAAAAACACATTTAAATAATTTCCATTTGTTTCCTTATAGCGACACCTAGTGGTAATGTCAGTAACAAATTTGTAATAACTTGTCTTCAAACTAAAGCAAATTACTAGTTGATACAAACAACCGCCAATAGATGGCGTTGTATTATTTATAGTGTTTTGCACATAGGTGTCACCAGGTGGCGCTGGGGCTTGCAAAACTCGATAAGAGTCGAAAGTTTTTTAAAAACTTTTTCTCTTATGAAAGAAGTTTATTAAATTCAAATAAGAACATAAATCGCTTTGCGGGAATCTAACGTAGCAATAGTTTAGGTAATACTCAAGGAGTAGTAGATTTTAAGCTGTTTTAAAACCTTTATTTAACTTTTTAAATTCGGACAACATACTTACCTAAGTATTTAAAAAAAGTTCGGAATAATATAGGTAGAATATAATTAGAAATATAATAAATAAAACAATATTCATTAAGTATACAGACATTTAATTATTATAAATCCTTTAAAATCTCATACTTACATAAAAATATTTAAAAACTTAATACCTAAGTACTTTTTTATAAAAAATAGTTCATACAATATGATTTTTCGAAGCTCTATAAACTTAAAAGAAGGTAACCTATTTTGTACAAAAAAAACTATTTTACCGTAGATAAAAAAGTAAACAGCTCATAATTATTATGCTTATAATAACTAATTTTATTATTAAACGAAACCTACGTCATTACTTATATATAAGTATGTGAAACAATGGGATGTTAGTACGTACTTATTTAAGTCGAATCCCTCGACTAGTTTCAGCCACATCCGGTGGCCATCATCAGCCGTAGGCGCGGGCGTATCGCACTCATCCTCCCGATAATGGCCACCGGACGTGGCTGAAACTAGTCGAGGGATTCCACTTAAATGAGTACGTACTAACATCCCGTTGTATTACATACTTATTTATAATAACTTACTAGTTTTAAACTAGTAGTCATTTGACCAAAAATCATTGAATTTTACATAAGTAATGTCGGTTGAAAATTGCACCAAATTCATTGCACTAGATAACATTTTAAACAATACATATAAGTTTAATAGAGTCACCAAGTTTTCCGTGCCGGCGGCCGAAATTGGAAGCTACTATTGTCATTTTGACTCTAATGTCATTTGGATACATCACTACATAGTAAAACAAAGTCGTTTGCTATGTCCCTTTATATGCTTAGATCTTTAAAACTACGCAACGGGTTTTGATGCGGTTTGTTTTAAAAGATAGAGTGATTCAGTGGGAATTTTATCCCCATATTCCTCCGGGAACGGGAACTAAGTGGGTGGAACCGCGGGGCGTCGCTAGTTTTCAATAAACTGACAACCAAAAGATGCGATTACAGCGACGCTGGCACCGGCACAGAAAACTTGGTGACTCTTATACCTGTAAAATTATAAAAAAGTAGTTAATATTCGACTATAATCTATTCTTTTACATAATATGTCATATTATGGCTTGAAACTAGCGTTGGAAAAGCGATGAAAATCATTAAATTTCTCATTTTTAGCAAGAAACATTTTTTTTAAACAAGATGGCTGTAATTTATACAGTAACTAGCTGTGCCCCGCGGTTTCTCTCGCGTAGTTCCCGTTCCCGTTCCCGTGGGAATTTCGGGATAAAAAGTATCCTATGTCCTTCTCCTGGTTCTAATCTACCTCTCCACCAATTTTCAGCCAAATCGGTCCAGCCGTTCTTGAGTTATAAGTGGCGTAACTAACACGACTTTCTTTTATATATATAGAGATGAAGTATTTGTTTTTATTTTATTTGTACTTTCATATTCGACCTCGATGTCAGAGTGGTCACCATGCCGGACTGCCATCCTTAAGGTTCCGGGTTCGATTCCCGTGCGGGGTGATTATTTGTGTGAACCACAAATGTTTGTCTCGGTCTGTGTGTGTGTGAATGAGTGTGTGCGTAGTTTCTGATACCCTAGATACAAGTTACGGACTTAGTTAGGGGTCAGTTACTGTAATGAGATGATGGAGTCAATGATTACCTTTTATTATTATATTAGTGTAAGGGCCTATTTCACGACCTTCAAGTAAATTTACTTATCAAGTAAAATGAGTATTGTCTCTTTCTTACTTTATGTCAAGTGACAAAGACAAAACATGTGAGTAACTACTCAGAAACTTACTTGTAGATGGTGAAATAGGCCCTAAGTATATAAAATATCTACTATAATATAAGTACTTCTTTTACATGATAAAAATAATTCTTAAATTAAAATTCAATTGAGCATCAAACAAGAATACATTTAAAAAAAAGCTTTTTTATCTTTTATTGCATTGTCATGGGACTTACATAAGTATGCCAAATTTCAGCTCAATCGGATAACCAGAAGTGGTCGAAACATGGCTGCAAGATTTGATTACAGATAACGTGACTGGTGGAACTAATACAAGCGTCTGTGTGTGTGTGAAGGTCTGATGCATGTCACAATCTTTCCTGTGCCGGCGGCCAAAATTGTAAGCTCCTATTGTCATTGTGACTCTGATGTCATTTGTATACATTTTCAATAAACTGACAACCAAAAGATGCGATTACAGCGACGCTGGCACCGGAACAGACAAGATTGTGACACAGTACAATACTGACGCTCGTACTATTTAATCCTAATCCATACGATTATTTTCAATCATATTTTATGACTAGGTTGCAAATAATGGCTTAATATGAATGAAATCAATGTTTAATCCTTTAGATTAGGATTTAATATTAAGAGGGAGCTGGAGCTGGAGCTGGAGCTTTCTGGAGCTATGAGTCATAGCAGATCCACACTTTATGAAAAAATTTTTTTTGCTTTGGAGACATTATCCAGGGAGGACACACGGGACTACGTTTGCATGGGAAGCTCCAGCCCTGCCCTTCTTAATATTGGGCGTTAATCTGGCTAATTTGCAAACCGACCCTATTCAGATATGGAAGAAAGGTCCTGTATCAATAAAAATTGGCCAGAACTCAACGTGAGCAAAAGTTTCAGTGATCGCAAGCCTTATCTAGGATTGACAAGCCATTTCGAAAATATTTACTTAATCAAAAATAGCCACTGGAAGATCAATTGTGATCTGTGCGGTTAAGCAACGTCTGGCACCGTCATGACTGTGATGGGTCGTTACTAAAAATACTTTTAATTTCATGAGCGTTTCCGTGCTTCGAAGGGCAAGGTCGGTCTTGGCTGTCGTATTAACATCATCGACAATCGTTACGGGTAGTTAGAGCCCTCAAAAGTCTAACATTTGGTTTAACCAAGGAATGTCGTATAGCCCTCTGGGTTGTGAAGGTCTGATGGCAGTCGCTTCACGTAAAATACTGACATTCCACCAAATCTGGTTAAACTGAAAACGGACGCTACATAAAATCATCTCACGTAGATGTTAATGTCCTAAGATGATGAATCAATGAATATTCACTTTAAAATATCTAAGCTTTCAAGTTTTCATTTAAGCGTACCTACAAATGCAAAGCATATTATAAGGTTACGGACTACATCAATGACCGGGATGTCTGGAATTAAATTTCTGCACCCGCAACCTCAACATGCTACTTTTTGATTATATAGGTACATAAACTTAAGTATTTTTCTATATTTATAGATTTTATTATTTGTTTCTTTTTTATCTATGACAATGTACTAGTTTTAAGGTACTATTTGTATTTTATTTTATTTAAAAAAAAATACCAGCACGAGTTTCTTGCCGATTCTTCTCGGCTGACGTAATTTCCGAATCGGTGGTAGAATCAATTTTGACGTTCATAAGTGCCTCATTGAGGCCTTAACTGATTAAATGATTTTTGACTTTGACTTTGAAATATTGAGAGATATAAAAAGACCTTGATTTCAAATAAAATATACAAGGATAAACAAGTGAATATTTAACTCAAAACAGTTGAACTCGCTATCAAGTTTTGTAGCGCAAACACAAGAGCGGCAACGTCGCATGACGCAACCGTCTGACCCACGCTCGACATTCTAGAACGATCGATGGAGTGAATAAACCGCTCCCATAGTCGAGTCGAATATTAATTGAAAGTATATTTGCATCAAGCATATTCAATTGAATAATACAAGATACAAGCTTCGAGCTTAATTAGGGGTCAGTTACTATAATGATATGATGTAGTGAATGATTAAAAAAAAATAGTATGTACTTATATTTTTTGAAAAATACATTCATAATTCTCGATTTTTTGGCCAACGATTCCGGTAACCGGTTGATGAAATTTCCGCTCAAGATGATCAAGAAAATTTCCGGGTAAAAATCCTATCCGGTTCAAGTTCAATTGAATTACCAGAAACCACATATCATGGAGTCATTTTAGAACTTCCGTCATATTCCAGAAACGAATGCATAACAATGAACAAATAATGAATTATTATTGAAAAAAGAATGTAGCTATTAAGAACCTCTATAAATGTGAAAATTTTCATGGGAACGTGCCAATTTTGGAAACTCTATAAACGAAAAGCCTAAATGATAGAAAAATATTGATTTCTTCAAATCCCACTCAGATAATAGTTTTTATAGTTATCATGGTTATTAGCACTCAAATTATTATGATTAACGGGATGACATGGTAAAAATCCCGTTAATCATAATAATTTTCCCACTAAGTTTTCTATGTATCTAACATATAAAATTCTCGTGTCACAGTTTTCGTTGCCATACTCCTCCGAAACGGCTTGACCGAATCTCATGAAATTTTGTGAGCATATTCAGTAGGTCTGAGAATCGGCCAACATCTATTTTTCATCCCGAAATTCCTACGGGAACGGGAACTACGCGTGTGAAACCGCGGGGCGCAGCTAGTTTTGTATAAAATTTGGATAAACCAAAGAATTTTGTATTAAATTCTGCGTTCTCAAGGTCTGCAGTCGTTTCACGTAATACTGACTTATTAAAAACCGTCTTCCATCTTAGTCTTCTGTGATCACTAGGGTATCGAAAACCGGTATAAATATCAGAACCGGGATTTTCGGTACCAGTACTAATCAGAACCGGGATTTCCCGGGATTTTCGGTACTTTCGGGATTTTTTTCTTCTCTTTAGTTTTGGAGGTAAATATAGTCTAAAAATATTATTTATATTAAATAACACATATTGCGCATTCTGGCATGACAAGATAAGCATTGATTGCTTTAACGCATTAAAATAGCATCACGACCTCTTAAAGGCAGGCCAGTGCTGCGGAAACTGCAAAAGCTGTATTACGATGTCATCTCTCCGGGAGAACTCCAAAAGCATGGAACAGAAGCGTGATGGTGCTCTACTTAAAAAAAAGGGATAAAACCCTGCTGAAGAACTATAGACCCATCTCGCTTTTGAGCCCTGTTTACAAACTGTTCTCGAGGGTTGTCTCAATTCGTCTATCAAGATGACTCGATGAATTTCAGCCCCTCGAACAGGCCGGATTTCGAATTTGTTTTCTCATCGCATATTTCCCTGCCCAATAGTTTTCAATCAGTGCGTCCTACCAATGATGACCTACGGTGCCGAGACGTGGAGTGGACACTCACGTGGCTTGACCACCAATTTGAATTCACTCAAAGGGTTCTGAAGAGGTTATGCTCGGAGTTTCTCTGAAAGATCGCATTCGCAATGAAATGATCAGACAGAGAACTAAAGTCACCGACGTAGCTCAAGGAATTAGCTCTCTGAAGTGGCAGTGGGCTGACCACATCTGTAGGAGAACCGATGGTTGTTGGAGCAGAAGAGTCCTCGAGTGGACACCGCGACTCGGCAAAAGTAGTGTTGGACGTCCTGTGGCTAGGTGGAGCGATGATATGCGCAGGGTAGCCGGGAGAGAGTGGATGCGACGTGCCGCCGGGCACATTGGCGCAAGTTGGGAGAGGCCTAAGTCCAGTAGTGGACGTAAACAGGCTGTTGATGATTAAAATACAGTTATAAATTCACTTTTGAATAAAGTTGTACACATAAGACCTTATAATTAAACTTTCTTGTTCTCTTGGTAATGTGTCTTCAAAAAGATCATTGCATCTAAAGTTGCATCGCCTAATCGAGATCTAATTTTGTTACAAAAAAGGCAAAAAAGGCTGAGGAGAAAATTCTTTCTGGCTTCACGCTAGTAGTTGGAATTGTGAGAAGGTGTTCGTAAGCTTTTTAAGTACCACATTCTGTCTTATGATTGAATAATGATCTACCAGGTACCTACAGATACAACATTTTAATGAGAATATGGTTTTAGCTTGAGTATTTTGTATAAAAAGAATAAATGCTGTTAATAGAAGATTAAAATCAATCAAATGATTATATAGTTAACAAGATTCGTTATTTCCCGAAAATACCGAAAATCCCGGTTCTTATTCATTGAGAACCGGTTTTTTTACTACTATGAAAGAACCGGGAAATCCCGGGATTTTCGGTTCCGGGATTTCCCGGTTCTGAACCCTAGTGATCACGGGTTCTGTAAAGAATCCGAAACGTCAGAAAATGTAAAACAAATACAACCACGACAAAAATCCGTTTTAAGTGTTTTATTTCAATGTGTAGTGTTCGTGTAAATCAAAGATATCAATATATTAAAAACTGAATTAGAAATGGCATAAAGTTTCGGAAAACTGTAATATTTTACCCGAATGAATATCTTTGCTAAATATGTATTTAGTTACATTCTTTAAAGAAAAAATGGTAAATATAGATGGTAATAATAATAACAACTCTAGCTATCGAGTATGGATGACCTCGGAATAATTTTACCGGTCCAGAACTCATGCTTAGATCTTTAAAACTACGCAACGGATTTTGATGCGGTTTGTTTTATTTATTTATTTATGCATGTCACATGACAATATATATATATATATATATATATATATATATATATATATATATATATATATATATATATATATATATATATAAAAATGAAACCCGTTTTCCTTGGTCACGGCATCACGCGTGAATGGCTGGACCGATTTCACTAATTCTTTTTTTGTTGTATTTGTAATTATTAGGAGAAGGTTCTTATGTAAATAAATCTGGAAAATCAACGGGAACATTGGACCCGTGCGAAGCAGGGGCGGGCTGCTAGTAATTAATAAAGATATAATAAATGAACATGTGACACCCCGTAAGGGTGCTTGCAAGCGGAGGGCTACTACAGTTATTAATTATAAGCTAATAATAAATTAGTTACTTAAGCTACTACAATTAACTTTTTTGTTAGATACGAGTGATTCAAGGAGAAGATTTTTAGCATAATTTCATCCCCGCATTCAATCGGGAGCGGGAACTACGCGGGTGAAACCGCAGGGCGCCGCTAGTTAAAATTCAAGGAATATTTCGAAAGTTCTAGAAAGAATCCATTTAGTTCGAATATGTAAAACCGATTATGTGATGAAAACGAAAAATATCTCTGGAAATTCCGTACCGAAAGCAGGAAAAATCGTGATTTCCAATATTCATCTAGTATTTCTATACTAATACTATAAAGAGTTTGTTTGAACGCGCTAATCTCAGGAATAGATCGTATGAGGAAAAATATGAGTTATTTCAATTTGATGACGCGACCGCAGATGGTTTTGGATTGCGTCATATCGCACCAAAAAGTTCCCCAAACCCTAGTGAAAACAGATTAAATGAAAATTCGTATAGTCTCATTAATCTGGCAAAAACTGGAATTAATATGCCGCGGGAAAAATCAGTGTTTAGAAACGAGATATATTCTTCTTCTATCGTGTCAATGGCCACAAAATAAGTAAAGAAAATAAAAAAGAAAAGAAGTAAAGAAAAGAAAATAAATAAATAAATAATACTAGATTAGATTTTCCCGGACCAGCTACTTTCACACCAGCGCCATTGAGTGAGTTCCAGTGAGTCTAACTGCGACTGTGGTGCTCCAAAGCAGGATATGACCCACTTACTGTTGGATACTGAACTTTATAAGCACAGATTTTAGGTGCAGATTACAATGGCACGTCTAGATTTAACTCGGCAATATAAAATGTGTTCTAAGTAGTGATAGTAAAGTTCAAACTCCAGTTGACATTTGATCTTATTATCAATGCGCAATCAGTATTCATCGCCGCCTGTTTGTCGTTGACAATATTTTTATAAGTATTTCACTTGACCAGCTAGGCTAGCATGACTTCGAAAACGCGATAGATACAGCGATTTATTGACATCCAACTGTCAAAATTTGATAAAAATGCCCGCCATATTTAATTTTACCACATGATTAATTTTATGATATTTGGTCATGCTCGCGAAATCGATATAGCTATTTATTTACATCCAACTGTCAAAATATAATAAATATAGCCGCCATATTTAATTTTATCAAATCGTACTACGCCATATTCATTTGGTCATGCTCGCGAATTCGATATTATTTCTTGGTGTCTATATCATTTATCACACACAGTCATGCTAGGCAGGCAGGCGTGGTTGACTAATGGAAGGTTCAAATCTGACGTACAATACGTCGAGCTTTTCATCATCGGTCGCACTAACGTATAATCGGTTGAGTGTGAACGGTCACGTGTATTTCTATACATTTGTCTGTTCTGGCGTTACGCGACCGATAATACGCGACGCATGTTCCGTCAGATGTGAACCTTCCCTAAGGCCTTATCGCTCGAGAGGGCTATAAATCCGTTCAGCCATTCTCGAGTTTTAGCGAGACTAACGAACAGCAATTGATTTTTATATTTAAAGATTTGATTTTGTTGCAAAAAATATCTAATAGGGTAGTTGACTTAAAAAAATGTATTAGTCCGTCTCATAGATTTCCAAAAAATATTGGACACGTATTTTATATTTTCCATGTAAACAAATAATTAAGACGATACAGTGCATCGAAAACTCGTGAAACGTCACAGGTTGCTGCAATTTTAAGTAACAGTTGACGTCACAAGCGCCCACTCCTAAACTTTAATGCGTTATAACTCAGTTTTATTAATTTGATGAAACAAAAAAATACGTGTCTAATATTTTTTCGAAATCTATCTGACGGACTAATTAGAATTTAATTTTGCTTACCCAGAAAACTACCCTATTACGGCATTTGCAGTATAGTGAGACGCGTATGTGGGATGTCATCGTGTTCATCATCACCAGCTCTAGGAGTATACTCCTCGACGAGAGCCCCTTGTAGCGGCGAGTCGTCGGCGTGGTGCGTCCTCGTGTGCGAGTACAGCGACTTGGTGACGAACTGCAGCCGGCACAGCTTGCACTGCGCGAAGTCCCGGGCGCTCAGCCGCGCGTGGACCCTCACGTGCTTCGCGCACGAGCTCTGCGACGTGAAGAACACCTCGCACTCCACGCATTTGAACAGCAGAACCAATGGGTTGATTAACACATTGATTAATGAGTACAGGGTCTGTGTGTTCTCTATCATTTTGGTCATTCTGGGATCGTTTGCGGTGCAGTATGCGTTTGCGATGGGTGAGGAACGTGGCTCCTTCGCGGTAGGTGAGGAACGTGGCTCCTTCGCGGTAGGTGAGGAAGGTGGCTCCCTCGCGGTGGGTGAGGAAAGTGGCTCCCTCGTGGTGGGTGAGGAAGGTGGCTCCCTCGCGGTGGGTGAGGAGTGTGGCTCCTTCGCGGTGGGTGGCTCCCTCGCGGCGGATGAGGAGCGTGGCTCCCTCGCAGCGGATGAGGAGCTTGGCTCCTCGCAGCCGGCGGCCGCGTGCTCTTCGACCTGGATCCTGGCGCGGCGCGCGTGGTGCAGCGCGGTGTGCGTGCCCAGCGCTCGCGCCGGGAACACCCGCCTGCACTTGTAGCATGTCCTCGCGTTCTGCGCCGGCCTAACCTTGCACAAAACCCGGTGCTCTGCCATGGCCTTCCACGTCAAGTTATGCAACCCGCAGTCGCACTTGTATATTTTATACGTTTTAATTCCATCCTCCTCTTCCATTTCCGTAACGTTGTCCTTTGTTTCAGGTTTATTGGAAGACGGGTCAAATAGAGTAATATTCAATTTTCCGGCGACAAAGTTAGGTTCTTTTTCGTGTTTCGATTTATGAGCCCCGGTCTGTTGGCATACGTAGTACTGACCGCATATGTGACAGAATCTTTTAAATTTGTCTTCAACACATTTGTGCTTCTGAGAGCTAACTACACTGAATACTATGAGTGAACAAGCGCTGCACTTGTACACTTCTAGCTGGCTGTCAATGGCCGAACAGTTACCGGATTCATCGTGTGCTGTCCTATTCTCTGTATTGTCACTTATTTCTTCTTTATTAACCTCTAAATCAGATTTTGTTTCATCATGGGAAGGCGTGAAATATTTAACATCTATACGATCCTCAGTGAAATCCTTATACTTTTTATGTACTAGACTATGTCTTTCCATAACGGACCAATGGTACGTTTGTTGGCAGATCTCGCATTTCCTTTTATCCTGATCATTTACGCAGACATGCAACTTGATGTTATATTCTCTTATTACAGTTGTCGTGCATACGTCGCATCTGTACACCATATATTTGCATTTACGTTTCGTCATTTCAGCTTTAATGAATGTGATGAATTTGAATGACAGCTTGTTGACACCTCTGTCGTGTAATTGTTTGTGTTTCGTCCAACAGGAGTCTTCATTGAAAGGTATATCACACTCGGAACAACAGGTGGTGCTTTTGTTACACGTGACTGACAAGTGCTGCTGTATATCCTCTTTAGAAACAGCTGTTCGGCACACGTTGCAAATGTACACTATGAATGTGGGTAGGCCTTGCTTTGTGAGATACATCTTGACGTTCCTTATTTCTCTGTAGAGACTCTGGTCGATGATGTGGGTGACGTCATCTTCCGGGACGTCTGCGAACAGCTGGAACCAGGACTCTCCCAACAACGTGTCAGGGTGGTACACCAGCACCTTGTACCGGTCGCTCGCTCTGTGCTGCTGCGTGTGCCTCGGCCAGTAGTCGTCGTCTACGTTCAAATGGCATTGATAACATTCAGTCGACATGAATTTTGTGTTAGAAATTTTGAGATAATATTGACTGTGCTCCACTATTTTGTCGTAGGAATCGGTAACGACTTCACACTTCGCACACTGGTATATTATTTTAATCTCATTCTCTTCCGGCTTTGAATTATTTGTTAATTTATTGTTAGATTCAAATGTAAAAATTTCGACATTACCAGATACAAAATTGGGGTCTCTCAAGTGTATTCTTTTATGCTGACTCAGTTGGTTGTACGATATTTTATGTTTACAAATTTCACAGAAACGTTTGTCTCTTTCTGATATACATTTGTGGAGTTTTTTTGAAGGCTCAGACATGACGATAACTTCACAATCTAAACATTTAAATACAACTGTTTTGCAACTGATGATACGAATGCTACCCGTTTTTCTTTCTTGGAGTAGTTCGTTTTGAGAGCTGTTAGCATCTGTGTTTTGTACAGTTTGCTGATTAGAGGTAGACATATTGTCGTTGCTATTTGTAATATAAGGGGCTAAAGTCTCTTGATCGTAATGAAATATCACGTGCAGAGGATAAAGAGGTGCATAGAACAATCCAAAACAGACTTCACACTTTTTAAACCGTGAATAGCAAATATGAAGATTGTTCATTAATTTGGAATCGACGTTGATTTTGCATTTTATACATCGGTGGTACTTCGGCATCGGGGGCAATATCAATGTTTTGTCCTCGATAGAATACACGTCCATATCTTTTAAAGTAATGTCCGATTTATCGTGATATGCCTTGTGAATCGCCAACGATTTGGCGCTGAAGCTGAGGCCGCATTTCATACAGATGTTGTGGTCTTTAGTTAAGCAGTATTTGAGAATGTGGCTTTGATCGGGCCAGTGCATGCAGGTGTTGCAGTGCTCGCAGTAATATAACGTCAGTTTCCCGGGACGAGACTCGACACCGACCCAAGGTCGACTGGCTGGCTGGGCGCTGACACTCTCACTGACAACCTTCTTGGATTGGTCAATTACACTTTGACTGACAACCTTTTTATCCTTCTTGGTCACGACTACCCTCAAGATTTTAGGCTTACCTGGATGTACCAACCTCGCATGTCTCTTAGCTTTCTCTGGATTCGTAAATATTTTCTTACACAAGGTACATGTATATTTTCTAACATTACGAGTTTTGCGGACTTCTCCTATATCATCAGTTTGTCCACGTCCTGTTCCCCCGCACCCCGCGGTCCGTGCGCTGTCGGCGGGCGCCGCGCGGCTCTCCGCTGGACTCCTCACGCCCTCTTCCAGCTCACTCTCCGCCTCCATTCCACTCACATTATGGCTCACAACGTCGCCTGAACTCGTTTTGTCATTACAGACATTACTTTCTACATTATCACCAACCGAGGTCGGTTCTTCCACAATATTAGGTCCATCATTCAACTGTTCCATAAATTTATTAATTTGTTCAATTTCTTGCTCGTCATCACTTTGCGATTGCAGTTCGCTATCACCATTTTCTTGAGCCTTTTCAGGTATTAGACTTTCTAAATTGGCGTCACCGACATCCACATTTATATCATCATCTTCGTGGACAAGCATGTGTGTAGTAAGTTCATCTTCAGTAAACTGTTCCTTACAAATATGACATTCGCGTTGCGGTGGCCGCACTTGTTCCAATAGATGTGCTATGAGAGCATCCTGATTGAGGAATATTTTATCACAACAAGTGCACACACATGTACTTGAATTCTCTGTTGTCTCAAAAGTCATCTTTTGGAGCGCCACTACAGCACTCTTAGCGGTACTTTTTCTGGCTACATTTTTAAATTTCTTTGGCGGTGTATGCGAAACATCTAAGGATTCACTACTGATTCTTTTCTCGGGTGGTGATTGAGGTGGCTTTGACCCCAACACTATCTTATTTTTGATAACAACTGGATCGTTCTCGCCATTTCGGTCCGGTGAGTAAGCAAGTATCAGTGTGGAGGTCGATGATTGGTCGTCCAAATTGTCTGAAAGTATTTGTTTTATTAAGATACTAGCAGCGCCCCGCGGCTTCACCCGCGTAGTTCCCGTTCCCGTGGGAATTTTGGGATAAAAAGTATCCTATGCGTTATTCTGATGTATAAGCAAGATTATTGTAAAGTTTCATTAAAATCCATTCAGTAGTTTTTGCGTGAAAGAGTAACAAACATCCATACATACAAACTTTCGCCTTTATAATATTAGTAGGATAGTAGGATTTGAAAGACCTCCATCATCAGTTTTACATGAACTACTGGGACTTCTACGACTAGACGCTGTTCTATGGTGTAATGTATATAATATCGGTACTATATGTTATCTATGGTTATCTCGGTCTGTGGGTGGGTGCGGATGTATATGTGCGTAGTTTCTCAAGCCCTAACTACAAGTTACGGACTTAGTTCGGGGTCAGTTACTATAATGAGATGATGGAGTGAATGATTATGTTATATGTATAAGTGAATGCAGTCATGGAGTGTGTGCGACTTGCCCCTGACCACCACCACTAGTCCTCCTGACGGGACGCCCCCCCCCCTCCCCCCCGCAGTGCCCATGTAACGCCTCGCCCCCTTACCGTCCGCCGGCGCACCTCCGGTCCCACTTCGATCTCCCTCTTTGTCCTCGCCTTCGGGACCCCTTTCTCCGTCCTCTTCGCTCTTTATCGCCACCTCCATCTCCAGACCTGTGGCTCGCAGCTCGTCGGTCGCTATTATAGTGCTCTGAGAAACAAATAACACAATACTAACTATCAAGGGCGTCGCCAGTCAATGGCGCAGGGGGGGAGGGGGGCAAGTTGACTTTACCTACTACAATTCATACTTTTCTCATTCTCTATGAATGAGAAAAGTAGGAATGAATTGTAGGTAAAGTCGACAGCACATGAAGCTTTTCACTTGTACTACGAGCCTTACATCTACAGCGATTGTAATAACAACAGTATCTTAGTACTATATACATATATAAAACATTTTAGAGTAGAGCAGAGCGTAGTTGAGCGTACGGAATATTAGGAGTGGAATTGGTGAATTCATTCGAGTTTCGACGTACGGGAATGATTGTTCAAGGCTTGAACTTCAAGCAAATTAACTCAAAGACTTAGGACCTTGGTTGCATTATATTTGGCAACTTTTTTAGAATCTCTAGGGGGGGGGGGGGGGGGCAGCTGCCCCTCCCTGCCTCCCCCTTGGCGACGCCCTTGCTAACTATGCCTTGCCATAGATTTTGTGGGAATTATGAGATACTAGCTGCGCCCCGCGGATTTACCCGCGTAGAACCTTATCTCGTGAGAATTTTGGGATAACAGTATCCTATGTGTACCAAAATTCATTAAAATCCATTCAGTAGTTTTTGCGTGAAAGAGGAACAAACATCCATACATCTAAACATCCACATTAACTCACAAACATTCGGCTTTTTAATATTATCAGGATGAATTATCTATCTGTTCTCTTGTCCTTATTTATAAGGACATTTGCACCGAATTTCACCAAAATCAGTTCGATCGTTTTGTATGAAGTAGGAACAAACATTATACAATAATGGGAGAAATATTTAGAACACAGTAGCGAGCCGTCCAACACAAGGATATGTTGAGTTTGACTAGCAGCGCCTCGCGGCTTCACCCGCGTAGTTTTCAATTTACCCCCTTTTCTCCCCCTAGGGGAGAATTTCCAAAAATCCATGCAGTGATGCTAACATTTACATAAATAAATGATATTTGCTATCAAATAAGGTTTTTCTTGTTTATTCTATCCTTTTTATAAACACTGCCTTGTGAGCGCGGCATATCTAATATATAAAATTCTCGTGTCACAGTTTTCGTTGCCTTACTCCTCCGAAACGGCTTGACCGATTTTGATGAAATTTTGTGAGCATATTCAGTAGATCTGAGAATCGGTCAACATCTATTTTTCATCTCGAAATTCCCACGGGAACGGGAACTACGCGTGTGAAACCGCGGGGCACAGGTAGTAAAATATAAAACCTAAAAACCTCTTTGATATTTTAAAATGATGACATTGACTGATTGACAATATTTATAACAAAAATAATAATGGCAGGTTGAACCAACAAGAAGGTTTTAGTTTATCAAAAATCTTGTTGACATATTTATTTATTTCGGTCAAACACCGATCTGAATAATTTTGAACTTTATTACCGAGCAGTTGAACATTATTTTCCCTAACTCGAGTCTATTGTGTACCATAGTTTCAAAAGGTAATAATTATGTGTTCAAAACACATTAAACAAATCAATTTGAAAATTGACAAACATTTTCATTCCGAGACTGTACTAACATAACATAATCATTCCCTCCATCATCTCATTATAGTAACTGACCCCTAACTAAGTCCGTAACTTGTATCTAGGGTATCACAAACTACGCACACACTCATTCACACACACCCAGACCGAGACAAGCATTTGTGGTTCACACAAATATTCACTCCGCACGGTAATCGAACTTGCAACCATATGGATGGCAGTCCGTGTTGTTGAAATAACATTTTACTGGGTACTGAACTATAATTGAAATTAATTTACTTAATAGGAATTTGGAATTTTCTTTTGTACTTATTAGATAAGGGCTTATGCTATGTCACCATCTTCAAGTACCGTTCCGAGTACCTACTCACATGTTTTGTCTATGTTACTTGTTATAAACTAAGAAAGAGATATAACTAACTTTACTTGGTGAGTAATTTTACTTGAAGGTCGTAAAATACGCCCTAAATGTAAATACAATAAAGTTTTAGTATTATTTAAATTACTAGGTGTTTTTTAATAATTATTTAAATCAATACATATAGTAAAAGTCTTTCTATTTAAAACTTAAAAATGGCGGTAAAATTAGCTACATTCATTAAAAAAACTTTCATAGAAACACAACTTCAATTTGCCGCCAAAATCCAAAACAATTTTTTCTCATAATTTTTATTCTTTCAAAAATTAAAACTATACATTGGTTAAAAAAGAATCAAGGAATAGAATGAGTCAAGGAGATACCATGGAGGTTTTAATCATATTTGGCAGAATATTGGAGTGCAAAAAAATCTTTTAAATTAATTAACTGGACTTCCGAGGAATCTAAAAATACACAAAATAAACTTTACTTTAAAACTTACCATTTTTTTTAAGTTTCACATACACAATGCCTGAATTTTATTTTGAACCATAGTGGAAAATACTAAAAACTAAATGTAGTTTATAATTACAGGAAAATTCACCAAATTTTAAACTAATTATTAATATTGAAAAGTAAAAAGTTTATCACAAAATTACAATAACTTCACCCGAACTGACACACACTGACTGACTGACATAAATGAAAATAAATAAATGAGCGATCCGAGGCAATCAGCACAGATAAAATAAATCGAACGAGTTAACAGGTTGTGTACGAAAGAATGAACGAAATCCTACTAATATTATAATTGCGAAAGTTCGTATGTTTGGATGTTTGTGAGTTTGGATGTTTGTTCTACTTTCACGCAAAAACTACTGTATCGATTTTGATCAAAATTGGTACAGATGTTCCTTACAACTAGGAATAACACATAGGATACTTTTTATCCCGAAATTCCCATGGGATTGTGTATAAGTAATCGTATGTTTTATTGTAACTTTTTGTAGTAGCAAATCGTACCAATAGATGGCGCTGTTACTTAATTTTTTAACACACGATGGTGAATTGTGCCGAGATTGTATGATACTATGAGCTACGCATTCTCACGGGAGCGGGTACCACGCGGGTAAAACCGCAGGGCGCTGCTAGTGAATAATACATATTTGTGTGGTTTGTTTGTTGTGTCTGTTTATTTTATTGTTCAATCAAAATATCGCAAATAGTACTTGGCATAGACGCACATAACAGTCAGCAGAAGCCATAATCCTTATTCCTCACATCCTTAGCTTATCCCGAAGAGTGCCTTAGCCTTATCCTATTTATAAAATGCGGAAGTAACTCTGTCTGTCGGTCTGTTACCTTTTCACGGCTAATCTACTGAACCGGTTGACTTAAAATTTGGTACAGGGTAGCTTATGGTACAGGGGTAGCTCCGGGGAAGGATACATAGGCTATGCTTTATACCAAAATTAATACGGTATCGAGAACTTTGTGGATAAACCGCGGGGCACAGCTAGTTATGGGACTCCGATCGTTTGACCGTGTCGGGGCCCCAAAAAATATTGGAACAATTGATGATACATATTATCTATCAAGAAATAAATGAACAGTGGATTTATTATCGTAAATATTTACAAAAAATAGGTTTTAATTTGATTAAAGTATTCTTTTTTTAACAAAATTATCGAAATATTTCTTATTGGCCAAATGGCCACACTGCAAATCTTTGACATTGACAGCCGGCCGGCGCGTTAGGAACAATTCATTCATTCTTTTCCCAATAATAATTTGAACTTTGGCCATGGCCCGCGCACCGCGCACTCGCGCAGTCCAGTCACTGCAGTGAGCGTAGCGCTGGTTAGTTGGGAGTCTAGGGAGATAAAACACCGCGTATTTTAAAATTAAATGTTATTTTTCTCGTTAAAAAGTGTTCACATTGAGCAAGACTACACGAATAATTCATAGATACAATTTAAATATTTTTGTGACGTGTTTTTTCAATGGTAAAACTTTATTTTAGTTGCTTAGACCGAGAGTTAGGTAAATTAAACTTTGACTTCTACAAGTAAGAAATGTCGTGGAATTCAAATTAAATGGTAAGATTTGTTCAAAATAATAATTTGCGGATAAAGAACATAATTTACATTCAACATTAACGAACTTATTTAAGTACAGTTACTGAATTTCATAATCTAGGGCTAGATTTTTTAATCACTTTTTGATTGGGTAGTACCTAGGCAGGTATGTACTAGCATGGATTATGCATCCTAATCCTAACTAATATTATAAATGCGAAAGTAACTCTGTCTGTCTGTCTGTCTGTTACCTTTTCACGGCTTAACTACTGAACCGATTGACTTGAAATTTGGTACAGGGGTAGCTTATGGTCCGGGAAAGAACATAGGAAGAACTTTTTATCCCGCAAATTCCCATGGGAACGGGAACTTCGGGTGAAACCGCGGGGCGCTGCTAGTGGATTATAAAATACCGTAAAATAGGTATTATAACGTAATACTAGGTACCTAGTACCTACCTACTTTATGCCCGCGGCATATACCTACTTAAAAACCTCATTTTTATTTTTATTTAATTTAAAAGCAATATTTTAATGAACTATAGGTACTAACTTATATACTTACTTAAATAAAATAAAAATATAAAATCTGTAGGTACCATGTAGGCATAAATTATTACGTTAGAAGTATTTCTGGAAGAATTTTCAGTTTTTTAGTTCTGCAACTCTCGCTAGATGGCGTTGGTAGTATATGTTGTTATCATTTGCAATTCACTGACCCCTAACTAAGTCCGTAACTTGTATCTAGGGTATCAGAAACTACGCACACACTCATTCACACACACCCAGACCGAGACGACCATTCGTGGTTATGTTAAGCATAAATAGGGACAGACAGTGGGAAGCGACTTTGTTTTATATACTTGCTAGCGGCGCCCCGCGGTTTCACCCGCGTAGTTCCTGTTCCCGTAAGAATATGGGGATAAAATTATACTAAAAACCTTTCCACTGAATCACTCTATCTATTAAAACAAACCGCATCAAAATCTGTTGCGTAGTTTTAGAGATCTAAGCATACATAGGGACAGAGAAAGCGACTTTGTTTTATACTATGTAGTGAGTGATGTAAATAACCAAATTAATGTGTAACTGTTTGCACCCAGTATTCCAATGAAGAGGTTCCAATGGAGCTGGAGGTGAACATGGATGGAGACGTGTACTTCGTAGAGTACCCTGAAGACGGGAGTCGAAGGCGCGACCGGCGGGCCCCGGAGAGCGGGCTTGGTGCCGCAGCTGATGGTGAGTAAGGGACTGGACATATTTATTCAGCTCCATTCGGAACAGCGCTGAACGCGGTGAAACAGCGCTGAACGCGATGGAACACCGCTGAACGCGACGGAACAGCGCTGAACGCGACGGAACAGCGCTGAACGCACTCTATAGCATTCGCATGTTAACACATTTATACTCATTCTCTACTGGTTTGCCGCGAAAGCTGAATAGACGAATGGATGACATGGATACAAAATCGTTGTTTTTAACCCCCGACGCAAAAAGAGGGGTGTTATAAGTTTGACGTGTCTGTGTGTGTGTATCTGTCTGTCTGTGGCATCATAGCTCCCAAACGGGTGAAGCGATTTCAATTTAGTTTTTTTTGTATTAAAGGGGACTTACGTGCGTGTGTTCTTAGACATTTGATGAAAATCGGTTAACCCGTTTAAAAGTTATGGGGGTTTGAAAGTAATTGTGTTGGGGGTTTTTTAAATTTTTAATTTAATTTAATTTTTGTATGGACAAACGCTGAATGGAACTGAATAAGTGTGCTTAGTCTCTAAGGCTACATTCAATTTAGTCGCAAATAGTGTGGTGGCAGCACAAAAGCAGCGGATGTATGGAGGGAAGAGGTCAGGAGAATAATCTTGAACATGAAAAAGTGTCCGTCGAAATGCATTAAATGAGAGTGGCGCCACATTAGCATCATACCATATTATTAGAGTAGGATAGAGATACATTCATACCATACACGGTGTCTACACCAGCGCCATTCTGAAAGGTTTTAAACTGTTATTTACTGTATACACCCCTATTTTGAAATTACGGGACTTAATAAAATCAGAATATCTGTAGCAGTAACTGAATCCATATATCTAATAATAATATCAAAAATGATAGTCGATTACTTATCTTTAAAAAATACTAAATAAATGTCGTATTACCAGACGGCATACTAGCTATCAAGTATTCTGTGACAATCACCATGACGGCTCGGGTCGATGACCTCGCTCAGCTGTTCATCGCAGCGTTCGCCTGTTGTTCGGTGTAGAATAACAATAAAATTCGGCGGGATTTTGAAACACTTTGACTTGTCATAACTTTTTAAATAAAAACAAGAGATAAAAACTAACTTCACTATTATATTGTCACCCGTCGTTTACATTAGCTGTGTGACTATCTCGAATTCAAAATAGAGGTGTATAGGTTCAATTTTCTACCATAAGAGATGATGCCCCTGACCTCTACCCTCCAGAAGGATGCCTTCTCATTACAAATGGCGCCGCGCAACTCGAACCAACAAGACAACACTGGCTCGAAACCGAGTGATCGCATGCGGCTATAATCACGTATCGCGCTGCTCTGTTTTATATACACCCCTATTTTGAATTCGAGATACTTAATCACACAGATAATGTAAACGACGGGTGACAATATAATAGTGAAGTTAGATTTGATGAAGAACAACAGGCGAACGCTGCGATACACAGCTGAGTGCGGTCATTGACCCGAGCCGTCACAGAATACTTGATAGCTAGTGTGCCGTCTGGTATACGGCATTTATTTAGTATTTTTAAATTTAAGTAATCGACTATCATTTTTGATATTTTTTATTGATATATGGATTCAGTTACTGCTACAGATATTCTGATTTTAATAAGTCCCGTAATTTCAAAATAGGGGTGTAGAAGTTGTGAGCAGCTTGTGAGCATCTGTCGGGCTGCTGCCGCATTACTTGCGACCTTGTGAATGCGCTCTAACAGGTGGCAGTCTGGGGGGATGCCGCTGGCACTCACTAGTCGTTCACTCATAACCATTCTTTGCAGAAACATTGGACCGGTGTAGCAGCGCCGTCAGTGTGATCAGGCACACGATTGATACCCGATCCAAACCTGCAGAGACTACACTTGCCAGTGAGCGGCATTCACTAGGCGACACTTCTGCCATGCACGCCAATAGATCTGGCAAAAATGTTGCCAGAAAAAGCACCGCCAAAAGCTCTGTGGTGGCCCTACGAAACATTTCACACGAGAAACCGCGAGATATGGCAATACCAAATCCATACAATCGTCACGACATATCTCCAAATGAAGGTGTGTTGAAGCAGTTACTGGCGCGGTATCAGTGCGGAACTTGTGGTGAGCAGTTCATTAATGGAGAGGAGCTGAACACACACTGTTGTGAGGAAGAGGATAACGTGGATGTAGAAATAGTTGAGATGAATGGTGGAGCAGCGGCAAGGGCTAGTCCGTCTGATGGGCATACCGACGGAGGCTTCTTACAAGAGCTGCTAACCGAAGAGTGGACGCCCACAGACCGACTGCTCTCTCGACTAGTGCAGATGGCCTTGTTCTACTGTAAACGGTGCACCGTCCACTACGTCTCCCCGCACTTGGCAGCCGCACACGAATGTTCACAGCTCAGTCACAATCAAAAGTGGGCTTGCACCCGCTGTAAAAGAACACTCATCAAAAGAGAACAAGCATTACACTTGAGACAACACAGCACTGGTATAAACATCAAAATTTGTCAAATATCCCGAAACTTTCTCGATCGCATCCTGTGTCAGTGCCCGCAGTGCGCTGTTTGTTTCGAACTTCACAAATTTAAATGGCATTTTAAAATGTGCGGTAAACTGCCGACGACGCAGTTCCCAGGTGGCATCATGAGATTGGAAGGTTCCCAAGCCAAATATTCACATTATGATAAAATAAAATTCTGTTTTGAACAGTCTTCGTCTTTCGAATTTCTAACCAAAGCAAGTTATGAAAAGAGAGTTAGTATCGGACTATTCGAATCCAGATCTGGAAAGTTCTCTCTGTTCAATTGTAGTCATTGCAACGTCTGTATGCGTCGCCCTCGGTCTGTGCACTTTGACAAAACTTGTTCGCCCACAGAATATACCATCTGTTTGGAATGTGGCCTCGCTATCAGCGTCACAGGAAAGAGGTTTCATAAAACATTTCACACTAAAAAATTTACACTACATGATATCGACGTCTATTCGATAGAGACCCGCTCTCTAATATCACCTCCTATGCCGAAATACTTCCGCTGTGACAAATGTTACATCAATTTTAATAGCAAGTTTTTGTTAGACCATCACCAATGTGGGAAATATTACGTTATTTGTGAATACTGCAATGAAGTGTTTGATAAAATTCTTTATCCTGCCCATAAGATATTTCATGAAGTGCGTCCCGTCATTGAGACTGCCAAACCGCATCCTGTCACTGAGACTCCCAAACCGCCTGTTGAAGCTCACGCTACGACTAAAAAAGTTGTAAAAACCTCGTATAACAAGCGTCTGAAAGGGAAAAGCATTCGTTGTTTAAAACACTACAGTAAAATAGTGGTGTATAAGTGCTTGAATTGCAGTTGCATCGTCCAGTGGAAGAAATCGATTAGAGACCATAAATGTATACGAGAAGATAACAAATACTCCTGTCACATTTGCAAACAAAAAATCTCGCGCATACTAGTACCAAGACACAAACAACTTCACATCGACTACTCACATTTTAAGTTTGAAAATATTAAAATTAAATTATTTGAATCCAATCACAAAATTAAAGAAGAGCCGCTTAAGGATAAGATGGATATAATATACCAGTGTGCGAAGTGTGAAGTCGTCACCGATTCCTACGACAAAATAGTGGAGCACAGTCAATATTATCTCAAAATTTCTAACACAAAATTCATGTCGACTGAATGCGATCAATGCCAATTGAACATAGACGACGACTACTGGCCGAGGCACACGCAGCAGCACAGAGCGAGCGACCGGTACAAGGTGCTGGTGTACCACCCTGACGCGTTGTTGGGAGAGTCCTGGTTCCAGCTGTTCGGAGACCTCCCGGAAGATGACGTCACCGGCATCGTCGACCAGAGTCTCTACAGAGAAATTAGGAACGTCAAGATGTATCTCACAAAGCGAGGTCGAAACAAAATGACGATATACATTTGTAGCGCGTGCCGAGTGGCTGTTCATAGAGATAATATACAGAAGCATTTAAACCTAAAAAGTTGTGCAAAGAGCAAAGGAACATGCTTTGTTTGTGATATACGTTTCGATAGTGCCTCGTTTTTGAAGAGACACACACTGTTACACAAGAAAAATTATAAGAAAAAAGATTTCAGACTGGTTAGCTTTGTGAAAGGGACAGGAAAGAAAAGGCAACATTCAGAAAAAACAGTTTCTGAACGCAATTGCGTTCATGGTGGTGATGGAAAGACGTGTGACGCCTGCAAGTTGGCAGCGTCTTTGAATTCTGTGAACTTAATTGATGAGAACGAACTATATGAAGGTGTTGCACCAAAAGACAAAACAAATCAAGAAAACTTAAATCTTGAGGACAGTAGACCACAATATAATGCCAGCAACAAAAAATTTACTGTTTACAAGTGCAAAGATTGTTCTGCTACAGTAATTAGGCCACGCAGCGCTCTTTTCCATAGATGTATGAGAAAAACCCAACAAGCGTATTGTGATATATGTCAAGAATACTGTTATAGCCAAGGAATGCATTACTGTTGACACATCTGATTGTTCCGTCAGCTGACGCAACGAGTGACCGGTTCGCGGAAGGCGCGGGAGGCGCGGGGGGATGCCCCTCGGTCGCCCCCACTACACTCTCTCTTCGTACGCCATCGCATCAAGGCAATTCACGCGCTCGCGCATACTTTGTTTATATTTTTATTTTATATAATTCCGTGTGCAACTCAACTTGTATACTTCACTGGAATAAACTATCTAAACTACAGTCCACTTCTTCATTCCAACACCTGAACTCGACAATTACCATAACTTGAAGCACAAAGAAAATCCAGGATTTGTTGCTGGTAATTTCCGTATCATTATGTTTGATTCTCAATATAAACTTAGATGGAATGATGATGACAATGATGGTCCAAATTCCAAAAGTGACTCTGGCAAAGAGTTCACTACGAAGACTGTGGAATCTAAGACTAAAACAAGAGGCAGAGCTAGAGACATTTCTCCCGCTTCTAATAACTCTGAATCTCCTAAATACAACGTTAAAGAAAATAATACTCCAACTACTTCCAAAATAAGTTCTAGCGAAGATATCACGGTGAAAACCCCTTTGATACTCAAGATTAACGCAAAGAAAAGAGCTAGAGACCTTTCTCCAGCACCTAGTAATCCAGAATTGCTTGAAAACGATGAAAATACTCCAACAAAAATAGGTGCTAGCGATGATTTTAAGATGAAAATCCAATTAGGATCTAATGTTAAAATAAGGAGAATAGCTGAAGACATTTCTCCGGCACCTAATACTTCTGATTTACATGACTACAGCAGTCATGACAATGATCCAAGTAGCTCTCTATCAGAAAGAGAGGAATTCACTGTAGATAGTATGTTTAAAAGACGGGAAACAACTATAAATACAAGTATTACTTCTCACAAGGACAGTTTACAAGCAATAAGATCAACTAAAGCTCACGCTATCAACACAAAGATGTTCAATATCGTCGGGCGTTACATCAACGATTTGATTCTTCTGTTCAAATGCACCGCTTGTGATGTCCACTTCGTATGCCAAAGCAGTTGCATAAAACACGTCAAGTCTCATATTCCGCTGGCACCACAAGAGTATGCGGAATGCAAGTTCTGCGGAATACAATTCACAAATAAGTCTCATTATCTGCATTCGAAGAGGCATCATGCGGAAGCCGAACGGCTAGAAGGGGCGGTAGTTGAAGAATATTATCCGGACCGGGATGCAGATGAAGAAAATATAACGATAACACGCGTTTCTGTACAGTTTTTGTCGTAATTTTTAACCCCCGACGCAAAAAGAGGGGTGTTATAAGTTTGACGTGTCTGTGTGTGTGTGTGTGTGTATCTGCCTGTCTGTGGCATCATAGCTCCCGAACGGATGAACCGATTTCAAATTAGTTTTTTTTTTGTATTAAAGGGGACTTACGTGCGAGTGTTCTTAGACAAGTTTGATGAAAATCGGTTAACCCGTTTAAAAGTTATGGGGGTTTGAAAGCAATTGTATCGGGGGTTTTTTAAATTTTAAATTTTCCGTAACGTTGTCAACTACTTACGTAAGTTCCCGTAACTTACTACTACCGTAAAATTCGGATACCGTGTCAACTAAGTAATTGTATGTATGAATGAGTGTGTGCGTAGTTTCTGATACCCTAGATACAAGTTACGAACTTAGTTAGGGGTCAGTTACTGTAATGAGATGATGGAGTGAATGGTTGATCTAATATATAAAATTCTCGTGTCACAGTTTTCGTTGCCGTACTCCTCCTGATAAAATTTTGTGAGCATATTCAGCAGGTCTGAGAATCGGCCAACATCTATTTTTCATCCCGAAATTCCCACGGGAACGGGAACTACGCGTGTGAAACCGCGGGGCGCAGCTAGTTATATTATTTTTGTTATGTTAATTCACTGATATGGTGTCAATTGTTATCTTCAATGTGCTATGTTTATTATTGCTAACGGGGCCGTCTGCGTGAGCGTAGGCGATTGCGTTACGATCCGAGGCGAAGTCACGCGAGTTGAATGATAAGTGATGCCGCGACTCTGTCCTATGTATAGATAGAGTCACCAAGTTTTCTTTTCCGTATGGTGAATATTTGTGTGAACCACAAATGTTTGTCGCGGTCTGGGTGTGTGTGAATGAGTGTGTGCGTAGTTTCTGATACCCTGGATACAAGTTACGGACTTAGTTAGGGCTCAGTTACTATAATGAGATGATGTATTGAATGATTTTGTTATATTATGTTTGCCGGTGCCAGCGTCGCTGTAATCACATCTTTTGTATGTAGGTAGATATTATAATAATGAAGCTTTTTGCATTATTACATCGGCTTATGCATTAGTTAATGTAAGTTTTAAAACTATTATAATAGAGTTTATTTTATGTTGAAACTATATTTTGGGATAATTTGAGGCCGAGATAAATGTAAAAGGGTGGATACGAGTATTGTAAGATTACGTTAGGTTAAAAAGAAAAGTACCAGGCGAACATACATTTACAGGAGGTCTGCTCGTATTACTTAGATTGTTGTTCGTCTGTATAATGTACCGTCATGTTAGTTTCAGCGGTGACACGTTAACGTCCCGACTGTTAGACAGTTGATAACAACGTCACAGGATAGAAGAATGCATACCTAACTAGAGAGAAAAGTACCAGGAGAACATACATTTGTAGGAGGTCACGTGAACGTCCAGACGTCACAGGGTGGACGGGATACACGGACAACAGGACGGACCTGACTAGAGAGAAAAGTACCAGGAGAACATACATTTGTAGGAGGTCTGTTTGTGGCATATTTACTAGAGAGAAAAGTACCACGCGAACATACATTAGTAGGAGGTCTGTTTGTGACATATTTACTAGAGAGGAAAGTACCAGGCGAACATACATTTGTAGGAGGTCTGTTTGTCACAAATTTACTAGAGAGGAAAGTACTAGGAGAACATACATTTGTAAGAGATAACGTTAAGGTCCCGAGTGTTAGACAATACGTCACAGGATGGAGAAATGAAGAGACTGATAACAATAAAACCCCAAAAAATGACAATATTTTCAGCATAAAATAGCATTTAAAATTACATTTTTATGTTTAGTTAAGTTTATATTATCGTTTTAGCAATTCTTGCTATTGAAATCATCTAATAATCATAATCATAAAGAATTGTAGCAATTCTACATTAAAATCAAAAGGTAAAAAATGTAGGAAAATCATAGAATAAGGATCACGACCAAGATTCTCTTGGAGAATACTTTCAATTCGTAAAAAAATCTCCATAGAAAACTGTCAATTTAACAAAATTAAGAAATGAGTCATTTGGTTTTTCATGTCATAATGTCACTTTACGATTTTAAAATTAAATCTATTCTGTGCCGGTGCCAGCGTCGCTGTAATCGCATCTTTTGGTTGTCAGTTTATTGAAAATGTATCCAAATGACATTAGAGTCACAATGACAATAGGAGCTTACAATTTAGGCCGCGGGCACAGAAAAGATTGTGACTCTATAATTATGTAATGAGTAATTTAATGGTTATGATAATTCTCCAATGTTTCCTTTTAGCTTCGCTGACCGGTGGTAGCGTCGCTATAATCGCATTTTTGGTTGTAACATAGTCAAATGACATTACAATGCCACAATCTTTTCTGTGCCGGCGGCCATATTGTAAGCTCCTATTGTCATTGTGACTCTAATATCATTTGGATACATTTTCAATAAACTGACAACCAAAAGATGCGATTACAGCGACGCTGGCACCGGAACAGAAAAGATTGTGGCACATACGAGATGGCGCTTTATAAATTATCATAGTTTATATTAATAAATATTGTTTGATGTTGTAATACTTATACTCGTAGTTAATGCAGAATACTTATATTTCTAAAATAAATGTTTTTGATCACATGTTTTGTCTTTTATTTATGTACCTTATTGACCTAATCTACACTAATATTATAAAGAGGAAAGATTTGTTTGTTTGTAAGGCTCCGAAATTACTGAACAGATTTCAAAAATTCTTCCACCATTAGAAAGCTACATTCACTCTGAGTAACATAGGCTGTATTTTATCCCCGTATTCCCACGGGAACGGGAACTACGCGGGTGAATCTGTACCTACTAATATTCAAATGAGGTAAAGACTGTTTGTAGGGAATATCTCTAGATCTACAGAGCCGATTTTGAAAATTCTTTTTTAAATAGAAAGTTGGTGTATAAGAGTAAACATCCTACAAAATATTATAAAGCTGAATATCTTATTCCACTATTCCCCCTTAGAGAATCCCCCTTAAGGGGGAAAACTAAACCCTAATGTAAGGAAAGTCTATAAATCCCCCTTTTAATTTTGTTAATTCCACTTTTCCCCCCTCCCCATTATAATAGACAAAAAACGATAAAAACGATATAATTATTGATCTGTCTTCTATACTAATATTATAAAGAGGAAAGATTTGTTTTTTTGTTTGTTTGTTTGTATGTAACGAATAGGCTCCGAAACTACTGAACCGATTTCAATAATTCTTTCACCATTAGAAAGCTACATTCACCCTGAGTAACATAGGCTACATTTTATCCCCGTATTCCCACGGGAACGGAAACTACGCGGGTAAAACCGCGGGGCGCTGCTAGTCATTAATATAAATACACTCAACACAATATCAGTAGTGCCAATAACAATCAAAAATGCTAACAAATTATTTTATCCGCATTTATAATATTAGTAAGGATTACCAGTAAACGAAAGTGGAGGATTTCTGGATATGAAATTTTTATCGATTCCAGTTTTCCCCCTTAAGGGGGATTTAGAAGGGGGATTTATAGACCTTTTAATTTTATATTCCAGTTTTCCCCCTTAAGGGGGATTTTCAGGGGGGAATAGTGGAATAAGCCAATATTTGTGAGTGTGGATGTTTAGATATGTGGATGTTTGTTCCTCTTTCACGCAAAAACTACTGAATGGATTTTAATGAAACTTGGTACAGATGTTCCTCATACCTAGGAATAACACATACGATACTTTTTATTCCAAAATTTCCGCGGGATAAGGTTCCACGCGGGTAAAACCGCGGGGCACAGCTAGTCTTTAATACAGCTTAGACAAGCTGAGGGTTCCTCATCAGATACTTCAGACCTTCGATTTTTTACATCAAATGAAGAGGCAAACAATATTTTTTGTAAAGGTGGTAAGAATGTCGATCTCTTTTTCAAATAGGGCTCACCACCACTCCAGATCTTCGATTATTCTAGCTTTTATAGTTTTCCCCTTATGTGGCCATTAAACCCTAAGGGTGAGGCCAAACGGGCGTAATTTTGTGAGTCGCAAAATTTACGTTCAACTGAAATTTGGTTAGACTGCCACACACACGGACGGACGTATTTTCAGTTGTATCCGAAACATTTGTACGGATACTTGTATCGTGCAAGCTCCCCTCACCCCGACCGAAATTCAGTCGATATTATGCGTGTGAGTCGGCAGAAAACGCATTTTGCGTCGCCGTGTGAATCAAATAGGACTTTTCTATGAAACTGAATGCAGCAGAATTTCTGCGATCGAAATTCTGCGACTCACGACTCACAAAATTACGCTCGTTTGGCCTCACTCTAATTCTGTACCGAACAGCTCTCTGAGTTTATGGGAAGTACTAGTTCTATTTTGATGATCATGAGTGAGTGAGTCTGTAGTCTGTCATAAATGCGAAAATTTGGTTTCGCTTAACTTCAGAACTAAATGACCTACAGACTTGAAATTTTATTTTAAGTATGTGATTGTATAGCTTACTGGATGACGAAAATTTCAGCGTTCTGGGCTTATCCAGAGGTTCTCAAATAGGGGCCTAAAAATGTGGCTAAATGGTTCCTGTAAAGGATGGTACGGCAGTGTTTGCTTCGCGCTCGACTTGGCGGGGCCCCGATTTTAATTTTCCGGGATTTAGAATAATCTCTCGTAAAATTCACATATGAATCTAAATATATATAACTCAACTGACTGACTGACTGACATAGTGATCTATCAACGCACAGCCCAAACCACTGGACGGATCGGGCTGGAATTTGGCATGCAGGTAGATGTCATGACGTAGGCATCCGCTAAGAAAGGATTCCCGCGGGATTGTGATATGCGCGCGTGAAACCGCGGGGCACAGCTAGTTAAAATATACAGGGTTATTGGTTAAGTCGACCTATTCCCGTCAAGGGCGTGTAGTTTACATCGTTTCCGACTGATTTCACCATGAAACACCCTACCCTAAACCTAACCGTTTAAGAAATATTTCAATTTATTTGTTTTTATAAAAATTACCGGATCTTCGGCTATAAGCTTGGATATGTTCAAATGCGTATGTCTTATTATTACTTTTACTTGATTTTAACGTTTATAATAAGGTGCTTTGTGACCCCAATAACCAATATTGTACCTAAAATAAATAAATAAGAAGTTGTAGACGGTTAAAACTTTTAAAAAATAATAACAATCGGAAAGTTTATTTTTCTTTCAAGGATATCTAGAAAAAAAGATATGGCACCTGTTTGGCAGATATGCCTAAAAATATCTACGTTTCATCGGCTATCCAACGAGCTATAACAACCTAGGGTTTTATCGAAATTTTGTACAAAACATATAGTTTTATAAGCTACCGGGGAGGTTAAATAAAACAATAGGTCAGCATACAGAACAAGTTACTAAACTTATTAAACTTTTAAGTACTACACACACCATTTTTGAGTCTAAATTTCATGTTCGACATGTCGGCCCCTGCATTGCACACATCTTCGCATTATTTTGCGAAGACCAGTTTTCACTACACCGGTAGTAATTTTGTTCTTATTTCATTGGCCGCATTAATGATTCTGTCTCTCAGTACTTCAATTGATGAAATTGGGTTGGGCTCACTGTACACGAGACTCTTTATGTACCCCCACGCATAAAAATCCATGAGGGTTAAGTCCAGACTTCTGGCTGACCAGGATATGGGCCCACTTCGTCCAATCGATTTGCCTGAATGTGTGGATGGGCATTATTTCCAATCATTCAATTGGGCCTTACTTTCTCCCCGACAATTTAAATGGGAAAAACTATGAAAATTTCCTGCGAGAAGACTTAAATGACCTATTAGATGATTTGCCACTAAATCTTATTCAAGACATGTGGTTTCAGCATGATGGCTGCCCTGCCCATTTCAGGAGAAGTTTTATCCAAACAAATGGATTGGACGAAGTGGGCCTATACCCTGGCCAGCCAGAAGTCCGGACTTAACCCCCATGGATTTTTATGCGTGGGGGTAAATAAAGAGTCTCATGTACAGTGAGCTCAACCCAATTTCATCAATTGAAGTACTGAGAGACAGAATCATTAATGCGGCCAATGAAATAAGAACAAAATTACTACTGGTGTAGTGAAAACTGGTCTTCGCAAAATAATGCGAAGATGTGTGCAACGCAGGGGCCGACATGTCGAACATGAAATTTAGACTCAAAAATGGTGTGTGTAGTACTTAAAAGTTTAATAAGTTTAGTAACTTGTTCTGTATGCTGACCTATTGTTTTATTTAACCTCCCCGGTAGCTTATAAAACTACATGTTTTGTACAAAATTTCGATAAAACCCTGGGTTGTTATAGCTCGTTGGATAGCCGATGAAACGTAGATATTTTTAGGCATATCTGCCAAACAGGTGCCATATCTTTTTTTCTAGATATCCTTGAAAGAAAAATAAACTTTCCGATTGTTATTATTTTTTAAAAGTTTTAATCGTCTACAACTTCTTATTTATTTATTTTAGGTATAATATTGGTTATTGGGGTCACAAAGCACCTTATTATAAACGTTAAAATCAAGTAAAAGTAATAATAAGACATACGCATTTGAACATATCCAAGCTTATAGCCGAAGATCCGGTAATTTTTATAAAAACAAATAAATTGAAATATCTCTTAAACGGTTAGGTTTAGGGTAGGGTGTTTCATGGTGAAATCAGTCGGAAACGATGTAAACTACACGCCCTTGACGGGAATAGGTCGACTTAACCAATAACCCTGTATAAATAAGGATTTCTTCATTATTTCCAATAAACAAGTCTTATCATCTAAAATTTCAATTCATAACTCTGAAATTCTGTTTTATTCCCCGCTGATATTGAAATAAACATACTTAAAACAAGAATAAATTAATAAAACAACTTTTATTTTTATCTTTTATTGCATTGTCATGGGACTTACATAAGTATGCCAAATTTCAGCTCAATCGGATAACCAGAAGTGGTCGACATGGCTTGCAATATTTGATTACCGACAACGGGACAGGTGACACTAAATAAAAGCTTGTAAATAACAAGTGTATTTTTCCAAGAAATGCATTTTCTCTTTTCAATGGTGTATCAGGCAAGTTGCGATCAAGTGCAAGACTATTCCAGGTAAAAAAAAAACTTGCGAGACTCATATGAAAAAGTTAAAAAAGTTTCTACTTGAAAGAGTTAGCCATAGTTAACCTACCTTTTTAATATTCACAATCACACACAATCTAAGGATTTTATCGCGATTTTTTCGCACGACAGTGTGGCCGTAGAGTTATGAAACAAACGCGCTGTTCGTTTGAATTAAATATCGTTCAAAAAGTGTCGATACATAAATCATTTTATTTGCATTACTAAGTGTACATACTTACATAAAGTTGTTAACATAATATACAGGCACTTAAAACTTAGTAGCCCTTGTCAGGCATAACAAATTTAATGTTAACAATAAAAGTTATTAACCAAAGAAAGTTATGGTACATACAAAAACTTAATATTAGTTAATTTTATGTTAAGTATTTATACAACAAAGAATAAACAAAGAAACAACAACGTAGAATTATAAAACAAAGAATCTTGAATAAATAACTAACTATTAAATATGCTTATAACGACAATTCTGGTTTTAATTTTTTCCGTCTAGCCTCCTTTCGAACCGCGCAAAAGGGAACTTCGTTCCAAAAAGCTCGCTGTATGGCAGGCGATGTCTCCTTGAACACAATAATCAAGGTCCTGATAAACGTTCACCTTTCTCCATCTTTCTGCAAGAATAGTTATCATAAAAAATTTATTATTCAGATGGATTTTCCAAAAATACAGGGCACGTTTTTTCATGTAAATTGAGTCACAATCTTTCCTGTGCCGGCGGCCGAAAGTGGAAGCTGAAGCTCCTATTGTCATTGTGAATCTAATGTCATTTGGATACATTTTCAATAAACTGACAACCAAAAGATGCGATTACAGCGACGCGTCACCGGCAAAGAAAAGATTGTGACTCTATACAGCCGAAAACTCGTGCCACGTCACAATCTGGTGCACTTTTTACCATTTTCATTTTCAGGGTTCCGTACCCAAAGGGTAAAAACGGGACCCTATTACTGAGACTTCGCTGTCCGTCTGTCACCAGACTGTATCTCAAGAACGGTGATAGCTAGACAGTTGAAATTTTCACAGATGATGTATTTCTATTGCGGCTATAACAACAAATACTAAAAATAAAATAAATATTTAAGGGGGCTCCCATACAACACAACCTTTTTTTTGGTAAGGAAACCTTCGTGCGCGAGTTCGACTCACACTCGGCCGGTTTTTTTACCATATTTGTGGTTCACACAAATATTCACCCCGCACGGTAATCGGACCCGCAACCTTACGGATGGCAGTCCGGCATGGTGACCACTCTGTCATTTAGCCACATAGCACAAATGAGTATATTTAAGGTACAATTCCAAGTCGGACCGCAGACCGCAAACTGCAAGCGACAATACTTTTCTATCAACATCTATGAAAGAGCGCGTCGCGACTGCAGGCGGCAGTGTAGCCGCGCTCCGAATCAATTTCATAGATGAAGTTGTAGGTAAAAATGGAGCCCACACTTGGAACAACAGCTTGAGTCAAATACCTACGTCTCTGTGGGCCGATCTCTCTTTTTAGAGGTTACCTTAGTTACAAAGAGAGAGCCTGCCCACAGAGACGCGATAGTGATACAAAGGTTATACTTCAAGTAGGTATTCGAAGTGTGGACTCCATTTTAACCTTCATGATTTCATAGACGTTCATAGAAACAAGTGTTGTCGCTTGCAGTTTGCGGTTGCAGTTTGCGGTCTGCGGCCCGATTTGGAATTGTACCTTAGGCCTCATCACTTCATATACTAAATTCGTATATCAATAAAGATGTATATCCATCTCTCTCTGACAACATGGGTATTTATTTTGTTTCTCTTTCTTCATTTGCATAAATACCTAATACAGGCGTAGTAACTATTTAGTAATCTGTGCTTTAGGTCTCACGTTATGTCAGTAACAATAGGACTGTGCATCGCTTAGAATCTTATCGATAAATCGATAAATATTTGAACAAAGTTAGCCTTATTGAACTTTTTTGAGTTTGTAAAATCTAGGATGATCTCTGTGACATATGTCAAACTTTCATTCATAGGGTTGGAGTATCTAAATCTTGTCGATAGAAATTATCGATGTTTCTCACTATTAAAGATGATAATGTTAAATTATATTGAGATTAAACCCTAGGCACTAAATTAAACGAATATTTTAATTACAAAAAACAATTATTCTCTTAAAGGGATTCACCCAATCCATATCTGAATCTAGAAATAGATAGAGCGATTTATCGACATGCAACTGTCAAAATATGATAAAAATAACCGCCATATTTAATTTTATCATATCGTACCACGCCATAATTCATTTGGTCATGCTCGCGAAATTGATTTTATTTCGTGGTTTCTATATATTTTATCGCGCACAGTCATGCTAGGGCGGCTGCTCATACGCACAACATTATAACGCTCCGTAGACCCAATGAGAGCGAGCGAGATAGACTGATAAAACGATAAGGGCCGAACGACTCACTCACTTACTATTTAGTAATCTGTGACCGCTCAATCCATACAGGTGCAAGCGAGACAGACTGTATTACGATAAGGAAAGACTGAGACATCTCACTTACTTAGTCCATAGTAACTATTTAGTAATCTGTGCTGTGACTTAGTTCTTAACGCGAGCACGCAGCCATTTTGTTTGATGACGCGTATAACTACGTCATCACATCACTCTAATCCTACATCACTACATAGTATAAAACAAAGTCGCTTTCTCTGTCCCTATGTATGCTTAGATCTTTAAAACTACGCAACGGATTTTGATGCGATTTGTTTTAATAGATTGAGTTATTCAGTGGGAAGGTTTTTAGCATAAATTTTATCCCCATATTCTTACGGGAACGGGAACTACGCGGGTGAAACCGCGGGGCGGTGCTAGTAATATTATAAAGCCGAATGTTTGTTCCCCTTTCACGCAAAAACTACTGAATGGATTTTAATGAAATTTGGTACAGATGTTCCTCATACCTAGGAATAACACATAGGATAAGACTTTTTATCCCAAAATTCCCACGGGATAAGGTTCCACGCGGGTAAAACCGCGGGGTACAGTTAATATTTTATAGGCGAAAGTTTGTGAGTGTGTATGTTTGTTACTTCTTTATGTCAAAACGCCTGCAGCGATTTATATGAAAATTTGTATAGATATCCCTTATAACTAGGAATAACAACATAGGATACTTTTTAACCCCCGACGCAAAAAGAGGGGTGTTATAAGTTTGACGTGTCTGTGTGTATCTGTCTGTCTGTGGCATCATAGCTCCCGAACGTAATAAAGGGGACTTACGTGCGAGTGTTCTTAGACGTGTTTGATGAAAATCGGTTGACCCGTTTAAAAGTTATGGGGGTTTGAAAGTCATTGTGTTGGGGGTTTTTAAAATTTAAAATTTAATGTTATTAGTCTATAACCTTAGTATGTACCCATAATAAAGCTGATGAGTTTGTTAGAACGCGCTAATCGCAGTAACTACAGGTCCGATTTGTAAAATTCTTTGAGTGTTAGATAGCCCATTTATAGAGGAAGGATATGACATCACGCTACGACCAATAGGTGCTGTGAAATACGAGTGAAACCGTGAGGCACAGCTTGCAAACAGAAATTCTTGAACAAGAAAATCTTTACATAGCAGATAGCGGAAATAAAATGAAATCGCTCCGCTGTTTGTACGCGTAGATCTCCTAAAATACTGAACGGATTTTAATGCCACTTTCAGAAATAGATAGAGTGATTCAAGAGGAAAGTTTATATGTAGTATGTTCCCATGGGATTGGGATTTTATGCGGGTGAAACCGCGGGGCGCGCAAGCAAGGTATAAGCATTCATTTTGCTGACAAGAGTTTGTCTAACGATAGTGTCAGTTGAGTTAAAATGAGTTGATGTTTTAAGAAAGAAAGAAAGAAAGAAAGAAAGAAAGAAAGAAAGAAAGAAAGAAAGAAACAGTTTATTTAAACATCACACACTATTTAGACAAAATACAGTCAAAATACAAAAAAAAATAAAAACTAAGGATATACATAAAAAGACGTAATAAACAAATACAATAGAAACACACACATACTATAAACAGTGGGTGATGAATAAAAGGACCCAACTCCGCATAACGCTGTGATGCATGAAGCATCACAACACTGATTTTCAGTTGGGCCCTCAGAGTCATCACGGAGTATAAAACAAATAATAAAAAAAATATATATTGTCGGACATTTTTATGTCAAAATAAAAAAATGACATTGACAGTTGACATTTATGGCCGGAAAGACTGCCAAGTGCCACGTACGCATTAAGCATGGCGCGAGCGTGGAGCGCTAAATCACAGGCAATCCAAACCAAACCAACCAACAGAAAGATACAATACAATTGCGGCTGCTTGGTTGGTTGTTTACAAAATTGCGTTGCGGCTCCAGCCAGCCTGGCCGGCCTATACCTAACCTGGACTACTACACCACCCAGATCCCTAACCTAAAAGCACGCAGTGAAACATAAACATTAATTTCGAGGCTAAGTTAATAAGTTAATAAGTTTTTGTCACAAAAAACTACCCTCCGTACTTCGCAATTGTAAAGCAAACTAAGCCAAGAGAGGCCGCTACCACCACCAAACAGGAGTCATGCAGCCCGATAAGCAATACTAGCATCGCCCCGTAGTTTTACCCGCATAGTACCCGCTCCCGTAAGGTTATGGGGATAAAATTAGACCAAAAACCTTCCCCTTGAATCACTCTATCTATTAAAAGAAACCGCATCAAAATCCGTTGCGTTGTTTTAAAGATGTAAGCATACATAGGGACGGACAGCGGGAAGCGACTTTGTGTTATACTATAACCAAACAATTACCTATGGATTTTTATTGTATTATAGATACTAGACATATTAGTTGTCTGCCACGGCATCACACGGGTGAAATTTTCGCGTGGATTATTTAATACCTACTATTTATTTATACTTTATCATTCAACGCGCATACTCGTATAAATATTCAACTATAAGTCCGATTTCAAACATTATTTCAGTGTTAGATAGCCCATTTATCGAGGAAGGCTATAGGCTTTATGACGTCACGATACGACCAATAGGATCGGAGTTATAGCGGGTTAAACCGCGGGGTACAGCTAGTCTTGAAATAAAACGAAGTTCACATCAACCATAATGATTTCAATAAGACCATATTTTCTCTATGCTTTAAACGAGCAAATCTCAAAAATTACTGCACGGATTTTGATATAATTTACACTAATAGAAAGAAGAGAAAATATTAAAGATTATAAGCTATAATTTCAAGTTGAACAAAGCCGGGTTTGATCGCTAGCACGCGTTATTTGAACACAAAATGTTCGATAACAGCTTACTCGACAGATGTTCTCATGCTTTGTACTAACACGGTTATAAATACTTGGCGAGTAAATTTCTATTTACTTCTTCTTCGTGTCGATAGACCTCCAGTAAGAGGCCACCTCAATGGCGTTGGGCTGTCAGGACATGAGGTCCTCCAGCCTGCCTAGCATGACTGTGCGTGATAAATGATATAGACACTACGAAATAATATCTATTTCGCGAGCATGACCAAATGAATATGGCGTAGAACGATTTGATAAAATTAAATATGGCGGCTATATTTATTATATTTTGACAGTTGGATGTCAATAAATAGCTATATCGATTTCGCGAGCATGACCAAATGTTATAAAATTAATCACGTGATAAAATTAAATATGACGGGCATTTTTATAAAATTTTGACAGTTGGATGTCAATAAATCGCTGTATCGCGTTTTCGAAGTCATGCTAGCCTAGCTGGATGCAGGAATTCGGACAGGCTGGACACTCCAGTAAATGGGACTTACTTTGTGTAGGTGCGCCACATGAGCAATGAGTTTCGGTTCTATTTACTTTGAACCTTTTATGATTGTCCTTGAATGAGTTCAAATAAATACCTATCAAGTTTTCAAATAACCCAACCAACTATGTCACAGTTATTCAAACTAGTAACTCCTCATAGTTAAGTACGAGTATATATCGTTGTAAAAAATTACGTAAAAATAAATTTATTTCAACGCCCTAATCTCCGTAATTTCTGCATCAATTTCGAAAATTCTTTCACTTAATACAAAGCTACAATATCCAGGATTAATACAGGATATGTTTTATCCCATTTTTCAGTCGGGATAATGATCTATGAGCGTAAATACGACGCGGTAGAGATATCCATTTTGGTATGTCTTACTACAAAGCGCGTGCGAGCGAATGAATCGAATGATTCTCCGTCTTTATGTTCATTCACTGTTAACGAAGTGAATTTATTTCGTTCATTACTTCATTGTAATTATTTTTAACTATTGATAGATCTAAAAAAGTTGATAAATTTCGTTTAATACAAGTTTTTTTAAGTAACGACTATTTTGGCGACCATTTTGATGACAGGACAGTTTTTTGTTATTTTTTCTTTTATTTTACAGTGTATTGATTTAATATTAGTTTTAAAATCAATAAGAACAATGTAATTTTGTTTTAAAAATATAAAAGTGTATACTATATTCGTAATACACGTGAAAAATGAAGTTTTGAACATCGATACTCAGCTATGAGTGTCGCTAGCGTATCAGTTTAGCGAGTAAGTTATTCAACGTTAAAATAACATTAAAAATCAAAATTATTCAGTTTTTTATTCCAAAAATAGATTGAGTATTTCAAGTAGATTATAAAACAGTTTAAAATGTTCATAAACTCATAATAATCATAAAGTTATGACGAAAAATAACGAGTAAGTCATACCGTATCTGCGCGGCCCCGTTTGGTTTTCGACTCTAGTAAAACGAGAAAATTTCCGAAACGGTTGAGATTCCGCTGAAAATTAAAGCTGAAATACATTATTTAATGTTTTTTCTACAATATAAAACCAAAATTACATCAATATAAGGTTTCGAGTTGAAAAACTTAGTACATTTACGTACTTAAATCAAATTAAACGTTTCGCGAAAACTGTGTCGACTCATTTTTTTTTCTATTACGTCATACACGGAAGTATGAAACGTCACTTTGTAATAATGTCATGTCAAACAAAATTTTTCAATATTATCTACATAGTATAAAACAAAGTCGATTCCCGCTGTCCGTCCCTATGTATGCTTACATCTTTAAAACTACGCAACGGATTGTAATGCGGTTTGTTTTAATAGATAGAGTGATTCAAGAGGAAGGTTTTTATGATTTTATTCCCTCATTTTTACGGGAACGTGAAAATATATCAATACTAGCTGCGCCCGGTTTTACCCGCGTGAATCCGTAGCTCGTAATATCATACAATCACGGCACAATTCACCATCGTGTGTTAAAAAATTAAGTAACAACGCCATCTATTGGTACGATTTGCGACTACAAAAAGTTACAATAAAACATCGATTACTTATACACAATTCCATGGGAATTTCGGGATAAAAAGTATGTGTTATTCCTCGTTGTAAGGAACATCTGTACCAAATTTAATCTAAATCGATACAGTAGTTTTTGCGTGAAGGAGTAACAAACATACAAACTTTCGCATTTATAATATTAGTAGGATAACACAAATTATTAATTCACTTGTTTCTTGACTACAATGAATAAATATGTACAGTGAACCAAACGTCCGCGCATCGGTCGGCACGGCCGCTACGCGATTCTCGCTTGTATCACTAGTAATATAAGGAGCAATTTGGCACGCGCGCTGGGCGTATTGTGCGCGCTTGCTTGCATTGTGTATTGTACAATCACAGATTACTCAATAGTTACTACGTAATGGCTTAGTAACAATAAAATATAGTCATTTTATTGTAACGGATGTTGTTTATCTATACTAATACTAGCTGCGCCCCGCGGATTCACACGCGTAGTTCCCGTACCCGTAGGAATTTCGGGATGAAAAATAGATGTTGGCCGATTCTCAGACCTACTGAATATGCTCACAAAATTTCATGAGAATCGGTCAAGCCGTTTCGGAGGAGTATGGCAACGAAAACTGTGACACGAGAATTTTATACATATATTAGAAAAAGATTATAAAGAAGTAAAGTTTGTGTGTTTGTTAAATTGTAAGGGGTAATCACGGGATCTACTGAACCGATTTCAAAAATTCTTTCACTGATGGAAAGCTAATTTATCAGTGCGTAACATAGGCTATTTTATCCATATATTTTATCCCTGTATACACACGGGAACGGGACGCTGCTATATTTTTTAAATACTAGCAGAGGCCCGCGGTTTCACTCGTGTAGTTCCCATTCCCGTGGGAATACAGGGATGATAAAATCACGCACTATAAATTAGCTTTCATTAGAAATCTACATTCATCCTAACTAACATAGGCTATATTTTATCCCCGTATTCCCACGGGAACGGGAACCACGCGAGTGAAACCGCGAGACGCCGCTAATCGATCAGAAACCTGCACGTCCACACACCCATGAAGTTGTAGGTAAAAAATGGAGCCCAAACTTGGAACAACAGCTTGAGGCAAATACCTACGTCGTCGTCTTTCTAGAGGTTACCTTAGTTAGAAAGAGAGAGTCGCCCTCAGAGAGCGCGATAGTGATACATAGGTTATGCTTCAAGTAGGTATTCGAAGTGTGGACTACATTTTTACCTTTAACTTCATGCACACACCTGAAGACATTAGGTATAGCTATAATCAAGGAGGGGGGCGCCGCCTTTAGTGTGGGCCCGGCGTTGGAGTGCCGTAGTAGAAATCCCCCTCGGGATCCTACGGCACCCCAATGTAACGCGGACGGAAGTCGCTATGTTTTTAGTGGGTAGGCCCAGCCCTTCTGGCTGGGAGAGCCCTACATGTCCCGGGGGCCCTCCCAATATCGGCTCACGGTGGTATGCAGTTCTATGCATTTTCACTGCGTTAAAAAAAAAAAAAGAAATGTATAGATATAATGTTGTGTGCTCCGTGGCCCGCACTCACACTAAGGCCTAATCACCCTAATTCAGGGTAGGGAGGGCCCTTATATGAGGTGGGAACTTATATGAGCTGATGATGATGACTTCATTTGGGACTAGATGACTATGTGATAGATATATCAATAACCCCGCGGTTTCACCCGCGTAGATCCCGTTCCCGTAGGAATATGGGGATAAAATTATGCTAAAACCTTGCCACTGAATCACTGTATCTATTAAAACAAACCGCATCACAATTCGTTGCGTAGTTTTAAAGATCTAAGCATACATAGGGACAGAGAAAGCGACTTAGTTATACTATATGGAGTGATATGTGTCCCGATAGGTATATTTATGTAAAAGTACTTATTTATTTTTATTTTGAGGAAAACAGACATACCTATTTAACATTCCAATACTAATATATATTTCGGCCAACACACGCCCATTATGTAAAATATATAAAAGCGAGTCAATGTATTCCGTTGCCCTTGTCGGAGCCTCAATTATCTACTCGCATGTTGGTATAGGTCACCTTTCGGTGTTCAACTGCTCGCGTTTAATTAATATAAAGAATCTTTTTATGGATTAAAAGTAACGTAAATTTAATCAAAATCATTTATTTTTAGAGCATTCTATTTTGTGCTTATATTATTTTTAACCCCCGACGCAAAAAGAGGGGTGTTATAAGTTTGACGTGTGTGTGTGTGTGTGTGTGTATCTGTCTGTCTGTGGCATCATAGCTCCCGAACGGATGAAGCGATTTCAATTTATTTTTTTTATGTATTAAAGGGGACTTACGTGCGAGTGTTCTTAGCTTGTTTGATTAAAATCGGTTGACCCGTTTAAAAGTTAAACGGGTTTGAAAGTAATTGTGTTGGGGGATTTTTAATTTTTTTTATTTAATGTTATGTTAGGATGTAACTACTACCTATGTTTGTTACTATTTCTAAAGCCGCTGAATTACATAAAATTGAAAAAAAAAATATTAAAATAGGGATGTCGACTGGGTAAACAAAATGAAGTCCGTCGGATAGTTTTCATAAAAATATTAGACACGTATTTTTTTGTTTCATCAAATTAATAAAAGTGACTTAGTTATAACGCATTAAAGTTCAGGAGTGGAGGCATGTGACATGTACGTAGCTGTGACGTCACACGAGTTTTCTGTGTACTATATCGTCTTAATTATTTGTTTGTATCAAAAAAGAGAAAATACGTGTCCAATATTTTTGCGAAATCTATCTGATGGACTAATTAGATTTTTTTAGTCGACATCCCCAATATTAGATAAATTGCGGGTCGGACTCGAAGGATTCCCTACCAAAAAATATCGCGATTGTTATATGTTTGTTATAGCGGTAATAGAAATACATCATCTGTGAAAATGTCAACTGTCTAGCTATCACCGTTCTTGAGATACAGCCTGGTGACAGACGGACAGCGAAGTCTCAGTAATAGGGTCCCGTTTTTACCCTTTGGGTACGGAACCCTGGGTCGTTACTAAAAATGACTTTTAATTTCATGAGCGTTTCCGTGCTTTGGAGGGCACGTAAAGCAGTCGGTACCCGCTGTCGTACTAACATCTTCGACAGTCGTTACGGGTAGTTAGAGCCCTCAAAAGTCTAACATTTGGTTTAACCAAAAAATGTCGTATAGCCCTCTGGGTTGTGAAGGTCTGATGGCAGTCGCTTCACGTAAAATACTGACATTCCGCCAAATCTGGTTAAAACAGAAAACCGACCCCAAATAGACATGGGATAAAGGTTCGGAAAAGAGAGTTTTAACCCCCGACGCAAAAAGAGGGGTGTTATAAGTTTGACGTGTCTGTGTGTCTGTGGCATCATAGCTCCCGAACGGATGAACCGATTTCAATTTAGATTCTTTTGTATTGGTTTGAAATTAATTGTGTTGGGGGGTTTTTTAATTTTCTATTAAATTTTACGTTGTGTAGATTCTACGGAACATCATAATAATATATATATATATAGTCGTTCTTTATCGTCTTTTATGATAAGCAGGTCAGAACATGTTACAAATTAACATATTTACAGTAAAAAATGTGTCTAAGAGCTTACAAGTTAAGGTCTCATATCGACTGTGCTATTACCATGTTGTTTGTGAATGATATAAGTTATAAATAACTGCGGTTAGTAACATATTTTGTGACATTTTCCTCATAAAATGTATCACATATTCAATACTAGCTGACTGGAGTGTTGGACTAGTCATTTACTGCCTTATTTGCGTTGCATTTTTAGTCCGGTTTAACAAAACTTGGTAAGCATTTGACACCTTGTCAGTCAAATCTGTCACTTTGACAGTATTCAAAATTGATTGTAAAACCTTAGTGCTAAACCAGACTAAAAATGCAACGCAAATAATGCAGAAGTTTTTTTGTAGAAACCTATTTCCATACTGTCTTATTGAAAATCCCGTGTTAGCTCCGTTCCTATAGCCTTCCTCGATAAATGGACTATCTAACACTGAAAGAATGTTTCAAATCGGACCAGTAGTTCCGGAGATTAGTGTGGTCAAACTACTGAATAAATGACTTTTGATTGAAATAAAACACTTAAACGGATTTTTGTCGTGGCATTTTCTGACGTTTCGGATTCTTTACAGAACCCGTGATCACAGAAGACTAAGATGGAAGACGTCTGTACAAAGTAATGTAAAAAGTTTACTACCTTCAATATTTTGAATATAATTTTAAATAAGTACATTGTGAATTTACAAAATACAACCACGACAAAAATCCGTTTAAGTGTTTTATTTCAATGTGTAGTGTTCGTGTAAATCAAAGACATCAATAAATTACTTTTGATGTTGGCTTTGGAGCTAGTTTAATTTTTTGCTTTCATGTTTATGCCTCAGTAAATTAAACCTAGCACAATTATTTCTACGTTGACATTACATATGTAAGTATAAATAAATAAGGTCGTCTAGAGAACGAATTGACACGAACTTACATCATGCACCGAGCGTGTTATTTTAGTCATAACTCATACATTACATTAATAGCGGGACTTTGTGTGGGCTCGCGAGGTTTTTATTAGTAACTAACGGTGCCCCGCGTAGTTCCCGTTCCCGTAGGAATATAGGGATAAAATTATGCTAAAAACCTTCCCACTGAATCACTCTATCTATTAAAACAAACCACATCAAAATCCGTTGCGTAGTTATAAAGATCTAAGCATACATAGGGACAGAGAAAGCGGCTTTGTTTTATACTAAGTAGTGATGCGAAAGTAACTCTGTTACCTTTTCACGGCTAAACTACTGAACCGATTTAAATGAAATTTCGTACACAGATAAAACACAGTTTAGTAAAGGATATAGGTTTCATTCTATCCCAAAATTCCCACGGGATTAGTATCTACGCGGTAAAACGCGGGGCACAGTTAGTACTAGACATTATACGTACGTAGTTTCTGATACCCTAGATACAAGTTACGGACTTAGTTAGGGGTCAGTTACTGTAATGAGACGATAGAGGCAATTATTATGCTATGTTATTGACCTACATATAGTCTGGCTATAAAAATACACACATCAAAAGTGTCTAGGGATCAACATATATTTTTGCAATAACTTTTCTCCTGATTGATATTAATTAAAATTTTCTTTAAGGATTCATCAAATAAAGTGTTTTCGTTTGTCACAGTAACGATAAACCAAGTCACCTTTGCATTAATAAAGAAATTTGCCATTTTCCTAATAAAGGGATTTTTGACATTTGAACCACTAACATTAAAGTTCGAAAAAAAGACTGAAATAACAGTTTTCTTTAAAATTTTATTGGGTAACTTAAACAATTAATAATCCGTGTTTCTACCGCGAACACTAACAACACAAGAACATCGGTTTGGCATACTCAAAATGAGTTCATCCAAATCACGCTGTGGAATGGCCGCCCATGTTCGTTGCAACAACAAAAAAAGGTCTTCTTGCGACTGGATACCCTCCATATTCGGCAGAGCTCTTCTCTGTAGCATATCCCATGCATGCTCAATCGGGTTCAAGTCTGGCGACTGAGCAGGCCAGGGCAGGACATTGATGTTAGCTGCGGCGAGAGTCTGTCTTACAACTCTTGCGGTGTGCGGTCGTGCATTATCATGCATTAACTGAAATAAGGGACCGATTTGCACTTGTAGAGGAACGATGACGTCTGATACAATCGTCTCAGCATAAATTTGAGCGTTGAGGTTGCCTCTGATCCAAATCAACTCAGTTCTTCCGCCGATCCAAATACCCGCCCATACCATGATGGTTCCACCACTATAAGGATGGACTTCCTGGCAGGATTTTAATCGCTGTTGGCGTCCAGGGGTTCTCCAGTGTCGTATACGTCTTGTATCCGGTCTCATACCAAAACGAGACTCATCAGAAAAGCACACGAAACGCCATTGTTCTTCTGCCCAATTTCTGTGTTCAAGAGCCCATTGATATCGAATCCTACGATTGTGCATTGCTATAGGTGGTACCCGTAGCGGTCTTCGGGAATGAAGGTTCACTTCATGCAAGCGGTTTCTGACTGTTTGGTCGCTAATTAAGTTCCCTGAAGAGTGATGAAGCCGCACGGCTAACATCATGGCGGTTATTGTTGGAGCTCTTCGAGTTAAGATTTGAATGTATCGGTCTTGTCTCCGTGTGGTGCAGCGATACCGTCCTCCATGGCGCTCAGCCACGGTACCAGTGCTTCGGTAACGTGTCCAAAGTCGACTGATAACACTCTGACTTGTATTCAGAGCTAAAGCCACAGTACGTTGCCGGGAACCAGCTTCTATCATTCCCACGGCTCTGAGCATTTCTTCCCTGCTTAAATGACGTCGCCGCTCCATAATAACGTTGGTTTTAATCAGTAGTAGGGAAACAGTAGCACTAATAATGTCTTCAATGCGTTGTATGTTTTTATAGGGAAAATATTGACAGCTGATTTTCATCTTTTACTCGAATTTGATTCACAGTTCCTGATTCAAATTATGAAATGCACCAAAAAGGATCCATATAAATTTATAAAATCATAAATTTATTACAAAGCCACATCTCAATCTCAAGAAATCCGCATAAAAATGCTTGATCCCTAGACACTTTTGATGTGTGTATTTGAGGCGCGCCATCAAGTCGACGTGCGTCATAGCCAAATAAAAACATCTCTGTTTTAATAATACTGAGAAAACACTCGATGGTTCGTACCTATCTAATATATAAAATTCTCGAGTCACAGTTTTCGTTGCCATACTCCTCCGAAACGGCTTGACCGATTCTCATGAAATTTTGTGAGCATATTCAGTAGGTCAGAGAATCGGCCAACATCTATTTTTCATCCCGAAATTCCCACGGGAACGGGAACGGGAACTACGCGTGTGAAACCGCGGGGCGCAGCTAGTAATACTCTAAAATACTGATAAAATGAATTTTAAAAACAAGACTTTTAGCTTTTGTTTGACTTTTTTACTTTAATTATTCAAAAGAAAAAAATGTTCTAGCTCTTTCGATGACATTTTTACCGCTATCGTAACTACAGACTTGATAAACTTGTCCGTGAACTTGACTTTTTGACCTAAACCAAGTTTAAAACTACACTAATATTATAAAGAGGAAAGATTTGTATTTTTGTATGTAATGAATAAAATCAAAAAGTACTGGCCCGATTTCAAAAAATCTTTCACTATTAGAAAGTTATATTCACCCTAAGTAACATCCTTACTAATATTATAAATGCGAAAGTAACCCTGTCTGTCTGTTACATTTTCACGGTCAAACTACTGAACCGATTGACTTTAAATTTAGTACAGGGGTAGCTTATGGTCCGGGAAAGGACATAGGCTATGTGTTATCCGGAAATTCTCACGGGATCGGGAACTACGCGGGTGAAACCGCGCGGCACAGCTAGTAGGCTATATTTTATCCCCGTATTCCCACGGGAACGGGAAACACGCGGGTGAAACTGCGAGACGCCGCTAATTAAATAACAAGACGATGAGCAGAAATTAAGAGACGCGGCAGCCATGTTTTTCTGATTTGACGAGGAAAGGGAGTGAGGCCTAAAGCAGAAAAATATTGTAATTGATTGGTTTAATGTTATTTTCATGCCAATTTAGTTAAAAAGATATGGAATAAGAAAGATATGGAACTTAACTGGGATTTCATTTATAAGAATTCAGCATGTAACATAACATCCCACCAAAAACATTCTGTAAAAAAACTAGCCAAGTCTCGATGGAGCTGCTTGTTTATCTCTAAAAAGTAATGAAATCTAGACAAAGTCGTGCCAAGTCTTAGGTTCCTTACTGCGATTTCTTTATTATTATAGTTAATGTTGTGTGACTTGGCCGTTGAAGGGTACACATGTATGTACACAAGGGTACAAAACTAGGTGCTCCATGACGCTATTGCACCAATCTGTCGCCAGAACCGCTACCAATTAGCGATAGAAAATTGCCACTTGAAAAACGTTGATTCAATATCCAGTCAATTGTAGGCTTAATAAAGCTGCGTATTTTAATAATGCTAAAACATTACTTGTAAACTAAATTGACTTGTACCCACTACTAACGATTTAAACAATGTTCAACGGCCAAGTCACACAACATTAACTATAATAATAAAGAAATCGCAGTAAGGAACCTAAGACTTGGCACGAGTTTGTCTAGATTTCATAACTTTTTAGAGATAAACAAGCAGCTCCATCGAGACTTGGCTAGTTTTTTACAGAATGTTTTTGGTGGGATTTCATATATTTTTGTTGAAACGTGTTTATATTGATTTATTTTATTAGATTTTCTTATTTGACACATTTTTTTTTCTTTTTAGGAGTAGTATTTTATTATTAAGCACCCCACGGTTAACCAGCGTAGTTCCTGTTCGCGTTTCTGTGGGAATTTCGGGATAAAAAGTATCCTATGTGCTTCTCCTGGTTCTAAGCTACCTCCCCACAAATTGTCAGCCAAATCAGTTCAGCTGTTCTAGAATTATAATTCCCGTTCCCATTCCCAAGGCAATTTCGGGATTAAAAGTATTCTATGTGCTTTTCCTGGTTCTAAGCTACCTCCCCACCAATTTTCGCCAAATCTATTTAGCCGTTCTTGAGTTATAAATTCCCGTTCCCAATCCCGTGGGAATTTCGAGATTAAAAGTATTTTGTGTTTTTCTCCTGGTTTTAAGCTACCTCCCCACTAATTTTCAGCCAAATCCGTTCAGCCGTTCTCGAGTTATAAATTCCCGTTCCCATTCCCGTGGGAATTTCGGGATCAAAAGTATTCTATGTTCTTATCCTGGTTCTAATCTACCTCCCCACCAATTTTCAGCCAAATCAATTCAGCCGTTCTTGATTTTTAAATTCCCGTTCTCAATCCCGTGGAAATTTCGGGATTAAAAGTATCCTATGTTCTTTTCCTGGTTCTAAGCTACCTGACCACCTATTTTCAGCCAAATCAGTTCAGCTGCTCTTGAGTTACAATTCCCGTTTCCGTTCCCTTATAATTCCCGTTCCCGTTCGATTATCCTAGTTTTTATAGTTTTCCCTTTATGTGGCCATTAAACCCTAACTCTGTACCAAATTTCAGCTCTCTAGGTTTATGGGAAGTACTAGTTCTATTTTGATGATCATGAGTGAGTGACTGAGTGAGTAAGTTCGTGAGTGAGTGTCTGTCATAAATACGAATCTTTGCTTCCGCTTAACTTCGGAACTAAATGACCTACAGACTTGAAATTTTATTTTAAGTATGTGATAGTATAGCTTACTGGATGACGAAAATTTCAGCGTTCTAGTCTTATCCAGAGGTTCATAAATAGGGGCCTGAAAATGCGGCGAAATGGTTCCTGTAAAGGATGGTACGGCAGTGTTTGCTTCGCGCTCGACTTGGCGGGGGGCACTGCCGTGCCCCCAGATAATCATTCATTACATCATCTCATTACAGTAACTGACCCCTAACTAAGGGGGCGTCCATTAATTACGTGAGGCGTTTTTGTCAATTTTTCGACCCCCTCTCCCCCCTTGGTGAGATATCGTAAGATTTTCTTCAACTCCCTCCCCCTCTAACCTAATCTCACGCGAGATTCTTCAAAACTTCTATTTGAACTGTAAACGTGTTGGATTATTAAAGAAAACAATCGAGCGCTTCTTCATTGCTCTGCGATGTTCGGATGAATACGACAAATACTATTTTCTCAGATTTGACCATGTTTTATTCTAGAAATAATTTTTCACGCAATTTTACACCGTCTTCTGGTAGAAAAAAAATTACGTGATATTTGCCAAGAACCCCCCTCCACCCTAAGTGAGATTTGGAAAGATTTAGCTTGACCCCCTCCCCCCTAGAACACCTCACGTAATTAATGGACGCCCCCTTTTGAAATTTAAGGGAATTTTCATATTTAAGAGAATTTTCCGATTTTCAAATTTAAGTCAATTTTCCGATTTTCTAATTTAAGTGAATTTTCCGATTTTCAAATTTAAGAGAATTTTCCGATTTTCAAATTTTAGTGAATTTTCCGATTTTCAAATTTAAGAGCATTTCCAAATTTCAGTGAATTTTCCGATTTCCAAATTTAAGAGAATTTTCATATTACAGAGAATTTTCCGATTTTCAAATTTAAATGAATTTTCTGATTTTCAAATTTAAGTGAATTTTCCGATTCCCAAATTTAAGAGAAGTTTCCGATTTTCAAATTAAAGAGAATTTTCAAATTTAAGTGAATTTTCCGATTTTCAAATTTAAGTTAATTTTCCGATTTTCAAATATAAGTGAATTTTCCGATTTTCAAATTTAAGAGAATTTTCAAATCTAAGTGAATTTTCCGATTTCCAAATTTAAGAGAATTTTCCGATTTCCAAATTAAGGTAAATTTTCCGATTTTCAAATTTAAGCGTATTTTCCGATTTTCTAATTTAAGACAATTTTCCGATTTTCAAATAAAGGTAAATTTTCAAATTTGAGTGAATTTTCCGATTATTCAAATTTAAGAGAATTTTAAAATTTAAGTGAATTTTCCGATTTTAAAATTTAAGTGAATTTTCCGATTTCCAAATTTAAGAGAATTTTCCGATTTCGAATTTAAGTGAATTTTCCGATTTTCAAATTTAAGTGAATTTTCCGATATTCATATTAAAGAGAATTTTCCGATTTTCAAATTAAGGTAAATTTTCCGATTTTCAAATTTAAGTGAATTTTCCGATTTTAAATTTAAGAGCATTTCCAAATTTCAGTGAATTTTCCGATTTCCAAATTTAAGTGAATTTTCCGATTTCCAAATTTAACAGAATTTTCCTGTTTTTCAAATTCAAGAGAATTTTCAAATTTAAGTGAATTTTCCGATTTTCAAATTTAAGTGAATTTTCCGATTTTCAAATTTAAGAGAATTTCCAAATTTAAGTGAATTTTCCGATTTCCAAATATAGGTAAATTTTCCGATTTTCAAATTTAAGTGAATTTTCAAATTTAAGAGAATTTTCCGATTTTCAAATTTAAGAGCATTTCCAAATTTCAGTGAATTTTCCGATTTCCAAATTTAAGAGAATTTTCATATTACAGAGAATTTTCCGATTTTCAAATTTAAATGAATTTTCCGATTTTCAAATTTAAGTGAATTTTCCGATTCCCAAATTTAAGTGAATTTTCCGATTTTCAAATTTAAGTTAATTATCGATTTTTAAATTTAGGTGAATTTTCCGATTTTCAATTTTAAGAGAATTTTCCGATTTTCAAATTTAAGTGAATTTTCCGATTTCCAAATTTAAGAAAATTTTCAGATTTAAGTGAATTTTCCGATTTTAAAATTTAAGAGAATTTTCCGATTTTGAAATTTAAGTGAATCTTCAGATTTCCAAATTTAAGAGAATTTTCCGATTTCCAAATTAAGGTAAATTTTCCGATTTTCAAACATAGGTGAATTTTCCGATTTTCAAATTTAAGAGAATTTTCCGATTTTGAAATATAAGTGAATTTTCCGATTTTCGTTTTTAAGAGAATTTTCCGATTTTGAAATATAAGTGAATTTTGAAATTTAAGTGAATTTTCCGATTTTCAAATTTAAGAGATTTTTTCGATTTTCAAATTTAAGAGAATTTTCAAATTTAAGTGAATTTTCCAATTTTCAAATTTAAGAGAATTTTCCGATATTCAAATTTAAGTGAATTTTCCGATTTTAAAATTTAAGAGAATTTTCAAATCTAAGTGAATTTTCCGATTTCCATATTTAAGAGAATTTTTCGATTTTCGTTAAGAGAATTTTCCGATTTTGAAATATAAGTGAATTTTCCGATTTTCAAATTTAAGAGAATTTCCAAATTTAAGAGAATTTTCATATTACAGAGAATTTTCCGATTTTCAAATTTAAATGAATTTTCCGATTTTCAAATTTAAATGAATTTTCCGATTTTCAAATTTAAGTGAATTTTCCGATTCCCAAATTTAAGTGAATTTTCCGATTTTCAAATTTAAGTTAATTATCGATTTTTAAATTTAGGTGAATTTTCCGATTTTCAATTTTAAGAGAATTTTCCGATTTTCAAATTTAAGTGAATTTTCCGATATCCAAATTTAAGAAAATTTTCAGATTTAAGTGAATTTTCCGATTTTCAAATTTAAGTGAATTTTCCGATTTTGAAATTTAAGTGAATTTTCCGATTTCCAAGTTAAAGAGAATTTTCCGATTTTCAAATATAAGTGAATCTTCAGATTTCCAAATTTAAGAGAATTTTCCGATTTTGAAATATAAGTGAATTTTCCGATTTTCGTTTTTAAGAGAATTTTCCGATTTTGAAATACACCCCTATTTTGAAAATATGGGACTTATTAAAATCAGAATATCTGTAGCAGTAACTGAATCCATATATCCAATAAAAATATCAAAAATGATAGTCGATTACTTATCTTTAAAAAATACAAAATAAATGTCGTATTACCAGACGGCACACTAGCTATCAAGTATTCTGTGACGGCTCGGGTCGATGACCGCGCTCAGCTGTGTATCGCAGCGTTCGGTGTAGAATAACAATAAAATTCGGCGGGATTTTGAAAATCTTTGACTTATCATAACTTTTTAAATAAAAGCAAAAGAAAAAAACTAACTTCACTATTATATTGTCACCCGTCGTTTACATTAGCTGTGAGATAAGGTATCGCAATTTCAAAATAAGGGTGTATAAGTGAATTTTCAAATTTAAGTGAATTTTCCGATTTTAAAATTTAAGTGAATTTTCCGATTTTCAAATTTAAGAGAATTTTGAAATTTAAGTGAATTTTCCGATTTTCAAATTTAAGTGAATTTTCCGATTTTCAAATTTAAGAGAATTTTGAAATTTAAGTGAATTTTCCGATTTTCAAATTTAAGAGAATTTTCCGATTTTCAAATTTAAATGAATTTTCCGATTTTCAAATTTAAGTGAATTTTCCGATTCCCAAATTTAAGTGAATTTTCCGATTTTCAAATTTAAGTTAATTATCGATTTTTAAATTTAGGTGAATTTTCCGATTTTCAATTTTAAGAGAATTTTCCGATTTTCAAATTTAAGTGAATTTTCCGATATCCAAATTTAAGAAAATTTTCAGATTTAAGTGAATTTTCCGATTTTCAAATTTAAGTGAATTTTCCGATTTTGAAATTTAAGTGAATTTTCCGATTTCCAAGTTAAAGAGAATTTTCCGATTTTCAAATATAAGTGAATCTTCAGATTTCCAAATTTAAGAGAATTTTCCGATTTTGAAATATAAGTGAATTTTCCGATTTTCGTTTTTAAGAGAATTTTCCGATTTTGAAATATAAGTGAATTTTCAAATTTAAGTGAATTTTCCGATTTTAAAATTTAAGTGAATTTTCCGATTTTCAAATTTAAGAGAATTTTGAAATTTAAGTGAATTTTCCGATTTTCAAATTTAAGAGAATTTTTCGATTTTCAAATTTAAGAGAATTTTCAAATTTAAGTGAATTTTCCAATTTTCAAATTTAAGAGAATTTTCCGATTTTAAAATTTAAGAGAATTTTCAAATCTAAGTGAATTTTCCGATTTCCATATTTAAGAGAATTTTCCGATTTTCGTTAAGAGCATTTTCCGATTTTGAAATAAAAGTGAATTTTCCGATTTTCAAATTTAAGTGAATTTTCCGATTTTCAAATTTAAGAGAATTTCCAAATTTTAGTGAATTTTCCGATTTCCAAATTTAAGAGAATTTTCATATTACAGAGAATTTTCCGATTTTCAAATTTAAATGAATTTTCCGATTTTCAAATTTAAGTGAATTTTCCGATTCCCAAATTTAAGTGAATTTTCCGATTTTCAAATTTAAGTTAATTATCGATTTTTAAATTTAGGTGAATTTTCCGATTTTCAATTTTAAGAGAATTTTCCGATTTTCAAATTTAAGTGAATTTTCCGATTTCCAAATTTAAGAAAATTTTCAGATTTAAGTGAAATTTCCGATTTTAAAATTTAAGAGAATTTTCCGATTTTGAAATTTAAGTGAATTTTCCGATTTCCAAGTTAAAGAGAATTTTCCGATTTTCAAATATAAGTGAATCTTCAGATTTCCAAATTTAAGAGAATTTTCCGATTTTGAAATATAAGTGAATTTTCCGATTTTCGTTTTTAAGAGAATTTTCCGATTTTGAAATATAAGTGAATTTTCAAATTTAAGTGAATTTTCCGATTTTAAAATTTAAGTGAATTTTCCGATTTTCAAATTTAAGAGAATTTTGAAATTTAAGTAAATTTTCCGATTTTCAAATTTAAGAGAATTTTTCCATTTTCAAATTTAAGAGAATTTTCAAATTTAAGTGAATTTTCCAATTTTCAAATTTAAGAGAATTTTCCGATATTCAAATTTAAGTGAATTTTCCGATTTTAAAATTTAAGAGAATTTTCAAATCTAAGTGAATTTTCCGATTTCCATATTTAAGAGAATTTTCCGATTTTCGTTAAGAGAATTTTCCGATTTTGAAATATAAGTGAATTTTCCGATTTTCAAATTTAAGTGAATTTTCCGATTTTCAAATTTAAGAGAATTTTGAAATTTAAGTGAATTTTCCGATTTTCAAATTTAAGAGAATTTTTCGATTTTCAAATTAAAGAGAATTTTGAAATTTAAGTGAATTTTCCGATTTTCAAATTTAAGAGCATTTCCAAATTTCAGTGCATTTTCCGATTTCAAAATTTAAGAGAATTTTCCGATTTCCAAATTAATGTAAATTTTCCGATTTTCAAATATAAGTGAATTTTCAAATTTAAGTGAATTTTACGATATTCAAATCTAAGTGAATTTTCCGATTTCCATATTTAAGAGAATTTTCCGATTTTCGTTAAGAGAATTTTCCGATTTTGAAATATAAGTGAATTTTCCGATTTTCAAATTTAAGTGAATTTTCCGATTTTCAAATTTAAGAGAATTTTGAAATTTAAGTGAATTTTCCGATTTTCAAATTTAAGAGAATTTTTCGATTTTCAAATTAAAGAGAATTTTGAAATTTAAGTGAATTTTCCGATTTTCAAATTTAAGAGCATTTCCAAATTTCAGTACATTTTCCGATTTCAAAATTTAAGAGAATTTTCCGATTTCCAAATTAATGTAAATTTTCCGATTTTCAAATATAAGTGAATTTTCAAATTTAAGTGAATTTTACGATATTCAAATTTAAGTGAATTTTCCGATTTTCAAATTTAAGAGAATTTTCAAATCTAAGTGAATTTTCCGATTTCCATATTTAAGAGAATTTTCCGATTTTCGTTAAGAGCATTTTCCGATTTTGAAATAAAAGTGAATTTTCCGATTTTCAAATTTAAGTGAATTTTCCGATTTTCAAATTTAAGAGAATTTCCAAATTTTAGTGAATTTTCCGATTTCCAAATTTAAGAGAATTTTCATATTACAGAGAATTTTCCGATTTTCAAATTTAAATGAATTTTCCGATTTTCAAATTTAAGTGAATTTTCCGATTCCCAAATTTAAGTGAATTTTCCGATTTTCAAATTTAAGTTAATTATCGATTTTTAAATTTAGGTGAATTTTCCGATTTTCAATTTTAAGAGAATTTTCCGATTTTCAAATTTAAGTGAATTTTCCGATTTCCAAATTTAAGAAAATTTTCAGATTTAAGTGAAATTTCCGATTTTAAAATTTAAGAGAATTTTCCGATTTTGAAATTTAAGTGAATTTTCCGATTTCCAAGTTAAAGAGAATTTTCCGATTTTCAAATATAAGTGAATCTTCAGATTTCCAAATTTAAGAGAATTTTCCGATTTTGAAATATAAGTGAATTTTCCGATTTTCGTTTTTAAGAGAATTTTCCGATTTTGAAATATAAGTGAATTTTCAAATTTAAGTGAATTTTCCGATTTTAAAATTTAAGTGAATTTTCCGATTTTCAAATTTAAGAGAATTTTGAAATTTAAGTAAATTTTCCGATTTTCAAATTTAAGAGAATTTTTCCATTTTCAAATTTAAGAGAATTTTCAAATTTAAGTGAATTTTCCAATTTTCAAATTTAAGAGAATTTTCCGATATTCAAATTTAAGTGAATTTTCCGATTTTAAAATTTAAGAGAATTTTCAAATCTAAGTGAATTTTCAAATTTAAGTGAATTTTACGATATTCAAATCTAAGTGAATTTTCCGATTTCCATATTTAAGAGAATTTTCCGATTTTCGTTAAGAGAATTTTCCGATTTTGAACTATAAGTGAATTTTCCGATTTTCAAATTTAAGTGAATTTTCCGATTTTCAAATTTAAGAGAATTTTGAAATTTAAGTGAATTTTCCGATTTTCAAATTTAAGAGAATTTTTCGATTTTCAAATTAAAGAGAATTTTGAAATTTAAGTGAATTTTCCGATTTTCAAATTTAAGAGCATTTCCAAATTTCAGTGCATTTTCCGATTTCAAAATTTAAGAGAATTTTCCGATTTCCAAATTAATGTAAATTTTCCGATTTTCAAATATAAGTGAATTTTCAAATTTAAGTGAATTTTACGATATTCAAATTTAAGTGAATTTTCCGATTTTCAAATTTAAGAGAATTTTCAAATCTAAGTGAATTTTCCGATTTCCATATTTAAGAGAATTTTCCGATTTTCGTTAAGAGAATTTTCCGATTTTGAAATATAAGTGAATTTTCCGATTTTCAAATTTAAGTGAATTTTCCGATTTTCAAATTTAAGAGAATTTTGAAATTTAAGTGAATTTTCCGATTTTCAAATTTAAGAGAATTTTTCGATTTTCAAATTAAAGAGAATTTTGAAATTTAAGTGAATTTTCCGATTTTCAAATTTAAGAGCATTTCCAAATTTCAGTGCATTTTCCGATTTCAAAATTTAAGAGAATTTTCCGATTTCCAAATTAATGTAAATTTTCCGATTTTCAAATATAAGTGAATTTTCCTTTTTTCAAATTTAAGTGAATTTTCCGATTTTCAAAATTTAAGTGAATTTTCCGATTTTCAAATATAAGTGAATTTTCCGATTTTCAAATTTAAGTGAATTTTCCGATTTTGAAATATAAGTGAATTTTCCGATTTTCAAATTTAAGTGAATTTTCCGATTTTCAAATATAAGTGATTTTTCCGATTTTCGTTTTTAAGTGAATTTTCCGATTTTCGTTTTTAAGCGAATTTTCCGATTTTCAAATTTAAGTGAATTTTCCTATTTTCAAATTTAAGAGAATTTTGAAATATAAGTGAATTTTCCGATTTTGAAATTTAAGTGAATTTTCCGATTTCCAAGTTTAAGAGAATTTTCCGATTTTCAAATTTAAGAGAATTTTCCGATTTCCAAATTTAACAGAATTTTCCGATTTCCAAATTAATGTAAATTTTCCGATTTTCAAATATAAGTGAATTTTCCGATTTTCAAATTTAGGAGAATTTTCCGATTTTCGTTTTTAAGAGAATTTGCCGATTTTCAAATTTAAGAGAATTTTCAAATTTAAGTGAATTTTCCGATATTAAAATTTAATTGAATTTTCCGATTTCCAAATTTAAGAGAATTTGCCGATTTTCTAATTTAAGAGAATTTTCCGATTTTCAAATTTAAGAGAATTTTCAAATTTAAGTCAATTTTCCGATTTTCACATTTAAGTCAATTTTCCGATTTTCAATTTTAGGTGAATTTTCCGATTTTCAAATTTAAGAGAATTTTCCGATAAGTTCGAAACTTGTATCTAGGGTATGAGAAACTACACACACTCTCATTCACATACACATGTTGCTGATTCGATGTCCGTGCGAGGAAAATATTTAACTCACATGTTTATCAAGGTGTTTAAATGTGTGAAGAAAAAAACAAGTTTTGTAAAAACAGGAATAAAGTATTCTTTCAAGCTTAATGTGACAGACAACGCCATCTAGTTGAAAAGTAAGTAAACTATGGATACTAGTATAATTAAAAACTTTTGCATAAATTTGGTTAAAAAGAGGTTTACCTGCGTTTAAATACTAAAAAAACATAAATAAAATATTTGTACAACTATTTAACGCATAATTTTTAAGTTTAAATGTATAATTTGCAATACAAACTACAAAAATGTGAAGAATATAGTTTTCTTTATGCACCGCTAGAGGCGCTAGTGTCGCAAATAGTTTTGTATGAGTTAAATATTGGTCTGTAATATACCACTGCAAAGCTAAGAACTCTCACTGATGATATTAGTATAGTGGTATGTGCACCTGCCTCTCAGCTTGTGGTCCCGAGATCGATTGCGGATTCAAGTGATACATGTTTTCAAACATGGCCAAGATTTGAGATCACCAACACGCTTCAAGCTTGGCAATTTAATTTTACGGCTATTCCTCCTCACTGTACTAATATCATCAGTGAGAGATCTTACAGGACGATACGACTACTATATACTCGTGTTTGAGATCACCAACACGCTCTAAGCGTGGTGATTACGGCTATTCCTCCTCACTGTACTAATATCATCAGTGAGAGATCTTACAGGACGATATTACTACTAGGTATATACTCGTGTTTGAGATCACCAACACGCTTCAAGCGTGGTGATTACGGCTATTCCTCCTCACTGTACTAATATCATCAGTGAGAATTTATTATGTAGAGAGTCAGTCTACCAGAATTTAACTTTTTATTTTTTCATTGGCACTAAAAATAAAAATTCTGATCAAGTTAAAGACTACTGACGCCATCTAGTATAATATTTTGTTACTACTTCATACACGAACATACATAGAGTAAGTAAAGATATAGGGTAAACATTTGCAGTGGTGCACAGTGAGCATGAGTAAGAACAGAATCACTACATATTAGTTTAAAACAAAGTCGCTTCCCACTCTCTGTCCCTATGTACGCTTACATTTTTAAAACTTCGCATTTTGATGCGGTTTTTTTTGTAACGGGAAGGTTTTTAGTAGAATTTTGTTTCCGCATTCTCTCGGGAAATCGCAGGGCGCAGCTAGTTTTTGATAACTGTAAAAACAAAAAGTGTGGTATGTTATTTTTTTAATAGTCTTTCCCACTACCGGGCATAGGTCTTATCGTTTTTCCTTGATCTTATGTTGATTTTAAAAAATAGATTATAAAAAAAGAAATAAATAGGTCTTAGAACATAAGTCTAATTAGGACGAGCGAAGCGAAGCCCTCCTAATTCAACAGTTTTTATAGTTTTGTGGTACATATTACGGAAAAACTAGAGCACCTACAGATTTGATATTTAACAGAGTTATTTCAATTCATGTCTAGATGTGCAGAAAATTGTTTTTATATCATTTTGTAAATAAAATAAAAAAGAGGTTTTTATAATGCCGCGCGCACAAGGCAGTGTTTAAAAATCTCGCGAGCCCTCACAAAGCCTAACTAGCTTAACTTTTGCTACATACTTAGCACCTTTTTAGGGTTCCGTACCCAAAGGGTAAAAACGGGACCCTATTACTGAAACTTCGCTGTCTGTCCGTCTGTCACCAGGCTGTATCTCAAGAACGGTGATAGCTAGACAGTTGAAATTTTTACAGATGATGTATTTCTATGGCCGCTATAGCAACAAATACTAAAAACAAAAAATATATGTTTAAAGAGACCCATACAACAAACGTGTTTTTTGTCGTTTTTGGTACGGAACCCTTCGTGCGCGAGTCCGACTCGCACTTGGCCGGTTTTTTGCTGTAGTGTAGTCCTTTATATCTAACACTGGCACTCTATAATGTTACCAGGAATACTCTATACAAATATTAGCAGTCCACAAATGTTTACAAAAGAGTTTCAAGGCAATGCGACGTTGCCGCTTTGGCGCGTCCGTCTGAGCTCAATTTCGCGAATATTCGCGTATTATTATTGAGACAATCCGTTGGTCGAATACCAATCTAAATTAGTTTACCAGACACGTGACGTCACAGCCACGAGTCATGCTCGCAGTCCGATAAAAAATAAATATGGCGGCTATTTTCATCGTACATATTTTGACAGTTGGATGTTAATAAATCGCTATATCCTATCGTGTTTTCGAAGTCATGCTAGCCCGGCTGGTGTTTTAAAATAAAACCTACCTACATGATGTACCTATATACACTTAGTAATGCAAATAAAGTTTATTATTTATGATAGAGAAATACCTACTCGATCAGACGAGAAATGGACGACCTCGATGGCAGAGTGGTCACCATGCCAGACTGGCATCCATAAGGTTGCGGGTTCGATTCCCGCGCGGGGTAAATATTTGTGTGAACTACAAATGTTTGTCTCGGTCTGGGTGTGTGTGAATGAGTGTGTGCGTAGTTTCTGATACCCTAGATCCAAGTTACGAACTTAGTTAGGGGTCTGTTACTGTAATGAGATGATGTAGTGAATGATTACTTGAAGCATTCGAGATGTGGCGTTAGAGGAGACTGGAGAAAAACGCAGGGAGTTACACCTGCGGTCGGGGATGTGGGTGGAGTTATGCGGTATGCAGTTGTCCCATGACCCGGCTGAACGGACAGAGGCGTCTCCAAGTTGGGTTTTAGTGGGTATTCCGCCGCCCTTCAGCTCACTGGTGGACAAAAAAAAAGGAGTTGCACCTGTTACGCGACATAGGTACTTACACAAAAGCAAAATACCTATATACCTACCTCGTTAGACTAAACGGTTACCCATCACTAATGATGGTGCCAGACGTAGCTTAACCGTAAGGCTAAGAGCGCTTTTAAGTGTTATTTACAAAACAACGAAAATAAATACCCAAATAAATAGGTAGATAGATAAATGTAGGTACTTACCTATGTACTTACCTATATTTGGGGGAAAATTTCAAGAAAAATATACCTACCTATAGGTAGGTTCCTGTTCTTTTAAAACCTTTGGAGAGATACAGTTAGGTAGGTATAAATGAGCGCTATTATTTGTGTAAAAGTGACCTTGAATTTAATTTTATTTATTTATTTATTGAAATATTTAAAGAAGGGTTCTGATAAGTAAACCAATTATGGTTGTGTACAGCATTGTCTAGTAAGAACATCAAAAAGTAATAAATCTATCTAAAAAAACTATATTAACAAAATAAATGAAAGGGTGTAGCTATTAAAGTTATATAGGTATGACAAAATCTTCAAACATTTTCAACAAAAATAGAAATATAAAAAAAAAACATCAAATACAAATTAAAATACAAATTAATTTGTATTTGATGTTTAATTGCTTTTGTAGCACCATGTTTAATTGTTTTTAAATACTTAACTAAAGTAAATAAAATAGGTACGTTAGGTACAACAAAGTTTCAAGGAAAATTAAAGATAAAAATACCTAGGTAAATAAAACACTTTTAAAAACATAATTCTTTAATAAACTACAACAATTAAATAAAATAATCCATGTCTAAATCATAGACAAGACTAACATCTTCGTCCTCTTGTTTAATTTTTATTATCTGTGGTTTCTGTGAAATGTTTTTTGTAATTTCGCCATTTTTTTTCAACAAATCCAGCGTTTCCTGTAGTTTCTTCGTGTCTGAAATTGTTTTTGCATTTCCGCTGTTTAACTTAGCTTGTTTTGAATGATTTTTAGTATTATCTTTAAGAGCATTTAACGATATTTTCTTTGTATCATCTCCTTCATTTAATGATGATTTTTCTTCATCAGATGATGATGAAGATATACCATCAATATCTTCTTTCAAATCTGTCTCAGGTTCGATTCCCGTTCTAAGAGCTAATTTTGGCCCTTTGCTTTGGACGGTATTTATTGTTGATAGTAGGAATAATACTGTAACAAACAAATAACATAATCATTCCCTCCATCATCTCATTACAGTAACTGACCCCTAACTAAGTTCGTAACTTATATCTAGGGTATCAGAAACTACGCACACACTCATTCACACACCCAGACCAAATAGTAAGTATAATAAGTAAATGTAGCTGAAAAAATTGTAAGTGCCTAAATGAGAGTTTTAAAACATTGCTTACGTCTTAAATCACCAAAAATAGTGATTCTGTTTAAACGACTATTTTTCTTCATCTAATATATCATTAACTAACAGCGCCCCGCTTCACTCGCGTAGTTCCCATTCCCGTAGGAATATGGGGATAAAATATTTCTAAAAACCTTCCCACTGAATCACTCTATCTGTTAAAACAAACCGCATCAAAATCCGTTGTGTAGTTTTAAAGATCTAAGCATATAGGTATAGGGACATAGGGACAGAGAAAGCGACTTTGTTTTATACTATGTAGTGATGAGAGAGAGGCCTTTAGTCTGCAATGGGATCTTAAAGGCCGATATTTTACTGTTTTATCATTCGTTAAGATCCTAGCGAAAGAAAAAAAATCTAACTTTTTTTAAGAACACGTTTGATGCCCATAGGTAAGTAGAGTAGTTTACGATAATAGACGAGTTTATAGAAGGAGAATAATACTGCAAATAAAAAAGTTAATGAAGGGGCATTAACATTGGTTTACAAATAATTTTACATCTTATTTTGCTTTTTAATGACTACGTTATAATAAAATATTTTTTAAATATCAATACTACTTACGCCATCTATTAGCGGTTGTAGATACTAATTGTGAATACTTTTAGCGCCATCTATTAGCGTCTGCATATACTAAATCGTGTTCTTATTTTCCATAGTTTTTCTAATCACTACTAGGTGGCGCTAAATTTAAAATTATTTATTATTTAAATATTAATATCTAATGTAGAATGTTCACGTATTACTTAATAATGGTTTTATGTTTTTAATTAATTCACCCAAGTAATTTTGTTTATTTGTAAGTTAAACTGTTCAAATTTATCTGAATTAATAAACAATACAAATATGAATGCCAATCCCGCCATCTATTGGTGGTTCTATGTATTAAGTCTAAAATCAGGTACGTTCAAGTTCAGCTTCGTTGTAGTATTTCAATTTAGTTCGTCTATTCACCGTTAGGTGGCGCTAAACTTAATCTCAAATCTTTAACAAAATTCCTTCAATTTTTTTATTTTATGAAAAACAAACTATTCGTTAACTAAATCTATTAAGTTTTTGCATGAAAACAAAGACGTCATTTCATATCTATTTTTAATTTAATTATTATTGTAGTTAATAAATAGCAATTAATTAAATTATTATTTTAACAGATACTTACTTGTAAATATAAATAAATTAAATACCATCATTTTTCATAAATACTGCACTAATAAACGTGTTCTAAGTATTACAATATTCAACTAATTTTGTATTGAAAACGCTTACAAAAGATTATGACAATAAAAAACTCCTAAATCTTTATGGACTAAAGTAGGTATGAAAATGAAGGAACCGTACTTAATTAGTAATAGGAAAGTTAATTAACATTTCTCATTAACTCTGCCTAACGTAACTAATTAACTAGCAATAAAAACACACATGTGAGTTAGGTCCGTTTTTTGTTATAAAATTGTTTCTTTTTTACATACTAACATAACATAATCATTCCCTCTATCATCTCATTACAGTAACTGACCCCTAACTAAGTCCGTAACTTGTATCTAGGGTATCAGAAACTACGCATACACACAGACTTGACAAACATTTGTCATTCACTCACACTTCAATTCACCCCGCACGGGAATCGAACCCGAAACGGATGGCAGTCCGGCATGGTGACCACTCTGCCACCGAGGTCGTTAGGTACTTACATTTTTTTTCTTATTTTCTTTGTCTATAAAATTGATTAAAGAAAATCACTTCTCGCTATTTAATTTCGTACAAATATAGTTTATGATATGTGTAGATATTAGTACTATGTCGCAATTAAGTAACGTATTTTACAGCTTTTTGATCCAGTTCCCAAAGTTTCCGATTGCATACTTTTTGATTTCGTTTTAAAGAAACTTTATTCTCAAAAGAACTTACAAAACAGTTCACTTGTATGAGAACTTATACATAAAAAAAATATATTCTTAAGTGTATGTTTTTTTATATTTTTTAGGTCTCTAGTGACAAAATGCATGCAGTAAACAAGCAAAATAAAATACAGTATAATATCTACTTATCTAAATTTTGAATCATTCTGATACAACTTCGTCAATCATAAACAAGTAACGCCATCTATTGACATTTTATTTAACTAAAACAATATATGTCAGTGACGGTTTTATACATTTTAGTACCAAACCAAACCGATAGATGGCGTTAAATTGCAATCACCACGACATCTATTAGAATTTTCTTTAACTTCTAATTTCGTCCTTTATGATGCCACTGCAGACCAAAGACCTTATTTTCATTGATGATATTAGCAGATATACTAATCTACACTTAAAAAAAAAGAATTGAGAACCTCCTCCTATTTGGAAGTCGGTTAAAAATATTATAAAGGGGAAAGATTTATTTGTATGTAACCAATAGGCGCCGAAACTTCAGAACCGACTTCAAAAATTCTTTCACTAACGGAAAGCTAACTTATCCGTGCGTGACATAGGCTATATTTTATCCCCGTATTCCCACGGGAACGGGAACTACGCGGGTGATACCGCGGGGTATTACTAGTTGTAAATAACCTTATAAGCTACGGCCTTATTTATACATTACAAAATTCTTTCACTAATGAAAAATCTACATTAACAGTGAGTCAGTAACGTACATTGATGATTTACTTTAATATTCTGGAAAAACGAGTGAATAGATAAAAATCAAGTGTAAATATATGTTCGACTAGCTGCACCCTACAGTTTCACGCGCGTATTTCACAATCCCGTGGGAATCCTTTCTTAGCGGATGCCTACGTCATAACATCTACCTGCATGCCTTTCAGCCCGATCCGTCCAGTGGTTTCGGCTGTGATGATAGATCACTATGTCAGTCAGTCACCTTTGAGTTTTACTTATACTAGCGGCGCCCCGCGGTTTCACCCGCGTAGTTCCCGTTCCCGTAGGAATATGGGGATACAATTATGCTTAAAACCTTCCCACTGAATCACTCTATCTATTAAAACAAACCGCATCAAAATCTGTTGCGTAGTTTTAAAGATCTAAGCATACATAGGGACAGAGAAAGCGACTTTGTTTTATACTAAGTATGTAGTGACATTTAGATAATAGGCAAGTCGACTAAAAAAATCGAATTAGTCCGTCAGATAGATTTCGCAAAAATATTGGACACGTATTTTCTCTTTTTTGATACAAACAAATAATTAAGATGATACAGTGCATAGAAAACTCGTGTGACGTCAGAGCTACGTACATATTTTACCAAGAATTATCGTCACAAGCCCCCACTCCTGAACTTTAATGCGTTATAACTAAGTCAGTTTTATTAATTTGTTAAAACAAAAAAATACGTGTCTAATATTTTTTCGAAATCTATCTGACGGACTAATTAGAATTTCATTTTGTTTACCCAGTCGACATCCCTATTAGGGCCTATTTCACGTAGTAAAGTTACTCACCAAGTAAAGTTAGTTTTGTCTCTTTCTTTATATCAAGTGACAAAGACAAACCTTGTGAGTACGTACTCGGAAATTTACTTGAAGGCCTTAATTATTGTAAGTACTTGTATGACCTAATTTTAAGCGCAAATAAATCTTGGACATCTTTATCCAGAACTATTCAACAGTTGGTTTCGTTATACTGCAATGCGTATCAATGGGAATACGAATACAAAGAAAAGGTTTATTCAAAACATCTTCGGTCTTACCACAAAACGAAGTCTTGAAACACAGTTTAAAATGATTTTTATTAAAAAATTAAATGATGAAAATAAAATATTTTGTTAAAATGAGCAAAGCGCCTACACATTATCGTTTAGCAATTGTCACCTGCGTCCTCTTTGCTATTAAAACTTTGCTAGGCGTTACGAGTAAAAAAAATAAAATTGAATTTAATAAAAACTACACACAATTCCCGTAATCTTAAATGTTTTTTGGAGGTACTCAGGTAGTAGAGCCTAGAATAATCAGTTTAATAAAATGAGTAGTAGTTTGTATGAATTCCATGATCCCGCCATTATGACGCGTCATAATGGCGGATCAACTTTAAGTTACATTGTTGCTTAACCTAAGCAGGTACAAAATCTAAGATGCTAGGTATCAAATGGTACTAAATGAGTACTATATAGGGATGGTACAGTATGTTTAAAACAGAGAGTGATCCCGCCATCTTGACGTTTATCTAAAATTGGTTTAGGCAGTGTCTGAAATGAAGGTCTACTTAAAAACTCTGATGACATTAGACAAGGGTGTCTAAAGCTATTTCTAAAATGGCCGCCTGAATTTGTATCAGCTGTTTTGAAACGTCAACGTACCAGTATTATTTTGTGTTTTATTTTAATATCTTTAATTAATATTCCAGCTATGACCGACGGTTTTACCTGCGTTTTTAGCATATATCCAGTGACGGATTAAGACTTCATGATGCCCTAAGCAATCTAAACCTTTGGGCTCCCCAGGGCTGTAGCTAGAGTGTTTTTTAGTCAACCTATAGTGTCCCACTGCTGGGCAAAGGTCTCCCCCAAACATTTCCAACCATCCCTATCCTTCGCAGTGTCCCACCAGCTACTGTCGAAGGTGGTAAGATCATCCTGCCAACGCTTTCTCGGCCGACCCCGACGACGCCCTCCTTCGGGAACCCACTGAGTTGTTATGTGGAATTTGATGGCGAAAAAGAAGGTCAGCTAACACTCGCTATGTTCAAGGTAGGGCATTTGTCTTTTCAAGCATAGCTTAGTTATGTCAACTAAGAAGTTTTCTGGTGCTTCTGGTGCCCTTTCTGGGCCCCGATTCTCTAAACTATTAAGCTGTGATAATGCTACTCAAATGTATTTTAATATCACCATTATGGCCGTTTTTTTGTCATTTGTTGTCATTTTCGTATTCTCTTAGTGACAACTACTCCGCTGACTCAATAGTTCCATAAAACTAAGATGATTGTCATGGAAACAGTATACTCTATCTTTTATTTGACAAAAAAAATAATTGAATTTTGATATGCAACAAAGACCACTGAGACACCATAGCCATATGAATAAATTTTAGCAGAATACCACTGACACTCTCGTTATGGTGCCTCAATATCAACATATTGTCTGATCAATAATGACAAATTGCAGACTTAGGCCCCTGGTGTTTTGTGGTGCCCCCCCCCCCCCAGACGTGGGTGCCCTAGACAATTGCTTAATTTGATTAAGGGTTAATCTGCATAAAGCATAGTGGCCTATGTCTCGGCCTATGGCGTAATCAGTAATCAAATCTTGCAAGCCATGTTTCGGCCACTTCTGGTTATCCGATTGAGCTGTTTGGCATACTTATGTAAGTCCCATGACAATGCAATAAAAGATAAAAAAGTTTGTTTTTAAAAAGGATTTTTTTTTATTTACTTAAATGTAAGTAAGTAAGTACTTGTTTTTCGAATAGTAAACATTGACTCGTGGCGGAGATTGAAGCAGCACCTTCAGAATTGCAGTTACCGGCCTTGACCACTTCGCTATCGACGCATTGTAACCTAGGTACGCTATGTATATACCTATATACCTCAATGCAGTGAGGTGGCCTGCCAAATACGGAACGGTACTAATGCGCAATTCTATATCCGCATTTTCGTTTACTTTATACATAATTTTTAGTGGTTATTAATGTAAATAAATAAGTTATCTATACTATCACTACATAGTATAAAACAAAGTCGCTTTCTCTGTCCCTATGTCCCTATGTATGCTTAGATCTTTAAAACTACGCAACGGATTGTGATGCGATATGTTTCAATGGATAGAGTGATTCAGTGGGAAGGTTTTAGCATAATTTTATCTCCATATTCCTACGGGAAGGGGAACTACGCGGGTGAAACCGTGGGGCGCCGCTAGTAATTTTATAAAGAGAAAAGATTTGGAAGGAAAACGGAACGAAAGGAAACAAAAATCGTAGCGTTGTCGTAGCGTCAGGCCCTATAATCGTAGCATCAAGCAATCTAGAAAGTGGTCCGTCCGCGGGCGAGTGAGCGATGAGCTATCGACGAGTTTCTCGCCCAAGAAAAGGACAGTGAATGTACATTCCGTGTCAACGAAAGAGATGCATTAGAAACCTGATGAAAAGACTTTTTTTTAATAAAAAGCCGACAAAAAAATTGTTGATAGTGGTAAAAAGTAAACTATATCAAACAGTATATTGTTATTATACTTTTATAAATAATTTCGTAGTTTTGTTAATAATAAAAATATACTTAATTAAAAATTAATTATTAATTAATTACTTATACTTAATTAATTTGGTTTAACCAAAACATAGGAAGGAAGGAAGGGAGGCCTTTGCCCAGCAGTGGGACACAATAGGCTGATGATAAGTAATAAATATAAATAAATAAACCAAAAAATGTCGTATAGCCCTCTGGGTTCTGAAGGTCTGATGGCAGACGCTTCACGTAAAATACTGACATTCCGCCAAATCTGGTTAAACTGAAAACCGACCCCAAATAGACATGGGATAAAGGTGCGGAAAAGAAAGAATACTTAATTAAAAAAATCATTATTTGAAATCACCAAAACATATACTTAAGTACATAATAGGGTAGTTTCCTGGGTAAACAAATTGCAATTCTAATTAGTCCGTCAGATAGATTTCGAAATAATATTAGACACGTATTTTTTTGTTTCATCAAATTAATAAAACTGACTTCGTTATAACGCATTAAAGTTTAGGAGTGGGGGCTTGTGACGTCAACTGTTGGTGAAAATTGCAGCAACCTGTGACGTTTCACGAGTTTTCGATGCACTGTATCGTCTTAATTATTTGTTTACATAAAAAAAAATACGTGTCCAATATTTTTTTGAAATCTAAAAGACGGACTAATCAATTTTTTATAGGCAACTACCCTTATTTAAACAGATTAAAATTCTTTCGAATTTAAGACCGAACGTAACTACCCTATATTTATCACATTATTTATCTAAATAACCTTGTTATCAACGAAACCCACCCCTCATTGAGAAGAGGGTCAGCGCGTGAAGTCGCGGGGTGCACGTAGTATTGTATTGTGAGGGGATGCCGCGCCCCAGATACTGCAGAGTCTGCGTGTGCCCCAAATATATTTATATAGGTCAGTACTTACAGGGCTTTTAACGTTTTCTTGTGATGTTATTTTAATTTTTATTGATAGTATCCTAACTAATATTATAAATGCGAAAGTAACTCTGTCTGTTACCTTTTCACGGCTAAACTACTGAACCGATTGGCTTGAAATTTGGTACAGGGTAGCTTATGGTCCGGGAAAGAACATATACTACGTTTTATCCCGAAATTCCCACGGGATCGGGAACTACGCGGGTGAAACCGCGGGGCACAGCTAGTAATAAATAATTTATTATCATGTGATCTACATAAGTACTGAGAATTAATATTAATATAGGGGTGGTTCGTTTTTTTAATTTCCGAATCGGTGGTAGATTCATTGACGTTCATAAGTGACTCATTGAGGCCCTATTTGTTTTTTTTTTTATTTTAATATCATTTTAAAATCATTTTAAAATAAGAAGGTATTTCAATTTGATTTTATTTGGAAGAAGATTTTTTTTTATGATAAGTAACACACCTTAGGACTTAACTATGATTAGTAAAATGTAACTACACAAAAAAATAATTAAATTTGTTGCCTTCATTTGTTTTAAATAATAAATTAGCCCGTTAGAAAATGCTGAAATTTTGATCGAAGGTCGTTGGACCATTGAGTCTCATTGACGAATCAGTTGAACTGATCAGTCCAGACATAAAACAGTACGTCACTCCAAAAGTTTTAGGCCAACTAGATTTCCCCACTGGAATCTGTAATCGCTCCGATTGACGACCATTTTTGGATGGACGCCAAAAAATTCAAAACTCAAAATATCTTTATTATCAAGGATTGATACAATCACAAACTTATAATCGTCAAAACTTAAACTAAATTGATTTGATTGTTAGTTCACTACGCGCCCACTACTGAGAAGAACTAACAAGAAACTCAGTGGGGTTGTCTTTTTTGTTGATTGTATTCACAAAATCATGGCCCAGTGCTACCCGCGGATCACTTGTGATCAGTGCGGTTAAGCAACGTCTGGCACCGTCATGACTGTGATGGGTCATTACTTAAAATGACTTTTAATTTCATGAGCGTTTCCGTGCTTCGGAGGGCAAGTAAAGCCGTCGGTCCCGGTTGTCGTACTAACATCATCGACAGTCGTTACGGGTAGTTAGAGCCCTTAAAAGTCTAACATTCAGTTTAACCAAGAATGTCGTATAGCCCTCTGGGTTGTGCTTGTGACGGTCTGATGGCAGTCGCTTCACGTAAAATACTGACATTCCGCCAAATCTGGTTAAACTGAAAACCGACCCCAAATAGACATGGGATAAAGGTTCGGAAAAGAGAGATTGTATTCACAAAATAAAAATATGTACATAATGAAAATAATAAGAGATATAAAAAGACGCTAGTTCAAATGATCAGTTATTCTGACTCGTCAATAGCCACCTTTAGTACCACTGGTTTCGTGCGCAGTGGGTTGGATGACTTCACACATAACATTAGATTTTAGATGAAAAATACCATCAGTGATGATAAATAAACTGAAAAACGTTTTGCCCTAGTTCAGGGTAGGCTCAAGCTCCTCGGTGGGGACATTATATGAGCTGATAATAATAATAACTAAAATTAGAACCGGGGACTGTCCTTGGATGCATTTTATAGTGTTATACAGGGATAGTCGCCGGATTGTGCATCCTTTACACGAGATTAAATATGTCAAAGGGCTTCCGTGTGTTGGCTTTGGCCCCATACTAGCCTTCCAAAAGACCGGGACTCCTTAATAGTCCCGTGAGTCGGTAATATCATAACTAAAATTAATAATAATATCATACCATTTTATATTTTTTAGGTACGTACCTAGAATTTGTTTGTTTGAAATATTATCTGTTTAAAAACAGAAAAAAATAAAGTAAAAAGGTATTTTTTTATTGTAAAAATATCGATTTTATAAGTTAATAATTGAAATATGATATTGTTATCATAAAATACATTTGGAAAACAAATTAAATATTTCCCAAAAAAAAAATCTTTAAAAAAGAAATTTAATAAAAAAAAACAATTTAAAACTACTCACATTTTCACTCCAATAAAATTTCCATACAAAAAAAAATACAAGAAAAGAAAAATTCAAATTAAAAAGAAATGTCATTTTCCAAACTCACACATAGACACTATAGAGTGTGTTGCGCGCGCAACGCCATCGACCCGAGAGTTCTTATCGCCAGTTCACTTACGGCGTTGGACGTAGGCGGTCGAAAATGGGTGAACTGCAACCATCCGGCAACATAGCAGATGAGGAGAGACAGTACCGAGCCCCCTTCCGCCGGCCGCAGCAGTACAGGTGGCCCACGCCCTCGGCGCCGCAGCCCTCGGCCTTCGCCCCGTGGCGCAGGGCTCCGGCGCCGCCCCGGCCTCCCGACTACCGCAGGTGTGCTTCCTACCCAGGCAAACCAGAAGACACTTACCAGGTAAGAACCATGTTGATTTTAACGTCACTTTTGACAGATCCGTGTGTTTTTTTTTTAATAGTTTTTTTTATTGCGCGTTAGTTTCAAATATTATTTCATTCTGTATTCTTATATGAAAGTAGTATTTTATTGAATTTTGTATAGTTTAAGTATGGTTACACCTATTTTTTATGATTGTTTTAAAAAGTGTTTTTTTTTTGTATGAAGCAAATAGGTAGGGCAACTGTTTTCTCCTAAAAAAGATAAAAAATAATGTTTTTAATTCTTATTTTATAAAATCATTAAAAAATAATAAGCTTTATTAAAAAATATACGTTTTTAATCAGTCAATTGGTAAAAAAAATATTAAAAATTTCCAATTTTCCGACACACTTATCACTTAGAAATCGTTTTTATAACTTGAAATATTGATTTTTCCTATATTTACGACGCAGTTCAGTTGAAAATACGTAGTTTTATGAAGTTTATGACAAATATAGCTATATCTCTTTCTATCATAATACTGTTTAAGAAGACTATCATCCTTAAGAAACCACTGCAGATTTAAGACCTCTCTTGTAATATTAGTACCATATAGTGAATACGTAATACGAATAATTTTAACATCGTACCAAAACATTGAATAATACTTAGGAATAATTATGTGAATCTTAAGGGTAAAGAATTAAATTCATTTTTCAATTTATATTTCACACTAGCGGCCCGCCCCGGCTTCGCACGGGTCCAATTTTCCCGTCGATTTTCCAGATTTACATAAGAACCTTCTACAGAGTATTAGAAAACTACAAAAGAAAAAAAATACCAAATCGGTCTAGCAGTTCTCAAGTTATAGCGTCAGGAAGGAAAACCCGACTTATTTTTAAATAAGTAGTAGATAAATTCGTACTATAACATACAAATACCAATAATACATGTACTTAAATATTTTATGTGTATCTCGAAAACAGCTCTAACAATTTTGATAAAATTTTGTATTTAGATAAAGTTTTGCTTCTTCTGCCTTATTTGCGTTGCATTTTTAGTCTGGTTTAACAAAACCTGGTAAGCATCTGACATTTGTCAGTCAAATCTGTCACTTTGACAGTATTCAAAATTGATTGTAATACCTGGTTTAGTGCTAAACCAGACTAAAAATGCAACGCAAATAAGGCAGCTTGAGTTTATCTTTAAATGTATGTTTCCTGAAAACGAGAATTTATAAAAAAAATGAGTCTAAAAACACAGCCTTTCAAGTATAAAAAGTAAAGCAGTTTTTGGTCTGCCATCACCTTTTCGCAATCTAAACACTAGACTAGACTTTGATAGAAAGATAGAGTGTATCCCACCGAAGGATAAAGGATATCTTACATCCCAAAGTTTCATAGTTTCTTATTGAAGGTGATGTACCTGATTTTTTTTTTTTTTTTTTTTTTTTTTTTATTACAATTTTAGTGCGTGGAAATGCAAAAAAAATGAAATGTTTTTAACTAGGCATAATTAACTTGACACATATAAAAAAAACATAAAATTGTATACGACCTGTGCCTGCGTTTATTCACACAGTTCCCGATCCCGTGGGAATTTCGGGATAAAACTGAAAAACAGTGTGACTGAAAAACAGCGCTGGCCGAATCGTATGTGGTTCACTCAGCATCAAGCTGAGTCATTTCCTTTTGTTTTTTTTATTGATTTTCTCTGTATTTCTTTTCTTGTAGTTTTAAGCGAAAAAAGCAATAAAGATTATTTATTTACAAAACAGTAGCCTATGTCCTCCCCCGGACCATAAGCTACCCCTGTACCAAATTTCAAGTCAATCGGTTCAGTAGTTTAGCCGTGAAAAGGTAACAGACAGACAGACAGAGTTACTTTCGCATTTATAATATTAGTAGGGATTATTCATCATTATCAGCTCTTATATACATATTATGATCCAACTGAGAGGTTCGAGCCTACTGTACATTAGGGCAATATCACTACATAGTATAAAACAAAGTCGCTTTCTCTGTCCCTATGTATGCTTAGATCTTTAAAACCACGCAACGGATTGTGATGCGGTTTGTGATAGATAGAGTGATTCAGTGGGCAGGTTTTTAGCATAATTTTATCCCCATATTCCTACGGGAACGGGAACTACGCGGGTGAAACCGCGGGGCGCCGCTAGTAATGTATATTTCAACGCTCTTACGGTGAAGGAAAACATAGTGAGGAAACCTGCACACACCTGGGAAGAAATTCTAAGGTTGTGTGTGAAGTCGACCAACCCGCACTCGGCCTGTGGTTGACTTTGGCCTTATCACCCTAATTCAGGGTAGGGAGATCCTCTCGGTGGGGATGGATATGAGCCGATGAAGAATTCATTAAAAATCATGAACCACAAATGTTTGTCTTGGTCTGGGTGTGTGTGAATAAGTGTGTGCGTAGTTACGAACTTAGTTAGGGGTCAGTTACTGTAATGGGATGATGGAGGGGATTATGTTATGTATTTATTCATTTTGGGCCACAAAGAAGTTTGGCCTCAAAAAGTGGAAGCTCCTATTGTCATTGTGACTCTAATGTTATTTGGATACATCTATACTAATATTATAAAGAGGAAAGATTTGTTTTTTTGTTTGTTTGTTTGTATGTAATGAATAGGCTCCGAAACTACTGGACCGATTTCAAAAATTCTTTCACCATTAGAAAGCTACATTCACCCTGAGTAACATAGGCTACATTTTATCCCCGTAATCCCACGGGAACCGAAACTACGCGGGTAAAACCGCGGGGCGCTGCTAGTTTTCAATAAACTGAAGACGACTGACCAGAAGTTGCGATTACAGCGACGCGTCACCGGCACAGAAAACTTGGTGACACACACATTCGCACAAACAGACCGAGATAAACATTTGTGGATCACTTATCATTATATCAATAGACCCCTAACTATATTCATTGCCTACATCTAGGGTATCAGACCCACTCATATGTAGGTTAAAAGTGCAGAAAAATCTCCATGTTTCCCTTATTATTTTGAATTTTACGTAACAATTGGTATTACAGCGCCATTGTTTGCGACTGTTTATAATTTCCACTAACCGGACGGTGTAATAGCAACATTAAAAATTATACATTCTTTGTGGCTTTCAAAACTGCGCTTCTAAAATCAAATATATGACGTTGACGTTTCCTTTGGCGGGAATGTTTTTTGTTTTTATTTTTTTTTATGACATACTTCAGTTTAAGTGATGGGCAAAAAGGTAAATAAAACCTCTTTGGATGGGCGTTGAAATCAGCGCAGTCTAAACATGCGACAGTCAATTGTTTTATTGTATATTTCAAGTAAACGTAAACTTCTTATAATCATCATCAGCTCATATATGTCCCTACCCTACCTTTTTTATCGCTGTGAAAATGTATAGAGTTGCATACCACCGTGAGCCGATAACGGGAAGACTCTTGGTGGTTATATGGGGCTCTCCCAGCCATAAGGGCTGGGCCTACCCACTAAAAACACAGAGACTTCCGTCCGCGTTACATTGCGTGCGTATCCCTAGCTTATCTATGTCTCATCCTCCCCTGAATGAGGGGATGATGATCAGGCTTTAGTCACCCACGAGTCAAGATCTTAGATGGAAAATTCGTCACTGATGATAAAACTCTAGTTCAAAAGTGTTTTCTACATTTTCCAATCATTCAATTTCCCGAGATTTTCCAATTTTTTTTCAAATACATACATATCTCTAATTATTTTCATTATATTTTATGTTAGTGTATGTTGTATTGAAATTAAAATTATTTAAAAAAGAAACTATAATTCACAAACGTTTTCAATTGAAAACTGATTTTGGTCAAACACAAATTTAAAAACCACTTTTTATTTTTATATAAAGTTGAAGGAAACAATAAAAATTACCTAATTTAATAAAATTTCAATTAATTTAACACACAATACAGCAAAACAATTCGAAAAAAGTTGTATAGAGATAAAGAGCATTACCATATTTGTTATTTTTTCATATTTTTTTAAGAAATTACATATATTTGGCGTTATTTTATTTTAACATATCTAGGAAATTTTTGAGCAAATTTTATTACCTAAATAGGCCCACACACGTACATTCCCTCTACGTATGGCTAATCTTCTACCAAACACCCGGTAGAGTAGCTAGGTAGTCAAAAAGTGGACTTTGTGGAGGCTTGCAAGCTTTTTGAACACTGTCTTGTGCGCGCGGCATATAAAAACCTCTTTTCTATTACATTTACAAAATATTTTTTAACGATCTAGACATGAATTGAAATAACTATGTCAAATATCAAATCAGTTGTAGTTTAACCCCCGACGCAAAAAGAGGGGTGCGTGTGTGTATCTGTCTGTCTGTGGCATCATAGCTCCCGAACGGATGAACCGATAATTTAGTTTTTTTTTTTTATTAAAGGGGACTTACGTGCGAGTGTTCTTAGACATGTATGATGAAAATCGGTTGACCCGTTTAAAAGTTTGAAAGTAATGGTGTTGGTGGTTTTTTAAATTTTTTAATTTATCTTTATCCGTAATATGTACCACAAAACTGTATACTTAAATTGTTGCGTTAGAATAAGCTTTTTAGCCATTAAAAACAGTCTAAAAACCGATAAACAAATTATGAAGTTAAATTGTTAACATTCTTGAAACAAATTAACTGCGTCGTTTCGAAGTTGTAGTGGAAACGTATACAGTGACCTTTTCAGAGTAAAATATCTCCTATTTATAGATACACTAAGGGGTGGATATTTACCGGGATAACGCCCAGGGCGACGGGTTTAGGAGGCGTCAAAGTTAGGTCTACGTTTGAGACGTAATTATAACATAACATAATCATTCCCTCCATCATCTCATTACAGTAAATGACCCCTAAGTTCGAAACTTGTGTCTATGGTATCAGAAACTACGCACACACTCATTCAAACACACCCAGACCGAGACAAACATTTGTGGTTCACACAAATATTTACCCCGCACGGGAATCGGACCCGCAACCTTACGGATGGCAGCCCGGCATGGTGACCACTCTGCCATCGAGGTCGTCAATTAGGATCAAATCATTGAATTTCAAGGAAAAGTCTATTGGAAATGTTTTTTAACAAAATTCTTAGATTCAGTTGTATTTTTATTAATGTACTAGCAGCGCTCCGCGGTTTCACCCGCATAGTTCCCGTTCCCGTGGGAATTTCGGGATAAAAAATAGATGTTGGCAGATTCTCAGACCTACTGAATATGCTCACAAAATTTCATGAGAATCGGTCAAGTTGTTGAGTACGGGAACGAACATTGTGACACGAGAATTTTATGTATAAGAAAATTCTTTGGTCGCCACCACAAAAGTTAACGTTTTGACTACTTTACAGAAGCATTTTCGCTATAGTCCTCTATCGAGACTTTACTGCTGTATTTGGCGTCCCATGTACCATAATGACAAGGGGTGGTGTTTAGAAAAGTAAATATGCAGTCATTCTTAGTTATTATTTTAGGTAAAAACTCAAAAGAGTCTGGACCTCAAAAATATGAGTCGACACGCAAAGTAAAAGGTAAAAAATAGTTTTTTTAGGTAACATTTTCGTAAAGTTCTTTAGCCAGGAACAACATGTAAGCAGAATACTTTTTTTTCCAAAAATCCATAAATTTACGCAGTTCAAATCGGGGGATACAGTATTTCACTTCTAGCGCAATAGGTCAGGAGCATGTCGAGGTCACCCGTGACGTGAACCTATAGGTTTTTCCGCTAACTAATATCGGTCAATGCGGATACAGAAGTTTTACTGCAAAACTGGTGAAGAATTTTTGAAATCGGTTCAGTAGTTTTGGAGCCTATTCGTTACAAACAAAAACAAATCTTTCCTTTTAAGTAATTGATGACTAAGCTAAGTATGTGTATTATTAGTACATAGTTTTTGATACTCTAGCTAAATTATAGATACAGGTAAATCTAGGGTCAGTTATAGGAGAATGATTTTCTTATGATTTATCTAAGACGAATAACAAAAGCTGACTACCAAACACATGTTTGCAGGTACGATTCCCTTACAAAGAAATCATACGTTTATCTCGGTCTACGTATAGTTTTATTATAGAACTGCAATAAACGTGTTTTTATTTGTTTTTAAAACTTAATAGGCCGGGATCCGTAGAACATTTATTCCTATTTTCCGTAGCTTCATTTTGATGAGACGCCTAACATTCGATTTTCAAAAATTCCCGATTGTGGTAGCTAAGAAAGATGATAGAGTAATTGATTACCTTCTTAATTCAAATACATTCTGCCTTATTTGTTTGTATGTTGGTACCACGAAAGATATGTTACATTCCGCCTTGTTGTACCATGGAGGATGTAAACAGTAGGTTGGTGGCCTATTCACCCGCAGTCAGGGTGTGACCCAGTTCCGAGCCCCGCACTGCGGCGCCCTCATTGGCTCTCCGAATACTTGCTAGCGCAAAAATTAATTGCAAAACACATTTTTTTAGCTTGGCAATGTTTAGTTTTTTGTTTTTTTAGGGTTGCTAGTTTAGTTAGTGTGGTTTTGTTGAAATTTGGCGCGGATTTTTGACGTTTTAGAATATTGGTGTTGTTTTGTTTTTTTTGGGATTATTTTTTTAATTTAAAGAAGGTATTGGATTATAAAAGACGTAGAGGTTCTTGAATTTCAGGAAAATTAAAAAACATATCGATATTTTTTAAACCTTTGCCACCCAAATGGCGATAATAATGCACTCGGCTTACACAAGACAGCCTCAGCCTAGTGTGTAAGCCACCGACAATCTGTTTTTATAGTTTTAATTTTCTTTTACTAATAAATTTATTCTTATTCTTAACTAGCTGTGCCCCGCGTAGTACCCGCTCCCGTGTTCCCGATATTTATTAATTATTCGAATTTTCTCACCTTTTAAAGCTTCCTCAGACCTCCACGAACATTTCAAGACCAAGATAAGATAAATCCTTAAACGGATTTTTGTCGTGATTGCATTTTGTTGTACATTTTCTGACGTTTCGGATTCTTTACAGAACCCGTGATCACAGAAGACTAAGATGGAAGATACAACCACGACAAAAATCCGTTTAAGTGTTTTATTTCAATGTGTAGTGTTCGTGTAAATCAAAGATATCATAAATATAAATCCGTTCAGCCGTTCTCGAGTTTTAGCGAGACTAACGAACAGCAATTTATTATTTTTATTTATATAAATAGATTACTTACGTTATTTTTGGTTAAACCAACTGAACATTAATAAAATTATAAATCATTTTTCAAAAATCTTTCTATATTTCTAAACACATTCAGAATGTCAGTCAGTCAGTGTATCGTTCAAAGTTATTGACATCTTTATCAGTGGTGATATTTATTATAAAATTTAAACTGTTATCAGTAAATCTGGTCGAATATATTGATAATATAAATTATTGTTTATTACTGTGATTTGATTATCTAATAAGTTTTAACAAGTTCCTAATACTTTTAAATAAGTATTTACTTACTAATCCTTACTAATATTATACTCAAACTCTGTCTGTCTGTTACCTTTTCACGGCTAAACTACTGAACCGATTGACTTGAAATTTGGTACAGGGGTAGCTTATGGTCCGGGGAAGGACATAGGCTACGTTTTATCCCGAAATTCCCACGGGATCGGGAACTACGCGGGTGAAACTGCGGGCTAGTTTATAAAAGTACTCGAAAAACAAATAACTAATATAAAATGTTATGTCTATGTATGTACTATACCATAGAGTGAATTTCCCGGCCCCTAAATTTGCGTGGCAACTATGAAATCGGTACTAAAAAATATAGTTATAATGTTTAAAACTTTTTTTTTGGTTAGATGAAATAGTCACCTATGTGAGGCACTAAATATTTAATTACTGGGATTAATAGGTACTCCAGAAAAAAATGTTAAACCTCGAAATCTTTCATCGCCGTGTCTGTCCACAACTCACCTTGATGTGTATTATACCTTCTTGATGAAAACCTATTGGTTGAATACATTGAAACCTAGTTTTATATGATACTTGGATAGTTAAGGTATCGTTACAGAATACACTTAATCAAATATTTAAACAATACAACGAATGGTTACTAGAAAAACATTTGTCCCAGAACTTTCTTTCATCGCCATGTCAAAAACATTTTTAAACATATTGTTCCACCTAACGACTTGCGTCTCCTTCTCTGTGTGCTAAACGTTGCCCAATAGTACCGCCTTAGTGCTCGACGTGGAAGGACGTGTCCACGTGCCTGCGTTTTCAAGCAATAAATGTAAGTGTATCCCATTTTTGTTACGGGACAGTTTTTCTTTCATCGCCGTGCATAGGTATAACTTCTATTTGAACAAGTTTATACTCTTGATTCAGCATTCGATAGAATCCCCATACTCTTCTGTTTATTTGTGAATTGTTTAGTTCTTAGGATACCTAATAGATTTTATGTAATTTTAAATTTTCGACTCGTTTCTCATCGCCATGCTTTCATTTCCGTGGTTTCCATAGCAAATATTTGCTATGGCAATGAAAAAAAAGACACGGCAATGAAAAAAATTTCATTGCCGTGTCTTTTAAAACAAATTACTTTCATCGCCGTGGTCAGGTCTTTCATTTCCGTGACTTATATTTTCATCGCCATGGTATGATTAGGCAAGGAAAACGTATTTACCTGTGATACAGTGTACCGAATACTGACAGTACAGTACTCATCAAGTAATATCTCTGCAATACGACAAAAGACTTAAGTAAAAACTCATAAGTACAGTAAATAACTCATTCGTTGTTACTGTACTCCTTCTAGCTCGTTTTCTTGATTCCTTAAGATCGTGACCGTTCTGATGCACTGTAATGGAGTCGTGTACCAGCCGTTCCACTCCGCTCTGTCTTCAACTCTTCTCAGAGCTGGTGATTGAGAGCCCTATTATTGCCTTGATCTGGTTTGACTAACGGGCAGGTCGGGTAGGTCTACCTTTCCCGCCACTAACCCTTGGGGAACACCGGCATTAATAGCCATTTGATCGGACGAGCATCCATCAAGAACGACCCGTATCGATCGATCCCGCAAGAAGTCTGATATCCACCCACACAAACTAACAGGCAGACCGTATGATGAAAGCATGCTTATAAGGCACGTAATTTTGTGGACCCCTTCTTGAGCAGGGGGATCAAAAGCGATTCTTTCCAATCTTTAGGCCATATATCATAGGGGTTTTATGATAATCTTATAAAGAAATTCGATCAATTATTATCATTCGATGTGGCGTAGATAACCCGTCTGGGGGAGTATGCCTCTCCTTCTCGGAGACAGGCGTGTATATATATATTGTATGTTAGGATAATATAATGCTCAAGTCAGTATATAAAAAAAAAAAATTATGTATGGATTTTCATTTCCGTGGTGATTCTTTCATTACCGTGGGACAGTTCTTTCATTGCCGTGGACGCTTGTTTCATTGCCGTGCACGCATGTTTCATCGCCGTGGCATGAAATTTTTAAACTTGTGTAATTCGTTAGTTTTTTAAGTAATCAGCTTGATAATAAGCAAGAATACATACATTATCAAGTAGTATAATAAACGCTAATTATTTTTGAAAAAAACTTAAAAACAAAAAAGTCCACGGAAATGAAGATTTTTGGGCACTTGTTGAAATTCACTCCATAATATCTTGAGGGCGGCGTTAACGATTTTGATAAAAATTTGTTAAAAGATAAGGTTTTGCTATTTTTCCTTGGAGAAATGTACTTGCACTAGAATAATTCAAGAGGAAGGTATTTATTATGATTTATTCTCTCATTCTCACTGAACCAGGTACTTTACGAGTGAAACCGCGGGGCGCTGCTAACACAAAATAATGTAATCATATCCTCGTATAGGAATTGATTATCTCATGATATACAGGATAAAAAATATCCCAGGATATCAGGATATTGCTGTATATATCCTAACTTGTTTATATAATGTAGGTATTTCTAAAACTATTGTTTTCAGCAAAACCATATACTCCCTTATCAAAGTATTCAAGGCTGCTACTACGTCATATGTATACCCGTCTCGCTCTCACATATGAGGAGAAAGAGAGATAGATACATACAAGATTTTAATGTGTTTTCAGTTAGGTTTTTCAATTTTCTTGAATTATATTGTTTTATTTTTTAGTGGGCAGGCGATTAGATCTCCCAAGTATGGGTCCTTGGTGCGTGCGAAGATATATTTCTAACTCTCCGTAATGAAAGAAATTACCATAGAGTATTCCATATTGTTTTCTCATCAGATCCTGATTTTAAACCCCCGACGCAAAAAGAGGGGTGTTATAAGTTTGACGTGTGTGTGTGTGTGTATCTGTCTGTCTGTGGCATCATAGCTCCCGAACGGATGAACCGATTTCAGTTTAGTTTTTGTATTAAAGGGGACTTACGAGCGAGTGTTCTTAGACATGTTTGATGAAAATCCGTTTAAAAGTTATGGGGGTTTGAAAGTAATTGTGTTGGGGGTTTTTTAAATTTTTAATTTAATGTAACAATGGGACCGTCGCGAAAAATACATAAGTACAAAAATACAAACAGTACATGTACCGATAAATCGCATATTATAAAAAAGTCTTCCACTTGTCTATCTGTTCGCGATAAACTCAAAAACTACTGCACCTATTTTCATACGATTCTCATCAATAGATAGAGTGGTTTTGGATAAAGGTTATATACTACATAATCTTTATCCCCGTATTGTTTCGGGAACGGGCACTACGCGGGTGAAACCGTAGGGCGCTGCATAGTACCGATAAGTTTCAAAATATACGGCGTCCTGTCGTTTGACCCGTGTGGAATCTTATCGCGTGGGAAATTTGGGATAAAATGTAGCCTATTTCCTTTCCCAAACTCAAGTTTTTCTCGATACCAAATTGCATTTAAATCGGTTCAGTAGTTTTGGCGTGAAAGCGCGACAGACAGGGTTACTTTCGCATTTATAATATTAGTAAGGATCCTCGTTTTTCTACCAACTTGAAAAACACATCATAAACAAATATAAACAATCGTCATATAAACAAAGGTTGTCTGGTAGAGATTGCTCTCGGCAATAAGACCGCCTTTGCCCATGTACCAAATGTTTTTGTCTAACTGTTTCTGTAATATGTCCTTGTGTGTGTATGTGCAATAAAGAATTTCTATCTATCATAATACATAGTTACATCCCAATAAGTCCGTAACACATAAATATTCACTCGTGTAACATAACATAACACGCCGTTCGTATAGATAACGCGTGTATTTTAACAGGTGCGACAGATAACCTAATTTGCTAAGGTGTACTCTTAACCGACTGCTGCATGTGTTGTGTGTTTTACATTATCAACATTATTATCTTACACTACGCCCCGCGGTTTCACCCGAGTAATTCCCGTTCCCGTACGAATATGGGGATAAAATGATGCCAAAAACCTTCCCACTGAATCACTCTATCTATTAAAACAAACCGCATCAAAATCCGTTGCGTAGTTTTAAAGATCTAAGCATACATAGGGACAGAGAAAGCGACTTTGTTTTATACTAAGTATGTAGTGATGATAATCATATTGCTTTCCTGTTATCTATCTATTAAACGAATCTAATTGACTGACTGATTAAAAAAGGCTGGTAGTACGGGGATGAAATTCGCTGTGAAAGTATAAAAGTATAAGGTAAGGTTGCGGGTTCGATTCCCGTGTGGGGTGAATATTTGTGTGAACCACAAATGTTTGTCTCGGTCTGGGTGTGTGTGAATGAGTGTGTGCGTAGTTTGTGATACCCTAGATACAAGTTACGGACTTAGTTAGGGGTCAGTTACTGTAATGAGATGATGGAGGGAATGATTTATATTTTATATGCGAAAGTTTGAGTGTGTGAGTAAGTTTGGATGTTTGTTACTCTTTCACGCAAAAACCACTGTATCGATTTAGATTAAATTTAATACAGATGTTTCTTACAACTAGGAATAACACATAGGATAGAAATATCCCGAAAACTTAAAAATCGAAATGGCATGAGAAAGGCGAGCTTAACACTAAGAGTTCCAGCATACCTTATTATGCTTATTGGAATCACGAGCCAACCCAGGGCAAATAACTAGTATATATATAGGATTCGGGCCGTTTTCGGCCACGGCGACTACTTCACCTCCGGCTACGACTGTCTGTCGTGTGCCCTCATGTGGCTTATGTAACCAATCTTCTTGGCGAAGACCCTGAAACATACCTAGTATTGTTTACGTAACCCATCTGTGGGAAACATCGTCTGTCTGTGCTGATAACGTAACAAGCCAAATTTGCAATGTTATCGGTTCAACGGCCTTACGTATTGATAACGGGTCTATACACCTAACTCGTTTACGAATAAGTTTTAGGTTTGGCTCGTAATATTGTGAACTAGCAGCGCCCCGCGGTTTTACCCGCGTAGTACCCGCTCCCGCGAGAATGCGTAGCTCGTAGTATCATACAATCTCGGCACTATTCACCATCGTGTGTTAAAAAAATTAAGTAACAGCGCCGTCTATTGGTAGGATTTGTGACTACAAAAAGTTACAATAAAACATACGATTACTTATACACAATCCCATGGGAATTTCGGAATAAAAAGTATCCTATGTGTCATAGATATAAGGAACATCTGTACTAAATTTAATCTAAATCGATACAGTAGTTTTTGCGTGAAAGAGTAACAAACATCCAAACTCACAAACATCCAAACATACAAACTTTCGCATTTATAATATTAGTAGGATTGGGATATTTGGGATGAAAGTATCCTAGATGTTAAACTAGGTTATTAGCTGTGTGCTAAATTTTATCCAAATCTGTTCAGCTGCATCAAGCATGAACACGTAGTATACAACATAGGGCCGATTTTTCCATCGCCAGATAACTTTTATTCGACGAATAAAATTGACGTTTGACAGATTTTGTATGAAATAAGTGTCAAAATTTCAAAGTTATTCGTCGAATAAAGTTATCTGGCGATGGAAAAATTGGCCCTAAAAAAAAAATAGTCCGTCTTATAGATTTCCAAAAAATATTGGACACGTTTTTTTTTTCATGTAAACAAATAATTAAGACGATACAGTGCGTCGAAAACTCGTGAAACGTCACAGGTTGCTGCAATTTTCACCAACAGTTGATGTCACAAGCGCCCTCTCCAAAACTTTAACGCGTTATAACGAAGTCAGTTTTATTAATTTGATGAAACAAAAAAATACGTGTTTAATATTATTTCGAAATCTATCTGACGGACTAATTAGAATTGCAATTTGTTTATCCAGGAAACTACCCTATTGTTTGTACGCTTGTATCTTTTAAACTACGCAACGGATTTTAATGTATGTTGACCTTAGAAAAGTAAGTCAATACTTCTTTAAGATGACCTTTAAGTAGGATATGTACCTAGTTGCGGGTTCAATTCATTTATGGATCTCACAAATATAGGCAAATCTTGCACGGGAATCGAACCGACCACTCTTCGTTAGACCTGGGCCCTGATTCTCTAAACTATTAAGCAGAGGTAATGCTACTCAAATGTGTTTTAATATCAACATTATGGCCGTTTTTTTGTCATTTGTTGTCATCTTGGTATTCTCTTAGTGAAAACTACTCCGCTGACTCAATGGCTCCATAAAACTTAGATGGTTGTCATGGAAACAGTATTCTGACGTTTATTTGTCAAAAATTTTATATGCAACAAAGACCACTGAGACACCATAGCCATATGAATAAATGTTAGCAGAATACCAAATGTCTGACACTCTCGTTATGGCCTCAATATCGACATATTGTCTGATCAATAATGTCAAATTGCAGACTTAGGCCCCTAAATGTTTTTATCCTCATATGCCCAAAGGCGTTTGCCAGGAAATCGGGAGGTGTGAGTTCGATTCCCACCCATAGCACTATATTGACGTAGACCCACTCCAGACACAATCATTACCTAAGTTAGAGGGGTTAACAAGACTACTAGTTATGTTAACACATTAAAAGTTTTTTCGGCTAGCCTGCGCTACCGACTTGCCGTCCGCAGACCATCCACCACGACTCAACGGCCAATAACTTGCCGTGCGTGTGCCTACACCTGCACACGCGAGGACCTTTACAAGGCCACTGATAGTGACATATCGGTGGCCGAGTTCTGGTCCTCACAAATATGAGTCGACACGCAAAGAAGAATAGTTTTTCAAAAATACTGTTTAAACTTACGTAGTACAATAATCTGATAAAATTATCTCCATTATCTGAAACACAAATAAATAACATCTAAACATGACATGATGATTGATTTCATTTCGAAATTGTACCACTAAATATGATAACTGAGTTTAGTATATACTATCTGTTCTCCTGGCTTCGATCGCATATACATAGTATATAATGACTTATACAGATGGAGTAAAAAGTGTATTATAGGTTTTACGAGTATTATAATTATGTCATCTTATTGTCTTATAGAAGCGGCGCCCCGCGGTTTCACCCGCGTAGTTCGAGTTCCCGTGAGAAGGCGGGGATAAAATTATGCTAAAACTTCCTTTTTAATCACTCTATCTATTAAAAAATGATCTCAGCAAGTAGTTTTAAAGGAAGGGACTGCGGGAAGCGACTTTGTTTTATACTATGTTTTAGTGATGTCAGTCGTTCCTCAATCGCATGGTAGATTCTCAAAGCTTCTTTTCCGAACCTTTATCCCATGTCTGTTTGGGGTCGGTTTTCAGTTTAACCAGATTTGGCGGAATGTCAGTATTTTACGTGAAGCGAATGCCATCAGACCTTCACAACCCAGAGGGCTATACGACATTTTTTGATTAAACCAAATGTTAGACTTTTGAGGGCTCTAACTACCCGTAACGACTGTCGATGATGTTGATACATTCTCATGGTAGATTCGCAAAGCGATTACGAAAAAACTGTTTATGTTCTACGGACAAATATCCCTCTGGGTTGTGAAGGTCTGATGGCAGTCGCTTCACGTACAATACTGACATTCCACCAAATGTGGTTCAACTGAAAACCGACACCAAATACACATGGGATAAAGGTTCGGAAAAGAGAGAAAATATTCAGCCCCTGAAATAGTAAAATGGGGATGAAAGTTTGCAAGACAATCCGGTATTTACAATTTTTAACCCACGACGCAAAAAGAGGGGTGTTATAAGTTTGACATGCCTGTGTGTGTGTGTATCTGTCTGCCTGTGGCATCATACCTAGCTCCCGAACGGATGAACCGATTTCAATTTAGTTTTTTTTGTATTAAAGGAAACTTACGTGCGAGTGTTCTTAGACATGTTTGATGAAAATCGGTTGACCCATTTAAAAGTTATGGAGGTTTGAAAGTAATTGTGTTGGGGGGTTTTTAAATTGGGTTTTTTTACTTACTTACCTACATAGATTTTCGGAGTCACTCTGACCAAGTAACTAAAGTCTATGTAATACACAAATTGTCATATCTACGAGTACCTAGTGTTGTGGATTGTATTAATGTCAACTCCGACGTTTAAATTGGGTTATTGATAAAAACCAGATTCATCTGTGTGTCTGTGTGTCCGCTGATAACGGGACAAGTTTGTTATTATTACGATTGGTACATTCGTATTGTTTTGGCTAATAATAATTTGTAAATATATAACTTGATTAGATTTTTGCCGCGATTTTTGGCGATTAGATTTTTTACCGACTTAAAAAATGGTTGATGTATTATTTATTATCACTATTATCATTATAATGTATGTTCTTCAATTTTACTAGGCTTCACCATACATAAAATACCAGTTCACAGTATGTAAACAATAGTTTGAGATTAATTTATTATAACTTAGGTTTCTTGCTTATAAAATATCATTTAAATTTAAAATTCATTATTAATTAACTTGTCTCTCCACTGATCTCAGTAGATCATAAGCTACCTATTGTTATTATTAATACTTACATATAAGTTTCACTATAAGTACTACTGTTGTGAAGAGTAAATAAATGATTTATTATTATATTATTATTATTATGTCAAACATGATAGGTCAGTCAGTCAGTCAGTGGTTCAGAAGTTTTTAGGAGTATCGGATAAGTTTATAGTTTATGTTCAAAGTTAGCATCAAAAGTGTGTTAACACATATTCAAATACTAGTTGCACCCCGCAGTTTTGCCCGCTTAGATCCCAATCCCGTGGGAATTTCGGGATAAATAGTTTTCTATGTGTTATTCCTAGATATGAGGAACATCTGTACCAAATTTTATTAAAATACATTCAGTAGTTTTTGCGAGAAACAGTAACAAACATTCAAACTCACAAACTTCAAGAAATAGATTTTATTAAGACACAATTTTGAGCACACCAACCTTTCAAGAATTATTTAAAATCCATGACAAAAAGTAGTCTATGTTTTCCATAAAATAAAGATAGTAATATTATCGATTCTAAACCTTATCAAAATTGATAGAGTATTTTCGTGATAAGATAAACACAGACTGATCTTTTCTAACTTATTATTTCTTCATTATAAATTATATATTCGTATTAACATGCTGAATAAGTTACACATTTTACAAATGTGGTGTAGGTCTAATTAATAAAAAAATATTCGATTAAAAGAACGCCTGTTAAGTTTATGTTAGCAAAAACAAATGCTTTTCTTTGCTATAACTTTTGTGACAGGAGAAATGGGATTTTTAATATTTTTAGCTGGTTATTAAAAATCGTTGTTTTTTATATAAGTACATATGTTTAAAGACTTAGACTTCACTAATTTGTGACCTTTGTGTGTGCTTTGTCATTTTTGGGTAGACTTCTGAAGTCTCTAACCCTTAAGTATGTTGATGTTAGTACAAAAATAGGCAAAACCGTCCAAAGCACGGAAACGCTCATGAAATTAAAAGCATACAAAAAAGATAAATAGGTAGGTATGTTATGTATTGTATAAAATACATGTCTGTTCGTATGTCTGTCTGTTTGTTTTGTCTCCTAGCCCTTCTCTAACGAGATGAGGAAGTTTCGAAATGTCAAACTAAAAATAACTCAATGTTTGTCTCTGGACGATTTGCCATAGAATAAATAACAGTTCGTATAATGAACTTTCCTAACTTGGTCTGTGTGGGCTTTGGCCTTTTCTGCTCATTTTCTTGAGATATAAATATAGATACTTAATTATAGTCGACTAGCGGCGCCCCGCGGTTTCACTCGCGTAGTCCGCTTCCTTGAGTTTTTGGGGATAAATTTATGCTAAAAACCATCCCCCTGAATCACTCTATCTATAAAAAGAAACCGCATCAAATTCCGTTGCTTAGTTTTAAAGATCTAAGCATACCTACATAGGGACATAGGGACAGAGAAAGCGACTTTGTTTTATACTAACTATGTAGTGATGTAGTGAAATTTCAATGCAGTTTTCGGTAATAGATAGAGTGATTCAAGAGCAAGGTTTTTGTCTGAAGTTATGCGGGTGAAACCGCAGGGCGCCTGCTAGAATACAATACTTTAAAGCGGCCATTTTGCTCGTGAGAATTTCACGATAAAATCCCTCTTTCCCGGTCGAGACAGGTCCGTGTTCGAACTGGGATATCACAGTTTGCTCTACATTATAAAAGTGTAGACAATATAGAGTAACTGATCAAAATATTTGTGTTTATAGTTTTAACGGCGTTGTTTGTAAACTTCGGAACCAATAAAGAGTTGAATAAAAACGAGCGGTCGTTTCGTAAAATGGAGAAAGAAAGAATGAAATATATGTTAGGTATTAGGTCTTTTAAATGTTTAAGTTCTTAGGTCTTATTTAATATTTACCCTTTAGCGAGCGCTCGCTACACCATTTTTTAACAATAACAATTCACCTGTAAATTATTAAAACGTAAGGTTGTCCATAAACTAAAATTCTACATTAAAAAACAAAATCAGCTGACCAACACAAAACGACAAACAAATTTAAATCTTAACCCCTCTGAACTAGATTCATTCTTCATTGAAACCCTAAAAAGCACTTCATGCTAACTCATAACAAAATTCTTTGATGAAAACTCGACTATAGCACATTGTAATAGGGTCGACTTTGAACTGTAGGGTGAAAACGTTATGGCGCAATGCCGTAGTGACGTCACGCTGCGTAAGAGAAATAGGTTAGTAGGTTGGTAGTACTGCCGGCAATGACCAATTTAATGCGAGCTCCCGTACACTAATAAAACATTCGGAATTTGAATATAAGGACGGCTCTTTCTAAAGTGGTAGTTAGCCGGGTTTTGAATTATGTTCGATAATTTATTACTTTTTTCCACATTGATTTACTTTTTATCGATTTTTGGAGTGTAATTCCTTGGTAGGCTTTCCTTTTAGTGTTTTTGCGGAAAATATCGGTCATTTTAGGGGTTTTATTTTGCGGAAAATACCGGAAAATTTGTTTTCTTCTCCTTTTATAACTTCCGCTTTTAGTACTTGGATCTTTTAAACTACGCAACAGATTTTAATACAGTTTTCAGTAATAGATAGAGTGATTAAAGGGGAAGGTTTATTCGTTATGTATTCGTATGGGGTTGGCATTTTACGCGGGTTAAACCGAGGGGCGCTACTAGTTGAAAATACAATCCCACCAAAAACATTCTGTAAAAAACTAGCCAAGTCTCGATGGAGCTGCTTGTTTATCTCTAAAAAGTAATGAAATCTAGACAAAGTCGTGCCAAGTGTAAGGTTCCTTACTGCGATTTCTTTATTATTACAGTTAATGTTGTGTGACTTGGCCGTTGAAGGATACACTGTACACAAGTACACAACTGTACACAAGGGTACAAAACTAGGTGCTCCATGACACTATTGCACCAATCTGTCGCCAGAACCACTACCCATGGACGATAGAAAATTGCCACTTGAAAAACGTTGATTCAATATCCAGTCAATTGTAGGCTTGATAAAGCTGCGTATTTTAATAATGTTACAACATTACGTGTAAACAAAATTGACTTGTACCCACTACTAACGTTTTAAACAATGTTCAACGGCCAAGTCACACAACATTAACTGTAATAATAAAGAAATCGCAGTAAGGAACCTTACACTTGGCACGACTTTGTCTAGATTTCATTACTTTTTAGAGATAAACAAGCAGCTCCATCGAGACTTGGCTAGTTTTTTACAGAATGTTTTTGGTGGGATTTCATTTATTTTTGTTGAAACGTGTTTATATTGTTTTTTTTTATTAGATTTTCTTATTTGACACATTTTTTTCTTTTTAGGAGTAGTATTTTATTACTAAGCGCCCCGCAATTTCACCCGCGTAGTTCCCGTTCACGTTTCCGTGGGAATTTTGGGATAAAAAGTATCCTATGTGCTTCTCCTGGTTCTAAGCTACCTCCCCACCAATTTTCAGCCAAATCAATTCAGCCGTTCTTGAGCTATAAATTCCCGTTCCCAATCCTGTGGGAACTTCGGGATTAAAAGTATTCTATGTTCTTCTCAAGGTTTTAAGCTACCTCCCCACCAATTTTCAGCCAAATCAGTTGAGCCGTTCTTGAGTTATAAATTCCCGTTCCCAATCCCGTGGGAATTTCAAGATTAAAGGTATCCTACGTCCTTTTCCTGGTTCTAAGCTACCACCTCACCAATTTTCAGCCAAATCAGTTGAGCCGTTCTTGAGTTATAAATTCCCGTTCCCAATCCCGTGGGAATTTCGGGATTAAAGGTATCCTTTGTCCTTTTCCTGGTTCTAAGCTAACACCCCACCAATTTTCAGCCAAATCAATTCAGCCGTTCTTGATTTTTAAATTCCCGTTCCCAATCCCGTGGGAATTTCGGGATTAAAGGTATCCTTTGTCCTTTTTCTGGTTCTAAGCTACCTCCCTACCAATTTCCAGCCAAATCAGTTCAGCCGTTCTTGAGTTACAATTCCCGTTCCCGTTCCTGTATAATTCCCGTTCCCGTTCGATTATCCTAGTTTTTATAGTTTTCCCTTTATGTAGCCATTAAACCCTACCTCTGTACCAAATTTTAGCTCTCTAGGTTTATGGGAAGTACTAGTTCTATTTTGATGATCATGAGTGAGTGAGTGAGTGAGTGAGTGAGTGAGTGAGTGTCTGTCATAAATACGAAACTTTGCATTCGCTTAGCTTCGGAACTAAATGACCTACAGACTTGAAATTTTATTTTAAGTATGTGATTGTATAGCTTACTGGATGACGAAAATTTCAGCGTTCTGGGCTTATCCAAAGGTTCTCAAATAGGGGCCTGAAAATGCGGCGAAAGGGTTCCTGTAAAGGATGGTACGGCAGTGTTTGCTTCGCGCTCGACTTGGCGGGGGGCACTGCCGTGCCCCCAGATTTCATTTGATAGGGGCGTCCTTTTAAAAATTAGCTATTAATTATTCTGTGACATTAGGTAAGTAGGTACTTACTTACATGTTTTATTTATTAGATATTTGTCACCACTCATAGTCGATTGGGGAGGGAAAATTTGGGGGTAGTGAGGGGATGATTAATGTACTGATACTTTATTATTGTAGTAGGTATGACTTAATGACTTTTCATTTCTTTTAATTTTTTGATGACTTAAAATATAGGTTACTATTATTATTAGCCAATAAGGTAGGTACAATTGGTCAACAAACTGAATTGGTTTAAGTATAAATTATTTATTACTAGCTGTGCTATCCGCGTGGAACCTTATGCCGTGGGAGTTTCGGGATAAAAAGTGTCCAATGTGTTATTCCTAGGTATGAGGAACATCTGCACCAAATTTCATTAAAATCCATTCAGTAGTTTTTGCGTGAAAGAGGAACAAACGTCCACACATCGAAACATCCACACTCACAAACATTCGGCTTAATAAAAATTAGTAGGATATTTGTAATCTACAAAATAAGTACTTATTTAAAGTATCTTAAGGTTTTCCCGTATTGAAACCCAGAATAAACATAGTAGCTTAGCTTAGATTAATCAACATTTGACAGCTACCAACTAAGTATGAGGCCTCGGTACCTCTCTTGGTTAGAATAGTGCTACGGTTCAGCACGGTCATAGGTCTCAAGTCCTGCCTGCCTAGCATGACTGTGCGTGATAAAATATATAAGACACCACGAAATAATATCGATTTCGCGAGCATGACCAAATGAATTATGGCGTGGTACGATTTGATAAAATTAAATATGGCGGCTATATTTATTATATTTTGACAGTTGGATGTCGATAAATAGCTATGAGACCAAATGCCATAAAAATTACGTGGTAAAATTAAATATGGCGGATATTTTCATCCTATTTTGACAGTAGGATGTTGATAAATTGCTTTATCTATCGCGTTTTCGAAGTCATGCTAGCCTGGCTGGCGACGCGCGACGCGGCACCTAGCGGCAGAGGTATTCTTTCGTCGCTGGGTGCCGCGTCGCTCCACTGCAGTGCAGTGTAGCGGAGGGCGGTTAGACCCTAATGCAAAAAAAAGGTAGCACTCCGGGAGTGCCGGCAGAAGTGAAAACTTCAATATTAACGTTGTGTTTAATTATAAGTATAAAAGTACTATCATTTATGAGGTAGAATACAATGTTTGTTTCTTACTTCAGTTATCATAAACGTCACGTGATGCTGATCTTACGCTTTTTCGATCAGCATCACGTGACCCTGACGCGAGTTTGAAAGTTTTTACCCATACAAAAAAAAGTGCTCAGCGCCGCTAAAGAAGTTTTCACTTCAAAAACATTATGTCTAAGTGTATGAAACACCAAAAAATTGTGAAAAATTATTTAATTCTAATAATATTATTTGTTTTGTTTCAGGAACGCAGTGGTCTAGACAACATGCGGTCTTTAGAGCACTATTTGACAGACATTATGAGGGCAGACGCCTCCGAACACATGAAAGGTACATTACAGTTTAAGAAAGTATAGAGCCACAATCTTTTCTGTGCCGGCGGCCATATTGGAAGCTCCTATTGTCATTGTGACTCTAATGTCATTTGGATACATTTTCAATAAACTGACAACCAAAAGGTGTGATTACAGCGACGCTGGCACCGGCACAGGAAAGATTGTGACTCTATAGTATTGGGTCTGTAAGATACCACTGCAAACTAAAGGTCTCTCTCTCACTTTCTCTCTATAAATATGTTATTGGAACTATAGTTTCGACCTGTAACTCGTACAAGATGAAACTATGAACTGAATGTAGTAGTAGTACAGAATAGGAATAATAGAATATTATAGGTGTAATCACCACGCTTGAAGCGTGTTGGTGATCTCAAATCAGAGTCACGGTATTGCTTGCCTTACTCAGGAATTAAACTCTGTACTAAATAAGTACTGCTCTAAATCGTCTGCTTATTCACAGTTTTCCCACAGTTTTTATTTTAAAATAAGTTTTAGGGGGAAAAGTGGAATAGGCAAATCGTCAGAGCCGTTACCCCGCGGTTTTACTCGCGTTAATAACTACTACTTCGTTCGTATAATGGTGGTAGCGTGTTTCCTCGATAATGGACTATCCAACACTGAAAGAATTTTACAAAACGAACTTTAGCGTGTTTAACGAAACATACTTTTCAGCTTTACAAAATTAGCGTGGAGTGTAAAAGTAAATAATAATGAGTAGGAATTTAACTTGAAACGATGTTTCATTTTAACATTTTTATAGTACACTAGCTGTGCCCGCCGTTTTACCCGCATAGTTCCCGATTTCGCGTCTTTTTCGGGATAAAACATAGCCTATGTCATTCCCCGGACCATAAGCTACTCCTGTAATTCAAGTCAATCGGTCCGGTGATGCCGTGACCAAGGGAAATAGGGATTCATTTTTATGTATAGAGACAGATACCTAACTGAGTTTTAAGTTAAAAACAACAATTATTTTTCTATTCTTTGTAAAAAATCTTCAAAAAAGTATCACTTGTTTACAAAAAAACTTACAAAGTCAATGTGCAGTCCGCAAAAACAGTAAATAGATTTCAACTTGACACATTTCGATGTAGACCGTGCCTTGTGATAGGCGGAGAGTGGAGCACACCACTCGTAGTGTCACTGGATCAGACAGTATCAAATACTTTTTAAAGTTAGCTTTGAACGAAAAAGAATTTAATAAACTAGCAGAATCCCGAGGTTTTACCCGCGTATTACCATCGCTTCATCCGCATCAAGAGACATTTAGGTATTTAAATCATTTCGTAGCAGAGGTCTAATCTGTATGGTGCCACATTTTTTTCTGTTCGTCGGCCAAAATTTGAAACTACTATTGTCATTTTGACTACCTATAATATAATTTGGATACATTTTGATTACACTGACAATCATCTGACAACCAAAAGATGCGATTACAGCGACGCTGGCACCGGCACAGGAAATATTGTGATACAGCATCAGAGTTCAGTTCAGTGTGGTTTGAACTATGTCAGTAACAGCAGACGAAAATTTACATCAGTATACTCGTTGTTAATCCACATTTTCTCTGTCAATGAAATTATTCAGAGAAAAAATGATGTAACATACGTACCTATAACCGATTCACAAAATTTTACATAGGCTACAGATATTTTCTAATCTAAGAGCATACAAACAAACTCTCTATTGAAAAAACAACAAATAAATAAAGAGTCTGTTCCATGATTATTTTATTATCTGTGGAACTCAATCGGCGGTTTACGCAATGCAGGCCGACCTTGGTTTCCATTGTTAAATAATTAGGTACGTAAACGGTGATTTTACCGCGACTCGGCACTAGTAGCAATCCATCTTACCACCGTACATTATGTAGCCTTGGAGGTATATAAATGAAATAATTAGCGATGTTTCTATTTTATATCAAGTTACATATAAAAATTATGTTGGTTGTAACGTAGCGTGATATTATATGGACCAGGGCTTTTCAATCTCTTTGATTTCAATATTTGTGTGAACCACAAATGTTTGTCTCGGTCTGGGTGTGTGTGTGAATGAGTGTGTGCGTAGTTTCTGATACCCTAGATACAAGTTACGGACTTAGTTAGGGGTCAGTTACTGTAATGAGATGATGTAGTAAATGATTATTACTTATTATTATTTTTTCGCGACCCCCTATGATGGTTTGAAAAATACTGACAACTCCTTTGTGCCATAGAGGAATTGATTGAAAAATAGGGAATGGATTTTCACGAATAAAAAAATCAAGAGAAAAAGATGCCTAGTTCTCTTTTTCATGGGATTTTTTCAGTTATAAACTGAAAATTTATTGAAAAATATCATCCTTATACTTCTCACTTTAATTTGTAATTTTTGATCCTTGCATATCCTTTACGTCCGTCCCCCCTTAAGGGACACAGTTAGACCCAGAGACAGAAAAACCTTGAAAATTATTTCCCGAAAATGAGCTTTTTTTTCCGCGATTTTTTCAATTCAATCCAGTAGTTTTTAATTCAAAACAAACAGCTCTAGATATTAATGTAGTTAAGTACATAGATTACTTGTTCTTACTGACTGACTATTTCATCAACGCTGAACCAAAAATAATGAGGGTAGAGCCATGAAAATTTGCGTGTGATACTGTTTGTGCTCTTGTTAATACGTTTTGGAAGGTAGAGCTATGCTAAATAGTACTTATTATGTAATTTCAGGAAGCTTTAGTAGATACCTATACTTAACTACATAATGTTTTATTTTTCAAATATATTCTTAGGATAGACTATTCTGACGTTACAACAATTATTTAGAACAAAGTAGAGAAAGGTAGGGCAGGAATATTTTTATATTTAATGGAAAACGTACTTTGGAGAGAACTACTCTAGCACAGTATAATAATAAGTACTAGACTCTAGGTTGCTTCATTTGAAGAAAACAGAAATTCGTTCATAACTTAGTTATGAATAAATTAAATCCCTCATTCATAAAAATCAGGCAACTAGTTTAAACGCTACGGTGCGTGGAATAAACGTAAATAAAGGTAGGCAGACGTTCTATGGCTAAAAGTAACATATTATTACAATAAAATCCCTTCCTAAACGGTGTATCTGTAAGTTAAACTGACATTTTCAAGCCATCTAAACTAGGCTTTGGTAAAAATAGCTATCAACCATTTTAGACTCGTGACACTAAACAAACAACCACCAATATAAGATGACCTCTACAACTATCAGAAACTACGAAAACGGGAGCTCAAGATAAAACGGTCGATTGCACAACTACTAACATAACCGGATTAAATTAAGATGACGTCAAAACCTAACAGTTTACAATTGGTTTGTCTACATATTTGAATAAGCCGGTTAGCAATAGACAAGTTACGCTGCTCATTTTAGTATGTGTTACGCTGTGGAATTTTTGGCGGATGCTAACGTGCGTTTTGATTTTGTCGTGTTGTATTAGATGCAGAGATTATTTTTTTTAAAGTTTAGTTTGAGTTTTAGCGCGGCAAAGATCGGATGACATTTGGAATATTATTTTTTTTATTTTACGAATCGGTGTTTGGGTCCTTTTAGCTAAGTTAGTTTTTTTTAAAGTGTTAAGTGTGGAGTGCAGTGTTTTTAGTGTTTAAGGTAAAAAAAAAACGGATTTAGAAAAGAAAAATGGAAATATTATAGTTTTTCAAGGATATTTTTCTTTTGTATTTAAATTACAATAGATAATAAGTAATAATTATGTTATGTTTGTGTGAGTTCGGAACGGAATAGTTTTTGAAACATTACCTTGAAAAAACTTTGTACAAAATGTAATTTATTTTTTAATTATTTTTAATTTTTTAAACATTTATTTATCTAAATAATTTAGACTGTGTTTATCATACTCAAATAATATAAATTAAAAGGACGACCGTCTTTTTTATTATTTAAAAATATCATAAAATGCATAATTATTAAATAATGCAAGCAACAATAGAAATAATCTATCGAATGTAGATCAAATGAGATCTCTTAATTAAGAAAAAAAATGAATTAGAAGTTTTTAAGTTTAACGCGTTAAAATAAACAGACTCTACCTATATAATTTATACAGTAAAATTCATAGATGAAATAGGTAGGGATTGCATAGGAAAATCTCTGCTTTTCAATATATTAGTATAGATTGTCATTTAAAAAGATTTAAAGAGATACCTTATCATATAAATCCTCTATGCTCCGTAGTTGATACTCTACATTCTATGCAATAGTAAGCTATTCAGCGTTAATTATGTTATAAGTATAACATAATACATGTTTTTTTGTATATTTTTTATTACCAGTATATTAAATTAGAATTGTTCTAAAGATTTTTTAATAAATACAATTTTGTATCGTAGAAAATAGCAACTGATAAAATTAGTTCGTTGATTCTCCGGTAGAGGCGCTGCCGCTGTCTTGTAAATAAATAACTTGCATCTCGTGATTGAACGAGCGTTGATGATTAGATTATACATACTTATAGAATACACGTTGATTTTGTATAAGAAAACATTGAAAAAATACGAAATCATTTTTTATTTTTATTGAACTCGTAAGTATGCAGTTTTTCTCAACAAGACCGTATTATGTTTCTTGTTTGAAACAACTGCCATAATTTTTAAGACACTACGCAGTTTTGTGCATTTCTCCAAAGAAAAATAAATAACTCTATCTGTAACAAAATAATTCCTAATTCAATATGGTTCCTACGTAATTCCGAAACTTAGCCATAGCATAGCTCTAGCTTCAGAATATTTATACAAATTTTATCCCCCTTTTCAACTATTTTATTTTATTCTATTTTGAATTTCCATAAATCATAGACTTACCTTCAATCTAAAAAAACATAGGTAGGTATAAGTACGAGCTTGAGCTGTAAGTGAAGGTTCATATCTGACGGAACATGCGTCGCGTATTATCGGTCGCGTAACGCCAGAACAGACAAATGGCTTATAGAATAACACGTATAATCGGTTGAGTTCGAACGGTCAAGTGTTTTTCAATACATTTGTCTGTTCTGGCGTTACGCGACCGATAATACGCGACGCATGTTCCGTCAGATATGAACCTTCCCTAAAAAAAACATAAGGACTTAGAAGTAAGAGTTTAAGGTCTTACTCTCTGCTCTACATTGACGATCCAATCAGTCATTACTAACATAAACATATACACAATAATATATGTATTGAGATCTGTATCGATCTGAAAATGTCACCGTGAGCGTTTCGTCAGCGCGGCCGTGGCCCAGTGGTTAGGCGTCGTGAAGCAACCCGGCCGGCCCAAGGTCGACCTCCGGCCATTGTAGTGTCAATTATATTAGCATGTTCCGAGCACTGTTTACACTTTACACTATTATTGTGGAGTTATTTGTTTAAGTTACTCTTTGAAAATAAGTACTTACTTATAAAATTCTCGTGTTCATCTAATATCTAAATTCTCGTGTCACAGTTTTCGTTGCCATACTCCTCCGAAACGGCTTGACCGATTCTCATGAAAGTGAGCATATTCAGTAGGTCTGAGAATCGGCCAACATCTATTTTTCATCCCGAAATTCCCACGGGAACGGGAACTACGCGTGTGAAACCGCGGGGCGCAGCTAGTACATATTTAAAATTCTCGTGTTCATAAGTCTTCCGAAACGTCTTGGTCGATTTTCGTAATATTTTTTGGTATATTCGGTAGGTCCTAAAAGATTGTATGATGAGACTGGCCTACTCTAAAAATGTTTATGGCAAAACAACATTTGTAGAGTTATTATTTAAACTTATCAGTCAAAAGCAAGTGGAGTGTCGGTGGCGCAGGGGTTAAGGCCGTTGACTTCCGATCGGAAGGTGCCTGGTTCGAACCCCACCAGTCCCGCCACGTCGGAGGTGCCTGGTTCGAACCCCACCAGTCCCGCTTTACAATCAAATTCAATTTACGAATTCATATGTACGTTAATTTCGACGCTCTTACGGTGAAGGAAAACATCGGAGGAAACCTGCACACACCTGGGAAGAAATTCTAAGGTTGTGTGTGAAGTCGACCAACCCGCACTGGCCAGCGTGGTTGACTAAGGCCTAATCACCCTAATTCAGGGTAGGCTCGAGCCCCTCGGTGGGGACATTATATGAGCTGATGATGATGATGAGTCTTAAAAGGCGTTAGGTGTGATTCTTAATCTAATTGTAATGTAAGTAAGTGTAGCGTCGAGCGGTGCTCTTGTTGATGTAAAAATGTATCTAACTCCACCTCCCTCCGTCTGTCGAAACGAAAACCGTAAGATATGACAAATATTTGATAGTATGAATTCGTCGGACATAACTTGCTACTTAATTACCTAAATTGTAATTATCCTCTACCTTTTACGAGTATACAGGGTGTCCGGGCATCGATCGTCGAGTTGAAAAACATAAAATGGCTGCCATTTTGTAATGGAGGTATCTAGAGAAAATTGAAATCGTGATTTGTCGATAAAAATACCATATTTTACCCCCTTAAAGTATCCGACATCGATGCCCGGACACCCTGTATAGTATATGAAAGTGAAGATACTAACGATACAATGATGCGATCTTCAAGTAAATTTACGAGTAGCTACTCACAAGTTTTGTCTTTGTCACTTGATTTAAAGTAAGAAAGAGATAAAACTAACTTTACTTGGTGAGTATTTTACGAGTGTATACTGTCGATGATGTTAGTACGACAACCGGGACCGACTTTAAACCGAACAATCACAAACATACATTTGATTACAATATCTATTAGATACAAAACTATTTTTTCCATTGATCTTTTTTGTCAACCAGTCAATGTGTCGGTAGTTATGTTCTAAAGTGATTATAAAAAGTGATTTTTTAAATGAATATAATGATCAACGAACACATGATGAGTAACATGGCTTATTACGGTAAGTTTTCAATATAATTTATATAAAAAAGTCATATAACTTTGTATTACAACCTGTACAACACTGCACTGCGCTCGTCACACAGAGACATCACTCGTTAACTCTCACATGTCCAGTAATATCTCTGACTACATTACCCTTCGAACTGTAAGGCCGGTGTCTTGAATTTAGCGGGCAGCGGGGCGCTAGCGGGGCGCTAGCGGGGCGCTAGCGCGAGCGGAGCGCTTAGCGCAGACCCATTCTTGAATTTAGCGGGCAAGCAGCGGGCAGATCGAGCGGCTGGGTTATTCCCGTCTGATCCCCCGTATCTGATACCCCGTTACGGATACCGTTTAATTATAAGTATATTTTTTTCTAGTCCGGTCTGATCCCAGTCCAGAAATAAATTTAAATATTTTATTCCGGTCAGATACCCTATTATATAATACCCTAAGTATTACCACATTATTTAGGACAGTCGGCAACAAAATATAATGTAGAGGTTTTTATTCAACCAACATTATGTATTAAAAAAATTACAATAATTGTTTTTGAATACCAGGAGAACAAAAATGTAAAAGTGGACTTTTCAAACTTGAGTTAAATTGATTCACAAATTACGTATTAATTGGACTTTCTTTGGAGAGTGATTAAAATTACCAGGAGAGCATAACCTTTATGCGTAAATTTCTAAATCACTACTTAATATAAAAAAAGTCGCTTTCTCTGTCCCTATGTCCCTTTGTATGCTTAGATCTTTAAAACTACTCAACAGATTTTGATGCGGTTTTTTTTAATAGATAGAGTGATTTAGTGGGAAGGTTTTTAGCATAATTTTATCCCCATATTCTTGCGGGAACGGGAACTACGCGGGTGAAACTGCGGGGCGCCGCTAGTATAAAATATAATATTAAATATTCTAAAAATAAATTTTAGGATATGAAATTCTAAATATATCTCCTTTAGCTAGATGGTACCGTGGTACTTCATTTCCAAAATCGGTAAGACTATAGATCTTCGGTACCTGAATTTAATGATGCTGTTTATTTGGGGGTGTTTTAAAGGCTCATTATAACCCATATAAACTGTTTTTAGAGTAAAGAAACGCATTATAAATTAATTACAACATTAATAAAATCCTATGGAAATACGTGAAAAATCAAGCAATTTTGACAGATATTGCATTAGATCACAGATTATGTCGTTAAATCATAGAGACCACAGAATATAGAGCCTTTCGATTATCACCGTTAAATTATATATAAAAAAAACTAGCTTTTGCCCGCAACTTCGTCCGCGTGGAAAAAATTTGGCAGAAGAAATGAGGCAGAATTTGGGATTTTGCCCCTTTTCTCGCCCTAGGAGGGGAATTTCCAAAAATCCTCTAGTAGTGGTAGCCTACTCCCTCCAACAACACACGTGCCAAATTTCAGCGCTCTACGACCAGTATTTTTACATCCAGTAGTCACTCAGTAACAGAAAAGTTTTATATATAGAGATAATAAAACACTTCAATCGAATTAAACTACATAATAATATGTTTCTTCTTGAAAGTACTTACCTCTCAATGAGAATAGGGGATCAGACCGGAATGGCAAAATATTAGGTGGATCAGACAGGAATAACCCCGGCGGCGCTATAGCGCTGTAGTGTTGGGACATTCAGATATTTGTCTTTATTTTCGACTCGACTTGACAAGAAGTAGAAAAATTGTTTTATTGATGAACGAAATGTCTAAACAGCAGCGACAACATCTTTTTGATTCAAACTTATTTGATTTCTTGTGAGCGAAAGAAGAAGTGAATCTCTATTATAGGGCGAGGAAAATAAAAGTTGAATTTTATAGAAATTATGAAGAACAAAGACAATGTCCCGACAATTTCTAGGACTATACAAGAATGAGTGCTTAACTTTATTAGATTTAAACTTTATTTTTAGATCCTAGACTAATCCGGTATGATAATGATAGGTTCACTCGGTTTGGCCTAAGAGAAAAATAAAATATGACAGTTCGCTTATAATCTATCAGTATTTTTAAAGAGCGAAATGAATGAAGCTGTTCTTTCTTACATTTTTAATGTGAAACAAAGGCAATTAAGCCCAACAACGTATAAAACTGGGTACGTACTCCTTGTTTCATTTAATGGAAACTAGTTGTGCCCCGCGGTTTCTCTCGCGTAGTTCCCGTTCCCATGAGAATTTCGGGATAAAAAGTATCCTATGTCCTTCTCCTGGTTCTTAGCTACCTTCCCACCAATTTTCAGGCAAATCAGCTCAGTCGTTCTTGAGTTATAAATAGTGTAACTCACACGACTTTCTTTTATATAGATTATAGGTTCGTAAAAATTAATGATAAACAAAAAAAAATATATAAAAAATTGTTAAAATAATTATTTGTACTATCACGTCGGAGGACATGTCGACACGTCACAAAATTAAATTTCACAACACTAAATAAGCGCAAAGCGAGCTCTTTGCGCAAAGCGCTCATTGCCCGCTCCCGCTCCGCTGCCGCTCCGCTGTGTTCGAAAACCGGTCCATTGAAATACACGGAAAGTATCTCCCCGCTCCCGCTCCGCTCGCGCTCCCGCTCCGCTAGCGCCCCGCTGCCCGCTAAATTCAAGACACCGGCCTAACACAGTAATGTTACACACTACTGTTTGACAACAAATACAGTGATATCCCAACTTTGTATTACAACCTGTACAACACTGCCCTGCGCTCGTCACACAGAGACATCACTCGTTAACTCTTAGAATAGTGAGTAGGAATAGTCGTGATGACCACGCTTGCATAACGTGTATTGGTGATCCAAAACCTGAACCATGTTCGGAAAATAACAAATAAATATGACCCAAGATTGGAATCGCATTTCCGGCTTGGCAACCGTGTTCATGCTACTAGTTTGTCAACAACTAATTAAAGAATTATTTTCGAAAATAATGTCTCATTACTCATCTAATAAATTAAATTATTGCACTCGTTGGTAAGTGGTCAGTTTTCTGCTTTTGGCTCTCTATAATTTGCTTCATTTTGTGTGTTGCAATATAGTTGAACCAAATGTTAGACTTTCGAGTGCTCTAACTCCCCTGTTCGACCGTCGATGATGTTAGTACGACAACCAGGACCGACTTAACGTGTACGGAGCACGGAAACGGGAATGACATTACTAAGCAGAGCAGCTACTTCGTTAAATGCCGCCTAATCATAATAAAGTAAAATTAAGTATGTAAATACAAAATTATGTTTTACTGACAGGCCCCGCGGTTTTACCCGCAAAGTTTCCGATCCCGTGAGAATTTCGGGATAAAACCTAGCCTTTGTCCTTCTCCGGACCATAAACTACTCCTGTACCAAATTTCAAGTCAATCAGTCCAGTAGTTCACCCGTCATGCTGTGACCAAGGGAAATAGAGATTGATTTTGATATAAAATTAGCGGCGCCCCGCGGTTTCGCCCGCGTAGTTCCCGTTCCCATAGGAATATGGGGATTAAATTATGCTAAAAACCTTCCCTCTGAATCACTCTATCTATTAAAACAAACCGCATCAAAATCCGTTGCGTAGTTTTAAAGATCTAAGCATACATAGGGACAGAGAAAGCGACTTTGTTTTATACTATGTAGTGACAATACAGTTCCGAGTGAATTTCCCGGCCCCTAAATTTGCGTGGCAACTATGAAATCGGTACTAAAAAATATAGTTATAATGTTTAAAACTTTTTTTTTGGTTAGATGAAATAGTCACCTATGTGAGGCACTAAATATTTAATTACTGGGATTAATAGGTACTCCAGAAAAAAATGTTAAACCTCGAAATCTTTCATCGCCGTGTCTGTCCACAACTCACCTTGATGTGTATTATACCTTCTTGATGAAAACCTATTGGTTGAATACATTGAAACCTAGTTTTATATGATACTTGGATAGTTAAGGTATCGTTACAGAATACACTTAATCAAATATTTAAACAATACAACGAATGGTTACTAGAAAAACATTTGTCCCAGAACTTTCTTTCATCGCCATGTCAAAAACATTTTTAAACATATTGTTCCACCTAACGACTTGCGTCTCCTTCTCTGTGTGCTAAACGTTGCCCAATAGTACCGCCTTAGTGCTCGACGTGGAAGGACGTGTCCACGTGCCTGCGTTTTCAAGCAATAAATGTAAGTGTATCCCATTTTTGTTACGGGACAGTTTTTCTTTCATCGCCGTGCATAGGTATAACTTCTATTTGAACAAGTTTATACTCTTGATTCAGCATTCGATAGAATCCCCATACTCTTCTGTTTATTTGTGAATTGTTTAGTTCTTAGGATACCTAATAGATTTTATGTAATTTTAAATTTTCGACTCGTTTCTCATCGCCATGCTTTCATTTCCGTGGTTTCCATAGCAAATATTTGCTATGGCAATGAAAAAAAAGACACGGCAATGAAAAAAATTTCATTGCCGTGTCTTTTAAAACAAATTACTTTCATCGCCGTGGTCAGGTCTTTCATTTCCGTGACTTATATTTTCATCGCCATGGTATGATTAGGCAAGGAAAACGTATTTACCTGTGATACAGTGTACCGAATACTGACAGTACAGTACTCATCAAGTAATATCTCTGCAATACGACAAAAGACTTAAGTAAAAACTCATAAGTACAGTAAATAACTCATTCGTTGTTACTGTACTCCTTCTAGCTCGTTTTCTTGATTCCTTAAGATCGTGACCGTTCTGATGCACTGTAATGGAGTCGTGTACCAGCCGTTCCACTCCGCTCTGTCTTCAACTCTTCTCAGAGCTGGTGATTGAGAGCCCTATTATTGCCTTGATCTGGTTTGACTAACGGGCAGGTCGGGTAGGTCTACCTTTCCCGCCACTAACCCTTGGGGAACACCGGCATTAATAGCCATTTGATCGGACGAGCATCCATCAAGAACGACCCGTATCGATCGATCCCGCAAGAAGTCTGATATCCACCCACACAAACTAACAGGCAGACCGTATGATGAAAGCATGCTTATAAGGCACGTAATTTTGTGGACCCCTTCTTGAGCAGGGGGATCAAAAGCGATTCTTTCCAATCTTTAGGCCATATATCATAGGGGTTTTATGATAATCTTATAAAGAAATTCGATCAATTATTATCATTCGATGTGGCGTAGATAACCCGTCTGGGGGAGTATGCCTCTCCTTCTCGGAGACAGGCGTGTATATATATATTGTATGTTAGGATAATATAATGCTCAAGTCAGTATATAAAAAAAAAAAATTATGTATGGATTTTCATTTCCGTGGTGATTCTTTCATTACCGTGGGACAGTTCTTTCATTGCCGTGGACGCTTGTTTCATTGCCGTGCACGCATGTTTCATCGCCGTGGCATGAAATTTTTAAACTTGTGTAATTCGTTAGTTTTTTAAGTAATCAGCTTGATAATAAGCAAGAATACATACATTATCAAGTAGTATAATAAACGCTAATTATTTTTGAAAAAAACTTAAAAACAAAAAAGTCCACGGAAATGAAGATTTTTGGGCACTTGTTGAAATTCACTCTTCCATGCTTTCAGACCTACCTGTTAAGACAGTAGGTGATATCAGTCAGTCAGTCAGTTGAACATTAACAAAGTAGGCTCAAGGTACAACCAGCTGTATCGTTCCCCGATCTATATTTGGGTCAGTGGCTAGGATTTGCCCTACTTTCGGTAACCATGGCAACGGGGGCGGCCATGTTGTGGCTGCCATGGCGACGCGCATGCGCTCTGGCTGCGTGATCTCTGATAAGGCGTGGCGTGATAAGAGTTGCAACATTGATATTTTTATTATGAGATACTATACAAACATCCTGCTTTACGTAGTTCCAGTTTGTGAATATAATCTTTACTAATATTATAAATAACTAGCTGCGTCCCGTGGTTTCACACGCGTAGTTCCCGTTCCCGTGGGAATTTCGGGATGAAAAATAGATGTTGGTCGATTCTCAGACCTACTGAATATGCTCACAAAATTTCATGAGAATCGGTCAAGCCGTTTCGGAGGAGTATGGCTACGAAAACTGTGACACGAGAATTTTATACTTATATTAGAAGATTGTTTTGGTGGGGCATTGTTTATCTTAAACTAGCTGTGCCCCGCGGTTTCTCTTGCATGGATCCCGTTTCCGTGGGAATTTCGGGATAAAAATTATCCTATGTCCTTCTGGTTCTTAGCTACCTCCCCGCCAATTTTCAGCCAAATCAGTTCAGCCGTTCTTGAGTAACTAACTAATTGTGTAACTAACATGACTTTCTTTTAATTATACATACTAGCTGTGCCCCGCGGCTTTACCCGCGTGGAACCTTATCCCGTGGAAATTTTGGGATAAAAAGTTATATCCTATGTGTTATTTCTAGGTATGAGGAACATCTGTACCAAATTTCATTAAAATCCATTCAGTAGTTTTTGCGTGAAAGAGGAACAAACATCCACACATCTAAACATCCACACTCACAAACATTCGGCTTTATAATATTAGTAGGATATGTAATAAATGATTTAAATATGTATTTTCCGATTGGATCCATAGTGTCTTTTCTTTAAAGCCATCGTGTTAGTGCATGCCTCGTCTATTATTATAATACGTCTATGAGTGAACTAGCGACACACAACAGTTCTTTGTAATCCATTTTGCTATACTTGGACAATCCTATTTGTTTTCTAGGTTTCCACTTATATTCTTACTTTATGTACTTACTTCCTAGTGATGCTCCTCTATATACTTCAATATACTTACTTATTGAGTCACAATCTTGTCTGTGCCGGTGCCAGCGTCGCTGTAATCGCATCTTTTGGTTGTCAGTTTATTGAAAAGTAGCTGTGCCCCGCGGTTTCACCCGCGTAGTTTCGTGAATTTCGTGATAAAACATAGCCTATGTTCTTCCCCGGATCATAAGCTACCCCTGTTCCAAATTTCAAGTCAATCGGTTCAGTAGTTTAGCTGTGAAAAGGTAACAGACAGACAGAGTTACTTTCGCATTTATAATATTAGTTAGGATTAGGATGTAAAATGATATGAGAATCAAAATGTCAATAGCAGTTTCCAATTTTAGTCGCCGGCACGGAAAAGATTGTGACTCAATCGAATACTTAGTAATAATACTTGTAACAGTAACAGTGGAAACTTCACTGGTTAAAGTGTTAGCTTAAGTACATTATTAATTGTTAAATATAGTACTGTTTGTTTCACAAATAAAATAAAATACTTTTTCATCCCACTAGCTCGGAAAGTATGTTTTTAATCCCCGATATCTGGGGGTAAAAGTCGATTTTAATCTCAAGAGCGGAAAGTATCGGGGTCGCTGTAGGCAGCCCCTGCAGGACCCAAGGCAATTTCGCTAACTGGGAGTAAAAGTCGTTTTTGCGCTCTAGAGGTTAAAGTAAATTTGAATTTAGAACATCGTGTGCACCAAGTGTGATGATGTTTTGGATTCACAAACTGTCATACAACTTTTTTTATTTCAAATTCAAACTCGGAACCTCCTTGGTGTACTTACTTATTTTTTTATTTGCTTTGCGCGTGATATTTTTGCTTTTCACTTAATATTGTGATTGTTTTATGTTTTCATTTAGTAATTTCCTCGCTGAGGGGGGATGAAAAATAATGTGTTGCACTCGAGTGCAAACAATTTTTAACCTTGTGCTCCTTTGAGTCTCTCGCTAACGCTCAGGATTCTTATTTTGAATCCCTCACTGCGCTCGTGATTCAATTTTAGAATCCTTCGCTGGCTCGGTCCTCAACTGGAGCCCCGATTAAAAAGCAACTTTGCACTCTTGTATAACAAATACACACATCAAAAGTGTCTAGGGATCAACATATATATTTTTGCAATAACTTTTCTCCTGATTGATATTAATTAAAATTTTCTTTAAGGATTCATCAAATAAAGTGTTTTCGTTTGTCACAGTAACGATAAACCAAGTCACCTTTGCATTAATAAAGAAATATGCCATTTTCCTAATAAAAGGATTTTTGACATTTGAACCACTAACATTAAAGTTCGAAAAAAAGACTGAAATAACAGTTTTCTTTAAAATTTTATTGGGTAACTTAAACAATTAATAATCCGTGTTTCTACCGCGAACACTAACAACACAAGAACATCGGTTTGGCATACTCAAAATGAGTTCATCCAAATCACGCTGTGGAATGGCCGCCCATGTTCGTTGCAACAACAAAAAAAAGTCTTCTTGCGACTGGATACCCTCCATATTCGGCAGAGCTCTTCTCTGTAGCATATCCCATGCATGCTCAATCGGGTTCAAGTCTGGCGACTGAGCAGGCCAGGGCAGGACATTGATGTTAGCTGCGGCGAGAGTCTGTCTTACAACTCTTGCGGTGTGCGGTCGTGCATTATCATGCATTAACTGAAATAAGGGACCGATTTGCACTTGTAGAGGAACGATGACGTCTGATACAATCGTCTCAGCATAAATTTGAGCGTTGAGGTTGCCTCTGATCCAAATCAACTCAGTTCTTCCGCCGATCCAAATACCCGCCCATACCATGATGGTTCCACCACTATAAGGATGGACTTCCTGGCAGGATTTTAATCGCTGTTGGCGTCCAGGGGTTCTCCAGTGTCGTATACGTCTTGTATCCGGTCTCATACCAAAACGAGACTCATCAGAAAAGCACACGAAACGCCATTGTTCTTCTGCCCAATTTCTGTGTTCAAGAGCCCATTGATATTGAATCCTACGATTGTGCATTGCTATAGGTGGTACCCGTAGCGGTCTTCGGGAATGAAGGTTCACTTCATGCAAGCGGTTTCTGACTGTTTGGTCGCTAATTAAGTTCCCTGAAGAGTGATGAAGCCGCACGGCTAACATCATGGCGGTTATTGTTGGAGCTCTTCGAGTTAAGATTTGAATGTATCGGTCTTGTCTCCGTGTGGTGCAGCGATACCGTCCTCCATGGCGCTCAGCCACGGTACCAGTGCTTCGGTAACGTGTCCAAAGTCGACTGATAACACTCTGACTTGTATTCAGAGCTAAAGCCACAGTACGTTGCCGGGAACCAGCTTCTATCATTCCCACGGCTCTGAGCATTTCTTCCCTGCTTAAATGACGTCGCCGCTCCATAATAACGTTGGTTTTAATCAGTAGTAGGGAAACAGTAGCACTAATAATGTCTTCAATGCGTTGTATGTTTTTATAGGGAAAATATTGACAGCTGATTTTCATCTTTTACTCGAATTTGATTCACAGTTCCTGATTCAAATTATGAAATGCACCAAAAAGGATCCATATAAATTTATAAAATCATAAATTTATTACAAAGCCACATCTCAATCTCAAGAAATCCGCATAAAAATGCTTGATCCCTAGACACTTTTGATGTGTGTAACTAATGTTAGAGCCCTAAAAACTTAAACATATGTTTGTTCCAAAACTGTCGTATAACCCTCTAATATTGTTGTGTGTGTGTGATGGCGGTCGCTCCACGTACAATACTGACATTTCGCTGCAATTTGGTTCAAATAAAACTGACTCCAATCAGCCATGCCATAACAAGGGTTTCGATGAATAAGGTATTAATCTATTATAAAATATGGTAGGCATTTTCGTGCTTCAGAGGGCACGTAAAGCCGTCGGTCCCGGTTGTCGTACTAACATCGTCGACAGTCGTTACGGGTAGTTAGAGCCCTCAAAAGTCTAACATTCAGTTTAACCAAGAATGTCGTAGCCCTCTGGGTTGTGAAGGTCTGATGGCAGTCGCTTCACGTAAAATACTGACATTCCGCCAAATCTGGTTAAACTGAAAACCAACCCCAAATAGACATGGGATAAAGGTTCGGAAAAGAAAAGAATAAAATTTGGTAGGCAGCAGCGTCACACTATTTTTAATCTATTCTTTGGTAGAGTATGATACACATTTATTATAACAGAAAATAGATAAGTTTAAGTATTCGAAAATTTAAAAAACATAATTTAAAATACTTACTGTAAAAATGGAATCTGCATTAAAATTTTCACGGTCGTAGGTAGCCATAGCCCCAGTAGTATTATACATTGATGAATCAGTCAGTCAGTCAGTGAGAATAAGTAATTACATATAAAGATTTATAGATGTCTGTCATCTCGCTCTCTCGCGAAGCTGATGACAGACAGGCCGACACACATGCCATTTTGATTAATTTCATGTTTTTATTCAATTCTATTTTGGGCACTTTTAAAAATGTATAAAAAGTAATGTGTTGTAAGAAAGATATTTTCGGTTTCTTATTTTGAACCGAAGATCTCCAACATATTTATGTTCGATATCTATACTAATATTATAAAGAGGAAAGATTTGTTTGTTTGTTTGTAATGAATAGGCTCCGAAACTACTGAACCGATTTCAATAATTATTTCACCATTAGAAAGCTACATTCACCCTGAATAACATAGGCTATATTTTATCCCCGTATTCCCACGGGAACGGGAACCACGCGCGTGAAACCGCGGGGCTAGTTCTTACATAAAAACGTCTTTTCGTGTAGTCTGTGTATCGCGTTTCTAGTTTTACAAATCGAAAGTGGTAGCATAAGCGGACCTCTTACAAATGTATGTTCTCCTGGTACTTTTCTCTCTAGTCAGGTCTGTCCTGTTGTCCGTGTATCCCGTCCTCTATCCTGTGACGTCTGCACGTTCACGTGACCTCCTACAAATGTATGTTCTCCTGGTACTTTTCTCTCTAGTCAGGTCTGTCCTGTTGTCCGTGTATCCCGTCCTCTATCCTGTGACGTCTGCACGTTCACGTGACCTCCTACAAATGTATGTTCTCCTGGTACTTTTCTCTCTAGTTAGGTCTGTACTGATGTCTGCGTATCCCGTCCTCTACCCTGTGACGTCTGGACGTTCACGTGACCTCCTGCAAATGTATGTTCTCCTGGTACTTTTCTCTCTAGTTAGGTATGCACTCCTCTATCCTGTGACGTTGTTATCTAACACTAGGGACGTTAACATGTCACCGCTGAAACTATCATGACGGTACATTATACTGACGGATTATCATCTAAGTAACACGAACAGACCTCCTATAAATGTATGTTCCCCTGGTACATTTTTGTTATAGAGAATGTTATGAGGAAAATTAATTTAAAAACACCCCCAACACAATTACTTTCAACCCTCATAACTTTTAAACGGGTCAACCGATTTTCATCATACATCTAAGAATACTCGCACGTAAGTCCCCTTTAATACAAAAAAACTAAATTGACATCGGTTCATCCGTTCGGGAACTATGATGCCACAGACAGACAGATACACACACACAGACACGTCAAACGTTATAACACCCCTCTTTTTGCGTCGGGGGTTCAAATACGAGTAATAAGCTGTCTGTTTGAATGCGCTAATCTCAGGAATTACTGCATCAAATTGAAAAATTCTTTCAGTGTTAGATAGCCCATTTATCGAGGAACGTAACGGCTATATTCACGTTACGCTATAACCAATAGAAGTGGAGAAATATTAACGTGTGTCAAACCGCGGGGCAAAGGATACTGGTAACTATCATCCGTAATTTTTCGCGCGTTTTTTGTTTTTTCTTTCTTATCGAATGCCTACGTCATAGTACCTATCTGTAGTGCAATCCAGAAGTAAAAAAATGAGTTGATAAATCAGTCAGTCAGTCAGTAACGGTTATCTCCCATTTCGTCTCAAGCAGGTGAACTGCAAAATAACCTCAAATGGGCTTCAAACGCTGTAACGTTATGATTGCAGCAGAACTAATGCACTGCAGTATCCATGGAATTAGGTCACATGGGCGACCTGGCATTCAGGTTAGGTAGGCTTTGCCTAGCATTGTGTTCATTGGATAACAGGATCGATTCTCTATACAATATAGGTAAATAGTCCTACTTCTATGTAAGGAAATAGGACTACATTACATAGTATAAAACAAAGTCGCTTTCACTGTCTCTATGTATGCTTAGATCTTTAAAACTACGCAACAGATTGTGACGCGGTTTGTTTTAATAGATAGAGTAATTCAGTGGGAAGGTTTTTAGCATAATTTTATTCACATATTCCCACGGGAACGGGAACTACGCGGGTAAAAACGCGGAGCGCCTCTAGTATAGTATAAAACAAAGTCGCTACCCGCTGTCCGTCCCTATGTATGCTTAGATCTTTAAAACTACGCAACGGATTTTAATGCGGTTTGTTTTAATAGATAGAGTGATTCAGTGGGAAGGTTTTTAGCAATTATATCTCCCCATTCTCACAAGAGCGGGAACTTCGCGGGTGAAACCACGGGGCGCTGCTAGTATAGTATAAAATGAAGTCGCTTCCGTTGTCTGTTCGCTTAGAACTAATCAACTTAAAATTCGCTTAGAATGATAAGCTAATCAACGGATTTCGATGCAGTTTCAACAATTGATAGAATGATTCAAGAGGAAGATTAGCAGTAAATATTCAGAAATTTTATGCAGTGAAATCGTGATGTTTTCTTTTAATTAGCTGTATTGCACCTTCAATGAAATCTAAGAACTAGTAATGCCACAGAATAATTAAAGTGGGCAGTTTTGCCGCAATTAGACCTTTTCAATATGAATCTTGTGTTATTAACCTTTAATTAGGCTTTCGAGGTTTCTACTACTGTCGATGATCAAATTTATTAGTGCTCTGCTCCTATTTGCGTGATCACAGCTTCCTTTCCTCAATAAATGGGCTACCCAACACTGAATGAGCCCCTTGTTGTGGTCGAAGTTTAGTGGCAGCGGCCATCAGTGGTGGCGGATTTAGTTGGTTGTAAACCGAAAAAACTTATCAAATCGGACCTGTAGTTCCTGAGATTAGCGCGTTCAAAAAAACAAACTCGCTTTTATAATATTAGTACCTACAGATATTTATTAGTATGTATTGTAGAGATAAATAGGTTTGAATATTATCAGAACATAGGAATAAATATTAAATACTTACCAGTGTTGCTATAAAATGTAATTTCCAAGGATGGTATTATCCGGCCAGTTTCAATGGTGCCCCTCCCCGCCCGTGGCTATTGATTTTCGCGTGACCTACAAACCGGCCGCTTTATGTCACCGCAGGTCAGTAAGTATAACATCATTGTATGTCGGCTAGTTGCTGTTAATAATAAATAAGGATTTAGTAGGCTAATCCTTCACTAGTTTATAATACTTTTTATATTAATATGTACTTTAAATATCGATCTTAAAATATTTGATATATTGAATCCCTATTTCCCTATTTCACGACCTTCAAGTAAAGTTACTCACCAATTAAAGTTAGTTTTGTCTCTTTGTTACTTTGTGACAAAGACAAAACATGTGAGTAGCTACGCGGAACCTTACTTGAAGATGGTGAAATAGGCCCTTAGTTACACGCGTGAACGTGTCCGATATTGCTAATTCTTATTTTGTTATGTTTTTAAACGGTCATGAGAAGGTTCTTCTAAGAGAAAATTCGGAAAAATCAACTGTATGTTGGACCCAAGTCGGGGCAGGTCGCTAGTCGCGTCACAGATTACTAAATAGTTACTACGTCGCGTATAAAAAGCATAATTAAAATTTTGTTTACCTCGATGTTAACTTTGTTTTATACCATGTATGTAACTAGCTGTGCCCCGCGGTTTCACCCACATCATATTATATTAAAACCTTCCTCTTGAATCACTCTATCTATTGACAAAAATCTCATTAAAATCCGTTGCGCCTTCTAAAAGATCTTGAGAAAGACAGACAAGCGACTTTGTTTTATCTAATACCTATATAAAATTCTCGTGTCACAGTTTTCGTTGCCATACTCCTCCGAAACGGCTTGACCGATTCTCATGAAATTTTGTGAGCATATTCAGTAGGTCTGACAATCGGCCAACATCTATTTTTCATCCCGAAATTCCTACGGGAACGGGAACTACGCGTGTGAAACCGCGGGACGCAGCTAGTACTATGTAAAAATCTCGCTTTATCGTCGTAAATTCAATATTGTACATAGTTATTTGTTAGTTGTTGTATAGTTTGAGTAATAGCCGGCTGAGGTCATGCGGTAATAAGTTGCTTCCTCTGACAACTACGCGTTACCCGACTTCCCAAAGGGGAGTCATGTGTTACGATCGACGGCTAACCAAATATTATACTAAAATAAATAATACTTATCCTGCTTTGATTTCCTCTTTCAATTATTTAATTTGTGGCCTAGTTTGCTGTGATATGTGTATGCAAGAATGCTAGTTGTTTGCCGCGGATTTTCTTGTGTTACCGTTAATCAAGGTGCGGATGCGGATTTCAATTTTTTTATTCATTAAGGAAATAATAAAATAATTTAATACATTTTTATTTGTATAATTTTCTTGTAAAATAAAAACAAATAAAAATATTATAAAATAATCAGGAAAATTCAATTTAAAAAGCGGCAATACAAAATTACGAAAAAGTTTTTCAAAAAGAGTTTGGACTCATTCAAATGAAACCTCACAAGTCATAGCACACTAGATCAAAAAAAAGTATACGTCAATCGAATTTCGAAATCGTTCGTCGACTTTTTTCATTCGTGTCCTCCATCGTGGCATCGACACGTTTCCGAGAAAATTAAAATAAAAAAATTACATTTTGTACGAAATACGTTTCAGATAAACCGTTATTGATATTATGTCTGTTCATACAATTCCGCTGGTGACGCCTTTTATCAGAGGCCCTAGATTCCCGTACAGAAAGAGTGAGTAATTTTATTTTCATTTTAACAAAAATTTTAGAAGGAACTTTACTAGAAATTTTCAAAGTTATTTTCGTTTTAAGTTTCGGGTTCGATTCCCATTTGCTATCAGATTGCTGTTTATTTTTAAACGTCTTAAAATATTTTGTATATTTTTCGCTTAGATAAGTCAGAGGTGACTTATCTAAGATTTTTCGGTAATATTTTTTGACATTCTGATGTGGACATTTTTATTCTTTTGATAGGTAAGTATTTATTATTGCATGTCATGTAATTTTGCAAACATGTTTTGAATCTATCACTACGTTTATTCCTGCTCACTGTACTAATATCTTCAGTGAGAAAGAAGCTATTTTATGGATAACTAACAGCGCCCCGCGGTTTTACCCGCGTAGTTCCCGTTCCCGTGGGAATTTCGGGATAAAAAGTATCCTATGTTCTTTCCTGGACCATAGGCTAACCCTTTACCAAATTTCAAGTCAATCGGTTCAGTAGTTTAGCCGTGAAAAGGTAACAGACAGACAGAGTTACTTATTGTACTTATTTGCGTCGCACTTTAGGCCATCCTTTTTATTCTTGTAATCCTTAAGGATTACAAGAATAAAAAACCTATTTTAGGATAAACCTTACGCGATCCTACATTGAAAATAATTCTTATAATCCTAATCCTAACTATCCTAACAAATATTATAAATGCGAAAGTAACTCTGTCTGTCTGTTGCCTTTTCACGGCTAACTACTACTGAACCGATTGACTTGAAATTTGGTACAGGGGTAGCTTATGGTCCGGGGAAGAACATAGGCTATATGTTTTATCCCGAAATTCCTACAGGAACGGGAACTACGCGGGTGAAACCGCGCTAGTTAAAAATAATTCTGATTAAACCCAGTAAGGTTCCAAATGATTGACAAGTCACTCGATCATTTTGTAACGCATGACCAACTAAAATCGATTTAAAAGGTAAATGACCTTTCAGAAAGCCCTAAAACTAAAAATACTTGAAGCGAGAGAGCAGTTTTTTCTATTTAAAATCTTACTAGCTCATCCCGCGGCTTTACTTGCAATTTTCTAAAAAAAAAACCCCCTCTGTAGGTACTCGTATATATACTTAAAAGTACTTACTATTTAGTATTTTTAACCCCCAACGCAAAAAGAGGGGTGTTATAAGTTTGACGTGTCTGTCTGTGTGTGTGTGTATCTGTCTGTCTGTGGCATCATAGCTCCCGAACGAATGAACCGATTTCAATTTTTTTTTTTTTTTTTTGTATTAAAGGGGACTTACGTGCGAGTGTTCTTAGACGTGTTTGATGAAAATCGGTTGACCCGTTTTAAAGTTATGGGGGTTTGAAAGTAATTGTGTTGGGGTTTTTTTTAATTTTTAATTTAATGTTATGTTAAGTGTATTTTTATAGGACATTAGCTGTGCCCCGCGGTTTCAGCCGCGTAGTTCCCGATCCCGTAGGAATTTCAAATCTTAATAACATAACATAATCATTCCCTCCATCATCTCATTACAGTAACTGACCCCTAAGTTCGTAACTTGTATCTAGGGTATCAGAAACTACGCACGCACTCATTCACACATACACCCAGACCGAGACAAACATTTGTGGTTCACACAAATATTCAACCCGCACGGGAATCGAACCCGCAACCTTACGGATGGTTACAGTCCGGCATGGTGACCACACTGCCATCGAGGTCGTCAATCAACAGTCAGAGATAGCCTTTGCAGAAGTGACTTCTAAGAAAGAAACTTCTGCTTTAAAGAATGATCTTTAGATAATTACACCCAGTTATTTGTACGCTAAATGCAGTATTACCTCACACCTGGCCTGCTGGCAGCAGCAGACCAAGATTTGTTTGTCAATGATTAGCTCATACCTCGCCCAGAGTTGGCTCTCGTCCAGAAATATTTGACCAATACTTCATACATTAGTGTCATTGACTTTCGTCTCCTTTTTTTGATGCGGTATTAATAGATGAGGAACGTCTTTTGATGTTATTGAATAGGTATAAATTGTTAACTGAATAGTGTTGGATAATTCGCAAGTATTTTCGCTGTAAACGGGCGAATTTTCAATAGTATAAATAGTTTATTTTATTGTCTATTTGAGTTATGGACAGCGTAAGAAACGCGTAACATACATCGTATTTTTACCAACCTGTGTGTTAAAAAATTTAAGTGCTATCGTGCATACAAAATAACTATGTTATTTATCCTAATCCTAACTAATATTGTAAATGCGAAAGTAACTCTGTCTATCTGTTACCTTTTCACGGCTAAACTACTCAACCGATTGACTTGAAATTTGGAACAGGGGTAGCTTATGGTCCGGGAAAGAATATAGGATACTTTTTGTCCCGAAATTCGAAATTCTAGTTTACTTATATATGTTAAAATTTGAAAATAAAAAAAGTTGCGCTATACGACAAAAAATACAATAAAAAGTAACAAACATAAAATACAAACGAATATAGTAATCCTTTGGTAGTCTTGCTGAAAATACACCTTTCCTCTTTAAAGTATCAATATAGATTTAGAAAATACAAAGTCCGTACAACGCAAATATAAGTACATATTTAAACCACCCACCAGTCTTTACGCAAATACTACAGAGCGTATTTTCACACGGTTTTAGCCAATGAACGATGATTCGTTACGAAGTTTTATGTGTATAAATAATTCATTAAGACTTGTTAAATATGTCTGAAACATAAATTACTGAAGAATAGAATGCTCTGCATAATCTTGTAGGTTGTAATTTTACTATTACACGAAACGTGCGATGTACTTACGTCATTTTATTTATTTTATACTAGCTGTGCCCCGCTGTTTTACCCGCCTTATCCCGTGGGAATTTTGGGATATCCTATGTGTTATTCCTAGGTATGAGGAACATCTGTACCAAATTTCATTAAAATCCAATTAGTAGTTTTTGCGTGAAAGAGGAACAAACATCCACACATCCACACTCGCAAACATTCGGCTTTATAATATTAGTAGGACGGATTATGAGAGCGTATCAATGTTAGTCAAATTCCTCGACTAGTTTCATTCATGCTCTGTCAACATTTTGCCTTTAGTTCAATTAAAAACGCTTCTACTGGCAGAACCCCGCGGTTTTACCGTAGTTCCCGTTTCCGTGAGAATACTGGGATAAAATATAGCCTATGACAATAACAAATAATGTAGCCTTCCATTGGCAAAATAATGTTTAAAATCGGTTTAGTAAAACCAAAGATTACCAATACACAAATTCATCTATATTATATTAGTTAGCAACGCCCCGCGGTTTAACCCGCGTAGTTCCCGTTTCCGTGAGAATGCGAGCATAAAATATAGCCCATGTCACTCGCTGATAAATCAGCTTACCAACAGTGAAAGAATTTTTGAAATCGGTTCAATAGTTTCGTTACAAAAATAAAATCTTTCCTCGTTATAATATTAGTATAGACTAGCAGCGCCCCGCGGTTTCACCCGCGTAGTTTTTTCTTCCCTTTTCTCTCCCTAGGGGAGTAATTTCCAATAATCCCCAACAAACACACGTGCCAAATTTCAGCTCTCTACGACCAGTAGTTTCGGCTGTGCGTTGTCTGACAGTCAGTCAGTACATCACTCGGTAACGGAAGAGTTTTATACAGGGTGTCCGGTCATCGATGTCGGATACTTTAAGGGGGTAAAATATGGTATTTTTTATCGACAAATCACGATTCCAATTTTCTCTAGCTACCTCCATTACAAAATGGCAGCCATTTTGTTTTTTTCAACTCGACGCGCGGGTGCTTGTACTGATTTAGTCATTGCTATCCATGTAAACGTCTTAGGAAGATGAAATATGTCTCATTTGAAAGTAAATAATGTAGGGTATTATTGAATGTAAGATTTTATTCCATATCTTAATTATAAAATAACAATAAATTATTACAAAAATAAAAATCAATATTTTTTTTTCCGATTTTTTCTGCATTTTATTAATTTTGGTTAAAATTTGACCAATTAACCTACGTTTTTCATCTTGTTTTTTGATAGTACAGAATATTTACTTGAAAAAGAATCATACATCTTATAGCCTTATGTATGATAGTTCTAAAGTTACGATGGTTTGAATATGATCCTTAGCCAAGAAAATCGTCTTGTATTGCGAGGAGTGCTCGACGTGCTCGCCCATGGGACTGCGTTGTTGGGATTATCTGACTTGGACTATTATTTAGTCCGTCTAAGCGAAAGTAATGAATAAAAAAATGCTACATTTTATTCCATATCTTTATCAAAAAATAACAAAAGAGGATGATAAAAACAAAAACAATTATGTGTTTTCGTATTTTTTTTAGATTATTTGTCTTTTTCTTAAAAAATGACCATTAAGCTACTTTTTTCTTTGTTTTTGATAGTACAGCATTTTTACTTAGGGTATCTATGATAGTTCAATAGGTTAGACAGTTTTAATATGACCCTTAGCCATACAGTCCCACAGACGAGTAATCCTGAGAATGCGAGGCGATTTTCGCGGTTAAGGGTCATATTCAAACCTCCGTAACTTTTGAACTATCATACATAGAGCTATAAAATGCATGGCTTATTTTTGAGTAAATATCCTGTACTGTAATAAACAACAAAAAAAATGCAGCCTAATGGGTCAGTTTTTAAGAAAAAGACAAATAATCTAAAAAATTTACAAAAACACATAATGGTTTTTGTAGTTATCATCCTTTTTTGTTATTTTTTGTTAAAAATATGGAATAAAATGTAGCATTTTTTTATTCATTACCTTCACTTAGATGGACTAAATAATAGTCCAAGTCAGATAATCCCAACAACGCAGTCCCATGGGCGAGCACGTCGAGCACTCCTCGCAATACGAGACGATTTTCTTGGCTAAGGATCATATTCAAACCATCGTAACTTTAGAACTATCATACATAAGGCTATAAGATGTATGATTTTTTTTAAGTAAATATTCTGTACTATCAAAAAACAAGATGAAAAACGTAGGTTAATGGGTCAAATTTTAACCAAAATTAATAAAATGCAGAAAAAATCGGAAAAAAAATATTGATTTTTATTTTTGTAATGGTTTATTGTTATTTTATAATTAAGATATGGAATAAAATCTTACATTCAATAATACCTTACATTATTTACTTTCAAATGAGACATCTTTCATCTTCTTAAGACGTTTACATGGATAGCAATGACTAAATCAGTACAAGCACCCGCGCGTCGAGTTGAAAAAAACAAAATGGCTGCCATTTTGTAATGGAGGTAGCTAGAGAAAATTGAAATCGTGATTTGTCGATAAAAAATACCATATTTTACCCCCTTAAAGTATCCGACATCGATGCCCGGACACCCTGTATAGATAGATAGATTGAACCGTTCATTAAGCTGGTTGTCTGTTGCGTTGCAGGCAAGTCCCCTTTCTTCCCCGGCGTGGAGGAAGCAAGCGTGGCCGGCGGCGCGGCCGCTGGCTCCCCCTCGGGGCCCGAGCAGGCGCAGGATGTCGTCTCCAGGCTCAGTGCTGCAGGTGAGGACACCTACACGTGATTACATCCATAGCTTATTCGGGATATATTCATAGTTAGGCAAAGGTAGACTTAGGTTAGGATTTCCAGAAAGTGTCTGGGTCGATTTCCGCCACAAACTCGTACCAATGTATTTTCGAATTAACGTTTGTACGGTGAAAGAAAACATCATGAGGAAACCTGCACGCACTTGAAGAACTCTACCAATCCGCTCTCGGCCTGTGGTTGACTCCTAAGTCAACCGATGCATGTTTATTTTGCAAATTGCTTTGGTTTGAGATCACCAACACGTAGGTATTTACACCGTGGAGGATTAGTAGTAATCTCCTCGGTGTTAAGTGAAGACACTTTCCTAATTAATAAGTCAGTCATCGGTGAGAGAGAGACCTTTGCTCTGCAGTGGGAATTTACAGGTCAATGTTTTTGTGCTATTTTATAAATTAACTAATCTTACATCTTCTTTTGTAAGCCCTTATTTCGTAACTTACTCTTAGAACCCCAACCAGAATATATCTTAATGTTGACCTTGCCCAGACCATGTCAGTGACGCGTGTCCCTTACCATGTTATTTACAGGGTTATCGATGTGCGTGAGCGCGCTCGGGTCCCCGGCGCGGTCGTCGCCGGTGTCGGCCGGCTCGGAGCACGGCGAGCGGTTCAGTCGCAAGGTGTTCGTCGGCGGTCTGCCCCCCGATATTGATGAGGGTGAGTTACACACAATAATATTATCATTTACTGAAAAATACATAATAACTCAATAGGTTCCCGAAGGAGGGCGTCGTCTGGGTCGGCCGAGAAAGCGTTGGCGGGATGATCTCGTCGCCTTCGACAGTAACTGGTGGGGGGCTGTGGAAGGATCGGGAGAGTTGGAGACGTTTGGGGCACTCCTTTGTGCAGCAGTAGGACAATATGAAAAAAAAACATTCCCTCCATCATCTCACTACAGTAACTGACCCCTAAGTTCGTAACTTGAAACTACGCACACACTCATTCACACACACCCAGTTGTTTGTGGTTCACTCACACAAAAATGCACCATCGATGGCATAGTGGAATCTATCTGTTGGCCTATGGTTGACTTAAGGCATGACCGCACTCATTCAGGCTAGAGCTGGTGGTGATAAGCATAGTTTTTTTTTACCACAAACCAAGACAAACGAAACGGAAATATTTATCTTGTAGCCGAATCGAACCCATAAACTTCGTTATCACAGTCAGGTTCACTATTAACAGAGTACAATACCACTTGGTCGTCTAAATTAAAAGTCAGTTTTTCATATTATTATTTAACATTACTTATTTATTAGTTTCTGATAAAAGCGTGTTAAAAAGCAAATCGATTATAAACCGATTGTTTAGCTCGGTAATGAATGATGAATGGTTTGCATTTGGCCTTAACTTAATGTACTTGTGAAATATCGACCGCCACCAATCAATTGAGTTGAGAAATATGTTTGTTTGTGCGTCGCCGGGCAACCGATCACCTTGAAATGTGGCTCTTCTTTATATTAATTTGCATTATTAACAAGTATAATATTATACAATAACTAACAAGTGCTCTAGTTTCGAAAGACGGCAGTAAAATTGAATAATAATTCTTATTAAAAAGTTATAAGTATTTTATTTTTAGTTATGTTCGAAACGCAGCTAAACACATTCTAGCAGTAGTTTGACATGCATTTTCGTCGTGCAATGAGTTCAAATATACACATTTTTTCAGTGTTCTAATTGCCATTAATAGTCACACAAGAGAAATTTTTATAAAATACTTTGAATGACGACTTATGGTCATTTGACCGTCCCAATATCCATATCAATGGTATGTAGTCTTGTCTTATAATTGTGCCCACCATTGATAAGGTTATTGGGACGGTAACATGACAGCTAGGCTAGCATGACTTCGAAAACGCGATAGATACAGCGATTTATTGACTTCCAACTGTCAAAATTTGATAAAAATGCCCGCCATATTTAATTTTACCACATGATTAACTTTATGCCAGTTGGTATTAGTATTTATTAGTTTTATTTATTTATTTTATTTATTTATTTTTATATAGACATCAAACTGTCAAAATATAATAAATATAGCCGCGATATTTAATTTTATCATATCGTACCACGCCATATTCGTTTGTTCATGCTCGCGAAATCGATATTATTTCGTGGTGTCTATATCATTTATCACGCACAGTCATGCTAGGCAGGCAGATATACTAACATATAACATAATCATTCACTACATCATCTCATTATAGTAACTGACCCCTAACTAAGCTCGAAGCTTGTATCTAGCTAGGGTATCGGAAACTACTCACACACTCATTCACACACACGTCCAGACCGAGAAAGACATTTGTGGTTCACACAAATATTCACCCCGCACGGGAATCGAACCCGTAACCTTACGGATGGCAGTCCAGCATGGTGACCACTCTGCCACCGAGGTCGTCAACTATTTTGTAACCTACGATAAGCAACATCATAGATAGATTGAATATTGGGGACGGCCGTTAGTCATAGTAACACCCAGTAAATAAATTGAACATTAAATTCGCGTCTATTGAACAATTTTCCTATCGCAACAAATGTAACAGATAGGTCGTTATCTCGATTAGCTGTGAATGGTCGTGTACCATTGTGGTAAGTGGGTCGCGTCGCGTCGTGCGATCATCTGACACGCTGACACTATCTGGAATCTACCCTGCTACCCTGTTTTAGTAATAAAATAGGCCGGGGGAGGTTTGAAGGAGATTGTTTTCAATTATTTGTCGATAGAGGGGTGATTTTCAAGTGTATGTATTTAATTTATGTTTGCCTAACTACTGCTCTGCTCCTTTTTATTGTAGTATAGCAAAATTTCCTCGGTATTGGGCTTTCTAGAATATTTTGAAGCAAGAAAAGCCACTTTCATTGTGGTTCTAGCCACCCATCATTTAATTTCGCCTAAAATTGATTTATTTTAGGTCAGAAATATGGGACAAAGGATTGAAAAATAATACACAAATATATTTTAGACTATTTATTTCCTTAGTAAATACAATTTTAATATTCTTAGTTGGATCCGATCGGTTTAAAAATGTGTTCGCAAAATAATTGTTTAACATTTGTAATTTTAAAATATTATAAAATGTATACCTAAATTAACAATGGCATAGGAAATATGCACATAAATTGTAGAATGTTCACAATAAAATTAAAATAAATCAACAGGTTCCAATTCCGCCATTTGACATGAAAGTAGGCTTTACATGAGCAGGTGTTGTCATTTTGATTACCAGAGGCACCTTCTGAAAGGGTGAGTGTATGTGTTTCGGAAGTCCTCCCTGAGATCGCGCCCCCCACGCGGACCCCCCGACCCCCTGGGCCCGGACCCGCGGCCCGCGGCCCCCGCGCCGGTGCCCGGGGTTAGGGCAGACCTCACATACATTGCTCCCACTTCTAAAGGAGGCTTCGTCGGAATCATCCGAGAGAGCGTCTTTAAAAACACATCTTTCCGGGGTCTCAACTACTCGTTACTACATAGATATCATTATAATATAATAATTATTTTTTTATTATGTTTTCAGACGAAATAACGTCGTCGTTCCGGCGCTTCGGGCCGCTGGTGGTCGACTGGCCGCACAAGGCCGAGAGCAAAAGCTATTTCCCGCCCAAAGGATACGCATTCCTACTGTTTCAAGTGAGTATACACCCTTTATTAATACACTACATGTGAACTAGGCTTAGGGCCTATTTCACCATCTTCAAGTAACGTTCCGAGTAGGTACTCACACGTTTTGTCTTTGTCACTTGATATAAAGTAAGAAAGTGACAAAACTTCACTTGGTAACTATAATTGCAGGTCGTGAAATAGGCCCTTAGTCTGTATTTCAAGTAGGCCTTAATATGAATCTAAAAGTAAAAATATATGGCAGGTTAAACATGAGCTTGTCGTAGTAGAAATCCCTTGTGATCCTGCGGCACCTCGATGATATACGGTCAGAAGTCGCTGGAATTTTAGTGGATATCGCCCTTCAGGCGCGGAGCCCCACATAACCACCGGGATCTCCTGAATCCCGGTAGTAGATTCCCAGAGGCATCTTAAAAGAAAAAAGATAAACTTGTGCTGCCTTATTTGCGTTACATTTTTAGTCCGGTTTAACAAAACCTGATAAGCATTTGACACCTTGTCAGTCAAATCTGTAACTTTGACAGTATTCAAAATTGATTGTAAAACCTGGTTTAGTGATAAACCGGACTAAAAATGCAACGCAAATAAGGCAGCGGATGTTCCTCCTTCCGTACACATTTTGTGAATCTACTAGGTACCAATTGGGAAATTACATCAGCTTAATTATATGCCAAGACAAATACGAACTTTTCCGACAAAATATTATTCACTATACTAGCGAAGAGTCTAGAGTTTCATAATAATTATGTGCTATTTTGAGACCCAAACTGAAAAATAATATAAGACTTTTAATTTACGAGGCGTTCGCGTATTTTTTGGTATTGTAAATTGTTTTTATCGCGTAAAGACTCCGTTATTTTTAATAAAATAAAAATGTTAATCACTTAATTGGGCTTGCTTCTTTTCTTCCAATGAAAAATTGTTTTTGACCGAGCGAGCAAAGCGAGCGATGCGTCAACATTTTGTCAAGAAAGTTCGATTTTGCGTTCGTCTGTATATTGTATTTTCCGGGTAAGAGGCCACATTTTTCAAGATAACTTGGTACTAGGGTAATAGGGGCAAAAAGAGGGTATAGAAATTGAAAGATGTAAGTGTTTCCTAGATCTACTGTCCACAGGACGACTAGTATTATTTTGTGTGTTTGTGACATGTTTCGTGGTGATTACAGGACGAGAGCTCTGTGGCGGCGCTGATGGAGGCGTGCATCACGGACGACGACAAGCTGTACCTGTGCGTGTCGTCGCCCACCATCCGCGACAAGCCCGTGCAGATCCGCCCCTGGAAGCTCGCCGACGCCGACTTCGTGCTCGACGCCAGCATGCCGCTCGACCCGCGCAAGACCGTGTTCGTGGGCGGCGTGCCGCGCCCGCTCAAGGCCGGTCGGTATACACACACACACACACACACACACACACACACACACACACACACACACACACACAGCATGCCGCTCGACCCGCGCAAGACCGTGTTCGTGGGCGGCGTGCCGCGCCCGCTCAAGGCCGGTCGGTACACACACACGCACGCACGCACACACACACACGCACACATGCGCACACACACACATACACACACACACACATACACACACACACACACACACACACACACACACACACAGCATGCCGCTCGACCCGCGCACGACCGTGTTCGTGGGCGGCGTGCCGCGCCCGCTCAAGGCCGGTCGGTACACACACACGCACGCACGCACACACACACACGCACACACACACGCGCACACACACACATACACACACACAGCATGCCGCTCGACCCGCGTAAGACCGTGTTCGTGGGCGGCGTGCCGCGCCCGCTCAAGGCCGGTCGGTACACACACACGCACGCACGCACATACACACACGCACACACACACGCGCACACACACACATACACACACACAGCATGCCGCTCGACCCGCGCAAGACCGTGTTCGTGGGCGGCGTGCCGCGCCCGCTCAAGGCCGGTCGGTACACACACACGCACGCACACACACACACACACACACACACAAATATACACACACACACACACACACACACACACACACACAGCATGCCGCTCGACCCGCGCAAAGCCGGTCGGTACACACACACGCACGCACACACACACACACACACACACACACAGCATGCCGCTCGACCCGCGCAAGGCCGGTCGGTACACACACACGCACGCACACACACACACACACACACACACACGCACACACACACGTCGGTGCTCACAATTGTTTCCTGTCAGTGAATTCATCTTTGGACAAGTTGTCAACAGTGTTGTCGTTGATGTTCCAGTGGAGCTGGCGATGATAATGGACCGGCTGTACGGCGGCGTGTGCTACGCCGGCATCGACACGGACCCCGAGCTCAAGTACCCCAAGGTATGGGATTTTTCAATTTAGTCGATGAGTTTCTTGCCACATTATTATTGTTAGTTTTTCTATGACATAAAAATCGGAGATGGATTACAAGTTTGTAGGGTGTACTCGTATTATTAAACTGTTTTTTTTTCGATTTTTAAGATTGATTTTATGTACAATGTGTGGTTTGCATTATCCAGTTCGAATGTCATTTTTTTCTACAAAACCTCCTACCGGTCGGATGTATGTATGCGGTCAATCTTAGGTTTTTCTACTTTTGTTGGTTTAGTTATGTAACAATTGTTTTCCGTTGTGCTGCAGGGTGCCGGTCGAGTGGCGTTCTCGAACCAGCAGTCGTACATATCGGCGATATCGGCGCGGTTCGTGCAGCTCCAGCACGGCGACATCGACAAGCGCGTCGAGGTAATGACAAATTAATCGTTAACAAAATATTTTAAGCAATAGTTATTGTTCCCATACATTTACCCACATGGTACGCAGACGCACATATAAGCACACATGATTTTTTGTCAATAGAGAGGTCAAATTGTCACTTAAAACATTTAGTTTGGCCTGAAACAAATTGTTTGTGTATTTATCTATTGCAACAATGGGCGGAATGGAAAGTGTTCCGATGGTTACACGGGGCTCCCCCGCTAGAAGGGCGAGACGTCCCCTGTAGCTACAGCCCCCGCGCCCCCCGGGCCCCCCGCGCGGCGCCGGGCGCGTGGCGCGGCTGGCCGGCGCCGCGCGGGGGGTCCCCACAGCCCCCCACCCGCCCACCGCGGAGGACTGTGTAGCTGGCACTGTCCAAACCTATTCACAAACTATTTAATTTTTTTAAGATTTTTGTCGTGATGTTAATTTAATTTTACGGTTCGAATGCTTTACAGAATTCGTGACACAGTAAACGTGTAATCGTATAATTAAAATTCGTTAAAAAAGTTGTTTTATATCAATGTGTTGTACATGTGTACTGTTCGTATAAATCTTAAGAATCAATATGATATTACATATATGTCATAATTCTTAGATAATACCTACCTCATTTTTCTATGTGCTATTACAATATCCAATATTATGCACACCCAAGTAAACTGTATGTATGTACGTTTGCAGGTAAAGCCGTACGTGTTGGACGACCAGATGTGTGACGAGTGCGCAGGCGCACGCTGCGGCTCTAAGTTCGCGCCGTTCTTCTGCGCCAACGTCACTTGTCTCCAGGTAACACACATTTAAAATTAATCTAAAATTGAAAATCCGTTTTATCCAATCAAAGTTTCCTTTAAACGTAATTATCCAAATTAACCTTTTAATAGAATATTGTTCGCCCTTCCCAGCATGGGTTTTCAAATAAGGTTCCCTTCCCAACATAGATTTCCCTTCCCAAACTTGGCTTTCCCTAGAAATGGACTTTCTCTTCAGAATATTGTTTGCTTTCCAAATTGGATTTCCCCGTGCCAATTCGAATTTCCTCTTGCCAATTGGAATTTCCTCTTGCCAATTCGGATTTCATCTTGCCAATTCGGATTTCGTCTTGCCAATTTCAGTTTCCCCATGCCAAATTGAATTTCCCCATGCCAAATTGAATTTCCCCTTGCCAAATTGAATTTCCCTTTCCCAAATTAAATTACCCTTTAACAAATTGAATTTCCCCTTCCCAAATTGAATTTCCCCTTGCCAAATTGAATATTCCCTTGCCAAAATGATATTTTCTTTGCCAAATTTAATTTCCCCTTGCCAAATTGAATTTCCCCTTGCCAAATTGAATTTCCCCTTGCCAAATTGAATTTCCCCTTGCCAAATTGAATTTTCCCTTGCCAAAATGATTTTTTCCTTGCCAAAATGATTTTTTCCTTGCCAAATTTAATTTCCTCTTGCCAAATTTAATTTCCCCTTGCCAAAATGATTTTTTCCTTACCAAATTGAATTTCCCTTTGCCAAATTGAATTTCCTTTTGCCAAATTGAATTTCCCCTTAACAAATGGAATTTCCCCTTGCCAAATTGAATTTCCCCTTGCCAAATTGGATTTCGAGTTCCCAAAGTGGATTTTCCCTTGCCAAATTGGATTTCCACTTCCCAAAGTGGAATTCCCCTAGGCAAAAGTGGGATTTTTCCTTCGAAAATGTTGTTCTAACATTCGGATCGTGCGTTTAATGTGTCCATTTGTCCCGTGCAGTATTACTGCGAGCACTGCTGGGCCACAATCCACTCGCGCATCGGGCGCGAGTTCCACAAGCCGCTGGTGAAGGAAGGCGCGGACCGGCCGCGCGCAGTGCCGTTCCGCTGGTGCTAGCGCCCGCCCACACACACACCAGAGGTTCCACGTACTTTGATTCTTTGATCCTATTTCATGTTTGTTGTCGGTTATTTCACTTTAATATCTCCTACTGGGTAGTTTGGACGCGACGTGTTTATAAACATAAGCAAAAATATTATAGTTCAAGTACAAGCCGTTACTATTAATAAGCATTAATAGGGTAATTGTTTGTCGAACGCGTTTCTCTGTTCAATTAATAAGATAAACACTAAGGCATAAGTGATGAAATGTCTGATTTGTTAACAAACATTATATTGTACCTGCGTAGTTAGATCGATTGAAATTCATACTATTTGTCAATAATACAAGTACTGGACCGTCTTATTGCGAGACGTCCCATTGGTATCTATTTTTAATATTCTCTATTGTAACTTGGCAACATTAATAAGTTTGTTTGTTTGTTTGATTGATTGTAAGCAAGCGGTAGGGTCTGTTTAGTACAAATAGAAGTTACCAAACGAAAGGAATCCGGCTCTAGTTGTTTTCTGTTAGTTGATACATATTACATATATACATATATATATTAATTAATTATATTTAGTTTAGATAACAAACAAATATTATATATGATATATTATATGAGAATATTTTTGAAAAAAGCCGGGATAGTGCAATAGTATGTAGTAGGTGATAGCATGTTTCTAAGTATTATATTTAAATAGATGAAATTAAATTAATATCGAGGGGTGTTTCACGAGTGCTAGTTGGTGTTTTTTAAACTCGAATCGCCACGTTTTTTGATAGGTTTTTTTAAATGTATTCTAGACAAAATTTTAGCGGTTGGATTAATTAAATTAAATTAGGGACTAGTTGAATTGTATCGTATGTATTCGGTATTCGCAAACTGTTCAATTGTTTTGTTTGTTTGTTTGTATGTTTGTTTGTTTGTAAACGACTGTGCATGGACCAAAGTGAGTTATCATTGATAGGTGCAACCAAACCGATCGTTTGATTGATGTTATACTTGTATTGTACTTAATTGGAGCAACACATCGAGTCGGGCTCTGGTCTCGTAACAAATAACGTTACAATGATTGTGTGCCGCCGGGTGAGTGAGTGGCCCCGAGCGTATCGGATCCATCTGTCGATAGACTGTAGACGAAAGACTATAATTTGTTAGTGTATAATATAGTTTGTGTTGTGTTGGTCGTGTGTTCGTCTGTCAGTCACTCACACACCTAGTGTAATGGATGGCCTCTCTGCGGTCTGCGGGACACGACTCGCCTCACTTTGTACCTCACAACATGAATACAACATAGATTCCACTTTTCAACTCTATTACTAGAAATAATTCCTGTATATATGCGCGTCTGTCTGTCTGTCTGTCTGAGGCGTATCAATAACAATATCTGTAGTCAGTAGTCACGCGTCGACACCCGCCCGTTCTATTCCCGCTCCGACACATTTCGTATTTCACTTGTATGGAACTCTGTTGGGATATAAGTAGTTTTGTTTGTTTGTTTGTTGTATATGTATAGTGGGTGGTGCGTTTTGTTGTTCGTTTGTGTTGCGATTTGCTCAAGACACGTTTCGTTATTGTAGGGGTGGCAATGGACACTCGAGGGATGTTTAGGGGTGGTGCGTTATGTCCCATTTTGTATTTTTGTATTTTTATAACAAATGGCGGATGTTGGATGCGAGTCCGGCGGCTGTGCCACTCGCCGTGCCACTGTGCCACTGTGCCACCGGGTGGCACTCTGTCTGTCTGTGTGTTGTCATTACGCGTTATGTTGTGTGTCGCCTCGCTCCGTCTCGCCCATATCTATGTAGCGTTGTACAGTTTGTTTGTTTGTTTGTGTCGCGGGGGATCACTTGTTTAGTTCGTTGTTTGTTTGTTTGTTTGTTTGTTTGTTTGCGTGCGGCGCGAGGCGTCCGTGTGTCTGTCCGTGTGTCGTTTCTCATTTAGATGTAATCCCGCCATTAGCATATCAGCGCGCGGTCAAATCGAACGGGGGCATGGCGTTACACATACATTCAATCAATTGAATATTATACTTATTAATGATATCTCTATTATTATAGACATTTTTTGAGGTAAATTTGTACTTTTTTGAGAATATGAATAACTTAGCTAATCTCGAACGAATTGTTGACGTGTTTTTAATTAAATATACTTAGTGAAAGTAATGAATTAATGAATGTTCCCTCTCGGCGTGGACGTTTGTTTGTTGGCACTCACACTCGCGTGTACATAGTGAACTGTTGGAACGACATCAATACAAACTCCTAGTGGTTATTATAAATACATTAATTAATTAATTAATATACTTACATATATAATAAAACTAATGAAAAATATATAAAAAAAATGACCGTTTTTTTACGATTCGATATATTGATTGATTGATTGGTTGATTGATTGATTGATCGGTCGACGGGTGTGGGTGTGTGCACTTAGATAAATTCCATTTTACGATTGAGACGGCGGCCATAACGTTTGAGGCCCCTCTCGTGCTAGGTAAATTAGTGAAATTATTCAATAATTTTGTCATAAAATAAATAAATAAATAAATATAGCGAAGAGTAGCGCAATTGATTACTATCTATAGTTGACTATATTGTATAGTGAATAGTACCTAATACCGTATAAACGTTGCTAGACAATATATACATATGTATTACAGTCCCGTCTGTCTGTCTGTCTGTTTGTTTGTTTGTTTGTTTGTATCGCACGGCGTCCGTTCACTCGTTCACTCCGAATGAACGCATGCAGTCTGTGGCCGGACTTACTTTATTACATTTGTTTTTCATTAAATAAGATTTATATGTATATTTTTATAGACACTTGTTTGACTATTGTTAATGAATAGATGAATTTTGTTACAATAAATGAATGAATTGTAGTGAATGAGATGTGGCGGTCATTACATTACATGTAATATAACGCCACCGACTCCATTCAACATATATTTTGTCTTTGTATTGTTATATTTTGTCAGTTATTGTAAACAAACGAGGTTTGTCGGACATTGTTTTTCTAAAAATGTGTTTCGCTCGCGCTTTGTACCGATCTATGTTTTTAAGCTTCTGACATTATTTTAGAGCCGTTGTGGAAATATTAAAATGAATTGAAACTTTGTGTTTGTGTTTTTGTACGCGACTCGTTATATACTTAGCGCTATATTATATACTTACTACCTATATACCGGCGTGTGGAGGGTGGCGCGTGTCGGTGACGCGACATTGCACGCGTCACGAGACACCATCACCGTTATTTTATTATTTGGATGTATTTTTGACTTTATTCCTATTTAGAGTATTTTTTACCTGTTTTTTATATGTTTTTATGATCGTAGCTTTATTATTAGTCATACGTTTCAGTATTTCGTTTTTCGATTATTTTTTTTGTATTTTTGAATTAGTTGTTATTTGCAAATATTAATTTTGTATCGACATCGGCACGTTTGGTAATAATTTGAATTGTTTATTGTTTGTTAGTACTTAGTTGTCATTTTGTATCGCTTTTGTACCAAATATGTGTGTCTGGCGAGCGAGTGTGTTCGCGCGGTGTTCCTATTGTTACAGACGCGTCGCTCGCCAGACACGGGACGAGCGGACACTACACACACGGGGAGACATACAGACACACACACGGACAGCGGGAGACAGACATACACAGAGAGAGAGACAGACATACATGTACACAGACACACACTCCAGCACACAACACTCATACACACACAGATTCACGCCGAGACACAGACATTACACACGGAGAGAGAGACATACACAGACACACACACACATAGAGATACAGACAGAAATACAGTCAGGACAGACATACGAACACTGACGGAGAGATTTTACAACACACTCTCACTCTCACTGGGTCACAAGTGAGTGTCACCGGGTGAGAGTCACACCCACAGAAAGACATGCACTGACAGACAAAGACAGCCAGACACACACTGTGCCCCGTGAGAGTGTCACCGGGTGAGTGTCCGCTGGTCCCGGAGTACACTGTACACATTGTGTCGGTAGTGTAACGTAGTGCCCATTGAGTACTGTCGGCGAGTGCAGTTAGTTCGTTGTTAGCGGGCGGCGGGCGCGTCTCGCGGCGTAACGCCAGTCTGAACGCGCCACTCACTGAGTGACTTCAATGGGTAGCTCACTCACTGGGCCACTCACTCAGTGAGGGTAGCTACACACTCGAATACAAGATGGCCGCCGCCGCGACGCGCCGCCCGCGCCCTCTGTAGCTATTGGTTCAATACGACCGTTTTTATATGAATTTTATTATCATTATTATAGTATTTTACTAAATATTAGCCCTTTATTGAATTTGGTTTGTTTTATTTCACCCCTCATATACATCTGTGTAATGTAATGTTGTGCGTGTGTAACCACCTCGCACCACTCTAGAGCGACATCGAGGTGGTCCCGGCCTCTCCCCAGGCAGCCAGAGACAGGCTGGAAAGTAGCACACAATGAGGAGGTGGGATTACTTGTCATCACTAGGTAGGTATGGAACTGCGACGACAACACAACGTGCGAGCGAGCGGAGCGATAAAAATATGTAGAATAGATATAATTAACAATAAAACACTAACGTTGACCAAAACTAAGGTCCGGTAGGTACACACTTAAGTAGGTACACGATTCATCATCAATCAAGAGTAGTTATGTGCCAATCTTTTCTGTGCCAGTGACAACGTCGCTGTAATCGCATCTTTTGGTTGTCAGATGATTGTTTAGTGTAATGAAAATATGTAAACTGAAAAATGTAAATGACATAATAGTCAAAATGACAATAGTAGCTTCCAATTTTGTCCACCGGCACAGAAAAGATTCAGTCTGACTGACACTGGCACACATGGAGTTTCATATGAGTACGAGTGTCACTGGGTAAAGCGCCGGGGTCATGGTCAAATAGAGGTGATCTTTAAGAGGAACATTTTTAATTTCCACCGTTTCCACGTATCCCACCTGGGTGGATAAGGTTATGGTTAGAACTGCGAAGACACAACGCGCGAGCCGAGCGAGCGGACCGAGCGCGCCGCTTTACACTTTTGCCACCTAGGTGAGATAGCCAGATGAAATAAACTTTTAGGTGGACCATGGCCTAGAGACATTTTTGATTTGCATATTACTCAACAGTTAGGTGAACTACTGGCAAGAAAAAGTGCCCGTGGACCACCCAGGTGAACTCTTTCCCCGTGACACAACCAAGTGATACCTCCAGTAGTGTCAAGGGGAATCACCTATTCCCCGTGACACCCCCAGTTAATTTGTTAGAAGAACTATGTTATTCCTTGTGACACTATCAAGTATAGTGTAGGTACAGTAGTTGGGTTCTTTAATCGGTCGCATTGTTAAATTAGTATCTACCCCATTACAGATTATCGCTCGATATTTGTTCGGGGCGAACAACTAGTAAGAATTAACTATGGCACGAAAGCGATTCCCCCGACAAATGGGATAGATTTTTAGAACATATCCCATTCGTCCCCAGTGGGGACAAACTTGGTGGGGACGAATGGGATATACTCACCCTGTAGCACCTAGCCAGTACCTAAACAGTGAACATATAATGAATTAGGAGTCTTGATCTTAACAGGTTTGTAAAGAGTCACCAAATTTTCCGTGCACCGGCACACTGCACCGACAGCGAATGCTGTAATCACATCTTTTGGATGTCAGTTTATTGAAAATGTATCCTGACATTAGAGTCAAAATGACGACTTTCATTTTTGGCCGCCGGCACAGAAAACTTGGTGACTCTATAATGAGCCCATCGTGTGGCAGGTATGACATGTATATACCTATCCTCTAGAACCTAGGAACATGTTACCATAGACTAAAACTGGAGTTAACAAACCTTTGTGGCGAGGCGAACTTTGTGACGTCACACCGCTCTGTCAGCTGATCACACGCACGAGTGTGGAGGTCCGGTGATCTCTCACTTGGTGAGAGTGAGCTGCGACGACCCTGAAAAGTTCGGACAAATAATAATGAGTTTTTAAAAACAAACCAAATAAGAATTTAGTAAGTATAAAAATGATCTTTTAAGTCGCGAGTGAATAGTTACCTTCTAGGGAGTATATCCCATTCGTCCCCACCAAGTTTGTCCCCACTGGGGACATATGGGATAAATTTTTAGACCATATCCCATTCGTGGGATATACTCCTAGGCGAGCACGCTCTACCCTTAGGCTCTATCATCGCTTTCCATCAGGCGAGTTACAGTCAAGTGCAAATCTTTTCTGGTAAAAAAAATGTGTCACTTACTGTGATAGGTCGTCCGTTCCTCTTCCTCCCCGCGCTACAATCCGTCCCTCCTGCTACTTGACGCTGATATTCAGTGAGAATGTGGTACTTCCATATATTCCTTTGGCACACAAAAAAGTAATGCGTTGTTCTAACGGCCCCCAGTGGCTGCCGTTAGTGGTGGCGTTAGGAGTAAACCCTTGCAAGCAATGATATATTTTAGTTCATCTACTCTCCGCTAGATGGCGCAGATTTTAAAAGAACGGAAAAATATTCTCGTCAATATTTCTGATAGTTGAATTACCTATTTATTGATTTTCCTTCCGTAAAATATGAGTAAATTTTTGAGGATTCAAAATCTATTTATGAACAAGTACAAAAATCGAACTTGTAACCTTTGGCACACTTGTAATCCAGGGTTAATTAGAAAATAAAAACCACGAATAATAAATAAATAATTATTATTATGCAATGTTTTTAACAAGACATTTAAAACTTAAGCTTAATCATTAATTTAAGTTACTCTATGTACTTGTATACAATCAGATTGTGTTATATTTACATAGAAAGTACTTATGTACTTATATAAAACAATCTTTCCATCTGTCATTTAGATATTTTAAGAATTCGTGGTAATTCGTCTTTCCTTTGTCCGGGACCATTCTCTTATACATCGACTCGTGCATTGAGTCTTTGATTTGCTAAAACAGCCCACAAAACATGAAGGTCCCGGTTGTCGTACTAACATCATTGACAGTCATTACGGGGAGTTAGGCCCATGTTGGGCCGGGACTCCACCAAAGCGGAGAGATGTGTTTTAAACAACCAATAGAATTGTGTAATGGACATAGCTCCTCTCCGCTCAGCTTCAGTGGAGATCGCTGTGCGGAGATGTGTAATATTTATATGGCGCGATGGGAACGGAGATGTGAGCTGTGAACGACGTAGTGGAGATCATTTCTTCTCACACCGCACACATCTCCGCTTTGGTGGAGTCCCGGTATAAGAGCACTCAAAATAGAGTTATCACGTTGAAGAAACTGACCACTAACTTATAATACAATACTAAAAATAAATTAATTCTTAATACTACACTTACATTATACTTATTAATGATGTATTTGAGCCTTTGTCTAATTTAATAAATCAAATTTTGAGTATTAATACAAAAATAATCTCGTAAATTATTGTATTAAGTTAAAACAATTGTTTTAAACAGTTTTCCCTATTTGACAATACTTTTCATACGTAGCCAGCGTGGTTGACTAAAGCCTAACCCTAATTCAGGGTAGGCTTTAGCCCTTGGTGGGGACATTATATGAGCTAATGATGATACATTTAAAACGGTCTTTGAATATTTAAACTAAATTTTTTGGACACTGTAGTGTGTTTATTATCTCAAGTATTATGAGAAAATCTTAAGCATTATAACACAATCTGATTATTTTTACAATTAAATGTATATACAATATACACTTAAATTCTGATAATCAATTTAGTAATCCAGTAAGTCAATCCTACTTTTATTGTTTTAACAAAGTTTTTTTACGTGAAGGTATGTATGTTGATGTTTGTATAGGTAATAGTTATTTATGGTACAAGCAAGGTAAGTTGGTGATTCCGAGGCGCTATTGAGGCCCGAGCCGTCAGGCGAGGGTCTGAAGATAGCCGAGGATAGTAATCATCAATACACGCGTGTACCATACAAAGTTTTTCAACGCATTTGCGAAGAAATTATTATTTTTCGCTAATAAATAAACAGTTTTTCTATTCTCGCGCATCCAACACAACAATGGTGATCGGCCAAAGACTAAAAGAATATACTTATTAAAAAAAAAACGAATGAATGGAATCGACCATAAACCTACCAAAAGTAAGGAAATATAGTTGAAGTTTGTTTTTAATATGTATGGACACAAATTTTTTGGTATCGAAACTTTTTAAAAACTAAACAATTAAAAAAAGAATCTCTAACTCACTAGTGAATAATACATGTCATTATTCAACTGTTTTTGCACAAATAAGAGCCCCTTTATGAGCAAGTATGTTGAAAAATATTGTAACTAAATTAAAGCAGTTATTAAGAGTAGAAATATTGTGTACGTACACTGGTACTAGACGCCCACCTCACGCAAAATGGACGCAACTGAGTTGTCTAATTGCGGAGAAGAGCCTGTCAACAAGTATTGTCTATATTATTAGTTTGAAACACAATGCCCGGGAAACTCAGTAACATCTTCCTAAATCCAACACAGTGCAACAATTTTTGAAGATTTTGACAAAACTTTTGATGCCCTAGATACAAGTTACGAACTTAGTTAGGGGTCAGTTACTGTAATGAGATGATGGAGGGAATGTTGTAGTTGATTTTATGTTGATTAACAAAGATAACTATGTGGTTGTGTTATGATATAGACAAAACAGATTGGTGAGCTGATGGCAACTGTGGTTCATCAGACAACTACTTCTTCTTAGCGTGTCGTCTCATATATTTGAGGACCAGCACTCGGCCATCAATATGGCACTATCAATGGCCTTGTAAAGAACAACAGACTACTGACACTCATGAGTAACTTTTGACCTACAGTTTTGCAGGACTTGTTGTGTGCTGCAGTGAGATTATATATTAGTTGTCTTCTGCTAAAATGTCTACCAAGATTTTAAACTTATCTAAAAACTGCATTCACTTTTCAACTACCCAATAGACATAAATTCAATAGTGATTCAAGAGGAAGGTTTCTATCTACAACTAGCTACAACTAATGATCATTTTAAACAATACTATCTATCTAGTTAGACCGATACACAGTAGGATTGACTTACAGGATTATTGGACTGTGTATTAATACCGGGCTTCAATTTAAGTACAAATCAACAAACTTACAATCATAACCGTTTGTGAACACGACTCAGGTGGATTCTCAGCGACTGTTGCGCTTTGAACTTCAACAGGCAATATTCACACTCAAACATCACATTCTTCGACGAATGCTTATTTAATACGTGTTTGGAGAGTCCCTCTTTACTCGTAAACTTCTTCTGACACTTCAAACAGGAGTTCTCCTGCATCACTTGCTTCAGTTTCAGATGTCTTCGTAAACAGTACCTCGATTTGAAAGTAATCGCGCACACGTCGCATTTGGACTTGCTTTTGATCTGATGATGCGTCTGACAGTGCAGGTCCAGGTTGCTCTTCTTGTTAAACACGATCTGGCACTCGTTGCACTCGAAAGTAGCAGATTTTTGCTGCAACTCATGGTTTGAAGTCATGTGACGAAAGTAGTGGCTGTTCTGAGTGAATTTTAGGCGGCAGTATTGACAAGTGTATATGTATTTAGCGTCGTCTTCCTTTAATCTAGATGGACGGGTTATTCGGAGCCTGGGGCCAGCGCGGGCCAGTTTTTTATTCATAACTGTAAATAGGAAATCTGTTGTAAATTTTCTTCCGTGTTGTGTACTTTACACGTAGCGTATCTAATAATACTTTCGCACAATCCACAAACTTTAACGTACTTTGTAATGCTATTGTTGCTCCGAAGACGTTTGTTAAGTATTTTCTGGTTAATTTAGTTGTTTTAACTCAAGTTTTCGCAATTTTGTAAATTATCTTGAACAAAAACAGAAATAAAATAAAATGGTTGTCAAAAACGATGGGTTTCGTTCGGAAATTTACTACTTTCACTTTTGGTTTCATTCATTCATTTTTAATTTATTTTCTTGAAATCAATTATGTATTTTTATTAATAGGCAATTTTGAGTTATACTAATAATAGTATAACTCAAAATAAAAATACTAATGAGGTCGAAATAATTTTAGATTAATCGTTAGTAGTTTTTGGACGAAATTTTATTTGTCATCTGACTTTTCAAATGTCTGTGGTATGAAAATGGCGGGAAATTGTGAAATATGTATATGTACATTAATATTATCTACATTCTTATTAGTTTCAAATACTTATTGTAATAAGTAAATGAAAATAAAACTGATTGAAAATGCATACGGAAATATTAATTATCCTTTTACTTAGTTACAATGTGATTATTTCCATGGGGCTGCTTTAGGTATTTGATTCTATTTATGGGGATACTAATGTACCAACATATTCAAATATTAAGAGTTGGTAATTAAATTAAAAAACCGCATGAATTGTAATTTGAATATCGTAAAATAAAAATAAAATAAAATAAGCCGTAACTTGTTTCATCAATAACGATTACAAAACAATTACATAACACCTTATTAATGAAAAGAAATTATAATCATTGATTAATCACGTACAATAATATTCAAAGAATATCGATAAAACCATTACTCTGATTATCACGTTTTAAGAAAATTACACTTGAATTTAAACTTTATTTCTATGAAATTAAGATATAAAATAAAAATGCTTGATTTTGCAAATATATCGTAATTTTGTTATAAAAGCGCGGGAACCATTGTCAATTTTATAGTTTTAAGTAGTTTTTGAGCCAAAGAATGCAGTTATACCGCCTTGTAGTTTTCGCTGTGTTTCTTGCGACAGTGTTGGGGGATAAAACTAAAATAGTGAATACAAAGCAAGGTGATGTGGAAGGGTGTTTAGCATCAAGCGGATTGTATTACGAGTTTTTGGGAATAAGATATGGTATCCCTTTGCGGTTTAGGGTAAGTTCTTATTTATTTTACCTACTACGCCTACTAGGTACGCCAAAATGTAGAAGGAAATGGGTCTGTTTGTCTATCTAATAAAATAACTATTTCTAATTTTGAATAGTAGCTGGTTTTTGGACTTGATTCCCGTTTGGGACAAATCTTTTTGTGCACAAAAATATTCTACTCTATAGTTATCTATTCTATTCTATAATTTTAAGAATACATATTTTATTTCAAGCCCACATTTCTACAAATTAAATTTAAAAAAATATATAAATATGTTTGTTTAATCATTGTCTAGCTAGACCAAGATGGCGATTATATTTTACATCCAAATATTATTTACCTGTTTTTTTCCTCAGGCCCCAGCGGAGCCCCCATCATACGCTGGCGTCTACAAAGCGGATAACAGGGCTGTACTCTGTCCTCAGTTCCCCACTAACGACCCTCTAGCAGCCCCTAGTGATAACGAGGACTGTCTTACCCTCAACATTTATACTCCACATAACGCTAATACGTCACTACCTGTCATGGTCTTCCTCCATGGCGGCGATTTCGGAGTAGGATCCAGCTCACCAATCTTCTACTCGCCACAATATTTAGTTACCAACAACGTTGTCGTAGTAACTGTTAACTACAGGCTTAATGTGTACGGTTTCCTCAATCTGGGCATCAAAGAAGCACCTGGAAACGCAGGTCTTAAAGATATTAGAGCAGCTTTGAGATGGGTTAAGGAAAATATTGAGAATTTCCATGGAGATCCTGATAATGTGACCGTTTTTGGACAAGGCAGTGGGGGTATAGCTGCTGTTTATCTAACTCTTTCTGAATCAACTAAAGGGCTGTTTAAGAGTATTATTTCTCAAAGTGGTAGTATGTTTGCTCCTCACTCTTTCGATATAGACGGCTTAGCCACTGCTAGTCAAGTGGCTAAGTCTCTTGAAGTTATATCAACAGACCCTGATGAGTTATATGAAGTTTTCTCTGAAACACCAGTAGCTAAAGTCGAAGAGGCAATTCGGAAGCAAATGAATGCGAAATCAGTGTTTCTGCCAACTGTAGAAGACGTTTTTGATGATGAAGAACCTTTTTTGACTGATACGCCTTTCAATATTCTAGCTTTGGGCAAAAAACATAGTTCTTTCAACCCTGTACCTGCCATTTTCGGTATAAATACAGTCGAAGGGTTAACTAGCACGCTAGATTATAACACTATTACAAGCCAAATGGACAGAATCAAGAATGAAGATTACTCTGCGTTAGACCAAAGAAGTCTTAAAGTAAGCAAAGATGATATAGAAGAAGTTAGAACTATTCTAAAAGACACATATTTTGCTAACATTACTTCAAACGATGCAGTCATTGGCGGACTTATAAACATGAATTCGGATTTCTCTTTCGTTGGTCCAATGAATATGTTCACGGAAATGTATGCTAACAGCTCTGGGTTGCCAGTTTATCAGTACATTTTCAATTATATTGGTAATAGGAATTTGGGGAGGTTGCTAACTAATACAAGTTTGCCAGCTACAACTAATAGAGATGAGCTGTTCTATATATTTGAGCTGGAAAGGCTGCCTCTGCCCATGGATGAAGATGACGCAAGGATTATTACGTTCATGACGATGATGTGGACTAATTTCTGCAAAGCTGGGTAAGATTTTGTAAAAAAGAAGGTTCAGAATTCGTTGGAACCTGATAAGTTTATTCCCCGGTTATTTACTTAAAAAAGATAACGCTTTTTTGTAATAAAGGATAATTACTTCAAAGCATGATTATCAGATAGTTGCGGGTTCGATTCCCATACGAGGTTAATATTTTTGATATCACAAAATGTTTCTTGGTCTGTGTGTATAAATGTGTGTTAGTTTATGCTACCCTTGCAACAACTAACGCTTTAGGAAATAGCCTGTAATGTTAGTGTATGTGTGTGTAAATAAATAAATAAAAAAAATAAAAACATAGCACACCATAGTCATTGTTATAATGTGCCATAGTTAAGCTATTAGATGAGTGAATGACTGATTTTTTTCCTCAGATCACCAACTCCAGAAAAAGAAAATGGGGAATGGCTGCCTCATCCACACTGCCTCGCTATTACCCTCGAACCTCAATACGTGGCTCCCCTGACACCTGACAGGGCGTACTTTTGGCGCGCAATGTATTACAAATATGGCGCTGACATTTCAAAGGAATGATACCATGTTAGAAAATAAAAGTCCCTATTTTTTATAAGTGAAATTAATGTATTTGTTTATTAAGTTATTTGAAATAAAGATGTTTTAATTTATTAATAAAAAGTTATTTTATCTATGCCATTCTCGCCCTCTCACCAAGTACTTACCGAAATATATCTAATATTATCCATAGAAATGAAACAAACTTTCAAGAAACCGTTTTATTAAAAAATCTACAAAATATTATATTTACTTATGTATCAATTTTTAAGTACTTAACAATTTTAAAAATCTTATTTTCAATAACAACTATAAATATTTTGTGCGTGCCTACTTATTTTACAGAAAATATAAATATTTTGAAAAATCTAACAAGATTTAATAATTTACATCCTAAATATTTTTGAATAAAAGAATGGAATTTTGAAAGGCACTTGAAACGTCTCTTATGTACTTATTTAAGCGTTCCAACCATTATTTTCCGTCTGCGTCGCTCGCCCTCACGCCCGCGTGAGGGTTTTACATACTTACTTAAAGTACCTATTCATTTTCTATATTTTAAGGACCATTCCAGAATCAATTTCATTTTTTAAATATAAAAGCACTCTAATTTTGCCCAATTTTAAAAATATATTCCCATTATTTATCTATTTAGAACATAGTTCATACCAGGTGACCTCGCTATTTTATACATAATATGCTTATTTAAAGCATTACATTAAGGCACTTTAATACAATTTATTTAAATACATTATAAGACATTTTTAATAAAAAAGTTTTACTTATTATAAATCTGTAGTCACTAATTTTTCAATATATTCTAAGCACCTATTTCGTACCAAACAAAGGTCTCTCTTTGTTGCGTATTACAAAATTTATTTTATAAGGCAATTTTGGTTTTTTTTTACTAAATACTATAGATTTATATTTATACTTTTTCATAACTTTATTACATGAGAATACGATAATAAATGAAAACATTGGCAATACTACTCTACTATTTATACCAGATCCTTAACAATTAATCATTAAAAATATGCGAGTTCTCTCTCATCTACTTTTCGTTTTGTAATAGCCAAAAAAATTACATAATTTTAACTTCATCCAAAATCTATCCTCTTGAATCCTTTTAAAAACTTTGACAATCACAAAATTCCCGCCAAAATCGCCAACAAACATGGCGGACAATGACATGTCAAATGTCATAGAGAAAAAAACAAGCTAAGGTCACACCACATACGGCCTCAACTCGAGCTGTCGGAGTCGGAGCTGGTGTCCCGTTTCTTCTTGCTTTTCTTCTTGTCCTTGTGTCTGTCTGTGTGTCTGTCTCGAGGACTCCTCCGCGGGCTCTCGCGGCGGACCCGGTGATGTCAAATACCCGAGTCGTCCGTCGTGTGATGTATATTATTTAAAGAATCTTCGGACGATTCCGATTTCTGTTTCTTCTTTGTTCTGTAAAAAGTTAAAAATCTTTAGCAATTTTTATATAATTCTCGTAGAACGTTTATCATCTGGGCCTCAAGTCTGCTGACAATAATGCTGAGATAATGCTAGTCAAAGATATATCTGTTACCCTTATATCACATTTTTTTCGACATTTGCGTTATTATATTGAGTCTAAACTGGAAGCTAAAATTTGATTCTAATGTCATTTGGATACATTTTCAATAAACTGACAACCAAAAGATGCAATTACAGCGAAGCTGACACCGGAACAGGAAAGATTGTGTCTCAATAGTGTTCTCGTAGCTCGGTGGTTGTCAAAACGGAATTCTGGCGTTTATTTGACAGTTTTTTTTATTGAAGATTATGGGTGAGTATGGGTAGAGCATGAAGTTAAAGGTAAAAATGGAGTCGACACTTCGAATACCTACTTGAAGCATACCTATATGTATCACTATCGCGTCTCTGTGGGCAGGCTCTCTCTTCCTAACTAAGGTAACCTCTAGAAAGAGAGAGTCTGACTAAAAAGAGAGATCGGCCCACAGAGACGTAGGTATTTGACTCAAGCTGTTGTTCCAAGTGTAGACTCCATTTTTTACCTACAACTTCATGGGGTAGAGGTCCTCTACCCTCCATATTGAAGATAAACATTTTGGATAACGCTTCATCTTACACAGCTTATGTTTACGAAAATAAAGATAATAACTAGTTAATTCCTTACCCTTTCTTCCTCTCATGTTCAGTCGTAATTTGATCCTTGAATAACTTCGATAGTTCTACTTCTTTAATCTCATCGGAATTGGTCAGAATTATTGCTCTGAAATGAAAAAAAAAACAAATAAGTATAAGAAATAGAATATCTTTAGAGGTATCGTGAAATATAAAGGTATCCATAAATACGATGTAATGCAAGTACAGGGATATTTTTAACTGGGAGTAGACGGAATCTGAAAGTTTATGGTAGTAAACCAAATTGTATGTAAGCATCAACCTGAGAAAGAGCAAAGCTCACTAATGGCAATAGGGATGTCGACTAAAAAATCTAATTAGTCCGTCAGATAGATTTCACAAAAATATTGGACACGTATTTTCTCTTTTTTTGTACAAACAAATAATTAAGACGATATAGTGCATATAAAACTCGTGTGACGTCACAGTTACGTACATTTTTTTACCAAGAATTATCGTCGCAAGCCCCCACTCCTGAACTTTAATGCGTTATAACTAAGTCAGTTTTATTAATTTGATGAAACAAACAAATTCGTGTCTAATATTTTTTCGTAATCTATCTGACGGACTAATTAGAATTTTATTTTGTTTACCCAGTCGACATCCGTATAGCACAGTAAGGAGGAATAGGCGTAATAATAATAATGCTTATACGTGATTTTTAAACGGACCGAAAATTATAAAAATCCATCAGAGATCAATTTTATTGTACTTAGGATAAAAGCTAAAACTGTCATTGGATTTTTTTAAATAATAATCCTAGCCAAAATGTTTGACGACCTCGATAGCAGAGTGGTCACCGTACTATCCGTAAGGTTGCGGATCCAATTCCCGTGCGGGGAGAACATTTATGTGAACCACAAATGTTTGTCTCGGTCTGTGTGTGTGTGAATGAGTGTGTGCGTAGTTTCTGATACCCTAGATACAAGTTACGAACTTAGTTAGGGGTCAGTTACTGTAATGAGATGATGGAGGGAATGATTATGTTTATGTTATATAATATTATTAGTTGGATAAACAATAAGTATAGTTTACCAAAACTCGGCGTTTAAAACTGGCTAGCTAAAACCAGCTAATAAAAGAATGCAATGTTGGTATAAATCCAATACCACATAGCGAGGTGGTGTGTTTGTCGACGGGTCAGATTGGTTTAGTCATCGAACCGCGCCCTCACACCGCAGGGATGGGACACACTCGATACAAATATAAAATAAATGATCATATAAAATACTACTTAGTAACTACTAATACTAAAACTGTTTACGCGTTTTTGCAATTGGATATTTCTATATTAGGTCTTTTGTACGTGTAATATTTTTTGGTAACACTTTTGAGAGCTCTATTTCTCCGTAAGAAGAAGCTTCGTCCTAAAGGGATAGTCATCAGCTGAATGGATGTGTACGCGTCTCCAAAAAACGCTGAATGGAGCTGAATAAATGTGTCTAGTCCCTAGTGATGACGACTATCTCTATAGGACGATGCTCGTTACGAGATAACAAGACATTAGGACGATTAAGAGGAGCAAGAGTTTGGTCATCCGTCCCTCTCCCTCCCCGTACTAGAAGCTGTATCTCACTCACTACTGCGCCGATATTATGTGAGAATGTGGTACAGACTCGGACCCCGGTCGACACAGGTCGTTTCGAACATCACTGTACAGTGTACACTCCAAAGCTATTAAATTAAAAATGTAAAATCATTTAAAAATATTACCCCTGATAACATACTAAAAGATCAGTTATTACAGCGAGTGATTAATTATATGAAGTTATAAACTTTACTATAATAAATCTATCGACACACGCCCACCCCTACGACGGTGATTCTCTTTATGCCAAGGTGACCCTCCCCGAACCACTAAAGGGTGGAAATGAATGAACTAACTACATAACACAATATACAGAATGACTTTATATCATTTTTACTAGCCTTCTACACAACTGATGTAGGTAATCGGCTGAATAAACATCGAAATATAATTGCTTTTATTTTTTTGATTGGGGAACTGAATCTAGGACTACAACACGCGGTCTTCAAATAAGGTGGTTTAGATACATTTTAACTAAGCAACAGTAAATATAAGTTCTTAAATTAGAACTTATTTTTACTGTTGCTTAGTTAAAATGTATCTGCTTACATAATTTATCTTGTCCTCAGTTCCGGATTAACCCTTAATCAAATTAAACAATTGCCTAGGGCACCACGTCTGGGGGGGGCACCAGAAACACCACGAAGGGCACCAGTTGGACCCAGGGCCGTAGCTATACTTGAAATGACAAATGCCCTACCTTGTTGAACATAGTGAGCTCAGTGTTAGCTGACCTTTTTTTTTCGTCGTCAAATTCTATTCTAGCTACAGCCCTGGGGGGCACGAAGGTTTAGATTGCTTAGGGCATCATTAAATATTAATCCGTCACTTGTCCTACAAATAGAGCGGTAGGTTATTTCAGTCTTACGCGCAAAAGTCTCTGCTAACCCAGTTAGCTCCCACAATAGGGAATTTTTGAAAGTCAAATGTTGAGCGTCTCGTCAAAATGAAGCTACTCACGGAAAATTAGAGTAGTCAATTGGAAAAAATGTTCTATGGAACCTGTATGTTACCCCTCGTTTATACTATGCTGCAGTGAAGCAGGAAAATGACGAGGAAAGTGGGCAGTGGCATAGTGTAAAGGGGTCACTCGTGCTGCTACTCGTTATGCCGCTGCTCCTGCCCGACGCTCCCGCGAGTGTCGGTTTTTCGTGCGGAAGTCGAAGGAGGGAGCGAGAGAGAACATATACGCTATTTCACACAGTCCTCAAGTGACATACAAGTGACGGCACCGGCATGACGAGTAGCAGCACGAGTGACCCTTTACACTTTGCCGCTGCCCACTTCCCTCGTCACATTCCTGCTCATTGCAGCATAGTGTAAATAGCGTACTGCCGCGGAAGTATTATGGGAAATATTTCCGGCAGCGCGAGTAGCAGGAGGAGGAGCATAGTATAAATAGGGTATATAACTAGTAGCATAGTAGGATTACTACATTCTTACCTAATCCTTCCCGCGTCGACCCTGTCATGTTTCCTGTCACTGATCACTGACACTGACGTTTCACCTTCAGGCTTTCGTCTATGCTTCTTATTTTTGTGCTTACTGTTGAAAATATACATGAATTTATATAAAACACTAGCAGCGCCACGCGGTTTCACTTACGTAGTTCTCATTCCCGTGGGAATACGGGAATGGGAACACAATATAGCCTATGTTAGGGTGAATGTAGCTTTCTAATGGTGAAAGAAGTTTGCAATCGGTTCAGTAGTTTTGGAGCCTATTCGTTACAAACAAATCTTTCCTCTTTATAATCTATATGTATATCTATACTAATATTATAAAGAGGAAAGATTTGTTTGTTTGTTTGTTTGTTTGTATGTAACGAATAGGCTCCGAAACTACTGAACCGATTTCAATAATTCTTTCACCATTAGAAAGCTACATTCACCCTGAATAACATAGGCTATATTTTATCCCCGTATTCCCACGGGAACGGGAACCACGCGGGTGAAACCGCGGGGCGCTGCTAGTTACTTATATAAAAGAAAGTCGTGCTAGTTACACTATTTATAACTCAAGAACGGCTGAACTGATTTGGCTGAAAATTGATGGGGAGGTAGCTAAGAACCAGGAAAAGGACATAGGATACTTTTTATCCCGAAATTCCCACGGGAACGAGAACTACGCCAGAGAAACCGCGAGGCACATCTAGTATTAGTATAGAAGTATAGACAATTAAACAAAGAATAACTCACGAATGCCTCTTATCCTTGTCCCGTTTCTCTGCCTTCTGTTTATTGTTCTTTCTCCTGTAGACCGAGCCGCCATTACCGTCATCCACTGTCTCCAGGTGTAGCACGTACAGCCGGTATATTTGGAGGAGAATCACCTGGAAAATTACACGCCTGAAAACTTGTCTGTGGTGACAAAACTTCCAGAAATCCGCTCTACGCTTCCCGGAGCTTATGTGATTCTACCCACGTGGAAGATAGAACTATCTAGGACCACAGAAATCGGAATACTCTATGGTAAGTATAGAAATGTCTGGTTATATCGGAACGCAGGAAAATCTCTGGTTATATCGGATCGCGCATAGAATAAGGATCCCGACCAGGATTCTCTCTGGTCGCGTGTCGCCAGTTGACAGTGACCAACACATTGACATACTATAACAAAAAATTGAACAATACTGGTGAATGGTGTCCTATGGGACACACCTTTGCGGCGACAATATCACGCGTCTGTCAGACTTCTTTACTTACCATAGAGTATTCAGAGTTCCTTGATCTAGGACGGAAGTCCTAAACTGACTCCCTGATCTGTGGATTCTACGCATTCTCTCAGCATGTAAAAAGAACATTAAACTCTTTGCTGTTCAACTAGATTTGGACTCTTGATTCTAGAGGATCTGACCGAGGCCTCAAGTAGACTAGTGGAGGTGGCTTCTTTTTGGAAAGACTATTATTATCTAATGGGTAAATAGTCCGTAAAAGAATCAAAATTGGCGGACTACTCTGTATTTTTGATATACTTACCTAACGAAGTGTTAATGATACAAAATAATGTGTGGAAGTTTCAATGACCACTACACCTGGGAAGGGTTAAAAAACCCATTTTAAAATGTTCATACTTATTTTTTTTATAGCTTAGTTGTTAGATACTAGTAAAGAGCAAATGCTAGAAACATTTGAAATCTACTAACATCCCGTTCAAAGGCGTATGGTGACACGCAGGTGACGCAGGCCGCGTAGGGCAGAGCAGGCACGTGCGACGCAGACATGTGTCTGTCCTTCTCTCTCTCACGACGTTCCAGACATGTGTCTGTCCTGCTCTCTCTCGAGACGTTCCAGACATGCGTCTGTCCTGCTCTCTCTCGCGACGTTCCATGCAACACAAAATCTGCTCGCTCTGCCCTGCGCAGCGCGGCATCTGCGTCGCGTGCGTCTCAGCATACGCCGTCTTCACAATAACGTTTCAACTTACCAAAGTATTCTTACAAGTGAAGAATATGTTCATATAGTTTATTATTTTGTAATGACATATGATGAGCAGCCTGAACGCTAGAAATGGCGCGTCCTGTAGAGCTATATTCATCATGATGGCGCAAACCTCTATAGAGCAACAACACGCCCGGTTGTTCCTGAAAGTAAGTAATTTATTTCAATTATATTGTAAACTAGCAGCTCCCCGCGACTTGGTCCGCATGCAATAATGACTTCCCGCAGAATTTGGGTTTTCCCCCCTTTTCTCTCCTTAAGGTAGGAATTTCCAAAAATCTCTTAGCGGATACCTACGTCATAACATCTACCTGCATTTTCAGCCCGATCCGTCCAGTGGTTTGGGCTGTGCGTTGATAGATCTAGTGATCGCATAGTTGTCAGTCACCTTTGAGTTACATTATTATCGAAATCGGTCCAGTAGTTTTTGCTAAACAATAAAAAAACTTCGTCATTAGGAAAAAGCTCTCGCCTATTTTAAATCACTCATGGGCCAAGTTTCGTCAGGATCGGTTAAAAAATGTGGCCTTTAGTCTGGAAAATGACACAAACATATGTACAAATATACAAAGTGCACACAGAGGCAAAGAAAATCGGCCTATCTAGTCGGAATGTTGATGCTTCCCTCGCTCGGCCAAAAATATCACTGCACACACAAAGAATCCAAATAAGAAAGGTCCTATAATTACGGATATCTGTCTAATTGACAGTCATAATCTATGTTTATCTTAAGATTAAAATCGATTTTCGTATCTTAAAAAATTACGAATTTCCATACAAACCTTCATCCCCCTTCATCCCTTAGATACTTAGGTACTTCATCCCTTAGATAGAATTTTCAAAAATCATCCTTTAGTGCTCATTTTATTAATCTGTACCTAGATTACCTATTATAAAAGGCATGCAAATTATCACAATATTATCCCCAGTAATCAGTTAATAAGTTACTCACGTGGGGCACGTTACTTGCGTGGGGTTCGTGGGTATATGGTTCTGTATTCTTAGGTGGTGCACGCGAGACTGTCTTGAAAATTCGCTAATAACGTGCGTATAGCGTGCGATGCAGTTTTAACAAATTTAGAAAAGCAAGTTTGGATGCTACTATATCCAACGAATGTCAGAAAGATAGTGAAAAGAATAGATTATTATCTGTCAAACGTGATGATAAAATGTCAATTCCTCATCACTGTACTAATACTATCAGTGAGAATGTTTATTTTGTTTTAGTCTGCAGGCACTATACTACAATCAAATACCGATAACTACATAATCAAACACTTAATTGAATTTCAATTATTTTATTTATGCGTAAATACCGATTTCTGTCGAAGGCACCATCGACTCCTGATGAACCATCGTATATGACTGAAACTAGTCGAGGAATTCGACTAAAATCGGTACGTACGCATAACCCGTATAAATATCTACATCCATTTACTAATAAAAATAAATGGGATACTTATGAGCGATAAAATCAAGCGTTAGAACACACAGCGTGTCGACCAGTGGTAGCAAGCGGGCGTGCATAGTAACATACGTACATGTCAGACCTATTAGCGGCGCCCCGCGACTTCCTGCTCTTGGTGGCGGTGAGGACCACGGTGAACTGCATCAGGGACCACGACCAGATGGCCAGGGTCAGAAGGACCAGGACCTTCTCGGAGGCCACCTTCTCGTCTTTAAAGGAGTCGAAGAATTCTATTATGTCTGCTGCTGTGCCTGTTGGGAAATTGACAATTTTAATGATGAATAGCCGCATCCAGAGCGCGATCCAAATCTGACAGACGGCGTTGTATGGGCCGCGCGCGATCCACGGCGTACACAGCGCGCGTACCAAGGGGGGGGGGAGGACCATAACTTACGGTACCATAGGTATGGTATATAGGTACCATATAATACGTATATGTCAATGTAATACAATACGTATTTCCATTATAGAAAACAACGTTAACGGAATTTTATCGTGGTTATATGTATATTACAGTATAATTATTTTAACGTGTAGTGTCCGTGTAAATCAATACAATACATACCAATATACACCAGCAGCAGCTGACTGAGCTGGTCCCTGGTGAGGTCTCCCTTGGGCAGCAGCCAGCGGCCCACGATGAGGGTCAACATGAGGAACTGCTCTATCAGGGTGACCCACATGTCCGTGGGGATCTTAGTGGCACCGGGGAGGGGGATCTCCGTCTAAGAGGAAGAATATGTTGTCTAAGTAATTGTGCAATGGCTAAGGCGTCCAGCAATTAACAGGGAATGTGCCAGCCAAATCTGGCATATAAATATGTTTTTCAACACACTTGCTCATAAAGGGGCTCTTATTTGTGCAAAAACAGTTGAATAATGACACGTTTTATTCACTAGTGAGTTATAGATTGTTTTTTTAAATTGCTTTGTTTTTAAAAAAGTTTCGATACCAAAAAAATTGTGTCCATACATTTTAAAAACAAACTTCAACTATGTTGCCTTACTTTTGGTAGGTCTATGGTCGATTCCATTCATTCATTCATTCGATTTTTTTTAATAAGTATATTATTTTATTCTTTGGCCGATCACCATTGTTGTCTTGGATGCGCGCGAATAGAAAAACTGTTTATTTTTAGCGAAAAATGATATTTTATTATGAATTTCTTCGCAAGTGTGGTACACGCGTGTATTGATGATTACTATCCTCGGCTATCTTCAGACCCTCGCCTGACGGCTCGGGTCTCAATAGCGCCTCGGAAGTATTCATCAACTTACCTCGCTTGTACCATAAATCACTATTATTTTTCCAGTTAAGCTCACTGCTATGAAAGAGAAAACAATTTTAATGGTAGGAACTGCACGTATGAAAGTATAGTAGATGGTCATTATATTTTTTAAATTGACATACAGAATTCTACTTATTTATTTTTTTGACATTGTAACTTTGGAGGTAGTGCAGTTAGTTTTTTATTTTATCATAAAAAATACCAGCCCGAGTTTCTTGCAGCCGATTTTTTGGCTATGTACTTACTTATTTAATTCGAATTTCGACGCTGCTGCAAGTGCCAATAATCTTAATGTTAATGAACCATGTTTTTTTCATGGTTATTAAGATTATTGGCAACTATAAAGAAAGAGTAGACTAATAGTACCTACCTCTACATAAGTGACATTTGCCATTTTCTTCTCCAACCTCAAGTCCACCTTATGTAGTTCTAGAAGCCAGATCGCCGGCACCACCAGCCCGAGGTAGATGAACACAGACGGACAGAACCTACGACAAATCTATTATTAAACACCCACGTTCTTGCCTGCGATCATCATCATCATTAATTCTGCGAGGATCAGATTTAAATGTCCAGGTTATGACTACATCCATCATAGGTAAAGTCTCGATAATTGCGCTAAATGTATTTGTATTGTAACAAAATGTTTATTAATTAAATAAATTGAAATTGAAACATCATCTCATTACAGTAACTGACCCCTAACAAAGTTCGTCACTTGTATCTAGGGTATCAGAAACTACGCACACACACACATTCATACACTCACCCAGACCGAGATAAAAAAAATTAGTTCACACAAATATCTACCCCGCACGGGAATCGATCCCGCAACCTTACGGATGTCCGGCATGGTGACCACTCTGCCATCGAGGTCGTGAACCTCAGGAACTATGGTCTGATTTGAAAAAATATTTCAGTGTTATTATTGAGGAAGGCTATAAGCTATATTCATCTGGCTAAGACCAGAGGGAGATGAGCTAATGAGGATTAAACCGCGGGACGCCGCTATAACTAACATCTACACTAATACATAATATAAAGAGGCAAGATTTGTTTGTTTGTAACGAATAGTCCCAAAACTACTGGTCCGATTTCAAAAATACTTTCACCATTAGAAATCTACATTCACCCTGAGTAACATAGACCATATTTTATTCCCATATTCCCACGGGAACGGGAACTACACTAATAAACAAAGAAACAGTGTTAGTTATTCCAATAAACATCAAATTGTAGACACGCCATTAGGGTGCGCCCACATCAGTACTGAGTACCGGAACAGCCATTAGCAACCAATCACACAAAGTTCTGTTTGTCAACCAAATTATACGTAGACCGAACTTTGATTCATTATTTTATTTATTTTATTTATTTTAAACTTACAGGAAAACTAACAGCTAAGATACAAATTAATATAAGTAACTATGCTATTGAGGGCTAATTAAAAGTTTTCACAAACATAAGGTGAAGTATAATTAAAATTAAAAGAACGTTAAGTACACACTACAAAAATATCAAACAAGTTAAATTATTGTAAAATAAGTAAATTTACAGCTACACACATTACATTATGGATCGTTGAAGAAGCGATCATTGAGTATTTTCTTCAGTTTTGAAGAGGAAGTATTAAATAAGTCAAGGTCTAAATCATTAGCTATTTTGTTGTAACACCTGCTTGCCCTTAAGAGGTAACTGTTCTGTCTATAATTGCAACGCACGGATGGGACATATAGGAGATTATGTTTCCTTAGTGAGACCACCGGGGTGCGCAGTCCTATTTGTCCGAGCAGTTCTGGACAATCGATTGTGCCGTTGGCGATATTAAGAAGAAAGGATAAATCGGCTGCACGTCTCCTTTCATACAGGGGTAACAAGTGAAACTGCTTGCAACGAGAGATATAGTCCGGTAGGTACTTTTTAGCTCGGTATTGTAAGTAACGGAGAAAGCGTTTTTGAATGCCTTCGATGCGATTGATGTAAACAGCGTAGCAGGGATTCCATATCTGGGATGCGTATTCCAAGTGACTACGGACATAAGCGCAGTAGAGAATTTTAATTGTTTTAATTGAGTTAAAGTCCGAGGATATACGCATCACGAATCCGAGAGCTTTAGATGCTTTGTTTATTATGGCATTTATATGGCTATCAAATAACAGCTTGGAATCAAACGTCACACCCAAGTCCCTAATAGAGTTCACTCTAGATACCGGCAAATCTTTGATAAAATAGTTATATAAGAGTGGTTGGGGTTTCCGAGTAAATGAGCAAACATAGCACTTGGATACGTTTAAGTCCAACCTATTATCGGAGCAATATTTTTGGAACCTGAGTAGATCATTCTGTAGACACAATGCATCCGCAGTTGTTCGTATGGGACTAATTATTTTCATATCGTCTGCAAAAAGCAAGACTTTGCTATTTCGAAAACAGGTTGGGATATCGAAAATAAACAAAATAAAAAGCAGAGGTCCCAAGATTGATCCCTGAGGCACTCCTGAAGGTATGAATAAGGTAGACGAAGTAAAGCCATTAAGGACCACTGTTTGACACCTATTTTCGACGTATGATGAAAACCACCTAAACAAATTACCTCGGATACCGATACGCTGGAGTTTTAGTAGCAAGAGACTGTGATCAATTCGATCAAAGCACTTGCTGTAGTCGGTATAGATTATGTCAACTTGGGATGGTTCCGACATTACTCTGGATAAATACTCGCTACACAATACGAGATTTGAAGCAGTGGATCTACCCCGCAGGAATCCATGCTGCTCATCGCTGAATGATTGCTTTAATGAAAAGTACATTTGCTTATAGACAATCTTTTCAAGTATTTTAGCGAAAACGCATAACTTTGAAATGGGTCTATAATTTTCAATGACATCTTTAGGTCCCTTTTTGTGAACAGGCGTGATAAATGCAGACTTCCATAAGCCGGGAACAACACCCTCTTGCAGCGAACGCCTATAAAGAGTTAAGGGAGTAGTGAGACTTCTTGCACAGCTCCGAATGAAAGAAGGTGGTATGTCGTCAGGTCCCGCAGATTTATTAATGTCTAGGGATTTGAATAAGTTAAAAACCTCGGTGTCAATTATATCAATGTTAGTTAAATCAGCAATAGTATGAGATAGCATTTCATTATGGGATAACGTGGAACCTGCGTTGTAAGACATAGAATTTAAAAAGGTGGAGTAAAAGTACTCGCCAAACATAGAACATATTTCATCAGCCTGGTTAGAAGAACGCTGACCGAGCTTAAGTATCGATGGGTATCCGTGAGTTGTTCTTTTAGTTTTGACATAAGACCAGAATGCCTTCGGATTTTTTTTTTATGTTGTTTTCAATTGACGTTATGTAGTCCTGAAACATTTCGTTCTCCATTGTTATTGCCCGATTTTTAAGAATATTGAAGGAATGTAAGTCGTACTTATTACCATATAATTTATATTTAGATCGATGCTTGTATTTTTCCCGTAGTATTTTTATTAAGGGAGACTTATACCAATGCGGATATTTACTACACGTATTAGACATTTTGGCAGGGATGAAATTACTACGGAGGTCGTATAGAGTTTTATAAAAAGATTCAACGGCTTCATTCAAAGGTTTGTTACAAACTACAGAATACCAATCCACCTCATCCAGTTTTGAACAAATTGATTCGTAGTCACCGGCGTGATACATGTACTTGAGAAAGGGCCTGGTCGGTAAACTATGTAGTTCAACAAAGTCTGCTGAGATGCAAAGAGATTTGTGGTGCGGATCTTCCGAGACTAGGGGGTCACAATGGACAACCGACACTATATTATTTGACCATACCAAGTCTAAAATACGATTGTTAATATTTGTAATAGCATTATATTGTGATAAATTACAAGAGAAAAAAATTTCAATCAATTCTTGTTGATAGTCAGCTTGTATATTATGGGGCTCATACGAGCTGCCATCATCTGACTGTTCCCATACGAGATTTGGGATGTTAAAGTCACCTAGAATAACAAACGAGTCTGTGGAGTGACTCAAGAAAATGTTGCTGACAGTATTGGAGAATAATGATGTCTGTATGGCTAACGAGTTCCCTAGATTTTGGTTACACAAGTACGTAACACAAATGTGCATTCTGTAAGTAACTCTTGGCCTGCGAAGCTGAAGCAAGAGGGTCACCCACAAGTCTTCAGCTGCGGAGCACCACTCATCATGACCTTCGGCAGCGATGTCTCGACGTACGGCTATCAAAACTCCACCCCCAAGTGACTGTGAAGTCTCATGATAATTCCTATCCCTCCTCCACACAAGATAGCGGTCGTCAAACAACTCACTATTGCTGATACTATCGACTAGCCACGTTTCGGTCAAGCAAATAACATCATAGTTATTCAAGCACACATTGCGATAAAAATCTGTTGTTTTCGTGCGTAATCCACGAACATTTTGATAAAAAATGTTAAAGGAAGTCATTTTATTGCGATATTTGATAGAGATTGTGTAAATTTTAAATAGTATAACATTAATTCTATGTCCAAGAAGTATTTTGTAAAGAATAAAATAACGTAAACCCATCTGTAGGAATCGTAAACATGGGAATTTGATAAAATAATGTTGTATATAATAAAAAGTAATTTAATTTGCCTTGGTGAGTTATTTAAAAAGTCACAAACATGATAATATAATAAAATAATGTTGTATATAATAAAAATTAATATTATATACATTAGTAAATTATTTAAAAAGTATTTAGTTAAGAATAAAATAGCAAAGACCCGCCCGTAAGAGTCACGGACATGAGAATTTAATAAAATAATGTTGTTTATGTTGAAAAGTAATTCAGTATGCCTTGGTGAGTTGTTTAAAAAGTCACAACTATGAAAGTATAATAAAATAATGTTATATATGATAAAAAATAATAATATATGCCTTGGTGAATTATTTAAAAAGTATTTTGTTAAGAATGAAATGACATAGTCCCGTCCGTAAGGGTCATAAACTTGTGACTTATTTATAATAATAAAGATCCTAAGTAAAAACATAGCGTTAAAGTAATAATATATAGGTACAGGTAGTGATGTATTCACAATAATTATACCAGTACACATGTGCAATGTCAACATCTTATAATAAACTATTATGATTAAAAAATATTTAAAACCGTAAAGCACTAAACTAATAGAATGTGTAAAATATTTGTATAATGTATATTGTTGTGAATTGTAAAAATATTTTAAAATAATATCTGTATTATACGAGCAATTTAATAGAAATATTATATTAAGAATTGTAGAGAACAGATGTATAATGAAATAGCGAATAGCAGGGCGGGTAGTTAAAATCTGATTATAAATACGCATAATCAACAAAGCACTAAACTTCAGATGTAACAGGTGTACAAAGTTCACTTTAACGCAATGTTTACGAAGCAAAACAAAGGCATTCACAGACTTATTAGAAATAATTAAATCCAGTGACGTAAAGAAATAAACAGTGAATTTATCACACAAAAGAGGGTAATGCGAATTGGCACATAGTAGCAGGCAACGACACGGCCGCCCGGCGACAAGCGAAACTAGTAATGATGCGATATTTGGTACGTTGCAAGTGTAGCAGAACTGGTATGCACAAGCGGGCAAGACAGCGATTCTCAAACTTGGCGCACAGGTGCTATTACAATAATTTAAAAAATATATAAAAATAAGAAAATAAACCATAATACTGGTGTAAATTAGTTCAGTAGTTTTTTTAAATCTTTTTCTGTCCTTATGGGGAGGACAGGCGAAGTGTGATTTTTTCTCAAAAAAATTTTACATCCTCTCACCCAAGCAAATGTGTAGTTGCGATCTTTGGCGAGCGCTTTGGCTTTGTTCAAGAGAAGCTTGTTGTCCAAGGTGAGATGATCGTTAACAAAAATTCTTGAGTTGCCTTGCAGATTTAAGTCAACTGGGGTAATGGTGACTTTTTTGGCAGCGGCGACGAAGTCCTCCTTTAGGTACCTATTATGCACAGCGACTATTATAGATTTGTTAACTTTGTCGTTTCTCATCGGTACTCTGGCGACGTAGTTAATTTGTTCCCTAGCCAATGGGCATTTGACGAGTTCCCCAATCTTCGTGACAAGTGAGAACAGGTTTTCTGAATTTGAGAGAGGAATTCCTTTAATCTCTATATTATTCATGCGAGATCTTTGTTCCTGCTCACGTACTGTCTCCTGCATTAACTCCATCTGCTGACGAAGATGGTTTACCTCGTCTTTCGTTTTAAGAAGAGATTGGACCTGTTGATCAATAACCGAGACCTTAGTTGTCAGTGCTTCAATGGACTGGTGAGCAAACTCAATTGAGGTCTTAATTCCAGCTATATCCGACTTCATTAGCTTCAGATCTGCAATGTCATCCTTAATCTTCTTGAGGTCAGCGAGGTCGGTTTGAATTGCCTTGACACTTTCCACTAGGGTAGGTAACGATGACACCTGGGCTGACAAACGCCTGAGTTCGACGGCGATATATCCGGTATCCAAAGTAGTGGGTGATTTAGACGCTGAAGAACTTGAGCCGGTATTCTGCTTGCTGCATGGAATGAGAAGTGGACTGATAGTACCACTTTTTTTGCAAGAAGCACATTTCCATGTGTTTTGTCTGTCACCTAGCTTCCGGTATCCAACTTCTGTTATTCCGGCGCAGGGAAAATCATAGTGACCAAGACAGACAGTGCACTGAACTCCATCCCTAAATTCAGCATCGCAGAGTTTGCATTGGAACATGGTTAAAGGTTGAGAAACAGTGATCTTTTAAAACTGGTTTGATACGTTGTCAGTATGCGTACGTACTGCTCAGCGACTGCGAGCGAAAATTAAAAACACTAATATAGGTGAGTGTACTTTTGTTTTTGTTTTGACTGTATTTTTATTGGTATTAAGTGAGTGAGGTAGTCACCTGAGGGTAAACAACACTCCTGCACGTTACAGAAACTGTGTACAACACTGTACTGTGTATGGGGATATAGGTACATACTCGTATCTATTTATTAGTCTATATCAGCGGTTCTCAATCTTTTTTGGTAACGGAACCCTTTTGGAAAGCGATATACTTGATGGAACCCTATTTGAAATACACACACCAGCAAAATTAGAGAACGTTTGTTGTAATCTTAGTATGTTACAAATTACGGATAATAAGTAGGTACTTAGTTACGTGTAATCGGAATGATAAAATGTCATACGCTAGGAACTAAAACGCTGCTACCCACGCCTTGTCAGTACGGTCGACCAGAGAGAGGTGTTTTTTTTTAAATTCTTGCGGAACCCTTACAGGAGTGTCGCGGTACCCTAGGGTTCCACGGAACACACTTTGAAAAACGCTGGTCTATATACTAATATAAGAGTTGAATAAGACATTTATTCAGCTCCATTCACCGTTTGTCCATACAAAACAACGATTTTGTATGGACAAACTCTGAATAAATGTGTCTAGTTCCTTAATGTCGTCATCTGCCGCACAGGGGCCTAAGTCTACAATTTGACATTATTAATCAGACAATACGGTGATATTGAGGCACCATAACGAGAGTGTCAGAAATTTGGTATTCGGCTAACATTTATTCATATGGCTATGGTGTCTCAGTGGTCTTTGTTGCATATAAAATTCAATTATTTTTTGTCAGAAGTAAGAATACTGTTTCCATGACAACCATCTAAGTTTTATGGAGCTATTGAGTCAGCGGAGTAGTTTTCACTAAGAGAATACGAAAATGACAACAAATGCCAAAAAAACGGTCATAATGTTGATATTAAAACACATTTGAGTAGCATTATCACAGCTTAATAGTTTAGAGAATCAGGGCCCAGTTTTTGTTATACAATTGTATTCGACCATAATATCTTTGTTTGTACTCAAGTAACGTAATTTTGTAAAACTAAAAATTAAATCGAGCTAATCCAGATTTCGGGTTTTATTTAAATACGAAATATTCGCGGTGTCTTCAAGCGTAGACATCCATTCATCTTAATCGGTTCTAAACATCAATCCATCCATCCAAAATTTCGCGTTTATAATATTACTAGCTGCGCCCCGCGGTTTCACACGCGTAGTTCCCGTTCCCGTTCCCGTGGGAATTTCGGGATGAAAAATAGATGTTGGCCGATTCTCAGACCTACTGAATATGCTCACAAAATTTCATGAGAATCGGTCAAGTCAAGCCGTTTCGGAGGAGTATGGCAACGAAAACTAAAAACTACTTCTAACCCTTCTTTAAATATGTGTATTCTGTTTTAATGCTTAATATGTTAAACTGTTGTTGTGTCTTTTTTCAATAAATAAATAAATAAAACTGTGACACGAGAATTTTATATATTAGATGAGGATATAATCCTAACTAATATTATAAATGCGAAAGTAACTCTGTCTGTCTGTCTGTCTGTCTGTCTGTTACCTTTTCACGGCTAAACTACTGGACCGATTGACTTGAAATTTGGTACAGGGGTAGCTTATGGTCCGGGAAAGAACATAGGATACTTTTTATCCCGAAATTCCCACGGGAACGGGTACTACGCGGGTGAAACCGCGGGGCGCTGCTAGTACTCGTATAAGCCTTTAAACTCTTGAAACGTACCTCGGACCTTGACCCCTGATATGCGCACCCTCGAGGGGTAAATGCCGCACCCCAATAGAGGTTCAATGTCGACAACGGTAATCTTTGTGTAAGCCTTTTGATTTCGATAGGGGTATAAACAATAGGCTATACTTAGGCACTTATAACTATATCAATGACTAGCTGTGCCCTGCGGTTTATCCGTGTGGAACCTTATCCCGTGGGAATTTCGGGATAAAAAGTATCCTATGAATTATTCCTAGGTATGAGGAACATCTGTACCAAATTTCATTAAAATCCATTCAGTAGTTTTTGCGTGAAAGAGGAACAAACATCCAAACATCTAAACATCCACACTCACAAACATTCGGCTCTATAATAAGTAGGATAAGCTGTATTGAATCACAATCTTTTCTTTGCCGGTGACAGCGTCGCTGTAATTTTTTGGTTGTCAGTTTATTGAAAATGTATCCAAATGACATTAGAGTCACAATGACAATAGGAGCTTTCAATATGGCCGCCGGCACAGAAAAGAATGTGACTCAATAGAACTATTAATTAGGTATAGTATAACATAATCTGCACTAATATTACGAGTATAAAGAGGAACGATTTTTATGTGTATGTTTGTAACGAATAAACTCAAAAAGTACTGGGCAATTTAAAAAATTCTTCCACACATTATTTTCATGTTAGTTAGCCAATTTTATATTGAGGAAAGTTATAGTCTAACAGTCTTTTCCAATATTCTCTAAGTCTATCTATCTATGATCTTGCTTATCGACGGTCGACAAGCAAGATCTTATACACCCCTATTTTGAATTCAAGATACTTAATCACACAGCTAAGGGTCAGTCAGTACAAGTCAGTAAGGACAAGTAATCTAAGTACTTAACTACATTAATATCTAGAGCTGTTTGTTTTGAATTGAAAACTACTGGATTGAATTGAAAAAATATTATAGTGTTGTAAAGCTAGCTCATTTTCGGGAAATCATTTTCAAGGTTTTTCTATCTCTGGGTCTAACTGTGTTAAGGGGGGACGTGAAGCCTTATTACGCCGAGGTTCTAGAGTAAAGGAAATGCAAGGATCAAACATTACAAATTAAAGTGAGAAATATAAGGATGATATCTAATATATAAAATTCTCGTGTCACAGTTTTCGTTGCCATACTCCTCCGAAACGGCTTGACCGATTCTCATGAAATTTTGTGAGCATATTCAGTAGGTCTGAGAATCGGCCAACATCTATTTTTCATCCCGAAATTTCCACGGGAACGGGAACTACGCGTGTGAAACCGCGGGGCGCAGATAGTATTTTATAAAGATAAGTAATCGACTATCATTTTTGATATTTTTATTGGATATATGGATTCAGTTACTGCTACAGATATTCTGATTTTAATAAGTCCCATCATTTCAAAATAAGGGTGTATATGTAGATCGAAAATTAGGAACGGACGCCGAAACAAAAACATTACACTTATAAGCCAATAAACTCGGAGCCATTGATATCTAAAGATTCCACATTAACCGCACTAAAACACCGCGAAGAAAATCGACCATATTTGGTTCACTCGCTTCTTGTTTACGTCAGTGTCATTTGAGTGACTTACGGAGAATGTGCTCAAGAAAAATAATTAATTATGCCGGTTTGCGCTGTGAAATTGTGCCGCAATTATGGGGGAAAAAAGGATATTAACACCAAGATCACCTTTCATCGGTAAGTTTTGTTAATTTACTACTATTATTTTACGAAAACACTATTTTTTTATATGTAATTTTGTTGTTTCATCTGATCATGCCGGTGTTGTCAGTTTATTATTAGGGAGATTTGCCCAAACTATGGGAGACAAAATACAAATATCTTTACATCATTTTTCGATCAGGTGAACACTGTTGTTTTATAAAATTAGATTAGGTATATACAAATAATTACATAGTAAACTCTTTATAACGTCGCGCGTCGTTCGTTATTACAAAAACCTCTCTATAACTTAAAATTGGTTCAAATTGGTTGGTCTACTACAAAACCCATACATTCATTCACTCTTTTTTTTTAATAGTGGAAACTTCACTGGTTTAAATGTGTAATATTTGTACTTAATAATTAAGATCTAGTAATAACTGTTTGTTTCCCAAGTAAATTAAAATAAAACGCTAAGACATTCCCTATTACGAAGAAATATTATCATAACTACAAGTTTCACATTGCACATTGTTTTTATAAACAACCTTTTGAGGTGCCGAAATTTCTAAAAAAAACACCTGAGTAATAAACTGCCGTCTTGTTTTTGTTATTGTCCTAAAATTTGTGCCATTATTCTTAGATTGACATTGTCTGTAGTATTTTTTGCGTTTAGTAACAAAATTCCATAAAAACCATCGCTAAGTACCTATTGTCACGGTAATATATACTAATATTATAAAGAGGAAAGATTTGTTTGTTTGTAATGAATAGGCTCCGAAACTACTGGGTTGCATTAAAATCAAAGAGAAAAATATTTAGAAAACAAACCCAAAGGGATGGGTTTTAATATAAACTGTAAGTATATATTTTATCCCCACATCTCACAAAAAGTATTTTTGATCGTCGATATCCGAGTGCCAAAATTTTTATCCTAAGTTTGTAAATTTAAAACATCATTAATTCTACGTCCATGGTGCAATTTATCATACAACCTAATATTTGTAATTATATATTTTTACAGCCTTACTAATATAAAATACCCACTGTGTTTATTCTTGATATAACGAGTGTGAAGCATATTAATAATTCGTTATATCAAGAATATACACAGTGGTTATTTTTAATTGGTAAGGCTGTTAGTGTATATTATTTGTCTAATTTATAGGAATGTTGTATTTGTTTGTTTTTATTTTAATTCAAAGAGTATAATATTGTTACTACTGTTTTAGCCTAATTAGCAATATATGTTACCTACCTAATGTTAAAATGATTATATAGATACGTATTGTATTTTTTTATTTGTTATTAAAATAAATAATTCACTAAACTACAAAATTGTTACTTTATTTAACCTATTTTGTTTACTATTCCTCTTATTTAATAACGGTAAAAGGTAAATTTACAATTTGAAGCTGGCATCACCAAACACTCACACATTGACAATTTGACTACAATAATACACGAGCCGTACTCACACATGTCACGCAGTGCGAGGTCGGGTTTTAACGCGTCGTTTGTTAGCATGTGTCTCTCTTGACGTATATATGCTCTAAGCTCGGAGCAGTATTAACTAAAAATCTTAAATTAACTTTAACATAGCCGCTTGACGACCTCGATGGCAGAGTGGTCACCATGCCGGACTGCCATCCATAAGGTTGCGGGTTCGATTCCCGTGCGGGGTGAATATTTGTGTGGACCACAAATGTTTGTCTCGGTCTGGGTGTGTGTGAATGAGTGTGTGCGTAGTTTCTGATACCCTAGATACAAGTTACGGACTTAGGGGTCAGTTACTGTAATGAGATGATGGAGTGGATGATTATGAATAATATAGAAGTAAAGAAATATATTCTTACCATTTCCATTCTTGATTTTCCTTAATAGTCAGAGTGAAGACTCCTTCGAAAATGAGCAGCAGTATCGGCGATGCCAGATACCAATATTCCAGGCTATTTTTGAACATGGTCACCTGCCATATCGCGATGATGCCGTGGCAAGCGAACACTAATCGCGTGATCACTGCTTTTATTGTTGCCAGCACTTTCGTCACGTTTGCCATTTCGTCACTGTGCCTGTGACTAAACTGCTATTTTTTTTTGGTCACAGTTAAGTTTTTATTTTTTTACATGTCTGTTATTTTAGTTAGTCTGAAATATTTATTTTAGTCGGCACAAAGCTGAGTCACTCTTTTTGTTATTTTTTATTAGTTACTAGCGGCCCGCCCCGACTTCGCACGGGTCCAAGATTCCCGTTTGCTTTTCCAGATTTTTTTACATAAGAACCTTCTCCTGACAATAACAAACACAGCAAAAAAAGAATTAGCCAAATCGGTCTAGCCGTTCTCAAGTTATGGCGTGACAACGGGAAACGGGTTTCATTTTTACATATTATAGATTAGAAGCGTCCCGCTGTTTCAGCCTCGTAGTTCCCGCTCCCGTGAGAATTCAGGGATATAATTACGCTAAAAACCTTCCCATTGAAACACTGATCACTCTATCTATTAAAACAAATCGCATCACAATCCGTTGCGTAGTTTTAAAGATGTAAGCATACATAGGAACAGACAGCGGGAAGCGAGCTTTGTAAAAAAACTGGAAGATTAAACGGGAAACTTGGACCCGTGCGAAGCCGGGGCGGGCCACTAGTTGGATATAAAACAACATTAGATTTATAAACAATCTATCTCAGAATGTAAATTAATCACAATCGTACATCAGTTTAATTAATGTTACAACCTCTTTCGTGATAGACACTTTCATTGTTTTCTTAATTGATTTATTCGCCATTTTGTAAAGTTTTCCCGCTTTCTAACCACAATGATGGATATGACGTCATTTTTCACTTGGAAAAGGAGGTAAGTATAATAATAAATCCGTATGTATGTATGTCTTTACCTAATATGTATTTAGATGATTTGATGTTTTTTTTTTGTCGATTAACTCGAGTTAGTAAGACATGAAGAAATGATCAGAATTTGATTTGTATTTTGTATTGTCTGACAAAAGTTATTAAGAATCCTAATCCTAATATTATAAATACGAAAGTAACTCTGTCTGTTACCTTTTCACGGCTAAACTACTGAACCGATTGACTTGAAATTTGGTACAAGGGTAGCTTATGGTCCGGGAAAGGACATAGGATACTTTTTATCCCGAAATTCCCACGGGAACGGGAACTACGCGGGCGCTGCTAGTTAAAAATATTTAAGACGCGTTTCAGAAAACGCATATTTTTTGCTAGTCAGTAAAAATATGCGAGTCTCGGGTTTTAACTAGGTAAGTTATATTTTTTATTCTTTGAATAGTAGACAATTACTTATGTATAAAATTATTGGCCAGAAAATCTTAAAACGTAGTTCAAAAAGTAATTAACCTTTCAAAAGTTTGAACAGAAAGGGAGGTATTTCAAAATTTTAATTTGTCAGACAAGTTTAAGTATAAGTAATTTTCCTTATTATTGTTTTAATAATTGTCCCTATGTATGCTTAAATCTTTAAAACTACGCAACGGATTTTGATGCGGTTTGTTTTAATAAATAGAATTCTATCCCCATATTCCTAGGAGAACGGGAACTTCGCGGGTGAAACCGCGAGGCGTCGCTAGTGTGCAATAAAAATAACTAACAACATAATTATCATATAATTTGGCGTTACGATTTTTTTAGAGCAAAGTAATTTTTTTAAACTGCCATATTTTGTCAAAAATCACGCAATAAAGATTTTGAAAATTTCACCCCTAAAGGAATTAAATAGGGGTGATTTTTCTTTATTTTTTTTATACAAAAAGTTTTATTAAATTTGCGAATTTTGTCGACTACGCACTTTTATTACACTTTTTTTTTTTACACTTTTTGATTACTTTTTTTCTACTTTTATCCCACTCGGTGTCACGGAGATGCACTACTATGATAACTGGGAATCAACTGAAACTTTCATGCGTTTTCATGAAAAGATTTCTGAACGATAATCTTACGTTGGACGGTGTACATTGCTGGTTTTGTACTTCAATAGGGAAAGTGACTATTTTTTTCTTTTTTTTGTCAAGTAAATTTTATTAAAATACTAGTAGCTCCCCGCGGTTTCACCCGCGTAGTTCCCGTTCCCGTGGGATTACGGAGATAAAATATAGCCAAACCCAAAGCACGTCCAACAACTGCAAGACCGCAAGATACTGTCAGTTCTGTATGCGTGAATACGAACGTGAATAGGAACGTGAATAGGAACGTTTCAAATTGAAGAAAAATAAAATAAAAATAAAAATTGTATTGATTTTAAAGTGCATTGTAATTTATTTTATTTAAAAAATGATATAATAAATAATTCCAGACCGAGTTTCTTGCAGATTCTTCTCGTCTGATGTATTTCCGAATCTGTGGTAAATTCACAATGTATTTAAAATTATATTCAAAATATTGAAGGTAGTAATCTTTTTACATTACTTTGTACAGACGTCTTCCATCTTAGTCTTCTGTGATCACGGGTTCTGTAAAGAATCCGAAACGTCAGAAAATGTAAAACAAAATATAACCACGACAAAAATCCGTTTAAGTGTTTTATTTCAATGTGTAGTGTTCGTGTAAATCAAAGATATCAATATAAAATATAGCCTATGTCACGCACTGATAAATTAGCTTTCCATTAGTGAAAGAATTTTTGAAATCGGTCTAGTAGTTTCGGAGCCTATTCATTACAAACAAACAAACAAATCTTTCCTCTTTATAATATTAGTATAGATTTGGTCTTTGTTACATTATTTGAAACTAACTATTAGACACGTAATGCGAAACAAGAAGGACCTAAACTGATAAGGTCTACAGAAAACTAAATCCTACTAATATTATAAATGCGAAAGTTTGTATGTTTGTGAGTTTGGATGTTTGTTACGCTTTCACGCAAAAACTACTGTATCGATTTAGATTAAATTTGGTACAGATGTTCCTTACAACTAGGAATAAAACATAGGATACTTTTTATCCCAAAACACCTATGGGACTGCGATTTACGTGGGTAAAACCGCGGGGCACAGCTAGTAAGTAAATATCTGGACACATTACACATCACCAAGTAAACAGTTTGAAATTAACAACACACAACGGATTAAAAAAAAACTCTTTTAAACATGTTTAAAAAATAAGTGAAAACTGACCAACACAAACATACATGTTAATCTACACAAATATTTGATTTAAGCAGAAATTGAACATGTAACCATAGACGTACCAGGCAGGTTAACTACCAACTAAGCCACTTGGTCGTCAAACTCACTATAATGACACAAACATATCTGTGCCGGTGACAGCGTCGCTGTAATCGCATCTTTTGGTTGTCAGTTTATTGAAAATGTATCCAAATGATATTAGAGTCACAATGACCATAGGAGCTTAGAATTTCGACCACCAGAACAGAAAAGATTGTGGCATTAATACACCATTTGGTCGCCAAACTGACTATACATGAATTAAATCGGAATATTTCAACTCCTTAACAACGCCATCTATTGAGACAATTTCATAGTTATGTATGGTACAAGCGAGGTAATCATCAATACACGCGTGTACCATACGACGTTTTTCAACACATTTGCGAAGAAATTATCACTTTTTGCTAATAAATAAACAGTTTTTCTATTCGCGCGCATCCAACACAACAATGGTGATCGGCCAAAGACTAAAAGAATATACTTATTAAAAAAAAATCGAATGAATGAATGGAATCGACCATAGACCTACCAAAAGTAAGGAAACATAGTTGAAGTTTGTTTTTAAAATGTATGGACACAATTTTTTGGTATCGAAACTTTTTTAAAATGAAAGCAATTTAAAAATACAATCTATAACTCACTAGTGAATAAAACGTGTCATTATTCAACTGTTTTTGCACAAATAAGAGCCCCTTTATGAGCAAGTGTGTTGAAAAAACTTTTTCTCACAAACCAGCAATGTATTGCGAACAATTACTTTGTAACGTAAAGTTAAATGCGCGCGCAGAGCCACCTAAAGGCCAATCACAGGTTGGGCTAAATGACTTGAATCACCTACAAACCTTTAGCCGGATGCGCAAATGAGGTGTTGTGTATTTCACACCCTTTATCCACGGACAACTATCTCTCTCTCTAGCACTTACCCGTAGTAGCTTTGTACGACGGTTTTTCCCGGATACGCCATTGCCTAATTCGGTTTCTAGTAAGTTCGGTACAATGGATACTACACAACGAATAAACACTTGAATACTTTTTTTGTAAATACATATATGTACATACTTAGAATAAGTACAGTCTCGGAATGAAAAGGTTCGTCAATTTTCAAATTGATTCGTATAATGTGTCGCGAAAACATATTACCTTTTGAAACTGTACAGAATAGACTCGGGTTAGGGAAAATAATGTTCTACTGCTCGATAATAAAGTTCAAAATTATTTAGATCAGTGTTGTTTGACAGGATAAATATCTTGTCAACAAGATTTTTGATAAACTAAAACCTTCTTGTAGATTCAAACTACCATTATTATTTATGTTAAAACTATTCTCAATCGGTCAATGAGGTTTTTATATGCCGCGCGCACAAGGCAGTGTAAAAAGAATAGAAAAATCAAGCAAAACCTTATTCGATAGCAAACGTCATTCTATTTATTTAAATGTTAGCATCACTGTTTCTTACACTTGTATGTTGGTATAATTGTTTCTTGCTATACTAGTGCAAGTGAAAACCAACTTTAAGGTGACGAACCTTTTCATTCCGTGACTGTACATAGAAAACGAACACCCAGAAGACGAACCATGTTTGTTTATCTAGAGCAGGAATTGAATCTTTGGCGTAGAAGGTAGAGAAGCTACTTGGCCGTCAAAATAAAAAAAACGATTATCATATCTATTCACCCATCGCTTTTTTGTTTTTATAATCATATCCGATTACGGTAAAGCAAAAGGAGGGTTATGATTTTGACGCATATTTATTTACTACCAGCGCCCCGCGGTTTCAACCGCGTAATTCTTTCCTTAAGAATGCGGGGATAAAAATATGCTAAAACCCTTCCCCTTGATTCACTCTATCTTCTTATCTTCAAAAAACCCGTTTCAAAATCCGGTGTGTAGATTAAAAAGATTTAAGCATACATAGGGACTACCTATTAGGGACGGACAGCGAGAAGTGACTTTGTTTTATACAGTAAGTACTTTGTATGTAGTGACGTACGTATGAATGTTCATCTGTTCCCTCATAGATCTAATATATAAAATTCTCGTGTCACAGTTTTCGTTGCCATACTCCTCCGAAACGGCTTGACCGATTCTCATGAAATTTTGTGAGCATATTCAGTAGGTCTGAGAATCGGCCAACATCTATTTTTCATCCCGAAATTCCCACGGGAACGGGAACTACGCGTGTGCAACCGCGGGGCGATAAATAAAATAAACACAATGGATACTTTTATTTTAATCCCAAATGTCCGAATAGATTTGAATTTATGAAAAATCGCATAAAAATTTAACTAAACTACTTCTAAACACAAGCAAACTGACATACAAAAGTTAGTTCTAACTAATTAAACGTGCTAAGCGTATATCTCGGCAATAAATAAGATAAAACAGTGTTTTATTATTGTTTTATATAATCAATAAACTATGATCTCTATACAGGCAAAGAATAAATACAATATAAGTATAGATAAGACTTTCAGTCGACGCTCTTACGGTCAAAGTCAAAGTCAAGGTCAAAAATCCTTTATTCAGTTAAGACCTCAATGAGGCACTTATGAACGTCAGAATTGATTCTACCACCGGTGAAGGAAAACATCGTTTAGAAACATCTGTGCTGTGCCCCGTGGTTTTACCCGCATATAGTTCCCGACCCCGTGGGAATTTCAGGATGAAACATGCCTATGTCCTTCCCCGGACCATAAGCTACCTCTGTACCAAATTTCAAGTCAATCGGTTCAGTAGTTTAGCCGTGAAAATGTAACAGACAGACAGAGTTACTTTCGCATTTATAATATTAGTAAGGTTGGATAATATTTTTATCACATGGGATTGGCATTAATGCGGGTAAAAACGCGGGGCACCACAGCTGTTAAATAAAATTCTCGTGTCACAGTTTTCGTTGCCATACTCCTCCGAAACGGCTTGACCGATTCTCATGAAATTTTGTGAGCATATTCAGTAGGTCTGAGAATCGGCCAACATCTATTTTTATCCCGAAATTCCCACGGGAACTGGAACTACGCGTGTGAAACCGCGGGGCACAGCTAGTATTGTAATAAAAGTAGGTCGATGTAACAGACCCACTGCACAAACGCCATTTAATTGGTCGAGTCAATTGACAACAACAAGCAATAATAAAATATCATGCTGTTTCAAATATCTACGCAGATTGGATGGACAAATACTTCGTTGTGATAAATATTTCAGCCATTATAAATTTCGAATTCTTGGGCCGCACGATGCATGTTGTTTAAGAGACACGATTCCAGCTTGCAGTCACCAACACAGCTTGGACAAACTTAGTAATTACAAATTTCAAATTCTAAAATCATTTACTAAGACTCTTCAAAACTCTTATGAATTCCTCTGTCTCTCATAATAACTCCAATATTTATGAACCTACTAGATCGTTTATCTGAAAACAAAACCTTAGAGTTATAAATTAAACTAGCTGTGCCCCGCGGTTTCACCCGCGTATATCACAATTCCATGGGAATCCTTATACCTACGTCATGACATCTACCTGCATGCCAAATTTCAGCCCGATCCGTCCAGTGGTTTGGGCTGTGCGTTGATAGATCACTATGTCAGTCAGTCACCTTTGAGTTATATGTATTTAGATGTATGTGTTCATAAATAAGAAGGAAGAAGGATATATAATTGTTAATTCATGGCGAAAAATTTAGATAAATCATCCTGGAGACTTCGATATTCCATACAATTTCATACTTATACTAACACGCACTCAAATAACATTAAATTAAAAATTTAAAAATCCCCCAACACAATTACTTTCAAACCCCCATAACTTTTAAACGGGTCAACCGATTTCCATCAAACATGTCTAAGAACACTCGCACGTAAGTCCCCTTTAATACAAAAAAAAACTAAATTGAAATCGGTTCATCCGTTCGGGAGCTATGATGCCACAGACAGACAGATACACACACACACACACACACACACACACACACACACACACAGACACGTCAAACTTATAACACCCCTCTTTTTGCGTCGGGGGTTAAAAAATAAACCTACTTAAAATTCCTTTACATATTATTCATAATGCCATTACATACTTACGTATAGGCATGTTAAAACTATACTGTTTACCAACCCATTTTTTACCTAATACACTATCTGTAAGTAACACATACTCTATGTATATGACACCGTTATCAACAGTAACTAACCTCTGAGTACATAACATGATAAAACTCAGTTCACAACAACCGCTGACGAGAGCAAAACGCGTATTTCATAAGTTTATAATACAGGATATATTTTATTGCAAATTACGCGAAAATAATGAAGAAATTCAATCCTGTTGGTATGTTTTTATGTGTTTTTATTTAATTTATTATGTTTTTTGTTTGCTTTAAATGTAACTTTGAGATTTTGCAATATATTTTGAAGTAATTGAGCTTAAATTTATAACATACTTGTAATAATCAATCCCTCTATCACCTCATTACACCGACTGACCCCTAACTATGTTCATTACCTGTATCTAGGGTATCACAAACTACGGACACACATTCATACACACAGACCGAGATAAACATTTGTGGATCACACATAATAACATAATCAATCCCTCTATCACCTCATTACACCGACTGACCCCTAACTATGTTCATTACCTGTATCTAGGGTATCACAAACTACGGACACACACATTCATACACACAGACCGAGATAAACATTTGTGGATCACACATAATAACATAATCAATCCCTCTATCACCTCATTACACCGACTGACCCCTAACTATGTTCATTACCTGTATCTAGGGTATCACAAACTACGGACACACATTCATACACACAGACCGAGATAAACATTTGTGGATCACACATAATAACATAATCAATCCCTCTATCACCTCATTACACCGACTGACCCCTAACTATGTTCATTACCCGTATCTAGGGTATCACAAACTACGGACACACATTCATACACACAGACCGAGATAAACATTTGTGGATCACACATAATAACATAATCAATCCCTCTATCACCTCATTACACCGACTGACCCCTAACTATGTTCATTACCCGTATCTAGGGTATCACAAACTACGGACACACATTCATACACACAGACCGAGATAAACATTTGTGGATCACACATAATAACATAATCAATCCCTCTATCACCTCATTACACCGACTGACCCCTAACTATGTTCATTACCCGTATCTAGGGTATCACAAACTACGGACACACATTCATACACACAGACCGAGATAAACATTTGTGGATCACACATAATAACATAATCAATCCCTCTATCACCTCATTACACCGACTGACCCCTAACTATGTTCATTACCCGTATCTAGGGTATCACAAACTACGGACACACATTCATACACACAGACCGAGATAAACATTTGTGGATCACACATAATAACATAATCAATCCCTCTATCACCTCATTACACCGACTGACCCCTAACTATGTTCATTACCTGTATCTAGGGTATCACAAACTACGGACACACACATTCATACACACAGACCGAGATAAACATTTGTGGATCACACATAATAACATAATCAATCCCTCTATCACCTCATTACACCGACTGACCCCTAACTATGTTCATTACCCGTATCTAGGGTATCACAAACTACGGACACACATTCATACACACAGACCGAGATAAACATTTGTGGATCACACATAATAACATAATCAATCCCTCTATCACCTCATTACACCGACTGACCCCTAACTATGTTCATTACCCGTATCTAGGGTATCACAAACTACGGACACACATTCATACACACAGACCGAGATAAACATTTGTGGATCACACATAATAACATAATCAATCCCTCTATCACCTCATTACACCGACTGACCCCTAACTATGTTCATTACCTGTATCTAGGGTATCACAAACTACGGACACACATTCATACACACAGACCGAGATAAACATTTGTGGATCACACATAATAACATAATCAATCCCTCTATCACCTCATTACACCGACTGACCCCTAACTATGTTCATTACCTGTATCTAGGGTATCACAAACTACGGACACACATTCATACACACAGACCGAGATAAACATTTGTGGATCACACATAATAACATAATCAATCCCTCTATCACCTCATTACACCGACTGACCCCTAACTATGTTCATTACCTGTATCTAGGGTATCACAAACTACGGACACACATTCATACACACAGACCGAGATAAACATTTGTGGATCACACATAATAACATAATCAATCCCTCTATCACCTCATTACACCGACTGACCCCTAACTATGTTCATTACCCGTATCTAGAGTATCACAAACTACGGACACACATTCATACACACCTACCACCCAATTAATTTAGCTTTTATTAACACTGCTTTTAGCTATTATTTTAACCACAAACATGAATTGAACCTACAATCCTCTGTTTATTAGTAAAAGTTGTAGTTTATTTAAATTGTTTACTTGTAATGTGACGTCATTCAAAATCTAATATGGAGGACACAGAGCAATGGCGGAAAAGTTTTTTAAACGAATTAAAAAAAGGTTGTTCTCAATTCAGTGGTACATTTATTTTGCAAATTTATATCATTAATATTAAGTACTTACTTAAAATAATTAACTTCTTGCTTTTAAGAAAATAATATAGCGAGCAATTCTCAATACAAGCGTATTTTCATGTTTCCTTCCTTGATAATGCCTCTAGAGCAATACAAATTTCAATTACTTTATAATAAATATTTGTTATATTTTTTCTTATTTCTTTTACAATTTATTATACAAATCAAATCATCCTTTAATATAACAAGTAACGAACTTAGTTAGGGGTCAGTTACTGTAATGAGATGATGATTATGGTTATATGTTATCAACCTACATAGTATAAAACAAAGTCGCTTTCTCTGTCCCTATGTATGCTTAGATCTTTAAAACTACGCAACGGACTTTGATGCGGTTTGTTTTAATAGATAGAGTCCTTCAGTGGGAAGGTTTTTAGCATAATTTTATCCCCATATTCTTACGGGAACGGGAACTACGTGGGTGAAACCGCGGGGCGCCGCTAGTTTATTTATAAAACAAAGTTGGACCTCCTGTGAGCCCGTCCCTATGTATGCTTAAATCTTTAAAACTACCCACGCAATGGATTTTTTGATCAAGACCATTTTCGTCGTCAAATCATTATCATTCTTAATCTACTTAAGATAATTAATCAACTTTCAGAGCACCAACACGTTCGCTACAACCCCCTGAAGGACGAGTGGATCCTGGTGTCCCCTCACAGGTGCCTCCGCCCGTGGAGCGGGCAGACGGAGGGCGGGCACGATGAGACGCCAGATGACCCCCTTAACCCGCTCAAGGCTGGAGCAGTCAGGTCTAGTGGACAGGTACATAATTATTTATTTAGGCATTACATTTCTACACATGCAACCTCAGTATGCTATTTTTAGTTTTTGACCTATGTAATGATTTTACTTCTATTTTTTATTGTTGACATTAGTTATAAGTGACATTTGTATTTCATTTTATTAAAAAAAAATACCAGCCCGAGTTTCTTGCCGATTCTTCTCGGCTGATGTAATTCCGAATCGGTGGTAGATTCAGTGACGTTCATAAGTGCCTCACTGAGGCCTCAATTGAATAAATAATTTTTGAATTTTGAATTTATTTATTTAAGTATTTTAGGAACATCAACAACATGATTGACAGCTACAGAGGATATGTTACAGGCATATGTTATGTCTAAGTAATTGGCCAAAATAATCTTATTAGTCCGTCAGATGAATTTATATTCAAATTATTTCATATTTAATCAGGCATTTTTTTTAAAAGCCATGCGGTTTTTCCCCTATAAATCCCAATTCCGTGGGAGTTTTGGTATAAAAATTGAATCAGTAGTTTTTGCAGGAAAGAGTAACAAACATAGATTCTTACAAATTTTGCACTGGTTAAAATCATAGTAGGATTGGGTTCTGGGTACACCATCCGCGAAACCTTTAAAATAAGTACCTATATAATCTCAACGTCCACTGTTTCCAGCGCAACCCGCACTACACATCAACGTACGTGTTTCCCAACGACTTCCCGGCGCTGTTGGAGCGAGTCCCCGAGCCGCCCGCGCCCGAACACCCCCTGTTCCAGACGGCGCAGGCCAAGGGGACTTGCAGGTGATAACATCAATTACTATTTAGGCAGTAAAAGCTAAGCTAGCCAGGTTATGTGACGACTCTCAAGCTTTTTAAGCACAGTGCTACGGTTCAGCATGGTACCGGGTTCAAGTCCTGGCTGTGGCGAAAATTTTGAAAGCATTTTTCATAATCCTTTTTAAGCATTGCCTTGTGCATGCGGCATATAAAAACACCAGCGCCCGGTTTTACCCCCGTAGTTTCCGTTCCCGTGGGAATACGGGGATAAAATATACAATAAATGAGCTATCTTATAGGGTAGTTGCCTAAAAAAATTTATTAGTCCGTCTTTTACATTTCCAAAAAATATTGGACACGTATTTTTTTAATTTTCATGTACTTAAACAAATAATTAAAACGATACAGTGCGTCGAAAACTCGTGCAACGTCACAGATTGCTACAATTTTCACCAACAGTTGACGTCACAAGCCCCCACTCCTAAACTTTAATGCGTTATAACGAAGTCAGTTTTATTAATTTGATGAAACAAAAAAATACGTGTCTAATATTATTTCGAAATCTATCTGACGGACTAATTAGAATTGCAATTTGTTTACCCAGGAAACTACCCTATTGTTGCGTTAAGAGGGCTTCCTTTGCTTCCCTTAACTTATTATATTGTAGTGACCTTGCCTGCCTTGCCAAAGGACTCATTCAGGTCCCGCTCAACACAAACATTATATGTCTCATGTCTGTTTGTTTCTCAACAATATCAAAGTTGTATGACGTGTATGAGCTGATCATTCTATTAATGTTTCAGGGTAATGTGCTTCCACCCAAACTCCTCGATGACGATTCCGTTGATGTCTATCGAAGAAATCCTGGCTGTTATTAATGAGTGAGTATTTACAATTATCCCAGTTGGAACACAGAAAACAGACTGTGAAATGAAATGAAGTGTTACAATAGAAATGTTATATTAAAGAATAATAATGAATATACTGAAGATAAGAAAAAAAAACTCCCCTAATTTGAAATTACGGGACTTATTAAAATCAGAATATCTGTAGCAGTAACTGAATCCATATATCCAATAAAAATATCAAAAATGATAGTCGATTACTTATCTTTAAAAATACTAAATAAAAGTCGTATTACCAGACGGCACACTAGCTATCAAGTATTCTGTGACGGCTCGGGTCGATGACCTCGCTCAAACTCAACGCACTAACGTATAATCGGTTGATAATGGGTCACCTAAGTTTTCCTCTACCAATATACCTCTAAAAGTACAAATTAATTTTCCAGATGGATATCCCAACTGACAGAGCTGGGGGCGCGTTACCCGTGGGTGCAGATCTTCGAGAACAAGGGCGCGGTGATGGGGTGCTCCAACCCCCACCCCCACTGCCAGATATGGGCCTCCAGCTTCCTGCCCAACGAGCCCCGGGTTAAGGACAGGTGATACAGTTTGTTATAGCTTTTTGATAAGCTTTTTTATCTAATATATAAAATTCTCGTGTCACAGTTTTCGTTGCCATACTCCTCCGAAACGGCTTGACCGATTCTCATGAAATTTTGTGAGCATATTCAGTAGGTCTGAGAATCGACCAACATCTATTTTTCATCCCGAAATTCCCACGGGAACGGGAACTTCGCGTGTGAAACCGCGGGGCGCAGCTAGTAATTTAAGAAAATATATTTATTTTGAACATTTTGCGGAGTAAGAATTTGAATAGGTATCTATTTTCTTTGAAACTAAGTTAACGGGATAATTCTCGGAGTTAATAAACTCCGAGAACGGACTGGACGTTGAATTTTTTAAAATACTTAGGTACGTAAAAACTTAAAATAATTTTTTTTCAATGTTCTACTTTACATAAGTATTTTATTGTTATATTTTCAGGACGCAAAAAGAATATTACACAAAATACGGCAAACCCATGCTTGTTGACTATTTGGAAAATGAATTGCAGAAAAAGGTTTGTAATTTACTAAATCTCATAAAAGACGTGTATTTTGTATGTACCTACCTACATGTAATTGTGCAGTTTTATACAAAAAAATACGATATTTTTTTGGTAAGACTTATGAGTGCTGTAACTCCCTTTTTTTACGCGGTGAATATGCATAGAACTGCATACCACCGTGAGCCGAGATTAGGAGGACCCCCGGGGCATGTAGGGCTCTCCCAGCCAGAAGGACTGGGCCTACCCACTAAAAACACAGCGACTTCCGTCTGCGTTACATTGGGGTGCCGTAGGACCCCCTCACATTACCAGGCACAGCCAACTGCGTCCGAAATGTGGGGGGCCGCGCGCGCCAACGGGACGATCCAGAGTCCCGGGACCCCGGGTCGTCCGGCGGACGCGCGCAGACGGGCGCGATGACCCCCCTCGGCTGATTCGCTGTAACTCCCTGTACCTAACAACTGCCGTGCCCAACATTGATTTACTTAGCCAAAAATTATTCTCGTATCCCCTCTGTGTCGTGTATGTCTGATGTCAGTCACTCCGTACAATACTGACATTCAGACAAATGTGGGTACACTGAAAACCGACCACAAATAGATATGGGATAAAGGTTCAATAGAAAAAGAGCCGGTTTGACCCATACTTATACTATTTTTCAGGATAGAAAAGATTTTGTTTTAACCATCCACTTTTTTAACCCCCGACGCAAAAAGAGGGGTGTCAAAGTTTGACGTGTCTGTGTGTGTGTGTATCTGTCTGTCTTTGGCATCATAGCTCCCAAAAGGATGAACCGATTTCAATTTAGTTTTTGTATTAAAGGGGACTTACGTGCGAGTGTTCTTAGACATGTTTGATGGAAATCGGTTGACCCGTTTAAAAGTTATGGGGGTTTGAAAGTAATTGTGTTGGGGGTTTTTAAATTTTAAATTTAATTGTTTCTTTCAGGAAAGAATAGTGATCCAAAATTCGGAATGGGTTGCCATAGTACCTTACTGGGCGGCCTGGCCTTACGAGACGATGTTACTGCCTTTAACAGGCAACCCACAACGTATGACAGATTTAAATGAAAACCAGAAACGAGAACTGGCTGACATTATGAAGAAATTAAACACGAAATACGATAACTTGTTCAAATGTAGCTTCCCCTACAGCATGGGGTGGCATGGTAAGTAGGATATTATTGGGCATTCTACCCCACCTGCCGTTCCTACGTCTCACTCCGTTCGCCTTCGTCACTTTCGGTGTGGTAAAATGCCCAATAATATCGTATGGAGTAGGAGCCGTTCAATATTTCCGTTTTAAAACTTGATTTACTTACTTGTTGTACTCCGCTCGCCTTCTTCTTATAATATAAAACAACACATCACACAACACATATAACTTATCGCACATATTTCTTCTACTAATGGAACTATACGAGCATAATAAACTAAAATTCAGGACAGATTGTCTCATGTCTCTTCACAGAGCAAGAAATAGCATGCACCTACAGACACATGCACATTCTATTTCTATGACGCCAGATTGCGCACCAAGGACATCCAAATTTTAATGTAATTAACTCATACAGTCGACACTAGCTTACATGTTAACAAATAAGGGTGCTTGCTGCTTGAACCGCTAACCTAAAATTCAGGACAGATTGTCTCATGTCTCTTCACAGAGCAAGAAATAGCATGCACCTACAGACACATGCACATTCTATTTCTATGACGCCAGATTGCGCACCAAGGACATCTGAACTTTAGGATACCGTAAACATTAAACTAACATTTGGGACAGATTGTCTCATGTCTCTTCACAGAGCAAGAAATAGGTACACCCAAAGGCACACACACATTCTCTTTCTATGGTCCCAGATTGGACACCAATGACATCCAAATATTAATTTAATTAATTCATTCAACTAACACTACCTTAGACGTGAACAAACAACTACCTACTGGTTGCTCTGCTGTTACTTACTTGTTGCGTTGTTTTATTAAGATACTTTCACACTCATACAATCGCCTTCGAAACGGTTCGTGCGCCGCCACCATCCCGTGCTCGCACGTGGCGCAGTATTTTATTTTATTAATCTTAGGTAAACTTACGGCTAGATTCATGTATATAAAAATGAAAAAGCGGTTACAAACAGAAATTTACTAGTTTCCACAAATAAAAACACATGTTTTGTTATCTAGCTACAACACATAAATTTAATTAAAAACATATCATTTAAGATTCGCTTGAGTTTAGTCAAAGAAGTATTAAACACATCTATATCAATAGATTTAACTACTTGCTCTAAATAAATATGATAAGAAAATTAAATAAGATATCAATATGTATAGTGTAAATGAATCTTTAGAGTCTCAAAGACTGCAAAATTGCATTATAGGTAAATTTGCGATATCCGAACTTTATTATACGACCACCTGTATGTATGAGATTTCGTTTTATTAAGATGCTTTCACACTTATACAATCTTAGGTAAACTTACGGCTAGATTCATGGAAGTATATAAAAATGAAAAAGCGGTTACAAACAGAAATTAACTAGTTTCCACAAATAAATATTAAATTATGAACAGTTGCAAATATGATTCCCGTAGACAGTACTTACATATAAAAACACATGTTTTGTTATCTAGCTATAACACATAAATTTAATTAAAAACATATCATTTAAGATTCGCTTGAGTTTAGTCAAAGAAGTATTAAACACATCTATATCAATAGATTTGACTACTTGCTCTAAATAAATATGATAAGAAAATTGAATAAAATATCAATATGTATAGTGTAAATGATTCTTTAGAGTCTCAAAGACTGCAAAATTGCATTATAGGTAAATTTGCGATATCCGAACTTTATTATACGACCACCTGTATGTATGAGTTATTTCCATGTATTCAAGAATTACTCAGCATGTAAGATGATAATTGTGCATGTTACAGTCTCTGATTAAATTTGTTTTTTAGGGGAGTTCCTAATCAATGCAATTAATTTAAATAGAAGATGTTCCTAAACCAGTTTTGATAACTTTGCATATTATTTTATACTTAATGTTTCATAATAAATTGTTAGTTCTATCAATCTAGGAATTACTTGAAAGATGAATCATAATAACAGTACCTACTAAGCCTTTAGATGAAATGATTATGAAAGTTCGTTTAAGTCGTTAAGTAGATGATATCGGAACTGGAATCAGAATCGGATGCTGAAGAAGAGAATGTGTGACAAAGTAGGATTAAATTAATGAAATAAAATAATACCTACATTGCTAATCAGTCTTTTTAATTTCAAATACAAACAATAGAACGCCAACCGAGGCGTTATAAAATCAATCATTATTTTAATAAAATAATTATGTATTGTAATTGTAATTGCAATCTGTCAAATTTCTGCAAAAGATTTTCAACTTTACCACAAAGCTGGAAGGTTCACGTTCGATTGTCAAATTTGAGAGATTCCCTATGCGACAAGTATAAACAGGTTTATACGTGTTGATCGGAGGTTCAAATCAATCATAAATTCCGACTAATGACAAGTTTTACTGCAACATATGAACTAACTTTTTGACGCGAGTTCGTTTCATGGATTAGTCTGCACAAAAAATGTTTCCACGATTTTTTCTTTCAGTTCGTTTTTATTTGCATCTATGAAAAAATGTTTTTTTAATTCTTTATTTCACATGTGTGATGTCAGGTAAAGTTTTACATCAAGGTTTATTAAACAAACATACTTACTTTATTACAATTTTATAATGTAATCAAGAGTGTCATGTAGGTATCGTCTTCATCTTTGTCTTGTGTGTGAATTCAATCACTACGATTTAATTGAACGTAAGTAACATAAATTAGCCATACAACTGTAAGACCATACAATTAAGGTTTAATTTTCTTTTGGAATAAATATTGCTGAAATGGTATTTTTTATGAATAAAACCAATCAATTTTGATCACAATATAACATTCGCTCCAGTATCTTCCAGTGTTATACACCAGTTACTTCCGCAACCTCCAACTTATAAAATGTAAGTAAGTACTATTAAATTTATTGAATTTGCATTTAATCGCTACCCAGCTACGGACCTGGTTTTTGCCTGCCGGCTGGTGTATCGGTAGTATATCGCTACTCAGCTACGGACCTGGTTTCTGCCTGCCGGCTGGTGTATCGGTAGTCTTAATTAAGACATAGTTATTAGTTCCAAAGTTAATCATTATGTGTTCCATTGCAGGTCTGACTCCGATGTATATCAGTCCCGACCGACAGCTGTAGCCGAGGTGCAGCCTAAAAAGAAGGTGTCGAAGCGCAAAGCATCCGCGACAAGGTCATCGGAATCTAAATCAAGGTAATTTTGTATTACTGCTTGTACCTATAGGTCCTTGGTGTGTATGTTATGTCAATTAAAATGATATACACAGTTAAACGTTGGTTAGTAGATTTAAAACTGTAACGCAGAGAGCGTTGAAATCAATTTCCATTAAATATTATTTGTTATTATATAACATAACATCATGCTTTCTATCTTCGTAGGGTTTGACAGAGAAGTACTTATATAATACACCCTCAATTCGTTAATTAAAAACTAATGTTATGTAATGTGTTGTGTAAATGATTATAAAGAATATGTTAAATTGTTTACAGTAAAAGACACACTACGGGCTCGGACCTCTTTGGTTTCGAGGAAATAAATAAATTATCATCACCGACCTCAACCGACTTCGGTTCGAGCCTGACGAGCCGTGTTGCCAACGGCAAAGTGCGGCGAACGGCGGACATCCAAGGGGACTTTTATGTGGAGGTAAGGGTGTATAATAAGGCTGAGGTTGTCTCCACCCCTAAAGAGCATCGGTGGAAGAAAGCCTCGGTCGCTCTTAAGGTCCAGCTGGACCGAGACACGCCGCAGTGGGACGGGCTTCAAGTGTTCATGAGACGGACACATGAGATGTTCAATGATTCGGAGCCCGTCTTCTATAGCGATAACACATTTTAACTAAATATTTAAGTTGATAGAATAGGCACCAGGTACCTTGTTATTGTATTTTGCGACCGTACATTATAATTGCAATAATAATAAATTATATTGCAACATCTAATAGTAAGTTTAAAACTAATTTAATTTAAAATGCCTTTCTGTACTGTTTGTAACACATCTGTTGAGCGCAGTCACTGGACAGGTCACCTACGTAGTAATAATCATAAAAACAAAACTATTTCGCATTTTTGCGAAGGTGTTGAAATAATACATTCTGCATTTCGTAATCGTATAGCTTCTTATAGAGTTATCGATCCGTCTGAGAATTGTTCTCTAGAAACATTTCTTAATAATAATTGGGACAAAATTAAAACTTTAATTGACATATCTCTTAAAGAACATGCTTGCCTAAAAGTTAATTTCGAATATTTTGCTTTGTTTTTAATGTTTAAAAATGATTCTCAGGATATGAAATCATTTGCCACAAAAAACGTTACTCTGCATCAGAATTATGAATTTGATTCATTAATGTCTCAGATAAAAAATACTTTAACAAAAAAGATAGAAGAATTTCAGGACCGAGACAGTGGATGGACGTTCTTGAGTAGTTCTCATTTGGAAGTCAATATTAACAAATATCAACCGTTGCGCGGTTCAGGCTTTATCGAATTACCTCCTGCAATAAAATCGAAAAAAGCATGTGTTAATATCCGCAATAATGACGAGTATTGTTTTTTATGGTCTGTTGTTGCTGCTTTATATCCAGCTAAGATTCATCCTGAAAGGGTATCTTCTTACCCTGATTTTCGTAACGTTTTAAAGGTAAAGGACATGTCATTTCCAGTGAATTTCTCAGATATTGCGCGGTTCGAAGTGAATAACCCTGAAATTTGCATTTACATTTATGGTTTAAAAAATAATACTGTCATAGGACCGCTTTACAAACCAAAAGCCTTAAACGGAAAGGTGATTCATTTACTTTATTTAGAAAGAGATGATTTATCACATTACTGTCTCATTAAAGACTTGCCGCGACTTGTTAAAAATCAAATAACAAAACACCACAGTAAACTGTACTTTTGTGACGCTTGTTTAATGTTTTTTAATTCATGCGATGACCTTAGTTCACATAGTTGTGGAGGTGTCGCCACTGAACTACCTCCAAGGGGTTCTTTCATTCAGTTTAAAAATTATAATAGAAAGCAAATTGTACCATTTGTTGTATACGCCGATTTTGAAACAATGCTAGAACGCTATGAATCTTGTGACCCTGACCCCACTAAGGCGAGTACTGTAACGCGACAGCGACATGTGCCTGTAGCTTTCGCTTATCATATCACATGTACGCTAGACGATACCCACAATCGTTACGTTTCTTATCGCGGTGCGGATTGTGTGTCAAATTTTGTGAAGTCTATCTATAAAGATGCACAAAAAATTTACGATATTTTAAAAAATAATGTTCCTATGATTTACTCAAATGATAATGCTCGTGACTTTGAAAACGCGATGACATGTCATATTTGTGAACACTTCTTGTTGGGTGATAGGGTTCGCGATCATTGTCACTTGACTGGTAAATATCGTGGTGCAGCCCATAGTTACTGTAACATACAAACTGCCAACATTTTTGCCAGTATTTTTTCATAATTTATCCGGATACGATTGCCACCTTTTCATAAAAGAATTAGGTGAAGCTCCTGGATCTATTAAAGTGATACCGAAAACAAAAGAAAACTATATTTCATTCACTAAGTTTATTCCCATTTCTACCGGGGAAAGCATCCAGGTTAGGTTTGTAGATTCTTTCAAGTTTTTAGGAACTAGCTTAGAAAAGTTAGTTAGTACAATACAAAAACAAGACTTTAAACATTTAAAATTTTATTTTCCCAATAAAAAACAATTAAACTTACTCACCCGTAAAGGAGTGTATCCATATGACTATATGTCTCAATGGGAACGTTATGAGGATACGTGTTTACCCTCTAAAAAACATTTTTTTAACTCTTTAACCAATGAAGCAATTACCGATGAAGACTATGAACACGCTCAGTCTGTTTGGTCAGTATTTAATATTCAAAACATGGGTATGTACACAGATTTATATCTTAAAACAGATGTTCTTTTGTTAACAGATGTATTTGAAAATTTTCGAAAAACTTGTAAACTACATTACAAGCTCGATCCCGCGTTTTATCTTACAGCACCAAGTCTATCTTTTGATGCAATGCTTTTACAAACAGGGGTTCAATTAGAATTGATTAGTGATGTTGAAATTTTTAGAATGATACAAAAAGGTATTCGGGGAGGTGTTTGTATGTGTTCCAAAAGACATGCCAAAGCCAATAATAAATATTTAGATACATACGATCCAAACCGTCCAGATTCATTTATCATTTACTTAGATTGTAATAATTTATACGGTTATAGCATGTGTCAATCCCTACCCTATTCTGGTTTTAGATTTATGAATAGACAAGAAATTGATTTTTTACAATTGAACTTAGCAGGCATCAGTGATACTGCGGAAAACGGTTACATTCTTGAAGTTGATTTAATATATCCGGAGAATTTGCACATGGAACACAATGACTTTCCTTTTTGTCCAGAAAAATGTTTACCACCTGGTGGTAAGAATAAAAAGCTAATACCTAATTTGTACGATAAATATCACTATGTTATTCATTACATACATTTAAAAAAGTGTTTACACCACGGTTTAATATTGAGAAGGGTCCATCGCGCTATTACATTTAAGCAAAGTTGTTTTTTAAAACAATATATTGATATTAACACCCAGTTACGTCAAAAAGCAGAGTCTATGTTTGAACAAGACTTTTTCAAATTATTGAACAATAGTATTTTTGGAAAAACCCTGGAAAATAATGAACATCGAATAGACGTTAAGTTAGTAAACAAGTGGTGTGACTCGAACAATAAAACAAAAAAGACTGCTTGTGCTGAAAAATTGATAGCCAGCCCATATTTTCATAGCGCCTCTGTATTTTCTGATGATCTAGTAGCAATTCAAATGAAACCTTCGCGCGTACTTCTTAATAAACCAATATACATAGGGTTTACTGTATTAGAATTATCTAAGAGTCACATGTATGATTTTCATTATTCCATCATAAAACCTTTTTATGGTAACCGGATTGAATTGTGTTATACTGACACAGATAGCCTAGTATATGATGTACAGACTAATGACGTTTATAGAGATTTCAAGCTCCATTTTCTAAAATATTTCGATACCAGCAATTATGACTGTAACAACGACTTTAACTTACCAATTATGAATAAAAAGGTTCCAGGACTGTTTAAGGATGAAATGGGTGGCAACATTATCAAAGAATTCGTGGGACTGCGCTCAAAGCTTTATTGTATTAAAACTTTAAATAAAACAATTAAAAAGGCAAAAGGTACAAAAAAATGTATTACCAAAAATTTAAATATGTTAGATTATAAAAATGTTTTATACAATTGCAATGTTATTCACAAAAAAAATGTATTGTTTAGGTCAATAAAACATGAAATATTCACTCAGGACGTAAATAAAATAGCACTTTCAAGCAATGATGATAAACGATTGCTATCGTTTGATAAAGTTTGTACTTTAGCCTGGGGTAACGCAACTATATTTATGTAATGCATTACCACGATTTAAACGTAATTACAGTAGTTACATTTTTAACATGTATTTTATTTTAAAAACCTTACTATTATGAATATGTAGTTTGTTACTCTTTTAATAATGTGAAATGTACTTATTGTCTAGTAATGTGACATGTTGACAGCACTGTTGACGTAGTGGTTAAGCAGTCAATCGATTGCTGCGCTGCGTGTCATGATTCGATTCCCGTATGGAACGAATAGTTGTATGTTTTGAAGTTTCTTTTGAACCTAACTTTATTATGTAAACAATTCTACAATGTGTATTCTTGGTGTCCTTGTACTATTTAGAGCAGAGGTGTAACTATACGACCTCTGATATAGTTAGCTTTTAAGTGTACTTTGTACCTACTATAAATATATACTTAAATAAATAATATTTTATGTTCATAAATCTGTTTCATTTCCGTTCTTGATGACAAAGCGCATTGCGCTGACTGGTTTGTGTAAATTAACACCGATCAGGTGCTCCCAAGTGACGTACTGTGCCGTGCGCACATAAGAATCAAGTTCAAACTTGTTATAAAAACGTGCGCAATGCTTTCTGGAGTACTGTTACATTACGTAAACATAATAATATTAGTCCTCCGTCTCATTTCGCTGATATTGACCGTACTGGTTGGACTTCTCAGTTTCTCATCATTGAATCGAAAACAGTAAGTAGTTTATTTTAAATCATTTTATATTATACTTAGGTTGATATTAATTCCCATTACTTATATTAACTGTTATTTTGTTTGTTTCAGATCATCAAAAATGTGTGATTCCCCTGACCTTATCTTTTCGCAATACGGTCAAGGTTTCCCGACTCCAAGTTTGAGCTGGCATGTACCCGAGCAACGACAATTATCTGAACAACAAAGACTATCCAATAAGAAACCAAGATCGAAAAGGGATTGTCAAAAGCGGAAGCTGCCTCTTTGCCAGTCATACGTTATAAATAATGAGAAGAGAAAAGGTCTGCGACTGATCCAAATACAAGTTTTGGACATAAGTGAGCAACAAGAATCTACAACTGCAAGTGATAATGAAGACTCGGTAGTTATGAGTGCGCAATACATAGTGAGTGAACCTGTGGACTATGTTATGGAAGAGACACTAACATTAATAAATAAAATTTCCAAAAAACTTTGTGGGGACAATTGTTATTAGTAAGTAATGTAGTTTGAACTTTGTTTATATAATATAAAATTAATAATGTATTTTTTAAATGTGATTAATGATGAATGTACTGATTATAAATATTAAATAAAAATAAGTTTTGCTTTGTAAGTTAAGATGGTAAAATAAATAGAATATTAGCTCTAGTTAAATTGTAAATAAATATATGAAGTAATAAATGCTATATTTTAATGTAATTTTGTGTTTTATTTTAAATTAATAAATTTCAAATTAGCTGTAAAATAAGACTAGATTTGCAGGTTTGTTATTATTTACAGTATTACAGTATTCATGTACAATTATTGTATGTTAACTTCAAATAACTTAATCATAGGTACAGCTAATTTAAAATTTATAATTAAATTAATTGGATCAAATAAAAAACCATAAATAGTTACTTAGATATTTTTATTAAATATAACTTAACAACAACAAAATAATTTGAATACAGACATATTATTATCAAAATACCATTTTTTAATACACACAGCATTATTAAGTGCACAATTCAATTTATGATTCACACAATTAAATTCAGTTTTATTTTTACAATATTTAGTTTTTAAAACTGAAAAATTAGGACATCCCTTCTCACCTATATCAATTACTTCACAGTTCGCACATAAGTCTTTAATCCACTTTATCTTTTCCAAACCCTTGGTAATAATTTTTTTATTTTCTAAATATGGCACTATTGCACGTTTAAACTCCTTGTAGTCTATGTAGCCCTCACTCCAGTAAATTCCCCTATTTTTTTCCAACCATCTCACTTGCTTTTTTTCTTCTTGTGTTAGGTAATGGAACGAATATGGTGGTTTAACCAGGAACGTTTGTGCATGCTCCTGACTTACGATAGCCACTTCTTTCACAATAAAATTATTTATAGAATCTTTAAATCCTTGGATTTCTACGATGATGGTATCCGGATTCATGATAGCTTCTTCACGATGCTGCTTAATGGTTTGTATTCTATTACACAATCGTTGAGAATCAGACAGTAGGCTGAAGTTTGATCTGGTATTTCCGAATTACTCTCTATTTCAACTCTCACATCCACAACTGGACCTGTCTTTAAGTTATCCGCTTGTCTAGAGCAATCAATAACAAACAGCGGTGCTAAGTCTCTAAACTGTTTCTCGCTTAATATGGGCTCTGGACGACGTCCGTAATATGACTGTTGAAATCTGGTGTACTGCTCGTATAATAAAGCAATTCTGTTGTCAGCAAAATTTACATTTAGGTTTTCATACGGGAAATACGTAGAATTGAGATACACTCTTACGTCACGAACATGACAGTGATCGAATTGAGACATGTCTGAACTTGCATTGTTCTTTCTATTTGTTTGTAACCCAAGTATGATGTATCTTGGTTTTTCTATTTGAGATGAAGTTTTGATAGACCAGGTATGTTTTGTAGTTTTAGGTAAAGCTGGATATTCGTACAGGTCCCAATTCCTGTATATCATTTGAAGTGGTCGATCTTTTTCTAATAGTTTTAACAATCCAATTTTTTCTTTATCTGATACTTTAACATGCGGTACGCGCCATATAATTTTGTTAATCTGAACATCATCCACCGTTTCACCAGTGCTCAGTTTTACAGCGTTCACATTGGTGTTACTTCGTAACAATATCAGTTCATGTCTACAGTTTATCACGACTTTTTTAAAATCTTCAGCAAATCCGAGAATATGACATAGTGGTATAGAAGCTGAAAATCTTCCTCCATTGATATTTTTTATACCATCAATATTCCATCCCCAAGCATTAGATATTTTTGATTCACTTTCATTCATTGATATTAGTGATTTCATTGTAGTAGTTACACCTGCATTTTTTATTTTATCAATCTCCACTCCATTAAGCTCATATCTAATATCTTGGAATAAGTACATTAGCGCATTGTTCGTAAAATTAACACTAGTAGCTTTTTCTTTCGTGTCTTTTTTACTAACGATAACAGTTCCTTCCAAATATAGCGTGCTAGCTGATGGTAGTACGTACAAGTCTTGTTGGTTGATAGGTATGCGGATTTCATCGTTCCTGTTGAAACTTGTTACGTAGGGCTTGTAGGAATGAAATTCGATTCCTTCTATAGTGTTATCGTAAGTTGGAGCGGATAAAACGTCTAAGATATTCATTTTACCAATCCGATCGCTCTAAGGAACGCTTTATTGTCTTCAGTTAATTTATTTTTTTTCTTAGAGCGTGGTCTTATTTGACAGGTGGTCCGAGTAGAACTGATATTCTTAATTTGTTGAGACACATTTTTATTGTAGTCAATCATGTTTTTCTTCTAAGATGTAAATATAGCTGCACTTCTTCACCGCGTAGATTGATTAATCGATTGTTTTTATCTAATAGCCTGATATGTATACAGCTTATGTTGTTTTGATTAATTGGAAAGTATATTGAGTTCTTCGGGATTTCTATGATCCTGTATCCAGGTGGTACATTGAGTGCAAATTCGTGAATAATGTGACTTGGTTCACCGTTTATATATGATCCGCTTACAATATCACATTCAATCCTGACTACGGTCGTAGGTAAAATGTTGACTGGAGACTGTGACAGATGCCATTTATTTGCTTTCAAGACCTGCTTATTAAACCCTAACAGTGCTCTGAAAGAGTTTTCTTTCTCAAAATTAACGTCTTTTGAACAGTATATACTAGCTTTTAAAGTATTATTATTACACTGTAGTTTAATTGATGCATCTTTTATTTCAGATTTTAAATACTCACTTATATCCTGCAATTCATAAGTACCTTCCGGTATTTCAATAACATCGTTGGAGCCATAATAGAACTTGTTATTACCTTTGTCAATGTTTGGAATAGAGTTATATGTTGAAAAATGCAATAAAGCACACTCATACTCTCCATTTAATTGCAACGTATTAGGATAGTACGTAGATAAAGTTGATGAGTTCCCAGTTATCGACAAAGTGAGGGACATCTTGCAAATGATAGAAATAAAATAAAAGTGTATATTTTATATAGTTTTATTCCAAAATGTCCACAAATATTTTAAACATAAATGACCACAATTTACTGTGTTGAAATTTTGATATCTAGTATAGTTATAAAAAACTTTACAGTTCTTAAAATATTGCAACAGTTCCAATGGAGGTTTTAAATTTCCATAGCTATCAAAATATTCACAATAGTCATATATTTTAACATAGGCTACCCAATGCGTTCCTTCGTTCTTAGAATCATCTAAGTTAACAATAGCACATTCAATCTGTTTCGGCTTCCTAGGTAATCGATCCTTCATGTAGACCCCACGAAAATGAGGTATATTTCTTGAATATTTTAAGATGTCTACATTAGTTAGAGGGCGGCTGGGTAGCATATTTTTCAGTTTTTTGGAGATGTTACAAACAATCCTTTACCATTTTTATACGGTTTAATGTATAAACCCTTGCCCAATACTAAAGCTTCCATAGCTTTATTGTGTCGTTCTGTTTCTTGCAAATTTCGATTGCCTGCTTTGTAATCATTAACGGTTTTCGCAATGCCAGCTGCACCACCAGCTAGAGCTCCTAAAGCTGATAAACCAGCGAAAATTGGGATTAAAGGAAGAACTCCTCCAGTCTTTGGTACGGGTATTACTCGTGGTACCCGAATTCGATGATGGATGTTTGGCAATAACTTTTTTGCAACTAAGTAAGCTGCTTTTATTAAAGACTTATTATCTTTGTGTCTGAGTTTCTTAACTTTTGATTTTATTTTTGAAACTAAGCTTTTAAATGTTTTGACGCCGGATCCTGACTTAAGTTTAGCTTTCATGACTTTGCTCACTAGCCATGAGCTTAGTTTTTCACCTTTCCCTGCATCTTTTGATTTAAGTCTTTGTTTGGCCATGTTAAGTAGTTGTAAATCAGCTTTGTGACGATTTGATAAATCTGTGTAGTTTGCGTACGCAATGTCGTGTTGCATACAAGCTTCGTCTAGCTTATTTACACCTCGATCGCCTCGCGCTAACCGTTCGTGAAGTTTGGTTCCTGGTCCGCAATAATTGTATCCAGGCAAATGAACTTCAAATGGTAGATTATTAATAATGTTATTAACTAGTCCTCCACCTTGCATTACTTAAAGTATAATGAAAGAATTTAAAAAAATAATGATTATATAATATCTTAACATATAATTGCCGCTTTGTCAATCCAACTGTTTTCTGCACTACTTAAACCTAACCATTTGACAAATAATTTATTTCCTTTCTTTTTCAACACTTTTTCTATCAAATAAACGTCAGGATAGTTAGACTTTTGAAGTTCTTGCTCATAAAAAGCTCCTAATATGTTCTGCTTTCGTTGATCTTCTATGTAATATGTCACTGGTAAGGTTTTATTAATCTTTTTTACATTAAATAACTCAGTCGACCAATTAGGAGTGTAACCTTTCTCAAAATTATGTTTGTATTTACTTATACGAACACAATCACCAACTTTGAATTTAGGCTTCCACTGAAATAAATCATGTTTCTTTATTTTTTTTATATTTTCTTTTATTACTGGTTCATTCGATTTATTCACATCAATCGGTTTAAATTTGGTAGTGCGATGTTTACTGTTGTTATAACTCTTCATTATATCATCCAATGGTAGACCTAACCACTTATAGTTTCCACTGAGACTAAAATATTTATATAATTTATTTTTTACAGTTCTAATCAATCTCTCTACAATAGATGCTTTTTTAGTAGAGAACGATGAGTAATGATTAATGTTGTGCTTCTTCATTAGGGATTGAAAAGTGTTATTATAAAATTCTGTCCCCATATCAGTTTGTAAGTTAACAGGATTAGTACGGCTGCTAAGCAGTATATGTTGAAATGCACGAGCAACATCAATTTTATTTTTTGATTTTAATGGTTCAGCCCAGGCATATTTTGAAAAGCAGTCAATCACCGCTAAAATATAGTTATAACCCTTGTTGTACTTTCTCAGGTTTTGCATATCCATTAAATCTGCTTGCCATAAGTCGTGGATTCCTTTTAAAATGACATGACGTCGAAGGAAATTTTTACGAGCTGCTTTGTGTATTTCATTTACGATTTGCTGTTTTGCCATTACGGAGATGTTGTTTTTTGAAGTAACTTATCGACATCTGCTTTGGTATAAAACTTATCTTGCAAATGAGTTAAAACTTCAGGTACCTTTACATTTAAAGTTGATTGAACAGTAGTTCGAGCATCTGTTATGATTCGAGAACGCAATGATCCAATGAGTTTATTTAGTTCTTTTATCGTATTAGCATTCAAATGATCTACATAGTCCTTGTTCACAGCATCATCTGCTTCTATAGGAGTTCTAATTCCTCTCAATCTCAACGTTTTTAAGTCAAAATCGCCATTTTCTGATTTAATTAATGCATTTTCATTAAAATCAAACAGGTCTGATAATCGCATTCTTTTATGAACATAATGACCGAATTTATCTATATTCATATTGAAGGTGTACTGTATTGAAAGTCTGATGATAAAATGAAACCTTTAAATTTTAATTTTATTTATTTATAATTTTACTTTCACGCAATTCTTCAATAATAGATATAATTTCACTGTCCAATCCTGTGTTACCAGCATCTCTAGACGCAATTAATAATTTCAATCTTTCAACCAATTCATTAGGATCATCCCAGTACACAAAATCTACATCTTCTTTCCACTCTTTTCTTAACGGTAGACCCCTTCCCTGAACTGAATTCTTCAGTTTAAAAAGAGGCTTAATAACTTGCAAATATTTTTGTCCTTTGTTACTTTTTATTGGCTTATTTGAATCGTAGTCTCGACGATGTGCATTTGTATCAAGTAGCATAGACTTATAATGTTTCATATCGCTTTCTGTAACCAAGCTTATGTCTACGACTTTCTTAAGCAGCAATTGTTTCAAACCAGGTGTACTTCGGTATTTACTTCCAGCCACGGTAATGTATTGATCGTTGATCGATATACTAGCGGAACCTAACATCAGTTTCCCACGTTCTGCTCTAACACCGAATGGAATGTCTACTAACGCTTCTGAAGATACTGACCAGGATGATGTATCACAACCTTGTTTGCTGTCAACTATTGATTGAAAAGAGTCACTGCTGATATCGGATTCATCTTCATCGCTATTATTATTACAACTACCAGTTTTTTCTTCTTGTGAAGTTTCGTCCACAAACGGAACCTCAACAAAATCTTCACTAGCACGCAGGGGTGAAAATTGCTTCCTAGTGTTAGCAATTAGGTTGAGAGGTTCAGTTACAGGCTTGAAAACAGATTCCAGTGCTTGTTTGTTGTCAATCTCAGCATCTTTCATTTTTCGTACTTTTTTCTTTACAGCTTCTGCCGCCTCAACAATTTGTCTTTTCAATGATTTTTCCATATTGATAAATAGATCGTAATCGGTTTAGTGTCGTAAGAAGAATAATAATGTCTCGCATGCAATGGTCTTATATATGTACACGTCTTAGTCAAATACTACAAACGTATCAAATTTACTTCTATAACATCCTTTGTTTTTGGAACAATCTTTATTAATTACAACATAGTTGAAAGGTACACTCCATATTTTTGAACACATTTCACGAAATTCAGACCATGTCATATCAGTATTGACGTGTTCTTCATAAACATGTCTCATATTTCTTTCATCTTGTTTAAAAAGTATGATTAGATTCGCGTTGTCTCTTACTAACTGCTTAGGAATTTTACTATAAGTCTGATTTAAATAAAAACAATCGATGAACTTGTGTCTTCCCATTGCAAAATAATCACGCATGCTACTTTGATTTTCACAAGCAACATCATCAAATACAATCACAGAATTCGGTTTTGCGTCCTGAACACTCAGTACTTGCTCATTTTCATGATATTTCTGAAATGACATGCCTGGTACTCGATGCAAAACTTTTTCTAAAAAGACGTACTTGGGTTGTTGCAAGGTTTTTGAATAAACATATACATTTTGAAATATTAAACCATTCTGGTGAATAAGAAGACCAATCAATAAATTGGTTTTTCCGCAATTTGACGGTCCACATATAATGCATCGTACCGAATTAGGTAATAATTTTCCATGACGAAAACCAGTCTCCTGAGACTGAACACAGAGTTTGTTTACATGTAACGATTGTGGTTGTTTTACAAATTTCATGGCGACTGTGCATGTGTATGTTTAATAATGAGGTAATATATCAATTACATCAGCATTTATAAAGTGAAGCATATCGTCAGCATGAGCCGCAGTTATTGTTGTTATTGTAATAAAAAAGTAAGTAAATCAATAAAACGGAAATGTTGAACGGCTCCTACTCCATACGATATTATTGGGCATTTTACCACACCGAAAGTGACGAAGGCGAACGGAGTGAGACGTAGGAACGGCAGGTGGGGTAGAATGCCCAATAATATCCTACTATGGTAAGAGTCTATTATAAGCATATTATAAGTGTGTGTGCGTAGTTTCTGATACCCTAGATACAAGTTACGGACTTAGTTAGGGGTCAGTTACTGTAATGAGATGATGGAGGGAATTATTATGTTATGTTAAGTAAGTAATGTTATAAAGCTGAAGAGTGTGTTTAGTTGAACGCGCTAATCTCAGGAACTACTGGTCCGATTTGAAACATTCTTTCAGTGTTAGATAGCCCATTTATCGATGAAGGCTATAGGCTATATGACGTCACGCTATGACCAATAGGAGAGGAGCTTACGCGGGTGAAACCGTGGGACACAACTAGTTGATTTATACCTTGAAAATATAACTTCGCTTTTTTTCTCTCCTATTGGTCGTAGCGTAATGTTACATATCCTATAGTCTTCTTCAATAAAGTGACTATCTGACACTGTACACATTTTTCGCAACAGAATTATCATGCCTTCCCAAGCACCCATCCTACTAATATTATAAATGCGAAAGTTTGTGTGTTTGTGAGCTTGGATGTTTGGACGTTTGTTACTCTTTCACGCAAAAACTACTGAACCGATTTAAATAAAATTTGGTACAGATGTTCCTTATAACTAGGAATAACACATAGGATACTTTTTATCCCGAAATTCCCATGGGATTGGGATTTACGCGGGTAAAACCGCGAGGTGCGGCTAGTAAATTAATATAAATTTTTCAGGAGCACCAACCGGTCCAAAATCGTCTATAAACGACTCCCCACATTGGTTACTCCACGCGTTATACCTACCACCTCTGCTCCGTTCAGCTACGGTCAAGAAATTCATGGTTGGATACGAAATGTTGGCGCAACCTCAGAGAGATTTGACTCCGGAACAAGCGGCGCAGAAACTGAGAGAATGTGACCATTTGGTACATTATAAACTTGTTAAATGAAATAAATGTAATATGTTTTGGGTAGTTTTTTGTTTTATTCAGTAGTTAAGAATAGGAATTCATTAGCGGTAGCGGTAAACTTTGTTTTTTTAGTTTAGCTACCGCCCGCTAGAGGCGCTGTTTAGGAAATACGAGGAAAATTTCAATGTTTCATTAGAATAAGAATTTGAATTAAATGTAATTAAGTGATTTTTTGTGTTAATATATTGAGCATTTCATACTGAAAAGGTACATACATTTCTAAAAGTACTTCTAAAAATGGAAGTAAGAAAAAGTTACATAAAATATGAAATTATAATAAATCAGTCGTTTACCTGGCTGGTATTGATGTCAGACCATTGTAATTATGAAAATAAGAATATTAATAAAGGTCAAATTGTACAAATTTATATCTGAATTAAAAAATGATTAAAAATGGTGTTGTTTTCTTTCATAACAATTAATAGATTTTGAATATGACATAAGCGCCACCTGTGGTGAAAATATTGAACTATAATTAGCTTTCTTAAAATATAAATAATTAAATAAATAAATATTTTTTACCAACTCAGATTATACCTAATTATAAATCAAAGCAAGAAAAAAGAAGATGCTTTTGATTTGATTGTCTTTAATAATTTTGGAAAAATTTGGTAACGAAGAAATAATTTCTAAAAAAATTAGTTTTGCGCCATCTGTTGTTGAGTAGTTGTACTAAATTGTCAATTTCGGTGCTACCAACATTACAAAACTAAACGTCACGTTACGTTCCAGGTTTCGTATCAAAGATATTTCCTTTTTACTTCTAAAGCATAAAATAATTTGTTTACTTTATTTTGTTTTTGTATGTCTATCTCTTTTACTCATATGAAGTTGATGCTACTTTTGTTATCTTCTCCCTTTAATGTTTTACAAATAACTTGCTATCATTTGATGATACTTGGAACATCAAAGCATAATGTCGAACAAAATGGAAGAAAAGGAATGCAGATTCCTTGATTTATAAAGATTTTCTTAACAAAAATAATTAAATAAGTTTCAAAAATGAAGGAAATCGATATAAATATAGAAGGTTACAATGTGAACGGCATTTGTGTGGGTTGTTTGAACTACGACCGCAAAATGTTTTACTGTGACGAAATAAAAGAGTGTTTCAAAATCGTCGGTAACATCGATGTAAGTACGATTTTGATGTATTTTAAATACCCAAATGTGTGTAAAAAGCATTAAAATATCATTTAAAACCATTTTCTTTAATACTTTAAGTCAATAATTCGTTAAAATTGTATTATAAACAAGAACAAAGAATCCTTGGATCCGCCATTACGACGAAGTGCTTAGTTTTTTTTCTTTGAATATTATTAGAAAATATAAGCCAAAATAAACTTTAAAATATTAGAATTAGGTATAGGATATAATCTCCATAAAAAATATTTAATAATATTAGCATTTTCCTTTAAATTAATTCTCTGACAGTATAGGTACTTATCCTTAAATTAATATTTACCAATTTAATCCTAACTAATATTATAAATGCGAAAGTAACTATGTCTGTCTGTCTGTTACCTTTTCACGGCTAAACTACTGAACCGATTGACTTGAAATTTGGTACAGGGGTAGTTTATGGTTCGGGAAAGAACATAGGATACTTTTTACCCCGAAATTCTCACGGGAACGGGAACTACGCGGGTGAAACCGCGGGGCGCTGCTAGTCCATAATATAATAAAAATAAGTTCAGTGGAACACTCTTATCTCATGAACTACTGGTATTTTTATCTCTATTAAAGTCTACAACATAATTAAATACACCTATTTTTGGTAATTAAAAAACACAATAGCTCCTGTACTAATTAAAATTAAATCTCTTTTACTTTCACCAATAAAATCCTATATCACCACTTTATCACTAAAGAAGATTGGCTATATTTTAGCCTGAATTTTCTACAAAATCACTACATAGTATAAAACAAAGTTGCTTTCTCTGTCCCTATGTAGGTATGCTTAGATCTTTAAGACTACGCAACGGATTGTGATGCGGTTTGTTTAATAGATAGAGAGATTCAGTGGGAAGGTTTTTAGCATAATTTTATCCCCATATTCCCACGGGAACGGGAACTACGCGGGTGAAACCGCGGGGCTATCTAAAAATAACAATATTATTACAGGTACCAGACGGCTTAAACATACAAGTATGCTGGGAATGTCTCGCCGCTGTCAACAAAATAATAAAATTTAAAAACCAGATATTAAGTTCTTATGATATACTTATTGAATATTCTAGAAAGGTAATAAATAATAATCATATTTTACTTCATCATCACTACATAGTATAAAACAAAGTCGCTTTCTCTGTCCCTATGTATGCTTAGATCTTTAAAACTACGCAACGGATTTTGATGTGGTTTGTTTTCTATCTATACTAATATAAGAGGAAAGATTTGTTTGTTTGTAACGAATAGGCTCCGAAACTACTGAATCGATTTCAATAATTATTTCACCATTAGAAAGCTACATTCACCCTGAATAACATAGACTATATTTTATCCCCGTATTCCCACGGGAACGGGAACTACGCTGGTAAAACCGCGAGAGCTGCTAGTACTCTTATAAGCATGCCAAATCTGAGGTAGCCTGGTTCGATTCCTGTATTAGGCAATGCATGTATGCTATTTTAGTTGAGTATTCTATTTCTTGAGTATTGAGGGTTCAACTACTAATAAACATTTAAAAAACCCCCAACACAATTACTTTCAAACCCCCATAACTTTTAAACGGGTCAACCGATTTTCATCAAACATGTCTCTAAGAACATTCGCACGTAAGTCCCCTTTAATACAAAAAAACTTTATTGAAATCGGTTCATCCGTTCGGGAGCTATGGTGCCACAGACAGACAGATACACACACACAGACACGTCAAACTTATAAAAAAAAGTCTTATTATGCTCAAACTGCTCAAACAGAAAAAAAAAATATTAATTAAACTCGACATAAGTATCTCTCAGCATTAGAACAAAAGCTTTAAACCAATTGTTTTTCATAATAATTGTATTTAAAATTTATTTTAGCAAATATTCCTGAATTCTCCTGAAGACCTAACAACGCATGCCACTACTAAACTGACAACATCGCCTGTAGATATCACCGACTCTACTATTGTAGACATTAAACAAGAAAATGGAAAAAATAACGCCGTTTGTGATGAAATTATAGTCGATGATAGATTTGATGATGAGTTGAAAACTGAAGAGGAAAAAGCGTTTTTGGAATTCGGTAAGAATCACCTTGTTGCGTAGGTGTAGTGGTTAAGGGTTTGGAGTTCTATTTAGATTTTCTCTTATAACTTTTTTAATTTTGGTTCTACGATTACAACAACTTAACAAAAGATGTAGATAATATTATTGGCAACAAGAAATGCTAAGGGCTGATTTTTCCATCGCCAGATAACTTTATTCGACGAATAACTTTGAAATTTTGACAGTTATTCCATACAAAATCTGTCAAACGTCAATTTTATTCGTCGAATAAAAGTTATCTGGCAATGGAAAAATCAGCCCTAAAAAAAATATTGTGAGATTAATTTTTTTTTTTGTGTCCAAATTTTGTCAGATTAACCCCTTTTTCCAAAATGGCGGCCGTTGGACAAGGGTTGCAACCCCACAAACTTGGATTTAACTTTAAACTGACTCTTGACATCCCAAAAATAAAATTGCGTCCTCTGAGAAATGTATTTTTTCTTTGAAGGGTATGAAAGATTTCAATGACCTATGTACTTATCTTTATATAGGGATGGTTGGAAATGTTTGGGGGAGACCTTTGCTCAGCAGTGGGACACTAAATGCTGACAAAAAAAAAATCTTTATTTCTTTTCCTCTATCCTGCACTAACATATCAAAAACCATTTTTCTCCACCCCCAGACCTAGACACAATAAAACCGGAGCCCTACGAGCAGACAGACACCATCTCAGACACATTCCACGACGGCGACGACTCGTCCAATGAGGACATACAGCTCTCTGAGCTGAGGAGGAGGAAGGTCTCCAAGGGGAGGAAAAGGGAACGGGGGAAGATAAAGGTAAATAATAATTATATTGAGATACTAGTAATAGTGGGACACGTGGCTCGATGAGTGCGGTGGACGAATGTCCAATGGGGACATACAACTCTCTGAATTTATAGGATGGAACGCCCATTCTCCTTTGGGTTGAAAATGGATTTGTCCTCCCGATTAAATGCCACACGTATTGCACTCACGAGTGATAATGGTTCGATATGAAAATTATTCTCATACAACGTATGACAGTAATGGTTGAGTCCGATACTACCCATAACTAAATATTGGAAAAGTGGAAATACTTAATGTTCCAGGAAACAATACAATAAGCTTTCGTAATCACAATTCACAATTCACAAGGCTTGACGTTAGATAAAGCTGTGGCGGACATTGGACATAAAGAAACTTCTGTTGGTCTAACATAGGTACCTGTGTGGTATCGCGCGTTTTCAACAATTAAAGCATTTTCTTTCTTTCTTACTGTAAAACATAGAATTACTAAGAAAGACCTCGCGAGCCCACACAAAGCCACTTTTAGCTAGTTAATAATTATATTGATACTCGTAATAGTGGGACACGTGGCTCGACGAGTGCGATGGACGAGTGTCCAATGAGGACATACAGCTATTCTTCACCCTAATTTGTAGGGTAGGCTCGAGCTTCCCAGTGGGGACATTACTACTGATGATGATGATGATGATGATACTAATTATCCAGGTCCAGCGGATAGTAGCGGAAAACAATAGTAATTTAAATTCATGTCCTTACCCATTTTAACTCCCAGATTCCCCAATATCGAAAAAATGTCTACAAAAAAAATTAAATTAAGAAACACGTGTTCCAATTTACGTTTAACATAACATAATAACATAATCATTCCCTCCATCATCTCATTATAGTAACTGACCCCTAACTAAGTTCGTAACTTGTATCTAGAGTATCAGAAACTACACACACACTCATTCACACACAATAAATTCTTTCACGCCACGGCTCTAAGTTCAAATCGCAGCTACGGCAAAAATATTTAAATAATAAATTATACAAGGGCGTCGCCAAGGGGGGGGGGGGGAGGCAGGGAGGGGCAGCTGTCCCCCCTAGAGATTCTAAAAAAGTTGCCAAATATAATGCAACCAAAGTCCTAAGTCTTTGAGTTAATTTGCTTGTAGTTCAAGCCTTGAACAAATGAAATGAAATGAATATTACTGTTGTTATTACAATCGCTGTAGAGGTAAAGCTCGTAGTACCTACAAGTGAAAAGCTTCATGACTTTACCTACAATTCATACCTTCTTTTCTCATTCATAGAGAACGAGAAAAGTATGAATTGTAGTGGGTAAAGTCAACTTGCCCCCCCCCCCCCCCCCCCCCTGCGCCATCGACTGGCGACGCCCTTGAAATTACACATCAACATACTGTTTTTTTTACAGAACTCCGTACAAAAATCCCAGCCAGTAAGTAGAAAATTAAAAAACGTCCCCCGTGACATAGTGGAGCTATACACCATGACGGAGGAGGAGATGTGGCAGGTTCGAGCGCAGGATGTAGCGAGCGAGCATTTTGAGAAACTGAAATATAAGTGTAGTGATTGTATTATAAGTTTCACCTCGGAGAAGCTGAGGGATTATCACGTTAACGGGAAGCATACTCCGGTAAGTATATAACAATCCTACTTCACTACATAGTATAAAACAAAGTCGCTTTCTCTGTCCCTATGTCCCTATGTATGCTTAGATCTTTAAAACTACGCAACGGATTTTGATGCGGTTTGTTTTAATAGATAGAGTGATTCAGTGGGAAGGTTTTTAGCATAATTTTATCCTCATATTCCTACGGGAACGGGAACTACGCGGGTGAAACCGCGAGGTGCAGCTAGTATATTATAAATATAAAAGTTTGTGAGTATGTATGTTTGTTACTTCTTCACGTTTAAACGGCTGGACCGATTTATATGGCACTAGTAGCGGTTCGCGGTTTCACCCGCGTGGTTCCCGTTCCCGTGGAAATTTTGGGATAAAAAGTATCCTATGTGTTATTCTGATGTATAAGCAAGATTATTGTAAAGTTTCATTAAAATCCATTCAGTAGTTTTTGCGTGAAAGAGTAACAAACATCCATACATCCATACTTACAAACTTTCGCCTTTATAATATTAGTAGGATGTTACTCAGGGTGAATGTAGCTTTCTAATGGTGAAAGAATTATTAAAATTGGTCCAGTACTTTTTGAGTTTATTCGTTACATACAAAATACAAATCTTTCCTCTTTGTAATATTAGTGTAGATTTTGACGTGATAAACAATTTATTCATTTTAGTAACATTTACTGTTTATAACATACATAATTGATTTCTAGTTAAAAATAACGAACATTATTTTTTTCAAAGTATCCGGGTTCGATTCCCGCAGTCAGTACTATATTTTTTCTAAATAATTTCTAAAATCGATGACATGGTTCCTAAGAACAGATCTTTGTATCTCTTATAGTTTCAGACTTCCCCCCACTGACCGTTCTATTTGGGCCATCCTGTATAGTCCGGAGAAGGACATAGGCTATGTTTTGTCCCGAAATGTCCACGGGATCGGGAACTATGCGGGTAAAACCGCGGGGCACAGCTAGTTAAAAAATATTTCCTTTTTAACCCCCGACGCAAAAAGAGTGGTGATATAAGTTTGACGTGTCTGTGTGTGTGTGTGTGTATCTGTCTGTCTGTGGCATCATAGCTCCCGAACGGATGAACCGATTTCAATTTAGTTTTTTTTTGTATTAAAGGGGACTTACGTGCGAGTGTTCTTAGACATGTTTGATTAAAATCGGTTGACCCGTTTAAAAGTTATGGGGTTTGAAAGTAATTGTGTTGGAGGTTTTTTAAATTTTTAATTTAATGTTATCTTCCAGAAAACCGAAACTTCCTTCGCCTGTGACGTGTGCAAATCCTACTTACTGACCAAGGAGACATTATCCGTACACAGAGACAAACATCTGTCGGCTTACAAGTGCAAAGTGTGCCTCAAAACAAGTACCATTAAGGCGGTGATGACTCAACACGCGTGTGCCAGGAACAGCGAGGAACACGCCTGTGTTACGTGTGGGAAGAGTTTTATGTAAGGGCATCAATACTCGCGTGTACCATACAACGTTTTTCAACACACTTGCGAAGAAAATAATAATAATTTATCATTTTTCGCTAATTAATAAAAATAAAATTTAATCGTGTGCATCCCACACAACAATGGTGATCGGCCATAGACTAAAAGAATATACTTATTAAAATCGAAGGAATGAATTTATGGAATTGACCATAGACCTACCAAAAGCAAGGCAACACATTTGATGTTTTTTTTTAAATGTATGGACACGATATTTTTTGGTATCGAAACTTTTTTAAATCTAAACAATTTAAAAAAAAAACTATGACTCACTTGTGAATAAAACGTGTCATTACTCAACTGTTTTTGCACAAATAAGAGCCTCTTTATAAGCAAGTGTGTTGAAAAATTATTTTTGTATTGTTCCAGTACGAAAGCGCGTCTGAACTACCATAAGAACATCTGCAGCCAAGAGAAACCACAATGTGACTGTTGTGGGAAAGTCTTCGCCAACAAAATGACACTGAAGTACCATCTTAAGTAAGTATTGAGTCACAATCTTGTCTGTGCCGGTGCCAGCGTCGCTGTAATCGCATCTTTTGGTTGTCAGTTTATTGAAAACTAGCAGCGCCCCACCGTTTCACTCGCGTAGTTCCCGTTCCTGCAGGAATTTCTGGATAAAACATGCCATTGTTCTTCCTCGGACCATAAGCTACCCCTGTACCAAATTTCAATTCAATCGGTTCAGTAGTTTAGCCGTGAAAAGGTAACAGACAGACAAGCAAAGTTACTTTCGCATTTATAATATTAGTTCGGGGTGAATATTTGTGTGAACCACAAATGTTTGTCTCAATATTATTTTGTATATGAAATAAAATAAGGTTTCCACAATTTTGTATATGCCGCGCGAACAAGGCAATTCAATTTAATTCAATATGCAGTGTTTAAAACTCTTGCGAGCCCCCATAAAGTCTAGCTAGCTTAGCTTTTCCAACCTAGTTTATTAATGATATGGTTTTTTCAGGATATTACCCCAGAATAAGGAAGAAAAGCCGAAAGAAAAGCTATACTTGCCGTGCAAGGGATGCGATAAAGTATTCCACTCTAAGAAAAGTTATACAGCTCATGTGTAAGTATACCTTTAGCTGTAACACACATTTCTGTTCCGGTGGTCAAAATTGGAACTAAAACGGTCATTTTGACTTAATACAGCCGTTGATAGTACGACAGTCATTGATAGTACGACAGCCGTTGATAGTACGACAGTCGTTGATAGTACGACAGCCGTTGATAGTATGACAGCCGTTGATAGTATGACAGTCGTTGATAGTACGACAGCCGTTGATAGTATGACAGCCGTTGATAGTACGACAGCCGTTGATAGTACGACAGTCATTGATAGTACGACACCCGTTGATAGTACGACACCCGTTGATAGTACGACACCCGTTGGTAGTACGACACCCGTTGATAGTACGACACCCGTTGATAGTACGACACCCGTTGGTAGTACGACACCCGGTGATAGTACGACACCCGTTGATAGTACGACACCCGTTGGTAGTACGACACCCGTTGATAGTACGACACCCGTTGGTAGTACGACACCCGTTGATAGTACGACACCCGTTGATAGTACGACACCCGTTGATAGTACGACAGTCATTGATAGTACGACACCCGTTGATAGAACGACAGTCATTGATAGTACGACATCCGTTGATAGCACGACATCCGTTGATAGTACGACATCCGTTGATAGCACGACATCCGTTGATAGTACGACATCCGTTGATAGCACGACAGTCATTGATAGTACGACACCCCTTGATAGCACGACATCCGTTGATAGTACGACATCCGTTGATAGTACGACACCCGTTGATAGTACGACATCCGTTGATAGTACGACAACCGTTGATAGTACGACATCCGTTGATAGTACGACATCCGTTGATAGTACGACAGTCATTGATAGTACGACATCCGTTGATTGTACGACATACGTTGATAGTACGACATCCGTTGATAGCACGACATCCGTTGATAGTACGACATCCGTTGATAGCACGACAGTCATTGATAGTACGACATCCGTTGATAGTACGACATCCGTTGATAGTACGACAGTCATTGATAGTACGACATTCGTTGATAGTACGACAACCGTTGATAGTACGACAGCCGTTGATAGTACGACAACCGTTGATAGTACGACAGCCGTTGATTGTACGACACCTGTTGATAGTTCGACAGCCGTTGAAAGTAGCACGACATTCAGTGCCGGTAGCACTATGACGTCGTTGCCTGTGTGGTTGAAGATGTTTGTCGGTGATAAATTATACGATAGTTGTGGATAGTAGAACATTTTTTTTAAATATTTCGAGTACTTTTACATTTTATTAAATGTGTACTTATAGATTTCTCGTTGATGATTATCCCTTTTTGGCCGATTTCGTCGAATTTGACCAATTATGTATCACCATTAATAGGAAAGCATCCGGCCCGTTTCTCTTCACAAAAGTAGTCTCATATTCATCTTCTTCATACTTACACTCTGCTCTATATCTCAAAGTACATTTCCCTTCGTAGCGTAATCCACTCGGGCGTACCATATTCCTTTTCTTATACAGTTACGTAACCAAGGAGTGTCAACTCAATCCTATTACACAATATAACGTTTCCCTGGGTAGCGTGATCCACTCGGGCGTGCGCTACCCGTGCGCCACTTGCGGTAAGCTGTTCCGCTGGAAGCGCAACCTGTCGCGGCACGCGCGCGCGCACCGCGAGCGTGCGGCCGGCGCCGCGCACGCGTGCGCGCCCTGCGGGAAGGTGTTCGCCTCGCGCGACTGCCTGCACAACCACCTGCGGCTCAGCAAGGCGCACGTGCACCCGCATGCGCTCAGGTCACTATATCTATACTAATATTATAAAGAGGAAAGATTTATTTGTTTGTTTGTTTGTTTGTAATGAATAGGCTCCGAAACTACTGGACCGATTTCGAAAATTCTTTCACTAATGGAAAGCTAATTTATCAGTGCGTGACATAGGCTTAGATATTTTATCCCCGTAATCCCACGGGAACGGGAACTACGCGGGTAAAACAGCGGGGAGCTACTAGTAATAAATAAAATTGGACGAGTGTCTGTTCTGTTTGTTCCGGCTAATCACTGAAACGGGTGGACCGATTCTGAAGGCGAAAAACCCAAATTCTGCCGGAAGTCATTATTCCACATGGTCGAAGTAGCGGGCAAAAGTTAGTATTATTATATAAAACTCTTTCGTTACTGAGTGATGTACTGTCTGACAGACAACGCACAGCCGAAACTAGTGGTCGTAGAGCTTTGTTGGGGGGAGTAAGCTACCACTTAGAGAGGATTTTTGGAAATTCCCCTCCTAGGGAAGAAAAAGGGGGTAAATTGAATATGCCGCAAAGTTTGTATAGTTCCTTCTCTCGACTTGCCAGCTCGCTGGTTTTAGACTCAGAAGAATATTTTAACATTATATTACTTATAGTCACGAATGCAGTTACTGCGGCAAAAAGTTTGCCACCAAGTGGTGTTTGGTGGACCACGTGGACTGGGATCATTTGAAGAAGATCAAGTATCAGTGTAGTATATGTTTCAAGGTAGGCCTCTATAGTAATACTCGTAATAATTAAGTATCCTTACTAATATTATAAATGCGAAAGTAACTCTGTCTGTCTGTTACCTTTTCACGGCTAAACTACTGAACCGATTGACTTGAAATTTGGTACAGGGGTAGCTTATGGTCCGGGGAAGAATATGTTTTATCCCGAAATTCAAGCAGGAACGGGAACTACGCGGGTGAAACCGCGGGGCGCAGCTAGTAATATTATAATGATATCTTTGATTTACACGAACACTACACATTGAAATAAACACTTTCGGATTCTTTACAGAACCCGTTATCACAGAAGACTCTCGGGTTCTGTAAAGAATCTGAAACGTCAGGAAATGTAAAACAATATACACCCCTATTTTGAAATTACGATACTTATTAAAATCAGAATATCTGTAGCAGTAACTGAATCCATATATCCAATAAAAATATAAAAAATGATAGTCGATTACTTATCTTTAAAAAATACTAAATAAATGTCGTATTACCAGACGGCACACTAGCTATCAAGTATTCTGTGACGGCTCGGGTCGATGACCGCGCTCAGCTGTGTATCGCAGCGTTCGCCTGTTGTTCGGTGTAGAATAACAATAAAATTCGGCGGGATTTTGTAAAACTTTGACTTATCATAACTTTTTAAATAAAAGCCAAAGAAAAAACCTAACTTCACTATTATATTGTCACCCGTCGTTTACATTAGCTGTGTGATTAAGTATCTCGAATTCAAAAAAGGGGTGTATAAGCACGACAAAAATCCGTTTAAGTGTTTTATTTCAATGTATAATATTAGTTTTTGCTAACATTATAAATGTGAAAGTAATAGGCCATTTTCTTATATCAACAATAAATTATGAAATTATATTACTTGGATAGTTTTCATCACGGAAAATGCAAATATAAAGTTATTTTCCCATGAAAACCTAAGGTTAATTTTATTTTTCAAAATTAAAATTGAGGTTTCATTATCTGTATGTCACGTGATTGAAAACGCCGACCGCCATGATGTGACGTCAATTTCACTAAAGCAATGATACCGAGCTATGTAGTAAAAATAACCTCAAAGTCTCGTTTACATAGTAAAAAAGAGAGTAATATCGTAATTTAAATAAAAATCAATAAAAAAAGCTTATGTACTTACGTCAAAGTGATCCTCACAAAGATATAAATGAGATTTCTTAGAATATTTTACAGGATCTCGTCCCGCGAGTTCCAACCAAACATTTCTCATAGAAACGTCGGTCGGCACATTAATAAATAACTTTTCTGGAGTCTTCAACGTAGAATTTTTACAATTCAACGCTACACACCAACGATATGGGCTATAAAAACTCATTTTTACTTGAAATTAAATTATATTAAATCACTACAAGAGTACAAGACAAACTGGCATTTTGACATTTCTTCATTTTAGTTTATATGACGTCAGTCGCCGCCACCATCATGGCGGTCGGTGTTTTGGCGCGTATATTTTAAGTCAAATTTTTGATATATTTTTTTTAACATTTAGCAGGTATATTTTGCAGAAATAAAAATAATCCTTGATTATCTGATATATATGAGCATTTTAAAAAATATTTGAAAAAATAGGAGAATAGCCTATTCTTGTCGCCCCAGAACAACTGAACCGATTTTAATGTTTGCTTCACTATCACTACATAGTATAAAGCAAAGTCGCTTTCTCTGTCCCTATGTAGGTATGCTTAGATCTTTAAAACTACGCAACGGATTTTGATGCGGTTTGTTTTAATAGAGTGATTCAGTGGGAATACATGAGTGAATCTAAATGTAAATTTGTAATTGTTTTTTTTTTCAGGCATTCAAAACAGCCAAAATCATGGTGGCCCACACCAACAATATTCATGGAGGTCGGACCAAGGAAGACGAGGGAGAACACCTTTGTGAGATCTGTGGCAAGTCTTATAAGGTAATAATATAACATAATCATTCACTCCATCCGGGCTAGCATGACTTCGAAAACGCGATAGATAAAGCAATTTATCAACATCCAACTGTCAATGATGAAAATGCCCGCCATATTTAATTTTAACACGTAATAAATTTTATGACATTTGGTCATGCTCGCGAAATCAATATAGCTATATATCGACATCCAACTGTCAAAATATAATAAATATAGCCGCCATATTTAATTTTACCAAATCGTACTTCGCCATATTCATTTGGTCATGCTCGCGAAATCGATATTATTTCGTGGTGTCTATAATATATTTTTCATCCCACTAGCTCGGAAAGTATGTTTTTAATCCTCTCACTGGGGGTAAAGGGAGGGGGCGCTGTGACAGGCCGTGCAGGACCCAAGGCATTTTCGATAACTGGGAGTAAAAGTCGTTTTTGCGCTCTAGAGGTTAAAGTAAATTTGAATTTAGAACATCGTGTGCACTAAGTGTGATGATGTTTTGGATTCACAAACTGTCATACAACTTTTTTTTTTTTCAAATTCAAACTCGGAACCTCCTTGGTGTACTTACTTATTTCTTTATTTGCTTTGCGCGTGATATATTTGCTTTTCACTTAATATTGTGATTGTTTTATGTTTTCATTTAGTAATTTCCTCGCTGAGGGGGGATAAAAAAATAATGTGTTGCACTCGAGTGCAAACAATTTTTAACCTTGTGCTCCTTCTCCTCCCTCGCTAACGCTCAGGATTCTTATTTTGAATCCCTCGCTGCGCTCGTGATTCAATTTTAGAATCCTTCGCTGTCGGTCCTCAACTGGAGCCCCGGTTAAAAAGCAACTTTGCACTCTTGTATAACAAATAACTATTATCACGCACAGTCATGCTAGGCAGGCATGTACCTACCGATAATCGGGCGGCGGGCTGGATAAAACAATTTTAATTATTTATTCATGTCATCCTCCTGATGAAGACTGTGGTTGAAAACCATTTGAACTTATTAGGTAACATAATAAAACCATTATCCCACATTACAGACAGTAAAACGTCTCAAAGGCCATGTCTGGGCGATGCACACACAGCGCTCCTCCACCAAGAGTTACAAATGCAAGCTCTGTTCGGCTACCTTCACCTGGCAGACCTCGATATACAAGCATATGAAGATCATGCATGATGAAGGGAAGAGGGGGAAGGTTTGTATAAATTATATTCTTCACTACATAGTATAAAACAAAGTCGCTTTCTCTGTCCCTATGTCCCTATGTATGCTTAGTTCTTTAAAACTACGCAACGGATTTTGATGCGGTTTGTTTTAATAGATAGAGTGATTCAAGAGGAAGGTTTTTAGCATAATTTTATCCCCACATTCCTACGGGAACGGGAACTACGCGGGAAACCGCGGGGCGCCGCTAGTCATAGTATAAAACAATAAAAAATAATAAATATTTTACTCCCACCTACTTTCAACACTAAATTAACTAAAATAACCTCTATCCCCAGGGCCGTAACGTCCAAAACGCAGTGAAGAAACAAGAGCCTTTCCCGGACATCGAACTGGCTAACAGGATGCAGTACTTCCACCAGAACCTTAGTTCTAACCTTCAGAGCATGTCCCAGGCAGCTCACATACAGACTCTTGGGGCTGTGCCTAATGCTATTATATAGGGCAGGTTTTCTAAAACGAAATATGTTTTTTTTTATTTGGTAAACACTGCAACACACTGCTGCGCTGCAACCTACGAACTGCAAACAACCTGCAACTTAATTTGATCAGATCATTAATTTGTTATCGTTTCACGATTTTTTCATCAACGTTTAGCCAGATCGTGAAATTCGCTTCGCTCGCTCGCCTCGCGCTGTGTGGGGTCACAGTTCTAACCTAACCAACTCGTTTCACCTTACGTTACTTACACGTAAAGAATTTTGTTCTCATATTCCTTATCATTTAATAATAATTATTCACTTTCTCACTGCGATTTTCGTCAACGGCCGCCATCTTGCGCATTAACCTAGCGCTTGTAGCGCCTCTTCCGGTAAATTAAAGCAACTATTAGATGATATGATCAAATGATTTTGGCCATTTCATGAAATAGCGGCGCGTTTAGTTGACCATATCGAGAAACGATTACTTATCATTGATCTGCCCCAACCACATCATGATGTGGCCAATAGACAGTGAGACATTTCATGAAATGCGACCACTTCATGAAATTATCAACCATTTCATGAAATGGACAAATTTACGATATGGCCACGACATATATATACATATATACACAGGTGCATTTGTTCCAGTATGCTTTGTATATTTGTTTTTAAATCGATTTTTATATTCAATAATATAATTATGTACTTACATAAGATTATGTATTTAGTAATTTGTCAGTATTAAGTAATGAAATACTCTTTTATTTTATTAAATGTATTTTAAGATATTTTGAAATCAAATGTTTAAATCAAATTCTCAATTAAAATATATTATTAAATATTTACTTTCATTATAAATTTCTTATATCATCTTAATAGGGATGTCGACTAAAAAAAACGAATTAGTCCGCCAGATAGATTTCGCAAAAATATGTGGGGACATTACTTATATTACATCAAATAAAATCTACACATACAATTTATAATATCTATATGTACCTACATATCATACATAATTTATAATAAATAACATACATAAATATTTATATGTTAATACTTACAATTAAAACATTTTCAAATAAATATTAGAACAAATATATTACTTAAATATTAAATCACATTAACGTGTTGTACAATGGACAAGCGCAATAGATAGGTTTGTTATTGTTACGAGCTGACGTCACACGGAGACGCTGCGACTCCTGCGCAGCGCGTACCTTTCACCAGTCAGCCTATGTTCGACGCGCGGAGCGCACGCTATTTTTATCTTCACCGCGACCACACTGTTCTCGTTCGTGTTTATTAATTAAATAATAAATGGTGTATTTGTTTACTTACCGTATGTGTAACTGGTTAAAAACATTGTGTGTGAACCAATATAATATATGTAAACTCGTATAGTGTTCCAATATTAAAAACTGATTAACCATAACAACGGACTATTATTTACCACCATACTGGTGACCCCTGCATGGACACGGACATGAAGATGAGTGACACCAGCGACAGTGAGTCCACTAAAACGGCAGTTTCAACACATGCCACACCACGCGGTGACAACGTGACTCGCCGTGCCCAACGAGTGCGCGTTTCCACTGACCGAGAATCCGGCATTTTACCGGACGTCAAAATGAAATCATTGAAGGTGCCTCCATTTTCTCCAGAGGACCCAGAAATTTGGTTTGCGTTGTTAGAAGGTCAATTCGACAATTACAAAATCACGGATGACTTTGTTAAATATAACAACGTGATTATCAACCTTGATTTGCAGCACGCAAAAGCGGTCAAAGACATCATAGTCAACCCGCCGCCTAAAAAGCGTTATGAGCGCGTCAAGACGGAATTGATCAGGCGTCTATCGGCCTCGCATGAGAAAAAAGTCAAGCAGTTGTTGACTCATGAGGAGTTGGGAGACCGCAAACCCTCCGAATTTTTGAGACACCTGCAAGACCTTGCCGGACCTTCTGTGCCCGAAGATTTTATTAAAACTATATGGAGTAACCGCCTTCCTAAAAACATTCAGACCGTGTTGGCATCGCAAACCACGCAATCTTTGGCGCAATTGTCAGATCTTGCTGATCGCATCCACGATATTACATCGCCGTACAATGTCGCTGCTACGTCATCTGCTGCCACGCCTGCTCCAGTTATAAGTGAGATCGCCGAACTTCGGAAAATGGTAGAACGCCTCTCCGTGAAGTTGGACGAACACACTCGCCCGACACGCCGCCCTTATAACCGATCTGAAGTTCAAAATAAGCGTTCATCATCACGCCAGCGTTCTCGCTCAAACTCAAGTTACCGAAAGTACCCCATATGTTGGTACCATTCTAAGCATGGCAAGAATGCACACAAATGTATTAAGCCCTGTGACTATTACAAAACGGAAAACACCACGGGCAGTCGCTAATGGCGGCTGACGATTGCCCAGTTTCATCAGGTCGCCTCTTTGTTATCGATCGACACTCTCGGACGCAGTTCTTGGTGGACACGGGAAGTGACCTCTGCGTGTACCCACTATCAGCGCTTCGAGAACGACGTAACAAGACCGACTATCAACTTTGTGCAGTGAACGGAACTTCTATAGACACTTACGGTTACTTAGAGCTAAACCTTAACCTAGGCTTAAGACGTGACTTTATTTGGCGTTTTACTGTAGCCAATGTAACGAAAGCTATCATTGGCGTTGATTTTCTAAGTCACTATAACCTTATTGTAGATTGCCGTAATCAACGCTTAATAGATAATACAACCACATTATGTATAAATGCTGTAATTGCTAATTCTAATATATCTTCTATTAAGGCTTGGTCAGGTGACACGAAGTATCATGCTATCTTGAACTGCTTTCCTGAAATAACACGCCCTTCAGGCACACCAGTGGTTCCTAAGCACAACACCAAACACTTCATTCGCACTACATCTGGTCCTCCAGTATCATGCACACCTCGCAGACTGGCGCCTGACAAATTAAAAATTGCCAAGCAAGAATTTGATATCATGCTTAAAAGTGGTATAGCACGTCCTTCTGACAGTGCCTGGGCGTCACCGTTACACCTTGTTCCTAAGAAGGATACCGGTTGGCGACCCTGTGGCGATTACAGATTGCTTAATTCTCGCACTATCCCTGATCGCTATCCCATCAAACACATTCACGACTTTGCCCATAGCATTGCAGGTTGTACAATTTTTTCTAAAATAGATTTGGTTAGAGCCTATCACAACATACCAGTCTTTGAAGAGGACATACCGAAGACTGCAATCGCTACTCCGTTTGGTCTTTTTGAGTTTCCGCAAATGAACTTCGGTTTACGTAACGCAAGTCAAACTTTTCAGCGATTTGTCGATGAAATGACCAGAGGGCTCGATTTTTGTTATTGTTATGTCGACGATTTTTTGTGTTTTTCAAAAAGTGCTGAGGATCACGTGACCCACCTTCAGCAACTCTTCAGCCGCATGAAGGAATATGGCGTCCTCATCAACACGTCGAAAAGTGTTTTTGGAGTTAAAAATGTTTCATTTTTAGGGTATCAAATTTCAGCTGAGGGAACTAAACCATCCGAAGCAAAAGTCGAAGCCATCAAAAACTTTCCCGAGCCGAAGACGATAAGGGAACTGAGAAGGTTTTTAGGGATGATTAACTTTTACAGACGATTTATCCCGCACGCTGCAAGTATTCAATCACCCCTAAATGCCCTACTCACCGGTACAGTAAAGGCTTCTCAACCAGTCTCTTTATCCGGTGATACACTCTTAGCTTTCGAAAAATGCAAGGAAAGTCTGTCCAAAGCTGCACTTCTCGCACACCCAAACTGTCAAGCTGAACTCGCTCTCATAACAGACGCGTCTGATTCGGCATTGGGAGCGGTGTTGCAGCAATTAGTAGACGGAACATGGCAACCCCTTGCGTTTTTCTCTCGTAAGCTGAGTCCATCCCAACAAAAATACTCACCTTACGACCGGGAACTTTTAGCCATTTACGAGGCAATTAAGCACTTCCGTTACATGGTTGAGGCCCGACATTTTGTGGTATATACTGATCACAAACCTTTGACCTTTGCTTTTCACGAAAGGAAGGCTAATTGTTCCCCTCGACAATTTCGTCATCTCGATTTTATCTCACAGTTCACGACAGACATTCGCCATATATCAGGATCAGAAAATGTGGTGGCGGATCCGCTGTCTAGGATTGAAGAACTGCAGATACCAATCGATTACCAGCAACTGGCGACATCTCAAGCTTCCGATCCAGAACTTACTCATCTTCTTGGTGGTGAATCTTCACTCCGCCTTAAGAAGCTTAAGTTGCCCAACACTCAGATCGAGGTATACTGTGATACCAGTACACGATCCCCTAGGCCTTTTATCACCAAACCTTTTCGAAAACCACTCTTTGACAGCCTCCATAACCTCAGCCACCCTGGCGCTAACGCAAGCACGAAGCTTGTAGTTGAGCGTTTCATTTGGCCAGGAGCTCGCAAAGACTGTCGAGAGTGGTCGAGAAAGTGCTTGGCATGCCAGCGATCAAAAGTAAGTCGCCATGTGTCAACCCCATTAGGCACTTTTGACTTACCCTGCGCGCGGTTTTCCTTCATCCACGTGGACATTATTGGACCGCTGCCTTCATCGCAAGGGTATCGATATTGTCTCACCGCAGTAGATCGCTTTACACGCTGGCCGGAAGTCATACCAATGCCTGACCAGACAGCGGAAACGGTTGGTAAGGCATTGATGTCGTGGGTCTCCAGATTTGGATGCCCAACTGACATCGTAACGGATCGCGGAGGATCGTTTGAATCGGCACTTTTCCGTTACTTAGGAAAAGTGATTGGATTCAAACACCGAAAAACAACCGCATACCACCCGGCGTGTAATGGCTTGGTCGAGCGATTTCACCGGCAGTTGAAGGCAGCAATAATGTGCCACGCTGACCGCAATTGGGTTGACACATTGCCTTTAGTACTGTTGGGCGTCAGAAGCGCCTTCAAAGAAGATCTCCAAGCCTCTTCGGCTGAATTAGTATATGGCGAGCCATTACGTTTGCCTGGAGAATTCTTCCAACCTTCTGACCCCAATGGTATTGACGTGTCGGAGTTTACCACTCGGATTCGACAATTTGTTGCAAAATTGAAACCCACACCCGCCGCTCGACATAGCAATAATAAAATATTCATCCACAAGGATTTAATGACTTCAAGTCACGTTTTTCTACGGGACGATGCTGTGCGCACTTCCTTGCAACCACCCTACGTTGGCCCATATGAAGTGCTGGAACGGGGTGATAAAACCTTCAAAATTCTCGTAAAGGATAAAACCGTTACAGTCTCTATGGACCGGCTGAAGCCAGCATACATGCTAACCAATCCTTCCTACACACCTCATCCTTGTCCATCCATTCAACCACCACCTTCCCCATCACGTCGGGGTCACCAGTTATGGGGATGAGGGAATCCCCATTTGAAAAGGGAGGATCCTCCGACCAGACGGGTGTTATGTCTGGTGGGCCGCTGCCCGACGGTTGTAGTCGGGCTCTCGTATATAGTCAATTGCGCTGTAAATTTCGCTTGCGCGATTCAGGACTCTTCAGTTATTTCCCATAGATGCCGATAGATGGCGCTGTTAGTAAGTAGTTCCTATGTGGTTGTGTAGATGTCGCCACATCACTCCGCTCCGAGACCGGAGGTCGATAGCAGGTTGAGTCGTCCATCTTGAGATGCGTCCATCTTGAGATGTTAGCCGGGCCAGTGGAATGTTCCAGTGAGTCGGAACTATGTGCGGTGATGCCCCAGTGAGTCGGGGTGATGCTGCATGTGCTCCAGTGAGTCGGAGTGTTGCAGTGCTGCGTAGTGGCTGACTGCTGCGTAGACCAGGAGAGAAGTGCGTCTCTGCTTGCTGACCGGCCGAAGTGCAGTGTGCTGTGCCATAGTCGCTGAGAAGGCTGTAGGTGCTGACCAGGTATGCGCGTTCGCTGCATGCTTGTGGTCAGGGAACCCGTAGTAGCCGTGGATGCTGGCGGCTGGCTGTATGACTCGCTGCTCGAAAGCTTGAGGAAGTGATGACGTCACGATGCGTAGCGTTGTGAAGACTGCGCTGACGTTGACGATCTTGCGTCACCAGTTTGAGGATTGAGGGTGAAGGATGACGTCATGATGACGTAGATTTCTGAAGGTTGCGCTGATGTTCATGCTCGGGGTCACCAGTTATGGGGATGAGGGAATCCCCATTTGAAAAGGGAGGATCCTCCGACCAGACGGGTGTTATGTCTGGTGGGCCGCTGCCCGACGGTTGTAGTCGGGCTCTCGTATATAGTCAATTGCGCTGTAAATTTCGCTTGCGCGATTCAGGACTCTTCAGTTATTTCCCATAGATGCCGATAGATGGCGCTGTTAGTAAGTAGTTCCTATGTGGTTGTGTAGATGTCGCCACAATGTATTTTCTCTTTTCTGATACAAACAAATAATTAAGACGATATAGTGCATAGAAAACTCGTGTGACGTCACAGCTACATACATTTTTTACCAAGTATTATCGTCACAAGCCCCCACTCCTGAACTTTAATGTGTTATAACTAAGTCAGTTTTATTAATTTGATGAAACAAAAAATACGTGTCTAATATTTTTTCGAAATCTATCTGACGGACTAAATAGAATTTCATTTTGTTTACCCAGTCGACATTCCTATTATCAATTTGATGATTTAACTGTATGCATCAATTTAGTATTATTCATGTACTTAAATATTTATTTGTAATACTGCACTTAAGTGAAACTATACTCTAAATATATGTATTATTTACTGAAACTATTTTTCTTTTATTGTGTTCCCTAAGAAATAAATTTGTGATCCACAAATGTTTATCCCGGTCTGTGTGTATGAATGTGTGTCTGTAGTTTGTGATACCCTAGATACAGGTTATACAAATAAAACTACAAACCTCCTTAATCAAACTTAATTTATTAAATAAAATGAGCCTTAGAAGTTATTTTTTATTTTTCATCTGTGGTCGTTGATTCCCGCCTCCGCGGGCTAATGGCGCTGGTCTTCCGCGGTTACCGAACGCGCCTCTCCCTCCTCCGCGACCAGACCTCATATTCTGACCTCCGCGACCCTTCGAAACATCGTTTCTGTTCCTAGCTTTGACTTGGGTTTCTTCCTTCACCATATCGATAACTTCATCAGGAATCCGAAGATATTTTATAGTACTCCCCCTAATATAACACTCAGGCATCCGCCAAAACTTGTCTCCGTCTCTTGATGTGCAAATAACTTCTCTCAAATTGATATTCATCCAGTTATCACAGCTTACAAGATGACCGTTGTATGTTTCGCCATTTTTTAACTCTACAAGCATTGGGTGGTTTTGCGCTGTCCGTAACAGTGATAGGGGCAGCATTTTTATTCGATTCACTTGATTAAAGTTGTATTCAAATAATTATTGATTATTTTGTTGGTAAATAAAAGTGGTACATCACAGAATCACTATTGGAAAATTTGTTTGGGTCGGAAATTTGAGGTTAGTTTTGAGTTATATTGATGACAACTGACACTGACTGTCTTACGCATGATAGCCTCAATCTGTTGACATTGATAGAATTGTGTTATTTTGACCTCAATGCACAAGACTTATTAGTATGGGATAGGTAGAAAATTAGGTAAATCACGTATAAATTCTACGTAAAATTGATTATACCTTGTAGTTTTCATGAAAAACTGATCAAGTTTTCTTGAAAATAAATGTGATAAAAATCAAAGATTCTGTGGATTACACATGCTATTGCTGTCACTGTCACGTTAAAGGCATGTCGTTGTCACTTGTCAGTTAGTTCAGTCAAGTCAGGTCAGCTGTCGGTCAGTCGAATGGACGATCGTTGAGCATACCGAACACGGTGATTTCGGCACGGAGAAATAAATAATTAAATAGCAGTAAGTTTTATTAATCTTACTTTTAATTTAATACCATTAGATATCAGAATTGCAACGTAAAATTAAGAGCGGCCAGTATTAACTAGATATTATGTCTATACGTAGTTCTATTCATTCGACTTTCTAGAAAAGATCTACTATCACCGCATGTTGAGATCAGGTGTTGGAATGAAGAAGTGGACTGTAGTTTAAATAGTTTATTCCAGTGAAGTATACAAGTTGAGTTGCACACGGAATTATATAAAATAAAAAATGTAAACAAAGTATGCGCGAGCGCGTGAATTGCCTTGTTGCGATGGCGAACGAAGAGAGAGTGTAGTGGGGGCGACCGAGGGGCATCCCCCCGCGCCTCCCGCGCCTTCCGCGAACCGGTCACTCGTTGCGTCAGCTGACGGAACAATCAGATGTGTCAACATACTCCCCCCGTTGAAGAGTCTTCAAAACCAGTGACAGGGAGCGGGCAAATAGTATTGAAGGCCCTCCGAATGATTCCCTTGCGTGTACGGATGTCAGCGACTCTACCAATGCCATCTCCGCCGGGTATTACTTGCACGATACGTCCGAGAAGCCACAGAAGAGGAGGCGAAGTCTTGTCCTTAATAACGACGAGAGCCCCTTCTTTGAGTTCACCTGAAGACTTGTACCATTTTGATTTCTCCTGAAGCCATAGGATATATTCATGGGAAAAACGATGCCAGAAGTGTTGCTTCAAATACTCTATGCGGCGAAATCGTTGTAAGCTGGTCAAGTTGGCGCTCAGAATCTGTGGATGTGGTAGCATAACCAGAGAACGTCCAATAAGGAAATGGGCAGGGGTTAGAGGAACAAGGTCTGAAGGATCGTCGGAAATTGGAGTAAGAGGCCTGGAATTCAGGATAGCCTCTACCTGAATTAAACATGTTGCCATTTCTTCAAAGGTTAAATTAGTAAGACCTAAGGTACGTCTTAAATGATGCTTGGTGGACTTAACTGCAGACTCCCAGAGTCCACCGAAATGAGGCGTGTACGCGGGGATAAAAGAAAAATTAATGCCAGGGTCAATGCTACTTAAATCTAAGTCCTGTGAAAGAAAGTGAGCTAGCTCGTTAAAGGCACCGATGAAAGTTGTACCGTTGTCGGAGAAAATATTCCGCGGTTTCCCCCTCCGAGCAATAAAACGGTTCATGGCAGCTATGAAGGCTTCTTTCGTCAAGTCTGAGACCAGTTCAAGATGAACAGCTCTAGTGGCTAAACACACAAAGACACAAATAAAGCACTTGATGAGCCTACAACCTCTACCTTTTCTGTCAGCTATCATGATAGGACCGGCATAGTCAACTCCTGTATCAATAAAGGGAAATTCTAAATGTACACGTTGCTCTGGAAGATTACCCATGATCGGTTGAATATTACGAGCCTTTATTCTACAGCATCTTACGCACTGATGAGAAACTTTCTTAGCGAGGTTTCTACCACCAATAGGCCAATAATGATGGCGTATTGTGGCAAGTAATAACAGAGGTCCTGGATGCTTAAGCTTAGAATGAAAATGTTTAAATAATAATTGGCATAAAATATGAGAACTAGATATAATAATAGGATGCTTAACGTCGTAATCATAAAATGAATTATCTAGCCTGCCTCCTACACGAATAATTTTATTAGAATCAAGAAAGGGTGAGAGAGGCAACAATTTATTCTTAGTAGGCAACTGTTTTCCCGATAATAATAAATTATATTCATCGACAAACGATTCTTTTTGACTAAAATTTAATAAAATGTTTAAGGAATTGTCATATTCATCACTAGTAAGAGCACCATTTATAGCAGATTGTTTCCTACATTTATTTATAAAACGTAAAATGTACGCCAATATGTGTATGATTTTATTGAAATTTGAATATTTATTGCATAAAAAGGATAAAAAACTAACATCATTTGAAATATTAACATGACATGAAATAACAGTCTCTGGCAATTGAGAAAGCTCTTTATGACCATTTTCAGGAAAATTGGGCCAAAAGGCTGGACCTTTCAATAAAAATTGAGGGCCAGACCACCACAATGAAGACGAGGATAGTTTGTCAGCTCTGAGTCCGCGCGAAGCGAGGTCTGCGGGGTTTTCAAGAGACGGAACATAACGCCAGTTACCACCCACAGTTTCCTGAATCTCAGAAACGCGATGTCGTACGAAAGCTTTCAGTTGCGTCGTCGAAGCTGACAACCAACCTATGACAATGGTGGAATCGCACCAAAACGTAGAAGATTTAATATTTAAAGTAAGGGATTGGCATACCTTAGAGTGCAATCGCGCGCCAAGTAGAGCAGCACAAAGCTCAAGTCTAGGTATGGTAATACATTTAATAGGGGCTACCTTGCTCTTGGCAGTAAGAAGTCTCACGCAAACCACACCGTCCGTGGACACACTGCGTATGTACACACATGCACCGTATGCCCTTTCGGATGCATCTGTAAACACATGTAGTTCGATAGTAGCTGTAAAATCACATATTATGTATCTAGGAATTTGTAAATACATAGTTCAAATGAGGCAAGGTATTTTGGAAATCATCCCATTGGGTTTGAATGTCATCTGTGACAGGTTCATCCCAAGATGTTTTGGTAAGCCAAAGTGCCTGGATCATAATCTTGGCTTCCACGATACAGGGAACGACCAGACCAATTGGGTCGAAAATTTGCGATATGACAGATAAAATGTGTCGTTTAGAAACCCTTTCAATGGAAGGCAAGCTTATAGAGAATGAAAATGTGTCACTTAGGCATTTCCAATTAAGACCCAGTGTCTTAGACATTTCATTCTCGCTTAAATTAACTACTTCTGATGTGGTATGATCGCCTAAAAGAGATTGTAAAACTTCGGGTGAATTTGATTGCCATTTTCTTAAATTATATTTTGCAGAACTTAAAACCTTGCTAACTTTACGACATTTGTCAACAATCTCTTCTACAGACGATCCACCATCCAAATAATCATCTACATAAAAAGCGTGAGCAATAGAGAACTGAATAGAGGGGTCGGAGCATTCCTCAGCTAACCTAATTAAGCATCTAGTTGCGAGAAAAGACGCTGAAGCCGTACCATATGTTACCGTATTCAATGTGAATGTCTTAAGCGGTAGAGATGGGTCCTCTCTCCACAAGATTTGCTGTAGGTATCGCTGTTTATTTGACTCGTTAATTAAAGTTTGTCGATACATTTTTTCAATGTCAGAGTGAACGACAATTTTATACTGACGAAAACGAAGTAAAATCGACAACAAGTCGTCTTGTAGAGTAGGACCAATCATCTGAATATCATTCAGCGACTTACCAGATGTTGTACGAGCCGAAGCGTCAAACACAACTCGCAGTTTGGTAGTGCTACTCTACTCCTTGATATCGCTACTCGACTCCTTGATAACACCATGATGAGGTAAAAAGTATGAGGGTTTGGAGTAACGAGTATCTATTTTATTTTCACTCATGTGACCTAACTCTATATACTCTTTTATAAATTGCACATATGAATTTTTAAGATTAGGGTTTCTCCGAAATTTATTTTCAAGAGAGAAAAACCTTTGTTTTGCTATAATATATGAGTCACCTAATTCATTGGGGGACTCTTTAAGAGGAATACTAACAACAAAGCGCCCTTCTGAATTGCGGTATGTAGTATCCTTAAAATTTTGTTCGCAAGATCGCTCTTCGGCACTTATTGAATATTTGGCCGCTATTGAATCAAGCTCCCAGAAGCGAGCCAACTCATTATGAAGGTTATCGGTAAACATACATACATGAGGTGAGGAATTATGATCATCAACTACACCCGAAATTATCCAACCTAATTTGGACTCGAATAAAGTCGGCATATTTTTCCCTAAGCTAATACGATTCGCTCCTATTATTTCCCAAAAAATTTGAGCACCGACAAGAAGATCTATAGAAGAAGGGACATTAAAGTTGGGATCGGAGAGACGAATACCGGAAGGTATTGGTATGCTATTTATATTGACATGAGCATGCGGGACTGAAGAAGAAATTTTTGGTATTACGAAACATTCCAGTTTGCACTCGAAATCTAAATTTTGTGATTTTACAGTTACTGAACATGCACGTGAACAATTAGAAGATTGCAGATTAATACCTATTACCTTAGACTTGGCTCTGTGGGTACTCATCTGAAGTTTACGGGCCAACTCCTCCGAGATAAAGTTAGCGGTGCTTCCATTATCCAGCAAGACTCGTGCAGTATGGAGGTTGCCCTTGGCATCTTCCACCTTCACCAGTGCTGTGGAAAGCAACGTTACACGAGTTTCAGATAAATGATTAGCTGAAAGTGCAATGTTTTGAATAGTCTCAGAGGGCTGTTCAGCATCTACGTGCAATAGAGTGTTGTGGCGTTTTTTGCAATATTTACAAGGTCTCAATCTACATTTTGAGGTTGTATGACTTGACCTAAGGCAGTTGAAGCAAACGTTAAGGTTTTGTGCTTTTTTAATACGTTGCTCTACCGAAAGTTTTCTAAAATTGGGACAAGTATAAAGTAAATGATCTTGTTTGCACATAGGACACGAAATTAATTTATGTTTGTTTTCTGTTGATGATAAAAATGTATTTGAATTATTTAAAAATTTGTTATTATTAACTATGTGTGATGTGAGAATATTATTTGTGTCGCTACTTACACTCTGTAGTAACTCAACTCTACTCTGGAGAAATTTAATAAAGATATCTAATGTGGGGAGCTCAGGCAAAGAATTTCTAAGTTCTTCCCATTTAAGTTTAGTTACCTTGTCTAATTTCTGGGTCATTAAATAAATAATAATGGTGTCCCAGTGCTGCACGGGCTGGTCTAAGGTTGCTAAGCATCTCAGGTTTTTCTTAATTGTGTCTATCAAATGATCTAAACACTCGCTAGATTCGTTAACAATAGGCTCTATGTTAAAAAGCGCTTTCATGTGATTATTCACAAGCGACCTTTTACTATCATACCTTTCACGAAGTAATTTCCAGGCAGCGTCGTAATTGGATGATTTGAAGTCCAGATTATCTAAAACTACAGAAGCACTACCAGTTAAAGAGGCGCGAAGATAATGTAATTTACATATGTTATCGACAGATTTGTTATTATGAATGAGTGATATGAATGTTTCCTTAAACTCTAGCCATTCATGATAACTGCCAGAAAATTTGCGTAGGTCAATCTTAGGTAGGTGTATGGATTTGAGTTTTGGTGCGTTGTCGTCATTAGAACTAACCTCAGACCTGGAGTCCTCCTTCAATTGTGCGCGAGCATTGTTAATAAGATGGCGGGCGGAAGCAACCAATGAGTAATATTGTTTTTCCAGCTCTTCACGTTCAATATATTGCTCTTTAGGACTGTCCACAAGTTCCTCCAACTCATTCTGTAACGCGTCATATGTACCATATAAATTTTCAAAAGTATTAAAGCGATATTCAATTTCAATTAATTGTAGCTCACTAAGCTTTTGACAGGACTTTTGCAAGTTGATGTATGAGGCGAATTGTGTGAGCTTAGATTTAATGGAAGCTCGCTTTTTGATTAAGCTTTTGACATCAGTCATTTTAAATGAAGGGAAATGACTAGTAGCTTAATAATAATAAAGCTTGTGAGGCAAAAAGCTACTGAGAAACTTAGAAAAATTTAACACTACAAATATGATTGCTAAGATAAAAAACGTAAGGCACTAAAAATTATATTTAAATTTGCAATATCATTGAAGCTTTGCTATTCAAATACGCAAGGCGCTTAATAAAGCTTTATTTTGCACAAAATTTAATGTAATGTACGGTTAAGATGATAAAAAAATGGCTATAAATAAACAGCAAAATGAATAAAATGGATGTAGCAATTTAACGAATACTAAGAAGGTGAAATAATCGCAATAAAGCGCAATTCACTATGCAGATTAAGATGTTTAAATATTGATGATATTAGATTTCTAATAACTTAATGATTTGAAAATAGATTGCATTAATATCATAAAGAAAGTAAGTAAGAAATCAAAGGCAAACTATGTTTTTTAAAGAAGGAGGGAAAGGAAATATATTGGAACGAACTCACGGTTTTTGCACAATCCTCTTGAAGATTACTGCTGCGACGAAGTATGCCAAGACAACAATAATTGAAGATGTGGATTGATGTCCTTTAAGTTCTTAATAATCTTCCAAAGAAATAATTCCGTTTCTAAAAGTCCGTTGGTATTTTCCGTTAGGCAGTTGAGAGCTTTTTTCCACAAGACGGTTTATAAATCCCGCGTAGATTCCAGCAAGTCCCAATGCAGGCGGTATCCAGATTGAAGAAATCAGACTTGTTCGATGAGACAACTTGAAACTCGTAGTACACCACCAGGTTTTCAAAATTCAACCGTTGACCTTGAACTTGACTTGTATTGTTCGTTTCTTGATTCAAATTCTCGGTAGAAGGACCATGTTGAGTTGCACACGGAATTATATAAAATAAAAAATGTAAACAAAGTATGCGCGAGCGCGTGAATTGCCTTGTTGCGATGGCGAACGAAGAGAGAGTGTAGTGGGGGCGACCGAGGGGCATCCCCCCGCGCCTCCCGCGCCTTCCGCGAACCGGTCACTCGTTGCGTCAGCTGACGGAACAATCAGATGTGTCAACACCGCATGTTTACAAATAAACAGGTGCGCTATTTTCACCATCTATTGTTTACATGTAGTTTGTCTTTACTCTAAATAACCTATAATATTTAGTAGACTAGCAGCGCCCAGCGGTTTCACCCGCTTTTATCGCGATCCGTAGGAATTTTACGATGAAATTCAACATTCTGACCTTTCAGAATCTATACATACATGAAAATAGGTATCAATAAAATTGGAGTGTAATATTGAAAAAACCTCTTTTTACTACATCCATACGAATATATATAAATGGTACATACACATACACCAAAATAACATGTTATCTGTCTGTCTGTTTGTTTGAGCTAATCTCTGTCTGAACCGATTTTGACGACACTTTTCGGGCAGGTAGCTATGTAATAAGGAGTAACATAGGATACTTTTGTCCCTAAATTCTAATGGGATAAGGTTCCGCGCGGGTAAAACCGTGGGGCACAGCTAGTTTTACTATAAAATCTAATTAAAATGTATCTTTAATTACAGAAGTGTGTCTTCCAAAATGCCGCAAGCCCGCCGTAAGACCCCATTCAGTGGGAAAGCTAAAAAGCAACAACTGCAAAATAAAAAACAGAATAAAGTTCTACTCATGCCAAGTAAGTATACATCAATCCCTCTATCACCTAATTACACCGACTGACCCCTAACTATGTTCATTACCTGTGTCTGGGGAATCTCATACTATTTTATAGAAAAACTAGCTGCGCCCCGCGGTTTGACACGCGTAGTTCCCGTTCCCGTTCCCGTAGGAATGTCGGGATGAAAAATAGATGTTGGCCGATTCTCAGACCTACTGAATATGCTCACAAAATTTCATGAGAATCGGTCAAGCCGTTTTGGAGGAGTATGGCAACGAAAACTGTGACACGAGAATTTTATATATTAGATTATAAAGTATACAAAAATTTCAGATTATCATAGTTATTTTAATTGTGCAGACAAAAAAGATCCCACAATTTTAATGCTGCAGGCAAAGGCAGTATTTAAAAAACTTGCGAGCCCACACAAACATCTTTATTATTTACAAAGAGCCTAGTTCTTCTTCTTTTGTGTCATTGACCACAAAAATAACTACCGTTTTGGGCCATTGCGGCAGAAGAATTAGTCACGCATTGTGGAGTCAGTCTTGGAACAGCATGTCCAGGGTGCGCCGGGCGCTCATATGTAGTTAACAACATGTTCACCGCTCGGAGAGGCTCCTACTATGTAGCCCATGAGCCTAGTACAGTACAGAGACACCTCATTGCACCAAATGACTCCTTGGCCGCAGTATACAAAAAAAATACAAAAATATTTATTCCCAAAAATGAGCCTAATACAAAGTAACTATTGTATATAAATAACAATAGGTCACTAATTCTAAACATAAATTAGGCTGATTATAAAGTAGTCCCTACCTTCTAAACTAGTTTGCACTGTATCTTAGAAGGTAGTCCTTCATCTCGTTAATAAATTTAAATGTAAAGCCTTCAGCCGTTCTTGAGTTATAAATAGTGTAACTAAAACGATTTTCTTTTGTTTAATTATATCCATACATTACAGCCTCCACATCAACATCATCATACGAAGCTGTATCTCTCAACTACCAGCCCAATAAGGGTCGCAGTGTGCGCGGGGACACCAACAGATACGCACTGAAGTTCTACCGAGAGACGGACGAGGAACTGAGGATGAAGAAGGAAGATGCTTTGTAAGTATTTTACAAGCTTTTATTCAGTTTCACCTGTCCCATTGTCTGTAATCAAATCTTGCAAGCCATTTTTCGACCACTTCTGGTTATCCGATTGAGCTGAAAGGTATACTTATGTAAGTCCCATGACAATGCAATAAAAGATAAAAAAGCTTGTTTTATAAAGGTTTTTTTTATTTTTTATTCTTTTTAATTCCTGACGTAAAAAGACGGGTGTTATAAGTTTGACGTGTGTGTGTATCTGTCTGTCTGTGGCATCGTAGCTCCCGAACGAATGAACCGATTTCAATTTAGTTATTTTTGTATTAAAGGGGACTTACGTGCGAGTGTTCTTAGACATGTTTGATGAAAATCGGTTGACCCGTTTAAAAGTTATGGGGGTTTGAAAGTAATTGTATTGGGGGTTTTTTAATTGTTGTTAGTATAGTTTTTATAGTTATCATGGTTTGTCATTATGGTATATTATACATCTTTACTAATATTATAAATGCCACAAATGTAACTGTTATCCGTCACGATTATGCGTCAAAACTACTGAACTGATTTCAATGAAATTTGGATAAACGTGAGCTGGAAAAAAGGCTTCTAAATCCCAAATTTATCTCAAGATTCTGCTCAATTAAAACCAGTGGTTGCCGCAAGTTTTTTCTAATTGGAACGAAGTTCTTTATTATATCGCGCGATAGAGGTATTATAGAGAGAGCAGGGGAGCCAGGTCTCCAGTTGTCCCTCGGGTAGAAAGAGCGAGACGACCGCGGTTATTCGTTTAACGACTCAAATGTTTGTACAATAGGGTACCGCGATCTTTTCTCTCTTTCCAACCAGGGCCGAGCCGACCTCCCACAGCGCCTGTGTGCAAAACCTATGAAGCGCCTCTTTTTTTCACGAATCTTCACAGTCACGGTCCGGGGGGGGGGGGGGGCTGATACTGGTTACGCCGCAAACGCTACTCAGCGAGCTAGGGCCTGAGTATAGGCTATACTTTATCCCGGTATACCCACGGGAAAGAGAACTACGCTGGTGAAACTGAGATTCGCTGCTAGCCCTCGTGTATGTCTATTTCGTCTAATATGGCCTCCTCTATGGATACGTTGTTGTGTAACAAAAATAATTTGGATGGCGGCCGCGGCGCCCCTATTGTCTTGGCGCCTGTGTGCGCCGCACACATCGCACATATGGGCGGCTCGGCCCTGTTTCCAACGGACGTTTCCGCTTACAGGCAGCCGTATGCCTTCCCTACTCTATCTATAATACCTCTATGGTTTAGCGAGATCAACGAACAGCAATTGATTTTTATATACATATATAGATAGATTAGCGCCATCTATAATTTTAGTATTGTAAACTTTAATAACTAAATCGCATGTTTTTTTCTTCATCTTATGACTCCAGAAAGGAACTCAACCCCGTCCCCCCGTCGGAGCTAGAAGTGGACCCGTCCGGGTACTTCCCCGCGGACGTGTCGTTCCCGCAGCGCCCCCCGTGGGACTTCAACATGACCCCCGCACAGCTGGACGCACAGGAACAGAGGTATTTCAAGGTATAAACGTCATTATTGTATACAATATTCTGATAAATAAATATATGTACTAATATGTAGGTTTATTTAGGGTTAGCCACTTGATTCCCTCAAAAGAAAAAAGACAAAAAAATGACACAGTAAATACAAAGGTCTATGATCCTAATCAAGGCCCAAGACCTAAATTACAGAAGTACACACACACACACACACACACACACACACACACGCATACACACGCACACATACACACACGCTCACACACACACACACACACACACATACACCCTCCCCACGCCACCACACATGCACACGTATGTACTCACACGCGTGTGCGTGAGTGAATGTGTCTATTAATTAGGGCTTTACTCACTGTAATTATTGAGTCACAATCTTTCCTGTGCCGGCGGCCAAAATTGGAAGCTCCTATGTCATTTTCAATAAACTGACAACCAAAAGATGCGATTACAGCGACGTTGACACCGGCAAAGACAAGATTGTGACTTTATAATATAATATTTTCTTCACCAGGAATACATAGACAAGCTCCAATCGTCCGAACATTGGCGCGACATGTCATACTTCGAGCTGAACCTGGAGACATGGCGCCAGCTGTGGAGAGTTATGGAGATGTGTGATGTGTTGCTACTCGTTGTTGACGTTAGATATGCTGTGAGTATATATTTATTATATTAAAATTTAAAATTAAAAAACCCCCAACACAATTACTTTCAAACCCCGTAACTTTTAAACGGGCCAACCGATTTTCATCAAACATGTCTAAGAACACTCGCACGTAAGTCCCCTTTAATACAAAAAAAACTAAATTGAAATAGGTTCATCCGTTCGGGAGCTATGATGCCACAGACAGATACACACACACACACATATACACACACAGACACGTCAAACTTATAACACCCCTCTTTTTGCGTCGGGGGATAATAAGTAAAAGTAATGTAAAAAATAATTTATTGCTACATTTAAATTAAAATATTTACATAAAAAAACACACACATTTAAAATTAAAAACAAAACACAGCAAAAGGAGGACGCCGGACTGCCATCCGTAAGGTTGCGGGTTCGATTCCCGTGCGGGATGAATATTTGTGTGAACCACAAATGTTCATCTCGGTCTGGGTGTGTGTGAATGAGTGTGTGTGTAGTTTCTGATACCCTAGATACAAGCTTCGAACTTAGTTAGGGGCCAGTTACTATAATGAGATGATGGAGGGAATGATGTTATATTGTTAATGTTATTTGTTTTTTGGTCAAACATATAACCAAATGTTTCCTCTTTACAATATCAGTTCAAATAACTAAACATATCCCCTCTTCTTCCAGGGCCTAATGTTCCCCCCCTCCCTTCACTCCTACATCAGATCCCAGGACAAACACATGATACTAGTACTCAACAAGATAGACCTAGCGCCGCCCGCGGCTGCGCTCGCGTGGAAACAGTACCTGACTGACAGATATCCCGGTCTAAAAGTGGTCTATTTCACGTCATGTTCGGGGTATAACTTGAGAGGAAATACTGAGGATAAAGCTGGTGAGTTTTTGGTTATAATTCACTAGTAGCTCCCCGCGGTTTCACCCGCGTAGTTCCCGTTCCCGTGAGATTACGGGGATAAAATATAGCCTATGTCACGCACTGATAAATTAGCTTTCCATTAGAGAAAGAATTTTTGAAATCGGTCCAGTAGTTTCGGAGCCTATTCATTACAAACAAACAAACAAACAAATCTTTCCTCTTTATAATATTAGTATAGATTATTTAACTAACAACACCTCGCGGTTCCACCCGCGTAGTTCCCGTTCCAGTGAGAATGCGGGGATGAAATTACAACAAAAACCTTTCTGTTGAATCACTCTATCTATTAAAACAAACCGCATCAAAATCCGTTGCGTAGTTTTAAAGATGTAAGCATACATAGGGACAGAGAAAGCGACTTTGTTTTATACTATGTAGTGATAAACTGACAACCAAAAGATGCGATTACAGCGCAATCTTACCGGCACAGAAAAGATGTAGTAGCTTACAATTTTGGACACCGGAACAAAAGATATTGTGGCATTATATTAACAATTATTCCTCCCCAGGTCTCCAAATCCGCCGGCGTAAAGGCCGTCTCCGTATGAGTATAGAGGGCTCCAGTCAGCTCCTACAGGCGTGCAAGGACATCGTGCAGGGCGCCGTGGATCTGGGCTCGTGGGAGGACAAGATCAGGGAAGAGGCAGATATGGACGAGGACGATGGGGTTGAAGTCGGTGAGTAGTAGGTTATTGCTTACATATTTTTAACCCCCGACGCAAAAAGAGGGGTGTTATAAGTTTGACGTGTCTATGTGTGTGTGTGTGTGTGTATCTGTCTGTCTGTGGCATCATAGCTCCCGAACGGATGAACCGATTTCAATTTAGGTTTTTCGTATTAAAGGGGACTTACGTGCGAGTGTTCTTAGACATGTTTGATGAAAATCGGTTGACCCGTTTAAAACTTATGGGGGTTTGAAAGTAATTGTGTTGGGGGTTTTTTAAATTTTAAATTTTAGCGTATAAATGTTCATTCAAAACTAGTTAGCAAACGCTAAGCTAGCTAGGTTTTGTGGGCGTCGATTTTTAAGGTATAAGTTGGTAGCCGACTGCAGACAGCAGCAGCAGACCACACGTCCTCGCGTCACTACTTCTGGTTTGTATGTATTTCTATGAAATTACATTCGTAGTGGGCGACATGAAGCTATGAAGCTCGCGTCAATGTAAAACAAAATACAACCATGACAAATATTCGTTTAAGTGTTTTATTTGAATAGCTTCGCGTCGCCGAGCAGCAGACGGCGAAGTGTTATGACGTTAGGCGGCGACGTGTGGTCTGCTGCTGCTGTCTGCAGTCGGCTACCAACTTATACCTTTAGGGTGAGGCCAAACGAGCGTAATTTTGTGAGTTGTGAGTCGCGAAATTTACGTTCAACTGAAATTAGGTTAGACTGCCACACGGACGGATGTATTTTCAGTTGTATCCGAAACATTTGTACGGATACTTGTATCGTGCAAGCTCCCCACCTCACCCCGACCGAAATTCAGTTGATATTATGCGTGTGAGTCGGCAGACAACTCATTTTGCGTCGCCGTGTGAATCAAATAGGACTTTTCTATGAAATTGAATGTAGCAGAATTTCTGCGAACGAAATTCTGCGACTCACGACTCATAAAATTACGCTCGTTTGGCCTCACCCTAAAACACAGCCTTCGCGCGGCATATAAAAACCACTATATTTATTTCATTATAATATTTTGGTATATAATCGTGATCTCATTAGATCCCAGGACAAATGTTTAGCATGTTCCTAGGTCAGGTTCAAGGTTCAAGTCCCGTTAGAAGAATTTTTTTTGGAACGAAGTTCCTTACCGCGCGTTGCGAAAGGGTTTTTTTAAATTCCATCCCGGTGACCAGTCAATTTTTTTTTGACAAATCCAGGCGAGACTCTCTCCCAGCTCCCCGACACGTCATATTTCCCCCACGAGCGCTACAAGGGCGGAGTCCTAACCATCGGGTGCTGTGGACACCCCAACGTCGGCAAGTCGTCGCTGCTCAACGCCGCGCTCGGCAAGAAGAGGCTCAGTGTGTCCAAGACCCCCGGGCACACCAAACATTTCCAGACCATATATTTGACTCCGACCGTAAGAAACATTATTATTCACTGCACTTTAAATTCCTATGCACATTTATTTGTTTTACAGAAAACATTTTATCATTTAATCATTCTGAAACCAGCCCCCCTAGCATGACTGTGCGTAATAAAATATATCGACACCACGAAATAATATCGATTTCGCGACCGACCAAATGAATTATGGCGTGGTACGATATGAAAAATTAAATATGGCGGCTATCAGTGGCGAGGGGTCCATACAAGACGATTCCTACCGTCTTCCCTTTTGAAAACAGACCAACTTACACTACTAAACTCTAAATTATCTAACATTCATACTTCAACTATATATTAACAACACCTACTTACTTATAACCACATATTAAAAAAATATCTGTTTTTAATAAATCAAATTAAAATAATACTCAAAGAATACATAGCGTAATATTCATCGCATAAGAAACGATCTAACTACCTCATACTGAAACAAAATCATAATAATCATTAAATGCTATGTGTTACGGTTCAAAATCGCTTGGAAGCACCTAGCGCTATACAAAGTTACAATACACCTACATCGTATAAGAAACGATCTAACTACCTCATACTGAAACAAAATCATTATAATCATTAAATTCTATAGGTTACGGTTCAAAATCGCTTGAAAATAAAACGTTTTCCCTTGCAGGTCTAGCGCCATACAAAAGCGTATTCACAACTACATACAAATGAACCGTTCCGATACAAAATTCACGCACACATTGAAACATATTCGCACAAATTCACGCCCAAAAATAAGACGCTCGGCCACCGTCTTGCTACTAGATACTATTAATTATTCTGTGCCAGCCAAGGATCAGACCAGAGAAAGAGAGAGAAAGAGAACACGGCTGTTGACGTTTTGCAAAGCGTATTCGCGAATGTCAAGTGTCATGCCATTTAAGTTTTCGCGCGTTGTAACAGTTTTTGTTTTGTTGATTTTTACGATTTTACATGATAATATTATTTACGCGACTTATTGTTTTATGTAGTATTTGTAAAGTTATTATTACGTATACCTCAATTGTAAATTTGATATAATTAGTGAGTTAAATACCTAAATTCGATATTATTGGTTTTCGTGTTGTGAAGTGTGAAAGTTAAAATAAAACAAAACAAAAGATTATTGCATATTGAGCAACTGTTGCTTACTGGATAACCTGCTATGTAGGTGAGAATAATTTATTTAGTAAATTGGACTTAAAAAATTATACTTGAAAGTAGGGTAATTTCTTGATAAGTAATAATATAGTAATCTTTTTAGATTGATTTCAACTAAAGGTTATCAAACGACCTGTATGAAAGTATACTCGAATTGTTCTTAAAACTGCACAGTTTTTTAAAATTGAATATGTTAGTCTATTGAAATAGGTTCAACTTGTACAACTGAAATTTTATTCCAAATTGCATGCATAATTATGATGATTGCAACATATTTTTTGTTGCATTTTTAGTTTAAATTTAAATTACATCATAACTATTACACACATAAAAATATGAATGAATTAAATATAGTGAAATATAATTTATTTAAATAATAAAATAAAAAAGAGGCAGAATTAAAACTAATAAATGAAACATATTTTTTTTGTACCTCCAGTATATACCACCCATAAGTAGAAGTTAGTTAAATTAGTTATTAATAGTTAGTTCTGTTATATAAAGGAGGCAGCAACTTCAGAAAGTATACAAATTACCTAATTGTATAATTTTCTGAGATCTGTCTCCGGTTTAATTTTTTAAATCTCTTTTTTATATTTAAATGATAACGGGGTATATAGCATAAAGTGTTTTGTTTCCTGTGTTTGTTATTTTAGATTCAAAAGTATATAAATCCGTTAGAATTTGTGTGTTTATCTTTATGTAAGCAAACAAATAACAATACAGCTGAACCGATTTTGATGGGCTTTTCACATAGCAAATAGTCAATATAATTTTATGTTAAAATTAACATAGATCAGCAAGAAACGTATTTCTTGAGTAAAGTCGCGGAAAAAAGTTTGTCATCAGTCTCATCCAAAATTATGTAGGCGTCGTTTTTTTTTTGGATCGTCTTCCCTTTCGGAAAATTTCACCCCTCGCCACTGGCGGCTATATTTATTATATTTTGACAGTTGGATGTCGATAAATAGCTATATCGATTTTGCGAGCATGACCAAATGTCATAAAATTAATCACGTAGTAAAATTCAATATGGCGGGTATTTTTATCAAATTTTGACAGTTGGATGTCAATAAATCGCTGTATCTATCGCGTTTTCGAAGTGATGCTAGCCTAGCTGGACCTGATATGATATTCTGAGGTTGTGTGTGAAGTCGACCAACCCGCACTCGGCCTGTGGTTAACTAAGGCCTAATCCGAAACCAATTTTAATAAAGAAACGACCATTTTAAATAAAATCTAATATATAAAATTCTCGTGTCACAGTTTTCGTTGCCATACTCCTCCAAAACGGCTTGACCGATTCTCATAAAATTTTGTGAGCATATTCAGTAGGTCTGAGAATCGGCCAACATCTATTCATCCCGAAATTCCTACGGGAACGGGAACTACGCGTGTGAAACCGCGGAGCGCAGCTAGTTATTCTATATGTTCACTTATATATGTTGCAGGTTCGATTCTGCGACTGTCCCGGTCTAGTGTTTCCGTCAAAAGTGCCGAGGGCTGTGCAGATTTTGATGGGATCGTATCCGATAGCCCAGCTGAGAGAGCCATATACGACTATCAGGTATGTTTATAGATAATCCTTAATAGCGTTTGACTTAAGTCATAACAGTCAGTTGGACAGGATAACGTTTGTCAGGTCAGCTTATGTTTTACAATACAAGTGTTTCATTAACCCCCGACGCAAAAAGAGGGGTGTTATAAGTTTGATGTGTCTGTGTGTGTGTGTATCTGTCTGTCTGTCTGTGGCATCATAGCTCCCGAACGGATGAACCGATTTCAATTTAGTTTTTGTATTAAAGGGGACTTACGTACGAGTGTTCTTAGACATGTTTGATGAAAATCGGTTGACCCGTTAAAAAGTTATGGGGGTTTGAAATTAATTGTGTTGGGGGTATTTTTTAATTTTTAATTTTCCATAATGTTCTCTTACACTCTACCCTCCACAATGGCTACCTTAGTGGCGTCATTGTGAATCCAAGATGGCGGGGTTGCTAAGATGACTGACTAGATAGAATTACATTTATAAGTTTTACATACTTTAAGCTTTTTTTTCAACTCATCTAGAAATTAAACCCAGAAACTTACAACTATTTCAAACCTAACTATGATGAATTCAACTTGATTCTCTCCATTCAAAGGTTGCCTGGAGAGATCACTCTTAGTGATAAGGCCGCCCTCTGTAGCTCCTAGTCTAAGTTTAAAAAATGTTTTTTTTTTAGTTTTGAGGCGTGTACGATAATGAGTTATCTATCTTTTTATTTCCAATTCCAGATACTTAGCAGAGAGACTGAACTTACCCCAGTTGTTACGTATGGACCACCCCGAGGGTGACGTCACTTGGTCCCCGCGAGATGTCTGTGACGGGTGGGCCAAGAAACGGGGGTATCTCACCGCTAAGGCCGCTAGGTGAGTGAACGGGTGAATGGTACACTCAGTGATAGTTACATTCGCAGTTTGAGAGAATGAGTGAATGGTACACTCACACTTTGAGTGAATGGTACACTGCTAAGGCTGCTAGATGAGTAATGGTACACTGCTAAGGCTATTAGGTGAGTGAACGAGTGAATGATACACTGCTAAGGGTGCTAGATGAGTGAGCGAGTGAATGGTACACTGCTAAGGGTGCTAGATGAGTGAATGGTACACCGCTAAGGGTGCTAGGTGAGTAAGCGAGTGAATGATACACTGCTAAGGGTGCTACGTGAGTGAGCGAGTGAATGGTACACTGCTAAGGGTGCTAGATGAGTGAATGGTACACCGCTAAGGCTGCTAGGTGAGTGAGCGAGTGAATTATACACTGCTAAGGGTGCTAGGTGAGTGAATGGTACACTGCTAAGGGTGCTAGGTGAGTGAATGGTACACTCACACTTTTGATGGTAGTGATGGTGTGAGTGTAATTATCACGCAGTATCACGCTGTGTGAGTGATAATTACACTCACACTTTGAGTAAGAGTGAATGTTATACTCACACTGAGTGAGAGTTACATCCACATGTAACAAATAAATACACAAAAGTACCTCGCTTAGATTAGTACTACAATCTTGTTATAAATTATTGAGTCACAATCTTTCCTGTGCCGGCGGCCAAAATTGGAAGCTCCTATTGTCATTGTGACTCTAATGTCATTTGGATACATTTTCAATAAACTGACAACCAAAAGATGCGACAGCGACGCTGTCACCGGCACAGACAAGATTGTGACTCAATATCTTTGTTATTATCCCGCGGTATATTTTCTTGCAGATTGGATACTTACCGGGCAGCGAATAGTTTACTACGGATGGCACTAGATGGCACCATATGTTTGTGGTTAAGACCTCCCGGATACATGAAACAATTAGGTAAGCCTAATAACATAATCATTCCCTCCATCATCTCATAACAGTAACTGACCCCTAACTAAGTCCGTAACTTGTATCTAAGGTATCAGAAACTACGCACACACTCATTCACACACAAACACTAATATTATGTTATTTTGTTTACAGAAACCCTAGAAAAATCAGAAGAAATAAAATACATACGGTGGGTGCAAGCTATCACTAAGGATGAAGATGTATCTAATGTTATATCGGAAGAAGAACATTCGGAAGGACAGACAGACAGTGATGACTCGGAGTCGGATAACGAACTTGAAACCCAAGCTATGGCTAATAAGTTCGCAGCTTTAGTTAATGATGATTGATTTAAAAAATAAGACTTAAAAAACAATTAAATAAAAAATTAAAAAAACCCCCAACACAATTACTTTCAAACCCCTATAACTTTTAAACGGGTTAACCGATTTTCATCAATCATGTCTAAGAACACTCTCACGTAAGTCCCCTTTAATAAAAAAAAACTAAATTGAAATCGGTTCATCCGTTCGGGAGCTATGATGCCACAGACAGACAGATACACACACACAGACACGTCAAACTTATAACACCCCTCTTTTTGCGTCGGGGGTTAAATTTTTTTTAAAACACGATTAAATAACAAATAATTGGTACGTGTTGCGGGTTCGATTACCGTACGAGGTAAACAAGTGATGGAAAACGATCACTCAGAGTCGTATAACGAACTTGAGACCCAGATAAGTTAATAATAATTAGCCAGTATATTTAAAAAAAAATGCATTTAAACAGCTTAATTATGTATTTATTACTATATTTTTTATTAAACCAAGTGTAAAAAATAAATAAAAATGTTTATAAAGTAATTACATGAAGTTTCATTTACTTTTTAATCTCTATTAGGGTAGGTTCAGAGGCTTGCTACGATCAGTGACATGCTACGATCAGTGACATGCTACGATCAGTGACTTGCTACGATCAGTGACTTGCTACGATCAGTAACTTGCTACGATCAGTGACTTGCTACGATCAGTGACTTGCTACGATCAGTGACTTGCTACGATCAGTGACTTGCTACGATCAGTGACTTGCTACGATCAGTAAATTGCTACGATCAGTAACTTGCTACGATCAGTTCCATCAGTGACTTGCTACGATCAGTAACATCAGTGACTTGCTACGATCAGTAACATCAGTGACTTGCTACGATCAGTGACTTGCTACGATCAGTAAATTGCTACGATCAGTAACTTGCTACGATCAGTGACTTGCTACGATCAGTAAATTGCTACGATCAGTAACTTGATACGATCAGTGACTTGCTATGATCAGTGACTTGCTACGATCAGTAAATTGTTACGATCAGTGACTTGCTACGAGCAGTGACTTGCTACGATCAGTAACTTGCTACGATCAGTAACTTGCTACGATCAGTAACTTGCTACGATCAGTAACTTGCTACGATCAGTTCCATCAGTGACTTGCTACGATCAGTAAAATGCTACGATCAGTAACATGCTACGAGCAGTGACTTGCTACGATCAGTTCCATCAGTGACTTGCTACGATCAGTAACATGCTATGATCAGTAACTTGCTACGATCAGTGACTTGCTACGATCAGTAACTTGCTACGATCAGTTCCATCAGTGACTTGCTACGATCAGTAACATCAGTGATTTGCTACGATCAGTGACTTGCTACGATCAGTGACTTGCTAAGATCAGTAACTTGCTACGATCAGTTCTATCAGTGACTTGCTACGATCAGTGACTTGCTACGACCAGTTCCATCAGTGACTTGCTACGATTAGTAACATCAGTGACTTGCTACGATCAGTAACAAGCTACGATCAGTAACTTGCTACGATCAGTTCTATCAGTGACTTGCTACGATCAGTGACTTGCTACGATCAGTGACTTGCTACGATCAGTAAAATGCTACGATCAGTGACTTGCTACGATCAGTGACTTGCAACGATCAGTAACTTGCTACGATCAGTGACTTGCTACGATCAGTGACTTGCTACGATCAGTAACTTGCTACGATCAGTAACTTGCTACGATCAGTTCCATCAGTGACTTGCTACGATCAGTTCCATCAGTGACTTGCTACGATCGGTTCCATCAGTGACTTGCTACGATCAGTTCCATCAGTGACTTGCTACGATCAGTGACTTGCTACGATCAGTAAAATGGTACAATCAGTAACTTACTACGATCAGTTCTATCAGTGACTAGCTACGATCAGTGACTTGCTACGATCAGTTCCATCAGTGACTTGCTACGATCAGTGACTTGCTACGATCAGTAAAATGGTACGATCAGTAACTTACTACGATCAGTTCTATCAGTGACTAGCTACGATCAGTGACTTGCTACGATCAGTAACTTGCTACGATCAGTGACTTGCTACGATCAGTAACTTGCTACGATCAGTAACTTGCTACGATCAGTAACATCAGTGACTTGCTACGATCAGTAACTTGCTACGATCAGTAACTTGCTACGATCAGTAACATGCTACGATCAGTAACTTGCTACGATCAGTGACTTGCTACGATCAGTAACTTGCTACGATCAGTGACATGCTACGATGATGGCAGAGTGGTCACCATGCCGGACTGCCATCCGTAAGGTTGCGGGTTAGATTTTCGCGCGGGGTGAATATTTGTGTGAACCTCATGTTTGTCTCGGTCTGGGTGTGTGTGTGAATGAGTGTGTGCGTAGTTTCTGATACCCTAGATACAAGTTACGAAATTAGTTAGGGGTCAGTTACTGTAATGAGATGATGGAGGGAATGATTATGTTATTATTATCAGCTCAATTGTTTGAAGATATCCACTTCAAAATCGAGTTGCAAGAAGAAAATTAATTAAATTCTGGTTTTTAGTTTATAAAGAGTGTCCATCGATAGTAGCAATCACGATAGCGCCAGTAATATAATAAATGCGAACGTTTGGATGAATGGATGTTTGTATACTACTCCTTGACGCCGATACTACTGAACCGATTTATATGATTTATTTGAAGAACTAGCTGTGCCCCGCAGTTTCACCCACATAGTTCCCGTTCTTGTTGGAATTTCGGGATCTTCCCCGGAACATAAGCTACCCCTGTACCAAATTTCAAGTCAATCGATTTAGGTTTAGCCGTGAAAAGGTAACAGACAGACAGAGTTACTTTCGCATTTATAATATTATAAATTATAAATATGTAGGGATTAGTACAGATGTTCTTTATAACTTTCTATTTTATTTTATTTTATTTTATTAAAAAACAAAATTTATTTTTAACAAAGTACCATATATAACTATAACTTCTCTTATAAACGTGCAGTTCGTTCTTGCAATTTATAACAGCGTGTTTTTTGTCTGAATAATAAGAATGACTATAGTGCATTCATTTGGCCGTGAGACAAAATGTAAACAAACCATGAAAAAGGTTATTTTGTATGTCATGTTTTATCAATAATACATAGAGTACTCCCTACTGACTACTTGATATTTAATTAATCTTTGAAATATAGAATATATAACATACTAGCTTTAGCCCTCAACTTCGTTCGCGTGTAATAATTATTTTAACACGCGACTTCATTTATGTAGAAGGTGAAAAAATAGTTATTCTGTGCCGCCGTGCACTAGCCGGGTCGCCTTGTCGTAGTAACTATTTAGTAATCTGTGGCCTTGATCATAATTTTGCTGTAATGTTATTTTAAAACTAAGATATCTTCTAAGATACTTATTGAAATCAAATCATGTAAAAGGCAAATGTCTTTTAGATTAAATACTTTTGCAATGTAAGCGCAAAAAATGTGTTTTTTACGAAATCACATTAGAAACTCCTAGATTTATCGGTGTTTCTCTACAATATCATGCATGTATTATACATATAAACTTTCCTCTGGTATCACTCTATTAAAAAAACCGCTACAAAATCCGTTGCGTAGTTTTAAAGATTTAAGCATACATAGGGACGGACAGACAGCGACAGCGACTTTGTTTTATAAGTACTATTTAGTAACCATAGATGAAAGATTGGTTGGATACCGCGATACCTGATGAGATACATATATTATTAATAGTTACTCGCATGTTCACACTGCCAGCGAGTAACTATTATGATCACGGATGAACAGTTCAGTTCATCCGTGATCATGGCGCTTGCAACAGCGTAGAAATATTGGAAACTCGAAATCACTACCTTTGAGCAATTGGTAGGGAATAAGACACTTTGGCCATAAAATACCTGGAAATTTAATGAAATACCGATAATGCGTCTCGGAGATTTTTTGTCGAAGCATATACAACAGCCCGAATCAAATGATTGACATACGTGACGCGCGTTTTTTAAAATATGCAAAATTAAATGTATTTTTTTATAATCTAACTGAGATATTTTCTTCATTTTTTTGCGGAAGAACATTCTACAGAGTCTTAGAAAACTACAAAAGAAAAAGCCAAATCGGTCTAGCCGTTCGCAAGTTATGACGTTATAACGGCAAACGGGTTTCATTTTTATATATATAGACTAGCGGCGCCCTACGGTTTCACCCGCGTAGTTCTCGTTCCCGTAAGAATATGGGGATAAAATATGCTAAAGACCTTCCCACTGAATCACTCTATCTATTAAAATAAACGGCATCAAAATCCGTTGCGTAGTTATAAAGATCTAAGCATACATAGGGACATCAGGACATAGGGACATAGAAAGCTACTTTGTTGTACACTGTTTTAGATGATTACACGAAATTTGTTTCTTGAATTATTTTTACACAGTTTCACCACGCAAACTGACATTTTACTACCTATTATGTTCAAAATTTAATAAAACATTAGGAACATACGCCTCACAGACAGCTTGCAGTGTGACTGGCTTGGATACGCCGGGTATGTACGTGTAGTATTTGTTGCCGCATTTGACTACGTCGGCGATACCTACCAAACACAGCGAAACCAATTCATCATCTAAGGTAGTAATAGTAATGACGATGATAATTGACATTACTAAAACCTAAAAATGCTGTGAATCTCAAACTATGGATACATTTTAATACTACTAAATGAAGGTGAACAGTAATTTTAAGTAATGAAAGTAAAATTAATAGTTTTCGTATTTAGCCGGATTGTACCTGTCATTTTTACTCTTGATCAACTTGTTGACGTGAGTGTTTTCTTCCCGATTATACAGGGTGTCCCGTTAGTAGTGGACCAACGGGATGTGGAGGATAGGGGAGACCGTTACCTACCAGAATCACCAAAATTTATTGTCCTAGGCCTCATAGTTTTGAAGTTATAACGTTTTTTAGTAAGTAGGTGAAATTATCGTACTATGTGCACATTTTTCTTAATTCTACAAAATCTATTACTTATTTTGATGTTATTTTTATTCAAGGGCGTTAATAATACATAGGTTTTTCTAATTTAAATCATTTTTAAGTGTAGTTATCATTAACATTAAAATTAATCAACAAAACAAGTGCAATTGTTAAATTTCAAAATACTCTAAGTGGTATTTGAGCTGAGCTGGTGTAAAAAAAATGTATTGTAGCCTTGTGGCACTTTATTTTAAAAACATCTACATATCATAAGGATTACAAAAACGTATAACACTGTGGTTTCAAATGAGTAGTTTTTTATTTTAACTAATATCAACGTAAAAGGGAACCTTTGAGAGAAAACAAAAATTCATTGCTTATTATGGAAATTCGTTTATTACTCAATTTATTTTTACATTAAGGGTTCAAAATGCTTTTCTTTAGCTCTTGTGCATTAAAACATCTTCGTATAAAGTCTTTTTGTAAACTTCTTTGGGCTCTTTGATGTTTTTTTATCAATTCAGCAACATGATTGAAATTTTGTGATAACTCTCTTTTTATCAGAAATATTTGTCTCATTAACTGCTTCTTTGAGGTAACCCCATAGAAAATAATCCAAAGGATTCAAGTCGGGAGATCGTGGCCTATTTCATGGCCGATCGCTGGCCTTGAAATAGTACCTTCGCGTCCAAACCATCGATTTGGGAACGTCTCATTCAAAAATTCAGTCACTACCGTGAATAGTGGGCAGGTTCACCTTCGTACTGCAACCACATTCTCTCCCGCGCAGTTTGGCCTTGTGCATAACCAACATCTTCGTTAAGTTAAAGTTAAGAAGCACGTACGAATGTTGCAGTACGAAGGTGAACCTGCCCACTATTCACGGTAAGTGACTGAATTTTTGAATGAGACGTTCCCAAATCGATGGTTTGGACGCGAAGGTACTATTTCATGGCCAGCGATCGGCCATGAAATAGGCCACGATCTCCCGACTTGAATCCTTTGGATTATTTTCTATGGGGTTTCCTCAAAGAAGCAGTTAATGAGACAAATATTTCTGATAAAAAGAGAGTTATCACAAAATTTCAATCATGTTGCTGAATTGATAAAAAAACATCAAAGAGCCCAAAGAAGTTTACAAAAAGACTTTATACGAAGATGTTTTAATGCACAAGAGCTAAAGAAAAGCATTTTGAACCCTTAATGTAAAAATAAATTGAGTAATAAACGAATTTCCATAATTAGCAATGAATTTTTGTTTTCTCTCAAAAGTTCCCTTTTACGTTGATATTAGTTAAAATAAAAAACTACTCATTTGAAACCACAGTGTTATACGTTTTTGTAATCCTTATGATATGTAGATGTTTTTAAAATAAAGTGCCACAAGGCTACAATACATTTTTTTTACACCAGCTCAGCTCAAATACCACTTAGAGTATTTTGAAATTTAACAATTGCACTTGTTTTGTTGATTAATTTTAATGTTAATGATAACTACACTAAAAAATGATTTAAATTAGAAAAACCTATGTATTCTTAACGCCCTTGAATAAAAATAACATCAAAATAAGTAATAGATTTTGTAGAATTAAGAAAAATATGCACATAGTACGATAATTTCACCTACTTACTAAAAAACGTTATAACTTCAAAACTATGAGGCCTAGGACAATAAATTTTGGTGATTCTGGTAGGTAACGGTCTTCCCTATCCCCCACATCCCGTTGGTCCACTACTTACGGGACACCCTGTATAGTAAAGTATATTGTAAATTTTTGATAATTCTTTGTTTAAAGTAATTATTGTATTATGTTTTATATTCAGTTATCGTTAAATTTCTGTTATCTGAACGTTGATTTTGATGAAAATAAGTGAACCTGGTTCAAACAGCGCTTGCACTTTTACTTCGCCGAAGATCCAAACATACACCAAGGTGTTATTAATATACTTATTTAAATATGTAGAAGAGACTTGGCCAAAGATTCGTATCCCTACAAAAATTCTATTGTATATAACGACTTCACGAGCCTCCGTTTACCGATTTCTAAAAGAAAAAAAGGAAAATCCATGTTGGAGCTCTTCTTCTGAGGATCACCAATAAATAGTTGTTTATTTATTTTGTAGTAAAACATTTCAGGTGCTAACATGAATTGTTTTTACTTGTACTCAACTCATCCTGTTTATTACCTTTTTATTGATTTTTACACTAAACTAAATTAATAGACAACTTATCAAAGATGCCTACTTAGTCTTATTTTACTTTCATATTTATAACTCTAAAAAAACTATATATTTTTCGCCTAAATGAGCTAAAAGTTTGACAACCAGTATTTCTTTGTTTACATTTTGTCTCACGGCCAAATGAATAGACTATATAAGTGTATAATATAAACACCGATTCGTACTTATATTAAGTATATCAGCCGCAAAGAATCTCTGGTATTTTTAAAATAGCTTTAGATTTTTGAGTAAATATACTTACTTAAAGGTACATTAGCTGCAAAAAATCTACAAAAAACTCGGACTGCCATTTTTAATATATTTTTAAAATGTACATAAGTTCATAACAACCCCTTTAGACCCTAAATTCTAATTTAATCCAAAGGCTACCCTAATTAAGGGTCGTAAACGACCGGTACACTCCAGGGTAAGTACTAAACTTTGATTAAACAGGTAAAGGGGTCCATAACAGCGCCGGTCGAACGACTTTTATTATGCAACCAAGATGGCGACGCGTTGTATGAGAAACAATAGCCGATATAAGTTTATCAGGTTATTTAGACTAGAGATCACAAATTGTAAGCTAGTGATATAAGGTTTATATAATAAGTATTTTACGATCTGACCAAACGTTGATGAAAAAATTGTGAAACGATAACAATATAATGATCAAAACAAATTAAGTTGGCCACATCATGAAATGTGACCACTTCATGAAATTATCGACCATTTCATGAAGTAGGCAAATTTACGATATGGCCACGACATATAGATAGATATCTTCTATGAGAGCGGGCTCCATTTTAGGCTGTATCATCAGTTTCCATCTGGCGAGTTACAGTCAAATGCAAGATTATTCAATGTAGTTCAAAAATATTACTTATATATGCATCACTAATAGCCACCACCTCTTCGGGCGACATTTCCATAAACACTGACTAGTGTGGCCAACACAGTGTTCCCCGACATGTTCGGGGGCATGTTCTACGTAGTTGTTGAGGAACATGTTCCGCAACATGTTGCTCCATCTGCCCCCTTGTGTATGTTTTATTGCATTGTCATGGGACTTACATAAGTATGAAACAGCTCAATCGGATAGCCAGAAGTGGTCGAAAAATGGCTAGCAAGATTTGATTACAGACAATGGGACAGGTGAAACTAAATAAAGGCTTGTAATAAAAACTCAATTTGGTAGCCCTTATTGTTATTGACCCCACGAAGCCCCAAAACGGGTCACGACACAATTAAACGAATTCTAAATCCATGTTGATTTTCCATAGACGAATAAATGAATCAAACGCTCATAGAATTCTTATCGAGATGAAAGAATGAAATCACTTATTTAATTTGTCAAATTACACAAGGGGTGGTTCGGACATGATTTTTTACAGTCACGGGGGTTGTTTTACGAGTTTTCATCCCTTAATTTGTGGGTCGAAGGGTGTTATTTAATTTTTTAATGCGTTCGAATTTTTTAATGTTTTTGAAGCAGGATCAATTTTTCAATCAGGACCTGGTGGCCCCTGCGTGGTTGGCCTATAAGGGAAAATAAGTTATTATGAAGAGAAAGGAAAGAGGTTTGATCTCCAGACCTCTCGGACCGTGTGAAACCATAGAGGTATTATAGATAGAGTAGGAAAGGCATACGGCTGCCTGTAAGCGGAAACGTCCGATGGTTGGAAAGAGAGGGAAGATCGCGGTACCCTATTATTGTACAAACATTTGAGTCATTAAACGAATCCTAACTAGTCCTAACTAATATTATAAATGCGAAAGTAACTCTGTCTGTCTGTCTGTTACCTTTTCTCGGCTAAACTACTAAACCGATTGACTTAAAATTTATAGGGACGATTTATAAGGACAAGGATAGCTTATGGTCCGGGAAAGAACATATGATACTTTTTATCCCGAAATTCCCACGGGAACGGGAACTGCGCGGGTGAAATCGCGGGGCACAGCTAGTAATTTATAAAAACATTGTAACATTATTCACCACTAAAAATACCTAACTTGTTATATTTCATTCTTATCCGATATTTCAAGTCGCTCAATTTCTCACTTATAGGGTACCGCGATCGCCTCTCTCTTTCTAACCGAGGGACAACTGGAGACCTGGCTCCCCTGCTCTATCTATAATACCTCAATGTGTGAAACACAGTAGCTAATAACGTACAAATAAGTAAAACTACATACCTATAATGTCTATTTTGATTAAGTACTTTTTAACCCCCGACGCAAAAAGAGGGGTGTTATAAGTTTGACGTGTCTGTGTGTGTGTGTATCTGTCTGTCTGTGGCATCATAGCTCCCGAACGGATGAACCGATTTCAGTTTAGTTTTTTTGTATTAAAGGGGACTTACATGCGAGTGTTCTTAGACATGTTTGATGAAAATCGGATGACCCGTTTAAAAGTTATGGGGGTTTGAAAGTAATTGTGTTGGGGGTTTTTTAAATTTTTAATTTAATGTTTTCTGTCTGTGCCTATTCGTTCCAAGCTTCCAGCTAATTCTGAGACATTTAGACCGATTATGATGAAACTTTTACTTAAAGATAGCTAGTGCTAATGTTTGGTAAACTAATATTAGCTACCTCGTTTATAGATGAAGGCCACCGGACGTGGCTGAAACTAGTCGAGGATTTCGACTTAAATAAGTACGTATGAACATCCCGTTTGTTAAATAATTATATACGATGACGTAAGTTTCGTTTAATAATAAAATCGTTTATAGATGATGAATGTTTCTTACTTTTTCACACAAACGCTACTGAATCGATTTAGATGAAATAAGTTTAGATTACTTTATTTAATTTAGGTACAATATTTGTTATTGGGGTCACAAAGCACCTTATTTTAAACGTTAAAATCAAGTAATAGTAATAATAAGACATACGCATTTGAAAATATCTAAGCTTGCCGCAGATCCGGCGATTTTTATAAAAACAAATAAATTGAAATATCTCGAAAACGGTTAGGTTTAGGGTAAGGTGTTTCATGGTGAAATCAGTCAGAAATGATGTAAATTAATAGGTCGACTTAACCAGTAACCCTGTTTAATAAAATCCCAAAAACCATTTTGGATATGTTTATATCCACGCGGTTCGTTTGAACCGCGTAAATTTAAAAATAAGCTCAAAGAATTTTTTGTCAACAAAGCTTTCTACACATTACAAGAGTTCTTTGAGTTCACTTCACGATTCACTTGTTTTATAAATTTCTTGTTTATATTTTTTGTTTTGTGTAAATTGTATTGTTTTGTTTCATATTTTATTTTGTTTTGTAATTAACAAGTTAAGTATGTCTTATAATTATAAGTAGAACCTAATTTTATTGTAGATATAAGTACTATTGTGTTTGTACCTAAATGTGAACAACATCTAACTAGATTTTAAGAATATTGTTGCAGTGCCCAAACCGGGCTTCATGTTGATTCAATATTTTGTACCTAACACATTAAAGAAATAAATTATTTTGAGTTTGAGTTTGAAATAGCTTCTATCGAGAGCCTTGAGCGCGGGGATCGAATCCAGAAATTCCGTAACGAAAAAATCCTCACGTTTTTAGTTTGCTATATTAATTTTGAACTCTATTTTAAGAGCTTTAAAGCTCATATTTAAAACTTTTTTTTTGTAAATTTTCCAAAAAGTTTTTATAGTAATGTAGACAAAGTTTTTATTGTATGAAGTCCCAAGTACGACATCACAATTTCTAAGGTTAGGATTGCAATACAAAAATAAAAAAACAATTAGTTGATAAAATTGCTATGCAATAGCTTTACCGCGGCAGTCCCCGAGTGCCACACGTTTTTTCTTTCTACACTTGCCAGTTCTACATTATAAGTTAGGTAGGTATGACGTAACTTTAAAATCATAAGACACTCCTTTATAAATGGTTAATGCAGCCATTTTGGAAAGTCCTGCCAGTCTAGACACATTACAGACGTATTCCTAATTCGTAGAGGCGTGTCTCTTTAACCACGCCTATATAACCGCCCTAGCTCCACCTACAAAATTCAGTATCATCTCTAACTCCGGAGATGGCACACGTATTTCACGCTTCGTTAGTTTCCGAACAGTTTTTGACAGAATAAAACCTTTTTTATTCATAAACTATTTGGTGTTTTGACGTTTAATTGCGCGGGAATCTGTATTGTAATGTCAGTTTGAGATTTGACGGTGAAAAAGTTGATTTTTTGAAGAAACATAATTGTTTGTTTGTTTGTAAACAAAGGCTCAGTGTCAAGGTTATTCGTTGTTTTTGTGGATATAAACATTATTTCTGCTGTTTTGTAATACAGTGGTGAAAAACTATAACGTTTTTTTAATTACTTTTGACAAGTGACATAAATAATTAAGTGACATTTCTATGGAAATAGTGAAGTGGTGTTTACCAAAATATATGGGACTTCAAAAGATTTTTAGTCAATAAAAGTTGTACTTATGAAAACATTAATTTAATTTATTTAAAGAAAGAAATTCAATATAATTGTAAACAATTAATATTGTAATTAAATTAGAAAATATTTTCGTAAATTAAAACTCAGCGATGACATTTAAGTGACAATTTAAATAGAGAACAATATAATAATAAAAAAAACAAAAGTTTACAGATTATTGAAAACAAAAGACTATATAAATAAAAAAGAGATCATAATAAAAATTAAAAGTAATTTCAAAATCTTTCAAATTGGATTCTAAAAGTACAACCGAGGCCCTTCATGGGGCCTCAAACCAAAAGAGAAAAACGCTATTAGTGCATCCATTTCAAACCGATACACCCTCAAATACCGCTAAAAAAACATACCTTTTAGAAGCACCAACTAATTTAAAAAGAAAACAGCCATTACTTGAACTTCCAAAAGAATTCGATAAAAAACCAAAATATTTTCATGAAAAACAAGACAGCAGTGTTGATATGACAAGTGGTTTGACAGAAATAAACGTCAAAAATAACCGCCAAATTAAGGCCTGTCAAATTGAAAACTGTCAAAGCAAATTAGACTGTCCAAAAACATTAAAAAACTACCGTATTGAAGTATCTAATACTCAATTTGAAGCCACTAGGTGCATAAAATCCTGTCTCAACTACAAAACAGACACAAACCAAAATAACAATACTGAAAACTTTAAAATTATCACCAAAAACTGTCAAAGTGAGTTACAAAACTGTCAAATTGCTGTGAAAACGTGTCAAAGTGCTATTAATAGCTGTCAAAGTGTAAACAATTGTCAAAGTGAAACTGTCAAATGTCACTGCTGTTGTAGGCGTAAAGAAGTTAAGGACGATAGCAGTTGCGACCGCTGTGTGGGTAGCAGTCCGAACTGCTGTAGTCAGCAGGTCAAAGTGATATTCACGCCAGCTATGTTGCCCTCCATTTTGGGGCCTGGGATACCTTACATCCTGAAACCGCAGTACAATGTTTGTGAGAAGGTAAGTCAAAATTTATTTGTACTTAATATACTAACCTATTTTCTAGCTGACACTACGAACTTTCTACCGCTAAAAATGTCTGAATTTATCTCTTAACTTAGAATAAAAAAACAAAGTCAGGTTTCCTTCATATTTTGTCACCTTTTAAAACATGTTTAGACTTTCATAATGCTCTTTTTTTCAAATTCAAAACCAATTTTATCGAAATCGGTGCAGCCGTTCTCGTGTTAACAAACTAGACACATCCACACAGACCGAGATAAACATTTGTTGACCACGCAAACATTGACTTCGCACGGGAGTCAAACCCGCAACCCTATAGGTATATTTCGTGATTCGAAACTACAAAAATATCCTCTTTCAGTCGTATAGAATAATACCTACACTCTTTTTCGTTTGCAAGTTAAATGAGCATAGACTTCATCACCATGTGAACGTCGAGCCTAAGTCTGCAATTTGACATTATTGATCAGACAAAATGTTGATATTGAGGCACCATAACGAGACTGTCAGAAATTTGGTATTCTCCTAAAATTTATTCATATAGCTATAGTGTCTCAGTGGTCTTTGTTGCTTATCAAAATACAAATATTTTTTTGTCAAATAAACGTCAGAATACTGTTTCCATGACAACCATCTAAGTTTTATGGAGCCATTGAGTAGTTGTCACTAAGAGAACAACAAATGACAGAAAAATGCCCATAATGTTGATACTAAAATACATTTGAGTAGCATTATCACAGCTTAATAGTTTAGAGAATCGGGGCCCAGCTCCTTGGCAACACGGACATAATAAGACGCTGAAAAAATAGTAAAATAGTGATAGTGAATAGTGTAAAATGCAGTGTATGTACTATGGTAAAGGACACATGAACAGAGTGTCTTCGCCTTAACAAAAACAATAAGAAATTAAGAAAAGAAAAGTTAAATATTCAATATTCTATAAAATTATATAAAATATTCATCAAAAATACTTAAAACGGTACCTACATGAATATCTTTAAACATTGAAGATGTATGTCTTGTGTTATAAATTTGAGCGTAATTTTATTCATGAGATTTCTTCCTCTCTTTGTTTCCGAGTATTCGTATGGTTTTTATTATACCGGAGGTTTTATAGATTTTGTAGCTTCAAATGTTAAATAAGTAACAATTTTGAAACTTTTGCGGGCAGAATTTATCTTTTATTATTTTGTATATATTAATCGACTTCATAAAAAATATTTCGTTTAGTGCCTATTTCATCATCTCCAAGTAATATTCCAAGTAGCTCCCACATGTTTTGTCTTTATCACTTGAGTAAGAAAGAGACAAAACTAACTTTCCTTGGTGAGTAACTTTAATAAAGCTTTACTAGTAGTTAAGTATACGTATTTATTAATATGTCGTGGCCAAATTGTAAATTGGCCGGTACGTAATTTCATGAAGTGGTCGCATTTCATGATGTGGCCAATTTAATTTGATCAGATCATTAAATTGTTATCGTTTTACGATTTTTTCATCAACGTTTAGCCAGATCGTAAAAAAGCCTTCCTTTCCTAAACTACTACTCACTACGTAACATAACATAACATATCATTCCCTCCATCATCTCATTACATTAACTGACCCCTAACTAAGTTCGAAACTATATCTAGGGTATCAGAAACTACGCACACACTCATTCACACACACACACACAGACCGAGACAAACATTTGTGGTTCACACAAATATTCATTATTCTGCCCTCACCACATCATGATGTGGCCAGACCACTTCATGAAATTATCGACCATTTCATGAAGTGGGCAAAACGATATGACCACGACAGATACACAAAACACACTTAATACTAGGTAAATATAAGTATTTATGTTTGAAGACGAGTACACAGTTTCTATCAAAAACGTATTTCCCCGAGTTTTCCATGAATATGAAAAATAATTTTATCTTTAAAATAACTTCAACACACCACTCTACGTATTTATGCCTCTTTCTATTATTCTTTACTATCAGCGCCCCGCAGTTTTACCCGCGTAGTACTTGCTCCCGTGAGAATGCGTAGCTCGTAGTATCATACAATCTCGGCACAATTCACCATCGTGTGTTAAAAAATTAAGTAACAGCGCCATCTATTGGTACGATTTGTGACTTCAAAAAGTTACAATAAAACATACGATTACTTATACACAATCCTATGGGAATTTCGGGATAAAAAGTATCCTATGTGTTACTCCTAGTTATAAGGAACATCTGTACCAAATTTAATCAAAATCGATACAGTAGTTTTTGCGTGAATGTGGAACAAACATCCAAACTCACAAACATCCAAACTTTCGCATTTATAATATTAGTAGGAAGTAGGATTACGTACCTACTTTTTTGTTCTTTGTGTGTGTTGATTTTTTTTCTTTCTTTACAAGTATCTCTAAAAACATTTAAAAATATTTATCGAATCCGTCACACCCTCATCAAAGCTAGGCGTGTAACCGCTACACTATCGGCGCGTTTAAAAGCCGTTAAGTGTAGTTCGGTGTAAATCTCGGCCACTGATAGATTTATTACATCCAGTATCTCACCCTCTTTGTGTGGGCATATCTTTACTTATGTAACTACCCGCGGTTTCACCCGCGTAGTTTTCAATTTACCCCCGTTTTCTCCCCCTAGGGGGGGAATTTCCAAAAATCCACTCTTAGTGGTAGCCTACTCCCCCCAACAAACACACGTGCAAAATTTCAGCTCTCTACGACCAGTAGTTTCGGCTGTGCGTTGTCTGTCAGTCAGTACATCACTCAGTAACGGAGTTTTATATCTATAAGTACTTCTAAGCTAATATTATAAAGAAGTAAAGTTTGTATGTTTGTTAAATTGTAAGGGGTAATCTCGGGATCTACTGAACCGATTTCAAAAATTCTTTCACTAATGGGAAGCTATATTGTCAGCGAGTGACATAGGCTATAGTTTATCCCTGTATTCCCACGGGAATGGGAACTATTTGAAGCTAAAGAAAGTAGCTTGCTAAAGTTGCTACAAACTCGTATATTCAAATTGATTTTCAATAACATAATGCATTGAAAACGTCTTGTTATAAAACCCGCTCCAAAGTCATTTAAAAAGATGATTTGCCCATAAAGTGATATAAAAAAACATTGCATCTTTAAACTTTAAGATCATTGAGTTCTTGCCCTTATAAAACTACTAGCTGAGCGGTTTTACCCGCGTGGCACTCTTGGCAACCTTATCCCATGAGAATTTTGGGATAAAAAGTATCCTATGTGTTATTACTAGTTATAAGGAACATCTGTACCAAATTCAATCTAAATCGTTACAGTAGTTTTTGCGTGAAAGATGAACAAATATCCAAACTCACAAACATTCGGCTTTATAATATTAGTAGGATGTATCCAAATGACATTGGAGTCACAATGACAATAGTAGCTTTCAATTTTGGCCGCCGGCACATTACAACAATCTAAGTAACACTTACTATTTTTTGTGAATTTTCAGGTCCTTATTTTCCCATTTTTTCAGCAGTTAATACACTAGGAGTACATTATTCATGTCACGTTATTTACAGCTCTGAGTTTCGCGTAAAGGGTGCTTAAAACCCACACCTGATTATACGGCGTGTTTCAAAATGTGAAGAGGTGAAAAAATAGGGGCCTTATTATTAAAAAAATGATTTATACGTAAACAAAAAACTACCGTTCCACGAAATTAGGAACACTATAGTCACATTTTTTTTTAATCGTATAGGTGGTGACTATAATATATCGCAAAAAATTAAAGATTAGTAAGGGCCTATTTCACGGCCTTCAAGTAAAGTTAGTTTCGTCTTTTTCTTACTTTATATCAAGTGACAAAGACAAAACATGTGAGTAGCTACTCGAAACGTTACTTGAAAATAGTGAAATAGGCCCTTTAGTGTATTAAATTTTTACTCTTGATCAACTACTTATAGTACATATTTTTAATTTTATCTTAGTGAGTCAAACATTTTTTTCCTTACCTATAACTAATTCGGAAATTATTTTCGATTTCGGTGTTTCATAATACTTTTTAACGTAAATAAAAACTACTTTTCAGTTTTTTTTGTTTAAAGTTTCAAAATGGGTATTTTTTAATCACCCCGTATATAGTCCGCGGTTGAGACAGTACTTCAATAGCTGGTGTTACTTTATAGGCGTTACGTGCGGGGTAGCTTTTATGTTTCATTTATATCTTAACTTTCAACCCCTGCTACCAACCCGGTGAATTATACCTTTTTTAAACTTATATCTGTATCACTACATAGTATAAAACAATGTCGCTTTCTCTGTCCCTATGTCCCTATGTATGCTTAGATCTTTAAAACTACGCAACGGATTGTGATGCGGTTTGTTTTAATAGATAGAGTGATTCAGTGGAAAGGTTTTTAGCTTTTTTTCCTTTTTAATTTTATCCCCATATTCCTACGGGAACGGGAACTACGCTACCTTCCCACTGAATCACTCTATATATTAAAACAAACCGCATCAAAATCCGTTGCGTAGTTTTAAAGATCTAAGCATACAGAGGGACAGAGAAAGCGACTTTGTTTTATACTATGTAGTGATGGTGGTGTACCCTATGTATACCTGGTTATAAGGAAGATCTGTACCAATTCAGTAGCCTTGAAGCAATTTGAACGTTTAACAAAAAAACATATTTTTCTTATTATAAGTAATATTAGTGTAGATGTATTGCAGTTTAAAAAAAAACAAACTATAGTTTGTTTAGTAGAAAAAAAAAACAAATAAATTTAAATTTAAAAAACCCCCAACACAATTACTATTAATAACTTAACCCTTTAATACAAATAAAACTAAATTGAAATCGGTTCATCCGTTCGGGAACCATGATGCCATAGACAGACAGATACACACACACACACACACACACAGACACATCAAAATTATAACACCCCTCTTTTGTGTCGGGGGTTAAAAATACAAGAAAATACAAATAAACTTTTTCCTTAACGTCTTTATTTAATGCATTTTTCTTTACAAATAATTTTATCATCAGAATCAACTTAGCCTTGCGAGAACGGTGGTGCACTGTTGGTCGACAAATGGAAGATGCCAGTGTTACTGAAACAAAAAAAGGAATAAGGTCATATGTAAGATAACATAACATAACATAATCATTCCCTCCATCATCTCATTACAGTAACTGACCCCTAACTAAGTTCGTAACTTGTATCTAGGGTATCAGAAACTACGCACACACTCATTCACACACACCCAGACTGAGACAAACATTAATGATTCACAAAAATATTCACCACGCACGGGAATCGAACCCGCAACCTTACGGATGGCAGTCCGGCATGGTGACCACTCTGCCATCGAGGTCGTCAAGATCATAATTTAGTTTTCTTACTAGGAAACAAAAGCTTAGCTAAAGCATTTTAAACACGGCATTGTGCCCGCGGCTTATGAAATCCTCTTTTTATTTTATTTACAAAACTAGCGAAGCCCCGCTGTTTCACCCGCGTAGTTCCCGTTCCCGTAGGAATATGGGGATAAAATTTTGCTAAAAACCTTCCCACTGAATAACTCTATCTATTAAAACAAACCGCTTCAAAATCCGTTGCGTAGTTTTAAAGATCTAAGCATACATAGGGACAGAGATAGCGACTTTGTTTTATACTGTGTAGTGATAATATTTTAATGATTGTCTACACATTTATAGACTTGAATTTAAATAACTATTATATATAAAAACTGTAGTTGTTCTAGTTTTTCCGTAAAATGTACCAAAAAACTGTATATTACTAGTACGTAAGCTTTTAAAGAATGAATAATCTTACCCATATTTGGGTTCGAGACCTCCCATTTGAAGCGTTCCAGCCGCGTTACAGGTGCCTGTGTATGCCTCTTGTACGTTAGCACATCTTCTGCCAGTGAACCCACCGGTCATTACAGATTCGCCGAGATAATAATAAGATCTGAAAACAGAGGCATCACTCGTTAACTCTCACATGTCCAGTAATATCTCTGACTACATTACCCTTCGAACTGCAACACAGTAATGTTACACACTACTGTTTGACAACAAATACAGTGATATCCCAACTTTGTATTACAACGTGTACAACACTGCACTGCGCTCGTCACACAGAGACATCACTCGTTAACTCTCACATGTCCAGTAATATCTCTGACTACATTACCCTTCGAATTGTAACACAGTAATGTTACACACTACTGTTTGACAACAAATACAGTGATATCCCAACTTTGACTTACCTAGCGTGATCGCAGACTGCGGTCAGACACCCAGGCATGTCCTGTCCACCGTTGGGGTAGAAATCAACGTGGGCTAGAGGTTCCTGTTCGCCCATAGAGCTGGTGTGGATGACCTCGGTGTAAAGGGCGTCTGTGGGTCTGAACATGGTGAAGGAATCCCAACGCTCAGCGGGGTCCAGACCTGGAAAGACATTTGTGATTTATTGTTATTGCTGAGTGATAATAGTGGTGGTTACAAAAATATATAGGATCTTATTATAGCCAAACTTTTTAGAAGAGTTCTGAAGCAGAAAAATAAGTTTTCGAAGTGTCTAGTCGTACACTAATCGGATGAATAAAATGATTTTATTCGTTCGCTAAGACGGAGGACTAGACAATCTGTTAATTATATCAATCGTTCATTATAGCGGAGCTACAGCCATAAGTTTTTGACAAATCGTTCTACCAAATAAACAAACATTTCAGATCTCATTCGGCCTGTGATTGACTAAGACCTGATTCAGGGTAGGCTCGCCCTTCGGTAGGGACATATACGAGCTGATGATGATTGCCTTCATAGTTAGAATAACTAAGACGTGATCACTCTCATTCAGGGTAGGCTCGAGCCATATAATTATGAGCATATAATTGTCATTATAATCAGAAGTCTAACTAGAACTACATACCAATAACATAAGCGACGAATCCATTAACATTCCTAGCGATGATACCAGCTCCGTGACCACCCACACTGTATCCGGTGATGGTGTAAAGACCAGCATGGCTGCCTGTCGCTGTGTTCACCCAGTTGATGAAGCGAGCAGCGGCCTGACCTGGTGAAGAATGTATTTTAAGAAGATTGGCAAAGGAAAAAGATTAGGTTTATTAGCAAAGAAGAGCTAAAAATAAGGCTCATAAAGTCGACCGACTCACACTCCGCCTGTGGTTGACTAAGGCCTGATCACCCTAATTCAGGGGTTGGTCGAGCCCCTTAGTGGGGGCTGATGATATTACACTGACAGAACAATCTAGTATTTTATGTTGTGACTAGCTGTGCCCCGCGGTTTCACCCGCGTATATCACAATCCCATGGGAATCCTTTCTTAGCGGATGCCCACATCATAACATCTACCTGCAAGCCAAATTTCAGCCCGATCCATCCTGTGGTTGTGCGTTGATAGATCACTATGTCAGTCAGTCAGTCACCATTGAGTTATATATATTTAGACCAGACAAATATCGGGGATTTTTTTTTACCATTCTGTGATACTATATTTACATCCCCTGAATTAGTGATTTCGGATCTGGATTCTGGGTTTGATGTATGAACTCACCAGCTCGGATAGCGTTCAGCCCGAAGTATGATCCCGCGCTCCAATCGAGGACGATGACGTTACAGTCCATGGCAAACAGGTACGCTGGAATAAGTACACACTTGTTAAAGGTAGGAACTAAAAAGAGTAGCAGAGCAAAATATCTTCACAAGCCCAAACATGCTTATTAACTAGCAGCCCTTTCCAGCTTCACACGGGTCTGGTTATCCATTTTCCTAAATTACTTAAACAAACTTTGACAATAACTAGCATACTGTTGCGGGTTCTATACCCGTGCGGGGTGAATATTTGTGTGAACCACAAATGTTATTCTCGGTCTGGATGTGTGTGTGCGTAGTTTCTGATACCCTAGATACAAGTTTCGAACTTAGTTAGGGGTTAGTTACTGTAATTTGACCATCACACATTTTTCAGCTATGCTATGTTTCCCTACTCGTTCGGTAGTAGAATGGGGATGGAGAAATTAAGTAATGTTGCCGTTTGATCAAGCTAGCAAGTAGGCATACGATCGTAGTACATACTAACACTACCCAATCGTCCACATTTCATCCGGGAGAAAATAAGTGAGGTCTGGCGGCTCTGGGATCTCTCTCTCTCTAATGAGATATCTCTCAGAATCTCTCAAATTCTAATGCACACTCTCCAAAATGTATCCAATAAAATAACTAGTTCATACCTGGCACCAAAACACTGTTGATGTTGGAAGTAGCGGACCCTGCGAAGCCGTGCATCACGACGACGGTCCTCTTGCTGCTATCGAAGTTTGAGTTCTGGAGCCCTTGGAGATTGTTCAGGACAAGGGGCTGGGAGACGTGTTGGTTGGCTCTGGAAATTCATCTTATTATAGTAACTGACCCCTAACTAAGCTCGAAGCTTGTATATAGGGTATCAGAAACTACTACTAATGATTGTGGAATTTTAAATGAATTTGATATCTTATTTTACTTCTTTGCACCCATTAAATTATTAAACGACTTGAACACACTCCAGACACAAGATATTTAGTTCCGATAGAGGGGTTAACAAGACTACTGGGGCCTAAGTCCGCTATTTAACATTATTTGACCAGACAATATGTTGATATTGAGGCACCATAACGAGTATCAGAAATTTGGTATTCTGCTAAAACTTATTCATATGGTTATGGTGTCTCAGTGGTCTTTGTTGCTTGTCAAAATTCAAATAAAAAAGTTGTTTCGATCTGGGCCCCGATTCTCTAAACTATTAAGCTGTGATAATGCTACTCAAATGTATTTTAATATCAACATTATGGCCGTTTTTTTGTCATTTGTTGTCATTTTGGTATTCTTTTAGTGAAAACTACTCCGCTGTTTCAATGGCTCCATAAAACTTAGATGGTTGTCATGGAAACAGTATTCTAAAGTTTATTTGTCAAAAAAATAATAATTTTGATATGCAACAAAGACCACTGAGACACCATATGATCCATTGAAAAGTTACATTTGGTTGCGTTTCTTAGAGGACGCAATTTTATTTTTTTGATGTGTAGGGGGGGTAAGTGTAAAGCTAAAATCAAGTTTGTGGGGTCGCCACCCTTGTCCCACGGCCGCCATCTTGAAAATAGGGGTTGAAACGGTTTTTACGATATATCTCTTAAAGTATTTATCTGATAAAAAATTTTTTTAACGTTTTTTGTTGCAAATTAAATTCTCTATAACTTTGGTCCAGTAATTTATAAATAAAAAAGTTATAAGTGAAAATGTTCAGAAATTCGAGAAAAAAAATATATTTTTCGATATAACTTTTTTTTATCATTTTACGAAAAAACGATATCAGACCATTTTTGCAGATCGTTTTTTCGACAACTTTTATATGCAACATTTTTTCATTAAGTCAATAGCTAAGGTTTTACAGCGCTCCGAAGTGAGTACTATTTTTCAGTACTCTTAACTATACATATTTTATACGTGGGTACTAATAATGTGTCATCAGTTATTTTTTATTTTGTTATTATAATTCTTTTAATTAGTAATTTTGCAATGTTATTAATAATTAATTATTGACTCTTTTCCTCACCACCCACGAGGTAGAGTCTGGAGGCAATGTCACAATGACATTTGTTACGAGGATACCGCTGCAGCACACTCAGGCACGGTAGAAAGAGTGGGAGATACTAGTTCCTCTCCCTTCCCCTCGATCTTACGCTTTTTCGATCAGCATCACGTGACCCTGACGCGAGTTTGAAAGTTTTTACCCATACAAAAAAAAGTGCTCAGCGCGCTAAAGAAGTTTTCACTTCAAAAAAAGAATAGTACAGTAAGAGAGGTTAGAAATAATGATAATAATAATAGCAGCTTTTCTTTTGTTCCCTAATGGTCGCTTGGGTATTTTCTACCTGGACAGCATTCTTGGTATTTTTTTTCTCGAATTTCTGTACATTTTCACTTATAACTTTTTTATATATAGTTTTACGACAAAAAAATACTGGACCAAAGTTATAGAGAATTTAATTTGCAACAAAAAACGCAAAAAATTTTGTTATCAGATAAATAGTTTAAGAGATATATGGTAAAAACCGTTTCAACCCCTATTTTCAAGATGGCGGCCGTGGGACAAGGGTGGCGATCCCACAAACTTGATTTTAGCTTTACACTTACCCCCCCTACACGTCAAAAAAATAAAATTGCGTCCTCTAAGAAACGCAAGGTAAGGCCTAAAAAATGTAACATTTCAATGGATCAATAGCCATATGAATAAATTTTAGCAGAATACCAAATTTCTGACACTCGTTATGGTGCCTCAATATCAACATATTGTCTGGTCAATACTGTCAAATTGCAGACTAAGACCCCTGTTTCGGTTTAAGATGGCCTCGTAATGGTTGGTGATCATTACCGAAGTGACTTCATTTCATGGCCGTTTCCTTGCTTTGGAAGACACTTTAAGCCAAATTGCCAATAGGAGCGAGCTCTTCTAGACGATACCAATTACTAGAAGATCACTCGTGATTTAAAAAGACCCAGCTGGGCTAGCATGACTTCGAAAACGCGATATATAAAGCGATTTATCGACATCCACCTGTCAAAATATAATAAATATAGCCGCCATATTTAATTTGATCATATCGTAGCACGCCATAATTCATTTGGTCATGCTCGCGAAAAAGATACTATTTCGTGGTGTCGATATATTTTATCACGCACAGTCTTGCTAGGGGGGCAGATATGATGTAAGCTTGGTATAAAGGGTCGGAAGAAGACCTCTTACCTAGTAAACAGATGGTACACATTGTCGAAGTCAGGGTCGTATTTGGCCATGCGCTGGAGGTCGCCGAGTTTGACCCAGTGGTCGACAAGATGCGCACTCCCGTCGTCAGCTTCGAGGTACGCGTACCGAGGACCGTCGTTGGTCCACTTGGCAAAAACTTGGTCTTCGGCGGGGTAAGCTGGTGGAAGAATCGAGGTTAAAATATCAAACTGTATCTGCCTTGTTGGCGTCGAAAATTTACCAGGAACATCCCGGCTGATGTAATTTCCAAATTCAAATTTGTTAAGTAGGTATTTTATTTATAAAACTAAGTCTTATTTTGTAAGTTATTTGATACTAGCGGCGCCCCGCGTAGTAGGAATATGGGGAAAAAATATGCTAAAAACATTCCCACTGAATCACTTTATCTATTAAAACAAACCGCATCAAAATCCGTTGCGTAGTTTTAAAGATCTAAGCATACATAGGGACATAGGGACAGAGAAAGCGACTTTGTTTTATTCTATGTAGTGATTATAATTACTTCTTCTTCGAAACTAAATAAATTATTATTGAACTTAAAAGACATTGCTCAGTTTTGTATAGAACCGTGACCCACGGCTCCCTAAAATAAAATGAGTACAGATAAGCAGATTAATTAAGCAATATGTATTAAAAACAATTAAATTTAAAATTTAAAAAACCCCCAACACAATAACTTTCAAACCCCCATAACTTTTAAACAGGTCAACCGATTTTCATCAAACATGTCTAAGAACACTCGCACGTAAGTCCCCTTTAATACAAAAAAACTAAATTGAAATCGGTTCATCCGTTCGGGAGCTATGATGCCACAGACAGAAAGATACACACACACACATATACACACTCACACATATACACACACACACAGACATGTCAAACTTATAACACCCCTCTTTTTGCGTCGGGGGTTAACAAAATTAGCAAGTCATATCAAATCGTCATGCTTACACCTTCCAAATCTACATAGATTAAGAAATGACAAATCAAAATAACTTTCGATATTTTTCAGTATTATCTGTAATTAAATACGTTGGTATTTGTGTTATCAGTAGAACAATAATTAATTAATTATAATGAAAATAAATAATATCGTACGATATTACGTCTTTAATGAATGAGTAGATTATATTTATGTTTGTAGTTATTTACAAGCTTTTATTTAGTGTCACCTGTCCCGTTGTCTGTACTCAAATCTTACAAGCCATTTTTCAACCACTTCTGGTTATCCGAGGTTAGCAATCATCAATACATGCGTGTACCATACAACGTTTTTCAACACACTTGCGAAGAAATTCATAATAAAATATCATTTTTCACTAATAAATAAACAGTTTTTCTATTCGCGCGCATCCAACACAACAATGGTGATCGGCCATAGATTAAAAGAATATACATACTATTAAAAAAAATCGAATGAATGAATGAATGGAATCGACTATAGAACTACCAAAAGTAAGGCAACATAGTTGAATTTTGTTTTTAAAATGTACGGACACATTTTTTTTGGTATTGAAACTTTTTTAAAAACAAAGCAATTTAAAAAAACAATCTATAACTCACTAGTGAATAAAACGTGTCATTATTCAACTGTTTTTGCACAAATAAGAGCCCCTTTATGAGCAAGAGTGTTGAAAAAGTATTTTGTTTGTTTCTTATATTTGTAGTTAATGAGTAAAACAATATCTTACCCGCAGCTAACCCCAAGGCACACAGCAGAACTAACTTTGCGTAAAACATTGTTATTATCATAAAACACAACGTTAATACATATGTAATTAAAAACCCCAGCTTTATATACTAAGATAGGAATGATAAGATTTATTTAATAATATTGATTAGTTATTTAAGCCTATTTATTATTTGTAATCATTACGTTATCAAGTTTTAATCAATCAATGCAAAAATTGTAATCGACCTCTCTGTGATATTTGATTTGTACTTATTAGAAACTAGCGGCGCCCCGCAGTTTTACCCGCGTAGTTCCCGTTCCCGTGGGAATATGGGGATAATATATATATATATATAATATAAATGCCTATGGCACGCACTGATAAATTAGCTATCTATTAGTGAAAGAATTTTTGAAATTGGTCTAGTAGTTTCGGAGCCTATTCGTTACAAACAAACAATCAAATCTTTCCTTTTTATAATATTAGTTTAAAAGATAATATATTTACTGGTTTTATCAATTAAAAAACATGCTTTATCTGACCACCTATTGTACATATTGTACTATCTCTAGCTAAAAGGAAAGGCCAGAAGCAATTTGCCATACAAACATATTCCCGTGTTTCCTCCCTGGATAATGCAAAGAGCAAATTTTTTCACGCAATCCCGGCTTACTATAGTTATTTTTTTAATAAGTCTATAATATAAAAATGAATCGCAAAATGTGTTGGTAAGCGCATAACTCAACAACGCCTGGACCAATTTCGCTAATTCTTTTTTTGTTGTATTTTTTATGATCAGGAGAAGGTTCTTATGTAAAAAAAAATATGGGAAATCAATGGGAAAATTGGACCCGTGCGAAGCCGGGGCGGACCGCTAGTATAAAATATAAATGCCTATGGCACGCACTGATAAATTAGCTATCTATTAGTGAAAGAATTTTTGAAATTGGTCTAGTAGTTTCGGAGCCTATTCGTTACAAACAAACAATCAAATCTTTCCTTTTTATAATATTAGTTTAAAAGATAATATATTTACTGGTTTTATCAATTAAAAAACATGCTTTATCTGACCACCTATTGTACATATTGTACTATCTCTAGCTAAAAGGAAAGGCCAGAAGCAATTTGCCATACAAACATATTCCCGTGTTTCCTCCCTGGATAATGCAAAGAGCAAATTTTTTCACGCAATCCCGGCTTACTATAGTTATTTTTTTAATAAGTTATTAATAAAGACATATTTAATTAATACAACGTTGTTGGAGGCAGGACCTTGAAAGATTCTACATAGATTGGAAAGAGCTGGCTAGGCACAGGGACAGATGAAGGGATTTGGGGGAGACCTTTGCCCAGCGGTGGGACAATACAGGCTGATAAAAAAAATACAATATGTAGTATTTTTTTTTATAAACTGGAAATGTCATATATTAATTACTAGCGGCGCTCCGTGGTTTCTTCCACTTCTGTGAGAGGGCGGGGATAAAATGCTATAAACCTTCCTCTTGAATCACTCTATCTATTAAAACAAACCGCATCAAAATCCGTTGCGTAGTTTTAAAGATGTAAGCATACATAGGGACGGACAGCGGGAAGCGACTTTGTTGTACTCGTGTTTTATCATTATTATTAAAATTAGTGTTTCAAAAATGTTGGTAGGTATTCTAAAAAAATGCTGTTGAACATTTATTTTATTTATTTATTTATTTAACACACAAAACACATTACAACTTTAGAACTAATATAGCTTAGTAAATAAATACTGATCTTGATTGCAACATAAAACATATGTGTGTACAACTACTTTAAATAATTTAAATTCTAATCGAGAGTGAACGTAAATAAAATTAAATACAAAAGTCAAAATCTAAATCATCTAAAATCTAAAATACTAATAAAAACATAATGTTCATCACAATAAAGAAACAGCCATTAAATCATATTAATTTTTCTTGATGAGTATAAAATAGATTTGACATTAACAACGAATTTCCTAAGTTTAGTCTCGAAAATATCTAGCTCACAGTTGTTTAAGGCTCATTGTATAATCGCGCCATTCTTGTTAAGGGATTATAATAAGAGATATTGTTTCTATATACCTGTAGAGAGAAGAGATTCGTTTTATTGGCATTGCGAGCCCTAAACTTAATGTTAAAAGATATCTGAGAAAGAAGCGTTAGAGAATCAATTAATGAATGTATTATTTTTTATTTTTTTTATTTTGTAAAAGCAAATAAGATCAAAATAGCTATTTATGTTCATTGAACCTTACCATAAATAGTTTGAACTAATGTCAGCAATAAAGTATCAAATATATTGAGTAATGTGAGAGGTCAATACATAATGTATATAATCGATTCTAATATTAATACGATAGTTGTTATACTTTTTGATATGCTTTTACGCCTAAATCACTGAACCGACTTTGATAAAATTTTGTTCGCAGATAGACTTGAGTATCCCGATATACTCACAGGAACGTTAGGAGCTTAAAAATAAAACAAAGTTATTATATCACAAAATATTGGTATTTTAATGCATTTTTTATATAAATTAATCAGTTTTTATCACAAATAGTTTAGCCTTGAGAGAATGGCTGGAATCGGTTGGTTTCCAAGTAGTAGATTCCGGTTTGACTGAAAAAGAAAAACATTTTTAAGAATAATTAAGCGTTATAAACTCTTATTATATGTATATTTTAGCCTTTCACTGTGGATTTTTCTCAAATAAGTATATGAATAATTTAGTGTTTTGTTATTTTGCAATAACATAACATAACATAATCATTCACTACATCATCTCATTACAGTAACTGACCCCTAACTAAGCTCGAAGCTTGTATCTTGGGTATCAAAACTACGCACACATTGTCCTAGAGTCGTCATCATCAGCTCATATAATGTCCCCACCGAGGGGCACGAGCCTCCCCTGAATTAGGGTGATTAGGCCATAGTCACCCACAGTCGAGAGCGGGTTGGTCACGGAGCACATAACATTAGAATGTCTTCAGGTGTGTTCAGGTTTCTGAACGGTGTTTTCCTTCACAGTAAGGGCGTCAAACAATTAAAAATACGAAAACACATTGGTACAGTCGAAGTCAGATAAATGGTACCGTCCCTTGGCTGGCAAAACCAAAGTAAACATTACCAAAAGGTGTATCTTTTATCTGACGCTGACTGTACTTGGCAGGTATCGAACCAGCCCCAAGCATGACTGTGCGTAATAAAATATATCGACACCACGATATAATATCGATTTCGTGAGAAACCACCAACCAAAGGAATTATCACGTGCTATGATATGGTAAAATTATATATAATAATTTTTATCATATTTTGACAGTTGGATGTCGATAAATCGCTTTATCATATCGCGTTTTCGTAGTCATGCTAGCCCGGCAGGCCATGATTGGAAGTCTATGGCTTTAACCACAATGCCATTCGCCTCATCCTAGAGTCAAATAGATACATACACCTGTATAAAACAATTAAAATGTCTGCGAATAATACTTAACATAACTTACCCGAACTTAGGCACAAGTCCTCCCATATGCAGGGTGCCAGCGGCGTTGCAGGTGCCGACGTATGCGTCCTGTACTGTGGCACAACGTCTGCCGGTGAAGCCACCGGAAACTACAGATTCAGCCAGGAAGTAGTACGATCTGGAAAGGGAATAAAGGACTTAATCATTCACTACATCATCTCATTACAGTAACTGACCCCTAACTAAGTTCGTCACTTGTATTTACCTAGGGTATCAGAAACTACGCACACACTCATTCACACACACACCCAGACCGAGACAAAAATCTTTTAAGCTTTCGCAATTTTCATAGTTTACTAAAACAAAGGTCTTTATAGCGTGAAAACACCAGTACGATTCTGTGTGAGTGGGTACTACTGCATTGCCAGATGTTCTGCTGCCAGATAATACTGTGAAAACTATTCCACTAAAATAATTGATTTACGGAATATCTGTTGGGAAAGGCCTGGAGTCCGTTTCCAGCTTCCTATCCAATATCATCCCATACCAATATCCTATAAATCATAACGATTTTAGTGGTAATAACCACAAAAAAACTATGTTACTTATGGGCGTGTTGCGCTCCATCAGGAGACCACCTCGCTCGTCTCATCACTTGATCACATAAAAAAAACTTTAAATCTCTCACCTAGCGTGATCGCAGACTGCGGTCAGACACCCAGGCATGTCCTGTCCACCGTTGGGGTAGAAATCAACGTGAGCTAGAGGTTCCTGTTCGCCCATAGAGCTGGTGTGGATGACCTCGGTGTAAAGTGCGTCCGTGGGCTTGAACTGACTGATGGAGTCCCACCGCTCAGCAGGGTCCAGACCTGGGAGAATTATAGAGATTCAGTAATTATATCAGCTGAGAAGGTTTGGCTAGATATGTTAATGTCCAGGGTATTAAGCCAGCTTACAGCGGCAGGTGTGAGCTACTGAGCTAATGCAGCACTAAACTAAATTTAGCGCTCTGCAAATTGGAGATGATGACTGATTCCTGCCGTTTTCGGCCATGGCGACTACTACTCAGCTCTATATCTTCAGCTATGACTGCATATCGTGCGCCCTCATGTGGCTTATGAAGCCAATCTTTTTAGCGAAGACCATGGAACATATATAAATTGGATAATGCAAGTATACTGACCAATAACATAGGCGACGAATCCATTGACATTTCTAGCGATGATCCCCGCTCCGTGACCTCCCACACTGTATCCTGTGATGGTGTACTGACCGGCATGGCTGCCAGTCACGCTGTTCACCCAGTTGATGAAACGACCCGCTGCCTGACCTGGGAATTTAAGGATATAAATTATAGTACAGTTATTTTGACAAATTAGATGGTTTGTGTGTGAAGAGCGATGTGGTCACCTGTTGGTATGAAACTCGCCCGCCTGTCTATTACAGACTCTGTGTACATTGTACTGCGCTAATCACCCTGAGAATTTCAAAGCTACGGCCTTGAACAAACTTGATTCGACTAAAATTGGTACGCTATTGCTTGCTAGCGCATCTTACTCCTAATAAAAGCCACATTTTGTTGCGGAAAGTAGTCGAGAAATTCAACTAAAATTGGTGCATTATTATGCTGTGCCTTAACGGTTATCTTTATAATTTAACTAGTAGCTCGTAGTATCATACAATCATGGTAGAAGGCACAATTCACCATCGTGTGTTAAAAAAGTAAGTTACAGCGCCATCTATTGGTAGGATTTGTGACTACAAAAAAACATACGATTACTTATACACAATCCCATGGGAATTTCGGGATAAAAAGTATTCTATGAGTTATTCCTAGTTATAAGGAACATCTGTACCAAATTTAATCAAAATCGATACAGTAGTTTTTGCGTGAAAGTGGAACAAACATACAAACTTTCGCATTTATAATATTAGTAGGATGAACCAGCGTTCACTCATAAACGGGTACTATTTTCAAAGCTGATAAACAGACTTAAATTCGTTTTTGCCCTAAGTTACTATTACTCACCAGCGCGAATAGCGTTCAGTCCGAAGTATGATCCCGCGCTCCAATCGAGGACGATGACGTTGCAGTCCTGGGCAGTCAGGTACGCTGGAATTTATTATATAAATTACACATAAATATGACATTAAAGAGGAAATACTAGGCGATCATACTTTGTAGGAGGTAACGTTAACTTTTAGACTATTCAAAGACACGTCACAGAATGAAGGACCAGATAAACGTGGGATACACAGACAATGAAAGAACCGAAGATCTGAACAGACTTTACGAGAGGGAGTTTAGTAGAATAGTACCAGGCGAACATACGTTTGTAAGAAGTCTTTTCTTACACAGGATGTCATCCGTCCGTATAATGTACCGTGTTGATAGTTTCAGTGGTGACACGTCCCGACTCGACTGTTAGACAACAGTAGGTAAAAACGTCACAGGATGGAGGACGGGATACAAAGACAACAATACAGACCTAGCTACAGAGAGACAAGTACCAGGAGAACATAAATTAGTAGGAGTTAAGATCGCGTTAACGTGCCGACTGTAACAACGTCACAGGATGGAGGACGGGATACACAGACAACAGTGCAGACCTAACTAGGGAGGAAAGTACCAGGAGAACATACACTAGTAGGAGGTCAAATTACCATACCTGGTACAAGCACAGTGTTGATGTCAGATGTAGCTGAACCAGCAAATCCGTGCATCACCATTATTGTGGGCCTATGGGGGTTGAAGTTTGAAGCCAACAGTCTTGTGACGTCGTTCAACACCAGAGGCTGGCTTAAAGTAGGGTTTTCTCTGTAAAAAACACAATTGTTTATCATCATCATCAGCTCATATAATGTCCCCACCGAAGGGCTCGAGCCTACCCTGAACCACGCACGCTACGCCCACGGTCTACGGCCACGCAGCTCAGCTACGTTGAGCTATAGCCGAGTCAGCCACGAATGTATCAATGACGTCATTTTCGTGCGTCGCGTGTGCGTGTACTTCGGTGGGTTCTACCTCATACATTTTCATAGAAAGAGAAGCTGAGTACACGTGCGTCGCGTGTGCGTGTACTTCGGTGGGTTTGAGCGTTTAAAGTAGCCACTCAGACCAAGTGCGGGTAGGTCGACTTCACTCATAACTTTAGAGTTTCTTTGCAAATGTGTGCATATTTCGTCACTATGTTTTCCTTCGTTGTAATAGCGTCAATTAAAAATACACAAGCAATAACCTCGCCAGGGAATCGAATCGTAATATTACCGCATACCCAATAGGTTTTCTATACCGCAAACGGCAACGAATACCGCTTAAGTAGAAGGCCTTTAAATAATTAAAATCTCTACATCGTACGTGTCGTTTAATAATACACACATCAAAAGTGTCTAGGGATCAACATATATTTTTGCAATAACTTTTCTCCTGATTGATATTAATTAAAATTTTCTTTAAGGATTCATCAAATAAAGTGTTTTCGTTTGTCACAGTAACGATAAACCAAGTCACCTTTGCATTAATAAAGAAATTTGCCATTTTCCTAATAAAGGGATTTTTGACATTTGAACCACTAACATTAAAGTTCGAAAAAAAGACTGAAATAACAGTTTTCTTTAAAATTTTATTGGGTAACTTAAACAATTAATAATCCGTGTTTCTACCGCGAACACTAACAACACAAGAACATCGGTTTGGCATACTCAAAATGAGTTCATCCAAATCACGCTGTGGAATGGCCGCCCATGTTCGTTGCAACAACAAAAAAAGGTCTTCTTGCGACTGGATACCCTCCATATTCGGCAGAGCTCTTCTCTGTAGCATATCCCATGCATGCTCAATCGGGTTCAAGTCTGGCGACTGAGCAGGCCAGGGCAGGACATTGATGTTAGCTGCGGCGAGAGTCTGTCTTACAACTCTTGCGGTGTGCGGTCGTGCATTATCATGCATTAACTGAAATAAGGGACCGATTTGCACTTGTAGAGGAACGATGACGTCTGATACAATCGTCTCAGCATAAATTTGAGCGTTGAGGTTGCCTCTGATCCAAATCAACTCAGTTCTTCCGCCGATCCAAATACCCGCCCATACCATGATGGTTCCACCACTATAAGGATGGACTTCCTGGCAGGATTTTAATCGCTGTTGGCGTCCAGGGGTTCTCCAGTGTCGTATACGTCTTGTATCCGGTCTCATACCAAAACGAGACTCATCAGAAAAGCACACGAAACGCCATTGTTCTTCTGCCCAATTTCTGTGTTCAAGAGCCCATTGATATCGAATCCTACGATTGTGCATTGCTATAGGTGGTACCCGTAGCGGTCTTCGGGAATGAAGGTTCACTTCATGCAAGCGGTTTCTGACTGTTTGGTCGCTAATTAAGTTCCCTGAAGAGTGATGAAGCCGCACGGCTAACATCATGGCGGTTATTGTTGGAGCTCTTCGAGTTAAGATTTGAATGTATCGGTCTTGTCTCCGTGTGGTGCAGCGATACCGTCCTCCATGGCGCTCAGCCACGGTACCAGTGCTTCGGTAACGTGTCCAAAGTCGACTGATAACACTCTGACTTGTATTCAGAGCTAAAGCCACAGTACGTTGCCGGGAACCAGCTTCTATAATTCCCACGGCTCTGAGCATTTCTTCCCTGCTTAAATGACGTCGCCGCTCCATAATAACGTTGGTTTTAATCAGTAGTAGGGAAACAGTAGCACTAATAATGTCTTCAATGCGTTGTATGTTTTTATAGGGAAAATATTGACAGCTGATTTTCATCTTTTACTCGAATTTGATTCACAGTTCCTGATTCAAATTATGAAATGCACCAAAAAGGATCCATATAAATTTATAAAATCATAAATTTATTACAAAGCCACATCTCAATCTCAAGAAATCCGCATAAAAATGCTTGATCCCTAGACACTTTTGATGTGTGTACATATTAAAAATCAAAAAACCCCCAACACAATTACTTTCAAACCTCCATAACTTTTAAACGGGTCAACCGATTTTCATGAAATATGTCTAAGAACACTCGCACCTAAGTCCCCTTTAATACAAAAAAAACTAAATTGAAATCGGTTCATCCGTTCGGGAGCTATGATGCCACAGACAGACAGATACACACACACACACCTCTTTTTGCGTCGGGGGTTCTAATCTCTAGGAAGTTCATGAGTTACCTGGTAAAAACATGGTAGGCATTTTCACTGTCTGGTTCGTATCTGGCCATGCGCTGGAGGTCACTCAGTTTGACCCAGTGGTCGACAAGATGTGCGGTTCCATCGTCTGCTTCAAGGTACGCGTATCGAGGACCGTCGTTGGTCCATTTCGCGATCACGGGATCTTCTACCGCGGGATACGCTGGAAGATATAGTCAGTGGAGTTAGTTGCCGAGCGAGCGGAGCGAGCGAAGTGTCAATATTTGACAAGTAATACTGGTTTTGCTTTCGGCTGTGAATTATTCCGATCTGTCCCACTGCTCTGTCCCACCGGTGGGACAGATCGGACAAAAAAGTTTGATCTGTCCCACCGTTTCCGATGGTGGGACAGATCGAACTCGATTCAATTCCATAGTGTTTGATCTGTCCCACCGTCGGTATTAGTGGGACAGATCGAACTTTTTAATTCCTATTTGTCCCCCCCATGGAATAAAAAATAATTATTATGTATATTTTATTAAATTTATTTACGTTTTAAAAGTAATGCAATAATAATAATATTCACTCCGCACAGGAATCCAACGAATCAAACCCACAACCTTACAGATAACAGCCCAGCATGGAGACCACTCACTCTGCTTTCTAGGTCGTCATAAAAATAAAATAACATAAAACCTTGCTATAAATGTAAATCTCAGTAGATATTGTACATATTACAATCATTTTTCTGATTTGGCAATACAGCCATTTATCAGGATCGGGGTGGACTAATAAACTAAAAGTAAATAATCTCAACTTGTGCACATGCTTCATTATTGCACTGTATTTTGCGAATCATCCTTTATTAGATAAAGTTCATAATTACTTGCATTGTATTGTTGTTTACAGAAAAAGATCACTTATTTCCGGGAAATCCATTAGTTCAAATAAGCAATAGATTTTAAACTAAATAAACATAAGTATTTACCATAGCGTATGTCCGCCGCGTCGGGTAGTGATAAAGAGCACAAACTCTATGTTGAAAAGAGTCAACCTTTGGGGATGGGATGTCATTGTCAAAATATTTTTAATAAGGGTGAAGTGTGTGTAAGGGTAGATACACATAAATGGGCCGGCATTCAAAAAACAGCCAGCCGGGCGTTAAAATCGGAATGTAGATGAACATTTCCGTGAAGCACAAGCAGCGTGGCGCAGGAGTTAAGGCTGTTGACTTCCAATCGGAAGGTGCCTGGTTTAAACCCCTTCACGTACCAATGTGTTTTCGTTTTCAATTTGTTTACGTTTACAAGGCGCTCTTATCATACCTCCTAAATTTATACCTTTTGTTTTAGCGGACTATAGTCACCAAGGCTATAGAATAATAATGTTTAGTGCCGGAGCCATGAGACCCCTTTTGGGTACTCTAGAAAATTTTTTAGGTGACGGAACCTTTAAAAGCTGTCCGAAACCTTTTCTCCAAATGTATAGTATACATGCTGATTTCGGTAGTAAAACTGTGACTACTGACATTGTGCCCGTAATATACGCCTTAATGAGCCACAAACATCAAAAATGTTACGAAATTTTATTTAGTATGATCAAATCCCAAATTCCAGATTGGAAACCAAAAACGTTTAAATCCGACTACGAAATTGCAACAATGAAGGCAATAAATTTTTTTTTTCCAGAAGTCATAGTTAAAGGTTGTTTCTTCCACTACAGCCAAGCTGTGTGGAAGAAGGGAGCCGCTCTTGAGCTAACCAAAACAAAAATGTTGAAAAGGCAAGTTGCATTGAGCGCCGTATTGCCACTCATACCTCATAGTCAAATTTTAAATGGATGGGCTTATATCGCATCGGAAAGTCCCAATGATGACCAGAGTAAAAAATTTCGTCTGTATATGATCAAACAATGGATCAAACCGCGTGATGCTGAGTTCAGAAAAACCTGGTGTGTTTTTAATGAACCTCATCGAACCACAAATTTTCTGGAGGGCTGGCACCATGCGTTAAATAACGCAATCGGCAAAAAAAACCCAATATAAATATGCTTTTGGTTATGCTACAAAAGGATGCAGATTTCTATAGAGTCATATCACAACAGATCCAAAACCAAGTATCTCCAACGTTAAATAATCGCACAAAAAAAAGTATTCTTAAAGACGAATACATAAGAACTTGTCAAATGCAGTTTGAAGCTGGTGAAATTACTGTTGGTCATTTATTGGAGAAATTGCGATAAAATTGGCATTATTCATAAAATACAGTGCAATAATGAAGCATGTGCACAAGTTGAGATTATTTACTTTTAGTTTATTAGTCCACCCCGATCCTGATAAATGGCTGTATTGCCAAATCAGAAAAATGATTGTAATATGTACAATATCTACTGAGATTTACATTTATAGCAAGGTTTTATGTTATTTTATTTTTATGACGACCTAGAAAGCAGAGTGAGTGGTCTCCATGCTGGGCTGTTATCTGTAAGGTTGTGGGTTTGATTCGTTGGATTCCTGTGCGGAGTGAATATTATTATTATTGCATTACTTTTAAAACGTAAATAAATTTAATAAAATATACATAATAATTATTTTTTATTCCATGGGGGGGACAAATAGGAATTAAAAAGTTCGATCTGTCCCACTAATACCGACGGTGGGACAGATCAAACACTATGGAATTGAATCGAGTTCGATCTGTCCCACCATCGGAAACGGTGGGACAGATCAAACTTTTTTGTCCGATCTGTCCCACCGGTGGGACAGAGCAGTGGGACAGATCGGAATAATTCTCGGCTGTGTAGACTATGAATGTGTTTCATGGGCTAGAGGTCCTTTTAACCGATCCTGACGGAACTTGACACACGTGTTCATAAAAGTGCTTTTTTCGAATGTAGTAAAAAGAGAGAATAATTGAAAATTAAAAATAAATAAATAAAATTGCTTATTATTGTTGTTTGGAATCCATTGTACTGCGCGAGGTTTTACATCACACGAAACAGTAGTTTAATGTACGCCCATTCGTCGCCAGCACATTTACGTCCCCACCTCTATCTCTATCTCGCCTGTTTTAGGGTGATGAGGCCTTAGTCAACAACGCTGGCCAAGTGCGGGCTGGTCGACTTGACACACAACCTTACAATTTATTCTAAGATTTCTTCGTGAGCAGATTGGCATAGAATGGGTCGGAAATCGTTTGGTTTGTAGTGCGTATAAGCGATTTGAGACCACATTATACAGATGCAGGGGTACGCAATTCAACGCGTTATCCAAACGTAAAAAAAGTGTGTACAAGTTTCCTCTCGATGTTTTCCTTCACCGTTATCAAATCCATATTATCGACGATTTACTAATCCTTGGATATTTTGATAACGTTGTATTATAAAAATGCTATTTTTTATCATAATTACTATCATTAACTTATCATATTAATTCTTCCTTAATTATCTTTAGTTATCATTGCAATTCAAATAATGCATTTAATTTTATTTTACGTAATATAAAACAATTTTTTTTGGTAAATCTGTACTTGGATATGTAGACTTTAGGTGTCGTCTTTGTAAGTATGGACAAGTAACATAACATAATCATTCCCTCCATCATCTCATTACAGTAACTGACACCTAACTAAGTCCGTAACTTGTATCTAGGTTATCAGAAACTACGCACACACTCATTCACACACACCCAGACCGAGATAAACATTTGTGGTTCACACAAATATTCACCACGCACGGGAATCGAACCCGCAACCTTACAGATGGCAGTCCGGCATTATGACCACTCTGCCATCGAGGTCGTCGAAAACGCCATCGTACGATCACAAACTTTCGTTTACATTATAAATAAGATTTTTTTTTATTTGGACCATATCGATATTATATTTTTCAGATTCATTTTTAAAAACCTGATAAGTTAATGATAATTCTTTGGGCCTATTTCACGACCTTCAAGTAAAGTTTCTCACCAAGTAAAGTTAGTTTTGTCTCGTTCTTACTTTATATCTAATGACAAAGACAAAACATGTGAGTAGCTACTCGGAACGTTACTTGAAGATGGTGAAATAGCCCTTTACTCTACTAATATTATTGCAAACTAGCGGCGCCCCGCGTCGTTCCCGTTCCCGTAGGAATATGGGGATAAAATTATGTTAAAACCCTTTCCATTGAATCACTCTATCTATTAAAATAAACCGCATCACAATCCGTTGCGTAGTTTTAAAGATCTAAGCATACATAGGGACAGAGAAAGCGACTTTGTTTTATACTACTATGTAGTGATGCGAGAGTTTGTATGAATGGATGAATGATTCAGTTTTAAAGAGTTAGAACTTTAAAACTACTGAATCGATTTACATGAAATGTTGTACAGATGTTCCTTATAACCAGAAATAACACACAGTATTCTTTTATCCCAAAATTCCCACGGGATTGGGATAAACGAAGTGAAAAATGAAGATTCTTACCCGCAACTAAACCTAAGGCACACAAAAGAACTAACTTCGCGAATAACATTTTGGATAATACTTTAAATTAATTTAAAAAATCCTAATTATATATATTGAGATAACGGTGATAAGATGCGCTTGTAATTAGGTGCAAATCCGGGCCAAGCGCGAGTCGGGCCCTGCGATGTAGGATTCAGTAAATATTTATGTACTAACTAGCTGTGCCCCGCGGTTTTATCCGGAATTCCTTGAAATTTTAGGATTAAAGTATCCTATGTGTTATAGTTCCCGCCCCCTTGAGAATCCGGAAATAAAATATACTAAAAACCTTCCTGTTGAATCATTCTATCTACTAAAGAAATCCTCATCAAAATCCGTTGCGTAGTTTTAAAGACGTAAGCATACACACACAGGGACGGACAGCGGGAAGCGACTTTGTTTGTATATTATCACTAGCGGCGTCTCGCGGTTTCACCCGCATGGTTCCCGTTCCCGTCGGTATACGTATACGGGGATAAAATATAGCCTATGTTACTCAAAGTGAATGAAGCTTTCCATTAGTGAAATAATTTTTGAATTCGGTTTTGTAGTTTCGGAGCCTATTCGTTACAAACAAACAAATCTTTCCTCTCTATAATAGTACTAGCTGCGCCCCGCGGTTTTACCCGCGTGAATCCCAATCCCATATCCATATCCCATATCATAGAAATTCCGGGATAAAAAGTATCCAATGTGTTATTCCTAGTTATAAGGAACATCTGTACCAAACACCTAAATCGATACAGTAGTTTTTGCATGAAAGAGTAACAAACATCCAAACTCACAAACATACATACTTTCGCATTTATAATATTAGTAGGATTATTTGAGTGTAGATGTAGTGAAACAGGAACGTACCCCTAAGTTTCATCCCTCTACTATCAAGTAACTACCCCTGAATGTATTTATCTTGGTCAGGGGGTGTCCGGTGATAATATTTTCTTTACTTAGCTGCTCTCGATAGATAGAGGAACCTTTTTATTTGTATCGGGATAGGCGGGAACGAAAGTGGTTTGGTAAAAAATTGTGGCTAGGTTTGACTCGCGATATTTCTGTGTAGTGGTTAATACATAAAAACATTAAATTAAAAATTTAAAAAACCCCCAACACAATTACTTTCAAACCCGCATAACTTTTAAACGGGTCAACCGATTTTCATCAAACATGTCTAAGAACACGCGCACGTAAGTCCCCTTTAATACAAAAAAAACTAAATTGAAATCGGTTCATTCGTTCGGGAGCTATGATGCCACAGACAGACAGATACACACACCCCTCTTTTTGTGTCGGGGGTTAATTATATAGACATAAATTGAAATAATGTTAAATATCAAATCTGTAGGTGCTGTAGTTTTTACGTAAAGTGTACCACAAAACTGTATAAATTATTGAATTAGAAGGGCTTTGCTTCGTTCGCCCTATTATTTTATTAGCTACTAGCGGGGCCCCGCGGTTTCACCCGCGTAGTTCCCGTTCCCGTATGAATATGGGAATAAAATTATGCTAAAAACATTCCCACTAAATAACTCTATCTAGTAAAATAAACCGCATCAAAATCCGTTGCGTAGTTTTAAAGATCTAAGCATACATAGGGACAGACAAAGCGACTTTGTTTTATACTATGTAGTGATGTCCTGCAGTTTTACCCGTGTAAATCCCCATTCTGCGGGATTTTGTTTAAACAGTAGGGCCTTGTTATCCTTGTTATAACGAACAACTGCTCCAAATTTTATCTAAATCGGTTCAGTATCTATACAATTTTTGATTCTTAATAAGTTAGAAAAATAAAAAAAATAAAAAAAAAAATGAGACGTTTTTTATGTTCATTACATTAAATAGTTTCTGAGTTAGGTCCGACCGCGGGCGAGTGAGCGATGAACTATCGGCGAGTTTCTCGCCCAAGAAAAGGACAGTGAACGTACATTCCGTGTAAACGAAAGAGATGCACATATTATTTATAGTTACTCGCCTGTTCACACCGTCAGCGCATAACTATTAATATATGCATCTTGTTCGTTTTACACGGAATGTACATTCACTGTCCTTTTCTTTCGAGAACTCGCCGATCGCTCACTCGCCCGCGGTCGGACCACTGCATAAAAAATTGAAAAAAAGTGACTGTATGTATAAGGGTGACAAATCTACATCGAGCTGTGCTGCGCTGTACTGGGTTGAGCTGTGCTGTTTCTGAAGCTAGGTTATTTTTACTCCAGACAGAGCGCAGCTTCACCCAGCGCAGCACAGCATGCTTTGATTGTATCCTCATTCAAATATATGGCGAGCGAGTTAACCAAACATAGCACAGCTCGACCCAGCGCAGCACAGCTCGATGTAAATTTGTCACCCTGACACTTGTGTCGGTGAGTGTACTCGTCCCAAATGTTATGACAGGCTGGTGGCTGACTGACCGCAGATAAAGGGCACTCAAGGAACACTTGTGTTATCGAATGTACCTTACATCACTATAAAATAGTAGCTGTGACCCGCGGGTTGACCTGCGCTAATCCCAACCTTGAGAAATTTTGGATATTATGTAAAAGTATAGTAACTGTTTTATTTGTGTTTTTAACCCCCGACGCAAAAAGAGGGGTGTGTGTATCTGTCTGTCTGTGGCATCATAGCTCCCGAACGGATGAACCGATTTCAATTTAGTTATTTTTTTGTATTAAAGGGGACTTACGTGCGAGTGTTCTTAGACATGTTTGATGAAAATCGGTTGACCCGTTTAAAAGTTATAGAGGTTTGAAAGTAATTATGTTGGGGGTTTTTAAATTTTTTAATTTAATGTTATTATATTGTTACATACTGTATAAAATTTCACCTAAATTAGTTCAATAGTTTCGGTTAGAGCTTATTAAGAAAAAAAAGCAAATCTTTCCTCTTAAAAAAATACAGGAAAATTTTCTTTGTTTTAATACTAACGGCGTCTCGCAGTTTTACCTGCGTGGTTCCCGTTCCCGTGGGAATATGGGAATAAAATATAGCCTAGTGTTGGCAAGACTATTCAAATATACTGTCCATACGTTGGTGTTGACGTTCGCTCGGCCAACGTGTAGACCCTGCATAAAAATGTACTATTCTTTAAAACAGAGTAAAGAATACATTCTCCCCTCTCCCAAAACGTTAAGAAAACAGTGATTAGCGGAACTCAGCAAAGATCCATTTGTATGCTTATTAGGGATCCTCGGGACACTTGACAAAATCCCCGCAACGTTTGACGTGGGGCGCAAAGGGTGAGATAGGGGCGGAAAATAAAGAAAAAATATTGATAAAAATCTGATAATTAAATTAAAGTAACGCGATGTTCGTACAAACTTATTTAAGTCGGTACCCTCAACTAGTTTCAGCCACGTCCGGTGGCCTTCATCAGGAGGAGTGCGATACGCCCGCGACGGCGTCTCGCTCTGCACTGTATGAACTGCATCTGAATGTGTCTAGTCGACGGATTCGACTTAAGACCCTAAACTCGATAATTGACGGTTTTTGTACTTTTTGATCTAGTCATATTATATGAAAAGCGTATTTTATAAACATGCTTTTAGGTAATAATTAAAGGAAATATTGTCATCTAAAAAATACTCAGAGAAAAACAATATTATACAGAAAACTTAAAAAATATATCAAGAAAACTGAACATATGTTTTCTGAATTTCACTTTTAGCATTAACTTCCATGCCTTCGGATTCTAGTAATTCGACCAATTTAGCACTATAAATTAAACAAACTTAAAGTCCAGATCCTTATTAAGAAAATACTCATAGGAAAATTTAATTGTTATTATAATTATTATTGAAATCGAAAAAAATATAAAGTTAGAATTTGTAAAAATCACACTCAAGAAAATCGTAATTTACGTTGATAAATGATGCTCAAAACGTTATTAAAATTACCTCAAATAATAAAAGAATATTTTCTACAACAATTATACTAAAAAAAAAACTCTAAAACAAATTGTCTTTTTTTCTACAAATATTTTAAAATCATCATAAAACTACTATAAAATCGGACGCACGAAACAATTCAAATCAGTCTGCCGCGAGGCTTTTTAGAGAGAGGACGTATCGCTCCTACCGAGCGTTTGACCTTTGCGGCGCGTACGAATTTTATACGATAACTCATCAACATGTTTTGATACTCGATAATAATTTTTGTTTTAATTCGATATTCCATTATTCACAACAAGGAATTTTATTTCTTGTTGTCCACAACAAGGAATAATGAATAAAACAAATAAATTTATTTGTTTTATTCATTATTCCTTGTTGTGAATAATGGAATATCGAATCGAAAGTTATTACGTAAATTATATCTAATCATATACTACCTACTACGAATCGTAAAAAAAAATATACTCGTATTTTTACTTTTGTCAATAACTTTTACACAATTTATAATTTCCAATGGATCAAAACCATTCGGCCGGAGTATTCAGAGCGAGCGCGCCGTCACCACATAGACAGTGTGCATGCGGACACGCGTGCGCGTCTGTGTGAGTGAAAATTTGAGTTGTCGCGCGCCAGATCAACCCTCTTAAATAAGTATGTACGAACATCCCGTTACTTTAATTTAATTAAAAATAATGTCGTACAATTCGTTTAATAATAAAATCTGATATCTCGGTCAGGTCACACAATGAAAAAAACATTCTTAAAAAAAACTTAAGAGGTGTCAAGGGACAATAGGGTGGAACAAAATTCCTTTAAAAAAAAGTTAAAAATGTTTTGACTCGAAAACCTTTTTAAAATTATAAAATAAACGCGCTGTTCGAAATTTGATTTAAATATTGTTCAAAAAGTGTGTTGTGATTTTGCGAGCATGAGCAAATGAATTATGGCGTGCTACGATATGATAAAATTGAATATGGCGGGTATTTTTATCATATTTTGACAGTTGGATGTCGATAAATCGCTATATCATTTTCGAAGTCATGTTAGCCCGACAGGGTTCAAAAATATTCTGCAAATCTTTTCTCTTATAACTTAAACCATAAAAAAACTTCTGAAAGAATGCTTTTTTATAAGAAACTCTAATTAAAGCGTCTCTGTAGTACTTGTTATAACTTTCATAATACCGCCACCAGATGTTATTACTAAAGTTTCAGCGAAAATTACACAGTAATGTTTACATTACTTAATTACTATGAATATTTAGCGGCATAGTCCAATGGCAAAGATTTCCCACTGCTGAGCAAAAGTTTTTCCTTACTAATAATATTTATAAATGCGAAAGTAACTCTGTCTGTCTGTTACCATTACACGGCTAAACTACTGAACCGATTGACTTGAAATTTGGTACAGGGGTAGCTTATGGTCCGGGGAAGGACATAGGTATGCTTTATTCCGAAATTCCCACGGGATCGAGAGCTATGCGGGTAAAACCGCGGAGCACAGCTAGTAACAATATCCTTACATTTCTGTTTTATCTTGAAACAAAAGAATATTTAAACAAATAAATACGTTCCCACCCCTCGTTAATCAACCCCTTGTTCCGCGTCATTGCATACAGGCTGCGCGCCCGACGTCGCTCGTTATAAATAAAGATCAACATGGAATCACACGGTTCACCGGAACACAATCTTAGAATTCAAATGTGTTTGTGACGATAGAATTGGGAGGATACGCGGGGATAAGTTGTGAAAAAAATAATAATAATAATCATTCACTACATTATCTAATAACAGCTACTGACTCCTAACTAAGGTCGTAATTTGTATCTAGGGTATCAGAAACTACGCACACACTCATTCACACACACACCCAGACCGAGACAAACATTTGTAGTTCACACAAATATTCACCCCGTACGGGAATCGAACCCGCAACCTTACGGATGGCAGTCCGGCATGGTGACCACTCTGCCATCGAGGTCGTCAATTACTCGATCAATTGTTGAAATTGCATTAAAATCTATTAGAATAGTTCAAAAGATACACGAATAAACAGCGGGATGATTTCATTATTTATTTATTTATTAAGGACTTCAGTGAAAATTACATTAATGTTATACCATGGTAAAGATCAGGTGTCCAAAAAAGGAATATCCACTATATTCTTACGTCTAATTTGAATTTTCTTCGGAGATACAAGAATACATTTTAATACATACATTTTTATTGTTTAGTTATGGTCATTTAAAAAAGTAGAAGTAGATTCTGTTATTTATATAACTTGCAAGTTATACCTTCACACGGGTAGAACCATAGCATTTATACTAGCTTTTGCTCGCGACTTTATCTACTTCACTTCGCGTGGAATAATGACTTCCGGCAGAATTTGGGTTGTTTGGTCTTTTTCAAATACCAAAATGGGCCTCTTGTCAATAAGGATGAGTTGTATATCAAATGAAAGGTCTGTATCCATACATTCGTTATCAGTAAGGCGCATGGCTGATAGGATACTGTTCCTTTTACTATCTAGTATACTGTTCTTTTTCAAATAGACAAACAGACAGAAAAATAAATTACTATACACCCTTATTTTGAAATTGCGATACCTTATCTCACAGCTAATGTAAACGACGGGTGACAATATAATAGTGAAGTTAGTTTTTTTCTTTTGCTTTTATTTAAAAAGTTATGATAAGTCAAAGTTTTTCAAAATCCCGCCGAATTTTATTGTTATTCTACACCGAACGCTGCGATACACAGCTGAGCGCGGTCATCGACCCGAGCCGTCACAGAATACTTGATAGCTAGTGTGCCGTCTGGTAATACGGCATTTATTTAGTATTTTTTAAAGATAAGTAATCGACTATCATTTTTGATATTTTTATTGGATATATGGATTCAGTTACTGCTACAGATATTCTGATTTTAATAAGTCCCATATTTTCAAAATAGGGGTGTATAGACGGAAAAAAAGTAAATACTTTGAGAGAAATTAATGTCTGTAGCGTAAAAAAGACAAGGAAAAAGATAAATACTATAGAGTTTTATTAATTAGCAATCCATCACGATATCTTAAATTCAAAGTTAATTTATCTTTTTTATCATAATATAATTAATTAAGTATTTATCCTTCGAATAAAATGCATAGTTGGAGTACTTATCAGTTTGTTACGTTTAAGGGTACCGCATAGGGTAGTTGCCTAAATAAATTGTATTAGTTGTTAGCGCTCATGGCCCAGTGCTACCCGCGGATCACTTGTGATCCGTGCGGTTAAGCAACGTCTGGCACCGTCATGACTGTGATGGGTCATTACTAAAAATGACTTTTAATTTCATGAGCGTTTCCGTGCTTCGGAGGGCACGTAAAGCCGTCGGTCCCGGTTGTCGTACTAACATCATCGACAGTCGTTACGGGTAGTTAGAGCCCTCAAAAGTCTAACATTCAGTTTAACCAACAATGTCGTATAGCCCTCTGGGTTGTGAAGGTCTGATGGCAGTCGCTTCACGTAAAATACTGACATTCCGCCAAATCTGGTTAAACTGAAAACCGACCCCAAATAGACATGGGATAAAGGTTCGGAAAAAGAAGAAGAGTCCGTCTTTTAGATTTCCAAAAAATATTGGACACGTATTTTTTTATTTTCCATGTAAACAAATAATTAAGATGATACAGTGCATTGAAAACTCGTGAAACGTCACAGATTGCTGCAATTTTCACCAACAGTTGACGTTACAAGCCCCCACTCCAAAACTTTAATGCGTTATAACTAAGTCAGTTTTATTAATTTGATGAAACAAAAAAATACGTGTCTAATAATATTTCGAAATCTATCTGATAGACTAATTAGAATTGCAATTTGTTTACTCAGGAAAATACCCTATTATCAAAATTAATCGTTGATTAAAAATTTAAAAAACCCCAACACAATTACTTTCAAACCCCCATAACTTTTAAACGGGTCAACCGATTTTCATCAAACATGTCTAAGAACACTCGCACGTAAGTCCCCTTTAATGCAAAAAAATCTAAATTGAAATCGATTCATCCGTTCGGGAGCTATGATGCCACAGACAGACAGATACACACACACACACACACACACACACACACACACAGACATGTCAAACATGTCAAACGCAAAAAGAGGGGTGTTATACCCTCTTTTTGCGTCGGGGGTTAAAAATAAGAGTAATCATCACGCAAGACAATGCATGTAGGTCGTAGGTGTTCAAAAACCTGAGCCATGTTAAAATAAAACAGTCCAGATAAGCACAGTTATCTGGACTCTGGAGTTTTTATCTGAGACTATTTATTGCTGAAAACTGCATTATATAATCCGTTGCGTAGTTTATAAGATCTAAGGTACAAACAGCGGGTGCGGTGCGACTTTGTTACAAGCTTTTATTTAGTGTCACCTGTCCTGTTGTCTGTGATCAAATCTTGCAAGCCATGTTTCGACCACTTCTGGTTATCCGATTGAGCTGTTTGGTATACTTATGTAAGTCCCATGACGATGCAATAAAAGCTAAAAAAGCTTGTTTTTAATAAGGTTTTTTTTTATTTATTCTTGTTTTATATTATCCTAATCCTAACTAATATTATAAATGCGAAAGTAACTCTGTCTGTCTGTTACCTTTTCACGGCTAAACTACTAAACCGATTGACTTGAAATTTGGTACAGGGGTAGCTTATGGTCCAGGAAAGAACATAGGCTGTGTTTCATCCCGAAATTTCCACGGGATCGGGAACTACGCGGGTGAAACCGCGGGGCACAACTATGTACAAATAAAACCTGTTTTACAAAACGTAAACTATGTACTTAGTCTTCAAAACAAGTGTTAGAGCATTAACAACATAAATGAATTCTAAAATCATCACATTTTTTCTGCCAAAATAGCAAATAAATTTATTATAAATTTATTTTGAATTTATTTTTCATATAAATTATAGTGTTAATTATTTATTATTTTATCTTTCTATTTATTTTCAGAAATGATAAAATACCGTAAAAATCCGAATAAAATTAGATATTTATCAGTACGTCATTACATTATCGAAACTGGCTTAGTATAATCGGTATTACATTTCGAAACCAATCCAAAACCGATTTACTTTTTAATCATCATTCATTAATGCTATTTTTTGTGATTATCTATATTTTTATTGATTAAATATAAAACATGCTCAGTGCTAAAGTTCATCTAAATCGGTTGAGCCGCGTGGGCTATCTATCAAAAAACAAATTCTAATCGGTTAAGTTTCTCAGATAAGACGCATTTAAACAAACGAACTTTACCTCTTTTTATAAATTAATAACTCCTCTTGTTTTGAAGTCGGTTCAAAAATATCTTATTCTTTTTATGGTCAGTTAAAAATAGTTTAACTTTTCTCTTGATTTAAAAATACAACTGAAACAAATCATACTTTAAAAATAAAGTAAGTAACTATAGACAAAAACAATTTTGAAAATAAGACAATAGTTATTTATGGTACAAGCGAGGTAAGTTGGTGATTACTTCCGAGGCGCTATTGAGGCCCGAGCCGTCAGGCGAGCGTCTGAAGATAGCCGAGGATAGTAATCATCAATACACGCGTGTACCATACAACGTTTTCATCACACTTGCGAAGAAATTAATAATAAAATATCATTTTTCGCTAATAAATAAACAGCTTTTCTATACGCGCGCATCCAACACAACAATGGTGTTTGGCCATAGATTAAAAGACTATATGTACTTATTATCGACCTACCCTAGACCATAGACCTACCAAAAGTAAGGCAACATAGTTGAAGTTTGTTTTTAATATGTGGACACGATTTTTTTGGTATCGAAACTTTTTTAAAATTAAAGAAAATAAAAAAAAAATGTCTATAACTCACTTGTGAATAAAACGTGTCATTATTCAACTGTTTTTGAAAAAATACTTATCAATTTTAAGTAATGATACCTATATACAAAAAATCAACTAGCCCATTTTCGTAATACTTACATACAATAAAAAATAACCGTCTTTTTTGAAGTCAGTTAAAAACACTTAAAAAAAGATTAAAAATATTTCAACACACCTTTCGATTTTTAAAATACCTAAAACAAAACAAAAGCCTTCTTTTCCTGAAAAATACTTTAAAAAGGTCAAAAATACTTCACGTTTCCTCTTAATTTCTAAAATTCACCCCTTTAAAAATAAAGTACCAATTCCCACCCCCGTAATTCCACACACTGGTGTCAATTAGCGACTCGGAATTTGGGAAATTTATTTTGCACCCCTTTCAAACGTCCCGGAGTTTAATTGACTCATTTCACGAGCGAAACCGGGGGCGGTGGCATGTCAATCCTTTTTAATTTTTATTGAATATTTTTAATGCGATACTAGGCGGGGAAAGTGTATTTGGTCGCGTTATATTAGTGGATATTGGTGTGGAATAAAATGTGGAAGTGTTTTGTTTATAAGACGATGCTGTTATTGAGATCCTATGGGCACAGACCAAGTAGCACAGAAATGATGTACAAAATATATGGATAACTGGGGGTTGACTCCGCAATTTGACATTATTTGATCAGATAATATGTCATGTCTAAGAACACTCGCACGTAAGTCCCCTTTAATACAAAAAACTAAATTGAAATCGGTTCATCCGTTCGGGAGCTATGATGCCACAGACAGATACACACACACACACAGACACGTCAAACTTATAACACCCCTCTTTTTGCGTCGGGGGTTAATAAAACAAAATTCGATTCTTTAAATGATAGTACAAGCGTAGGGTAATCCCTACTAGTCATAATATTTTAGATTATGACTATACTGATACGACAAAAAAAATACAAAAACACCTTCCTTTAGAAAAATCACAGAGAATAGTTAATTCAGAAAATCAAATAATAGTTATTTATGGTACAAGCGAGGTAAGTTGGTGATTACTTCCGAGGCGCTATTGAGGCCCGAGCCGTCAGGCGAGGGTCAGAAGATAGCCGAGGATAGTAATCATCAATACACGCGTGTACCATACAACGTTTTTCAACACATTTGCGAAGAAATTATCATTTTTCGTTAAAAAATAGTCAATTTTTCTATTCGCGCGCATCCAACACAACAATGGTGATCGGCCAAAGACTAAAAGAATAAACTTATTAAAAAAAATCGAATAAATGAATGAATGGAATCGACCATAGACCTACCAAAAGTAAGGCAACATAGTTAAAGTTTGTTTTTAAAATGTATGGTCAAAATTTTTTTGGTATCGAAACTTTTTTAAAAACAAAGCAATTTAAAAAAACAATCTATAACTCACTAGTGAATCAAGCGTGTCATTATTCAACTGTTTTTGCACAAATAAGAGCCCCTTTATGAGCAAGTGTGTTGAAAAAATTTGTAATGTTAAAAAACTTAACAATTAATAATATCCTGGAAACCCATCCAAACCCGCGTGCTAGCGCTAGTGTGCCGCGGTACAGGGTGTCGCAATATTTCACGATGGATATTGGATGTTACGCCACATGCGTCGGGGGACGATCTAATAACGATACGGGGTTCGGTGCTCGGATAGGAAAACGGTAACCAACATTTTTTGGAACGAAGTTCCTTATCGCGCGTTGCGAGATGGGGCTAGATGGAAACAATTAAGACGAAAAGTTGTAACATAGCTTTTCAAATTTCGAACAGCGCGCGTTTATTTTTTATTCAGTGGGAAGGTTTTTAGCATAATTTTATCCCCATATTCCTACGGGAACGGCACCTACGTGGGTGAAACCGCGGGGCGGCGCTAGTATGTAAATAAAAAACATTTTGAAACCGGTGCTTAGACCATCGATCGAACTTCATGATATTTTGGGAGTAGGTATTTTTAGCACAGAAATTTTATTTTCACTATCGTTAAATGATTGGAAATAATTTACAACTTTAGATTAACCGAGAACGTGTTTTTATTAGATTTTTTTTCATTAAAATGTTATTAACGTCAATAAAATATCATACTACTCTTAAAGAATGTTACTTTCCCATATAAAAATGTCAGAATTTTATCTAATGATTGCAATCTTGTAAAATCTAAAGATTTTCGATTTTTAACTAGTCTAATAATAAAACCTAATATTATACAGAACCTCCCAAATATCCAAACTGTTTCTCTTTATGTACCGTGGTTCTAAAGACTCGATTTTTAACTAGTCTAATAATAAAACCTAATATTATACAGAACCTCCCAAATATCCAAACTGTTTCTCCCATTGTACAGTGGTTTATTCATATTCATATTAAATTTCTTTCGTGTGTAATGTCTCTATAGGGACAGAGATATACATATATGTGATACATATGTTTTACAGAAGTCGTTACATAAATCAAATTCTTTTCTCCATTCCGTGGGTCATTTTAAGTTATTATTCTATCTTACTGGACACTAAATGTGGTATGCTATTTGTAATAGAGTAGTCGACAAAAAAAAATATTAGACCGTCTTATAGATTAAAAAAAAATTGGACATGATTTTTTTTATATTCCATTTAAACAAATAATAAAGACGATACAGTACAAACGTCACAGGTTGCTGCAATTTTTACTAACAGTTGACGTCACAAGCTCCTAAACTTTAATGCGTTATAACTAAGTCAGTTTTATTATTTTGATGAAACAAAAAAATACATGTCTAATATTTTTTCGAAATCTATCTGACGGACTAATTACAATTTCAATTTGTTTACCTTTTAATTACAATTTAAAGTTGTATAGCGAAGATTTGCTTTCTGTAGTGAATGAGTTTAAAAATAATGTATGTATTACTTATAAGTAACTGCGCCCCGCGGTTTTGCCCACGTGAATTCCAATCCCATGAGAATTTCGGGATAAAAAGTATATCATGTGTTATTCTTAGTTATAAGGAACATCTGTACCAAATTTTATCTATATCGATACAGTAGTTTTTGCGTGAAAGAGTCACAAACATCCATCCATCGAAACTTTCGCGTTTATAATATTAGTAGCGGCCCCACGGTTTCACCCGCGTAGTTCCCGTTCCCGTAGGAATATGGGGATAAAACTGCTAAAAACCTTCCCACTGAATCACTCTATCTATGAAAACAAACCGCATCAAAATCCGTTGCGTAGTTTTAAAGATCTAACCTTATACATATAGGGACAGAGAAAGCGACTTTGTTTTATACTATGTAGTGATCAGGTTTTTTTTATATTCCGATGTTTTATTGAGAGAATATTATCAATGCTTTAATACTTCTTGTATCAAAGCAGTATTTTTCTCTACTTTTCTCTGTTTAATTTTCTTTCTCGTAACATCAAAGGCGCCCTATTGTTTGATTTTAATTTCAAATTCATTTATTATTCATCCCCTACTTGAGTCTCCTTTCAAATTACCCCTTTTTAGATTCTCTTGGGTGATATTTATTATAGTGAATTGATGGTAAAATGAGATTTTATTGAATTAAATATTGATATATTGTTCACTAGCTGTGCCACTGCACTGGTTTTACCCGCGTGGAACCTTATCCCGTGGGAATTTTGGGATAAAAATATCATATGTGTTATTCCTAGGTATGAGAAACATCTGTACCAAATTTCATTAAAATCCATTCAGTAGTTTTTGCGTGAAAGAGGAACAAACATCCACACATCCACACTCACAAACATTCGGCTTTATAATATAAGTTTGAATTTGATTCTGATTATATACTGATTAAATATTTAATTATTCTACAAAAATAACATCCATTTTTTAAGTTAATTAAAAGACTAACTGATAGAAAAAATATGTATATAATTATTTATAGCTATTGGAATTTCAAAAAGCGATCAAATAATATTCACGTGAGGTTTCCCAAAAATTTCCAAGCAAAATAACACCAACACGAGTAAAGGAATCTACACGTAATAAATAACAAAGATATGAATCCACCTTTAATTAAACCAAAAGGGGAATAGAAAAATAATCGATCATATGTCAGCGATTTTTCTGACCAACCCCCGATTTGACACCCTGTTTCCACCCCCTAACACCCCGCCGGACCTTTGTTGTGGTTTTTTTAACAACCCCCAACGTGTGCCTGCAATAAAAGCTCAATTGAATATTCTTTTTTTCAAGACTTTTTCAAAATATCGTCTGCTTTTGTTGGTAGTTTCGACCGCGTTCAAATGCTTGGATGAAAATGGAGGATTTGAATATTTCAATGTGTTTAAATGCAACACAGACTGTACAAAAACGAAATGTCTAGTCGTCTGCTGATCTCTATATATAGAAATTAGCCCAAAATAATTATTCTTCGCGTACGAAGTCGCGGGGCAGAAGCTAGTCTCTATATATACAAACTAGCGGAGCCCCGCGGTTTCACCCGCGTAGTTCCCGTTCCCGTAGGAATATGGGGATAAAATTGCTAAAAATCTTCTCACTGAATCACTCTATCTATTAAAACAAACCGCATCAAAATCCGTTAGATCTAAGCATACATAGGGACAGTGAAAGCGACTTTGTTTTATACTATATAGTGATGAATCCCTATTTCCCTTGGTCAATTGGTCAAGGCATCACGCGTGAACTACTGAACCGATTGACTTAAAATTTGGTACAGGGGTAGCTTATGGTCCAGTGAATGACATAGGCTAGTTTTGTCCCGAAATTCACACGGGATCGGGAACTATTCGGGTAAAACCGCCGGCCACAGCTTGTCAGTAAAGAATCAACTTAAACAGATATATTTTTGATTGAAATTAATTATTTGGAACGAACTTATTACTTCTACATATTTGTGTTTTTAAAAGTTACTGCCCATCCCACTTACATTTAGAAATGTAGGCTGGAAATATTGAAATATTTATGTTGTTAAAACTATTTTAACGTATTTCTGTCTGGGTCATTGCTGACTAAGAATAATTAAGCATTTAAAAAACTAGGACTAAAAAAGAAGTTGAATTATACTCTAAAATACCAAGTTAAATATGTACTTTATTGAGTTTGTTAAGTACTATACTTCCTACTAATATTATAAAGCCGAATGTTTGTGAGTGTGGATGTTTGTTCCTCTTTCACGCAAAAACTACTGAATGGATTTTAATGAAATTTGGTACAGATGTTCCTCATACCTAGGATTAACACTTAGGATACTTTTTATCCCAAAATTCCTACGGGATAAGGTTCCACGCGGGTAAAACCGCGGGGCACAGCTAGTACTAAATAAACTTATACACGAAAAAACCAGTAAGTATATGGATAATATCCATTTCATTTCTTTCCCCCTCGTGGTGTCAGAGCGTGGCCATCTGGATGTAACGAGGGAAACATTGCCGAGGGGTCTGGACGCCTGGGTAATGTCAACCGGCTCGTGTCAAGTGGGAAAAAGTATATTAGTTGTAATGTGAGTTGGAGTGGGAATCGTTTTTAAAATTATTTTAATTGAAATAAAACTACTTAATTACGTGACCCTAAACTTATAATTTCGGTCAGTATAATAATAGTTATTTATGGTACAAGCGAGGTAAGTTGGTGATTACTTCCGAGGCGCTTTTGAGGCCCGAGCCGTCAGGCAAGGGTCTGAAGATAGCCGAGGATAGTAATCATCAATACACGCGTGTACCATACAACGTTTTTCAACACATTTGCGAAGAAATTATCATTTTTCGCTAATAAATAAACAGTTTTTCTATTCGCGCGCATCCAACACAACAATGGTGATCGGCCAAAGACTAAAAGAATATACTAATAAAAAAAAAATCGAATGAATGAATGGAATCGACCATAGACCTAACAAAAGTAAGGAAACATAGTTGAAGTTTGTTTTTAAAATGTATGAACACAATTTTTTTGGTATCGAAACTTTTTTAAAATGAAAGCAATTTTAAAAAAACAATCTATAACTCACTAGTGAATAAAACGTGTCATTATTCAACTGTTTTTGCACAAATAAGAGCCCCTTTATGAGCAAGTGTGTTGAAAAAAAATGACTATTTTTATTTTTCTTTCACATTACATGCTAGCAGATGTTTTCACGGCAATTAGAACTCAAATCATATAGGTAATCATGTATTGAGTTTGTATTTAAAGAAAAGCACAATATGAATATTATAGATACGAAGTGTCTAGTCATCCAGTAATTCGGACGAATAAAATTGTGAAACCGCGGGGCGCCGTTAGTTTTACTATAAAATATGAATTTAATGCCAAAACACATTATATATAATTCAATTTGGAAATTAAAAATTTACGGACGATTAATATAGTCGTCCGTAAATCTTATTCATCCGACTAGCGAACGAATGACATTATATTAAACGTCCATTCTAGCGGACGCCTAGCAACAGCCATTATAGATATTTCAAAACAAGACTCAATATTAAAATTAAGAAATAACACATTTTTTACATTAGGGATGTTCCTTTGTTTCTGTAAAATATAAAAAAGATTGTCGATAAAAATACAATATCTTTTACATAGAGTAAACTTTGAGAGCGTCGGTGGCGCAGGGGATGAGGCCGTTGACTTCCGATCGGAAGGTGCCTGGTTCGAACCCCGCCAGTCCCGCCACGTACCAATGTGTTTTCAATTAACGAATTCATATGTACGTTAATTTCGACGCTCTTACGGTGAAGGAAAACATCGTGAGGAAACCTGCACACACCTGGGAAGAAATTCTAAGGTGGTGTGTGAAGTCGACCAACCCGCACTTGGCCAGCGTGGTTGACTAAGGCCTAATCACCCTAATTCAGGGTAGGCTCGTGCCCCTCGGTGGGGACATTATATGAGCTGATGATGATGAAACTTAGTAATTGACATACATATCTTAAAACTTGAATTATAATTTAAAAAAAATTGACCTCTAAATCAGTCAATTAATCAACCTCTAACCCACACCACACCAGTCCAGGTAGTGATGTAAAATAAATACAGTTCGTACCCCGTGTTCCTCCCTCCATTGTACCCCGGGCTCTGGTCTCGGTACAAAGGTAGAATAACATCCACAATCCACCCCTTGTCGTACCGATTAATATTTAAACAAGATTTTGTAGGGGTGGGAAAGGGTATCGATATAATAAATAATAAATTGAATGTTAGGGCTATTAAACTTATGAAAGTTTGTGATACGAAAATGATTTTGGACCATTCAAATAATAAATTGTTTATAGTTTTAACTGTGGAAATCTCGGGATTTCCACGGGGACGGCCCCATTGAAATTTCACCTGTATGGCGGCGTGCGTTGCGGAAACACCTTTATCCCATGTCTATTTGGGGTCGGTTTTCAGTTTGACCAGATTTGGCGGAATGTCAGTATTGTACGTGAAGCGACTGCCATCAGACCTTCACAACCCAGAGGGCTATACGACAGTTTTTGGTTAAACCAAATGTTAGACTTTTGAGGGCTCTAACTACCCGTAACGACTGTCGATTATGTTAGTACGACAGCCGGGACCGACGGCTTTACGTGCTTTACGGCTTTAAATCCAATCCAAGTGACAAACTATTTGTATGCCGATGTATTTGAACTTTTTATTCTGAAAGAATGTACTTTCTATAATTGTTTTCATACTTTTTAAAGTCCTATTTGTTAAAAATATAATTAAATTTTTTAAGTACTTATATTTTTTTATATATTTTATTCTGAAAAATAAACAATTTATTTATATTTTTCGTTATTGATACTTTAAAATATCGATAAACAATCTAATCTGTGTCCCATCCCTATCGCCCGCAGGCGACGACGCGTTCCAATTAGCTAAAACAAATACCGCCTCTGACAGCTATACAGACATTCCGTATTATATGTATATAGGTAGGGAACAGACCATAATCTTTATATCACCTTGTTATACTGACCATTGATATTACAGTAGAACGTCGATTATCCAAACGCCAATAGGGTAGTTTCCTGGGTAAACAAATTGCAATTCTAATTATTCCGTCAGATAGATTTCGAAATAATATTAGACACGTATTTTTTGTTTCATCAAACTAATAAAACTGACTTCGTTATAACGCATTAAAGTTTAGGAGTGGGGACTTGTGACGTTGCACGAGTTTTCAACGCACTGTATCGTCTTAATTATTTGTTTACATGAAAAATAGATAAATACGTGTCCAATATTTTTTGGAAATCTAAAAGACGGACTAATAAATTTTTTTTAGGCAACTACCCTACTATCCGAATCGGTCCTAAGCGTAATTATTGCTACTATGTACCCCTATCATTGTTGTGAATTTTATTATTTTCTATTTTTGTTAAGACCTGATGAGGTTGCAACTTACTCTGATCGAGGAACATTAGTGTATAACTGTGTTTGTTAAACTTATTAAAGTTTATTCTGTGTGACAGTTCGTTTTTCTTTCATTTGTCGTCTACGTCTGATTAACCGAATTGAAAATTCGGTTAGTAGAAGCGTTCTATATACTCGTATAACCAAAAAATTTCGTATAGCCCTCTGGGTTGTGAAGGTCTGATGGCAGTCGCTTCACGTAAAATACTGACATTCCGTCAAATCTGGTTAAACTGAAAACCGACCCCAAATAGACATGGGATAAAGGTTCGGAAAAGAGAGCTCGGAATCGAACTCAAATTCCAGTACCAAATATAAACTGACCATTTAAATCCAAAGAATCGTCAAAAGATTTGTAATTTTGGTGTAAAATCGTGATAGTAATATTAAAAGGACCAAAATTGTTATTTTATATGCAGAATGTAATGTCTTGGTCCTCGCTAAGGGCGGGAAATCGCGGTTGACTTGGCAATTACATCCCTACGCTGTCTCACGTTGTACCGCGGGCGATAGGTTTTGATACTTGACCGTAATTTTTGTGATTGATTTTTGTAGGATGAAAATTGACATACTGAGGGCCTATTTCACGATCTTCAAGTAAAGTTACTCACCAAGTAAAGTTAGTTTTGTCTCTTTCTTACTTAATATCAAGAGACATAGACAAAACATGTGAACTCGGGACGTTACTTGAAGACGGTGAAATAGGCCCTTAGTGTAGTATTATTTAGTGTGTGCACTGTTGGTGTTTCATATAAATAAATAAGTGAATAATAAACGACTAAAGTCTGTGTATGTTCTATCTAGAAGGCATAAAATTGCCGTCGATTTGGGGTCTAACATCAACGACAATTGTTACGGGTATTAGAGCCCTCAGTAGTCTAACATTATGTACCTAATTATCTTCTATTGCTACTAAAAATTATTTAATTTCATAATTATTATTGTATAAATTACTTTTAATCAATATTTGTACACCCCCGAGGGTATATCACAGTGGTTCCTCGTGGACTTACTACGAACATTTTTACCTGTGATAGCAAATAAAGGACATTTCGTTTCAAAACATTTGTTTTATCTAAGAATGCTTTTTATTGCCCTTCAGTCCTTGCCGGCAGTCGCTTTGCCAAAGGCTCGTATTTTACGTGAAGCGAACTAAAACCTGACATCGAATAGAAATAGGATAAAATTTCGGATGAAGAATATAGACCAAGTATCAAGACCATTCACGCGCGCTACATTTCCAGTCTCTCGACTTCTTATCTCGGGGTTGTAGCATGAATTTAAATATTTAATTAAAAACTTATTGCGATAGGGTTGTCAACACAATATTAATATTTTAATAAATTTAATACTTAATACATATTGAAATAAGTAATTTGTTCAGTTTGGACGCCTTTGCGGGTTCGATTCCTGGCCGATACACAATTTGTATATTTCAAATATGGCTTTGGTTTGATTAGAATTAATATTGACGTCACAAATACTCAATATTTTAAAATTTTACCAGTGCTTCGGAGGGCACGTAAAGCCGTTGGTCCCGGCTGTCGTACTAACATCATCGACAGTCGATAAGGGTAGTTAGAGCTCTCAAAAGACTAACATTTGGTTTAACCAAAAAATGACGCATAGCCCTCTGGGTCGTGAAAGTATGATGGCAGTCGCTTCACGTAAAATACTGACATTCCGCCAAATCTGGTTAACTGGAAACCGACCCCAAGTAGACATGGGATAAAGGTTCGGGAAAAGATTTTACTCTTAATTTAATTTGCACTGTATAAGTAGTTTTGTTTACCCTATGTTTAAGTATGCTTGTGTCTGGAGTGGGTTCACGTCAATAGTGAATTGGACGGGAATCGAACTCACGACCGCTCGATTACCAGCCATGTTTTCTTTTACGAATACTTTAGAGCTCATAATAAAGACATAATATGTGCTTCTTTGCTACTCAAACTGAAAAAATATTTCAAATAAAATATCTTAAACCCGACAACCCTAAGTAATGTCTTAATTAAAAAATAACAGCAATTTGTCGAACGATTGAAATCAGAGTTTGAACACAAACTAATTACAGTCGGAGCAGGGGGCGCGAGCTAAACTTATTTAATAATTGTTCTCTGTATGAATGTAGGTCCGTAGTTTGTGATACCCTAGATATGGTACATACTTATAACGTAACATAATCATTCCCTCCATCATCTCATTACAGTAACTGACCCCTAACTAGATTTATTATCTGTATCTGGGGATTCTAGGGTATCTGACACACTATTGATATCTTTGATTTACACGAACACTACACATTGAAATAAAACACTTAAACGGATTTTGTTTTACATTTTCTGACGTTTCGGATTCTTTACAGAACCCGTGATCACAGAAGACTAAGATGGAAGACGTCTGTACAAAGTAATGTAAAAAAGTTTACTACCTTCAATATTCTGACTTTTCTGATTCTGAATTTTAAAGACATTTTTTTTAAATACATTTCCGAATCTGTGATAAATTCACAATGTATTTAAAATTATATTCAAAATATTGAAGGTAGTAAACTTTTTACATTACTTTGTACAGACGTCTTCCATCTTAGTCTTCTGTGATCACGGGTTCTATAAATAATCCGAAACGTCAGAAAATGTAAAACAAAATACAACCACGACAAAAATCCGTTTAAGTGTTTTATTTCAATATCTGACACACTCATTCAAACACACACACCCAGATAGAGATAAACATTTGTAGAGTCAACCGCGCTGGCCAAGTGCGGGTTAGTCGACTTCGCACACAACCTTAGAATTTCTTCGCGTGTGCAGGTGGTGTATACTAGCTGTGATCCGCGGTTTCACCCGCGTAGTTCCCGATCCCGTAAGAATTTCAGGATAAAACATAGCCTATTATCTTTCCCGGACCATAAGCTACCCCTGTACCAAATTTCAAGTCAATCAGTTCAGTAGTTTAGCCGTGAAAAGGTGACAGACAGACAGAGTTGCTTTCGCATTTATAATATTAGTTAGGATTAGTATAGATATAGATCTATATTAATGATGGTCCGAAATCATACGATAACTTTGAAAACCTGCAAATGATATAAAGGCCCTTGACAATGGGAAGTTGGTCCATGAATTTATTGGTTATCTGAGGGCGCACAAGAGGGATGAATGCGGATGGTTTGGACGTTAAGGGTTAAGGGGTAGATATGATATGTATAGTATAGGGGTAAGATTTTAAAAGAATTTTGTTTTGGTTTAAAGTGTACTGTGCTACATACCATATCGTCAGAAAATGTAAAAGTAAATTATAACCTCGACAAAAATTCGTTAAAGTAGTGTTTATGTAAATCAAAGAAATCAATATTTATAGTTATTTATGGTACAAGCGAGTAAAGTTGGTGAATACTTCCGAAGCGCTATTGAGGCCCGAGCCGTCAGGCGAGGGTCTGAAGATAGCCGAGGATAGTAATCATCAATACACGCGTGTACCATACAACGTTTTTCAACACACTTGCGAAAAAAAAAACATTTTACGCTAACAAATAAACAGTTTTTCTATTCGCGCGCATCCAACACAACAATGGTGATCGGCCATAGACTAAAAGAATACACTTATTAAAAAAACGAATGAATGAATGAATGGAATCGACCATAGACCTGTCAAAAGTAAGGCAACATCATAGAATAAGGATCACGACCAAGATTCTCTCTGGTCTCAACATAGTTAAAGTTTGTTTTTAAAATGTAGGACACAATTTTTTTGGTATCGAAACTTTTTTAAAAACAAAGCAACGTGAAAAAATATCTATAACTCACTAATGAATAAAACGTGTTATTATTCAACTGTTTTTGCACAAATAAGAGCCCCTTTATGACCATTGTGTGTTGGAAAATATTTTATAATGTGATGTTGAGGTCATCCGTGATCACAGCGCTTGCAACAGCGTCGAAATATCGGAAACTCGAAATAAATAATATACATGGTAAATATCCCGTCAATCATAATAATTCTAGCCGAAGAGTTTGTTTGGTTGATTATCATGATATAGAAACAGTGTTACACATGTTTTTTCTGTTTCCTATTTATAGAAAACGAGAAGGACAGAGATATTCAGATTAATCACTCAGCGAATTGCAATAACATCCAATCAGTCTTGTAGACTGTGATGTATTAACTGTCGTCTGTCTGTCTGTCTGTCCTAATTACATTCTAACATTAGATTTAATTATCTATTGTGTCATTTCAAATTACTGGTTAATTTGTGTCTGTATCTTATATATTTTTTTTACTAGCAGCGCCCCGCGGTTTCACCCGCGTAGTTCCCGTTCCCGGAATTTCGGGATAAAAAGTATCCTATGTTCTTTCCCGGACCATTAGCTACCCCTGTACCAAATTTCAAGTTAATCGGTTCAGTAGTTTAGCCTTGAAAAGGTAACAGACAGACAGAGTTACTTTCGCATTTTAATATTAGTTACGAAGTTAGGATTAGGATAAGTTAGGATTTACTTAATTACGTAATATACGATGCTTACTTTCGTTTTTAGGGTTCCGTACCCAAAGAGTAAAAACGGGACCCTATTACTGAGACTTCGCTGTCCGTCTGTCACCAGGCTGTATCTCAAGAACGGTGATAGCTAGACAGCTGACATTTTCACAGATGATGTATTTCTATTGCCGCTATAACAACAAATACTAAAAATTAAATAAATATTTAAGGGGGCTTACAACGACCGTTCGTTAGTTCGTTTTTTTAGTTATACATCACTATTTTAAAGTCATTGGATAAATAATGTGTAAATCTAGTGTAAATGGTATCTACTTCTGTATCGATTTAGATTAAATTTAGTGCAGATGTTCCTTATAACTAGGAATAACACATAGGATACTTTTTATCCCGAAATTTCCATGGGATTGTTATGTTTTATTGTTAACCTTTTGTAGTCGCAAATCGATAATTTAAAACCATCCAGATAATTCAAATTAAAGAAGTTCCTGAAGCTATAAAGAAAATCAAGCGAAGTCTATGATTTTATACACTACTATTTCTCCCTAAACTAATTTAGACCGGGCAATTTACGAAAGTCATTAATTACCTGTGGATCAAAGATGTCACTACGATCAACTCTGATGACGTCTCCGGGCTAGATCTAGATCACCTTGTTAACATTTGTCTAACCTAGATACTAACTACTATTCCGTGCTTCAGAGGGCACGTAAGCCGTCGGTCCCGGCTGTACTAACATAATCGACAGTCGTTACGGGTAGTTAGAGCCCTCAAAAGTCTAACATTTGGTTTAACCAAAAAATGTCGTATAGCCCTCTGGGTTGTGAAGGTCTGATGGCAGTCGCTTCACGTAAAATACTGACATTCCGCCAAATCTGGTTAAACTGAAAACCGACCCGAAATAGATATGGGATAAAGGTTCGGAAAAGAGATATTACAACTATTATTTATTCTGTGATTAGATACTAAATTGATCTTGTTGGCTAATCTTTTTTAGTTCAAAATATGACAAGGGACAATTCGTACAAATCGCCACTTTATAAAAAAACTAGTAGCTCCCCGCGGTTTCACCCGCGTAGTTCCCGTTTTCGTGGGATGACAGGGATAAAATAGCCTATGTCACGCACTGATAAATTAGCTTTCCATTAGTGAAAGAATTTTTGAAATCGGTCCAGTAGTTTCGGAGCCTATTCATTACAAACAAACAAACAAATATTTCCTCTTTATAATATTAGTATAGACTAGCAGAGCCCCGCAGTTTCCCCGCGTAGTTTTAAATTTACCCCCTTTTCTCCCCCTAGGGGAGGAATTTCCAAAAATCCTCTCTTAATGGTAGCCTACTCCCCCCAACAAACACACGTGCCAAACAGCTCTCTACGACCAGTCGTTTCGGCTGTGCGTTGTCTGTCAGTCAGTACATCACTCAGTAACGGAAGAGTTTGTTATAGATTACTGGACCAATTTAGGTGAAATTAGGAAATTCTGCCGAAAGTCATTCCACGCGGATGAAGTCGCGGGCAATAGCTAGTTTTGAATATAGGAGTAACAAACATTTTAGAAAGCTTTTTTAGAATTACTTAGTTATACCCCTCGGCATTGCAAAAAGACATTGAAATCCGTGCAAAGCCGAATGAAATGGCTGTCTTTTTTTATTTTTTAACCCAAAAGTTGTAACAATGGTGAATTTAAGAAATGAATATTTATAGGAACATGAATATTCAGGCGTTCGTTAAGAACGGAAAAATATTTTAAGAAACGTTACATTTAGGTGTTAAATTTAATTTAAATTTATAATTATGCCTCGTGGCTTTACTTGCGTTAATACTCCGTAAGAATCTACGGAAGGTACTTTTAACCGACTTCAAATAAGGAGGAAGTTCTCGACATAAGTACATAACATAACATAATCATTCACTCCATCATCTCATTACAGTAACTGACCCCTAACTAAGTCCGTAACTTGTATCTATGTTATCAGAAACTACGCACACACTCATTCACACACATCCAGACCGAGTTAAACATTTGTGAGATAAAAAAAAACACAAAGAAAATAAAAAAATAAAAAAAATATGGCATGAAGGTTGCCCCATTATAATAGTAGCAGATTTTAGTGTGGCAGGGTAAAAAAAATGTGGTTCACATAAATATTCACCCCGCACGGGAATCGAACCCGCAACCTTATGGATGGCGGTCCGGCATGGTGACCACTCTGCCATCGAGGTCGTCATATAACTAGAATTTTGTATGTTTATTGCCTCCCATTATTAAGTTATCTTTTTATAAATACTTTTTATATTACAACTTGACGCTGGAGGTTCCATATTTGCTGTCGTACTAACATCATCGACAGTCGTTACGGGTAGTTAGAGCCCTCAAAAGTCTAACATTTGGTTTAACCAAAAAATGTCGTATAGCCCTCTGGGTTGTGAAGGTCTGATGGCAGTCGCTTCACGTAAAATACATTCCACCAAATCTGGTTAAACTGAAAACCGACCCCAAATAGACATGGGATAAAGGGACGGAAAAGAGAATAGGTTTCTTATTTATTCCTTATACCTACACATTCAGTTAATCCACTAACAAACTCAATTAAATGTGCGTGTTTAATGGCAGTGTGCTACCTAACACTGCTAAGTATAAAACCGCAATAATATAACATTAAATTTAAAATTTAAAAAACCTCGAACACGAATACTTTCAACCCCCATAACTTTTAAACGGGTCAACCGATTTTCATCAAACATGTCTAAGAACACTCGCACGTAAGTCCTCTTTAATACAAATACCGATTTCAAAACTAAATTGAAATCGGTTCATCCGTTCGGGAGCTATGATGCCACAGACAGACAGATACACACCCACACACACAGACACGTCAAACTTATAACACCCCTCTTTTTGCGTCGGGGGTCAAAAAATGTAACTACACAGTAAAACACATTTAAAACCAGGTAAATCCCACCCCAAATTACAATCACAGGGGGTTAACAGAACAAATTAACTACAAAATGGGGGTGATTAAATTCTAATTACCTAATCCACCCCCAGTCTGATAATCTAACAAATTTTCTCGCGGAATTAGCGGGATGAAACGGTTTGCTTCAATGTTTAGGATAAGCTTTATCTAAATTAACGTTTTGTAGATATTTTCGTTTTTCTTATTTCTTGCTTTATATCCTACTAATATTATAAATGCGAAAGTTTGTATGTCTGTGAGCTTGGATGTTTGTTCCTCTTTAACGCAAAAACTACTGTACCCATTTTTATGGTACCTTTTGGTAAATTTGGTTCCTTATAGCTAGGAATAACACATAGGATACTTTTTATCCCGAAATTCCCATGGGATTGCGTATAAGTAATCATATGTTTTTTTGTTAACTTTTTATATTCGCAACCAAATAGATGGCGCTGTTACTTATTTTTTTAACACATGATGGTGAATTGTGCCGAGACTGTATGATACTACGAGCTACGCATTCTCACGGGAGCGGGTACTACGCGGGTAAAACCGCGGGGCGCTGTTAGTATTTTATAAACTTTATAATAAACACTGCGCCCCAGGTTTTACCCGCGTGAATCCCAAATAATTTCGGGATGAAAAGTATCCTATGTGTTATTCCTAGTTGTAAGGAACATCTGTACCAAATTTAATCTAAATCGATGCAGTAGTTTTTGCGTGAGAGTGGAACAAACATACAAACTCACAAACATTCAAACTTTTGCATTTATAATATTACTAGCGGCGCCCCGCGGTTTCACCCGCGTAGTTCCTGTTCCCGTAAGAATATGGGGATGAAATTATGCTAATAACCCTTTATTGCTAATAACCCACTGAATCACTATCCATTAAAACAAATCACATCAAAATCCGTTGCGTAGTTTTAAAGATGTAAGCATACATAGGGACAGAGAAAGCAATTTTGTTTTATACTATGTAGTGACTAGCAGGAATTAGTAGGATATCACCTTGTGGCGACATCTGCACGCCACACAGGAACTAAGTACTAACAGCGACATCTATCCGCAACCGTGGGAAATAACTGAAGAGTCCTGAATCGCGCAAGCGAAATTTACAACGCAATTGACTATGTCGGGCAGCTCCCACCAGACATAACACCAGTCTGGTCGGAGGATCCTCCCTTTTCAAATGGGGATTCCCCTAACCCCATAGCAACGCCTCGTGGTCTAAGATATTATGTCACTTGCTGATAAATTAGCTTTCCATTAGTGAAATATTTTTTGAAATCGGTTCAGTACTTTCGGAGCCTATTCGTTACAAACAAATCTTTCCTCTTTATAATATTAGTATAGATATTAAGGTAGACTGTCCACTAAACATTAGGCTATGTCTAGACTAAAATAAATCGATAAACATTAGATTTTGAAAACGGTTTCAATTAGATTTGACAACGCTTTTAACGCCTAAACTCTGGCCAAAAATGTACTTAAATATCGTCGCTTTTATTAAATACTAGCGAAAATAGTGAACCTCCAGATATTCTTTCTTAAAAACCTTTTGTCTGCAGTAGACATGTGTAAGTAATGCGAGTGATATATATAATACTAGCTGTGCCTCGCGTAGTTCCCGTTCCCGAGGGAATTTCGGGATAAAAAGTATCCTATGTCCTTTTCCTGGTTCTTATCTACCTCCCCACCAATTTTCAGCCAAATCGGTCCAGCCGTTCTTGAGTTATAAGTGGCGTAACTAACACGACTTTCTTTTATATATATAGATGATGCATTACACGTGTTGTCACCCGACCGCGTACTGTAATATCACCTATTACTTGACCGAACTAAACATCACACTAAACATTAGGCGTGATGTTATAGTAATATCACGACTAGCGCACGGCATGTTCAGTGTGATGAGATGAATAATTTGGTTAAATTTTTAAATAGTTCGTGTATGTTCGGTTTCTTCTTCCGTGGTTCGGTACCGAGTTAGTATAAAGGAAAATCAACTTTATAAAAATTACTAGTAACGCGACGGACGCATCACATCGCATCACACCTATTACTCGTATCACGTTTAAGCATCACTTCGAACATCACATGTGATGGTAACATCACGTGTGATGTTCGATGTTCGTAATATTTTTGAAAGTTTTTTGAAATGGTGTAAATTCCATATAGTTCTAGAGCGGCAATCGAAATATAACTGCTTGGTTATCATATATGTAATATACACCCCTATTTTGAATTCAAGATACTTAATCACACAGCTAATGTAAACGACGGGTGACAATATAATAGTGAAGTTAGTTTTTTTCTTTTGCTTTTATTTAAAAAGTTATGATAAGTCAAAGTTTTTCAAAATCCCGCCGAATTTTATTGTTATTCTACACCGAACAACAGGCGAACGCTGCGATACACAGCTGAGCGCGGTCATCGACCCGAGCCGTCACAGAATACTTGATAGCTAGTGTGCCGTCTGGTAATACGGCATTTATTTAGTATTTTTTAAAGATAAGTAATCGATTATCATTTTTGATATTTTTATTGGATATATGGACTCAGTTACTGCTACAGATATTCTGATTTTAATAAGTCCCATCATTTCAAAATAGGGGTGTATAAGTAAATTAAAAACCTGATTTTTGAAAATATTTTTATATTATTTGCCTATTTTTCACCGCTTTTCTATTGTCCTAATTCAACACTAATCGTCCCTTGTTGTCGACGATGCCGACGCTCTGCATCCAGTTGATGAACCCTCTGTTCTGTCTCATGTCTGCTTTCTTACCACCCACGCACTCGGCTAGCGGCCGGCGGCGCCACACTGGGAACATAATATAAAATACTAATACTTAATAGAAACTGTCTCACTTTGCTTTTGATTAATTTACTCCCCCATTTATATAACACTAGCAGCGCCCCGCGGTTTCACCCGCGTAGTTCCCCTTCCCGATTATTCGATTTTTTCTCACCTTTTAAAACTTCCCTAGACCTTCACGAACATTTCAAGACCAAGATAAGATAAATCCGTTCAGCCGTTCTCGAGTTTTAGCGTGACTAACGAACAGCAATTTATTTTTATTTAAGTAAATAAATATATAGAAGATAGTATCTAAAAAAAATGATTTTGTTATCAAACAGAAAATAGATCGTGGTAGTAGTCCCTCTCGGGATCCTACGGCACCCCAATGTAACGCGGACGGAAGTCGCTGTGTTTTTAGTGGGTAGGCCCAGCCCTTCTGGCTGGGAGAGCCCTACATGCCACCGTAAAGCCGCGAACCCACCGCGTCGCAGACTACGCCCACGGTCCACGGCCACGCAGCTCAGCTACGTTGCGCTATAGCCGAGTCAGCCACGAATGTATCAATGACGTCATTTTCATGCGTAGCGTGTACGTGTACGTCGGTGGGTTTGAGCCTTTAGTCCTTCCGTTCTCGACTCTCGGTGGTATGCAGCTCTATGCATTTTCACAACGTTAAAAAGAGATAGAAAATAGATCATTTATATATCTTACCAGCATTAAACAGACAAGAGTCGAGGTCCATAGAGCAGTGGTTGATGAAGACGCGCCTCCTGCCTCTCGCTGACAGGCCGCACTCGGGATCGTAGTCCTCGGGGCACGAGACGGGGCACAGGTGGTCGCACAGCAAGCCGTCTATACCCATTGTTAGGGATCTGGGGAACATCGGAAACTTTATTCATCATCATCAGCTCATATAATGTCCCCACCGAGGGGCTCTACCCTACCATATATTAGGGTGATTTGGCCTTAGTCTACCACGCTGATGCGGGTTGATCGACTTTACACACAACCTTAGAATTTCTTCCCAGGTGTGTGCAGGTTTCCTCACGATGTTTTCCTTCACCGTAAGAGCGTCGAAATTAACGTACTTATGAATTCGTAAATTGAAAACACATTGGTACGTGGCGGGACTGGTGGGGTTCGAACCAGGCACCTTCCGATTGGAAGTCAACGGCCTTAACCCCTGCGACAACGACGCTCTATCAATCACCATGCCGGACTACAATCCATAAAGTTGCGGGGTCGATTCCCGTGCGGGGTGAATATTTGTGTGAACCACAAATGTTTGTCTCGGTTTGGGTGTGTGTGTGTGAATGAGTGTGTGCGTAGTTTCTGATACAAGTTACGAACTTAGTTAGGGGTCAGTTACTGTAATGAGATGATGGAGTGAATGATTATGTTATGTTATATCTTAGGTAAAGAGCACCATCTCTGTGTTGAAAAGTTTTCTTCTAAAAGTCCAATTAATAATCTTAGGGTTTACGGCTAAATACCGAGAGAGACCATTTGTAGTTCACACTAATATTCACCCCGTGCTGCAATCGAACGCGCAACCTTATAATGTCATGATGGCAGTCCGGCATGGTGACCACTCTGCCATCGAGGTCGTCGTATGTATAATAGTTACCTTCTAGATATCACATTAACTTTCCTAGAGTTATTTACTTTTTCATCCTGTGTTCTAGGTTTAGGTTTCTCATCCTTAAAATATTGTTGTATATTAAGATACATATAAGGAGTGGCAGTGGAATGAACGCCGACATTTTTACAGTTATCCAGGGAAACTTGTTTGTATCCTGCAAAAAATAAATTAACATAATCAATCCCTCTATCACCTCATTACACCGACTGACCCCTAACTATGTTCATTACCTGTATCTAGGGTATCACAAACTACGGACACACACATTCATACACACAGACCGAGATAAACATTTGTGGATCACACATAATAACATAATCAATCCCTCTATCACCTCATTACACCGACTGACCCCTAACTATGTTCATTACCTGTATCTAGGGTATCACAAACTACGGATACACATTCATACACACAGACCGAGATAAACATTTGTGGATCACACATAATAACATAATCAATCCCTCTATCACCTCATTACACCGACTGACCCCTAACTATGTTCATTACCTGTATCTAGGGTATCACAAACTACGGACACACATTCATACACACAGACCGAGATAAACATTTGTGGATCACACATAATAACATAATCAATCCCTCTATCACCTCATTACACCGACTGACCCCTAACTATGTTCATTACCTGTATCTAGGGTATCACAAACTACGGACACACATTCATACACACAGACCGAGATAAACATTTGTGGATCACACATAATAACATAATCAATCCCTCTATCACCTCATTACACCGACTGACCCCTAACTATGTCCATTACCTGTATCTAGGGTATCACAAACTACGGACACACACATTCATACACACAGACCGAGATAAACATTTGTGGATCACACATAATAACATAATCAATCCCTCTATCACCTTATTACACCGACTGACCCCTAACTATGTTCATTACCTGGATCTCAGGTAAAACGTAGGGTGCAGTTAGTAAAATCATACACATTACTGCTTACAACTTACGAACGTGTATGTTTATCTTTAACTAGCTAACTTGCGTTTGAACTAAGTTTATAACTTAACTCTCAACTTTGTTCTGCTAGTCCTATGCCTATATTAATATACACTAGCTGTGCTTTCGGTGTTACTCGCTTAGCTCCAGTTAATTTAATGATTACTAGCTGTGCCCCGCGGTTTTACCCGCGTGGATCCTTATCCTGTGGGAAATTTTAGATAAAAAGTCGCTTCACGTAAAATACTGACATTCCACCAAACTGAAAACCGACCCCAAATAGACATGGGATAAAGGTTCGGAAAAGAGAGTATGACAACCAAGGGACGGTACTATTTATCTGACACTGACAGTACATGGTGAGGAAGAATCGACGTAATAGTCACTACATAGTATATAACAAAGTAGCTTTCTCTGTCCCTATGTATGCTTAGATCTTTAAAACTACGCAACGGATTTTGATGCGGTTTTTTAATAGATAGAGGGATTTAAGAGGAAGGTCTTTGATATAATTTTATCCCCGCAGTCTTACGGGAGCCGTGAGAATTTCGGGATAAAACATAGCCTATGTCCTTTCCCGGACCATATCTACCCCTGTACCAAACAAGTCAATCGGTTCAGTAGTTAAGCCGTGAAAAGGTAACATACAGACAGGCAGAGTTACTTTCGCATTTATAATATTAAGTAAGGAATAGTTAGGATAACTTACTATTCTCCTTCTTCTTAAAATTACAATTAACCTTCCTGAAGTAACATTCATTCATAAACAGCCTGTATCTCCATTTCTTATGGTCTATTTTTCCAGCGCAAAGAGATTTCACGTTATTTTCACAGTCCAAATTAGTGCAATTCAGTTTTGGTTCTTTTGTCTTCTTCACACTCGGTTTAACTCCATCTCCTGTCTCTTTCTTAGCTTCCGTGACGTCATCAAATCCGTTGTTTTTTCCGTTAACAAATATTATGTCGTTGGGGGCTTCTGAAATTATGAAAATTGAAAAAATATAAATTTATTTTTGGGCTAAATATGAGCAAAAATTACAATTATTCTAAGGTTACATATTGATTGATTTACACGAACACTACACATTGAAATAAGACACTTAACCAGCGACGGTCGAGCGACAACCTGCTGTCTTGCCATACCTGAAAGGAGTCGCGGACAAAATTGGGAACATCCTGAGGCGAGCGTCCATCAAGACCTACTTCAAACCGCCAAGGAAGATAAACCAATTTCTAAGACCTGTCATGTGCCACATTCAAGAAGCAGGTGTTTACAAACTTAATTGTGACTGCGGGCTCTCCTATATAGGTCAAACTAAAAGAAGTATCGGAACGCGGATCAAGGAACACATAGCTGATGTCAAGAATAGACGGGACTACAAGTCTGCTGTCTGCGAGCACACTCTGGACAAACCCAACCATTACCTAAGGTTTGATGAACCCCAAATCCTTGCTAAGGAAAACCGATATCTGCCCAGGATGATACGCGAGGCCATTGAAATTAAAAAACATCCTAATTTCAATAGGGAAGAGGGTTGGAAGCTACCACCTGCTTGGGATCCTATCATCAACAAATTAAAACCCAAAGCACGTCCAACAACTGCAAGACCGCAAGATACTGTCAGTTCTGTATGCGTGAATAGGAACGTTTCAAATTGAAGAAAAAATTTTGTATTGATTTTAAAGTGCATTGTAATTTATTTTATTTAAAAAATGATATAAAAAAATAATTCCAGACCGAGTTTCTTGCAGATTCTTCTCGGCTGATGTATTTCCGAATCTGTGGTAAATTCACAATGTATTTAAAATTATATTCAAAATATTGAAGGTAGTAAACTTTTACATTACTTTGTACAGACGTCTTCCATCTTAGTCTTCTGTGATCACGGGTTCTGTAAAGAATCCGAAACGTCAGAAAATGTAAAACAAAATACAACCACGACAAAAATCCGTTTAAGCGTTTTATTTCAATATTCTAAGGTTGTGTATGAAGTCCACCAACCCGCACTTGGCCAGCGTGGTTGACTAAAGCCTAATCACCCTAATTCAGGGTGTTGAAGTTTATTGAAAATGTATCCAAATGACATTAGAGTCTAAATAACAATACGTAGTAGCTTCCAATTTTGGTCGCCGGCACAGAAAAGATTGTGACTCAATATGAAAGTGTTTAATATTTAAGATACCTGTTTCCATTCTGAGTTTATCTTCATCAGCCTCTCCATCATTCTGTCCCATAAAGTCCTTTAATTTCATTGGGTTTCTCAGCAGATATTCTTCATTCCTGATAACCTCTCTGTTCTCCACATTTGGTATGAATACTACATCTTCACTGGTTGTCACTTTAGGGAGCGGTTCTTCTGAAATAGTCAAATTCAAATATAATTTATTTAGTTAAGGCCACAATGAAGTATTTATAAACGTCAATGTGAATCTTTATTGCATCCGAATTTTGATTTACTTGTATATTTAAGGAAAAATGTTCAATGAATTTATCTTTTGTTTTTTCGAAATAAATAAATAAGTTGGAGCGTGCTTTGAAGATACCCGCCCTCCTAGCAAGACTGTGCGTGGTAAAATATAGCGACACCACGATATAATATCGATTTCACGATCATGACCAAATGAATAATGGCGTGCTATGGTATGGTAAAATTAAATATGGCGGGTATTTTTATTATATTTGGGCTGTTGGATGTCGATAAATAGCTATTTCGATTACGCGAGTATGACCAAATGCGATAAAATTTATCACATGTTAAAATTAAATATGGCGGGTATTTTTATCATATTTTGACAGTTGGATGTCGATAAATCGCTTTATCTATAGTGTTTTCAAAGTCATGTTAGCCCGGCTGGTTCACTTGCGACTTAAAAAGACTCAGATTGTATCTTTCCGGGAACAGAGAAGCTAAGAAAATAGGATAAGTACCTAATACATATATACATTATTTTGCAAACCTGTCACATTTTCAACACTCGTCATTTCATCTTCAGGCAATAAATACAAGAAATCAGAAAATGTAGTTGTTCCCTCTGTTGTAGTTATATTCTCTTCATTTTTTCTTCTCGTGATATTTTCCCTTTCCGCCTCGGAATGTCCAGAATACGTCACGATGACGTCAGAGTTGTTTTTGGGCGTGTGACATTTTGATGTGATGAATAGTATCGGTACCAATACGAGCGGCCATGTTGGAATTTGGTACCACATTTTATTGGTAACTTTTTGGTAATCAATTAGTACCACCTATTTTTGGTAACTTGCTTTTGGTATTTTCTTTTTTTTTGGTACCTATTTTGGTAACTACTTATTTTTCATTTACGTATTCACTTTTTTTCAAATACTCTTTTTTTATCTATTGTTTTATTAACATCAAATATTATTTGTTTAATTTATTACTTATTTAAAACTTTTTATAACAAAATTCCACTAAATTTATTGTTGAACTATTATTTTAATTGAAAACAGTTTTAAATTCTTAATTTTTTAATGACTGAAGCACTAAACATGTTTCATTTTTGTTTCTCTCCCGAATCTAAGAATATACCGACGGTTTTTTTAAAACACTCTTAATTGAATTATGTTTCTTTAAAAGTCAATTAAGATGCTTTTTTATATTATTACAGCAGAGAAATTGCACAAATGAAAATGTCTGACTAACAACTCCTATTTCATGTTTTCACATTAACTGAGGGAAACAATAGGTGTGTTTGAAAAATAAAACAAAAAATAGGTAAAGTTAGATAAGTGTACAGATTTTTGATAATAGATTTAGTTTTTAATATAGACTAGCTTTTGCCCGCGACTTCGTCCGCGTGGAATAATGACTTCCAGCAGATTTTGGGTTTTCTCCTCCTAGGGGGGGAATTTCCAAAATTCCTCTCTTAGTGGTAGCCTACTCCACCCAATAAACACACGTGCCAAATTCCAGCTCTCTACGACCAGTAGTTTCGGCTGTGCGTTGTCTGTCTGTCAGTCAGTCATTGCTTAAACCGAAAGGTTCAAATCCTGTAAGGATTCATGTTTACCATTTTCTTATCATGGCTCGTGTTTGGGATCACCGACACGCCTTGGGCATGGGCAAATCCTCCCCAATATCTGTGAAGATACAAATAGCATTAAATCCATAGGAAAGGAGATATTTGCAAAAAAATGTGTTTTTTAGGCGTTTTGACGTCAGAAATCGCAGTAGACGCAGACACCCTACGATATAGGTAGGTTTTGTGACAAGTTTAAGGTAGTCATAATAAAGGTATATAACAAGTTTATAGCTTACTAGGGGCCCGCCCCGGCTTCGCACGGGCCCAATTTTCCCGTTGATTTTCAAGTTTTTTTACATAAGAACCTTCTACAGAGTATTAGAAAACTACAAAAGAAAAAATAGCCAAATCGGTCTAGCGGCTCTCAAGTTATAGCGTCAGGAAGGAAAACCCGACTTATTTTTATAGAGTAGATTACATCAAATTACCCAGTTCAATTTCTAATTTCGCTACTTATCATCATTGAACAAAAGGCCTGAAATTAATGTTCAAAAAAACGCTGCTTGACTAATTCTTTTTTTTTTGTATTATTTATTGCCAGGTTTTTTTTTAAATCTACGGATAAAGTTCACATTAAATCAAGCCAAGTCGGGGTTGGTCAATAGTTTAAAATAAAAGAACTCATAGCAGTGAACCCTTTTCACACCTTTAAGTACAGCGCCATCTATTAGAAAACTGTGGAACTAAAAGGAACATTTTAAACTTCTCTTCGGTGCGACAAATATGACAGTTTTCCGACGAAGTGTTTCGTGAAAATTTTCATAGATGGCGTTAGTAGTAGCGCTTAGGTTAGTAATTCATCACTTATATACTTTTTTTAAAGATTTTATTTAATTAAATGTTGCTTATTTAATGTTCGCACATGATTATCAAGAGTTTTTGACTCGTTTATTCAAAAATTTAAAATTATTATCACTTCTGCTGTTTGAACTCAGAATTATGGGACCGATAAATGTGATTAATAAAATATCGCGCTTACCAACAGATATTGCGATTCATTTGTACGAGTATATTTTAGATAGAGATAAACCTTAAAAATAACTACTCAGTCTTTTGTTTCTAAAGATAATAAACAAATACTTAATTATAACTTTCTTTTACCAACCTAATTAATAAGGAGCACAATTATTTTTTAAATATTATAAATACAAAGGTTATGTGTTTAGGGTTGTTTTTTTTTCTGTGGTTCGGCTTGACGACCTCGATGGTAGTGATCACCATGCCATTCGTAAGGTTGCGGGTTCGATTCCCGTTCGGGGTGAATATTTGTGTGAACCACAAATGTTTGTCTCGGTCTGGGTGTGTGTGTGAATGAGTGTGTGCGTAGTTTCTGATACCCTAGATACAAGTCACGAACTTAGTTAGGGGTCAGTTACTGTAATGAGATGATGGAGGGATTGATTATGTTATTTATACAATAGATCCTTACAAATTTAAAATTGAGCTTATTAAGAAATTCACTTTTGCATCTTTAATTAATATTCGTAACACGAAAACGTCACATTGAATTATGATTTCAGTTGATTTAATTAACTTGGTAGTTTAAATTACTTGCATTCCTATTTTTTCCTTTATTCCCATTTCCCGTGGGAATACGGGATTGAAATATAGCCTATGTTACTCGATAATAATGTAGCTTTCATTGGTGTAAAAATGAAATTAAAAATTTTAAAATCCCCCTACACAATTACTTTCAAACCCCCATAACTTTTGAACGGGTCAACCGATTTTCATCAAAAATGTCTAAGAACACTCGCACGTAAGTCTCCTTTAATACAAAAAAAAACTAAATTGAAATTGGTTCATCCGTTCGGGAGCTATGATGCCACAGACAGACACACAGACACGTCAAACTTATAACACCCCTCTTTTTGCGTCGGGGGTTAAAAATGTTTTGTTAACTTGCCTTCAAAAAACCCCTAAATTAACAAATAACTATTTGTCTTCTGAGACTGTAATATAGAAACTAACTTTGACCTTCAGTCCAAACTTTCAGACCAATACTTTCTAAACATGGCTTGGAATTCAAATCACCAACATACGTCAGTCAAGTCACGAATTTTGTCTTATGCATATTCCTCCTCACTGTACTTCCACCATCATAAATAGAGGCCTTTAATGTGTAGATACTTTTTAAACATGTGACGGTTTTGCGATCACCAACATGCATGTTGATTACATGTTCATCATCACTGTCAGAGCGAAGGCCCTTTGCGTTTGATCCTTCCTATACTCATATCATTGTTAGACATCTTTGATCTCGAGTACCCCCATCTCCGTTCTACCACCGAACAAGCAGGGAAACAGATAAGCGTCACCCATACATGATAGATGTTCCACGAGCTCGCAGCGTTTCGTCCACTTTCATCATGCGAACAGCGCGAGTGTGGAACTCCCTGCACAGCTTCTCTGTTCCCTGAAACATACAACCTGGGTCTTTTTAAGTCGCGAGTGAATCGGTATCGGTTCTAGGCGAGCACGCTCCATCTTAGGCTGTATCATCGCTTTCCATCAGGCGAGTTGCAGTCAAGTGCAAGCATATTCTTCTGTTTCCGAACCTTTATCCCATGTCTATTTGGGGTCGTTTTTTAGTTTTAACCAGATTTGGCTGAATGTCAGTATTGTACGTGAAGCGACTGCCATCAGACCTTCACAGCCCAGTGGGCTATACGACATTTTTTGGTTAAACCAAATGTTAGATTTTCGAGGGCTCTAACTACCCGTAACGACTGTCGATGATGTTAGTACGACAACTGGGACCGACGGCTTTACGTGCCCTCCGAAGCACGGAAACACTCATGAAATTAAAAGTCATTTTTAGTAATGACCCATCACAGTCATGACGGTGCCAGACGTTGCTTAACCGTGCAGATCACAAGTGATCCGTGGGTAGCACTGGGCCAGGAGAAAGCTTATTCTGGATTTTTTTAAATCTGAAAAATCCTACATACTCTGTGTATATTATTATATCTTTCAGTGAAGGTACAGTACGTTGTAGCGGCCATGTTTCTCAAGTAACAAACCGCCCGGAGCTACTAGAATTATTTCATTATAATATCTTGTAGTACGGCGGAGGTGGGTTCGGTGTGCGTTTGCATTGATATACGGGAAATATGTTGGAATAATTATATAACAATTATATTCAGAATATTGAAGGTAGTAAACTTTTTACATTACTTTGTACAGACGTCTTCCATCTTAGTCTTCTGTGATCACGGGTTCTGTAAAGAATCGAAAATGTAAAACAAAATACAACCACGACAAGAATCCGTTTAAGTGTTTTATTTCAATGTGTAGTGTTCGTGTAAATCAATACAAAACATATACGCAGTGAGCCTGCAGCCGGATCTCGTACTATTAGTATTAATAGTTAGTACTTAATGTAATTTAAAACGTGAAATTCACAGATCAGCGAGTCATCTTAGGACTTCCGTCCTGAAAGCGATGCCTAGTTCTCTTTTCCATGGTAAAACTGTATCTAGCATCCACCCACACATATAAACTTTTTCGCCTACAAATACCGGTGTGAGAATGGAAACGAACAGAGCCTGAGGGCTACAGGAGCCGAATTAGCTTAGATCTTATGGGCTTTATGAATTATATTTCTAACATTTTGACTAGTAACAAATAATTATCCAAAAATAAATGTTTAGATATAAGTGCGGCGTAGTTTGATACCCTAGATACAGGTGCTGAACGTAGTTAGGGATTCGTATGTACTCGTATGTATGGAAAATTGTATGTGTAAATGGTAGTTTTAAGCTATTGCATAGCTTCTATCGAGGGCCTTGAGCGCGGGGACCGAATCCAGAAATTCCGTAACGAAAAAACCTCACGTTTTTAGTTTGCTATAGTAATTTTGAACTGTATTTTAAGAGCTCTAAAGCTCATATTTACATTGATAATTGTTTACTATTTTTTTATCGAAAACTTTTTTTTTGTAAATTTTCCAAAAAGCTTTTATAGTAATGTAGACAAAGTTTTTATTGTATGAAGTCCCAAGTACGACATCAAAATTTCTAAGGTTAGGATTGCAATACAAAAATAAAAAAAAACAATTAGTTGATAAAATTGCTATGCAATAGCTTTACCGCGGCAGTCCACGTTTTTTTTTTAAATCTGTCTTTGAAACCTCTCTTTAAATGGGTCCTTTCAAAATTCAAAAATCGTGTATTCAGTACCTACTTATGAATACCGAATGAGAACCTTTTTGGGTCTTAGTTTTTCAGATAATCAACCCGCACGGGAATCGAACCCGCAACCTTACGGATGGCAGTCCGGTAGTGACCATTGAGGTCGTCAAATTTGAAACGTGTCTTTTAATAAAATCTGTCCTTTGTGTGTCTTAGTTATTCAAGTGCTCCAACTCCCCTGGGGCCTAAGTCTGCAATTTGTCATTATTGATCAGACAATATGGTGATATTGTGGCACCATAACGAGAGTGTCAGAAATTTGGTATTCTGCTAACATTTATTCATATGGCTATGGTGTCTCAGTGGTCTTTGTTGCATATCAAAATATTGACAGATAAACGTCAGTATACTGTTTCCATGACAACCATCTAAGTTTTATGGAGTTATTGAGTCAGCGGAATAGTTGTCACTAAGAGAATACCAAAATGACAACAAATGCCAAAAAAACGGCCATAATGTTGATATTAAAACACATTTGAGTAGCATTATCACAGCTTAATAGTTTAGAGAATCAGGGCCCTGTTCGACTGTCGATGATGTTAGTACGACAACCGGGATCGACTTTAACGTGCACGGGGCACGGTAACGGGAATGAAATTGAAGGCAAATTCAGTAACGGGCACCCAACACTATTAAGTATTACAGAGCCAGGCGTAGCTTAACAAGATCAATCACATCATCTTAATAACATCATGTAAAAACCTGTTTTTGCCATAATAGTTATTTATGGTACAAGCGAGGTAAGTTGGTGATTACTTCCGAGGCGCTATTGAGGCCCGAGCCGTGAGGCGAGGGTCTGAAGATAGCCGAGGATAGTAATCATCAATACGCGCGTGTACCATACAACGTTTTTCAACACATTTGCGAAAAAAATTATCATTTTTCGCTAATAAATAAACAGTTTTTCTATTCGCGCGCATTCAACACAACAATGGTTTATGGTGATCGGCCAAAGACTAAATGAATATACTTATTAAAAAAAAATCAAATGAATGAATGAATGGAATCGACCATAGACCTACCAAAAGTAAGGAAACATAGTTGAAGTTTGTTTTTAAAATGTATGGACACAATTTTTTTGGTATCGAAACTTTTTTAAAATAAAATCAATTTAGAAAAACAATCTATAACTCACTAGTGAATAAAACGTGTCATTATTCAACTGTTTTTGCACAAATAAGAGACCCTTTATGAGCAAGTGTGTTGAAAAATATTTTGATTTGATTTGATTTGATTTAAAGAAACAAATTACCATGTAATATATCTACAGTGAAGTTAGGTATTTAATGATCTAATGAATAAACATAGGGGTCAGTTGTTAAGGTAACAGAGTAACTGATGTTTATAATTAACAAGCCAAGTCTCGTGGTTAACCTACGTTAGATTTCATCCTATTGATTGTAGCGTGATGGTTTATACCCCCGCGGTTTCACCCGCGTAGTAAGGTTGCGGGTTCGATTCCCGTGCGCGGTGCATATTTGTGTGAACTACAAATGTTTGTCTCGGTCTGGGTGTGTGTGTGAATGAGTGTGTGCGTAGTTTCTGATACCCTAGATACAAGTTACGAAGTTAGGGGTCAGTTAGTGTAATGAGATGATGGAGTGAATGAATATAACAAATGTATTCCTTGATTTTTCGATTGGCGAAAAATAGAAGCGAAAAGGAGAAAGAGAAAAATTTAAAATTAACTACTATGGTTGTTTGAGAAGTCCTACTATGTGTACTACTACTGTCCACAAAACTACTAAGTAGTATTATTATCTACCGATTTAATTCAAGTTTGTAATCTTCTATATTGTTCCAGAACGTTCCTGTAAATGCTGTAGCTGCCAGTCAACCATCTGCTGCGCTCAAAGGTACCTCATTCATAATCCTACTAATATTATAAATGCGAAAGTTTGTATGTTTGTGAGTTTGGATATTTGTTACTCTTTCACACAAAAACTACTGTATCGATTTAGATTAAATTTGGTACAGATGTTCCTTATAACTAGGAATAACACATAGGATACTTTCATCCTAAAATTCCCATGGGATTGGGATTAACGCGGGTAAAACCACTAGACGCCACTAGTTGTCTTTATATGCGTAATATTTTCCAGTAGCCTAACTAATATTATATAAATAACTAGCTGCGCCCCGCGGTTTCACACGCGTAGTTCCCCTTCCCGTTTCCGTAGGATTTTCGGGATGAAAAATAGATGTTGGCCGATTCTCAGACCTACTGAATATGCTCACAAAATTTCATGAGAATCGGTCAAGCCGTTTCGGAGGAGTATGGCAACGAAAACTGTGACACGAGAATTTCATACAGGGTGTCCCGTAAGTAGTGGACCAACGGGATGTGGGGGATAGGGGAGACCGTTACCTACCAGAATCACCAAAATTTATTGTCCTAGGCCTCATTGTTTTGAAGTTATAACGTTTTTTAGTAAGTAGGTGAAATTATCGTACTATGTGCACATTTTTCTTAATTCTACAAAATCTATTACTTATTTTGATGTTATTTTTATTCAAGGGCGTTAAGAATACATAGGTTTTTCTAATTTAAATCATTTTTTAGTGTAGTTATCATTAACATTAAAATTAATCAACAATACAAGTGCAATTGTTAAATTTCAAAATACTCTAAGTGGTATTTGAGCTGAGCTGGTGTAAAAAAAATGTATTGTAGCCTTGTGGCACTTTATTTTAAAAACATCTACATATCATAAGGATTACAAAAACGTATAACACTGTGGTTTTAAATGAGTAGTTTTTTATTTTAACTAATATCAACGTAAAAGGGAACTTTTGAGAGAAAACAAAAATTCATTGCTAATTATGGAAATTCGTTTATTACTCAATTTATTTTTACATTAAGGGTTCAAAATGCTTTTCTTTAGCTCTTGTGCATTAAAACATCTTCGTATAAAGTCTTTTTGTAAACTTTTTTGGGCTCTTTGATGTTTTTTTATCAATTCAGCAACATGATTGAAATTTTGTGATAACTCTCTTTTTATCAGAAATATTTGTCTCATTAACTGCTTCTTTGAGGAAACCCCAAAGAAAATAATCCAAAGGATTCAAGTCGGGAGATCGTGGCTTATTTCATGGCCGATCGCTGGCCATGAAATAGTACCTTCGCGTCCAAACCATCGATTTTGGAACGTCTCATTCAAAAATTCAGTCACTCACTGTGAATAGTGGGCAGGTTCACCTTCGTACTGCAACCACATTCTCTCCCGCGCAGTTTCAGGCCTTATGCATAACCAACATCTTCGAATAAAGTTAAGAAGTACGCGAGAGTATGTGGTTCCGCGCAGTTTCAGGCCTTGTGCATAACCAACATCTTCGTTAAGTTAAGAAGCACGTACGAATGTTGCAGTACGAAGGTGAACCTGCCCAAAATTCACGGTAAGTGACTGAATTTTTGAATGAGACGTTCCCAAATCGATGGTTTGGACGCGAAGGTACTATTTCATGGCCAGCGATCGGCCATGAAATAAGCCACGATCTCCTGACTTGAATCCTTTGGATTATTTTCTATGGGGTTTCCTCAAAGAAGCAGTTAATGAGACAAATATTTCTGATAAAAAGAGAGTTATCACAAAATTTCAATCATGTTGCTGAATTGATAAAAAAAACATCAAAGAGCCCAAAAAAGTTTACAAAAAGACTTTATACGAAGATGTTTTAATGCACAAGAGCTAAAGAAAAGCATTTTGAACCCTTAATGTAAAAATAAATTGAGTAATAAACGAATTTCCATAATTAGCAATGAATTTTTGTTTTCTCTCAAAAGTTCCCTTTTACGTTGATATTAGTTAAAATAAAAAACTACTCATTTGAAACCACAGTGTTATACGTTTTTGTAATCCTTATGATATGTAGATGTTTTTAAAATAAAGTGCCACAAGGCTACAATACATTTTTTTTACACCAGCTCAGCTCAAATACCACTTAGAGTATTTTGAAATTTAACAATTGCACTTGTATTGTTGATTAATTTTAATGTTAATGATAACTACACTAAAAAATGATTTAAATTAGAAAAACCTATGTATTCTTAACGCCCTTGAATAAAAATAACATCAAAATAAGTAATAGATTTTGTAGAATTAAGAAAAATGTGCACATAGTACGATAATTTCACCTACTTACTATAAAACTTTATAACTTCAAAACTATGAGGCCTAGGACAATAAATTTTAGTGATTCTGGTAGGTAACGGTCTTCCCTATCCTCCACATCCCGCTGGTCCACTACTAACGGGACACCCTGTATATTAGATATACTCTATATATACTGTTATAAGTATATAACGATAGGTATTTAATAACGAAGCGAACAAACAGATTGTTAGACACATAACTGAGGTACCGACAGCATAAGTGGTCACATACTTAATGAAACTTTTTTTTTACGAACATGTCTCATTTAATATAGTTTTTTTAGTTATCATGGTTATTAGCACTCAAATTATTATACGGAATATATCGAAAACTCGAAATAAATAATATACATTGTAAATATCCCGTTAATCACTCCTAAACTTTAATGAGCTATAATAACGAAGTCAGTTTTATTAATTTGATGAAACAAAAAAATACGTGTCTAATATTTTTCTATTAGACATGTATTTTTATTAGACACTTTTAAATCTATCTGACCGACTAATTTGAATTTAATTTTGTTTACCCAGGAGACTACCCTGTGTTGGTGATTTCAAAACCGAGAATACCAAACATGACTAATTGACTATGACCAGGGCCCTAAGTCTGTAATTTGACATTATCGATCAGACAATATGTTGATATTGAGGTACCATAACGAGAGTGTCAGAAATTTGGTATTTATTCATATGGCTATGGTGTCTCAGTGGTCTTTGTTGCATGTCAAAATTTTGGCAAATAAACGTCAGAATACTGTTTCCATGACAACCATCTAAGTTTTATGGAGCTATTGAGTCAGCGGAATAGTTGTCACTAAGAGAATACCAAAATGACAACAAATGCCAAAAAACGGCCATAATGTTGATATTAAAACACATTTGAGTAGCATTATCACAGCTTAATAGTTTAGAGAATCAGGGCCCAGGAATTAAACTCTGGATCTTCAACTAACTCTCCAAATAACAGAGACATTTTCAAAAAATATCAATAGTTTATTTACGAAATCATATACAAAAAGGGAAAAAATAAAAAACTAGCTGCGCCCCGCGGTTTTACCCGCGTAAATCCGTAGCACGTAGTATCATAGTTAATAGTTATTTATGGTAAAAGCGAGGTAAGTTGGTGATTACTTCCGAGGCGCTATTGAGGCCCGAGCCGTGAGGCGAGGGTCTGAAGATAGCCGAGGATAGTAATCATCAATACACGCGTGTACCATACAACGTTTTTCAACACATTTGCGAAGAAATTATAATTTTTCGCTAATAAATAAACAGTTTTTCTATTCGCGCGCATCCAACACAACAATGGTGATCGGCCAAAGACTAAAAGAATATACTTATTAAAAAAAAACGAATGAATGAATGAATGGAATCGACCATAGACCTACCAAAAGTAAGGCAACATAGTTGAAGTTTGTTTTTAAAATGTATGGACACAATTTTTTTGGTATCGAAACTTTTTTAAAATGAAAGCAATTTAAAAAAACAATCTATAACTCACTAGTGAATAAAACGTGTCATTATTCAACTGTTTTTGCACAAATAAGAGCCCCTTTATGAGCAAGTGTGTTGAAAAAAAATTAGTAACAACGCCATCTATTGGTACGATTTGTGACTACAAAAGTTAACAATAAAACAGACGATGACTTATACACAATCCCATGGGAATTTCGGGATAAGAAGTATCCCATATGTTATTCCTAGTTATAAGGAACATCTGTACCTTTAATCTAAATGGATACAGTAGTTTTTGCGTGAAATAGGAACAAACATCCAAACTCACAAACATACAAACTTTTGCATTTATAATATTTCGTAGGATGATTAATATACACCCCTATTTTGAAATGATGGGACTTATTAAAATCAGAATATCTGTAGCAGTAACTGAATCCATATATCCAATAAAAATATCAAAAATGATAGTCGATTACTTATCTTTAAAAAATACAAAATAAATGCCGTATTACCAGACGGCACACCAGCTATCAAGTATTCTGTGACGGCTCGGGTCGATGACCGCGCTCAGCTGTGTATCGCAGCGTTCGCCTGTTGTTCGGTGTAGAATAACAATAAAATTCGGCGGGATTTTGAAAAACTTTGACTTGTCATAACTTTTTAAATAAAAGCAAAAGATAGAAACTAACTTCACTATTATATTGTCACCCGTCGTTTACATTAGCTGTGTGATTAAGTATCTCGAATTCAAAATAAGGGTGTATAGAATAAGTATATTTTTCTTGCGAACCTTACCTATAGGTAGTCTCCTGTTATGCCCATATTTACGATAACTCCTGAATTCCCGTGCAATTTGTTTATCCCTATTTCTTTAGCGATATCACAAATATGTTATACTTTTGCCCGCGACTTCGTCCGCATTGAATAAGGACTTCCGTCATATAAACTTTCATCCCCTATTTTATTCTCTTGGGGGTAGTGCAGCTACGTTGAGCTATAGCTCACTCATTCTTGCCCCCACTCATTTTTGTGCGTAGCGTGTGCATGTACTTCGGTGGGTTTCAGCTTTAAATGTTAGCAGAATACCAAAGCTGACACTTTCGTTATGGTGCCTCAATATCAACATATTAAGCTATTGCATAGCTTCTATCGAGGGCCTTGAGCGCGGGGACCGAATCCAGAAATTCCGTAACGAAAAAAAACCTCACGTTTTTAGTTTGCTATAGTAATTTTGAACTCTATTTTAAGAACTCTAAAACTCATATTTACATTGATATTTTTTTTTTATTGAAAACTTTTTTTTTGTAAATTTTCCAAAAAGTTTTTATAGTAATGTAGACAAAGTTTTTATTGTATGAAGTCCCAAGTACGACATCAAAATTTCTAAGGTTAGGATTGCAATACAAAAATAAAAAAAACAATTAGTTGATAAAATTGCTATGCAATAGCTTTACCGCGGCAGTCCCCGAGTGCCACTCGTTTTTTTATTATTATGTCTGATCAAATAATGACAAATTGCGGACTCAACTGATGTTAGCAATGAAGCATGAAAGTTTTTATTATTATAAGAAATGTTCGATAAAAATTGTGAACGAAATGGTAATATAGAAATAATATTGAAATTTAACAATATTTTTGTAGAATCCTTTGCTTTTACGGTCCATCACTACATAGTATAAAACAAAGTCGCTGCCCGCTGTCTGTCCCTATGTATGCTTACATCTTTAAATACGCAACAGATTTTGATGCGGTTTGTTTTAATAGATAGAGTGATTCAGTGGGAAGGTTGTTATAATTTTATCTTATGAAAGCGGAAACTACGCGGGTGAAACTGTGGAGCGCTGTTAGTGTTTTTATAATTTACGATTTATAGAAAGTTTTACAGAAAAGAATATACTTAACTAAAACCGGGAAGGGGAGTAAATCATTCTATCCGAATGTTTGTGTGTGTGGATGTTTGTTCCTCTTTCACGCAAAAACTACTGTATCGATTTAGATTAAATTTGGTACAGATGTTCCTTATTACTAGGAATAACGGTTCCCCTATTCGAAATCTAATGACGTTTGATCAAACATGATTTGCTCGAAAACCTTCACTCGATTGACCGTGACCACTATAGTTTACACATAGGATACTTTTTATCCCGAAATTCTCACGGAATTACACATAGGATACTTTTTATCCCGAAATTCTCACGGAATTACACATAGGATACTTTTTATCCCGAAATTCTCACGGAATTACACATAGGATACTTTTTATCACGAAATTCTCACGGAATTACACATAGGATACTTTTTATCCCGAAATTCTCACGGAATTACACATAGGATACTTTTTATCCCGAAATTCTCACGGAATTACACATAGGATACTTTTTATCCCGAAATTCCCATAGAATTGGGATTCACGCGGGTAAACCGCGAGACGCCGCTAATATAAAACATTTCGTATCTGTTGATTTATAAAACGTTGTGAAAATATAAGAGGAAAGAGTCATGATATTTTTTCAGTTCATAATGTATTGTTTAAAACAACATTGTGTTTCTTACAATTCGTACTAACATATTTCATTTTTTGACGACCTCGATGGCAGAGTGGTCACCATGCCGGACTGCCATCCGTAAGGTTGTGGGTTCGATTCTAGTGCGCGGTGAATATTTGTGTGAACCACAAATGTTTGTCTCGGTCTGTGTGTGTGTGAATGAGTGTGTGCGTAGTTTCTGATACCCTAGATACAAGTTACGGACTTAGTTAGGGGTCAGTTACTGTAATGAGATGATGGAGAGAATGATTATGTTATTTTATGGTAGCGAGTACTCTACTACGTAATTTTTTGTAGCTCAGCGAGTGAGCGAGTACTCGCCAACTCACTGAGCTACAAAAAATACTCGCTGACTAGTAAAAATTAACAAGCCAACTCACTGAACGAGTATCGCTGAGCGAGTAAAATACACTGCCATTGATTTCATTCGCGGCAACTCGCTCAGCGATTCGGCGAGTAAATTTGTAGCTCAACCACACAACTAGTAAAGCGAGTACTCGCCGGCGGTGTGAACAGGCAAGTGACTATAAATAATATGTACATCTCTTTTCTTTACACGGAATGTGCATTCCCTGTCCTTTTCTTGGGCGAGAAACTCGCCGATAGTTCATCGCTCACTCGCCCGCGGTGAAACCACTGATAGTGTGATTACTAGGTTTTGAGACTAGCTGTACAGTACTGCTTACACATATACACAAACATACATTTATATATATTTATTACTATATACGTATAAATACGTTCAACGTTCAATTAATTAAGAACATAGTCCAAGAGCCGGCAACACGCTGAATATTTAACACCTCAATTAGTAGGTAAGCTCTTGCACTATGCTTATATTATACACTAGGTATATACCTCGCAGGTTTACCCGTGTTTTCTAACAATCCTACTAATATTATAAAGCCGAATGTTTGGATGTGTGGATGTTTGTTCCACTTTCACCCCTAATTTTTCGTTTAATATCAGTCATTCCCTCCATCATCTCATTACAGTAACTGACCCCTTAGTTCGTTACTTGTATCTAGGGTATCAGAAACTACGCACACACTCATTCACACACACCCACACAGACCGAGATAAACATTTGTTTTTCACACAAATATTCACCCCGCACGGGAATCGAACCCGCAACCTTATGGATGGCAGTCCGGCATGGTGACCACTCTGCCATCGAGTTCGTCAAATAAGTACATATTAAGTTAAGTTACTACAATAATGGCCTATTTCACCATCTTCAACTAACGTTCCGAGTACGTACTCACATGTTTTGTCTTTGTCACTTGATATAAAGTAAGAAACAGACACAACTAACTTTACTTCGTGAGTAACTTTACTTGAACGTCGTGAAATAGACTCTAAGTATACCTAATACAAAACACGCATGTTGGTGACTCCAAACTCTTTAAAACTTCGCTGAAAATAACCCCGCATCAAATGTAATAATTACTGAAACCCTATTTTAAAAATCCGTTAAGAATATTAATTTGTCTAATGACTTCGAGTATGTATAATTATGATGGTATGTAGAACATATAGGCCCTACCTAGAGGGAAATCATGATGTTTACATTTAGCGGGCGTGTGGGGTGTGGGGGAAGCCAGGGGCGGTAGCGAGTTTAAATTATAAAGTGAATTTCGAATATCATGTTTCATAGTAACACTAGTTGTGCCCCGCGGTTTCTCTCGCGTTCTCGTTCCCGTGGGATACAAAGTCTCCCCACCAATTTTCAGCCAAATCAGTTCAGCCGTTCTTGAGTTATAAATAGTGTAACTAACACGACTTTCTTTTATATATATAGATATAGATTTACTGCTTAAGACATACACAATCGATTTCTAGATAGAAATAATGAACGTTAATCTTTTCAAAACTTTCGGGTTTTAATTCCCGGACTATGTAATAGTTTTTTTCTAAATCTATGAATGCAGTTTTTGTTCTTACTAAAATCGGTGACATGGTTCCTGAGAATAGATCTTTGTATCTCTTATAGTTTCAGATTTCCCCCCACTGACCGTTCTATTTGGGCCACCTTGTATATCTTCTTTATTTTTACATAGTATAAAATGAAGTCACTTCTGTACGCTTAGATCTTTTAAAGTACTCAAAGGTTAATACTCAAATTTTAATGTAGTTTTCAGCAATAGAAAGTTTATGAAGTATATTCCCAATATCATAAAGGATACGGATACGGGTGAAACCGCGGAGCGATGCTAGTACTTACATAAAATGTATGTATGAATGTGTGTCCGTAGTTTGTGATACCCTAGATATAGGTAATGAACATAGTTAGGGGTCAGTCGGTGTAATGAGGTGATAGAGGGATTGATAATGTTATTATGTGTGATCCACAAATGTTCATCTCGGTCTGTGTGTATGAATGTGTGTGTCCGTAGTTTGTGATACCCTAGATACAGGTAATGAACATAGTTAGGGGTCAGTCGGTGTAGTGAGGTGATAGAGGGATTGATAATGTTATTATGTGTGATCCACAAATGTTCATCTCGGTCTGTGTGTATGAATGTGTGTGTCCGTAGTTTGTGATACCCTAGATACAGGTCATGAACATAGTTAGGGGTCAGTCGGTGTAATGAGGTGATAGAGGGATTGATTATGTTATTATTTATTTATGTGTGATCCACAAATGTTTATCTCGGTCTGTGTGTATGAATGTGTGTGTCCGTAGTTTGTGATACCCTAGATACAGGTAATGAACATAGTTAGGGGTCAGTCGGTGTAATGAGGTGATAGAGGGATTGATTATGTTATTATGTGTGATCCACAAATGTTTATCTCGGTCTGTGTGTATGAATGTGTGTGTCCGTAGTTTGTGATACCCTAGATACAGGTAATGAACATAGTTAGGGGTCAGTCGGTGTAATGAGGTGATAGAGGGATTGATTATGTTATTATGTGTGATCCACAAATGTTTATCTCGGTCTGTGTGTATGAATGTGTGTGTCCGTAGTTTGTGATACCCTAGATACAGGTAATGAACATAGTTAGGGGTCAGTCGGTGTAATGAGGTGATAGAGGGATTGATTATGTTATTATGTGTGATCCACAAATGTTTATCTCGGTCTGTGTGTATGAATGTGTGTGTCCGTAGTTTGTGATACCCTAGATACAGGTAATGAACATAGTTAGGGGTTAGTCGGTGTAGTGAGGTGATAGAGGGACTGATTATGTTAATTTTAAGTTCAACAGTCATTAATTAACCGACTTGTACCATACAGTAAAGTAGTATTTTGTGTTCCGGCTTGTGTTTGCAATATTCATGGCTTACTTAAGAACCCTACCGGAGTTGTAGTTAGTTCTATCCCTACGAGTTACTTGTTAAAATTGATAAAAACATTATTATGGGATTAATTTTAATCCTTGATCTCATTATAGGTAGTAGATTAGTTGGGCCCTTTATTTACATAATTATCTTTGACTTTAATAAACAGAGGTAAGTATACATAGATTTATAATAATAATTTATTTATTCAGATCATACATCGGTTTTATAATCTTACGTAAAAAGGTGGGAATAAGATTATGCTAAAAACCTTCCTTTTGAATCACTCTATCTATTAAAACAAACCGCATCAAAATCCGTTGCGTAGTTTTAAGGATCTAAGCATACATAGGGACAGACAGCGGGAAGCGACTTTGTTTTATACTATGTAGTGATAATGATCAGTTATGCCTTTTATTCACATACTAGCTGTGTCCCGCGGTTTCACCCGCGTAGTTTTCAATTCCGTGGGAATTTCGGGATAAAACATAGCCTATGTCCTCCCCCGGACCATAATCAATCGGTTCTATAGTTTAGCCGTGAAAAGGTAACAGACAGAGTTACTTTCGCATTTATAATATACTAGCAGCGCCCCGCGGTTTTACCCGCGTAGTTCCCGTTCCCGTGGGAATTTCGGGATAAGCTACCCCTGTACCAAATTTCAAGTCAATCGGTGCAAGCCCGTTGTATTGTGTGGACCACAAATGTTTGTCTCGGTCTGTAAGTGTGAACGAGTGTGCGAAGTTTCTTATGCGAACGTTACGGACTTAGTTAGGGGTCAGTTACTGTGATGATGTATTCCATGCCGAATTCGGCAACGGCGACCGTCTTCTGTACAATAGGGTTATGGTTTACTGGTTGGATGTGTCCTCACATCACTAAGGTACCCAATTTTAGCAGTGAATGTTTTAAAACAGTTGCTACATGTTAGAACGCCATTTACATAATTATACGTGATGTTGGAAGGCGGTTTACTTTTAATGTGTTCCCTTTTTAAGTCAAGATCGCGCCTCCGAGTAATGAGATGATGGAGTGAATGATTATGTTACATTATGTAAAACCAACACTAGCTCCGCTCTTATTGTTCGTATCGTATTGATAAATCCTACTAATATTATAAATGCGAATGTTTGTATGTTTGGATGTTTGTGAGTTTGAATGTTTGTTCCACTTTCACGCAAAAACTACTGTATCGATTTAGTTTAAACTTGGTACAGATGTTCCTTATAACTAGGAATAACATATATACATATATAGGATATTTTTTATCCCGAAATTCCCATGGGATTATGTATAAGTAATCGTTTGTTTTATTGTAACTTTTTTTAGTCACAAATCCTACCAATAGATGGCGCTGTTACTTAATTTTTTAACACACGATGGTGAATTGTGCCGCGATTGTATGATACTACGAGCTACGCATTCTCACGGGAGCGGGTACTACGCGGGTAAAACCACGGGGCGCTGCTAGTATCCTATAGTTTTCACTATAGGATATTTGCATCGTTCAACCGAGGAATTGAAAATACATGTCATAAAGATCTATTTGACTTTGATTCACAAAGCGAAGAAGGAACATCCCTGCGGTCAAGTTTATTCTTTTTTATTTATCTTTAAATGTTTGTACGTGTGTTTAGGTCAAATCTTGGAACTGGTTACCAGGTAGTAAGTCTTTCTCCATTTGAGTAGGCACTACCGCATTGCCATCACTACATAGTATAAAACAAAGTCGCTTCCTGCTGTCTGTCCCTATGTATGCTTAAAACTTTTAAACTACGCAACGGATTTTGATTCGGTTTGTTTTAATAGATAGAGTGATTCAAGACGAGGATTTTGTTATAATTTTATTGCATTCTCACGGGAACGGGAACTATGCGGGTAAAAGCGCGGGGTATTATTATATTCTGCTGCCAAACAGTAGTGCGAAAACATTACTGTGTTCCAGTTTGAAGTGTAATGTAGTCAGTGAAATGACTGGTCACACGAGACTCACCAACTGATGTCTCGGGGTGGTGAGCGATACAGATAACGTCCAATATGAATATTCAATTCTTGTCCAAGATTGAAGATTTTTTTTCCGATTGGTTGTATAGAAAGCATTGAGGTTTGTCTTTTTAATATATTTAACCGACTTCAAAAAAGGAGGAAGTTTTCAATTCGCAGGAATCTTTTTTTAATTTGTAATGCCCCGTGGTACCATATTTAAATAAAATCCATTCAGTAGTGTTTGCGTGAAAGAGGAACAAACATCCACACTCACAAACATTCGGCTTTATAATATTAGTAGGATTTCTTATTCCTCAAATTGCTTCTTAAGGTCAAAACTGTATAAATTATCCTGAATTTCAGGTACTTATGAAAAATTCAAATCTTTTCTGAAACTTGGTATGAAACCTTCAACAATAAACCTGAACAAACAGTTTTCAGGAATATATACTTGAAACTTCTGAAAACATAGTTTACAACCTCGATGGCAGAGTGGTCACCATGCCGGACTGCCATCCGTAAGGTGGCGGGTTCGATTCCCGTGCAGGGTGAATATTAGTGTGAACCACAAATGTTTGTCTCGGTCTGGGTGTGTGTGAATGAGTGTGTGCGTAGATTCTGATACCCTAGATACAAGCTTCGTTAAGGATCAGTTACTGTAATGAGATGATGGAGTGAATGTTTATGGTATGTTATTTGTGTATCACATGTCTGTTTGTCGCGGTCTGAAAAGTCACAATTAGGTATTTAGTTACAATATTTCCTGTGCCGGTGCCAGCGTCGCTGTAATCGCATCTTTTGGTTGTCAGTTTATTGAAAATGTATCCAAATGACATTAGAGTCACAATGACAATAGGAGCTTCCAATTTTGACCGCCGGCACAGGAAAGATTGTGACTCTGTATCGTACCATCAATTTTGAAATACTACGTACTACGCTGCAGATACTACGCCGCTACAATGTACTACGGCGCTTGCTACGACGTAGTATTTTTAAATGTACACACGCTTATTCATTGTGATTTAGGATTAAAGTTAAACTTAATTTGGTGAAATTCTGTTTAAAGATTATTCTATTTGTAGGGAAATGTATTAAGATTTCAGAAATTTATTGTTTTTTAGTTAAAAAAAATAATATAAGTTCGTTATTTGTAATTTGTATTCGATTTTTAGAGACAATTTAGGTCGTAAATTCGATTCCCGAGTTAAGATTTTTAAAAAGCAATTTGTTTCTAATTTAGAAACACAGAACAAACTAACCAATAATTATAAATTTCATTACTATTCTTAAAAATTTCGTTCCTAGGTTCGATTCCCGGCATAAGCTTTTTAAATGTAGCAAATTATAAAATATTCAAAAAGCTGTTTATTAAAGAAGTCTTGTAATCAGAAATTGTAGTTTCTTCCTAAAACCATAATAATATGAAAACTTAAAATTATTATAATTAACGGGATATTTACCATGTATATTATTTATTTCGAGTTTCCGATATTTCGACGCTGTTGCAAACGCTGTGATCACGGATGAAATCCCGTTAATCATAATAATTTGAGTGCTAATAACCATGATAACTATAAAAAGTATAATATAAAAAATGTTGACAAATCCTTGACCTAGCAACAAAACTACAAATGGCTGGATCGAATTCGATAATTCTGTAAATGGAGCAATCACACATTCACATCACAATCAGTTCGCTTGTCTATTAAAACATGTTTTATTGCAATCATTGCGTGTGCCTCAGTTTGTCAAAGTTTTATATAAATAATAATCAATATAGCTGCCTTTATAAATCGTGTAAAAATACTAGTAATTTTACATAATCATTCACTCCATCATCTCATTACAGTAACAGACCCCTAACTAAGTTCGTAACTTGTATCTAGGGTATCAGAAACTACGCACACACTCATTCACACACACCCAGACCGAGACAAACATTTGCGGTTCACACAAATATTCACCCCGCACGGGAATCGAACCCGCAACCTTACGGATGGCAGTCCGGCATGGTGACCACTCTGCCGTCGAGGTCGTCATGATAATCAATAAAGATGCCTTTAAAAATTGTGTAAAAGATACTAATAACTACATAGTATAAAACAAAGTCGCTTCCCGCTGTCTGTCCCTATGTATGCTTACCTTTTTAAATACGCAACAATTTTGATGAGGTTAAGTAACAGACCCCTAACTAAGTTCGTAACTTGTATCTAGGGTATCAGAAACAACGCACACACTCATTCACACACACCCAGACACGTGAATTAAAAAATCATTGGCACATTGCAGGAGTCGAACCAGGCACCTTTAAAATTGAAGACAAATCCTTAACCTCTACACCATCTGAAAAAATATTAACTTCTAAATTCAAACTCCTCATTCAAATAAAATAAAGAAAACAATTAATAAACCTCCCAAAAGTTTGGGAGCCGCAGACATTTCGCGAAGCCAAAATTTCGTTGGTGTACATGCCAGGCGACCGTGCGACAGAGAGGGGAGATACGAGAGCGAGGGAGAGGGCTGTATACTGTACCACTCTTACCAATCAATGACCCTGCCGTTGCGGTGTTAGTCGTCTAAGCTTCACTGCCGAAAGAGGTACCGTGCGCCACTAATACGGGAAAAAACCTTACAAATCCAATCAAAAACTATCAAATTATCAATTAATTTTGAATATTAAACATTATTTTACAGTATTGTCAAAGAATTTTCCCAAAAAACGCAGTAAAAATCGAGATATAAGCAAATGAGATACAACGCGTTCGAACAAAAGACTTGCTTACGGAAAATGTCCTGGTTTTCATAAATAAAACAATTTTCGCGTTTAATTCTATTTAAAAACTGTTTTTTAGTTCAAATTATAATTAAATTTAACTTAAATCAACAAAAAAACTGTAAAAAGTGATAATTTCGCGGTTAATACGCAAAAAAAATTTGACTAATAATTTCCGTAATATTTTTTTGTATAAAGTTGTTGTAATATAAATATTCCTTGTATATATTGTTGTATTTGTATTATATAGTTGTATTATTGTGGAAGGCGGTTGGATCACAGTACGTTTCTTTGTTCCTGTGCCTCGGACTTCAGTTTTGAAAGGTAATATAATTCCCCGGCCATTCGCCATTTTGCATCTCAGTTTGCAGTCATATTTTATACATTATACAGTTTATAAAGTATTACAGTTTGTACAGTATTACAGTATTGCAGTTTATTATATATAATTACTAGATATGCTTTGCGGTTTTGCCCGCGTTAATTTTAATAGGAATTTTGGAATTAAAACTGTTTAATAAAGGCGTTCGTCTTTTGAATTTTGGATTTTGTTAATAATTTAATTATTTTGGAATATCAATTTTTTTTTATTGTAGATTGCTTTTTTATGCACCGCTCTTGTGATTGTAAGTTTCATCGAAATTATTTTAGATTTTCAGTAAAATTTGTTTCAAATCAAATCATTTATTTGCTTAAACATATAAATAACCACAGGTTTACATTGTTAGGTGGTATCACCATCATCATCGTCATCATCAGCTTATATAATGTCCCCACCGAGGGGTCCCTACCCTACCCTGAATTAGGGTGATTAGGCCTTAGTCTACCACGCTGGAAAGTGCGGGTTGGTCGACTTCACACACAACCTTAGAATTTCTTCCAAGTAGTGTGCAGGTTTCCTCACGATGTTTTCCTTCACCGTAAGAGCGTCGTAATTAACGTACTTATGAATTCGTAAATTGAAAACACATTGGTACGTGGCGGGACTGGACTCGAACCAGGCACCTTCCGATCGGAAGTCAACGGCCTTAACCCCTGCGCCACCGACGCATTATAGTTTAAATAAGTACAAGCTGTTTTACTTAACAACAGTTTTCTGAATATTAATTCTTAAAATGTAGCCTCAAGTGCTACTTTTTAATCTTCTAAATATATATAACTCAAGGGTGACTGACTGACTGACATAGTGATCTATCAACGCACAGCCCAAACCACTGGACGGATCGGGCTGAAATTTGGCATGCAGGTAGATGTTATGACGTAGGCATCCGCTAAAAGAGGATTTTTGGAAATTCCACTCCTAGAGGGAGAAAAAGGGAAACACAAATTCTGCCGGAAGTCATTATTCCACGCGGACGAAGTCACGGGGTGCTGCGAGTCAATAATACACCTGTAAGAGTTTCTTCAAAATTCAGAGCTATTTCAGAAGTTAAGTAGAAACAGACAGAGAAACAAAGTTCACTTAAGTAGCGGGTTCAATTTTGTTTTATTCAACATTTGTACATGAACAATGAACATGTCTGTTTGTCTTGGTCTGCGTGTTTTCTTTCTAAGTATGTATTATTTTATCTTTCTAATATATAAAATTCTCGTGTCACAGTTTTCGTTGCCATACTCCTCCGAAACGGCTTGACCGATTCTCATGTTTTGTGAGCATATTCAGTAGGTCTGAGAATCGGCCAACATCTATTTTTCATCCCGAAATTCCCACGGGAACGGGAACGGGAATTACGCGTGTGAAACCGCGGGGTACAGCTAGTTTAAATATATATTTTTTTAATTCTTTCAAATAGAACCAGCATGACTGACATGTGCGTGATAAAATATATCGACACCACGATATAATATCGATTTCGCGAGCATGGCGTGCTAAAATGTAATGTAAATGGTATGATAAAATTAAATATGGCGGGTATTTTTATCATATTTTGACAATTGGATGTCGGTTAGATAGCCCGGTTGTAGTTCAAAGTAACATACTCTATAGCTTTCAATCTATCTATATATATAAAATTCTTCCGTTACTGAGTGATGTACTGACAAACTGAAAGGCACGTGTGTTTTTTGGGGGGAGTAGGCTACCACTAAGCGAGGATTTTTGGAAATTTCCCCATAGGGAGAGAAAAGGGGGAAAACCCAAATTCTGCCGGAACTCATTATTCCACGCGAAGTCGCGGGCAAAAGCTAGTTAGTATAGATTTTAAATAAAACCCGGCACCCCAAACCTCGCAGGCAGACACGTTGTCACTAAACCTCTGCAGCTTTAGTAGGTACATAAATCAATTACAAATACCCCGAAGTCCAATATAAATAATATTATCATTCCTTTATATAATTCCCTTTGAAACTGAGATTGTTTTCCTTCAAAAATAAGTCGTGTGTGAAAGAGAGGTCCGATACTTTGATCAGTGGAGCGTGAGAGAGCAAATATTAGTTTAATGTGCCCCAGTAAGGATGGGTTTAAAAATGTGCGGGTTCGATTGTGGTTAGGGTAGCTTTTTTATTTTAACAAGTTAAAGAAAATAATTAGTAATTTTTTTAATGTTTTACAAGCTTTTAGTGTCACCTGTCCCGTTGTCTGTAATCAAATCTTGCCATTTTCCGATCACTTCTAGTTATCCGATTGAAATTTGACATACTTATGTAAGTCCCATGACAATGCAATAAAAGCTAAAAAAGCTTGTTTTTAAAAAGTGTTCTTTTTATTATTATCCTCATTGTTTCTATGACAAATATTCACCCCGCACGAGAATCGAACCCGCAACCTTATGGATGGCAGTCTGGCATGGTGACTACTCTGCCATCGAGGTCGTCAGGTATAATGTATAGTATTTTTTATCCAACCATACATGTACACAGTCATCCACACATAGCCCTGGCGAACGTACACAAAAAGCATTCTGAAACACAAATGCTCTGATGCCTATGTCCCATTAAGTAATTATAGCGCGCCATTAGATCTGCTCCCACAAATGGTTTCGACAAACACGCCGATAGGTGCTTTTACAGGCCCTGAAAATGGTACACATTTCAGCAGTTTACAGTTTTCAGGGATAAACTATTTTTTCTCTTTCCGAACCTTTAACCCATGTCTATTTGGGGTCGGTTTTCAGTTTAACCAGATTTGGCGGAATGTCAGTATTTTACGTGAAGCGACTGCCATACTTTTCCATTAGGCTCTATAACTTATTTTTTTTAAATGATGTCGAATTTTTAATAAAATATTATATTTATTGTATTAATATTCATTTTAAAGTGACGTAACATACTTTTTACATCAAAATATCTAAGAATTCCCTAACAAGCGTGATATAACAGTACTGTATCCTACGCACGAATTCGTGGGTAGTAAGACCTTTAATAAAGTGTCTGGGTGGTTTCAAAGGAAATGCTAAAATTAGTATAAAAATCACTGATATTTACCTACTCATAAAGGTATAAGTTACCTACTCATTAATAATGGTTTACATAATTTCTTATTTGTTTTTTTTTTGTCTGAAACAGACAAGATTTTTTTACTTACGTAGACTCGACAAGAATACTTGGAAATTTTATCTTATGTGAATCCGACAAGACATATTTTTTACCGTGGACACGCGGCCTAAATATACAGATTGCAAATTCTTGTTCCCTCTTCCTTTCAATCCATGGATAACGTTGGTTTACGAGCGCTTGTTAAAACTAAATAAAAGTAAGAAAAATTTTATTCGTTAGACGGACGCTAATTATTTTACTGTATAATATGAATTTAATGTAACAATACTTTATATATCATTCATATTTGAAATGAAAAAGTTTGCGGACGACTAATATAATGTTATTCATCCGAATAGCGAACGAATAACATTATATTAATCATCCATTCTAGCGGACGCCTAGCAACAGCCATATAATATACGGTACGTACATCTAAATGTATTTTTTTACAATTTTTGTCTGTCTGTCTGTCTGTTTGTACCGGCAAATCTCTGAAAGAAACCTATTTTGACGGGACTTATTTGGCAGGTATCTGATGTAATAAGAAGTAACATATTATACTTTTTATTCCAAAATTCCCACGGGATTCCGCGTGGGTAAAACCGCGGGGCACAGCTAGTAATAAATACAATTAAATAAAATACTAGAATAACAATCTCTTAAAACAAACAGCACTTGAAACTCAATTTTATTACAGTTGAGATACGCAAAGTTTTATGCAAATTGTACCAGCATCCGCCGTCCCAATAGAAATATCCAGAACTTTGAGTAGCTCAGTTGTTTTAAGTATAACTTTTATAAATTAACATATTTTGGGAGCAACATAAATGTTTTTTTGTTGTTATTTTTTTGTTTTGTTGGTTACAAGTTTGCAGGAAAACATATTTGATATTCATTTGTAAATAATTATGAATAAAAATCGGCGTAATTTTTAAAAAATAAAAGGAAAGTTTTAGATAAAATAATAAATCGTTTTTTTAATGACGGAAATATGAGATAACAACCTTGTAAAATACAACTTCTTACTTTTTATTGAAGTTGGTTAAAAAGATATAAATAATGGTAGAATCAAACACAGTAAATTAAAAAAAAAATAACTTAATTATGCATTATCACAGAGTTTAAAAATAACAAGCATAAATTTAAAAAAAAAACCTTTTTAAAATCAAGCTTTTTTATCTTTTATTGCATTGTCATGGGACTTACATACCTACGCCAAATTTCAGCTCAATCGGATAACCAGAAGTAGTCGAAAAATGGCTAGGAAGACCACGGAACAGGTGCAACAAAATAAAAGCTTGTATAAAAGGGTATAGTATCTTAAACTTTAACCTCCTCCCAAGAAGTAAATCATCTAGGCCACATATGTTTAGTTTTTAATATACACGAAAAAAGAAAAAAGCCTGTCAAACGTTTCCCGCGCTGTCACTTTTGACAGGTATAAGGCTTGAATATAAAATGGCGGGCGTAATGCCAGTCACGTAGATTGGTCCGCGGAGTAAGGAAAACGACAAGCACAGGATTTATATATATTTATAAGGTATTTCGGTGTTTATGAGATAAACAAATGAAATAAAAAAGTATTTTTGAGGATTTTTGGTGCTAGTGCCATGTGAGGCAAATATTTGGGTGATGTGTAGGTATGTTTATCTTGGTCTGTGTGTGAATGTGTGTCTGTAGTTTGTGATACCATAGATACAGGTAAAGACCTCTACTCACGGCTACTACCATCACACATTAAAACAATAAATTGTCCAAGTTAAAACATTAACACTAAGCACTAACATCATGGAAAAGAGAACTAGGCATCGCTTTCTCGAGATGAACATAGGTAAGGGTCAGTCCGTGTAATGAGGTATCACCTCATCTTACATTATTATGTACTTTTCACACTTATCATGCTAAAACCCGAACCATAGGAAAAAACAAACACGCGTCGCACCCAAAAAATCCGTTTTTACAATCTATCAATTTAAAGCACAAAAGCGTAAAAAACCAAGTAACCCAGCTAGTAACACATAAATAATAATCAGAGTTAACAAATCGTACAAAACCGTATAAACATTCGCCAATATACATGTTCTAGCGCGCCGCCATTTTGTCCAAGTTAAATTCATAAACCGAAGCTGGCAAACAGCCACATTGAGCCAATAATGCGGAAATTTACGATTTTTATTAAACGAACAAAAATAATAGAATCGTTTTATTAAATCAGAACCAAAGGGTACATAAATAAAGAGAATTGATTATGTTTTTTCTTTGTCTGTTTTTGTTATGCGTTGACCTAGATAATGTGGAAAGATGTTTTAACAAGGATGGTTAGAAAATGGTTTAAAAAGTAATAATTGGCTTAAAATATCGTATTCTTATTTCACTTATTGAGATGGGTGGCAGTTACCAAAGTGGCCTTTGACCAGCGATTCCATTCGTCAAAAGGTAGTAAAGAGTCACAATATTTTCTGTGCCGGTGCCAGCGTCGCTGTAATCGCATCTTTTGGTTGTCAGTTTATTGAAAATGTATCCAAATGACATTAGAGTCAAAATGACAATAGGAGCTTCCAATTTTGTCCGCCGGCACAGAAAACTTGGTGACTCTATATAAGTCGTTGATCACAGTTGTCGTACTAACATCATCGATAGTAACACATCATCGGTAGCACTCAAAGTGTTACCAGAAATATCGCAGCATGCACAAAGCACCCAAAATAACGATCTAATTGTGAAACACTCATTCACACACACCCAGACCGAGACAAACATTTTTGGTTCACACAAATATTGACCCCACACGGGAATCGAACCCGCAACCTTACGGATGGCAGTCCGGCATGGTGACCACTCCATCCATCCAGCCATGCCATCTAGGTTGTCAATTTATAGGCGTCTACTATATTTGGTATACACGGAAGTTGCGGAACATTCTCAACACAAGTGCCTATGATACCTTCTGGGAAGACTCGTGATTGTAATTTTTATCAATAAACCATTTTTTTATACACAAACAAGCTGCGCCCCGCGGTTTCACACGCGTAGTTCCCGTTCCCGTTTCCGTAGGAATTTCGGGATGAAAAATAGATGTTGGCCGATTCTCAGACCTACTGAATATGCTCACAAAATTTCATGAGAATCGGTCAAGCTGTTTCGGAGGAGTATGGCAACGAAAACTGTGACAGGACAATTTTATATATTAAAAGATTAGGTACTACTAAGCATAACCGTATATGAGTTACTTATATTTTAATCAGTAAGTACATCGTTATTCATTAAGACGTTGAAAGCCCGCAGCATCCCTTTGATCTCGCCGCTTTGTCGGCACTTTTGAACTTTAAACTCGGTTCAACTTTGATCGGATCAAGTTATCTTAACAGACTGTTAACTTGAGATTAAGTATTTTGAAAATTCAAGTAGTTTCTGTTATGTAGTGGTGAGGAAATTTTATGTAACGTTATAATGAGTAAATAGATATTATATAAGGCACTATTTATCTAGGCTGTTGCTAGACGTCCGCTAGAATGGATGATTAATATAATGTTATTCGTTCGCTAGTCGGATGAATAAGATTATATTAGTCTTTAAAGTTATCATGGTTATTAGCACTCAAATTATTATAATTAACGGAATATTTACCATGTATATTATTTGTTTCGAGTTTCCGATATTTCGACGCTGTTGCAAGCGCCGTGATCACGGATGAACAATTAAAAAATAAATAATATACATGGTAAATATCCCGTTAATCATAATATTTTGAGTGCTAATAACCATGATGACTTTAAAAAGAGTGTAAAAGTTAAAATAATCTCAAAAACAAGCATTTCCTTTCTCCATCATTTTAATAACTTGATTTAATAACCATAGTCCAGGTATGAGCAACATTTGGCTCGCGGCCAATAAAAGGCAGGTGCGCGAAACATTTCCAATGATAATTTCAAAAGAATATTGTTCTCGAAATTGTATTTGTGGGGATTATTGTTTGTTTGTATAGTTTACTTTGTCCCGTGGGAATCACTACATAGTATAAAACAAAGTCGCTTTCTCTGACCCTATGTCCCTACATATGCTTTATTAGATCTTTATAACTACGCAACGGATTTTGATGCGGTTTGTTTTTGTAGATAGAGTGATTCAGTGGGAAGGTTTTTAGCAATTTTATCCCCATATTCTTACGAGAACGGGAACTACGCGGGTGAAACCGCGGGGCGCCGCTAGTCCCGTTAATTATAATAATTTGAGTTTAACACTCTTGTTCCTAAACTAGCTGTACCCCGCGGTTTTACCCTCGTTTTTCTCTATTAACGAATGCCTATGTCAATATGCTAGCCGAATTTCGAGTAATTTTAATAGTTGTTATAAATGTTAATAGCATAATCCTTTCTCGATACATTTAAACGTCGCCGCTCGAGTAACGTGATTTAGTTTTAAGTTTATATTGTTGCTAGCTGTGCCCCGCGGTTTCACCCGCGTAGTTCCCGTTCCCGTAGGAATATGGGGATAAAATTACGCTAAAAACCTTCCCACTGAATCACTCTACCTATTAAAAAAACCGCAACAAAATTCGTTGCGTAGTTTTAAAGATCTAAGCATACATAGGGACATAGGGACAGAGAAAGCGACTTTGTTTTATACTATGTAGTGATGTATGTTAGTCTTTAAGGTATTTATTCTATGGGCCTCTGTTTACAGTTATTTGTTTAAAACTGTAAATATTTCCTAAAATAAATGATGATTTGATTTTATAGGTATCCATATCAATATCCAAAAGTAGAAATCAAATTGAAACAGTAAATTTTCTTAGGGCCGATGTTTCCATCGCCAGATAACTTTATTCGACGAATAATTTTGAATTTTGACAGTTCATACAAAATCTGTCAAACGTCAAATTTTATTCATCGAATAAAAGTTATCTGGCGATGGAAATATCGGCCCTTAGGTAAATAGAAAGAGCATTTGTACCAATCACTTCATTCTCCTTTTTCTATCGGGTTAGTATCAGACGGTCTAAAAACTAGTTGCAAATTATTCCACACTAGCAGCGCCCCGCGGTTTTACCCGCGTAGTACCCGCTCCCGTAAGAATGCGTAGCTCGTAGTATCATACAATCTCTGCACAATTCACCATCGTGTGTTAAAAAATTAAGTAACAGCGCCATCTATTGATAGGATTTGTGACTACAAAAAGTTACAATAAAACATACGATTACTTGTACACAATCCCATGGGGATTTCGGGATAAAAAGTATGTGTTATTCCTAGTTATAAGGAACATCTGTACCAAATTTAATCAAAATCGATACAGTAGTTTTTGCGTGAAAGTGGAACAAACATCCAAACTCACAAGCATACAGACTTTCGCATTTATAATATTAGTAGGATGATTTTAAGACATGTTTCCGAAAAAGACGACTTCAGTTTTAGTTTTATCACTGAAAACCACATGTAAAACACATTTTACAACATTTCAATTTGTTTAAAATCACCAAAATTCTAACCTGTTGAGCGCTAACAAAATGGCGGCCTGTCACTTTGACACCTGACAAATGGTTCTTGAGCTCGCGCCAACGTAATTTGAATTCTATACGAACGAGTTAAAGGTTAAAATTTCAATGAAATAAGGCTCTTGGTCAGACGGAGTTTTGTAGCAAAGTGGTGTTGTATTAAAAATGAGTTTTTTACCGACTTTGGAAAATATTTTTTTTGTAATACTAATAAATATTATAAAGAGGTAAGGTTTGTATGTTTGTGAGGTTGTAATGGGTCATTTCTGGATACTGATTTGAAAATCCTTTTATCAATAAAAAGCCACATTATTTGAGTCATAGGTATCAATATTGACCCGTGTCACGTGATTGAATAGAATAGAATAATTATTATTTATTCAGCATACATACACTTTCAAAGTAAAATAAAACATTTTTTTTTTATTTACGCAGATGAATTCGCAGGCACTGCTAGTGCACTCTTTGTACTAATAATAATAATTCCCTCCATCATCTCATTACAGTAACTGACCTCTAACTAAGTTCGTTACTTGTATCTAGGGTATCACAAACTACGCACACACTCATTCACACACACACCCAGACCGAGACAGACATTTGTGGTTCACACAAATATTCACCCCGCACGGCAATCAAACCCACAACCTTATGGATGGTAGTCCGGCATGCTGACCACTCTGCCATCGAGGTCGTCACTTATATTTGTTTTATTTTAACCGATTTTATAATTCGAATTCAAGAAATATTCTTTCACATTGGGCCTCAAAATAGCACTTATGAATCTCGAACGCTGTGAATCTAAGATCTATTTAAAAATTAAGTACTTACATCAGATGAGAAGAATCGGCATCAAACTCGGGCTGGTATTTTTTGGACGTTAACTTGTCACCGCTGAAACTATCATTACGGTAGAATATACTGACGGACAACAATCTAAGTAACACGAACAGACCTACTACAAATGTATGTTCTCCTGGTAGTTTTCTCTCTAGTTGGCTCTGTACTGTTGTCCGTGTATCCCGTCCTCCATCCTGTGACGTCTGGACGTTCACGTGACCTCCTACAAATGTATGTTCTCCTGGTACTTTTCTCTCTAGTTAGGTCTGCACCCCTCTATCCTGTGACGTTGTTATCAACTGTTGTCTAACAGTCGGGACGTGTCACCACTGAAACTATCATGACGGTACATTATACTGACGGACAACAATCTAAGTAACACGAACAGACTTTGTAATATAATCAAATATAATCCATAGTTACAACAAAAGAATATTAAATATGTAAGACCTTTGATATGTAAATTATATTACAAATTCATTGTTTTAGGGATTAAGAGGGATACATCCTATCTCCCTTTGCAATTGTTTCAAAAATGCCCGGACTTAACAGCATAGTAATCCTAGTTTTTATAAACGACGTCTCGCAGTTTCACCCGCGTGGTTCCCGTTCCCGTGGGAATACGGGAATAAAGTTTTTATAAACGGCGTCTCGCGGTTTCACCCGCGTGGTTCCCGTTCCCGTGAGAATACGGGGATAAAAAAATAGCCTTTAATACTCAGGGTGAATATAGCTTTCTAATGGTGAAAAAACTTTTGAAATCGGAAAAATAGTTTTTGAGTTGATTCATTACAAACATACAAATCTTTCGTCTTTACAATAGTAGTGTAGAAGTTTATTATTAAGCTAGCTGTGCCCCGCGGTTTCACCCGCGTAGTTCCCGATCCCGTGAGAATTTCAGGATAAAACATAGCTTATGTTCTTTCCCGGACCATAAGCTACCCCTGTACCAAATTTCAAGTCAATCGGTTCAGTAGTTTGGCCGTGAAAATGTAACAGACAGATAGACAGTGTTACTTTCGCATTTATAATATTGGTAAAGATAAAGTAGTGTAGAAGTTTAAAATGAATTTGTTCCATTAAACACGTAAAAGATAAATCCAAAAATTTAATAAAAATACAACTGAATTTAGGATTTACTGTTATTTAAAGTCTGTTAAAAACATAAATAAGAATAAATTAAAAAAACCTTTTTAAAAACAAGCTTTTTTAGATACTGACATCTTTGATTTACACGAACACTACACATTTTATTTCAAAGCTTTTTTAGCTTTGTTGCATCGTCATGGGACTTACATAAGTATGCCAAACAGCTCAATCGGATAACCAGAAGTGGTCGAAAAATGTCTTTCAACAAGATTTGATTACAGACAACGGGACAGGTGACATTAAATAAACGCTTGTAAAAAAAATAAGAATACAACCAAATTAAAAAGATTGTATTTGAAGTCTGTCACAAAAGTTAAAAGCTAGGTTAATTTTGATAGTATTTACTCAGATTGCCTTTCTGTCTCATTTGTAATAGTCTAACAATAGCTATATAAACGCACACAGTCGCCTGTGAAGCTGTTCTGAATTAAAATCAAATATTTATTTGACCTACATCAAAGACTTTGGTTGTGGTAATGTACAAGTTATGAGGTAGGAGCGATTGTGGAAATTATTCATTTGTTATTTAAATGTTTCTATTTATTTTCTTGCTTATTACTAGTTGTTGTGTTGAATATTTGTGTGAACCACAAATATTTGTCTCGGTCTGTGTGTGTGTGAATGAGTGTGTGCGTAGTTTCTGATACCCTAGATACAAGTTACGAACTTAGTTAGGGGTCAGTTACTGTAATGAGATGATGGACTGAATTATTATGTAATGTTGTCAAAAGATAATAACACGCACAGGGCGCGCAAAGCGAAGCAATTCTAATTCAACAATTTTTACAGTTTTGTGGTAAACGGAAAAACTACAAAAACTTCAGATTTGATATTTAACATAGTTATTTTGATACATGTCTAGATGTGCAGAAAATCATCCTACTAATATTATAAAGCTGAATGTTTGTGAGTGTGTGTATGGATGTTTGTTCCTCTTTCACGCGAAAACTACTAAATGGATTTTAATGAAACTTTCCGAAAATTTAAATTTGGCTTATACATCAGATTAACATATAAGATTTTTATCCCGAAATTCCCACGGGAACGGGAACTACGCGGATGAACATTTTTTTGGTTAAACCAAATGTTAGACTTTTGAGGGCTCTAATTACCCGTAACGACTGTCGATGATGTTAGTACGACAGCCGGGACCGACGGCTTTACGTGCCCTCCGAAGCACGGAAACGCTCCTGAAAAAAAACTGTAGTTTAGCTAACTAATAAGTATAAATTCACCTTCTTTAAATTTGCATACAATCACAAATTCATAACGCTAATATTAAAATAGAAACTCTAACCGACATCTAAACGATAATCATATCTGACACACCCCTTGTTAAAATTCTTGAAATTCATATTGGTTATCACGGCGGCCATTAGCGATATCCATAGACAATATTCACTCGACTGAACACCATGAATAATCTAATTTACATATTGCAAGACACTTTCGACTTTAAAATGTGAGTAATAAGGGTTAAGATTATTTAATTTTATCTTAGAAACAGATGAAATAGCCCTTTTTGAATTGGTGAAAATACTTATTTACTTTCTAGACCCGTAAAAACGGGACAATATTACTGAGACTTCGCTGTCCGTCTGTCACCAGGCTGTATCTCAAGAACGGTGATAGCTAGACAGTTGACATTTTCACAGATGATGTATTTCTATTGCCGCTATAACAACAAATAAGTACTTAAAATAATAGTTATTTATGGCACAAGCGAGGTAAGTTAGTGATTACTTCCGAGGCGCTATTGAGGCCCGAGCCGTTAGGCGAGCGTCTGAAGATAGCCGAGGATAGTGTACCATACAACGTTTTTCAACACATTTGCGAAGAAATTAATAATAAAATATCATTTTCGCTAATAAATAAACAGTTTTTCTATTCGCGCGCATCCAACACAACAATGGTGATCGGCCATAAATTAAAAGAATATACTTATTAAAAAAAATCGAATGAATGAATGAATGGAATCGACCATAGACCTACCAAAAGTAAGGCAACATAGTTGAAGTTTGTTTTTAAAATGTATGGACACGATTTTTTTGGTATCGAAACTTTTTTAAAACTAAACAATTAAAAAAAAAATCTATGACTCACTAGTGAATCAAGCGTGTCATTATTCAACTGTTTTTGTACAAATAAGAGCCCCTTTATGAGCAAGTGTGTTGAAAATGATTTTATTTTAAACTAGCTGTGTGCGTGTTTTACCCGCATATTTCCCGATCCCGTGGGAAATTCGGGATAAAATCTTGCGCTACCCTTGTACCGAATTTCAAGTCAATCGGTACAGTAGTGCGTTTATATTTCTATTAAAATCCTCTTTTTTTTCAACTAAATCGCCCCGCTCCAATCCGTAAACAGTCACCAACATTTCTTGAGTTTCCTAAAACCGCTCCCGCTTCCAACTCACTCGTGTAAGACCCTTCATCCCTCAAATTCCTGCCATGTTCTTCATGTTATGTTATTTGAAGTTCCCGTTTTAAACATTCTATTCTTAATAATTAATGTTGGAAATTAACTTTCTCGTTTGCGCGTTTTGAAATGAAGACTTTAGTAATCTTAAATGTAATCTTTGCTTAGACTAAGTAGTTATTATGTTAATATTTTATTTATTGATTATAGTAGCGCCCGCGGTTACACCTGCGTACCCGTTCCCGTGGGAATAATGGGATAAAATATAGCCTATGTCACGCACTGATAAATAAGCTTTCCATTAGTGAAAGAATTTTTGAAATCGGTTTAGTAGTTTCGGAGCCTATTCGTTACAAACAAATTAGTGAGAAGAATTTTTGAAATCGCTTCAGTAGTTTCGGAGTCTATTCGTTATAAAAAAACAATTAAATCTTTCCTCTTTATAATATTAGTGTAGAATAATCGTTCGTTAAACTAGTCGAGGGATTCGAGTTATTGAGGTACGTGTAAAGATCCCGTGATTCATCTTTTTAACCCCCGACGCAAAAAGAGGGGTGTTATAAGTTTGACGTGTCTGTGTGTGTGTGTGTATCTGTCTGTCTGTCATCATAGTGCCCGAACGGATGAACCGATTTTAATTTAGTTTCTTTTGTATTAAAGGGGACTTACGAGCGAGTGTTCTTAGACATGTTTGATGAAAATCGGTTGACCCGTTTAAAAGTTATGGGGGTTTGAAAGTAATAGTGATGGGCGATTTTTAAATTTTTAATTTAATGTTATTACAATGAATACCTCGCACGTTTCGATTAATAATCCTACTAATATTATAAAGCCGAATGTTTGTGATTGCGGATATTTAGATGTATGGATGTTTGTTCCTCTTTCACGCAAAAACTACTGAATGGATTTTAATGAAACTTTACAATTATTTAGCTTATACATCAGAATAACACATAGGATACTTTTTATCCCGAAATTCCCACGGGAATGAAAACTACGCGGGTGAAACTGCGGGGCGCTGCTAGTTTTGATAATAAGATGGTGACACTACCTTTAAATTGAATTGTCAGTAGTATAAGCTCGAACATAACTCCCCTTTTATTAGGTCGGTTTAAAAGAGACATATCCTGTTTGCAAAGCGACAATAATTTTCATATTATTCCCTATTTTGTGTGTTGCACCAAAGCACGCACCAATGTACTCGTTTTTATAAAACTTGGGCACACACCGAGCGAGACGGGAGATAAGATTTTTGGTGTTTTTTTTTGTTTCTGAGTGTTTGTACTGAATCATGTTTCTATGTAATCTAATGTAATCTTTTTTCTCTTTTTTATATAATTTTATTAATATTCACAATATACTTAATTCTTTCTTTCATTCATTACTGTGTTACATTAAGAGTGCTGTGTACACCAGTAATTGGTATGTATATTAGATTAAGGCCTTTTTATTAAAACACTTTGTAATTTTTAATATGTTATACTGTTGGTGTTCCTATTTAAATAAATAAATAAGTAAAATAAATGTTTCGACAAACACATCTACACACTTAAATATTAGTTTTTTTTTAATTGTTATGACATGGACTGTAAATAATCTTTTATCTTTATTTTTGCTTAAGATGCAAATTTTAAAAAATGAAGAGCCAATGATATAAATCATTGAAATCGTATTTGCATAAAATTTTTAAAATGAAGAGTTATATCATTGGCTACATCGCTCAAATATTAATAAATGGTTAATTCGACAACGTATAAATGTACTTACTTATACCTTTTTGTAAATAAATACTTAGAATAGAAAAATACACCCAGACTCAGACAAACAGACATCATGTACACACAAAATGCTAATCTTCAAAGATAATGTAACCCAAAGACAGGTTTACTATTAATTACAAAATTAAAAAGAGCAAAGCAATAATTATAAAGATACCCCGTAATATAAAATGGATATTATTATTTTAACCCCCGACGCAAAAAGAGGGGTGTTATAAGTTTGACGTGTCTGTGTGTGTGTGTCTGTCTGTCTGTGGCATCATAGCTCCCGAACGGATGAACCGATTTCAATTTTTTTTTTTGTATTAAAGGGGACTTACGTGCGAGTGTTCTTAGACATGTTTGATGAAAATCGGTTGACCCGTTTAAAAGTTATGGGGGTTTGAAAGTAATTGTGTTGGGGGTTTTTAATTTTTCATTAATGATATAGATATAACCCGTAGTATCCTTTGCCATAAGAAGCTAGATTTACTAATAGTTTCTCTTAAAGTTTTTGATGACCTCAATGGCAGAGTGGTCACCATGCCGGACTGCCATCCGTAAGGTTGCGGGTTCGATTCCCGTGCGGGGTGAATATTTGTGTGTACCACAAATGTTTGTCTCGGTCTGGGTGTGTGTGAATGAGTGTGTGCGTAGTTACTGATACCCTAGATACAAGTTACGGACTTAGGGGTCGGTTACTATAATGAGATGATGTAGTGAATTATTACGTTAATTAAAAAGTGTCTACTGAGCCTCAAAGCGATAATATAATTTTATATTATATCATCGTATACGGCACACACTTTACCCCCATGTAACAGTACACGCGAGACAGTCACGTGATGACATGAAACTTTGTATTTTTAGGTAACGATTATTACCGACTTTGGAAAGAAAGGGTTTGTGTTTAACTACAATTTACCTATATTATTGACTAAATTCTGGGATTGTTTGTTTGTAATTTAGTAGCGGCGCCCCGCGGTTTCACCCGCGCAGTTCCCGTAGGAATGTGGGGATAAAATTATGCTAAAAACACTGAATCATTAAAAATATTCCTACTGAATCACTCAATCTATTAAAACAAACCGCATCAAAATCCGTTGCGTAGTTTTAAAGATCTAAGCATACAAAGGGACACACACACGCAGACCGAGACAAACATTTGTGGTTCACACAATCGAACCCGCAACCTTACGGATGGCAGTCCGGCATGGTGACCATTCTGCCATCGAATTATGTCAAGTTATTTTTTAAATTTCTCTCTTTCTACATATCCTGTATCCATTTCATTCTATTCACGTTTTAAACCTCCCTCGTTAGGTTCGAGCCCCACTTCAATCAGAATTTACTTCCGCAGCAAAACGCTGACCTATTTAGCTAAACAAAGAGTTTACCGTTTCGTCCAAATAAGTTATTTTATTGAGCAGATTTTAATCAAAATGTTTAATCATTATAATTTACTGTTGAAGGTATTGTGAGGGATTTTGTGTGATTTAATCTTAGTAAATCCTAGTAATATTATAAAGCCGAATGTTTGTGAGTGTGGTTGTATGGATGTGTGGATGTTTGTTCCTCTTTCACGCAAAAACTACTGAATGGATTTGAATGAAATTTGGTACAGATGTTCTTCATACCTAGGAATAACACATAGAATAGATTTTTATCCCAAAATTCCCACGGGATAAGGTTCCACGCGGGTAAAACCGCAGGGCACAGCTAGTCTATAATATACATTTATATATGATTCCACCTTCATATATATATATGTTAGAGTAGGGGTTGTTAGCTGGTTGAAATTGCGTTTCGGTTCGTACTTGATTTATTAATCTCTTCATAGATTGACACAACTTTACTTTTTAATTACAATTTAATGCTTAGTAAATTTAATCACGAGATTATAACACATTGAATAAATAAAATTATTGAATTTATAATAATGGTTGCTCGGAGATGTTCACTGCTCGAGCGCTCGCAGTGGAATGAATCGTCCGACGGTGGGGCGCCCTCTTTTATAGGCGTGCGCAAACAAGTGAGTCATCGACAGCCGTTGAAGTTTTCAAATGAATTTCGTGCGCGCTAACATATATAATACAACGGGATGTTAGTACGTACTTATTTAAGTCGATTCCCTCAACTAGTTTCAGCCACGTCCGGTGGCCATCATCAGGAGGATGAGTGCGATACGCCCGCGACGGCGTCTCGCTGTGCACTGACGTACGAATATCCCGTTGTTTTATATATAATGTCGTATGTTTCGTTTAATAATAAAATCTACTTTCATAGATTTGTATATAATTAAATTCAGATAGATCACACTTTCCAAACAGTATTCTACTATATGCTGTTTGGGCTCTGCAATGATCAGTCAGTCAGGACAAAGCCTTTCTAAATAGGTATGAATTAATTATTGAATAACATTAAATTAAAAATTAAAAAACCACCAACACAATTTCTTTCAAACCCCCATAACTTTTAAACGGGTTAACCGATTTTCATCAAACATGTCTCAGAACACTCTCACGTAAGTCCCTAAATTAAACTAAATTGAAATCGGTTCATCTGTTCGGGAGCTATAATGCCACAGACAGACAGATACACACACACACACAGAGACACGTCAAACTTTGCGTCGGGGGTTAAAAATACGCGTGAATACGTTAAAAAGCTTATAAAGCACGCAGGTGTAAAAGGTTTATATAAAATAAAGTTTTAGACAAAAACTTAAAGTATAAGATAATGGAACTGAAAAGTTTCATGAAAGTCTCGGTGTTTACCTGAAATTGTTTCAGGTATTAAACCTGAAAACAGGGAAATAAGTTGGTCCCAAGAAACTCGAATTAAAAATTCAAAATATTTTCGTTAAGTTTAGACCTCGAAGATGAGTTAACTAAATAACATAACATAATCTTTTACTAAATCATCTCATTACAGTAACTAACCCCTAACGTGTGTAAGGGTGAATATTTGTGTGAACCACAAATGTTTGTCTCGGTCTGGGTGTGTGTGTGAATGAGTGTGTGCGTAGTTTCTGATACCCTAGATACAAGTTACGGACTTAGTTAGGGGTCAGTTACTGTAATGAGATGATGTAGTGAATGATTATGTTATGTTTATCTCGAAATTCTACGATATACATTACTAGCGGCGCCCTGCAGTTTCACCTGCCTAGTTCCCGTTCCTGTAGGAATATGGGGATAAAATTATGCTAAAAACCTTCAAACTGAATCACTCTATCTATTAAAACCAACCACATCAGAATCCGTTGCGTAGTTTTAAAAATCTAAGCATACATACTTAGGGACATAGGGACAGAGAAAGCGACTTTGTTTTATACTATGTAGTGATGTACCTAGATTTGATCCCTAAATTCCTTAATTGTTGCTAACCCAACACATAACTTCGACTCAGTTTATCATACATATATTCAATATGTCGCCCAATATTTGTAAGTAAATAAATAAAGAAAATTGCTTAATTGATCGGGTACTTTATTGGGGTAGCGCCTATTAATATTAATTGGCTAAGGGTTGCCTGTTAACGCAATATTTAGTACAGTTTCAGCCCCATATTGAATAATTTCTAAATTTCAACCCGAAAATAACAAAGGATTTGATTCGTATTGGTCTGTTATTGGATGAATGGGATAAAGTATATCCTGGATATAGCCAGTTTCACTATTAGCAAAATGTACGATTATTGTAACAAAATCTTTATAAATAAATTGATTTGAATTGAAATAAATTGATTGATTTGAATTAATATCCGTTTCTCAAAATGGGAATTTTGGCTTAAAATCTATATAAAATTTTTTTGGTTATTAAGTATTTCGTATGTATTTTTCTACTAGCTGTGCCCCGCGGTTTCACCCGCGTAGTTCCCGTTTCTGTAGGAATTTCAGGATAAAACCTAGCCTACGTTATACCCCGGACCATAAGCTACCCCTGTGCGATTTCAAGTCAATCGGTTCAGTAGTTTAGCCGTGAAAAGGTAACAGACAGACAGACAGAACGAGTTACTTTCGCATTCATGATATTAGTTAGGATTATTTAGGATTCTGTATGTATTTTTCTATGAAGATAGTATAGTTGTGGGTCGTGAGGAAACCTGCACACACCTGGGAAGAAATTCTAAGGTTATGTGCTCCGTGACCAACCCGCACTCGGCCTGTGGTTGACTAAGGCCTAGTCACCCTAATTCAGGGTAGGCTCGTGCCCCTCGGTGGGGACTTATATGAGCTGATGCTGATGATGATGAGCCTAAAAAAACCTAAAATTAATGAATGTCAAACATAGCTTACAAAGATAACATTAGTTTAATTTATTAAGTACCAGCGGCCCGCCCCGTCTTCGCACGGGTCCAATTTTCCCGTTGATTTTCCGTGTTTTTTTTACATAAGAACCTTCTCCTAATAATAACAAATACAACAAAAAAAGAATTAGTGAAATCGGTCCAGCCATTCACGCGTGATGCCGTGACCAAGGAAAACGGGTTTAATTTTTATATATATAGATCAATAAGTAATATACTTACTCGTAACTCCAAACTTTCCATCGGAGACATTCTCAATGGAAAGTTTGTTGAATCAAAACACGTGAGTTTTCCGCGAACTCTTTGAATCTACGCACCGATTCGGAAAAATACATATTACTAGAAGCGCCCCGCGGTTTCACTCGCGTAGTTCCCATGCCCGTGGGAATACAGGGATAAACTATACAGCCTATGTCACGCACTGACAATATAGCTTCCCATTAGTGAAAGAATTTTTGAAATCGGTTCAGTAGATCCCGAGATTACCCCTTACAATTTAACAAATACACAAACTTTTCTTCTTTATAATATTAGTATAGATTAGCGGAGTTAATAAATGACAACAATAATGTTTGTCTATGTCTGTGTGTGTGTGTGTGTGTGTGTGAATGTGTGTGTGCGTAGTTTCTGATACCCTATATACAAGTTACGGACTTAGTTAGGGGTCAGTTACTGTAATGAGATGATGGAGGGAATTATTATGTTATGTTATGTTAGTTAAAGTACTTGACATGACATACAAATATTAGAAACTAGCGGCGCCCCGCGTAGTTCCCGCTCCCGTGAGAATGCGGGGATAAAATTATACTAAAAACCTTCCCACTGAATCACTCTATCTATTAAAACAAACCACATCAAAATCCGTTGCGTAGTTTTAAAGATCTAAGCATACATAGGGACATGGGGACAGAGAAAGCGACTTTGTTTTATACTATGTATTGATATAGTAGCTTAGCCACGCAGTTTGACTCAGGTTTATTAAAGTTTTTAGCTACATATTATAGTTTTCATAACTAACTGCTTCGATCACTGACTAAAAGTATTGATTTTTCAAAAATCCAATAATGTTGTTTTAGTAAGATTTTTTATATTTTTTATTATTATATTAACCTATATTATCCCACTGCTTGGCAAAGGTCTCCCCCATTATTTTCCACTCCTGTCTATCTTCTGCCACCGTAGGCCAATCGCTTCTGTACGCGTCCAACTCGTCTCGCCATCTTTTTTTGGGACGACCTCGGTACCGACGTCCGTCTTCTGGAGTCCATTGGGTAGCTAATTTTGCCCATCTGTAGGGGTGCATGCGGACAACGTGCCCCGCCCAATCCCACTTGAGTTTAGCTATCTTGCGCCCTACGTCTGCTATACCTGTTTTTGAGCGTAGCGTCGTGTTTCGTACTTTCGTACTAGTAAGATTTATCATTCAAAATTATTTACTTAAATAGTGCCTCTGAAAGTCGAATGTAAATCTACTTCATTCCAATATACATGGCTATAATACACTAAAATACCTATAGTGCCACAATCTTTTCTGTGCCGGTGACAGCGTCGCTGTAATCGCATCTTTTGGTTGTCAGTTTATTGAAAATGTATCCAAATGACATTAGAGTCACAATGACAATAGGAGCTTCCAATTTTGGCCGCCGGCACAGAAAAGATTGTGACTCAATACTATTGTCATGTTGACTATAATGTCATTTGTATACATTTTCAATAAACTGACAACCAAAAGATGCGATTACAGTGACGCTGTCACCGGCACAGACAAGATTGTGGTACTATACTTATCTGACAGCGTTAAGTTACTACAAAATATGTGTAGAGCCACTTAAACAGGCTCAATATCCGTATTTCACCGCTAGAGGTCTCCTTTGATAGTTATCAAGGGGTTTCACCCGGAGCGACGGTTACCAAGCGTTGGTAGCTAACTGTTTTCATAGGACGACGCTTGCTTTTATAATGGAGAACTACACACATCAAAAGTGTCTAGGGATCAACATATATTTTTGCAATAACTTTTCTCCTGATTGATATTAATTAAAATTTTCTTTAAGGATTCATCAAATAAAGTGTTTTCGTTTGTCACAGTAACGATAAACCAAGTCACCTTTGCATTAATAAAGAAATTTGCCATTTTCCTAATAAAGGGATTTTTGACATTTGAACCACTAACATTAAAGTTCGAAAAAAAGACTGAAATAACAGTTTTCTTTAAAATTTTATTGGGTAACTTAAACAATTAATAATCCGTGTTTCTACCGCGAACACTAACAACACAAGAACATCGGTTTGGCATACTCAAAATGAGTTCATCCAAATCACGCTGTGGAATGGCCGCCCATGTTCGTTGCAACAACAAAAAAAGGTCTTCTTGCGACTGGATACCCTCCATATTCGGCAGAGCTCTTCTCTGTAGCATATCCCATGCATGCTCAATCGGGTTCAAGTCTGGCGACTGAGCAGGCCAGGGCAGGACATTGATGTTAGCTGCGGCGAGAGTCTGTCTTACAACTCTTGCGGTGTGCGGTCGTGCATTATCATGCATTAACTGAAATAAGGGACCGATTTGCACTTGTAGAGGAACGATGACGTCTGATACAATCGTCTCAGCATAAATTTGAGCGTTGAGGTTGCCTCTGATCCAAATCAACTCAGTTCTTCCGCCGATCCAAATACCCGCCCATACCATGATGGTTCCACCACTATAAGGATGGACTTCCTGGCAGGATTTTAATCGCTGTTGGCGTCCAGGGGTTCTCCAGTGTCGTATACGTCTTGTATCCGGTCTCATACCAAAACGAGACTCATCAGAAAAGCACACGAAACGCCATTGTTCTTCTGCCCAATTTCTGTGTTCAAGAGCCCATTGATATCGAATCCTACGATTGTGCATTGCTATAGGTGGTACCCGTAGCGGTCTTCGGGAATGAAGGTTCACTTCATGCAAGCGGTTTCTGACTGTTTGGTCGCTAATTAAGTTCCCTGAAGAGTGATGAAGCCGCACGGCTAACATCATGGCGGTTATTGTTGGAGCTCTTCGAGTTAAGATTTGAATGTATCGGTCTTGTCTCCGTGTGGTGCAGCGATACCGTCCTCCATGGCGCTCAGCCACGGTACCAGTGCTTCGGTAACGTGTCCAAAGTCGACTGATAACACTCTGACTTGTATTCAGAGCTAAAGCCACAGTACGTTGCCGGGAACCAGCTTCTATCATTCCCACGGCTCTGAGCATTTCTTCCCTGCTTAAATGACGTCGCCGCTCCATAATAACGTTGGTTTTAATCAGTAGTAGGGAAACAGTAGCACTAATAATGTCTTCAATGCGTTGTATGTTTTTATAGGGAAAATATTGACAGCTGATTTTCATCTTTTACTCGAATTTGATTCACAGTTCCTGATTCAAATTATGAAATGCACCAAAAAGGATCCATATAAATTTATAAAATCATAAATTTATTACAAAGCCACATCTCAATCTCAAGAAATCCGCATAAAAATGCTTGATCCCTAGACACTTTTGATGTGTGTATATGCGTTATTAACTTGTGTTATTGCAGTGGTGCTGTGTTATTATATTTATACTAGCTGTGCCTTAGGTTTTACCCGCGTGGAACCTTATCCCGTGGGAATTTTGGGATAAAAATCCTATGTGTTATTCCTAGGTTGGAAGAACTTACTAGGTATGAGGAACATCTGTACCAAACATTAAAATCCATTCAGTAGTTTTTGCGTGAAAGAGGAACAAACATTCACACATCCATGACGACCTCGATGGCAGAGTGGTCACCATGCCGGACTGCCACCCGTAAGTTTGCGGGTTCGATTCCCGTGCGGAGTGAATAATTGTATGAACCACAAATGTTTGTCTCGGTCTGGGTGTGTGTGTGAATGAGTGTGTGCGTAGTTTCTGATACCCTAGATACAAGTTACGGACTTAGTTAGGGGTCAGTTACTGTAATGAGATGATGGAGTGAATGATTATGTTATGTTATATTAAAACAAAATTTTGAAAATGATATACCTCATTATCAAGTTACTAACATCAAAAAGACTCAACTACATCAATAGATCGTCATTTAAAACAAAATTTTGAAGAAACCATCTCATTAACATCAAATAATATCAAAACACAATACCCGTGCCTAACACAGCACACCACCTCGGCAAAGTAGGCTAAAACAATTTAAATTTTAATGAAACTAAAATATTATTAGTAGAGTAATTTATAGGTATACCCGCCTCTGTCTATTGCATAGTTTTGGAACTTCGACCGATCTTCCGTCCTTGTCTAACGCACGCATGCGTAGTTCACACGTCTCATTGTGCTATGCTACTGAATTTTGGTGAATAACACTTATATAGAACTGGCGGCGCTCCGCGGTTTCGCCCGCGTAGTTCCTGTTCCCGTAGGAATATGGGGATAAAATTATGCTAAAAACCTTTTCACTGAATCACTCTATCTATTAAAACAAACCGCATCAAAATCCGTTGCGTAGTTTTAAAGATTTAAGCATACATAGGGACATAGGGACAGAGAAAGCGACTTTGTTTTATACTATGTAGTGATGAATACGATAGAGGTACTTTTAGATATATTTTTGAATGATTATTACTTCTTAGTTAGGTTTGATTACCGTTCATAGCACATATTTTCTACTAATATTATAAAGCCGAATGTTTGTGATTGTGGATGTTTAGATGTGTGGATGTTTGTTCCTCTTTCACGCAAAAACTACTGAATGGATTTTAATGAAATTTCGTACAGATGTTCCTCATACCTAGGAATAACACATAGGATACTTTTTATCCCGAAATTGCCACGGGATACGGTTCCACGTGGGTAAAACCGCAGGGCACATCTAGTATTGAAATAAAACTATATACTTATATTAAACAGATTGTAGTAGTTAGAAATGTATATAAAATTAAAACCGTATTGTATAAGTCTGTCTGTGGCATTGTGACTCGCAAACGAATGGAATTATTTTGTTTCAAGGACAAAATGTACTACGTTTTATTTGCTTTTATAATACTATACTAATACTAGCTGTATCCCGCGGTTTCACTCGCGTGAATCTGTAGCTCGTGGTATCATACAATCTCGGCATAATTCACCATCGTATGTTATAAAATTAAGTAACAGCGCCATCTATTGGTACGATTTGCGACTACGAAAAGTTAACAATAAAACATACGATTACTTATACACAATCCCATGGGAATTTCGGGATAAAAAGTATCCTATGTGTTATTCCTAGTTATAAGGAACATCTGTACCTTTAATCTAAATCGATACAGTAGTTTTTGCGTGAAAGTGGAACAAACATCCAAACTCACAAACATACAAACTTTCGCATTTATAATATTAGTAGGACTAGGATTCTTTTTGTAAATACATACTTGGAACATATCACACACAAATGTTTGTCTCAAGCGGGAATCGTATCCTTAACCTTCGGCATAGCAGGCAGGGGCACTACCACCACTCAGTTTATATTAATTTGTTAGTTGTAAGATTGTGTGAAATCCAAATAAAAATAAATATTTATATCTTTCATGTATTAATATATATTTTTCTTTGTTACAGACTGCTGTTCGACAATCGCTAAAGGGAACAAAGAGACAGGTTAATAACATTATACCTCCTTTTACAATATCTTTATATACTCGTAGATAAAGATTTTTAAGCTATTGCATAGCTTCTATCGAGGGCCTTGAGCGCGGGGACCGAATCCAGTCCGTAACGAAAAAACCTCACTTTTTTTTTATCGAAAACTTTTTTTTTGTAAATTTTCCAAAAAGTTTTTATAGTAATGTAGACAAAGTTTTTATTGTATGAAGTCCCAAGTACGACATCAAAATTTCTAAGGTTAGGATTGCAATACAAAAATAAAAAAAAACAATTAGTTGATAAAATTGCTATGCAATAGTTTTACCGCGGCAGTCCCCGAGTGCCACACGTTTTTTTTTATTGTAGGTATAAAATACTGCCACTAAATATTGACCAATTTGCAAGACTACATAATATTATATCATCAGATCTGACAAAGAAAATTACCAATTTAAATCACTGCTTTAAATGACTACCTTAATCACTGATCTTCTAGAAAAATTAAAATTTTATAACCTACTAACACAATAACAAAATTCCTAAACACAAACCATTTTTTAAACACACCGCAATCGGTTAAATAGAAATTCATAAAAATCAATTGTTAACACTACGACGTAGCAGTACTACGGTTGCTACGGCGTAGCAAATGAAACTTAGGGAAGGTTCATATCTGACGGAACATGCGTCGAGCGTATCATCGGTCGCACAAACGTATAATCGGTTGAGTGTGAACGGTCGAGTGTTTTTCTATACATTTGTCTGTTCTGGCGTTACGCGACCGATAATACGCGACGCATGTTCCGTCAGATATGAACCTCCCCTAAATGTACTGCATTCTCTTAACAAAACATGCGGTAGGGGTAGCAAAAACAACGGTTTTACTCTAAATATTTTTTAATTATTTTCTGACCCTTACCTGAAAACCACCCCTTAGGAAATAAAAGGGTGGATGTCCCATAAAATCCATTTTAGCGTATAAAGGGTACTTTTTAACGGACATAAGGCTTAAAGTATTTTTAAAACATGTCATACATACATACATATATGTATATACATAACTTTCGAGTTATTTCTTTCGAATTAATTTTATCTCCCATATTCCTACCGGAACGGGAACTACGCGGGCGAAACCGCGGCTAGTAAGTAATAATCTATACTATAATATTATTAAGTAGAAGAGTTTGTTTGGTTGAACGCGCTAATCTCAGGAACTACTGGTCCGATTTGAAATAATCTTTCAGAGTTAGATAGCCCATTTATCGAGGAAGGCTATAGGCTATATAACATCACTCTGAGATTAATAGGAGAGGAGATAAAGCGGGTTGAACCGCGGGGCGCCGCTAGTATATTCATAAAACTTTTTTTATAACCTACTAGCTGTGCCCCGCCGTTTCACCCGCGTAGTTCTCGTTCCTGTAAGAATTTCGGGATAAAACATAGCCTATGTTCTTTCCCGGACCATAAGCTACCCCTGTACCAAATTTCAAGTCAATCGGTTCAGTAGTTTAGCCGTGAAAAGGTAAGAGACAGACAGAGATACTTTCGAATTTATAATATTAGTAGGGATATTAGCTTACATATAATTACAAATACAATAATAATGTACGAGTATATGTGAGTATATGATAACTACTAACTTTACCGGTCGTAAAAAGTAACTTTCTAATTTATAGAGGTATAATTAATACCCGAACTGATAGGATGTATAGATAACAGACATATGCATAAACTAATATTTTAAACTATAGTTACTTTAGCCCGTTTTGCATGGGTGTGGCTTTCCAAAATTTTCTTTCACAAAAACTTTTTCAAGATATTTTATGTACACATCATTGTAGACAACGATCCACAGATGAGAGGGGACTCTCCTAACACAAGTAAATAATACTTAAAAGAAGAGTTCCCACACAACCTTGTATATTTTATGTGAGTTTTTTACAATAAATATTTTTGTTTTTTTGATCATGAAATAATTGAGTCTGTGATATAAAAAGTGTGTTTTTTAACTTGCGGCACCAAAATGGAAAATTTGAGATTAAATATAGCCTATAATCTTTTCCCAAGCTTTAGTTTTTCTCTGTACTAAACTTCATTTAAATCAGATCAGTAGATTTGGCGCTAATACGCGATAGGTAGACAGACAGAGTTACTTTCGTATTTGTGAGAGACAGAGGTGGAGACGATTTGAGCTGATGATAATGATAAATAGCAAATAGCTATATCTTTATTTTTCCAAAAACACGATGCATATAATTAGGTTTAATTTTAACTGTATTTCTTATTAAACTTTTGTTCAAACTGTAGAATTTTCACAACATTAAATATATTTCATATATTTTACAAAATAAATATTAACTTAACAGATGCAGGCCATTTTGATGTGATGGGTATATAAATATTTGTGGTAATTGACATTTATTTCTGCCCCCGAGGGCTATTTTCCTGTAAATTTCCAGAATTTTTCCTTCACAAATACCTTGCCTTGACAATTATGAATGCAAAAAAGAAATTAAAAAAGTTGTTTAAAAGTAATACGCGGATAATTATGGCAATATATTTTTTTATTATTTATTTTTGTTTTGGCCTTACCTTGCCATAACACCTTACAGGATTACAAAAAAGGCTATCGGATACAAAATATTACACACTAGCGCCCCGCAGTTTTACCCGCGTAGTACTTGCTCCCGTGAGAATGCGTAGCTCGTAGTATCATACAATCTCGGCACAATTCACCATCGTGTGTTAAAAAATTAAGTAACAGCGCCATCTATTGATAGGATTTGTGGCTACAAAAAGTTACAATAAAACATACGATTACTTATACACAATCCCATGGGATTTCGGGACAAAAAGTTACCTATGCGTTATTCCTAGTTATAAGGAACACCTGCACTAAATTTAATCAAAATCGATACAGTAGTTTTTGCGTGAAAGTGGAACAAACATCCAAACTCACAAACATACAAACTTTCGCATTTATAATATTAGTAGGATTATCAGCAGAAATGAAAAAAACAGGCTATAAATAGCGAAACAACCCACGTCAGCGTAACAAAATTCAAATATTAAAAGTTAATTAAAGGGAAAAATAACAGACATATTGTTTTAGATGTTAAATTGTAATTTGTATTAACTCTCGTTCATTTAATTTTAACCACTAATTAAAAGTAAATAGAGCTTAAAATTCTTTATTTTCTTTGGAACGATAGCTCGAAAATACAGAATAGAGATTTTAGAAGCGGTATACCAATAATCAGACAGTTTAATAACGATACGAACGACTCGTAATATAATAGTAAACTGTTATTTTATTGTACAAGTTTGTAAAGTTAGTGCTTACCGCTGAGGCGCTATTGAGGCCCGAGCCGTCAGGCGAGGGTCTGAAGATAGCCGAGGATAGTAATCATCAATACACGCGTGTACCATACAACGTTTTTCAACACATTTGCGAAGAAAATAATAAAACTAATAAATAAACAGTTTTCCTATTCGCGCGCATCCAACACAACAATGGTGATCGGCCATAGACTATACTTTAAAAAATGGACGAATGAATGGAATCGACCTACCAAAAGTAAGGCAACTAGTTGAATTTTGTTTTTAAAATGTATGGACACGATTTTCTATGGTATCGAAACTTTTTTAAAAGCAATCTAAATAAATTCTATAACTCCTATAAGCTACCTGTACCAAATTTCACAAGTTATGCTGTGACCAAGGGAAATAGGGATTCATCTTATATATTAAATTCTCGTGTCACAATGTTCGTTCCCGTACTCCTCCGAAACGGCTTGACCGATTCTCATGAAATTTTGTGAGCATATTCAGTAGGTCTGAGAATCGGCCAACATCTATTTTTCATCCGGAATTTCCTACGGGAACGGGAACGGGAACTACGCGTGTGAAACCGCGGGGCACAGCTAGTTGTTATATATTGTCGATAGCGTAGTGGTTATGGCCTTTGACTTCCAATAGTAAGGTGCCTGGTTCGACCCACCTCGTAGCAATCAATTTTCAATTCATATGTACGTTAATTCGACGCTCTTACGGCGAAGGAAAACATCGTTCAGAAACCTGTACACACCTGAAGACATTCTAATGTTATGTGCTCCGTGACCAACCCGCACTCGGCCTGTGGTTGACTGAGGCCTTATCGCTCTCATTCAGGGGAAGGGGAGGGAGAGGTGAGGACGGATATGAGCTGGTGATGATGAATAGTTAAACTGTACTTAGATTTTTTCTTTACATCACTACATAGTTTAAAACAAAGTCGCTTTCTCTGTCCCTATGTCCTTATGTATGCTTACATCTTTAAAACTACGCAACGGATTTTGATGCGGTTTGTTTTAATAGATAGAGTGATTCAGTGGGAAGGTTTTTAGCATTTTATCCCCATATGCCTACGGGAACGGGAACTACGCGGGACGCCGCTAGTATTAAAAAAAGGGGATGCGTATTTATTAATCTGTAAAACATAATAAAAAATCAAAATAATTTATTACAAAAATGCAGATGTTTTTGAAAAATACTCAAACTTTATAAAACCAGGACATTTTTATATAATAATATTATTAAATTAAATAATATTTTTTAGGGATCCGTTCCTCATAATATAAGAAACATTTTTTTTATTTTATTTTTTTTATTTATCGTTATAAGTTCAACTGTACGTCAAAAATCAGTCAATGTTAATTCAATCTTCTTTCGATCCCGACTTTGTATTAATTTTCTGGAATTTTCCAAACTATTTATAGTCCTAAACTTTGTTCTAACAAATATAATAAGTACTAACAACAAAAAAAATTCTTAAAAAAATATTATACAAAAACCTCAAATCGCTTACGATTGCAATTTTCTGATATTTTCCACATTAACACAAACTAGGGCGTAATAATTATGACACGAGAAAAAAATCTACTCATTTTTTTTTATATAATTTTTTTTTTAATATAAAATTATTATTTTGAACGGAACACTAAAAACCAACTCACCCCTTCCCAGTTTAGTTTAGGCACAAACAAAACTAAAAAAATAATGTAATAAAAATCCAAACCAAAAAAAACAGTAGTGCACAGTGATAACACTAAAAAAATCTACAAAAAGAATGTTTAAAATCTAACATTAAATTGGAAATGAAGTGTTAGTTCGGTTTCCTTTTAATTTGGTGCGAAAAAAAATGTTAGCAATGTCTACACTCATGATGCCCGCTGCTACGATGACTACCATGACCAATGCTGGGCCGATCCCGGTAGCTGCGGCTACCAAGCTGGAGCCAGCCAAGCTTCTACAGCTCCCGCACCCAGCTCTGATGCAGCAGCTACCCCAGCAAAGCCACCATCATCAGCATCAGCATAGTAGTAATAAGTTTGGTAAGTAACTTTTTTTTATTGTACTCGTATTTGTGCGTCAAAAAATATTATTTTTTAAACTGAGAGTAATAAGTTTGGTTAGTGATATTTTATTATTGATATCTTTGATTTACACGAACACTACACATTGAAATAAAACACTTAAACGGATTTTTGTCGTGGTTGTATTTTTAGAAAATGTAAAACAAATTACAACCACGACAAAAATCTGTTTAAGTGTTTTATTTCGGTATTTTATTAATTTATTGATTCGTCGTTTTTTAACCCCCGACGCAAAAAGAGGGGTGTTATAAGAGTGAATTTCAACAAGTCCCCAAAAATCTTCATTTCCGTGGATTTTTTTGTTTTTAAGTTTTTTTCAAAAATAATTAGCATTTATTATACTTCTTGATAATGTATGTATTCTTGCTTATTATCAAGCTGATTACTTAAAAAACTAACGAATATCACAAGTTTAAAAATTTCATGCCACGGCGATGAAACATGCGTGCACGGCAATGAAACAAGCGTCCACGGCAATGAAAGAACTGTCCCACGGTAATGAAAGAATCACCACGGAAATGAAAATCCATACATAAAACATTTTTTTTTATGTACTGACATGAGTATTATATTATCCTAACATACAATATATACACGCCTGTCTCCGAGAAGGAGAGGCATACTCCCCCAGACGGGTTATCTACGCCACATTGAATGATAATAATTGATCGAATTTCTTAATAAGATTAACATAAAACCCCTATGATATATGGCCTAAAGATTGGAAAGAATCGCTTTTGATCCCCCTACTCAAGAAGGGGTCCACAAAATTACGTGCCTTATAAGCATGCTTTCATCATACGGTCTGACTTCTTGTATGATCGATCGATACGGGTCGTTCTTGATGGATGCTCGTCCGATCAAATGGCGATTAATGCCGGTGTTCCCCAAGGGTTAGTACTCATTGCAACACTTTTCCTGTTGCATATCAATGATCTGCCAAAGCCCAGAACCTATGAGTATGGAAATGATTGCACAGTTGTAGAGAATTACATATCCATCCCGCGTGCTAGTGCGGCCGAGACACAGTATTTAAGAGAGGCTAGGTCGATCACACGAACTTTTCCCTTCGGGCAGTCGCATGCCAGTAAGATTATGTTGCATATCATCCCGGATGAGCAGGCTGAAAAAGAGTTCCTTTTTCTATTTAACATCTATGGCGAATACTATAGGATATACGAAATATAAGTAGGAGAGTTCATCCGTGATCATGACGCTTGCAACAGCGTTGAAATATCGGAAACTCGAAATATTTCAACGCTGTATAATCATAATAATTTGAGTGCTAATAACCATGATAACTATAGAAATTATATGAGTAGCAGAGCCTTAAAAGGGTGGGAGGGAGTCATTACTGTTGGCAAGAACAAGATCAGCAACCTTCGATATGCAGATGACACTACTTTGGTCGCATCCTCTGAGCACGAACTTGCTGAAATGTTCAGCAGAGTAGAACGCAAAACCGAGACAGTAGGACTTTGGGTCAACAAGTCGAAGACAAAGGTTATGGTCACTGACCGAGCTGAACAGATCAAACGCACAGGAGAATTGTCAGACCTGGAATTCATGAGCAAGTTTGTATACCTAGGCTGAACGATCAGTAATCAGAGAGGCTGCGAGAAAGAGATTCGAATTTGTGTGGAGATGGGCAAGCAATAAACAAAATGTTGATAATCTGGAAAGTCCAAACCATCTCCAAACGTAACAAAGATGAGACCAAATTGATCTCAGGTATTCTCGATATTTCTATACGGCTGTGAGTCCCGGTCTATCCACGCGCTGTCGATCGAAAAAAGATTAAGGCTTTCGAGATATGGTGCTGGAGAAGGATGCCACACATACCGTTAACAGCGAGACGTACGAATAAGTCTATTCTAGAATTACTTGACGTAAAAACAAGACTGTCTACGGTATGTTACCTACGAGTCCTGACTTACTTTGGTCACATTTGGAGCTACAACGGTCATACAGCCTGGACAAGCTGGTTGTGGCGGGAAAGGTAGACCTACCCGACCTACCCGTTGGTCAAACCTGATCAAGGCAATAACAGGGCTCTCAATTACCAGCTCTGAGAAGAGCCGAAGACAGAGCGGAGTGGAACGGCTGGTACACGACTCCATTACAGTGCATCGGAACGGTCAAGATCTTAAGGAATCAAGAAAAAGAGCTAGAAGGAGTACAGTAAATACAAATGAGTTATTTACTGTACTTATAAGTCTTTACTTAAGTCTTTTGTCGTATTGCAGAGATATTACTTGACGAGTACTGTACTGTCAATATTCGGTACACTGTATCACAGGTAAATATGTTTTCCTTGCCTAATCATACCATGGCGATGAAAATATAAGTCACGGAAATGAAAGACCTGGCCACGGCGATGAAAGTAATTTGTTTTAAAAGACACGGCAATGAAATTTTTTTCATTGCCGTGTCTTTTTTTTCATTGCCATAGCAAATATTTGCTATGGAAACCACGGAAATGAAAGCATGGCGATGAGAAACGAGTCGAAAATTTAAAATTACATAAAATCTATTAGGTATCCTAAGAACTAAACAATTCACAAATAAATAGAAGAGTATGGGCATTCTATCGAATGCTCAATCAAGAGTATAAACTTGTTCAAATAGAAGTTATACCTATGCACGGCGATGAAAGAAAAAATGTCCAGTAACAAAAATGGGATACACTTACATTTATAGCTTGAAAATGCAGGCACGTGGACACGTCCTTCCACGTCGAGCACTGAGGTGGTACTATTGGGCAACGTTTAGCACACAGAGAAGGAGACACAAGTCTTTAGTTGGAACAATATGTTTAAAAATGTTTTTGACATGGCGATGAAAGGAAGTTCTGGGACAAATGTTTTTCTAGTAACCATTCGTTGTATTGTTTAAATATTTGATTAAGTGTATTCCGTAACAATACCTTTACTATCCAAGTATCATATAAAACTAGGTTTCAATGTATTCAACCAATAGGTTTTCATCAAGGAGGTATAATACACATCAAGGTGAGTTGTGGACAGACACGGCGATGAAAGATTTCGAGGTTTAACATTTTTTTCTGGAGTACCTATTAATCCCAGTAATGAAATATTTAGTGCCTCACATAGGTGACTATTTCATCTAACCCAAAAAAAAGTTTTAAACACTATAACTATATTTTTTAGTACCGATTTCATAGTTGCCACGCAAATTTAGGCGCCGGGAAATTCACTCATAAGTTTGATGTGTCTGTGTGTGTGTATCTGTCTGTCTGTGGCATCATAGCTGCCGAACGGATGAACCGATTTCAGTTTAGTTTTTTTTATTAAAGGGGATTTATTTTATTTTAATGTCAATCAAACTGAACTGTAATTAAATTATTTTTGTGGAGAATCTACTATACGAGTATGTATATTTAAAGTTTTTGGTTAGTATCCAGAATCCAGAATCTTTCCTGTGCCGGTGACAGCGTCGCTGTAATCGCATTTTTTGGTTGTCAGTTTATTGGAAATGTATCCAAATGACATTAGAGTCACAATGACAATAGGAGCTTCCAATTATGGCCGCCGGCACTGAAAAGATTGAGGCTCAGTACTCGTATGGTTTAAAAAAAATCCCAGCAAACCGATTTTTGTTTTTTTGATTAACGGTCGAATCGGTTCAAATGGTTTTAAAAAAGTTATGGAAAATATAGGCTTTTCTCGACACACTATGAAGGAAACATCTTTCAGAAACCTACGCAGACCTGCTATGAAATATGTACATATGTACTTACTAAAGTTATGTGTGAAGTCGACCAACCCGCATTTGTGTATTATAGATGGAATATTGTGTATTTTTTTAAACAGTTTCTGCCTGTTTTTGCGTTGCATTTTTAGTCCGGTTTAGCACTAAACCAGGTTTTACAATAAATTTTGAATACTGTCAAAGTGACAGTTTGACTGACAAGGTGTCAAATGCTTACCAGGTTTTGTTAAACCAGACTAAAATGCAACGCAAATAAGGCAGTTTGGGTCTTTTAAGTCGCGAGTGTCCAGGTACCTTCTAGGCGAGCTCGCTCCATCTTAGGCTGTGTCATCGCTTTCCATCAGGCGAGTTACAGACAAGTTCAAGCCTACTCTGGGTAAAAAAATCATTTAACATATTAAAATCTTGACGTTAATCACCCTCATATTTATAACATAACATAATCATTCCCTCAATCATCTCATTACAGTAACTGACCCCTAACTAAGTTCGAAACTTGTATCTAGGGTATCAAAAACTACGGACACACTCATTCACACACACACCATTTTGAACTCATTTAAAATAACTACCATTCAGTACCCTTTATACCATCTAGACGACCTAGATGGCAGAGTGGTCACCATGCCGGATTGCCTAGCAAAGGCTTGCAGGTTCAAGTCCCGTGCCGGGTAAATTCAAAAGTATTTTCTACGTATGTTTATCTCGGTCTGGGTGTGTGTGTGAATGAGTGTGTGCGTAGTTTGTGATACCCTCGATACAAGTTACGGACTTAGTTAGGGGTCAGTTACTGTAATGAGATGATGGAGTGAATTATTATGATTTAGAACGACCACCCAATACAGACTTTATATACCTCATAGTAGATATCTCGTAACCAACATATACGTACATACAACCGGCCACCGTAAAAACGCATTAAATTTCATTACGCTATTACGTGTCAAATACCGTAATTTTACGTGAAATACGATATTAATTAATGTCTGCGTTAATTTCACGTTTTTAGGATATATTTTTGTGATATTTCAGTAACCGGTTGAGTTAATTAATATACGGATTATAGTTAGTATCTCTGATTATAGAGGATTAGAGTTTTATAGGGTTTCAATATCTTATAGTTAATCTGTACTATTACTAATACTCTGTACTTCCTACTAATATCCTTAATCCTAACTAATATTATAAATGCGAAAGTAACTCTGTCTGTCTGTCTGTCTGTCTGTCTGTTACCTTTTCACGGCTAAACTACTGAACCGATTGTCTTGAAATTTGGTACAGGGGTAGCTTATGGTCCGGGAAAGAACATAGGATACTTTTTATCCCGAAATTCCCACAGGAACGGGAACTACGCGGGTGAAACCGCGGGGCGCTGCTAGTAATATTATAAATGCGAAAGTAACTCTGTCTGTGTATCTGTCTGTTACCTTTTCACGGCCAAACTACTGAACCGATTGACTTGAAATTTCGTACAGTGGTAGCTTATGGTCCGGGAAAGAACATAGGATACTTATTATCCCGAAATTCCTACGGAAACGGAAACAACGCGGGTGAAACCGTGTTATAAAGCCGAATGTTTGTGAGTGTCGATGTGTGGATGTTTGTTACTCTTTCACGCAAAAACTACTGAATGGATTTTAATGAAATTTGGTACAGATGTTCCTCATACCTAGGAATAACACATAGGACTATTTATCCTAAAATTCCCACGGGATAAGGTTCCACGCGGGTAAAACCGGGGCACAGCTAGTACTCAATAATATTATAAAGAGGAAAGATTTAATTGTTTGGTCAGTTACTGTAATGAGATGATGGAGTGAATGATTTATGTTTTTAACGTAGGTAAAACCGCGGGGCACAGCTTACATTCATAAGGACGGAATAGCCAAATAAAATATTTAATAATATATTTTTTTCGCCCACAACGAGGGATGATTGCTTTTTGTAGGTCATCAATTAATTTACTTGTAAAATTTCATGGAAAAAATACTCAAATGGAAAAGTTACTTAGAGAAAATGTTACTATAGAATTTCATTGTGAGTGTCCCGAGACACCCTTGGCCGGTAATTTAATAAATAATTTTTTATATTTAATTTAATAAATTTACATAAAATATAATAGTCTCACAGGAGAGAAATCCTTTCATTGTTCAAAACATTTCTTGTAGAGTTAATGTTTTAATAAAGAGGTAACGAATAGAAAAAAATGTTTTAGTCCAGTATTACATCAAAGAGTTTTTATTCATTTAAAAAAAAACACTTCGCAAAAGCCGTTTTGGCTGTTTTTGTAACATTTACAAAAAAAATACAAAGTTGAAAAAATTGCCCTAGATCTGCGAGGGGTAAGTAAATAGAAACGGGGTGGCGAAAACATTGATACTCACCCCTTGGGGAGGGTTAGCAACATAAATTTCGCTAATTATTACACGACCCATATTATTTGCGAACCCTACCTCCAAAGTTATGTCTCGAAGTAATAGTTTTTAATTTAATTAAAACATATTTTTTGTCTAACGTTTCTTGTACCTGTATATTTTGCAGACATTTTTTCATTGTTACTACCCCATTTTACGGGGATGAAATTACATGTGGGAGGGTAGGAATACATTTTTCGTTTTTTTACATTTATTGTCAGCGGTTAGTTAATTAAAATATCGTATTTATATGTGTATGTGTGTGAATGAGTGTGTGCGTAGTTTCTGATACCCTAGATACAAGTCACGAACTTAGTTAGGGGTCAGTTACTGTAATGAGATGATGGAGGGAATGATTATGTTAGGTTATATGCACTGGGACATTGTGTCTGTAGTTTGTTTAAGAGCGACGATGCTGATTCTGGATATGGCCTAAAAATGACTTTAATTTCATGAGCGTTTTCGTGTTTCGGGTGGCACGTAAAGCCGTCGGTCCCGGCTGTCGTACTAACATCATCGACAGTCGTTACGGGCAGTTAGAGCCCTCAAAAGTCTAACATTTGGTTTAACCAAAACATGTCATATAGGGTTGTGAAGGTCTGATGGCAGTCGCTTAACGTAAAATACTGACATTCCGCCAAATCTGGTTAAACTGAAAACCGACCCCAAATAGACATGGGATAAAGGTTCGGAAAAGAGAGAGTAGATGAGCTGATGACGAGATACATGTAAAAACATCAGTCGGTGTAGTAAGATGACGGAGTGATTGTCTGCGTGATGTTATAATGCAATTTTATTTAATTAATGTGTAACCGTTGGGAGCCGCGCCCAGAGCGCGTCACTTTTAATTTGACGCTATGACTGTACAAAACAGACCGCTTTGTTATAAGTTGAAACTAAACGTATAATGCGAGGGAAATGAATAAAACTTGTACTGCCTTATTTGCGTTATATTTTTAGTCCGGTTTAGCACTAAACCAGGGCCCTGATTCTCTAAACTATTAAGCTGTGATAATGCTACTCAAATGTATTTTAATATCAACATTATGGCCGTTTTTTTGTCATTTGTTGTCATTTTGGTATTCTCTTAGTGAAAACTACTCCGCTGACTCAATGGCTCCATAAAACTTTGAGTTGTCAAGGAAACAGTATTCTGACGTTTATTTGACAAAAAAATTATATGCAAAGACCACTGAGACACCATAGCCATATGAATAAATTTTAGCAGAATACCAAATTTCTGACACTCTCGTTATGGTGCCTCAATATCAACATATTGTCTGATCAATAATGTCAAATTGCAGACTTAGGCCCCTGGCTTTACAATCAATTTTGAATACTGTCAAAGTGACAGATTTGACTGACAAGGTGTCAAATGCTTACCAGGTTTTGTTAAACCAGACTAAAAATGCAACGCAAATAATGCAGATAAAGTTTAGCAAACAATATTTAAGGTGCAAAAATATTGTCATGGCGTGTGTACGTATACAATTCTAAAATCTATCTTCCTATTTCGAATGATGTATAATTATATTTATTTATCAGTCAGTCAGTCAGTTATAACTATAGTATAGACTTCTTCTTTTAGTGTCAGTGGTAATATTCGGCCAATTATCTTAATTTTGTCTGTCCAGTAGTTTGCTGCGGCGATAGCAGCATCGTTAGCCTCATTTAGGTCATCCAGAATGCAGGTGTTGGGGCACAGTGGACATTGGAGTAGATGGTCCATGGACTGTATCGGGACTCCACAGTCACAATGATCCTCTGAGGCCGCTATGTAACCCCATCGCCCCATGTTCTGTTTACAACGGCCTACTTGGGTACGGAGGCGATTAAGTGACTTCCAAGTAGGCCATTCCAAGTCATGACCAGAAGAGAGCTACTTTTATAACATCAGCAACGCTTATTGGCGGGCGCATTTGATTAGGCAACCATATATGATAATAAACAGAAAAAAATAGCTTTCATTTGTATAACTTGAGAAGTTTCTCATAAGTAATTGAATATAATTTTATTAAAATTACTTGCGGCCAAATTTTGCTCGGCAACCTCGTAAATATAAATTCTCCTTAATATAAATATACTAACATAATAAACATTAAATTAAAAATATAAAAAATACCCAACACAATTACTTTCAAACCCCCATAACTTTTAAACGGGTCAACCGATTTTCATCAAACATGTCTAAGAATCCTCGCACGTAAGTCCCCTTTAATACAAAGAAACTAAATTGAAATCGGTTCATCCGTTCGGGAGCTATGATGCCACAGACAGACAGATACACACACACTGACACGTCAAACTTATAACACCCCTCTTTTTGCGTCGGGGGTTAAAAAATTGGTTTCCAGCAAAAAACATATGGGCGCAGTAATCCTGCAACCGGATCCTAGACTAACATCTAAAAATCCTAAGTACCCCAATTGACGTGGGATAAAGGTTCGGAAAAAGAAGATTTCCGACCAAAAACTAAAAAAGAAAAAAAGATTTTTCAACACACTTGCTCATAAAGAGACTCTTATATGTGCAAAAACAGTTGAATAATGACACGCTTGATTCACTAGTGAGTTATAGATTTTTTTTTTAATTGTTTAGTTTTAATAAAGATTCGATACCAAAAAAAACGTGTTACATACATTTTAAAAACAAACTTCAACTATGTTTCCTTACTTTTGGTAGGTCTATGGTCGATTCCATTCATTCATTCATTCGATTTTTTTTAATAAGTATATTCCTTTAGTCTGTGGCCGATCACCATTGTTGTGTTGAATGCGCGCGAATAGAAAAACTGTTTATTTATTAGCGAAAAATGATAATTTCTTCGCAAATGTGTTGAAAAACGTTGTATGGTACATGCGTGTATTGATGATTACTATCCTCGGCTATCTTCAGACCCTCGCCTGGCGGCTCGGGCCTCAATAGCGCCTCGGAAGTAATCACCAACTTACCTCGCTTGTACCATAAATAACTATTATCAATAAACAGAGTGACTATTTTGTCAAGATATTTTCTATTTATGTGCATGCGAAACCACTGAGGGTCGCTAGTCAATAAATAAAATATTCAACGCCAACTTATGCTGTGATGATACTCCATTACAACCCCTCTTTTGTCCCCTTTGGCCATAAACAATGATGGTACTTTGCGTATGAAAAATTATGTCCGTTACTTTAAAAATAAGTTAAAAATAACTTACACACAGGCCGCGTGTCCATGGGAAGATATTTTTCTTGTCTGATTCGGATAAGATAAAATCATGATCTCGGTCTGGGTGTGTGTGAATGAGTGCGTGCGTAGTTTCTGATACCCTAGATACAAGTTACGAACTTAGTTAGGGGTCAGTTACTGTAATGAGATGATGGAGGGAATGATTATGTTATGTAAATACTCGTTTTTTTTTATCTGAAGCAGACAAGAAATTTGTCTTACGTAGACTTGACAAAATTCTTGTCATCTTATCTTGGAATCGGACAAGACAATTTTTTTACCGTGGACACGCGGCCTAATAACCTAACATCATCACTACATAGTATAAAACAAAGTCGCTTTCTCTGTCCCTATGTATGCTTAGATCTTTAAAACTACGCAACGGATTATGATGCGATTTGTTTTAATATATAGAGTGATTCAGTGGGAAGGTTTTGAGCATAATTTTATCCCCATATTCTTACGGGAAAAGGAACTACGCGGGTGAAACCGCGGGGCGCTGCTAGGAATATTATAAAACAAAGTCGCTTCCCGCTGTCGGTCTCTATGTATCTTTACATCAACGCAACGGATTTTGATGCGGTTTTCTTTAATAGATAGAGTGATTCAAGAGAAAGGTTTTTAGTATAATTTTATCCGCCCCGCGGTTTCACCCGCATAGTTCTCATTCCCGCGGAAATTTCGGGATAAAAAGTATCCTATGTGTTATTCTGATGTGTAAGCTAAATTATGGTAAAGTTTCAATAAAATCCATTCAGTAGTTTTTGCGTGAAAGAGGAACAAACATCCACACATCTAAACATCCATACTCACAAGCATTCGGCTTTATAATATTAGTAGGATGTAGTATATTCCCATGGGATGGGATTTTATCCAAATAAAACCGCGATGTAGTACAAACCCGCTTCCGCCTATATCCCCGCTACATCTGACACCACTCGTGTAGACTCGGGGCTCGGGGCTCGGGGCTCGGGGCTCGCCTCGCACTAAAAGGATCGCCTAACGAAGCGTGGAACGGTTGATGCTATAATTTACATACACATACAGCGTGCTGCAGTTTCGGATTGATCTGTAATATATTGATATTTTTATACTACCTAGACGACCTCGATGGCAGAGTGGTCACCATGCCGGACTGCCATCTGTAAGGTTGCGGGTTTGATTCCAGTGCGGGGTAAATATTTGTGTGAACCACAAATGTTTGTCTCGGTCTGGGCGTGTGTGTGAATGAGTGTGTGAGTAGTTTCTGATACCCTAGATACAAGTGACGAACTTAGTTAGGGGTCAGTTACTGTAATGAGATGATAGAGGGAATGATTATGTTATCTATGGCATGGACCTAGTTGGAAACTGTACTGAAAATCTCGATGGTGTAATGTCCAATATTAATATTCAATCCTAATCCGAACGATTGAGATTGAAGAAGCGCACACAAATAAATTTACCTTGCACGGAAATTGAACTTAAAACCCCCAGTCCGAATTAGTCAAGTGAAGAAATTAAAAAAAAAAAATATATCACTCAACCAAAATATTAAACACGGTACCTTAAGGTGCTCCTTCACCGGGAGCATTCGCGTGTAATGTAACGTTACAGATTCGTATTTGAGCATTACATTACAATAATACCTCCCTGACTAACGAGCATTCGCGTGTAATAATTACACATTACAATTAATAAATTACAAGGTGCGCATTGTAATGCTCGGTTCTCCTCCTTCACCGATGTAATGCTCAAATTTGTAACGTTACATTACACGCGAATGTTACCGGTGAAGGAGCCTTAAGAACAAAAATATATGAAAATATACGAAATATAACCAAGCTAGTTTTAAACATCAAAAACAGAATCAAAAGCATATTTTATTTTTTCAAAGTCAACTCCATTACTTGAGTAAAAATTAAAAAAAATACATTAAAAATTAAACCACCCCGTATGTAGCCCGAGGGTAAAACGTCTACCTACTCTTAGCAATAACCGAGCACGAATATTTTAGATCTTATTCCACTAGCTTACAGTTCATATTCGCCTAGCAAACGTTTTAATTTAATAGCGGTACGTTTCGGAGGAATTTCGACCTTATTATGTAGTGGATAAGATTTATTTTCCACTGAATACATAGTATTTTGTATTTATTATGTGTGTAAGGGAGATGGCTGTATTAAGGTCAGTGACCTTTTGCAAAAACTGAGTTCCTATTTCGACCAATTTTTGGAAAATCCTGAATTTAGTACTTTTCATGACCATATTGGTGTAGTGGTAATTTATTTATCAATCTTTTGACGACCTCGATGGCAGAGTGGTCACCATGCCGGACTGTCATCCGTAAGGTTGCGGGTTCGATTTCCGTGCGGGGTGAATATTTGTGAATAAATGTTTGTCTCGGTCTGGGTGTGAGTGAATGTGTGTGTGCGTAGTTTCTGATACCCTAGATACAAGTTACGGACTTAGTTAGGGGTCAGTTACTATAATGAGATGATGGAGGGAATGATTATGTTATGTTCGTGTTATGTTAAACTACTAAAAGGGAATCGAACTTGGAACCATTTGTTAATGTATGTATGTCCTTCCTTAATGTATGAACTGCGAATGGAAATTTTGCATGCAGGTAGATGTTATGACGTAGGCATCCGCTAAGAAAGGATTCCCAAATACGCGGGTGAAACCGCGTGGCACAGCTAGTTTAAAAATAATTCCCACACAAAGCGATATCTAAAGAAAATTTTAAACCCAAACCCACCCCTTTACAAGTCAATTCACCCCCGAAACAAAACATTTTACTGTGATTACATTTGAAACCAATTTCGATAAAACTCGAGCAAAAAGAACAATAAAATTTAACATAAAGAAACCCCGGATTTGAACTGATTACTTACTTACTCGTCTGCTGTAAAGGGGAGTGTTTGTTTTGACAACCGGAGTGTAAGCGAACGACATAGTCTATATATACCTAGGTACTATACTACTAATATTATAAAGCCGAATGTTTGTGAGTGTGGATGTTTGTTCCTCTTTCACGCAAAAACTACTGAATGGATTTTAATGAAATTTGGTACAGATGTTCCTCATACCTAGGAATAACAATTTATTCCAAAATTCCCACGGGGTAAGGTTCCACGCGGGTAGCACAGCTAATTTAAAAAAATAGAACCCACTACATTTTACTCCCAAGACCTCATACCCACTTAACCACAGAACTCGTAAACATTGATTCAATCTTGAATCATTATGGCAGAATAAACTTATGCCAAAGCTCATAAAAAAAACTAGGCTCAACAAAGATATTACGGAAAAAAATCTGGCACAAAAGGAATGGAGAAAAAAAAATAGTTTCCTTATTCGAATTAGCCAATGAAAGCGTCACATTGACAAAATGGCGCTCTATTCCGTAAATTGTCTGTGGTCATAGTGATGGGCGTTAAAACTTAGATGTCGATAAAGATATTTTATTTTTATTTAATTTGTTCATTTTTTTGAGCAAGTCTGGTACCTTCAACTTGTTGGAGTTTGGCTCTCTAACTTCAAGTAAGTAATTCAAAATTATTGGTTCATTTTTAGCTGTAAATAATTATAGATATCAAAAAGTCTAAACATTACTTAATTAACAAATGAAACAAAATATGTTATTAGTACATAAAATATAAAAAAATGCGTCGGTGTTGTTTACAAAATTAAATGAATTTAAATGATGTCATTTATTATTTAGAAAGAAAGAAAGAAAGAAAGAAACAGTTTATTTAAACATCACACACTATTTAGACAAAAAATACAGTAAAAATACAAAAGAAAATAATAATAAAAACTAAGGAAATACATAAAAAGACTTAATAAACAAATACAATAGAAACACACATAGTATAAATAGTGGGTGATGAATAAAAGGACCCAACTCAGCATAACGCTGTGATGCATGAAGCATCACAACACTGATTTTCAGTTGGGCCCTCAGAGTCATCACGGAATATAAAACAAATAATAAAAATATACATTGTCGGACATTTTTATGTCAAAATAAAAAAAAATGACATTGACAGTTGACATTTATGGCCGGAAGGAAGGACTGCCAAGTGCCACGTACGCATTAAGCATGGCGCGAGCGTGGAGCGCTAAATCACAAGCAAACCAAACCAAACCAACCAACAACCAATACAAATACGGCTGCTTGGTTGGTTGTTTACAAAATTGCGTTGCGGCTCCAGCCAGCCTGGCCGGCCTATACCTAACCTGGACTACTACACCACCCAGATCCCTAACCTAAAAGCACGCAGTGAAACAAACATTAATTTTGAGGCTAAGTTAATAAGTTTTTGTCACAAAAAAAAAAAACTACCCTCCGTACTTCGCAATTGTAAAGCAAACTAAGCCAAGAGAGGCCGCTACCACCACCAAACAGGAGTCATGCAGCCCGATAAAGTCTCCATGAAAGTCGAAAATAAAACTAAGGTATGAGGTATTTATTAATTTTAAATGTTCATATTCAGATAAAATGATTTTAAGTACCTACTGAAGCTCTTAACCGTTTTTAGGTTTCGCAACGGAGGAGGCAGGTTGTTCCAATATTTGGAGGCTGCATACCTGAAACTACTGATTTACTAGCTGTGCCCCGCGGTTTCACCCGCGTAGTTCCCGCTCCCGTGGGAATTTCGGCGTAAAGCATAGCCTATGTTCTTCCTCGGACCATAAGTTACCCTTGTACCAAATTTCAAGTCAAGCGGTATAGTTTAGCCGTGAAAAGGTAACAGACAGACAGACAGAGTTACTTTCGCATTTATAATATTAGTAAGGATGCATATAGTACGTTACACTAAAAAGACTGTAACGAAAAAATCTTTACTTTTCAACCCCAAGACCGTACCAATAAGCAACTTTGTTTCAATCAACTTTACAGCTTCTCTCTTTAAAATATTGAAATTCCACCAAAAATGAAAAAAAAATACCAATAAATAAAACCAAACAACCAAAACACTGTAACATTTCCTAAAGGTCTAATAATAAAATTATATCGATAAAATCTTTACCAGCAGTCCCATCCCTAGATTCTTCGTACCAAGGAAGATATAATAAAATTATACAACCACTTAAACTAAGAAGAATATTAAATTGATACTTCACCGACTTACTGGGAAAGATGTTGCCAGTTAAGTGACATATTTGACATTAAGCTTTGACCTGTGGGCCAGTATTGAGTCACAATCTTTTCTGTGCCGGTGACAGCGTCGCTGTAATCGCATCTTTTGGTTGTCAGTTTATTGAAAATGTATCCAAATGACATTATAGTCACAATGACAATAGGAGCTTCCAATTTTGACCGCCGGCACAGACCGCCAAAATTGGAAGCTCCTATTGTCATATTGACTCTAATGTCATTTGGATACATTTTCAATAAACTGACAACCAAAAGATCCGATTACAGCGACGCTGTCACCGGCACAGAAAAGATTGTGGTACTGTATTCGAAACGATAGAAAAAAATAACCACGACAAAAAATCCGTTAAAGTATTTTTATTTTAATGTATAAATCAATAATTTTTCAACACACTTGCTCATAAAGGGGCTCTTATTTGTGCAAAAATAGTTGAATAATGACACGTTTTTTTCACTAGTGAGTTATAGATTGTTTTTTTAAATAGCTTTCATTTTTTTAAAGTTTCGATACCGAAAAAATTGTGTCCATACATTTTAAAAACAAACTTCAACTATGTTTCCTTACTTTTGGTAGGTCTATGGTCGATTCCATTCATTCATTCATTCGATTTTTTTTCAGTAGATCCCGAGATACCCCTTACAATTTAACTTTTTGCGTTGGCATTTACGCAGTTAAAATCGCGGGGCTCAGCTGGTATTAGTACTTATAGGGTATAGACTATAGATATCCCCTTAAATATTTCAATACCTCCTCATATTATCTTCATAGTCCTTAAATAAATAACAAATTGCGTACAAAAGAAACGTCACTGCGTCAAAAAACAAGCAAACAAACAGATTTGCGTACACCATTATCATGTTTTTAATATGTATTTATCCCTCAGTGAGTGGAGATGTATTTTTACAAACGAGGTCACCGCTCACCCCTCTAATAGCATCATTAGACGCTCCGCCCACTTTAAGGTTCAATGGCAGGATGGGAAAACTGTTGGCTTGCAGATTTAGCAGAAAAAAACTGTGTGAATGAATGTGTGTCCGTAGTTTGTGATACCCTAGATACAGGTAATGAACATATATTCATTCACTCCATCATCTTGATATAGTAAATGACTCCTAACTTAATATCAGTTGTATCTAGGGTATCAGAAACTGCTTTGAATAAATTGTCTAAGGAAACTGCACAAACACATCAAAATCGATATAATAAAGTCACCAAGTTTTCTTTTGCCGGTGGCCAAAATTGGAAGCTACTATTGTCATGTTGACAATAATGTCATTTGGATACATTTTTATTACAAAGACATCTGACAACCAAAAGATGCGATTACAGCGACGCTGTCACCGGCACAGAAAACTTGGTGACTCTATGAAGATTTGTATGAACAACAAAATCTCGGTCTGGGTGTGTGAATGAGAGTGTTATATGAAGGAAGATAATGAAAGGTATGTAGAAAAATCATACAGCTAATGTAATTTATGGCCATTTTCATCTCATTTCTGATGGATGCCAGGTGGGGCGCGGAACGATGACCGAAGCTTGGCTCGGGAAAAAGCTAGCTAGAATGCTTGCTAAAATGTTCTCGTATTTTTCTGTAATGTAACATTCGCGCGAATGCTCATTATGAGTGAATGCTCAAGTCTATCAGCACCTTTAGAGGCTGTCAAAGCACTTGTGACTTTGAGTATCAGGTGTCCACGGACGACGGTAGTCACTTAAAGAAAAAATCTTGTCTGTGCCGGCGGCCATATTGGAAGCTCCTATTGTCATTGTGACTCTAATGTCATTTGGATACATTTTCAATAAACTGACAACCAAAAGATGCGACAGCGACGCTGTCACCGGCACAGAAACGATTGTGGTACTATACCATCAGGTGACACGTCTGCTTATTTGCCTGAAACACGAAAAAGTTGTAACAGATTTACATAAAATTTGATCCGTCCCTAAAATGGGAATTGAAGTGGCGACCTCCCTTCCACGTAACGATATTATGTAAATATTGACTTGTAGAAATGTGTTTTGTTTTGGAAGTTCTTTAAACAATATTTTTGTATACTTTGGGGAAATTTCACGGGGCTCTAGATACGGGCAAAAGGTGAGGACAGTGAAACAATATCATATAGTGGAGTACAATATTATCCGAATCTCGATCAACTGAACGATTGCTTATCCTACAACTTGATCTACTCACTAGCAGCGCCCCGCGGTTTCATCAGCATAGATCCCGCACCCGTCACAATGCGGGGATAAAATTACACCAAAAACCTTCCTCTTGAATCACTCTATCTACTAAAACAAACCGCATCAAAATCCGTTGCGTAGTTTTACAGATCTAAGCATACATAGGGACAGAGAAAGCGACTTTGTTTTATACTATGTAGTGATGTGGTACGCCCGCCTGACTTCTGCGTTCTGAACCATTACTTATTTTATTACTAGCTGTGTCCCCCGGCTTATCCCGCGTTAGCTGCGCTTGTATTGGTTGTAGCGTAATGTTTATAGCCTTCATATCCAAAACTGAGAAATGTTTCAAACCGAACTACTTTTAAGATGCAAAACTTAACTCAAAGGTGACTGACTGACTGACATAGTGATCTATCAACGCACCAAACCACTGGACGGATCGGGCTGTTTGGCATGCAGGTAGATGTTATGACGTAGGCATCCGCTAAGATTTTGATTAATTCTACCCCCAAGGGAATAAAAGTGGGAAAACCCAAATTCTGCCGAAAGTCATTATTCCACGTGGACGAAGTCGTTAGCAAAAGCTAGTTCATATATAAAATTATAAATTTCGTTTGTAACAAGTTGAAATCCGAAAGTAATTTAGGTACAAATATATGTATAATAAAGTATATAGAACAATACCTGTACCCTTATTCCACATCCCCTCGGGTGTTGTCGGCGACTTGAAAAATAAACAGCCCAGTTAAATGGGAAAATGTATTTACTAACGAATTCGGTCTTTGTCAGAGAGATTCAAATGTATTACGCTGCGTCTACACTAGACGAAGCAAGCACAAGCCGAACATGAGTCGAGCTCGAGCCGAACATTAATAAGAGCGTAGACTCAGCTCAAAAGCGTGTCCGAACCGAGCACAAGCGGAGCACGAGCCGAGCGCAAATTTGTGTAGTGTGTACGAACTTACAAGCATCGAACGGTCGCGCTTTTGAATGAATTTGTGCTCGGCTCGAGCCGTGTTCGGCTTGTGCTTACTTCGACCGAGCACGAGCAATGCACAAGCGGAGCCGTTCTCGGCTTCGTCGTTCGCGGCAAAAATGTGGACGTACAACGATCACTGTCCTCGAACGTAGTTAAATCCCTTTGTGTTCGTCAAAAAACCGACAACATAACATAACATAACATAATCATTCACTACGTCATCTTATTATAGTAACTGACCCCTAACTAAGCTGTAAGCTTGTATTTAGGGTATCAGAAACTACGCACACACTCATTCACACACACACCCAGACCGAGACAAACATTTGTGGTTCACACAAATATTCACCACGCATGGGAATCGAACTCGCAACCTTACGGATGGCAGTCCGGCATGCTGACCACTCTGCCATCGAGGTCGTCAACAGGCAGAACGCAGTCGAGCACGAACGAAATGAAAGAAAGAAAGCAGCGCGCTCGTTCGAGGCTTGTAAGTCGGTCCACACTAGACGAATTGTGTTCGGCTCGTGCTCCGCTCGTGCTCGGCTCTCCTAGCGTAGACGCACCTTAAAGTTTATTTAAGTTTCAAACATTGTTTTTTAATTAAGTTTTGGGATGGATAATCGGTGTGGACCTCCCTTTTCTACCTTAAATACAATTCTACTTTCCAAAAACAATTCATTGCTTTTTTAATCGAAGTTACTATTGTTTTATAACTTGTAGGTTGGGAATTTTCCGCTATTAAAGGAAAGCTTACAGTAGAAACGTTTTAGGTATAAGTTGGTAGCCGACTGCAGACAGCACCAGCAGACCACACGTCGCCGCGTCACTACTGGTTTGTATGTATTTCTATGAAATTACATTCGTAGTGGGCGACATGAAGCTAGCTTCGCGTCGCCGAGCAGCAGACGGCGAAGTGTCATGAAGACGTTAGGCGGCGACGTGTGGTCTGCTGCTGCTGTCTGCAGTCGGCTACCAACTTATACTTTAAGATTTCCTGTCTTGACGTAGTGGTTAAGACGATTGACTTCCATTCGGAAGGTGCCTGTTTCGATCCTCGCCACGTTTCTTCGATTTTCGAAGTCAAATGTACGTTAATTCGGCGCTCTTACGGTGAAGGAAAACATCGCGAGGAAAATTAATATGAATATTCATAAGAATATAAAGTGACAATAAGTCACTGACATTTAGGCTGTTGCTAGTCGTCCGCTATAATGGATGATTAATATAATCTTAATCGTTCGCTAGTTGGATGAATAAGATTATTCGTCCGCTAACTTTTTGAAATATGTATCACTACATAGTATAAAACAAAGTCGCTTTCTCTGTCCCTATGTATGCTTAGATCTTTAAAACTACGCAACGGATTTTGATGCGGTTTGTTTTAATAGATAGATTGATTCAGTGGGAAGTTTTTAGCATAATTTTATCCCCATATTCCTACGGGAACGGTAACTTCTTCTTCTTCCGAACCTTTATCCCATGTCTATTTGGGGTCGGTTTTCAGTTTAACCAGATTTGGCGGAATGTCAGTATTTTACGTGAAGCGACTGCAATCAGACCTTCACAACCCAGAGGGCTATACGACATGTTTTGGTTAAACCAAATGTTAGACTTTTGAGGGCTCTAACTACCCGTAATGATTTATTCCCTACGGGAACGGGAAATACGCGGGTGAAACCGCTGGGCGCCTCAAGTAAAAAAATATGCAGAAGTAAACCCGAATACCAGAGCTACTATAATGGCCTCCAATTAAGCTAAGTACTAAAATATCATGCCAAAAACCTATACATTAAAATTTAGTTAAAACTCGCGTGACCTCATTATTATTTTAATTATACTCATTCTAAACACTTCACACTATTTTGAACTCTACACTTCTGTAATAAGGTGTATTTTGGCTGTGTTTAAAGTATATTTAATTTGATTACATAATATTTCCTGTTGGGTTTGTTTCTCGTAATGTATTTTGTCATGATTTTAGTTTATTATTTTACAAATGTGTGTGGAAGATTTTGAAGTATTTGTCTTCATAATTTCGGCTCAATCGACTGAAATTATACCCCAGACTAGAAGTGCCCCGCGGTTTCACCCGCGTAGTTCCGGCTCCCTTGATAATTCAGGGATAAAATTATGCTGAAAACCTTCCCACTGCATCACTCTATCTAGTAAAACAAACCGCATCACAATCCGTTGCGTAGTTTTAAAGATCTAAGCATACATAGGGAAATAGGGATACAGAAAGCGACTTTGTTATAATTCAGTTACTGTAATTAAGTCTGAATGAATATTTAAAAAACATACTTAGTTTGGATGATAATGCGTATCAAGATAAATGACTTCATTCTAAATCCAATATGGCTGACTTTCAAAGATGGTGGAAAGAAAAGTATCAGGAAGACATACATTTGTAGGAGGTCTACTCGTGTTATTAGATGTTGTCCGTCAGTATAATACCAACGCAATCATTTAACAGGATGAAAAATAGGATTCACAGAATATATTAGGATACGAAATAAACAAGGAGCTAATATTACATTAAAACCGACCAAGAGCGAGTCGGACTTGCGCACGAAAAAACGTCAAAAAACACGTTTGTTGTATGAGAAAGAAAATAAAAATATATAAGTGGGCCAAAATATTTATCATGTTTTTAGTATGTTATTATAGCGGCAATAGAAATACATCATCTGTGAAAATGTCAACATAGCTATATTAGCTAATAGCAGCGCCCCGCAGTTTCACCCGCGTAGTTCCCGTTTCCGTGGTAATTTCGGAATAAAAAGTATCCTATGTTCTTTCCCGGACCATAAGCTACCCCTGTACCAAATTTCAAGTCAATCGGTTCAGTAGTTTAGCCGTGAAAAGGTAACAGACAGACAGAGTTACTTTCACATTTATAATATTACTTAGTTAGGATCCCTGTTCTTGAGATACAGCCTGGTGACAGACGGACAGCGAAGTCTCAGTAATAGGGTCCCGTTTTTACCCTTTGGGTACGGAACTATAAAAACGTACCAGGCAAACATACATTTGTAGGAGGTAGGGTAATAAGAACGCTCCGTCCCAACGGACGAAAGTATGTTTTAATTTATTTCTACTTTCCTTTTAAAAGTTAATTCTTTTATTTAAACTGTAATAACTTTTACTTTTGTTAGTTAACGGGTGAATTATTTTGAGTTTAGAATTAAGAACCTTTTAGATTTTGAGATTAAGGAAAACGGGTTGTTTTAAAAACAAGTTAATGTGACAAACTAAAAAGGTCTTATTAAGTTCTTCTTCGGTCTTGTTAAGTATCTTAAGTGGTTTTTAATTCTTATTTCTTGAATGTTTTTGCTAATCTGTGTCAGCCCCCCTAGCATGACGATAAGTGTGAAGTCAGTGCCTGTCGGTGAATAGTTTTATTTCATTTAAGGCTAGGCACTTGGTCTGGTTGTAAAGGTCTCATCGATACAAATTTATCAACAACTCATATATGTCCCCACCGAGGGGCACGAGCCTACCCTGAATTAGGGTGATTTGGCCTTAGTCGACCACGCTGGCCGAGTGCGGGTTGGTCGACTTCACACACAACCTTAGAATTTCTTCCCAGGTGTGTGCAGGTTTCTGAACGATGTTTTTCTTCACCGTAAGGGCGTCGAATTTAACGTACTTATGAATTCGTAAATTGAAAACACATTGGTACGTGGCGGGACTGGTGGGGTTCGAACCAGGCACCTTCCGATCGGAAGCCACCCTGCGCCACCGACGCTCTATTACGATACAAATTAATCAAGCCCAAACAAGAGGTAACTGCTGAAGTTGAAGAGTTCCCTCGACTGTCTTCCAGGTCCATCATCAGATCGACACCAAACCTTCATTAAATTATAATACTTTAAGATATTTAACCAAAAACTTAACAAACGCACTAATCACCCTACAATTTTTGAAAGTTCCCCTCGTTTTCTCTAGGATGCCATTATCAGATCCTGGTTTCCTTGACATGGGACTAAATGGCAAGTACACTCTTTCGAATAAAAAAAGAATTTTGAAAATCGTTACAGAATTGACGGAGAAATCGGTGTGCATACATAAAAAAAACATACCGGCCGAATTGCCTCCTCCTTTTTGGAAGTCGGTTAATACATTAAATTGAAAATTTAAAAAGCCCCCAACACAATCACATTCAAACCCCCATAACTTTTAAACGGGTCAACCGATTTTCATCAAACATGACTAAGAACACTCGCACGTAAGTCCCCTTTAATACAAAAAAACTAAATTGAAATCGGTTCATCCGTTCGCGAGCTATGATGCCACAGACAGACAGATACACACACACAGACACGTCAAACTTATAACACCCCTCTTTTTGCGTCGGGGGTTAAAAATTAAATACATACTATTCTTATTATAATAATTATAATTTCCTACTGTTGTTTTATGTAATATCTTCGCCGTAATACCTTATTATTATTCACCACGACTCGCGTCTCGAGTCTAGACATTTCACAGGTGACCTACATCTAGGTCATTGAGTTAACATGGAAACTATTTTTTAACACGTACACCCTAGTTCTTGTTTACTAGCTGTGCCTCTGGGTGTTACTTAAATAAATAAGTATTTTTAATGCAAAATAAGAAATGTCCGATAATACTTTATTTAATTTATTACTATAGCTGCGCCCTGCGATTTTACTCGCGTGAATCCGTAGCTCGTAGTACGGATCGCGGGTATCATACAATCTCGGCACAATTCACCATTGTATGTTAAAATTAAGTAACAACGCCATCTATTGGTAGGATTTGCGACTACAAAAAGTTAACAATTAAACATACGATTACTTATACACAATCCCATGGGAATTTCAGGTTAAAAAGTATCCTATGTGTTATTCCTAGTTATAAGGAATATCTGCACTAAAAATCTAAATCGATACAGTAGTTTTAGAGTGAAAGAGTAACAAACTTACAATCTTTTGCATTTATAATATTAGTATAGATAATGCCTACTAATATTATAAATGCGAAAGTAACTCTGTCTGTTACCTTTTCACGGCTTAAGACTTTACACTCGATAATTGACGGTTTTTGTACTTTTTGATCTAGTCATATTATATGAAAAGCGTATTTTATAAACATGCTTTTAGGTAATAATTAAAGGAAATATTGTCATCTAAGAAATACTCTGAGAAAAACAATATTATACAGAAAACTTAAAAAATATATCAAGAAAACTGAACATATGTTTTCGGAATTTCACGTTTAGCATTAACTTCCATGCCTTCCAATTCTAGTAATTCGACCAATTTAGCACTAAAAATTAAACAAACTTAAAGTCCTGATCCTTATTAAGGAAATACGCTGAGGAAAATTTAATTGTTATTATAATTATTATTGAAATCGAAAAAAATATAAAGTTAGAATTTGTAAAAATCACACTCAAGAAAATCGTAATTTACGTTGATAAATGATGCTCAAAACGTTATTAAAATTACCTCATATAATAAAAGAACATTTTCTACAACGATTATACTAAAAAAAAATCTCTAAATCAATTTGTCTTTTTTTCTATAAATATTTTAAAATCATCATAAAACTACTATAAAATCGGACGCACGAAACAATTCAAATCAGTCTGCCGCGAGGCTTTTTAGAGAGAGGACGTATCGCTTGTACTCAGCGTTTCACCTTCGCGGCGCGTACGAATTTTAGGCTGTGTCCCCAGTAAGCAAACTGTCAGCGGCCGACTGAGTGAGCCGCAAATTTGCAGCGAACTGAAATTTGAGTTAGCTGCAGACTCAAATCAATTTTCGTGCGTCGCAAGCAAACTGTTAAGAGTTAGCCGCTTATTTAGCCGACCGACTTAATTATCACTTTACTTTTGTTGTACGAAGGGAGTGGTTGTGTTGGTCACGATGGATATTTTTGAAGTAATTGGTATCTTAGAAGCGCTGAAAGAGGATAAAAGGAAGCACTGGGTTCACCCATTATACAAGAAAAGGTTGAGCATTGGACAATTTCACACTCTTTATTTAGAACTAAGGAAACATCCAGAAAAATTTTACGACTATTTCAATATGACTTCTCATACATTTGATGAATTGTTGAAATCTATAACCCAGTACATAGCTAAAAATAATATCACAAGAGATACATTATGTCCCGAAGAACGGCTTACTATAACTTTGAGGTAAGTAAATAATTAACGCTTTAGGATTTTAAAAAAATATGTTATTTTTATTGTAATACAAAGTCACTTTCGCATTTATAGTTTTTAATTTAACAATCACTTTTCAAAGTTACTGTATTATTAAATTGAATTAGGAACATATATGGTAACATTAAGTTGGTAACCTGTCATTCCTCATCTTCAGTGTGGTTTGAATCGCCTCGCAATATTGCTTCTATGTCTTCTATTTCCGCTGAAGAACCTGTAGAGCTATGTGATGGACTGTTTCGAGGGTAGTTTTGCACATTTGGTGTACTGCTGCTTCCACTCGCATAGCCATACTGATGTGGGTACTGGTAGGCATTCGTCCATCCAGTTTGCATCATACCACCGTCATAATTATTATGTACACTATCTATACTAATATTATAAAGAGGAAAGATTTGTTTTTTTGTTTGTTTGTTTGTATGTAATGAATAGGCTCCGAAACTACTGGACCGATTTCAATAATTCTTGCACCATTAGAAAGCTACATTCACCCTGAGTAACATAGGCTACATTTTATCCCCATATTCCCACGGGAACGGAAACTACGCGGGTAAAACCGCGGGGTGCTGCTAGTATTTTATATTTTTAATAATTTTCATCACTTCGAACCGAAATTCAAAATTCTGTGTTGGGGACATTGTCTTCATTTCCGGTAAAATATTTAGTAGAAAGTTCATATCTGGATCGTTTTCTCTTTTTTTTTCCATCGAGTTAATTAGGGCTTCTTGAAACACAGTCATCTTTTTTGGTCTACTGACATTAACTACCGAGTCAGTAGAATCATTTTCATCTAAAATAGCGCTACTGTCGCTAGACGTCTCGGCGCTAATATTGCCAGATGTCTGGTTGCTAGCTCTAGAAACATTTAAAAACTGTAACATGTCCAAGTATGGTGTCTTGCGTTTTTTTGTTGCGCCACTTCCGCTTTTGACTGAGGAATCCTTATTTTTTTCTCTGGTGTGATAGTCGCGCAAACCCTTCCATTTTTTTTGTAGGTCTTTTACTGAAACAGAAATAATCGGTAGTTCAATATTCTTTCCAGATTCTTGTCAAGTGGACTAAGTTACAGAAAAATTGCACAAGAGTTTCTTGTTGGAAAATCGACGGTATCGAAAATAATAAGTGAAACTGCATGCATTATATGGGATATTTTACAGCCACAGGAAATGCCGGAACCTTCTGAAGAATTGTGGCTAGAAATAGCAAAACGATATTATAAAAAAACCAACTATCCTAATTGTATAGGATCTATCGATGGCAAGCATATCCGTATTAGAAAACCACCAAAAAGTGGGTCTAACTATTTTAATTATAAGAAGTTCTTCTCAATTGTTCTGTTAGCCGTAGCAGATGCAAACTGTTCTTTTATAGCTATTGATGTAGGTGCTTGCGGACGAAATGCTGACAGTAATATATTTAAAGAAAGTGGTTTTGGCAAAAAATTGGCGTGTGGGTCTCTGAAGATTCCTAACTCAACTAAATTGCCTAATTCAAATGGATTGCCCCAACCTTTCGTGTTTCTTGGAGATGAGGCATTTGGATTACAAAAGCATATCTTGAGGCCTTTTCCTAATAAAAGTTTAAATAAGGAAGAGCGAATTTACAATTATCGTCATAGTCGAGCTAGGAGATGCGTGGAATGTGCATTCGGCATCCTAACAAGCAAATGGAGAGTTCTGCATACACCGATCGCTACTAATGTGAATACAACCATCGCTATCGTAAAAGCCGTTTGTATTTTACATAATTTTGTCATAGCAAGAGAACAAGCACAATATGCACATATTTCGCGACGTACCTCAACAACTCTTACAAGTTCAAGGAGCCAAATTATTACTGTATCAAATTCTGGAAAAACAACAAGAGAAAACTTTAAAAACTATTTTCTTAACGAAGGAAAGCTATCCTGGCAAGAGAAATATTTGTAAGTTGTAGCTACAGGAAGAAATAGTGTAACGGAGTGTGTAAAGCCGTAAATACTATGTAAATTATGATACTTTGTTTTATGTAGTGAGTGATACAAGTATATTGTTGAATAAATAATAAATTCATTAGAATGGAACTTACTTCTTTTTTGTTTAGTGTTTTCTTCTAAGTTTTGCCAATCATCGTATATAATTTCAGCGACTTCATTCCAATTGCTCTGCTTTAATACTCTGTTGCTGTATTCTTCACTCGACATGTTCCATATGCATGGTCTATTCTGTATTTCACTAATGAACCTTTCCGTATCAAAGGACATCTTGGATTTTCAGTGATGTGTGTGTGCGTTGAGATTAGTTAGGTGCGATGCAAAAAAACACGTCCTAACACGATGATAGCTTTTTTCCAACTATCCGAATAATCAGTTTGAGTCACTACGCCCGGCGAACAACCAATCGCCGCCGCCGACTGGAACCGGTTTTGGTGGGAGTCGGCCGCTCACTAAGATAGTCGGCGCGCGTAACGCTGCAAACTGCGTACAGTGAGCGCAAAACTAGCAAACTGTGAACACTCCATTTGAAATATATGGAAGGGCGTACTAAACCGATACGCCGCTAACTCAGTCGGCCGCTGACAGTTTGCTTACTGGGGACACAGCCTTATGCAAGTAACTCATAAACACATTTTGATACTTGGTACGTATTTTTTTTTTGTTATATTATTTGTTGTTTTTTTTTTAAATATTAACATTGATGATTGTAAATATTTCAGACAGAATGGGTAGAAAAACAAAATTATTTTTAAACAAAAAAAGGAAAGGATGTAATTTAGAAAGTCTGGCTTTAGCAAGAGCTAAAAGGTTAATTTATATTATACTCATACGTAACAAATATTTTTCAATATTCTTCTTAATCTTGTAACTAATAATTATCATATCATTAATTATCTTAATTTTTAAGTTTTTACAATATATATTATTATTATCCTACTAGTTCTACTTATACAACGTGGAGATGAAAATACAATAAAAAATTAAAACACTAATAATATTAGTCCATATAATATGTAGGAGTAACTTATTAGTCCTACATATATGGACTAATATTATAAGTGTTTTAATTTTTTATTGTATGCGTGTAATTTTTTAAAAATATTTTTAAAAAATCTAACAAAATAGCACGAAAATTATAACAAATCAGAACACCATTTGCAAATATCAGTTCACTAAACTGTATCATAATATAGTCCTGAAACAAAAGCGGTAACGGCGCGCGTGTGCTGAAATATTGTACCTATGTTTGTAATACGACGTGAATGGAGATTAGGTACCTAGGTCCTTTGTCGCTTTGTCGGCGCGCGGGCGGCGGCGCGGGCGCCCCGATTCGGCCGCGCGGCCGGGCGGCAACGTACCTACTCCGAGAAGCCGTGTAATGTAACGAGGCATTATAGATAATTTTAATTAATGACTACCTAGTATGCAGTTTTATGCATTTTCACCGCGTTAAAAAATAAATAAGGTCAACCGGGGCTGTTGCGTACCATTTTTCAATCACTCTAAATTAACATCATACCTATTATGAGCAAAATTATGACACTATGCACTTTTTTAAACTGTAGTCCATACTATGGCTTTTTTGTATAAAGTACCAGGGATGTTTTTTTGCCGGAGTTTTAAATATATATTAAATTCACTGTTTCTTTTTAATTGTCTTTTTTGACGCATTTACCCCGTTTTGGGGTAAATGTATCTTTCTTAAATAAATACTTTATTAATACCATTATATACAGGGTGTCCGGGCATCGATGTCGGATACTTTAAGGGGGTAAAATATGGTATTTTTATCGACAAATCACGATTCCAATTTTCTCTAGCTACCTTCATTACAAAATGGCAGCCATTTTGTTTTTTTTCAACTCGACGCGCGGGTGCTTGTACTGATTTAGTCATTGCTATCCATGTAAACGTCTTAGGAAGATGAAAGATGTCTCATTTGAAAGTAAATAATGTAGGGTATTATTGAATGTAAGATTTTATTCCATATCTTAATAATCAAATAACAAAAAATCATTACAAAAATAGAAATCAATATTTTTTTACAGATTTTTTCTGCATTTTTTAAATTTTTGTTAAAATTTGACCCATTAACCTACGTTTTTCATCTTGTTTTTTGATAGTACAGAATATTTACTTAAAAAAGAATCATACATCTTATAGCCTTATGTATGATAGTTCTAAAGTTACGATGGTTTGAATATGATCCTTAGCTAAGAAAATCGTCTCGTATTGCGAGGAGTGTTCGACGTGCTCGCCCATGGGACTGCGTTATTGGGATTATCTGACTTGGACTATTATTTAGTCCGTCTAAGTGAAGGTAATTAATAAAAAATTGCTACATTTTATTCCATATCTTTATCAAAAAATAACAAAAGAGGATGATAAACACAAAAACAATTATGTGTTTTCGTAATTTTTTTAGATTATTTGTCTTTTCCTTAAAAAATGACCATTAAGCTACTTTTTTCTTTGTTTTTGATAGTACAGCATATTTACTTAGGGTATCTATAATAGTTCAAAAGGTTAGACAGTTTGAATATGACCCTTAGCCATACAGTCCCACGGACGAGTAATCCTGAGAATGCGAGGCGATTTTCACAGTTAAGGGTCATATTCAAACCTCCGTAACTTTTGAACTATCATACATAGGGCTATAAAATGCATGACTTATTTTTAAGTAAGTATCCTGTACTATTAATAAATAACAAAAAAAAATTAGCCTAATGGGTCAGTTTTTAAGAAAAAGACAAATAATCTAAAAAATATACGATAACACATAATGGTTTTTGTTTTTATCATCCTCTTTTGTTATTTTTTGATAAAGATATGGAATAAAATGTAGCATTTTTTTATTAATTACCTTCACTTAGACGGACTAAATAATAGTCCAAGCCAGATAATCCCAACAACGCAGTCCCATGGGCGAGCACGTCGAGCACTCCTCGCAATACGAGACGATTTTCTTGGCTAAGGATCATATTCAAACCATCGTAACTTTAGAACTATCATACATAAGGCTATAAGATGTATGATTCTTTTTTAAGTAAATATTCTGTACTATCAAAAAACAAGATGAAAAACGTAGGTTAATGGGTCAAATTTTAACAAAAGTTTAAAAAATGCAGAAAAAATCTGTAAAAAAATATTGATTTTTATTTTTGTAATGATTTTTTGTTATTTTATTATTAAGATATGGAATAAAATCTTACATTCAGTAATACTCTACATTATTTACTTTCAAATGAGACATCTTTCATCTTCCTAAGACGTTTACATGGATAGCAATAACTAAATCAGTACAAGCACCCGCGCGTCGAGTTGAAAAAAACAAAATGGCTGCCATTTTGTAATGGAGGTAGCTAGAGAAAATTGGAATCGTGATTTGTCGATAAAAAATACCATATTTTACCCCCTTAAAGTATCCGACATCGATGCCCGGACACCCTGTATATTTTACCATACCATTTTGTAGAAGTGACTAGAGAAATTTGGAATCGTGATTTGTCGATAAAAAATGCATCATATTTTACCCTCCTAAAGTATTCGACATCGAAGTCCGGACACTCTGTATACAATAATGAAATACCGAAACGAAACGTATAATGTAAATTATATCTAATCATATCTTACGCAACGATTTTTTTACATAAGTATGTATTTTATACTTTAGACTTGATTTTATATATACTCATACTTTTGTCAATCACTTTTACACAATTTATAATTTCCAATGGATCAAAACCGTTCGGCCGGAGTATTCAGAGCGAGCGCGCCGTCACCACATAGACAGTGTGCATGCGGACACGCGTGCGCGTCTGTGTGAGTGAAAATTTGAGTTGTCGCGCGCCAGATCACGGCTCTTAACTACTGAACCGATTGACTTGAAATTTGCTACAGGGGTAGCTTATGTTCCGGGGAAGAACATAGGCTATGTTTTATTACGAAATTCCCACGGGAACGGGAACTACGCGGGTGAAACCGCGGGGCACAGCTAGTCTTCAATAAGTTACAAACATTTTCGTATACATCATGTCATATTAATTGAATAAAGATAGCTTGCTCTACCATATTATAGGGTTGTCACGCATTAAAACAAATAAATCAGCCTGACGATTTATATTCAGATTTTTTATATTCAGGACTAAAGAAAAAAAGAAGTACTTATTTGACGACCTCGATGGCAGAGTGGTCACCATGCCGGACTGCCATCCGTAAGGTTGCATTCGATTCCCGTGCGGCGTGAATATTTGTGTGAACCACAAATGTTTATCTCAGTCTGGGTGTGTGTGAATGAGTGTGTGCGTAGTATATATATAGATACAAGTCTCAAACTTAGGGGTCAGTTACTGTAATGAGGTGATGGAGTGAATGATTACGATATAATAAAAAAAATCATATTATTATACTACAAAAATGTATATCAACCCTATTTTGAATACAAAATTCAATCAGACGAACTATACTAAGTGTATACATCCGTCTCTCTCACACCCGTTACATTTAGTATATCTGTCTCGCTTTGACATTTTTCACTTCGTTTTTTACAGATTTCAGCTGAAATTGAATGTGTTTCTGAAGGATTGAGCGCTGAAAGTCTAGATTCAGAGTGTAAATAAGTTAGATTCAAGTGCTTTTAGGATAACTTACTGCGCATAACTATATCTTCAATTTAAAACAAGATTTTTGATGTAAAATCCATATGTACTTACTTACTAATATTATTAAGAGGAAATATTCGTGTTTTTAAGCTATTGCATAGCTTCTATCGAGGGCCTTGGGGGACCGAATCCAGAAATTCCGTAACGAAAAAAAACCTCACGTTTTTATTATTTTTTTAACGAAAACTTTTTTTTTGTAGATTTTCCAAAAAGTTTTTTAATTGTATGAAGTCCCAAGTACGACATCAAAATTTCTAAGGTTAGGATTGCAATACAAAAATAAAATAAACAATTAGTTGATAAAATTGCTATGCAATAGCTTTACCGCGGCAGTCCCCGAGTGCCACACGTTTTTTTATGTATTCGACAGGCTTCGAAATTACTGAACTTATTTAGGTGAAATTGGGTGCAGATGTTCCTTCTTTAAACCTTCTCTCTCTTAAATGGTGATCTTAAACTTGAAACGTGTTTCGTTATAATGAACATGGAACGTTGGAATTGAACAACTGAGTTTTTTAGGCTCAAAACCTCAAATTTTTAACCACCGACGCAAAAATAAAGGGTGTTATAAGTTTGACGTGTGTGTGTGTGTGTGTATCTGTCTGTCTGTGGCATCATAGCTCCCGAACGGATGAACCGATTTCAGTTTAGTTTTTTGTATTAAAGGGGACTTACGTGCGAGTGTTCTTAGACATGTTTGATGAAAATCGGTTAACCCGTTTAAAAGTTATGGGGGTTTGAAAGTAATTGTGTTGGGGGTTTTTTAATTTAATATATTATATTATTAACCAAAGAATGTGCACAGTGATCCGTGGGTAGCACTGGGCCATGAGCGAGAAGACGGATTCCATAAAGAATCCAAGGAAATCAGAAAATGTAAAACAAAATACAACCACGGCAAAAATCCGTTTAAGTGTTTTATTTCAAGAATCTAAAACGTTAAACAATAAAATTAAAATCACGATAAAAGTCAGGGAAATGGGATATCGTATTATTTTCTGACTCGAGTCCCGGGACTTCCCGGAATTTTGAAAGAAATTGTTGAGAATTCCGAAAAATTCATTTAAATTATTTTATTTCTTTTTTACTTTTGTTTTATTTTTCTTATTAAGTGTCTACTTATTATTACTAGATATTTAATGTAACCTGTGTGTCTGTTTGTTGCAGAACACTACCACATCTTCGTGGGCGACCTGAGTCCTGAGATCGAGACGCAGAGCCTCCGCGACGCGTTCGCACCCTTCGGAGAAATATCGTAAGTACATAGAAAACATTCCACCCCCTAGCATGACTGTGCGTGATAAAATATACATCACGATATAATAGTGATTTCACGAGCATGACCAAATGAATTATGGCGTGCTATGGTATGGTAAAATTAAATATGGCGGCTATAGTTATTATATTTTGACAGTTGAATGTCGATAAATCGCTATATCATATCGCGTTTTCGAAGTCATGTTAGCCCGGCAGATAAAAGTTTAAATATACTTTTGTATTAGAAATATCATTCATTTCCAATTAGCGTAGCACATGATATTAGCTAACTTGTGTATAAAGGTATAAGTTGGTAGCCGACTGCAGCTGTCTGCTGTCTGCAGTGGCGCGGCGACGTGTAGTCAGCTGGTGCTGTCACCACTACTGGTTTGTATGTATTTCTATGAAATTACATTCGTAGTGGGCGACATGAAGCTAGCTCCGCGTCGCCGAGCAACAGACGGCGAAGTGTCATGATGACGTTAGGCGGCGACGTGTGGTCTGCTGCTGCTGTCTGCAGTCGGCTACCAACTTATACCTTTACTTAGCAGAAACATGACCAGAGTTTCAGATCACCAACACACCCTAAACAAACCTGTTGATTACACGTTCTTACTGTACCAATATCATCAGTAAAAGACAATTTCAATACAAAACCACCTGAGTCACAAAAAACTTTATTTAAAACTCAGCGTTGTACTGAGTATTTCATATTTGTGGAACCTTTTCAATCCGGCTCTCTGACAAAGAGTAACATTGAAAGTAATGACAGATAACTGTTACTTGGGACCGACGACTATTTGGACAACCGCCAGTAGCGTGTGGACGCAGTCACAGCGGGGTATAGAGTCACCAAGTTTTCTGTGCCGGCGGCCAAAAGTGGAAGCTCCTATTGTCATTTTGACTCCAATGTAAATGACATTGGAGTCAAAATGACAATACATTTTCCCTTCAATATTGAGTCACAATCTTTTCTGTGCCGGCGGCCAGAATTGGAACTTATGTCATTTGGATACATTTTCAATAAACTGACAACCAAAAGATGCGATTACAGTGACGCTGTTACCGGCACAGAAAATTTGGTAAACCAAGTTTTAATCTATTTTACGAAGGTTTTTAAAATGTATACAAGTTAAGAAATAACAAGCTTTACTTATTTTGGGACTAGAATGTGGTCATAGAATAAAATCGCTCCCGCGTCGCTGATGAGCCCGCTATCATTCCGACCACACCTTTACACAGTGGACTATTTAGAATCTGCGCCTACTGATGAAAAGTAGGTCTTTCTTAAAGTTTTCTCATCACAATAATCGAAAATATATATTTTCATGTTTATTTAAACGCTCATAGGCTAATGCTAACCGCGCATTACTTGTTTGTTGTGTTAAGCAACGTCTGATACAGTCGTAATAGTGATGGGTGGACGTTACTGAGTGACTTTTAATTTCTTGAGCTCTATGTTTCACAGGGCACGTTAAGTCGGTCCCGGTTGTCGTACTAACATCATCGACAGTCGGACATAGGAGTTAGAACACTCGAGTTTAAGAAAAAGTCTGACGGCAGTCGTTATGCGAATAATAGTGATATTCCAGCAAATCAGCCCCCCTAGCATGACTGTGCGTGATAAAATATATCGACACCACGATATAATATCGATTTCGCGAGCATGACCAAATGAATAATGGCGTGCTACGATATGATAAAAATAAATATGGGGGCTATATTTATTGTATTTTGACAGTTGGATGTCGATAAATAGCTATATCATATCGCGTTTTCGAAGTCATGCTTGCCCGGCTGATTATATTAAAAAACTGACTCCACTTCACATTAAATAACACTGCAATATCATAAAATCATTAACTTAATCATTTACATATTAATGTGTTGGTGCTGTGAAACCCGAGACATGTATATAAAATACTAGCTGTGCCCCGCGGTTTTACCCGCGTGAAACCTTATCCCGTGGGAATTTTGGGATAAAAAGTATCCTATATGTTATTCCTAGGTATGAGGAACATCTGTACCAAATTTCATTAAAATCCATTCAGTAGTTTTTGCGTGAAAGAGGAACAAACATCCATACATCCATACATCCATACATACAAACTTTCGCATTTATAATATTAGTAGGACTAGCTGTAATCGTACTCGCGTAAAATTATGTTTTAACCACTTGGTGGTTTTTTTCGTCCTAAACGTTTGGGCTTTGCGTTCATCTATCAGTCAATCAATTGGTTTTTATCAAATTCATAGAGACCGGAGAGAGAGAGATAGATAGAGATAATATGTGTTTTTTTTTAGTTTCTTGCCGATTCTTCTCGGCTGATGTTATTCCGAATCGTAGATTCATTGACGTTCACAAGTGCCTCATGAAGGTCAATGAACTTAACATTATAAATTGCCTTAACTGAATAAATTATTTTTGACTTTATTACTTTTCATTAATAAAAAAATGTATATGGGTTATATGCCTGTAATAAAGATTTATTATTTTTATAGGTATTTATTAAACTGCTCCAAGAACGAAAAAGCCTATATGTATTTAAAATATTGTTTTATATTTTCAGGGACTGCCGTGTAGTTCGCGACCCGCAAACGCTGAAATCCAAAGGATACGGATTCGTCTCCTTTTTGAAGAAATCTGTAAGTATTTTATTATTATTTACAAATACTTACTATGCCTAGATGTCCTTCATTAATTGAGAGATCCTTACGAAAGGCCCACAATACCTTAAGACACTGTTCGAAAAGGAAACAATGAAGCAAGCACTGGTAGTTTGATATTAATATACTACCTCTAACCGCGCCAAATAAGTATACATATATTTATTGTCACATCATCAGCTCATTAAAGTCCCCACCGAGGGGCTCGAGTTTTCCCTGAATAGGGTAATAATGTAACAAATTAATGAAATAAATTGATTTGATTTGAATTTGCGAAGACCTACATATAAAAGAACCTTTTCTACCCTCAATAGTAATTAAATGGCGAATGGGAAATTCCACAAGTGAGCTAAGAACAAGTATAAATTGTGAAATAACAAGTTTGTACTCGTAGCAAATCGATTACGCCATTTGTGGGTTCACACGTTTTATAAAACTATAAGGTTTTAATAATTAATTTATAAGCCATTGTTGCTAACCAGCTTTATGGAGAAGGTTTTGTGTTAAGCGATTTCTTCGACGTTTGGCAAGATATTTTGCGCCTATAAACGCAATAATTACATAGTCATTACAATTGTATGTATGTATGTTATCGCCATATTTACTTGTGAGAGATTTTTGTAGAGATTACCTATAAGTACCTACCTATTTTGTTCTGCGACATTGAGATAAGAAGGAACATCATCTAGAAAAGGAGGCTGCTGAGAGGGAACGCGAGTCCCTCTCTCAAGATCCCTTGCGCAGCCGGACAGTCGGGAGGCGTAGGGGCTACCATGCCCTACAGCCACCGTAATGCTGGCCGCGACAGTGAAATCCAAGAGTCCACTGTCGCCATATAGGCCTCAGAGATGAGGCGCATGTTTCTGCGCGCCACACCACAGAATCGGGGGTGACATACACCTTCGCCCCCAGGGTACACCATACCTAAGATGAGACCCATTAACTGTGCACAATCGCGGCGCGGAAGACGCGGATGCAGTTCTCGTCGTCGCGATACATATGTGCTGTACTGATACACCAGGGGGTTTAGTTGGTAGGACCGCCACCACTCCATCTTGGTGGCGGGTGAGTCCCATATACTTAAATGCATTCCCCTTCGTCAAAAAAAAGGGGTAGGCTCAAGCCCTTCAGTGGGGATTTATGAGCTGATGAAGAGATGATAACTTTTTCAGCATAAATATATAAAACTACCATCTGCATTTCCCTTTCTAGGTATTAATAAAGCTATTCTTGTGTTTCAGGAGGCAGAATCAGCCATCACCTCGATGAACGGCCAGTGGCTGGGCTCGCGCTCCATCCGCACCAACTGGGCTACTAGGAAACCGCCTGCGCCCAAGAATGAATGTGAGTACCTACTTATAACTTTATACTTATGCAGTGGTCCCACCGCGGGCGAGTGAGCGATGAACTGACAGACCTCGATGGCAGAGTGGTCATGGTCACCATGCCGTACTGCCATCCGGAAGGGTTCGATTCCCGTGGGAGGTGAATATTTGTGTGAACCACAAATGTTTGTCTCGGTCTGGGTGTGTGTGAATGAGTGTGTGCGTAGTTTCTGATACCCTAGATACAAGTTACGAACTTAGGGATCAGTTACTATAATGAGATGATGTAGTGAATGATTATGTTATGTTAACTATCGGCGATTTTTTCGCCCTAGAAAAGGACAGTAAGTGTGCATTCCGTGTAAAAAAAAGAGATGTATATATTTATAGTTGCACCATATACTGTCCTTTTCTTGGGCGAGAAACTCGCCGATAGTTCATCGCTCGCTCGCCCGCGGTCGGACCACTGCATTAAAAGTAGGACTGGAATTAAAATGAAGATTTTAACTAAGTAGTTCGATCATGGTAAAAATGACTTCAAAACACAATATGTCATAATGTATCACACAGTGTGTCTGTGTATCTCAATGGCTGCACGTTAAATGAAATTTGGTACCAGGCAGTCGTCGACGACCTAAACTAATATTACAATGAGAAAAAAATACATTGAAGTAATATTTTTAACCCCCGACGTAAAAAGAGGGGTCTTACGTGCGAGTGTTCTTAGACATGTTTGATGAAAATCGGTTAATCCGTTTAAAAGTTATGGGGGTTTGAAAGTAATTGTGTTGAGGGTTTTAAAATTTTTAATTTAATGTTTTTAATGAATTGAAGGTCGTTTATAATGAATAGGCTCCTGAATCTCTGGATTGAATATGAAAGAAAGGCATTTATTTGTACTAGTTCGGCAAAGTTACATAATATCATTTATAAGTAAGGTCAGCCTGCCTAGCATGACTGTGCGTGATAAAATATATAGACACCACGAAATAATATCGATTTCGCGAGCACGACCAAATGAATTATGGCGTGCTACGATATGATAAAATTAAATATGGCGGCTATATTTATTATATTTTGACAGTTGGATGTCAATAAATAGCTATATCGATTTCGCGAGCATGACCAAATGTAATAAAATTAATCACGTGGTAAAATTCAATATGGCGGGTATTTTTATCAAATTTTAACAGTTGGATGTCAATAAATCGCTGTATCTATCGCGTTTTCGAAGTCATGCTAGCCTAGCTGGTGGAGTAAGTGGGACTATGGAAGAAGGGAAACAGTACCTAGTAAATCAAATATATAGGCCGTAGCTCTATACCAACTCGGTCGATAAAGCAGAATGTTAATTTAAACGTAATGAAAAATATTCGAATTCGACAAAAAAAAATCACTTAAAAAATAAGTTTTTTCGAGTTGCTCACACATTTTTCTGGAACAGATTACAGCGGTAAAAAGTATTGCTACAAAGAGTACTAAAGTCTTAAAATATTCCCCTATAATATGTTACTTTTTATATATAAATTCTAACGAAATTAGTATTTACACGGATAAAATCGCATGTAAAGTATTAAATTCCCACGGGATTTCAATTTCCGCGAGTAAATTCGCAGGCAAACTTAGTATAACATAATCTACCAACAGTAGATTTAATACGTACATAACCACAATAAAGCCGCGCTCACACACCGCCAGTCTAATGGATCGCAAATCAGCGGAAGTCTTCATGTAAACGCACCTTAACTCGAAATCGTAGACGGAAATTAAACTGCGGAGGATTGTTATAGAGATGGTAATACCAGGTTTTGTTACACTACGACGATTTATGTTTAATTTGTTTTAGTTTTTAAGCGAGAAAATGGTTACGTTGTTTTGATTATATTAAACTTTTCTTGGTTGATTTGTGTTAATAAGTTTTTAGTCGAGGAAATAGGAAGGTTAAAACTTAATGTAATAAATATCCTGACATATATTATTACATTTTATATTTTGCACGGAAAATCAAATTTTAACATAGCATTTCACACAATACATTTAAAAAAAGGTTTTTATGTGTGATATGTGTCCGGCAACATGTACATAATACTTGATTACAGCTGCGGTTTCGATAACTAAGTTCGAATAAATATATACTTACATTTAAAATTTCCACCGTTTCATGACATTAAACAATATTTTTAAAATAGACATAGGGTACCAAAGGGTCTACTGTAAAAAAATGAGTAAGTTCGATTTTTTTCTGCCATGCGCCTTACTGATAACGAATGTAGGGATACAGACCTTTCATTTGATATACAACTCGTAGTTATTGGAGATAGGCCCACGTTCCATACATTTTTGCCCATCGTAATTTTCTGTCGACTCTTATAGGTATGGTAACATCATCTCTAGAGTTTTCTAAGATTATAATAAAACTGTAATGAAGGGCGCAGTAACATAAGTCGCTGAATAATGAAATCGTTTCGATTTAATCCCTAAACCTGCCGCTGTAACGTTAATTCTAATACACAAGAATGGAATCGAATCGGGAACCTACACGAGTTAATCTTTGGGAAAATAGATGATCTTTATAAAGTTTTAAATAATTTATATTTACTTTGAGCTTAAAAAAGTTCTTGTTGTGAATTTCAATAAGATTTTAACGTTGATTAATTAAAATTATTAAATACTAGTAACGCCTCGCGGTTTCACACTCGTAGTTCCCGTTCCCGTGGGAATACGGGGATAAAATATAGCTTATGTTAGTCACGGTGAATGTAGCTTTCTAATGGTTAAGAATTTTTGAAATCGGTACAAAAGTTTCGGAGCCTATTCGTCACAAACAAACAAACAAATCATTTAATACTAGCCGTGCCCCGCGGTTTCACCCTCGTAGTTCCCGATCCCGTGGGAATTTCGTGATAAAACTTAGCCTATGTCATTCCGCGGACTACCAAATTTCATGTCAATCGGTTCAGTAGTTTAGCCGTGAAAAGGTAACAGACAGACAGACTACTTTAATAAAAACAAAAACAAACATTAGTTTAATGAAAAACAATATATTTAATTACAAATAATTAAAATTAGAATATAACTAAGTTTCAGAGTTTAAAATAACCAGTCATACATAATTATGTACTATAGATAGAGAAAAATCTTCTAAAATATCCTTCTGATTGCGTACGTAAAGGTGCTGATAGACTGGAGCATTCACTTGTAATAGAACATCGAACATTCGCAGTATTTATATTTTTAACCCCCGACGCAAAAAGACGGGTGTTATAAGTTTGACGTGTCTGTGTGTGTGCGTGTATCTGTCTGTCTGTGGCATCATAGCTCCCGAACGGATGAACCGATTTCAATTTAGTTTTTTGTATTAAAGGGGACTTACGTGCAAGTGTTCTTAGACATGTTTGATGAAAATCGGTTGACCCGTTTTAAAGTTATGGGGGTTTGAAAGTAATTGTGTTGGGGTTTTTGTCGAACTGAACAACGAGCCGAGCCGAGCATAGAACCGAACATTGCTACGAACATTTTCACAATAATTCTAGAGAACGCTCTAGTCGATGCTCGTCAAAAAATATTCTTCACGAAAATGCCAAACTTGGATGTCAGGCGGGGAGCGGAACGATGACCGAAGCTTGGCTCGGCAACAAGCTCGAAGCAATGCTCGCTAGAATACTCGCCAGAGCGCTCGCTAAAATGTTCTCGTATTTTTCTATAATGTAACATTCGAGTGAATGCTCAAGTCTATCAGCACCTTATGGCATCACCAACTACGCACACACGTATTCATATTTATTTACCTTGAAAGGGTCTAAAATTCTGTATAGCAATCCATAATTTGACTCTCAATACTTTTGTTAATCATTCAACAATGACAGTGTCTCTAGCACTCGCATACAGAAGTCTTATAGCATCACAATACCCCACTCCTTTTCTAGACCCAGTAACTATGACATACGGATCTCCTGCTTTGACAATGCGTTTTGCTTTACAATAATCCAACGCTGCATGGACTCTTGCATCAACTTCTACCGACCACACCCCTTTGACTACTTCAAAATAGTGCATTGCTCTCACTCCATGCCAAAAGCGAAGCTGCCTCGCTGTGTGGCATGCTCTAGTCACTGCTACAATGGGGCATGTAGGTCGTATGTGCGATAGAATCTTAGCAGTTCTGCCAGAGTTTGTCAAGCAGATTATAACTACTGCTGTAGCCCTCATGGAAAGTTCTACAGCGCTCACGCAAACCGCTCTAGTCGGTTCTTCCAAGCATGTTTGTGTTAGGGATAGATTGCCGTAGATTTTTGGCTGCCATACTATTCTTTCGGCGTGTCGGCATATAACTGCTGCTGCTGCAAGGCAATGCTCCGCCATTTTAATTGCGTCAAAGTTCGGAGCGAACTTTTTTAACGGTGAATCGTAGTGTAACTCCAAGCCTAGTACATCAGCACCGTCTAGCACTAAATTAGCGATATCAGTGACGCAAAGAGTAGGAATTTGTTCATTAATAACTCCTTTACAAATCACAGGTTTACCAGCTTCGTTGCACTTCGATATAATATACTTGGTCGCTATGAAAATCTTTTCGACTGGCAAATCTGTTGATAACACGCATCTGTCCAGATATATACCGTCAGATTCAGCTAGCAACTCGTCTAAATTATCTAAACCTAGAACAGTATCAACACATGCAAATATAAGTATATGTTTTCCGCGTTCAGATAGGATGTCTTTAATATGTCTTATGTCTTGTGCGTTCTGCGCGTTCGGTACTAGAACTCCATCGATATCAGAGGCCACAGCCCAAGCTATTTGCTCTTCCATATGCTCAAACGCTTGCTGCGAATCGTCCGTTGTGACAGACTGTTTGCTATCCCCTTTACTATTATCTATTTCTCTCGGTACTTGACTGATTCGTACCGGCATTTTAGGTCCAACCGTCCCCCCAGCAGCCACAGTGCATTCCACAGTATCATCACCAACTTTGGATACAATCAATCTAATTTTACCAGGAGACAAACTGTCTATAAAAATAGTATCGCCCGGTACTAGACTAGTTACATTATCGTATCCTATGTACAAGCATTCGGCTGTTCCACATTCACGCCAGCTCGCGTCTGTTGTTAGTCTCAGAGTTCCAAATTGAACTATTTCTACGGTAGATTTTGGACCTGATTTTAGATCACCTGTCATTATATCGGGACCTCGAACATCTACGATTACGGCTAGGGGATAAACGTACTCCAATTCAGCACTGTAGTTGTAAACAGCTTGCCTTATTGCCTGTATTAGTTGAGAATATGCCTCAGGCTCAATATCTCTCATATTCAGTCTAGCGACAGTCATTCCTGAAGCAATGAGACGCTGTATAGTACTGGGATCGCGGTTCTGGATGCCTATTTCACACATGAGTCCAGTCTGAAGTTCTTCGACTGGATTTTCGTGGATTTTGAGGTTGCATACATGTTTTAAATATGTCGGTTCTGGTACTTTTGGTTTATCTTTCAATGATGGTGCAGCTTCTAGCGGTATGTGCCATGGTAATGACATTTTTGGCTAAAAGTTGAAGTATTTGTTATTTTGTCCTTTAGATTAAAATATTTTAAAAGAATCAGTATTTTATTTAGTGAAATTCTTATAAATTTGATCAGAAAATTGCAAACAAAATATGTCAGTTATAAATTATAGTGACGTTGATTTGACGTTTATTTTAAATAGTTTTTTGAGTGATGAGTTTGTATAATATAGTTAGGTGAAGGTTTCATATGTGGCTTGACGCACTCCAGGAGCCAAAAATCAAGAATTGAATTAAGGTTTCATATGACGGTTATTTAAAATAAGTATTATTTTAAACTTGCCCCGGGTTAACACAACACAAACGAAAATATACGGTCTTACCACAAATCGATGTTTAAACACTCACGTTGACGTTTCAAAACAGCTGATACAAATTCAGGCGGCCATTTTAGAAATAGCTTTAGACAAGGGCATCAGAGTTTTTAGGTAGACTGTCATTTCAGACACTGCCTAAACCAATTTTAGAGGTAGACATCGATTTATGGTACAATTTTTTGTAAAAATCGTTTTAAACTGTGTTTCAAATTTAGACTTCGTTTTGTGGTAAGACCGATAGTTTTTATAGTTATCATTTTATAGTTAGCACTCAAATTATTCTGATTAACGGGATATTTACCATGTATTATTTATTTCGAGTTTCATTTAAAATATCGGAAACTCGAAATCTATACTAATAATAAAACAGTAGAACCACCGTGTCTGTACATTAAATAAATTTACCTAAAACTGATAGGGGGGGATAAAAGAAGGTCAAAGGAACGCAAAAAAACAATTTTCGACTTTCTTTCCTGTCTGTCTGTCTGTCTGTCTGTTCGCGATAATCTCAGAAAGTACTGAACGGATTTTCATGGCGTTTCCACATATGGATTAAGCTTAATTTGGCGCAATATATAGGCTTTGTTTCATCTCATTTGGATAACGAGAAGAAAAGTTATCAATAAAAATCTATTTTGTTGTTTTGAATTTAATAAACAATACTCCGCCCACGACATCGCTTGGGTAATATCCGTTTATATCGCGCAACTTACCACCTTAGTAAGTTTTAAGTTATTGAGATGTTCTTTAAAATTTAGGAGGAAACGTAGTCTTTGTTGTTCTTCGGTCCTCTGATTTCAATCAAAAAATATATTTATCAACACTTCGCTTCCTTTTGACGAAAAAACATTGCTGACAAAAATACTTACTACATTTTGGATTTTGTATAAAAATATTTCATAGATATCAAATTTGACAGAATATAGAATACTTCAAAATCGAATGCTTAAAGGACATATGCACATAGCGGATTTTCAGGCGTAAAAAAAATAGTATAAACGTAATATTAAAGTGCTGTGTACGTGCGTACTATGTTAAAGAAACATCAACTGAGTGTCTTTCCCTTAATAAAAAACAATAAGAAAACTACTGATGGATACATTATTAACATAAATATTTTATTAAATAGTTTAAGTTTAATTAAAATAACTTATTAGCCTTTTAGAAAAATGCATTCAAAATTTTCGCCTCAGCCAGAACTTGAACCCGGAACCATGCTGAACCGTAGCACTGCTCTATCCAATTGAGCTACCGAGGAGATTAGATTGTAATATACTAAAGTTCTCAAAATGGTGCATCAGACATCAAAAAAATATCTACAGCACCGTCAAGGTATTAATTCAATAAACAAAATAGTTTTTCGCTACTGCTGCCATAACTACGCAATTCTGCTAATGTCAAAGTAGGTAATAACGTAAAACAACACGATGGAGATTGGTCATTTTTTTTTTATCGAGTATAATCCGTCACGGTATCTACGTGAGAGTGAAAAATAGGCAGTGTGCAAAGGTCCTAAAATTTATGATATTCTTTATACAAAGGTTGGCAGTATTGAGTTTTAAATATATAGGTGCATTCAACCTTCTTTTTGTTAAATCAAGCAAAAATTGTGATATCCATCTATAAATACTTTAGGACAAAAAATAAATGCTTTTAAATTATTGTTCACTGTATTTGTGTGCTTGCATCATGTACAAAACTTTGTTATATGATAGTTCATATTCAAAGAATTTCTCTATAAACTACATTGATGGTTTTACCTAAATAAATTACTGACCCGTGAGCAGGCCGATCTATTCCGATCCAATACCAACAACTAATACCAATGGTATTTGTTTTAAAACTTTATCATTTTCTATTCCGAACGGATACCACTCAAACCACTCAACAAATACCATTTGTATTAGATAATGGTATTGGATCGGAATAGATCAGCAGGCCACATATAGTTGGCCATGCTAAAAACAATTAGACCTTAGGTCGACACCAGCGGCCTTTAGTGTCTGACCCTGGGATTTATTTATCGTCATAGCAAAACACGCCACGACTGGGAATTGGGTGCGCTTGAATTGGAATGGAAAATTGTTAGGGATGAGTGGTATTCTTGCTGTCAAGACGGTTTCTTCGACACCACAACCGGTTAAAATTTCTGCTTCAATTATGTAACGTTCTAGATTTATGACCTTTAATCGAGAACCATTGCACAGTTTAGGACTTAAATTACGAATAAGAATTATAGAAACACCTTGCCTTGAAATGGAGAAATTTCTGTCTGCTGGATTTTGTTGTTCTGGTGGAAAAGTGAACTTATCCCTATTTGAAGATCCACCGGAACCTTTCAAATCATTACTATTAGGAGAATATACACTTTCTAATCATTTTTAGATAATATTCGCGCTTTTAACAGTGCATTTCAAATGACTTCTTTTGGGGCTCAACAAATACCCGAAGGCCCGTTTATGCCTACATTTTAAATTCAAGGCCAAGTATCACTTAACAGGATCATTGTTGCCAGAACGCGAACGAAGTCGCGGGCACAGCTAGTAAATAATATACATGGTAAATATCCCGTTAATCATAATTATTTGACAAACGAAAAAAATTTCTAACATGTTTTTTATTTATTTACTGATATTATAAATGTGAAAGTAACTCTGTCTGCCTGTTACCTTTTCACGGCTAAACTACTGAACCGATTGACTTGAAATTTGGTACAGGGGTAGCTTATGGCCCGGGGAAGGACATAGGCTATGTTTTATCCCCAAATTCCCACGAGATCGGGATCTATGCTGGTAAAAAAACTATCTTAGGCTGTATCATCACTTTCCATCAGGCGAGATACAGAAGTGCAAGCCCATTTAATGCAAAAAAAACTCTTATTCCGATCGGTGCATTATTTGAATCCTCCTCTTCATTGAAAAAAATTAATAATATGTAGATTTCTACGTTCTAGTGAACTCGAAGCCTCTGACCTTCGACGAAGTGTACAACCAGAGCTCGGCGACTAACTGCACCGTGTACTGCGGCGGGCTGACGACCGGCCTCACCGAGGAGCTGATGCAGAAGACGTTCGCGCCCTTCGGCACCATCCAGGAGATCAGGGTGTTCAAGGACAAAGGATACGCTTTTGTTAGGTGAGTCTTTAAGTCATCTGCGGTCTTATTTGCGTTGCATTTTTAGTCTGGTTTAACAAAACCTGGTTTAAGCTTTTGACACCTTGTCAGTCTAATCTTTAGTCTTTTGATAGTATTCAAAATTGTACTTACATCAGATTGTAAAACCTGGTTTAGTGCTAAACCAGACTGAAAATGCAACGCAAATAAGGCAGCTGCTGCCTTATTTGCGTTGCATTTTAGTCTGGTTTAGCACTAAACCAAGTATTACAATCAATTTTGGCGTTGCATTTTTAGTCTGGCCTGGTAACGCAAATAAAACCGCTGATGTTTAATTGAAGCGCTAAAACCAGATAGAAGGACATTTGCATGATTCCGTCTGAGTAGGTGGTAGTACCCGCTCAGATATTCTGCTGCCAAACAGTAGTGCGAACACATTATACTGTGTTCCAATTTAAAGCGCAATGTGGTCAGTGAAATTACTGGCACACGAGACTCACCAACTGATGTCTCGGGGTGATGAGCGCAGTAAGTACAGTGATGTACACAATAACTACATAGTATAAAACAAAGTCGCTTTCTCTGTCCCTATGTCCTCATGTCCCTATGTCCCTTTGTATGCTTAGATCTTTAAAACTACGCAACGGATTTTGATGCGGTTTGTTTTAATAGATAGAGTGATTCAGTGGGAAGGATTTTAGCAATTTTATCCCCATATTCTTACGGGAACGGGAACTACGCTGGTGAAACCGCGGGGCGCCGCTAGTGTACTATAATATGGATGGATGGATGTTTGTTACTCTTCCAAGTAAAAACTACTGAACCAATTTAAACGAAATTTGACACAGGTGTTGCTTATATCCAGGATTGTACATAGATATCCCGAAATCCCCACGGGATTAAGGTGATTTTTAGAGATATTGACATTATTCAAACATTTGCAGATTCTCCACAAAGGAAAGCGCTACCCACGCTATTGTAGCGGTCCACAATACCGACGTCAACGGCCAGCCTGTGAAGTGCTCCTGGGGGAAGGAATCGGGAGACCCCAACAACTCGCAAGGACAAGGACAGGTAATATACCAGTCTATGTGTATGAACAAGAGAGAGAGAGAGAGATAGTTCGTTATTCCGTATGTATGAACGTGTGGGTGTAAAGCCGCGAACCCATCGCCATGCACGCTCCGCCCACGGTCCACGGCCACGCAGCTCAGCTACGTTGAGCTATAGCCGAGTCAGCCACGAATGTATCAATGACGTCATTTTCGTGCGTAGCGTGTGCGTGTACTTCGGTGGGTTTTACCTCATACATTTTTATAAAAAGCGAAGCTGAGTACACGTGCGTAGCGTGTGCGTATACTTCGGTGGGTCCATAGTTTGTGATGATGCAACATTCGAGAGTGGACTGGCATCAGGACCGTAGAACAACTGTTCAGACTAGTTCTGGACAAAGAAGGTTCCAGAAACTGACTGCTGACCTTCAGTTATGGAGAGGCACTGCAAGAAGAAGTTTGTGATACCCTAGATATAGATGAGATGATACAGAGAGCGTCGGTGACGAAGTGGTTAAGGTCTTTGACTTCTAATCGGAAAGTTGGTTCGGCCTGGTTCGAACCTCACCGCGTACCAATGGGCTTTCGATTTTTGAATTTATATCCACGTTTATTCGACGCTCTTAAGTGGAGGAAAACATCGAGTGGAGGAAACCTGCGAAAAAAATCTAAGGTTGTATATGATGTTTAGTCGACCAACCCGCACTCGGCCAGCGTTAAGGTCTTATCGCCCTCATTCAAGCTCCTTAGTGGGGATATTATATGAGCTGATAAAGATGTGTGTGTCCGTAGTTTGTGATACCCTAGATACAGGTAATGAACATAGTTAGGGTCAGTCTATGTAATGAGCTACTTCTTTGCGTGTCGACTCATATTTTTGAGGACCAAAACTCGGCCACCGATATAGCGCTATCAAGGTCCTCGCGTGTGCAGGTGTAGGGACACGCACGGCAAGTTATTGGCCGTTGAGTCTAATGTTGTTGTCTATCCGTAGTTTGTGATACCTTAGATACAGGTAATTGCTCTCTATTTCAGCTGGGAGGCACCGCCTACAGTCCGTTTGGGGCTGCATACACCGCCACTACTGTGCCTGCATCATCATACTGGTACGGAGCCTATCCTCAGCAGCTCGGGGGCGCCGCCCCGCCGGCTGCCGCGCTACAAGGCTACTCCTATGGCCAGTTCGCTCACTACCATCATCAGTATATGGGGTAAGTTACACCAATCACGGATTCACCCCTAATCAAATTAAGCAATTGCCTAGGGCACCACGTCTGGGGGGCACCAGAAAACACCAGAAGGGGCACCAGATTAGAGGAGTAAATCCTCTAAGGGCACCAGAAAACTTCTTAGTTGACATAAAGATGGGGGGGCCAGGGCCGTAGCTATGCTTGAAATGACAAATGCCCTTGCCTTGAACATAGCGAGGAGTGTTAGTTAACTTTTTTCTTTTTTATCTTCGGCCTCAAATTCCACAGCCCTGGGGGCCCCAAGGCTTGGATTGCTTAGGGCATCATGAAGTCTTATCCGTCACTGAGTTACACTTATTGTAACTCATCATCTTTCTACTTCCATCGCAGTAGGTGAGGCGGATGCTGTATGCTTCTCTTCCATTCTTCTTTAATTTATTGTTAGTGGTGCTAATACATTTTGACGACCTCGATGGCAGAGTGGTCACCATGCCAGCTTGCGGGTTCGATTCCCGTGCGGGGTGAATATTTATGTGAACTACAACGGTCTTACCACAAAACGAAGTCTAAATTTGAAGCATAGTTTAAAATGATTTTTACAAAAAATTGTACCACAAATCGATGTCTACCTCTAAAATTGGTTTAGGCAGTGTTTGGAATGACAGTCTACCTAAAAACTCTGATGCCCTTGTTTAAAGCTATTTCTAAAATGGCCGCCTGAATTTGTATCAGCTGATTTGAAACGTCAACGTGATTTTATATTGATTATGATATTATGACCTCTTTAGTTTGTTATTCAACCTCTTTGCTATATTGTTACTACAAGGTGCCGCTTGATGGCGCTAGTGCACAAACTCCAAAACGGCGAGAATATGAAAAGATGTAAAAAAACTATTCGAAACGTATTAATGTAATTATATTCTAATGAAAGAACTGTATTGTGTCATTGAATTCAATTTATTTAATTAGACAATAAGTACATTATATTCTAAGAGAGCCCCTCTCGAGACCCTACCTCCCGTGCTAGTTACAAACTGTGTTACGGTAAGGTAAGGCCTCTCAAACCACGCGCACATATAAAATCATTCAAATATATGAGGAACATGTCCGTGTACTTCGTAGCTACTTGAAGTAAACGATACGGTGCAGGTAGGCTCCACAACACGTAAGGTGACCTCTGTTGCTGTAGCAGGGGCGATACCACGTCGGTTACGGGACGGATACGGTCGACGTTTCCTCTCCACCAGGATGAAGCCATCCACGTCGCCTTTCTCCGCTGCACTGACTGCTGCTCGCTGTTTCTTCGGTGAAACTAACTTCGTAACTCGCCTTTGTTGATAGTAGATAGACAAAACGATTATTCTGCCGAACATTGAGGCAGTTGTTGCGGCACGACACTACTGCTCGTGTTTTCGGTACAAACGCAACGCAACGGTACAAATCCATTAATTGCAACTCTTCTACGTATCCGTGTTTTAACTATTTAAAATTGTATGAAAATATAAAATTAAACACAACGTCGATCGAATAAATAATAGTCACACATGACATGAGTCAGTCAGACAACGTCGATCAAAAGTCAATTCAAAAAACGTTTCGTTTACGGATTAAACGATCTTTGAGGATGAAAACATCAAGTAATTAGTTTACTGTTTCTTCAATCAACAATTATATTTATAGACAATAATACTTTTAAAAATAAATTATATCAATTAATAACTTAATTCAATTATTATTATCAACTTTTGAGATACATTTGTTTATGTTGTACTCAACTTGTCCTGCATATAACGTAACGCGTTTATGTATTGCCATACGTATTTTATTAAAACCAGAGAGAAACAGTATCGTGATCCTTATTCTATGAGTAAAACCATTTTTCTCAAGACAAGAGCAAGACAACGATTTGTGGTAAGAAAAATTCAAACACGGTCTAACATGCCAAAATCGTGTTTGACTGAAGAGTGGTCTAGAGAGTGTTTAAACATCGATTTATGGTAAGACGGCAAATGTTTGTCTCGGTCTGGGTGTGTGTGAATGAGTGTGTGCGTAGTTTCTGATACCCTAGATACAGGTTACGGACTTTGTTAGGGGTCAGTTACTGTAATGAGATGATGGAGTGAATGATTATGTTATGTTCTGTTCCTATTATTAATTTTTGTGTCCCCCCTCCCCCCTCCCCCCTCGGTAGGGACATTATATGAGCTGATGATGAGTGTGGCGATTACGGCTTTTTCGAAATAATTACAGTAATAATACAGTTGTCTAGTCTGCCCTCCTCCAGCATGGGCGGCGTCCAGCTGCCCTGGGCGCTGGGCGGTGGCGTGAGCGGCGTGGGTGGCGTAGGCGGCGTGGGTGGCGTGGGCGGCGTGGCTGCCATGTCGCAGCCGCCGCAAGTACTACACTACCCTGTGCAACACTTTCAAGTGCAACCGGTGAGTTATATATATGTGATATACCTGAACTATTTTGACTGGTGGCGGAGTAGTTGTGACGAGTTTAGTTCATTTTTTGGTATCGAAACTTTTTTAAAAACAAAGCAACTTAAAAAAACCATAACTCACTTGTGAATAAACCGTGTCATTATTAAACTGTTTTTGCACAAATAAGAGCCCCTTTATGAGCAAAAATATTTTGATGATTTACTCCTTACCCCAGATCGGCGAAGACGAGTGGCTGGCCCCCAGCCTGCTGGTGTGAGGCGTGCGGACCCCCGACGACCCCCCATGTTCACTGCACAAGGAATGGATCTAGACATCACTCTACTCACTCACTCAAACATTCACTCAATACTTAGTCTTGTCTCAAAGTACATTTACTCAAAACTCAGGCGTTTTGCGCGTTTTGGTTACTCAAAAGTGGATTTTGGACACTCAAAAGTAAATTTTGTTGAATCTTAATTAGATATTGTATACTCAAAATCTTTCTTTTGCTCAATGTGTAATGAGAACAATAATGTATGAATGTAACTTTGGTCTTTATTAATTTAACAACATTAAAGTAAATACTTAATTTATTAGGGTTACTCAAAACTCGTGAAATTTCTTAATTCGCCAATATAATGTTTATTTTTGGATCAATTTCATTTGAGTAATACAAATAAAACAATTTCATTTTGGACACTCAACTTGAGTATCTACTTTAGCTAAAACAAAACTAAGTTTTGAGTAAATTATAAGAATAATTATACTTTAATTTCTAAGTCAAAATAAGTTGTATTCTAGTCATATTTTAAGTACCGTTAAAGAAATTGTTTTACGAAAAATGAAATATTAACGATAAATATTCGTTTAAAATATTTTCAGATGTCAGTTATTAGTGTAGCTGTAACCGTTAAATTTTAACTGTTTTTTAACTGATAAAAATGGGTTCCGATTTTTTAAACCAAACATAAGTTATACGATCTTTTTTTACGTATAAATAAGTTAGAATTTTTATTAAAACAATAGCGGTACCCACGTTAGTATGTTTCGCATATTTTTTTATTTATTATTCGATTTTTTTATAATTTATAAACTGTTAATACTTTTTTCCAACTTGTAAACTGTTTATAAGTTTGTTTAGAAACTTGTTATTTGTGTCTTGAAATTGAATGATAAATAAAAAAATGTTTACCACATATGTACATTAATGATATTAAACAATACAAAAATATTTTTTTTCGAAAATACCGATTTAACTTCAATATCGCGTAATATTTATCACAAAATAATTTCAAAGTTTACTTTACAATACCGAAATAAAATGTCCTAAAATTCTCGCAAATTATGGGCAATATCGCGAAATAATGACGTCATAGAGACATTCGTTACGCTTGTTCATGCGAAAATAAAAAAAGAAATGTCAATGATGTAGTATTTCCTCGAGTTTACAAAATTATGGGATATTTTAAAGAAAAATTAAGAGTTTTTAACTGAAAATACGAATACTTTTAAAACACATAATAAGATATTTCAAAATGTGGTAAAAATGCGAAAAATACTATAAATTATACTAGTTTTGTGGGTCAATGAAAAATGAAGCCAAAATTAAAAAAATGTGATATTTTGTTTAGAAAAAAAACAAGACAGTTTTTTTGTTTTTTTAGTTTTATTTTTAAATTACAGCAGGTTAGGATCGGGAGGGGACTGGCTGTAAGCCGAAAAAAAATGTTATCGAGAAAAAACAAAACATTGTTTTGGTATATAAATACCCACTCAGACACGGAAAAATGTGAGTCAACTTGAAATATTTAGTTTCTATTTGCTGCTTATGACATTATAACATGCAAATAAAATCATAATTTTAGATTATATTATATATTAGTAATAAATAAATAGACGTAAGGTTATATCAGACACACGCGGGCCAAAAAGGGTTGCGAAGTTTAAACAAATGGATTTCTTTTTGCTAAAAAATATGAAAGTCTTAAAGTACCAAACATCTAGCACAAGATAGATTAAGAACTAGAGGAAATGTAGACTTTTGGAAAAATGTTTTAGGACAGTAGCTGACATCGGAGAGTGAGAATTTTTAAAAAAAAAATTACAATTTTATATCAACCGTTGAGGTGAACGAAGGCAGACACCAAAGAACGGTAATTACCGAAAAATCGGAAAAATCCGACACAAATCTTACCGTATCAATGCCAAAAATCGAACGAAAAATATTTAAAAAAAAACATTATTTAACTACTGATAAATATGGTTGTGTCTAAATATAAAGATACACTTAATGAATGAATGAATGAAAATAACCGATAAAAAATTAGCAAGAAGGTAGATTTATTTATTATTCTAGGAATATTAAGGTGGAAAAAGAAAAATATTTATTACGTTAGTTTTTAAGTAATATAACCATTTACTGTAGTTAGTATAAATGGGAGTAATTATTGGGTTTCTCTCAATTACAAAAAATAATGCGAATTTTTTGAAAAAAAAAAATGGTTCGGCTGGTTTTTTTTATTTTACTTAGTTTTTCGGAGCGTTTGAAAAGGGATGAGCAAAGATGGTTACTCTTAAAAGCGTGACTTATTTGTGACAACTAAGCAAACAATAAGTTTGTTTAAGAAAACATACTTAATTTAAATAAATAATTAATTAATCTTTACGATTAACGACTAAAATTAAAACAGTCTAACTAAATAAAAAAAAAAATAAGAATTACTCAAAATAAAAATACAATAGTTGAGCAATCAAAATGAAAATAAAGATGTTACACAATAATTTGAGTAAATACTGTTGATTGAGTTACCAAAATAGAAAAGTTTAAGTAAAAAAAAAACAGTTTATTTATCAAACGGTAACAAGTGACACTATATAAAATATAAATTAAGTATTATTTCATAATGTCAAAAGATTTTTTTTTCTATTTCTCGACTGTTTTATTTTTTCACATTGCTAATGAAGCTATGCTGCCTTGGACTAACTAGGAATGTATGTATGTGATGTTATGAACCTGAATGTAAATCAAACGCTCATATAAATTATTGTTTAATTCTTAGAAGAACGGCTAGATACTATCTTTAAGGAGTAGTTGTTTCTCGTTTTTTGACACTTTTTAACGAAAAAACAAATGTGAGTCGCTGCGTTCAGCGGCAATTTTATAACTGAAAAAACTACTGTAGATTCTACTATTTTATTCATGTTTTTTTAGTTTTTTGTTGAGAATACTTGTTGCCTTCAATAAGTATTATTATTTATTCAAACAGATTTCGATCGATGAATATTTTGAAATGTATTTAAGTACTTAGATCTCTTTTTTTTTAAATTAATTACTTTCACTAGTTACCTTTTATTTTGCATGTAGTGAAATTTGAGAGACATATCGTATTTTAAGATTATATTATTAAATTAAATATAAATAAAAAAATATAATTATTAATATTATTGTAAACTTGAAAAAAAAATGATTTCCGGCGACGGACGAATCGTTGTCAATTTAGTCGAACTGTCACGTTATGTCAATGTCAAATATTATTTCGATCAATGACAAGTATTGGAAAAAATCAAAAATGTTCTCTATTAATAATTTTAACGTTTAAATCTAAAAGACTAATTAGTGTTTTTTTTTTTGGAAATTTCCGATTTTTTCGGTTTGTCATTGGTCTGAAATAGAGGTACAACCTCCTATAATATATCAGAAAGAAACGACACACGATTATAGTTAGAAAAATTTAGCTAATATTGCTAGTATATAAAAAAAATATTAATATATGCCTATATTTGCTTGGAAGTAGTATAATACATATATTCGATAGTACATAAGTTATAGGATATTGGCGACCGCTTCGGAATTGTGGGACGTGTTTTCTGTCCGCGCGGTCGATATGCCTTCTACCATTGCTAAACCCTTCCTTAACTATATATTATATGAAAAAGTATATAGAATAACAGTAACACATAAGTATAATATTAAGGCTTCATATATTCCAGTATAACTTAGATATATAAGATTAAAATAGCCTTCTAAATAAGAATATTAGCTAGGAAATGTCAGAATATGAACTACTTATAAAATGTTTAATGTTGGCTCCACACTTTGGCGCCAACTTGGGTGGTATTGGCCCAACTATTTGTCCAACATCTGGTTCGAGATATTTGTGTTGGTTTCAATGTGAGCGCGGCTATTGGGAATTGGCTGAAGCATGACGGTTTTATTAGAGAGTTCCGAACCAATATTCGCGATGTGTCCATACATGGTGACAATGATATTCTTGGTGCAACAAGCGTCGAGTACAGACGTTAACCAAAAAGTTATCGTTATTATTTATAATATTGTTATTTGCGTATTCAATTTTAAAATCGAAAACATTACAAGTGCTTGTAGTAGCAAAACTCTTACGAGTTACAGGTACAATTCAAGTACTTATATATATTCTAACAAGCCAAAAGCTTGCTATAATGACCTCTAATAAAACAAGAAACAATAGCTAGTCAATGGATTGACATTCGTATGTTACCGGCGACTTCTCGGCGGCTCTAGCGAGAAAAGAAATATACCAAATATTAACCAAAGTGTGCACACTTCGCCAAACTACTCGACCAACGTTGGTACAAGCATTGGAGCCAACGTGTGAAGCCAATATTTGTGAAATGTATCTCTTAGATAGGTCTTTATTAAAATTTATGTGTTTTATTATTTATTTTCTATTGTTTTATTGTATCGTAAGTATATATTGTTAAGTCCCAAATATAACACCAAACTTTAGCGTTTACCCTAAAATTAATAATATGTATTACATTATATGATAAAGAAACGTTTAATATGCCTTATCTGTCTATTCAGCCTGTAATTATATGTTTATTTTTCATTTAATTAGTCACATTGCTTTCAAAAATGTATGTTCTATGACAGGTTGTGAGTGACAGCCATGAAGTTGTAGGTAAAAAATGGAGCCCACACGTAGAACAACAGCTTGAGTCAAATACCTACGTCTCTCTGGGCCAGTCTCTCTTTTTAGTCAGGCTCTCTCTTTCTAGAGGTTACCTTAGTTGAAAGAGAGAGCCTGCCCACAGAGAGCGCGATAGTGATACATAGATTATGCTTCAAGTAGGTATTCGAAGTGTGGACTCCATTTTTACCTACAACTTCATGTATGACTTTGATCGGTTGTGAGTGACAGCTGACAGTAGTCACGAGGGTACTGGGGTGACCATATTTTACAGTATTTTATGTTTTTTTGGGATATTTCATTAAGCATTCATGAATGTATACCAAAATAAGATTAATCCCAATCAGTTTAACAGTTGTTCTAGTGGGGAGAAAGCATTAAATTGAACGTCATTATCTACATTGTCAATAATATTTCAACACGACAAATTAAACATAGAACATACAATTTTAAATGCCTTCAGTGCCAAATATGTTTGTTTTAGTTTTTATCTTTCAACAAGTTTATAGTGTTGTTCATTACAACATTTCTACATGGACTTACAATCATACAGTAAAAGTTATAAGACGACGATAATTATTAGACATGCGTGTTGGTGATCTCAAATTCAAGCATGTTTTGATTCGTAAATCGTACCAGATCGCCGACGACCGATCACACGCAATCTGCATCCAAAAACGCATTATTAGATCGTCTGTCCACCTAATTGGGGGGAGGCAAGCAAGCAGTGTACTCCCCCTTCTCTTAAACGCCCTTTGGCTACCTAAAGTATATTTATCCTCTAAAGTTGGATGTCTAAAAGCTGATTTTAATAGCCAGATAACTTCATTCGAGGAATAATTTTGAAATTTTGACAGTTATTTCATACAAACTGTCAACCGTCAATTTTATTTCTAGAATAAAAGTTATCTGGCGATGGAAAAATCAGCCCTAAATGAAATTCTATCAAGGAACTAGCCCGCGGTTTTACCCGCGTAGTTCCCGTTCCCGTAGGAATATGGGGATGAAATTATGCTAAAAACCTTCCCACTGAATCACTCTATTAAAACAAACTGCATCAAAATCCGTTGCGTAGTTTTAAAGATCTAAGCATACATAGGGACAGAGAAAGCGACTTTGTTTTATACTATGTAGTGATGATGAACAACACTATAGCTTTCTATTAACCTTATCTATTCCAACATTACTTGTAAATCGAGAACACCAATTATCCAAAATAAGTCTTTGATATCCTCTTAGAGAGATTTTTTATTTGTAACTTTGAACGCATTTTAATAACATACTTGAAATTGTGAAATATTGGTTTGATGCGTTTTGGTAAAAGACTAACAGTTGTACCTAACTATCGAAACAAGAATCCTTCTTTTTCAATCACTTTGATATTCTTAAATGTTCTTTGACGGCTCAAAACCGCTTGCAAGCTCATGTAGTGTGTTTTGACCATTCAGATTTCTACAATACGAGTACCTACTTACATCGCATTTATTGATAGGACGTCACGTCACTTCTCAATTGTGTGAACATATTTCCCAAAAAAGTCTTAATTAAGTTAACTAACCAGCTGGAAAGGAAATGAATGAGTTGTATCTGTAATGGTTGATAGCAGAATCCTAATACAAGAAGCTTACCATTTCCATACCTAGTAAATATTGATCCACAAATGTTTATCTCGGTCTGTGTGTATGAATGTGTGTGTCCGTAGTTTGTGATACCCTAGATACGGGTAATGAACATAGTTAGGGGTCAGTCGGTGTAATGAGGTGATAGAGGGATTGATTATGTTATTATGTGTGTTCCACAAATGTTTATCTCGGTCTGCGTGTATGAATGAATGTGTCCGTAGTTAGTGATACCCTAGATACGGGTAATGAACATAGTTAGGGGTCAGTCGGTGTAATGAGGTGATAGAGGGATTGATTATGTTATTTTGTGTGATCCACAAATGTTTATCTCGGTCTGCGTGTATGAATGAATGTGTCCGTAGTTAGTGATACCCTAGATACGGGTAATGAACATAGTTAGGGGTGAGTTGTGATGAGTGATCGGTTGTGCTATTCAATAGAAATACGTTCAAAGTTACAAATATATAGTGTAGTCAAACATAGTACTTATTCGGTGTATTTATTTATCTATTCGTGTAAATGGATTCTCACATACATTATTAAATTGACAGAAAAGAGTTGTTACCTCACACAAATTAATGAAACTGTGCATTGACTTATGACTTCAATATTAAAGTAAAGTTTTAAAATTTATGACTCCTTATCTAAAATAACCATATAAACCTTTCTACATCCATACAAGTATAAAAGTTACAAAATAATCTTATAAAATTACTAGCCCCGCGGTTTCACCCGCGTAGTTTCCGGTCCCGTAGGAATATGGGGATAAAATTATGCTAAAAACCTTCCCACTGAATCACTCTATCTATTAAAACAAACCGCATCAAAATCCGTTGCGTAGTTTTAAAGATGTAAGCATACATAGGGACAGAGAAAGCGACTTTGTTTTATACTATGTAGTGATTACTTGAAGTTTTCTGTGAGATTTGTCTTCTTCAGACTCAAAATAACTTCATAAAGTTATAATGGAAATAACGATTTTCAGTCACCAGGCGTTCAACTACAATTCTCCCAGTCTCTGTACGTAAAATGTGAGGTCGCTCTACTTCATTAAAGGGCGCTAATCATTTTATAGCTTACATCTCCTTCCTATGGACCTTTTGTGTCGCGTGTGATAGGCAGAAACAGACATATGAGTCACAGAAACATAGAAACGAGAAGGGAATTGAGAAATATTAAACTACATACCTACTACAAATGCATGTAACGCTCTCAAACAAAAGATCCTATACCTATCAAACCATAGATGGGAATAATTATAATATTAAACGAAAAGTAATACATTATGTCAAATTAAATGAAAGTAACGGGATGTTCGTACATACCCATTTAAGTCGAATCCCTCGACTAGTTTCAGCCACATTCGGTGAATACATAATGTATGTGAGAAAACATTTACGTAGTGAAATCATTTTACAATTTTATTTTTTAGAAATTGCTAGATTGATGTGTTAGTAATAATTATACCCTTTAACGTCGCAAGCTTAAGATATGAAAGTTGTTTTTGTACACATTCGAAGATGCGAGAAGAACATATTTTTTGAAACTTGTAAAATCTATCCGTAATTTGACGTTTGTTTCTTTACTTTTATCTTGGTCGAGGCAGCGTGCTTGTAAATGAGACGTTCCAATTTTACGGTCTTTATTCGAAAAGACGTTTGTTTTTTTTTTAATGTACTTGCTTGAAATTTTAAGATTTTTGGTTACGTAATTTCGGTTTGAGTGCGTCGATTTTTTTAATGTGTCAATCGTTTTTTTTTATAACTTTTATTCTTTTTGTAGCCATTATTTAACTGAATTATTTTATTTAATCTTGGCGATGTCGCTAAGCGAAACTTAACGTCGCATTTTCGATGTTTTTGTGTCTTCAATTTTAAATGGAATCAATGCTGTTTCGACTAAGATATGTAGAATTTTTGATGTTCTAATATAATAATGAATGTGAAACTTATTGTTTACTCAATATTAGCAATATCTAATTATAATAGTTTACGGGGTAAAAATTGAATCAATTTTATTAAAATATCCTCCAATTTAGGAGGTATCCGTAAAAAACTAATAACGGAAAAGTCCGATTCAGATCTTTCGGAAATTTACGATTTTTACAGAGATATAAAAAATATTGTCGGAAATTATCGATTTTCTCTGTAGCTGAATGTGATATTTCAATTTTTATGCCGTAAACGCGAAAAATCAGCAATAATAATGCAATAGGTGTGTTGTAGAAATCTTTATTTCAATGTACCGCTAGGACACATTTTTTGAATCGATAAAAGCAACTTTTATCGGTTTTTCTTTGTTTAATACTTAATGAACGGTTATCACTAAAATGCTGCACACTTTTTTATGTTCTCCTAATTTCGACCGTCCATGGATGTTGTCTTAGATAAGATATTATCTGATTTTCATTTTATTCATTAATTTGCTCAAATAAACATTTAGTAACGCACACTTGTACTTCGGTAGAGTTTTTATCTGAGCTTTTGATTTTTAACGAAAAAAAAATGTGATTTTTCGAACTTAACGACCAGTCAAAAGTTAGTGATTATATCTTCCCAGTTTTTTATATAAAAAAACTACCCTTGCGACTTATATTTATATCATGTGATGTATGTAAGGTATATAATGCTATACACCCTCTTTTTAAAAGGAAAAATCCGAGTTTTATAAAAAAAACCGGTAAATACCGAAAAATCGGTGACCTCCCCTTTTAATGGCGATTTCTTTTGTTTTAATTTACCTATCCCTGGTTTTAGTTTTTAATTTTAGTAAATTTAGATTTAATGCAGTTAGAATATAAAGTATATTGACGTACGAAGTAAGGTTTGCTTGTTGTATTATTTAAAAATGTTAATTTTGAAGTATTTTCAAAGATTTTTTCGTTAACTCTTTACCGTTATTGAGTTTGGGAGGAAAAATTACTTTTTCAAACATAACTTTAATGAAACAGCGAAATTAAGCTTTATTTACTTATAAAAGAATTTAATTTCGAACAGACTTTTTTTTAACAAAAAATATTTTAATAAATTTTATTTTTGAAGCTTTTAAATCAAAGATATTTCATAATTCGTCGTACTTCGATTATCATAAACCGCAATAAATTGATCTCAGTATTTTTTTTCTCTGTTTCACTCTGAAGTCCTGCGAACGTCATCACTCAATGACGTAACGAGGACTTAAGTCGAGAATAGCATTTGAGACACAGACATTTAATTTTAGTTAATATTTTAACCAGGTGTGGTTTCCATGAACAGAAAATAGAAAACTTGTATGATGCGAGAGCCGGCTCAAAAAAAAAACAACCAATCAAAACGGTATTTTCCGCTTTTTTCGGAACATCGTAAAACTGACATTTACCTGAATTTATCGGAAAACATATTGACAAGATTATTCAAAATAAATATCAAATATTGTGAAATTAATTTCAACGCCCTGTAAGACAAAAACCAGACTTATTTTGGCCTTTGAAATAAAATTTAATTATAGCGCCATCTATTGGTATAAAAAGCAACTCAGTTTGCTATCACACAACGCCATCTACCGGTAGAAAGCCAGAACTAAAGTAATTTTTCCTATCAAATCCAACTGTGTTATTTATTTTTTAATGTTAAAAGAATCTCTACATAAAATGTACTTCAATCTTAGAGTTAGCTAATGGTACATATGAAATAGTATATAAGAATGATATGCGAATAAATACTTATAAAATAAATAATTGTGTTTCATTTATATACCTTACCTTACTCTAGAATCCACTACCCTGAGATATCCTAATGTTAAACATCCCAGACTGCCATCAGAAATATTGCGGGTTCGATTCCCGCGTGAGGTGATATTTGTGTGAACCACTAATGACAGCGCCCCGTCGTTTCACCCGCGTAGTTTTCTATCCTGTGGGTATACCGTGATAAAAAATATAGCCTTTGTTACTCCCAGAAAAGCAAACTTTCAGTGAAATAATTATTAAATTAAATCTAGTAGTTTCCACTTCATAATATTAGAATGGAATAGACATCATATTTTACATAATATACTTAGGGCCCATTTCACCATCTTCAAGTACCGTTCCAAGTAACTAAAACATGTTCTTCACACTTGATATAGAGTCAGAATGAGACAAAACTCACTTTACTTGGTGAGTAACTTTACTTGATGGTCGTGAAATAGGCCTAATCTAAGCTTACTCTAATTTTCAAATTGAAAAAAGTGTTTAATCTTCATGTGTGTCAACGAACTGACAACTTGTGAAATCGCTGATGGAATTGTTCGTAGCTAATCACTGACCGTAGCAAGTTACCGATCGTAGCAAGTTACTGATCGTAGAAATTAACTGATTGTAGCAAGTCACCAATCGTAGCATATCACTGATGGAACTGCTCGTAGCAAGTTACAGATCGTAGCCAGTTAATGACCGTAGCAAGTTACTGATCGTAGCAAGCCACTGATCGTAGCATATCACTGTTGGAACTGATCGTAGCAAGTTACCGATCGTAACAAGTTACTGATCGTAGCAATTTACTGATCGTAGAAAGTAACTGATCGTAGCAAGTCTCTGATCGTAGCAATTAACTAATCGTAGCAAGCCACTGATCGTAGCAAGTTACTATTTGGTAGCAATTCACTGATGGAACTGATCGTAGCAATTTACTGATCGTAGTAAGTTACTGATCGTAGCAAGCCACTGATCGTAGCATATCACTGATGGAACTGATCGTAGCAATTTACTGATCGTAGCAATTTACTGATCATAGCAATTTACTGATCGTAGTATATTACTGATTGTAGCAAGTCACTGATCGTAGCAAGTTACTGATCGTAGCAAGTTACTGATCGTATCAAGTTACTGATCGTATCAAGTTACTGATCGTAACCACATACTGATCGTAGCAATTTACTGATCGTAGCAATCTACTGATCGTAGCAATTTACTGATCGTAGCAATTTACTGATCGTAGCAAGTCACTGATCGTAGCATTTAACTGATCGTAGCAAGCCACTGATCGTAGCATGTTACTGATCGTAGCAAGTTACTGATCGTAGCAAGCCACTGATCGTAGCATATCACTGATGGAACTGATCGTAGCAAAATACTGATCGTAGCAATTTACTGATCGTAGCAAGTTACTGACCGTAGTAAGTTACTGATCGTAGCAAGTTACTGATCGTAGCAAAATACTGATCGTAGCAAGCCACTGATCGTAGCAAGTTACTGATCGTATTAAGTTACTGATCGTAGCAATTTACTGATCGTACCAGGTCACTGATCAAAGCATAACACTGATGGAACTGATCGTAGCATGTTACTGATCGTAGAAAGTCACTGATCGTAGCAATTTACTGATCGTAGCAAGTCACTGATCGTAGCAATTAACTGATCGTAGCAAGCTACTGATCGTAGCAAGATACTGATCGTAGCAATTCAAGAATCGTAGCAAGTTACTAATCGTAGCAAGCCACTGATCGTAGCATATCACTAATGGAACTGATCGTAGCAATTAACTGATCGTAGCAATTTACTGATCATAGCAATTTACTGATCGTAGTATATTACTGATTGTAGCAAGTCACTGATCGTAGCAAGTTACTGATCGTAGCAAGTTACTGATCGTATCAAGTTACTGATCGTATCAAGTTACTGATCGTAGCAATTTACTGATCGTAGCATGTTACTGATCGTAGTATATTACTGATTGTAGCAAGTCACTGATCGTAGCAAGTTACTGATCGTAGCAAGTTACTGATCGTAGCAATTTACTGATCGTAGCAATCTACTGATCGTAGCAATTTACTGATCGTAGCAAGTTACTGATCGTAGCAATTTACTGATCCTAGAAAGTCACTGATCGTAGCAATTTATTGATCGTAGCAAGTCACTGATCGTAGCAATTAACTGATCGTAGCAAGCTACTGATCGTAGCAATTCAAGAATCGTAGCAAGTTACTAATCGTAGCAAGTCACTGATCGTAGCAAGTTACTGATCGTAGTAATTTACTGATCGTAGCAATTTACAGATCGTAGCAAGTCACTGATCGTAGCAATTAACTGATCGTAGCAAGCCACTGATCGTAGCATGTTACTGATCGTAGCAAGTTACTGATCGTAGCAATCTACTGATCGTAGCAATTTACTGATCGTAGCAATTTATTGATCGTAGCAATTTACTGATCGTAGCAAGTCACTGATCGTAGCAATTAACTGATCGTAGCAAGCCACTGATGGTAGCATATTACTGATCGTAGCAAGTTACTGATCGTAGCAAGCCACTGATCGTAGCATATCACTGATGGAACTGATCGTAGCAAAATACTGATCGTAGCAAGTTACTGACCGAAGCAAGTTACTGATCGTAGAAAAATACTGATCGTACCAAGCTACTGATCGTAGCAAGTTACTGATCGTATTAAGTTACTGATCGTAGCAAGCCACTGATCGCACCAGGTCACTGATCGTATCATAACACTGATGGAACTGATCGTAGCATGTTACTGATTGTTTCATGTTACTGATCGTAGCAATTTACTGATCGTAGCAAGTCACTGATCGTAGCAATTAACTGATCGTAGCAAGCTACTGATGGTAGAAAGATACTGATCGTAGCAATTCAAGAATCGTAGCAAGTTACTAATCGTAGCGAGTCACTGATCGTAGCAAGTTACTGATCGTAGTAATTTACTGATCGTATCAAGTCACTGATCGTAGCTATTAACTGATCGTAGCAAGCCACTGATCGTAGCATGTTACTGATCGTAGCAAGTTACTGATCGTAGCAATCTTCTGATCGTAGCAATTTACTGATCGTTGCAAGTTACTGATCGTAGCAATATACTGATCAAAGCAAGCCACTGATCTTAGCATATCACTGTTTGAAATGATCGTAGCAAAATACTGATCGTAGCAAGTCACTGATCGTAGCAACTAACTGATCGTAGAAAGCCACTGATCGTAGCAATTTACTGATCGTAGTATATTACTGATTGTAGCAAGTCACTGATCGTAGCAAGTTACTGATCGTATCAAGTTACTGATCGTATCAAGTTACTGATCGTATCAAGTTACTGATCGTAACCACATACTGATCGTAGCAATTTACTGATCGTAGCAATCTACTGATCGTAGCAATTTACTGATCGTAGCATGTTACTGATCGTAGCAATTTACTGATCGTAGAAAGTCACTGATCGTAGCAATTTACTGATCGTAGCAAGTTACTGACCGTAGCAAGTTACTGATCGTAGCAAGCTACTGATCGTAGCAAGCCACTGATCGTACCAGGTCACTGATCGTATCATAACACTGATGGAACTGATCGTAGCATGTTACTGATTGTTTCATGTTACTGATCGTAGCAAGTCACTGATCGTAGCAATTAACTGATCGTAGCAAGCTACTGATGGTAGCAAGATACTGATCGTAGCAATTAAAGAATCGTAGCAAGTTACTAATCGTAGCAAGTCACTGATCGTAGCAAGTTACTGATCGTAGTAATTTACTGATCGTATCAAGTCACTGATCGTAGCTATTAACTGATCGTAGCAAGCCACTGATCGTAGCATGTTACTGATCGTAGCAAGTTACTGATCGTAGCAATCTTCTGATCGTAGCAATTTACTGATCGTAGCAAGTTACTGATCGTAGCAATATACTGATCTTAACAAGTTACTGACCGTAGCAAGTTACTGATCGTAGCAAGCTACTGATCGTAGCAAGCTACTGATCGTAGCAAGCTACTGATCGTAGCAAGCTACTGATCGTAGCAAGCTACTGATCGTAGCAAGCTACTGATCGTAGCAAGCCACTGATCTTAGCATATCACTGTTTGAAGTGATCGTAGCAAAATACTGATCGTAGCAAGTCACTGATCGTAGCAACTAACTGATCGTAGCAAGCCACTGATCGTAGCAATTTACTGATCGTAGCAAGCTACTGATGGTAGCAAGATACTGATCGTAGCAATTTACTGATCGTAGCAAGCTACTGATGGTAGCAAGATACTGATCGTAGCAATTCAAGAATCGTAGCAAGTTACTAATCGTAGCAAGTCACTGATCGTAGCAAGTTACTGATCGTAGCAATTTACTGATCGTAGCAATATACTGATCTTAACAAGTTACTGACCGTAGCAAGTTACTGATCGTAGCAAGTTACTGACCGTAGCAAGTTACTGATCGTAGCAAGTTACTGATCGTAGCAAGCCACTGATCGTAGCATATCACAGATGGAACTGATCGTAGCAAAATACTGATCGTAGCAATTTACTGATCGTAGCAAGTTACTGACCGTAGCAAGTTACTGATCGTAGCAAAATACTGATCGTAGCAAGCCACTGATCGTACCAGGTCACTGATCGTATCATAACACTGATGGAACTGATCGTAGCATGTTACTGATTGTTTCATGTTACTGATCGTAGCAAGTCACTGATCGTAGCAATTAACTGATCGTAGCAAGCTACTGATGGTAGCAAGATACTGATCGTAGCAATTCAAGAATCGTAGCAAGTTACTAATCGTAGCAAGTCACTGATCGTAGCAAGTTACTGATCGTATCAAGTCACTGATCGTAGCTATTAACTGATCGTAGCAAGCCGCTGATCGTAGCATGTTACTGATCGTAGCAAGTTACTGATCGTAGCAATCTTCTGATCGTAGCAATTTACTGATCGTAGCAAGATACTGATCGTAGCAATATACTGATCTTAACAAGTTACTGACCGTAGCAAGTTACTGATCGTAGCAAGCTACTGATCGTAGCAAGCTACTGATCGTAGCAAGCTACTGATCGTAGAGCAAGCTACTGATCGTAGCAAGCTACTGATCGTAGCAAGCTACTGATCGTAGCAAGCTACTGATCGTAGCAAGCTACTGATCATAGCAAGCTACTGATCGTAGCAAGCTACTGATCGTAGCAAGCTACTGATCGTAGCAAGCCACTGACCTTAGCATATCACTGTTTGAACTGATCGTAGCAAAATACTGATCGTAGCAAGTCACTGATCGTAGCAACTAACTGATCGTAGCAAGCCGCTGATCGTAGCAATTTACTGATCGCAGTAAGTCACTGACCGTAGCAAGTTACTGAACGTAGCAAGCTACTGATGGTAGCAAGATACTGATCGTAGCAATTCAAGAATCGTAGCAAGTTACTTATCGTAGCAAATCACTGATCGTAGCAAGTTACTGATCGTAGTAATTTACTTATCGTAGCAAAATACTGATCTTAACATGTTACTGACCGTAGCAAGTTACTGATCGTAGCAAGTTACTGATCGTCGCAATGAACTGATCGTAGCAAGTTACTGATCGTAGCAACTTACTGATCGTAGCAATGAACTGATCGTAGCAAGCCACTGATCGTAGCAATTTACTGATCGTAGCATTTTACTGATCGTAGAAAGCCACTGATCGTAGCATATCACTGATGGAAATGATCGTAGCAAAATACTGATCGTAGCAAGTTACTCATCGTAGCAACTAACTGATCGTAAAAAGTTACTGATCCTAGCAATTTACTAATCGTAGCAAGTCACTGATCTTAGCAAGTTACTGATCGTAGCAATTTACTGATGGAACTGATCGTAGCAAGTTACTGATCGTATCAAGTCACTGATCGTAGCAAGTTACTGATCGTATCAAGTCACTGATCGTATCAAGTCACTGATCGTAGCAAGTTACTGATCGTAGCAAGTTACTGATCGTCGCAATGAACTGATCGTAGCAAGTTACTGATAGTAGCAATTTACTGATCGTAGCAATGAACTGATCGTAGCAAGCCACTGATCGTAGCAATTTACTGATCGTAGCATTTTACTGATCGTATCAAGTCAGTGATCGTAGCAAGTTACTGATCGTAGCAAGTTACTGATCGTCGCAATGAACTGATCGTAGCAAGTTACTGATCGTAGCAAGTTACTCATCGTAGCAACTAACTGATCGTAAAAAGTTACTGATCGTAGCAATTTACTTATCGTAGCAAGTCACCGATCTTAGCAAGTTACTGATCGTAGCAATTTACTGATGGAACTGATCGTATCAAGTCACTGATCGTAGCAAGTTACTGATCGTAGCAAGTCACTGATAGTAGCAATTTACTGATCGTAGCAATTAACTGATCGTAGCAAGCCACTGATTGTAGCAAGTCACTGATCGTAGCAAGTTACTGAACGTAGCAAGCCACTGACCGTACCAAGTCACTGATCGTAGCATAACACTGATGGAACTGATCGTAGCAAGTTACTGATCGTAGCAATTTACTTACCGTAGCAAGTCACTGATCTTAGCAAGTTACTGATCGTAGCAATTTACTGATGGAACTGATCGTAGCAAGTTACTGATCGTATCAAGTCACTGATCGTAGCAAGTTACTGATCGTAGCAATATACTGATCTTAACAAGTTACTGACCGTAGCAAGTTACTGATCGTAGCAAGTTACTGACCGTAGCAAGTTACTGATCGTAGCAAGCTACTGATCGTAGCAAGCCACTGATTGAAGCAAGTTACTGATCGTAGCAATTTACTGATCGTAGCAAGCCCCTGATCTTAGCATAACACTGTTTGAACTGATCGTAGCAAAATACTGATCGTAGCAAGTCACTGATCGTAGCAATTTACTGATCGTAGCAATTTACTGATCGTAGCAAGTTACTGATCGTAGCAAGTTACTGATCGTAGCAATTTACTGATCGTAGCAATTTACTGATCGTAGCAATTTACTGATCGTAGCAAGTTACTGATCGTAGCAAGTTACTGATCGTATCAAGTCACTGATCGTAGCAAGTTACTGATCGTATCAAGTCACTGATCGTATCAAGTCACTGATCGTAGCAAGTTACTGATCGTAGCAAGTTACTGATCGTCGCAATGAACTGATCGTAGCAAGTTACTGATCGTAGCAATTTACTGATCGTAGCAATGAACTGATCGTAGCAAGCCACTGATCGTAGCAATTTACTGATGGAACTGATCGTAGCAAGTTACTGATCGTATCAAGTCACTGATCGTAGCAACTAACTGATCGTAAAAAGTTACTGATCGTAGCAATTTACTTATCGTAGCAAGTCACCGATCTTAGCAAGTTACTGATCGTAGCAATTTACTGATGGAACTGATCGTAGCAAGTTACTGATCGTATCAAGTCACTGATCGTAGCAAGTTACTGATCGTAGCAAGTCACTGATAGTAGCAATTTACTGATCGTAGCAATTAACTGATCGTAGCAAGCCACTGATTGTAGCAAGTCACTGATCGTAGCAAGTTACTGAACGTAGCAAGCCACTGACCGTACCAAGTCACTGATCGTAGCATAACACTGATGGAACTGATCGTAGCAAGTTACTGATCGTAGCAATTTACTTATCGTAGCAAGTCACTGATCTTAGCAAGTTACTGATCGTAGCAATTTACTGATGGAACTGATCGTAGCAAGTTACTGATCGTATCAAGTCACTGATCGTAGCAAGTTACTGATCGTAGAAAGTCACTGATCGTAGCAATTTACTGATCGTAGCAAGCCACTGATCGTAGCAATTTACTGATCGTAGCAAGTTACTGATCGTCGCAATGAACTGATCGTAGCAAGTTACTGATCGTAGCAACTTACTGATCGTAGCAATGAACTGATCGTAGCAAGCCACTGATCGTAGCAATTTACTGATCGTAGCATTTTACTGATCGTAGAAAGCCACTGATCGTAGCATATCACTGATGGAAATGATCGTAGCAAAATACTGATCGTAGCAAGTTACTCATCGTAGCAACTAACTGATCGTAAAAAGTTACTGATCCTAGCAATTTACTAATCGTAGCAAGTCACTGATCTTAGCAAGTTACTGATCGTAGCAATTTACTGATGGAACTGATCGTAGCAAGTTACTGATCGTATCAAGTCACTGATCGTAGCAAGTTACTGATCGTATCAAGTTACTGATCGTCGCAATGAACTGATCGTAGCAAGTTACTGATCGTAGCAAGTTACTCATCGTAGCAACTAACTGATCGTAAAAAGTTACTGATCGTAGCAATTTACTTATCGTAGCAAGTCACCGATCTTAGCAAGTTACTGATCGTAGCAATTTACTGATGGAACTGATCGTATCAAGTCACTGATCGTAGCAAGTTACTGATCGTAGCAAGTCACTGATAGTAGCAATTTACTGATCGTAGCAATTAACTGATCGTAGCAAGCCACTGATTGTAGCAAGTCACTGATCGTAGCAAGTTACTGAACGTAGCAAGCCACTGACCGTACCAAGTCACTGATCGTAGCATAACACTGATGGAACTGATCGTAGCAAGTTACTGATCGTAGCAATTTACTTACCGTAGCAAGTCACTGATCTTAGCAAGTTACTGATCGTAGCAATTTACTGATGGAACTGATCGTAGCAAGTTACTGATCGTATCAAGTCACTGATCGTAGCAAGTTACTGATCGTAGCAAGTTACTGATCGTAGAAAGTCACTGATCGTAGCAATTTACTGATCGTAGCAAGCCACTGATTGTAGCAAGTTACTGATCGTAGCAATTTACTGATGGAACTGATCGCAGCAAGTCACTGATCGTAGCAAGTTACTGAACGTAGCAAGCCACTGACCGTACCAAGTCACTGATCGTAGCATAACACTGATGGAACTGATCGTAGCAAGTTACTGATCGTAGCATGTTACTGATCGTAGCAACTTACTGATCGTAGCATGTTACTGATCGTAGCAATTTACTAATCGTAGCATGTTACTGATCGTAGCCAATAACTGATCGAAGCAAGCGACTGTCGTACTAAGTCACTGATGGAACTGATCGTAGCATGACACCGGGACCGCTGCGGGACGCTAAAGGGACAGCTGCGGGACGCTAAAGAGACAGCAGCGGGACTACACCGGGACCATTGCGGGACGACACCGGGACATCAGGGATAGGAGTGGGACTGGACGTGCATAATTTAGAATATTGGTCGAATAAAAATACTGAGATAACTTTAAGAGTATATATTTTTATTAACATACACATAATAATATTTACAATTTATTTTAACTCTTATTTATTACTAGCAGCGCCCCGCGGTTTCACCCGCGTAGTTCCTGTTCCCGTGGGAATTTCGGGATAAAAAGTATCCTATGTTCTTTCCCGGACCATAAGCTACCCCTGTACCAAATTTCAAGTCAATCGGTTCAGTAGTTTAGCCGTGAAAAGGTAACAGACAGACAGACAGACAGACAGACAGAGTTACTTTCGCATTTATAATATTAGTTAGGATGTTCATGAAAACTTCTTCGAAATCTCAAATTGAATGGAGAATTGCTTAAACTAAATATGATTACGAATTTAAAATAAAGTATCTTCTTCGTCCAAACCTTTATCCCATATCTATTTGTGGTCGGTTTTCAGTGTAACCATATTTGTCAGAATGTCAGTATTTTACGTGAAGCGACTGACAGACATACACGACACAAGGCGATTATATCTACTAAGGGCCTATTTCACCATCTTCAAGTAACGTTCCGAGTACTCACAAGTTTTGTCTTTGTCACTTGATATAAAGTAAGAAAGAGACAAAACTAACTTTACTTGGTGAGTAACTTTACTTGAAGGGCGTGAAATAGGCCTTAAGAATATATTCTTAGTTAAATGACTGAAGTCGCTGGCGCTGTTATTGTAGATGAAATTTTGTACTTTGTATCAATCGCCGTGTATCTGAAAAGTAAAATTTTATTTTAATTCCAGTATCAAACATCTTTCCTCTTTATGATATTAGTTGATTTGGCACTGTGTTATGTATAGTATAAGTAGCGGCACGAAACTCTAGCGCTGACCGTTATTGCGCAGAAGTCAAAAATAAGGTATCACAGGGATTTTTCAACACACTTGCTCATAAAGGGGCTCTTATTTGTGCAAAAACAGTTGAATAATGACACGCTTGATTCACTAGTGGGTTAGTGATTTTTTTTTAATTGTTTAGTTTTAAAAAAGTTTCGATACCAAAAAAATAGTGTCCATACATTTTAAAAACAAACTTCAACTATGTTGATTTACTTTTGGTAGGTCTATGGTCGATTCCATTCATTCATTCATTCGTTTTTTTTTTTAATAAGTATATTCTTTTAATCTATGGCCGATCACCATTGTTGTGTTGGATGCGCGCAAATAGAAAAACTGTTTATTTATTAGCGAAAAATGATAATTTCTTCGCAAATGTGTTGAATAACGTTGTATGGTACACGCGTGTATTGATGATTACTATCCTCGGGTATCTTCAGACCCTCGCCTGACGGCTCGGGCCTCAATAGCGCCTCGGAAGTAATCACCAACTTACCTCGCTTGTACCATAAATAACTATTATCCCCACATTCCCACGGGATCGGGAACTACGCGGGTAAAACCGCGGGACACAGCTAGTATTATAGTATTATATGACATAAAATGATATAATGACACATAAGTTTGAGCAAAGCCCAAGTAAGTATGCTACAGATCTCAGTCTAACAGCCGCACTCAGAGACGCTTAACGGATATTTAAAGTAATGTGCCACGATATTTCTGTGCCGGCGGCCAAAATTGGAAGCTACTATTGTCATTTAGACTTTGATGTCATTTGGATACATTTTCAATAAACTGACAACCAAAAGCTGCCAGCACAGAAAGATTTTGGGACATTAGTTAAACGTCTCTGAGTGCGGCTGTTAGTATGTATATGAGTATGAATGTCCATTAAAATGTAGGGAAGGGATTAGTTTATCTTATGATCAAATATCTATTATTTTGTGACTCACAGCTTCAGATACATCGATCCAATCCATTGCTTTGACCAGATTGTCGTTTTTGGAAGGTTTCTTGTCCCAATTCCAGTATATTAACTCTTTGAATCCACCGACAACCTGTAATTATACATATTTACATAATTTATTCTAAAACTAGCGGCCCGCCCCGGCTTCGCACGGGTCCAATTTTCCCGTTGATTTTCCGTGTTTTTTTTACATAAGAACCTTCTCCTAATAATAACAAATACAACAAAAAAAGAATTAGTGAAATCGGTCCAGCCATTCACGCGTGATGCCGTGACCAAGGAAAACGGGTTTCATTTTTATATATATAGATTTCATTTATTTTAATGTGGGAAGTACTGTGCAGTGTGTGATGAATGATGAATATTATTTGTATTCTTCTTTATTGTGTACAAGACTTTTTTGTATGATATTATTACTTCCAATGTGTGTCCCATACACATGAACCAATTTTGATTCTATTATGTCCAGTAAAACACGAAATAACTAAAATACTATTTATTGAGCTAAGTGGCAATCATCTTGGTACAAATAAACAATTTAAGTGAGGGAATATAGAAGTACCCTATGTTGGCTAACAATCTTATATGTTTTATTATGGTTGGCAAATACAAGTACCCTCAATACACAAAACATATAAATTCGTATACAATATAGTTTGTAAAATTTAGGATGATCTCTGTGACAGCTGTCAGTGAAATCCCATCTCTAAAGTTCTGAATTTCTTAGTACTACAGTCAGTACATGTTAATGTCATCCTTTATGGGCATGTCGACCTGCAGAATTGGGTCGGGATTTAAGAGGATAATTGTTTTTTGTAATTAAAATATTTGTTTAATTTAGTACTTAACATTTAATCTCAATATAATTTAACATCATCATCTTTAATAGTCAGAAACATCGATAATTTCTATCGACATAGATTTAGATCCTGCCAATCCTATGATCGAAAGTTTGACATATGTCACAGAGATCATCATAGATTTTACAAACTTTACAGATTCTATTTCTTTTTTCTTTTGAATACTTTTGTCTCAAATATTCTCATTTTTTTTAAAGTAGCATAATGATAAACAGCAGCTATCTGAAAGATTCATGAAAATTATGGCCTTAATAAAAACAATTATCACCTGAAATCGCCTCTCAGCATCTTCAGCTAATGGTCGTTTGGACTCCGTCACCACAATAGCCTGATATCCAGCTGGTAGTGGCATCTTTGTACCATTGAGTGGGTGGCCGCGGAATGTGCCGGATAGTTCTGGAATCATATTTATTAAATACTTATAATAATGTAATCAATCCCTCTATCACCTCAATACACTGACTGATCCCTAACTAGTATAAAACAAAGTCGCTTTCTCTGTCCCTATGTATGCTTAGATCTTTAAAACTACGCAACGGATTGTGATGCAGTTGGTTTTAATAGATACAAGTGATTCAGTGGGAAGGTTTTTAGCTATAATTTTATCCCCATATTCCTACGGGAACGGGAACTACGCGGGTGAAACCGCGGGGCGCCGCTAGTAATGTATACTTCTATACTTATACTCGTATAATAAAGCTGAAGAGTTTGTTTGTTTGGTTGAATACACTAATCTCAGGAACTACTGGTCCGATTTGAAAAATTATTTCAGTGTTAGATAGCCCAATTATCGAGGAAGGCTATAGGCTATATTTTATCTCCGGGAACGGGTATTACGGGGGTAAAATCGCGGGGCGCTGCTACTAGTATTTATTAAAACATTTTTAGTTTCTCAAACATGGTGGTTCTAATTGAAGAAATATTTTAGAGACAGTTTTTCCATTTATCGAATTATTTATGGCAATTAATTAAATACCTTACTTATAGTTAAGTATATTATTGTTTTGTTATATTCTTTAATTGATTTTATTTAAAATTTCTTAAGTTTTTAAGTCTGATAGGTAGTTATATTAATTTTGTTATTTATATAAGTTTAATACTTATTTTGTCAGAAATGTTATGACTATTATTTTCTTTCTCTTTGAAGTGATTACTTACATAATTTTAATTTATTTTTGGTTTAGTTCTATTTCATTTTAATAATTGTATATTTTGCATGCCTTAATGGTAGAAAACAGAGAAACTTCTTACAAATGTATAACACCAACATGTACTTGTCCCCGATTACCTGTTTTTCGCAATAAAGATTTTTATTATTTTCATAGTTATGGTATTTTATGTGAGTTTTACAGTAGGAACGGATGGAACAGTATTTACGAGAATGAAACGGTAGGACAAAGCATTAATTAAATAACCTAAAATCAAGTACAAGTGTACCTATTACAAGTAAATACTTCTACATTAATTAGTAATAAAATTAGTTATTGTCTTCATAATTATTCATAAATGAAAATCATAAAGTTTACCATCGTTGTTTTCTAAAATGTAAGGTTCGAAGTATTTGTTAACATTAGCCGGGCCGTCTTCTTCAATTTTGCACGGTATGTAATGGGCTTTCTGTTCAAATAATACAGTATTTTCGTCACTTTTTAAATTATTTTCTACTGTAATTGACATTTTAGTAAAATTCTAATAAACTAGCTTTCCCCGCCAAAAAAAAGAAAATAAACAAAAGAAAACAGTCAAAAGAACGAACGAAACGAATAATAATGAATAATGAACACAGATTAAAAATATAATCCAAAGTAACCACAGACAAAAAAGATGTTTCACTACAGGATTTTGCAATTGGATATTTATGATTATTATTTACTTTTGCAGAATTATTATTAATACGCTAAAATAATTTAACATTCTGCACTACGTAAGTTTAGGTTCAGTATTATTAGTAGCTACAAATTTATAAGAAAAATTATATAGCGAGTTTTTAGTTCATATGACCGATTTTCATTTCACCGAACGCCATTGATCGACTGCTCCACTGAACGCGACAATATACAGGGGCTCAGCTAATTCTATAAATATATACCCACTTACTTACTAGTTTTGAGAGGTTTTCGTTATAAAAATGTTATACGTACTGTGCCCCACGGTTTTACCGCGTGGAACTGATCCCATGGGAATTTTGGGATAAAAAGTATCCTATGTGTTATTCCTAGGTATAAGGAACATCTGTACCAAATTTTATAAAAATTCATTCAGTAGTTTTTGCGTGAAAGAGGAACAAACATCCACACATCTAAATATCCACACTCACAAACATTCGGCTTTATAATATTAGTAGGAAGTATGTGTTATTCCTAGTTATAAGGAACATCTGTACCAAATTTAATTTAAATCGGTTCCGTAGTTTTGCGTGAGAGTAACAAACATCCATTCAATATTTCTCGCGTATAATATTAGTTGCATAAAAAAAACAAGACAATTGTGTATAATTGTTGATTTTTGTATATTTAATACTCACATTCATTTAGTTTAATACTTATTAAGTGACATTCAATAAATACCTAAGGGAAGGTTCATATCTGACGGAACATGCGTCGCGTATTATCGGTCGCGTAACGCCAGAACAGACAAATGTATAGAGAAACACTTGACTGTTCACACTCAACCGATTATACGTTAGTGCGTTGAGTGTGAACGGTCAAGTGTTTTTCTATACATTTATCTGTTCTGGCGTTACGCGACCGATAATACGCGACGCATGTTCCGTCAGATATGAACCTTTCCTAAGACTTAATATAAAAAAATGGTATAACAACAATATAAATAATAACTAAACTACACAATAATAATTAAGAAAATAATACTTATACACCCCTATTTTGAATTCGAGATACTTAATCACACAGCTAATGTAAACGACGGGTGACAATATAATAGTGAAGTTAGTTTTTTTCTTTTGCTTTTATTTAAAAGTTATGATATGTCCAAGTTTTTCAAAATCCCGCCGAATTTTATTGTTATTCTACACCGAACAACAGGCGAACGCTGCGATACACAGCTGAGCGCGGTCATCGACCCGAGCCGTCACAGAATACTTGATAGCTAGTGTGCCGTCTGGTAATACGACATTTATTTAGTATTTTTTAAAGATAAGTAATCGACTATCATTTTTGTTATTTTTATTGGATATATGGATTCAGTTACTGCTACAGATATTCTGATTTTAATAAGTCCCATCATTTCAAATAGGGTTGTATAATGACGTACGTTTTTGAATTGAATTGAATTGAATTGAATTAATATTCTTTCCTCTTTTTAAAAATAATTTAATTATTAATTAATTATAATTATATCTATTTTACATCTAGTCTGTGATCTAGTACAAAATGAAGTCACTTCTGCTGTCTATCTGTTTACATATTATTCGAAACTACTCATCGGTTTTTAATGCAATTTTCAGCAATATACAATGATATCATTCTTTCAGTCCAACTTATGTTAAGTAAAGAATACTATAGTTTATAATTATGCAAAATACTATTTACAATATACACAACCATTTAAACATAATCATTCCCTCCATCATCTCATTACAGTAACTGACCCCTAACTAAGTCCGTAACTTGTATCTAGGGTATCAGACACTACGCACACACTCATTCACACACACCCAGACCGAGACAAACATTTGTGGTTCACACAAATATTCACCCCGCACGGGAATCGCACCCGCAACCTACGGATGGCAGTCCGGCATGGTGACCACTCTGCCATCGAGGTCGTCAAACTTATCTAAACATTTAATTCCTTACGTCTTCAGACGTATTTCTATCGTTTATTTACAAATAAATTATTATATCTAGAAAATTATATTTTTAATACAGGTATATAATATGTTAAACATTATGTTACCAGAACTTTATCTAGTATTTTAGAAAAACTAACTACTTACATAATAGGGTAGATCTTTAAAAAAAAATTATTAGTCAATCTTTTAGATTTCAAAAAAATATTGGACACATTTTTTTTAATTTTTCATGTAAACAAATAATTAAGACGATACAGTGCGTCGAAAACTCGTGAAACGTCACAGATTGCTACAATTTTAACCAACAGTTGACGTCACAAGCCCCCACTCCTAAACTTTAATGCGTTAAAACTAAGTCAGTTTTATTAATTTGATGAAACAAAAAAATAAGTGTCTAATATTTTTTCGAAATCTATTTGACGGACTAATTAGAATTTCAATTTGTTGACTTAGGAAACTACCCTAATTTTTGTGATACCACAAACTTATTGAACTGTTTAGCGTCGTTTTAATCGCATTTTTGGCAGTCAGATATTTGTCAGCCTATTGAAAATGTCTATAGAGTCACCAAGTTTTCTGTGCCGGCGGCCAAAAGTGGAAGCTACTATTGTCATTTTGACTCAAATGTCATTTGGATACATTTTCAATAAACTGACAACCAAAAGATGCGATTACAGCGACGCTGTCACCGGCACAGAAAACTTGGTGACTCTATACAAAAGACATTGACAGACTTCATTTTTTCCCGCCAAGTCAAATAAGTTTATGGCAATACCTCTATTTTTTCTGACTATATGGAAAGGTTCATATCTGACGGAACATGCGTCGCGTATTATCGGTCGCGTAACGCCAGAACAGACAAATGTATAGAAAAACAGTTCACCGTTCACACTCAACCGATTATACGTTAGTGAGTTGAGAGTGAACGGTCAAGTGTTTTTCTATACATTTGTCTGTTCTGGCGTTACGCGACCGATAATACGCGACGCATGTTCCGTCAGATGTGAACCTTCCATAAAGATAACACCAAATTCGTGTCAGTTGATTTTTAGGTCTATTATTTATACAGAATTCATGAAAACAGGATACAAATACACATATGAACCGAAAATTAACGTAAATCACAATCAATAATAATTGGTGCATTCTGTATATCGTCGCTCCAAAAAGAGCTAACTCCATTTTGATTAAAATCAATTATCTCTGGTTGTTCTTCAATTTTTTCTTCTTCTATTTCATTATTTAAATTTATGACAGGCGTGCGTGGTGTCACATCTTTGAAATCCTTTCTTCTCTTTCTTTTTTTATTACAAACATGCTTTAAGAACGCGTAAGACCGTTTAAACTCCATATTACAATTATTGCATTTATGTTTGACTAATTTCAAATGGAATTCTTCAACGTGTTTCTTCAGGCATTGACTTGTAACTTTTTTATTGCAATAAGTGCATAAAACTTTCCGAATATGCCTTCCTAACGGATACAAATCGACTAAATTGATGTCCTCTGTCTCATCACTATTTTTGACAGGTGAATTTTGATCGACGCGCCGTAGAACCAGAGTGTTGTGTGCTTTTTTTTTAATCTCTATGACATCGTTTGTATTTAGAACTCTTTCGCACCATACTTGGTTCAGTTTTTTTATTTCGTATAATGGGGCTTTTGAATGCAAGTTAAAATGGATGCGGCGTACGTGGTATCTGTATGATAATTGATCCACGAATGACACACCGCACGCTATGCACGTCTGTCTGTTTGTTTGCGATTGGCTGGAATGAGAAAATCAACAAATTAGATACAAAAACATATCTAAGGATAACGATTAGTAATCTTTAGAAATAAATTGTAGAGTCACCAAGTTTTCTTGTAAGGTATTCATAATGTCATTTGGATACATTTTCAATAAACTGACAACCAAATGATGCGATTACAGCGAACGCTGTCACCGGCACAGAAAACTTGGTGACTCTATATGTAAATATCAATTGCCACGAACTTAACTGACCAGGCGGAAAAATTGGAATAATACTGTCTTTGTGTTTAAAATGTTATTTGTATAATTTTAATAGAAACAATTATCGGTCAATCAAAAATTCAATTACAGCGAACGCTGTCACCAGTCTGATAAGTTTGTGGCATACGTTCACGAAATCACGCATCACTAAAGCACGGTCGTAATTCACACGAAATATCGTACGTTGACCTGTAGCTATCTATCTCTGTCGCACCTGCTGAAATTATAATGTGTCTCGCTCGCACGGATACAATGGCGAGTGGGACGCATTATAATTTACGCAGGTGCGACAGAGATAGATAGCTATAGGTCAACGTACGATATTTCGTGTGAATTACGACCGGGCTATATCACTATTTCAGAATGTATAATTACGAAGGGCTAGGTGTAAATTATTAGTCTTGAAAATATGTAGAGAAATTGCATATAAATAAGCTATAGTTACGGAGAGTTAAAGCAAAAATTATATAACATAACATAATCATTCACTCCATCATCTCATTATAGTGACCTGTAACTAAGTCCGTTACTTGTATTCTAGGGTATCAGAAACTACGCACACACACACACCCAGACCGAGACAAACATTGTGGTTCACACAAATATTCACCCCGCACGGGAATCGAACCCGCAACCTTATATCGCACTACGCATAAAAGACCCAAAAAAAAGGTCAAACTGCGAAAAACCTTCCCCTAAACTAGTAAATACAATACAACGTCTAAATAAATAAAAAGATATTTCGTAAATAAAAAAAAAGTTAAGTATATCACTATCAATACATAGCATAGTATAAAACAAAGTCGCTTTCTCTGTCCCTATGTATGCTTACATCTTTAAAACTACGCAACGGATGTTGATGCAGTTTGTTTTAATCATAGGTTTTAATAGATAGAGTAATTCAGTGGAAAGGTTTTTAGCGTAATTTTATCCCCATATTATATACGGGAACGGTAACTACGCGGGTGAAACCGCGGGGCGCTGCTAGTATAAGATACTTGAACGCGTGTTGGTAATCTCAAATACAAAAACATATAAATAAGCACCGCTCGACCTTGGGTTTCGCAATCTGTGATCTCTAACTACGCCGGTAGGGGAGAAAAAGGAATAACATAACATAACATAACATAACAATTCACTACATCTTCTCTTTATAGTAACTGACCCCTAACTAAGTTTGAAACTTGTATCTAGGGCATCAGAAACTACGCACACACTCATTCACACACACACCCAGACCGAGACAAACATTTGTAGTTCACACAAATATTCACCCCGTACGGGAATCGAACCCGCAACCTTACGGATGGCAGCCCGGCATGGTGACCACTCTGCCATCGAGGTCGTCGAAAATGTAATAGGGATTAATTTTCTAAATACAGGTATAATTACATCTAAGTACTAATATTAGGTCGCAAAAAGTGTAAGGTGGTTATTCCTATAATTATAATCATCTTAAATCTACACTAATTTTATAATATTACTAGAGGCCCCGCGGTTTCATCCACGCAGTTCCCGTTCCCGTAGAAATATGGGGATTAAATTATGCTTAAAACCTTCCCACTGAATCACTCTATCAATTAAAACAAACCAATCCGTTCCGTAGTTTTAAAGATCTAAGCACACATAGGGACAGAGAAAGCGACTTTGTTTTATACTATGTAGTGATAAAGAGGAAAGATTTGTTTTTGTTTGTAATAATTAGGCTCCGAAACTAATGAACCGATTTCAAAAATTATTTCACCATTGGAAAGCTACATTCACTCTGAGTAATATAGGCTATATTTTATCCCCGTATTCCCACGGAAATGGGAACTATGCGGATAAAAACGCGGGGCGCTGCTAGTACTAGTTAATATTTGTCCCGAAATTCGCACTAAATAAATATCACTTCACAATGATGCAGACAATAACTGAGACAAATCTTCTTCTAGAAATAAAAAAACGATTAAATTAAGTCTGGTTCAAGCTATTTCTAGAAAATTATTAAGAAAACCCGGCATTTAACTCATAATATCTTACTGCGTATATTACAAAAATAATATTTACATTTTAACAACTAAACAAATGAGTTACCTCCTTAAAACCTTATTTGTCCTTGGCGGGTCCATAATCCATAATTTTTTCCTTTTAAATAAAGAACAAAACAATATTTTTATTTTTATTAACTCTACAAGTAAAGAAAATCTTGATGCCACAGACTAAATCGACAGACCGAACTGTCACGGTATTGATTTTACGACGAGTAACGTGTCTATGATTTTATAAAACTGTGGGATATTTTAAATCGACACGGGTCTTGCTTGTCCCACTTAAGGGTTACAAATCAACATCGAGCTATGCTACTGTGTACTGCGCTGTGCTATTTTTGGTCATCTCGCTCGTCTAATATTTTAATGAGGATAAAAACAAACCAAGTTGAAGCTACGCTCTGTTTAAAAACGCAGTTATCTCGAGCTAGACGCGCAACCCGCCGTGCTGAGCCGCGCTGTGCTGAACTGTGTTATGTTTTTATAGAGCTCTGCCATGCTGCGCTGTGTCGAGCTGTGCTAGGTTTTTCAAACATGGAGCACGCTGCACGTTTTTTGTTGATTGTTAAAACATCGTAGCTTAAGAAACACAGCACAGCATAGCTCGATGTTGATTTGTCACTGTTAGTACTGCGCTGTGCTGTGCTGTTTCTTAAGTTACGTTTTTAACAATCAACAGACACAGCGCAGCAAGGCAGATCTCCATAAAAAACATAGCACAGTTGGGCACATCGCAGCTCAGCACGGCGGGTAGCGGCTCGCTCGAGACTACTGCGTTTTTAAACATCGCGTAGCCTAACACAGCGCAGCACAGCATGGTTTGTTTGTATCCTCATCAAAATATTAGACGAGCGAGTCGACCAAACATAGCACAGCGCAGTACAGCGCAGCATAGCTCGATGTTGATTTGTCACCCTAACACTTCAGTGCGCATTAATGAGTCACAATCTTTTCTGTGCCGGTGACAGCATCACTGTAATCGCATCTTTTGGTTGTCAGTTTATTGAAAATTACTCCAATTGACATTAGAGTCAAAATGACAATAGGAGCTTCCAATTTTGACTGCCGGCACAGAAAATATTGTGACTCAATACGCTGAATATTCACGAAAGTATGTAAAAATATGGACACCCTACATGAAATAGGAAATTTTATACGCATCACAATATGTTTTTAATCATAATTTGATAGCTCGTAAATTATTTATGCTGTAGTGAAATACAATACAATTATAAGATAAAAAGTTAAATGAATAGGCCATGTGGTTTGGTAAACCGGGAATTTAAAGTATGTATGTATTTAAAAGCTGTGTCTCGCGGTTTTACCCGCATTTTTTTTAAGTGGATGGCTATTTCATATTAACTGTGAGTGTGAAATTAGATTGTGCTGTATGTAGTGTTGATATATCAGTCAGTCAGTAACGGGTTAAGATTTTCGCGCGTAGTTCCGGCTCCCGTGAGAATTTGGGGATAAAATTGCTAAAAACCTTCCTCTTGAATCACTCTATCTATTAAAACAAACCGCATCAAAATCCGTTGCGTAGTTTTAAAGATGTAAGTATACATAGGGACGGACAGCGGGAAGAGACTTTGTTATACTATGTAGTGATGTTATTTTAATGTATGTATTACACCAAAAAAAGTGTGAAAATATGTCTTCCAATTTCCGCAATTTTAATGATTGATTAAGTTTTTTTATAAGTACGTTTTTTTTATTATAATATTTAGTTGGAGATGTCCATATAATGAAAAAAAAATTGCTCTCTTTTTTAGTTTCTCTAGTTTTTAATTGTTTTTTTTTAAATGTACCTAAGTGTTCACTTAGTTATCTTACTTATAATTAGCTGTAAGTTTTAATATTCAATGTTGATTGCGCCTGTAAAGGTGTTGCACACCGTCCAAGACCTGATTTGTTATTTTATATTTTTAAGATTGTTTTGTGTAAACGCTGTTGGTGTAACATAAATAAATAAATAAATAAATAAATAAATGTCTGGGGGAGACCTTTGCAAAGCAGTGGGATGATGTGGGTTAAAAAAAAATCATTCTTCCTTATTTTTAAAATACTCCTGTGTTAATTACTTAACCATTTACTTAGGGCCTATTTCACGATCTTCAAGTAAAGTTTCGAGTATATACTCACAAGTTTTGTCTTTATCACTTAATATAAAGTAAGAAAGAAACAACACTCATTTTACTTGGTAACTTTACTTGAAGGTTGTGAAATAGGCCCTTAATCTTATGTTATTTTTTTAATTATTGTCTGAGTAATATTTTTTTTGTAAATGTATTGTTGCTTGATACATCATACATAAGTACTTTGGTATGCAGATGCGCCCTTTTTAATTTAGCAATGAAACCAAAAGGTTTTTACGACCTCGATGGCAGTGGTCACCATGCCGGACTGCATCGTTATGGTTGTGGGTTTGATTCCCGTGCGGGGTGAATATTCGTGTGAACCACAAATGTTTGTCTCTGACTGGGTGTGTGTGTGAATGAGTGTGTGCGTAGTTTCTGATACCCTAGATACAAGTTACGGACTTAGTTAGGGGTCAGTTAGTGTTATGAGATGATGGAGTGAATGATTATGTTATGTTACCCATCCATCGCCATCTAGTCTCAAACTGAACAAAGCTTGTACTATGGCAACGGACAAACATACAAGCATTTTATACTTTTTTTTTGTAAAATGTGCATTAAATAAAATAGATAGTAAACACTTTTATTCAGACAAAACCAGATAGAACACTTTTTTATAAAGCAAGCGAAAAGTTAGTCATAAACAAAAGTTACTTAACTTTTTCTTTTAACGTTATGAAAAAAGAGGGGTGTTATAAGCTTGACGTGTCTGTGTGTGGCTGTCTGTGTGTGTGTGTGTGTATCTGTCTGTCTGTGGCATCATAGCTCCCGAACGGATGAACCGATTTTAATTTAGTTTTTTTTTTATTAAAGGGGAATTACGTGCGAGTGTTCTTAGACATGTTTCATGAAAATCGTTTGACCCGTTTAAAAGTTATGGGGGTTTGAAAGTAATTGTGTTGGAGGTTTTTTAAATTTTTAATTAATTGAGAACTTAAATTTCTTATGAGTGTAAACTTAGTTATGGTTTGGATAGGTTACATAGTTTAAATTTGAAATAAACAGATAATATCTACATTAACTTACCTCTTACTCTCTTTATGCATAAATCTTCTATGTAATCTTAAATTGCCTTGATTTGTAAATTTTAATTTACACCAATCACATTCTATGCTACCAGTGCTACAAAATTTACGTTTAGCATGTTTTGTTAGAGAACCTTTATTAGAAAACTTTTTGTTACAATTTGCACATTCAAAGTAAACTTTTGCGCTCATATTGATAAAAACTCTTTGTAAATTTATTTTATAAAAGTTAGTTTTTTACGAAAACAACAAGCAAGGTAAATATTTATTTTTGTCTCATTGAAGTTTGTTTGCAGCTGATGTTCTGTCATTTTTTTATGGCATTTGCAAACGTTATCGATACCGAAGTATAGCATACAGACCAGACAGAATCGATCTATATATTACATTTTGAGAATATTATTTTTGGTTTTTATGGTACTTGAGTGATTGATTTCTTTAAATTGTATTGAATTAAAGTTAGGAAAAGCGCATTTTTTTAATAAGAATAAAATAGTCAACATAATTATATAATCGACTATAATTTGTTTAGTCGATTCTAGCAAAAGCACCTCCCTACGATTGATTATTTTGACGTCTTGCTTTTGTAAAAAAAAATCAAAACAAAAAATATTATTGAATTGATTGATTCGTAAAATAAATATTTTAATTAATTAAAGGTAAAATTAATTGATTTTCAGCAAAATCAAACATACAATTTTAGATACCGTAATTAGAATATATAAAATGTATTAAATCGTTTGAAAGAGTCGTAAAAATGGGTAAAAACAAAATGATTGCGAAAAGTTGTCCAAAATGTGAATTACAGGTACGTACGTAATTAAGAAATATAATTAAAAAGATATTTAGATACTGTTTGTTTGTGATGCAACTATTGTAACTTTGAACTAGTTAGAAAAATAAGTTCGAAAATATAGATAAAATTAAAATGGTGTTTTTTTTTTTTTTTTTACTTTATATTTACGTCATTCGTCACTAGTATATTTAATTTACGATTTTGCAATTACATACTACGAAAAGCAAATTGATTTAATGATTTTAAAATTACTTATATTCAACAATAGCCCATGGTAATTTTGGGATAAAAAGTATCTTATGTGTTATTCCTAGTTATAAGGCACATCTGTACCAAATTTCATATAAATCGCTCCAGCCGTTTAGACGTGAAGAAGTAACAAACATTCACACTCTCAAACTTTCGCCATCCTACTAATATTATAAATCCTACTAATATTATAAAGGCGAAAGTTTGTATGTATGGATGTTTGTTACTCTTTCACGCAAAAACTACTGAATGGATTTTAATGAAACTTTACAATAATCTTGCTTATACATCAGAATAACACATAGGATACTTTTTATCCCAAAATTCCCACGGGAACGGGAACTACGCGGGTGAAGCCGCGGGGCGCTGCTATCCTACTAATATTATAAAGGCGAAAGTTTGTATGTATGGATGTTTGTTACTCTTTCACGCAAAAACTACTGAATGGATTTTAATGAAACTTTACAATAATCTTGCTTATACATCAGAATAACACATAGGATACTTTTTATCCCAAAATTCCCACGGGAACGGGAACTACGCGGGTGAAGCCGCGGGGCGCTGCTAGTTATAATATAAGTGTAAGTAAACCAACTAGCACTTAATCATCATATTTATGTAACAACTAGGGACGCCCCGCGGTTTCACCCGCGTAGTTCCCGTTCCCGTAGGAATATGGGGATAAAATTATGCTAAAAACCTTCCCACTGAATCACACTATCTATTAAAACAAACCACATCAAAATCCGTTGTGTAGTTTTAAAGATCTAAGCATACATAGGAACATAGGGATAGAGAAAGGGACTTTGTTTTATACTATGTAGTGATTTCAGGTGGCCGTAGCATCCAAATCCTGTAAATGCGGGCACACATTCTTTGCTGCTCGTAAAGGAGCTGACTCGTTGCCCGCTGTAGAAGATATAAAGAGACGAACGGGCAGAGTGAGACGGTCACAGCCACAGTTTTACGATGCACAGCATTATCAGAAGCAGATTAAACGGAGGGTGAGTGATGTTTTATGGACTACTAGCTCAATGATCTCAATCCCGTGGGAACTTCGGGATTTAAAGTGTCCAATGTGTTATTCCCTGTTATTAGGAACATCTGTACTAAATTTCATCTAAATCAGTTTCGCGTCAAAGAGTAACAATTATAATATTAGTAGGATAAACATAACATAATCATCCACTACACTACATCATCTTATTATAGTAACCGACCCCTAATTAAGTTTAAAACTTGTGCTAAAATTTTATTGTATATCTTTTTGCCCAGCGGTGGCGGTACATGAATATACCAAGCGAACTAAGTACACTTAATACTTAGTTATGAGCTTGGTTAAATTGTACTAACCTATGCTTATTTATGTAATGTTTACCTTATATAATTACCAGCTAGGCTAGCATGACTTCGAAAACGCGATAGATACAGCTATTTATTGACATCAAACTGTCAAAATTTGATAAAAATGCCCGCCATATTTAATTTTACCACATGATTAATTTTATGTCATTTGGTCATGCTCGCGAAATCGATATAGCTATTTATTGACATCCAACTGTCAAAATATAATAAATATAGCCGCCATATTTAATTTTATCAAATCGTACCACGCCATATTCATTTGGTAATGCGTAAATCGATATTATTTCGTGGTGTCTATATCATTTATCACGCACAGTCATGCTAGGGGGGCTGACATTGTATTATCATTACTAGCTGTATCCTGCGGTTTCACTCGCATGAATTACTACGAGTCCGCTAATATTGTTTAGCCTGTTAAATAAGCTTTCCTTTATTTCATCCCCATATTCTAACGAGAATGACGACCTCGATGGCAGAGTGGTCACCATGCCGGACTGCCATCCGTAAGGTCGCGGGTTCAATTCCCGTGTGGAATGAATATTTGTGTGAACTACAAATATTTATCTCGGTCTGTGTGTGTGTGAATGAGTGTGTGCGTAGTTTCTGATACCCTAGATACAAGTTACGAACTTAGTTAGGGGTCAGTTACTGTAATGAGATGATGGAGGGAATGATTGAAAGATTTTTTTTATGAAAGAATGGGAATTAGGGGCGCTTGTTAATAATAAAATAATTCTTATTTATTTTCAGTCGCCCAAGAAAAGGTCTGATTCGAGATCATTAGATGAAGATTATAAGGGGAAAGAAAAAGAATCTGGTAAGTTATTAATATTTGTTTAGTTTATTTTATATTGTAACAATTGTCAGTGTGAGAAAAAATATTAATGGTAAAATGACCACTTTAAATACTAAAAGTATTTCGCTAGTTAGAAATCCTAACTAATATTATAAATACGAAAGTAACTCTGTCTGTCTGTCTGTTACCTTTTCACGGCTAAACTACTGAACCGATTGACTTGAAATTTGGTACAGGGGTAGCTTATGGCCCGGGAAAGAACATAGGATACGTTTTATCCCGAAATTGCCACGAGAACGGGAACTACGCGGGTGAAACCGCGGGGCGCCGCTAGTAATACATAAAATTGGAAATAATTTTGCTCAATCATTTTTACTAATAAAGGTTTTAAAGGTAGTTTTTTACATATTATTTATAACTTGAACATGTGTATTTAATAATCTGTCAGTTATAACCCCAAACACCTGAACCTGAAAATAAGTATTGTTTCGTTTGTTAGATAAGTTGTAGCAGAGATTATTCTAGACCATCCCCTCTCTCTCCCCCCTCCAGCAACAGCCCGCGCGCGCCGCCGCCGCGCCCTGCGCCGCGCCGCGCGCCCGCGCGTCGCCAGCACGGAACGCAACACCCGCGACACCACCCCACAGCTGAAACCGGCACAGCTGGCCCGGTGCAACCTTATACTGCAGGAGATCAATAGGAAAATGACATCTGTCACTTGGCAACCGCCGCGCAACTTGTAGGCGTAGAGGAGAGTATTAATTTGTAGTTGTGGTGGGCAGAGGTCAGGAGAATCATCTTGAACATGAAAAAGTCTGTCGAAATGCATTAAATGAGAGTAGCATCAAACCCATGAAGTTGTAGGTAAAAAATGGAGTCCACACTTCGAATACTTACTTGAAGCATAACCTATATTTTAGTTATTATTGTTACTGTATACATTGGTATACTTAGCTGTTTTATTTGTGAAAGGCAATAAAGAGTTTTATCTATCTATCTATCTATATGTATCACTATCGCGTCTCTGTGGGCAGGCTCTCTCTTTCTAACTAAGGTAACCTCTAGAAAGAGAAGGTCTGACTAAAAGAAAGATCGGCCCACAGAGACGTAGGTATTTGACTCAAGCTGTTGTTCCAAGTATGGGCTCCATTTTTTACCTACAACTTCATGATCATACCATACTTTTAGAGTAGAATAGAGATACATTCATATCATACACTGTGTCTACACCAGCGCCATTTTGAAAGGTTTTTAAACTGTTAGTTACTGCATATAGCTGGACACCTTTTTAAATTTTCTACCATAAAGAGATGACGCTCCTGACCTCTACCCTCCATATTTGTAGTCAATAAATAAGGATGTCAAAAAAAGACACATGTTAAAAAGTGGGACAAGTATAGTGCCACAATCCTTTCTGTGCCGGTGTCAGCGTCGCTGTAATCGCATCTTTTGGTTGTCAGATGATTGTCAATGTAATGGAAACAAATGAGAAAACAAAATGAAAGTAGTAGCTTACAATTTTTTCCACCGGAACAGAAGAGTATGTGGCTCCGTAAGGCTAGGCGTAAGCTGAGACGCAGGCCGCGCAGGACAGAGCAGAGCAGATTTTGTAAGTAAAGCATAGAACGTAAAGAGAGAGACCAGCCGGGCTAGCATGACTTCGAAAACGTGATAGATAAAGCAATTTATCAACATACAACTGTCAAAATATGATGAAAATACCCGCCATATTTAATTTTACCACGTAATAAATTTTATGATATTTGGTCATGGACATCCAACTGTCAAAATATAATAAATATAGCCGCCATATTTAATTTTATCATATCGTAGCACGCCATAATTCATTTGGTCATGCTCGCGAAATCGATATTATTTCGTGGTGTCTCTATATTTTATCACGCACAGGCAGGCAAGACAGACACGTGTCTGCGTCTCACGTGCCTGCACCGCAGCGTACGTAGTTCAATGACGTTCCATGCTTTACAAAATCTGCTTTGCAAATGTATAACACATTGTGAATTTACTACAGATTCGGAAATTCCGAATCTGTGGTAAATTCACAATGTATTTAAAATTATATTCAAAATATTGAAGGTAGTAAACTTTTTACATTACTTTGTACAGACGTCTTCCATCGTAGTCTACTGTGATCACGGGTTCTGTAAAGAATCCGAAACATCAGAAAATGTAAAACAAAATACAACCACGACAAAAATCCGTTTAAGTGTTTTATTTCAATGTGTAGTGTTCGTGTAAATCAAAGATATCAATATAAAATCTGCTCTGCTCTGCCCTGTATGGACCTGCGTCTCGCCATACGCCTGACGTCACTTGAAATCCGTTTCCAAATGCAAGATCATAGATGGATAGCATATTAGGAAAGGCCGTTAGATTGTGCTCCGGACTTTTAACCTTCATTTAGGTATATAAACATATTACATAATTTGTAATCGTCAACTTATCTTCTAAGGCCGTGTCATATGTCATTCGCTTATCGCAAATAAATAACTTCGTTATTAGATGTACAAAGCATTTTATATACTTAAGGTGCTCCTTCACCGGGAGCATTCGCGTGTAATGTAACGTAACAGATTCGTCTTTGAGCATTACATTACAATAAGAAGACCGAGTGTGGTGTCGTGGGACACCAGGTAAGAACGAAGTTACTTAAACAAGTATTATTTTCAATGGTCAAAATAAGAAGAAAATAAATCATTATGATTTTCAAAAAAGTTTCTACTCAAAAGAGTTAGCCATAGGTTACCTACCTTTTAATAATTAAAAAATAAACGCGCGCCGCGCTGTTCGAAATTTGAAAAAAGTGTGACAATTTTTCGTAAGATTTTTTTCCGTCTAGCCCCCTTCCACAACACGCGATAAGGAACTTCGTTCCAATACCTCCCTGACTAACGAGCATTCGCATGTAATAATTACAAATTACAATTAATAAATTACAAGGTGCGCATTGTAATGCTCGGTTCTCCTCCTTCACTGATGTAATGCTCAAATCTGTAACGTTACATTACACGCGAATGCTCCCGGTGAAGGAGCACCTTTACGGTCTAAGTAGCCTCTTTTGTTTGAAGTCGGTTAAATAACATCCATCTGCCTGTAAGATACACTGCAGACCAAAAGTCTAACTCATATTACCAGTGCAGTGAGAAGGAATATTGAACCACAATCTTTTCTGTGTCGGTGACAGCGTCGCTGTAATCGCATCTTTTGGTTGTCAGTTTATTGAAAATGTATCCAAATGACATTAGAATCAAAATGACAATAGGAGCTTCCAATTTTGACCGCCGGCACAGAAAAGATTGTGACTCTATAACGACGCTTGGCTAGCATGTTGGTGATCTAAATTTTGAAACATGTTTTGTAAGGCTCTAGACAAACGTACTGCAATCCATACTCAAATTGCAGTCCCGTGCAGTTTGACAGTTGACAGTCTTTTGAGTCGTCCATGCCGGACTGCCATCCGTAAGGTTGCGGGTCCGATTCCCGTGCGGGTGAATATTTGTGTGAACCACAAATGTTTATCTCGGTCTGGGTGTGTGTGAATGAGTGTGTGCGTAGTTTCTGATACCCTAGATACAAGTTACGGACTTAGTTAAGGGTCAGTTACTGTAATGAGATGATGGAGTGAATGGTTATGTTATGTCTAGTCTGGAGCCTAACTAACTTGTATATTTGTAAATATTTGCTCATATTAATTAATATAGTCTTTAAGTAGTCTCAATTCAATTTTAATAAATAAGTAATAAATGTTGTTCAAATATATTTTAGTTATTTTATTTCGTATCCGCCCTGCGGTTATACCCGCGCGAAACCTTATCCCGTGGGAATTTAGGGATAAAAAGTATCCTATGTTACTCCTTATTACATCGGCTTACATTGGCAGGTGCCAATAAAAGTCCCGTCAAAATCGGTCCAGCCATTTCAGAGATTAGCCGGAACAAACAAACAGACACTCCAATTTTATTTATTAGTATAGACTAGTGATACCACTCGGTTTCGGGTGCAATTCCAGAGATTTATTGTTGAACTAAATGTACTCGCAATGAATTGTGCTACAAACTTAGAGAGAATCTTGGTCGTGATCCTTATTCTATGGCTACAAAGCATGCATTGCGGGTTCGATTCCCATGCGAGGTACAGTGAGGTACTTGAAGATTACTTTTGTGATCCATAAATGTTTATTTCGGTCTGTGTGTTCTAAGATACAATGTATAAATCTGAAGAATTGATTTGGTTGAACGCGCTAATCTCAGGAAGTACTGGTTCCAATTGAAAAATTGCTTTAGCATTGGTTGGCTAAAGGAAGGCAATAGGCCATGTAATATCACGTTACGATTGGAGCTAGTCAAAATCCTACTATCACTACATAATATAAAACAAAGTCGCTTCCCGCTGTCTGTCCCTATGTATGCTTACATCTTTAAAACTACGCAACGGATTTTGATGCGGATTGTTTTAATATATAGAGTGATTCAGTGGGAAGGTTTTTAGCATAATTTTATCCCCATATTCCTACGGGAACGGGAACTACGAGGGTGAAACCGCGAGGCGACGCTAGTAATATTATAAATGCGAAAGTTTGTCTTTGTGAGTTTGTATGTTTTTTACTCTTTCACGCAAAAACTACCGTATCGATTTAGATTAAATTTGGTACAGATGTTCCTTATAACTAGGAATAACACATAGGTTACTTTTTATCCCGAAATTTCCATGCGATTGGGATTCACGCGGGTAAAACTGCGAGGCGCAGCTAGTAGTTGATATTTTTAGCCCAATTGAACTTTGACCATACAAATAAAAAAGTGTGTGAACGCCCTTAAAAAAAAACAAAACTTGACAGAACATCTGTCAGGCCAGCTAACAACAAAAAAAAACAAAATATTAAAAAAAATAAGGTCAAATGTCAAGAAGATAATATATTAGATTATTTATTTCGAATAATTTGTAGCATCGTACTGATTATACGTTAAATATGGATGTAAGGTCAATTTTGTGTCAATCTGTGTTCGAAGCGAGATGGAGTCGCGTGTGTTCTTATTATGTGTGATTGCCGTATTCGGTTATGTCGCTTGGTAAGTACCTAATATATAAGTACTTTAATCTATAATTTTATTGTCACTACATAGTATAAAACAAAGTCGCTTTCTCTGTCCCTATGTCACTATGTATGCTTAGATCTTTAAAACTACGCAACGGATTTTGATGCGGTTTGTTTTAATAGACAGAGTGATTCAGTGGGAAGGTTTTTAGCATTTTATCCCCATATTCCTACGGGAACGGGAACTACGCGGGTGAAACCGCGGGGCGCCGCTAGTACTTATAAAAAAGAAAGTCGTGTTAGTTACACTATTTATAACTCAAGAACGGCTGAACTGATTTGGCTGAAAATTGGTGGGGAGGTAGCTTAGAACTAGGAGAAGGACATAAATTTTTTATCCCGAAAACGGGAACTACGCGAGCGAAACCGCGGGGCACAGTTAGTATTTTATAGATTTTTGTTTGTTACGAATAGGCTCCGAAACTACTGAATCGATTTCAAATATTCTTTCACTATTAGAAAGCTTCATTCACCTTGAGTCACATAGGCTATATTTTATCCCCGTATTCCCACGGGAACGGGAACCACGTGGTTAAAACGACGAGACGCCGCTAGTTTAGGATAAATTGCTTTTGATACTTATTTAGACTGATAATAGGGTCATACTTAACGTGACCATTTATTTTTTTTGTCAGAGCGGAATTAAGTAATAAAAAAAGTTAGGTATTAGTGTTGTACAAGTTTTTTTAATATAGAACATAGAATAACTCAAAATAATCAAAGCAAATAAGTAGTGACGTGAATTTTAGTTTGTATTTTTATATTTATTGGCTGAACAAATTGGTTTTAAAATATCATTTCGAGCGAGAAAAATACATTTTAAATTATTGTTTCGTGTGTTTGCAAAAGCGGGACAATTTCAGCCTCGCGGGGGACACCGGGACAGACTGCCTGAAAGCGGGACTGTCCCACCCAAAGCGGGACTGTCCCGCCCAAAGCGGGACGTAAGGTCACGTTAGTCATACTGTCAAAGGACGAATAAGACCTCATCCGTTATTTAAAATGACACTACTGGGTCTACTGGTAGTGTCATGGGCAATGAATTAATAGGTCTTAGTAATAGGTACGTAATTAGGTATACGAAATAGGACAAACTAGGCTAAAACTAGGTAGGGCGAGCGTCGGGGAGGACGGACCTCGGTACCAGTAGTCGGGGACGTCTTCACTTCCGGAGACGTCCTCTCAAGAAGGGGGCCCCCGCCTTTAGTGCGGGCCCGGCGTTGGAGCGCCGTGGTAGAAATCCCCCTCGGGATCCTACGGCACCCCAATGTAACGCGGACGGAAGTCGCTGTATGTGTAGTGGGTAGGCCCAGCCCTTCTGGCTGGGAGAGCCCTACATGCCCCGTGGGCCCTTCTAATCTCGGCTCACGGTGGTTTGCATTACTATGAATTTTCACCGCGTTAAAAAAACGGCTAATACTAGGTAAGTACTTATATTTTTTTTACCAAAAATTTAAATAACTATAGAAGTACCTAACCTACCTAAATCTTACTTATCAATATTTTCCGTTTAAATTACTTATATTAAAAAGAACTTGTACCTATAGGTATCCTAATCCTAACTAATATTATAAATGCGAAATTAACTCTGTCTGTCTGTCTGTTACCCTTTCACGGCTAAACTACTGAACCGATTGACTTGAAATTTGGTACAGGGGTAGCTTATGGGCCGGGAAAGAACATAGGCTACGTTTTATCCCGAAATTCCCACGGGATCGGGAACTACGCGGGTGAAACCGCGGGGCACAGCTAGTTCTGTATATTTTGTATTTATTAAGTACTTATGTAAGTATACTACTTAATAGATAAGTATCTATTTACATTATCTTATATTTTTTATAATCTGTAATTTCCGATTAGCAACAGGCCCTAATCGAAAACAATACACAATGAATCACTGTGATACGCAGGAAAGATATGAAAACCCAAAAATAAGTATTTTATCTAAGTGCTATGCCTAAGTACTTATTATTACTCAGGTGATACTGCTCTGCTCGTGTAAAAATAGAAAAACGAATTTTCTTATATTCAAAAATGTTATTGGATTATAGGAAAGCGGGTTCCGTCCGGTACTAATATTATAAATGCAAAAGTTGTACGTTTGTGAGTTTGGATGTTTGTTACTCTTTCACGTAAAAACTACTTCATGGATTTAGATTTAATTTGGTAAAGATGTTCCTTATAACTAGGAATAACACATAGGATACTTTTTATCCCAAAATTCGTATGGGATTGGGATAAAACCGCGGGGAGCTGCTAGTTATAGTATGAGTTCAGCCTTTTAAATTAATCTATGTTAATAATCGATTACAAAACTTTGCGATTAAAATCGACTAAAAACGCAACAAACCCCATCACTATACGTCAAATCGATTTTGACATATACAAGTTGCCATCTGTTTACCCTCCCTCCTCCCATTAAAAAAAACTTCCCCCCGTCTCTGTTGCTATTCAAACGCGATAATTTTCAAATTAATAGATAATATTAATTACTTCGAAGTAGAAATAACTTATTTATTCAGAAGATAACGTTCCTGCATATTGCACGCGTCGTATTATATAAGAAAGGAAGTTTAAAATGAAGTGAGTGAGTTATTTTTAACTATTTTATTAACCTCGAAATGTTTCGGCTATTAAAATTTGTTTGTTTTGAAAGTAATAAATCAAAGAAACTATCTATGATTATAATAGATTTGTTTGCAGAGTGTTTTTTTTTAATAAGAAATATGCACCATAGATGTTAAGTTTAGCCGGGATATAAAATAAAAAAAAACGTTAAGAAAATATTGGTTTGTTTATTTTAGTAGTAAATATTTTAATTAGGTTAATAATATCGTAATTCTTACTAAATAGTTTTATCAATGTTTATACAGGCTGGTCTTTGCAGGTAAGTTTCCTCTGCAAGACAGTGCAAACTTAAATATAAGTAAATAAATAAATGTTGATAACATGCCATTTATTTATTACTAGTAGCGCCGCCACTCTACTCTGCGGTTTCACCCGCATAGTTCCCGTTCCCGTGGGAATATGGGGATAAAATATAGCTTATGTACTCAGGGTGAATGTAGCTTTCTAATGGTGAAAGAATTTTTGAAATCGGTTCAGTAGTTTCGGAGCCTATTTGTTACAAACAAACAAATAAATCTTTCCTCTTTATAATATTAGTATAAATTTCACCAACTTCATTTAACCATGTTTAAATCTAAATGCTTAAAAATATTTGAATTCAGCTAACATAAACATAGCTTTTTAAAAATAATTAGCAAACAAAGATTGTGTTGTAGTCTATTTCTTCAATTTTAAATTTTTCAAAGGTAAATTTTTTTTTTTTCTATGGTATAATCAGCCCCTTAAATTCTTATTTCTTTTCCATTCACGAGACTTAAAGAGTCCCTGTCTTTTGGAAGGCTAGTATGGGGCCAAAGCCAACACACAAGAAGCCCTTTGACATTTTAAATCTTTTGTAAAGGATTCACAATCCGGCGACTATCCCTGTATAACACTATAAATAAGCATAATCATTCCCTCCATTATCTCATTACAGTAACTGACCCTTAAGTCCGTAACTTATTTATTTATTTATTTATTTACTTGTATATTACTTGTATCTAGGGTATCAGAAACTATGCACACACTCATTCACACACACCCAGACCGAGATAAACATTTGTGGTTCACACAAATATTTACCCCGCGCGGTAAACACGCAAGCTTACGGTTGTTTTTTGAAATAAACATTAAATTCTTATTTATGTTTATTCCAGCTCACCAATGTCCTACGACACGATAGTAGTAGGTCTGGGTGCCGCTGGGACCGCGGCAGCTACTACCCTCGCTAAGGCTGGCAAGAGGGTGCTCGCTCTGGAGGCGCAGAACAGAGTCGGAGGGAGGGTGAGGACTGTGCCCTTTGGAGATGGGGTTGTTGAGCTGGGAGCTGAATGGTGAGTGGATATGAAATCATCAGGTCAGGTCATATATGTCCCTACCGAGGGGTTTGAGAAAACCCTGCATTAGTCAACCACAGGCAAAGTGCTGGTTGGTTACGGATCACACAACCTATCAGAATTTCATACCAGTAAGCAGGTTTAATAAACTACATACTTTAATGGATTTTTGTCACATTTGTAATGTTTCGGATTCTTTACACTATCTGTGAGTGATCACAAACTGAGATGTAAGGGCTCTAACACATGAACGGCACCTTCTGGACGTCAGCCGTCGCCGCCTGTCGACCGATGTTGTCAACGCGTCGGCGGCAGCAGTCAATACGCGACGGCTGCCACCGACAGGTGTCGACACTTGCAGTTGTGGCCAGTTTCGTCCGGCGCTCCAACTCGACAGGTGCCGTTGCCAGGCGGCGACGGCTGACGTCCATAAAGTGAGCCCTAAAACAGCTATACAAGGTAATGTCTGCATCATTATGAACAACCCATGTATGTATGTAAGATTAAAACTATGAAAGCCAATTTTCAGCCCACCGTGCGCTGCCAAGCGGCGCGTCAATAAAACCAGCCTAAAAAAATGAAATCTTCCCTCAATATTTTTTTTTGGTTTTAAATATGATGAGAGGACGTAACGGGGTGTAAGGTTCCTCATGCTCGTTGAAAAGGGAGGATCCTCCCACCAGACGGGCGTTATGTCTGGTGGGCAGCTGCCCGGTGGTTGTTGTCGGGTTCTCTCATATAAGGTCAATCGCTCGGTACATTTCGCTTGCACGATTCAAGACACTATAGTTTATTTTGTATGTGGAGAGGTAGATGTTGCTATAATATTTTCAAACTTTCTTTGCAGGATCCACGGCACACAGAACAGTCGAACATACGACCTAGCCACCCAACGGAATGTGTCTCTCCTGCCCCAAGACCTGGACTTCGACGTATTCAGGTCGGATGGCAGTGAAGCAGACACGGCATTAATCAATGACCTGGTCAACTACTGCTTGGAGACTGTGGAGAATCCCCCGGAGAAACCCGAGCCGAGCGGACAGTATATTAGTAGGAAGTAAGATATCATCATTCACTCCATCATCTCATTACAGTAACTGACCCCTAACTTCGTAACTTGAATCTAGGGTATCAGAAACTACGCACACACTCATTCACACACACCCAGACCGAGACAAACATTTGTGGTTCACACTAATATTCACCCCGCACGGGAATCGAACGCAACCTTACGGATGGCAGTCCAGCAGTGACCACTCGGCCGTCTAGGTCAGGGCCGAGCCGACCTCCCACAGCGCCTGTGTGCAACCTATGAAGCGCCTGTGTGCGAAACCTATGAAGCGCCTCTTTTTTTCACGAATCTTCACAGTCACGGTCGGAGGGGGGGGGGGGGGGGGGTTACCGTGGTTACGCCGCAAACGCTACTCAGCGAGCTAGCTAGACAGCACCTCATGCGATGTACTTGGCTTGGGCGTCACTGGGGCCTGAGTGTAGGCTATATTTTATTATTTTATCCCGGTATACCCACGGGAAAGAGAACTACGCGGGTGAAACTGAGATTCGCTGCTAGCCCTCGTGTATGTCTATTTCGTCTAATATGGCCTCCTCTATGGATACGTTGTTGTGGTGTAACAAAAATAATTTGGATGGCGGCCGCGGCGCCCCTATTGTCTTGGCGCCTGTGTGCGCCGCACACATCGCACATATGGGCGGCTCGGCCCTGGTCTAGGTCGTCTAATCATCAGCTCATATCCGTCCCCACCTCTTGTCTCTCCCTCCCCTGAATGAGGCCGACCAAGCATTAATTAATGATCTGGTCAACTACTGCTTGGAGACTGTGGGGAAGTAGGAAGTGAGTGGATTGTCGTTATACTGTTTTATTATATGTATATTAGCTGTGGTTTCACCTATCCTAATCCTAACTAATATTATAAATGCGAAAGTAACTCTGTCTGATACCTTTTCACGGCTAAACTACTGAACCGATTGACTTGAAATTTGGTACAGGGGTAGCTTATGGTCCGAGAAAGGAAATAGGCTATGTTTTATACCGAAATTCCCACGGGAACGGGAACTACGCGAGTGAAACCGCGGATCACAGCTAGTAATTAATCATTATTACTTTCCACAGATTAAAAGAATACGTAAAAGCGCGCCACCCCCAAATAGACGTCAACGGCGAGTTGATCAAAGAGTTCCTGTTGTTTATGGACCTGGTCATAGACAACTACGAGTCGTCTGACAGTTGGAATGACGTCACCACACACACGAACTATGAAGAGTTGGACGGGAACCAGCATATGAGCTGGCATAAGAATGGGTATAAGACCCTGTTTGAGATATTGTTGGTGAGTAGAATGGCGATCGGCCATACACTAAAATAATATACTTCTAAAAAAAAACCCCATAACTTTTAAACGGGTCAACCGATTTTCATCAAACATGTCTAAGAACACTCGCACTTAAGTTCCCTTTAATACAAAAATAGTTATTTATGGTACAAGCGAGGTAAGTTGGTGATTACTTCCGAGGCGTTATTGAGGCCCGAGCCGTCAGGCGAGGGTCTGAAGATAGCCGAGGATAGTAATCATCAATACACGCGTGTACCATACAACGTTTTTCAACACATTTGCGAAGAAATTATAATTTTTCTCTAATGAATAAACAGTTTTTCTTTTCGCGCGCATCCAACACAACAATGGTGATCGGCCAAAGACTAATAGAATATACTTATTAAAAAAAATCGAATGAATGAATGAATGGAATCGACCATAGACCTACCAAAAGTAAGGCAACATAGTTGAAGTTTGTTTTTAAAATGTATGGACACGATATTTTTTGGTATTGAAACTTTTTTAAAACTAAACAATTTAAAAAAAAAATCTATGACTCACTAGTGAATCAAACGTGCCATTATTCAACTGTTTTTGCACAAATAAGAGCCCCTTTATGAGCAAGTGTGTTGAAAAATAATATATGTACTTATAATAAAAATATCCTTCCTGACGCTATAACTCCACGCGCACGAACCGATTTCCACGGTTTTGCATTCGTTGGAAAGGTCTCAAGCTCCGTGAGGTTTATAGCACTATAGTTTATCCCTGTATTCCCACGGGTATGGGAACTACGCGAGTGAAACCGCGGGGCGCTGCTAGTGTACTTATAAAAAAATGGAAGAATGAATGAATGTTTTTTTTTTATTGAAACATTTTTAAAATCATAGCTACTTAAAAATACCTATAACTCACTTGTGAATAATAGGTGCCATTATGTGCCTGATTGCGGAGAAATAAAAGCCACTTTATATGCAAGTGTGTTGAAAATGTAATATTATAAGATTGAATCTTGTTATATGACGACTTTGATGTCAAAGTAGTCACAATGCCGGACTGCCATATGTAAGGTTGCGGATTCGATTCCCGTGCGGGGTGAATATTTGTGCTAACCACTACTGCCTTATTTGCGTTGCATTTTTAGTCTGGTTTAGCACTAAACCAGGTTTTACAATCAATTTTGAATACTTACTGTCAAAGTGACAGATTTGACTGACAAGGTGTCAAATGCTTATCAGGTTTTGTTAAACCAGACTAAAAATGCAACGCAAATAAGGTAGCTAATGTTTATCTCGGTCTGTGTGTATGAGTGTATGAGTGTGTGCGTAGTTTCTGATACCCTAGATACAAGTTACGGACTTAGTTAGGGGTCAGTTACTGTAATGAGATGATGGAGTGAATGATTATGTTATGTTATATTATTCCAGAACACATACAAAAAAGGTCCCGGCATTCCCAACCTGGACATGCGATTCAACACTGAGGTGACACACATCAGCTGGAGCCCCGCTGGGGCCAGTGACGTCACGGTGACGTGTAAAAATGGTGACGTGTACCGAGCGGCGCATGTCATATTTACGGGATCGCTGGGGGTCTTAAAGGAGAGGTATTATATATCTATTATATACTAATACAAGCCGTGCCCCGCAGTTTCACCTGCGTAGCCCTCGGCAATTATTCGAATTTTTCTCATCTTTTAAACCTTCCCTAGACCTCCACGAACATTTCAAGACCAAGATAAGATAAATCCGTTCAGCCGTTCTCGAGTTTTAGCGAGACTAACGAACAGCAATTGATTTTTATATATTGAATTCGAGATTGAATTCGAGATACTTAATCACACAGCTAATGTAAACGACGGGTGACAATATAATAGTGAAGTTAGGTTTTTTCTTTTGCTTTTATTTAAAAAGTTATGATAAGTCAAAGTTTTTCAAAATCCCGCCGAATTTTATTGTTATTCTACACCGAACAACCGGCGAACGCTGCGATACACAGCTGAGCGCGGTCATCGACCCGAGCCGTCACAGAATACTTGATAGCTAGTGTGCCGTCTGGTAATACGACATTTTTTTTTTTTTTTTTTTTTTTTTTTTTTACGATTATGCTTGCGCGTGCGCGTGTGTGTTTTTATGAGTACGCAAGAATTTGAAAATGGTTTTAATGAATTAACTTTTGTGAAGAGTTTGTGATACCCTAGATTCCTAGATACAGGTATGAACATAGTTAGGGGTCAGTCGGTGTAATGAGGTGATAGAGGGATTGATTATGTTATTATGTGTGATCCACAAATGTTTATCTCAGTCTGTGTGTATGAATGTGTGTGTCCGTAGTTTGTGATACCCTAGATACAGGTAATGAACATAGTTAGGGGTCAGTCGGTGTAATGAGGTGATAGAGGGATTGATTATGTTATTATGTGTGATCCACAAATGTTTATCTCAGTCTGTGTGTATGAATGTGTGTGTCCGTAGTTTGTGATACCCTAGATACAGGTAATGAACATAGTTAGGGGTCAGTCGGTGTAATGAGGTGATAGAGGGATTGATTATGTTATTATGTGTGATCCACAAATGTTTATCTCAGTCTGTGTGTATGAATGTGTGTGTCCGTAGTTTGTGATACCCTAGATACAGGTAATGAACATAGTTAGGGGTCAGTCGGTGTAATGAGGTGATAGAGGGATTGATTATGTTATTATGTGTGATCCACAAATGTTTATCTCGGTCTGCGTGTATGAATGTGTGTCCGTAGTTTGTGATACCCTAGATACAGGTAATGAACATAGTTAGGGGTCAGTCGGTGTAATGAGGTGATAGAGGGATTGATTATGTTATTATGTGTGATCCACAAATGTTTATCTCGGTCTGCGTGTATGAATGTGTGTCCGTAGTTTGTGATACCCTAGATACAGGTAATGAACATAGTTAGGGGTCAGTCGGTGTAATGAGGTGATAGAGGGATTGATTATGTTATTATGTGTGATCCACAAATGTTTATCTCGGTCTGCGTGTATGAATGTGTGTCCGTAGTTTGTGATACCCTAGATACAGGTAATGAACATAGTTAGGGGTCAGTCGGTGTAATGAGGTGATAGAGGGATTGATTATGTTATTATGTGTGATCCACAAATGTTTATCTCGGTCTGTGTGTATGAATGTGTGTCCGTAGTTTGTGATACCCTAGATACAGGTAATGAACATAGTTAGGGGTCAGTCGGTGTAATGAGGTGATAGAGGGATTGATTATGTTATTATGTGTGATCCACAAATGTTTATCTCGGTCTGTGTGTATGAATGTGTGTCCGTAGTTTGTGATACCCTAGATACAGGTAATGAACATAGTTAGGGGTCAGTCGGTGTAATGAGGTGATAGAGGGATTGATTATGTTATTATGTGTGATCCACAAATGTTTATCTCGGTCTGCGTGTATGAATGTGTGTCCGTAGTTTGTGATACCCTAGATACAGGTAATGAACATAGTTAGGGGTCAGTCGGTGTAATGAGGTGATAGAGGGATTGATTATGTTATTATGTGTGATCCACAAATGTTTATCTCGGTCTGTGTGTATGAATGTGTGTCCGTAGTTTGTGATACCTTAGATACAGGTAATGAACATAGTTAGGGGTCAGTCGGTGTAATGAGGTGATAGAGGGATTGATTATGTTATTATGTGTGATACACAAATGTTTATCTCGGTCTGTGTGTATGAATGTGTGTCCGTAGTTTGTGATACCTTAGATACAGGTAATGAACATAGTTAGGGGTCAGTCGGTGTAATGAGGCGATAGAGGGATTGATTATGTTATTATGTGTGATCCACAAATGTTTATCTCGGTCTGTGTGTATGAATGTGTGTCCGTAGTTTGTGATACCCTAGATACAGGTAATGAACATAGTTAGGGGTCAGTCGGTGTAATGAGGTGATAGAGGGATTGATTATGTTATTATGTGTGATCCACAAATGTTTATCTCGGTCTGTGTGTATGAATGTGTGTCCGTAGTTTGTGATACCCTAGATACAGGTAATGAACATAGTTAGGGGTCAGTCGGTGTAATGAGGTGATAGAGGGATTGATTATGTTATTATGTGTGATCCACAAATGTTTATCTCGGTCTGTGTGTATGAATGTGTGTCCGTAGTTTGTGATACCCTAAATACAGGTAATGAACATAGTTAGGGGTCAGTCGGTGTAATGAGGTGATAGAGGGATTGATTATGTTATTATGTGTGATCCACAAATGTTTATCTCGGTCTGTGTGTATGAATGTGTGTGTCCGTAGTTTGTGATACCCTAGATACAGGTAATGAACATAGTTAGGGGTCAGTCGGTGTAATGAGGTGATAGAGGGATTGATTATGTTATTATGTGTGATCCACAAATGTTTATCTCGGTCTGTGTGTATGAATGTGTGTCCGTAGTTTGTGATACCCTAGATACAGGTAATGAACATAGTTAGGGGTCAGTCGGTGTAATGAGGTGATAGAGGGATTGATTATGTTATTATGTGTGATCCACAAATGTTTATCTCGGTCTGTGTGTATGAATGTGTGTCCGTAGTTTGTGATACCCTAGATACAGGTAATGAACATAGTTAGGGGTCAGTCGGTGTAATGAGGTGATAGAGGGATTGATTATGTTATTATGTGTGATCCACAAATGTTTATCTCGGTCTGCGTGTATGAATGTGTGTCCGTAGTTTGTGATACCCTAGATACAGGTAATGAACATAGTTAGGGGTCAGTCGGTGTAATGAGGTGATAGAGGGATTGATTATGTTATTATGTGTGATCCACAAATGTTTATCTCGGTCTGCGTGTATGAATGTGTGTCCGTAGTTTGTGATACCCTAGATACAGGTAATGAACATAGTTAGGGGTCAGTCGGTGTAATGAGGTGATAGAGGGATTGATTATGTTATTATGTGTGATCCACAAATGTTTATCTCGGTCTGTGTGTATGAATGTGTGTCCGTAGTTTGTGATACCCTAAATACAGGTAATGAACATAGTTAGGGGTCAGTCGGTGTAATGAGGTGATAGAGGGATTGATTATGTTATTATGTGTGATCCACAAATGTTTATCTCGGTCTGTGTGTATGAATGTGTGTGTCCGTAGTTTGTGATACCCTAGATACAGGTAATGAACATAGTTAGGGGTCAGTCGGTGTAATGAGGTGATAGAGGGATTGATTATGTTATTATGTGTGATCCACAAATGTTTATCTCGGTCTGTGTGTATGAATGTGTGTCCGTAGTTTGTGATACCCTAGATACAGGTAATGAACATAGTTAGGGGTCAGTCGGTGTAATGAGGTGATAGAGGGATTGATTATGTTATTATGTGTGATCCACAAATGTTTATCTCGGTCTGTGTGTATGAATGTGTGTCCGTAGTTTGTGATACCCTAGATACAGGTAATGAACATAGTTAGGGGTCAGTCGGTGTAATGAGGTGATAGAGGGATTGATTATGTTATTATGTGTGATCCACAAATGTTTATCTCGGTCTGCGTGTATGAATGTGTGTCCGTAGTTTGTGATACCCTAGATACAGGTAATGAACATAGTTAGGGGTCAGTCGGTGTAATGAGGTGATAGAGGGATTGATTATGTTATTATGTGTGATCCACAAATGTTTATCTCGGTCTGCGTGTATGAATGTGTGTCCGTAGTTTGTGATACCCTAGATACAGGTAATGAACATAGTTAGGGGTCAGTCGGTGTAATGAGGTGATAGACGAAATATATTATTATCAGATAAACAAACTTTCTTTTCGACAGAATTTTTAACATTTTCAGCTACGGACAAGAGTTCAAACCCCGATTGAAGCAAAAATTATTAAAAAACAGTGTTCGAACCCTTGAAGACTAATGAAACAATAATATTCAGTGATTTTTCAAAAAACAAATTTTCATTGAACAAATTGCTTTCCAGATACAATACACTATTCACACCCGGCTTGCCTCACAACAAAACTGAGGCCATAAAAACTACATCAATAGGAGTGGTAGCTAAAGTAATATTTAATTTCGCGACCGTACCCTGGCCGGCTGCTAGTATGTCTGGGTTTTCATTTATATGGAGAACTGATGATAGAAGTCAACTAGCTGATGATGATCATTGGCTGACGAAGGCTGAAGCCGCTGATGTGCCGATGGGGTGTAAGACCTGTCTGACAGTCTGGTTTAATGGAGAAGGAGCGAGAACGGTTGGTTTTAGTTCAAGTTGGTTGGTTCAAAATTATGTGGGTTGGAATTGGTTTGTTGAAATTGGGTGGGTTGGAAATGATTTGGGACGAAATTGGGTGGGTTGAAAATGATTGGTTTGAAATAGCATGAGTCAAAAAATTATGGGTTGAAATTGGTTCAAAATTGTATGGGTTAAAATAGGTTGAAAATGTATTTGATTCAAAATGATATGGGTTGAACATTGATGGGTTAAAAAATATATACTTAGTAGGAAATGTTTGGTTCGAAATGGCATGGGTCAAAAAATAATGGGTTGATATTGGTTCAAAATTGCATGGGTAAAATAGGGTCAAAATTTTGTGGATTGAAATTCGATGGGTTTGAAAATTTTATGATACAGAACGTGTCCCATGACAACGCAAAAAAAACTGAAATAACCTTTTTAAAAAAGGTTTTTTTCAATTTATTAATATACGTATCGTACAACCAACATGACAAGACAGACATGTTTCAGCACATAATGTTTGCCTTGAGCAGGAATCGATCCCGTTATAATCAGTCACTCTATCATCTTCATTAGCAATTGACCCCTATTTAGGTTTATTGCCTGTATTTACTAACAAGAATCATGGGTGTATCTAAATATACACCCCTATTCGGATTTCGCGACATTTATTAATTTGAGGATATCTGTAGCAGTAACTGAATCCATATATCCAATAAAAATATCAAAAATTATAGTCGATTACTTATCTTTAAAAAATACTAAATAAATGACGTATTACCAGACGGCATACTAGCTATCAAGTATTCTGTGACAATCACTATGACGGCTCGGGTCGATGACCTCGCTCAGCTGTTCATCGCAGCGTTCGCCTGTTGTTCGGTGTAAATTTGGCATGCAGGTAGATGTTATGACGTCCACTAAGAAAGATTTTGATTGATTCTACCCCCAAGGGGACAAAATAGGAGATGAAATTTTGTATGACGGAAGTCATTATACCACGCAGACGAAGTCGCGGGCAAAAGCTAGTTCTACAATACATTCAAAAAGCATAATTTTTTAGAGAATTGCTCTCTTTTCGAGGAAAAATCTCAATAGTAAACTGTAATCATTATTAGGAGAGTGATTTTATAATAGGGTAGTTAGTTGACTAAAAAAAAATTAGATGTGTCTAATATTCATTCGTAATCCATCTGACGGACTAATTAGACTTTAATTTTGTTAACCCAGTCGTCATCCCTATTGCTCTCTATTCGAGGAAAAATCTCGATAGGAAACTGTAATCATATTAAAAAAAAACCTCTTTTGTCACATTTTGGGGAGTGATCTCTTAGTTACTTATGTTCTCCTGGTACTTCTCTCTGTTGCAACTTTTTTCTAGTCATATTTATAATCATTCACTACTTACACTACATCATCTCATTATAGTAACTGACCCCTAACTAAGCTCGAAGCTTGTATCTAGAGTATCAGAAACTACACACACACCCAGACCGAGATAAACATTTGTGGTTCACACAAATATTCACCCCGCACGGGAATCGAACCCGCCACCTTACGTATGGCAGTCCGGCATGGTGACCACTCTGCCATCGAGGTCGTCATTAGGAGAGTGATTTTATGTTTCCAATGTTACATTTTTAGCTGTACTGGACTATGAGTACTTCTTTCTATCTTTCAGACACCAAACGTTATTCACTCCTCCACTATCAGAAAATAAAATCAACTCCATCAACATTATGTCAATCGGTGTGGTAGCAAAAGTAATATTTAGTTACCCACAAAACCTATGGCCGAACATGTCATCGTGTTCGTTTATATGGAGAGAGGATGATAGGAAACAGCTTAGCGAGGAAGAGAAATGGATGACACTATCAGCAGGACTTGATGTGCCGATGGGTTGTAACAAATGTTTCTCGGTCTGGTTTAACGGAGAAGGCGCTAGAACGGTTGGTTCTGATTTGGGACGAAATTGCATGGTTTCGGTTCTTGAATGGGATGAAAATGGGTTGCAAGAATGTTATTTGGGTCGAAATTGCATGGTTTAATAATCTGTTCTTTAATGGGTTGGAAATGGATGGGTGTAAGAACGAATGTTATTTGGATTGGAATTGCATGGGTTTAAAATTCTGTTTTTAATGGGTTGAAAATGGATGGGTGTAAGAACGAATGTTATTTGGGACGATATTGCATGGGTTCGGGTCTTGAATGGGTTGAAAATGAATGGGTGCAACGAATATTATTTGGGTACAAGAACAGATTAACCCATGCAATTTCGCATGGGTTAATTTGTTCTTGTATGGGTTGAAAAAATGTTTGGTTCTTTTATGGGTTAAAAGTTATGGGTTTAAAAATTGGTTTGGAATGTTGGATCTTATGCATTTTAGATTTGGAATGCTGGGATGTATACAAAGATTTAGAATTATGAATTTGGATGTATTTTCAGAAAATTGGAATGCTAGTATTCGATTTTTATGCTCAACTCACACCGAAAGAGCGGCGAAAGGCAACGAAGCCGAGCGTATTTTTAGTGTCATATGAATTTTAACTTTATTTTCATTACTATAATACTTATTATCGCATGAGAAACACGAACAAGTTTTCCGGCGAATTTCGTATGTAATTTCGTATAAGTTATAAAATAAAACTTTGTTATACTCATATCATAGTATATCTACAGCTACACATCACATTAATCATTATACCGAAGCACAGTTGTGTCTCTTCCTCGTGTCGGGTGTCCATGGACGACGGTAGTCACTTACCATTAGGTGACACGTCGACGAAATTGCTGCATGCTACTTTTTATCTCAAAAAAGTCCCACAAGATACATTTACACACGGGTAAAATCGCAGATCACAGTTGTAAACATCCCGTCAAACACACTTCATAATTTATTTATCCCCAATTTCCTACGGGATAAGATTTCTAGTTTCCACACGGGTAAAATTGCAGTGCTAAATATCCCGTCAAATTTCACATATAACATTAATATTTATAAGTGAAATCGCTCGTAGTAGTAAATATTCTATCAAAAACATAAAAGGTTAAAAAGTAAACTTCTATATGAACAAGACCTTAGGTCGGTTCTGATTTGGGTTAAAAAACTGGCTGGGTAAAAAAAATGGTTCTCGAATAAAAAAATGCCAATCTCTTACGGACACATATATCCCGGGTACATATCGATTTTGGTCAAATTTAGCACACCTAAAGACCAGACCATAGCAAAGTTTATAGACTACTTTTCATCCCTAATATCCCACGGGTTACATTTGAATAAAAAACATAGAAGGTACTTCGAACTTAGGCTGGTTCTGATTTGGGACGAAATTGGGATGGGTTAAAAAATGGTTCTCGAAGCTACCTTTCATCCCTAAAATCCCACGGGATACGTTTTAATATCCCAAATTTCCCATCAAACATAAAAATACCCCAATCTCTTACAGACACCCCAGTCTATTCTCCCCGCCCCTCCCGACAGAGAAAGCAGACGCCATCAGTGTCTTGTCCATAGGCGTCATGGACAAGGTGGAGCTGTTATTCCCGCACGCGTGGTGGGACACACACACGGCATTCGTAGGGTTCATATGGAGGAAGGGGGATAGAGAGGAAATAGCGAGCTCTGATTGGTGGATGACGAAAATATTCGGCGTTAGCGCGTCAATGGGAAGCGGGAAAGTTTTGACAGTTTGGACGAGCGGGAATGGCGCGAAATTGGTTAGTTAACCAGTTTGACAGTTAATGTGTCACAATCGTTTCTGTGCCGGTGACAGCGTCGCTGTAATCGCATCTTTTGGTTGTCAGTTTATTGAAAATGTATCCAAATGACATTAGAGTCAAAATGACAATAGTAGCTTCCAATTTTGGCCGCCGGCACAGAAAAGATTGTGGCACAGTAATATTGTAACGCTTATACGTTAGCATGTTAATAACACGTTCTTGTTAGCATGTAGTTAGCACGTTAAAGTTGGCATGTTGGCCTTTTAGCATTAGCATGTTGGTGACGTTAAAGGGATTATGTAACTTTGTTATATAACACGTCTACATTCTCAAAAATCCTTACTATTATCCTAACTAATATTATAAATGCGAAAGTAACTCTGTCTGTTACCTTTTCACGGCTAAACTACTGAACCGATTGACTTCAAATTTGGTACAGGGGTAGCTTATGATCCGGGGAAGGTCATAGGCTATGTTATATCTCGAAGTTCCAACGGGATCGGGAACTATACGGGTAGAAACGTGGGGCACAGCTAGTGTTAAATAACTATGTTCTGTTACATAATCTAGAAGCATCTTTAGCATGACGCGTTTATTTTTACAAATCAAAATTTTCTTTAGATTTTCACGTGAGAATTTCTTACACAAAAGGCATATTTCGACGCAAAACCCTGGGTTTATTCCAAATTAAACTGGAAAAAAAACTGTATATTTACAAAACAAAAATCTCTTTTCTTTCTATAATATAAACAACTAGCTGCGCCCTGCGGTTTTACCCGCGTGAATCCCATGGGAATTTTGGGATAAAAAGTATCCAATGAGTTATTCCTAGCTATGGGCTCGTACACAAAACTGCGATGAGACGTCGAAACGCAGAAATGAGCGAGCTCCCTCCACACATCGCAGAAACTTGCAAATTGATTCGCATCGCGCATTCCTGCGATGTAGGAAAGAAAATGAATGATCACTCTGGGAGACGCATGCCGCACGAAATCGCAACGCAGCAATTCGTGTCCTAATTTTCTACGTTGCGAATTCGCGTCGCATTGCAGTTTTGTGTTCAAACCCTATAATGAATATCTGCATCTTTTTGCGTGGAAGAGTAACAAACATCCAAACTTTCGCATTTATAATATTAGTAGAATGTAAGATTAATATCTTTATTAAATTAAAATACTTTACTAAGATTTTCACGTGAGAATTTCTGAGATTTTCACATGAGAATTTCTGAGATCTTCACATGAGAATTTCTGAGATTTTCACATGAGAATTTCTGAGATTTTCACATGAGAATTTCTCACCCACATATTCGTTTTCAGGTAGAAACACTACCCGAGGAGGTAGTTAAGAGGAAAGTCATGGAAGTGATCAGGAGATTCATGGGAAAGAAGTACAATATACCGGAGCCCATTGACATGATCAGGTATGGTGATGAAATCACTGTCCTTTATCACTATCACCTTTCATAATTTAGTCCGTGTGAACCATATTTTAGTCCGTATGACCCCATTTTTTAGTCTGTGTGGCCCCATCTTTTAGTCCGTGTGACCCCATCTTTTAGTCCGTGTGACCCCCATCATTTTAGTCAGTGTGAACCCCCCATAATTTAGTCAATGTTACCCCCTTTTTTTGTCCGTTTAAATGCCAATATTTTAGTCCGTAAGAGCTCCCATATTGTAGTCTGTATGACCGCCATATTATTTTTCATAATTTTTTTGTCATTTCATACAAATTACTAGATTATCAAAATATATAAAACTCTTCCGTTACTGAGTAATGTACTGACTGACAGACAACGCATAGCCGGAACTACTGGTCGTAGAGAGCTGTTTGGCTCGTGTGTTTGTTGGGGGGAGTAGGCTACCACTAAGAGGGGATTTATGGATCTCATTAGTTTATAAGTGTTTATATATGTACTTAAGTTACCATTAACTTAAAGTTACACCTTGTCTGTATTTGTTTTGGTTCTGTTAAGTTTTCTTTTTTTATATTTTACATTTCTTTTATTTTCTATTGATCTCTATTTTTAATTGTTTTGTATTAAGTATATGTTTTATTTTTTATGTTATTTGTCTTTAAATGTAAGTTTAATATGTGTAGATACTAGCAACTTAAGTGCATTGGCATCTTAGCTGTAAGCTTATTGTTGTTTTTATAATAAATAAATAAATAAATGGAAATTCCCTCTCTAGGGGGAGAAAAGGAGGGGTAAATTTAAAACTACGCGGGGCACAGCTAGTTAGTGTTTAAACCTATGACATTATTTTCAGATCTACGTGGTATTCAAACCCGTTTACACGCGGCAGTTATTCGTACGACAACCTCGATTCCCCAAACCATCCTAACGCGCGGTCCACACTAGCGGCCCCGCTTTTAGACGCCGCTAATGTACCGCGCGTTTTATTCGCGGGTGAAGCTACTGACAATAAGCATTTCTCGACTGTGCATGGAGCCTTGGAAACAGGATATAGGGAAGCAGCTAGGCTTTTGCAGCCTCAGAGTAAATTGTAAATATATACTGTGCCACAATCTTTTCTGTGTCGGCGGCCATATTAAAAGCTCCTATTGTCATTGTGACTCTAATGTCATTTGGATACATTTTCAATAAACTGACAACCAAAAGATGCGACAGCGACGCTGGCACTGGCACAAAAGATTGTGACTCAAAACTGGTTTTATATATTATAGATGTTGTGAATTAAACGAATGTTTTTCAATGTATTTTTATATTGTACAATAAAATTGATACTATTGTTTTAAATTTTGTTTTTTTTACCTCTAAAAGATTAAGTATTTAGCTTGTTAATTCGCTTTGGTAAAACTAACTAATACAGGTTTTTTTAATATAGTCATTAGCCAGTAAAAATTTAAAAACCCCCAACACAATTCCTTTCAAACATAACTTTTAAACGGGTCAACCGATTTTCATCAAACATGTCTAAGAACACTCGCACGTAAGTCCCCTTTAATACAAAAAAAACTAAATTGAAATCGGTTCATCCGTTCGGGAGCTATGATGCCACAGACAGACAGATACACACACACAGACACGTCAAACTTATAACACCCCTCTTTTTGCGTCGGGGGTTACAAAAAAAATAAATACCAATAAATTTATAACAAGTTTATAAAGAAATTTTAGCTTCTATTTATGGGTTGTTTATATCTATCCATATCCAGGTTTTCTCAATCTAGGGTCTACTATTTTAGAATACCGATGGTCTCCCTCTAGCCAACCGTAATGACCCATAGCGGAAGTCGCCTCAGCGAATCTCGCAAATTGAAGGTATCTAGAAAAAAAAACGTAAGTAGGTAAATACTAAAAAAAAATACATATCCTGTTATTATTATCCTGCCTCCCTGGCATGACTGTACGCGGTAAAATATATCGACACCACGATATAATATCGATTTCGCGAGCATGACCAAATGAATTATCACGTGCTACGAAAATTTCCGGATTCGATTCCCGTAGTGAGTAATAGTTTTTCTAAATTTACGAACGCAGTTTTTATTTTTACTAAAATCGATGACATGGTTCATAGGAGCTGATCTTTGTATCTCTTATAGTTTCATTCCCCCCCAGTGACCGTTCTATTTGGGCCACCCTGTATGTATAGTAAAAAAGAATTGAATTGAATTGTATGTATAGGTCTTCACTAAAACAATCGAGACGGACAGCGTAACAGGACCTTATTTATACTTTTTACCCTCTTTGGGTACGGCTTAAAGACGCGGTGTGCAGCGGTAGAAGTAGGGTTACCAGATAGTAACATATCAAATCCGGGACAATTCTAGGGGGAGTGTCCCTCCCATGAAGTTGTAGATAAAAAATGGAGCCCACACTTGGAACAACAGCTTGAGTCAAATACCTACGTCTCTGTGGGCCGAACTCTCTTTTTAGTCAGACCTTCTCTTTCTAGAGGTTACCTTAGTTAGAAAGAGAGAGCCTGCCCACAGAGACGCGATAGTGATACATATAGGTATGCTTCAAGTAGGTATTCGAAGTGTGGACTCCATTTTTTACCTACAACTTCATGGTCCCTCCATACAACAAACGTGCGCGAGCCCGACTCGCTCTTAGCCGGTTTTTAATAAAAATTGTTTTGGCGTCTTCCGTTGCTATTTAATTATTAAAAAATTGTTTTTTTTTACAATCCGGGACAATATACGCTAGTAAAATACTGGACACGAGACAAGATAACAATCCAACCAAAAGATAATAATTGATTACTATAAGGTGATATAAAATTGCAGTGAGAAAACAATAATTTTGGTGTAGTGTAAACACAGCGTAAAAATCGTAGCAAAATTTCGGGACAATCCCAGATTTCCCGGTCGTCTAGCAACTCTAGCTAGAAGGCAGCTAGTTTGCAGTATTTACCTGGAGGCACCACAGAAAGACCAAGATAGAGGAGAACTGTTCACCATTTCATCTTCGTCTTCTGGCGGGGAAAACTCTGTAAGAAAATAACATTTGTACATAACATAATCATTCACTCCATTATCTCATTACAGTAACTGACCCTTAATCATGAAGTTGTAGGTAAAAATGGAGTCCACACTTCGAATACCTACTTGAAGCATACCTATATGTATCACTATCGCGTCTCTGTGGGCAGCCTCTCTCTTTCTAACTAAGGTAACCTCTAGAAAGAGAAGGTCTGACTAAAAAGAGAGATCGGCCCACAGAGACGTAGGTATTTGACTCAAGCTGTTGTTCAAGTGTGGGCTCCATTTTTACCTACAACTTTATGCCCTTAACTAAGTTCGAAACTTGTATCTAGGGCATCAGAAACTACGCACACACAAAGAAATATGATAAAACTAGCTATGCCCCGCGGTTTTGCCCGCGTAGTCCCCGATCCCGTGGGAATATGGGGATAAAATGCTAAAAACCTTCCTCTTGAATTACTCTATCTATTACTGAAAACCGCATCAAAATCCGTTGCGTAGTTTTAAAGATTTAAGCATACATAGGGACAGAGAGAGCGACTTTGTTTTATAATGTTAATATAAAAACAATTACAGATAATATTTAGCCCTCCATGTACTTATATTTATAAGCACAGAAGTATAATCCTACTAATATTATAAATGCGAAAGTTTGTATGTTTGGATGTTTGTGAGTTTGGATGTTTGTTCCACTTTCACGTAAAAACTACTGTATCGATTTTGATTAAAATTGGCACAGATGTTCCTTATAACTAGGAATTACACATAGGATACTTTTTATCCCGAAATTCCCATGGGATTGTGTATAAGTAACCGTTTTTGTAGTCACAAATCCTACCAATAGATGGCGCTGTTACTTAATTTGTTTAACACACGATGGTGAATTGTGCCGAGATTGTATGATACTACGCATTCTCACGGGAGCGGGTACTACGCGGGTAAAACCGCGGGGCGCTTTTTTGGTAAGTACATAATTTTTAACGAGATTTAATTTCAACAATTGAAGTTTGTAAAAAAAAACAGACTACAGACAATAAATAATGTCATCCATCCTTCATTTATCAATGTTAAATTGTCTCTGGTCGGGTATTTTTACAGCGACGTCAAGTTGATTTATGTCATCTTTGTCTATGACTTTTTTTTGTTTCTCTTCTTTCAATCAAGCGGTTTCAAGTTTCTGCTTACTTTAAAAGTGAAATCAGAAGCTTTTTGTGCTGTATTATTAAGAAAAGTGAGTATTTTCATATAAATTTATTCATTGTAATTTCCACAAATTAATTTCGACACTGTTTATGTACTTATTTGTTTAATATCTGCCAAAATATTACGCTATGCAATTTTGTAAATAATCATTAATTACATATTCAAAAACTACTTTAAATTAATAGTTATTGTTCTCTAAACATGATTATGGTTTAAGATTACCGACATGCGTTAGGTAAGCGTAGTTATTACGACTATTTCTTAATAATAATATCATCAGTGAGCGGAAGTTTTTGGATTTTAATATAAAGGCCGATAGTTTTAAATGTTGATTACAAAGCACTTCAATTATTATTAGTATATTACAGTTTTGTAGTAAGTACTAGCTGCGCCTGCGCCCCGCGGTTTTACCCGCATGAATCCCAATCCCATGGGAATTTCGGAATAAAAAGTGTCCTATGTTTTATTCCTAGATAAAAGGAACATCTGTACCAAATTTAATCTAAATCAATACAGTAGTTTTTGCGTGAAAGAGTAACAAACATCCAAACTCACAAACATACAAACTTTCGCATCACTACATAGTATAAAACAAAGTCGCTTCCTGTGTCCCTAAGTATGCTTAGATCTTTAAAACTACGCAACGGATTTTCATGCGGTTTGTTTTAATAGATAGACTGATTCAGTGGGAAGGATTTTAGCATATTTTTGTCCCCATATTCCTACGGGAACGGGAACTACGCGGGTGAAACCGCGGGGCGCCGCTAGTTTATTTTTAAGATCAGTCTGATAAAATATTTGACATTCTTCGGGAGTGACGTTTCGGAAGCAAACAAGTACTGATACCTCGCCGGTTTTTTTTGCAATTTTTTACTGGAAACTTACGTTGTTTTTCGCATCTCGCCTTAACACTGTGAAGTTTGTGTGATAATCGCGGAAATTGATTGATAATTTCGATTAATCGCGGTAAAGAAGTGCAATAATTTGGGTTTGGTGATATAATTGGATAATTTCTCTAATAATAACGCAGGTAGTAATAAAATAAATTAGACAATTTTTAACTTCTTTTCAATTGACACTGACATACACATATAATATTTGGCTTGTCACTAGCTTTGGCTTTGACAGTGACGTTTTATTCATTGGCAGTCGCCCCAAGTCGCCCTTAGATTGACAGTGACGTTTCGTCTGGCTCTAAATTCATACCTCCAGTATGGCTAAGTGCTCCGGATGTGGTAAATTTTTAAATGCGTCCGTAGCGGCGCAATGCAGTGTATGCCCTCTCACCTTTCACAAAGGATGCATATCACTTTCGGATAGTGCAGTGGTTAACAAGGACTGGGTATGTCCATGTTGTAAGCAGAAGACACGGAAGGGCGACAACAGCAGTACTCCAGTGAAATCGCTTGGGGAGCCACGAGCGCCGTCTCCGCCGTTAGCGGCCTCCACCATCTCGGCTCAAGTCCCGACCGCACTGACTGATGTCCACGGGATGCATGTCGAGATCCGGGAGTGGATGGTCGAGATCAGAGAATTTCGCAAGGAAATGGCGGAGCTCCGTTCATCCTGGGCCGGTGTATCAGAGCGCCTCGACGGGTTTGAGCGCAGACTTGAGGCGGTCGAGAAACGTGAGCTTCCTGGTACAGACACCAACATCGTCGAATTGGAGCGGACCGTCGAAGTCTTAAGGCGCGAACTCAATGATCGGGATCAGGATGCGCTGCTGTCGGACCTTGACATCGGCGAGCTGCCGGAAGAGCGCGGCGAGAGCGCGGTGCACGCCGTGCAGGTGCTGGCGACGCGGCTGGGCGTGGCGCTGGACGAGCGCGACGTGGTGTTCGCCGAGCGCGTGGGGCCGCCGCCCGCGGACGGCGCGCCGGGCGCTCGGCGCCCGCGCCGCCTCGTGGTGCGGCTGGCGCGCCGGCGTCTACGGGACGAGCTGCTGCAGGCGGCGCGTACTCGCCGCACGATATCGGCGCCTGGCGAGCCGGCCCGTCGCATCTACGTCAACGAGCGGTTGACGCGCCACAATCGTCAGCTGTTTCATCGCGTGCGCGAAGAATGCCGTTTGAAGCATTGGCGCTATGTGTGGACCAAACGTGGTCGCGTGTTCGCCAGGCAGGATGAAGGCTCTTCAGTGCGCCAATTCGGATCAGTTGGGGATGTCAATAAATTATTTGGTGAACTGTCTGCTCCCAAGGTTCTATCACAGGCTGAAAAAAAAAATTTTTAATTAGTTTTATATTTGTTTTTAATTTCGTAGTTTGTTTAATTATAGATTTACTTGTATACTATGTAGACAACAAAAAGCATAATATATTTTACTGTAATTTTATTTTGTGTTTAAATGAAGGTTCAAATAACACTATGCTGCTTATCACTGCTATGACTCTATACATTACACACATCTTACATAATAGACATAAATTTAATAATATATTGAAGTTTTTTACCCCAGCATTGTGTATATTTGTTTGTTATTATAATAAGTGTATATTTTATTTAACCATGCTTGGGAGATACTCTATAAATTATTATTTCACACATACTTATACTCGTACTAGGTTTATAAAATTTATATATATTCATAAATGATTAAAAATAAATTAAAAGTAGGTTTGTATAATGCAGGATCTCTTGGTACGAACCACGAAAATATGATAAATTCAATACTTCGCAATGATATCGACTTAATAGCCATTAATGAGACCTGGCTGAGATCGGGTGAAGAAGGGCGTGCGCCAGTTGTGCCAGGCTACCGGTTACGCCATATACCGCGGCCGCGAAACCTACGTTCGCGCGGTGGAGGCGTTGGATTTTATATTAGACGTAATGTTAGCGTCAGGACCTGGCCCCACCCGGTAGACCCATCGCATACCTCTGTGGAACAAATGTGGCTCACTATGACTCTTGACGGAAAGAAGCTTGCGATAGGGACGGCATATCGCCCGCCGTGGTTAGGTGTAGATTTGTTTCTTGACGCAGTTACAGATTCAATTAGTTCAATTACATATTACGATCACTTAATTTTAGTAGGAGATTTTAACATTAATTTAAAAAATACAACTGACATAAATACTATTAAATTTAATTCATTTTTATCTTGTCTCAGCATATCACAATTAATAACTGAACCTACACATTTTACTAACACTAGCCAAACCCTTATTGATGTCGTTTGTACTGACTTAATAGCTAAACACATCCGTTTGGAACTAGTGGGAAGTCTGTTTGGTCATTGTCTAGTGGTAGCAGAGTTCAACATAACACGTGTAAAACCCATGCCTCGTACCATAACAATTAGACCTTTGCAGGACATTCATGTAGATATTTTTAACAATCAATTGCAAAGTGTGCAGTGGGATTTGATATCTTCAATGGGCAACGTCAATGATATGGTATCAGCTTTTAACAATACTATTACAGGCCTTTATGATCTACACGCACCCACTAAAACAATGGTTGTGAAGGATATGTCCTACCCATGGATCACTAAAACCATCAAATTTATGATGCAATTGAGGGACGAGGCTTCAAAGGACTACCATAAAAATCGTACGGATGCGAAGAGGGAATACTACAAAACCTTGAAAACTCTTGTAAACCAATCATTGTTTTATGAGAAGTCAGCTTTCTTCAAACATAATATTAACAATAACATACATAACCCCAAGGTGCTCTGGAGAAATATCAAAAATAACATTTTACCTAAAAATAACTCCGAGCTTCCATCACTATTCAATGACCCTAACATTATAAATAACCACTTTTTAAATATTTCTGGTAGCTCAGAGGCCTGTAAATTGGAAATATCCTACTTTGAGAGTAACAGGCATGGCTTTGCAGATTTCTCTATAGCACCTGTTACTCAAGATAAAATTTACAGTATTATTCGTAGCCTAAAATCCAAAGCCATAGGAAATGATGCCATAAGTCTGGATATGTTAATACTGACACTTCCGCACACTCTAGATATAGTCAAAGACATAGTTAATATGTCCATTTGCACTTTCACATATCCTGATGATTGGAAGACTGCCATAGTAGTGCCTCTGCCTAAAATATCGAACCCTGTAAGCCTGACACATCTCAGACCGATCAGTATATTACCGTGTATGTCAAAGGTTATTGAGAAGGTGGTGTGTGCGCAGCTGACGGATTTTATAGAGAAGAATCACATCTTGCCAGAGGCACAGTCAGGCTTTAGAAAGGGACGCAGCACCACTACTGCACTTCTGGATGTAACGGATAACATCTTATGCGCACAAGATGAGGGCATGTGTACGTTGCTAGTTTTATTAGACTTCTCCAGGGCATTTGATTCCTTAAACATCACACTTCTTTTAGCCAAACTAGCATATTACGGATTCAGCAATGGTGCACTCCAGTGGTTCAGAAGCTACCTCACAACTCGTTTTCAGTATGTCAAACTAAGCTGTAATGATGGTTCTTCGTTGCTATCCGACCGATCTAGTGTAGACAGAGGAGTCCCCCAGGGGTCAATTCTAGGTCCAATTCTTTTTATCCTGTACTCTGCCGACATTGTCAACCACATAGCTCACTCAAAGTATCACATATATGCTGATGACACTCAAATTTATATCTCATGCAAACCATCAGATATAGACATAACAATATCCAAACTCAACGAGGATCTAGCAAACATAGCTTCATGGTCACATAAGAACTGTTTACTTCTAAATCCCAGCAAAACAAAATACCTGATTTTTGGTGGGAAACATTTGTTGTCTCGTGTGTACCCAACTTTGAAAGTAGAATTATTAGGTGAACCAGTAGAGCGTGTATATGAAGCACGTAACTTGGGCTTGCTGATGGATGCTGATTTGAGATTTGAAAAGCATGTTGCTATCAATATTAGAGACTGTTTCTACAGATTAAAAGTACTGTACAAGATGCGTCCACACTTGTCTGAGAGATTACGTATTCAGCTCACCGAATCGCTGTTACTATCCAAGCTAAACTATATGGACACAGTTATTGGCCCTCGGCTACTAGCGCGTACGCAAAAACTTGTACAACGTGTCCAAAATGCTTGCGCTCGATTTACTTTTGATATTCCGTCAAGGGCCCATGTGACGCCATTTCTAAATAAACATAGTTTACTTAAAATGAAGCACCGTAGAAAGCTTCATTTAGCTTGTCTCTTATTTGGCGTTATCAAACTGCAAACTCCTCTTTATCTTTACCATAAATTAACTTGGTTATCCAAACATTCTGCTAAGCGCTCTTGTATGCCACAACTCTCGGTGCCGCGTCATAGTTCGGCCGTTTTCAGAGGCAGTTTTCGGTACGCGGCAACTAAGTGCTGGAATAACATCCCACCTCCATTGAGAAACCTGAAAAATATTGCAACATTTAAGTATAGGTTAAAGAAGTATTTGTTTGATGGTCAGGTAATGCAAGCTTCGCTCCTGCACGAGGTTAGCCTATTATAACACACACACACACGTTCACACACGCCACAATTTTGGGTAAGTACAAAAAAGTCTACATTGATGTAGTGAGTGTTCTCTTGAACTTACCTTCTTAACCGTTTCAATTTTATTCTTTGTATTATGTAGGTATTATAATTTTTTGCTTTTTATAATATTATGCCATTGTTGTTTGTATGCTCTTATTTGTCTCGTTTTCTGATAATGATGATCCTTGCTGGTCTACTCTGGTAGCCTGTTTCTTGTCTTGTTCTGTAATGTGTAATTGTGTAATGTAATAAATAGGTTTGATAAATTTTAAGCAATAACATGTATTAACCACATACCTGTAAAATCCTGAGAAGTTTTTATCTATTAATTGTATCACAGTTATTCTTTGCTCTTGAACTGGGTGTTATTATAGTTTTACTTTTGTGGTCATTAATCATTATCCACTATACATAACATCCGCCATTGATTCTTTATGTTTGTCTATGTCTACTCTTAGTAGAACCTTTTCCATGTTTCTCATATTTTATGGTGTTTGCAGCCACTAATATAAATAATGAATCAAGCATATCAAACTAGCAAACACCATTTCAAATTTGAAAATAAATAATTACTTAATACATATTATAAACAATATTATTAATCTTATAAATTATATTCTATGTATGTCAGTAATCAGCTATTTATAGGTAGTTTATCCACTCAAACAAATGTTTGTTTATATGTACTGTGTTTGTTGCCGTAGCGTGACTCCATCAACCGGTTGCAGCGGAAGATCAGCGCTGGTCTATGCAAATAGTCCAGCATCATGCTGAGTTGCTACCGTTTTGTGGCCGCTATTTTATGTACTTTTTGTTTTTTTTTTAATTGTAAGTTATATTGGTCACAAATAAAATTTTTTGTATTTGTATTTGTATTTGTATAAAAAAGTAGTTTAAAGATAAAAATTTTGAATTACTTTTGATATTTATAATAAGTACCTATTACATTTACAATAATAGTCATAAAGTTTTTTTAAGGTTCCGTACTCAAAATGTAAAAACAGGACCCTATTACTGACACTTCGCTGTCCGTCCGTCTGTCACCATCACCAGGCTGTATCTCAAGAACGGTGATAGCTAGACAGTTGACATTTTCACAGATGATGTATTTCTATTGCCGCTATAACAACAAATTAAAAAACAAATACAATAAATATTTTAGGGAGGCTAACATACCACAAACTTGATTTTATTGCTGTTTTTTTTTGGTATGGAACAGAGTCCGTCCTCCACTCGGTCAGTTTTTTTTAATATTACATTTTCAATAACAGTCAGACTTTTTTTTTAAACCAATGACATTGCTTGATAGTAAGTTTTTTTTTATATAAACATTCTCTGTTTTTTTTTATTGACCTCTAATAAGATAAAGAACTCTTTGTAGGTATCGATGCACAGTCTTTCACATATTAAACAATTCATTAATTAATCTACATAAATATTATATTATTTTTTAAATACTACCAGCGCCCCGCAGTTTCACCCGCGTAGTTCCCGTTCCCGTGGGAATTTCGGGATAAAAAGTATCCTATGTTCTTTCCCGAACCATAAGTCAATCGGTTCAGTAGTTTAGCCGTGAAAAGGTAACAGACAGACAGAGTTACTTTCGCATTTATAATATTAGTAAGGATTCATTTATTCAGATAACCGGGATCCATTTACAAATATTATAAAAATTAAATTAAATACATAGTGACAGATATAATATAAATTAAGTACATAGTTAATACAATATTAAAAATAAATATGTAATCAAAATTAATTAAATTATACATTGGTCAATCCAAAAAAAATCGTGTCCATACATTTTAAAAACAAACTTCAACTATGTTGCCTTACTTTTGATAGGTCTATGGTCGATTCCATTCATTCATTCATTCGATTTTTTTTAATAAGTATATTCTTTTAGTCTATGGCCGATCACCATTGTTGTGTTGGATGCGCGCGAATAGAAAAACTGTTTATTTATTAGCAAAAAATGATATTTTCTTCGCAAATGTGTTGAAAAACGTTGTATGGTACACGCGTGTATTGATGATTACTATCCTCGGCTATCTTCAGACCCTCGCCTGACGGCTCGGGCCTCAATAGCGCCTCGGAAGTAATCACCAACTTACCTCGCTTGTACCATAAATAACTATTAATCTATGGCCGATCACCATTGTTGTGTTGGATGCGCGCGAATAGAAAAACTGTTTATTTATTAGCGAAAAATGATAGTTTCTTCGCAAATGTGTGAAAAACGTTGTATGGTACACGTGTGTATTGATGATTACTATCCTCGGCTATCTTCAGACCCTCGCCTGACGGCTCGGGCCTCAATAGCGCCTCGGAAGTAATCACCAACTTACCTCGCTTGTACCATAAATAACTATTAATCTATGGCCGATCACCATTGTTGTGTTGGATGCGCGCGAATAGAAAAACTGTTTATTTATTAGCGAAAAATGATAGTTTCTTCGCAAATGTGTTGAAAAACGTTGTATGGTACATGCGTGTATTGATGATTACTATCCTCGGCTATCTTCAGACCCTCGCCTGATGGCTCGGGCCTCAATAGCGCCTCGGAAGCATTCACCAACTTTACTCGCTTGTACCATAAATAACTATTTTATGCACTTGGCCTGTGGGTGACTAAGGCCTAATCACCCTAATTCAGGGTAGGCTCGAGCGCCTCCGTCGGGACATATTCATTTAATGATGATAATGATGAAATCCTTAATCACTACATAGTATAAAACAAAGTCGCTTTCTCTGTCCCTATGTATGCTTAGATCTTTGAAACTACGCAACGGATTTTGATGCGGTTTGTTTTAATAGATAGAGTGATTCAGTGGGAAGGTTTTTAGCATAATTTTATCCCCATATTCCTACGGGAACGGGAACTACGCGGGGCGCCGCTAGTAAAGGAATGAATCATGAATAAGAAGCATATCTTTTTTTCAGGCCACAGACAACGTATTTTTCTGTAATAATAATAGAAGAAGAATAACAATGAGTCCTCCCCTGACCGACGTGCTAGCCCTGGACTGTGAGATGGTGGGCACTGGTCCTAACGGGTCTCGGAGCATGGTCGCGAGGGCTTCGCTGGTCAATGAGTACGGACAGTGTGTCTATGACAGATATGTGAAGGCATTTCGGACTGTAAGTATCTATTGCTGGAAGGCATTAGAAAGAAAGAAGAAAGAAAGAAAAGGTATTTTTTTTAACACACGCAAACATACAAAAGTCGCACAAAGCAAACATAATAAACAAAAAATAATAATAAAAGAAACATATAAATAACAGAAAAAGATACATACAAAATAAATAATAGAGAAGAAAAGCAGACTAATACATGTCTGCGTGGGCCAAAAATGGTCGCTATTTCAGCAAAAAGCCACAACAGGATGCTGTGGCGCTGATTATTACTAGAGTAGGATAGAGATACATCATCATCAGCTCATATAGTGTCCCCACCGAGGGGCTCGAGCCTACCCTGAATTAGGGTGATGGCCTTTCAACCACGCTGGCCAAGTGCGGGTTGGTCGACTTCACACACAACCTTAGAATTTCTTCCCAGGTGTGTGCATTCCTCACGATGTTTTCCTTCACCGTAAGAGCGTATGATATATCATCTTGTTTTAATTTATGAACAAATAAATATTTTTGATTAATACCTTTTTTAACCCCCGACGCAAAAAGAGGGGTGTTATAAGTTTGACGTGTCTGTGTGTGTGTGTGTGTGTGTGTGTATGTGTGTATCTGTCTGTCTGTGGCATCATAGCTCCCGAACGGATGAACCGATTTCAATTTAGTTTTTTTTTTGTATTAAAGGGGACTTACGTGCGAGTGTTCTTAGACATGTTTGACGAAAATCGGTTGACCCGTTTAAAAGTTATGGGGGTTTGAAAGTAATTGTGTTGGGGGTTTTTTAAATTTTAATTTTTTTTCACAATCAGGTGACTGACTACAGAACACCTATAACGGGAATCGAACCGAGGCATTTGAACAGTGGCGGGTACTATGACGACGTTAAGAAAATTGTCGCGGATTTAATTCGAGGTCGGATTCTAGTAGGACACACCATTAACAACGATTTGAGGGTAACACTTTCAATTGATATCCTTGATTTAAACGAACACATGAAGTTGGAGGTAAAAAATGGAGCCCACACTTGGAACAACAGCTTGAGTCAAATACCTACGTATCTGTGGGCCGATCTCTCTTTTTAGTCAGACCTTCTCTTTCTAGAGGTTACCTTAGTTAGAAAGAGAGAGCCTGCCCACAGAGACGCGATAGTGATACATATAGGTATGCTTCAAGTAGGTATTCGAAATGTCGACTCCATTTTTACCTTTAACTTCATGCACGAACAATACACATTGAAATAAAACACTTAAACGGATTTATGTCGTGGTTGTATTTTGTTTTACATTGTCTGACGTTTCAGTTTCTTTACAAAGCCCGTGATCACAGAAGACTAAGATGGAAGACGTCAGAAAATGTAAAACAAAATACAACCACGACAAAAATCCGTTTCTGTGTTTTATTTCAACACACTTGTTCAAAATACACTTTTGAATCATAATAAGCGTACACAGTTTTGTATCATAAAAAAAACGTTGCAACGCGCGGTCTTGCGGTGTAATAGTTTCAGATTGACGCGATCTCGCGGTGTAATAGTTTCAAATTGGCGCGATCTCGCGGTGTAATAGTTTCAAATTGGCGCGATCTCGTGGTGTAATAGTTTCAGATTCACGCGATCTTGCGGTGTAATAGTTTCAGATTCACGCGATCTTGCGGTGTAATAGTTTTAGATTCACGCGATCTCGCGGTGTAATAGTTTCAGATTCACGCGATCTCGCGGTGTGGTACAGTCAGTGGCAGATAAAAGGAACTCTTTTATTTCTTTGCATGTTGTGGCACCTACAGAAAGTGCATTTAATTTTGATATTTAAGTACCTACTTCTGAGGTTTAATGTAATTTTCACTGGTCGTCCTAAATACCTACTAATATTATAAATGTGAAAGTAACTCTTGTCTGTCTGTCTGTTACCTTTTCACGGCCAAACTACTGAACCGATTGACTTGAAATTTGGTACAGGGGTAGCTTATGATCTGGGAAAGAACATAGGCTATGTTTTATCCCGAAATTCTCTCGGGATCGGGAACTACGCGGGTGAAACCGCGGGGCACAGTTAGTAAATAAATAAACCCCCCTTGGTAATGCTCACTTTGGTTATTGAAAAGGGTGGTTTTATTTAACGCTGACTGTACTGGCAGATTCGCGCGATCTTGTATCTTCACTAAAAACAGGAAAAGTTCATATCTGACGGAACATGCGTCGCGTATTATTGGTCATATCACTTGACCGTTCACACTCAACGCACTAACGTATAATCGGTCAAGTGTTTTTCTATACATTTGTCTGTTCTGGCGTTACGCGACCGATAATACGCGACGCATGTTCCTTCAGAATATGAACCTTCACTTAGGCGTCAGTTACTGTAATGAGATGATGTAGTGAATGATTATATTAATTATTTATTTTAGTATTCTAATGTAAACTCTTTTTAGGTGCTTGGCCTCTGTCACCCACATTATAATATAAGAGATCTAGCAGTTTACTTTCAAAACGTAAGTAATATATCTTTACATAATAATAATACTGGACTGGATATTGGGGAACTATGGGGACATTTAGTAAGTCCCCATAGTTCCCCAATATCCAGTCCATTAAACATCCCATTCCCATAACCCAGTCGTAGTTTTCCATATATTTGCAATAGTCCCAACAGAAACGGGGACTGTCCTTGGATGCATTTTATAGTGTTATACAGGGATAGTCGCCGGATTGTGCATCCTTTACACCAGATTAAATATGTCAAAGGGCTTCCGTGTGTTGGCTTTGGCCCCATACTAGCCTTCCAAAAGACCGGGACTCCTTAATAGTCCCGTGAATGGAAAAAAAATACTACTAATATTATAAAGCCGAATGTTTGTGAGTGTGGATGTTTAGATGTATGGATGTTTGTTCCTCTTTCACGCAAAAACTACTTACTGAATGGATTTTAATGGAATTTGGTACAGATGTTCCTCATACCGAGGAATAACACATAAGATACATTTTATCCCAAAATTCCCACGGGATAAGGTTCCACGCGGGTAAAACCGCGGGAAAGACAGGCAAAAGGACATAGGCCATGTTTTATTGCAAAATTCCCATGGGATCGGGAACTATGCAGCTAAATAAACAGTTACTCTCACATTTATAATATTAGTAAGGATTCTTAATACTGTAATTATCATACTTCCTACTAATATTATAAATGCGAAAGTTTGTATGTTTGGATGTTTGTGAGTTTGGATGTTTGTTCCACTTTCACGCAGAAACTACTGCATCGATTTTGATTAAATTTGGTACAGATGTTTCTTATAACTAGGAATAACACATAGGATACTTTTTATCCCGAAATCCCCATGGGATTGTGTATAAGTAATCGTATGTTTTATTGTAACTTTTTGTAGTCACAAATCCTACCAATAGATGGCGCTGTTACTTAATTTTTTAACACACGATGGTGAATTGTGCTGAGATTGTATGATACTACGAGCTACGCATTCTCACGGGAGCGGGTACTACGCGGGTAAAACCGCGGGGCGCTGCTAGTGGACCATAGTTTTGTATGATCTTTGTAAATACCTATGGAATGCAATAAATGATTATTATTTAATACTGATGTTAGTTTAATATTTTTTTTTAGGGGCGGGGTACACAATCATTGAAAACTTTGGCGTGGAGATACTTAGGACTTGAAATTCAAAATGGCTACCACAGTTCTGTCGAGGACGCTAGAGCATCAATGTATATTTATAAACACTTTCAAGATGAATGGGAATCTTCGGATGAGTCTGAATCGGATGATGTTAGTAATTATTATTATGACTCATCCGATTACTAACTTTTTTTTTCAACCCACATCGATATTAATTTTAATATTTAATCCTAAGGGGACGTCCATTAATTACGTGAGGTGTTCTAGGGGGGAAGGGGGGGGTAAATCTTTCCAAATCTCGCTTAGGGGGGAGGGGGGGGGGGGTTCTTGGCAAATATCACGTATATAATATAAAAAAATAAAATAATTTTTGTTTGATATTAATTATGATTGTTGATTGTAATTTTAAATTACGTTAATATTCGCAAATACAAGTCTTCAATAAAAGTATCTAATAGAACACGTTTTTTTTTCTCAATAATCCAACGTTTACTGTTCAAATAGAAGTTTTCAAGAATCTCGCGTGAGATTAGGGGAGGGGGGAGGGAGTTAAGGAAAATCTTACGATATCTCACCAAGGGGGGAGAGGGGGTCGAAAAATTGACATAAACGCCTCACGTAATTAATGGACGCCCCCATATACATACGATTGAGATTGATTTTAATTCCTTTTATCGCGACTGACCCGTGGTCCAACAGTTTAATTCAACAGTTGGACCACGGGTAAGCAATTTTACCCGTGGTCCAACCGGTACGGTCCATACAATTGAGATTGATTTTAATTCATTTTTTCGCGAATTACCCGTAGTTCAACAGTTGGACCACGGGTAAATTAGTTTCCCCGTGGTCCAACCGTTTGGACCAAGAGGAATATACGTTTACCAGTAGTCCAACACAAGAAAGTATTTTTACTAATTACACAACTTGCGTGCAAAACGTTTTTATTACTGTTATGAACTGCAATTGATTGGAATTTTGAATATTATAACATTAAATTTAAAAAAATAAAAACCCCCAACACAATTACTTTCAAACCCGACTTTTAAACGGGTCAACCGATTTTCATTAAACATGTCTAAGAACACTCGCACGTAAGTCCCCTTTAATACAAAAAACTTATTTGAAATCGGTTCATCCGTTCGGGAGCTATAATGCCACAGACAGACAGATACACAGACACAGACACGTCAAACTTATAACACCTCTCTTTTTGCGTCGGGGGTTAAACATTGTTTGTTAGAAAGTTTCCGCGAAATCGTTTTTCCGTGCGTAAATTTTCAGCATTCGCGTTTTTCCGCGGTCTCTGTTTCAACTAGTAAAATTTCTTGGTATAGCTTTGATGTCATAGCGAACATTCATTCTTCAATTTTAATAGTATAGATTAGTTAGGATGAAGGCGTACGAGGATAGCACGGAGACTGATTTTTACTCGATATTTTTACTCGAAACACGACTAAGTAAAACTAATTGAACTCCATGGAGTAAAATCGTAAATGAGTACAGAGTATGAATGATTTTATTAACTGTTTTTAATTCTAAGATTGTATTGGGAAATATACGATATTATTATAAAGGCTGGTGTTTTATTTCTTTATCCAAACTTTTGATGATTTAGTTAGCCTATAACATAATCATTCACATTATCATCTCATACAGTAACTGACCCCTAAGTTCGTAACTTGTATCTAGGGTATCACAAACTACGCACACTCATTCACACAGACCGAGATCTGGGGGCACGGCAGTGCCCCCCGCCAAGTCGAGCGCGAAGCAAACACTGCCGTACCATCCTTTACAGGAACCATTTCGCCGCATTTTCAGGCCCCTATTTGACAACCTCTGGATAAGACTAGAACGCTGAAATTTTCGTCATCCAGTAAGCTATACTATCACATACTTAAAATAAAATTTCAAGTCTGTAGGTCATTTAGTTCCGAAGTTAAGCGAATGCAAAGTTTCGTATTTATGACAGACACTCACTCACTCACTCACTCACTCACTCACTCACTCACTCATGATCATCAAAATAGAACTAGTACTTCCCATAAACCTAGAGAGCTGAAATTTGGTACAGAGTTAGGGTTTAATGGCCACATAAAGGGAAAACTATAAAAACTAGGATAATCGAACGGGAACGGGAATTATAAGGGAACGGGAACGGGAATTGTAACTGAAGAACGGCTGAACTGATTTGGCTGAAAATTGATGGTGAGATAGCTTAGAACCAGGAAATGGACATAGGATACCTTTAATCCCGAAATTCCCACGGGATTGGGAAAGGGAATTTAAAAATCAAGAACGGCTAAATTGATTTGGCTGAAAATTGGTGGGAAGGTAGCTTAGAACTAGGAGAAGAATATAGAATACTTTTGATCCCGAAATTCCCATGGGAATATGAACGGGAATTTATAACTCAAGAATGGCTGAAATGATTTGGCTGAAAATTGGTGGGGAGGTAGCTTAAAACCAGGAAAAGAACATAAAATACTTTTGATCCCGAAATTCCCACGGGATTGGGAACGGGAATTTATAACTCAAGAATGGCTGAATTGATTTGGCTGAAAATTGGTGGGGAGGTAGCTTAAAACCAGGAGAAGAACATAGAATACTTTTTATCCCGAAATTCCCACAGAAACGCGAACGGGAACTACGCGGGTGAAACCGCGGGGCGCTTAATAATAAAATACTACTTCTACAAAGAAAAAAAATGTGTCAAATAAGAAAATCTAATAAAATAAATCAATATAAACACGTTTCAACAAAAATAAATGAAATCCCACCAAAAACATTCTGTAAAAAACTAGCCAAGTCTCGATGGAGCTGCTTGTTAAAAAGTAATGAAATCTAGACAAAGTCGTGCCAAGTTTAAGGTTCCTTACCGCGATTTCTTTATTATAATAGTTAATGTTGTGTGACTTGGCCGTTGAACATTGTTTATAACGTTAGTAGTGGGTACAAGTCAATTTAGTTTACACGTAATGTTACAACATTAATAAAATACGCAGCTTTATCAAGCCTACAATTGCCTGGATATTGAATCAACGTTTTTCAAGTGACAATTTTCTATCGTCAATGGGTAGCGGTTCTGGCGACAGATTGGTGCAATAGTGTCATGGAGCACCTAGTTTTGTACTCTTGAGTACATGTGTACCCTTCAACGGCCAAGTCACACAACATTAACTATAATAATAAAGAAATCGCGGTAAGGAACCTTAAACTTGGCACGACTTTGTCTAGATTTCATTACTTTTTAACAAGCAGCTCCATCGAGACTTGGCTAGTTTTTTACAGAATGTTTTTGGTGGGATAAACATTTACACTACACCTAGCACGGGAATCGACCCACAACCTTACGGATAGCAGTCCGGCATGGTGACTACACTGCTATTGAGGTGGTCTAAAGTAAATATATTAACTCTCTGAGCGCAATCAGTTTCGGCCAAGACACACTGTCTAACTTTTGCTGTCATAACCATGAAGTTGTAGGTAAAAATGGAGTCCACACTTCGAATACCTACTTGAAGCATACCTATGTATCACTATCGCGCTCTCTGTGGGCAGGCTCTCTCTTTCTAACTAAGGTAACCTCTTTCTAACTAGAAAGACAGAGTCCACGCTAAAAAGAGAGATCGGCCCACAAAGACGTAGGTATTTGCCTCAAGCTGTTGTTCTAAGTGTGGGCTCCATATTTACCTACAACTTCATGGTTATAACCTATTGTTTTTGTGTCAGAATTGACAGAACTCTGGTATTGAGTCACTTTTGACTTGAAATTTGGTACAGGGGTAGCTTATGGTCCGATCCGAGGAAGGACATAGGCTATGTTTTATCCCGAAATTCACACGGGATCTGGGGATATGTTTGTAAAACCGCGGGGCACAGGGCCGTAGCTAGGGAGGGGGCACTGGGGCAATACCCTACCTTAAAATCACAATGTCCTACCTCTCTCTCTCACTCAGATACGTGGATCTCTAATACATCCAAATCTGGAGGAAGTTCAACCGTCGTGTTCTTCATCATTAAGAATTTAATAGTTCTTAGATCTTAACCAACTTTTGCCCGCGACTTCGTCCGCCTGAATTATAACTTCCGGCATAATTTGGGATTTCCCCCTTTTCTCCCCCTAGGGGGGTACTTCCAAAAATCCTCTCTTAGTGGTAGCATACTCCCCCCAACAAAGGCCAAATTTCAGCTCTCTACGACTAGTTTCGACTGTGCGTTGTCTGTCTGTCAGTCAGTCAGTACATCGCTCAGTAACGGAAGAGTTTTATAGATATAGTTTAGTACTTAAATCTTCTAATATATAAAATTCTCGTGTCACAGTTTTCGTTGCCATACTCCTCCGAAACGGCTTGACCGATTCTCATGAAATTTTGTGAGCATATTCAGTACGTCTGAGAATCGGCCAACATCTATTTTTCATCCCGAAATTCTCACGGGAACTACGCGTGTGAAACCGCGGGGCGCAGCTAGTAAAGTATAAAAATATAAAGTCTAAATACTTACCACCCCAATGCTTGCAATAATACATATCGCCAAAACAATGGTTTACGAACGTCCAGAACTTGAAATATTTCCCAAATCCTCTGTTAGCGTTAATGCAAATTGGCGCGTAAGTGTTTGGGCATGAAAATGGACATATATGACCGTCGAATGACGTCTCTACGTCGTAGAGCGTGCTGAAGGTGAATTCTCTGAGTGCTGTTTTTGCTGAAATGAAGATTTATACAGAGATTAATTAGCAAACGCGCCTGTAGGCAGTTCAATTCTTGCCCTCAGTAACGTAGCTAGCGTGGGTAGCATCCTGGGCGGATTCGGATTTTGTTTTCATCAGCTCAAATAATGTCCCCACCGAGGGGCTCGAGTCGCCCCTGTATTAGGGTGATTAGCAGTCCCGGATTAACCCTTAATCAAATTAAGCAATTGCCTAGGGCACCACGTCTGGGGGGGGGGGGGGGGGCACCAGTAAACATGAAAAGGGGCACCAGAACACATAAGGATAGTCCTTGTTGAACATAGCGAGCTCAGTGTTAACTGACCTTTTTTTTCTACAGCCCTGGCGGCCCGAAGGCTTGGATTGCTTAGGGCATCATGAAGTCTTAATCCGTCACTGGTGATTAGGCGTTAGTCTACCAAGCTAGCCAAGTGTGGGTTGGTCGAATTTTTTTATTTTTATTTTATTTATTTATTTAGGAAAAGCAAACAGCTGCATTATAGGAAATATTACAAAAAAAAAAACTCTTCACACACAACCATAGAATAAGGATCACCACCAAGATTCTCTCTGGTCTCACACAACCTTAGCTCTGCTTTCCAGGTGTGTGCAGGTTTCCACACGATGTTTTCCTTCTTTTTACTACTACCTACTACGTACTACTGACTGTAGCTAGAGTCAAATTTGAAGCTGGGCAGCATTCGTTACATGGAGGGGGAAAAAGGTCACACGTGCGGACTACCCATGAAGTTATAGGTAAAAATGGAGGCCACACTTGGAACAACAGCCTGAGTCAAATACCTACGTCTCTGTGGGCCGATCTCTCTTTTTAGTGGGGACTTTGCAGATTCTCTCTTTGTAGCGGTTACCCTAGTTAGAAAGAGAGAGTCGGCCCACAGAGAGCGCGATAGTGATACATAGGATATGTTTCAAGTAGGTATTCGAAGTGTGGACTCGAATTTTTACCTATAACTTCATGGAACTTCCTCCAGATTTGGATGTATTAAGTAAAGATTCACGTGTCTAAGTGAGAATGAGAGAGAGGTAGGCAATGTGGTTTCAAATGGGTTTCAAGGTAGGACATTGCCCCAGAATGTCCCCCCCCTGACTACGGCCCTGGCTACTGGTCCTCTCCTATTGGTTGCAGCGTGAAGTTATCTACACATCTACACTAATATTATAAAGAGGAAAGATATGTATTTTTGTATGTAACGAATAAACTCAAAAAGTACTGGACCGATTTCAAAAATTCTTTCACCATTAGAAAGTTATATTCATCCTGAGTAACATAGGCTATATTTTATCCCCGTATTCTCACGGGTATGGGAACCACGGCGAGACGCCGCTAGTATCTACTTATAGATAGGTATAGACTATATCCAACACTAGTAGCTCCCCGCGATTTCACCCGCGTAGTTCCCGTTCCCGTGGGATTACGGGGATAAAATATAGCCTATGTCACGCACTGATAAATTAGCTTTCTATTAGTGAAAGAATTTTTGAAATCGGTCCAGTAGTTTCGGAGCCTATTCATTACAAACAAACAAATCTTTCCTCTTTATAATATTAGTATAGACAAATAATTAAGCACTCAATTACTTACTTGTTCCATTAGAATTATCAATATCTTGTTCATTTAAAGTGGAAATAACTTCGGTATTTATATCATCTTCTACGTTCCTTCTATTTATTAAATAGGAACTACAGTTACCGCTATGAGTTATTGAATATTCTGGAATAAATACCTACATCATAATCAATCCCTCTATCACCTCATTACACCGACTGACCCCTAACTAGGTTCATTACCTGTATCTAGGGTATCACAAACTACGGACACACATTCATACACACAGACCGAGATAAACATTTGTGGATGACACATAATAACATAATCAATCCCTCTATCACCTCATTACACCGACTGACCCCTAACTATGTTCTTTACCTGTATCTAGGGTATCACAAACTACGGACACACATTCATACACACAGACCGAGATAAACGTTTGTGGATCACACATAATAACATAATCAATCCCTCTATCACCTCATTACACCGACTGACCCCTAACTTTGTTCATTACCTGTATCTAGGGTATCACAAACTACGGACACACATTCAAACACAGACCGAGATAAACATTTGTGGATACCTTTTCCGGGATTTTCACACATATTATTCATGAATAGGTAGCACGAATTATTGAAATCTTTATATTCATAAGTATCATTAACTTTTCTTACAGCACATATGTTTGTATGATTAACTTTGCATATAATATTTCTATTATCACAAGCAATTTGCACATGGCTATAATTTAAATGCGAACTAGTATTATTTATATTTATTTCAGGTATTTTTACATGTATAAAAGAGCTGTAAGTATTTTGAATAAGTAATAATATGTATAAAACATTTTTATTCATTTTGTTGAGAGTTTATCGCTCTCAGCTATACACTATGTAGGTATAACTATCCTAATATTATAAAGCCGAATGTTTGTGAGTGGATGTTTAGATGTATGGATGTTTGTTCCTCTTTCACGCTAAAACTACTGAATGGATTTTAATGAAATTTGGTACAGATGTTCCTCATACCTAGGAATAACACATAGGATACTTTTTATCCCAAAATTCCCACGGGATAAGGTTCCACGCGGGTAAAACCGCGGGGCTCAGGCAGTACTACATATAAATAAAATTGATATAACCGCTTTTTACCTCATGTTTATAGGAATATAATATTCGGTACAAAATATATTTTTTATACTTTTTCTGTCTGTCTGTTTGTTCCGTCTATTCTCTGAAATGGCTGGACCGATTTTGATGGGACTTTTATTGGCAGGTAGCTATTGTAATAAGGAGTATCATTAGATATTTTTTATCCCAAAATTCCCACGGGATAAGGTTCCTCGTGAGTGAAATCGCGGGGCACAGCTAGTCTATACTAAAATTATACAGAAAAAAAAATTTATTTAAGTTTGTAGCGATTTAACTCAAAAACTACTGAACCGATTTCAAAAATTCTTTCACTAATAGAAAGCTATATTATCAACGAGTAATATAGGATATATTTTATACCTATATTCCCACGGGAACGGGAACTACGCGGGTGAAACCGCGGGGTACCTCTACTACTAAATAAAACAAACTTTTTATGTATTTTTTATATATATTTTTATTACATATGATTCTTATAAAGTTGGTAAATAACATTAAAAAAATTATGACTTAAAGCTAGCTTTTCTATTATAACTTAAGCTTCGATCGATAACGGGTTCGATTCCCTAAAACATTAGTGTGTTTCAAATATTTTACAATAAGGCGGGAATTTTAATTTTTAACAGCTAATATTTTGAAAATGCTTTATTATATATTTGATTGTAGCCATTTAACAATTTGTTTTGTCATAATTATTTCTTCATTATATTATAATCCCATTATTTTATTTTATCAAAATTAATTCATCCCTTTTAAGTTATTTCTTATAAATCCCATATTCTCTCAACACAGTTACATCTAAAACATTTTCATCAACAGTTTGATTCGGATGATGTATCAAATGTAATAAAATTTTCTTTTTATTCGATCTCGAAGACCATCCACATTCATTACATTCAAAATTACACAGACCATCCTTCTCTAGATCATGGACTTTCTTCATATGCAACCCAATTTTGCCCGAACAAAAAAACAGTTTGCATATCTTGCAACGGATTTTATTTTTCATATGGTTCTTAAACACCAAGGTATTGGCGAACCAACGGGAACACGCTGAACATTTATTGTCTGGTTTAATTCGTGTTTTTTCTTCATTTTCAGGATTTCCAGAGGTTTTTTTCAGGCATTCCCTGTATTTGTGTATGGATAATGTTTTTTTGTTTTTAGCTATGTGACCACATTCGCAAATTATATGTTTGTCTTCGTGTTTTTTTAAATACTTTTTTGAAACTGAGCTGTATCCGCAGTGCTTGCATTTGTATGGTTTTATACCTGGAAAATAAATATTTATTTATTTATCAATACATAGTATAAAACAAAGTCGCTTTCTCTGTCCCTATGTATGCTTAGATCTTTAAAACTATGCAACGGATTTTGATGCGGTTTGTTTTAATAGATTGAGTCATTCAGTGGGGAGGTTTTTAGCATAATTTTATCCCCATATTCCTACGGGAACGGGAACTACGCGGGTGAAATCGTAGGGCGCCGCTAGTACTAATATAAATTAGAATTGAATTATTGTTTTACGCATTTAGGTTTATTGAAAAATTAAAAATTTAAAAAACCCCCAACACAATTACTTTCAAACCCCCATAACTTTTAAACGGGTCATCGATTTTCATCAAACATGTCTAAGAACACTCGCACGTAAGTCCCCTTTAATACAAAAAAAAAACTAAATTGAAATCGGTTCATCCGTTCGGGAGCTATGATGCCACAGACAGACAGATACACACACACACACACACACAGACACGTCAAACTTATAACACCCCTCTTTTTGCGTCGGGGGTTAAAAATGCAATCCAAACCGCCACAAAATTCAAAATTCTTTATTGCTTGCTAAGTGTAGGTACATAACCGGGACCCATAAACGTTGTTCATAGTTAGCCCCGGATCTAGGGGGGCAGGGGGGCAAGCCGGTGTCCGTGCCCCGGGCGGCAAGTTCAGGGGGGCCGCAAAATTCACACTTTACCTACAGATGAATGGACAACTGAGCGGTTTTAAGCAGAAGCCGACTAACTCCGAAAATCTAGTTTTGAGATATGGCGGTCTTTGTAATTTTTTATTACAGAAAAGTTTCTTTAAAAAAATACGTTAAAACAAATTTAAAAGGAAGTAGTCATCTATACTAATATTATAAAGAGGAAAGATTTGTTTGTTTGTTTGTAATGAATAGGCTCCGAAACTACTGGACCGATTTCAAAAATTCTTTCACTAATGGAAAGCTAATTTATCAGTGCGTGACATAGGCTATATTTTATCCCCGTAATCCCACGGGAACGGGAACTACGCGGGTGAAACCGCGGGGAGCTACTAGTGAATCATAATACCGAGATGGTCTTACCTTGGTGTATATTAACATGTTCTTGGTACAAAACGCTGTTACTCGTCGAATAGTCACACATATAACATTGGTAAGGTTTCTCTCCGCGGTGCATCTACAAACAAGAATATTATACCACTACATAGTATAAAACAAAGTCGCTTTCTCTGTCCCTATGTATGCTTAGATCTTTAAAACTACGCAACGGATTTTGATGCGGTTTGTTTTACTTGGACTTGGCACGAGTTTGTCTAGGTTTCATTACTTTTTAGAGATAAACAAGCAGCTCCATCGAGACTTGGCTAGTGTTTTACAGAATGTTTTTGGTGGGATAGGGGGCGTCCATTCATTACGTGAGGTATTCTAGGGGGGGAGGGGGTCAAGCTAAATCTTTCCAAATCTCACTTAGGGGGGAGGGGGGGGGGTCTTGGCATAAATCACGTATATAAAAAAGTAATATATAAAAATAAAATATATAATAATATAAATAAAATATATAATAATAATATATAAAAATATATTGTTTGATATGAAATATTTAATTTTGATTGTTGATTGTAATTTTAAATTACGTTAATATTCGCAAATACTAGTCTTCAATAAGTATCTAACAGAACAAGTTTTTTTTTCTCAATAATCCAACACGTTTACTGTTCAAATACAAGTTTTCAAGAATCTCGCCTGAGATTAGGGGAGGGGGGAGGGAGTTAAGGAATATCTTACGATATCTCACCAAGGGGGGAGAGGGGGTCGAAAAATTGTCAAAAATGCCTCACGTAATTAATGGACGCCCCCATATACATATTTTACCTTTCTAATATGTCTTATCATTTTGTCTCTACATTTGGAAGTAAACCGCTGACACTCCGAACACTTATAAGTCACTTCTACATTTTCATGTGGCTGCAGTTCTTCAGGGATTCTGAAAATTAATAAATACTTTACAATGAAAATACTGTGTAACAACCAAGTGGATACAATCTCAATCAACTACACCATTCGGTCATCAAACTGACTGACTGACATAGTGATATATCAACGCACGGCCCAAACCACTGGACGGATCGGGCTGACATTTGGCATGCAGGTAGATGTTATGGCGTAGGCATCCGCTAAGAAAGGATTTTGACTAATTCTACCCCCAAGGGAATAAAAGGATGAAAGTTTGTATGACGGAAGTCATTATTCCGGACAAAGTCACAGGCAAAATTATCTACTATATAAAAATAAGTCGGGTTTTCCTTCCTGACGCTATAACTTGAGAACGGCTAGACTGATTTGGCTGATTTTTTCTTTTGTAGTTTTCTAATACTCTGTAGAAGGTTCTTATGTAAAAAAATCTGGAAAATCAACAGGGAAATTGGACCCGTGCGAAGCAGGGGCGGGCCGCTAGTCAAAATATAAAGTTTAACAAGAATTGTATCCGGCTTTGGTTCAAATAATCTGCCTGCAAGTACTTACTCTTTTTTCTCTGTTTTTATTAAGAGCAAGTCGTCAAATCCCACTGTAACTGTACTCATTTTGTTTTTTTTACATTTACTTTTTGATTAACCTGGAAAATACAAAATTAAAAATGATAAACTTGTCTATTTCAACTTAAATTATAAATAATTGTTGTACTTAATATTAATTTATTAAAAATTAGCTATGCCCAGCGGCTTCACTCGCGAGATTCCTGTTTTCAGTCGTTTGCGTGACTTAGATAAAATAGTAAGAATAGATTTCAAAATATTTTCTTTATCCATAGATAGCAATACCCTTTTTTTTAAGCTAGTTCGTAATTGAAAACAGAAGATTTTAACTGAATTAGGATTTAAACAAATTTAAAAAGTATAATAAATGATTCCGAATACTTTTTAATAACAAATTAATGAATATTTAAACAAAATAGGCTACTTACGTTTTCCATAAAATACTAAAGTTAATTTAATGAAAATAACTATTGTAATTATCGTAGTACACCACAAACATTTATGCAACACCCACGCATGATTAAAGCTAGAAAATATAGGTAAATTATTAGATTTTATACTGATTTCGTAAAAATAATTGAGACAAGCTTGGCTATCTTGTTTACTATTTTGACAGTATTAAAATGAATGAATGACTTTGATTGAGTGAATAAAGTAATACGACAGTTTTTCAGTACTACTGGAGTACTACTAGAGTGACGTTTCTGACGCGAACACGGGCTAACACTGCGCCACTTGTTGTCTTGTTTTTGTTGTTAAATCTTACGTTTTTGTCACATCGCGCCAAAGATTCATGAAGCTGTTGTGTGGAATTCGCTCGTGTATTGTTGTCATTATGTTTTAAATGATCTAAGTGAGTTAAATTGATAGAAAAGTGTACTCAGTTGGTGTTATTTCTGCTTTAAGAGGGTAGTAAGCAAACAAGTTTTTGTTATTCTATTGATATTTTTATGTCAAGAGTTGACAGTGTCATTTGAAGTTTACTTTTTCTTGACATTGACATTTCTTCCTAATTTTTTTTTTGACATTTTACACCTCCAGTATGGCCAAGTGTTCCGGATGTGGCAAATTTATTTCTCCAACAACCGCAGCCCAATGTAGTGTATGCCCGTTAACATACCACAAGGGGTGCATATCATTATCAGACTCGGCCGTGGTTAATAAGGACTGGGTATGCCCTTGCTGTAAAAACAAGACTCGCAAAGGAGACAACAACAGCACGCCGGTAAAGCCGCTTGGTGAGCCTCAGACACAATCCCCTCCGCATAAGGCCTCCACCATCTCCTCTCAAGTCCCGGGTGACTTCACCGGGATGTATGATGAGATACGGGAGTGGATGGCCGAGATCCGAGAGTTCAGAAAGGAGATGTCCGAGCTCAAGGTGTCCTTGGCCGGCGTCTCGGAGCGCCTGGACGGGCTCGAACGCAGGCTCGAGGCAGTCGAGACGAGGGAGCCCGCTATTACCAACACCGCGGAACTCGAGCAGACCGTTGCAGCCTTACGACTGGAGCTCAACGACCGAGACCAGGAAGCGCTGCTGTCCGATCTGGACATCGGCGAGCTGCCGGAGGAGCGCGGCGAGAGCGCGGTGCACGCTGTGCAGGTGCTGGCGACGCGGCTGGGCGTGGCGCTGGACGAGCGCGACGTGGTGTTCGCCGAGCGCGTGGGGCCGCCGCCCGCGGACGGCGCGCCGGGCGCTCGGCGTCCGCGCCGCCTCGTGGTGCGGCTGGCGCGCCGGCGTCTTCGGGACGAGCTGCTGCAGGCGGCGCGAACTCGCCGCACGATATCGGCGCCTGGCGAGCCAAACCGTCGCATTTATATCAATGAGAGGCTGACCCGCCACAACCGTCATCTCTTCCATCGGGTCCGTGAGGAGTGCCGTGTTAAACACTGGCGCTTCGCATGGACAAAACGGGGCCGCATATTTGTCAGGCAGGGAGAAGGCACTTCTGTCCGCCAGGTTCATTCTACTGAAGAACTGGAGAGGATATTTGGCGGCGAATCTGGCACTGGAAAAAATTTAAACTAATTTTTAATATGTTTGGTTGCATTAATTCATTTTATTTGTGTTTGTTACTTGTTATTCTTGTTCTTTTTATTCCTCATTTTACTACTGTTCATGTCTTTTTCAGCCCTCATTTAAATAACTCAAACTATTTTCACTTGTTTAAAAATTTATTTCTTTATCATACAATTTTATCATTATTATATTTCAACTTTGTCACAGAATATAATCGCAACTCACTTATGCTATTTTACATATTTTCTAAAATTTATACACATTATTTACTTTTTAAAATCAATCTCACATCTAATTGTGGCCGGTATTGTACGAACTTGAGCCTGTACTACTATTTTAATTATTATAAATTCTCTTTAACAAGCTGTACTCACATGAAAAATACTAATTTAATATGGAAATTCAAAGCGCATTATGGTTAAGTTGAAATACCTAAAAGTTGGAATTTTTAATGCTGGCTCCCTTAACACGGGGCATGAAGAGTTTTTACTTGCCATGGAGGACCTCGCCCCTGACATTATGGCGATAAATGAGTGTTGGATTAGACCAGGGCAAGAGGATAATGCACCAGTGATGCCCGGTTACCGAGTGCTCCTCACACCGAGACCTGACCATATCAGGGGAGGAAGAGGGGGTGGTGTCGGCTTCTACATCAGGAAAGGTCTATTTGCCAGGAAACTGCAACACCCTCTGTCCTGCGACTCTACCGTTGAACAGACTTGGATCAGCATTAAGATAAATAACACTCTCCTCGCAATTGGCACAGCGTACAGACCACCATGGGCAAATATTGAATCTTTTTTTAATGCAGTCACCGAGTCTGTTGTCTCGTTCTCTTCTTATGATGGCCTAATATTACTAGGGGACTTTAATATAGATATGCTCAAAGTAGGCTGTAAGCAAAAGCAACTTAATCAATTTTTAAACTCTTTAAAGTTAAATCAATTAGTCACTGAGCCAACTCACTTCACACCAACTAGCCAAACCTTAATTGATCTGATATGTACTGATATTTATAACACACAGCATGTTAATGTGAAGTACTCCCCAGACCTTGGACACCACGCCATGATAACAGCTGAATTTAAGATAAAACATCCTAAGCCATGTCCAATATGGGTAACTTATAGGCCACTTAAAAATATAGTGCCAGAGCATCTTAATTCAATTCTGGATTATGTGAACTGGGATTATATAAGGCATATTTCAGACTTGAATCACAGGGTATTCAATTTCACCCAAACTATTACTACAGTTTTTGACCTTCTTGCTCCTGTCAGAACCCGTAAGTTTAGACACCCCCCTCATCCCTGGATAACTGATACGGTCAAAGCTATGATGCGTATAAGAGATGAGTATCACAATAAGCTCAGAGCATATAAGACTGACACATTGAGGAAAAGCTACCTAGATATGAAACACTTGGTTGTAAATGCCATGGAGTCTGAGAAAAGAGGCTATTTCTCCTCACATATCAACTCTAACATAAGGTGCTCTAAAAAGTTGTGGCAGAACTTAAAGAAGACCATCTTACCGGATAAAAAAGCTGGTGTTGAACTTCCGCCGCAATTTGATAACCCAGACGTCATAAATGCTCATTTTCTAAATATGCCTGGTCAAAGTAGTGCTACAATATCTCAGCTTTCATTCTTTGAATTTCACCGACACAGCACATGCACTTTCACGCTTGAGCCTGTAAGTGAAGATTTGGTCTTCAATATCATTAAAGGTATGAAATCTAATGCGCAGGGCTCAGACTGCTTGTCACTGGAAATGATTACTCTCACGCTACCTCAATCACTTAGCACCATTACATCCATCATCAATCATTCCATTCTGAGCAGTACATTTCCCTGTGCTTGGAAAACTGCAGTTGTAAGACCCATCCCTAAAAATAGTAGTCCATCAGATCTGGCAGACCTCAGACCTATCAGCCTCTTGCCCTGTCTGTCTAAAATATTGGAAAGGGTGGTATGCAACCAGTTGACTTATTACCTGGAGAGTAACAACATCCTACCTAAATACCAGTCAGGTTTCCGCAAGCAGCACAGTACTGCAACTGCACTCTCTGATGTTGTCGACAACATATTAACAGCACAGGACCAGGGACTTATTAGTGTACTTGTGCTGCTTGATTACTCGAGGGCATTTGACTGTATTAACATCACTCTCCTAATATCAAAATTAGCCTTTTATGGTTTTGACATCAGCACAGTTAATTGGTTCAATAGCTATCTCAGCGGAAGGTCACAATTTGTTCAGCTGCATGGTTTAGACGGTTTGAACGTAAATTCTGCTCCACAACCCGTACAACGCGGCGTGCCTCAAGGCTCAATACTCGGCCCCATACTGTTTATATTGTACTGTGCAGACATCATAAAAACCATTGACCATTGCAGCTACCACTTGTATGCAGATGACCTGCAGCTTTACTACTCTTTTGCTCCATCCAATGTTGTATCGGCTGTTGAAAATATTAATAGGGATTTGGCTAGTGTCCATGATTGGTCTAGACTTAATGGATTAGTATTAAATCCAAAAAAATCGAAATACATGGTTATAGGCTCCAGACATAAAGTCAAACAGCTGGAACATATCAATCTACCAATCCTCATTGATAACGAACCAGTTGAGCGTGTGAGTACAGCTAGAAATCTCGGCATTGTGTTTGATAACTACCTTAACTTTGAACCTTATACTATGGAGTGCGTCCGTAATTGTTTTTACAGACTCAAAGTGCTGTACAAGATCAGACCATACTTAAGTGTCGAGCTAAGAATTAAACTATGTGACACACTTATACTTTCCAAACTGAACTACTGTGACACTGTTGTAGGTCCTTGTCTTTTGAGCAGAACAAAAAAACTTATTCAGCGGGTACAAAATGCTTGTGCACGTTTCTGCTTCATAATTCCTCCAAGATCCCATGTAACACCATTCTTGAATAATTCTAACCTAATGAAGATGGAAACACGCAGAAAGTTACACATGTCTACTCTTTTATTTGGAATTATTAAGTCTCAAACTCCAACTTACCTATTTGAGAAACTATCCTGGGCGGAGGCAAGCAGGTTGTACCCGGGTCGAACCATAACTAACGTGCTAAACACTCATAAACACCACTCGGCGGCTTTCCGTGGCTCTTTCAAATATGCCGCTTCCCGTTGCTGGAATGACATTCCTCCTCCCATACGCGAGCTAAAAACAGTGACTACTTTTAAAAAATATTATAAAACTCACCTCTTGGATCACCAAAAAACACTTTAATTATAGCTAAAATCTACAAATGGATAACTAAAACAAAATTTTACTCACCTCATAGTTATGCTCAACGGGCGGTATTTTGGGAATGTCATTACGCCACTATAAAGTAAGTGTGCTGGTTCCTCCCTTTACTCTGGTTAGACCATGCTTGTATTTATGTGATTGCGTTTATATACTATGTTTTTCTCATTATTTAAATGTATAATTTCAGTAAACTTTTCCTATGTTTAACTGTGGGCTGTTAAGTTTAAACATCAAACAAACAAGCCGATCCAATGGTTGAGTGACTTGAATGGCGGAACGGAAATGACGTTCATCGTTCATGTCTAGTGACGTGACTCGTAGATTACGTGACAGGATCGATATATATTTTTAGTCAATTTACCGGTTTTTTCGTGTGTTGCTTTTTGTTGTATTTATTGTTATATTATTAATTGATTGTTTATTATGATTTATTGATTTATTTATTGGAATACATATAACTACATTTAGTTCTTGAATGTATTAGGTTTAATTATAATGTGTAAAAAATATTATTGTATTGTTGCTTAATTAATGTTGTCTTGTCTGTGTTTGCTGTCAGAAGGGTCGCTGTCAGGGTTCTGTCGGAAGACCAGCGTTCCATCGTGACTTAACACGATGGAGCTATAGCTGAGACAGAACCATTTCAGCACACCTTTTGTTTCCTTTTTATTTGGTGTTTATTTATTGTTTGTTTCCTTTTTATTTGGTGTCTGAATAAATGTTTTCTTTCTTTCTTCTTTCTTTCTTTTAGTCAGAGACCACAGAGAATCTTGGTCGTGATTATTAATCTACGATTGCGACGAATTTCCAGAGAGAATCCTGGTCGTGATCCTTATTCTATGAATTTCTGCTTCTAAAAAAAAAAAAAGAAGAATGCATAGAATAAGGATCACGACCAAGATTCTCTCTGGTCTCATTATCTAAGGAAGAATGTATTAATTTTAAATCTAAAAATAGCGCGTTTGTCTAGTGAAATTAAAGTGCAATGATTTAAAAATCTTAATTCTAGTATAAATAGAGAGTAAAAGTAATGGCAAGCGTTTTGTGGAAAAACTTTAGCGAAAAGTTATTCAAAGAGCCTCTGTCTAAAACTTGCACCTATGAGATTATGTCCCTGCTGACCCCCAACGTAGCTCCTACGATTTTTGCGTATACCCTCTATATTTTTTTTACAGATATTTATTCATCTTCTACCCTATTTACACTATGCTCCTGCTCCTGCTATTCACGCTGCCGGAAATATTTCCGTGGATGTATTCTATTTACACTATGCCGCAATGAGCAAGGAAGTGAGGAGGGAAGTGGGCGAGGACATAGTGTAAAGGGGTCACTCGCAACTGCTACTCGTCAAGCGCTGCCGTCACCTGGTACGTGAGGACTGAGTGAAATAGCGTATATGTTCTCTCTCGCGATATTTATAATATTTAACGCGGCTGAAACCGCGGGCGACTATTTATTTTCTTTTTTTTTTAAATCTTAACTAAATAAAACCCAAAAATAAATAACCATTTATTTATTAGCTGCACATATTACAATTAACTTACATTACTTTGTGACAACTGATACATACAGACAACATTGAGATCCATACTAAATATTACTTAAATACATAAAATTATATCAATTATTATTTATTAAATTATTCGGTAAATTAATATTAAAAACGGTGTATTCTCTATCGTAGTACTTTAGCTGCCTTATTATTGTTAACTGCTTAAACCTAGGTTTAACAAAATCGATGTGATGCCTAATTGGACCCCCCCCACTCCTAGATATAATACCAAGGCTAACGCTTCTTGCGATTGAAGATTGATTTATATCTCGATTTTAACACATCTTCCAACGTTATTTTCGAACAGAGGGATTAAGACTAAATAATTAATATTGGGCGAAAGTTGACTGTAATAGACAATAAACTTATTTCTATAGTTTGCGGGTACCTAGACAACTTTCAATTACATTTTTCCCCAATAACAAGTTTTTTCACATTAAAAAAAGTTTTTTTTATTAATTTAAATTATTCCTGTTATCCCGTTAGTTTACATTCAAAATGATAGGAAATACACCATAAATACTAATTAACAGAATTTGATCGCGCGATGATATCAAACACTTGATATTACTTAGTGCGAAATCGCGCCGAGCGGTGCGGGGCGACGGAGCGATTTTATACATCATACATCTTTGATTTTAGGCACCGCTTTTTGACGGTTATATAGTCTAACTAAAGTATATAACAAACATGTTATTTAACATAGTTATATAACATTTTTATTAATGTAGGTAGATGTTATACACCCCTATTTTGAATTCGAGATACTTAATCACACAGCTAATGTAAACGACGGGTGACAATATAATAGTGAAGTTAGTTTTTATCCTATGCTTTTATTTAAAAAGTTATGATAAGTCAAAGTTTTTCAAAATCCCGCCGAATTTTATTGTTATTCTACACCGAACAACCGGCGAACGCTGCGATACACAGCTGAGCGCGGTCATCGACCCGAGCCGTCACAGAATACTTGATAGCTAGTGTGCCGTCTGGTAATACGACATTTATTTGGTATTTTTTAAAGATAAGTAATCGACTATCATTTTTGATATTTTTATTGGATATATGGATTCAGTTACTGCTACAGATATTCTGATTTTAATAAGTCCCATCCCATCTTTCAAAATAAGGGTGTATAGTTTTAAGGTGGATATTGGCGAGTCAGTCGAATTGATCAGTTGATCTGGTGTTCATCCAAAAATGATCATAAATCACTAGATTCCAGTGGGGAAATGTTGGCCTAAAACTTTTGGAGTGACGCCACAGTTTTGTCTGGACTGATCAGATCAACTGACTCGGCCACCTTTTTTACATAATCAAGACCTTTTACATAATAAAATTACATGAAGCTACAGCGAATTTCGTTTAAAATCAGTCCGTCAATTTCAATTTCTTTCCAAAACATTTATTACAATTATTATGTACATTATATAAAAATGAAATACATGATAATCCTATTTTTTTATTTATATATTAAATTAATTGTGTGATCGATAAATAAATTCTTTTTTATGTTTTAATTAGATTATTTTAACTGAAAACTTATGAGGTAAAATTATGGCGAACATTTTTAATGGTTAACGCACACTACAAATTATTACATAGTATAAAACAAAGTCGCTTCCCGCTGTCTGTCCCTATGTATGCTTACACCTTTAAAACTTCGCTACGGATTTTGATGCGGTTTTCTTTAATAGATAGAGTGATTCAAGAGGAACAATTTTAGAATAAATTTATCCCTACATTCTCACGGGAACGAGAACTACTCGGGTGAAACCACAAATGCTACTTTTTATCCCCAATTGTGTTTATTACGCTTTCACGCGTTAGCCAATTTTAATAAAAATTGAAAAAGATTATCCCTACTAATATTATAAATGCGAAAGTAACTATCTGTCTTTCTGTCTGTTACCTTTTCACGGTTAAACTACTGAACCGATTGACTTGAAATTTGGTACAGGGGTAGCTTGTTCCGGGGAAGAACATAGGCATGTTTTATCCCGAAATTCCTACAGGAACGGGAACTACGCGGGTGAAACCGCGGGGCACAGCTAGTAAAGCCCATAGGCTACTTTTTATCCCTGAATTCTCACGGGAAAGAGAACTACACGTATGAAATGTGTATGGTCCCTAAGCTGGCCGCATGGAAGTATTAAGAGCGAGACACAAAGCCATCTTTCTTACGGATGTAACAACAAAGTGTATAAAATGCTTTGCAGTCTGTAGTTTGTGTAAACCATTAAAATATAAAATATTTTGTACAACGCAATATCAGTCGAGGTTACTGATAAACGAACACATTTATTGAGTCACAATCTTTTCTGTGCCGGTGACAGCGTCGCTGTTGCATCTTTTGGTTGTCAGTTTATTGAAAATGTATCCAAATGACATTAGAGTCACAATGACAATAGGAGCTTCCAATTTTGGCCGCCGGCACAGAAAAGATTGTGACTTAATAAACTGAATTATTTTAAATTGTAAACACATCGAAATATGTTTTGTCTGTCGCCTAGCGACAGTATTTTAAATTTTTATTACATTTAGGTAAAAAATTAGCTGGCGGAAAAATATAAGAATAAATGAAACCGCTGTCATATAGCATTGTATCGGCGGGTGCCATAGTCCCCATAGTTCCCCTATATCCAGTCTATTGAACATCCCATTCCCATAACCCAGTCGTAGTTTTCCATAAATTTGCAATAGTCCCAGCAGAACCGGGGACTGTCCTTGGATGCATTTTATAGTGTTATACAGAGATAGTCGCCGGATTGTGCACCCTTTACACAAGATTAAATATGTCAAAGGGCTTCCATGTGTTGGCTTTGGCCCCATACTAGCCTTCCAAAAGACCGGGACTCCTTAATAATCCCGTGAATGGAAAAGAAATCAAACCACGGTCAGAATATTTTTTCGGCTTAATGGGTGTGTACGAACATTCCGTTACATTAATTTAATTTAACTGTCAGTATACTTAAAAAAAAATTTGCTAAATTTAATCCCGATCCCGTGGGAATTTTGGGATGCAAAATATCCTATATGTTATTTCCAGTTATGAAGAACATCTGTACTGAGTTTAGTCTAAGTAGATACAGTCGTTTTTGCGTGAAAGAGTAACAAACATCCAAACTCACAAACATACAAACTTTCGCATCCTACTAATATTATAAATGCGAAAGTTTGTATGTTTGAAGTTTGGATGTTTGTTCCACTTTCACGCAAAAACTATTGAATCGATTTAGATTAAATTTGGTACAGATGTTCCTTACAACTAGGAATAACACATAGGATACTTTTTATCCCGAAATTCCCATGGGATTGTGTATAAGTAATCGTATGTTTTATTGTAACTTTTTGTAGTCGCAAAACGTACCAATAGATGGCGCTGTTATTTAATTTTTTAACACACGATGGTGAATTGTGCCGAGATTGTATGATACTACGAACTACGCATGCGCAAGGGAGTGGGTACTACGCAGGTAAAACCGCGGGGCGCTGCTAGTTTATAATGTAAGCAGAATGAAAAGAGTACAAAAAAAACTAGTATTTTCAGCGGTTTCATTCATTTTTATATCGTAATCGCCACCCTGTATATAATATATCCCATACACAAAAATGGGATATAAGTTGGGATATATCCTAATAGAACTAACATGTTTAACCCCTGTCCAATGTCGAAAAAGGTCGACGTAGTTAGTACGACAATCAACAAATAATGTGATGTAGTTAGTACTACACCTGACAAATAATGTTGATGTAATTAGTACGACATTCGACAATGCTTCGTGAGTGCTGTGCTGCTATATTTTGGTTAGACTTTTGAGGGCTCTAACTCCCCAAAACGACTGTCGATGATGTTAGTACGACAGTTTTAAGTGATTTCATTTTTGTTGTAAAAATTTAAAACAGCTAGTTTTTTTAGTTTTAATAGGTTGCCGAAATTTAGAGGACATTTTGCATTTGTGTAATGTTAAAAAAGAATTTAGATCTTTATAATATCTTTATATATTTTTTGGTTTTTTTTTTCTGCAATTAATTGGACAGGGGTTTTACAAACAATTTTCATTTTGTTTGAATAGTTGAAATATAAAACGGCTGAACAGCTGAATTTGGCACTCAGGTTTAGAACCCGGAGTTTTAGACTTGGGATGCTTTATATCCCAAAATTTTCAAAGACGCATTCTTCGAAAATTACGTTCTACACAAAATATCTGTATTTTTGGAAATGGGATACTTTATATCCCATGATTGATCAAAGAACGTTTAAATATTATATGCAGACTAACTTAGGTATAATAATTTATCTTACAATTAATTAATGCCCCTTACAAGGTTTATTAATATTATATAACATATTATTATAAATATATAATTATATTAAGGATATTTTCGAGCAAATTGGTTCGGAAATACAGCGATGGTGATATTGTATCGAAGACTATAGGTATGTATATGTTTATGTACAGTCTCGGAATGAAAATGGTTGACTGACTTATCACTACATAGTATAAAACAAAGTCGCTTTCTCTGTTCCTATGTCCCTATGTATGTTTACATCTTTAAAACTACGCAACGGATTTTGATGCGGTTTGTTTTACAGGTAGACTGAATGAAGAGGAAGGTTTTTAGCATAATTTTATCCCCGCATTCTCACAGGAGCGGGAACTACGCAGGTGAAACCGCGGGGCGCTGCTGTACTACTGTATATTATCCGAACTATTTTGCTCGCAAATGTAGTCGATGCTGTCGTATATATAAAATAAAATAATGAAATATCTGAACCAATATTGGTGGAATTTACAGTGGCTGAAGAATCGGAGAGTAATAGACTTTAAAATATTTTTAAATTCATTTCCCAAATATTGAAAAAAAAAAAGTTTTTTTTTTATAAATTTGTTTTTTTTTTATCTACTAACCTTTTCTTAAACGCTGGTAAATATCGCGTTGCAGACAGTAAAATTTAGTTACTTACAACAATTTAAAAAACAATTATGTACTTAACTTAAACAATTGCAATAAAAAAAATCAAATAATAAAAAAACCTAAACTTACTAACCTAACCTAATTTATAGTAAAACTTAAAAATAAATAAAATCTGGTATCACTATTAAAAAAAACCTCTTTTTTTGAAGTCGGTTAAAAAGGGACTTTAATTTTTTTAACTGGTATCATTCGAGAGTTGTTATAAAAAAATAGTTTGTTCCGTTCTCAAATGTCGATCTTAATTTTAGTACGACACGAGTTTAGTCCGTCAACCGACAACAACTTATGGCCTTTCCCAATATTAAATCTATCCATCATCTTGCTTGTCGACACATATAAATAATCTGTCATTTTACATACATCAAATGAAACCCGTTTCCCGTTGTCACGCCATAACTTGAGAACGGCTAGACCGATTCGGCTAATTCTTTTTTTGCTGTGTTTGTTATTGTCAGGAGAAGGTTCTTATGTAAAAAAAAACTGGAAAAGCAAACGGGAAACTTGGACCCGTGCCAAGACGGGGCGGGCCACTAGTTTATGATACATATATTGAGCCACAATCTTGTCTGTGCCGGTGACAGCGTCGCTGTAATCGCATCTTTTGGTTGTCAGTTTATTGAAAATGTATCCAAATGACGTTAGAGTCAAAATGACAATAGGAGCTTCTAATTTTGGCCGCCGGCACAGAAAAGATTGTGGTACAGTAGTTTTAAAATTAAGATATATTTTGTCTCTCATGAAAAAGTTATATTTGAATTTTTTAAAATTATTTCTACTTATAAATATTTTAGTATGATACCTTTTAAGCCTTGTAGTAATTAAAAAACTTCAAAATTAGACAGTCTTTCTTCAGTGACGTATAACATAACATAATCATTCACTACATCATCTCATTACAGTAACTGACCCCTAACTAAGTTCGTAACTTGTATCTAGGGTATCAGAAACTACGCACACACTCATTCACACACACACCCAGACCGAGATAAACATTTATGGTTCACACAAATATTTACCCCGTACGGGAATCGAACCCGCAACCTTACGGATGGCAGTCCGGCATGGTGACCACTCTGCTGTCGAGGTCTTTAAAGGTATTAAAACTACATGATGCCATAAGCAATCCACGCCTGTGACCCCCTATCCTTATGTCAACTAGAATGTCAAACACAGGTTTGTGCTTCTTCTGGCGCCCCCCCCCCCCACCCCCCAGACGTGACGCCTTAGGCAATCACTTAATTTGATTAAGGGTTAATCCGGAACTGTCATTCTTAAAGCGCACTAGAAAAAAGATCTTCATTACTTTAAAGCTAAAAAATAAGACGGTATATAACAAATAATAATAGAATCTACTCACTTATCGCCAAATCCCATAGGAACTCCCATAGAGTCTATTTCACGATCTTCAAGTAAACTTACTCACCAAGTTAAGTGAGTGTTGTCTACTTCTTACTTTATATCAAGTGACAAAGACAAAACATGTGAGTAGTGAACGGAACTATTGAAGATCGTGAAATAGGCCTTTAGCCACACAAAATACGCTCTCAGACACGCAAAAAAATTAAAAAGACATGTTTTTAGACACCAAAACATAATTAAGTAGGAGGCGGTTTGGGCGGTTCATCTTTCTCTTCCTTTTTAGTATAAGTAACTTCACAATCCGGCCTTAAGCTTCTAAAATGTTCCACTCCCTCATCAGTAACACTTGTGCCACTAAAATCTAGCTGTTGCAGAAACGGTGCCGCTGTGGCCAAGTGATTTAAACTTAGATTTGTAATGCCTCTGAATCCTGTCACGGATAAGACCCTCAAATTGGACCTATCTGGTCGTGCATGGGGGTCATTAAGAGGAACTGGCATGGGACCATGAGGGCCTATGTGGACGTAGTTTATGTTCTCCCCAGCTGCTCTTCCAAAGCGTCTTATAGCTGAGTCTGTAACCAAGGAAGCTCTGTCTAATCTTTGGCCTCTGTAGTACTGCATATGTCTGCCTGGCCAGTGATGATTATGGCTCAAGTCCACTGGTTCCGGGTTTAAATTGATCCATGGAGGCATTTCTAATTGATACATCTGGTGTCGCCTCCTGCCAACATTGACGACTAAAATCTTCTGCCTAGGCGGATTTTCTTCAGGAACTTGTGCCTCATTAGGCCTGTTTTCAGCTTCAGGTATATTAGCGTTGACATCACTATTATTGTTTGTAATATCACTGTTTTCAGGGGTTTCTCCTGAATCTTCATTTTGAAGCATAACGCCTTGAATAACTAATGCTTGGTTGAATCGTGCATTGGCGTTTTCGTTGGTAGATTCATGGGTGATAGGATTCACAAATTTGGATGTGCTGGCGCCTACGTTGACGCCTAAACGAGCCCTTTTAGGCTTTGATGGGCCATCATCATCATCATCCGACGAATCATCATACTGGCTTCTATCATCTTTAGGCCTTTTCCCATCTTTAAGGTGTGGTTCATCTTCAGGATACTGCTTATCTTTGTTATCAGGGTCCTGATATTTCTGATTATCAAGCACTTCCTCATCATCATCTTCATCATCAATTTTCATCTTTTTCGAAGGATCATCATCATCATCGTTTTTCCTTTTGCTGTTGTTATCTTGGTTGTTATCATTATTTTGGTTTCCATCTTGGTTGTTATCATTATTTTGGTTTCCATCTTGGTTGTTATCATTATTTTGGTTTCCATCTTGGTTTCTATTATTTAGGTTTATATTATTTATGTTTCTGTTATTCTGGTTGTCCCTCGGTGGTGCTACAAAGAAGAAGTCTGGAGGGGGTCTATTTCTGTTAGCGCTCGGTAAACCAAAATCGTCTAGGATTCGGAACGTTCCACCCCCGTTAAATCCCGGGATATGTCCTACAGCTAAAGGCCTGGAAAAGGATATTAGCTTTTTAGTTTTTTTAGACAGGATATATGATTTTAGAATAGGGATTTCGACAGGGTAAACAAAATGAAATTCTAATTAGTCCGTCAGATATATTTAGAAAAAATATTAGACACGTATTTTTTGTTTCATCAAATTAATAAAACTGACTTAGTTATAACGCATTAAAGTTCAGGAGTGGGGGCTTGTGACGATAATTCTTGGTAAAAAATGAATGTAGATGTGACGTCACACGAGTTTTCTATGCACTATATCGTCTTAATTATTTGTTTGTATCAAAAAAGCGAAAATACGTGTCTATTAATATTTTTGCGAAATCTATCTGAGGGACTAATTAGATTTTTTTAGTCGACATCCCTATTTTCCGACTAGGATATGATTTGTACATACAGTGCCACAAGTAAAACCGGTGTTCAATGCCAGTATGGCCACTGTACAGAAAATACCACGAAATATATTCAGTTTTTATCACTTAAGGGAAGGTTCATATCTGACGGAACATGCGTCGCGTATTGAAGAACCAGAACAGACAAATGTATAGAAAAACACTTGACCGTTCACACTCAACGCACTAACGTATAATCGGTTGAGTGTGAACGGTCAACTGTTTTTCTATACATTTGTCTGTTCTGACGTTTCGCGACCGATAATACGCGATGCATGTTCCGTCAGATATGAACCTTCCCGTAGTTTTTATAGTTATCATGGTTATTAGCATTCAAATTATTATAATTAACGGGATATTTACCATGTATATTATTTGTTTCGAGTTTCCGATATTTCGACGCTGCTGCAAGCGCCATGATCACGGATGAACTGATAAATATAACTGATAAATATCGGAAACTCGAAACAAATAATATACATGGTAAATATCCCGTTAATTATAATAATTTGAAGACCTTCCCTTAGGCATGATAACGGCTAAGTATTATCCAAGTTATGCGAAATGATGTTTACAATGAACTCTCAAATGTCAAAGTGAATTTTTAAGTTTTAGTTCCTCAAATCACCACCGCCAACTTATACATGTGGCACTGTATGTAGAAATATTTGACGGATTAACTGATTATTGAGTCACAATCTTTTCTGTGCCGGTGACAGCGTCGCTGTAATCGCATCTTTTGGTTGTCAGTTTATTGAAAATGTATCCAAATGACATTAGAGTCACAATGACAATAGGAGCTTCCAATTTTGGCCGCCGGCACAGAAAAGATTGTGACTCAATAATTTATTTTCTATTAATATGTCAGTTGGTTCACACAAAGGATATTGGGCAAAACGTCCCAAGTACTGTAGCACTTAGAGTGGTACATCATTCGATAGGTATCGTTAAGAGGAACAAATGATTCTACGGGAGTGAAGCCGAATTCCCCGGCAGAAAAAAGTTACAGCCATTTAAAAAATATATATGCCTACTTTATGCAAGGAGTTCCAAGTACTGTAGCACTTAGTGTGGTACATCATTCGATAGGTATTGTTAAGAAGAACAAATGATTCTACGGGAGTGAAGCTGCATCACCCGGCAGAAAAAAGTTACAGCCATTTAAAAAAAAAAATATGCCTACTTTATGCAAGGAGTTCCAAGTACTGTAGCACTTAGTGTGGTACATCATTCGATAGGTATCGTTAAGAGGAACAAATGACTCCACGGGAGTGAAGCCGAATTCCCCGGCAGAAAAAAGTTACAGCCATTTAAAAAAATATATATGCCTACTTTATGCAAGGAGTTCCAAGTACTGTAGCACTTAGTGTGGTACATCATTCGATAGGTATTGTTAAGAAGAACAAATGATTCTACGGGAGTGAAGCCGCATTCCCCGGCAGAAAAAAGTTACAGCCATTTAAAAAAAAATGCATAATCAGTTTAACGTAACACAACCGAGCATAGCTCATTTTTGTTCCCCCAAAGGCCATTTACACTGACTCCTTGAACTAGTTTAACGTAACACAACCGAGCATTTTTTTTTAAATGGCTGTAACTTTTTTCTGCCGGGGAATGCGGCTTCACTCCCGTAGAATCATTTGTTCTTCTTAACAATACCTATCGAATGATGTACCACACTAAGTGCTACAGTACTTGGAACTCCTTGCATAAAGTAGGCATATATATTTTTTAAATGGCTGAAACTTTTTTCTGCCGGAGAATTCGGCTTCACTCCCGTGAAGTCATTTGTTCCTCTTAACGATACCTATCGAATGATGTACCACACTAAGTGCTACAGTACTTGGAACTCCTTGCATAAAGTAGGCATATTTTTTTTTTTAAATGGCTGTAACTTTTTTCTGCCCGGGAATGCAGCTTCACTCCCGTAGAATCATTTGTTCTTCTTAACAATACCTATCGAATGATGTACCACACTAAGTGCTACAGTACTTGGAACTCCTTGCATAAAGTAGGCATATATATTTTTTAAATGGCTGTAACTTTTTTCTGCCGGGGAATTCGGCTTCACTCCCGTAGAATCATTTGTTCCTCTTAACGATACCTATCGAATGATGTACCACACTAAGTGCTACTGTACTTGGAACTCCTTGCATAAAGTAGGCATATTTTTTTTTTTAAATGGCTGTAACTTTTTTCTGTCGGGGAATTCGGCTTCACTCCCGTGGAGTCATTTGTTACCACACTAAGTGCTACAGAACTTGGGACACACTCCATACAAATCTGCCCATTGTCCTTTGACTGTACGTCGCATGGGAATCGAACCCGCAACCTTATGTCCGGTAGTCCAATATGGTGTATCCTATCTGTCATCGCCACGATGTGCCGTGGACCTAGGTTCAACTCCCAGAAAAAGTAAAAAAAGTTCTTTTAAATTCAACTAGGGTATGCCTCTTTTTCTCTTGATAGAACTAACGTTAAGACATTAACCAACTGAGGTCCTAGATACGATACCCGGCTGAAGTAAAATTTTTTGAATTCAACTAGGTTGTAATTAGAATTAATTTTTATAGCGATTTCGGATTTTGAAAAATGCATTCAATTTTTTTTTTCGTTTTTTTTTGACCCGGCAGAGGCGAAAAAAATTTAATGCTTTTTTCAAAATGGGGTATGAGTATATTTATCTCTTGGTAAGAGAAGCAAGTTGGTTTAAGGTTTGATTCTAGCCTAAGATATTTTTTTTTAAAATATTCTTGAAAATTCTTTTGTAATCAACTGGGATATGCCTTTAGCTCTTGTTTACAGAAACCAGCTGGTCCTAGGTACGATTCCCGGCAAAGGCAAAAAAAAATTGAAATCATTCTTGAAAATGCTTTTGAACTCAACTAGGGTGCCTCTTTAGCTCTTGGTGACCGAAACCAGGTACTAAGTTTGATTCCTGGATGGGGTAATTTTTTTAAATCGTTCATAACTCACCGGAACGGATTCATTTGTACGCTGCTAGGGTGAAACAGCTCATCTTGAAATATTTCGGATGTAGAGAGCTTGCTCTTGAAGTACTCTGGTACCTGGAACAACAAATTGTATAGCAGCGTACCGTGGTTTTACTTGTATAAGATCCCAGTCCCGTGGGATTCCACTACATATAAACCTTCCTCTTAAACTAGCTAAAAGCGTGGCTTTGTGGGCTCGCGAGGTCTTTCTTAGTAATTCTATGTTTTATAGTAAAAAAGAAAGAAAATGCTTTAATTCTTGAAAACGCGCGATACCACAGAGGTACCTATGTTAGACCAACAGAAACTTAACATAACATAATCATTCACTCCATCATCTCATTACAGTAACTGACCCCTAACTAAGTTCGAAGCTTGTATCTAGCTAGGGTATGCACACACTCATTCACACACACAATCAGACCGAGACAAACATTTGTGATTCACACAAATGTTCACCCCGCACGGGAATCGAAGGTCGTCTGCATTGTAAATTTATATCCAATATTTTTCCCCCTCCATCTTTATTCAATACTTTTCCCCCTCCATCTATATCCAATATCCCCCCCATCTATATCCAATATGTTTCCCCCCCCCCCTCACCCTGTCCTCCCAGGCGTGCCAGTCGCGGGCGGCGGGCGGCGGGCGGCGCGCGTGTCGGGGCGCGGGCGCGGCCGACACGAACAGCCGCTCGAGCGACGACACCCAGCCCAGCGCCGACACCTCCGAGTCGCCCAGCGGGGACCCGCGCACGTCCAGGTGCTGGAACGACATAGGGTAAGGAAGGGGTCCCACCGCCGGCGATGAGCCAGTAATGTGATGAGGTGGTCAACGAGAAACCTGTACCGGCAAGTGTGCGAGTGAGAAAGTAAACGCTGTTTCGAAATTAACATGAGAACAAATGCTCACGCGGACAGTACCGCTGAACGAGTTAGTTTGTCAGCAAAGTGAACAATCAGCGAGTAAACTATACACCCCTATTTTGAATTCGAGATACTTAATCACACAGCTAATGTAAACGACGGGTGACAATATAATAGTGAAGTTAGTTTTTTTCTTTTGCTTTTATTTAAAAAGTTATGATAAGTCAAAGTTTTTCAAAATCCCGCCGAATTTTATTGTTATTCTACACCGAATAACAGGCGAACGCTGCGATACACAGCTGAGCGCGGTCATCGACCCGAGCCGTCACAGAATACTTGATAGCTAGTGTGCCGTCTGGTAATATGGCATTTATTTAGTATTTTTAAAGATAAGTAATCAACTATCATTTTTGATATTTTTATTGGATATATGGATTCAGTTACTGCTACTGATATTCTGATTTTAATAAGTCCCGTAATTTTAAAAATAGGAGTGTAGATATATGCATCTCTTTCGTTTAAATTCACTGTCCTTTTCTTGGGCGAGAAACTTGCCGATAATAGTTCATCGCTCACTACACCCCCGGCACCACTGCATAAGCCTTAAGTGTGAAGTATAGTGTCGTTATCGGTTTAATAGTTATTTATGGTACAAGCGAGGTAAGTTGGTGATTACTTCCGAGGCGCTATTGAGGCCCGAGCCGTCAGGCGAGGGTCAGAAGATAGCCGAGGATAGTAATCATCAATACACGCGTGTACCATACAACGTTTTTCAACACATTTGCGAAGAAATTATCATTTTTCGCTAATAAATAAACAGTTTTTCAATTCGCGCGCTTGCAACACAACAATGGTGATCTGCCAAAGACTAAAAGAATATACTTATTAAAAAAAAATCGAATGAATGAATGAATGGCGTCGACCATAGACCTACCAAATGTAAGGAAATATAGTTGAAGTTTGTTTTTAAAATGTATGGACACAATTTTTTTGGTATCGAAACTTTTTTAAAATGAAAGCAATTTAAAAAAACAATCTATAACTCACTTGTGAATAAAACGTGTCATTATTCAACTGTTTTTGCACAAATAAGAGCCCCTTTATGAGCAAGTGTGTTGAAAAGATATTTTTCAACACACTTGCTCATACAGGGGCTTTTTGCACCATTCACTGTTTTTTAACCCCCGACGCAAAAAGAGGGGTGTTATAAGTTTGACGTGTCTGTGTGTGTGTGTGTGTGTGTGTGTATCTGTCTGTCTGTGGCATCATAGCTCCCGAACGGATGAACCGATTTTAATTTATTTTTTTTGGATTAAAGGGGACTTACGTGCGAGTGTTCTTAGACATGTTTGATGAAAATCGGTTGACCCGTTTAAAAGTTATGGGGGTTTGAAAGTAATTGTGATGGGGGTTTTTTAAATTTTTAATTTTGTCTTAGATTTTTTATTGTTTTTATTTTATTTTCGTATAAGTATATAATTTGGTTTATTCTTTTGCTTATCATTTATTGTTAAAACTTCTTTTTTGTACCCCCCACAAGACAGGCAATGCCTAGTGTGGGGGCCCGAACTTTTAATTAAGATTTTTTGAAATAAAAATTTTAATTTGAGTTAAGGAACACTACAAACTAAAATAGTCAGTCAAAGTAAAAAATCCTTTATTCAGTTAAGACCTCAATGAGGCACTTATGAACGTCACTGAATCTACCACCGATTCGGAATTACATCAGCCGAGAAGAATCGGCAAGAAACTCAGGCTGGTTTTTTTTAAATAAAATGAAATACAAATGTCACTTATAACTAATGTCAACAATAAAAAACATGTCAAAAGGGATATAAAAAAAAATCTATAAATATAGAAGTAAAATAATGACATAGGTCAAAAACTAAAAATAGCATACTGAGTTATTTTGTTACTAACCTTCAGCGTCTTGAACCCGTATCGAGTAGCCAGCGACGCGTACGCCACAAACTCAGTCAGTCGTGGACAGTCCCTCATGAGCAGAGTATGAAGTTTAACCATCTTACTAATTTGTAAGAGGCAGGATGGCTCCACCCAATCGCATGATGATATGTCTAATTCCTGTAAACAAAATATTTATATATAGATACAAGTGACGAGCTTAGTTAGGGGTCAGTTACTATAATGAGATGATGTAGTGAATGATTATGTTATGTTATATATACAACTAGTAGCGCCCCGCGGCTTTAGCAACGTAGTTCCCGTTCCCGGGGAAGTACGGGGACAAAATATAGCTTTTGTCACGTACCGATAAATTAACTTTTCATTTTGAAAGAATTTTTGGATGGAAGACAGTCTTGGAGCCTATTCGTTACAAACAAACAAACAAATCTTTCCTCTTTATAATATTAGTGTATATCAGTCAGTCAGTCGCGTTTCCTTTTTTTGTTGATTAAGATTTCTTACCTCCAATTGTAGTAGATAATCGTGAATCTTGAACAAAAATGGCTTCTCCATGTTCAAACATTTTGTCCCGAATAACGAAAGTTTCTTTAGAGTAGACGGAATGGAGCACATACGGGTCTGAAAAAAAGAAATTATAAATAAAATAACATTAAATTAAAAAATTTATAACGCCCAACACAATTACTTTCAAACCCCCATAACTTTTAAACGGGTCAACCGATTTTCATCAAACATGTCTAAGAACACTCGCACGTAAGTCCCCTTTAATACATAAAAACTAAATTCAAATCGGTTCATCGTTCGGGAGCTATGATGCCACAGACAGACAGATACACACACACACACACAGACACGTCAAACTTATAACACCCCTCTTTTTGCGTCGGGGGTTAAAAAGGATTAAAAAGAAGAAAAAAATAGTATTGAACTTTAAAAAATAAAGACTGGAATCTATGGAAGACCGCCATATTGTGGATCCTTATAATTATTTTTAAATACTTTTACTATTAAGTATTTTAAAATTGAAAAGGAATTATGAGGGTACAATCAAAATATGAACTTGTGATTGATCGGACATCTTTAAGGGCCCTCGATACGGTCAAACGGATTGACACAAAATTCAAAAAATATTTATTCAATTAAGGCCTCAATGAGGCACTTATGAACGTCACTGAATCTACCGCCGATTCGGAATTACATCAGCCGAGAAGAATCGGCAAGAAACTCGGGCTGGTATTTTTTTTTTAATAAATTGAAATACAAATGTCACTTATAACTAACTAGTAGCTCCCCGCGGTTTCACCCACGTAGTTCCCGTTCCCGTGGGATTAGGGGATAAAATATAGCCTATGTCACGCACTGATAAATAAGCTTTCCATTAGTGAAAGAATTTTTGAAATCGGTCCAGTAGTTTCGGAGCCTATTCATTACAAACAAACAAATAAATCTTTCCTCTTTATAATATTAGTATAGATGTCAACAATAAAAAACATGTCAAAAGGTATATAAAAAAATAAATAAATATAGAAGTAAAATAATGACATAGGTCAAAAACTAAAAATAGCATACTGAGGTTGCGTGTGCAGAAATTTAATGCCAAAAAAATAATTTTGATCGACCAACCGGTCAAACTAGTTGTGTAAACGAAAATGGTTTGACTCAAACCACAATTTACGTGTTTGACTCAATTCGTTTGTCCGTCTCGGGGCCCCTTTAGAAATCCGTCATATGAGATAATAATCTATAACTATGGTGAAAAATAATTATGAGGGTACATATAAAAACGTTATTTTTTTCTGCCAATTAATCAATTGAAATGATTTAAAGAAAAACTAGCTGCGCCCTACGATTTTACCCGCATGGTTCCCGATCCCGTGGGAATTTAGCCGTGAAAAGGTGACAGACAGACAGCGTTACTTCCGCATTTATAATATTAGTAAGGGCCTATTTCACCATCTTCAAGTAACGTTCCGAGTAGCTGTCACATGTTTTGTCTTTGTCACTTGATATAAAGTAAGAAAGAGACAAAACTAATTTAACTTGGTGAGTAACGGTACTTGAAGGTACTTTCTCAGGCACCGAGCTAATGTAACCTTATTGTGAGAGAAAATAAATAAATTTTGATTCGATTTAAGGTCGTGAAATAGGCCTATTATAAATAAACTTCTAACTCACCATCAAAGCATCGAAGACACAGTACTCCAGCGACAATTCCACTAGCTTATGACACTTTCTTCCCAAGATCTGCAAAGACCTGCTTGACAGTAACACTTGATGTTTGATCCTCTCTAACGCGTCAAATTCCGCTAGCTGACGTTCTTGTTCGCTTAGCTCAGCCTGAGTGAAGGTTGGGCTGTATTGGCCGTTTGAGCTAGTTGGGCCATTTGGTTCAACTTTACTTGAGCTGGTTGGATCAGTTTTACTTGAACTTGGGCCACTTGGATCAATTTTACATGAGCCATTTTGGCTGCTCGTACTTGGGCCATTTGGATCAATTTTACTTGAGCTTGGGCCACTTTCGTCATTCTTAGTTGGACCATTTTGAGGACTTGATCCACTTTGGTCTTTCTTTTTTGAGCCATTTTGAGGACTTGAGCCATTTTGAGGGTTTGTGCCACTTTGCCCACTGGTACTCGGGCCGCTTGGATCAATCTTACTTGATCCACTTGGATCAATCTTAATTGATCCACTTTGGTCTTGCTTACTCGAGCCATTTTGAGGGCTTGAGCCACTTTGCCCACTGGTACTCGGGCCACTTGGATCAATCTTAATTGATCCACTTTGGTCTTGCTTACTCGAGCCATTCTGAGGGCTTGAGCCACTTTGCCCACTGGTACTTGGGCCACTTTGCTCATTTTCACTAATTTTGCTTGGGCCGTTTCTGCTAGGAATTTGCTTATTTGGACTAGTCTTCTTTGGACCACTTTGTCCGCTTGTGCTAGGACTATTCTCCCCATTCTGGCCACACTTGCTTGAGCCACTTTGGCCGCTTGTACTTGGGCTATTTTGCCCGCCTTTGCTTGGTCCGTTTTGCCCAGTTTTACGTGGACTACTTAGCTCGCCATTCTGACTTATCTTACCACTTTGGCCAGATTTACTTGGCCCATCCTCACTACTTTTGCTTGGACCACTTTGCTCAATCTTACTTGGACCACGTTTCCCATTCTGATCTTTCTTACTTGGACTATTAGGCCCACTTTGACCATCTTCACTATTGTTATTTGATCCAATTAGCCCATTCTTATCACTCGTACTTGGTCCACTTTGCTCATCGCGACTACTTGAGCCACTTGGCTTATTCTGACCTTTCTTACTAGGCCCAGTTTCGCCATTCTCACTACTAACACTTGGTTTGCTTTGCCCACTCTGACCACTACCACTTGGACCATTTTCTTCATTTTTCTTATCCCGGCCACGATTTTTTGGACTACTTGGTCCATCTTCCCCATCACTATCACTTGGACTATTCCAACCACTTTGCCCGTTCTGACTGTGACTTGGCCCACTCCCACCAGAGCAAAGATATCCAATAACTCTATTGTAGCCTTTAAAACGCTTTTCTCTGGCCCTCCGCTTCTTTTCCTTAAAATCTTCTACCACATAATTGAGTGGTATTTGCAGACGTTGTGCTATTTCTTCGCAATTCTCTTCTACGATTTCCATTGGTTCTTCTCCGGGCCTTAGGTCATTTTCAGCTGCATTTTCGGGTCGCCTTGGTACCAATAGCTTCTTCCATACACCTTCACCACCTGAATTCGCATTTTCATCTTCACCAGACACATTTTCACCTTCCCCGGTCACATTTTCACTACCACCAGGCACATTTTCACCTTCACCACCCCGATTTTCACTATCACCCGCACCATTTTCACCTCTCATAGGCCAATCATTCTTAGCTTCACCGTCATCGCTCTCATGCCCCGGCATCCAATAAACAGCTTGGCCTTCCGGTATCGGTGGGTCAGGCCGCTCACCAATGCTATCCTCATCACTACTCCTGCCGAACTCATTCTCATATTTCTCTAGAAGTAATTCCATTTCTTGTGTAGGCTTTTGTGGAGCATTATCATACTCCGCTTGGGCATTCTGTAGCACTTGTTCTATCTCATCGAGTTGTATCTCCTGAGCCATGATGGCGTTGTTTTCATTGATGCTGCTGTAACTACTTTCACTGTCACTATCCTGGTCGCTCTGTCCGGCTAGGCCTGCGAAGTCCGCATCCGATATGTGGTTGATTGGATCGTCTGGATGGAGAGGTAGGTTTGCGTTGTAGCTGTAGAAAAAGAAGACATACTTTTTTAAGTGGAAATGAGGGAAGCTAAACTATGTTTAGTGACAATTATATATATCAATGTCAATTATAATACAGTCAAGTGAGATGGCAATTGGGACACAGAAATCTTTATAAGTATATTTGAATTTCATAACTTAAAGAAAACGCATTGTGCTATCGTAAGATCATATAAAAATTAGGCCTACATTTCAATCTGCCTTAATAGCGTCGAAATTATCTTAGTATGCTTAACTACACTGTAAAAACTTTTCTGAGCAAAGATAGTTTAATTAACATAACATAATCATTCACTCCATCATCTCATTACAGTAACTGACCCCTAACTAAGTACGTAACTTGTATCTAGGGTATCAGAAACTACAACTACAGACCCTACTACTAAATTAGTTTAGCATGTTATGGCAATATAGGTAAGTATATTTTTTAATTCATAACTAGCTGTGCCTCGCGGTTTCACCCAAGTTTATCCGTTTTGGAATTTCGGGACCAAATATAATTTACCCCTTATAACATTAGCGATCAGCGAGTAAAAGTCCCGTCAAAATCGATTCAGTCGTTTTAGAGATTAGTTAGAACAAAAAGATACACAGACAGACACACTTAATACTTTCATATGCATTTACTCAAAAACTACATCATCTCATTACAGTAACTGACCCCTAAGTTCGTAACTTGTATCAGAAACTAGAAAGAAAAATTCAAATAAAAAATATATACTTACAGCGGATAATCAGGATAGTGTCTGACTAACAGCGGCATTCCGGCTTCAATGTCGCCTGAAGTGGCTGAAAATTATAATTTACGTTAAAGATGAAACCTGCACATACCTGCGAAGAAATACTATGGATATAAATATTAAAATACAGTAGACCGCCGATTATCCGAACGCCGATTAACCGAATCGCCAATTATCCGAATCGGTCCAAAGCGTAATTTTTGCTACTATGTACCCCTATTATTGTTATGAATATAATATTTTTTATTTTTAACCCCCGACGCAAAAAGAGGGGTGTTATAAGTTTGACGTGTCTGTGTGTGTGTGTATCTGTCTGTCTGTGGCATCATAGCTCCCGAACGGATGAAGCGATTTCAATTTAGTTTTTTTTTTTTGTATTAAAGGGGAATTACGTGCGAGTGTTCTTAGACATGTTTGATGAAAATCGGTTGACCCGTTTAAAAGTTATGGTGGTTTGAAAGTAATTGTGTTGGGGATTTTTTAATGTTTTTATTTACTTAATTGTTTTTGTAAGTCCTGATGGGGTTGCAACTTACTCTGATCGGAATTTTTAAGTGAGCGTTAGTAGAACTGTGTTTGTTAAACTTATATTATATATAAGTTTGTTCTATGTGCGATAGATAGAATTTCTTTAATTTTTCGTCTATGTTTGATTATCCCAATCAACTCAGGTTTTAAAATTCGGATAATCGGCGTTCTACTGTACTATTAAATACATACCTTGCCGACTTGTACTGGGCTGGTCTGCAGGATTGGAGTTATTTCCGGCTTTTGGGCCGTACTTCACATATCTGTAATAAAAAATGTAATATTCAAAATTATGTTTATTACAAAATAAAGGTTTTAATTAAATTGTGCAGATTAGAGGTAAGAAACACAATTTATATGTTGAAACAAAATCGGGCTGAAAATCAGTCAAAATAGTTTTATTCTATTAATATTTTGAGGAAATATGTCTGGATTCATTGTTGCATAATTTACAGCTCTTAATCGCGTATAACATAATTATTATTTACCTCGACGTTTCGACCGGGTTACACCGATCGTGGTCACGAGAACACTGACCACGATCGGTGTAACTTGGTCGAAACGTCGAGGTAAATAATAATTATGTTTTACGCGATTAAGACCTGGCAATATCAAATTCTAAACTGGCAATATCAAATATTAATTATTACTTATACAAACTCACCCTTTATGCACCTCCCTAGCGAACCCAATCATGTGGAAGGCCGTCGTGTTTGCATCTAACACATTGCTCAGTAACCACTGCATGCGTCTGTTGCCCACGACTTCATCGCGAGCGTCGACTCGCTGCCAGAGAGTGTGGTCTAGAACCAGGTCGCCTAGACGGGGGCAGGTGCTGTGGAAAGAAAATCTTATATTATGAGACTAGCTATTGCCCGCGTGGAATAATGACTTCCGCAGAATGTGGGTTTTCCTCCTTTTCTACCCCTAGGGGGAGGGGGGGGGGGGAATTTCAGAAATCCTCTCTTAGTGGTAGCCTACTCCCCCCAACAAGCACACGTGCCAAATTTCAGCTCTCTACGACCAGTAGTTTCTGTGCGTCACTCAGTAACGGAAGAGTTTAATAATATAGATAGATGTTTGTTAAATAAATACATGGTATGGGTTGCAAGGGTGCATTTCCACCAGACAGGCTAGCATGACTTCGTAAACGTGATAGATATAGCAATTTATCAACATCCAACTGTCAAAATATGATGAAAATATCCGCCATATTTAATTTTACCACGTAATAAATTTTATGACATTTGGTCATGGTCGCGAAATCGATATTATTTCATGGTGTCATGCAAGATTTTTAAACACAGTCTTTTTAACCCCCGACGCAAAAAGAGGGGTGTTATAAGTTTGAAGTGTCTGTGTGTATCTGTCTGTCTGTGGCATCATAGCTCCCGAACGGATGAACCGATTACAATTTAGTTTTTTTTTGTATTAAAGGGGACTTACGTACAAGTGTTCTTAGACATGTTTGATGAAAATCGGTTGACCCATTTAAAAGTTATGGGGGTTTGAAAGTAATTGTGTTGGGGTTTTTTAAATTTAATTTTTTTTAAATATTAAATCTGTAGGTGTTGTAGTTTTTCTGTAATATGTACCACAAAACTGTATAAATTGTTGAACTAATTGTTGGCTTTGCTCGCGTTATTTAGTAGGATATATGGACCACTCACTATCCCAGCGCCTTCAGATCTCTCGGGGAGCAGTATTGCAGGATACATAGCAGGACGTCATCGGACAAGTCCAACAGGTTGATATCGGGCTTCGTCTCTTCATCGGCTGGCTTTTCTTCCTTTGATTCTTTTGAAGTTTCTGTTGATAAATGGTTATTTATATGTGTATAATGAAGAACTTCAAGGTTGTGTGTGAAGTTGACCGACCCGCACTTGGCCAGCGTGGTTGACCAAGGCCCAGTCACCCTAATTCAGGGCAGGTTTGAGCCCCTCGGTGGGGACATATATGAGCTAGTCGAGGGAATCAACTTAAATAAGTACGTACAAACATCCCGTTGTATTATATAGTTACATATATGAGCTGATAATTATGGTGATTTGATGAGTGTATATTATAGAATAGAACATGGGCTGTGTTTTATCCCAAAATTCCCACGGGAGCGGGAACTACGCCGGTGAAAGCGCGGGGCACAGCTAGTTAAAAATAAAAATAGGGATTTCAGTGAATATTTCATTTTGATAGGTTATCTAAGCCATCAGTATAAATAATCATATTACACAGGGTGTTAAAATAATAGCATTTTTTTAAAATTTAGTAAAAACTTAAAATTAAGATTTAATTAAATTTTATTTATTTAAATTAAATACTTTTTTAATCAGTCACCATGCTGGACTGCCATCCGTAAGGTTGCGGATTCGATTCCCGTGCGGAGTGAATATTTATGTGAACCACAAATGTTTATCTTGGTCTGGGTGTGTGTGTGAATGTGTGTGTGCATAGTTTCTGATACCCTAGATACAAGTTACGGACTTAGTTAGGGGTCAGTTACTGTAATGAGATGATGGAGGGAATGATTATGTTATTTGCTCTCTACATTGAAGAAAAATTAAAAGCTTGTGTAGCAGGACTGTCAGCTGTATTTTTACCATATTTTGGTACGACATTATGGTATAAATTTATGGCTTTTCTAATAATATTTTTTTGGAATACTTAAAAAAGTAAAAATATCTTATTTTATAAAGTACCCACAAGTAAAAAAAAAATATATATTGGAGGGTACATAGAAAAATGAGGAAAATTAAAATTAAAAAATTTAAGATGCTAGTAAAAATCCGTTTATATATTAATCAAACGTCGCATTTATGTTCGCATAAACAAAAACAATTTATTTTTTTAGACCAAGGATATTTGTTTGTCCTCAAAAATAATTGTTGATGCAATATGCGAAGAAAGGCAGGCGCGTCGTAAATGCCTAACAATATAGCGTGAAAAATATATTTATATTCAAATATAAATCACTTTGATGAATAAATTATTCATTTCGAATACAAAATTGTAAAAAAGTCCGAAGTTTTTTCACCTAAAATGCCTACCTTGAAAATGATTTATTTGAGCTAATTTTCGAGACAAAATTAGGAAAAAAGTTATAAAATGTGTAGTTTACCTTCTTGGACGTATCCGCTATCGTTTAAATCCGATTTCGGATCGGGTTCTGGGTCTAAAGAATCCATTTTCACAAACACTGAATTTCACCACACTTCACGTACCCTCAATGACTCGCAAGTTCAACATTTAGGGTATAAACGTTATTGAAACAAAGAAACGAGAACTATTTAAGGAATATAAGCCGGTATAATAAACAAATATAATTGGAACTGGTCCAAAAACGCTAAAATGTCCTGAAACTCCGTACCCAAATCGAAAAGCAAAAACAAATTTTTCATTGTTTGACTTCACTCACTGACAGATAATCGATAACGATCGGAAGCGAACAACAGATAGTGTTGTGCTTCACTTACAAATTTTCAAGATTTTAGTCGATTATTGCGGATGGAATTTTTGTTATATATTATCTTTTATAATATAACTTTACCTATATGACGACAAAAAAGTGGCTGTTCTTAGTTACTTTGGATTCAAATTCATAAAAATTGCTATAGTGAGTGTTTGTTTTTTTATAATAGCCCGCCGCGCACACACCGTGCCGCTACGGTCGGGTCGTGTAGACGCCCCATAAATTTCCGCCATGCTATTTTTATTATCTGTACTCAATCTGTCATTTTGACAATTTGATTTGACATGATAATCCATGACGTTTATCATTTCTTTTCTTTCTTTTTGACGTGCTGTGAAAAACCACGCGCGTTGTAAATATTATTAAATTTCATAAAAATGGCAAAATCGATCAGAAGTAAATGGAAGCGAAAATGCCGCGCCGTAAAACGCGAAAGGTACGCTGTAAAAGAACTGGCCAGACTAAAGAAAATGCTTGGAATTAAGGAAGATGAGAAAAAAGATGAAGAGGTTATGGAATCGGACCAGGTTATATTTTTGGACGCAGGAGCTTTAAAAAACAAAAAAGCTAAAAAGAAACAAAAAGCGGAAGAGGAAGAGGCCGAAGATGTGGAAATGAGTTCCGATGATGAAAAAATTGAAGTCGATGGTGAGAATGGCGCTAAAAGGATATTCAGTACGAAAACGATGAAAGATCAAAATGGTCAATATCCGGTCTGGTTACACAAAAGAAAAATAGCAAAAATCAACAAAGTTGCGAAGAAAACGACAAAAAAGCGATCTAAAAAGAGGAAGCGGTGAAATTGATTGTAAAAGTACTGGTTTTTAGTTCTAAGGTAAAACTATGTTTTTAATAATAACGTTACTTCGGCATTTGCTTCACACTCGTAAGAACTTTTAAAGAAATATCTACCTAACTTATGTTAATTGCCATTGAATAAATGAAGTAAAATACTTAAACAATCTTTCATTTTAACACAAAGTATTTTTCAATTTACACCTGTAGTTACCAAGATAAAATAAATCAAGCATGATTTGACCGTCTCTTCCTTTCCACTAATTTTCTCAAATGATAGGTTTTCTTTGTATGAGTGACAGTATTTACCTATTAAAATGATAAACCTATGAGTCACCAAGTTTTCTGTGCCAGCAACCAAAAGTGGAATCTACTATTGTCATCTTGATTCTAATATCATTTGGTTACATTTTCAATAAACTGACAACCAAAAAATGTGATTACAGCAACATTGTCACCGGTACAGAAAACTAGGTGACTCACTACTCACACCTCTGCCAGTAGACTTGTATACCTTGTTTACACTATGCTACTGCTACTCGTGCTGCCGGAAATATTTCCCAAAATACTTCCGCTGCAGTACGCTATAACCGTTTACACTATGCAGCTGCCCACTTTCCTTCCTGCTCATTGCAGCATAGTGTAAATGAGGGGGTAGATATTTTCAATGTCAATTTCTATTGGCTAAAATTAAGAAGAAAATTGACAAAAGTCTTGATATAAAAACAAACCAACTATGTTATTAAATAGGTATTTATATTATCAGGGGAAAAATACAGAAAAAAAAACAAATATTTTTAAATACAGAATCTTTACTTTTTTTAATTTAGTTACAAAGCTTTGCAATGTTGATTATAGAGAAGTTTTTTAAGTCTAGTATAAATCACATAAAAAGCTTCATAGTTTGGCATTGCGAAGTTCTACATTATTATAAAAACTTATACAATAAATATGTGTCCGTAGTTTGTGATACCCTAGATACAGGTAATAAACATAGTTAGGGGTCAGTCGGTGTAATGAGGTGAGAGGGATTGATTATGTTATTATGTGTGATACACAAATGTTTATCTCGGTCTGTGTGTATGAATGTGTGTCGTAGTTTGTGATACCTTAGATACAGGTAATGAACATAGTTAGGGGTCAGTCGGTGTAATGAGGTGATAGAGGGATTGATTATGTTATTATGTGTGATCCACAAATGGTTATCTCGGTCTGTGTGTATGAATGTGTGTGTCCGTAGTTTGTGATACCCTAGATACAGATTACAGGTAATGAACATAGTTAGGGGTCAGTCGGTGTAATGAGGTGATAGAGGGATTGATTATGTAATTATGTGTGATACACAAATGTTTATCTCGGTCTGTGTATATGAATGTGTGTGTCCGTAGTTTGTGATACCCTAGATACAGGTAATGAACATAGTTAGGGGTCAGTCGTTGTAATGAGGTGATAGAGGGATTGATTATGTTATTATGTGTGATCCACAAATGTTTATCTCGGTCTGTGTGTATGAATGTGTGTCCGTAGTTTGTGATACCTTAGATACAGGTAATGAACATAGTTAGGGGTCAGTCGGTGTAATGAGGTGATAGAGGGATTGATTATGTTATTATGTGTGATCCACAAATGTTTATCTCGGTCTGTGTGTATGAATATTTTTTTAAAATATTCAAGGTAACTAAACTATAGACATCTTTTATTAATTCTATGAATATTAATAATTGCTTATAATTAAGAGTATACTTTGTTTTATATCTTTGATAAAATGACCAGCATCTACTTAATATAAAATCATAACACTCCTTTTGCTTTGCAGTTGGTTAAATATTATAACAAGCTTACACAATAGATACAATACTTTAGAATCCCTTACATGGGGCATACAAAATCACTTTTTTAGTAACATTAACGGAAGGTTCATATCTGACGGAACATGTGTCGCGTATTATGGGTCGCGTAACGCCATGACCATTCACACTCAACGGATTATACGTTAGTGCGTTGAGTGTGAACGGTCAAGTGTTTTTATATACATTCGTCTGTTCTGGCGTTACGCGGACAATACGCGACGCATGTTCCGTCAGATATGAACCTTCCTAAGAGATCAGAGAATCAGACTAGGCGTATGTTGAGACGCATACGACGCAGGCCGCGCAGGGCAGAGCAGAGCAGATTTTGTAAAGCATATATTTTATCCGTATTCCCACGGGAACGGGAACCACGCGGGTGAAACCGCGAGACGCCGCTAATTTGTTATACTTTCGCAAAAAAACTACTTGGCTTTTGAAGTTTGGTACAAATATACTTAACACATAGCATAATTATATACCTAAATATTTTTTAATATAAGTTCTTATTACACTAGGAGAAGTTGACGTGTGGTCTGCTGCTGTCTGCAGTCGGCTACCAACTTATACCTTTATGAAACCATGGAACACAGGAACATTATCTAATATATAAAATTCTCGTGTCAGTTTTCGTTGCCATACTCCTCCGAAACGGCTTGACCGATTCTCATGAAATTTTGTGAGCATATTCAGTAGGTCTGAGAATCGGCCAACATCTATTTTTCATCCCGAAATTCCTACGGGAACGGGAACTACGCGTGTGAAACCGCGGGGCGCAGCTGGTTATAATATATGAATCCTGATATCCTAACAGTTAACAGTAAATCCTGTCTACAATATTTTCTTCTTTCTTTCCCGACTTATTCACAAGGTTTGTAGTTATCAGCTCGCAGCACAGCTCGTTGTAACTCGTCCATGTGGCGTATGGTTGATATGTGGCTCATTAAGTGACTGTTTGAGGTGATTATGTTACATATGGTACAGTAGGAAGTGTCTTTTGATATCTGCGAAGGGATAATGATTACTGGCAGTAGTGTCTATGAGAATTGTGGTACATAAGTATTGTACAGTCCCGGATTAACCCTTAATCAAATTAAGCAATTGCCTAGGGCACCACGTCTGGGGGGCACCAGAAAACACCAGAAGGGGCACACAAGGATAGGGGGGCCCAGGGCCGTAGCTATGCTTGAATTGACTTCTTGAACATAGCAAGCTCAGTGTTAGCTGACCTTTTTTTTTGTCGTCAAATTCCAGTCTAGCTACAGCCCTGGGGGCACGAAGGCTTGGATTGCTTAGGGCATCATGAAGTCCTAATCCGTTACTGATTGCATACTATACAAGACTTGTATTGTAATTTAATATTTTTATTGATTGTTCACACCTATAATTGGGATAAGGGTAAGAATATAGATCTCCGGTACCTCAAGCAATTTTGACAGATATAGCTATAGATCACAGATTATGTCAAAAAAAAGTTTGTACCGGAGATCTATTATGCACCCGGGCGGAGTAAGTAGTGTAAGTATAAGACAGAGTTATTTTATTATTAATGGAAATGGACCATTTTTGCTATATATTATATTTATTTAGTTGAGCTATCACTTAAGTTTTGAGGGTAGTTGAAAAGATTAGTAGTTTGAGAAAAAAAATCTTCATAAAGAATTTGACAAAAAATTAAGTAAGCACCTAATTTATTCTACAATTAATATAAGCTATAAAAAAAAACACATACCATGCGCACCAAATTTTCGGAAAAATCTTTGACATGCGGAAACATTTCCATACTTTTTCTGTGTTCCGTCGATTTTGTATGAATATCTTTGGAAACTGTACTCCTCTCCATTTGAACGTCACAGAACACGCAATTAAACATGTTTCCCTCGCTAATAATGCCGTTGTAGGAATCAGAAGTCACCACCAGCTTCCTATCATCATCAAGTGTAACTATTACGTACTCAAACTCACTCGGTAATAACTTCTTTGGGTTCGCCAGTTCATTATTTATTGTTATTGAGATGTTTTTAGGCTTTCGTAAAGCTGGTAGCGACATTTTTGTGCTATTTTTTACTTCTATACGTAGAATATATGAATATTTAGTTTGATTGGAAGTCGATATTGATTTATTTATTTTCTTCCCGCCCGCCCCAGCCAAAAAACCAAGACTTGATTGACAGGACAGTATCAGTGTTGCCATTTGTTTGAAAACTTTTCCCCTGCATTAGAACGTTTGTTCCAATAAAAATTGGGGTCGGCGAATTAATTATAAGCAATTAATGTCCCTCCATCGATGGACCAAATATTTATTCATTCCAATAAATCATTATACTTAGATGAAAAGAAAGTGTATTGTGAACAATTTTGTTCCAAATTAAACATTCGGTTCGATAAGTTACTTTTATATAAGTTATTAATATTCTATAAAAATCATAAAAACAATGGTGATGATGATTTTATACTAAGAAAATACATACTATGAAAGTCTCAAACAAGTCTTCTTATAGATTTTCCCACTTAAATTTGGGGAGAAAATCTCGCAGCTGGCAATACACAACAGATGAGCAGTGTAGCCATGTAAAGAAGTTTACCCTAAAGTAAAGGTAAGTTGCTTATTTATTTTCAAAAAGTTTATTCAGATAAAAACAATATGTTAGTATTTTCAACGTAAAATTGAGTTAATGTTTAGTCATCATACATTACATAGGAAGTATAACTGAAGCTCACTCCGCTCAGTGTCGAAAATGCAAAGATTTTTCACCAACCTAAGTAAATTAAAAGGCAAAAAGGTGTACCTCGAAAAGTAGCAAAGATGGCGCCACTGTAGCAAATGAAATTTCGAAGATAGCGCTAAATTTTATTTTAGGTAAGTATGTCTTAAAGATTTACAATATTTTGGACATTTATAAGTATTTATTTTAGATTGTTTAAAAATGCCATCGTTTTAAACAATTTACAATTATTTTTTTTGTTTTATTTTTACCATGTCACCTATAACCATCTAAAGACACATTTTTAAACCCAATAAAATAATGTTAGTAATAGTTCTATCGAAATTGTTAATTAAATCATGAAATTTATGAGTTTTGGTTATAAAAGATTGCTTATATAAAAACTTGCAGTATAGTTTGAATCGCACTCGTAAAAATACCGATAAAATATTATTCCTACAATAAAAATGGTATAAAATGCAAGCGAATCAAGTTCAATCTACAAAAATATTATAAAAATATGTATTTTATATTATGTAAGTTTTTTAACGAAACTATTTTCGGTACAATCTAAAGTTTTTTTTTTTCATGACTTTTTCTAGTAATTTCATGGCCATAAAACACAAAAAAATATAGGTACTTACTTGTACTGTAATGATAAAATTAATTCTTCATTTTTGGCTCCAGGCTCCATATGAGCACTTTTTCGCTTAGTTTCGGACAAGGTAGGCGATATGTTCATTCATTAAATTCATTTCTTTTTTATTTGCAGGTTTAACAAAAATATTCTTATTACAATTCATCCACGGTATGCCAAGTTCACAGAAAATTGATAAATTTATTGACGAATTAATGAAGTCTGATAGATTTGAAATGTTAACTGACATGATAGCTGAAAAAACAATTAACAAGATCAATGTTCTTAATAGTAAAAAGAAAATTAATCTAAGAGAATCTAAAGTACAAGCTATGCAAGTTGTAAGTATTAATAATAAGCAAACTAGTAAAATACCTCCAACAACACCAAAGAGTTCGAATAACAAAAAGAAACAGGCCCAATTCGGGGAAATAGATACAAACTCTTTTCTCAACCAAGAACCAACAGAGACATTGCATTTGAAATTCAAAAAAATAAAAGAAGTAAGCAAAAAGGTTACAACGAAAAATCCACAAACACATTTCAAGAAAATCGATAAAAAACATGTTGAAGAAGAATCGAAACATGTTGGAGAACAGTCAAAACATGATGACAAGGAGTCAAAACATGATGAACAAGAGACAAAACATGTTGAAGAGGAAGTAAATCCAGAATACAATGAAAATCCTATAATAAACGAATTTATTTCTCAAGAAACGCAAAAACAGGAAGAAAATAATGACAAATCTCAGTTAGAAGACGAGAATGACAAGAATTTCAAAGCTTTAATGAACAATGGCACTAAAAATGAAGAAATAAATGATGGCCAGGTTGTTAGTGGTGAAGTTAAAAGCGATGAACAAATAGATTTCCAGAAAGACGCAGAAATCGTTGATGAGCCAACTCAAGGTGAGGCAAATGAGCCAGTAGTTGAAGGTAGTGCAGAAATAAGCAGTCCTTTACTTGAAGAAGACGCAGAGAAAACGGTTGTCGATAAAAATATGAACTCTAACTACGAATATGACATGAAATCGTCAAAAGAAATCATAGAAGTGTCGATAAATCGGACAAGGTCAGACGAAAACTACAGAAATCATGTAGTTGCCAGAAAGAGGATTGTGCGCGAAGAAAATGGCAAGAATTATACGCTTAATACCTCCACGGAGTATGAGGAATATCATGATAAATTATCGCAATTACAGAAAAAGATTTATTAATTATTAGTTCGGTATATTTATTTTTCTACAGCGTATTTATTATTTGAATTGTATGCAATGTATGAGCCACAATCTTTTCTGTGCCGGTGCCAGCGTCGCTGTAATCGCATCTTTTGGTTGTCAGTTTATTGAAAATGTATCCAAATGACATTAGAGTCACAATGACAATAGGAGCTTCCAATTTTGGCCGCCGGCACAGACAAGATTGAAATGTATTGTATAAAGATAGATAGTGTGTATTGAAAACTTGTCTACTTAGAGTAATATGCACCAAATTAAATAATTCTTAAATGTTGTGTTCTTTAGTGTCAGAAGAAGATTTAGGTGATTTTTAATTAAAAAATTGCACACATGCGTGGTCAGGGGCGGGCCCCTTGTATTTATAAGTAAGAAAATATTGTATTTAATTAATAATGTGATTATAATATTTAAATAAAAGTAATGTTTAAGTTTCAAGAATCTTTATTTTCTAAAATAAAATTAGAAGCTTTTAATAAATGAGAATATAACTTGGGTATATCCAAACATTTTTTGTATTTATTACTAACGGTAAAGCATACATTAAAATAAAAGTAACTAACACTTAATAAAATTAATCCTACAAGACCGACGACCAGCCGAGCTAGAATGACTTCGAAAACGCGATATAATATAGCGATTAATCGACATCCAACTGTCCAAATATGTTAAAAATACCCGCCATATTTAATTTTACCATATCATAGCACGCCATAATTGATTTGGTCATGCTCGCGATATCGATATTAAATCGTGGTGTCTATATATTTTGTCACGCACAGTCATGCTAGGGGGGCTGAAGAATCAAGGAGGGGGGCGCCGCCTTTAGTGCGGGCCCGGCGTTGGAGTGCCGTAGTAGAAATCCCCCTCGGGATCCTACGGTATTGGAGGATGGAGTCACTCGCGTCCGTGGGAAATTCCTTCTACCACCCCACACGTGTCCTCTGGGTGGTGCTAAACGAGTTGACAACGCCGAGCATCGGGCGGCGGTTTTTGATAACCCGACCCCTAACTTCGTAAAGTTAGGAGAGGCTACAGGGGCCTAGAGGAACTAAAAACCCTCTAAACATCCTGGCGTAGAAGGCAAGGGGAAACCACTACGACTGATTCTCCCTCGAGAATGTCCCGACCTTAACAATATGGCAAGTAACGGAAATGAATATGTGAGGTCGGACGACCCGCTTGACAACCGGCGCTCGCTGATACCCGGGTCAGCGAGTGTGAAATCGGCTACCGAAGGCTACGTGGGGGCCAGTCATCAAGCCCACACGTCAGCAAACTACACTATCAAAGATGACCTACGCAACAAATTAAAGACCCGATCACCACAACGCATAGGGGCATGGAATGTAAGAGGATTACTCCAGGTTGGCAAACTAAGCATTGTCGAAAAGGAAATGACCGCAAACAAAGTCAGCATACTCGGACTATCGGAAACTCATCTTAAAGGTTCTGGACATACAGTGACCTCAAATGGGAACACACTATATTTCGCAGGCAATGATACCGAAAGCAGAAACGGAGTAGCAATACTAGTACCAAGGTATCTTAATAATTGTGTGCTTGGGTATAACCCCGTAAACGATCGCATCATCACCCTAAAATTGAACTGCAAACCATTGCCAATAAACATAGTACAAGTTTATGCGCCGACGTCACAGTCCACAGAAGACGATATTGATAATTTCTACGGCGTACTGGAAGAAACCATCAAAGGTATACCGCGACGAGAGATGCTGGTTGTTCAGGGCGATTGGAACGCCAAAGTAGGTGATACTCGAGGAGAGGACCACATACGAAATACAGTCGGACATTATGGACTTGGTACGCGGAATGAAAGAGGTGAACGTTTTTTGCAATTCTGCATCGGAAACCGCCTCACAATCGCGAACACATGCTTCCAGCATCATAAACGCCGTTTGTACACGTGGAAATCGCCGGGAGATAGATATCGCAATCAAATCGACTTCATAACCGTAGACCAAAGGTGGAAGTCATGTTTGGTGAACGCAAAGACACTACCAGGGGCGGATTGCGGCAGTGACCACCAATTGCTGATCGCCGAGATACGAATACGTTTAAAATCTCCCAAGAGGCTCGAAGCTAAAGAAGTTAGACTAACTAAATCTGAGACTGCCTATTTCAAACAAATAACGGAGACGGCTTTTGAAGCCACTACCGATATGGCTGAACAAACCACAGAACAACAATGGCTTGCTTTTAAATCTGAAATCACAAAAGCTCTGGATCTTATTGTCAGACAAAGGAAACCACAAATTAAAAAGAAGAGTTGGATACGTGACGACACTTGGAGCGTGATTGAAAGCAGGAAAGAACTAAAATCTAATGGCTTAAATACATCTGCAAACAAGAAAAAGTACGCTAACTTAAGCAGAGACATACAAAAACTTTGCAGAAGGGATAAAAATTGTCATCTCACTGACATATGTATTGAAGTAGAGTGTCATGCAGAGAAATACCAAACGGCAGACCTCTTTAAGAAAGTGAGACAGATCACCAGGCAATTCAAAGCCCAGACATGGGTCATTGACGATAAAAATGGAAACCCAATCAACGAGATCACAAAAGTTGCGGAAAGGTGGAAAGAATACTGCACTGATTTATACAGCCTGGATCATTCAACGGCCATAAGCGAAAAGATAAATCTTGTCATTGAAGAGCCAGAACCATGCATTCTACCTTCTGAACTAGACGCAGCGATTCAAAAACTTAAGCTCAATAAAGCCACTGGTATAGATAATATCACAGCAGAAGCCCTACAAGCCATTGCTGAAATTGGAAGATCAAATCTCTTAAAACTGTGCAACTCGGTATGGAAAACCTGCAACTGGCCAAAAGATTGGGCCCACTCGACTATCCTGCCGATTCATAAAAAGGGTGCAACGAGGAAATGTGAAAATTACAGGACTATCGCCCTCATATCGCACACCAGTAAAGTCCTGCTACAGATTATCAATTCTCGGCTTCGCTATTTTCTAGATTGGCAAATCCCAGAAGAACAAGCGGGCTTTGTCAAGGGCAAAGGAACGCTGGAACAAATACTCAACTTAAGACTCATAGTTGAGAAATGTCACGAATACAACACTCCCGTCGTGATATGTTTCATAGATTACCAAAAAGCCTTTGATTGCGTAAGCTGGGAATACCTTTGGATAGTCCTAGCTGATATGGGTGTCCCAACTCATCTTATCAAGATCATCAGAAACCTCTATGTCTCTGGCCACGGCTCAGTCAAGATCAACACCCAAAGGTCATCGGAATTCAGGTTTGAAAAGGGAGTACGTCAGGGCTGCATCATCTCTCCCATCCTATTTAATATCTATGGCGAATATATCATGCGCAAAACGCTAGAAGGATGGGAGGGCGGAGTGACCATTGGGGGAAGAAAGATTTCAAACCTGCGCTACGCTGATGATACCACGCTACTTACTGCAACAGAGGTTGAAATGGCAGAGGTACTCGGACGTCTGGAAGCTGTAAGCCTGAAAATGGGCCTTAAAATGAATCAGGCCAAAACGAAGGTTATGATTGTGGATAGAGCTGAGCTTTTACAAACAAAGGGACTTCTGAGCCAATACGACAACATCCGCGATTTTGTATACCTTGGTTCAAACATATCTAGCAGAGGGGGTTCGGAAAGTGAAATACGACGGCGTATAGGTATGGCCAAATCCGCTATGACCCAGCTAGACAAAGTCTGGAAGGACCGGAACATCCTGAAGAAAACTAAAATGTACGTAGTTCGAACACTGGTCTTTCCAATTTTTATGTATGGAACTGAGACGTGGACGATAAAAGCAGCTGACAGGAGACGCATTGATGCGTTTGAGATGTGGTGCTGGCGTCGTATGCTGCAAATTTCTTGGACGGCTCATAGAACCAATGTCTCTATCATAAATGAGCTGCGGGTGACTAGAAGACTTTCCACCATCTGCTTACAACGAGTACTCCAATACTTTGGGCATATTGCTCGTAGGCCCGCCGGTAACCTGGAGAAGCTTATAGTCACTGGCAAGGTGGAGGGCAAGAGGTCGAGAGGTCGTAGTCCAAAAAGGTGGTCTGATCAGGTGTCAGAACAACTTGACACCAAACTGAGTGACGCATTGCACATAGCCAAAGACCGTAACATCTGGAAGCAAGTCGTCAATGGGAAAATTGGTCGGGTACATCACGACGCTCAGCAGTGAGCAAACGAATGAAGGAGGAGGAGGAGTAGAAATCCCCCTCGGGATCCTACGGTACAATGTAACGCGGACGGAAGTCGCTGTGTTTTTAGTGGGTAGGCCCCCCCTTCTGGCTGGGAGAGCCCTACATGCCCCGGAGGCCCTCCCAATATCGGCTCACGGTGGTATGCAGTTCTATGCATTTTCACCGCGTTTAAAAAAATAAACAAAAAAAGGGGGGGGGGGGGGGTGGCTGAAGAAGGTGGCGGGTAGCGGCTGGATGCGCAGAGCTGAGAACCGAGTGTGATGGCGCGGCATGGGGATGGCTTATATCCAGCTGTGGATGAATACAGGCTGACGATGATAATGATAATACACATGACATGAACCCACTCGACAAAATAAAGCAGCATTTTAAGCAATTATAAAACATATACTTACTTAGATTGGTGCTAAGTATTTATACCTATCAATGATCGATTTTTATTTATAACTAGCGACGCCCCGCGGTTTCACCCGCGTAGTTCCCGATCCCGTGGGAATTTCGGGATACAACATAGCCTATGTTCTTTCCCGGACCATAAGCTACCCCTGTACCAAATTTCAAGTCAATCGGTTCAGTAGTTTAGCCGTGAAAAGATAACAGACAGACAGACAGAGTTACTTTCGCATTTATAATATTAGTAGGGATTTGCTGCTTAAAGCTGGTTACATGTGTTGCCATTTTATTGACTTTAATTACCCCAATAAATCGATGTCGCTTCTGTGGTAGAGAGAGAATTACGAGGGACTTAAAGTTTAAAGGCAGATATATCTATAGATAGAATCCCAGGAGTGCCAGACCTAACTTATTTTGACCATAATCCCATCAGACGCGCCCAGAGCGCTCTCCATGGCGAGAATTCTACACACGGCAAAGAATTGAAATAAATATACTAACATTAACGGTTTTTTTCCTGGTTATAAGAATTTTATGTTTTACATTATCTTACGTTTCCGATTCTTAGAAAATCCGTGATCACAGTAGACTAAGGGCTAAAGTATAAATAACATTAAATTAAAAATTAAAAAAACCCCCAACACAATTACTTTCAAACCCTCATAACTTTTAAACGGGTCAACCGATTTTCATCAAACATGTCTAAGAACACTCGCATTTAAGTCCCCTTTAATACAAAAAACTAAAACTAAATTGAAATCGGTTCATCCGTTCGGGAGCTATGATGCCACAGACAGACAGATACACACACACACACACACACACACACACAGACATGTCAAACTTATAACACCCCTCTTTTTGCGTCGGGGGTTAAAAACAATTGACCGTTCACACTCAACGCACTAACGTATAATCGGTTGAGTGTGAACGGTCAAGTGTTTTTCTATTATACATTTGTCTGTTCTGGCGTTACGCGACCGATAATACGCGACGCATGTTCCGTCAGATATGAACCTTCCCTAAGAGCAGAGCTAACGCGGGTCAATCCGCAGGGCACAGCTTGTCATTCATATGATTTCTTTGTTTCCAATTTGCCTTGGTAACTCAATATGTGTTTATATTATTTTTAACAACTATTTTTATAGTTATTAATTAAATACTTACTTAAAACACAATTTCATTTAGAAAAACAACATCGATAAGTTGCCTCTAATAATAATTAATGTTTCCATGTTAAAAAATGATTGAATTTAATTTTATTACATGTAATTTTAAAGATGGAATTCGTTCCGCGGCTTTTCTTGTGGCATTGCGTTTTGAACTCGTTGGAAGAAATGTCATGGATAACATTACTTATTTTAGGTAAGAATTTTAATTTACCCTTTTATTAAAAGGTAAAAGTAAGATAAGTTACTGATAAGTCGACCTACATCCGTTAACAACAGTGATGGTCAAGACAAAGGGATAAGAAATCTCTCTTTTCCGAACCTTTATCCCATATCTATTTGGGGTCGGTTTTCAGTTCAACCAGATTTGGCGGAATGTCAGTATTTTACGTGAAGCGACTGCCATCAGACCTTCTCAACCCAGAGGGCTATATGACAATTTTTTGGTTAAACCAAATGTTAGACTTTTGGGGGATTAATGATCATGTAAAACTGCTAGCCAGCACTAAAGGCAGACCCTTCCTGTAAGAACCCCCAGAAACAGGGGAAAAAGTTCTGGAATATTCCGTACATGCAAGAGCCCTCTCTGACTTCTACCCTGGTACAATCAGCGTCAGAGTAATGGTATGCCAGTACAGGCAGCGACAGATAAAGGTCCCCCCCCATTAGTAATGCTCACTTTGGTATGCCAACCAAAGGCAGTGACGGATTAAGACTTCATGATGCCCTAAGCAATCCAAGCCTTCGTGCCAGGGCTGTAGCTAGAGTGGAATTTGACGACGAAAAAAAGGTCAGCTAACACTGAGCTCGCTATAGCTATGTTCAACAAGATTCTATATTTTCAAGCATAGCTACGGCCCTGGGCCCCCTTATCCTTATGTGTTCTGGTGCCCCTTCTGGTGTTTTGTGGTGCCCCCCCCCCAGACGTGGTGCCCTAAGCAATTGCTTAATTTGATTCAGGGTTAATCCGGGACTAACTACTTACGCGTAAGATTGGGAAAAGGAGAGATATAACACTCGCATCTCCTCTCCTTTCTAGACTACACTTCTGACTCTCAATTAGGTACTCTCCAACCAGGGCTGAGCTAGAGTCGAATTTGAGGCAGGACTGCATTGATTACAGAGAGGGCGAAAAAAAAGGTCATCAGCTATTTTCGCTAAATATTCAATAGCTATTCGTAGACAAAAAATAATGAAGACCTATTAAATCCAATGATGAAGAACAAGACGGTTGAACTTCGGTGAGAGTGAGTGAGGTAGGGAATTGTGGATTTTAAGGAAGGGCATTGCCCCATAATGCCTCCCCCCCCTAGCTACGGCCCTGTCTCCAACCAAGTATGGCGTGTATCTTCTGAGCCCTTCTTCGTTTCACCTAGGCTGGTCTAATTGGCTGGTAATGTTTAAGCGAGCAGATTGGTCAGCTCGTCAGTCAACTACGTTTGCCCATGGTGTCTTGCGATGCTATGATATTCCGCAAAACTATTATTTATAAAATTGATTGGATGATAGTTATAATATAAAATGATAATACGACTGCTTTGCTAGAGTGCTTTATTGTCACTGAAACATGATATGTGCATTTGATGTAATGTGCATGTGAACTAATACTAATTTCATTAAGTATAATTTAAAAATGCTGAATGTGCAGTTAATTGCACACATGGACAGCTGCCACACAATTGCCAGCCCTCAAAGGTATAACGAGCGTCTGGAACGCCGCGACAGCTACATGCTCTACATAAATGTAGAAATTCTAGGGTACATGCCACGTCACAGCTTACTGACGGCTTTAACTCGTCACAGGCGCTACGAAAGTCTACCTTGGGCTCATCTCTGGGTAGAAACCTCTTTCCCAAAGCTACTGTAACCTCTTAACGACTTAAATTATCAACAAAAACCAGTCTAATCAAACCCCTTTATTTCCAGTTGTAATACCAGCAGTTATAGCAAGAGACCTATCTCGAACTGACCACAATGGCAAACAAAAGAGACAAATCGATTTACCTGAACTCTTCAACTTATACGGTGACACTGACAGCGATCCAAAGACAAAAACTAGAGCAGGGTACGGCATAGACTATATAGACCCTGAAATATCATCTGACATTACTCCATTATATTTTTCCAATCGATTTTCGAACGATTATTTCGATGACCCTTTTGAATTCGATAGAGGACAAAAGAATATACTACATTTATTAAAAAAAATACGTCTAAATAAAGCAGTTGATAAAAGGTACGGTGTCAAAGATTATAGATTAAAAACGAAAATTAATAAACTAATTTTGAAGTTATCTAATGCTTTGGATAGATTTAACAGGGGAGGCGAGAACAATATTGAGCGTAAGAGCACTGATGGATATGTGTATATAAAACTACCCGTTGTAAGACCAGACTATGTTAAAAAAGTTACAAATGACGGCAGACGTAAGCGAGGCATAACTGATACTAACAGTCTAACAAACGACGATAATAACATAGAAACTTATCCTTACATATCCAAATTTCATGCCGAACTACAAAACAACGAAAATTTAGTTGGAAATAATGAGAAACCCACTGAAAATACCGTTAAAAATAATGAAACTACTGAAAATAACGTTACTGAAACTGTAACAGAATTAACTACTACTAGTACTACCGAAACTATCAAAGAAGAGTTAAGGAATGGCGTTGATTTATCTAAAAGCGATACTTCTTTAAATGAAACAGTCGTAACGAATGATAAAAATGGGACAGTTGATGAAATTTCTGAAAAAACTAACTTGAGAGAACTTAATGATACAATAATAGTTGATAACGCTACAGTGGTAATAACCAATGAAACGAAAAACGAAAATACTATAGCAAATGACGTAATACAAACAACAGAAGGTACACCATTACTTAAAATGGGTGATGTTACAGAAATTATCATAGAAAATACTGATTCAGTAACTGATTTGGTCAACGCAACAACTACAGAGGCTAATAAAGATGATGCTTTTGGAGAATTTGAAGTAAAAGACATGACTAGAACTAAGAAAAGAACTCAGATATCAAAGAAAAAGTTCAAAAAAGTGGACGACGATGAAGACAAATTTGATTTGACACTCAGACACAGTAATAATGATGATATTACTTCGGAAACTGAACAGGAAGAAAAAGCAACGCCAATACCTAACACTAGGAGAAGTTTCGAAGGAGAATACAAAATTTCTGTTAAACAATTGTCTGTTAAAATAAATAACATTAAAAAAATATCTGAAACGATAAGCGATTTGAAAAAGTCTATATCAATAGATACGTCCTTCAAAATGGGATATATTTCCGCTAATATTGATACTCTGAAGTTGACTTTAGACAAAATGAATATACAGGACGCTACACAGGAAGAGAGGAACATGTTGGATGAAAAATTAGATCTGATTAGATTAACAATGATAGATTTAGTGAACTTTTTTAAAATATATTACAACGGCAACGATAAGAGTTATGAAGAAATTTGATTTTTTAATATTAAATTCAATTTATCGATTCTAAAATTGTTTTATTTCGTAAACTTGTTTATGTAATATCGCTACATAGTATAAAACAAAGTCGCTTTCTCTGTCCCTATGTATGCTTACATCTTTAAAACTACGCAACGGATTTTGATGCGGTTTTTTTATTTGATAGAGTGATTCAAAAGGAACGTGTTTTAGCATAATTTTATCGCTGCAAACTTATGGGAGCGGGAACTAAGCGGGTGAAACCACGCTCGTAAAATATCCTACTAATATTATAAAGCCGAATGTTTGTGAGTGTGGATGTTTAGATGTGTGGATATTTGTTCCTCTTTCACGCAAAAACTACTGAACCGATTTAAATGAAATTTCGTACAGATGTTCCTTACAACTAGGAATAACACATAGGATACTTTTTATCCCGAAACCACGGGATTCACGCGAGTAAAATCGCGGGGCGCAGCTAGTATAAAATAAATAGTTAATAAAAGAGTGATTTGAAAGAAATTGTGTAAAAATGTGTTTTCGATTATTGAATTCGTTTAGGTTTAAGAGTATTCGACGCTTTTACGGTGAAGGAAAACAAAGTGGATACAGGAAAATTCAAAGGTTGTGAGTGAAGTCGACCAACCCACACTTGGTCAGCGTGATTTAAGCTTGGTCACTCAAAAGTAATTTATATTTTATAGTTGCGGTTTTACCCGCGTTAATCTCAATCCCATGGGAATTTGGGCATCAAAAGTATCCTATATGTTTTTCCTAGTTATAAGGAACATCTGTACCAAAAATCTAAATCGATACAGTAGTTTATAAAAACGTCAAACTGGCGGGATCACTCTTTGTTTTTAACATACTGTATCATCGCTATATAGTACTCATTTGGTACCATTTGATACCTAGAATCTTGGATTTTGTACCTGCTTAGGTTAAGCAACAATGTAAGATAAAGTTGATCCCGCCACTATGACGCGAGTGATCCCGCGATCTTGACGTTTATTAGTTTTTGCGTGAAAGAGTAACAAACATCCAAACTCACAAACATACAAACTTTCGCATTTATAATATTAAATTATAATAATCTTCGGACATGTGAGAGTTAACGAGTGATGTCTCTGTGTGACGAGCGCAGTGCAGTGTTGTACAGGTTGTAATACAAAGTTGGGATATCACTGTATTTGTTGTCAAACAGTAGTGTGTAGTAACATTACTGTGTTACAGTTCGAAGGGTAATGTAGTCGGAGATATTAATGGAGAATTTTAATTATTTACTTGTAATTTTAATCATGAAATTAGTTCTATTAATACTGTTATTTTTTTCAGCATTGCGCTTTGAACACTCTTGAAAAAATGACATGGATAAAATTAGTTTATTTAGGTATGATTTTTAATCTTATAATTTTAATTTTAGTGATATAAATAAATCTACACTAATATAAGTACTATAATATTATAAAGAGGAAAGATTTGATTGTTTGTTTGTAACGAAAACGCTCGGAAACTATTGAACGAATTTCAAAAATTCTTTCACTAATGGAAAGCTAATTTATCAGCGCGTGACGTAGGCTATATTTTATCCCAGTTGTATTTCCACGGGAACGGAAACTACGCGGGCGAAACCGCGAGTCATTAATAAAAACAACTCTTTACAAACATTATAAAGAGGAAAGACTTGTTTGTTTGTAACGAATAAGCTCAGAAACTACTGAACTGTTTTCAAAAATTCTTTCACCATTAGAAAGCTACATTCACCCTGAGTAACATAGGCTATTTGATCTCAGTATGCCCACGCAAAACAGAACTACACGGGTAAAACCGCGGTCATAGCTAGTAATGAATAAAGAAACCGCATTATTACAAGCTTTTATTTAGTTTCACCTGTCCCGTTGTCTGTAATCAAATCTTAATCGTAGCCGTAACCGTAAGTCCCATGACAATGCAATAAAAGATAAAAAATCTGGTTCGATCGTTTTTAAATAGGTTTTTTTTATTTATTCTTGCAGTTATAATACCAGCAGTTATAGCCAGAGATATATATCGAACTGATCACCATGGCAGACAGAAAAGACAGATAGATTTGACCGAGTTGTTCGATGGTAATTATATGGGCTTAAATGCTAGGGCTGGAAAGACAAAACCCAAAGCAGAAAATATAGACTTGACAGATCTTTTTAAAGATGGAATAGTAGGCTTAAATAATAGGGAAGCAAAGAAAAAATCCAGAACAGAAAAGATAGACTATTCGGTTCTTTTTGAAGATGGAATATCGGGCTTTGATAATAATAAGGCAAATAAAAAATCCAGAACAGAAAAAGTAGATTATACAGACCTTCTTAAAGATGGCGTGTCAGGGGATTCACCATTGTTCGTAATCATATCCAAAAAGTCATTGAACGATTTATATTTCAAAAAATAAAATTGAAAAGGGTTTTTTATTTAATTAACACAATAGGGTAGTTTTTTAAGCAAAATAAAATTCTAATTAGTTCGTCAGATAGATTTCGAAAAAATATTAGACACGTATTTTTTTGTTTCATCAAATTAATAAAACTGACTTAGTTATAACGCATTAAAGTTTAGGAGTGGGGGCTTGTGACGTCAACTGTTGCTTAAAATTGCAGCAACCTGTGACGTTTCACGAGTTTTCGACGCATTGTATCGTCTTAATTATTTGTTTACATGGAAAATAAAAAAATACGTGTCCAATATTTTTTGGATATCTATAAGACGGACTAATAATTTTTTTTTAGTCAACTTTCGTGAAGATTTTTAAATTAAATTACTGTGTTAAAGGGATATGTCAAAGTAGTTTTATTTGCGTGTACCCTGTGCAAAATTCTTAAGTTATAAATAAATAATAAATAAATAAAGTCTTTATTGCAGGCAATTAAATAACCCATAGTAAATAATACAAATACAAATTAAATTAAAATTAACAGACAGCCAATATGAGAAAATCCCACAGTTCAGCTTGCCAGCCAGTCCAGATACAGCATTTTTTTTTATCATTCACTTATCATTCACTACATCATCTCATTATAGTAACTGACCCCTAACTAAGCTCGAAGCTTGTATCTAGGGTATCAGAAACTACGCACACACTCATTCACACACACACCCAGACCGAGACAAACATTTGTGGTTCACACAAATATTCACCCCGCGCGGGAATCGAACCCGCAACCTTACGGATGGCAATCCGGCATGGTGACCACTTTGCCATCGAGGTCGTCGAATACATTCATTGAGGATACTGTTTTTGGATCTCCTCAATTTATCCCAAAATGTTGCAATTCGCGTTCGTAATATAGCAAAAAAGTCGGGCACTCTCGCCTCCGCAAACATACTCGATGCACTACAGTATAGTATCGCGGCTTTTTCATGAGGATTCGTTATGTGTGACCGATCACACTCAACGCACTAACGTATAATCGGTTGAGTGTGAACGGTCAAGTGTTTTTCTATACATTTGTCTGTTCTGGCGTTACGCAACCGATAATACGCGACGCACGTTCCGTCAGATATGAACCTTCCCTTAAGATAATAAAACACAAATAAATAAACAAATCTATCTTTATTATGTTCCACAAGTCAGTCTATAATACTTAATTAATCTATTAATAAACTTAGAAAGTTTTAACATCGAGTTACCAGTTCAATGCAATAAAAAACTACCATAAGGACAATATATTTTCTACCATTTAATATACCGACCTTTTTCTCGATAAAGTTATGTTAAAGATATTCTATAGAATGGTTTCACCCGATAGTTTTCAATTTACCCCCCTTTTCTAACCCTAGGGGGTTATTTCCAAAAATTCTCTCTTAGTGGTAGCCTACTGCCCCCAACAAACACACGTCCCAAATTTCTCTCTACGACCAGTAGTTTCGGCTGTGCGTTGTCTGTCAATCAGTGCGTACATCTCTCAGTAACGGAAGAGTTTTATATCACTACATAGTATAAAACAAAGTCGCTTTCTCTGTCCCTATGTATGCTTACATCTTTAAAACTACGCAACGGATTTTGATGCGGTTTGTTTTAATAGATAGAGTGATTCAGTGGGAAGGTTTTAGCATAATTTTATCCCCATATTCCTACGGGAACAGGAATAATAAATAAAATATATAAAACTCTTCCGTATTATATACCTGGTGTTTGGTAGAGGGTTGACCAAACGTGATGGGCGTGTTCCTGGGCCTATTTGGGAGATACAATTTAGCTCAAAATTTCCTCGTTGTTAAAAATAAAAAAATATCGCTAATATTGTATTTTTTTAATTGTTTCCAAAATTGCGACTGTTTATCCCTATAACTTTTTTTTGAGCATGTTTCCAGTCAATTGTTTAGCATCCCACAAGACGCATGTGCCACACCACTGGACGTATTCTAATCCCTTTAAACGATTGCCAGAGACGGGAAATTTTGATTTGGAAGCAATATCTTCCTGTAAATGAGATAGTCCATTTTACTTGTTTTAAGATCAATTATTTTCTAATACAGTCACTACAGCATCTCAGTATCTTCACAAGACCTCAGATAAATCCAAGTTTATTCATACTGTGACGTATTTAAGCCAAACTTGGAATTTGGTTTTAAAAATATCTTATTATTTTTTCTTCCATTTCCACTTTGCACTAAAATTTTTAACAAGTTTTTTGGCTTTTGTAAAACTTGTAGTATACCGTTGAAATAAGAGATAAACAGAGAAGTTTTTAAAAGAGTTTTAAATTCTCGGGTTAAATTAGTTTTATTTTTAATTGAGTTGAAAGATCCCCTATAAGATTGCCATTTTTCATTTCCCTAGCGTTAAGTGGTCATAACAAATTATTTAGACCTTGTAAGGGTCTGAAATTGCTGTGAGCAGACCAGGTGATATCTAAGACCATAATCGATTAAAAAAATTGACTGGAAACAAGCTCAAAAAAAAGTTATTGGGATAAATAGTCGCAATTTCGGAAACAATTAAAAAAATACAATTTTGGCGATATTTTTTTTTATTTTAACAACAAGGAAATTTTTATCCAAATTGTATCTCCCAAATAGGCCCAGGAACACGCCCATCACGTTTGGTCAACCCTCTACCAAACACCCGGTATATATATTATTATAGATTATTCTTTGACCAATATAATTTTGCGAAGCAATCGCGGTATAAACTGCCAGTTATAAATGTAAGCGATATGATATGTATAAGTCAATATAAAAAAACAATGTCTTTCCTCAAGTAGTTTTTTTTTTGCATAAAATTGGTACTTTTAGAATAAAAACCTTAAAACCGAGTATACCTATATTTAAAGGCCATTCATTAAATACATATTTTTCATGTGCTAGTTAAGTTTTGCGGCTTTGCTCTCATTAAATGTCTAATAAAAAGTAGTATTTATCAGGTTCTATCGGAATGAATTCACATTTTTAATCAAATAATGTTAAGGCCTATTTCACGATCTTCAAGCAAAGTTCCGAGTAATTACTTACATGTTTTGTCTTTGTCACTTGATATAAAGTAAGAAAGAGACAAACTAACTTTACTTGGTGAGTACCTTTACTTGAACGTAGTGAAATAGGCCCTTAAAATAAACGAACATACATTAAATCATTTTAGCTAAATTATTAAAAGTTTTTTTCAATGCCTGGCCTATAATAGAAATTTAAAATTATTTGTACTTAAAAAATAATAATAAAGAACTTAAATTACTTTTAATTCTATTTTTTTATTTATTTGACAACATTTTTCTACCATAAATAAAATTAATACCATTTTTTGAATAAATTACCATTTTGGTAGAATTTTTATCATTTTTGGTAGAAATTCTAGTATTTTGGTAGAAATTTTCTTTAGTTACTTTTGAGGGAAAAAAAAATGTTGCCAAGATATAATATTTCTACTATTTTAGTAGTTTCCCTACCGCCCATTATTGGTAGATTGTGATTTCTTTATCGGTTGTAATATCGTGTCCAACACCACTGATGCCGCGTTTGCCTTGCTACACCTGTGAGTCAAATAAGAATGTTGTTATACGTCAGTGAATAAGTGACAGACTTATTTAAATAGAACATTAAACTAAGTGAAAATAATGCATTCTTGTATTGATTTCAAATAGGCAAATAAAATAACTTATTAGGAATCCGAAAATATACAAAATCCTATTAAATTGAATCTATTTAGATGAAGTACAGATATTTCTTATAATCAGGAATATTACAATACATAGGATAGTAGGATAGTTTATCCCATGTTGAACCTATTTTCATGTAATTAACACCCAATATTTGTTATAACATGTGTACAATACACATGTTAAAACAAATAAATTTATCTTTATCCCAATATTCCTATGGGAATGAGTATTACGTAAGTCAATCCATAGGACTCGGTCTTTTCAGTTTGAACCCAAGACCATCCAGAACCGTAGCACCACTCTAAGCCAACTGAGTGTGTACCGAGTGAGTGAGTAAGTTTACTCACCGTGGGAACATATCATTGCACTTGAGGTCCGTCCACCCAGTGAGTGCTTCGTACAACATGGTGTCCATCGCGCGGTCTGACGACAGCTCGCCTGAGAGCATCCTTAGTGCCATGCTGTAGATCAAATGGTTTAGTATTAGTATTGTATTGATTAAAATTTGCTTTTAGGCCTATTTCACGATCTTCAAGTAAAATCCCGAGTACGTACTCACAAGTTTTGTCTTTGACTTGATATAAAGTAAGAAAGAGACATAACTAACTTTACTTGGTAAGTTACTTGAAGGTCGTGAAATAGGTCCTTAGTATAAGATCTCGGCTGAGGAGATGTAACTTTACTTAAAACAAAGTCACTCCCGCTGTTTTTACGCGTAGATCTATTAAACTACGCAACGGATTTTAATACTGTTTTCAGAAATATAACAGAGATTTATACAGAGATTACTTTTCATTTTAGAAGTGTTTGAGTCTGTATCTCTTAGTTCAAGTAATTTATGTATCACGATAGGATGAAAATGAGCGAACATAACGAAACTTTTTTAACATGCTCTGTAATTATATTGCATATTACTTTAACCGTGCTTGCTTGAACAAAGACCTTTAAAGTCAAAGTCAAAATGTTATATCTCTTAGTATTTTCATTATGTACAGTCTCGGAATGAAAAGGTTCGTCAATTTTCAAATTGATTCGTTGAATGTGGCGCGAAAACATACTACCTTTTGAAACTATGGTACAGAATAGACTCGGGTTAGGGAAAATAATGTTCTACTGCTCGATAATAAAGTTCAAAATTATTCAGATCAGTGTTGTTTGACAGGATAAAAATCTTATCAACAAGATTTTTGATAAACTAAAACCTTCTTTTTGGTTCAACCTGCCATAATTATTTCTGTTAAAACTGTTGTCAATCGGTCAATGTCATCATTGCAAAATATCAAAGAGGTTTTTATATGCCGCGCGCACAAGGCAGTGTTTAAAAAAGGATAGAAAAATCAAGCAAAACCTTATTCGATAGCAAACGTCATTCTATTTATTTAAATGTTAGCATTACTGTTTCTTACACTTGTATGTTAGCATAATTGTTTCTTGCAATCCTAGTGCAAGTGGAAACCAACTCTAAGGTGACGAACCTTTTCATTCCGTGACTGTACTTACACATATTTTTATTTTGTGAATACAATCACAACAAAAAAAGACAACCCCACTGAGTTTCTTCTTAGTTCTTCTCAGTAGTGGGCGCGTAGTGAACTAACAATCAAATCAATTTAGTTTAAGTTTTGACGATTATAAGTTTGTGATTGTATCAATCCTTGATAATAAAGTTAATTTGAGTTTGAAAAAAAAACATTTATTCAGTTATGGCCTCAATGAGGCTCTTGTGAACGACAATGAATCTACCACCGATTCGGAAGAATCATTTCTTTACTTAATGCATACGTAAATCACTTTTTCCATAATAATTTTGAATAACTCCGCCGTACTCACCCATTTATCCGAGCCATAGTGCCAAACGGTGCTGCCAGTTTAGCAGTAGCTACCAAATTCCTACAATACAACAACCAAACGCAGTCCAATTCGGTATAAGTCGTCCCGTTACTGGCAACATCCGTCAAACTGTCATTCTTATTGTATGACGTTTGTAAGTGATTCAACGCTTGGTTGTTCGCGTCGATGTTTCGAGATAACTGTGGCTGTATGTTGGCTGTTTCCTTGTTTGTTACTTGGGTCATTAGATTTCTGAAAAAGGAATACGTTTTCTTAAGAAAAAAGAAAGTAAGAGACTTATGAGTCGTGTTACTATTTCCTAATGATTTTGTTAACACGAAAATTTGTAGTAAGGATGCATTCATCATTGCTACAAATTTTCGTGTTAATTTTATAACTGTTTAACGTAAATACCTACTACTGAATCTATTTAGATGAAATTTAGTTCAGATGTTCCTTATAAACGGAAATAAAACATGCGTAAGATAAGTTTTACCAAAAAATATTACGTTAAAATACACAGGTAAAACCCAGGGGCGCTGCTAGTGATAATGCCAGCTATGAAAGCATGGCTTTGCCATCCCCCAACCCTGTTGTACATTATTCCTAGAACTCAGATGTTTTACAACACATATGCGATATTTTCTGTGAAGGTCTGATGGCAGTCGCTTGACGTAAAATACTGACATTCCGCCAAATCTGGTTAAACTGAGAACCGACCCCAAATAGACATGGGATAAAGGTTCAGAAAAGAAAAATGCGATATTTTCTGTAGGTTTAATAGTTATTTATGGTACAAGCGAGGTAAGTTGGTGATTACTTCCGAGGCGCTATTGAGGCCTGAGCCTTCAGGAGAGGGTCTGAAGATAGCCGAGGATAGTAATCATCAATACACGCGTGTACCATACAACGTTTTTCAACATATTTGCGAAGAAATTATCATTTTTCGCTAATAAATAAACAGTTTTTCTATTCGCGCGCATCCAACACAACAATGGTGATCGCCAAAGACAAAAAGAATATACTTATTAAAAAAAAAATCGAATGAATGAATGAATGGAATCGACCATAGACCTACCAAAAGTAAGGCAACATAGTTGAAGTTTGTTTTTAAAATGTATGGACACAATTTTTTTGGTATCAAAACTTTTTTAAAATGAAAGCAATTTAAAAAAACAATCTATAACTCACTTGTGAATCAATTGTGTCATTATTCAACTGTTTTTGCACAAATAAGAGCCCCTTTATGAGCAAGTGTGTTGAAAAATTAATTTACATAATCATAATATGTATTCGCCACCTTACCTAGCGTTCTTATAAGCCCTTCCTAAATGTATGGCAGCACGCGCCGCGCTCATTCCCACTTCCAGAACATTCTCGAAAAGGTTTTTACCCAAATCAAACTCCTCCGTTTCTTGTAGTCTTTGACGTTTTCTGGAATTCAAAAATGGTGATGTAAAATAACGTACTTATTTAAAATTCAAAATTCAAAAATTATTTATTCAACCAAGGCCTCAATGAGGCACTTATGAAGGAATCTACCACCGATTCGGAATTACATCATCCGAGAAGAATCGGCAAGAAACTCGGGCTGGTATTTTTTTTTAAATAAAATGAAATACAAATAGGTATAGGACTATAATGATGCATGCAAGCTTGCAAGTGCAAAGTGGGCTCTGACATCTTGCTTCTCCCTCCCTCTTTCTCTCACTGATGAGTGATCTTGAACCAGAGTCATGTTTTAAAAATCGAAGTGTCTAGTCGTCCGGTAATTTGGACGAATAAAATTATTTCAGTCGTCCGAATTACTGCAGTTAACACAAAAAATCATGGATATGTTTTGCCATAGAAGTCGCGAAGTTGCGAGCTCAGCTAGTTTTACTATAAAATGTGAATTTAATGCCAAAACAAAATTTAATTAATATTTGAAATGAAAAATTTGCGGACGACTAATCTTATTCATCCGACTAGCGAACGAATGACATTATATTAAACGTCCATTCTAGCAGACGGCTTGCAACAGTCTTTAATAACATTAAATAAAAAATTTAAAAAACCCCCGCCCCAATTACTTTCAAACCCCCATAACTTTTAAACGGGTCAACCGATTTTCATCAAACATGTCTAAGAACACTCGCACGTAAGTCCTCTTTAATCAAAATAACTAAATTAAAATCGGTTCATTCGTTCGGGAGCTATGATGCCACAGACAGACAGATACACACACACACGCACAGACACGTCAAACTTATAACACCCCTCTTTTTGCGTCGGGGGTTAAAAATAAACAAACATTCCTACTTTTGTCTGATCAGAAATTGAAACCATTGGTGGCCGTTGGGAAACCATTAAAAAGTGTAATCGAAAATAATCTGTGCAAGTTACGATAATTTTGACCAAAACGATTTTCATATATTTCTTTGATATACGCTAACAATTTCAGTTGACTGTCATTTGCTTTTTCCACAAAAGTATTTTACCGACTTTTTTTTAAACATAAACTGTGTTAAACACAAATTACTTCCAACATTTTCGTATACTACTTTTTGACATAACCAAACACCTATTTTCTACCAAATGGTAGAAATTAACACTACTAATTATGGCAACATCAAACTTACCCAAACGCATTATTCCCATGCGTAACTTCATTGTATTTCGCTTCCACTTTACTGGGATCCATGAATAATGCATTGAAAGCAAAAACTTCCGGGTCCTTTAGCATTTTAATTCGAGCAGTATCCTGTAATAATTAGAAATATCAAAATTATCAAGCCTTAGAGCCCCGCCAAGTACCGATGTGTTTTCGATTTTAGAATTGATATGTTTCAATCGATTGTCTTATGGCTAGTACTCATTATTACTGTGCTTATGGTAAAGGAAAATATTGTTCAGAAACTTGAAGTTCTACAGTTATGTGCTCCGTGACCCGCACTTGACTGAGGACTGATCGCCCTCGTTCAGGGAAAGCCCGAGGGGTCACGTACATAATTATGAGCTGGTGATAATGATGATTTAGACTGTTTGAGCCTCGTTTTATGCCTGTGTCACTGTGCAGTGTGCAGGCTGTCTTTTATTATGAAAGAAAGAGTAAAAAATTATCCGTTGTAATTTAAAAAATATTACCTGATTCTCCCAAGCCATAAGCTGTATATTATGTAACAACATAACATCCAACGTCAAAATACCAAATGACAGCATATCTGTGCTATTATTCAGTATAATCCTCTTATTCCCCCCGCTAACCGTATAATTCTCCCCAAAATATATATCCCTTAATTTATTCATGACTATAGTAACATTGCCTTCAACTAAACTATCGTTTAATGCTCTCAAAAGTTGTCTAAACTCAGTCTTTTTGCCGATAACTTTAGTTCCATTTTTAACTTTTTCAAAATCTGGGTCAGAACTTATCCAGTCATGTAACTCTTGAACTTTTTCTATTAAATAACTTGTCATAGAATTACTTTGCATGTAATCGTCGTACAAGTTTTCATCGTTGTAATATTCCTCATAATCTTTCTCATTTATACTGGCAATGAATGTTTCCGGTAGTTTTATACCTTTTAAATCTGGCAACAATGGCTTGAATTCCGGTAGGACTGTGTTTTTGTCAATTGAGTTACTAATTATGTCATTCTTCTTTGTAACGCGAGTATTTTTGTTATTTTTTAAACTGTTATCCAAACTTCTTGGTGTATCTAATTCACTTTCGTGTATAGCTTGTGATATTTTCTGTTTTAGACGTTCATTCGCTTCATTAATAGGGATTTCGGATAAATCTTCAGTATTAATAAATTCAGGCAGTTTAGCCGAGTCTTTTTTCTGTATTTTTTTTTCTTGATTTAGATCTGCGTCTAACAGAGGATGGATATGTGATTCTTCTAACAAAATTTTCTTTTTTTCTCTGTTAGCGATGAAGTTTTTGAATATTGGTAGTTTTTCTAGAACAGGGATGTCATTTTCAACATCTTCTAGCTCTTTTGGTAGACTTGCTTCCATTTGCGCGTATTTGTACAGTCTGTCCTGCAATTAGGAAAAAAAAAATCGTCTAGCATAAAATCAGAAAATATTGAGTCACAATCTTTTCTGTGCCGGCGGCCAAAATTGGAACTTATGTCATTTGGATACATATTCAATAAACTGACAACCAAATGATGCGATTACAGCGACGCTGTCACCGGCACAGACAAGATTGTGATTCAATAATATCAAAATTTTAATAGATATTGATGAAACTTGGCACTTGATAGCATATAGGATACTTTATATCTCGTAATTCTAACAGCATAAGGATTTTCACGGGTAAAACTGCAGGCCACAGGTAGTTATTAACTTACATTTTGGTTTTTTTAACATAACATAATCATTCCCTCCATCATCTCATTCCAGTAACTGACCCCTAACTAAGTCCGTAACTTGTATCTAGGGTATCAGAAACTACGCACACACTCATTCACACACACCCAGACCGAGATAAACAGTTACTTAATAACTCACATTCTGTTCCGAAAACACCTCCTTCGTATAACCCTGTTCCGTTGACCACTTGGTGATGACCAGTGTTGCCAACACTAGCGCGGCGCAGACGCTGAAACACGACGCAGATGCAACTACCCACACTTTGAGCGGTACCTGAAAGCGGAGAATGATGGCGACATTAATAGAAAGACAAAGAATATCTAAATATATATAACTCAATGGTGACTGACTGACTGACATAGTGAGATCACTCCGTCCAGTGGTTTGGGCTGTGCGTTGATAGATATCAACGCACAGCTCAAACCACTGGACGGATCGGGCTGAAATTTGGCATGCAGGTAGATGTTATGACGTAGGCATCCGCTAAGAAAGGATTTTGATTATTCTATCCCAAAGCGGATAAAATAGGGGATGAAAGTTTGTATGACGGAAGTCAATTCCACGCGGACGAAGTGGCGGTATTCACACACGACCTTCAGAATTTCTTTAAAAGTTGTATTTAGTATTTGACGAATGTTTTCCTTCACCATAAGAGCGCCAAATCACACATGAATTCAAAAACACATTGGTACGTGGCCGGGTTCGAACCAGGCACCTTTCGATTGGAAGCTAAAGTCCTTAACCCATACGCCATCGTCATTCTTTTGTAATTACATAGAAAACACTCAGAATTTAATAAGGCAGGTGGAGTGACTATACATCATTTAATAGTCATTTATTTTAAAAATAATAAGTATTCTTCTTCGATTACGCTATACGCTATTCAAATCATAGTGTCTTTGTCTCTGTCTCAGTGAATGGTTTCCAGATTTCCTGTACATGTAATAATGTGTCGTAATCATTACATCGTTAATTAACAGTAATTGAAGTCATACTCTCTAATTATCTTGTGAAATGCGGGTAGTATTGGTGTGCATTCTCAATGTTTCACAGCGGCTAAAGCACGGTCGTAATTCACACGAAATATCGTACGTTGACCTCATGAAGTTGTAGGTAAAAATGGAGCCCACACTTGGAACAACAGCTTGAGTCAAATACCTACGTCTCTGTGGGCCGATCTCTCTTTTTAGCGTGGACTCTCTCTTTCTAGAGGTTAAATTAGTTAGAAAGAGAGAGCCTGCCCACAGAGAGCGCGATAGTGATATGTTCAAGTAGGTATTCGAAGTGTGGACTCCATTTTTACCTTTAACTTCATGGTCGTAATTCCCATGAAATATCGTACGTTGACCTGTAGCTATCTATCTCTGTCGCACCTGTTTATTAATTACGACCGTGCTATCCTTATTCTAATCCTAACTTATCCTAACTAATATTATAAATGCGAAAGTAACTCTGTCTGTCTGTCTGTTACCTTTTCACGGCTAAACTACTGATCCGATTGACTTGAAATTTGGTACAGGGGTAGCTTATGGTCCGAGAAAGAACATAGGATACTTTTTATCCCGAAATTCCCACGGGAATGGGAACTACGCGGGAGAAACCGCGGTGCGCTGCTAGTTTATTATAAAACCACAATGACTTTAATATGTAACAAATTCATGATATCATTAGAGAGTTATTTTATATCGACTATAATGAAATATTATGCCCTTCTATACGGCCGTAATCATGAGAATTCAAATGATTTTAATATTACTTTCACTCTTACAGAATTGAAAGGAACAACATTTTTATTAAAGAAATATGTAAAATTATGGTCACATCAAAACTTTGTATGTATGTACATAATTTGTACGTACATAATGGACAAACTTTCGCCCTTAAAATGTTAATATGAAATGGACAGTTTTCTATGGAGAATTAGCTTTTGAAATTATAATAGAATTGCAACAATTCTGTTGCATCATTAGATAATTCTGAAATGATTTAAGGATTGGTGGATTGATCGATTCTAAGGTTGTGTGTGAAGTCGACGAATCCGCACTTGGCCAGCGTGGTTGACTAAGGCCTAATCACCCTAATTCAGGGTAGGCTTGACTCGAGCTCCCCGGTGGGGACATTATATGAGCTTATGATGATGATGATGATCAATTGATTAATTGATATGTAGGTAACCTTTACTCCGCTGGATATTTCACTTTCAGTTCGCCAAATTTAAAAAGTCTATTCTACACCCCTATTTTGAAATTACGGGACTTATTAAAATCAGAATATCTGTAGCAGTAACTGAATCCATATCCAATCAAAATATCAAAAATGATAGTCTATTACTTATCTTTAAAAAATACTAAATAAATGTCGTATTACCAGACGGCACACGCACTAGCTATCAAGTATTCTGTGACGGCTCGGGTCGATGACCGCGCTCAGCTGTGTATCGCAGCGTTCGCCGGTTGTTCGGTGTAGAATAACAATAAAATTCGGCGGGATTTTGAAAAACTTTGACTTATCATAACTTTTTAAATAAAAGCAAAAGAAAAAAACTAACTTCATTATTATATTGTCACCCGTCGTTTACATTAGCTGTGTGATTAAGTATCTCGAATTCAAAATAGAGGTGTATAGTTACTTACTATACAATAAAACACAACTAAAAGCTACTTTAGAGCAGTGCTACAGTCCACATGGTTCCGGGTTCAAGTCCCGGCACAGACAAAAAATAATTCAAATTATAACTCACACTAGTTTTCGCCGGCATATCGCATCTAGGTCTCGGCGGAAGCGGTCGTTTCGCGCGCTCCGCGTTCGTCATAGTTCGGCTGCAGCTCGGGTAAGATCGGCTCCAGTCGGACGAGTTCGTAACACTCAACTTGGTGTCGAATTTGGATGGTCGCTCGAACACATATTGGAACATTTTGGGCTGGAATAAAGAGAAATAATAAATAAATATCGGGACACATATTAAGCTGCGTCTACGCTAGACGAACCGAGCACAAGCGGAGTCTCGGCCTCGTCGTTCGCGGCGCAAGTGTGGACGTACAACGAACCTACGACGATCACTGTCCTCGAACGTAGTTAAATCCCTTTGTGTTCGTCAAAAAACCGACAACAGGCGGAACGGTATATAAAAAAATTATAGATTTTTTTTTATATACATTTTGACATGTTTTTTATTGTTGCCATTAGTTATAAGTGACATTTGTATTTAATTTTATTTAAAAAAAAATACCAGCCCGAGTTTCTTGCCGATTCTTCTCGGCTGATGTAATTCCAAATCGGTGGTAGATTCAGTGACGTTCATAAGTGCCTCATTGAGGTCTTAATTGAATAAATGATTTTTGAATTTTGAATTTTGAACGCAGCACGAACGAAATGCTCGCAGCGCGCTCGTTCGAAGCTTGTAAGTCGGTTCACTTACACTATGCGAATTTTGTTCGGCTCGTGCTCCTAGCGTAGACGCAGCTTTAAATACAAAACATCCAAATCAAGACAAACAGAACTTCACGCACATATGTCTTGAGTGGAAATCGAACCCGTCATCTTTGACATAGCAGCATCAACATCATTAGGTCATCAATATAATCATCATTAGCTCATATAGGTATGTCCCCACCAAGGGGCTCGAGCCTACCCTGAATTAGGGTGATTAGGCCTTAGGCCGAGTGCGGGTTGGTCACGGAGCACACAACCTTAGAATTTCTTCGCAGGGAGCTACGGCTTTACGTGCCCTCCGAAGCACGGAAACGCTCATTAAATTAAAAGTCATTCATAGTAATGACCCATCACAGTCATGACGGTGCCAGACGGCTTAGCACTGGACCATGAGCGCTTCTTACGATATTTTGTTTCACCGAACATCAAGATAAACATAATCATAATTCCCATATCGCATTAAAAAAACTTACAAAAACCTATCAAATGTAAAGGTGCTCCTTTACCGGGAGCACTCGCGTGTAATGTAACGTTACAGATTTGAGCATTACATCAGTGAAGGAGGAGAACCGGGCATTACAATGCGTACCTTGTAATTTATTAATTGCAATTTGTAATTATTACACGCGAATGCTCGTTAGTCAGGGAGGTATTATTGTAATGTTATGCTCAAAGACGAATCTGTAACGTTACATTACACTCGAATGCTCCCGGTGAAGGAGCACCTTAAGCAATTGTCAGCTGCAGAACAGCTAATCATTGACTGAGCTGAACCTATTTCTTACGTCTAATACAAATAAGGGTGAATATAGCTTGTCGGTGACTGTAAAAACTTAAAATTATAATAATACTCTTCAAAGAAACCTACTTCCTACGCACAATACAAATAAGGGTGATTATGGCATGTTGGTGACTTTAAAAAGTAGGATTCCCACGGCGCCTCGGTCTAGATTTCATGGAAAGATGGACACACGTAATTTGAGACAAAAGTAGTGGAAACAAATTACGTTACTGTGAATATAATAAGGGCTCGGAAACAAAATTACAAGAAAGACAAAGCCCCGTGATTTAGCCCGCATTAATAAAAATCCCAATTTTGGAATAAAAATGTGTTATTCCTAGTTATAAGGAACATCTGTACCAAATTTCACCTAAATCGGTACAGTAGTTTTTGCGTGAAAGAGTATCAAACTTCGCTCTCTATACTTGGCATTTATCCCAAAATGTCCTCGGAATTGTTATTTACGTAGGAAAAACTGCTGGGTACAGCTAGTTAGATATTATTTCATCTTTTACTTACACATTTAAAAAATAAGTAACTTTTAAAAATTTTGTTCTAAAATAAAAAACGTGGCACTCGGGGACTGCCGCGGTAAAGCTATTGCATAGCAATTTTATCAACTAATTGTTTTTTTTTATTTTTGTATTGCAATCCTAACCTTAGAAATTTTGATGTCGTACTTGGAACTTCATACAATAAAAACTTTGTCTACATTACTATAAAAACTTTTTTGGGAAATATACAAAAAAAAAGTTTTCGATAAATAAATAATAAAAACGTGAGGTTTTTTTCCGTTACGGAATTTCTGGATTCGGTCCCCGCGCTCAAGGCCCGCGATAGAAGCTATGCAATAGCTTAAAAACTAAAACTGTTTTTTTTTATTTCCATGTAACCAAGATGTGACCTATCTCAATGTATCCTATTACCACTTAAAAATAAATCAGTTCACAAATAACGGAAGATGATATAATAAAACAAATGAATACCGACCGAAACCAAAACAAAAAAGGTTGTAAGTCAAAGAATCAACTTTCTTGTTTTGTAACCATTTTTCACACTTCACACTCAAAATGCTGAACTGATTTGGATGAAATTAAGCACACACAGTTATAGTTAGTCGACCTCGATGGCAGAGTGGTCACCATGCCGGACTGCCATCCGTAAGGGGGTGCGATTCCCGTGCGGGGTGAATATTTGTGTGAACCACAAATGTGTGTCTCGGTCTGGGTGTGTGTGAATGAGTGTGTGCGTAGTTTCTGATACCCTAGCTAGATACAAGTTACGAACTTAGTTAGGGGTCAGTTACTGTAATGAGATGATGGAGTGAATGAATGAATGATTAATGATTACATATACCTACTTACTTAAATAAGGTTTGTTATGCATCCCACGGGATAAGTATTCGCACAGGTAACACTACGTACACACTCTTATTTCCTTTTACGCGGTGAAAATGCATAGAACTGCATACCACCGTGAGCCGAGATTGGGAGGACCCCCGGGGCATGTAGGGCTCTCCTAGCCAGAAGGGCTGGGCCTACCCACTAAAAACACAGAGACTTCCGTCCGCGTTACATTGGGGTGCCGTAGGATCCCGAGGGGGATTTCTACCACGGCACTCCAACGCTGGGCCCGCACTAAAGGCGGCGCCCCCCTCCTTGAGAGGACCTCTCCGGAAGTGAAGACGTCCCCAACTACTGGTACCGAGGGCAAACGTCCTCCCCGACGCTCCCCTTTTTTACCAGAGCTTAGGAGAATCCCAATCCCCCCCACTACGTACACACCTAGTAAAAATAACAGAACTAACTAGATGTTATTATGTGATATGTCTTTCTACCGAGATATTTGTACGGTCTGTTTACCACAAAGTAACTACTTAACAGTAGTCAGTTATGCGTTTTACCTCTAACGTCCGGGGTCGATGAACTTTTGAAAGAAATGAAAGAAAGATGTATTTTGATATATTATAAGGCTGCGGGTTTGATTCCCGTGCGGGGTGAATATTTGTGTGAACCACAAATGTTTGTCTCGGTCTGGGTGTGTAATGAGTGTGTGTGTAGTTTCTGATACCCTGGATACTAGTTTCGAACTTAGTTAGGGGTCAGTTACTGTAATGAGATGATGTAGTGAATGAATATGCTAATGTTTATAATACAAGTAGCGCCCCGCGGTTTTACACGCGTAGGTCTCTTTCCCGTAGGCATACATTAAGAAATTTAAATTTTGAATTTACCCCCCTTTTCTCCCCCTAGGGGAGGAATTTCCAAAAATCCTCTCTTAGTGGTAGTTTACTCCCTCCAACAAACACACGTGTTTTCAGCTCTCTACGACTTTCTATTTTCCAGTTTTTTTAACATATAACCTGACAATAACAAACACAACAAAAAAGAATTGGCTAAAATGATCAGTTAACAAAGTGCACGCATATTTTTTTTCTTAGATAGGTAGGTATGTTGCCGTGGTAGAAATCCCCCTCGGGATCCTACGGCATCCCAATGTAACGCGGTCGGAAGTCGCTGTGTTTTTAGTGGGTAGGCCGCGCCCTTCGGGCTGGGAGAGCCCTACATGCCCCGGGGGCCCTCCCATTCTCGGCTCTCGGTGGTGTGCAGTTCTATGCATTTTCACAGCGTAAAAAAATAAAAAGATAGGTAGGTATGTAAGTAATTCCTACGTCGTAATATGAATCTGCGTCAACTATTAATTATTCTGTGTCTGCGTGCAAAATTATCTGTGAAATCCAGAAAGCTTGCTATGTAAAATTAATTAACCATTATCTGTATTATTGAAAACAATAAAAGATTTAATTATGTACTTATTATATTCTTTTTCGATTCAAAAATCGGGGCAGTAAAAACTTAGTATTTTACGTAGATACCTAACGTACTTTCTAGCTACTAAGTCAGGTTATCTATAAATGAAGCCGTACACATCGCATTCAATACATAGCTTATCTAACATGTATTCTATCTGTTCGCTGTGATGGACAGACAGACAGAAATAGATATAGTTTTTGTTGTACTTATTCGAAAGTATTTTTAAGCTAGACAGTGACATGAACGTATTTCATTTTAGTTACATTAGACATTGTGTTTAATTTTATTTTACTTATACTAGCGGCGCCCCGCGTTGTTCCCGCTCCAGTGAGAATGCGGGTATAAAATGATGTTAAAAACCTTCCTCTTGAATCACGAATCACTCTATCTATTAAAACAAACCGCATCAAAATCCGTTGCGTAGTTTTAAAGATGTAAGCATACAAAGGGAGGGACGGACAGCGGGAAGCGGAGCCCCCCTATCCTTATGTCAACTAAGAAGTTTTCTGGTGCCCCCCCAGACGTGGTGCCCTAGGCAATTGCTTAATTTGATTAAGGGTTAATCCGGGACTGGCTTTACGTCATTAGTGCAATGGGTGGGCATCGAATTCACGACCTCTCGATCAACAGGCCGACACATTAACCATTGGGATATTGTCACTTAAAATATACATGGTAAATATCCCGTTAATTATAATAATTTGAGTGCTAATAACCATGATAACTAAGTATAAAAAAAATATCGCATAATCACCATCACTTCATGTATAAAACAAAGTCACTTTCTCTGTCCCTATATCCCTATGTCACTATGTATGCTTAGATCTTTAAAACTACGCAACGGATTTTGATGCGGTTTGTTTTAATAGATACTGATTCAGTGGGAAGGTTTTTAGTATAACTGTATCAACGTGGGTGAATCCGCGGGGCAAATAACAAATAAGTAACAAAAACAAAATACCTAACCTAATAAATAAATGTATTCATAGACCTGTGAGTAACGCGTTTGATTAAATGTAAATAATATATTTTTAGTTGACATTACGACCTATTACGACAATTCAACGTCCATTTATGTACTTACTTATTTTATAATTCTTGGGCGATTTTCGTACTAAGTTTTTAGAATATGATGTAACTTATGCCCCACTATTTTACACGTATAGTTCCCGATCCTGTGGGAATGTTGGGATAAAACATAGCCTATGTCCTTCCCCGGACTATAAGCTACCCCTGTACCAAATTTCAAGTCAATCGGTTCAGTAGTTTAGCTGTGAAAAGGTAACAAACAGAGTTACTTATTTGTGGATCACACATAATAACATAATCAATCCCTCTATCACCTCATTACACCGACTGACCCCTAACTATGTTCATTACCTGTATCTAGGGTATCACAAACTACGGACACACACATTCATACACACAGACATGTAAAAACATAATCCTTCCTTTGGTAATACTGTTGTCGAGTAAAATAATAATGAAAAATACGTTAAATTGTTGTTAAATGAAATCATCTTAATAAGTATGTTATTCAAAAGAGATTGTTCTTTTACTGTAATTTTTCAAGTATTTTGAAATATTCAATCGAACAAAGGTTGATTAGTTAGAGTTTCGTAATACGAAAATGTTAATATTTTTGTACTATAAACTTCTTCCAAACCTTAAGTCTAATTGGGGGTCAGTTTTTAGTTTTTACCAAGTTTAGCAAAAAGCATTCAAATCATAACATTAAATTAAAAATTTAAAAAACTCCCAACCCAATTACTTTCAAACCCCCATAACTTTTAAACGGGTCAACCGATTTTCATCAAACATGTCTAAGAACACTCGCACGTAAGTCCCCTTTAATCCAAAAAAACTAAATTGTAATCGGTTTAACCGTTCGGGAGCTATGATGCCACAGACAGATACACACACACACAGACACGTCAAACTTATAACACCCCTCTTTTTGCGTCGGGGGTTAAAAATCGGTCTAAATCAGCATCGAGCTGTGCTGCGCTGTACTGCGCTGTGCTGTGCTGTGTTTCTTAAGCTACGATTTTTTAACAATCAACAAAAAACGTACTGTCGAAATGTTAAAAAGGCTTGAAGTTCCGGCTATGGCGAATGATGAATGCATTTTTCAAAACACCTAAAAGTATGTAAAACACTACAAAAATTCAATTCTAATCAAATGTTTTAAAGCAAATAAAACAACTGCAAACCTCTAGAAATCACTTCAAGACCAACTAACTTCCTCTATTGCCAACCGACGCGAGTGGGCCATTTCATAATATTAGATCGTATAGGTATCATATCCATTATATTTTACGTAAACTCAGTTTAAATTCATTTTCTACGCTTGTTTTAAGACATGCTAGCCTAGTTTGAGAGGTCTAATTTAAGATTATTGAGAGTTTTTCTATCCTACTAATATTATAAAGCCGAATGTTTGTGAGTGTGGATGTTTGCATGTTTGTTCCTCTTTGACGCAAAAACTACTGACTGGATTTTAATGAAATTTGGTACAGATGTTGCTCATATCTAGGAATAAAACATAGGGAATTTTTATCCCAAAATTCCCGCGGGATAAGGTTCCACGTGGGTAAAACCGCGGGGCAAAGCTAGAAATAATATTATAAAGAGGAAAGATTCGATTGTTTGTTTGTAAAGAATAGGTTCCGAAACTACTGAACCGATTCTAAAATTCTTTCACCATTTGAAAGCTACATTCACCCCAAGTAACACAGGCTATATTTTATCCCCGTATTCCCACGGGAACGGGAACTACGCGGGTGAAACTGCGAGACGCTGCTAGTAGAGTATAAATAATATGTATTAATATTTTTATATACCTACTTAGGAATTATGAGTATTTGCCATGGTAGAAATCGGCACCCCAACGTAACGCGGACGGAAGTCGCTGTGTTTTAGTGGGTAGGCCCAGCCCTTCTGGCTGGGAGAGCCCTACATGCCCCGTGGGTCCTCCCAATATCGGCTTACGGTGGTATGCTGTTATATGCATTTGCACCGCGCAAAAAAAAGGTACAGTAGAACCTCGATAAGTCAAAGTCCAAGGGAAACACAAAATATTTTAAGTTATAGAGGTTTTAAGTAAGCCGTATTAAAGAATTTCGAAGAAGCAAACAATAAGTGACATATTATGTATTGTATACGTTACAATTTTAACTAGTGAACACGTGCAAGCAACAAATACCGAACCCTTGTATTTTGCACACTCACACACACAAACAATTTTATGTTATAGAGGTTTTGGAAACATGTCTTTAAGTTACTGAGGGCCATACAGAGATTATTTATTTAAGTTATAGAGGTTGCATATTTTAAGTTATAGAGGTTTTAGGCTCTGATGGGAAAGGAATGTATTATTTTTTGAAGTTACAGAGGTTTTTAAGTTATCGAGGTTTGAGTTATCGAGGTTCTACTGTATTATGTGTATTCGGTGATGAGATTGATCATAATATTATCATTAATGACGTTATTTTAATGAACATGAAATAAGTATTGTGTATAACTCAGCAATTGTATAGCTAATCATATAAATGCGAACGTTGGATGTTTGTTAATCTTCACGCAAACAACTGTTCCTTATAACTAGGAATAAAATATCAATAAGTACTTTATTACGAAATTCCCAAGGGATTCATATTTACGCGGGATAACGAATAAATAAGTTAAAAAATATAGAAAAGAAACTTAATTGAATGAGTGTGTGCGTAGTTTGTGATACCCTAGATACAAGTTACGAACTTAGTTAGGAGTCAGTTACTGTAATGAGATGATGGAGTGAATGATTATGTTATGTTATAATTTAAATCGCGGGTTTAATTTTTGTTTTTTTTCCCGCTATTGAACCGCTTTAATTTGGGTGCTTCTTATAAAGCAAAGTATTACAAAAATGATGGAAATTATTTCTTTAAAAAAAATCCTTTTACAAAGTAAGTACCTACATATTATTTATTTTATTTATATATTAAATTGTTCGCATAAAACAAAAAAATCTTAAAAACTAACTGCATTAAAAGTTAATCGGAAATAAAAAAAAAACAATAAAAAAAATACAAACCTCACAAAAAAAACAAATATTCAAACTTCACTTCACTTCAAAATAGTCACATCACAAAAAGAAAACAACAAAAAAAAAAACAAATTAAAAATCTAAATCCAAAACAAAATATTCAAATATGGAACTTCATTAAAAAAAAACAATTCGAAAACTTTACTAATTAAAAGAACTAAATCCAAAGAAAATAATATTCAAATAAGGAACTTCGTTCTAAAAAAAGAACAAATTTAAAAACTTAGTCCTCGGAGGTATTATTCTATTTTATTTTTATAGAAAGCCGCGAGCATTCCTCCAAGATGGCGCGCGAATACTGTTTACTTCAGCAAGCTAATGTACAGTTATTTGATTCGGTTTACTGTCACCGATGTGATAGCGCTGCGTTAAATGGACAGACGCAACTGTAGATGGATATTTTTTATGTTTATTTACTTACTGTGCCTGCGGTTTCATTGGATTTAAAGAAAATTCAAATTCTATCTTCGATGTTTCAAAAAGTTGTGAGATTTTATTTTATATTAATTTAATAGATTTCTTTTAAAATAGTATCCGTCGTCTGCAGTTTTAGTTTTTTATTTTATAATGGATGACTACATTTTTTTTTCGTTGAATAACATAGAAACACGCACATGTAATCAAATTGGATAAAGTCTATATGGGATAATAAGTTGTAGAAAACGGCTTTAACTTCCAACTTACTATTATTACAACCTTTACTATTTAATGATTTTAATTCGAAATTCTATTTTATTTGATTACGTTAAGCAAATGCTACTAAAACAAATAAGTACTTAATTTATTCTCATGTAATAACCATAAGCCAACCAAACTTCGCTCCGTCTACCTATTTTCCGTTCGCATACGCTCGCTAACTGGCGAAAGTACGTCTTGCAAACTCTACATACATGAGAGAATAATTCACTTATATTAGACACAGTATGACCCGATTTCTCTCTGACCTTTACCTTTTAAATAATAAAAAAACCGGCCAAGCGCGAGTCGGACTCGCGCACGAATGGTTTCCTATTAAAAACGTCAAAAAACACGTTTGTTGTATGGAAGCCCCCTTTAAATATTATTTTTAGTATTTGTTGTTATAGCGGCAATAGAAATACATCATCTGTGAAAATGTCAACTGTCTAGCTATCACCGTTCTTGAGATACAGCCTGATGACGGACGGACAGCGAAGTCTCAGTAATAGGGGCCCGTTTTTACCCTTTGGGTACGGAACCATAAAAGTATCTGTCACAGAATGACGTTTATTTATTGTTTTTATTTGTCTTTTAAACTACCGTTAGCTGATCGGTGTTAAAATTTAACTGTTAATGTTAGGTCTGTAAGAACTAAGTGTAGGTGTACCAAACAGTTCTCTCTCTTAACGGTATGGTCGATGGTCATCTAGTAGTATTATTCTAATCTATGCTTCTATATGTATTTAAACAACGTTTCTTAGTTAGGGGTTAGTTACTATAATAAGATGATGGAAGGAATGATTATGTTATGTTTCCTTATTGTTAAGATACCAGATATAGAATATATCGACACCACGAAATAATATCGATTTCGCGAGCATGACCAAATGAATTATGGCGTAGTAATTAAATATGGCGGCTATATTTATTATATTTTGACAGTTGGATGTCAATAAATCGCTTTATCTATTGCGTTTTCGAAGTCATGCTAGCCCAAGCAATCCTCTGTATGGCAGTTTAACGTAAGTACTTAAAAATTATCATCGGCAACCTTCACTATTTGTGATGGTGCTATAAGTACATTGTTTAACCACATAGATCACAACACAAGTGATCGACCATTACTAATTGAAAAAAAAATTGCTATTATGGCTATAACTCATAGACTACCATGCTATAACTATACATGTATGCACTTCAGATTTTTTTATTTAACGTATTGTGTCCCACAGCCCACTGCTAGACAAAGGTCTCCCTCCACAGTTTCTATGTGTTCTTGTCTGTTTTTGGGATATCTCACCATCCTCCGTCAAACTTGCAGAGATCGTCCCGCCAACGATTTCGTGTTCGACTAAACTCGGAAGCACACCCAAGCAACACATAGTTGCTTGGAAACATCGACGACCTCGATGGCAGAGTGGTCACCATGCCGGACTGCCATCCGTAAGGATGCGGGTTCGATTCCCCCGTGCGTGGTCAATATTTGTATAAACCACAAATGTTTGTCTCGGTCTGGGTGTGTGTGTGTGAATGAGTGTGTGCGTAGTTTCTGATACCCTAGATACAAGTTACGGACTTAGTTATGGGTCAGTTACTGTAATGAGATGATGGAGGGAATGATTATGTTATTTGTTGCTTCGATCTGCAGCTGGGTTAAATAATTAAAATTAAACAAACAAAATCTTCATAATCATTTATTCCACTACAGTTTCTTCCTAGACGGTGCCGCACCATCGGCCGGTGGAGCGCCGTCCGCCGGCGCCGCACCATCGGCCGGCGCGGCTCCGTCTGCAGGCGCGGCGCCATCGGCAGGGGCCGCACCGTCTGCCGGCGCGGCGCCGTCGGCGGGCGCGGCGCCATCGGCCGGCGCAGCGCCGTCGGCTGGTGCGTCTGACGATGCTGGATAGAAAGAAGATTGTGTGTTATGGGAGCAATAAATATTAAGTAAAAAGTGACCAAAAATAAAATGTGTTCAAGGCGAGAGCGATTTTAGAGTCCAGAATGAGTATTCTATAGAGTAGAATCATAAACGTAGCGAGGGATACAAAGTAAGCAACTTTTAAATTAAAAAACGCGATTTGTCTCACAGATTTTTTTTCTTTTGGCATGCCGTAGACAGGCGCGCTTTTTTTATTAACGGCTAGAACTTAACGAATTGCGTTCAAACTTAATTTAACAATGTTCCAAATTCAAAAACCATTTTGGAATTCTATAAAATCCTGAACCACAAATTAGTTCTAACTTACCTAATTAAATAGTGTTCCAAATTCAAAAGTCTGCCAGAGAGGGGTCTCTGTGACGAAACAGCTTTCGATTTTGAATTTGGAACAGATAAAGTTATCCGACATCTTCCAATTTCATAACGACACATAATTCTCTTTCCAAATTAGAAATGAGGTTTCTCTATCAACTTCAATTTATTGACTAGTTTACCTCCATCAGCGCCCGTCGCGGCTCCATCTCCAGCTCCTGTCGCCCCATCACCTGGAGCAGCTGTAGACCCGCCTGGATAGAGCACGAGTTGGTTAATCAATTCGAAATTCAAAAATTCATTTGTTTTTATTCAAATAAGTACTTCATAAAGTGGATGCCGTATAGCCACAATTTTAGTGTTTAAGATTTTTTAACCATTCGTGATGAGGACTCGGTAACTCGGCCTGCCTAGCATGACTGTGCGTGATAAAATATTCTTATAGACACCACGAAATAATATCAATTTCGCGAGCATGACCAAATGAATATGGCGTGGTACGATTTGATAAAATTAAATATGGCGGCTATATTTATTATATTTTGACAGTTGGATGTCGATAAATAGCTACTTAATATCGATTTTGCGAGCATGACCAAATGTCATAAAATTTATTACGTGGTAAAATTAAATATGGCGGATATTTTTATCATATGTTGACAGTTGGATGTTGATAAATTGCTATATCTATCACGTTTTCGAAGTCATGCTAGCCTGGCAGTAGTTACTTAGATCAGTATTATGTTGTAGCATGGTCCTGTCCAGGATTCAAGTCCCTTTGAAACTCAAGTATCTATTGAAGAATGTCGTATTGAAATATGTGAATTGAAAAATGGAAATTTCGTCAACCGAGAAGAATCGGCAAGAAACCCAGGATGGTGTCTTTTTTAATAAAATAAGATACAAAATGTTATTAAAAATAAAAATATTGACTGCCGACAGTACCTAACAAAGTTTTTGCTCACAGTACATAATTATCTACTATATAAAAATAATATATACAGGGTTATTGGTTAAGTCGACCTATTCCCGTCAAGGGCGTGTAGCTTACATCGTTTCTGACTGATTTCACCATGAAACACCCTACCCTAAACCTAACCGTTTAAGAGATATTTCAATTTATTTGTTTTTACAAAAATCACCGGATCTTCGGCTATAAGCTTGAATATTTTCAAGTGCGTATGTCTTATTATTACTATTACTTGATTTTTACGTTTATAATAAGGTGCTTTATGACCCCAATAACCAATATTGTACCTAAAATAAATAAATAAGTAGTTGTAGACGATTAAAACTTTTAAAAAATAATAACAATCAGAAAGTTTATTTTTCTTTCAAGGATATCTAGAAAAAAAAAATGGCACCTGTTTGGCAGATATACCTAAAAATATCTACGTTTCATCGGCTATCCAACGAGGTATAACAACTTAGGGTTTTATCAAAATTTTGTACAAAACATGTAGTTTTATAGGCTACCGGGGAGGTTAAATAAAACAATAGGTCAGCATACAGAACAAGATACTAAACTTATTAAACTTTTAAGTACTACACACACCATTTTTGAGTCTAAATTTCATGTTCGACATGTCCGCTCCTGCGTTGCACACATCTTCGCATTATTTTGTGAAGACCAGTTTTCACTACACCAGTAGTCATTTTGTTCTTATTTCATTGCCGCATTAATGATTCTGTCTCTCAGTACTTCAATTGATGAAATTGGGTTGGGCTCACTGTACACGAGACTTTTTATGTACCTACCCCACGCATAAAAATCCATGAGGGTCCAGACTTCTGGCTGACCAGGATATAGGCCCACTTCGTCCATACCTCGTTGGATAGCCGATGAAACGTAGATATTTTTAGGTATATCTGCCAAACAGGTGCCATATTTTTTTTTCTAGATATCCTTGAAATAAAAATAAACTTTCTGATTGTTATTATTTTTTAAAAGTTTTAATCGTCTACAACTACTTATTTATTTATTTTAGGTACAATATTGGTTATTGGGGTCACAAAGCACCTTATTATAAACGTAAAAATCAAGTAATAGTAATAATAAGACATACGCTTTTGAAAATATCTAAGCTTATAGCCGAAGATCCGGTGATTTTTATAAAAACAAATAAATTGAAATATCTCTTAAACGGTTAGGTTTAGGGTAGGGTGTTTCATGGTGAAATCAGTCAGAAACGATGTAAACTACACGCCCTTGACGGGAATAGGTCGACTTAACCAGTAACCCTGTATAAGTCGGGTTTTCCTTCCTGACGCTATAACTTGAGAACGGCTAGACCGATTTGGCTGATTTTTTCTTTTGTAGTTTTCTAATACTCTGTAGAAGGTTCTTATGTAAAAAAATCTGGAAAATCACCGGGAAAATTGGACCCGTGCGAAGCCGGGGCGGGCCGCTAGTATATCATATATACCATTGTATGTTTTTTTTTATTTTGTGTTTTTGACAACCAACGTATTTTTATTTATTTATTTATTTATATTAGGGATGATTTACTTTAAAAAAACATAACACTCCTTGGCGCAGTCGCGTAAAAACGTTATAAACTTAAAATTATAATCACCTGCAGCGCCGCCTGCACCATCCGTTTCTCTGAAATAATAAATAATAATAAGTTCACTATGAAAACAAGTTACTTTCCAAAAATACGAGTACCTACTTAACTTAGGGTCAATTTTTCCATCGCCAGATAACTTTATTCGACGAATAACTTTGAAATTTTGACAGTTATTCCATACAAAATCTGTCAAACGTCAATTTTATTCGTCGAATAAAAGTTATCTGGCGATGGAAAAATCGGCCCTTAGGGAAGGTTCATATCTGACGGAACATGTGCGCGTTATATTTTTATCTCGCCGTGGGGCGCAAGGTGTTGGCACCCCGGACAGGAGGGAATGAGTTCCTGTCATAGTCTTGTGAGCGTCACAGCAGATAACAACTTGAGACCTGGCTCCCTTGGTCTGTGTATAATGTTGAAATAGAAACTGCTTTGTGACGTTCCTTTGTGTCTATTTATTATTAATCTTTCCATTGATCTGTCTCTATGATTACACGGCTAGGCGCAGCTTGCAAATAATAATTTACTTACCCTATATACAATATAGTTTTAGTGACTCGTCCAATCGGCGTGTTCCAACTACATTGGAACACGCCCTTGTACATGAAGCTGAAGTTCGGAATGTAAATAGTGATCGCTGTCTCGGTTGACTGCAAAGGAAAATGCGGTTGTTGAATGCAGATGGCAAAAAAGATTTGTCCCGTGAATATGCACTCTTTTAGCAAGTTTGCACTCACTCTGTAAAGACTTCTCTCACTGATGATATTAGTACAGTCTCGGAATGAAAAGGTTCGTCAATTTTCAAATTGATTCGTATAATGTGTCGCGAAAACATACTACCTTTTGAAACTATGGTACAGAATAGACTCGGGTTAGGGAAAATAATGTTCTACTGCTCGATAATAAAGTTCAAAATTATTCAGATCAGTGTTGTTTGACAGGATAAATATCTTGTCAACAAGATTTTTGATAAACTAAAACCTTCTTGTTGGTTCAACCTGCCATTATTATTTCTGTTAAAACTATTATCAATCGGTCAATGTCATCATTGCAAAATATCAAAGAGGTTTTAATATGCCGCGCGCACAAGGCAGTGTTTAAAAATAAGGATAGAAAAATGAAGGAAAACCGTATTCGATAGCAAACGTCATTCTATTTATTTAAATGATAGCATCACTGTTTCTTACACTGGTATGTTGGCATAATTGTTTCTTGCAATACCAGTACAAGTGAAAACCAACTCTAAGGTGACGAACCTTTTCATTCCGTGACTGTACATAAAGAATAGGCGTATTTACCACGCGTGTCTAATTTATGTTGCTAATCTTAAGTCCAGGATTTGGAAAATAGCAAACCATTTTCTCTCGTCCTCACTTGAACCTGGGATCTCACGTTTGACAGGCAAGAGCAGTGTACAGTACATGTCACTTAACCGTCGAAATTTATAAAATATTTTGAGACAATTCTTTTCATTCATAAAGGTATAAGTTGGTAGCCGACTGCAGACAGCAGCAGACCACACGTCGCCGCCTAACGTCATCATGACACTTCGCCGTCTGTTGCTCGGCGACGCGAAGCTAGCTTCATGTCGCCCACTACGAATGTAATTTCATAGAAATATACAAACTAGTAGCGCGGCGACGTGTGGTCTGCTGCTGCTGTCTGCAGTCGGCTTCCAACTTATACCTTAAGGAACTGATAGTATCTTGAGGACAAGCTAATTGGTGATAAATAATAATTGTACGATGGCACGATACCTACATTTTAAAAATATCAAAATATCCAAATGCCATCGCACGATCATTGCCGATCATGACAACGCTATACACCTCATTTTTCTGTGACCATAGCGACAAAAATCCATTAAAATAAAGTACTTATAAGTACGAGTAATGGCGGATCATGACACTAATGTTGTTTATCATCATCAACTTAAGAGCAGGGCCCTGATTCTCTAAACTATTAAGCTGTGATAATGCTACTCAGATGTATTTTAATATCAACATTATGGCCGTTTTTTGACATTTGTTGTCATTTTGGTATTCCCTTATTGAAAACTACTCCGCTGACTCAATGGCTCCATAAAACTTAGATGGTTGTCATGGAAACAGTATTCTGACGATTTTTATTTGAATTTTGATATGCAACAAAGACCACTGAGACACCATAGCCATACGAATAAATTGTTAGCAGAATACCAAATTTCTGACACTCTCGTTATGGTGCCTCAATATCGACTATTGTCTGATCAATAATGTCAAATTGCAGACTTAGGCCCCTGTTGCTCTTGTGTGTGTAACAGTTGCAACTCTCTCCATCTGCCCCTATCTAAGGCGGCCTCCTTCACCTCCTTCAAATGTTGCTTACCTCGTAATACGCCCCTGGCCCGGAGCGTCTGGTCGGAGCTGTGTTTGATAATTCAACACCATTCACTGTCAACTGAAAAAAGAATACTCCATTTTCAGTCACAGACATTCAATTATTTCTATACAAAATTTATGGGATCAATCATTCAGTTAAATCAATCATAACAATTCCGATTATACGTTTATTATACATACTACCGGCGGCCCGCGTTTCACCCGCATAGTTCCCGTTCCCGTAGGAATATGAGGATAAAAATTTTATCCCCATATTCCAACTTTAGACGCGTACGCATCCATTCAGCTGTGTAGATGCGTACGCGTTTCCATAAAAAATCGTTGTTTTGTATGGACAAACGCTGAATGGGGCTGAATAAATGTGTTTAGTCCCTTAATCGACCAACCCATACTTGGCCAGTGTGGTCGATTAAGGCCTTATCGCCCTAATTCAGGGTAGGCTCGAGCCCCTCGGTGGGGACATATTCATGAGCTGGCGATGATGAATACATTATACCTTGTCTATAGTACACTCTCCTTCACAAGTGTATGCAATTTCTTTCTGGAATGATTCTCCGTCTTTCAGAGCTTCCGCCTTTTCCACGTTTGAAATCTTGACAGCTGTCAGAAAAGAAAAATGGCTATGACAATATGTCAATAAATGAAACCGCTGAAAGTTAAAGTTCAATAAAGTACAGTATTGAGTCACAATCTTTTCTGTGCCGGCGGCCAAAATTGGAAGCTACTATTGTCATATTAACTCTAATGTCATTTGGATACATTTTCAATAAACTGACAACCAAAAGATGCGATTACAGCGACGCTGTCACCGGCACAGAAAAGATTGTGACTCAATAACTGACATATATTATTGGCGAGCTATACTTGCAAACGTAGGATTGAAATCAATCTTAAATCTCAATTGTATGGATTAAGATTTAATATATTAATAATGGGTGTAAATCAATCTTTTAGATCTTACTGCTGTATAAAAGCCTTTCTTTTATTCTTTCAAACCTTTATCCCATGTCTATTTGGGGTCGGTTTTCAGTTTAACCAGATTTGACGGAATGACAGTATTTTACGTGAAGCGACTGCCATCAGACCTTCACAACCCAGAGGGCTATACGACATTTTTTGGTTTAACCAAATGTTAGACTTTTGAGGGCTCTAACTACCCGTAACGACTGTCGATGATATTAGTACGACAGCCGGAAGCCATAATAAAAGTACTTGTTTTTCCTATAGAAAATAATAATAATAATAACAGAACAGAACCGGGGACTGTCCTTGGATGCATTTTATAGTGTTATACAGGGATAGTCGCCGGATTGTGCATCCTTTACACAAGATTAAATATGTCAAAGGGCTTCCGTGTGTTGGCTTTGGCCCCATACTAGCCTTCCAAAAGACAGGGACTCCTTAATAGTCCCGTGAATGGAAAAGAAATAATAATAAATCATTCCCTCCATCATCTCATTACAGTAACTGACCCCTAACTAAGTTCGTAACTTGTATCTAGCTAGGGTATCAGAAACTACGCACACACTCATTCACACACACAATATTAAGTACTTATACTCACCATTTGCTAAAAAAAATATTTATCCATTAATATTTTAAATTACTTACAGCAAAATACAGTGGAAAATTTAATAAAGAAGATAATTTAAAATAAATCAAACTTGAAAATCAATTTTCTACAAAAATCTTAATACGTACCGGAATCTGTGAAAAGAAGGAAAAATGATTAAAAAAAAACAATATTTAATGTATTACAAGTGACATATCAATGATTAAAACATAAAAAAATAAAATCCTTCAAAATAATTATTTATTTACTTACTAGTTGCGCCCCGCGGTTTTACCCGCGTGAATTCCAATCCCATGGGAATTTCGGGATAAAAAGTAGCCTATGTGTTATTCCTAGTTATAAGGAACATCTGTACCAAATTTAACCTAAATCGATACAGTAGTTTTTGCGTGAAAGAGTAACAAACATCCAAACTCACAATTCGCATTTATAATATTAGTAGGATTTAATAAGTGAGTAGCACATACACAAGCTGTGCCCTGGTTTTATCCGCGTTAGCTGGACTTTTATTCAAATCCCATTCAAGTCCATTTTATCAGCTCAACATATGTGTCTATTAGTTTAGTTTTAAATGAGGCATTATTAAATAACTTACTTTCCAAAATGGCTATAATTTTCTTGTGTGAGCGCTCATCTATTTTGAATATAGCTAAATACACGCAAGCATGTTCGTCTTCAAAGCTAAAAAAGATGACAAAAAACAAAAATACATTTCAATTCTTGAATCGAGATATTCTTTTGTTTGTTTTTCCAAACGTCCGTTTTCGTAAAATCCAGATGTTAACCGTAGCAGCGTTGTAAACCAATGAACTACCGAGGTCATATTTCAGCTGTTAAAAAATTTAATTTAAAATTTAAAAAATCCCCAATACAATTACTTTCAAACCCCCATAACTTTTAAACGGGTCAACCGATTTTAAACAAACATGTCTAAGAACACTCGCACGTAAGTCCCCTTTAATACAAAAAAAAAACTAAATTGAAATCGGTTCATCCGTTCGGGAGCTATGATGCCACAGACAGACAGACACACACAGACACGTCAAACTTATAACACCCCTCTTTTTGCGTCGGGGGTTAAAAAGATGAAAATCATAAATGGACTGGCGACAAATTGACGGTTAACGTAAACCTTACTTTTAGTTAACCTTAACACCCGATTTTACTCATCATAGAATGTACGTATCGCGCCATAAACATGAAAATCGTTTCTTGAATAAGTTGACCTATTGGCGGTATATTATACGAAGATCTTTGATTTTCAAGTATGCATGAAGTACCAACGTCTTGTACCGGCATGCTTTAACCGCGGTCTCGTAGGTGTTCCATTGACAGTATACCTTTGGTTCGCCGGCTGCCAATGGTTTTATTCGCCAATTGATCACCCCTTTGGCTGCTCGCCCATGTTCTACAATCGGTGACCGACTTTATATTGAGTTTAACCGACTTTTTGTAGGATGTGTGCGTTGCACCATTGCAATGGTGATGATAGCAATGCATTGCTCTCAGTATGATCCATTTTTCTCCTATAAAAAGTCGACGAGCAACCTTAAGAAGTGAACTCCAATAAATAATCCTAATATACAACTAGGAACATGTAAAAAAATACCTAGGAAAATTAATATTAATAGTCCGAGATCCCGGTGTAACAGTGACCCGCCCGCCACTCAACACGGTCTGTCCGTTGCACAGTATATCGTCCACGATGCAAGCGTCGCACGTATACTGTATCGTCTTGTCGTAGTGCGTGCCCACCTCCATGGAGTCTACTATCTTCGTTACTGTCACTGTCAATATAATTGGGAACGTCAAAAGTATAGAAAAAAGTGAAATAATATGCGTAGAAAAATATTCTATTGAGTCACAATCTTGTCTGTGCCGGCGGCCAAAATTGGAAGTTCCTATTGTCATTTTGATTCTAATGTCATTTGGATACATTTTCATTATACTGACAAGCCAAGCCTCTCGTGAAACAACGGGGACCGCCACCATTCCTTTCCATGAAACAGAGAACTAGGCATCTCTTTCTCATGTATTGCCATTACATTTTAACTTGCTTTAAAATAGGCAAAAAATAATCGTTTAATTTGACTAACACAATCTATGAAATAATATTCAATGTTTTATTATATCGTTAGAAACCTAATTATATTGTTTCAAAACATTTAAAGATAGACTATAGTGCTCTCAAAAAAATAAAAACAGAAAAGGTATTTTATAAATTTATTATTAAATACTTATAGTGAAATAAATAAGTCATAGATTTGGATAGTGCACACGCAGTATTATTTCGGTCCAGACTGTACACCCTTTGCTAACCCGTCTCACTACACCGTCTAACTTGTATTTCATTTAAATTTGCTTGCTCCTCTGTCAATTAAAAGTAATCTGAAAAAAAAGAAGTTATGTTTACTTACTTATGTAAAGTTTGACAAGCTGTAGGTTTTTCCCCCCCAAAAATCCTTTTATGTTAATCAAATATAAGTAAATGTTTTTCTTGGGCGGGAATCGAACTCGTAACCTGCGGCATAACAGGCAGGTTCACCACCAAATACACCACACTGTATAGTCTATGACTCGGTCGTCAATCAAGAATTGTTATTTGGTATTTCACGAACTTCGATAAGTTATGTAAATCATTACAAACGGTATTAATTTTTATCATTAACTTACCTATTTACTATAATGAAAAAATATGTCGAGTATTTAACTAAGAACTGACAACACAAACCTGTGACAGTCAAAATCTATATGTGTATTTAATTTTAAGGAAATAAAGTGGCCTGCTGCTTACTTTTTTCTATAATCCATTATTCATCCTTTAGAATAGTATGTGGGGCATCACTTTTACATGCTTTTAGATTATTTAATATTTTCAATTTATAAATAAAGATTTAAAACACGGAGCACTTGATACTAAAGACACTGACAATAAATAAATGCCATTTTGACATTGTCACCGAGGTTCCAATTTCTGCCGTTTCACGCGTCAAGCGGTCGGGGAGTACTAACAACCAAAAGATGTGATTACAGCGACGCTGGCACCGGCACAGAACAGATTGTGACTCAATAGTAGATATTTTTGTAAGTTCACTCTCCGTAATATTCATTCTCACTGTAAGTTCACTCTCCGCTGGCATTAGACTTAGACTAAGAGCCCGTGGATTCCAGACCTTCGTTATTTTATAAAAGCTGAAAGTTTGATAGCGCATTTTCATGTATTAACATTTTAACACTCCCTGTATTCATTAAAAAAAGGATTCTTAAAGAGTCAATTCCTATAAAAGAAATAAAAAATCTCAACAATAAATAATAAACAATGATTTTACCCTCAGCTGAAAAATAATTAAATTGATTACTATTAGTATTTAACTATGTAAAAAATTATTCCGCCATGTGACAGATTTATTTTTTTTACGTTGAAAAAATAATAACATACTTGAATCTGAAAATAAAAGAAAAGCTTTTAATACATTTTTACAGTACTTATTGATATAGAATTGAAATATTAATTCCGTCTAAGAAAATCAACAAACTCTGTCTCTTTTTAAATTTTAAGGCAACATTGACTTGTAATAAAAAGAAATGAAATCATATAGATACCTGAATCTGTAAAGTAATAGAAATAAATTAATATAACAAAAATTAAAAAATTTAAAAACCTCCAACACAATTACTTTCAAACCCCCATAACTTTTAAACGGGTCAACCGATTTCCATCAAAAATGTCTAAGAACACTCGCACGTAAGTCCCCTTTAATACAAAACTAAATTGAAATCGGTTCATCCGTTTGGGAGCTATGATGCCACAGACAGACAGATACACACACACACAGACACGTCAAACTTATAATACCCCTCTTTTTGCGTCGGGGGTTAAAAATAACAATAACCGTAGCCATTACATGCAAAGCGAATTTCTTTATTACCACGATGGGCGCCAATTTTAAAAATTTAAGGCGACCGAGCTTTGGATAAAATTTAAAGTGACTTTATTTTACACTATGTTATGTTGAAACAAATATTGCAAATTTGTTTGTAAGTAAATATATTGATTCTTACCAGGACCTGTAAACAAAAAATATACAAGTATTAGGTAAGTACTATATTTTTGTAATTAAATGTGATGATAAAGTTACAATATATCACAGCTGGTTTGCTACTCTAAGACCACAGCATATTTAATATTTAAAAAATAAAAATTAAAATAGTTTTTTTGTAGTACTTCGTACACACCAAAACTACAAACAAACTACAACACAAAATAAAAAATAAGTACATTCAAAACCGGCACAGTTCCAGGTTCAAATTCTACTTTGAAAAATTAAAAAAAAAGAGAATTACCATAAAATACTTAATAAATCATAATTTTATATTCTTAAGTTATTATTTTTCAAAATCACTTACTTCTAAGCGTAAGTACTTTGATCCTTTCCTCCGTGCCATCTTCACTCTGGATTATTGCGAAGTAATCTCCAAAATCTTCAGGCCTCGTCTCTCCTAGATTTATTTCCATGAATTTCTGGCTAGAATTAATAATAACAGTAAAATTATTCAGAACGACATTTTATCGAGGTATGAATTTATGTTTTACATTGACGTTTCGGATTCTTTACGGCGTTCATTCAATTCTCAAGGCGTTCATTCAAATAGCGCGCTTGTTTTAAAACAAGAATAATTTAAAAAAAAAAACACCTTTTTAAAAACAAGCTTTTCTTAACTTTTAATTGTATTGACTTACATAAGTATGCCAAATTTCAGCTCAATCGGATAACCATAAGTGGCCGAAAAATGGCTTGCAAGATTTGATTACAGACAACGGGACAGGTGAAACTAAATAAAAACTTGTAAAATAGTATGAGCAGCGCTGTGTCACGCAGTGGGTGCTTGAAAATGGGCCACGACGCCGAGGAAGGCCACGGAGACGCTGGCGTGACGACCTCGACGCTTTCTGCCCTAACTGGTGGGATGAAACCGAGGACCGCAATACATGGAAATCAATGGGGAAGACCTTTCCCCAGCAGTGGGATAGTATACGTTGAAAAAAATTACTTACCCATCATTAGAAGTCCGCAACCTATACTTGGAAGTATCCACATTGGTGATGAGTCCGTCATCACCCCGTAACATCACGCCTAGCACCACACATTTGCCACATTTCACAGGGTACAGCGTCTTATTCAGTTCCTGTCCGGGTACCGCTTCTTCTGTCACTATTTTGTTAACTGTTGTTGCTGTGTCTGTAGATAAATTTACAATACTGTTAATAATAATTAATTTTATAGTGTTATATAGGGATAGTCGCCGGATTGTGCGGACACAAGATTAAATATGTCAAAGGGCTTCCGTGTGTTGGCTTTGGCCCCATACTAGCCTTCCAAAAGACCGGGACTCCTTAATAGTCCCGTGAAAGGAAAAGACATAACAATTAATAATAATAATAATTTACTCCATCGTGTACACAATTTACAGGTCTTGAGAATATTTTTTTTAATGTGATACACACAAGTACACACACCGCACGGGAATCGAAGCCGCAAAATTATGGATGGCAGTCCGGCATGGTCATCACTCTGCCATATAGGTCGTTTAAACATGTTCCTTGGGTATATGTATCTTATTTGTAACTTTAGTCCATAACGTATCAAGTGGCGCCTTGGAAAATTCCGATCCCATAATTTTTTTAGATTGAATGTATTTATGTGTATATAAATCTGTACCTTTCACCTAAATCGGTTCGGTAGTTTTGGCGTTAAAGAGAAACAAAAATATATCCATCCTTACAAACTTTTGTATTTATAATAATAGGAAATATCTTAAAGAATATGAATTATACTAACAAATAAAAATATTGTCATACTTACTGAGAGTCAGAATATTATCAATAAACTTGAATTCTCCCGGTTTGTTCTTGTTTTCCAGTCGTATATAATATACTCCTTCATCGCTCGTCTGGTAAGGACTTAAATTTATATGGAATTGTATATTTGTCTCGTCTTCTGTGTAGACCAACTTGAAGTGGGTCTAAAATATAACAAAAATGGCATTATCAATCTCTCTATTACTTCATTACAACAATAAATTATTACTTATCTATACCAATATTTTGAAGAGGAAATATTTAAAACTTACCATATTTTTCAGCTGAAATTGAAATAATTGACATTCAAAATTAGTTGAGGCACTATCAAAATTAAAAAGAGCCCTGTAAGTAACCTGCGCTCGAGTAAATCCCAAATTCCTCCCTTGGGCTCTTCTACTACAGATTTGATTAGACATAACCTCTAATAATTTCCAATCTTCCTCTATGGAGTAGAGACGTGGACAGTTCGCGCAAGAGAGAGACACAGAATAGATGCATTTGAAATGTGGTGCTGGAGACGAATGCTACGAATACCATGGATGGCCAAACGCACAAATGTATCTGTTCTCTCCCAACTCGGCATTAAGACACGATTGTCCACCACATGTCTGCAACGCATACTTTCCTACTTCGGCCATGTGATGCGAAAAGGTGATGGCAATCTTGAAAAGCGATCTAGCCTTCGTCATAAAATACTCGCAATCGACTGGCAAGCTGGATCCTGGAATGCGGGGGCCATATCGAAGGTTAGGTAAGGTTAAATTTTAATTAAGGTTCTACCAAACCGGCGTTATGAGCTGAAGTTACTTAGCGGTAGCAAGGGAAAATTGACTCAAGCTGCCGCCCAATACATGGTCCCATGGAAAGGCGAGTGGTGCCCCGAGACTTGTGCCATGTTTTTCGATGGTAAGGTTCTCAAACTGTTTAATCGTTTTGCTTTGTCGATTAATTATGATTTTTCAGAAGTAGCAATGAGAGTGACCTGATTTCACTCACTGAGATGCGTACGGCATCTCGTGGACTGCTGCTTCATGGGGGTTCTGACCGCACCCTCACTGATCATCACCGGCGTTAGTCGCCACTGACGTTAGTCGTCACTTGCGTGTGTCGCACCGGCGTTAGTCGCCTCTGACGCAAGTCGTCAACTATTGCGTGTGTCGCACCGGCGTTAGTCGCCTCTGACGTTAGTCGTCAATTATTGTTGGTAATACCGAAGGCAAGAGAACACGAGGCCGGTCGCCAACACGATGGTCTGACCAAGTGAAAGAAGCCACATCTTCTTCTAAATTCTAGCAGGCGGTGAGAGCTACTTCGGATCGAAATCGGTGGAGGCAAATTGTCCGTTTAGGGGGTTCAAGTGACCATGATCAGTAATGAGGGAACGATAAAGAAAAACCTCTAATACTTTCGTAGTATGTAGGTTGTAACCGGGCAGTTTTCCACATTGAGAACGTGGCTATTGACGAGTCAGTTGAACTGATCAGTCCAGACATAAAACTGTGGCGTCACCCTAAAAGTTTTAGGCCAACTTGATTTCCTCACTGGAATCTGGAATCGCTCCGGTGATTGACGACCATTTTTGGATGGACGCCAGCTCACTCGTCAATGGCCACCTTTATTCCTCAATTGAGTTGGCCAAGCTGGGACATTTTTAGGTTACAAAACCTTCGAAGGCCCTAATTCTTCTAAGACTGTCAATGGTGTTACAAGTACTACGGACCTGCCTTCTTATTAGGGATGAAACTATAATTACTATGTAACATCTTCTTTTTTTCCGAACCTTTATCCCATGTCTATTTGGGGTCGGTTTTCAGTTTAACTAGATTTGGCGGAATGTCAGTATTTTACGTGAAGCGACTGCCATCAGACCTTCACAACCCAGAGGGCTATACGACATTTTTCGTTAAACTGAATGTTAGACTTTTGAGGGCTCTAACTACCCGTAACGACTGTCGAAGATAGTACGAAAACCGGGACCGACGGCTTTACGTGCCCTCCGAAGCACGGAAACGCTCATGAAATTAAAAGTCATTTTTAGTAATGACCCATCACAGTCATGACTTTGTCAGACGTTGCTTAACCGCACGGATCACAAGTGATCCGCGGGTAGCACTGGGCCATGAGCGCTTCTTACTATGTAACATCTCTTTATACATATAACCCCTGTATCATAAATAAATATTTGATTTTTTACAACAAAAAGGTACTTACAACATTCTTGTCTTTGAGAGTAAGACGAATCTGAAAAGAAAAAAACTCTTTTTCAACACACTTGCTCATAAAGGGGCTCTTATTTGTGCAAAAACAGTTGAATAATGACACGCTTGATTCACTAGTGAGTCATAGATTTTTTTTTAAAATGTTTAAATTAAAAAAAGTTTCGATACCAAAAAAAATCGTGTCCATACATTTTAAAAACAAACTTCAACTATGTTGCCTTACTTTTGGTAGGTCTATGGTCGATTCCATTCATTCATTCATTCGTTTTTTTTTTAAATAAGAATATTATTTTAGTCTTTGGCCGATCACCATTGTTGTTTAGGATGCGCGCGAATAGAAAAACTGTTTATTTATTAGCAAAAAATAATAATTTCTTCGCAAGTGTGTTGAAAAACGTTGTATGGTACGCGCGCGTATCGATGATTACTATCCTCGGCTATCTTTTGACCCTCGCCTGACGGCTCGGGCCTCAATAGCGCCTCGGAAGTAATCACCAACTTACCTCGCTTGTACCATAAATAACTATTAAATATATCTAACTTTCATCCGAGTCCGCATTTCATAGAAATCAACCGTGGTATGGTATCAAATTATGTTATAACTACATACTTAGGGCCTTTATTCACGACCTTCAAGTAACATTACTCACAAAGTAAAGTTAGTTTTGTCTCTTTCTTACTTTATATCACTTACTTTATGTCACTGCCGAGTACGTACTCGGAAAGTTACTTGAAGATGGTGAAATAGGCCCTTAGTCTAAAACAAAGTTGCTTCCCGCTGTCTGTCCCTATGTATGCTTAGATCTTTAAAACTACGCAACGGATTTTAATGCGGTTTGTTTTTATAGATAGAGTGATTCAGTGGGAAGGTTTTTAGCATAACTTTATCCCCGCATTCTCACGGGAGCGGGAACTACGCTAGTTTTTTATGATACTCACTCTATTCCCATACTGGTTAACTTTCCCGAGACCACTGAATTTAAATCCTTCGGGAATGGGCACCCTTCTGGAGCTAGTGACGTACTCAGCATGGAGGGGAACGTGTTCGTTCCTGTTGTCATCTGTGGAATATCATTCATTCATTTTGTTGATTTATTTTTGTACTATAGCGGTTTTAAGTTATCCCACTAGACTAGAAATTCGGGATTATAAACTTTATAAAAGGATATAAAGGGTTATCTTCAACACACTTGCTCATAAAAGGCTCTTATTTGTGCAAAAACAGATGAATAATGACACGTTTTATACACTAGTGAGTTATAGATTGTTTTTTTAAATTGCTTGGTTTTTAAAAAAGTTTCGATACCAAAAAAATTGAGTCCGTACATTTTAAAAACAAACATCAACTATGTTTCCTTACTTTTGGTAGGTCTATGGTCGATTCCATTCATTCATTCATTCGATTTTTTTTTAATAAGTTTATTCTTTTAGTCTTTGGCCGATCACCATTGTTGTGTTGGATGCGCGCGAATAGAAAAACTGTTTATTTATTAGCGAAAAATGATAATTTCTTCGCAAATGTGTTGAAAAACGTTGTATGGTACACGCGTGTATTGATGATTACTATCCTCGGCTATCTTCAGACCCTCTCCTGACGGCTCGGGCCTCAATAGCGCCTCGGAAGTAATCACCAACTTTACTCGCTTGTACCGTAAATAACTATTTTTTAATTTATTTTTTTAGTAGTTTCTTAAATAGTTTTGAATACATACCAGGTACGGCTGAAATATAAAATAAAGGATTTTAAATATCTGGACACAATTTTACTTACGAGTATATGAGATTTAATAAATACTAGCTGTGCCCCGCGGTTTCTCTCGCGTGGTTCCCGTTCCCGTTCCCGTGGGAATTTCGGGATAAAAAGTATCCTATGTCCTTTTCCTGGTTCATAACTACCTCTCCACCAATTTTCAGCCAAATCGGTCCAGCCGTTCTTGAGTTATAAGTGGCGTAACTAACACGACTTTCTTTTATATATATAGATTTTAAAAAAACTTACGTGGCACGATTTCTGCAAGTAAAATTAAATTATCATTTATTAAGTCGTTTGTCTATTTGTATCTAGAACATGAAAAAGAAATCAATAGGCAAGTATTTTTTTTATGTTGTTATAAGTATACTAGCGGCGCCCCGCGTAGTTCCTGTTCCCGTAGGAATATGGGGATAAAATTATGCTAAAAACCTTCCTACTGAATCACTATCTATTAAAACAAACCGCATCAAAATCCGTTGCGTAGTTTTAAAGATCTGAGCATACATAGGGACAGAGAAAGCGACTTTGTTTTATACTATGTAGTGATATCCTACTTTCGACTTTATTAGTGGGATAAGGATTCAAAACACACGTTTTAATACAATATTAATAAAAATACATAAAATACCTACCATCCTCTGAAAGTATAAAAAGAAAATATTAAATTGTGTTGATAGATCAGTCAGTCAGGCTAAAATGGTTGACTTTTAGTTCAACATTTATATTATAAACTAGCTGCAACCCGCGGTTTTACCCGCGTGGAACCTTATCCCGTGGGAATTTTGGGATAAAAATCCATGTGTATCTCATGTGTTATTCCTAGGTATGAGGAACATTTGTACCAAATTTCATTAGAATCCATTCAGTAGTTTTTGCGTGAAAGAGGAACAAACATCCATACATCTAAACATCCACACTCACAAACATTCGGCTTTATGTAATATTAGTAGGATACTCCTTAATGTATATATTCTGCTTATACTTACTTTCATATTCTGTAAAAATAGATATAGTATGAATAGATTGTTTTAAATTAAGTATCGATAATGTATTATGATGACAACAAGAGCCCTTTCGGTCTAAATAAAATTATGATAAAATTATGCTTAAGGGAAGGTTCATATCTGACGGAACATGCGTCGCGTATTATCGGTCACGTAACGCCAGAACAGACAAATGTATAGAAAACACTTGACCGTTCACGCTCAACGCACTAACGTATAATCGGTTGAGTGTGACGCATGTTCCGTCAGTTATGAACCTTCCCTAAAACGTTCCCCTTGAATCACTCTATCTATTAAAGAAAACCGCTTAAAAATCCGTTGCGTAGTTTTAAAGATGTAAGCATACATAGGGACTGACAGCGGGAAGCGACATTGTTTTATACTATGTAGTGATAGTGAAGTCTCCAAGGTTAGGTTAAAGTTTAAACAATATAATTTACTTACGATCCGGTCCTTAAAAATAGAACAAATATAACGTAAATAAATAATTTTGAATAAAAAATGGTAGCGCACAGGATTTCTGCCTCAGCCGGGCTAGCATGACTTCGAAAACGCGATAGATAAACTCAAACTCAAACTCAAAATAATTTATTGCTTTCATGTGTATACACAGGTGTTAGGTACAAAGTATTAGTAGAATCAACATGAAGCCCGGTTTGGGCACTGCAACAATAATCTTAAAATCTAGTTGTTCACATTTAGGTACAAACACAGTAGTAAGTACTTATAAAATCTACAATAAAATTAGGTTCTACTACTTATAATTTTAGGACATACTTAACTTGTTAATTACAAAACAAAATAAAATATGAAACAAAACAATTAATAAAATTTACACAAAACAAAAAAAAATAAAACAAGAAATGATAACAAGAAATTTATAAAACTAGAAATTTATTTGAATCGTGAAGTGGACTCAAAGAACTCTTGTAATGTGTAGAAAGCTTTGTTGACAAGAAATTCTTTGAGCTTATTTTTAAATTTACGCGGTTCATTTATATCCAAAATAGTTTTTGGAATTTTATTATACAGGGTGTCCCGTTAGTAGTGGACCAACGGGATGTGGAGGATAGGGGAGACTGTTACCTACCAGAATCACCAAAATTTATTGTCCTAGGCCTCATAGTTTTGAAGTTATAACGTTTTTTAGTAAGAAGGTGAAAATATCGTACTATGTGCACATTTTTCTTAATTCTATAAAATCTGTTACTTATTTTGATGTTATTTTTATTCAAGGGCGTTAAGAATACATAGGTTTTTCTAATTTAAATCATTTTTTAAGTGTAGTTATCATTAACATTAAAATTAATCAACAAAACAAGTGCAATTGTTAAATTTCAAAATACTCTAAGTGGTATTTGAGCTGAGCTGGTGTAAAAAAAATGTATTGTAGCCTTGTGGCACTTTATTTTAAAAACATCTACATATCATAAGGATTACAAAAACGTATAACACTGTGGTTTCAAATGAGTAGTTTTTTATTTTAACTAATATCAACGTAAAAGGAAACTTTTGAGAGAAAACAAAAATTCATTGCTAATTATGGAAATTCGTTTATTACTCAATTTATTTTTACATTAAGGGTTCAAAATGCTTTTCTTTAGCTCTTGTGCATTAAAACATCTTCGTATAAAGTCTTTTTGTAAACTTTTTTGGGCTCTTTGATGTTTTTTTATCAATTCAGCAACATGATTGAAATTTTGTGATAACTCTCTTTTTATCAGAAATATTTGTCTCATAAACTGCTTCGCTGGCCAGGAAATAGTACCTTCGCGTCCAAACCATCGATTTGGGAACGTCTCATTCAAAAATTCAGTCACTTACCGTGAATAGTAGGCAGGTTCACCTTCGTACTGCAACATTCGTACGTGCTTCTTAACTTAACGAAGATTTTGGTTATGCACAAGGCCTGAAACTGCGCGGAACCACATACTCTCGCGTACTTCTTAACTTTATTCGAAGATGTTGGTTATGCATAAGGCCTGAAACTGCGCGGGAGAGAATGTGGTTGCAGTACGAAGGTGAACCTGCCCACTATTCACGGTAAGTGACTGAATTTTTGAATGAGACGTTCCCAAATCGATGGTTTGGACGCGAAGGTACTATTTCCTGGCCAGCGATCGGCCATGAAATAGGCCACGATCTCCCGACTTGAATCCTTTGGATTATTTTCTATGGGGTTTCCTCAAAGAAGCAGTTTATGAGACAAATATTTCTGATAAAAAGAGAGTTATCACAAAATTTCAATCATGTTGCTGAATTGATAAAAAAACATCAAAGAGCCCAAAAAAGTTTACAAAAAGACTTTATACGAAGATGTTTTAATGCACAAGAGCTAAAGAAAAGCATTTTGAACCCTTAATGTAAAAATAAATTGAGTAATAAACGAATTTCCATAATTAGCAATGAATTTTTGTTTTCTCTCAAAAGTTTCCTTTTACGTTGATATTAGTTAAAATAAAAAACTACTCATTTGAAACCACAGTGTTATACGTTTTTGTAATCCTTATGATATGTAGATGTTTTTAAAATAAAGTGCCACAAGGCTACAATACATTTTTTTTACACCAGCTCAGCTCAAATACCACTTAGAGTATTTTGAAATTTAACAATTGCACTTGTTTTGTTGATTAATTTTAATGTTAATGATAACTACACTTAAAAAATGATTTAAATTAGAAAAACCTATGTATTCTTAACGCCCTTGAATAAAAATAACATCAAAATAAGTAACAGATTTTGTAGAATTAAGAAAAATGTGCACATAGTACGATATTTTCACCTTCTTACTAAAAAACGTTATAACTTCAAAACTATGAGGCCTAGGACAATAAATTTTGGTGATTCTGGTAGGTAACGGTCTCCCCTATCCTCCACATCCCGTTGGTCCACTACTTACGGGACACCCTGTATATTTTAACGGACATTGTAAGTGGACCTGAACTGAAGATAGATAGATTTGATGAGGGAACGGCTAGTCTATTGTTATAGCGAAGATTACGTGAATGCGTATGGGTATCCTTTGATAGTACAAATAGTGTAGGGTGGTTTTTTACAAAAGTACATACTTCTAATATATATATAGATGTCAATGTTAAGATTTTTAATTTAATAAAGTGAGGCTTACAGCTTTCAATAGATTTAATATTGGTAAGTATTCTAATACACTTCTTTTGTATTTTAAATAGATTTTGAATATCGGTGCTATTACCCCATAACAATATTCCATATGAGAGCCTTGAGTGTGCATATGCATAATAGGCTGTGGTAGCCGCGTCTAGATCAGTGGACTTTTTTAGTTCAGTAAGTGCATATGTAAATCTAGAAAGCTTGCTAACCAAATTATGAACATGTGTTTTCCAGTTTATGTTAGAATCTATTGTTACTCCTAGTAAAGAAAAGGTGTCTACGCATTCTAGTTGAGAATCTTCAAAATTGTAATTAATATTTAATTTTTGCTTTTGGTAGGGTCTGAATTGCATAAGTTTTGTTTTGGAGAGATTAAGTTTTAAATTGTGATCTGATAACCAGTTTTTAACATTAGTTAGTGTAGTGTCTAGGTCTGATTTTAAATGGGATATTGGGATATTTTAGATGGATAAAGCATTTTATCGACATCCAACTGTCAAAATATGATGAATATAGCCGCCATATTTAATTTTATCAAATCGTACCACGCCATAATTCATTTGGTCATGCTCGCGAAATCGATATTATTCCGTGGTGTCGTATATTTTATCACGCAGAGTCATGCTAGGCAGGCTGGCAGAGATATTTCGTGCTAAGTATAAAATGGTAAATTAACTAAGACTTAAAAAAACTAAATATCCAATTAACATTCTAAGTTTACTTACTTTCCTCTATAAAAATAATTTAAGTATATTTAAATTAATAAGACCATATGAACATGATTATTATATTGTAAGATTTTAAAGTAATGCAATATAGAACGTCACCCATCTAGGTGACAGGATGACCTACTGAGGGTCGCGGGGAGTCGTTATATCTATAGAGTTATGTGGAATTCACTTACCATAATCCCCTTTAAACAATAAAAATATCATTAGAAGTGAACGTGTAAGGTGCTCCTTTACCGGGAGCATTCGCGTGTAATGTAACGTTACAGATTTGAGCATTACATCAGTGAAGGAGGAGAACCGAGCATTACAATGCGCACCTTGTAATTTATTAATTGAAATTTGTATTTTTACACGCGAATGCTCGTTAGTCAGGGATGTATTATTGTAATGTAATGCTCAAAGACGAATCTGTAACGTTACATTACACGCGAATGCTCGTTAGTCAGGGAGGTATTATTGTAATTTAATGTTCAAAGACGAATCTGTAACGTAACATTACACGCGAATGCTCGTTAGTCAGGGAGGTATTATTGTAATGTAATGCTCAAAGACGAATCTGTAACGTAACATTACACGCGAATGCTCCCGGTGAAGGAGCGCCTTAACAAAAATAACCAATCAAAGTCTATGAAATCAATGTAAAATTTCAAGTTTAAACGTTCACTCACGCCAAAGTTCGTTAGCAGGCATGGCCTGGTCCGGTGAGGGCAGGCTGTAGATGTATCCTATCTGACAAGGGTTCCAATGGTCACAGACCTCGCGGTCCGGGTCTAACTCCGTCACGAATTTGTACGTCTGGAAAGATAGAAAATGTAGTTAACCACCTGCGCCCCGCACTTTTACCCGCGTGAATCCCAATCCCATTTGAATTTCGGGATTATAAGTATAATATGTGTTATTCCTAGTTATAAGGTACATCTGTACCAAATTTAATCTAAATCGATACTTACAGTAGTTTTTGGCTATAATTGTAACAAACATCCAAACTTTCGCATTAATAATATTAGTAGGATTTTGAACAAAGTTTTATCTCTGAGTGGGTTCTACCGCATTGTCAGATATTCTGCTGCCAAACAGGGCCCTGATTCTCTAAACTATTAAGCTGTGATAATGCTACTCAAATGTATTTTAATATCACCATTATGGCCGTTTTCTTGACATTTGTTGTCATTTTGGTATTCCCTTATTGAAAACTACTCCGCTGACTTAATGGCTCCATAAAACTGAGATGGTTGTCATGGAAACAGTATTCTGTCGATTTTTATTTGAATTTTGATATGCAACAAAGACCACCGAGACACCATAGCCATATGAATAAATTTTAGCAGAATACCAAATTTCTGACACTCTCGTTATGGTGCCTCAATATCAACATTTTGTCTGATCAATAATGTCAAATTGCAGACTTAGGCCCCAGTAGTAGTACGATTGTCTCGGTCTAGGTGTGTGTGTGAATGAATATGTGCGTAGTTATATACTAAGACGCTGGACTTAATTTGACATAACAAAAGAAGCAATTAAAATTGTTTGAATAAAAAAAGTCGAATATCAAAATCAAATCAAAATTTTATTTATTTTTAATACGGTTTACTTGGTATTATTAATACAAATGTGTGTGTGCGTAGTTTCTGATACCCTAGATACAAGTCACGAGCTTAGTTAGGGGTCAGTTACTGTAATGAGATGATGGAGTGAATGATTATGTTATGTTATTAACCAAATTACCCTATCAGGATAATATCTATAATGCACTACGACATCATCCGTGTCCTCCAGAGCGCACTTCCCACTGGTGTAGTTCAGTGAGGTCCTCTCGAGGGGGGCACAGCCTATCACGGTGCTGCCGTTACGGGGGAGGTCTGGGCCTTCTACTTTGTGACCTGGGGACAAAATAGTGCTTATAATACCAAGTGACTTTAAAATGTGTTACACATTGTTTCGTTTTTACGGGAATCGAACCCTTTCAAGCAAGTAGGCATGGTGACCAATCTGACCTTTGAGCCGTCTAAAATAAAAAAGTTTTTTAAAGGTATTTATTTTTTAATATATTAAACTGGTGGAACACTGCGAAGGATAGGCATGGTTGGAAATGTTTGGGGGAGACATTTGCCCAGCAGTGGGACACTATAGGTTGACAAAAAAAAGGTATAAGTTGGTAGCCGACTGCAGACAGCAGCAGCAGACCACACGTCGCCGCCTAACGTCATCAGGACACTTCGCCGTCTATTGCTCGGCGACGGGAAGCTAGCTTCATGTTGCCCACTACGAGTAGTAGTGGCGCGGCGACGTGTGGTCTGCTGCTGCTGTCTGCAGTCGGCTACCAACTTATACCATTACATTAAATATTCTTCCACTTGATTGCAACTCACCTGGTGGAAAGCGATGATACAGCCTAAGATGGAGCGTGCTCGTCTAGAAGGTAGCTATTCACTCGCGACTTGAAAAGACCCAGATTGTATGTTTGAGGGAACAGAGAAGCTGGCAGGGAGTTCCACACTCTCGCTGTTCGCATGATGAAAGTGGACGCGAAACGCTTCGTGCGAGCTCGTTTAGCTTGTTTTATCTATTTCAATTCCTACTAACCCATTTTTCACTACACGAATCTAAATACACTTTTGAATTCCATACACCTGTACATTATTTGTTCAGTCGATATATATTATGCAACGGCCACACTATCGCGATAACGCGAACATTTGCGTTGTCGCGACACGTCTGGCCAAAGAATTCGTCCTATCGCGAATCAGTTCCGCGATCTACGAGTATAATAGAATGCTCTTCGCTCGCTGTCGGTAAATTGGTGCACAATCAAAGGATTTGTCGCGACAGTGTGACCGTAAAGTAACGAAAAAGAAATGAGACCAAAGAAGAAGAAAATTCTACTCACGATTACAAAAGAAGTACTTATTCTCAGCGACATAGAGTTCCTTATCCTCCGCCGAGAGACACGAGTCGTACATCACTGGTGTCGGCTCTATTTCCTCCTCGCACATAATGACGCCGGAGCCGTCTGGCTCGCGGGGGGACCTGTTTACTGGGCATCTGTACATTAGACCTGGGTATAGGAGAAAAATAGGTATTAAATACAGTGAAACCTGGTTAAGTGAGACTCCAAGGGACCTGCAATGTCGTTGCACTTATAGAGGTATTCCACTTACCCAGTGTTTCAGATATCCAGGTATAAATTAATATCTGTCTCATTTACAGAGGGTTCCATTGATAGAAGTGATATACGATAAGTGATATAGACTATAGTGGGTAGGATTAGAATGAGTAAACAAACAAAACAATATTATCTCAGTTACAGAGGTTTATATGTACAAAATTCACTCGCTGTCTTAGTTATAGAGGTAACTGTGATGATAAATCGAAAGAATAAAACCCAGATATAGAGGTTACCTCATCCCACTAACAGAGGTAATTTAGTGCCAAAGTGTTGGGTCTTTAGCATGAGTTCCAGTTATGGAGGTTTCTCACTTATCCAGGTCCCACTTAACCAAGTTTCACTGTACTCTTAAAATATTTTCTAGCATTTAAGGTTAAGGTATCTAACGCAGTGTGGTCCGACCGCGGGCGAGTGAACGATGAACTATCGGCGAGTTTCTCGCCCAAGAAAAGGACGTTCACACCGCCGGCGAGTAACTATCAATATATGCATCTCTTTCGTTTACACGGAATGTATGTTCACTGTCCTTTTCTTGGGCGAGAACTCGCCGATAGTTCATCGCTCACTCGCCCGCGGTGGGACCACTGCCTTAGGCATAAGATTAGTTTTAGCCTTTATCATGCGAGAGATATTTGTGAAAGCTTAACGAGATACAGAGTTACTTTCGCATCATTATCAACTTGTATCTGTAGGTATGTCCCCAAAAGGGGCTCAAGCCTACCATGAATTAAAGAGAAATAGAAATATCCTCTTCATCATCATCAGCCCATAGTCGTAAATTGTTGGACATTCTCAAACAGAAATACCTATAATAGGTACCAGCCCGAGTTTCTTGCTGATTCTTCTCGGATGATACAAAAACCACCTAACCTGCACACACCTGTGAAGAAATTCTAAGGTTGTGTGTGAAGTCGACCAACCCGCACTTGGCCAGCATGGTTGACTAAGGCCTAATCACCCTAATTCAGGGTAGACTCGAATCCCTCGATGGCCACATATATGAGCTGATGATGATGATGACACAAAAACCGAATCGGTGGTAAATTCACATTCGATGTCCATAACTGCTTCTTTGGGGCATTTCCTTTTGCAAAGCGGTCATTTTTTTTACTTATCCCTTCTAAGAAAGTACTCCTTGCTTGCCTCTCCCCTCCGCACACAAAGTATCATACCTTTTCTAATAATAAGCGGCGGTTTATTCCTAATCTCGGCTATAGTGACGCCTTTCTCCCCGTTCTGTATGGCTGTCATGATACGCTTGTACAATGTAGTTCTGCGCTCCTGTTCTGCTATGATGTAGGGCAGTAATTCGTCTGATAACACGTCCACTTTCTTCTTGGCTTCTGCGTTCATCTGTTGTTGAAAGATTTTAGAATGCTATAGATTAACCATGAAATAGTTCTTGTAGTCAAATCTGATTATGGAATTAAGTTTATATAACATTAAATTAAAAATTTAAAAAACCCCCAACACAATTACTTTCGAACCCCCATAACTTTTAAACGAGTCAACCGATTTTCATCAAACATGTCTAAGAACACTCGCACGTAAGTTCTCTTTAATACAAAAAACTAAATTGAAATCGGTTCATCCGTTCGGGAGCTATGATGCCACAGACAGACAGATACACACACACACACACACAGACACGTCAAACTTATAACACCCCTCTTTTTGCGTCGGGGGTTAAAAATACTATAGTATATTTTGTATTAAACTTTTAACTCGACCATAGTCGGTGTATCTATAGTTCCTAGTTACACAAGGTAAAGAAGATTGTAATAGGTACTTAAATGTTTCCACTTACCCTATCTGCATCTTTGTTAAATTTAATACCAGTGCCATCCTAAAAACAAGGGACATTTATAAATATGCGCATTAAAAAAGGGTCAGATAGAAATGCCAAGCTTAGTTTAAACCAGGATCTACATCCAGGTACTTACGACAGCCTGTCTCCTTATAATATTGGCTAAGTATCTCCCTCTTCTAGTTGCTGGTAACAGGACACTACCGACTTGCACTTCATCACCTGTCTGGAAGCAAGATTATAGATAAATAGCTGTGCCCCGCAGTTTCACACGCATAGTTCCCGATTCCGTGGGAATTTGAGAATAAAACATTCCCCGGACCATAAGCTACCCCCGTACCAAATTTCAAGTCAATCGGTTCAGTAATTTAGCCGTGAAAAGGTATAATTGACAGACAGAGTTACTAAACTTTCGCATTTATAATATTAGTTAGGATACTTGCGTGGTATACTTATTTTGGACAAGGGAGGGAGGATATATACGTATAGTTTTTATAGTTATCATGGTTATTAGCACTCTAATTATTGTAATTAAGTTCATCCGTGATCATGGCGTTTGGAACAGCGTCGAAATATCGGAAACTCGAAACAAATAATATACATGGTAAATATCCCGTTAATTATAATAATTTGAGGGATATATACGTGTTATCTAATGGTAAGTGACTACACAGAACAGAAGATGAGAAATGGATATTTAACATTCAGACGAGCTTAATTGCGTTGTCAGCTTTTGAGAGTCACCAGATTTCTCATTCACCGTGCCTCACTCCACTCATCTACTACTTAGGTACTTGACGCCGATATACTTAATGATACTCAGTAAATGTTGTACTCCCCCGGTCGAGACAGACCGGGTTCTAACTGGGATAACCAGGGTTTTGCTCCACCGCTAAGCTTTATGTACAGTCTACGTACATTTAACGCTGACGACGGCGTTTACATGCGCCTCGTGTCATTTCCATTTATTGCATAGTTTCATAATTACTTACTTATATGAATAAATCAGTGTTAATTGAGTATTCGATACGGGCGGTTTTATTTATCACTAGTAGCTCCCCGCGGTTTCACCCACGTAGTTCCCGTTCCCGTGGGATTACGGGGATAAAATATAGCCTATGTCACGCACTGATAAATTAGCTTTCCATTAGTGAAAGAATTTTTGAAATCGGTCCAGTAGTTTCGGAGCCTATTCATTACAAACAAACAAATATTTCCTCTTTATAATATTAGTATAGATTACGTAATCGACCGAATTATCATATCATCTCTAATATCATCTTTATGTAACGATTTACAATCTTTACATAATTTTATCATTCACATGTGAGGAGTTACGCACCCTTACTCTTTATTTTATTGCAATAGTCCAAGAAGCGTATTAATATATACTTACCGGTGGATATCCACATTGAACTAATAATATAAAATTAAATATAAATAAAAAACTACTTTTGTTAACCTCCATCGCTGGCACTATACAACTAATAACAGTCATAGGAATACTTTAAAAAAAAAAATTGGTCTGTTAGTTAATTGGTCAATTAAAACAAAGTTGGTTTATTTCTTGAAATATTTTATTTTTTCAGATAACAATGTTGTTTTATTGAAGTTTCTTTAAACGGTGGGCGACGGCGGCTACATAATGGGGATGTCGACAGGGTAAACAAAATGAAATTCTAATTCCGTCAGATAGATTTCGAAAAAATATTAGACACGTATTTTTTTAATCAAATTAATAAAACTGACTTAGTTATAACGCATTAAAGTTTGACAGTGGGAGCGTGTGACGATAATTCTATAAAAATTGCACCTAACTGTGACATCACACGAGTTTTCAAAGCACTGTATCTTCTTAATTATTTGTTTGTATGAAAAAGAACAAAATACGTGTCCAATATATTTTCGAAATCTATCTGACAGTTATATAATGTGGCATATGCCTGAAGTTATTCGCTGAATTTAAATAATAGAAAAATAACTCTAAGATTTATTATCTTAGAGTTATTTTCTAGTTAGAGCGTTATTTGTCATATTTTTTTTAAAATTTACTTATTTTTATAACAATGCCCGTGAAGTCCTATTTTCACCATCTTAACCCAAGTAATGCCAATAAACAATAAAAATATTTATAAAGCTATAACATTTTTTATTTCAATACTATTTATAGGTAAGTACTTATGTAGAACAACATGTTATCGTGTTTTCAGTGTGCTTTATTATATTTTGTTAGTTATTGTAAGTATTATCTAATTCGTTATATTATAATATACTTATTTTACATGTACTTATTTAAAAGAAAAATTGAAATTATTCTCTACTAGCAGCGCCCCGCGGTTTCACCCGCGTAGTTCCCGTTCCCGTGGGAATTTCGGGATAAAAAGTATCCTATGTTCTTTCCCGGACCATAAGCTACCCCTGTACCAAATTTCAAGTCAATCGGTTCAGTAGTTTGGCCGTGAAAAGGTAACAGACAGACAGAGTTACTTTCGCATTTATAATATTAGTTAGGATTTGACGACCAACTAGTGATGGTAGTGACTCTTCTAGTCCTGCTATTCCAAATGATACAAGTTCGATTCCCGCTCAATGAACATTTCTGTTTTTCGTGCTGTTTTCCATTTATTCTACGTATGTATATCCATTGTCTGACCAGTATCCATAGTACAAACAAACTTGCCTCGATGTGATGTGTTTCCTACTAATTTATTTAATAAGTAATAACCATGAAGTTAAAGGTAAAAATGGAGTCGACACTTCGAATACCTACTTGAAGCATACCTATATGTATCACTATCACGCTCTCTGTGGGCAGACTCTCTCTTTCTAACTAAGGTAACCTCTAGAAAGAGAAGGTCTGACTAAAAAGAGAGATCGGAGAGAGACGTAGGTATTTGACTCAAGCTGTTGTTCCATGTTTGGGCTCCATTTTTTACCTGCAACTTCATGGTAATAACCTACTATAAAAATACTATTTTTACAGCATGTTATTTAGTAAATAGTTATAACCTGGACGTTAATGCTGAAATAGACTTCGGTAAAAACTGGAATTACAAATACAACTTTAGATCTGATCCGCTCAAAGATATATACAAAGAAACAGAAAGAAAATATAATAAACACATGAGAGCTGCTAAATATAAACCGAAAGAAGAGAATTATAATTCCGGTATTTACGTCAAACCTGTCAAAGTCAAGGATGACCAAGAATTGAAAACATACCTACAACACACTTACAGACAATCCTTAGATTTCTTAAGAGAAATATCGACAAAAATTAAGCACGAGGAAGTGAAAATTATATTTGATGATCTTGTTAAAAGTTACGGTAAAAAATTTAACGAATTTGTTACTGACAATAAAGATATATTAGTGAAATCGAGGCTTGGAAAGCAAAAAGTAATGATAAATACAATGGAAACGTCAAACAGACTTTTAGACAGGATATTTAACTATTTACACAGCAAAATAGACTTGGATAAACCTCATAGCAGAAGCAGGAACTTCTTCGAAAATGAATTGCAAAGAAAAACGGATTTTGAAAACGAAAAGTTGTGTAAAAAGTTTGACATCTGCTACAGTGCGAAAGGTTTCAGCACTTTTCTGTCTAACTTACTAACCATTATTATTAAGACAGATAATGACAAGCTAAAATCAATTACTAACGCTATAATAAAAGTGGTTAAAACCAGAGATTTTTCTAATATTATTAATGACAAACACACAAGAGAATCTGTCGTTAAAAACGCCGACCTAGCAGATGCCTTACCTATAGACGTTTTAAGATCTGTGTATACTATTTTAAAGAATATTATCGATAATAGAAACTCGCCTTTAAAAGTGTCCAACGTTAAAGGCGCTGCTGTCGACAAGACGCTGGCTTTGATAGAAATAGTTAATCTATATGACTCAAAACTGCCAGTGAATGAGGCCAATATTCTTGATTGGAATGACATTATAAACAGTCTCTTCGATTATACAGAAGCCAAGAGAAACGATATAACTGAAATAATCCATTCTATAGCTGACCAGTTTGACAAAGTATGTAAAAACTTAAGTAAAGAGGAAGTAGAGTTTGTTAATAAAAATATTAAAATTATTAATAAGATTTAATTGATTTTTTTAATGTATTTACTCTTTACTCGCTGTGCCCCGCGGAGTTCCCGATCCCGTAGGAATTTCGGGATAAAACTAGTCTATATCCATCCCCGGACCATAAGCTACCCCTGTACCAAATTTCAAGTCAATCGGTTCAGTAGTTTAGCCGTGAAAAGGTAACAGACAGACAGAGTTACTTTCGCATTTATAATATTAGTGAGAATAATTTTATACTTATGTGTGATCCACGAATGTTTATCTGTCTGTCACTCTGTGTGTCCGTATTGGTCATTTCTCCAAAGCTGGCGCGAGCAACACATAGACATTTTACACACGTATAGTGTCTGTGAACGTCAATCAAAGTGATGTCGCACGTTAGTCATCATGACAAGTCAGTGCGTATCTCTCGCGCGCGGTCAAGCATTTGAGTATGAACGGGACAACTGGTTAATCTCTATTCGTGAAAAACAAATAATTTATTAAACATTACTGTTTAAGAAATTTGCATTAGTGTGAGTGTTTTGATGGCGCCAGGTCTGGAGAAATTACCAATAGTTTGTGATACCGTAGATACAGGTAATGAACTCAGTTGGTGATTATAATTGAAAACAATTTGTTTAATAAAAAACTGTTTTACTAAGGTATTTATATTTGTGAAAAATATACATTTAGTACTTAATTAACTTAATTGTATTACCCTTTACAATAAAAAATATTTTATACAGTTCAGTAAGCAAAATTGTTATTAAGTGGACTTGCCGCCAAAAAATGGCTTCAAAAAGAAGATATAGCGAAGGTTCATATCTGACGGAACATGCGTCGCGTATTGTCGGTCGCGTAACGCCAGCCCCCCTAGCATGACTGTGCGTGATAAAATATATAGACACCACGAAATAATATCAATTTCGCGAGCATGACCAAATGAATTATGGCGTGGTACGATATGAAAAATTAAATATAGCGGCTATATTTATTATATTTTGACAGTTGGATGTCAATAAATAGCTATATCGATTTCGCGAGCATGACCAAATGTCATAAAATTAATCACGTGGTAAAATTCAATATGGCGGATATTTGTTATCAAATTTTGACAGTTGGATGTCAATAAATCGCTGTATCTATCGCGTTTTCGAAGTCATGCTAGCCTAGCTGAACAGGCAAATGTATAGAAAAACACTTAACCGTTCACACTCAACGCAGTTGTTCCGTCAGATATGAACCTTCCCTTATAGAGTCACAATATTTTCTGTGCCGGTGACGCGTCGATGTAATCGCATCTTTTGTTTGTCAGTTTATTGAAAATGTATCCAAATGACATTGACAGAATTTGTTCCTATTTTAGCCACCGGGTCATCTGACACAGAAAAGATTGTGACTCTATATCTATTGAGTCACAATCTTTCCTGTGCCGGCGGCCAAAATTGCAAGTTCCTATTGTCATTGTGACTCGAATGTCATTTGGATACATCTATACTAATATTATAAAGAGGAAAGATTTGTTTGTTTGTTTGTATGTAATGAATAGGCTCCGAAACTACTGGACCGATTTCAATAATTCTTTCACCATTAGAAAGCTACATTCACCCTGAATAACATAGGCTATATTTTATCCCCGTATTCCCACGGGAACGGGAACCACGCGGGTAAAACCGCGGGGCACAGCTAGTTTTCAATAAACTGACAACCAAAAGATGCGATTACAGCGACGCTGTCACCGGCACAGAAATATTGTGGCATTACATCAAACTTTCGTTCACAGAACGAATGTTTTCATTCACTCTTCAGCTGTTTAATCGTTCATTCTTTCCATAATTATCCTTTATAATATACGTTTTCCTTTTATACATGCACAATCAATATTAATAATTCTCTTTCCATATACACATTATAAACTACATCGGACTTAGGCCCTTCCCAATATCCGATCTATCAATGATCTTTAATTTTATTCTTGCATATCAATGGACATAGTATAAAACAAAGTCGCTTTCTCTGTCCCTATGTCCCTATGTATGCTTAGATCTTTAAAACTACGCAACGGATTTTGATGCGATTTTTTTAAATGAATAAAGTGATTCAAGAGTAAGGTTTTAGCTCAATTTTACCCCTGAATTATCAAGGGAGCGGGTACTACGCGGGTGAAACCTCCTACAAATCTGTTTGCCTGGTCTGTATTGTTGTCTGTGTATCCCGTCCTCCTGTGACGTAGCACCTTTTGCGTCTCATAAAGAGCTTATCAGAATCATCAAATATTATGAAAAGCTGTACAATTTTTGATAATTCTTTCATTATTCATCAATTTCAAAATCATCTTCCGATACATTATCTAAATCTAGCGATTCCAAATCATTATTTTTCTTTAAACATTTATCATTATCATTAAATTTATTGCTTTCATCATCATCACCTATTTGTTCATCTAATTCCGCCATTAATTTCTTATCATCATCACTTAAATCGTTAACGTTAAACTTATCAGCACTTTTTACACTTTTATTAACTAAATCATTAGAATTAACGGAATTTAACGAATCATTATCGTTATTTATATTTAATTTATCTTCATTATCAAATTTATTTACATTTTCAATGTAATTTATGATGCTATCGATTTTATTTAGGTTTTCTGTATCTGTTACGTCTTTATAAATCTCTTCAATGGTTTCATTGTCAGTAATGGCATTATTTGTTGAATTAAATGTATCAGTAGCTATTAATGTATCATTATTTCTATCAGTAACATTTTCTGATAGTTTATCATTCCGATTATCAGGGCTATCAGTAATGACAGTATTAGAATGATGTATTTTGTCACTGATATGACCATTAAATGACGTACTATTATAATAATTTTCAACTTCATCATGAAATCTATCAGTCGTATCATTTCTTTCATCAGCTATTCTTTTTTCATTGTCATTACTTTTATTTGAACAATTTTCATTAATTAAATCATTATTCGAACAACTACTTTCATTAATATTTGAAATTGGAACACTTTTTGGACTTTTACTATCAAAATCTTGACAATCTATTGAATTTAGCGAACAATTATCATTATTTTGACGTGAATTTTCTTCATCAATCATTAAATCTGTTTCAATATTAGTTTGGGAACTATATAATTGATCATTTAAATTATCATTACTTTGAGAATCGTTATCGTTAAAATTATCAACAGTATCGGTAATACTATCTCTATCATTAATAACATTATCCATTACAGTATTTATATCATTAAAATTACGACTATCTGTATTAACATCTTCGCTTTTGTGTGATGATTCATCATTTAAAGTATCATTATCATTAATACCATCAGTAATGTTACCAAAATTATTTATATTATCAGATTCTTTGTCAGTATCATTTTGATGGATATTACTACCCGAATTTGAATTTGTATTGCTGTTGTATTCTATACTATCTGACTTAATTGCTGTATCATTACTTATATCAGCATCTTCATCATTAAAATCATCAGCGTTTTTATAATTTTCAACTGTTTTATTTGCATTTGTGTGTGTATTAGATTCTACTTCTTTAAAATCTTGTTTCATTCCACATTCTGATATACTATCATTACTGATACTTTTATTATCATTACAATCATCATTAACTGTACCAGTATCAGTGTCTTCAGAAATAATGACATCCATTTTTGTATTAGAATCATCGCTGATGATTTTATTATTTTCTTTACAATCATTTACAATATCAGCGTTGTCATTGTCACAAGCTTTATCATCATCATCATTAATCATATTACTTTCGTTATCATTAAAATCATCATTTACTGTATCATGAGTATCAACACTGATTGTATCCATTTTAGTTTCATTAGAATCTTCATTGCCGGAATCCATTTTGTTTATAATTTCATTAACAATATCAGCGGTATCACTGTCACATGTTTTATCATTAATCATATCATCAAAAGCGTCACCAACATCCATTTTTGTATCAGATTTATCATTTGCTGTATCAGCTGTAACAGCATTTCCTCCATTATCATCATCAGCTACATCCATTGCAGTATCATTTGAACATTCATTAATGATATCAGTATCATTTACTTTACTTTTATCATTAACTTTTGCTAAATTATCATCAATTTTCATTGGACTGTCATCATCAATATTACTTTTATGGTGACTTTTATCATCAGTGAGACTTTTATCACCATCCTGAGATATTTTGTTAGACTCACTAATCATTTTGATACTATCCTTAGAATTCTCATTAGAATCACTCAACAAATTAAACGAAATACAAATATTGAAATCATTATTTCTATCAAGAATGCTATCAGAATCATAATCGTCATCATTTAGATTATCGATAATATTACTGATTTTATTACTTATATCAGGGAATAATACGTTTTTAGCTTTTCTCAATTTCCTTGGCACTTTACCTAACATTTTATCTGAGAATAACACTTTTAATGATAACGATGTGAGACTTTTAACGGCGTTTTTATCATTATAATTATCAGTATCATTATAGTTATCAGTATCATTACAATTGTCATTGTCATTACTGCTATCAGAGTCCCAGTGAACGAAACTGGGTTCCTGATAGTATTCCTGTTTGATATTGTCATTGATTGATACCATGTAGTCGAATTCGTTGACTGGCTCGCATTTGATGCTAATTTGAGTTGGTAGGTACGGATAGTTTGAGGCGGGATCGAGGCCGAAATTCTGTAACAAAAAAGTAATGATTGATATATCACTACATAGTATAAAACAAAGTCGCTTCCCGCTGTCCCTATGTATGCTTAGATCTTTAAAACTACGCAACGGATTTTGATGCGGTTTATTTTAATAGATAGAGTGATTCAGTGGGAAAGTTTTTAGCATAATTTTATCCCCATACTCCTACGGGGCGCCCCGCAGTTTCACCCGCGTAGTTCCCGATCCCGTGGAAATTTTGGGATAAAACATAGCCTATATCCTTCCCCGAACCATAAGCTACCCCTGTACCAAATTTCAAGTCAATCGGTTCAGTAGTTTAGCCGTGAAAGGGTAACAGACAGAGTTACTTTCGCATTTATAATATTATTAAGGAAGTAAGGATTATAATATTAGTATATGGGGTCGACCGAGAAAGCGTTGGCGGGACGATCTGGCTACCTTCGACAGTAGCTGGTGGGAGACTGCGAAGGATAGGGAGAGTTGGAAATGTTTGGGGGAGACCTTTGCCCAGCAGTGGGACACTATAGGTTAACAATAACATTAAATTAAAAATTAAAAAAATCTTTTAAAACCCCATAACATTTAAACGGGCCAACCGATTTTCATCAAACATGTCTAAGAACACTCGCACGTAAGTCCCCTTTAATACAAAAAAAAAACTAAATTGAAATCAGTTCATCCATTTGAGAGCTATGATGCCACAGACAGACAGATACACACACACACACACACAGACACGTCAAACTTATAACACCCCTCTTTTTGCGTCGGGGGTTAAAAAAAGTATGTATTACTTACATCATCAACATGTGACACGTCATAGCTCCCTCCGCTCGGCCGCAGTAGTGTATCACACCGCGCTAACCTCACTTGCATCGGTAGCAAACTGCTCTGCACAGCTGGGTCTATTATTGGGGTGCCTGCGAAGAACAATCATCATCATCAACTCATATATGATGTCATCACCGAGGGGCTTGAGCGACTGAGCGTATTAAGTATTCTATTCTATGTCTAAAATACCAAATCAAAGATTTATATATTTAATTCTTAATGTACTGCACAATAGCTTGCACAAAGGCGGACTAAGGGAAGGTTAAGGTTCATATCTGGCGGAACATGCGTCGCGTATTATCGGTCGCGTAACGCCAGAACAGACAAATGTATAGAAAAACAGTTGACCGTTCACACTCAACGCACTAACGTATAATCGGTTGAGTGTGAACGGTCAAGTGTTGATATAATAATTGTTACATACCTTTCTTCTTGAAGGTGCACATACTCTCGTGTTTGATAAGATTCTTCAGCAAAGTGTAGTTTCTATTACATCTGCTGCATTTACCTGTAACACAGACATTATGGTTAATGACTAATTTCTACATTATCTAGATTTAGGCAGTAGTCACCACAGGCGATGAGCGAGTGAGCGAGTACTCACCAACTCGCTGAGCGACCAAAATTAACACGTCAACTCTGAGCTGTGATTTTTTTTTTAATCATTCACTACATCATCTCATTACAGTAACTGACCCCTAACTAAGTTCGTAACTTGAATCTAGGGTATCAGAAACTACGCACACACTCATTCACACACACCCAGACCGAGACAAACATTTGTGGTTCACACAAATATTCACCCCGCACGGGAATCGAACCCGCAACCTTACGGATGGCAGTCCGGCATGGTGACCACTCTGCCATTCCTGCCAGGTCGTCAATTAACTAGCCAACTCGCCGAGCGAGTATAAATCACTCGCCCACTAACTCAGCGAGTCGGCGAGTAAATTTTTGTAGCTCAGCGACAAAACTAGTATAGCGAGTACTCGCGGTGGTGTGAAGGGCGAGTAACTATAAATATTATGTGCATCTCTTTTGTCCGATGTACATTCACTGTCCTTTTCTTGGGCGAGAAACTCGCCGATAGTTCATCGCTCACTCGCCCGCGGTCGGATCTCTGTCTTAGGCTGACACATGTCAACCACAAATGTTAGTCTCGGTCTGTGTGTGTGTGAATGAGTGTGTGCGTATTTTCTGATACCCTTGATACAAGTCACGAACTTAGTTAGGGGTCAGTTACTGTAATGAGATGATGTAGTGAATGAGTATGTTACCTCCAGGCCGGCCATCTTCCCCGTAACACTTGTGCTCCTTATAAAGTTTGTTCGTCAAAAACGTGCGCCAACAATGGGCGCACTTCACCTCCGGGACTATCGGTTCTTTTATACATTTGGCGGTTAAATGTCTGTAACAATATATGTAAATCACTACATAGTATAAAACAAAGTCGCTTTCTCTGTCCCTATGTATGCTTAGATCTTTAAAACTACGCAACGGATTTTGATGCGGTTTGTTTTAGTAGATAGAGTGATTCAGTGGGAAGGTTTTTTGCATAATTTTATCCCCATATTCCTACGGGAACGGGAACTACGCGGGTGAAACCGCGGGGCGCTTCTAGTAATTGAATAAATTCATTCAGTTAGCTGATGAGACTAATCAATTATGAAAAAAAAACCTTTTTAAAAACAAGTTTTTAGCTTTTATTGCATTGTCATGGGACTTTAGGGTGAGGCCAAACGAGCGTAATTTTATGAGTTGTGAGTCGCGTAAAATGAGTCGCGAAATTTACGTTCAACTGAAATTCGGTTAGACTGCCACACGGACGGACTGCATTCAGTTGTAATCCGAAACATTTGTACGGATACTTGTGTCGTGCAAGCTCCCCACCTCACCCCGACCGAAATTCAGTTGATATTATGCGTGTGAGTCGGCAGACAACTCATTTTGCGTCGCCGTGTGAATCAAATAGGACTTTTCTATGAAATTGAATGCAGCAGAATGTCTGCGAACGAAATTCTGCTGCTCACAACTCAAAAAATTACACTCGTATGGCTTCGTAAGTATGCCAAATTTCAGCTCAATCAGATAACCAGAAGTGGGCGAATGGCTGCAAGATTTGATTACAGACAACGGGACAGGTGGAACTAGATAAAAGTGTAGTGTAATACTTAAGTAATGACTCACGCATCTCCCCTTAGGTAGGTACGGTGCAACATTGTTGCATACCATGTGAATCAACCTTGACTAAGGAATGTATACAATATAGAGTAACGCCCATTGACCTAGAAGATGGGTATATAAGCTGGATGCATTTCTACACTAATATTATAAAGAGGAAAGATTTGTTTGTTTGTTTGTAATGAATAGGCTCCGAAACTACTGGACCGATTTCAAAAATTCTTACACTAATGGAAAGCTAATTTATCAGTGCGTGACATAGGCTATTTTATCCCCGTAATCCCACGGGAACGGGAACTACGCGGGTGAAACCGCGGGGAGCTACTAGTCTCTAATAAAAAGTACATATTCAACAGTCGTACTTTCTTTAAAGCGTGAGAGCGTCGGTGGCTCAGGGGTTAAGGCTGTTGACTTCCAATCGGAAGGTGCCTGGTTCGAACCCCACCAGTCCCGCCACGTACCAATGTGTTTTCAATTATCGAATTCATAAGTACGTTAATTTCGACGCTCTTACAGTGAAGGAAAACATCGTGAGGAAACCTGCACATTCCTGGGAAGAAATTCTAAGGTTGTGTGTGAAGTCGACCAACCCGCTCTGGCCAGCGTGGTTGACTAAGGCCTAGTCACCCTAATTCAGGGTAGGCTCGTGCCCCTCGGTGGGGACAATGTAATGAGCTGATGATGATGATGATGAGTTTCTTTACCTCGAACCCTTACAACCATCATTACAAAAGCTTGTAACGGTTACTTACTCGTTAAACAGCTCATAGGTAGCGTACCGCTTCCTACACTTTATACATTTGTAATATGTGTGCTTGAGATGATGTAGCGAGCTGAGCTCGGCCGTCTCGAACCATAAGAAACAAGCATTACAGGACAACCTGAAACATTAAAACATTTGTGTGTGAATGAGTGTGTGCGTAGTTCTGATACCCTAGATATGTGGCGACATCTACACACCACATAAGGAACTAATTACTAACAGCGCCATCTATCTGCATCTGAGGGAAATAAACTGAAGAGTCCTGCATCGCGCAAGCGAAATTTACAGCGCAATTGACTATGTATACTCGAGCCCGACTACAACCGTCGGGCAGCTCCCACCGGACATAACACCCGTCTGGTCGGAGGATCCTCCCTTTTCAATGGGGATTCCCACATCCCCATAGATACAAGTTACGAACTAAGACTTAGGACCTATTTCACTATCTTCAAGTAAAGTTACTCACCAAGTAAAGTCGTGTCTCTTTCCTACTTTATATCAAGTGGCAAAGACAAAACTTGTGAGTAAGTACTCGGCACTGTACTTGAAGGTAGTGAAATAGGCCCTTATACTAACTTACCATTCCCGTGGGAATACGGGGATAAAATATAGCCTATGTTACTCAGGGTGAATATAACTTTCTAATATTTATTACTAGCGGCGCCCCGCGGTTTCACCCGCGTAGTTCCCGTTCCCGTAAGAATATGGGGATAAAATTATGCTAAAAACCTTCCCACTGAATCACTCTATCTATTAAAACAAACCGCATCAAAATCCGTTGCGTAGTTTTAAAGATCTAAGCATACATAGGGACAGAGAAAGCGACTTTGTTTTATACTATGTAGTGATTATTAGTACAGGATTCTTTATGGTAAATATCCCGTTAATGATAATAATTTGAGTGCTAATAACCATGCTAACTATAAAAACTGTAAACTTACTTCACAGGTGTGAAATTTGGTACGTGTGTAGTCAAATGTGAAGATAAACCGCTCGTGCTTTTGAACAGCTTGTGGCATATTAGACATTCTGTCATTTTTGGCTGAGTTACGGATGTTTTCGGCTGAGTTATGGATGTTTTCGGCTGAGTTACGGATGTTTTCGGCTGACTTTTGGATGTTTTCGGCTGAGTTGTAGTTTGAGAAGTTTCTTGAAGTTCCGCCTTTAATTTATGAGATTTAGGCCCAGGTTTTTGATATTCCGTGCTCCTGAAAGAAATTAATAAATAGTTATTTATGGTACAAGCGAGGTAAGTTGGTGCTTACTGCCGAGGCGCTATTGAGGCCCGAGCCGTCAGGCGAGGGTCAGAAGATAGCCGAGGATAGTATCATCAATACACGCGTGTACCATACAACGTTTTTCAACACACTTGCGAAGAAAATAATAATTAAATATCATTTTTCGGTAATAAACAAACAGTTTTCTATTCGCGCGCATCCAACACAACAATGGTGGTCGGCCATAGACTAAAATAATATAATTGACTTTTGTTTTTAAAATGCATGGACACGATGATTTTTTTTTATCGAAACGTTTTTTAAAGCAGAAACTTATTCAAGAAAATAAAATATAAAACTTTGTCTCTCAATATGCATAAAAAGTGGCAGTTTGGTAACAGGTGTGTTTATGTCTAACTAGCTGTGCCCCGCGGTTTCACCCGCGTAGTTCCCGATCCCGTGGGAATTTCGGGATAAACATAGCCTATGTCCTTTCCCGGACCATAAGCTACCACTGTACTAAATTTCAAGTCAATCGGTTTAGTAGTTTAGCCGTGAAAAGGTAACAGACAGAGTTACTTTCGCATTTATAATATTAGTTAGGATTAGGATTAAGATTGCGGTGAATGAAGAGCCACTTTATGAGCAAGTGTGTTGAAAATAATGTTTCCTTTTGACAAAAAAATACTATTTATTTACCTTTGTTTCTTTGCAGCGGGAGGTATTTCTTGTACGTCACTTTCTCTTCTTCTCTTTAATAGTGATCTTGAAGCATCTCCTGACTGGAATAGTTAAAATAAAATATAGAAAACTTTGATTTCTTTGATTTACGCGAAAACTAGACATTTAAATAAAACTACTGTAACTGGTTGTTATTTGGGTTCCCGAAAGAGGGTGTCGTCGGGGTCGGCCGAGAAAGCGTTGGCGGGATGAACTTACCACCTTCGACAGTAGCTGGTGGGAGACTGCGAAGGATAGGGATGGTTGGAAGTGTATGGGGGCAGGGCCGAGCCGCCCATATGTGCGATGTGTGCGGCGCACACAGGCGCCAAGACAATAGGGGCGCCGCGGCCGCCATCCAAATTATTTTTGTTACACCACAACAACGTATCCATAGAGGAGGCCATATTAGACGAAATAGACATACACGAGGGCTAGCAGCGAATCTCAGTTTCACCCGCGTAGTCCTCTTTCCCGTGGGTATACCGGGATAAAATATAGCCTACACTCAGGCCCCAGTGACGCCCAAGCCAAGTACATTGCATGAGGTGCTGCCTAGCTAGCTCGCTGAGTAGCGTTTGCGGCGTAACCATGTATCACCCCCCCCCCCCCCCCCCCCCCCGGATAGGTTTTGCACACAGGCGCTGTGGGAGGTCGGCTAGGCCCTGTTTGGGGGAGACCTTTGCCCAGCAGTGGGACAATATAGGTTAACAAAAAAAAACTGATTGTTATCGCGGTTTTAAAAGATTTATTCGGCACTAAAAAAACTTCTCAATTCAAACCAGTTCCTGAGATACCAAACAAAGTCTCATTTTCAAAATATCAGTATAGATACTATTCGTATACTCGCTATTTGACGAACTTTATCTATGAAAACATAAAATTTTAAATTTCAAAAACCCCCAACACAATTACTTTCAAACCTCCATAACTTTTAAATGGGTTAACCGATTTTCATTAAACATGTCTAAGAACACTCGCACGTAACTCCCCTTTAATACAAAGAAAAATAAATTGAAATCGGTTCATCCGTTCGGGAGCTATGATGCCACAGACAGACAGATACGCACACACACACAGACACGTCAAACTTATAACACCACTCTTTTTGCGCCGGGGGTTAAAAATATAGAAAACATTGATTTTTTTATTTACTTGAAAACTATTAAAGTATAAATAATAAAACTGACTTTTGTTGCGGTTTTAATTTTATTTTATATTTTTGACATTTTGAACTCAATAAAGAGTCTGCTGTGGTCATAAAAATCTTTAATATTGTACTACTAGCGGCGCCCCGCGGTTTCACCCGCGTAGTTCCCGTTCCCGTCGGAATATGGGGATAAAATTATGCTAAAAACCTTCCCACTGAATCACTGTATCTATTAAAACAAACCGCATCAAAATCCGTTGCGTAGTTTTAAAGATCTAAGCATACATAGGGACAGAGAAAGCGACTTTGTTTTATACTATGTAGTGATAGTGATTTTCAATACATACCTTTACAGTATTTTGCTTCGATTTTGGCGCGGCTTTACTTAACATTGCCATGAACTTCTTTGAAGGTTCCTGTGAAATAAAAAATGAATTATCAACTAAAATAAAAAACAAACTTTACAGCAGAAATGTGTCATCTCAGTAAATATTTTTTCATATCTTTATTTATTTATTGAAAACTTAATATATTTATGAAATATTGCAGTCTCATCAATTACAAATTACAACAACTGTTTTCTGAATCTTGCAATTCGAAATGCCGAATACGAAATTCTAATTTTGACATTTGCGCACACGTACGCATACTATCCTGGTCCTATTTGATAGCGCGCAAACAGTGCACATAGCGCACATTTCAATTTGGTTCACGCATGTGCACTATTGGTACCGTTTGTAACGTTTTCATAAATCGGACCGCGCTCTTAGTCAACCACGCTGGCCAGAGCGGGTTGGTCGACTTCACACACCACCTTAGAAGTTCTTCCCAGGTGTGTGCAGGTTTCCTCACGATGTTTTCCTTCACCGTAAGGGCGTCGAAATTAACGTACTTATGAATTCGAAAATTTAAAACACATTGTGTGAGTGGCGGGGTGAGAACCAAACAACTTCTACTAAGCTTTGTAAATAACATATTATTTACCTGTAAAACAAACTGCGGTAATGATTCAGAGGAGGTGTTCTGTCGCGTCGGCCTCTTTGGACTTGGGTCTTCATCCTCGTCATCAATCTCTACCTTCAGCTTTGAGTCTGTCTGTAATAGTAAATAGTTCAATCAATATTTAGATATTTAACACACATTGCCATTTAGTCTTTAGTAGCGGCGCCCCGCGGTTTCACCCGCGTAGTTCCCGATCCCGTAGGAACATGGGGATAAAATTATGCTAAAAACCCTTCCCACTGAATCACTCTATCTATTAAAACAAACCGCATCAAAATCCGTTGCGTAGTTTTAAAGATCTAAGCATACATAGGGACAGAGAAAGCGACTTTGTTTTATACTATGTAGTGATGTAGATTAGAAAACACCCAGATACACACAATTAATGTATGATTTAAATGGGAATTGAACCTGTACTATGCAGCTGCAATATTTCCTGGTCAGACTTTTGAGAGCACTAGCCATATTTTATTTTATTTATTTAATTTTCCAAAACACTTTTAACACTCCTTAATCTATACAATAGCCGATCCACGAAAACCTCGTAGGGTTTATCTGGGTATCGGCGAGATAATTACTGTCTATGATGTATAGTAGATCACACTCAACCGATTATACGTTAGTGCGTTGAGTGTGAACGGTCGAGTGTTTCTCTATTCATTCGTCTGTTCTGGCGTTACGCGACCGATAATACGAGACGCATGTTCCATCAGATATGAACCTTCCCTTACATGCCCTCTGAAGTATCCGAACTTGCATGAAATTAATTAAAGCTACCAATCACTATTATGACGGTATCAGCCATAATTATAAAGTCAAATACAATGCATACCTTACACTTGACGATCCCTGAACTATTTTTGAGTTTAACCTTGTGTTTCTTTGTAGATTCAGTGTTCACTTCGTTCTTGACTGCGGGAGTTGGTCGTACTAACATACAGGTTTCTGTACCTCGCTGTAACAGTGGAATACAATATAGTTAGGGGTCAGTTACTATAATGAGACTAGCTGTGCCCCGCGGTTTCACACGCGTAGTTCCCGTTCCCGTTCCTATGGGAATTTCGGGATGAAAAATAGATGTTGGCCGATTCTCAGACCTACTGAATATGCTCACAAAATTTCATGAGAATCGGTCAAGCCGTTTCGGAGGAGTATGGGAATGAACAATGTGACACGAGAATTTTATATATGATGATGTAGTGAATGATTGTGGTTTGAGGGGCCTTACTTCACCGTAACACAGTTTATTTGTAACTACCACGGGGAGTAATGTCTCGATGAACATGTCAAATAATTTGAAGATATAAATAAATTGATTAGTAATGAATGAAAGAATGAATGGCACACAGTTGAGTCACTTCCTTTTGTTCTTTTAGTTCTTTTTGTCCATCTTTATTTTTATTATTCTAGTTAATTAAGGGCCGATTTTTCCATCGCCAGATAACTTTTATTCGACGAATAAAATTGACGTTTGACAGATTTTGTATGGAATAAGTGTCAAAATTTCAAAGTTATTTGTCGAATAAAGTTATCTGGCGATGGAAAAATCAGCCCTAAGTTATGCATAAGACCTAAGTATTATTAGTAAAAGAACAATAAACATATTTTTCTTCTTCTTTTGTGTCAATGGCAATATAATTCTTAAATGTCAACATATTTTTTATTTATTAGGGCGAGCGAAGCGAAGCCCTCCTAATTCAACAGTTTTTACAGTTTTGTGGTACATATTACGGAAAAACTAGAGCACCTACAGATTTGATATTTAACAGAGTTATTTCAATTCATGTCTAGATGTGCAGAAAATGGTTTTTATATCATTTTGTAAATGAAATAAAGAAAAAGGTTTTAACAATTTTGCAAACAAATTTTAAATTTCGAGAAAAAAATGGATGCGTATTACAACACGTCTATAAATAATATTCATTGATTACATTAAACATATTAACATAAAATACTTCTCAAATTAGCCGGGTTATAGGGGTTAAAATGACATTTATATGTCAAACGATTACGACTCAGTGTCATACGGCACACAATAGATGGCGTTGATATCCAGTTTCGAGCATGAAGGTTTCATGTTTCTAATGCCGTAAAAAAAATCGAAATAAAAAGAAATGGATTTGTACATTGTGAAATTGATTCTGTTTACAATTTTATCGGTTTAAATAAATGTGTCATCAAAGGAGGCCGAGAGAAAAAAGAAAAACGGGGGGTTGGGGGGGCGGAGCCCCCCCGTTAAAATAAAACAAACATCTCTATGATATAAATTAAAAGAAAGTTTGAACACTGATTCCGAAATGATAATAGTTGTTATAGTTAAATGCCGCAAAAACATACGTTACGCGAAATTAATCGTTCTTTGATGGACGATGTAAGGGAAAGTCAGAGAAGATGTAGTAATTGTGTTCGTGGCACAATGCTCACTTTGTGGCAAAAATATGTCAAAAATAAGAGAGAGAAAAGAAAAACGGGGGGTTGGGGGGGCGGAGCCCCCCCGTTAAAAAAAAACAAACATCTGTATGATAGAAATATAAAGAAAGTTTAATAAAATTAACACTCATTTCGAAATGATAATAGTTGTTATAGTAAAATGCCACAAAAACGCACGTTAACTAGCCTCCTCTTCTCTTTTCCGAACCTTTATCCCGTGTCTATTTGGGATCGGTTTTCAGTTTAACCAGATTTGGCGGAACATCAGTATTTTACGTGAAGCGATCAGACCTTTACAACCCAGAGGGCTATACGAAATTTTTTGGTTAAACCAAATGTAAGACTTTTGAGGGCTATAACTACCCGTAACGATTGTCGACGATGTTAGTACGACAACCGGGACCGACGGCTTTACTTGCCCTCCGAAGCACGGAAACGCTCATGAAATTAAAAGTAATTTTTCGTAATGACCTATCACAGTCATGACGGTGCCAGACGCTGCTTAACCGCACAGATCACAAGAGATCCGCGGGTAGCACTGGGCCACGAGCGGGTAACTAGCTTCCTAGAACGCGAAATTAACCGTTCTATAATGGACGATGTAAGAGAAAGTCAGGGAAGACCTCGAGATGTAGAATATAATTGTGTTCGTGGCACAATGCTCACCTTGTGGCAAAACTATGTCAGAAGTTAGAGAGAGAAAAAGAAAAACGGGGGGTTGGGGGGGCAGAGCCCCCCCGTTAAAAAAATAAACATCTCTGTTATAAAAACTAAAGGAAAGTTTAATAAGATTAAGAGATTAGTGTAATCATTATAATAAAGTGACACAAAAACGCACGTTAACTGGCCTCCTCAGACACGAAATTAACCGTTCTTTGATGGTCGATGAAAAGGAAAGCCAGAGAAGACCTCGAGATACTTATACCTAGAATTTAATTGTGTTCGTGGTAATTCATGTCATCTTCTTTGGATTGATTTGTACTGATTTGCACATCGAAAACAACGGACTTTGTATAGACAAAAGTATGGTTTCAGAACCACAAACTAACGTTTTAAAGAAATTAAAATTCGTCGAAGAGCAATTAATAGCGCAAGTTCACCCAGTTATTACAGTGTACCTACTCAAATTGGATATCGTGGCCAATTGATCAATTTCCATCAAGATATCACTTTGTTGGGCTGGTGTAAACTTGCGATTTTAAATACAATGATCATTATACAGTTTTTACAAAGTAAATATATTTTTTTAAGGGTTATCCGTATGTCCGTACAAGTTACGTACCCATCCGATTTTAGTCCAATCCCTCAACTATTTATCAATGAAGGCCTTACGTATGTGGCTAAAACTAGTGTATACAAAGATCCATGGAATCAGTTTTGAGTGGTACGGGTGATCTTAGAAATATAAGGCGCGGTCAGAATTATAAAAACATTACAAACGCTACCAACAGTGCACACGCGTGAACCAAATTGATATGTGCGCTGTTTGTTAGCAGGATTGTGTGCGTACGTGTGTGCAAAAATATCAAAATTAGAGTTACGTACTCGGCATTTCGAATTGCAAGATTCAGAAAACAGTTGTTGTAATTAGTAATTGATGAGAATGCAATATTTAACCATTGTAAACAAAAATGTTTAATAAAAAAACTAAAATACTTAAATCAAATTCTGAAACGTCAAATTTTGAGTTTGACATTTGTGCACACACTGCACAACCTACTTTTCTAAACTACAAACTTTTTTCGAGAAATATTTCAGAATCACATATCATGGAGTCAGTAAATCCGCCCTAGCAGTTCCCTGGATGAGATAAAGACTTCAGCATATACAAGAAGTTGTACTCATCGAGACCTTTCAAATGATGTTTGGTCACAAAATGTTACAACATGACAGGACGACACCTCATGGGGTCAGTTAATACACCCTAGCCTAGCGGTTTTCCTGCACGAGATACAGACTGAAGAACCCAAGAAGTTGTAGTACTCATTTAGAGCTTTCAAATGACGTAGGGCACAAAGTGTTATAGGACAACATATAGGACGGAACGCCCATTCTCCTTTGGGTTGAAAATGGATTTGTCCTCCCGATTACATGCCACGCACTCACTAGTGATAATGGTTCGATATGAAAATTATTCTCATACAACGTATGACAATAATGGTCGAGTCCGAAACCACCCATAACTAAATATTGGAAAAGTGGAAATACTTAATGTTCCAGGAAACAATACAATAAGCTTTCGTAATCACAAGTCACAAGGCTTGACGTTAGATAAAGCTGTGGCGGACATTGGACATAAATAAATTTCTGTTGGTCTAACATAGGTAAGGTACCTCTGTGGTATCGCGCGATTTCAACAATTAAAGCATTTTCTTTCTTTCTTACTATAAAACATAGAATTACTAAGAAAAACCTCGCGAGCCCACACAAAGCCACGCTTTTAGCTAGTTTAATGTAGGGACCATAAAAACAATGCAACGGCAACGATGCGTTACTATTTAACTTGTCTCTCCACTGTTCTGAGAACATAAGTTACCTATTGTTATAAATAATACCTAGATATGTCTTACTGATGTGAAGAGTGAATAATTTATTTATTCAAATTTAAGACAGGACAAAATACACCCCTATTTTGAAAATATGGGACTTATTAAAATCAGAATATCTGTAGCAGTAACTGAATCCATATATCCAATAAAAATATCAAAAATGATAGTTGATTACTTATCTTTAAAAAATACAAAATAAATGTCGTATTACCAGACGGCACACTAGCTATCAAGTATTCTGTGACGGCTCGGGTCGATGACCGCGCTCAGCTGTGTATCGCAGCGTTCGGTGTAGAATAACAATAAAATTCGGCGGGATTTTGAAAATCTTTGACTTATCATAACTTTTTAAATAAAAGCAAAAGAAAAAAACTAACTTCACTATTATATTGTCACCCGTCGTTTACATTAGCTGTGAGATAAGGTATCGCAATTTCAAAATAAGGGTGTATACAGGAATTCTAGAATATATTCTCAAACTTTTAAGAATAAAAATAAATTAACTTTTTGCCTCAATTGGGTTTTGAATCTAGGATAAATAAATGAGTAATTCTACAATTTACAAATCTGTAGGTGCTCTAGTTTTTCCGTAATATGTACCACAAAACAGTTTTTACAGTTTTGTGGTACATATTACGGAAAAACTAGAGCACCTACAGATTTGATATTTAACAGAGTTATTTCAATTCATGTCTAGATGTGCAGAAAATGGTTTTTATATCATTTTGTAAATGAAATAAAGAAAAAGGTTTTAACAATGCACATACCTCTTCAGTCCTAACTCGCAGTGGCAGACCAAGTCTTTTCCTAGTCCTTACATTGGTCTGTTTGCACATTTGAAAGAACTCATAGAAGTCATTGACTTTATCCACGCACAGCTCGCATATTAACGGCGGCATCTTATCGTTCGATCTGACCTGAAAACACGTAAACAATAATCATATTTACGTGCAAAAATAGGTTAAAATTTAAGTCGTAATTACATCTTATTTGTAGAGAAGCTTTATGATTTTTAGTAAATGTTATGGTCTGAGACCTCAAAAACTTACTTCCAACTGTAAACATTCATTTATTTTCCGTTTTATCTCAATTTCTTCGGTAATTCCAAGTATATTTTGAATGATAGGCATTTTGTAGCCCGCGCCCGCTCCGCACAAACGACAAGCTTTAAACAACTCATATAGAGATCTTTTATCCATTTTTAAGATCAATCTTTAGTTATAACACAATTGTAGAAATAAATTACACTGTTTTGTAATTGTTTTCATATTTTATTGCGAAACAAACAAAGTGAAATGGAAAACTTGGAAACCAAACCATCGAGCGAGAGATTTTGGTGGTGAAATCTGTCTGATTTGATTTGACAGATGACTGACTCAGACTGACACTTGACAGATTTGCAAGAACACGTTTTTCAAAGTTCAAAATTAATTTCACACGATACAATTTTATTGCCAATTAAATTGGCTCCAATCTGATTGTCTACACATATTAAACTAGAGAAAGCCGTTTTTTTGCCTCAGCTGACACAATCCAGTCAAGCGATCTTGAAGACCTTAAATTTCCACCCAAAGACCATACTTCTGTTAACTTTTATTCAAATTCGTCGTAAAATTGTGTCGTGTGGAAGGGGTTTCAAACACTTTATGGGGGATTTACATGGACTTTTCACATGTTATGGGGGATTTACATGGACTATTGATTCACGCACCAATGAGCCAGAATAAGGTCGCTGTCGTGTCGTATATGGAGGTGAACCTAGGAGGTGAAAAGGCCGACTCCCTCCAATCTACAACATGTACTGAAAGAATAAAAAAATGTGTGAATAATACACTTTAAAAATATTTTTTATTGTACTGCAAGACTAATGAACTAGCTAGAATATTACCATTTCGATATTGACACAATAGAGACTCCTACAGCTGGCCTTGGTTTGTGAGCACTCCTTTGCGCCAAAGAATTTCGTCTCAAAGCAGTATTTGGAGGAAATTGCATGCTATGTTTGTTACATTACATCCAGGTGATCCAGGGATATTGGATCATCTCAAATACATTGCATAGTCAAAAAAGAAGGTTTTACAAACCGGATGAATTAACATTAGTAAAATTATCTTCTATAGGTAACTTGAAATTCGACCCAAAAAGGGGAGGATATCGACAACTTCGGAATACTTGATTGATCACATCACTAAAAAAAGAAAAAAGAGAGAGAATGAGAATTATCTATCAAAATCAATCAATTTCATTCCTCTCATCTCATCTTGTCTATGTCATGAATTGTGCGCAAACGGCAAGTTCTTCGCGTGTGTATTTTGCAGATTTTGTGTTCTAAAAACTACTTCTTAATAAAAAGTTCCTCATTAGTTTCAATATTGGAAATCTCAACAAATCGTTTTGCAAGATTTCATAACATTTTTACTGGTATGTACCCGATATTTCTCAATATTATTTGTTCGTTATCAAAAGTCTGTTTGCAAAATCCGGCCAAATTAAAATGTTTACACAACCATTGATTTTCAATTACTAAACCTATAATTCTCATTTAATTAATTATTTACATGAATGTAATAATTAAAATGCTTAATTTGTACCCTCAATTAAAAAACATCATCCAAAATAAGTAATGGAACAATCATTTTAAAATCGCTAACAATTTTCTTTTGACTTCTCAATTTGGTAGGACTAAACGTCAAAATAGAAAAAACGAAATTTTTTGTTGATAATTTACGCATTTTAAGAGCTAAAAATATACTTTTTATCTATATAATATCGTTCAAATTAGATTTCCGATTAAAATTATTATTCAGTAAGTATATTTAATAATTTTTTTGTAGGTTATGTTGTTTTAATTAATGGGGTACTTTTTCCTTGTATGCCTCACCGGTAAACATTTCGCAACCCCTAAATTGCGTAATTTATGGTGCAATGTTGTGTAAATATTAGGAAATAGTTTGTATATAAATAAACCTCCTTTCTAAATATTGTCCAGTAAAGATTTTGACGTGATACTATGCTAAAGTGCTGACCAAATTGTCCTTAATATTTGTCCAATAATTTTCCATCAGTTTTGTTGTTAATTAATACTTTTTTAAAGTAACGGTAATTTTTTTGATAATATTTTTAGTATAATTCTTAATATAAGCTTAAATATTATGAAAAAGTATGAGTTATTGTAAATAACCATACTGTTCATATACTGTTAATAACTAAAATGTTCATAGTATTACTTAAACTTATCTCTGGTCCACTATTGTGTGGCTCCTCTGTAGCAAATCAGCTCAGAGATATACAACTTCCCCATTTCACCCAGGGAATAACTCAAAAGGGAATTCCAAAATGTTTACACTAGCGGCGCCCCGCGGTTTCACCCGCGTAGTTCCCGTTCCCGTAGGAATATGTTGATAAAATGCTAAATACCTTCCCACTGAATCACTCTATCTATTAAAACAAACCGCATCAAAATCCGTTGCGTAGTTTTAAAGATGTAAGCATACATAGGGACAGAGAAAGCGACTTTGTTTTATACTATGTAGTGATATCACTAGATTCAATCATGGAATAACTAGAAAAGTGTCCCAAAAAACATTTTAAATTGTCCCAGCACTAAAATAGTTGTTACAGGTAGTTTAAGACCCTCAAAAATCTAACCAAAGGCCATGGATGAATGACATCATCATGAATGTGACTCAAAATCTGTCACACATCATTTTCTACCTATAACTTCAATTCATTTATTTATTTATTTAAAGACACACCAACAGTATACATATTAAGAAATTACACAAAAACAATTAAAATTACGAGTTCTGATATGTACACCAATAACAGGCGTGTACAACATTTACAATAAAACTAGTGACACGTTACAAAGAAAAAGTATGTAGGTACAATAGGTAAAAACGAATAATAAAAAATAAGTAAGTAAAATAATAAAGAGTAACTAAATCTATAAAACATAACAATATTAAAAGTTTTTAAAATATTAAAACCTAATTTAAAGAAAATTTTAAAATTGACATTTATTAGATAATTAAGTACTTATAAGTATATAAATTCAAATACACTGACAAGTTTAGATAAAAATATTCAATTACACAACAAACCTAAAGAAAAAATAAATAAAATAACTAATTTACCACAAGAATTATAACAAACATTTGTTAAATCTGTACAATAAAAAGCTTAACTTAATTGATATTCATGTTAAAAATCAATTTTAATAGCGGTCTCCGCACTAGGCACTCAAATCAAATAAATTTATTGCAATATCACAAAACATTCAGAGCCTTTTGGATCATGTGATGTCCCGTAGGGGCGCAGCAACTTGAGAGGGGCTTACACTATCTTACACTATTCAAAGTTAAAATAAACAAATAAAAAAGTTATACATACTTATATAATTTAGACAATTAAAATTAACAAACAAAAATAAAAACAAAGAAATAGCACTTTACAAGTATTATTTACATTTGAGTATTAAAATAATATTAAGTACTTATTTATACATATAAAATCATGAAATTACTCTAATTAAAATAATATTGTATTAGATCTAATAATACACTAGGTCTGTATCACAGAGACCATTTTGAATTAGAATATTATTAATTTTAAATACCTATACAAAATACCTCAAATAAAAATAAATCTTGAAAACAGACATAATAAATATTTATAAAAAAAAAATACCCAATATTTAAAAAAGGCTATTCTCTACTGCTTAAAATTTCCTACATAAAAAAAAACAAACTCTGTTAATTTAACATTCAACACTAATAAAGAGAAGCAGGTTCGATGCCTGTTTGAAGAAAAATATTTTTGTGAAGTTCTTAGAAACTTGTGTCAAAGTTATAGGAAAGCTACTTAATAATAGAAAACAAATAAAACAATAAGTAGGTTTGATTCCTGTGTGAGGCAAAATATTTTATTTAGTGTGTGTTAGTCATGGTACATTGACTTATGAAAGATAGCAGATTCGATACCTGTATAAAGAAAAATATTTGCGCATCTAACAGCCGCACTCAGAGACGTTTAATGAATACTTAAACTAATATGCCAATATTTCTGTGCCGGTGACAGCGTCGCTGTAATCGCATCTTTTGGTTGTCAGTTTATTGAAAATGTATCCAAATGACATTAGTCTAAATGACAATAGGAGCTTCCAATTTTGGCCGCCGGCACAGAAATATTGTGGCACATTAGTCATGGTAATGTGATTGATATAGCTGCAGGTTTGATTCCTGCTTAATGTATTAGAGTTTTTCATTAATGTCATTAAATATCTATCAGACAATGTGGTAGAAAGATACATAATATAAGGATTCAGTTATAATGTTTATGGGGATAGGAGATCCCCATTTGAAAAGGCAGGATCCTCCCACCAGACGGGTGTTATGTCTGGTGGGCAGCTGCCCGACGGTGGTAGTCGGGCTCTCGTATGCATAGTCAATTGCGTTGTAAATTTCGCTTGCGCGATTCAGGACTCTTCAGTTTATTTCCCACAGTTGCGGATAGATGTCGCTGTTAGTAATTAGTTCCTATGTGGCGTGTAGGTAGATGTAGCCACATGTAATATATAGTTTTTTTTTACTGGTCAGTGTAGTCCCGGGTTCAAATCCCAACTGAGGTGATCTAGTTTACTCTCAATGGCAACCACTAAATCTGCTACCAGTGGTGGCAACTAAAATATTCAACTTCACATTCTAAAATATTAATGTTAGTGCCAATGGACACCATAGTTTGGTGCCAATTGCCACCACTGGTGACAGATATATGGAAGGTTCATATCTGACGGAACACACTAACGTATAATCGGTTGAGTGTGAACGGTCTAGTGTTTTTCTATACATTTGTCAGTTCTGGCGTTACGCGACCGATAATACGCGACGCATGTTCCGTCAGATATGAACCTTCCCTTAGTGGTGGCCGTTGGGAGTAAACCAATGATTTTGGATGTATGTAATATGTTTAATGTGTGACCGTTGTGTTGATGTAGCTTAAAAATTTATTTTCTTGTTCACCAGACAAAATGTCAAGCAACTGACATAACCAAACAGTGGTGTGTTTAACGTCTCCGTGAGATCGGCTCTGACGTGACTTCCGGCCACCATGTTCCAGAAACCGGCGTTCGGAAGTAACACTTCCGGGTTTGGTGAGTTTCATTAATTAGGTTTTTAATGACATCGTGGAGTACCTGATGGCCAAGACGAAGTACCGTCTGACGGTCGAGCAGTTGGAGTCGCGCAACAGTGTGAACTTCAATTCACTTGTTGTGCGCGTTTATCACTGACGGTGGTCTGCAAATTGTGTACCACAGGGTAAAACCAATCTTGTACCACCATCTATTTATTTATTTAATAAAGGTACTTTTACAGTAGTGCATATACTATAAGGATATTAGGTAATTGTAACAATAGGTTTAGTTCTTATATGACTACCAATGACAAACATACACAACATTTACAATAGTTACAAGGCAAAAATAAAAAAAAGGTTACATGGTAAAAACAACATGAAATAAAACCATCTCATGTGTACTAATGTAACAGGCTTTGAGGCCCCTTGCCAAAAAAAATAAAAAACGTGTGGCACTCGGGGACTGCCGCGGTAAAGCTATTGCATAGCAATTTTATCAACTAATTGATTTTTTTTATTTTTGTATTGCAATCCTAACCTTAGAAATTTTGATGTCGTAAGTACTTGGGACTTCATAGAATAAAAACTTTGTCTACATTACTATAAAAACTTTTTGGAAAATAAGTTTTCGATAAAAAAATAATAAAAACGTGAGGTTTTTTTTCGTTACGGAATTTCTGGATTCGGTCCCCGCGCTCAAGGCCCTCGATAGAAGCTATGCAATAGCTTAAAATTAGATCTCTTACTATAACTGGAGAAAAATCACAGGGTAATAGAACCTTTAATAATTAAAGGTTAAAATTTAACGCTACAGTGCAGTGACGGATTAAGACTTCATGATGCCCTAAGCAATCTAAGCCTTGGGCCCCTAGGGCTGTAGCTAGAGTGGAATTTGCGGCGAAAAAAAGGTCAGAGAGACTTGACTGAGCTCGCTATGTTCAACAAGGTAGGGCATTTGTCATTTCAAGCATAGCTACCCTATCCTTGTCAACTAAGAAGTTTTGTGGTGCCCTAGGCTATTGCTTAATTTGATTAAGGGTTAATCCGGGACTGACAGTGCTGATGGCACTAGATAAATATACAATTCTGACATTCACTGGACTGATTCACATTGTCCCATGATGCCCTCAGATGTGGATAATACATCCAAGGCTGGAGGAAGTTCAACCGTCTTGTTTTTCATCATTTGGGATTTAATACAGTGAAACTTGGTTAAGTGTGACCTGGATAAGTGAGAAACATCCATAACTGGAACTCATGCTAAAGTCCCAACACTTTGGCACTAAATTACCTCTGTTAGTGGGATGAGGTAACCTCTATATCTTTTTTTTTTTTTTTTTCTCCTCAATTTATATCTGCCATCGGCTCATCAGCCATAATGCCTGAAAATACAAATACCTGGATATCTGAAACACTGGGTAAGTGGAATACCTCTATAAGTGCAACGACATTGCAGGTCCCTTGGAGTCTCACTTAACCAGGTTTTACTGTAGTTCTAAGATCTTAATAGGGAGACCTTTGCCCAGTGGGACGGGGGGCGCAGTGGGACGACGTGGGTTAAAAAAAAAAACTTTAACTTTTTTGTTTACGAAGAGCTATTAAAAATACCTCGAGTTCAGTGTTTTTTTTCCGCCCTCCCTGTAACCAATGCCGCCCTGCCTCAAATTCGACTCCAGCTACAGTCCTGTTGACATCCTAGGGAGTTGCGTTCCATTTTGAAAAGCCCTGCTTTATTTATTTATTTATTGAGGTGACACAACAAGTTACAATCTAATTATTACACACAGAAGATACTTAATTTTGTTATACAGTCTGGATCGTAACTCTAAAACGTGTTCACACACCATGAACATTTGAGAGCATTAACATAATACATTTTTACTACAAAAATATTAGAATATTGCATGCAAATAAAAACAAAATAAAAGCTATTATTAAAACAATAAACAGAAACAATGACGCAGGCGACAACCGGAATCCGAAATAATATTAATATTTAAATTATACTAGCGGTCCGCCCCGGCTTCGCACGGGTCCAATTTTCCCGTTGATTTTCCAGTTTTTTTTTACATAAGAACCTTCTCCTGACAATAACAAACACAACAAAAAAAGAATTGGCCAAATTGATCCAGGCGTTGTTGAGTTATGCGCTTACCAACACATTTTGCGATTCATTTTTATATTATAGATTATACTATATTCTTTGTTCCAGGCATGCAATCAACGTTCGGCGCGAGCGCAGCGACCACTAGCTCGCCGTTCGGCGGATTCAAGTCCACTGGCGCCACGAGCGCGTTCGGCGCGCCGCCTGCCTTCGGGGCCAGTGCTACTGCACAACCTGCTACTGGGGGTGGTAAGTTGTACTACTGTGTGTTGGAATAACGATTTTGGAATTTATTTGATAAAGTCCGGTCGTTCACAGAGAATATCGTACGTTGACCTGTAGTTATCTATCTCTTGTCGCACCTGCGTATATTATAATGCGTCCCGCTCGCACGGATGCATTTGATTTGAGCGGGACGCATTATAATTTACGCAGGTCGTCGCAGGTGTGTCAGAGATAGATAGCTACATGTCAACGTAATAATCATGATCTACCAAAACAGACCTATTTAACTCCCCTAATAAAAAAAAAACTTTCTTTACCCAAACCAGGTCTCATTCAGCCGCATTTTATACTTTTAATCAGATATTTGTCATCCTTCCTTTCCACATCAATTAAATTATCATTATTTCTTTACGCAAACAGGTCTATTCGGCACCCCCGCCCCTTCCACGGGGTTATTCGGCGCGTCCACTTCAACCGCTCCCGCGCCCGCGTTTGGTGCTAGTACTAGCGGGTTCGGGTTCGGCGCGTCCACCTCGGGCGGCGGGCTGTTCGCTAACAACACCACCACACCCTTATTTGGAAACAATCAGAATACAACCGCTTTTGGGGCCAAGCCTGCAGGTTAGTATATACACTAATATTTTATTTAAGGCTAATTTTTCCATCGCCAGATAACTTTTATTCGACGAATAAAATTGACGTATGACAGATTTTGTATGGAATAACTGTCAAAATAAAGTTATTCGTCGAATAAAGTTATCTGGCGATGGAAAAAACGGCCTTTATTATTAGCCATAGCTGTCTCACAGTTGGACAAAGACGTCTCCCTCCTCTTTCCATGACTCTCGATCTCGGGCGACCAACGGCGGATCCAGGGGGTGGGTCATGGGGGTCATGACCCCCCCCTGAGCCGGTCCCAGGACTTAGGTGGACCACAAAATGAACATAATGATTTTATTTATAAAAAAAATTGTCATCATACAGAGGCGCCAGGAGGTGGTCACATAGTCGTGGTCACGTCAGAACTTATAATTTAATTTTGATAACAATATACCAGTATTTGGGAGATACACGTCGGCCAAAAATTTCCTTGTTGTTAAAATTAAAAAAATATCGCTAGAATTGACAATTTTTTTTCGAAATTGCGTCTATTTATCGTTACAGCTTTTTTAAGCTGGTTTCCAGACAAATTTTTTGATTGGTTATGGTCTCAGATATGACCTGGTCTGCTTATACAGCATTTTCAGACCCCTACAAGGTCTAAATAATTTGTTAGAATTGGTCACACTTCTTTCTTTTCTTATCCGAACCTTTATTCCATATTTTACGTGAAGCGACTGCCATCAGACCTCTACAACCCACTTTTTTGGTTAAACCAAATGTTAGACTTTTGAGGGCTCTAACTACCCTACCCTGATGTTAGTGAGATGCTTGTAGTGCAGACTTCCGTGCTGCAGAATGATTTCGAATCATCAAATCATGCATGAATCTCTTTTAGTACGTAATCTAGGTAGAACATTTCGCCAGCATAGTAAAAATAATGAAAAAAATCGCGTGTGCCACTGGATGTATTCTTAACCCTTTATGAGATTGCCAGAGCGAAATCTTGATTTGGGAGCAATATCGTCCTGTCATTGAGATAGACCATTGTACTTGTTTTAAGACTAATTATTTTCTAATAAACTCACTACAGCATCTCTGTATCTTTAGAAGACCTCAGGTAAATCCAAATTTATTCATACTGTGGCGTATTTAAACCAAACTTGGAATTTGTTTTTAACAGAATCCTATTATTTTCCTTCTATTTCCACTTTACACCAAAAATTTTAACAAGTTCTTTTGTAATACATGTAGTGTACCGTTGAAATAAGGAATAAACAGATAAGTTTTTAAATTCTCGGTTCCACTTAGTTTTCGTTTTAATTGAGTTGAAAGACCCCCAATAACATTACTTTTTTTCATTTTCCTAGCATTAAGTGGTCATAACACATTATTTAGAACTTGTAGGGTCTGAAAATGCTGTGAGCAGGCCAGGTGATACCTGAGACCATGAGCGCAGTCCGATTTATGAAAACGTTACTAACGGTACCAATAGTGCACATGCGTGAACCAAATTGAAATGTGCGCTCTGTGCGCTGTTTGCGCGCTATCAAATAGGACCACGATTGTGTGCGTACGTGTGCGCTAATGTCAAAATTAGAGTTTCGTATTTGGCATTTCGAATGTAAGATTCAGAAAATAGTTGTTGTAATTAGTAATTGATAAGAATGCAATGTTTCATAAATATATTAAGTTTTAAGCCATTGTAAACATACATGTTTAATAAAAACCTAAAACAAATCAAATTCTAAAACGTCAAATTTTGAGTTTGACATTTGCGCACACACTGCACAACCTATTTTCCATAAGCAGCGTTTGCATGGCTTAATGACGTCCCATTACTTTCGTTGGTGCGAATACGCTCAATTCGGTAAGCGCGCTATCAGTACCAAATGCGCGAAAAAGCGCATTTAGGACCGCACGGTATATAATCAATTAAAAAATCAAAAAGATATAGGGATAAAAGGTAGCAATTTGAAAAAAAATCAATTTTGGCGATATTTTTTTAATTTTAACAACTAGGAAATTGTTGGCCACAGTTTATCACCCGAATAGGCCTAGGTATACGCCCACCACATTTGGTTAACCCTCTACCAAACACCTGGTAAGTATATATATTGTTATCAAAACTAAATTATAAGGTCTTACTCCTTGACCACGACTATGTGACCCCCCCCTGGGGCGAAAGCTGGATCCTTGCGGGCGACTTCTCTCCAGTAATATTATGAGGAGGAAATATTTGATTGTTTGTTTGTAACGAATAGGCTCCGAAACTACTGAACCGATTTCAAAAACTATTTCACTAATAGAAAGCTAATTTATCAGAGCATGACATAAGCTATATTTTATCACCGTATTCCCACGGGAACGGGAACTACGCGGGTAAAACCGCAGGGTGCTACTAGTGTTTTACATTTATGAGGAAAACTAGCAACGCCCCGCAGTTTTAACCCCGTAGTTCCCGTTCCCGTGGGAATAAATATAGCCTTCCTCGATAAATGGGCTATCTAACACTGAAAGATTTTTTTAAATCGGTCCAGTAGTTCATATACATACTCAACTTGACTGAATACCACTGGGTCTTTCTCGACAAACCTAGGTTCAAATCCTACCTATCTAAAACTGTACACCCCTATTTTGAAATTACGGGACTTATTAAAATCAGAATATCTGTAGCAGTAACTGAATCCAAATATCTAATAAAAATATCAAAAATGATAGTCGATTACTTATCTTTAAAAAATACTAAATAAATGCCGTATTACCAGACGGCACACTAGCTATCAAGTATTCTGTGACGGCTCGGGTCGATGACCGCGCTCAGCTGTGTATCACAGCGTTCGCCTGTTGTTCGGTGTAGAATAACATTCGGCGGAATTTTGCTAAACTTTGATTTATCATAACTTTTTAAATAAAAGCAAAAGAAAAAAACTAACTTCACTATTATATTGTCACCCGTCGTTTACATTAGCTGTGTGATTAAGTATCTCGAATTCAAAATAGGGGTGTAAAAATAAAATATAAACCCAATATTTGTTTCCAGGTTTCGGTTTCGGCAACACAACGGCGAACACCAACACGGGCGGCGGTCTGTTCGGCAACACCTCCACCAGCGGCACCGGGCTGTTTGGGCAGAGCAACGCACTACCCGGCGGCACTGGCTCGCTCTTTGGGACTACTACAGGTATGTATGTGTGTACTCGTGTTCAATATATAATACAACGGCGAACATCAACACGGACGACGGTCTTATCCAGCCCCCTGTCTAATCCAGCCCCCTGTCTAATCTAGACCCCTGTTTAATCTAGCCCCCTTGTCTAATCCGGCCCCCTGTCTAATCCAGCCCCATGTCTAATCCAGCCCCCTGTTTAATCCAGCCCCCTGTTTTATCCTTATCTTTTGCCATAGGCTTGCCATGCGTGTCGCTGCGCTCAATTGCTGTGTTATATTTGGACACATCCTAAGAATCTTCTAAGCCTTGTGACCGAAACCCATTTTATCAGTTTCATCCTCGTAGTTTCCGATCCCGTGAGAATGCGGGGTTAAAATTATGCTAAAAATCTTCCTCTTGAATCACTGTATCTATTAAAAAAAAACGCTTTAAAATCCGTTGCGTAGTTTTAAAGATCTAAGCATACAAAGGGACAGCGGGAAGCGACTTTGTTTTATACTATGTAGTGATTGATGAAACAAAGTCATCTTTCATCTAAATATGTTGCCATTGTTTTCAGTTCCAATTTAAAAATAAGATTATTTATACCAATTTTTCTTTGACAGGTGCTTTCGGCCAACAACAGCAAGCGAATGGCACTGCCCACGCCAAATACAACCCAGTAGTGGGCACAGATGTCATCGTCAAATCTGGGACTTCACAGAACATTAATATTAAACATCATTGTATTACTTGTATGAAGGTATGTGAAACTATTTAATTAAGGGCCGATTTTTCAATCGCCAGACAACTTTATTCGAGGAATAATTTAGAAATGTTGACAGTTATTTCATACAAAAACTGTCAAACGTCAATTTTTAACCCCCGACGCAAAAAGGGGTGTTATAAGTTTGACGTGTCTGTGTGTGTGTATCTGTCTGTCTATGGCATCATAGCTCCCGAACGGATGAACCGATTTCAATTTAGTTTCTTTTTATATTAAAGGGGCATTATGTGCGAGTGTTCTTAGACATGTTTGATGAAAATCGGTTGACCCGTTTAAAAGTTATAGGGGTTTGAAAGTAATTGAGTTGGGGGTTTTTTAAATTTTAAATTTATATTCATTCAAGTTATCTGGCGATGGAAAAATCGGCCCTAAGTATTATTAACTATTTAGTCTTTCTTTCGTCTACTTTCGCATTTATAATATTAGTAAGGATAGCTTTCTTCGATAAATAGGCTATCTAAACACTGAAAAATTGTTTCCGTTGCGTAGTTTTAAAGATGTAAGCATACATAGGACGGACAGCGGGAAGCGACTCTGTTTTATACTATGTAGTGATAGTGATTACACATTAACATGCCTTTCTTTATCCTCCAGGAGTACGAAGGCAAGTCCCTTGAAGAGTTGCGTCTAGAAGACTACACCGCGGGCCGGAAGGGCGCCACCGGCGGAGTGTTCGGGTTTCAGCAACAACAGGAGAATAAACCGCTTTTTGGGGGGACTAGTATGTTTGTTTTGTTATTGTTTTATTAGTGTATGTCTGAAAGAAGTAAGATAGAAAAACGAATATTTTTTGATCATTATTTATTTTATTTGTGTCTGAAGATCAAATCTATATACAGTGGTGGTCACATAATTAAGAACGATTTGAAATTCGAGATATTTTTTGTTTAAATAATTTCTTGTCTAGTTATTTATTGCTTTTGGAAGTAACTATTTATGTTTTGAGATAGCTACGTGACTGGGGCAAATGGGATTAGGAATATAGAATTGAAAGGTCAACTTTTTTTTACAAATTTCATTAGTTCTATATTGTAACGAATTTAATGTACCAATGAAGCTGGACAAATAATTAAGAACGATTTATTAAATTGTTCAAAAGTTATTTTATATAAAACTAAAATTAAATTAATGATATTATTGTAAAAGTAAAATATCAATTTATTGTATTTTAACTGAAATTACTAATTGACACCATGTTTACAACTTTTAATTACTGATTTACCTATACCGGGCGGCGACGCATTGACTCAATCAATTTTTGTCATTTTGTAAGAGAAACAGAGTTCCATTCTTTTGAGAAAACATCATTAGAGCTCTCTTTAAATTGCCATATTGTCCATTTAAAACTATTCTCTTGACTTCGCACCAAGAATGCACGATTGGGTTTAGCTCTAGACTGTTAGCTGGCCAACTTTAGACAGAAAATAATTGCAATATGAGATATTCTTTAATGGTGCGCGCATTATGTTTTGGGTCATTGTTGTGCTGCAATGTTCAAACTGACCAAAAACCTAAAGGAACGTTTTCAGCTTGAAGGAACATAGTTTTTCCATAATATTCTTTGTCTTAGAATGATCCATGTTTTCTTGAGTCAGCCTCACAGCTTCAACGCCGTATTCCTTTGAATACGGCGTTGAAGCTGTGCATCCAAAAATGACGTATTTCTTCAACATGCTTTAATGTCACTTTTGTGTATTTAAGGTCGAATAATTTACTCGGAAGATGTTGTAAATTATGTTTTTCATCAGAAAACACTCTAATTTATATTTGTCTCGTCAGAAAAAATATTCATTTTTCCACTGACTTACTATGCAATTGTCACACCTTCTTGTAAGTGCCAGCCGGTATTGCCTATGGCATCGTTGCATGATGGGTACCTTCCTTGTTATTCTTCCGTGCAGCTTTCCTTGTACCAAAAACCTTCGTATAGTCCGTGCCGAGATTGTTGGAAGAGTTAATTCTCCCAAAATATTCGTTTCTCAGCACATTAGACCCTTTCAAATTATTTTCTTTTCCCAAATGAATGTTTTCGATCATCTCGACGTGATGACTTAGGTACTCAACACACACCAACCATTTGAAGTAAGTCTGATATGTGTCAAAATGCTTCACGGCGTGAAAAAATATCGTTTTTGAGCATTGTAAAGTGTTAAATATCTTTTTGTTCGACCAAATTCTTCTCAAGAAGTTTTTTTATCATCTACCTTGTAGACTTGTCATAACTTTTATTTTTCTCCATATGAATTCATATGAAACAATCACTTTTAAGACCTTTACAGTACTAAATGGGATCTAAATTATACGAATAGTGACTTACAACCACAAAGCTATGGAGTGTTCTTAAAGATTCTTAAAGTGAAAAGTTAACTATTCAGCGTTCTTAATTATATGACCAGCCAGTTCGTATCAATATTAGGTTTAGATCTAATGTATAAAGTTTATTTTTTTATTTATTAGCCAATCGTGTGCATCAACTGATGTATCGATACTATGGAAATATTTGAAGGTATCATAAATAAATAAATAAATAAATAAATAAAAATAAATACATGCAATTAGTTATACATGCTATTTTGAAAAAATCGTTACGTTAAATAAGCGTTCTTAATTATATGACCACCACTGTATATATTAAAATGAAACCCGTTTTCCTTGGTCACGGTATCACGCGTGAATGGCTGGACCGATTTCACTAATTCTTTTTTTGTTGTATTTGTTATTATTAGGAGAATGTTCTTATGTAAAAAAAACACGGAAAATCAACGGGAAAATTGGACCCGTGCGAAGCCGGGGCGGGCTGCTAGTAAAAAATATTTAACACTAGCTGTGCCCCGCGGTTTCACCCGCGTAGTTCCCGATCCCGTGGGAATTTCGGGATAAAACATAGCCTATGTTCTTTCCCGGACCATAAGCTACCACTGTACAAAATTTCAAGTCAACCGGTTCAGTAGTTTAGCCGTGAAAAGGTAACACAGACAGACAGACAGAGTTACTTTCGCATTTATAATATTAGTTAGGATTTGGGCTTCATAGAAACTTGAAACTAACAAAAAATTAATAAATAACCGATGCCTGAAATCTTCGTCAATATTTCGGGATAAAAGTGGGATCTGCACATAATCACGTGTAAATAACTCGATGTTTTTTAACTATCGAAAAAAAGTCCAATAATTTATGAACTTTGTTATTTCCTAAAAGAAAAATATCAGGCTCTATCAAACTATAAAAACGGTCATTTATTTATCACTAGCGGCCCGCCCCGGCTTTGCACGGGTCCAAATTTTACGTTCATTTTCCAGTATACTCAAGAACCTTCTCCCGGCAATAATAAACTTATCAAGAAAAGAATTAGCGAAATCGGTCCAGTCGTTCACGAGTGATGCCGTGACCAAGGGAAATATGGATTTATTTAAATGTATCAATATTGTTACAGCGACATTCGGTCAGCCGGCGACGACGAGCGGCGCTAACGTGTTCGGTGGCGGCGGACTCGGCACTGCCGGCGGGTTTGGGCAGACTAGTCAGTATATTAGTTTATTTATCTGTATTTTTTAGGGTCCTAATTAAAAAAACGTCAAAATCATTACAACTATTACTATCCTCACAGTTTTACATGGTTTTTACACAAGACATGCTACGAATATCTAATGGTCTAAATTCTGAGTGAGGTTGACGCCATTTTCCCTTGAGTTCTGTCAATTCTGACCCGTCATCATTGCGTATGGCATTAATCCTGCGAGGATTTGAACGTCCAGGTTATGAATCCAGCTTATAGCTCCAGGTGTAAGCTGGACTTCCGATATTTCGCCGGGGAAACAGCGAAGCGGGCATTCGTTTACCACATGGGACAGGGTCTGGTCAAGTGCTCCGCAATCGCACTGTGGTGACTCCCTTGAACCCCATTTATGGAGGTGGTGGTTGGTTTTTCCGTAGTTGGAACGAAATCTGTTCAGTCGGGTCCAACATTTACAGTCTAAATCGAAACCGGGCAACTTTTTAGTGGGGTCTCAAACGAGATACTTGTTGACGTGGTCAAAATTTCCCCATTCCGCACGCCACGCTTATAATACCATAAACAATAGCTATGACAGTTAAATTTCCTTGAAAAAAAAATCCCGAGAAATAAAAACAAATTCATGAACATATTCAATTATTTTCAGACACATTCTCGTTCGGCGGCAGTACGCCAGCTAACACCAATACCACGGGTCTGTTCGGGGCCAACAAACCGGCGTTCGGAGCCACTTCTACCGCTGGTAAGAGGAACTATTTTTAACTTAATACACCACTATTTTTAAATTACTGGACAAATGAGAATACCTGCCTGCCTAGCATGACTGTGCGTTATACATAATATAGACACCACGAAATAATATCGATTTCGCGAGTATGACCAAATGAATATGGCGTAGTACGATTTGATAAAATTAAATATGGCGGCTATATTTATTATATTTTGACAGTTGGATGTCAATAAATAGCTATATCGATTTCGCGAGCATGACCAAATGCCATAAAATTAATCACGTGGTCAAATTAAATATGGCGGGCATTTTTATCAAATTTTGACAGTTGGATGTCAATAAATCGCTGTATCTATCGCGTTTTCGTAGTCATGCTAGCCTAGCTGTACCAGTCACTGAATTGATAAATTGAATAAAAATATCGAAAACGATAGTCGACTATTTATCCATACAAACTTTCGCATCCTTTGAATAAATGCGAATATCTCTTAAAGCACGGTATATTATAATGCGTCCCGCTCGCACGGATGCAATGGCGAGCGGGACGCATTATAATATACGCAGGTGCGACAGAGATAGATAGCTACAGGTCAACGTACGATATTTCATGGGAATTACGACCGTGCCTTAGCATGGATTGATTTTTGCTACTCTTTCTGGCAAACGTTAAATAAATAAATTGGTATGTTATACAATTAATGTGGCTTTCTATTCCAGAGATTACCCCCTAAATAACATCACATAACATGCCCTCCATCATCTTATTACAGTAACTGACCCCTAACTAAGTTCGTAACTTGTATCTGGGTATCAGAAACTTCGCACACACAAACTACTTCTTTATAATATATTTTATTGTTTGTTCTTTAGGTACAGGTCTCTTCGGCAGCACAGCGACAACCCAAGCGTCGACATTTGGTACTAATTCATCAACGTTTGGCTTCGGGTCCAATCTGCAAACTCAGGTACAATATCTACCAACATCCTTACTAATATTGTAAATACGAAAGTAACCCGTGTCTGTCTGTTACCTTTTCACGGCTAAACTACTGAACTGATTGACTTGAAATTTGGTACAGGGGTAGCTTATGTTCTGGGGAAGAACATAGGCTATGTTTTATCCCGAAATTCCTACAGCAACGGGAACTACGCGGGTGAAACCGCGGGGCACAGCTAGTAAATAAATAACATCCGAATTCTATACCTATTGCCATCTAGTCCCAAACCTGTTTTTTGGATTGGATACTAGACAACGAACGGATAGACACTTTTTTGTGTAATTATAATTACATACATAAAATATACATACCCAGACCAAAAGAAACATGTCCAGTCCAATGTTTCATGCACATAATATTTGTGTTGAGCGGGAATCGCACTCGTACCCTTTGGTATAGCAGCCATAGCAGGTACACTACCTATATCACTTGATCACCGAGAAGTATACATTTTTACAAAGAACTATTAGTCTTGTGTCCATAGTAAACAACGATTTTTTAAGCTGAGGCTTCAAATTTTATCAAAATCGGTTCAATTATTTTCATTCAAAAATTACTCACTAGCTATTTCTTCCCTGTTTACATAATTTACAGGTCTTAAATGCGAATCCTACTTATATTATAAATGCGAAAGTTTGTATGTTTGGATGTTTGTTCCACTTTCACGCAAAAACTACTGTATCGATTATGATTAAATTTTGTGCAGATGTTCCTTACAACTAGGAATAACACATAGGATACTTTTTTACCCGAAATTCCCATGGGATTGTGTATAAGTAATCGTATGTTTTATTGTAACTTTATGTAGTCGCAAATCCTACCAATAGATGGCGCTCTTACTTAATTTTTTAACACTAGATGGTGAATTGTGTCGAGATTGTATGATACTACGAGGCTACGCATTCTCACGGGAGCGGGTACTACGCGGGTAAAACCGCGGGGCACTGCTAGTCGCATATAAACAATAAAATAGTCGTGATTAAGACTTAATTATGTAACAATGAATTCCGATCGCGAATGTTTAAGAAGTGTATTTCTCCTCCCAGCCCGCGGGCGGTCTGTTCGGCGCGAAGCCCGCGACGTCTGTGTTCGGCGCGGCGCCCGCCAGCACCGGCTTCGGCAGCTTCGGCGGCGGCGGGCTCTTCGGACAGAAACCGCAGCAGACGCAGGCGCCCACCTTCGGGGGCACCACGGGTGAGGAATACTTAATTAAACTTGGTAAAACTTCAATAAATATTGCAGTACTAGCGGCCCGCCCCGGCTTCGCACGGGTCCAATTTTCCCGTTGATTTTCCAGATTTTTTTACATAAGAACCTTCTCCTAATAATAACAAATACAACAAAAAAAGAATTAGTGAAATCGGTCCAGCCATTCACGCGTGATGCCGTGACCAAGGAAAACGGGTTTCATTTTTATATATATCGATGCATAAAAGCTCTAAATTAGAGAGATTAATTAATAAGCCGAGAGGTAAGAATCGTATCTTGTTAACGACAAGATAAAAATATTAAGGTAAGTAGTAAGACCAAACTGTTTGTCAGCTGCCGAATGTGAGCGAGCGTAAGGGAAGGTTCATATCTGACGGAACATGCGTCGCGTATTATCGGTCGCGTAACGCCAGAACAGACAAATGTATAGAAAAACACTTGACCGTTCATACGTTAGTGCGTTGAGTGTGAACGGTCAAGTGTTTTTCTATACACTTGTCTGTTCTGGCGTTACGCGACCGATAATACGCGATGCATGTTCCGTCAGATATGAACCTTCCCTAACGTAGTAAATTGTATTAAACCCAACCGATATAGGACATTACGTTTCGCGTTGACAGTGGGGCAGTTTAGTCTGAATACGGCTTTATAGCTGACGCAATTTCCCTTGGCTTAGGTCGCGGTTGTGTAATCGCATAGCTGGTGAAAAACAAAAAAAAAAAAAAAAATTAAAAACCCCCAACATAATTACTTTCACACCCCCATAACTTTTAAACGGGTCAACCGATTTTCATCAAACATGTCTAAGAACACACGCACGTAAGTTCCCTTTAATACAAAAAAAAATAAACTGAAATCGGTTCATCCGTTCGGGAGCTATGATGCCACAGACAGACAGACACACACAGACATGTCACACTTATAACATCCCTCTTTTTGCGTCGGGGGTTAAAAGACGTATCATTAAGCAAGAGGGCAGCTCTTGCTTGTATGCTATGTTTTTTGTTAGACCTTAGCTACATCAAATATCATTTAATTCGCCCCCCAAAAATAAACCAATAATTACATTATCCTACCCCTACAGGAGTAGGCACCCTAGCGGGCGGTTTCGGCACCAACACGTCGACGTCGGGCGGGTTCTTCGGCGTCAACAGCGCGTTCGGGAAGCCCGCCACCACGCAGCCGGCGTTCGGCTTCACCAACACACAGCCTACCTTGGGAGGTGAGGGTTGAAAATTGGAATTTTCCCTACTAATTTTATTTAAACTTAAACTGCCTTGTTTGCGTTGCATTTTCAGTCTGGTTTAGCACTAAATCAGGTTTTACAATCAATTTTGAATACTGTCAAAGTGATAGATTTGACTGACAAGGTGTCAAATGCTTACCAGGGTTTGTTAAACCGGACTAAATGCAACTCAAATAAAGGCAGTCATATTATACAGTAATACCCCGGAGCTACGCGATAGGTGGGGCCGAGAGATATCTGCGTAAGTCGAATTCGCGTAATTCGAAGTTTAACCTCTCGACTCAGTCTAGTCTTTTAACCAATAAAGTGTAGTAAGTTTTGAATTAATTTAAATTGTTTTCATATTAATATTTTTGTATATCTCTCCCACAGGTCTAAACACAGGTCTAGGCGCAAACACATTCCAGAATAAGGGCCCTACGACGGGCTTCCCCACGCTCGGGGGCGGCGGGATGTTCCAGCAACCCGCCGCCAATAATAGCTTTAGGACTGGTACGTATTATTTTAATAGTTACTAGCGGTGTCTCGCGGTTTCACTAGCGGGGTTCCCGTTCCCATGGGAATACGGGGATAAAATATAGCTTATGTTACTCAGGGTGAATATAACTTTCTAATCATCATCATCATCAGCTCATATAATGTCCCCACCGAGGGGCACGAGCCCTGAATTAGGGTGATTAGGTCTTAGTCAACCACGCTGGCCCAGTGCGGGTTGGTCGACTTCACACACAACCTTAGAATTTCTTCCCAGTAGTGTGCAGGTTTCCTCACGATGTTTTCCTTCACCGTAAGAACGTCGAAATTAACGTACATATGAATTCGTAAATTGAAAACACATTGGTACGTGGCGGGACTGGTGGGGTTCGAACCAGGCACCTTCCGATCGGAAGTCAACGGCCTTATCCCCTGCGCCACCGAAGCTCTTCCCAGTGGAATACGGGGATAAAATATAGCCTATGTTACACAGGGTGAATATAACTTTCTAATGGTGAAAGAATTTTTGAAATCGGTCGGAACGGATGAACCGATTTCAATTAAGTTTTTTTTGTATTAAAGGGGACTTACGTGCGAGTGTTCTTAGACATGTTTGATGAAAATCGGTTAAGCCGTTTGAAAGTTATGGGGGTTTGAAAGTAATTGTGTTGGGGGTTTTTTAATTGGGCAATTGTTATATACTATGTAGTGATATCTGATATATGATTTATGTATATTTTGTAGGTTTAGACGGCGGTCTGGGCGGCGGCGGTATATTCGGCAACAACTCGGGCCTGGGCTCGGGGCTCGGCCTCGGACTTAATGCTAATAACAGCGCGCTCAACAAGTGAGTACATATTTAATTCAAATTATATATTTTTTTGTTGGGACCTCAAAAAAGCACTGCTAGGCTAGCATGACTTCGAAAACGCGATAGATACAGCGATTTATTGACATCCAACTGTCAAAATTTGATAAAAATATCCGCCATTTTGAATTTTACCGCGTGATTAATTTTATGACAGTTGGTCATGCTCGCGAAATCGATATTATTTCGTGGTGTCTATACACCCCTATTTTGAATTCGAGATACTTAATCACACAGCTAATGTAAACGACTGGTGACAATATAATAGTGAAGTGAGTTTTTTTCTTTTGCTTTTATTTAAAAAGTTATGATAAGACAAAGTTTTTCAAAATCCCGCCGAATTTTATTGTTATTCTACACCGAACAATAGGCGAACGCTGCGATACACAGCTGAGCGCGGTCATCGACCCGAGCCGTCACAGAATACTTGATAGTTAGTGTGCCTTCTGGTAATACGACATTTATTTAGTATTTTTTAAAGATAAGTAATTGACTATCATTTTTGATATTTTTATTGGATACTAGCGGTCCGCCCCGGCTTCGCACGGGTCCAATTTTCCCGTTGATTTTCCAGATTTTTTTTACATAAGAACCTTCTCCTGACAATAACAAACACAACAAAAAAAGAATTGGCCAAATTGATCCAGGCGTTGTTGAGTTATGCGCTTACCAACACATTTTGCGATTCATTTTTATATTATAGAAGATATGGATTCGGTTACTGCTACAGATATTCTGATTTTAATAAGTCCCATCATTTCAAAATAAGGGTGTATATTTTATCACGCACAGTCGTGCCAGGGCTGGCTATCTATAATATAGACAAGTTGATAGTTATACTACATGTATTGTTTCAGCTCCAACCTAACGGGCGCGTCAGCGGCGGGTAATGTACACGAACAGATACTAACGTTAGCCGCCAGACCGTACGGGGACTCACCGCTATTCAAGGACTTGTTGCCGGAGTCTAGTGAGTATTCAAGTGTTTCCTTAAAGTAATATTCGAGTGCAAAGACACTGCGCGTTAGTGTAGCTGCGCTCAAATTATGTTTTCTAGAATTTCAATACACTTAGGCCTAACGCTAAAACACGGCGCACGCCGCGTGCGCCCGAATCATTTAGTGCTGCTATTATAATTTTGATTGTGAGCGAATTTACTTATTTATTATTTGGCAACAAGACGTCAACGAAAACAACGTCTACATCGTACAATCACTTGCTAATTAAGACGACGCAGACAGCCTCTTTGTAACACTATTTCTCCCTCCAACAATTGAGTATTTGAAAAAAAAATCTTTTTGTGTTAAATGGAAAGATCATATAAAAGTTTTACAACAAACTATGTTTGTTTTTTGATTCTTTGCAATAATTAAAAAGTTACATTAAATTAAAAAAATGAATTAAAATCCAGTACCGAGAACACGCCGATAGCTGTCTGTGACGTCATAATGTTAGTTTTGATTATTGTCGCGAACGCTGTACCATAGATTACTAAATAGTTACTACGCTGTACCATACACTTACTATAACATTATGACGTCACAAACATGACAACCAATTGTGGCGCGTTTACAGTCACGTGATTTTTATTTAAATTTTAACAATTTTTAATTGATTCTAATTAGTTTAAAAAAACCTTATTTAAAGTTTTTAACATTGAATATCGATATAATTAAATATAAAGTATAAAAATTCATTAAAAAAACAGTAGTTATTTTTTTTTCAAATACTCAATTACACACATATTACCTAGTTTAATTTTATTAGTGTAATTAATTTTTAATTTAGTTATTTAAGTATCTATTTCTAAAATGTAATGTAATTTTCACTGGTCGTCCTAAATAATTAAATAAATAGTCCGTAACCCACCATTACTTCAATGCTTACTAGTGTAACCTAATATTCCCTTCCACAGGCACAACAGCAGAAGATGTCCTCAAGCCGACCAACCCTACGGCTGTATCGGCGGTGTTGGAGCGAGCGGCGTGCCGCGTGACGTCACCCGCCGCGCCGCTGAGAGTTCTTACCACTGCACGCCCGCAGCCGCATCGGGTACGTATACATAAATAAATAAATGAAATATTCTTAGAAACCAGAAGTGGGGTTGAGTTTTTTAAAAATAAAGACCGATAGATCTAAATAAGATTTAATCACCAACAATAGTTAATTAGAACCTAGGTACCCTATGCACAATATTATAGCTACGATACACGTCCGTTACATCCAAACGCCAAACGTAAATTGACGACCAGTCAAAAGGTAAACCGACAAAGTAACAACCAGGAGATGTGAACACAACTTAATCCGAAGCCAGAATGGTCTCGCTGCCGCTCAGGCGACGCCTTTTATACTGTTTCCCCCTCTCCGCTCGTCCGAAGGCTAACAATATCTTTATTTGCAGGCAAAAATCCCATAAAATATAAAAGCTTTAAAATCAAGATTAAATTAAAATTAAAAGTTACTACCAGCGCCCCGCGGTTTCACTCGCGTAGTTCCCATTCCCGTGTGAATACAGGGATAAAATAGCCTATGTCACGCACTGATAAATTAGCTTCCCATTAGTAAAAGAATTTTTGAAATCGGTCCAGTAGATCCCGAGATTACAATTTAACAAACACACAAACTTTACTTCTTTATAATATTAGTATAGATAGTATAGAAGTATAGATAATCTTTATATATTATATATCTCATAAAATTATATTAAAATTTAAAAAACCCGAAACACAATTACTTTCAAACCCCCATAACTTTTAAACGGGTCAACCGATTTTCATCAAACAAGTCTAAGAACACTCGCACTTACGTCCTTTAATACAAAAAAAAAAACTAAATTGAAATCGGTTCATCCGTTCGGGAGCTATGATGCCACAGACAGACAGATACACACACACACACAGACACGTCAAACTTATAACACCTCTCTTTTTGCGTCGGAGGTTAAAAAGAGTATGTACGGCCAGCTTGGTTGGCAGTACCAAAGTGAGCATTACCAAGAGGGCTACTTTTTATCTGACACTGTACTTAAATTAGTATTTTTTTAATGTTAAAAATAGTTATTTATGGTTGGAACGGATTCATTATGGATGGATGGCAGTCCGGCGTGGTGACCACTCTACCTAGGTCGTCAATGTTGGCGTTAAAAGTCTTGTCTGTTGATACGAAGAAGAAGATTGTTGCCGTTTGCGTCGCCCCGTCAACCCCACTGCACATTCCTACAACAAAATGCTGTGGGATTGTTCGAAACATGTTGCCCTCAGCATTCTGCTGGTGGTCTGTGCGGTCGGGTATTGAACCTGCGACTGCTGTTGGAGATTTGGAGATACTGCGTCAGCTGTACAAGATTAAGGGCCGTTTTTTCCATCGCCAGATAACTTTATTGGACGAATAATTTTGAAATTTTGACAGTTATTTCATACAAAATCTGTCAAACGTCAATTTTATTCGTCGAATAAAAGTTATCTGGCGATGGAAAAATCAGCCCTAATTAAACTAAGTTTAATTTAGCTGCATAATTAAAATGCCATGATATTCTTGTTCAAAACAACAGTATTGTGCCCCAAACGTATCTGTGCCGGTGACAGCGTCGCTGTCGCATCTTTTGGTTGTCAGTTTATTGAAAATGTATCCACATGACATTAGAGTCACAATGACAATAGGAGCTTCCGATTTTGGCCGCCGGCACAGAAAATATTGTGGCACAGTATAATTATGTACTTAATTTTATATCACTTTGCATGTTATTAAATGTAAGGTTAACATGTAGTGCATAGAATAATTTGTAACATCTTCACCCTTATTTTGAAATGATGGGACTTATTAAAATCTGAATATCTGTAGCAGTAACTGAATCCATATATCCAATTAAAATATCAAAAATGATAGTCGATTACTTATCTTTAAAAAATACTAAATAAATGTCGTATTACCAGACGGCACACTAGCTATCAAGTATTCTGTGACGGCTCGGGTCGATGACCTCAGCTGTGTATCGCAGCGTTCGCCTGTTGTTAGGTGTAGAATAACAATAAAATTCGCCGGGATTTTGAAAAACTTTGACTTATCATAACTTTTTAAATAAAAGCAATAGAAAAAAACTAACTTCACTATTATATTGTCACCCGTCGTTTACATTAGCTGTGTGATTAAGTATCTCGAATTCAAAATAGGGGTGTATATCTACACTAATATTATAAAGAGGAAAGATTTGATTGTTTGTTTGTAACGAATAGCCTCCGAAACTACTGACCTGATTTCAAGTTTTTTTCTCTAATAGAAAGCTAATTTATCAGTGCGTGACATAAGCTATATTTAATTGTATATCCCGTATTCCCACGGGAACGGGAACTACGCGGGTGAAACCGCGGGGCGCTGCTAGTACATACTATATTTATAGCAAATAAATGATTAAAAAATATTTCTAATCAATGTAATATTTGTCAAAATATGTTAGTTTTTAAGGTATTTATGTAATGATTTGTAATAATATTTTGTCTCTGTAATGTGATACTTTAGTGAGAGTAAGTATTTAATGCACAATATTTTTTGTTCTTATGTGTATTCTTATGTGTTCCATAGGGCGTCGCACAGTGGGAAATTATGTATGGAGGTGCGGTTTTTATTATATAACTCGTGTTATTTTATATAAATCAATGTTTTTCTTTAACTTTATGTTTCTATTTAAATAAAACAACATTTAATAATAATATAAGTATGAATAGGTAGCAATATATTAAAAAACAAAGTAAAATTAAACAATTTAATAATAAAAATAGACTTAATACTTAAACTACTTTTTAAAAAAATATCATAAAATTAAATTAAAATGAATTAAGAAAAAATATCAAAATACATTATTAATAACCATTATTTGACAAAAAATAACAGAAAAAATAATAACAAAATATTTTTAACCTAAATAATAATCGCAATTATTATTTTAACAGTGCTTTAGCATCATCATGTAATGGCAAATGTTTTTTCTTCGGTTCTTTTCTCATATTATTTATGAAGGGGTCTGATGACACCAAAAGTAAGTTCATTACATCTTCGTTTGTGCTCTCTCGGGAACATTTTTGGAATGGTAAAGTCTGTAATTCCGATAGTCTTTGTTGCGAGCTTCTTGAGCTTCTTCTGTCAGCATTCCAATTGGAACTGAAAACCTGAATTAATCACTTGGAGTATAATTCCAAATCGATGGATCAATTCTTCATTGATCCCAGTTATTTCTGAGGTTATTGCTGGATTGGCGAAAAATCTTCGGGAGGTATTTCCGTCGTTGGTTGTTCCAGTACCTTGCTTCACTACGTCGACTTTGAGTCCTAATTTTTGAAAAAGTAAAGCTTTGTTTCATTTGTTACTCTCCATGACTGAAACGATTTATTATAAGCTATATGGAGAATGCACTCCATAAACTTTATCCTTGCATGTAGAGGCGATAGTCCAACTTTAAACGCATCTTCGTCTACAATCTTGGCGCGCAGTCGATCTTTATTAGGATGTCATTTGATGGGTAGCAGGAAATAGCAGCTAAATCTATTCAGATTCTAATCTCCACATTCTCAAGATTATATAGAGCTAAAAATCTGACTGCGGGAGGCTGTGGGTGACCTTTTTTTTTTTCAAGTAAATGTTATGAAAGGCTCGAAAAATGGGTGTTCTGTTTGAAGAAGTATTCTGTTTTCCCTTAAGCACTAGAATCAATTCTAATTATTAAATATAACAGAAAAAATACACCCTTTTCAGTATTAGAAATTGTAAAACCATATAAGTAAAACAACATTACTTTTTATCATCTTAAACTTAGACAATTCGTGTGTTAACCATTTAAGATATTACTTTAATCATCAAATTAGGGCTGAATATTGTACAAATATGATTGTTTCAATCAGAATCTTATAGGATAATATTCCATAAGGTAAAAATCATAAAGGTTTAAGTTAAATTAGTAGCTAAAAAAAAATCATAAGTTGGAATAAAGGCCGCAAATTTCCCACTGTGCGTCGCCGAAATGAAAAATAAAAAACAAAATGGCAGACGATGATTATGCCAAAATCTTTAAAGACCTTTCCATAAATTAAATTGCATTGATATAGAATTGAACTTAAGCCGGAATTACATTATTATGTCAAGACGCACCAGAAGTAAATCGTATCCATACATTTAGAATGAATAGAGTGTGATGAGACACATTTCATACAAAACACTAGTTAAACAATAAATTTTATTCCTCGGTAAAGTTATCTGGCGATGGAAAAATTGGCTTTAAAACATTGCATAACATAATCATTCACTCCATCATGTCATTACAGTAACTGACCCCTAAGTTCGTAACTTGTATCTAGGGTATCACAAACTACGCACACACTCATTCACACACACACCCAGACCGAGACAAACATTTGAGGTTCACACAAATATTCACCCCGCACGGGAATAGAACCCTTACGGATGGTAGTTTTAAACAAGTTTTCTTTATTAAAAAATATCTAAAAATATATTCTTCTTTCTGCAGAAATCTCTATTTGACGGTCTAGAAGAATCTGACGCTAGTCTAGAAGAGAAGTTGACATTGCGACCGAGTCGCAAGCGGTTAGTGCTGCGACCGAACCAGCGCAACGACTCGACGGATGACGTCACTGATAATTATAATCGGCAGGGGTGAGTCTGGGCATTTGTGTATAATTTTATTTTTTAATTTTTGGAAAACTTACAGTTAGGTATAAAAACAATTGTATGTTGTAACTTGTATGCTGTCTATTTACATGTTTGAACGGATATAATGGAAAAATATATAAAAAATAAATTAGGATAGTCTACAGTTACAACTTAGGACATGGAAAAAATGGAACTAAGGCTGTAATGTTGTTTAAAATATGTCTATTGAGTCACAATCTTTTCTGTGCCGGCGGTCAAAATTGTAAGCTCCTATTGTCATTGTGACTCTAATGTCATTTGGATACATTTTCAATAAACTGACAACCAAAAGATGCGATTACAGCGACGCTGTCACCGGCACAGAAAAAAATGTGGCTCTATAGTTATACTACTTTGCTAGCTACTTCAGTAATAGCCAGCATCACTAAGGCCCTATTTCACCATTTTCAAGGAACTTTCCGAGTACTTACATGTTTTGTCTTTGACACTTGATATAAAGTACGAAAGAGACAAAACTAACTTTACTTGGTGAGTAACTTTACTCGAAGGTCGTGAAATAGGCCCTTAGTATATTAAATAATTGTTTATTTTCAGGTCCCTCGACGAACCGCGTCACAATCAAACTAACGGCGACGAGAATCATACGGACAAGGAAAATAGTCAGCGAACAGATGAGGTGGATAAGGCGAAACGGAATCTGGACTTCCCGGAGAGGCATAATAGTAAGATAATTAACATAACATAATCATTCACTCCATCATCTCACTACAGTAACTGACCCCTAAGTTCGTGACGTGTATCTAGGGTATCAGAAACTACGCACACACTCATTCACACACACACCCAGACCGAGACAAACGTTTGTGGTTTACACAAATATTCACCAATATCTTATAGTATTTACAAGCAGCGCCACGCGGGTTAACACGCGTAGTTCTCTTTCCCGAGGGCATACATTAAGAAATTAAAATTTCCAAAAATCCTCTCTTAGTGGTAGCCTACTCCCCCCAACAAACACCTAGCCTTTCAGCTCTCTACGACCAGTAGTTTCGGCTGTACGTTGTCTGTCAGTCAGTCAGCCAGTACTACTTATAAAGCTGAAGAGTTTGTTTGTTTGGTAGAACGCGCTAATCTCAGGAACTACTGGTCCGATTTGAAAAAATCTTTCAGTGTTAGATAGCCCATTTATCGAGTAAGGCTATATTATATAGCCTATATTTTACCATGTATTCCCACGGGAATGGGAACTACAGTACAAAATCCACGGTTCAACATAAGAAAATACTTAAGTTTTAGGTTGTAGTGTCAATGACAAGGATCAAATCAAGTCTTCGATTTTTAAAATTATAATAATAACTTTTTTTTTCTTTGTTTACAGATTTAGACATCAGTTCTGATAGACAAGCAAGCTGGTAAGTGTAATAAAAGAAATAAATAATTTTGAAGACCTTTGCCCAGCTACTGGGACTATAGGTTAAAAAAAATTACTATTATTTTGGATTTTCTCACTCAAAAATGCTCAAACGCACGCTGCAAGTATCTTCTTTTAAGAAGATTCACTTAAATCTGAACCATATTTGAAACAATTATTTAGGCCTGATTTTTCCATCGCCAGATAACTTTATAAGAGGAATAACTTTAATATTTTGACAGTTATTTCATACAAAAACTGTCAAACGTCAGTTTTATTCATCGAATAAAAGTTATCTGGCGATGGAAAAATGGGCCCTTACACAATTAATTGTAATAAATAACTAAACGTGTGTATGGTTATAGGCAATTTTTTTTAAGTTTAAAAAACTTTTTTCTATATTTTTTTAACCCCCAACGCAAAAAGAAGGGTGTTATAAGTTTGACGTGTCTGTCTGTGTGTGTATCTGTCTGTCTGTGGCATAGCTCCCGAACGGATGAACCGATTTCAACTTAGTTTTTTTTGTATTAAAATGGACTTACGTGCGAGTGTTCTTAAACATGTTTGATGAAAATCGGTTGACTCGTTAAAAGTTATGGGGGTTTGAAAGTAATTGTGTAGGGGTTTTTTAAATTTTTAATTTAATGGTATTTAAATAACAATTTTATTAATCTTTACAGGTTGAGTTCGCCAAAACCGTCTTGGAATGAGAAGGAGAAATCAATTGATAACGAGCCGACGCCGCGTCTTTATCCTAACTTAGGTGAGTTTTCCAGTACATTTATCAAATCTATAAATCTAACCACTGAAAGGTTAATTATTCAGCGACTTGAAATCTCGTTCAAGTTCAACTTTGTTCGCGGCACGATGAAAACTCTGTTGTTTATCTATACTAATATTATAAAGAGGAAAGATTTGTTTGTTTGTAATGAATAGGCTCCGAAACTACTGGACCGATTTCAAAAATACTTTCACTACTGGAAAGCTAATTTATCAGTGCGTGACATAGGCTATATTTTATCCCCGTAATCCCACGGGAACGGGAACTACGCGGGTGAAACCGCGGGGAGCTACTAGTTATTAATATCTTTTTACGGGATATTTACACGTTCCTATAAGTCGAACCAGTGCGTCGCGAGACGCCGTCGCGGGCGTACCGCACTCATCCTCCTGATGAAGGTCACCGAATGTGGCTGTAACTAGTCGAGGGCACCGACTTATAGGTACGTGTAAATATCCCATAAAAAGATATTAATTATAAACAACTAGCAGCGCCCCGCGGTTTCACCCGCGTAGTTCCCGTTCCCGTGGGAATTTCGGGATTAAAAGTATCCTATGTTCTTTCCCGGACCATAAGCTACCCCTGTACCAAATTTCAAGTCAATCGGTTCAGTAGTTTAGCCGTGAAAAGGTAACAGACAGAGTTACTTTCGCATTAATAATATTAGTTAGGATGACGTACGATTCGTTTAATAATAAAACTCTGTTGTTAAAAGTCGTTGGGCAGTTTGAAGCTTCGGTAGCTTAATTGGAAGAACGGTGCTACGGTTCAGCATGGTTCCAGGTCCAAGTCCTGGCTGAATCGAAAATTTTGAATGCATTTTTCAAAATCCTAAATATGTCTGAATCACTACATAGTATAAAATAAAGTCGCTTTCTCTGTCCCTATGTATGATTAGATCTATAAAACTACGCAACGGATTTTGATGCGGTTTGTTTTAATAGAGTGATTCAGTGGGAAGGTTTTTAGCATAATTTTATCCCCATATTCCTACGGGAACGGGAACTACGCGGGGCGCCGCTAGTATACTATAAAAATAAATTCAATAACAATTCAAGTCTTAATTCTTTATAAACAGCTTTATACCGCCGATCCATGAGTGTAATTGTAATGTGTGTTTGTTTTCAGACAAGGAACTGCCTTCTGAAGGCTCAGAGAGGCGAGCTAGTTGGTGAGTCTTTATTATTACTATATTCTCTGCATTGGTATACAATAGTTTGAGTAAAAAAACATTAAATTAAAAACCCCCAACACAATTACTTTCAAACCCCCATAACTTTTAAACGGGTCAACCGATTTTCATCAAACATGTCTAAGAACACTCGCACGTAAGTCCCCTTTAATACAAAAAGAAAACTAAATTATAATCAGTTCATCCGTTCGGGAGCTATGATGCCACAGACACACACACACACAGACACACACACACAGACACACACATAGACACACACACACAGACACACACATAGACACACACACACAGACACACAGACACACACACAGACACACAGACACACACACAGACACACACACAGACATACACAATCACATCAAAAACTGACTGTCTAATCATCTAATGGTGATCTCAAATTCGACCCATCTTTCTACCGATACATGTTTACTATTTTTCCTATATGTATATTATTAACTGTGCCCCGCAGTTTTACCTGCGTGTATCACAATCCCGTGGGAATCCTTTCTTAGCGAATGTCTACGTCATAACATCTACCTGCATGCCAAATTTCAGCCCGATCCGCCCAGTCAGTCAGTCACCTTTGAGTTATATATATTTAGATTATTTTATTATATTATTCATAATTCTTTTATCTATCACACAGGTTAACAACGAAAACCCTTCGCAAACCACTAGCTCAGAACCCCGAGTGTGTAGAGAGTTCCGTTCGCGAATTGGGAGTGAGATCGCCTTCGAACGCGTCCAACTCCTCAATAGGACGAGATAAGGAGAATATGGATAGTTTGACTGGTAAGGATTACTTGTACTATAGATACTAGACAACGAATACATATAATATATAACATAATCATTCCCTCCATCATCTCATTACAGTAACTGACCCCTAACTAAGTACGTGACTTGTATCTAGGGTATCAGAAGCTACGCACACACTCATTCACACACACACATATACTATATACTATTGTAAATACATACTTATAATAAATATTTATCAATTTTTTTTTATTAGTCTTCGGGCTTATTTCACGACTTTTAAGTACATTTACTCACCAAGTAAAGTTAGTTCTGTCTCTTTCTTACTTTATATCAAGTGACAAAGACAAAACATGCGAGTAGGTAATCGGAACGTTACTTGAAGATGGTGAAATAGGCTCTTAATCTAATGAAAACTATGCACTAAGCAGACAACTGCATATAAAAATTATACTAACATTGTACGATGCAATATGACAACTAGGTTCAAAATAGCGTAACACATTTCAACTAAGTCTAGCGACGTAATATGACATACTCAATCGATAAAACTGATTAAACCTCATACTGAGCAAACGAAAATAGACCTTATATTATGTTGTACAACTAGGTATAGAGAAACTGGACCTCCATTTGTGTGGACACCATCGCGGGCTCTCTCAGTACGAGAAGATTGGACACCAGATATGTGGGCTCTATGGTTAATATCACTACATAGTATAAAACAAAGTCGCTTTCTCTGTCCCTATGTATGCTTAGATCTTCAAAACTACGCAACGGATTTTGATGCGGTTTGTTTTAATAGATAGAGTGATTCAGTGGGAAGGTTTTTAGCATAATTTTATCCCCATATTCCTACGGGAACGGGAACTACGCGGGTGAAACCGCGGGGCGCCGCTAGTAAGATGATAATAATACACACATCAAAAGTGTCTAGGGATCAACATATATTTTTGCAATAACTTTTCTCCTGATTGATATTAATTAAAATTTTCTTTAAGGATTCATCAAATAAAGTGTTTTCGTTTGTCACAGTAACGATAAACCAAGTCACCTTTGCATTAATAAAGAAATTTGCCATTTTCCTAATAAAGGGATTTTTGACATTTGAACCACTAACATTAAAGTTCGAAAAAAAGACTGAAATAACAGTTTTCTTTAAAATTTTATTGGGTAACTTAAACAATTAATAATCCGTGTTTCTACCGCGAACACTAACAACACAAGAACATCGGTTTGGCATACTCAAAATGAGTTCATCCAAATCACGCTGTGGAATGGCCGCCCATGTTCGTTGCAACAACAAAAAAAGGTCTTCTTGCGACTGGATACCCTCCATATTCGGCAGAGCTCTTCTCTGTAGCATATCCCATGCATGCTCAATCGGGTTCAAGTCTGGCGACTGAGCAGGCCAGGGCAGGACATTGATGTTAGCTGCGGCGAGAGTCTGTCTTACAACTCTTGCGGTGTGCGGTCGTGCATTATCATGCATTAACTGAAATAAGGGACCGATTTGCACTTGTAGAGGAACGATGACGTCTGATACAATCGTCTCAGCATAAATTTGAGCGTTGAGGTTGCCTCTGATCCAAATCAACTCAGTTCTTCCGCCGATCCAAATACCCGCCCATACCATGATGGTTCCACCACTATAAGGATGGACTTCCTGGCAGGATTTTAATCGCTGTTGGCGTCCAGGGGTTCTCCAGTGTCGTATACGTCTTGTATCCGGTCTCATACCAAAACGAGACTCATCAGAAAAGCACACGAAACGCCATTGTTCTTCTGCCCAATTTCTGTGTTCAAGAGCCCATTGATATCGAATCCTACGATTGTGCATTGCTATAGGTGGTACCCGTAGCGGTCTTCGGGAATGAAGGTTCACTTCATGCAAGCGGTTTCTGACTGTTTGGTCGCTAATTAAGTTCCCTGAAGAGTGATGAAGCCGCACGGCTAACATCATGGCGGTTATTGTTGGAGCTCTTCGAGTTAAGATTTGAATGTATCGGTCTTGTCTCCGTGTGGTGCAGCGATACCGTCCTCCATGGCGCTCAGCCACGGTACCAGTGCTTCGGTAACGTGTCCAAAGTCGACTGATAACACTCTGACTTGTATTCAGAGCTAAAGCCACAGTACGTTGCCGGGAACCAGCTTCTATCATTCCCACGGCTCTGAGCATTTCTTCCCTGCTTAAATGACGTCGCCGCTCCATAATAACGTTGGTTTTAATCAGTAGTAGGGAAACAGTAGCACTAATAATGTCTTCAATGCGTTGTATGTTTTTATAGGGAAAATATTGACAGCTGATTTTCATCTTTTACTCGAATTTGATTCACAGTTCCTGATTCAAATTATGAAATGCACCAAAAAGGATCCATATAAATTTATAAAATCATAAATTTATTACAAAGCCACATCTCAATCTCAAGAAATCCGCATAAAAATGCTTGATCCCTAGACACTTTTGATGTGTGTATATGTATAACAAATAGTAGTAACGATGATTTGTCTTATTACAAACTAGCAGCGCCCCGCGGTTTCACCCGCGTAGTTTTCAACTAACCCCCCTTTTCTACCCCCAGGGGGGGAATTTCCACAAATCCTCTCTTAGTGGTAGCCTACTCCCCCCAACAAACACACGTGCCAAATGTCAGCTCTCTACTACTAGTAGTTTGTTGTCTGTCAGTCAGTCAGTACATCACTCAGTAACGGAAGAGTTTTAAATATACAGATTATCCTTTAAATACCATTGTATATAGTTGTTATCGAGTTGTGTAGTGTACATTATGTCATTAATTCATTTCTAGGATATCGTTTATATTAGTAACAATATGTTACGTTTTTTTTTCAAAATCAACAGGATCCCATATCTTTAGTATTAGAATTAATGTATTACTTTAGAGATTTCCCCCTTATTCATAAAAATATAATAAACCTATTTTAGCTATAACATTAAATTAAAAATTTAAAAACCCCCAACACAATTACTTTCAAACCCCCATAACTTTTAAAAGGGTCAACCGATTTTCGTCAAACATGTCTAAGAACACTCGCACGTAAGTCCCCTTTAATACAAAAAGAAACTAAACTGAAATCGGTTCATCCGTTCGGGAGCTATGATGCCACAGACAGACAGATACACACACACACAGACACGTCAAACTTATAACACTTCTCTTTTTGCGTCGGGGGATAAAAAATATAATAAACCTATTTTAGTTAAAATGTAGGGAGTGTAAGGGGCTCTGGGAGTGTAAGGGGCTCTAACTTATACCTCTCGGAGCCCAAGCCAACCTCACCTGCACGTGGTACACCCTGCTAACTAACGAACGAGGCTCTGGCGTCCGCCAACACGCACTGGACCAGCGCGGCGGATTATGGTCCAAACCCCCCAATGATGGATAGACGTAAAGATAAAAGGCCCCAAGTGCCCGGCGACCTCAGCGCTAGCGCTGATGGTGACGGACTTCGGCCTAGTGCTGGGATCAGGGGTGCGAAGAATCTCCGGGCGAGATCGATTCCCCGTCAAACGACTACGGCTCAAGTGATTAAGGACACTGATTTGCTTAATATTTTGACATACAATGTACAAACACTCATGGAAGATGATCGATTAATTCAGTTAGAAAATAGCCTTAAAGATATTAAGTGGGACATTATTGGGCTTGCGGAAGTGAGAAGACTGGGTGAACACACAGAAGAACGAGAAGATAACATATTTTTTCACTTCGGGGAAACCAAGGGACTTTATGGGGTAGGATTTTTGGTGGCCAAGAAGTGGAAAAATAATATTATTGAATTCATAGCTTATACTGAAAGAATAGCAGTCTTAAAGTTTAGGTTGACGCCGACTAAGACACTCACCGTCGTACAAGCTTATGCTCCATCTTGTTCACATCCTGATGACGAAGTCGAAGACTTTTACTCTCTTTTGAACAAAGCTTGCGATGAAAACCGTAGTACGTGGAATGTCTGTATTGGCGATTTCAATGCAAAAATTGGACAAGGGCTCGAAACTGACAATACCGATACAATCGGAAAACATGGACTTGGAGCCCGAAACGACCGAGGCACCAGGTTAATTCAGTTTGCTTTTGGACGAGAATCACAAATTGCCAATTCATTCTTCTACAAGAAACCACAAAGACGGTGGACTTGGAAAAGTCCAAATGGCGTCACCAAAAATGAAATAGATTTTATTATTTCATCTGATATGCAAATTATTAAAGATGTTTCCTGTATCAATAAGATTAAATATGGTTCTGACCACCGACCGCTACGCGCCAAAGTTAAGTTTAATTTTAAAATACATCGCATGAAACTTTTTACAAAAACCACAAAAATTCACTCCAAACTAACTCTTTTAAAATTCTCCGATCAATTTAATCTAGAACTTTCTAACTCTTTCCAATTACTAAATATGACAAATATTACAGATGTAGACATACAATACAATACAATAGTTAACGAAATAAAAAATAGTAGCAAGAAAATTAAAAATGATAATAGGGAAAAAGCGAAATTATCCTCAAAATCTATAAAACTGATTGAAAAACGATTAGAGTATGAAATTGGTACCAAAGAATATACAGATTTTGATAGAAAAGTAAAACGTAGTATACGGTATGACTTAAGAAGTAAGAACTGTGAAATGGTGAAGGCAGCAATCGAACAGAACACATCACTTAGAATCGCAAAACAAGGAATAACCAAAGGGAGACGATGGATAAATAGTTTACAGGACAACACAGGGACCAAACATCATAGTCGACACAAAGTAATGGAAATATGTACTCAGTTTTATAAAAATCTCTATAATGACAATGATAAGATACAATTTACTACACCATATTCTCGTTCAGATTCCATTCCTTATATTACCGGCAAAGAGGTTTACGATGCGTTAAAAACCATGAAATATGGTAAAAGTCCTGGAGAAGATCAAGTTACCACAGAAGAACTCAGATCAGCATCACAAACACTTCTACCGCCACTGACCAACTTATTTAACACCATTCTCGATACAGGATCACTACCTCAAAATATGTGCCATTCCAATATTGTTTTACTGCACAAAAAAGGAGACCCATCAAATATTAGTAATTATAGACCTATTAGCTTAATTTCACATATATATAAAATTTTCATCAAAGTCATACAAAATAGAATAGCTGACAAACTAAATTCACACCAACCGCCTGAGCAAGCTGGGTTTAGACCACAATTTTCTACCACTGACCATCTCCATACCCTGAACCAAATTATAGAAAAGTACAAAGAATTTAATAAACCACTATATATTGCTTTCATCGACTACACCAAGGCCTTCGATAGCTTAAAACATTTTGCTATATTTAATGCTTTAGAAAAGCAAGGTGTCGAGAAAACATATATAGATCTTTTACAAATCATCTACAATAATAGTACGGCCAATATAAAATTTAATTCTTTCGGTTCCATTTTTCCTATTTCCAAAGGTGTTAAGCAGGGCGACCCGCTCTCTCCCAAACTATTCACGAGCACGCTCGAAGAGGTTTTCCAGACTCTTGCAGTACAGTGGGATAGAAAGGGCATAAACGTCGGTAACAAACTTTTATCGAATCTTAGGTTTGCAGATGACATTGTCCTTTTCGCCCCTTCAGCGTCTGAATTAGAACTCATGCTCCAAGACCTGAGCAAGGCGAGCCTCGAGGTGGGTCTTCTGATGAATTGGTCTAAAACACAACTCATGACTAATAGCAGGAAACGTAGGGTCGAGGTAGATGGGCAAGCAGTGAACTACGTCAATGAGTACATATACTTGGGCCAGCTAGTTTCCTTCGATAACAGGCAGGACAAAGAGGTCAGTCGACGAATTGACAATGCCTGGAGAAGCTTCTGGTCCATGAAACCGCTAATGAAGGGTGATCTACCAACTTCCCTGAAGCGAAGACTCATTGACATGTGCATCTTGCCCATCCTAACCTACGGTGCTCAAACATGGTCACTCACCAAGGCACAGAGGACCCGGCTCAAGGTTTGCCAAAGAGCCATGGAACGCAGCATTCTCGGCATTAAGAGAGTAGACCGCGTTAGGAACACCACGCTGCGTTCCATAACAGGTATCACAGACGTGGCAATTAAAGCTGCAAAGCTAAAATGGGATTGGGCGGGCCACGTGAGTAGAATGGACGCAAATAGGTGGGCTAAATTGTCCACGGACTGGGAACTCAACGAGCGTAGGCCCCCGGGTCGCCCCCCGACACGCTGGAGGCAAGACCTTGAGAGGTTCGACAGAGATTGGAAGGAGCTGGCTAGGGACAGAGACAGATGGAGAGATTTGGGGGAGACCTTTGCCCAGGAGTGGGACAATACAGGTTAATTAAAAAAAAAAAAAAAAAAAAAAAAAAAAAAAAAAAAGTTAAAATATGTTTTGTCACTTTCGCTCTTTTACAAATGAAAGATGGTGTCACTTTCGCTCTTTTACAAATGATAGATGGTGTGACAGGCGTAAAACACTTAACTAAAATAGGTTTATGAAATGTTTATGGATAAGGCGGTAAGTTTATAATAAATTGAAATTTTAGCTTATTTGTTATTTTATGTTCCAGTATCAGAAGAAGAGCACGTGGCCCCCCGGGACGCGCCCCCTCATCCCACGGGAATCAAGTTGACCAGGCCCGGGTACTATACCATACCTACTCTGGATGAGATGATTAGTAAGTACTTAATATTATATTATGAGTACCTTTTTAAATTATAAAAACCTTTTTACAAGTTTCATCCCCTTGTTTAAACCCCTACCGGGCTAGCATGACTTCGAAAACGCGATAGATAAAGCCAATAACATTAAATTAAAATTTTAAAAAACCCCCAACACAATTACTTTCAAACCCCCATAACTTTTAAACGGGTCAACCGATTTTCATAAAACATGTCTAAGAACACTCGCACGTAAGTCCCCTTTAATACAAAAAAAAAACTAAATTAAAATCGGTTCATCCGTTCGGGAGCTATGATGCCACAGACAGGTAGATACACACACACACACACAGACACGTCAAACTTATAACACCCCTCTTTTTGCGTCGGGGTTAAAAAGACCAACTCCAAAAATTTCTATGTGAAACAAAACGTGAACCGGCTCACCTATAATTAAATATGATTATATTGCCATCACTCTCACCTAACACCTTAAGAGAGTGGGGGGCGTCTGAAAACCAGCGCTGTACTGAGATCTCGGTCTCAGTACAGCTAAAGCTGAAGACGGCTCCCATTGCTACATGTTTTTCTTTTATTAGTTTTAAGTTTTTTTTATTATGTTCTCTTATTAATGTAGCAATAAATGTTTTTTTTTTTATATTTTTTACTTATTTCAATATCTATTTACCCACAGACTACATGCGTCCTGACGGCTCGTGCGTTGTTCCTCACCTCACAATCGGACGGACCAACTACGGAAACGTGTACTATGATTGTGAAATGGATGTCGCTGGGCTCGACTTGGATGCGCTCGGTAAGTGTGAAGAGTTTTATAAAGGTTTTTGGGTATTTTTCAAATCAAATCAAAATATTTTATTGCGAAAACAGGTGTTTACATGATGTGATTAAAATACAATTGTTTAGTGTCACTGTTAACAGCTATTAGCTATATTATATTATTTAGCATGCAATATCAATTTTAAGTTAAGTAAGAATATTACATTAACTATTTTTATAAACTACTATCACTTAGTTATTTACATACATAAAAAAAAAAATGAAATTTTAACATAAAAACTCAATTCAATTTATTTAATAAACATTTTGATACAATACAAATACATTTATTTAATAAATTAAAATGAAATATAAAATGTAAATGCTTACAATAATAAAATAAAATAATAACAGAGACTTGCTCATTAAACTATTTAAACAAAATGACATAGTATGTACTTAATTAACAAAGATTTTTTTTTCAAATTTACCAAATTATAATGATCTAAATCTAATTATACTTAGTATTGTAAAAATTTTGTACGGGTTATGGTGACGTATTTGAGTCGAATCACTATTTAATTTAGACGACCTTAATGGCAGAGTGGTCACCATGCCGGACTGCCATCCGTAAGGTTGCGGGTTCGATTCCCGTGCAGGGTGAATATTTGTGTGAACCACAAATGTTTATCTCGGTCTGGGTGTGTGTGAATGAGTGTGTGCGTAGTTTCTGATACCCTAGATCAGCGGTTCTCAATCTTTTTTGGTAACGGAACCCTTTTGGAAACCGATATACTTGATGGATCCCTATTTGAAGTACACACCGGCAAAATTAGAGGAACGTTAGTTCATTTGGGAAAATTTTGGATTTTTTGTTATAATGTGATTTTATTTGAATATATATGAATTAATTTTTTTTATAACAAAGTTGTTTAATGGAAAAAAATAAGAAGAAGTTTTTGTTATTTTACATTTTACGAAATTAACGATTGCGGTGTCTGTTTACGCTTATCGATGCTTCCAGCGATGCGAAAGTATGGTCCCATGGGGTAAATTATACCACTCCTGAATCAAAGTCAATTTCAGTTCGGAAACATTACTGGATAATCGTATCTTCCAATAAGGTCAATGTTATCGACAGACGGGTTTTTACGTGCGGAGGCGAGGACAAGGCAGAAATCGGGCAACCAGCGCCATAGATAACCGTTTCATAATTCAAACACTGAAAAATCGTCGTCTTATTGCTGTTCAGACCCGAAATCGCCTGGAAAAAGTGCGCAGTGTGAGTGAACGAATAGTGAGAAAATGAATTTGGTTTTAGGTCGTACATACCCGCCAAAGCTCCGAAACTCGAAGTGAGCCACTGAGTAGCTCGATTAGAATTTGCTGGTTTATTTCAAGGAGCATCGTCATCGGAAGTAAACGCCTGACAAATTTACGTTTTGCGGATGACATCGACCTTTTTGTCCCAACAGCACATGAACTGCAAGGAATGCTCCAAGAACTGAACACTGCAAGTCTTGAGGTTGTACTTCAAATGAATCGGTCAAAGACACAAGTCATGTCTAATAGCACGAAACGTAGGGTAGTAGTAGATGGGCAGGAAATACAGTATGTCGAGGAATACATCTACTTGGGCCAGTAAGTGAGCTTCGTAAACAGAAACAAGACTAAGAAATCGATTGCCGCATCGATAACGCCTGGAAGAGCTACTGGTCCATGAAAGAGCATAGGAAAGGTGACCTTAAAACGGTGACTAATCGACATGTGCATCCTGCCCGACCTAACTTACCGTGCACAGACTTGGTCTCTGACCGAGGCCCAGAAGTCCAAGCTCAAGATATGTCAAAGGGCAATGGAACGCAGCATACTCGGATTCAAACGAATCGATAGTGCGTAACACCATGCTGCGTTCTTTTACCGGTATCACCGATGTCGATAACAAAACTGCGAGGCTAAAGTGGGAATGGGCGGTTCATGTGAGTCGGATGGTACCTGAGAGGTGGGCCCACCGCCCACATAACAACTCAATGGATCATCGTCATCGATCATCGTCGGGGTCGGTCGAGAAAGCATTGGCGGGACGATCTTACTATCTTCGACAGTACCTGGGAGACTGCGAAGGATAGGAATAGTTGGAATGTTTGGGGGAGACCTTTGCCCAGCAGTGGGACATTACAGGTTTGCAAAAAAAATAACATCAATACTGGATTGAAGTGTGGAGGCGAGTTTTGATCAGTGATGAATGTTGATTTTGTGTAAATTTCGTAGATGAAAAAGAAAAGATGTGCAGATTTCGAGGATACCGTTATAACCAGACAAACTTCTCCGAAACTGCCGCTTATAGTGGAGGTTCTGTTATGGACCGTATGGGGTGGCATATGTTCAGAAGCACACATGGAGTTAGTCGTGATCTTAAATCTCAGATCCCTGACTGTCCAGCGATACATAACAGATATCTTGTAACTCCATGAAATGCCTTTTGCTCTATTTATAGGCGCCGAATTATCCATGATAATTGATAACGCACGGATTCACCTAAAGTGGTACGTAAGTACCTAAAAGTGGAAATTACAAATCGACTGGCCAGCGAGATCATCAGACATGAGTCCACACTTTCGACCTTAAAAAATCTTTAGTTTTGTAAAATTACATACTTACTTTAAATATCAAACTTATTTTTTCCATAAAACAAGTTTATTATTAAAAAAATAAATTCATAAAAATAAAACAACATTATAACAAAAAATCCGAAAGTTTCACAAATTAACTAACGTTCCTCTAATTTTGCCGATGTGTGTAGTTTATTTAATTTGTTATACTTATTGTAATCTTTGTAGTTACAAATCAGGGATGTTGCAGATGCCGATATTTTCACATCCGCGGATGCGGATGCGGATGCGGAGTTTAGCAGGCTCACATCCGCGGATGCAGATGCGGATGCGGATATTTTACAATCAGCTTTATCCTGGTCTTTTTTATTTGGTTCAAAATAATCCCATACATTACTTTGGTCGGTGGTGACATTGTTGACTAAATAGTTAGATAAACTATCAATAACGGGAATCACACTGAAAAAATAACGAATTTCGTCATAAAACGATAATTTTTCCTACAATAAATCGTTTTACCGGCGTAATATAATAGAATTTACCTTGTGATCTTATGGATATTAGTCTAAAATAATATAAAGTTTTCTTGTAAATTCTTCTTATTTACCCACTGTATCACAACAACATTAAAAAAAATACCTATCTATCTTTATGATACGATAAGTAGTTCACTTTCACTTCACAGCGCAAACAAACACGTAATAGGTATTTATTCACTTGCAAGAAACAAATGATGCACTAGCTAGAACAAACAAACGTATCGAATCTTGTCACCAATTTCTTCGCTCCCATTGGTTATTGTCTCGTGCGACCGGCACGCGTCAATCACCGGCCCCGCCCAATTTCTTTCTTGTTGCTACTTGTATAATATTCGCATCCGCATGAACATTCGCATTGATTAATGCGGATGCGGAAGCAGATGCAGATGTCCAAATCAATGCGGATCTTCCGCATTTGCGGATGCAGATGCGAATGTTCGCAACATCCCTGTTACAAATTACGGATAATAAGTAGGTACTTAGTTACGTATAATCGGAATGATAAAATATCATACGCTAGGAACTAAATCGCTGCTACCCACGCCTTGTCAGTAAGGTCGACCAGAGAGAGGTGTTTTGTTTTTTTTTTCTAAATTCTCGCGGAACCCTTACAGGACTGTCGCGGAACCCTAGGGTTCCGCGGAGCACACTTTGAGAAACGCTGCCCTAGATACAAGTTACGAACTTAGGGGTCAGTTACTGTAATGAGATAATGTAGTGAATGACTATTATCATTACAGGCAGAACAGAACAGGCGCGTCGTTTACCGTCATGACAACCTAATACGTATGCTTAATTATATTAACCCTTAAATCTTTCCCCAGTACACTTCCTTAACAAAGAAGTGATAGTATACCCGTGCGATGCCGACAAACCGCCCGTCGGTGTGGCGCTCAACCGGCGCGCCGTCGTCACGCTAGACCGCATCTGGCCCCGTGACAAGACTGAACGACGGCACATTACTGACCCGGAACGGTGAGTATATAGTCAATACACACGCACATACACACGCACGCACGCACATACACATGCACGCACACACACACGCTATTTTGTATTTCATATCATTCATCAACTCTACAAATATCGTCCTCCTTAATGTGTCCGTCAACGGCGAGTCTCGACTTAATGAGCTCGGTCTTGAGCTCTGATGTGGCTTGCAAAGCCAAACTTTGTCTTGAAGGACCTATTGCATAACTCTACAACAAATACCTTTTAAAAGCGGTGTTTTTATTGAAACACCTGTTATAGAAAATGTTAAATTTTATCTCGGTCTGCCCCCCTAGCATGACTGTGCGTGATAAAATATATAGACACCACGAAATAATATCGATTTCGCGAGCATGACCATTTGGTCATGCTGTCAAAATATACTGTACTGTCATTCAAATGAATATGGCGTGGTATATTTATTATATTAAAATATAATAAATATCTATATCGATTTCGCGAGCATGACCAAATGTCATAAAATTAATCATGTGGTAAAATTCAATATGGCGGGTATTTTTATCAAATTTTGACACTTGGATGTCAATAAATCGCTGTAGCTATCGCGTTTTCGAAGTCATGCTAGCCTAGCTTGGTGTGTGTGAATGAGTGTGTGCGTAGTTTCTGATACCCTAGATACAAGTCACGAACTTAGTTAGGGGTCAGTTACTGTAATGAGATGAAGGAGTGAATAATTATGTTATGTTATAATGTTATAAACTTCCTTTCAGCCTAATCAAGATGGACTACGAGGGCAAGTTGCGTCGCGTGTGTGACAAGCACGACACGAAGTTTATTGAGTACCGACCGCAGACCGGCAGCTGGGTGTTTAGGGTGAGTCGAATAGGGTAGTTTCCTGGGTAAACAAATTGCAATTCTAATTAGTCCGTCAGATAGATTTCGAAATAATATTAGACACGTTTTTTTTGTTTCATCAAATTAATAAAACTAACTTCGTTATAAAGCATTAAAGTCCCGCGGTTTCACCCGCGTAGTTCCCGTTCCCGTGGGAATTTCGGGATAAAAAGTATCCTATGTTCTTTCCCGGACCATAAGCTACCCCTGTTCCAAATTTCAAGTCAATCGGTTCAGTAGTTTAGCCGTGAAAAGGTAACAGACAGACAGAGTTACCTTCGCATTTATAATATTAGTTAGGATTAGGATTAGCTTCCATTAGTGAAAGAATTTTTGAAATCGGTTCAGTAGTTTCGGAGCCTATTCGTTACAAACAATCAAATCTTTTTTTATAATATTAGTGTAGATTTGAATAACTTTTTGATTTTCTTTCCCAGGTGGAACACTTCTCTAAATACGGCCTCACGGACTCGGATGAGGAGGATGACGTCACCCCTGAAGTCCTGAAACGGCAGCTCGTCACACAGGCGCTGCAGAAGGCCGCGCCTACTGGTGAGGAATGGGTTCAATTCGTTTAATTCAGTTTTCAATCCATTTTACATTTATAGAGTCACAATCTTTTCTATGCCGGCGGCCAAAATTGGAAGCTACTATTGTCATTGTGACTCTAATGTCATTTGGATACATTTTCAATAAACTGACAACCAAAAGATGCGATTACAGCGACGCTGTCACCGGAACAGAAAAAACTGACTCAATAAATTCAAATCAATTTTCAATTTAATTTTAAATCCAATTTTTATTGAAGGACTACGAAGATTTTGACATGCTACATATACACCCCTATTTTGAATTCGAGATACGAGCTAATGTAAACGACGGGTGACAATATAATAGTGAAGTTAGTTTTTTTCTTTTGCTTTTATTTAAAAAGTTATGATAAGTTTTTCAAAATTCCGCCGAATTTTATTGTTATTCTACACCGAACAATAGGCGAACGCTGCGATACACAGCTGAGCGCGGTCATCGACCCGAGCCGTCACAGAATACTTGATAGCTAGTGTGCCGTCTGGTAATACGACATTTATTTGGTATTTTTTAAAGATAAGTAATCGACTATCATTTTTGATATTTTTATTGGATATATGGATTCAGTTACTGCTACAGATATTCTGATTTTAATAAGTCCCATATTTTCAAAATAGGGGTGTATAGTCCACGAAAATTACTTATTTTACTAGTTTGAAACATATACTATTTTTTCATAATATTCTTTCCTATTGTAGTCGAATTGCAATTACTAGCTAAATCTGTTCCTTTTGTCGCTTTAGTAGCCAAAAATACTAGCTAAATATAATGTAGAAAAGTGTATTTAATTTCGACTATTTAAATTAAACACGCACACTAACCTACCCTCACATTTCCAGCCCCAAAGCCCCCCGCTCCTCCAGCGGGTCTCGGCGGGCTCGGCATGCCCTCGTCCCCACTGGGCCTGTCGGGCCCAGCAGTAGGTCTGGGCGGGCCGGCAGCGGGACTGATGACCGACGACAACATATACGCCATGCACCAGACTTCGCTCAACCTGCTCAACGGCGCCGGAAAAGGTGATTATGTTATAATGACATTTAAAAGTAAAAATGACTGTGTTAAAAGTAAAATTGTTATAAGGAAAATGAAGTTTAAGTGGGCTTGTTGGAAGTGAGAAGGGAATTGATATGTTAGTTGCGGGTTTGATTCTTGTTTAAAGCAATTTTTGTGCGATCATGTTAAAAAAAAGTTTAAATAAACAATAAGTTGGTATGTAAATGGATTTGATTCCCGCGATAGGCAAATATTTGTGTGCATGATTTTGGCTAAAATGTTGCGCGTTTGAGTCCTGTTTAAAGCAATTTTTGAAGTTTAAGTGGGCTTGTTGGAAGTAAGAAGGGAATTGATATGTTAGTTGCGGGTTTGATTCTTGTTTAAAGCGATTTTTGTGCGATCATGTTAAAATAAAGTTTAAGTAAACAATGAGTTGGTATATGTGAATGGATTTGATTCCCGCGATAAGTAAATATTTGTGTGTTTGATGGTGGCTTAAATGTTGCGGGTTTGAGTCCTGTTTAAAGCAATTTTTGAAGTTTAAGTGGATTTGTTGGAAGTGAAAAGAGAGGTTGTAGGTTTGAGTCTTGCTTAAGGGAAATTTAGGCGATGTATGATGTGTATGTATATTATTATTTGTAATTTTAAATACTTGAATAAAGATTTTTGACAATTTTAAACTCTGTTCAAATAAATAAGTAAATCTTATATTAGTATTTTGTAATATTTTGTTAGTAAATAACGATTTGTTTTGAATAAATAAAGATGATAACTATTTTCTGATATTTCTACAATTATTTCCATTATAATTACTAATAAATAATTATAATTACTTACGATATAAAGTTGATCCCTATAAGAGTCAATAACTTTAAAGAGTTATTAGCTAAAAAGCTCTAAAAAGTGGTTTTTCTAAAATTATTATTTAAGTCACATGTAACTCTAAAACGTAAAGTATTGTCAAATGAGTGTTAGTGATCTGAAAACCGGACAATGTTTTAATAAATGGGAAAAATGGGACACATACGATTTCTATGACTTCCATTTCTACCATGACCATTTCTACCACTTCCATTTCTACCATTACCATTTCTACTACTTCCATTTCTACCATTACCATTTCTACCACTAGCAATTCTACCACTACCATTTCTACCACTCTCATTTCTACCACTTCCATTTCTACCATTACCATTTCTACTACTTCCATTTCTACCATTACCATTTCTACCACTACCATTTCTACCACTTCCATTTCTACCACTTCCATTTCTACCCCTAGCAATTCTACCACTGCCATTTCTACCATTTCCATTTCTACATGACCATTTCTACCACTACCATTTCTACCACTTCCATTTCTACCATTACCATTTCTACCATTACCATTTCTACCACTTCCATTTCTACCACTACCATTTCTACCACTTCCATTTCTACCCACCACCATTTCTACCACTTCCATTTCTACCACTACCATTTCTACCACTTCCATTTCTACCACTTCCATTTCTACCACTACCATTTCTACCATTACCATTTCTACCACTAGCAATTCTACCACTTCCATTTCTACCATTACCATTTCTACCACTTCCATTTCTACCACTTCCATTTCTACCATTACCATTTCTACCATTACCATTTCTACCACTACCGATTTTACCACTCCCATTTCTACCATAACCATTTCTATCACTCCCATTTCTACCACTTCCATGTCTACCACTTCCATTTCTACCATGACCGTTTCTACCACTACCATTTCTACCATAACCATTTCTACCACTCCCATTTCTACCACTCCCATTTCTAACACTCCCATTTCTACCACTACCATTTCTACCACTTCCATTTCTACCATGACCATTTCTACCATTACCATTTCTACTACTTCCATGTCTACCACAAGCAATTCTACCACTTCCATTTCTACCATGACCATTTCTACCATTACCATTTCTACCACAAGCAATTCTACCACTTCCATTTTTACCATTACCATTTCTACCACTACTATTTCTACTACTAGCAATTCTACCACTACCATTTCTACCACTCTCATTTCTACCACTTCCATTTCTACCATTACCATTTCTACCACTACCATTTCTACCATTCCCATTTCTACCACTTCCATTTCTACCACTTCCATTTCTACCACTAGCAATTCTACCACTTCCATTTCTATCACTACCATTTCTACCACTTCCATTTCTACCACTTCCATTTCTACCATTACCATTTCTACCACTAGCAATTCTACCACTATCATTTCTACCACTTCCATTTCTACATGACCATTTCTACCACTACTATTTCTACCACTAGCAATTCTACCACTCCCATTTCTACCATAAGCATTTCTACCACTCCCATTTCTACCACTACCATTTCTACCACTTCCATTTCTACCATGACCATTTCTACCATTACCATTTCTACTACTTCCATTTCTACCACAAGCAATTCTACCACTTCCATTTCTACCATTACCATTTCTACCACTACTATTTCTACCACTAGCAATTCTACCACTACCATTTCTACCACCACCATTTCTACCACTACCATTTCTACCACTTCCATTTCTACCACTTCCATTTCTACCACTTCCATTTCTACCACTTCCATTTCTACCATTACCATTTCTACCATTACCATTTCTACCACTTCCATTTCTATCACTACCATTTCTACCACTTCCATTTCTACTACTTCCATTTCTACCATTACCATTTCTACCACTCCCTTTTCTACCACTTCCATTTCTACCATTACCATTTCTACCACTTCCATTTCTACCACTTCCATTTCTACCATTACCATTTCTACCATAACCATTTCTACCACTACCGATTTTACCACTCCCATTTCTACCATAACCATTTCTACCACTCCCATTTCTACCACTTCCATTTCTACCACTACCATTTCTACCACTTCCATTTCTACCATGACCGTTTCTACCATAACCATTTCTACCACTCCCATTTCTACCACTACCATTTCTACCACTTCCATTTCTACCATTACCATTTCTACTACTTCCATGTCTACCACAAGCAATTCTACCACTTCCATTTCTACCATTACCATATCTACCACTTCCATTTCTACCACTTCCATTTCTACTACTTCCATTTCTACTACTTCCATTTCTACCATTACCATTTCTACCACTCCCTTTTCTACCACTTCCATTTCTACCACTTCCATTTCTACTACTTCCATTTCTACCATTACCATTTCTACCACTTTCATTTCTACCACTTCCATTTCTACTACTTCCATTTCTACCATTACCATTTCTACCACTCCCTTTTCTACCACTTCCATTTCTACCACTTCCATTTCTACCATTACCATTTCTACCATTACCATTTCTACCACTTCCATTTCTACCACTTCCACTTCTACCATTACCATTTCTACCATAACCATTTCTACCACTACCGATTTTACCGCTCCCATTTCTACCATAACCATTTCTACCACTCCCATTTCTACCACTTCCATTTCTACCACTACCATTTCTACCACTTCCATTTCTACCACTACCATTTCTACCATAACCATTTCTACCACTCCCATTTCTACCACTCCCATTTCTACCACTACCATTTCTACCACTTCCATTTCTACCATTACCATTTCTACTACTTCCATGTCTACCACAAGCAATTCTACCACTTCCATTTCTACCATTACCATTTCTACCACTTCCATTTCTACTACTTCCATTTCTACTACTTCCATTTCTACTACTTCCATTTCTACTACTTCCATTTCTACCATTACCATTTCTACCACTCCCTTTTCTACCACTTCCATTTCTACCACTTCCATTTCTACTACTTCCATTTCTACCATTACCATTTCTACCACTTTCATTTCTACCACTTCCATTTCTACTACTTCCATTTCTACCATTACCATTTCTACCACTCCCTTTTCTACCACTTCCATTTCTACCACTTCCATTTCTACTACTTCCATTTCTACCATTACCATTTCTACCACTTTCATTTCTACCACTTCCATTTCTACTACTTCCATTTCTACTAGGGTTCAGAACCGGGAAATCCCGGAACCGAAAATCCCGGGATTTCCCGGTTCTTTAATAGTAGTCAAAGAACCGGTTCTCAATGAATAAGAACCGGGATTTTCGGTATTTTCGGGAAATAACGAATGATGTTAACTATATAATCATTTGTTTGATTTTAATCTTCTATTAACAGCATTTATTCTTTTTATACAAAATATTCAAGCTAAAACCATATTCTCATTAAAATGTTGTATCTGTAGGTACCTGGTAGATCATTATTCCATCATAAGACAAAATGTGGTACTTAAAAAGCTTAGGAACACCTTCTCAAAATTCCAACTACTAGCGTGGAGCCAGAAAGAATTTTCTCCTCAGCTGGCCTTTTTTGTAACAAAATTAGATCTCGATTAGGTGATGCAACTTTAGATGCAATGATCTTTTTGAAGACACATTACCAAGAGAACAAGAAAGTTTAATTATAAGGACCAAAATGAAGATACTATTTCGAAGAATCGGCCTACGATAAACATTGATGTGTTATGTGTACAACTTTATCAAAAGTGAAATTATAACTGTATTTTAATAATCACCAGCCTGTTTGCGTCCACTACTGGACTTAGGCCTCTCCCAACTTGCACCAATGTGCCCTGTCGGCGGCACGTCGCATCCACTCTCTCCCGGCTACCCTGCGCAGATCATCGCTCTATCTAGCCACAGGACGTCAAACACTACTTTTGCCGAGTCGCGGTGTCCACTCTAGAACTCTTCTGCTCCAACAATCATCGCTTCTCCTACAGATGTGGCCAGCCCACTACCACTTCAGAGAGCTAATTCCTTGACCTATGTCGGTGACTTTAGTTCTATGTCCGATCACTTCTTCGCGAATGCAATATTTCAGAGAAACTCCGAGCATAACCCTCTTCAGAACTCTTTGAGCGACTTTAAATTGGTGGACCAGCTACGTGAGTGTCCACGTCTCGGCACCGTAGGTCATCATTGGTAGGACGCACTGATTGAAAACTATTGTTTTTAGGCACTGTGAAATTTGCGATGAGAAGACTCGTGGAAGTTTACCAAACGCTGCCCAACCCAGCTGTATTCGCTTCTTAACCTCACTCTCCAGATTGTTTCTACCCAATAATGGCATTATTTATCCGAGGTAATTGTATTTTTGAACAATCTCGAGAGGGGTACCGTGTACTAGGATCGGCTCCAGCATAACAAGGCTAACCATGACCTTGGTCTTGTCAAAGTTCACGCCGAGGCCGACCCAACGAGAGGCATCTGCTAGGTCATTCAGCATCCAGCATGGCTCTTGCGCCGTTTTCCGTTTTCACCATTAGTACAATATCGTCTGCAAACCGGAGGTGTGAGATGTACTCGCCATTTAGGTTTATGCCCCATCCAGCATAAGGCAAAGTCTTAAATACGTCTTCCAGCGCGTTGGTGAAGTGTTTCGGGGATATAACGTCACCCTGTCTTACACCTCTGCACAGTTGGATAGACTTTAACTATCGGCACTGAACTTGAACGGTCATTTCTGCGGCGTCATACATACATCTCAACACCTCTACATAACGAGTATCGACCTGGCATCGTTGCAAAGATTCCAGAATAGCCCAGCCCTTCTCATAATCCACAAATGCAAGACACAGAGGCTGATTATACTCTTAGATCATCTGTATAATTTACCTCAATGTGTGGATGTGGTCTATGGTGCCATAACCGCTTCGAAACCCGGCCTGTTCGAGGGGCTGAAATTCGTCGAGTCTTCTTGATAGATGAATTGAGACAACCCTCGAGAACAGCTGGTAAACATGGCTCAAAAGCGAGATGGGTCTATAGTTCTTCAGCAGGGTTTTATCCCTTTTTTTGAAGTAGAGCACCATCACGCTTCTGTTCCATGCTTTTGGAGTTCTCCCGGAGAGATGACATCGTAAAACAGCTTTTGCAGTTTCCGCAGCACTGGCCTGCCTCCTGCTATAAGAGGCTCAGTCGTGATGCTACTTTAATGAGTTAAAGCAATCAATGCTTAGTTTGTCATGCCAGAATGCGCAATATGTGTTATTTAATATAAATAATATTTTTTAGATTATATTTACCTCCAAAACTAAAAAGAAGAAAAAAAACCCGAAAGTACCGAAAATCCCGGGAAATCCCGGTTCTGATTAGTACTGGTACCGAAAATCCCGGTTCTGTTATTTATACCGGTTCTCGATACCCTAATTTCTACAATTACCATTTCTACCACTTCCATTTCTACCACTTCCATTTCTACTACTTCCATTTCTACTACTTCCATTTCTACCATTACCATTTCTACCACTCCCTTTTCTACCACTTCCATTTCTACTACTTCCATTTCTACCACTCCCTTTTCTACCACTTCCATTTCTACCACTCCCTTTTCTACCATAACCATTTCTACCACTCCCATTTCTACCACTACCATTTCTACCACTTCCATTTCTACCATTACCATTTCTACTACTTCCATGTCTACCACAAGCAATTCTACCACTTCCATTTCTACCATTACCATTTCTACCATTACCATTTCTACCACTTCCATTTCTACCACTTCCATTTCTACTACTTCCATTTCTACTACTTCCATTTCTACCATTACCATTTCTACCACTCCCTTTACTACCACTTCCATTTCTACCACTTCCATTTCTACTACTTCCATTTCTACCATTACCATTTCTACCACTCCCTTTTCTACCACTTCCATTTCTACTACTTCCATTTCTACCATTACCATTTCTACTACTTCCATTTCTACCATTACCATTTCTACTTCTTCCATTTCTACCATTACCATTTCTACCACTTCCATTTCTACCACTTCCATTTCTACTACTTCCATTTCTACCATTACCATTTCTACCACTCCCTTTTCTACCACTTCCATTTCTACCACTTCCATTTCTACTACTTCCATTTCTACCATTACCATTTCTACCACTTTCATTTCTACCACTTCCATTTCTACTACTTCCATTTCTACCATTACCATTTCTACCACTCCCTTTTCTACCACTTCCATTTCTACCACTTCCATTTCTACTACTTCCATGTCTACCACAAGCAATTCTACCACTTCCATTTCTACCATTACCATTTCTACCACTTCCATTTCTACCACTTCCATTTCTACTACTTCCATTTCTACTACTTCCATTTCTACTACTTCCATTTCTACCATTACCATTTCTACCACTCCCTTTTCTACCACTTCCATTTCTACCACTTCCATTTCTACTACTTCCATTTCTACCATTACCATTTCTACCACTTTCATTTCTACCACTTCCATTTCTACTACTTCCATTTCTACCATTACCATTTCTACCACTCCCTTTTCTACCACTTCCATTTCTACTACTTCCATTTCTACCATTACCATTTCTTCCACTTTCATTTCTACCACTTCCATTTCTACTACTTCCATTTCTACAATTACCATTTCTACCACTTCCATTTCTACCACTTCCATTTCTACTACTTCCATTTCTACTACTTCCATTTCTACAATTACCATTTCTACCACTTCCATTTCTACCACTTCCATTTCTACTACTTCCATTTCTACTACTTCCATTTCTACCATTACCATTTCTACCACTCCCTTTTCTACCACTTCCTTCTCTTATAACCTTGTAATATTCATAAGCTGTTAGTAAATCGTTAATGTTACATTTCCCAAAAAAAAAACAGAAATTACTTTGACAGTAGTATTGTAGTTATCAGTAGACTTATAAGTATGTTTGTTTACAGCATTCGAAATGGACACCACAGAGGATAATGGCGAATCGCAAAGTTTATACCAGGATAGCAGTCGAGGTAATAGTTATTTATGGTACAAGCGAGGTAAGTTGGAGATTACTTCCGAGGCGCTATTGAGGCCCGAGCCGTCAGGCGAGGGTCTGAAGATAGCCGAGGATAGTAATCATCAATACACGCGTGTACCATACAACGTTTTTCAACACATTTGCGAAGAAATTATTATTTTTCGCTAATAAATAAACAGTTTTTCTATTCGCGCGCATCCAACACAACAATATTGATCGGCCATAGATTAAAAGAATATACTTATTAAAAAAATAATCGAATGAATGAATGAATGGAATCGACCATAGACCTACCAAAAGTAAGGAAACATAGTTGAAGTTTGTTTTTAAAATGTATGGACACGATTTTTTTTGGTATCGAAACTTTTTTAAAACTAAACAATTTAAAAATAAAATCTATAACTCACTAGTGAATCAAGCGTGTCATTATTCAACTGGTTTTGCACAAATAAGAGCCCCTTTATGAGCAAGTGTGTTGAAAATATTATTGTTTATAGTGAAATCAACTAGTTCGATTCCTGGCTAGGAGTATTGATTTTGATGTGATGCTATTTTTAACCCCCGACGCAAAAGAGGGGTGTTAGGTTTGTCTGTCTGTGGCATCATAGCTCCCGAACGGATGAACCGATTTCAATTTAGTTTCATTTGTATTAAAGAGGACTTACGTGGCGAGTGTTCTTAGACATGTTTGATGAAAATCGGTTAACCCGTTTAAAAGTTACGGGGGTTTGGAAGTAATTGTGTTGGGGTTTTTTTTAATTTAATGTTCTGGCTTTATCAAAATCTGCGCACTGAGATTTCTATCACCATTTAAATAAACTTATTTGTATTTTTCAATATACTTATCATATAGTTTGTAATTATCCTACGTCACCTATTTGAAAAAAAAACACTGTAAATAATATTTATCATCAATGAAAGGGTAGATGTTACAACCCCATTCACCCCCTATGTAACCGATAATGGGGGATATAAAATTGTAATAAATTCAATAGGGTTGTCGACTGGGTAAACAAAATGAAATTCTAATTAGTCCGTCAGATAGATTTCGAAAAAATATTAGACACGTATTTTTTTGTTTTATCAAATTAATAAAACTGACTTAGTTATAACGAATTAAAGTTCAGGAGTGGGGGCTTGTGACGATAATTCTTGGTAAAAAATGTACGTAGCTGTGACGTCACACGAGTTTTCTATGCACTGTATCGTCTTAATTATTTTTATCAAAAAAGAGAAAATACGTGTCCAATATTTTTGCGAAATCTATCTGACGGACTAATTAGATTTTAATAGTCGACATCCCTATTGCCCCATGTAGCATAGAACTAATAAGTACATTTCCACAGCATACGGCGTAAAAAGCCCTACAGCCGAGCTGGCGCGACTAGAAAACAGACAGAGTCATAACGTGCAGCTGATGAAGGCGTCGCTCTACGCGGATTCAGGTAATTATAGTGTTTAACAATTATGTGTGAAAGGAATGAAGTATGAAAGGCACAGTTTGTGGTTGTCTTGCGAGTTCACCGAATAACTTGATACACTATCAACACCGAATAGAATGGTCTCTGATTAATGATCCAACAACCATCCGCCATGTGTACAGTGAGCGTCTGCTAAAAGGTAATTGTAAGGTAATTGTAATAGTAATTGGTAATTGAGTCACAATCTTTTCTGTACCGGCGGCCAAAATTGGAAGCTACTATTGTCATTGTGACTCTAATGTCATCTGGATACATTTTCAATAAACTTTTTTTTATGTCCTTGATGCACCACTTTGAGTACTTCAATAAATTACGATCTAGCCATAATGAGGCTAATAAGTAATTTTTATTTAACTTAAACTAATAAAATGTTTGTGTTAAGAATGTGTTCATCAGCACTATTTCTTATTGTTTTTATTAAGGCGAAGACACTCTGTTCATGTGTTCTTTACCATAGTACACACCGCACTTTTACATTATTCACTATCACTATACCTCAAAGGGTTTTGTCCTTTTTAAGCGTCTTATTATGTCCGTGTTGTCGAGAAGCTGGATAGCCTAGACGTTCACATGGTGAAACTGACAACCAAAAGATGCGATTACAGCGACGTTGGCACCGGCACAGGAAAGATTGTGGCTCTATACATCCCTTGGTAGCTCACTTTTGTATGACAACCAAGAGACGGTACCTTTTATATGACGGTGTCTGTTCCACCGAGGTCAATACTCGGTCTAGTGGACTCCCGATGGTGACCGTATGCAATGTGTATGCCCGTTGCTGTTCCCCGGTCGCTGTAATTGGTTCACTCACTGTCTAAATGTAATAAGATTTTAACAGAGTTTCTTGCCGATTCTTCTCGGCTGATGTAATTCCGAATCGGTGGTAGATTCAGTGACCTTCATAAGTGCCTCTTTGAGGCCTTAATTAAAAAATATTTTTTGAATTTTTTTGAACCGTCTTTATGAAGACGGAACATAAAGTTTTATCCCAAAATACAGAACAGGTATAATTTTCATCGAATTTTACAATATATCTACTTTTTTATCTCATTTTCCACTATTTTTCTCACAGAAATGGAAGAAGACGTATCAGTATCCACGGGCGACCAACTAGTGCCGATGATAGGTCCCACTGTGACAGCGGGTGCGTCTCCGCCGCCCGCGCCCGCCTCGCTCGCACGGGACGAGCTACTCACACCGCCTCAACTGCACGAAGGTAACTACACAAACACACCACACTCACGCACGCACGCACTTACATACACTCAAGCACAAACACACGCACTCACACACACGTGACGAGCACTGTGTACGATGTGTGTGCGTGGAGACACACGTACTCCACGCACACACATTCACTCACAGAAACACCCACACAGACAGACACAGAGAGACAAGACGGCTGTCATGGTGGCACCAATATTGACCTAACAGTGTCAATTACCGCTCTATAAAACTACGCCACGCTTTGATGGTACCGCCGTCCTATGAAACCAGCCCCCCTAGCATGACGGTGCGTGATAAAATATATCGACACCACCTCATAATATCGATTTCGCGAGCGTGGCAAATGTGATAAAATTTATCACGTGTTAAAATTCAATATGGCGGCTATATTTATTATATTTTAAAAGTTGGATGTCGATAAATCGCTTTATCTATCGCGTTTTCGAAGTCATGCTAGCCCGGCAGAGCTTTATTATTATCATAATATTACCTGTATCTAAGGTATCACTAACTACAGACACACATTCATAAGTATTTTCTATTAGTTTCAGAAGTCCGCATGAAACCCCTCATCGTCAAACCTCACACGGTAGTGCTAAGATATCACAGAAAAGTGCCGCCGTTCAAGGATACTATTGCAGGTAAAATACCAGATTGTTTTATGTCATTTTGGGCGGATTTTTCCGTCGCTAGATTACTTTTCATCATCAGCTCATATAATGTCCCCACCGAGGGGCACGAGCCTACCCTGAATTAAGGTGATTAGGCCTTAGTCAACCACAGACCGAGTGCGGGTTGGTCGACTTCACACACAACCCTAGAATTTCTTCCCAGGTGTGTTCAGGTTTCCTCACGATGTTTTCCTTCACCGTAAGAGCGTCGAAATTAACGAACTTATGAATTCGATAATTGAAAACACATTGGTACGTGGCGGGACTGGTGGGGTTCGAACCAGGTACCTTCCGATCGGAAGTCAACGGCCTTAACCCCTGCGCCACCGACGCTCTGATTATTCAGATTACTTTTAATCGAAGATTAAAATTTACGTTCGGCAGTTATTCCATACGGAAACTGTCAAACGTCAATTATATTTTTCGAATAAAAGGTATCTGGCGATCGAAAAATCAGACGTACATGTTCTGCAGTTTAGCTAGCTAAGCAGTAAGGGCGTGAGTTCGATTTCCACCCATTGCACTGTTGATCTGTCATTGTACCGTCAAAATAATATATCAATGGTTGACCATAGATACAAATATTCATAGGTAATAGGAAGATGAGAACAAAAGACTTTACGACGATAAGGTGAAACGAGTTGGTTAGGTTAGAACTGTGACCCCACACAGCGCGAGGTGAGCACGCGAATCGAATTTTACGATCTGGCCAAACGTTGATGAAAATATCGTGAAACGATAACAAATTAATGATCTGATCAAATTAAGTTGACCATATCATGAAATGTGACCACTTCATGAAATGGGCAAATTTACGACGGCGATAAATAAGATCATAGATAGATCGAATATTAGAAACGGCTAACCGCAGATCTCTTTAATTTATCCCTTCAACTTATCATATCCATTTCAGCCCCCCTGGCATGACTATGCGTGATAAAATATATAGACACCACGAAATAATATCGATTTCGCGAGCATGACCAAATGAATATGGCGTGCTACGATATGATAAAATTAAATATGGCGGCTATATTTATTATATTTTAACAGTTGGATGTCGTTAGATAGCTATATCGATTTCGCGAGCATGACCAAATGTAATTAAATTAATCACGTGGTAAAATTAAATAAGGCGGGTATTTATATCATATTTTGACAGTTTTATGTCGATAAATCGCTTTATCTATCGCGTTTTCGAAGTCATGCTAGCCCGGCTGGTTTTGTAACAAGCAAGATAATAGATAGATTGAATATTGGGAACGGCTGTAAAAAGATGGCCTATTGCAGACCTCCTTAAAACATATCCTTGGTCTACCGCAGACCTTTAAAAAACATCCTTTAACTACTCATACCGTCCTTACAGGCAAGCTGAACGCGGCGTGCATATCGGACATGAGCGTGTGCCGCGCGCGCCACTCGCGCGTGGGCTTCGGCCGCGGCGCCGCGCTCGTCTACGTCACCGCCTACCGCAGCCTCGCCGACCTGCCGGACGGTGAGGGTACAATAGATTGTATTGTAGCGACATCTACCACGAAAATCCTTACTAAACTGACGTGTGACCTGAATCGCGCAATCGAAATTTACCGAGCGATTGACCTTATATTCGAGAACCCGACTACAACCTATGGGTATCAGCACCCGTCTGGTGGGAGGGTCAGAGCGACTTCATCGGCCTTATTTGCGTTGCATTTTTAGTCCGGTTTAACAAAACCTGGTAAGCATTTGACACCTTGTCATTCAAATCTGTCACTTTGACAGTACTCAAAATTGATTGTAAAAACCTGGTTTAGTGCTAAACCAGACTAAAAATGCAACGCAAATAAGACAGCATGAGATGAGGAACGCAACGCCCTGTTCCACACCAACCCCAAACCCCCATCCCTGTTCTACCACCGAACGAGCACAGAAACAGATAAGCGTCACATATGGTTACACGCCATACATGGTAGATGTTCCACGAGCTCGCAGCGTTTCGTCCACTCTCATCATGCGAACAGCGAGTATGGAACTCCCTGCCAGCTTCTCTGTTACCTGATACATACAATCTGGGTCTTTTTAAGTCGCGAGTGTATAGGTACCTTCCATGCGAGCACGCTCCATCTTAGGCTGTATCATCGCTTTCCATCAGGCGAGTTACAGTCAAGTGCAAGCCTATTCTGGGTAAAAAAGAGTGGTCACCATGCCAAGACAGCCCCAATATGTGTGAAGCTACCCTAAAGTTGCAGGTCCGATTACCCCGGTGTAGTGTGTGCGGGGTGAATATTTGTGTGAACCACAAATGTTTACCCCGGTCTGGGTGTGTGTGAATGAGTGTGTGCGTAGTTTCTGATACCCTAGATACAAGTTACGGACTTAGTTAGGGGTCAGTTACTGTAATGAGATGATGGAGTGAATGATTGTGTCATATTTAAATCACTTTTAAGTAATTTTTCTCAACATTTCCACTCATTTCAATCTAAGCTGTTGTTTCCAGCGGCGTGGCTATGCGACCTGTCGGAGTACGTGGGCGGCCGCGAGCCCCACGACTGGTCGGAGCCCGTCGTCGCACGACTCGCGATCTGCCAGCCCGACAGCGCGTGTAATGTTATGGTGAGTAGTTTTGATACAGTCGAGGTAAGAAAAGGTTAAATCATAAACTTTATTTGCATTACTATGGGCTGATTTTTCCATCGCCAGATAACTTTTATTCGACGAATAAAATTGACGTTTGACAGATTTTGTATGAAATAACTGTCAACATTTCAAAGTTATTCGTCGAATAAAGTTATCTGGCGATGGAAAAATTGGCCAATAGTGTACATACATACATGAAGTTGTTAACATAATATACAAGCACTTAAAACTTAGTAGCCCTTGTCAGGCATAACAAATTTAATGTTAACAATAAAGGTTATTAACCAAAGTAAGTTATAGTACATACAAAAACTTAATATTATATAATTTTAAGTTAAGTATTTATAAAACAAAGAAACAACAACATAGAATTATATAACAAAGAATCTTGAATAAATAACTATTAAATATGCTTATAACCAAGAAAGGTTCGGTAACTTTAAAGTGCGCATTACATTACATTGAATTCAACATAATAATCGTATTCTTTGCGTTAAATTTTAAACCTAGTTTAACTTTAGTCAAATTTTCATCCCCTATTTTATCTGTTTGGGGGTAGAATTAATCAAAATCCTCTCTTAGCGGATGCCTACATCATAACATCTACCTGCATTCCTTTCAGCCCGATAAGTCCAGTGGTTTGGGCTGTGCGTTGATAGATCACTATGTCAGTACCTTTGAGTTATACACCCCTATTTTGAAAATACGGGACTTATTAAAATCAGAATATCTGTAGCAGTAACTGAATCCATATATCCAATAAAAATATCAAAAATGGTAGTTGATTACTTATCTTTAAAAAATACTAAATAAATGCCGTATTACCAGACGGCACACTAGCTATCAAGTATTCTGTGACGGCTCGGGTCGATGACCGCGCTCAGCTGTGTATCGCAGCGTTCGCCTGTTGTTCGGTGTAGAATAACAATAAAATTCGGCGGGATTTTGAAAAACTTTGACTTATCATAACTTTTTATATAAAAGCAAAAGAAAAAAACTAACTTCACTATTATATTGTCACCCGTCGTTTACATTAGCTGTGTGATTAAGTATCTCGAATTCAAAATAGGGGTGTATATATTTAATAAGATATTATCCCTCTCTCGACCACAGGACGTCCTCGCCCGCCAGCTAGACAGTCTGTTCGCGCACTCCACCTTCCAAGATACAGGCGTTTGTCCCCGACTTCAGCTGCATTCGTCGCCCGCTGAGCGGAGATTGGTGCTTACCAAACTGATGGGCGATGCGCAGAGTGTTAGACATTATACGCCGAGGGTAAGTTGTTTTTTCAATTGTCTTAGAGCCCGCCCAGAGACGGCGGAATCCGCGCGGACGCAAACCGCGCGGTTCCAAGCTTGTGTGCTCCGCGCGGTGTTTTTATTTATTTTATTTTTATTTATTTTCCAAAAACTTTACACATATCATTAGATGTAAGTACTTATTTCCTAATGCGATAGTGTACTAAGGGCCGATTTTTCCATCGCCAGATAACTTTATTCGACGAATAACTTTGAAATTTTGACAGTTATTCCATACAAAATCTGTCAAACGCCAATTTTATACGTCAAATAAAAGTTATCTGGGGATGGAAAAATCGGCCCTAAATTAACATAATTAGTTTAAATCCTTAAGAATAACAAATTACTTTCAATGCTATAATTGTGAATTCACTCATGCTACAACAAAATAGGTCAACTTCCACCGCTATTATATTAAGAGTGTGGAATGTGCGGGACAGTGGTGACATCCTACTAATATTATAAAGAGGAAAGATTTGTTTGTTTGTTTGTTTGTATGTATGTAACGAATAGGCTATAGGCTCCGAAACTACTGAACCGATTTCAATAATTCTTTCACCATTAGAAAGCTACATTCAACCTGAATAACATAGGCCCCGTATTCCCACGGGAACGAGAACCACGCGGGTGAAACCGCGGGGCACTGCTATCTTTAATAAGTTAGTGCGCGCCTGCGGTATTGATAACAGCGTTGTATGAACATTCAAGTACGATGCCATAAATAGTTAGTTTTAATTTAATTTAATTTGTATTTTTATTATTTACTATGGGTTATTTAATTGCCTGCAAATAAAGATTTATTATTATTTATAAATAAAGCCACGCGCGTTCGATTCGCGCGGATTCCGCCGTGTCTGGACTGGCTCTAATCAGCCTATACACGTTGGCAGAGCTGAGGCCAACGCGAGCCAAGGCAAATGAATACAAGGCCAGTGGTACTACGTATACACGAGCCGAGTGATGGCAAGACAATGCAAATACACTGTCCACACATTGTTAAGGCTGTATAAGAATATTCTTCCTTGAAACAATCTAATTACTAACGTATTTTTATTTTTTGTCAGTTTACTGTTGTTTTGTAAAACTAGAGATTACATAAATTGTTTGCGACGTATCTCTCCTTACTTCCCTTCTAATATTATAAATGCGAAAGTAACTCCGTCTGTCTATCTCGATGAGACGACCTCGATGGAAGAGTGGTCACCATGCCGGACTGCCATCCGTAAGGTTGCGGGTTCGATTCCCGTGCGGGGTGAATATTTGTGTGAACCACAAATGTTTGTCTCGGTCTGGGTGTGTGTGAATGAGTGTGTGCGTAGTTTCTGATACCCTAGATACAAGTTACGGACTTAGTTAGGGGTCAGTTACTGTAATGAGATGATGTAGTGAATGATAGTGAATGAATGATCTGTTACGCTTTCACGCCTAAACCACTGAACCGATTTTGATTAAATTCAGATCAGAGTTAAACTAGAGCTTGGGAAAGGATGTAGGCTACTTTTTATCCTAAATTTCCTGCGGGATATGTTTCAGGGGGGATGGAACCGCTAGTTATACACCCCTATTTTGAAATTACGGGACTTATTAAAATCAGAATATCTGTAGCAGTAACTGAATCCATATATCCAATAAAAATATCAAAAATGATAGTCGATTACTTATCTTTAAAAAATACTAAATAAATGCCGTATTACCAGACGGCACACTAGCTATCAAGTATTCTGTGACGGCTCGGGTCGATGACCGCGCTCAGCTGTGTATCGCAGCGTTCGCCTGTTGTTCGGTGTAGAATAACAATACAATTCGGCGGGATTTTGAAAAACTTTGACTTATCATAACTTTTTAAATAAAAGCAAAGGAAAAAAAAACTGACTTCACTATAATATTGTCACCCGTCGTTTACATTAGCTGTGTGATTAAGTATCTCGAATTCAAAATAGGGGTGTATATTAATGTGTATTTCAGTTCGGCGTATCGGGAGGATACTGTTACGAAGTATGGCAACTCTGTGAGGCGTTGTGGGGAGCTGACCTCGAGAACGATGGTGAGATAATACTATTCTATAGTTCTGTGTATTTCGGAATGGCCGGACTGATTAATGAGACTTTTACATGAAGATATAGCAAATAGATAGGATCTTAGGAGCGAGGGAATCGACTTAAATAAGTACGTAAAAACATCCTGTTGTATTATATAGTTATATATAATGACGTACGTTTCGTTTAATAATAAAATAAGTAGGAGCTTATATTTTAAAAAATTTTAGCTCTGATTTTTTGTAGAAATTGGAATAACGAGTGGAAAGATAAGACATGAAAATGTATACAAATGACATTAAAGTCAAAATGACAGTAATAGTTCCAATTAGTTTCGTCGGGTCAGATCAGTTTCATACTATTGTGCCACAATATTTTCTGTTCCGGTGACAGAGTCGCTGTAATCGCATCTTTTGGTTGTCAGTTTATTGAAAATATATCCCAATGACATTAGAGTCACAATGACAATAGTAGCTTCCAATTTTGGCCGCCGGCACAGAAAATATTGTGACTCAATAACTATCATTTTGTGTTTGACATTGACAGGCATCCCGGGCACAGATGACATGTCGATAGTGAGCCGTCACCGCAAGTTGTTAGAGTGGATGACAGGCGCTGTCAGAGCTGTCACCGACCAGGAGCTCAGCAAGCCGATACATGTTGAGGACGAGGATGGTACGTGTTTATATTTATTTATTTTGTTGAGGAAAATATGTCGTGTCTTATAAGGAGGTGAAAAAGGACAGGCCGATGGAAGGAGTTGCACCTGTTACATACAGAAAGAAAGAAAGAAACAGTTTATTTAAACATCACACACTATTTAGACAATAACATTAAATTAAAAATTTAAAAATCCCCCAAAACAATTACTTCCAAACCCTTTGCAACTTTTAAACGGGTCAACCGATTTTCATCAAACATGACTAAGAGCACTCGCACGTAAGTCCCCTTTAATACATTAAACTATATTGAAATCGGTTCATTCGTTCGGGAGCTATGATCCCACAGACAGACAGATACACACACACACAGACACGTCAAACTTATAACACCCCTCTGTTTGCGTCGGGGGATAAAAAATATAATAAACCTATTTTAGTTAAAATATGTTTTGTCACTTTCGCTCTTTTACAAATGATAGATGGTGTGACAGGCGTAAAACACTTAACTAAAATAGGTTTATGAAATGTTTATGGATAAGACAGGATAAGACACACACACAGACACGTCAAACTTATAACACCCCTCTTTTTGCGTCGGGGGTTAAAAAAGACGTAATAAACAAATACAATAGAAACACACACATACTATAAACAGTGGGTGATGAATAAAAGGACCCAACTCCGCATAACGCTGTGATGCATGAAGCATCACAACACTGATTAACAGTTGGCTCCTCTACCATACATTAACATTATATTATTGCAAGCTTTTATTTAGTGTCACCTGTCCCGTTGTCTGTAATCAAATCTTGCCATTTTTCGACCACTTCTGGTTATCCGATTGAGCTGTTTGGTCGATAAGTCCCATGACAATGCAATAAAAGTTAAAAAAAAATGTTTTTTTTACTTCTTGTTTTCGTTGCAGAATGTGACAAGCACAGCGCTCGAATTTGGACCTTATTGCTGGGCGGTAGGGTCGTGGAGGCGTGTCGCGTCGCACGGGACAATGGGGACTTGAATATGGCCACGCTTATAGCACAGGGCGCTGGTGAGTACAATAGGGATAATTTTTTTTTTAATATTTTTCATTTATATAGTTACTTATATTCTTTTTTGTCATTATAAGCATATTTAATAGTTATTTGTTCAAGATTCTTTGTTATATAATTCTACGTTGTTGTTTCATTGTTTATATCTTTGTTTATTCTTTGTTTTTATAAATACTTAAAATTATCTAATATTAAGTTTTTGTATGTACTATAACTTACTTTGGTTAATAACCTTTATTGTTAACATTAAATTTGTTATGCCTGACAAGGGCTACTAAGTTATAAGTGCCTGTATACAGGGCCGAGCCGACCTCCCACAGCGCCTGTGTGCGAAACCTATGAAGCGCCTCTTTTTCACTGTGTGTGCGAAATCTATGAAGTGCCTCTTTTTGGGGGGGGGGGTGTTTGCGCTCTTTAGATTAAAAACGGCTTTTACCCCCCAGATATCGAAAATTAAAAAATACGAGGTGGGGGGATGAAAATATGGTAATATGGTCTCCCATATTACCATACTTTCATCCCCCCACCTATGGATATGTTGTTGTGGTGTAACAAAAATAATTTGGATGGCGGCCGCGGCGCCCCTATTGTCTTGGCGCCTGTGTGCGCCGCACACATCGCACATATGGGCGGCTCGGCCCTGCCTGTATATTATGGTAACAACTTGTATATACACTTAGTAATGCAAATAAAGTTTATGTTTTATTCAAAAATATATTCTTTTTTCACGTAAACGACAAGGCACCTAGTATTTAGACAGTCTGATTTTTGTTTCATAATTCACAAAATAATGTCGATTACAGACGGTGAGTTAAGTTAAGGAAAACTGTGTGAGAAACTGTCAAGTTTTTTTTTAATTTTTCAATTCATGACACACACTTTTCAAGTTACTCGAATTGAGATGCAATGGCGAGCGGGACGCTTTAAAATGTACGCAGGTGCAACAGAGATAGATAGCTACAGGTCAACGTACGATATTCTCTATAAAATACGACAGGGTTTTAGCTTAGCTTGCTGCCTGCAGTCGGCATTACGCTCGGTAGATCTTTCTTTAATAAAAAGTTAACATTTAAATGTTTTCAGGCGACCCCTCGTTCCGTTCCCTAATCTCCCGCCAGCTCTCCCTGTGGCGGGAGTGCGGCGCCGAGGCCCTGATGTCGTCCCACCGGCGCGCGACGCTCCAGCTGCTGGCCGGCGGCGCCGCCAGACTACAGCTGGCAGACGTGGATTGGATGAGGGCGCTACACGCTACTGCTAGGTGAGGAGCGGGGATTATTCTTGATTAGCTGTGCCCCGCGTAGTTCCCTATCCCGTGGGAATGTGGGGATAAAATTGCACTAAAAATCTTCCTCTTGAATTACTCTATCTATTACCAATCCGCATCAAAATCCGTTGCATAGTTTTAAAGATCTAGGAGGAGATCGCTCCGTAACTAGATGCGGCTGTTTTCCCTCGACCACAATCATTCGACCGTCGCCTAAATTACTCTAAGGGCCGATTTTTCCACCGCCAAATAACTTTTATTCGATGAATAAATTGACGTTTGACAGTTTTTAACCCCCGACGCTAAAAGAGGAGTGTTATAAGTTTGACGTGTCTGTGTGTGTGTGTGTATCTGTCTGTGGCATAATAACTCCCGAACGGATGAACCGATTTCAATTTTTTTTTTTTGTGTATTAAAGGGGACTTACGTGCGAGTGTTCTTAAACATGTTTGATGAAAATCGATTGACCCGTTTAAAAGTTATGGATGGGGGTTTGAAAGTAATTGTGTTGAGGGTTTTTTTAATTTTTTTATTTAATTATTGTATGAAATAACTGTCTAAATTTCAAAGTTATACCTCGATTAAAGTTTTCTGGCGATGAAAAAATAGGCCTAAATATAATAATCTTTATATTTATAAAATAACTAGCTGCGCCCCGCGGTTTCACACGCGTAGTTCCCGTTCCCGTGGGAATTTCGGGATAAAAAATAGATGTTGGCTGATTCTCAGTCCTACTGAATATGCTTACAAAATTTCATGAGAATCGGTCAAGCCGTTTCGGAGGAGTATGGCAACGAAAACTGTGACACGAGAATTTTATATATTAGATTATCTTTAAGTCACCTAAATATAATAATCTTTCAAACAAAAACATTGTTCCAGATTCCTGTGCCCCCAAGTACCGACCCTGGAGCGAGTGATCCACAAATACGAGAGCCTCTTTAAGGACGCTGATGACACAGAGGAGATGGATCTGAGCACTGTGCACGAGGATCTGGGCGTGCAGTGTCCTGTGCCACCATATTTGCAACATTTTAGTGAAGAGGTAAATCAATAGTTATTTATGGTACAAGTGAGGTAAGTTGGTGATTACTCCCGAGGCGCTATTGAGGCCCGAGCCGTTAGGCGAGGGTCTGAAGATAGCCGAGGATAGTAATCATCAATACACGCGAGTACCATACAACGTTTTTCAACACATTTGCGAAGAAATTATCATTTTTGGCTAATAAATAAACAGTTTTTCTATTCGCGCGCATTCAACACAACAATGGTGATCGGCCATAGACTAAAAAAATATACCTACTTATTAAAAAAAAAAATGAATGAATGAATGGAATCGACCATAGACCTACTAAAAGTAAGGCAACATAGATGAAGTTTGTTTTTAAAAATGTATGGACACAATTTTTTTGGTATCGAAACTTTTTTAAAAACAAAGCAATTTAAAAGAACAATCTATAACTCACTAGTGAATAAAACGTGTCATTATTCAACTGTTTTTGCACAAATAAGAGCCCCTTTATGAGCAAGTGTGTTGAAAAATCATTTATTCAATTAAGGCCTCAATGAAGCACTTGTGAACGTCACTGAATCTACCACCGATTCGGAATTACATCAGCCGAGAAGAATCGGCAAGAAACGAGGGCTGGTATTTTTTTTAAATAAAATGAAATACAAATTTCACTTATAACTAATGTCAACAATAAAAAAACATGTCAAAAGGTATATAAAAAAATCTATAAATAAAGTAGTAAAATATTTACATAGGTCACTAAAAATAGCATATTGAGGTTGCGTGTGCAGAAATTTAATGCCTACTCAATGTAAGAAATAAATATAATAATCATTCACTACATCATCTCATTACAGTAACTGACCCCTAACTAAGTTCGTAACTTGTATCTATGGTATCAGAAACTACGCACACACTCATTCACGCACACCCAGACCGAGACAAACATTATGTGGTTCACACAAATATTCACCCCGCACGGGAATCGAACCCGCAACCTTACGGATGGCAGTCCGGCATGGTGACCACTCTGCCATCGAGGTCGTCAAATACTTTATATTGTTTCAAAGAAAAATATTTGTTTGTTTGTAACCAATAGGCTCCAAAACTACTGAACCGATTGCAAAAAATATTTCACCATTAGAAAGCTTTATATTTTATCCCCGTATTTCCACGGGAACGGGAACTACGCGGGTGAAACCGCGAGACGTCGCTAGTCCTAATATAAAAAGTCAACTATCCATGTCCATAACAGCCATTTTAAAATGACGTCTATATTGAGTGTCCCCTATATTGTCGGTAGCGCTCCGCCCCCCGGCCGCTGGACCTCCGCTACGAGCTGATCCGCGCGCGGGCGCTCCACACGCGCGCCAAGATGTCGCCCGCACATTACACCGAAGACCCTGCTGATTATTCGCTCAGGTATGTACTCGTATCACTATCACTACATAGTATAAAACAGTATCTAATATATAAAATTCTCGTGTCACAGTTTTCGTTGCCATACTCCTCCGAAACGGCTTGACCGATTCTCATGAAATTTTGTGAGCATATTCAGTAGGTCTGAGAATCGGCCAACATCTATTTTTCAACCCGAAATTCCTACGGGAACGGGAACGGGAAATACGCGTGTGAAACCGCGGGGCGCAGCTAGTAAAACTATATATTTAAAAAAATATATATTGGGTAGGGAAAATGTTGATCCATGAATCCACTAATACGAAAAGAAAGAAGAAGTATAAAACAAAGTCGCTTTCTCTGTCCCTATGTATGCTTACATCTTTAAGGCGAGGTTACTAGTCAAATTTCGGTTTTTGAGGGGGTGAAGCAGACGGGTGGCGGACGGAAGATCTAGTCTAACTTCCCCCTGCCTCGTGACTGCGATTGTGCAATTGTACAAACTGCTTTATCTCAAAATGATTATTGTCAGAATGTTTTGAATTATAAGGCCCGCCGCTAACTATGATGTTTTGTTGCCGTGACTTTTTATCACTATCACCTGCTGTCACTCACAATGCGCTATACTGAATCTTATCTAGGGTGTCAAATCGCGTTAATTTTTGTTATGGGGTTCAAAGAGGTTTGAGGTCGTGATTGATATACGTAGTCCTCTTGAAATACGTAGAAGAAAAATGAAACGAAAATAAAAACGCTACTGAGTGCATCCTATATAATGCAAATGATAATAATAAGGAAAATTGTACACGATATATTCGGCCGGCCGAATGACAATAAGTCACACCAGTGAGCATGTTTCATATCGCTGGAACTATTTGTCACGTTACCATAATGAGCGCACTCTTTATAGCTTACATATATTTTTTTTGCGCTCGACTTAGTGACAAAAAATCACAGTCAGCGGCGAGCCTAACATTTCGAATAGCTTAAAGCCTAAAAAATAGAGCAGATAACCGTACAGAGACAAAGCTTCATAAGAACGTGTAAAATTATTACCTGTTTTGGCAAGGTTGTCAAATAATAAAAGTGCTCTATGACAACAATCAAACCAATTTTAGTTTCAGAGATTGGCAAACAAAAATGTAAAATTAATGAACGATACTTAAAAATAAAACTAGGTAGTTAAAAACGTGACTTTGTCTATGCTCTGTGGGGTCTCGCAAGGTTTTTAATCACTCCAAGACTGCCTTTAACCCGCGGCATGTAAAATATGGAAATTCAATACAAGATAATAGTTATTTATGGTACAAGCGAGGTAAGTTGGTGATTACTTCCGAGGCGCTATTGAGGCCCGAGCCGTCAGGCGAGGGTCTGAAGATAGCCGAGGATAGTAATCATCAATACACGCGTTTACCATACAACGTTTTTCAATACATTTGCGAAGAAATAATCATTTTTCGCTAATAAATAAACAGTTTTTCTATTCGCGCGCATCCAACACAACAATGGTGATCGGCCATAGATTAAAAGATAATACTCATTAAAAAAATCGAATGAATAAATTAATGGAATCGACCATAGACCTACCAAAAGTAAGGCAACATAGTTGAAGTTTGTTTTTAAAATGTATGGACACGATTTTTTTTTGGTATCGAAACTTTTTTGAAAACTAAACAATTAAAAAAAAAATCTATGACTCACTAGTGAATCAAGCGTGTCATTATTCAACTGTTTTTGCACAAATAAGAGCCCCTTTATGAGCAAGTGTGTTGAAATGAGTATTTAAACGATTATATAAAAACACAAATTTTAATAACTATGGCAAATATCAAATCAGTAGGTATTGTAGTTTTTACGTAAAATGGACCACAAAACTGAATAGATTGTTCCGCCAGGCGGACTCCGCTTTGCTCGCCCTAATAAATATATCGCGGGCTTCAAACCAAAGGGGCGTATACGCAAAAATCCAAAAAAAATTTTATTACGTCAATGTATTCTAATTATATCGACACATCTACTGACTTTATTTCATAATTATCGGTTAAATATTTTTTAAGATAATAAACAAAATAATATTAGACGTATGTCTCTGAGTAAAATATTTTTCCGAACCAGAAAGGCGTACTAAAGACGAATCACGAATCGTTTGTGTTTATTTTCATTTTTTCTTTTTATTATTGTTTAACTTTTATGTTGAACTTAAAAAAAATATTTGAGAATATTATTTGTTTTATTTTCACCTTCACAAACGTGAAATTGATATACTTACGTCTGTATTGGAATAATGTTATTTTCCTATTTTTGACAAGCCAAATGGACGTATAATGAACGAAAATGGTGGTGAAATAGAGGACTTTTTTAAATAATAAATGACTGTAATAAAATATTTCTCATCATTTATATAAACTTCATTTGGTTTTTTTTATTTTGCGTTACAAATAAAAAAATTGTTTTATACGTCCATTCCTTGAAAGCATTTTCTTGGAAAAAATAACAATCAGTTTATCTAATACTGTCGAACCATATAGACGTAATCGCGATATTATGGGTAACAAATTATATTTTTCAATAAATAAGCCTTTCACATAATAAAGAACGTAAATTTATGAAACACGTAAAAAAATTCAAAAATGTAGGCACATTACAAAAAAAGTTATTAAGTTTTTTGGCTCTCCTGAAAAGTGAGGGTTTTGCTTGTACGCCCCTTTGGTTTGAAGCCCGCGATATGTTTTCAAAACACTTGCTCATAAAGTGGCTCTTATTTCTCTGCAATCAGGCACAGAATGACACCTATTACTCACCAGTGAGTTATAGATTTTTTTAAGTTGCTTTGTACATATTTAAAAAAGTTTCGATACCAAATCATTCATTCGTTCATTTTTTTATAAGTATATTATTTTAGTCTATGGCCGATCTCATTGTTGTTTTAGATGCGCGCGAATAGGAAAAATGTTTATTTATTAGCGAAAATTGTATTTTATAATTATTGTGTTCGCAAGTGTGTTAAAAAACGTTGTATGATACACGTGTGTATTGGTGATTACTATCCTCGGCTATCCTCCTCAATAGCTCCTCGGTGGTAAGCACCAACTTTACAAACTTGTACTATAAATAACTAATATCTGTATACTCATAACGATAAATTTTAATAAAGAAGAAAATCAATAAAAAAAAACACTCTACGTGCCTGTTTAGCAGGGCAACCGATTCGTGAGGTTGTATGAAGCTTTGTCTCTGTACGGTTATCTAATCAATAATCATGTGTCAGAGTATAACTGAGTATTTATACTTGCCGTGCCCCTCGGTTTCACCCACGTGCATTCTGTTTTTTAATGCGATAAAATTTGAAAATTCAGGTTCAATTTACCAGGTATCCAAGAATTTAATACGCGAAAGACAATTAATGATATAATAAGAAACAAACATTCTCAATATTTTTCATCATCATATTATGTCCTCACCGAGGGGCTTGAGCCTACTCTATTAGGCTTTTGTTAAAAGTCTATTAGGATATTACATTTATTTATTTATATGAATTTATTGAACTACTGATTTCAAGTACCTGATAGGCTATATACCTAATCCAAAAATAATACTGAATGTAAAACTTTACATTACTGAAGTAAGTATTTTTAAATCAATCCAGTAACGAGTTGATTGGACTAAACTTTGAACAGTTTGGTCAAACCGTGTCATTTTTCATAGGTACTTTGTCAATTTTTGTACCCATCATAACTTCATAAAGTCTGATCCGAATAATAAAATTTACACGTACATAAAAATGGAAATGGATCATCAATTTTTTTTTGTCCTGTACTGGACAAACTACTTAGTTTTACTATATTTGTATTATCATAGCTAGTGTCAAAAATCTTCTGAAAGTTTGTCAACGACTCGAAAAAAATATTATAGACGTGCCGTGTCAACATTCGCGACTCTCAAAAATAGCGTAAATTGTACATATGTATGAAAGAGACAAAGGCACATGACGAAAGGGAAAGAAAATAAGTGCCACATCTATAGTTCATTCGTATTCGTTGACGATTGTGCAATCGGTGTTTATATTTTTATCTTTGTCTGAAATATTAAAATGTTATATAGAGTACCGCTTGTCTGATCATCACGAAATATTATAGTAATGTAGTTCAGGCAATTAAAATCTTAGTTTTATTCATATCCCGTTGTTTAGCAATGTAAAAAAAACAGCATTGAGCACGAGGAGAAGTGATACACGTCCGTCTAGCACCACCGCTCAGCGGTCACTGTCGCACTGCATTGAAAGGAAAGAGAAGCGCAATGACAACCTCGAAACGGCTCAAATAAGACTGGATAAAAACATGAAATTCAATAATTATTAGTGAAAAGCTTTAATGATTAAAAAATCTTTCGGGTGAGACTTATTTATTTATCTTTACTAAGCGTATTCGAAGTTTCGTGGTACCAGCTCTTATACTTTTTACGTAGACCGCAAAAACAAATTTTAAAAGCACAATTTTCAAAATGAAAATGTATCGAGAAAATGTAATGCTATCGTGTTTCGGTGCGGGTCAAGTTTAGTTAAAGAACCAAAGTTGCATATAATACATAAAATAGTTTTGTATTAATAGTAGAAATATCATAACCAGTCTTCCGAAAACGGGCATTTGGCATCTCAGAGCCCCTTAAAACTACGCAACGGATTTTGATGCGGTTTGTTTTAATAGATAGAGTGATTCAGTGGGGAGGTTTTTAGCATAATTTTATCCCCATATTCCTACAGGAACGGGAACTACGCGGGTAAAACCGCGGGGCACAGCTAGTATAACTATAAAAGCTGTAACATATATCTAATTGTACCATATTTCATAACCAACGTTCTATTTGACAGTTTCCTCCTGAACGTGTGGTTTGGCACTATCGACGCGCCGACCGCCATAGGCGTAGCGGAACAGCTGGAGGCTGCCGGCCTGTGGCACCGCGCCGTGCAGGCGCTGCTCTATATACCCGATGATAAAATGTACGTATAATGGGTGTGGAAATGTTAAATCCTAACTAATATTATAAATGCGAAAGTAACTCTGACTGTCTGTCTGTAACCTTTTCACGGCCAAACTACTGAACCGATTGACTTTAAATTTGGTACAGGGGTAGCTTATGGTCCGGGGAAGAACGTTTTATCCCGAAATTCCCACGGGATCGGGAGCAACGTGGGTGAAACCGCGGGGCACAGCTAGTAGTCTATATCTATGATTGTGACTTATAGTGCCACAATCTTTTCTGTGCCGGTGACAGCGTCGCTGTAATTTTTCCCCCTTTTATCCCCTTGGGGGTAGAATTAATCAAAATCCTAGCGGATGCCTCCGTCATAACATCTACCTGCATGCCAAATTTCAGCCCGATATGTCCAGTGGTTTTGGGCTATGCGTGTCAGTTAGTCAGTCGGTCGCTATTTAACCCCCGACGCAAAAAGAGGGGTGTTATAAGTTTGACGTGTCTGTGTGTGTGTGTGTGTGTCTGTCTGTCTGTGGCATCATAGCTCCCGAACGGATGAACCGATTTCAATTTAGTTTTTTTTTATTAAAGGGGACTTACGTGCGAGTGTTCTTAGACATGTTTGATGAAAATCGGTTGACCCGTTTAAAAGTTATGGGGGTTTGAAAGTAATCATGTTGGGGGTTTTTAAAATTTTGAATTTAATTTTATGAGTTATATTATATATTTAGATTATCTATACTTCTATACTATCTATACTAATATTATAAAGAAGTAAAGTTTGTGTGTTTGTTAAATTGTAATCTCGGGATCTACTGAACCGATTTCAAAAATTCTTTCACTCATGGGTAGCTAATTTATCAGTGCGTACCATAGGCTATATTTTATCCCTGTTTTCACACGGGAACGGGAACTACGCGGTGGAAACGGCGGGGCGTCGCTTGTAATTAATATTTTTTTTGTTTCCAGCCGAGCCCACCTGGTCAAAGCTGTGTTGTCCCGTAACGCGCCCTCTAGCGCCGACACGGCGGAACTACAGAGCCGCATTGAGCTCATCAGGAAGCTGCGAGTGCCCGACAAGTGGCTGCTCTTGGCGATGGCGCATCGCGCTAAGTATGAGGTACGGAAAGTAAAGGAGGATGCCAGAAAATGTATGAACTCTGGTACCCCCTCCAATAGCTATATGTAATATATCGTTGGATAGCCATAGTTGAGCTGAACAAAAGTTACTATAGAGTCAAGGTCCAAATCTTAGTCCGATCAGAGTTATGCAGTACCAAACATATCAGTTTATCATAATATCATCCAAGTAGATTGATAAAAAACAGTGTAAGGCTTTTGGACGACGTTGTAGGTTGTTTATTAGATTTCTGATGGTGTGCTACCCTCATAAATCTCAATTCTACGAGGCACTGCTATTGTTAAATATATCCTACTATCCTACTAATATTATTAAGCCGAATGTTTGTGAGTGTGGATGTTTAGATGTGTGGATGTTTGTTCCTCTTTCACGCAAAAACTACTGACTGGATTTTAATAATATTTGGTACAGATGATCCTCATACCTAGGAATAACACATAGGATACTTTTTGTCCCAAAATTCCCACGGGATAAGGTACCACGCGGGTAAAACCGCGGGGCACTGCTAGTTGTCTATACATGTATTTTCATAACTTTCAGCACAAGCCATCCCTGGAAGTGGAACACCTGGTGGGTGCTGAGGAGTGGAACGCGGCGCACAAGTTACTCATCGACAAACTGTTACCTGACGCCGTGCTAGCCGGTGAGTAGTTCAAAAATTTATGTATGGTATCCCTAATTGTATATTATACTAGCAGCGCCCCGTGGAATAATGACTTCGTTCGCGTGGAATAATGACTTCCGGCAGATTTTAGGTATTTCCTCCTTTTCTCCCCCAAGGGCGGAATTTCCAAAAATCCTCTCTTAGCGAATGCCTACGTCATAACATCGGGTCCATATTGGCTCACCTAAAGTTCTTTACCCGAAAATGTTTTTCCTAACTATTTGTAGTCCGAATGATCATTCTTCCTAAAAATTTTCATCCTAAAGTTTTAATTCATACTATTTGTAGTGCTACCGACGATGCTCATAACACTGATGTGTCCGAAAATTTTAATTACTAACATCATTAATGTAAATATATTTAAACTCCTACTGTTTTTTATCATAACGCTTTTATCCCTAAACATACTTACCATAATATTTTCACTCATGCTCAGAAAGAAACATTTACCAAGTGTAATAAAAAATATATACGGGTAGAAGATGATATTTATAGTTTTAATGATTATTATACGACTCGTTTACGGTTATGCTTATGGCCTGGGAGTTTACCATAACCATAACTAAAGGACCAATTCGGTTCTGGCACTTCGCCGGCCGCTGCCGCGGCACGCTCGCTACGCTCGCTCGGCTCGTGCGTTGGGGTCACAGTTCTAACATAACCTAAACCAATAATTAGGAATAGGACCGATTCGTTACTGGAACTTGACTGAATGATTGGAGCAGGACTCTGGTTTTGCTCGCTCGGCTCGTGCGTTATATGTTATACCTACATGTTATGTAAAAACACAGTTACGAAAAATTTATGTATATAATATTGATTATAATAAATAAAAATAAATCTAAACAAAAAAGATATTACTTTGAATAATAGTATGAACGATGGTTATGTTGAGAAAATATAGGAAAACAAATGTTTCGGAATTAAAACATTAGTGATAAAGATTTTAGGAGTTGCGATTGTTAGGATAAAAAATGTTAGGAAGAAAATTTTCGGATTTCCAATTATCGGAGTTGAAATTTTAGGTGAACTTTGGCGCACCCCATAACATCTACCTGCAAGCCAAATTTCAGCCCGATCCGTCCAGTGGTTTGGGCTGTGCGTTGATATTGTTAGATCACTGTCAGACAGTCAGTCACCTTTGAGTTATATATATTTAGATGTCTCAATAACCACATCAAATAAATTGTAACTAAATTAGAAAATATTAATAATAAACTGAATTGAATATATATTTAGATTTTTAAATTTAAATGTTGTTCCAGACAACCTCCAAAGCATAGCCCCAATATTATCGAAGCTGCAGGCGGCAGCCATGCGACACGAGGTGCACGGCTGGCAGAGCGGCGGGCAGGCGGTGTACCAGTACTTGCAAGTCTGTGATGAGGTAAGGCGTTAGTGATCGAGCGAGCAATGCGAGCGAAGTGTTTTGAGCAGCGGGTCTAATATGGTATTATTTCTGCCGCTTAAATTATCAAATGATTTGCTGAATTTAAAATTTAATAAATATTTTTTTATTTAAACCATTTATTTCCACATATAATACAAAATATAAAGTTACATAATCTATCTATACACCCCTATTTTGAAAATATGGGACTTATTAAAATCAGAATATCTGTAGCAGTAACTGAATCCATATATCCAATAAAAATATCAAAAATGATAGTCGATTACTTATCTTTAAAAAATACCAAATAAATGTCGTATTACCAGACGGCACACTAACTATCAAGTATTCTGTGACGGCTCGGGTCGATGACCGCGCTCAGCTGTGTATCGCAGCGTTCGCCTGTTGTTCGTTGTAGAATAACAATAAAATTCGGCGGGATTTTGAAAATCTTTGACTTATCATAACTTTTTAAATAAAAGCAAAAGAAAAAAACTAACTTCACTATTATATTGTCACCTGTCGTTTACATTAGCTGTGAGATAAGGTATCGCAATTTCAAAATAAGGGTGTATATATAAAAGAAAGTCGTGTTAGTTACGCCACTTATAACTCAAGAACGGCTGGACCGATTTGGCTGAAAATTGGTGGGGAGGTAGATAAGAACCAGGAAAAGGACATAGGATACTTTTTATCCCGAAATTACCTCGGGAACGGGAACGGGAACTACGCGTGTGAAACCGCGGGGCACAGCTAGTAATGTTATAAAATAAAACAATTTACGACGTAGTGGAGCAGACTCAGTGTATTATTATTTATTTATTTAATGTTATCTTTTTAGCCTTAACTGCTGCTTTCACGTATTCTTTCATTGAAAATAGGACTGTCACTTTCAGTTCTGGTATATTTCTATCCTGGCCCGACGAAACGCTCAATTCTGTGACTTAAGAAGTGATAGTCCCATATCATTCATATTTGAATATTATTTTTGTTACGAGGTGAAAACTTACAGCATTATACTATCCAAACTTTTGATCCCTAGATTCGCGCGGCGTCAGCAGGCTCTGGCGGCGTAGCGACGCGGCTGGAAGGCTTGCGACCCGCGGTAGTGGCGGCCTGCAACGCGCTCAGCAACATGCCCGATACGTATGTATACAGATATTATAGGTGATACGTTGTGTGTGTTATATTAGGAAATAATATGTGTTCAATATACACTCCTATTTGGATTTCGCGACACTTATTAATTTGAGGATATCTGTAGCAGTAACTGAATCCATATATCCAATAAAAAATGACAAAAATGATAGTCGATTACTTATCTTTAAAAAATATTAAATAAATGCCGTATTACCAGACGGCACACTAGCTATCAAGTATTCTGTGACGGCTAGGGTCGATGACCGCGCTCAGCTGTGTATCGCAGCGTTCGCCTGTTGTTCGGTGTAGAATAACAATAAAATTCGGCGGGATTTTGAAAAACTTTGACTTATCATAACTTTTTAAATAAAAGCAAAAGAAAAAAACTAACTTCACTATTATATTGTCACCCGTCGTTTACATTAACTGTGTGATTAAGTATCTCGAATTCAAAATAGGGGTGTATTACTATACGTCAACAAAGCATTTAACTGCGATATAATCATGTTATTACCGATGTCTGTAATAAATTGTTAAGAGCAATGTCTATAACTGTGTGTATATTCCCCAGCGGCCCCCCCCGCTGGCAGTCGGCCCGCTGCGAGCTGGGCGCGCGGCTGGTCCAGCTGTGCGTGGCGGGCGCCGTGGGGCCCGACACGCTGGCGCTGGTGCTGGGCACGCTGCGCCTGCCGCCCGACTGCACCGCGCACGCCACGCACAAGGTACGGGTACAGAGAGGGAGGGACACACACACACACTATCACAGACATCCCACACTCGGTCACACTCAAACATGCACTCACAGACAGTCTTATATACACTTACACACTCCTTCTTCTTCGTGTCGATTGACAAGACTTTTTTAACAATCAAGTTATATATTAGAACACCAATGAGCGGCCACCTCGATGGCGTTAGGTTGGCATGACATAAGGTCATCCAGAGTACAGCTATTGGGACATGATGGGCACTCCAAAAGATGTGACATTGTTTGTGCTGCGCCCCATGAGCAATTTGTATCGGTCGCACTTATCATGTTCCATTTGGCCAGGTTGCACCTGCAGCGACCCACCTGTGTTCGGAGTCTGTTCGTGTATTTCCACACCGGCCATGGAAGAAGAAGACTTACACACTCACAAACCATCTTCCACTATACACAATTACAAACGCACACGCACTAACACAGTTTTAAATAAACACGCACTCACACACGTCCCACTCAATCTCACATACGTGTTATTACACGAACACACACATACAGACTGACACATCATCATCAGCTCATTACAATGTCCCCACCGAGGGGCACGAGCCTACCCTGAATTAGGGTGATTAGGCCTTAGTCAACCACGCTGGCCAAGTGCGGGTTGGTCGACTTCACACACAACCCTAGAATTCTTCCCAGGTGTGTGCAGGTTTCCTCACGATGTTTTCCTTCACCGTAAGAGCGTCGAAATTAACGTACTTATGAATTCGTAAATTGAAAACACATTGGTACGTGGCGGGACTGGGGAGGTTCGAACCAGGCACCTTCCGATCGGAAGTCAACGGCCTCAACCCCTGCGCCACCGACGCTCTACAAGAACAAAAATGCCTAATCACTCTAAATCAGAACACCTTCAAGCCTTTCGCATCATAAATGATATCTCATTATATTTTTCCCTCAGATAACAATGGACATGGCAGAACGCGCGTCCGAGCTGTGTCTAGAATCTACCTCCAGTTCACCCATATCTTCGCATCAAAGGACCGCTGTCGTTAGTTAAAAAGAAACGGCAATATGCTCCACTCGTCAGCTAGAAAGAGACAAAAGATGGACCGCAGTCATCAGTTAGAAAGAGACGTCTATATTCCTATGGTTCGCAAAACAAATTAGTTTTAAAATAGTTAGTTTAACATTTGGGGAGTATCCGTTTATAAACATTTTAATATTTAATTAAAATATTATTGAAACGGGTTTTTGTAAATTCACTCGCTAAAGGCCGGCGCACATATAACGGAGCGCTGAGTATTTTCCACTGTCAAACTATTATCGACTTTGTGCGCGTTGAAATAAGATCCAAAATCTATTAACACTGTGTATCGAAGCTATTACAGTAAAAAAAAAATTGCCTAATTTTTTTTATTTTTCTTTACTTAAAATACTTTGTGGCCATTAACACTATAGAAGAAGAAGTAATACAATCGAAATCGGTAACACGCTGGTGTTATTAGATTTTCGATCTTATTTCAACGCGCACAATGTCCATAATACTTTGAAAAATGCTCTGCGCTGCGCTCCGTCAAATGTGCGCCGGCCTTTAGTGGGCTCGAATGCGGAATAATAATAATTGTGTAACATAATTTCTTTATTAAACGTAGGGAAGTTTAAATAAATTTGTAAATTCACCCCCTAAAGGGGTTGGATAAGAAATGAAAATTATGTGCCAGGAGTAACTTATACTATACTAGCTAAAAGCGTGGCTTTGTGTGGGCTCGCGAGATTTTTAAACACTGACTTTTACGCGCGGCATATATACTATGGAAACCTGTTTTTTATTTAAATTACAAAATGATATTTTAATGATAGCCGGCATTTCTATAGCACGGTCGTAATTCACAGAGAATATTGTACGTTGACCTGTAGCTATCTATCGTCTTTGTCGCACTCGCCATTGCATCCGTGCGAGCGGGACCTCTGTTAAATATCAAATCTGTAGGTGCTCTAGTTTTTCCGTAATATGTACCACAAAACTGTATAAATTGTTGAATTAGGGTGTCACCACATTTATTCAGCTCCATTCAGCGTTTGTCCGATTATCCTGTTAGACGATTCAGCTGAATGGATGCGTACGCGTCTCCATACAAAATCGTTGTTTTGTATGGACAAACACTGAATGGAGCTGAATAAGTGTATACATGGTAAATATTAAGAATAGTTTTTGTAAGTTCATCTCCTAATGTATGAAAAACTAGCAGCGCCCCGTTGTTTAAATTCCCTAGTTCCCGTTGGAATACGGGGATAAAATAGCCTATAGCCTTCCTCGTTAAATGGGCTATCTAATACCGTCATTTTTTTTCAAATCGGACCAGCAGTTACTGACATTAGCGTTCAAACAAACAAACAAACTCTTCAGCTTTATATAATAGAATATGTAACAAGGATATACTAATTTTAAATTTTCAATATAAATAATTATTATTTAATTTGTCCTAAAACCATTTATCCTTTAATAATGACATCATATCTATAACATAATCATTCACTACATCATCTCATTACAGTAACTGACCCCTAACTAAGCTCGGAGCTTGTATCTATGCATAAGCCTTAGGTCCAGTATTCGATTCTTAGGTCAGACAATTGTATTTGAATATGTGATGTTTAACAAAAACTTGGCTCCTGATTGAAATCACCAACATGCTTTTAGTCAAGCGTGGTGATTACGACTATTCTTCAGTGTCTTAAAATGCGATTACAACGACGCTGTCACCGGAACAGATATGTTTGTGGCACTTATAAAAACTCGCTATATTATTGTCCCACAATCTTTCCTGTGTCGGTGCCAGCGTCGCTGTAATCGCATCTTTTGGTTGTCAGTTTATTGAAAATGTATCCAAATGACATTAGAGTCACAATGACAATAGTATTATCACTCTACAGCCACACTGTCGTGCGAAACTGTCGCGACAAAATCCTTTGATTGTGCGCCAATTTACCGACAGCGAGTTTAAGGCATTATGTCAATGGTTTAAGGGCATTCGAGTTCGCGGAACTGATTCGTGATAGGACGAATTCTTTGGCCAGACGTGTCGCGACAACGCAAATGTTCGCGTTATCGCGACAGTGTGGCTGGAGGGTTATAGAGTCACAAGTTTTCTGTGCCGGCGGCCAAAATTGGAAGCTCCTATTGTCATTGTGACTCTAATGTCATTTGGATACATTTCCAATAAACTGACAACCAAAAGATGCGATTACAGCGACGCTGTCACCGGCACAGAAAATATTGTAGCACTTGAGAAAAATGACTTAGTTCGTAAATTAGTTTCGTTTTTAAACCCGTGCAAAGCCGCGGCAAGTCGTTAGTCTAATTAAATAATTAATTTTACAATAAGCTTATTATAATTCTATTAATTGTATCGAATCAATTCTTGTGTAAAAATAAACTGTTAGCGTTATATCCATACTTGTTTTGTTGCTTATAAGTGTCCGAAATTGTAATTAAATATTTTTTATAATATTTTTGTGTTTTATTTTATAATGGTTTTATCATGCAGACGTTTTATCTGCAAAGATCCCGTTCCTGTTGTTATATGAGAATAAATTATAGTCTTTTAAGGAACTTTGCAATCTTGGCAAGTTCAAAGTAGGACTTGGTTACTTGAGAGTGGAACTTGGCAGGTTAAAAGTAGAACTTGGCTACTTGAGAATGGAACTTGGCAAGTTGAAAGTAGACCTTGGCAACTTGAGAGTGGACCTTGGCTACTTGAGAGTGGAACTTGGATACTTGAGAGTGAAACTTGGCAACTTGAGAGTGGAACTTGGCAAGTTGAAAGTAGAACTTGGCTACTTGAGAGTGGAACTTGGCAAGTTGAAAGTAGAACTTGGCTACTTGAGAGTGGACCTTGGCTACTTGAGAGTGGAACTTGGCAACTTGAAAGTAGACCTTGGCAACTTGAGAGTGGAACTTGGGTACTTGAGAGTGGAACTTGGATACTTGAGAGTGGAACTTGGCTACTTGAGAGTGGAAACTTGGCTACTTGAGAGTGGAATTTGGCTACTTGAGAGTGGAACTTGGCAAGTTGAAAGTAGAACTTGGCTACTTGAGAGTGGAACTTAGCTACTTGAGAGTGGAACTCGGCAAGTTGAAAGTAGAATTGAGGTACTTGAGAGTGGAACTTAGCTACTTGAGAGTGGAACTTGGATACTTGAGAGTGGAACTTGGCAAGTTGAAAGTAGAACTTGGGTACTTGGGAGGGGAACTTAGCTACTTGAGAGTGGAACTTGGCTAAATGAGAGTGGAACTTGGCAAGTTGAAAGTAGAACTTGGTTACTTGAGAGTGGAACTTAGCAAGTTGAAAGTAGAACACGGCAAGTTGAAAGTAGAATTTGGTTACTTGAGAGTGGAACTTAGCTACTTGAGAGTGGAACTTGGATACTTGAGAGTGGAACTTGGCAAGTTGAAAGTAGAACTTGGCTACTTGGGAGGGGAACTTACGTACTTGAGAGTGGAACTTGGCAAGTTGAAAGTAGAACTTGGGTACTTGAGAGTGGAACTTGGCAAGTTGAAAGTAGAACCTGGCTACTTGAGAGTGGAACTTGGCAGGTTAAAAGTAGATCTGGGCTACTTGAGAATGGAACTTGGCAAGTTGAAAGTAGAACTTAGCTACTTGAGAGTGGAACTTGGCTAAATGAGAGTGGAACTTGGCAAGTTGAAAGTAGAACTTGGTTACTTGAGAGTGGAACTTGGCAAGTTGAAATTAGAACTTGGTTACTTGAGAGTGGAACTTGGCAAGTTGAAAGTAGAACTTGGTTACTTGAGAGTGGAACTTGGCAGGTTAAAAGTAGAACTTGGGTACTTGAGAGTGGAACTTGGCAAGTTGAAAGTAGAACTTGGTTACTTGAGAGTGGAACTTGGCAAGTTGAAAGTAGAACTTGGTTACTTGAGAGTGGAACTTGGCAGGTTAAAAGTAGAACTTGGGTACTTGAGAGTGGAACTTGGCAAGTTGAAAGTAGACCTTGGTAACTTGAGAGTGGAACTTGGGTACTTGAGAGTGGAACTTCGATACTTGAGAGTGGAACTTGGCAAGTTGAAAGTAGAACTAGGCTACTTGAGAGTGGAACTTGAGTACTTGAGAGTGGAACTTGGCAAGTTGAAAGTAAAACTTGGCTACTTGAGAGTGGTACTTGGCAAGTTGGAAGTAGAACTTGGCTACTTGAGAGTGGAACTTGGCAAGTTGAAAGTAGAACTCGGCAAGTTGAAAGTAGACCTTCGGTACTTGAGAGTGGAACTTGGATACTTGAGAGTGGAACTTGGCAACTTGAGAGTGGAACTTGGCAAGTTGAAAGTAGAACTTGGCTACTTGAGAGTGGAACTTGGCAAGTTGAAAGTAGAACTTGGCTACTTGAGAGTGGAACTTGGCAAGTTCAAAGTAGAACTCGGCAAGTTGAAAGTAGACCTTGGCTACTTGAGAGTGGAACTTGGATACTTGAGAGTGGAACTTGGCAACTTGAGAGTGGAACTTGGCAAGTTGAAAGTAGAACTTGGCTACTTGAGAGTGGAACTTGGCAAGTTGAAAGTAGAACTTGTCTACTTGAGAGTGGAACTTGGCAACTTGAGAGTGGAACTTAGCAAGTTCAGAGTAGAACTTGGCAAGTTGAAAGTACAACTTGGTTACTTGAGAGTGGAACTTGGCTACTTGTGAATGGAACTTGGCTACTTGTGAGTGGAACTTCGCTACTTGAGAGTGAAACTAGATTACTTGAGAGTGGAACTTAGTTACTTGAGAGTGGAACTTGGCAGATTTGGGGGCCAATTTGAATGTTCTCCTATGTAAGATTTTTATCCGAAATCTAAGATGGGGCCCTAACCTTCATCGACAAATGGACTAACACTAAAATATATTTCAAATACATAATCATTCACTCCATCATCTCATTACAGTAACTGACCTCTAACTAACTTCGAATTTTGTATCTAGGGTATCAGAAACTACGCACACACTCATTCACACACACACAGACCGAGATAAACAATAGGTATTATAATCTAGTTAGGAGTCAATTGGAAGTAGTTCCAGAGATTTGCGCGTTCAACCAAACAAACAAACTCTTCAGCTTGATAACATTGATAAAGGTACAATACTTACCTAAACATAATAGTTATTTACTCAATTGTATAGGAGGTACGTCATAATTAATTAATATCAATTGCGAATTATAGTTCATTGAATCGAAAAATAAACGTAAGTACTTCATTTTGTAATAAGTAGCTAAGTTTTTAACCGCAAAAAGAGGGGTGTTATAAGTTTGACGTGTGTGTGTGTGTGTGTGTGTGTGTGTGTGTGTGTGTGTATCTGTCTGTCTGTGGCATCATAGCTCTGGAACGGATGAACCGATTTCAATTTAGTTCTTTTTGTATTAAAGGGGACTTACGTACGAGTGTTCTTAGACATGTTTGACGAAAATCGGTTAACCCGTTTAAAAGTTATGGAGGTTTGAAAGTAATTGTGTTGGGGGTTTTTTAAATTTTAAATTATGATATAGCAGGCAAACTGTGACGTGTCAACTAATGGTGACTACCGTTGTCCATGGACACCTGACACGAGGGAGGCGGGTAGGTGAAATTTGGTACATCACTAATAGTCTAAAACAAAGTCGCTTTCTCTGTCCCTATGTCCCTATGTATGCTTACATCTTTAAAACTACATAACGGATTTTGATGCGGATTATTTTAATACATAGAGTGATTCAGTGAGAAGGTTTTTAGCATAATTTTATCCCCATATTCCTACGGGAACGGGAACTACGGGTGAAACTGCGGGGCGCCGCTAGTTAATAGTTAAATCCTAAAAACAACATCCAAAAAAGCATTCTAAACAGCTTAATTATGTAAAAACTGACCTAAAAAATCAAATTTCCTTCACATATTTTCCTTCAAGAGCTAAGTAACTTATTCTTAACAGAATTATTAGTATGAACGTATAATGTGTACTTTACATTATTAGTACAAGTGTTTATTATTTACTTATTTAATTATATAAATTGTAGGTTTACCGAAATTAATTTTAGTGGGAAACAGATGTTATTAGTCTGTCCACTGACGAGGGCGAAATGGGGGCGCTTTATAGGTTTTTAATTTTGACAATCATATCCGTGAGTAGATATATTTTATTACAAACTAGCTGTGCCCCGCGGTTTCACCCGCGTAGTTCCCGTTACCGTGGGAATTTCGGGATAAAAGTATCCTATGTTCTTTCCCGGACTATACGCTACCCGTGTACTAAATTTCAAGTCAATCGGTTCAGTAGTTTAGCCGTGAAAAGGTAGTTAGAATGGCGGCTTTATTAGTGCCTTGATGTGTGTGTAGATGGTTTTCGCGGGGTTTACGTACGTTTATAGAGCCCTTTAGTCTTGTGTGAGTGAAAGCGAAGCGGTGCGACGCGAAAAATTCGTTCGATTGGTATTTTTATATCGTATGTGACCGCGTGCATGCTGAAAAGCGCGAACCGAAGCGAACGCGAACAGTTAACTGTTAACTTTGCAGGTATTGGACCAAAAGCCGTAGTAGAAATACCCCTCGGGATCCTACGGCACCCCAATGTAACGCGGACGGAAGTCGCTGTGTTTTTAGTGGGTAAGCCCAGCTCTTCTGGCTGGGAGAGCCCTACATGCCCCGTGGGTCCTCCCAATATCGGCTCACGGTGGTATGAGGTTCTATGCATTTTCACTGCGTTAAAAAAAAAAAGGTATTGGACCAAAAAAATACTGTTTTGCATGCATGGATTGGGCACAAAATCCACCGCGATTTTCGCATTGAATTCGCGTATCTGTGCCTTGGATCGCATCGCAAACGTAACCGCTTTAAAACAAATAATATATGTTCTTGAAACAAATAATATACGAGGGGGGGTCAAAAAGTTCGCGGAATGGAGGGGATAGCGGGGGGTGGGGGACCTGCCGCAGGTAGTAACTAATGAGCAACTCTTTGTGAGTATATATGCCAAGTTTGAACCTGATTGTGTCAATAACCTTTGACCTGTCGTCGATCAAACAAGTGAATCCGGAAGAAAAACTTGAACATGGAAAAAATCGAGTTTCGTGCCGTCATAAAGTTCCTCACTAAGCAAGGAAAACCACCTCAGAAAATTTTGGAAGAAATGTTATCAGTATACGGGGACTCTTGCCCTGGGAAAACCATGGTGTACAAGTGGAATAGCCTTTTCAAGCAAGGCAGAGAGTCTCTTGAAGACGACCCTCGCTCAGGACGGCCGATTGAGGCCACCACCTCAAACATCGTTGAAAAAGTGGAGAATCTTATACTGGAGGATACTCGTTTGAAGAAGAAACAACTTGCAGAAATGGTTGGAGTATCACCTACAACCATTTTAAATATTCTACACGACAATCTTGGGATGTCAAAAGTCAGCGCAAGATGGGTGCCAAGAATGCTCACACCACCACAGAAACAGCTGCGCGTCGAGTATTCAAAGGAGTTTTTAGACCTCTGTAGCGCCGACAAGGAAGGAATTTTTGCAAGACTTGTTACTGCAGATGAAACTTGGGTTCATCATTATGAGCCTGAGTCGAAGCAAGAGTCTATGCAGTGGCATAAAAAGGGTCAGCCCCCCCCTAAGAAATACAGGGTGTCACAATCGGCTGGAAAAATCATGGCAACTGTTTTTTGGGATACAGAGGGTATTTTATTAATAGATTATAAAGATAAGGGTGTTTCTATAACGGGAGAATACTACGCTAATCTACTAAGACAATTAAAAGAAGCAATCAAGGAGAAAAGGCGGGGAAAGTTGACAAAGGGTGTGCTGCTTTTGCATGACAACGCACCGGTACACAAGAGCCGCGTTGCGATGGCTGCCCTTCATCACTGTGGCTTCGAAATGTTAAACCATCCTCCCTATAGTCCAGACTTAGCCCCCTGTGATTATTTTTTATTTCCCAAATTAAAAAAAGAGCTTCGGGGGAAGAAATTTTCCGATGATGAAGAAGTCAAGTCGGCGATTTCGGCCTATTTTGAGGACAAAGACAAATCATTTTTTTTCGACGGTATTAATAAGTTAATAGAGAGATCTGAAAAATGTATTCGACTTAAGGGGGAATATATTGAAAAAGAAAAATAGTACAGTATTTTATTTCACCCCCCTTCCCCTCCGTTCCGCGAACTTTTTGACCCCCCCTCGTACATGGTAAATATCCCGTTAATTATAATAATTTGAGTAACCGTTTTCGTTCACACAAGACACCCGTAGTCCCTCGAAGCTCCGCGTGAACGTATGTGAGTGTTTTTGCGTGGTTCACGTGTGTAGAACCACCACAGTGTGTTCACGTCACTAATGTAGACTTGTATGTATGTATATCCGATCTAACAAACATCCACCGCACAGCAAACTTCTATAAAACAGTGCATCGTATCTAGTCGCAATGTCGGATTGCCAAAGATTTGTAGGTTCTATGTTTGTGTCTGTGAACGTTAATTAAATGTGTGTTCAAATGTTTATCTCGGTCTGTGTGTATGAATGTGTGTGTCCGTAGTTTGTGATACCCTAGATACAGGTAATGAACATAGTTAGGGGTCAGTCGGTGTAATGAGGTGATAGAGGGATTGATTATGTTATTATGTGTGATCCACAAATGTTTATCTCGGTCTGTGTGTATGAATGTGTGTCCGTAGTTTGTGATACCCTAGATACAGGTAATGAACATATGTAGTTAGGGGTCAGTCGGTGTAATGAGGTGATAGAGGGATTGATTATGTTATTATGTGTGATCCACAAATGTTTATCTCGGTCTGTGTTTATGAATGTGTGTGTCCGTAGTTTGTGATACCCTAGATACAGGTGATGAACATAGTTAGGGGTCAGTCGGTGTAATGAGGTGATAGAGGGATTGATTATGTTATTATGTGTGATCCACAAATGTTTATCTCGGTCTGTGTTTATGAATGTGTGTGTCCGTAGTTTGTGATACCCTAGATACAGGTGATGAACATAGTTAGGGGTCAGTCGGTGTAATGAGGTGATAGAGGGATTGATTATGTTATTATGTGTGATCCACAAATGTTTATCTCGGTCTGTGTGTATGAATGTGTGTGTCCGTAGTTTGTGATACCCTAGATACAGGTAATGAACATAGTTAGGGGTCAGTCGGTGTAATGAGGTGATAGAGGGATTGATTATGTTATTATGTGTGATCCACAAATGTTTATCTCGGTCTGTGTTTATGAATGTGTGTGTCCGTAGTTTGTGATACCCTAGATACAGGTGATGAACATAGTTAGGGGTCAGTCGGTGTAATGAGGTGATAGAGGGATTGATTATGTTATTATGTGTGATCCACAAATGTTTATCTCGGTCTGTGTTTATGAATGTGTGTGTCCGTAGTTTGTGATACCCTAGATACAGGTGATGAACATAGTTAGGGGTCAGTCGGTGTAATGAGGTGATAGAGGGATTGATTATGTTAAGCTATTCTCCATAGTTTTCTATATATCTCTAGTTTGTGTCCTTGTGTTTGGAAAACAACGATAAACAGTGATTTTCTAAAATTATCATAGTTTTAGGAGGAGGAGAGTTTGACTCCTGCCTACTACCGTGTGTGCCTATTCTTTTATTTAATTAGGCTGTGCCGCTACTAAACTTAATTCCGCTTCTATTGGTTGTAGGCTATGGTTAAGTATATAGCCTATAGCCTTCCTCCATAAATGGACTATCTAACATTCTTCTTCTTCTTTGCGTGTCGACTCAACAAATAAAAAAAAACCTCGGCCACCGATGTATCTAACGTTAAAACGATTTTTCAATTTGGACTAATCGCTTCTGAGATAAGCGCGTTAAACCAAACAGCCTCTTCAACTTTTAATATTTGTTTAGTTAGAGAACTAGCGGGGGGGTTGAGAGAGATTTCAAACTTTTGAGCAGGCACATTATAAAGACGCAACCTGAAAAGTAAAATAATGTTTGGAAAAAAAACAAAGTCATGAATGTTTAGCACATGGCTATTAGTATAAGTACTCTCAATTCAATGACGTAGGATATAATATAGAAGCGTCATAAAGCAACATCGCAGTTATACTCGCAATAAAAAAACATTAAATTAAAAAATTTAAAAGCCCCCAACAAATTACTTTCAAACCCCCATAACTTTTAAACAGGTCAACCGATTTTCATCAAACATTTCTAAGAACACTCGCACGTAAGCATCCCACCAGACACGTGTGCCACACCACTGGACGTATTCTAATCCCTTTAATCGGTTACCAGAGGCGGGAAATCTTGATTTGGAAGCAATATCTACCTGTAATTGAGATAGTCCATTTTACTTGTTTTAAGACTGATTATTTTCCAAGAAAGTCACTACAGCATCTCAGTATCTTCAGAAGACTTCAGATAAATCCAAATTTATTCATACTGTGACGTATTTAAGCCAAACTTGGACTTTGTTTTTATTTATTTTATTTTATTTATTTATAGGCACAGCAACAGTACACAAATCAAAAAACATTTAAACAAATCACAAAAATTCCTTACTTAAAATTTAAATTTGTATACCTATTATAGCTACGCACAGCATTCACTTAAAAATACATATATTAATTTAATTTAAACCCTAAATTATGAAAACTTACAAATTATTGATATTACTAATACAATTATGTTTATATATATTTAAAGTGCTGAATACATCGACGACTTTACATATTTCATTGTTTTTAAAAATATCTTATTATTTTTTCTTCCATTTCCACTTTGCACCTAAATTTTTAACAAGTATTTTGGCTTTTGTAAAACTTGTAGTATACCGTTGAAATAAAGGATAAACAGAGAAGTTTTTATAAGAGTTTTAAATTCTCGGTTACAATTAGTTTTCTTTTTATTTGAGTTAAAAGATCCCCTATAAGATTTCTATTTTTCATTTCCCTAGCGTTAAGTGGTCATAACAAATTATTTAGACCTTGTAGGGGTCTGAAAATGCTGTGAGCAGACCAGGTGATATCTGAGACCATAATCAATCAAAAAATTTGACTGGAAACTAGCTCAAAAAAAAAGTTATAGGGATAAATAGACGCAATTTCGGAAAAAAATAAAAAATACAATTTTGTCGATATTTTTTTATTTTAACAACTAGGAATTTTTTAGCCAAATTGTATCTCCCAAATAGGCCCAGGAACACGCCCATTACGTTTGGTCAACCCTCTACCAAACACCCGGTGTGTTGGTAATTATCTCCATTTTATATTGCCGTTTCAGAGTGCGGATAACATATCTATTGTTTGCATTAAATCATTGATTACTCGATAGAACGTTCTCATATACTCGTATAATTAATTGTCATTTTTAACCAAGACTTTTGTTTTCAATTTATATTGTTTACTCAGTCAATTACGTAGTTAAATAGGTGAAAACAAATAAGTTAAGTTGGCGTGTAGAGGTCGATAATAATACGACTGTTATTTCTACAAATATTATTCGATTCCCGTGCGGGGTGAATATTTGCTGTTTCCCTGGTGGAATGTCGGAAGTCCATAAGCTTACACCAGCCGCTATAAGCTGGATTCATAACCTGGACATTCAAATCTGATCCTCGCAGGATTAATGCCATAGGCAATGATGATTTGTGTGAACCACAAATGTTTGTCTCGGTCTGCGTGTGTGTGAATGAGTGTGTGCGTAGTTTCTGATACCCTAGATACAAGTTACGAACTTAGTTAGAGGTCAGTTACTGTAATGAGATGATGGAGTGAATGATTATGTTATGTTATATTACTTACTAGCATCGCTCCGCGGTTATACTTACGTAGTTCCCGTTTCCGTGAGAAACCGGGGATAAAATACAGCCTATGTTACTCGTTGATAATGTAGCTTTCCATTAGTGAAAGATTTTAGAAATTGGATCAGTAGCTTTTTTAGTTTTTTGTTGTGAGTTTTATGTGTGTGTGTAAACACAAAAGTACAAATCTTTCTTCTATTTCTTAATATAACATAACATAATCATTCCCTCCATCATCTCATTGTAGTAACTGACCCCTAACTAAGTACGTCACTTGTAGGTCCAGCTAGGGTATCAGAAACTACGCACACATATTCACACACAAGTCCAGACCGAGATAAACCTTTGTGGTTCACCCCGCACGGGAATCGAACCCGCAACCTTACGGATGGTAGTCCGGCATGGTGACCATACACTCTGCCATTGAGGCCGTCATATTAGTGTGGAATATCGATAAACGCGAATGTTTGTATGGATGGATGTTTGTTCTAATGGTCAGTATTCCACACAAGTAGATAGTGTTTTCCTTCACCTTAAAAGAATTAACATACACACGACTTCGAATCCAACGCCTTTCGAATAAAAGTCAAATGCGTTAATCACTACGCCACCGACCGCTCTAGTTTACACTAATTTAAATAAAGACATTGGTCCAATTCTGATTGGCTGAAATTCAGTAATTTCATCGCGTGAATTGAGTGAGCAAATTAACATAACACATGTTTTTTTGTGTATTGTAAATGATTCGTACTAAAAATATGTCAATTTATGTATTTATTACAAACTTAGAATAATATTAAATAATACTTATGTATTAGTTGACAAATCAATTATGTTAATCTATATTATGATTGTACAACTTTGGGAAGGTTCATATCTGACGGAACATGCGTCGCGTATTATCGGTCGCGTAACGCCGGAACAGACGAATGTATAGAAAAACACTTGACCGTTCACACTCAACGCGCTAACGTATAATCGGTTGAGTGTGAACGGTCAAGTGGTTTTCTATACATTTGTCTGTTCTGGCGTTACGCGACCGATAATACGCGACGCATGTTCCGTCAGATATGAACCTTCCTTAGGTATAGAGTCACCAAGTTTTCTGTGCCGGCGGCCAAAATTGGAAGCTCCTACTGTCATGTTGACTATAATGTCATTTGGATACATTTTCATTACACTGACATCTGAAAACCAAAAGATGCGATTACAGCGACGCTGTCACCGGCACAGAAAACTTGGTGACTCTATAATAGAGGGATTGATTATGTTATTATATGTGATCCACAAATGTTTATCTCGGTCTGTGTGTATGAATGTGTGTATCCGTAGTTTGTGATACCCTAGATACAGGTAATGAACATAGTTAGGGGTCAGTCGGTGTAATGAGGTGATAGAGGGATTGATTATGTTATTATGTGTGATCCGCAAATGTTTATCTCGGTCTGTGTGTAATGTGTGTGTCCGTAGTTTGTGATACCCTAGATACAGGTAATGAACATAGTTAGGGGTCAGTCGGTGTAATGAGGTGATAGAGGGATTGATTATGTTATTATGTGTGATCCAGAAATGTTTATCTCGGTCTGTGTGTATGAATGTGTGTGTCCGTAGTTTGTGATACCCTAGATACAGGTAATGAACATAGGGGTCAGTCGGTGTAATGAGGTGATAGAGGGATTGATTATGTTATTATGTGTGATCCACAAATGTTTATCTCGGTCTGTGTGTATGAATGTGTGTCCGTAGTTTGTGATACCCTAGATACAGGTAATGAACATAGTTAGGGGTCAGTCGGTGTAATGAGGTGATAGAGGGATTGATTATGTTATTATGTGTGATCCACAAATGTTTATCTCGGTCTGTGTGTATGAATGTGTGTCCGTAGTTTGTGATACCCTAGATACAGGTAATGAACATAGTTAGGGGTCAGTCGGTGTAATGAGGTGATAGAGGGATTGATTATGTTATTATGTGTTATCCACAAATGTTTATCTCGGTCTGTGTGTATGAATGTGTGTCCGTAGTTTGTGATACCCTAGATACAGGTAATGAACATAGTTAGGGGTCAGTCGGTGTAATGAGGTGATAGAGGGATTGATTATTTATCCTTTTTTATTTTGTGCTCTATTATTTTCAGGTTCTTGTGACGAAAATAGCCGGTGAACCAAAACGTATGTATTATAAAAGATAGTTCTTACTGTCTAGACAATTGAACAAACTTTTCCTTCATTCAAACTCACTTAATTTACATAAGATTTAAACTAATTATTCACACACTCACTTTCTCATACACCTATATACCTATATACACCCCTATTTTGAAATTACGGGACTTATTAAAATCAGAATATCTGTAGCAGTAAATGAATCCATATATCCAATAAAAATACCAAAAACGATAGTCGATTACTTATCTTTAAAAAATACTAAATAAATGCCGTATTACCAGACGGCACACTATCTATCAAGTATTCTTACGGCTCGGGTCGATGACCGCGCTCAGCTGTGTATCGCAGCGTTCGCCTGTTGTTCGGTGTAGAATAACAATAAAATTCGGCGGGATTTTGAAAAACTTTGACTTGTCATATTTTTTAAAATAATGGCAAAAGAAAAAAACTAACTTCACTATTATATTTTCACCCGTCGTTTACATTAGCTGTATGTTTAAGTATCTCGAATTCAAAATAGAGGCGTATATATATTATTATATTACAAACTAAAAAATAGATCTATCGTTGTAACATTGCATGTACTGGTATATCTCATTCAGGACACCAATTTCATACCACAAACTATTATTTGTTTGTACATTTTTAACTAAAACAACAACTCTTTTGTAGTCGATTAAAAATCCCTTCTCTTTTTAATTGGTTCAAAAACTCCACCTTATTAGACTAGGCGTATGCTGACACGCAGGCGACGCAGGCCGCACAGGGCGAGCAGAGCAGATTTTGTAAAACATAGAACGTCGCGAGAGAGAGCAGGACAGACACATGTCTGCGTCGCACGTGCCTGCTCTGCCCTGCGTGGCCTGCGTCTCAGCATACGCCTAGCCTGAAGCTGGTTAAAAAAAATTGTTATTGTATTCGGTCGAAAATATTTAAATACGCCATATTTTTGAGTCCCTTAAAAAAATTCTTCCTTTTTTCAATGGCTTTATATCATGCCTGGTTAATTCATATTTTACATTCCTCACATTTAATACATAATGTTACATATTTTGTTGGATTTGTGTGCATGTTCATTCCATTATCTCATATTTTAGGCCACCAGATGACCGTTGTGGAGAAATACAACAGTGATAGAGGTTGGTATGTCATAGTCATTTCGTTAGTGATCAAGAATTAAGATTAAGTTGCCTGCTTACGTTATACTTTTGTAGTAGCTACCGATAATTCGGGCTGATTTTACTTCTCAAATTTTTATTCAGTCCAATTTTACGACTTTTGTGGGGCGAGTGCGTTGTATTTCTAAAATAAGTACTTACTTACGTTCTATTTTTCTCTTTCCAAAAATTATTGGTAAAAAAATCTTGGTAGGACAAAAATAGAATGTACATATCAATTGCAATAGTACAACGCACACTTCTTAAATATATAAAATATAAAATCATCGGCCCGATTACCGATCCTACAAAGGCGAGCAATAAGGGAAAACACTTAAAATATCATCTACACTCAATTCGTCTACTTTAATTCATAACAACGACAAAAAAAACCATGGCCGCTCTCTCATTTTTCTCTGCTTCCTCCTCCTCCTCCTAATTTCCTATTCTCCCTTAAAGACCTACAAAGAACCTTATCGCAGATATCCATGGTCTATAAAAGTTACCCTCAAATGGTGTATCTGCTCGTTTTCCTCACGCATCATAAAAAATAGCATTCCCAACGGTTTCATCTCTTGTTATATTGTCGTCACCATCCTATATCATGTATTTCTCATTATAATTCATCTTTAAGATTTCTTGACGACTTAATAGTTTATGGTGTCGGTGTAATAGAGCATTGATTTTCTTTGAGCAGTTTAATGAACTTGCTTACTGTAGTGAAACTAGGTTCAAGCTCTGGGTTAAGAAACGCATGTTTGCTTTGCTATTTTCTAAACATGGTTGGCGTTTGAGATCACCAAAATGCATGGGGATTATACATCCTCACTCTACCAGTATCTTTGACCTATCTCCATTTGTAGATTGAGATAGGCAAGTAAGCTGATGCCGACAGCAAATGTCATCAGTGTGAGACAAAAAGTCCTTTACTTATTGAGCTTAAGCTTTTAACTTCAGAAAAATACAAAATATCCTGTAAATTTTATACTTACTCAATTAATAAAAAACAAATTAACATAACAGCCGCCCATCACAGCGCTCAAATCGACCAGGAATCCCATACTTCACTGAAAAGTGAATCAGAATTCCACGAAACATCGATTGCAAGCGAACATGACAAACACACATCTAAAAGAAAGACAAATGAAGAACATTCTAGCAAAGAAAGCCACCATTTTGAAAGAAGATCAAGCCACGAACATTTCTATTCGGATCAAAAATATAGATCGTACGGCGATTTCTATGGATCTAATTACAAAGACCGAAGCGAGGAACGGAGCAAGGAAGAAGAAGACGAGAATATTCCAGAAGGTTCGTTTAAATTTATTGTTTTTTTGATCACGAAAGTAGTTGTCATGAAATACAACTTTGAGTTTGAGGCCGCGTGTCTACGTAAGAAATTTGTCTTGTCTAGTTCAGACAAGAAATAATCTAGTATTTTCATGAACATTTTTATTTTAACTGAATCCGACAAGACAAATTTCTTGCCGTGGACACGTTGCCGTTTTTTGTTGCGGTGAATGAGTGAATGGGTGTGTGCGTAGTTTCTGATACCCTAGATACAAGTTACGTACTTAGTTAGGGGTCAGTTACTGTAATGAGATGATGGAGTGAATGAATAATTAGGTACTTATGTTATGTTAAATTGTTGATTTCTTTGATTTACGCAGACACTGTGTCTTAAGAAGACTAACGGATTTTTGTCAAGGTTTAAATTTTTGCTGTACATAATTGATGATCTAACATTCATTGACAGTTGTTATCTACGGGCAGTTAGCTAGCAATGTAAAGAACTCGAGCTTTAGCTTAGACCATGAAGTTGTAGGTAAAAATGGAGCCCACACTTAGAACAACAGCTTGAGGCAAATACCTACGTCTCTGTGGGCCTATCTTTCTTTTTAGCGTGGACTCTCTTTCTAGAAGTTACCTTAGTTAGAAAGAGAGAGCCTGCCCACAGAGAGCGCGATAGTGATACATATAGGTTATGCTTTATCCGAAAACCAGCGCTGTACTGAGCCTTCAGTACAGCAACAGCTGAGATGCCTCCTTTTGCTACATTTGTTTAGTTTTTAAGTTTAATTGTGTGTTTGTTTTTTTATGTAGCAATAAATGATTTTTTACTTTACTTTACTTTAAGTAGACATTCGATGTGTGGACTCCATTTTTACCTACAACTTCATGGCTTAGACTAAGCTAACACGAAATTAAGCTAAGCTAAGCTGCTTAGTCAAAGAATTTCGTGTTGTCCCTAATTTGATAAGGAATAAATAAGTTTGCAAGAAGAAGATTCTAATCATTTGACTAGTTATTAATGTTCTTTTTTATTTCCAGATGAGCTAATATCAAGATTGATGATGGTTATCCTTGGAGCTCGAAGTAAGTTTATTTTTTATTTGTATACCCTATGGAGGTTGGGGGGTCCCTATTTGAAAAGGGAGGATCCTCCGACCGAACGGGTGTTATGTCTGGTGGGCAGCTGCCCGACGGTTGTAGTCGTCGGGCTCTCGTATACATAGTCAATTGCGCTGTGAAATTCGCATGCGCGATTCAGGACTCTTCAGTTTATTTCCCTCAGTTGCGGATAGATGTCGCTGTTAGTACGTAGTTCCTTATGTGGCATGCAAATGTCGCCACAACCCAATTGGGCTTTAAGCATGTGTATTATTTTATATTATTTACATTAGTATTTAGGTATGTTTGTTTATTTTTTAATTCCGGGTAGGCTCGAGCCCCTCGGTGGGCATATAAATATGAGCTGATGATGATGATTATGTTTATTTTCAGGACAAAGGGAAGCTGCCGACATTTTGTTTGAACTAACAGGATATAGGAGTGAGTAGATAATATAATATTTACTTATATAACATTTCTTATTTTTATTTTATTTACAAAATGAACAGTTTAATTATGACACATGACGACATAACAATTTCAATTTATTTAATAAACATTTTGTTACAATACAAATACATTTAGCGCAATTATCGAGACTTTACCTCCCATACTAATTTAAAACTGTATCATGGTAAGGTAATGCCTCTCAAATTACGCAATTATAACATTTACAAGAAAAGGTTCAAAGAAGATAAACAAACTTTTCACCGAGATACGAGTATTATTAACTAATATTATAAATGCGAAAGTAACTCTGTCTGTCTGTTACCTTTTCACGGCTAAACTACTGAACCGATAGACTTGAAATTTGGTGCAGTGGTAGCACATAAGCTACCCCTGTACCTAAGATAAAACATAGCCTATTTTCTTCCTCGGATCATAATCCGGGGAAGAAAATAGATAGGTAGATATAACTCTTTATTGCCTTTCTCAAATAAAACAGCTAAGTATACAAATGTATACAGTAACAATAATAACTAAAATATACCACATAGAAAGAACAATGGGCGGCCTTATGGATTTCTTCCAGGCAACCTTAATATAAAAAATAGGCTGTTTTATCTTTGAAATTCCCACGGGATCGGGAACTACGCGGGTGAAACCGCGGGGCGCTGCTAGTTACTTATAATTACGTAGTTATTAATGTAATAAATAGTTCAATTTTCAGTTATTTTCGCGGCCTCTACGAACCACTTGAACTAATAAAATACGTAGCAAACCTATTACGTTTAAATAATTAATTGAATGATTTTGAGCAAACAGTAAAAATTGCGAATTAATTTTAACTAGCGATGCAATGCGGTTTCACTCGCGTTTGCTCCTCTCCTATTGATCATAACGTGGTGTTATATAGCCTACTAACTGTGCCTCGTGGTTTCACCCGCGTAGTTCCCGATCCCGTTAGAATTTCGGGATAAAACATAGCCTATGTTCTTTCTCGGACCATAAGCTACCCCTGTACCAAATTTCAAGTCAATCGGTTCAGTCGTTTAGCCGTGAAAAGGTAACAGACAGACAGAGTTACTTTCGCATTTATAATATTAGTTAGGATTAGGATAGCCTTGCCCTCGGTACCAGTAGTTGGGGACGTCTTCACTTCCGGAGAGGTCCTCTCAAGGAGGGGGGCGCCGCCTTTAGTGTGGGCCCGGCGTTGGAGTGCCGTAGTAGAAATCCCCCTCGGGATCCTACGGCACCCCAATGTAACGCGGACGGAAGTCGCTGTGTTTTTAGTGGGTAGGCCCAGCCCTTCTGGCTGGGAGAGCCCTACATGCCCCGTGGGTCCTCCCAATATCGGCTCACGGTGGTATGCAGTTTTATGCATTTTCACTGCGTTAAAAAAAAAAACAAAAAAAAAAAAGGATTAGGATAGCCTTCATTGATCAATGGGCTATCTATAGAATAGGGTAGTTTCCTAGGTAAACAAAATGAAATTCTAATTAGTCCGTCAGATAGATTTCGAAAAAATATTAGACACGTATTTTTTTGTTTCATCAAATTAATAAAACTGACTTAGTTATAACGTATTAAAGTTTAGGAGTGGGGGCTTGTGACGTCAACTGTTGGTGAAATTTGCAGCAACCTGTGACGTTTCACGAGTTTTCGACGCATTGTATCGTCTTAATTATTTGTTTACATGGAACAGCACAGATGTTAACCACCTCCTTATATTACAAAAAAAATGCATTAGAATATTGGCAAATATTAATAATAGAACCAGTTGCAGACCGTTTTTCAAAAAAATTCAAATTTTAACATTACCTTGTATGTACATATCCGAAGTCGCTATTTTTGTAAAGAAAAACATAAATATGTTTCCGGTACACACACGTCCAGAAAACCTCAGACAAGTATCTAAACTAGCCACTACCAGATCAAAACTCGAAATAGTAAATTCCGGTCCTTACGCCATGTCTACAAAAATATATAACAAAATTCCGGTAAATATAAAAAATATAGAAGATATAAAACAATTAAGACCCAGTTAAATAAATATTTATCAGAAAAATGTTATTATTCATTGCAAGAGTTTTTCAACGATGATCCACTAATATGATCTCATACAATTTAAGCTTGATTATTAAATTTTAAAGTTTATATTATAGATTTATATGTAATTTTAATAAGAATATTAATTATAGTAAGTATTGATAGATTTTATTTGTAATTTTTTCTCTATTTTATTTTATTATATTCATGTGTCTCGTTTGTAGTGCCCTAACAGGGTCCTTAATGTCTATTTGTAAGTTGTTATTATGTATTAGATATTAAGGAACAAATAAAGAGAATTTTATTATTATAAAATAAAAAATACGTGTCCAATATTTTTTGGAAATCTATAAGAAAGACTTATAATTTTTTTTTAGTCAACTACCTTATTATCTAATTTGAACCAGTATTTTGTAACATTTACGCGTTTAAACAAACAAACAAACAAACAAACAGTTCCTTCAACAAACATTCGTTTAGTTAAACGCGCTTTTAGTAAAATATGACTTATGTTTATAGGTATTTATTTATTTTCATTCACTACATATAATTATGTTGGTCTGTGCCCGTGGTTTTTTATGTTCATGAATTAATATTTTTACTGTTTTTCAGAGGAAACTGAAGCTGTAAAGTATATAATGGAAATAACAGGATTGAAACGTAAGTATTTTTTGAAATATGAATATTAAACTCTTTCACGGTATGCATAGTCCGATAGCCTCATATGCATACACTCACTCAGGCCTTTTTGTCACTTTCTTTTTGGGGCATTCTCGAAAATAAGTACTACTAAATAAATATTTGCATGCTGTTAAAACTACAGAGTGAATTTCCCGGCGCCTAAATTTGCGTGGCAACTATGAAATCGGTACTAAAAAATATAGTTATAATGTTTAAAACTTTTTTTTTGGTTAGATGAAATAGTCACCTATGTGAGGCACTAAATATTTCATTACTGGGATTAATAGGTACTCCAGAAAAAAATGTTAAACCTCGAAATCTTTCATCGCCGTGTCTGTCCACAACTCACCTTGATGTGTATTATACCTCCTTGATGAAAACCTATTGGTTGAATACACTGAAACCTAGTTTTATATGATACTTGGATAGTTAAGGTATTGTTACGGAATACACTTAATCAAATATTTAAACAATACAACGAATGGTTACTAGAAAAACATTTGTCCCAGAACTTTCTTTCATCGCCATGTCAAAAACATTTTTAAACATATTGTTCCATCTAAAGACTTGCGTCTCCTTCTCTGTGTGCTAAACGTTGCCCAATAGTACCGCCTCAGTGCTCGACGTGGAAGGACGTGTCCACGTGCCTGCGTTTTCAAGCTATAAATGTAAGTGTATCCCATTTTTGTTACTGGACATTTTTTCTTTCATCGCCGTGCATAGGTATAACTTCTATTTGAACAAGTTTATACTCTTGATTGAGCATTCGATAGAATGCCCATACTTTTCTGTTTATTTGTGAATTGTTTAGTTCGTAAGATACCTAATAGATTTTATGTAATTTTAAATTTTCGACTCGTTTCTCATCGCCATGCTTTCATTTCCGTGGTTTCCATAGCAAATATTTGCTATGGCAATGAAAAAAGAGACACGGCAATGAAAAAAATTTCATTGCCGTGTCTTTTAAAACAAATTACTTTCATCGCCGTGGCCAGGTCTTTCATTTCCGTGACTTATATTTTCATCGCCATGGTATGATTGGGCAAGGAAAACACATTTACCTGTGATACAGTGTACCGAATACTGACAGTACAGTACTCGTCAAGTAATATCTCTACAATACGACAAAAGACTTAAGTAAAGACTTATAAGTACAGTAAATAACTCATTTGTATTTACTGTACTCCTTTTAGCTCGTTTTCTTGATTCCTTAAGATCATGTCCGTTCTGATGCACTGTAATGGAGTCGTGTACCAGCCGTTCCACTCCGCTCTGTCTTTGGCTCTTCTCAGAGCTGGTAATTGAGAGCCCTGTTATTGCATTGATCAGGTTTGACCAACGGGTAGGTCGGGTAGGTCTACCTTTCCCGCCACAACCAGCTTGTCCACGTATGACCGTTGTAGCTCCAAATGTGACCAAAGTAGGTCAGGACTCGTAGGTAACATATCGTAGACAGTCTTGTTTTTACGTCAAGTAGTTCTAGAATAGACTTATTCGTACGTCTCGCTGTTAACGGTATTTGTGGCATCCTTCTCCAGCACCACATCTCGAAAGCCTTAATCTTTTTTCGATCTACAGCGCGTGGATAGACCAGGACTCACAGCCGTATAGAAATATCGAGAATACCTGAGATCTAATTAGTCTCATCTTTGTTACGTTTGGAGATGGTTTGGACATTCCAGATTATCAACATTTTGCTTATTGCCTGCCCATCTCCTCACAAATTCGAATCTCTTTCTCGCAGCCTCTCTGATTACTGATCGTCCAGCCTAGGTATACAAACTTGCTCATGAATTCCAGGTCTGACAATTCTCCTGTGCGTGTGATCTGTTCAGCTCGGTCAATGACCATAACCTTTGTCTTCGACTTGTTGACCCAAAGTCCTAGTGTCTCGGTTTTGCGTTCTACTCTGCTGAACATTTCAGCAAGTTCGTGCTCAGAGGATGCGGCCAAAGTAGTGTCATCTGCATATCGGTTGCTGATCTTGTTCCTGCCAACAGTAAGGACTCCCTCCCACCCTTTTAAGGCTCTCCTACTTATATAGTTTCTATAGTTATCATGGTTATTAGCACTCAAATTATTAAGATTATACAGCGTTGAAATATTTCGAGTTTCCGATATTTCAACGCTGTTGCAAGCGCCATGATCACGGATGAACTCTCCTACTTATATTTCGTATATCCTATAGTATTCGCCATAGATGTTAAATAGAAAAAGGAACTCTTTTTCAGCTTGCTCATCCAGGATGATATGCAACATAATCTTACTGGCATGGGATATAAGTGCCACAGTCCGGTAGGGTACACATTTTTTTTTTACCCAGAATGGGCTTGCACTTGTCTGTAACTAACCTGATGGAAAGCGATGATACAGTCTAAGATGAAACGTGCTCACCTAGAAGGTACCTATTGACTCGCGACTGAAAAAGACCCAGATTGTATGTTTAATTTGTATGTTCCAGTTTCTGAACAGAGAAGCTGTGCAGGGAGTTCCACACTCTCGCTATTCGCTTTATAAAGGTGGACGCGAAACGCTTTGTGCGAGCTTATGGAACATCTACCATGTATGGGTGACGTTTATCGGTTTCCCTGCTCATTCGGTGGCAGAACGGAGATGGGGGAATTAAGCGGTGTAGTTCCGATGCGCACTCTCCAAAATGTATCCGATAAAAAGCCTATAGGCTAGCAACTTTTTGCCGGTGCTCAAAACTCTGGAGTCTCGAGTCAACAAGGGACTGAACGAAATGAGCCTCTTGGTACGCTTCCCTAGGGACTCCAACCCCTCAAGTTGATATTTAGCTGATCCATCCTAAGGGTGCGAACAGTACTCCATGCACGACCGAACTTGTGCTTAATAGAGTTGGAGCAGCTGTTCTGGCGTGAAGTACCGTCGCACCCTTGAGAGGACGCCTAGCTTTTTTGCAGCCAGTTGAGCCTTTGACTCAATGTATGAACCAAAATTGAGGGTTGAGGTCAACGTTATTCCAAGAAGGTCAGGGTGGTCCACTATAGGTAAGGATACACTCCGGAAAATAGGAGCCAGTTCGAACAGCGTCTTCCTTGCGGAGAAAAGACACGCCTGGGTCTTCAAGGCATTGAACTTGATCAGATTGGCATCGCTCCAATCGGAGACTGCCCGAAGGCAAAAGTTCGTGTGATCGACCTAGCCTCTCTTAAATACTGTGTCTCGGCCGCACTAGCACGCGGGATGGATATGTAATTGTGTAACTGTGCAATCATTTGCAATCATTTGCATACTCATAGGTTCTGGGCATTGGCAGATCATTGATATGTAACAGGAAAAGTGTTGCAATGAGTACTAACCCTTGGGGAACACCGGCATTAATCGCCATTTGATCGGACGAGCATCCATCAAGATCGACCCGTATCGATCGATCCCGCAAGAAGTCCGATATCTACCCACACAAACTAACAGGCAGACCGTATGATGAAAGCATGCTTATAAGGCACGTATTTTTGTAGACCCCTTCTTGAGCAGGGGGATCAAAAGCGATTCTTTCCAATCTTTAGGCCATATATCATAGGGGTTTTATGTTAATCTTATAAAGAAATTCGATCAATTATTATCAATGCCTCTCCTTTTCGGAGACGGGCGTGTATATATTGTATGTTAGGATAATATAATACTCATGTCAGTATATAAAAAAATTGTTTTATGTATGGATTTTCATTTCCGTGGTGATTCTTTCATTACCGTGGGACAGTTCTTTCATTGCCGTGGACGCTTGTTTCATTGCCGTGCACGCATGTTTCATCGCCGTGGCAAGAAATTTTTAAACTTGTGTTATTCGTTAGTTTCTTAAGTAATCAGTTTGATAATAAGCAAGAATACATACATTATCAAGAAGTATAATAAACGCTAATTATTTTTGAAAAAAACTTAAAAACAAAAAAATCCACGGAAATGAAGATTTTTGGCGACTTGTTGAAATTCACTCTACAACTTTACGTTAAAACTTTCAAACCCCCAAAACTTTTAAACGGGTCAACCGATTTTCATTAAACATGTCTAAGAACACTCGCACGTAAGTCCCCTTTAATACAAAAAAAATTGAAATAGGTTCATCCGTTCGGGAGCTATGATGCCACAGACAGACAGATACACACACACACACAGACACGTCAAACTTATAACACCCCTCTTTTTGCGTCGGGGGTTAAAAACATGGCTGTGCTTTATATTTTTATCTAAAACCATTATTGTAACCTATGTTTAAGCAAATTAAATACTTTGACTTTAAATTGTAGGTACCTATTCGTTCTTGCCTGTAGTTTGAAGGTTATAATCAAAGTAATTTTAATTTTTTTATTGAAATTGCTTAGCGCGATCTTCTGCGGGCACTGCGTGGTATCGTTTGCATAAACAAAAAAGTCTATGTATAGAGTATAGGTATTTCAGTTTACCTAAGTGTAAAAAAACACTAAAAAACAATTCCAATCCATTTGTTTTCAGGACAGGATCGCGTGTATGAGTTCCTGAAGAAATGCCGCGGATCCCGAAACTGGACATTCGTCCTGGAATTCCTCAATACACTACAGGGAACGTCGAGTAAGTTGAAATATTAACAATAGCAAATAACCAAGTTTGTTTGATGACGACTTACTTTTTGGACGACCTCGATGGCAGAGTGGTCACCATGCCGGACTGCCATCCGTAATTGCGGGTTCCATTCCCGTGCGGGGTGAATATTTGTGTGAACCACAAATGTTTTTCTCGGTCTGGGTGTGTGTGTGAATGAGTGTGTGCGTAGTTTCTGATACCCTAGATACAAGTTACGAACTTAGTTAGGGGTCAGTTACTGTAATGAGATGATGGAGGGAATGATTATGTTATGTTATTTGTATTTTAAGTTTTTACTCAAATTACTTACTTTTTTTTCAGATATCAAAGTGATTGTAGACATTTTAAGAGAATTCACCAATGAAAAAGGTAATATCAATCAATTATTTTAGAACACTAACAATAACAAACACAATACTTATACACCCCTATTTTGAAATGATGGGACTTATTAAAATCAGAATATCTGTAGCAGTAACTGAATCCATATATCCAATAAAAATATCAAAATGATAGTCGATTAATTATCTTTAAAAATACTAAATAAATGCCGTATACCAGACGGCACACTAGCTATCAAGTATTCTGTGACGGCTCGGGTCGATGACCGCGCTCAGCTGTGTATCGCAGCGTTCGCCGGTTGTTCGGTGTAGAATAACAATAAAATTCGGCGGGATTTTGAAAAACTTTGTCATCTCATAACTTTTTAAATAAAAGCAAAAGAAAAAAACTGACTTCACTATTATATTGTTACCCGTCGTTTACATTAGCTGTGTGATTAAGTATCTCGAATTCAAAATAGGGGTGTAAAAAGCTGAAGAGTTTGATTGAACGTGCTAATCTCAGGAACTATTGGACCAATTTTAAAAAATATTTCGGTGTTAGATATTTTATCCCCGTATTCCCACGGGAACCGGAACTACGGGGGTAAAACCGCGAGGCGCTGCTAGTAGTACTAAAATATCTTCTTTATTATTTCCCAGACGTTTTCGAGGCATTCAGCATCCTACGACCGCTGACGGGACACGCAGACTTCGACGCCATATTTGAGAGCCTACAAAAGTTGTCTGGAGAGAAATGTAAGTTATTTTATTTAAAAATTTACTTAAACATGTCTCGACTTTAGGATCACCAACATAGGGAACATTGTGAACAACCTTAAGAACATTTAAATCTTAGTAAACTTAGGGCCTATTTCACCATCTTCAAGTAACGTTCCGAATACTCGCATATTTTGTCTTTGTCACTTGACATAAAGTAAGAAAGAGACAACACTAACTTTACTTGGGGAGTAACTTTACTTGAAGGTCGTGAAATAGGCCCTAAAACATATATTTTTTATGCTTTCAGATATCCATGAAGTTTGCGATTATTTCAAACACCGCACTCACACACATGATGGTAAGGAAATATTTATATTTGTTTTCTCGATTGTTTATCTTAACAGTTTTCGTTGCCATACTCCTCCGAAACGGCTTGACCGATTCTCATGAAATTTTGTGAGCATATTCAGTAGGTCTGAGAATCGGCCAAAATCTATTTTTCATCCCGAAATTCCTACGGGAACGGGAACTACGCGTGTGAAACCGCGGGGCACAGCTATCGTCTATATAAGTACTTATGTAAAGCTGCGCTCCGCGGTTTCACTTGCGTTAACAGTTTTTTACTCTGATGGGTTGTAAAGTTGTGTTATTAACGCGGGTGAAACAGCGAGGCGTAGCAAGTACCTAAGTACTTATTTTAAGAAAAATATCTGTTAAAGCAGCTTTTTTTATCTCAACGAATGAAAATTTTGCCGTTTGTTTATTTAGGTATTTTTATTACATTTAAGTATGATCAAGATTGGTGTGGGGCTGGTATATCCTGCCCCCCTAGCATGACCGTGCGTGATAAATGATATAGACACCAAGTAATAATATCGATTACGCGAGCATGACCAAAGGAATATGGCGTAGTACGATTTGATAAAATTAAATATGGCGGCTTTATTTATTATATTTTAACAGTTGGATGTCAATAAATAGCTATATCGATTTCGCGAGCATGACCAAATGTCATAAAATTAATCATGTGGTAAAATTTAGTTTTTATTTTTTGGCGGGCATTTTTATCAAATTTTGACAGTTGGATGTCAATAAATCGCTGTATCTATCGCGTTTTCGAAGTCATGCTAGCCTAGCAGAATTGGACAAAAGGCTCTAAATAAATAAAGATTTAAATAAATATGTTCATTTATTTAGTTTTTAATTATTGTTTTTTTTTTTCTTAAATAAACAGGACTCGAAGGCATCAAGCGGGAGGTGATGGATATAACAGGAAACATCGGACCGAAAGAGTTCTCTAAAGTCATGAAAGTAATGTTACCAGAAATCGGTAAGAAAATTTGATTTAATAACAAGCATTAGAATTAGAAGTCAGTTACTGTAATGAGATGATGGAATGAATGATTATGTTATATTATTTGAGTAGCATTATTACATCTGGGCTCCGATTCTCTAAACTATTAAGCTGTGATAATGCTACTCAAATGTACTTTAATATCACCATTATGGCCGTTTTTTTGACATTTGTTGTCATTTTGGTATTCTCTTATAGACAAGCCAAGGCAGTCGTGAAACAACGGGGACCGCCACCGTTGGTTTCCATGAAACAGAGAACTAGGCATCTCTTTCTCATGTATTGCCATTACATTTTAACTTGCTTTAATATAGGCAAAAAATAATCGTTTAATTTGACTAACACAATCTATTAAATATTTAATGCTTTATTATATCGTTAGAAACCTAATTATATTGTTTCAAAACATTACACACAAATAAAGATAGACTATAGTGCTCTCAGTATCATACTTATGTAAATAAATAAAAACACAAAAATGGTATTTTATAAATTTATTATTAAATACATATAGTGAAATAAATAAGTCATAGATTTGGATAGTGCACACGCAGTATTATTTCGGTCCAGACTGTACACCCTTTGCTAACCCGTCTCACTACACCGTCTAACTTGTATTTCATTTAAATCTGCTTGCTCCTCTGTCAATTAAAAATAATCTGAAGAAAAAAAAAGAAATTATCTTTACTTACTTATGTAAAGTTTGACAAGCTGTAGGTTCCCCCCCCCCCCCCCCCCAATAATCCTTTTATGTTAATCAAATATAAGTAAATGTTTCTCTTGGGCGGGAATCGAACTCGTAACCTTCGGCATAACAGGCAGGGTCACCACCAAATACACCACTGTAGTCTTTGACTCGGTCGTCAATCAAGAATTGTTATTGGGTATTTCACGAACTTCGATAAGTTATGTAAATTCACCTTTACCTTTTGTCAAAAATTATTATTTTAAGCCACTGTATGTTGTTTTTTTATTTTGTGCTTTTGACAATAAAAGTATTTTTATTTACTTAAATCATTACAAACGGTATTAATTTTTATTATTAACTTACCTAATTTACTGTAATGAAAAATCTGTCGAGAATTTAACTAAGAACTGACAACACAAACCTGTAACAGTCAAAATCCATATGTGTATTTAGTTTTAAGGAAATAAAGTGACCAGCTGCTTACTTTTTTCTATAATCCATTAGTCATCCTTTAGAATAGTATGTGGGGCATCACTTTTACATACTTTTAGATTATTTAATATTTTAAATTTATAAATAAAGATTTAAAACACGGAGCACTTGATACTAAAGACACTGACAATAAATAAATGCCATTTTGACATTGTCACCGAGTTTCCAATTTCTGCCGTTTCACGGGACAAGCGGTCAACCTATAGTGAAAACTACTCCGCTGACTCAATGGCTCCATAAAACTTAGATGGTTGTCATGGAAACAGTATTCTGACGATTATTTGACAAAAAATATACTTATTTGAATTTTGATATGCAACAAAGACCACTGAGACACCATAGCCATATGAATTTAGCAGAATACCAAATTTCTGACACTCTCGTTATGGTGCCTCAATATCAACATATTGTCTGATCAATAATGTCGAATTGCAGACTTAGGCCCCAGTTTACAGACTTGACCCGCGGGTTGGGATACTCCTATAACTCTACATTCAAATTTAAATCATTTTCTAATTCGAACCAGAGTAGTTCCTGAGATTACCGCGTCAAGCCAAAAAGGTGTTCACAATTTAGTTAACGTAAAACGTCAGAGATGGCGCCACACATCAAATTAGAACACGCAAACGTTTTATGCGGGGAAATACGTATAGCCCTCGTAACTCAAATTAAAGACTTATTGCTCGCTTAATTGCTCGCTTAATGACGACTATGCATAAACTTGCCATGGTTTATTTAATTTTTAAAAATGACATACTTATTTTTTATAAGTGTCATCATATCACGAATATTACTTCGAAATTCGAATCAGACTCGAAAATCTATATTATGCCATAATCTTTTCTGTTCCGGTGGCCAAAATAAGCCGACTGTCAAAGTCTATCCACGGTACCCCTCTCGAGACTGTTCAAAAATACAACTACCTCGGGCAAATAATGCAATTGGGTAGAAACAATCTGGAGAGTGAAGTTAAGAGGCGAATACAGCTGGGTTGGGCAGCGTTTGGTAAACTTCGTCGAGTCTTCTCATCGCAAATTCCACAGTGCCTAAAAACAAAAGTTTTCAATCAGTGCGTCCTACCAGTGATGACCTACGGTGCCGAGACGTGGACGCTCACAGTAAGGCTGGTCCACCAACTTAAAGTCGCTCAGAAAGTTCTGGAGAGGGCTATGCTCGAATTTTCTTTGAAAGATCGCATTCGCAACGAAGTGATCAGACAGAGAACTAAAGTCACCGACATAGCTCAAAGAATTAGCTCTCTGAAGTGGCAGTGGGCTGGCCACATCTGTAGGAGAACCGATGGCTGTTGGAGCAGACGAGTTCTCGAGTGGAGACCGTGGCTCGGCAAACGTAGTGTAGGACGTCCTGTGGCGGGGGCAGCGATGATCTGCGCGGGGTAGCCGGGAGAGAGTGGATGCGACGTGCCGCCGACAGGGCACATTGGCGCAAGTTGGGAGCAAGCAGCTAAGCAGCTCAGCAACGAAATGACTAAGCAAATGGAAACATACAACAATCACGAAAAAAAATATCACGCAAAGTAAATTAAAAAATATGTAAGTACACCAAGAATTAAATATGCAATACATTCGATATTATTGCATACGATGACACTTAATAGGTGTCATTTTCAAAAAATGATACTATTAACATTAGCCACAGAAATACGCAAAGGGTGATTTCTTAAGTATTTCCCGGCATAAAACTTTTGCGAGTTCTAATTTGATGTGTGGCGCCATCTCTGACGTTTTACATTAACTACATTGTGAAGACCTTACTTTTTTGGGAGTATTATATTTCTCCTATCACTACTAGATGGCGTTGATAGTCCAAATTCAAGATTGCCGAACGACTGACCATGAAGTTGTAGGTAAAAATGGAGCCCACACTTGGAACAACAGCTTGAGTTAAATACCTACGTCTCTGTGGGCCGATCTCTCTTTTTAGTCAGACTCTCTCTTTCTAGAGGTTACCTTAGTTAGAAAGAGAGAGCCTGCCCACAGAGAGCGCGATAGTGATACATAGGATAAGCTTCAAGTAGGTATTCGAAGTGTGGACTCCATTTTTACCTACAACTTCATGCGACTGACAGACAAAATTTACTGCAGTCGTAATTTGATGTGTGGCGCCATCTCTGACGTTTTACATTAACTAAATTGTGAAGAGTTTTCCTGTTTTTGGGAGTATTCCATTTCTAAGATAAAGAGCTACAATCTCTTATTGTGCCGGTGACAGCGTGTCGCTGTAATCGCTGTTGGTTGAACTAACAATCAAATCAATTTAGTTTAAGTTTTGACGATTATAAATGATTATATTATAACAATATTTTGAGTTTGATGATTGTCAGTGTAATGAAAATGTATACAAACTAGCTTTTGCCCGCGACTTCATCCGCATGGAATAATGATTTCCGGCAGAATTTGGAAGGGGAATTACCAAAAATCCTCTCTTAGTGGTAGCTTACTCCCCCCACCAAACACACGTGCCAAATTTCAGCTCTCTACGATCTGTAGTTTCGGCTCTTTAAGGTGTTTTTATACGTAAAATAATAATTCATTCTTACTTACTATATGAGCTAGATTGATAACTCACTTAACTTGCGTCCTAACATGAGGATCTTCTACTTCTTTCCCGAACCTTTATCCCATGTTTATTTGGGGTCGGTATTACAGTTTATCAATATTTAACGTGAAGCGACTGCCATCAGACCTTCACAACCCAGCCGGCCTAGCATGACCGTGCGTATCGATGAATGATAAATGATAAAAATTAAATATGGCGGCTATTTCCATCGTATTTTGACAGTTGGATAGTGTTTTATCGTTATATCTATCGCGTTTTTGAAGTCATGCTAGCCCGGCAGAGGGCTATACGACATTTTTTGGTTAAACCAAATGTTAGACTTTTGAGGGCTCTAACTACCCGTAACGACAGTCGATGATGTTAGTACGACCGGGACCGACGGCTTTACGTGCCCTCCGAAGCACGGATCTCTCTAATCATAATTTGAAATGTTTTGTTTGTTTTTCAGATATGAGGGGTGCTTTTAATCTTTTGATACTGTCGACCAGAACCGGGGGTATGTACTAGTTACCTAGTTTTTTTTTTAATTATTTTTAAATTTTATGTTATAATGTGTGATCCACAAATGTTTATATCTGTCTGTGTGTATGAATGTGTGTGTCCGTAGTTTGTGATACCCTAGACCAGTGTTTTTCAAAATGTAGGTCGTGACCCTTGGGGGGTTGTGAAGTCGGGGGGTCGCCGAAAGGAAAACGCAAGGTCTAAACTACAGTAATTATTTTCAAAACTCTGTTTCTTACAACATGTAGAATATAGGAATCAAAATGGAACAAATTGCAAAGCTTTTTAAATTATATTTTTTGTCTATCGTGTACAAGGGGGTCACCAGACATTTTCAACCAAGAAAGGGGTCGCAAAATCAAAAATATTGAAAAACACTGCCCTAGACCAAATCAAGCCAAATTATTTTTTCATCAGCCGGGCTAGCATGACATCGAAAACGCGATATTTATAGCGATTTATCGACATCCAACTGTCAAAATATAATAAATATAGCCGCTATATTTAATTGTATCATATCGTAGCATAGTACGCCATAATTCATTTAGTCATGCTCGCGAAATCGATATTATTTCGTGGTGTCTATACACCCCTATTTTGAAAATATGGGACTTATTAAAATCAGAATATCTGTAGCAGTAACTGAATCCATATATCCAATAAAAATATAAAAAAATGATAGTCGATTACTTATCTTTAAAAAATACCAAATAAATGTCGTATTACCAGACGACACACTAGCTATCAAGTATTCTGTGACGGCTCGGGTCGATGACCGCGCTCAGCTGTGTATCGCAGCGTTCGGTGTAGAATAACAATAAAATTCGGCGGGATTTTGAAAATCTTTGACTTATCATAACTTTTTAAATAAAAGCAAAAGAAAAAAACTAACTTCACTATTATATTGTCACCCGTCGTTTACATTAGCTGTGTGATAAGGTATCGCAATTTCAAAATAAGGGTGTAATATTATCACGCACAGTCATGCTAGGGCGGCTGGATGATAAATATTGATTTATCTACACTAATATTATAAAGAGGAAAGATTTGTTTGTTTGTAATGAATAGGCTCCGAAACTACTGGACCGATTTCAAAAATTCTTTCACTAATGGAAAGCTAATTTATCAGTGCGTGACATAGGCTATATTTTATCCCCGTAATCCCACGGGAACGGGAACTACGCGGGTGAAACCGCGGGGAGCTACTAGTACTATGTATGTTTTAATGCAATGCCTGAACTGTTTTTGATAAAATCACAGATATGGGTCAAGCAATCCGGGAGTTTGTGAAGATAATGAAAACGAAATCTTTATCGGAAGCAATCATACTGTTGAAGAAAGTTACGAAGCAAACACGTAAGATTGTACTATTTTATCCTTATAAGGGCCGATTTTTCCATCGCCAGATAACTTTTATTCGACGAATAAAATTGACGTTTGACAGATTTTGTATGAAATAACTGTCAACATTTCAAAGTTATTCGTCGAATAAAGTTATCTGGCGATGGAAAAATTGGCTCTTAGTATTTTTAAATGCGAATCGTGAAGATGGATGTTTTTTTCTCCTTCTCGTAAAAACTAAAACTCATTTAACTGAAATTTCGTACAGAATGGGTACAGACTACTGAAATGTACATTATTTTCTCCATGTAATGTACTTGTCATTTTCACAATCGATTTTTAACCCCCAACGCAAAAAGAGGGGTGTTATAAGTTTGACGTGTCTGTGTGTGTGTATCTGTCTGTCTGTGGCATCATAGCTCCCGAACGGATGAACCGATTTCATTTTTTTTTTTGTATTAAAGAGGACTTACGTGCGAGTGTTCTTAGACATGTTTGATGAAAATCGGTTGACTCGTTTAAAAGTTATGGGGGTTTCAAAGTAATTGTGTTGGGGGTTTTTTAAATTTTTAATTTAATGTTTTTAGTTATTAACTAATTATTGGATGCCTTAGACTTTAAATCTATGGAGAGAGAGGGCACTTTATAAACTCCCCATTATGTTATTTTTGCCGCTCTAGAGTAAATCCCAAAATCCTCTCCTGGGCTCTCCTACTATAACTAGCTATCTTTTATGTTTTTACAGCAGCTTAGTAATTTAGATTTACAACAGCTGGGCTATTTTTATCTATGACATTGTAATAGTTTTAAGGTACTGTTTGTATTTTATTTTATTTTAAAAAAAATACCAGCACGAATTTCTTGCCGATTCTTCTCGGCTGATGTAATTTCCGAATCGGTGGTAGAATCAATTTTGACGTTAATAAGTGCCTCATTGAGGCCTTAACTTATTAAATGATTTTTGACTTTGACTTTATTGACATTAGTAAGCTAGAGCTAAATTACGACCTAAGTTCTTTCCCAGAAAGGGAAACAATTAAAGTAAGTACAATATACTTAATTAGTGTTATTGTTTCAGAATTCAAATACGCTTTAGAAGAATTAACGCAGTCAACTAATAGAGGAAGTAAGTGAATTAATCTACACCGCTATTTTGAATTCGAGATACTTAATCACACAGCTAATGTAAACGACGGGTGACAATATAATAGTGAAGTTAGTTATTATCTTTCGCTTTTATTTAAAAAGTTATGATAAGTCAAAGTTTTTCAAAATCCCGCCGAATTTTATTGTTATTCTACACCGAACGCTGCGATACACAGCTGAGCGCGGTCATCGACCCGAGCCGGCACAGAATACTTGATAGCTAGTGTGCCGTCTGGTAATACGGCATTTATTTAGTATTTTTAAAGATAAGTAATCGACTATCATTTTTGATATTTTTATTGGATATATGGATTCAGTTACTGCTACAGATATTCAAATTTTAATAAGTCCCATCATTTCAAAATAGAGGTGTATACTAAATTAAATAAAGCTGAAGAGTTTGTTTGTTTGAACGCGCTAATCTCAGGAACTACAGGTCCGGTTTGAAAAAAATATTTCAGTGTTTGATAGCCCGTTGAACGATGAAGGCATATACATATACACGCCACGACTAATAGAAACACGGGTTATTCACATGGACACAGCTTATTATGTTTTTTAAATGTTTTTTCGGATTTTTAATTTTTCTTTTCAGGTATCAAAGTGATCCTGAACAGCCTCTACCGACTAACAGGCAAACAACATTTGGAAGACGTACAGAAGATATTTCACGAAGTATTTGAATCTGACAGTAAGTATTTAATTATACATATAACATAATCATTTACTTCATCATGTCATTACAGTAACTGACCCCTTACTAAGTTCGTAACTTGTATCTAGAGTATCACAAACTACACTCACACACACAATTATCATTTGCCAATTAAACATTTCCCAAATTATCATTTCCCAAATTATCATTTGACAAATAATCATTTGACAAATAATCATTTCCCAAATTATCATTTCCCACATTTTCATTTCCCAAATCATCATTTGACAAATTATCATTTCCTATATTATCATTTGACTAATTATCATTTGACAAATATCATTTCCCAAATTATCGTTTCCCAAATTATCATTTCCCAAATTATCATTTCCTAAATTATCATTTCCCAAATTATCATTTGACAAATTATCATTTCCTAAATTATCATTTCCCAAATTATCATTTGACAAATTATCATTTCCCAAATTATCATTTGACAAATTACCATTTCCCAAATTTTCATTTCCCAAACTATCATTTCCCAAATTATCATTTCCCAAATCTTCATTTGACAAATTATCATTTCCCAAATTATCATTTACCAAATTATCATATGAAAAATTATAATTTCCCAAATTATCATTTCCTAAATTATTATTTCCCAAATTATCATTTGACAAATTATCATTTGACAAATTATCATTTCCCAAATTATCATTTGACAAATTACCATTTCCCAAATTATCATTTCCCAAATTATCATTTTCCAAATTATCATTTGACAAATTATCATTTCCCAAATTATCTTTTGACAAATGATCATTTCCCAAATTACCATTTGACAAATTATCATTTCCCATATTATCATTTGACAAATTATCATTTGACAAGTTATCATTTCCCAAATTATCATTTCCCAAATAATCATTTGACAAATTATCATTTCCCAATTTATCATTTGACAAATTATCATTTCCCAAATTATCATTTGACAAATTATCATTTCCCAAATTATGTTTTGACAAATTATCATTTGACAAATTATCATTTGACAAATTATCATTTCCCAATTTATCATTTGACAAATTTTATCATTTGACAAATTATCATTAGACAAATTATCATTTCCCAAATTATCATTTCCCAAATTATGTTTTGACAAATTATCATTTGACAAATTATCATTTGACAAATTATCATTTCCCAATTTATCATTTGACAAATTTTATCATTTGACAAATTATCATTAGACAAATTATCATTTCCCAAATTATCATTTCCCAAATTATCATTTCCTAAATTATCATTTCCCAAATTATCATTTGACAAATTATCATTTCCTAAATTATCATTTCCCAAATTATCATTTGACAAATTATCATTTCCCAAATTATCATTTGACAAATTACCATTTCCCAAATTATCATTTCCCAAACTATCATTTCCCAAATTATCATTTCCCAAATCTTCATTTGACAAATTATCATTTCCCAAATTATCATTTACCAAATTATCATTTACCAAATTATCATATGAAAAATTATCATTTCCCAAATTATCATTTCCTAAATTATTATTTCCCAAATTATCATTTGACAAATTATCATTTCCCAAATTATCATTTGACAAATTACCATTTCCCAAATTATCATTTCCCAAATTATCATTTTCCAAATTATCATTTGACAAATTATCATTTCCCAAATTATCATTTGACAAATGATCATTTCCCAAATTACCATTTGACAAATTATCATTTCCCATATTATCATTTGACAAATTATCATTTGACAAGTTATCATTTCCCAAATTATCATTTCCCAAATTATCATTTGACAAATTATCATTTCCCAATTTATCATTTGACAAATTATCATTTCCCAAATTATCATTTGACAAATTATCATTTGACAAATATCATTTCCCAAATTATCGTTTCCCAAATTATCATTTCCCAAATTATCATTTGACAAATTATCATTAGACAAATTATCATTAAACAAATTATTATTTGACCAATTATCATTTGACAAATTATCATTTCCCAAATTATCATTTGACAAATTATCATTTCCCAAATTATCATTTGAAAAATTATCATTTGCCAAATTATCAGAAATATTACTCAATGTATGAATTTTGTTTCCAGATTTAGTAGCAATAATCCAGAAAATTAACAAGGTGACCAAATTGAACGATGCCATATACTTCCTCACGTCACTGCTGGGAGTCACTCAGACCAAACACATACAGGACGCTAAGGCAGCTATTATGAAACTGACTATACGGAAAAGTAAGTATTTAATTACTAGCTGTGCCCCGCGGTTTCACCCGCGTAGTTCCCGATGCCGTGGGAATTTCGGGATAAAACGTAGTCTATGTTCTTCAATCGTTACGGGTAGTTAGAGCCCTCAAAAGTCTAACATTTGGTTTAACCAAAAATGTCGTATTGCCCTCTGGGTTTTGAAGGTCTGATGGCAGTCGCTTCACGTAAAATACTGACATTCCGCCAAATCTGGTTAAACTGAAAACCGACCCCAAATAGACATGGGATAAAGGTTCGGAAGAAGAAGATTGCTTGATACAGATATCTATACTATACATACCTACATATGTTTTTTTTTCAGTGGAATTCCTGGACGTATTGGAAATGATTCGCGTCAAATCTGGACATGAAGATATTCTGGACTTTTTCAGGAAGCTCATTCAGTTTACAGGAACCAGATGTGAGTAAAATTTTCGTATTTAAGTTAAGTAAATCTCTATATTGGTCTGTCTGTGTGTGAATGAGTGTGTGCGTAGTTTCTAATACCCTAGATACAAGTTACGAACTTAGTTAGGGGTCAGTTACTGTAATGAGATGATGGAGTGAATTATGTTATGTTATTTTGACCGCCTAGCTAGTGGCATGTGCACTCAAGAGTAGGTGACAGGTTTGATTCTTGAGAGCAGTACATATTTGTTATTTTCTAAACATGACTTGATTTTAAATCTCTAACACGCATTAGCGCGAGCGTATGCTGACACGCAGGCGACGCAGGCCGCGCAGGGCAAATTTTGTAAAAGCATGGAACGTCACGAGAGAGAGCAGGACAGACACATGTCTGCGTCGCACGTGCCTGCTCTGCCCTGCACAGCCTGCGTTCGCCTGCGTGTCAACATACGCTCTCGCTTAGAGTAGCGTGGGGATGACGGATTCCTCTTCACTTTTAAAGTTAGAATATCATCAGTGAGAAAGTTTTTGGTTTGCCGTGCCACTGTAAATAGTATTCTTACTAAAAACTGTAATTTGATGATGTAATTTTTATTATTTCAGCCATCACTGAAGCTTGGGAGGTGCTGAAGAGTGTTACTTTTATAACTGGTAAGAATCCGTTTTACAAAATATTAATTGTGATGTTATGGGTCAGTTGCATTAACATATAGTGGTTGTTCGTTTTGTTTTGAACTCTTACTTAATAACTTTTTTATTTTAAATCATTTCCAGATATATTCTTCTTCTTCGAAATCGTGTCCAAATACACGAGCGTGGACGTCATTATATTCCTGGAGACTATAATACGGATTACTAACTCTACAAACATCAGCGTCGCCGCGGCCATGTTGTGCAAAATATCTAATAGACGCAGTAAGTATTGTTTTATACGAATAACGAAATAAAATTATTGACGACCTTGATGGCAGAGGTTACCATGCCGGACTGCCATCCTTAAGGTTATACGTGTTGGATTCCCGTGCGGCGTGAATATTTGTGTGAACCACAAATGTTTGTCTCGGTCTGGGTGTGTGTGTGAATGAGTGTGTGCGTAGTTTCTGATACCCTAGATACAAGTTACGAACTTAGTTAGAGGTCAGTTACTGTAATGAGATGATGGAGTGAATGATTATGTTATGTTAAATTCTTAGTGGTACTTACTTCAAGTGGTGGATTTACTTTGCCACCACTAGGCTATTACATTTTTGGCGACAACCTAGATGGCAATGTGTTCACCATGGCGGACTGCGATCCGTAAGGTTGCGGGTTCGGTCCCCGTGATACATGTTACGAACTTAGTTAGGGGTCAGTCACTGTAATGAGATGATGGAGTGAATGATTATGTTATGTTAAATTCTTAGTGGTACTTACTTCAAGTGGTGGATTTACTTTGCCACCACTAGGCTATTACATTTTTGGCGACAACCTAGATGGCAATGTGTTCACCATGGCGGACTGCGATCCGTAAGGTTGCGGGTTCGGTCCCCGTGATACATGTTACGAACTTAGTTAGGGGTCAGTCACTGTAATGAGATGATGTAGTGAATGATTATGTCATATTTCTTTCGCTCCTTAATTCTAAATTGGATACAAATTTTATTATGTTCATAATATAAGTACTAATGCCATTTGGCAAAGCCGCTCCTCTGAAATTTGCCGCTCAAGGCCAGTCTACTCAGTCTACTGGTTAAATCCGCCACTAAGATTAAGTATATTAATGACCGGGATGTCTGGAATCAAATTTCTGCACCCGCAACCTCAACATGCTACTTTTTGATTATATACAGTGGTGGTCATATAATTAAGAACGATTATTTAACGTAACGATTTTTTCAAAATAACTAATTGCATGTATTTATTTTTATTTCTTTTGATGCCTTCAAACATTTCCATAGTATCGATACATCAGTTGATACACACGATTGGCTAATAAATAAAAAGATAAACTTTATACATTAGATCTAAACCTAATATTACTACGTACTGGCTGGTCATATAATTAAGAACGCTGAATAGTGAACTTTTTTATTCAAGTTTACATAAAGAACACTCCATAGCTTTGTGGTTGTAAGTCACTATTCGTATTATTTAGATCCCATTTAGTACTGTAAAGGTCTTAAAAGTAATTGTTTCATATGAATTTATATGGAGAAAAATAAAAGTTTTGACAAATCTACAAGGTAGATAATAAAAAACTTCCTGAGAAGAATTTGGTCGAACAAAAAGATATTTAACACTTTACAATGCTCAAAAACGTTATTTTTTCACGCCGTGAAGCATTTTGCCACATATCAGAATTACTTCAAATGGTTGGTGTTTGTTGAGTACCTAGAAAGTCATCACGTCGAGATGATCGAAAACATTCGTTTTGGAAGAGAAAATAATTTAAAAGGGTCTAATGTGCTAAGAAACGAATATTTTAGGAGAAATAACTCTTCCAACAATCTCGGCACGTACTATACGAAGGTATTTTGTAAAAGGAAAGCTGCACGGAAGAATAAAAACGAAGGTACCCATCATGCAACGATGCCATAGGCAATACCGGATGGCACTTACAAGAAGGTGTGAAAACTGGATATTAAGACAGAGGAAAAATGATATTTTTCTGATGAAACTAATATAAACTAGGGTATTCTCTGGTGAAAATCAACGTTAACAACATCTTCCGAATAAATCACTCGACCATAAATACACAAAAGTAACATTAAAACATGATGGAGAAATATGTCATTTTTGTATGCTAATTTCAATACGGCGTTGAAGCTGTGAAGCTGACACAAGTAAAACATGAATCAATTCCAAGACAAAGAATTTAATGGAAAAGCTATGTTCCTTCAAGCTGAAGACGTTCTTGTAGGTTTTTGGTCAATTTGAACATTCCAGCACGACAATGACCCAAAACATAATGCGCGCACCGTTAAAGAATATCTCATATTGCAATTAATTTCTGTCTAAAATTGGCCAGCTTACAGCCTAGAGCTAAACCCGATCGAGAATTCTTGGTTCGAAGTCAAGAGAATAGTTTTAAATGGACAATATGTCAATTTAAAGAGAGCTGTAATGATGTTTTCTCCAAAGAATGGAACTCTGTTTCTCTTACAAAATGTCAAAAATTGATCGAGTCAATGCGTCGCCGCCCGGTATAGGTAAATCAGTAATTTAAAAGTCGTAAACATGTTGCCAACTAGTAATTTCAGTTAAAATACAATAAATTGATATTTTACTTTCACAATAATATCATTTATTGAATCTCAGTTTTATATTAAATAACTTTTGAACAGTTTAATAAATCGTTCTTAATTATTTGTCCAGCTTCATTGGTACATTAAATTCGTTACAAAAGAGAACTAATGAAATTTGTAAAAAAAATAGTTGACCTTTCAATTCTATATTCCTAATCCCATTTGCCCCAGTCACGTAGCTATCTCAAAACATAAATAGTTACTGCCAAAAGCAATAAATAACTACACAAGAAATGATTTAGACAAAAAATATATGGAATTTCAAATCGTTCTTAATTATGTGACCACCACTGTATATATATAGGTACTTACATATAAGTATTTTTCTATATTTATAGATTTTATTATTTGTTTTCTTTTTTCATCTATGACATTGTTACATATTTATACATTGACATGTATACTCGTACTAGTTTTAAGATACTGTTTGTATTTTATTTTATTTAAAAAAAAATACCAGCACGACTTTCTTGCCGATTCTTCTCGGCTGATGTAATTTCCGAATCGGGTGTAGAATCAATTTCGACGTTCACAAGTGCCTCATTGAGGCCTTAACTGAATAAATTATTTTTGACTTTGACTAAGTACCTACTTCATAATGCAAGCTTATCCTCCTAATGATATTTTGCCGCGCTCAAGTAAATCTCCAAATCCAAGCTTTGTCTCTCCTACTATTAGTTAGATATTAATAATTGCCTGATATACATATTTTGTACAGTTTTTCAATACATCACTACATAGTATAAAACAAAGTCGCTTTCTCTGTCCCTATGTATGCTTACATCTTTAAAACTACGCAACGGATTTTGATGCGGTTTGTTTTAATAAATAGAGTGATTCAGTGGGAAGGTTTTTAGTATAATTTTATCCCCATATTCCTACGGGAACGGGGTCTAGGTGGGTGAAACCGCGGGGCGCCGCTATTTTTATATAATTTAATGTAGATAATTTTACATTTTTTTAATTATTTTTTAGGTTTCTTCGAAGTTATACAAGCTATTTACGAGATAACTCAGATGGGTATGTATTGTATTATTTAATATATTGTTTTTTTTTACTTTTAAATGATCACTACAATTATGAAGATAGATAATACCTAATATAAAATATGTTTGAAATAAAACACTTAAACGGATTTTTGTCGTGGTTGTATTTTGTTTTACATTTTCTGACGTTTCGGATTCTTTACAGAACCCGTTCATCCCGTCCGTTCCGTCAGAAAATGTAAAACAAAATACAACCACGACAAAAATCCGTTTAAGTGTTTTATTTCAATGTGTAGTGTTCGTGTAAATCAAAGATATCAATATAAAATATGTTTATTTTTCAGATATCGTCAAGTTCTTTGAGCTAATTATTACTATTTCCAAAAGATTTTGTAAGTATTTATTTTCATATACAAATGACAAACTTAGTTACGAGTCAGATACTATTCTCTCTCACAATTATTATCATTTATATTTCAGTATTTGAAGAAGTAATCATTCTTATTGAGGAATACACGGACACAACAAGTAAGTAGGTCTTATTGAATCTAAAAGTCTGTAATTTGTGACACCCTAGATACAGGTAATGAACATAATAACTTACTTTTTAACCCCCGACGCAAAAAGAGGGGTGTCATAAGTTTGACGTGTCTGTGTGTGTGTATATGTGTGTATCTGTCTGTCTGTGGCATCATAGCTCCCGAAAAGATGAACCGATTTCAATTTAGTTTTTTTTTGTATTATAGGGGATTTACGTGCGAGGGTTCTTAGACATGTTTTAATGAAAATCGGTTGACGCGTTTAAAAGTTATGGGGGTTTGAAAGTAATTGTGTTGGGGGTTTTTTAAATTTAATTGTTATTTCTGTATGTTTTCAGATTTCATTGATGCACTAGCCGATTTACTGAGAGCTACCGGGGAAACAGGTAATTAAATACATCTATTTAATGAAATAACTTATTCAATGAATTTGACGACCTCGATGGCAGAGTCACCATGCCGGACTGCCATCCGTAAGGTTGCGGGTCCGATTCGATTCCCGTGTGGGGTGAATATTTGTGTGATCCGCAAATTTTTATCTCGGTCTGGGTGTGTGTGAATGAGTGTGTGCGTCGTTTCTGATACCCTAGATACAAGTTACGGACTTAGTTAGGGGTCAGTTACTGTAATGAGATGATGGAGGGATGATTATGTTATGTTGTTATGTTATAGTGTCTATCAAAGAACTATTATTAGGTAATATTTAGATACATAATGATGTACTTATGTATTTACTCGTAAGTGAGTTTTTACGCAATTAGACTTATCAAATATAAATGGTTTTTAGTTTATATTTAGCTATTAAGTGGAATTTGTTAACTGTTTGTTTTCTTAATAAAATAAATTCGAGTGTGCTTGCTGCAATATTTTTTTCGGGGTTCTAAAAATCAGCCATTTTCGGGAGCAGTATTCCACATCTAAAATAGAATGATTTGTCCCAAACTGACTATCAACGACTACAATAATATGTCCACTTACAAGTTAAGGTACAATTCCAAGACGGGCCGCAGACCGCAAACTGCAACTGCTAACTGCAAGCGACAACACTTGTTTCTATGAAAGTGAAATTGATTCCGAAACGTCTATGAAATTGATTCCGAGCGCGGCGACACTGCTGCCTGCAGTCGCGACGCGCTCTTTCATGGATATTGATATACCCTATTTACACTATGCTCCTGCTCCTGCTACTCGCGCTGCCGGAAATATTTCCCAAAATACTTCCGCGGCAGTACGCTATCTACACTATGCTGCAATGAGCAGGGAAGTGGGTAGCAGCACGAGTAACCATTTATACTATGCCGCTGCCCACTTCCCTCGTCACTTTCCTGCTCATTGCAGCATAGTGTAAATAGAAAAGTATTGTCGCTTGCAGTTTGGGGTTACAGTTTGCGGTCTGCGGCCCTTCTTGGAATTGTACCTTAACCCTGTTTTAATTATTTTTTTTATTATTTACAGATTTAATAAGAGCAATAGAACATATAAGACAAGGAAAGCCTAGAATAGAGAGAACTACAACTACAACAACTACAGAAGCTCCTGAAACTACAACAGCTGAAGAAACTACAACCACTGAACTTCCAACTACAACTGAGGAACTTATAACTACAGAAGTTCCAACTACTACGCAAGCTACGACTACTACTACGCAAGCACCTACAACTACAACAACTACGACTACGCCAGCTCCAACTACAACTACGACTACACAAGCACCAACAACTACAACTACAGAGGAGCCTACGACTACAACAACTACCACTACAACTACAACAACTACGACTACGCCAGCACCTACAACTACCGAAGAGCCTACAACTACACCAGCGCCTACGACTACATCCACCAACCCAGCACCCACAACTACGAGTACTGAAGAGCCTACAACTACCGAAGAGCCTACAACTACTGAGGAACCTACTACGCCAACACCTTTAACTACAACCCAAGCACCTACAACTACGACTACTACGCCAGCACCCACAACTACAACGACTACGCAAGCGCCCACAACAACAACTACGACGACGCCAGCACCTGCAACTACACCAGCGCCTACAACTACAACTGCAGAGCCTACAACTACCGAAGAGCCTACAACTACTGAGGAACCTACTACGCCAGCACCTATAACTACAACAACTACAACTACTCAAGAGCCTACAACTACAACCGTATTACCATTTACAACTACCGAATTAACTACTACATCTGGAATACCTACTTTAACTCAAATACCAACAGATGATCAAATTATAATAGAGGAAAGTCATGAGAATGACTATCAAACTGAAATATCATCAGTTATAAAGGAAACAGAAATAAAACAATCTGATACGTTTACAGAAACAGATATTACGAAACAAAACACAAAAGAAACTGTGACTACACAAGTGGAAACTGCTACGGAAAATACAGAAGAAGCGACGGAAGAATCTACTGAAACTACAGAAGCTGCTACGGAAACTACAGAAGCTATGCAGACTACAGAAGGAACTACAGAAGAAGCTACGGAAACTACAGAATCTGCTACGGAAACTACGAAAGCTACTACACAAAATACAGATTCCGGTGAAGACATTGATGAAACAACAGAATCGTCCAATGAAAGCACTGATGTTAGTGATGAAACTACGGACACAATTATACCAACATCCGATTCTTATGCAGAAACTACAACTCAAACGGAAGCTACTGAAACTACAGAAGTTTATATTGAAACTACTCCAACTTCGGAAGCTACAGAAGTAACTACTGTATACACATCACCTACTAAACAAATAACAGTAACTACTATTGATCTTACAAATACAGATACTAAAACAACACAAACTAACAAAACTACAAGCAAAGAAGATGTAGTTGATAATGTTGAAACGGTAGTTGTAGTTACACAAAACAACGATGGTACTTACACAGTTTCGACTGAATCGCCTGAAACTACCAGTAGTTTAACTACTAACACGTTTCGAAGTACTGATATCGCTGAACAAACTGGTCCAGTTGAAACTACTACTGAAACTACAATAGATGAACAAACAACTGCTCAAACTACAACAACAGTTGATCAAACTACAGCAATAGTTGATCAAACTACAGCTACAGTTGATCAAAATACTGAAAGTTCAACAGTTGACAATACACTTTGTACTGAAACTAGTCAAGACACTACTACTACAACTGTAGTAGTACAACCAGTTACTAAAATACCAACATTAGAAACTGTTACTTCTAAAACTACACAAGTAACTTCGGAAATACAAATAGATGACAATGGAATACCGAATCCTATATACTACAATGATGATAACAGTGAAACAGAAAATTCAATACAATTTACTCTCGATCAAGTTACAGAAGTACCTTCTACTGATAAATATAGTACAAATATCGCTTCTACTATTACAGAAGTTAGTACTCCTAAAATTGATTACTATAGCACTTTGCCAGGCGCTATGCCTATAACTATTAGTACAACTGACAATTATGATTCTGAAGAGTTCGATTCGTCTTTAACTGATTTGACAGAGCCGTGCATTCATACTACTACAGAAGAAACTATAATTGATATAACTACAGGTAAAGTTACTGCTAAAACTACACCACAAGTTGAAACTACGCAAATAACTTCAACTGTAACTAAACCATTGCTTTCTACTAAAGTAGTTACAGAAAAAATAGTTGACGTTAGTACTTCTAAAGTAACTAATATTCCTAAAGATATTAGAAGTACTACAGAAGTTCCTTCTTATCAGACAATTGATACCACACAATTTGTAGATACTACAGAGTCTATACAGCTTAGCACTGTAGTTGAAACATCTACAGCTACAGAAGCTAGTACTACAGAAGTAGCTTCTACTAAAGCGCCTACTACTGAAATAACTTCTACTGAAGTGGCTACAACTGACACTTACAGCTCAGAAGAAGAAGAAGACTCAGCTGAATATGAAACTACTACTCAATTTGCTACTACTCCTACTATATCAACCACTACTATCGCTACAGAAGCTGTACAATCTACTACTACTAATGTTGATGAGAGTACAATTGCTGATAGTGAAACTACTATTCCTACTGACATTTATAGTACTCAAAAAGATACCCAAGCTACTGTAAAGACTGAAGAACTGAAAATAACTGAGAATGATGTCACTGTAAGTTATAGTCCAGATTGCTATGATGACTACTATGATAAATCTATTGAAAGTAATGAAGATATTGAAACTCCATCCACAGAACGTACTACTACTATTACTTCTACTGAAGATGTACTATCTACTACTATAGATTCTAATACTACAGAACAAGAAACTACTATAGTTAGTACTCAACAAGATAGTACTACTGAACCTATTGAAATATCAACTACAGATAGAGAAGTAGAAGTTACAACTACAACAATTCCTGTTGAAGAAACAACTGTAGCTGAAACTACCGAAGCTACTACTGAAACTAGTAGTGAAGAAGATGATGTAACAGAAGTAGATACAGAAACTACTTCTACTATACCTGAATCTTCTACACAAACTACGGAAGGTTGTACAGAAGTTACTTCGCCTACTACAGAAGCTTATACGACAACTATAGAAGTTACTGATACAATACCAACTACACCAGCTACTACGACAACTACGAAAGCTTCTACAACTACACAAGCTCCAACTACCACTACACAAGCTTCAACCACAACTACAAAAGTTCCAACAACAACTACAATAGCTCCAACTACAACCAAAGCTACTACAACAACCACAAAAGCTACAACTACAGAAGCTACTACGACAACTACACAAGCTCCAACAACAACTACAGAAGTTCCAACTACAACCACAAAAGCTCCAACAACTACCACACAAGCTCCAACAACTTCAACAGAAGCTCCTACGACAACTACAAAAGCTCCAACTACGACTACACAAGCTTCAACCACAACTACGAAAGCTCCAACTACAGAAGCTACTACAACAGAAGTGTTTACGCCAACTACAGAAGATATTACATCCACTACAGAAGTTGCTGAAAGTACAACATTAACTACAGAAGCTTCTACGCAAACTACTGAAGCGGCAACAGAAACTACAGATTCTTCTATTCCAACTACAGAATCATGTGATGAAACTACAGAGACTTTGCAAACTACAGAACAAGTAACTACCTTAACTACAGAAGTATGCGACGAAACTACTGATCTAACTACTGAAGCGACTACAGAATTAACTACACAGACTACGGACACAACAGATAAATCTACTCTAACTACAGAAACTATAGCTTCAACTACACAAACTACAGAAATTACAGATTCAACTACAGAATTAACAGAGTCAACTACAGAAACAACAGAGTCAACTACAGATATAACAGAGTCAACTACAGATACAATAAACACTAGTACACAAACTGAAGTTACGTCAACAGATTCAAGCGAAGAAGATGATACATCACAATCTACAGAAGGAACCACACAAAAACTAGAAGTTGTTACCAGAAAGGATGAAATTGATAAAAACTACGGAAGTAAAAAAGAAATTGATTCGAACTGTCAACCTATGCCACCAGGACAGATACAGAAACCAGATTTGCATAAAGAAAATGCTGTAGATTTACCAGAGCCGAAAATGGGAGGAAAAGTCGCCATGCAACAAGGAGCTAGAGGTATGTATAATATCTATTTATAATGTAACTTGGTACACTAATATTATTTTCATCCCACTAGCTCGGAAAGTATGTTTTTAATCCTCGATATCTAGGGGTAAAAGTCGATTTTAATCTCAAGAGTGGAAAGTATCGGGGTCGCTGTGACAGACCGTGCAGGTCCCAAGGCATTTTCGATAACTGGGAGTAAAATTCGTTTTTGCGCTCTAGAGGTTAAAGTAAATTTGAATTTAGAACATTGTGTGCACTAAGTGTGATGATGTTTTGAATTCACAAACTATCGAAAAAGGAAACGAGGAAAGATTTAATTGTTAGTTACTTATGATTTAACTCAAATACAGCTAAATCCTTTGCAGTTTAAAATAAAGTCGTTTCCGTGCTCCGTATTCTTAAGTACTGCTGAACGGATTTTAATGCGATTTTAAGCAATAGATGAGGCTGATTCAGAAGGAAGGTTGACGTATCAGTACAAAAATTCATAATAGGCTAATAAATATAACAATTATACATTAAAAATTAAAAAAAACTCCCCACATAATTACTTTCAAACCCCAATACCTTTTAAACGGTTCAACCGATTTTCATCAAACATGTCTAAGAACACTCGCACGTAAGTCCCCTTTAATACAAAAAAAAAACTAAATTGAAATCGGTTCATCCGTTCGGGAGCTATGATGCCACAGACAGACAGATACACACACACACACACACACACACAGACACGTCAAACTTATAACACCCCTCTTTTTGCGTCGGGGGTTAAAAACTGTATTCAATCAATAATTGATGTTAAAAATATTTTATTCAAAATATTCTTTCCCAGATATAATGCACGCCCTAGAAGCGAGTATGAACTTGAAAGTCCTGATACTTCCCAACGGACCAGCTGGCAAGAATTGCTTCTGTACTTGCGACGCGGGAGAACCGCCAAAGTTGATACCAATAGCAAGTCTGCCTAAAGAAACTACCAAGCATATTCACGGACCATGATTTTATTACAAAATATAAATGTTTACTGGTGTTTTTGAATTTTATTCTTCCTATAAGCTTTGTTCTAAAGCCCGGTCGTAAAAGCTCAAACCCACCGAAGTACACGCACACGCTACGCACGAAAATGACGTCATTGATATTCGTGGCTGACTCGGCTATAGCTCGACGTAGCTGAGCTGCGTGGCCGTGGACCGTGGGCGTAGCGTGCGTGGCGATGGCGCCGAAAGTCACCTGCGTATATTATAATGCGTCCCGCTCGCACGGATGCAATGTGCGAGCGGGACGCATTATAATTTACGCAGGTGCGACAGAGATAGATAGCTACAGGTCAACGTACGAACTTTCGTGTGAATTACGACCGGACTTTAGCTGTCCTGCGGTTTAACTCGACCTGTTAATCGTGGTATGATGTTAAAATGTTTAATTCCCGTCCGGAGTGAATATTTGTGTGAACCACAAATGTTTGTCTCGGTCTGGGAGTGTGTGAATGAGTGTGTGCGTAGTTTCTGATACCCTAGATACAAGTTACGGAGTTAGGGGTCAGTTACTGTAATGACATGATGTTATGTTGTATTCTTAAATAAATGGGCTATCTAACACAAGATTTTTTCAAATTAGACCAGTAGTTCCTGAGATTAGCGTGTTAAACAAACAACTCTTCCGCTTTATAATATTATACAGAATGTACAAAATTTACTAAATAAAAGAGAAATAATTTAAAGATTTTTTTATATTGACTTGGAGACTCTTAAACTTTCAACTACCTACTTCTAGACTTGATTAAAAGACAAGGTAAGATACAAAATAGAAAAATAATAATTAAATTCTTTATTAATAAACACATAATAGGAATAACATACACATATTAGTTCATGGGCCTCCTATTTCACGATCTTCAAGTAAAGTTCCGAGTAGTTACTAACCAAAGTGAAACTCACTTTGGTGTCTCTTTCTTACTTTATATTTATTTATTTATTTAAATAGGATCACCAACAGTATTATATATTAAAAATTACAGTGTTATAACAAAAAGGCCTTGATCTAATATATATACCAATTACTGATGTACACAACACTCTTAATGTAACACAATTATATCAAGTGACAAAGACAAAACTTGTGAGTAGATACTCGGAACTTTACTTAAAGATCGTGAAAAAGGCCCTTAAAGTTATTAAATCAATAATCTTAATTCAAGTATAACAAGATATGATGGGATACAGCCGATATAACTTAAACCGCATTATCTAAATTAACACACAAGAACTCATAAAAATATATTTTGTTTATTTGTAACTAAGACAGCTTCTGAGAAATTAATTTGCAATAATAATTATTATTTTTAATATTTTTTCTCAAAAACATGGTATATGACGCCAGGGTAAAGTCACCATAGCCTAAGCGCTCATTTTAAATCCATTTCCATTATGGCGGACTTCTAAAGATGGCTGATTAGTCAGTTATTTCAATATACCCTCATATTACGGTTTTAATCAAACTTCCGCAGTTGTATTTTTGTCAATATTTTTTTTCTTTGATTTTCGACTTTTGCCACTACTGTTATCACCTAATTGTTTTAAAGCTTTCGTAATAACTTCTTCAAAATCTGTTATAACAGGTTTATAATATGTATTTTTCTTAGACTCCAGTATAGTTTTAACCGATTTCCCGTTTAGCAAATGAGCTAATGGATTAGCGTTAATTAACTTAGTACCATCAGCTAACTTAATTATACCGTTCCTAGGTTTTTTATCTTCTTTTTTCTCTTGCGGGATCTTCTTATTTTCACCACTTTGCACTTTAATAATTTTGAAAAATGGCGCCTCTGCTTGTAAAGTAGCTACGTGGAACGCTGGCATATTTTTCGGTAATTTCGGTAATTTTGGTAGTACAAAATTATTTTTGTTAGTTTTAACCGTTTCTTCTGTATTTTCGAGCATGACTTCTTGCGCGACCTCTGGTACATCATCTTTGTCAAAATCGTCTTCGTAATTATCTGTGTATTGATTGAAATCGTCGTTGTTGGCTTCAAATTCCATTGTATTAGCATTCTCTTGAGTTTGAAGTAATTTGATTCGTACTACAGGTTTTTCTTCATCGATAGCTTTGAATTTTTCAGGCATTTTCAGTTTTACAGGCTCATTGTACTGTTTAGATTCGAATTTCTTTAGTTTTATTGTGGGTATTTTGTAATATGGGTTGTTGTATTCTCTAATTGTTACATTGGAAGTCACTTTTAATTTGACATTCTCATTTGTATCCGGAGTGAAGTTTTCTAGAAATTTCTGAACAGATATATCTTTTTTGGGCGAACTATTATTCAATCTTGTTATAGTCACTTTTGCTGCCTTAAAAGACTGGGCCATGCGAACTTTTTTAATTGTTTTCATGAATTTTTCAGATTTAGTCAGTTCAGTCTTCGTTTCAGGGACATCTTCGCAAATTTCTTCAACGCCTTTACGCTTTTCAATAATCTTTTTCAGCGTTTCAGTTAATTTTGATGAAGCATGTTCGGTATTCATGTGAGTATTAAGTGCTTCTTGGGAATCGAACTCGTTACCGCACTTAATGCATGGCATTTTTTCATTTTTCTTATGTAAAGTCATGTGGTTATTATAATTTTGGTAGGTATAACAGTATTTTTGGCAGATTTTGCAAGTTAAATATTTCCTTTTTTTGTTATACTTATTCCATGTCGGCTTCTTATCGAATGCGTGATTTGCAATTTTCTTCTTTATCTCCAATAACGGTTCATCGTCCGAAGAATAAACTGGAACAGGAACCTTTCTCTTTCTCATAACTTTCTCTTTTTTAACTTGTTCTTTTTTTTCTTCATCAATTTCCGTGTCATCACACGAGTTATTTTGTTTGCTTGTATCTTGATCATAGAACGAAAGTTCTTTCTCATCAATCACACATTGGGGTACAAAAGCGTCTTCAGATTTATTAAGTGAAAAGAACACTTTGTAATCTTTATCAAATTCAACAAAGCCAACGCTCTTGTGAGTCAGCTTAATGTGAAGAGTGAATTGTCTGCGGATTCTAAAAGTTTTATCGCAAGCTTTGCATGTATAAGGGTGTATGTCTTTGTGTTTATAAAAGTAATGAGCGAATAGTCTTTTCGGATGTTGGTAGAATTCATTACAAGTATTACATTTGTATTTATAAAGATGAAGACTTGATTTGTGCACCCTCGCTACATGTTTAATCAGAACCATTTGCCCAACAAACTCTTTATGACAAAATTTGCACCGCATCAAGTTCCCGATCGCTCGGGGATTGCATTTAGCGTGATGTTTGGATAGCTCATCAACGTTTTTGAATAAAGTCTGACAGCTGTCACATGTCAGCGACTGGCAGACTTGGTTATGTTCTATTAGCTTGCGAACATTAACACGTTTCTTGCAATATTGACATGATATGTCTTCGACGGCCACATTGCATGGAAATTTGCGGTTAAAATGGCACATCAGGTGCCTTTTACCCTTAAAACAGTACCCACATTTATCGCAGATATAAGATTTACAGTTATTCACGTCTAAGTGATTTAGGTAAGTTTTCAGATCAACAGACTCGAACCAACATGCATGGCATACATATACTCTCTCTTCGTGGGATTGTAGCAATTTATTAATGTTCAATTTGAGCATAGAAGCTAACACTTTAGTACATTTCAAGTATATACCATCCAAATCGTTGTTATGGTACTGAAACTCGTGAATTTCTAGTTGTTTGGCGGACTTGAAGCTGGCAACACATTGGGAGCACGAGAGGAACTTTGTAGTTCTCTTATGGTAGCTCTGATGTCGCAGAAGTCGGTTCGTTTTCGACATAAACACTTTGTTGCAGTAGATGCAACAATTCAGCTTATTTAAATGAATATCTCTTACGTGTGTCGCGTAATTGAATAAATCGGTGTATTTTGAAGGGCACAGCTCACATTGCTTCTGGTTAATTTGATTGTGAACTTGTTTTATGTGAATATTTAGATCTTCGATGTCCAAAAACTCGGCATAGCAAATCGTACATGTCGTTTCTTCCTCTTGAGTTACGAACTCTATTTCTTGTGCAAAACATTCTTCGTCGTGTGTTTCGGGTGGATTCGACATTTTTCTTGCTTTATTTATTGTTTTACATTAAATATATTGTAATTTGAAATATTTCAAAAATAAAATCGCTTCGTGCGTGAGTGACGCTCGTTCGCCCGTTTTTTATTACTTGACAATTTTGACATTGATTGATGACAAATATGACAATTGACAAACAGACCATGACTGATGATGACACTCAATTTTGACAAATGTAATAATATCGATTTATGCTATAATCGATATAAAAAATATATTTTGTAAAAAAAATACTACAAATATCTGTAAAAATAGTGATAAAAGATAGTTTTTACTAACTACAACATCTTTGTTTTACAGAATTTTCTACGTCCTATTTTTATAATATTGTTTAAATGAGGCTGAACAGTATTATACATGCTCTCAAGTTTGTTAACGTTCGCTTGAAAAATATTATTAAAATTAAGTTTCATATTATCATTCTTAGGGTTTTGAGTTGGGAATAACGCAAACCTCTACCTCTTCCCATACCTAACATATTAGCAACAATTTATACACCCGAAATAGCCGAAGATATAATTAATTCAATGGTCAATTAACGCTTTTTGAACCCAACGAAAGTAAATGTAGTTACGAGTATTATAGGTACATACACAAACTTCAAGCCTACACAGTAGAGATACAATAAAATACGTAAATACAATTCATGGATTATGAATTTTAATTAGTTTACTCAGTATGTACCTGAAGATTTTATGACTAATGTGTAAATAAAGAGTTACAGAATAACAAGGTCACGAATAAAATAAATATTATAATGGTAATTAACACGTTTCAGTTTCAAATAAACGCGGTGAATATGACACGTTGCCATGACGTTGGGTATTTTTAATCTGTTCTCAGGGAAAAATGGGGTAATTTAATTTTTACGGCTTGCAATTTTATTTTATTTTTTCTGAGTTTTTTAACCCGAATTACAGAATGAAGGTTTATGTTGGTAGTCGACTGCAGACAGCAGCAGCAGACCACACGTCGCCGCCTAACGTCATCATGACACTTCGCCGTCTGTTGCTCGGCGACGCGAAGCTAGCTTCATGTCGCCCACTACGAATGTAATTTCAAAGAAATACATACAAATTACAAATCAGTGACGTGTGGTCTGCTGCTGCTGTCTGCAGTCGGCTACCAACTTATACCATTACACGATAGAATGTTCTATGGATCATTTTTTTTTCAAGCATTAGTTATTGCCCCCATTCATTTATCTATATGGTACGCACAAAAAAATTGTTGCTTAAAAATAGGCAAAAAATAAACAAGGTGTAGAAAGGAAATGATAACTAACTAACTTTTGTGGCTGTTCATATCACACATATCATAAAATACTAAATAATTTTTTTGTTCATTACCTTTTCAACTTCAACTTGATGACTTCTGTGGTCAATTACAATAAATTTCCAATTTTCTTCATTACGGATAGCTAAGCAAAGATTGATACAATTGATACAGTTTGGTGGTATGTACTTACATTTTACGTCAATTTTAACATAGTTATTTTAATTCGTGTCTAGATGTGCAGACAATCGAAAAATATTATAACTGATATTATAAAACGAGGTTTCTACATTTTTTATGCCGCGGACAAAAAGATTTTATGGCTCGATTGCTCACGCTTATAACGGACTAGTTTAACAGTCTAACATTAATTATGAAATCTAGCCTTAAAAAATAAGGAAGTAATCACCAACTTACCTCGCTTGTACCATAATTAACTATTAATACCTACCTATTATTATTTGTTATTTTGTGAATTTGAATTTTGTATGATTTTTCTTATTTTGTTTTTGTGTAAGTTCCTAAATTTTATTTTTATAAATTGTAAAGTTAATTGCATGCCTTAGTGGCCTAAAACAGCGAAGAAAATAATTTTGTAACACCAATAAATGTACCTGTTTTATGCAATAAAGAAATTATGGTTATGGTTATGGTTAAAAAATACAATAATAAATTTACTTCACTTTACCAAAATTGAAGGCAGAATACAATAAAACTGTAACACTGGGCACTGCGGAAAAAATCACGCATCTCGAAATGTCATTCTTTATTGTCTGTCATGTCATCACATTTGTCACTTTATGCCCGTACTAAATAATAAAATTAAAAGCGTTCCACGCTACAATGCACAAATTCAAGACTAACAGGTAATATTTAACAATATATTTTACGTAATTAGCGAAAAAACCAATCTAAAAATCCTGAAAAAAAAATTGCCATATCATTATAACCAAAGACTTTCATTTTCTTAGAAAGTGTATTTTAAGGGTTAAACGATTGATTTCTTTGCTAATTATCGTTCTGAGATGTTTATTTTAGTATTATTTGTTGTTTAAATGTGTATTTTGGGTATTTTTTTGTGTTTATTTAGTAATTTCGTGTGTGGGTAGGTAGTTGGGTGTATGTCTATGTATGACGGCTCGTTCATATAAACAAATAAGTTTTTACTGCCTTTTCCTCTGCGCAGTCGAGTAAGCGATGGTTACATAGTATAAATACATAATACATGACTATCTCGCGTTGCCATTAGTTTATGTAAATAGTTTTTTTCATGATTTTTGCAAAAATATTCATTCAATTGAATAAATATTAGATTTGTGTAAATAAGGACTTTGTTACGAAGATAGATTGTTCTAGAAAATTTATTGGATTTTTTTATTTTTTTGTGGTTTTTTTTTCTCTGAATGAATTTATTAAAATATTTTTTATAATGTTTTATCAACCTTAAAATCTCTAAATAATCATTAAAAAAAAATCCCACAACCGGGGATCAAATCTTGGAATTAATTGTAATGCCCATAACCTTAGCTTAATTTATAATCAGAGTATTTATCAAGATTTGACAACCATTATCATCTAAAAATTATCATTATGATCTCAAAAAGAAATTTTAAAAATTCCTATAATCGGGTGTCAAATCTTAGACTTCATTATACTACGGTAACAATGCCCTTAACCTTTCTATCTTAAACTATTCGTTTATTCTTATTTAATAAATAAACAGTTTTAAAGAGTTTTATAGTTATCATGGTTATTAGCACTCAAATTATTTTGATTAACGGGATATTTACCATGTATATTATTAAAAACTTGAAAATAATATACATGGTAAATATCCCGTTAATCATAATAATTTGAGTTTTATAGAGTTTCCTAACTATTTATTTATTTAAGGAACATTAACAACATGTATATTAATCATTGACAATTACAGAGGACATGTTAAAATTCTGATATACACATCGATTATAGATGTCCACATCATATATATTATCAACTATAGGTTTCACCCGCGTAGTTCCCGTTCCCGTAGGAATATGGGGATAAAATTATGCTAAAAACCTTCCCACTGAATCACGCTATCTATTAAAACAAACCGCATCAAAATCCGTTGTGTAGTTTCGAAGATGTAAGCATACATAGGCACAGACAGTGGGAAGCGACTTTGTTTTATACTATGTAGTGATAAGTATATTTTTTTTTTTAAATAATTGATTTCTAATGGGACCCTATTTAATGATTTTATGAGATGATTTACTAACTTAAATATAAAAATAGTTGAGACAAAAAAAGCTATTTGTAATAAAAATAACATATCCAACATAATATTTTAAACTAACAGCGCCCTGCGGTTTCACCCGCGTAGTTTACAATTTACCCCCTCTTCTCCCCCTAGGGGGCGAATTTACAAAAATCCTCTCTTAGTAGCCTACTCCCCCCAACAAACACATGTGCCAAATGTCAGCTCTCTACGACCAGTAGTTTCGGCTGTGCCTTGTCTGTCTGTCAGTACATCACTCAGTGACGGAAGAGTTTTATATTATAGAAGACAATCGCTTGTATCACAATGTATGTTAATTATTTATTTATATTATACGACCAGTGAAAATTACATCAGATTTTAGAAGTAAAAACTTAAATAACTAAATTAAAAATTAAATGCACTTTCAAATGGAATAGCATCCCACCAGACGCGTGTGCCATACCACTGGACGTATTCTAATCCCTTTAATCGGTTGCCAGAGACGGGAAATCTTGATTTGGAAGCAATATCTTCCTGTAATTGAGATAGTCCATTTTACTTGTTTTAAGACTTATTATTTTGTAAGAAAGTTACTACAGCATCTTAGTTTCTTCAAAAGACCTCAGATAAATCCAAATTTATTCATACTGTGACGTATTTAAGCCAAACTTGGAATTTATTTTTAAAAATATCTTATTATTTTTTCTTCCATTTCCACTTTGCACCTAAATTTTTAACAAGTTTTTTGGCTTTTGTAAAACTTGTAGTATACCGTTAAAATAAAGGATAAACAGAGATGTTTTTAAACGAGTTTTAAATTCTCGGTTACAATTAGATTTCTTTTTATTTGAGTTGAAAGATCCCCTATAAGATTTCTATTTTTCATTTCCCTAGCGTTAAGTGGTCATAACAAATTATTTAGACCTTGTAGGGGTCTGAAAATGCTGTGAGCAGACCAAGTGATATCCGAGACCATAATCAATCAAAAAATTTGACTGGAAACCAGCTCAAAAAAAGTTATAGCGATAAATAGTCGCAATTTCGGAAAAAATAATAAAAAATACAATTTTGTCGATATTTTTTTTATTGTAACCACTAGGCAATTTTTAACCAAATTGTATCTCCCAAATAGGCCCAGGAACATGCCCATCACGTTTGGTCAACCCTCTACCAAACACCCGGTATACAAAGTCATGTTAGTTACACTATTTATAACTCAAGAACGACTGAACTGATTTGGCTGAAAATTGGTGGTGAGGTAGCTTGGAACCAGGAGAAGGACATAGGATACTTTTTATCCCGTAATTCCCACGGGAACGGTAACTACGCGAGCGAAACCACGGGGCACAGCTAGTATAACATAAAATATCACGTTAGATTAAAATTAAATAATGAAAATAATGGAAATAAAATGGTAAAATATTTTAAAATAATGTATACTTATGCTAAAATCAGTAACTTTGTATCAGACATCTTTGCCTCTAATTCATGCAATCCCAGAGGCACCGTATTTATAAGTCAGCATTAGAATTGTGTTATGTAAATTTGGCTTTGAACCTTGAGGAGAGAACGGAATAAATTCGACCACAATAAGAAATGACCGTGCTTTAATATGGATGTTTTTCTTGAAACGAAGTTCCTTATCGCGTGTTGTGAAAGGGGGCTAGACGGAAAAAAATCTTACGAAAAGTTGTCACGACACTTTTTTCAAATTTCGAACAGCGCGGCGCGCGTTTATTTTTTAATTATTAAAAGGTAGGTAACCTATGGCTAACTTTTAGTGGAAACTTTTTTGAAAATCATAATGATTTATTTTCTTCTTATTTTGACCATTGATAATAATACTTTTTTAACTTCTTTTAATAACTTCGTTCTTACCTGGTGTCCCACGACACCACACCCGGTCTTTTTTATCTCAAACTAGCGGCCCGCTCCGACTTCGCACGGGTCCAATTTTCCCGTTGATTTTCCAGTTTTTTTACATAAGAACCTTCTACAGAGTATTAGAAAACTACAAAAGAAAAAAAATAGCCAAATCGGTCTAGCCGTTCTCAAGTTATAGCGTCAGGAAGGAAAACCCGACTTATTTTTATATAGTAGACTAGCGGGGCCCCGCGGTTTCTCCCGCGTGGTTCCCGTTCCCGTGGGAATACGGGGATAAAATATAGCCTATGTTATTCAGGGTGAATGTAGCTTTCTAATGTTGAAATAATTATTGAAATCGGTTCAGTAGTTTCGGAGCATATTCGTTACAAACAAAAAAACAAACAAACAAATCTTTCCTCTTTATTATATTAGTATAGATATGCTGATATATGTACTCCTAGCTGTGCCCCGCGATTTCACCCGCGTAGTTCCCGTTTCTGATACCCTAGATACAAGTTACGGACTTAGTTAGGGGTCAGTTACTGTAATGTGATGATGGAGGGAATGATTATGTTATGTTATGTATTCCCACGGGAAAGGAAACTATATAGATAAAGTTGCGGGGCGTATCTATTATATTATTATTATTTAAAGATAAAATCCCTACCAATATTATAAATGCGAAAGTAACTGTGGCGGTCTGTTACCTTTTCACGGCTAAACTACTGAATCGATTGACTTGAAATTTGGTACAGGGGTAGCTTATGGTCCGGGAAAGGACATAGAATACTTTTCATCCCGAAATTCCCACGGGAACGGGAACTACGCGGGTGAAATCGCAGGGCGCTGCTACTATTACGTAAGTCCTTGACTGTTACCTACCATAGAGATATATAATTATATTATTATTATAAATAAAAGATATAAACGTATGATTATTTATTTATTTTATCTTGTTTATAAAACATCATTTTGGACTAGTTTCTCTTATCAATATTATCTGTTTCCATTGAAAATTAATCAATTCTGATTACAGTTAATAATGGTATTTTCCTGATTTAATTTGCTATTTCGACCGTAGTTTTTAACCCCCGACGCAAAAAGAGGGGTGTTATAAGTTTGACGTGTCTGTGTGTGTATCTGTCTGTCTGGGACATCATAGCTCCCGAACGGATGAACCGATTTCAATTTAGTTTTTTTGTATTAAAGCGGACTTACGTGCGAGTGTTCTTAGACATGTTTGATGATAATCGGTTAACGCGTTTAAAAGTTATGGGTTTGAAAGTAATTGTGTTGGGGGTTTTATTAATTTTTAATTTAATGTTATAACTGTTTTATATTAAACTAGCCCGCGGTTTTACCCCCGTAGTTCCCGATCCCGTGCGAATACCAGGATAAAGTATAGCCTATGTTACTCAGGGTGAATGTAGCTTTCCATGAGTGAACAAAATTTTGAAATCGGTTTAGTAGCTTCAGAGCCTATTCCTTACAAACTATCAATCAAATCTTTCTTCTTTATAATATTAATATAGAGTAGCATCGCCCCGTGGTTTCACCCGCGTAGTTCTCTTTCTCCCGAAGGCATACCGGGATAAAATAAAGTCTATGTTACTCCCTGAAAAATAAACTATCTAATGGTGAAAGAATTTTTCAAATCGGTCTAGTAGTTTCGGGGCTTAGCGAGCAAAACACAGCTAGTCCTTCCTACCAATATTATAAAGCCGAATGTTTGTGAGTGTGGATGTTTAGATGTATGGATGTAAGTTTCTCTTTCACGCAAAAACTACAGAATGGATTGTAATGAAATTTGGTACAGATGTTCTTCATACCTAGGAATAACATATAGGATACTTTTATCCCAAAATTCCCACGGGATAAGGTTCCACGCGGGTAAAACCGCGAGACGCAGCTAGTCATATATAATTATCAGACAATACCTAATCCCTACTAATATTATAAATGCGAAAGTAACTCTGTCTGTCTGTCTGTCTGTTACCTTTTCACGGCTAAACTACTGAACCGATTGACTTGAAATCCGGGGAAGAATGTTTTATCCCGAAATTCCAACAGGAACGGGAACTACGTGTGTGAAACCGCGAGACGCCGCTAGTCAAATATAATTGTCAGACAATTTGTTAATAATTATTGTCGTGTTTGTATTGATTTTACATAATGTTTATTTCCTACAGTGTATTATTATTAAAGATCATTTTTACCTCAAGGAAATAATGGATTATAATTGTTAAGTTAATTTTAGTTTGTAATAACTTGACGATGCAATTGAAATAATTATTCTTTATTAAATGTAAATGACACAATTAGCAAAGTGGTTAACACGGACTGTTAAATGAAGAGTAGAGAGTTCGATTCCTGTCCAAGGTAAAACAAAATGTATTAAAGGTAGCTATTGGTTAGAGCTGTGTTATGGTGCTGTGGTGCAGTATCTTGGGTTCAAGTCCCGGCCGAGGTGTAAATAACATAATCATTCCCTCCATCATCTCATTACAGTAACTGACCCCTAACTAAGTCCGTAACTTGAATCTAGGGTATCAGAAACTACGCACACACTCAGTCACACACACACACACAGATCGAGATAAACATTTGTGGGTCACACAAATATTCACCCCGCTAGAATCGAACCCGCAACCTTACAGAAATGGTGACAGTATTTCTCAAATTGTTATTAATAATATTTTCTCTTTTGTTTCAGATCTTGATATGCCGTAATACCCATTAAAAACCATAATTTATTTTTAATTAATACCCAAAATTGATAAATTCTATTTTTGGTTTAATTTTTAACGGAAACCATTTGGATCTTCAGTACGGGCTGTAAATTTGCACCTTTCATTTCTCCTTACTCTTTAAACTCGCTGAGTGAGAGTGTTTTTAAAATCTTGGGGTAACCAAGTTCTCGGATCAGGCAATCAAGTAATACCTAGTTAAAATGGAAGATATTACCAAAGGGCTCTCGGAGCTAAGCGTTCTATCCTTCCGAAAAGTAGACGAAGTTAAAAGACTCGCTCAGCATTTCAATAAAATTATAAATCACCCAATAACGCAAAGCAATACCGCTGTACAGAGATATTTAACAAATCTAAACGAAACTCACAAGAGAATATTCGTTCAGAAACGCGATTATGTTGAAGTTGAATACATATTTACAACAGAGAAAAAGAGTAATCTGCAAAGGCAGAGGTTTAACAGTCTTCCAGTGAGCGAAGTGCCGGAGTTGCTTAAAGCTGAACTTTTGACGGCAGAAAACGCGAAACAAGTACATATATGTACAGATTGCAATGTTGAAATTGAGTTGAATGATGAGGAACCACTTATGGAATCGTTGCAGAAACATTTTAGTTTAGATGTCCACCTGCCTAAGTTGAAACGTGAAAGTATTGACGTTTCCGAGCCTGTGATACTACCCAATATGTCAAGAAGACTGTCTGCAATGAATTGTGGCGAAACAGCGATTGAGATTCCGCAGATTGTGAAACCTACGGAGAAATTGGATAGAGGTGTGTCCACGAAACTTAGCGCGGCTCTAATGAAACATTTGCCTGATAAATCTGAAGCAACCATCGGTGCTGCATTAAAACTTTACCAAGAATCGTATGACAAACTATGTCATGATGTCACTGGTATTGACTTCACCACGCAAACGAGCTCAGTAGCACCAATTATAATGAGTATAAGAGATAACGTGTACCAAAATTTTGCCGCAGATGCGAACAAAAATATTGAGAACGATGATACCGAACAAATGAATGAAAAACCTAAAATTCAAGCTAAGAAATACCGTTATTACGGACCGATAGAGAATTTTATACTGCAATTGTTGAATGAACATAAACTTTTAACTTTAGTTGATGATAGGACAGGGAAACTAGCGTTTTTCTGCATCGCTTGTGAATATTACACGCTGCGATTCCATTACGATAGTGTATTAAATCATGTTTTTAGCGAAAGCCATGTGCATAACTTATCGTGTATCTTGAAATCTGACAATCATGTGCCTTTTATTGGCTACAAAACGCCTAGCATCGAAACTATTAAGAACATAAACGAATTATTTTTGAATAAACATGACGTGGTCACTATTACGAACGGCTGGCACTGCAGGCTTTGTAACTACTACGCTACGACTGTCGAAGCTACTATCCTGCATATATTGGACGAAAATCACTTGGCTAAACTCTCGGATGACTTGTACATGCAAGCGAAGAGAAACGATGGAGGAGTACCCGAAGATTGGGGTCCAAAAGACCTAAACTGGGTGAAATTTCTAAGCAGTTCTGGAAAACCACAGAACAAAAATGATCACGTTATTATAGAGAATTTTATTAAGCCGTCCGGAAAGGTCGGCAATTATTGCACGTGCTGCGATATGACGCTTAAAGGGCCTAGGCAAGTTTTGTTCAACCATATCCGTCAGAAGAAGCATTTACGCAACGCAGCGCCGCGAAAATTGACGATGCTTTACAAGAACTATTGTCGTCCATCGGAATACTATGCTAGTTTCGGTAATTTCTACATCTGCGCTATCTGCCCTGACTATGTAGCTCTGCCATCATTCGCCGCTATAGTCGACCATTTTGAGAGCGACAGCCATTTTGAAACAATCTCCAAACTTGTGCGCACAGCCTTGTTCCCAGAAAACGATGTCTCCTTGCTGCCTTTGTACAAAATTAATCTCAACGATGGATTTAAATGCGATTTCTGTTCTGCTACTTTCTCCGATGCAGGAGACGCAGTGAAACATATTCTGAGCTCGGTTGAGCATCAAAACGTGTTAGCTGATGCTAAATTGAGAGAAAATAAGGGTGACATCATCAGTGTTTATATGAAAGGCAATTATATTTTGCATAGCGAAGGAGCAACGTTCACGTGTGTTGTTTGCAGTGGCATATTCAACTCTATCCGGTCTTTGTTAACCCATCTAATTTACGCAGAACATTTCACGATTAAACCTTCAACAGAAAGTGTATTCCGATTTTATTTAGAGTTGAAACATAACATAAATATGTTGGCGAGGAACAAATATGTGTACTATGAGTTTGCGAAGTTAAAATGTGGTGTCTGTGACGGAGATTTGGATGAAAATGAGAACGCTAAAAAGCATGTGGTTTCGCCGCGTCATAGAGAAAATATGGGGGCCAGTTATATTAATATTGATACGTCTGCTATGGAGTAAATGTGAGTTTTTAATGTTGGTTTAGTAGATGTAAGAATCCCTTCAGTATTTGGTCGTTTATTGGACCAATAGGGATGTCGACTGGGTAAACAAAATGAAATTCTAATTAGTCCGTCAGATAGATTTCGAATAAATATTAGACACGTATATTAAAGTTCAGGAGTGGGGGCTTGTGACGATAATTCTTGGTAAAAAATGTACGTAGCTGTGACGTCACACGAGTTTTCTATGCACTATATCGTCTTAATTATTTGTTTGTATCAAAAAAGAGAAAATACGTGTCCAATATTTTTGCGAAATCTATCTGACGGACTAATTAGATTTTTTTAGTCGACATCCCTATTATAATCTAAATGTAAAAGCAAAAACTACGCAACGGATTTTGATGCGGTTTGTTTTAATAGATAGAGTGATTCAGTGGGAAGGTTTTTAGCATTATTTTATCCCCATATTCCTACGGGAACGGGAACTACGCGGGAGAAACCCCGTGGCGCCGCTAGTATAATATTATAAATGCGAAAGTAACTCTGTCTGTCTGTTACCTTTTCACGGCTAAACTACTGAACCGATTGACTTGAAATTTGGTACACGGGTAGCTTACGGTCCAGCGAAGGATCTTGATCCTGTGGGATTTTATCCCGAAATTCCCACGGGATCGGGAAATATACGGGTAAAACCGCGGGGTACAGCCAGTTATATAGGTTTAGTTACTGTTACAGATGTTATCATTCATATTTGTCCAGTGATTTCAAAATAACGATACAAGTTATTATAGAGTATTATTATTAATTACTAGCTGTGCCCCGCGGTTTCACACGCGTAGTATCCGTTCCCGTGTTCCCGGCAATTATTCGAATTTTCCTCACATTTTAAACCTTCCCTAGACCTCCACGAACATTTCAAGACCAAGATAAGATAAATCCGTTCAGCCGTTCTCGAGTTTTAGCGAGACTAACGAACACCAATTGATTTTTATATACATAGATAGATTAATACCATATGTTTGTCCCCAGGTTATGCTTGGTGATATATGAATTGTGGACGAGACACTGTGACAGTCGGAACTTTGTTGAATTAATATGAATTTTAAGAATTATTTCTGTAAATGGGCAAATCAATTTACAATTTTAATAAAATAAATTAATTTTTTAATTTGGTTTTTTATTTTCTAATTTATTTAAGTTAAGGGCATATTTCACGACCTTCAAGTAAAGTTACTCACCAAGTAAAGTTAATTTTGTCTCTTTCTTACTTTAAAAGTGACAAAGACAAAACATGTGAGTAGCTGATACTAATCCTAACTAATATTTATAATTGCGAAAGTAACTCTGTCTGTCTGTTACCTTTTCACGGCTAAACTACTGAACCGATTGACTTGAAATTTGGTACAGGGGTAGCTTATGGTCCGGGAAAGAACATAGGATACTTTTTATCCCGAAAATCTCATGGGAACGGGATCTACGTGGGTGAAACCGCGGGGCGCTGGTAGTAAGTAATACAAAGTATCTTCAATCCTAATTTAATAAATTGAAGATTGATTTTATTAATATTTTTAGACGTTTAGCTATTATTGGCATCTTCACTCAATAGGGTGCCTAATCACTAATCAGGGGCCTAAGTCTGCAATTTGAGATTATTGATCAGACATTATGTTGATATTGAGGCACCATAACGAGAGTGTCAGAAATTTGGTATTCTGCTAAAATTTATTCATATGGCTATGGTGTCTCAGTGGTCTTTGTTGCATATATTTTTTTTGTCAAATAAACGTCAGAATACTGTTTCCATGACAACCATCTAAGTTTTATGGAGCCACTAGCAGCGCCCCGCGGTTTCACCCGCGTAGTACCCGTTCCCGTGGGAATTTCGGGATAAAAAGTATCCTATGTTCTTTCCCGGACCATAAGCTACCCCTGTACCAAATTTCAAGTCAATCGGTCCAGTAGTTTAGCCGTGAAAAGGTAACAGACAGACAGACAGACAGACAGACAGAGTTACTTTCGCATTTATAATATTAGTTAGGATTGAGTCAGCGAGTAGTTTTCATTAAGAGAATACCAAAATGACAACAAAACAGCCATAATGGTGATATTAAAATACATTTGAGTAGCATTATCACAGCTTAATAGTTTAGAGAATCGGGGCCCAGTTTGTTTGCTTGAATTAAATATGCTAATCTCAGGATCTACTGGCTCGAATTGAAGTAATAATTAAGCGTATTTTATAGGAAACCTTTGATCATGGGATATGCCATGGGCAGCGCTGTCATAATGACTAGATGGCGGAATGGTCACCATGCCGAACTGCCATCTTGGTCTGGGTGTGTGAATGAGTGTGAGCGTAGTTTCTGATACCCTAGATACAAATTACGGACTTAGGGGTCAGTTAATGTAATGAGATGATGAATGAATTAATTAACGAAAGTACATTGCCTTTCATCCCAATATTGGGATTTGAGAATCAAGTGATCATCATCATCAGCTCATATAATGTCCCCACCGAGGGGCTCGAGCCTACCCTGAATTAGGGTGATAAGGCCTTAGTCAACCACGCTGGCCAAGTGCGGGTTGGTCGACTTCACACTCAACCTTAGAATTTCCCAGGTGTGTGCAGGTTTCCTCACGATGTTTTCCTTCACCGTAAGAGCGTCGAAATTAACGTACTAATGAATTCGTAAATTGAAAACACATTGGTACGTGGCGAGACTGGTGGGGTCCGAACCAGGTATCCTCCGTTCGGTAGTTTCTGGCCTTAACCCCTGCGCCACCGACGCTCTTCCAAGTGATAAATAGAAATATTGTTCAAAAAGAAACAATTAAATTAAAAAAACCCCCAACTTAATTACTTTCAAACCCCCATAACTTTTAAACGGGTCAACCGATTTTCATCAAACATGTCTAAGAACACTCGCACGTAAGTCCCCTTTAATAAAAAAACTAAATTGAAATCGGTTCATCCGTTCGGGAGCTATGATGCCACAGACAGACAGATACACACAGACACGTCAAACTTATAACACCCCTCTTTTTGCGTCGGGGGTTAAAAACATTCATCATCAGCTAATATTATGTCCCCACCGAGGGGCTTTCGAGCCTACCTTGAATTAGGGTTTAGAAATTGAAAACATAGCTAGAAAGTAAAGATGTAGATAATATTACTGGCAACAAGAAATGCTAAAAAAAAATGTGAGACGTATAGGTTGTCAGATAAACCTTCAACCCCTTTTTCCAAGATGGCCTTCGGCCGCCATCTTGGAAAAATAAAACAAAGAGGTACATTTTAAAATAATTTATTTTGTGTAATGTTGTGCTTTGGTTTCTTCTATACATTTAAATGCAATTTAATATTGGTTTAAGTAATTCTTATTTGTTACAAATCACTTCATAGTATAAAAGAATAAATAAAAAACACCTTTTCAAAAACAATCTTTTTTAGCTTTTATTGCATTGTCATGGGACTTACATAAGTATGCCAAATTTCAGCTTAATCGGATAACCAGAAGTGGTCGAATGGCTGCAAGATTTGATTACAGACAACGGGACAGGTGAAACTAAATAAAAGCTTGTAACAAAGTCGCTTCCCGCTGTCCGTCCCTATGTATGCTTACATCTTTAAAACTACGCAACGGATTTTGATGCGGTTTTCTTTAATAGATAGAGTGATTCAAGAGGAAGGTTTTTAGCATAATTTTATTCCCGGATTCCCACGGGAGTGGGAACTACGCTGCTAGTAACAAATAAGGATTACATAAAACTACCTAATATTTAGATATGACTTCTTATACATAATTATTACATATATATTTCTAATTTATCATAAAATTTACATTTAAAACATATATTTTTTATTCTAATATGTTTTTTTACGCCCTTCCATATATATATATTTATGTTGCAGTAAAGATAGTGTTTTGGTCATAATTGTTTTTGACTAATAAAGGCGAAAATGTCTTTGGCACAAAACCTCTAGTGGGCAATAGATGAACTAAAAACATCATACAGATGTTCTTATTTTATGGTGAAAAAAATAATGCTAAAAAAAGACCGAGTGTGGTGTCGTGGGACACCAGGTAAGAACGAAGTTACTTAAAAAAGTATTATTTTCAATGGACAAAATAAGAAGAAAATAAATCATTATGATTATCAAAAAAGTTTCTACTCAAAAGAGTTAGCCATAGGTTACCTACCTTTTAATAATTAAAAAATAAACGCGCGCCGCGCTGTTCGAAATTTGAAAAAAGTGTCGTGACAACTTTTCGTAAGATTTTTTTCCGTCTAGCCCCCTTTCACAACACGCGATAAGGAACTTCGATCCAATAGTCTCGTAGTCGATTTTGTTAAAAAATATCTAAATTACTATGATGCAGTTTTCATTGTAATTTGGAAAAATTAATACTCCTACCCACGAATCGAACCATGTAGTCGAATTTAAAAAAAAACACTATATTTTATCACACCATCTAATAGTTTTGCTAATAAGGATGAAATTCTTGAAACTAATGACACATGTCAAACTTAAGGAAGATGCTTATTATGAACAAAATACTGCTAAAATAAAGCTAATGTACCACAATCTTTTCCATGCCGGCGTCCAAAATTGGAAGCTCCTATTGTCGTTTTGACTCTAATGTCATTTGGATACATTTTCAATAAACTGACAACCAAAAGATGCGACAGCGACGCTGTCACCGGCACAGAAAAGATTATGACTCAACACAACAAATAGACCAAGACCAATTCACATATTTTACTGCAACATTTTCTATAGTAAAACGCCGCGTTTTTTTTTTGCAAAAAATACTAAGTATTTAACACGACTCTGTTCGCTAGCTAAGACACAACATAAATGGTGTGTCTAAATTATGTTAAAACATGTTTTAAAACATTGTTATATAACATCCTAACTAATATTATAAATGCGAAAGTAACTCTGTCTGTTACCTTTTCACGGCTAAACTACTGAACCGATTGACTTGAAATTTGGTACAGGGGTAGCTTATAGTCCGGGGGTGGACATAGGCTATGTTTTATCCCGAAATTCCCACGGGATCGGGAACTATGCGGGTAAAACCGCGGGGCTTGGAACATAAATTAAATAATGTAGATGTGTTATATAACAAAGTTTTATATCATTTTACATTATTTAGACACATTTACATAAACTTTTTAAAGTCGCATAAATAACTATTTCACGTTATTCTTAAAAACTACAATTCAATTCCTTCATTTAATATTAAAACATAAGAAAATACGTTAAAATTTAATAAATGCAACTAATTTTTTAATAATATCATTTTAGGTAAAGGTCGATGCCCATTGCACTAATTTTTTATGTGACCAATAAAAATAAATATTACAATGATCAAAGTTAGTTCGCTTGACTATAGCCATATTTTAATTTAGGGCCGATTTATGATCATTTGTGATACATTGCCACAATCGTTTCTGTGCCGGCGGCCAAAATTGGAGGCTCCTATTGTCATTGTGACTCTAATGTCATTTGGATACATTTTCAATAAACTGACAACCAAAAGATGCGATTACAGCGACGCTGTCACCGGCACAGAAAATATTGAGGCTCAATACTTGGACATAGATTTATTTGTGACGCAAAAAAATTTATTTTATTTAATCCAAAAATGTTTTAATTGGGCATCAACCTTTAACGTGTTAGTGAAGATAGAATTGTGACGATTCTAAAAAAATCTATAAAAAATAAATTAAAATCGATACTAAAAACTAAACTACAATATAAATATAAATACTTAATCAAATATACAAACTTTGGCTTATTTTTGTGATGAAATGCAAGTTTTTTTTTCTTTGTCATACTTTTTTAAAATTAAATAGCAAGAAAAAACAATTATATAGAAAATCCATATTTTCTCTTTTATACATAGTTGAACCATTATTTGACGACCTCGATGGCAGAGTGGTCACTATGCCGGACTGCCATCCGTTTGCGGGATCGATTCCCGTGCGGGGTGAATATTTGTGTGGACCACAAATGTTTGTCTCGGTCTGGGTGTGTGTGTGAATGAGTGTGTGCGTAGTTTCTGATACCCTAGATACAAGTTACGGACTTAGGGGTCAGTTACTGTAATGAGATGATGGAGGGAATGATATTTTGTCTCTTGCATACATAGTAACTAACTATAATATTATAATTGCGAAAGTAACTCTGTCTGTCTGTTACCATTTCACGGCTAAACTACTGAACTGATTGACTTGAAATTTGGTATAGGGGTAGCTTATAGTCCAGGGGAGGACATAGGCTATGTTTTATCCCGAAATCCCCACGTGATCGGGAACTATGCGGGTAAAACCGCGATATTTTGATGAAATTTGGTACAAGGATACACTAGAGCCTGAAAAAGGATATAGGCTATGTTTTATCCTAAGCTAATATAAGAGAAAATGTGGATAATCTATACCATTGTTATTTTTTGTTTAACAATAAAAGTGTTTTTATATATGTCATGATAAGGGCCTATTTCACCATCTTCAAGTAAAGTTCCGAGTATCTACTCACATGTTTTGTCTTTGTCACTTGATATAAAGTAAGAGAGAGACAAAACTAATTTAACTTGGTGAGTAACATTACTTGGAGGTCGTGAAATAAGCCCTAAGTAATTTTATTACTACGGAGTAGAAATCTTGTGCTTATCTATACAAAGAAAAAACATTTTAAGATAAATAACAATTCTAAAAGAAAATCTATATTAATTCAGTGATCATGACCACAAAATAAAAAATAATATGACTAAAGTATTGAACACTATTTTTTTTATATTCATGACTATATTCACATGAAATATCGTACGTTGACCTGTAGCTATCTATCTCTGTCGCACCTGCGTGCATTATAATGCGTCCCGATCGCCATTGCATCCGTGCGAGCCAAATTAAATCAAAAATCGTTTAATCAAATTCAATTCAAGACCTCAATGAGGTAGCAGGTCAACGTACGATATTTCATGTGAATTACGACCGTGTTTTACCAATATTTTTTTGTCAAATTTAAATAAAATGGACATCATTTTTAAACTTCTAGTGACATCGAAATTGAACTAACATTTATTGTATAGAAATGACAATAACTAACTGTTAAAACTTTATTTTTATACAAAGAAATAATGCCAAAAACATTTCTGTGCCGGCGGCCAAAATTGGAAGCTCCTATTGTCATTGTGACTCTAATGTCATTTGGATACATTTTCAATAAACTGACAACCAAAAGATGCGATTACAGCGACGCTGACACCGGCACAGAAACGATTGTGGCATTAAATTCAACTATCATGACTAAGGTATTGAGAATAGTGACCACGGCAATGAAAATAATGACAATGGAATATGAATACCGTATTTAATACATTCCTATGTATATTTATTGCAATTTAATTATATAAATTATTTATTTAATTTAAAAGATATTTTTTGGGGCTGTCTGACTTAGTTATATGATTGACTAGCTGTGCCCCGCGGTTTCACTCGCGTAGTTCCCGGTCCCGTGGTGAATTTCGGGATAAAAAGTATCCTATGTCCTTCTCCTGGTTATAATCTACCTCCCCACCAATTTTCAGTCAAAGGAGTTCAGTCGTTCTTGAGTTATAAATAGTGTAACACGACTTTCTTTTATAAATATAGATCTAAATATATACTAGCAAACCTGGCGAACTCCGTTTCGCCACCAGATGGCGCTGTATGTGAAAAAAGATTTTCCCGCTTTTCTGTTGAAACTTTTCCTGAATTTCCTTTGCTATAAACCTCACGGAGCCCGAGACCTTTCCAACGAATGCAAAACCGTGGAAATCGGTTCGTGCGTTCTGGAGTTATAGCGTCAGGAAGGAAAACCCGACTTATTTTTATACTGACATAGTGATCTATCAACGCCCAGCCCAAACCACTGGACGGATCGGGCCGAAATTTGGCATGCAGGTAGATGTTATGACGTAGGCATCCGCTAAGAGAGGATTTTTGGAAATTCCCCCCCTACGGGGAGGCAAGGGAGAAACGCACACAGTCATACACACAGACCGAGATAAACATTTAGTGATTCTAAAATTTATACATGTTTCATCTAATATAAGATCACAAAATTAAAATTATACAACAAAAACTACTGTTAAAAGTGTGTGTCTATGAAACATCACTACATAGTATAAAACAAAGTCCTATGTATGCTTAGATCTTTAAAACTACGCAACGGATTTTGATGCGGTTTTTTGTTTTAATAGATAGAGTGATTCAGTGGGAAGGTTTTTAGCATAATTTTATCCCCACATTCCTACGGGAACGGGAACTACGCGGGTGAAACCGCGGGGCACCGCTAGTTAACCATAAACAAAGTCAGACAGCGAAACTTTTTAAAAATTAACCATAGAGATTTTTTTTTCTACTCCTTTACACAACAGGTATATTGTCTATGCCCTAAATGAGACCCTAATTATTTCTATTTACACTTTTTTTACACGATTTAGCTTTAATGAAATGTATTTTTTAATAGTCCCAATCTTTTCTGTGCCGGCGGCCGAAATTGGAAGCTTCTATTGTCATTGTGACTCTAATGTCATTTGGATACATTTTCAATAAACTGACAACCAAAAGATGCGATTACAGCGACGCTGGCACCGGTACAGACACGATTGTAACTCAATACCATGGTTATATGACTAGGTAGCTTTTACCCGCGGCATATAAACTGTGAAAACTCTCTTTTTATAGCGATTAATAGTTATTTATGGTACAAGCGAAGCAAGTTGGTGATTACTTCCGAGGCGCTATTGAGGCCCGAGCCGTCAGGCGAGGGTCTGAAGATAGCCGAGGATAGTAATCATCAATACACGCGTGTACCATACAACGTTTTTCAACACACTTGCGAAGAAATTCATAATAAAATATCATTTTTCGCTATTAAATAAACAGTTTTTCTATTCATGCGCATCAAACACAACAATGGTGATCGGCCATAGACTATAAGAATATACTTCTTAAAAAAATCGAATGAATGAATGAATGGAATCGACCATAGAAAAGTAAAGCAGCATAGTTGAAGTTTGTTTTTAAAATGTATAGACACAATTTTTTTTGGTATCGTTTTTTTTTTAAAACAAAGCAATTTAAAAAATCAATCCAAAACTCACTAGTGAATAAAACGTGTCATTATTCAGCTGTTTTTGCACAAATAAGAGCCCCTTTATGAGCAAGTGTGTTGAAAAAATTAATATTTAAACGATTGTCTGCACATCTAGACATGAATTGAAATAACTCTGTTAAATATCAAATCTGTAGGTGCTCTAGTTTTTCCGTAATATGTACCACAAAACTGTAAAAACTGTTGAATTAGGAGGGCTTCGCTTCGCTCGCCCTAATAACGGTAGATTATACTGACGGACAATTATCTATACTAATATTATAAAGAGGAAAGATTTGTTTGTTTGTTTGTAACTACAGAACCGATTTCAATAATTCTTTCACCATTAGAAAGCTACATTCACCCTGAATAACATAGGCTATATTTTATCCCCGTATTCCCACGGGAACGGGAACCACGAGGGTAAAACCGCGGGTACAGCTAGTCGTTTATAAAATACATTTCACTAAAATTATAGATAAATACTTTCTAGGGCAGTTTTAATTATTTTAACTAAATAGAAAAAATAACTTAAAATATTAAAAAAACACTAATAAAATCATAAGAATTGAGATTGTAATCATGGATAATTTTTTTTTTATTATAGATCTTTAGGTCTTGTAAGTCCTTTAAATAAAATGAAAATTGAAAAAGTTAATACATGTTTGTGTGTGTGTTTGTATGAATGTGTGTCCGTAGTTTGTGATACCCAGTAATGAGGTTACAGAGGGATTGATTATGTTATAACATAACATAATCATTCATTACATCATCTCATTATAGTGACTGACCCCTAACTAAGCTCGAAGCTTGTATCTAGGGTATCACAAACTACGCACACACTCATTCACACACACACCCAGACCGAGACAAACATTTGTGGTTCACACAAATATTCACCCCGCACGGGAATCGAACCCGCAACCTTGACGGATGGTAGTCCGGCATGGTGACCACTCTGCCATCGAGTCATCAGAGTGGTCACTATAACACTTAAGAATCTATAATAAAAAAAGCTATTTAAACTTTGGTACAAAGAGAGCATAAATTAGGAATTAAAGCCTCTAAAATAAACGACAATTTTAAACCCTAACACCGACTCATAAAGTCGAAATTTCTTTGCATTTTACATGAATTATAAAGTTCAAAATTGCTTAAAATTTATTACATTTTTAATGCCAAAATTATACCTTTCAACCATTTTAAAAACCCCGATACAAAAACAGTTATTTAGGGTTTATCCCTATAAAAATAAAGGGTTATCTTAAGGGCCTATTTCACGACTTTCAAGTAAGGTACTCAACAAGTAAAGTTAGTTTTGTCTCAACTTCAACTTTTATTTAATGGCTTCTGGAGGGCATTATCCACAACTCTCCAATATTAGTTTTATCTCTTTCTTACTTTATATCAAGTGACAAAGACAAAACATGTGAGTAGTTACTCGGAACGTTACTTGAAGATGGTGAAATAGGACCTAAGGGTAATAAATTTTGTGTATTTATTTATCTATGACATTGACAGACGTCAGAGCTGTTTTATTATAAAAATAGAGTCACAATATTTTCTGTGCCGGCGGCCAAAATTGGAAGCTACTATTGTCATTTTGATTTAATGTCATTTGGATACATTTTCAATAAACTGACCACCAAAAGATGCGATTACAGCGACGCTGGCACCGGCACAGAAAAGATTGTGACTCAATATACTTACTACCAATGTATGTTGCACATAAGCTAATGCTTTTGTCTGGAGCGAGTCCACGTAAATAGTACAATGAGCGGGGATCGAACTGACGACCTCTAGATTTGGTTTTTCACTGGGTCATGGTCGTTTTTGATTAAGTATTTTTCGTTTAAAAACCTCTCTCACTGATAATATTAGTAATTTAGTACAGTGAGGGAACGCGTAACCAACATGCGGATTAAAGCATGTTGGTGATTTCAAAACAGAATCATGTTTAGAAATTGTACTTAAGTAACATTTAATATATCTTTTGTATCGAGGTTATTCCCAACCCATGTCAAATAAGACAAGTTATTTTATGACATCACTAATGACAGATGTCAGTTACGACTGTCAGACTGACAGCTAATATTATAATAATAGCCTTTTTATTCCGTAACCGACGGCTAATATACGCTATAATAATCACAAAACCTTTTAGAACATTAACATTTCACTCTTCATAACCCTCCATTCATTAAAAAAATCAACCGACAGTGACAGCTACCTGTCACATTAACCGTCAAAGTGACATAATTACAATGACATTTGTAGCTGTCAAAGTGACATAATGACAGTGACATTTGAAGCTGTCAAAGTGACTTATAATGACAATGACGTACGACGTCGTGTGACAGTTGACACATATAAACGATGACATTTGGCGTTTGTCCCTTATGTTGTGGTGTATAAGGTGCAGATTCGGTTGGCACGTTTCAATTGGTTGACGTTTCTTTGCGTGCAGTGAATGAGACGATCGAGCGTATACCTTTGACGGATGTCTGGAAAAAAAGAAAAAGTCTTCGTTGTACTTGAAAAAGTAAAATATTTTTTATTTACATTTAGTTTAACTCTTGGTTTAAACCTTTACCCTATTATTAGCGTTGGATTTTTAGTCTAGTTTAGCACTAAACCAGGTTTTAACTGTGTCTATAAGTGAAATTCTGAATGATTTGGAATTTCTAACATCAAGTCAAACCTTAAAACCGGTTTTGTTAAACTAGGTTAAAGAAACTTAACGATAATGAGACGGTTAATGTTATTATTGCAGCAAAAGTCTATTATTGAGACACAATATTTTCTGTGCCGGTGCCAGCGTCGTTGTAATCGTATCTTTTGGTTGTCAGTTTATTGAAAATGTATCCAAATGACATTATAGTCACAATGACAATTGTAGCTTCCAATTTCGGCCACCGGAACAGAAAAGATTGTGGTACTATACATTTTAAATTTCACTACACTGACAATCATCTGACAACCAAAAGATGCGATTACAGCGACGCTGTCACCGGCACAGACAAGATTGTGGCACTCTACCATAAGGTGACCTCCAGTAAGGGATGTTTTTTTTAATCCTTATTTATGGCTTTGTCGTCTCGTAGGGCTTAAACTAAACATGCACTATGGTATAGTTTTTATAGTTATCATGGTTATTAGCACTCAAATTATTATAATTAACGGGATATTTACCATGTATATCTATACTAATATTATAAAGAGGAAAGATTTGTTTGTTTGTTTGTAATGAATAGGCTCCGAAACTACTGGACCGATTTAAAAAATTCTTTCACTAATGGAAAGCTAATTTATCAGTGCGTGACATAGGCTATATTTTACCCCCGTAATCCCACGGGAACGGGAACTACGCGGGTGAAACCGCGGGGAGCTACTAGTACCATATAAAACGAACAAGAAAGAGGGTAGACAGATTTGTCTGCTCTTAACATTTTATAAAATCTACCCGCAGTACAGTCCAACAGTCATCCGTGATCATGGCGCTTGCAACAGCGTCGAAATATCGGAAACTCGAAACAAATAATATACATGGTAAATATCCCGTTAATTATAATAATTTGAGATACACTATGGTTTTCTGAATCCTTAATTTACTAGGTCATAATATATTAATTGGATTTGGAGGAGACCTTTGCCCAGAAGTGGGACGATTCAGGTTATAAAATATATATATATATATATATATATATATATATATATATATATATATATATATATACTAGCTGCGCCCAGCGGGTTTCACACGCGTAGTTCCCGTTCCCGTTCCCGTAGGAATTTCGGGATGAAAAATAGATGTTGGCCGATCCTCAGACCTACTGAATATGCTCACAAAATTTCATCAAAATCGGTCAAGCCGTTTCGGAGGAGTATGGCAACGAAAACTGTGACACGAGAATTTTATATATAAGATAAGGGATGAAAAAGGGGGTAGAATTCTTACCTTTTTCTTGGATCCGTTCAGATAATCCTTGTACATTTCAGATCGTAGATATCTTGAGTAACTATCGGATTTCATTAGGTGGTATACGTGGGCCTGAAATATAGATATATGGGTTATTTTCAGTAATCATTCCCTCCATCATCTCATTACAGTAACTGACCCCTAACTAAGTTCGTAACTTGTATCTAGGGTATCAGAAACTGCGCACACACATTCACACACACGCACCGAGACAAACATTTGTAGTTCACACAAATATTCACCCCGCACGGGAATCGAACCCGCCACCTTATGGATGGCAGTCCGGTATGGTGACCACTCTGCCATCGAGGTCGTCAAGAGAAAGGAGTGAATGTAGAATTAACGGCTAATAAGAATGAAAGCTAAAAAAGCTAAAACATAAGCTGCCTTATTTGCGTTGCATTTTTAGTCTGGTTTAACAAAACCTGGTAAACATTTGACACCTTGTCAGTCAAATCTGTCACTTTGACAGTATTCAAAATTGATTGTAAAATCTGGTTTAGTGCTAAACCAGAATAAAAACGCAACGCAAATAAGGCAGAAGAAGAATAGTCTATGTGTATGTATGTCAGTGTAAATCTATGTAACTAAGGCAGTGGTCCGACCGCGGGCGAGTGAGCGATGAACTATTAGCTAGTTTCTCGCCCAAGAAAAGGACAGTGAATGTACATTTAGTGTGAACGAAAGAGATGCACATATTATTTATAGTAACTCGCCTGTTCACACCGCCAGCGATTACAGCGACGCTGTTACCGACACAGATATGTTTGTGTTCACACCGCCAGCGAGTAACTATTAATATATGCATCTCTTTCGTTTACACGGAATGTACATTCACTGTCCTTTTCTTGAGCGAGAAACTCGCTGATAGTTCATCGCTCACTCGCCCGCGGTCGGACCACTGCCTAAAATACTATAAATACTATATTACCTGTGCTTGATCGAAGCAGTATCTGTCCGCGGTCCCAGATTCGACTTTAACGCGAGTTAGCTCCCTGAAATACAGTATATCAAAGTTGATTTTATTATGATATTATTATGTGTGTTTTATGAATTTTATTAATTAATTTAAATAATGTAATTATGCAATTTGAAATGTATCGTTTTATGGGTCTGTGTAACCTGAATTAAATGGATTTTATTTATTTAAAGTTACCAATCGTCCTATATGATCAAACTAGCTTTTGCCCGCGACCTCGTCCTCGTAGAATGACTTCCGGTAGAATTTGGGTTTTTCCCCCTTTTCTTCCCCTAGGGAGGAATAGCCGCTCGCGCGTATGCAATGGCGAGCGGGAAGCATTATAATTTACGCAGGTGCGACAGAGATAGATAGCTACAGGTCAACGTACGATATTTCATGTGAATTATGACCGGACTTTAGCTGATCTAGTTTCCGGTGACGTATACATATAAGTACCTGCTGGCTGCATCAATATTGACTGGCGATGGCGCGTCCGATGCGAAGAATTCCTTCCATATTTCTTTAGCGCGAGCGTTCACGCGGCGTATGGGCAACGCTTTTAGCTCTTGGACTGCTAGCCAGAATCTGTTAGGGAAAGCATATAATTTTAAAAAATATATTCAACATTTTCACCTCAGTTAGGGTATGAACCCAGCTAGGCTAGCATGACTTCGAAAACGCGATAGATACAGCGATTTATTGACATCCAACTGTCAAAATTTGATAAAAATGCTCACCATATTTAATTTGACCACGTGATTAATTTTATGACATTTGGTCATGCTCGCGAAATCGATATTATATCGTGGTGTCTATATATTTTATCACGCACAGTCATGCTAGGGGGGCAGGACTATGATTTATGGTAACACGGCTCTAAACAAACTGAGTTATCGAGGCCACATCTCAGCTGTTGAAAATATATACGGCAGCCATTACTGTATCCAAACTGAGAGGAAAATTTGCTTAGAAAAATGTTCAGAATACCTAAGTGTGTGCTAATAGTTATTTATGGTACAAGCGAGGCAAGTTGATGATTACTTCCGAGGCGCTATTGAGGCCCGAGCCGTCAGGCGAGGGTCTGGAGATAGCCGAGGATAGTAATCGTCAATACACGCGTGTACCATACAACGTTTTTCAACACATTTGCGAAGAAATTTTCATTTTTCGCTAATAAATAAACAGTTTTTCTATTCGCGCGCATCCAACACAACAATGGTGATCGGCCATAGATTAAAAGAAAATACTTATTAAAAAAAAATCGAATGAATGAATGAATGGAATCGACCATAGACCTACCAAAAGTAAGGCAACATAGTTGAAGTTTGTTTTTAAAATGTATGGACACGATTTTTTTTGGTATCGAAACTTTTTTAAACTAAACAATTTAAAAAAAAAACTATAACTCACTAGTGAATCAAGCGTGTCATTATTCAACTGTTTTTGCACAAATAAGAGACCCTTTATGAGCAAGTGTGTTGAAAAGTAAATTATTAATTTATCTATTAAAGTCCAGGTCCTATTTCTGGGTCAAGCGTTCAATGCATCATTCAACAATGAACTAATATTTCCAGCTATTTTTAACCCCCGACGCAAAAAGAGGGGTGTTATAAGTTTGATGTGTGTGTGTGTATCTGTCTGTCTGTGGCGTCATAGCTCCCGAACGGATGAACCGATTTCAATTTAATTTTTTTTGTATGAAAGGGGAGTTACGTGCGAGTGTTCTTAGACATGTTTGATGAAAATCGGTTGACCCGTTTAAAAGTTATGGGGGTTTGAAAGTAATTGTGTTGGGGGTTTTTTAAATTTTAATTTAATGTTATATTCATGTCGTGTTGGCTTTGCCTTGCAGATTTGCCCACGTTTTTTTTAAGCTTCTACCGACTTACGTCATAATAATTATCAACATTTTGAAAAATGCATTCAAAATTTTTGCCACAGCCATGACTTGAACCCGGAACCATGCGGAACCGTAGTACCAACGTACCGTGATACCACGATAGCTCAATTGGAAAGAGCGGGAAAATTATGAATGTATTTGTCAAAATCCTAAAAAAATGTGTGAATACTCGTACACTATAAAATAATTTCAATTAACTATCAACATTTTAACGAAATCAGTGGTTTGAACTGTAGGTTGATAGATCAGTCAGTCAGTCAGTAGCGTTTTTGCCTTTTATATATACATAGACTAGCGGCGCCCCGCGGTTTCACCCGTAGTTCCCGTTCCCGTAGGAATATGGGGTCAAAAATATGCTAAAAACCTTCCCACTGAATCAGTCTATCTATTAAAACAAACCGCATCTAAATCCGTTGCGTAGTTTTAAAGATCTAAGCATACATAGGGACAGAGAAAGCGACTTTGTTTTATACTATGTAGTGATGATGAATAGATGAACAGAAATAAAATAATACATACTTCAAATTCTCTCCACTAAATTCCTTGGAGAGGAACTTAGCAAAGTGCTCCTTTCCCGCGGGATCTTGCAACAGTTCCCGCAGGCCGAAGGACCAGCGGCGGACGCGGCGTAGCGGTAGTGGGTCCTTACTGCGAAAGGTAATGAGTTCGATGTTAGTTTGGTGTTATTTTGGGTTGGTGTGAGTTCTTAATAGATTAAATTGGGGTGATGGCTTTTTATATTTTTTATCTAGTAAATTATTGAAAATATTATGAATGTATTTTTCAACACACTTGCTGATAAAATGGCTCTTATTTGTACAAAAAACAGTTGAATAATGACACGTTTTATTCACAAGTGAGTTATAGTATTATTTAAGTGGCTTTGTTTTTAAAAATGTTTCGAAACCAAAAAAAAACGTTTCCATACATTTTAAAAACAAACTTCAACTATGTTGCCTTACTTTTGGTAGGTCTATGGTCGATTCCATTCATTCATTTGATTTTTTTTAATAAGTATATTATTTTAGTCTATGGCCGATCACAATTGTGGTGTTGAACGCGCGCGAATAGAAAAATTGGAGTAACGTAGGACACTTTCTATCCCAATATTCCCACGGGATAAGGTTCCGCGCGGGTAAAACCGCGGGGCACAGCTATAATATATACACCGCTATTTTGAATTCGAGATACTTAATCACACAGCTAATGTAAACGACGGGTGACAATATAATAGTGAAGTTAGTTTTTTTCTTTTGCTTTTATTTAAAAAGTTATGATAAGTCAAAGTTTTTCAAAATCCCGCCGAATTTGATTGTTATTCTACACCGAACAACAGGCGAACGCTGCGATACACAGCTGAGCGCGGTCATCGACCCGAGCCGTCACAGAATACTTGATAGCTAGTGTGTCGTCTGGTAATACGACATTTATTTAGTATTTTTTAAAGATAAGTAATCGACTATCATTTTTGATATTTTTATTGGATATATGGATTCAGTTACTGCTACTGATATTCTGATTTTAATAAGTATCGTAATTTCAAAATAGGGGTGTATATGTCACTAGCTGTGCCCCTCGGTCTCCTTTCGCCTTTATAATATACCAGCAGCGCCCCACGGTTTCACCCGCGCAGTTCCCGTTCCCGTGGGAATTTTGGGATAAAAAGTATCCTATGTGTTATTCCTTCCCAAATTTCATTAAAATCCATTCAGTAGTTTTTGCGTGAAAGAGGAACAAACATCCATACATCCATACTCACAAACATACGGCTTTATATGTGTGATTTTTTGTTTTTATTTAATATCTTTTAATTTTATGGATGTTAACTTAAGTCTGTATAAATAATTTGAGGTTTTATTGCATAATTCTAATGTTCCAATTTAATTGTTTTATTAAATTATTTTGTAATTTTTATTTTTGATATTTATTTTGTAATTTTTATCATTTTAATTTTTCACGTAATATGGATTATTTTATCTGAAATAAATGATTTTTTTTAACCGACTTCCAAAAAAACAGGAGGAGGTTCTCTATTCGACGTGTATATTTTTTTTTTTTGTGTGTTTGTTCCGCGATTTCTTTGTAATCATGAATGGAGCATTTTAAAATTCTTATTCCATTAGAAAGCGGATATTCGCGAAGTGGTCCCATGTCAAGGAAATCAGGATCTGATGATAGGATCCAGGATAAATCGAGGAAAAACCCGCAACAATGTAGGCTGGGTTGTCGATTGACATTATTAAAAGTAAAACTACCTGTGACCCGTGGTTTTGCTCGCGATATTCTTGATACCATAAGAATTTCTGGATGAAAATTTTTTGGCTGTATTCTTTCGTATTTAAATCAAATGCTGTTCACAATTCATGGGTTTTAGATATAAAAATGTTATGTTTTTTAATTCGTCAACACACACTGAAATAAACCCGAACCTACAACATTTTTAAAAATGTTTTTTGATACTATTATAGGTACCTATTACACATAATATCTTCAGAGCGTTTTCATAAAACTTTTCGTAAAAAATATATTTAGATATTACAAACAAACACTGTACCAGATTAGATTGTATATATTATTTTAATTAATAAATAGTCAGTATAAACGTCATCCTCTATTTTCGTTTTTATTTTGACTTTGGTTAATTTTCTAAAAAGTTCTTATACCTTTATGGTTATAAAGAAGTTTTATAATAAAATGATGGTTTAATTGGGATGATGAAGTTAAAAAGAAGTAATAAAATGCAGGGTTGTGTTAGATTATGAATCATGAGTAACATCAGCTCATGGGACAGGATTCAAGCGGTACCCGTTGAGGTTGAACTGCTCGACACTTATAGAGCAGCGAAAAAATCCCTGCAAGAGGCTATTGCCCTCGCAACTCTCGCGGCAATCGTGGGAAACGACCTCTCTTTGCCAAATGTAGTCTCTGCTATGGTGAGCGAGGAGAGGTCTTGGATTGGAGTGTCCACATTTTGTGAGGTCGTACTCTCGCAAAAAAAAAGCTGCGGAGAGAGAGCGCGAAGCCCTCTCCACTAATACTATCCGCAGCAGAAGGTTGGGCAGACGGAAGCGGGACTACCACTTTGTCCTGCAACCACCATACGCCCGACCTGCGGCAGTGATTCCCGGGGGGAGATCCACTGCCGCCTTATAGGCCTCGAGGTGGCGCGCGGTACTTTCGGAAGGGGGTAACTCAACATCTGTCGCCTAGAGCTACATTCTAGCTCAGAGGAGAAACCCTTAACAGGGTAGAGGCGCTGTCCGGGATCGTAGTAGCGTGCAGCCGCGTTTCTTCCGGTTTCGGCCATAAGCGCAGAGGTGGCACACCAAGGGGTTTTAGTCGGTAAGCGCGTCGCCGCTCTATCTTTGCGGCGCTGAGTCCGACATACCCCGTCGTTCCCCTGGACAGAGGAAAGACGTAAAGTCTTCCTCCCACAAAAAAGGATTCAAGTGATCCGAGTCAAAATCTCTTCTGGAGGAAATTTTAAGCGTATTTTGTAGAAGGAGACTTGCTTCCCACTAAAAAATTTAAAATAAAGTTAATTTTAAAAAATAAGAAACCGACTTCAGCACTAAAAAGTAAGAAAATAATTTATAATAAACGATATTATTAATACATATTTACAATTTATAATTAGTTACTTTTGGAGTCAGTGCCAGCCCAGGATAGTTTTTTTTCCTTATAAGATAGCACGAGACGCGCCTATAATATTAATGAAGGCTTTGGCTGTCACCGACTTCAAAAGTAACTAATTATAAATTGTAAATATGTATTAATAATATCGTTTATTTTAAATTATTTTCTTACTTTTTAGTGATGAAGTCGGTTTCTTATTTTTTAAAATTAACTTTATTATTTAATTAAAATTATAATATTAGTAGGATTAGTAGGTCACAAGTCACTAAATAGAGTTACAATTCATCAATACTAAAACATAAACATATCTTTACTTGTGACACAAAGAATAAAACGAAAAAATAAAAATACATAAGTACAAAAAATAAAAACTTTCGCCACAAAACGGTCTCCAACTCAGCATCAACAACCTCGCAACCTCAACATGCTACTTTTTGATTATATAGGTACATATAAGTATTTTTTCTATATTTATAGATTTTATTATTTGTTTTCTTTTTTTTTATCTGGGACATTGTGCTAGTCTTAAGGTACTGTTTGTATTTTATTTTATTTAAAAAAAATACCAGCTCGAGTTTCTTGCCGATTCTTCTCGGCTGATGTAATTTCCGAATCGGTGGTAGAATCAATTCTGACGTTCATAAGTGCCTCATTGAGGCCTTAACTGAATAAAGGATTTTTGACTTTGACTTTGACATCAGTTGAACGTGACACCCGAAAGTATCAGCAGTCAACGCTGGTCTTCCGTTGGAGCCGGGTGTGCAGTGTCATCACGGATCGCCAACGCAATTACAATATTATACTTATTAATTATTACCACTGTTTGTCCATGTCCCAGAGCTCGGTGGTATCACTGATCCACGGGTTTGGCCACTCGGGCGGCGTGAGGAACGCATCGTACTCCGCGTATTGCTCGCAGTACGCTATGAACCTGACATATAATAACAAAATATGAATAAAAATATTATTAAAGCACGGTCGTAATTCACAGATAATATTGTACGTTGACCTGTAGCTTGAGTATAATGCGCTCGCCATTGCATCCGTGCGAGCGGGACGCATTATAATTTACGCAGGTGCGACAGAGATAGATAGCTACAGGTCAACGTACGATATTTCATGTAAATTACGACCGTATATCACAATACCTTACCTACCAATATCTTTGTTTCGAACTGCTGTATTGTGTCTCTGTGTGTCAAATAAACGTTTATTTATTTAATACCGTGGGAATTTCAGAAAAATTGACAAAGTTTCATACAAACTTTCATCCCCTATTTTATCCTTGGGGGTAGAATTAATCAAATTCTTAGCGGATGCCTATGTCATAACATCTACCTGCACGCTAAATTTCAGCCCAATCCGTCCAGTGGTTTGGGCTGTGCGAAGATAGATCACTATGTCAGTCAGTCAGTCAGTCAGTCAGTCACCTTTGAGTTATATATATTTAGACTAGCTGCGCCCCGCGGTTTCACACGCGTAGTTCCCGTTCCCGTTCCCGTGGGAATTTCGGGATGAAAATTATAATGTTGGCCGATTCTCAGACCTACTGAATATGCTCACAAAATTTCATGAGAATCGGTCAAGCCGTTTCGGAGGAGTATGGCAACGAAAACTGTGACACGAGAATTTTTATTAGTATAAACTACTTACATATCCGCGACCTTGCTGACCCGCACGTTTCGCCGCTCGAGCCGCGCCCGCAGCATGGTGAGTTGCCGGCGGGTCGCCTCGATGGCCGACGGCTCCACGCCGCCCGCCGCCGGCACCGCCGACACTGACGGCTCGGACATTGATCCTATATTATAATAATAACATACTTATTTTTGGGCTGTTTTTTCCATCGCCTGACATCTTTTAGAAATAAAATTGTTTGAGTTTTTGTATGAAATAACTGTAAAAATTTCAAAATTATTCCTCCCCGCCGCAACAAACGCTCAAACGCGTGCAAAACCGCTTCTCGATAAACGCTCTCATACAATGCAATATACAGTGAAACCTGGTTAAGTGAGACTCCAAGGGACCTGCAATGTCGTTGCACTTAGAGAGGTATTCCACTTACCCAGTGTTTCAGATATCCAGGTATAAATTAATATCTGTCTCATTTACAAAGGGTTCCATTGATAGAAGTGATATACGATAAGTGATATAGTGGGTAGGATTAGAATAAGTAACCAAACAAAACGATATTATCTCAGTTACAGAGGTTTATACGTATAAAATTCACTCGCTGTCTTAGTTATAGAGGTAACTATGATGATAAATCGAAAGAATAAATCCCAGATATAGAGGTTACCTCATCCCACTAACAGAGGTAATTTAGTGCCAAAGTGTTGGGACTTTAGCATGAGTTCCAGTTATGGAGGTTTCTCACTTATCCAGGTCCCACTTAACCAAGTTTCACTGTATTTGAATATAATGCGGGCCCCGTGCCTCCGTAAACGTGGCCTAAGCCACACTATTATTTGACAACTCACCATTTTCTTTGACGGTATTTTCATTATTCTTCTTATTGATTTCTTCTTCGCTCTCTTGTGGGTTAGTGATTGTGACTATTGGATTGTTCTGAAAAATAAAATATTAAAGTTAAGTATTAACAATAATGCGGTGAACATAAAAAAATATCAATCCACCATCTTTGAGGGTCGGCCATATTTAATTTAAAATGACGTCACATATCCTACTATCCTACTAATATTATAAATGCGAAAGTTTGGATGTTTGTTACTCTTTCACGCAAAAACTACTGTATCGATTTAGATTAAATTTGGTACAGATGTTCTTTATTACTACAAATTACATATAGGATACTCTTTATCCCGCAATTCCCATGGGATTGGGATTCATGCGAATAAAACTGCGGGGCGCAGCTAGTATAACATAAAATCTCATAGACACTTAGGCTAAGCCTATTGCCCTTAAACTTTTAGAATTGCTTCTTGAAGACCAAAACTATATGTACAATTTTTTATTTAAGTACCTTACCCAAGAAAGCCATTAAAACCGTAACCTAACATAATCATTCACTCCATCATCTCATTACAGTAACTGACCCCTAACTAAGTCCGTAACTTGTATCTAGGGTATCAGAAACTACGCACACACTCATTCACACACACAGACCGAGACTAACATTTGTGGTTCACACAAATATTCACCCCGCATGGGAATCGAACCCGCAACCTTACGGATAGCAGTCCGGCATGGTAACCATGACTACTCTGTCATCGAGGTCGTAAATTATAAAAATAAGTCTTAATTAATCAAATCTTTGAAGGTTCTTTCTTAAAGTTAACACAGAAAAAAATATTTTTCAACACTCTTGCTCATAAAGGGGCTCTTATTTGTGCAAAAACAGTTGAATAATGACACGCTTGATTCACAAGTGAGTTATAGATTGTTTTTTTTAAATTGCTTTGTTTTAAAAAAAGTTCCAATACCATAAAAATTGTGTCCATACATTTTAAAAACAAACTTCAACTATGTTGCCTTACTTTCGGTAGGTCTATGGTCGATTCCATTCATTCATTCATTCGATATTTTTTTTAATTAGTATATTTTTTTAGTCTTTGGCCGATCACCATTGTTGTGTTGGATGCGCGCGAATAGAAAAACTGTTTATTTATTAGCGAAAAATTAATTTCTTCGCAATGTGTTGAAAAACGTTGTATGGTACACGCGTGTATTGATGATTACTATCCTCGGCTATCTTCTGACCCTCGCCTGACGGCTCGGGCCTCAATAGCGCCTCGGGAGTAATCACCAACTTACTTCGCTTGTACCATAAATAACTATTAAAAATCCTCCTCTAGAAACCCAATTAATGTATCGTACCTTCAAATTATGCTGCAGTATCAACTCCTGGCATTGTTTCAATCGCTTCTCCTTCAACGCGTTGATCCGGGACAGCTTCTTGGGGTCCAGTTCTGTAGTGTTTACACAGCCCGGCTGGAAAGTTAAGAAACATGATGAAAATCTTTATATTTTAAATTAATTCATTAATTTCCTAGCGGCGTCTCGCGGTTTCACCCGCGTGGTTATTTATTTATTTATTTTTTTATTTTCTTTACTTGTTTTGTGGCCATTGACACGATAGAAGAAGACCCGCGTGGTTCCCGTTCCCGTGGGAATACGGGGACAAAATATAGCCTATGTTACTCAGCGTGAATGTAGCTTTCTAATGAAAAATGAATTATTAAAATCGGTCCAGTACTTTTTGAGTTTATTCGTTACATACAAAAATACAAATCTTTCCTCTTTATTATATTAGTGTAGAAGTGTAGATGTAGATTACTCGCTGATAACATAGCTTTCAATTAGTGAAAGAATTGTTGAAATCGGTTCAGCAGTTTCGGAGCCTATTCGTTACAAACAAACAAACAAATCTTTACTTTATTATAATCACTACATAGTATAAAACAAAGTCGCTTTCTCTGTCCCTATGTATGCTTAGATCTTTAAAACTACGCAACGGATTTTGATGCGGTTTGTTTTAATAGATAGAGTAATTCAGTGTGAATGTTTCTAGCATAATATTATCCCCATATTCCTACGGGAACGGGAACCGATTCTCATGAAATATCGCGAGCATATTCAGTAGGTCAATCGGCCAACATCTATTTTTCATCACGAAATCCCCACGGGAGCTGTGTGAAACCGCGGTGCCCTGCTAGTAACTCTATACTTTTTAAAATGGTACAATAATCAATACTCACCATAGGTCTGTGTACGTCCCAGAACGCGCGCTCCTGACTGTCCAATACTTTTCTCTCCAACTTATCGCGCTTTTTGTCAACCTGTTACATGTAAAAGAATAAAATATACAGGGTGTCCGCCCATCGGTGTCGGATACTTTAAGGGGGTAAAATATGGTATTTTTTATCGACAAATCACGGTTCCAATTTTCTCTAGCTACCTCCATTACAAAATGGCAGCCATTTTGTTTTTTTCAACTCGACGCGCGGGTGCTTGTACTGATTTAGTCATTGCTATCCATGTAAACGTCCTAGGAAGATGAAAGATGTCTCATTTGAATGTAAATAATGTAGGGTATTATTTAATGTAAGATTTTATTCCATATCTTAATTATAAAATAACAAAAAAACATTACAAAAATAAAAATCAATATTTTTTTACAGATTTTTTCTACATTTTTTAAATTTTTGTTAAAATTTGACCCATTAACCTACGTTTTTCATCTTGTTTTTTGATAGTACAAAATATTTACTTAAAAAAAATCATACATCTTATAGCCTTATGTATGATAATTCTAAAGTTACAATGGTTTGAATATGATCCTTAGCCAAGAAAATCGTCTCGTATTGCGAGGAGTGCTTGACGTGCTCGCCCATGGGACTGCGTTATTGGGATTATCTGACTTGGACTATTATTCAGTCCGTCTTAGTGAAGGTAATTAATAAAAAAATGCTACATTTTATTCCATATCTTTATCAAAAAATAACAAAAGAGGATGATAAAAACAAAAACAATTATGTGTTTTCGTAATTTTTTTAGATTATTTGTCTTTTTCTTAAAAAATGACCACTAAGCTACTTTTTTCTTTGTTTTTGATAGTACAGCATATTTACTTAGGGTATCTTTGATAGTTCAAAAGGTTAGACAGTTTGAATAAGACCCTTAGCCATACAGTCCCACGGACGAGTAATCCTGAGAATGCGAGGCGATTTTCACGGTTAAGGGTCATATTCAAACCTCCGTAACTTTTGAACTATCATACATAGAGCTATAAAATGCGTGGCTTATTTTTGAGTAAATATCCTGTACTATTAATAAATAACAAAAAAAAATTAGCCTAATGAGTCAGTTTTTAAAAAAAAGACAAATAATCTAAAAAAAATACGAAAACACATAATGGTTTTTGTTTTTATCATCCTCTTTTGTTATTTTTTGATAAAGATATGTAATAAAATGTAGCATTTTTTGATTAATTACCTTCACTTAGACGGACTAAATAATAGTCCAAGTCAGATAATCCCAACAACGCAGTCCCATGGGCGAGCACGTCAAGCACTCCTCGCAATACGAGACGATTTTCTTGCCTAAGGATCATATTCAAACCATCGTAACTTTAGAACTATCATACATAAGGCTATAAGATGTATGATTTTTTTTAAGTAAATATTTTGTACTATCAAAAAACATGATGAATAACGTAGGTTAATGGGTCAAATTTTAACAAAAATTAAAAAAAGACAGAAAAAATTTGTAAAAAAGTATTGATTTTTATTTTTGTAATGTTTTTTTGTTATTTTATAATTAAGATATGTAATAAAATCTTACATTAAATAATACCCTACATTATTTACATTCAAATGAGACATCTTTCATCTTCCTAAGACGTTTACATGGATAGCAATGACTAAATCAGTACAAGCACCCGCGCGTCGGGTTGAAAAAAACAAAATGGCTGCCATTTTGTAATGGAGGTAGCTAGAGAAAATTGGAATCGTGATTTGTCGATAAAAAATACCATATTTTACCCCCTAAAAGTATCCGACATCGATGCCCGGACACCCTGTATAGACATCCCCGTTTTCATACTAAGTTGTAATAATAGTGTAGTACAAGTATAACATAGAATTATAGTGGTACATACATATATACTTTTTGAGTTTATTCGTTACATACTAAAATACAAATCTTTCCTCTTTATTATATTAGTGTAGAAGTGTAGATTATAATTTGTTTTGTACCTTACTGTTGTTACCCCAAATAATAAATATATAAATAAATAAATATACTACTATGTATGTAAATGTATACTACTAGACTATTATTTTTATAAGTTAGTATAAAAATAAATAAATAAAAATCCATTTATTGCTTAAACTATGTACATACAAAGAGAAAAAGAAATCATTATACATAACATAATATAATAACATAACATAATCATTCCCTCCATCATCTCATTACAGTAACTGACCCCTAACTAAGTCCGTAACTTGTATCTAGGGTATCACAAACTACGCACACAAGTATTCACCCCGCACGGGAATCGAACCCGCAACCTCACGGATGGCAGTCCAGCATGGTGACCACTCTGCCATCGAGGTCGTCAAAAAACACATTTAAGCAATGGATTGTGGCTCAGCTTGTGCTGCCCGAAATAAACTTAGTTCATTTCGAGCAGCGCTGGTTTTCACCCACCCCCGTTCCCTTAGGTCTTAAGCGGGAACTGTGAAAAAACAGGGATGTCTAGCAGTACCTAAGTCCAATTAATACCTATTCTTTTTGGCTAATTATTTTTAAATTAATTTTATTTCAATTCCATTCTTGATTTTATGGCTTTCTTAATTCTCTATAATTACTATAAATTATATTATTTAATTAGTAATGTTTGATGAAATAAATTGATTAATCAGTAAATTATTTAATAACTAGTAGCTCCCCGCGGTTTCACCCACGTAGTTCCCGTTCCCGTGGGATCACGGGGATAAAATATAGCCTATGTCACGCACTGATAAATAAGCTTTCCTGTAGTAAAAGAATTTTTGAAATCGGTCCAGTAGTTTCGGAGCCTATTCATTACAAACAAACAAACAAATCTTTCCTCTTTATAATATTAGTTTAATAATAATACAGACCTTACTCTGCGCCTCGGCTTGCATGAATATAAACTCCCATTTCCTGCTGAACATTTTCTGTAATCGCGCGAGCGACTCCGCCTCGTAGTCCGCCAGCTCGAGGCGCGCCTTGTTCTGCATGGTGCGCTTGCACAGGTATACCGCTGTAATGGAAATTAAGTTAAGTTGATTGAGAATTTTGGATAAAAAGGTATCATCATGTAGAATCTTTCAATAAATATTTTTGTATTTTTTTTTTACTTCCTTACTAATATTATAAATGCGAAAGTAACTCTGTCTGTCTGTTACCTTTTCACAGCTAAACTACTGAACCGACTGACTTAAATTTGGTACAGGGGTAGCTTATGGTCCGGGAACGGACATAGGCTATGTTTTATCCCGAAATTACCACCGGAACGGGAACTATGCGAGTGAAACCGCGGGGCACAGCTAGTTAATTATATAGAAAACTATATTAATCATATAGAAAATAAAGAAAATAAACGTAACGAAATTGGAACCAGGTCAAATATCTAAGTATAGTTTTATTTCAAGAAAATACCATCATTATAACATAATCATTCCCTCTATCATCTCATTACAGTAACTGACCCCTAACTAAGTCCGTAAGTTGTATCTAGGGTATCGGAAACTATGGACACACTCATTCACACACACACACAGACCGAGATTTTTTTTTCACACACACCCAGACTGAGACAAAAAATTGTGGTTCACACAAATATTAACCCAGCACGGGAAACGAACGCGCAACCTTACGGATGGCAGTCCGGCATGGTGACCACTCTGCCATCTAAGTCGATAAAAATCAGTTGTTGTTGAAATAAAAGATTTACCAACATATATCCCATGGGATTTTTGGGATAAAAGGTTTCAAAAGGATAGAAGAGAGTATATTTACCGTAGTCAGTATTTTCTGGTTCCCACTGGTTGGACGGCCAAAAGTATGGTGTTTGAAATCTGAAAATATATAATAAGAATGAAGAATAACGTGAAGATACGTTCCTAATTATACAGGGTGTTTTATTTTTCAGGGGAGCATAGTTAAACAAATCTCAAACATTAAGACATCCTTGTTTTAAAGTTTCATTAGGCTTTATTTTATTAGTATATTAATTCCTTTTAAATATTCTCCTGTAAAATCTCTGATGTTCATTTAAATTACGGTTTTTCAAGGCACTTACCAAGGGCAAAATATATTTTGAATTTAATTTTAAATTAGAACTAAACTATTACAGCGTTTATCACAAGAAACTAAAATATTTTGATATATCTATTTTATCTTTAAGTATAATAATAATCTATTTTATCTTACCTATATTTAAAAAAGAGTGTGTGTACTTATGTATGTACACGCGTCAGAAGTTATACTTCTTTGGCGTATGGAAAAAAATTCACTCTCATCATTTTTCTCCATCGCGCCAAAATTTCATACCACCTAGAACTAACTTCATGCTGTTAATTTAGGTGTCGGTGTGCGCGCGCATCGTAAAAATTCACTCTCATCATTTTTCTCCATCGCGCCAAAAGAAGTATAACTTCAATAAAGAATAAAATAAAAAAAAACTTGTTTATTGTTTCCTTCAAATCAGAACAAAGAATAGGTATACATCAGAACATAAAATAAATGAAAAAAACAAAAGATGGCGGCTCAGCTTGTGCTGCCCGGCGTATGTTACTCCGAGCAGCGCCGGTTTTCAGCGGCCCCTGTTCTTAACACACTAAGATATTCTAAAAACTTTATATTTCAACATCATCATCATCAGCTCGTATATGTCCCCACCGAGGGGCTCGAGCCTACCTTGAATTAAGGATCAACATATCCATAAGATATCCTGAAATATCCTTACCCTACCTTCTTCTTTGCGTGTCGACTCATATTTTTGAGGACCAGAACTCTGCCACCGATATGGCACTATCAGTGGCGTTGTAAAGGTCCTCGCGTGTGCAGGTGTAGGGACACGCGCGGCAAGTTATTGGCCGTTGAGTCGTGGTGGAAGGATCGGCTAGTCTGCGTTACCGACTTGCCGTCCGCAGACCATTGTTACACCTCGGGCACTAGCGCTAAAATCTACGCACACAGTCTCAGCTCGTGTAAGTAAAAGCGTGCTTGTGTGAGTGAGATAAGAACACGCTAGGGTTGCTAAGCAGCGAGCTTAAACAACCGTTTGTTGTCAGTTTATCTGTCAGTCAGTACATTTCGTAAAAAAGCCGTTATGATTGATTATATTCTGTTTGCGCCAGCCTACACTGTGTACAAGTAATTTAATTTAATTTTAATAATTTTATTTTGATTCTGATTTACCTAATTTTGATTTAATTTGTTTTCATGTTTAATTTTATTTCTTATTGTTTGTTTTTTAATTTTATTCAAGCATTTTATTTTATTCTCAAGATTTTATTTCCATTGTTTTCATTTTAATCTAACGTGATATTTTATGTTATATTTTAATTCTTCGCATGTTGTGGCACCTAAAGAAAGTGCATTTAATTTTTAATTTAGTTATTTAAGTTTTTACTTGTAAGATGTAATGTAATTTTCACTGGTCGTCCTAAATAAATAAATAAATAAAACGCCGCGAGGGGTGAGGGGCACTTTCAGCGGGAAACAGGGAGTGACCGTACTGTACGCTAGTACTCATTATTATACTGTGCTATTGCATAACCCACCTGTAATAAGTGTTGTCATTCTTGACGGTGAGGCAGTGGTCGTCGATGGGGAACAGGTAGCCGTGCGCCGCCAACAGGTGCGCCAGGTGCAGCGCCTCCCACGACTCCTCCAGGCGGAAGTGGCGCGACAGCCACGCCACCAGGTCCGAGCCGGTGAACACCTGAGGGCAATACAAGATTCATTATTTATCTACTAGCGGCGCCCCGCGGTTTCACCCGCGTTGTTCCCGTTCCCGTAGGAATATGGGGATTAAATTATGCTAAAAACCTTTCCACTGAATCACTCTATCTATTAAAACAAACCGCATCAAAATCCGTTGCGTAGTTTTAAAGATCTAAGGACATAGGGACAGAGAAAGCGACTTTATACTAGATAGTGATAACTTACCGAGGGTATTTTCGTCATGAAGCTCTTGACCGTCTTGACCGGTACACCGGTACATTCGTCTTGCATCTTCTCAATTATAGACTCCATCTGCATAGGGTAATATGCGAATTAGTAACGTAGTTACAAGCGCTCATTTTTGGCGAGGTTTTGCCGCGCGACTAAGCCGGCGGCATCATAAGGCTAATGTTCGGCAAACACTGGCACAATTTGACACACACAAGCGGTTACTTTACGCGGCAAAGCCGGCGGCTAAATTATAAGCCGAGTGTTCCGCAAATTTGGACAAAGCTGGCGGCTAAACACCCGGCACAATTTATTTTTATATGCAACTAGCGGCATCTTGCGGTTTCACTCGCGTGGTTCCCGTTCCCGTGGGAATACGGGGATAAAATATATAGCCTATGTTACTCAGCGTGAATGTAGCAGTACTTTTTGAGTTTATTCGTTACATACAAATATTTCTTTCCTCTTTATAATATTAGTGTAGATACTAACTTTTGCCCGCGACTTCGTCCGCGTGGAATAATGACTTCCAGCAGAATTTGGGGTTTTCCCCCTTTTCTAGGGGGGGAATTTCCAAAATTCCTCTCTTAGTGGTAGCCTACTCCCCCCAACAAACACATGTGCCAAATTTCAGCTCTCTACTACCAGTAGTTTCGGCTGTGCATTGTCTGTCAGTCAGTATATCACTCAGTTACAGAAGAGTTTTATATTATATAGATAGATAGGTAGATAGTAACCTCAAGAATTCAAACATCTTTATATTCTTAAAGATGATAGACCATACCTTCTTATAAATGAGATAGTTAGGCGACTCCTCCGGCGAGGGTATAGTGGACATGAGAGCCTGCACGTTGGGTGGCAGGTTCGATACCGAGCAATCCTTCTTATCACGGTCCTTCTCCTTGTCTTCTTTCACGCATTTCGAGTTATCTCTGTAAATAATTTAATAAATGTTGAAAAATATTGTATCATCTTATTGTATTGATGACCTCGATGGCAGAGTGGTCACCTTGCCGGACTGCCATCCATAAGGTTGCGAGTTTGATTCCCATGCAGGGTGAATATTTGTGTGATCCACAAATGTTTATCTCGGACTGGGTGTGTGTGTGAATGTGTGTGTCCGTAGTTTGTGATACCCTAGATACAGGTAACGAACATAGTTAGGGGTCAGTCGGTGTAATGAGGTGATAGAGCGATTGATTATGTTATTATGTGTGATCCACAAATGTTTATCTCGGTCTGTGTGTATGAATGTGTGTCCGTAGTTTGTGATACCCTAGATACAGGTAATGAACATAGTTAGGGGTCAGTCGGTGTAATGAGGTGATAGAGGGATTGATTATGTTATTATGTGTGACCCACAAATGTTTATTTCGGTCTGTGTGTATGAATGTGTGTGTCCGTAGTTTGTGATACCCTAGATACAGGTAATGAACATAGTTAGGGGTCAGTTGGTGTAATGAGGTGATAGAGGGATTGATTATGTTATTATTATTTACCTGGATGGTCCTTGCTGGCAGGCTCTCTGTCCCTTTTCAGAAGTGTTCATTGTAACCATTTTTCAAAATAATAAACTTTTAAACACCACAAAATATAAAGTTTTTAGACAGTTTTATGATGAATTTTAACACATGATTTTGTGAACTTTTTACACTAAACACTACTTATTTACACTATATTTGAGACAAACAGTCTTTTTTTAACGTGATCTTTGGTTTGTTTTTAAGTTGAATCTAGAAAACAAATTATTATTTATGATTTTCCTATTGAGGTCAATCGGATTTGTTTACTAAATTATAGCTATATTTTTATGTTTTCTTCAATGATAATTAATATATTTTACAGATTAAAATTAATTATAATGTTTAAAATATGTTTAGCAGCTTATTTTTAAGTAATTATAAAGGTTTAATTACATTTTTTAAGGAAAAATAATTGTATGAAAAATTTGCAAAGGAAGTACCTACCTACTTTTACACAAAATAGACACCAACTAAGTTTTATTACTATTTTAATGAGAAATATATGAAAATTAATGTGTCTTATTGTTTATTATTACCTTACAACATATATTTACACACAGAAAACAACAATTTAACAAAATAAACGAGATATTTTTTTACTTGACTAGATTTAGTCTTTTTATTTTTTGTTTAAAACTCACTCAAAATGAACACGCACTGGCCGTAAAAAGTCAACAGATATTTAATTTCGTCCAGAATCATCTTGTTTTATTTATAAACACGTAATAGAGTCACAAAATAATCATTTTTCATAAATATTTTTGAAGATAGGGCGAAATGTCATAGAACCACTAGCGATCGCCATTTAAATTTTAGATGTAAGACTGAGACAGAAGACTACACAGCTGATATTTGTTAGAAGTTAGAACGAGACAGAACATTGAAAGAAATATACGGCAAAATGAAATGGTACACAATTTTGAATTGTATTTTACGAAATGATAACATTTTGATTTAGTAGCAAAAATAGAGAGGGCGCATGTGTTTCGAATTTTATTGAACGCAAAAAAATCCATTTAAGAGATAAATTATTTAAATACATTTTTATTCATGCTATAATTACATCATAATTGTTTTTTAAATAAATCAGCAATAAATATAAATTTAATAAACTGATTGCAAAATGATATCTAATATTAAAAACTTCACATGAACAGGAAGTATTCATTTCTATTTTTAGTTCTCCTAAAATAGTCAATAGATGGCGTTGACATACATATCCAAGAATTAATAGAATGAATTAAAAAATCATTTATTTCTATTTACTTATAGAGCTACGCACAGCAAAATGTTTTATATCTCATATAAAGTATCATCAACAAACAACGCGATAGGATTTTATTTTAAGTATCGTCCATGGACACCTCTATCAGAAGAGGGATATCAGGGAACAGGGACAGGGACAAATAAAATAAAAAAAACAATTAGGTAATCCATGGCTATAATTTGGCACATTAATAAAAAAAAACGAACTTATTTAAAATTTAAACTAACGATAAGTTTTATATAAATTTCGAAGTTTTTAACAGTTTGAGATAGTATTATGTATTTTAATAATACCTATCAATGTGTTATTATAACATTTTATTATGATACCTAATAGTTATGGCTAGAATATGAATAATTTATAATGTTGATACACATTTGAAGACATAACATCGTCTACTTCATATGTGTGAAAGCGATAAATTACTATAATTTGAATAATGCCTTCGTAACTTTAAAATATTTTAAGAATGTTAGTTATTCTGAATTCTTAGGTTGGATAAGTGTGTTAACGTATTTTAACGAAAAAAAAAGATGTAGATAATATTCTACATCTTTTGTTAAGGGGCTCTGAGATGCCAAATGCCCGTTTTCGGAAGGCTGGTTATGATATTTCCACTTTTAGTACAAAACTATTTTATGTATTAAATGCAACTTTGGTTCTTTATGTGTCTGATGTCATAGACGTAGAAATGTACAGAAATTTTAAAAATATTTTTGTGAGACCTATAGTTTGTCAGATAAACCTTCAACCCCCTTTTCCAAGATGGCGGCCGTTGGACAAGGGTTGCAACCCCACAAACTTGGATTTAACTTTAAACTGACCCCCTCTTGACATCCCAAAAATAAAATTGCGTCCTCTGAGAAATAATTTACAAATGTAACTTTTCAATGTAGTATTTTGGGTAGCTCTCTGAGGCGAAGTGATCTCCATAAACAAGTAAGTAAGTACATAGGTAAGTAGGTATATCAGTTAACTTAGGTAGTGAATGACTCATCTTTTTAACACTTATAAGAAGATGGCTTAACAATACAGGGTAACAATACAGGATATGATTTTTCATAAAATTGAGCAGTTTTAGTTTTTATCTAAATCGCCATCGAGATTTCTTTTTTAGATACTTATTCCTTTTAGTTTCGGATTTGGTCCCACTTGAATTTATTTGTATAATAATGCGGCGATAAAATTATGCTAAAACCCTTCCCACTGAATCACTCTATCTATTAAAACAAACCGCATCAAAATCCGTTGCGTAGTTTTAAAGATGTAAGCATAGGTACATAGAGACATAGCGGGAAGCGATATCTACACTACATAAGTTTTTTTTAACGAGGGGCTCATAGAATTCGATTTAACAAAGCCAAGTCCTACCTATTTAAGTATTTAATAAATTATCTGTTTTACATTCATAACTGTCAAACAATCTCTTGTCCTTGACATACCTAAAGTTTGCATAAACTTTACACTCTAATTAGAAACGTTAAATTCTGGTTTGTTTACTAGCTTTACACCTGACTTTGCTCGGGCCATACCTCGGTAGTCAATATACTTACTTTAGTAGGTAAGTATGTTCGTACATAATATCTTCTTATTTATCATAGTGAGTGCACAAGCTTTTGCCCGCAACTTCGCCGACTAAAATTTGTGGTTGACACAAATATTCACCCCGCACGGGAATCGAACCGACAACCTTACGGATGGCAGTCCGGCATGGTGACCACTCTGCCATCTAGGTCGTCAATTAACAGCGTAAGTATACTTAAATAAATTTAAGTGCATCATATTATTATATTCTTATCACTAATTTTCTATAATCTTCAAGACTTACCTATAATGAAATCACTTATTGATAAGATTGAATACTTCAAACGTAGGTTATGTGGTAATCAACATTTTATAGTTTAAAGTTATTGTTTTAATTGATGAACAATAGATTAGATATAAAAACCGTCATTGACTCACTGATCTATGAATATAGCTACAGCTCAAAACATGAAACGGATTGAGCTGAAAAGCATATAGAAGGCATGTGCTAAGAAAAATCGCGGTAAATCCGCCGGGAAAAACCATTAGGATTCTTAGTCATTGATCGATGTTCTTTTTCCCCTTTTACAAGCTTTTATTCAGTTTTACCTGTCCCGTTGTCTGTAATCAAATCTTGCAGCCATTTATCGACCACTTCTGGTTATCCGATAGAGCTGAAATTTGGCGTACTTATGTAAGTCCCATGACGATGCAATAAAAGCTAAAAAAAAGCTTGTTCTTATATATATAAGTATATTTAATTATCCTTGTTTAACTTTATAACTTTATGACATATCCAGAAGGCAAACGCAAACGAGTAAACGCGTCACTGTCTTTCGCACGACAGTGTGTCCGTAGAGTGACTCTACGGCCAATAACTAAGTTCGTAACTTGTATCTAGGGTATCAGAAACTACGCACACACTCATTCACACACACACCCAGACCGAGACAAACATTTGTGGTTCACACAAATATTCACTCCGCACGGGAATCGAACCTTACGGATGGCAGTCCGGCATGGTGACCACTCTGCCATCATCGTCGTCACTTGACGCCTACATTCAGTGAGAATGTGGTAGGCACTTCCCCGATTAGAAACGCGGGGTACCTATAACTTAAACATATAAAAAAGAAAGGGATGAAATTCCCCACACTTTTCTTTCTTATTACCTACCAAGGAGACAATTTGCTGTGAAAAACGTTTTCTGCAAACAATACGTTTTAACTACCATTTTATTTATCCAAGGATATCTTTAGATCTTTATCTCAAATATAATGTAATCACGAAATGAGATCATAATCATATTAATATTTCATTATCAAACCGCGCTGGCCAAAAGTTTTCTGTGCCGGTGACAGCGTCGCTGTGATCGCATCTTTTGGTTGTCAGATTATTGAAAATGTATCCAAATGACATTAGAGTCAAAATGACAATAGAGCTTCCACTTTTGGCCGCCGGCACAGAAAACTTGGTGACTCTATACTACATTTGAAAACAGCTCGAACCGGGAATCCCGCGAATGGAAGTCAGAGGCCGCAATCGAAGCTTTCGCAAATTATGTATCTAGAAGGAGAGGAAAGATTTGTTTGCATTAGGTAAATAGGCTCCAAAATATTTATATGTACTTCATTCATCGTTTTACTATAAGTACTACTAATGTGAAGAGTGAGTGCGGTTTTACCCGCGTAGTTCCCGTAGGAATATGAGGATAACATTATTACAAAACCTTCCCACTGAATCACTCTATCTATTAAAACAAACCGCATCAAAATCCGTTGCGTAGTTTTAAAGATCTAAGCATACATAGGGACAGAGAAAGCGACTTTGTTTTATACTATGTACTGATATAAATTACTAGACCGATTTGAAAATTTCTTTCACTATTAAATAGTTTACTTTTCTGGGAGTAACATAGGCTATATTTTATCCCGGTATGCCCACGGGAAAGAGAATTACGCGTGTGATACCGCGGGGCGCTGCTATCTATAATACTAGTAGGGGAAAAGTCACCCTGTATGCAGACAGAAAAATAAATAGATAACATTTCTATTTAATTGTTTACGAAATTAAATTATCATAATAATTAATAGGTAAATATTATTTTATAATTATCTCACAATCAATATTGTGAACATTATATTATCAATTGTTTTAAAGATAGATAAATACAAAAGCGGTTCAAGATACTCAGACAATAGAATACTTAGGGCCTACTTCAGGACCTTCAAGTAAAGTTACTCACCAAGTAAAGTTAGTTTTGTCTCTTTCTTACTTTATATCAAGTGACAGAGACAAAACATGTGAATAGATACAACACGAAATTTCATTTAAATCCATTCAGTAGTTTTTCGTGAAAGAGTTACAAACATACACTCTTGCCTTTATAATATTAGTAGTATTTGCACTATACATACAAACCTACAGCACTAAGCTCGTCACTAGTCACTACATAGTATAAAACAAAGTCGCTTCCCGCTGTCTGTCTCTATGATGCAGTTTTCTTTAAGATGATTCAAGAGGAAGGTTTTTAGCATAATTTTATCCCCGAATTCTCACGGGAGAGCGGGTACTACACGGGCAGGGCCGTAGCTAAGGGGAGGGGGGGGGGGGGGGGGAGGCATTATGGGGCAATGTCCTACCTCACTCTCACTCAAACGTGGATGACAAGAAGTTCAACCGTCTCGTTCTTCATCATTGAAGGTTTTAATAGTTCTTAGATCTTAAAATGTTTTTCGACTACGTATACCGAGGCTAGCCCCCCTAGCATGACTGTGCGTGATAAAATATATCGACACCACGAAATAATATCGATTTCGCGAGCATGACCAAACGAATTAAGGCGTACTAAGATATGATAAAAATAAATATTGCGTCTACATTTATTATAAATTATAAATAATATTATAAAGAGGAAAGATTTGTTTGTTTGTTTGTATGTAACGAATAGGCTCCGAAACTACTGAACCGATTTCAATAATTCTTTCACCATTAGAAAGCTACATTCAACCTGAATAACATAGGCTATATTTTATCCCCGTATTCCCACGGGAACGAGAACCACGCGGGTGAAACCGCGGGGCACTGCTAGTTTATTATATTTTGACAGTTGGATGTCGATAAATAGCTAAGTACTTATATCGATTTCGCGAGCATGACTAAATGTGATAAAAAATCTTCACGTGGTAAAAATAAATATGGCGGGGTATTTTTATCATATTTTGACAGTTGGATATCGATAAATCGCTATATCTATCGCGTTTTTGAAGTCACGCTAGCCCGGCAGTGTTAGCTGAGTTACCAATGCTGCTTTGCCTCAAATTCCACTCCAGCTACAGCCCTGTATACGGGTGAAACCGCAGCACAAACCTAGTATCATAAGTAAAGGGTGTTTGGCCTTCCTTTTGAAAGTAAATGACCTCCAGACCCGTTACAAATGTTACATTCTTTGTGCGGTACAATACTTCCTTAGTTAGTGATTTATTTATATTGAAATATTGTATTTTATTTTTATATTTTGGAGCGGCGTCCGCAGTTTACCCGCGTGGAACCTTATCTTATGGGAATTTGGGATAAAAAGTATCCTATGTTAGTCCTTACTACATCAGCTAAGTACATGCTAGTAAAAGTTCCGTCAAAATCGGTCCAGCCGTTTCAGAGAGAGCCGTAGCAAACAGAACAGACACTCCAATTTTATTTATTAGTAATACTTTCCCTGTATCTTGGTCAGACTTACGATTTCCTTGTATAATATTGAAAGTAAATAAGTAGTAATTAAATAAAAAATTTAATACTTTTGGATAAACTTACTTATAGGTATTTTATTACTTAAATTTTACGGCGTCCTGCGGATTTTAAACCCGCGTTATCTCCTCTCCTATTGGTCGTAGCGTGAAGTCATATAGCATATAGCCTTCCTCGATAAATGGGCTATCTAACACTGAAAGAATTTTTCAAATTGGACCAGTAGTTCCTGAGATTAGCGCGTTCAAACAAACAAACTCTTCAGCTTTATAATATTTGTAAACTAGCTGCGCCCCGAAGTTACCCGCGCAGAACTTTATCCCGTAGGAATTTTAGAATAAAAAGTATCTTATGTGTTATTTCTAGTTATAAGAGACATCTATACCTCACTAGCTGCGCCCCGCGGTTTCACACGCGTAGTTCCCGTTCCCGTGGGAATTTCGGGATGAAAAATAGATGTTGGCCGAATCTCAGACCTACTGAATATGCTCACAAAATTTCATGAGAATCGGTCAAGCCGTTTCGGAGGAGTATGGCAACGAAAACTGTGACACGAGAATTTTATATATTAGAAGAAGTTATAGGTAGGTAGGTATAAATCGGTTCAGTAGATTTTGCGTGAAAGAGTAACAAACATAATATATCCATCCATCAAAATTTTTGCTAAACATGCTCTCTATAATTTAGTAATAACAAAAATCAATACAACTAAATTAATAAACAAATTAATTATTATCTAATCACATTACAAATTCAATAGTCAATTTTATGTTGTTATCATGACTTCCTTTTCCGGTGACGTATTTAATGACAAACTATCAGTCGTTAGCAAATTGTTGTTAATTGCATTAAATAGATGAATATTAATTTATTACATAAACATTCCATTAAACTAGTTAAATGATATTTTTTCGCTGTAGAAATATATACTAGCAGCGCCCCGCTGTTTCACCCACGTAGTTCCCGTTCCCGTGGGAATTTCGGGATAAAACATAGCCTTTGTTCTTTCCCGGATCATAAGCTACCCCTGTTTCAAATTTCAAGTCAATCGGTTCAGTAGTTTAGCTGTGAAAAGGTAACAGACAGACAGACAGAGTTACTTTCGCATTTATAATATTAGTTAGGATTAGGATTGAGCTGAATCGGGTCAAATCGCGGGGCACAGTTAATCTATACTTACACTTACTAATATTATAAAGCTGAAGAGTTTGTTTGTATGTACGCGCTAATCTCAGGAACAACTGGTCCGATTTGTTTTTTTTTTCTGGTTTTTAAATAGCCCATTTTTTGAGGAAGGCTATGATGATGATGATGGCTATACTTAGGCTATAATAACATCATACTGCGACTAATAGAGCGGGGCGCTGCTAGCCATTACATAGTATAAAACAAAGTAACTGTCGCTATCTGTCTGTCCCTATGTATGCTTTAATCTTTAAAACTACGCAATGTAGTTTGAAGCGGTTTTTTTAATAGATACCTAGACTCCTAGAGTGATTCAAGAGAAAGGTTTTTAGCATAATTTTATCCCCGCATTTTCACGGGAGCGGGTGCTACGCGGGTGAAACTGCGGGGCACTGCTAGTGTATAATAAAATTGACCGTGGGTAAAACAGCGTAGCTTTATGTTCAGCAGTTGACAAATATGATGATGAAAACCGCGGGCCACAGACAGCTAACAAAATAAAGACAAATATAACGGAATAAATTACAAAATCTGGTTTTTATCCGAACGTAAGTAGACAATTCAAGGTTGCTTTAAATATCAGATTTTTAACGCATGACGTTGAAAGATGTGCAACTACTTTTGATTTCAATAAGTTTTAAATACAAACCTATAAAGGTTTTTTCAACACACTTGCTCATAAAGGAGCTCTTATTTGTGCAAAATCAGTTGAATAATGACACGTTTTATTCACTAGTGAGTTATAGATACTTTTTTTAAATTGCTTTTTTTTTAGAAGTTTCGATACCAAAAAAAATGTGTCCAAACATTTTAAAAACAAACTTCAACTATGTCATACAACTTTTTTTTTTAATTTAAAATTCAAACTCGTAACCTTCTTGGTGTACTTACTTATTTTTTAATTTGCTTTGCGCGTGATATTTTTGCTTTTCACTTAATATTGTGATTGTTTTATGTTTCCATTTAGTAATTTCCTCGCTGAGGGGGGATGAAAAATAATGTGTTGCACTCGAGTGCAAACAATTTTTAACCTTGTGCTCCTTTGACTCCCTCGCTAACGCTCAGGATTCTTATTTTGAATCTCTCGCTGCGCTCGTGATTCAATTTTAGGATCCTTCGCTGGCTCGGTCCTCAACTGGAGCCCCGGTTAAAAAGCAACTTTGCACTCTTGTATAACAAATAACTATTATTTATTAGCGAAAAATGATATTTTATTATGAATTTCTTCGCAAGTGTGTTGAAAAACGTTGTATGGTACGCGCATGTATTGATGATTACTATCCTCGGCTATCTTCAGACCCTCGCCTGACGGCTCGGGCCTCAATAGCGCCTCGGAAGTAATCACCAACTTTACTCGTACTTACCATAAATAACTATTAAAATAAGTACGACAACTTTAGCGGAATGTGTCGCAGTTTTGCAGGTGAGTGAGCGATGAACTATCGGCGATTTTCTCGCCCAAGAAAAGGATAGTGAATGTACCTTCCGTATAAATTAAAAAGATGCATATTATTTATAGTTACTCGCCTGTTCACACCGCCAGCGAGTAACTATTAATATATGCGTCTCTTTCGTTTACACGGAATGTATGTTCACTGTCCTTTTCTTAGGCGAGAACTCGCCGATAGTTCATCGCTCATTCGCCCGCGGTCACACCACTGCCTAAAGGTGGATATTGACGAGTCTGTTAACTGATTAATCCAGACATAAAATGAGGACCTACCCTTAATACTCGTACATACTTATTTTTTTTATACTTATTATAGTACCTACATTTTATTCCCAGAAATCCCAAGGGATTGGGATTTGTGTGGGTTAAACCGCGGGGTCAGCTAGTATGTTATGTGCTTCGCTATAAATATAGGAGTATTTTAAATAAATGTAAAGGAATAAACCAATTTTATAAAGCATTTGACAATTCCAAGCCATTTTTGAAAAATTGCAAACACACATTGCTCAAACCAGAAATTGAATCCAGATTTACAGGCTTGCCACTAAACCGCAAATTAAAAATAGAAAAATATTTTTAAAGTTATTTATTCATTATCAATAATATTATCTATTTATTATAAATTGATATCGCTAAATTAAAGTGATTGTCGCTTGACCTTGACATTTGTCGGCCATCTTGGATGACATTAAAAATACCGCGAAAGCGTTCCTCGTGAATCGTTTCGCTACTTTTAATGCATTAATATTTTATAATATGACGTCTTTTAAATATATTTATAACTATGTGGGGGCTCGTAAGATTTTCAAACACTGCATAGTATTTTGTTAGCACCTTTTAAAACCACTTGTTTTATTTCAATAGCAAAATTATATTTGAACGATTTTCTGTACTTTTAACTACATACTTACTTACCTACCCCTAACGACTGGCGACGATGTAGTTATTGCAACAATCTTACGTTCAAATACATCTGGTTTAACTAAAAACCTACCTCGATTAAATGGGATATAGGATATATAGGCAACGACCACATAGGATATAGGTAAAGGTTCAGTCAGAAGAAACCAACTAGAATTACCAAAAAAGTCATAGTCATAGACAAGATTTTTTTTTCGACACGATTAAGGCGAAGAAAGTTCGGCAGAAGAAAATGTAGTGTCTTTATAAGCCCTTTTTCATAATAATACACAATCGCTGAAACTAATCCTGCTAATATTATAGAGCCGAATGTTTGTGAGTGTGGATGTTTAGATGTATGGATGTTTGTTCCTCTTTCACGCAAAAACTACTGAATGGATTCTAATGAAACTTTACAATAATCTAGCTTATACATCAGAATAACACATAGGATACTTTTTGACGTGAAACGTCTTTAAAATCGCGCCGAAACATACGGGTACCAGGTTTAAAAAGTGGACCGTAACGAAAAGGTCTATATCATCGTACCTTAATAATTAAAAAACTATGAGTCTTAGAAACAAAAATGTGGTGTGAATATTTCACTTATATAGTCAGCTCGTTGTTATGGCATTGAATTTTCTTGTTATCATTTCAATCTTTTACTTTAAAAGCGATTCGCTAACATAGACGTTTCATGTTAAAACCAACGGCCGTGTGCCCCGGCACAGCCCCACCCGATTTTCAACCCCCGACGCAAAAAGAGGGGTGTTATAAGTTTGTGTGTGTGTGTGTGTGTATCTGTGTATCTGTCTGTCTGTGGCATCATAGCTCCCGAACGGATGAACCGATTTCAAATTAGTTTTTTTTTTATTAAAGGGGACTTACGTGCAAGTGTTCTTAGACATGTTTGATGAAAATCGGTTGACCCGTTTAAAAGTTATGGGGGTTTGAAAGTAATTGTGTTGGGGTTTTTTAAATTTTAAATTTAATGTTTTATTTATCCCGAAATTCCCACGGGAACGGGAACTACGCGGGTGCTAGTACTAGTTATATAGTTATAATAAAGTTAATCATAACTTAGCTCAATTCGAAACCTGATTGTAACCGGTCTCAGAGGTTAGTTACGAAAACTTGTATAACACGAATGTGATGCAATATTGTTTTGTAATCTTAATTGAATTGTTCATTAAAATGTAATTTCAGGTCTTAATTTAGTTATTTTGTTGAAAGTCTGAGAATGCTACGTAACTAAGTACTTAGTAACTTCTAAGTTAGTATCACAATCTTTTCTGTGCCGGCGACCAAAATTGGAAGCTCCTATTGTCATTTTGATTCTAATGTCATTTGGATACATCCTACTAATATTATAAATCCGAAAGTTTGTATGTTTGTGAGTTTGTTCCACTTTCACGCAAAAACTACTGTATCGATTATGATTAAATTTGGTACAGATGTTCCTTATAACTAGGAATAACACATAGGATACTTTTTATCCCGAAATTCCCATGGGATTGTGTATAAGCAATCGTATGTTTTATTGTAACTTTTTGTAGTCGCAAATCGTACCAATAGATGGCGCGGTTACTTAATTTTTTTAACACACGATGGTGAATTGTGCCGAGATTGTATGATACTACGAGCTACGCATTCTCACGGAAGCGGGTACTACGCGGGTAAAACCGCGGGGCGCTGCTAGTTTTCAATAAACTGACAACCAAAAGATGCGATTACAGCGACGCCGTTACCGGCACAGAAAACTTAGTGACTCTATAGGTACTCATAAAATACTTATTCAAAATGTCTACATTTATTAGAATTTATTTTACCTACTTATAGTCTTTCACTCAATTGGAAGAGCGGTGATAGAGTACAACACGGTTCCGGGTTCAAGTCCAGGCTGAAGCGAAAATTTTGAACGCAATTTTCAAGAATGTCTGTTACTTACGTTTAAGTAGCAAAATATGATAACTTGTTTATGTTTTTATTATTTTTAACTAGCGGCGCCCCGAGGTAGTTCCCGTTCCCGTAGGAATATGGGGATAAAATTATGCTAAAAACCTCCCCACTAAATCACTCTATCTATTAAAACAAACCGCATCAAAATCCGTTGCGTAGTTTTAAAGATCTAAGCATACATAGGGACAGAGAAAGCGACTTTGTTTTATACTATGTAGTGATGATACGGAACGCAGGTGAACTGTGAACTTCTGACATGCAGCTAGTTGCTTACGAAATGAAAATGTCTGTGTCTGAATGTCAAGGATATTAGAAACATTTAAAGTTCTAGAATAACTTCAATAGTGCAGTGATTTAAGTATTTTGACTTCCATTTTGAAGGCGACTGGTTCGATATTCCATACACCAATCCTACTAATACTTATTATAAATGCGAAAGTTTGTATGTTTGTGAGTTTGGATGTTTGTTATTCTTTCACGCAAAAACTACTGTATCGATTTAGATTAAATTTGGTACAGATGTTCCTTATAACTAGGAATAACACATTGGATACCTTTTTATTCTGAAATTCCCATGGGATTGGGATTCACGCGGGTAAAACCACGGTGAAGAAGCTAGTGGTTTAAGGATCTTAACAAAGACACTGATAGTGTTATATCGGTGGCGGAGTTTTGGACCTCAAAAATATGAGTCGACACGCTAAGAAGAAGAGTTTTCGAATTTTTTATTTGTTTATATGTAAGTATGTTTATTAACCGTTCTTTCCAACGGTGAAGGAAAATATCGTGAAAAACCTGCACATGAAATCTTATGGGGTCTCGGTTTGACGAGCGCAGTGCAGTGTTGTAGGTATTGAGTCATAATCTTTTCTGTGCGTGCCGGTGACTGCGTCGCTGTAATCGCATCTTTTGGTTGTCAGTTTATTGAAAACTAGTAGCTCCCCGCGGTTTCACCCGCGTAGTTCCCGTTCCCGTGGGATTACGGGGATAAAATATGTCACGCACTGATAAATTAGCTTTCCATTAGTGAAAGAATTTTTGAAATCGGTCCAGTAGTTTCGGAGCCTATTCATTACAAACAAACAAACAAATCTTTCCTCTTTATAATATTAGTATAGATGTAATTGACATTAGAATCACAATGACAATAGGAGCTTCCAATTTTGGCCGCCAGCACAGACAAGATTGTTACTCTATAATAAGCAAAGTCATAGAATAAGGATCACGACCAGGATTCTCTCTGGTCTCTGAGCAAAGTTCACAAAAACAAAAAATCTCTTTGAAAATTAGCACTTACTATAAACTTAGCAGTCGGTAATAGACCGGCTGACACGTAAAAGTGAAAGGAAATAACATACGTAAAGGTCAAGTAATATTGTTTAAGTTATGCAACAAATAGCTGTAACATAGAGTTGTATTAGTACAGTATAGAGTGTTAGTTTTTATGCTTAAAATACGTTATTGATAATGTATCCTTTTTGAACGGTTTTAAAACATAACATAATCATTCCCTACTTCATCTCATTACAGTAACTGACCCCTAACTTCGTAACTTGTATCTAAGGTATCAGAAACTACGCACACACTCATTCACACACCCACCCAGACTGAGACAAACATTTGCGGTTTCGTCTGTCCGGCTTACCCTGCCTGCCTAAATCAAAGCTATAGGTACTACTTACCTACCTACTATACAAGCTGTGACTAGGATGGAAAGACGCAATGTTTTTCACATAAAATATACTGTTCATCCAAGACTGAATTCGCTCTAAATATTCAGTTAAATGCCTCTATGACATGCAATACGCCATTTTGTTTATTAGAATACTTATTGCAAGTAAGACCTAAACTTTTACAATAGAATTTTGTTGTTAGGCAATAATTCGTTTTGGTAATGTGACCTTATCAAAAGTAGTAAGTACATTTCGTTGTTACTTTTTTATTTGCATGCCTAGTTTTTGGTTTATTCATTTTATTCTATACTACCTGTGCCCCGCAGTTTCACCCTCGTAGTTCGCGATCCCGTGGGAATTTCGGGGTAAAATGTAGCCTATGTTCTTTCCCGGACCATAAGCTACCCCTGTACCAAATTTCAAGTCAATCGGTCCAGTAGTTTAGCCGTGAAATGGTAACAGACAGACAGAGTTACTTTCGCATTTATAATATTAGTAAGGATTAGGAAGTAAGTACCTACCTATGCTTAGTTCATTGAAATCTTTCATACCCTTCAAAGAAAAAATACATTTCTCAGAGGACGCAATTTTATTTTTGGGATGTCAAGAGGGGGTCAGTTTAAAATTAAGTCCAAGTTTGTAGGGTTGCAACCCTTGTCCAACGGCCGCCATCTTGGAAAAAGGGGTTGAAGGTTTATCTGAAAAACTACCCACTTAAATCTAATTCCTATTACCTATGTTATCTGAGCTACTAGTAAAGAAGAAAGAAAGAAAAGCGTTTATTATAATTTCGACACAAATAACTCAGACCTATTTACTTACGTATTTTTTAATCTTATTTATAATCAGCTCAATATGTCCCCACCGAAGGACTCGAGCCTACCCTGAGTTACTTTACCTAAATAACGAAAGTTTTAGGTGGTAATAAAACATGCTTGAAAACACAAACATAACATAATCATTCCCTCCATCATCTCATTACAGTAACTGACCTCTAAGTTCGTCACTTGTATCTAGGGTATCAGAAACTACGCACACACTCATTCACACACACCCAGACCGAGACAAAAATTTGTGGTTCACACAAATATTCACCCCGAATCGGACCCGCAACCTTACGGATGGCAATCGAGCATGGTGACCACTCTGCCATCGAGGTTTTCCTCCCAAGCCTTCTAAGAACTCCAAAACTAAAATTAAAAGAAAATAACTAGAGGTCACTGCTCCCAACCGTAACATAATTGATCATTCTAAACACGCCAGAGAGTAGGAATGTAAATAAATAAACATCTATGTATGTATACATAGCTCATGTATGAAACCTGCTTTTAGGTTGTGGCTATATGGCTGAGCGGTGGCGAATTATGAAATAATACCTCTGTGGTTTTACCCGCGTAGTTCCCGTTTCCGTAGGAATTTTGGGATAAAAAGTATCCATGTGTTATTCTGATGTATAAGCTAAATTATTGTAAAGTTTCAATAAAATCCATTTAGTAGTTTTTTCGTGAAAGAGGAACTACATCCACACTCACAAACATTCGGTATTTATATTAGTAGGATTAGCTCTGCCCCAAGGTTTTACCCACGTGGAACCTTATCCCGTGGAAATTTTGGGATAAAACAGTCTATGTGTTATTTTTAGTTATAAGGGACATCTGTACCAAAATTCAAGTCAATCGGTTCAGTAGTTTAGCCGTGAAAAGGTAACAGACAGACAGAGTTACTTTCGCATTTATAATATTAGTGTGAATATAAAGAAAACTTTTATTATCTCTTCTCTTTGTATGTGGCATTATGGCATTATCTAACCAGCTATGCTCCGCGATTTCAAATACGTACGAATCCCATGGGAAATTTTGGTATAAAAGATAGCCTGTCCTTTACTAAGCTTGCTAAAACTACAATAGTCAGTAATTGAATCCAGTATCTCCTCGCTACTTCAATATCGACATTATTATGCTAAAATAAAAGACAGAAAATTATTAACAATATTATATTTTAATTATTATTTTAAGGAACGTATTATTATTTAATTTAATTATGTTATTGTGGTTTTTAATTTATCATAATAACAAAGAAAATAAACACAGCTTGCCGAGCCATGGCTCAAGGCATGGAATGGCAATGACTTCCTTGCTTGCCGTTCTGTGCTATGCCAAGCCATGAAATGGCAAGAGACTCCTTTAGCTAAAGAATGATTTAGAATCATTAAAAAGGAAAATAGCAGTCAAAATTACTGTATTATTTTTTATGAACGTATAATATTTTAAATTAAAATCCACATAACAAAATGACCTAACAGACTTACATATAAGAAATCTCATATTTTGACTAAATTATTAAGTACATTCAATAATAACAATAATAAATTGTAGCAAAATTCTACAATAAAAGAAAAAATAAAATTATTGCCATATTATGGGGGTACTTATATAAAATACTAGTCAGCCATCTTTGTATATCGGCCATGTTTAAGAGACCGCCATATTGAATTTGGAATGACATCACTAACTAGCCAAATATTGTCTTCCAAATTTATATTAACGAGAATTTTTACTACAATATTTATTTGATATTAATACAATAAAAAGCTTAGAACGTTTCCTGGCGGTAGCGGGTTCGATTCATTATATTGGCCATTAGTAGCACCTCGCGGTTTCACCCGCGAGAATACGGGGATAAAATAAGGTATATAAAATAACTAAAAATCTTCCTCTTGAATCACACTATCTATTAAAGAAAACCGCATCAAAATCCGTTGCGTAGTTTTAAAGATGTAAACATACATAGGGGCATCACTATCACTAAATAGTATAAAACAGTCACTTCCGCTGTCTGTCCGTTTATATCTTTAAAACTACGCAACGGATTTTGAATCGGTTTCTTTTAATAGATAAAGCTATTCAAGAGGAAGGTTTTTAGCATAATTTTATCCCTGCATTCTCACGGGAGCAGGACCTACACGTATGAAACCGCTAGACGATGCTAGTTACAATAAAAAAAGACTGCATACGGCCTTTGCGTTCTAAGCTCTAGGTCAGTGGCGTAGCGTAGTGGGGGCGGCAGGGGCGGCCCGCCCCGGGCGGCACATTTTAGCGGGGCGGCAAAATTTCACAATAAATAATAAAAATATTTGAACCATTTCATATTTTTAACGCAACTACAAAGGACCGATTGAAAAGAGCATGGAATTTTTCATTACTTATTCTGTAACGGATTCGGGGAATCCCCTTTCTTTGAATGATATTTTGTAGCGACTGCTGGCAACACCGTCTACGACTTGCGGGGATTCCCCGTATTTTATTTATTGCTTGGATTGTTTATGGCTAACAAAACAACAGCGAGAATGACTGACGATTCAAACAAAGTTTTATTGATGTCTCGTATCGTAATTTACGTTACGCTTTAAAGCTCACATCAAGCTATACACTCGCAGTTCAAGTTTCGAGCTTATGCGTTTGTTAATAAGAATGGTGCAAAGTCCAAAGTGTATAGGTTGACGCGTTCTTGAGTGTACCTGTTATAAAAATGTATCAATGTATAATAAAGATGATTGTAAAACTTTTTTATTTAAATGTATGTTATGTAATGTATAGTATACATTAAATTGAAATATCTAAATAAGAGGGCGGCAAAATTGTCTTCCGCCCCGGGCGGCCGACACCCACGCTACGCCGCTGCTCTAGGTACACTATTTTTTTATTATAACTAACTTATTAACTAAATTATTTATATTACACATTTAAACGAATTAAATTTTGATAAAAAAAATCTATTTTTCTTTCCTACATTGTGATGATAGAACAATTAAATTTTATAAAAAAAAAAAACAATTAAACTCTATGACATAAAAAAAAATACTTTTATACAAGCAGATTTTGAATCTGGTTTAATAAAAAAAATAAATTATAATGATAGAATTAAAATGGAATTTTAAAAATTAATAACAAAAAATATATTGAAATCTGTACAATAGCTGAATATATAGATAATAATTAGTAATTACATACATACCTAATAATAAAAACCAAAATAGTTGAAACTTATAGAAAATAGCAAATAATTGTATGTAATTTAGATTTAAAATAATGAAACGAAATAACATTATTCAATTTTAATAATTTTACAACTAAATAATGCTTTTTTATTATGCGTAAATATTTAAAAATAAAATTATTTTTAAAATACCAAATTGTAAACTAATTTGTGCAATTAAAAAAAACACTTAGCACCTGGTAATTAAAAAAAAGAAACTGTCAGTCTTCCGTCAAAAACGGCGCCAGATTTTTACTTTTTTAAACAGCGCCGGCCAGCTGACAATGGCGCGAACATTACGAATTAAAAAAACACAACACAGCATTTATTTTTAAAATTTTCTTTGATTTTCACAGATTTCTTACTTAAACAGTATTTAGGTACGCAGGTAAGCTAGCTTGATCTAAATAAGACACTTTCTTATAGGAATGCGTTTGCTATTGGCGCCAAAAGAAATCGCGCTCATTAAATAGACATAAATTGTTGAATTTGTATGCACTATGCCATAGAGAATGATTGCACAAAGCAATGTTTTTAAAGTTGGATTTGTGTTTTTTTTATGCATTATGTCATATTTATAGAGACCTTTTCATAGAAGGCTCACAGAAGATTTTATTTTGTTTTTATTAATATCAACTTGCAATAAGGCAATTTTTCTGTTCTTCATCTTTTTATGTAGATGTGATTCAAAATTCGAAATTAGACCCAATTCTTCTGTGTATTGTAGGCGAATATTCTAGGCGTTTATGTAGCGACCGGCGCTGTAAATTATCACTTATCAAATTAATGGTTTCCGTTGACGCCATTAGACGCAAATTCATTCATACTTCTCAAATGGAATGGTGAAATAGTAAAATCTTCTCCTTTAACTAAATCTGTTAAGTTTTCTCCGCCATAGGAAAGTAGTGGAGAAATTTCAATATCCACATTTTCTTTAATAATTCCACCGGCAGCTTTAATATATTTCCTGTGCAGTCTTAATAAGTCTTCCCGAGCAGTTGACGGACAATCTTTCTTAGCGGAATCAGCGTTTTTCAAAGCAGAGAATTCCACGTCTCTAGCAACTTCTAAACATATGAAATTCTCAGCGAATTCAAAGACATCAAAAATAAATTTCTCCATCTTAATTCCATTGGGATCTGCTGGTTTTTGTCTGATACCATTTTCGTCTACATACGGAATCTTCTTTTTAGCGACATGCAATTTAAGTTTAGATTCAAAATCACATATTTTTGCCAAGAATTCTGATGAGAAATAGTGATTACAAATGTTTCCAGCTGAAAAAGTGAGTCTTCCATCCGGATTTCTTTGTTCAGCTGCCTTGTCTGTAAGCTCTGAGTATTCTACTACTTTATAATGACCATTAACTCTGCAAACAACACCGACTGCTTCGCTCGGAGAAGATTTTTGGACCACTTTAGCTGCGCAGTCTGCGTTTTTACTCTTGCAGTAACCAATAAATACTGGATCGGCTACTTTAATGAGGATATTATCAACAGAATGAGCATGTAAATGCTGAATTCCTCTTTCAGCAATATCCTTCAATATTCCTTGCGTTTTTAAAGCTCTGTAAAGACCTCCGTTGCCATCCGGAGCGCATGACAAGTGATATTTTTCATCTAAAAAGATTTTTCCGTTGAAATCAAAGCAAGGTAAAGTACCCTGTTCGAAGAAGACTACATCTTCTTCATTGAGGCCGAAAAATGAGTTGTTTTTGAAGTAGTCTGCTGTTGGTCCTTTAGTGTGTTCCGAGGTCATTATATACCAAGTTACTTTTCCCTCCTTTTCGTACCGTTCTGTAGCCATTTGCTGCACACGGACTATTCTTTCTGCTTGAATTTGGAACAGGGTTTTTTGTGATGGTAAACCGACATCGTACATGCCTTTAGGGTGCCCGAAACCGAGCCTAGTCGCTTGCCCGCCAGCCAGCAGCAAAACACCAACTTTTCCTTCCGAAATTTCCTTTAATCCTACATTTTCGTACTCCTTAATCTTTGCTTCAGTCAATCCAGGCACTGATTCGTAATGCGTCTGCGGAATCGGCTTCAAATCATCGTCTAACTTTTCTAAAATCACTTTCGTTGTTTCATTCGCGCGACGGAAAATTTCATTTACTTCACCGAAATCTAACTTTTTAATCTCACTTGTTAATTGTTCCCGCTGTTTCTCAGTGAGTTCCGGCCAGTATTTAATCAGGTGTTCCTGTCCATGAGCCGAAAGGTGATCCAATAATTTTTCGTAGGACATCGCGGAATAATCGAACACGATAATTAGCAGTCAAGACCGATCGCGGCGATTAGAAAGTGTGTACTGGCGCGAACCGAGGCTCATGGCTCGCGAAGCGGTGTCAACATTTCACTAGTTCTCCCTCCATTACAACCATCGCAAGAAAAACACGTAGCTCGTGCACCTTTTGACATTTTTTCTATAGACATTTGTGTACAAAATTTTATTTACATTTGCATTTTGACATTTCGTGTTTTTGTACGTACATTGCAGTTTCCGTACAATTCATTCGATAGAATTCTCGAACAAATGCAGCAATGTTTTTTGACGTTTACAATGTTTGAATTTCGCGCTGTCGTGCACTAAAATGCGTTCAGATTTATGTTTGTTTTTGTAATTTCCAATCAACCGTGTTGTATTTAATTAAGTATTAAAAAAACATGAGTAGTCACATTAAATAAAAATACATTAGCAATGATAATTAATAATGAAAATTAATCAATATTTATCTCTATTTTTAAATTTAAGATAGGCTTTCAAAAAATATGTTATCTGTGGTGTATATTTAAACGTGATGTCATTTTAGTTATTTCTGCCACTGTCCTGCGTCAAATCCTTAGTTTGTCAAAAAGTCAACTGTCCAATTCCATTTTTCAAAATGTCAAATGGTCTCGAATACGTGCTATTTTTATTGTTGAATTTAATCGAAATTCTCTTGAAAATAGTATTTGTAGGATTAAATTGTGTATATTTCATTATCAAACTTCCTATACATTATATCATTAATGTAAACATGATAGAAGGATCAAAAAGAAGAAAGAAAAACTCAAATGAACAGCCTAACCTAACCGTCGCGGTGCGCGGTATGATAGATGCAAACTGGCAAAAATTGCTTTCAAACACAAAACTAATGGAAAACAAAACGGAAAAATCGAAAGAAGAGAAAAAGGAACAGTTTACAGGCACTTTCCGTAGAGCTAGAAAGAAAAAAAATGATGAAGCTATCGCTGCGGCTGAAAACGATGAAACTCTGAACTTAGCTCACTTGGCTGTACAGAACGAGCTTGGCCCAGAAAAAAAAGAAATTAAAAATGGAGGGAAAAATAAAATGACTAAATTTTTAGCTATGGATTGCGAAATGGTCGGAGTAGGTTATGATGGAAATGATCACATGTTAGCTAGAGTTTCTATTGTAAACAAATTCGGTGACTGCGTTTACGATAAATTCGTTAAACCGCGAGAAGAAGTCAAAGATTATAGAACAAGTGTCAGTGGAGTTAGAAAAGAGGATTTACTGACTGCTGAAGACTTTAATGTAGTTCAAAAAGAGGTTTCGGAGTTAATACGAGGGAAAGTCTTAGTGGGGCATTCGTTAAAGAATGATTTGAGTGTATTATTCTTGTCACATCCTAAAAGAAGTATAAGAGATACATCGAGATATAAACCGTTTAGAAAAGTAAGTTTTTATCTACACTTCACACACATAGTGTAAAACAAAGTCGCTCTCTGTCCCTATGTATGCTTAGATCTTTAAAACTACGCAACGGAATTTGATGCGGTTTGTTTTAGTAGATATAGTGATTCAGTGGGAAGGTTTTTACCATAATTTTATCCCCATATTCCTATGGGAACAGGAACTACGCGGGTGAAACCGTGGGGCGCCGCTAGTATTATAAAGAGGAAAGATTTGTTTGTTACAAATAGGCTCCTAAACTACTGAACAGATTTCAAAAATTCTTTCACCATTAGAAAGCTTCATTCACCCTGAGTAGGCTATATTTTATCTCCATATTTCCACGGGGGGATGTCTCACGGTCTCCCCCAATGTTTGGGGGAGACTTTTGCCCAGCAGTGAGACACTATAGGTTGACAAAAAAAAAAAACACGGGAACGGGAACTACGCGGGTGAAAATGTAGGGCACTGCTAATCATCATAATATATCTACAAAACGCTCTTAAACTCACATTATCATTAATATATTGAAATTGCTTCTTGATTCATTGTTTACCTTATAAATTATTATGGGAAAAGATACGCTGATACTACACATCAACAAATATTTATGATTTCCATTTTTTTATATATGAAATTTATCCAATTTTTATCTATTACAATTGCAGTAGGATGTAGGTAAATAGATAATTATTAAATTGAAATAAGTCATTATAATAATAAATGTTGTATCCCCAATGAAAGTTAATATTCATATTTCAGAAATATTTATAAGTAAATGTAATTAACACAAAAATACATACATTATACCCTTTGTATTAGATATTAAAATGTATATATATATAAAAAAAAAAAAAAAAAAACTGAAAGCATTTTATTTACTTTGTAATTTAAACTGAAAACATATGTTAAGAACTGGTTGCTCTCAAACAAAATAAGATTAACAATAAAATATTTCTTATATTCTAGATAACAAAAGGCAGTACTCCATCCCTCAAGCGCCTCTCCAAAGACATCCTCGGAATAGACATACAGCACGGTGAACACAGCTCCGTGGAAGACGCCCGCGCAGCCATGCAATTATACTGTACTGTAGCTAAGAAATGGGAGGCCAGTTTGTCAGAGAAACGAGGGCATAGACGGTTTGATGAGTAGGGTAGATGAGTAGGTTGGTAAAAGTCAGTGCAGGTTGCAGGCTCAGAGTTTTGTAATTGTAGATTTATGAAAATTTATTTTTGGCTATGCAGCAGTAGCCAGAAATAAAATAAACTGAAAAAATTAAAATCTTTTTTCTATAAAGAAATAAGTTCAGCAAATTTTGGAGGTATATCCTCTTTTTGCATAATGTTGTTAGCCTTAATTTCATTTGGTATAATAATATTTTGTCATTATTGTTGTTTCACATACTCCATTAAGCATAGCTATAATTTAGCCTAATAGCTTTTGCCATAATTTTGATTGGCATAAAGTTATATGGCATAATATTTGTTAGGCATAATGGAAGCAGTTGGTAAGGTTAAAATTTTGACCATATATTGTACGAGACGAGCGAGCGAAGCGAGCGTTCCGTGGTTTCCCTGCTTTTGAGCCAATAGACTTATTATTGGGTATAAAAAATATTATGCTTATCAAAATTATGCTACATTTTCACTATGTGCAAGAAAGTTTAGGAAAATAGTATGCCTAACAATTATTATGCTAAAAAAGCTATGCCAAATGAGAATTGTGCGTTACTTTTATAAGATAAGAAAAAAGCATTCCATGTTAAATTATGGCAAACAATTTTATGCCAAACAAAAGGGATCTAAATTCGGAGTCCGTGGGCAATATACCTAAAAACTGCCCAAACAAATGTGAATTTAACAGAATACTTGATTGATTGTAAAATATAGGTATAAGTATAAAAAGGTTGTACCTCTGGGCGCGTTTTGGCCAATACTAATAAAATACCAGGGTATCTATGTTAGATGATCTGACTTTCCGAGCTAGATTAGTCGCCATTTAACTTAAGGCCGGCGCACATATGAAGAAGCGCAGCGCAGAGACAAACTATTATCGACCTTGTTAACGTTGAAATAAGATCCAAAATCTTTTAACACAAAAACTAGCATCGATTCGACTACAGATGGAAGTTAGCGCGCAAGTGTTAATAGATTTTCGATCTTATTTCAACGCATACAATGTTGATAATAGTTTGATTGTGGAAAATGCTCTGCGCTTCGCTCCGTCATATGCGCTGGCACTTAGTGTTTTGTCAATTCTGACACATAAACACTAGGTTATGACAGCAAAAATTAGACAGTGTGTCTTGGCCGAAACGGACTGCGCTCAGAAAGTTAAGTGCGCATTACATTATGCTGAATTGCGCGTGGCTAAATTCGACATGCATTGGTGGTTGTATTAGGGGATGGAATTGGAGTAACAGTGAAAAACACCAAGACACCAATGTATGGCGAATTAGACATTTAGACACGCTGAATATTGGATAATGTATTGAGTCACAATCTTTTCTGTGCCGGTGGCCAAAATTTAAATCTACTATTGTCATTTAGACTCTAATGTCATTTGGATACATTTTCAATAAACTGACAACCAAAAGTAGCGATTACAGCGACGCTGTCACCGGCACTGACAATATTGTGACTCAATAAACAATATGCAAGATTCAGACGTTTTACCCACATATTCCGTTATTTGAATACTCCAATAGACCCCTAGTAAAGGGGTCACTATACCCCATACACTTAAATCTTGTTGCCCCTTAACTTTTACCTAAATGTGTAATAGATAGAAGATACAATTTGTACGAGTTGATTGTGTGTAAGAAAAGTGTGTTTATATTTTGTACTTGTAATAAAAATAAAATATTTTTATTATATATTTTGTTTTATTTAATAACTTAATAACTAGCAGTCTTGCGGTTTCATCCAGTTTAGTCCTTATCCCTTTAGAATACGATGATAAAACATAGCCTATGACAATCACACATAATCTGTTTTTTTATTGGTAAAAGAATGATGCTACGAATAGCTGATGATGCTACGAATAGCGGATGATGCTACGAATAGTGACTAGTGCTATGAATAGTGGATGATGCTACGAATAGCGGATGATGCTACGAATAGTGACTAGTGCTATGAATAGTGGATGATGCTACGAATAGCGGATGATGCTACGAATAGTGACTAGTGCTATGAATAGTGGATGATGCTACGAATAGTGACTAGTGCTATGAATAGTGGATGATGCTACGAATAGTGACTAGTGCTATGAATAGTGGATGATGCTACGAATAGCGGATGATGCTACGAATAGCGGATGATGCTACAAATAGCGGAAGTTGCATATTTCTCTATTAGTAGCAATAGAATATTTCACTATTCGTAGCAGTAATATTTTTCGCTATACGTAGCAATAGCATTTTTCGCTATTCGTAGCAATAGTTATTTTCACTATGCGTAACAACAGTTATTTTCGCTATTCGTAGCAACAGCTATTTTTGCTATTCGTAGCCAACACTCGTAGCAATAGCACTTTTCACTATTCGTAGTAATAGATATTTCGCTATTCGTAACAATAGCATTTTTCGCTATTCGTAGCATTTCTCGCTATTCGTAGCAGTAGCATTCCTAGCTATTCGTAGCCAATATTCGTTGCAATAGCATACGGATGATGCTACGAATAGTGTTATTGGCTTTTGTTTGCTTTATAATGTTTCTAATTTCTTAGTTTTACCAAGCTGTTGATACCCCTAATAAATAAATAGTGACTAGTGCTACGAATAGAGGATGGTGCTACGAATAGAGGATGGTGCTACGAATAGAGGATGGTGCTACGAATAGAGGATGGTGCTACGAATAGAGGATGGTGCTACGTATTGCGACTGGTGCTACGAATAGCAACAAGTGCTACGAAAAGCGACTGATGAAACAAGTCCCTCAACTAATTCAACGAGTACCGCAAGTGACGCTACGAGTTCCGCAACTGAAGCTACTAATCCTGTGATTGATGCTACGAAACATTCATTCACTACATCAACTGACCCCTAACTTAGTTCGTAACTTGTATCTAGGGTATCAGAAACTACGCACACACTCATTCACACGCACCCAGACCGAGATAAACATTTGTGGTTCACACAAATGTGTGATGCTACGAATCCCGTAATTGATTATACGATTTCAGTGCTAAGAATTATTGTAATTTGTTTAGTCGAGTAGTTAATTGGAAAAGTATTTCTAAGAAGGTAAAATAAAAACACATTTTAAAACTTTATTTCTTTATTTCATTTACATACAAACATACTTATATTACATTATTAATAACATTCTGCGTTTATTTATTAATATAAGCATTACTTGTTTTCGCTTTGAAATTTTAATAGTTTTATAAGGAAAATAGAAATACTGTCTTAAGTAAAATTGAAATGTAGTCTCGGAATGAAATGGTTCGTTAATGTTCAAATGCTCGTAAATAAAGTTAAAAAATATTTAGATAATTTTTACACTGGCATAGTAGGGTAGTTTCCTGGGCGAACAAATTGAAATTCTAATTAGTCTGTCAGATAGATTACGAACAAATTATGGACACGTATTTCTTTGTTTCATCAAATTAGTAAAACTGACTTAGTTATGACGCATTAAAGTTTAGGAGTGGGGGCTTGTGAACGTCAACTGTTGCTTAAAATTGCAGCAACCTGTGACGTTTCACTAGTTTTCGACGCACTGTATCTTAATTATTTGTTTACATGAAAAATTAAAAAATACGTGTCCAATATTTTTTTTTAATCTATCTGACGGACTAATTAGTTTTTTTAGTCGACACCCCTATTGTTTCTTGCTGTACTAGTGCAAGTAAAAACCGACTCTAAGGTGACGAACCTTTTCATTCCGTGACTGTACATATTAACATAAAAATGAATAGAAGTTTATTATAAATTATTACTTTTTTAATAAGTACAATCAGAGACCAGAGAGAACCTTGGTCGTGATCCTTATTCTATGAGTACAATAGTTATTTATTGTCATAACATTGTGTCACAATCTTTTCTGTGCCGGTGACAGCGTCGCTGTAAACGAAATTAGGGATACCAGCTTATAACAGTAAAAGATTTTTTACTTAGGACTGGCCATTAGTTCCTGAGATTAGCGCTTCTGCATTGATAAATTCTTTTAGTGTTAGATAGCCCATTTTTCGAGGAAGGCTATAGGCTATATTTTATCCCCGTATTCCCACGGGAACGGGGACTACGGGGTAAACCCATGGGAAGCTGTAAGTATTATACAATAGTAGCTACCAATTTTGGCCACCGGAACAGAAAAGATTACGTCTCTATAAAATTTCAAAGCGAAAATGTTGACTAGGTTTTTTATATTTATTTCTATATTTAAAAAATATAAGAATTAAAACAGAACTTGTGCTTACATTGTGGTTGTATGAGGTTTGAACTTAAATAAAATAAAAAAATAACAGATGTTAATTTTTTTTTGAGGCAGTATACCAATTTCTCTCCGTTTTTGGCTTAAAAAAATTACATTTGTCAAAGATGTGTCAAATTGACGTATGACGTTTAGTTTAATAGTGATACCATATTATTATTAAAATTACCATTTTCTACCGAAGTGGCATAATGACAACCTTTTATTAAAATATTTTTTTATTTAATTTATTTAAATAAAAGTTTATTTAAATCACCTACGCAAGTGATTGAAGAAAAACTCAATTTGAGTCAGACATTTTTAAAATTTTGTCGAATATAAAAATAATACAAAAAAAGTGAAGTTTTGAGAAAAAAATACTTATATTAATACTTTTAAAGTTACATAAAGAAAAATACTTGTATTTTAAACGCAACGATAATAAAATCAACAAATAAAATAATATTTACGCTAAAAATAAGTTCCTTTGCAAACGGGCTGTTCCAATTTTTATCAAAGGGCGATTTTCTCTATTTTTCTGCGGAAATTAGCACCTTTTTTTAAAAGAAAAATCTTCTTCAATCTTTAAGAACATACGAAAAAATACTGTTAAAATAAATATCGGTACATATATCACACAATGCCATCTAGTCACAAACTAAGCACACCTTGTACTATGGATACTGGACAACGGATACACATACTTATACACCCCTATTTTGAAATGATGATACTTATTAAAATCAGAATATCTGTAGCAGTAACTGAATCCATATATTCAAACAATAAAATCCGGCGGGATTTTGAAAAACTTTGACTTATCATAACTTTTTAAATAAAAGCAAAAGAAAAAAACTAACTTCACTATTATATTGTCACCCGTCGTTTACATTAGCTGTGTGATTAAGTATCTCGAATTCAAAATAGGGGTGTATACATTTGTAAATGCATTCTTGAAAAACATAATTTATGTATTTACTCCCGTTTGCAAAAGAATCTGTTGTAGGGCCGATTTTTCCATCGCCAAATAACTTTTATTCGAGAAATAATATTGACGTTTGACAGTTTTTAACCGACTTCCAAAAAAGAGGGGTTCTTAATTCGACCAGTATGTTTTTTTAACTCCCGACGCAAAAAGGGGGTGTTATAAGTTTGACGTGTATGTGTGTGTATCTGTCTGTCTGTGGCATCATAGCTCCCGAACGGATGAACCGATTTCAATTTAGTTTTTTGTATTAAAGGGGACTTACGTGCGAGTGTTCTTAGACATGTTTGATGAAAATCGGTTGACCCGTTTAAAAGTTATGGGGGTTTGAATGTAATTGTGTTGGGGGTTCTTTAAATTTTTATTTTTTTATGTATGTACACCGATTTCTACATCAATTTTTCAAAATTATTTTTGTATGGAATAACTGTCAAAATTTCAAAAATATTCCTCGAATACAGTTATCTGGTGATTGAAAAACCGGCCCTTAGTCAAATAATACACATTATCTTCTTGGTTCAGACCCGTTTGTGCATATTCTAGCTAAATAACAAGAATAATACATATAGTGCTACAAACATATCTGTGCCTGTGTCAGCGTCGCTGTAATCGCATCTTTTGGTTGTCAGTTTATTGAAAATGTATCCAAATGACATTAGAGTCAACATGACAATAGGAGCTTCCAATTTTGGCCGCCGGCACAGAAAAGATTGTGGCACAATACATTTTAAATTTCATTACACTGACAATCATCTGACAACCAAAAGATGCGATTACAGCGACGCTGTCACCGGCACAGATAAGTTTGTAGCATTGTCCTGTGGATGTTTTCACGACAATTATTGACATTCTGTCAAATATCTTACAAAAAAAAACTCAGGACAAAAGTTCGGAAGAAAAATAATTACAAAAGGCTATGTTGACAATTTAAAAATTATTGAGTCACAATATTTTCTGTGCCGGTGCCAGCGTCGCTGTAATCGCATCTTTTGGTTGTCAGTTTATTGAAAATGTATCCAAATGACATTAGAGTCACAATGACAATAGGAGCTTCCAATTTTGGCCGCCGGCACAGAAACGATTGTGACTCAATAGCAGTGTTTTTTTATACAAAAAAAAGTTCTAAAATCAATTTTCTTACAACAGTAGAAGGATAAATAGTTTTATATAAAAACTTAATACTTGAAAGTGCTGAAAATTTTTGTTTTGAAAATAAAATAAATTGGAGAGAAGCAAAACATTCATTCATTTGAAATTCTTTCATAAAACACAAATTTTAAGCAGTTTCTAAAGTATAATGTCTTTTTTTATTTTGTGATACCATACTAGAAAAAAACTACCATTTTAGGCAGAATAATGGTAGCAATTTTAAGGAAAAAAACTACTATTGTAGGGTAATTTAATGCGTGCTTTTTTTGGTAAATTTACCTGAATTTTAGAATTTTCGGGTAAATTTCTTTTGAACATACTTTAAAATGATTATATTAGGTTATTTTATAATCTAAAGCAATGATTAAAAATATAAAAAACAGTGTTTTTTCCCTTACTAGCGAGTATCTTTATAAAATACAAATTATTTAATTCAATTCCGAATAATTTTATATTATTAAAATGGACGTATTGTAAAATCTTCATTATTTTTTAAAAGTTCAATAAAAAAAAAGCATGGAATGGAACGTCATTTGACGTAACTTAGTGATGCCAGTATAAATAAAAATTATAGACAGGGTAAATAAAATGAAATTCTAATTAGTCCGTCAGATAGATTTCGAAAAAATATTAGACACGTATTTTTTTGTTTCAAATTAATAAAACTGACTTAGTTATAACGCATTAAAGTTCAGGTGTGGGGGCTTGTGACGATAATTCTTGGTAAAAAATGTATGTAGCTGTGACGTCACACGAATTTTCTATGCACTATATCGTCTTAATTATTTGTTTGTATTTAAAGAAAAAATACGTGTCCAATATTTTTTCGAACTAATTTTTTTTTAGTCGACATCCCTATTAAAAAAAAAATGGAATGAGAAATTAAATTTTTTGTATTTTTCTGTCCCATTCAAAAAAAAAAGCTATTTTTGCTATTAAATAAAAAAGCTTTTTAATTTGTTTTAGTAATTGTTTAAAAGATCTTTTTTAAAATATATAATAGCTTCTTGGTTGACGACTAATTTTCGTCATGTTTGTGCATAGTTCTTGATCTCTGAAAAGAAAAATAAATAATCTATCACCTCATAACGCCATTGGTACGCCGAGTTCAACACTCATAAGGTCAAAATTCAATATATTTTTAACCCCCGACGCAAAAAGAGGGGTGTTATAAGTTTGACGTGTCTGTGTGTGTGTGTGTATCTGTCTGTGACATCATAGCTCCCGAACGGATGAACCGATTTCAATTAAGTTTTTGTTGTATTAAAGGGGACTTACGTGCGAGTGTTCTTAGACATGTTTGATGAAAATCGGTTGACCCGTTTAAAAGTTATGGGGGTTTGAAAGTAACTGTGTTGGGAGTTGTTTAAATTTTTAATTTAATGTTATTTATAGTTATCATGGTTATTAGCACTCAAATTATTATGATTAACGGGATATTTACCATGTATATTATTTTAGAGTTTCCGATATTTCGACGCTGTTGTGAGCGCCATAATTCTGTCACAATTCACTCAGACATAAAACTATAAATACAATTTTGACATGCTATTTTTTTTTCACTGTGATTCTCTACATCATCTCATTACAGTAACTGACCCCTAACTAAGTTAACTTGTATCTAGGGTATCACAAACTACGCACACACTCATTCACACACACCCAGACTGAGATAAACATTTGTGGTTCACACAAATATTCACCCCTCGCGGGAATCGAACCCGCAACCTTACGTCAGTTTAGTACATATGTGGGGAGGTAGATGTCGCTACATAGCTGTGATACATAGATAGATAGATATTCTTTATTGCACATACACACAAGGACATATTATAGTGAATCAGTCACACTATCCTACTAATACAGTGAAACTTGGTTAAGTGGGACCTGGATAAGTGAGAAACCTCCATAACTGGAACTCATGCTAAAGTCCCAACACTTTGGCACAAAATTACCTCTGTTAGTGGGATGAGGTAACCTCTATATCTGGGATTTATTCATTCGATTTATCATCAAAGTTACCTCTATAACTAAGACAGCGAGTGAATTTTGTACATATAAACCTCTGTAACTGAGATAATATCGTTTTGTTTGGTTACTTATTCTAATCCTACCCACTATATCACTTATCGTATATCTCTTCTATCAATGGAACCCTCTGTAAATGAGACAAATATTAATTTATACCTGGATATCTGAAACACTGGGTAAGTGGAATACCTCCATAAGTGTAATGAAATTGCAGGTCCCTTGAAGTTATGGGGATGAGGGAATCCCCATTGAAAAGGGAGGATCCTCCGACCAGACGGGTGTTATGTCTGGTGGGCAGCTGCCCAACGGTTGTAGTCGGGCTCTCGTATACATAGTCAATTGCGCTGTAAATTTCGCTTGCGCGATGCAGGACTCTTCAGTTTATTTCCCTCAGATGCAGATAGATGGCGCTGTTAGTAATTACTAATTAGTTCCTTATGTGGTGTGTAGATGTCGCCACAGAGTCACTTAACCAGGTTTCACTGTATTATAAATGCGAAAGTTTGTGTGTTTGGTTGTTTACGTACCTAATATCCCCCCAGCCCCCGTTTCCTTTGGTTAACTTCTTATTATGTTTCGGTCCCCCTGACGTCACTGTAGCTTCAACTCTACTGGGAAACATGTACGCCTTAGCGTTCTGCAATAACTTTTGTACTTTACTTATAACTGTAGAAGCGTTACAGTTCGATTTTTTGTGGTGGATACCGCTGAAAAAATAAAATATAGAATATTATGTATAAGCATTGATATCATATAATGGACCTATCTGCCTTATTTGCGTTGCATTTTTAGTCCGGTTTAACAAAACCTGGTAAGCATTTGACACCTTGTCAGTCAAATCTGTCACTTTGACAGTATTCACAATTGATTGTAAAACCTGGTTTAGTGCTAAACCAGACTAAAAACGCAACGCAAATAAGGCAGATTGAGTCACAATCTCTCTGTGCCGGCGGCCAAAATTGTAAGCTCCTATTGTCATTGACTCTAATGTCATTTGGATACATTTTCAATAAACTGACAACCAAAAGATGCGATTACAGCGACGCTGTCACCGGCACAGAAAATATTGTGTGACTCAATACTATAGATCTACCTATTTTGTTGTACCTAGTCTAAATATATATTAACATGGCCATAAATCTTACGATTTTTGATACAAAATTATTATAAAAAAATGATATTTATCGTATGAAAATCAAATAATATGTGTGAATGAATAGGACGATATTAATAAAATCTGTAAAAGCGACTAGAAATTAATTTTAAGTACCAAAAACCGTTAATTACCTACAATTGACCAAAATTACCAATTGCTTGAATGAGTCACACTATTCTACTAATATTATAAATGCGAAAGTGTGTATGGTTGGATGTTTGTTACTCTTTCACGCAAAAACTACAGTATCAATTTAGACTAAATTTGGTACAGATGTTCCTTATAACTAGAAATAACACATAGGATACTTTTTATCTCTATATTCCAATGGGATTGGGATTCAGATGGGTAAAATAGCAGGGCGCAGCTAATAGGTATATAGTTACAGCCTTACCAATAAAAAATACCCACTGTGTATATTCTTGATATAACGAATTATTAATATGCTTCACACTCGTTATATCAAGAATATACACAGTGGGTATTTTTTATTAGTAAGGTTGTTAGTCTTAAAGTGAGCAGAACCATCCAACTCACCATTCCCCAATATGGAACACGCGAGGTCCTTTACACAGCATAACCTTAAACTTATCTCTTCCAGGCCTATTTTGGGACAAATGTAACAGAGAATAGTCCCAATTGTAGTCGTCATATTCACAAAACTGAGCCTGCAAGTCCATTATATTGTTCCAGACTGTTCTATTAAAGGCGAATCCCATATTATGCATGCTCGAATGCCATGGGGTAATTTCCAGCTGAAATTTGGGAGATTTTTTCTTTAGTGGGCAACATTTTGGTAGAATTTTTGGGATATGGTAGGTTTTTTGTTGATGTTGGTTTGGATGGTAGATTTTGGGATTTTGGTCGTAATTTTGATGTTTTCGAGTCTTTTTTTAAAGTATATTTTAATTTAAGGACTAATTCACGATTTTAAAGTAAAGTTCCGAGTTCTCTACTCACCCAGTAAAGTGAGTTTTGTCTCTTTCTTACTTTATGTCAAGTGACAAAGATATAACTTGTGAGTAGATACTCGGAACTTTACTTGAATATCGTGAAAAAGGTCCTTAGTATTATAAAAGATAAGAGTAGATATCGTGTAATCTCTATACAGAGTGATACAGATCTGTATACAGAGGTGGAATTAGAATTTTTATTTGTGATGAAATGGCTCCAAATCTGTTGGACTGATTAAGGTGAAAGTAAGTTTATTTTTAATAATTTCGAAACATCAAATTATGACCAAAATAACGATATACATAGAAACTACTACTTACAACTACCTTGCAAAATATACTATAATTTACAACTAAGGAAATGTATGCAGCTTTCAAGCATCGAGCAAATGCAACAAGCATATACATATATACAAGAAGATATAATAATAGGTATCAAATTATAAAATTCGATTATAACTACTAAAATAATAACTAATATCGTTGTATGTTTTGTTAAAAACTCTAATATTTAAACTTATACACATTTTCTAAATAAACTTTTAAAAATAACAGTATGTATAAGTTGGTAGCCGACTGCAGACAGCAGCAGCAGACCACACGTCGCCGCCTAACGTCATCATGACAATGAAGTTGTAGGTAAAAATAGAGGCCACACTTGGAACAACAGCTTGAGTCAAATACCTACGTCTCTGTGGGCCGATCTCTCTTTTTAACGTGGACTTTGCAGACTCTCTTTCTAGAGGTTATCTTGGTTAGAAAGTGAGAGCCTGCCCACAGAGAGCGCGATAGTGATACATAGTTTATGCTTCAAGTAGGTATTCGAAGTGTGGACTCCATTTTTACCTATGATATTATGTCATGATCATGACACTTCGCCGTCTGCTGCTCGGCGACGCGAAGCTAGCTTCATGTCGTCCACTACGAATGTAATTTCATAGAAATACATACAAACCAGTAGTGGCGCGCCGACGTGTGGTCTGCAGCTGCGGTCTGCAGTCGGCTACCAAATTATACCTTAATACCATAACCAAAATATTTCTACCAAATTAGTAGCTTTTTTACAATAATTTAGCTACTCAAATTATTAAAAAATACATCTATTAAAGTAAAGGAGAATGGGCGTTTCGTCCTATATGCTATAACACTTTGTGACCAATGTCATTTGAAAGCTCTCGATGAGTACAACAACTTCTTGTATGGGTTGAAGTCTGTATCTCGTGCAGGGAAACTGCTAGGGCTGATTTACTGACTCCATGATGTGTCTTCCTATCATGTTGTTACACTTTGTGAACTACGTCATTTGAAAGCTCTCGATGAGTACTACAACAGCGGTTTCCCTGCACCAGATACAGACTTCAGCCCATACAAGAAGTTGAAGTACTCATCGAGACCTTTCAAATGACATAACACCTATGTCATTTGAAAGGTCTCGTGACAGGACGATACCTCATGGAGTCAGTTAATCAGCCCTAGCAGTTTCCCTGCACGAGATACAGACTTCAGCCCATACAAGAAGTTGTAGTACTCATCAAGACCTTTCAAATGACGTAGGGCATAAAGTGTTACAACATATAGGACGCTGCATACAAAAGGTACCATATTCCTTTATTTTAAAAAATCTATTTTTATAAGCAAATCTTACGATAACCATACATTGTACATGCTCGAGCCATGCGCGTATCAATCTAAAAACGAACTATTTACATTAAATTTAGTTCATTTCTCTAGCTATAAATAATTTATTACTAAAATTAGGGCCTATTTCACGACCTTCAAGTAAAGTTACTTACCAAGTAAAGTTAATTTTGTCTCTTTCTTACTTTTGACAAGTGACTAAGGGAAGGTTCATATCTGACGGAAGATGCGTCGCGTATTATCGGTCGCGTAACGCCAGAACAGACAAATGTATAGAAAAACACTTGACCGTTCACACTCAACCGATTATACGTTAGTGCGTTAAGACGAAACTTGTGAGTAGGTACTCGGAACTTTACTTGAAGATGCTGAAATAGGCCCTTAATAAACCAAAATTCAGTATAAACATACGAAACGTATGATTTTTGATATTAATTTCTTAGATTTATGTACTTGTAGATTTTAAACCAATTTTTTATTTGTTAATTCATACTGAATTATGTATATTTATTAACTAATTTAGCTATATACAAAGCTTATATACTTTTAACCAACTTCAATATAAAGAGTAGTATTCAATTCAGCTATAGTGTCATTTTCATTTATTGTGTCACAATCTTTTCTGTGCCGGCGGCCAAAAGTGGAAGCTACTATTGTCATTGTGACTCTAATGTCATTTGGATACATTTTCAATAAATGACAACCAAAAGATGCGATTACAGCGACGCTGTCACCGGCATAGACAAGATTGTGGCACTATCAACCGCAGCCCATTACATTAGCCGACATCAATTTCAATTTACAAGCTTATTATAAGTATATCCATAACCTTAGTTCAGCTTTTCAAATTTTTTTTAGCACGAAAATTATGTATGAATAATAAAATTTAAATGCACTATATTACAATTAAATACACTTTAAAAGCGACCAAAAAAAAGCACTACTTTAATGTTATTTGAATAAATCTATTTAAAAACTTATTTAACACTGAAATATTTATATGAATTTCGTTTCAATAAGGCTGCTTGCCTACGTTCGTGCTATAACATAACATAATCATTCCCTCCATCATCTCATTACAGTAACTGACCCCTAACTAAGTTCGTAACTTGTATCTAGGGTATCAGAAACTACGCACACACTCATTCACACACACACCCACTCTGGGATAAACATTATATACTTAGTAAGTTCCAAAAAGTAGGTAGATTTATTCAAATATCTTCAATATAATATAATACTCTATTACTATAAATACAAAATCCAATTTCCAATGCACGCATTACCAAACCGCTATGTAGCAAATATACTTAAGGCCTATTTCACGACCTTCAAGTAAAGTTACTCACCAAGTACAGTTAGTTTTGTCTCTGTCTTACTTTATATCAAGTGACAAAGACAAAACATGTGAGTAGGTACTCGGAACGTTACTTGAAGATGGTGAAATAGGCCCTTATAATGAAATACTATTTATTTACAGAAACAAATAATTTCGTCACATTTATTCAAGTGTGACTGAACTGGAAAATGTGACATAAAAGTAACTCTTAAAATAATTCTGTCACAATTCACTCAGATATAAGACAGTGGTCCCACCGCGGGCGAGTGAGCGATGAACTATCGGCGAGTTCTCGCCCAAGAAAAGGACAGTGAATGTAAATTCCGTTTGAACGAAAGAGATGCATATATCAATAGTAACTCGCTGGCGGTGTGAACAAGCGAGTAACTATCACTACATAGTATAAAACAAAGTCGCTTTCTCTGTCCCTATGTATGCTTAGATCTTTAAAACTACGCAACGGATTTTGATGCGGTTTGTTTAATAGATAGAGTGATTTAGTGGGAAGGTTTTTAGCATAATTTTATCCCCATATTCCTACGGGAACGGGAACTACGCGGGTGAAACCGCGGGGCGCCGCTAGTAGATAATATATGCATCTCTTTTTTTACACAGAATGTACATTCACTGTCCTTTTCTTGGGCGAGAAACTCGCCGATAGTTCATCGCTCACTCGCCCGCGGTGTGACCACTGCCTATAACTAAGTTATTACAATTTTGACATGCTAATTGGAATTCTGAATATAACTTTCACTACGAAAATCATGAAATTGTGACAAAGAAGTTAATTTAATCACTGAAAAAGTTCCGTCACACAATTTTTATTATGTGACAAAATATTTTTTTTAGTTTTTAATTAACTATTCAAATAATACTAAAATACAATTATAATTTCGACATGCTTATTGAAAATATACATAATTCTAATTGTGTGACAAAGTAGTTCAACCACCAAAATAATTCTGTCACACTGTGACGTTATGTGACAGAATTGTTTTAAAGACACTAATAACTAATATTTACATTATATTACATGCATAAATATATTTATTTTATGTGTAAACTGGCTTGAGATTTTTTTAAACAATTTCTAACTCTATGGAGACAGTTTTAACGTTCATTTTTAAATAACGCTATTTAGAGTATCTTTGGATAATTAAACATTTTACTAAAACTATCAAAATTGGGCATAATATGTATTCAACGAAATCACGTTATGTACTAATAAAATTATTTTGTCATGCTCACATATTATTATAACCATACTAGTAGTTCCCGTTCCCGTGGGAATTAGGGGATAAAATAGTTAGCTTTCCATTAGTGAAAGAATTTTTGAAATCGGTTCAGTAGTTTCGGAGTTTAGTATTCATTACAAACAAACAAACATACAAACAATAAAATCTTTCCTCTTTATAATATTAGTGTAGATGTAGATAACTCATATCTAACAAGTTCAAAATATTCAAAACTAGTAGTGCCCCCCGCGGTTTCACCCGCGTAGTTCCCATTCCCGTGGGAATACAGGAATAAAATATAGACTATGTCACTCGCTGATAATGGTGCAAATCATATCATAAAAAATAGTGCAACTGCCACAAACCTCGAGAACATCATAAATTCTAGAGTTTTTATTATAAAACTTCAAAAAAGTCAACAAGAAAATTAAAACACCGAAAATATCTAGGAAATTTATCTCAAAATCAAGAATTTCAATTAACTTAACATAATCATTCACTCCATCATTTCATTACAGTAACTGACCCCTAACTAAGTTCGTAACTTGTATCTAGGGTATCAGAAACTACGCACACACTCATTCACACACACCCAGACCGAGACAAACATTTGTGGTTCACACAAATATTCACCCCGCAAGGGAATTAAACCCGGATGGCAATTCGGCATGGTGACCACTCTGCCATCGAGGTCGTCATGTCGTAAAACCATAACATTTATCATAAAACTTCAAAAAAATCAACAAGAAAATTAAACACCCAAAATATCTCAAAATCAAGAATTTCAAATCACAGAAAATAGTGCGAGTAACAAAAAACATTTAATACCCAAGACATTTTATAATTCTAAATCGTTCATCATCTTTTTTTTTAGTTAAATAGTGCAATTCACTAAACGTTACAAAATCACACGAATATTTGACACAAACATAAAAAAAAACAAATCATAAATAACAATTAATTTTAAAAGCCCCCAACACAATTACTTTCAAACCCCCATAACTTTTAAACGGGTCAACCGATTTTCATCAAACATGTCTAATAACACTCGCACGTACCTAAGTCCCCTTTAATGCACAAAAACTAAATTGAAATCGGTTCATCCGTTCGGGAGCTATGATGCCACAGACAGACAGATACACACACACACACAGACACGTCAAACTTATAACACCCCTCTTTCTGCGTCGGGCGTTAAAAATAGTGCAAATCCCCAAAACAATTAAGAAAATCTAAACATCAAGAATACAAAAAAATACCATGAAAAAAAACTTAATCATTTTCAATGAGAATCATAAAAAATAGTGCATCTCACACGACTCGAGAACGTCATAATATCAAGAGTTTTTCAAAATCTAAGGCCAAATCACACACAAAAATAATTATTACAATAATTACTTTATGTTATTAAATTCCTGTCCGATCACAGTTAATAATCCTACTAATATTATAAAGGCGAAAGTTTGTATGTATGGATGTTTGTTACTCTTTCACGCAAAAACTACTGAATGGATTTTAATGAAACTTTACAATAATCTTGCTTATACATCAGAATAACACATAGGATACTTTTTATCCCAAAATTCCCACGGGAACGGGAACTACGCGGGTGAAGCCGCGGGGCGCTGCTAGTATTTAATAAAGGAAAATTCATTAATATGATTTTGTAAAAATAAATTTGAATTAAATAAATAAAAGTTATTATAAAAAAAATTAAGAAAAGACAATCAAAATTAATATGTAATCAAAATCATCTTTTTTTATTTAATCAAAATTCTATAAATATCAAAATTTCCCATATTGACCATATGGGAAAACTATTGTGGATCGGATAGGAATTCTTTTAACATTGATAATATTTTAATTATTTTATATGGGTTACGATTGTGGTTGAATCTTTTGACTAAGGGCCGTTTTTCCACCGCCAAATAACTTTTATTCGACAAATCTGGGGGCACGGCAGTGCCCCCCGCCAAGTCGAGCGCGAAGCAAACACTGCCGTACCATCCTTTACAGGAACCCTTTCGCCGCATTTTCAGGCCCCTATTTGAGAACCTCTGGATAAGCCCAGAACGCTGAAATTTTCGTCATCCAGTAAGCTATACAATCACATACTTAAAATAAAATTTCAAGTCTGTAGGTCATTTAGTTCCGAAGTTAAGCGAAAGCAAAGTTTCGTATTTATGACAGACACTCACTCACTCACTCACTCACTCACTCACTCACTCACTCATGATCATCAAAATAGAACTAGTACTTCCCATAAACCTAGAGAGCTGAAATTTGGTACAGAGTTAGGGTTCAATGGCCACATAAAGGGAAAACTATAAAAACTAGGATAATCGAACGGGAACGGGAATTATACGGGAACGGGAACGGGAATTGTAACTCAAGAACGGCTGAACTGATTTGGCTGAAAATTGGTGGGGAGGTAGCTTAGAACCAGGAAAAGGACATAGAATACCTTTAATCCCGAAATTCCCACGGGATTGGGAACGGGAATTTAAAAATCAAGAACGGCTCAATTGATTTAGCTGAAAATTGGTGGGGAGGAAGCTTAGAACCTGGACAAGAATATAGAATACTTTAATCCCGAAATTCCCACGGGAATGGGAACGGGAATTTATTACTCAAGAACGGCTGAACTGATTTGGCTGAAAATTGGTGGGGAGGTGGCTTAGAACCAGGAAAAGGACATAGAATACCTTTAATCCCGAAATTCCCACGGGATTGGGAACGGGAATTTAAAAATCAAGAACGGCTGAATTGATTTAGCTGAAAATTGGTGGGGAGGAAGCTTAGAACCAGGACAAGAACATAGAATACTTTAATCCCGAAATTCCCACGGGAATGGGAACGGGAATTTATTACTCAAGAACGGCTGAACTGATTTGGCTGAAAATTGGTGGGGAGGTAGCTTAGAACCAGGAAAAGGACATAGAATACCTTTAATCCCGAAATTCCCACGGAAAAGCGAACGAGAACTACGCGGGTGAAATCGCGGGGCGCTTAATAATAAAATACTACTCCTAAAAAGAAAAAAATGTGTCAAATAAGAAAATCTAATACAATAAATTAATATAAACAAGTTTTAACAAAAAGAAATGAAATCCCACCAAAAACATTCTGTAAAAAACTAGCCAAGTCTCGATGGAGCTGCTTGTTTATCTCTAAAAAGTAATGAAATCTAGACAAACTCGTACCAAGTCTAAGGTTCCTTACTGAGATTTCTTTATTATTATAGTTAATGTTGTGTAACTTGGCCGTTGAAAGGTACACATGTACACAAGGGTACAAAACTAGGTGTTCCATGACGCTATTGCACCAATCTTAAAAAAACTAGAACCTACCCATTGACGATAGAAAATTGCCTCTTGAAAAATGTTAATTCAATATCCAGTCAATTGTAGGCTTGATAAAGCTGCGTATTTTAATAATGTTATAACATTACGTGTAAACAAAATTGACGTGTACCCACTACTAACGTTTTAAACAATGTTCAACGGCCAAGTCACACAACATTAACTATAATAATAAAGAAATCTCAGTAAGGAACCTTAGACTTGGTACGAGTTTGTCTAGATTTCATTACTTTTTAGAGATAAACAAGCAGCTCCATCGAGACTTGGCTAGTTTTTTACAGAATGTTTTTGGTGGGATAAAATTGACGTTTGACAGTTGTATGAAATAACTGTCAAAATTACAAAATTATTCCTCGAATAAAGTTATTTGGCGATGGAAAAATCGGCCCTAAATTTGCTAACTAGTGATTCTACTATCATCAGTACCTTTTTAGTCGAAACCCTCGACTAAACCAATTTTAGTTTTAAATTGTAATGAGATTTTATGCAGCCTATACACGTTGGCCGAGCAAACGCTTATGGGGGTGGGGGAGATCCCCTTTTGAAAGGGAGGATCCTCCGACCAGACGGGTGTTATGTCTGGTGGGAGCTGCCCGACGGTTGTAGTCGGGCTCTCGTATACATAGTGAAATGCGCTGTTAATTTCGCTTGCGCGATTCAGGACTCTTCAGTTATTTCCCACAGTTACGGATAGAGGTCGCTGTTAGTACTTAGTTACACGCCACATAGGGCGTGCAGATGTCGCCACACGCTAATACCAATGTATGGACAGTATATTGGTATTCCATCTTCTTCTTTGCGTGTCGACTCATATTTTTGAGGACCAGAACTCGGCCACCGATATGGTACTATCAGTGGCCTTGTAAAGGTCCTCGCGTGTGCAGGTGTAGGGACACGGCAAGTTAGGAGATGCCATCTGTCTTGCTATCACTCGGCTCGTGTATAGGCAGTGCCACTTGCCTTGTATTCATTAGCTTTCGCTCGCGTTGGCCTCAGCTCGACCAACGTGTATAGGCTATATTATATTCCACTAAAATATCTAAGTAAATCTGACTAATATCAATAGCTAGTAGAAAGATTCGACTAAATTCGGAAACTATTTTAAAATTCGACGAAAATCGATAAGATAAGACGCAGAGACGTTTAACGAATATTTAAGCTAATGTGCCATATTTCTGTCCCGGCGGCCAAAATTGGAAGCTACTATTGTCATTTTGATTCAATGTCATTTGGATACATTTTCAATAAACTGACAACCAAAAGATGCGATTACTGCGACGCTGTCACCGGCACAGAAACGATTGTGACTCAATAGTATTCATGGAAAGTCTCTTGGTGCGGCTGTAAGTAGAAGGACACATAACCCATACAAAACAATATCTACATAATACTTTTTAATAATAAAATATTATTAACCTTTTGCGTCGTAGAATACAAATTAGGATAAACTTGAAAGTTCCATGATTGGTAGTTCTTCCGCGCCCGTCTTTCCTCGTTAGCTGCCTTCACTTGTTGTATGTAGTTCAGTGTTAACTGTTTTTTCCTCTGTTTTAGGTAGTTAAATACGTTTAAATATAATTTAAGAATAAAAGGATTAATAGGATTTTCAAGAAAAAGGGATACATTTATTGGAGTATAATAATTGTACAGTCATGGTAAGAAAAAGTTCGTCACCTTAAGATCTATTCTCATTTGCGCCTATTTCACAACCTTCAAGTAACGTTACTCACCAAGTAAAGTTAGTTTTGTCTCTTTCTTACTTTATATCAAGTGACAAAGACAAAAATTGTGACTAATTACTCGGAACTTTACTTGAAGATGGTGAAATAGGCCCTAAGTATAATCAATAATTTGTTTTACCGATTGATTTGTGGTGTCGTTAGACGCAGCACAAAGGTATCACACAATTTTGAACCTAGTTGTCATACTATATTAGTATAATTTTAAATGCAGTTGTTTGCTAAGTGATTTGGTTTCAAAAGGTGTTAAAACATTAAATTTAAAAAACCCCTAACACAATTACTTTCAAACCCCCATAACTTTTAAACGGGTCAACCGATTTTCATCAAACATGTCTAAGAACACTCGCACGTAAGTCCCCTTTAATACTAAATTGAAATCGGTTTATCCGTTCGAGAGCTATGATGCCACAGACACACACAGACACGTCAAACTCATAACACCCCTCTTTTTGCGTCGGCGGTTAAAAATATTACGATATACAGAGGAATGACTTTAAAAATGACGAAGCTTTTTCTACCATGACTGTACATTTAGGACATAGTTTAATAATTGAGCACTATAGAGTGACTTTTGTTATATAGTTAGCATATTAAAGTCGTTGGTAAACCGCTCAAAATCGAAGGATATAGGATACAAAACCTAAAACAAATTCCTTAATGTATATACACACTCACATACACACTTATTGCTATGTACGATTACAGGGAAGCGTGACGGAGCGGTTGTTTAATTTTGTTATAGGAAATTGAAACGTATCTCCAGTGAATAAAGCTTAAATTCAATTGGTCGGATTTTCTACCATTGAAAAAGTGGAAAATATATCCCTCCGAAGCACGGAAACGCTCATGAAATTAAAAGTAATTTTTAGTAATGAATGACCCATCATAGTCATGACGGTGCCAGACGATGCTTACCCGCACAGATCACAAGTGATCCGCGGGTAGCACTGGGCCATGAGCGCTTCAGAAAAATAATTTAAGTATAACATACATAAATGTTATACTTACTTTTTTTTAAATATGTATTTTTATTAAGTTCAATCTCAGCCTTCGCTTAAGGGTCTAAGTCTATATCCCAGGGATATTTAAGAAAAATGATTAAAACAGTCTATAAAACACGCTCAGACACGCTTCCTATAATAAAGGACACACGACAAAAGCTGGCACATAGAAAGCTCATTGTATATATCTAAGTACCATTTTATTTAAATAATGGGAAAGAACGCAGTTAATACACCTTTTAAATTCCTATCTTGACCACAAAAAAAAAAGATTTCGATATAAATTCCTATCTTAACTATGCCCCCAAGTAATAATTCCTATCTTAACCAAGCAAATATTAAAAATATCAATTCCTATATCTATCACATAACAAAATAGGTATTTAGATTAATTCCCATAATACAAAATAACTCAATATTCGATACCCATCCTAACAATAAATGAAAAATTAAAATTCCCACCTTATCTACCCAAAAATATATTAAAAATTCCTATCTTAACCACATTAATCCATAAAATTCCTATTTCAACTACATAAGATGATAATCAAATTTCCCATCTACACTTAAAGATGATAACAACATATTTTTTCCCATCTTAACTACATAATAACGATAATCTTTTCCATCTTATCTACATCTAAAAGATAATCTTTCCCATCTACATATAAAGATGATAATAAAGATAATCTTTCCCATCTTAGCCAAATTAAACCAAAAAAATCCTATCATTTTATTTTAAATTCCTTTTTTTTTATCTTTACTACAAAATATGATAATAAACTTTCCCATCTTAACCACATCTAAAGATAATCTTTCCCATCTTAACCACGTAAAACATTTCCCATCTTACCTTATCGCCCGTAGCGTGGTATTGATAAGTTTTCAAATACGTTCCCAACGATAATATCTCACAGTACGGACAGCTTTTGTCAGCTGTTGAACGGAGAAGGTTTAACATGTAAATGAAATCTTCAGCTACATAATGGTCTTCCTCGAGGAATACTACCATTCCTGGAAATGATAATAGGGAAATTAAAACTACCATACCTAGAAATCATTACATAGTATAAAACAAAGTCGCTTCCCGCTGTCTGTCTGTCCCAGGGTATAGATTATCCTAATCCTAACTAATATTATAAATGCGAAAGTAACTCTGTCTGTCTGTCTGTTACGTGTCTGTTAACTACTGAACCGATTGACTTGATATTTGGTACAGGGGTAGCTTATGGTCCGGGAAAGAACATAGGATACTTTGTATCCCGGAACTCCCACGGGAACGGGAACTACGCGGGGCACAGCTAGTATGTACTATATAAACAAGAATAAATTTAAAAAAAATCATTTTTAAAAACAACCTTTTTTATCTTTTATTGTATTGTCATGGGACTTATAAGTATGCCAAACAGCTCAATCGGATAACCAGAAGTGGTCGAAAAACGGCAAGATTTGATTACAGACAACGGGACAGGTGAAACTAAATAAAAGCTTGTAATATTGAACAACTAGCAGCGGCCTGCGGTTTCACCCGCGTAATTCTCGTTCCCGTGGGAATTTCGGGATAAAAAGTATCCTATGTTCTTCTCCGGACAATAAGCTACCCCTGTACCAAATTTCAAGTCCATCGGTTCAGTAGTTTAGCCGTGAAAAGGTAACAGACAGACAGAGTTACTTTCGCATTTATAATATTAGTTAGGATTTCGGGATAAAAAGTATCCTATGTTCTTCCCCGGACCATAAGCTACCCCTGTACCAAATTTCAAGTCAATCGGTTCAGTAGTTTAGCCGTGAAAACGTAACAGACAGACAGAGTTACTTTCGCATTTATAATATTAGTTAGGATTAGGATTTCTTCACTCACCAGTGTGCGTAGCAGTACACTGTAGCTGATTAAATATCCTGTTAGCCTTCCACCACCAATGGTGTTTCGTCTGCGTGTATTTAGCCTCGCGGTAATGGCCGTGCAAATCCGGGTGGTGGGCGTTGTTGCAGTTTAACTTTATAGCTCTGAAAATTAGAAAAACAATGTATAAGTATTATCATCATCAGCTCATATAATGTCCCTACCGAGGGGCACGAGCCGCCCCTAAATTAGGGTGAATTACCCTGAATAAGTATAGGTAGATAATAATTTTTCATTAGAAACATTATCCCATATCTATTTGTGGTCGGTTTTCAGTGTACCCACATTTGGTAGAATGTCAGTATTGTACGTGAAGCGACTGCCATCAGACATACACTACACAGAAGTCCTACACATTTTTGTTAAATTTGTATACATTTGAGGACTCGTAACTACTCGTAACGACTGTCGATGATTTTCTAGTTAATCTTTAAGGTACAGTTCCAAGTCGGGTCGCAGACCGCAAACTGCAAGCGACGATACTTTTCTATCAACGTCTATGAAATTGATTCCGAGCGCGTCGCGACTGCAGGCAGCAGTGTAGCCGCGCTCGGAATCAATTTCATAGACGTTGATAGAAACAAGTGTTGTCGCTTGCAGTCTGCGGTTGCAGTTTGTGGTCTGCGGTTGCAGTTTGCGGTCTGCTGCCCGTCTTGGAATTGTACCTTTATAGTTGCCGATTTGATCTACCATACGTACCTATTTCCTTGAAAAATTTCGCCCAGAAACGTACGATTTTTATAGCATAGCGGGCGAACAAGCATACCTAAATATTTTTTCAAATAAGTTTAATAGTTACTGAAATATAACGCTTTAAAAAGAAGTTCTGTTTCTTTATTATATCTATATTTATAAAAGAAAGTCGTGTTAGTATTTTATATATAGTATAGTACGCATAGTATTTTGAGTTATAAATAGTTTACACTATTTATAACTCAAGAACTGCTGAACTAATTTGGCAGAAAATTGGTGGGTAGAAGGTAGCTTAGAACCAGGAGAAGGACATAGGAAAACTCATTGCTCATGTGGCGCACCTACACAAACTATGCCCCATTTCCTGGAGTGTCGCCTGACCGAATTCCTGCACTCTGGAGGACCTCATGTCCTGCCCAACGCCATTGAGGTGGCCTCTCACTGGAGCCCCATAATTTAAGTATTGTCCATCGACACAAAGAAGAAGAAGTATAGATTGTTACCTCTTTACAAAAGTACTTAATTAATTATAACTTACTGTTAGTAAAAATAATAATGTATCACTTACTGTTCATATTTAGCGTCCCTGGGACAATCATTGGGATCCATACCGGGAAACTCATTGGGGTGAGTTTGTATAGAATACGGGTAGAATATCTGCATTACCTGTATGATAATAACATAATCAATCCCTCTATCACCTCATTACATCAGCCAAAAATATGTAGTGATTATTCACTAATTCTAAGGTTTGACGACCTCGATGGCAGAGTGGTCACCATGCCGGACTGCCATCCGCAAGGTTGCGGGTCCCATTCCCGTGCGGGGTGAATATTTGTGTAAACCACAAATGTTTGTCTCGGTCTAGGTTTGTGAATTGAATAAGTGTGTGCGTATGTCTGCTTTTTTTTGTAAATTTTCCAAAAAGTTTTTATAGTAATGTAGACAAAGTTTTTATTGTATTAAGTCCCAAGTACGACATCAAAATTTCTAAGGTTAGGATTGCAATACAAAAATAAAAAAAACAATTAGTTGATAAAATTGCTATGCAATAGCTTTACCGCGGCAGTCCCCGAGTGCCACACTTTTTTTTATTTTTAATGCATTGTCATGGGACTTACATAAGTATGCCAAACAGCTCAATCGGATAACCAGAAGTGGTCGAAAAATGGCAAGATTTGATTACAGACAACGGGACAGGTGAAACTAAATAAAAGCTTGTAAAATACGTACCTTTGTAAAATCTATACTTCGCACTAGACTGTTGATTTCTTCATCGTAGTAATCGTGTGAGAATATTAACAACGTTTTCTCGATATCCTTCGCCTGTGCCAGTGATACTATAAGGTGTCTCAAGTAGGTTAGTCTGGTGTGGACCTGTGGGCAAATACACACATCAAAAGTGTCTAGGGATCAACATATATTTTTGCAATAACTTTTCTCCTGATTGATATTAATTAAAATTTTCTTTAAGGATTCATCAAATAAAGTGTTTTCGTTTGTCACAGTAACGATAAACCAAGTCACCTTTGCATTAATAAAGAAATTTGCCATTTTCCTAATAAAGGGATTTTTGACATTTGAACCACTAACATTAAAGTTCGAAAAAAAGACTGAAATAACAGTTTTCTTTAAAATTTTATTGGGTAACTTAAACAATTAATAATCCGTGTTTCTACCGCGAACACTAACAACACAAGAACATCGGTTTGGCATACTCAAAATGAGTTCATCCAAATCACGCTGTGGAATGGCCGCCCATGTTCGTTGCAACAACAAAAAAAGGTCTTCTTGCGACTGGATACCCTCCATATTCGGCAGAGCTATTCTCTGTAGCATATCCCATGCATGCTCAATCGGGTTCAAGTCTGGCGACTGAGCAGGCCAGGGCAGGACATTGATGTTAGCTGCGGCGAGAGTCTGTCTTACAACTCTTGCGGTGTGCGGTCGTGCATTATCATGCATTAACTGAAATAAGGGACCGATTTGCACTTGTAGAGGAACGATGACGTCTGATACAATCGTCTCAGCATAAATTTGAGCGTTGAGGTTGCCTCTGATCCAAATCAACTCAGTTGTTCCGCCGATCCAAATACCCGCCCATACCATGATGGTTCCACCACTATAAGGATGGACTTCCTGGCAGGATTTTAATCGCTGTTGGCGTCCAGGGGTTCTCCAGTGTCGTATACGTCTTGTATCCGGTCTCATACCAAAACGAGACTCATCAGAAAAGCACACGAAACGCCATTGTTCTTCTGCCCAATTTCTGTGTTCAAGAGCCCATTGATATCGAATCCTACGATTGTGCATTGCTATAGGTGGTACCCGTAGCGGTCTTCGGGAATGAAGGTTCACTTCATGCAAGCGGTTTCTGACTGTTTGGTCGCTAATTAAGTTCCCTGAAGAGTGATGAAGCCGCACGGCTAACATCATGGCGGTTATTGTTGGAGCTCTTCGAGTTAAGATTTGAATGTATCGGTCTTGTCTCCGTGTGGTGCAGCGATACCGTCCTCCATGGCGCTCAGCCACGGTACCAGTGCTTCGGTAACGTGTCCAAAGTCGACTGATAACACTCTGACTTGTATTCAGAGCTAAAGCCACAGTACGTTGCCGGGAACCAGCTTCTATCATTCCCACGGCTCTGAGCATTTCTTCCCTGCTTAAATGACGTCGCCGCTCCATAATAACGTTGGTTTTAATCAGTAGTAGGGAAACAGTAGCACTAATAATGTCTTCAATGCGTTGTATGTTTTTATAGGGAAAATATTGACAGCTGATTTTCATCTTTTACTCGAATTTGATTCACAGTTCCTGATTCAAATTATGAAATGCACCAAAAAGGATCCATATAAATTTATAAAATCATAAATTTATTACAAAGCCACATCTCAATCTCAAGAAATCCGCATAAAAATGCTTGATCCCTAGACACTTTTGATGTGTGTAGAAAGAAATGTATACTTATGTATAATAATTTAGAAAAAAAACTTCAAATCCATCTGACGAGGACTTTATGCCAAGTCTATATAGACCGATTTAATAGTTATTTATGGTACAAGCGAGGTAAGTTGGTGATTACTTCCGAGGCGCTATTGAGGCCCGAGCCGTCAGGCGAGGGTCTGAAGATAGCCGAGGATAGTAATCATCAATACACGCGTGTACCATACAACGTTTTTCAACACATTTGCGAAGAAATTATCATTTTTCGCTAATAAATAAACAGTTTTTCTATTCGCGCGCATCCAACACAACAATGGTGATCGACCAAAGACTAAAAGAATATACTCATTAAAAAAAAATCGAATGAATGAATGAATGGAATCAACCATAGACCTACCAAAAGTAAGGAAACTTAATTGAAGTTTGTTTTTAAAATGTATGGACACAATTTTTTTTGTATCGAAACTTTTTTAAAATGAAAGCAATTTAAAAAAGTAATATATAACTCACTAGTGAATAAAACGTGTCATTATTCAACTGTTTTTGCACAAATAAGAGCCCCTTTATGAGCAAGTGTGTTGAAAAAATTCTTTCACTATTAGATAGTTGACTTTTCAGGAAGTATCATAGGCTATAGTTTATATCGTTATGCCTAACGGCCGTTCCCAAAATTCAATCTATCTATCTATGATCTTGGTTGTCAGGCGGAGGTGGCAAGAGAAAATTGGAAAGGTGATTTGCTAACAAAAAACACCATATTTTACCCCCTTAAGTATCCGACATCGATGCCCGGACACCCTGTATAAAACCTCTTTCTTATTATCACAAAAGAGTATGAACCTACGTCTTTGAAAACCTTTTAAAAAAAGTAAACTGTCACTGTCTTAGTAATGTCAAAATCAAATTTTGTAATGTACACAAATATTGATAATAATTTTTATTTATAATTTTAAATATCTAAAACATGAGTGACGAGGAACAGGAAGTTGTTGTTGTATGTATTTATTTATATACTATATCCTACTAATATAATAAATGTGTGTGAATGAGTGTGTGCGTAGTTTCTGATACCCTAGATAGAAGTTACGGACTTAGTTAGGGGTCAGTTACTGTAATGAGATGATGGAGTGAATGATGTTATGTTAAATGCGAAAGTTTGTATGTTTGTGAGTTTGGATGTTTGTTACTCTTTCACGCAAAGACTACTGTATCGGTTTAGATTAAACTTGGCACAGATGTTCCTTACAACTAGGAATAACACATAGGATACTTTTTACTTTTTGACGACCTCAATGGCAGAGTGGTCACCATGCCATCCGTAAGGTTGCGGGTTAGATTTCCGTGCGGGGTGAATATTTGTGTGAACCACTAATGTTTATCTCGGTCTGGGTGTGTGTGTGAATGAGTGTGTGCGTAGTTTCTGATAACTTAGCTAGATCCAGCCAGGACCGACGTCCTGGCTGTCGTACTACTAACATCATCGACAGTCGTTACGGGTAGTTAGAGCCCTCAAAAGTTTAGACCTTTGAGGGCTCTAACTACCCGTAGCGACTGATGATGTAAGCATCAGACCCTCAAAGGTCTGATGGCAGTCGCTTCACGTAAAATACTGACATTCCGCCAAATCTGGTTAAACTGAAAACCGACCCCAAATAGACATGGGATAAAGGTTCGGAAAAAGAAACAAAAATAATGAATTAAAAGGGATTCGCTTCGCTCGCTAAATCATTTTTATTTTTCTAGAAAAAGAAAGAATCTGAAATCAAACCTAGAAGGAGGCCCAAGAAGATAATAATCCCGCACAGAACGCCATCTGTCGTGATTCCCGGAAGAAAGATAGTTTACACAACAGCTGACAAACTGACATGCGCTGAGTGTGACTGCTTTCCTAAAGAAGAACCTTATTTGAAGAATAGGTAAATATATTGAGGGCTGGTTTTTCCATCGCCAAACAATTTATAATAAGAGCGTCGGTGGCGCAGGGGTTAATTTATTTATTTTAAGAAAGCTTACGGACTAATAACGATATATGTATAAATAAAGGTTGTAAAATAACAAAAAATGCCTATGACAAGCTTTCAAAAATTAACAAAAACAAGAAATTGCACTTAGAAATTAGCTACATAGAAATTTATTTTTTTACAAAAGACTTGTTTTTTTAACAATACTACCAATTTTCTAATACATATTTGAGTACTATTAGGTTACTATTTAGAAGAAATTAACAATTATAAGTATTATACATATTTTAAATATTGCTATATAAATTAAGGTAAATCTTTACTACATGTAAATTACTACTTTGATTTATAATTAAAGAAAAATTATAGGTCACTTATACCAAAAAATGTAAGGCCGTTGACTTCCGATCGGAAGGAGCCTGGTTCAAACCCCACCACGTACCAATGTGTTTTCAATTTTCGAATTCATAAGTACGTTAATTTCGACGTTCTTAAGGTGAAGGAAAACGTCGTGAGGAAACCTGCACACACCTGGGAAGAAATTCTAAGGTTGTGTGTGAAGTCGACCAACCCGCACTCGGCCTGTGGTTGACTAAGGCCTAATCACCCTAATTCAGGGTAGGCTCGTGCCCCTCGGTGGGGACATTATATGAGCTGATGATGATGAAACAATTTTTATTCGAGGAATAAAATTATAATGAAATAACTGACAAAATTTTAAAATTATTCCTCAAATAAAGTTATTGAGTCACAATCTTGTCTGTGCCGGCGGCCAAAATTGGAAGCTCCTATTGTCATTTTGATTTTAATGTCATTTGGATACATCTATACTAATATTATAAAGAAGTAAAGTTTGTGTGTTTGTATATTTGATAAATTGTAAGGGGTAATCTCGGGATCTACTGAACTGATTTTAAAAATTCTTTCACTCATGGAAAGCTAATTTATCAGTGCAGGACATAGGCTATATTTTATCCCGGTATTCACACGGAAACGCGGGTGAAACTACGGGGCGCTGCTAGTTTTCAACCTGACAACCAAAAGATGCGATTACAGCGACGCTGTCACCGGCACAGAAAAGATTGTGACTCAATACAGTGATGTTAAGCCTGAGGTGCCGGGTTCAACCCTAGTCCAGGAGTTTAGTGGTTTTATTTTTCTAGAAAACGTAATGAATGTCAGAAATCGCCCCCAACGTTATACGAGCTATCGGCCCGCGTTGTGGACCGATTCGAGCTGCCTGACGCTTTCAAATGGAGCGTGGAAGACGTCATGGATTGGATGGAGAATATTATTGGATTACCACAGTATAAGGTACGACTATCTCTAAAATAAATATTAAGAGGCAGATAAAAGAGTAACTTTGTAGGGGCTCGCATTTTTAAACACTGCTTAGTGACCGCACATAACCTCTCTTTTTAACCCCCGACGCAAAAAGAGGGGTGTTATAAGTTTGACGTGTCTGTGTGTGTGTGTGTATCTGTCTGTCTGTGGCATCATAGCTCCCGAACGGATGAACCGATTTAAATTTAGTTTTTTTTTTGTATTAAAGGGGACTTACTTACGTGCGAGTGTTCTTAGACATGTTTAATGAAAATCGGTTAACCCGTTTTAAAGTTTTGGGGGTTTGAAAGTAATTGTGTTGGGGGTTTTTTAAATTTTAATTTTAACCATTTTCTGCAAATCTAGACATGAATTGAAATAACTGTAACAACAGATATCAAATCTAACGCCGCTAGTTAACTGTATTATAGCCATACATAATCAGGCGAGGGTCTGAAGAAGATCAGGCGAGGTTCTGAAGATAGCCGAGGATTACACGCGTGTACCATACAACGTTTTTCAACACACTTGCGAAGAAAATAATAATAAAATATCATTTTTCGCTAATAAATAAACAGTTTTTCTATTCGCGCGCATCCAACACAACAATGGTGATCGGCCATAGGCTAAAAGAATATACTTATTAAAAAAAATCGAATGAATGGAATCAACCATAGACATACCAAAAGTAACGCAACATAGTTGAAGTTCTTTTTTAAAATTTATTAATACGATTTTTTTGGTATCAAAACTTTTTAAATATATCTTCTTTTTTCCAGGAATGTATATACGACAATCATATAAACGGAATGCGACTGCTCATGTTGGAAGACCCTTCGAAGCTGACTATGATCAATATACATGACTTCCAGCATATTAAAGTAAGAAATCTGAATATATATAAGTTGGTGACTGACTGACATAGTGATCTATCAACGTACAGCCCAAACCACTGGACGGATCGGGCTGAAATTTGGCATGCAGGTAGATGTTATGACGTAGGCATCCGGTAAGAAGGATTGTGATATACGCGAGTGAAACCGCGGGGCACAGCTAGTCTCTGTATATAGAAGGTAATTTTAACTGAGTGACTGATCTAACAACGCTCAGCTCAAACGCAAAAAGCACCAAAAACTGCAAAATAAACTCCTAAAATATGTATTTTGCTCTATTTTTAGTTTTCGACAAAAGAAATACATCATCTGTGAAAATGTCAACTGTCTAGCTATCACGGTTTATGAGATAAAGCCTGGTGACAGACAAACGAACAGAATGTAATAAAAACATCCTTTTGCAGCGCATAGTAGCCAGAATCCGTCAAGACTATGGCATGGACTTCATAAGATTTGCCAGAAGTGTGAATCTACCACCGCGCAGACTGCCGGTCCATCTAACATGGTTCTACTCGAGGACCGGACCCACTTGGGGGATTAGGAAGAATTGGAGCACGTAAGTTTGGATAGACCTATCCTCAAATTTTCAATCCTCCTAATTTTCATCGGTCTTTATGTCTACAAGTGGCGTAGCTTGCATGTATAGGTGTCCCTCCAAACTCAATCAAGTAGGTGGGGGTTAGGGGGGTTCGCCGTAGAAATCTCGCGCCGCGCAGGGCAGAGCAGAGCAGATTTTGTGTTGCATGGAACGTCGCGAGAGAGAGCAGGACAGACACATGTCTGGAACGTCGCGAGAGAGAGCAGGACAGACACATGTCTGGAACGTTGCAAGAGAGAGCAGGACAGACACATGTCTGCGTCGCACGTGCCTGCTCTGCCCTGCGCGGCCAGCGTCGCCTGCGTGTCACCATACGCCTTCGCTTATGGTTTAAAAATTGTTGCATGCTCTTCAAATTATAGAATATCGTATGTTAACTAAATGTTTCAGAACCGACGTTCTTCGGCATATGAAGATTCTTGATCCACCGCCTACACAGATGGATCATTGGGACCTTGTATGGTAAGTCAACTAAATATGTATGTATATACTTATTCTAGCAGTGCCCCGCAGTTTTACCCGCATAGTACCCGCTCCCGTAAGAATGCGGTGTTAAAAAAAACCTCTTGAATCACTCTCTCTCTAATAAAGACCGCATCACAATCCGTTGCGTAGTTTAAAAAATCAAATCGCACAAACATTCATAAGCAGTCGCTCTATGATTGATTTGTTAACTGGTTCTTGGCTAGCATAAGAGTTGGTATTCATTTTTCAAAAATCAAATCCAAAAATCCAAGTGGTTTTAGTTTTATCGAAATTGGTCTCGAAGTTCCTATTTCTTGTACTCATCTTGTTGTTTCGTATTGGGTCCACATCTCACATTTGAAAAATTCACCTGAATATTAAAGTATCATTTCGACACTTCCAGGTACTCAAAACCAGATTTTCCAAAAACCATGTTCGCTCGAGTACCCCAAATAAGAACAGAGCTGATAATACCTATTTATAAGAAGCCTCATGAAGTCTGTACGGAATATATGGTAAGTTTATTCAGAGGTAAAACATATCCTTCTAGGGAGAAGAGAAAAAGAAATAGATTAGTTATTTATGGTACAAGCGAGGTAAGTTGGCGATTACTTCCGAGGCGCTATTGAGGCCCGAGCCGTCAGGCGAGGGTCTGAAGATAGCCGAGGATAGTAATCATCAATACACGCGTGTACCATACAACGTTTTTCAACACACTTGCGAAGAAAATAATAATAAAATATCATTTTTCGCTAAAAAATTAACAGTTTTTCTATTCGTGCGCATCCAACACAACAATGGCGATCGGCCATAGACTAAAAGAATATACATACTTATATAAAAAAAAAATCGAATGAATGAATGAATGAATGGAATCCACCATAGACCTACCAAAAGTAAGGCAACATAGTTGAAGTTTGTTTTTAAAATGAATGGACATGATTTATTTAGGTATAGAAACTTTTATAAAAACAATGCAATTTTAAAAAGTATCTATAACTCACTAGTGAATAAAACGTGTCATTATTCAACTGTTTTCAAATAAGAGCACCCTTTATGAGCAAGTGTGTTGAAAAAATATTTTTCTCCTCAAATCTAATAAATGTGAACCATACTTGCCAATAAGAACAAAATACTTCAGAAATTACTTTTACATACAAAATTTTCACCTGAGCCGAGATTAGACCCTACTGCATTCTGGATGCATAATTCTCAAATAACCAATATCCTACTAATATTATAAAGCCGAATGTTTGTGAGTGTGGATTAGATGTATGGATGTTTGTTCCTCTTTCACGCAAATACTACTGAATGGATTTTAATGAAATTTGGTACAGATGTTCCTCATACCTAGGAATAACACATAGGATACTTTTTATCCCAAAATTCCAACGGGATAAGGTTCCACGCGGGGCACAAATAAACACTATGTTAAAAATATATCCAAATAATAAATTTCTTTCACAGGTGCCAAGAAAATTCAAAGTACAGACCAGCATACTAGACCGTCCACAGATGATTTGGATGCAGAAACAGCCTCAACTGTCTCCAATACCAAAGAAGAAGAAAAAGAAGAAAGAAAAGAAGAAAATAGAGTTCCTGATCAAGCCCGAATCGAGACTGCAGCCAAAGAAGATTGTTCTAGAAGGATTAAAGGGCAAAGATCTGGTTTTGGCCAGAAGATTGATGCCTAAACCTAAATTCTTCTCTTAATTTGTGATTTGGGAAGGTCTAAATTTATGGTAGAAAGAAATTTATAGAGGGAATTTTGACAAGGCGTCCTAAAATAGAACATTCTGTTAACAATTTAAACCACAAAAAATAACAGAATTTGCGTTTTAAAACATGCTAATAAAGATTCTAAAATCTAAAGACGAAAAAAATAATGTTTGCTTCAAAACCGATCGACCTTCTTGATTCTGAACAAATAGAAACAAAATCATTGAACGAATACTTATTAGATGGACTATTTAATTGTTTTTTAACTAAATAAATATAATTTTGAATATATTACTTATTTAGTTTTGTGTTAGATAACTGGGCCCTGATTCTCTAAACTATTAAGCTGTGATAATGCTACTCAAATGTGTTTTAATATCAACATTATGGCCGTTTTTTGGCATTTGTCATTTTGGTATTCTCTTAGTGACAACTACTCCGCTGACTCAATGGCTCCATCAAACTTAGATGGTTGTCATGGAAACAGTATTCTGACGTTTATTTGTCAAAATTTTTATATGCAACAAAGACCACTGAGACACCATAGCCATATGAATAAATTTAGCAGAATACCAAATTTTTGACACTCTCGTTATGGTGCCTCAATATCAACATATTGTCTGATCAATAATGTCAAATTGCAGACTTAGGCCCCAGGACTACCGAATTATCGAATCAAACACTAGGCTCATGTGTGTACGCGCTTCTTTATTTTTACAAAGGTTTTATTCGAGGTGAGTTTAGCAGTCTCGTCGGCCAAGGTAACTTCTACCAATGTGACGGCTTTGGTACGGGCAGTAATAACCAAAAAAAATTGTATCGCCTTCCGTGTTGAGGTCAGCCTGCCTAGCATGACTGTGCGTGATAAATGATATAGACACCACGAAATAATATCGATTTTGCGAGCATGACCAAATGAATATGGCGTAGTACGATTTGATAAAATTAAATATGGCGGCTATATTTATTATATTTTGACAGCTGGATGTCAATAAATAGTTATATCAATTTCGCGAGCATGACCAAATGTCATAAAATTAATCATGTGGTAAAATTAAATGGCGGGCATTTTTATCAAATTTTGACAGTTGGATGTCAATAAATCGCTGTATCTATCGCGTTTTCGAAGTCATGCTAGCCTAGCTGATGTCAGTCACTTATCATGTGTTTACATTCTACCATGGTACCTTGCACACAATACGGTCCTCACTCCATATTTTATTGCTGTAAATATATAGAGCTCCATACCACCGTGAGCCGAGAACGGGAGGACTCACGATGGTTATGTGGGGCTCTCCCTTCTTTGCGTGTCGACTAATAATTTGGAGGACCAGAACTCGACCACCGATATGGCACTATCAGTGGCCTTGTAAAAGTCCTCGCGTGTGCAGGTGTAGGGACACGCACGGCAAGTTATTTGCTGTTGGTCCTATCGTCGATCCCTCTACAACACAGCGACTTCCGTCTGCGTTACATTGGGGTGCCGTAGGGGGATTACTACCACAACGATCCGTTTGCTGTGCTATAGGATCTTATAATCTATTTTTTTCACTAACCTGTATAGCAATAATGATGGTGTCATTCTGCACCGGTCCGAATATATCTTCGTTGTAAATGTTTTGTGCGTCGTTGTACCTTTGTATTGATCTTTGGATGTCTGTCACATTTTTTGGACCTATTTTCTCTGTTGTATTTGCTGTAAAATGAAAAAAATATGTTAGAGCTTCTAATTTTATGATATTTTTTTTCAGGCTGGTTATCAATTTAGGTTACATAGTAGGATGTTACAGTTAAAATTCATAACCGCAGAAACCTGCTTTTAAGTTCCAAAATCAAACATATTACACTGTCGAGTTCATACCATAAATATAGTACACATAGAGCAGGGAAGTCAGGTCTCCAGTTGTACCTCGTTTAAAAAGGGAGAGACGATCGCCGCACCCTATCTGTCTCTCTCTCCTCTCGCATGCGCCAAAAGACATGCAAAAGACGCGTCACCTCAAGTCACCTCTATGCCTTTACTGCGCATGTGTCAGTAGAGAGAGACAGTTAGAGTACCGCGTTATTCTTTCTCTTTCTAACCATAGGATGTTTCCGCTTACAGGCAGCCGTATGCCTTCCCTGCTCTATGTGTATTAACTCTATGGTTCATACCCAAATGCTTAACCACGCGTGCGACAGGGACGGACTGACTTGTCATGATGACTGTGACGTGCGACATCACTTTGAGTGACATTCACAGGCACTATACGTGTGTAAAGTGTCTATGTGTTGCTCGCGCCAACTTTAGAGAAATAACCAATATGAGGTAATGATGATGGATAAGCGAAAAACGTTCTTACTTGTACTATTCCTAGGGTGCACAGTCAAATATCTGTGCAATTCTTGAGGCACTAAAGCTAATACTTGTTCCGATGTATCATTGGCGTTCATAAGCTCTTCTGAAAACATAAAATTAAAATATTAAATACTGTAAATTACAATAATGCAGTTAGTTCGTAATAGTGTCAATAGATGGCGTTGTACAATTTAGTATGACAGATTGAAGTGTCGTATCGTTTCGCTTGCTATTGTCTGTCTTGTCTTGCTACTTAAAATTTGGTACAGGGGTAGCTTATGGTCCGGGAAAGGACATAGGCTACGTTTTATCCCGAAATTCCCACGTGATCGGGAACTACGCGGGTGAAACCGCGGGGCACAGCTAGTTTTTTATAAACTCCGAAACCTTAATAAATATGACAAGTTTAAGACAACGCCATCTATGTAACGCAACACGAACTAACTGCTAAAAAACCCAAGCGCAATAGAGACTGTAGTGACAAAAAAAACATTAATTACTATACTTAAGAAATATACACATATAAAAACGAATATAAATATAGCCCACATATTTATGTAATAGACTAGCTTGCGCTAGCGGATTTGCTCACAGTGTGCAAAAATAGAATGTGCAATAATTGTAAGTGGAACACAATGAAAAAAGAGTACCACCCATAAAAAAACAGTACTTAGGTACTATCAGCAAATGTATCAGTAACATACACTATCAGTAATAATGTTACCAGTTTTACCAAAGTAACAGATGCTATCAGTAATCATGGCAAATGTAATTGACAGTATTATTACAGTAACAGATTTTATCAGTAATAATGTTACCATAGTAACAGATGCTATCAGTAATCATGGGAACTGTAATTACCATATTAACAGACTATATTACCGAAGTAACATACATCATCAGTAATAAATGACATACGTATTATTGCAGCATAACCTGTGTGTTGGATACGCTGATGTTATTGTATCATTACCACCTCTTTATAATTGTAACAGTCATCAGTGAGGTCATTTATCATCATACTTATGGCCGTTCTTAATATTCGATCTGTCAATATCTTGCTTCTCTTTTCCGAACCTTTATCCCATGTCCATTTGGGGTCGGTTTTCAGTTTTAACCAGATTTGGCGGAATGTCAGTATTTTACGTGAAACGGCTGCCGTCAGACCTTCACAACCCAGAGGTCTATACGACATTTTTTGGTTAAACCAAATGTTAGACTATTGAGGGCTCTAACTACCCGTAACGACTGTCGATGATGTTAGTAAGACAGCTTGACGACGGAAAACCGTATAATTTGTCATTTTACGGGGTGTTCCCACTAGTTCGAATGAGTAGTCTTACCAGTTGAACTACCGGGAAGTTCCTTCCCAGTAGACTTGCTGATAGACTTCGCTGGTGTTATTTTTTTCTCGTTAGTTTTACTTTGTCAAAATGTATAAAACATAGACCTCGTAATTGACAGACAGACGCTTTATTATGTCTAAGAAAAAACACTTATACTAATGAATAAAATCTAATATATAAAATTCTCGTGTCACAGTTTTCGTTGCCATACTCCTCCGAAACGGCTTGGCCGATTCTCATTAAATTTTGTAAGCATATTCAGTAGGTCTGAGAATCGGCCAACATCTACCTTTCATCCCGAAATTCCTACGGGAACGGGAACTACGCGTGTGAAACCACGGGGCGCAGCTAGTACACTATATGAGTTTGGTTTTATTTCAAAATTAACCCTTTATGGTTATGCTCTTCTGGTACTTCTAATAAACTCTCCAAGATCAATTACTTTATTTAATTTTACATACATTTGTGACAGATAAACAGAGTTTTGTATCCGTTGACAAGCAAGATCATAGACAGATTGAATATTGGGAACAGCCGTTAGTGTAACAGACACTATCAGTTATCAGTAGTATCAGTACGAACATAATATTCTCTCATTCTCACTTTGACAGAAGTCGACTATTCCTAATTCATAATTTTTTTCTTCGTAACATTTCCCTGACTATCAGCTATTAGTATTTGTGCTAAAACATCGAAAATATTGACAGAGAAATCTGTTATGTACGTTGTGTTATTTACATACAAAAATTGATAAATAAAAGAAATATACTTGAATTTTAATTAAATATCACATATACCCTCATTGTGAGAAATATCGACATTTAATTAGTCAATATCGAAGCTTACACATCAATAAAATTGTTATGTACAATTTAAAATCGTCCTTATTTGTGATGGTGCAAGGTAGAAAGTTCCCTAACAATCTCTCTATCACCTCATTACACCGACTGACTCCTATGTTCATTACCTGTATCTAGGGTATCACAAACTACGGACACACATTCATACACACAGATCGAGATAAACATTTGTGGATCACACATAATAACATAATCAATCCCTCTATCACCTCATTACACCGACTGACCCCTAACTATGTTCATTACCTGTATCTAGGGTATCACAAACTACAGGCACTCACATTCATACATTCTATAATTTTTCTTTTCTTTCACGGCTAAACTACTGAACCGATTGACTTCAAATTTGGTACAGAAGGTAGCTTATGGTCCGAGGAAGGACATAGGCTATATTTTATCCCGAAATTCCCACGGGATCGGGAACTATGCGGGTAAAACCGCAGGGCACTAGTATACATAATATACCTGTCTCAGCCCTCATCTCTAACTCAAAAAAACTAACTACCTGTGTTACTATCTAGGCCACGCAATTAAAAAAATATTTTCACCGTAATTTTTTTCCTTTTTAACACCATAATGTCTTCCTTATATTCTAATCTTTCCTTGTTATCATATGTCCCTGTCATTATGCATTTTAACAACGTTTTCCTTAATATCATAAATAGTAACAATTGAAGGTTTAAAGTGAATTCGTTCAATGTTGCTGTTATTTGTTTTTAAAAAAGTTTTATTTATCCATCTGTAATTCTTTTTAAGCTTTCACTAAATAGTATAACAAAGTCGCTTCCCGCTGTCTGTTCCTATGTATGCTTACATCTTTAAAACTACGCAACGGATTTTGATGCGGTTTCTATGAGTGATTCATGGGGATGGTTTATATGTAGTGTGATCCCATGGGATTGGGTTCACACTCGGGTAAAACCGCGGAGTGCTGCTAGTTAATATAGTTTTGGGTGGTCATGTTATAGATATAGAAGAACCAATGACAAATGGTTTCACTTGCGGTGCGTTTATATAATATAGGCTTAGGTGGCTACTCAGCCACTAAAAACTCACCCACTGGGTGAGTAGCCACCTTGTGATTTTCTTAGTGGTCATCTCAGCCAGTACTTTAGCCGATTGTGGGTGAGCCAACTACTCCAAATTTTGGACGTCGTCCTCTCACCCACTTTACTAAACTTAACCTGGGAGACCGTACTAACACTGTCAAATGTTACATTGTTTAGATATATCGCGCGATTTTGGGACAAAAGTACCAGGCAAACATGGGTTATTAGGAGTTTTACATACAAGTTCAAGTTTTTAGTGGCTGAGTAGCCACCTAAGCCTATAATGTATAGCTAAGCGGCGCTCTTGTGTGAGTAACAGGTGCAACTCCCTCCACCTCCCTCCACCTACTTCTGTTCAAAGCAGCTTCTTTCACCTCCTTATACGACATGACAACGACCCTATCTTTTACTAGCTAGCGTATCACACATACCAAAAAAACAATAAACAGTCGCTGCGGCCGAAATCGGCTATGAAAGCTTCATCATTATCATCACACATACTCTTTACCCATCACCAACAAGGACGATAGGCTATGAAAGCATAATCATCATCATCATCATCATCACACATACATATCACATACTCTTTACCCATCACCAACAAGAACGATATAACAATAAAAATAATTAAAAATAATTATAAACAAAAATTACGAACACAACATGTAGAGAAAAAAATCGAAAAAAAACCTTCTATTTCTTTTAAAGTATCTTTGTTAGTTTCTGATGGGTTTGGCGTAGTTATTTCTAATTTTAATTTATCTGTAAAGATTAATAAACATATTATTTTAAACGTTCATAGCTCATAGAAACTCGAGATCTGTGCAGTTAAGCTACGTCTACCACCTTTATAATAGTGATGGTTGGCCGATAACCGCAGAAAAGATCGTTTAAAAATATAATACCCTGTGGCGACTATAGTAAAGTAGCTTTAGCCCAACACTGGTGCATAACAAAAGTTATTATTTTTATGATATTTAAACTACAATTTAATATTATTGCCGCCCAGTGTAGCTCACCAGATCAGTAGTTATGCCACAGGAAAAGAGCTATCAGAACAGATCATCAATTCATATTATATGCCTTAAATAAGATAACATAATCATTCACTACATCATCTCATTACAGTAACTGACCCCTAACTGAGTTCGAAACTTGTATCTGGGGTATCAGAAATGTGAATGAGTACGTGCGTAGGCACACACTCATTCACACACACACCCAGACCGACACAAACATTTGTGGTTCACACAAATATTCACCCCGCACGGGAATCGAACCCGCAACCTTACGGATGGCACTCCGGCATGGTGACCACTCTGCCATCTAGGTCGTCGAATAACATTTATGTCTTCATGACAGACAACAGCAAGCTAAAATATCATAAAGATGAGAAACAGATTCCATCACTAATTATGCCACCTTATCAAGTAATGAAAACATTAATACCGACATATCATATTAAAACAAAGAGTATCATTATCAATGATTTTTCTATAATAACACAAACTATCAGTAGTCATCAAATCATATAACACCCCAACACATCCGTGATTTTCCCATCATATCACACACTATCAGTAGATATTATGCCATCATAACAGCTATCAGTAGCTATCAAATCATATTTATCATCTGGTGAGCCACACACACCCAAAAAAACACAAGAGCCCATGAAGTAAAATCTGAAATTACGGTGCAAAAAATAAATTTAAAAACCTGTGCCTGTCTTAAGTTTTACCAATAAGTTTTTCAGTTGAATCTCAGTATGTTTTATATCTGAAAATTGAATAGGAAATTGCTTGAAACTACGTCATCAGAACTTTTTTTTATATCAAGTGACGAGACGAGCGATGTGGTCACCTGATGGTTAGAGACACGCCTGCACATTACAGACACAGTGTACAACAGTGAGCGAGTCTCTCATGCCCAGTAATTTCTACCATCTGTTATGGTAGGAATTTTGACGTCAATACTCTGTTACAGTAGGAATTTTAACGTCACTACTCTGTTTTGGTAGGAATTTTGATGTCACTACCTTATCAGTAACATAGTACAAAGTTTGCTTTGTTTGAAATTAGATGGCGATGTATAATGTGTCCGGATAAAAAATGTCTATTACCTACATCTATCTTCAGCTTACCTATACACCCCTATTTTGAATTCGAGATACTTAATTACACAGCTAATGTAAACGACGGGTGACAATATAATGGTGAAGTTAGGTTTTTTCTTTTGCTTTTATTTAAAAAGTTATGATAAGTCATATATGCCGAATTTTAATGTCATTCTACACCGAACAACAGGCGAACGCTGCGATACACAGCTGAGCGCGGTCATCGACCCGAGCCGTCACAGAATACTTGATAGCTAGTCTGGTAATACGGCATTTATTTAGTATTTTTTAAAGATAAGTAATTGACTATCATTTTTGATATATTTATTGGATATATGGATTTAGTTACTGCTACAGATATTCTGATTTTAATAAGTCCCGTAATTTCAAAATAGGAGTGTATTCAAAATCATTTTTTTAAACCCCAGCAGAAAGGGGTGTTAATAAAGGATAACTTTGTTTCCAACCAGTTACACTGACCAACAGCGAGATTTTACGGATGTTTTATACGCAATTAATAAACTATGTAATAAACTATGACCACGATAGGATTGGTGCTTAATTTTTGTATTACATAACGAACAGAATAGAATTTCATCTTCTTTATCCTTTTCCTTCCCTATGGCTTGGCGAGCACTGCGATTAAACATGTTATGGCTAACACCGCGACAAATAAGTAGCAAATTGCCATTTAAAAACAGTCATTGACTATAGGGTAGTTGCTTAATTTTGTCAAACGCGCGCGTTTAATCGCTTTGCTTGCCTTAGTTTACCTGCAAGCTTAAAATAAAATAAATTAAATACACATACCTTCTCTATACATGCCCCCACTCGAAGCTGAGAGCATGATTTGTAGCCAAACGCAAAACAGACATAGTATACCCACGACCCTCGCCAAAGATCCATATTTTAACCGCGGCATCTCTCTCACGCGATAGATGGCGTTAAAAGCATTGTAGTCACTATTTAGTTGGCAGCTCTACCGCTAGATGGCGTTAGAAGCATTGCAGGCACTATTTAGTTCGCAACTTTTCCGGTAGATGGCGTTGTTTCATAGTTTGTTTGATTTAGATTTCGACTAGATTCTGTTGCATTGAACTTCTTATTGTATCTGGAATTAAGAGAAATCATTTTATTAGTTTACATATTAATTAATTTATTTTTTAAAGACGACGGCGTAAAGCCAAATAAATATATTCAACAGCTATAGTTTGCAAAATCTAGGATGATCTCTGTGACATATGTTAAACTTTCGTTCATAGGGTTGGCAGGATCTAAATCTATGTCGATAGAAATTATCGATGTTTATGACTATTAAAGATGATAATGTTAAATTATATTGAGATTAAACGTAAACGTAACTAGGTACTAAATTAAACGAATATTTTAATTACAAAAAAATATATTTTTAACACACTTGCTCATAAAGGGGCTCTTATTTGTGCAAAAACAGTTGAATAATGACACGCTTGATTCACTAGTGAGTTATAGATATTTTTTTAAATTGTTTAGTTTTAAAAAAGGTTCGATACCAAAATAAATCGTGTCCATACATTTTAAAAACAAACTTCAACTATGTTGCCGTACTTTTGGTAGGTCTATGGTCGATGCCATTCATTCATTCATTCGTTTTTTTTTTAATAAGTATATTCTTTTAATCTATGGCCGATCACCATTGTTGTGTTGGATGCGCGCGAATAGAAAAATCTGTTTATTTATTAGCGAAAAATGATAATTTCTTCGCAAATGTGTTGAAAACGTTGTATGGTACACGCGAGTATTGATGATTACTATCCTCGGCTATCTTCAGACCCTCGCCTGACGGCTCGGGCCTCAATAGCGCCTCGGAAGTAATCACCAACTTACCTCGCTTGTACCATAAATAACTATTATTTATATTATAAGTATTGTGGTTTCGGTAGCTCTGTCGGTTTAGATGAGCTACGCATGAGCATGGCATGGTCTTAAGTTCAATCAAATGTCAGTTGAAGTGACAAGGCCAAAAATAGAAAAAAAATAAGAGCTCAAAAATAAACTTTCGTATCACTACATGGTATAAAACAAAGTCGCTTTCTCTGTCCCTATGTATACTTACTTAGATCTTTAAAAATACGCAACGGATTTTGATGCAGTTTGTTTTAATAGATAGAGTGATTCAGTGGGAAGGTTTTTAGCATAATTTTATCCACATATTCCTACGGGAACGGGAACTACGGGTGAAACCGAGGGGCACAGCTAGTATTATATATAGTATAAAGTATAAATAATTGCATCACAATAAAATCCTTCCTCTTAATAATATTAGTATCTTCTATAGATAACGGTGTCTCTATTAATCCATATTTCCTCTCTTTTTTCTTGAGTATGAGAAACAAATACTTTATATTGACAACCAAATGGTGACCCTGTTTGCTATGCCAAAGGTCACGAGTTCAAGGTTGATTCAAGACAAACATTTTGCGTGCAAGATGTCGCATTATGAAATGTTATTGTCGTTTTCTGGGCGTTTTATATCTACTATAATAACATAACATAATCATTCCCTCCATCATCTCATTACAGTAACTGACCCCTAACTAAGTTCGTAACTTGTATCTAGGGTATCACAAACTACGCACACACTCATTCACACACACAGACCGAGACTAACATTTGTGGTTCACACAAATGTTCTATACTAGCTGTGCCCCGCGTGGAACCTTATCCCGTGGGAATTTTGGGATAAAAAGTCCTATGTGTTATTCCTAGATATGAGAAACATCTGTACCAAATTTCGTTAAAATCCATTCAGTAGTTTTTGCGTGAAAGAGGAACAATCATCCACACATCTAAACATCCACACTCACAAACATTCGGCTTTATAATATTAGTAGGACTATACATCAATGTCAAACGCAATCATAGAAACGTAGAATACCATAGCTCTGCCGGGCTAGCATGACTTCGATATGATATAGCGATTTATCGACATCCAACTGTCAAAATATGATAAAAATACCCGCCATATTTAATTTTTCACATCGTACCACGCCGTGATTCATTTGGTCATGCTCGCGAAATCAATATTATTTCGTGGTGTCTATATATTTTATCACGCACAGTCATGCTAGGGGGGCTGATGGAAAGGCACCTTAGTACCTATAGAAAAATACAGCATAATAAAAAAAACAATTATTTTTAAGCACCCTATTAAAGTTTTTATGCATGCGTATAAAGTTCACTTATCACTAATTTTATGACATTATTATTGCATTTCTACTCTTAAATCATTATATTTTTTATTAAATTGGCACGTTTCAATTAATATTTAAGAGAAATAATATTTATGGTACAAGCGAGTAAAGTTGGTGATTACTCACGAGGCGCTATTGAGTCTGAAAATAGCTGAGGATAGTAATAATCAATACACGCGTGTACCATACAACGTTTTTCATCACACTTGCGAAGAAAATAATAGTAAAATATCATTTTTCGCTAATAAATACAAAACAGTTTTTCTATTCGCGCGCATCCAACACAACAATGGTGATCGGCCAAAGACTAAAAGAGTAAAAGAATATACTTATTAAAAAAATCGAATGAATGAATGAATGGAATCGACCATAGACCTACCAAAAGTAAGGCAACATAGTTGAAGTTTGGTTTTAAAATGTATGGACGATTTTTGAAAAAAAATTGAAATCGGAGCAGTAGTTTCGGAGCCTATTCGTTACAAACAAACAATCAAATCTTTCCTCTTTATAATATTAGTTTAGACATAATATTAATAATATGTTAACCTTGATTTTATGTAGTACTTATATAATATAATACCTACTAATGTATTTGAATGGCAGCCAGTCGATAATGTAACAGTTTATCACCTATTGTCCTTTATATACTTAAGTATTTAACTTATACATAGGTCACATACAACACATATTTAAAATTCGATCTTGAAGGATAATCCTTACTACTATCTTTATCCTTATTAATGCGAAAGTAACTCTGTCTATCTGTTTGTCTGTTACCTTTTCACGGCTAAACTACTGAACCGATTGACTTGAAATTTGGTACAGGGGTAGCTTATGGTTATAGACTATGCCAGCGGGAAAGGACATAGATTATGTCATCATCATCTCCCTGCCCTTGTCCCACTTAAGTGGGGTCGGCACAATATGTTTTCCTCTTCCACTCGCTTCTATCACTCGTCATACTCTCATTAACTCCTTCCATATTCATATCCTTTTTCACACACTCCATCCAACCCTTCTTTGGCCTCCCTCTTCCAATGTTTCCTTTCACACACAGATCCATAGTTCTCCTAGCAATATGGTGTTCTGGCCTCCTCATCACATGCCCATACCATCCCAATCTAGCACTCCTTATCTTTCCTACAATCGATGCAACTTTCAAACTATGTATTATCCCGAATTCCTACGGGATCGGGAACTATGCGGGTAAAAGCGCAGGGCACGGTTAGTTCGTAATAAAGACATTTAGGCAAAAAAAACTCATCTAAATTCGTAATGATTTATTTATTTTATTTTTATTTTTAATGATATCCATAATATCTTATGTAATCTGTTTTTTAGGAAGTCCATTTCAAAAATTTAACTAAAAACGGTTCAGCCATTAACAGACAGACAAGTTATTTTCGTATTTAATATGCCTATTTGTATAGATATCACTGTTCATTTTATATGACCATTCATATTCAAATACTGTACTAAGCATTTACGGTGTTAGGGTCAAAACACAAAACCGTTATGTTATGCATGCCAAATGCATTTTTTAACCGACTTCCAAAAAAACAGGAGGAGGTTCTCTATTCGACGCGTATGTTTTTTTTTTTTTTGTGTGTTTGTTACGCGATTTCTTTGTAATCATGAATGGAGCATTTTAAAATTCTTGTTTCATTAGAAAGCGGATATTCGCGAAGTGGTCCCATGTCAAGGAAATCAGGATCTGATGATGCGATCCAGGAAAAATCGAGGAAAAACCCGCAACAATGTAGGCTGGGGTGTCGATTGACATTATTAAAAGTAAAACTACCTGTGACCCGTGGTTTTGCTCGCGATATTCTTGATACCATAAGAATTTCTGAATGAAATTTTTTTGGCTGTATTCTTTCGTATTTAAATCAAATGCTGTTCACAATTCATGGGTTTTAGATATAAAAATGTCCTGTTTTTTTATTCGTTAACACACACTGAAATAAACCCGAACCTACAACATTTTTTTTTAATGTTTTTTTATACTATTATAGGTACCTATTACACATATATCTTCAGAGCGTTTTCATAAAACTTTTCGTAAAAAAATATATTTAGATATTACAAACAAACACTGCACCAGATTAGATTGTATATATTATTTTAATTAATAAATAGACAGTATAAACGTCATCCTCTATTTTCGTTTTTATTTTGACTTTGATTAATTTTCTAAAAAGTTCTTATACCTTTGTGGTTATAAAGAAGTTTTATAATAAAATGGTGGTTTAATTGGGATGATGAAGTTAAAAAGAAGTAATAAAATGCAGGGTTGTGTTAGATTATGAATCATGAGTAACATCAGCTCATGGGACAGGATTCAAGCGGTACCCGTGGAGGCTGAACTGCTCGACACTTATAGAGCAGCGAAAAAATCCCTGCAAGAAGCTATTGCCCTCGCAACTCTCGCGGCAATCTTGGGAAACGACCTCTCCTTGCCAAATGTAGTCTCTGATATGGTGAGCGAGGAGAGGTCTTGGATTGAGTGCGATGCCCTCTCCACTAATACTATCCGCAGCAGAAGGTTGGGCAGACGGAAGCGGGACTTTGGACTTTGTCCTGCAACCGCCATACGCCCGACCTGCGGCAGTAATCCCCGGGGGGAGATCCACTGCCGCCATATAGGCCTCGAGGTGGCGCGCGGTACTTTCGGTAGGGGGTAACTCAACATCTGTCACCTAGAGCTATATTCTAGCTCGGAGGAGAAACCCTTAACAGGGTAGAGGCGCGTCCGGGATCGTAGTAGCGTGCAGCCGCGATCTTCCGGTTTCGGCCATAAGCGCACAGGTGGCACACCAAGGGGTTTTAGTCGGTAAGCGCGTCGCCGCTCTATCTTTGCGGCGCGGAGTCCGACATACCCTGTCGTTCCCCTGGACAGAGGAAAGACGTAAAGTCTTCCTCCCACAAAAAAAGGATTCAAGTGATCCACGAGTCAAAAGCTCTTCTGGAGGAAAATTTAAGCGTCTTTTGTAGAAGGAGACTTGCTTCCCACTAAAAAGTTTAAAATAAGGTTAATTTAAAAAAATAAAAAACCGACTTCAGCACTAAAAAGTAAGAAAATAATTTAAAATAAACGATATTATTAATACATATTTACAATTTATAATTAGTTACTTTTGAAGTCGGTGACAGCCAAAGCCTTCATTAATATTATAGGCGCGTCTCGTGCTATCTTATAAGAAAAAAAAACTATCCTGGGCTGGCACTGACTCCAAAAGTAACTTATTATAAATTGTAAATATGTATTAATAATATCGTTTATTTTAAATTATTTTCTTACTTTTTAGTGCTGAAGTCGGATTTTTATTTTTTTAAATTAACCTTATTTTGTGGATGCTTATGATATGACAACAAAAAGAAATAATGATACTAAATAATAAAGATATAGAAAAAATAACAAAATGTCTTATAAGTCAGAATTAAATAAATAAATAAAAACTTGTATATTTTCGTTTCATCTACACTTACGTTGTAATTCCTGAACTTTACTCATTTTAATTTTTAGCCGTTTTTAGTGAAAAATGGAGCAAAAAGGGGGGAGGTAAACTTGAAAACCGTCAACCTGTCCCGTGGGACGCCCTCCCGCCAGGTCGACCGATGACCTGAAGAAGGTGGCGGGTAGCGGCTGGATGCGCCGAGCTGAGGAGCGAGTGTGGTGGCGCGGCATGGGTAAGGCTTATATCCAGCAGTGGATAGTAACGGGCTGACGATGATGATGATGATGAATCTTGAAAATGTATTATTATAGTAATTTGGCGTTGTGAATTCGTCACAATTCGCTGTTTTGTGTTTCGGCCCTTAATTTCAACACTGTGTAACGCCAGTCACCAATTAAACCATGATAATTAACATTTTCAACAGTAAGATAACGCGCATAAATTATCTATTTCTTTTACATAACAACGTACATAATATGTATCTTTCTTTTTCCAAACCTTTATTCCATGTCTATTTGGGGTCGGTTTTCAGTTTAACCAGATTTGGCGGAATGTCAGTATTATACGTGAAGCGACCGCCATCAGACCTTCACAACCCAGAGGGCTATACGACATTTTTTGGTTAAATGTTAGACTTTAAAGGGCTCTAACTACCCGTAACGACTGTCGATGATGTTAGTACGACAGCCGGGACCGACGGCTTTACGTGCACGGAAACGCTCATTAAAATAAAAATGTACTGTATATGGTTACTAAATAATACTATATCATCACTACATAGTATAAAACAAAGTCGCTTTCTCTGTCCCTATGTATGCTTACATCTTTAAAACTACGCAACGGATTTTGATGCGATTTATTTTAATAGATAGAGTGATTCAAGAGGAAGGTTTATAGCATAATTTTATCCCCATATTTCTACGGGACCGGGAACTACGCGGGTGAAACCGCGGGGCGCCGCTAGTATACAATATTATAAAGTGGAAAAATTTTTTTGTTTGTAACGAATAGGCTCCGAAACTCCTGAACTGATTTCAAAAATTCTTTCACCATTACATAGCTACATTCACCCTGAGTAATAGGCTATATTTTGTCCCCGTATTCCTACAGGAACGGGAACTATGCGGGTGAAACCGCGGGGCGCTGCAAGTTATATTATATTTAGGGCCTATTTCACCATCTTCAAGTAAAGTTCCGACTACTCACAAGTTTTGTCTTTGTCACTTGATATAAAGTAAGAAAGAGACAAAACTAACTTTACTTGGTGAGTAACGTTACTTGAAGGTCGTGATATAGGTCCTTAGCTTAATTACTATATAATTATTATAATTGTAAGTGCAGTTAGCAAAAAGCAACCCATTCTGTTATTTTGTCAAATGATGTAAACGCTGTAACTTATGTTGGGGACCCAATCTAAATAAATAAATAAAATAAATATAGTTATTTATGGTACAAGCGAGGTAAGTTGGTGATTACTTCCGAGGCGCTATTGAGGCTTGAGCCGTCAGGCGAGGGTCTGAAGATAGCCGAGGATAGTAATCATCAATACACGCGTGTACCATACAACGTTTTTCAACACATTTGCGAAGAAATTATAATTTTTCGCTAATAAATAAACAGATTTACTATTCGCGCGCATCCAACACAACAATGGTGATCGGCCATAGATTAAAAGAATATACTCATTAAAAAAAAATCGCATGAATGAATGAATGGAATCGACCATAGAGCTAGCAAAAGTAAGGCAACATAGTTGAAGTTTGTTTTTAAAATGTATGGACACGATTTTTTTTGGTATCGAAACTTTTTTAAAACTAAACAATAAAAAAAAAACTATAACTCACTAGTGAATCAAGCGTGTCATTATTCAACTGTTTTTGCACAAATAAGAGCCCCTTTATGAGCAAGTGTGTTGAAAAATAAATTACTTAACTGACTGACCTTAAGTTCAAGCTAACAGCTAAAACGTCTGCGTTCGCCAAAGAAATTTATATAACTAATGTATTTAAAGTACGGAATTAAAAGAAATGGAACATTTACAAACTCGCGGGCAAGTTATAGTAAACATTTGATACTAAAACATCAACATTCGTATTTTTTATATTAGTATTAGCGTTTCATAACAATAGTGTATTTAGTCATTTGTGCGCTCGTGCCGCAGGTATATTATAAAGACTCACTTGTACATAGCTATAGAGTCACAATCTTTTGACAACCTCGATGGCAAAGTGGTCACCATTTCGTAAAGTTGCGGGTTCGATTCCTGTGCGGGGTGAATATCTCAGTCTGGATCAGTGTCAGTCTGGATGTGTGAATGAGTGTGTGCGTAGTTTCTGATACCCTAGATACAAATTACGAACTTAGTTAGGGCTCAGTTACTATAATGAGATGATGGAGGGAATGATTATGTTAGGTATAGCACAAAGACCCACTAGCTATGGAGTCACAATATTTTTTGTGTCGGTGACAGCGTCGCTGTAATCACATCTTTTGGTTGTCAGCCCCCCTAGCATGACTGTGCGTGATAAAATATATCGACACCACGATATAATATCGATTTCGCGAGCATGACCAAATGAATTATGGCGTGCTACGATATGATAAAATTAAATATGGCGGCTATATTTATTATATTTTCACAGTTGGATGTCGATAAATCGCTATATCATATCGCGTTTCCGATGTCATGCTAGCCCGGCAGTTTATTGAAAATGTATCCAAATGACATTAGAGTCACAATGACAATAGGAGCTTCCAATTTTGGCCGCCGGCACAGAAAAGATTGTGACTCAATGGTATTTTGACCCGTAATTTTGACGGACAGACATCATTCACTGTCACATATTGTCTCCTTGGTGTATTAGCACTAAGTCTCTAATCTGCAGAACGTATTGCTTAACGCATAACCCACTTTTACGGCATGCGGTACAACCAGTTTTCATTAGCACATCATGTACGGTGGTATTTGTTTTTACAACCGTTTTATTTATTTACTAGATGACCCGGCATACAGTAAATAAGTTTTGTAAATTAACTTTTTTATAACCTTATCCTGTGGGAATTTTGGGATAAAATAGCCTATGTCTTCTCCCGGACCATAAGCTACCCTTGTACCAAATTTCAAGTCAATCGGTTCTGTAGTTTAGCCGTGAAAAGGTAACAGACAGACGAGAGAGATGTTATTCCTATTTATAAGGGACTTCTGCACCAAATTTCGTATAAATCACTTCAGCCGTTTAGACGTGAAGAAGTAACAAACAAACACACACACAGTCCTTCAATCCCTAAAAATATTAGTGTGATATGATTAAGAAACGAGACGAGCTAGGTGGTCACCTGATGGTAAGCAAAACCGAAAGTGAAACCGCGGGGCGATGCTAGTGCGATAATGTAGTAACTACTCAGACGGAATCATGCAAGAGTTCTATTAAGGTGCTCCTTCACCGGGAGCATTCGCGTGTAATGTAATGTTACAGATTTGAGCATTACATCAGTGAACGAGGAGAACCGAGCGTTACAATGCGCACCTTGTAATTTATTAATTGCAATTTGTAATTATTACACGCGAATGCTCGTTAGTCAGGGAGGTATTGTAATGTAATGCTCAAAGACGAATCTGTAACGTTACATTACACGCGAATGCTCCCGGTGAAGGAGCACCTATAGCTATTTTTAACCCCCGACGCAAAAAGAGGGGTGTTATAAGTTTGACGTGTCTGTGTGTGTGTATCTGTCTGTCTGTGGCATCATAGCTCCCGAACGGATGAACCGATTTCAATTTAGTTTTTTTTTGTATTAAAGGGGACTTACGTGCGAGTGTTCTTAGACATGTTTGATGAAAATCAGTTGACCCATTTAAAAGATATGGGGGTTTAAAAGTAATTGTGTTGGGGTTTTTTTAATTTAATTGTTGATTATTTAAATGCAGGTGTTCAAAACATTTTGAATTAGTCATTAAATCTATTATTAGCCATCAATTGATAAGAAAGCGACATTATTTTATCAACAATTTTAATTAAATAAATAAAGCATTGATAACGAAACTCCACATGAAAACATGTTTCACGATTATATTAATTAAGATATAAATAAAAGGCAACCGTTATTAATTGGTCTACAAAAACTGATATTTTTTTTAAACTGTAAAACATTAAATTAAAGAATTAAAAAACCCCCAACACAATTACTTTCAAACCCCCATAACTTTTAAACGGGTCAACCTATTTTCATCAAACATGTCTAAGAACACTCGCACGTAAGTCCCCATTAATAAAAAAAAAAACTAAATTGAATACGGTTCATCCGTTCGGGAGCTATGATGCCACAGACAGACAGATACACACACACACACAGACACGTTAAACTTATAACACCCCTCTTTTTGCGTCGGGGGTTAAAAAAACAGTAATACAGCATTATTGCATTTTCGAGACACTTCCGTGAATATTACTGTATCAAATAGGGTAATTTTATAGGTAAATACTTTCTTTTCCGAATCTTTATCCTATGTCTATTTGGGGTCGGTTTTCAGTTTAACCAGATTTGGCGGAATGTCAGTATTTTACGACTGCCATCAGACTTTCACAACCCAGAGGGCTATACGACATTTTTTGGTTAAACCAAATGTTAGACTTTTAAGGGCTTTAACTACCCGTAACGACTGTCGATGTTAGTACGACAACCGGGACCGACGGCTTTACGTGCCCTCCGAAGCACGGAAACGCTCATGAAGTTAAAAATCATTTTTAGTAATAAATGACCCATCACAGTCATGACGTTGCCAGACGTTGCTTAACCGGACAGATCACAAGTCATCCGCGGGTAGCACTGGGCCATTAGCGCTCCGACATTTTATAGGTACATTTTAGATATCATGTTTCATAGTATTTTAAGACACACTATCGATTTATAGATAGAAATAATGTACGTTTTTTTTAGATTATTAAACATTAATTTTACAATCTTGGGTATTACCCATGAAGTTGTAGGTAAAAATGGAGGCCACACTTGGAACAACAGCTTGAGTCAAATACCTACGTCTCTGTGGGCCGATCTCTCTTTTTAGTGTGGACTTTGCAGACTCTCTCTTTCTAGAGATTACCTTAGTTAGAAAGAGAGAGTCTGCCCACAGAGAGCGCGATAGTGATACATAGGATAGGTTTCAAGTAGGTATTCGAAGTGTGGACTCCATTTTCACCTATAACTTCATGATAATACCCAATCTACCCAATAAATGTAATCGCAAAAAGCAATAGGTAATTAAAATAATTCTTAACCACTCGTTTTTAACTGATAACTTATCAAAGATCTTACAGATAACAGTATATACTGAAGTTCACCTAATCTATAGGTCTCGGTATATCAGATACTAGCGCCCCCCCCCCCCGCGGTTTCACCCGCGTAGTTCCCGTTCCCGTAGGAATATGGGGATATAATTATGCTGAAAATCTTCCCACTGAATCACTCTATCTATTAAAACAAACCCCATCAAAATCCGTTACGTAGTTTAAAAGATCTAAGCATACATAGGGACAGAGAAATAAGACTTTGTTTTATACTATGTAGTGATAGTGAAGCTTGAAATATAAATTGCAAATGATTAATTAATCACAATTATCATTTACTCCATCATCACATTACAGTAACTGACCCCTAACTAAGCTCTAAGCTTGTATCTAGGGTATCAAAAACTACGCATACACTCATTCACACACACCCAGACCGAGACAAACATTTGTGGTTCACACAAATATTCACCCCGCACGGGAATCGAACCCGTAACCTTACGGATGGCAGTCGTGACCATGGTGACCACTCTGCCATCGAGGTCGTCTTCAGTCTTCTTCACTCAGCACAAAGGTCAAAGAAATTACGAAATAAGACTTAAAATCACTACACAATATAAAACAAAGTCGCTTCCCACTGTCTGTCTCTATGTACGCTTACATCTTTAAAACTACGCAACGGATTTTGATGCGGTTTTCTTTAATAGATAGAGTGATTCAAGATGAAGGTTTTTGGTATAATTTTATCCCCGCATTCTTACTGGAGCAGGAATTACGCGGGTGAAACAGCGGGGCCCTGCTAGTAAATAGCAAAACTGATTTAGTGATAGAAGACCAGGTAGCAAGACGGGCAATACTTGATGACATCACTGTTCTACATAACAACAATCTAATAAAAGCCGAAACAGATAAGCTAAGTAAATACTCCGGCTTATCTCAGATTACTGCCATGTGGGGCATTGAATCAAAGATTGTACCGTGTGGCGTGTATAGGCGTGTGGCGACATCTACACGCCACATAGGAACTAAATACTAACAGCGACATCTATCCGCCACTATAGGAACTAAAACTAAAGAGTCCTGAATCGCGCAAGAGAAATTTACAGAGCAATTAACCTAATATACGAGAGCCCGTCGGGCAGCTGCCCACCAGACAAAAACACCCGTCTGGTCGAAGCCCGATTCAATTGAAGAAAGAAAACATTTATTCAGACACCAAAACAGAGAAAAAAAATCGGAGAAAAAAATAAAAAGGAAACAAAATAAAAGGGAATTGGGATTCCCCATCCCCATAACTGGTGACCCCGACGTGATGGGGTTGAGGAACTTTACACCCTGTTCCTCCCCCATCCCCATAGGCGTTAATGCGAATGAATTGATAGCAAGTCTCGAATAACATCTTAAGATGATTTGGAAGGAAGCCAGGTAGGTTGATGATAAACAATTAATAAATATCAGGACGCCATCTAGTCCCAAACTAAGCAAAGCTTATACTATGGACACTAGATGACGGTAAACATACTGATACACCCCTATTTTGAAATGATGGGACTTACTAAAATCAGAATATCTGTAGCAGTAACTGAATCCATATATCCAATAAAAATATCAAAAATGATAGTCGATTACTTATCTTTAAAAAATACTAAATAAATGCCGTATAACCAGACGGCACACTAGCTATCAAGTATTCTGTGACGGCTCAGGTCGATGACCGCGCTCAGCTGTGACTGTGTATCGCAGCGTTCGCCTGTTGTTCGGTGTAGAATAACAATAAAATTCGGCGGGATTTTGAAAAACTTTGACTTATCATAACTTTTTAAATAAAAGCAAAAGAAAAAACTAACTTTACTATTATATTGTCACCCGTCGTTTACATTAGCTGTGTGATTAAGTATCTCGAATTCAAAATAGGGGTGTATATGCTGTAAACAACCATAATTGGTTTACATATCAAAACCCTTTCTTAAATATGTATAAGTTGAATATGTATGTAAAATCCGTGTAAGCGTTTTATTTAAATAAAAGAAGTATGTCATGTTGTCTATACTAATATTATAAAGAGGAAAGATTTGTTTGTTTGTTTGTAATGAATAGGCTCCGAAACTACTGGACCGATTTCAAAAATTCTTTCACTAATGGAAAGCTAATTTATCAGTGCGTGACATAGGCTATATTTTATCCCCGTAATCCCACGGGAACGGGAACTACGCGGGTGAAACCGCGGGGAGCTACTAGTATTTCAATAAAACAAGTATGTCATGATGTCATTAATAAATGTAAGCAATTGCATCGGACTTAGGTATGAACCCTGTGGTACTCCTATGTTTTAAATATCCTTATAGCAATAATGTCGTCATTGTTTTTTATTATTGCGGTATTGTAATTTTGTATAGTATTAAAGTCTAACAGTTATCCCTATTATGAATACAATCATAAACTTACATTTAATTTAATAAATTATATTCTATCCTCATTGTTCGAATGAAACTTTCAAAGAAAAACATTAAGTTGGTATTTTAAACAGTGGAATACGGCGATTATAATATGACTAGCTGTGCCGCGTGGTTTCACCTCGCTTCCGTGAAAACACGGGGATAAAATTATGCTAAAAATCTTCCTCTTGAATCACTCTATCTATTAAAGAAAACCGCTTCAAAATCCATTGCGTAGATTTGATGATCAAGGCATACATACAGACAGAGGGAAGCGACTTTATTTTATACTATGTAGTGATATATGTGAGTGTGTGCGTAGTTTCTGATAACTTAGTTAGGGGTCAGTTACTGTAATGAGATGATGGAGTGAATGATTATGTTATGTTATATTATGTTATATATTTAAGTGTCGTCGTAGACTATATTTTAAGTTTTGTAGTCGGTACGACCTAGATGGCAGAGTAGTCACCATGCCGGACTGCCTTCGGTAAGGTTGCGGGTTTGAAGGTAAGTTTCCAAAAAAATTCTTGCTTTATTTGTATCTTGGGTATACAAACTACGAACACTCTCTCTTTTCCGAACCTTTATCCCATGTCTATTTGGGGTCGGTTTTCAGTTTAACCAGATTTGGCGGAATGTCAGTACATATTTTACGTGAAGCGACTGCCATCAGACCTTCACAACCCAGAGGGCTATACGACATTTTTTGGTTAAACCAAATGTTAGACTATTACAGTAACGACTGTCGATGATGTTAGTATGACAGACAGCCGGGACCGATGGCTTTTACGTGGCCCCCGAAGCACGGAAACTTCTCGTCTTCCATCTTAGTCTACTGTGATCACGGGTTCTGTAAAGAATCCGAAACGTCAGAAAATGTGAAACAAATACAAAAACACAAAATCCGTTTAAGTGTTTTATTTCAATGTGTAGTGTTCATGTAAATCAAAGATATCAATAAACTCTTCAGCTTTATATCGTCAGAAAAGGTGACAATATTCAAACGATGACAGAATTGAAGAAAATAATAATAGGTACCTATTTATTAAAACAATTTGTTTATTCCTTACTATACTGCGCTATGTTGATAAATACGCTTGCAATTATGATATCACGAATCTCGTAGAAACTATGTCATATTCTGTCATTCATAATATGTACTTACATTGACGAGGAAAACGCTTAAACAATGCTTGTTGGTTGATCATTTCATTAGTCATTTACGGACAATATTTCATTCTAATCAGTTTGATTTCATTCATATTTTTCGACATTAGGTTGCCAATAATATCGTGCTTCGGAGGACACGTAAAGCCGTCGGTCCCGGCTGTCGTACTAATATCATCGACAGTCGTTACGGGTAGTTAGAGCCCTCAAAAGTCTAACATTTGGTTAAACCAAAAAATGTCGTATAGCCCTCTGGGTTGTGAAGGTCTGATGGCAGTCGCTTCACGTAAAATACTGACATTCCGCCAAATCTGGTTAAACTGAAAACCGACCCCAAATAGACATGGGATAAAGGTTCGGAAAAGAGAGAGAACTTACTTTCAAACAGCATCATAGCTCCCGAACGGATGGACCGATTTCAAATTAGTTTTTTTTTTTGTATTAAAGGGGACTTACGTGCGAGTGTTCTTAGACATGTTTGATGAAAATCGGTAGACCCGTTTAAAAGTTATGGGGGTTTGAAAGTAATTGTGTTGGGGGCTTTTTAAATTTTTAATTTAATTGTTATTTTAGTCGACATCCTTATTGCAAAGTATTCTAATTATAGCAATCCGACATACATTTCTGCTTATCAGTCGAGTATGTTCATTAATCACTTTGGTATTTTATGCACAATGCACATATTACTTACTAGCTGTGCCCCGCGGTTTTACCCGCGTAGTACCCGCTCCCGTGAGAATGCGTAGCTCGTAGTATCATACAATCTCGGCACAATTCACCATCGTGTGTTAAAAAATTAAGTAACAGCGTCATCTATTGCTAGGATTTGTGACTACAAAAAGTTACAATAAAACATACGATTACTTATACAAAATCCCATGGGAATTTCGGGATAAAAAGTATCCTATGTGTTATTCCTAGTTATAAGGAACATCTGTACCTTTAATCAAAATCGATACAGTCGTTTTTGCGTGATAGTGGAACAAACATCCAAACTCACAAACATACAAACTTTCACATTTATAATATTAGTAGGATTATAAAGACGAATGTTTGTGAGTGTGGATGTTTGTGAGTGTGGATGTTCCTCTTTCACGCAAAAACTACTGAATGGATTTTAATGAAATTCGGTACAAATGTTCCTCATACCTAGGAATAACACAAGGTACTTTATCCCGAAATTCCCATGGTATTGGGATTCACGTGGTTAAAACCGCGGGGCGCAGCTAATTTTCCTATAATGCTCTTTGGTATGACATAATTAAACTTTTAATTATTTTCTTACTTTTTGGTGATAATGTGGATATCTTATTTTTTTTTATTAACTTTATTTTGAAGTCGGTTTAAAATACAAGGGCATTCCACACTCAGTATGAGAGTAGGTGTGTAGAGTGCGTTAGAGCCAAACGCGATAAAACACCGAAGGTCGAACGAATTATTCAATTACATTCAAATTATCGTCTAATTAGATAATTATTAGCAATTCGCTATGAAATAGGCAATAATGGTTCATGTCAGCTGTTTTAGGGTTCCGTAGTCAAGTAAAGTCAAGTCAAAAATCCTTTATTCAGTTAAGGCCTCAATGAGGCACTTATGAACGTCAGAATTGATTCTACCACCGATTCGGAAATTACATCAGCCGAGAAGAATCGGCAAGAAACTCGAGCTGGTATTTTTATTTTAAATAAAATAAAATACAAACAGTACCTTAAAACTAGTACAATGTACTACATAGATAAACAAAGAAAACTAATAATAAAATCTATAAATATAGAAAAAAAGTAGTCCTCTAAAAATAACCTTGGCTCCGCTCTCCTATTGGCAGTACCGAGATGTCATATAGCCTATAGCCTTCCTTGTTAAATGGGCTATCTAACACTGAAAGATTTATTAAAATCGGACCAGTAGTTCCTGAGATTAGCGCGTGCAAACAATCTCTTCCGCTTTATAATATTAGTATAGATATTTGGATAAAAATAACTAAAATAAGGTTTAAGTACTTTTATATAAAGTACTAGCTGTGCCCCGCGGTTTCGCCCACGTCGTTTCCGTTCCCGGGGGAATTTCGGGATAAAAAATATGTTCTTTCCCGGACCATAAGCTACCCCTGTACCAAATTTCAAGTCAATCGGTTTAGTAGTTTAGCCGTGAAAAGGTAACAGACAGACAGAGTTACTTTCGCATTTATAATACATATTAGTTGGGTTGTACTTGTAGCTACCTGAATAGCTTCAAGCAAAATATTATGAAATAATGGGAAAATAGTTATTTATGGTACAAGTTGGTAAAGTTGGTGCTTACCGCCGAGGCGCTATTGAGTCTGTAGATAGCCGAGGATAGTAATCATCAATACACGCGTGTGTCATACAACGTTTTTCAACACACTTGCGAAGAAAAGAATAATAAAATATCATTTGTCGCTAATAAATAAACAGTTTGCTATTCGCGCGCGTCCAACACAACAATGGCGATCGGCTGATGGGAAGAGAATACACTTATAAAATAAATTAACGAATGATTGAATGGAATCGACCATAAACGTACCAAAATTAAGGCAATATAGTTGAATTTGTTATTAAAATGTATGGACACAATCTTTTTTGGTATCGAAACTTTTTTAAAAACAAAATAAATAGGTGTCATTATGTGCCTCATTGCGGAGAAATAAAAGCAACTTTATGAGCAAGTGTGTTGAAAAATTACTTATACCTTTTTGTTTTATAAATTAGTATTATTTTTATTCGTAAAAACGGATTTCGAAAAATAACATAAAATTGTTACGTTTATACAAAATTATTTGTACGGAACACCACTGCGCGTGGACAAGACACACACTTGACCACTTTTTATGAGAGACAAATTTGACATTTCCTGAATTTTCTTTTCATTGCTTTGTTTCCTGAATTTCATGAGATTCATTCAGTTAATATTAAATTTTCTCACAAAAATTGAATTAATAATAATTTATGTTTAACTACCAGCGCCCTGTGGTTTCTCGCGTAGTTCCCGCTCCCATGAGAATGCGGGAATATAATTATGCTAAAAACCTTCATCTTGAATCACTCTATCTATTAAAACAATAATCGCATCAAATCCGTTGCGTAGTTTTAAAGATCTAAGCATACATAGGGACAGAGAAAGCGACTTTGTTTTATACTATGTAGTGATAATCTTCTTTTCTTTTCCGAACCTTTATCCCATGTCTATTTGGGGTCGGTTTTCAGTTTAACCAGATTTGGCGGAATGTCAGTATTTTACGTGAAGCGCATTTATGATTAACTTTTATTATGAAAGGAAATATACTTAACCGACATTTTTATTAATAAGTATAAACATACAGTTTATTGGTAAATTCTTGACAATATGGCAAATAAATAATATTGATTTTTATAACAAAACATATTAAATATACAAAAACGATATATTTGTAAATTCATTATGTAAACATCCCTGATGATAAACGTAATTTTATTAAAACATTAGTAGCGCCCAGGGGGGGACAATTTCGCACTTGATGTATGCGGCCATATTTGCACTGTGACATTAGCGCCACCGTGTATAATATCCCTCGAAACTATTTGGTATTTAGTATTAACTGTAGATGTAGATGGCAGTAAAATCGATAATATCGTTTTAATATTCATTTTACATATTTATGATTAATTTATTTTAGATATTTAGGTATGTCTTCATTATTTCGAGTAAGTATATTTTTTTAAATGTTTTTATTTGTTTTTTTTTTTATTTCCAACATTTTTTTTCTTTTAAGACTGGCAATTTTCATAATAAACAAAACAAACAAAATTGCAAATGGAGATCTCTACTTTCGGCGTTTGCGCATGTTTGTAGTTTTCTTTCATTTTGTGTGTTCTAAGTGTTGTTTTGGTTTCTAATACTTCCTGAAAGTTCGGTTGAGTTGAGCTTTGTCCTCCTCCCGTGTCTTTTTGTGAAGGTTTCATCCCAAAACTATAATTTGTGATGGTGCTATTTTGTGCGAAATTGACGCTTTTTTTAGAATTGTGTTAGTGTTAAAAATCGTCATAATAAGTCTAATAAATAAACTTAATATTGAAACTTACATGTCTGTTTTTTATTTTAGACTAATGTGATGTAAATTATTAAAAAAAAAACAGTTTTATATAATATCAAGTTTTTTGCTATATATAATTGTAATAATTTCTGTAGTAAAATTAAAATGCTGTTTTTTTTTTATAATTTTCATCTATTCTAACAACCCTCGAAAATAAAGTGAAAGCAAGCTATAAAAGTATACCTACAAATATAAACATCTATATATATTGAGATTAGTTCAAAGGATAAGATACCAGGTGGCGTGGAAGGCGCTTCAATTATAGGCGTCAAAAATTCTCGCGAGGGGGCTCTCTTTTTCAACCTGTATTATTATACTCTTTGGTAGCGCCCTGCGGTTTCACCCGCGTAGTTCCCGTTCCCGTGGAAATACGATGATAAAATATAGCTTATGTCATGCACTAAATTAGCTTAAACATAACATAATCATTCACTCCATCATCTCATTACAGTAACTGACCCCTAAGTTCGAAACTTGTATCTATCAGAAACTACGCACCCACTCATTCACACACACACACACAGACCGAGACAAACATTTGCGGCCTTATTTGCGTTGCATTTTTAGTCTGGTTTAGCACTAAACCAGGTTTTACAATCAATTTTGAATACTGTCAAATTGACAGATTTGACTGACAAGGTGTCAAATGCTTATCAGGTTTTGTTAAACCAGACTAAAAATGCGACGCAAATAAGGCAGATAGAGACTTATTAGGGCGAGCGAATCAAACCCGCAACCTTACGGATGGCAGTCCGTCTTGGTTACTAGTCTGCCAATTTAATTATGTACACGAATATTTTCTATTTACTCGAAAACCACAAACGTTACTGATCTATCAATTCACATTTGAAACCACAAAACCAAATTGAACGTATACCGTTATATTTTAGATATACGCTAAGTAAGGATTTTCCAAAATTTATTGAATCGGGTTAAAGACGTAAGAATAAATCATCTGTAAGGCTGCGGGTTCGATTCCCGTGCGGGGTGAATATTTGTGTGAACCACAAATGTTTATCTCGGTCTGGGTGTGTGTGTGAATGAGTGTGTGCGTAGTTTCTGATACCCTAGATACAAGCTTCGAGCTTAGTTAGGGGTCAGTTACTATAATGAGATGATGGAGGGAATGATTATGTTATGTTATGTTATTTTTTAGTAGTGTTTTATGTTTGTTTTGCCTAAATTTACACAACAGTGGTAGGGGTGTTGTGCGTAATAAAAGGACAAGAAAGAGGGTAGACAGATTTGTCTGCTCTTAAACAATAGGGATGTCGACTGGGTAAACAAAATGAAATTCTAATTAGTCCGTCAGAGAGATTTCAAATAAATATTAGACATGTTTTTATTTAATTTTTTTGTTTTATCAAATTAATATAACTGACTTAGTTATAACGCATTAAGTTCAGGAGTGGGGGCTTGTGACGATAATTCTTGGTAAAAAAGGTATGTATCTGTGATGTTCGGATTTCTATGCACTATATCGTCTTAATTATTTGTTTTTATGAAAAAAGAGAAAATACGTGTCCAATATTTTTGCGAAATCTATCTGACGGACTAATTAGATTTTTTTTAGTCGACATCCCTATTATAAAATCTACCCGCAGTACAGTCCAACAGTTCATCCGTGATCATGGCGCTTGCAACAGCGTCGAAATATCGGAAACTCGAAATCTATACTAATATTATAAAGAGGAAAGATTTGTTTGTTTGTAGTGAATAGGCTCCGAAACTACTGGCCCGTTTTCAAAAATTCTTTCACTAATGGAAAGCTAATTTATCAGTGCGTGACATAGGCTATATTTTATCCCCGTAATCCCACGGGAACGGGAACTACGCGGGTGAAACCGCGGGGAGCTACTAGTAAATAATATACATGGTAAATATCCCGTTAATCATAATAATTTGACTACTCCAGTTTTTTGGGAGTCTGTTCAAATCATTTCTGATTCTTACTGCACTACACTATAATTGAGAGTTCGACAATAAACAGTTACAAATTGCTAAAAATTCTAGGTATTTAACATAAACACTATACTATTATGTTAATTAGATAACTGTAGCTTCAAATAAACCGTTATCTTGTGGTAAGCAATAACTCTAGTTACAATTTAACTGTTTTAGTTACTTTAAAAGAGGATATCTATGTATCACTACATAGTATGAAACAAAGTCGCTTTCTCTAATTTTATCCCCATATTCCTACGGGAACGGGAACTACGCGGGTGAAACCGCGGGGCGCCGCTAGTTTATAATAATACTATTTGTATATATGTACTGGTAAGGGGACAGTTCTCTGCAATTAAACGTCTCTAATATATAATCGCTTATGGGAAGGTTAGAAAAACTCTTGACCGTTCGGCGTTCACACTCAACGCACTAACGTATAATCGGTTGAGTGTGAACGGTTCAAGTGTTTTTCTATACATTTGTCTGTGCTGGCGTTACGCGACGCATGTTCCGTCAGATATGAAACTTCCAAGATCGCCTTTCGCCTTTATAATCACACTAGCTGTGCCCGACGGTTTCACCCGCGTAGTTCCCAATCCCGTGGGAATTTCGGGATAAAACATAGCCTATGTTCTTTCCCGGACCATAAGCTAACCCTGTACAAAATTTCAAGTCAATCGGTTCAGTAGTTTAGCCGAGAAACGGTAACAGACAGACAGACAGATAGACAGACAGAGTTACTTTCGCATTTATTATATTAGTAGGGATTAGTAGGGATAAGTGCGTGATACAAGTTACGAATTTAGTTAGGGGTCAGTTACTGTAATGAGATGATGGAGGGAATGATTATGTGTTGTAATAAGTACATACATACATACAAAATTAAGTAAGTACATCTTACATAATTTGGACAAAAAAACTACCTTACATTTTTTAGATCACTATCATAATAATATTAGCATGATAGTTGAAACTTACATAGTTACATCAACAAACCAACATGTATTACAAAATTACTATTATCTAGTTATTTTTCTTTTCCGAACCTTTATCCCATGTCTATTTGGGGTCGGTTTTCAGTTTAACCAGATTTGGCGGAATGTCAGTATTTTACGTGAAGCGACTGCCATCAGACCTTCACAACCCTGAGGGCTATACGACATTCTTGGTTAAACTGAATGTTAGACTTTTGAAGGCTCTAACTACCCGTAACGACTGTCGAAGATGTTAGTACGACAACCGGGACCGACGGCTTTACGTGCCCTCCGAAGCACGGAAACGCTCATGAAATTAAAAGTCATTTTTAGTAATGACCCATCACAGTCATGACGGTGCCAGACGTTGCTTAACCGCACGGATCACAAGTGATCCGCGGGTAGCACTGGGCCATGAGCGCTTCGCTCCGCGGGTAGCACTTACTACTATTATCTAGTTATATTGATCAAAATATTATATTATACTAGCTGCGCCCCGCGGTTTTACCCGCGTAGTTCCCGTTCCCGTAGGAATTTCGGGATGAAAAATAGATGTTGGCCGATTCTCAGACCTACTGAATATGCTCACAAAATTTCATGAGAATCGGTCAAGCCGTTTCGGAGGAGTATGGCAACGAAAACTGTGACACGAGAATTTTATACACTCGAGAGCAAAGAAATCGCACACCTGCTCAATTTTCGTTTCATAGTTGATTTTTAAAAAAAATGCTTGTTCTTTAATTTCTGTTTATATACTGAATTAAAGTGCACACTGTCAGCTTTCAGATAACACCTAAAGCTAATCCATAACCCTTAAATTCATTACAGTAAAGCCAAAAGAAAAATTGGATCGGAAATCACTCGTTTCAGGTATTGCTAGTTGAGCGACTTAGAGCGGGTATAAAAGGTGAAGGGTTGGGTGAAACTGCATCATCCGCATATCAAATCGTAGCTTGGAAAGTCAGATATAGAACACGATCACATCCAAAACAAAAAAATGGATACCTCACCAGAAATATCAGGTCAAGTGGTTGCGCTAATTGAACCTGGCCATAACCAGATTCAAATAGCCAGGCAGTTGAATTTAAGCCAATACACTGTTCTGCGAGTATATCAGCGTTATTGAGAGAGTGGTAGCTTTAGTCGCCGATGAGGTTCTGGCCAAAAACGTACAGCATCGGAGCGTGATGACCATTTTTTTGTGACCTCGTCATTAAAAAATCGCCGGTTGAATGCTGTTAAGCTCTGTCAGCAACTCCAGGAAGTGAGAGGAGTTGAAATTATCCAGTGGACAGTTAGAAGAAGACTAGCCGAAGCAGGTCTGATAGCGCACAGATCAGCTATCGTTCCAGAATTGACCATAGGTCACCGACAAGCACAACTACAGTTTGCCCGAGAACATTTGATTAGAGCGATACGCCGTACGAGACGCTTTCTGAGAAGCAACACAGGGCGAATCGCTTATTTGGTCTTTGGTAGCCTCCTTCATGTCCGTCGTTGCCATGGAGACATCCTACACTCGTCTGAGTACAGTACCGCTGTCCATTGGTCCATCGTCCTATCCAAATGTTCTGTAGCGAATTGTGGTCGTGCTTGTCGGTGACCTGTGGTCAATTCTGGAGCGATAGATGATCTGTGCGCTATCAGTCCTGCTTCGGCTAGTCTTCTTCTAACTGTCCACTGGATAATTTCAACTCCTCTCACTTCCTGGAGTTGCTGACAGAGCTAAACAGCATTCAACCGGCGATTTTTTAATGACGAGGTCACAAAAAAATGGTCATCACGCTCCGATGCTGTACGTTTTTGGCCAGAACCCCATCGGCGACTAAAGCTACCACTCTCTCAATAACGCTGATATACTCGCAGAACAGTGTATTGGCTTAAATTCAACTGCCTGGCTATTTGAATCTGGTTATGGCCAGGTTCAATTAGCGCAACCACTTGACCTGATATTTCTGGTGAGGTATCCATTTTTTTGTTTCGGATGTGATCGTGTTCTATAGCTGACTTTCCAAGCTACGATTTGATATGCGGATGATGCAGTTTCACCCAACCCTTCACCTTTTATACCCGCTCTAAGTCGCTCAACTAGCAATACCTGAAACGAGTGATTTCCGATCCAATTTTTCTTTTGGCTTTACTGTAATGAATTTAAGGGTTATGGATTAGCTTTAGGTGTTATCTAAAAGCTGACAGTGTGCACTTTAATTCAGTATATAAACGGAAATTAAAAAACAAGCATTTTAAAAAAAAAACAACCTTGAAACGAAAATTGAGCAGGTGTGCGATTTCTTTGCTCTCAAGTGTATATTAGATTGTAAAAAGAATATCTCATTAGTAATTACATAATATGGTTTGAAACAATGAAGGTGTAGACACACATCTTTACTAATATTATAAAGGTGAACAGTTTGTTTGTTTGGTTGAGCGCGCTAATCTCAGGAACTACTGGTCCGATTTGAATAATTCTTTCAGTGTTAGATAGCCCATTTATCGAGGAAGGTTATAGGCTATAGGCTATATATTATTACGCTACGACTAGGAGAGGAGCTAACGCGGGTAGAACCGCAGGGCGCCGTTAGTCAGTTAAAAAAAAATTGATTAGTCTGTCAGATAGGTATCGAAAAAATATAGGGTAGGTACATATTTTTTTTCCTTTTTAATGTAAACAAATAATTAAGAGTGCATAAAAATCTCGTGTGACGTCACAGCTAGGTACACTTTTTAAATATGTGTTCATGCGTAATAATACTAGCAGCGCCCCGCGACTTCGTCCGCGTAGAATAATGAGTTCCGGCAGAATTTGGGTTTTACCCCTTTTCTTCCCTAAGGGGGAATTCCCAAAACTCCTCTCTAAGCGGATGCCTACATCATAACATCTACCTGCATGCCAAATTTCGGCCCGATCCGTCCAGTGGTTTGGGCTGTGCGTTGATAGATCACTATGTCAGTCAGTCAGTCACCTTTGAGTTATGTATATGTATTTACATTTATTATAACTTACCTTATATTTTTAGTTTTATAATAACAAGTATTTATTTAAATTATCCAATTAATTAACAAGGTGATAAACAGATTTATACTCTGTATTTATATGTATACTATAATATTATATATTATCCCTATTAATATTATAAATGCGAAAGTAACTCTGTCTGTCTGTCTGTTACCTTTTCACGGCTAAACTACTGAACCGATTGACTTGAAATTTGGTACAGGGGTAGCTTATAGTTCGGGGGAGGACATAGGTTATGTTTTATCCCGAAATTCCTACGGGATCGGGAACTATAATAAAACCGCGAGATGGAGCTAGTTAGAGTAATATATTGATTCAGATAAACATCAATTTATTTTTAGTTTTTATTTTGTATGTTGTGTTTTGAATATTTCTTGGATTTTACATGTTTTTTTTAATTTATTCACACTTAAATTAATTCAACATTATTTTAATAAGTTTATTTATATTGTACTAAAAATATTTCGTTTAAAGGAAAAAACCTTCGACGTATTTACCTATAAATGGGCTTTTAAAATTAGAAGAATAGACAAACATAAATTAAGTACTTATTTTTTTAATTAGCGAGAACTAAATATACGTCGTATGCGGCATTACTCGAGCTTTGGCTCGATCGAAGGACGAATAGAAAAAAATGTATTTTTTTTTAATAAAAACTTCGACGGACGAACATAAATTATTTAGAATATAAAAATAGACTTACGAAAATACCAAACTGCACACAATCTATATTCTACGAATAAATTATAATGTATTAAACTCACCAAATCATGCGAAGATCTTCACTTGACCGATATTATTTGGTACAAAATAACTGGTTTCTAACGTAATATTATTACTTATAATGGCTTTAATTCAGGTACAGGTTAACGTTCAATGTTTTTACAGTTAAGTAACACTTATAATCAATTATTAAATGTTAATTTTATCACTAATAACAAATCTTAAAAACAGTAGTGGTATTGATTTACTAAAAACTTATAGCACCGTAAGTTTAGATAGTCTTTAATTTATAGTCCACAGTAGAAATTATTTGTCCAATCTGTGTGTTTTTTCAATGTTTATTAGGCCATGAATAGTCACATGATGTTAATTGGGAATAAAAACATTACTTAATTTCAATTTATTACTCCGCTCGCAGTAGGCAAGTCTGCAAGCAACTTGTGTTGTGGTGTGCTAAAATAATTCGATTCTACGCTGAGTGACTCAGTCGATGTTAGTGATGAATCGATTTTATTGTGATTCGATTATTATCGTATCGATATATTTAATTAATTATTAAGTGCCGATTTTTCCATCGCCAGATAACTTTATTCGACAAATTATTCTGAATTTTTGACAATTATTTCATACAAAATCTATCAAACGTCAATTTTATTCGTCGAATAAAAGTTATCTGGCGATGGAAAAATCAGCCCTAAAGCTTATTTAAATTTATCACTTCGTTTAATTAACTACTTAGCAACTGACGTCGTTAACTAAATTTGTTGTTTTTAAATTATATTTCGAATCTCCTACCTTATATAGTTTTGTGATACATTTTACGGAAAAACTGCTACACGTGCCTGATTTGATATTTCACACAGTTATTTCAATTCATGTCTAGATGTGAAGAAAATCGTTAAAAATATTATTATGTAAATCAAATAGAAAATTGGTTTTTATGTATATGCCTCGGGTAATAGGCAGTCTTTAGACTAAATAATCCAAGATGTTAAAAAATCACTTTTCAAATATTTAGATGTGTAAAAAGATGCGATTATTCAAATGAAATAGACTCCATCCAAGTTTATTATTTTCAAATCGATTAATATAATTACGATTATCGATAAATCGATTGTTCATGCGTTTATCGCACATCCCTACCGAATGACCTAATTTTATTGATGACATTTTATAATAGTGTTACCTTATACCACATTATTAAATTCCACTATTTGACCTTGTTTATAACGACTTAATTTGAGTATGATTACTAAAAAACAAATTAACATTAAAAATAACAGAAATGAAATATCAAACGAAGAGAAAATTTCATGTCTCTTTTAAAATTACTATACTTCCTTAATTGCTACCATTACATACAATTTATTTTTCAAAATTACAACACTATTACATATGTCATTATTTTTTACGTTCCGTTTCACATATTATAAAATTAGAAGACAGTTATATTAAAAAAAAAGCTACAAGAGTTTTATTTACATATATATGATAGGTTAAGTTAATTTTTATTAGAATTTATAGAACAAAACAATTATTTCTATTGTAATATTATCAGAAAATAACCTTTGAATAAAATCAATAAAATATTCCGTGACATTAGATTTTTGAATGTTGACATTTTCAATGACATTTGATATTGATACCGACTTGAAAAAAAAAGTAGTAACTCGCTGGTTTCGATTCGCGTAGGCCGACAGTTCATTTGAATTAAATCTTTTCAAATACTTGCAAAGTTTCTAAATACCTTCACGCAATTGAACTGAAAAGTGCTAGTGATTTACAATGGCGACTCCTGCCGATGTTCGTGCAATATTCGAAGCTAGGCTAAAAGAAGCGGCGTCGAATCCAACTGAAATCTTCCATCCTGCAGACCTTGAAAGGGCAAAGGACGACAAATACTTAACGAGAGTCCTGGCTCACCAAGAGAAGGACGCTAAAGATGCCGCAGATATGCTCTGGGACATATTCACTTGGAGAAAAAACGTGGGCGCCAACGATATAAACGAATCTACGATTAAAATGGAGTATGCAAAGGAAGGAGTGTTTTTCCCGAGAGGCAGGGATATCGACGGATGTTTATTACTGATTCTAAAGTCTAAAATGCATGTCAAAGGTCAAAAAGACTACGAAGAGCTAAAAAAGTTAATTATATACTGGTTCGATCGCGTCGAACGTGAAGAAAACGGTAATAAAATAACGATGTTTTTCGATATGGACGGCGCTGGCTTAGGCAACATGGATATGGAGCTAATTAAATACTTAATCACGTTATTCAAGCTTTATTATCCAAATTTCCTTAATTATATAATTATTTATAACATGCCGTGGGTGTTGAATGCTGCGTTCAAAGTTGTCAAGTCATTGTTACCGGCCAAAGCAATTGAGAGAATGAAGTTTGCTAATAACAGTACTTTGAAAGACATAGTACCACCAGAACAGGCTTTAAAATGCTGGGGAGGAAAGGATGACTATGTTTTCGAGTTTGTTCCTGAGAATAAAGGTCAATCCGAACATACACCGAAAAAAGTCACCTTCGCAGAACAAGGAGACAATCAACACTCTCCTGGCGAAATGCTACATCTCAACCCTAACGACACCATAGTCTTCAAATGCGAAGGCGATGAGACGTCCGGACAATTCATAATCACCAACATGGATGAAAGCGCTATCTCGTTCAAAATTAGAACTACATCACCAGAGAAGTTCCGCGTCAGACCAAGCTCTGGGACTTTAGCTCCGGGAGCTACGCAAACAGTACTTATCGTAGTCCAACCAGGGTTTCATCTCCGAACCGTGACTAAAGATAGATTCCTCGTCATGTCAGTCCAGATACCTAAAACAGACTTATCAACAAAAGAACTCGCTGATGTCTGGCAGAATTCCACTGGCAGTAAAGTCGATGAATACCGGCTCAAATGCCACTTCCCTGAGAAAGAAGTCGCTAAGAACGGCAACGTTATCGACAAAGTTCAGGATAAGCCGGAAAACGTGGCTAACGCGTTAAATAACCTGCAGAACAACTATGAGATATTACACAGCCAAGTTCAGAAGCTGAAGCTATTCCAGTTTCTTACATTACTCATGACTGGCATCGCAGTTTTGCTGGGTTACTTGATTTACAAGAACACAAGCGAGCATGGATATTGCGAGCGAATGTAGCCTTTAAATCTAGTGGTTTTAGAAACCACTTTCGAGATAGGCGTCACCAGTTCATGCTATCTCGGTCTCTCTCTTTCGCTACTGATTGTGAATATTGTTATATATTTGGTGTATTGCGATATGGACTGCAAGTTGAATGTGCAATTTTAGTAAATAATTTATAGGATAAATAATATATGTATAGAACGGGTATGATAATATGACGATAAATTTAAATATTGGAAGTTCTAAATTACCACAATCTTTTCTGTTCCGGTGGCCATATTTGGAAGCTCCTATTGTCATTTTGAGTCCAATGTCATTTGGATACATTTTCAATAAACTGACAACCAAAAGTTGCGACAGCGACGCTCTCACCGGCACAGAAAAGATTGTAGCACCGTAGTTCTTTCCTAATTCTATTTACTTCAATTTTAATTTGGTTGTGTTATAACTAAGTATTCAAATTATTGTTTAATAATAGTGTTATGTATATGAGTTAGTACTGCCAGATATTTCCATTTAAAGACGGTATAACTATAATTAATATCTTTTTATAGGATACTAGTAGCTCCCCGCGGTTTCACCCGCATAGTTTCCGTTCCCGTGGGATTACGGGGATAAAATATAGCCTATGTCACGCACTGATAATTAAGCTTTCCATTAGTGAAAGAATTTTTGAAATCGGTCCAATAGTTTCGGAGCCTATTCATTACAAACAAACAAACAAATCTTTTCTCTTTATAATATTAGTATAGATTTACACATGCCTATAAGTCGGTACCCTCAACTAGTTTCAGCCACATTCGGTGGCCTTCATCAGGAGGATAAGTGCGATGCGCCCGCGACGGCGTCTCGCTCTTCATTGTTTCAGTATGTGCAAATATCTTGTAAAAAGATATTAATTATAAACAATGACGTATGTTTCGTTTAATAATAAAGATGGTGTAACTGTCAATGAAAATGCTAGTTCAACTCTTCCTAATTATAAATTAACTTTGGTCTATATTCCTTTAGGTTATAAGCAAAGTTTTGTGAAAGCTTAACGTCTGTACAGAGTTTTCATTGTTATATTGTCATCACCCTGTATAAGAGATACTCCTGATACAAAAAAGAATAAAAATTTATAATATACTAGATATGCCCCGCGGTTTCACCCGCGTAATTCCCGTTTCTCTAGGAATTTCGGGATAAAACATAGCCTTTGTCCTCCCCCGGACTATAAGCTACCCCTGTACCAAATTTCAAGTCTTAACAGACAGACAGAGTTACTTTCGCATTTATCTTTGAATCTTTAAAAGAAAATAAAATCAGTTTTACTATTGATAATTTGTCAAGTATAACATAATCATTCCCTCCATCATCTCATTACAGTAACTGACCCCTAAGTCCGTAACTTGTATCTAGGGTATCAGAAACTACGCACACACTCATTCACATATATCCTAATTCCTATTTTTGTATCGGGAGTAAAAAAAATTTTATAATGCACAAGAAGTGTATAGATTAATTAATTACTGTGGAGACTCAATATTTGAACTTCAGGTAGTTTAATTATTTACTAGCTGTGCCCCGCGGTTTTACCCGCATAGTTCCCGATCCTGTGGGATAAAACGTAGCCTATATCCGCCCCCGGACCATAAGCTACCCCTGTACCAAATTTCAAGTCAATCTGTTCAGTCATTCACGCGTGATGCCGTGAGCAAAGGAAATAGGGATTCATTTTTATATATAGAGACTAGCTGCGCCCCGCGGTTTCACACGCGTAGTTCCCGTTCCCGTAGGAATTTTGGGATGAATAATAGATGTTGGCCGATTCTCAGATCTACTGAATATGCGCACAAAATTTCATGAGAATCGGTCAAGCCGTTTCGGAGGAGTATGGCAACGAAAACTGTGACACGAGAATTTTATATATTAGATTTATAAGTTCAAATTATTGAGTCTCTATTGTAATTTATAGTATTTTGATATATTGTTAATTATGTAGGGATGTAGGGTTGTTAATATAGTTTTTCACATAAACTGCTTCTCATATTAAGTACTTTTAAATGTAAAAATTCTTACACTAAACCTAGTTTACCAAAACCTGGTTTAAGCATTTGACACCTTGTCAGTCAAATATGTCACTTTGACAGTATTCAAAATTATACTTAGATTAAATTGTAAAACCTGGTTTAGTGCTAAACCAGATTAAAAATGCAACGCACATTATAATGGCAAATGTTAGACTTTTGAATGCTCTAACTTCCCGTAACGACTGTCGATGATGTTAGTACGACAGCCGGGGCTGACTTTGACGTGCGTTCTTATGCACGAAAACTTGTATTTATATATTTTTTTAATGGCCACCCATCACTGTTACGATGGTGGCTGCAGTTGCTTAACTGTACAGATTTTCACAGAAAATCTTAAAATTAAGTAAATTAAAAATTAAATTGGTAATGGTCACCCATCATTGTCATGACGGTGCCATCCGTTGCTTAACGGTACAGATTTTCACGGACAAAACTAAAAATAAGATTTTAAAAATATGTAACGGTCACCCATCTCTGTCATAACGATGGCAGCCGTAGCTTAACGGTACAGATTTTCACGGAAAAATCTAAAAATAAAATTGGTAATGGCCACCCATCACTGTCAGGTCTGTCAGCCGTAAAGAAAATAAAGTTATCTGGCGATGGAAAAATTGGCCCTTAGTCATTTTGATATTGATTAATGATTAGCGTAAATAATATGAATGGTTGTATGAATAGCGCAATTGTATAAACTTTACAAATATGTATAAACTTTTTTATATTTATTCAGTGGTCCCACCGCGCGGGTTAGTAAGCAATGAACTATCCGCGATTTTCTCGCCCAAGAAAAGGACAGTGAACATACATTCCGTGTAAACGAAAGAGATGCACATATCTATATATATATATATAAATGAAACCCGTTTTCCTTGGTCACGGCATCACGCGTGAATGGCTGGACCGATTTCACTAATTCTTTTTTGTTGTATTTGTTATTAGTAGGAGAAGGTTCTTATGTAAAAAAAAACACGGAAAATCAACGGGAACATTGGACCCGTGTGAAGCCGGGGCGGGCCGCTAGTTATTTATAGTTACTCGCCTGTTCACACCCTGCGAGTAACTATTAATATATGCATCTCTTTCGATAGAGTTCATCGCTCACTCGCCCGCGGTTAGACCACTGCCTTATGTATGTAGTAAAACTTAAATATATTATTATGGTATATTATATACTAATATGAATTCAAGATGAAAGTCAAAAATATCTTCTACCATATAAAAATAAGTCGGGTTTTCCTTCCTGACGCTATAACTCCAGAACGCACGAACCGATTTCCACGGTTTTGCATTCGTTGGAAAGGTCTCGGGCTCCGTGAGGTTTGTAGCAAAGAAAATTTAGGAAAAATTTCAGCAGAAAAGCGGGAAAATCTTTTTTCACATACAGCGCCATCTGGTGGCGAAACGGAGTTCGCCGGGTTTGCTAGTTTGCTATAAAAAGAATGTCTACTAAATTTCACCTAAATCGATCCAGTAGTTTTTGTGTGAAATTGTTTGTTGTTAACTTTTAGTATTAAAGAAAGAAACATTGTTAAAGGTATAAGTTGGTAGCCGACTGCAGACAGCAGCAGCAGACCACACGTCTCTGCTAACGTCATCATGACACTTCGCCGTCTGTTGCTCGGCGACGCGAAGCTAGCTTCGCCTACTACGAATGTGATTTCATAGAAATACACACAAAGCAGTAGTGGCGCGGCGACGTGTGGTCTACTGCTGCTGTCTGCAGTCGGCTACCAACTTATACCTTAATTAAGCATTTTTTTTGGAAATATCAAAATTACATTCCCTTAGCATTTAATAAATATATAAATTGTACTGGTCAGTAATAAGAATAACTAACAATAAAATAAATAAAATAACATTTAATTTATCACTAAAATGAGGGTACATAAATTATAACTTGTCCGCCATCTTTAGAAGTCCACCATCTTTGATTTGGAATGTCATTTAAATCTGTATTGTCATCTCACAAAATCTGTAAAAGACATAAACTAGTCAATGTAAATTGAAGAAAAATATCTCTTTTTTATGTAAAAAAAAAAGTAAAAATTATACAATTTAACCTTAAAAATAATTATTTTAAAAATGTTTAATATATAAAATATCTATTTTATTTATCGTCATTAAAAATGCATGTTAAAAGTTATGAACTGTTAATTAATTTATTACTTTAGTGTAATTGCTATTTTTTTTGGTTAAAAATGTAAGTTAAAGTTTAATACGGTAGTATGAAAGTGTAGAACATTATGGTACAAGTGTGAAAAGTTGGTGCTTAACGCCGCCGAGGCGCTATTGAGGCCCGAGCCGTCAGGCGAGGGTCTGAAGATAGCCGAGGATAGTAATCATCAATACACGCGTGTACCATACAACGTTTTTCAACACACTTGTGAAGAAAATGATAATAAAATATAATTTTTCGCTAAATAAACAGTTAATCCTATTCGCGCGTATCCAACACAACAATGGCTTTCGGCCATAGACTAAAAGAATATACTTATAAAAAAATGGACGAATGAAGGCAACGTGGTTGAATTTTGTTTTTAAAATGTATGGACACGATTTTTTTGTAACGAAACATTTTAAAACGGATACTATTTCAATAAATTAAAAAAAATATATCTTACGATGTAAATAAAGTACCTAATAATAAAAGTGACAGTTTGGTAACATGTGTGTTTATATGCCTAATTGCGGAGAAATAAAAGCCACTTTATGAGCAAGTGTGTCGAAAAATACCATAATATCTATTTTTTTTGTTATTAGTAATTGCTACCATGACATCACATTTCTTAAAGAATTGTAGATTTTTTCCCGCCATTATCATCACATTATTTCCTTTGTAATCTAATTACATCCATTTCTTGTTTAAAACATAATTTTAAGGTATGTGTATTAAGTTATTGTTAAAAGTAATAAATATATCGAGTTTTTAATAAAATGAAACGTTTTATTTGTGGTTTTTTTAATATTAATGACTTACTTGCGGTTTCCCAAAAATCTATAAAAAGTTTCTTTTTAACCCCCGACGCAAAAAGAGGGGTGTTATAAGTTTGACGTGTCTGTGTGTGTGTGTATCTGTCTGTCTGTGGCATCATAGCTCCCGAACGGATGAACCGATTTCAATTTAGTTTTTTTTGTATTAAAGGGGACTTACGTGCGAGTGTTCTTAGATGTTTGATGAAAATCGGTTTACCCGTTTAAAAGTTATGGGGGTTTGAAAGTAATTGTGTTGGGGGATTTTTAATTTTTTTATTTAATGTTTTTTTCTATAAGTACTTTGTAAGTACTATAATTTTAAGGGCCTATTTCACGATCTTCAAGTGACGTTCCGAGTAGGTACTCACATGTTTTGTCTTTGTCACTTGATATAAAGTAAGAGACAAAACTAACTTTACTTGGTGAGTAACTTTACTTGTAGGTCGTGATATAGGCCCTAAAGCTGAAGAATTTGTTTGCTTGAACACACTAATCTCTGGAAGAAGTGAAATGTTTTTATTTACATATAAGTGGGTGAAAAAAGAACTTGCATGTTCAACGGCTAGACCGATTTTAATGAAACTCACTGACTGATAACTAAAGCAATTTCGGCATCTCAGAATTAGGAATTTATGCATATAATGGGCATGCAGCTGTGCCCCAGGGCTTTACCCGCATAGTTCCCGATCCCGTGTTAATTTCGGGATAAAACGTAGCCTATGTTCTTCCCCGGACCATAAGCTACCCCTGTACCAAATTTCAAGTCAATCGGTTCAGTAATTTAGCTGTGAAAAGGTAACAGAAAGTTTGTTGCTTATCTTCGAAATGGCTAGATCAATTTTGGTGAAACTTTCATCGACTGAAAAGTAATTTCAGACTGAAATCGAGGAAGGTTAAACGAAGGCCTAGCATTTAAGTACTTATCTTTATAATAAACTAGTAGCTCCCCGCGGTTTCACCCGCGTAGTTCCCGTTCCCGTGGGATTACGAGGATAAAATATAGCCTATGTTACGCACTGATAAATTAGCTTTCCATTAGTTTTGAAGAAAGAATTTTTGAAATCGGTTTAGTAGTTTCGGAGCCTATTCGTTACAAACAAATCTTTCCTGTTTATAATATTACTAGCTTCTGCCCCGCGACTTCGTACGCGTAGAATAATTATTTTGGGCTAACGCTAAATATCGATGTAATAAATATAACATTAATCAATATGTAGGTCAGGCAGTCGAGATTAAAATTAAACAATTAACACGCCTATATTATTCGTTATCACTACATAATGTAGTATAAAACGAAGTCGCTTTCTCTGTCCTGATGTCCCTTTGTTTGCTTAGATCTTTAAAACTACGCAACGGATTTTGATGTGGTTTATTTTAATAGATAGAGTGATTCAGTGGGAAGGTTTTTACATCACACCGTCCTACATCCACACTAATCCCATTTCCACATCTCTACCACTTCAACGCCTATCCCGTATCCACACCACTCTCATTTCGACTCCACTTCCACGCCACTACCCCTTCCACGCCACTACCACTTCCATCCCATTTTCTCATCTTTTCTTCGGAAGAGTCGGTGTTTCATAACACAATACATATTCAGTAGAACGCCGATTATCTGAATTAATTGGGACCGGGGTCGATTCGGATAATCGGAAATTCGGATTATCGCACATAGACTGCACATAGCTGGACTCGCGCATGAAGGGTTCCGTACCAAAAACAACAAAAAAACACGTTTGTTGTATTGAGAAGTATTTTATTTTATGTATTTTTTCCTATAGCATAGCGGCTATAGAATAGAAATACATCATCTGTTGAAATTTCAAGTGTAGTTTTAGCTGTCACCGTTCTTGACCTTGAATATGCATCATTCTCTCATATCATACGTCCAATGTCCATGGTTCTTGAGATAGTCTGGTGGCAGACGGACGGTCGGACAGCGAAGTCTCAGTAATATGTTTCCGTTTTTACCCTTTGGGAACGGAACTCTAAAAACGATGCCACACATTGAATAAACTATAATAAGTATAACAAACACAGTTCTACAATATCTATAGCTCACTTAAACATCTCGATCAGAGTAAGTTATTTTATTTTATTTATTTATATTTAAGTTGCAATCCCAGCGGGCCTTAACGAAAATACAAAATATAATAAATCACAACAATTAATAGAGGTACATTACATAGTAACTTCGGATAATTGGCGATTCGGTTAATCGGCGTTCTACTATATTAGAAAGTGTTTTAGATTCTGCGAAAAACTAAACTGCCAAGTTAACACTGGGATTGTAATTTAGCGAATCTATGTATCTATAATAAGTGGGTGATTTAGTGATAAAAAAACCCTGCTCGACTTAACTAATTTCATACCATAAAGCTAAAATCGATAAATCGCACATGAATAATAATTTTCGTATAGTAATATTTTAGATCGAAAATGTCTGAAGATATGATAAGCAGAAATCAAATTATGTGTAAAATATCTAATTAGGGCGAGCAAAGCGAAGCCCTTGCAACAATTTGGTGGTACATTTTATGAAAAACTACTTCACCTACAGATTTGATATTTGAAATAGTTATTTAAATTAATGTCTAGATTTATAATGCGGGGTGAAGAATAATGATAAATATCTATTAATAAGTAAAAATACGGTATTTTTTTACATATTTACTTATAGTTTTGATACGCTGCCTCATGTTCCGTCATTTTATTTTAGTCCGCCATTTTGACATTCAGCTGTCAAATTACAAATTGAATAATAATAATAATAATAACCCAGTCGTAGTTTTCCATATACACACATCAAAAGTGTCTAGGGATCAAGCATTTTTATGCGGATTTCTTGAGATTGAGATGTGGCTTTGTAATAAATTTATGATTTTATAAATTTATATGGATCCTTTTTGGTGCATTTCATAATTTGAATCAGGAACTGTGAATCAAATTCGAGTAAAAGATGAAAATCAGCTGTCAATATTTTCCCTATAAAAACATACAACGCATTGAAGACATTATTAGTGCTACTGTTTCCCTACTACTGATTAAAACCAACGTTATTATGGAGCGGCGACGTCATTTAAGCAGGGAAGAAATGCTCAGAGCCGTGGGAATGATAGAAGCTGGTTCCCGGCAACGTACTGTGGCTTTAGCTCTGAATACAAGTCAGAGTGTTATCAGTCGACTTTGGACACGTTACCGAAGCACTGGTACCGTGGCTGAGCGCCATGGAGGACGGTATCGCTGCACCACACGGAGACAAGACCGATACATTCAAATCTTAACTCGAAGAGCTCCAACAATAACCGCCATGATGTTAGCCGTGCGGCTTCATCACTCTTCAGGGAACTTAATTAGCGACCAAACAGTCAGAAACCGCTTGCATGAAGTGAACCTTCATTCCCGAAGACCGCTACGGGTACCACCTATAGCAATGCACAATCGTAGGATTCGATATCAATGGGCTCTTGAACACAGAAATTGGGCAGAAGAACAATGGCGTTTCGTGTGCTTTTCTGATGAGTCTCGTTTTGGTATGAGACCGGATACAAGACGTATACGACACTGGAGAACCCCTGGACGCCAACAGCGATTAAAATCCTGCCAGGAAGTCCATCCTTATAGTGGTGGAACCATCATGGTATGGGCGGGTATTTGGATCGGCGGAAGAACTGAGTTGATTTGGATCAGAGGCAACCTCAACGCTCAAATTTATGCTGAGACGATTGTATCAGACGTCATCGTTCCTCTACAAGTGCAAATCGGTCCCTTATTTCAGTTAATGCATGATAATGCACGACCGCACACCGCAAGAGTTGTAAGACAGACTCTCGCCGCAGCTAACATCAATGTCCTGCCCTGGCCTGCTCAGTCGCCAGACTTGAACCCGATTGAGCATGCATGGGATATGCTACAGAGAAGAGCTCTGCCGAATATGGAGGGTATCCAGTCGCAAGAAGACCTTTTTTTGTTGTTGCAACGAACATGGGCGGCCATTCCACAGCGTGATTTGGATGAACTCATTTTGAGTATGCCAAACCGATGTTCTTGTGTTGTTAGTGTTCGCGGTAGAAACACGGATTATTAATTGTTTAAGTTACCCAATAAAATTTTAAAGGAAACTGTTATTTCAGTCTTTTTTTCGAACTTTAATGTTAGTGGTTCAAATGTCAAAAATCCCTTTATTAGGAAAATGGCAAATTTCTTTATTAATGCAAAGGTGACTTGGTTTATCGTTACTGTGACAAACGAAAACACTTTATTTGATGAATCCTTAAAGAAAATTTTAATTAATATCAATCAGGAGAAAAGTTATTGCAAAAATATATGTTGATCCCTAGACACTTTTGATGTGTGTATTTGCAATAGTCCGAGCAGAACCGGGGACTGTCCTTGGATGCATTTTATAGTGTTATACAGGGATAGTCGCCGGATTGTGCACCCTTTACACAAGATTAAATATGTCAAAGGGCTTCCGTGTGTTGGCTTTGGCCCCATACTAGCCTTCCAAAAGACCGGGACTCCTTAATAGTCCCGTGAATGGAAAAGACATGACAATAATAATAATAATATTTTTATTTCACATAATTAGTTCTACAATAATATTTTGAAGTCCCTGACCTCTGAGCTAGGTATGAACCTGTGTTACAGAGACCAGTGCCCTCTTACATAGGATAGGTTACAAAATAAAAATGTGATATGATTACAAAAAAAAAAAAAAGAAGAATAATAAGGAAACAGAGTATTATTTCATAGTTTTAAACAAAAACTAGTTTTCCGAATTCATTTTAGTATTATGTTGTGCCTGTGTGTGTGTGTATATGTGTGTGTGTGTGTGTGTGTGTGTGTGTGTATGTGAGTGAGTGTGTGTGTGTGTGTGTTTGTGTGTGTGCGATTAGTATTCGGCGTGTATATATACGAGTATAAAATAGTATTATAATTGTAGACATATATTTGTATAATTTATGCATAAAAAATATATAAGATGATGGATCGAATATTATGCAGGTACTTTTATAATAATAACTGCTCGGTTTTATTATAGTCTAGGGAATGCAAGTGTTTTTTAAGTTTTGATTTAACTTCACATGTCCGTAATGGGTATATATCTAGAATTTTGTTAATCTTATTATACAGATATATTGAATAATACAATTGTTGACGTCTTGCCAATGCTGTCCGTAACTTAGGTAGTAAAATAACACTAACGATCGTTCGTTTATACTTCATCTTATCGCTGTCGTATGGTGTATTTTTGTGTTTATTTAAAAGTAAATGAAAAACATACAGCTGTCTGACACTAAGAACTTCACACTTAGCATAAAGAGAAGTAGTCGGAGTTCTGTAATTACTGAATGTCATTACTTTAAGTAATGATCTTTGTGCTCGTTCCAGAAGTATCATGTGTGTTTTACATGCGCCTCCCCAGGTCCCGATGCAATAAGATATTACTGACTGAGCAAGTGCAAAATATACTTGACGCAAAACATTAAAGTCAGCAGCATATCTTAGTTGTTTAAACATCCAAACAAGTTTTCTAACACGAGATGTAACACATTCAATTTGAGCACGCCAATTTAAATTTTGATCTATCATCACATCAAGGTACTTAATTTGATTAGTTTGTTTAATTTTAAGGCAGTCACATGAAACATTTTGTGGAGATACGCATGAATGTATTTTAAGGTCTAAATTGTCTATTTCAAATTTACCAACATTAAACTGGAGGTAGTTTGATTTAGCTACGTTAAGTGTTAGATAGTGCAACATAAGCCAATTATTTATGGTGCGAAGCCCTGTTTCAGCTACGTCTTTTACCTTGCACCAAGTCTCTCCGTGGAACACAACAGCCGTGTCATCGGCATAGGAAAAGATTTTTCCATTTCGCAATGAGAGGCAACACAAGTCGTTGATATACACCAGGAAGAGACTCGGATCGAGGATACTTCCTTGCGGCACGCCATAGAGTACTGGAGCTTCTTTGCTAATACAATTATAAACACGCCCAGACATTTTTGTTTGCCGTCAATATGTCCTACAATATTTTGGGTTATCTCACTAACGGCATCATCGGCACTTTTCCCTGATCTAAACCCATATTGATTGGTGGATAAGATATTGTTATGTTCCAAATAATTGACAAGTCTATTATTGAGAAGTTTTTCTAGAACTTTTGAAAGCGACGGTAAAACAGATATAGGCCGGTAATTAGAGACACTGTATGAAGGTAGCCGAGATAGTAATCATCAATACTCACGTGTACCATACAACGTTTTCAACACATTTGCGAAGAAATTATCATTTTTCGCTAATAAATAAACAGTTTTTCTATTCGCGCGCATCCAACACAACAATGGTGATCGGCCAAAGACTAAAAGAATATACTTATTAAAAAAAAATCGAATGAATAAATGAATGGAATCGACCATAGACCTACCAAAAGTAAGGAAACATAGTTGAAGTTTGTTTTTAAAATGTATGGACACATTTTTTTGGTATCGAAACTTTTTTAAAATGAAAGCAATTTAAAAATACAATCTATAACTCACTAGTGAATAAAACGTGTCAAACACAAATAAGAGCCCCTTTATGAGCAAGTGTGTTGAAAACCATTTTTTTATACCCAAATTAGGTACTACTACGATTATAACCGTATATGAGTTACTTATATTTTAATCAGTAAGTACATCGTTATTCATTAAGACGTTGAAAGCCCGCAGCATCCCTTTGATCTCGCCGCTTTGTCGGCACTTTTGAACTTTAAACTCGGATCAAGTTATCTTAACAGACTGTTAACTTGAAATTAAGTATTTTGAAAATTCAAGTAGTTTCTGTTATGTAGTGGTGAGGAAATGTTATGTAACGTTATAATGAGTAAATAGATATATATATATATAAGGCACTATTTATCTAGGCTGTTGCTAAACGTCCGCTAGAATGGATGATTAATACAATGTTATTCGGTCGCTAGTCGGATGAATAAGATGATATTAGTTTTTATAGTTATCATGGTTATTAGCACTCAAATTATTATAATTAACGGGATATTTACCATGTATATTATTTGTTTCGAGTTTCCGATATTTTGACGCTGTTGCAAGCGCCAAGATCACGGATGAAAACAAGAATATATCGGAAACTCGAAACATATAATATACATGGTAAATATCCCGTTAAATATAATATTTTGAGTGATTATATTATTCGTCCGCAAACCTTTTTATTTCAAATATGAATTAATTATTAACTGTTTTGAAAATTATTAATTCTTATAATTTAATTCGTACGCTAAGACGAACGACTAGACACTTCGATGTATCTAGTTTGATTTTAAGTACATCCTATAATCTATCTAAACATAGTAGACTAAATTCATAGTTTTCAAAATACATAGTAGTCACTACCTAGTATAACAAAGTCGCTGTCGCTCTCTGTCCCTATGTATGCTTAGATCTTTAAAACTACGCAACGGATTGTGATGCGGTTTGTTTTAATAGATAGAGTGATTAAAGAAAAAGGTTTTTAGCATAATTTCATCCCCTCATTCTCACGGGAGTGAAAACTATGCAGGTGAAACCGCGAAGCACAGCAGTTACCAATAAAGGGGCTATCTAACACGGTTTTTTTTATCAGATATATGGTAGAAAAAAGGTTGCAGGATATCTTTTTATCCAGAAATTCCCGCGGGACAAAGTAAACTATACAAACAAACAATAATCCCCACAAATACAATTTCAGGAACAATATTCTTTTGAAATTATCATTGGAAATGTTTCGCGCACCTGCCTTTTATTGGCCGCGAGCCAAATGTTACTCATACCTGGACTATGGTTATTAAATCAAATTATTAAAATGTGAACAATGGAGAAAGTACCTAAATGCTTGTTTTTTGGGATTATTATAACTTTTACACTGTTTTTAAAGTTATCATGGTTATTAGCACTCAAATTATTATGATTAACGGGATATTTACCATGTATATTATTTATTTATAAAATATAATTTATTATAAAATATCATTTATTTTATCTCACAATTTACATACTATATAACACGACTTATAATTAAATTAAAAATAATTGTAATTGTAATTTCGAGTTCATCCGTGATCATGGCGCTTGCAATAACGTCGAAATATCGGAAACTCGAAATAAATAATATACATGGTAAATATCCCGTTAATTATAATAATTTGAGTTTTACACTCTTGTTCATAATCTAGCTGTGCCCCGCGGTTTTACCCTCGTTTTTCTCACTTAACGAATACCTACGTCATTATTTATTTATTTATTGCATCCAAATAATATTATATTTCACAATAATATATACATGGACCCTGTGAATGGGGCGCAGCAATTAAGAGAGAGGAGGTTCAATAGAATAATAATAATTAAGATAAAATTTATAATAAAATCTGAATTTAAGCTATTCGAATTTCGAGTAATTTTAATAGTTATTATTAATGTTAATAGTATAATCCTTTCTCGATATGTATCCATATGAGCTAACAGTAAATTTTCTAAGGGCTGATTTTCCATCGCCAGAACGACGAACTGTATGAGTGAATTTCCCGGCGCCTAAATTTGCGTGGCAACTATGAAATCGGTACTAAAAAATATAGTTATAATGTTTAAAACTTTTTTTTTGGTTAGATGAAATAGTCACCTATGTGAGGCACTAAATATTTCATTACTGGGATTAATAGGTATTCCAGAAAAAAATGTTAAACCCCTCCCTTGTAAACAGGAGTTATAAGAGCTATCTTAAATACGTCTGGGAATTTACCTTGGGTGAAACACAGTTCTATAAGCCTAGTTAGGGGAGGGACTATTTTATGCTTTGTAGATTTAAGAAATTGTACTGGAATAGCGTCCCAACCAGGTGCACTGTTAGTTTTAAGTCCCGAAATGATTGAACCAACTTCTAAATTATCCGGAGGAAGTAAAACCATAGAATTGGAAACCGAATTAACAACAAAGTTTTCAGAGATTGGGTAACGAACATTTGAGTAACTTATGGCGTCCGCAAGTCGCTTACCAATGTTTGAAAAATAATTATTTACAATCATAGTGTCTTTATCTGCATTCGTATTTATCAAAGTTGATGCCGTTGTTTTAGAGTTATTGTAATTTATTATAGTTTTTATTGCATTCCATTTGTCTTTATTACTTTTTGCCGATAGTAGTAATGATTTCTCATAGGCACGTTTACATTTCTTTAGTAGTGAGTTACAGTAATTGCGGTAACGTTTGTAGGACAATTCAAGAATCTTGTTATTAGGGTTAGATTTTAATTTTTTTGTGCAGCTTATCTCGATGCCTTATGCAACATAGTAACCCAGGTGTTATCCAAGGCTTCCTCGTTCTTTTACGGCATGGTTTTACATATGATTTAGAAAATTTTTCTATAGTTTCTTGAATTGTTACTACAAACTTATTAGCTGCCTCATTTGCGTCAAATCCTGGTCTGATATATGAAAAATCAATTTTTTCAAGGTAATTAGCACACTCATTGTAATCAATTTTAATGATTTTAGATCCATCAATAAAAGACTTCCCACTATTCATACGTATGTCCAAAACAATAAGGCAATGATCGGTAATTGCGGTGTCAATTACAAACACCGATAAAGGTAATCTAGTTCTAATCATAATATGGTCCAAGCAATTTTCTAATCTGGTGGGAAACACGTGAGCGGGTAGCATTCCGAGTTCAGCAGTTAAATTTAAGTAACTTGCACTATGCCTATCTTTATTGTTTGGCTTTATGTCAATATTAATATCACCTGAAAGAATTATGGTATTTTTATTTAAGTTAATGGGAGTAATAATTTCAGAAATGGAGTCTAAAAAAGAGTCAGTACAAGTATAAGATGGAGATCTGTACACTGTCAATATATAAATGTCAGGTATAATATGTAACAAAAGGAAATTAGCCCCTAGTTTTACAGGTTCAGTGACTGTGCATTTTATATGTTTTCTTACATAAATAACTATTCCATCATTTTGATTATAATATATTTTTGAGTAAAAACAATTATAATCATTCAGTATTGGTATATTTTTGTTTTCGTTTAACCAACACTCAGTTAATATAATTACATCGGTTTCAGAATTTAAACGAGATAATTGTAATACTAAACTGTCAAAGTTTTTATAAATACTGCGTATATTTTGTGTAACGAAACTATATGAAAGGTTTGAATTACTCCTTAAATTGTTACATGTTTCTATGTCACAGGTGAATGCTGATGCTATTGTTAACGTATCTAATTCAAATTGCAAGTCATTATTTATATTATTAATCATTAGTATAAAAAAATAAATAGTCGTACATTGTATTTGGCAGTACAGAATCTAACAAAGGAAATATTACAATGAGGTTATCTTTTAATACAAAAGATATGTCGTGCAATAATTGATTAGAAATCGGGCTTTTAATTATAAATAACAAATGAAATATGATTATCATATTAATATACGTATCCTTTTTCTCATGAAACACATAAGATATATATGAATTTGTATTTTTGTAAATGTAATAATTAATACCATTTGTACTAACATTCATTCGCAATGGGCAGGCTGATGTTGTTTTGTTTATTGAATAACGGTATTTTATTCTTAATTGGTTAGACAACGCTTGTGATTGCAAATGGGTCACGGTCAGTGTAATCCTTGGGTCTGTGCTAATAACATGTTTGCACTGATCGTAAAAATAATAGTGGTGATAGTTACAAACTAATATTAATGTACAGGTGTTAAAAATACATTTAAGTGTGAGTAATATAGCAGTATATATATAAATGAAAATTTGAATAATATAAATTATATATAATAATACATTTGAATTAAAGTAAAGTGTGTAGTTTGTTGGTGTAGGGTAAGGTGTGCTGTTACATAGTGTTTGTGATAATATTGATTGAATAGTTATTGGTTGACATATACAGTTATTATATACGAATGTAAACATCTTTGAAAATATGCAAATTCGGTAAGTACTTGCCAATCTATCAGTATAATCATAATTAAAAATATGCAATGTGATCATATTCAGACTCTTACTGTTACGCAGACTCGATGTACATAGCCGATAGAAAATATGAGGTACTAGTCAATTTTTTTGTTTAAAATTTTCAAGCTGGTTCTCGTCCTTGATAAGAATAGCTGGTGATCCCTCTGTTTTCCTGACAAACACCTTGCCATTCGTGGTCCAACAGAACTTGATGTCATTTGACTTTAGCAGTAACCTTCCGAGATAGTAAAATCGTTTTCCTTTTGCAGTCAGATGTTCACCGACGTATATTGGGGTTTGCTGATCGTCCATACCAAGGTGTGAAGCATTCAATTTCTTTGTGGAGTTGTTGAGATTGTATGTTTTAAATGCCTTTAGAAAATCGTATTTTATTGATGCATTGTCAAGTTCAATAATTAATGACGACATAGGTTTCGATTTATAACTAGGTTCTCTGTAAACATTCCTTAAATGGTTGAAGTCTATTTTTAACAGACTACATATATTTTTGAAATACGTTTTTATGTCCTTGTTCTTCTCATTTTCACGCTTTGGAACATTTCTTATTTCTAACTGTGAACATTGCATTTGTCTTGTTATGTCGTCTAATTTATTTTCCAGGATTTGAATATGTGTTTGTTGTTGTTTTATTTGCTGATCATAGATAGTAATTTTTGTGGCAATATCCTCGTATTTGTTTGAGAGAAACTCAATGCTTTTTTCAATGTCGTCCAATTTCGCCAGTTGATTTTTCAAAGACTCAAATTTTAAATTCATTTCGTTACGAAAACTGTTTAGTGATTTCATAAACTCTTCCTTGAACCCTTGTAGATTAGTACTAGTGTCATTGTCAACCTGTGATCTGGGACGTTTGTATTTTTGTTTTTGTCCCTCGGGGTCAGTACCTATCTTAGCTGGTGGCGATTGCTGCATATTTAGGCCTAAGTATTGTGTTGCCGCCGGCCGGTGCGTAGAAGTAATGTACAGGGGGCGTGGCCTTGTAGGTGACCGGACAAGCGGGGATAGCTGCGTAATTGGGTACGCTGTTGAGCTCAAAGTCCACTAATTTCTTTCTTTGTCACACACGTTTAATGCTATTATAACTTATTTCACTCTCGGCAATATTTTTGAATAAAATAATATTTCGACTGCACAAACACGTCCACACTCTGTGAGAGTCGAAGGGGAAGGGCATTTGAAACGCATGTCAAAGGAGTATTGATATCAATTTCGACGCAAATCAACCCCAAAATAACTTTTTACCCCTTTTTAATCATGTTACGTGATGATTTTAAGAAAAATGAGTATCACATATTTAATTAATCTTTTTGAAGAACATTTATGCCAAGTTTGAACTTAATTAGACCACGGAATCACGTTGTCCCATACAAACTTTGCAACCCCTTTTCACCCCTTTAGAGGAGGAATTTTCAAAAATCCCTTCTTATCGGACGCCTACGTAATACAAATAACACACCCTCCAAGTTTCAGGTCTCTACGATCAGCGGTTTAGGCTGTGCGTTGATCCATCAGTCATTCAGGACAAAGCCTTTTATACACCCTTATTTTGAAATTGCGATACCTTATCTCACAGCTAATGTAAATTAGGGTTAACAATATAATAGTGAAGTTAGTTTTTTTCTTTTGCTTTTATTTAAAAAGTTATGATAAGTCAAAGTTTTTCAAAATCCCGCCGAATTTTATTGTTATTCTACACCGAACAACCGGCGAGCGCTGCGATACACAGCTGAGCGCGGTCATCGACCCGAGCCGTCACAGAATACTTGATAGCTAGTGTGCCGTCTGGTAATACGGCATTTATTTAGTATTTTTTAAAGATAAGTAATTGACTATCATTTTTGATATTTTTATTGGATATATGGATTCAGTTACTGCTACAGATATTCTGATTTTAATAAGTCCCATCATTTCAAAATAAGGGTGTATAATGATATAGATTATAATTAGTGTAGATACTTAGGTGCTTAATTAAAATAATAACTATCATTGTAAATGATTGGTTTTCTTATCTTGAATTACAAAATTAATTGATAATTTCTCTAACACCTGTTCTGTAATCAATTTCTAATCAGTTTTATCGAACGATTGCATAATTAATCTGTCTGTCCTATGATGATAATTATAGAGAAATTATTTTTCAACACACTCATAAAGGGGCTCTTATTTGTGCAAAAACAGTTGAATAATGACACGTTTTATTCACTAGTGAGTTATAGATTGTTTTTTCGGGGGGTAGCTTGACTTGAAGGTCTTGTTAAAAATAGAAAAACTTTCTATCTGTCCTATGTATGATGATAAATTCATAAGTACTTACCTACTCATGTAGAAATTTTCTAATTTCAAAATTAAAAAAACCCCAACACAATTATTTTCAAACCCCCATAACTTTTAAACGGGTCAACCGATTTTCATCAAAGATGTCTAAGAACACTCGCACGTAAGTCCCCTTTAATACAAAGAAAACTAAATTGAGATCGGTTCATCCGTTCGGGAGCTATGATACCACAGACAGACACATCAAACTTATAACACCCCTCTTTTTGCGTCGGGGGTTAATCAATTATTATTTCAGAAGGTAAAAAATATCTATGATCTGCTATTATTATTATAGGGTCCAATACACAACGAAGACTAGTTATAAATTAATGTAAGAATATAGGTAATCTAGTATCCACAGTTACGGATTAACCCTTAATCAAATTAAGCAATTGCCTAGGGCACCTCGTCTTGGGGCAAACTTCTTAGTTGACATAAGGATAGGGGGCCAGGGGCCTAAGTCTGCAATTTGACATTATTGATCAGACAATATGTTGATATTGAGGCACCATAACGAGAGTGTCAGAAATTTGGTATTCTGCTAAAATTTATTCATATGGCTATGGTGTCTCAGTAGTCTTTGTTGCATATCAAAATTCATGTTTTTTTGTCAAATAAACGTCAGAATACTGATTCCATGACAACCATCTAAGTTTTATAGAGCCATTGAGTCAGCTGAGTAGTTTCCACTAAGAGAATACCAAAATGACAAAAAACGGGCATAATGGTGATATTAAAATACATTTGAGTAGCATTATAACAGCTTAATAGTTTAGAGAATCAGGGCCCAGGGCCGTAGCTATGCTTGAAATGACAAATGCCCTACCTTGAACATAGCGAGGAGTGTTAGCTGACCTTTTTTTACGTCCTCATGTTCCACTCTAGCTACAGCCCTGGGGGCCCAAAGGCTTCAATTGCTTAGCTTAGGGCATCATGAAGTCTTAATCCGTCACTGAGTATCCATATTACAAGCTTTCTTAGTTTGGGACTAGACGACGATGTATAATATCTGGATATCCGGAAATAAACAACAGTTTTTTTAATCATTTTTTTATTTACTCGTAAAAACCACAGACGATACAACACTACCAACTTTCCCGCCAAATTTGAACTGAGGCGTCGGAATAACGCAAAATAATTTCATTTTTTCCGAAAAATGTTTTATTAATTCATCTTCTGTCCAATTGCATGATGTTATTATGAAATAACCTGAAAAAAAACAACAAATAAATTTCTATAATGAGAAAAAAAATCCTCTAGCCTTTCCCTAAGGAAAACTGGGATAAAATATAGCCTACTAGCAGCGCGCGGTTTCACCCGCGTAGTTCCCGTTCTTGTGGGAATTTCGGGATAAAAAGTATTCATGTTCTTCCCCGGACCATAAGCAACCCCTTTATCAAATTTCAAGTCAATCGGTTCAGGAGTTTAGCCGTGAAAAGGTAACAGACAGACAAACAGACAGACAGAGTTACTTTCGCATTTATAATATTAGGTAGGATTAGTAAGGAAGTAAGGATATATTCAATACAATCAAATTTTTCCTCTTTATAACACTACTAGCAGCGCCCCGGCGGTTTACCCGCGTAGTTCCCGTTCCCGTGAGAATGCGGGGATAAAATATGTTAGCCTATATTACTCAGGGTGAATGTAGCTTTCTAATGGTAAAAGAATAGGGATGTTGACTAAAAAAATCTAATTAGTCCGTCAGATAGATTTCGCAAAAATATTGGACACGTATTGTCTCTTTTTTGATACAAACAAATAATTAAGACGATATAGTGCATAGAAAACTCGCGTGACGTCACAGCTACATACAATTTTTACCAAGAATCATCGTCACAAGCCCCCACTCCTAAACTTTAATGCGTTATAACTAAATCAATTTTATTAATTTGATAAAACAAAAAAATACGTGTCTAATATTTTTTCGAAATCTATCTGACAGAGTAATTAGAATTTAATTTTGTTTATCCTGTCAACATCCCTATTGTTGAAATCGGTTCAGTAGTTTCGGAGCATATTCGTTACAAACAAACAAATCTCTCTTTATAATATTAGTGTAGATAGAAACTATGTAAAGATACATACCATTTTTATCCAACATTTCAGACACTTGATCTATATATTTTTCTCGATGTAACTTTGGATATTCCGGGTTCAGACTCACAGCGTCATAAGTCCCTTTGTCATGGATGATACCAAATTTTCCTAGCTCTGTGACATTATCATGAGTTATATCAAATACCTGGAATTTGAAATATAATATAAAATGAAAATTTTAAGTAAAATATATAAATAATTGAGTATGTACTTATATCTTCTATACATATAAAAATCAATTGCTGTTCGTTTGTCTCGCTAAAACTCGAGAACGGCTGAACGGAAATCTTATCTTATCTTGAAATGTTTGTGGAGGTCTAGGGAAGGTTTAAAAGGTGAGAAAAAATCGAATAATTGCCAGGAACACGGGGACAGGTACTACGCGGGTGAAACCGCGGGGCACAGGTAGTGTAATTATAAAATTAATTGTGGAAGATACTAACAACATCTGAGAAACTTAAATTAATAATATTGTAATAGTGTTAAGATAGGATCTATTTTAAAAAAAAGCAATTTAAAAAAAAGTTGTCAGGATTGCTAGTGGATGACTTTTCTGAACTTTACACTTAGTTAATTAAAATATTTATTCATTTATTGTTTACTTATTTTTTTAATAATTTATTTGAAAGGGGCTTTTGGCCCGCAGTATGGCCATGCCAGCCCCATAGGTAATCTCTAATTTTTAACTATTACAATTTAACTACCTAGTATGAATTTAAAACTAAGTATTAGTCAAATAACTGCTAATTTAATATTATATGTGCAAATATAAGTCTATCTGTCTGTCTGTTACAATTAAAACATTGAACCTAGTTTGTTGGAAAGGAAACTTGTTACTTTTTAACCCAAATTAAGAAAAGTTTCTGACATGCTAAAACTGTAGGTAACTAATTAATAAAATACAATAAACTTACTCTATATTTAATTGTAGGACAATCAGTTTTCGAAATTTTCTCCGCTAAAGTTATGGCTTCTTGACAATAATCTATGCCAAGAAGGTTTGTGTAACCTTCTTTTGCTAATTCTAATAATGTGTATCCATTACCACAGCCTGAAAACAGAAAAAAGTTAAGTTAGGGGTCAGTCGGTGTAATGAGGTGATACAGGGATTGATTATGTTATTATGTGTGATCCACAAATGTTTGTCTCGGTCTGTGTGTCCGTAGTTTGTGATGCCCTAGATACAGGTAATGAACATAGTTAGGGGTCAGTCGGTGTAATGAGGTGATAGAGGGATTGATTATGTTATAATGTGTGAACCACAAATGTTTATCTCTGTGATTTTTTCACTTTAGCTGCCAAATTAAGGTTATAAATACTTGCCTATATCAACAATGGGGGTGTTTTTCTCTATTCCGCAGTCACAAATCCATTTAATAACTCTACATGCGCTATCTTCGCCAAACCATACGTCCCCAGTATCGCCATTTTGATCAAAATTATCAATTTCTGTGAGGTAGCACTGTTTCCAATATGAACGAGTACCTAATTCTGAGGAATCTAACTCTGTTTCATCCATTTTAAGTGATTAATAGTTATTTTTTAGTAAATATATTTATCAATCGCCAACTCGGTATTGTTTTTAAGGTTATTATTTTATTTATGACGTTTATAGTGATGTGATTAAGATTATCGTTATCTACATAATCGTTCTGTTACATAACAATCGATATTTTTAAACAGATATGTCATCGATTTAATATAATTTAATAATAATATTGTGGGACATCTACACACCACATAAGGAACTAAACAGCGTCTATCTGCATCTGAGGGAAATAAACTGAAGAGTCCTGAATCGCGCAAGCGAAATTTACAGCGCAATTGACTATGTATACGAGAGCCCGACTACAACCGTCGGGCAGCTGCCCACCAGACATAACACCCGTCTGGTCGGAGGATCCTCCCTTTTCAAATGGGGATTCCCTTATTCCCATAATATAATCACTCACTCCATCATCTCATGATAGTAACATACCCGTAATTAAGTTCGGAACTTGTTGCATCTAATCTAAGGTGTTAGAAACTACGCACACACACCCAGACTGAGATAAAGATTTTGTGGTTCACACAAATATTCACCCCGCGCGGGATCGAATCCACAACCTTACGGATGGCAGTCCATCATGGTGACCACTTTGCCATCTAGGTCATAAATTGAAGCCTAGCCTATTTCGTTGTAATGACGTTGGCAATAGTAACTTAACTAATAGTAATAACCTATGCAATGAAAGTAGTCAACAGTTAGCAACGTAGTACACTCCAAAGCCTATTTTACTATTACAACGTACATTTAAGTTAAATATTGTATTTCATTAATTGTTACTGTTTCTCGGAAGCCTTAATTATTCGTCAAGATTTCGTAACCCATCACTACTGAGCACACAGTCTGTCGAAATTTAGGTGACGTTGACAAAATCTGGCTTTTGCAGGTTCAATACAATTTATATCGCCGCGTATAACGGAACGTAACGATCCAATAGTCTTTCATCATCAACTCAAGAGCTGTTGCTCTCGTGTGTGTAACATTTGCAACTCCCTCCATCTGCCCCTGTCTAAGGCGGCCTCCTTCACCTCCTTATACGACACGACACCGACCATATCCTTTATCTGGCTCATGTAACTTATTCTTAGCCGACAATAGTCTATGGCTTTGGAATTATTTAAGGTCTCTTCGGCTATATATAGCCACTTTAAAAGGCCTTGAAACCTTTAATTAAACTTAGTTAAATCCCTACTACATCTTATATATAAAATTCTCGTGTCACATTTTTCGTTGCCATACTCCTCCGAAACGGCTTGACCGATTCTCATGAAATTTTGTGAGCATATTCAGTAGGTCTGAGAATCGGCCAACATCTATTTTTCATCCCGAAATTCCTACGGGAACGGGAACTACGCGTGTGAAACCGCGGGGCGCAGCTAGTAATACTATAAATGCGAAAGTAACTCTGTCTGTTACCTTTTCACGGCTAAACTACTGAACCGATTGACTTGAAATTTGGTACAGGGGTAGCTTATGGTCCGGGGAAGAAAATATGCTATGTTTCATCCCGAAATTCCTACAGAAACGGGAACTACGCGGGTGAAACCGCGAGGCGCTGCTAGTAATATTATATAACGAAACAGAAGTTTTACAACATGATCAAGCTGAGCTATTCATCTGAAAAGACAGTGAATTAATGTCTTTTAATGTTTTTTCTTGCACAGGTAAAATGAAAAAAAAAAAGCATTTTTAGTTTTACTATTTATTATTGAATGCTCTTCAAATTAAAGAGTAATCTTCAATGAACATTTTACATAATTACTTAATATAAATTATACTATTCATATACCCCTTTCTTTAATTCACTATTCATATAACATTATTACTTAATTAAATGTAATAAATTAAAATAAGTTTATGTAATTTTTATAATATTTTAATAGAATGTTACGAAGATAGTCTTGAATCAACATAATCGGGCTGAAACAAAAAATAAAATTAATTAATTTTATAATTAAACTTTAAAATGTACTCTCCTAATAATTATGATCAAAGTTTCTTGTTAATGAGTATTTTTTTTAGCACAAGCCCTTTGGTTTTCATATACCCTATTTACATTATGCTCCTGCTACTGCTTCTCGCGCTGCCGGAAATATTTCCCAAAATACTTCCGCGGCAGTACGCTATCTACACTATGCTGCAGTGAGCAGGAAAGTGGGCAGTGGCATAGTGTAAAGGGTCACTCGTGCTGCTACTCGTCATACCGGTGCCGTCACTTGGTACGTGAGGACTGAGTGAAATAGCGTATATGTTCTCTCTCGCTCTCCCTCCTTTGACTTCCGCACTCAAACCGACACTCGCGGGAGCGTCGGGCAGGAGCAGCGGCATGACGAGTAGCAGCACGAGTAACCGTTTACACTATGCCGCTGCTCACTTTCCTGCTCATTGCAGCATAGTGTAAATAGGGTATTACGAAAATCCTATGGGGATAAGCCACAATCTACTGGACCGATTTTGAAATTCTTTTACCAATATAAACATTATTTGTGAGTGGCATAGACATAGGTTATTTAATCCCCTTCTAAAAACTATGATTCTGATTCGGATTCTGCACATCATCACTATATAGTGTAAAACAAAGTCGCTGTCTGTCTGTCCATATGTATGGTGACATCTTTAACTACACAATGGATTTTGAAGCAATTTTTTTAATAGATTTAGTGATTCAAGGGGAAGATTTTTAGCATATCCGTATTTTTAGTAAACCGTGAGTCGCTGCTAGTGTAAAATAGACCTTTAGATACAAAAACCAACAAAATACTTACAGAAACAAACCAATAGGAATCTTTCCTGAATATTAATCTCGACAGAAACCCCATTTCAGACTCGGGTGCTATCATATGTAGGTGTAGATGTTTGATACTCCTGAACGGAGGCCAGTGGTAGCCATATCTTGCATCGTCAATAGTGTAGTTGAACTTTGTTAGTACTTCCTTGGCTGTTGATAGCAGTTTTGATACTGGAATGAGAAAAAACATTAAATTAAAAATCCCTAACACAATTACTTTCAAACCCCCATAACTTTTAAACGGGTCAACCAATTATCATGAAACATGTTTAAGAACACTTGCATGTAAGTCCCCTTTAATAAAAAAAAAACTAAATTGAAATCGGTTCATCCGTTCGGGAGCTGCGGGAGCGTGAGAACACACAGACGCATCAAACTTATAACACCCCTCTTTTTGCATCGGGGGTTAATAAATTATGTACTAATATATAGGAAAAAATATGTAATTACTACTGCCTGAGGGTCCAGGGCTGTAGCTAGAGTCGAATTTGAGGCAGGGCAGCATTGGATCACTGTATTCAATAGCTACATATAAACATAATTAAGATCTAAAAACTATTAAACCCTCAATGATGAAGAACTAGACGCTTGAACTTCCTCCAGATTTGGATGGATTAGAGATCCATGTGTCTAAGTGAGAGTGAGGTAGGGCTTTGCCCCACAACGCACCCCTAGATAGGGCCCTGTGAGGGACTGAGTTCAAATTCTATTTTCCAAAAAACGACTCGCGTTTTTATATTAATAGCAGAGATTGAGCAAGTGTAGTGATTACACCTATTTTTCGTACAGCAACGAAAAACCTGATAGGTTAGATAAGAATAATCAACTTTGTAAACCTAAAAAGAATTAGTTAAAGAAATTACAAGTGTATATTTTCACGATCGTTTTTGTAACTGTTATTCTATTAAATATGCAGGTATTTGGCATGAAAACAATAGGAAAAACAATCAGTATTACTTACCAAGTTCTTTATCAGCGGGAATCAACGATTTTACATCGTTAATATGCCGTTTAGGGACGGCCAATATGTGAAATTTACTAGCTGGCTTTATGTCACGAAATACACATATTTCATCGTCTTCGAACAGTATTTCCGTGTTTTCGACCTTATTAATTATATTACAGAACACGCAGGATGATCTTTCGGGTGGAGAATTGGACATTTTATTTAATTATTTAAGTTTAAATCGAAATTATTTCGGAAAACAGGAAATATTTAGCGAAATTTCGCTGTCAAAATATGATATGGTTGCTTGACTTGACAGTGACTGACGCTGACTTTTAATGACCACAGACTTTGACAAAAGTATTTTTGGCGTAACGTCTTTCATTTTGGTCAGCAGAGGTCACTTCGTAGATTTATCTTTAGTTTACAAAATATTTCCACATAAATTATTTCAGTATGTATAAGAAGCGCCCCGCGGTTTTACCCGCGTAGTACCCGCTCCCGTGAGAATGCGTAGCTCGTAGTATCATACAATCTCGGCACAATTCATCATCGTGTGTTAAAAAATTAAGTAACAACGCCATCTATTGGTAGGATTTGTGACTAAAAACATACAATTACTTATACACAATCTCATGGGAGATACAAAGATCTGGTCTTAGGAACCATGTCATCGATTTTAGTAAAAAAAACTGCATTTACAGATTTAGTAAAAAGCTATTACTTTCTCCGGGAATCAAACCCGAAAGTTTTGAAAAAAAAATATGTTCGTTATTTTTTTCGAGAAATCAATTGTGTATGTGTTAAGCAGCAAATATGTATTACTATTTACGTACGACAACCGGGGTCGTAGGGTCGTGTCCTTGTTTAGGCATTTAGAAGTAAAAATTAAACTCAGTTTTAATTTTTCAGTGAATAAACCTCTATTTAAGTTATAATTACATAACTCATCGTTATTTTAATTAATTCTACTTATATAACAATATCTGCAAGTAAATCAAATCCTTCAGTTTCAGTAATATTTGCACTTTCTGGTTTTTTTTTACGCAGAACAAATTTTAATCATACTTTTTAGAGGCCATTATTATTTTCAATAATTTTGTGCTAATTGTTCATCTACACTAATATTATAATGAAAGATTTGTTTGTTTGTTTGTAACGAATAGGCTCCGAAACTACTAAACCGATTTTAAAAATTCTTTCACAATTAAAAAGCTACATTCACCTTGAGTAACATAGCTTATACTTACTTAGTATAAAACAAAGTCGCTTCCTGCTGTCTGTCCCTATGTACTAATGTTTAAATCTTTAAAACTACGTTACGGATATTGATGCGGTTTTCTTTAATAGATAAAGTGATTCAAGAGGAAGGTTTTTAGCATAATTTTGTCCCCGTATTCCCACGGGAACGGATGTAACTGCGAGACTGCCTATGTTAGCCTATATTACTCAGGGTGAATGTAGCTTTCTAATGAAAAAAGAATTATTAAAATCGGTCCAGTACTTTTTGAGTTTATTCGTTAAATATAAAAACACAAATCTTTCCTCTTTATAATATTTATTTTATATACTTGGGGACTAGACACATATATTCAGCCCCATTCAGCGTTTGTCCATACAAAACAACTATTTAGTATGGAGACGCGTACGCATCGGTCCTTTTTTTTTTTTTTTTTTTTCGCTGAGAAAATGCATTGAACTGCATACCCCGGAGTCGAGTAATGGAGGCGGACTCCCGGGGTTATGTGAGGCTCTCCCCGCCAGAAGGGCGAGGCCTACCCACTAAAAACTCAGCGCATTCCCTCCGCGCCTCTAAGCGGGCGCCGCAGGATCAGATGTTATTCTACTGCGACGCCCAGGCGTATGACCCGCAGGCCCCCTCCAGCGAACCCCTCCCAAGTCGCTCTGGTAGTGCGGGAAGCAGCACGGTGTACGGCCCTCTGCCACGCCACACCACTACCCGCTTCACCACCCTCCACCCGCCTCAAATTCATGGTGTCCTCTGCTGTTCAGAGGAACACACGGAGAGGCGGGCCTTGACGGCCGCCGAAGATGGTGTTCCCCGGCAACCCCTCCGAGTCCGGCATCAAGCGGTGCCGGCCCCGCCGGGGCCGCGACAGATAGGGAGAGTGGCGCATCGTGATACCGACACTCCTCTCCTGTCGCGGCCCCGCACCTCCGAGCGCTGCAACAGCGCCCCCTCACAGCTGCGGAGCCCGTACAGGCCCCGCAACCTCTGCCCGCAGGCAGCCCGCCCTGGACGCCTCTTAGCTACGCCGCAGTTCTACGCGCAACCGCGACTACTAAGCCCCCCCACCACGACAAGGTGGGCGTCCCTGGGGGGGGGTACGCATCGGTCCTGGACTGATCCATTCAGCTGAATCGTCTCCATGAAATGAAAATTTCGCTCTTCTGCTAATAGTCTTAATAATCATATTACTTACTAGCAGCGTCCCGCGGTTTCACCCGCGTAAATATAATATAGCCTATGACACACCGGGATAATGGGGCTTTCCAATAGTGAAAGATTGTTTTAAATCGGACCAGTAGTTTCGGAGCTTATTCGTTACAAACAAACAATGAAATCTTTCCTCTTTATAATATTAGTTTAGGAGTACTTACTTACTTATGAAAAGAAGATATTGTTCTTCTGCTGAAAATGTTCCTTAACTTAATTAAGAAAGAGTATGTATATGCGGAACCACATGGCCCAGTGCTACCCGCGGATCACTTGTGATCTGTGCGGTTAAGCAACGTCTGGCACCGTCATGACTGTGATGGGTCATTACTAAAATGACTTTTAATTTCATGAGCGTTTCCGTGCTTCGGAGGGCACGTAAAGCCGTCGGTCCCGGTTGTCGTACTAACATCATCGACAGTCGTTACGGGTAGTTGGAGCCCTCAAAAGTCTAACATTTGGTTTAACTTAAAAATGTCGTATAGCCCTCTGGGTTGTGAAGGTCTGATGGCAGTCGCTTCACGTAAAATACTGACATTCCGCCAAATCTGGTTAAACTGAAAACCGACCCCAAATAGACATGGGATAAAGGTTCGGAAAAGAGATGTATATGCGGAACCAAACAAAAATATGACCATATGAAGTCGTAAACAGACGAAATTCTTGCTTTAAATATTGGAACAGATGTTTCGTACATTTATTTATTCTTTTGTCGTATTTACGTATTGTGAACCGAGGTTATTTAAGTGTTTAACACGTAATAACGCTTATTAGTTCTTAATCATGAAGTTCCTGGTAGCGTTTGCGATTTTGGTAAGTTTAAATCAATTATATCAAAGTAAAAGTACTTACTTATTTGCTTAAGGGCCGATTTTTCCATCGCCAGATAACTTTTATTCGACGAATAAAATTGACGTTTGACAGATTTTGTATGAAATAACTGTCAACATTTCAAAGTTATTCGTCGAATAAAGTTATCTGGCGATGGAAAAATCAACCCTAAATATAATGTCGATTTAAAGTTTTTGCATGTACTATAACTTTCTTTGGTTAATAACTTTTATTGTTAACATTAAATTTGTTATGCCTGACAAGGGCTACTAAGTTTTAAGTGCCTGTATATTATGTTAACAACTTGTATATACACTTAGTAATGCAAATAAAGGTTATGATTTATGATTTAAATACGAAGCCAAAAATTTTCATCCAGAAATTCTTATGGTATCAAGAATATAGCGAGCAAAATCGCGGGTCACGAGTTTGTTTTACTTTTAATAATGTCAATCGACACCCTAGTGCGAGCGAGATGGGAGTACGAGAGTGAAAGAGACGTGAGGGCGTGCTCCATATTTGAAAAACCTAGCGCAGCATGGCAGAGCTCTATAAAAAACATAGCACAGCGCGCCTCGCTCGAGACTACTGCGTTTTTAAGCAGAGCGCAGCTTCACACAGCGCAGCACAGCATACTTTGATTGTATCCCCATTCAAATATTAGGCGAGCGAGTTGACCAAACATAGCACAGCTCGACCCAGCGCAGCACGATGTAGCTGGCACAGTCGATGTAGCTGGTCGATGTAGATTTGTCACCCTAAAGGCAGAAACCAACCGAAGTACACGCACACGCTACGCACGAAATGGGTGGGGGCTACGCTATGTTGAGCTATATCCCCCGTGTATGTACACACGAATATGTAAAGTCATGGTAAGAAATGGTTCGTCACCTTAAGATCTATTTTCGTTTGCTCAGTATAAGTGTTAATAACATCAATACAAAAATGTTCAATTTGAGCTGACAGTATCTTGCGGTCTTGTAGTTGTTGGACGTGCTTTGGGTTTTTTTTGCTTATTTTACGTGTTTATCTCATTACGTAAAGCTAAGGCACACATTGGTTAGCATCCGATATTTAACAAATGTATGCGTGGACAAAGTTAAAATAACAATAATAATAACATCAATAAGCCCGCAGGGCACCTTTGAGGTGGGGTGTCGGGGAGTAGCGCCCCCGCGTAGCTGACGCGCTTCCGAGGTCCCCGTTCCTCACGTCCACTCGTCCCATCTCGCTCGCACTAGGGTGTCGATTGACATTATTAAAATTAAAACTAACTCGTGACCCGCGATTTTGCTCGCTATATTCTTGGATACCATAAGAATTACTGGATGAAAATTTTTGGCTGTATACCTTCGTATTTAAATCGAATTCTGTTCACAATTCATGAGTTTCAGAGTATAAAAAGGTCCAGTTTTTTAATTTGTCAAGACACACAGAAATAAACATCATTTTTGGTGCTTATTATATTATACTTATTGTACATAATCTTCAGTGCGTTTCCATAAACTTTTAGTAAAAACTTGTTATTTAGATATTACAAACAAACTGCACCAGATTTGTTTGTATAGATATAGACAGTATAAACGTCAGTCCTTTTTTTCCTTTTTACAGATTTATTTTGACTTAGTTAATTTTCTAAAAAGTTCTTATACCTTTGTTATAAAAATTTTTGTTATAAAATGATAGATAAAAAAATATAATTATAAATTGTAAATATGCATTGAAGATTTCGTTTAATGTAAATTATTTTTTACTTTTTAGTGCAGAAGTCGGTTCCTTATTTTTTTAAATTAACTTAATTTAAACCATCATTTTATTACAAAACTTCTTTACAACCACAAAGGTATAAGATTTTTTTAGAAATTAAACATAGTCAAAATAAAAAAGAAAAAAGAGGCTGACGTTTATACAGAAATATAGCTTCAGAAACACAGCACAGCACGCACAGCGCAGCATAGCTCGATGTTGATTGTTAAAAAAACCTAGCTTCAGAAACATAGCACAGCACGGCTCAGTACAGCGCAGCACAGCTCGATGTAGATTTGTCACCCTTAAGGTTACATAATGGATTTAGATAAAAATCTGAAGCACAGTCATGTTTTACTTTAACATCAAATATATAGGTGGTACTTACATTAAAATAATAGTTAAGTTATTAATTACAGATCATTATTTATTCATTTTTATTTTCACCAAAATCGATGACTTGGTACCAAAAACAAATCTTTGTATATCTTATAGTTTCAGACTTCCCCCCACTGACCGATCTATTTGGGCCACCCTGTATAGTTTTTCATATCCTTTTTTATTTTCAGGGCATCATCAGTGGTGTTAAATGTATGTATAAAGTAGCAATTTTGCACGTATTATTTAAGTACTGATTTTTAATCCCAAAATACTTATTTATATTGCGATTTTTTAAAACTGCAGTGCACAGCTGCCCCCCTAGCATGGCTGTGCATGATAAAAAATATTGACACCACGAAATAAAATCGATTTCGCGAGCATGCCAAAATGTATTATGGCGTGCTACGATATGAAAAAAATAAATATGGCGGCCATATTTATTATATTTTGACAGTTGGATGTCGATAAATAGTTATATCGATTTCGCGAGCATTCCAATGTCATATTAAAATTAATCATGTGGTAAAATTAAATATGGCGGGCATTATTATCATATTTTGACAGTTGGATGTCAATAATCTTTTCAACACACTTGCTCATAAAGGCGCTCTTATTTGTGCAAAAACAGTTGAATAATGACACGCTTGATTCACTAGTGAGTTATAGTTTTTTTTTTAAATTGTTTAATTTTAAAAAAGTTTTGATACCAAAAAAAATCGTGTCCATACATTTTAAAAACAAACTTCAACTATGTTGCCTTACTTTTGGTAGGTCTATGGTCGATTCCATTTATTCATTCATTCGATTTTTTTTTAATAAGTATATTCTTTTAATCTATGGCCGAACACCATTGTTCTGTTGGATGCGCGCGAATAGAAAAACTGTTTATTTATTAGCGAAAAATGATAATTTCTTCGCAAATGTGTTGAAAAACGTTGTATGGTACATGCGAGTATTGATGATTACTATCCTCGGCTATCTTCAGACCCTCGCCTGACGACTCGGGCCTCAATAGCGCCTCGGAAGTAATCACCAACTTGCCTCGCTTGTACCATAAATAACTATTATCTATCGCGTTTTCGAAGTCATGCTAGCCCGGTTGATTATGATATGAGATTGAATAAAATTGACGTTAAAACAAATTACGAAATTACAAGTGGAGAGAATCTCGATAATCCGACAAAAGTTTTCAGGGCAGTGTCGGACTATTGAATTTGTTGAGAAAATGTTCAACATAAAGTTCATGTTCATTCAACAGTTATATAGAAGCCGGATAACAGGGGGCGTAGTTTTGATAGGGGCCGGTTTATCGAGGTTTCACCGAAATCTATTTTTTTTTTCAACAGCCTTAAGTCTCGACACAAAGCCCCTGAACAGCGTGACTCCAGGCGACGATGAGAACTCAGCGAACGTACAGCTAGACAAGGATGGAGTATCCGTGGAAAATGACAAGACCACGGTCGAGAAGAGTGATTCGACCACCAGCGAGAATACTAAAACTGAATATGAGAAAAATGGTAAGAGTTTTGACATATTGAGTCACAATCTTTTCTGTGTCGGCGGTCAATATTGGAAGCTGCTATTGTCATTTTGATTCTAATGTCATTTGGATACATTTTCAAACTGACAACCAAAAGATGCGATTACAGCGACGCTGTCACCGGCACAGAAAAGATTGTGGCTCAATAACATAATCATTCACTACATCATCTCATTACAGTAACTGACCCCTAACTAAGTTCGTAACTTGTATCTAGGGTATCAGAAACTACGCATACACTTATTCACACACACACAGACCGAGATACACGTTAGTGGTTCACACAAATATTCACCCCGCACGGCAATCGAACCCGTAACCTAACGGATGGCAGTCGGCATGGTGACCACTATGCCGCGATCATCATCGTCGTATACAAAATTTATTTATTATTAGAACCGCCCCGCGGTTTTACCCGCGTAGTACCCGCTCCCGTAAGGATGCGTAGCTCGTAGTATCATACAATCTCGGCACAATTCACCATCGTGTGTTAAAAAATTAAGTAACAGCGCCATCTATTGGTAAGATTTGTAACTACAAAAAGTTACAATAAAACATACGATTACTTATACATAATTTCGGGATAAAAAGTATCCTATGTGTTATTCCTAGTTATAAGGAACATCTGCACCAAATTTAATCAAAATCGATACAGTAGTTTTTGCGTGAAAGTGGAACATACATCCAAACTCACAAACATCCAAACATACAAACTTTCGCATTTATAATATTAGAAGGATTTCGATAGATATATATATTATACTTTACTTTGTATTTTTTACAGACCCAGAAAACCAACATTACGTAAAAGACGAATCGGAAAGAAATAAAACAGAATCTACCCACGAGGTCAAAACGACAGAAGAGAAAAAAGGTTTCCATCTTGGAAAAGATGGCGACGTGTCAATGTTTGACAATAAAAAGACAGTAGACGATAAAGAAAAAACTAAAGATGAATCAGGAAAAGACTCACATGTTGAGAGCTGTAAGTACATTAGATATCCACAAATTCCGCAATCTTTTCTGTACCGGTGGCCAAATTTGGAAGCTCCTATTGTCATTTTGACTCTAATGTCATTTGGATAAATTTTTACTGACAACCAAAAGATGCGATTATAGCGGTACCCTGTCACCGGCACAGAACTGATTGTGACACTACGCTTTCAGTTTTCTTTAGTTTTAAGTGTATGATTTCACATAAGAACTTGAATACAAACTAAACAAAAATATAAATTAACTTGAATAACTTAGTACGCGGGGAGTACGCGGATGGGGGAGAACGCGGGGAGAACGCGGATGGGGGAGTACGAGGATGGGGGAGTACGCGGGTGGGGGAGTCCGCAGATGGGGGAGTACATGGATGGGGGAGTACGTGGATGGGGGAGTACGCGAATGGGGGAGTACACGGGGATACGTGGGGAGTACGCGGATGGGGAAGTACGCGGATGGGGGAGTACGCGGTTAGGGGAGTACGCGGATGGGGGAGTACGCGGATGGGGGAGTACGCGGATGGGGGAGTACGCGGATGGGGGACTACGCGGACAGGGAAGTACGAGGATGGGGGAGTACGCGGGGAGTACCTGGATGGGGGGAGTACGCGGATGGGGGAGTACACGGGGAGTACGTGGGGAGTACGTGGATGGGAGAGTACGTGGATGGGGGAGTACGTGGATGGGGGAGTACACGGATGGGGGAGTATGCGGGTGGGGGAGTACGCGGATGGGGGAGTACGTGGATGGGGGAGTACGCGGATGGGGGAGTACGCGGGGAGTACGCGGATGGGGGAGTACGTGGGGAGTACGTGGATGGGGGAGTACGCGGTTAGGGGAGTACGCGGATGGAGGAGTACGCGGTTAGGGGAGTTCGCGGATGGGGGAGTACGCGGAGGGGGGAGTACGCAGATGGGGGAGTACGCGGATAAAGGGAGAACGCGGGGAGTACGTGGGGAGTACGCGGGGAGTACGTGGGGAGCAAGTGGATGGGGGAGTACGGGGATGGGGGAGTACGTGGATGGGGAAGTACGCGGATGGGGGAGTACGCGGTTAGGGGAGTACGCGGATGGGGGAGTACGCGGATGGGGGAGTACGCGGATGGGGGAGTACGCGGATGGGGGAGTACGCGGATGGGGGAGTACGCGGATGGCAGACTACGCGGACAGGGAAGTACGGGGATGGGGGAGTACGCGGATGGGGGAGTACGCGGATGGGGGAGTACGTGGATGGGGGAGTACGCGGATGGGAAAGTATGCGGGTGGGGGAGTACGCGGATGGGGGAGTACGTGGGGAGTACGTGGATGGGGGAGTACGCGGATGGGGGAGTACGCGGGGAGTACGTGGATGGGGCAGTACGCGGATGGGGAAGTACGTGACGGATAGGGGAGTACGCGGAGGGGGGAGTACGCGAATGGGGGATGTACGTGGGGAGTACGCGGATGGGGAAGTACGTGGGGAGTACGCGGATGGGGGAGTACGCGGATGATGAAGTACGCGGAGGGGGGAGTACGCGGATGGGGGAGTACGTAGGGAGTAAGTGGATGGGGGAGTACGTAGGGAGTAAGTGGATGGGGGAGTACGGGGATGGGGGAGTACGCGGATGGGGAAGTACGCGGATGGGGGAGTACACTGTTAGGGAAGTACGCGGATGGGGGACTACGCGAACAGGGAAGTACGGGAATGGGGGAGTACGCGGATGGGGGAGTACGTGGGGAGTACGCGGATGGGGGAGTACGCAGATGGGGGAGTACGCGGATGGGGGAGTACGCGGATGGGGGAGTACGCTGTTAGGGAAGTACGCGGATGGGGGAGTACGCGGATGGGGGAGTACGCGGATGGGGGAGTACGCGGATGGGGGAGTACGCGGATGGGGGACTACGCGGACAGGGAAGTACGGGGATGGGGGAGTACGCGGATGGGGGAGTACGTGGGGAGTACGCGGATGGGGGAGTTCGCGGGGAGTACGCGGATGGGGGAGTACGCGGGGAGTACGCGGGGAGTACGCGGATGGGGGAGTACGTGGATGGGGGAGTACGCGGATGGGGAAGTACGCGGATAGGGGAGTACGCGGATGGGGGAGTACGCGGGGAGTACGCGGATGGGGGAGTACGCGGATGGGGGAGTACGCGGATGGGGGAGTACGCGGGGAGTACGCGGGGAGTACTCGGATGGGGGAGTACGCGGATGGGGAAGTACGCGGATAGGGGAGTACTTGGATGGGGAAGTACGCGGATGGGGAAGTACGCGGATAGGGGAGTACTTGGATGGGGAAGTACGTGGGGAGTACGCGGGTGGGGGAGTACGCGGATGGGGGAGTACGCGGCTGGGGAGTACGTGGGGAGTACGTGGATGGGGGAGTACGTGGATGGGGGAGTACGTGGATGGGGGAGTACGGGGATGGGGGAGTACGCGGATGGGGAAGTACGCGGATGGGGAAGTACGCGGATGGGGGAGTACTTGGATGGGGAAGTACGTGGGGAGTACGCGGGTGGGGGAGTACGCGGATGGGGGAGTACGCGGCTGGGGGAGTACGTGGGGAGTACGTGGATGGGGGAGTACGGGGATGGGGGAGTACGCGGATGGGGAAGTACGCGGTTGGGGGAGTACGCGGGGAGTACGTGGATGGGGGAGTACGCGGACAGGGAAGTACGGGGAGTACGCGGATGGGGGAGTATGTGGGGAGTACGCGGATGGGGGAGTACGCGGATGGGGGAGTACGCGGGGTGTACGTGGATGGGGGAGTACGCGGATGGGGGAGTACGCGGATGGGGGAGTACGCGGATGGGGGAGTACGCGGATGGGGGAGTACGCGGAAAACCCGAGTTGTGTGAAAAAGCCGTTCCTTACATTTAGTCAAAATTTTATGGTTTTTTTGTTTCATATTGATTAACTTTCATTTATTTGTGTGTTTAAAATAATTACTTTCTTTTTATACTTAATTTCTTTTCATTATTATATTACCCAAAATTTTTCTCTGTTTACTTATAAGTTATAATCTTCACCAGCCCGAGACGCCACTTCAACACATGATGAAACATCCGGTTCAGAGTATAAAACGCACGAAGAGTCGAAAGAACACAAGGAAGAATATGAGAATAAGAACCTTAGCCTCAATCGCGATGGTGGCGGAGTGTTCAACTCTGATAAAGGGTCTAGCACAAGCAAGGAGACTGAGAAACAGGAGTCTGGGTCCGCTTATCAGACTAGACGAGGTATTATATAATAAATATAATTATAGTAGCTAAAAGCAGTGACGGATTAAGAGTTCATGATGCCCTAAGCAATCCAAGCCTTCGGGCCCCCAGGGCTATAGCTAGAGTAGAATTTGACGACGAAAAAAAAAAACACTGAGCTCGCTATGTTCAACAAGGTAGGGCATTTGTCATTTCAAGCATAGCTACGGCCCCTATCCTTATGTGTTCTGGTGCCCCTTCTGGTGTTTTCTGGTGCCCCCCAGGCGTGGTGCCCTAGGCAAATGTTGATAAAGGGTTAATCCGGAACTGGCTAAAAGTGTGTGTGTGTGTGTGTGTGTGTGTGTGCGTAGTTTCTGATACCATAGACTAGATACAAGTTACGAACTTAGTTAGGGGTCAGTTACTGCAATGAGATGATGGAGGGAATGATTATGTTATGTTAAAAAACAGTGTCTTTGTAGCTCAAGACCTATGATAAGTCTCCGGGACATTACCTTCTTTAGTGTTAAAACCTCTTTTTTATTAAAACAAAATAATGTATTAACGTTTTTCTGCACTGCCACATGAATTGAAATTAGGTGTTGTAGTTTTTTCCATAAAATGTACCAAAACCATATTAAATTGTTACGGCTTCGCTTCGCTCGCCCTAATAATTCTAATTTAATTTACAGACACCAGCGAAAAAGATGGCCACACCAGAAAATCTGGTTCTAAAAGCGTTTCAAATTACAACAAAGATTCAAAAGAGTCCTCTTCAACATCAGAACAACAGACAGAGACAAAACATTACTCTGCAGATGATATGAAAGAGACGCCAGATGAGAAACAAGGTAATCCTTACTATTACTAACACTATCACTACATAGTATAAAACAAAGTCGCTTGCTCCGTCCCTATGTCCCTATGTATGCTTAGATCTTTAAAACTACGCAACGGATTTTAATGCGGTTTTCAGTAATAGATAGAGTAAGGTTTTCAGCATTATTTTATCCCCACATTCCCACGGGATCGGGAACTACGCGGGTAAAACAGCGGGGCACAGCTAGTAATATTATAAATGCGAAAGTAACTCTGTCTGTTACCTTTTCACGGCTAAACTACTGAACAGATTGGCTTGAAATTTGGTACAGGGGTAGCTTATAGTCCGGGGGAGGACATAGGCTATGTTTTATCTCGAATTCCCAGGGGATTGGGAACTATTCGGGTAAAACTGCGGGGCACAGCTTTACAAAGTTACCAATATTTGCTGTTCTAGCAGTTCATGACTTAATGTCCTATACAAATACTTTAATAGTGATACCCTAGATACAGGTAATGAACATAGTTAGGGGTCAATAAGGTGATATCTTTTCTTATCATGACTGTATATTATTGGAGAAAAACTAATATGAAATTAATTATTACTTATACCTAGAACTTTTTAAGTATTGTCTGTATTTCGTTCTTGACTTCGTCATTTAGGAAAGGTTCATATCTGACGGAACTTGCGTCGCGTATTATCGGTCGCGTAACGCCAAAACAACGCCACTCAACGCACTAACGTATAATCGGTTGAGTGTGAACGGTCAAGTGTTTTTCTATACACTTGTCTGTTCTGGCGTTACACGACCGATAATACGCGACGCAAGTTCCGTCAGATATGAACCTTCCCTTATAGTAATAGTGCTTATAAGATAAACTTAGATTTAATTATAGTACATAATATCTTATTACATTAAAAAAAAAAAAATTGTGAAAAACTCGCTTTAAAGGAATTATTCCGATCTGTCCCACCAATACCGACGGTGGGACAGATCGGACAAAAAAGTTTGATCTGTCCCACCGTTTCCGATGGTGGGACAGATCGAACTCGATTCAATTCCATAGTGTTTGATCTGTCCCACCGTCGGTATTGGTGGGACAGATCGAACTTTTTAATTCCTATTTGTCCCCCCCATGGAATAAAAAATAATTATTATGTATATTTTATTAAATTTATTTACGTTCTTAAAAGTAATGCAATAATAATAATATTCACTCCGCACAGGAATCCAACGAATCAAACCCACAACCTTACAGATAACAGCCCAGCATGGAGACCACTCATTCTGCTTTCTAGGTCGTCATAAAAATAAAATAACATAAAACCTTGCTATAAATGTAAATCTCAGTAGATATTGTACATATTACAATCATTTTTCTGATTTGGCAATACAACCATTTATCAGGATCGGGGTGGACTAATAAACTAAAAGTAAATAATCTCAACTTGTGCACATGCTTCATTATTGCACTGTATTTTGCGAATCATCCTTTATTAGATAAAGTTCATAATTACTTGCATTGTATTGTTGTTTACAGAAAAAGATCACTTATTTCCGGGAAATCCATTAGTTCAAATAAGCAATAGATTTTAAACTAAATAAACATAAGTATTTACCATAGCGTATGTCCGCCGCGCCGGGTAGTGATAAAGAGCACAAACTCTATGTTGAAAAGAGTCAACCTTTGGGGATGGGATGTCATTGTCAAAATATTTTTAATAAGGGTGAAGTGTGTAAGGGTAGATACACATAAATGGGCCGGCATTCAAAAAACAGCCAGCCGGGCGTTAAAATCGGAATGTAGATGAACATTTCCGTGAAGCACAAGCAGCGTGGCGCAGGAGTTAAGGCTGTTGACTTCCAATCGGAAGGTGCCTGGTTTAAACCCCTTCACGTACCAATGTGTTTTCGTTTTCTCTTGAGCTAACCAAAACAAAAATGTTGAAAAGGCAAGTTGCATTGAGCGCCGTATTGCCACTCACCTCATAGTCAAATTTTAAATGGATGGGCTTATATCGCATCGGAAAGTCCCAATGATGACCAGAGTAAAAAATTTCGTCTGTATATGATCAAACAATGGATCAAACCGCGTGATGCTGAGTTCAGAAAAACCTGGTGTGTTTTTAATAAACCTCATCGAACCACAAATTTTCTGGAGGGCTGGCACCATGCGTTAAATAACGCAATCGGCAAAAAAAAAACCAATATAAATATGCTTTTAGTTATGCTACAAAAGGATGCAGATTTCTATAGAGTCATATCACAACAGATCCAAAACCAAGTATCTCCAACGTTAAATAATCGCACAAAAAAAAGTATTCTTAAAGACGAATACATAAGAACTTGTCAAATGCAGTTTGAAGCTGGTGAAATTACTGTTGGTCATTTATTGGAGAAATTGCGATAAAATTGGCATTATTCATAAAATACAGTGCAATAATGAAGCATGTGCACAAGTTAAGATTATTTACTTTTAGTTTATTAGTCCACCCCGATCCTGATAAATGGTTGTATTGCCAAATCAGAAAAATGATTGTAATATGTACAGTCACGGAATGAAAAGGTTCGTCACCTTAGAGTCGGTTTTCACTTGCACTAGTATTGCAAGAAACAATTACGCCAACATAACAGTTTAAGAAACAGTGATGCTAACATTTAAATAAATTGAATGACGTTTGCTATCGAATAAGGTTTTGCTTGATTTTTCTATCCTCTTTTTAAACACTGCGCGGCATATAAAAACCTCTTTGATATTTTGCAATAATGACGTTGACCGATTGACAATAGTTTGAACAGAAATAATAATGGTAGTTAGAACCAACAAGAAGGTTTTAGTTTATCAAAAATCTTGTTGACAAGATATTTAACCTGTCAAACAACACTGATCTGAATAATTTTTAACTTTATTATCGAGCAGTAGAACATTATTTTCCCTAACCCGAGTCTATTATTTACCATAGTTTTAAAAGGTTATATGTTTTCGCGACACATTATACGAATCAATTTGAAAATTGACGAACCTTTTCATTCCGAGACTGTACAAAATCTACTGAGATTTACATTTATAGCAAGGTTTTATGTTATTTTATTTTTATGACGACCTAGAAAGCAGAATGAGTGGTCTCCATGCTGGGCTGTTATCTGTAAGGTTGTGGGTTTGATTCGTTGGATTCCTGTGCGGAGTGAATATTATTATTATTGCATTACTTTTAAGAACGTAAATAAATTTAATAAAATATACATAATAATTATTTTTTATTCCATGGGGGGGACAAATAGGAATTAAAAAGTTTGATCTGTCCCACCGTTTCCGATGGTGGGACAGATCGAACTCGATTCAATTCCATAGTGTTCGATCTGTCCCACCATCGGAAACGGTGGGACAGATCAAACTTTTTTGTCCGATCTGTCCCACCGGTGGGACAGAGCAGTGGGACAGATCGGAATAATTCCTTTAAAGAAGGATGGGGTTAAAATATTACCAAAATTTTAAATGATAGATGCTTTTTTAAAATCCAATCCAAAAGTGATTATCACTTCATCACATTATCTGACTCAAACGGGGTTCTGCGCAAGCGAACAAAATAACAAATACATTGACGACCTCGATGACAGAGTGGTCATCATGCCGGACTGACATGCCATCCGTAAGGTTCCGGGTTTCGATTCCCGTGCGGGGTGAATATTTGTGTGAACCACAAATGTTTGTCTCGGTCTGGGTGTGTGTGAATGAGTGTGTAGTTTCTGATACCCTAGATACAAGTGACGAACTTAGTTAGGGGTCAGTTACTGTAATGAGATGATGGAGTGAATGATTATGTTACGTTATTGTGAATTACACGTAAAGTTCACGATGCGGTGCGATGCGGGTGAAATAAACGGAAACAATTTAGTGACTTGTAACTTCGCGCGTACTGTGTCCGATAATAAAGTACCTTATAAATGACGCTCGCTGACTGTAAGAGCCGTCAATCGCATCGCTTTGTATTGCATTCGCGGGTTTTCTCCCAACGGCCACCATTTAATCCGCCACCACTGGTGGCCGCTGGCACTAAACTTATTTTCACAATCAATCGAACTTGTGAAATATATACTGTAGTACTTATATTGAATTTTATTAATAGCCCACCTGCCTTGGAGCTCGATCGGTGTGACTGTCATCCAACGGGCTGTTGTCACTAAACTTTTAATTTTAGTGCCATGGGCTCTTGTTGTGATCGATCACACTAAGATTAAAAGTTTAGTGCCAGCGGCCACCAGTGGTAGCGGATTTAGTGGTGGTCGTTGGGAGTAAACCCATTCGCATATCACTGCTTTTAATCGCTTGCGCAAACGCCTTTTTCAAAAAAAAATTTTAACCTCTTGTCCTACTGCTAACCATACATTATATTAATAAGATACTAAATTCATAAATGCTTGTTTTAGATTCACCATCAAAAGTTCCATCTTTGTTGTAACACGGGAGCGGGAACGGATCGAAATTGAACGAATGACGGATCCGATTAACAAAAACGGATCAACAACAGGGAAGGATCATTTAGTACAAATTTATTTAAGTATATTTAATAAGTTTAAAGCATATTTAAACATGTTTAAGTTTTAAAGCAAGTTTAAAACATGTTTAAGTTTTAAATATGTTTTAAACATGTTTTAGTTAGCAACAATTTTTAACACTAGTTTAATTTTAACCCATCTTTTTAATTTATATTGGTTTTAATGTATAAGTTTCTATGTACTTAACGTTTTAACACTTGTATGGTTAATTTTAAATCTCTTTCATTATTAATTTAATAATTATAATCTGTCATAGACATTAGCTCTATGGTTTGTTTTTTTTAAATAATGTTGGTGATAAAGTTTAAAAAGTAAGAAAATAATAATTACATTTTAACTCATATGTTTGTCAATCACCATAATTACGGGTAAAATAATAGTTATTTATGGTACAAGCGAGGTAAGTTGGTGATTACTTCCGAGGCGCTATTGACGCCCGAGCCTTCAGGCGAGGGTCTGAAGATAGCCGAGGATAGTAATCATCAATACTCGCGTGTACCATACAACGTTTTTCAACACATTTGCGAAGAAATTATCATTTTTCGCTAATAACTAAACAGTTTTTCTATTCGCGCGCATCCAACACAACAATGGTGATCGGCCAAAGACTAAAAGAATATACTTATTAATAAAAAATTCGAATGAATGAAATCGACCATAGATCTACCAAAATTAAGGCAACATAGTTGAAGTTTGTTTTTAAAATGTATGGACACGTTTCTTTTTGGTATCGAAAGTTTTTTTTAAAAAACAAAGCAATAAAATAAAATCTATAACTCACTTGTGAATAAAACGTTTTTGCACAAATAAGAGCCCCTTTATGAGCAAGTGTGTTGAAAAAAACTTGATCTTTTTTTGTCAGTTTATTAAAAATTTATACAAAATGACATTGAGTATTAGTTCCAATTTTTCCCACCAGGTCAGATAAGTTTGTGGTATATACTAACCTACTAACAATAATTTATTAATAAATGTTTAAAAACAAGATTACGTGTTTAGTTTTTAAAAAATCCTCGACAAACAATGGCCCTTATGTTCATTACCTATATCTAGATCTAGAGTATTACAAACGGACACACACAGACGGAGATAAATATTAGTGGATCACACTAAATTAATAAAAAGTTCAAAAATATAGCTACTGCGACATTTGTACTTCAGTTCTGTATACTGTATTTTATTTCAGCTTATTACCAACAATACGAAAATCCTTATGAAAGAGACAGCAATTCTTACATAACAAATAGATATAATAAAAGAAACACGGACACAGCGGAAATACATAAACAATACAAAGAAGAGGTACAAAAGCGGCTTACAGACTCACATCTGTCAAACATCCGCCATGTTGGCAACCCAGCTGTCAGCTCATCGCAACCTGCCAAAGTTATCTATGTCGATGAAGCAGATTATAAACAAAATCCGAAATTAGTTTCCCACAAAGCTAATATAGAACATTTAGTATCACAATATGATCATTCCGAAATGCAAAGAGCGTTAGAAGCAAAGAAACAAACAAAAAGCAAAGGTTTGAAAACGGAATTGGTTAGTTCTAAATACGCTAACTCTCATACGGATTTACAAAATGGCCGCCCTGATTCTGGATACGTTTATTTGTATGGTAACCCTGAATATGGGTATCAACCTCAAAATTATAGGCCAGAGAGAATAAATTATGGGTATCATAGTTACCCTTATCCTAGACCTCATGGGAGTTCAGGTTATCCTTATTATGGGTCTGAATATCCTTATCCCATGTATCCTACTCAACCTAGTACTTACGGGTATCCACCAAGACCTATGTACGTTCAACCTCATAGAAGACCTTATGGGGTATATGGTAAGCTTTTTTAATTTTCAAACATGGTTTGGGTTTGGTGTCACCAACACGCCTTAGAAACGCGTGGTTATTTATTCTATTATTCACTTTATTAGGGCGAGCGAAGCGAAGCCCTCCTAATTCAACAGTTTTTACAGTTTTGTGGTACATATTACGGAAAAACCAGAGCACCTACAGATTTGATATTTAACAGAGTTATTTCAATTCATGTCTAGATGTGCAGAAAATGGTTTTTATATCATTTTGTAAATGAATTAAAGAAAAAGGTTTTAACAATTTTGCAAACAAATTTTAAATTTCGAGAAATAAAATGGATGCGTAATACAACACGTCTATAAATAATATACATTGATTACATATAAACATATTAACAAAAAATACTTCTCAAATTAGCCGGGTTATAGGGGTTAAAATGACATTTAAATGTCAAACGATTACGACTTAGTGTCATTCGGCACACAATAGATGGCGTTGATATCCAGTTTCGAGCATGAAGGTTTCATGTTTCTAATGCCGTAAAAAAATTTAAATAAAAATAAATGGATGTCATTGTGAAATTGATTCTGTTTACAATTTCATCGGTTTAAATAAATGTGTCATCGAAGGAGACCGAGAGAAAAAGAAAAACGGGGGGTTGGGGGGGCGGAGCCCCCCCGTTAAAAAAAAAACAAACATCTCTATGATAGAAATTAAAAGAAAGTTTGAACACTGATTCCGAAATGATAATAGTTGTTATAGTAAAATGCCGCAAAAACATACGTTACGCGAAATTAATCGTTCTTTGATGGACGATGTAAGGGAATGTCAGAGAAGATGTAGTAATTGTGTTCGTGGCACAATGCTCACTTTGTGGCAAAAATATGTCAAAAATAAGAGAGAGAAAAGAAAAACGGGGGGTTGGGGGGGCGGAGCCCCCCCGTTAAAAAAAACAAACATCTCTATGATAGAAATAAAATGAAAGTTTAATGTAATGAATAAAATTAACACTGATTTCGAAATGATAGTAGTTGTTATAGTAAAATGCCATAAAACGCACGTTAACTAGCCTCTTCGTCTCTTTTCCGAACCTTTAACCCATGTCTATTTGGGGTCTGTTTTCAGTTTAACCAGATTTGGCGGAATGTCAGTATTTTACGTGAAGCGACTGCCATCAGACCTTCACAACCCAGAGGGCTATACGACATTTTTTGGTTAAACCAAATGTTAGACTTTTGAGGGCTCTAACTACCCATAACGACTATCGAAGATGTTAGTACGGCAGCGGGTACCGACGGCTTTACGTGCCCTCCGATGCACGGAAACGCTCATGAAATTAAAAGTGTTTTTAGTAATGACCCATCACAGTCACGACGGTGCCAGACGATGCTTAACCGCACAGATCACAAGTGATCCGCGGGTAGCACTGGGCCACAAGCGGGCAACTGGCCTCCTAGAACGCTAAATTAACCGTTCTCTAATGGACGATGTAAGAGAAAGTCAGGGAAGACCTCGAGATGTAAATTATAATTGTGTTCGTGGCACAATGCTCACCTTGTGGAAAAATTATGTCCGAAGTTAGAGAGAGAAAAAGAAAAACGGTGGGTTGAAAAAAATAAAAATCTCTGTAATAAAAATTAAAGGAAAGTTTAATAAGATTAAGAGATTAGTGTAATCGTTATAATAAAGTGCCACAAAAACGCACGTTAACTGGCCTCCTCGGACACGAAATTAACCGTTCTTTGATAGTCGATGTAAAGGAAAGCCAGAGAAGACCTCGAGATGTACCTAGAATCTAATTGTGTTCGTGGTAATTCATGTCATCTTCTTTGGATTGTTTTGCAAATCGAAAACAACGGACTTTGTATAGACAATAGTATGGTTTCAGAACCACAAACTAATGTTTTAAAGAAATTAAAATTCGTCGAAGAGCAATTAATAGCGCAAGTTCACCCAGTTATTACAGTGTACCTACTCAAATTGGATATCGTGACCAAGAGATCAACTTCCATCAAGATATCATTTTGTTGGGCTGGTGTAAACTTGCGATTTTAAATACAATGATCATTATACAGTTTTTACAAAGTAAATATATTTTTTAAGGGTTATCCGTATGTCCGTACAAGATACGTACCCATCCGATTTTAGTCCAATCCCTCAACTATTTATCAATGAAGGCCTTACGTATGTGGCTAAAACTAGTGTATACACAGATCCATGGAATCAGTTTTGAGTGGTAAGGGTGACCTTAGAAATATAAAGCGCGGTGAGAATTATAAAAACATTACAAACGCTACCAACAGTGCACACGCGTGAACCAAAATTGATATGTGCGCTAATGCGCTATGTGCGCTGTTTGCGCGCTATCTAATCGGACCAGGATTGTGTGCGTACGTGTGTGCAAATATCAAAATTAGAGTTACGTACTCGGCATTTCGAATTTCAAGATTCAGAAAACAGTTGTTGTAATTAGTAATTGATGAGAATGCAATATTTAACCATTGTAAACATAAATGTTTAATAAAAAAAAAAAACAAATTCTGAAACGTCAAATTTTGAGTTTGACATTTGTGCACACACTGCACAACCTATTTTCCATGAGCAGCGTTTGCACACCTTAATGACGTCACTGATGACGTCCCATTACTATCGTTGGTGCAAATACGTTCAATTCGATCACTTCACTCCGTAAGCGCGAAAAAGCGCAATTTGGACCGCACGGATAGTCAACATGACAATAGGAGCTTCCAATTTTGACCGCCGCCGGCACAGAAAACTTGATGACTCTAAACTAAACAAGACTTTCCAAACTTTCTGATAGTGAATATTGATGTATGAAGATGGCAGTTTTGGTTTTGATTGTTTCTTTTTTTTAAACGAATATATTTTTTATAGAAACTTTTTACGAGAAATATTTCAGAATCACATATCATAGAGTCAGTTAATCCGCCCTAGCAGTTCCCTGCATGAGATAAAGACTTCAGCATATACAAGTTGTACTCATCGAGACCTTTCAAATGTTGTTTGGTCACGAAATGGTACAACATGACAGGACGACACCTCATGGGGTCAGTTAATACACCCTAGCCTAGCGGTTTTCCTGCACGAGATACAGACTGAAGCACACAAGAGTGAATTTCAACAAGTGCCCAAAAATCTTCATTTCCGTGGATTTTTTTGTTTTTAAGTTTTTTTCAAAAATAATTAGCGTTTATTATACTTCTTGATAATGTATGTATTCTTGCTTATTATCAAGCTGATTTCTTAAAAAACTAACGAATAACACAAGTTTAAAAATTTCATGCCACGGCGATGAAACATGCGTGCACGGCAATGAAACAAGCGTCCACGGCAATGAAAGAACTGTCCCACGGTAATGAAAGAATCACCACGGAAATGAAAATTCATACATAAAACATTTTTTTTATATACTGACATAAGTATTATATTATCCTAACATACAATATATACACGCCTGTCTCCGAGAAGGAGAGGCATACTCCCCCAGACGGGTTATCTACGCCACATCGAATGATAATAATTGATCGAATTTCTTTATAAGATTAACATAAAACCCCTATGATTTATGGCCTAAAGATTGGAAAGAATCGCTTTTGATCCCCCTGCTCAAGAAGGGGTCCACAAAATTACGTGCCTTATAAGCATGCTTTCATCATACGGTCTGCCTGTTAGTTTGTGTGGGTGGATATCGGACTTCTTGCGGGATCGATCGATACGGGTCGTTCTTGATGGATGCCGATCAAATGGCGATTAATACCGGTGTTCCCCAAGGGTTAGTACTCATTGCAACACTTTTCCTGTTGCATATCAATGATCTGCCAAAGCCCAGAACCTATGAGTATGCAAATGATTGCACAGTTGTAGAGGATTACATATCCATCCCGCGTGCTAGTGCGGCCGAGACACAGTATTTAAGAGAGGCTATGGTCGATCACACGAACTTTTCCCTTCGGGCCGTCTCCGATTGGAGCGATGCCAATCTAATCAAGTTCAATGCCTTGAAGACCCAGGCGGGTCTTTTCTCCGCAAGGAAGACGCAGTTTGAACTGGCTCCTATTTTCCAGAGTGTATCCTTACCTATAGTAGACCACCCTGACCTTCTTGGAATAACGCTGACCTCAACCCTCAATTTTGGTTCATACATTGAGTCAAAGGCTCAACTGGCTGCAAAAAAGCTAGGCGTCCTCTCAAGGGTGCGACGGTACTTCACTCCAGAACAGCTGCTCCAACTCTATTAAGCACAAGTTCGGTCGTACATGGAGTACTGTTCGCACCCTTAGGATGGATCAGCTAAATATCAACTTGAGGGGTTGGAGGCCCTAGAGAAGCGTACCAAGAGACTCCAGAGTTTTGAGCACCGGCAAAAAGTTGCTAGCCTATGGGTTTTTTATCGGATACATTTTGGAGAGTGCGCATCGGAACTACACCGCTTAATTCCCCCATCTCCGTTCTGCCACCGAATGAGCAGGGAAACCGATAAACGTCACCCATACATGGTAGATGTTCCATAAGCTCGCACGAAGCGTTTCGCGTCCACCTTTATAATGCGAATAGCGAGAGTGTGGAACTCCCTGCACAGCTTTTCTGTTCTGAAACTGGAACATACAAATTAAACATACAATCTGGGTCTTTTTAAGTCGCGAGTCAATAGGTACCTTCTAGGTGTGCACGTTCCATCTTAGGCTGTACCATCGCTTTCCATCAGGTGAGTTATAGTCAAGTTCTAGCCTATTCTGGGTAAAAAAAAATGTGCTCCCTACCGGACTGTGGCACTTATATCCCATGCCAGTAAGATTATGTTGCATATCATCCCGGATTAGCAGGCTGAAAAAGAGTTCCTTTTTCTATTTAACATCTATGGCGAATACTATAGGATATACGAAATATAAGTAGGAGAGTTCATCCGTGATCATGGCGCTTGCAACAGCGTTGAAATATCGGAAACACGAAATATTTCGACGCTGTATAATCATAATAATTTGAGAGCTAATAACCATGATAACTATAGAAACTATATAAGTAGGAGAGCCTTAAAAGGGTGGGAGGGAGTCATTACTGTTGACAGGAACAAGATCAGCAACCTTCGATATGCAGATGACACTACTTTGGCCGCATCCTCTGAGCACGAACTTGCTGAAATGTTCAGCAGAGTAGAACGCAAAACCGAGACAGTAGGACTTTAGGTCAACAAGTCGAAGACAAAGGTTATGGTCATTGACCGAGCTGAACAGATCACACTCACAGGAGAATTGTCAGACCTGGAATTTATTAGCAAGTTTGTATACCTAGGCTGGATGATCAGTAATCAAAGAGGCTGCGAGAAAGAGATTCGAATTTGTGTGGAGATGGGCAAGCAATAAGCAAAATGTTGATAATCTGGAATAGTTGATAGTCCTGGTCTATCCACGCGCTGTAGATCGAAAAAAGATTAAGGCTTTCGAGATGTGGTGCTGGAGAAGGATGCCACACATACCGTTAACATCGAGACGTACGAATAAGTCTATTCTAGAACAACTTGACGTAAAAACAAGACTGTCTACGATATGTTACCTACGAGTCCTGACCTACTTTGGTCACATTTGGAGCTACAACGGTCATACAGCCTGGACAAGCTGGTTGTGGCGGGAAAGGTAGACCTACCCGACCTACCCGTTGGTCAAACCTGATCAAGGCAATAACAGGGCTCTCAATTACCAGCTCTGAGAAGAGCCGAAGACAGAGCGGAGTGGAACGGCTGGTACACGACTCCATTACAGTGCATCAGAACGGACACGATCTTAAGGAATCAAGAAAACGAGCTAGAAGGAGTACAGTAAATACAAATGAGTTATTTACTGTACTTATAAGTCTTTACTTAAGTCTTTTGTCGTATTGCAGAGATATTACTTGACGAGTACTGTACTGTCAGTATTCGGCGTCTGCGGCGATGCAGCAAGGTGTTGTGGTACGCCTTGAAGGGCGCTTGCTAGGGTCTAATATAGCTCGCGGCCAATCCACTGCATCCCTCCTGCCACCGGTCGTACCAGGTCACTGGTCCACCGGGGCCTGGCAGTGCGGGACGAGAGAGTGGGTTTGCACCAGAGCGCAACCGCTTACCCACTATAAATTATTCTCGCGCAGATGAACCTCGGCATTATTTCGGTCTCGGATTTTGAAGTCCTATGGCGACGGGGCGACGGTGGTGGGAATTCGGTTCACGGTGAATCCGGTTCTTAGCTGTTTCCCTGCACATAGGCGGTCTGACGAGAGTGGTCGCTCCTGGCTTCGACTGAGGCGGGAAGTTGGGTTCGGCAGCACGTCTGATGACTAAGCAGCCCTATTTAGGATCGCTCTGCTTACCTCTGCATAGAGGAGGGGCCTAGAAAAGGTGGCCTAAACATAGTCCGTCTCAACTATGGCAAACCGCGGTCATCGGGCACCGACATAATCGCGGTCGAAAGATACAGGCTTTGCAAGCCATATCAGAGCTCACGACCGAGCTCATTAAGCCGAGGCTCGCCGTTGACGGACACGTCAAGGAGGACGATATATATGTCAGTATTCGGTACACTGTATCACAGGTAAATATGTTTTCCTTGCCTATCATACCATGGCGATGAAAATATAAGTCACGGAAATGAAAGACCTGGCCACGGCGATTAAACTAATTTGTTTTAAAAGACACGGCAATGAAATTTTTTTCATTGCCGTGTCTTTTTTTTCATTGCCATAGCAAATATTTGCTATGGAAACCACGGAAATGAAAGCATGGCGATGAGAAACGAGTCGAAAATTTTAAATTACATAAAATCTATTAGGTATCCTAAGAACTAAACAATTCACAAATAAACAGAAGAGTATGGGCATTCTATCGAATGCTCAATCAAGAGTATAAACTTGTTCAAATAGAAGTTATACCTATACACGGCGATGAAAGAAAAACTGTCCAGTAACAAAAATGGGATACACTTACATTTATAGCTTGAAAATGCAGGCACGTGGACACGTCCTTCCATGTCGAGCACTGAGGCGGTACTATTGGGCAACGTTTAGCACACAGAGAAGGAGACGCAAGTCTTTAGGTGGAACAATATGTTTAAAAATGTTTTTGACATGGCGATGAAAGGAAGTTCTGGGACAAATGTTTTTCTAGTAACCATTCGTTGTATTGTTTAAATATTTGATTAAGTGTATTCCGTAACAATACCTTAACTATCCAAGTATCATATAAAACTAGGTTTCAATGTATTCAACCAATAGGTTTTCATCAAGGAGGTATAATACACATCAAGGTGAGTTGTGGACAGACACGGCGATGAAAGATTTCGAGGTTTAACATTTTTTTCTGGAGTACCTATTAATCCCAGTAATGAAATATTTAGTGCCTCACATAGGTGACTATTTCATCTAACCAAAAAAAAAGTTTTAAACATTATAACTATATTTTTTAGTACCGATTTCATAGTTGCCACGCAAATTTAGGCGCCGGGATATTCACTCACATACAAGAAGTTGTAGTACTCATTTAGAGCTTTCAAATGACGTAGGGCACAAAGTGTTATAGGACAACATATAGGACTGAACGCCCTTTCTCCTTTGGGTTGAAAATGGATTTGTCCTCCCGATTAAATGCCACGCACTCACGAGTGATAATGGTTCGATATGAAAATTATTCTCATACAACGTATGACAATAATGGTTGAGTCCGAAACCACCCATAACTAAATATTGGAAAAGTGGAAATACTTAATGTTCCAGGAAACAATACAATAAGCTTTCGTAATCACAATTCACAAGTCACAAGGCTTGACGTTAGATAAAGCTGTGGCGGACATTGGACATAAATAAATTTCCTTTTGGTCTAACATAGGTAAGGTACCTCTGTGGTATCGCGCGATTTCAACAATTAAAGCATTTTCTTTCTTTCTTACTATAAAACATAGAATTACTAAGAAAAACCTCGCGAGCCCACACAAAGCCACGCTTTTAGCTAGTTATTATCATCTTTGAAATCTTTAAGAATATTTTTAAAAATTCTTAAAGATTTCAATGATGTTTCTTTTGTAAGTCCTAGCGTCAGGCTCGTATTGAAAAAACATTTTAGTATTGGAAAGCCCATTTATTGAGAAATGCTATTAATAGGACAGAAATAGAACAAGGTCGGATTAAACAACGTGTCATAGTTAGCTATGAAAAGTACAATAAACAAAATTTACTAACAAAATAAAATTTCAGATTCCGAAAACACGAAACATGCAATCGAACGAGCGGAGAGCGCTTTAAATTCTTACAAAAAAGGCGCCAAAAGAGATAAAGTCCTTGTCATTGAAGACGATGATGATGATGTACACGAAATATTGAGAAGAATACATCACATTGAACATGAAGTGGAAGAAAAGGAAGGAATTGCAACAGTTTATGACAAACCTAGCAATTATGACAGGACTGCTACCAATTACGACCGAACTGCTAATTATGACAGAACTGCTAATTATGACAGGACTGCTAATTATGACAGAACTGCAACTAATTATGATAAAACTGCTAATTATGACCGAACCAATTATGACAGAACTGCTACTAATTATGATAAAACTACCAATTACGACAGAACTGCAACTAATTATGACCGAACTGCTACCAATTATGACCGAACTGCTAACAATTATGATCGAACTGCTACCAATTATGACCGAACTGCTAACAATTATGATCGAACTGCTAATTATGACAGGACTGCTACCAATTACGACAGAACTGCTACCAATTACGACCGAACTGCTACTAATTATGATAAAACTACTAATTATGACAGAACTGCAACTAATTATGACAGAACTGCAACAAGACCCGATAAAAATCGTAAACCTGTTAATAACAATAAAAATAAGAAACCAAAAACAGATAAATCACCTAAAAATATCAGACCTAATAATGGTTACGATTATTTTGATTACGGGGCTCCGATATATGACGAAAGATATACAGAAGAATTGAGAAAGAAAAATGGAAAAAATAATGATAAAAACAAAGAAAATAAAGATACTAAATCTAAAAATGATGCGCCTCATGAATATTTTGACTATGGAGCTCCTATTTATGATGAAAGATATACAGAAGAATTGAGAAAGAAAAATGCAAAAAAGAATGATAAGGAAAACAAATCTAAAAATGACGCAAACAAAACTCAGACGATTATTAATAGTAAACAAGATAAAACAACTGTTGTTAAGAAAGAAACATATAAGAAAGATGTCATTGATAAGGAAAGTTATCAAGAAGATAGGAAAAAGGAATTGACAAGAGAAATTGATTATAAAGATAAAATAAATACTAAAGATACTGATAAACAAGATAGGAAAGACCAAGACAGTAAAACAGATACTAAAAAAGAAGATGGGAAAGCAAATTTAGATGATGATTACGATGATGACGATTGTGATGATGATGAATATTATTATGAATATTTGCCGCTTAAGAAAAGTAAAAATATTTTAGATAAAACTACTATAGTTAGTGATTTGTCCAAAACTGATGAAATATCTGAAAAAGATAGCAAAAATATACACAATAAAAAGCAAGCAACAGAAGATAAGATAGGAAATGAGAAAGTGATCACGAAAATAGAAAATAGTGAAAAATTTAAACAGGAATATTTGTCACATAAACAAAACGAATACAATAAAAATGAAAAGATTGAAAATCAGAAACAAACAGAGAAAATTCTAGAAAAAACGGAAAATAAACAATTAGAAAACAATGGAAACAATGATCATACTAAGAAAACACACACGGAAACAGTTTCGGAAACAACTAACGAAAAAAATAATGCTAATAAAGAAAAATCTGAAAGTCATAAAAATGTCCAAATCGAAAATAACAAAGAGGTTGTTATAATTGAAAATAAAGATCAATCGAAACAGTTTTTAAAACAATAAGTTTGGAATTTAATAACTGGAACACTTCTATAACGATACGGATTGAAAAAAACCGCGCAATTTTTGAATTTTGAAGCAATACATCTCTTAAAAATAAATATTCAGTTTAATTGTGTTTTATTTTCTTACCTGCGTATGTCACTTGTAGGAATTTTGTAAAAAGAATTTTGTATAAAAGTATCTAATGTGTTATTCCTAGTTATAGGAATCTGTACCTAAATAGAACATTCTTTGTTTATCCAAACTTTTTACAAGATTTTATTTAGTTTCACCTGTCCCGTTGTCTGTAATCAAATCTTGCAAGTCATTTTTCGACTACTTCTGGTTATCCGATTGAGCTGGGCATACTTATGTAAGTCCCATGACAATGCAATAAAAGCTAAAAAAGCTTGTTTTTAAAAAGGTTTTTTTAAGATTAATTTTTCTTTGTATATCGTTAGAACTAACTATTTTAAGCAACTTTTATTATGGTTTGAAAGTTGTGGAGTCAATACCTGGCTTGTTATATGGGTTGAAAAAAAAATCAAACTAAGTCTTTCACTACCATGTCCAGCACTACTAGGTCTTGAAATCCTGCTTCAGTACATTATATCTTAAACTAAGGTCCTATTTCACCATCTTCAAGTAACGTTCCCAGAAACTACTCACATGTTTTGTCTTTGTCACTTGATATAAAGTAAGAAAGAGACAAATTAACTTTACTTGAAGGTCGTGAAATAGGCCCTAACAAGTTTAAAACTACCAGGTCTGAACAAGTCTTTTAGGTACTACCAGACTTTGAACCGCCAAGTGTTGACATATCAAGTCTTGAATTACGAGTCTTGCACTACCAAGGCTCGCACTACCAAATCTTGCAAAACTAAATCTTGCACTACCAGATCTGAGCAAGTCTTTTAGGTACTACCAGATTTTGAACCGCCAAGTGTTGACATAATATCAAGTCTTGAATTACGAGTCTAACACTACCAAGGCCTGCACTACCAAATCTTGCACTACCAAGGCTTGCACTACCGGGGTTGATATGAGTGCCTATAATAATATGATAAAATGTGAATGTGTTTCATATATGAAGCAATTACTATAAAAATCTTAAATTTAAAACTTATGTATGTTAGAGAGAGTACTAAAAACAATAATATTTTTCAATGCTCGTTTATTCACAAAATAAAATTACAATTTAGTACAATTTCAAATTAAAAGTTAGTAAAGCCAGTATTTGTTTTAATCGAAACGTTAGTAACTTATCATACAATCGGATGTCAGTGGGAAGCCATTTTGTCGTCGTTAAAATCATTATGAGTCACCAAGTTTTCTGTGCCAGTGACAGCGTCGCTGTAATCGCATCTTTTGGTTGTCAGTTTATTGAAAACGTATCCAATTGACATTAGTTACAATGACAATAGGAGCTTCCAATTTCGGCCGCCGGCACAGATAACTTGGTGACACTATAACTTATACATTACACAAGATCATCAGAACACTTATAATGCTTATGTAAATGAAAATGTCATCAATACAATACAATACAATACTTAATACGTATAATAATACTTAGTTAATAATTAACTTAAATAAAACATTGAACTTATTTTGAAGCCGTATCGCAACTGAATTCTTTAGCCTCAAACTGTGACTGCTCAAATTGCGATTGCTCAAATTTCGATTGCTCAAAATTGCTATAAGACTTAGCAAACTTGTCAGACTCAGCGCAATCCGACTTTTGAACAGCAGTTGACGAGAACGATTTGTTGCTCGAACTAGATTGTTTGCTTTCGTTAAAACTGCTACTACTAAACTTCTTATTATGACCATTATTGACAGCACTAAAACTGGAACTTTGGCTTTGTTGGGCAGACTGCTGTGACTGCGAAAAACTGTCATATTTCTTGTAAGAACTACCACCGGCCCCTGAGTTGACAACTGAAGCAGATTGACTACTTGCGGCAAAAGCTTGGGCAGACTGTGACGAGCTGCTATAACTTTTGAAAGCTGAATTCTTGTTATATGCACTACCACTGCCAGCGCTGCCACTATCACTGCTAGCACTGGCAGCGCTACCACTGCCAGCGCTGCCACTACTGCCGGCAGCACTACCGGCAGCACTACCACTGCCAGCGCTGCCACTACTGCCGGCAGCACTACCGGCAGCACTACCACTGCCAGCGCTGCCACTACTGCCGGCAGCACTACCGGCAGCACTACCACTGCCAGCGCTGCCACTACTGCCCGCAGCACTACCACTACCAGCGCTGCCACTACTGCCCGCAGCACTACCGGTAGCACTACCACTACCAGCGCTGCCACTACTGCCCGCACCACTACCGGCGGCATTACCACTGCCAGCGCTGCCACTACTGCCCGCAGCACTACCAGCGGCATTACCACTGCCAGCGCTGCCACTACTGCCCGCACCACTACCGGCGGCATTACCACTGCCAGCGCTGCCACTACTGCCCGCAGCACTGCCAGCAGCACTGCCAGCGGCACTACCACTGCCAGCGCTGCCACTACTGCCTGCAGCACTAACAGCGGCACTACCACCGCCAGCGCTGCCACTCTTGTGATGTTTGTTACTCTTGTGTCCTTCGTTGGTGACTGCTGTGCTTGAAGCGGAGCTGGTACTGCCAGCAGACTGACCAGAGCTGGCACTACTGCCCGCAGCACTACCAGCGGCACTACCACTGCCAGCGCTGCCACTACTGCCTGCAGCACTACCAGCGGCACTACCACCGCCAGCGCTGCCACTCTTGTGATGTTTGTTACTCTTGTGTCCTTCGTTGGTGACTGCTGTGCTTGAAGCGGAGCTGGTACTGCCAGCAGACTGACCAGAGCTGGCACTACTGCCCGCAGCACTACCAGCGGCACTACCACTGCCAGCGCTGCCACTACTGCCCGCAGCACTACCGGCAGCGCTACCACTGCCAGCGCTGCCACTACTGCCCGCAGCACTGCCAGCGGCACCACCACTGCCAGCGCTGCCACTACTGCCTGCAGCACTACCAGCGGCACTACCACCGCCAGCGCTGCCACTCTTGTCATGTTTGTTACTCTTGTGTCCTTCGTTGGTGACTGCTGTGCTTGAAGCGGAGCTGGTACTGCCAGCAGACTGACCAGAGCTGGCACTACTGCCCGCAGCACTACCAGCGGCACTACCACTGCCAGCGCTGCCACTATCACTGCTAGCACTGGCAGCGCTACCACTGCCAGCGCTGCCACTACTGCCCGAAGCACTGCCTGTAGCACTACCACTGCCAGCGCTGCCACCACTGCCCGCAGCACTACCACTGCCAGCGCTGCCACTACTGCCCGCAGCACTACCGGCGGCACTACCACTGCCAGCGCTGCCACTACTGCCCGCAGCACTACCAGCGGCACTACCACTGCCAGCGCTGCCACTACTGCCTGCAGCACTGCCAGCGGCACTACCACTGCCAGAGCTGCCGCTACTACCGGTGGCACTACCGGCGGCACTACCACTGCCAGAGCTGCCGCTACTACCGGTGGCACTACCGGCAGCGTTACCACTGCCAGCGCTGCCACTAGCACTGCTAGAACTGGCGGCGCTGCTAGAACTATCATCACTATAGCAATCATTTTCGTCTTGTTTGGCTGTTCCGCTTGAAACCGAGCTGGCGCTGCCTGCAGACTGGCCGGAGCCCGCGCTACTGGCACTAGCACTGGCGGTGCCACTAGAGCTATCGTCACTGTAGTGACTGTCACTCGAATATTCGTCTTCGTAGGATGTTTGTGCGTACGACTCAGAGCTACTGTATTGCTGTAATGAATCTTCACTGTAGTAGTTTTCTTCATCTTGGCTGTCTGCTTGTGTGCTTGAAGCTGAGCTAGCACTACTGGCAGCGCTACCACTGCCAGCGCTACCACTAGCACTACTAGCACTGGCGCCGCTACTAGTACTATCATCACTATAGCAATCTTCTTTGTCTTGGTTATCTGTTCGTGCACTTGAAGCAGAGCTGGCACTGTTGGCAGCACTACCACTACCAGCGCTGCCACTACTGCCCGCAGCACTACCACTGCCAGCGCTGCCACTACTGCCCGCAGCACTACCGGCCGCACTACCACTGCCAGCACTGCCACTACTACCGGTGGCACTACCGGCGGCACTACCACTGCCAGAGCTGCCACTACTACCGGTGGCACTAACGGCGGCACTACCACTGCCAGAGCTGCCACTACTACCGGTGGCACTACCGGCGGCACTACCACTGCCAGAGCTGCCACTACTACCGGTGGCACTACCGGCGGCGCTACCACTGCCAGAGCTGCCGCTACTACCGGTGGCACTACCGGCAGCGCTACCACTGCCAGCGCTGCCACTACTGCCGGCAGCACTACCACTGCCAGCGCTGCCACTACTGCCCGCAGCACTACCGCCGGCGCTACCACTGCCAACGCTGCCGCTACTACCGGTGGCACTACCGGCGGCACTACCACTGCCAGAGCTGCCACTACTACCGGTGGCACTACCGGCGGCACTACCACTGCCAGAGCTGCCACTACTACCGGTGGCACTACCGGCGGCACTACCACTGCCAGAGCTGCCGCTACTACCGGTGGCACTACCGGCGGCACTACCACTGCCAGAGCTGCCGCTACTACCGGTGGCACTACCGGCGGCACTACCACTGCCAGAGCTGCCGCTACTACCGGTGGCACTACCACTGCCAGAGCTGCCGCTACTACCGGTGGCACTACCGGCGGCACTACCACTGCCAGAGCTGCCGCTACTACCGGTGGCACTACCGGCGGCACTACCACTGCCAGAGCTGCCGCTACTACCGGTGGCACTACCGGCGGCACTACCACTGCCAGAGCTGCCGCTACTACCGGTGGCACTACCGGCGGCACTACCACTGCCAGAGCTGCCGCTACTACCGGTGGCACTACCGGCGGCACTACCACTGCCAGAGCTGCCGCTACTACCGGTGGCACTACCGGCGGCACTACCACTGCCAGAGCTGCCGCTACTACCGGTGGCACTACCGGCGGCACTACCACTGCCAGAGCTGCCGCTACTACCGGTGGCACTACCGGCAGCGTTACCACTGCCAGCGCTGCCACTAGCACTGCTAGAACTGGCGGCGCTGCTAGAACTATCATCACTATAGCAATCATTTTCGTCTTGTTTGGCTGTTCCGCTTGAAACCGAGCTGGCGCTGCCTGCAGACTGGCCGGAGCCCGCGCTACTGGCACTAGCACTGGCGGTGCCACTAGAGCTATCGTCACTGTAGTGACTGTCACTCGAATATTCGTCTTCGTAGGATGTTTGTGCGTACGACTCAGAGCTACTGTATTGCTGTAATGAATCTTCACTGTAGTAGTTTTCTTCATCTTGGCTGTCTGCTTGTGTGCTTGAAGCTGAGCTAGCACTACTGGCAGCGCTACCACTGCCAGCGCTACCACTAGCACTACTAGCACTGGCGCCGCTACTAGTACTATCATCACTATAGCAATCTTCTTTGTCTTGGTTATCTGTTCGTGCACTTGAAGCAGAGCTGGCACTATTGGCAGCACTACCACTGCCAGCGCTGCCACTACTGCCCGCAGCACTACCAGCTGCACTACCACTGCCAGTGCTGCCACTACTGCCCGCAGCACTACCGGCAGCACTACCACTGCCAGCGCTGCTACTACTGCCCGCAGCACTACCAGCAGCACTACCACTGCCAGCGCCGCTACTACTGCCCGCAGCACTGCCAGCGGCACTACCACTGCCATCGCTGCCACTACTGCCTGCAGCACTACCAGCGGCACTACCACCGCCAGCGCTGCCACTCTTGTGATGTTTGTTACTCTTGTGTCCTTCGTTGGTGACTGCTGTGCTTGAAGCGGAGCTGGTACTGCCAGCAGACTGACCAGAGCTGGCACTACTGCCCGCAGCACTACCGGCGGCACTACCACTGCCAGCGCTGCCACTACTGCCTGCAGCACTACCAGAGGCACTACTACCGCCAGCGCTGCCACTCTTGTGATGTTTGTTACTCTTGTGTCCTTCGTTGGTGACTGATGTGCTTGAAACGGAGCTGGTACTGCCAGCAGACTGATCAGAGCTGGCACTACTGCCCGCAGCACTTCCAGCGGCACTACCACTGCCAGCGCTGCCACTACCGGCGGCACTACCACTGCCAGCGCTGCCACTACTGCTCGCAGAACTGCCAGCGGCACTACCACTGCCAGCGCTGCCACTACTGCCTGCAGCACTACCAGCGGCACTACCACCGCCAGCGCTGCCACTCTTATGATGTTTGTTACTCTTGTGTCCTTCGTTGGTGACTGCTGTGCTTGAAGCGGAGCTGGTACTGCCAGCAGACTGACAAGAGCTGGCACTAGTGGAACTGGCACTGCTAGCAGTAGCATCGTTGGAGCTGCCACTCTTGTGATGTTTGTTACTCTTGTGTCCTTCGTTGGTGACGGCTGTGCTTGAAGCGGAGCTGGTACTGCCAGCAGACTGACCAGAGCTGGCACTACTGCCCGCAGCACTACCGGCGGCACTACCACTGCCAGCGCTGCCACTACCGGCGGCACTACCACTGCCAGCGCTGCCACTACTGCTCGCAGAACTGCCAGCGGCACTACCACTGCCAGCGCTGCCACTACTGCCTGCAGCACTACCAGCGGCACTACCACCGCCAGCGCTGCCACTCTTATGATGTTTGTTACTCTTGTGTCCTTCGTTGGTGACTGCTGTGCTTGAAGCGGAGTTGGTACTGCCAGCAGACTGACCAGAGCTGGCACTAGTGGAACTGGCACTACTAGTAGTAGCAGTGTTGGAGCTGCCACTCTTGTGATGTTTGTTACTCTTGTGTCCTTCGTTGGTGACTGCTGTGCTTGAAGTGGAGCTGGTACTGCCAGCAGACTGACCAGAGCTGGCACTAGTGGAACTGGCACTACTAGTAGTAGCAGTGTTGGAGCTGCCACTCTTATGATGTTTGTTACTCTTGTGTCCTTCGTTGGTGACTGCTGTGCTTGAAGCGGAGCTGGTACTGCCAGCAGACTGACCAGAGCTGGCACTACTGCCCGCAGCACTACCGGCGGCACTACCACCGCCAGCGCTGCCACTCTTGTGATGTTTGTTACTCTTGTGTCCTTCATTGGTGACTGCTGTGCTTGAAGCGGAGCTGGTACTGCCAGCAGACTGACCAGAGCTGGCACTACTGCCCGCAGCACTACCGGCGGCACTACCACCGCCAGCGCTGCCACTCTTGTGATGTTTGTTACTCTTGTGCCCTTCGTTGGTGACGGCTGTGCTTGAAGCGGAGCTGGTACTGCCAGCAGACTGACCAGAGCTGGCACTAGTGGAACTGGCACTACTAGTAGTAGCAGTGTTGGAGCTGCCACTCTTGTGATGTTTGTTACTCTTGTGTCCTTCGTTGGTGACTGCTGTGCTTGAAGCGGAGCTGGTACTGCCAGCAGACTGACCAGAGCTGGCACTACTGCCCGCAGCACTACCGGCGGCACTACCACTGCCAGCGCTGCCACTACTGCCCGCAGCACTACCGGCCGCACTACCACTGCCAGCGCTGCCACTACTGCCCGCAGCACTACCAGCGGCACTACCACTGCCAGCGCTGCCACTACTGCCCGCAGCACTACCGGCCGCACTACCACTGCCAGCGCTGCCACTACTGCCCGCAGCACTAGCGGCGGCACTACCACTACTGCCTGCAGCACTACTAGCGGCACTACCACCGCCAGCGCTGCCACTCTTGTGATGTTTGTTACTCTTGTGTCCTTCGTTGGTGACTACTGTGCTTGAAGCGGAGCTGGTACTGCCAGCAGACTGACCAGAGCTGGCACTACTGCCCGCAGCACTACCAGCAGCACTACCACTGCCAGCGCTGCCACTACTGCCCGCAGCACTACCGGCAGCACTACCACTGCCAGCGCTGCCACCACTGCCTGCAGCACTACCAGCGGCACTACCACCGCCAGCGCTGCCACTCTTGTGATGTTTGTTACTCTTGTGTCCTTCGTTGGTGACTGCTGTGCTTGAAGCGGAGCTGGTACTGCCAGCAGACTGACCAGAGCTGCTACTACTGCCAGCAGACTGACCAGAGCTGGCACTACTGGAGCTGGCACTGTTAGCACTGCTGGAGCTATCATCACTGTAGCAATCTTCTACATATTGGTTTAAGTTTAGTGCACTTGAACTGGAACTGGCAGTAGCAGCAGATTGTTCAGAATTGGCACTGGCAGTTTCACTGCTATAGTAATTGTCGTTATTATATTCTTCTTCGTTGTCTGTTGCGCTTGAAACCGAGCTAGCACTGCCAGAAGACTGTACAGAGTCAGTGCTACTGGCACTGGCACTGCTTGCACTAGCAGCATTAGAGCTGTCACTACTGTGTCCTTCTTGGTTGACTGTTGTGCTTGAAGTGGAGCTAGAACTGCCAGAAGACTGGCCAGTGCTGGCACTAGAAGCGCTAGCACTACTGGCACTGTCGGCTTTTCTTCTATTCCGTCTGTATTTACATTCTGAATGGTCACCCCCTTTGCATTTGTGAGATCTTGTATGTCTACCACGTCTTCTCCTGCCTTTAGATTTACTTTGCGAAGTTTGCTCAGTCTTTACCTCCTTAATTTCTTCTTTTTTAACTTCTTTCACTTCCGCTTTTTTGACTTCTTCTTTTTTAACTTCTTTTATTTCGTATACCTTAATTTCTTTGGCATCGTGACTTCCACAAACTTCTTTGTTGCACTCTCCTTCGTGAATTTTGCCACATTTCTTCTCTCCATGTTGTTTTTTTACTGCTATAACCTTTTTTTCTTTATCATGACCACCACACACTTCTTTTTTGCACTCCCCTTCGTGAGCACCACCACATGGCTTATCAACCTTTTTAATTTCATAAACTTTTACTTCCTTTTCATGTTTCACTTCGTGGCAACCTCCTTTCTGGCAGCCTCCTTCATGGATCTTGCCACATGGTTTCTTTTCGATCTTTGGTCCATGTTCACAACCTGGCTTTTCGCAGCCGCCGCACTTTTCTCCATGACCGTACTGATGCTTGCATTCGCAATCTTTGCTGCCGCAGTGATCTTTTGATCCTAGAAAGTGAGAGAGGGAACGTGGATTAATATCGAGTATATTGTTTATTAGGATTTGTTAATGAAGTGAACTTTTGAACCTAAAAATGTATAGAGAGAACATAAGAATTGACAACGATTATAGATAGATAGATAGATAAAAACTTTATTGTACAACTTGATATTTTTTCGTTATTTAGCATGAAGGATTAAGTTATTAATACGGGCTTCCTATGTATCTAGTGGTAGATTCAAAATGTGTTCATGGAAGAAAGGCTTTAGCTCGGAAAGGCTCTTTGAAATTTTAAATGCTTTTTGAGATCCAAACTGAATAAATGATTTTCAAATTAAAATAACCTACCCATTTTAATGTACCAACTTTGTAATGTGACATGCAATGAATAAATAAATAAATCAAAATATTTCTACTTACTTCTCGGCAAGGCGTCAATAGCGACAATAATTGTCTGAAACAAAAAAAAATTGCTTTAATAAATATGTATAATAATTTACATATTCTACAAAAAATGTTCCTTGCAGGGACCTCTCGGTAACATGTGCTAGATATTCGGTACTGGATACACGTGCAATGGTTGGCAAACAAGGATTGAAATCACGCTCACGACCTCTCGATTCGGCCGACGCTTTAACTTTGGCTTTTGCCACTAGAGCTTAAACTTAAAGGTGCTCCTTCACCGGGAGCATTCGCGTGTAATGTAACGTTACAGATTCGTCTTTGAGCATTACACTACAATAATACCTCCCTGACTAACGAGCATTCGCGTGTAATAATTACAAATTACAATTAATAAATTACAAGGTGCGCATTGTAATGCTCGGTTCTCCTCCTTCACTGATGTAATGCTCAAATCTGTAACGTTACATTACAGGCGAATGCTCCCGGTGAAGGAGCACCTTTATGACGCATTCACATCCAATTAGGAATGAATTTTCAAACTTGGTTAAAATTTGAAAATGTGGGAAAAAAATAATTAAATGTTTCAGGACGCGGGCTACAGTAGTTTAGGGTGCTAAATGCAGCTTTCCTTTAGTACAATATAGGGATAAATTAAATAAAAAATTAAGAATAAATAACACTTACCGCTAAAATAAAAAACGCCACAATAGTCTTCATGGCGTTCCCTTACAACTATTAAATGTTTAGAAAAACAATTTAATTTATACATTTATAAACAAAAACATGAAACAGGCTGAACAAATAAATTAATAATTATTTATTTTTCTATTTATTTGTCAGTAATTCATTTATTTGCCGAGTTAATTGACTTTTAATTATTGCTTATAAAAGTTAACTAGTTGTCTCCCACAGTTTCACCCGTGTTCTCTTTCCCGTGGGCATACCGGGATAAAATATAACTTATGTTATGGTCTGAAAAAAAAAGTGAAAGTTTGTATGTTTGTGAGTTTGGATGTTTGTTCCTCTTTCACGCAAAAACTACTGTATCGATTTTGTTTAAATTTGGTACAGATGTTCCTTACAACTAGGAATAACACAAAGGATACTTTTTATGCCCAAATTCCCATGGGATTAGGATTGAACTAGTAGTGAAATACTTTTTAAAATAGGTCTAGTGGTTTCGGAGTCAATTCAATATATACACACATCAAAAGTGTCTAGGGATCAACATATATTTTTGCAATAACTTTTCTCCTGATTGATATTACTTAATTAAAATTTTCTTTAAGGATTCATCAAATAAAGTGTTTTCGTTTGTCACAGTAACGATAAACCAAGTCACCTTTGCATTAATAAAGAAATTTGCCATTTTCCTAATAAAGGGATTTTTGACATTTGAACCACTAACATTAAAGTTCGAAAAAAAGACTGAAATAACAGTTTTCTTTAAAATGTTATTGGGTAACTTAAACAATTAATAATCCGTGTTTCTACCGCGAACACTAACAACACAAGAACATCGGTTTGGCATACTCAAAATGAGTTCATCCAAATCACGCTGTGGAATGGCCGCCCATGTTCGTTGCAACAACAAAAAAAGGTCTTCTTGCGACTGGATACCCTCCATATTCGGCAGAGCTCTTCTCTGTAGCATATCCCATGCATGCTCAATCGGGTTCAAGTCTGGCGACTGAGCAGGCCAGGGCAGGACATTGATGTTAGCTGCGGCGAGAGTCTGTCTTACAACTCTTGCGGTGTGCGGTCGTGCATTATCATGCATTAACTGAAATAAGGGACCGATTTGCACTTGTAGAGGAACGATGACGTCTGATACAATCGTCTCAGCATAAATTTGAGCGTTGAGGTTGCCTCTGATCCAAATCAACTCAGTTCTTCCGCCGATCCAAATACCCGCCCATACCATGATGGTTCCACCACTATAAGGATGGACTTCCTGGCAGGATTTTAATCGCTGTTGGCGTCCAGGGGTTCTCCAGTGTCGTATACGTCTTGTATCCGGTCTCATACCAAAACGAGACTCATCAGAAAAGCACACGAAACGCCATTGTTCTTCTGCCCAATTTCTGTGTTCAAGAGCCCATTGATATCGAATCCTACGATTGTGCATTGCTATAGGTGGTACCCGTAGCGGTCTTCGGGAATGAAGGTTCACTTCATGCAAGCGGTTTCTGACTGTTTGGTCGCTAATTAAGTTCCCTGAAGAGTGATGAAGCCGCACGGCTAACATCATGGCGGTTATTGTTGGAGCTCTTCGAGTTAAGATTTGAATGTATCGGTCTTGTCTCCGTGTGGTGCAGCGATACCGTCCTCCATGGCGCTCAGCCACGGTACCAGTGCTTCGGTAACGTGTCCAAAGTCGACTGATAACACTCTGACTTGTATTCAGAGCTAAAGCCACAGTACGTTGCCGGGAACCAGCTTCTATCATTCCCACGGCTCTGAGCATTTCTTCCCTGCTTAAATGACGTAGCCGCTCCATAATAACGTTGGTTTTAATCAGTAGTAGGGAAACAGTAGCACTAATAATGTCTTCAATGCGTTGTATGTTTTTATAGGGAAAATATTGACAGCTGATTTTCATCTTTTACTCGAATTTGATTCACAGTTCCTGATTCAAATTATGAAATGCACCAAAAAGGATCCATATAAATTTATAAAATCATAAATTTATTACAAAGCCACATCTCAATCTCAAGAAATCCGCATAAAAATGCTTGATCCCTAGACACTTTTGATGTGTGTATATAATAAATATTCAATATATAATAAACAAACAAACAATCAATTCTTTCCCTTTTCTTTCTGATATTAGTTAGTATAATACTAGCAGCATCCCGCGGTTTAATCCGCGTTAGCTTCGCTCCTATTGGTCGTATCGTGATGTCTAGATACGAGTAGCTTTCCATAATCCTTACTTAATATTGTAAATGCGAAAGTAACTCTGTCTGTTACCTTTTCACGGCTAAACTACTGAACCGATTGACTTGAAATTTGGTACAGGGGTAGCTTATGGTCCGGGAGAGGGCATAGGCTATGTTTTATCCCCCTAATTCCCACGGGATCGGGATCAATGCGGGTAAAACAGCGGGGCACAGCTAGTTCCAAATAAAGGGCCGTAGATTTCGATCAAAGACAAATATTAAAATTGTGATTTAAAAACCTTTATTTTTAAAGTCGGTTAAAATATATTTATTTATTATTTATTTTACTTGTTTTATTTAAACAGGTGTTTTACGGTGCATTAATGACTCAATTAAATAATAACAATACATATTTTTCTAGCTAGAATCTGACGTAGGTACATATTTTTAAAAAGTTTTACATTACTTTGTACAGACTTCTTCCATCTTAGTCTTCTGTGATCACGGGTTCTGTAAAGAATCTGAAAAATATTCAATTGAAAAGAAATAACCAAAAAGGGGAATGTATATAGTCACAATCTTTCCTGTGCCGGTGACAGCGTCGCTGTAATCGCATCTTTTGGTTGTCAGTTTATTGAAAATGTATCCAAATGACATTAGAATCACACAATGACAATAGGAGCTTCCAGTTTTGGCCGCCGGCACAGAAAAGATTGTGGCTCAATAAGTAAGTACCTTCCTATCTGAAAAGAATAAAATATTTGTGGAATTTAAATGTTCGCGTATAAGTGATGGTAAACAAATTCTTGTTGGTTTCAACACGGTTTCAAAGAAGCATTATTTTGCGAATGTCAAAAAGTTTACAAAATAATAAAAAATATACAAGATAAAAAAATAACAAGAACCGATTTCTCTAAAAAGAAAAAAAACTAAATAAAAATGAAATTAAAAATTTCTAAAGTCTGTATGAATTTCCCAGAGGGCTTTTTGTCTTCGATGAAATTACGGTGAGCCACCAAACGCGGGTTAAACCGTGGGGCGCCACTAGGTATGAGGAGCATCTGTACCAAATTTCATTAAAATCCATTCAGTAGTTTTTGCGTGAAAGAGGAACAAACATCCACACATGTAAACATCCACACTCACAAACATTCGGCTTTATAATATTAGTAGTATTAATGTGTATATCTAAGATAAACTCTTCACCTTTATAGCACTATAATAATAGCTTTATTTACCGTCTGCCTGGTGAGCTCGTGCCACATGGCCTGCTCTGTTTCTCGTCACAGGAAGTGATTTTGTAAGGTGTATTTATTACACAACGTATGAAGGTAGTTGTTTGTAAGTTCTTATAGTTTACTAGCTTTTTTCCGCGGTTTCACCTCCGTTCTACCCGTTTCCAGGGGAAATTCGGAGATAAAACATAGCCTATGTCCTCCCCCGGACTATAAGCTACCTCTGTACCAAATTTCAAGTCAATCGGTTCAGTAGTTTAGCCGTGAAAAGGTAACAGACAGACAGAGTTACTTTCGCATTTATAATATTAAGTAAGGATTAGGTATGATATGGTAGGAATTTGAAGATATAATTTTGCGTATCTTACCTACCTATGCCTCGTGATATCAATCATAATGTTTTTGATATATATGTACTTAATATAATTTTGAACAATAAGTGACTTCAATATTGGGGTTATCCTCCATAAATGGAGTCACCACAGTGCGATTGCGGAGCACTTGACCAGACCCTGTCCCATGTGGTAAACGAATGCCCGCTTCGCTGTTTCCCCGGCGGGATATCGGAAGTCCAGCTTACTCCTGCCGCTATAAGCTGGATTCATAACCTGGACATTCAAATCTGATCCTCGCAGGATTAATGCCATACGCAATGATGATGATGACTTCAATATTCAACTGGAAAGTAATTTGAAGAAACATTTAAGTATATAAATAAAAAATACCTTTTGAGAACTCCTTTTTAACCTCGTTTCAGGATAGCTAGTAAAAAATAAAACAAAATAGTTTTAAATTATTTAATTTCATTTCAATATCTTTGGCATAATTAATTTATTATTACATTTAAGTACATAGTTTTGAATAATATCATTATTTATAGATAAACTAGCTGTGCGCCGCGGTTTCACACGCTTAGTTCCCGTTCCCGTGGGAATTTCGGGATGAAAAATAGATGTTGGCCGATTCTCAGACCTACTGAATATGCTCACAAAATTTCACGAGAATCGGTCAAGCCGTTTCGTCGGAGTACGGGAACGAACATTGTGACACGAGAATTTTATACACCCCTATTTTGATTTGAATTCGAGATACTTAATCACACAGCTAATGTAAACGACGGGTGACAATATAATAGTGAAGTTAGTTTTTTTCTTTTGCTTTTATTTAAAAAGTTATGGTAAGTCAAAGTTTTTCAAAATCCCGCTGAATTTTATTGTTATTCTACACCGAACAACCGGCGAACGCTGCTATACACAGCTGAGCGCGGTCATCGACCCGAGCCGTCACAGAATACTTGATAGCTAGTGTGCCGTCTGGTAATACGACATTTATTAAGTATTTTTTAAAGATAAGTAATCGACTATCATTTTTGATATTTTTATTGGATATATGGATTTAGTTACTGCTACATATATTCTGATTTTAATAAGTCCCGTAATTTCAAAATGGGGGTGTATACTTAGATATACTCATATTAATAATATGTATTTGTTAAAATTTGAAGATAAGTTATACTAAATATAAAATACTATGTTTGCGACCAGTACAATCAAGGTCTACAGAACAGAGATCCGAAGATCCGTTTTCCTTTATTCATTTCTATAATATTTAACTTTGTAAATTCTGTTCGCTCTTCAGTTCCAGCGCCCATACATGCTGTGGCCACCCGGTTCTGCCTTTCCCTCGTTTTTCGACTGAATTTTGCTGTAACAATAGAAAAATATACTTAGATTAAATACCTACACACATAGATACATCACTACATAGTATAAAACGAAGTCGCTTTCTCTGTCCATATCTTCCAGATCTTTAAAAACTACGCAACGGATTTTGATGTGGTTTGTTTTAATAGATAGAGTGATTCAGTGGTGAGGTTTTTAGCATAACTTTATCCCCATATTCCTACGGGAACGGGAACTACGCGGGTGAAAAACCGCAGGGCGCCGCTAGTATAGTATATGGTGAAATTCTTGTCTGAATGTTTTAGCACCTTATTATTTTTATAATCGACATGGAAAAAGGAGGTGGTTCTCTATTCGAACTGCATTTATAAGGGTATGTATATTATAAATTTTGCATTTATAATATACATTTTTTCACCATCTTCAAGTAATGTTCCGAGTACCTACTCACATGTTTTGTCTTTGTCACTTGATATAAAGTATGAAAGAGACAAAACTAACTTTACTTGGTGAGTAATATTACTTAAAGGTCGTGAAATAGGCCCTTAGTCTTAAAATAACTCGAGGTAAACGGTAACATTACTAAATATTGTTTGTTTTAAAATAACTAGTGAATAAAGTATTTCCAAAATTCCGCACAAAGTATCTACCTGTGTTTTATTACTCATAATAACAACAATTTGATTAAAATACATCTGGAACGCTACAGATATATCTAAATTCGTTTTATCTGAGGGCCATGTGGTGAGTAGTCGTGTTTAATGGGTGGTACAAGTGATAGTATGTGGGCGGATTTGTTATCTATTATATTGTAAGCTGATATGTTTGTGTTTTTGTTTTCACCATATTATTCTACTTTTTAACCCCCGACGCAAAAAGAGGGGTGTTATAAGTTTGACGTGTCTGTGTGTGTGTGTATCTGTCTGTCTGTGGCATCATAGCTCCCGAACGGATGAACCGATTTTAGTCTAGTTTTTTTTTTGTATTAAAGGGGACTTATGTACGTGCGAGTGTTCTTAGACATGTTTGATGAAAATCGGTTGACCCGTTTAAAAGTTATGGGGGTTTGAAAGTAATTGTGTTGGGGGTTTTTTTAATTTTTAATTTAATGTTTTTTACACTAAGAGTATACTATAGCTCAGTCATTTGGTCGAAAAAATAGAGGTTACCTGTAAAATGCGTCGGAAAGGAGTTATTATCAAAAATCTGCTTTTGGGCGCCATTTTTTTCAATATGGCGGTGCGAGCGGCAAACATACGAGGTGGCAAAGTTGAAATTTGGAAAGAGCCTTGAAAGAGCATATCAAAATCTATAAAATTACCAATTTTCAAAACTCCCGAAAAACTTTCGTATAGCTACTCACATGTTTTGTCTTTGTCACTTGACAAAAAGTAAGAAAGAGACAACACTCACTTTACTTAGTGAGTAGCTTACTCGGAACTTCACTTGAAGATCGTGAAAGAGGCCCTTAAAATACAATAACATCGGTATTTTCGGTTCAACATTTTTATCTTTTCAAAACGCTGTTATCTCGTGCCTCGAACCAGTTACCTCCACGAGACCAGACACCGCCCAACAGACGCAGCCGCCCCTTTTCAATTAGATTAGCGTTTGGAAAATTTCTCTGAGTTTATTATTAGCAACAGACTGATTGTGAAGAAAATACTTACCCTAATGCCCATTTAGGGCCTATTTCACCATCTTCAAGTAATTTCCGAGTATCTACTCACATGTTTTGTCTTTGTGACTTGATATAAAGTAAGAAAGAGAAAAAACTAACTTTACTTGAAGGTCTTGAAATAGGCCCTTACAGTAATTTAAATGATAAAATCGTCTGGAAATGAATTGCTCTTTTTATATCTCTTATTATTTTCATTATGTACACATATTTTTATTTTGTGAATACAATCACAATAAACAAAAAGACAACCCCACTGAGTTTGTTGTTAGTTCTTCTCAGTAGTGGGCGCGTAGTGAACTAACAATCAAATCAATTTAGTTTAAGTTTTGACGATTATAAGTGATTGTATCAATCCTTGATAATAAAGATATTTGAGTTTGAGTTTGAGTTTGAAATCTACCTAATAATATTACGAGTACGACTTATTTCACGATCTCCAAGTAAAGTTCCAAGTACACTACTCACCAAGTTGTGTCTCTTTCTTACTTTATATCAAGTGACAAAGACAATAATTGTGAGTAGTTACTCGGAACATTTACTTGAAGATCGTGAAATAAGCCCTAATATATGAAAGTAGAATGTAAAATAATAAATAAAAAAGAAAGAAAATTATGGTGAATGAAAAAACGAAAAAGCATCGTATTTTATGATACCGGTACCTCGCGATTTCAACCGCGTGGAAACTTAGGTATTTAGGGAAAAAATATAAAAGCCTATTAGATGTTACCCAAGCTTTATCTCGGTCTCAATTCATCTCAGTATCTACCGAATTTCATTTAAATTCCAAGCTGGACTGCCATCCGTAACGTTGCGGGTTCGATTCCCGCGCGGGGTGAATATTTGTGTGAACCACAAACGTTTGTCTCGGTCTGGGTGGGTGTGGATGAGTGCATACTAAGAGAAAAAAAATGTTTGTTTGTAACGAATAGGCTCAGAAACTACTGAACCGATTACAAAAATTCTTTCACCATTAGAAAGCTACATTCATCCTGAGTTACATACACATAGGCTATATTTTATCCCTGTATTCCCACGGGAATGGGAACTACGCGAGTGAAACCGTGGAGCGCTGCCTAATAAAGCAACACATGACTGACTAAAAATTTATGTTTGAGGTAAAAGTAAACATCTCGGGGGAAGTAGTAAAATTAATGATAAACAGACAGACGGGCACGTGTTCTTATTTATATATACGTAAATACCGGCCGGAACAGTGTACCGTGATATATGGGATTTAGAGGTTAAAAAATACAAAAACATATCACTACATAGTATAAAACAAAGTCGCTTTCTCTATCCCTATGTATGCTTAGATCTTTAAAACTACGCAACGGATTTTGATGCGGTTTGTTTTAATAGATAGAGTGATTCAGCGGGAAGGTTTTAGCATAATTATATCCCCATATTCCTACGGGAACGGGAACTACGCGGGTGAAACCGCTAATTTATGATATTAGCTACTTATAAACTTCCTAGGTACCTATAAAGCCGAATGTTTGTGAGTGTGGATGTTTAGATGTATGGATGTTTGTTCCTCTTTCACGCAAAAACTACTGAATGGATTTTAATGAAATTTGGTACAGATGTTCCTTACAACTAGGAATAACACATAGGATACCAAAATTCCCATGGGATAAGGTTCCACGCGGGTAAAACCGCGGGGAAATATCTAATATATAAAATTCTCGTGTCACAGTTTTCGTTGCCATACTCCTCCGAAATGGCTTGACCGATTCTCATGAAATTTTGTGAGCATATTCAGTAGGTCTGAGAATCGGCCAACATCTATTTTTCATCCCGAAATTCCTACGGGAACGGGAACTACGCGGGTAAAACCGCGGGGCGCTGCTAGTATAGTTATAAAATATACTTAATAAATAAGTTACTTATTAGTCAAACTATCTCTTGGTACTTTCGTTCAGATAAGCCACTTGAATGTTTCACTGGGGAATGCACATACATGGGTCCACATGTGGTGATAGCCGATACTACTCGACGGCGCCTGGCCCACTTGACATGTTGGTATGATTGGAGTGCATTGATTTTGTATGTAGTAAAATCGATAATGATTAAGTATTTGAATAGATGGAGAGTTCTTAAGGATGTAGTTTTTAACTTAAATAATAAAATGTAATTAATTATTGATTTTAAAAATCTTTAAAACTGTCATTTTCTTGTATGAAAAAAGAACTGCGCACCACGGCTTCGCGTAGTTTTCAATTTACCCCCTTTTCTCCCCCTAGGGAGGAATTTCCAAAATCTCTTAGTCTTCCAAAAAACACACGTGCCTTTCAGCTCTTTACGACCAGTAGTTTCGGCTGCGCGTTGTCTGTCAGTCAGTACGTCACTCAGTAACGGAAGAGTTTTATATATATATACATATATATATACCTAGAGAAACGAAGAAATTATTCTGTTATACCAGTTATTTCTACCAGAACTGCATTTGCCTCGATTCAATTCACTTCACAGTCTATCTTGTTATATAACCGCTTAAATCGTATCTTGAATATCTATCCTCTAACCCTATTTGAAGTTAAAAAAAAGATTACTTCCTACCTTCAAAGTCTTACCTACGATGAAACAGAAAATCTGCTAATCTCCGTCTCGTAATTATTCACGTCCCAGTTTACACATTCACTACACATTCACAAATCCTTACACACATTCTTATATCTTATACTCTTATTCTCGTAGCATGCATAGGACATACACATTTCCTAAACTACCCTAATCTTATATTCATTTACTTATTATATTTGCTAATATTAATGCCTATATCATTCACTGAAAACAATTACTATTTATAAACTTATAATATTTTAAACATGACAATTAACACATTTTAGTTTAATTTCATTATGTAAGTAATTTGCCAGAAAATGTGGGTATCTTACACGTTTTACGATTTAGCATTCCGCACTGACGTAGTTGACACAATGTTACATTACTTACTTTACTTAGTCCGAGAGACAACTGTTGTAATTGATGATAATGTAAATTTATATCATAATTATTTGTAAATTAACTTATATTTAATATAAGTTTATATATATATATTTTTAATTAGTTGTTTTATATACATTTCGATATATGATTTATTATTATTTTTTTACTTCTTTTTTATATGTATTCAGGTTCGTTATAGTTTTTAATTCATTTGGCCGTTTGTTATATAAGTTTACTCCTTCAAATATTTTAGTTTTGTCAACAAGGTGTTCATTAATGTTCGTCTTGACAAATGCTTCTAAAATGTTATAGTCGTTGCTTCTATTTAAATAACGTGCTTGAGATATTGTTTTCTTCAATTTGGTGTAGTCGATAGCGAAATATAAATATTATAATATATAGTTCACCAGTAAACAAACATTGTAAACTTAATTAGGTACTTCTGTAAGAAACATTGTAGACAACGATCCACAGATGAGAGGGGACTCTCCTAACACAAGTAAATAATACTTAAAAGAAGAGTTCCCACACAACTTTGTATATTTTTATGTGTGTTTTTTACAATAAATATTTTTGATTTTTTTTTTTTTTTTTTTTTTTTTTTTTTTTTTTTTTTTTTTTTTTTTTTTTTTTTAGATGAGCTGATGACGATGATGATGATATACTAACCTCAGCATTGCGCCTCCTGCTCGGCGTGTGATGGAGGTCAGCTCTGAACCCTCCCGCGGGTTCGCCGTCCGTTTCAAGCACTTTCAGCAGATACGATATGTAGGAGGTAGCTAGACGGAGTGTTTTTATCTAGGTACAAAGAAAAATGACATAAGGCTCAACATACCGGATCGGCAACGAATCGCATTTCAGTGTCATACGAATTTCAACTTTATTTTCATTACTATAATACTTAGAATTGCGCGGATGCCTGCGGCGCCGCGGGAATTCCGGCGAATTCCTATCGTTCGAGTTTCTCATGCGATAATAAGTATTATAGTAATGAGTATAAAGTTAAAATTCCTATGACATTGAAATGCGATCGAAATTCAAAAATCATTTATTCTAGAAGTACCTTAACATACGAAAATAAAAATAAAGTTGTATCAGATTTTTGTAGTTTTATTTCAAAGTTTAAAAATTTATTTAAGCAAAAATATTGCTGCTTTCGGTTCCGGTTGTCGTACTAACATCATCGACAGTCGTTACGGGTAGTTAGAGCCCTCAAAAGTCTAACATTTGATCTAACCAAAAAATGTCGTATAGCCCTCTGGGTTGTGAAGGTCGGATGGCAGTCGCTTCACGTAAAATACTGACATTCCGCCAAATCTGGTTAAACTGAAAACCGACCCCAAATAGACATGGGATAAAGGTTCGGAAAAGAGAGAGAAATATTGCTGCACGCAAAGTAAGATAGGCCACGTGTTGACGGTAAGAAAGTCCTGTCAGATTTGATAGCCTTAGTTTAGTTGCAATGTTTTATCTGTAGGTACAGTCTCGGAATGAAAAGGTTCGTCAATTTTCAAATTGATTCGTTTAATGTGTCGCGAAAACATACTACCTTTTGAAACTATGGTACAGAATAGACTCGGGTTAGGGAAAATAATGTTTTACTGCTCGATAATAAAGTTCAAAATTATTCAGGTCAGTGTTGTTTGACAGGATAAAAATCTTGTCAACAAGATTTTTGATAAACTAAAGCCTTCTTTTTGGTTCAACCTGCCATTATTATTTCTGTTAAAACTATTGTCAATCGGTCAATGTCATCATTGCAAAATATCAAAAAGGTTTCTATACGCCGCACGCACAAGGCAGTGTTTAAAAAAGGATAGAAAAATCAAGCAAAACCTTATTTGATAGCAAACGTCATTCTATTTATATAAATGTTAGCATCACTGTTTCTTACACTTGTATGTTGGCATAATTGTTTCTTGCAATACTATAATATACAATAATAATAATATAGTGCAAGTGAAAACCAACTCTAAGGTGACGAACCTTTTCATTCCGTGACTGTACATAATTACGACAAACTATGACATGATAACATGTTTCTTAAATCCTTGGTTTGTATTCTCACAGCTTAGCAATTGTAACAACTACCCCCTCTAAATGTTACAACTACCCCCTCTAAATACAATGATTACCCACTATAATTTCTTTATGTAGGTTATGTCAAATTACATTATGTTTGCCAATGATTCATTTGTTACAATATTATCATAAAAACTTTCTTTCTTTGCATCTTCCAAATTGTTAAATTGTGTGTGTGCTAATTGTAATTAAGTTTTTTGTTTATTCATAAAACATTTACTAATAATGCTGTGTACAATTGTAATTGGATCTCAGATTTATAAATTATGTGTTAGTAATGTTTTAATGTATTAGCATAAGTTCTTAATCTGTTTTCTGTAATTGTACCAATGTAAATAAAATAAAATAAAATGTGTACTTAATAGTTTCTTTTTTACTTAAAATCAGCGCTGCCAGGGACTTTCTTTTATTTTTTTACCAAAATCATTTTTTTTAATTATAATTAAATAATAAATAAATATATCCTAACCTTAGTCATCTTTGTATCGGGCAGAACGTGCGGTATCTGTTCCCTGAGCGCTGAGTAAGCAGTGTTGATTTGCGTTCTCTTTCTCACCACCTGCCGAGGTGCAACGAGAGAGTGAGACAAAACATATTAATGCAACAACTTATAGATAAAAATATTGGAGAGTCTGTTTGTAATGCTATTAAAATATGGCTTTTATTAAATGCATACCATAATATCATATTTTATTTTTTGTATATCTGTTTCACAGATTTAGTGTAAAACTGACTGAATGACGTAGGTCCATTAAAGAAGTTTTCGAAAATACCTAATTAAGGACCTATTTAACGACCTTCATGTAAAGTTACTCACCTTCAAGTTAGTGTTGTCTCTTTCTTACTTTATATCAAGTGACAAAGACAAAACATGTGAGTACTCGGAACGTTACTTGAAGATGGTGAAATAGGAACTAAGTATTTTATAATCCCACGAGAGGTTTAAAGCTCAAATTATCAAAAAACGCGCTCTCTGAAAGTCACTATCCTTTCTCTCTTTTCCGAACCTTTATCTCATGTCTATTTGGGGTCGGTTTTCAGTTTAACCAGATTTGGCGGAATGTCAGTATTTTACGTTTAGCGACTGCCATCAGACCTTCACAACCCAGAAAGCTATACGACAATTTTTGGTTAAACCAAATGTTAGACTTTTGAGGGATCTAACTACCCGTAACGATTGTCGATGATGTTGATGAAAAATCTAACTGAATACAACAGTATTCAAAATTAAGATTAATTACTGTTTTACTTATGTAGCAATTAAGCTTAATCACTACATAGTATAAACAAAGACGCTTCCCGCTGTCTGTCCCTATGTGTGCTTACATCTTTACAACTACGCGATGGATTTTTATGCGGTTTGTTTTAATAGATAGAGTGATTCAAGGTTTTCAGTATAATTTTATTTCCGCATTTTTACGGGATCGGGTGGTATGCGGGTAAAACCGCGAGGCGCCGCTAGTAACTATATTAAAAATGCGAAAGTAACTCTGTCTGTTACCTTTTCGCGGCTAAACTACTGAACCGATTGACTTGAAATTTGGTACAGGGGTAGCTTATAGTCCGGGGGAGGATATGGGCTATGTTTTATCATAAACTTTCACGGGTTAAACCAGTGACGGATTAAGACTTCATGATGCCCTAAGCAATCCGAAGCCTTTATTATTTATTTAATACTTAATGTACAATAGCGTGTACAAAGGCGGACTTAATGCCTGATGGCATTTTCTGCCAGTCGACCTAAGGGTGATGCAGAGACAAAATGTGGTAGATGCACAACGATATTTTGGTGAGTAATAGGATGTAATAACCTAACAATAATCTATTATACTTTTTATATTTATAGCCTTTGGGCCCCCAGGGATGGAATTTGGGGCTCATCCTTATGTCAACTAAGAAGTTTTCTGGTGTCCCCTTCTGGTGTTTTCTGGTGCCCCCCAGACGTGGTGCCCTAGGCAATTGCTTAATTTGATTAAGGGTTAATCCGGGACTGGGTAAAACAGCAAAACACATTTGCAAAACTAAATAATTTCTCACCTTGCTAAGTTTCGTATCAGGCGGTACATTAGGTATGCATTCCCTCAGATCGGAGAAGGCTGTGTTAATACTCTGAGTTCTTCTTCTTTCTTTCTTGTTGGCTGTGCTTCTCCGCTTGACTACTCTTACGAAGGACGGCGCGGGGCGCTCGTAGCGGAGCGGCTGCAGGTCGCATTCTAGAGCTGTGGGAGTGAGGTTCAGTTAGATTGGAAGTATATAGTTTAACGGTTTTATTTTAACTAGCCGCGCCCCGCGGTTTTACCCGCGTGAATCCCGATTCCATGGGAATTTCGGGATAAAAAATCCTATATATGTAATATTGCTAGTTATAAGGAACATCTGTACCAAATTTAATCTAAATCGATACAGTAGTTTTTGCGTTAGAGTAATAAACATCCAAACTCAGAAACACAAACTTTCGCATTTATAATATTAGTAGGATTTTAAAAAAAGTATTAGGTTAGGTACAATATTGAAGTAAGTACGTTTTTTTCTTTGATATTATTAAGTATGTAGTCATCATCATCAGCTCATATAATGTCCCCACCGAGGGGTTCTCCCTACCCTGAATTAGGGTTATCAGGCCTTAGTCAACCACAGGCCGAGTACGGGTTGGTCGACTTCACACACAACCTTAGAATTTCTTCACAGATGTGTGCAGGTTTCTGAACGATGTTTTCCTTCACCGTAAGAGCGTCGAAATTAACGTACACACATCAAAAGTGTCTAGGGATCAACATATATTTTTGCAATAACTTTTCTCCTGATTGATATTAATTAAAATTTTCTTTAAGGATTCATCAAACAAAGTGTTTTCGTTTGTCACAGTAACGATAAACCAAGTCACCTTTGCATTAATAAAGAAATTTGCCATTTTCCTAAACAAGGGATTTTTGACATTTGAACCACTAACATTAAAGTTCGAAAAAAAGACTGAAATAACAGTTTTCTTTAAAATTTTATTGGGTAACTTAAACAATTAATAATCCGTGTTTCTACCGCGAACACTAACAACACAAGAACATCGGTTTGGCATACTCAAAATGAGTTCATCCAAATCACGCTGTGGAATGGCCGCCCATGTTCGTTGCAACAACAAAAAAAGGTCTTCTTGCGACTGGATACCCTCCATATTCGGCAGAGCTCTTCTCTGTAGCATATCCCATGCATGCTCAATCGGGTTCAAGTCTGGCGACTGAGCAGGCCAGGGCAGGACATTGATGTTAGCTGCGGCGAGAGTCTGTCTTACAACTCTTGCGGTGTGCGGTCGTGCATTATCATGCATTAACTGAAATAAGGGACCGATTTGCACTTGTAGAGGAACGATGACGTCTGATACAATCGTCTCAGCATAAATTTGAGCGTTGAGGTTGCCTCTGATCCAAATCAACTCAGTTCTTCCGCCGATCCAAATACCCGCCCATACCATGATGGTTCCACCACTATAAGGATGGACTTCCTGGCAGGATTTTAATCGCTGTTGGCGTCCAGGGGTTCTCCAGTGTCGTATACGTCTTGTATCCGGTCTCATACCAAAACGAGACTCATCAGAAAAGCACACGAAACGCCATTGTTCTTCTGCCTAATTTCTGTGTTCAAGAGCCCATTGATATCGAATCCTACGATTGTGCATTGCTATAGGTGGTACCCGTAGCGGTCTTCGGGAATGAAGGTTCACTTCATGCAAGCGGTTTCTGACTGTTTGGTCGCTAATTAAGTTCCCTGAAGAGTGATGAAGCCGCACGGCTAACATCATGGCGGTTATTGTTGGAGCTCTTCGAGTTAAGATTTGAATGTATCGGTCTTGTCTCCGTGTGGTGCAGCGATACCGTCCTCCATGGCGCTCAGCCACGGTACCAGTGCTTCGGTAACGTGTCCAAAGTCGACTGATAACACTCTGACTTGTATTCAGAGCTAAAGCCACAGTACGTTGCCGGGAACCAGCTTCTATCATTCCCACGGCTCTGAGCATTTCTTCCCTGCTTAAATGACGTCGCCGCTCCATAATAACGTTGGTTTTAATCAGTAGTAGGGAAACAGTAGCACTAATAATGTCTTCAATGCGTTGTATGTTTTTATAGGGAAAATATTGACAGCTGATTTTCATCTTTTACTCGAATTTGATTCACAGTTCCTGATTCAAATTATGAAATGCACCAAAAAGGATCCATATAAATTTATAAAATCATAAATTTATTACAAAGCCACATCTCAATCTCAAGAAATCCGCATAAAAATGCTTGATCCCTAGACACTTTTGATGTGTGTACATATGAATTCGTAAATTGAAAACACATTGGTACGTGGCGGGACTGGTGGGGTTCGAACCAGGCACCTTCCGATCGGAAGTCAACGGCCTTAACCCCTGCGCCACCGACGCTCTTATTATCTCATAGCTCTTTTCCATTAACGGGACTATTAAGGAGTCCCGGTCTTTTGGAAGGCTAGTATGGGGCCAAAGCCAACACACGGAAGCCTTTTGACTTATTTAATCTTGTGTAAAGGATGCACAATCCGGCGACTATCCCTGTATAACACTATAAAATGCATCCAGGGACAGTCCCCGGTTCTGCTGGGACTATTGCAAATATATGGAAAACTACGACTGGGCTATGGGAATGGGATGTTCAATAGACTGGATATAGGGGAACTATGGGGACTATGGCACCCGCCGATACAATACTATGAACACGTACAAAGTGGCGGGTGGAGACTTGCCAGCTCTATAACTGGGCCCCCCAAACAAGTCGCTCGAGTCGCAACAAGGGGACAACAAGAAACGAGCGGCTTTGCGAGTGGAGCAGACGCCCTGGGTTTTAAACCGCGATCTCTTAGCTCTATTATTATGTAGTGTCCCAGTATAATAATGAGTACTAGCGTATGTAGTGATATTGTTGTTCCTCACCTCCAGTGTTCTGCCCGTACCCGTGATGTAGTGTCGTATGATAACCGTCGTAAGGTTCGTTTCCCGATAGCTGCATTTCTTCATACCCTACAACAATAGTTATTTATGGTACAAGCGAGGTAAGTTGGTGATTACTTCCGAGGCGCTATTGAGGCCCGAGCCGTCAGGCGAGGGTCTGAAGATAGCCGAGGATAGTAATCATCAATACACGCGTGTACCATACAAAGTTTTTCAACACACTTGCGAAATTATCATTTTTCGCTAATAAATAAACAGTTTTTCTATTCGCGCGCATCCAACACAACAATGGTGATCGGCCAAAGACTAAAAAAATATACTAATTAAAAAAAAACGAATGAATGAATGAATGGAATCGACCATAGACCTACCGAAAGTAAGGCAATATAGTTGAAGTTTGTTTTTAAAATGTATGGACACAATTTTTTTGGTATTGAAACTTTTTTAAAAACAAAGCAATTTAAAAAAACAATCTATAACTCACTAGTGAATCAAGCGTGTCATTATTCAACTGTTTTTGCACAAATAAGAGCCCCTTTATGAGCAAGTGTGTTGAAAATATTATTTTATTACCTACTTATAACTACTTATTTAAAAAGTAAGAGAAGAGTTCAGTAAGAGTGGATGGGACGTCTCCTATATAATATACAGGGTGGCCCAAATAGAACGGTCAGTGGGGGGAAGTATAAAACTATAAGAGATACAAAGATCTGTTCTTAGGAACCATGTCATCGATTTTAGTAAAAATAAAAACCGCATTCAAAAATTTTGAAAAATCTATTACTCACTGCGGGAATCGAATCCGGATGTTTTTAAAAATGTAATGTTCATTATTTCTAACTAGAAATAAGAAACATAATTACATAGTATGGACAAAGAAATCTAATCTATATATAATAAAAACTAATGAAAACAATGTAAAAAAATAAAATAAAAAAAACAATGCAAATAAATAAAAACAATGTTTATTTACTCACCATAACTTCTGCTTATGTAATGAGTAGTATCGTGATACATATCCTGGGAGTCGAATTCGTGTACCTCGCCATTCGCAGCCGGCCAAAACACCGCTCCGTCCATAGGGCTACCTGTTGTAAACAAAATGTTTAACTTATTAAGTTTCTAGCTGTGTCCCGCGGTTTTACCCGCCTAAATCCCAATCCCGTGGGAATTTCGGGATTAAAAGTGTCCTATGTATTATTCCTAGTTATAAGGAACATCTGTACCAAATTTCATGTAAAACGATACAGTAGTTTTTGCGTGAAAGTGGAACAAACATACACTCACTTTTGTCTTTATAATATTACAAGCTGTGTGCCGCGGTTTCACCCGTGTAGTTCCCGATCCCATGGGAATGTGGGGATAAAATAATGCTAAAAACCTTCCTCTTGAATCACTCTATCTATTAAAACAAACCGCATCAAAATCCGTTGCGTAGTTTCAAAGATGTAAGCATACATAAGGACAGAGAACGAGAAGCGACTTTATGTAGTGATGAAACAAGTACGATACATAAGTATTATGTATAAAAATGAACAGACAAGAAATTTAATCTTCCTTTTTATAACATTAGTATAGGATTTAAAAACTAAGCGAAAGTTTGTTGTTGTAATGCCCATGTTTTAAAACGGCTGTACCGATTTTGATGGTACTTTCATTAAATGATAGTTACCTTGGTGCGGTGGCTGACAGAAGTATGGCGGCTCGTATCTGTCAAAACCTTCGTCTGACGGTGACATACTGCCGTAGCTTGACATTACAGTGGTTCTGTAACAAAGTCAATTAATTAATCATCAATTATATTAAAACAACATAATCATTCACTCCATCATCTCATTACAGTAACTGACCCCTAACTAAGTTCGTAACTTGTATCTAGGGTATCAGAAACTACGCACACACACATTCACACACACAAAAAATAGAAATAACAATTATAAAATAACTAACTCGCGGTTTTACCCGCATAGTTCCGGATCCCGTGGGAATTTCCGGATAGCTATGTTCTTCCCCGGACCATAAGCTAGCCCTGTACCAAATTTCAACTCAATCGGTTCAGTAGTTTAGCCGTGAAATGGTAACAGACAGACAGACAAATAGACAGAGTTTATCTCCATAGATTCTGATACCTTAGTTTAGATATCCTACTAATATTATAAAGCCGAATGTTTGTGAGTGTGGATGTTTAGATGTTTGTTCCTCTTTCACGCAAAAACTACTGAATGGATTTTAATTAAACTTTATACAATAATTTAGCTTATACATCAGAATAACACATAGGATACTTTTTATCCCGAAATTCCCACGGGAACGGGAACTACGGGGTTGGATTCGCGGGACGCTGCTAGTAGAGGTAAAAACGTAGTTTTCGGTCAGTTACTCAGTTGTACTTATTGCTCGATCTAGAAATCGAACTCATGACCTCTGTTGAATAACTCCGTTGTTTGAAGTCCATAGACTAAGGGCATGTACTTATAAAGAGGCGAAAATAGTTAATTTCCAACTCTACGGCCACACTGTCGTGCGAAACTGTCGCCACAAAATCCTTTGATTGTGCGCCAATTTACTGACAGCGAGTTTAAGGCATTATGTCAATGGTTTAAGGGCATTCGAGTTCGCGGAATGAGGCCTAAGTCTGCAATTTGACATTATTGATCAGACAATATGTTGATATTGAGGCACCATAACGAGAGTGTCAGAAATTTGGTATTCTGCTAACATTTATTCATATGGCTATGGTGTCTCAGTGGTCTTTGTTGCATATAAAATTTTTGACAAATAAACGTCAGAATACTGATTCAGACAACCATCTAAGTTATATGGAGCTATTGAGTCAGCGGAATAGTTGTCACTAAGAGAATACCAAAATGATAACAAATGTCAAAAAACGGCCATAATGGTGATATTAAAACACATTTGAGTAGCATTATCACAGCTTAATAGTTTAGAGAATCAGGGCCCTGGTTCGCGATAGGACGAATTCTTTGGCCAGACGTGTCGCGACAACGCAAATGTTCGCGTTATCGCGACAGTGTGGCCGTAGCATAACGTTTAATTTTTTACAGTAAACAGTCTGACGTCACTGGAATTCAAGGCCAAAGGAGAGAAAGAAAAAAGACAGACACAAAACGAAAGCCATCTTAAATTACAACAACTGTTAATCTCAAGTATCTACTTGAACCAGATAAATAGAAACTACTGTTTGAAAGATACAACATTTTTTGTGCAGTAATCTGTTCAGATAAAGGTACCTTAGTTTTTTGTAACTTTTACGGCTTTTAAACTACTGTTTGTATCTAATTTTACCAATTTTTACAGAAACTGTTCTCAAAAATACTGTGTTACAGTTCGAAGGGTAATGTAGTCAGAGATATTAATGGACATGTGAGAGTTAACGAGTGATGTCTCTGTGTGTACAGGTTGTAATACAAAGTTGGGATATCACTGTATTTGTTGTCAAACAGTAGTGTGTAACATTACTGTGTTACAGTTCGAAGGGTAATGTAGTCAGAGATATTACTGGACATGTGAGAGTTAACGAGTGATGTCTCTGTGTGACGAGCGCAGTGCAGTGTTGTACAGGTTGTAATACAAAGTTGGGATATCACTGTATTTTCAGGTCTTTTTCCTTCAAGAAAACGGGTATAAATACGACAAATAGCAATTTCTATACTTATTTTAAAGATGAAATCTTTGATTGTTTGCTAATTTCTATTTAGCTTAAAAACTACTAAACGGATTTGCAAAATTCTTTCACTAATAGAAAGCTGCATTATCAGCGAGTGACATAGGCTATATTTTATCCCAGTATTTCCACGGGAATAGGAACTAAGCGGGTGAAACTGTGGGGTGTTGCTAGTATATCATACACTGACTATACGGCACAATCTGACAATGTTTTGACTTTGTTTTAACGTAAACATCGCATCAAAAATTACATGTGTTCAACACTTGTCTTCATATTATCATAAAATATTATTAAATTGACGCCAAGTCACGAAGCTTCATTATCAAAGGATTTTTAAGATCCACAAATGTTTATCTCGGTCTGTGTGTATGAATGTGTGTCCGTAGTTTGTGATACCCTAGATACAGGTAATGAACATAGTTAGGGGTCAGTCGGTGTAATGAGGTGATAGAGGGATTGATTATGTTATTATGTGTGATCCACAAATGTTTAACTCGGTCTGTGTGTATGAATGTGTGTGTCCGTAGTTTGTGATACCCTAGATACAGGTAATGAACATAGTTAGGGGTCAGTCGGTGTAATGAGGTGATAGAGGGATTGATTATGTTATTATGTGTGATCCACAAATGTTTATCTCTGTCTGTGTGTATGAATGTGTGTGTCCGTAGTTTTTGATACCGTAGATACCATCTTCGCTCCCAATTATTATAAGAATTTATAAAAAGATAAAAAAAATAAAAATTACGTAAGCACCTACATACCTTCTTTAAACAAACACTTTATAAATTCACATTTAGAATTTTAAGCAAGCTGTCACAACTTTTTAAATTTGCGTTCGAAAAAGCACTTTTTTATTTTTATTTAGATTATTATTATTAATCAAATAGCAATACTGAATCTTTATCAAAAACGAAAATACTATTTCTCAATTTTTTTTCAATTGTAATTTTTCTTTTTGACACTTTATTTTACCGCCAAAATTTTATGAACAAAAAGAAAGGTTTTTTTGAACTTTTCACTTTCACAGTTTTTATTAATTTTTAACTAATTCCAATTTTTCTGCGCATTGATTTCTTTTACAACCAAAAAAATCCATGAACCTTACTTTTGAAAACAACACTTCCAATTTTTTTTCGTAGGTAATTAAAAACAAAACACTATTTTTTTTTCTTCTTCTTTGACAACTGTCAAATAATCACGAATATTTTTTTTTGTATTTTTTTTTATAAAAGTTAAATTTAAACAAAACTCTAAATTTTTAGTTGTTTTCTTAAAGAATCACGAATGTTTTTTTAATTTATTTTTTTATTGAACACAAGTGGATGTTATGTTCTGTCAAACTATACTGCTCCGAAAAACGGGACTCGGTCATTCCCTGTTTTGAAAGGCGTGGCTTGGGGAGGGGCCTGATTTAATGGGAATAAGTGGTAATACGTTCATTCGTTACTCCCTACCATCTACTTACATCCTGACTAATATTATAAACTAGCGGCGCCCCGCGGTTTCACCCGCGTAGTTCCCGTTCCCGTAGGAATATGGGGATAAAATTATGCTAAAACCTTGCCACTAAATCACTCTATCTATTAAAACAACCCGCATCAAAATCCGTTGCGTAGTTTTAAAGATCTAAGCATACAAAGGGACAGAGAAAGCGACTTTGTTTTATACTATGTAGTGATGCGAAAGTAACTGTCTGTTACCTTTTCACGGCTAAACTACTGAACCGATTGACTTGAAATTTGGTACAGGGGTAGCTTATGGTCCGGGGAGGACTTAGGTTATGTTTCATCCCGAAATTCCTGCGGGATCGGAAACTATGCGAGTTAAACCGCAGGTTACAGGGAGTCACTCTATATTAAGTTAAACTGAAGAGTTTGTTTCGTTGAACCACAGATCAAAGTATTTAATAATATAATGTGCTTATCTCAAAAAATATTACTAAGTTTAAATTGATAAAATGTTTTGGAGACACCAACGGAAACGTTTTTTTTAAACTAATATATGTATGGAAATGTTCTCTTATTTTAATGTTTTAAATTTCAATATTAGTGTCATAAAAATAATTATATCTCACGGAAATCGAACCCGCAACTCTTTAGATAAGTATTTGGCACCTCAACAACGACCTTTGCACCTTTCGTGTCGTCAAAACATTGATTATATTAAATCATTTTGAAACCTTCGGGGTTTCTTTTAGCCCCGATCCCCACCAGCCAGGGGCCTAAGTCTGCAATTTGACATTATTGATCAGACAATATGTTGATATTGAGGCACCATAACGAGAGTGTCAGAAATTAGGTATTCTGCTTACATTTATTCATATGTCTATGGTGTCTCAGTGGTCTTTCTTGCATATCAAAATTCAAATAAAAATCGTGAGAATACTGTTTCCATGACAACCATCTAAGTTTTATGGAGCCATTGAGTAAGCGGAGTAGTTTTTAATAAGGGAATACCAAAATGATACCAAATGTCAAAAAAACGGCCATAATGTTGATATTAAAATACATCTGAGTAGCATTATCACAGCTTTATAGTTTAGAGAATCAGGGCCCAGGTCTGGACCTCTGAGTTGGGGTATAATTGGAGAGTTATGGGATAAAGTTTCAGCTTGCCTCAAACACTTTGTGAAAATTAACAGCCATCTCTGGGTTTATATGAATATATCAACCCAGGTAAAGAACTCCAGAGTAACATAAACTGAGTAATTTAAGTTCATTCATTATATTGGGCGGAGATAGCCCCGCCCCTTTAAAAGAAACAACCTATAAAATATAGTCATCTCTTTCTACAAGTACAATTACTTTCAAACCCCCATAACTTTTAAACGCGTCAACCGATTTTCATCAAACATGTCTAAGAACACTCGCACGTAAGTCCCCTTTAATACAAAAACACTAAATTGAAATCGGTTCATCTGTTCGGGAGCTATGATGCCACAGACAGACAGATACACACACAGACACGTCAAACTTATAACACCCCTCTTTTTGCGTCGGGGGTTAATAAACTAAGATAGATTTTATCTCCTATATCCTATAAAACGTACCGTCCCTCGGTTGTCATACCATAGTGAGCATTACCAAGGGGGACCTTTTATCCGGAGCTGACTGCATTGAGTCACAGAAAATTTAAATCCCTATGTCTATGACAGTCGATTTTCAGCCCACCGTGCGACGCAGTTCAAGCGCGCGACACGAAAACGCCTACTACCACCAGACATCTCAAAACGCGCACACTCCAACGGCGCTTCCGAGACGCGTGACCATGAAGGTAAAAATGGAGTCCACACTTCGAATACCTACTTGATGCATACCTATATGTATTACTATCGCGCTCTCTGTGGGCAGGCTCTCTCTTTCTAACTAAGGTAACCTCATGAAAGAGAAGGTCTGACTAAAAAGAGAGGTATTTGACTCAAGCTGTTCCAAGTGTGGGCTCCATTTTTTACCTACAACTTCATGCGTGTGACAAAACATCACCCTTAGGGTTATTTTATAACCAGGAATAAAACATAGAATACATAGAAACCTAGTTTTTATATTTTGCCAAAATGTAGGATTTTTTTTGATCATTTCTCCAAGATTGTAGTCATTTTTTTTTCTTTTAATAAGCATAAAACCTATTTCCATACATATTGTAACAATTAAAATAATAATTGTTGAAAAAGTATTATTACACAGATCACTGGCAATGAATTGGTCGTGAAAAAAAATGTGTGAAAAAGGCGGGATTTCTGACATTCCTAAATGTCATCCAATTAGGTTAAGTTGTGAGTACACCGAGAGAAAGAGATTTTTTAGATTGTTTTTTTTTAATTAAGTACCTTTAAAAATGCCAACCAAGTGAGCATTTAAGTACTAAGGTATTTTGTAAAAAGTTTTCCAATAACATTTTATAAATTGTGTTGTTAGAGGTTTTAAAAAAACTATAGTTTTTCGTATAAGTACGTTTAAATCTCATGCTTTTCTTTTAGGTACCCCTGTACCTACTTAAGTACTAAAAATGCCTTACTGCTTTTCCCGACCTGGCTATAATTTTTAGGAATCAAATGATTCCTCATTTATCCTAACAAAAATAAACTAAAATTATAACAATTTTTTCTTCCATAACTTATCAATTTCTCCCATTGCATCCCGGACCTTACAGCAAAAAAACGCGGCAATATTGACAGCTGACACGCGTTCCTAATTCGAATGCCATTTGACACGAGCGGTGTCAATTTTAGTTTTTTTTTTCGGTAATTAACAAGGCATGGGGCGTTTGCTTATGGCACCCTGGAGGAATGATCGCGTGCTAATGAGTTTAAAAGCCCGTAAATTCGTAGAAAATTAGATTTAAATGTTAGTTTTGATAATGCTATCATTTTAAACTAGCCACGGTTTCGTTTCGCACTGGTAGTCGTTCTAAGTACTATTCCTACTTCCCAGCTAATATTATAAAGCCGAATGTTTGTGAGTGTGGATGTTTGTTCCTCTTTCACGCAAAAACTACTGAATGGGTTTTAATGAAACTTTACAATAATTTAGCTTATACATCAGGGATACTTTTTATCTCGAAATTCCCACAAGAATATTATAAATGCGAAAGTTTATAAGGTTGTGAGTTTGGATGTTTGTTACTATTTCACGCAAACACTACTGTATCGATTTAGATTAAATTTGGTACAGATGTTTCTTATAACTAAGAATAACACTAGGATACTTTGTATCCCGAAATTCCCTTGGGATTGTGTATAAGTAATCGTATGTTTTATTGTAACTTTTTGTAGTCACAAATCCTACCAATAGATGGCGCTGTTACTTAATTTTTTTAACAGACTATGGTGAATTGTGCCGAGATTGTATGATACTACGAGCTACGCATTCTCACGGGAGCGGGTACTACGCGGGTAAAACCGCGGGGCGCGGGGTGATAAATAAAACAGCATAACCGTTCAAAATCCGTATATTTATCTGCCACAAGGACTGACAGACGCCGCTGTCATACTGGCCATAAACGCTTCAAAACCAGGAATCTTCTTTATGTGAGGGTATTGTTCTACCAACTGCTTTAGAGCTTGTACCAGAAGAGCTGTGAAACATTGAATGATCTTGTTTGACTGGAAAGTGTTCAGTCCGTTCATGTTCGTGAGTTTTGAAACGTCTAATCCTTTGAGTGACGGCCCAAGACCTGGAATTTTACAGAAAAATATATTAGAGAAATGTTTTTTCTGCCATGTAAAGAACTAGCTGTATCCCGCGGTTTTACCCGCATAAAAACTCAAAATAAATAATATACATGGTAAATATCCCGTTAATCATAATAATTTGAGTGCTAATAACCATGATAACTAAAAACTATATTTACCCGCATAGTTCCCGATTCCGTGGGAATTTTGGGATAAAACATAGTCTATTTTCTTTCCCGGACCATAAGCTACCCTTGTACCAAATTTGAAGTCAATCGGTTCAGTAGTTTAGCCGTGAAAAGGTAACAGACAGAGTTACTTTCGTATTTATGAAATACTAGCTGTGCCCATCGGTTTTACCCACAAAGTTCCCGTTCCCGTGGGACTACAGGGATAAACTATAGCCTATGTCACTCGCTGACAATATAACTTCCCATTAGTGAAAGAATTTTTGAAATCGGTTCAGTAGATCCCGAGATAACTCCTTACAATTTTACAAACACACAAACTTTACTTCTTTATAATATTAGTACTTATGGATTTGTAAACATTATAGTGCTTTTTCCGTTTATTATCTAACACAAAAAGAAGAAAATTAGTATTATACTAAACATACCTTTGCCCGTCACTGTAAACAAAGAAGAGAATACAAATTAGTTAAAAAAAACAGATTTGTGGAGTCTTATAATAATGAAATGAGATTTTTTATGTTAGATTTTAAATCTTATAAGCTGCGGCGCCTCACGATTTCACCCGCGTAGTTCCCGTTCCCGTAGGAATATGGGGATAAAATTATGCTAAAAACCTTCCCACTGAATCACTCTATCTATTAAAACAAACCGCATTAAAATCCGTTGCGTAGTTTTAAAGATCTAAGCATACATAGGAACAGAGAAAGCGACTTTGTTTTATACTATGTAGTGATGACAATGAAATATGTTTTAAACCTTACCCAAGTCAGTGATGGTATCCATGCCAGGGAAAATGCCTTTTGGGATAAACCCGGAAGGCTTATGTCCAAAGTTATCAGGCACATGGTCGAAATCGAAGTCTTCTTCCGAAGATTCTTCTTTCGGTGGGGGCCCACGTGGCCCAAGGCCTTTTAGGGGCACTATTGCGGGCCCATATCCCAGCGGGGGCCCATGGCCTAATGGGGGGCCAGCCTTAGCTATGGCTGTAGCGCTGGCTAAAGCGTCTGAGCCTACATCAGCTGTGATATAAAAAGAAAATTAATAATGTTATCGCTTAAAGACTATCAAAAGAACAGGGTTTTTTAACCCCCGACGCAAAAAGAGGGGTGTTATAAGTTTGACGTGTCTGTGTGTGTGTGTGTGTATCTGTCTGTCTGTGGCATCATAGCTCCCGAACGGATGAACCGATTTCAATTTAGTATGAAAGGGGACTTACGTGCAAGTGTTCTTAGACATGTTTGATGAAAATCGGTTGACCAGTTTAAAAGTTATGGGGGTTTGAAAGTAATTGTGTTGGGGGATTTTTATTTTTTTAATTTAATGTTATTACTTGCAGAAACAAAATTACTTATACTGTTTTAAAAAAATACCTCAGTCAAGACATGAACCCAGGGCCGTGCTAAAATCCTAACAAGATTTATACGACAGCTACCATTGAAGCTCGATAACCAGTTGGTTAGAGCAGAGATTTTAGGTTCAAGTCCTAGATAAGGTAAAAGATACCTTTTCAACACACTTGCTCATAAAGGGGCTCTTATTTGTGCAAAAACAGTTGAATAATGACACGTTTTATTCACTAGTGAGTATAGATTGTTTTTTTTTAATTGCGCTATAGTGTGTGAAATTCTATAAAAACTCTTTCTAAACATATACTTACTTATTTTAGGCATGCCCAAGGCAACAGCCACCTGAAATTTTAGAAAAATAAGTACTTATTATATCCCAGGTAATAAAAAGTACAACATAACATAATCATTCACTCCATCATCTCATTACAGTAACTGACCCCTAACTAAGTCCGTAACTTGTATCTAGGGTATCAGAAACTACGCACTCACTCATTCGCACACACCCAGACCGAGACAAACAATTGTCGAGGTATTAAGTACACTAAAATCGGTACAGAAGCATAACCGGTATAAAATAATTCAAACATAACATTCTAGCTGTGCTGTGCCACGCGGTTTTACCCGCATAGTTCCCGATCCCGTGAAAATTTCGAGATAAAAAATAGCCTTCTCGGACTATAAGCTACCCCTGTACCAAATTTCAATTTATTGATTTTAGATATCATGTTTCTTAGTAACATTTACTGCTTTAGACATACACAATCGATTTCTAGTTAAAAATAATGAACATTACATTTTTCAAAACTTCTGGGTTCGATTCCCGGAGTGGGTAATAGTTTTTTTCTAAATCTATGAATGCAGTTTTTGTTTTTACTAAAATCGATGACATGGTTCCTAAGAACAGTTCTGTGTATCTCTTATAGCTTCAGCCCCCCTAAAATAAAATATATAGACACCACGAAATAATATCGATTTCGCGAGCATGACCAAATGAATATGGCTTGCTACGATATGAAAAATTAAATATGGCGGCTATATTTATTATATTTTGATAGTTGGATGTCGATAAATAGCTATATCGATTTCGGGAGCATGACCAAATGTTATAAAATTAATCACGTGGTAAAATTAAATATAGCGGGTATTTTTATCAAATTTTGACAGTTGGATGTCGATAAATCGCTTTATCTATCGCGTTTTTTAAGTCATGCTAGCCTAGCAGACTTTCCCCCACTAAGTATAAGGATTAATTTAAATACTTACAAACGCAGCCAAAAAGAACACAACCACTTTCATGATGTTAGTTTTCGATTTAATCAAATTCACAAATGGCTGCCCATAGTTAATAACTTAAAAGTTAAATACTCCAATATTTCTCATTAATTATACCGAAACATCTGTTCCAATATTTATGTACGTAACGTTTTAAATAAACATCTGAAATTATTAGTTTGTGTAATTTATCGATTACTAGCTTTGCACTGCGGTTTTACCCGCGCGGAACCTTATCCCGTGGGAATTTTGGGATAAAAAGTATCCTTTGTTATTCCTAGTTATAAGGAACATCTGTACCAAATTTCATCTGATTCTAAGATGCTAGGTATCAAATGGTTAAGTATGTTCAAAACAAATAGTGAACCCGCCATCTTGACTTATAAATCGATACAGTAGTTTTTGCGTGAAAGAAAATAAGGCGATTATGTCATAAAAAGACGACCTCGATGGCAGAGTGGTCACCATGCCGGACTGCCATCCAATTATTGGTCACCATGCCGGACTCGGACTGCCATCCGTAAGGTTGCGGGTTCGATTCCCGTGCGGGGTGAATATTTGTGTGAACCACAAATGTTTGTCTCGGTCTGGGTGTGTGTGTGAATGAGTGCGTGCGTAGTTTCTGATACCCTAGATACAATCTCCAAGCTTTATTATGTTATGTTATGTTATGTATGTTAAAAAACGATTTTCAAAATCGGTCCAGCCTTTTTGGAGATCGAAACAAATAGACAAACATGTTAAAGGTTTGTGTATGTATAGTACTTACCTATTTTTAGTCTAATATGAAGTTGTTATTTTGAATGAAATTACAAATAAGTAAACATATCAATTTTATTTAAGTACTTATTTGTATTGATTTATATAGATTGTATTCATAAATTACTTTCAAAATAAGAAGTATTCATGAGTAGGTACAATCTGGGTGTCTTCAGCAAGAGTGAATTGGTATCTCATAGGTAAGGGTGCTCCACTCTAGACCACATCATCACATAATTATATATACATTGTTATTTTATATATATATATACATTGTTAACCGTAAAAATATCTCCGCGATACAGGCCATGCCTAGTGCGGAGACAGTCAGACATAACGTAGGTACTTCCATGTTAAAATGTGTACTGTATTGATAAAAACTTGTACCACTTTTAAATAGCTTATACTATTATTTGTTAATAATTATTTATTGTGTTAATGCAGGAAATAAATACATTTTAACACGTGAATATCCAACATAAAAAAAGAAAGGTACTTACTTTAATTTTTTTTTTTATTTTGTGTCTTTGTATCTTTATGTCAGTACAATAACAGAAAAAAAAAAAAAAACCTACGAAATCATACAAATTTCTAATATTAGGTACTTACCTACTAGTTATGTATTTTTCAACACACTTGCTCATAAAGGGGCTCTTATTTGTGCAAAAACAGTTGAATAATGACATGTTTTATTCACAAGTGAGTTATTGGTTTTTTTTAAATGCTTTGTTTTAAAAACGTTTCGATACCAAAAAAAAACGTGTCCATACATTTTAAAAACAAACTTCAACTATGTTGCCTTACTTTTGGTAGGTCTATGGTCGATTCCATTCTTTCAATTATTCGATTTTTTTTTTAATAAGTAAGTATATTCTTTTAGTCTGTTTATTTATTAGCGAAAAATGATAATTTCTTCGCAAATGTGTTGAAAAACGTTGTATGATACACGCGCCTGACGGCTCGGGCCTCAATAGCGCCTCGGAAATAATCACCAACTTACCTCGCTTGTACCATAAATAACTATTATTGTTTTGTGTCTTTGTATCTTTATGCCAGTAGAATAACGAATTATAGTCTATCTGTATAACTACGAAATCATACAAATTTCTAATATAAGGTAGGTACTTACCCACTAGTTATGTATTTTATAGTTTACTAGCTGCGCCCCGCGGTTTCACCCGCGTAGTTCCCGTTCCCGTAGGAATATGGGGATAAAACATAGCCTATGTTCTTCCCTAATACTAATAACATAAATATATAAGATTACATTTAAAAAAAATATAAGTATGTATAAAGTAAAATTTAAAATCAGTTAAACTATGTTGTAAAAAATGTTTGTTTTGTTTGTAGTAGAAATAAAGGCTATTTTTATTTTTTATTTTATTTATTTTATGTTCTTTCCCGGACCATAAGCAACCCCTGTACCAAATTTCAAGTCAATCGGTTCAGTAGTTTAGCCGTGAAAAGGTAACAGACAGACCGAGTTACTTTCGCATTTATAATATTAGTTAGGAGTAAGGAAGATGTCCCAGGTGAGATTGGTATCTGTTATCAAGCGAATGGAAACTCAATTAACCTACATGATTGTAAACAATTAATTATATTTACTTACCCACTTACTTATAAGGAAGTAAGGCTATAATTTACTATAAATAACAAAACAAGTTTGTTAAAATTTGAACAAGTGTTAAGATTACGCATTTCAATCTTTATGTATTCAGCTAACGCGTAATTTGGTGAGTATATAAGTAAACTTTTTTCAACAATACATACGACAACCAAGGGATGTAAGTACACACATCAAAAGTGTCTAGGGATCAACATATATTTTTGCAATAACTTTTCTCCTGATTGATATTAATTAAAATTTTCTTTAAGGATTCATCAAATAAAGTGTTTTCGTTTGTCACAGTAACGATAAACCGAGTCACCTTTGCATTAATAAAGAAATTTGCCATTTTCCTAATAAAGGGATTTTTGACATTTGAACCACTAACATTAAAGTTCGAAAAAAAGACTGAAATAACAGTTTTCTTTAAAATTTTATTGGGTAACTTAAACAATTAATAATCCGTGTTTCTACCGCGAACACTAACAACACAAGAACATCGGTTTGGCATACTCAAAATGAGTTCATCCAAATCACGCTGTGGAATGGCCGCCCATGTTCGTTGCAACAACAAAAAAAGGTCTTCTTGCGACTGGATACCCTCCATATTCGGCAGAGCTCTTCTCTGTAGCATATCCCATGCATGCTCAATCGGGTTCAAGTCTGGCGACTGAGCAGGCCAGGGCAGGACATTGATGTTAGCTGCGGCGAGAGTCTGTCTTACAACTCTTGCGGTGTGCGGTCGTGCATTATCATGCATTAACTGAAATAAGGGACCGATTTGCACTTGTAGAGGAACGATGACGTCTGATACAATCGTCTCAGCATAAATTTGAGCGTTGAGGTTGCCTCTGATCCAAATCAACTCAGTTCTTCCGCCGATCCAAATACCCGCCCATACCATGATGGTTCCACCACTATAAGGATGGACTTCCTGGCAGGATTTTAATCGCTGTTGGCGTCCAGGGGTTCTCCAGTGTCGTATACGTCTTGTATCCGGTCTCATACCAAAACGAGACTCATCAGAAAAGCACACGAAACGCCATTGTTCTTCTGCCCAATTTCTGTGTTCAAGAGCCCATTGATATCGAATCCTACGATTGTGCATTGCTATAGGTGGTACCCGTAGCGGTCTTCGGGAATGAAGGTTCACTTCATGCAAGCGGTTTCTGACTGTTTGGTCGCTAATTAAGTTCCCTGAAGAGTGATGAAGCCGCACGGCTAACATCATGGCGGTTATTGTTGGAGCTCTTCGAGTTAAGATTTGAATGTATCGGTCTTGTCTCCGTGTGGTGCAGCGATACCGTCCTCCATGGCGCTCAGCCACGGTACCAGTGCTTCGGTAACGTGTCCAAAGTCGACTGATAACACTCTGACTTGTATTCAGAGCTAAAGCCACAGTACGTTGCCGGGAACCAGCTTCTATCATTCCCACGGCTCTGAGCATTTCTTCCCTGCTTAAATGACGTCGCCGCTCCATAATAACGTTGGTTTTAATCAGTAGTAGGGAAACAGTAGCACTAATAATGTCTTCAATGCGTTGTATGTTTTTATAGGGAAAATATTGACAGCTGATTTTCATCTTTTACTCGAATTTGATTCACAGTTCCTGATTCAAATTATGAAATGCACCAAAAAGGATCCATATAAATTTATAAAATCATAAATTTATTACAAAGCCACATCTCAATCTCAAGAAATCCGCATAAAAATGCGTGATCCCTAGACACTTTTGATGTGTGTAGTTGATAATGACCTTGCCTGCTACGCCAAAGGTTACGGAGAACGGTACTTTTCGTATGGCGAGCGTCCTGTCATGTTGTAACACTTTGTGACCAACGTCATTTGAAAGCTCTCGATGAGTACTACAACTTATTGTATGGGCTGTTTAGCTGTAGACGCAAAAGTCTCATGCAGGGAAAGTAAAATACTTACGTACTTACTAAGATTTCAGCCCATACAAGAAGTTGCAGTACATATCAAGCTTGGGTCTACCCGTGCCATGAAAGAAAAGTCCTACTAACATCATGCAAATAATGATCGGGGTGGTTTCTAACCACCCCCTCATCATCATCAAAGGCCTCTACATCTGTGACAGATGATTTAAGCAGTGTGTGGTGATATTGAGCGACACCTTCTCCGGTGACTAGTTAAACCGATGCGGGAACGGCAACAGCGTCCACACCTTGTGCAGGCGTGTGATGAGACAGGTGGAATATTGTCACTATCGTGCCGTTTGGCTCTTTTGACTGCGAGCCTATTAAACCAGTCCTTGTCATGAGTCTTTTGGCCCTCTTTAATGCAGCTTCTCCATTCAGTTCTATCTACAACCACCCCCTACTAGTGTTGCCCAAATTCAGTCTTGGTCTTGCAGTCTTGGTCTTGTTCTTGCGTTTTTGCAAGACCAAGACCAAGAACAAGACCGCGTATTTTTAGCAAGACCAAGACCAAGACTGACCGTGCAAGACTTGAGCAAGAACAAGACTAAGCCTGCAAGACTCTTGCGTCTTGCAGCTAGGACTTAGCGATATTTCACGGAGTAGTTAGGTGTTTTTAGCAGTTCGGTGTATAGGTACGCTTAGGAATTCTATGAGACGCAAAAAACTGTATCAAAGAATATGAAAAACTGGACCTATGCGCATTACGACTATACCATAAACATACCTACATAGCGAATAAAAAAATATCCATTAAAATCAAACTGAGTGCATGAATAGTTATGTTTTAACTATCGGCACTTTGATAATGCGGCATCAAAGGTTTTGTACTTACTTCTCAAAGAAATTTGCCGCTTTTCGGAAGTACATGGTTATGATACACGCGCCGGCGGCTTCTTTTGAAATCATATACAACAATCGTTGCCGCCGCGCCGAAATCACAACATTTAACACTATTTGATTGCCGCCACAGGGCGTAGGTATACTCATGCAAAATAATTTCGAATTTTAAGAGTACCTACAGGTGTTCCAAAGAATAAATAAGTTTCAGAGTGCTTAGAATGAAAATGAATACATTATACTGATCACGCAAGTAGTATTATGATAGGAAAAAATGTTAAGGATAGGTAGTAGATGTCATAATAATTTATTCTAGTAAGTATATATTATAATATTGATTATATGGTTTTAAACTAATTACTTAGGTACTATTATTGTACATTTAGTCATTATATTTCTTAAGTTTTTACAAGAAAAAATAGCAAAAAAGTGTTCAAATATCACCCGTTTGATAAATATTGTAGCCACTTTTAAATATACTTGAAACGTGTAAAAAAAATCTACAGAGTATCCGACTTTATCGAAGATGGCCCGTGATTTTCTCTCAATACCTGTAACTTCAGTACCTGCTGAGAGATTATTTTCTAAAGCATCATTAGTAATTAGAAAACATAGAAATAGGTTAAGTGATGAGTCAGCCAGATGGTTACTTTGTATTAATTCTTGGTCAAAAGAATTGATATAAATTAACATAACCTAATGATAAAGCTGTTGTGTACTGTTATGTTTGATTTGTGTTGTATTTTATTTTTTATTGAAATAAATGATAAATCGTAAAAAATCATAAATGTTTATTAAGAAACAGTTACTTCTATGGAAAACGACATATAGGTCAGTTGATTTTTCGAATTTCTTATCAAATCCTCAGTTATTTATTAATCTGCTTGATCTTTACTATAGCTATGTTAATTCAAGCTCACAATGTTTCAATTCTAATACGTTTTTCTAAGATTTTAAGTAAACTTTAATAAATAGTAATAGACTAATAGGTAATTGCAAGACTTGCAAGACTCTTGCTGCAAGACCAAGACCAAGACCAAGACTGGGAGCGCAAGACCAAGACCAAGACCAAGACCAGGTGTATTGGCGCAAGACCAAGACCAAGACTGGCTAAGTCTCGTCTTGTTCTTGCATTTGGGCAACACTACCCCCTACAATAAAACAAAAATCAAATAATCGAAAATGCTTGTCACAACACCCTTAACCGCAAAAACAATTTACTGTATGAAATAATAATCTAATTATAACATTAGGGGTGACGAATGATTAAATAAGGGTTTTAATCGAGTTGGGGGATGATAATGTGGTCATTGGTGATTATTTAGATATTAGTGTGAGTGGGAAATTGAGTTTTCTGATTGTGATTTAGTTTTATTGATAAACTAGCTTTTGCCCGGTCTCGTCCGCGTGGAATAATGATGTCATACAAACTTTCATCCTTAATTTTATCCCCTTAGGGGTTTAATTTTGTTAAACATTTGGTTTAACCAAAAAATGTCGTATAGCCCTCTGGGTTGCGAAGGTCTGATGGCAGTCGCTTCACGTAAAATACTGACATTCCGCCAAAGCTGGTTAAACTGACAACCGACCCCAAATAGACATGGGATAAAGGTTCGGAAAAGAGAGATATTGAGCACATATTGAGCCGGCACAGAAAAGATTGTGACTCAACTCAATATATGCAATGTGCATAGTATGCACATTGCATATATTGACATGGCTACGATCCATCGCAGTTCAAAACCTGGTGGCAGATATTCGGAGATGGAGGTTTAGTCTAAAGGGACGGGGTGTTTCAAGCTCCAATGAAGTTCCTTGGCTTCCTTTTGGTGCCCGGTTAGAGGTGATCTGTCAGTGATCTATCAAATCAACGCACAGCCCAAACCACTGGACGGAACGGACTGAAATTTGGCATGCAGGGAGATATCATGACGTAGGCTTCCGCTAAGAAAGGAGTTTTATAATTTTACCCCTCTCTTTCTCTCTCTCTGTTTTCCGAACCTTTATCCCATGTCTATTCGGGGTCGGTTTTCAGTTTAACCAGATTTGACGGAATGTCAGTATTTTACGTGAAGCGACTGCCATCAGACCTTCACAACCCAGAGGGCTATACGACATTTTTCGGTTAAACCAAATATTTACCAAATTAAACTAGATTAAACTAAGAGGAAAAATCTGGAACAAAAAATGACACATTGAACAGCGCCATCTCTTGGTCACCGCTGTAGTTATTTGGCACACAAAGAAGAAATGTTTGAACAAGTTCAAATTCGTAATAGTTTTTATACTTTTCACTAGATGGCGTTGTTGACAATACAAAAGTTTGGAAGTTTTTAGATTTTATAGCATCTAATTTCTTATGGTATTTTAGTAGTTATTAATTTTTATCTAATGTTCATCCTTTTCTTCTAAAATAAAGGAAGTCAAGCATATTATTAACGTTCGTAAGGAAAATACTTATATGATTATGAATTGTAAATAATTTGTCTAATTTTTTTTCAGTTTATCCCTCTAGAAATACAGCTAATAGGATTTTTATCCACTTTAATACCGGAACAAGAATAATTAAATTTAAAAAAACCGAGTGTGGTGTCGTGGGACACCAGGTAAGAACGAAATTACTTAAAAATGTATTATTTTCAATGGTCAAAATAATAAGAAAATAAATATTTATGATTTTCAAAAATGTTTCTGCTCAAAAGAGTTAGCCATAGGTTACCTACCTTCTAATAATTAAAAAATAAACGCGCGCCGCGCTGTTCGAAATTTGAAAAAAGTGTCGTGACAACTTTTCGTAAGATTTTTTTCCGTCTAGCCCCCTTTCACAACACGCGATAAGGAACTTCGTTCCTAAACAAGCTTGTTTTATCTTTTATTACATTTTCATGGGACTTACATATGTATGCCAAACAGCTCAATCGGATAACCAGAAGTGGTCGAAAAATGGCTAGATTTGATTACAGACAAAGGGACAGGTGACACTAAATAAAAGCTTGTAATACAGGGAAATAAAGCAAGGAATTTTAAATAAAACACTCTTATTATTGATTACTTTATCTTTTAATACATTTCATTATAATAATTAGTATAAAATTACAAACTAATCCCTTGTAACAAACCAACTGGTACAGAGTCGGATTAAGGACGAAATGGGGCGAAATTATGTTATTATGTGTGATCCACAAATGTTTATCTCGGTCTGTGTGTATGAATGTGTGTGTCCGTAGTTTGTGATACCCTAGATACAGGTAATGAACATAGTTAGGGGTCAGTCGGTGTAATGAGGTGATAGAGGGATTGATTATGTTATTATGTGTGATCCACAAATGTTTATCTCGGTCTGCGTGTTTGAATGTGTGTGTCCGTAGTTTGTGATACCCTAGATACAGGTAATGGACATAGTTAGGGGTCAGTCTGTGTAATGAGGTGATAGAGGGATTGATTATGTTATTATGTGTGATCCACAAATGTTTATCTCGGTCTGTTTGTATGAATGTGTGTCCGTAGTTTGTGATACCGTAGATACAGGTAATGAACATAGTTAGGGGTCAGTCGGTGTAATGAGGTGATAGAGGGATTGATTATGTTATTATGTGTGATCCACAAATGTTTATCTCGGTCTGTGTGTATGAATGTGTGTCCGTAGTTTGTGATACCCTAGATACAGGTAATGGACATAGTTAGGGGTCAGTCGGTGTAATGAGGTGATAGAGGGATTGATTATGTTATTATGTGTGATCCACAAATGTTCATCTCGGTCTGTGTGTATGAATGTGTGTCCGTAGTTTGTGGTACCCTAGATACAGGTAATGAACATAGTTAAGGGTCAGTCGGTGTAATGAGGTGGTAGAGATCAATTACATTTTAATACTGCTTAAATTACGCCTAATACTTAGTTATGGTATATTTTTGTGCATTTAGTCTCTTATGTCGTCACAAGCTCCGTGACGTCATCTTCTCTTTATTTTGTACCAACGACTTACTTAAAATACTAATTATCTATTTTTCTTCTAGTAAAGTTCCGAGTAATTACTCACAAGGTTTTCTTTGTCACTTGATATAAAGTAAGAAAGAGACAAAACACTTTACTTGGTGAGTACCTTTACTTGAAGATCGTGAAATAGGCCCTTAGTAATAATTTTATTAAATAATTCAAATAGATCCCTAAAAATAACATTGAATATAAAATTACGAAAAAAAATTCAAGGCCATTTTGCCCCCTTAAATTTTTGCCTCAATCCGACCCTGATTTTTGACAAGTATTTTTTTCGCTTTTCTTAAACTTATAAATGCCTAAAATGGGTATTAATGCTTAAGTAATAAGGATTATTTTAGCTTAAATTTTAATTTATCAAAAGTTTACAATACGTTGCCGTTCAAAGTGTAACGAGTTCGATTCTCGCACGAGGTAAATACTATCAATATGTTTGTTGTTTTTGGTAATAAAAATTATCAAATTTAAATTCAAACTTATGAAATAATACAGTAGAATTGACAACTATTTTTTCAACACACTTGCTCATAAAGGGGCTTTTATTTGTGCAAAAACAGTTGAATAATGACACGCTTGATTCACTAGTGAGTTAAAGATTGTTTTTTTAAATTGCTTTGTTTTTAAAAAAGTTTCGACACCAAAAAAATGGTGTCCATACATTTTAAAAACAAACTTCAACTATGTTGCCTTACTTTTGGTAGGTCTATGGTCGATTCCATTCATTCATTCATTCGATTTTTTTTTTAATAAGTATATTCTTTTAGTCTTTGGCGATCACCATTGTTGTGTTGGATACGCGCGAATAGAAAAACTGTTTATTTATTAGCGAAAAATGATAATTTCTTCGCAAATGTGTTGAAAAACGTTGTATGGTACACGCGAGTATTGATGATTACTATCCTCGGCTATCTTCAGACCCTCGCCTGACGGCTCGGGCCTCAATAGCGCCTCGGAAGTAATCAACAACTTACCTCGCTTGTACCATAAATAACTATTTTCTATATAAGAGTAAGTAATACATGAAAAGTTAAAACAATAAAAATAATAATTTGACAATATTTATAACATTTAAAATTTACACCCTAACTGAGATTTGAACCCGCTGCTCTAAACCTGAGCTATCAAAGTTATTCTCAGCTGTTGAAAATCTTAAATGCTATAGGATTGATCTAACGCTTAATCAGTACTGTGCCACAATCTTTTCTGTGCCGGCGGCCAAAATTGGAAGCTCCTATTGTCATTATGACTCTAATGTCATTTGGATACATTTTCAATAAACTGACAACCAAAAGATGCGATTACAGCGACGCTGACACCGAGACAAGACAGTCTACTTTAATACTAATTTTCACCACACTTGCTCATAAAGGGGCTTTTATTTGTGCAAAAACAGTTCAATAATGACACGTTTGTATTCACAAGTGAGTTATAAGACTTTTTAAGTTGGTGTTTTTTTTTTAAAAGTATCGATACCAAAAAAAAAATCCTGTCTTCACATTTTAAAAACAAACTTCAACTACAACTTCCTTATGGCCGATCACCATTATTGTGTTGGATGCGCGCGAATAGAAAAACTGTTAATTTATTAGCGAAAAATGTCATTTTATAATTAATTTCTTCGCAAATGTGTTGAAAAACGTTATATGGTACACGCGTGTATTGATGATTACTATCCTCGGCTATCTTCAGACCCTCGCCTGACGGCTCGGGCCTCAATAGCGCCTCGGAAGTAATCACCAACTTTACTCGCTTGTACCATAATAGTTATATATATACAACGTTTTTCAACACATTTGCGAAGAAATTCATAATAAAATATCATTTTTCGCTAATAAATAAACAGTTTTTCTATTCGCGCGCATCCAACACAACAATGGTGATCGGCCAAAGACTAAAATAATATACTTATTTAAAAAAAGTCGAATTTATGAATGAATGGAATCGACCATAGACCTACCAAAAGTAAGGAAACATAGTTGAAGTTTGTTTTTAAAATGTATGGACACAATTTTTTTGGTATCGAAACTTTTTTAAAATGAAAGCATTTTAAAAGCAATCTAGAACTCACTAGTGAATAAAACGTGTCATTATTCAACTGTTTTTGCACAAATAAGAGCCCCTTTATGAGCAAGTGTGTTGAAAATACTATTATACTATTATTGTAACACATTATCGTCGATGTATCTTTAAATGCCTGAGAGCGCACCTAGCCGCCGTTCCCTTGGCTATCCTGTAGTTCCTGCCGATTCCCTTAAAAGTGCCCCGACCGAACACTTCGACGCATACCCTCACTCTGCGACCGTCGGCCAAACGCTCCGGTTTGCTGTAAAGAAATTGTATGAGTAAATAAATATAGGTAAGGTATTAAGGGCCTATTTCACGACCTTCAAGTAACGTTACTCACCAAGTAAAGTTAGTTTTGTCCGTTACTTTATGTCAAGTGACAAAGACAAAACATGTGAGTACTCGGAACGTTACTTGAAGATGGTGAAATAGGCCCTAAGTATATAACATTTCTCATCTGAACATATATAACTCAAAGGTGACTGACTGACTGACATAGTGATCTATCAACGCACAGCCCAAACCACTGGACGGATCGGGCTGAAATTTGGCATGCAGGTAGATGTTATGACGTAGGCATCCGCTAAGAAAGGATTTTTGGCAATTCCCTCCCTAGGGGGAGAAAAGGGGAAATTCCGCCGGAAGTCATTATTCCATATGGACCGCGGACGGAGTCGCGGGGCGCTGCTAGTACAGGGTAGGCCATCTATTGGTACGTTTTTAAAAATGCAATCAAAAGAGCATGTATTGATTGAAATAAAACACTTAAACGGATTTTTGTCGTGTTATATTTTGTTTTACATTTTCTGACGTTTCGGATTCTTTACAGAACCCGTGATCACAGTAGACTAAGATGGAAGACGTCTGTAAAAATATTACTACCTTCAATATTTTGAATATAATTTTAAATACATTGTGAATTTACCACAGATTCGGAAATACATCAAAACAAAATATAACCACGACAAAATCCGTTTAAGTGTTTTATTTCAATGTGTAGTGTTCGTGTAAATCAAAGATGTCAATAAGCATGCATTGAAATTTTTATTAATTATTTTGTTGATATTTATTCTCACCCAAACTTAGCAGTATCCGGCTCGGCTTCAAGCAGTTCCCTGACCGGCGACTTGGGGGCGGCTGCGCTGAACGCCTCGAGTTCCGCGCCCATCAGACGGACGTACGAACGCCACACGGCACCTAGCGACATACCTGGAAAGGGGAAAAATAATAAATTATACACCCCTATTTTGAATTCGAGATAATTCATCACACTGCTAATGTTAACGACGGGTGACAATATAATAGTGAAGAAATCAGTTTTTCAAAATCCCGCCCAATTTTATTGTTATTCTACACCGAACAACCGGCGAACGCTGCGATACACAGCTGAGCGCGGTCATCGACCCGAGCCGTCACAGAATACTTGATAGCTAGTGTGCCGTCTGGTAATACGGCATTTATTTAGTATTTTTTAAAGATAAGTAATCGACTATCATTTTTGATATTTTTATTGGATATATGGATTCAGTTACTGCTACAGATATTCTGATTTTAATAAGTCCCGTAATTTCAAAATAGGGGATAATGTCTAGAAGAGATCGCATCAACTATTGGTAATTTCTCCAGATCTGGCGCCATCAAAATACTCAGAAAAAAAAAGCTGAACCGCGCAATATTTCAACAGCCAGGCTTTTAATTTAACTAACACTTTTAATCTTATAGAAATAATAATAATACAGTTTTTTTTACATTTATGAGTAAGTACTTACAATTAGAACTCAAAGAATAGCAACATTTCTTCTGGCTTTACTGTAATGAATTTAAGGGTATAAACGGTCGTCCGTTCCCTATACGACAAACGCACCGCTTCGTGACTGCAGCGGTCCGACACGAAACGCATAACTTGAAAGAGTCCTGAGAGTCCGCGGCGATATTATCTACTGCAATGAGGACGACGCGTTAACGTATCCGTCCAGCCAGTTCATGCGTTCGTTGAAATAAAGCAATTTCAACCTTAAATGTATTGTGTTAGAGTTGATATATTGTTGTTAGTTTTTTTAACTAGTTTTGTTGTTAAAATCTTCTCAAAACGTGTTCAGTTATAAAAGCCTGGAAAAGTATGAAGGGAAGATATATTGTGCTTATTTGTACATTTTTGGGACCTAATATAGATCATTCAACTGTCAAATAGAGCGTACAACTAAAAAACAAAAATCGTGTGGCACTCGGGGACTGCCGCGGTAAAGCTATTGCATAGCATTTTTATCAACTAATTGTTTTTTTTATTTTTGTATTTGCAATCCTAACCTTAGAAATTTTGATGTCGTACTTGGGACTTCATACAATAAAAGCTTTGTCTACATTACTATAACTTTTTTGGAAAATTTACAAAAAAAGTTTTCGATAATAAAACCGTGAGGTTTTTTTCGTTACGGAATTTCTGGATTCGGTCCCCGCGCTCAAGGCCCTCGATAGAAGCTATGCAATAGCTTAAAAACTAAAGACACTGTTCGTCACGGTAATACTAGATGATAGTATTACCGCGCCGTCGTCGTTGCATCGTTTCACTGGACGAGACCGCGCGCTTAGTCGATTAAACGTCTGCCGTTATTGCGTTAACTAGTCGACGAATTCAACTATAGTTTGTAAAATCTAGGATGATCTCTGTGACATATGTCAAACTTTCGTTCATAGGGTTGGCAGGATCTAAATCTATGTCGATACAAATTATCGATGTTTTTGACTATTAAAGATGATAATGTGGGGTACACCCAATCCATATCATGAGTAAGTTAGAAATTGGATTTGATTTACTTAGTATTATTTTATATCTAATGTAAATTATGTTTATGATATCAAAATATACGATTAATTAAAATACACTTTCATTTTAAATAGAGTTTTATTTAAAATATCGATAATTTATAGTCCGTGGTCACGATGACAGATCGCCCATCACTAATTAGGTCGACATGCCCATAAAGTATGACATTAACATGTACTGACTGTATTTCTAAGAAATTCAGAACTTTATAGGCGGGATTTCACTGACAGCTGTCACAGAGATCATCCTAAATTTACAAACTATAACTATTGAAATAAAACACTTAAACGGATTTTTGTCGTGGTTGTATTTTGTTTTACATTTTCTGACGTTTCGGATTCTTTACAGAACCCGTGATCACAGAAGACTAATGGAAGACGTCTGTACAAAGTAATGTAAAAAGTTTACTACCTTCAATATTTTGAATATAATTTTAAATACATTGTGAATTTACCACAGATTCGGAAATACATCAGCCGAGAAGAATATGCAAGAAACTCGGTCTGGAATTATTTTTTATATCATTTTTTAAATAAAATAAATTACAATGCACTTTAAAATCAATACAAAAAATTTTCTTCAAATTTGAAACGTTTCAATGTGTAGTGTTCGTGTAAATCAAAGATATCAATAAACTATAACTAGTCGATGAATTCAACTAGTTGATCAACTAGTCGACGGACGTTCATGGACGGTCTAGACGAAAAATACGTCGACGACCCATGCTTGTAAGTGTTAACGATGGCATTAAAAGATGCCATTTGCAAAAATTGAAGATTGTATTAGTTAATTTATGGTATTTAGAAACTGATTCTACTTACGTACATCTCGGCATAAAACGTTAGCGTGTTTTAATTTGACGTGTGGCGCCATCTATGAGTGGAGCTATGAACTAAGTAGGACTGCGGGGATAAAAAGGGAACATTTGACAATCAAATATGGAGACGGTTTCTATATTATGGAGAATTTCGAATCTATCTGTATATACTCGTGTACTCGTGAAACTCTTCCGTTACTGAGTGTTATACTGACTGACTGACAGACAACGCGCGAAACTACTGGTCGTAGAGCTGAAATTTGGCACGTGTGTTTGTTGGGGGTAGTCGGCTACCACTAAGAGAGGATTTTTGGAAATTCCCTTTCCCAGAGGGAGAAAAGGGGGGTAAATTGAAAACTACGCGGGTACTATTATATTGTATCACAATCTTTCCTGTGCCGGTGCCAGCGTCGCTGTAATCGCATCTTTTGGTTGTCAGTTTATTGAAAATGTATCCAAATGACATTAGAGTCAAAACGACAATAGGAGCTTACAATTTTGGCCGCCGGCACAGAACAGATTGTGACTGAATAATGTCATTTGTATACATTTTCATTACACTGACATGTACATTGTACACCCTACAATGTCTTAACCGCGACTGAACAAAACAACTCGTACAGTGTACACACTAGTTTTTTCTTGTTTGTAATAGACAAGACATTTTTTCTTACATACCCGTCAAAATTATTATCAAGTAACTGAATGTTTTCATTACTGTAGCCGACAAGACATATTTCTTCATCATCATCAGCTTCATATATGTCCCCACCGAGGGGCTCGAGCCTACCCTGAATGAGGGCGATAAGGCCTTAAACCACAGGCCAAGTGCGGGTTGGTCACGGAGCACACAACCTTAGAATTTCTTCGCAGGTGTGTGCAAGGATTTTTTTTTCCAAATTGTATCTCCCAAATAGCCCAACACGTTTGGTCAACCCTCTACCAAACACCCGGTACACTTTTCACCCTCGCCGTTTTACTACTTAGTTCACAGCTCCACTCATAGATGGCGCCACACGTCAAATTAAAACACGCAAACGTTTTATGCCGAGATATACGTAAGTAGAATGTAGAATCCAAGTTAATCACTTCACAGCAATGATTTTTATCCACAATTTTTGAAAATGACATGTTTAATGTCATCGTTACTCACTTCTTCTTCGAAGTTATCCTTTCGAAAAATAATGTTAAAATCCATTGGAGCACGGTCCAGAGAGTACGGTGGATGTGTTAGGCATCCAAATGAAGCTCTTACTGTAAAATGTCATCGTTACTTATTTTAAACTAGTAGCACCCCGCGGTTTCACCCGCGTAGTTCCCGTTCCCGTGGGATTACGGGGATAAAATATAGCCTATGTCACGCACTGATAAATTAGCTTTCCATTAGTGAAAGAATTTTTGAAATCGGTCCAGTAGTTTCGGAGCCTATTCATTACAAACAAACAAATCTTTCCTCTTTATAATATTAGTATAGACACTTCAGCTTGAGAGCAAAGAAATCGCACACTTCGTTCGTTCGTTCAAAGGTTGTTTTTTTTAAACCATGCTCGTTTTTAATTCCCGTTTATATACTGAATTAAAGTGCACACTGTCAGCTTCCAGACAACACCCTAAGCTAATCCATAACCCTTAAATTCATTACAGTAAAGCCAAAAGAACAATTGGATCGGAAATCACTCGTTACAGGTAGTGCTAATTGAGCGACTAAGAGCGGGTATAAAACGTGAAGGGTTGGGTGAAATACAATTTTGGCGATATTTTTTAAATGTTTTGTCCAAATTCCGGTACACTTTTCACCCTCGCCGTTTTCTACTTAGTTCATAGCTCCACTCATAGATGGCGCCACACGTCAAATTAAAACACGCAAACGTTTCATGCCGAGATATACGTAAGTAGAAAGCAGAATCTATGTTAATTACGCAGATATCAAACATTTTCATCCACAATTTTTGAAAATGACATGTTTAATGTCATCGTTATTCATTGAAATCTAGTCATGGGTCGTCGGCGAAACTAGACCGTCCATGAACGTCCGTCGACTAGTCGATCAACTAGTTGAATTCGTCGACCAGTCGATCAACTAGTTGAATTCGTCGACCAGTCGATCAACTAGTTGAATTCGTCGACCAGTCGATCAACTAGTTGAATTCGTCGACCAGTCGATCAACTAGTTGAATTCGTCGACTAGTCGATCAACTAGTTGAATTCGTCGACCAGTCGATCAACTAGTTGAATTCGTCGACTAGTCGATCAACTAGTTGAATTCGTCGACCAGTCGATCAACTAGTTGAATTCGTCGACTAGTCGATCAACTAGTTGAATTCGTCGACTAGTCGATCAACTAGTTGAATTCGTCGACCAGTCGATCAACTAGTTGAATTCGTCGACTAGTCGATCAACTAGTTGAATTCGTCGACTAGTCGATCAACTAGTTGAATTCGTCGACCAGTCGATCAACTAGTTGAATTCGTCGACTAGTCGATCAACTAGTTGAATTCGTCGACTAGTCGATCAACTAGTTGAATTCGTCGACCAGTCGATCAACTAGTTGAATTCGTCGACTAGTCGATCAACTAGTTGAATTCGTCGACCAGTCGATCAACTAGTTGAATTCGTCGACCAGTCGATCAACTAGTTGAATTCGTCGACTAGTCGATCAACTAGTTGAATTCGTCGACCAGTCGATCAACTAGTTGAATTCGTCGACTAGTCGATCAACTAGTTGAATTCGTCGACCAGTCGATCAACTAGTTGAATTCGTCGACCAGTCGATCAACTAGTTGAATTCGTCGACTAGTTAACGCAATAACGGCAGACGTTTAATCGACTAAGCGCGCGGTCTCGTCCACTGAAACGATGCAATGATGACGGTGTCTTTAGTTATTTTAGTTGTACGCTCTATTTTAACAGTTGAATGATTAGAGACATTTAGTGCCATAACATTTATTTAAACATTAAAAAAAAACCCCAACACAATTACATTCAAACCCCCATAACTTTTAAACGGGCTAACCGATTTTCATCAAACAAGTCTAAGAACACTCGCACGTAAGTCCCCTTTAATACAAAAAAAAACTAAATTGAAATCGGTTCATCCGTTCGGGAGCTATGATGCCACAGACAGACAGATACACACACACACACACAGACACGTCAAACTTATAACACCCCTCTTTTTGCGTCGGGGGTTAAAAAATGTTCAAATAAGCTCAATATATCTTCCCTTCACTTTTCCAGGCTTTGGACAACTGAATACATTTTGAGATGATTTTAACAACAAAACTAGTAAAAAAAACAAACAACAAAATATCAACTCTAACTCAGTACATTTAAGGTTGAAATTGCTTTATTTCAACGAATGAACGAACGCACGAACTGGCTGGACGGATACGTTAACGCGTCGTCGTCCTTGCAGTAGATAATATCGCCGTGGGCTCTCAGGACTCTTTCAAGTTATGCGTTTCGTGTCGGACCGCTGCAGTCACGAAGCGGTGCGTTTGTCGTATAGGGAACGGACGACCGTTTATACCCTTAAATTCATTACAGTAAAGCCAAAAGAAATGTTGTTATTCTTTGAGTTCTAATTGTAAGAACTTACTTATAAATGTTAAATAAACTGTATTATTATTAAGCTATTGCATAGCTTCTATCGAGGGCCTTGAGCGCGGGGACCGAATCCAGAAATTCCGTAACGAAAAAAAATGTTTTTTTTTTTTTTATCGAAAACTTGTTTTTTGTAAATTTTCCAAAAAGTTTTTATAGTAATGTAGACAAAGTTTTTATTGTATGAAGCCCCAAGTACGACATCAAAATGTCTAAGGTTAGGATTGCAATACAAAAATAAAAAAAACAATTAGTTGATAAAATTGCTATGCAATAGCTTTACCGCGGCAGTCCCCGAGTGCCACACGTTATTTATTTCTATAAGATTAAAATTGTTAGTTAATTTAAAAGCCTGGCTATTGAAAAATTGTTTTTTTAATACTAGTGAATATCATGACAGGTAAAATTTATATTATTCTTTTAAGTTTAAATTGTAAGTATTTATTCTCATACATATTTGAATAATCTAATATATAAAATTCTCGTGTCACAGTTTTCGTTGCCATACTCCTCCGAAACGGCTTGACCGATTCTCATGAAATTTTGTGAGCCATATTCAGTGGGTCTGAGAATCGGCCAACATCTATTTTTCATCCCGAAATTCCTACGGGAACGGGAACTACGCGTGTGAAACCGCGGAGCGCAGCTAGTGTTATTATATTACTTCAAGTTAAAAATTTGTTACTCCTAGGTCAACTTTTGTGATTAATGATCTCATTACCTATGTTTTTAATAAACTTTTAATATATTCAAATTATTATAATTAACGGGATATTTACCATGTATATTATTTGTTTCAAGTTTCCGATATTTCGACGCTGTTGCAAGCGCCATGATCACGGATGAACATTTCATCCGTGATCATGGCGCTTGCAACAGCGGTGTGCATGGTAAATATCCCTAGTAATAATTTGAGTGCTAATAACCATGATAACTATAAAAACTATATTTTAATATATTGCATGCCCGTGACGGGTAAAAACTGCTGTCCAATTGAACTAAGTAATTTTAAGACCGACATGTACCTGTATTTTGAGCAATAAATTATTCTTATTGAACAATTGGATCGGAAATCACTCGTTACAGGTAGTGCTAATTGAGCGACTAAGAGCGGGTATAAAACGTGAAGGGTTGGGTGAAATACAATTTTTAACCCCCGACGCAAAGAGGGGTGTTATAAGTTTGACGTGTCTGTGTGTGTTAGGGTTCAGAACCGGGAAATCCCGGAACCGAAAATCCCGGGATTTCCCGGTTCTTTAATAGTAGTCAAAGAACCGGTTCTCAATGAATAAGAACCGGGAATTTCGGTATTTTCGGGAAATAACGAATCATGTTAACTATATAATCATTTGTTTGATTTTAATCTTCTATTAACAGCATTTATTCTTTCCATACAAAATATTCAAGCTAAAACCATATTCTCATTAAAATGTTGTATATGTAGGTACGTGGTAGATCATTATTCCATCATAAGACAAAATGTGGTACTTAAAAAGCTTACGAACACCTTCTCACAATTGCAACTACTAGCGTAGAGCCAGAAAAAAATTTCTCCTCAGCTGGCCTTTTTTGTAACAGAATTAGATCTCGATTAGGAGATGCAACTTTAGATGCAATGATCTTTTTGAAGACACATTACCAAGAGAACAAGAAAGTTTAATTATAAGGACCAAAATGGAGATACTATTTAGGAGAATCGGCCTACGATATACGTTGATGTCTTATGTGTACAACTTTATCAAAAGTGAATTTATAACTGTATTTTAATCATCAACAGCCTGTTTACGTCTGCCGAGTGGCGGTGTCCACTCGAGAACTCTTCTGCTCCAACAACCATCGGTTCTCCTACAGATGTGGCCAGCCCACTGCCACTTCAGAGAGCTAATTCCTTGAGCTATGTCGGTGACTTTAGTTCTCTGTCTGATTACTTCATTCATTGCGAATGCGATATTTCAGAGAAACTCCGAGCATAACTCTCTTCAGAACTCTTTGAGTGAATTTAATTTGGTGGAACAGCCACGTGAGTGTCCACGTCTCGGCACCGTAGGTCACCATTGGTAGGACGCACTGATTGAAAACTATTGTTTTTAGGCACTGTGAAATATGCGATGAGAAAACAAATTCGAAACCCGGCCTGTTCGAGGGGCTGAAATTCGTCGAGTCTTCTTAATAGACGAATTGAGACAACCCTCGAGAACAGCTTGTAAACATGGCTCAAAAGCGAGATGGGTCTATAGTTCTTCAGCAGGGTTTTATCCCTTTTTTTGAAGTAGAGCACCATCACGCTTCTGTTCTATGCTTTTGGAGTTATCCCGGAGAGATGACATCGTAAAACAGCTTTTGCAGTTTCCGCAGCACTGGCCTGCCTCCTGCTTTAAGAGGCTCAGTCGTGATGCTATTTTAATGTGTTGCTTATCTTGTCATGCCAGAATGCGCAATATGTGTAATTTAATATAAATAATATTTTAGACTATATTTACCTCCAAAACTAAAAAGAAGAAAAAAATCCCGAAAGTACCGAAAATCCCGGGAAATCCCGGTTCTGATTAGTACTGGTACCGAAAATCCCGGTTCTGTTATTTATACCGGTTCTCGATACCCTAGTGTGTGTGTATCTGTCTGTCTGTGGCATCATAGCTCCCGAACGGATGAACCGATTTCAATTTAGTTTTTTTTTGTATTAAAGGGGACTTACGTGCGAGTGTTCTTAGACATGTTTGATGAAAATCGGTTGAAAAAATTAAAAGTTATGGGGGTTTTAAAGTAATTGTGTTGGGGGTTTTTTTAATTTTTAATTTAATGTTATGGCGATATTTATTTAATTTGAACTAATTTTTTGTCCAAATTGTATCTCCCAAATAGACTCAGGTACACGCCCAACACGTTTGGTCAACCCTCTACCAAACACCCGGTACACTTTTCACCCTCGCCGTTTTACTACTTAGTTCACAGCTCCACTCATAGATGGCGCCACACGTCAAATTAAAACACGCAAACGTTTTATGCCGAGATATACGTAAGTAGAATCGATGATTTTTACTCGACCAGACATCGATATTAAGATAAAAGTATATAACATATTACAATTTTTAAAAATGGCATCTATAATGCCATCGTAAATCACTTGTCTAAAAAGGTAGTTTACCACTACCAGCGATGAGCGAGAAGCGAGTACTCGCCGGGCGAGTGAGCGAGTACTCGCCAACTCGCTGAGCGAGTAAATAAGTCGCCGAGCGAGTATTATAGCTCAGCGACAAAACTACTAAATCGTACTCGCGTGGCGGTGTGAAGGGCGAGTAACTATAAACAATATATGTATCTCTTTCGTTAACACGGAATGTATGTTCACTGTCCTTTTCTTGGGCGAGAAACTCGCTGATAGTTCATCGCTCACTCGCCCGCGGTGGGACCACTGCCTACTTGCCTAGTACTGGTAAAAAGTATCCTATTGTGTTATTCCTAGTTATAAGGCTCATCTGCTAGGCTAGCATGACTTCGAAAACGCGATAGATACAGCGATTTATTGACATCCAACTGTCTAACTTTGATAAAAACACCCGCCATATTGATCCATTGAAAAGTTACATTTGGGGTTGCGTTTCTTAGAGGACGCAATTTTATTTTTTTGATGTGTAAGGGGGGTAAGTGTAAAGCTAAAATCAAGTTTGTGGGGTCGCCACCCTTGTCCCACGGCCGCCATCTTGAAAATAGGGGTTGAAACGGTTTTTACGATATATCTCTTAAACTATTTATCTGATGAAAAAAAATTTTTAACGTTTTTTGTTGCAAATTAAATTCTCTATAACTTTGGTCCAGTAATTTATAAATAAAAAAGTTATAAGTGAAAATGTTCAGAAATTCGAGAAAAAAAAAATATTTTTCGATATAACTTTTTTTTATCATTTTACGAAAAAACGATATCAGACCATTTTTGCAGATCGTTTTTTCGACAACTTTTATATGCAACATTTTTTCATTAAGTCAATAGCTAAGGTTTTACAGCGCTCCGAAGTGAGTACTATTTTTCAGTACTCTTAACTATACATATTTTATACGTGGGTACTAATAATGTGTCATCAGTTTTTATTTTTTTTATTTTGTTATTATAATTCTTTTAATTAGTAATTTTGCAATGTTATTATTAATTAATTATTGACTCTTTTCCTCACCACCCACGAGGTAGAGTCTGGAGGCAATGTCACAATGACATTTGTTACGAGGATACCGCTGCAGCACACTCAGGCACGGTAGAAAGAGTGGGAGATACTAGTTCCTCTCCCTTCCCCTCGATCTTACGCTTTTTCGATCAGCATCACGTGACCCTGACGCGAGTTTGAAAGTTTTTACCCATACAAAAAAAAGTGCTCAGCGCCGCTAAAGAAGTTTTCACTTCAAAAAAAGAATAGTACAGTAAGAGAGGTTAGAAATAATGATAATAATAATAGCAGCTTTTCTTTTGTTCCCTAATGGTCGCTTGGGTATTTTCTACCTGGACAGCATTCTCGGTAATTTTTTTCTCGAATTTCTGTACATTTTCACTTGTAACTTTTTTATTTATAGTTTTACGACAAAAAATTACTGGACAAAAGTTATAGAGAATTTAATTTGCAACAAAAAACGTTAAATTTTTTTTTATCAGATAAATAGTTTAAGAGATATATCGTAAAAACCGTTTCAACCCCTATTTTCAAGATGGCGGCCGTGGGACAAGGGTGGCGACCCCACAAACTTGATTTTAGCTTTACACTTACCCCCCCCTACACGTCAAAAAAATAAAATTGCGTCCTCTAAGAAACGCAAGGTAAGGCCTAAAAAATGTAACATTTCAATGGATCATATTTAATTTTACCACATGATTAATTTTATGACATTTGGTCATGCTCGCGAAATCGATATAGCGATTTATTGACATCCAACTGTCAAAATATAATAAATATAGCCGCCATATTTAATTTTATCAAATCGTACTACGCCATATTCATTTGGTCATGCTCGAGAAATCGATATTATTTCGTGGTGTCTATATCATTTACTAGTAGCTCCCCGCGGTTTCACCCGCGTAGTTCCCGTTCCCGTGGGATTACGGGGATAAAATATAGCCTATGTCACGCACTGATAAATTAGCTTTCCATTAGTGAAAGAATTTTTGAAATCGGTCCAGTAGTTTCGGAGCCTATTCATTACAAACAAACAAACAAACAAACAAATCTTTCCTCTTTATGATATTAGTATAGATCACGCACAGTCATGCTAGGGGGGCTGTACTGTACTAAATCCTTAGAAGTCCTTATGCTTACTTCGTACTTATCCTACTAATATTATAAAGTCGAATGTTTGTGAGTGTGGATGTTTGTTCCTCTTTCACGCAAAAACTACTGAATGGATTTTAATGAAATTTGGTACAGGTGTTCCTCATACTTAGGAATAACATATTAGATACTTTGTATCCCAAAATTCCCACAGGATAAGGTTCCACGCGGGTAAAACCGCTGGACACAGCTAATTTCATATAAATCGCTCCAGCCGCTTAGACGTGATGAAAAAACAAACACACACACAGTCTTTATCCCGTATTTTTAGTTTTATTAGTTACCAGTAGCGCCTCGCGGTTTTACCCGCGTAGTCCCCGTTCCCGTAGGAATATGGGAATAAAATGATGGGGTATTACTGAATAGATGACAGAGTGGTCACCATGCCGAATTGCCATCCGTAAGGGTTCAATTCCCGTGCGGGGTGAATATTTGTGTGAACCACAAATGTTTGTCTCGGTCTGGGTGTGCGTGAATGAGTGTGTGCGTAGTTTCTGATACCCTAGATACAAGTTACGAACTTAGTTAGGGGTCAGTTACTGTAATGAGATGATGGAGGGAATGATTATGTTATGTTATGTAGTGATTGGTACCTGAATCAAGGAATATAGCGCCGGCGACTGACTCGAAGAGATCGCCGAGGGCTTTAGGCACCTCCACATCTTCAGCTTGTTCTAACTCATCTTCTTGGATTAGATAGTGCTGAAATTAAATTAATTATAATGATTAATTGATTATCACTACATAGTATAAAACAAAGTCGCTTTCTCTGTCCCTATATCCTTATGTCCCTATGTATGCTTAGATCTTTATCCGAATCGGTGGTAGAATCAATTTTGACGTTCATAAGTGCCTCAATTAGGCCTTAACTGATTAAATGATTTTTGACTTTGACTTTAAAACTACGCAACGGATTTTGATGCGGTTTGTTTTAATAGATAGAAAGAAACAGTTTATTTTATCATCACACACTATTTAGACAAAAAAAACAAAAAAAAAAATTAAGGAAATACATATAAAGACGTACTTAATAAACAAATACAATAGAAACACAAACATACTATACACCCTTATTTTGAAATTGCGATACCTTATCACGCAGCTAATGTAAACGACGGGTGACAATATAATAGTGAAGTTAGTTTTTTTCTTTTGCTTTTATTTAAAAAGTTATGATAAGTCAAAGATTTTCAAAATCCCGCCGAATTTTATTGTTATTCTACACCGAACAACCGGCGAACGCTGCGATACACAGCTGAGCGCGGTCATCGACCCGAGCCGTCACAGAATACTTGATAGCTAGTGTGCCGTCTGGTAATACGACATTTATTTTGTATTTTTTAAAGATAAGTAATCGACTATCATTTTTGATATTTTTATTGGATATATGGATTCAGTTACTGCTACAGATATTCTGATTTTAATAAGTCCCATATTTTCAAAATAGGGGTGTATATAACAGTGGGTGATGAATAAAATAGTAGATAGAGTGATTCAGTGGGAAGGTTTTTAGCATAATTTTATCTCCATATTCCTACGGGAACGGGAACTACGCGGGTGAAACCGCTAGTCTATACTAATATTAAAAACAGGAAAGATTTGAATTAATCACTACGATTTACGTAAAAGAAGTAATGAAAAATGTTTCTGGTTCCCACAAATAAATAATCATTCACTCCATCATCTCATTACAGTAACTGACCCCTAACTAAGTCCGTAACTTGTATCTAGGGTATCAGAAACTACGCACACACTCATTCACACACACACACAGACCGAGACAAACATTTGTGGTTCACACAAATATTCACCCCGCACGGGAATCGAACCCGCAACCTTATAGATGGCAGTCCGGCATGGTGACCACTCTGCCAACTAGGTCGTCAAATATTATGTATTTATTATGCCACAATCTTTTCTGTTCCGGCGGCCATATTGGAAGCTCCTATTGTCATTGTGACTCTAATGTCATTTGGATACATTTTCAATAAACTGACAACCAAAAGATGTGATTACAGCGACGCTGGCACCGGCACAGATATGTTTGTGACAATTAGTACCTATATCACGACCTTTAAGTAAGTTTACTCACCAAGTAAAGTTAGTTTTGTCTCTTTCTTACTTTATATCAAGTGACAAAGACAAAACATGTGAGTAACTACTCGGAACGTTACTTGAAGATGGTGAAATAGGCCCTTAGTTAAATACTCACTTCTTCACTAATAGAATGCCCATTCTCCTCCTGTATTTTGACATATTTAGTCAAAACTTCGTTCAAACCGGGTGACATGTGCCTAAAAAACCTGAAAAAAAATACAATTTTATTTATTGTAATGATAAAATCTGTATTGAAATAGTAAAGCTACAATGTTATCTATACTAATATTATAAAGAGGAAAGATTTGTTTGTTTGTTTGTTTGTTTGTTTGTAACGAATAGGCTCCGAAACTACTGAACCGATTTCAATAATTCTTTCACCATTAGAAAGCTACATTCACCCTGAATAACATAGGCTATATTTTATCCCCGTATTCCCACGGGAACGGAAACCACGCGGGTGAAACCGCGGGGCACTACTAGTTATAAATAAATAAATAAATGTTAGTTTCGTTGAAGGCTAATATCTCATTTCTTAAAAATAACGCGCGGTTTTACCTCCGTAGTACTTTTACTCTTACAAAAACATTTTTTAAAGTATGAAGCTGTTGATGTTTTTTCTGAACAAATAAACAAACTAACTCTTTAGCTTGGTAGGTATAGATTGTGTAAAAAAACATGTAAATTCTAATTATTGTGCCACAATATTTTCTGTGCCAGTGACAGCGTCGCTGTCGCATCTTTTGGTTGTCAGATGATTGAAAACTAGCTGTGCCCCGCGGTTTCACCGGCGTAGTTCCCGATCCCGTGGGAATTTTGGGATAAAACATAGCCTATGTCCTTTCCCGGACCATAAGCTACCCCTGTACCAAATTTCAAGTCAATCGGTTCAGTAGTTTAGCCGTGAAAAGGTAACAGACAGACAGACAGACAGACTTTTGGATTAGTTAGGATTAGGATGTATCCAAATGACATTAGAGTCACAATGACAATAGGAGCTTCCAATATGGCCGCCGGCACAGGATAGATTGTGACTCAATAATCAAAATATTACTTACTTATGAAACCCATGTCTGACAGCAAGGGTTGCAAATATGGTGTTATTGACGAGCGCGGATCTCAAGTCGGTGAGTGCCCCGGGCGTATGACGCCGCTTGTCCTCAAACAGGTGACGCGTTATCAAATAATCTGAAAATATAACATAACATAATCATTCACTACATCATCTCATTACAGTAACTGTACCATTTCGTACATCTAATATATAAAATTCTCGTGTCACAGTTTTCGTTGCCATACTCCTCCGAAACGGCTTGACCGATTCTCATGAAATTTTGTGAGCATATTCAGTAGGTCTGAGAATCGGCCAACATCTATTTTTCATCCCGAAATTCCTACGGGAACGGGAACGGGAACAACGCGTGTGAAACCGCGGGGCGCAGCTAGTTATTAATATAATTAAACATAATTTACTTAATAACTGCGTGTATCGGTAGTATTCGCGATTTAGCTGATTTAACGAATATACGTGAATTAATTGTTGTGCAATATCTAACGCCATTCAAACCACACGTACAGTAGAATACAATATCATATTATTTGTAACATTTTTCTTAATAAATAACTGAATAAATTACTTCGGACTTCTTCCATTGCACCAACCAACTACAGAACAGCATCCACTGCTACTAACTAAGCTAATGTCATTGTACAATAACTGACCCCTAACTAAATCCTTACTAATCCTAACTAATATTATAAATGCGAAAGTAACTCTGTGTGTCTGTTACCTTTTCACGGCTAAACTACTGAACCGATTGACTTGAAATTTGGTACAGGGGTAGCTTATAGTTCGGGGGAGGACATAGGATACTTTTTATCTCGAAATTCCCACGGGAACGGGCACTACGCGGGTGAAACCGCGGGGCACAACTAGTATAACATAACATAGGGTGATTTAATGGTCACGCGTTTCGGCAGCGCCATCGAAGCGCGCGCGTTTGGAGATGTATGGTTGTAGTAGTTGCGTTTCTGAGTCGCGCGCGAAAGCAGCGCCGCACGGCGGGCTGAAAATCGACTGTCATAGACAAAGGAATTTCATATTCTATGGAAGCCCGTCGGCGAGTAAATTTTTGTAGCGGGAGCGGGAACTACGCGGGTTATCACTACATAGTATAAAACAAAGTCGCTTTCTCTGTCCCTATGTATACTTAGATCTTTAAAACTACGCAACGGATTTTGATGCAGTTTTAATAGATAGAGTGATTCAGTGCGAAAGGTTTTTAGCAATTTTATCCCCATATTCCTACGGGAACGGGAACTACGCGGGGTACAGCTAGTTGAAAATATAAATTGAAATAACTATGTCAAATATCATATCTGTATATTTTGTAGTATTTCCGTAATATGTACCACGAAACTGTGTATGAATTGTTGAATTAGAAGGGCTCCGCTTACAAGGAACAGCTACTTAGTTCACAGCTCCACTCATAGATGGCGCCACACGTCAAATTAAAACACGCTAACGTTTTATGCCGAGATATACGTGGTATGCGAATAATTAAGATGTCTTCCATATACTTTGCTACGAATTACTTCGTAAAATTTTTGAAAATGACACTCTTTAAAGTGTCATAGTTAAACACTAGTCTATTTATACTAATACTAGCTGAGCCCCGCGGGTTTACACGCGTAGTTCCCGTTCCCGGGAACTACGCGTGTAAACCCTTGGAAGGAATTTCGTGATCAAAAAATAAATGTTGGCCGATTCTCAGACCGACTGAATTATGCTCAAAAAATTTCATGAGAATCAGTCAAGCCGTTTCGGAGGAGTATGGCAACGAAAACTGTGACACGAGAATTTTATATATCTATACTTACTAATATTATAAAGAGGAAAGATTTGTTTGTTTGTAATGAATAGGCTCCGAAACTACTGGACCGATTTCAAAAATTCTTTCACTAATGGAAAGCAAATTTATCAGTGCGTGACATAGGCTATATTTATTTTATCCCCGTAATCCCACGGGAACGGGAACTACGCGGGTAAAACCGCGGGGAGCTACTATTAGATTATAAAGAAGTTTGTGTGTTTGTTAAATTGTACGGGATAATCTCGGGATCTACTGAAATGATTTCAAAAATTCTTTCACTAATGGGATATGTTGTCATCGAGTGACATAGGCTATAGTTTATGTGTGTGCGTGTGTATATTAATTATTTTTTTTGAAAATATCATTTTTTCGATGTCATCGTTATTTATCAAAAATCAAAGGTCTGCTTCGATTTCCGTACAGGGGCCTAAGTCCGCTATTAGACGTTATTTGATCAGTCAATGTGGTGTTATAGAGCCACTCTAACGAGATTGTTAAATAAATGGTATTCTGTTAAAAGAATGATGCCAGAAAATGTATGGACTCTGGTACCGCCTCCAATAGCTATGTGTAATATGTCGTTGGATAGCCACAGTTGAGCAGAACAAAAGTTACTAAGGAGTCAAGGTCCAAATCTTAGTCCGATCAGAGTTATGCAGTACCAAACATATCAGTTTATCATATTATCTTTGTTGTTTATTAAAATTCAAATAAAAACTTTGTCAAATAAAAGTCAGAATACTGTTTCCATGACAACCATCTAAGTTTGAGGAGCCATTGAGTCAGCGGTGTAGCCATCCTAATGCTACGGCCACACTGTCGCGATAACGCGAACATTTGCGTTGTCGCGACACGTCTGGCCGAAGAATTTTTTAAATTGATATATTATATACCGGGTGTTTGGTAGAGGGTTGACCAAACGTGATGGGCATGTTCTTAGGCCTATTTGGGAGATACAATTTAAACCAAAATTTCCTAGCTGTTAAAATAAAATAAATATCGCCAAAATTTTACGTTTTAATTTTTTTTCGAAATTGCGACTATTACTTCTTTATAATCTTTATGAATGAATTAATAAATAAACTAAAAAAATATCAAAATAGTTAAATTTGACGCTACAGTGCTGCCATCTTACGTGGCCGCCATTTCATAGCTATTTAGTTCAAAAGTCTGCTCATAGATGGCGCCACACGTCAAATTAAAACACGCAAACGTTTTATGCCGAGACATGCATGGTATATTATCAACATATTTTGTTAACTAACCATAATTTTCCAAATAATTTCGTTATTATATTTTTGAAAATGACACCTTAGTGTCATCGTTGATCACTAATATTACTAATACTTTATAAATGAGCGAAAGTAACTCTGTCTGTCTGTCACCTTTTTACGGCCAAACTACTGAACCGATTGACTTGAAATTTGGTACAGGGGTAGCTTATGGAGTGTGTGCAAAATTATATGAATTTGATCAAATCTTTCCTCATTATAATATTAGTATTCTCTTAAACTTTGGTACCCTAATTTTAACCAACTTCAAGAAAAAGGAAGTTCTCAATTCGTCGTTAAAATGTTTTTAAGCTATTGCATAGCTTCTATCGCGGGCCTTGAGCGCGGGGACCGAATCCAGAAATTCCGTAACGAAAAAAACCTCACGTTTTTATTATTTTATTACCGAAAACTTCTTTTTTTTTTTAATTTTCCAAAAAGTTTTTATAGTAATGTAGACAAAGTTTTTATTGTATGAAGTCCCAAGTACGACATCAAAATTTCTAAGGTTAGGATTGCAATACAAAAATAAAAAAAACAATTAGTTGATAAAATTGCTATGCAATAGCTTTACCGCGGCAGTCCCCGAGTGCCACACGTTTTTTTTTTTTTTATCACGACATAGTATAAAACAAAGTCGCTACCCGCTGTCTCTACATCTTTGAAACTACGCAACGGATTTCGATGCGGTTTCTTTTAATAGATAGCGTGATTCAAGAGGAAGGTTTTTACAATAATTATTTTATCCGTAACGTATTTGGTAACCATTTTGAAGAAAAAGAAAGTGACCGTCTTATGCCCTATAAAAATTAAAAGGTACGTTTTTAATTTTAATTTGAAAATGTTATTTTAACAATTTAGCACATCGAGACATGAATTGAAATAACTATGTCAAATATCAAATCGGTATGTTGTAGTATTTCCGTTAAAATTGTTAGTAGTATAGTCTTTTCCATTCACGGGACTATTAAGGAGTCCCGGTCTTTTGGAAGGCTAGTATGGGGCCAAAGCCAACACACGGAAGCCCTTTGACATATTTAATCTTGTGTAAAGGATGCACAATCCGGCGACTATCCCTGTATAACACTATAAAATGCGTCCAAGGACAGTCCCCGGTTCTGCTGGGACTATTGCAAATATATGTAAAACTACGACTGGGTTATGGGAATGGGATGTTCAATGGACTGGATATTGGGGAACTATGGGGACTAGGACACCCGCCGATACAATGCTATAAACATGTACGAAGGGGCGGATGGAGACTTGCCAGCTCTATAACCGTAGCTCTATCTGTAGTATAGTTATTATTATATGTATAGGCGTGCGACAATTCACCGATGTGTGGGAAGCGAGTGCGCTGCGACGCACCGTCAAGTCATTAAATGTCGCTCTGCTAGGCTAGCATGACTTCGAAAACGCGATAGATACAGCGATTTATTGACATCCAACTGTCAAAATTTGATAAAAATACCCGCCATATTGAATTTTACCACGTTATTAATTTTATGACATTTGGTCATGCTCGCGAAATCGATATAGCTATTTATTGATATCCAACTGTCAAAATATAATAAATATAGCCACCATGTTTAATTTTATCAAATCGTACTACGCCATATTAATTTGGTCATGCTCGCGAAATCGATATTATTTCGTGGTGTCTATATCATTTATCACGCACAGTCATGCTAGGCAGGCAGATTGCACACCCGTGTTTCTCTTCTCGCTAACTACCCCTCGCCCCTCTGTACTACAAAACTGTATAATTATATCGTTGAATGAGAGTTTTCTATAGTTCATCTGCCAACAGACACTATCTGCCTTATTTGCGTTAAATTTTAAACCTAGTTTAACAAAACCTGGTTTAAGCATTTGACATTTGTCAGTCAAATCTGTCACTTTAGTCTTTTGACAGTATTCAAAATTGTACTTAGATCAGATTGTAAAACCTGGTTTAGTATTAAACAAGACTACCTCCAACACAATTACTTTAAACCCCCATAACTTTTAAACGGGTCAACCGATTTTCATCAAACATGTCTAAGAACACTCGCACGTAAGTCCACTTTAATACAAAAAAAACTAAATTGAAATCGGTTCATCCGTTCAGGAGCTATGATGCCACAGACAGGCAGATACACACACAGACACGTCAAACTTATAACACCCCTCTTTTTGCGTCGGGGGTTAAAAATGCAAAAGGCAGTATACGTTTGAGTGACATTCACAGACACTATTTCTCTTCCGAACCTTTATCCCATGTCTATTTGGGGTCGGTTTTCAGTTTAACCAGATTTGGTGGAATGTCAGCATTTTACGTGAAGCGACTGCCATCAGACCTTCACAACCCAGAGAGCTATACGACATTTTTGGTTAAACTGAACTAAAGTGAACACTATACGTGTGTAAAGTGTCTATATGTTGCTCGCGCCAGCCTTGGAGAGATGACCAATAATGTCTTACCTAATATAGCGTCGCCGAGGAACTCGAGCCTTTGGTAGCAATCAGTCAGTCTGTTGCTGTGATGCGAAGCGTGAGTGAGGGCTTGGAGCAGCAAAGACCGGTCCCGGAACCGGTAATCCAGGGTCCTCTCCAACTCCTCATACCCTGGGTAATACAATACCATCTATATATATAAAAATGAAACCCGTTTTCCTTGGTCACGGCATCACGCGTGAATGGCTGGACCGATTTCACTAATTCTTTTTTTGTTGTATTTGTTATTATTAGGAGAAGGTTCTTATGTAAAAAAAAAACACGGAAAATCAACGGGAAAATTGGACCCGTGCGAAGCCGGGGCGGGCTGCTAGTCTATACATATAAATAAAATTGGAGTGTCTGTTTGTAATACTGAAATAACCGCTTTTTAGCTTTTGCCCGCGTGGAATAATGACTTCTAGCAGAATTTGGGTTTTCCCCCCTTTTCTCCACCTAGGGGGGAAATTTCCGAAAATCCTCTCTTAGTGGTAGCCTACTCCCCCCAACAAACACACGTGTCTTATTTCAGCTCTCTACGACCAGTAGTTTCGGCTATACGTTGTCTGTCAGTCAGTTCATCACTCAGTAACGGAAGAGTTTTATACAAGGTGGCCCAAATAGAACGGTCAGTGGGGGGAAGTATGAAAATATAAGAGATACAAAGATCTGTTTTTAGGAACCATGTCATCGATTTTAGTAAAAATAAAAACTTTAATTTAGAAAAACGCTATTACTTACTACGGGAATCGAACCCAACCACCTTGTATACTGTGATTTAACAATGTGACACAGTTCTGCTCGCTTTGCTCGCTCGACGAACTAATTCATATCACTTTATAGTAAAACACCATTATCCAAGTAAGTTTGAGCTGTGTTTTGACAGATCAGTCAGTCAGTCAGTAACAGTTGCCTTTTAGAAGTAATTTTCCCACTTACCTGATAACATTTGTTCCAATTCTCCCTCGGGATCTTCTATATACCTCAATAGGGGGGAGGGGGGAGCTTTTAGTTCACCGTACACCAACTGGGAATAATAAACGTACATTATTACTACATACTATAAAACAAAGTCGCTTTCTCTGTCCCTATGTATGCTTAGATCTTTAAAACTACGCAACGGATTTTGATGCGGTTTGTTTTGATAGATAGAGTGATTCAGTGGGAAGGTTTTTTTGTATAATATTACCACTGCATTCTCACTGAAGCGGGAACTACGCGGGTAAAACCATGGGGTGCTGCTAGTATACCATAATCTACTTATAATACGAGGCGCCTTGCGTCAGCAATGGTGAAAGAAACATAGTGACACTATTGTATAGATATAAAGCCACAATCTTGTCTGTGCCGGTGACAGCGTCGCTGTAATCGCATCTTTTGGTTGTCAGTTTATTGAAAATGTATCCAAATGACATTAGAGTCACAATGACAATAGGAGCTTCCAATTTTGACCACCGGAGCAGAAAAGATTGTGCACTGTAAAGTCCAAATATGCTTTATAGAGCCTGGGTTTCATACTATTGCAGTGCCGGCGGCCAAAATTGGAAGCTCCTATTGTCATTGTGACTATAATGTCATTTGGATACATTTTCAATAAACTGACAACCAAAATATGCGATTACAGCGACGCTGGCACCGGCACAGATATGTTTGTGACAGTATTAAGTTCAATTACGCTTTATAGATCTCAGCCCTACATTCATATTTATCTAAAGAATGGCATTCCGACACTTTACGGGCGCGAGACCGAAGAGAACTCCCTAAACTTGTAGATTTAAGTATATAAACATATATGTTAGTTAATAAGGTATCTATTTATATTCTTATGTTAGTTAAGTATATATTTTTAACCCCCGATGCAAAAAGAGGGGTGTTGTGTGTGTGTGTATCTGTCTGTCTGTGGCATCATAACTCCCGAACAGATGAACCGATTTTAATTTAGTTTTTTTTTGTATTAAAGGGGACTTACGTGCGAGTGTTCTTAGACATGTTTGATGAAAATCGGTTGACCCGTTTAAAAGTTATGGGGGTTTGAAATTAATTGTGTTGGGGGTTATTTAATTGTACCTAACACCTCTGTATATACGTGAAAGCAATAAATTATTTTGATTTGATTTGATCCTATACCTGTGTCCATTCCCCGTCCGCCCCAAGCGTAGGCGCAGTCGCCCCCACCATCCCGGGGACTCCGCCCTCCAGCCCCAGCTCGTCATCAGACTCGCCCGACTCGCACCAACTGGATGATGATGAGGATGATGATGATGATGACGCGGTCCGGGGCCGGCGAGGGCGGCTTTTCGGTTTGGTTTTTTCTGGTTTCTGTATTGAAAAGCAATTATGTAAGAAAAGAAGTTAAGATTGGTCATGTCTTGTGAGTGTATCAATTGACGAGCAGAAGTGCCTGATTGAGGCCTTAATTGAATAAACGATTTAGGAACGAAGTTCCTTATCGCGTGTTGTGAAAGGGGGCTAGACGGAAATAATTCTCACGAAAAGTTGTCACGACACTTTTTTCAAATTTCGAACAGCGCGGCGCGCGTTTATTTTTTAATTATTAAAAGGTAGGTAACCTATGGCTAACTGTTTTGAGTAGAAACTTTTTTGAAAATCATAATGATTTATTTTCTTCTTATTTTGACCATTGAAAATAATACTTTTTTAAGTAACTTCGTTCTTACCTGGTGTCCTACGACACCACACTCGGTCTTTTTTGATTTGATTAGATATGTACCTGTTCCTGCGCCGGCGCGTCCACCCGGAGGCGGTGGTGCGGCAGCACGCGGATCCCGAGCCACGACATGAACACGAGCGCGCCGCGCGCGCCCGCCTCCACCAGGTACGCGCCGATCAGCGCCTCCACGCAGTCCGCTACGGACTTGTCTGCGGGAGAGATTCACTTTTTAAACTTTCGCGATCGGAATTCATCGTTTGCATAATTTATAGGGTGAGGCCAAACGAGCGTAATTTTGTAAGTTGTGAGTCGCGTAAAATGAGTCGCGCAATTTACGTTCAACTGAAATTCGGTTAGACTGCCACACGGACGGATGTATTTTCAGTTCTAATCCGACGGATCCCAGTATTGTGCAAGCTCCCCACCTCACCCCGACCGAAATTCAGTTGATATTATGCGTGTGAGTCGGCAGACAACTCATTTTGGGTCGCTGTGTGAATCAAATAGGACTATTATATGAAACTGAATGCAGCAGAATTTCTGCGAAAGATATTCTGCGATTCAAGACTCACAAAATTACGCTCGTTTGGCCTCACCCTTACATGTCTTAATCGGACGGATCAACAGAAGACCCTTCTCTCCTCCCTCTTTACAATCCATTTTGACTACTGTCAAAGTGACAGATTTGACTGACAAGGTGTCAAATGCTTACCAGGTTTTGTTAAACCAGACTAAAAATGCAACGCAAATAAGGCAGCTTGTGACCACGATCGGTGTAACCCGGTCGAAACGTCGATGTAATTTAAATCATAACTAGTCGTAATCGTAACTAATATTATAAATGCGAAAGTAACTCTGTCTGTCTGTCTGTGTGTCTGTCTGTCTGTTACCTTTTCACGGCTAAACTACTGAACCGATTGACTTGAAATTTGGTACAGGGGTAGCTTATGATCTGAGGAAGGACATAGGATGTTTTATCCCGAAATTCTTACAGGAACGGGAACTACGCGGGTGAAACCGCAGGGCACAGCTAATAATTATATAGTTTTTATTGTTATCATGGTTTTTAGCACTCAAATTATGATTAACGGGATATTTACCATGTATATTATTTATTCTTAACTAAAAACCAATAAATAATATACATGCTAAGTATCCCGTTAATCATAATATTTTAATAATAGGGATGCCGACTAAAAAAATCTAATTAGTCCGTCAGATAGATTTCAAAAAAATATTGGACACGTATTTTCTCTTTTTTGATACAAACAAATAATTAAGACGATATAGTGCATAGAAAACTCGTGTGACGTCACAGCTACGTACATTTTTTACCAAGAATTATCGTCACAAGCCCCCACTCCTGAACTTAATGCGTTATAACTAAGTCAGTTTTATTAATTTGATAAAACAAAAATATAATTATTAAACAAACGGGATGTTCATACGCCCGCGACCGACGGCGTCTCGCGACGCACTGACGAGACGCCGTCGGTCGCGGGCGTACCGCACTCCTCCTGATGAAGGCCACCGGACGTGGCTGAAACTAGTCGAGGATTTCGACTTTAAAAAGTACGTATGAACATCCCGTTTGTTTAATAATTATATACGATGACGTACGTTTCGTTTAATAATAAAAACAAAAATATACGTGTCTAATATTTTTTCAAATCTATCTGATGGACTAATTAGAATTTCATTTTGTTTACCCAGTCGACATCCCAATTATGTTATACGCGATTAAAACCTGTAAATCTTACAAAGGAAGAGACATTCGTCATTATCGTCAGTTTTTGGCCATTGCTGGACATTAGCCTTTACTATTGATGACTAGCGGCCCGCCCCGGCTTCGCACGGGTCCAATTTTCCCTTCGATTTTCCAGTTTTTGAAGTGAAAACTTCTTTAGCGGCGCTGAGCACTTTTTTTGTATGGGTAAAAACTTTCAAACTCGCCTCAGGGTCACGTGATGCTGATCGAAAAAGCGTAAGATCAGCATCACGTGACGTTTATGATAACTGAAGTAAGAAACAAACATTGTATTCTACCTCATAAATGATAGTACTTTTATACTTATAATTAAACACAACGTTAATATTGAAGTTTTCACTTCTGCCGGCACTCCCGGAGTGCTACCTTTTTGAAGTGAAAACTTCTTTAGCGGCGCTGAGCACTTTTTTTTTACATAAGAACCTTCTCCTAATAATAACAAATACAACAAAAAAAGAATTAGTGAAATCGGTCCAGCCATTCACGCGTGATGCCGTGACCAAGGAAAACGGGTTTCATTTTTATATACAGGGTGTGTCGTAAATAGTGGTCCACCGTTTAGGATTCGATAAACCAGATAATTTACTATAACAAATTCCATTTTAGAACCATTTTTAGCCGAGGGTTCCGTAAATATTAATTTTTAGTTATTTATTTACGAAATTTCTACCTCTTGTAACAAATTTGGTTGTAGTTTTATCAAAAACCATTATATTTTTATTTTGATTACTGTTAATTACTGCCGAATACAAGAGCTATCGCTTATTAACATGTTATTTAATGTAGATTTAGATCTTCTGCAAAAAAAAATGATTGTACTCTAATTTTAACGGATTTTTTTAACATATCATGCTAATTCAAAAGCGATTTATGTAAAAAAAATGTACTACACTGTCAGTGCCCATTAATTTAATAATATGCCTATTTAATACCAATTTCAAAATGGTATCATAATACCAGATCCCTATAAAAAACAGAAAGATATCGAATTTTTATTGAAGAAAGTAAGATTTTCATTAAAATTAATTTAAACATTTTGTTGCATTAATTTTACAACAAAACTGATAATATGGTAATAAAACTTTGAAATATTATTTGAGTGTGACAAAACTGGTTTTAAGAGCGCACTAACAAATAAATTCAGGTAAAAAAAGGCCCGACCCTTTTTTTACCTGTGACATGTTGTTAACAATAGATCTGTTGGAGCCACGGGTTGGAGCTCTCGCCAATCGAGAATCGCACAATACGAGTGATAAGGAAAGGACATGGTTAATGTAAGCTATTCCTTTCGCTCGTAACGTTGAAATAAATATTGAAACGATTTAGCTTAGTACGATCTCGTCACCCGTGCGTCGTATGCGTTTTGTGTGTTTACTTTCGTTGTTTTTGTATGCCTGACCCCGGACTCTGTTTAATTTGCCTAATGATTGGATTTGTTGTTTTGGTGATCTTTGGCTACGTGTAATAGTAACTTGTGGCTTGCTCAACGTTTTGGACTACCTGTACAGTGATAAAAATGTCTCGGTACACACCGCGTGAATATGCCGACATGCATTTTATTTACGGGGAATGCAGAGGTGTCGCTAGAGAAGCAGCTCGTCTTTACCGGGAGAGATATCCCAATCGAAGACATCCTGATCATCGCGTCTTTGGGAGAGTGCATAACGCGTACACCGAGGGGAGGATACCTGGCACAGGAGTAGGCGGTGCAAGTGAAGGAAGACCGCGAGCACACAACGATGAAGCGGTAATGAATTTAGTTGCTGAAGATCCTTCAACATCGGTGCGTGTCTTAAGTCGCAGAACTGGCATACCTTTTAAATCGGTACATCGCGTACTTAAAAGAAATGATATGTACCCATACCACTATCAAAGGGTACAGTCATTACTACCTAGAGATTACGCATTCAGAGTACGATTTTGTAGAGAAATATTACGCAGAATAAGAGAAGACCCGCATTTTTTTAATAAAATATTATGGAGCGACGAATCATCATGCAAAAAAGATGGATATTTAAATCTCCATAATCTGCATAGCTGGCAGCGAGAAAACCCACATCTCATAAGACAAGATAGATCACAGTATCAAGTTAAAATAAACCTTTGGACCGGAATTATTAACGGACAGATAATCGGTCCACACGAGCTGCCAGAAACTTTAAATGCAGACAGATATTTAAGTTTTTTGCGGACTGACTTGCCAATGCTTCTTCAAAACGTCGCTCCTGAAGTCCAAGAAGATATGTGGCTCCAGAACGATGGCTGTCCCGCTCACTATGCTGTTAGAGTACGAGAGCACCTACACACAGCGTATCCAAATAGGTGGATAGGACGCTTAGGTCCAATACTATGGCCACCGCGCTCGCCAGACTTAAATCCCCTGGATTTTTTTTACTGGGGTTGCCTGAAAGAACATGTGTACAAAGAAGAAATAACGTCCATTGATCACTTGAGGACTAGCATACACACAGCAGCTAGAAAAATAAACGAGAGTGGGTTTGCTCGGCGACTTAAACGGTCGTTTATTCGACGTTGCAGAGCATGCATAGCTGCAAATGGGGGACATTTCGAGCACTTGGTGTAATGTAAATGTTAAAGAATAACAATAAATGATGTATGATGATGTATGACTTGTTTTTTTTCAATGCCTTGTTGTAATTTACAAGTTAGGTCTAGATCACTTTGCAAAAATAGTAAAAAGTTGTCTTTTATAGTCGTTTTTAACTAAAATTTCATTACCTGTTTTATTGATGGGATAGTAAAACCTTTTAGAATCGGTATTAAGTAGGAATATTATTAAATAAGTAGGCACTGATAGTAAAGATTTTTTTTTTACAAAAATCGTAAGTTTTATAGCAACTAAATTTTAAAATGCATTTTAATGAAAATCTTACTTTCTTCAATTAAAATTAGATATCTTTCTGTTTTTTATAGGGATCTGGTATTATGATACCTTTTTGAAATTGGTATTAAATAGGCATATTATTAAATTAATGGGCACTGACAGTGTAGTACATTTTTTTTACATAAATCGCTTTTGAATTAGCATGATATGTTAAAAAAATACGTTAAAATTAGAGTACAATCATTTTTTTTTGCAGAAGATCTAAATCTACATTAAATAACATGTTAATAAGCGATAGCTCTTGTATTCGGCAGTAATTAACAGTAATCAAAATGAAATATAATGGTTTTTAATAAAACTACAACCAAATTTGTTACAAGAGGTAGAAATTTCGTAAATAAATAACTAAAAATTAATATTTACGGAACCCTCGGCTAAAAATGGTTCTAAAATGGAATTTGTTATAGTAAATTATCTGGTTTATCGAATCCTAAACGGTGGACCACTATTTACGACACACCCTGTATATAGATGAATAATATTGGGTATAAAAATACAAGTAAATAGTCCATACCTGGTATACTATGTTGTGTGATCAAGTTGTATGGTATATAACAACCGCTCGCGTCCTGACTCTCCTGAGTTTTACCACCGTCTTTTGATTCAGTCTGTAAAGGATTTAAATATTTTTGATTAATTTTTACTTTTTTGAGTCATTTGTCACCTGTAGCTTGTCATTTGTCACCCGTAGTCTAACACAAATGTCATCTTGTCAAATGTCACCAGTAACCTTGTCACATGCAGGCTATAACTTGTCACATGTAGGTGACCATTACAAGTCGCGTTTGGCCAGCCATATGTCATTCTTACGTTACCTACCGTCGTTTTTGCGTTAAGTTTTTGAACCTACATTAACAAAACCGCTTTTAAAGTTAGACTTGGTTTTAGAAATTAGCGTAGCGAGTCTATGGTTTTGTTCATTGCTTGGTTTTGTGCATTGCATAGATTTGCAAATGCAAATGACCACTGCGGGGGAGTTGATTGATCTTGTTAAGCACAACACCGAGCAGTTGTTTGTTTTGAGTAGTAGTAAAGTAGATAATTATGTTAATAAACCTCCCCCTAACGCGAGAGTATGTGTTGATCCCATACCCTCAACCAACTCTGCTCAGCACATGCCGCAGCTGGATATTCAGACCTCACCTGTTTATGTTTATTCAGATCAATTGGGCCTTGATTTTGGATCCTTATTGTCTTTTAAGTTAAATTGTAAAGTGGTAAATTATTGCATGCCCAATGCATCCTATAAACATATAATAGATAAGGTTTTGCATAGTAAGTTAAGTAGCTCATCCATAGTTATTATTATGGTGGGAAATAGCATAGGTGTTAGTAGGAAGGAGATGGTGGACAGCGTAGATAAACTTTTGGGGTTGAAAGTTAGTAAGATAATGTTAGGTGCTTTTCCTTATTCTAGTTCTCTTACAGAACTAGAAAATAAGCACATTTACTCATTAAACAATATTATGTATAATTTGACATGCCGTCATAGTGACAAATTATTATACTTTGATAATAATAAATTTATTAATAGTTGTAAGTTGACACAGGACACTTTACATGTTCCAAGGAAATGTAGACATTTGATTGCTACTCTAGTAGCTTATTGTATTGATAGTGTTATAAATAGTATAACATTTTCTACTGACCGCACAGTAGTTAGTACATGTACTAACGATAATACTGTGTCTTTAAACTGTTAGATGTGACAAAAGAGAAGCAGTTTGCACTTAGTAGTTTATCTTTTTATTATCAGAATATTAATCGCTTCTCTGGCAAAGTACTTGACATTGAATTGTTATTAGATAAATTTAATTTTGACATATTATGCTTTTGTGAAACTTGGTTAAAGGCAGATAGGATGCAATTTAATGTTAATAATTTTAAGATAGCTAGTGCTTTCAATAGAGTATCCGCGGAAGGGGGTGGGTGTTTGATTTTGTTAAAGAATAATATTAAATTTAAAGAAAGGGTCGATATAACAAAATGCTCTATTGAACGCACTTGTGAGATAGCTTGTGCAGAAATTGATGGTTATGTTTTAGTTTGTGTTTATCGGCCTCCTTCATCTAACTTTTTAGCTTTTTTGTGTAACATGGAGGGGATGTTGAGTAAATTATCTAGTAGTAAAAAGTCACTTATAGTATGTGGGGACTTTAATATAGATTTATTAGTTGATTCTTCGGATAAGTTAAATTTAGTTTCCTTGTTTGAATCGTTTGGTTTGACCTTCTGTTTCAGTGAGCCTACCCGAGTCACTTATTGTACGAAGACATGCATTGACAACATATTTTCAAATTGTAATATTCTCGACAAGGGTTGTATCAGCGGTGTTAGGTCAGATCATCTAGGTTTACATATTAAAATTAATAAAATACTAACACCTAAGCCTTTTATTATTAATCATCGACCTCTCTCTGAGTATAGGTTACAAAAGTTAGACTTTCAGATAGATTTGGACCTAGGTTGTAGTCAGTTCTCTTCAAATAACCCGCATGATATTTGTACTCATATTTTTTCAGTCATAAGCAGCAACATTAATCAAATTTGTCCTCGGAAAAATATTGTGGTAAGCGGTAAGTCTTGTTTTAGTGATTGGGCTACTAAGGGTATTAGGAAAAGCAGGGATGTTTTGTTTGAACTGTATTTTAGAAAGTCGTGTACCAGCGATGAAACCTTCCATGAGTATGTTAGGAACTATTCCAAGGTTTTTAAAAGGGTTTGTCTTTTGGCTAAGGCCAAACATACTAGTAGGTTTATTCGTCAATCTAATGATAAAATCAAAGCTGTTTGGAAAACCGTCAACAAAGCGACTGGTAGGACTACTCCGAGGGATACTACATTCACATTGAAAACTAAGCATTCTTCCATTACGGACCCAATCTCTGTAGCTAATCATTTTGAAGACTTCTTTAGTAATATTCCTAAGGAAACCACTAAAAACCTTACGTCTTCTACGGCTAGAGCCGAGATACTTCTTAGGAATAACTTCAGAGAAAGTATTCCCAGTTTTACTTTTAAGCCTGTTTCCATAGTTCAGGTTATAAAAACCTTTCGATCACTTAACATGAAGTCCACAGAAGATTTATGGGGTATGTCAGTTAAGTTACTGAATTCTGTTATTGAGACCATAGCTCCTCACCTCACAGCGTTATTGAACCTGTGTCTAGATCATAGTATTTTCCCTGATGTGATGAAGCAGAGTCGAATTACTCCTATTTTTAAGTCAGGTTGTAAGGAGGATCCCAATAATTATAGGCCGGTTTCTGTTCTTCCTGCTCTTAGCAAGATTTTCGAAAAGATCATACTAGACCAGTTACTTTCTCACTTTAGTGACCACAATATACTACATAAAAATCAGTTTGGTTTTACGAAGGGCAAGTCGACTACGGACGCTGGGACTAAACTTTTGACTCACATCTTTGACGCATGGGAAGATTCACATGATGCTCTAGGTGTATTTTGCGACCTTTCGAAAGCTTTCGACTGCGTTGATCACTCGACGCTGCTTTCTAAACTTGACTGTTATGGTATTCGGGGTCCTGCTCTAGGTCTTGTCAAATCGTATCTAGGAGGTCGGCAACAGAAGGTTAAGATCAACGATGTTTTATCAAAGGGATCATTGCTAGAAATGGGCGTGCCGCAGGGCTCAATTTTAGGTCCATTCCTGTTCTTGTCGTATATTAACGACCTCCCTTATATGATGGATGACCTATGTAATATGGTTTTATTCGCAGATGATACTTCTTTGTTATTTAAAGTGAATAGGAAGGATAAGGATTTGGTAGAAGTAAATAGGTGTTTGGCTCTAGTTTCGGACTGGTTTTCTGCCAATAATTTGCTCCTCAATGCGTCTAAAACTAAGTGTATTAAATTTTCGCTACCCAATGTCCGAGCCATTGAATCCAATGTTTTTTTGGAAGGAACGAAACTTAAAATAGAAAGTAGTACCAAGTTTCTAGGAATAGTGTTAGATTCTAAGTTACAATGGGGATCCCACATTGACGGTCTTTCAGGGAGGCTGAGTTCTGCTGCGTATGCTGTTCGTAAAATTAGGGAACTAACAGATGTAGGAACGGCAAGAATTGTTTATTTTGCTTACTTTCACAGTATTTTGTCTTATGGCATTTTACTATGGGGGTGTGCCGCGGATTTAGATTCAGTATTTATATTACAAAAACGAGCAATTCGGGCTATTTATAATTTGGGGTCGCAAGAGTCATTAAGGGAACGTTTTAAAACATTTCAGATTCTTACTGTTCCTTCTTTGTACATTTTTGAAAATATATTGTATGCCCGGAAACATCGTATTAATTTTAAAGTTAATGGCGATTTTCATAATTTTAATACTAGGAATAGGCATAAAATCGCCATCTCAGGATGTAGGTTAGCTAGGACTAAAAAGTCCTTCATCTATAGATGTATTCAATTTTATAATAAAATCCCCCGGGAAGTGACTGGGCTCACTGATGGAAGGTTCCGATCACACGTTAAAAACATTCTTATAAGCAAAGCATACTATAAGGTTACTGACTACATTAATGACCGGGAGGTTTGGCATTAAATTTCTGCACACGCAACCTCAGTATGCTATTTTTAGTTTTTGACCTATATCATTATTTTACTTCTATATTTATAGATTTTTTTTTTATATACCTTTTGACATGTTTTTTATTGTTGACATTAGTTATAAGTGACATTTGTATTTAATTTTATTTAAAAAAAAATACCAGCCCGAGTTTCTTGCCGATTCTTCTCGGCTGATGTAATTCCGAATCGGTGGTAGAATCAATTCTGACGTTCGTAAGTGCCTCATTGAGGTCTTAACTGAATAAAGAATTTTTGACTTTGACTTTGACTTTCATTCATATACCATATAATCTGTGCTATCATTCCGATTCATTCAGATTAACAGGTTTTAAAACCTGGTTTAGTGCAAAACCAATAAAAAAAATGGAATTCTAATATTGGGGCTCAAGTCTGTCAAATGTGACCTGCCGCCCATTACATATAATTTTCAGCTTATCACTAGTCACCTGTATTCTATTCCTCATCAGCTCATCGCATATACTCTACCTACATCACCCATAACCTATCCAAAAATACCCTCTATTCATTACCTTATGCGGATGCAACCAACCATTTGATAGTCCAAAGTCCCCTTGTTTCCTGTCACAAGTCACCAGTTATTTATCACCCGTAGCCTGACACATATCACCTATAATTTAGGCCATTTCACCTGTATCCCAAATAATAAAACCACTATACATTTTCAGTCCCGGTCGCCTCGGTAGCTCAATTGGATAGTGCAGTGCTACGGTTCAGCACGGTTCCGGGTTCAAGTCCTGGCTAAGGCGAACATTTTGAATGTATTTTTGAAAATCCTATTTACCTTGTGCGGATGCGGCGGGCGATGGCAGGGCGGCAGCCAGTTGTCGTGGGGCTCGAACTTGCTGGCGATCATCCGCGCGCCGAGCCGCACGCCGCGCCCCAGCCGGTACAGGTTCAGGTTCGACACCTGGGAGTGGTCAATCATTATGGTGTTTATTTAGGCCTTAGTCAACCACGCTAATTCAGGGTAGGCTCGTGCCTCTCAATGGGGACATTATATGAGCTGATGATGAGATATTTAGGAGATTTTTTGGGTGTTGTACCGAAGTTTATTAAACTGTCTTCTATAGTTTCAAGTCTCTCTAAATTAATACCGTCGTTTGCTTCAATATGACTTACATTTTACATTATATGACGGTCGATGTAAACTGTATGACACATCATCTATATTATATGACACTCTAAATACAATGACACGTCATCTACAATACAAGACGCCCTATTTTCTCTCAATCTACACTATATGACACTAGATCTACGACATATGACACACCATATACATTATATGACGCTTAATCAAAAACAACAAGACGCCCTATATTCTTTATATGACGCTCTATCTTCAATACAAGACGCCTTATTTTGGTCATATGACATCCCATCTACTCTATATGACACCCCATCTATTCCTCACCTGTTTGCTCCTCATGTGACTCAGTTTCCCCTCATGGACGGTCGGATGAGCGCAGTACAGGTATGCCGTTATAGCGAACTTTAGGAAACTGTCTCATACTATCTACGGCATATGACACTCAATATACAATATGACACGTCATCTACAATACAAGACGCTCTATTTTCTCTAAATGACACACAATCTACACTATATGACACTAGATCTACGACATATGACACACCATCTACATTATATGACGCTCTATTTTCAATACATGACGCTCTATCTACACTATATGCCATACCATGTACACTATATGACACCCCATCTATTCCTTACCTGTTTGCTCCTCATGTGACTCAGTTTCCCCTCATGGACGGTCGGATGAGCGCAGTACAGGTATGCAGTTATAGCGTACTTTAGGAAACTGTCTCCTATAGTTTCTAATCTTTCTAAATTAATACCGTCGTTCGCGTTTGACATTGTTAAGGCCTGAAAATGTGAAAATAATATGAAATTCCTACTAATATTATAAAGCCGAATGTTTGTAAGTGTGGATGTTTGTTCCTCTTTCACGCAAAAACTACTGAATGGATTTTAATGAAACTTTACAATAATGTAGCTAATACATCAGAATAACACGTAGGATACTTTTTATCCCGAATTTACCACGGGAACGGGAACTACGGGGGTGAAACCGCGGGGCCCTGCTAATAATATAAATGCGAAAGTTTGTATGTTTGTTACTCTTTCACGCAAAAACTACTGTATCGATTTAGATGAAATTCGGTACAGATGTTCCTTATAACTAGGAATAACACATAGGATACTTTTTATCCTGAAATTCCCATGGGATTGGAATTCACGCGGGTAAAACCGCGAGGTACAGCTAGTAACATAAATAATTGTATAATTTTGTATACATAAGCAATAAATGGTTTTCATTTCTTATTTAGTTTATTTCATACCAGCAGCGATTTCACCCGCGTAGTTCCCGCTCCCGTGAGGATGCGGGGATAAAATTACACCAAAAACCTTCCTCTTGAATCACTCTATCTATTAAAACAAACCGCATCAAAATCCGTTGCGTAGTTTTAAAGATGTAAGCATTCATAGGGACAGAGAAAGCGACTTTGTTTTATACTATGTAGTGATAGTGATAATAAAAGAGACTTACCTGCAAAATAACACTAGGACTAGGCCCCGGATGTCCCTCCAAATCAGGTTGATAATCAAAATCAAAGTTCCCGTTCTTATTCTCATTGAAATAAGGCACAAATTTCCTTGTCTTGAAATTCTTGATTTTCTCTTCATATTTTTCTTTTGAATCAAAACCTATATTAACTATTTTTTCATTGACGAAATTAGGAGAATCTATATCAACGTCAACCATAGAGAAACATTGTAATTCTTTAACCTTATCGGCGCTTAAACTTTTTTTTAATTCTGCCAGCAACCTCCTCTTATTCCTCTCTATACTGTCTATGGTAATCTTACCATCGACAACTGTCAACTCTTCATTTTTGTAAGGAAATATGTGTTTGTAGTCTATGGTTGCGTCTGTTCGTGTTGGTGTGACAATTTTTGTCTCTGGCAATAGTTCTGTGACGGCGTTGTCTTTGGTTATGACGTCACCGTTGCTTTTTATTATTTGTTTGTGTTTTTCTACTGCTTTGTTGAATCTTTCTATGTACTGGAAAGAAAAAATACTAATATTAGTTTAAGGGTTGTATAAAATTAATAGGGGTGATATCTGGGTAAAGAAAATTAAATTAGCTCAGCTAATATTTTTGTTTGTCTCGGTCTGGGTGTGTGTGAATGTGTGTGTGCGTAGTTTCTGATACCTTAGATACAAGTTACGGACTTAGTTAGGGGTTAGTTACTGTAATGAGATGATGGAGTGAATACAAAAAAAAACTTGAGAGGTGTTAAGGGACACCCGGATAGAACGAAGTTCCTTTATTTTTACTTCAATGAGTTAATTATAGAATAAACGAGCTGTTTGAAATTTGAATTAAATGTCGTTTCAACTGTTCGTCTCATTTTTTTCCGTCTAGCCCCCTTTCGCAACGCCCGATAGGAAACTTCGTTTCAATATTATCTATACACCCTTATTTTGAAATTGCGATACCTTATCTCACAGCTAATGTAAACGACGGGTGACAATATAATAGTGAAGTTAGTTTTTTCTTTTGCTTTTATTTAAAAAGTTATGATATGTCAAAGATTTTCAAAATCCCGCCGAATTTTATTGTTATTCTACACCGAACGCTGCGATACACAGCTGAGCGCGGTCATCGACCCGAGCCGTCACAGAATACTTGATAGCTAGTGTGCCGTCTGGTAATACGACATTTATTTAGTATTTTTTAAAGATAAGTAATCGACTATCATTTTTGATATTTTTATTGGATATATGGATTCAGTTACTGCTACAGATATTCTGATTTTAATAAGTCCCATATTTTCAAAATAGGGGTGTATATATAAAAATTAAACCCGTTTTCCTTGGTCACGGCATCACGCGTGAATGGCTGGACCGATTTCACTAATTCTTTTTTTGTTGTATTTGTTATTACTAGGAGAAGGTTCTTATGTAAAAAAACACGGAAAATCAACGGGAAAATTGGACCCGTCCGGAGCCGGGGCGGGCTGCTAGTATTGGAAAAATGTGGACTGTTTACGCCTCCACTCATCCGTCCTTAACTAACAATAGACACTTATCACCTGTCCCATCTATTAATTTATCCCCTACCCCACTCCATACCTGTCCATCCCCTCCACCACCCTTCAGCAGCTCGTGTAGCCGCGCCCTGTCCCGTATATCCTGGCGGATATCCCGTGCGGGCGCGGGGATACACTTGCGACCGTTACCGACGTCCACCGCTTCCGCCTCGTGCGCTGTCTTGTACTCTATACGGACTCCTACTGCCGCTGGAAAGAGGATATTATAGTTGACTAGCTGTGCTCTGCAGTTTTACCCGCGTAGTTACCGATCCCGTGGGAATGTGGAGTTAAAATTATGCTAAAAACCTTCCCCTTGAATTACTCTCTCTATTACTGAAAACCGCGTCAAAATCCGTTGCGTAGTTTTAAAGATTTAACCATACATAGGGACAGAGAAAACGACTTTGTTTTATACTATGAAGTGAAGAGATATATAAATATATATACACCCCTATTTTGAATTCGAGATACTTATTAATATGAGAATATCTGTAGCAGTAAGTGAATCCATATATCCAATAAAATATCAAAAATGATAGTCGATTACTTATCTTTAAAAAATACTAAATAAATGTCGTATTACCAGACGGTACACTAGCTATCAACTATTCTGTGACGGCTCGGGTCGATGACCGCGCTCAGCTGTGTATCGCAGCGTTCGCCTGTAGTTCGGTGTAGAATAACAATAAAATTCGGCGGGATTTTTAAATCTTTGACTTATTATAACTTTTTAAATAAAAGCAAAAGATAAAAACTAACTTCACTATTATATTGTCACCCGTCGTTTACATTAGCTGTGTGATTAAGTATCTTGAATTCAAAATAGGGGTGTATAACTCAAAGGTGACTGACATAGTGATCTATCAACGCACAGCCCAAACCACTGGACGGATCGGGCTGAAAGGCATGCAGATACATGTTATAACGAAGGTATTCGGTAAGAAAGGATTTTGATTAATTCTACCCCCAAGGGGATAAAATAGGGGATGAAAGTTTGTATGGTGGAAGTCATTATTTCACGCGGACGAAGTCGCGGGCACTTTTCGAGACTAACGAACAATTGTTTTTTATAAGAAGAAGATAATATAGACTAGTGCCATACCATTACTGTTCTTGCTGTTACAAAACCCGCTGCCGTCTGCGTCATCGTCACTGCCCTCGGAATCGAACTCCGAATCGTCCGTATCGAAGTCACTGGAACAAACACAAAAATATAATAAACTAGCTGTGCCCCGCGGTTTTACTCGCATGGAACTTTATCCCGTGGGAATTTTGGGATAAAAAGTATCCTATGTGTTATTCCTAGTTATAAGGAACATCTGTACCAAATTTCATTAAAATCCATTCAGTAGTTTTTGCGTGAAAGAGGAACAAACATCCACACTCACAAACATTCGGCTTTATCACTACATAGTATAAAACAAAGTCGCTTTCTCTGTCCCTATGTATGCTTAGATCTTTAAAACTACGCAACGGATTTTGATGCAGTTTGTTTTAATAGATAGAGTGATTCAGTGGGAAGGTTTTTAGCATAGATAGATAGATAGAAAATACATTATTGCTCATAATACACACACAAGGATAATATGTAATAATTTAATCCCCATATTCCTACGGGAACGGGAACTACGCGGGGCGCCGTTAGTAATATTATATAGATGGATATAATGTCTACACACTTGTATTTATTGAAATTCTTAATTTCTATGTTTTTACATTATTTTTTTCTTACCTAGACATAAAAGAGCAATCGCTGTCCGCCATCGAGAAGGTCCGATCGTAGTTTCGACTAGTGTTATCCGACTTCGGCTTCTGTATAGGGTCGCACCAGTTCACACCACCTGTGATATTATATAAATATTTTTTCAACACACTTGCTCATAAAGAGGCTCTTATTTGTGCAAAAGCAGTTGAATAATGACACGTTTTATTCACTAGTGAGTTATAGATTGTTTTTTTTAATTGCTTTCATTTTTAAAAAGTTTCGATACCAAAAAAAATCGTGTCCATACATTTTAAAAACAAACTTCAACTATGATTCCTTACTTTTGGTAGGTCTATGGTCGATTCCATTCATTCATTAATTCAATTTCTTTTTAATAAGTATATTCTTTTAGTCTTTGGCCGATCACCATTGTTGTGTTGGATGCGCGCGAATAGAAAAACTGTTTATTTATTAGCGAAAAATTATAATTTCTTCGCAAATGTGTTGAATCAGGCCTCATTCCAGTCGTCATCCCTTTTTAAAAATTTCATAGTTATTTATGGTACAAGCGAGATAAGTTGGTGATTACTTCCGAGGCGCTATTGAGGCCCGAGCCGTCAGGCGAGGGTCTGAAGACAGCCGAGGATATAGCCGATAAATATATATATAACTATAAATAACTATGAAAATTTTAAAAAGGGATGACGACTGGGATTAGGCCTGATCACCCTAATTCAGGGAAGGTTCGAGCCCCTAGACAGGCACATATATACTGACAATAATGATAATAATGAGGGCTGGGTAACGAAAATATCATTTTATTTTTTCAAAATATCTTGAATTCTTAAATTTAAGAACCTCTTTTTTATGTGAAATAAATCATTCATTCATTCATTCAACCTCCTCTTTTTGACGTCGATCAAAAGACTTACCAGAAGCCGAAGTGCAGAAAGTAAGATTTGAAGGCAGAGGTTCCAACAGCTCATCAAATTCGATCGAATCGGGAATCGAAGACGCCATGTCGTTACTCCATGTACCTATTTCGAATCCCTGGAAAATAATAAATATTTTTAATTAAATTAAAGTAACGGGATGTTCGTACATACTTCTATATATATAAAAATCAATTGCTGTTCGTTAGTCTCGCTAAAACTCGAGTACGGCTGAACGGATTGATCTTATCTTGGTCTTGAAATGTTCGTGGAGGTCTAGGGAACATTTAAAACGTGAGAAAAATTCGAATAATTGCCGGGAACACGGGAACGGGAACTACGCTGGTGAAACCGCTAGTCTATAATATAAAAATGAATCGCAAAATGTGTTGGTAAGCGCATAACTCAACAACGCCTGGATCAATTTGGCCAATTCTTTTTTTGTTGTGTTTGTTATTGTCAGGAGAAGGTTCTTATGTAAAAAAAAATCTGGAAAATCAACGGGAAAATTGGACCCGTGCGAAGCCGGGGCGGACCGCTAGTTTTGTATAAAAATCTGGCAAAGATGGCATAGTGGTCACCATGCCAGACTGCCATACGTAAGGCCGTAGGGTCGGTTCCCGTGCGGAGTGAACATTTAGTACCGGTCAGTTCACTATGCTATTAGAGGTAGTGAATGATTATTATGATGGCAACATCTACCACGCCACATAGGAACTAAATACTGACGATGATATAGCGACATCTATCCGCCACTATCCTTACTAATCCCTACTATGCCTACTAATATTATAAATGCGAAAGTAACTCTTGTCTGTCTGTCTGTCTATTACCTTTTCACGGCTAAACTACTGAACCGATTGACTTGAAATTTTGTACAGGGGTAGCTTATGATCCGGGAAAGAACATAGGCTATGTTTTATCCCGAAATTCCCACGGGATCGGGAACTACGCGGGTGAAACCGCGGGACACAGCTAGTAGGAACTAAAACTGAAGAGTCCTGAATCGCGCAAGAGAAATTTACAGAACAATTGACTATGTATACGAGAGCCCGACTACAACCGTCGGGCAGCTGCCCACCAGACACAACACCCGTCTGGTCGGAGGATCCTCCCTTTTCAAATGGGGATTCACCATCCTTTAAATGCTATGTTACTTATTACTCTAAGAACCTATTTCACCATCTTCAAGTAACGTTCCGAGTAACTACTCACATGTTTTGTCTTTGTCACTTGATATAAAGTAAGAAAGTGACACTAACTTTACTTGGTGAGTAACGTTACTTGAAGGTCGTGAAATAGGCCCTAAATATGATGTACTTACACTTTCACCGTCTTCTTTCTCCTGTAATATATCATTGATAGTTTTTTCAGGATTTTGTTCAAAAACTTCTATTTCATTTGAAACTTTTTCTTCTTTAAAGTCTTCTTTATTATCTCCTATCATTTTATCTCTGTAAAAAAAAAAATTTCAACACACTTGCTCATAAAGGGCGCTCTTATTTGTCCAAAATCAGTCAAATAATGACACCATTTATTCACAAGTGAGTTATATATTTTTTTTAAGTTGCTTTGTTTTTAAAAAACTATCATATACATTTTAATAGCCAAATTCAACTAAATTGCCTTACTTTTGGTAGGTCTATGGTCGATTCCATTCATTCATTCATTCGTCCATTTTTCATAGGTATATTCTTTTTCAACACACTTGCTCATAAAGGGGCTCTTATTTGTGCAAAAACAGTTGAATAATGACACGTTTTATTCACAAGTGAGTTATAGATTGTTTTTTTAAATTGCTTTGTTTTTAAAAAAGTTTCGACACCAAAAAAATGGTGTCCATACATTTTAAAAACAAACTTCAACTATGTTGCCTTACTTTTGGTAGGTCTATGGTCGATTCTATTCATTCATTCATTCGATTTTTTTTTTAATAAGTATATTATTTTTTTAGTCTTTGGCGATCACCATTGTTGTGTTGGATGCGCGCGAATAGAAAAACTGTTTATTAATTAGCGAAAAATGATTATTTCTTCGCAAATGTGTTGAAAAACGTTGTATGGTACACGCGTGTATTGATGATTACCTCGCTTGTACCATAAATAACTATTATTCTAAGGCCGATCGCCATTGTTGTGTTGGATGCGAGCGAATAGGAAAACTATTTCGGGATAAAACATAGCCTATGTCCTTCCCCGGACCATAAGCTACCCGTGTACCAAATTTCAAGTCAATCGGTTCAGTAGTTTAGCCGTGAAAAGGTAACAGACAGACAGAGTAACTTTCGCATTTATAATATTAGTAAGGATTCATTATATGGCAGAGTGGTCACAAAATCAACAAGGAATTACGGGTTCGATTCCCGTGTAGGGTAAATATGATGTCATAAAGACAACTGAGATTTATATACTTTTTAAACTTTCGCGATCGGAATTCATTGTTTGCATGATTAACAGGTCTTAATCGCGTATAACATAATTATTAAAATTACCTCGACGTTTCGACCGGGTTACACCGATCGTGGTCACTAGAAGACTGACGTCGAGGTAATTTTAATAATTATGTTATACGCGATTAAGACCTGTTAATCATGCAAACAACTGAGATTTATGACCTCGGCAGCTCAGTTACAACCTGGTTTCAAAGTTTCAAAAAGTTCTGAGTTCAAATACCGGCTGAGGTGAGCATTTTGATTGTATTATATTTACCTAAACTCTTTTTCTTTGCTTTTATGTTCTTTCTCTTCTTCTTTTTTCTTCTCATTTTTTTCTGCGTCTGCACTTAGTACCTATAATTGAAATAACAATTAAATTAAAATTTTAAAAAACCCCCAACACAATTACTTTCAAACCCCCATAACTTTTCATGTCTAAGAACACTCGCACGTAAGTCCCCTTTAATACAACAAAAAATAAATTGAAATCGGTTCATCCGTTCGGGAGCTATGATGCCACAGACAGACAGATACACACACACACACACAGATACGTCAAACTTATAACACCCCTCTTTTTGCGTCGGGGGTTAATGAAATAGCTTACATTAAAATCAAAATTTTAGTCACACTGAGATCGAAATGATCAGAAGAAACTTTTGCCCAGAAGTGGACTAAACAGGCTTTAAAAATAAACATAATCATTCACTCCATCATCTCATTACAGTAACTGACCCCTAACTAAGTTCGTAACTTGTATCTAAGGTATCAGAAACTACGCACACACTCATTCACACACACACCCAGACCGAGACAAACATTTGTGGTTCACACAAATATTCAACCTGTACGGAAATCAAACCCGCAACCTTACTAATAAAAGTTTATTATAATATTACTAGCTGCGCTCTGCGATTTTACCCGCGTGAATCCCAATCCCATGAAAATTTCGGTATTAAAAGTGTTCTATATGTTATTCCTAGTTATAAGGAACATCTGTACCAAATTTAATCCAAATCGATACAGTAGTTTTTGCGTGAGAGTAAAAAACATCCAAACTCACAAACACAAACATTCGCATTTATAATATTAGTAGAATTCATCTGAATTCATTTTTTTTCGGGTCTGTCTGTGTGTGAATGAGTGTGTGCGTAGCTTCTGATATTCTAGATACAAGTTACGGACTTAGTTAGGGGTCAGTTACTGTAATGAGATGATGGAGGGAATGATTATGTTATGTTATGTTATATCAATGGTGGACAAAATTATAAGACAAGACGATATGGTTATAATGACGGTAAAATGACAGATATACAAAGACATCATAGTATCCGTCGATAAGCAAGAACATAGATAGATCGAATTTTAGGAACGGCCGTTAAAGAAATAAATATAAAAGCTTACCTCAGCCAAACTCCATCCAAAGTCGAGTGGCGGCCATTGGAAGTCTGGCATCGTATTCTCATCTATGTGTGGTATTCCCAGACCGACGTCTAAAGCGACGGCGCGTCTTATTTCGTCTGCTATGAGGAGGGCGTTGATTCTGTGTAACATATTAGTTATTTAATATATGACATTTAAATTGTACATGTTATTATTTGGATATGGACACATAGCGTAATGAAGTGTAGTGCGTAGCGTAGTGAAGTGTAGCGTAGCGTAGTGTAGCGTGTAGTGTAGTGTAACGTAGTGTAGTATACCTGTACAAGACGCAGGGCAGCGCCACTGTGGCGAACCAGAGCGGCGCGGCGAATGGATGTGTGGCACATAGCTCGGGGACCAGGATCTGTTTCTGGTCTAAGCGATCTCGTTTGGCGCGGCGAGTGCGCTCGGAGGAGACGGGTAGTGCTACGCCTTTACGGTTCACGTATCTGTAATACATAAATAATGGTACATTATGGTACAAGTGTGAAAAGTTGATGGTCACCGCCAAGGTGCTATTGAGGCCCGAGCCGTCAGGCGAGGGTCTGAAGATAGCCGAGGATAGTAATCATCAATACACGCGTATACCATACAACGTTTTTCAACACAACACAAATAATAATAACTAAAAAAAATCTATAACTCACTTGTGAATAATAGGTGTCATTATGTGTCTGATTTTGCACAAATAAAAGCCCCTTTACGAGCAAGTGTGTTGAAAAAACTATAACTCATTTGTGAATAATAGCAATGAAAAAGTGTCAGTTTGGTAAGAGGTGTGTTTATATACTTAATTGCAGAGCTCTTCTTTTACTAAATAACATTAAATTAAAAATTAAAAAAAACCCCAACACAATTACTTTCATACCCCGATAACTTTTAAACGGGTCAACCGATTTTCATCAAACATGTCTAAGAACACTTGAAAGAAAACTAAATTAAAATCGGTTCAAAGAAAACTAAATTGAAATCGGTTCATCCATTCGGGAGCTATGATGCCACAGACAGACAGATACACACACACACACACAGACAAGTAACTTATAACACCCCTCTTTTTGCGTCGGGGGTTAAAAAGAGCTACACATACTTAAATAAAATTCCATATCACTCACCTAGGCGTCAACAAATTGAGTCTGGCACTGGTATGATCCACGTCCAACAATGGCTGCTCGGGCTGAGTGAGTTCGACGCGGTATTTAGTTCGGTAATAACTGCGGAAGGTGGAGTGGCTGCAGGACGGGAACGCGGAGTCAGGACACAGGTTCCAACATATCTCCGCCACTAGGAAGAACTGGGAATACATACTGATATTAATAACTGTATGCCACTACGGAGGACACGTAAAGCCGTCGGTCCCGGCTGTCGTATTGACGTCATCGACAGTAGTTACGGGTAGTTAGAGCCCTCAACGGCCTTATTTGCGTTGCATTCTGGTTTAGCACTAAACCAGGTTTTACAATCAATAATGAATACTGTCAAAGTGACAGATTTGACTGACAAGTTGTCAAATGCTCAGGTTTTTTTAGACCAGACTAAAAATGCAACGCAAATAAGGCAGTGAGGGTTTAATAGTTCTTAGATCTGTGTAGATTTGTGTACGAAATGCATTCTTCGAGTTGAATCCCCACCTGTGCAAGGAGAACATGCACAGGTGGGGCTACAGCTCGGAGAATGCATGTCTGTGTGGCATTTCTCCCCAAACAATGGCCCATCTTCTAACTTGCCGTGCGTGTCCCTACACCTGTACACGCGAGGACCTTTACAAGGCCACTGATAGTGCCATATCGGTGGCCGAGTTCTGGTCCTCAAAAATATGAGTCGACACGCAAAGAAGAAGAAGCTATTGAATGTACCTCGAGGTCAGTGTTAGCAGAGCTTTTTTTGCCCTACCTGTGCAATGCTGTCAAATCAAAATATTTTATTGCGAAAACAGGTGTTTACATGATGTTATTAAAATACAATTGTTTATTTTCACTGTTAACAGCTATTATTTAGCATGCAACATCAATTTTAAGTTAAGTAAGAATATTACATTAACTATTTTTATAAACTACTATCACTTAGTTATTACATAAGTACATAAAATTAAAAAGAAATAATATTAAAATGAAATTTTAACATGAAAACAAAATTAAAATAAAAACTGTCCCACCTCATATTCGACTCTAGCTACAGCCCTGGATGACAGAGTGAATGATTATGTTATATCGTACCTGGGGTTGATCCTGATTTCTGTACCAAGGCGTCACTACTGCTTCTTTATACTTTTCAGCATCAAACACGAACACCTGAAAATATAAATATATAAATTAACTAGCAGCGCCCCGCGGTTTCACCCGCGTAGTTCCCGCTTCCGTGAGAATTTAGTATAAAATTATGCTAAAAACCTTCCCCTTAAATCACTCTATCTATTAAAACAAACCGCATCAAAATCCGTTGCGTAGTTTTAAACATGTAAGCATACATAGGGACAGACAGCGAGAAGCGACTTTGTTTTATACTAAGAGCCTAATTCACAATTTTCAAGTAACGTTTCGAGAAAATACTCACATGTTTTGTCTTTGTCACTTGACATAAAGTAAAAAAGAGACAAAACTAACGTTACTTGGTGAGTAACTTTACTTGAAGGTTGTGAAATAGGCTCTATAGTTATTTATGGTACAAGCGAGGTAAGTTGGTGATTACTTCCGAGGCGCTATTGAGGCCCGAGCCGTCAGGCGAGGGTCTGAAGATAGCCGAGGATAGTAATCATCAATACATGCGTGTACCATACAACGTTTTTCAACACATTTGCGAAGAAATTATCATTTTTCGCTAAAAAATAAACAGTTTTTCTATTCGCGCGCATCCAACACAACAATGGTGATCGGCCAAAGATTAAAAGAATATACATATAAAAAAAAATGGACTGAATGAATGAACGTAATCGACCATAGACCTACCAAAAGTAAGGCAACATACATAGTTGAAGTTTGTTTTTAAAATGTATGGACACGATTTTTTTGGTATCGAAACTTTTTTAAAATTAAACAATTAAAAAAAATCTATGACTCACTAGTGAATCAAGCGTGTCATTATTCAACTGTTTTTGCACAAATAAGAGCCCCTTTATGAGCAAGTGTGTTGAAAAATATATTATTTAGATGTCGGTACAATAATAATGGTTAGACACTAACCTCTCCCTCCTTCAACAGCGGATTCACCAGCTTATCATCCCTCTTCTTCCCTTCTTCCCCATCTTGGCGCCACACCATCGGTTTCTCTATATCTAAGAGTTTCTTCTCTTCGGTGTGTTGGTATATAAGTTCCAGGAAAGGCCAGTCTATGTCTATCTTGGTGGAGCCGTCTGGTTTTGTAGCTGAAAGGAACATAGCAAAGTTTTGAGCGATTTATTTGACGACCTAGATGGCAGAGTGGTCACCATACCGTACTACCATCCGTAAGGTTGCGAGTTCGATTCCCGTGCGGGGTGAATTGTTTATCTCGGTCTGGGTGTGTGTGGGCGTAGTTTCTGATACCCTAGATACAAGTTTCGAACTTAGTTAGGGGTCAGTTACTGTAATGAGATGATGGAGGGAATGATTATGTTATGTTATGTTATTTAGGACATAAGTGAAAATTACATGTTTGGCTTAAAATATCTAAATCTAAAATGAAAAGTAAATGCATTTTCAATTATATGCCACATCATGCGAATGCTTAAAGGGTGGTAATAAGGGGTTAGTTGAGCGAGCAAAGCGAGCAGAAGGTTAAAATTTTGACAAGAGAGGGTTTTTTAGTTACTAGTGAACGGGTGTCTTTTAAGTTAGTTCGCTCCATCTTATGCAGTATTCCCACCGCGGGCGAGTGAGCGATGAACTATCGGTGAGTTTCTCGCTTAAAAAAAGGACAGTGAATAAACATGCAGAGATGGACATATTATTTATTATTAATGATGTATGCATCTCTTTTATTTACAAGGAATGTACATTCACTGTCCTTTTCCTGCGCGAGTAACTAGCCGATAGTTCATCGCTCACTCGCCCGCGGTGGGACCACTACATAAGATTAAAACAAGAGTATAAATAACAATTAAATAAAAAAATTAAAAAACCCCCAACACAATTACTTTCAAACTCCCATAACTTTTAAACGGGTCAACCGATTTTCATCAAACATGTCTTAGAACACTCGCACGTAAGTCCCCTTTAATACAAAAAAAAAACTAAATTGAAATCGGTTCATCCGTTCGGGAGCTATGATGCCATAGACAGACAGATACACACACACAGACACGTAAAACTTATAACACCCCTCTTTTTGCGTCGGGGGTTAAATACAAGACTTACTTTTAATAGTAGGCACTATATAGTAGTTGTTCTTCGTAGATCCCTCGCTCTGGAGTTTCATGCCTTTTCTACGCACGCGTAACACTTCGTTGAAAACGAAGCGCATGAATCTGAAATACAATAACTTATATTTATAAAACAAAGTCGTGTTAGTTACACTATTTATAACTCAAGAACGGATAAACTCATTTAGCTGAAAATTGGTGAGGAGGTAGATTAGATCCAGGAGAGGGACATAGGATACTTTTTATCCCGAAATTCCCACGGGACCGAAAACTATGCGAGTGAAACCGCTGGGCACAGCTAGTCATTGATAAAACTAGGTTTTGCCATTTTTTCGTGAGAATACGGGAATAAAATATATCCTATGCTATCCTACACTTAACAAAATAAATTAAAAAAACCTCTTTAAGAACAAGCTTTTTTTAGCTTTTATTGCATCGTCATGGGACTTACATAAGTATGCCAAATTTCAGCTCAATCGGATAACCAGAAGTGGTCGATAAATGGCAAGATTTGATTACAGACAACGGGACAGGTGACACTAAATAAAAGCTTGTAATAATGTTGCTTTCTATTGGTAACGTCTAATTATTTTTATTACAGACTAGCGTCGCCCCGCGGTTCAACCCGCAGTAACTCTTCGATGATGATATAACCTTCCTCCATAAATGGGGTATATAAATAAAAATAAATCGGACCGGTAGTTCCTGAGATTAGCGCCTTCAAACAAACAAAGAAATAAAGAAACAAACAAACAAATTTGACGACCTCGATGGCAGAGTGGTCACCATGCCGGACTGCCATCCGTAAGGTTGCGGGTTCGATTCCCGTGCGGGTGAATATTTGTGTGAACCACAAATGTTTGTCTCGGTCTGGGTGTGTGTAAATGAGTGTGTGCGTAGTTTCTGATACCCTAGATACAAGCTTCGAGCTTAGTTAGGGGTCAGTTACTATAATGAGATGATGTAGTGAATGATTAACTTTCATAATATTACCCAGCTAAAAATCCTAGCCAAAAATCCCAAAATGAATTTTCAATAATAAAAAAGTTTTTTTAGACTCACCGCCTGACCAGCCTTCCTCTCCGCGGCGACATCCTTACGTCAGCGTCAGGTATATGTTCCACGGACACTCTCACCTCTCCCGAGCGAGTGTATACCGGGAACGACGGTATCTGCATACTGAAACACAGGTACCGACAAAATCAGAAATCCCGCCTAATTTTATTGTTATTCTACACCGAACACCCGGCGAACGCTGCGATACACAGCTGAGCGCGGTCATCGACCCGAGCCGTCACAGAATACTTGATAGCTAGTGTGCCGTCTGGTAATACGGCATTTATTTAGTATTTTTTAAAGATAAGTAATCGACTATCATTTTTGATATTTTTATTGGATATATGGATTTAGTTACTGCTACAGATATTCTGATTTTAATAAATCCCGTAATTTAAAAATAGGGGTGTATAGTAAGGATAGTTGCGTAAAAACGCAATACCCATTTCCAACGGAATATGGGGATAACATTGTCTTGTCTATGGTAATCACTGATAACGTAGTTTTCTACACTTTTTAAACGTTCGCGATCGGAATTCATCGTTGCATAATTTACAGGTCTTAATCGCGTATAACTTATTATTTACCTCGACGTTTCCAGTCGTCAGTCTTCTCGTGACCACGATCGGTGTAACCCGTTCGAAACGTCGAGGTAAATAATAATTATGTTATACGCGATTAAGACCTGTTAATTATGCAACAACGTAGTGTTCTATTGGGGTAATCATTTTTGAAATAGGTTCAGTAGTCTTTGAGTCAAATTCAAATTAAGAACTCCAGACATGTAAGAGTGACTCATAGACGTGTGTGCGTATTTACTTGAAATGAAATGAAAAAGTTTATTGTGACACACAGTATTATCTTATAAACTAAGTAACATTAATAACAATTGTCACAAAGGGTTCCAGCTCAGCATGTGGCCAGTTGAAACAACTGACGCTGGTCTTCCGTTGGAACCCATTGGTGAATTCACGGATGACCTCAGGAAAATATGAATATAAAAAAAACAGAGCGAATTACAATACATAATCTAATATATAAAATTCTCGTGTCACAATTTTCGTTGCCATACTCCTCCGAAACGGCTTGACCGATTCTCATGAAATTTTGTGAGCATATTCAGTAGGTCTGAGAATCGGCCAACATCTATTTTTCCCGAAATTCCCACGGGAACGGGAACTACGCGTGTGAAACCGCGGGGCGCAGCTAGTAAAAATATACAAACTTGTGGTGCGGGCTGGCGGCCATGAGCAGCGCGAGCGCGGTGGGCGCGAGTTGCGGCGCGTGCAGGCGGCGCCCGCGCGTGTTGTACCGCTCCGGGAGCGCGCACTGCAGCACGCACTGCAACAGGTACAGCTTGTTGCGCTTGCCGCCTGCACAACCAACAGATACCGCGCGTTATGTAGGCACGGGGGAGTACTGGGACGGGAAGTAACCGGGTGGGGAGTACCGGGATAGGGAAGTAACCGGGTGGAGAGTACCGGGATAAGGAAGTTACCGGATGGGGATGTTACCGATTGGGAAAGTTACCGGATGGGGAATTAGCGGATGGGGAAGTTACCGGATGGGGCAATTACCGGATGGGGCAATTACCGTATGGGGAAGTTACAGGATGGGGAAATTACCGGATTGGGTGATGGAATAGCCAAGTGATGGATTCCGGGAGTTGGAATATTCGGGTGGTGGAATATCCGGTTTGTGACATTGCCGGTTGCGGTATATCCGGGTTGTGGCATATCGGGTTTGTAGAATATCCGGGTCGGGTATATCCGGGTGGTGGAATATCCGGATTATTGAATAATGTGGGTAGTGTAACATCCGGGTGGTGGAATATCCGGGTCGTGGAATATCCCGGTTGTGGAATATCCACGTAGTGGAATATCCGGGTTGTGGGATGTGCGGGTGATGGAATATCCGGGTGATGTAATATCCGAGTGGTGGAATATCCGGGTGGTGGAATATCCATGTGGTGGAATATCCGGGTGGTGTAACATCCGGATTATGATCTATCCGGGTGGTAGAATATCCGGATGATAGATATCCGGGTTTGGGAATATCCGGATCGGGTATATCCGGGTGGTGTAATATCCGGATTATGAACTATCCAAGTGATGGAATATCCGAGTGATGGAATATCCGGGTGGTGGAATATCCGGGTGGTGGAATATCTAGATTATTGAATAATTGGGGTGGTGTAATATCCGGGTGGTGTAATATCCGGATTATGAATTATCCGGATCGTGGAATATGCGGGTTGTGGAATATTCAAGTTGTGGAATATCCGGGTTGTGGGATGTCCGAATGATGGAATGTCCGAATTATCAAATATCCGGGTACTGTAATAACTGGATGATATAATATTCTGGTGCTGTAATTTCCGGATAATAGGATATGCGGGTGTTATTACCCGGGTAATAGAATATCCGGGTGGAGGAATATCGTGTGTAGCATTACAAAGGCTTCGCTGGCTCCAATAACATACCTGTATCTTTCTGTGTGTCCGTCTTCGTGTCTGTCTGTGTGTCTGTACGTTTCTCTGCTTCTTCGGGGTGGTCAATTTCCGTATCACTTGTGTCAATCACTGGTTGGCAATCGGTGAACGCTGACGCTGTCTGTAAATACATACACAATCTTTTCTGTGCCGGTGCCAGCGTCGCTGTAATCGCATCTTTTGGTTGTCAGTTTATTGAAAACAAGTAGCTCCCCGCGGTTTCACCCGCGTAGTTCCCGTTCCCGTGGGATTACGGGGATAAAATATAGCCTATGTCACGCACTGATAAATTAGCTTTCCATTAGTGAAAGAATTTTTGAAATCGGTCCAGTAGTTTCGGAACCTATTCATTACAAACAAACAAACAAATCTTTCCTCTTTATAATATTAGTATAGATGTATCCAAATGACATTATAGTCACAATGACAATAGGAGCTTCCAATTTTGGCCGCCGGAACACAAAAGATTGCGACTCGAATGTTTTATATCAGAAAACTTACCCTTTTATAATAATACTGCCTACGTTTAGTGGTGCCGGGTCTGGCTGCGTCGTCGAGGTCGTTTCTATCTGAGTTCCCGTTTGGGGCAGAGTTTTCTAGCTCAGCTGCCTGAAATAATATTATTGATATTGTAATATATTTTTTAACCCCCGACGCAAAAAGAGGGGTGTTATAAGTTTGACGTGTCTGTGTGTGTGTGTGTATCTGTCTGTCTATGGCATCATAGCTCCCGAACGGATGAACCGATTTCAATTTAGTTTTATATTAAAGGGGACTTACGTGCGAGTGTTCTTAGACATGTTTGATGAAAATCGGTTGACCCGTTTAAAAGTTATGGGGGTTTGAAAGTAATTGTGTTGGGGGTTTTTAAATTTTTAATTTAATTATTCTTATAGTGTCACTTCACGTCATTTAATGTCAATTCTGGTAATGTTACGTTATTATATTACACACTAGCTGTGCCCCGCGGTTTCACCCGCGTAGTTCCCGTTAACGTGGGAATTTCGTGATAAAAGGTATCCTCTGTTCTTCCTTGGACCATAAGCTACCCCTGTACCAAATTTCAAGTCAATCGGTTCAGTAGTTTAGCCGTGAAAAGGTAACAGACAGACAGACAGAGTTACTTTCGCATTTATAATATTAGTTAGGATTTTCGGATCAGTGGTAGATGTAGATTTTCAAATGATTTTTGAGGCAGAAAGGTTACTAACTAAGGGGTGTTACCAGACCAATCGATCGATCATCAATCGACAGTATCGATTAACATCGATCGCAGTTGATCGACTGGTCTGGTAACTTTAATTGATCGACAGATATTGTTCGACTAACTAATCGAACTATTGCTTGATTAGTCTGGTAGAAACTTTTATGGTTATCATGGTTATTAGCACTCAAATTATTATAATTAACGGGATATTTACCATGTATATTATTTGTTGTCAGTGGTAGGGGTGTTGTGCGTAGTAAACGAACAAGAAAGAGGGTAGACAGATTTGTCAGCTCTTAACATTTTATAAAATCTACCCGCAGTACAGTCCAACAGTTCATCCGTGATCATGGCGCTTGCAATAGAAATTAATTTGACTGGTAGAAATTATCGATCGACGTCGACTATTCCATTCTACCATCGATCGATGATCGATCGTTTGGTCTGGTAACTCCCTTAGTTATACTGATCATCATCATCAACTCATGTAATGTCCCCACCGAGGGGCACGAGCCTACCCTGAATTAGGGTGATTAGGCCTTAGTCGACCACAGGCCGAGTGCGGGTTGGTCGGAGCACACAGCCTTAGAATTTCTTCCCAGGTGTGTGCAGGTTTCCTCACGATGTTTTCCTTCGCCGTAAGGGCGCCGAAATTAACGTACTTATGAATTCGTAAATTGGAGGCACCTTCCAATCGGAAGTCAACGGTCTTAACCCCTGCGCCACCGACGCTCATAGATATAACCTTCAAATAGATATTTATAGATACAATACCTTAAAGTTCTCCTTGCCAATGGGCATGAGCTGGTCGTCGAGTTCCCCCGACCTGTGCAGTATGCGGCACGCCTGCAGCGCCGCCACGCGCCGCGCCAGCACCAGGCTCGGCATCGGGTGGCCCTGGGGTAGGAATACGGATTATTTAACAGATCATTCAGATTGCTGCAATTTTAAGCAACAGTTGACGTCACACGCCCCCACTCCTAAACATTAATGCGTTATAACTAAGTCAGTTTTATTAATTTGATGAAACAAAAAAATACGTGTCTAATATTTTTTCGAAATCTATCTGACGGACTAATTAGAATTTCATTTTGATTACCCAGGATTTTTTCACCTTCTACGAAATGAATTCGCGGATAAAATTTAGCGTAATCCAAAGTAATTATTCCACGAAGTCGCGGGCAAAAGCTAGTAAATAATAAAATTCATCCAAAACAAATATAAACTAATGTACTCACAACAATATTATACTTGACAGGGCAGTTGAGCGGCAGCCGCAGCGTACAGATGTAAGCGTCTTGTGCCTCGCCCGGGAGTCGAACCCGCTCCATCCACCATTGGGGGGCGAGACGCGTGAACGTGTCAGAGGGTAGTTTAGCACAATATCTGGAGAAAAAAAAAATTAAAATAATTATATCATAAATTAAATTATGAAAAAAAAATACATCTCAAAGAAAAGCAATATTCTTGTAGATATTTTTTTTTAATTAAAAAACCGGTATTTTTTTTTGCATGGGACCTGAAGGTAAAAAAGCGGTAGCCTACTCCCCCAACAAACACACGTGCCAAATTTCAGCTCTCTACGACCAGTAGTTTCGACTGTGCGTTGTCTGTCAGTCAGTACATCACTCAGTAACGGAAGAGTTTTATACATATATTAGCTGCGCCCCGCGGTTTCACACGCGTAGTTCCCCTTCCCGTTCCCGTAGGAATTTCGGGATGAAAAATAGATGTTGGCCGATTCTCAGACCTACTGAATATGCTCACAAAATTTCATGAGAATCGGTCAAGCCGTTTCGGAGGAGTATGGCAACGAAAACTGTGACACGAGAATTTTATATATTAGAAGATATAGATAGATAGATAAATGCTTACCTATTAATCAAAGCGATAGCCGAATTCAAATCAACGCTTGCAACACTTTCTATATCACTATTAACATTTTTACTATCACTATTAACTTTAATATCACTAAAACGTTTACTATCACCACTATCAATTTTCAATTCACTAACATGTTCTTTATTTAAATATCTATCACTTTTCTGTTCACATTCGATTTTCAACTGTTTAAAATTGTTCTCAATTTGAATTTGTTTATCATTATGATTATTTATTGCACTATCTTTATTAGAACGATTATTTATCACACTATCTTGCTTATTTCTCACTTCATCTTTATCACCACGATTATTTTTACCACTATCTTGTTTATTTATCACACCATCTTGCTTATTTATCGCACTATCAAAGATGGAGTGAGAAACTCCATCTTTAACTGATTGCTTATTTATCACAATATCTCTATCAAATTGTTGTTTCTTCATTTGATTCTGTTTCTGTTTGTGTGTTTTCTCTTTGTTTGTTTGTTTGTGTGTCGGTGAGTATGGTTTTATTAGAGTATTGTATATGTCTGCTTCGCTTTCCTCTTCAAGGGTAGGCTCGTCTTGTATGCCGCAGCCGCATTTACGGGATATTATCTGTAATAGATAGAAAAATAGTTAAACAGTTTGTTAAGAATATATTGCGCCATTATAACCTATTTAGAAGATCACACCCGACTGAGAGACATGGTCTCCACGGAACAAGTTCTGTATTCAATATACGAGAATACATTTGACACTACCGCTCAGCACTACCAATAGTGTCAAGAATAGTTATTTAAATACTATTGACTGTTGGTTAAAAAAATATTCAGTTAATTCTTCTTCTTAACGTGTGGACTCACATTTTTGAGATCAAGAACTCAGACACTGATATGGTTATTTAAATAGCTATAAAACAAATTGTAATAAAAAAAAAACATTTATATGACATCTAAAACACCTCCCACCATCAGGTGTTTGGGGGAGACCTTTGCCCAGCAGTGGAATATAGGTTAACAAAAAAAACGTCATCTAATAATGCAACTGACTGACTGACTATCAACGCTGCTCAAACCGCTGAACGAAATGCGCTGTACTATGTATTGTTAATAAAACATTTTAATATAAATAATCGTTTTTTTTTTCAATACATTAAAAATCCCGTAACTACATATTTATAAAAAAATAAGTTTTAAAAATCCTTTTTAAATCATTGCATGGACTTTGTCATGGGACTTCCATAAGTATACCAAATTTCAGCTCAATCGGTAAACCAGAAGTGGTTGAAAAACGGAAAGATTTGATTACAGACAACAGGACAGGTGAAACTAAATAAAAGCTTGTAAAACGATGTAAAATACAGTATATCTAATATATTTAAATCTCTCTTACCTGATCCAACTCAGTATATACAGCCAAGTTGTGCAGCAGCATGTCTGTATGTGTGTCCGTCGCCGGGCACAACAGGACGGCAGTCGAGCGGGGAGCGCGCCCGCGGGACCGGCATAGTATGTGGGATCTGTAGCTGTTATACACAGAAAAGTATTAAAAACTAGCAGCGCTCCGCGGTTTTACCCGCGTAGTTTCCGCTCCCGTGAGAATGCGGGGATAAAATTATACTAAAAATCTTCCCACTGAATCACTCTGTCTGTTAAAACAAACCGCATCAAAATCCGTTGCGTAGTTTTAAAGATCTAAGCATACATAGGTACAGAGAAAGCGACTTTGTTTTATACTACTGACGATAGAACTATCTCTCTCTCTCTCTTGGAAGTCCTAAGCTGACCCCATCTGTGTTTTATACTATGTAGTGATCCTGGGGTACCTCCCAGGTACTTAATATAAAACGAAACCGCTTCCCGCTGTCTGTCCCTATGTATGCTTACATCTTTAAAACTACGCAACGGATTTTGATGCGGATTGTTTTAATAAATAGAGTGATTCAAGGGGAAGGTTTTTAGCGTTTTTATCCCCACATTCTCACAGGAACGGGAACTACGCGGGTAACCTCTATTTACTTCTAAACTAAAATTAAGTTATTTCTTACGATGAAGGCAGGTCCCATCTCAGAACGAGATTACACCTCGGCAAGTCGACTCCTTCTTCCAAAGCCTGGGTCGTCAACAGTAGATTACATTCGTGCATGCGGAATCTATAAAGAAAGATAATCTATATATATAAAAATGAAACCCGTTTTCCTTGGTCACGCAATCACGCGTGAATGGCTAGACCGATTTCACTAATTCTTTTTTTGTTGTATTTGTTATTATTAGGAGAAGGTTATTATGTAAAAATATCTGGAAAATCAACGGGAAAATTGGACCCGTGCGAAGCCGGGGCGGGCCGCTTTTGTATATGAAAATAGCTGCTGGGTTGATATACGTTAGCTCTGCTCTTATTGGGCGTTATGCGTATTAAGGTATAAGTTGGTAGCCGACAGCAGACAGCAGCAGACCACACGTCATCATGACACTTCGCCGTTTGTTCCTCGGCGACGCGAAGCTATCTTCATGTTATTATGAATGTAATTTCATAGAAATACATACAAACCAGTAGTGGCGCGGCGACGTGTGGTCTGCTGCTGCTTTCTGCAGTCGGCTACTAACTTATACTTTACCGTGCCTAAAGCACTGAAAATTGTTTGCACCGAAGATTGTTTAAGTTGCATACTTATGGATATAAATATTTATATAAGTACCTATAACATATTGCATGCCTCATGTAAGGTAGAATAAAGAGATTCCTAATTTAAGTATTAACTGTAACACCATATTGTAACCTTTATTCGCAATAAATACATTTGAAAACTAATAAATAAATATACTAACTTCTTAAGCACCTCCTCATGTCGTTTCCCCTGTTTCTGCGTGTCGGTGGTCGGTTCTACCGCGCAGTACTGACAGGAGATGTAGGATAGAGTACTGCGGCAGCGGGTTAGCTCCTGTGGGAAGCGATTGACTGATTTAACATAGGTAGTTTTAATTACCATTAACCATAAATGTTATGTAGTCATGTGTTATGATCAGTGATGGATTAAGACTTCATGATGCCTTAATCAATCCAAGCCTTCGGGCCCCCAGGGCTATAGATAGGGTGAGGACGAAAAAAAAGGTCAGCTAACACTCCTCGCTATGTCCAAGGTAGGGCAATTGTATTTCAAGCATAGCTACGGCTGTGGCGCCCCCTATCCTTATGTCAACTAAGAAGTTTTCTGGTGCTTATGGTACCCTTTCTGGTACAATACCCTATGTTCCCGTTAAATAACACCTTGAGTAGAATCATCTACTATATAAAAATAAGTCGGGTATTCCCTCGCTGCGCTCGTGATTCAATTTTAGAATCCTTCGCTGGCTCGGTTCTCAACTGGAGCCCCGGTTAAAAAGCAACTTTGCACTCTTGTATAACAAATAACTATTATGTATTTTATAATAAATAGTTGAGAAAACCTGAGCAATGTCGCTAATATTTTAAATTTAGCCAATATAAGTGTAAATACATTGAAACACTCACCGCGACGACCATGAACAGTATCTTGGCCATGATGGGCTCGTTCATGTAGACGATCCCGGCGAGCGCCGCGGGGCCGGGCGCGGCGCGCCGCCCGCGCGCCCGCCGCCCGCCGCGCCCGCGCCGGGGCTGGGGGGGGACAACATCAACAACTGTATAAGTTAACAATAACGACGACAAAAATCCGTCATAGTAGTTTTATTTCAATAAAAAACAATTGGTGAATTTTACTTAATTTTAAATAAAAGATATAATAAGTAAGGGAAAATTAAAATATGTTCGAAAAAAAAATTTTTTGCCTCAACAAAATTCAAAAATTATTTATTCAATTAAGGCCTCAATGAAGCACTTATAAAGGTCACTGAATCTACCATCCCATCCAATCTACCATCGGGACTTGAACCCGGAACCATAGGGAGAATCAACAATAATGAGAACCAAATTGGAAACATTTTGAAATATGCATACACAATTTTCACTTCACCCAGGACTTGAACCCAGACCCCAACACCGACGCTTCAAGACGACACTGGTTGAAAATCTTGAATTCTTAAAATTGTGACTTTACGGCAAAACCGATTTTGATGGGACTTTTACTCAAAGATAGCTAATATTATATTAAGCTACTTTTTATCCCAAAATTCCCACAGGATATGATTAAAAAATAACTTAACCTACTTTTCATCCCAAACTTCCCACGAAATCAGAATCAACTCAAGTAAAACCGTGGGAAACAACTACTAACATATAACTTAAAAAAAACACTCACCTTAACACCATCATCTTTATCTTTTTTCAAATCAAGATTGACGTCACCATCCAAATCTTTCAAATCCCCTTGTATAGTATTCAATCTATCTTCAATTCTGTTACCGAGTGATGTAAAATCACATTTTTCTATAGCTTTTAGTAACGCATTAACTTTATTATTATTTGTATTGGAAATATCACTTTTAGATACACTGTGACTATCACTTTCTGTTATTTGATTATGATTTCCTAGTTGAATATTTCCCAGTTGATTATTTCCTACTTGAGTATTTCCTATTTGGTTATTTCTCACTTGAATATTTTGTTCATTTGTTTCTTCGTTTGTGTTTATATCCAAGTTAATGTTATTTAATTGATTATCAATTTCATTCATTGTACTATTCTCATTTCCCTGGTGAATATTTCCTACTTCATTATTTCTCAGTTGAATATTTCCTACTTCATTATTTCCCAGGTGAATATTATGTTTTTTTCCCAGTTGGTTATTTTGATTATTTCCCTCTTGATTATCGTTATTTTCGTTACTCTGATTACTCGCATCAGTTGGAGTGAATTTTTCCAAAATCTCAACAAGTCTCATTAGCTTGGGTGTTGAGAATAACCTTATTTTGTCCCATTCGGAATCGAACCTGCACATAACGTGTTCGTAGTAGCATCTAATTTTAACTAAAATTGTTGTACATAATCGTAGTAATAGAAAATGCCTTTCGTAAGGTACTTTGATTTTAAGTTTTTCTAGTTTTATTAGTAGAGAGAACGCTGCTTTGTCTGCCGCGTATGGTCCTGGAAAATAATAAAAATAAAATAAAAATATCCATAGCTTTATCTAGACTAATATTATAAAAGAGCGTCAGTGGCGCAGGGGTTGAGGCCGTTGACTTCCGATCGGAAGGTGCCTGGTTCGAACCTCACCAGTCCCGCCACATACCAATGTGTTTTCAATTTAAAAAACCGTTTACAATATAAGATTAATATACACCCCTATATTGATATTAGGATACTTATTAATTTGAGGATATCAGTAGCATTAACTGAACCCATATATCGAAGAATAAAATAAAAGAGGATGATCAATTTGGCAGCCATAGTAATACCTAAATAATGTTCACCTAATTACATAGTTGCTAACTGCGCGCGGCTCGCGGCATCATCGTAGGTACAGACTACAAAGTAAAATTATTTATTATTTAATTCCCGGTCGCTCGACCTCCCCGCCTCCACCGCCCCCCCGCCCCCGCGCCCATCTTGGTCGCAAGCGCCGCGGCCGCTCAGCTACACCAACCAGTTCGTTCACGGCTCACGTGCCGCGAGGTTGTACGCAAATCTAACGCCATGTTTAATTAAAATTACTAGTTTTACCTATCAATTTACTTCTCGTGAGTACATACATGGTATGGTATCAAAACTCAGGGATAGACGCGGAAATGTAGTGAGTGTTTGTGTGTTGTTAATGTGTGATTCGGAAAATGGAATGCGACTGTTGCCAGGGCTAGTCCTAGGCTAGGACTCCTAGCGACCTGGCCCTGGCCTGGGATCAATAACCATTTAGAACTTCGGTGAAAACTAAAGGTAAATAATAATACCTACCTAAGTATTAACTTACAGTATTTTTTACGTACTTAAAAAGTTAGGTTTTTATTTTTAAGTTAGGTTTTTAATTTAAACATCGCTGAACTCGCGTGAACTTTGCGGTGTGTGTTGGTAAAATGCAATGTACGTCGCTAGTCGCTCGACTCTCTCGGGAACAAATCGCGTTGCGTTGCTGCTCTATGTACCTAGGTTGTTTTAGTAGGAACGTGGTAGTAATAGTAACATAAGTAGTTGCGAAAGAAAGAAAGTATTTAGTTATTTATGGATTTGATGAAGTTGGTAGGTACATACAAAGTTTGTTTGTTCTACAAACCCATTTTCTAAACAAATACGATATTCTCAAATATTTTTTACGGAATCAGCAGAAGTGTGAATTACGCGGGTAAAACTTAATAGTTTTAAAAACTAATAATTTAAAAAATAAAGCAAAGCCGTAAATACCGGTTCAATGACTTGCTAGCACAGCTGTTCATCAACAAACTCGTGTAAATTTGCGGTGTTGCCGCCGCCCCACTGTTGTACAATTCGCGCGGTGTTGCCGCTCCGCTATTGTAGGACGTGAATAGCTTTTGACGAAATTAACAAAAACTTTGATTTACCATAACTTTTTAAATAAAGGCAAAAAATAAACATTTCCTTGACTATTATATTGTTAACCCTAATTTACATTAACTGTGAGATAAGGTATCGCAATTTCAAAATAAGGGTGTATATAAACAATACATACCCAACTCCTCAAGTACATAGAGAAACTCTTTCAACATGATAATAGGTTCGATGGCCGGGTCGGGTATATTTTTGAACTCCTCATAAAGCTCATCACCGTATATCTCTGTGGGGTCGTGTCTGTAAGTAAGATAAACATTATATTACAGGTTCGATTCCCCGATCAACAAAAACATTTGTGTGTATGAAATAATGTCTGTTTGGTATGTTTTCTATGCAATTTATGTAGGTATGTTACAAAAATGAATAATAATAAATCACTCACTCCATCATCTCATTACAGTAACTGACCCCTAACTAAGCTCGTAACTTGTATCTAGGGCAGCGTTTCTCAAAGTGTGCTCCACGGAACCCTAGGGTTCCGCGACACTCCTGTAAGGGTTCCGCAAGAATTCAGAAAAAAAAAACAAAACACCTCAACCTTATAATTTCCGAAATTTTCCCAAATGAAATAACGTTCCTCTAATTTTGCCGATGTGTGTACTTCAAATAGGGTTCCATCAAGTCTATCGCTTTACAAAAGGGTTCCGTTACCAAGAAAGATTGAGAACCGCTGATCTAGGGTATCAGGAACTACGCACACACTCACACACACTGAATAATTATATCCATTGTCGAGTATCATTACTACAAGCTTTGATTAGTTTGCGACTAGCAATGTGTAATATGTGTCACGGTATTTATTTCTTAATAGGGATGTCGACTAAAAAAATTAATTAGTCCGTCAGATAGATTTCGTAAAAATATTGGACACGTATTTTTTTTCATGTAAACAAATAATTAAGACGATACAGTGCATCGAAACTCGTGAAACGTCACAGGTTGCTGCAATTTTAAGCAACAGTTGACGTCGCAAGCCCCCTCTCCTAAACTTTAATGCGTTATAACTAAGTCAGTTTTATTAATTTAATGAAACAAAAAAATACGTGTCTAATATTTTTTCGAGATCTATCTGACGGACTTAATTAGAATTTCATTTTGTTTACCCGGGAAATTACCCTATTCTACTACTAACCTATGATCCATCAAAAAGTTCAGCACTTCTGTGACCCCGTCCTTCATATAAGTAGCCAGTTCAATATATTCAGCAGTATATCCTTCAGGAGTCTGCTCGAGACTGTATTCAATTATTAACTCCTTGGGCTTAGGTACTGGGCCTGATAGTCTGAAACATAAGATTAAATATTAGATAGATAGATCAAATTTAAATTAAAAAAACCCCCAACACAATTACTTTCAAACCCCCATAACTTTTAAACGGGTCAACCGATTTTCATCAAACATGTCTAAGAACACTCGCACGTAAGTCCCCTTTAACACAAAAAAAAACTAAATTAAAATCGGTTCATCCGTTTGGGAGCTATGATGCCACAGACAGACAGATACACACACACACACAGACACGTCAAACTTATAACACCCCTCTTTTTGCGTCGGGGGTTAAAAATTAGATCACAATCATTTGGGAATCGACAATTTGACATGTCGATATATCAAATAAAATATAGAGTCACAATCTTGTCTGTGCCGGTGACAGCGTCGCTGTAATCTTTTGGTTGTCAGTTTATTGAAAATGTATCCAAATCACATTAGAGTCACAATGACAATAGGAGATCCCAATTTTGGCCGCCGGCACAGAAATGATAAAGCGTGTTTGCTTTGTGGGGCTCGTAAGAAATTTAAACACTGCTTTTTACCCGCGGCATTAAAACCACCTGTTTTATTTCAATTACAAAATATTTAAATATTTTCTGCACATCTAGACATGAATTGACAAACTGCGTCAAATATGAAATCTGGAGATGTTGCAGTATATCCGTAATATGTACCACAAAATTGTATAAATTTTTGCGTTAGGAGGGCTTCGCTTCGCTCACCATAATAAAAAGAAAACATCATACCTTTTACACCCATCAATATCTTCCGCCAAATCCATAGTGCAACACAATTCTTTTTCCAAATCATCAATTTTCCATTCCAAATTCTCATACATGTTAAAATCATCCAAATTTTCTGTATTACCAATTTCAATATCTCTACTATCATTTCTATCAAAACTATCACATTTATTATCTATGCTATCAATTTTACTATCTATGGTTTTGACAGCTTGTCTATCATCTTTCTTGTCTATGGTTTTGACAGTTTTATTATCTTTTTTGTCTCTGGTTTTGACAGTATTATTATCTGTTTTGTCTATTGTGTTGACAGGGCAAAGACTTTTGGAATTGTCTATGTCTTCACTGTCTATGGTATCCTTTGTTGAACTGAATAGAGGGTAGGTGATGGCTAGTATGCGAGGTCTTGTTTGTTCGTTTGTTTGTTTGTATGTTTGCATTATCTGTAAGTAAATGTTTGTATTTATTGTGCCACAAAATTTTCTGAGCCGGTGACAGCGTCGCTGTAATCGCATCTTTTGGTTGTCAGTTTATTGAAAATGTATACAAATGACATTAGAGTCACAATGACAATAGTAGCTTACAATTTTAACCAGCACAGACAAGATTGTGGCACAATAGTCTTCTATACAAATATTATAAAGCTGAAGCGTTTGTTTGGTTGAACGCGCTAATCTCAGGAACTACTGGTCCGATTTCAAAAATTCTTTCAGTGTTAGATAGCCCATTTATCGAGGAAGGCCATAGGCTATATGTTATATAACACCACATTACGACCAATACGAGCGGAACATTAGTAATTAACGCAAGTGAAGCCGCATGGCACAGCTATACATACAGAATTAAATCTAGTATTTTTAATTAAATAAGAGAAAACCTCTAAAATAATCCCTAGAAACTTCATCTTGAATTATATTTTACTATTTTTAGGGAGAAATTTTCAATAGAGAAAAACCGAAAAACTAATACATATCTATGACTTACTCTACAAGTTTATTTTACTCATATAAAATTGACGTTTGACAGTTATTAGTATTTTGTATGAAAATTATTTCATACAAAATCGTTATTTCATACAAAATCTGTCAACGTTTTTAAACGATTTTTTTGACAGATTTTGTATGAAAGTTACTTCATACAAAATCTGTCAAACGTCAATTTTGACAAAAAAACAAAATTATTCGTCAAATAAAGTTATCTGGCGATGGAAAAATCAGCCCTAAAAAGAAAAAATGAAATTATCTTTACTCACATATTTCAAATTCAAGTCACTGTAAATCAAATGACAGCTGTCAATAACCAAAACATTGATCTGAACCATTTTCAGTAATCCTCCTTCCAATAGCTTTTTCAGGACCTCTGAAGTGCAGACTAGGACCTGAAAATAAGAAGTTTACAAAATTATTGTTAGTCAGGAAGAGTCTCATATAGCCAAATGGATATTACTCTATATGGGCCCATTTCACGACCTTCAAGTAAAGTTCCTCATCAAGTACAGTGAGTTGTGTCTCTTTCTTAGATTATGTCAAGTGACAAAGAGAAATTTTATGACTACCTACTCGGAACTTTACTTGAAGATCGTGAAATAGGCCCTTAGTTTTTCGTCTGAAAAGTTTTATTACAGAACTTTCGTCATCTAGAAATCTCATAAAGGGCTACAAAAATTTTGACATAGTAGTCGTCCGCCATTTTGTTTTTTTTTCAAGTTTAAATATGGATAGAGAACATACATACGAACAAAAATATTTTGGGGTCACATTAGGATAGAGATGCCCAGTAGAAGAAAATTAAAGGTTGATTAAAAAAAGGGATGGTTGGAAAGGTTTGGGGGCGACCTTTGCCCAGCAGTGGGGCATTGTAGGATAATAAAAAAACTAATGATGATCATTGTACCAAAATACTAGCTACCTATTTATAAATCTTTATCTCCGTAATGTGACATTTAAGCATAATTTACTCCACAATATTTTTTGTTAGTTTCTCTATCCATGTTTATTGGTTTCATTGTGTGCCGCCGAGAAAATAAACAAAATGGCGGTCAACGCAAAATGGCGAGTCACGGGAAAGAGAACTACGCGGGTAGCCTAGTATAAATTGATTGATTGATTGAGTATAAAAGCTACGCGGGGCGCCGCTAGTGTACATATGTATACTAGCGGTATATATATAGTCCTCCTCATCGATTTCGATGACGGCGACCCCCTTATGCTATATTCATAAATACAAAATTTGAAATATACTATACTATTATTATAATTAATTATTGTGGTCCCTTTGATGAGCTCTTATATGGCTCGCTAGACCGAACTTCGTCTTAAATACCCTGTCGCAAGCGTTACAATAGAGTTGGCTTTCTGGGTTGTAGGTGTAATTGTACGAAGGCTTGGGTCGCTCTTTAAGCTTTTGGCGTATATGAGTATATACACATACCTCCTTAACCTCCAACTCCTGGCTCCAATCCTCTACATCATCATATATCTCCGCTTCAGCTATCTTCAGGTCGGTCAGTATCCTCAGTTCGTACGCATCAGGCTTCACGTTACTCCGCCTGCAGATGCGGACTGATCGCTTCTTGCCTGATGAAAGTAGTCTGGAAGATACGATAATCTATTTACTTGTGTTAGGTAGTAAGTCCGCTCGCACGGATGTAATGGCGAGCGGGACGCATTATAATTTACGCAGGTGCGACAGAGATAGATAGCTACATGTCAACGTACGATATTTCATGGGAATAGGGATGTCGACTGGGTGAACAAAATGAAATTCTAATTAGTCCGTCAGATAGATTTCGAAAAAATATTAGACACGTATTTTTTTGACACCACGAAATAATAACGATTTCGCGAGCATGACCAAATGTCATAAAATTAATCACGTGGTAAAATTCAATATGGCGGGTAGTTTTATCAAATTTTGACAGTTGGATGTCAATAAATCGCTGTATCTATCGCGTTTTCGAAGTCATGCTAGCCTAGCTGATTTAGTTATAACGCAATAAGTTCAGGAGTGGGGGCTTGTGACGATAATTCTCGGTAAAAAATACGTAGTTGTGACGTCACACGAGTTTTCTATGCACTATATCGTCTTAAATATTTGTTTGTATCAAAAAAGAGAAAATACGTGTCCAATATTTTTGCGAAATCTATCTGACGGACTAATTCGATTTTTTTAGTCAACATCCCTATGACGACCGGGATTTAGTAGTTATTGAGAACAACTATTGGTCCTGTGTGACTTCGAAGAGATTAATGAATGATAACCAAGCGTAGTTTTATAATCACGCTGCTAAAGGCGCCGCTGGGCAGCGCACAGTGGACTGAATATCGGCTTTGATAGAAAATTTCGTCGGTGGCGCAGGGGTTAAGGCCGTTGACTTCCGATCGGAAGGTGCCTAGTTCGAACCCCACCAGTCCCGCCACATACTAATGTGTTTTCAATTTTCAAATTCATACGTACGTTAATTTCGACGCTCTTACGGTGAAGGAAAACATCGTGAGGAAACCTGCACACACCTGGGAAGAAATTCTAAGGTTGTGTGCTCCGACCAACCCGCACTTGGCCAGCGTGGTTACCTGCCCTCATTCAGAGTAGGGTCGAGCCCCTCGGTGGGGACATTATATGAGCTGATGATGATAGAAAATTTAAATCCCTATATCTACGATTTTCAGCCCGCCGTGCGGCGCTGCTGTCGCGCGCGACTTAGAAACGCAACAACTACCACCAGACATCTCCAAAAGCGCGCGGGTGGGCGAAGTTGCCGAAACGCGTCACCATAATAACCCCTATTTTCCACCAATAAAAAAAAACTCAACAGTTTGTTTAAAGGAATATTATAATACTAGCTGTGCCCTGCGGTTTCACCCGCGTAGTTTCCGATCCAGTGGGAATTTCGGGATAAAACGTAGCCTATGTCCTTTCCCGAACTATAAGCTACCCTTGTACCAAATTTTAAGTCAATCGGTTCAGTAGTTTAGCCTTGAAAAGGTAACAGACAGACAGAGTTACTTTGGCATTTAAAAATTAGTTAGGAAGAGTCAAGTTTCGTCAGTGTCGGTTAAATGTGGCTTCCAGGAACTAACAAAAAGTGATACCCACACACATACACAGCTTGTCTAATAGCAAATTAATAAATTGCAAAAAGGTAAATAATCATACCCTCTAATACTGTAAGCTTCTTCATGTAAAAGTCTTGTTGAAATGAAGCTAGCACACTCCGTAATCAGGGTGTTCTTGTTGCTTGCAGTGGCTGCAAGGCGAGCCCCGCCTTCCGCAGCCGTGAACCGATGGCAACACGGCTCTATCATCTGTAACATAACCAATCCCTCTATCACCTCATTACACCAACTGACCCCTAACTATGGTCATTACCTGCATCTAGGGTATCACAAACTACGGACACACATTCATACACACAGACCGAGATAAACATTTGTGGATGACACATAATAACATAATCAATCCCTCTATCACCTCATTACACCGACTGACCCCTAACTATGTTCATTACCTGTATCTAGGGTATCACAAACTACGGACACACATTCATACACACAGACCGAGATAAACATTTGTGGATCACACATAATAACATAATCAATCCCTCTATCACTTCATTACACCGACTGACCCCTAACTATGTTCATTACCTGTATCTAGGGTATCACAAACTACGAACACACACATTCATACACACAGACCGAGATAAACATTTGTGGGTCACACATAATAACATAATCAATCCCTCTATCACCTCATTACACTGACTGACCCCTACCTATCTATGTTCATTACCTGTATCTAGGGTATCACAAACTACGGACACACATTCATACACACAGACCGAGATAAACATTTGTGGATCACACATAATAACATAATCAATCCCTCTATCACCTCATTACACCGACTGACCCCTTAACTATGTTCATTACCTGTATCTAGGGTATCTCAAACTACGGACACACATTCATACATTTGTAAAAATACATAACTATTGTCTAATGTACTAATGAATCTTTCTTTAATCGGATTTGTTATTAAGTAGAAACAACATACATTATTTGACTAAATTTTCACAGGTGATATAATTTAAAAAAGCGGTAGAATTTAATAAAGATTTTTATCTATAACATTTCATTTACCCACACAACTTTAAAACTATACTTCGAAGTAACCTTACATTTATTAAACTTTAAAAAGTACGTGAAATACACTTACTTTGATGCAGTTTTTGCCGCCAGATCAATAATTAATATATTTCTTTTTTATTCTTAACCTTTAAACGCTTTAAAAACATATTGTTTGTTCAATTTTAAATCTTAAACTTGTAACTATAACAGTATTGATGACACAAACTTTAGCAACACTTTATTAGTAAAAGTACACTTAAAAATTGTTCAAAAACTCATCCAGCACGAAATCAAATGAAAGTAAAAGAAGTTTTTACATTATTTAGACGATATTTCAAACTAAATTTATTTCAAAATTATCGAAAAAAGTTGTAAATTAGCCGATTTAGCGAGCATCAGCAAGCCAGACGGCATCGGATTCGCAATTCAAAGAATCGAAACTGAAGTTGATTGATTGCCAATTTTGACATTGACATAATATGACATAGACTATATTATAGTCTTTTCTTTTGGTCATATGCGCCTGTGCACAGAGTAAAAATAAATAAAAAGGTATTTTTAATTTGGATATTTAGAGAAAATATTTATAACGCAAAGGGCAAGTCACGATAATGGATAGATAACAAAGATTTGAATATTATTTATTTATTTTACGTACTGAGATTTTAAAGAATAAACATACAAGGAATGGAACAAATTGTTTTTCTGCTCTATTGTTGGATATTTCCCGAAATAGCACTTATCATCAAAGTTGCCAGGATAAATAAAAATTACAAAAACTGTACAATTTTGAACTGAAATTGTCCACTCGATATTTTTTATTTCATTAATGATTAATTTTATAAGGCCAAGAAAATGCTGTGAAACTAAAAACCATAAAAGTAGAGGTATAATAGTATTATCAGAATATGAGTTATGTACAATATAACAAAAAATGTGTGGTCTAATGTATGATTTAAACATACATACTGGCAGCTTTATAGCAAGTATCTTTGTAAAGTACCTAAATGACGTGTAAAAAATGAAACAGTAATAGATACCATTATCGTATCGTAATTAAAAACAGTAGTTACAAAAAATACAGTGAAAGGTACCTAAAAAACGAGGTGATTCCCGTAATAAATAGAAATAATGGTATTAAAACCAGTGCATATCTTGGGGAATGGAGGGCATGTCTTCAAACCAGGTGCAAGGATTATCTATCTAAGAGATGCAACATAACATAATCTAAGGAGGTGTGGTAGAAAATACCATATCTCGGGACTCGAGATGAAAGGCCGGAAGTGTAAGTTTTTATTTATGAAAATAAATTAATAGATAGCTGTATCCTATCCCCCTTATTCATAAACATTTCATAAACCTATTTTAGTTAAAAAGTGTTTTGCGCCTGTCACACCATCTATCATTTGTAAAAGTGTGAAAGCGACAAAACATATTTAACTAAAATAGGTTTATTATTTTTTATGAAAAAGCGGGGTATATCTATTAGTTAATTAAGATTTGAAAAATATAATAACAAAAAAACTAACTTAGGCATAAATTAACATTTTGGTAGTGAGGAGTACTGATTAAAAACTACTGAACCGATTTAGATGAAATTTGATACAGATATTCCTTTTATTAAGTAATAGCAAATAGGTTTATCTACAAGCCTCCCCTTGATACATGGGGCTAGTTGAATACTTACCGTAATGATGGATGATCAAGAGCTGACGATGATGATGATACATCTCCATCATCATCAGCCCATCTTAGTCCACTATGGAAATAGCTGTCTCGTAATATACGTCTCTGGCTCTTCTAATATACGCCCCTAACTCCCATCTTCGTCTCTTCTTCCAATTATTGCCTTGCATTGCGAATGTCGTCTCGTCGCTGAATTTCAGAAGAAACGAAGAAGAAGGCCAGGTATGGCCTTTGTATGTGTGTAGTTTCTGATACCCTAGATACAAGTTTCTTACTTAAGGTCAGTTACTATAGTGAGATGACGCAGTGGATGATTATGTTATGTTAAGTAGGTATGAGATGGCGCCACTGCCTTGAAGATAATCTCAAGGCTCTTACACGATTTACCAACTGGAGAAGGGCCGCCAGGGATTGTCACACATGACAGGCCAGGCCATTGTGGAAGTAGCCATGACACATAAAGAGTTAAGAGGTATGTTATAATCGGGTCGTAATTCACATGAAATATCGTACGTTGACCTGTAGCTATCTATCTCTGTCGCACTTGCGTGAATTATAATGCGTCCCGCTCGCCATTGTATCCGTGCGAATGAATTAAAGTGCAGCAAGGTATTAATCAACTAACAGTGCACCGCGGTTTCACCAGAGTAGTTCCAGTTCCGGAAATGCTATACGATGATAAAATACAGCCAGTGACATTTACAAAAATGTGGCTTTCTATGGGTAAAAGAATTTTCAAAATCAGTTCAGTAAATTACCCCCTAAAAACACGTTTTAATTTAACTTTACAAACTCTTTGGTGTTATCAGATCAGTCATCATCATCACAAATCATTATTCCTATAAGTATATAAAATATTAGCAGCGCCCCACGGTTTCACCTGCGTAGTCCCCGTTTCCGTGGGAATAGGGGGGTAAAATATAGGCTATGTCACACACTGATAAATTAGTTTTCCATTTAGCGAAAGATTTTTTTAATCGGTTCTGTAGTTTCGGAGCCTATTCGAACATAATCATTTTTTTTTTCATAATTATAACAAGCAAACAAATCTTTCCACTTTATAAAATTAGTGTAGATAAATATTAGAAGAAAAACTTTTAATTTTGGACACTTCATGTTCATTGGACTAATTTTTTTTTTGGTAGTTGGTAACATAGTGTAATGCAAATTGCCGGATCTGTTTTTTTTTAGGATCTACAAACAAGTTACCATTGTTTTGTTTGTAAAGTCCCGGTATTATTTTGTATTATTGTCGACGTAACAAAATGTTTTATTTCGCTTTGCTATCATTCTTTTATCCTTTATTTAAATAGAATACGCGTGTAAAAGTGCATTCGCAAAACATTATCTATTGGAGAAAAAGTTTCATAGAAATGGAATTTTGAATTTGGAACAGTTCGTAAGAAAAAAGAAGAGAACGAGAAGCTTTGAGTATATATATGACGAGAAGCATAATGTTGTTTTGAATCTCCAAAGAAAGATATTGAAGAAAAAAAACAATCTTTGATTGAACATAAAAAATAATTGGTGAGTACATTTGCTCAAGAGCGAGCTATACTAATGTAAAATTAAAATTACAATAATACTTAGTAAAAGTGCTTAATAATCTTATCGGCAATTTTGTAGACCATCACTGGTCAAAATATTTGTAACTTATATTGCAGAGTATCCATTTTCAATCTGACTGGCTAGACAATAAATACTTACTTGTAACCTATAATATTGGCAACTTGGTGGCTATACTGTTGCAGAAGGAAATTGACAAAAAAACTAGCCCATTTCCGGTACTATGATGATGCAAAAATAAATATTTAAATTGGAATATTAGTTAGCATAATATTTATGTATTGAAAAAAGTGTAAAGAAGTATTCCATTATCTTCTCAACTAATTTAACTCCCTGATTAATAATATTCATAAAGAGATTACGGATGCAAGGCGCATTTGTTATTCTATTGTATAGACAGCGGTGCTCTGCAGTTTTACCTGCATTAAATTTGTCTTTTGGCTATATTTCCAATTTGTACCAGTAGTTCCTGGGGCTCTATAAAACATTTTAAACGAAATCTTCAGCTGTAGAATGTTTTACCAATAATTTTAAGTCTTTTTGTAATCTCTTTGATATTCGAAAGCGCTATTTGAGGTCAAATCTGAATAATAGTTATTTTTTTATACAAGAGTGCAAAGGTGCTTTTTAATCGGGGCTCAAGATTTTTATTTTTGCAATTTGTTTTTGTAAAACTAAAGTAAAACTCAAGTATAATAAACTGTTAACATTTCAGATATTAAAAAAAAACTTCAAAAATGGCCGCCGCTAAAACAACTGAAGATTTAATTAATCTGACAGACGAAAAACCAAAACAAAATAATAAGTCCAAAGAAAAACAAATTAATGACTTTCAGTTAAAAATGCTTGAAGAATTCTTACACACAGCGAAAGAACTGAAAACTGAAAAAAATAATATGGCTACTAATGAAAATATACAAACAAATGAAATAAATAATATAACTGCTAACAGAAATGTAGAATTAAGTAAATTTCTCGATCAATATGAACAAAAAAATAATACTTTAAATAATAACTATAATGATATTACTAATAATTTTAATGATATTTTGAAACTTGGTACTAGTAAAGATAATAAAAATGGAAGTAACATTTCTGATAAACCTCTAAATTTTAACGATGTATTTAAAATTAATACAAAAAAAACTGAGCCTGATATTTCAGTTGAAAACTCAAAAAACTGTAACATTTTCGATGAAATTCTTAACAATAACAGCTTTAGAATACATTGTAGAGATGAGGAAATGAATATAAATAATAATATTGCATTTTTTGATGAAACCAATAGTGATTTTTTTTTTAATAATGATAAAATGTTACTTAAGCATAATAATTTTGATAATAAAGCTACCAAAGTGCATGAAAATAACCAAAATTTTGGAGATTTTGATGAAAATGAATTAGAAACTACGAAATACCTAACAAATATACCAAAAATATTGACCCCAAGTTCAAAATGTATAGAAACATCGAGAATAAGTGAAGAAGACGAAGATTTAATTGATGAAATAATATTAAACAAAAATATCGAAAGTAATTATCTTAAAACAGCAAAAATGCAAGAAAATGAACCTAATCCAAATGAAAATAAAGACGATTTTGAAGTAAAAGGCGACTTTGATAAAGTTTTTAAGAAGGAATCTCTGAAAAAAGTCAACAATGTTGAAACTAAAGATTTGTTAGACGAGATTATAACAAAAAATAATATTAAAGTTTTTGATTTCAATCAAAAAATTAAAAATAAAACAGCAGAAGAAAGAGAATTTATTGACGAATTGGTAACAAAACGTAATATAACTTATTTGGAGCCGAAGAAAAAAGTCGAAAAAGTTTTTGTAAAGAGGTCCATTTTGAAAAACGAAAATGAAAAAGTTTTGCTGACACCTGGACCTTCACTGCACGAGAAAGCTGTCGCATTACCAAGTATCATGGAGAGATTAAAAAACAAAAAAGCAATTGAAGTACAAAAGAAAAATGAAATTAAAAAATATGTACTAAGCTCTGGAAATGCTGGTACTTCTAAACATACTACCATTAATTCCTTTTCAAACGCTGGACCTTCTAAAAGTGCAACCATAAATTCTGCTACAAGTGCTGGAGTATCTAAAATTGCAAGTATTCATTCTTTTTCAAATGCTGGAATATCTAAAAACGCCAGCATTCATTCTTTTACAAGTGCTTGTTTACCTAAAAGTACATACATTATTTCGTCTGCAAGTGCTGGTACAAAAAATAATTCTACCAATGCTGGTTTATCTAAAAATACAAGCATAAATACCTCGCTAGCTGGAGTATCTAATATAAATTCATCAGTTGCTGGAACATCTAAAAACGCAAGCATTAATACACCTGGAACATCTAAAAATCCAGCTGTAAATATCCTAGGTCCAGAATTCGCTTACATAACGCCTCCAGAAGTCCTAATGGCAGATCACAACTTGAACAGATTAATAGAATCTCAGACCGGCAAAATTTTCCAAAATTTCGTAAAGACTGGGCAATTTTTTCCATAAATAAATGATTAAAAGTGGCTCAAATTTCACTTACTACTTATAAAATTAACTAGCTGTGCGGTTTTACCCCCGTGGAACGTTATCCCGTGGGAATTTTGGGATAAAACATGATTTTTATATATTATTAATAAATTGTAGAGCAACATGGTTTCAGCCGTGTAGTTCCCGTTCCCGTGGGAATTTCGGGATAAAACATAGCCTGTACCAAATTTCAAGTCAATCGGTTCAGTAGTTTAGCTGTGAAAAAGTAACAGACAGACAGAGTTATTTTCGCATTTATAATATTAGTTAGGATGTTGTATTCTTAATTGGTAGAACATTCCTAAACGTTAAGACTAGTCAATTTCTAATAAAAGAAAATTAGGGTAGTTGATTTAAAAATAGTTATTTATGGTACAAGCGAGGTAAGTTGGTGATTACTTCCGAGGCGCTATTGACGGCTCGGGCTTCAATAGCGCCTCGGAAGTAATCACCAACTTACCTCGCTTGTACTATAAATAACTTTTTTTTTTAATTTTTGTGTGTAAAGTCGACCAACCCGCACTCGGCCTGTGGTTGACTAAGGCCTGATCACCCTCATTCAGGGTAGGCTCGAGTCCCTCGGTGAGGACATATATGAGCTGATGATGATGATGAAACTATTTCGTAAAGTCAAGTCAGTTTACGAATGTTACATTTTCCTGAATTTCAAAATACCGTTTTATTTTTCATAACGCAATATACTAAACCTAAGAACAGCGCGTTCACCCCATGAAGTTATAGATAAAAATGGAGCCCACACTTGGAACAACAGCTTGAGTCAAATACCTACGTCTCTGTGGGCCGACCGATCTCTCTTTTTAGTGTGGACTTTGCAGATTCTCTCTTTCTAGAGGTTACCCTAGTTAGAAAGAGAGAGTCTGCCCACAGAGACGCGATAGTGATACATAGGTTATGCTTCAAGTAGGTATTCGAAGTGTGGACTAACTTTTTTTTTATAACTTCATGGTTCAACCCAAGATACTCTTCAGCTTTATAACATTAGTACCTACTTATAGATTTAAGCTAAGCATTTACTGAACTTATTTAAGTAAGTAAATATTCTTCTTTCACGACCTTTATGTAACTTTACTCACCAAGTAAAGTTAGTGTTGTCTTTTTCTTACTTTATATCAAGTGACCAAGACAAAACTTGTGAGTACTACTCGGTATGTTACTTGAAGATGGTGAAATAGGCCCTAAGTATTTTTATTGTCATTTAGTCATCGCTCTATAGCCTAGAAATAAGTAATTATGTACAAGTTTTATATGATATACACTATTTTTATAAATATTTTATTCTTGATGTTAATTTTTACCTAAGTACTTATATCTTTTATTAAAAAATATACATATTTACTACCGATTATAAACTTTTATTTTACTTTATCTTCTATCCTTTCCTATATTTTATACCTTACTAGCCGTGCCCCGCGGTGTTACCTTATCCCGTAGGATTTTCGGGATAAAAAGTATCCTATGTGTTATTCCTAGTTATAAGGAACATCTGTACCAAATTTAATCTAAATCGATACAGTAGTTTTTGCGTTAGAGTAACAAACATCCAAACTTTCGCATTTATAATTTTAGTAGGATTTGGTCTATTTCTGAAGAGACTCATTTATTTTTTTATTTATTTATTTATTATAAAAACAACAATAAGCTTACAGCTAAGATGCCAAAGCGCTTAAGTTGCTAGTATCTTCACATATTAAACTTACATACAAAGACAAATAACATAAAATAATAAAACATATAATACAAAACAATTAAAAATAGAGATCAATAGAAAATAAAAGAAATGTAAAATATAAAAAAAAAATAGCCTTATAGCCTTATGTATGATTGTTCTACAGTTACGATGGTTTGAATATGATCCTTAGCCAAGAAAATCGTCTCGTATTGCGAGGAGTGCTCGACGTGCTCGTCCATAGGACTGCGTTGTTGGGATCACCGAAAAAAACAATCTTTGAACGAAAATTTACCCAAGTGTGCGATTTCTTTGCTCTCAAGCTCAAACGTTTAAAATAAGTAACGATGACATTATAAATGTCATTTACAGTAAGAGCTTCATTTGGATGCCTAACACATCCACCGTACTCTCTGGACCGTGCTCCAATATTTTTCGAAAGGATAACTTCGAAGAAGAAGTGAGTAACGATGACATTAAAGATGTCATTTTCAAAAATTTAATTGTTTATCGTATAAATTATATATCATATGAATTCTGTACCGGTATTAAGACAGGACATTCTACTTACGCACATCTCGGCACAAAACGTTAGCGTGTTTTAATTTGACGTGTGGCGCCATCTATGAGTGGAGCTGTGAACTAAGTAGAAAAACGGCGAGGGTGAAAAGTGTACCGGGTGTTTGGTAGAGGGTTGACCAAGCGTGTTGGGCGTGTACCTGTGTCTATTTGGGAGATACAATTTGGACAAAAAAATAAAAAAATATCGCCATAATTGTATTTCACCCAACCCTTCTCCTTTTATACCCGTTCTTAGTCGCTCAATTAGCACTACCTGTAACGAGTGATTTCCGATCCAATTGTTCTTTTGGCTTTACTGTAATGAATTTAAGGGTTATGGATTAGCTTAAAGTGTTATCTGAAAGCTGACAGTGTGCACTTCAATTCAGTATACAGGGTGTCCGGGCATCGATGTCGGATACTTTAAGGGGGTAAAATATGGTATTTTTTATCGACAAGCCAGAGAAAATTGGAATCGTGATAATTCCAATTTTCTCTGGCTACCTCCATTACAAAATGGCAGCCATTTTGTTTTTTTTCAACCCGACGCGCGGGTGCTTGTACTGATTTAGTCATTGCTATCCATGTAAACGTCCTAGGAAGATGAAAGATGTCTCATTTGAAAGTAAATAATGTGAGGTGTGTAATTGAATGTAAGATTTTATTCCATATCTTTATTATAAAATTACAAAAAAACATTACTAAAATAAAAATCAATATTTTTTTTTCATATTTTTACTATTTTTTTGTTAAAATTTGACCTATTAACTTACGTTTTTCATCTTGTTTTTTGATAGTACAGAATATTTACTTAAAAAAGAATCATACATCTTATTTATTTATTTATTATAAAAACAACAATAAGCTTACAGCTAAGATGCCAAAGCGCTTAAGTTGATAGTATCTACACATATTAAACTTACATACAAAGACAAATAACATAAAATAATAAAACATATAATACAAAACAATTAAAAATAGAAAATAAAAGAAATGTAAAATATAAAAAAAACTGAACAGAACCAAAACAATACAGACAAGGTGAAACTTAAACTTAATGGTAACTTTCTAAAATGGCTGGACCGATTTTAACGGAACTTTCACTCACTGATAGTCTAAGGTCGCATTCGACGACACTCGAATAACTATACCAAGAATAACGTATTCAACGATTTTATTCTCGAATTAATCAACAGTCGTTTTTCCATGCAATCCAACGAATAGCGGAGTGAATGTGAACGAATGTAATACCCGGCAAAAAACGTTCTGCAACCGCGAGAATGTAGAAGTATGGGGATGAGAGTATCCCCATTGAAAAGGGAGGATCCTCCGACCAGTCGGGTGTTGTGTCTGGTGGGCAGCTGCCCGACGGTTGTAGTCGGGCTCTCGTATACATAGTCAATTGCACTGTAAATTTCGCTTGCGCGATTCAGGACTCTTCAGTTATTTCCCTCAGTTGCGGATAGATGTCGCTGTTAGTACTTAGTTCCTATGTGGCGTGCAGATGTCGCCACAGAAGCATAACGCATGTCAACTCTCATTTGTCGTATTACAGCGCGTAAAGTTTACTTATATCAATGTCAGTATATGGAACAGCTGACTACAGAACGAAATTTTCTTATTCTTGGAATCTGGGGGCACGGCAGTGCCCCCGACCAAGTCGAGCGCGAAGCAAACACTGCCGTACCATCCTTTACAGGAACCATTTCGCCGCATTTTCAGGCCCCTATTTGAGAACCTCTGGATAAGACCAGAACGCTGAAATTTTCGTCATCTAGTAAGCTATACAGTCACATACTTAAAATAAAATTTCAAGTCTGTAGGTCATTTAGTTCCGAAGTTAAGCGAAAGCAAAGTTTCGTATTTATGACAGACACTCACTCACTCACTGACTCATGATCATCAAAATAGAACTAGTACTTCCCATGAACTCAGAGAGCTGAAATTTGGTACAGAGTTAGGGTTTAATGGCCACATAAAGGGAAAACTATAAAAACTAGGATAATCGAACGGAAACGGGAGTTATACGGGATCGGGAATTGTAACTCAAGAACGGCTGAACTGATTTGGCTGAAAATTGGTGGGGAGGTAGCTTAGAACCAGGAAAAGGACATAGGATATTTTTAATCCTGAAATTCCCACGGGAATGGGAACAGGAATTTATAACTCAAGAACGGCTAAATCGATTTGGCTAAAAATAGGTGAGGAGGTAGCTTAGAACTAGGAAAAGCACATAGAATACTTTTTATCCCGAATTTCCCACGGGAACGGGAACTACGCGGGTGAAACCGCGGGGCGCTGCTAGTGTAATAATAAAATACTACTCCAGAAGAAAAAATGTGTCAAATAAGAAAATCTAATAAAATAAATCAATATGACCACGTTTCAACAAAAAGAAATGAAATCCCACCAAAAACATACTGTAAAAAACTAGCCAAGTCTCGATGGAGCTGCTTGTTTATCTCTAAAAAGTAATGAAATCTAGACAAACTCGTGCCAAGTCTAAGGTTCCTTACTGCGATTTCTTTATTATTATAGTTAATGTTGTGTGACTTGGCCGTTGAAAATTGTTTATAACGTTAGTAGTGGGTACATCAATTTTGTTTACACGTAATGTTATAACATCATTAAAATACGCAGCTTTATCGAGCCTACAATTGACTGGATATTGAATCAACGTTTTCCAATTGGCGATTTTCTATCGTCAATGGGTAGCGGTTTTGGCGACAGATTGGTGCAACGGTGTCATGGAGCACCTAGTTTTGTACCCTTGTGTACCCTTTAACGGCCAAGTCACACAACATTAACTATAATAATAAAGAAATCGCAGTAAGGAACCTTAGACTTGGCACGAGTTTGTCTAGATTTCATTACTTTTTAGAGATAAACAAGCAGCTCCATCGAGACTTGGCTAGTTTTTTACAGTATGTTTTTGGTGGGATATTTTTTTCATTGATATACTAAGATTTTTTTATTCCCTGCTATATTGGTGGTATAGTGACTATTCTCGAAGACTCGTTATTCCTCGAATTGTAGTTGGTTTAACGTGGAATTGTGTTATTCTCGAGTAAGTAGCGTTTTACTCCTAGAATAAAATTTATTCCAGTTTGGTCGAATCCGCCTTTAGGTAGGTATAAGTTGGATGCCGACTGCAGACAGCAGCAACAGACCACACGTCGCCGCGCCACTACTGGTTTGTATGAATTTCTATGAAATAATTTTATTTATTTATTTAATAGGAGATCGAACAGCTTTTCTTAACAGTATAAGTGTTAATTAAGTTTAGAGACAGAGAGCCAATTATAGGATCTCACGTATATAACATTCATAGTGGGTGACATGAAGCTAGCTTCGGGTGGTCGTTAGCACTATTAGTGCCAACGACAACCGCGGGTGGCCGATGGGAATAAACCAAACTAAATTTAATAGAAATATTTTTATTTACAACATACAAAATTAATAATACAAAATAAAGAATAATCTTAAAATATATTCTTTAACAAATTATAATTATTATCTTAACAATACAACATTTATTAAAACTAACAAGCCATTTCTGATAATATATGTAAATAAATGATAAGTGAAACTTTAACTTATAAAAATATACGGGTTATTCCTATCTGATCACAAAATCATCAATTTAAAATATTATTTTTTGTCTTGTTCTGCTAGGCTAGCATGACTTTGCCGTAGTAGAAATCCCCCTCGGGATCCTACGGCACCCCAATGTAACGCGGACGGAAGTCGCTGTGTTTGTAGTGGGTAGGCCCGGCCCTTCTGGCTGGGAGAGCCCTACATGCCCCGTGTGTCCTCCCAATATCGGCTCACGGTGGTATGCAGTTCTATGCATTTTCACTGCGTTAAAAAAAAAAGGCTAGCATGACTTCGAATACGCGATAGATAACGATTTATTGACGTTCAACTGTAAACATTTTATAAAAGTACCCGCCATATTGAATTTTACTACGTGATTAATTTCATGACATTTGGTCATGCTCGCGAAATCGATATAAGTATGTAGCTATTTATTGACATCCAACTGTCAAAATATAATAAATATAGCCACCATATTTAATTTTTCATATCGTACCACGCCATAATTCATTTGGTTATGCTCGCGAAATCGATATTATATCGTGGTGTCGATATATTTTATCACGCACAGTCATGCTAGGGGGCTGGGTGTTTTATCACTATCACTACTTAGTATAAAACAAAGTCGCTTCTCGCTGTAAGAAAAAAAATCACTATTATTTATTTTTCCTATCTATTACCTATTTTGCGATCAGATACCACCTATTATAATCATGTGATCAGAGGAATAACCCAATAACTATAAAGAATATAATAATGAAAAATCTTAACAAAATCATCTTAAGTATACATAAATATAATTTTTTCTCAAATTTATTTATCTATATAACTATTGAGCGCCTATATCACGACCTTTAAGTAAGTTTACTCACCAAGTAAAGACAGTTTTATCTCTTTCTTACTTTATATCAAGTGACAAAGACAAAACTTGTGAGTAAACGGAACGTTACTTGAAGATGGTGAAATAGGTCCTAATGCTGTTATGCATCGATCCCACCGCGGGTGAGTGAGCGATGAACTATCAGCTAGTTTCTCGCCCAAGAAAAGGACAGTGAATGTACATTCCGTGTGAACGAAAGAGATGCATATATTCATTGTTACTTCGCTAGCTGTTCACAATGTTGGCGAGTAATTGCTTTTATAGTTTCGTCGCTGAGCGAGTTTTTTTTTAATTTAAGTAATTAAATTACAAAAAAAAATGCACATTATTAAAAACATTATTTTTCTGCCAAACTGACATGCAGTTTTTTGGCAGACAGAAGGGCTTATAAAATTAGTTGAAGAGTTTATTTTTGTCGCTCAGCGATAAAACTAGTGAAACGAGTACTCGCTCACTCGCCCGGCGAGTACTCTCTTATCGCTGGCGGGTGGGACCACTGCCTTAGCGATGGATTTTCATAAAATAGGGTTCAAATGACCCATTTCTTTTATATATTTCTTTATCATAGGGCTGATTTTTCCATCGCCAGATAACTTTATTCAATTCTTGATTTTTGGCTCCTGGAGGGCGTCAAATCACATCTCTGCCAATGTCAAGTCAATGCCAAACCAATAAAAGATAAATTTGAATGAGCGGTACTGAATGAAAATGATCGGTTTATTCTTCTGAGCAGTTTCTCTAAAAATAAATATGTTTAGTATAACTTTATTCGACGAATAACCTTGAAATTTTGACAGTTATTTCATACAAAATCTGTCAAACGTCAATTTTATTCGTCAAATAAGTTATCTGGCGATGGATAAATCGGCCCTTGTAACAATAAATCGGTCACTGATTATCGCAATAATTTTATCCCCATATTCCTACGGGAACGGGAACTACCATAAATACTTCGTTACAACCCAACTATGTGTTCGTCATTATTGTCATGTCTCATCAATACTGATTCCGGGTTCGTTTCAACTGAAAAAAAAAAACAAATTAATTAATTTCAGACATTATACATTACATTTATATTAATAAAGTTAAAAAGACATTAAAATTATAAGATTGAAAATATAAATTACAAAAAACAAAACAAATTATAAAAATTATAGATTTTTAAAATTTAATAATCCCAACTAATATTATAATACTAATATTAAGTAACTATGTCTGTCTGTCTGTTACCTTTTCACGGCTAAACTACTGAACCGATTGACTTGAAATTTGGTACAGGGGTAGCTTATGGTCCGGGGAAGGACATAGGATGTTTTATCCCGAAATTCCTGCAGGAACGGGAACTACGCGGGTGAAACCGCGGGGCACAGCCAGTAAAGAAATAAAAAGTAAGCTTTTTCGAGCTGGGGAAGAAAAGTTATAGAAAGGAGACATACCATTGATATGGTTATTGGGAATTTTAGTTACTCACCAAGTAAAGTTAGTTTTGTCTCTTTCCTTCTCTATATCAAGTGACAAAGACAAAACATGTGAGTTCTCGTAACGTTACTTGAAGAAGGTGAAATTGGCCCTAAATATTATGAAACATAGTCGCTGTCTGTCTGTCCCTATGTATGCTAATATCTTTAAAACTACGCAACGAAAAAAAAAGTGAAGCCGTTTTTTGAAGTGAAAACTTCTTTAGCGGCGCTGAGCACTTTTTTTGTATGGGTAAAAACTTTCAAACTCGCGTCAGGGTCACGTGATGCTGATCGAAAAAGCGTAAGATCGAGGGGAAGGGAGAGGAACATATAAATTGTCATATTTGTGTACGATAGCGCAATAAATAAACATTGTATTCTACCTCATAAATGATAGTACTTTTATACTTATAATTAAACACAACGTTAATATTGAAGTTTTCACTTCTGCCGGCACTCCCGGAGTGCTACCTTTTTTTTTTTAATAGATAGTGATTCAAGAGGAAGGTTTTTAGTATAATTTTATAAACAAATCAATTTCAAAATAAGATTATCAAAAATATTGTTTAAAATTCAATTACCTAAGTTTTAAAAGATAAGTTTATATAAACTCTATTATTACTAATAAAAAAACTAACATAAATCGTAATTTTAATATTCATAATTTTTAAATTGTAACCAAAAATTTTGTCTCAGTTTGTTCTTACTAACATTACTAACATACTAATATTCTCATCACTTAAAATATTTATTCCTATAATACAGCGATGGCTATGGAAGAGCGGAATTCTTCTGGCACAAGTGTTTTAATACGCTTAAAAGAAGATTCCAACATAATAATAAGATATATGTAAACTTTTTAAAGAAATAAATATTTTTATTTTTTTTTTATTTTTTTATTTGAAACAGGTACTACGCGTTCGAAACCGTGGGGCGCTGCTAGTTTGTTAACAAGCAAGATCATGGATAGATTAAATATTGAGTACGACCTCGATGGCAGGCACCATGCCGGACCACCATCCGTAAGGTTGTCGGTGAATATTTGTGTGAACCACAAATGTTTGTCTCGGTCTGTGTGTGTGTGAATGAGTGTGTGCGTAGTTTCTGATACCCTAGATACAAGTTACGGACTTAGTTAGGGGTCAGTTACTGTAATGAGATGATGGAGGGAACGATTATGTTATGTTACTTTGGTAGAAGACGGAGGAATATTTGTAATTCTTACCATCCTTGTTACATTTGTCGGCGTACATGACTACACTGATCAAGGACACAGGACGTTCAGGGATAGATTCCTGATGTTCATCTACACACAAAAAAATAAAAATAAAATAAATATAGCACGGTCGTAAAGTCGTAATAGGGTTTTAAAAATAAACAAATTGAAATTCTAATTACTCCGTCAGATAGATTTCGAAAAAATATTAGACACGTATTTTTTGTTTCATCAAATTAATAAAACTGTCCTAATTATAACGCATTAAAGTTTAGGTGTGGGGGCTTGTGACGTCAACTGTTGGTGAAAATTGCAGCAACCTGTGACGTTTCACGAGTTTTCGACGCACTGTATCGTCTTAATTATTTGTTTACATGAAAATAAAAAAAATACGCGTCCAATTTTTTTTTAAATCTATGAGACGGACTAATATTTTTTTTTAGTCAACTACCCTATTCACAGAGAATCTCGTACGTTGACCTGTAGCTATCTATCTCTGTCGCACCTGCGTAAATTATAATGCGTCCCGCTCGCACGGATGCAATGGCGCGTTCATTATAATTTACGCAGGTGCGACAGAGATAGATAGCTACAGGTCAACGTACGATATTTCATGTGAATTACGACCGGACTTTTAAACGTTTAGGGTCACTTCATACTAGCGAGTCGAAGCGTATCGAAGCGAAGCGTCCAAAACTGAACATTACAATTTCAACCTTAACTCCACAGCGTACATCACACATTACTTCTGTCGTCTTATTTGCGTTACATTTTAAACCTAGTTTAACAAAACCTGCCTCCCTAGTATGACTGTGCGTGATAAAATATATCGACACCATGATATAATATGATTTCGCCAGCATGACCAAATGTATGGCGTGCTACGATATGATAAAATTAAAAATGGCGGGTATTTTTATCATCTTTTGACAGTTGGATGTCGATAAATAACTATATCGATTTCGGGAGCATGACCAAATGTGATAATATTTAATTACATATTTAAATATATTTAATTTTTCACGCGCTAAAACTTAATATGGCGGGTTTCTTTTATCATATTTTGACAGTTGGATGTCGATAAATCGCTATATCTATCGCGTTTTCGAAGTCTATGCTAGCCCGGCTAGTAAGCATTTGACACCTTGTCAGTCAAATCTGTCACTTTAGTCTTTTGACAGTATTGAAAATTGTACTTAGATCGGATTGTAAAACCTGGTTTAGTGCTTAACCAGACTAAAAATGCAACGCAAATAAGGCAGCTTATGTTTTAAAAGCGAATCAGAGAATTCCGAAGAGTTCTTTTTAAAAATCTCAGAAGTAATTTGTGCGTTACGGTGTGGAGTTAAGGTTCAATTTGTTATGTTTAGTTTTGGAAACTTCGCTGGACTTCGACTCAGTGCTAGTATAAATTGACCTTTATTGTCAAAAACACAAGAAAAAACAAAAAGACATACAGAGGGTAACTTAAAATTAAGGGTAATACGATGTAACAAAATATATAAAATATGTAAAAAAATATATAACTGAATTATTAAAACCTTTTTTTAAATCAAATTTTTTCCTATCTTCCCCCATAAAGGATAAAGCCGGTGCAGATAGCAATAAATACCTTTTTTACGTAAAAAAACTATAAACTAATTTAGATGAATTTTGATACAGAAGTTTTTTATAACTAGCAACATTATATCATTGAACTATGACGTAACAAAAAAAGTATAAAATTGATAAAGGTATAAGGGAAGGTTCATATCTGACGGAACATGCGTCGCGTATTATCGGTCGCGTAACGCCAGAACAGACAAATGTATAGTAAAACACTCGACCGTTCACACTCAACGCACTAACGTATAATCGGTTGAGTGTGAACGGTCAAGTGTTTTTCTAACCGACTGCAGACAGCAGCAGCAGACCACACGTCGCCGCGTCACTACTGGTTTGAATTTTGAAAATTCTATGAAATTACATTCGTAGAGACAGCGGTGGATTTACACTAGGGGCAGTCGGGGCAAGTGCCCAGGGCGGCAAATGTTTTAGGGCGGAAAATTTTTGAAAGTGAAAAGTAAAATTCTAATAATAGGGCGGACTTTTTTCTGGTGCCCAGGAGCGGCATTGAGTTTAAATCCGGCCCTGCGTAGAGACATGAAGCTAGCTACGCGTCGCCGAGCAACAGACGGCGAAGTGTCATGATGACGTTAGGCGGCGACGTGTGGTCTGCTGCTGCTGTCTGCAGTCGGCTACCAACTTATAAATAATAATAAAATATTGATATCTTTGATTTACACGAACACTACACATTGAAATAAAACACAGAAGACTTCTTCTGTGATCACGGGTTCTGTAAAGAATCCGAAACGTCAGAAAATGTAAAACAAAATATAACCACGACAAAAATCTGTTTAAGTGTTTTATTTCAATAATAAAATAACTTGTGAAATAACAAATTATACAAACCAAAGGCCCGGTGATAACCTCCCATTTTGAAAACATGTTGTTTCAGTAACACCTTGTTAAAAAACTCTTCGCCACAAACGCATACATTTCCTTTCTTTTTAAAATTTTCTCCATCATATGTATGATCTCTACATATATGATTCTTTACTTCAATTCTGTCCGTACATATCTCTCTACACAACACACATAAGTCTATACAAGTCGGTACACATAGACCTTTTAATGAATTATGCATGTAATATTTACGAGAGCTGCCTCGATGATTCAAAAATGCATTTTTGATTATTTTCCCAGCATTTTTAACATTTTTTATCGGTCTAGCGTAGTGGTTCTGCAAATGTTTATTAAATAAAGTACGTTTCAGGCTTCTGTAGTTACAATCGTCGCAGTTGTAGTACTTTTTGTGACTCTCGCAGTGTTCCAACAAGGCTTTCTTGCTCGGTTGGTTTTTAAGGCATATATCACAGAATGTTACGCTCGGTATCTCATGGTTTTGTAAGTGATGCCACGCCGCTTTCAGTTTAGTATCTTTAAAACATATCGGACATGTGAACAGCTTTTGGTTTTTCGTTGCAAAAACGTATAAATGAAAGTACATTATGTGTACGGCTAATAATTCTTTGTTAAAGAACAAGTTTTGACAGTAATTACAGACAAATATTTCTCTTTCTATTCTCGTCGCGTCGGGTGAACTGAACAGATGATTTGTTTTAATGTGGCTTAGTAACTGCGTATAGTTATCAAATAAGGTCATACATACCTGAAAATATAAAGAAATTGGTTGTTATTATGTGTGAACCACAAATGTTTATCTCGGTCTGTGTGTATGAATGTGTGTGTCCGTAGTTTGTGATACCCTAGATACAGGTAATGAACATAGTTAGGGGTCAGTCGGTGTAATGAGGTGATAGAGGGATTGATTATGTTATTATGTGTGAACCACAAATGTTTATCTCGGTCTGTGTGTATGAATGTTTGTGTCCGTAGTTTGTGATACCCTAGATACAGGTAATGAACATAGTTAGGGGTCAGTCGGTGTAATGAGGTGATAGAGGGATTGATTATGTTATTATGTGTGACCCACAAATGTTTATCTCGGTCTGTGTGTATGAATGTGTGTGTCCATAGTTTGTGATACCCTAGATACAGGTAATGAACATAGTTAGGGGTCAGTCGGTGTAATGATTTGATAGAGGGATTGATTATGTTATTATGTGTGATCCACAAATGTTTATCTCGGTCTGTGTGTATGAATGTGTGTGTCCGTAGTTTGTGATACCCTAGATACAGGTAATGAACATAGTTAGGGGTCAGTCGGTGTAATGAGGTGATAGAGGGATTGATTATACATGTATGTGTTGGTTTCCAAGTAGAAATAGTCGAACTTTGACATGTTTATTCATGGATACAGTCAGAGAGAAATAGACGGATATAGTATAGACTACTTTATATCCCAACGACAGGTAGAGATATGTATGTCAAACAAGATGTTAATATCTTATTAGTTTTTGTTACCAATATGAGTAAAAATTACTTACAGTACAATACTTTTCAGGATATTCACTAATTAATGTCGCTATTTCATCCGAATGCACATTCCGTTTGTGTATTTCAACGTCTGTTTCGGTATGCCATTTAGCGTTGTCCGAGGAACATAAATCACAGCTATACGAGGTGACTAATTTAATAACTATAGCCTTCGGTTTGTTCGGCACTCTCACAAGATCTCTGAACGAACGAAACATTTTTTAAGTTTTTATCTAAATTATGATTAATTTGAACATTTGTTTGTAATTGTTTCTCAAAATGAATAAATAAATAATAGTCTTGACGCGAGGCCACCACAGCCACAATCACAACACAACAGCAGCGTAATCGGGTAAATCCATGAAGTTGTAGGTAAAAAATGGAGCCCACACTTGGAACAACAGCTTGAGTCAAATACCTACGTCTCTGTGGGCCGATCTCTATTTTTAGTCAGACTCTCTCTTTCTAGAGGTCACCTTAGTTAGAAAGAGAGAGCCTGCCCGCAGAGAGCGCGATAGTGATACATAGGTTATGTTATGCTTCAAGTAGGTATTCGAAGTGTGGACTCCATTTTTACCTTTAACTTCATGGGTAAATCGGGTAACGGTAGGGATGCCAGTGCATTCGAATTTTTTACACAGCTAGATTCGTATAAATTGTGTTCATAAAAAATACTAAACAATTATGTAATGCAGTGGTTCTCAAACTTTTTTGGTAACGGACCCCTTTTGGAAAGCGATATACTTGATGGAACCCTATTTGAAGTATACCCGCGCCTTGTCAGTACGGTCGACCAGAGAGGGGTGTTTTTTTTTTTCTAAATTCTTGCGGAACCCTTACAGGAGCATCGTGGAACCCTAGGGTTCCGCGGAGCACACTTTGAGAATCGCTGATGTAATGTATGTATATATTATTTTAAAAATAAGATATACACAATATATTAATGTTTATTATACATTAAGTTTAATCTTCTAAATTATTCATTAGATAGGGGAAAAGATTAAAGGAACTTTAAAATTGCACCCAAAGATTGTAAATAATTGTGTAGTTTAGATGCTCTATGTCTCATTGATAGAAAAGCAAAGGATTTTTCTTAAATATTTTTTTAAACATAGACAACATACAATCTGCACTCTCCTCCGGCCACACTTATCGCGATAACACGAATAACCAGTGCTGTGTCGCATCAGCGGCGTCACAGCGGATACTGAGTCTGCTCCACTACATCGTAAGCTATTTTATATTATAACATTATTCTGTATTTTTTTATTTTGTATTAGATGTGGAAATAAACATTTACGTTGTCACGACACGTCTGGCCAAGAATTCGTCCTATCGCGAATTAGTTCCACGAACTTAAATGCTCTTCGCTCGCTGTCGGTAAATTGGCGCATAATCAAAGGATTTTGTCGCGACAGTTTCGCACGACAGTGTGGCCTTGAGAGTGTCTGCAAAATAAATAAGAATTATTTGACAATTTATTGCACACATTTTGTAAATATTTTTACCATCTAGCAACCCTAAACCATAGATTTGCGCTTTTGACATTGACAGCGAACTTCAGAATAATATTGCCATTTGCAATCAATCTGCCAATGTCAAAAATCTGGCTACTAGAACCATTGAGCCACTTATAATTCGCATAATAGCAGCGTTTTACCTGAAATAAAACGCATATTAAAATACTTACCTAACTGGAAGCTTTATTGAGAATAGCATTTCCGTTTCCGTCGATTACCTACCAGTTTTTTAAGACTTTTAACGACCTTGTTTCCGGTCAAGTGGCGCCACCTGGCGGTTTCGCGCCATTTTGTTTTATAAAATGAGCGGCGACATTTTGTCATTGGCTCAATTTTCACCAGGCAGGAATTAAAGTAGAAGCTTCCAGTTAGGTAAGTATTTTAATATGCGTTTTATTTCAGGTAAAACGCTGCTATTAAACAACTTGACCGTAACTGGAAGCTTTATTGAGATCTGTTTATTATCGCCTGGTGACGCCACTTATTGTACCTATTGTGTGATAATATTAACGCCAATGTGATATGAAATAAAAACACAATTTTTTTTTTACAACTATTTTTTAATATTTCAATTACAAATAACGAAAAATGTTTCCTTCAACTGAATATGAAATAAATCACATCAAAATTAATTAACGGGTGTAAATAAATGTGTAACCTTCTGTGAATCACCACTACTCATTACTTCACGTTGATAAAAACGTTGAAATGTATTAGCTGATCGCCAGTTGCCACGTGCCAAGATATCATCAATGGAGTCGTTTTCCAGCCAGCTTTTAGAAGCCACTGCAGAACGAAAACTTCCCGGCGCTGCTGTAATATTTGCTTCCTTTAATAGAGTTTTTACCCAGCCTGCTATTACTGTACGTGAGGCAGATTTAGCAACTCCTCTAACTGTAATAAAAAGATTAAAGGTGTTCGAAGCAACGCGTCTTTCATTTAATAAAGCTATTGTCCTTTCAATCCAATACACTGGATCTAGGTTACGGTTTTCAGTATTTACAAGAAGCTTCCATCCTGACTGTCTGTAGTTACTACTGTCAGTTTTTGAACCAAATTGCGGCCAAAATAATATACTGTCATTTGATCTCACACAATGATTAGGATCAACACATAATAATGTCAAATCATGTATGCGTCTTCCAGAACAAAGCAATAACAAGGTAGCTGTATGTCGTGATGTTTGAAACAAATTATTTATGTCTATTGTGTAGTTACTTAAATATGAACTTAATTTACTAACGTCCCAAATAGGTCCTTTAGGATTCTTCGGGTTTTTTAAAGAGATTGATTTAAGAATGTGTTTGACAAGTACATGTGAACTTAAGTGACTCGACTGTTCAGTGTTACATAAGGTAGACACTACAGATTTATGCAATAATATAGTATTATAAGACAAATTATTAACTAAATATAAATCTGATAAGAACTGAGCTAGTTGAGAAGCAGTGGGATTAATAGGATTTATATTTTTACTATTAGACCAGGATATCCATCGCTTCCACGCCACTTCGTAGGTTTTTAAAGTGGACTTACGCCATGAATTTTTAAGTAAAGATATCTGTTCTGGGTTCCATGTTTTTACCGTTTCAGACCACCCCCACACTTCCAAACTTCGAGAGTTAAGTTTTCGATTTTTGGTGGTGGGAGTCCGGTCGATGTGTCGATCAGATGTCTCTGAAGATTGTATAGAGTTAGTGGGGCTTCGAGTGCTTTTGCTTTGAGGTCGGCTCGCCAAAACACTTTCTGCCACCGAGGGACTATTATTAAGAAGATCCCTGTCGACTGATTTAGATGCGTCAGGACTTTGGGAACAAGAAATGGGGGTGGAAATATCCACGCCAGAGGGTAGTTCCATGGAACGCTGAATGCGTCGTGAAATAAGGCTTGTGGATCTTTTAAATCTCGGGACACATAGTTGAATACCACATGAGCGGTTTTCGACGCAAACAGGTCTATCACTGGAACTCCCCACTTTGCAAACACTATTTCTGCTCCTGTTGGTAATAGGTGCCATTCGGGAGGTTGGCGAAGACGGGACAGATGGTCCGCCTGAATATTGTATCTGCCTGGGAGATAATGAATTTGGAACTGAATTTGATGCTTGTCTACTAATTCTAGAATTTGATAGGTTATGTTTAATAGATGTAATGATTTCGTACCTCCTTCCTTCCTCAGATAAGCGACTGCAACTTTGTTGTCGCATTGAATGAGGATTGAGCTGCCTCTCAGTGTCGGTGCGAAACTCTGAAGGACATGCAGTATTGCCAACATCTCCTTTTGGTTGCAGTGCAGATGTTCTTCTTCTGGTAGCCAATTGCCCCAGGTAGCTTGATCGTTGACCTGTGCACCCCAACCCTGGTCGGAGGCGTCTGTTACAATAAAATGTTGAGGCGGTGGGCTGTGTAACGGTGTTGTTAACTGGCAGTTTTGCAGCCACCAGTGCATTTCGTCCGAGACTGTTTTCGGCAATGAATAATGCTTCAATGGTAGGTCTGGCAGAGAGTTCATAAACCTTATCAGATGTTTGTGATGGAGGCGACCTCGTGGAACAACAAAACTTGCAAAGTTGAGAAGACCTATTATTTTCTGTAAATCTTTGATGGATAACTTCTTTTCTTCGAGAACTACCTTTATTTTTTCCTTTAGAACTATGACTTTTTCCTCTGGCAAGGCTTTCAGATTGTTCCAAGGATTCCATAGTATCCCTAGATAAATAAGGTTTCGTTGCGGGTGTAAGATCGTTTTTTTTTTTTTTTGAAATTTATTTGCCATCCTAGGGTTTGCAGTGTTTGTATGACTATATGTACCTGAACACGAAGAGCATTCATATCCTGATTTACTAGTAAAAAATCGTCGAGATAAACTAGAATTCGTATATTGAACCTTTCCCTTAATATATGTGCCACCCAATTTGTTACTGTTGAAAAAACTCTTGGGGCCGTGTTGAGCCCGAATGGTAAGCACGTTATCTCTAATAGTTCGCGATTGTAAATTATGCGTAGGAAGCGTCTTTGTGATTTGGTCATTTTCAGGTGAAAATATGCTTGAGACAAATCTATTTTGCACATCCAATCGCGTGGTTGAATGAAATCTGGGATGCGATACATGTTTATTAGGTGAAATGGCTCGGTCTTCACATAATCGTTTAGCGCTTTGAGGTTGAATATTGGTCTGATTGACCCGTCGGTTTTTGGTATTAAAAACAGCGGGGTTATGAAGCTGGGAGACATTGGAGCCGATTTTAAAATTCCCTGAGATTTCATTTCTCGAATGACTGCCGTCATTTTCTCCAAAATAGGAGATTGGAATGGACAATTGATTAAATTTGGATATATTAGAAGAGGTTTTTTGAAAAAAGGTATGCGATACCCTTGGATGTACTTTAAAATGATTTCTGGTGCTCCCATTTCTTTCCACTGTTCTTGGTAATGCGCTAACTGACCGGCTTCGAATCGTTTCGAGTCATTGTTTGTAATTTCTTTTCTGACTTCCCTTGGAATTGTTTCGGATATTACCGTGTCGATTGTTGACTCCTCGGTCGGTTCGTGAACCTCGGTTATGAAAGAAACCCCTTCCACTGTGGTGGCTGGGTTGTACGCTTGAAAATTGACCTCTCGGAACATAATTTGTATGTCCATATCCACCCCGCGAGGGTGGGTTATTATAAGTTAGCTGTTGACAGCTGGGTTCGTGATGAGGGCACTGAGTTCCACGCGATGGAACTATAGATTTTGGTACGCCATGCCCCCGCGAGGGGCGGCGATTAGAATAATTAGTTTTCGTTTGAAAACTTTCGGTTTTTGGTGGCCAAAATGCTTTGCGAACCCCTCCTGCTTTTTCAAGTACAGATGTAAACCGCTCCGAATCAAACAAGTAAGTTGTAGAAGGAGGGATCTTATTTAAATACGCTTTTAGTAATGGATCACGAACTTGGCTGGTAATAGTTTCTCGGCGCATTTCTATAGTCTCGGCCCTATGTCCACAAACTAATTGCAATAGCTCAGAAGAAATTCTATGAAATTCACCATTTAGAAATAATTCCTCTATTTTAGTGCTCAAGCTGTCAAAACCTACCTCTGTACTCTTTGCCCACGAAAGGAGATTTCGAATACCGTCTTGAAGGCACTCTTTTTGTTTTAATATGCCGTAGGTTAGAGCCGCGTATGATTTATCCGCGTGAGAAAGATGACGTAAGGTGTCATATACTTTGACCTCTTCGTTTGTTTCTAACTCAATGAAACCTGGAGCGTGGTTGTACATTTTCTGTGTATCTGCGTATCTAATTTCAGACCAAGAGGTAGAACCTAGTCTCTGAACCTCAAGCAACATTTTCAAATATATATCCGAAGTTTTTGGGACAGTTGGTTCCTTTATTTTGGTTTCAATATCAAATGTAAAGCTTAAATCATCATTTAAATATCTATGATCATGATTAACAGCATGTGTGTCATCTACCTGTTCGTGAAGTTCATCACTCATTTGTGTGTAAATTGAAACACTATCCAGACATGCATCATCATTATTTCTTGATGAAGCAGCCATCTGTTTGCGTAACTCGCCTACTTCCTTAACCAACGTGTCTATTATATGGTTAGAACGCTTGGAACGCTTACGTTTTTTGTGCCGACGCGACCATCTGCGCTTATTATCCGATGGTGAGCTTGATGAAGTGCTGCTGCTGCTGCTACTACTGCTGCTCGATCGGCTGCGGTTCCGTTTTTGACTTACTCCACTCGGACCCGCCACAGCTTCTGGCTCCATAGCCGAAAAAAAATGTTCTTAGTTATCACTGTAAACAAACTGTATTAGTTCGCGTCATAAGTGTAATCTAAAAATAAAAATTTGCTAAAGAAAATATTAACTTTGTTGCAAGTGTTACACATATCACTCAATATACTTAATTTAAATAGCAAAACCATTTAAATATATTCTGTAACACAATTAGGGTAGGTAAAAGTACTAAAACGAACGGGAAAACCCGTTATAAAAGTATTAAATTAATTACAATACTCACCTGAGTCTGTCTTATAGTACAGTTAATACAGTTTAATTTATTTGCGAGCAGTTGCTGCACACGTGTTGTCACGACGGAAACACAAACGCCAATGACAAAATGTCGCCGCTCATTTTATAAAACAAAATGGCGCGAAACCGCCAGGTGGCGCCACTTGACCGGAAACAAGGTCGTTAAAAGTCTTAAAAAACTGGTAGGTAATCGACGGAAACGGAAATGCTATTCTCAATAAAGCTTCCAGTTACGGTCAAGTTGTTTAATATGATAAAATGAGATCTTAAAACATTCTTCTTTCTTTCAGAAAAATAGTTATTTGTTATACAAGAGTGCAAAGTTGCTTTTTAACCGGGGCTCAAGTTGATGACCGATCAACTTTACGGTGCCGGCCGCTACATGACGGCCGTCATGCAAATGTACGAAAATATTTTGACGTTTCGACGAAAATGGTCTAGTGACGTCATATTACGGCCGCATAAATAGGCATCGTCATCCTAGGAAAATATCAGCCATAATATAAAGTCTACCTACTGCAGACTGTAGGCATGCTATTTACCTACTTGTAATTTTTGGTTTGACATACAATTTAATAAGTGCGATGGAAAGTATAAAAACACACGCAATGTTTTTGACCCACTGTTTGCTTCTATATTTTTACGACCCGAAACTCGATAATTGACGGTTTTTGTACTTTTTGATCTAGTCATATTATATGAAAAGCGTATTTTATAAACATGCTTTTAGGTAACAATTAAAGGAAATATTGTCATCTAAAAAATACTCTGAGAAAAACAATATTATACAGAAAACTTATAAAATATATCAAGAAAACTGAACATATGTTTTCTGAATTTCACTTTTAGCATTAACTTCCATGCCTTCGGATTCTAGTAATTCGACCAATTTAGCACTAAAAATTAAACAAACTTAAAGTCCAGATCCTTATTAAGGAAATACTCATAGGAAAATTTGATTGTTATTATAATTATTATTGAAATCGAAAAAAATATAAAGTTAGAATTTGTAAAAATCACACTCAAGAAAATCGTAATTTACGTTGATAAATGATGCTCAAAACGTTATTAAAATTACCTCAAATAATAAAAGAATATTTTCTACAACAATTATACTAAAAAAAAATCTCTAAAACAAATTGTCTTTTTTTCTACAAATATTTTAAAATCATCATAAAACTACTATAAAATCGGACGCACGAAACAATTCAAATCAGTCTGCCGCGAGGCTTTTTAGAGAGAGGACGTATCGCTCCTACCGAGCGTTTGACCTTTGCGGCGCGTACGAATTTTATGCGATAACTCATCAACATGTTTTGATACTCGATAATAATTTTTGTTTTATAATTTGAATTATTTTTAAAAAAAAAATATTAACATTTATGATAACAAATAATGTTTTAGAAATAATGAGCAATAAAACAACATTATTTTAAACCGACTTCCAAAAAGGAGGAGGTTCTCAATTCGGCCGGTATGTTTTTTTTTATGAATATGTTCAACGATATCTCCGTCAATTCTGTACCGATTACTAAAATTCTTTTTTTATTCAAAAGAATGGACTTGCCGTTTGGTCCCATGTCAAGGAAACCAGGATCTAATGATGGCATTCTAGAGAAATTGAGAGGAACTTTAGAAAATCGTAGGGTGATTAGTGCATTTGTTAAGTTTTTCGTTAATTATCTTAAAGCATTATAATTAAATGAAGGTTTGGAGTCGATCTGATGATGGACCTGGAAGATAGTCGAGGGAACTCTTCAACGACTAACAGCAGTTACCTCGTGTTTGGGCTTGATTCATTTGTATCGATGAGACCTTTACAACCAGATAGGTTGTGACACTCAAAAGTAATAAAAAAAAGACTTTAAAAGCTGAAAAGTATAAAATAACAAATATTTAATTTAATACACCTTTTATGCGATGCTAATTTATACTTTTGTGTGTATGTTACCTATTGATAAGTGTGAAGTCGGTGCCAAGCCTCAAAGAAATAAAACTATTAGAAAAATAAACTACAAAATTATAATTCGAGATGACCGTTAACGAACGTTTGCCCGCTTGGATTGGTCGCATTTTTATTTTATTTATGTGCTACATCGCATAAGAGGTATTACATTACATATTTGTTATTTTATACTTTTTAGTTTTTGAAGTCGGTTTTTTTTAACAAAAAAGGAAACGAAATAATTTAGAAAGTCCTGCTTTTAGCGCTAAAAGGTTGTCCCGATAATATATGTTGTACATATACAGACGAGGCATTTTTCAAGTAGGCGTGGATGACGATATTCAAAACTATAAGGAAAGGAATATCGAAAATTGCTAGCGATTTTAATAAAAACTAAAACTGCAATTAGTATATGAAAAATCAATACCCCATTATGGCAAAAAATATATTATTCACAAGTAAGTTATAGATTTTTTTTTACTCGTATGTTGCTTTGTTTTTAAAAAGTTTCGTTACTTACCAAAAAAAAATCATGTCTTATTTTAAAAACAAAAAACTAAGTATTTGTTTTATTCATTATTCCTTGTTGTGAATAATGGAATATCGAATCGAAAGGTATTACGTAAATTATATCTAATCATATACTACCTTCTACCAATCGTAAAAAAAAATATACTCGTATTTATACTTTTGTCAATAACTTTAACACAATTTATAATTTCCAATGGATCAAAACCGTTCGGCCGGAGTATTCAGAGCGAGCGCGCCGTCACCACATAGACAGTGTGCATGCGGACACGCGTGCGCGTCTGTGTGAGTGAAATTTGAGTTGTCGCGCGGCAGATCACGGCTCTTAAACTTTTGTAGAATCTTTGTTTCTTTGTCTACACTCTACAGGATTAAAGTTTACAAATACCGTAGGAAGCAACTCAGAAGCAATCTTTGGTATTTTAAAGTTTCAACTATTCAGCATAGTTACATAGATAGATATACTTAACTCTTTATTGCCTTTCACAAATAAAACAGGTAAGTATACAAATGTATACAGTAAAAATAATAACTAAAATATAACACATAGAAAGAACAATTGGCGGCCTTATCGCTAAAAGAGATTTCTTCCAGGCAACATAAGTAGTTATTACGCTACGGATGTTGACCGGCCATTCATACATTAGAATGGCCGGTCAATGTTTTTCTTCTAAATTATGAAGGAAGCAAAGAAAAGACAATTATTGTCTTTTCTTTGGAAGCAATTGGAAGAAACTAGGAAGCAAGTTTCGACTCCATTTGAGAGGTAAATACGATTGTTGACCGGCCATTTTGACGCACACCATTTTTCGACCACTTCTTGTTAAGTATCCGATTGAGCTGAAATTTAGCATACACATGATCGTTTACAGGGCACTTAAAGTGCCCTGTAAACGATCAAATTTGCTTGGCAAATTTGTTTGTCAAACTTCACGTTTTCATCAAACAATAGCTTAAACGATCAAACCAAATATCAAACAAATTTGTTAACTTTCTAGTAGATTCGGGTTTCTCCTTTCGTGACGGGACGTCGCCGTGCCGAGCGCTCTTACAATTACAATGAGTAATTCAAATGACGCATTTTTGGCATTGACTCTAGCACTATGTATCAAGACAAAAAAAAGAAGACGATGGAGTCGAGAATGGTTGAAATTAAGAGATAAATATACCCACGAGAATTTGCTACGGGAAATATTGCGCACAGAACCTGAAGACTACGCAAACTTCCTGCGCATGGACCATAAAACTTTTGAAGATTTACTGACTATACTTCGTCCTCGTATTGAAAAAAAGGACACAGTTATGCGCAAATCTATACCAGCTTCTCAAAGGTTATCAATAACTTTGAGGTACCTGGCTAGCGGCGCCGATTTCGAAGACTTAAAATTTCAAGCCTGCGTTGCACCTCGAACATTGAGCAACATTATCATTGAAACTTGTGAAGCAATAAATGAAACACTATGCAACAATATTCAGGTAAGGTTTTATTTAAATCATACTAATTAAAATGAATAAAAATGTTTCAAGTATTTTGCTGCTGTCTCAGCTTCAGTTTCGTTATTTTGCAAGTCTGGAATGTGAATTAACGGAACGGGAGATGGAGATTGCGGAACAATAGATTGAGTGTGAGAGATAGAAGATTGAATGTACGGAACGGGAGATGGAGATTGCGGAACAGTAGATTGAGTGTGAGAGATAGGAGATTGAATGTACGGAACGGGAGATGGAGATTGCGGAACAGTAGATTGAGTGTGAGAGATAGGAGATTGAATGTACGGAACGGGAGATGGAGATGAGGAAATGGAATATTGATTGCTCGGATTTATTATTACTGAATGTCTACGAAGATTTCCTTCTTCACCTTCAAAGAGTATATCGTTGATGAACTTTTCTGCCAGTCGTCTTTGTTCTGCAGACATCCTCTCCAGTTTAAAGGCCCAGTTTCTTGCCATTGCTTGATATTCATTTTCAGGTTTTTTGAAATGATCCCTGGCTAATGTCAATAAGTCATGCTGCAAGTCCTCCCTTTTCTTCTTTTTTGATTGCACTGGATTTGTAGATGCCAAAGGTTGCGAAGCTGTTGAGGTTAAAGATTGTGATGATGATGATTCCTGGAAATAAAAACAACATTATAATAAACATTTTTCTATTTCAGGTACCCAGAACAAAAGAAAATTGGAAGATATTGGCGCGACGATTTGGAAATGCATGGAACTTTGATAATTGTATTGGAGCTGTAGATGGAAAACATATCACTTTGCAAAAACCCGAAAATTCTGGTTCCTACTATTATAACTATAAAGGATCATACAGCATAGTACTTATGGGTATAGTCAATGCAAATTATGAATTCATTATGGTTGATGTCGGTACAAATGGCAGAGTGTCAGATGGAGGGGTAATTAAAAACACAAAATTTTGGCATTGCTTTGAGAATAATCAATTACATATTCCAGAGCCAGAAGAATTGCCAAACACTAATAAAAAAATGCCTTTTGTGTTTGTAGGCGATGAAGCTTTCCAACTACTTCCAAACTTTATGAAACCTTACAATAAACAAGTGTTAAATGATAACAGAAGGATCTTTAATTATAGATTATCTCGTGCTCGACGAATAATTGAAAATGTATTTGGCATTCTTGCAAGTCGTTTTAAGATTTTCCAAAAACCTATTAAATTATCTCCAAGAAAAGCAAAAATAGTAGTAATGGCGTGTTGCCATCTACACAATTTACTTATGAAACAAAAAAATTACGTTCGACATGGAGAAATAGATGTGGAAGATTTTGTTACGGGGGCTGTTATTCCAGGTACTTGGAGAAATGAGTCAATGTTGTTAGGTATTGAGCATACTCGAGCTGGAAATAGTGCTTCTCTAGCAAAACAAGTAAGAGATGACTTTTGTGAATATTTTAATACAACGGGCGCTGTTCCATGGCAAAACAAATGTTTAGAGTAGGTATTTTTTTATGTTGTACCGTATATATTTTATATGTTATATAGCCGTGTGCTACACATCAAGCTATACAAAACCAGTTTTAGCTGACCTCGCATTGTATATGTTTTTCGTACAATCGGAAGTCTGCTTATACTGGTAAGTATAGCTTGATGTGTAGCCGTGTGTACGTGTAAAAATACAATACAATAAACAGTACTACTATTTACCTCCTGTGCTATTATTGTGCTAATTCCTGCTTCTCCCTCCATTTGATCTTGCAGAAATTCTAAATCTTTGTAGTACCATAATGATGGTACATACAGATCATCTGTACCAGAACCAGAAAGCATCGACTTTTTCACTTTGTTGTTTTCGCGCTTGAAACTCGTACGTAGAATGTTAATTTTTTTCTTCACGTCTTCCTCCGTAATGTTCCGGCGACACATCTTCAGTAAATTTGTCATTTTTTTTATTGCTGTGCTTCTCTTGTTCTTGTCCATATAATCTTTTGATTTTATTTTCCATAACATCGGCATATCACGATAAACAGATATGAAATGTAACGTAAATTCTTTGTCCGTAATATTGCCACTTAGCATATCGTCATTGAGCGTAGCGTCCTCCATGATGTCAATACAACGAGTGAGATCTTGTTTGACAAACACCGCCGTTCACGTTCAAACACGTTTGCCAAACTCGACATCAATCCAGCTTTTCATCAAACACGACAAACACGTAGATTGTTTGACAAACGCCTCAAACACAGCAGTACACTATCAAATAATTTGACAAACACGTAAAATTTGACAAACAATTTGATCGTTTACAGGGCACTTTAGTCCCATGACAATGCAATTAAAGATTAAAAAAAGTTTGTTTTTAATAGGTAAATATATATGTAGTTACTTAAATACTATCCTAATTAATACATTATGTTACGTATGAGTTGATTTAAATAAATTTAAACCATCTGTTTTAATATGCTCAATGAAAAATATGAAATGAAAAAGTATTTAAATTGAAAAGATTATTATTAGCGTTGTAGTTCAGTAATAGGTTTCAGTCATTTTGTAGAATAACAGTTAAAGAGTCATCAAGTTTTCTGTGCCGGTGCCAGCGTCGCTGTAATCGCATCTTTTGGTTGTCAGTTTATTGAAAATGTATACAAATGACATTAGAGTCAAAATGACAATATTAGCTTCCACTTTAGGCCGACGGCACAGAAAACTTGGTGACTCTTGAGATGAAATATAATTTAAGTGAGATGAAAAATAATGTAGGATAGTTCATTTATCGAGGAAGGTATCCTACTAATATTATAAATGCGCAAGTTTGTATGTTTATGAGTTTGGATGTTTGTTACTCTTTCACGCAAAAACTACTGTATCGGTTTAGAATTTGGTACAGATGTTCCTTACAACTAGGAATAACACATAGGATACTTTTCATCCCGAAATTCCCATGGGATTGTGTATAAGTAATCGTATGTTTTATTGTAAACTTTTTGCAGTCGCAAATCATACCAATAGATGGCGTTGTTACTTAATTAGGGTTCCGTACCTCAAAAGGAAAAAACGGAACCCTTATAGGATCACTTTGTTGTCCGTCTGTCCGTCCGTCTGTCAAGACCCTTTTTCTCAGGAACGCGTGGAGGTATGAAGCTGAAATTTATATCAATTACTCAGGTCTACTGTCCCTTGAAGCTGTGAAAAAATCAAACTTCTAAGCCAACGCAATCAAAAGATACAGCCGTTTATGCCGCAAATTTTCGACACTTGCAAGGGAATCAAAACCTACAGGGTGCTTCCCGTGAACTCAGAATCTTGAAATTTGGTACGAAGCAACGTCTTATAGCATAGATAAAGGAAAAATTACGAAAACCATAAATTTTTAGTTACATCACATAATATATATTTTTTTAATAATTTTAACCTTACTACCCATTTCCTCATAAACGCGTAGAGGTATTAAGTTGAAATTCATACCAAATACTCAGGTCTATAATACCTTTAAGCTGTAACAAAATCAAACTTCTATGTCAACGCAATCAAAAGAAACAGCAATTTAAGCTGCATATTTTGAAACTCGCAAGTACTCGCAAGGGAATCAAAACCTAAAGGGTACTTCCAGTCGACCTAGAATCTTGAAATTTGGCATGAAGCAACGTTTTATAGCACACATAAAGGAAAAATTCCGAAAACCTTAAATTTTTAGTTACATTACAAAATAAAAATATATATAAAATACCATAGTTATGACTCGATTGTCGTAATGAACGAACTTTGTAAACCTTGCAGGTTTGTACGGAACCCTCGGTGCGCGAGTCCGACTCGCACTTGGCCGGTTTTTTTTTAACACATGATGGTGAATTTTGACGAGATTGTATGGTAGGTGACAGCGTCGCTGTAATCGCATCTTTTCGGTAATCAAAATGTATCCAAATGACATTATAGTCAAAATGACAATAGGAGCTTCCAATTTTGGCCGCCGGCACAGAAAACTTGGTGAGACTATATCTTAGATAATCTAGAGAGAATCTTGGTCGTGGTCCTTATTCTATGTCTTAGATAGAGACCAGAGAGAATCTATGGTCGTGATCCTTATTCAATGTCTTAGATAGAGACCAGAGATAATCTTGGTCGTGATCCTTATTCTATGTATTAGATAGAGACCAGAGATAATCTTGGTCGTGATCCTTATTCTATGGTCTATTTACTACGAGCTGCGGATTCATGCGGGTAAAACCGCGGGGCGCAGCAATAATATTTTAACAAATGGTCTGCTGCACGTTTGTATCTACAGCAGTTTAAGAAAAAAGGTTTCAAAATTTGACTGTAACCTATTTAAGTATTAATTTATTGAAGAAAGTGTTTGCATTGTATTGCACGCCATCAAAGTTGTATAAGTACGTACTTAAGTATTAAATATTTGTACTTTTACGAAATAATTAATATGGTAAATACTTATTTGCGAATTTTCGTACTTTATTTAACTTTGTAACTATGTTAAAAACTAACTGCACCCCGCGGTTTTACGCGATTTAATTCTTACTATTTAAAAAAAACGAAATACACAGTTTTGCTTGAAGGGTAAGTATTAAAAATTTAAAAAACCCCCTACACAATTACTTTCAAACCCCCGTAACTTTTAAACGGGTCAACCGATTTTCATCAAACATGTCTAAAAACACTCGCACGTAAGTCCCCTTTAATACAAAAAAAACTAAATTGAAATCGGTTCAACCGTTCGGGAGCTATGGTGCCTCAGACAGACAGATACACACACACAGACACGTCAAACTTATAGCACCCCTCTTTTTGCGTCGGGGGTTAAAAATATAACATCCCCTTTTCTGAGGGGACTGTAACAAAAGGGACACATATCACACAATGCCATCTAGTCCCAAACTCAGCAAACCCTGTACTATGGATACTGGACAACGGATACACATACTTACATAAGTACTTTTATGTATAACTAGCGACTCCCCACGTAGTTCCCGTTCCCGTAGGATTATGGGGATAAAATTATACTAATAACCTTCCCACTGAATCACTCTATCTATCAAAACAAACCGCATCAAAATCCGTTGCGTAGTTTTAAAGATCTAAGCATACATAGGGACATAGGGACAGAGAAAGCGACTTTGTTTTATACTATGTAGTGATACATACTTGGAATAGATAAAAAATAAATAGTTATTAAGTTTATTGTATTATTGTTTTGATATTATGTACACACAGACGTCTTATTGTATTTATTATTAGAATGTTATATAAAGAAATGTACGGTCAGTAAGAAAAGTTCATTAATAAATATAATACAGTTTAATTTAAAATGATGTATTCACTTATGGCCAAGTGCTACCCGCGGATCACTGTGCGGTTAAGCAACGTCTGGCACCGTCATGACTGTGATGGGTCGTTACTAAAAATGACTTTTTCAACACACTTGCTCATAAACGGGCTCTTATTTGTGCAAAAACAGTTGAATAATGACATGTTTTATTCACTAGTGAGTTATAGATGGTTTTTTTAAATTGTTTTCATTTAAAAAAAGTTTCGATACCAAAAAAATTGTGTCCATACATTTTAAAAACAAACTTCAACTATGTTTCCTTACTTTTGGTAGGTCGGTATGGTCGATTCCATTCATTCATTCATTCGTTTTTTTTTAATAAGTATATTTTTTAGTCTTTGGCCGATCACCATAGTTGTGTTGGATGCGCGCGAATAGAAAAACTGTTTATTTATTAGCGAAAAATGATAATTTCTTCGCAAATGTGTTGAAAAACGTTGTATGGTACACGCGTGTATTGATGATTACTATCCTCGGCTATCTTCAGACCCTCGCCTGACGGCTCGGGCCTCAATAGCGCCTCGGAAATAATCACCAACTTACCTCGCTTGTACTATAAATAACTATTATTTTCATGAGCGTTTCCGTGCTTCGGAGCGGAAAAGAGTAATCTATCCGTCCATCCAAAATTTAGCGTTTATAATTTTTAGGATTATAAATCGATATGTTTTTTAATATTGTTATGTTTCGTAGATTTGCTTACTCATTATTATTTTTCTTGCTTAATTGTTAATTTTATTTTTACCTTCTTCTTTGTAACGTGTCACTAATCTTATTGTAAATGCTGTACACGCCTGTTATTGGTGTACATATTAGAACTTGTAATTTTTTATTGTTTTTGTGTAATTTCTTAATATATATACTGTTGGTGTGTCTTTAAATAAATAAATAAATAAATATGTTAATTATAAATACATCACCTTTTAACTGTTACAAATAATCTGGTATCATACGTAAATCTTCAAATCACATAACTATAAGTACCTACCTAATTATGGTAACAGTATACATTTTATTAATAACTAGCTGTGCCCCGCGGTTTTAGCCGCGTAGTACCCGTTCCCGTCTTCCCGGCAATTTATTCTCACCTTTTAAACCGTCCCTAGACCTCCACGAACATTTGAAGATCAAGATAAGATCAATCCGTTCAGCCGTTCTCGAGTTTTAGCGAGACAAACGAACAGCAATTGATTTTTATATATATAGGATATGTTAACTATAATATAAAATAAGTTTTAATTTTTAAAGCATTTAACATAACATAACATATTCATTCCCTCCATCATCTCATTACAGTAACTGACCCCTAACTAAGTCCGTAACTTGTATCTAGGGAGACCCAGACACACCCAGACCGAGACAAACATTTGTGGTTCACACAAATATTCACCCCGCGCGGGAATCTAGCAACCTACGGATGGCAGTCCGACATGGTGACCCCTCTGCACTCGAGACGATAAAAATGTTTGTATAGGTATTTAAATACTAGCTGTGCCTCGCGGATGTACCCGTGTGGAACTTTATCCCGTGGGAATTTTGGGATAAAAATATCATATGTGTTGTTCCTAGGTATGAGGAACATCTGTGCCTAATTTCAATAAAATCCATTCAGTAGTTTTTGCGTGAAAGAGGAACAATCATCCATACATCTAAACATCCACACTCACAAACATTCGGCTTTATAATATTAGTAGGATATTTCAGTTTCGGCGGTGATCCCATGACTGTCAGGGTCCCGTCCGCGTCAAAAGGCCTCGAGATGGGTGCGTAGTCCGGGCACGCTCCGTGTCCAGAGGAAAAGCTCTGCAGAAGAGCTCAGCGCCGCTGGCGTAGCGGATGTGCGGCCCGCTTACCGTTGCGCCGGCACTCAGCGCCCAGGCGATGTCGCCCCCGGGGGTTTTAGTGGGTAGGACCTCCACCGCTCCATCTTGGTGGAGGGCGAGTCCCACATACCCCCCTGCTTCGGCAAGGGGATGCGTCAAAGCATTTCGCCCGGGACACCAAAAAAAAAGGATATTTCAGTTTTTTTTCTGACCTTCCCTATTTATCATATTATGATGATTTTATTAAAGTATATAAAGGTATATAGGCCGGAGATAGTTTCAAATTAGTTCACAGTTTCATATTTTATACCCATAAGATTTTTCGTATTATTTTTTCAAAATGAAAAATTTGATAATTTTATTGTCTATATTTGTAACTGCTCAATCGTGTAAGTACTTAAATCATAGTTATTTGTTATACAAGAGTGCAAAGTTGCTTTTTAACCGGGGCTCCAGTTGAAGACCGAGCCAGCGAAGGATTCTAAAATTGAATCACGAGCGCAGCGAGGGATTCAAAGGAGCACAAGGTTAAAAATTCTTTGCACTTGAGTGCAACCCATTATTTTTCATCCCCCTCATCGAGGAAATTACTAAATGGAAACATAAAACAATCACAATATTAAATCAAAAGAAATTTTCACGCGCAAAGCAAACGGAGGCTGTCACAGCGACCCCGATATTTTCCACTCTTGAGATTAAAATCGACTTTTACCCCCAGATATCGAGGATTAAAAACATACTTTCCGAGCTAGTGGGATGAAAAAATAAGTAACTCTTGTAAACCAAGAAGGTTCCGAGTTTGAATTTTAAATAAAAAAAAGTTGTATGAATTCAAAACGGTTTATTCCTATTTCGGCACCTTTCCATTTCGGCACCCTTGGGGTCGTACTTCTAAAGTAATTTTGTAATTTTGTCCACAAATTGCGCGTAGCACTTTTTTATGAATAATGATTCTACGTAAGATTTAACGGGAGCTAGTGGGATGAAAAACAAAAGAAAGAAAGTATGTTATTGTAGTACCCGCTCCCGTGAGAATGCGGGGATGAAATTATACTAAAAACCTTCCTCTTGAATCCCTGTGTTAAAAAAAACGGCATCAAAATCCACTGCGTAGTTTTAAAGATGTAAGCATAAATAGGGACAGAGAAAGCGACTTTGTTTTTTACTATTTACGGTTCATTTAAGTATGAAAATATTTATTTATTTTATTACCTAGATTAAAATAATCTTGTTTATGAGTTCCACGATCAAATTAATGAGTCGAACTAATTTGTTTTTATAATATTGTCATAGTGTATTGTTTTGTTTTAATATTTACTTTTAAATAATTCCATGCTTTGTTAGTCTATGGCTAATTGGCTATGGTATTAGACTTTATGGCCTAATAAAACAATTAAGTGTTATCTAGATAAATAAACAAATATACTTAAGTAATATTTTCTTAGAAAACTAACTCTGTCTGTTCCTGCTGTCTGTCCCTATGTATGCTTACATCTTTAAAACTACGCAACGGATATTGATGCGGTTTTTAGCAATAGATACAGTGATTTAAGAGGAAAGATTTACACGTAGGTGTTTAAAATAGCCTATGGTGGAGTGGTAAAAAGCTTTGGAAATTCCTTTCTAAAGGAGCTTGGTTCAATCCCTGCCACGTAACAATATGTTTTTAAGCTATTGCATAGCTTCTATCGAGGGCCTTGAGCGCGGGGACCGAATCCAGAAATTCCGTAACGACAAAAATCCTCACGTTTTTATTATTTTTTTATCGAAAACTTCTTTTTTGTAAATTTTCAAAAAAGTTTTTATAGTAATGTAGACAAAGTTTTTATTGTATGAAGTCCCAAGTACGACATCAAAATTTCTAAGGTTAGGATTGCAATACAAAAATAAAAAAAACAATTAGTTGATAAAATTGCTATGCAATAGCTTTACCGCGGCAGTCCCCGAGTGCCACACTTTTTTTTATTTTTGATTTTTGAATTCATATTATGTACTCTTTAGGGGGTTCTGGGAGATAACTTCCCAGGGGCAAAGCTCATTGCCGCCACCCGCGTCGCAGTTTGCGGATAGCGATACGGCCTCTAGATATAGAGGTTAGCTGCGAATAACCAATAAGCAGTCGCGGACAACGGAGCGGTCTGTCTGAGGGGCGTCGGGGAACCTGTGGCAGGGTGTACCCCTAAAAAATGGCGTGTAATCCCGGTTCAGGCAGACGACAGTGGCGGGTGAAGGCCGCCACTATAACATAAGCCTTCAGGCCCGGGTAGATGGGGCTCGTCAACCTTGGATGGTAGCCTGTCTAGGAGACGGAAAACTCTGATTTCAAACCAGCCGCTCGAAAGAATGGCTTCCAGACCGTAGACCCAAAGTACTTTACTGCGGGAGCGGGAGTATTGGCTTCACCGCCTGTACTGCGAGGTAGAAAACCTCTATAAAAGTCACCCTAATCCTATGGTGGGCAACGTGCCAAAGGATGAGTAGCTGGAAGGTGATCCAGTTCCTAGCGCCAACCTCGGTGAACCAGGCGACCCACCGTTGTATTTAGCCTTCTCTCAGGGATAGGCGTCACCCTGTGAGCGACTGTTTAGATCGTCCTTACTCGTGGGAACCAAATGAATGAACCTAATATAAATCAAACTAATAAAACAACGTCAACAAATGACCGTAAGGTCTTAATACAACAAGTATTTCATAAAAGCTTATTCGATAAGAGACCAAGATGTAACTCCTTTCATGGAACTACCGAAATAAACCTCATCCAAGATTCAGTCGAAGAACCGACATGCCTGACCACTCAGGCAAGCTCTCCCAGCCCTACACAAAATCCACCGGAGTGGCAAAGAGTACCTGGCAGCAAAAAACGTAAAATATGTGACTCTCCTCCAGCTCTAACAACAGATACAAATAATAGATATGATATTCTTCCATTAGACCCAAAAGAGACTCATACCGAACCAAACAAACGACCAAGCAAACCACCCCCAATCATGTTATATGGTATAGAAGATGTCAATGAACTAACAAAATTGCTTCTATCTGCTATTGGTGCTGATGAATTCAAATACAACATTATTAACAAAAATTTGCTACGCGTTATGGTAAGCACACCCGATAGCTATAAAAAGGCAATAGACCTTATAAGGAAAAATGGTCTTATAGGCCATACATTTACCAGAAAAGAATCAAGATGCCACCGGATTGTAATTAAAAACCTACATCACACCACCCCGCACGATTTCATAAGAAACACAATCGAAAATACTGGAAACAAGGTTGTTGGAGAAATTATAAATGCCCGGTATGGCCCAGATAAACAACCAACATCGACATTCTTCGTGAACTTAGAACTTAACAACAATAATAAATCAGCTAAAGATGTTGAGTATATCTACAACCAAAGAGTTAAAATTGAAGAACCTAGAAAATCCAAATCTATAGTACAATGCCAGAGATGCCAACAATATGGGCACAGTAAAAACAACTGCATGAGACCCTACAGGTGCGTTAAATGCGGTAAAGGCCACAAAACTTCTGATTGCACCAAGAAGGATCGCAACACTCCAGCCACATGTGCCCTGTGCTCATCTGACCACCCTGCTAATTATAAAGGCTGCATAGTTTATAAAGAAATATTAGCGAGAAAGGCCGCTAAAAACAAGAATGATAAAAGACCAACAACACTATCCAACAAAACACTAGAAAATTATAGTTCTAGATCCGAACGCAAGACCGATAAATCTTATGCTGAAGTTGCATCGAATCGTCATAAATCACAACAAGAGCTGAAGCCTCCCGACGACCCCTCTCTCACAAAAAACGAAAAAACAATAGAACATATCCTACTAAAACAATCTGAAAAGATAGATTTACTATTACAACAAATAGGTACTCTTGTTAACCTATTAACGACCGTCATAAGTAAGCTAAAATGATGGCTATACGTGTTGCGACCTGGAACATTAACGGGCTTTCCCCCAATATAGAAGAACTTGCAACTATTATTAATATTAACTCACTAGATGTCATACTAATATCTGAGTCTCATGTCACCTCCAAAACATCAATTCGCCTAAAGGGCTTCTCATCGTACATTACACCTCACCCAGATGGAACAGCGCATGCTGGCACAGCTGTAGTTATTAAATCAACGTTAAAACACTCACAACTCGACAATTACTGCACCAGTCATCTACAAGCTACCTCAGTAAAAATCGAAGACCGAAGCGGTTCTATTACTGTATCTGCAGTTTATTGTCCCCCTAAACACAATATCAACGACATCATGTTTAATGATTATTTCAAAACCCTGGGCAACAGATTCATAGCTGGAGGTGACTGGAACGCAAAACACTTACAATGGGGCTCTCGAACAACTGTTACTAGAGGACGTGCCCTAAAGCGCTGTTTGGACAATTTACAACTTCAGTTTATATCTACGGGAAGTCCCACTTACTGGCCCACCGATGACAGAAAGGTACCTGATCTTCTAGATTTCTTTATCACAAAAGGCATCAACAACATTTATACAGGTATCGAGTCATGTCTGGACGGATCATCGGATCACACGCCAATTATTTTGACAGTTAGTACCATCCCCATCGAAAAAGAGAAAAGAGAATACCTCTACAACAATAACACGGACTGGGAGGGGTTTCAGTTGTACCTTGACAGTAATATAAATTTGAAAATGTCGTTGAAAACTCCGGAAGAAATAGATGAGGCTTGTAAACATATTACAAATCTGATTCAGAAAGCAGCCTGGTTGAATACTCCAGTACTTGAAACCAGGAAACAGCAGATATCTCTACCTGCAACAATTAGAGCACAAGTTGTTGAAAAACGTCGTTTAAGAAGAATCTGGCATCAAAGCCGCTTGTCATCGGATAAAATACTATTCCACAGGGCCGTAAAGAAATTAAAGTCTATTCTGAACGATATTCGTGATGAAAATATAAGAAACACCATAACATCTATGACCCCAAATGGCAGAGGTGAAAAGTCTCTTTGGAAAGCTACCAAAAATCTAGACAAACCTCAACAGCATTGTCCCCCAATAAGAGCACCCATAGGCTGGGCTAGAACTGACAAGGAAAAGGCAGACGCCTTTGCATCTCACCTGGAGGCAGTGTTTAAGCCAAATGAAGGATCATCTGACGAATCTGATATTGATGCAGGTCTACTGCAAGATTTCCAATTATATCCACCAGTCAAATTCACCACACCAAAAGAAATTGTAAATCACATAAAGCTATTAGACGTCAAAAAGGCCCCTGGCTACGATCTAATAACTGCCAAAGTTTTAAAAATGCTACCGAGAAAGGGCATCACCTTCTTGACTATTCTTTTTAATGCTGTATTGCGAATAAGTCATTTTCCGAATTACTGGAAGATCTCTCACATCCTGATGTTACCAAAGGACGGCAAACCTTTAAATGAAGCATCGTCCTATCGACCAATAAGCCTCACCCCAATCATATCCAAGTTGTGGGAAAAGATATTCTCGGTCAGACTCATCGCTCTCATGGATGAACACAATGTCGTTCCGGACCACCAGTTTGGCTTCAAAAAATGCCACTCCACTGTCGAACAGATGCATAGAGTGTACAATGTAATACGATCATGCTTCGAACACAAACAATATTGCTCAGCTGCATTCTTAGACGTTCAACAGGCATTTGACAGGGTTTGGCACAAAGGCCTTTTGTACAAAATTAAGAAAAAGCTTCCACACTCTATCTTTTCACTCATAGAGTCTTATCTGAATGACCGTAGTTTTTATGTCAAACAAGGTGAAGCCTTATCGTCACTGCATTGCATAAAAGCCGGCGTACCACAAGGTTCTGTGTTGGGACCAATACTCTATAACATCTACACTTACGACCTACCGACATCTGATACAGTCACTACAGCAACATACGCTGATGATGTCGCCCATCTCGCAGTAGACAAAGACCCACTACTGGCTAGTACCAAGCTACAAAAAGTTTTAGACGACACTCAGCAATGGCTCCAAAAATGGCGTATTCGGGCGAGTGCTAATAAATCTCAACACATTACTTTCACACTCAAAGCAGGCAACTGTCCGCCGGTCAATCTAGGCATGCACCAGCTTCCTTATTGTGAAACCGCAAAATATTTAGGATTCCACCTTGACCGCAGACTTACATGGAAAACGCATATCAAACACAAAAGAAATGCTGTACTGCAAAAATACCGAAACCTACAATGGCTCATGAGCAGAAATTCCGTGTTGTCTGTTGACAATAAACTCCTCATCTACAATGCTGTACTCAAACCAATTTGGACATATGGTATCCAGTTATGGGGTACTGCTAGCAACAGCAATGTAATGGTCCTACAACGAGTGCAAAATAGTATATTGCGCACAATAGTCAATGCTCCATGGTACTCCAAAAACACCGAAATCCATGAGTATCTCAAAATGCCCACGATCTCAGAGGAAGTAATAAGATTTAAGGAACAACATGCCCGTAGATTGGCTAATCACCCAAATCCCTTGGCCTTACAACTCCTTGATTCTTCCTCAGCTACCAAAAGGCTGAAAAGGAAGCAAGTCCTGTAATATAGGGAAGGAGGGACATTGGTCTCTTCTCCCGTAAAGTCTGAAATCTCAGAACTAATCCGCTTATAGTCTAACGATTGATTGCAGATAACTGGAATTATTTAAAAAAAAAAAAAAAAAAAAATATTATGTACTCGTACGTTTATACGACACTAGCGGCGCCCCGCTGTTTCACCCGCATAGTTCTCTTTTCCGTAAGAATATGGAGATACAATTATGCTTAAAACTAAATCATTCTATCTATTAAAACAAACCGCATCAAAATCCGTTGCGTAGTTTTAAAGATCTAAGCATACATAGGGTCATAGGGACAAAGAAAGCGACTTTGTTTTATACTATGTAGTGATAGTGATTATAACGATGAAGAAATACATCATTCAGAAACCTGCACACACCTGGGAAGAAATTTTAAGGTTATGGCTGACTCCTAATAGCCCTAATTCAGGGGAGGCTCGAGTCCCTCGGTGGGCTCTGTGACTCTATCGACCCACATTCGACTTTCATAAGTGTGATTGAGGTCATAACTGAATAACTGAATGAATGACCTGTGCCCCGCGGTTTTACCCGCGTGGAACCTTATCCCGTGGGAATTTTGGGATAAAAAGTCCTAGGTATGAGGAACATCTGTACCAAATTTCATTAAAATCCATTCAGTAGTTTTTGCGTGAGAGGAACAAACATCTAAACATCCCCACTCACAAACATTCGGCTTTATAATATTAGTAGGATTATTTCTTGTTTTCAGTTTCGTTGGAGACATTACTGAGGGACGCAAATAAGACGCTGGATGAAATAGTAAATACCGCAGAAAGTATGTATTTTTAAATTTTTATATTCATAAAAAGAAAAAGGGTTTCGGATTTCCGTGCGGGTTGAACCACAAATGTTTGTCTCGGTCCGTGTGTGTGTGAATGAGTGTGTGCGTAGTTTGTGATACCCTAGATCAGTGTTTTTCAATATTTTTGATTTTGCGACGCATTTCGTGGTTGAAAGTCTGGTGACCCCTTGTGCACTTTGATAGACAAAAATATAATTTAACGCTTAGTATGTTTGTCATTTTGATACCTATATTCAAAACAGAGTTTTGAAAATTATTTCAAAATTGTGTTTTTACTGTAGTTTAGATCCATGCGTTTTCCTTTCGGCGACCCCCCGAATAAGGCTTCACGACCCCCTAAGGTCACGACCCACAGTTTGAAAAACACTGCCCTATAGATACAAGTTACGAACTTAGTTAGGGGTCAGTTACTAATTATAATGAGATGATGGAGTGAATGATTTTACTTACCTATCTACCATCTTACCTACCTACCTACCTACCTACCTACCTACCTACCTACCTACCTACCTACCTACCTACCTACCTACCTATCTACCTACCAACCTACCACCTACCTGATTATATTATGTTTTTTTTCTCTAGATGGAACAGCTACAATAATAACTAAATTAGATGATGGAATTAGAAACGTCACTATGTGGGATGCAGACGCAAACGCCCATTTTATAGACTTGTGGGTGAAAGTGAGCGATTTGATCGAAATGTCCAAGTACGAGCCGGAGAAATCTAACAAATATTACTTGTATACTAGGTAAATATAGTATTGTTCGTACTAACATCATCGACAGTCGTTACAACCTTAGAAAAGATCATCATCATCATCAGCTCATATAAGTATAGGTATGTCCCCATCAAGGGGCTCTAGCCCACCCTGAATTAGGGTGATCACGTCAACCACGCTGGCCAAGTGCGGGTTGATCGACTTTACAGATAACCTTCAAATTTCTTTGCAGGTTTCTGAACGATGTTTTTCCTTCATCGTAAGAGCGTTCAATAAACATTGGCAATTTACGAGAATCAAATCTTCACCTTCTGCATGGAAGTCTAGTCTTAACTACCACGCCTTTGATGCTTAATAAATCATCATCATCATCAGCTCATATAAGTCCCCAGCGAGGGGCTCGAGCCTACCCTGAATTAGTACCATCAGACCTTAGATGATGGTTTCCTTTCAGACAGAGTAACACGAGCGAACTCCTGCAGTACAACGAGACCGCAAGCGTGACGTCGAGCCACTTCAACAGCTCCAACAGGGTGGTCGTTATCATCCACGGCTGGAGGAACAACATCAACTCCACCATATTCAAGATCATGGTGCCTGGTGAGCGTTACTTCTATTGACGACCTCGATGGCAGATAATAATCGAAAAAATATTAGACACGTATTTTTTTGTTTCATCAAATTAATAAAACTGACTTAGTTATAACGCATTAAAGTTAAGGAGTGGGGGCTTGTGACGTCAACTTAAAATTGCAGCAACCTGTGACGTTTCACGAGTTTTCGATACACTGTATCGTCTTAATTATTTGTTTACATGGAAAATAAAAAATACGTGTCCAATATTTTTTGGGAATCTATAAGACGGAATAATAATTTTTTTAGTCAACTACCCTATTATGCATTGAAATAAAACACTCCTGTGGTAAATTCACAATGTATTTAAAATTATATTCAAAATATTGAAGGTAGTAAACTTTTTACATTACTTTGTACAGACGTCTTCCATCTTAGTCTTCTGTGATCACGGGTTCTGTAAAGAATCCGAAACGTCAGAAAATATAAAACAAAATACAACCACGACAAAAATCCGTTTAAGTGTTTTATTTCAATGTGTAGTGTTCGTGTAAAGCAAAGATATCAATACTCTATTATGCTTTTTCAGCATTCCTCAAAGTTGAAGATGTGAATGTGATCGCAGTAGATTGGAGCGCGGGGGCCGATATTATAAACTACGTGGCTGCCGTCGGCAATACTGTAGCGTCAGGTCAGTTGAAAAGGCTGTTTGATTTTTGGATGGCATATCCGCATGACTTCTCATAGATGGGGTAGGGTAGCTGCTTTGTGGATACCATTCTTTTTTCATGTGTTTATCTCGGTCTGGGTGCGTGTGTGAATGAGTGTGGGCGTAGTTTCTGATACCCTAGATACAAGTCACGAGCTTAGTTAGGGGTCAGTTACTGTAATGAGATGATGAAGGGAATGATTATGTTATTTTCTGGACCGCTGTTGAGATCGATCCAGAAATAAGTGACAAGACTAGCTGGACGCGTACCAACGCCATTAATTGTTGGCTACTAGTGGTAATAGAAAGAAAAGTGGGGGAGACATATGCCTAAAAGTGGGACAATATTATCTGTATTTATAATTCAAGAGGATGAAAATTGGTGGGGAGGTACCTAAGAACCAGGAGAAATAGGATACTTTTTATCCCGAAATTCCCGCGGGAACGGGAATTTCGCGAGAGAAACCGCGGGGCACAGCTAGTTTGATATAAAAATTGCTTCACTTTCAGGTGAATCTGTTGCAAAGTTTCTGAATTGGCTGAACAATGTGACGGGAGCCACGCCGGCGCAGTATCACATCGCGGGCCACAGTCTGGGGGGGCAGCAGTCGGGGATAGTGGGCCGGCACATGGACGGAAACGTGTCTTATATCACAGGTAACGTAGTCAGAGATATTACTGGACATGTGAGAGTTAACGAGTGATGTCTCTGTGTGACGAGCGCAGTGCAGTGTTGTACAGGTTGTAATACAAAGAATATCACAGTATTGTCTGTTGCAGCGATGGACCCCGCTATGCCCGGCTGGTTTCCTAACGAGCATACCTTCAGAGCATCAGACGGGAACTACACTGAAGTTATACATACCAACGCTGGTTTTGCCGGGTATATATTGCCACTGGGTCGGATAGACTTCTTTCCGAATGGGGGAACTAATCAGCCAGGCTGTGGAGTAGACTTGGGCTGTGATCATTCTAGGTAAGATTAATAGTTATTTATGGTACAAGCGAGGTAAGTTGGTGATTACTTCCGAGGCGCTATTGAGGCCCGAGCCAGGCGTCAGGCGAGGGTCTGAAGATAGCCGAGGATAGTAATCATCAATACACGCGTGTACCATACAACGTTTTTCAATACACTTGCGAAGAAATTCATAATAAAATATAATTTTTCGCTAATAAAATTAAAGAACGATTTTTCAAATCGGACCAGTAGTTCCTGAGATTAGCGCGTTCAACCAAACTAACTCTTCAGCTTTAAAGTATAAGCATCTATTATGCTGTCATGTCAATTAAAAATGTCTATATTTTCAGGTCATACGAATATTATACCGAGTCGATTACAAGCGGCGGGTTTACAGCTGAAAAGTGCGGGATATACGCCAAAGCACTTGTTGGTAATTGTCACACTAATGTAACCGCCAATATGGGAGGGATCAGGCCTATGCCTGGGTGAGTATATTTTTAACAATTTATGTGATTTGTGGGGCGCGTAATAGATTTTCGGTACACACTTTTTTTTGACAGATATCCTCAATAGACTAAACAATTCAAAGATGAGTTGAACGATAGATTAAGTTGTCAAATCATACATAGACAAAAAGTTTCTAAAAATTGATTAGGTTTTATTCAACATTTTGGTTAGGTTATGTTAGAACTGCGACCACACAAGGCGCGAGCCGAGCGAGCGAAGCGAGTGTGCCGCGGCAGCGGCCGGCGAAGCGCTAAAAAATATATTAACGGAGTTATTTAAGAAATTTAAAGAAAATTAGTGCTTGATTTTTCACGTACTTCCATACGATTTTATTTTTGTCGTAATTAATTTATAATGCGTTTCTTTACTATAAAAACAGTTTAAATGGGTTATAATGAGCCCCTAAAACACCCCCAAATAAACAGCATCGTTAAATTCAGGTATCGAAATTTAATATCGTTACCGATTTGTGTATTTAGTGACTGGTGAAGCGCTCGTGGCCCAGTGCTACCCGCGGATCACTTGTGATCGGTGCGGCTAAGCAACGTCTGGCACCGTCATGACTGTGATGGGTCATTACCAAAAATGAATTTTAATTTCATGAGCGTTAAAGCCGTCGTTACGGGTAGTTAGTTAGAGCCCTCAAAAGTCTAACATTTGGTTTAACCAAAAATGTCGTATAGCCCTCTGGGTTGTGAAGGTCTGATGGCAGTCGCTTCACGTAAAATACATTCCGCCAAATCTGGTTAAACTGAAAACCGACCCCAAATAGAATGGGATAAAGGTTCGGAAAAGAAGATTGGTGAAGTGACTGGTGAAGGAGGCCGCCTTAGATAAGGGGGGGAGTTGCACCTCTTACACACACTAGAGCAACAGCTCTTAAATTGGTGATGATTAGTGACTAGCTGTGCCACGCGTGGAACCTTATCCCGTGGGAATTTCGGGATAAAAGTATTCTATGTGTTATTCCTAGTTATACATCTGTACCGAATTTCATCTAAATCGGTTCAGTAGTTTTTGCGTGAAAGAGTAACAAACATACACACAAACTTTCGGCTCTATAATATTAGTGTATTTTTATTTACAGAATTACAGGACAGTATTATTTGAAGACCAATAGTGAATATCCATATTCGAAAAATTAATTGAAATAACTTTAAGGAGATTGGAAAATTAAAAGATGAATACTATATGATTATATCCTCGGCTATCTTCTGACCCTCGCCTGACGGCTCGGGCCCCAATAGCGCCTCGGAAGTAATCACCAACTTACCTCGCTTGTACCATAAATCCATAAATAACTATTATTTGTTAGTTGTTAAGTACTTATTATAAGTTAAGTTAAATAAAATGAGCACTTTAAAAAGTTTTAACTATTTTTTTTCCTTATAGGTTTACTTTATGACAATTTTCCTAAGAACTTGCCTTAAGCCGCGAACCCACCGCTACGCACGCTACGCCCACGGTCCACGGCCACGCAGCTCAGCTACGTTGAGCTATAGCCGAGTCAGCCACGAATGTATCAATGACGTCATTTTCGTGCGTAGCGTGTGCGTGTACTTCGGTGGGTTTGAGCCTTTAATGGCGGCGTGCCGTGAAGCTCCGTGAACAAACGCGAACGTGAATGTGCACGGTTCTCGCGGGGATCACGCACGTTCACGCCTGTTCCCCGATCAGAGTCGGTCGTTCCGTGAATTCACGGCGAGAATTCGCGCGTGAATTCACGGCACTAATGTGGAGCCGCCATGACTCTTTTTAAGCCCAGACAAGGTTTATTTAATTAACAAACCCCATAATCATATTTCAAATTTTGGGATTAGATACTTTAAAAAATGAATGAGTGTGTGCGTTGTTTCTGATACCCTAGATACAAGTTACGAACTTAGTTAGGGGTCAGTTACTGTAATGAGATGATGGAGGGAATGATTATGTTATGTTATTTACTTTCAATGATGGTGGATCATTAATAAGGGTATACATAGTATGTATAAATAATAAATAATAGTTAAAAAAAACTAAAAAACACGCTTTTTATAGAAAACCGAACTAAAAAATAGAAAATAAGTTTTAATTAATTTAAATTAAGAATAGTGTTAAAAATTTCGATAAATATAAATTAATAATAGTGAGAATAAAAAAAAATTATTTTATTTTAAAAAAAGCGTGGGGTGCATGGTGTCAATAGTTATAATTTTTTATTGACAGATATGAGTAGAGTGATTATCATTTTGTTAATATCTTAAAAAGCACACCACGCTTTTTTTAAAATAAAATATATTTTTTTTATTCACGAAATTTTTAACACTATTCTTAATTTAAATTTATTAAAACTTATTTTCTATTTTTTATTTCGGTTTTCTATAAAAAGCGTGTTTTTTAGTTTTTTTAACTATTATTTATTTTCTACTTTTTAGTTTGGATTATTTATAATAGCTTGTTTTTTTAATTTTACACTATTGCACGACTCATGATGCGAAGCACCAGAGAGTGCTTTACGATCGAAAAAAATTTTCGCCTTATTTTGGCAACTATTTTTAGTATTATAGCCTTGTTAGTTAAAGGAATCAAGATATTTTGCATACTATTGTCGAGATAATTTAACGGAGATTAATTCTATACTTGCTAAAAATTAATTTAGTGCAATAGAAACGGAAAAAAATATCAAAACAGGTCAAAAAAAATTCTGAAAATTATATAAATTAACAAAAATCATATTTTGCAAATTGAAAAATGGAATAATTTTATCAAATTGGTGTATTGTCATCGGTCCTCAATAAATCTACAAAGTTTGAACGAAATCTGACCGTTTAAAGTGTGTCAAAATCGCGCCCAAAGAAGTCGGTTACAAACAAACATACAAACATACAGGTGAAGCTAATAAAAAGCGTGTAAAAAGCTCTATATTTTTTTCAATAATTTATTTGATGAAAATTCATTTTTGTCATTTCTTAGCTGATTTCTGCTCAAAATATTACGGAAATTATATTATTTTCTGTTTTTTATTATCCTTTTGAGAATGGAGGTGCAGCGTTTGTCTCCAAGTAGTAAATGCCGGTGGATCTGAAATTATTAAAAAGAAAACATTAAAAAAAAACCAAAAACAACTATTTTTTTAGCTTTTATTGCATTGTCATGGGACTTACATAAGTATGCCAAATTTCAGCTCAATCGGATAACCAGAAGTGGTCGAAAAATATCTTGCAAGATTTGATTACAGACAACGGGACAGGTGAAACTTTTTGGGGTTGTGAATCCCCATAGATAACCTGCCCATAGGTTGTCTATGGGGTCCCCATTATGGGGATGGGAGATCCCCATTTGAAAAGGGAGGATCCTTCGACCAGACGGGTGCTATGTCTGGTGGGAGCTGCCCGACGGTTGTAGTCGGGCTCTCGTATATATAGTCAACTAGCAGCGCCCCGCGGTTTAACCCGCGTAGTACCCGCTGCCGTGAGAATGCGTAGCTCGTAATATCATACAATCTCGGCACAATTCACTATCGTGTGTTAAAAAATTAAGTAACAGCGCCATCTATTGGCAGGATTTGTGACTACAAAAAGTTACAATAAAACATACGATTACTTATACACAATCCTATGGGTTATTCCTAGTTGTAAGGAACATCTGTACGAAATTTAATCAAAATCGATACAGTAGTTTTTGCGTGAAAGTGGAACAAACATCCAAACTCACAAACATCCAAACATACAAACTTTCGCATTTATAATATTAGTAGGATTGTTCTGTAAATTTCACTTGCGCGATTCAGGACTCTTCAGTTTAGTTCCTATAGTGGCGGATAGATGTCGCGACGTCATCGTCAGTATTTAGTATGTGGCGTGTAGATGTCGCCACAAACTAAATACAACTTTGTAATAAGAAGATGATTAACTCACCCGGTCTTAGGTACAATCCCGCCCATGTTCAACCTTCCAAGTAAGAAGCAGTTTGCAGTCATAGCTGTGACGTAGGACGCACAGCGAGTCCCGGTGAACCCACCGGTTGTTAGGGACTCGCCCATATAGTAGTAAGATCTGAAATAATGATTAATATGAAGTTAATTACTACATAGTTTATAACAAAGTTGCTTTCTCTGTCTCTATGTCCCTATGCACACAAGCATACAAGCTAACAAATTAGTACAGGTTCCGTAGAACATTTTTTCCAATTTACTACCATCAAGCAAATTTTCCGTGAGTAGCTTAATTTTGACGAGACGCCCAACATTTGATTTTCAAAAATTCCTGACTGTGGTGGCTATCCGGGATAGCAGGGATATAAAACTTTTGAGCGTAAGACTGGAATAACCTGCCGCTCTATTTGTAGGACAAGATAAATTATGTTTATTATTTAAAACCGTTTTGATATACTTTTTGTGATAAAACTTTTATGTTATTTTTATCAGAAATCGGGTTTTCATTTGAGAACTTATCTTGTCCTCCAAATTGAGCGGTAGGTTATTGCAGTCTTACGCTCAAAAGTTTTATATCCCTGCTATCCCGGTTAGCTACCACAGTCAGGATTTTTTGAAAATCAAATGTTGGGCGTCTCATCAAAATGAAGCTACTCACGGAAAATTAGCTTGATAGTAGTCAATTGGAAAAAATGATCTACGGCACCTGTACCAAATAGGTAAACGTAATTTTGGAATAATGTGTCGTCTTCCGTTCAAATAGCATTGCAGCGCTGCAGTGCATGTCACAGCAAATGCTTTTGCCCTAACACCGCAGTATAACTTACTTTGGTTAATAACTTTTATTTGTAAATATTTTTGTTATGCCTGACAAGGGCTACTAAGTTTTAAGTGCCTGTATATTATGTTAACAACTTCATGTATGTACACTTAGTAATGCAAATAAAGTTTATGATTATGATTACCAAGCGTTCAAGTTTGGCCTCGAATAGTAGGGACAATGGAACTTAAGTGGTTTCAATTCTTTTGTTGGTGGACAACGGGAGGATTTCAGTATCGTTGCCCCCTCCTGGTGGATATAGCAACTTTTTTTCCCAATGTCCACCAGTGGTAAATAGTGGGGGACATCGGGAATAAAGGAAGATTTTCGACCAATCGGTTATTTTTTGGCCGCGTAACTGGCATTGTGATTAATTGACCTAGTACGTTTAAACAGAAATGCTCCCTGTGTCATAAACATAACATAACCATTCACTACATCATCTCATTACAGAAACTGACCACTAACTAAGTAAAACACTTTTTTTGGAGTCAGTTTTAAAAGCGTGTTCCTCACCTAGCATGATCACAGTCGCTGTCATTACACCCCGTCATGTTAGTGCCCCCGTTGGGGTAGAAGTCCACCTTCCCCAAGTCTGACAAGTAGCCGAGACCGCCCGCGTTCGTGTGGATCACTTCGGTGTAAATGCCGTCGTCAGCTCTGAACTTCTGATCATGGGTTATCCAACCGGGCATGGCGGGGTCGAGGGCTGTGGAGGAAAGATAGTTGATTATGTGTAATATTTGGTAACTAGCGCCGCCCGCTGTTTTTCCCTCGTAGTTCCTGCTTCCGTGAGAATGCAGGAATAAAGCTATGCTAAAAACCTTCCTCTTGAATCATTCTATCTATTAAAACAAACCGCATCAAAATCCGTTGCGTAGTTTTAAAGATCAGTAAGGACTACATATGGAATTATGACTTAATTAATGAAATTGAAATATTCTGTCTTTGATATACTAAAAGAAGATGGAAGAACAAGTACTGATTCAGAGTTACAAATCTAACATAGCTTAATTGGGACCGATATGACCATCAAACACAAATCTTCATGAAACTCGCGTAACCCTCAAAGACCGACTTCGCACTTGTGTCTCCTTCGTGACATGGTCAATTGGCCATCGACGTTAAAATACGGCATAAAATTGTTAGAAAGCCACACTTACTATCGTTTTAAATCTTATTTTTTAACCCCCGATGCAAAAAGAGGGGTGTTATAAGTTTGACGTGTCTGTTTGATGTGTGTGTATATGTGAGTGTGTTTATCTGTCTGTCTGTGGCATCATAGCTCCCGAACGGATGAACCGATTTCAATTTACGTGCGAGTGTTCTTAGACATGTTTGATGAAAATCGTTTAACCCGTTAAAAGTTATGGGGGTTTGAAAGTAATTGTGTTGGGGGTTTTTTAAATTTTTAATTGAATGTTAGTAGGTATCTGTTACGTATAGCGGCAACATAAACACAGGTTGATATTTGAAAATCACCGTTCATATGATGCTACCTGATGACGGACAGATAGCAGACTTTAGATCCCATTATTACCTTTTAGCTAGGTAAATACCCTACCTGTAATATAAGCGATCTGTCCGCCCATGTGCCTGCCGACTATTCCCGCCTGGTGACCTCCCAGACTGTGGCCCGTGATGTGGTAGTTCGCTGCGGTGCTGCCAGTCACCGCGTTCAGCCATGTCAGGAACCTAGCTACACTTTCACCTGGAAACATAATTTGAAATATCCTGTTAAGGGTGAGTTTTGGTCGATGAAGTCTGAGTGCCTCAAACATATCTGTGCCGGTAACAGCGTCGCTGTAAGTAATATTTAGCATCTTTTAGTTGTCACATGACTAATATTACTACCCTTTAATGAAATATGCGTATTGGCTCACCCACAATCGGCTCAAGTACTGGGTGAGATGACCACTAAGAATATCACAAGGTGGCTACTCACCCAGTGGGTGTTTTTAGTGGGTGAGTAGCCAACTAAGCCTATCTAGAGTGGGTTCACTTTAAAATAAAGTGGGTCAATAGTGCAGTGGCTGGGTATCGAAATCACGACCTCTCGATCGCCAGGATGATGAGAAAATAAAGCTAAATAAATTTGATACACGTGTCTTATGATTTAAAAGATTTTTCGTCGATAGCTTTTTCGTTTGGGTGAAAATGGGGGATTTAAAACTAAAACTAATTATTGTTGTTTGGCGTAAATTGTTCGCTGTCGCTGTAATCGCATCTTTTGGTTGTCAATTGAAAATGTATCCAAATGACATTAGAGTCTAAATGACAATATTAGATAGTTTGAAATTTTGGCCGCTGGCACTATAAATGAATTCTCACCCGAGGTAACAGTATTAGCGATGGCAGCTACGTAGTTGATGGTCCCTGCTCCCGCGTTCCAGTCAACCACGATGACGTTCATATCCTCAGCTGACAGGAAGGCTGGAATAGAACAGGAAACGTATTAATAGAATATGATGATGATGATTATGGGAATGGGAATGCCCGAAGGAAAGGGAGGATCCTCCGACCAGACGGGTGTTGTTGTCTGGTGGGAGCTGCCCGACGGTTGTAGTCGGGCTCTCGTATACACCCCTATTTTGAATTCGAGATACTTAATCACACAGCTAATGTAAACGCCGGGTGACAATATAATAGTGAAGATAGATTTTTTCTTTTGCTTTTATTTAAAAAGTTATGATAAGTCAAAGTTTTTCAAAATCCCGCCGAATTTTATTGTCATTCTACACCGAACAACAAGCGAACGCTGCGATACACAGCTGAGCGCGGTCATCGACCCGAGCCGTCACAGAATACTTGATAGCTAGTGTGCCGTCTGGTAATACGGCATTTATTTTTTAAAGATATGTAAACGGCTATCATTTTTGATATTTTTATTGGATATATGGATTCAGTTACTGCTACAGATATTCTGATTTTAATAAGTATCGCAATTTCAAAATAAAGGGTGTATTGCTCTGTAAATTTCTCTTGCGCGATTCAGGACTCTTCAGTTTAGTTCCTATAGTGGCGGATAGATGTCGCTGTTAGTATTTAGTTCCTATGTGGCGTGTAGATGTCGCCACATGATCATTGCAGCCGGTTTCAGTCACAGCGACTGCCTGCGTTCTACTCCAGTTAAGACTGCCTACCATATGTTTTACTACCCTAATCCAAAGTATCCTATGTGTTAGTCCTAGTTATAAGGAACATCTGTACCAAATCTAAAACGTTTCAGTAGTTTTTGCGTGAAAGAGTAACAAACATCCACATTCACAAGCATTCGGCTTTATCACTACATAGTATAAAACAAAGTCGCTTTCTCTGTCCCTATGTCCCTATGTATGCTTAGATCTTTAAAACTACGTAACGGATTTTGATGCGATTTGTTAAAATAGATAGAGTGATTCAGTGGGAAGGTTTTTAGCCAAATTTTAACCCCATATTCCTACGGGAACGGGAACTACGCGGGGGAAACCGCGAACGCCGCTAGTAATATTATATAGTAGGATTGCTCGGCATTGGAACGCCCATTTTTTATTAATTACTTTATCATAATGTCACGTAATTTTAATCTCTTTATCACAGGAAATGCGACAATTAATCACCCCATTTAATTGATAATTCTATCGAACAATGATGAATGAAGTTTATGTAAGTTATTTTTTACGATGATAGATATCACAACGGTAACGTCACAACAATAATTTGTTTACTTTTTGTTAGGGTAGTTTCCTGGGTAAGCAAAATGAAATTCTAATTAGTCCGTCAGATAGATTTCAAAAATATTAGACACGTATTTTTTTGTTTCATCAAATTAATAAAACTGACTTAGTTATAACGCATTAAAGTTTAGGAGTGGGGGCTTGTGACGTCAACTGTTGGTGAAAATTGCAACCTGTGACGTTCACGAGTTTTCGACGCACTGTATCGTCTTAATTATTTGTTTACATGGAAAATAAAAGAATACGTGTCCAATATTTTTTAGAAATCTATAATACGTACTAATAAAAACATTTTTAGTCAAGTACCATATACTAGACTAGCTGCGTCGCGCCTATTGGTTGCAGCGCGTGATGTCATATAGCCTTCCTCGAATCTGTCATTTCAAGCATACCTTCGGCCCTGGGGCCCCCTATCCTTATGTCAACTACGAAGTTTGTGCTTCTTCTGGTGTTTTCTGGTGCCCCCCCCCCCAGACGTGGTGCCCTAGGCAATTGCTTAATTTGATTAAGGGTTAATCCAGGACTGGTCCCACTGCTGAGTAAAAGAATGTTCTCCATTTCAGCAATACTTGGGCGTATTACTAATTTTGCTCCTCAAATTGAACTTCGATCTCAGTTTTTACTGCATCTAGGTGGCTTTACATTAGTCTTCTTCTTTGCGTGTCGACTCATATTTTTGAGGACCAGAACTCGGCCACCGATATGGCACTATCAGTGGCCTTGTAAAGGTCCTCGCGTGTGCAGGTGTAGGGACACGCACGGCAAGTTATTTGCCGTTGAGTCGTGGTGGAAGGATCGGTTAGTCTGCGTTACCGACTTGCCGTCCGCAGACCATTGCCCAGGGTGCGCCGGACGCATGCTTGTTATATGCGCCACTCGGGGAGGCTCCTTCCGTGCACACCCATTTATATTAGTACAGTACAGTGAGGAGGAATAAATGTCATCTCAATACCGAGCTATATGTTAGCACAATATTTGGTACTTATATCCGAAAAGGCGGTGTTACTGATGTCAGCAATCTGAACTCTTTATATCATCTTACCTGGCACTAAAACAGCGTTAAAGTTAGCAGTGACCGAGTCCAGCCAGCCGTGGATAAGCACCGCTGTCCTGCGCCGGGCATCGAAGTTGGTCAGTCCCAGTAGACCATCGACACCGATGAGCAGAGGCTGGCTCACTGTGGGGTTGGCTCTGGAAACAGATGCGATGTTATTGGGATTTTGTACGGGATAGTTGGGATTTTGATGGGATTTTCGAGGGAGTTGTTAAGAATTTTGATGGGATTATTGAGAATTTAGGAGATAATAATTATATTTTTGAGGGGATATATAATACAATATTATTTTCGTACAGATTATAACCTATGTGACGTCACGTACGAATCTGATACAACATACGTTTGTAGCTCTTTTAAATAATTAAGTTGCAAATACCGGGTTAATCTTTGTGTATGTTATAGTAATTTGTGCGCGTATCTCTAATAAAGCTGTGACAGTGTTTGTGTGCGTAAATATTGTTTATAATAGATAATAAAGGTAAATAAATTATAAGAGTATCAATCCTAATATTTTAACAGTGGGGGTACTTGTGTTCAATTTATTGACATAAAATCTATTTATTACATATATACCAGTGCCATCTATTGGCGTCAGGCCGTACTATTTATTAAAATATCGATTCATCTCCGATATGGCTAAGTGCGCGGCCTGCTGCAAGTTTATGTCGTCGAAAGATGGCGCTGTTTGTTCCGTGTGCCCTCTAGCATATCATAAGGCATGCATTTCTTTACCGGACGCCACCGTAATTTCTCGTACCTGGGTGTGCCCTGAGTGCAACAAGAAACGGCGTAAGGGAGATAACAGTAGTACGCCCGTGAAGAGCGCTTTCGAAGACGCTCAAGAGTCCCCTGATGCGGCAACATCCGCCCCCGCCGAGCCGTCCGGGCCGACGCGTTTGAGGTCAACCGACGCGTTGATAGAGAATTTGCGACGAGATCTCACCGCCGACTCGACGGCGACAAACAAACAAATCGAGGCTCTGCGGCGAGACCTGTCCACGTTCATAGCGGAGGAGCGTGAGTTCCGCAGGGAGCTCCGAGGGGCCATCGCCGGCCTGACGGAGCGCGTCGACGGGATCGAGCGGCGCCTGGAGGCCGTCGAGAACAGGGAGGCCGCGGCGGGGCCCGCACCCGCGCCCGGCGCCGGCCTCGCCCAGCTCGAGGGCGTGGTCGCGCAGCTCAGGACCGAGCTCGACGAGCGCGAGCAGGAGGCGCTGCTGGCCGACCTCGACATCGGGATGCTGCCCGAGGCGGCGGGCGAGAGCGCCATGCACGCGGTGACGGTGGTGGCGCAGCGGCTGGGCGTGCGGCTCGAGGAGCGCGACGTGGTGTTCGCGGAGCGCGTGGGCGCGCGCCCGGCGGAGGGCGGGCGGCCGCGCCGCCTCGTCGTGCGGCTGGCGCGGCGCCGCCTGCGCGACGAGCTGCTGGCGGCCGCGAGGGCGCGCCGCGCGGTCACGGCGCCCGACGCCAGCGCCGCGCGGGTCTACATCAACGAGCGCCTGACGCGCCGCAACCGCCAGCTGTTCCACCGCGCGCGCGAGGAGTGCCGCGCGCGCCACTGGCGGTACGTGTGGACGCGGCGCGGCCGGGTCTACGTGCGCCAGGGGGATGGGAAGCCGGTGTATCCCATCAGATGCGACGCTGACCTTGATGATGCTCTCAAGGCTCATCCGGCATGACTCTCTTCCTGCAACGTTAGATTCAACCTCGAAACAATATGCAGCACGGATATACTTTTGTTTAGATTTTTCTTTTTTGTATATTTTTTTGTCACCTTTGATTTGTGTTCAAGTATATTTAATATTATGATAATAATTGATGTTAAGCTTATAAATGAACCATTGTACTACAGTTTATATTTCGGGTACTCCAAAGCCATTCAAACTACACTTTTCTTTTTTAAAAACATTTTTTTTAATAAATTCCTTAAGGTAAATGAATGCACTATATTCTATTACACGATCCGACATGGTTTACATATTTACAATCTTATTTATATATTAATTTACTGTACAAAATTCAAATATTATTTTAATGATTAATGTTAAAAATCTAAAAATTTGTCTTTTTAATGCCGGATCCCTAGGTACTCGTCATGATGAGTTTATTGTGGCAGTGGATCAGCTTAAGCCTGACTTACTCGCGATTAATGAAACATGGATCAGGAAGGGCGAAGCCGCAAAAGCTCCCGTACTACCTGGCTACAGTTTCAGACATATTCCTAGGCCTGAACACATTAAGGGCGGCAGAGGTGGAGGAGTTGGCTTCTACATTCGTAAAGGGATCAATGCACGTTCATGTCACCACCCTCCCTCCACCATGGTAGAACAACTTTGGTTGAAACTCAACTTATCGGGTTCCCAACTAGTCATAGGAACGGCCTACCGTCCTCCCTGGCAAGATGTTAATGTCTTTTTTGATGCAATTTCTGACACTATCTCATCTTTTTCTAGCGCTGACAAAACAATTTTAGTTGGCGATTTTAATATTAATTGGTTGACCCCCAGCGACAATAAAACACAACTCTTTAGCCAATTTCTTAATACACTTGGTTTGAAGCAGGTGGTCACTAGTGCTACACATTTTTCTAAATTCAATGAGACCCTTATTGACACCATTTGCACTGATGCTAATGTACGATCGGTCACTATTAAACATTCCCCTGATTTAGGGAATCATGCTTTGGTGATGGCTGAGTTTCACTTAAAAAAGGGAAGGTTTCCACCTCGTAAAATCACCTTCCGGCCAATCAAAGACATTTCTTGGGAGAACTTTGAATGTGACCTCACCTCAATTAATTGGAATTATTTCAGTGAACCCCATGATATTGATGACTTGGTTTTTAACTTCACCACTATTATAAATTTGTTATTTGACAAGCACGCACCACTAAAGAATGTTTATTTCAAAGACCCTCCACACCCTTGGATAACATATCCCATACGCAAAATGATTGCAACAAGAGATCACTACCACAATGTTCATAAATCTGCTCGTACTGAAGAATCCAAAACTCAGTATAAAGATATGAAACAGTTTGTGATTCAGTCATTACATGCTGAGAAGAGGTGCTACTTTGAACAAAATATAAACAACAATCTCCACAACCCATCAGCATTGTGGAAAAATCTTAAAAATACTATTATCCCCTTTAGAAAGAGATGTGAGGATCTCCCTTCCTTTTTTTAATGACCCTGAATTAATTAATGCGCACTTCTTGAATATTCCAGGTAATAATAATATTTCTTTATTGTCTCTTACATTCTTTGAACATCATCGTTTTCACTCTGAAGTCTTTAGATTCTCTAGTATTAGTATTGACAGTGTTTTAAAAATTATCAAAACCTTTTCGTCAAACGCCCTAGGTGTGGATGGCATAAATTTAGAAATGTTACTAGCCACTCTCCCTGTTTCTCTTCCCGCTATAACATCTATAATTAATTGTTCCTTAGAGACTGCCTCATTTCCTGAGATATGGAAACAGTCTATAATAAAACCTATCCCTAAAGTATCTAGCCCCGAGTCCTTGCAAGATTTGCGTCCCATCAGCATTCTGCCTTTAATGTCCAAGATTCTGGAGAGGGTTGTATGTGGCCAGGTAACTAAATATGTGGAAACCTATAGACTTCTCCCTGAGCGGCAGTCTGGGTTCCGCAAAGGTCACAGTACAGCTACGGCATTACTTGATGTGGTGGATCACTTACTTGCAGCTCAGGATCAGGGAATGTGTTCTATCCTGGTGCTGTTGGACTACTCCCGTGCTTTTGATTGTTTGAACTTATCCCTCCTTCTTTCCAAGTTAGCTTACTATGGTTTTGACAATCATTCCATTAAATGGTTCAATGCCTACCTCAGTCAAAGGCTGCAAATGGTTGAGTTGTCCAAAATCGATGGAACAAAGCATTTTTCGAGCCCCTCTTATACCTCTCGTGGTTTGCCGCAAGGTTCGAGCTTGTCACCGATCCTCTTCGCACTCTTCACTGCAGATATAATAAAAACCATTAAGCATTGTCAATACCATATGTATGCGGATGATCTGCAGATGCATATATCGTTTAAGCCCTCAGATCTCACTGAAGCTGTCCAAAAATTAAATAGAGATCTCTTTAACATAGCCAAGTGGTCAGAGTCCAATGGGTTGGTATTGAACCCCTCCAAGACAAAGTTCATGGTTTTTGGCTCCAAAACTAACCTTTCAAAATTAGATAGGTCTGCTCTCATACTAACCATTAATAATGAACCCATTGAACAGGTTTTTGAGGCCCGTAATCTTGGAGTGATTCTTGATGATCGCCTACATTTTGAATCACATATAGCTGAGTGTGTCAGAAATTGCTTCTTCAGACTTAAAATTCTATATAATATTCGTCCCTATCTCAATGAACACCTGCGGATTAGATTGTGTGAATCATTGGTCTTGTCTAAGCTTAACTATTGTGATACAGTTTTCGGGCCATGTCTATTAAAAAGAACTGAAAAGCTTATTCAAAGAATACAAAACGCATGTGCCCGCTTCAGTTTCTTTATCCCACCTCGCACCCATATAACTCCCTTCTTAAATGGCTCTAATATGCTGAAAATGTCTGCTCGAAGAAAAGTACATCTCGCTTCCCTTCTCTTTGGTTTATTCTCCACTAAGTCCCCTTCTTATCTCTGTGATAAATTAATTAAATCAAGGATTAATACTAACCTTCCGAACAGAAAATCAACCAGTGTTTTTTCAATCCCTTCTCACAGAACCATGGCGTTTCGTGGATCCTTTCGTTATGCGGCTTCGCACTGCTGGAATAATATTCCTCCCCCTTTGCGTGCCCTTAAAACAAAATCTTCCTTTAGAAAGATGTACTCTCAACTTTTGCTACAGGAGCAAAAGTCCGAAGCTCAGTACATCTTCCGGTAATTGTTAATAATTAGTTATATTAGACCTTATTAGGACATAACAATATTTAGATCTATATTAATTATTTTTATTTAAATACATAAGTAAGCATTAAAATAAAACTACTTACTTTTTGTTTCTGCACTTATTTGCTTGAGGGTTGTCATAACTTTTCCACCATGCGAAAGCCTCCACTTTTTTTTTGTTTTTTTTTTTGTTTACCTGTAGTTATGAATGGCTTCGGTTATAATTTTATGTTTAATAATTTTATGTTTATGCTAAGTAGGTAATTATAATAATTAGTATTTGTTTCACTCACTGCACATCATGCCTAAACAAATGCTTTTGCTAGCTTTAATTTTAGGTAATATTTCGCTTGAAAATAGCTGTGCCTGCCTTAAAAATATAGAATACTTATCCGAGTAGAAATACCTATTATCTTCCGGTTTGAAATTTAAACTTTGTGTTCGTTCATCGTAGTGTGTGTTCATGTTCTATGTTTGTATTGGTTGTGCTCGGCTGCGTTCGCGAATTTGCAAATTCGCTTTGGCTACTTGGGCTTTTTAACTTTGTTTTTATTTTATTTTATTTTTTTTGTATGTTTGGTGTACTTAATTTCTTTTTTTTTTTTTGTATTATTATTTATTAGTCTATTTCAGCCTGTATTATAAGTTTGTTTTTTTTTTTTGTTTCGTGCGTGAGTCACTGATGGTCCTATTTGAAAATCAGCGCCACAGCATCCTGTTGTGGCTTTTTGCTGAAATAGCGGCCATTTTTGGCCCACGCAGACATGTATTAGTCTGCTTTTCTGCTCTATTATTTATTTTGTATGTATCTTTTTCTGTTATTTTCTTATATTATTTTTTTGTTTATTATGTTTGCTTTGTGACTTTTGTATGTTTGCGTGTGCTAAAATAAATACCTTTTCTTTCTTCTTTCTTTCTTCTATGTTTAAATACAGGGTGGCGCAATAGAACGTGCATTTTTAAAATAATTATTAAAAAATAAATACAAAAGGTATAGTTAAAATAAAACTAAGCAATTATTAAGTGATAACTGAAGTTTATTTTTTAAAAATAACATCATCTAAATGATGACCCTCTCTACGTTGGCACTCCTCTAACCGCAAACGGAAATTACCGAAAACTTTCTTAAGTAGTGCTGGTGTGATTGCTGCCATTTCACCACGAATATTCTCCTTGAGCTGACTGATGTTTCTCGGATTATTGGTGTAGACTTTGTGTTTGAGGTATCCCCACAAAAAAAAGTCAGGAGGCGTCAAGTCTGGACTGCGCGGAGGCCATGGGATATCACCTCTTTTCGAAATCAGTTTGCCAGGGAACATCTGCTTCACAACCGCCATGGAGTCATTTGATGTGTGACTGGTAGCTCCGTCTTGTTGGAACCAAGTCCTAGAGTTCTTTATTCTTGAATTTTCAAGTTCTGGGGCCAAAAAACCTTCCAACATCGCAACATAGCGTTCGGTATTAACAGTGATGTTTTGCCCCCGTGCGTTTTCAAAAAAATAAGGACCAATTATTCCTTTGGCAGATATTGCGGCCCAAACTGTCACTTTAGGGCTATGTAACGGTTTTTGATGTTTGAGTCTGGGATTTTCACTATTCCAATAACGACAATTTTGGCGGTTTACGAACCCATTCATATGAAAATGTGCCTCATCAGAGAAAAGGATGTTTTCAAAATTTGAAAACCGATTGAGCATTTCATTAGCAAATGTGAGTTAATTGCAGCTTGTATGGATGCAATTTAAGATCCAAGTTTAAAATTCGTTGCAAACTTCGTCGCGATATGTTTAGGACAGACGATCTCTTGCGAGTAGACATTTGTGGATCTTCTCGTACCGACTGCTTAACACTCTCAATATTGTCTTCGGTCCTAGATGTGCGTGGACGACCTTTCGCGTGTGGTTTAAACGTCGATCCAGTCTCTTCAAAACGCTTTATCCAGATTTTAATTAAATTAGCACTCGGAGCCTCCCTAATTTGCCGTACACCATACTCAGAACAAAATAGTCGCCTGACAACTACGTACGAACGAGAGTTTTCGTAAAATGCGCGCACGCAAAATGCGCGACGCTTCCCGTCGAAGTGACTCATAGTGACTAAAACTTTATGAACCGCGCTACCCATCGATATCGGTCTCCCCCCGCCCACGCCCCTTCTACCACGCAAAAAAAGATGATGCAATATGCACGTTCTATTGCGCCACCCTGTACTTATATATCAAGGTGAGGTAGAGAGGTGAATAGATTTTAGTGCGAATAATTTAAGACAAAATATCTGTACACATATCAGATAGACAGAAAACACCCAGATCAAGACAAACAGAAATATTCAATAGGGATGTCGACTAAAAATATCTAATTAGTCCGTCAGATAGATTTCGCGAAAATATTGGACACGTATTTTCTCTTTTTTGATACAAATAAATAATTAAGACGATATAGTGCATAGAAAACTCGTGTGACGTCACAGCTACGTAAATTTTTACCAAGAATTATCGTCACAAGCCCCCACTCCTGAACTTTAATGCGTTACAACTAAGTCAGTTTTATTAATTTGATAAAACAAAAAAATACGTGTCTAATATTTTTTCGAAATCTATCTGACGGACTAATTAGAATTTCATTTACTTTACCCAATCGACATCCCTATTGTCCATGTATAAAATGTTTGTGTTGAGCGGGAGTCGAACCCGTAACCTTCGGCATAGCAAGCAGTGTCTCTACCAACTACATCACTCGGTTTTTTTAACCCCCGACGCAAAAAGAGGGGTGTTATAAGTTTGACGTGTCTGTATGTGTGTATCTGTCTGTCTGAGGCATCATAGCTCCCGAACGGATGAACCGATTTCAATTTAGTTATTTTGTATTAAAGGGGACTTACGTGCGAGTGTTCTTAGACATGTTTGATGAAAATCGGTTGACCCGTTTAAAAGTTATGGGGGTTTGAAAGTAATTGTGTTGGGGGTTTTTATTGTATACTTACATTTTAATTATAGCACAGTCTTAATTGTATCATTCTTAGTAAACTAATAACCATACCTAGTAAAAAGATGATAAACATTCTGTCTGTCAGGATCATATCTGGCTGCTTCCCTGACGTCGCTCTCCTTCATCCACAGGTCTACCAGGTGATTTGATCCATCAGACCCCTTTACAAACTGGTGCCTGATCTCAGGGTCTAACTTCCGAACCACTGGGTCTTCGGTTGGAGTACCTAGAGAAGACACATTGACAATTATAACCACAAATGCTTATCTCGGTCTGGATGTGTGTGAATGAGTGTGTGAGTTTCTGATACCCTAGGTACAAGTTACGAACTTAGTTAGGGGTCAGTAACTGAGATGATGGAGTGAATGATTATGTTAATTAGTCTATCGATATTAGGGGTTCAGAACTAGAAGACTTCTGAACCACTGGGTCTTCGGTTGGAGTCCCTAGAGAAAATATTTACAGTTATTTTTTCCACAAAGTGAGCATTGCGCCATGAACACAATTAGATTCTTCATCTCGAGGTCTTCTCTCTCGAGGCTTACCCTTCCCTTACATCGTCCATCAAAGAACAGTTAATTTTGTGTCCTATTACTGTCAGACATAGTCTATAGATATTAGGGTTACACATTCATACACACAGACCGAGATAAACATTTGTGGATCACACATAATAACATAATCAATCCCTCTATCACCTCATTACACCGACTGACCCCTAACTATGTTCATTACCTGTATCTAGGGTATCACAAACTACGGACACACACATTCATACACACAGACCGAGATAAACATTTGTGGATCACACATAATAACATAATCAATCCCTCTATCACCTCATTACACCGACTGACCCCTAACTATGTTCATTACCTGTATCTAGGGTATCACAAACTACGGACACACACATTCATACACACAGACCGAGATAAACATTTGTGGATCACACATAATAACATAATCAATCCCTCTATCACCTCATTACACCGACTGACCCCTAACTATGTTCATTACCTGTATCTAGGGTATCACAAACTACGGACACACACATTCATACACACAGACCGAGATAAACATTTGTGGATCACACATAATAACATAATCAATCCCTCTATCACCTCATTACACCGACTGATCCCTAACCATGGATTTTAAAACTTACCAAAGACCGCAGAAGTAAATGCAATAAATAATATAATCCGGAACATGTTTCTTAACTAATGTAATTAGGAAACTAATTTAAGAAGTGTTTAACGAAAGTATTATCATTGACTTTTAATCTTATCGAACATGGTTAAGTGGTTTATCAAATTTTGCAGTTTAATCGGTAATTAATAATTATATTTAACAAGCAGCGTCCCGCGGTTTTACCCGCGTAGTACCCGCTCCCGTGAGAATGCGTAGCTCGTAGTATCATACAATCTCGGCACAATTCACCATCGTGTGTTAAAAAATTAAGTATTGGTAGGATTTGTGACTACAAAAAGTTACAATAAAACATACGATTACTTATACACAATCCCATGGGAATTTCGGGATTAAAAGTATCCCATGTGTTATTCCTAGTTATAAGGAACATCTGTACCAAATTTAATCAAATCGATACAGTAGTTTTTGCGTGAAAGTGGAACAGACATCCAAACTCACAAACATCCAAACATACAAACTTTCGCGTTTATAATATTAGTAGGATTATAAAATAATTGGCTTATCATTTTGGCAGTCCATTATGGCAATTCATGGTCGTAACTATCAAGTTATCTAAAAGTATATTAATCCTTATATACTTACGCATCCTACTAATATTATAAAGCCGAATGTTTGTAAGTGTAGATGTTTAGATGTGTGGAGGTTTGTTCCTCTTTCACGCAAAAACTACTGAATGAATTTTAATGAAATTTGGTACAGATGTTCCTCATACCAAGGAATAACACATAGAATACTTTTTATCCCAAAATTCCCACGGGATAAGGTTCCACGCGGCTAAAACCGCGGGGCACAGCTAGAATTATAAATGCGAAAGTAACTCTGTCCCTCTGTTACGTTTTCACGGCTAAACTACTGAACCGATTAACTTGAAATTTGGTACAGGGGTAGCTTATGGTCCGGGGCAGGGTATAGACTATGTTTTATCCCGAAATTCCCACGGCATTGGGAACTACGCGGGTGAAACCTCGGAGCGCTGTTAGTACTAATTTAAAGATGCATGGTTTATTTGTTTGGTTCAACACGCTTATCTCAGGAGCTAAGTACTGGTTGCAATTGATAAATTCTATGATATTTATTTTATGATCCGTGGTATGGATAACCTATTTTATCAATGAAGGTATGTTATTATAAGGCTATAGAATCTCTACTTATTCGCTACTCACTACATAGTATATACTTACTATTACTACTACTATTATCCAAGTTGAGTTTTTATGGTATTAGCACTAGTACGGTGAATTGGTTCAACAGCTATCTTCAAGGCCGTTCTCAGGTAGTTAAAATACAGAAACCTAACGGCTCCGTAGAATTCTCTTTGCCAAAACCTATCATCCACGGAGTTCCCCAAGGCTCAATTCTGGGTCCTCTTCTGTTTATTTTATACTCAGCTGATCTGGTTAGAATAATAGAGAACTGCAAATTTCATTGTTATGCTGATGACGTCCAACTATTTATTCCTAGTAAGCCTAATGTGTCCGATGTGTATGATGCTACTACACAGCTTAATGATGACCTTCGTAGAATTTCAGAGTGGTAAAAGAAGAACTCATTACTGCTTAATCCAAATAAAACTAAATTTATGGTTATTGGAACGAACAATCAAATTTCGAAAATTTTAGCTGCGGGTCCTTCTGTGTCTGTGGATGGAGTTGTTCTGGAGCATGTGGATGAGGCGCGCAATTTAGGAGTTGTTTTTGATAGCAGACTAAGATTTGAGACGCACGTAATGAATATTACTCGAAGCTGTTTTTATAGGCTTAAGGTTCTTTATAAAATTAAGCACTTACTTAAGGTCGAAGTACGGTTGGCGCTTTGTGATTCCCTTATCTTGTCTAAATTAAACTATGGAGACCTTGTGTTTGGACCTCGCCTATTGGAAAGAACTAAGCGTCTGATTCAAAGAGTCCAGAATGCGTGTTGTCGATTCTGTTTTGACATTCCGCCTCGTTCACATGTTTCCCCATATATTAATAATTCAAATTTGTTGAACATGCAATCACGAAGAAATTTTCATTTTGCTTGCTTGTTGTTTGGGGTCATTAAAGATCGGAAGCCAGACTATCTCTTTAACAAGTTAAATTTCAGCAGATCACATAACGATCGTTCTTTGCGGACTCAATTGAGACACCATTCTCATAAACTAGTGGCTTTTAAGGGAAGTTTCCGCTACCAGGCGACTAAGTGCTGGAACAACATTCGCTTGGAACCTTTAGGGTGCGCTTGCGTGCTCATATTCTCGCTGAGCAAAAATTGGGTATTCCAGAACTTTATACTCGTCCCTGGTAGTCTTTTTCATGTATATTTTTCTTTAGGTCATATATATTATTAATTTAGTACTTACATAATTATTATTATTTTAGTATACATATATTATTCATCATTATTCTCGGTTTGTATTTAATATTTTCATACCTATAATATAATATTTTTACATACATTTATTTTAATTTAAAGTAGAACTTTAAAATTTTATTCTTTCGTCCGTCTCGTCCGTGAAGTCACACACACGGGTGCAGCAGAATATCAGTGTTCTGCTCTCTGGGGCAGATGTATCACTGAGCTACATCCCTTTGCTTTGTTAAGGCACACTGCTCACGTTATTTATGCTTTTTATTCTCTTGTCTAAATTGTTGACTGCTTTTGTTTTGCTTTTTTACCATTTTAGTTTTAAGAATATATTTGTATGTGTGTCTAATGAAGCAATAAATGTTTTATCTATCTATCTATCTATCTATCTACTTAAAAGAAAAATTTAAAAAACCCCCAACTTTACTTTACTTTCAAACCCCCATAAGTTTTAAACGGGTCAACCGATTTTCATCAAACATGTCTAAGAATACTTGCACGTAAGTCCCCTTTAATACAAAAGAAACTAAATTAAAATCGGTTCATCCGTTCGGGAGAAATGATGCAACAGACAGACAGATACACACACACACACACACATATACACGCACACACAGACACGTCAAACTTATAACACCCCTCTTTTTGCGTCTGTCCCTATGTCCCTTAGATCTTTAAAACTACGCAACGAATTTTGAAACGGTTTTTAATAGATAGAGTGATTCAAGAGGAAGGTTTCTAGTATAATTATAGGCTGTTGCTAGCCGTCCGCTAGAATGGACGTTTAATATAACGTCATTCGTTCGAATTAAATAATTTTTCAACACACTTGCTCTTGCACAAGGGAATCTTATTTGTGCAAAAACAGTTGAATAATGACACGTTTTATTCACTAGTGAGTTATAGGTAGATTGTTTTTTTTAAATTGCTTTCATTTTAAAAAAGTTTCGATACAAAAAAAATTGTGTCCATACATTTTAAAAACAAACTTCAACTATGTTTCCTTACTTTTGGTAGGTCTATGGTCGATTCCATTCATTCATTCATTCGTTTTTTTTTAATAAGTATATTCTTTTAGTCTTTGGCCGATCACCATTGTTGTGTTGGATGCGCGCGAATAGAAAAACTGTTGTATTTATTAGCGAAAAATGATAATTTCTTCGCAAATGTGTTGAAAAACGTTGTATGGTGTATTGATGATTACTATCCTCGGCTATCTTCAGACCCTCGCCTGACGGCTCGGGCCTCAATAGCGCCTCGGAAGTAATCACCAACTTACCTCGCTTGTACCATAAATAACTATTATTCGTCCGAATTACTGGACGACTAGACACTTCGATAATTTTATCCCCGTATTCTCACGGGAGCGGGTACTATGCAGGTGAAACCACGGGGTGCCACACGTAACTTATTTTGTTTGTCTAAACGCCTTATCTGAGGAACTAATAATCTTATTGTTAATCAGCTTTTTGCAATAGATTGTCCGATAATTTGAACACCTGGGCCCCGATTCTCTAAACTATCAAGCTGTAATAATGCTACTCAAATGTATTTTAATATCAACATTATGGCCGTTTTTTTGTCATTTGTTGTCATTTTGGTATTCTCTTAGTGAAAACTACTCAGCTGACTCAATGGCTACATAAAACTTAGATGGTTGTCATGGAAACAGTATTCTGACGTTTATTTGAAAAAAAACATGAATTTTTATATGCAACAAAGACCACTGAGACACCATAGCCATATGAATAAATTTTAGCAGAATACCAAGTTCGTTATGGTGCCTCAATATCAACATATTGTCTAATCAATAATGTCAAATTGCGGACTTAGGCCCCTGGGTCTCTTACGTCACAAGCGTCTTAATATCTTCAGGTCAGCACGCTCCATCTTAGGCTGTATCATCGCTTTCCATCAGGCGAGTTACAGTCGAGTGCAAGACTATTCTAGGCCAAAAAATAAAGCTTAGTTTGACATTGAGACCAGTTGGTAGTCATCATTGCTACCTACTAATATTATCCCTAATAACTCAGTCTGTCTGTTACCTTTTCACGGCTAAACTACTGAACCGATTGACTTGAAATTTGGTACAGGGGTAGCTTATAGTCCGGGAAAGAACATAGAATACTTTTTATCCAAGAAATTCCAACAGGAACGGGAACTACGCGGGTGAAACCGCGGGGCACAGCTACTAATATTATAGAGCCGAATGTTTGCGAGTGTGGATGTTTGTTCCTCTTTCACGCAAAAACTACTGAATGGATTGTAATGAAATTTGGTATTGATGTTCCTCATATCTAGGAATAACACATAGGATACTTTTTATCCCAAAATTCCCACGGGATAAGGTTACACGCGGGTAAACCGCGGGGCATAGCTATACAGCTAGTAGTATGGCATAAGTTCTGCGTGGATCAGATTTCTACGGTTGTAACTCTTGCACGATTCCGTCTGAGTGGCTACTACCTCATCGTCAGATATTCCGCTGCCAAAACTGTGTGAAAACATAACTGTGTTCCAGTTCGAATTGTGTACTTACTGCTTTAATGTTACAATTTTAAATGTATATGTTAGAATATTGCGTTTGCAATAATTTTAGGCACTTGCAGAAATTATTACTAACTAGCTGCACCCCACGATTTCATCCTCGTAGTTCCAGCTCCCGTGAGCATGCGATATGCTAAAAACCTTCTCCTTGAAACTCCCTATCTATTATAAGAAACAGCATAAAATTCCGTTGCGTAGTTTTAAAGATATAAACATACATAAGAACGGACAGATAGCGACTTTGTTTTTTTGACTGAGTTTTGTTTACTAAACTAGCGGCGCCCCGCGGTTTCACCCGCTTAGTTCCCGTTCCCGTAGGATTATGGGGATAAAATTATGCTAAAAACCTTCCCACTGAATCACTCTATCTATTAAAACAAACCACATTAAAATCCGTTGCGTAGTTTTAAAGATCTAAGCATATATAGGGACAGAGAAAGCGACTTTGTTTTATACAATGTAGTGAAACAATTTTGGCCCATTTCACCACTTCACTTGATAGCTTGAATTACCAAGTAATTATCTAGCTATAGCCCGCTGTTTCACCCGCATAAATTCCAATCCTTTGGGAACTTTTTGATAAAACGTGGCCTTAGTATATGTTATTCTTGTTTATAGTGATTATTATTAAGAGTCCGGTCGTAATTCACAGAAAATTATAATTATAAAAACGTAAATTATAATGCGTCCCGCTCGCACAGATGCAATGGCGAGCGGGATACATTATAACTTACGCAGGTGCGACAGAGATAGAGAGCTACAGGTCAACGTACGAGATTCTCTGTGAATTACGACCGGATTTTTTATCTGTACCAAATATCTAAACCGATGCAGTAGTTTTCTTTCAATTTTAAATAAGTATTAGAAGGATTTTAACAAAAAAATAAAACTAGTGTTTTGATTAATCGTTTATTAAAACTGACTTATTTGTTATAATCATTTCCTACCCCCGGGAGAAGGGTGCCGCGCGATTCGTCTCCAGATAGAAAACACCCGATGATCTAAAAGAAAACGAACATAAGTGGGACATAAGTTAACAAATGATGATCCCTAATTGTATAGATTTCAAAAAGCGGGTAAGTATATGTGTTTCCGTAGTTTGTAATTCAGGCAAGGCTTCGAATCGGTGCCAAAAGAACAGGTATGGTACCGGTATAATAACCAAACTTATTAAAAAGATACTAGAACAGGCATTGCGTCTGGTATCGGTATTCGATACCAATAGTACGGTACCACTTCGGTACGGTATCACACCCGGCCAATGGTATTCTTTCAAAAAAGTACCGCTACTTCAAACTCATGAAGATTGTTAGGGGGAAAAGGGTCAACAAATAATCTCTTAAATTAGGCAACACGTCTTAAAAATGTGTCCTCTATCCCGGAGCTGACATAAAGTGATACAGACAATAGCCCACACAGACCAAAGCAATTTTTTTTTTTTTTTTTTTTTTTTTTTTTTTTTTTTTTTTTTTTTTTTTATGTTACACCAACAGCGTTTACTCAAAACAATCTTAAAAATATAAAATAACAAATCAGGTCTTGTACGGTGTGCAACACCTTTACAGGCGCAATCAACATTGAATATTAAAACTTACAGCTAATTATAATATCTGTCTATACATAACATAATCATTCCCTCCATCATCTCATTACAGTAACTGACTCCTAACTAAGTTCGTAACTTGTATCTAGGGTATCATATACTACGCATACACTCATTCACACACACGTCGGCCTATCTTATCGAAATGTTGCTGCCTTGCTCGCTTTGCTCGCTCGAACTATGACTTACCCAGTTTTAGGCACAATCCCGCCCATGTTAAGTCGTCCCAGTAAAAAGCAGTTACCAGTGACTGCAGTAAGGTAGGACGCGCAACGCGTCCCCGTAAACCCACCGGACATTAGGGACTCACTGAAGTAGTAGAATGATCTGGAAAGGGGATAAAAGGTCAGATACATTCATAATTTGTCCCTCAGCTAGGACTTGAATCTAGGACCGAACTGAGAGAGCGTCGATGGCGTAGTGGATAAGGCCTTTGACTTCCAATCGGAAGGTGCCTGGTTCAAACCCCGCCATAATGTACCTGTGTTTTAGATTTTCGAATCATTATGAACGTATATTTGATGCTCTTAGGGTGAGGGCAAACGAGCGTAATTTTGTGAGTTGTGAGTCGCGTAAAATGAGTTGCGAAATTTACGTTAAACTGAAATTCGGTTAGACTGCCACACGGACGGACGTATTTTCAGTTGTAATCCGAAACATTTGTACGGATCCTTGTATCGTGCAAGCTCCACACCTCACCCCGACCGAAATTCAGTTGATATTATGCGTGTGAGTCGGCAGACAACTCATTTTGCGTCGCCGTGTGAATCAAATAGGACTTTTCTATGAAACTGAATGCAGCAGAATTTTTGCGATCGAAATTCTGCTGCTCACAACTCACAAAATTACGCTCGTATGGCTTCACCCTTACAGTGAAGGAAAACATCGTTCAGAAACCTGCACACACCTGGAAAGAAATTCTAAGGTTGTGTGTGAAGTCGACCAACCCGCACTCGGCCTGTGGGTGACTGAGGCCCATCCTTCTTTTTGGGTTGTTAGTAATTAGCTGTGCCCCACGGTTTTACCCGCGCGGAACATTATCCCGTCCCGTGTATGCGTGTGTGTGCGTGTATAATTACACGCACACACACAGACACGTCAAACTTATAACACCCCTCTTTTTGCGTCGGGGGTTAAAAAGTATCCTATGTGTTATTCCTAGTTATAAGGAACATCTGTAAGAAAATTCATGTCAATCGGTTCAGTAGTTTTTGCGTGAAAGAGTAACAAACATACACACTCACAAACTTTCGCATTTATAATAGGTTCTAGTAGGATTTCCGTGGACTTATCACAAGCTTTTATTCAGTTTCTCCTGTCCCGTTGTCTGTAATCAAATCTTGTAAGCCATTTTTCCGACCTCTTCTGGTTATCCGATTGAGCTGTTTGGCATACTTATGTAAGTCCCATGACAATGTAATAAAAGATATGGACATAATTTTATTTGTTAAAAAGACACTGTACAATCTTTGTTTTCCCTGTTTTCTTATCAGAATACATTAAAAAATAACAAGACAGAATAAAATAAACAAAAGAATAATAATAAACAGAATACATTAAAAGCTAAAAAAAGCTTGTTTTTAAAAAGGTTTTATTTTATTTATTCTTGTTTTTATTACTTACCTATCATGATCACAGTTATTGCTGTTACAGCCAGGCATGCCTGATCCCTGGTTCGGGTAGAAGTCGACCTTTCCCAGATCAGCTAGATATCCGAGACTTCCCGCACTTGTATGTATCACCTCTGTGTACACTCCTGAGTCTGGGCTAAACTTTTCACTGTGTGTGATCCAGCCAGTCATTGACGGGTCTAACGCTAGGAATAAGAAAAGCATATATTATTAAACTAGCAGCGCCCCGCGGTTTCACCCGCATAGTTCCCAATCCCGTAGCAATTTCCGGATAAAAGGTATCCTATGTTTTTTCCCGGACCATAAGCTACCGCTGTACCAAATTTCAAGTCAATTGGTTCAGTAGTTTAGCCGTGAAAAGATAACAGACAGACAGACAGACAGACCGACAGACAGACAGACAGACCAACAGAGTTATTAGTCGGGTATTAGGATTAATTGGGGTGCTTTATTTTATGACTATCTTTTGCTCGCGACTTTGTCCGCGTGGAATAATGGCTTCCAGCAGAATTTGGGTTTTCCTCCTTTTCTCCCCCTAGAGGAGGAATTTCCAAAAATCCTCTCTTAGTGGTGTCAAATACACGTGCCAAACAGCTCTCTACAACCAGTAGTTTCGACTGTGCGTTGTCTGTCAGTCAGTCAGTAAGTAACAGAAGAAGCTAAAAGCTGTATTTCATTCCCATATTCCCACGGGAACTACGTAAAACCGCTAATACTTATATAACCATGCTTACCCGTGATATAAGCGACGTTTCCACCCATATTTCTGCCAACTATGCCAGCCTGGTGACCCCCAAAACCGTGACCAACGATGTGGTAAGTGATTGGCGAAGTGCCTGTAGCTGAATTCAGCCATATCAAGAACCTGGCAACACTTTGTCCTGAAAAACAATTTATATACCTAAAATAATCAATATTAAAAAAACTAAGAAAGTATATGCACAGACGTAATAACATAACATAATCATTCACTCCATCATCTCATTATACCCTATTTAGACTATGCCGAAATGGGCAGGGAAGTGAGGAGGAAAGTGGGCATCGCCATAGTGTAAAGTGGTCACTCACGCTGCCACTCATCATGCCGCTGCTGCTCCTGCCCGATGCTCCCGCGCGTGGCGGTTTTTCGTGCGGAAGTCAAAGGAGGGCGAACGAGAGAGAACATATACCCCATTTCACTCAGTCCTCACGTACCAAGTGACGGCACCGGCATGACGAGTAGCAGCGTGAGTGACCGCTTTACACTATGCCACTGCCCATTTCCCTCCTCACTTCCCTGCCCATACGAGCATAGTCTAAATGGAATACTGCCGCGGAAGTATTTTGGGAAATATTTCCGCGGCAATGGCAGGAATATAGTGTAAGTAGGGTATTACAGTAACTGAACCCTTAAACTATGTTCGTAACTTGTACTTGATTGATAGCAATATTATATAGAGTCACAATCTTGTCTGTGCCGGTGACAGCGTCGCTGTAATCGCATCTTTTGGTTGTCACTTTATTGAAAATGTATCCAAATGACATTAGAATCAAAATGACAACAGTAGCTTCCAATTTTGGCCGCCGGCACAGAAAAGATTGTGACTCAATATTTATTTTTATTTCTAATCTTATTATACCTGAGGTGACAGTATTGGCGATGGCAGTGAGATAGTTGATGGTTCCCGCGCCGGCGCTCCAATCCACCACGATGACATTGACATCTTCAGCTGACAGGAAGGCTGCAAAGATATATATCTCATTACTTATTTATTTATTTAATGCTTTATGTACACAGTTATAAATATAAATTATTGGCATTTTAAGTTGTGATACATAGGCGAGTCTAACCCTGTAAGGGTTTTCTTCTGACAAACCTCCGAGAAAGGATATAAGAATATAGAACTTTCTAGCACACTTGCTTATAAAACGGCTTTTTTTTTCTCCGTAATCAGACACACAATGACACCTATTATTCACAAGTGAAAATAATTATTAGATTTTAAAAATGTTTCGATACCAAAAAAATACAATAAATAATTAGCAAGTATCAAATCCATTTATTATATTTAGGTATAGTATGGGGATACTACCACTGTCGTTTTACTATGAAAACGACAGTGGCGCCCTCATTTTTTGTCTATTCTTTTTAGAGTAAGTGATGATGTGGTCTACGCATAAAGTTGTAGGTAAAAAATGGAGCCCACACTTTGAACAACAGCTTGAGTCAAATACCTACGTCTCTGTGGGCCGATCTCTCTTTTTAGTCAGACTCTCTCTTTCTAGAGATTATCTTAGTTAGAAAGAGAGAGCCTGCCCGCAGAGAGCGCTATAGTGATACATAGATTATGCTTCAAGTAGGTATTCGAAGTGTGGACTCTATTTTAACCTTTACCTTCATGGATGGAGCTCCCTTGCCTATGATACCTATTCACTCTTGCTTTGGAAGGTGTGTAGAAAAATTACGCTGACGAAGTCGCGGGCAAAATCTAATACTGCATTTTGCTTAACCATAGTTTCTTAAATTTTTTTAACCCAGGCCATTTCATCATAGCTTTTAATTTCATATCATTTCCATTTGGTACACTAGCGCTACGTTCGGTGAGAGTTCGAACCATAATTGCTAAAAGCTTTCACAATGTAGTTAACGTAAAACGTCACAGATGGCGCCACACATCAAATTAGAACTCGCAAACGTTTTACGCGCGGACATACGTATAGTCTACACTCGTGATTTAACTCCTATTGCAAGTTTAAAGTTTAGGAAATTTTTGAAAGTGACACCTTACTCGTTCTACGAGCATGGTGTCATAATTATCGTTCGGATAGCATAGTCAAATATTGATTAATAGAAAAAATTAAAAATTTAAATAACCCCCAACACAATTACTTTCAAACCCCCATGACTTTTAAACGGGTTAACCGATTTTCATCAAACATGTCTAAGAACACTCTCCCGTAAGTCCGCTTTAATACAAAACAAACTAAATTAAAATCGGTCCATCCGTTCGGGAGCTATGATGCCACAGACATACAGATACAGACACACACAGACACGTCAAACTTATAACACCCCTCTTTTTGCGTTGGAGGTTAAAAACTAATAAATCTTAATATATTAAATCTTAGTTATTGAGTCACAATCTTTTCTGTGCCGGCAGCCAAAATTGGAAGCTACTATTGTCATTTTAATTCTGTCTTTGGATAAATCCTACTAATATTATAAATGCGAAAGTTTGTATATTTGTGAGTTTGGATGTTTGTTACTCTTTCACTCAATACTACTGTATCGACGAGAGCCACCTTTTTTCATTTACCTTAAATGATGATAGATTTAATTGAAATTATCTAACTTTACTACTACATATTTTCTGTTGCATGCACCAGCGCCATCTAGTGACGCCTATAAGTACTTAAAGCTTCTATTCTTCCTATTTTGCTGGACACATTTTATTGTTGGCACCTTATGAGTCGGTCCTTCTCTCCTATTTAAATAACATAACATAACATAATCATTCACTACATCATCTCATTATAGTAACTGACCCCTAACTAAGTAAACTTGTATCTAGGGTATCAGAAACTACGCACACACTCATTCACACACACACCCAGACCGAGACAAACATTTGTGGTTCACACAAATATTCACCCCGCGCGGGAATCGAACCCGCAACCTTACGGATGGCAGTCCGGCATGGTGACCACTCTGCCATCTAGGTCGTCATTTCCTAATTCGAACCAGTGTAGTTCCCGAGATTACCGCGTCAAACCCATGAAGTTAAAGGTAAAAAATGGAGTCCACACTTCGAATACCTACTTAAGCATACCTATATGTATCACTAACGCGTCTCTGTGGGCAGGCTCTCTCTTTCTAACTAAGGTAACCTCTAGAGAGAGAAGGTCTGACTAAAAAGAGAGATCGGCCCACAGAGACGTAGGTTGACTCAAGCTGTTGTTCCAAGTGTGGGCTCCATTTTTTACCTACAACTTCAAGAGCACGCCTGAGATACCTATTCACTCTTGCTTTGAAAGGTGTGTAGAAAAATTACCTTATCTTCACAATGTAGTTAATGTAAAATCACACAGATGGCGCCACACATCAAATTAGAACTCGCAAACGTTTTACGCGCGGACATACGTATAGTCTACACTCGTGATTTAACTCCTATTGCAAGTACAAAGCTTAGGAAATTTTTGAAAGTGACACCTTACTCGTTCTACGAGCATGGTGTCATAATTATCGTTCGGATAGCATAGTCAAATATTGGTTCATAGAAGACTATACACCCCTATTTTGAATTCGAGATACCTAATCACACAGCTAATGTAAACGACGGGTGACAATATAATAGTGAAGTTAGTTTTTTTCTTTTGCTTTTATTTAAAAAGTTATGATAAGTCAAAGTTTTTCAAAATCCCGCCGAATTATATTGTCTTTCTACACCGAACAACAGGCGAACGCTGCGATACACAGCTGAGCGCGGTCATCGACCCGAGCCGCCACAGAATACTTGATAGCTAGTGTGCCGTGTGGTTATACGGCATTTATTTAGTATTTTTTAAAGATAAGTAATCGACTATCATTTTTGATATTTTTATTGGATATATGGATTCAGTTACTGCAACAGATATTCTGATTTTAATAAGTCCCGTAATTTCAAAATAGGGGTGTATAGTAAATCTTAATTTATTAAATCTTAGTTATTGAGTCACAATCCTTCACGAATAATAGTCAGAAACATTGATAATTTCTATCGACATAGATTTAGATGAAGACCCTAGGAACAAAAGTTTTACATTAAATACGTCACAGAGATCATCCTTTAAGCTATTGCATAGCTTCTATCGAGGGCCTTGAGCGCGAGGACCGAATCCAGAAATTCCGTAACGACAAAAAACCTCACGTTTTTATTATTTTTTTATCGAAAACTTTTTTTCTGTAAATTTTCCAAAAAGTTTTTATAGTAATGTAGACAAAGTTTTTATTGTATGAAGCCCCAAGTACGACATCAAAATTTCTAAGGTTAGGATTGCAATACAAAAATAAAAAGAACAATTAGTTGATAAAATTGCTATGCAATAGCTTTACCGCCGCGGCAGTCCCCGAGTGCCACACGTTTTTTTTTTATTTTACAAGTTCATGATGACACTTAAAGTGTGTAATTTTTCAAAAATTTTAAAGCTGTGCCTCAGGAACCTATAGGATTACTCAAGGCATGGACTATACGTATGTCCCCGCGTAAAACGTTTGCGAGTTCTAATTTGATGTGTGGCGCCATCTCTGACGTTTTACATTAACTACATTGTGAAGAGCTTTTAGCAATTATGGTTCGAACTCTCACCGACATAGCGCTAGTGTACCAAATGGAAATGATATTAAATTGAAGGTTATGATGAAATGGCCAGCCTGCCTGCAATAATATCGATTTCGCGAGCATGACCAAATGAATGGCGTGCTACGATATGATAAAATTGAATATGGCGACTATATCCTAATCCTAACTAATATTATAAAAGCGAAAGTAACTCTGTCTGTCTGTCTGTTACCTTTTTTTGAAATTTGGTACAGGGATAGCTTATGGTCCGGGAAAGAACATAGGCTACGTTTTATCCCGAAATTTCCACGGGATCGGGAACTACGCGGGTGAAACTGCGGGGTAAAGCTAGTTTATTATATTTTGACAGTTGGATGTCGATAAACAACAATAAATATATCGATAAACAGCTTTATCGATATTTCCATTAACTAGGGGCGCCAGATAAGGTTGAGGAAAAAACATCGTCACAGCAGTACAGGCTACAGGCGTATCTATTTATCCTAATATTATAAAGCAAAAGAATTTGTTTGGTTGTTCGTTTGGTTGCGAACTAATCTCAGGAACTACTGGTCCGATTTCAAAAGTTATTTCAGTGTTAGATAGCCCATTTATCGAAGACGGCCTTGTTTTATCCTTGTATTCTCGGGGAAGGGATAAAACCACGGGCGCTGATACCCGCGTAGTTCCCGTTTCCGTAAGAATGCGGGGATGAAATTATGCTAAAAACCTACCCCTTGAATCACTCTTTCTATTAAAACAAACCGCATCAAAATCCGTTGCGTAGTTTTAAAGCATGTAAGCATACATAGGGACAGACAGCGGGAAGCGACTTTATTTTAAGCCGCGAACCCACCGCCACGCACGCTACGCCCACGGTCCACAGCCACGCAGCTCAGCTTCGTTGAGCTTTAGCCGAGTCAGCCACGAATGTATCGATGATGTCATTTTCGTGCGTAGCGTGTGCATGTACTTCGGTGGGTTTGCCTTTATACTACATAGTATACACCCCTATTTTGAAAATAAGGGACTTATTAAAATCAAAATATCTGTAGCAGCAACTGAATCCATATATCCAATAAAAATATCAAAAATGATAGTCGATTACTTATCCTTAAAAAATACTAAATAAATGCCGTATTACCAGACGGCACACTAGCTATCAAGTATTCTGTGACGGCTCGGGTCGATGACCGCGCTCAGCTGTGTATCGCAGCGTTCGCCTGTTGTTCGGTGTACAATAACAATAAAATTCGGCGGGATTTTGAAAAACTTTGATTTATCATAACTTTTTAAATAAAAGCAAAAGAAAAAAACTAACTTCACTATTATATTGTTACCCGGCGTTTACATTAGCTGTGTGATTAGGTATCTCGAATTCAAAATAGGGGTGTATAAAGGGTCACTACATAGTGATAGTGATAAACTAACCTGGTACAAGCACGGAATTGAAGTCAGAAGTGACGGAATCCTGCCATCCGTGAAGTAGCACGACAGTACGACGGCGGACGTCATAATTGGTTATCGATATTAGTGCGTCCACACCGATCAGTAATGGCTGACTTACTGTCGGATTCGCTCTGGAAATAATAAAAACGTCAAAGAATCGTCAATATCAGTCCACGGGTTTGGTCTCTAGAGCAACATACACAATAGAAATAACCATACATACATACATGGGTTCGCTATGAAAATTATAATGACACTAGCTGCGCCCCGCGGTTTCACACGCGTAGTTCCCGTTCCCGTGGGAATTTCGGGATGAAAAATAGATGATGGCCGATTCTCATACCTACTGAATATGCTCACAAAATTTCATGAGAATCGGTCAAGCCGTTTCGGAGGAGTATGGCAACGAAAACTGTGACACGAGAATTTTATATATTAGATAAATGAAATTACAATGAAAACGTTTACAAGTTGTGCCGGTGGGCATCCTGCGTTACAAATCCTGTGGGAATTTTGGTATAAAAAGTATCCTATGTGTGGACCGGTGGGCCCAGTCATTTCAGATTACATTGTCCTTCAAACTGGAACACAGTAATGTTTGCATACTACTGATTGGCAGCATAATCCTACTAACAAAGCTGAATGTTTGTGAGTGTGGATGTTTGGATGTTTGTTCCTCTTTCACGCAATAACTACTTAATGGATTTTAATAAAACTTTACAATAATTTAGCTTATACATCAGAATAACACATAGGATACTTTTTATGAGGTATGAGGAACATCTGTACCAAATTTCATTAAAATCCATTTAGTAGTTTTTGCGTGAAAGAGGTACAAACATCCATACATCTAAACATCCACACTCACAAACATTCGGCTTTATAATATTAGTAGGATGTCATCAATCCTTACCTAGTAAAAAGATGATACACATTCTGTCTGTCTGCGTCAAACCTGGATGCTCCAACGTCATCCTTCTCCAGGTCTGACAGATGGTCTACTCCATCAGAACTCTTCACATACTGGAACCTATGGTCTATTTTCAGGTCTTCGGTTGGTAGTCCTGGAAGATTTTATTATAACATAACATAATCATTCACTACATCATCTCATTACAGTAACTGACCCCTAAGTACGTAACTTGTATCTAGGGTGTCAGAAACTACACACTCACATATTCACACACATCCAGACCGAGACAAACATTTGTGGTTCACACAAATGTTGACCCCATGGTACGGGAATCGAACCCGCAACCATAGGGATGGCGGTCCAGCATGGTGACCACTCTGCTATCTAGGTCGTCAAACAATATCCATAACCATAATAGTCATAATTAGATAATCAACATGACGCAAATAATTAGATTTTAATTTAATAAATTATCTATAAATCTTACCAACGACAAAGGCAGTAGAAAAAAACAACAAAATTAGGCGAAACATTTTCATGAACTACGAATATTAATAAAACTATTACAATAATAAGATAACGTATCCTAAATAATAACTAATCATTGTATCTCTATATTACATAAAGTTTGTCATGTCTGTCAATAAAAATAATATCCCAACTTAATATTACAACCTGTACAACACTGCACTGCGCTCGTCACACAGAGACATCACTCGTTAACTCTCACATGTCCAGTAATATCTCCGACTACATTACCCTTCGAACTGTAACACAGTAATGTTACACACTACTGTTTGTCAACAAATACAGTGATATCCCAACTTTGTATTACAACCTGTACAACACTGCACTGCGCTCGTCACACAGAGACATCACTCGTTAACTCTCACATGTCCAGTAATATCTCTGACTACATTACCCTTCGAACTGGAACACAGTAATGTTACACACTACTGTTTGACAACAAATACAGTGATATCCCAACTTTGTATTACAACCTGTACAACACTGCACTGCGCTCGTCACACAGAGACATCACTCGTTAACTCTCACATGACTTCAAAAATGCGATATACGCCATATTTAATTTTAGCACAAGATAAATTTTATCACATTTATTAATGCTCGCGAAATCGATATAGCTATTTATCGACATGCAACTGTCAAAATATAATAAATATAGCCGTCATATTTAATTTTATCATATCGTAGCACGCCATTATTCATTAGGTCATGCTCGTGAAATCGATATTATATCGTGGTATCGATATATTTTATCACGCACAGTCATGCTAGGGGGGGCAGTAATAAATTATACGTTAGAAGTCAGATGATTTAAGTAAGGTTTTATAATTATCTAATCATAATAGTTAAATACTGATTTTCCGGTGATATTTAGCTAATTAATCAATAATACTTTTCTTATCAATTGATTTATTTACTGCCGTTATCCGTAATAAGAATTTGATAACAAGATTTGTTCATGAAATTGCAAAAAGAGGTAACCATAAGGACTGCCAAATCGCTCGTAATCGAACCAGGATAAAAAGTATCCTGTGTAATATGTTATCGATGGCAGAGTGGTCACCATGCCGGACTGCCATCCGTAAGGTTGCGGGTTCGATTCCCGTGCGGAGTGAATATTTGTGTGAATCATAAATGTTTGTCTCGGTCTGTGTGTGTGAATGAGTGTGTGCGTAGTTTCTGATATAAGTGACGAACTTAGTGGTCAGTTACTGTAATGAGATGATGGAGTGAATGATTATTGTATGTTAAGTATGTTATGTTATAGATTAGGATAACTACGGAACTCTTAGCTCTTGATTTGACACATATTTGAAAAGGTTGTTATATTATCTTAAGGAATCCTAAAAATGTTTTGTTATGCTCTAAATTTTTAATTTCTTTTATCACATGTAACTGATAACGAAAATTTCGAAATGAAATTGAATAAAGTATATTTTTTCGATTTTGTAAAGCAGTATGTTTAAATCGTATTTCAAAATTATTATTGGATTAATTTTAGGTAAGTATAAATTAAATAACATTAAATTAAAAATTTAAAAAACCCCCAACACAATTACTTTCAAACCCCCATAACTTTTAAACGGGTCAACCGATTTTCGTCAAACATGTCTAAGAACACTCGCACGTAAGTCCCCTTTAATACAAAAAAAAACTAAATTGAAATCGGTTCATCCGTTCGGGAGCTATGATGCCATAGACAGACAGATACACATACACACAGACACGTCAAACTTATAACACCCCTCTTTTTGCGTCGGGTGTAAAAATAATCCTACTAATATTATAAAGCCGAATGTTTGTGAGTGTGGATGTATGGATGTGTGGATGTTTGTTCCTCTTTCACGTAAAAACTACTGACTGGATTTTAATAAAATTTGGTACAGATGTTCCTCATACCTTGGAATAACACTTAATAAAACTTTTTAATAAGTACATTAACGGACTTTATATACTAGTACACATACATAATGCATATATTGGTAAATATATACTTATTAGTTGTGCCCTGCGATTTTACCCGCGTGAAACCTTATCCCGTGGGAATTTCGGGATAAAAAGTATCCTATGTCCTTTTCCTGGTTCATAACTACCTCTCCACCAATTTTCAGCCAAATCGGTCCAGCCGTTCTTGAGTTATAAGTGGCGTAACTAACACGACTTTCTTTTATATGTATAGATTTTATTATTTGTTAAGTAACTGATAAATAAATAAATCAATTTTTAACCCCCGACGCAAAAAGAGGGGTGTTATAAGTTTGACGTGTCTGTGTGTGTGTGTGTGTGTGTGTGTGTGTGTGTATCTGTCTGTCTGTGGCATCATAGCTCCCGAACGGATGAACCGATTTCAATTTAGTTTTATTTGTATTAAGAGCCGTGATCTACCGCGCGACAACTCAAATTTCACTCACACAGACGCGCACGCGTGTCCGCATGCACACTGTCTATGTGGTGACGGCGCGCTCGCTCTGAATACTCCGGCCGAACGGTTTTGATCCATTGGAAATTATAAATTGTGTTAAAGTTATTGACAAAAGTATAAATACGAGTATATTTTTTTTTACGATTCGTAGAAGGTAGTATATGATTAGATATAATTTACGTAATACCTTTCGATTCGATATTCCATTATTCACAACAAGGAATAATGAATAAAACAAATACTTAGTTTTTTGTTTTTAAAATAAGACATGATTTTTTTTTGGTAAGTAACGAAACTTTTTAAAAACAAAGCAACATACGAGTAAAAAAAAATCTATAACTTACTTGTGAATAATATATTTTTTGCCATAATGGGGTATTGATTTTTCATATACTAATTGCAGTTTTAGTTTTTATTAAAATCGCTAGCAATTTTCGATATTCCTTTCCTTATAGTTTTGAATATCGTCATCCACGCCTACTTGAAAAATGCCTCGTCTGTATATGTACAACATATATTATCGGGACAACCTTTTAGCGCTAAAAGCAGGACTTTCTAAATTATTTCGTTTCCTTTTTTGTTAAAAAAAACCGACTTCAAAAACTAAAAAGTATAAAATAACAAATATGTAATGTAATACCTCTTATGCGATGTAGCACATAAATAAAATAAAAATGCGACCAATCCAAGCGGGCAAACGTTCGTTAACGGTCATCTCGAATTATAATTTTGTAGTTTATTTTTCTAATAGTTTTATTTCTTTGAGGCTTGGCACCGACTTCACACTTATCAATAGGTAACATACACACAAAAGTATAAATTAGCATCGCATAAAAGGTGTATTAAATTAAATATTTGTTATTTTATACTTTTCAGCTTTTAAAGTCTTTTTTTTTATTACTTTTGAGTGTCACAACCTATCTGGTTGTAAAGGTCTCATCGATACAAATTAATCAAGCCCAAACACGAGGTAACTGCTGTTAGTCGTTGAAGAGTTCCCTCGACTATCTTCCAGGTCCATCATCAGATCGACTCCAAACCTTCATTTAATTATAATGCTTTAAGATAATTAACGAAAAACTTAACAAATGCACTAATCACCCTACGATTTTCTAAAGTTCCTCTCAATTTCTCTAGAATGCCATCATTAGATCCTGGTTTCCTTGACATGGGACCAAACGGCAAGTCCATTCTTTTGAATAAAAAAAGAATTTTAGTAATCGGTACAGAATTGACGGAGATATCGTTGAACATATTCATAAAAAAAAACATACCGGCCGAATTGAGAACCTCCTCCTTTTTGGAAGTCGGTTTAAAATAATGTTGTTTTATTGCTCATTATTTCTAAAACATTATTTGTTATCATAAATGTTAATATTTTTTTTTAATAAATAATTCAAATTATAAAACAAAAATTATTATCGAGTATCAAAACATGTTGATGAGTTATCGCATAAAATTCGTACGCGCCGCAAAGGTCAAACGCTCGGTAGGAGCGATACGTCCTCTCTCTAAAAAGCCTCGCGGCAGACTGATTTGAATTGTTTCGTGCGTCCGATTTTATAGTAGTTTTATGATGATTTTAAAATATTTGTAGAAAAAAAGACAATTTGTTTTAGAGATTTTTTTTTAGTATAATTGTTGTAGAAAATATTCTTTTATTATTTGAGGTAATTTTAATAACGTTTTGAGCATCATTTATCAACGTAAATTACGATTTTCTTGAGTGTGATTTTTACAAATTCTAACTTTATATTTTTTTAGATTTCAATAATAATTATAATAACAATTAAATTTTCCTATGAGTATTTCCTTAATAAGGATCTGGACTTTAAGTTTGTTTAATTTTTAGTGCTAAATTGGTCGAATTACTAGAATCCGAAGGCATGGAAGTTAATGCTAAAAGTGAAATTCAGAAAACATATGTTCAGTTTTCTTGATATATTTTATAAGTTTTCTGTATAATATTGTTTTTCTCTGAGTATTTTTTAGATGACAATATTTCCTTTAATTATTACCTAAAAGCATGTTTATAAAATACGCTTTTCATATAATATGACTAGATCAAAAAGTACAAAAACCGTCAATTATCGAGTTTCGGGTCTTAAAGGGGACTTACCTGCGAGTGTTCTTAGACGTGTTTGATGAAAATCGGTTGACCCGTTTAAATGTTATGGGGGTTTGAAAGTAATTGTGTTGGGGGTTTAAATTTTTTATTTAATGTTTTTTTTCCCAGCAACTACAATAAAACTAAATGAAAGTAAAACAATAATAAAACTAAAGTCAGTTGATCCTGACAAACTGAAACAGTCGGCGGACTTCGCGAAACTCATCAACAGAGTGATAAAGAATGATCAGAAACGAGTACAGGAGAAACGTAAGTAAAGTTTATTCTCGTAGGAATATGGGGATTAAATTATGCTAAAAACCTTCCCACTGAATCATTGTATCTATTAAAGCAAACCGCATCAAAATCCGTTGCGTAGTTTTAAAGATCTAAGCATACATAGGGACAGAGAAAGCGACTTTGTTTTAACTATGTAGTGATATGTAACTGTACATTATCACTTCTTAGATCTTTAAAACTACGCAACGGATATTGATGCGGTTTGTTTTAACACATAGAGTGATTCAGTGGGAAGGTTTTAGCATAATTTTATCCCCATATTCTTACGGGAACGGGAACTATGCGGGTAAAACCGCGGGGCGTCGCTAGTAATATTAATAAAGTAAAATTGCACGCGCTACATTCGAAACTGCAAACTCAGATATTCGATGGCTTTACCGAACACAACGTTTATGTCAAGTAATAAAATAAATTCTAAATCTTAATAAGATAATAAATTCTCTTTTTATAATTTAACATATAATTTCAGCCATCGATTTGGTCTACCATCCCAGGGTAGAAGAAAACAAAGACGAAGATATAATAAACCAATTAAAAGCAATTATCAAAAAGGGAATATCGAAAAAGGAGGATCATAAAAAATACCCAAATGATACAAATTTTAGAATACACGTCATTAAAAATCCAGAAGTATTAGAAAAATATAAAAGAAATCTGAAAAAGAAAAGGTTCGTCTCTTTTAAAATATTATCACACTAGCAGCGCCCCGCGGTTTTACCCGCGTAGTACCCGCTCCCGTGAGAATGCGTAGCTCGTAGTATCATACAATCTCGGCACAATTCACCATCGTGTGTTTAAAAATTAAGTAACAGCGCCATCTAAGGTACGCGACGGACTTTGCCTACAACCGTATTGCATCTAAGAGGATATATATTTATATATATATTTTAATATGAAGTGTGAAGGTTGTCGTACTGAAGTCTCCCATGAAGTCTTCACATGCAGCAACGCGCCGTGTGCAAGGTCTTATTGTAGACTTTGTGCTAATGTAAATCAGGACTTTGATATTTCTGTATGGAAATGTCCTGCCTGTCGTACCACTGAGCGGAAAACAGGCGATAATAGCTTGACCCCCATACGCTCCAGCTACCACTCACAAAATGTGACCATGAGGAAAAAGTCAACCTCCAAACCATCTACACCTACAACAACATCGACAGCAGCTCCGACACCTGTGGCGTTGTTGGGGAAAGACTCACCATCACCCGTAGTGATAACAACATCGAAGTCCCGTACATCTTCTTCACCTGCATCGGAAGTGAGTGAGCTTACTGTTGAAATAAGGCAACTAACACAAGAAATTACGTCACTAAAAGACAAATTAGAATCAGCTACGCTTTCATTAATTAAATGTCATGAAAGGCTCGACGAACTAGGGATGACCGCGGCACTTTCAGAAACTCGGCTTAAAAAACTGGAAGAAAGTGAACAAGAAGTTCAACAGTTAAAAGCTACTGTCAGCAAATTACAACTTGAAATTAAATCGCAAGCCCAAAATAATGTGCGAAATGAAGTGGAGATAGTAGGTATCCCCGAGCAACCAAATGAAAATCTCGTACACATTATCTTAACTACCGCAAACAAAATAGGAGTCGACCTCAAAGAACAGGATATAGACTGGGTCGCGCGGGTTGGGCCAAAAGTAGTAAGAAAAGTGGATGACAGTAAAGCTAATCTACCTCGTCCTGTTGTATTCCGACTAGTTCGAAGAATAAAACGGGATGACTTTATAAAGGCAGCCAAAGTCAGGAAAAATATAAAAACAACCGATTTGCTTTTACCTGGACCGGACCAAAAGATGTATATAAATGAACGACTGACCAAAGATAATCGACAGTTATTTCGTGATACAAGAACTAAAACTAAACAACATGGGTTTTTGTACTGCTGGTCCAGCCAGGGCAACATTTATATTCGGAAACGAGAAGGGAAACCAGCAATGCTCGTTAAATCTCAAGAAGACTTCTCAAAACTTTTTCCTCTTGAAACCAATCTGGCCACTGCTGTGTAAATATAAGCAAAAAAGGAAAATCGATACAAATAATTTAAAATTTCGGTTTAAAACAATTAGATCTAGGACATTAATATATTATGTGTTTTTAGTAAGTATTATCTATTGTAATTATGTATTTTATATTTATTACTTTACAACTTATAAATTCATTTTATGTATTATTATTATGTTTTTCTTATATTCAATATTAGTATATTATTGGCTACCTCAACACTCTATTAGTAAATGGATAGTTCGCAATAACTCCACCAGTCTTCTTATAAACTTTATTAAATATTGTAAAACCAGATTCAAGGCAATTAACTACTTTATAATAGATTCTTGGACAAATTGTACAATAAACCTTACAAATGATTGATTGTAATATAAGTAATTTAGATTCAATCAAAATAAAATGCCTTGATATAAACAAAATAGAAGATTGTCAAACAATATTAGACCAGACTTATAAGTTCACTGTCATAAGCCTCAACATCAGAAGTATTACAAAAAACTTTAACAACTTTTCAGTTGCTCTGCATCGTTCTAACACTCCTTTTGATATAATAGTATTGTCAGAATGTCGTATAAATGAGATGTCTATCATTCCAATACTACCCGGCTACAATTCTTTTAGAACAAATAAAATTATCAACCAAAATAGTGGCGTAGTGGTCTATGTAAAAGATATCTGGAATGCATCGGTACACGAACCTAATTTCCGAGAGGCAGACTGCCGCACAGTCGATATACCAAATGTCGTAACAATGCTAGCTATTTATCGATCTCCATCTTTTAGAAAAGTAGACTCTTTTATGGTTGATTTAAAAAACCACTTACAAATGTATATCAAGAAGCCAAATTTTATCATGGCAGGTGACATCAACATAAATATTCTCCCAGACGATAATAATGATATGAACACAGACTATCTCTGTCTTACTGCGGAGCATGGCCTCTTGCCAGTTATAACAATTCCAACAAGGGACAAATCGTGTTTAGATCATATTTTTGTAAAGTCAACTAAGGAAGTAATTGGGATAGTTAGCAAAACCGATGTCACGGATCACGATCTCACAATACTTGGTTTAGCTTTGAAAGCCAAGCCTTGTAAAAACACTATATCCCGAGAAATAGTAAAACTTGATTACCAATCCATTAAGTCTGATCTTTCAGCTGTAGATTGGTCAAAATTATTTCTTTTAAAAGATGTAAATTCAGCAGTGGCTGACTTCACCAATATATTATCCATGATTATAGATAAACACACTAAAATAGTTAGGGTTGGTCGGTCCAAGTATAACATAAAACCATGGATAACACCAGGGATGATAAGGTGCATGAGGAATAGGGATAAACTGCACAGTAAAGCTAGACGTAATCCTCAAAACAATATTTTACAAGTAACTTACAAGCGGTACCGTAACTTCTGTAACAAAATTCTGCGAAATCTAAAGACTAAATATGAAATTGAAGAACTGCGGGCAAGTCTTGATAACCCCAAAAAGCTTTGGAAAACCATTAAAAATATTTGTCACATTCCCATTAATACAAAACAGTGTACTGAACTTCTCAATATACCGAATACAATCGACCCGGTTCAATCACTAGACGTTTGTAATACACATTTCTCCACCGTTGGACAAAATCTGGCAAGCAAAATTTTAGACGAATTAAATATTGACGAAACCAACTTGGCTTCAGTCTTACAAACAAAATCAGAAATAGTTAATTGTACAATCTTTATTCAACCTACTGATCCAACGGAAATTAATTCACTCATAATTCAACTTAAAGACAACAAAGCTTCGGGCATAGACGGAATCAATAATAAATTAGTAAAAGAAATAAAAAATCACATTCTTGAACCTCTTGCTTTTATATTTAATTTATCATTTATTAGTGGTGAGTTTCCTGATGGTTGGAAAACTGCATGTGTTTCCCCTGTCTTCAAAAGTGGCGATAAATACGTACCTGATAACTACCGTCCGATATCACTTCTAGGGACTTTCTCAAAACTTCTTGAAAAAATTATGAATAAACGACTTATTAAGTACTTAAAATCACAAAATCTGTTGTCAAGTTATCAGTTCGGTTTCAGGCAGAAAAAATCAACTAATGAAGCAACTTCCTTAGTAACAACTAAAATAGCTGCGTATTTAGACAGTAATCTTAGTTGCTTGGGTGTATTTCTAGATCTTGCTAAAGCTTTTGACACTGTCTCCATCCCGGTACTCTTGAATAAGATAGAAAAGGCTGGAGTTCGAGGTGTGGTACACAGTTGGTTCAAGAGCTATCTAGTTGACAGGAGACAGTGTGTAAAAGTTGGAAACCAAAAAAGCGCAGTAAAATCCATAAAATTTGGAGTCCCACAGGGCAGTATATTAGGTCCAACCTTATTTCTAATATACATTAATGATATCCACCAATTAAAAATACCAAGTGCTGATATTATCTGTTACGCAGATGATACGGCAATTGTGTTTCGAGGATCAAATTGGTGTGATGTCTTGAAAAATGCCGAAAACGGCATGTCATTGGTAATAAATTGGTTGCGTTCAAATCTACTAACACTAAATTCCAAAAAAACTAAATACATTTGCTTTCATAAAACAAAAGCTTCTGCTCCGCCAGGAAATGTAAAAACAATTAAAATCCATAAATGTGGGGATAGCAGAAGTAATTTATGCAACTGTGACATAATTTATAAAACTAACTCAATTAAATACCTAGGCGTGTTTATTGATGAAAACCTAAATTTCAAGGAACATATTACTCACACGTCCAGCAGAGTAAGGTCCACTATAAACATCATGCGACAACTTAGAGAATGCGCTCCATTGGATATCCTGCGTTGCGTCTACTTTGCTTTGTGTCAGTCCCTGTTAACTTATTGCATTGATTGCTGGGGCTCTGCTTCAAAAACCTACTTGCTGCAGGTGGAAAGGGCTCAACGTTCGGTACTTAAGGTCATGCTCAAGAAATCGTATTTGTATGAAACTGACCTTTTGTACAAAGAAAGCAAGGTACTGAATGTCAGGCAGTTGTTCGTTTTGAGCCAAGCAACGAAGGTTCACAACAATTTCATCAGCACAAAAGAGTACCACGAAGCATTAACTCAGCGTACGTATTTCATTAAATTACCAAAGATTAATACACGATTCGGTAGACGGTTTAGTCCATTTATAGAAACTAAATTATACAATATAGTAAACAAATCTTGTGACATAAAATATCTAAGGATGAAAGAGGCAAAGCCTAAAATAAAACTATGGTTGGAAACCCTATCTTATGAGGACACAGAAACGTTGTTAAAGTACATTGAGTAGGTCACACACACTCAGTAGCCTGAATGTTAAATCTATTTTAACACATATTATATAATATATTCTTACTTACTTAATATTTAATATTGTATGTATCAAATTTATTATTTTTCTTTATATTATGTTATTTATGTAGTGTAATAATGTATTGTATAAGGAATTAATTTAAATACCCTCAAAAAAAAAAAATGTTCATAAATCTTGTTACCCAATTCTACTTTTAGTTTTATAGATCATTTTGTATTTAATGCATGTTATAAAAACCAAACTTATAATTGTAATTTCAACCGAACGGTATTATTTCTTGTTATTGTTAATCTTGTTTCTGGCACTTCACAATACAGACGTAAGTCTAGTGTGCGGGCCGCTGCTAATCTAAGTATTGTAAATACTGTTAAGTTAAATAAAATAATTTTCATTTTCATTTTTCATTTCATCTATTGGTACGATTTGCGACTACAAAAAGTTACAATAAAACATACGATTACTTATACACAATCCCATGGGAATTTCGGGATAAAAAGTATCCTATGTGTTATTCCTAGTTATAAGGAACATCTGTACCAAATTTTATCGAAATTGATACTGTAGCTTTTGCGTGAAAGTGGAACAAACATCCAAACTCACAAATATCCAAACATACAAACTTTCGCATTTATAATATTAGTAAGATGACTTATGTCTTTTCAGGCCTCAAGTTTTACAAAGGTTTATTGAAAAGAAAGGGTACAAAATATTTATGCCGAGAAACGTAAAAGAATTGAAGGAATTGCTCACGCAATTGCGAAGAAATGCGGTATTTAGGTTGGATCGTAAGTATATATGCTTATTGAGCAGTTTTTAGAAGATATACTAGCTGCGCCCAGCGGTTTCACACGCGTAGTTCCCGTTCCCGGGAATTTTGGGATGAAAAATAGATGTTGGCCGATTCTCAGACCTACTGAATATGCTCACAAAATTTCATGAGAATCGGTCAAGCCGTTTCGGAGGAGTATGGCAACGAAAACTGTGACACGAGAATTTTATATATTAGATAAGACTGCATACCACCACAGTCACGGCCGTTCCCAATATACGATCTATCTATTTGACGACCTCGATGGCAGAGTGGTCACCATGCCGGACTGCCATCAGCAAGATTGTGGGTTCGATTCCCGTGCGGGTTTATTTGTGCGAACCACAAATGTTTGTCTCGGTCTGGGTGTGTGTGTGAATGAGTGTGTGTGTGTAGTTTCTGATACACTAGATACAAGTTTCGAAGTTAGTTAGGGGTCAGTTACTGTAATGAGATGATGGAGTGAATGATTGTGTTACGTATAGACTTTTCCATTCACGGGACTATTAAGGAGTCCCGGTCTTTTGGAAGGCTAGTATGGGGCCAAAGCCAACACACGGAAGCCCTTTAACATATTTAATCTTCTATAAAGGATGCACAATCCGGCGACTATCCCTGTATAACACTATAAAATGCATCCAAGGACAGTCCCCGGTTCTGCTGGAACTATTGCAAATATATGGAAAACTACGACTGGGTTATGGGAATGGGATGTTTAATGGACTGGATATTGGGGACTATGGCACCCGTCGATACAATGATAGACTTTATTATTATTAAAACTAAACTATTTCCAACAGAAAACTCAGGCGAAAACACATACAACGACAAATACAATAACAAAATTTCTAGAACATACTCTTCAAAGGAAGAAGATTCCATATTTGAAACGCCAAAGAAGAGCAAAAAATACCAGAAGGAAAGCGCTGAAGTGACTCCTTATTGGAATAACGACAAGAACGAAAAAGGGAGTAAATATGATGACGATTATTCAAATAAAAAAGGTTTCATTGACGAAGTAAGACATGAGGTTACAACAGAAAAATTGAAAGCTAAATACTGGAACGATGAAGATTCTTACAGCAAAAATAACAATAAAAATTCCTACAAACCAATAAAATCCCATTTTGACGATCCCTTTGAAGATAAGGGAAGAAACAGGGACACTTATAATAGCAAGAATTTTGGTAGAACGTCAATACCGTTTGTAGGCAAAAAGAATGTTTACGAAGAATAATAAAATGCGTTGGTTATAAATAAATGTGATAATTAAAACGAAAACTTTTTTTTGAAAAGAGAACTGCTTTTTTCATTCTTTTTCCTATATATGTTTATTTGCTCCGCAGTTTTGCCCGCGTGGAACCGTATCATTATAATATAGCATTTTTCGCTATTCGTAGCAATAGCATTATTCACTATTCGTAGCAGAGCATTCCCGCTTTTCGTAGTTGTTACATTTTCGCTATTCGTAACAATAGCACTTTGCACTATTCGTAGCAGTAGCACTTTTCGCTATTCGTAGCCAAAATTCGTAGCCTCTCCCGTTTTTCGTAGCAGTAGCATCTATTCGTAGCCTTTCACGCTTTTTGTAGCAATAACTGTTTTCGCTTTTCGTAGCAGTAGCATTTTTCGCTATTCGTAGCCAATATTCGTAGCAATGGCATTTTTCGCTATTCGTAGCAATAGCATTTTTCATTATTCGTAGCAATAACACTTTTCACTATTCGAAGCCAATATTTGTAGCAGTAGCATTTCCCGCTTTTCGTCACCATCCTGTAAATCTATGTATTATATAAAACTCTTCAGTTACTAAGTGATGTACTGACTGACAGACAACGCACAGCCGAAACTACTGGTCGTAGAGAGATGTTTAGCACGTGTGTTTGTTGGAGGGTGTAGGCTACCACTAAGAGAGGATTTTTGGAAATTCTCCCCCTAGGCGGAGAAAAGGGGGAAAATCCCAAATTCTGCCGGAAGTCATTATTCCACGCGGACGAAATCGCGGGCATAAGTTAGTAAAATATAGGAACTTATTTTAAACTAGTAGCTCCCCGTGGATTCACCCGCGTAGTTCCCGTTCCCGTGGGATTACGGGGATAAAATATAGCCTATGTCACGCACTGATAAATTAGCTTTCCATTAGTGAAAGAATTTTTGAAATCGGTCCAGTAGTTTCGGAGCCTATTCATTAGAAACAAACAAACAAATCTTTCCTCTTTATAATATTAGTATAGATTCTCAAACCTTTATAGTTATTTTTATAACTTAAATAAAACCAATCGTTAAATGCGATTTAAGATATGAAAAATGTATTTCTATACTGTAATACAAGTGTTGGCCGTTTTCAGTTTCATAGGTATGTATGAAAATTTAAATAATATTAGCTACCGTCTCGCGGTTTCACCCGCGTAGACCCCGTTCCCGTGGGAATTTCGGGATAAATAGTATCCTATGTGTTACTCTGATGTATAAGCTAAATTATTGTAAAGTTTCATTAAAATCCATTCAGTAGTTTTTGCGTTAAAGAGGAACAAACGTCCACACTCACAAACATACACTCGCGAACATTCGGCTTTATAATATTAGTAGGAATAGCAGCGTCCAGGTTTCACCCGAGTAGTTCCCGCTCCCGTAAGACTGTGGGGATAAAATTAAACCAAATACCTTCCTCTTGAATCACTCTATCTATTAAAACAAACCACATCAAAATCCGTTGCGTAGTTTTAAAGATCTAAGCATATATAGGGACAGAGAAAGCGACTTTGTTTTATAATATGTAACGCAAAAAGAGGGGTGTTATAAATTTGACGTGTCTGTGTGTGTGTGTATCTGTCTGTCTGTGGCATCATAGCTCCCGAACGGATGAACCGATTTCAAAATAGTTTTTTTTTGTATTAAAGGGGACTTACGTGCGAGTGTTCTTAGACATGTTTGATGAAAATCGGTTGACCCGTTTAAAAGTTATGGGGGTTTGAAAGTAATTGTGTTGGGGGTTTTTTCAATTTTTAATTTAATGTTTTTTAAAGCAGTTATCCCATTTTTTAGATATAGAATGTACTAGAAAATATGACATTGAAGCGGAATCTATAAAGCTTTACGGAAAAGGTATAAAAGATGTTATACAAAGTTTTAGGAAAACACGTCAATATATCGAGATTTTGACCATAGAGGTATGTAATATGTTTAATAGTTATTTATGGTACAAGTGAGTAAAGTTGGTGATTACTGCCCAGGCGCTATTGAGGCCCGAGCCGTCAGGCGAGGGTCTGAAGATAGCCGAGGATAGTAATCATTAATACACGCGTGTACCATACAACGCTTTTCAACCATAGAGGTATTATACATAGAGCAGGTGAGCAAGGTCTCCAGTTGTCCCTCGGTTAGAAAGAGAAAGACGATCGCGGTTATTCGTTTAACGACTCACATGTTTGTACAATAATAGGGGACCGCGATCTTCTCTCTCTTTCTAACCATAGGACGTTTCTGATTACAGGCAGCCGTATGCCTTCCCTGCTCTATGTGTATTAACTTTATGTTTTCAACACACTTGCAAAGAAAATACTAATAAAATATCATTTTAAACAGTTTTGAACACTGCTTTCATCAGAGTTCAACATCACACATCGCATCGCACGTTTGATTCCTGTTTGAAGCAACTTTTTTGTGTCATTATACGAAATCTATTTTGTTCATTTTTGAACTAGCTCTGCTGTCTCAAATAATACAGGTTCGATTCCTATTTCAAGCAAATATTGAGTCACCATCTTTTCTGTGGCTGTGACAGCGTCGCAGTAATCGCATCTTTTGGTTGTCAGTTTATTGAAAATGTATCCAAATGACGTTAGAGTCACAATGACAATAGTAGCTTCCAATTTTGGCCGCCGGCACAGAAAAGATTGTGACTCTACGACGCATGCCTTTTAAGTTCTGTCGTTTCAAGAAATAAACACAACTAGAACCTTATAGTACTTTTTATTGTTTATCAAAGTATTCACCACGTCACGTAGCTTAATACACTTTTCCATTCGCTCAAACCAGGTGTTCAAAATGGCTGACTTGAAAGCGTCGACTCCATCTTCACCGGACTGGAATCTTTGACCTCGAAGACTTTTCTTAATTTTAGGAAATGTAAAGAAATCGTTAGGGCTTAGGTCAGGACTGGATGGTGGATGGTCAAGAATTTCTACTTTTTCCAGCTTCAAATACTCAATCGTTTGACGGGCGGTGTGTGAGGTTGCGTTGTCGTGGTGCAGGATGATGGGTCGCTTTGAGTTAGATTTTCGAAGTTCGGCGATGACTTGTGGTAAACAAATTGTGGTATACCACTCTGCGTTAACCGTTCTACGATCTTCAAGTGCGATAGTCGCAACATGGTCGGCTTTTCCAACAAACGTGGCCACCATCTTCTTTGATGTGCTTCGAGAACGAAAAGCTTTAGTCGGCTTTGGCTCGTCTTGAAAGACCCAGATTGTCGATTGTTGTTTGGAATCAGGATCATAGGCATAGATCCAAGATTCGTCACCACTGATGATGTAATAAACATGATTTGACTCTCCTCGGTTGAACCTTTGCAGAGTTTCCTTACACCATCTGATGCGGGCCACCTTGTGCTCGCCGGAAAGCAGATGCGGTATCCAACGGCAAACTAGCTTTCTTACACCAAGTGCTTCAATTAAGATCTTCTGAATGGTTGTCCCTGAGATGCCTAATAGAGCCTCTATCTCCCGATATGTCACATGACGATCTTCGAGAATTAGTTGTCTCACAGCGATGACGTTATCTTCAGTGAAGGCGGATTTTGGGCGTCCTTCGCGAGATTTGTCACTAACACTAGTATGTCCACGCTGGAATTCTAAATACCAGCGTTCGACAGTCCGCAGACATGGGGCTTCATCACTGAATACAGATGTTTGCTCTTCAAACATTCAAGCCGTGTCAGGCCTCTTCTAAAGTTATAAAAAAATATTGCACGAACATTTTCCTTAGAAAGATTCATTTTCGTACGTATCTTGACAGATTCCAATGGACGCTGTGACTAAACAAAAGCATGAATCCTAATACTTTCAACTGTTTTAAGATTCAAAATTTATACAAATTCGAATATAGAACAGTTCCAAATTCAAAATTGCCGGGAAATATGGAATCGACAGAACTTAAAAGGCATGCCTAGTATACACCCCTATTTTGAAATGATGAGACTTATTAAAATCAGAATATCTGTAGCAGTAACTGAATCCATATATCCAATAAAAATATCAAAAATGATAGTCGGTTACTTATCTTTAAAAATACTAAATAAATGCCGTATTACCAGACGGCACACTAGCTATTAAGTATTCTGTGACGGCTCGGGTCGATGACCGCGCTCAGCTGTGTATCGCAGCGTTCGCCTGTTGTTCGGTGTAGAATAACAATAAAATTCGGCGGGATTTTGAAAAACTTTAAATTATCATAACTTTTTAAATAAAAGCAAAAGATAAAAATTAACTTCCCTATTATATTGTTACCCGTCGTTTACATTAGCTGTGTGATTAAGTATCTCGAATTCAAAATAGGGGTGTATATCTGATTTCCAATTAGAGCTTTTTTTTAGACTGAAAACCTATCGAAAGTATACAAAGGTTTATTTCAAAACCTGGACAATTATTACATGGATGTGTTAAGCGCAAGGATTAACGAGACACTAAATGCTGCCAGACCTGCTGCTGCTGCTAACGAAATACAGCCAAACAAAGAAAAAGAACGAAACGAAACTATTAGCAGAAACCTAATTATATCACGGTAACATGTTTAAATAACATAAAATAATCATTCACTCCATCTCGACGACCTCGATGGCAGTGGTCACCATGCCGGACTGCCATCCGTAAGGTTGCGGGTTCGATTCCCGTGCGGGGTGAATATTTGTGTGAACCACAAATGTTTGTCTCGGTCTGTGTGTGTGTGAATGAGTGCGTGCGTAGCTTCGTTAATGAATTTTTGAAATCGGTTCAGTACATCCCGAGATTACCCCTTACAATTTAACAAATATACAAACACACAAAACTTTACTTCTTTATAACATTGCTAGCTGCGCCCCGTGATTTCACCCGCGTAGTTCCCGATCTCGTGGGAATTTTGGGATAAAACATAGCCTATGTCCTTTCCCGGATCATAAGCTACCCCCGTACCAAATTTCAAGACAATCGGTTCAGTAGTTTAGCCGTGAAAAGGTAACAGACAGACAGTGTTACTTTCGCATTTATAATATTAGTTAGGATAGTATAGAAGTATAGATTGGTAGGATTAATAGAATAAGTACGTGTATTTCCAGAACATATGTTGACAAAATGCCGTTTTCGTACTTGCGTACGAACGAAAATGGGTCTCCTGAGCAGAATGTGACCACCTTATCACCTGCGAAACGTCTAGAAGAATATTACAGAACTAAAACTGTCATGTCTGCAGCCGATAAGAACTATTTCAGAGGGCTTGGCTACGAAATCGTTGGGTAAGAACGTAAACGTCAAGATGGCGGAATCACAGGGGTCAGTCTGCAATTTGACATTATTAATCAGACAATATGTTGATATTGAGGCACCATAACGAGAAAGAAATTTGGTATTCTGCTAAAATTTATTCATATGGCTAATGGTGTCTCAGTGGTCTTTGTTGCATATCAAAATTCAGTTTTTTTTTGTCAAATAAACGTCAGAATACTGTTTCCATGACAACCATCTAAGTTTTATGGAGCCATTGAGTCAGCGGAATAGTTGTCACTAAGAGAATACCAAAATGACAACAAATGCCAAAAAAACGGCCATAATGGTGATGTTAAAATACATTTGAGTAGCATTATTACAGCTTAATAGTTTAGAGAATCGGGGCCCTGTTTGTTTTAAGGAAGGTTCATATCTGACGTATAATACGTCGAGCGTATCGTCGGCCGCACTAACGTATAATCGGTTGAGTGTGAACGGTCAAGTGTTTTTCTATACATTTGTCTGTTCTGGCGTTACGCGACCGATATATCACCTGTTCCGTTGTCTGTAATCAAATCTTGGAAGCCATTTTTCGACCACTTCTCGTTAGCTGAAATTTGGCATACTTATGCAAGTCCTATGACAATGCAATAAAAGATAAAAAAGGGCTTGTTTTTAAAAAGGTTTTTTTAAGTATTAAGTAATTGTTTATAAAAAGAAATAAAGTATCCTTTTTTCTTTTTCCCGTTTAAATTCCAGAAGTTACATTCACCACCTCATTAAAATAATGGGCAAAGACAAGAGTAAGTCGTTCGCTTCCACTTGGTCTTACGATGATGACGAGACGACGACCACCACTACACAAGCTACCCATCAGGTAAATAACTATCTACCCACTCATTTATACTATGCTGCAATGAGCAGGAAAGTGACGAGGAAAGTGGGCAGCGGCATAGTGTAAACAGTTACAGATGCCGTCACTTGTATGTCACTTCACTTGGTACGTGAGGACTGAGTGAAATAGCGCATATGTTTTCTCTCGCTCTCCCTCCTTTGACTTCCGCACGAAAACCCGACACTCGCGGGAGCGTCGGGCAGGAGCAACGACATGACGAGTAGCAGCACGAGTAACTGTTTACACTATGCCGCTGCCCACTTCCCTCCTCACTTCCCTGCTCATTGCAGCATAGTGTAGATAGCGTACTGCCGCGGAAGTATTTTGGGAAATATTTCCGGCAGCGCGTTACATTGTTTCTGACAGATTTGACTATGAAACACCCTAAACCTAAACGGTTTCAATTTCGGGATAAAAAGTATCCTATGTCCTCCCCCGGACCATAAGCTACCCCTGTACCAAACTTCCAAGTCAATCAGTTCAGTAGTTTAGCCGTGAAAAGGTAACAGACAGACGGAGTAACTTTCGAATTTATAATATTAGGATTAGGATTAGTTAGGATAAGGATTAGGATACCAGATCTTCGGCTATAAGTTTAGATATTTTCAAGTGCGTATGTGTTATTATTACACATTACGTTTAAAATAAGGTGCCTCAATTACCAATATTGTACCTAAAATTAATAAATAAGTAGTTGTAGACGATTAAAACTTATAAAAACTAATAAAAAACACAAAGTTTATTTTTCTTTCAAGGAAATTTAGAAAAAATAATATGGCGCCTGTTTGGCTAACCTAACGTGTCCATCATTTTCTTATTGTTTTTGTGCAGGAGAAGAGTTTAAGGCAGCACACGACAGCGGCTGAAGTTGAAGTTGAAGAGGTAAAAATTTGCTCTTGAATCACTATCTACAAAAAAAAACCGCTTCAAAATCCGTTGCGTGGTTTTAAACATAAGTACTTATTCATAGGGACAGACAGTGACTTTGCATACACTACTTACTTTACATACTTTTCAACACACTTGCTCATAAAGGGGCTCTTATTTATGCAAAAACAGTTGAATAATGACACGTTTTATTCACTAGTGAGTTATAGATTTTTTTTAAATTACTTCGGTTTTAAAAAAGTTTCGGTACCAAAAAAAAATTTGTCTATGTCATAGAATAAGGATAACGACTAAGATTCTCTCAAGTTGTGCCACAATCTTTTCTGTTCCGGTGGTCAAAATTGGAAGCTACTATTGTCATTTTGACTCTAATGTCATTTGGATACATTTTCAATAAACTGACAACCAAAAGATGCGATTACAGCGACGCTGTCACCGGCACAGACAAGATTGTGGCACTATACAGCCTGGTGACAGACGGACGGACAGCAAAGTCTCAATAATAGGGTCCCGTTTTTACCCTTTGGGTACGAAACCCTAAAAATGCTTTTTGTTTCCTTTTTAGGATCCCACCATCAGCTTCTTGCCAAAGGAATCAAAGAAAAAAACGACAGAACCTACTGTAAGAAAAAATAATGATTTTACTAATAACTAGCCCCGCGATTTGTTCCCGATCCCGTGGGATTTTCAGGATAAAACATAGCCTATGTCCTCCCTCGGACTATAAGCTACACCTGTACCAAATTTCAAGTCAATCGGTTCAGTAGTTTAGCCGTGAAAAGTTAACAGACAGTTACTATGTTTTATCCCGAAATTCCTGACGGGAACTCTGCGGGTAAAACCGCGGGGCACAGATAGTTCAGCATAATCTATATTATATAAAAATGAAACCCGTTTTCCTTGGTCACGGCATCACGCGTGAATGGCTGGACCGATTTCACTAATTCTTTTTTTGTTGTATTGTTATTATTAGGAGAAGGTTCTTATGTAAAAAAAAAACTGAAATATCTACGGGAAAATTGGACCCATGCGAAGCCGGGGCGGGCCGCTAGTGTATAATACATGCGTAAACAAATACATGCATAGGTAGTTAGATAAATCTATATAACAGCTTCAATTCCCGTTTCAGGTAGAACAAGTAACAGATGCAACCACCACTCCCAAGTCTACCACTACCCCCACCCCCACTCCCGATCCCACTCCCGACCCCACTCCCGCTCCCACTCCCACCATCACTGAGATACCCGACATCCTCACCGATGATGAAGAAACCACCGTTGGTGAAGAAGAAACCACGAACCTCGTGTCTCCACATTCACATAAAATGCCTGATTAACGATCAATAAATAAATAAATAAATAAAATTCAAAATAAATAACATAATCATTGACTCCATCATCTCATTACAGTAACTGACCCCTAACTAAGTTCGTAACTTGTATCTAGGGTATCAGAAACTACGCACACTCATTCACACACACCCAGACCGAACCAAAAATTTGTTGCCTTATTTGCGTTGCATTTTTAGTCTGGTTTAGCACTAAACCAGGTTTACAATCAATTTTGAATACTGTCAAAGTGACAGATTTAACTGACAAGGTGTCAACCAATGTGCTTACCAGCCTGCCTAGCATGACTGTGCGTGATAAATGATACAGACACCACGAAATAATATCGATTTCGCGAGCATGACCATATGAATATGGCGTAGTACGATTTGATAAAATTAAATGTGGCGGCTATATTTACACACATCAAAAGTGTCTAGGGATCAACATATATTTTTGCAATAACTTTTCTCCTGATTGATATTAATTAAAATTTTCTTTAAGGATTCATCAAATAAAGTGTTTTCGTTTGTCACAGTAACGATAAACCAAGTCACCTTTGCATTAATAAAGAAATTTGCCATTTTCCTAATAAAGGGATTTTTGACATTTGAACCACTAACATTAAAGTTCGAAAAAAAGACTGAAATAACAGTTTTCTTTAAAATTTTATTGGGTAACTTAAACAATTAATAATCCGTGTTTCTACCGCGAACACTAACAACACAAGAACATCGGTTTGGCATACTCAAAATGAGTTCATCCAAATCACGCTGTGGAATGGCCGCCCATGTTCGTTGCAACAACAAAAAAAGGTCTTCTTGCGACTGGATACCCTCCATATTCGGCAGAGCTCTTCTCTGTAGCATATCCCATGCATGCTCAATCGGGTTCAAGTCTGGCGACTGAGCAGGCCAGGGCAGGACATTGATGTTAGCTGCGGCGAGAGTCTGTCTTACAACTCTTGCGGTGTGCGGTCGTGCATTATCATGCATTAACTGAAATAAGGGACCGATTTGCACTTGTAGAGGAACGATGACGTCTGATACAATCGTCTCAGCATAAATTTGAGCGTTGAGGTTGCCTCTGATCCAAATCAACTCAGTTCTTCCGCCGATCCAAATACCCGCCCATACCATGATGGTTCCACCACTATAAGGATGGACTTCCTGGCAGGATTTTAATCGCTGTTGGCGTCCAGGGGTTCTCCAGTGTCGTATACGTCTTGTATCCGGTCTCATACCAAAACGAGACTCATCAGAAAAGCACACGAAACGCCATTGTTCTTCTGCCCAATTTCTGTGTTCAAGAGCCCATTGATATCGAATCCTACGATTGTGCATTGCTATAGGTGGTACCCGTAGCGGTCTTCGGGAATGAAGGTTCACTTCATGCAAGCGGTTTCTGACTGTTTGGTCGCTAATTAAGTTCCCTGAAGAGTGATGAAGCCGCACGGCTAACATCATGGCGGTTATTGTTGGAGCTCTTCGAGTTAAGATTTGAATGTATCGGTCTTGTCTCCGTGTGGTGCAGCGATACCGTCCTCCATGGCGCTCAGCCACGGTACCAGTGCTTCGGTAACGTGTCCAAAGTCGACTGATAACACTCTGACTTGTATTCATAGCTAAAGCCACAGTACGTTGCCGGGAACCAGCTTCTATCATTCCCACGGCTCTGAGCATTTCTTCCCTGCTTAAATGACGTCGCCGCTCCATAATAACGTTGGTTTTAATCAGTAGTAGGGAAACAGTAGCACTAATAATGTCTTCAATGCGTTGTATGTTTTTATAGGGAAAATATTGACAGCTGATTTTCATCTTTTACTCGAATTTGATTCACAGTTCCTGATTCAAATTATGAAATGCACCAAAAAGGATCCATATAAATTTATAAAATCATAAATTTATTACAAAGCCACATCTCAATCTCAAGAAATCCGCATAAAAATGCTTGATCCCTAGACACTTTTGATGTGTGTATTATACTTTGACAGTTGGATGTCAATAAATAGAGCTATATCGATTTCGTGAGCATGATCAAACGTCATAAAAATAATCATGTGGTATAATTAAATATGGCGGGCATTTTTATCAAATTTTGACAGTTGGATGTCAATAAATCGCTGTATCTATCGCGTTTTCGAAGTCATGCTAGCCTAGCAGGTTTTGTTAAACCAGACTAAAAATGCAACGCAAAAAAGGCAGTTGTGGTTCACACAAATATTCACCCCGCACGGGAATCGAGCCCGCAACCTTACTTAAAGTATTTATACCTTTTTCCTCTCTGGGGAAATACATTGCCGTCTACCACTGGGAATCGAAGGGGAGATCCCGGGGACTGCCATCGAGGTCATCAAGGATAGGTAGGTCTAAGTAGGATAGTATTAACCGTTGAAGAAAATATTCTAAATAAAACTCAAGAGAAGTCAGGATATATCGCTAGTAACTTAAAATTAGGTACTTACCAATTAAATCATTGTCTAACTAATTTAACTACGTCTGAAATTATATTTGATCAATATTTGTTCAGCTTTTCAATAAAATATTCGTTTGGTGACCTTCAACCGAAGAATGAATACTTACTTGTTACTCTAATTGAATAAAATGATACTTTGTATAAAAAAAAATGTATTAAAAGGATAGATTTTTTCCTCAAACGTTCGTGGATTTTCACTTACTTATAACTTTTTTTAATTTTGGTTCTACGACTATGGCATCAAATAATATTATTGGCAACAAGAAATGCTAAAAAAAAATTGTGTGACCTATAGTTTGTCAGATAAACTTTCAACCCCTTTTTCCAAGATGGCGGCCGTTGGACAAGGGTTGCAACCCCACAAACTGGGATTTAACTTTAAACTGACCCCTCTTGACATCCCAAAAATAAAATTGCGTCCTCTGAGAAATAATTTACAAATATAACTTTTCAAAATTATTGTAGATTGAGGAATCGATAATGAGATTCGAAACAAAATATTGAAATTAGTTTTACGTCAATTGTGTGATGTGTTTGACGTAAGATTGACGTTTTTTAAATAAATACATTGAAATGTTTAATTTTCTTATATTATGTACATATTTAATAACATAATCAATCCCTCTATCACCTCATTACACCGACTGACACCTAACTATGTTCATTACCTGTATCTAGGGTATCACAAACTACGGACACACACATTCATACACACAGACCGAGATAAACATTTGTGGATCACACATAATAACATAATCAATCCCTCTATCACCTCATTACACCGACTGACCCCTAACTATGTTCATTACCTGTATCTAGGGTATCACAAACTACGGACACACACATTCATACACACAGACCGAGATAAACATTTGTGGATCACACATAATAACATAATCAATTCCTCTATCACCTCATTACACCGACTGACCCCTAACTATGTTCATTACCTGTATCTAGGGTATCACAAACTACGGACACACATTCATACACACAGACCGAGATAAACATTTGTGGATCACATATAATAACATAATCAATCCCTCTATCACCTCATTACACCGACTGACCCCTAACTATGTTCATTACCTGTATCTAGGGTATCACAAACTACGGACACACATTCATACACACAGACCGAGATAAACATTTGTGGATCACATATAATAACATAATCAATCCCTCTATCACCTCATTACACCGACTGACCCCTAACTATGTTCATTACCTGTATCTAGGGTATCACAAACTACGGACACACATTCATACACACAGACCGAGATAAACATTCGTGTTCTTATTTATATAAAATAGTATTATTCTCAATTATCAAACCGTAGCTAAATTTAAGTAAATAAGAATATTATCAAATAAATATTATAATGAATGACGTTAATTATTTCATACAACAGTTGGTCAAACGGTTTCAAAAATATTTTAACATGTTTTGAATATCATTTTTGGAACCGAAGTACGTAAAAAGTGGATTTACTATTATTTTCTACGTATTTCAGTATAATAGTTATTTATGGTATATACAAGCGAGGTAAGTTGATGATTACTCCCGAGGCGCTATTGAGGCCCGAGCCGTCAGGCGAGGGTCTGAAGATAGCCGAGGATAGTAATCATCAATACACGCGTGTACCATACAACGTTTTTCAACACATTTGCGAAGAAATTATCATTTTTCGCTAATAAATAAACATTTTTTCTATTCGCGCGCCTCCAACACATCAATGGTGATCGGCCATAGACTAAAAGAATAATAAACTAACTAAAAAAACGAATGGAGCTTTTATTTCACCTGTCCCGTTGTCTGTAATCAAATCTTGCAGCCATTTTTCGACCACTTCTGGTTATCCGATTGAGCTGAAATTAGGCATACTTATGTAAGTCCCATGACAATGCAATAAAAGCTTAAAAAAGCTTGTTTTTTTATTTGTGTTCAGAATCCTTTATTATGTGTTTTCCTACTGATAATTGTTAAGCAAATAGACTTGTAAGGCACACGAATATTTACCTTGAACGAAAATCAAACTCAGAACCAGCCTGTTGAACACAGCTCAAACCACGGAACTAAAAGGCATACATAGATATGGCATGGCAGAGTGGTCACCATGCCGGACTGCCATCCGTAAAGTTGCGGGTTCGATTCCCGTGCGGGGTGAATATTTGTGTGAACCACAAATGTTTGTCTCGGTCTGGGTGTGTGTGAATGTGTGCGTAGTTTCTGATACCCTAGATACAAGTTACGAATTTAGTTAGGGGTCAGTTACTGTAATGAGATGATGGAGTGAATGATTGAATGATCGAGAATGCAACCTGCAACCTTACGAATGCATCGCTTGAAACTGGAATCAAACTCCGGACTTAAAGCTCGCTGAAATAGTCACGAGTGCAATTGTGCCTTTTTTTCTAAAGCAGTGACGTCAGAGGAAATAAATATACAAAATACATATTTAAGATATTTACTTAATGTATTTAAACAGCTTAACTCAAAATAATTAGTAAAAATATTGTGGTTTTAATATACGCTTATAAATATATAGAACTAGTTCTACGCTGCGGGTTTACCTGTAAAATCTTGGGGTACTTTGGGGTATTTATCCAAGATACTTACTGTCTATCTATGGGATATAAATTATCCAATGTATTCACTCTTCCTGGCTGAAAAGTTTGTTTGGTGGAACTTATTGCACTTATATCAGGATATACTGATCAGCTAGGCTCGCATGACTTCGAAAACGCGATAGATACACCGATTTATTGACATCCAACTGTCAAAATTTGATAAAAATACCCGCCATATTGAATTTTACCAAATAATTTTATGACATTTGGTCATGCTCGCGAAATCAATACAGCTATTTATTGACATCCAACTGGAACCAGACCGAGTTTCCAGACCGAGTTTCTTGCAGATTCTTCTCGGCTGATGTATTTCCGAATCTGTGGTAAATTCACAATGTATTTAAAACTAGCTGTGCCCCGCGGTTTCACCCGCGTAGTTCCCGATCCCGTGGGAATTTCGGGATAAAACATAGCCTATGTTCTTTCCCGGATCATAAGCTACCCCTGTACCAAATTTCAAGTCAATCGGTTCAGTAGTTTAGCCGTGAAAAGGTAACAGACAGACAGACAGACAGACAGACAGAGTTACTTTCGCATTTATAATATTAGTAGGGATTATATTCAAAATATTGAAGGTAGTAAACTTTTTACATTACTTTGTACAGGAGTGAATTTCAACAAGTGCCCAAAAATCTTCATTTCCGTGGATTTTTTTGTTTTTAAGTTTTTTTCAAAAATAATTAGCGTTTATTATACTTCTTGATAATGTATGTATTCTTGCTTATTATCAAGCTGATTACTTAAAAAACTAACGAATAACACAAGTTTAAAAATTTCATGCCACGGCGATGAAACATGCGGGCACGGCAATGAAACAAGCGTCCACGGCAATGAAAGAACTGTCCCACGGTAATGAAAGAATCACCACGGAAATGAAAATCCATACATAAAACATTTTTTTTATATACTGACATGAGTATTATATTATCCTAACATACAATATATACACGCGTGTCTCCGAGAAGGAGAGGCATACTCCCCCAGACGGGTTATCTACGCCACATCGAATGATAATAATTGATCGAATTTCTTAATAAGATTAACATAAAACCCCTATGATATATGGCCTAAAGATTGGAAAGAAACGCTTTTGATCCCCCTGCTCAAGAAGGGGTCCACAAAATTACGTGCCTTATAAGCATGCTTTCATCATACGGTCTGCCTGTTAGTTTGTGTGGGTTTATATCGGACTTCTTGCAGGATCGATCGATACGGGTCGTTCTTGATGGATGCTCGTCCGATCAAATGGCGATTAATGCCGGTGTTCCCCAAGGGTTAGTACTCATTGCAACACTTTTCCTGTTGCATATCAATGATCTGCCAAAGCCCAGAACCTATGAGTATGGAAATGATTGCACAATTGTAGAGAATTACATATCCATCCCGCGTGCTAGTGCGGCCGAGACACAATATTTAAGAGAGGCTAGGTCGATCACACGAACTTTTTCCTTCGGGCAGTCGCATGCCAGTAAGATTATGTTGCATATCATCCCGGATGAGCAGGCTGAAAAAGAGTTCCTTTTTCTATTTAACATCTATGGCGAATACTATAGGATATACGAAATATAAGTAGGAGAGTTCATCCGTGATCATGGCGCTTGCAACAGCGTTGAAATATCGGAAACTCGAAATATTTCAACGCTGTATAATCATAATAATTTGAGTGCTAATAACCATGATAACTATAGAAACTATATGAGTAGCAGAGCCTTAAAAGGGTGGGAGGGAGTCATTACTGTTGGCAGGAACAAGATGAGCAACCTTCGATATGCAGATGACACTACTTTGGTCGCATCCTCTGAGCACGAACTTGCTGAAATGTTCAGCATAGTAGAATGCAAAACCGAGACAGTAGGACTTTGGGTCAACAAGTCGAAGACAAAGGTTATGGTCACTGACCGAGCTGAACAGATCACACGCACAGGAGAATTGTCAGACCTGGAATTCATGAGCAAGTTTGTATACCTAGGCTGAACGATCAGTAATCAGAGAGGCTGCGAGAAAGAGATTCGAATTTGTGTGGAGATGGGCAAGCAATAAGCAAAATGTTGATAATCTGGAATGTCCAAACCATCTCCAAACGTAACAAAGATGAGACTAATTAGATCTCAGGTATTCTTGATATTTCTATACGGCTGTGAGTCCTGGTCTATCCACGCGCTGTAGATCGAAAAAAGATTAAGGCTTCGAGATGTGGTGCTGGAGAAGGATGCCACACATACCGTTAACAGCGAGACGTACGAATAAGTCTATTCTAGAACTACTTGACGTAAAAGCAAGACTGTCTACGATATGTTACCTACGAGTCCTGACCTACTTTGGTCACATTTGGAGCTACAGCGGTCATACAGCCTGGACAAGCTGGTTGTGGCGGGAAATGTAGACCTACCCGACCTACCCGTTGGTCAAACCTGATCAAGGCAATAACAGGGCTCTCAATTACCAGCTCTGAGAAGAGCCAAAGACAGAGCGGAGTGGAACGGCTGGTACACGACTCAATTACAGTGCATCAGAACGGACACGATCTTAAGGAATCAAGAAAAAGAGCTAGAAGGAGTACAGTAAATACAAATGAGTTATTTACTGTACTTATAAGTCTTTACTTAAGTCTTTTGTCGTATTGCAGAGATATTACTTGACGAGTACTGTACTGTCAATATTCGGTACACTGTATCACAGGTAAATATGTTTTCCTTGCCTAATCATACCATGGCGATGAAAATATAAGTCACGGAAATGAAAGACCTGGCCACGGCGATGAAAGCAATTTGTTTTAAAAGACACGGCAATGAATTTTTTTTCATTGCCGTGTCTTTTTTTTCATTGCCATAGCAAATATTTGCTATGGAAACCACGGAAATGAAAGCATGGCGATGAGAAACGAGTCGAAAATTTAAAATTACATAAAATCTATTAGGTATCCTAAGAACTAAACAATTCACAAATAAACAGAAGAGTATGGGCATTCTATCGAATGCTCAATCAAGAGTATAAACTTGTTCCAATAGAAGGTATACCTATGCACGGCGATGAAAGAAAAAATGTCCTGTAACAAAAATGGGATACACTTACATTTATAGCTTGAAAACGCAGGCACGTGGACACGTCCTTCCACGTCGAGCACTGAGGCGGTACTATTGGGCAACGTTAAGCACACAGAGAAGGAGACGCAAGTCTTTAGTTGGAACAATATGTTTAAAAATGTTTTTGACATGGCGATGAAAGGAAGTTCTGGGACAAATGTTTTTCTAGTAACCATTCGTTGTATTGTTTAAATATTTGATTAAGTGTATTCCGTAACAATACCTTAACTATCCAAGTATCATATAAAACTAGATTTCAATGTATTCAACCAATAGGTTTTCATCAAGGAGGTATAATACACATCAAGGTGAGTTGTGGACAGACACGGCGATGAAAGATTTCGAGGTTTAACATTTTTTTCTGGAGTACCTATTAATCCCAGTAATGAAATATTTAGTGCCTCGCATAGGTGACTATTTCATCTAACCAAAAAAAAAGTTTTAAACATTATAACTATATTTTTTAGTACCGATTTCATAGTTGCCACGCAAATTTAGGGGCCGGGATATTCACTCACAGACGTCTTCCATCTTAGTCTTCTGTGATCACGGGTTCTGTAAAGAATCCGAAACGTCAGAAAATGTAAAACAAAATACAACCACGACAAAAATCCGTTTAAGTGTTTTATTTCAATGTGTAGTGTTCGTGTAAATCTTTGATTTACAATTTTTCATATCTAACTACGCCATATTCATTTGGTCATGCTCGCGAAATCGATATTATTTCGTGGTGTCTATATATTTTATCACGCACAGTCATGCTAGGGGGGCAGGATATACTGAGCCGATTTGTTTTTTTTAGCGATAAGTAGCCGAGGAAGTCGAAGAGTATCGAGTAAGTTTATAAGTTAATAAAGGAAGGTTATAGGTTAATAACATCACTAGGACCAATAGGAACGAAGCAGTAGTACCTAATTTATGCAAGTAAAACCGCGGTGCACAGTAGCAATATACTATCTATGGACAAAAACTAACAATAACATTAAATTAAAAATTTAAAAAACCCTCAACACAATTACTTTCAATCCCCCATAACTTTTAAACGGGTCAACCGATTTTTATCAAACATGTCTAAGAACACTCGCACGTAAGTCCCCTTTAATACAAAAAAAACTAAATTGAAATCGGTTCATCCATTCGGGAGCTATGATGCCACAGACAGACAGATACACACACACACACACAGACACGTCAAACTTATAACACGCCTCTTTTTGCGTCGGGGGTTAAAAATTGATTTAAATAAATGTTAAATGTTATTTCGCTAGCGTAAGCTCGCACTTGAGTCCAGCCTCCTCCAGAAAGGATACCCCAGGGAACAAGAGCGGTATTCCTTATGAGGGAATACCTTTCCTGACTCAACCTTTTACTAAGAAGACACAGGAAGAGAGAAAAGGAGGACATATGGCGTCCTTAAAAGCCTCGTTTCTCAGTCTACAATCCTTCTTCCTCTTTGCGTGTCGACTCATACACCCCTATTTTGAAATTACGGGACTTATTAAAATCAGAATATCTGTAGCAGTAACTGAATCCATATATCCAATAAAAATATCAAAAATGATAGTCGATTAAGTACTTATCTTTAAAAAATACTAAATAAATGTCGTATTACCAGACGACACACCAGCTATCAAGTTTTCTGTGACGGCTCGGGTCGATGACCGCGCTCAGCTGTGTATCGCAGCGTTCGCCTGTTGTTCGGTGTAGAATAACAATAAAATTCGGCGGGATTTTGAAAAACTTTGACTTATCATAACTTTTTAAATAAAAGCAAAAGAAAAAACTAACTTCACTATTATATTGTCACCCGTCGTTTACATTAGCTGTGTGATTAAGTATCTCGAATTCAGTATTTCCTATAATAAAATTTACTTTGCTTCATGCAATATTTTTTGTAAAACTTTTGAGATTTCTAATTCTAAAAAAGACAGACATACAGACAGACCCTCTAATTAGCACGCACAGTCAAACTAAACAAATTTAAAATTAATTAAATACAATATTAATTATGGTTGAAAACATCTGGTTACACAACAAATACAGACGAAATTAAAAAATTCAGTAATTTTGGTATAAAATGGATTTTTTTCAATACATTTCACCATAGTCAAGGAACCATTGTTCAAGATGGTTTCCGTGAGGGTCTCACTGCTGGCTGCCGTGGTGGTAAGTTAATCTATCTATCCTACTAATATTATAAAGCCGAATGTTTGTGAGTGTGGATGTTTCGATGGGTGGATGTTTGAAAAAGGTTTACAAGCTGTGCCCGGCGGTCATCCTGCGTTACAAATCCTGTGGGAATTTTGGTATAAAAAAAGTATCCTATGTGTGGATCGGTGGGCCCAGTCATTTCAGATTACATTGTCCTTCAAACTGGAACACAGTAATGTTTGCATACTACTGATTGGCAGCATAATCCTACTAATAAGGCCGAATGTTTGTGAGTGTGGATGTTTAGATGTGTGGATGTTTGTTCCTCTTTCACGCAAAAACTACTGAATGGATTTTAATTAAATTTGGTACAGATGTTCCTCATACCTAGGAATAACACATAGGATATCCCAAAATTCCCACGGGATAAGGTTCCACGCGGGTAAAACCGCGGGGCTCAGCTAGTATTTTTTGTAAGATATATAAAACTCTCCCGTTACTGATGCCCGGTTTCTGAAGATATTACATAAACTCTCTCTACCTATTGATTCAATAAAGATATCCATAAGATAAACTACAGTTAACTGTCGCTGTGTTTCTGAGCATGAGTCGAGCCTTTAGATAACTATGGAACTGATAGCTAGTTCCTTAACTCGCCACTAGATGGATCTTTTTCAAATTTGAGTATAAAATTAATTTTATCGCGATAATTCGTCAATATTTCTAGTGTTATTAAAAACATTGTTACTTTGGGAGTGAAATAGTTCGCTATAAACTATATTACACATTAAAAACTCTACATTTTTTCTAATACCTGTCTGAATTTGAAAGCTGTTACTTTCAAACCTATAAAAACGTCAAATTCAACTTCGCGATCAAGCGGGACGCCCGGCGGCAGCGCGATGCGAGACAGGACAGGAACCAGAGCAGGGCTGATGATCTCGCTTAGGTGTATGAATGTGTTTTTGTCAAAGCGATATCTCATTTTAAATTCTTGATCCGTAAACATTTCCAAAGGACTTCTTCTACGTCGTGAATTTCGGGGTACTGAAATATTGGAAATAAAATCCAGGACTCTGATGAGCTGCTCGTAATCATTCTGCTAATATTTCGACACACAATTCAACAACACTTTAAAATCTTCGTAAAATTATGAAAGTGTCACTAACCTCTAAAAATTTTCAAAATTAAACGTCAAATAAAGTTATGGAAGAGATAAACGAACCACTATGGTCAGTTAAGTTAAACGGGGATTATCTTACATTCCGTTGTTCGGAAACACAACTTTAGAAGTTATCGAACCAATAGCGTTAACGGATAGATAAACCACCAACAAATGTACCTCAGAAACCGGGCATGAGTGACGTACTAAGGGTGACAAATCTACATCGAGCTGTGCTGCGCTGGGTCGAGCTGTGCTATGTTTGGTTAACTCGCTCGCCATATATTTGAATGAGGATACAATCAAAGCATGCTGTGCTGCGCTGGGTGAAGCTGCGCTCTCAGAAACATAGCACAGCTCAACCCAGTACAGCGCAGCACAGCTCGATGTAGATTTGTCACCCTAACTGATAGATAACGCACAGCCGTAGAGAGCTGTTTGGTTCGTGTTTGTTGGGGGAGGGGGCTACCTCTGAGAGAGGATCCGAAACATCAGAAAATGTAAAACAAAATACAACCACGACAAAAATCCGTTTAAGTGTTTCATTTCTCTTTGTAAACTGTCTATATTACAAGTATTTCAGAATTAGTTTGTTTAAGATTATCGCGTCCATCCATAAAAGCTTTGATTTTTAAACACGTTAAAAAAATCGACTTCTAATCGGAAGGTGCCTGGTTCGAAACCCCGCCTAGTTTTTTCCTAAGGCCGGGTGACCACAGTAAGAAATTTGTGTCTGCTTCTGATGAGATAAAAAAATCATGTAAGTAATTAAGAAGAATTTTGTCGAGTCTACGTAAGAAAAAATTCTTTCGGACAAGAAAATTCTAATATTTAAAGAACATTAAAATTTTATCCTATCTGAAGCAGACAGGACAAGCTTTTCTTACCGTGGACTCAAGCAGAAGGCGTTTTTGGACCACTCTGCCATCGAGGTCGTCATATAAATTGAATTTCCTCTTAATCCCGTTTTTCTTCCAGTTACTCACCGTGTCGGCGCTGCCCGCTCCTCATCACCATGAGAAGCACACCCACGTGAAGACACATACACACTCCCCACATGTGCAACCCACACACACCAAGGTAAGGACGCTTTGATCTGTTCCTCTCTTTAAGCGCGAGCGTATGTTGACACGCAGGCCGCGCAGGGCAGAGCAGGCACGTGCGACGCAGACATGTGTCTGTCCTGCTCTGTCTCGCGACGCAGACATGTGTCTGTCCTGCTCTGTCTCGCGACGCAGACATGTGTCTGTGCTGCTCTCTTCAATAAAAAATCTACTACTTTTAGGCCCCATATTTCCCACTCGAAAAATCTCTCGAAAAAAAAACATGAGTCACTTTTATTTTTTTCCATTTTTTTTACAATGTATTAATTAAATTATTATGATTAACGGGATATTTACCATGTAAATTTATTACGGGTGTTCAATATTTCGCTGTTGCAAGCGCCATGATCACGGATGAACAACGTCGAAATATCGGAAACTCGAAACAAATAATATACATGGTAAATATCCCGTTAATCATAATAATTTGAGTGCTAATAACCATGATAACTATAATAGTTATTTATGGTACAAGCGAGTAAAGTTGGTTCTCGCAAACAACAATAAAAAAATATTTAAAAAATCTACCATTACTACATACTTACCGCCTCGAAAAAAACTCTCGAAAAAAAACTATAACTCACTTGTGAATAAAACGTGTTATTACTTTACTGTTTTTGCACAAATAAGAGCCCGTTTATGAGCAACTGTGTTGAAAAAACTATAATGTATTAATTATTCTAGATACACGAACACCACGTAAAGACTCATGTCAAGGAAGAAGACAAGCACTCGCGGAGACACACCAGGAAGAGGTCCAACAGGAACTCCTTCGGTAAGTAGAAAATAACATGGCGTCTGCTCCACTCTCAAAGCCGCTCGTTTCATGTTGTCCCCTTGTTGCGACTCGAGCGACTTGTTTGGGGGGCCCAGTTATAGAGCTGGCAAGTCTCCATCCGCCACTTCGTACATGTTTATAGCATTGTATCGGCGGGTGCTATAGTCCCCATAGTTCCCCAATATCCAGTCTATTGAACATCCCATTCCCATAGCCCAGTCGTAGTTTTCCATATATTTGCAATAGTCCCAGCAGAACCGGGGACTGTCCCTGGATGCATTTTATAGTGTTATACAGGGATAGTCGCTGGATTGTGCATTCTTTACACAAGATTAAATATGTCAAAGGGCTTCCGTGTGTTGGCTTTGGCCCCATACTCGCCTTCCAAAAGACCGGGACTCCTTAATAGTCCCGTGAATGAAAAAGACATAATTATTCCCTCCATCATCTCATTATAGTAACTGACCCCTAACTAAGTACGTAACTTGTATCTAGGGTATCAGAAACTACGCACACACACATTCACACACAATTAATTATTCAACATACGACGAAGTCGCGGGCAAAGGCTAGTTTGTAATAAACCCTTAATATTTCGGATGTTCATTCGGACTCGACGTAGCGGGTTTTAAGAAATTTCCGCTCTCGCATCCAACCGATCGATAGCCGATATACAAAATATTGAGTCACAATCTTTCCTGTTCCGGTGCCAGCGTCGCTGTAATCGCATCTTTTGGTTGTCAGTTTATTGAAAATGTATCCAAATAACATTAGAGTCAATATGACAATAGTAGATTCCAATTTTGGCTGCTGGCACAGAAAACATTGTGGCACAATATACACACATCAAAAGTGTCTAGGGATCAAGCATTTTTATGCGGATTTCTTGAGATTGAGATGTGGCTTTGTAATAAATTTATGATTTTATAAATTTATATGGATCCTTTTTGGTGCATTTCATAATTTGAATCAGGAACTGTGAATCAAATTCGAGTAAAAGATGAAAATCAGCTGTCAACATTTTCCCTATAAAAACATACAACGCATTGAAGACATTATTAGTGCTAATGTTTCCCTACTACTGATTAAAACCAACGTTATTATGGAGCGGCGACGTCATTTAAGCAGGGAAGAAATGCTCAGAGCCGTGGGAATGATAGAAGCTGGTTCCCGGCAACGTACTGTGGCTTTAGCTCTGAATACAAGTCAGAGTGTTATCAGTCGACTTTGGACACGTTACCGAAGCACTGGTACCGTGGCTGAGCGCCATGGAGGACGGTATCGCTGCACCACACGGAGACAAGACCGATACATTCAAATCTTAACTCGAAGAGCTCCAACAATAACCGCCATGATGTTAGCCGTGCGGCTTCATCACTCTTCAGGGAACTTAATTAGTGACCAAACAGTCAGAAACCGCTTGCATGAAGTGAACCTTCATTCCCGAAGACCGCTACGGGTACCACCTATAGCAATGCACAATCGTAGGATTCGATATCAATGGGCTCTTGAACACAGAAATTGGGCAGAAGAACAATGGCGTTTCGTGTGCTTTTCTGATGAGTCTCGTTTTGGTATGAGACCGGATACAAGACGTATACGACACTGGAGAACCCCTGGACGCCAACAGCGATTAAAATCCTGCCAGGAAGTCCATCCTTATAGTGGTGGAACCATCATGGTATGGGCGGGTATTTGGATCGGCGGAAGAACTGAGTTGATTTGGATCAGAGGCAACCTCAACGCTCAAATTTATGCTGAGACGATTGTATCAGACGTCATCGTTCCTCTACAAGTGCAAATCGGTCCCTTATTTCAGTTAATGCATGATAATGCACGACCGCACACCGCAAGAGTTGTAAGACAGACTCTCGCCGCAGCTAACATCAATGTCCTGCCCTGGCCTGCTCAGTCGCCAGACTTGAACCCGATTGAGCATGCATGGGATATGCTACAGAGAAGAGCTCTGCCGAATATGGAGGGTATCCAGTCGCAAGAAGACCTTTTTTTGTTGTTGCAACGAACATGGGCGGCCATTCCACAGCGTGATTTGGATGAACTCATTTTGAGTATGCCAAACCGATGTTCTTGTGTTGTTAGTGTTCGCGGTAGAAACACGGATTATTAATTGTTTAAGTTACCCAATAAAATTTTAAAGAAAACTGTTATTTCAGTCTTTTTTTCGAACTTTAATGTTAGTGGTTCAAATGTCAAAAATCCCTTTATTAGGAAAATGGCAAATTTCTTTATTAATGCAAAGGTGACTTGGTTTATCGTTACTGTGACAAACGAAAACACTTTATTTGATGAATCCTTAAAGAAAATTTTAATTAATATCAATCAGGAGAAAAGTTATTGCAAAAATATATGTTGATCCCTAGACACTTTTGATGTGTGTAGTTTATAATTCTTTCCTCTAATTTGAATATTTTCCCTTTTCCCCACAGTATACTTTGTTAACGGCCTCAACAAGGGAAAATGCCCGCACGCAAAGAGAATTTTTACCGAGTACTGTCAAAAACGTGAGTATAAGGCTCAAACCCACGGGAGTACACACACACGCCACGTACTCAGCTCATAGAGCTAATACACATAGAGCAGGGAAGGCATACGGCTGCCTGTAAGCGGAAACGTCCTATGGTTAGAAAGAGAGAGAAGATCGCGGTCCCTTATTATTGTACAAACATTTGAGTCGTTAAACGAATAACCGCGATCGTCTCTCTCTTTCTAACCGAGGGACAACTGGAGACCTGGCTCCCCTGCTCTATGTATAATACCTCTATGACTCAGCTTCGCTTTCTATGAAAATGTATGAGGTAAAACCCACCGAAGTACACGCACACGCTACGCACGAAAATGATGTCATTGATACATTCGTGGCTGACTCGGCTATAGCTCAACGTAGCTGAGCTGCGTGGCCGTGGACCGTGGGCGTAGCGTGCGTAGCGGTGGCTTTACATTCATTATTTTTTACTTTGAAAAATGAAAATTACTGATTTAAATAAAAATATTTTTATACGTTTTTTTTTTTCTTTTCATTTTCAGAAAAGAAAGATTCCAATGCCGATAACTCGTTCCTAAAAATGTTTTCCTGTAAGTATTTGGTATTTTTTTGGAACCAATAAAAAAGTGAAATTTCGAAAAAAAATTGTAGCAAATTTTTTCGAACGTTTAAAAGGTTTTCAAGAGACCAAATTAAAAAAATACTTTATATGTGTATTTTTTAATTTAAGTTTTTATTTATTTTTGTATTTTTTTTAATTGATTTCTTTTTTTTTCAGTCGTGAAAGCTACCTCTGAAATGTGCGATGGATGGGTCAGCGGATGTAAGTAAAAATATCAATAAAGTTAAAAAATAACTAAAATATTTTAAAAACTACTGAAAAATGTTATAAATTCTGATGCTAAGGGATTTTTTAAGTTTCCAATATAACACATTTATTCGGAAACCGGTTTTATGTATAAAAACATATTTAACGATCTCGTCTCATGCCTGCCATACAAATATTAGTCAAGCTTTTTCGTAAGAGCTCTATGACACGAGAATAGGGTAGTTGCCTAAAAGAATTTTATTAGTCCGTCTTTTAGATTTCCAAAAAATATTGGACACGTATTTTTTATTTTTCATGTAAACAAATAATTAAGACGATACAGTGCATCGAAAACTCGTGAAACGTCACAGGTTGCTGCAATTTTAAGCAACAGTTGACGTCACAAGCCCCCACTCCTAAACTTTAATGCGTTATAACGAAGTCAGTTTTATTAATTTGATGAAACAAAAAAATACGTGTCTAATATTATTTCGAAATCTATCTGACAGACTAATTAGAATTGCAATTTGTTTACCCGAGAAACTACCCTATTATAGCTAAACATAATTATAAAATGTTGAATTTTTAATAAAACGTTTTTTTCTTTTCTTTTCTTCCAGTGGGAGCCTACTATCAGAAGAGTAAGTATATATGTATTTTTACACTTTTAACTAATACCATAGAATTTCAATTTTAATTAAAGTTGCTATCTCCTAATCACCCTAATTCAGGGTAAGCTCGAGCCCCTTAATGGAGACATGCGTATTTATTAATTTAAGATGAGCTTACTATGAAAACAGTCTTGTTTTATTTTATATAGTTTTTCTAATTTGCTTTATTTTTATGTTATTTATTCTTTCTTTTCAGTAATCATCGCCCTGTTCAGGTCTTACGGATGTGTCAAGTCTAGAGCACCGACTCTATACCCTGGCTTCAAGAAATCAGGTAATCACACTATAAATGCGAAAGTTTGTGACTGTGTATGTTTGTTACTCTTTCACACAAAAACTACTGAACGGATTTAGGTGAAATTGGTGCATGTTCTAGGAATAACACATAGAATACTTTTTAACCAAAATTCCCACGGGATTAGGACGGATAAAACCGCGGGACATAGCTAGTTTAATTATAAATTTCGAGCAGCGTCCCGCAGTTTAACCCTCGTAGTTTGTCTTTCCCGTGGGCATACCGGCATAAAATGTAGTCTCTCTGAAAAGTAATGTATCCATTATCAAGATTTTTTACAAATCGGTCAAGTAGTTTTGGAACTTATTCATTGCAAACAAATAATAAAAAGAACCTCTTTATAATATTGATTTCTTTGATTTAGGGCCTATTTCACGATCTTCAATCCGAGTAGGTACTCACATGTTTTGTCTTTGTCACTTGATATAAAGTAAGAAAGAGACAACACTCACTTTACTTGGTGAGTAATTTTACTTGAAGACCGTGATATAGGCCCTTACACGAATAAGTAAGTACCTAATTAGAATTTAACTATGTGCATACCTTAACGGATTTTTGTCGTGGTTATAATTTGGTTACACATTTCTGGCGTTTCGGATTTTTTACAGAGTTCAGTAAAAAATTAGGATTTAGAATTATTCACGTGTTTTTTCCTAAAACCACTCTATTTTTTCAGGACATCCAAAATACTGTAGCAAGGACTATGGCGCAAACTTCGGCTGGAGGAAATATGAAGGAAGTTACGAAAGTATCACTGAAATTATAGAATTCTACAAACTAAAACAAGTTTGGGTGGAAATTGAACAATTAGTCCACAAACACACGGGTGGCAAAGGATTCAAGTCAGGTATGTTAAAACGGACCAGACCTCCATAATTTTATTCTCACTACCTCCATCCAAAACCTCCATATTTTTTATTCTTATCACCTCCATCCCAGACCTCCATAATTTTATTCCATAGACTACCCTAAAGGTAGTCGTTGTTTTATTCTCCCTACCTCCATTGCGTTTATTTAAGTACACAATTCAATTCTCGCGACCTCCATGATAAGTACGGTACAGTCGTCAACAAAAAAATAAGCATTGATGCTTTAAATCAATATGTATTGGTATTTTTATTTTATTATTGAACATGGTTGGACATGCGATAAGCGTAGTTTAGCGTAGTTACATTTCTTCTTGTATGTAATGATTATGTACGTAAAACCATGGGTTTGGTTTGGGATTATCAACATGCAAAAATATAAAGATACTACTGACTGATATCATTGAGAGAGAGATCTTTGCTTTACTTTAAGTCTTTTTAGGGGAGTTTTTTAGGGCAATTGGTAATTACATACTTTACATTTAATTTCATAATTTGTTTTTATTTTCAGGAACTGAAAAGGTCATCTACAACGCCATCTACGAATTGGCGCTGTTGTTCAAGAGTAAGTAACTTTTGAGTTTATTTTAGTACTCGTATATTTAGGGCCTATTTCACGACTTTCAAGTAAACACCAAAATACTCACCAAGTAGTTAGTATATACTATATACTCTTTCTTACTTTATATCAAGTGACAAAGACAAAACATGTGAGTAATTACTCGGAACGTTACTTGAAGATGGTGAAATAGGCCTTTAGAGTTTTTAGTCCCAAAACGATATAATTTTATGAAGTTTTCAAGTTAAATTGACTGATTATTTAAGATAAGAAAGAAAGAAGATTTAGATTTAAAATTTTCGAATTCACTTCAAGAGTTTTTTCGATTCTCTAACGGTGATCTGCGAATTTTTTTTAAGGTTGTATGTGAAGTCGACCGACCGATATATGATTTGATGATGATGATTATGTCTTTATTTTCAGATGACTGCAAGGGCTGGGGTCAAAAGGAAATGCTTACAATTCAAATTAAGAGTAAGTCGGAATTTCTACCTTATGTAGCAGTAATAACTCTCATTTTTCTACGTCCATTTTATGTTGAACTAGCTGTGCCCCGCGGTTTCACCCGCGTGGTTCCCGTTCCCGTGGAAATACGGGGATAAAATATAGCCTATGTTATTCAGGGTGAATGTAGCTTTCTAATGGTGAAAGAATTATTGAAATCGGTTCAGTAGTTTCGGAGCCTATTCGTTACAAACAAACAAACAAATCTTTCCTCTTTATAATATTAGTATAGATAAAAAGGAAAATGGCTCCTTTTTCTCTGTCAGATAAATTATTCTAAACTATTGAGACCAGAGAGAATCTTGGTCGTGATCCTTATTCTATAATTAGACATGTATTTTTTCTTTATTTACTTCATCAAGAACGCCACTCGGGGAGGCTCCTTCCGTGCACCCCTTTTAAAACGATGTCTGTTTTTTATTATACCTACATTTATTTATTTTTTGTCGACACGCTAAGAAGAAGAAGAACATAAAATACGTGTCTAATATTTTTATTACGAGGCTGACGGACAATTCAATTTCTTTATCCATATTCTATTAGTCAAACAGTTGTTCGACATCAAATAACTATTTGTTTTCTTATTACAGTGATTGAAATTCTTGGTGCCTTCGGACAAGCTTATCACCGCAACGGTATGTTTAATGTTAAAAACACATAGACAACACACATCTATGATAATAGTTATTTATGGTACAAGCGAGGTAAGTTGGTGATTACTTCCGAGGCGCTATTGAGGCCCGAGCCGTCAGGTGAGGGTCTGAAGATAGCCGAGGATAGTAATCATCAACCCACCAAAAACATTCTGTAAAAAAACTAGCCAAGTCTCGATGGAGCTGCATGTTTTACTCTAAAAAGTAATGAAATCTAGACAGACTCGTGCCAAGTCTAAGGTTCCTTACTGCGATTTCTTTATTATTATAGTTAATGTTGTGTGACTTGGCCGTTGAACATTGTTTAAAAGGTTAGTAGTGGGTACATGTCAATTTTGTTTACACGTAATGTTATAACATTATTAAAATACGCAGCTTTATCAAGCCTACAATTGACTGGATATTGAATCAACATTTTTCAAGTGGCTATAATTAAGCAAATTTTCTATCGTCAATGGATAGGTTCTGGATTTTTTAAGATTGGTACAATAGCGTCATGGAGCACCTAGTTTTGTACCCTTGTGTACATACATGTGTACCCTTCAACGGCCAAGTCACCAGCATTAACTATAATAATAAAGAAATCGCAGTAAGGAACCTTAGACTTGGCACGAGTCTGTCTAGATTTCATTACTTTTTAGAGTAAAACATGCAGCTCCATCGAGACTTGGCTAGTTTTTTTACAGAATGTTTTTGGTGGGATTTCATTTCTTTTTGTTAAAACTTGTTTATATTGATTTATTTTATTAGATTTTCTTATTTGACACACTTATTTTTAGGAGTAGTATTATATTATTAAGCGCCCCGCGGTTTCACCCGCGTAGTTCCCGTTCGCGTTTCAGTGGGAATTTCGGGATAAAAAGTATCTATACATAAATAGTTTTAAGCTACCTCCCCACAAATTGTCAGCCAAATCAGTTCAGCTGTTTTAGAATTATAATTCCCGTTCCCATTCCCGTGGAAATTTCGGGATCAAAAGTATTCCATGTGCTTCTCCTGGTTCTAAGCTACCTCCCCACCAATTTTCAGCCAAATCAGTTCAGCCGTTCTTGAGTAATAAATTCCCGTTCCCATTCCCGTGGGAATTTCGGGATTAAAAGTATTCTATGTGCTTCTCCTAGTTCAAAGCTACCTCCCTACCAATTTTCAGCCAAATCAATTCAGACGTTCTTGAGTAATAAATTCCCGTTCCCAATCCCGTGGGAATTTCGGGATTAAAAGTATTCTATGTGCTTCTCCTGGTTCTAAGCTATCTCCCCACCAATTTTCAGCCAAATCAGTTCAGCCGTTCTTGAGTAATAAATACCCGTTCCCATTCCCGTGGGATTTTCGGGATTAAAGTATTCTATATTCTTGTCCTGGTTCTAAGCTACCTCCCCACCAATTTTCAGCTAAATCAATTCAGCCGTTCTTGATTTTTAAATTCTCGTTCCCAATCCCGTGGGAATTTCGGGATTAAAAGTATCCTATGTCCTTTTCCTGGTTTTAAGCTACCTCCCCACCAATTTTCAGCCAAATCAATTCAGGCGTTCTTGATTTTTAAATTCCCGTTCCCAATCCCGTGGGAATTTCGGGATTAAAAGTATCCTATGTCCTTTTCCTGGTTTTAAGCTACCTCCCCACCAATTTTCAGCCAAATCAATTCAGGCGTTCTTGATTTTTAAATTCCCGTTTCCAATCCCGTAGGAATTTCGGGATTAAAAGTATCCTATGTCCTTTTCCTGGTTTTAAGCTACCTCCCCACCAATTTTCAGCCAAATCAATTCAGGCGTTCTTGATTTTTTAATTCCCGTTCCCAATCCCGTGGGAATTTCGGGATTAAAAGTATCCTATGTCCTTTTCCTGGTTTTAGCTACCTCCCCACCAATTTTCAGCCAAATCAGATCAGCCGTTCTTGAGTTACAATTCCCGTTCCCATTCCCGTATAATTCCCGTTCCCGTTCGATTATCCTAGTTTTTATAGTTTTCCCTTTATGTGGCCATTAAACCCTAACTCTGTACCAAATTTCAGCTCTCCAGGTTCATGGGAAGTACTAGTTCTATTTTGATGATCATGAGTGAGTGAGTGAGTGAGTGAGTGAGTGAGTGAGTGAGTGTCTAAAATGCGAAACTTTGCTTTCGCTTAACTTGGGAACTAAATGACCTACAGACTTGAAATTTTATTTTAAGTATGTGATTGTATAGCTTACTGGATGACGAAAATTTCAGCGTTCTGGGCTTATCCAGAGGTTGTCAAATAGGGGTCTGAAAATGCGGCGAAAGGGTTCCTGTAAAGGATGGTACGGCAGTGTTTGCTTCGCGCTCGACTTGGCGGGGGGCACTGCCGTGCCCCCAGATACACGCGTGTACCATACAACGTGTTTCAACACATTTGCGAAAAAAATATAATTTTTCGCTAATAAATAAACAGTTTTTCTATTCACGCGCATCCATCACAATAATGGTGATCGGCCGTAGACTTAAAGAACATACTTAAAAAAAAACGAATTAATGAATGAATGGAATCGATCATAGACCTACCAAAAGTAAAGCAGTTCAAAAGTAGTTGAAGTTTGTTTTTAAAATGTATGGACACGTTTTGTTTTTGGTATCGAAACATTTTTTAAAACAAAGCAATTTAAAAAGCCCTTTTATGAGCAAGTGTGTCGAAAAATACTTTTTATTTAAAAAAAAATGCCAGCCCGAGTTTCTTGCCGATTCTTTTTGGCTGGTGTAATTCCGAATCGGTGGTAGATTCAGTGACGTTCATAAGTGCCTCATTGAGGCCTCAATTAAATATATGATTTTGACTTACTTATAGTTGAGTAAAAAACAATATTTAATTTTTATTTTATTTTTCAGCTGGTGTTCGTATCGTTAAAGGTAAGATTTTTCTTAAATTTATCTTTTAATCTAAATTCTAAATAGAACGTCACTAGTTCGATTCCTATTTATACACATACGCAATATTTTACGCAAATTTTTTATTTGATCCTGTGGCTTAAAATGTTTATTGATAAATTCCACAAAATATTTTAAAATACAAATAAGTACGTTTTATCTATCAAAGAAAGAATATCCCTAAGTTATACAGTTTGAAGCTAACTTACGGTACATATAAAGTTCTCCTTCACCGGGAGCATTCGCGTGTAATGAAACGTTACAGATTTGTCTTTGAGCATTACATTACAATAATACCTCCCTGATTAACGAGCATTCGCGTGTAATAATTACAAATTACAATTAATAAATTACAAGCGCATTGTAATGCTCGGTTCTCCTCCTTCACTGATGTAATGCTCAAATCTGTAACGTTACACGTGAATGCTCCCGGTGAAGGAGCACCTTTTGATACTAAAAAGTTACAGAAAAGTCATCTTACTACCCGAGTTTTGCGAGAAACAAGATCATAGATAGATCGTAAATTGGGAACGAACCTATTTTGAAATGATGGGACTTATTAAAATCAGAATATCTGTAGCAGTAACTGAATCCATATATCCAATAAAAATATCAAAAATGATAGTCGATTACTTATCTTTAAAAAATACTAAATAAATGCCGTATTACCAGACGGCACACTAGCTATCAAGTATTCTGTGACGGCTCGGGTCGATGACCTCGCTCAGCTGTGTATCGCGGCGTTCGGTGTAGAATAACAATAAAATTCGGCGAGATTTTTAAGAACTTTGACTTATCATAACTTTTTAAATAAAAGTAAAAGAAAAAAACTAACTTCACTATTATATTGTCACCGGTCGTTTACATTAGCTGCGTGATTAAGTATCTCGAATTCAAAATAAGGGTGTATCCATAACATAAACAATACTAATTTAAATTCCTCATTTAACAGGATACATCCGCACACACTCAGACATTCCACTACGTTTCAAGATCAACCTGAAACCTCATGAAAAGGACATCATCAAACGCATCCAGGAATGCGAAAGCCACAAACTAAATGACGTCATTGTCAACGGTGATGGATCAGACATCGGTGATGACAACGATGGTGATGGTGATGGTGATGATGATGATGATAATGATACAACAACAACTGTTGTCAATGTTAAGACTAAGCCTAAACATAAGAAGAATAGAACACACAGGAATAGGAGACGTCGGAATCGTAGGAGGGTGAGTTACTATCTATATATAACATCATTCACTCCATCATCTCATTACAGTAACTGACCCCTAACTAAGTTCGTAACTTGTATCTAGGGTATCAGAAACTACGCACACACTCATTCACACACACACCTCTGAATATTTGTGGTAAAACTATAGAGCCACAATATTTTCTGTGCCGGTGCCAGCGTCGCTATAATCGCATCTTTTGGTTGTCAGTTTATTGAAAATGTATCCAAATGAAATAGTCACAATGACAATAGGAGCTTCCAATTTTGGCCGCCGGCAAAGAAGCGATTGTGGCACTATACTAAAACTTAACTTTCTTAAACTTCTGACTTTGACAACGAGTATTTTTTTAATTTTCTTTTTTATTTTATTTTTCAGAGTACTCTAAGGCCTTTCTGTAAGTATCATTTTCTTTTTTCTGCTTTTTATTTAACATTAGGTTTTTTCTGGCCTATTTCACGACCTTCAAGTAAAGTTACTCACCAAGTAAAGTTAGTTTTGTCTCTTTCTTACTTTATATCAAGTGACAAAGACAAAACATGTAAATAGCGACTCGGAAATTTACTTGAAGATGGTGAAATAGGTCTTGAAGCTATTTAATTTTGTTTTTTTAGTGTATCACTAAGTTTTTTTAATATATTTTTTTCAGATTATCTTGGCAAAGGACTTATAAACGAGAAATGTAATGACGCTGGCAAACTATTCATTGAAATCTCTAAAACGAGTAAGTATCCTACTAATATTATAAATGCGAAAGTTTGTATGTTTGTGAGTTTGGATGTTTGTGAGTTTGGATGTTTGTGAGTTTGGATGTTTGTGAGTTTAGATGTTTGTGAGTTTGGATGTTTGTTACTCTTTCACGCAAAAACTACTGTATCGATTTACATTAAAGGTACAGATGTTCCTTATAACTAGGAATAACACATAGGATACTTTTATCCCGAAATTCCCATGGGATTGGGATTCACGTGGGTAACCGCGGGGCGCAACTAGTTTAATATTATAATATACTAGCTGTTCCCTGCGGTTACACTCACGTTTTTTTAAAGCCATAAGCCATTTTAGACCATATTATCAAAATATAAAATAAAATTTATAAGACCACAAAGCTTGTTAATATAAAATGTCTGTATAATCTTGAAATACTTAAATTATTATTTTATGCTTAATTAAATTGTTTTTTTTAGATACGCGTAAACGGTCAACCGAACTGGTTATTGACAACTGCTTTGACAGTAAGTAATATTATATTATATAAAAAAAAAAATATGGTATTTTTTTTACAAAAATATAAAGAAGAATTATTTATAATGTTTCACACACGGTATTTTTAAAATACATTTAAAAAATCCCTCAGCTAGGACTTGAACCTTGAACCGACTGACCTACCTAGGATTCAATAGAGCTAAATAGTAAATATGAAAATGAAAAAAAAATAACACTCCAGCTTAAAAATACTTAATTTTAAATTTATAAACATCTGATGAAAATACATTTAAAATCACTTCAGCTTAAAAATAATTTTGAATTCATTATAATCAGAATATACCTGAGAATAACTTTTAAAATGTATAAGTACTTACTTAATTAAATCATAACACAAGAAACACTTTAAAAATCCTTATAAAAATCTCATTTTCCTTGACCAATTTTGATATAATTTTACTTTTTTATAGCTGTGCAAGGCATCACCTATGTCTTCGACGGGTGGAGTAAGGAACGTAAGTAATTTTGACGTTAAACGTCAATATTCTGGTCAGAAAAAATTAAATGTCACAAACATATCTGTGTCGGAGCCAGCGTCGCTGTAATCGCATCTTTTGGTTGTTAGTTTATTGAAAATGTATCCAAATGACATTAGAGTCACAATGACAATAGGAGCTTCCAATTTTGGCCGCCGGCACAGAAACGATTGTGGCACTGTTAGCTGACCCGACCAAGTTTTTTAATTTATGAATATTTTTTAACATACTTTTTTTATTTTCAGTTGGTTCCTACTACCGAAGAAGTAAGTATTTTTTAATTTCTTAAACATAATACTTATATTTTTTAAATACTAACAGCCTTACTAATAAAAAATACCCACTGTGTATATTCTTGATATAACGAGTGTGAAGCATATTAATAATTCGTTATATCAAGTATATACACAGTGGGTATTTTTTATTGGTAAGGCTGTAAGTATTTTATTTTAAGCAAATTAGATTTGTGGGAAGTTAGACAAAATTATCGCCATAGAGAAACTCGCTGACAGCTTATGGCTCACTCGCCCGCGCCCGCGGTGGGACCATGAAGTTGTAGGTAAAAAATGGAGCCCACACTTGTAACAACAGCTTGAATCAAATACCTACGTCTCTGTGGGCCGATCTCTCTTTTTAGTCAGACTCTCTCTTTCTAGAGGTTACCTTAGTTAGAAAGAGAGAGCCTGCCCACAGAGAGCGCGATAGTGATACATATAGGTATGCTTCAAGTAGGTATTTGAAGGGTGGACTCCATTTTTACCTTTAACTTCATGGGTGGGACCACTGCCTTACCATAACTATACCTATTTACTTACAAGCCTGCCATACTTATTGAAATAAAACACTTAAACGGATTTTTGTCATGGTTGTATTTCCGAATCAGTGGTAAATTCACAATGTATTTAAAATTATATTCAAAATATTGAAGGTAGTAAACTTTTTACATTACTTTGTACAGACGTCTTCCATCTTAGTCTTCTGTGATCACGGGTTCTATAAAGAATCCGAAACGTCAGAAAATGTAAAACAAAATACAATCACGACAAAAATCCGTTTAAATGATTTATTTCAATGTGTAGTGCTCGTGTAAATCAAAGATATCAATATGCCATACTTATGAAAAATATTTCTTTCAGTGTACTCCGCGTTTGTGGAAATTGCTCTGTGTGACGACGCTGTGGCCAGCCGAGTGGTACCTAGACTTCAAAAGACAGGTAAGTCGTTATTAAACGCAAAGTTCCCGTTCCCGTGGGAATACGGGGATAAATATACCCGGTTCCTCCTCAAGGATAAATGTAGGATAGTTTTTCGTCTATTTTTTTAATTTTTATTGTATTTTTAACCCCCGACGCAAAAAGAGGGGTGTTATAAGTTTGACGTGTCTGTGTGTGTGTATCTGTCTGTCTGTGGCATCATAGCTCCCGAACGGATGAAGCGATTTCAATTTAGTTTTTTTTTGTATTAAAGGGGACTTACGTGCGAGTGTTCTTAGACATGTTAAATAAAAATCGGTTGACCTGTGGTTTGAAAGTAATTGTGTTGGGGGTTTTTTAATTTTTTAATTTAATTGTTATTCTCCAGGAAAGCAAAGCCGAGTTTGCAAACCTGATTACTACAAGAAATATAAGTGGGACAAATACACCGGCGACTTCAAGAACCATCAGAAGATTCTAGAGTTCTACAAGGTGAAAAACTCCTGTAAAAACCTGGAGAAGATCCAGAAGGAACGCACCAACGGCAAAGGATTCACAGGTAATTACATAATCATTCACTCCATCATCTCATTACAGTAACTGACCCCTAAGTTCGTAACTTTGTATCTAGGGTATCGAAAACTACGCACACTCTCATTTACACACACGCCCAGACCGAGATAAAAATTTGTGGTTCTAGCATAATCATTCACTCCATCATCTCATTACAGTAACTGACCCATAACTAAGTCCGTAACTTGTATCTAGGGTATCAGAAACTACGCACACGCTCTCATTCATACACACCCAGACCGAGACAAACATTTGTGGTTCACACAAATATTAATTGAAGATATTAATTGTATATTTGTTTTTCAGGAACCCAGAAGATTATCTACGAGACTATCTATAAAACTGCAAAGATCTTGGAAAGTAAGTTTAGCTTTTGAATAATTTGATGCACAATACACGTCTAAATATATTAAAAAAGTATGTTTTAAATATCAAATCTGTAGGTGCTGTAGTTTTTCCGTAATATGTACTACAAAACTGTATAAATTATTGCCTTAGGAGCGCTTCGCTTCGCTCGCCCTAATTAATTTTACTCATAGACAATCTACATTAAACGCCAATTTTCTTTTTTTCAGAGCAACCGAAAGAATGGACCAAGCAAGATCTTTACTCCGTCTTAATACATTGTAAGTTAAAAAAAATATCACTTTTGATTAAAAATATATTTATTAAGTATTTAAAACACTACAGATTACTAAAATCTTCGATACAGGCTAAGCCGAGTGCAGACATTAATGTCAAATTTTATTATCCTTGTGGTTTTGTTCATTCATTCACTTATTTATCGTACAAGTAGTAGTGCTTATCATGAAGTTAAAGGTAAAAATGTAGTTTACACTTCGAATACCTACTTGAAGCATACCTATATGTATCACTATGGCATCTCTGTGGGCAGGCTCTCTCTTTCTAACTAAGGTAACCTCTAAAAAGAGAAGTTCTGACTAAAAAGAAAGATCGGCCCACAGAGACGTAGGTATTTGACTCAAGCTGTTGTTCCAAGTGTGAGCTCCATTTTTTACCTACAACTTCATGATGCTTATACATCGATAATTTAGTTTAAAGAAGAATTTTTTGTCATTAAAAACATTTTCTTTTTTTTTCTTTAGTCATTACGATGAGTTAAGAGAGTATAATGCTTTTTTCTTTTTTACAGTGGTTACAAACTTGGGAGCTATCGGTAACTCCTACCACCCAAGACGTAAGTAATATTCATATCATAACACAATGTCACTACATAGTATAAAACAAAGTCGCTTTCTCTGTCCCTATATATGCTTAGATCTTTAAAACTACGCAACGGATTTTGATGCGGTTTGTTTTAATAAATAGAGCGATTCTGTGGGAAGGTTTTTAGCATAATGTTATCCTATATTCCTACGGGAACGGGAACTACACGGGTGAAACCGTGGAGCGCCGCTAGTTTTATATAACATTTTGTATTTTATTTCATTATAAAAAATATCAGCCCGAGATTCTTGCTGATTCCTCTCGGCTAATGTTATATCCGTTGTCTATTTTGCATTTAAAAATAATAAAATATTAATTACGATTTTTTTGTTTCAGTTGGTCGTCAAGTAGCCAGATGTAAGTATTTTTTTTATTATGCTAGTCTCCTATCTCATAACCAGGAATATGCCCTACCTCTGTAAAGAGTCACCAAGTTTTCTGTGCCGGCGGCTAAAATTGGAAGCTACTATTGTCATTGTGACTCTAATGTCATTTGGATACATTTTCAATAAAACTGACAACCAAAAGATGCGATTACAGCGACGCTGTCACCGGCACGGAAAACTTGGTGACTCTATCCTACTAATCCTACTACTATTATAAATGCGAAAGTTTGTATGTTTGGATGTTTGTGAGTTTGTATATTTGTTCCACTTTCACGCAAAAACTACTGTATCGATTTTGATTAAATTTGGTACAGATGTTCCTTATAACTAGGAATAACACATAGGATAACACTTTTTATCCCGAAATTCCCATGGGATTGTGTATAAGTAATCGTATGTTTTATTGTAACTTTTTGTAGTCGCAAATCGTACCAATAGATGGCGCTGTTACTTAATTTTTTAACACACGATGGTGAATTGTGCCGAGATGTATGATACTACGAGCTAGTATTCTATATATAACCGCGGGGCGCTGCTAGTATTCTATATAATTTGTCATTTATCCACAAAACCATACAAAATGACAGACAGAGTTTTGTATCCGTCAAAAGCAAGACCATAGATAGATCTAATATTGGAAACGACCGTTAGTTATTAAGCTAAAAGCATGTTATTAAATTATTTTTATTTCTTCCAGCTTACATAAACTACCATAAGAACTTATATAAAATCTTCGGTATTGATCTGAAGAAGCACAGGAGGCAGATTTACACCAACATCAAGCCTTGCAAGAAGGATGATTTGAATGGAGTTATCAGGGAATCGAAGGTAGGAATTTTGATTAACATACATCAATAATAGGGATAAATCATCATCATCATCAGCTCATATAATGTCCGCACCGAGGTGCTGCGAGGTGCAAGCTACAACTAAGTCAGTTTTATTAATTTGATAAAACATAAAATAAGTGTCTAATATTTTTCTATGACCATACTTACGGACAAAATGGAAAAAATAATGTAATGTCTTTTTTTAAGGACGAAGATGTTCCACGAGTCAGAGTGACAAAACGCCGACGCAAGTCCTGCAACAAACGCAATCCCAAACGCATCACCTCTATCCTTAGGAGGCGCAGAAGACAGAGGGTATGTCGATGAAATTAAGACTAATATTAAACTAGCAGCTTTCTACGGTTTTACCCCGTTCCGTTCCCGTGGGATAATCTTATAGCCTTCCTCAATAAATGGGCTATCTAACACCGAAAGAATTTTTCAAATCGGACCAGTAGTTCCTGAGATTAGCTCGTTCAACCAAACAAACGCTCAGCTTCAGCTTTATTAGATATGAATGTTTGTGGGTGTGTATGTTTGTTACTTCTTCACGTCTTAACGGTTGGAGCGATTTATATGACACAGATGTCCGTTATTGTAAGGAATAAAACATAGAATTTTTATCCCAAAATTCCCACGGGATAGTGCCGTACGGGTAAAACCGCGGGGCACAGCTAGTTAGTAAATAATCAATCAACAATACAATAATTATGCAATATGTTGTTGCTCAGCTTATGAAAACTTTAATATATCATCGAGGCATTAAAACATTATGTACAGTTTAATTTAAAAGTTTCTATTAAAAAGTTACTTAAATTATTTGCATTTTAAAGTTGAATTTGGTACATAAATTGATTTCGTTTATACATTATTCCAAAGATTTAAAATTAATTAAAAGTTGTATGGGATTGGTATCTGGTGGGAAGCTTTAGTCAAGTCTATAAAAGAACTGTTAATTTCTTAAATTTTAAATGGGACCAACTATTTTTTTTATTTAATCTTTGTAATTTTTGTTTCAGAAACGCATTTCCGCTTTCAGTAAGTATTTTATTTAATTTTTTTATTAACGTCAGCAATAGATTTGAACTCATAGGAATATCGTAACAATTTAATTTTAATTTGATTTTGTCCAATTTAATTCTAATCTAAATCATTATCAATAATTATTTTTAGTCTCAATTCTTTAAAAACGTAAATGGAAAATTTAGGAGAACAATGAAATATTTTTTTATTATTTTTACCAGTAAATGAATAATGATTTTTTTCTTTTTCTTTTAGAACATCTGAGCAGAGCCTTTGACAGGAAAAAGTGCAACAACGCAGGAAGATACTTCTGGCTTCTCACTACTAGGAGTAAGTTCATAATTTTGTTTATTATATTAATTAGTTTAGTTTGTATTATCAGTATGAAGAATAGTACTGGACACATGAGACTCACCAACTAATGTCTCGGGGCGATGAGCGCAGTACAGTGTTGTACGCTGTGTCTGTAATGGGAGACTCACCAACTAATGTCTCGGGGCGATGAGCGCAGTACAGTGTTGTACACTGTGTCTGTAATGGGAGACTCACCAACTGATGTCTCGGGGTGATGAGCGCAGTACAGTGTTGTACACTGTGTCTGTAATGGGAGACTCACCAACTTATGTCTCGGGGCGATGAGCGCAGTACAGTGTTGTACACTGTGTCTGTAATGGGAGACTCACCAACTGATGTCTCGGGGTGATGAGCGCAGTACTGTGTTGTACACTGTGTCTATAATGGGAGACTCACCAACTGATGTCTCGGGGCGATGAGCGCAGTACAGTGTTGTACACTGTGTCTGTAATGGGAGACTCACCAACTGATGTCTCGGGGTGATGAGCGCAGTACTGTGTTGTACACTGTGTCTATAATGGGAGACTCACAAACTGATGTCTCGGGGCGATGAGCGCAGTACAGTGTTGTACACTGTGTCTGTAATGGGAGACTCACCAACTGATGTCTCGGGGTGATGAGCGCAGTACTGTGTTGTACACTGTGTCTATAATGGGAGACTCACCAACTGATGTCTCGGGGTGATGAGCGCAGTACAGTGTTGAACACTATGCCTGTTGTGGGCAGGCGGGTTGCTTACCATCAGGTGATCACCTCGCTCGTCTTATATAAAAGCGCCATTATTGTGTGAGATACATTTATTAACATGTTTAATATTTTCATTTGCAGCTAAATCGGAAAACACGTTTGACGGATCTATCAGGAAGCTGATCTATTGTAAGTTTACTTATTTTTTACTCCCGACGCAAAAAGAGGGGTGTTATAAGTTTGACGTGTCTGTGTGTATATGTGTGTGTGTGTGTATCTGTCTGTCTGTGGCATCATAACTCCCGAACGGATGAACCGATTTCAGTTTAGTTTTATTTGTAACAAAGGGGACTTACGTGCGAGTGTTCTTAGACATGTTTGATGAAAACCCGTTTAAAAGTTATGGGGGCTTGAAAGTAATTGTGTTGGTGGCTTTTTAAATTTTTAATTTAATTGTTATCAAAGTTAGTTACATGTTTTAATGTTATTTTTTCTTTCAGTCATCAGGGGTATCACTCATGTCAACAACGGATGGGTTGATGACTGTAAGTATTATTTTAATCAAAACGTAGTCTTTTATATTTAGTTTGCTGAGCAGATCTCAAAAATCATCACCACGTAATAATATTAATTTCGCGAGCATGACCAAATGAATATGGCGTGGTACGATATGAAAAATTAAATATGACGGCTATATTTATTATATTTTGACAGTTGGATGTCAATAAATACACACATCAAAAGTGTCTAGGGATCAACATATATTTTTGCAATAACTTTTCTCCTGATTGATATTAATTAAAATTTTCTTTAAGGATTCATCAAATAAAGTGTTTTCGTTTGTCACAGTAACGATAAACCAAGTCACCTTTGCATTAATAAAGAAATTTGCCATTTTCCTAATAAAGGGATTTTTGACATTTGAACCACTAACATTAAAGTTCGAAAAAAAGACTGAAATAACAGTTTTCTTTAAAATTTTATTGGGTAACTTAAACAATTAATAATCCGTGTTTCTACCGCGAACACTAACAACACAAGAACATCGGTTTGGCATACTCAAAATGAGTTCATCCAAATCACGCTGTGGAATGGCCGCCCATGTTCGTTGCAACAACAAAAAAAGGTCTTCTTGCGACTGGATACCCTCCATATTCGGCAGAGCTCTTCTCTGTAGCATATCCCATGCATGCTCAATCGGGTTCAAGTCTGGCGACTGAGCAGGCCAGGGCAGGACATTGATGTTAGCTGCGGCGAGAGTCTGTCTTACAACTCTTGCGGTGTGCGGTCGTGCATTATCATGCATTAACTGAAATAAGGGACCGATTTGCACTTGTAGAGGAACGATGACGTCTGATACAATCGTCTCAGCATAAATTTGAGCGTTGAGGTTGCCTCTGATCCAAATCAACTCAGTTCTTCCGCCGATCCAAATACCCGCCCATACCATGATGGTTCCACCACTATAAGGATGGACTTCCTGGCAGGATTTTAATCGCTGTTGGCGTCCAGGGGTTCTCCAGTGTCGTATACGTCTTGTATCCGGTCTCATACCAAAACGAGACTCATCAGAAAAGCACACGAAACGCCATTGTTCTTCTGCCCAATTTCTGTGTTCAAGAGCCCATTGATATCGAATCCTACGATTGTGCATTGCTATAGGTGGTACCCGTAGCGGTCTTCGGGAATGAAGGTTCACTTCATGCAAGCGGTTTCTGACTGTTTGGTCGCTAATTAAGTTCCCTGAAGAGTGATGAAGCCGCACGGCTAACATCATGGCGGTTATTGTTGGAGCTCTTCGAGTTAAGATTTGAATGTATCGGTCTTGTCTCCGTGTGGTGCAGCGATACCGTCCTCCATGGCGCTCAGCCACGGTACCAGTGCTTCGGTAACGTGTCCAAAGTCGACTGATAACACTCTGACTTGTATTCAGAGCTAAAGCCACAGTACGTTGCCGGGAACCAGCTTCTATCATTCCCACGGCTCTGAGCATTTCTTCCCTGCTTAAATGACGTCGCCGCTCCATAATAACGTTGGTTTTAATCAGTAGTAGGGAAACAGTAGCACTAATAATGTCTTCAATGCGTTGTATGTTTTTATAGGGAAAATATTGACAGTTGATTTTCATCTTTTACTCGAATTTGATTCACAGTTCCTGATTCAAATTATGAAATGCACCAAAAAGGATCCATATAAATTTATAAAATCATAAATTTATTACAAAGCCACATCTCAATCTCAAGAAATCCGCATAAAAATGCTTGATCCCTAGACACTTTTGATGTGTGTAGCTATATAGATTTCGCGACCATGACCAAATGTCACAAAATTAATCACGTGGTAAAATTAAATATGGCGGGTATTTTTATCAAATTTTGACAGTTGGATGTCAATAAATCGCTGTATCTATCGCGTTTTCGAAGTCATGCTAGCCTAGCTGGTTGAAAAGTCTGTAAAATATACTTAGAATATAAATTATCACCATGCTATATTTAATTAATTGATCTGTATGTATTTTTATGAATAAATACATTTTAATAAAGATTCTAATGGCTGCCGCTAAGCAAAAAATAACTTTCAAGATTTTCAACAGCTATGAGACGAGTTAGATCTCGATAGCCAGTCCCGGATTAACCCTTAATCAAATTAAGCAATTGCCTAGGGCACCACGTCTAGGCGCCACCAGAAAACACCAGAAGGGTCCCCAGTACACAACGATAGGGGGGTCAGGGTCGTAGCTTTGCTTGAAATGACAAATGCCCTACCTTGTTGAACATAGCGAGCTCATTTTTTTTTCGTCATCTAATTCCTTAGCCGTCCAAAAATTTGCTACAACCCTGGAGGCCCGAAGGTTTGGATTGCTAAGGGCATCATGAAGTCTTAATCCGTTACCATCGATAGCTCATTTGGTTTCCATAAAAGTTTATAAATAAATATTAATAATTCATTTCTTCTTTCAGTGGGTACCAGGTACGCAAGAAGTGAGTATGTTTTATTATTAATTATTGTTTTAGAATTATGTACTTCTATTATTTCAATTTCTTCTATTATTTCCATAGAATGGAAATTATCTTCGACATCTGTACTCATATTAAATTAAACTTTTCTAATTACAGTGATCATCGGATTCCTTCAGATATCGCTGTGTGACGACTCAGTCTCCAACACTCTAGCACCTCAAATCAAGAAGAAGGGTAAGTTCTTTAGTCAGACAAAAAATTTAACAAACACTTGCGTGATTTAGAATCATATTTTTTTCAAGATATCTTACAGCCCTTTATTGTGTTTTCTGTTCAGTATAAGATTTAATTTTGCTTTATTTTCAGGACTATCTAGACCTGAAATCTGCGGCAATGATTTCGCGACGCTGCTCAAGGTACACAAAGCCAAATACAAGAGCACTAAGGAAGTCATCGAAGTCTACAAACTGAAGACAGTGTTGACACAAATTGATGAAATTATCAAGAAGAAGACTTCAGGAAAGGGATACAGGGATGGTGAGAGAGAGATAAAAGATTATAAAAGGTGAAAACATGATTTTAGTGATATATGATTAATAATTTTCTTTTTTATTAAAGGAACCGAGAAAGTGATCGTCCAATCATTGAAACGAGTCGCCAAGATATTCGAAAGTAAGTAATGATGAAGAAACAGTACTTTATATTCTACTACTATTAATAATTAGGTCCAGAAGCCCTTCTAATAGGGTAGTTTCCTGGGTAAACAAAATGAAATTCTAATTAGTCTGTCAGATAGATTTCGAAAAAACATTAGACACGTATTTTTTTGTTTCATCAAATTAATAAAACTGACTAAGTTATAACGCATTAAAGTTTAAGAGTGGGGGCTTGTGACGTCAACTGTTGCTTAAAATTGCAGCAACCTGTGACGTTTCACGAGTTTTCGACGCACTGTATCGTCTTAATTAGTTGTTTATATGGAAAATAAAAAAATACGTGTCCAATATTTTTTGGGAATCAATAAGACGGAATAATAAACATTTTTAGTCAACTACCCTATTCAACAGTTTTTACAGTTTTGTGGTACATATTACGGAAAAACTAGAGCACCTACAGATTTGATATTTAACAGAGTTACTTCAATTCATGTCTAAATGGATACAATCGTTAAAATATTGTTTTGTAATGGAAATAAAAAAGAAATCGAGACGACCTCGATGGCAGAGTGGTCACCATGCCGGACTGCCATCCATAAGGTAGCGGGTTCGATTCCCGTGCGGGGTGAATATTTGTGTGAACCACAAATGTTTGTCTCGGTCTGGGTGTGTGTGCGAATGAGTGTGTGCGTAGTTTTTGATACCCTTGATACAAGCTTCGAGCTTAGTTAGGGGTCAGTTACTATAATGAGATGATGGAGTGAATGATTATGTTATGTTATGTTTCAACAGTTTATATGCGGGCAAAAAGCAGTGTTTTAAGAATCTTGGGAACCCCCCAAAGCCATTATTTAGCTAACTAGTATTGAATTATGTATTAACACTTAATTTCTTCGCAGGGGACGTCTCCAAATGGACCAGAGAAGACCTGACTACCATCGTTGTTGAAAGTAAGTATATTATGTTATCTCTATATATCTATATTATATAAAACTCTTCCGTTACTGACTGACTGACTGACTGACTGACAGACAACGCGCAGCCGAAACTACTGGTCGTAGAGAGCTGTTTGGCACGTGTGTTTGTTGGGGGGAGTAGGCTACCACTAAGAGAGGGTTTTTGGAAATTCCCCTCCTAGGGGGAGAAAAAGGGGGTAAATTGAAAACTACGCGGGTGAAACGCTAGTCCTACTATAATATTATTACAAACAACCAAATCTTTCCTCTTTATAATAGTATCGATAAACACAAAAGTTTGAATGGATTGATGTTTGTACTCTTTCAGGCACAAACTACTGAACTGTTTTACACGAAATTTGGTACAAATGTTCCTTATAACTAGGAATAACATTTAGGATACCTTTTATCCAAAAATGTTTACGAAATTTGGGTTTAACGGGGATAAAACTGACACAGCTAGAGTCTAATGAATGTCTCCTGAACATACTAGTACAAGCTTTTATTTAGTTTCACCTGTCCCGTTGTCTGTAATCAAATCTTGCCATTTTTCGACCACTTCTGGTTATCCGATTGAGCTGTTTGGCATACTTATGTAAGTCCCATGACAATGCAATAAAAAATATTGTTTTTTTTTATTCTTGTTATTAACATAACATTCTTTTTTTCAGCGTACGTAATTGGTGGCGCCCTTGGAAACGCTTATCATCCAAAACGTAAGAATAATTTTTTTTTTTTTTTTTATTTAATATCTTTTTTTAATATCTGTACCGCCTTCAAAACAACTCATAGACTTGAAATTACTGGGTATATGAAACTCACCAACTGATATTTCGGAGTGACGCGTCGCTGTAATCGCATCTTTTGGTTGTCAGATGATTGTTAGGGTCTATTTCACGACCTTCAAGTAAGGGTCCTTCAAGCAACTCACCAAGTAAAGTTAGTCTTTTCTTATTTATCAAGTGACAAAGACAAAACATGTGAGTATTTACTCGGAACGTTACTTGAAGATGGTGAAATAGGCCCTTAGTGTAATGACTATTGAGTTACAATACTTTCTGTGCCGGTGACAGCGTCGCTGTAATCGCATCTTTTGGTTGTCAGTTTATTGAAAATGTATCCAAATGACATTAGAGTCACAATGACAATAGGAGCTTCCAATTTCGAACACTGGAACAGAAAGTTTGTGGCAATCTTTGAATATGGTGTAATGAAATGATACTGTCTTAGTTTTCATCAAAATCGTCCTAAAGACTTCTGCATTCATCGTTTACATAATTTATAGGTCTTAATCGCGTATAAATATTTTTTCAACACACTTGCTCATAAAAGGGCTCTTACTTGTGCAAAAACAGTTGAATAATTACACGTTTTATTCACTAGTGAGTTATAGATTTTTTTTTATTGTTTAATTTTAAAAAAGTTTCGATACCAAAAAAAAACGTGTCCATACATTTTAAAAACAAACTTCAACTATGTTGCCTTACTTTTGGTAGGTCTATGGCCGATTTCATTCATTCATTCATTCGCTTTGTTTTTAATAAGTATATTCATTTAATCTATGGCCGATCACCATTGTTGTGTTGGATGCGCGCGAATAGAAAAACTATTTATTAGCGAAAAATGATAATTTCTTCGCAAATGTGTTGAAAAACGTTGTATGGTACACGCGTGTATTGATGATTACTATCCTCGGCTATCTTCAGACCCTCGCCTGTCGGCTCGGGCCTCAATAGCGCCTCGGAAGTAATCACCAACTTACCTCGCTTGTACCATAAATAACTAATTTTAAATAATCTCGATAAGGTTATACTATCGTGGTCACGACTAGGGCTTCGTAATTTCGGTATATTTGGTTATTTCTAATAAAAATCCTAAAAAAGACATATTTTTTTCTGTGCCGGCGGCCATATTGGAAGATTCTATTGTCATTGTGACTCTAATGTCATTTGTATACATTTTCAATAAACTGACAACCAAAAGATGCGATTACAGCGACGCTGACACCGGCACAGAAAAGATTGTGACTCAATAGTTTTGGATTATGTGTACCAGTCTTCACTTGAAAATTCATTCCATTATTTTAGTTTTTATTAATAAAAATTTTAATATATTTTTCCTTTTTTCAGTTGGCTCCCAGATAATAACGTGTAAGTAATAAAACATAAATTTTAAAATTACTTATGCTCTTTTTTAAAATAAGTAAATATATCACTTTAAATATTATTTTTTACTTTACAGCGTATCAAAAGTACCACTCGGATTACATAAAAATATTAGAAATTAATATAAACAGAAAACAAGTTGATGAGAAAGTGTCGACCTGTCGTCAGACCACACTGGGTGAAATTGTCAATGAGAGGACAGAAAAGGATGAGGAATTTACGGAAAATGATGATAATGTTCAAGAGGAAGATGATGATGATGATGATGATGATGATGATGAATATGTTGAAAATGACACTGACGTCACAGGACAGAAACCTATAGGCGGTAAAGGCCCAGACGATGCCGTTAACGATGACAATGATAAAAAGAAACAACCTAAAGGCCCGAAATCACCAAACGATGATGATGATGAAGCACCAGAAAATCCAAGGGACACCGATGGTGATCATGATAACAATAACACACCTAAAGACAAGTCATCATCCAAGCGTGAAGATGACTTTGATGACCAAAACGATGATGATGATGGTGATGATGGTGGTGATGATGGTGGTGATGATGGTGGTGATGATGGTGGTGATGATGGTGGTGGTGGTGATGATGGTGATGATAATAATGACAATGATGACGATACCGATGAAAATGGCGATGGCAACGATACTGATTATGGTGATGACAAAAATGATGATGATGATGATGATGATGCTAATGGTGGTGATGATGGTGATGGTGATGATGGTGATAGTGGTGGTGATGACAATGATGATGATGATACGGACGGTGGACAGGAAAAACCTTCTAAAGGAAGAAAACCAAGCAATGATGTTGACGACGAAACCGGTACTAAGAGAAGAAAGAAGCAAAAGGTAATAGTTATTTATGGTACAAGCGAGTAAAGTTAATGATTACTCCCGAGGTGCTATTGAGGCCCGAGCCGTCAGGCGAGGGTCTGAAGATAGCCGAGGATAGTAATCGTCAATACACGCGTGTACCATACAACGTTTTTCAACACACTTGCGAAAAAATTAATAATAAAATATCATTTTCGCTAATAAATAAACAGTTTTTCTATTCGCGCGCATCCAACACCACAATGGTGATCGGCCATATATTAAAAGAATATACTTATTAAAAAAAATCGAATGAATGGAATCGACCATAGACCTATCAAAAGTAAGGCAACATAGTTGAAGTTTGTTTTTAAAATGCATGGACACGTTTTTTTTGTATCGAAACTTTTTTAAAAACAAAGCAATTTAAAAAAAATCTGTAACTCACTAGTGAATAAAATGTGTCATTATTCTTATTCTATTGTTTTTGCACAAATAAGAGCCCCTTTATGAGCAAGTGTGTTGAAAAAAAATAAAATATTAATAATCGAAAAAATATTGGGCACGTTTTTTTTTCCTTATTGATACAAACAAATAATTAAGACAATACAGTGCATAGAAAACTCGTGTGACGTCACATCTAGGTACACTTTTTACCTAAAATTATCGTCACACTAAGCAACTTTAATGCGTTAAAAGTCAGGTTTATTAATTTGATAAAACAAAAAATACGTGTCTAATATTTTTTCGAAATCTATCTGACGAGCTAATTAGAATTTAATTTAGTCGCCATCTCTAATCTATTGTAGGTTTGAATAAAGCTTTCTACCAGGTATAAATTAACTTTTTAAGCTACTGCATAGCTTCTATCGAGGGCCTTGAGCGCGAGGACCGAATCCAGAAATTCCGTAACGACAAAAAACCTCACGTTTTTATTATTTTTTTATCGAAAACTTTTTTTCTGTAAATTTTCCAAAAAGTTTTTATAGTAATGTAGACAAAGTTTTTATTGTATGAAGCCCCAAGTACGACATCAAAATTTCTAAGGTTAGGATTGCAATACAAAAATAAAAAAATCAATTAGTTGATAAAATTGATATGCAATAGCTTTACCGCGGCAGTCCCCGAGTGCCACACGTTTTTTTTTTAAGATATTTGAAATAGTTAAATATTCGTCAAGAGATTATTAACTGACTCATACGTCATTCCGATTAAAAAAAGCTGTTTAGAATATCTTTAAAAAATGTAGGAGATTGGTATCTGGTAGAATGCTTTACTCAAATCCACAGTCTTCTTTTCCGAACCTTTATCCCATGTCTATTTGGGGTCGGTTTTCGGTTTAACCAGATTTTGGCGGAATGTCGGTATTTTACGCGAAGCGACTGCCATCAGACCTTCACAACCCAGAGGGCTATACGACAATTTTTGGTTAAACCAAATGTTAGACTTTTGAGAGCTCTAACTACCCGTAACGACTGTCGATGATGTTAGTACGACAGCCGGGACCGACGGCTTTACGTGCCCTCCGAAGCACGGAAACGCTCATGAAATTAAAAGTCATTTTTAGTAACGACCCATCACAGTCATGACGGTGCCAGTCGATGCTTAACCGCACTGATCACAAATGATCCGCAGGTAGCACTGGGCCATGAGCGCTTCTCAAGTAGAACTGTTAATCGCGCTTTTTTAATGTTGATGTTTTGAGTTCAATTATTTTTTTTATACACCCCTATTTTAAAATGATGGGACTTATTAAAATCAGAATATCTGTAGCAGTAACTGAATCCATATCTATATCTATATATATAAAAGAAAGTCGTGTTAGTCACGCCACTTATAACTCAAGAACGGCTGGACCGATTTGGCTGAAAATTGGTGGGGAGGTAGATAAGAACCAGGAAAAGGACATAGGATATTTTTATCCCGAAATTCCCTCGGGAACGGGAACGGGAACTACGCGTGTGAAACCGCGGGGTACAGCTAGTATGTATATAAAAATGAAACCTGTTTTCCTTGGTCACGGCATCACGCGTTAATGGCTGGACCGATTTCACTACTTAATTATTTTTTTGTTGTATTTGTTATTATTAGGAGAAGGTTCTTATGTAAAAAAATCTGGAATATCAACGGGAAAATTGGACCCGTGCGAAGCCGGGGCGGGTCGCTATATCCAATAAAAATATAAAAAAGATAGTCGATTACTTATCTTTTAAAAATACTAAATAAATGTCGTATTACCAGACGGCACACTAGCTATCAAGTATTCTGTGACGGCTCGGGTCGATGACCGCTCAGCTGTGTATCGCAGCGTTCGCCTGTTGTTCGGTGTACAATAACAATAAAATTTGGCGGGATTTTGAAAAACTTTGACTTATCATAACTTTTTAAATAAAAGCTAAAGAAAAAAACTAACTTCACTATTATATTGTCACCCGTCGTTAACATTAGCTGTGTGATTAGGTATCTCGAATTCAAAATAGGGGTGTATTTACATATTTATTTTTTCTGTTTCAGAGGCGTATTTCCTCTTTCAGTAAGTATTCTTATTTTTATTTTGTTTTCCTCAAACTTTCACATATAATCCTATTTTATTGTAATTCATTTTGGTTCAAACATTATTTTTATAGCCGTTTTGAAAATACTTTCGTCTTGAAAGTGAGTTGATAAATGCATACAAAATTTTCGCCTCCACTAGGACTTGAACCCGGAACTATGCTGAACCGTAGCACCGCTCTTCTAATGAGCTACCGAGGCCTCGAGTCGACTGGTCGAATCTTGTCCTTAAACAATGTGTGAATCACTACATAGTATAAAACAAAGTCGCTTTCTCTGTCCCTATGTATGCTTAGATCTTTAAAACTACGCAACGGATTTTGATGCGGTTTGTTTTAATAGATACAATGATTGAGTGGGAAGGTTTTTAGCATAATTTATCCCCATATTTCTACGGGAACAGGACCTACGCGGGTGAAACCACGGGACGCCGCTAGTAGACTATAAAAATCAATTCTATTAAAATGGATTCCGAAATTATGTTATTAAGTCTGAAAAAAGTTTAAATTATTTATGTTATTCCTCAAAAACATATGTTTTATTTGTTTTCATATTCTTTTTTCTCTTTTAGGATACCTCAGCAGAGCGTTTAACAAGAAAAAATGCAATAACGCTGGACAATACTTCTGGAAACTTACAACTAGGTGTAAGTTTGAATTACCACAAATGTTTGTCTCGGTCTGGGTGTGTGTGTGAATGAGTGTGTGCGTAGTTTCTGATACCCTAGATACAAGTAACGAACTTAGGGGTCAGTTACTGTAATGAGATGATGGAGGGAATGATTGTGTTATGTTGTGCATGAAGTTGTAGGTAAAACATGGAGCCCACACTTCGAATACCTACTTGAAGCATACCTATATGTATCACTATCGCGTCTCTGTGGGCAGGCTCTCTCTTTCTAACTAAGGTAACCTCTAGAAAGAGAGAGTCTGACTAAAAAGAGAGATCGGCCCACAGAGACGTAGGTATTTGACTCAAGCTGTTGTTCCAAGTGTGGGCTCCATTTTTTACCTACAACTTCATGATGTTGTTATTAATATGTTTAATATTTTTATTTGCAGCTAAATCTGAGAAAACGTTTGACGGATCTATCAGGAAGCTGATCTATTGTAAGATTTTATTTATTATTTTAAAACTATAGTTCAATTTTGTTAAATATATACTATGTACCTTTTATAAACGTTAAGTGTTAAAACTTGGTTTACCAAAATCCATTTCAAATACGATTTTTTTGTTTATTTTTAACAATAGTTAGACCAAAAAATTCCTATATTTAAATATGGATTCGTTTAAGAAAGTAGTATACTTATCCATACGCAAATTATTATAATTAACGTGATATTTACCATATATGTATATTATTTATTTCGAGTTTCCGATATTTCGAAATAAATAATTTACATGGTAAATTCCGGTAATCATAATAATTTGAGTGCTAATAACCATGATAACTATAAAAACTGTATATCCATACATTCTGTGTTTAAAACAGGTTTTTACAGTCCGACTTAGCGTTAGGGAACGTTCATATCAGACGGAACATGCGTCGCGTATTATCGGACGCTTGACATTTCACACTCGACACACTAACGTATAATCGGTTGAGTGTGAACGGTCAAGTGTTTTTCTATACATTTGTCTGTTCTGGCGTTACGCGACCGATAATACGCGACGCATGTTTCGTCAGATATGAACCTTCCCTTAAACCAGATATATCTTCGACGCTAATAAGGCAAAAAAAGTTTGGTTGATGTTTTTTAACTTTAATTTTCTTTGTTTCAGTCATTAGAGGTATCACTTACGTCAACAATGGATGGATTGATGACTGTAAGTAATATTATAATCATTATGTAATATAGACTAATATAGTTGTCTTAAGGCTCAAACCCACCGAAGTACACGCACACGCTACGCACGAAAATGACGTCATTGATTTCGTGGCTGACTCGGCTATAGCTCAACGTAGCTGAGCTGCGTGGCCGTGGACCGTGGGCGTAGCGTGCGTGGCGGTGGGTTAGCGGCTTTTCGGTGGAGGAAAACATCGTGCAGAAATCTGCACACAGCTGCGAAGAAATTCTAAGGATGTGTGCTGGGTGACCCGCACTCAGCATGTGGTTGACTAAGGCCTGACACCCTTAGTCCGGTCGTAAATTATACTCCGTCCCGCTCGCCATTGCATCCGTGCGAGCGGGACGCATTATAATCTACGCAGGTGCGACAGAGATAGATAGCTACAGGTCAACGTACAAAGTTCTCTGTGAATTACGACCGGGCTTTAGTAATGCCAAACAGCAGGAAAGTTATTTTCTTCGCCCTATTTGAACTCATTTTAATCTAATAGAAAAAGCTCTCAACGAACTGTTGAATCAGGATCTGAAAATGTATCTAATGTCATTTCCTAGATTTGCTACTTCTAAATTAATATTTCATTTTCATTTTTCAGTGGGTACCAGATACGCAAGAAGTGAGTATTTTTTATCTATACTAATATTATAAAGAGGAAAGATTTGTTTGTTTGTTTGTAATGAATAGGCTCCGAAACTACTGGACCGATTTCAAAAATTCTTTCACTACTGGAAAGCTAATTTATCAGTGCGTGACATAGGCTATATTTTATCCCCGTAATCCCACGGGAACGGGAACTACGCGGGTGAAACCGCGGGGAGCTACTAGTTTAATTATAAATTTTATATTTATTTTTTCGATTGTCTATTAACATGCCTGTCAGATATATTGGATTTAATATTTGGGTCGAGAGTATTCTCCCCTCCATAATCAAGAGATGCATGTTTCTTCCAAACATGTCTTTCTTTTGGGATCACCAACACACATAAGATTAATGCAGTGATTACTTATATTTTTCCTATTAAGAGAGTAATCTTTGCTTGTAATTCAAGCGTGGTGATTTACGCCAATTCCTCTTCACTGTATTCATTATCACCAGTCAGAGAAAGTTCTTCGTAATTTTTCATTGCTTTAAATTCTATGGTTTTTATTGAAGGTACTCTAATTATTTCTGTACTCAAATTAAAATAAACTTTTCCAATTACAGTGATCGTCGGATTCCTTCAGATAGCGCTGTGTGACGACTCAGTCTCCAACACTCTAGCACCTCAAATCAAGAAGAAGGGTAAGTTCTTTAGTCAGACAAAAAATTCATTTGCGTGATTTAGAACCTTATTTTTTCAAGATAATATTATACAGCCCTTTATTGTGTTATTGTGTTTTTTGAGGATGTGACTTAATTTTGCTTTATTTTCAGGACTATCTAGACCTGAAATCTGCAGCAATGATTTCGCGACGTTGCTCAAGGTAGACAAAGCCAAATACAAGAGCACTAAGGAAGTCATCGAAATCTACAAACTGAAGACAGTGTTGACACAAATTGAAGAAATTATCAAGAAGAAGACTTCAGGAAAGGGATACAAGGATGGTAAGAGAGAGATAGAATGTGTAAAAGAGATGGCAGATATAGTCCAACGAATTATAGATTGTCTTATTTAAACAGTGAAAGTTATTGATTCGATCATAAGTATCCGTTGTCTAGTATCCATAGTATAAGCTTAGCTCAGTCTGGGACTAGATGGCGAATTGACTATTTTAACTTTTTATCCCCCGACGCAAAAAGAGGGGTGTTATAATATGACGTGTCTGTGTGTGTGTGTATCTGTCTGTGGCATCATAGCTCCCGAACGGATAAACCGATTTCAATTTAGATTTTTTTGTATCAAAGGGGACTTACGTGCAAGTGTTCTTAGACATGTTTGATGAAAATCGGTTGACCCGTTTAAAAGTTATGGGGGTTTGAACTTTCAATTACTTAATTGTGTTGGGGGTTTTTTAAATTTTTAATTTAATTGTTATTCTGGAAGAGCAATCTTCATCAATGATTTTTTAAATTACAGGAACCGAGAAAGTCATCATAGAATCCATAAAGCGAATTGCCAAGATCTTTGAGAGTAAGTAACTATTTAACTTTAAGAGTACTTACCTAATGTAATATTATAAAGAGGAAAGATTTGTATTTTTAATGTAACGAAATCTTTTTTATTTCAAATTCTAGACTTCTACTTTACATTTGTAGAAAAACATTAAAATATTATTTTGTTAATAAAAAATGAGCTTTCTATATGCCGTAGGCAAATAGGCGTGTTTAAAAAATTTGCGAGCCCCCACAGTCATGATTTCAGCCACCTACCAAGTAAAATTTTATTATTTGTAGTCCCCTGACATTTGTGTATTTGTATTTTATTTAAAAAAAAATACCAGCCGTTCATAAGTACCTCATTGAGGCCTAAACTTAATAATAAAAAATGATTTTTGACTTTTTGACAGTCGCTACACGTAAAATACGTGGCTGGATAATTATTTATCTACACTAATATTATAAACAGGAAAGATTTGCATTTTTGTATGTAACGAATAAACTCAAAAAGTACTTAACCGATATTAATTATTCTTTTTTCATTAGAAAGCTACATTCACCCTGAGTAACATAGGCTCTCAATATATTTTATCCCCGTATTCCCATAGGAACGGGAACCACGCGGGTGAAACCGCAAGACGCCGCTAGTTATTTATATTTTACTTTATTTTACAGGAGATGTTACAAAATGGACAAGAGAAGACCTAACCACGGTGATAGTCGAAAGTAAGTATGAACATAGTTAGGGGTCAGTCGGTGTAATGAGGTGATAGAGGGATTGATTATGTTATTATGTGTGATTCACAAATGTTTATATCGGTCTGAGTGTATGAATGTGTGTGTCCGTAGTTTGTGATGCCCTAGATACAGGTAATGAACATAGTAAGGGGTCAGTCGGTGTAATGAGGTGATAGAGGGATTGATTATGTTATTATGTGTGATCCACAAATGTTTATCTCGGTCTGTGTGTATGAATGTGTGTGTCCGTAGTTTGTGATACCCTAGATACAGGTAATGAACATAGTTAGGGGTCAGTCGGTGTAATGAGGTGATAGAGGGATTGATTATGTTATTATGTGTGATCCACAAATGTTTATCTCGGTCTGTGTGTATAAATGTGTGTCCGTAGTTTGTAATACCCTAGATACAGGTAATGAACATAGTTAGGGGTCAGTCGGTGTAATGAGGTGATAGAGGGATTGATTATGTTATTATGTGTGATCCACAAATGTTTATCTCGGTCTGTGTGTATGAATGTGTGTGTCCGTAGTTTGTGATACCCTAGATACAGGTAATGAACATAGTTAGGGGTCAGTCGGTGTAATGAGGTGATAGAGGGATTGATTATGTTATTATGTGTGATCCACAAATGTTTATCTCGGTCTGTGTGTATGAATGTGTGTGTTCGTAGTTTGTGATACCCTAGATACAGGTAATGAACATAGTTAGGGGTCAGTCGGTATAATGAGGTGATAGAGGGATGATTAATTAACAATATTATTCTTATTTTTACAGCTGAAATTATCGGTGGAGCCATTGGTAGCGCCTACAACAAAAAACGTAAGATAATTCTATTTTACTTTAAGTTAATATTGATTGTTTAAACAGATTAATCTTAGAAAATACTGGTTTGAATTGAAAAAGATTTCTGTACTTGATAGCCCATTTATCGAAGAAATCTATATGATATAAAGACCTTCAAGTAAACTTACTCACCAAGTAAAATTTCGTTATGTATCTTTCTTACTTTATGTCAAGTGACAAAGACAAAACATGTGAGTAGTTACTCGGAATATTACTTGAAGATGGTGAAATACGGAAGGTTCATATCTGACGGAACATGCGTCGCGTATTATCGGTCACGTAACGCCAGAACAGACAAATGTATAGAAAAACACTTGACCGTTCACACTCAACGCACTAACATATAATCGGTTGAGTGTGAACGGTCAAGTGTTTTTCTATACATTTGTCTGTTCTGGCGTTACGCGACCGATAATACGCGACGCATGGTCCGTCAGATATGAACTTTCCCTAAGGCCCTTAGTTTATTAAATCAAGGATAATTTGACATGACGTCAAAAACTTTCAAAAATTGATATTTGATTATGGGTTCAAATCCCACTTGAAGTGAAAATGTTTAATGTTTAAAAACTACTTTATGTGTTTTAATTTTTTTTCTTTTTTTCAGTTGGAACACTCATAGTGACATGTAAGTATTTTTTTATTGTTTTTGACATTTCCTCTTCATTGCAAATGAAAACCACATCAAACTCTTTATTTATTTATTTACTCTTTATTTATTTAAAAAAAAAACAATAACAGCATACCCTAATTTAAAGAGTCACCATCTTTTCTGTGCGGGTGACAGCGTCGCTGTAATCGCATCTTTTGTTTGTCAGTTTATTGAAAATGTATCCAAATGACATTGGAGTCAAAATGACAATAGTAGCTTCCAATTTTGGCCGCCGGCACAGAAAACTTGGTGACTCTGTATATAAAAAATCAAAATATATGACGACCTTGTGGTGTAGTAGGTACCCTCTATGATTCTAGGCATCATCTTATATATAAAATTCTCGTGTCACAATGTTCGTTCCCGTACTCCTCCGAAACGGCTAGACCGATTCTCATGAAATTTTGTGAGCATTCAGTAGGTCTGAGAATCGGCCAACATCAATTTTCATCCCGAAATTCCCACGGGAACGGGAACTACGCGTGTGAAACAGCTAGTGTATTTATAAAAAAACAATAAGTATGGATATCCGTAGTACAAGCTAAATGCAAACCTAATAATTAATTAACTTTATTGAAACTGTATTTTTTACTTTACAGCGTATCAAAAGTACCACTCGGATTACATAAAAATATTAGAAATCAATATAAACAGAAAACAAGTTGATGAGAAAGTGTCGACCTGTCGTCAGACTACACTGGATAAAGTTGTCAGAGAGAAGACAGAAAAGGAAGAGGAATTTACGGATGATGATTATGTTCAAGAATATGAAGATGATGATGATGATGATGATTACCAAGATAACGATGACGAAACTACTGAAAATGACTCGCCTGATAGTGATGGAAGGGGTTCAAAACCCAAGGGTCCCGATGATAAACCAGACAGAGACCAAGACTCACCCGTTGATAATGATGGAAGGGGTCCAGAACCCAAGGGTCCCAAAGGTAACCGAGGCAAAGACGTGTCATCGACGGACAATGATGATCAATCTGGAACACGAACGACAGAAACTAAAACTACCAAGAACACTGAAAAAACAAAACAATCTCAAACTAGTGAAGACACATCTAAGAAAAACAGAGAAGAATCCGAACGTTCGAAATCTCGCGACACTACAAGGTCCACTCATACTAATACGAATGACAAAAACAGTCGAGATGGCAATGAATCACAGTCGGAAACCACCAATGAAAGCGAAACGGACAGGCAATCTAGAAGTACCGAAGAACAATCTAGAAAGAACAGCGAAAAATCCGAAAGCGAAAAGAGTAACGAAACATCTAAAACCAAAATAACCGACAGAGGAAATAGACGACGTGGAAATACTAAAGATGAAGCTAGTACATCTTCAGATAACACACAAAGCGAGAACAGCAATGCAAACGAAAAGACTAGAAGATCAGAATCGAGTGATCAAAGTTCTACATCCACACAATCTAGAAGTACCGAAGAACAATCTAGAAAGAACAGCGAAAAATCCGAAAGCAAAAAGAGTAAGGAAACATCTAAAACCGAAAAAACCAATAGACGACGTGGAAATACTGGAGAAGAAGCTTCATCTTCAGATAACACACAAAGCGAGAACAGCAATGCAAACGAAAAGACTAGAAGATCAGAATCGAGTGATCAAGGTTCTACATCCACACAATCTAGAAGTACCGAAGAACAATCTAGAAAGAACAGCGAAAAATCCGAAAGCAAAAAGAGTAAGGAAACATCTAAAACCGAAAAAAACAATAGACGACGTGGAAATACTGAAGAAGAAGCTTCATCTTCAGATAACACACAAAGCGAGAACAGCAATGGAAACGAAAAGACTAGAAGATCAGAATCGAGTGATCAAGGTTCTACATCCACACAATCTAGAAGTACCGAAGAACAATCTAGAAAGAACAGCGAAAAATCCGAAAGCAAAAAGAGTAAGGAAACATCTAAAACCGAAAAAACCAATAGACGACGTGGAAATACTGAAGAAGAAGCTTCATCTTCAGATAACACACAAAGCGAGAGCAGCAATGGAAACGAAAAGACTAGAAGATCAGAATCGAGTGATGAAAGCTCTACATCCGCAACAAGGAACAGAAATAGTAACGATGGAAGCCAGTCAACATCAGATGATTCCAGTAGCCAATCTGGCCAATCAGACAGCAGTGGCAACAGAGATTCTACCAGCTCAAATGGCTCAAGTGACAAATCTAGAAACAAATCAGGCGGAACCCACAAGACAGTGAAAGGGCACCGGTCTGGTGGCAGAACTGATAGTCAGACCGCGTATAGTGATGGGACACAATCTGAAACGCAAAACGGTGATACCTACGAGAGCAATAAGGCATCAAGGTCTGGTGGATCGCAATCATCAGCTCAGCAGATGGAAAGGGATCGTACAGAGACTGTCAGCTCTGATGAAGGGTCTAGAACAGATAGAGTGAGCGAGAAAGGAAGCAAATCGTCGGAATCTGCTCATCAGGAACAGAGTTCGAGTCACGTCCAGAAATCTGGTGATAGGACTGTCGTTTCCAATGAGCAATCTCTGTCGGAAAGTTCTGCTAGCAGCTCCAATGCGGCTAGAGCTGAGGAACACGAAGTAAGAGACGCGGATGGTAACGTTTCCTCTCACAAGGCGTCACAGTCATCAAGCAGCTCACAGTCTTTCGCATCATCCTCGTTTTCCGAAGACTACGATGTATCAGAATGATAAAACGGTTTATTTTAATGATTTTTACTTAGAATTATAATGAGCATTGATTATACCTGTGTTTTATTTATCTACTAGTCTACAGCTACACAAATAGGAGATTTGTATTATTTAGGGCTGATTTTTCCATCGCCAGATAACTTTATTCGACGAATAACTTTGAAATTTTGACAGTTATTCCATACAAAATCTGTCAAACGTCAATTTTATTCGTCGAATAAAAGTTATCTGGCGATGGAAAAATTGGCCCGTAGACAAACACACACAATATTACAAACATATATAGATGTACGAGTAGATCTACACTAAAAATAGAAAGAGAAAAGATTTGATTGTTTGTTTGTAACTATATAATAGGCTCCGAAACTACTGAACTGATTTCAAAAATTCTTTCACTAATGGAAAGCTAATTTATCATAGGCTAGATATTTTATCCCCGTATTCCCACGGGAACGGGAACTACGCGGGTGACTACTTAATGAATAAACTCAAAAACGATGTACCGATTTCAAAAATTCTTTCAATATAAGGAAGCTACATTCAACACATAGGCTTTATATGATACTAGCAGCGCCCTGCGGTTTCACCCGCGTAGTTCCCGTTCCCGTGGGAATTTCGGGACAAAAAGTATCCTATGTTCTTTCCCGGACCATAAGCTACCCCTGTACCAAATTTCAAGTCAATCGGTTCAGTAGTTCAGCCGTGAAAAGGTAACAGACAGACAGAGTTACTTTCGCATTTATAATATTAGTTAGGATTAGTAGTGAGGAGGAATAGCCGTAAGTAATCACCACGCTTGAAGCGTGTTGGTGATCTCAGACTAGATACATGTTATTCATTTAAAAACAGAAAAGTTCAATAAAAAGGCCAAAATAAATAATACCTATTTATTCCGTTAAAGCAATAAAACTATCATTTTGCGAAAATTCATCTCAACAGACATAGTTTTCTTTTTAAAAATATTTTTTGTAAAATAAACATGATTTAAAATTAACATTTTGTCTAATACATAATGTATAAATCATATAAATACATATTTGGTTATCAAATTTCAATTCTAACCCTTAATATATAGGTTTCTTTTATAAAATATATACAACTCGCGCACACAGACGCTTTTCTTCAAAATGACACATAGTATAAAACAAAGTCGCTTTCTCTGTCCCTATGTATGCTTAGATCTTTAAAACTACGCAACGGATTTTGATGCGGTTTTCTGTAATAGATAGAGTGGTTCAAGAGAAAGGTTTATCCCCATATTCCTACGGGAACGGGAACCACGCGGGTAAAACCTAGCTCACCTAGTTTTTTATAAAATAGGGATGTTACTTAAAGATAATGAAATTATATTAATGGCCTATTTCACGACCTTCAAGTAAAGTTACTCACCATAAGTTAGTTTTATCTCTTTCTTACTTTATATCAAGTGACAAAGACAAAACATGCGAGTACCTACTCGGGACGTTACTTGAAGATGGTGAAATAGGCCTCCGTAAGTTACGTGAAACAAAAATATTAGACACGTATTTTTATCAAATAATAAAATGGTGATGTCGACTAAAAATAAATAATAAGTCAGTCAATTATATTTTCAATTTACCAATTCATATGTACGTTAAATTCGACCCGTGAATTCGACGCTCTTACGGTGAAGGAAAACATCGTGAGGAAACCTGCACACACCTGCTAGGCTAGCATGACTTCGAAAACGCGATAGATACAGCGATTTATTGACATCCAACTGTCAAAATTTGATATAAATACCCGCTATATTGAATTTTACCACGTGACTAATTTTATGACATTTGGTCATGCTCGCGAAATCGATATTATTTCGTGGTGTCAGCGGTGGATTTATACTAGGGGCAGTCGGGGCAAGTGCCCAGGGCGGCAAATGTTTTAGGGCGGAAAATTTTTGAAAGTGAAAAAAAAATTCTAGTAATAGGGCGGACTTTTTTCTGGTGCCCAGGAGCGGCATTGAGTTTAAATCCGGCCCTGCGTGGTGTCTATATATTTTATCACGCACAGTCATGCTAGGGGGGCTGGGAAGAAATTCTAAGGTTGTGTGTGAAGTCGACCAACCCGCACTCGGCCTGCGGTCACTAAGGCCTAATCACCCTAATTCAGGGTAGGCTCGTGCCCCTCGGTGGGGACATTATATGAGCTGATGATGATGGTAAAGTCAGATAGATTTGGAAAAAATATTGGACCTTATTTTATTCTTTTGATACAAACAAATAATTAAGACGATACAGTGCATAGAAATTTGCGTGATCACACCTAGGTACACTTTCTATCTAGAGTTATAACCATGTTCGTCTCGGTCTGGTTCTGTGTGTTCAAGTATAAGTACAAGTTTTGAACTTAGTTGCAGGTCAGTTACTATAATAATATAACATAATCATTCACTACATCATCTCATTACAGTAACTGACCCCTAAGTTCGTAACTTGTATCTAGATTCTAGGGTATCACAAATTACGCACTCACTCATTCACACACACACCTAGACCGAGACAAACATTTGTAGTTCACACAAATATTCACCCCGCATGGGAATCGAACCCGCAACCTCACCGATGGCAGTCTGGCATGGTGACCACTCGGCCATCCAGGTCGTCATAATGAGATGATGTAGTGAATGGTTAATATATTTTTATGTTTTATTAATTTAATTAAACAAATCTGACGGTCTAATTAGAAGAGGGTAGTTGACTAAAAAAATAATAGTCAATCTTATAGATTTCCAAAAAATATTGGACACGGATTTTTTTATTTTCCTTGTAATCAAATAATTAAGACGATACAGTGCGTCGAAAACTCGTGAAACGTCACAGGTTGCTGCAATTTTAAGCAACAGTTGACGTCACAAGCCCCCACTCCTAAACTTTAATGCGTTATAACTAAGTCAGTTTTATTAATTTGAGGAAACAAAAAAATACGTGTCTAATATTTTTTCGAAATCTATCTGACGGACTAATTAGATTTTCATTTAGCTAAACTAGGAACTTTGCTTAGGCTGTTATTATCGTCGAGCTGCTAGACGCGTCGCTGTGCAGCGCACGGTGGGCTGAAAATTGACTTCCATAAGTTTTTATGGAAAATTGAAATCCCTAGGTCTGTGAATGTTGATTCTCCTAAGCTATGGTAAAAATGGCGAGCGTCGGGGAGGACGCGCCGGAGGGGGGCGCCGCCTTTAGTGCGGGCCCGGCGTTGGAGTGCCGTGGTAGTAATCCCCCTCGGGATCCTACGGTACCCCAATATAACGCGGACGAAATTTCTGCACCCGCAACCTCAACATGCTACTTTTTGATTATATAGGTACATATAAGTATTTTTCTATATTTATAGATTTTATTATTTGTTTTCTTTTTTTTTATCTATGACATTGTACTAGTTTTAAGGTACTGTTTGTATTTTATTTTATTTAAAAAAAAAATACCAGCACGAGTTTCTTGCCGATTCTTCTCGGCTGATGTAATTTCCGAATCGGTGGTAGAATCAATTTTGACGTTCATAAGTGCCTCATTGAGGCCTTAACTGAATAAAGAATTTTTGACTTTGACTTTGACGGAAGTCGCTGTGTGTGTAGTGGGTAGATCCCCTAGGGGTAGGCCCTTCTGGCTGTGAGAGCCCTACATGCCCCGGGGGCCCTCCCAATATCGGCTCACGGTAGCAGTTCTATGCATTTTCACCGCGTAAAAAAAGTCTGTGAAAGTTGGTTTTAGCCCCCCATGTCATATTCGTAAAACCAAAATAAAAAAAGTTAGTAATCAATATTTTTGATACAAATTTTTATATAGTTTTTTTACATAAGTTTTTGTGGATTTTCGCTTATAACTTTTTAATTTTGGTTCTACGACTATCACAACTTAACAAAAGATGTAGATAATATTAATGGCAACAAGAAATGCTAAAAAAAAATTGTGAGACCTATAGTTTGTCAGATAAACCTTCAACCCCTTTTTCCAAGATGGCGGCCGTTGGACAAGGGTTGCAACCCCACAAACTGGGATTTAACTTTAAACTGACATCCATCTTGACATCCCAAAAATAAAATTGCGTCCTCTGAGAAATGTATTTTTTCTTTGTAGGGGATGAAAGATTTCAATGAACTATAGGGGTCAGTCGGTGTAATGAGGTGATAGAGGGATTGATTATGTTATAATGTGTGATCCATAAATGTTTATCTCGGTCTGTGTGTATGAATGTGTGTCCGTAGTTTGTGATGCCCTAGATACAGGTAATGAACATAGGGGTCAGTCGGTGTAATGAGGTGATAGAGGGATTGAAAAAAGGTGTATAATATAATAAAAAAAATGAATAAACGCACAAATTATAAATAATTATTTAAAACTAATATAAAAATAACATTTAAATAAGATTTAATTTGTATATAAAAGTTAAAACTGTATATTAACTGTTTGTCCCAGTATACTTAAACTACTAATCCGATTTTGATGAAATTTGGCTTAAGGATAATTTCGAGTGAGAAAAGCTATAATACATAATATTTATTCCTATTTTTCCCAACAAATACATAATAATAAACAAAATAAGTCTTTTAAAAGGAAAATACTACAATATTGTAAATTACAGAACACTCTGGTCCTATTTCACCATCTTCAAGTAACGTCCCGAGTAGCTACTCACATGTTTTGTCTTTGTCACTTGATATAAAGTAAGAAAGAGACAAAACTGAATTTACTTGGTGAGTAACTTTACTTTAAGATCGTGAAATAGGCCTTAATAAAATGCTGTGCCGATTTCGATAAAACTGCATAGTCATAGATTAAAGAACCTCCGTTTTTAAAAACTGATACTAATAGGGATGTCGACTAAAAAAATCTAATTAGTCCGTCAGATAGATTTAAAAAAAACATAGGGCACGTATTTTTTCCGTTTTGGTACCCGTTCCGTTTAGTCCCGGATTAACCCTTAATCAAATTAAGCAATTGCCTAGGGCACCACGTCTGGGGGGGGGGGGCACCAGAAAACTTCTTAGTTGACATAAGGATAGGAGGCCCCAGAGCCGTAGCTATGCTTGAAATGACAAATGCCCTACCTTGAACATAGCGAGGAGTGTTAGACCCCCAAAGGCTTGGATTGCTTAGGGCTTACGGCATCATGGTAATCCATAGAAAACTCGTGTGACGTCACAGCTACACTTTTTACCTCGAATTATCGTCACAAGCCCCCACTTAAACTTCAACTGCTTTATTTGCGTTGCATTTTTAGTCTGGTTTAGCACTAAACCAGGTTTTACAATCAATCTTGAATACTGTCAAAGTGACAGATTTGACTGACAAGGTGTCAAATGCTAACCAGGTTTTGTTAAACCAGACTACAAATACAACGCAAATAAGGCAGTAAAACGTTATGTTATTACTAAGTTATATTTAGGGTTCCGTACCCAGAGTGAAAACGGGATCCGATTACTATAATTAATTTGTTAAAACAAAAAAATACGTGTCTAATATTTTTGTATGTCCAGACTTACGGACATAACAGAATTTCATTATTATTTACCCAGACTTCATCCCTATACTTCAAAATACATTAATAAATAAAATTCATATAGTTTCACCTCTCGTGTAGTACATTTTATATACATTTAGTATATTATTCTAGTCTGCTTTAACATACACTAGCGGATCGTCAACGAAGCAAATCGCATTTCAGTGTCATATGAATTTTAAATTTATTTTCATTACTATAATACTTAGAATCGCGCGGATGCCTGCGGCGCCGCGGGAATTCTGGCGAATTCCGATCGTTAGAGTTTCTCATGCGATAATAAGTATTATATTCATGACAATAAAGTTAAAATTCGTATGACACTGCAATGCGATTCGCTTCGTTGCCGATCCTGTGTGTTGACGCTAACTCATTTTAGTCGTGTATTTTAATTTTCTTTTACATTTTCTGACGTTTCTTGGTACTTTTAAATACATTTCTTTGATTGACACGAACACTAACGTTGAAAGTAATTTATAAAAACAAAAAATACGTGTCCAATATTTTTTTATCTACTTTATGGACCAGAAAAAAAAAACAAAAAAAGGACACATCCCTATTAACTGTGAATTTATTATAGCATCACAATCATTTCTGTGCCGGCGGCCAAAATTGGAAGCTCCTATTGTCATTGTGACTCTAATGTCATTTGGATACATTTTCAATAAACTGTCAACCAAAAGATGCGATTACAGCGACGTTGTCACCGGAACAGGAAAGATTGTGACTCAATATATGCTTGAATCGAGGTTTAGTATGTCATTTTATAATAGTCAACATATACTTATCTTTTACGAATCTAAGCTAGCAACAAAATTATTATCATATATGTGTGAGGCACTGTGGGCGAGATTTAAACAAACTACCGTCAGTGAATCCTATTTTAAAAACCTAAATATTAATACATGTTTAAGTTTTAAACATGTATTAACGTTACACGTTTAAGTTTTAAACATGTATTAACGTTACATGTTTAAGTTTTAAACATGTATTAACATTACATGTTTACGTTTTAAACATGTATTACATGGACCGTTTACATGTGAAACATAAACATGTATAATTGAATTACATGTTTTCATTATTATTTACAATTAAAATTTGTGATTGAAACATGTCATGTCTTTGTAATTATTACATGTTTACTAAACATAATACATGTTTATTTTACGTAACGTTGACATGGGTACATGTTTATTACTCATGTTAATACTAGCGCAGTCTAGGGATAGGACAGAGTATTTTAGTCTCCCTCAATGTAAATTAATTCATATTGTCATAGTAATAAGACACAAAATCGCGCGCAACATTGGTCTAATTGCAGAAAATTGACAAGTAACGAGTACGTACGGTAAGCGTCAGATAAAAGGTCCTATAGCGATATGCACCACCTTATATCGCTAATACAAACTTTTTAAGTAAGTAGAATATTATATGACGACCTCGATGGCAGAGTGGTCACCATGCCGGACTGCCATCCATAAGGTTGCGGGTTTGATTCCCGTGCGGGGTGAATATTTGTGTGATACACAAATGTTTGTCTCGGTCTGGGTGTGTGAATGAATGAGTGTGTGCGTAGTTTCTGATACCCTAAATACAAGCTTCGAGCTTAGTTAGGGGTCAGTTACTATAATTAGATGATGTAGTGAATTTGGTTATTAAAAGAATATAATGACAGAATGTTTCTAATTTCATAAGAATTAATTTGTATGTTATAAAAGAAAGTGAATTTTATTATTTAAAAATATAAATATTTAATTATAATTTCTTTTCCATTCACGGGCCTATTAAGGAGTCCCGGTCTTTTGGGAGGCTAGAATGGGGCCAAAGCCAACACAGGGAAGCCCTTTGACATATTTAATCTTGTGTAAAGGATGCACAATCCGGCGACTATCCCTGTATAACACTATAAAATGCATCCAAGGACAGTCTCCGGTTCTGCTGGGACTGTTGCAAATATATGGAAAACTACGACTGGGTTATATGAATGGTATGTTTAATGGACTGGATATTGGGGAACTATGGGGACTTTGGCTAATTATTGTTATTCTTATTTTGAGAAACCCCCTGAACTGAAAACGATCCCTACAGTACACCTCTTGGTAATACTCACATTGGTATTACAACCAAGAAACGGTACCTTTATCAGACGCTGACCGTACTATATTACTATATTTATACACCCTTATTTTGAAATTGCGATACCTTATCTCACAGCTAATGTAAACGACGGGTGACAATATAATAGTGAAGTTAGTTTTTTTCTTTTGCTTATATTGAAAAAGTTATGATAAGTCAAAGTTTTTCAATATCCCGCCGAATTTTATTGTTATTCTACAACAAACGCTGCGATACACAGCTGAGCGCGGTCATCGACCCGAGCCGTCACAGAATAATTGATAGCTAGTGTGCCGTCTGGTAATACGACATTTATTTGGTATTTTTTAAAGATAAGTAATTGACTATCATTTTTAATATTGTTATTGGATATATGGATTCAGTTACTGTAATAAGTCCCATAATTTCAAAATAGGGGTGTATGTTTATGAGGAGAAAAATGCGGATATAACCGCGGAGCGCTGCTAGTTAAAGATAAAATGCTTTGTCCTAACTTACACCGCGCTAGTCGTTATTTTGAAACAGTGTGCCTAGTGCGAGTTTTATTTTCAAAAAGTTAACTTTCAAATTTGTATGGGATCGAACACTCCACCAGATGGCGCTGTTTCGATCCCATACAAATCTGCGATATCGTTTAACTTTTCGAAAATAAACGATTGCAGACTAACAGCCTTACTAATAAAAAATAGCCACGTCCGGTGGCCATCATCAGGAGGCCGAGCGCGATACGCCCGCGCCGTCGGCGTCTCGCTCTGCACTGATGAAGGCCACCGAATGTGCAGAGCGAGACGCCGTCGGCGCGGGCGTATCGCGCTCGGCCTCCTGATGATGGCCACCGGACGTGGCTGAAACTAGTCGAGGGTGCCGACTTAAATAAGTACGAACGAACATCCCGTTATTTTAATTTAATTATCAAAAAGTTTGCAATATCCTCGCACTAGGCACACTGAAGTTCCCATCTTATACACCCCTATTTTGAATTCGAGATACTTAATCACACAGCTAATGTAAACAACGGGTGACGATATAATAGAGAAGATAGTGTTTTTCTTTTGCTTTTATTTAAAAAGTTATGATAAGTCAAAGTTTTTCAAATCCCGCCGAATTTTATTGTTATTCTACACCGAACAACAGGCGAACGCTGCGATACACAGCTGAGCGCGGTCATCGACCCGAGCCGTCACAGAATACTTGATGGCTAGTGTGCCGTCTGGTAATACGGCATTTATTTAGTATTGTTTAAAGATTTTTATTGGTTTTATGGATTCAGTTACTGCTACAGATACTGTGATTTTAATAAGTCCCATCATTTCAAAATAGGGGTGTATATCTACTATATAAAAATATGTCGGTTTTTCCTTACTGACGCTATACCTCCAGAACGCACGAACCGATTTCCACGGTTTTACATTCGTTGGAAAGGTCTCGAGCTCCGTGAGGTTTGTAGCAAAGAAAATTAAGGAAAAAAATTCAAAGCGGGAAAATCTTTTTTCACATACAGCGCCATCTCGTGGCGAAACGGAGTTCGCCAGGTTTGCTAGTATATACACCCCTATTTTGAAATTACGATACTTATTAAAATCAGAATATCTGTAGCAGTAACTGAATCCATATATCCAATAAAAATATCAAAAATGATAGTCAATTACTTATCTTAAAAAAATACTAAATTAATGCCGTATTACCAAACGGCACACTAGCTATCAAGTATTCTGTGACGGCTCGGGTCGATGACCGCGCTCAGCTGTGTATCGCAGCGTTCGGTATAGAATAACAATAAAATTCGGCGGGATTTTGAAAATCTTTGACTTATCATAACTTTTTAAATAAAAGCAAAAGAAAAAAACTAACTTCACTATTATATTGTCACCCGTCGTTTACATTAGCTGTGAGATAAGGTATCGCAATTTCAAAATAAGGGTGATATAATATATACACCCTAAATAATATATACACCAAAGATTTTCAAAATCCCGCCGAATTTTATTGTTATTCTATACCGAACGCTGCGATACACAGCTGAGCGCGGTCATCGACCCGAGCCGTCACAGAATACTTGATAGCTAGTGTGCCGTCTGGTAATACGACAGTTATTTGGTATTTTTTAAAGATAAGTAATCGACTATCATTTTTGATATTTTTATTGGATATATGGATTCAGTTACTGCTACAGATATTCTGATTTTAATAAGTCCCATATTTTCAAAATAGGGGTATATATATATATATATATATATATTAATTTAATAATCTATACAATATTGCCGTTTGTATACTAGGTAGGACATAACTTCATCTATGGAGCACCATTATACAATGTTTAAAAACGCTGTCCGGTCTTCGAAGGAATAATAAAAAAAAGAAAGAAGTAAGAAAGAATCTATACATAATATTATAAAGAGGAAAGATTTGTTTATTTGTAACGAATAAGCTCTAAAACTACAGAACCGATTTAAAAAATTCTTTCACTAATGGAAAGATACATTCCCTGAGTAATGTAGGCTAACATATATTTTATCCCCGTATTCCCATGGGATCGGGAACTATGCGGGTAAAATCGAATTAAAACTACGCAACGGATTTTGATGCGGTTTGTTTTAATAGATAGTGATTCAGTGGGAAGGTTTTTAGCATAATTTTATCCCCATATTCCTACGGGAACGGGAACTACGCGGGTGAAAGTTATAAAATAAAGAAAGAAAGAAGTAAGAAAGAATATATCTCAATATATAAAAATGAATCCCTATTTCCCTTGGTCACGCCATCATGGCTAAACTACTGAACCGATTGACTTGACATTTGGTAGGAGTAGCTTATGGTCCGAGGAAAGATAAAGGCTAGGTGTTAAAGTTTGTATATGTTCTCGTGGTAAATTCAAATAGAAAATAGTACATGTATAAAATAAGAGATGGCAGCACTAGTAATTTTAGCACACGCTATCGTTTTATACCAAATCTAGTATATAAGGCTAGGAGTGTGTGTAACGCATTTTGCTTTTGCCACCAGCATTGTAACAAGTTTATATTAATAAACACAATTATCTGACACCAGTGTGTTATAATTTGTAACCCTGGCATCTTCAGATAATTTTTTGAAGAGACAGGCTGGAGCCTGAACACTAGCTTTTATCCCGAAATTCTTACGGGATCGGGGACTATGCGGGTAAAACCGCGGAGTGTTGTTAGCAAATACTATAATAAATTTCCCTAATAATTTCTCTATACATTACTATTTTAAAAAATCTCGTGTCAGTATTTTATAATAAAACTCCAAAAGGGATTACCTATTTTCATTTTTCCTTATATCAATCTGGGTCTTTTAAAGTTGCGAATGAACGTAACTTGTATCTAGGGTATCAGAAACTACGCACACACTCATTCACACACACACGCAGACCGAGATAAACATTTGCGGTCTTATTTGCGTTACATTTTTAGTCTGGTTTAACAAAACCTGGTAAGCATTTGACACCTTGTCAGTCAAATCTGTCACTTTGACAGTATTCAAAATTGATTGTAAAACCTGGTTTAGCGCTAAAACAGACTAAAAATGTAACGCAAATAAGGCAGTTGTGGTTCACACAAATATTCACCCCGCACCCCGCATATTCTATCTTATTCTTTGTAAAATATTCTTTTTTTCCGTATCACTGATCACTATATAAAATTCATTGTTTATCCATCAGTGCCGATGTAAAATATTGTCAACGCTATCTAAACTAATATTATAAAGAGGAAAGATTTGATTGTTTGTTTGTAACGAATAGGCTCCGAAACTACTGGTCCGATATCAAAAATTCTCTCACCATTGGAAAGCCACATTATCCCGGAGTGTCATAGGCTATAATATATTTACGCGGGTGAAACCGCGGTGCGCTGCTAGTATCTTCATAATTTTTCATTTTATTTATAACATGTTTATACAACTTGGTTATACAAGCCAATTTAAACATGTTTTAATTTGACCTTTTTAACACATGTTTAAAAAATAAACATGTGTTAGCTTAAAAGGAGGTACAACCACGGTTAACGTATATTACAATACATTTTTAAAGCAATAAATAATACATATTTTTCTATATTTTTCCCGCAATTGACATGTTTATGTTTTAAATATTGGACCGGACAGAGGTTTTTTTTTAACACATTGTATATTCGATACATAAAACAATTAAATATAACAATATTATTGCAATAATAATAAAAGTAAGTGTACGGTGATTCTATACAATATAAAAACATGTCATATACAGCGTGAATACATACAATAATTGCTTATTACTATGTGTATAAGTGAAAAATATAAGACGAAAAAAATTCATTGTGAAAACGACATGTTTATTGTAAAAACATGTATGTTTTATACAGATATGACATGTTTTTGTCATTTACAGGCACGACATGTTTTTATCATGTACGTATTACAGACATGACATGACATGTTTTTACCATGCATGTATTACAGGCATGACATGACATGTTTCACCATGCATGTATTACAGACATGACATGTTTTTATTTAAAAATTGTGTCGAAAACATGTATTACAATATTCTCGTGTCAATGACACGGGCAACCTCTATATTTTATATAATATTGAACAGACAATGTAATTCACTGTTTAAGTCGCTTATAGTTGGCCAAGTGGCTGTTGAGATGTTGTGCCAGCTGGTCGGCGCGCGCGAATGACGCCTGTAAGAGGAGGAGTTAAGGTTTAGTATTGCTCGGCAAGAGAGATTTAATACGTGGCCAGGAATGATCATTTGGCCAAATCCTAGTAATATTATAGATTTGTGGAAGTCATGCGGCTCGTAGCATTAGTCAGCCATAGGTCTCGTAGCATCTGTCAGTCATGAGACTCGTAGCATCAGTCATGGGACTCGTAGCATCAGTCGTGGTACTCGTAGCATCAGTCAGTCATGAGACTCGTAGCATCAGTCATGGGACTCGTAGCATCAGTCGTGGTACTCGTAGCATCAGTCACGGGACTCGTAGCATCAGTCATAGGATTCGTAGCATCAGTCATGGTACACGTAGCATCAGTCGAGGTACTCGTAGCATCAGTCATGGGACACGTAGCATCAGTCATGGGACTCGTAGCATCAGTCGTGGTACTCGTAGCATCAGTCATGGGACTCGTAGCATCAGTCGTGGTACTCGTAGCATCAGTCATGGGACTCGTAGCATCAGTCGTGGTACTCGTAGCATCAGTCACGGGACTCGTAGCATCAGTCATGGGACTCGTAGCATCAGTCGTGGTACTCGTAGCATCAGTCATAGGACTCGTAGCATCAGTCGTGGTACTCGTAGCATCAGTCATTGGACTCGCAGCATCAGTCGTGGTACTCGTAGCATCAGTCATTGGACTCGTAGCATCAGTCATGGGACTCGTAGCCTCAGTCACGGGACTCTACTTCAGTCACGGGACTCGTAGCATAAGTCAGTCATGGGACTCGTAGCATCAGTCATGGGACTCGTAGCATCAGTCAGTCATGGGACTCGTAGCATCAGTCACGGGACTCGTAGCATCAGTCACGGGACTCGTAGCATTAGTCAGTCATGGGACTCGTAGCATTAGTCAGTCTTGGGACTCGTAGCATTAGTCACGGGACTCGTAGCATCAGTCACGGGACTCGTAGCATCAGTCACGGGACTCGTAGCATCAGTCGCGGGACTCGTAGCATCAGTCACGGGACTCGTAGCATCAGTCACGGGACTCGTAGCATCAGTCAGTCACGGGACTCGTAGCATCAGTCATAGGACTCGTAGCATCAGTCATGGGACTCGTAGCATCAGTCATAGGACTCGTAGCATTAGTCACGGGACTCGTAGCATCAGTCATAGGACACGTAGCATCAGTCAGTCACGGGACTCGTAGCATCAGTCATAGGACTCGTAGCATCAGTCATGGGACTCGTAGCATCAGTCATAGGACTCGTAGCATCAGTCATAGGACTCGTAGCATCAGTCATAGGACTCGTAGCATTAGTCACGGGACTCGTAGCATCAGTCACGGGACTCGTAGCATCAGTCATGGGACTCGTAGCATCAATCATAGGACTCGTAGCATCAGTCAGTCATGGGACTCGTAGCATCAGTCAGTCATGGGACTCGTAGCATCAGTCACGGGACTCGTAGCATCAGTCATGGGACTCGTAGCATCAGTCGCGGGACTCGTAGCATCAGTCACGGGACTCGTAGCATCAGTCGCGGGACTCGTAGCATTAGTCACGGGACTCGTAGCATCAGTCATAGGACTCGTAGCATTAGTCAGTCATGGGACTCGTAGCATCAGTCAGTCATGGGACTCGTAGCATCAGTCAGTCATGGGACTCGTAGCATCAGTCACGGGACTCGTAGCATCAGTCATGGGACTCGTAGCATCAGTCATAGGACTCGTAGCATCAGTCATGGGACTCGTAGCATCACTCACAGGACTCTTTACTTCAGTCACGGGACTCGTAGCATCAGTCATAGGACTCGTAGCATCAGTCATGGGACTCGTAGCATCAGTCACAGGACTCTTTACTTCAGTCACGGGACTCGTAGCATTAGTCAGTCATGGGACTCGTAGCATCAGTCATAGGACTCGTAGCATTAGTCAATAGACTCGTAGCATCAGTCAGTCATGATAACTACCAGTCCCGTGACTGATGCTACGTGTCATAGTCGTCATTAGGCAATCATTATCACCAGTCATGGGACTCGTAGCATCAGTCGCGGGACTCGTAGCTCGTAGGCGGTAGATTCATTGACGTTCATAAGTGCCTCATTGAGGTCGTAACTGAATAAATGATTTTTGACTTTTGGTACGTACCTTGCAGACGACACAGCGGTAGAACTGCTTGGCGTGGTTCTGCAGATGGCGCGCGAGCGAGTAGACCTGCGAGAAGCGCTTCCCGCAGTGCGAGCACGCGTGCGGCGCCGCGCCGTCGGCGTGCGCCGCGCGGTGCCGCACCAGCTGCTCGAACCGCGCGAACACCGCGCCGCACTCGCCGCACCGACCTGCGGGGGGGGGAGGGTCAGTACGCCGGACACAGACACAAGTACTCGATAATAGTTATCACAACCCTATGACATAGTCGTTTTACGAGATTATCGCGTGAGTAAGCGATGCGACAATCGCGTGGGCCGCCGGCGGCTAAGACCGTAGCCCCATTGTATTCTATCTTTCTGTTGGTTGGTTTAGTTTGGTTTGCTTGTGATTTAGCGCGCCATGCTTAATGCGTACCATGAAGTTGTAGGTAAAAATGGAGCCCACACTTAGAACAACAGCTTGAGGCAAATACCTACGTCTCTGTGGGCCGATCTCTCTTTTTAGCGTGGACTCTCTCTTTCTGGAGGTTACCTTAGTTAGAAAGAGAGCCTGCCCACAGAGACGCGATAGTGATACATATAGGTATGCTTCAAGTAGGTATTCGAAGTGTGGACTCCATTTTTACCTACAACTTCATGATGCGTACGTGGCACTTGACAGTCCGGCCATTCAAATGTCAACTGTCGATGTCATTTTTTATTTTTGGCATAAAAATGTCCAACAATAGTTTTATTATTTGTTTTTTATTGTTTACTCCGTGATGAAATAAAACACTTAAACGGATTTTTGTCGTGGTTATATTTTGTTTTACATTTTCTGACGTTTCGGATTCTTTACAGATTTTATTTCAATGTGTAGTGTTCGTGTAAAATTTACACGAACACTTCTTTGATTTACACTGTAAATCAAAGATATCAATATACTCCGTGATGACTCTGAAGGCCCAACTGAAAATCAGTTTTGTGATGTTTCATGCATCACAGGGTCTTGCTGAGCTGGTTCGAACCCCACCAGTCCCGCCACGTACCAATGTGTTTTCAATTATCGAATTCATAAGTACGTTAATTTCGACGCTCTTACAGTGAAGGAAAACATCGGGAGGAAACCTGCACACACCTGGGAAGAAATTCTAAGGTTGTGTGCTCCGACCAACCCGCACTTGGCCAGCGTGGTTGACTAAGGTCTAACCACCCTAATTCAGGGTAGGCTCGAGCGCCTCGGTGGGGACATTATACGAGCTGATGATGATTGCATATCAATATGGTTGATTTCGTTTAGTAATTATAAAAAACTTGTTTCTCACCTTCCCGTTCATCATCAGTGTGGTTGGCGCGGTGGGTCTGCAGTTCATCCTCGTTCTCGAAACATCTGCGGCACACTTCACAACGCACCGTCATCGTGCCGCGATGAGCGTCCGCTCTGTGGAACGAGAGCTTTAAATTAGCATGTTCAAATCAAATTAAAAAAAATCTATATTTTACTTAATATCCATATATATAAAAGAAAGTCGTGTTAGTTACGCCACTTATAACTCAAGAACGGCTGGACCGATTTGGCTGAAAATTGGTGGGGAGGTAGATAAGAACCAGGAAAAGGACATAGGATACTTTTTATCCCGAAATTCCCTCGGGAACGGGAACGGGAACTACGCGTGTGAAACCGCGGGGCACAGCTAGTCTAATTATAAAAATTACAATACATAAAGATGCTCCATCACCGGGAGCATTCGCGTGTAATGTAACGTTACAGATTTGATCAGTGAAGGAGGAGAACCGAGCATTACAATGCGCGATACAATTAATAAATTACAAGGTATTTATTAATTGTAATTTGCAATTATTACACGCGAATGCTCGTTAGTCAGGGAGGTATTATTGTAATGTAATGCTCAAAGACGAATCTGTAACGTTACATTACACGCGAATGCTCCCGGTGAAGGAGCACCTTATCAAGAATAAATTTAAAAAAAATTATATATAACAAGCTTTTTTTAGCTTTTATTGCATTGTCATGGGACTTACATAAGTATGCCAAACAGCTCAATCGGATAACCAGAAGTGGTCGAAAAATGGCAAGATTTGATTACAGACAACGGGACAGGTGACACTAAATAAAAGCTTGTAACATAACTAGAAGCGCCCGGCGGTTTCACCCGCACAGTTTTCAATTAAAATAATCCTCCCTTAGTGGTAGTCTACTCCCCCCAAAAAACGAGTAGAGTGCAAAACGTGCCAAATTTCAGCTCTCTACGACCAGTAGTTTCGGCTGTGCGTTGTCTGTCAGTCAGTCAGTACATCACTCAGTAACAGAAGAGTTTTATATACACCCTTATTTTGAATTCGAGATACTTAATCACACAGCTAATGTAAACGACGGGTGACAATATAATAGGGAAGTTAGTTTTTATCTTTTGCTTTTATTCAAAAAGTTATGGTAATACGGCATTTATTTAGTATTTTTTAAAGATAAGTAATCGACTATCATTTTTGATATTTTTATTGAATATATGGATTCTGTTACTGCTACAGATATTCTGATTTTTAATAAGTCCCGTAATTTCAAAATAGGGGTGTATATATAGATTTTTCTGGTACATACTTGTGCGCATACAGCTTCTCCCTGCGTGGGAAGGTTTGGTTGCAGATGTCGCACTCATAGCGCGCGGTGTTCCGAATGCGCGAGCGCGACGGACCGCCGCCGCGCGATTGGTGGCCGCGACGGTGGATCCTGGAGAGAAATATAGAATTAAATATACCATTTATTGAATAAAGAGGCCAAGAGTGGTGGACAAGCCGACTGCAAACAGCAGCAGCAGACCACACGTCGCCGCGCCACTACTGGTTTGTATGTATTTCTATGAAATTACATTCGTAGTGGGCGACATGAAGCTAGCTTCGCGTCGCCGAGCAGCAGACGGCGACGTGTGGTCTGCTGCTGCTGTCTGCAGTCGGCTACCATTAGACAAATACGACCTATGATAGTTATATATTGATGGTCCAGAAATAAATTCTATTTAGGCCTGATTTCTCCATCGCCTGATAACTTTATTTGAGGATTACGAATAACAGTTATTTCATACAAAATCTCTCAAACGTCAATTTTTTTATTTTTTTATTTGTCTAATAAAGTTATCTGGCGATGGAAAAATCAGCTCTTAGTAGAATAATAGACGCATAGGTAAAAGAGACAGCTAGACTAGCCGCGTTTGACTAATTTGCCAATGCCCACCACTGAACTAGGCTGTTATCCGTGTGCCTAGTGCGAGTTTTAATTTCGAAAAGTTAACTTTCAGATTTGTATGGGATCGCACACGCCGCCAGAAGATGGCGCTGATTCGATCCCATACAAATCTGCGTTATTGTTAAACTTTTCGAAAATAGAAGAAGCTGTGTTTAGGCCAAACTGTGACAGCCATCAAGTGTGGACAGGTTCACTGTAAACCCCAGTGTGAAGATATACGGTATTGTTCACTTCGGACACTTAAGCAACAAATGTTTTCGGGCAACATAACACAATCATTCACTCCATTCTCTCATTACAGTAACTGACCCCTAACTAAGTATGTAACTTGTATCTAGGATATCAGAAACTACGCACACACTCATTCACATACACACGCAGATCGAGACAAACATTTGTGGTTCACACAAATATTCACCCCGCATGGGAATCGAACCCGCAACCTCACCCCCTCAAATGTTTCCAATCCATACATTTGCCTACATTGTACGTACAAACAAAGACACACATTTGCTTCTCGGCAAATGAAGGGGACAAATGCAAAACAACGATTTTATATGGAGACGATTCAGCTTGGATGCGTACGCGTCTCCATACAAAATCGTTGTTTTGTATGGACAAACGCTGAATGGAGCTGAATAAATGTGTCAAGTCCCTAAATTGGAAGTGCAAATTACTTATATGTATTTAAAGTGCAAATTATATATATTTTTAAGCTATTGCATAGCTTGTATCGAGGGCCTTGAGCGCGGGGACCGAATCCAGAAATTCCGTAACGAAAAAAAACCTCACTTTTTTATTATTTTTTTATCGAAAACTTTTTTTTGCAACTTTTCCAAAAGTTTTTATAGTAATGTAGACAAAGTTTTTATTGTATGAAGTCCCAAGTACGACATCAAAATTTCTAAGGTTAGGATTGCAATACAAAAATAAAAAAAACAATTAGTTGATAAAATTGCTATGCAATAGCTTTACCGCGGCAGTCCCCGAGCGCCACACGTTTTTTTTTACTCACTTGAGCGTAACCCTCGTGGAATACCACTTGGAACATATATGACATTGGAAACTCTTGTCCGGCGACTCGTTGTCAGACTCCGATATCTCGTCGTGTGACGTCATCCCGACCTCGAGAGACGCGTTCTGTTCCGGGTCCGAATCGGAGTCGGAATTAGAATTGTTTTCTGGGGGTATATAGAGCGGGGTTGTTGTTGTGCTGAAAGTATAATAACTTATTAGTCACAATATCATCATCAAAGGCCTTTATATCTAAAAATAAAACTTTACTTTTGATATAAATAAATATATAGTATATTCTTAAATGTAGTAAGTAGATAGATATAAGTAATATATAATCCTATTATATACATTAATATTATGTGATATAAAATAATATAGTACCTACAATATGTGTTAGAGAAACACTTGACAAACACACGCAACTACACATAGTTAATACGCCATAAGAGACGGAGTGAGAGAATGATAAGACTCAAATATGGATTAAGTTTAGTAATTTGTATTATAATTTAAGTTACTTTGTTTTTTTTTATTATTATTTGTAATATTTTAATTTTGATTGTTTTTTTTTAAATTTTAATTGTTTTTTTTTTCTTATTTGTAATATTTTATGGACGTGGGCCCAGACCGTTCCTGTTAAATGTTGTAAGGAACGGGGGCGGCTGAAAACCAGCGCTGCTCGGAGTAACATACGCCGGGCAGCACAAGCTGAGCCGCCACCTTTTGTTTTTTTCACTTATTTTTTATTGTTCTGATGTAACCTATTTTTTGTTCTGATCTGAAGAAAACAATAAACAAGAATTTTATTTATTTTATTTATTTATTTATCTATAACAGATGATTTAAGCAGTGTGTGGTGATATTGAGCGACACCTTCTCCGGTGACTAGTTAAACCGATGCGGGAACGGCAACAGCGTCCACACCTTGTGCAGGCGTGTGATGAGACAGGTGGAATATTGTCACTATCGTGCCGTTTGGCTCTTTGGACTGCGAGCCTATCAAACCAGTCCTTGTCATGAGTCACAATATAACACGGTCGTAATTCACATAGAATATCGTACGTTGACCTATAGCTATCTATCTCTGTCGCACCTGCGTACATTATAATGCGTCCCGCTCGCCATTGCATCCGTGCGAGCGGGACGCGTTATCATACTTAAACGGATTTTTGTCGTGGTTATATAATATATTGTTTTACATTTTCTGACGTTTCGGATTCTTTACAGAACCCGTGATCACAGTAGACTAAGATGGAAGACGTCTGTACAAAGTAATGTAAAAAGTTTACTACCTTCAATATTTTGAATATAATTTTAAATACATTGTGAATTTACATTGACAAAAATCCGTTTAAGTGTTTTATTTCAATGTGTAGTGTTCGTGTAAATCAAAGATATCAAAATGTATGTTAGTTTATGTAGAAAACTTTTAGTTTTATAAGCTTCTGAGGAGGCTAAATACAACAATGTGTCGTTGGTTTTTATATGTTTTAATCGTCTACAACTACTTATTTATTCATTTTACGAACAATATTGGTTACTAGCTGTGCCCCGCGATTTCACCCGCGTAGTTCCCGTTCCCGTGGGAATTTCGGAATAAAACAGCCTATGTCCTTTCCCGGACCATAAGCTACCCTGTACCAAATTTCAAGTCAATCGGTTCAGTAGTTTAGCCGTGAAAAGGTGACAGACAGACAGACAGACAAGAGTTACTTTCGCATTTATAATATTAGTTAGGATATTAGGATATATGCTAAGTATAAAACAATATATGCTAATTATACTTACTGATTAGCATGATTAGCGGTATCCGTATCGTTGGTCTGTTCATCATCAGATTCCGAGTCGGAACTGCCGGAGGAGTCGGAACTGCACGATGATGATGATGATGATGTGCCGGAGCTTGAACTGCCTGGAATGGTGATGAGAGGATTATTGTTAATACGATGTAAACATTTTAAGTAGTTCCCCTATATCCAGTCCATTGAACATCCCATTCCCATAACCCAGTCGTAGTTTTCCATACATTTGCAATAGTCCCAGCAGAACCGGGGACTGTCCTTGGATGCATTTTATAGTGTTATACAGGGATAGTCGCCGGATTGTGCATCCTTTACACAAGATTAAATATGTCAAAGGGCTTCCGTGTGTTGGCTTTGGCCCCATACTAGCCTTCCAAAACACCGGGACTCCTTAATAGTCCCGTGAATGGAAAAGACATTAAGTATTATATTTATTATTATATACGGGTGATATATGCAGCGGTCCCACCACGCGCGAGTGAGCGATGAACTATCGGCGAGTTTCTCGCTCAAGAAAAGGACAGTGAATGTACATTCCGTGTAAACAAGAGATGCATATATTATTTACTAGCTGTGCCCTGCGGTTTTACCCGCGTGGAACCTTATCCCGTGGGAATTTTGGGATAAAAAATCCTGTGTCATTCCTAGGTATGAGGAAAATCTGTACTTAATTTCATTAAAATCCATTCAGTAGTTTTTGCGTGAAATAGGAACAAACATCCACCCATCGAAACATCCACACTCACAAACATTCGGCTTTATAATATTAGTAGGATAGTAACTCGCCTGTTCACACCGCCAGCGAGTAACTATTAATATGTGCATCTCTTTACAAAATACCTTAAGTGTGTGAAACACTTTATAAATATAATAGGGTAGGTTCCTGGGTAAACAAAATGAAATTCTAATTAGTCCGTCAGATAGATTTCGAAATAATATTAGACACGTATTTTTTTGTTTAATCAAATTAATAAACCTGACTTAGCTATAACGCATTAAAGTTTAGGAGTGGGGGCTTGTGACGTCAACTGTTGCTTAAAATTGCAGCAACCTGTGACGTTGCACGCGTTTTCGACGCACTGTATCGTCTTAATTATTTGTTTACATGAAAAATAAAAAATACGTGTTTAATATTTTTTGGAAATCTATAAGACTGACTAATCATTTTTAGTTAGCTACCCTATTCTGCATTCTGTAACTCAATAAATTACTAAAAAGTGACATCTCACCAGATCCAGAACTACTGCTATCGGAATCCGAGTTAGAACTGTCTTCCAACTTCTCAATTCTCGTCTCAGAGTCCTTTACTGATGCACCACCTATAATAAAACATTTAATGTTAATTTAACACTATGATAATATTTAGTTCTAAGTAATATGTTAAGTATAAAAAATGTTTTATTTATTAAACGAAACGTACGATACATATGTTCAATTAAATAAATGTAACGGGATGTTCGTACATACTTTTCAAGTCGGTACCCTCGACTAGTTCCAGCACGTCCGGTGGCCTTCATCAGGAGGATGAAAATGAATGAGATGCGTCCGCGACGGCGTCCCGCTCTGCACTCAGTTGTCTAGCAGTGAACAATTGTCCAGTCCAGTAGACAATAAGTCAGCCTATAATTACAGGCTGACTTATAATAATAAATAAATAAAATCTTTATTGCAGGCAATTAAATAACCCATATTAAATCATACAAATACAATTTAAATGAAAACTAATTAAAAATAAAAACCAAAATTATGTCGAGCAGTGGACAATACAGACTGCACAGTGCAGAGCGAGACGCCGTCGCGACTTAATGTGTATGCACGAACATCCCGTTACATTTATTTAATTGAACATAAATAATGTTGTTTACTCAATATAATATTTTTCAACACATTTGCTCATAAAGGGGCTCTTATTTGTGCAAAAACAGTTGAATAATGACACGCTAGATTCACAAGTGAGTCATAGATTGTTTTTTTAAATTGCTTTCATTTTAAAAAAGTTTCGATACCAAAAAAAAGTGTGTCCATACATTTTAAAAACAAACTTCAACTATGTTTCCTTACTTTTGGTGGCTCTATGGTCGATTCCATTCATTCATTCATTCGTTTATTTTTTAGTAAGTATATTCTTTTAGTCTTTGGCCGATCACCATTGTTGTGTTGGATGCGCGCGAATAGAAAAACTGTTTATTTATTAGCGAAAAATGATAATTTCTTCGCAAATGTATTGAAAAACGTTGTATGGTACACGCGTGTATTGATGATTACTATCCTCGGCTATCTTCAGACCCTCGCCTGACGGCTCGGGCCTCAATAGCGCCTCGGGAGTAATCACCAACTTACCTCGCTTGTACCATAAATAACTATTAAATAACTTTCATAAAGTCCGGAGCCCTTTACTCTTCTCTCCTTCCTATCCTTCCTAATATCCTGTAATCTCTTAAAGACTGACAACTTGAGATCATATTATCCATCATCGGCAAAGGTAACTTAAAATCAGGTGACTCATATGCTCACTAGGTTATCCCTTCTAATAAGATTATGTAGGGTAGAGGTCAGGAAAGTCATCTCTTATGGTAGAAAATAAAAAAAGTTGCCAGCAAGCTGCTGTAAGCAGTAAATAACGGTTTAAAAAACCTTTCAGAGTAGCGCTGGTGTAGACACAGTGTATGGTATGAATGTATCTCTATCCTACTCTAATAATATGGTATTGTGGCGACATCTGCACGCCACATAGGAACTAAGTACTAACAGCGACATCTATCCGCAACTGTGGGAAATAAACTGAAGAGTCCTGAATCGCGCAAGCGAAATTTACAGCGCAATTGACTATGTATACGAGAGCCCGACTACAACCGTCGGGCAGCTGCCACCGGACATAACGCCCGTCTGGTCGGAGGATCCTCCCTTTTCAAATGGGGATACTCCCATCCCCATAGTATGATGCTAATGCGCCGCTCTAATTTAATGCATTTCGACGGACACTTTATCATGTTCAAGATGATATTCCTGACCCTCCATAAATGAGATTAACATACAAACAAGAATTATTCAAATCATTTTTCATACCTTCTGAACTCCTAACGGACATGACGTCATCGTCATGATTCCTTTGGTCCATAGGTGGTTTCTTGAAGTTGGCTGCCAATAGGTGTGCTTCGAATAACTCGTCCTAGTAACGTAAATAAATTAACTTATTATTAACTAGTAGCTCCCCGCGGTTTCACCCGCGTGGTTCCCGTTCCCGTGGGAATACGGGGATAAAATATAGCCTATGTTATTCAGGGTGAATGTAGCTTTCTAATAGTGAAAGAATTATTGAAATCGGTTCAGTAGTTTCGGAGCCTATTCGTTACAAACAAACAAACAAATCTTTCCTCTTTATAATATTAGTATAGACTAGCTGAGTTATGAAGATTTACCGACAATGAGAAAATCTATTGTTAGAAGAGGAAGAAAGAGTGGGCGTGGCCTACGCGCATCAGGTGACGTGTCGATGACGTCATCGTACCACGTGATCAGGCGCACCCGGCGGCGAGGGAGAACAGAAGAGAGACGCCATGACAGTTCGGTTCAGGCATCGGAATATAACGGACGTATGATCGGAACGTTGATTCGTATTTGATATTGTTGTATCGGTCACATCCTAACTAATATTATAAATGCGAAAGTAACTCTGTCTGTCTGTTACCTTTTCACGGCTAAACTACTGAACCGATTGACTTGAAATTTGGTACAGGGGTAGCTTATGGTCCGAGAAAGAACATAGGCTATGTTTTATTCCAAAATTCTCACGGGATCGGGAACTACGCGGGTGAAACCGCGGGGCACAGCTAGTGATGTTATATTGCTATTACCATCCTTGATAAATAAGCTATCTAACACTGAAAAAAGTTTCAAATCGGACCAGTAGTTCCTGAGATTTGTGCATTGAAACAAACAAACTTCAAATTACTTTCAAAAACACACAGGAGGTTACTGACCTTATCAATATTGGCGTATTTCTCGTGTATATGTCTCAACGCTCGCAGGTTCTCGTCCAGACTTAGCGAATCTGACGCGGCGCTCGGTGACCCTGGGACAAACAGACGGACATTGAATTTGTGTAGATAATTAGGCAATGTATTTAAACTAGGTAGTAAAGTTAAGCATTTAAAATATCTTCATTGTTTCAATTAAAAAATAATATTTAAACTATTAACTGCACATCTAGTCATGAATTGCAAAAAACTCTGTTAAATATCAAATCTGTATATGTTGTAGTATTTCCGTAATATGTACCACAAAACTGTATATATACACCCCTATTTTGAAATTACGTGACTTATTAAAATCAGAATATCTGTAGCAGTAACTGAATCCATATATCCAATAAACATATCAAAAAAGATAGTCGCTTACTTATCTTTAAAATATACTAAATAAATGCCGTATTACCAGACGGCATACTAGCTATCAAGTATTCTGTGACGGCTCGGGTCGATGACCGCGCTCAGCTGTGTATCGCAGCGTTCGCCTGTTGTTCGGTGTAGAATAACAATAAAATTCGGCGGGATTTTGAAAAACTTTGACTTATCATAACTTTTTAAATAAAAGCAAAAGGAAAAATCTAACTTCACTAATATATATATAGTCTTTTACATTAGCTGTGTGATTAAGTATCTCGAATTCAAAATAGGTGTGTATATTGTTGCATTAGGAGGGCTTCGCTTCGCTCGCCCTATCATAGGTGTCAATTAGTGTAATGAATATATTAAATGGAATATAATAATTGGATTAAAACTTACCCAAATCCGGTTCATCATCGCTGTCCAACGATATCGGCTCATTGTTTACAGGCATCAGATTACTACGGACACGAATCCCTGAAACAAGTACAATTTTCTTTTAGATTTTTTTTTATTGTGTGTTTGACACAATAATTTTTAAAAACTTCAAAATTCCTAGTTTAAGGTTCTAGTTAAGGTTTTCTTTTAACATTTTCTTATTTTGAGATTCCATTTCTAGTTACGAGTATGGATTTTTAATTAATCAATCTACGAAGATTTTAGTTATGATCAATATGTATTGTTTTTTGAACGAGCTAATCTCAGTAGCTATTGGTTCGATTAAGAGCCCTGTGGCGACATCTACACACCACATAGGAACTAACTACTAACAGCGACATCTATCCGCAACTGCGGGAAATAAACTGATGAGTCCTGAATCGCGCAAGCGAAATTTACAGTGCAATTGACTATGTATACGAGAGCCCGACTACAACCGTCGGGCATCTCCCACCAGACAACAACACCCGTCTGGTCGGAGGATCCTCCCTTTTCAAATGGGGATTCCCAACACACGAACGGCACTTTCCGTGACAGGCGGACAACGCTTGCAGTTGGATTGCCGGACGAAACACACCACAACTGCAAACGTCACCACCTGTCGGCGGCAGCCGTCGCGTATTGACTGCTGCCGCCGACGCGTTGACGACGGCGGTCGACAGGCGGCGAAGGCTGACGTCCAGAAAGTGCCGTTCGTGTGTTAGAGCTCTTAAAGTCGCTAGCACGTTAACATCAAAACTGGACCGCGTTGCAAATGCGACTAGATCGCGATAGTCACTATGCGTTTTGTCGACGCGCGACTGCATTGTTCCTAAAAGTTGCTTTATTTATTAACTAGCTGTGCCCCGCGGTTTCAACCGCGTAGTTCTCGATCCCGTGGGAATTTCGGGATAAAACGTAGCCTATGTTAAAAAAGTACAGGGGTAGCTTATGGTCCGCACCATAAGCTACCCCTGTACCAAATTTCAAGTCAATCGGTTCATTAGTTTAGCCGTGAAAAGGTAACAGACAGACAGACAGACAGACAGAGTTACTTTCGCATTTATAATATTAGTTAGGATAGCCTCAATGAGGTAATTATGAACGAACATCAATGAATCTATCACCAATTCGGTAATTACATCAGTCGAGAAAAATCGGAGCTGATATTTTTTTAAATAAAATAACTCTAGTGTCTGTTACCTTTTCACGGCTAAACTACTGAACCGATTGACTTGAAATTTGGTACAGGGGTAGCTTATGGTCCGGGGGAGGACATAGGATACTTTTTATCCCTGTATTACCACGGGAACGCGAGTGAAACCGCGGGGCACAGCTAGTATTATATAACTTATCAAGGTATTATTGGTAGTTTTGTTATGTAAAACTTACGTCCTTGCTGCAAGTCCCTGTTGTTTGACGACATGCTCTGGTCTTTCCGCGGTCGCCCGCGTTTGCCTTTCACTCGCTCCGTTGAAGGGGTCTGTGGACAACATTAATATTATTAATCTTCTTCTTCTTCTCACATATCGACTCATATTTTTGAAGACCAGCCTGCCTAGCATGACTGTGCGTAATAAATTATACAGACACCACGAAATAATATCGATTTCGCGAGCATGACCAAATGAATATGACGTAGTACGATTTCATAAAATTAAATATGGCGGCTATATTTATTATATTTTGACAGTTGGATGTCAATAAATAGCTATATCGATTTCGCGAGCATGACCAAATGTCATAAAATTAATCATGTGGTAAAATTAATAAGGGCGGGCATTTCTATAAAAAAATTACAGTTGGATAAATCGCTGTATCTATCGCGTTTTCGAAGTCATGCTAGCCTAGCAGAACTCGGCCACCCATATGGCAGTGGTCTTGTAAAGGTCCTCGCGTGTGCAGGTGTAGGGACACGCACGGCAAGTTATTGGCCGTTGAGTCGTGGTGAAGGATCGGCTAGTGTGCGATACCGACTTGCCGTCCGCAGACCATTGCCCAGAGTGCGCCGGGCACATGCTTATTATATATGCCACTCGGGGAGGCTCCTTCCGTGCATATTATTAATGATAATCGGATAAAGATTGTAGAGCGTCGATAGCGTAGGGGTTAAGGCCTTTGACTTCCAATCGGAAGGTGCCTGGTTCGAATCCCGCCACGTACCAATGTGTTTTCGATTTTCGAATTCATATATACGTTACATTCGACGCTCTTACGGTGAAGGAAAACATCGTGAGGAGACCTGCACACACCTGGGAAGAAATTCTAAGGTTGTGTGTCAAGTCGACCAACTCATACTCAGCCTGTGGGTGACTAAGGCCTGATAACCCTAATTCAGGGTAGGGAGAGCCCCAGATGGGGACATTACGAGCTGATGATGATGATGACTTACCCCATCAGGTCGTTTAGTGCTGGGCGTCCGTTTGATGTATTTCCTCTTAGCTCGAGGGGTCCCATCACCGGTTGATGATGACGCACCGGAGTCTGTAATTATAGGCATTTCATTTATTAATTTATATTTGAAAGTATACAAGTTAGTACAAAATAAGAAATCTTTAAAAAATAAGGGATAATGACCAAGATTACTATTCGTATTTTGACGATACATCACTGATACATAAACTGATGTTATTAGCTGAGGCTGAGTCCACACCGAACGATCCATCCCGAACGGATCGCGCGCGACAGGAAGGCGACGTTGTATGGGCCGCGCGCATCTTTGGATCGCGTTGCTGCCTCGCGCGATCGATACCGCGGTGGATCGTCTGGTATGGGCCCAGCTATAGGTATCCACGGCTACATTATACCCGATATTTCGATAGTCTAAGCACGAAAATATTGTTTCATAATAAAATTGTACAGTTAATTTTATTATGAACATCACGTTTTTACTGATTATATGGAAATTTCGGGATAAAAAGTAGGTACTAAAAATTTAAACTGCACATCTGCACATGCCTCATAATTTTGAAATATTAGTGCCATCAACAACTAGAAATTAGACACAAATATAAATTTTCCAACTAAACAATGATCATGCAATACAATATCTAAAAAATACAGCGAAATTACATATTATCAAGCAGCTTGCTAGCCTATAAGATCGTACTGCATCACAAAGACCTCTCTAAATTGATGATATTAGTGAAAAGCAATAAAATAAGCAATTAATATTTAGGAGTTAGTTTGGCTATAAGCAATAAAATGCAAAATTAATAAACAGCCTGCCGGGCTAGCATGACTTCCAAAACGCGATAGATATAGCGATTTATTGACATCCATTTGTCAAAATATGATAAAAATACCCGCCATATTTAATTTTAGCACGTGATAAGTTTTATCACACATCTTCATGCTCGCGAAATCGATATAGCTATTTATCGACATCCAACTGACAAAATATATAATAAATATAGCCGCATAGCCGCCATATTGATTTTTTTTTATATTGTAGCACGCCATAATACATTTGGTCATGTCAAAGTCAAAGTCAAAGTCAAAAATCATTTAATCAGTTAAGGCCTCAATGAGGCACTTATGAACGTCAAAATTGATTCGTTCATGCTCGCGAAATCGATATTATATCGTGGTGTCGATATATTTTATCACGCACAGTCATGCTAGGGGCTGGGCTGGGTATAAAATAAACTATTAGAAGGAAAAACATGCGAAAGCTCCCTAATGATAAGAATATGAATAGTCGAAAACATTTTAGTCATAAATTAAGATTTTGCCTACAACGTAGATTTGTCAGCAATCGGGACGGTAACGTGTCACCACTGAAACTATCATGACGGTACATTATACTGACGGACAACAATCTATAGTCATATGGTGACCATACGTCCCGCTTTGGGCGGGACAGTCCCGCTTTCAGGCAGTGTGTCCCGGTGTCCCCCGCGAGGCTGAAATTGTCCCGATTTTGCAAACACACGAAACAATAATTTAAAATGTATTTTTCTCGCTCGAAATGATATTTTAAAACAAATTTGTTCAGCCGATAAATATAAAAATACAAACTAGAATTCACGTCACTACTTATTTGCTTTGATTATTTTGAGTTATTCTATGTTCTATATTAAAAAAAAGATAAATACCTAACTTTTTTTATTACTTAATTCCGCAGATGTCCCGCTCTGACAAAAAAAAATGGTCACGTTATATAGTCACCAAGTTTTCTGTGCCGGTGACAGCGTCGCTGTAATCGCATCTTTTGGTTGTCAGTTTATTGAAAATGTATCCAAATGACATTATAGTCAAAATGACAATAGTAGCTTCCAATTTTGGCCGCCGGCACAGAAAACTTGGTGACTATAAGTAACACGAACAGACCTCCTACAAATGTATGTTCTCCTGGTACTTTTCTTTCTAGTTAGGTCTGTACTGTTGCCTGTGTATGCCCGTCCTCTATCCTGTGACGTAGTTACCTAACTGTCTAAAGTCTTACTATAATCGCGGAGTTATATTTCTTTTTTCACTTAAAAAACTTTCGGCCTGTAAGCCACTGTAGTAAAAATGTCACTTTCTCACTAATAGTATCAATATATTAAAGTGAGGAGGAAAAGGCATATTCACGTAAAAAGCTAATAAAAACAAAATTTTGATCAAATCTACAGTCCATGCAAACCAACAAACTGAATTTTGTTTACAATATCGACCAATAGATGGCGTTACTTGTACAATTTTATATTCTTTAAATTTTGAAAAAAGTTTCATTCCAAAAAGTTCCAATTCTACTTTAAGACGAGTCCAGATTATGTTATGTTACACGACTTCATTATTAAGGCCGGCGCACAATGACAAAGCGCAGCGCAGAGTATTTTCCACTGACAAACTATTGTCGACATAGTGTGCATTGAAATAAGATCGAAAATCAAAAACTTTTCGTCTGCAGTCGTATCGATGCGTTGACCTGTAGCTATATATCTCTGTCGCACCTGTGTAAATTATAATTCGTCCCGCTCGCACGGAGCAATGGCCAGCGGGACGCATTTATAATTTACGCAGGTGCGACAGAGATAGATAGTTACAGGTCAACGAACGATATTTCATGTGAATTACAACCGGGCTACAACTGCTACTGTCGTGTTAAATGATTTTCGATATTATTTCAACGCGTACAAAGTCGATAATAGTTTGACTGGGAAAAATGCTCTGCGCTGTGCTTCGTCATTGTGCGCTGGCCCTTAAACACGTTATATAACAATGTTATGTAACTAACATGAACATGTTTTGGTACATAATCCAGACGCTTGCATGCACAAAAAAAACTACCAACATCCAATTTTTTTTTAACTACATCCAATTTTTTTTTCTACAACATTCAAAATTTTTTTTTCGAAATATTTTTTCGTACCTTTCCTCTTAACCCTTGAGAGTCTACAATTTCTTGTCACAACTTTTTTATCTCCATTTTTCCTTACCGGCGTTGATTTGCCAGATTTTCCCGATTTTTGGGGTAATTTCCTGATAACGCGTTTACTTTTCCCTGGCAATGATTTTGTGAGGCGTGCACTTTTTTTTATTGTCGATGATTTTAACGTCATGTTCAGTGTTGCTAGCGATGAAAAAGTGATGAGTGTTAGAAGCGGAAATACAAGCTGTTGTGAATGTTAGTTACAAACGTATAGGACATTCAGATTTTTCTAAACTAAATTTTATAAACCCCTTTTTTATATTTTCTTCGATATCTTTACGAATATTTCATATTTGGTGGCATATGACGTAGCTGTGACGTCACGGTAAGACCAAAATTCAGTTCAGAAAAATCAGAATTATTTCGACCCATATTGACACACATACATATTAACAGCATTTGCTTGAAACTAAATCCACTTTCGATTTTGATGTGTTTTTTTTATTACACAAGATAATAAAGCCGTGAACCCACCGCCACGCACGCTACGCCCACGGTCCACGGCCACGCAGCTCAGCTACGTTGAGCTATAGCCGAGTCAGCTACGAATCAATAACGTCATTTTCGTGCGTAGCGTGTGCGTGTACTTCGGTGGGTTTGAGCCTTTATACTAGACATAGAAGGAGTGTTATAAAAATGAGTCAATATGTATCAAAATAGTACATATTATACAATAATTACCATATAACTAGTATTACCATAAGCAGCCCGTGCTGAAACAGAAATCCCCCCCTCCACTCCCATTTTTGACGTAGTAAACTTAAAAAAACAATTCTGGAAGTTTCTAATTACGTGGCGTATCTTTATAAACTGTATTGAATTGAAACCAAAACATTACTGGTCACAATGTACAATTTATCTTAAAAGAAAAGTTCTATCAAAAATAGAACACCTTTTTTCTCAAAATTAGGATATACGCGAATGAAAGCGTATTTAAATAAAGTCCTTTCGAGTCGATACAGTTTAAGACTTACATTTAAAAGTGTTATTGAAAAACCACACGTGTATCATATGTGTTAAGGTTGAAAATACCACACCATAGTTTTAGTATTTTTATACAGCATAAAATCAAAACAAAATGGCTTGTTGTTAATCGAAAATCTATAAAACAAAACCAAAATATCATTCTATCAGTGTAAGAGCAGAGTTCTTCTATATATAAATATCTATATACACCCCTATTTTGAATTCGAGATACTTGATCACACAGCTAATGTAAACGACGGGTGACAATATAATAGTGAAGTTAGTTTTTATCTTTTGCGTTTATTTAAAAAGTAATATGTAATTTTTTTTCAAAATCCGCCGAATTTTATTGATATTCTACACCGAACAACATGAAAACGCTGCGATGAACCGCTGAGCGAGGTCATCGACCCGAACCGTCATAGTGATTGTCACAGAATACTTGATAGCTAGTGTGCCGTCTGTAATACGACATTTATTTTGGTATTTTTAAAGATAAGTAATCGACTATCATTTTTGATATTTTTTATTGGATATATGGATTCAGTTACTGCTACAGATATTCTCAAATTAATAAGTATCTCAAATTCAAATAGAGGTGTATCTATAACTCTTCCGTTACTGAGTGACGTACTGTCTGACTGACAACGCACAGCCGAAACTACTGGTTGTAGAGAGCTGAAATTTGGCACGTGTGTTTGTTGGGGGGAGTAGGCTACCACTAAGAGAGGATTTTTGGAAATTCCCCCCTATTCTAGGGGGAGAAAAGGGGGAAATACCCAAATTCTACCGGAAGTCATTATTCCACGCGTACGAAATCGCGGGCAAAAGCTAGTGTTGGTATAAAAGGTGTAACTCCAAATTTTTAAATTATTGCTATGTTATGTTATTACTAAATAAATAACATTCTTACCATTTGTAGATCTTCTCTTGTAATCCCTTTTAACCTTCCTCTCCAGTGCTTCTGCAAAGAATAAGATTCATCATCATCATCATGCATTATATCACCATTTTTTGGAGTGCTGGGAAAAGGTACCATCTCATCACCAACTTATAGAAAGAAAATATAGTTAAATCCTTATTTCTGACGAAAATCTTTGAATGATGATATGAGTGATCACCAGGCCTGTATAATGATGGGTGTCGGTGATCTCAAGCCCAAATCATGTTTAAATTATCAGGCTAAAGTTCCGTTTAAACTGGCTTCTCTCTCACTGATGATATTAGTACAGTGAGGAGGAATAGCCGTAATCACCACGCTTGGAGCGTGTTGGTGATCTCAAACATGAGTATATAGTAGTAGTATCGTCCTGTAAGATCTCTCACTGATGACATTAGTACAGTGAGGAGGAATAGCCGTAATCACCACGCTAAAGGTATAAGTTGGTAGCCGACTGCAGACAGCAGCAGCAGATCACACGTCGCCGTGCCACTACTGGTTTGTATGTATTTCTATGAAATTACATTCGTAGTGACGACATGAAGCTAGCTTCGCGTCGCCGATCAACGGACGGCGAAGTGTCATGATGACGTTCGGCGGCGACGTGCGGTCTGCTGCTGTCTGCAGTCGGCTACCTTATCGCATGTTAGTGCTCCCAACCCCATGCCGTATTATTCGTAGTAACATACATTAGCTATTATAATCTACCCATAGGACACCATAATTTTATAAAATCAAAAAATAACTATTCCGCCATCTTGGATGATCCGCCATATTGGATTTAGAATGATATCACCATATCGTGCATTGTCATCCAAACAAAACGTGTATACAAAATTTCAGCTCAATTGAAGATATCTACTTCAACATTGAGTTCAAAGATTCCACCCGAACATACACAATTACATACATAGCAAGTTAAATAAGCTTTAAAACAAGCAGCATTGACATTTTAAAACATTCTCTTAGACACTCCCAGATAATAAAAAGTCTAAAACTAGGTTTTAGGAACCAAAAATAATATAATAAATAGGGTCTATGGTTATTTATGTAGTAGACCCACCGCGGGCGAGTGAGCGATGAACTATCGGCGAATTTCTCGCTCAAGGAAAGGACAGTGAATGTACATTACGTGTAAACGAAAGAGATGCATATATTAATAGTTACTTGCCGACCGGCGGCGGTATGAACAGTAACTATAAATAATATATGCATCTCTTTTGTTTACACGGAATGTATGTTCACTGTCCTTTTCTTGGGCGAGAAACTCGCCGATAGTTCATCGCTAACTCGCGCGCGGTGGGACCACTGCCTTATTAAGGTATAAATAACTACACAGGCATGCCAGGACAGCAACCCACATGCCACTTTATAATTTCGACTGCAGAAGTCGAATTACATCCACCTAGGTCGATTTTCGTCCTAGGTGGACGTCAAGTCAAGGTGTAAAGTCAAGGCAGTCGAATTTCGACCACCACAGTTAAGAATTTAAGTGGCAAAAATTCAAATCAAATAATTTATTAAAATTTATTTGCTACAATAATAATACACTTGATGCAATTTTCGAGACCATAATTCGATCCACAATTAGCCAAATTCCGACCACGGCCACAAAGGGTCGAAAATCGACTTTATCCCAATTTCTTTTAAGTTTGTAAACTAACTTTAATTACTTTGAATATTAGTGTGGGTAGTTTATTTAAATAACAGAAAATATACCAAGTTCTCTGGCCCGTTTCTTGGCCAGAACTCGTCTATAATCGACTATTAAGGTTACAATCTAATTTCGATCACTGCACTGTCGAATTTCGATCACAGCAGGCGAATTTCGACCACTACAGTCGAATTTTATCCACTGCAGTCGAATTTCGACCAAGGCTAATTTCTACCACAGTTGAATTTCGACCAATAAAGTCGAATTTCGTCCACAAATAGGCGAATTTTGACAAATTATCCCAATTTTTTTTAAGTTAGTAGAGTGAAGTTAGAAGTTTAGTTTAATTACTTTAAACATAGTTTTTTATTATTTTCTTTAATAAAACCATACAAACATAACATACCAAGTTCTCTGGCCCGTTTCCTGGCCAGGTACTCGGGGCTCGTTTTATCGATCCTGGGACGGCCGCGTTTCCTCTTCTCCCCGGAGCCAGGGTCTGATTGGTGCCTGTTCATCATGGCGGCTAAGGCATGCGAAGCGGGGTTGAAAAAAAAGAAAATTTTTTTTTGTTGATTTTTGGGGCTTTGAAGCAATATTTTTGAGAGTTAAAAAAAATAGTTACATTATTTAATGTAATGTACGAAGCTGGACTTTAGGTAAGTATAAAAATTAAAAAAAAAGTATATTTTTTTTTATATTTTTTAGACATCAAAACAAGAGGTTCTCGATATCAGTATTTTTGTGTGGTACCTCCATTTATGATTGATTTAATTATTTAACAGAACGGGATGTTTGTACCTACTGATGAAGGCCACCGGACGTGGCTGAAACTAGTCGAGGATTTCGACTTTAATAAGTACGTACAAACATCCCGTTCTGTTAAATAATTATATACGATGACGTACGTTTCGTTTAATAATATGATTGATTTGTTTTATTTTTGGGACAAACTTTCCGAATAGTCCCATACTAAAAAAAAAGTAGTTTTTTTTTATTCTTAATTTAATTATGAATATAAAAGTTATGTTTTTAGGGTGACATTGTTCTATAATTTTTTACTTTATTGTTTCAAAGCATCCAAAAATCTTTATAGCAGGCAATACGATTGTAGAGATAGAAATATCGTCATTTATTCATTTTAATCTAATAAAGGCGGAACAGACATGTTTTTTTTATATATTTTTTTATTTTAATAAAACTAAAAATATTTTTTATTCTTCTACCTACATCATGACGATATTTCCATTAAAACAAACGATAACTTCACATGCATATCGCTACCAATAATAACTACTTAATATAATAAATGTATAAATTATATGAAATTCATTCAAAAACAATTTTATCCCCATATCCTCTAAAAAAAACTGAAAAATTATTGTATTTTGGTTGTTTTACATGTTGAAATTTCAGGATCCCGTTTTTCCTTTTACGGAACCCGAAAAAAATAAAAAACAACCAAAACGGATTAAAAATCAAATTTAAACATTCCATTACACAAAAAAACTAACATTTATTCAAAGAAAAAAAATCAGGTCCTGTTTTGCTATTTATTTTTTTAAATATCTTTTATTATTTAAAAAAATAAAATAAATCAAATATTTAAAATTCCATTCCAAAAAAAACTAACATTTATTTCAAAATATTAAAAAAAAACAGTTACACCAATTAAATTTTTAAAAAAAAACTCAGTTACTTTTTACTACTTAAAAGTTATAATTTTTCAGTTACACTATTTTACTAAATACCTGACGATACGTCTGAAACGTCGGAGTCTTCCACATCTATGTCATACTCATAATCCTCTTAAATGGTAGCAGAAAGAGAAATACACTATAAGTATTGGTTGGTAAGGTCCCACTATACACCCCTATTTCGAATATGCATAGGATCCCAACGCCGCGTTTTCACATGTCAAAATGTCTTAGATTTCGGAAAAATAATAGACGTATTTTCTGTTTCATCAAATTGATAAAACTGACTTTGGGAAATTGAAATTTGGGAGCGGGGACTTGTGACGATAATAATAAACGAAAAAAGTGTACCTAGCTGTGACGTCACACGAATTTTCTATGCGATACAGTGCATAGAAAATTCGTGTGACGTCTTTATTATTTGTTTGCATCAAGTAGGAAAAAAATACGTGTCCAATATTTTTTCGAAATCTATCTGACGGACTAATTAATTTCTTTTTAGCCGACATCCCTATTGCTACAATTCTGTTATCATTAGACTATTTTAGCTGAAGATATGCAAAATGTTGCCATTTTAACCCAAGGTTACATTTGAGTTAAAATGAACGATCATAATTTAACATAACATAATCATTCACTCCATCATCTCATTATAGTAACTGACCCCTAAGTCCGTAACTTGTATCTAGGGTATCAGAAACTACGCACACACTCATTTCAAAAAGTTTTATTTGAAACCGGGAGTCGAACCCTTGACTGTCTTGAAAGGCGAAAGGGAAAACTATAACGACGAGACAATATTATTTTTTTATTTTTTTTTGAGTTTTTTCAGGACAAAAAAAAGTTTTTTCAGGACAAAAAAAGTTTTTTCAGGACGAAAAAAGTTTTTTCAGGTACATACCCATCTCTTTAGCCTGTTTTCGTGCGGCTAAGTTGGCTAAGTATTCCGGGCTTGTCTTGTCCACGCGTGGACGCCCACGCTTGCGTTTTATAGGGGTCGTCTCGCTTGATTCAGCTGAAAAAGATAGGAAAAATAATTATGTATCTAACATAACATAATCATTCACTCTATCATCTCATTACAGTAACTGACCGATTTAGCCAAATATCGACTTTGCCTAGTTAGACCTTTTTAACCGACTTCAAAAAAAAGGTGGAGGTTTTCAATACGTCGCGTCGGAATCTTCTTTTTTATTAAAGAGTCACAATCTTTTCTGTGCCGGCGGCCAAAAGTGGAAGCTACTTTTGTCAATTAGACATTATGTCATTTGTATACATTTTCAATAAACTGACAACCAAAACATGCACAGCGACGCTGTCGCCGGCACGGAAAAGATTGTGTGTGGCTCAATAAGCGAAGGCTTGTGTGACACGCAGGTGTCTGTCCAACTCTTTCTCGCGACGTTCCATACATGTGTCTGTCCTACTCTTTCTCGCGACGTTCCATACATGTGTCTGTCCTACTCTCTCTCGCGACGTTCCAGACATGTGTCTGTCCTGCTCTCTCTCGCGACGTTCCATGCTTTACAAAATCTGCTCTGCTCTGCCCTGCGTCGTCTGCGTCTCAACATACGCCTACTCTAAATAGTAATGCTAGTGTAACATTATAAAAACAAAATAAAACTTACCAGAGCTAACCTGCTCCTGTTTCTGCCTGGCAGCATAAAGTTCAACCGCTGGTGGGACGAAATGGGAGACAGGGGATCGGTAGTCAACCGTGAGAGGCAGGCCGGGCGGTACTGCAACAAAAATCAAAATAGTGTTATAATTAACGGGATATTTACCATGTATATTATTTACCAGCGGCGCCCCGCGTGGTTCCCCTTCCCGTAGGAATATGGGGATTAAATTATGGTAAAAACCTTCCCATTGAATCACTCTATCTATTAAAACAAACCGCATCAAAATCTGTTGCGTAGTTTTAAAGATGTAAGCATACATAGGGACATAGGGACAGAGAAAGCGACTTTGTTTTATACTATGTAGTGATAATCATCTAATATATAAAAATAAGTCGGGTTTTCCTTTCCGACACTATAACTCCAGAACGCACGAACCGATTTCCACGGTTTTGCATTCGTTGGAAAGGTCTCGGGCTCCGTGAGGCTTATAGCAAAGAAAATTCAGGAAAAAATTGAACAGAAAAGCGGGAATCTACAGCGACCATCTGGTGGCGAAACGGAGTTCACCGGGTTTGCTAGTAATAAATAAATATAACTTACAAGCACTCTCCTGTTCATTGTCATCACTGCCCTCTCTCTTTAACCGAGCGAGACCCGACTCCAACTGACTTGATTCGCAGACCGCCATTTTTATTTATATATATTTTTCTTAATTTAGTATTTATGCTGTAACAAAGATAAAATTAACTTGATGGATATAAAGTATGAGGGCTCAGTAGTTTAATTGGTTAGAGCAGTGTAATATGATTTAATTGTAGAGTAGAAAACAGTGTAGTAGGAACCAAATAGACAGTATTATTGGATCTTTTGTTCATGTCTTAATATTTTATTTATGTTATAATATAAGTTATAATCATTTACTCCATCTCATTAACTGTACACCACGTCTCCTATATTATGTTAATGAAAATATGAACAATTTATTGATTTCTTGATCGACAAACTCCTATAGTTTATGTTCTCCTGGTACTTCTACTTAAAATAGCCGTACAAAAACATATACAAATATATTGGCAGGAACGAAATGTAATTTAAAGAACAAAGTGTTTTTCACAATCAGTCGACTTGTGAATGAAGGAAAATATGCACCATAGTATTTTGAATTTTATTACGGGGAGCCCACCTGCCTTTGTGGTCGATCAGTGTGACTGTCATCCACTGGGGCCGTTGGAAGTAAACTTTTAGTTTTAGTGCCATGGGTCCCTTGTTGTGGTCAATCACACTAAAATTAAAAGTTTAGTGACAGCGGCCAAAAGTGGTGGCGGATTTAGTGGTGGCCTATGGGAGTAAACCTAATACCCTAGATACAAGTTACGAACTTAGGGGTCAGTTACTGTAATGAGATGATGGAGGGAATGATTATGTTATGTCAAATTTAAAGAAACAGGAGTATAGAATATAAATATAGAGTACTGCAAATATATAGCAAGATAATCAAGATATAAGTATTGTTAAAATTATTGCAAGTTTGATGCCCATCCTAGGTAAATATTTGTATGATCCACAAATGTTTATCTCGGTCTGTGTGTATGAATGTGTGTCCGTAGTTTGTGATACCGTAGATACAGGTAATGAACATAGTTAGGGGTCAGTTAGTATGAGATAATAGAAAGACAAAATTTATTTGTCTATAACTTATTGTAAAGTTTAGTATTGACAAAAGTCATTTTGTGTCACATAGTCAATAAGAACTTATTTTCTTATTATGGTTATAATTTTGTAGATATTGTGTTTAACAACTTGTTTGTCCGTGAACATATTAAGTTAATGATAAATGTAGATGTTAATTATAATTTTATTGTTCAACCAATGACCTACACAAGTACTTATAATTTCTTGCTAAGAAAATGATCCATACTTTTTAATGCCATTTTAAAAATACCACAGACCGCTTAAACCATCAAAAGACCATGAAAATGTGATTATTGCTTATCTACTACTTCAGAAAGCAGTAAAATATTAACCATCTACACCAAAAAGACGTATGTAACAACCAACTTACCTTATAGTAGAGAAACCATTTTGTCCGTAATAAAAATAATAAAAACTTAATTCTCACTTATTTAAAACTTATATAGTTACAATTATAATACAAATATAAAGCTTACAAACTTAATAAGATAACAATAATGAGATTTTAACAATAAGCAAACGTAGAATTACACTTTGAGTCCTATAACGAAACCAATTGACTACAATACAAACGTTGGTCTATACTAAAACTAAGGAAAATAGATTAAACACGACATTTGATTAGTTATTAAATGCACGCACTACATATTTGTGCAATAAGAAAGGTTTTAAAAGTCGCTATAAAAGTTTTGAACGCCGATAATCGGGAATATAAACAAAAATCGCGAAGTCCAAATGAAACGAGGCGACGTCCATTTGCAATGCATTGGGTACGCAACTGCCTACGATAATGTAGGAAAATGAGAGATAAATTTTTACTATGGCAGCACTGAAGATAATACGAACGAATTGAAATTTTGTCATGCTGACGTCAAAAGCGCGGACCGAAATGAGTATAGGGAGAATAAAAAAGACAAAACAATTTGACATATTACGATTTATCTTGCTAAAAGTTAATCCCATACAATAATTCTACATTTCATTTGTAAACTAAAGATAAACACACTATGCAAGCTCAAATAAGTTCGCCTTTTTAGTATCTTTTATAATTTCGAATGTTATGTCCAGTTGACTTTGACATTAAATCATTTCACAAAATATTGACATAGCTCAAATCGAATCAAACTACTAGAAAAATGGTTCCTCAAAACAGACCATCTGAAATCGATCGTATTACAATCAAAATATACAAAACTCCTTTCTCTCCCCGAATAAAAAAATAAATATAATTTCAAAAATCATAAAAATCTGTAGTGATGTGACACCGCATTTTTCAAAAATGTTTATCGATATCTTAAAAGTTTTTGCGTAGGATACATAGAGCAACATCGTTTTGGGTGTTGAACATGAGAAGTCCGTCAGGCAGTATTAAAAACAGGTAGTTATAGCTAGGTTGGGTGTTGAGTTGGCATACTACTTACAGAATTATCGTACATGTTATCGCCCGAGGTTGTTAGTGCTTCACCTTGTTGCACTGTTTGCTTATTCCATCTCTTTTCAACTTAAAATATTCCTTTTATTTCTAATTAAAACGAATCATACGTGGTAAAAATTTGATAATTTATTTAGCTATTTTTATTAAAAAAGTAACATTATTATTTTTTATTAAACTTTGACAGTCATTTGACGTCAACTGTGACAATATATTTTTAATTGAGTATTATTATTAAATACTGTCCTAATTATAATACAAACGATTTGTAATAAAATAAGCAGGCAATAAAACGCACAAGAGGAAATATTTATTGACTATTTTTTTCCTTTTACGTATAAAAATATAATAGTTCATCTGCATGGTTTTCTGCTTATTATGTCCTCAACTACTGATGTAGTCTCTACTAAAGTGAATCATTAGTTATAGAAATGAATGGTTATAGTAATTAGTACTCCATTATCAATTATTCTTCATATTAAAAAATAACAGGCGACGCCCTTTTAAAGACACTTAACAATAAGAGATTTTAAATGAAATTTCATCTAAAATATACACTAATATCCCACTAAATCATAATATAATAAAAAATAAACATATTTTTTACGTCAATCTGTCGCTAAAGTCTTGAATCTGATCACAAATGACCTACAAAAATATTCGATCAATATTTTGCAAGCTTTGACCTCCAGGATACTTTATTCTAATTTAGTCTCTAAATCTTTAGGAATAAAAGCTAATATTAATAAGTAACAGAAAAAAGTAATCATTTCATATTATTTATGTAATATAATTAACCTTTAAAATTAAATATGCTTAATATAAAAGTTGTTATAAAATAAGTTATAAGTACATAACAGAGAGTATTTTTATATTGCAACTAGCGGCGCCCCACGGTTTCACACGTGTAGTTCTCGTTCCCGTAGGAATATGGGGATAAAATTATAATAAAAACCTTCCCACTGAATCAATCTATCTATTAAAATAAACCGCATCAAAAACCGTTGCGTAGTTTTAAAGATCTAAGCATAAATAGGGACAGAGAAAGCTACTTTGTTTATACTATGTAGTGATACATCATACGATCTTATGAAGTCATATCAAAAGCAATTCTTTTACTATGTTTTTTTGTTATTATCTATTTAGAAGTATGCGTCTGCCTACCACATAAGTGAAAGATTAGCCGAGTGTGGTAATTACGCCTATTTCTCGTCACTGTGCATAAATCTAATCCTACTAATATTATAAAGGCGATTTGTTACTCTTTCACGCAAAAACTACCGAACTGATTAAATAAAATTAGGTAGGTACAGATGTTCCTTATAAATAAGAATACTTATAACTTTTTATCCTGAAATTCCAACGGGATTGGGATTTGCGTGGGTAAACCACAGGGCACAGTATCTAACACATAATACATACCTTCAATGAGAGTTACTTAGGCCCTTTATTACGCGATACTTTATATTATTTTTCTTGAACCAAAAATTTAAGCAGAGGCTTCAGGCTGTGCAGGTGCACTTAAGACACTAAAGTACCCATATAATAACACTAGCTCTGCCCCGCGTGTTTTACTGGCGTAAATTCTAATCCCGTGGGAATATTGGAATAAAAAGTGTCCTAGGTGTTGGAATAAATAATTGGAATAAAAAAAAATCATGGTTAAAAGAAACATCTTACTAAATTATTATAATTAACGGGATATTTACCAACCTATATTATTTTGACGACCTTGATGGCAGAGTGGTCACCATGCCGGACTGCCATCCGTAAGGTTGCGGGTTCGATTCCAGTGCGGGGTAAATATTTGTGTGAAACACAAATGTTTATCTCGGTTTGCGTGTGAACGAGTGTGTGCATAGTTTCTGATACCCTACATAAAAGTTTAGAACTTAGGGGTCAGTTACTATAATGAGATGATGGAGTGAACATGTATGTTATGTTATGTATAATTACGTTAAGCGCATCCAATATAAAATATTTTGAGGGCTGTGTTGTGAAAGCTTGGTTCGGCATGCATGAAAATCAACCTGCTAGCAAATGAAGCTTCAAGCTTTCACGTTTTGTGTAACGAGAAGGTATTATTACCCAGTGAACCTGTGTAGGGCGTTTCGATACGACAGCTTTATACTAGGTAGCTAAAAGCGTGACTTTGTGGGGGTTCGAGTGTGTGATTTTAAAACACTACTTTTTGCCCGCGAAATAATAAAAAACGTGTGGCACTCGGGGACTGCCGCGGTAAATCTATTGCATAGCAATTTTATCAACTTATTGTTTTTTTATTTTTGTATTGCAATCCTAACCTTAGAAATTTTGATGTCGTACTTGGGACTTCATACTAAAAAAACTTTGTCTAAATTACTATAAAAACTTTTTGGAAAATTTACAAAAAAAAGTTTTCGTTAATAAAATAATAAAAACGTGAGGTTTTTTTTCGTTACGGAATTTCTGGATTCGGTCCCCGCGCTCAAGGCCTTCCATAGAAGCTATGCAATAGCTTAAAAACAAACCTCATTTTTATTTCTGTACAAATTAAAATTATAACGATAGTTTTCACTTAATAGACATCAATTATTGAAATAACCATGTTAACTGTCAGATTTTACAGAAAAACTACAACACCTACAGATTTCATATATGTATAACAAACTTACTTATTTTAATTCATATGCAGATAATCGTTAAAATATTATTTTGTAACTAAACTTAAAATAAACAAGAGGTTTGTAGCCACGCTTGCAGTTAGGGCTAGCTAAGCGTTTTGTGGAATTATTTCACGGAAAAACTACAACACCCACAGATTTGACATTTAACATAAGTAGTCATTTAAATTCATGTCTAGCTAAATGTGCATAAAATCTTTAAATATTATTTGGTAAATGAAATAAATAGGGGGTAGGTAGCCACGGCCACGCTGTAACTAACTATTTTAGCAAAAAGAATAAAAACGGTTTCAAAACTAATATTTAATCATATTTTTTTTCTTTTAACTGTCTCGTTTCGTTATTGACAGTAAGTTGTATTGATTAATGACTATCGATATAAATATAAACACTGCACTTCACTACGGATTGTGCTGTGGTGTTTGAAATGTTGCAATTATGACCTTGACACAGCGAGGCCACACCATAACAATGTCAATTGATTATCAGTAAAAAAAACTTTAAAAAAAAATCTACTAGCAGCGCCTCGCGGTTTAGCCTGCTGCGTATCAAAAACTACACTCACACACAAATTCATACATTCATTCTCATAAAGTTCTCATACACATTTAGATCGAGATAAATATTGGTGGATCACATCCAATGATCACATCACACAAATATTTATCTACCACACACGGGAATTGAATCCGCTACCATTTATTAGGCATTCCGACATGATGGCCACTTTGCCACTCGTCATATCACATTATCTGAAAGAAGGAGGAAGGATATTTTTATAAATGATTTTTTACTTTACTTTCCGGGTAATATTTTTTTTTAATTGAATAGGCAAGTTATTGTGGCAAGTAGGTAAATACATAGGTACCTGCAAAAAATACTATCAAAGAGAATAATCACTATTCTTTTTTTTCCTAATAACACTGTTTATACAATTTATTTCTTTCTTTATTATCTCGCAATCTCATCAATTTATTAAGGATATTTTTCAAACTATTTATGGACCTCAAAATCTTTAGTCAGTTAAGTATGTCACTCCCCCCTGCGAAAAATATACTTTTTTTTTTTATTTATTTAAAAATTTAAAATAACTTAAATAACAGAATACAGGCCATAAATCCCAAGGATTTGTCAGGCGTGAAAACTTAACCCTCTTTCTGGGCGCAATCGGCTAAAAATTTAATAAAATTAAAATTATCACAAGAAAATTAAAAATAAAGCTACAGACAACGCCATCTAGCGTAGGACAAGAAAATTTTTATGTTGTGGGGTTTCACCAAGGTTTCACTTGCCTGTTCTTTCTATTTTGGTACGTTATAGTAAAATGTACTTTATTGCTGGAATATAAGGTTTAAATTTGTTATAATGTTGTAATGAAGTACTCGTTCCAGAGAAGTTTGTGGACAATCATTATCATTTACAATGACATTGACATCAGATGATAAGTCAATAAGGTTATGCAAATTAATTATCATTTCGTTTTTTATTTGTAGATCGTAAGTTAATTTATATTTACTAAATGAACAAATTATTAAAAGATAGCGTCATGACGCCGGAAATGCGCAAGTGGCATTCTGCATTCATCACTTGCGCAACACCTCGGTTTACTTAATTTCTAATTATCTATGGTCGTTTATTTTAAAGAAGCAATAAAATTCTTGTTGAACTGCTACTACAAGTAATAATTTGAAACAGAATGATTATATTTTTACGACATTTTTTATTTTAGGCTGTTTAAATAGCTGAAAATTCTATTTTATGATAACTTGAGGCAGTATATTAGATTGTTATAGTCCAGAAAAAGATGTTGCCGATTCTTATTTTGTCTATGACGTATTTTGATACTGGCCACATTTAAAAGTACATATTCAACTCGATCATGTAATCGATTATAGTACTATTTATATTATTTATTTTTCCTAACATATCGATATTTTAAAATAAGAAATTACAAACAAAAAAATAAATTAAGTGACTCATTTCATTACATAATTTATTTTGTAATCCGTACATTTTCTGTATAACTAATGTATTCAATTATATTTCAACTTAGCAAAAAATATTATAATTATATTAAATTCCGTGTACTCAATTTATAATTATTATGTATTTCAAATAATCGATTTTATTTTTTTAATAATCGTATCAAAAATCGATATCGGAGAAATCATTATATTCAATGTTGCCAGTAACAACTTTTGCCGCCCAAATTACATCACCATTTCATGGCACGCGTTTGACGCATTTGTTAAATTTTTCGACTTTTCGTGACAGCACGTCATTTTCGACATTTGATTGATAATTTTGCAAGGGATCCATCAAAATTAGTTTGTTTGAAAGCTAGTTTACGCGCTAAATGTGATTTTAATATAATTTCTATCGATAACGAGGATGTGAGAGTGCGGAGTCCATTTTTGGTTAGAAGCCTTTCCTCCACAATGACTGACCAAAAGTGTGTTGTCGAAGGCTGCGATTTGGAATACGATGTCGTCTGCAGCTTTTCGTTCTACAAGTAAGTCTGTTTTCATCCCTGTAGCACCTTTTTAGGGCTCCCGTAAAGTTAATACTACATACGCTATGATACGCCTCGTCTATGGCAAGCGCCCAATGACCTCGTAATAAGGTTGAACACAAAAAGGTTTTAATTTGTAAACATAATTCAGATTTCACAACATCCAATGATTATTTGTATTATTCATACATATTGGAGCAGATTTTACATATTCTTGTTCTATTTTTGTATTTCGAGTTGGAATTTTCAATTATCCTCTTTGTATTGGGCTTAAAATCTACATTTTTAGCCTTAAAATGGCTACTTTTGTAATCTGAATATAGTTACTTATATTTGTGTATATCTACTCAATTCTTCAATACATTTGTACTATATTAATACCAATTAAAGATACATAATTATTGATTATTATTATAGAAAGATATTAATAAATAATCCATAATTATAGTAGCCTACAGACAAAATGTGTTTTCTGCTCACAAGTTTGTTAATAAGTAGTAGATTTTTAGTTATAATAGTATTTTAGTGAATAATTATGGTGTTTCACGGATAGGATCATGTTTTAGGGTAGATCACAATCTAATTCAATTCAAATAATTAAATAATAATTCAAATATTTTTTGTTACCATAATGTTGTACAAAGGTGATATTTGAACCTCTAAGGGATTTATTTTCATATTTTTTTTTTTTTTTAATCCAATATTGTCCCATTGCTAGGCAAAGGTCTCCCACAAACACTTCCAACCATCCCTATCCTTTGCTTCATAAAATCTTAATAAAAAATCCAATTTTTTATTCAGTTATGGTCTCTATGAACTTGAAAGTTGTAGGAAAAATGGAGCCCACACTTAGAACAACAGCTTGAGGCAAATACCTACGTCTCTGTGGGCCGATCTGTCTATTTAGCGTTGACTCCCTCTTTCTAGAGGTTACCTTAGTTAGAAAGAGAGGGCCTGCCCACAGAGAGCACGATAGTGATAAATAGGTTATGCTTTAAGTAGGTATTCGAAGTGTGGACTCCATTTTTACCTACATCTTCATGCTCTATGAAGCACTTATGAATGTCAAATGTGATTCTACCATCAGTCTCTTAAGGCTATCCATTAATAATCCCGGTTATAATGATCATCTGTACCAAATTTCATCTAAATCGGTGCAATAGTTATTTCTAAAGAAAAACAAACAAATCATATCTTTTTATATATGCTCAAAAATAGGTTTACAATTCTTAGTCTTATCTATTTAAATAAGGAATTGGCATATTATGCTTTTATACCTACACTAGCTGTGCCCCGCGGTTTCACCTGCGTAGTTCCCGTTCCCGTGGGAATTTGGGGATAAAAAGTATCCTATGTTCTTTCCCGGACCATAAGCTACCCCTGTACCAAATTTCAAGTCAATCGGTTCAGTAGTTTAGTCGTGAAAAGGTAACAGACAGACAGACAGAGTTACTTTCGCATTTATAATATTAGTTAGGATACAGTCACCTTCGGATAAAAGGTACCCCCTTGGTAATACTCACTTTGGTTATTAATCTATACTAATATTATAAAGAGGAAAGATTTGTTTGTTTGTAATGAATAGGCTCCGAAACTACTGGACCGATTTCAAAAATTCTTTCACTAATGGAAAGCTAATTTATCAGTGCGTGACATAGGCTATATTTTATCCTCGTAATCCCACGGGAACGGGAACTACGCGGGAGAAACCGCGGGGAGCTACTAGTTAAATTTAAAAGGGATAGTACTTTTTAACTGACACTGACCGTACCTATAAAAGTAAAAATGAATTTTCCTTATTTTAATGGATGTCTTTACTTCATCACAAACTCTCATGTCTAGAATATAACTAGAGAATGTACATAATCTCATTAATATTATATACATAATATTGAATTTATTTGCTCATTAATTAATTATTGATAACATTATAATAGAAAATATTTATTAGAAAGTGGTTATATTTAGATTTTATTATCATGCATTGAAATTTCATTTTACTGCATAATATTATATACATCTCTTAATATCGGTCTGTGTGTGTGTGTGTAGTTTCTGATACCCTAGATACAAGCTTCGAGCTTAGTTAGGGGTCAGTTACTGTAATGAGATGATGGAGTGAATGATTATGTTATGTTACTATGTATTCTTTTGATATACCTACTAACTAAGTCTGAAACTTTATAGTTAAACACATCTTTAAAGTTCCTAAGATTAGGACATTCAACCAAACATACTTAATCTTCAGTTCTATTATATAACCCTGGGGTTTAACCCATGTTAGCTCCTCTCCTGTTAGTAGTAGCATGATGATTGATGATATCTGGGGGCACGGCAGTGCCCCCCGCCAAGTCGAGCGCGAAGCAAACACTGCCGTACCATCCTTTACAGGAACCCTTTCGCCGCATTTTCAGGCCTCTATTTGAGAACCTTTGGATAAACCCAGAACGCTGAAATTTTCGTCATCCAGTAAGCTATACAATCACATACTTAAAATAAAATTTCAAGTCTGTAGGTCATTTAGATCCGAAGTTAAGCGAATGCAAAGTTTCGTATTTAAGACACTCACTCACTCACTCACGATCATCAAAATAGAACTAGTACTTCCCATAAACCTAGAGAGCTGAAATTTGGTACAGAGTTAGGGTTTAATGGCCACATATAGGGAAAACTATAAAAACTAGGATAATCGAACGGGAACGGGAATTATACAGGAACGGAAACGGGAATTGTAACTCAAGAACGGCTGAACTGATTTGGCTGGAAATTGGTGGGGAGGTAGCTTAGAACCAGGAAAAGGACAAAGAATAACTTTAATCCCGAAATTCCCACGGGATTGGGAACGGGAATTTAAAAATCAAGAACGGCTGAATTGATTTGGCTGAAAATTGGTGGGGTGGTAGCTTAGAACCAGGAAAATGACGTAGGATACCTTTAATCCCGAAATTCCCACGGGATTGGGAACGGGAATTTATAACTCAAGAACGGCTCAACTGATTTGACTGAAAATTGGTGGGGAGGTAGCTTAAAACTTTGAGAAAAACATAGAATACTTCTAATCCCGAAATTCCCACAGGATTAGGAACGGGAATTTATAGATCAAGAACGGCTGAATTGATTTGGCTGAAAATTGGTGGGGAGGTAGTTTAGAATCAGGAGAAGCACATAGGATACTTTTTATCCCGAAATTCCCACGGGAACGTGAACGGGAACTACGCGGGTGAAATAGCGGGGCGCTTAGTAATAAAATACTACTCCTAGAAAGAAAAAAATGTGTCAAATAAGAAAATCTAATAAAAAAAACAATATAAACACGTTTCAACAAAAATAAATGAAATCCCACCAAAAACATTCTGTAAAAAACTAGCCAAGTCTCGATGGAGCTGCTTGTTTATCTCTAAAAAGTAATGAAATCTAGACAAAGTTGTGCCAAGTGTAAGGTTCCTTACCGCGATTTCTTTATTACTATAGTTATTGTTGTGTGACTTGGCCGTTGAAGGATACATATATATAACCTACTAGCAGCACCCCACGGTTTCACCATCATAGTTCCCGCTCCCGTGACAATGCAGGGATAAAATTATGCTAAAAACCTTCCTCTTGAATCACTATCTATTAAAAAAACCGCATCAAAATCCGTTGCGTAGTTTTAAAGATCTAAGCATACATAGGGACAGAGAAAGCGACTTTGTTTTATACTATATAGTGACTAAATTATATAGTCCTAGTATAATTTGTAAACAAGCATAGGTACTTGTGTTTCGTTTAAGACCATAATTGACTTTAATAGATTTCCTTGCCTTATCATTCATCTATGGAACGTTACTGTTATATATCTACTATATAAAAGTAAGTCGGGTTTTCCTTCCTGACGCTATAACTTGAGAACGGCTAGACCGATTTGGCTATTTTTTTTCTTTTGTAGTTTTCTAATACTCTGTAGAAGGTTCTTATGTAAAAAAAATCTGGAAAATTGTACCCGTGCGAAGCCGGGGCGGGCCGCTAGTGTTTTATGTAATAAGTATACAATGTATGTACATTCAGCATAATAAATAGTTAATTTATGTATTGGCAAGTCATAAAATTCTAACTTCCTAATCCTTACTAATATTATAAATGCGAAAGTAACTCTGTCTGTTACCTTTTCACGGCTAAACTACTGAACCGATTGACTTGAAATTTGGTACAGGGGTAGTTTATGGTCCGGGAAAGAACATAGGCTACGTTTTATCTCGAAATTCCCACGGGATCGGGAACTACGCGGGTGAAACCGCGGGGCACAGCTAGTAGTTAATATTTTTGAGATTTTTACATACAACAATTTTAATTCGTAATTTAAAATACTGTGGAAATTTTGGGATAAAATTGAACAATACAACACAAAATATATTTTTAAAGAGAAACCATGCACACAGCTCGAAACACAAACCATACGTTTTCCTTATCTATAGACATGTTCTGATAAAAATAGTGAAACTATTAAAATTGTTTATTTTTAACAACAATTTTTGATCGAAAAAAATCTTTCGTTAAATATTTTTTCCCCTCTTAATAAGGCAGTGGCCCCACCGCGGGCGAGTGAGCGATGAACTATCGGCGAGTTTCTCGACCAAGAAAAGGACAGTGAATGTACATTCCGTGTAAACGAAAGAGATGCATGCATATATTAATAGTTACTCGTCCGTGGCGGGACCACTGCCTAAAGTATGTAGCTGAAAAGTAGCTGCAAAATTGGTAGCTGCAAACCGATTTACGCGAGCAAAACAGCGCCGCTCTTCTATACATATTATACTAGCGGCGGCCCGCGGTTTCACCCGCGTAGTTCCCGCTCCCGTAGGAATATGGGGATTCTTCTTCTTCTTCTTTCGTGTCAATGGCCACAAAAAGGATAAATCTATACTTAACTAAATATTCCCGGACCAAAATCCAGCTCAGAACACGCCGCCAGAAGATGGCGCTGATTCGATCCCATACAAATCTGCGTTATCGTAACGTTAACTTTTCCAAAATAAAACTCGCACCAGGCACACTGAAGGATTTTTTTTAAACTGTCTTGTTACTAGTAATTTCGGAGACCATTCAATAAAAAAAACATTTTTTTTCTCCTTGTAATATCAGTATGAGAGTTGGAAATGTTTGGGGCTTTACCCGGCAGCGCTGGGCAGAAAAAAATACTATAGGAATCTTATACATAAAGTTCTCGTGTCACAGTTTTCGTTGCCATACTCCTCCGAAACGGCTTGACCGATTCTCATGAAATTTTGTGAGCATATTCAGTGGATCTGAGAATCGGCCAACATCTATTTTTCATCCCGAAATTCTCACGGGAACGGGAACTACGCTTGTGAAACCGCGGGGCGCAGCTATTATAGATATAAAAATCAGTTTCAATAAAGATGTGATTTTGTCAACAGCGCAAACATTTCGACCGACAACGACAACAAGCGACAAGACTGGATAGATGGCGCTATGCACGACGAGAGCGAATGCCTCTGGCGGCATGTTAGTCTGCAATTGTGCGGGTAAGATACTAACTACCCAGTGGTGTAACTATAATATATACAAATACAACATTTTTTATTTGTGACCAAGTTAGCTTACAATGACTTACAATTAAAAAGTTGATAAAATAGTGGCCACAAAACGGTAGCAACTCAGCATGATGCTGGACTATTTGCATAGACCAGCGCTGGTCTTCCGCTGCAACCGGTTGGCGGAGTCACGCTACGGCAACAAACAGTACATATAAGCAAGCACACGTTTGAGTGGATAATGTATAACATGAGTGGCAAAAAGCCTACGGCCTGACGAGGCCCCCGGCACGAGTGGTTGCGAGCTCAAAAGTGACATTAAATTTACCAAATTTTGGACCCTTTGCCTGGGGGGGGGATACTCAGATGGTATAGTCACGCCACTGACTGACACTGCAATTACCGTCTCACAAAAGAAGCCCTACTACTAAGATAACTCAATGTTATCTCCATAGATGTCACTAGCGGCTGCTACAGCCACAATGGTGGGCCAAACGAGCGTAATTTTGTGAGTTGTAAGTCGCGAAATTGGCTTAGGTGGCTACTCAGCCACTAAAAACTCACCCACTGGGTGAGTAGCCACCTTGTGATTTTCTTAGTGGTCATCTCAGCCAGTACTTTAGCCGATTGTGGGTGAGCCAACTACTCCAATTTTTGGACGTCGTCCTCTCACCTACTTTATAAAACTTAACCTGGGAGACCGTACTAAGACTGTCAAATCTTACATTGTTTAGATATATCGCGCGATTTTGGGACAAAAGTACCAGGCAAACATGGGTTATTAGGAGTTTTACATACAATTTTGTTCGAGATTGATTCGAGAAAGCGTTGGCGGGACGATCTAGCTACCTTCGACAGTAGTTGGTGGAAGACTGCGAAGGATAGGGATGGTTGGAGGTGTTTGGGGGAGACCTTTGCCCAGCAGTGTGACAATATAGGTTAACAAAAAAAAAAGTATTATATCCGTTGTCTAGTATCCATAGTTGTTTCAGCGTCAGATAAAAGGTACCGTCTCCCTTGGTTGGCAATACCAAAGTGAGTAAGTGATAACTTTTATCTGACGTTTACTGTACAAGCTTTACTTAAAGCCGCGAACCCACCGCCACGCACGCTACGCCCACGATCCACGCAGCTCAGCTACGTTGAGCTATAGCCGAGTCAGACACGAATGTATCAATGACGTCATTTTCGTGCGTAGCGTGTGCGTGTACTTTGGTGGGTTTGAGCCTTAATTTGGGACTAGATGGCGATGTGTGTTATTCAGATATTTATTATTGATTTTCCCTTAGATACCATTTCGAACTGGACAACCAAGGGCTCTGGATCGACTCGCCGATGTTGCCAGAGCTACTCACCCTACAAGACAAGAATCCACCTCTAACCCCGGACCAGAAGAAAAGTAAGTGTTGCCCTATCTGTCTACAAATTAAAAAATGTAGAATAACTGACAAAAATTATTAAAAAACATCACTGCTGTTCAATGATAAATGTCAACATCCTAATCCTAACTAATATTATAAATGCGAAAGTAACTCTGTCTGTCTGTTACCTTGTCACGGCTAAACTACTGAACCGATTGACTTGAAATTTGGTACAAGGGTAGCTTATGGTCCGAGGATAAACATAGGCTATGTTTTATCCCGAAATTCCCTCGGGAGCGGGAACTACTGGCCTATGTTCATCCTCGGACCATAAGCTACCCCTGTACCAAATTTCAAGTCAATCGGTTCAGTAGTTTAGCCGTGAAAAGGTAACAGACAGACAGAGTTACTTTTGCATTTATAATATTAGTAAAGATTTAAATTATTTATTACTTATGCGTATAACTGATATTAGTCGAATTCTACGACTAGTTTCAGCCACTAATCTTCAGTAGCATACGCCTGAAACTTAGTTATTACATAATAATATATGGAACAATCTTTACTAAACATCTTAATCGTATCGTATAGTCGTGTAGATTTGTGCGTGATAAACTTACGTTACATCAATACAAACTTATGCATTTATAATATAAAATTAAAAATTCAAATAACCCCCAACACAATTACTTTCAAAACCGGGTCAACCGATTTTCATCAAATATGTCTAAGAACACTCGCACGTAAGTCCGCTTTAATACAATAAAAAAATCGGTTCATCCGTTCGGGTGCTATGATGCCACAAACAGACAGATACACACACACACACACACACATATACACACATGACAGACACGTCAAACTAATAACACCCCTCTTTTTGCGTCGGGGGTTAAAAATGGTAGATTTATGTATTGATTTACCTAAAAGTAAATACTTATAATACGATCCGTGTTTTGCCAAAGTCTGCAATTATCGTATTTACTCTCAAGTTAGAAAGAAAGAAAAAAGGGTATTAGGACGAAGCGAATCCTTTACAATTTAACAATTATTACAGTTTTGTAGTACATTTTACGGAAAAACTACAGCACCTACAGATTTGATATTTAACATTATTTCATGTCCAGCCCCTCTAGCTTGACTGTGCGTGATAAAATATATCGACACCACGAAATAATATCGATTTCGCGTGCTAGGTACGATATGATAAAATTAAATATGGCGTCTATATTTATTATATTTTGACAGTTGGATGTCGTTATATAGCTATATCGATTTCGAGAGCATGACCAAATGTTGCCTTCTGGATGCCGTAGGATCACCCTTTCTCTACCTAACTTAGGGCTTGCGCTAGATATATGAAAATATACATCATTATCAAAGAGTATTATATTTAACTAGCAGCGCCCCGCGGTTTTACCCACGTAGTACCCGCTCCCGTGAGAATGCGTAGCTCGTAGTATCATACAATCTCGGCACAATTCACCATCGTGTGTTAAAAAATTAAGTAACAGCGCCATCTATTGGTAGGATTTGTGACTACAAAAAGTTACAATAAAACATACGATTACTTATACACAATCCCATGGGAATTTCGGGACAAAAAGTATCCTATGTGTTATTCCTAGTTATAAGGAACATCTGTACCAAATTTAATCTAAATCGATACAGTAGTTTTTGCGTGAAAGTGGAACAAACATACAAACTTTCGCATTTATAATATTAGTAGGATTTTGACAAAGTACCGTTGGTTGCAGACTCGCAGAAGGCAACGCCGGGCTACCAATCGCTTTTCGAAAAGTTTGTAGGAAAATGCCCAAAAGGTACGCGGAATACGTTTGATATACAACCGTAGTGTAGTTTGAATACAGTTCAAAATGTAGTAGTTGCAATTTTGATTGTTAGGTTTGATTATGGCCTGGGTATGCCAAGCCCTTCTGGCTGGGAGAGCCCTACATGCCCCGGGGGCCCTCCCAATATCGGCTTACGGTGGTAAGCAGTTCTATGCATTTTCACTGCGTTAAAAAAAAAGGGTTATGACTTAACTTGATGAGCTTTAATAAATAAACTCAAGGAGGGGGGCGCCGCCTTTAGTGCGGGCCCGGCGTTGGAGTGCCGTAGTAGTAATCCCCCTCGGGATCCTACGGCACCCCAATGTAACGCGGACGGAAGTCGCTGTGTTTTTAGTGGATAGGCCCAGCCCTTCTGGCTGGGAGAGCCCTACATGCCCCGTGGGTCCTCCCAATATCGACTCACGGTGGTATGTATGCAGTTCTATGCATTTTCACAAAAAAGTGTTATGACTTAAATATACTTACGAAAAAACTGAAATATGACGTTGCAGTATATATAAATACTTCTAGAAAACAAAATGGTGTGCATAGCGTATTTCTACCATACATTAGTGTATATAGGATGGTAGAAGCAGCGAAATGTCCCTTTAGGGGGCGTCCATTAATTACGTGAGGTGTTCTAGGGGGGAGGGGGTCAAGCTAAATCTTTCCAAATATCACTTAGGGGGAGGGGGGGGATCTTGGCAAATATCACGTAATTTGTTTTCTCCCAGAAAATGGTGTAAAATTGCGTGAAAAAATATTTCTAGGATAAAACATGGTCAAATCTGAGAAAACAGTATTTGAGATGTAGCGCTCGATTGTTTTTCTTAACAATCCAACACGTTTACAGTTCAAATAGAAGTTTTGAAGAATCTCGCGTGAGATTAGGGGAGGGGGAGGGAGTTGAAGAAAATCTTACGATATCTCACCAAGGGGGGAGAGGGGGTCGAAAAATTGTCAAAAACGCCTCACGTAATTTATGGACGCCCCCTTACACAAATCATACACAAATACAAATCACATATCTCTAAAGAAAAGTCGTTTTCTGAATTTATTCACAACTAGTTGTGTCCCGCGGTTTCACCTGCATAGTTCCCGTTCCTGTAGGAATTTCGGGATAAAACATAGCCTATGTTCTTCCCCGGAACATAAGCTACCCCTGTACCAAATTTCAAGTCAATCGGTTCAGTAGTTTAACCGTGAAAAGGTAACAGACAGACAGAGTTACTTTCGCATTTATAATATTACTAGCTGTGCCCCGCGGTTTCACCCGCGTAGTTCCCGATCCCGTGGGAATTTCGGGACAAAAAGTATTCTATGTTCTTTCCCGGACCATAAGCTACCCCTGTACCAAATTTCAAGTCAATCGGTTCAGTAGTTTAGCCGTGAAAAGGTAACAGACAGACAGACAGACAGAGTTACTTTCGCATTTATAATATTAGTTAGGATTAGGATATTAGTAGGGAAGTAGGGATTGTACCTATAAATCCTGACTAATAAAAAAATACTTTGCTAGTACAACGGTAGTTACGTAATTATGAGTCAAACAGACAGAAAATTAGGGAGATATAATACAGCAATTTGTTCCCTTCTTATATTGTGTGAATAACCACTAAACCGCTACTCGGTTAATACTGTTGCAAGCGCCATGATCACGGATGAACATGGCGCTTGCAACAGCGTCGAAATATCGGAAACTCGAAACAAATAATATACATAGTAAATATCCCGTTAATTATAATAATTTGAGTGCTAATAACCATGATAACTATAAAAATACTATTTCTTGTCACAGTTGCTGAGGTGATCAAGGATGAACACAACTACAGCGCTCAGCCTCCCAAGGAAGAGGTCCCTGAGAACATATCGCGGCTGAACGTCCGCCAACTTGTTGATACGCTTGGATATTTGTAAGTATAACATAATATATTTATTACTAGCGGTGTCTCGTGGTTTCACCCGCGTGGTTCCCGATCCCGTGAGAATTTCGGGATAAAACATATCCTATGTCCTTTCCCGGACCATAAGCTACCTCTGTACCAAATTTCAAGTCAATCGGTTCAGTAGTTTGGCCGTGAAAAGGTAACAGACAGACATACAGAGTTACTTATTTATAATATTAGTTAGGATTTAAACATTCATTCATCGTATCCGGTTCAAATATCCTCAAATTTTATCTCTCCAAAAAGTAGCCACCCCCACCGCACTACTACAGACCCCCATTCCAATGATTATAACATAATCATTCACTCCATCATCTCATTACAGTAACTGACCCCTAACTAAGTTCGTCACTTGTATCTAGGGTATCAGAAACTACGAAACTAGATCATCATCACGCCTACCCTGAATTAGGGTGATTAGGCCTTAGTCAACCACGCTGGCCAAGTGCGGGTTGGTCGACTTCACACACAACCTTAGAATTTCTTCCCAGGTGTGTGCAGGTTTCCTCACGATGTTTTCCTTCACCGTAAGAGCGTCGAAATTAACGTACATATGAATTCGAAAATTGAAAACACATTGGTACGTGGCGGGACTGGTGGGGTTCGAACCAGGCACCTTCCGATCGGACGTCAACGGCCTTAACCCCTGCGCCATCGACGCTCTCAACTAGATATTGTGGGTATACTGTAGCGGCCAGTAAATAGCTAGTTTCTCCCCAAACAATGGCCCATCTTTTAAATTGCCGTGCGTGTCTCTACACCTGCATACACGACCTTTACAAGGCCACTGATAGTGCCATATCGGTGGCCGAGTTCTGGTCCTCAAAAATATGAGACGACACGCAAAGAAGAATCTAGTAAATAATGTATTATATTTGCAGGTCCCTAAAGAACCTGCAGCGGAAGCAGCTGTGGGTGGTCAAGGTGGAAACAGACAAGGCAGAGGCTTCTATCACTCAGTCGGAGCAGGTCATCACCAAGATGTCTGACCCGAGGCAGATTATTGAGGTATGTATTACATGGTACTAATAAGGTCTTAGCCTATTTCACCATCTTCAAGTAACATTCCGAGTAGGTACTCACATGTTTTGTCTTTGTCACTTGATAATAAAGTAAGAGAGAGAGACAATGGTATGTTACTTGATGAGTAACTTTACTTGAAGGTCGTGAAATAGGCCCTTAGTGCTAAAAAAGGTTACCGATTCTTTTTATGAAATTGTTATAGATTTCGCCATTGTAAACACTAAAACCGAAACCCGCCGAAACCCTGGATATATATGATCAGTCTGACATGAAATTTTATTATTGACATGTTGTACAGCTCAATCCTACTAATATTATAAAGGCGAAAGTTTGTATGTATGGATGTTTGTTACTCTTTCACGCAAAAACTACTGAATGGATTTTAATGAAACTTTACAATAATCTTGCTTATACATCAGAATAACACATAGGATACTTTTTATCCCAAAATTCCCACGGGAACGGGAACTACGCGGGTGAAGCCGCGGGGCGCTGCTAGTTTGTATATAGAGTTACCAAGTTTTCTGTTCCGGCGGCTAAACTTGGAAGCTCCTATTGTCATATTGACTATAATGTCATATGGATACATTTTCAATAAACTGACAACCAAAGGATGCGATTACAGCGACGCTGTCACCGGAACAGAAAACTTGGCGACTCTGTACCATACTGTCGCTAAATACTATATTGTCTACTGCATGTCTGTATTTATACGTATTCGTAAGGTTCAATCCATCATCTCATTACAGTAACCGACCCCTAACTAACTTTGTAACTAGGGTAAATTTCTAAACTACGCGTGTGGGCGTAGTTATACATATAATTCCAAAATATTAAAACAAAATTACATTTCCAGATAATACCTCAAACGACCTCAGCCGAGCAAACAACCAACCAGGAAGTCTACACTGTCATGGAAGACTCCGCAATCCCTGACAACTTCATATACGAGATCGCTGAAGAGCAAGAAATATCTATGGACGAAGTGAAAGAGATACCTGCCTCTGAACATAAGAACTGGACTGTCAACATTATACCGGAGGAAAGTAAGCCGAAATACGCTTACATAAAGCACTGTAGTACAGGCAAAAAGAAACGACACTTCACCGCTGACATGAGCGAGATAACACTACAAGGAGACTTTGAAAATTACTACATATTGCCCGATATCGATCCTTCGTCTGGAGTCGAAATAACAACCAGCTACGAGCCAGAGAACTACATAGTCGAAGAGTATGAACATTTGATGCTCGAAGAACGTCCCAAGAAACGAGGCAAGCAGGATAGTGAGAAGAAGAAGCGCAAGAAGGTGGCTGTTAAAGAGGAACCGAAGGAGATACAGCTGACTTCCGAAGATGGTACGGATTGGGTGATTGATAACAGCATGGTGTACGAGGAGACAGAAGAATATGATGATAAGAAAGCAGCGGCCAGAGTGAGAAGAAAAAATAAGAAATATCTAGGGTATGATTTTGTTACTTAAGTTCTTACTGTTGGAGTCAGTATTTGATTTTTATGGACGCTTTTTTGTAGTATACAGGTTATTTTCTGTGTTCTAAACCTTAATCTCATTTTTCATAAAATCACTAGCAGCGCCCCGCAGTTTCAGTCGCGTAGTACCCGCTCCCGTGAGAATATAATTACACCAACAACTTTCCTCTTAAGGGACTAGACACACTTATTCAGCTCCATTCAGCGTTTGTCCATACAAAACAACGATTTTGTATGGAGACGCGTACGCATCCATTCAGCTGAATCGTCTCCATACAAAAAAACGATTTTGTATGGAGACGCGTACGCATCCATTCAGCTGAATCGTCTCCATACAAAACAACGATTTTGTATGGAAACGCGTACGCATCCATTCAGCTGAATCGTCTCCATACAAAACAACGATTTTGTATGGAGACGCGTATGCATCTATTCAGCTGAATCGTCTCCATACAAAACAACAATTTTGTATGGAGACGCGTACGCATCCATTCAGCTGAATCGTCTCCATACAAAACAACGATTTTGTATGGAGACGCGTATGCATCTATTCAGCTGAATCGTCTCCATACAAAACAACAATTTTGTATGGAGACGCGTACGCATCCATTCAGCTGAATCGTCTCCATACAAAACAACGATTTTGTATGGAAACGCGTACGCATCCATTCAGCTGAATCGTCTCCATACAAAACAACGATTTTGTATGGAAACGCGTACGCATCCATTCAGCGAATGGAGCTAAATAAATGTGTGTAGTCCCTTAAACAACATATTTAATCAGATATCCCATATCTAATTGGGATCGGTTTTTAGTTGAACCAAAATTGGTGGTCAGTATTTTACTTACAGCAACTGCTATCAGACCTTCACAACACAGGGAAATATGTCATTTTTGGTTAAACTAAATATTAGACATTTGAGGGCTCCATTTTTATACATATAAAGAAAGAAAGAAAGAAAACATTTATTCAGACTCCAATACAGAGAAAAAAATAAAAAGGAAACAAAATAAAAGGTGTGCTGAAATGGTGACTACATTAACCTTCGAACTGTATCAGTAATGAGAAAATTAACCGACTACTACAAAAAAGTATTATGTATTATAAACGTGTGTTTTATTAGTGTATAGATAGATTTTTATGTATAATTTTGTTTTTTTTTTCTTTGTAAATGTGTTCTTTCGCGTTTATTTATACTTTAGTAGAACATTTGTGTGAATATTATATCTATACTAGCTGCGCCCCGCGGTTTCACACGCGTAGTTCCCGTTCCCGTGGGAATTTCGGGATGAAAAATAGATGTTGGCCGATTCTAAGACCTACTGAATATGGTCACAACATTTCATGAGAATCGGTCAAGCCGTTTCGGAGGAGTATGGCAACGAAAACTGTGACACGAGAATTTTATATATTAGAAGATATATAAATTCCTGAAAAATTCTTGTTTGTTATATCTCTTGTTATATCTTAATATAATCTGCTATTTTTATTAAGTAGAAAAAAAAAAAGTATCAATATAATTAAAAACGGTTCAGCTATGGCTAGAAAACAGTAATTTCTAAATATTGTCTCTTTTACTTATTATTTCACCCGCCTAGTTCCCGTTCCCGTAGGAATATGGGGATAAAATGATGCTAAAAACCTTCCCACTGAATCACTCTATCTATTAAAATAAACCGCATCAAAATCCGTTGCGTAGTTTTAAAGATCTAAGCATACATAGGGACATAGGGACAGAAAGCGGGAAGCACCTTGTTTTATACTATGTAGTGATGAAGGTTTTGATGAACCAAATGAAAATATATATAGGAAGTATAAATAACGCGAAAACGCACATATAATTATAGAAAATAAATTAAATGAATTATTTTTACATTTTAATGTATAAACATGTTCATTTCTTAGTTATTTTTATGGATTTTGTCTTAATAACTATAATATTATTATGATAAACTGACCCCTAACTATATTCATTACCTGTATCTAGGGTATCAGAAACTACGGACACACATTCATACACACAGAGACATATAATCAATCCCTCTATCACCTCATTACACCGACTGACCCCTAACTATGTTCATTACCTGTATCTAGGGTATCACAAACTACAGACACACACATTCATACACACAGACCGAGATAAACATTTGTGGATCACACATAATAACATAATCAATCCCTCTATCACCTCATTACACCGACTGACCCCTAACTATGTTCATTACCTGTATCTAGGGTATCACAAACTACGGACACACATTCATACACACAGACCGAGATAAACATTTGTGGATCACACATAATAACATAATCAATCCCTCTATCACCTCATTACACCGACTGACCCCTAACTATGTTCATTACCTGTATCTAGGGCATCACAAACTACGGACACACATTCATACACACAGACCGAGATAAACATTTGTGGATCACACATAAAAACATAATCAATCCCTCTATCACCTCATTACGCCGACTGACCCCTAACTATGTTCATTACCTGTATCTAGGGTATCACAAACTACGGACACACATTCATACACACAGACCGAGATAAACATTTGTGGATCACACATAAAAACATAATCAATCCCTCTATCACCTCATTACACCGACTGACCCCTAACTATGTTCATTACCTGTATCTAGGGTATCACAAACTACGGAAACACATTCATACACACAGACCGAGATAAACATTTGTGGATCACACATAATAACATAATCAATCCCTCTATCACCTCATTACATCGATTGACCCCTAACTATGTTCATTACCTGTATCTAGGGAATCGGACTACGCACACAGTTGCTCATATTGGGGGCATAAGGGCAAAAACGTCTATGAAAACTATGTCCATAGATACAAAAAAACTTATGTCCTTTGTCTATTCTTGTAAAATAATCCTCATATGGGAAAGAACCCAACTATAATGCCATTTATGCATATCTGTGCCGGTGACAGCGTCTCTGTAATCGCATCTTTTGGTTGTCAGATGATTGTCAGTGTAATGAAAGTGTATACAAATGACATTAGAGTCACAATGACAATAGGAGCTCCCAATTTTGGCCGCCGGAGAAAAGATTGTGGCAAGGATAGGCACTATACCATAAGGGGTTATAAAAAAGAGAAAAAATAACTAATAAATGAACTTTAAAATATAAATTTTAATTTAAATTCGTATCATAAGAATCGAATACTGATTTTTTTTTTTGCAATATTAGATTTGCTTTTTTTTAATAGTTTTAAATATGGCTTGTCTTATATTTTTATTGCTAAGGGATATAATACATTATGTATATTACGGTGTATGTAATATGTTCAGTTTTCTGAGTTGTCATAGTTGAATCGGTAAAGTTTCGGAAGTTTACGGTTTTTTCTTTGTAATAAAAACCGTAGTTTTCCGAAACGTACTTTTTTTGAAGTTAACTAAATATACATTCTGAGTATAAATAAATATTGATTTGCGTACGGGATTGACGGCTTGACCAAACAAGATTATCATCATCATCATATCAACCGCAATTTGACGTGCCCAGCTGAACATAGCTTTCCCCCATTAACTTCCACAGACACACATTTGAAGTTTAAAAAAGTAGATTTAAATGAAATACAAATTAATAATAAAACAACTGACAACTCAAAAAACTAAACTTAACTAAAACACATTATGTTATAATTAAAAAAAAATCATTTTTGTTTTATCATAATATAACTTTTATTGAAATATATGGTATTTTAATGTTTAGTTATAATATTTCGTAGAGCTTTGGTAATTTAATATCAACTCTTTGCTCTTAGAAATAAGGTTTCAAATAAATAACAATATTTATAGTAACTAAACTACTAATGTTTTTCTATTTTCGATTTTATTGCAACGTATAAGAGTTGATATTATATTAGCAGAGATACAGCAGAAACAGACTTGAAAATGAATTTCAACCATTGTCTAGTTAGTCAATCGAAGGTTTCACATTCGATTTTTAAAATAATTTGCGCAAACGTTGCATGCACACGCAAAATACAAAACGCATGTAAATATTGCGTTTTATCGGTAATTTGCGCAATTAGACCTATTTAATCTGGATCATTTGCGAGTTCCAAATATAAAATGTATATTAACGTATTTGTATAGATAGATTATTAAATAAAAAGCTACAATTAGAGGTTCACGAATCGGTAATTTCCGTAAATAAACGGAAATTTCCGGAAAATATTCGGAAAGATCATTATTGAGATAACTTTAAAAGGTTTTCTGCAAGACCTAGAATATATGTAGGTCTTTAAAGCATGCAAAAATATTGGTTTTCTTACATAAACTAATATTTGAAAGTAAGACCTTTGCGGGCCTCTTTAACTGTCCGTAACGACTCTATTACGACCTCGAAGGGGGCAGATGGCACTCTAATAGTGCCAACGACCACCCCCGTAGCGGATCCCAGGGTGGCCGTTGGGATTAAAGAATAATAAAGAGGTTTTAAAGATCTGATACCTGAAGACCTCATAGGACATGAGGTCATGTAACAATCAAATTCTAAAAAAAAAGTATTAAAAATGGATTTTAACCAACGCACATAAAATCCAATTTCCTATGTATTCTGTTATATTTTGTTTTAATTTTAATTAATATTAAGTGAAAAAAAAAGAATTGTACCACAGAGTATGAAGTTTCTGTATCGGTCACTTTAAAAGCATGGAATTACTTAGTCACTCATAGATTTTGAAGCTATTGAGTCACAATCTTTTCTATGCCGGTGACAGCGTCGCTGTAATCGCATGTTTTGGTTGTCAGTTTATTGAAAACTAGCAGCGCCTCGCGGTTTCACTCGCATAGTTCCCGTTCCCGTGGGAATACGGGGATAAAATATAAATAGCCTATGTTATTCAGGGTGAATGTAGCTTTCTAATGGTGAAAGAATTATTGAAATCGGTTCAGTAGTTTCGGAGCCTATTTGTTACAAACAAACAAATCTTTCCTCTTTATAATATTAGTATAGATGTATCCAAATGACATTAGAGTCACAATGACAATAGTAGCTTAAAATTTTAGCCGCCGGCACAGAAAAGATTGTGACTCAATAAAACTTCTTTTATTTGTAAAAATTAAGGTCTCCCTGTATTCTATTATCAAAAACTATACGATAGATAAAACGTTGAAAAAGGACGGATATATCTATTATTATCGGGATAAAAAGAGACAGGTATATTCATTGAAGTCTTAAAAATGGTACATAATAAAATCTTTGACTAATTTGTGACTACTATTTTATATAGATAGGTTTTTCTGGCAAGATTCGTTTGCCTTGCCGTGGCAGTAATCTTGCCGTCATGCCACAGGTTGTTTCATCATATTTGATGGAAAAATAGTTTAAAAACCCAAGTATATAAAATTTGGTGTTATATGTAGGAAATATTATTTTAATAGATTAAAATCAGTTATGTATAATAAAAAGAACCATAGTGCGGGATTGTTGTGTTTTAAAACTTATAAAGGTTTTTTGGCGGTAACAGTGGGTTTTGTAAATGTCAAAATATGGGACTCAATTTTGACAGTAGTGACCACAGATGAAAAATATACGTTCTCATCATTCAAAAAAGTTTTTTTATGAGTCTATTTAGTTCTTGATCTCTTACGAAAGTTTAAAAAAATATATAAGTAAATAAAATTCCACTGTTCCCTCAAAAACCTTTATTTATGCCTTATTTTATAATAATTAATAAAAATAGTCATAATCATGTATTTTGTTAATTATAAATGTAGGTATGGTAAATAAAAATAACGTGTTTGTTTTATTTTCTTTCCTTTATTCCCTGAACTAATCCTTATGTTTAATTTAGAATTTTTAACATATATGTTTAAGTCAAGTCTAAGGCCTAACGCTAAAACACGGGCGGGTGCCGCGGGCCACGAACCGCGAGGGGGCACCCGTCACGAGCGCCCGTCTCATTTAGCGCTGCTATTAGAATTTTAATTTTATTTTTGTTATATAAATTCTATTTTTGTTATATAAATTCTATTTTTGTTATATAAATTGAAATATTGTGTTATTGTTAGATTATATTATTAATTTTAGATATTTTTTCGGTAATTTTGTATTCTTAATGTCATTGTCTATAATTTGACGCATTTTTTACGAATATAAGTTTAATATTATCCAGATGAAATGGAAATTACGATCGAAAAATTTGAAAAATTTGACTTTTTCAAAATATTTTATGATCGAGCGAAGTTGTTTAATTCGTGTTTCCAACCGTATTTTCCAAAAGCTTGATTATTAAACTATAACATACATTTTTATTTATACAAAATTAATAATATTTGATTATTTACTATTGAATCTAAGCGAGGTCGATTTTGAATTTTGCGGAATTTCCTGGGCTTAAGCGTGTACAGTTGTTTCGAGTAGATTACCATGGATTATTTACTAATTTATTATTTGGCAAAAAGACGTCAACGGAAACAACGTCTACTGCCTGAAAAACCCATTCGCGTGTACCCGCCGCATGCACCGGCGCCGCGTGCCCCCCATCCGCCGCGCGTGTGACAATACGTCGCCCGCCGCACGCTGCTCATTCTATTTTCCATTATACACAATATTATACACACGCTGCTGCACGCTCGGCGCGAGTTTTAGCGTTGGCCCTTACAACTGTATTAATATTAAATACTCATAAACTATACACAGCCGATTGCAATAAACTTTTTATTAGTTATGACACTTATGACCAGTCAAGGAACCCAACAGCAGACATCTCTCCCAAGGACAAACTCTCCCTTGCTTGCTCTACATATAAAATAGGGTAGTTTCCTGGGTAAACAAAATGAAAATCTAATTAGTCCGTCAGATAGATTTGGAAAAAAAAAATAGACACGTATTTTTTTGTTTCATCAAATTAATAACTGACATAGCCTTAGGCCGCACTGCGGTTTTATTGCTGCGGTTTTTAACCGCTGGATTTTGTAATTCAAGTAAACTCATACAACTGGTCGCACTAGCGATTTTTAGACGCGACTGATTTAAAAACCGTGAGATGTTACAAAATAGCTCGCGGAAAAAAAACCGCAGTGCGGTCTAAGGCTTAAATAGAACGCATTAATGTTTAGGAATGGGGGCTTGTGACGTCAACTTTAGAATGCTTAAAATTGCAGCAACCTGTGACGTTGCACGAGTTTTCGACGCACTGTATTGTCTTTGATTACATCCTACTAATATTATAAAGGCGAAAGTTTGTATGTATGGATGTTTGTTACTCTTTCACGCAAAAACTACTGAATGGATTTTAATGAAACTTTACAATAATCTTGCTTATACATCAGAATAACACATAGGATACTTTTTATCCCAAAATTCCCACGGGAACGGGAACTACGCGGGTGAAGCCGCGGGGCGCTGCTAGTGACAAATAAAAAAATAAGTATCCCATGTTTTTTGTTGTTTGTGTTGTTTATTGTATTTTCAAACATGACCAGAATATTAAATGGTACTAGCACCAAAAGTATTGTGGGAAAAATAATTTGGAAACTTCACTGTTACTTAAGTAAGTTAAATGATTTATTGATAACTATAGTCCGTCCAAAAAGAGTAGATATTTGTTTCCCAAATACCTAAATAAAAATAAAATATAGTAGATGGATGCAATGTAAACGATATTGTTAGAAAATACTGCGGAAAAATAAAGAGAGAATCTCATGATGCATTTTCCTAGTTAAAATATAACATTTGAATATTCCCGCAACAACCCACAGACAAGAAAGGTCGACAACTATTTTAGTTCTTACTTAAAGTTTTGAGTTAAGATGGCGCTATTGTCGTTAAACAATTTGTTAAGCTATTGCATAGCTTCTATCGAGGGCCTTGAGCGCGGGACCGAATCCAGAAATTCCGTAACGAAAAAAAACCTCACGTTTTTATTATTTTTTTATCGAAAACTTTTTTTTGTAAATTTTCCAAAAAGTTTTTATAGTAATGTAGACAAAGTTTTTATTGTATGAAGTCCCAAGTACGACATCAAAATTCTAAGGTTAGGATTGCAATACAAAAATAAAAAAAACAATTAGTAGCGGCAGTCCCCGAGTGCCACACGTTTTTATAATGAATTTCTTGTAATGAACTAATATCATAATTATTATTTCTTTCATTTAATGTTCTTGTTTTTTACTCCCCAAATGTCGCAATTTTTGAATTTCATTATTATTTAAGTTGTAAATATTTTAGTCATGAGTTCGGAGAAAAGTAAATCATAAATCATAAACTTTATTTGCATTACTAAGTGTACATACATAAAGTTGTTAACATAATATACAAGCACTTAAAACTTAGTAGCCCTTGTCAGGCATAACAAATTTAATGTTAACAATAAAAGTTATTAATCAAAGTAAGATAGTACTTACAAAAACTTAATATTAGACAATTTTAAGTTAAGTATTTATAAAACAAAGAAAGAACAACATAGAATTATATAACAAAGAATCTTGAGTAAATAACTATTAAATATGCTTATAATAACAAAGTAGTTTAAACTTTTAATAAAAATAGAACTTATGACATATATATCGTGGTTATTAGTTTTCATTTTATAGAAATAATAATGCATTTTTTACAACGCTACCTAAAAAGCTTTATTTATTTATTCATTTCGGTCACATCATTCATTCATTCAACGTCCTTTCACTGGTTTCTGCAATCTGTGGTTTGACTGTCAATCTTTCAAAACGCAACGCGAAGTCGTGAACGAATCTCGCGCTCGCGGATTTTTGTATAAATAAAAAACCGAATGGCGTTATTTTAATGTGAAGTTAATGTTATGTGCTAGTGTATTCCTTCAAAATGGCTACAACTCGTAAAAGGAGTAGAAAATCTAAACTAGAAGTCAGAAAAGACGAAGATATTGAAGATGAAATTTTGCAGGTAGAGTCATAAACTCCGTAATTAACTTGCACTACCTACCATTTATAAATTGTGTTCGTATCAACCTCCATTTTGGTTTTAGTTTCATGATATTTTTATTTCATTGCATGTTTTTTTAGACGGATTTATCTAAATTTCTATCAAATAAGTATTATAATTTTGAAACGAAAATTGTTTAAAACAAGTTTACTTAAAAACTAAGCCAACGTGAAACGTACGTAGGTACATGCAAATCGCGCGGCCATTTTGTAATTCGTAAGGGATGATAACGGGTAGTTTTGATGAATAATTTTGTTGGAGTACCTACAAATTACGTTTTGTTTGTTAATATTACATAATTATTTTACCAATTATTGCTTATTAATGACAAAACATGACCTAGTAGAGAATTAAAATATTTTTTTCCCTTATGAATGCTAAAACATCACAGAAGCAAGAATTAAAATGATTTTTTCTGATTCGTGGTAAATTAAATATCAAGGATGTTTAACATCCATTCATAAAACTTTATGAGTATAATAATGTTGCATAGAGCACGAAAAAATTAATGATTTGAAGAAGAATATTTTCTATAATGTGTCATTACGAGTATTATAGTATGTCCTAGGTTCGGTTCCAAGGTCGAACAATGCATGTTTGTTCAATACCAAAGACCTAGATTATGAGATGATCAACTACCTAAAAATTTTCTGAATACATTAGTAATTAAAAAACAACTAAATAAAAAAAAATATTTTTTGATAAAAAAAATTTAAGTCACAACTCCGTTCATAACGACTGCACACTCTTTGCTACACTCCAACCCATTTTTCAGTGAAAGACGCTTAAGCTTTGCAGTGAGAAATTATGTAAAAAATTGTTTCGATAATTAACATTTTTGAGTTATAAAGCTCTATAAACTTACCCACTATATACTGCGGTTTTACCTGCGACCCTGTCGACCAGTATAACTTTATCTTATGTAATTATTAAATTGATTGTAAAATAGGTCACATATTTAACTTGGAGAAAGAATAGAACATTAAATTTTAAGTAAGGAGTTTTTGTGATTTATTTAAATGTTTTGATTTGTACTGTTGCTGTGCCTATAAATAAATAAATAAACAAAAATGTTATACCAACAACTTTCTAATAGAGATAATTGAACCCGTTACTTTTAAGAGTGTCATACTCAATATGGATAGTAATATCAAATTTAATCATAAATGAATTAGGTCCTGTAAATTTTGAATTTATTAAAATATTCAAATCGTTCATTGAATTTCCTATTTATTTATTTATTGTTATGAGATTCAACAGGCATTATAAAACATACAATAATAAGATGAAAAACAGAAAGCCAATTAGAGAATCTCACGGATAACAAACTAATAGAAAACTATAATTTTCAACAAACAAGTTATTTAATATTTTCTATACTAAAATGATATGATGGATGACCTTGATGGCAGAGTGGTCACCATGCCGGACTGCCATCCGTAAGGTTGAGGGTTCGACTCCCGTGTGGGGTAAATATTTGTGTGAACCACAAATGTTTGTCTCTGTCTGGGTGTGTGTGAATGAGTGTGTACGTAGTTTCTGATACCCTAGATACAAGTTACCAACTTAGGGGTCAGTTACTGTAATGAGATGATGGAGTGAATGATTATGTTATGTCAGAATATTTATCAGATATTGTATTCATGTTACTTAATTTATGTATTAAAGGTATTATATATTTATTTATTTATTTTATACATTAAATATCCTTAAATTTAGTACATGGAGGGCTATATACTAGCAAAGCATGTAAGTATTTATACTGATTAAAAGAAAATTAAGTTACATAATTCTGCTTTTGAAAAGTCATTAAAATGTTTATATTTTCAAATTAGCAGCGCCCCGCGGTTTCACCCGCGTAGTTCCCGTTCCCGTAGGAATATGGGAATAAAATTATGCTAAAAACCTTCCCACTGAATCACTCTATCTATTAAAACAAACCGCATCAAAATCCGTTGCGTAGTTTTAAAGATCTAAGCATACATAGGGTCAGAGAAAGCGACTTTGTTTTATACTATGTAGTGATTAGGTAGTTCTGGAACAATAAATATTTGTATTTTGTATTGTATTTGTAATACAATTAAATTTATATTCATCTGTTACAGCCTGCCTTAATCGAAAAAGAAAAGCCGGTCAAAAAAAAGGCACTAAAAGTTACCAAAAGTCCTCCGTACAAAATAAATGTTACCGTTGACATAGAAGAGGTTGATGACTTCTGCATCCAGAAGGAGGATCCAGCACTCCCAAAAACACTTGAAGATGCATTAACAAAGTACCAAGGAAGAGACCTATATCCTATGCTTACAAACACCTACGATGACATTCTAGAAACTTCTAGAGAGACTGTGCTAATTAGTTCTAATTTAGCCGATAAAATAATAGATGTTGGCTTGAGAAATATCATAGGATATTACCGTCATGAGCGTTTACCATTCACTGTGCACGAAGTGTTAATTAATGAAGCAATTGAGGAGTTTTTGTTAGATAGCCGAGAAGGGCCTAAAGCGTTACGCACACCGCTGTTCTACCAATGCTGTCTCTGCTCTCTCGCTTGGTGGCACTTAGAACCTTTTAGAGAGCACATAAAAATCCACGATCCGGACTCCTTTAAAGTTTCCTACAAGTTGAAATTCGAAGAAGTATTTATAGTAGCAAATAAAGGACCTCTTGAAGAGAAACCTTATTACATAATCGCTGAGGGAGACTGTCCGAAATGTGGTAACGATATGGATTACCATATAAACGGGAATTCTTTGTATAAATGTCCGAATTGCGGTGATCGGTTCTCTGACTGCGCTGTGTTAGAAACACATGTTAATCTTCTATGTACTTTTAGAGCGAAACGTAAGAGTTCCATGTCTAATATGTATACTATTTGCTTTATATGTTCCTTTTTTGTAAAAGCAACAGAGTTGAATGCTCATCAAATAAAAATGCATACGGTCCGTTCTGATCTGCCAGCGGTAACCAAAAACAAGGGCTGCTGGAATTGCAACGAGCAGTATATAAGTTTAGTTAAAGGCAGGGTGAAAAGCAGGTTATCGACTACATGTTTAAAGCACAAATTGAAGACAAATATGGAGAAGAAGAAGTCCGATAAGTACCTCAATTGCAAAGTATGCTCCTCAACTCTCTCCACGCATGATGAAATAGAACATATGATAACACATACAAGTAAATACAGGATTGTGTACAGATGCATGGTATGTGTTGAGACGAGACTGTTTTTTGATAACGCTAGCGCGGGGTGGCATATAAGACATCATCATAAGATAAGTGATGTAAGGAAGCTTAGGTTTTTTTGGGTAAGTTGCTATTTATAAGACGTTCCCAATATTCGATCTATCTAAATTATATATACAGGGTGTGGTTATATATACTGATTTAGTCATTGCTATCCATGTAAACGTCCTAGGAAGATGAAAGATGTCTCATTTGAAAGTACCCCCTTAAAGTATCCGACATTGATACCCGGACACCCTGTATATTATAAGGGCGAAAGTATTTTTTTAATTATTTATATGAAAGGGGCTTTTAACCCGCGTTATGGCCAGCCAGCACCATAGGTAATCTCTTATTTATTAACTACTACTCAAATAAACAATAAAATCTTTCCACTTTGTAATATTAGTCTATACTAATATTATAAGAGGAAAGATTTGTTTGTTTGTTTGTAATGAATAGGCTCCGAAACTACTGGACCGATTTCAAAAATTCTTTCACTAATGGAAAGCTAATTTATCAGTGCGTGACATAGGAGTATATATTATCCCCGTAATCCCACAGGAACGGGAACTACGCGGGTGATACCGCGGGGTATATAGCCCATGCTACAATATTTTTTGTTTTTTTTTCAGTTACCTATCCCAAAAGCATGTATCAAAGAAGATCTCTCAGTTTTGGTTTCAACTGCATCTACCAGCAAAGGTAAATATGTAATCTATACTTCCTACTAATATTATAAAACCGAATGTATATAGTTTTTCCGAGTGTTTTAATTAAATACTTAAATAAATGAACTAATTAATAATATTGTAATTTCAGATCAAACATATACATCATACAAAAAACATACAAACAAACATGAGAAACAAAAACAAATTAAACATACAAAAGAGAAAAACGAAAATGAGATGGTAAAGGAAATGGGAATAAACGATTTTGAGACAAAAATTGAAATTAAACAGGAAAAGATTGATGAATGTGATACTGTTGAGGAAAAAGTTGATCCAGACAGTGGTTATTACGAGAATTTGTTGTCAAAAATGATGAATTTCAAACCTGTCAACGATGTTGTTGTGAAAACAGAACTTTTAGACACAGAAATCGAAACAAATACTGAAACAAACGTATTTAACGAACAAAAATGCCGCATATCTTTTGAAAACCATGAAGTTTACGATATAAACAGAAAAATTAAGATTGAAAACGATGTGGGAACAAGTGAAAACGACCTGGGAATTTTAGTAAACGATATGGGAATTTGTATAAACGATATGGGAATTCTAGTAAATGATATAGAAGATGAAACAAATGAGGATGGAATGGGAATAAATAAAGATACAGATATAAGCGAGATGGGAAGAGAAATTAAAACTGAAAATGAAGATTTTAATAGAGATTTAGCCGTTGAAGTTAAAGCGGAACCTATAGATATAGATGAGCATACAGATTTCACGTACTTATTCGAAGAAGATGCGGAAATTAAGACTGAAATTGTTGATAATGAAAATGGAAATTTACCAGACACCGAAGAAAATTTCCCAGGTAGTGAAGAGTCTAACGATCCTAATTTTACTGACGAATCATATTATAACGAGAGTAGTAACGAATATTTTAACAGTAAATATTTATATGAATGCTTTAAATGCGGTATTGAATATAACAAGTTTAAATTGTATTACAGACACCATGTTTTAAAGCATAGTTTCAAAAACCGGCTTTGTCCGATCTGTCAATGCAGGTACAAGACAGAGGGACAGTTATTTGCCCATCTATTTAGACATATTAAGAATAATTACGTTAATTATGTTGATAATCTAACGCATGTGACGATAGGGTGCCGACGAATTAGGTGAGTAATTTTTTTCTTTATATTTTTTTGTCATACTTCAGTTCCCGTGCGGGGTGAATATTTGTGTGAACCACTAATGTTTGTCTCGGTCTGGGTGTGTGTGAATGAGTGTGTGCGTAGTTCCTGATACCCTAGATACAAGTTACGGACTTAGTTAGGGGTCAGTTACTGTAATGAGATGATGGAGTGAATGATTATGTTATGTTATACTAATATTATAAAGCCGAATGTTTGTGAGTGTGGATGTTTAGATGTGTGGATGTTTGTTCCTCTTTCACGCAAAAACTACTGAATGGATTTTAATGAAATTTAGTACAGATGTTCCTTACAACTAGAAATAACTAGGAGTAACTTTTTATCCCAAAATTCTCACGGGATAAGGTTCCACGCGGGTAAAACAGCTAGTCACTACATAGTATAAAACAAAGTCGCTTTCTCTGTCCCTATGTATGATTAGATCTTTAAAACTACGCAACGGATTTTGATGCGGTTTGTTTTAATAGACAGAGTGATTCAGTGGGAAGGTTTTTAGCATAATTTTATCCCTATATTCCTACGGGAACGGGATGGTGAAACCGCAGGGCGCTAGTCTATATATATATATATAAATGAAACCCGTTTCCTTGGTCACGGCATCACGCGTGAATGGCTGGACCGATTTCACTAATTCTTTTTTTGTTGTATTTATAATTATTAGGAGAAGGTTCTTATGTAAAAAAAACACGGAAAATCTACTGGAAAATTGGAGGGCCGCTAGTCTATATCTATGGGGCATTCCACGTGAAGCGGACAACGAAAAAAGAGTCAGATTTCGGATTTTGGTAATATTTGGATATGTTATACATCTTAATGTTCTGGACGGAAGTACATCATTTTTTTTTTTATAAAGCTTTGTTGCCAGTTTATGGGCTTTTAAAAATTTGACGAAATTCGAGTAAGGTATTTTTCAGAGGCTATTACAACTATTAAACAACGAGATAAAATTAAAAATAGTATAAGATATTTTGAGACAATTAAATGGGCTTTTTGGAGCTTGTCACAAATTCGAAATTTTAATATTATTTCACGTAGTAAACCGGAAGTAAACTTTTTAAATCAAATTTTACTTAACTTCGACCCCTTCAATTTTTTTTATTTTTATCTCAAAATGAAGCCTCATGTTAAATTATTAAATGTGAAAAGTTTGAGAGTGGGATAAAAATAGGATTCGGAGATATAGGAACTCAAGTACGGCGGCGCCGGCGCGCACCGAGCGCCGCGCTAGCGATTTCATGAATCGACTACTGGAACACAAACGAACGCTTCTTTGTTTTTAAAATAAAACTCTAATTACTAGGTTTATTTTGTTAAATCATTTTTATTAATTAAATACACAATAATTATGACTTTAAAACAGACTTTAAACATTAATTTAATTAAAAACAGGTATAATGTAGAAATAGAAAGCACTAAAACTACGAGTACTTCAACGACAAAAATCCGTTAAATTGCAATTGTGTGTTGATGTAAATCAAAGAAAAAAAAAGGAAATAGTACTATTTACGAAAAGTCTTCGTGGTTTAGAATGCCATCTCTTTTTATTTGACTACCTGATTGTAATAAAAAAAAAATACTTATAGTCCAAGCGGCGACCGTAAAAAAGGGTGTAGATCGAGTACAAGTACAAAAAGATATTTTATAGTTTTATGGATATGAAATGATAAATAAACCATCGGTCTGGCAGTCTAAGCCCTGTCCATTTTATTTACAAATAAAATTACTATGTTTTTTTTTAAATAAAAAAAATGATGAAACACTTGGTACACACTCCATACAGATCTGCCCATCATTGAATGTTGTAATAATTTTGTTGGGGGTGGTCTGGTAGACAATTGGTCAAGATCAAGACTGCCAGACTTGAATTACTGTATTCATCTGGTCTGGGAAATTAGCGGCCAGTGATGAAACTTGGATATTATTAAAGAGCAGAAAAAAGTGACCAAAAACTATTATGGACACATTTCTCTAAACCATATCGGAACCGAGATATTTGTATTTGAAAATTCATTAAAATCCTGAACATGATTGTAATTTACTGCACTCTCCAAAATTAAATATTATGACGAAGACGATTGGACTGAATGCTAGATTACTCTATTGTATGGGCGCATGTGATTGGCTGATTGAGCTACACATAGACCAATTAGCCAAACACAATTCACGTGTCATAGTTCAAAAAACCAAAAAAGTAAGGCTCGGCTCACATCTGACAAAAGATGCGTCGCGTATTATCGGTTGAGTAACGCCAGAACAGACAATTATATGAGAAACTTGACTTTGACTTTGACTTTGACTAAACCCAGAAACTGAATAGACGCGCAATAATGTGGCAAAACGAAGATACACCCGATGCATCTTCTGTCAAATATTAACATCCTATTTGACCAAATAGACGCGACCGATAATACGATCGACGCATCTTCCGTCAGATGTGAACCGAGCCTAAAATTTGTTTACGACAGACATTGCCTAATTGAAGTATTTGTACTCGTATATTGACGAATTTTTATGATATTCAAATGCAAATATCTTATCTTCGATATCACTTAGGACAAAAAATAATTGCACATATATTTGTGTATTTAACACAGCACAATAAAATGACACCAAAATGATTAGTGGCCGCTGACGACGCCACTAGTCCATACAGTTACCTTAACCCCTTTTATTCTTAAGTTAGGTACATCATTTTTTATTTAAAAAAAAACATAGTAATTTTATTTGTAAATAAAATGGACAGGGCTTAGACTGCCAGACCGATGGTTTATTTATCATTTCATATCCATAAAACTATAAAATATCTTTTTGTACTTGTACTCGATCTACACCCTTTTTTACGGTCGCCGCTTGGACTATAAGTATTTTTTTTTTATTACAATCAGGTAGTCAAATAAAAAGAGATGGCATTCTAAACCACGAAGACTTTTCGTAAATAGTACTATTTCCTTTTTTTTTCTTTGATTTACATCAACACACAATTGCAATTTAACGGATTTTTGTCGTTGAAGTACTCGTAGTTTTAGTGCTTTCTATTTCTACATTATACCTGTTTTTAATTAAATTAATGTTTAAAGTCTGTTTTAAAGTCATAATTATTGTGTATTTAATTAATAAAAATGATTTAACAAAATAAACCTAGTAATTAGAGTTTTATTTTAAAAACAAAGAAGCGTTCGTTTGTGTTCCAGTAGTCGATTCATGAAATCGCTAGCGCGGCGCTCGGTGCGCGCCGGCGCCGCCGTACTTGAGTTCCTATATCTCCGAATCCTATTTTTATCCCACTCTCAAACTTTTCACATTTAATAATTTAACATGAGGCTTCATTTTGAGATAAAAATAAAAAAAATTGAAGGGGTCGAAGTTAAGTAAAATTTGATTTAAAAAGTTTACTTCCGGTTTACTACGTGAAATAATATTAAAATTTCGAATTTGTGACAAGCTCCAAAAAGCCCATTTAATTGTCTCAAAATATCTTATACTATTTTTAATTTTATCTCGTTGTTTAATAGTTGTAATAGCCTCTGAAAAATACCTTACTTGAATTTCGTCAAATTTTTAAAAGCCCATAAACTGGCAACAAAGCTTTATAAAAAAATAATAATGATGTACTTCCGTCCAGAACATTAAGATGTATAACATATCCAAATATCACCAAAATCCGAAATCTGACTCTTTTTTCGTTGTCCGCTTCACGTGGAATGCCCCCTATACTAATATTATAAAGAGGAAAGATTTGTTTGTTTGTAATGAATAGGCTCCGAAACTACTGGACCGATTTCAAAAATTCTTTCACTTATGGAAAGCTAATTTATCAGTGCGTGACATAGGCTATATTTTATCCCCGTAATCCCACGGGAACGGGAACTACGCGGGTGAAACCGCGGGGAGCTACTAGTAATAAATAACAACCATTTGTTTTCAGATGCAGGATATGTTATGAAACGATAGACAGAAAACACATATTTGTTCATTGGGACAAGCACGTACATTCAGACACGAGAGAGTTACAGAAAATATCGGCGCCTCAAATAAGAACCGAACCCAAGACACTCGCCAATGATAAATGTTTATCGCCCACTATGCTTAAGAAGACTTTGAGTAAGTTGATTTGACATAACATAACCATTCACTCCATCATCTCATTACAGTAACTGACCCTTAAGTTCGTAACTTGTAACAACACAGACCGTGACAAACATTTGTGGTTCATACAAATATTCACAACGCACGGGAATCGAACCCGCAACCTTACTATTCAAAATATTCATTCCTAATCCATACGATAGATTTATTTATTTAGGACGACCAGTGAAAATTACATTAAATCTTAGAAGTAGGTAAGTACTTAAATAACTATATTAAAAATTAAATGCACTTTCTGTAGGTGCCACATGCTATTATTGGTAACATAACATCAAAAAATATGTATTTTGATGGATTGGGTGTTAGCCATATTTTTAAATTTTTATTTTGACATATTAATCTTATACCCTATTTATACTATGCTGCAGTGAGCAGGAAAGTGTCGAGGAAAGTGGGCAGCGGCATAGTGTAAACGGTCACTCGTGCTGCTACTCGTCATGCCGCTGCTCCTGCCCGACGCTCCCGCGAGTGTCGGTTTTTCGTGCGGAAGTCCAAGGAGGGAGAGCGAGAGAGAACATATACGCTATTTCACTCAGTCCTCACGTACCAAGTGACGGCACCGGCATGACGAGTAGCAGCACGAGTAACTGTTTACACTATGCCGCTGCCCACTTCCCTCGTCACTTTCCTGCTCATTGCAGCATAGTGTAAATAGCGTACTGCCGCGGAAGTATTTTGGGAAATATTTCCGGCAGCGCGAGCAGCAGGAGCAGGAGCATAGTCTAAACGAGGGGTAAGAAATAATCTGTAATCTCTCTCTCAAATCGCCATTTTGTATTTCAGGCCAACTGACAGCAACTGCCCGTGAGAAGTTCTGTGTAGTTTGCGAGAGAGAATTCAACAGATACCACGATTGTAAACGACATCTAGTCGAACATCTGTTAGGCGACGCCTTCGCCAAGAAAGCTGAGTTGAGGTGAGTTTCGAATGACATCTTCTTTTCCGAACCTTTATCCCATGTCTATTTGGGGTCGGTTTTCAGTTTAACCTGATTTGGCGGAATGTATTGTTAACCCCCGACGCAAAAAGAGTCTGTTATAAGTTTGACGTGTCTGTGTGTGTGTGTGACCTTTACAAGGCCACTGATAGTGCCATATCGGTGGCCGAGTTCTGGTCCTCAAAAATATGAGTCGACACGCAAAGAAGAAGGGACATCTGTACCAAATTAATAAAACTAACAAATATAAATAAATAAATAAAAAATCATTTATTGCTACATTAATAAGATAACATAAAAAAAAAACTTGGAAATGAAAAACATGTAGCAATGGGAGCTGTCTTCAGCTTTAGCTCTAACACTCAAACGCCTTTATAATATTCGTCTTCTTTGCGTATCGACTCAAATTTTTGAGGACCAAAACTCGGCCACCGATATAGCGCTATCAGTGGCCTTGTAAAGGTCCTCGCGTGTGCAGGTGTAGGGACACGCACGGCAGTGGAAGGATCGGCTAGTGTGCGTTACCGACATGCCGTCCGCAGACCATTGCCCCCTCCCCGCCCCGGGGTGCGCTGGACGCATGCTTATTTTATGCGCCACTCGGGGAGGCTCGATGTCCCTTATAACTAGGAATATAGGATACTTTTTATCCAAAATCCCATTTTAGGGCGAGCGAAAGATGGGCCGTTGTTTGGGGAGAAATGCCACATAGACATGTATTCTCCGAGCTGAAACCCCATCTGTGCATGTTCTCCTTGCTTCGGCCTACTTGTGTCCACAGATAATATTAGTGTGATTGTCTTTACAGAGCCCTACAATGCCAGATTTGTAAAAAAGGTTTCCAGCAAGCGCCTGTCTATAAGTTCCACATGCGCGAACACGGAGCGATGCCAGTTTACAAATGTGTTCCTTGTAACAAAACATTCAGCGATTCAAGCAACTTTGCAAAGCATAAGAAAATACACAGCCAAGAACTGTATACATGTGATTTGTGTAAAGCGAAATTCCATACCAAGAAGTTCCTTATTGCGCATTTGTGGGTATGTACTACATAACATAATCATTTACTACATCATCTCATTATAGTAACTGACCCCTAACTAAGTAAGTAACTTGTATCTAGGGTATCAGAAACTACGCACACACTCATTCACACACACCCAGACCGAGACAAGCATTAGTGGTTCACACAAATATTCACCCCGCACGGGAATCGAACCCGCAACCTTACGGATGGCAGTCCGGCATGGTGACCACTGCCATCGAGGTCGTACTACATAACATAATCATTCACTACATCATCTCATTATAGTAACTGACCCCTAAGTTAGAATCGAATATTTTAATTTAGTAAGGTTGCGGGTTCGATTCCCGTGCGGGGTGAATATTTATTTTATTTTATTTTATTTTATTCGCCAACAACACACACAAATAAAAATTACAAAACGTTTCACTTATAATACTACTAGCAGCGCCCCGCGGATTTACCCGCGTAGTACCCGCTCCCGTGAGAATGCGTAGCTCGTAGTATCATACAATCTCGGAACAATTTACCATCATGTGTTAAAAAATTAAGTAACAGCGCCATCTATTGGTAGGATTTGTGACTACAAAAAGTTACAATAAAACATACGATTACTTATACACCATCCCATGGGAATTTCGGGATAAAAGTATCCTATGTGTTATTCCTAATTATAAGGAACATCTGTACCAAATTTAATCAAAATCGATACAGTAGTTTTTGCGTGAAAGTGGAACAAACATCCAAACTCACAAACATCCAAACATACAAACTTTCGCATTTATAATATTAGTAGGATTTACGTAAATCACACATGTTTGTCTCGGTCTGGGTGTGTATGTAATAGATAGAGTGATTCAAGAGGAAGGTTTTTAGCATAATTTTATCCCCGTAATCCCACGGGAGCGGGAACTACGCGGGGCGCTGCTAATAAATAAATATTTCTACATTTTTATTTATTTATTGTTTATAAAATAATGTTATAAAACATTAAAATAGTTATCATCTAGAACCACAAAGGTTTCTATTGAGTCACAATCTTGTCTGTGCCGGTGTCAGCGTCGCTGTAATCGCATCTTTTGGTTGTCAGTTTATTGAAAATGTATCCAAATGACATTAGAGTCACAATGACAATAGGAGCTTCCAATTTTGGCCGCCGGAACAGAAACGATTGTGACTCAATGTCGACACTACTACATACCTATGTAGACCAATGTAAATAGTAGTGATCTTAAGCTTACCTAAGCTAACTTAATATAGTTTTTATAGTTATCATGGTTATTAGCACTCAAATTATTATAATTAACGGGATATTTACCATGTATATTATTTGTTTCGAGTTTCCGATATTTCGATGCTGTTGCAAGCGCCATGATCACGGATGAACTCAACAGCGTCGAAATATCGGAAACTCGAAACAAATAATATACATGCTAAACTAACTTAACCAAAACACAATTACTCTTATAGGAAAACAGTGAAGGATATCCTATTTCAACTTCCCAGGTCGAATGATTAATAGTTTTTTGACTGTCAAGCATAAATGAATGCAATATTATTGTTCCTCATTTTATATGTTTCTCTTTCTCTTTCTTTTATACTTACTGATGTAACACGTTTCAATTATGTTAATTGTAACACTTGATGTTATGTGCGACATTAAATAATTAGTTTATTCAGATGTACATATTTTTGAGATACAACTTAGGTTAAGAACTGATTGTAATTTATTCTAGATTTTAAGAGTTGTATTTTGTTTTGTGCAATAAATAAAATAAAATAAAATAAAATTACAGATGCACAGAACAACAGAACCGTTCAAATGCGAATCGTGCGACAAGATATTTTACACCAAATCGGTCTATAACAAACATCTCTACGCTAAACATGAAATAAGACTTACCAGATACAACTGCAAACTCTGCGATGCCAGATTTTCATCGGTCAAACAGAAGTGGGACCATGCTTGGGAGATACATAACGAGAGGAAGGCGTCTGCTGACTGTGTGTTGTGTAACAAGATGTTCAGGAAAGTATCTGATTTGAAGAGACATGTCAAGTTGGAACATAATGGGATGTACAAGCGAAATAATGGGTTTAGTAAAGTCGGTCCACGGTAAGGTTTGTTAATATGTCTTGTCCGCTTCAGACAAGACGCAAATATTATCAAATATTAAGAAGACGTTGAGTATGTATGTTTTAACATAACATAATCATTCACTACATCATCTCATTACAGTAACTGACCCCTAACTAAGTCCGTAACTTGTATCTAGGGTATCAGAAACTACGCACACACTCATTCACACACAAGAAGATAAGATGATAATATTCAAATAAATACTTTTTTTTCCTGGTTGAAAATGTTTGGGGGAGACCTTTGCCCAGCAGTGGGACACTACAGATAGACAAAAAAAAAATAGACAAGATTTTTTGTACAGACTCAACAAAATTCTTCCCATTTAAGAACTTGGATATTTTCATCTTGTTCTCAAGCCGACAAGACCAATTTCTTATCGTGGACACGCAACGTTAGGGGTATAATAAAGATGATATTTTAAATTCAATAGGGTAGTTTCCTGGGTAAACAAAATGAAATTCTAATTAGTCCGTCAGATAGATTTCGAAAAAATATTAGACACGTATTTTTTTGTTTCATCAAATCAATAAAACTGACTTAGTTATAACGCAATAATGTTTAGGAGTGGGGGCTTGTGACGTCAACTGTTGGTGAAAATTGCAGAAACCTGTGACGTTCACGAGTTTTCGACGCACTGTATCGTCTTAATTATTTGTTTGTATCAAAAAGAGAAAATACGTGTCCAATATTTTTTGGAAATCTTTAAGACGGACTGCTAATTTTTTTTGTTAACTACCATATTCAACATAAATACCCACTTTAGCTTGAAAAACTATTTACTCATAGCTTGCTGATGAAATAAAGAACTTATGTATTGGTCTGTAAGATTTCACTGTAAGGCCGAATGTCCAAAGTAACAAATTTGTCTTCAGTAATTCAGAAATGATAAAATTTTCATGTAAATACTAGATTTTTTCTTGTATGAAACAGACAAGATTTTTTTTACGTAGACTTGACAAAATTTTGTCTTATCCGATGCAGACAAAAATTCTTACTGTGGACAAGCTATCTAAGGCAAAGATCTTTCTCTCACTGATGATATTAGTACAGTGAGGAGGAATAGACGTGATCACCACGCTTGGAGCGTGTTGGTGATCTCAAATACGACGTATATTGCAAAAATGGCTATTTTTGAGATCACTTAACTAAGAAATAACATAACACAATCATTCACTACATCATCTCATTACAGTAACTGACCCCTAACTAAGTTCGTAACTTGTATCTAGGGTATCAGAAACTACGCACACACTCATTAACACACACACACCCAGACCGAGACAAACATTTGTGGCTCACACAAGTATTTACCCTGCACGGGAATCGAACCCGCAACCTTACGGATGGCAGTCCGGCATGGTGACCACTCTGCCATCGAGGTCGTCAATAATAATAATAATGAACTAACAATTTAAAAATAAGTGCCTTAGACATAATATTATGTTAAACTTATATTTAATTTTATTTATATTTAATTAAATGTGATGGTTTTTAAATGTATCAATTTCCAATGTATTTGACATACTTGATGTATTATTGGTTTTACGTAATCTTGTATTTAAGTTACTTTATTAATTAAAGAGGAATAATGATGATATAGTTAATCCTGGGTTTATCTCGTATTAAAAACTAGCTTGGTCGTCTCAGCGCCCCTTAAAGTTTATCTGCCTTATTTGAGTTGCATTTTTAGTCCAGTTTAACAAAAGCTGGTAAGCATTTGACACCTTGTCAGTCAAATCTGTCACTTTGACAGTATTCAAAATTGATTGTAAACCTGGTTTAGTGCTAAACCAGACTAAAAATGCAACGCAAATAAGGCAGTATGAGTTCAACATAATGAAATTTTCTCACTAAGCGCCACCGGATCGGCAACGAAGCGAATCGCATTTCAGTGTCATACGAATTTAAACTTTATTTTCATTACTATAATACTTAGAATCGCGCGGATGCCTGCGGCGTCGCGGGAATTCCGGCGAATTCCAATCGTTCGAGTTTCTCATGCGATAATAAGTATTATAGTAATAAAAATAAAGTTTAAATTCGTATGACACTGAAATGTGTTTCGCTTCGTTGCCGTTGTAAACTTAAAAAAATGTCTTATATTGGCAATGTATTTGTGACTCTTGAGTTGTATGGTACAGTCACCGTCAGATAAAAGGTCCCCCTCGGTAATGCTCACTTTGGTATGACAACCAAGGAACGGTACTTTTTATTTATTTATTTAGTTAGTTAGACACTTCAACAATGTTTATTATTGTTATGTCTTTTCCATTCACGGGACTATTAAGGAGTCCCGGTCTTTTGGAAGGCTAGTATGGGGCCAAAGCCAACACACGGAAGCCCTTTGACATATTTAATCTTGTGTAAAGGATGCACAATCCGGCGACTATCCCTGTATAACACTATAAAATGCATCCAAGGACAGTCCCCGGTACTGCTGGGACTATTGCAAATATATGGAAAACTACGACTGGGTTATGGGAATGGGATGTTTAATGGACTGGATATTGGGGAACTATGGGGACTATGACACCCATATTTATTACATTATTAACTTATAATACTAATAATAAAACTTATTCTATGTAACATTCCCGTGTGAGATATCTTTACAGAATTGTACATTCTTCTCTTTAAAAAAAAACAAATATAAATTAGTTATGAAACAATAAATAGATATCTACGCTAAACAAATACAGTGAAACTTGGTTAAGTGGGACCTGGATAAGTGAGAAACCTCCATAACTGGAACTCATGCTAAAGTCCCAACACTTTGGCACTAAATTACCTCTGTTAGTGGGATGAGGTAACCTCTATATCTGGGATTTATTCTTTCGATTTATCATCATAGTTACCTCTATAACTAAGACAGCGAGTGAATTTTATACGTATAAACCTCTGTAACTGAGATAATATCGTTTTGCTTGTTTACTCATTCTAATCGTACCCACTATATCACTTATCGTATATCACTTCTATCAATGGAACCCTCTGTCAATGAGACAGATATTAATTTATACCTGGATATCTGAAACACTGGGTAAGTGGAATAACTATAAGTGCAACGACATTGCAGGTCCCTTGGAGTCTCACTTAACCAGGTTTCACTGTAATAATTAACATTTATTGAGCTTATGTTTTAAACCTCTAAGTGAGATTGAGTGTATTTCAATGTCAACGTCATGGGTATCCGTGTCTTCCAATTACTTGCTGTATGATCTTATTAATCGGTAGTTTTTTTTGTCTGACACTGACTGTACATAGCATAATGAACTAAATCATAGTAAGCATGAAGTTGTAGGTAAAAAATGGAGTCCACACTTCGAATACCTACTTGAAGCATATATGTATCACTATCGCGTCTCTGTGGGCAGGCTCTCTCTTTCTAACTAAGGTAACCTCTAGAAAGAGAAGGTTGACTAAAAAGAGAGATCGGCCCACAGAGACGTAGGTATTTGACTCAAGCTGTTGTTCCCAGTGTGGGCTCCATTTTTTACCTACAACTCATGATAGTAAGAACCTAAGTGAGCAGTATCAAGGGGATATTGAGCCACAATCGTTTCTGTGCCGGCGGCCAAAATTGGAAGCTCCTATTGTCATTGTGACTCTAATGTCAATTGGATACATTTTCAATAAACTGACACCCAAAAGATGCGATTACAGCGACGCTGTCGCCCTCCGGCCACACTTATAACGCGAACATTTGCGTGCGACACGTCTGGCGAAGAATTCGTCCTATCGCGAATCAGTTCCGCGAACTCGAATGCCCTTAAACCATTGACATAATGCCTTAAACACGCTGTCGGTAAATTGGTGCACAATCAAAGGATTTTGTCGCGACAGTTTCGCACGACAGTGTGGCCGTAGAGTCACCGGCACAGAAAAGATTGTGATTCAATATGCAATACATTTTATCTGACGCTGATTGTACAAATCCGTCGCAAAAAGTTTCCAGTAAACTGAATCTGTCATAAAAAACTAATTTAGCTTAATTTTAGGTTATAATATTAGGTTATTAAAGTTAATGATATTTTTCTAATAAAAACGTGTTTGTTGTTCTATATTTACATTAAAAGCATGTAAAATGAATTAATTAATGGTTAATAAATTTATTATGTTCAAATTGTTGTTTTATTTAGGGCCTATTTCACGATCTTCAAGTTACTCACCAAGTTAGTGTCTCTTTCTTACTCTAAAACAAAGTGACAAAGACAAAACATGTGAGCAGCTACTCGGAACGTTACTTGAAGATGGTGAAATAAGCCCTTACCCAAAGACGAAGTAAAAACAAGGTTATTGATATTCCTTTTTAACTAAATATAATCATTCATATAAAGTAGTATCATTCACCAGTCACGGCACTCGTGTAAAAATGTTATTGCTACGAATAGCGGAAAATGATAGATATGTTCCCGTTAAGTAACACCTTGCGTAGAACCATTGTGCATAAAACACGAATAGCAAAAAAAATATTGCTATGGATATTGGCTACGAATAGTGAAAAATGCTATTGCTACGAATATTGGCTACGAATAGTGAAAACTGCTATTGCTACGAAAAGTGAAAACTGCTATTGCTACGAATAGCGAAAAATTCTATTGCTACGAATATTGGCTACGAATAGTGAAAACAGCTATTGCTTTGAATAGCGAAAAATGCTATTGCTACGAATAGCGAAAAATGCTAATGCTACGAATAGTGAAAACTGCTATTTCTACGAATATTGGCTTACGAATAGTGAAAACTACTATTGCTACGAATATTGGCTACGAATAGTGAAAACTGCTATTAAAACAAAAAATTGCTACGAATAGTGATTCGTAGCAAGTGAAGAATTCGTAGCAAGTGATTCGTAGCAAGTGAAGGATTCGTAGCAAGTGAAGGATTCGTAGCAAGTGAAGGATTCGTAGCAAGTGAAGGATTCGTAGCAAGTGAAGGATTCGTAGCAAGTAAAGAATTCGTAGCAAGCGAAGGATTCGTAGCAAGTGATGGATTCGTAGCAGGTGAAGGATTCGTAGCAAGTGATTAGAAGCAAGTGAAGGATTCGTAGCAAGTGAATGATTCGTAGCAAGTGAATGATTCGTAGCAAGTGAAGGATTCAAAGCAAGTGATGGATTCGTAGCAAGTAAAGGATTCGTAGCAACTGATTGATTCGTAGCAAGTAAAGAATTCGTAGCAAGTAAAGGATTCGTAGCAAGTAATGGATTCGTAGCAAGTGAAGGATCCTTCACTTGCTACGAATCCTTCACTTGCTACGAATCCTTCATTTGCTACGAATCCTTCACTTGCTACGAATCCTTCACCTGCTACGAATCCATCACTTGCTTCAAATCCTTCACTTGCTACGAATCTTTCACTTGCTATCAATCAGTTGCTACAATTTAATTAGTCGCTACGAATCAATCAGTTACTACGAATCAATCAGTTTCTACGAATCGAATCAGTTGCCACGAATCAATCAGTTGCTACGAATCAATCAGTTGCTACGAATCAATCAGTGCCCATGAATCACTTGCTACGAATCCGTCACTTGCTACGAATCCATCACTTGCTACGAATACATTACTTGCTTCGAATCCTTCACTTGCTACGAATACTTGCTACGAATCCATCACTTGCTACAAATCAATCAGTTGCTACAATTCAATCAGTCGCTACGAATCAATCAGTTGCTACGATTCAATCAGTTGCTACGAATCAATCGGTGACCATGAATCACTTGCTACGAATCCTTCACTTGCTACGAATTAATCATTCGCTACGAATCAATTAGTTGCGACGATTTGATCAATTGCTACAAATCTATCAGTTGCTACGAATCATTCACTTGCTACGAATATATCAGTTGTTTCAATCTGTCACCTACGAATCAAGCAAATGCTACTAGTCAATCAGAATCGACGAATCAAACAGTTGCACAGTGATTTCATCAGAACAAGCTAGCTAGACAAAAATATTTATTAGTGTTTTTTGCTTCTTATGGTTTATTTATTAAGTTTTATTGCTGTTTTAACACAAAACACCTAAAAAAAAAAAAAAAAAAAAAAAAATGAGAAAACAAACAAAAACTCGTCAAAGATTTGAAAACTTCTTGCTGTGTAGTAATGATACGTTCGACCGTTTTGTTTAAAACGGCTTGAACTTTAATTTCTGCACGCGTTTCATTAACAAAAATCTGTTCCTCCGAAGGATAACAATCATGCTTGGCTTGCCTAACACTATAAAATGATGGAAACACCTGATGTCCTGCCTTGATGCTCCATTTTCTAGTTTGTTTGTAAGAGTGCCTTGTAGCTTTAGCATCTACATAATACGCCAAAGCCTCCTCTTTTGACAAACACCTTTGTGCACTGTCACTTACACCCACACTTTTTTTCATGAGTTGGCACTTTTCGGGACTGTTGCTCGCTTCTTTAATGACGGTAGCTAGACTTCTGTTACCAGATAATCGCGCTGAAATTTCAGCAGCCATCGTCAATTGATTTGTGTCCCGCGTTTGAAGTAGATCGTCTAGTCGCCTTCTTTTAGACTTGTCACTCAGGTCGTCGAAATTCTTTGTTGGACGTCCAGGAGTCGAAGCGCTTTTCGATGTAGATGGCGCTGAGTGGTGGACGATTACTTGAAACGTAAAATACCCGGCCAACCACTCAGAGTGCTTAGTCAGGAAGCGGTCGCGGTTCCATCCAGAATTTGCCCATTTTTCTGCTATCTTGCTTGTTAATCTGGCAATTTTCTTTTTAATTTCCCTCGCAGATTCCTCCGTAATACCAGAAAAATCGGTTTTCATCGACAGGAAATCGTAAAGTCTACTATTGCGATTCTCTTTGGGATGATTCAGACACTCATCAAAAAACTCCGTTTTTGAAATTGAAAATTCGTATTCTGAAAAAACAGACAAAAAAACAAAGTTGTAGACGAGTGTGCAGGCTAATATGACTATTATTTGAAAGCTAATGAATATGGCTATCACTTAAATAATTTATAGCCTGGGGACAAGTGGGGACAAGTACTTTCGGGATCGATGAATACAGAAAAGTGTCGAAAAAATACAACATTCTTCAAACTTGAAGTATTTAAAAAATCTAAGGTTAAGTATATCCATAATACTAATTATAATTTAAAAGTACATACCTTTAACTTGAAGATCCATCACTAATATTTTTCAATAAACGTAATATCACTGACATATAATGTTACTTCGGGAAGCGCAAAAATGCAAGTAATAAATAATTAACTCACCCTTTCTTTTTATACCTGCCCTAATTACCTTATCAGTAATTGACATTAGTGCAAAACAATTCTTGGAAATGGGGCAGTGGGATTGTTGGCTAGGGGCTCAGATATAAGAATCCGGTAAATTCAACAGTGACTTTTGTCTAGCTAGCATGTTAGAAACGAAACACAGTGAGTTGCTATGAACCAATCAGTGGATACGAATCATCCATTAGCTACGAATCATTCAGTTGCTACGAATCAATCACTTGCTACGAAACATTCGGATGCTACGATCAATCGGTAGCTACGAATCATTCAGTCGCTACGGATCATCCGGTTGCTACGAATCATTCATTTGCTACGAATCAATCACTTGCTACCAATCATTCGGATGCTACGATCAATCGGTTGCTACGAATCATTCAGTTGCTACGAATCATTCAGTTGCTACTAATCATCCAGTTGCTACGAATCATTCATTTGCTACGAATAAAACAGTTGCTACGAATCACTTGCTACGAATCAATCAGTGGCTACAAATCAACAGTTGCTACTTACCAATCCGTTGCTACGAATCAATCAGTCGCTACGAGTCAATCAGTCGCTACAAGTCAATCACTTGCAACGAATCTTTTACTTGCTACAAATCCATCACTTGCTACGAATCCTTCACTTGCTACGAATCCTTCACTTGCTACGAATCCTTCACTTGCTACGAATCCTTCACTTGCAACGAATCAATCAATGGCTACGAATCCTTCACTTGCTACGAATCATTTGCTTCAAATCCTACACCTGCTACGAATCCTTCACTTGCTACGAATCCTTCACTTGCTACGAATCTTTCACTTGCTACAAATCACTTGCTACGAATCCTTCACTTACTACGAATCCTTCACTTGCTACGAATCCTTCACTTGCTACGAATCCTTCACTTGCTACGAATCCTTCACTTGCTACGAATCCTTCACTTACTACGAATCCTTCACTTGCTACAAATCCTTCACTTGCTACGAATCCTTCACTTGCTACGAATCCTTCACCAGCTACGAATCCATCACCATCTACGAATCCATCACTTGCTACGAATCCTTCACTTGCTAAGAATCCATCACTTGCTACGAATCCTTGACCAGCTAAGAATCCATCACTTGCTACGAATCCTTCACTTGCTACGAATCCTTCACTTGCTATGACTCCTTCACCAGCTACGAATCCATCACTTGCTACGAATCCTTCACTTGCTACGAATCCTTCACCAGCTACGAATCCATCACTTGCTACGAATCCTTCACTTGCTACGAATCCCTAACTTGCTACGAATCCTTCACCTGCTACGAATCCGTATTCGCAGCAATAGCATTTTTCGCTATTCGTAGCAATAGCATATTTTGCTATTCGTAGCTTATATTCGTAGCAATAGCATATTTAGCTATTCGTAGCAATAGCATATATAGCTATTCGAAGCAATAGCATTTTTCACTATTCATATTTTGGCAGTGTGGCCGTAGAGTCACCGGCACAGAAAAGATTGTGGTTCAATATCCCCTTGGTATTGCTCAATATGCAATATTTTATCTGACGCTGTACAAATTCGTCACAAAGCTTCCAGCAAATTGAATCTGTCATAAAAACTAATTTAGTTTAATTTTAATATTATAATATTAGGTTATTAAAGTTAATGATATTTTTCTAATAAAAACGTTTTGTTGATTTCTATATTTACATTAAAAGCATGTAAAATGATTGATTAATAAAAAAATTATTATGTTCAAAGTTGTTGTTTTATTTAGGGCCTTCACGATCTTCAAGTTACTCACCAAGTTAGTGTCTCTTTCTTACTTTTTATCAAGTGACAAAGACAAAACATGTGAGTAGCTACTCTGAACGTTACTTGAAGATGGTGAAATAGGCCCTTACCCAAAGACGAAGTAATAACAAGGTTATGATATTCCTTTATAACTAAATATAATCAGTCACATAAAGTAGTATCATTCACCAGTCACGGTACTAGTGTAAAAATGTTATTGCTACGAATAGTGAAAACGGCTATTGCTATGAATAGCGAAAACTGCTATTGCTACGAATAGCGAAAAATGCTATTTCTACGAATATTGGCTACGAATAGTGAAAACTGCTATTGCTACGAATGGTGAAAACTGCTATTGCTACGAACAGCGAAAAATGCTATTGCTACGAATATTGGCTACGAATAGCAAAAACAGCTATTGCTACGAATAGTGAAAACGGCTATTGCTATGAATAGCGAAAACTGCTACTGCTACGAATAGCGAAAAATGCTATTGCTATGAATATTGGCTACGAATAGTGAAAACAGCTATTGCTATGAATAGCGAAAAATGCCATTTGCTACGAATAGCGAAAAATGCTATTTCTACGAATTTTGGCTACGAATAGTGAAAACGACTATTGCTACGAATAGCAAAAAATGCTATTACTACGAATAGTGACAAAAATGCTACTGCTACGAATATTGGCTACAAATAGCTATAAATGATATTGCTACGAATAGCGAAAAGTAAAAACTGCTATTGCTACGAATAGCGAAAAATGCTATTGCTACGAATAGCGAAAACTGCTATTGCTACGAATATTGGCTACGAATAGTGAAAACAGCTATTGCTACGAATAGCAAAAAATGCTATTGCTACGAATAGCGAAAAATGCTATTGCTACGAATATTGGCTACGAATAGTGAAAACTGCTATTGCTACGAATAGTGATTCGTAGCAAGTGATTCATAGCAAGTGATTCGTAGCAAGTGAATGATTCGTAGCAGGTGAAGGATTTGTAGCAAGTGAATGATTCGTAGCAGGTGAAAGATTCGTAGCAAGTGAATGATTCGTAGCAGGTGAAGGATTCGTAGCAAGTGAAGGATTCGTAGCAAGTGAAGGATTCGTAGCAACTGATTGATTCGTAGCAACTGATTGATTCGTAGCAAGTAAAGGATTCGTAGCAGGTGAAGGATTCGTAGCAGGTGAAGGATTCGTAGCAAGTGAAGGATTCGTAGCAGGTGAAAGATTCGTAGCAAGTGAAGGATTCGTAGCAGGTGAAGGATTCGTAGCAAGTGAAGGATTCGTAGCAACTGATTGATTCGTAGCAAGTAAAGGATTCGTAGCAGGTGAAGGATTCGTAGCAGGTGAAGGATCCGTAGCAGGTGAGGATTCGTAGCAAGTGAAGGATTCGTAGCAGGTGAAGGATTCGTAGCAGGTGAAGGATTCGTAGCAGGTGAAGGATTCGTAGCAAGTGAAGGATTCGTAGCAACTGAATGATTCGTCGATTCTGATTGACTCGTAGCATTTGCTTGAGTTGTAGGCGACAGATTGATTCGTAGCAAGTGATTGATTTGTAGCAAGTGAAGGATTCGTAGCAAATGAAGGATTCGAAGCAAGTAATGGATTCGTAGCAAGTGATTAATTCGTAGCAAGTGATTGATTCGTAGCGACTGATTGATTCGTAGCAAATGATTCGTAGCAAGTGAAGAATTCGTAGCAAGTGAAGGATTCGTAGCAAGTAAAGGATTCGTAGCAAGTGAAGGATTCGAAGCAAGTAAAAGATTCGTTGCAAGTGATTGACTCGTAGCGACTGATTGACTCGTAGCAACTGAATGATTCGTAGCAACTGATTGAATCGTAGCAACTGAATGATTCGAAACAGCTGATATATTCGTAGCAACTGAATGATTCGTAGCTACTGATCGATTCATAGCAACTGAATGATTCGTAGCAAGTGATTGATCGTAGCATCCGAATAATTCGTAGCAAGTGATTGATTCGTAGCAAATGAATGATTCGTAGCTACCGATTGACCGTAGCTACCGATTGACCGTAGCATCCGAATATTTCGTAGCAAGTGATTGACTCGTAGCGACTGATTGACTCGTAGCAATTGAATGATTCGTAGCAAGTGAAGGATTCGTAGCAAGTGATTCAGGGTCACTGATTGATTCGTAGCAACTGATTGAATCGTAGCAACTGATTGATTCGTAGCAACTGATTGATTCGTAGCGACTGATTGAATTGTAGCAAGTATTCGTAGCAAGTGATACGTAGCAAGTGATTCGTAGCAAGTGAAGGATTCGTAGCAAGTGAAGGATTCGTAGCAAGTGAAGGATTCGAAGCAAGTGAAGGATTCGAAGCAAGTAATGTATTCGTAGCAAATGATTCGTAGCAAGTGATAGATTCGTAGCAAGTGACGGATTTGTAGCAAGTGATTCATGGTCACTGATTGATTCGTAGCACCTGATTGATTCGTAGCAACTGATTGATTCGTAGTAACTGATTGATTCGTAGCGACTGATAGCAATAGCATGTTTCGCTATTTGTAGCTAATATTCGTAGCGATAGCATTTTTCGCTATTCGTAGCAATAGCATTTTTAGCTATTCGTAGCAATAGCATTTTTTGCTATTCGTAGCAATAGCACTTTTCACTATTCGTAGCAATAGCATATTTTGCTATTCGTAGCTAATATTCGTAGCTCTTTTCACTATTCGTAGCAATTGCATTTTTCGCTATTCGTAGCAATAGCATTTTTCGCTATTCGTAGCAATAGCATTTTTTGCTATTCGTAGTAATAGCACATTTCACTATTCGTAGCAATAGCATTTTTTGCTATTTGTAGCAATATCATTTTTTGCTATTCGTAGCTGTAGCATTTTTTGCTATTCGTACCCAATATTCGTAGCTCTTTTCACTATTCGTAGCAATAGCATATTTTGCTATTCGTAGCTGGTGTTCGTAGCAAAAGCATTTTTCGCTATTCGTAGCAATAGCATTTTTCGCTATTCGTAGCAATACCATATTTTGCTATTCGTAACAATAGCATTTTTCGCTATTCGTAGCAAAAGCATATTTTGCTATTCGTAGCTAGTATTCGTAGCAATAGCATTTTTCGCTATTCGTAGCAAAAGCATATTTTGCTATTCGTAGCTAGTATTCGTAGCAATAGCATTTTTCGCTATTCGTAGCAAAAGCATATTTTGCTATTCGTAGCTAGTATTCGTAGCAATAGCATTTTTCGCTATTCGTAGCAATAGCATGTTTCGCTATTCGTAGCAATAGCATATTTTGCTATTCGTAACAATAGCATTTTTCGCTATTCGTAGCAAAAGCATATTTTGCTATTCGTAGCTAGTATTCGTAGCAATAGCATATTTTGCTATTCGTAGCTGGTGTTCGTAGCAAAAGCATTTTTCGCTATTCGTAGCAAAAGCATATTTTGCTATTCGTAACAATAGCATTTTTCGCTATTCGTAGCAAAAGCATATTTTGCTATTCGTAGCTAGTATTCGTAGCAATAGCATTTTTCGCTATTCGTAGCAATAGCATATTTTGCTATTAGCGTGCATGGTGTCAATAGTTATAAATATTTTATTGACAGATATGAGTAGAGTGATTATCATTTCGATAATATTTAAAAAGCACCCCACGCTTTTTTTAAAATAAAATAATTTTTTTTTATTCACACTATTATTAATTTATATTCATTGAAATTTTTAACACTATTTTCTTAATTTAAATTCAATAAAATTTATTTTTTATTTTTTAGTTCGGTTTTCTATAAAAAGCGTGTTTTTTAGTTTTTTTAAACAATAATTTATTTTCTACTTTTTAGTTTGGATTATTTATAATAGCTTGTTTTTTTAATTTTAAACTATTGCACGACTCATGATGCGAAGCGAGATAATTATTAAATTATTAAGAAAAATTATAGAAAATTTTAATTAATTTTCTTACCTTATCGACTATAGATGAAAATTATATAAATTAACAAAAATCATATTTTGCAAATTGAAAAATGGAATAATTTTATCAAATTAGTGTATTGTCATCGGTCCTCAATAAATCTACAAAGTTTGAACGAAATCTGGCCGTTTAAAGTGGGTCAAAATAGCGCCCAAAGAAGTCGGTTACAAACAAACATACAAACATACAGGTGAAGCTAATAAAAAGCGTGTAAAAAACGTCATGGGACTGTTTCTGTTTGTCGTTCTTATGTACGATACACGTGTACGTGATTTGTATGTATAAAAATATAGTTATTAGTTTATTTAATTAATTCTTTGGTGTGTAGTTGTGTACCTGCCTGTCAAGTTAAAGGTCCTGGATCAAGCGATGCAAATCTGCAATTTTACAAACAGCTCGCAAATACGTATTACGCAAGCGTGGTGATTACGTTTATTTAAGCGTGGGACTCTTACTGACGCTTTTAGTAGTGTGCAGTAGGTTTCTCTTGGCTTTTACACTGCATTGAGATCTTAGAAGTCGAAAAATTTAATTAAATTCCTAATTTGGTTTAAAAAATGTTGAAGCCAGCAATTGATTAAAAATATCTGTTACTGTTAACACTAGAATGACAGTAATCAAATTTGACAGTATGTTACAAACTTCAAAACGTCAAAATTATGTTCTAACCTCAAAAAAATGGCCGATCATAATCACATCTGAATTATTGTTTTTTATTGAAAAAGACAACAAAATGAGCGTATTTATAAAGCACTGTCGGCCTGGCGGGCTGTCTCCTGTTTATAATGTTAAGTTTTGGCGGTTCAACTCTACTGCGGCCGGCGGTGCGCTGCAAAAAGGTGAAGAAGAGGAGGAATTTCGAGTTCTGGATATTGTGAAAAGTAGGCAAAGATTACAGAGGAGAAATAATAAGAGAAGTGATATACAGCCTGACAGAGCTGATAGAATGGCTACAGATCAGGTTTGTGTACTTATATTTAAAGTTAGAAGCGTCCTTCATTGTAAATTTTATGAGAAAAAGTTGCAAGTTTCATTCGAAGTTATTCTAACCTCATTCATAATGTTTTTTTATGTTTTTAGTTAATATTTAATCATTATTGTCTTGATATAAATGATATAAGCATTATTGGCAGTCGTTTCTTGTATCTAGAGCCCTCTAACAGATGATTTAACTAAAAATATGTTGTTTATCATATCAGCTTCTTGGATCTTATTTGGATAATTTGAGCCTAAAATACTCAAGAGACAAATATTACATTTGGTTTTGATAAATAAAGAAAAGGATCATTTTTATACAAAACATCATTTATTGTTTTTAAACAAACAACTTACAACTAAGCAACAACCATTTCTTATTTTAATTTTTAACCCCCGACGCAAAAACAGGCGTGTTATAAGTTTGACGTGTCTGTGTGTGTATCTGTCTGTCTGTGGCATCATAGCTCCCGAATGGATGAACCGATTTCAATTTAGTTTTTTTTGTATTCAAGGGGACTTACATGCAAGTGTTCTTAGACATATTTGATGAAAATCGGTTGACCCGTTTAAAAGTTATGGGGGTTTGAAAGTAATTGTTTTGGGGGTTTTTTAAATTTTTAATTGAATGTTTTATTGTTTCTATCCATGTATTCAAACCTATGTCTAGTTTAAAAAATATATGTTATCAGTGTTAATAACATAACATAACATAATCATTCCCTCCATCATCTCATTACAGTAACTGACCCCTAACTAAGTTCGTAACTTGTATCTAGGGTATCAGAAACTACGCACACACTCATTCACACATACACCCAGACCGAGACAAACATTAGGAAGACAAATAAGGCAACAAAGTCTATTTTAAACAGTACCTATATAAAATTGTTCCAACAAAATTGTAAGTTAATATTTTCATATTTATTCAGACACTTTACCAACATCTTTACAATATTCTTTAATATCTGGACCATAAATAAGTGCTGTACCAATAGAAACAAAAAACTATTATAAAATTATTTAACAAAACGGGATGTTTGTACGTACTTATTAAAGTCGAAATCCTCGACTAGTTTCAGCCACGTCCGGTGGCCTTCATCAGGAGGAGTGCGATACGCCCGCGCCGTCGGCGTCTCGCTCTGCACTGAGAGCAGCCGAGAACGCCGACGGCCGTTTTGTTAAATAATTATATACGATGACGTACGTTTCGTTTAATAATAAAACTATTATAAATGTGAGAGTTTGTATGTTTGTGAGTTTGGATGTTTGTTACTCTTTCACGCAAAAAATATTGTATCAATTTAGATTTAATTTGATACAGATGTTCCTTATAACTAACAATAACACATAGGATACTTTTTATCCCGAAATTCCCATGGGATTGGGATTTACGCGGATAACACCGCGGGGCGCGGCTAGTAATAAATAAAATGTACATCAACAAAACTACAAATCACTAATAAATGAAATACAATTTTCAGAATTGGGGCAACGTCTGGCCAGGCCCGAAGACCTTCCATCCATCCTCCGTACCGCTACCAGTCCGGCAAGGCTACGTCCCCAAAGGCCAAGCTCCGCCCGGCAAGAAGGCCAACGCGGAACTCATGAAGATACCCAACTTCTTACATTTAACACCACCAGTGATAAAAAGCCAATGCGAGGCTCTCAAGCAATTCTGCACCGAATGGCCTAAGTTACTGAACTCGGATGAAGCGATCGAAAAGCACTATCCTATCGAAGTTATAACGTCTGATTATTGTCACGCTAGCCCGTCGATTAGGAATCCGCTGGCAAGGATAGTCAATTTACGAGTGAAATTGTCTTCGCTAAACCTAGATAAGCATGCAAAAGACAAGTTTTTAAGGCTTGTTGGGGATAGGTATAATGAGAAGACCGATTTGGTGACGATTACAGCCGATAGATGTCCAGCCAGAGTGCAGAACACAGACTATGCTAGTTACTTGTTAACAGCATGTTATCATGAGTCATGGCAATATGAAGCTTGGGAAAAGGATAAGGGTGAAGATGACATGGAATATTACGATTGGGATAATAATAACTCGAAAAAATCATTAGTTAACTGGTTTTTGCTATCCAAAAACGAAAATATATCATTGTCAGATGATGAGTATAAAAAGTATGACGTAAGTCAAATTGAAAATGGAACAGAATACAAAATGGCGGTCTCTAAACTTTTTAATGATGGCGAAAGTGATGACACAGTTAAAAATTACGGTGTTGCCGTTAGGAAATTGTTGGGGTTGCCAGAATTGAAAATAGAGTAGTATTTGTAAATTAAATTATTAGTGTGTATTTTTTTGTTTTATTTAATAACTAAGCTAATAGTTCTACAAACTTATCCGAGCCAGTGGAAAATATAGTTAGTAAATTAAATACAGTAATTTTGTAAAATCTCTTTTGTAAACATTTGTAATAGACTCAAAAAAATGCTTTATACATTAATAACTGCTTATGGCCATTGTGCCAAACTAAGGGTTGTGGATTCGATTCCCGTCGGAATTTAAGTTTATCTAGGTTTATTGAATAAGTGCTTGTTTGCTTAGTTTCTGATACTTAGGGGACATTTGATACATGAAGATTACTAGAGAGATTATGTGATTTACTTAGTACTTATCTATAAGTAAGCAGTTAATTTAATTAGTAGAATAGAATTATTGTTTAGAACCCAAGTTTAGAACTGTCCTTTATCTACACACATCAAAAGTGTCTAGGGATCAACATATATTTTTGCAATAACTTTTCTCCTGATTGATATTAATTAAAATTTTCTTTAAGGATTCATCAAATAAAGTGTTTTCGTTTGTCACAGTAACGATAAACCAAGTCACCTTTGCATTAATAAAGAAATTTGCCATTTTCCTAATAAAGGGATTTTTGACATTTGAACCACTAACATTAAAGTTCGAAAAAAAGACTGAAATAACAGTTTTCTTTAAAATTTTATTGGGTAACTTAAACAATTAATAATCCGTGTTTCTACCGCGAACACTAACAACACAAGAACATCGGTTTGGCATACTCAAAATGAGTTCATCCAAATCACGCTGTGGAATGGCCGCCCATGTTCGTTGCAACAACAAAAAAAGGTCTTCTTGCGACTGGATACCCTCCATATTCGGCAGAGCTCTTCTCTGTAGCATATCCCATGCATGCTCAATCGGGTTCAAATCTGGCGACTGAGCAGGCCAGGGCAGGACATTGATGTTAGCTGCGGCGAGAGTCTGTCTTACAACTCTTGCGGTGTGCGGTCGTGCATTATCATGCATTAACTGAAATAAGGGACCGATTTGCACTTGTAGAGGAACGATGACGTCTGATACAATCGTCTCAGCATAAATTTGAGCGTTGAGGTTGCCTCTGATCCAAATCAACTCAGTTCTTCCGCCGATCCAAATACCCGCCCATACCATGATGGTTCCACCACTATAAGGATGGACTTCCTGGCAGGATTTTAATCGCTGTTGGCGTCCAGGGGTTCTCCAGTGTCGTATACGTCTTGTATCCGGTCTCATACCAAAACGAGACTCATCAGAAAAGCACACGAAACGCCATTGTTCTTCTGCCCAATTTCTGTGTTCAAGAGCCCATTGATATCGAATCCTACGATTGTGCATTGCTATAGGTGGTACCCGTAGCGGTCTTCGGGAATGAAGGTTCACTTCATGCAAGCGGTTTCTGACTGTTTGGTCGCTAATTAAGTTCCCTGAAGAGTGATGAAGCCGCACGGCTAACATCATGGCGGTTATTGTTGGAGCTCTTCGAGTTAAGATTTGAATGTATCGGTCTTGTCTCCGTGTGGTGCAGCGATACCGTCCTCCATGGCGCTCAGCCACGGTACCAGTGCTTCGGTAACGTGTCCAAAGTCGACTGATAACACTCTGACTTGTATTCAGAGCTAAAGCCACAGTACGTTGCCGGGAACCAGCTTCTATCATTCCCACGGCTCTGAGCATTTCTTCCCTGCTTAAATGACGTCGCCGCTCCATAATAACGTTGGTTTTAATCAGTAGTAGGGAAACAGTAGCACTAATAATGTCTTCAATGCGTTGTATGTTTTTATAGGGAAAATATTGACAGCTGATTTTCATCTTTTACTCGAATTTGATTCACAGTTCCTGATTCAAATTATGAAATGCACCAAAAAGGATCCATATAAATTTATAAAATCATAAATTTATTACAAAGCCACATCTCAATCTCAAGAAATCCGCATAAAAATGCTTGATCCCTAGACACTTTTGATGTGTGTAAATCGCGGACGGACAGACAGACGAAACTTTGGGTTTAAGATTTTCTTAAAACTACAGAACCCTAAAAATGTCTTAAAACACCTACAACATTTTATTATAAGTACGTAAACCAAAAACTGATTTAAATAATAAACATTTTTATGTCGTAATTCAAAATAGGATTGATAAAGTGTAATAAAATTGAAAATAATAAAAATACTGTTAACTCTTTATGTTAGAAATATGTGGCAACTTTATGTAGGTTTAATATTTTATTATTTAAATAATTTCAAAGTTTCTTGTGCATTGTATGATATTGCTGCTAATCAAAATGGTAAGAAAATAATCTTGGTACTTATATTGTGTCACAATCTTGTCTGTGCCGGCGGCCATATTGGAAGCTCCTATTGTCATTGTGACTCTAATGTCATTTGGATACATTTTCAATAAACTGACAACCAAAAGATGCGATTACAGCGACGCTGTCACCGGCACAGAAAACTTGGTGACTCTACATATCTAGGTACCCTAGATACAAGTAACGAACTTAGTTAGGGGTCAGTTACTGTAATGAGATGATGGAGTGAATGATTATGTACTTTTTGAGAGGCAGTGTTTGAACGCTAGTCTCTGGAACAACTACTGGTTCGAGTTAGAAAATGATTTAGTGTTCGATAGTCTATTTGTTAAAGAAGGTAAAACACTATCCATGACCAAGTAGTTCACTTCACTCTTCCTTCTTCATTCAGTCTATCCTTCAATGGAATGAGCTCCCTCTCGAGATTAGAATGGCGGCTAGTCAGTTCACTTTCAAAATGAAGGTACGTGAGCACTTTCGGAATAAGACGTAGCAGAATCATCTCAATATCGACCTGTGTGTTTATAACATTTTAAGTATGTTTATGCAGGTTTATATAAAAAGTATAATGTGTAGTTTATAATAAAGATTATTGTTAGGTTATTACCTCCTATAACTCACCGAAATATCGTTGTGCATCTACCACATTTTATCTCTGCATCAACCTAAGGTCGACTGGCAGAAAATGCCATCAGGCATTAAGTCCGCCTTTGTACATTAAGTATTAAATAAATAAATAAGTAGAGGAGCGGAGCTAACCCAGGTATTAAATCCGCGGGACTCAGCTAAGCTAGTATAAATCTATACTTATATACAAAGAAGAAAATTAAAAAGCCTTTTTTTTCTCGCTGTGAAAATGCATAGAACTGCATACCACCGAGAGTCGAGAACGGGAGGACTCACGGTGGTTATGTGGGCTCTCCCAGCCAGAAGGGCTTGGCCCACCCACTAAAAACACAGCGACTTCCGTCCGCGTTACATTGGGGTGCCGTAGGATCCCACGGGGGATTAAGTACTACCACGGCACCCCAACGCCGGGAGCATTGAATAGCCTAAGAAACTACTACACCGATTTGAAAAAATGATTTTTTATCCCGTTATACCCACGGGTAAAAGAACTACGCAGGTAAAACCGCGGGGTACGCTCCGTCAGCTGTTCCTATTGGTCATCACAAACAAACTCTTCAGCTTAAAAAAAAGAATACTTACGTTATTATTTCCCTACAGTAATATCGACGAAGAACTACGTTTTCTGGCCAAATGCCACGGTACCGTTTTACGTGAATCCTGAACACTTCGGTAAGTTGTTTTTGTAGCATTGAAAATAGTAAGTAAGTACGTAAACCTTACCAACAATTCACTATCTATAAGTCCGTATTATTAGCAGTCTTATTAAGTAGAAGTCTAAGTAATAAATAGCTACAGCTCTTCAAATCTAGGACCTAGAAGATTGCGCTGGTGCCTAGTAGGTTGTTGCATACCATCAAGAGACAATAGAATAGCATAAGCTTGTATTATTTCTTTTAAAAATGTAGGTAAGTAAGTAAGTATAAGTGAGTCTAAAATTATATTCAAATAGACAGATAAGTACAGCTGTATGTTGATGAAAAATATACCTTTTAGGAAGGTACTTACTTATTAAAAAAACAGAAGACAAAACATCAGTTTGTTAAATCCATTGAAGCAGTTTTAGTTTTTATCACAATCCGTTTTGCATTTTTCACTCTTCCATATAGTTTAGAAAATGTTCTACTATTAGATACTACTCACCATTTAAAAATTCACCTCTAATATAATTAGGTACTCTACTTACCTACAGAAAAAAATCACATTAAATAAGTAATAGGCAGTGGTCCCAACGCAGGTGAGTGAGCGATGAACTATCACCATCTCTTTCATTCACACGGAATGTACATTCGCTGTCCTTTTCTTGAGCGAGAAACTCGCCGATAGTTTATCGCTCACTCGCCCGCGGTGGGACCACTGCCTACACCAAGATATTTTTTTTGGCTAACGGCCTATTTCACCATCTTCAAGTAACGTTCCGAGTACCGACTCACAAGTTTTGTCTTTGTCACTTGACATAAAGTAAGAAAGAGACAAAACTAACTTTTGTTAATGAGTAAATTTACTTGAAGGTCGTGAAATAGGGCCTAAATATACCTTTTTGCCCGCAGACCATGAGCAATCGCTAGCTATCCTGACCGCTCTATCAATGTTTGCGTTCAAAACGTGCCTGAAATTCGCGCCCGTGATGACCCCACCAGCGTGGAATGAGCATGTCTTGGTGTTCATGAATCCCAATGGAGTTAGACGGTGCACGTTCGATACGAAAGGACATTCTGTTTTTGAACCACATGTGAGTATAACTATTTATTATTACGCATACGGTTATGCACACAGACCGAGATAAACATTTGTGGATCACACATAATGACATAATCAATCCCTCTATCACCTCATTACACCGACTGACCCCTAACTATGTTTATTACCTGTATCTAGGGTATCACAAACTACGGACATACACATTCATTACACACAGAGACATACAATCAATCCCTCTATCACCTCATTACACCGACTGACCCCTAACTATGTTCATTACCTGTATCTAGGGTATCACAAACTACGGACACATACATTCATACACACAGAGCAAAATATAGCTAATAATAATCAATATTTGTTCTTCTAGATGGTAACACTGGGCTACAACTGTCTCAGTTCCCCAAACATTGATATGATGATTATGAAAGCGCTCGGCTTCCCTTTCGAACATAACCGAGTCAGCAGAGACATCTATATTGATATTATGACGGAGAATATTGAACCGGGTAAGATATGTTGTTTTCTGATACTAAAAAGACCAATATCAGTAACAAATAATTGCCCTAATAAGTAGGTGTGAAAATTAGCCTTTATTACTCCAAAGGAACTTAATAATACTTTATAGCATTGTATTTGTTATTGTGTCGGGTGCCATAGTCCCCATAGTTCCCCAATATCCAGTCCATTAAACATAACCCAGTCGTAGTTTTACATATATTTGCAATAGTCCCAGCAGAACCGGGGACTGTCCTTGGATGCATTTTATAGTGTTATACAGGGATAGTCGCCGGATTGTGCATCCTTTACACAAGATTAAATATGTCAAAGGGCTTCCGTGTGTTGGCTTTGGCCCCATACTAGCCTTTCAAAAGACCGGGACTGTTATATAGTCCCGTGAATGGAAAAGAAAAAAAAAATACTCCAACGGACGCTACATAAAATCATCTTACGTAGATGTAAATGGCCCATGATGATGACTTAGGTACTTATATTTTTTTGCTAATAAAGTATGAAAGTTGATCTTAATAGTATAGACACGGATCATAAAATACTAACGCAGTATTAAATCGTCTAAGCGTAGTATAGATAAGTAGTCACCGTCAAGGTATAACCGTTGTCATATGCCACCTTAATATACGCTATAATTATTATTTATATTTAGGTGCAACAAAACGGTACAATCCTCCACGCGAATTTCAGCTTACCCTAAATCTCGCAAGATTATTACTCTATCAACTACACGAACAAAGCCGTCTAAGAAAAGCTAGTTAATTATATCATTACAGTATCCGTGTGCAACATTATATCAATAACCAACAATGATAAGAATTAAATCAACTGATAAATGATTATAAGATTTACGATACCAAATAAATATATGAGATAAAATAATTATTATATTTAGTTAATCAATCAGTATTGTTTTACGCTGTATTTAATAAAGATCGCTATTGCGCGTTAGACGCCATTTTGTCTTAACATTTTCGAAAATAGAACAGGTGGGAACCGTGTTACCTGTAGACAAAAAATTCCGGAAAAATAAGGAAGTTTGTTTGTTTCAAAAAAACCGAAGAAGTTTGCCGAAAAACGTTCCTGAAAAATAGGGTAGTTAGTGTGTGTAAAAAATGTCAAAGCATCAAGAGTTCAAGCTTTATGATAACATATTCATAGAAACAAATCTACAATCAAATGATTATGATGCTGTTATCTTAATTTTGTATCCTGAAGACCATAATATACCTCTACCAAGTCACATTGAAAGCTTTATTGATAAAATATCGAAGATTGACAAACATATTTATAAGACTACTACATTATGGGATTGTGACTATGTTTCTGGGGGCAGAATAATCCTATCGCCTACAGGAGAAATAACCCCATACCATGATGCTAAGGTTACTAAAGACGCAGCTTATAAGGGCATGCAAAGAGCAATTGACTGTGGAGCGAAAAAGCCTTTACTAATCGCTCAGAAAGACCATCTAGTCTGCATTTTAGGAGCATTTGAGGCGTTATACAAACCTTTGCAGTTACGAGAGAGAATAAACTCAACTAATTTTGCAAGAATTGGTATCTACGTTGACGGTACAAAGTCCGATTCGTTCGAAAGATTGGTTAGGAACGCGATAGCTTTGGAAAAGGCTAGGATTTTCGCTAGAGATATAGGAGGAGGGGACCCGGAAAGAATGGCGCCTCAGAAGATAGTTGAATATGTGCAGAATTCCTTTGAAGGTGATAGTAATATTACTGTCAATGTTATTGATGATGAAGAAGTTATTAATAATGATTATCCACTGTTAGCTGCCGTTGCAAGAGGGTCTATACCAGAACGCCATCGTCCTAGAGTAGTAGAGATTGAATACAAGCCTTCCAACGCGAGTAGAATAACTGAAACTCTGTTTTTGGTTGGTAAAGGAGTAACTTACGATACTGGCGGTGCTGATATCAAGATTTCTGGCAAGATGGCGGGCATGTCCAGAGACAAATGTGGTGCTGCAGCCGTAGCCGGCTTTATGAAAGCATGTTCAATACTTAAACCACCACATTTGAAAGTTATTGGCGTTCTATGTCTCTGCCGAAACTCTGTAGGCTCAAATTCCTACGTAGCTGACGAGTTACTTACATCTAGAAGCGGTAAAACAGTTAGAGTTACTAATACGGACGCTGAAGGCAGACTTGCGATGGCTGATGCGTTGTTTAAAGCAGCAGAAATCGCTGAAAAAGAACTTAATCCTCATATTTATACTATAGCAACTTTAACAGGCCATGCAAGAGCATGCTACGGTGATTACACTGCCAGCTTAGACAATTATAGCGCAAGAGCAACTAATCATTCAAGTAGGCTGCAGTTTAGCGGGTCTAGAATGGGTGAAGGCATTGAAATATCTGTCATTAGACCAGAAGATTTATCAATTAACAACGGTAAAGCGAAAGGCGATGATCTACTACAATATGACCCAGAGGCAAAAGCTAGAAATCATCAGTTCGCAGCGGGCTTTTTGATTAAAGTTGGTGGTCTAGAGAATAAGAATATTAAGTACACACATTTAGACATAGCTGGAGCAGCCGGTATGCCGCCGTGTGAACCTACAGCGACGCCATTACTTTCGTTATGTAGTATTCATAATGTTTTTATGTAGAACCAGGAGTTTGTATTACGATTAAATATGTATGTAGTCTGTCGGGTATTTCCGTCAATTTTCGGAAAGTTTTGGTAAAATGTTTGGTGAAAATATAGTATAGAGTCACAATCTGTTCTGTGCCGGTGCCAGCGTCGCTGTAATCGCATCTTTTGGTTGTCAGTTTATTGAAAATGTATCCAAATGACATTAGAGTCTAAATGACAATAGGAGCTTACAATTTTGGCCGCTGGCACAGAAAAGATTGTGGCACTATACTGTTGTTTGCCGTAAAGGCAATTAAGCATTCTAGATTTTTAATAGCTGATATATTTACGACCTCGATAGCTTAGTTGGTGGAGCGCCACGGATTTGCATGATCCTAGGTTTGGTGTTTTTTTCTAATGTTGTAATTAATAATTATGAAATAAAGATAATTATAATTTAAATTATTGTTTAATTAAGCTATTGCATAGCTTCTATCGAGGGCTTTGAGCGCGGGGACCGAATCCAGAAATTCCGTAACGAAAACAAACCTCACTTTTTTTTTTATCGAAAACTTTTTTTTGTAAATTTTCCAAAAAGTTTTTATAGTAATGTAGACAAAGTTTTTATTGTATGGAGTCCCAAGTACGACATCATAATTTCTAAGGTTAGGATTGCTATACAAAAATAAAAAAAAACAATTAGTTGATAAAATTGCTATGCAATAGCTTTACCGCGGCAGTCCCCGAGTGCCACACGTTTTTTGATTTACTTAATCTTATCTGGTTTCTTTAATCCTTTTGTACAATGAACCATAGATAAAAAGCATTATATCTACTACTTTAATACTTAAAAGGTGAATTTCGGATCCATATTTTATGAAATATTTATCTCTAAATACTTACTTCAATGGTATTACTTAATATGGTAACGTTCTGGGTTCAAGTCCTATGGCGAAAATTTTGAATGCATTTTTCAAAAATTACGACTGTTATTCCTATTAAGTACTTCTTGTTCCAAACCTTTTTTCCATTACTAATTGGGGTCGATTTTCAGTTTAACCAGATTTTTAACCCCCGACGCAAAAAGAGGGGTGTTATAACGACGTGTCTGTGTGTGTGTATCTGTCTGTCTGTGGCATCATAGCTCCCGAACGGATGAACCGATTTCAATTTAGTTTTTTATATTAAAGGGGACTTACGTGCGAGTGTTCTTAGACATGTTTGATGAAAATCGGTTGACCCGTTTAAAAGTTATGGGGGTTTGAAAGTAATTGTGTTGGGGTTTTTTTTAATTTAATGTTATATTACAATTAAAGGTGCAGTTGAACTGTTCACTCGAGAGACTATAGAGCCATTGGAATTCAAAGGCCTGCATTATGACGTCAATAGTGTAACACATTTTGGCAACAGGGACTACAGTAAAAATGGTCATAGGACCATAATATTTAAGGTATTATTAAAATATTTCTTAATAATATGCTACAATCTATACTAATATTATAAAGCTAAAGTGTTTGTTTGTTTTGGTTGAATGCGCTAATCTCAGGAACTATTGGTCCGTGGGGTTATTCCCACGGGAAAGGGAACTACGGAGGTAAAACCGCGGGGCGCTGCTAGTATAGTATAAAACAAAGTCACTGTCGCTGTCTGTCTGTCCCTATGTATGCTTATATCTGTATAACTACGCAATGGGTTTTGATGCGGTTTGTTTTTAATAGATAGAGTGATTCAGTGGAAAGGTTTTTGGCATAATTTTATCCCCGCATACAAATTATTATGTTAAAATAATGAACAATTTCAGGATCCACACATCCAGCAAACCAGGAAATTCTTAACAAAAACAGATTTGCGTAAAATCGAAATCATTTACGGTGCGGAATGCAAAGATAGGGATAGACGCGAGAAAATTGAATTATGCCAATCTTACCCCGGTGTTGCTAGAAAGAAGAGAGACATTGATGAAGAATCTGAAGATTCAAACGAAGATGGAGACCCCAACACTAAAGACACAGTGGATTACAACAATCTATCACAAAGTCTGAGAGCGAATAGAGCTATACAAGTACCTAAACGTACAACTGTTACATACAACTCGACAGTAATCGAAAATTCAGCCGAAGATTCATTACCGTTCATCATGAGCCTAATACCACAAATATCAGAAAATGCGCACAAAGATTTACAAGAAAAATACTGCAAAGAACCAGATGAGAGTGACTCTGAGGAAATAGTGCTTGATATTAAAAGAATTAACTTCACTCCGGTCGATACAAAAGGCAAGAGGGATAGACTGAAAATACTTGAACAGACTGAAAAGCAAGTGAAAGCCGAAATAGCAGATATATTGAAAAGTAAAGATTCGCTCCAAGATTACTGTAAAAAAAATCAGCCACTCAAATATAACGAAGATGGTACACTCGATTTTGAGTCCTTAAAGTTAAAATTAGGTATGTTTAGGAAATTCGGTTGTTCGTTCGGTAGCACTGATCCTAGATGCCCTTTATCTTATCATTCCACTAAGAATGGTCCTATATACTTTTCGACTAAACACAGACCAGCTATTTACCAATCGACCAAAAACTATAGAGTCAATAACAATTACAAATATATAAGTATGTTGAGAGTGTTCAAAAATGGAACTGATAACTCTACTAAGAGTATCGAAGACAATACTACTATGGATAGTACTATTGGAATGAGTCCTATTGATACTACTACAGCTGCAATAACTGAAGTTGTTAATACAACTGGAGTTGTCACAGAAACTGTAGCTCCAAAAACTGGTGAAGATAAAGTTTTTCGTAGTGTTGATAATGATTTTAACGCAACTACAGTTTCACAAGATTCTAAAGTTACCCAGACTACAGCTAATTTAAAAGACAGTAAAGTTACTAAAGATTCTCTGACAGCTAATATTAAAGTTGATAATGCTATTAAAGTTTCAACTGTAATACCGAATTCTACTAAAACAGTTACAAAATTTGAGAAAGAAGGAGACAAAAAATCTACAACACCTACAATCACTATAGGCAAAGCTAACAAAGCCAGAAGCAAGAGAGAGACAGCAAATATAGACGTAACAAATACAACAAAGAAAGAAGAAACAAAAGACAAACTAGATATGGAAGAAAAAACTCTTATATTGGAAAGTAGAAATGATACTATTGAAGAAAAAGAAGTAAATGTAACGAAAGATGAACATGATATTAATTTAAATAGTACACAAGAAGTCAAACAGGTTGAATTAGAAAATGCGACTCAGAAATCTTCTTTGAGAATTCGTACGCTGGCACCGATGTTCGTTCAAAGAAAAGCCGCTGAAAATAACAGGTGAGGAGATGATACTTATTAAAATATGTAGTTTAAAACGCGTGTTTAATTTTTAAACAAAATCTATATACTTACTGGCTGCGCCCCGCGGTTTCACACGCGTAGTTCCCGTTCCCGTGAGAATTTCGGGATGAAAAATAGATGTTGGCCGATTCTTAGACCTACTGAATATGCTCACAAAATTTCATGAGAATTTGTCAAGCCGTTTCGGAGGAGTATGGCAACGAAAACTGTGACACGAGAATTTTATATATTAGATACACCCCTATTTTGAAATTACAGGACTTATTAAAATGAGAATATCATTTTAATTTAATGTTTTTAATTGCTCACTCTCTATAAAAGCAATTACACTATTCGAAAATTAGGATCCCAGTTAGATAGACCCCTATCAGTAAGAGCTAGTGACGCAGTTTCTAATGCTCTACATAAATTTTCTACTTATCGGAGATTGACAGGTCTCCACTACCCTACATTCTTGAAATTGGCAGCCTACTAAAGTAGGAAGGCCTTGATATGAAGGTCATTAAAATGTATAGAGCCACAATCTTTTCTGTGCCGGCGGCCAAAATTGGAAGCTACTATTGTCATTGTGACTCTAATGTCATTTGTATACATTTCCATTACACTGGCAACCAAAAGATGCGATTACAGGGACGCTGTCACCGGCACAGACAAGATTGTGGCACTATATTTCACTAATTTGTAGAGCGTCAATTTGTAGGACCCTAATTATCATATTACACTATATAGTATAAAACAAAGTCGCTTTCTCTGTCCCTATGTATGCTTAGATCTTTAAAACTACGCATTTTGATGCGGTTTGTTTTAATAGATAGTGATTCAGAGTCATCAAATCACTTTTTCAGTTAATAATTTCTTCTAAGATTTTTTCTTTCAGTTCCAATAAAACAAAATTGAAATTAAGAAGGCGCTTTTGGCAACCTGCGCGCAAGTCTCGTACAAAGAAACCATCAAATTACGGGCAGCGTTACGTCAGCGAAGCGACATACCATTCCGATGTATCGTTAGAAGATAGAAACAAAAAACGACAAAACATACAAAAATATGAAGAAAAGTATATAAAAAAAGAAATACCAAATAAAAATAAACAACAAAACGAATACAAATACATAGAAAGAGATTATGTAAACAAAAATGGTTATGAAAATAAAGAATACACACAGTCCATTGAAGATAGAAATGTGAAAAGAGATGATTTAATGAAAAATCAAAAATATGAGAATAAATATATAGAAGGAGAAGTTATAGAGAAGAGAGACGAAAATAGAGAACCACAGTTTTACGAGAGCAAAGATGACAAAAATAGTTATTCCAATAGCTACCCCAATATAAGAGATAGCAATACTGAATTTCAAGAGAACGACGAAAAAAGAATTCGTGACGATAAACGTTACAAAAAAAGAAAAGATCGGAGCGATGAATTTGAAAGACAGAGAGAAAAAATACATGAAAGAGAAAGATATGCCAAAGATATAAGTGAAATGTCTATGGAAACCAAGCCTTTATCAAATTTTAACGACGATGATATGATGGCAGAAAATAATAAGAAATACAGAATTAAAAAGACGAAATATGATAAAAAACCTAAACTCAAAAAAGTTGATGTTGATTCCTATATGAGTGACAGGAATGCTAATAAAAAGCCAAAAAAAGCTTACATTGATCGGCACAGGTAATAAAAATGTTGATTTTATTAATTTTCTAGCTGCGTTCCTGATTTTTTTCCTTGTTTCTTTAAAGGTAACAATTCAAAGATGGGCCGCAGACCGCAAACTGCAACCGCAAACGACAACACTTGTTTCTATCAACGTCTATGACATTGATTCCGAGCGCGTCGCGACTGCAGGCAGCAGTGTAGCCGCGCTCGGAATCAATGTCATAGACGTTCATAGAAACAAGCGTTGTCGCTTGCAGTTTGCGGTTGCAGTTTGCGGTCTGCGGCCCATCTTGGAATTGTACCTTTAACTGGGATAAAAATCCAGCACTCTGAAAAATAGCCTTTGAAAATCTTTTTCACAATATTAGACCAACCAGAACTCCCTGACCTTTTTGTAGCTAAAACTAAATAATTATGTTCTAGTATTATCTGTTTTCTTAAAAATTAAGAAGTATAAACTTTATTTAATAACATAAATGCTAGAACTATTTCCGTCTTATTTGCGTTACATTTTTAGTCTGGTTTAACAAAACCCGGTAAGCATTTGACTTAGATAATCTAGAGAATCCTTATTCTATGGCAATTGACACCTTGTCAGTCAAATCTGTCACTTTGACAGTATTCAAAATTGATTGTTAAACCTGGTTTAGTGCTAAACCAGACTAAAAATGCAACGCAAATAAGGCAGTTTATAGGCGGAAGTCTATGTCCGGCAGGACTGGTGTAAGCTGATAATGATTACATATCTTAAAGCTACAATATTATTAAATTGAAATAAAACCACTGTAAGGTCGCTAGCAGACTTGTAGCTATCGCCAAAACCGGAATCGCAGAAACGCAGCCAATCGTCAATTAAGCAACATAATTGCGCGTTCCTGCGATTGCGGTGTGAATGTAGCGCGATTTTGCGATTCTTCTGCAGTCGCACGTAAATCGGTTACATGGTATAGCGGTATGGGAATCGCGTTAAATAGGGATGTTGACTAAAAAATTTAATTAGTTCGTTAGATAGATTTTCTTTTTGATACAAATAAATATTTAAGACGATACAGTTGATAGAAAATTCATGTCGTCACAGCTAAGCTTACACTTTTTACCTAGAAATATCGTCACAAGCCTACTCCATGCTTAATGTGTTTTAACCTTCTAACTAAGTCAGTTTTATTAATTGTATAAACAAAAAAAGCACGTCTAATGTTTTTTCGGAATCTATCTGACGGACTAATTAAAATTTCATTTTGTCAACCCAGGCGTCATCCCTATTACTAATGTTTGTATTGTATAGTGTGCAGGGTTTTGCAATCAGTCGCAGGAAGGCGCGATCGTATGCAGCGGCTAATCGCGATTCTGCGGTAAAAAAATCGCTTGTAACCGAAGAATGAGCGCAGAAGAGCGACAAAATCGCGCTACAAACGAGATATAAGCATGTGTGTTAGCGACCTAAATAGATAAAATTCTTGTTTTAATTTTTGTTTTACAATTCTGTTTTTTTCTTTACACAGGATAGTGAAAAATAAAATAATGTGATCGGTTAAAGTAGTTTTATTTCAATTTGTAGTATTCGTGTGAATATAATCATTCATAATCATAATCATTCACTACATCATATCTCATTACAGTAACTGACCCCTAACTAAGCTCGAAGCTTGTATCTAGGGTATCAGAAACTACGCACACACTCATTCACACACACATATAAAGAATCTTTCTTAGGTAGTCATGGGTTTGCTTGTTTGACATTCTCTTTAATTGCTGAACTGATTTTACGGTGAAGGAAAACATCGTTCAGAAACCTGCACACACATGGAAAGATATTCTAAGGTTGTGTGTGAAGTCGACCAACCTGCACTCAGCCTGTATTGACTAAGGCCTAATCACCCTTATTCAAGGTAGGCTCGAGCCCCTCGGTGGGGACATATATGAGCTGATAATAATCTGTTTTCCTATGACATAATTACGTAAGCATCTGATAGGACTAAGGGCTGATTTTTCCATCGCCAGATAACTTTTATTCGACGAATAAATTTGATGTTTGACAGATTTTGTATGGAATAACCTTAGATAAGTAGAGAGAATCCTGGTCGTGATTCTTATTCTATGGGAATAACTGTCAAAATTTCAAAATTATTCCTCGAATAAAGTAATCTGGCGATGGAAAAATCAGCCCTAAATAAAATATTGAGTCTATTTCATCTAGCTAAGGCAACACACATTGAGTGGTCGTGCTCACCCCTTGCACTATTTTGTCGCGAACCCACTCTAAATACAAGCATATCTACCCTACCACATATGTACTTAGAGCTTATAATTCCATCGCCAGATAACTTTATTCGAGGAATAATTTCGAAATTTTGATAGTTCGGGCCTATTTCACGATCTTCAAGTAATGCTACTCACCAAGTAAAGTGAGTTTTGTCTCTTTCTCACTTTATATCAAGTGACAAAGACAAAACTTGTGAGTAACTTACTCGGAAATTTACTTGAAGATCGTGAAATAGGGCCTTAGTATTTCATACAAAACTGTCAAACGACAATTTCATTCCTCAAATAAAAGTAAGTTTCTGGCGATGGAAAAAACAGAGTTGAAAGTTACTGTATCAGAAAATGATCCTTATGTGGTCATAAGGATCATTTTCTGATACAGTAACCGTGGAAATTCCTGGTGGAATAAGAAAAAGGATAAGTACTTTATATCCCAAAATAACAACAGGATTTCAATTACGCGGCTGAAGCAGTGTGCTGTTAGTCATTACTTATATTATAAACAATTATGGATTAAGACTTCATGATGCCCTAAGCAATCCAAGCCCCAGGGCTGTAGCTAGAGTGGAATTTGACGACGAAAAAAAAGGTCAGCTACCACTGAGCTCGCTATGTTCAACATGGTAGGGCATTTGTCATTTCAAGCATAGCTACGGCCCTGGGGTCCCCCTTCTGGTGTTTTCTGGTGCCCCCCAGACGTGGTGCCCTAGGTAATTGATTAATTTGATTAAGGGTTAATCCGGGACTGATAAATGCGAAAGTAACTCTCTCTGTTACCTAAACTACTGAACCTATTGACTTGAAATTTGGTACAGGGGTAGCTTATAGTCCGGGGAAGGACATAGGCTATGTTTTATCGCGAAATTCCCACGGAATCGTGAACTATACGGATTAAACCGCGGCTGTTAGTTATTTATAACGTATCTAAATATTATTTATTAGACAAGAAGAATTATCAAATGAGGATCTTAAAACTGTGAAGCTGTCAAAACAAAATAAGGAGTTTTACAATGACAGAAAATGGCCGGGAGGCATCGTCAGATACATACTCGGAGGGACCATAACTTGTGAGTAATTTCATACATTATACATCTCTGCTAACCACAAATGTTTATCTCGGTCTGTATGTGTGTGTGAATGAGCGTGTGCGTAGTTTCTGATACTCTACATACAAGTTACGAACTTAGGGGTCAGTTACTGTAATGAGATGATGGAGTGAATGATTATGTTATGTTAAACGGGACCCTATTACTGAGACTTCGCTGTCCGTCCGTCTGTCACCAGGGTGTATCTCAAGAACGGTGATAGCTAGACAGTTGAAATTTTCAAAGATGTATTTCTATTGCCGCTATAACAACAAATACTTAAAAAAATATTTAAGGGGGGCTCCCATACAACAAACGTTTTTTTTCTCTTTTTTGGTACGGAGCCCTTCGTCCGCGAGTCCGACTGGCACTTGGCCGGTTTTTAAAGTTTTTTTCAACACACTTGCTCATAAAGGGGCTCTTATTTGTGCAAAAACAGTTGAATAATGACCCATTTTATTCACTAGTGAGTTATAGATTGTTTTTTTAAATTGCTTTCATTTTAAAAAAGTTTCGACACCAAAAAAATTGTGTCCATACATTTTAAAAACAAACTTCAACTATGTTTCTTTACTTTTGGTAGGTCTATGGTCGATTCCATTCATTCATTCATTCGATTTTTTTTTAATCAGTATATTCTTTTAGTCTTTGGCCGATCGCCATTGTTGTGTTGGATGCGCGCGAAAAGAAAAACTGTTTATTTATTAGCGAATAATAATAATTTCTTCGCAAATGTGTTGAAAAACGTTGTATGGTACACGCGTGTATTGATGATTACTATCCTCGGCTATCTTCAGACCCTCGCCTGACGGCTCGGGCCTCAATAGCGCTTCGGAAGTAATCACCAACTTACCTCGCTTGTACCATAAATAACTATTTTCTATTCAGACTTTTTGTAGTATCGACAATCGGGACGATCTTGTAAGGTTAAGGCTGGTCGTTCTAAAAAAATATGCTAAAAACATTCGTCTTGAATCACTCTATCTATTAAAACAAACCGCTTTAAAATCATAGCATACATACGGACAGACAGCGGGAAGCGACTTTGTTTTAAGTATACTATGTAGTGATGATGATACATTTAATATTCCCGTGCGGGGTGAATATGTGTGTGAACCACAAATGTTTACCTCGGTCTGGGTGTGTGTGTGAATGAGTGTGTGCGTAGTTTCTGATACCCTAGATACAAGCTTCGAACTTAGGGGTCAGTTACTGTAATGAGATGATGGAATGAATTATGTTATGTTTTTTATGTTTTAGATGACAAAGACGATGTCCGCGCCCGTATTAAAGAAGTAAATGACATATTAAAAGCCCGAACGTGCATCCAATTAAAGGAAATAACGGAGGAGGAGGCGGAAATGTACGAGGATTACCTGGTGCTTGACAACAGTCCCGACTATGTGACTGGGAAAGTTGGCGGGAGACAGGTAAAGCTAAGGACCTATTTCACCATATTCAAGTAACGTTCCGAGCAGCGCACATGTTTTGTCTTTGTCACATGAATAAATTAAGAAAGAGACAAAACTAACTTTACTTGGTGAGTAACGTTACTTGAAGGTCGTGAAATAGGCCCTTACACTTTTTGGAATGAAGGTTACGAAAGGGACGGAAAAAAATAGGACCAAAAGTTGTAACGACCATAAAGGTATTATAGACACTTATATGGTATTTTTTAACGACATTTAATTCAAATTTCGAACAGCGCATTTACTTTATAATATTAAAAAGGTAGATAACCTATGGCTAACTCTTTCGAGTAAAAACTTTTTTAACTTTTTAAAGGAACTTCGTTCCTTCGGTTTTTTTATTCTTCGTTCTCCTATATCCTTAAAAATGCGAAAGTAACTCTGTCTGTTACCTTTTTACGGCTAAACTACTGAACCAATAGACTTGATACCTAAAACTTCTATAAAATAAAAAAAACATCATAATGACTTTTTGAAAGCTCACAATTTAAGCTTAATTTTTATATTCTCTTAATTATTTTAATATTCTATTAGGTAATTAATTAAATTAAGTACTTATTAAAAAAAAAACAAAGGTAATCATAAAATGAAAAAAACAGTCACAGCAAACGCTCTCTTGCAGAATGTAAACAAACTCTAGCGTTAAAATTTTGTTCTTTTGGTATCACTAAAAAGTATTCAAAGGTTTAAAAACTAAAAAAAAACGTGTGGCACTCGGGGACTGCCGCGGTAAAGCTATTGCATAGCAATTTTATCAACTAATTGTTTTTTTTATTTTTGTATTGCAATCCTAACCTTAGAAATGTTGATGTCGTAGGTACTTGGGACTTCATACAATAAAAACTTTGTCTACATTACTATAAAAACTTTTTGGAAAATTTACAAAAAAAAAGTTATCGATAAAAAAATAATAAAAACGTGAGGTTTTTTTTCGTTCCGGAATTTCTGGTTTCGGTCCCCGCGCTCAAGGCACTCGATAGAAGCTATGTAATAGCTTAATAAATCAATAAAAAGCAAGAAAATTGAAACTACGCAATATTTCGAGCCTAAACTCGTTTAACAAATAAATATTTATAAATCCAATCGTCTCGTTTATTATCAAACTTTTTCTATTCAAGCAACTTTACTAAATGTGTGAAAGAGACAGAGCTATGCCTCAAGGTTGTATGTGTGTGAAGGACGGATGATGTTTTCACGTCTGTGTGACGTCAATGGTTCATTGACCGGGGTTGCTAGTTTGGGAGGAAAATTGCAGAATGTGTTAATTTTTTTGGGACGAATTTTATGTTTATATTTATTAAGGTTTTTATTGTTTTGGTGGATTGTTTTGGAGAGTTTAATTAGAGAAATATTAATTGAAAAAGAAATAGTTTTGTTACATGGATGTTCATAATATTTAAACAACACATATTTATGTAACTATCAGATTTTTTTTAAATTAAGAATATAAATAAAATATTTTAGTAATAATCGCAATGGATTGTTTTCTTCAGAATTAAAAAATGAATAATTTAGAAAATACTAAAATGTAAGTAAGTACTTATTTTAGTAAAATAAAAGATTAATATTATTAAGATTAAAACTTTTAAAACATAGTTATTTTGTAAGAAAATCAATTCCAAATTCAAAATAATTTTATAAACTTAGTTTATGCACACAAAGACACATATAAAAAGGTTAAAATCTTACAAAAGAAGATGAAGTAGTAGAATTAATATTACACAACTCCATTTTAATAAAAAACAATTAAAAAACAACAATAATACAATTCTGTCAAAAATATTTTCCAAAATTAAATCCGTCCAAATTAAATTCCTAACTCTGGCAACCCAGTTCTAGAAACCTCTATCAGCCTCGACCTCTGATTGGTCGGAATATTCCAGTCAGCGAAACTTCTCGACTCTCGTTGGCCGAGGCTATATAAGCCCGAATTCGCGCGGGAAACCGCTTCATTTGAAACGTCAAGGTCGATCTGTCAGTGTCAATTTTAACATGGCGGCAATCGGGATAGATTTGGGAACAACTTATTCGTGCGTAGCGTGTTGGCGGCAAGGCACTGTCGAGGTTATTGTAAGCGATGAAGGGAACCGAAATATACCTTCATTCGTCTCTTTTACCGAAACGGAACGTTTAATCGGTGAATCGGCTAAAAATCAGTCAATTATAAACCCTTTGAACACTGTTTTCGCTGCAAAACGGCTAATCGGACGACGCTACGACGACTTAGGACTGCAAATGGATCTGCGACATTTTCCCTTCAAAGTATTGGACGATAACGGTAAGCCAGTTATTTTAGTTGAGTATAAAGGTGAAAGAAAAAAGTTTGCGCCTGAGGAAATAAGCGGCATGCTCCTTTTCAGGATGAAGGAGATTGCTGAGGCTTATTTGGGAGTCACGGTGGAGGCTGCCGTGATCACAGTGCCTGCCTACTTTAACGACAATCAGAGGCACGCTACCAGGACCGCAGCATTATTAGCCGGTTTAAAAGTCTTAAGGATCACCAACGAACCGACTGCCGCCGCTCTAGCCTTCGGTTTAGACAGAAAACTAAACAGTAATGTTCTAGTTTATGACTTAGGAGGTGGTACTTTCGATGTGTCAGTGTTAAACATAGGAAACTCTGTCTACAAAGTGAAATCAACGGCAGGAAACACACGTTTGGGCGGTGAAGACTTCGATAATCGCATGGTCGCTTATTTCGCGCAAGACTTCAAGAATAAGTTCCATATGGATATTACTACTAATGCCCGGTCAGTAAGGAGGTTAAAAACTGCGTGTGAAAGAGCGAAAAGATTTCTTACTTCAGCATCCGAAGCGATTGTTAACGTAGATTCTTTGTACAGCGGCATAGATTATTCTGGAAGAATCTCGAGAGCTTTATTTGAAGAGTTGTGCTCGGATTTGTTCAAAGACACCTTAACTTTGGTTCACAAAGTGTTGATTGATGGTAAATTGAGTAAAACTGATATCAATAAAGTGGTTCTAGTAGGTGGCAGCACTAGGATACCTAGAGTAAAGCTTTTGCTTAAAGAATTCTTCGGTGAGACGCCAGTCACTGCAGCAGTAAATCCTGAAGAAGCAGTAGCCTGCGGGGCCGCCATCCAAGCCGCAATATTAGCTGGAGAAAAACATAAATACATCAAAGATTTACTTCTCATAGACGTAGTACCGCTTTCTCTAGGCGTGGAAACTTCCAGAGGTATCATGTATAGAGTCATTGAAAGGAACACAGCAATCCCATGCTCTAGAACCAAAGATTTGACTACGCTTGAAGACAACCAAAGAAGTATGACCATAGAAATATTTGAAGGGGAAAGAAGTTTGACTAAAGACAATAACTTGCTCGGAGTTTTCGAGTTAGTTGGTCTCCCACCTGCGCCAAGAGGTGTCGCTACTGTTGACGTTACTTTTGAGGTAGATCACAATGGAATGCTTAGCGTAACAGCCCGCGATAGAATTACAGGCAATTCAGAAAGTATTACTATTAGAAACGAGCACAGACTCAAGCAAAACGACATTGGAAGAATGCTAGCCGATGCCGAAACATATCAAATGGAAGACAAAAAAAATAAACTGCGTTTAGAAGCAAGGAATCAACTGGAAACTTACATTTACGGGGCAAGACAGATTGTCATAACAAAAGGCGAATTTTTAAGCCCTAGAGAAAAAGGTTTTATTCTGGATCAATGCGAAAAAGCTATCCAGTGGCTTGAAGAGAATAACGGGAAATCAAAGAAAGATTTCGAAGTAAAAATGAAGGAGTTAATGAGCAAATGGAACTGCGTTTTGAAGAAGATACATAACCCTTGGCAGCATGAAGCGAAGAAGCAGAGAACAGAAGATTATGAGGGAGAAAATGAAATGGTTTCTGTTGAAGAAATATTTACTGTGTAATTGCCATAAATGTTTAGGAATATTGTAAAAATCTAGCCACGCTGAAAGAACCGCATTGAAGTATAATGTACGTAGGTATTACGCATACAATTAGTGTGGACGAAATTACTATTATGTTGCATGCATCTTGAATAGTCTCAAATTAAAAAAACATAAATGATCTGATTTTAAATAGTTTTTTAAGTATATTAGTTGTGATTCGTGCGTGCAACATTGCAATGATTATTGCAGCGTACGGTTCTTAACGGTGTGGTTAGGTGTGCGTTTATCTTAGGTATTTAATAGAAATGGTTTGTCAAAACACAGCTTTTACTCGACTTAGGTCTGATTTTTCCATCGCCAGATAACTTTAATCGAGGAATAACTTTGAAATTTTGACAAATATTCCATACAAAAACTGTCAAACGACAATTTTATTTATCGAATAAAAGTTATCTGGCGATGGAAAAATCGGCCCTTAAACCTACATAGAGAAGTTATTACCTACATAGAGAAGACTCAGTAGTGTGATCATATTTAGAAACCAAGAAAACTACCTAAATCATAAAGAAAATATTTGATTATTTATTCGCGAGTAAAAATAATTTTGTGTTTTGATAAACTCTACGAATATTACCATTTAGTATTAAGATTTTTTACCAAATGTGCTCAATTATATTTTTGACCTTAAAATATTTACATAATAGACAATTGTTTATCTCTTTCACTCTTGACAATGTGCTGTGATAAAAGAAAATAGAGAGTTATTTAATTATTGTTCAGTGTTTACATATTTTTATGTCAAGCCGGTAATATAAAGAGAGCTATAATTTATATTAATTTGCCGTAAATCGCTGAATATAGTACGACATATTTGTTGAGTGTACAGAGGCAGCTATATTTTGTTGCTATATCTATAAAACGCAAGATATAATTTATAGCATACTAGTGGCCCGCCCCGGCTTCGCACGGGTCCAAGTTTCCCGTTTGCTTTTCCAGTTTTTTTTACATAAGAACCTTCTCCTGACAATAACAAACACAGCAAAAAAATAATTAGCCAAATCGGTCTAGCAGTTATGGCGTGACAAAGGGAAACGGGTTTCATTTTTAAATATATAGATGGCATAAATTATAGCTACGTATGTATATTTTGGGCATATAGGGTAAGTGTATTTAGAGCATTCATTGTTTTTATAGCCTAACTTGCCATAAAATAGTATTATAAGTAAGAACTTAGTTCTCGTCAAATAAAAAAAAGATTTGATTTTAGAAGAAAAGGGATAGAATAGTTTCTACTACTTTGAGTGTGGGTAGTTTCTATTTCCACGCTTTTTCGATATTTCTAGTTAAGTATTTGGCGAGAACTATATTTTCTAGATAGGATTTTTAATGTTTTTATATTGTACCTATGTCCTTAAAGTCCTACGTCCAAAGTCCTATGTCAAGAATGTGTCTAGCTTAATAATTAAGGGCCTATTTCACGACCTTCAAGTACTTACTCACCAAGTAAAGATTGTTCTGTATCTTTCTTACTTTATGTCAAGTGACAAAGACAAAACATGTGAGTGGCTACTCGGAACGTTACTTGAAGATGGTGAAATAGGTCCTTAGTATTGTTTAAATTTTTACTTGGTTTTTGCCTCTCCGAACTTATATCGGAGTTTGTTTAGAATTTGTTGAAGTATTGAATAGTTAAGTATAAAAATTTGCATGTTAGTTTATAAAAATTGATCCCACTGTTCATCAAAGACATTTTTAGAAATATATTTTGAAATAGAAAAAGCTTATTGTTTTATTTTAATTCCTTCCTGTCCTTCGAATTAAGGTAAATTATTGCATTGCGAAAAATTAGTTAATTTTCATATCGTTATCACAAAGGTATAATTAAAAAGCATCACTCAACGCACTAACGTATAATCGGTTGAGTGTGAACGGTCAAGTGTTTTTCTATACATTTGTCTGTTCTGGCGTTACGCGACCGATAATACGCGACGCGTGTTCCGTCAGATATGAACCTGAAGAAAGATTAATAAAGTTTGTGATACAATTTTTAAAGTCAAACAAAACTGAATTCGACTCATATTCGACTCCGCTCCTTTGCAGCATATACAAGGCCGAGCGAACGCCAATACCAACATATGGACAGTATATTTTCATTGTCTTACCTTCACTCGGTTCGTGTCATGAAGTTGTAGGTAAAAATTGGGGCCACACTTGGAACAACAGCTTGAGTCAAATACCTACGTCTCTGTGGGCCGATCTCTCTTTTTAGTCAGACTTTCTCTTTCTAGAGGTTACCTTAGTTAGAAAGAGAGAGCCTGCCCACAGAGACGCGATAGTGATACATAGGTTATGCTTCAAGTAGGTATTCGAAGTGTCGACTCCTTTTTTACCTACAACTTCATGGGCTCGTGTGTAGACAGTACCACATATGACTCCGCTGTCAGATCAAGCGTCCATGTCAGACCCTTCACGCGCGACGCGACTCGCACTTGACCACATTTTTATCAAACATCTATTTATTAACCCCCGACGCAAAAAGAGGGGTGTTATAAGTTTGACGTGTCTGTGTGTGTGTGTGTATCTGTCTGTCTGTGGCATCATAGCTCCCGAACGGATGAACTGATTTCAATTTAGTTTTTTTTTTGTATTAAAGGGAATTTACGTGCGGTTGTTCTTAGTCATGTTTGATGAAAATCGATTGACCCTTTTAAAAGTTATGGGGGTTTGAAAGTAATTGTGTTGGGGGTTTTTTAAATTTTTAATTCATTCTTTCCAGAACTTCGGCTGCGTAGAGCTCCTGCGCGGCGGGCAGCACAGACAACACACCGCCATGATGGTGATGGCGATGCTCGGCTTCTACTTCGAGGTGTCGCGGCATGACAGGGACAAGTACATCAAAGTACACAACAGACATATACGGCCTGGTTTGTGGTTTTAATTTTATACGGAGAAAAATAAGTATGTATCTCATATGTTAGGTATAGGTAGCGGCACGTAAGTTTAGCGCTGAGCGAAACGTAGAGGGGATAGCTGCGCATGTGTACAGTAGCGAATAAAATACAATTACTTATAACTCAATTACAATTACTATACTTAAACAAATATTTTTAACAACATATTTTATTTAAATAAATAGTGAGTCTATCATGCACGAAATGTGGATGATATTAGGTACTGTTGCGCGCGCTAACATTAATAATTACCTACTTAATATTAAAGTTAACTTAAACTTTAATATTAAGTTGTATAGTATTGACCATCTACTAAAAATATACTAATAAAAAACCAAAAATATCAAACAAACTTAAACTTAAAAAAATCTATCCCCGAACGGCAATAATAATATACTTTAGAACGCGACTGTTCATTCAGATGTCCGCGGAGTGTGCTATCGTGGCGGGGGACGGAGTACGGCAGACTAGCCAACCGGCGCTACGCACACACTCCCCTCGTCCCTCTAGCCCCCCTGTGATACCTTATTTTTGACTTCTGCGCATTAACGGTCAGCGCTAGAGTTTCGTGCCGCTACTTATATAATCCAGCCAGTGCAGTAGTCTGAAGCCTAGCCATAGCCTAGTAAACGAAAAAAAGAACGTCGTCAGCAGGGGCGGTCAAAATTTCATATCATACTAGCTGCGCCTCGCGGTTTCACACGCGTAGTTCCCGTTCCCGTTCCCGTGGGAATTTCGGGATGAAAAATAGATGTTGGCCGATTCTCAGACCTACTGAATATGCTCACAAAATTTCATGAGAATCGGTCAAGCCGTTTCGGAGGAGTATGGCAACGAAAACTGTGACACGACAATTTTATACTCGTATTAGATAATACTGGAGACTTTGTAAATCTGCAACTTCCTCGCATTAAAGTTCAGTCAATAGCCTACAATAACCTACCAAACCAAACATTTTTTTTCTAAACTGCAATAACCACAGCAATCAGAAGAAGGATCAAGTTTCTCTCTGGACTACAGCCAAATTAAGAACTTCCTTTTTTAAAGTCTGTTGCATAGAATAAGGATCACGACCAGGATTCTCTCTGGTCTCTGTTATATTCCGATACGTTCCGTTCCGTATAATATAACGACCAGGATTCTCTCTGGTCTCTGTTATATTCCGATACGTTCCGTTCCGTATAATATCACGACCAGGATTCTCTCTGGTCTCTGTTATATTCCGATACGTTCCGTTCCGTATAATATCACGACCAGGATTCTCTCTGGTCTCTGTTATATTCCGATACGTTCCGTTCCGTATAATATCACGACCAGGATTCTCTCTGGTCTCTGTTATATTCCGATACGTTCCGTTCCGTATAATATCACGACCAGGATTCTCTCTGGTCTCTGTTATATTCCGATACGTTCCGTTCCGTATAATATCACGACCAGGATTCTCTCTGGTCTCTCTTATATTCCGATACGTTCCGTTCCGTATAATATCACGACCAGGATTCTCTCTGGTCTCTGTTATATTCCGATACGTTCCGTTCCGTATAATATCATTCTATCAAGGATCTTTAGAATCCTGGTCGTGATCCTTATTCTATGATAACTGACATCAAAAAAGAAGGTTCTTAATTCGTAGCGACATTTTTTTATAACGTAAAAACCTCTTGAATATGTATCGTTCTCTCTGTACATATACGAGTATTAAGTATAATCAACTAACAAAGTAAAAATCACTTCTGGCCTTAGATAATCTAAGAGAGCATCTTGGTCGTGATCCTTCTATGCTTCTGGCTGATGCACATGTCATAGACAAAACCTTTTCTCCCACAGACAAGCTCCACCACTTCGAGATAATCCGCTCCGACGCGACGCTCCCCCTGCCTTACGACTACAACAGCGCCACTCACCCCGCCTGGCAGTTCTGGAGGCATATCGGGAAGAAGGGGATATCTACCGTCGCTACTTTTAAAGAAGTTGTAAGATTATTTACATTATATTTATGTTAGCAGCGCGGGGCGTAAGCTCTACCTCGCTAGACGCGCCGCTGGGCAGCGCACGGTGGGCTGAAAATCAACTTGAATAGACATAGGGATTTTAATTTTCTATGAAAGCCTATCAAAGCCGATTTTCAGCCCACCGTGCGCTGCCCAGCGGCGCGTCTAGCAGCGCGACGATAAAACCACCTTATAATTCGATTCGGCAGTATTTGTGGAACGGCTTTTTTCGCGAACATTCTCCCACATATATTCGATTTTACCACCTGTGCTGATAAATGCCGGCTCGAATATGATTGTCGCTACTCTAACACTGAAATAATTTTTCAAATCGGACCAGTAGTTCCTGAGATAAGCGCGTACAAACAAACAAGCTGTTCAGCTTTATAATATTAGTAAAAATGGAAGAAATTTAATAACATAACATAACATAATAATTCACTATCAGAAACTACGCACACACTCATTCACACACACCCAGACAGAGACAAACATTTGTGGTTCACACTTTAGACACACTTAGACAATAGATTAGATCACACAATAGATGCAAGAAATTTAATCAAGTGAAACTAATAGTTATTTGTTATACAAGAGTGCAAAGTTGCTTTTTAACCGGGGCTCCAGTTGAGGACCGAGCCAGCGAAGGATTCTAAAATTGAATCACGAGCGCAGCGAGGGATTCAAAATAAGAATCCTGAGCGTTAGCGAGGGACTCAAAGGAGCACAAGGTTAAAAATTGTTTGCACTCGAGTGCAACACATTATTTTTCATCCCCCCTCAGCGAGGAAATTACTAAATGAAAACATAAAACAATCACAGTATTAAGTGAAAAGCAAAAATATCACGTGCAAAGCAAATAAAAAAATAAGTAAGTACACCAAGGAGGTTCCGAGTTTGAATTTGAAATAAAAAAAAAGTTGTATGACAGTTTGTGAATCCAAAACATCATCACACTTAGTGCACACGATGTTCTAAATTCAAATTTACTTTAACCTCTAGAGCGCAAAAACGACTTTTACTCCCAGTTATCGAAAATGCCTTGGGTCCTGCACGGGCTGTCACAGCGACCCCGATACTTTCCACTCTTGAGATTAAAATCGACTTTTACCCCCAGATATCGAGGATTAAAAACATACTTTCCGAGCTATTGGGATGAAAAAGCTATTTTTAATGTATTTCTCTATTTTACAGGACGCCGACGGTTCACTAATGAAATCTCTAGGACAGCACGAGAAATTATTGTCTGACATAGATATTGTCAAAATAAATAGCGTCTACGGAATCAAATGCTTCACGCATCCGGAAAAAGATTGAAATTACTTGATTTATTATAATAAACATATTAAAAAAACATGAAAATAGTATATTTTTTTACCATAAGCAGCTCATATTTGTCCTCACCGAGGGGGCCGAGCCCATGAAGTTGTAGGTAAAAATGGAGTCCACACTTCGAATACCTACTTGTAGCATGCTGCATGACCTATGTATCACTATCGCGCTCTCTGTGGGCAGGCTCTCTAGGTAACCTCTAGAAAGAGAGAGTCCACGCTAAAAAGAGAGATCGGCCCACAGAGACGTAGGTATTTGCCTCAAGCTGTTGCAAGCTGCAAATTGTTCTAAGTGTGGGCTCCATTTTTACCTAAAACTTCATGGACGAGCCTACCCTGCATGAGGGCGATTAAGGGACTAAGCACACTTATTCAGCTCGATTCAGCGTTTGTCCATACAAAATCGTTGTTTTGTATGGACAAACGCTGAATGGATTGATTGATGATGCATAGAGGATTTTTAAGACCAAAATAAAATGTACTTTGGCACAGATATTACAGACTTTACAGACTTACAATTTACTCTCCTTCCATGTATAATTTAAAAAATCCCTATGGGAAAGGGCCTTTCCCTTGGTTAATATAGTGAGAATCTTGACCTTGTCGTGATCCTTATTCTATGGCCTTTCCTCATATTTTTTAGACCCAGAGAGAATCCTGGTCGTGATCCTTATTCTATGGACTTTAGGCTAAAGTTTTACACAAAATTACAAATTTTATTTACACAAATTTACAAAATAAATGCCATTTTGACATTGTCACCGAGTTTCCAATTTCTGCCGTTTCACGGGACAAGCGGTCAACCCATAGAATAAGGATCACGACCAGGATTCTCTCTGGTCTCTGGGTCAACCTATACTGCCTTAAAACCATAACTATTTATAAAGACTTCTTTACACAGCTAAAACACTGGGAAAAAAAATTAAGAAGAAAAAATGTTATGTTTATAAATATTTTTTATTAATATACTCGTACAAAACTTATGATTATTATTCCCATTTGGGCTTCGTTAGGCTAATATCACTTTTGCAAATGATGTCATATATCTGTAATCCGTCGTTGTATAATTTTCTTCTTATTACACATTTTTCAGTGAATATCATGAGGCTGACAGCTGAAAAAAAAATTGGTTAATCTTTGAAAAAAAATACGTGTAAAATACATTTTGATCATCTTTTAAATAACTGAATCCATCCTTAGTAAGTCCTCGTAATCTCTATAACTTTTTAAACTACTTATGTACTTCTACGATACCATCATGAAGTTAAAGGTAAAAATGAAGTCCACACTTCGAATACCTACTTGAAGCATACCTATATGTATCACCATCGCGCTCTCTGTGGGCAGGCTCTCTCTTTCTAACTAAGGTAACCTCTAGAAAGAGAGAGTCTGACTAAAAAGAGAGATCGGCCCACAGAGACGTAGGTATTTGACTCAAGCTGTTGTTCCAAGTGTGGGCTCCATTGTTTGCCTACAACTTCATGGACGATAAATAAATCATAAACTTTATTTGCATTACTAAGTAATACGATACCATACACCATGAAAAGTAGGAAAAAAAACAATCCTCACTTTGAAGTGGAAGAACTATTCCGCTTAGTCATGAGAATGAAGTTTGAAAGATAAACTCACCTATCATAACATAAATCATTCGCTACCTACTGATGTAGAGTACAATGTACAATGAGATGATTATTCTTTGATTATCATTGTACTCGCGGTAAGTTACCCTAACTAAGTCCGTAACATGTATCTAGGTATCAAGAAACTACGCACACACTCAACGTCCACACCGAGATAAACATTTGTGGTTCCCACAAATATTCACCTCGCGCGGGAATCGAACGCGGATGGCAGTCCAGCATGGAGACCACTGTGTAATCTACTAGGTTCTAGAATGAAGGATTATTCTTAAAAATAACTAAAATGAATATTAACCAGGTCTGTCCACAATAGCTCGTTGTTGTATTTCAATTTTATGCTCCTCCTTCCAATGAAAAAACATTTTTTTTATAACGGCCATTACTAAAGCTATCAAGAATATACTTAGGCCGAACAATATTGTGTATAACGCCATTCAAAATCATATTTTTAATAAAGTTTTGTATATAAATCATTTACTTTTTGTAATACATGATTATTAGTGACATTTTTTCAATAGAAAATATTTTTGGAAAGGATTTTTAAAGAAACCTCTTTTTATTCCACCTTTTTGCTAGTTATGTTTGCTTTACACGATGCCAGTAGAATGTTCATTTACACGAATGATTTTCTTTATTGACTTTTTATTTTAATTTACTAACTTTTTCAATCAGATTATTTTATTTGTTAAAAAACACAACTTTAAACATTTATGAACCAATTATATTCATTTTCTCAGTTTAATATTTTTTTAAATAAATAATTTCAAAATCATTTTTCATAATTGAAACTAGTTTGAATGCACCTTAACTTTACTTTTTTTTCTCTGTGGCATTATCGATGTTTGTGCTTTGACGTTTAAAAAAAGTTATAGCGCGCGAATCTTAAAAAAAGGAAATAGAAAAATCTAAACTTATTAATTTATTTATTGTGAATATTGTTGAAACATTATGTGGACTTTGTAATATTTGTGTGTTATGAACATACTTCATGGATAATAACATGAGTTTTGATGATTATGGTAAATATTAATTCTACAATAAACATTTTTCTCCATAAAATAATTTTGTGGCTGTTCTGTAAAATTAAATTAAACGACCTCGATGGCAGAGTGGTCACTATGCCGGTCTGCCATCCGTAAGGTTGCGGGTTCGATTCCCGTGCGGGGTGAATATTTGTGTGAACCACAAATGTTTATCTCGGTCTGTGTGTGTGTGAATGAGTGTGTGCGTAGTTTCTGATACCCTAGATACAAGTTACGGACTTAGTTAGGGGTCAGTTACTGTAACGAGATGATGGAGTGAATTATTATGTTATTTGTTACGAACAATCTTATTAACTTATTATAATACTAATATAAACATTTTCTACTTAGTGGTATAGTATAGTTGGTAGTGTCCTTGCATGCCATATCGAAAGTTACGGGTTCGATTCCCGTGGTGAGTAATAGATTTTTTGTAAATCTTTGAATTAATGTAATTTTTATTTTGACTTAAATCGGTAACAAGATTTTTGTATCTCTTATAGTCACTGACCGTTTTATCTGGGCCACCCTTTATATTTTTTCTTTCAAGATCTTTCCATCGAGTCTGAGAGCAACGTAATTAATAAATATTATATTTTTCATTTATTTTCAGCAAATTATTTATCAAAAAAACTCCAATTGGCCGTAGCAATAGCGGTAATAAAATCTAGGCCAAATAATACAACCACGGACAAACATTTACAAGAAATTAAATCTAAAATCAGCAACGAAATGGAAATAGATGACCTAGATTCTAGTATATATAGCGAAGATTTCAATATAGATATCGACGATGATATTTTCAATGAATCTAACGATATCAATATACTTAATGATAATGATATCAATATCAGTAACTCTAACGACGAATCTGTCATTAACAATAATGATAATGGGATTGAACAACTTAATAACCAACAGAGTCTCATTAATGATAATGATTTGACACAGATTAATGACAATCTTCCAAGCACAACGTTAACTAATGAAGGTGTATCTAAAACAAATGACATTAATGATATAAATGATATTATTATTGATGATAATATAAATTTCAATAATGATAATGATTTGTTAAGTCTTGATAATAATAGTCCGACTATATTGAGAGATTTTGATGTTGGTGTTTTTAGTCAAGACAAAAATGCTTGTGGGTCTAATTTTACAAGCATTATATGTACTTTGAGAGATTTTGATAATACAACTACTATGGTAAGAAAATGTATTTTTAATTTATTTTTAACCCCAGACGCAAAAATAGCTTATAAGTTTGACGTGTCTGTGTGTGTGTGTATCTGTCTGTCTGTGGCATCATAGCTCCCGAACGGATGAACCGATTTCAATTTAGTTTTTTGTATTAAAGGGGACTTACGTGCGAGTGTTCTTAGACATGTTTGATGAAAATCGGTTGACCCGTTTAAAAGTTATTGGGGTTTGAAAGTAATTGTGTTGGGGGTTTCTTTTTAATTTTATCCATTTTAATTTTTATCTTTGTGTTTAATAATTAAAATATTAATGAATAAAAATATGTTACTTTGTATGTAAGTGTGGCGGGGTGTCAACTCTTAATTTAATTTAAAAAAAATATTGCTTTAAACAAAGTACACAAAGGAAGAGGCTGACTTCCAAGATACAGATATCATCTAGTTTGGAAGTCAGATTTCGTAAACAGTAGATTTCGTTTCTGAACAATAAACGTTATAGTATACTAGCAGCACCCCGCGGTTTGACTCGCGTAGTTCCCGTTCCAAGTTCGGGATAAAAAGTATTCTATGTTCTTTCCCGGACCATAAGCTACCCCTGAACCAAATTTCAAGTCAATCGGTTTAGTAGTTTAGCCGTGGAAAGGTAACAGACAGACAGACATAGTTACTTTTGCATTTATAATATTAGTTAGGATTAGGATTATTATTATAGTCTAGTTCTATACATAGTCTGTTAAATCTGGTCCTAAGTTCGATTCTTGGATCAATGAGGTCTTTGTTGATGCAGGATTGCTATTTTCTAACATGAAATTAATTAATCATAAGTTATTTCTATTGCAGAAATTATCAAACCAAAAACATGGACCAGAGAAAGATTCACATTTTACTTTAAATTCAAATTCAAATAATTTGTTAAATGACACTCGGAATGTATTAGATGACCATAATTACAGTCAAAATAGTAACAAAACAGCTGATAATGAGGCTCAAAATAAGAACAAACAAGATATTGACAAAAACAGTAATAAAGAAACTTCTGGAACACCTAATTATAATAAACAAAGTGAAATAGATAAAGAAAATGGCGTTGATAATACTAAAACATCAAAATATTACACTACTAACGGAGAAATAACGCAAAATGTCCTTGAAAACAATAATCCTAGCAATAAAGGATTCAAAACACAAAATACTCGTAATAAAAATGAAATTATTACTAATCCTAATAAAAATAGATGTCCAACAGACAATTTGAAAGCTAAAATAAAAACAAATATTACTAAATATTTATCAAATAATACTGCTAAAGCTAAAACTGACAAGAATATTGCTGAAAATGACATTTTCATAGACCTTACTCGTACAGATAATGGAAATAATAGCAAAATTAATGATAGAAGACTAAATAACGACAATTTTGGTAATGAAAATGGGATTAATACTCAAAGAAATGATACTAACATCGAACAAATTGCAACATATAATAAATATGTTCAAGAAATTAATACTAATAGAAAATACAACGATGATATTCAAATAGCAGTTGAAACGACAAATAATGATACTGCTAAAATAGCAGTTGATGCAATTAATAAAGCTAAAGATATACCGAAAGCTAAAAATATTAAATATATAGAAAACATAGCAGAATCACAAGAAACTTTCATATGTACAGCTCCTGAAAACACACAGTTAAACACACATTATAGTCAGAGCCAAGTAAATAACATATTTATTGATAAAAACTATATACATGGTAATAAAATACATAATTTGAAAGCTGGCAGCACTGACTTCGAACAAAATAATAATTTAAATATGGATAATGGTCCAGAAAATAATGATTTAAATGAAGTAAATATGTATAATGATACAATATCTAATATTGATATTTTAATGATAAATAATAATGATATGATTGCAGTAAATAATGATCTTATATCTGCTGCAAATGCGACTAATGTTAGCACTATGGTTACTTCAACTTATGATCATAATAATGTTATGGATACTATTGTTAATGATAATAACAGATCTACAAATAGCTCACGTTATGATAATAATTATATAGCTAATAATAATAGCGTTATAATTACTAAAACTTATAATAATTGCGCTATAGACACTGTTGCTCATGATAATATTAAATCTATTCACACTGCAACATGTAATAAGAAATTATCCATGAACACCTTGACTCATGATAATTATATTAATACTACAACATACAAGCATAAAAATACTGTTAATACTCCAGCTTATGATAATAATATAACTATTAATACTATGAATAATAGTAAAAATGTTAATTTTAATAATGTTTCAATAGAACAAGCTTATGAAAATAACAATATGAATTTTGAAAATAATACTATAACTATAAATAATAAAGAAAATACTACTTTAAATCAGAAATTAACACAAAACGAATTATTAAATAATAATAGAGATTTTGATGATGATAATACTATATCATCTTTAGATACTACTCAAAGTAAAATGAATTCTTTAAGCACAGTATTATTTTCACAAGAATCCCAAATTGTTTCGCCCAAAGAACGCACAATTTTTAAAGAAAGAGGGACTGATTTTGATAAAACTGTACCAGAAGAGATAGTTAATAACAATGAGAATATAGAAATGGATGATTTTGAGAATGATTTAGAAGAAATAGTTCCTTTTAAAGTTATGGAAGAATTGAATAAAGTTAAAATTTATTTGCGAAATCAATTTGATAAGAAAATTGAAAGAATTTCAAATGATACTGGGTATAGGAGTGATTCCCAGAAAAGTTTAAGAGGTGAGCATTTTAAGACTTATCTTGTATACTAGTTGGATTTTCTGGGTTCGCTCGGGTCTGTAAATAGGCAGTAACGGATTAAGACATGATGCCCTAAGCAATCCAAGCCTTCGGGCCCCCAGGGCTGTAGCTACAGTGGAATTTGACGACGAAAAAAAAAGGTCAGCTAACAGCTCGCTATGTTCAACAAGGTGGGGCATTTGTCAATTTCGTGACCAAATGAGTTATAGCGTGCTACGATATGATAAAATTAAATATGGCGGCTATTTTTATCAGTTGGATGTAGATAAATCGCTATATCATATCGCATTTTCGAAGTCATGCTAGTCCGGCTGGAGTAAGTTAATAAGGCCCTAAAATGATATTTTTCCAATTACAGCATCACAAACAAACATTTGGGTGAACCAATCCGCTCATTCTTTGTTCACTCATCTCGCTCACTGTTCACTCGTGAGTTCAACACAGGATATTAACAAAGAAATATCTGTGGTAAGTCTTATAAACGTTACAAGTTGTATCCCATTTATATCCCAAATGCGTAGGAATTTCGGGATAAAAAGTATCCTATGTTCATTTTTATTTTTAACCGGGGCTCCAGTTGAGGACCGAGCCAGCGAAGGATTCTAAAATTGAATCACGAGCGCAGCGAGGGATTCAAAATAAGAAGAAGGAGCACAAGGTTAAAAAAAATTTGCACTCGAGTGCAACACATTATTTTTCATCCCCCCTCAGCGAGGAAATTACTAAAATGGAAACATAAAACAATCACAATATTAAATGAAAAGAAAATATCACGCGCAAAGCAAATTAAAAAATAAGTAAATCTTGTACATCAAGGAGGTTCCGAGTTTGAATTTTAAATAAAAAAAAAGTTGTATGATGGTTTGTGAATTCAAATTCAATGTTCTAAATTCAAATTTACTTTAACCTCTAGAGCGCAAAAACGATATCTGGGGGTAAAGGGAGGGGGCGCTGTGACAGGCCGTGCAGGACCCGAGGCAATTTCGCTAACTGGGAGTAATAGTCGTTTTTGCGCTCTAGAGGTTAAAGTAAATTTGAATTTAGAACGTCGTGTGCACTACGTGTGATGATGTTTTGAACACAAACCATCATACAACTTTTTTTTTATTTAAAATTCAAACTCGGAACCTTCTTGGTGTATACTTACTTTTATTTTTAATTTGCTTTGCGCGTGATATTTTCTTTTCACATAATATTATGTATTGTGATTGTTTTATGTTTTCATTTAGTAATTTCCTCGCTGAGGGGGGATGAAAAATAATGTGTTGCACTCGAGTGCAAACAATTTTTAACCTTGTGCTCCTTCTTCTTATTTTGAATCCCTCGCTGCGCTCGTGATTCAATTTTAGAATCCTTCGCTGGCTCGGTCCTCAACTGGAGCCCCGGTTAAAAAGCAACTTTGCACTCTTGTATAACAAATAACTATTCCGAGCTAGTGGGATGAAAAATAACTATTTCATGTCATGTGGCTTATTCGATTTTCCATGTGACATGGGATATTCAATGTCACATAACATATTGAGCCACAATCTTTTCTGTGCCGGCGGCCAAAATTGTAAGCTCCTATTGTCATTGTGACTCTAATGTCATTTGGATACATTTTCAATAAACTGACAACCAAAAGATGCGATTACAGCGACGCTGGCACCGGCACAGAACAGATTGTGACTCAATACAGAGTTTTGGAATTGATATTTCCAAATCTTTGTCTTTATCGAAATCTTCAAGCGTTTTTCAGGTTTAACAGTATTATTTAATTTCTTTTTATTGAAAACTAGCAGCGCCCCGCTGTTTCACCCGCGTAGTGCCCGTTCCCGTGGGAATTTCAGGATAAAAAGTATCCTATGTCCTTCCCCGGACCATAAGCTACCCCTGTACCAAATTTCAAGTCAATCTTTTTAGTAGTTTAGCCGTGAAAAGGTAACAGACAGACAGAGTTACTTTCGCATTTATAATATTAGTTAGGAAGTTAGGATTCTTTAAATATTACTTTATTTTTAGGTTCTAGGACAACTTATAGATAAATTACACGAGGACGAAATATATCCTTCATTTCTTGAAGAACTCCTGGATACTGTACATTTATTGATACAACTTTTGCATGAGGATGATAGATTTGACGAGAATGAGGCAAGTATTTTTAACCATATTCCTTTTTTTCTGGCACATAACAACTTTATAAGCTGTAGTCTTTTTACAAGCTTTTATTTAGTGTCACCTGTCCCGTTGTCTGTAATCAAATCTTGCCATTTCCCGACCACTTCTGGTTATCCGATTGAGCTGTTTGGCATACTTATGTAAGTCCCATGACAATGCAATAAAAGCTAAAAGAAGCTTGTTTTTAAATTTATTCTCATTTCTCTTCTAAGTATGTAATTTTTTTCTGGTTTCCTGACTGGAGAATGGTTTTTCAAAATCATTATTAGTTTTTACTAAAATTAATTATACTTAGTTATTTTTTTACTTTCTGTGCTGGCCTACTACCTGAAAAAAATGCCCTGTATATCTAAACAACATTAAATTAAAAATTTAAAAAACCCCCAACACAATTACTTTCAAACCCCCATAACTTTTAAACGGGTCAACCGATTGTCATCAAACATGTCTAAGAACACTCGCACGTAAGTCCCCTTTAATACAAAAAAAAACTAAAATGAAATCGGTTCATCCGTTCGGGAGCTATGATGCCACAGACAGACAGATACACACACACACGCAGACACGTCAAACTTATAACACCCCTCTTTTTGCGTCGGGGGTTAAAAAGATCTAAAATAAAAATATTTCAAATATATTTTACCTACTTTATTTATTGAAGTATTTTCTTTTCCATTCACGGGACTATTGAGGAGTCCCGGTCTTTTGGAAGGCTAGTATGGGGCCAAAACCAACACACGGAAGCCCTTTGACATATTTAATCTTGTGTAAAGGATGCACAATCCGGCGACTATCCCTGTATAACACTATAAAATGCATCCAAGGACAGTCCCCGGTTCTGCTGGGACTATTGCAAATATGGAAAACTTCGACTGGGTTATGGGAATGGGATGTTTAATGGACTGGATATATTATATTTTATTTATTACAAGCTATGTCCCGCGGTTTCACCCGCGTAGTTCCCGTTCCCGGCAATTATTCGAATTTTTCTCACCTTTTAAACCTTCCCTAGACCTCCACGAACATTTCAAGACCAAGATAAGATAAATCCGTTCAGCCGTTCTCGAGTTTTAGCGAGACTAACGACGCCAATTGATTTTTATATATATAGACTAGCTGCGCCCCGCGGTTTCACACGCGTAGTTCCCGTTCCCGTAGGAATTTCGGGATGAAAAATAGATGTTGGCCGATTCTCAGACCTACTGATTATGCTCACAAAATTTCATGAGAATCGGTCAAGCCGTTTCGGAGGAGTATGGCAACGAAAACTGTGACACGAGAATTTTATATATTAGATTATATCACATATACTTGGAAAGTTATTAACGTTATAATTTCTTTCTTTAGGTAATGAAAAAAGACGAATATCTCCAAAGAATACTGCTCTTCACAAAATCTTTACACATACAAAAATATGCAATAGACAAAATAAACAGTTTATTAGAAAAAACAAACACAGACTTAATATCATTTGACGCGATCCAAGAAATAAAAAATATTAAAAAAATCGAAAATCTCTGCCACATTTTTCATTTACTACAAATTTTGCTTAAAAGACATATTAAATACAAAAATCTAAGTCAAAATACTCAGAATAGTTCTCAAAATTCACAAGAAAGTATAAAAAAAAGTGATTTAAGCCAAGTTTGGAAAAGAAAATGGAATAATAACGCTGAAATTCAGAACACTGAAATTGTCGAACAAAAATGTGTCTTAAAAGAATGCAGTAAAGTTCTAAATAAAATAATTGTTGTGGGCATGGAAAGTTATAGCCTAATCTCCTATTTTGCGCTGAAATGTTTTAATTTGATGCAAAATTAGTCATTCTGTAAGTATTAAAGCCACAATGTCTTATGGGATATTGAATATCCTATGTGACATAGAATATCCCATGTCATTTGGTGAAGTGAATATACCATGTTAAATGGGATATTGAATATCCTATGTGACATTAAATATCCTACATGAGTTTCATGTGGACTATAGACTATCCTTGTATATATTGTAAAATTAATTGTTATTAAATAAATTAATAAAATATATACTTGTTATAATCTGTTCTATTTTTATTACATAACTAACTCCGTCCCGCGGTTTTACTCGCATAGTTCCCGATCCCATGGTAATTTTGGGATAAAACAAAGCCTATATCGTTTTCCGGACTATAAGCTACCCCTGTACCAAATTTCAAGTCAATCGGTTCAGTAGTTTAACCGTGAAATGGTAACAGACAGACAGAGTTACTTTCGCATTTATAATATTAGTTAGGAAGTATGGATGTTAATTAATTAATCTTTTGTAAGGTCTCATATATGCTTATTTAAGGCTCAAATAATATAAAAATGATATTTTTAGTATTCACTTACCATCAGCTGTCATTTCTGCTCTTTTAAAGGCTAATTATTGTGTCACAATCTTGTCTGTGCCGGTGACAGCGTCGCTGTAATCGCATCTTTTGGTTGTCAGTTTATTGAAAATGTATCCAAATGACATTAGAGTCACAATGACAATAGGAGCTTCCAATTTTGGCCGCCGACACAGAAAAGATTGTTAAATACTACTGTCACAATATTTTCTGTTTCGGCGGCCAATATAAATTCTCTAATAAAAATGAATCGCAAAATGTGTTGGTAAGCGCATAACTCAACAACGCCTGGACCAATTTGGGCAATTCTTTTTTTGTTATAATTTTTATTGTCCGGGGAAGGTTTTTATGTAAAAAATCTGGAACATTGAATATTAAATAATTTGAAAATTGTATTAAGTATATTATTAACTGGCGGCGCCCCGCGTAGTTCCCGTTCCCGTAGGAATATGGGGATAAAATTGTGCTAAAAACCTTCCCACTGAATCACTCTATCTATTCAACAACAAACCGCATCAAAATCCGTTGCGTAGTTTTAAAGATCTAAGCATACATAGGGACATAGGGACAGAGAAAGCGACTTTGTTTTATACTATGTAGTAATTTGATTTATTGTTCATAATATTGACAATTATTATCATCTAATTTATCTTTTTCACATACATTCTTCAAATGCCTTTTTAGTATACTTGTGCTCTGAAACAAAGAATATTAATAAGAAACTTTGTACTTAAAAACTAAATAAAACTAAGCGGTTTTACCCGCGTAGATCCCGATCCCGTGGGAATTTCGGGATAAAACATAGCCAATGTCTTTTCCCGGACCATAAGCTACCCCTGTACCTTTCAAGTCAATCGGTTCAGTAGTTTAGCCGTGAAAAGGTAACAGACAGACAGACAGAGTTACTTTCGCATTTATAATATTAATATACTAGCTGCGTCCCGCGGTTTCACTCGCGTAGTTCCCGTTCCCGTGAGAATTTCGGAATAAAAAGTATTCTATTATTATTAGTATTTATTATTACCTAGATATTATTAACTAGATTGCCCCGTTTTACCCATTATTCCAATTTTTTATGTGTATTTCAGGATAAAATGTATCCAAAAATATTTGGGATAAAACACAGTAAGTAGGTATCTATATTATTTCGGTCTAAAATAAGTGCCCTGTGTATTAAAAAAAACTTACTTAAAATTACTTATTTACCTTGAAACTTTCTCCGCACGAATGACATAATGGAGTCTGTTTACTGCCTTCGTTCTTATGAGTGAGTAGATGTCTTAATAATCCCTGAAAAAAATAGTTTTTTTTATGAATAACCAACGGTTCTACGTGTTTTTTTTTTATTAAAAACTATGTGCTACGGCCGATCGCCATTGTTGTATTGGACGCTCGCGAATAGGAAAACTGTTTTATAAGCGAAAAATGATATTTGATTATTAATTTCTTCGCAAATGTGTTGAAAAACGTTGTATGGTACACGCGTGTATTGATGATTACTATCCTCGACTATCTTCAGACCCTCAATAGCGTCTCGGCGGTAAGCACCAACTTTACAAACTTGTACCATAAATAAATATTATCTCACTTGTACAATAGTCATGAAAAAGTGACAGTTTGGTAACAGCTGTGTTTATATGCCTAATTGCGGTGAAATAAGAGCCACTTTATGGGCAAATATTATTAGTTATTTTGTTTTGTCACTCGCAATGTAATAGCAGTATCTTCACAGAATCGTACACTTGCTAACTATGTATAAGTTTATTTTAAGTAAATTTTGGTGTATTGACGACCTGATGGTAGAGTGGTCACCATGCCAGACTGCCATCCGAATGCAGGTTCGATTACCGTGCAGGGTAAAGGTATAAGTTGGTAGCCGACTGCAGACAGCAGCAGCAGACCACACGTTCGCCGCGCCACTACTGGTTTGTATGTATTTCTATGAAATTACATTCGTAGTGGGCGACATGAAGCTAGCTTCGCGTAGTACCTTCCTAGTAGAATACCGCGCGGGGCAGTTGTTGCAAGCGAGGTGTTTGGTCCGTTCGTGTACAGCGGACGTGTGCGCTTGTAGCGAACGCAGCGACGGACAGGTACGGTCGCACGTCGGGCATTTGTAACTGGACACAAATAATATACAAATCCTAACTAATATTATAAATGCGAAAGTAACTCTGTCTGTCTGTCTGTTACCTTTTCACGGCTAAACTACTGAACCGATTGACTTGAAATTTGGTACAGAGGTAGCTTATGGTCCGGGAAAGAACATAGGCTACGTTTTATCCTAAAATTCCCACGGGATCAGCAACTACGCGGGTGAAACCGCGGGGCAAAGCTAGTAAGTATATAAATAGAAGTGTCTGTTTGTAGGTTTTTTTTTTGTGTGTGTTTGAGTGCTTGAAAAAAAAAATGGCGATAAAACTACTGTACCGATTTAGATCGAATTTGGTACAGCTGTTTGTTATAACCAGCCCCCCTAGCATGACTGTGCGTGATAAAATATATCGACACGGTATAATATCGATTTCGCGAGCATGACCAAATGAATAATGGCGTGCTACGATACGATAAAATTAAAAATGGCCGCTATATTTATCCAATTTTGACAGTTGGATGTCGATAAATAGCTATATCTATCGCGTTTTCGAAGTCATGCTAGCCTAGCAGGAATATTTGGGATATTTTTTATCTCAAAAATTTCGTGGGATATAATGAAATTCCCATGGGATATAATTGTATTTTTCCGTTGTTTGGTATCTATAATGTGAGTACAAACTTTGCTTCTAATGTTCGATTTAAGTATGATCTTGGTTGTCAACTTGGCAAAGATGATTGAATATTGGGAATGGTCAAAATATTATTAAATTAAATCTACTCACACAGTCTCCCTGTGAGCTAGCGCGTTCCGTCTGTGAGCCAACAGCCCCTTCCTACTGCTATAAGACAGTTTACACACGTCACAATAATGGAACTCTGTCTGGCTCGTATGTTTCTTCTTATGTTGATTCAAAGTGTACGGACTACTGAATAATGAGTTGCAATAATCGCAGGGGAATTTCTTGTTAATATGGGTTCTGGAAGAGAAAAACATTTATTACGAAGGGTACATCATAAACAAAAAGAGATTTTATACATAGACTGCCTTATTTGCGTTGCATTTTTAGTCTGGTCTAACAAAACCTGGTAAGCATTTGACATCTTGTCAGTCAAATCTGTCACTTTGACAGTATTCAAAATTGATTGTAAAACCTGGTTTAGTGCTAAACCAGACTAAAAATGCAACGCAAATAAGGCAAAGAAAGACAAACGAATAAAGACGGAAAAGGAATTATTAATTAAATAAATCTATATATTTTGTCACAATGTTTATGTTATGGTGGTACACCGTGCCACAGACTTATATGGCACGATGTCACAAACTTCTCTGGCATGGTGGTACCATGCCAGTCATGCTACAAACTTATCTGGCTAGTTGGTACTATAATGAGATGATGGACAGAATAATTATGTTATATTATTGATTAATTTAACGATGATCTGTGTAACTTAAAGATATTCAATTTTCTATATACATACATCATATGCGTGCGCAAAGCAGGTTGGTTCCTGTAGTTCTTCCCACAGATATTACAAGTATATATTCTATTACTCGTCTTAGGCTGGTGTACTCTCTTCAAGTGCTGTTCGAAGTTGTTAACACCGCTGAAAAGTTGCAAAAACTAAGTGACTTTCACATGTCACAGTTTGAAAAAATAGAAGGACTTTTATTATTAAACGAAACGTACGTCATCATATATAATTATTTAACAAAACGGGATGTTAATACGTACTTATTTAAGTCGAAATCCTCGACTAGTTTCAGCCACGTCCGGTAGCCTTCATCAGTCGAGGATTTCGACTTAAATAAGTACGTACTAACATCCCGTTTTGTTAAATAATTAAATAGAAGGACTTGTATAAATGTAACATCAGCCCCCCTAGCATGACTGTGCGTGATAAATGATATAGACACCACGAAATAATATCGATTTCGCGAGCATGACCAAATGAATATGGCGTAGTACGATTTGATAAAATTAAATATGGCGGCTATATTTATTATATTTTGACAGTTGGATGTCAATAAATAGCTATATCGATTTAGGGAGCATGACCAAATGTCATAAAATTAATCATGTGGTAAAATTAAATATGGCGGGTATTTTTATCAAATTTTGACAGTTGGATGTCAATAAATCGCTGTATCTATCGCGTTTTCGAAGTCATGCTAGCCTAGCTGATGTACTGTATTTTATGTGAAATAAATATTTCATTCATTCATTCATAAGTGATAAAAAACGGCCAAGTGCGAGTCGGACTCGGGCACTAAGGGTTCCGTACCAAAATCGACAAATAACATGTTTGTTGTATGGAAGCCCCCCTTAAATATACATTTTATTTTGTTTTAGTATTTGTTGTTATAGCGGCAATAGAAATACATCATCTGTGAAAATGTCAACTGTCTAGCTATCACCGTTCTTGAGATACAGCCTGGTGACAGACAGACGGCCAGCGAAGTCTCAGTAATAGGGTCCCGTTTTTACCCTTTGGGTACGGAACCCTAAAAAAATATGTATAATTGAAATATTTTTTTAGAGAAAAGAATCACATATCCTACTAATATTATAAAGCCGAATGTTTGCGAGTGTGGATGTTTGTTTCTCTTTCACGCAAAAACTACTGAATGGATTTTAATGAGACTGATAGCGCTATATCGGTGGCCGAGTTCTGGTCCTCAAAAATATGAGTCGACACGCAAAGAAAGAAGAATGAAACTTTACAATAATTTAGCTTATACATCAGAATAACACATAGGATACTTTTTATCCCGAAATTCCCACGGGAACGGGAACTACGCGAGTAAAACCGCGGGGCGCTGCTATTAAAAATATAACTAAAACAACATTTACAACTCACCTAAAAACATTCCCACAAAGATGACAAGCTATAGCACTATCTCTTTCCCCCCTACACAATCTCAGATGCGTCTGTCTCCGTCGTCTAGTCACTGTGACCGAACACGTTCTACAAGTGTACCGTTCTGAATGGTTTAACCGATGTGAACGGAGAACGGCGAGTGAGGCGAAGCGGAGGGTGCATACAGAGCAACGGTGTTCGCCGTTAGACTGGGAAAGAAAATGATAATAAAAAATTTAAAAAACCCCCAACACAATTACTTTCAAACCCCCATAACTTTTAAACGGGTCAACCGATTTTCATCAAACATGTCTAAGAACACTCGCACGTAAGTCCCCTTTAATACAAACAAAACTAAATTGAAATCGGTTCATCCGTTCGGGAGCTATGATGCCACAGACAGACAGATACACACACAGACACGTCAAACTTATAATAGCCCTCTTTTTGCGTCGGGGGTTAAAAATTGTAATGTGGACAATAAAACTCAAAAACAATTAGGGCCTATTTCACGAACTTCAAAGTAAAGTTGCTCACCAAGTAAAGTTAGTTTTGTCTCTTTCTTACTTTATATCAAGTGACAAAGACAATACATGTGAGTAGGTACTCGGAACGTTACTGGAAGATGGTGAAATAGGACCTTATAATAATTAATTTAGAAGTTTGATTCCCTCTTTTTGCCCTAAATTGATAAAAAAAATATTTAAATTAAAGAACATGACTGAAAAATTCCATCAGGATCGGTTAAAAATGTACACAGGTGCGACAGAGATAGATAGATACAGGTCAAAGTACGATATTTCATGTGAATTACGACCGGACTATATAGTATAGTTTATAAAGAGAAGTATATATATACTAGCCGTGCCCCGCGGTTTTACCCGCGTGGAACCTTATCCCGTGGGAATATTGGGATAAAAATATCCTATGTGTTATTCCTAGGTATGAGGAACATTGTACCAAATTTCATTAAAATCCATTGAGTAGTTTTTGCGTAAGAGGAACAAACATCCACACATCTAAACATCCACAATCACAAACATTCGGCATTATAATATTAGTAGCGGCCCGCCCCGGCTACGCACGGGTCCAATTTTCCCGTTGATTTTCCGTATTTTTTTTTACATAAGAACCTTCTCCTAATAATAACAAATACAACAAAAAAAGAAATAATGAAATCGGTCCAGCCATTCACGCGTGATGCCGTGACCAAGGAAAACGGGTTTCATTTTATATATACATATATAGATTATAGTAGGATATATCTACCTCTTCATGTCTCATCATATGAGTTTGATAAGACTCCTTAAACAGAAATCCTAGCGCACAGCTATGGCACTTAAACACAGCTTCCAAATATTTTTTCTCTTTCCTATTCCTATTTATCTCCCTCTTCTGCTCTTCTAAACTCAAAACTCTTTTCAAAAAGTATTTCTTCTTTCCTTTCTTGTTCTTTTTACTTTTAACTTCAATTATATCATTATTTTGACTTATTATATCATTACTTTCATTGATCATATCATTACTTTCATTTATCATATCATTATTCCCAAATTCAACATCATTATCACCATTAAAATCTGTATTTTGTAACAAATCTGTTGAATTTTCTGATTCTGTATCATTATTTGAATTATCATTACTTAAATTTTGTGAGTCATTATCATTATTTATATTTATCATGTCATTATCAATGCAAGTATCATTAACTGAATCATTTATCAATTTATCATGATTTAAATTATTATCTTTACCTAAATAATGATTATCTACATCATTTAAGTTATTTTTACTTAGATTTTCATTTATATTACTATCAAATTCTGTATTAATTTGAACTAAATTAGCACTATCATTAATCTTGTCAATGGAAATGATATTATGATGATAAATATCATTATTTATATTTAAATTTACAGTTTTATTATCAAAATTGTTTATTTTATTAACAAATACAGTGCAGTCGTCATGAAAGAATATATCTTTATTGTAATTATCTTCAGCTGGTTCGATTTTCAGCAAATTTTCAGGAATTATATCGAAGTTTCTGTCTTCATCGTGAAGCGTAAATGTTCTGTCGTGATGTAATTGTACATATTTGTTTTCACTTTCAACATCTGAAAATTATAATTAAAAACTTATTATATTTGTTTTTTATACCACTCTTGCAAGGTGGGTTAAAATTTTAGCCCAGCAGTGGAATCAAATTATTCATCATCATCATCAGCTCATATAATGTCCCCACCGAGGGGCTCGAGCCTACCCTGAAATAGGGTGGTTATAGCCTTAGTCAACCACTGGCCGAGTGCGGGTTGGTCGACTTCACACACACATTCTTTTAGTCTATGGTCAATCACCATTGTTGTGTTGGATGCGCGCGAATAGAAAAACTGTTTATTTATTAGCGAAAAATGATATTTTATTATTATTTTCTTCGCAAGTGTGTTGAAAAACGTTGTACACGCGTGTATTGATGTTTACTATCCTCGGCTATCTTCAGCTCCCTCGCCTGACGGCTCGGGCCTCAATAGCGATTCGGAAGTATACACTAACTTTACTCACTTGTACCATAAATAACTATTACCCCTATGCTATGTCATCAACCACACAGATCTAAAGTATTATTTCAAAGATATTATCAAACAATCTTAAGATTAGTACTTATACATGTATCGGGTTGTGTTGTGTTTGCGCAAGAGAATGTGTCAGAGCATTAGGGACGTGACACAGGACGAGCTAGGCTAGTGCAGTGCCACGTCCGGCAGGGCCGAGCCGCCCCTATGTGCGATGTGTGCGGCGCACACAGGCGCCAAGACAATAGGGGCGCCGCGGCCGCCATACAAATTACTTTTGTTACACCACAACAACATATCCATAGGTGGGGGGATGAAAATATGGTAATATGGGAGACCATATTACCATATTTTCATCCCCCCAGATATCGAAAATTAATAAGTACGAGGTGGGGGGATGAAAATATGGTAATATGGTCCCCCATACCCTCCCATACACCTCGTACTTTTTAATTTTCGATATCTGGGGGTAAAAGCCGTTTTTAATCTAAAGAGCGCAAACACCCCCCCCCCCCCCCCCCAAAAAAAAGAGGCGCTTCATAGGTTTCGCACACAGGCGCTGTGGGAGGTCGGCTCGGCCCTGAGTGCAGTGCCACGTCCGTAGAAGCAAACACTAACAAACAGTAAATGCGACGATGTCGCCAAACACTTACCCGACTGTGAATTTTCGTTATTATTATGGAAGTGTATCCTCGTATTCAAATGTTGTATGCACATATCTTCTGGACACAGTATGGCGACTTGGGTATCACTTTTCTGTAAATTTATTGCTCCTTTTTCACTGAAAAAAGATATGATAAAATACACCTTTATTTTGAATTCGAGATACTTAATCACACAGCTAATGTAAACGACGGGTGACAATATAATAGTGAAGTTAGTTTTTTTCTTTTGCTTTTATTTAAAAAGTTATGATAAGTCAAAGTTTTTCGAAATCCCGCCGAATTTTATTGTTATTCTACACCGAACAACCGGCAAACGCTGCGATACACAGCTGAGCGCGGTCATCGACCCGAGCCGTCACAGAATACTTGATAGCTAGTGTGCCGTCTGGTAATACGGCATTTATTTAGTATTTTTTAAAGATAAGTAATCGACTATCATTTTTGATATTTTTATTGGATATATGGATTCAGTTACTGCTACAGATATTCTGATTTCAATAAGTCCCATCATTTCAAAATAGGGGTGTATATCTATTAATGAAGTGACTTTTAATTTCAAGTGTGAAGGCCTCTGAGGGCTTGTTAAAACATTAGTTAGTAGTTACAGACAGTGGCGTAGCTGGCATGGGTGGCACCTGGGGCGGGTTTTGTTTTGTTTTTGGTGTCACCCGCAAACTCAATCAAAAGTATTAAAATAAAGTAATAATCCAATTGCAGGGGGGTTCGAACGAATCTCGACTTAAAATAAGCTACTACAAGTAACAAGCTAATGCTAGACAAGTAGGAATCTCAGATTATTTTATTTTTGGCAGTTTTTTTTTATAGGTGGAACTATAACTAATGACCATAGTCTGACTCGGGTGTCACCTGGGGCGGACCACCCCCCTAGCTACAAAGGGTTTATAGTTTAAATTATTGAAAAACATTTGACATTCATAATAATGCCTCATTAAGGTCACAACTGAAAAATGTTTTTTTTTATTTAAAAATAACAAGCTCTCAAATATCTAATAAATTTGCACACAAAAGACCCAATTTAAAGAGATCTTATTGCGAAACACTCCTCATTTGCAAGTATAGAACTATAAAACACTAGAAAAAAGTACATTAAGGGCTTATTTTTCCATCGCCATATAAATTCATTCAATGAATAACTTTGAAATTTTGACAGTTATTTCATACAAAATCTGTCAAATGTCAATTTTATTGGCGTTAATATTTACTGGAGATGGAAAAATCGGCCCTAAGTGATACACATTTAAAGTGTTAACATAAACTTGTTTAAGTAAATAGATAAAACATATTTTATTGTATACCTGAACAACACAGGATATTCCAAAGTCCTCTTCAAACATATAGACTTGAACAACCACATTTTGTTCAAGAAATGGCAACAAATGAAGCAAAGATGGGACTCTTGGCATAACTGAAAAACAGAATGTGTCAGTGAATGTGCTGTAATTAAACAAAATAAGGAGTTTCACAATGACAGAAAGTGGCCGGGAGGCATTGTGAGATAGATACTCGGAGGGACCATAACTTGTAAGTAATTTCATACATTATACATCTCTGTTTACCACAAAATATGTTTGTCTCGGTCTGTGTGTGTGAATGAGTGTGTGCGTAGTTTCTGATACCTTAGATACAAGTTACGGACTTAGTTAGGGGTCAGTTACTGTAATGAGATGATGGAGGGAATGATTGTGTTATGTATGAATTTATCTTCAATCTTCATGTATCAACTGATACTTATAGTAAGTCTTAGGGCCTATTTCAAAAGAGAAATTACTCACCAAGTAAAGTTAGTTTTGTCTCTTTCTTACTTTATATCAAGTGACAGAGACAAAACATGTGAGTAGGTACTTGGAACGTTACTTGAAGATGGTGAAACAGGCCCTAAGTAATTAAATAGTACCTGTGTAGATCTAGATCTAGGGTATCAGAAACTATGCACACACTCATACACACGACCGAGATAAACATTGTAGACCATACAAATATTTACAATACCCGTGCGTCGAACTGAAGGGAGTGTATTTAAATTAACCTTTATTAAATAAAAATGTATTATTGATTTATTAATTATTCAGTTTTTATTAAAATCGAAATAAAATACTACTCACATTCATGCCAATAACTTCTCTGTATTTTTCACGAACATCCTCATTTGTATCCGCATTAACTGTACTGTGACATACGAAGCATAAAAATGAAGACATATTTGTATTAAAACTAAATTAAATTAATATCTAGGAATATTTTTATTTTTAAATCAAATCAAAAAATCAATTCATTTCAATTCTTTGTTGATACATTTTTGTTTTGACAGATAATGAATGAATGATTGACATAAATTGACCACAGATTGGTAGGTTCACGAATGCGTTCGGTCACGTGTCGTCTCGTCTATGGAGGGTAGAGGTTAGGTTTAGGTTAGTTAGGCTAGTTATATACCTCTACCCTCTTTAGCCTCGTCCTCGCGCGATAAAAATAATACTAAAATGTTCCCCTCTATCAATTGTAGCGTCAAAAAATAAAGTAAAATAAAAATACCTATACCTCTTTAATATTTTTCCAGACTTAGAACGAATAATCGACTAAACTAATCTGACATCCCATGACCATTGTCTTTGATTTGATAACAACATCACCCTCCCTATACGTCACTCACGCACGTCAGTCTATCGGTAAAAGGATGAATTTTGTGCCTTGAAGCAATATTACAATTAAACATTATTACCAGCCGTATTACTTCATCAATTACCGCAATAATCTATGTACGTAATTATAGAGACATCCAGTGTTCACCACATAGTTTTGGTTATAAATTTGTTGTGCGGACTCGTTTAGTGATGGACTTTTAGCTAGCTGTTTGCGTCTCTGCAGCGAAACTCTACGCTTATTAATGTATTGTTTACTTTAATTAAGTGCTGAAATGTTATCCGGCGGCATTTTTATTGTTTTAAAACAAGGCGCTACTACTTAAACGACGGCACAGACAAGAGCTGTAAGTTGAATATTTTCTTTCGTAATTTTTCGATTTCCTTTTCTTGTAGGATACTTATAAGACTTTGCGCTGTTTTCTTATTGAAAATTCGTGGTTTACACGTTGAAATTTAGTTTATTCATGGTTTTTACGTAGAATTATAGTCTATTTAGTGTCTTATTGGGTAATTTTAGAGTTTAAAATTGATTTTTTGTTCCTAGTATAACATTTTAAGGAATAGTGTTAAACTCGCCATTATTTTATAATTTAATTAGTTGTGCGTTAGTATTTGGGTCAATAAGAAGTGTAGTTCATAGATAATGCATATTCTTACACAATCAAAGCCAAGGAGATTTTTTAAAAAACAATTTGACATGTTTTTTAACTATGTAGGTTGATTATGTAAATTTTAATACAATCACTATTTATTTCAGCTTCAGTTGGCTTTAGCTTAGTTGGCTAACATTGCTACAGTTTGGTATTGGTCGCAGGTTTGAGTCTCAGTTCAGGTGTAACAATTTGATGTCATATAAATCTCAAGGCACATTTCAAAATCCTTACTAATATTATAAATGCGAAAGTAACTCTGTCTGTTACCTTTTCACGGCTAAACTACTGAACCAATTGACTTGAAATTTGGTACAGGGGTAGCTTATGGTCCGGGAAAGAACATAGGCTATGTTTTATCCCAGTATTCTCACGGGAAAGAGAACTACGCGGGTGAAACCGCGGGTCACAGCTAGTAGACTGTAAATCAAAAACAAAATTGCAAATGTAAAAACCTATGTGACATATATCAACCCAGAGGGCTATACAACATTTTTTGGTTAAACCAAATCATAATCATTCACTACATCATCTCATTACAGTAACTGACCCCTAACTAAGTTTGTATCTTGTATCTAGGGTACCAGAAACAGAACACCTTCAGCTTATTAAAATCTGCAAAAATTAAGTACTAAGTATACCTTTGATGTTTTAATTATGACAATAAACCTCTTTATAAGATCAATAAAATTTGAAACATGTTTTCAAAAGAATGTTTAAAAATACATTTTTGAGTAAATATTTGTTTTTAGTTGCAGTTTTATGACAGACTAGCTATTGATGTTTCACCCGTGTTGTTCACTTTCCCGTGGGAATTTCGGTATAAAACATAGCCTATGTCCGTTCCCGGACCATAATCTACTCCACCCCCCCCCCTAGCATGACTGCGCGTGATAAATGTATCGATATCACAAAATAATATCGATTTCGCGAGCATGACCAAATGAATTATGGCGTGCTACGATATGATAAAATTAAATATGGCGGCTATATTTATTATATTTTGACAGTTGGATGTTGATAAATAGCTATGTCTATCGCGTCTTCGAAGTCATGCTAGCTGTACCAAATTTCAAGTCAATCGGTTCAGTAGTTTAGCCATGAAAAGGTAACAGACAGACAGAGTTACTTAATATTAGTAATGATTTACCAAATCGATTCAGTAGTTTCTAAGTCTATTCATTACAAACAAACAAATCTTTCCTCTTTTATAACATTAGTTTAGACTGTTTGTGCCCCGCGGTTTTGATCTTGTCAACTACCTATTAGTATAAAACAAAGTCGCTTCCCGCTGTCTGTCCCTATGTATGTTTAGATCTTCAGAACTACGCAATGGATTTTTATGCGGTTTGTTTTAATAGATAGAGTGATTCAGTGGGAATGTTTTTAGCATAAATTTATCCCTATATTCCTACGGGAACGGGAACTATGCGGGTGAAACCGCGGGGCGCCGCTAGTACATTATAATATAACACATAGGATTCTTTTTTCCCCAAAATTCCTACGGGATAAGGTTCCACGTAAGGGTGAGGCCAAACGAACGTAATTTTGTGAGTTGTGAGTCGCGTTACGTTCAACTGAAATTCGGTTAGACTGCCACACGGACGGATGTATTTTCAGTTGTAATCCGAAACATTTGTACGGATCCTTGTATCGTGCAAACTCCCCACCTCATCCTGATTGAAATTCAGTTGATATTATGCGTGTGAGTCGGCAGACAACTCATTTTGCGTCGCCGTGTGAATCAAATAGGACTTTTCTATGAAACTGAATGCAGCAGAATTTCTGCGAACGAAATTCTGCGACTCACGACTCACAAAATTACTCTCGTTTGGCCTCACCCTAAAACCTCAGGGTACAGCTAGTACAATGTAAGTAAGTTTTTTCTTAAAATCAATGGGTTTTTTTGGCTATAAATTGAACATGTTAATCAATTGTTGCTGTTGTTACATATCTATAATATAAAAATGAATCGCAAAATGTGTTGGTAAGCGCATAACTCAACAACGCCTGGATCAATTTGGCCAATTCTTTTTTTGTTGTGTTTGTTATTGTCAGGAGAAGGTTCTTATGTAAAAAAAAACTGGAAAATCAACGGGAAAATTGGACCCGTGCGAAGCCGGGGCGGACCGCTAGTTTAGGTTAAAAACTATGATAAAAAGTGACACTTGCTCGTTGATAAGAGCGTTCAAGTGATAACATATTACAATATTAGATGATTGATTGCCACTGAGTCTAATAAAAGTTTTGAAGACCTCAATGGCAGAGTGGTCACCATGCCGGACTGCCATCCGTAAGGTTGCGGTTTCGATTCCCGTGCGTTATATTTGTGTGAACCACAAATGTTTGTCTCGGTCTGTGTGTGTGTGTGAATGAGTGTGTGCGTAGTTTCTGGTACCCTAGATACAAGTTACGAACTTAGTTAGGGCCGTTAGGGGTCAGTTACTGTAATGAGATGATGGAGTGAATGATTATGTTATATTTTATAGTGATAGTAGTAAAGTATAGAAATACTAGCTGCGCTCCGTGGTTTGACCCGCGTTAGCTCCTCTCCTATTGGTCGTAGCGTGATGTTATATAGCCTATAGCCTTCTTCGATAAACGGGCTATCTAACACTGAAAGAATTTTTCAAATCGGACCAGTAGTTCCTAAGATTATTAAATAAACAAACGCTTCAGCTGTATAATATTAGTACTAGCGGCGCCCCGCGGTTTCACCCGCGTAGTTTCTCGTTCCCGTAGGAATATGGGGATAAAATTATGCTAAAAACCTTCCCACTGAATCACTCTATCTATTAAAACAAACCGCATCGAAATACATTGCGTAGTTTTAAAGATATAAGCATACATAGGGACAGAGAAAGCGACTTTGTTTTATACTATGTAGTGATTATAACAAAAATGTTTTCGTAATATTTCGAGTACAGAAATTTAATGCCAGACATCCCTGTTATTAAGATATTTGAACGGAGAATTGATAATAATAATAAACAATATATATCCGGAGACATATCCTACATCGCCAACTAGTCCCAAACTAAACAAAGCTTCTACTATGGATACTAGACAAAGTAGTATAAACATCCTTTGAGGCGGGGTGTCGGGGAGTAGCGACCCCGCGGACCTGACGCGCTCCCGGGGGAGGTCACCGTTCCTCACCCCCGCTTGCCTTTATGTGCCCCAATAAATCCCAATCCCATGGGAGTTTCGGGATAAAAAGTAACCTATGTGTTGTTCCTCTGTACCAAATCTAAATCGATACAGTAGTTTTTGCGTAAAAGAGTAACAAACATACAAACTTTCGCATTTATAATATTAGTAGGATAACTTGGTATTTAGAGATGTAAGGTTTCTATTTATGTTTTTTTCAAGTATGGATAGTCTGATAACGTAAAAAACGACTTTATTTCCTGAGTGATAAGATAAATATATGTTAAAAACAACAAAGTAAAGGTCACTGCCCAGTATGCCGTAACAAGTTATAAAAACATGAACTCAAATTCTATACTTTAACTAGCTGTGCCCCGCGGTTTCACACGCGTAGTTCCCGTTCCCGTGGGAATTTCGGGATGAAAAATGGATGTTGGCCGATTCTCAGACCTACTGAATATGCTCACAAAATTTCATGAGAATCTGTCAAGCCGTTTCGGAGAAGTATGACAACGAAAACTGTGACATGGGAATTTTATATATTAGATATTGTAAAGCTGCAACGTTTGTTTGGTTGTACGCGTTAATGTCAGGAACTACTGCCTGGCATGACTGTGCGTGATAAAATATATAGACACCACGAAATAATATCGATTTCGCGAGCATGACCAAATGAATATGGCGTAGTACGATTTGATAAAATTAAATATGGCGGCAATATTTATTATATTTTGACAGTTGGATATCGATATGACCAAATGTCATAAAATTTATTACGTGGTAAAATTAAATATGGCGGATATTTTCATCATATTTTGACAGTTGGATGTCAATAAATTGCTATATCTATCATGTTTTCGAAGTCATGTTAGCCTGGCTGGTCCTATTTGAAAAATTCTTTCGGTGTTAGATAGCCCATTTATCGAGGAAGGCTATAGGCTATTTTATCGCCGTATTCCCATGAGAAAGGGAACTATGGGGGTAAAACCGCGGGGCGCTGCTGCTAGCAAATAATATTTAAAGAACTCAGGATAGTAGAATTCGCGTGTATCGCTTGCGACACTATAAGTTAGAAGTATACGTTACATTGTAGTGGGCATACAGTTTTAACATATATACAAGGTTATCAATTTTAGTATGCCGATAATCAAACGATAATATCTGCTAATTTTACTACCAATGTTGTTGAGAAATGTACATACGAAATGAATTACCGATCGTTATATTTACTAACTAGCGGCGCCCCGCGGTTTTACCCGCGTAGTTCCCCTTCCCGTAGGAATATGGGCGTACAATTATGCTAAAATCCTTCCCACTGAATCACTCTATCTATTAAAACAAATAGATTCAAAATCCGTTGCGTAGTTTTAAAGATCCAAGCATACATAGGGACATAGGGACAAAGAAAGCGACTTTTTTTTATACTATGTAGTGATATTTGTATGACCATGAGCAACTGTTTTTTTTTTGTGTAATGAGGTGATAGAGGGATTGATTATGTTATTAAAATTTATTGCTAATTAATATTTATTAATCTTTTCAGGGCAATTTATTTCCCAAAACTTTTCCTTCCTTATCCAATAGACTTCCATCAAAATACATTCCATATTATCCTTAATTACCAAAAATATATTTTATTTACATCTTCATAGAGTCCAATTTTGTAAATAGTAAAAAATATTTTTTCATAGATAGTCAAGATTATGATTTTTAATTATAAATAAACATATATTCTAATAAAAAGCAATAATAATATTAAACTTTAAATGTGTATGATTTAAAAGAATTTAATTAAAATAAATTAGAGAAAAAATATATTTTAAATAATTAAAATTATATACGATTAGAGAATGCTTATAATTATTGCCAATATTTAAGTAATAATTAATTAAATATGATATTTTAATTAAATAAATATCGATACTGATATTTACAATAATATTGTAAGTTACAAAAGTTTATTACATTTTGCAATCACCACTGCAGTGTAAATATACTGCAAATTACAATCGTGTATAACATTTTACATCCATCTCAGTAAAATAAAATCTACTACAAATTATATTTGACACTTTCTTGCAGTTTACATTAACGATACTGTTAATTACAAAACGTAATTACAGTTTACCCACCTATAATTATTACAATTTACACAAAACAGTAACTACATTTACATAAATACCAGTTACATTTTCACCAAACTCATAAACAAAAAGACCACATTTTACACAAAAGCATAATAAAATCAAAAATAATTTACATTTTACCCATCCATAATTACACTTTACATAAAACAGCAATTACATTTTACACAAACCGTCAATCAAATCGTAAAAGATATTACATTTTACCCAAACCCGTAATAACAATCATAAAAGCTGTCTCATACAGGCGATAACGTAACCCAGTTTCCTTTCCCACCTTCATCATGTGGTGATGGTGATAACAATATGAGTTCATCACCAGCTCTTGAACCGTCTTCCCCTTCCACTACGCCGTCATCACCGGCGCTGAGAGCGGATTGTGTGCAGTTCCATACGTCCACACCTAATTATATTGGACGGGTGAGTGTAAGAATTTGTGTAATGTGATTTTTCTTCTTTTTTGTGTAAATTACATAAAAAAAAATTTTTTTGTGTAAATTACACAAATGCTTTTTTTCTTCTTTGTGTAAATTATATGCTTTTTTTCTTCTTTGTGTAAATTATATGCTTTTAATATTTTTGTGTAAATTAAATTAATGCTTTTTTCTTTTCGTTTTTTCAATGTGTCTTTCCGACTAGCGATGGTTGGCAGTCAATTTGCTATACATATAAATACTTTTTTGTAATACTTTTTAATTTTTTTTTTATAATACTGTACATCTTTTTTATTTTTTACTATATCTTTGATTCCTTTTTTAAAATACCTTATTTTTTTGTGATACTTTAATTCTTTTAATTATAAATATATACATAACTTCTTTTTTTTATTCTATGTTTTATTTTTGTAATTCTACCAATGTTTTGCTACAAGTGTTATTGCAGTGTGTATTGTTTGCCAATGGCTAAATAATTTGTATTTTAAAATTATATATCACTTTTTTAAGTGATTTAAAAAAAGGACGAGGTTTTCGCTTTTATCGGTGTTTTTATATAGGTTATACATAACTCACGCTACCGTTAATCACGATTTACCTATAATTGTAATCAATAGTTCATTAAAGGAAGGTTCATATCTGGCGGAACATGCGTCGCGTATTATCGGTCGCGTAACGCCAGAACAGACAAATGTATAGAACAATACTTGACCGTTCACACTCAACCGATAATACGTTAGTCCGTTGATTTTGAACGTTCAAGTGTTTTTCTATACATTTGTGTTCTGGCGTTACGCGACCGATAATACGCGACGCATGTTCCGTCAGATATGAACCTTCCCTAAAACACGTTTTTTCGCGAAATAGACATTTTTAAATTATGTATCTAATATATTTAAAAATATAATTTACTGAGTAACTTATTGACGCACCAATCCGATGTGGATTCTTCTTAACATCTTTAGTGAGAATTAACCCAGATAAGCCTACTGTCATATATTAGGATTGTGTATAAAAATTCTCCTCTTCTTTTCTACCATTGCATAAGGCAGGAATGGAAAGAAAAGGAAAAAAATATTTTAATTTGAAGATATATAAAAATTAAATTAAAATAAAAAAAACCCCCCAAAACAATTACTTTCAAACCCCCATAGCTTTTAAACGAGTCAACCCATTTTCATTAAACATGTCTAAGAACACTCGCACGTAGTAAGTCCCCTCTAATAAAAAAAAAAAAACTAAATTGAAATCGGTTCATCCGTTCGGGAGCTATGATGCCACAGACAGACAGATACACACACACACAGACACGTCAAATTTATAACACCTCTCTTTTTGCGTCGGGGGTTAAAAAGAAGAGATATTAAAAATTACATTTAAGCTATGACAGGTGACATAAAGTCCCAACGGATACATAAATATATCAACAATATGCCACGGTTTACTAATGACGCCTTAAAACTCATCAATTTTGTTGAGATAAGTTTGGACTCTAAGGCCGAATGTTTGTGTTCCAGAAGACCAACCAGCCGTTGCTTAACGAGGTCCTACCGGCTACTGCACCCGCCACACCGCCCAATTACTGTAAGTATAATCTATACACCCCTATTTTGAATTCGAGATACTTAATCACACAGCTAATGTAAACGACGGGTGACAATATAATAGTGAAGTTAGTTTTTATCTTTTGCTTTTATTTAAAAAGTTATGATAAGTCAGTTTTTCAAAATCCCGCCGAATTTTATTGTTACTCTACACCGAACAACAGGCGAACGCTGCGATACACAGCTGAGCGCGGTCATCGACCCGTGCCGTCACAGAATACTTGATAGCTAGTGTGCCGTCTGGTAATACGGCATTTATTTAGTCCTAGCGGCCCGCCCCGGCTTCGCACGGGTCCAATTTTCCCGTTGATTTTCCAATTTTTTTTAAATTACGACAAAAATAAAATCGTAAGGAAATACGTGAAAAATCAGACAATTTTGATAGATATTGCCATAAATCACAGATTATATCGTCAAATCATAAAGACCACAGAATATAAAGCCTTTCGATTTACACCGTTCAGTCACTCAATTCGTTCACATATACAATAATTTTCTTTAAATTTCTTAAATAACTCCGTAAATATAATTTATGGCGCTTCGCCGGCCGCTACCGCGGCACGCTCGCTTCGCTCGCTCGGCTCGCGCGTTGTGTGGTCGCAGTTGTAACATAACCTAATCAAAATGTTGAATGAAACCTAATCAATTTTTAGAAACTTTTTGTATATGTATGATTTGACAACTCAATTTATCGTTCAATTCATCTTTGAATTGTTTAATCTATTGAGGATATCTGTCAAAAAAAAGTTTGTACCGAAAATCTATTACGCGCCCAAAGTAATTAGAGCAAGGATGGTAAAAAGAAGGCATTCTTTCCATAAACATTTTGCAAATGTACCACGTATTAAGAGGCTACTTTGACAAAAGCAGGTAGAAGGCAGGTACTTGCACCTCTCAAATATAGCGGATCCGCTCACCGCTGCAGAGGCACTCAGCGCTTTGATGAATCGCCCCAGGGGTTTTAGTGGGTAGGACCTCCACCACCCCAAACTGGTGGAGTGTAGATACCCCGCCGCTTTGCGGGGATGCCTCACTGCATTTCCCCTGGGAAAAAAAAAGTACTTGCACCTCTTATATAGACAAGAGCACTAAGGCCCTCATTCAGGGTAGTCTCGAGCCCCTCGGTGGGGCATAAATGAGCTGATGATGATCGGGACATCCCCATCTAGTCCCAAATTAAGCAAACCTTATACTATGATGTCCAGTCTTCATGTTGTGTCCCACGTTCCCGTTTCCAGCGGAGCCGACCCTGACCCCGCCGCCCCGGTCCCCGGGCACGGCTGTAGCGTCCCCCGCCTCAGGGGACGGCAGGTCTCATCCACCGGACGGGACCTCGTCCGATAAGGTACGTGTTTTATACGAATATTGTAAATTAATGGCCCGCGGTTTAATCACCTAAAGCTTCGTTCCCCTTAGCGTTTGTCCATACAAAACAATGATTTTGTATGGAGACGATTCAGCTGAATGGATGCGTACGCGTCTCCATATAAAATCCTTGAATATGACTTCTTTGTGCCAGAAACCACGGACACACACAGATCGAACCGAAATTGTGGATAGATACACAAAGATATGTAATCTCGCAACCCTGCCGGGCTAGCATGATTTCGAAAACGCGATAGATATAGCGATTTATCGACACCCAACTGTCAAAATATGATAAAAATATCCGCCATATTTAATTTTACCACATGATTAATTTTATGACATTTGGTCATGCTCGCGAAACCGATATAGCTATTTATCGACATCCAACTGTCAAAATATAATAAATATAGCCGCCATATTTAATTTTATCATATCGTACCACGCCGTAATTCATTTGGTCATGCTCGCGAAATCGATATTATTTCGTGGTGTCGATATATTTTATCACGCACTGTCATGCTAGGAGGGCTGAGTCCTTTATTAGCCCGTCTAAAAGACAACTATTATGTCATTATGGGCTGTGTTTTAGCCTAATCTACTGAATTATAATTACAACAGCCCGCCCCGAGTTCACACATGTTTAATTTTCCTCTATATTTACCAAATTCTTTTAATTAATATAGATTACCATCAATCACTCTATCGCCATATCTTTACAGTGAATTTTAAGACGATAACAATTCTAGAAAAATGTAGTTCATTGTTTATCTGCTGATTTTTGGCCGATAAAATAACACTGACTCATGTTTTTTAAAATATACCAAATCAGAAATTACATATAAGAAAAAAGCGAAATATTTTAGACGACCTCGATGGCAGAGTGGTCACCATGCCGGACTGCCATCCGTAAGGTTGCTGTTCGATTCCCGTGCGGGGTGAATATTTGTGTGAATCACTAATGTTTGTCTCGGTCTGTGTGTGTTAGTTAGGGGTCAGTTACTGTATGAGATGTTCGAGTAAATAACTATGTTCTATAATGATTAATTACTCTTTTTTTCCTCATCAGTCCTCAGAAACAGCAACAGGCAACGTATCAAGACCGACAAGCACGGCTCTCTCAAGGAAGGAGAGTTACAAAGCACAGCGGCAGCACTACAGGCGTGAGAAGAAACGAGCGGCGTCCGCCCTGTTGCACTCCATCGAGGACCCCTCGGTCGTCGTCTTAGCTGATTGGCTCAAGGTAGGAAAGTGGTGGATCCCGTGGGAAACATACACGCACACACACACACACAGTGAATTAGGTAGAGATTTGACAGTGATAAGGTATATTGACAGTGGATGAGGTGGGAAAGATTTGAAAGTGGATGAGGTGGGAAATTGACAGTGAATTAAGTAGAGAATTGACAGTGGATGAGGTGGGAAATTGACAGTGGATGAGGTGGGAAATCGACAGTGAATTAGGTACAGAATTGACAGTGATCAGAAGACAGGTAAGGTATCAAGAGGTGCAAGCACGGCTCTCGCAAGGAAGGAGAGTCACAACATTACAGGCGCGAGAAGAAACGAGCGGCGTCCGCCCTGTTGCACTCCATCGAGGACCCCTCGGTCGTCGTCTTAGCTGATTGGCTCAAGGTAGGAAAGTAGTGGATCCCGTGGGAAACACACACACGCACACACACAGTGAATTACGTAGGGAATTGACAGTGGATGAGGTGGGAAATTGACAGTGGATGAGGTGGGAAATTGACAGTGAATTACGTAGAGGATTGACAGTGATAAGGTATATTGACAGTGGATGAGGTGGGAAATTGACAGTGAATTAGGTAGGGAATTGACAGTGGTAAGGTAGGATATTGACAGTGGATGTGGTGGGAAATTGGCAGTAGATTGGAGAAGATGACTAAACAGTGATAACGGACCATCCACATATATCCTTGATAAGGATTAGGTAAAAAAATACAGTGAATTAGGCAGGAAATTGACATTAAAGCAGGTTGTAAATTGACAATGGATAACGTATCAAATTGAAAGTGAATTAGGTAGAGATTGACAGTGAATTAGGTAGAAAATTTACAATGGATAAATTAGGAAATTGACAGTAAATTGGAAAAGGTGATTAAAATATTAACTTGTTGAATTTATCAACAGAGCAATCTCAATAATACAAGAAGCATCTATAACTTGAGCATTGGTGTACCTGGGAATATGAATTCCCACTTCATCCATTGATTCTCACTATTTATGGCTTATCTGGGAATTTGTCAAATACACTATTATTTATTTATTTATTTATTTAATTTATTTAATTTATATTTGGAAAACTTACAGCTAACAAATCATATAATGTAAAAAGCAGTAGGTGCTGATGGCCAATTAAAAGTTTTCACATATAGTTACAAGTACACAAAAATAATAATTAACACACACGACATTAAACACTATAACCAAATCATTATGGTATTAGACAAATGAACAAGAATTTAAAAAGAATTTATCACTTTTTTTTTTTTTTTTTTTCCATTTTTATAACATTGAGTATGTCAGTAGTACCTGGGAATATAATTTCCCACTTCATCCATTGATTCTGACGATGTATGGTCCATCTGGGTATTTGTCAAATACACTATTATAACATTGAGTATATCAGTGGTATACCTGGGAATTTAATTTCCCACTTCATCCATTGATTCTGACGATGTATGGTCCATCTGGGTATTTGTCAAATACACTATTATAACATTGAGTATATCAGTGGTATACCTGGGAATTTAATTTCCCACTTCAACCATACACTGACGATGTGTGGTTTATCTAGGAATTTCTGTAATATGTATTTCCTTTCCAGGTCCGTGGTTCACTGAAATCATGGACGAAGTTGTGGTGCGTTCTGAAGCCGGGCCTTCTGTTGTTGTACAAGACACCTAAAGTCAAGGTAACAAGAACTATTTTCCTGTAGCAAATAATGATCATTAATCCTACTAATATTATAAATGCGAAAGTTTGTATGTTTGTGAGTTTGGATGTTTGTTACTATTTCACGCAAAAACTTCTGTATCGATTTAGATTAAATTTGGTACAGATGTTCCTTATAACTAGGAGTAACATATAGGATATTTTTTATCCCGAAATTACCGTGGGATTGGGATTCGTGCGGGTAAAACCGCGCAGCTGGATTATTAATATGTACAGTCAAACATATATAATCTAGATTTAAGTCCCATTTTGAGGTGTTTTATTTTTAGTATATTTTAAGTATGTAGTGCTACGGTTCACCTTGGTCCTGGGTTCAAGTTCCAGCTGAAGTATTTATCTTTAACTAGTTGCGCCCCGCGGTTTTACTTCCGTAGTTCCCGTTCCCGTGGGGATATGATAAAAATAGGATAGCCTATAGCCTTCCTCGATAAATGGGCTATCTAACACTGAAAGAATTCTTCAAATCGGACCAGTAGTTCCTGAGATTAGCGCGTTCAACCAAATAAACAAACTGTTCAGCTTTATATACAAATACTTTTTATTTTATTTGTGACCAAGTTACTTTACAATGACTTACGATTAAAAAGTACATAAAATAGTGGCCAGAAATCTATATATATATAAAACTCTTCCGTTACTGAGTGACGTACTGACTGACTGACAGACAACGCACAACCGAAACTACTGGTCGTAGAGAGCTGAAAGGCACGTGTGTTTGTTGGGAGGAGTAGTCTACTACTAAGGGAGGATTTTTGGAAATTCCCCCCCTAGGGGAAGAAAAGGGGGGAAATTGAAAACTACGCTGGGCGCTGCTATATTAGTATAGACGTTCTCTGAGTGAGCTCACAAGGACGGCCTATTTATGTGTCAAAGATTAATAAGGTTTTTTATTTTTGTTTCTTATGATTTTTATTGTTTGATTGATAGGTTTTATTTTTATTAGATTTTTATATGAGTGTTCTTTTTATTTGTATGTACTTTTTGTGTGTATATTTTGTATTGTTCATACTAGCTCTTTTTTATAGTTTACTATATTCTATCGCATTAGGGCAACCCTGTAATGATAGATATAAGGATTTATAAATAAATAAAAAGAAAAATTACGTATTTTCCTAACATATCACCATCCCCTTCCAGAGCAGCCACTGGGTAGGCACAGTGCTGCTGACGTCGTGCCAGGTGATCGAGCGCCCCTCCAAGAAGGACGGGTTCTGCTTCAAGTTGTACCACCCGCTCGAGCAGAGCATCTGGGCGCCGCGCGGGCCGCACAACGAGACCATCGGTAAGGGGGACGAGAGAAAATACTTATTGTCAACACACTTGCTCATATAGGGGCTCTTATTTGTGCAAAAACAGTTGAATAATGACACGTTTTCACGCACACACTCATTCACACACACCACACCCAGACCGAGACAAACATAATTATGTGGTTTACACAATTATTAGAGTGATTCAAGAGTCGATGACCGCGCTCAGCTGTGTATCGCAGCGTTCGCCTGTTGTTCGGTGTAGAATAACAATAAAATTCGGCGGGATTTCGAAAAACTTTGACTTATCATAACTTTTTAAATAAAATCAAACGAAAAAAACTAACTTCACTTATGCTATACTTCGCTATTTTGAATTCGAGATACTTAATCACACAGCTAATATAAACGACGGGGGACAATATAACAGTGAAGTTAGTTTTTTTCTTTTGCTTTTATTTAAAAAGTTATGATAAGTTAAAGTTTTTCAAAATCCCGCCGAATTTTATTGTTATTCTACACCGAACAACCGGCGAACGCTGCGATACACAGCTGAGCGCGGTCATCGACCCGAGCCGTCACAGAATACTTGATAGTTAGTGCCACTAACTATCAAGTATTCTGTGACGGCCCACTAACTTAGTGGGCCGTCTGGTAATACGACATTTATTTAGTATTTTTTAAAGATAAGTAATCGACTATCATTTTTGATATTTTTATTGGATATATGGATTCAGTTACTGCTACAGATATTCTGATTTTAATAAGTATCGTAATTTCAAAATAGGGGTGTATAAAGCAAAAGATAAAAACTAACTTCACTATTATATTGTCACCCGTCGTTTACATTGGCTCTGTGATTAAGTATCTCGAATTCAAAATCGGGGTGTATATGAGCTGATGATGATGATGATGCTGATGATGATGCTCCTCCCCAGGCGCGGTGGTCCAGCCGCTGCCGACGGCTCACCTGATATTCCGCGCGCCGTCGCAGGCGGCCGGACACTGCTGGCTCGACGGGCTGGAACTCGCGCTCCGATGTACCAATGCTATGCTCAGGTAACCACTACACTATAGGAGTCTTATTTGCGTTGCATTTTTAGTCCGGTTTAACAAAACCTGGTAAGCATTTGACAACTTGTCAGTCAAATCTGTCACTTTGACAGTATTCAAAATTGATTGTAAAACCTGGTTCCTTGTTTAAGGGTCTAGGTAGATTAGCATTTCAGGATTTTCAGGTTAATATATCTTCTATCTATCTATATATATCAAACACTTCCGTTACTGAGTGATGTACTGACTGACTGACAACGCGCAGCCGAAACTACTGGTCGTAGAGACCTGAAATTTGGCACGTGTGCTTGAGCTGATGATGATGATAAACTAAGAATTTCAATTTACTTTACAATGTTATTATTATATATTTTACATATTTAAAATTCCCTAAAGTCACTTCACAAACGCTCACCCATCACTCTCACACCACCAACCGTAGCTTAACATCCATGACCTTTCTTCCCAAATAAATAAAGTCTATTTTCCCCAGATATTCCCACTCAAAGTCATATCTGTAACGGTCACCCATCACCACCAACCGTAGCTTAACAACCATCACCTTTATTCCCATACAAATAAGGTCCATTTTCGCACAGATGTTCCCGCTCGCGGCCAGAACAGACAATAGCAGCGGAGGCGCCCGCGACACAAACTAATATATCACACGAAGAGCTGGAAAAGCATTTTAATGAACACGGTAAGTTTTTGTGTTTTATTCTATTTTGTGTGTGTTATACAAAAATTTTGATATAATTATACAAAATTTGGTATAATCATACAATTGTATAAAAGCATTTTAATTAACATGGTAAGTTCTTGAGTGTTTTATACTAATTTTGTGTGTTATACAAAAATTTTGATATAATTATACAAAATTTGGTATAATCATACAATTTTATAAAAGCATTTTAATTAACATGGTAAGTTCTTGAGTGTTTTATACTAATTTTGTATGTGTTATACTAAAATTTTGGTATAATTATACAAGTGGAAAAATACTTAGGGCCTATTTCACCATCTTTAAGTAACGGTCCAAGTATTTACTCACATGTTTTGTCTTGATATAAAGTAAGAAAGAGACAAAACTAACTTTACTTGGTGAGTAACGTTACTTGAAGGTCGTGAAATAGGCTCTTAGATGAGTATTTTGTATATTATACCAAAATGTTGGTATAATATACAAGTAGAACAGAATTTTGAGGATATGGTATATTTTGATATCATTATACAAATATCTCAGTAAAAATTTGTAGAATTATACAAAATTCGTCTTGTCTATTTTTATAACATTATATTTATTTATTTATTAAGTGAAAATTACATTAATCTTAAAACTATTGAAATACACAGATTTAGAGAATTTTGATTTGAAAAGTTATACAAAGAAACAATTTTTCTTTTCCATTCACGGGACTTTTATTATTATAACTTCAATATTTATACATAATAAGTTTTAGGTACAGGATGTTTGACTTTATGTCATATACAGGGAAATTATTCATAGAAGTTTAATGTTTGTAATATGTTATTTTTCCTTTTCTATTTTGCACATGGTGTGTCTGTGTTTTCGCTAAAATTGTATAAATTATACAATGTTTGGTTGTTGTATAATTATTTGTATAATGCTTGAATATTCATTTTTTCATTCATATGTCATTATTTTCATAATCATATATTTTACGTTTCATCAAATTATTTCTAAAAAAATTTTTTAATTAAATTATCGTATTTTTTTAAATACTGACATCTCGATTTTGAATACATCACATTTATTTGATATTTTTTCGTACGAACCAACAAATATACATATTTTTATACAACTATATTACTTATAAATTATGCCTTTAAAAAAACATTTTGACATATGGCAACAACAACAAATATATTACAAAATTAACTTTTACAAAATAAAAAACTCATTTATACATTCCGAAACAACAAATAAAATAATTAAAAAATATCAATTTATTTTCGTATCGTAAAATTCCGCAACAAAAAAATTAAAAAAAAAATGAATCGAAAAATTCCGCAACAAAAAAAAAACAGGCATCAAAGCTGATCCGTCATCCTGCAGTTCACCGTTAATGTCCGTTTCCGATTACACACAAAAATTTGACCGTAAATTTTCCGAAAAATCGGAAAAACCGAAAAATCGATCTAGATGGTCTCAATTCGTCGAATCTATTGAATTCATGAGAGACAATACATCGTCAGATTCGCAAACGCCTGAAAACGAGAAGAAAGAAGGTCTATTCGACTTTTTCTTAAAAAGAGATTTATTTGAAAAAGGTGCACATGGCGCTTCATCTATGAAAGCATCGCCTGAGTTACGAGTCAAAAAAATTACGTCAAAAAGTTTAGCCTCAAGCCCTATGAGACTAGATTACCTAAAAACGCCAATTTTAAAATGCTTCGATTTCGTTCCAAACATAGAGAAAAGACGAGAAAAACCATCCCCAATTGAAGAAAATATAGTCAAAATTATGTCAAACTACCCTAAAAGACGAAGCTCCACCCCATCGACTAAACTAACGCAGAAACGGATCAGTGAGTTGCGGGAATCTGGGGTTAAAACCGACTCGGAAAATGACGATGTTTTCCTTAAAGCAGTTTTGCCGAAAAGGAGGAAAATTAATGAAGATTCTAAGGTTATATGTGACACGCCAGAGAATATAATTATAACTAAAACGCCGCCATCTTTGGAAAGGTTTCGGAAGTATACGTCATCTTCTGATGATGTTGATTTGGAGTACAGGTAATAGCCATTTTAATGTTTAATGTTTTTTTTGTATAAAAAGGCTTGTGGGTGTCAAAGAGGTTTTAGAAAAAGAGCTGAAATGAATTGATAAATAAATGAAAATCGTGATATGAGATAAATCTGTACTAACATCTTTTTAATTTTAATGTTTTTATTACAAATTATTATTACAAAATAAAACTGGGCAGATAAAATAAATTTAGGAATATTGAAGTAAAACACTTAAACAGATTTTTGTCGTGGTTGTATTTTGTTTTTTCATCGGATTCTTTACAGCACCCGTGATCACAGAAGACTGGGTTCTGGGGTACTTAGTCTGAAAGGACCATATTGAATGGCCCGCGGTCCATTCAGACGTAAACGAAAATCGACTACGTTCGAAAGGACCGGTGTCAATATAGTAAATGTCAAACTATTAAGTACAGTCATGAATGAAAGTGTAACTGTTAAAATAAAAGATCTTTATAAATAATTATTTAACAAAACGGGATGTTAGTACGTACTTATTTAAGTTGAAGTCGAGATCTTTATAAGTTTTATTTATTTATATAAACAAATCAAGTTTAAAAATTATTACTTCTTAAGTATTTAAACAATTTTTAAATATGAATCAGCCTAAGGTTCAATACTAATAAATCAACTACAATCTTTCTTTTCTTTTCCGAACCTTTATTCCATGTCTATTTGGGGTCGGTTTTCAGTTTAACCAGATTTGGCGGATTGACAGTATTTTACGTCGAGCGACTGCCATCAGACCCTTACAACCCAGAAGGCTATACGACATTCTTTTGGTTAAACGAAATGTTAGACTTTTGAGGGCTCGAACTACCCGTAACGACTGTTAAAGATGTTAGTATGACAGCCGGGACCGACGGCTTTACTTGCCCTCCAAAGCACGGAAACGCTCATGAAATTAAGTCATTTCTAGTAATGACCCATCACAGTCATGACGGTGCCAGACGTTGCTTAACCGCACAGATCACAGGTGATCCGCGGGTAGCATTGGGTCATGAACTTACTATCCTCGGCTATCTTCTGACCCTCGCCTAACGGCTCGGGCCTCAATAGCGCCTTGAAAGTATTCATCAACTTTACTCGCTTGTACCATAAATAACAAATAAAAAAGTCCGGGTTTCCTTTGTAACGGACAAATTTTACCCAGAAATGTTATGCATTAAAACCCAATGACCTATAAGACGAACAAATTGTACGGAATTATTTTTTATGCTAAAATGATCTTTAGATCTATGTCAATAATGTTTGTTCTAGCTAAAAATGTTGAATGAACTTTAAACCCTATATCTTAGCGCGTAAAGTCTCAGGACTTAAACCACATCTCGAAATTGTTCTTTAGGACATGGACATGCGGTTAAATTGACAATGTTAGAAAAATAATGTCAGGACTCAGCAGGCTATAAAGACGCCTAAATTATCCTTCAGAAAAGCTTTTGACTTGTGGACCGCTTGAATCAAAATAAATAAAACTTAGTATGATATTTTATTTTAACAGTTACACTTTCATTCATGACTGTACTTAATAGTTTTATGACATTTAATATATTGACACCGGTCCTTTCGAACGTAGTCGGTTTTCGTTTACGTCCGAATGGACCGCGGGCCATTCAATATGGTCCTTTCAGACTAAGTACCCTGGTTCTGTAAAGAATCCGAAACGTCAGAAAATGTAAAACAAAATACAACCACGACAAAAATCCGTTTAAGTGTTTTATTTCAATGTGTAGTGTTCGTGTAAATCAAAGATATCAATATGATTTCTTTTCGTATTTTAAAGGATGATGGGAAAAGTTGTACGAAATGTGGGCTTAAATATAATAAAAACGAGTTGTTAGGAGTCAGTTATTTAATGAGATGATGTAGTGAATGATTATGTTATGTTGTGTATATCAATTAAAGGCTTTGCCTCAATTCTCTGTATGGCTGGAGATATATCTTCTTCTTCCGAACCTCTAAGTTCATGTCTATTTTTAATCAGTTTTCAGTTTAGGTAACCATAGTCAGAAGACATATAATTTTGAAAAAGTGGCCATTTTGAAATATGTGTACATATTAGATCTATTTTTTTATTATTAAACGAAACGTATGCCATTGTTTATGTTTAATATATTTTACGGGACATTTACACGTACCTATGTCGGTACCCTCGACTAGTTTCAGCCACGTCCGGTGGCCATCATCAGGAGGATGAGTGCGATACGCCCGCGCCGGCGGCGTCTCGCTCCGCACTGAAACTAGTCGAGGGTTTCGACATAGGTACGTGTAAATGTCCCGTAAAATATATTAAATATATTAGATCTTTCAAGTCAGACAAGTCTTTCTTATTGCAATTGAGCCCAGTGTTCATATAATTTTGCCCATCATCCTTTAATGAAACTAGGTAAAAACCTAGCCAAACAATTCAACATAAACATTCACTCCGTGGTTGGCTGGTAGAAAATACTATCCTAGTATTAAGCCCTCCATGTACTAAATTTAAGAGATTTTTATGTACAAAAGTATTAAATAAATAAATAAAAAGAACCTATACATATACCCACTAAAAATATATATTAAAATTCTAGACGTTCACCAACATACACTCAGCTACGTACAGACAAATACTCCCTGATAAACTACGACAAACTACCCTCAGCTACATTTGAGGCTTCCCAATCGGAGAAGAGGGATGAAAGGTTTACGTCACAAAATGTTTATGTAGCTGGGAAGATTGTGAGAAGCGGTAAGGTGTAGCTTTCGCTAGATGAGGGGTGGAGGGGGGGGGGGGGGTAATTTGGAGTAATTTTGTGTTGAGGGTTCTTTTAAAGGTTATTTTACGATATACTTTTACTAAGTGAAAACTGATTTTTTTTTTCTATATGAACTAGCGGTTTCACACGCGTAGTTCCCGTTCCCGTTCCCGTGGGAATTTCGGGATGAAAACTAGATGTTGGCCGATTCTCAGACCTATCAAATATGCTCACAAAATTTCATGAGAATCGGTCAAGCCGTTTCGGAGGAGTATGGCAACGAAAACTGTGACACAAGAATTTTATATATTAGATAAAACATCACTTACCTTCGCATCTCTTCATGATGAAGGTCATCGTTTGTCTCGAGCGGGATCCCAACCTGTAACCTTCGACATAGCAGGCAGGGGCACTACCAACACCACTCGGTTTCTATGCCAAGAAAGACAATTGCTTTCCTAAACGCGTAGAAATTTAGAAATTTTTATGGCGCTTTTAAACGGGGCGGCAGGTATTTGTTTCTAATTTGTATATCTATTTAATAGAATCTATGTCCGCCAGCCTGCCTAGCATGACTGTGCGTGATAAAATATATAGACACCACGAAATAATATCGATTTCGCGAGCATGACCAAATGAAAATGGCGTGGTACGATATGATAAAATTAAATATAGCGGATCGTTTCGAGCGTTCGTCATATTTTGACAGTTGGATGTTGATAAATTGCTATATGTATCACGTTTTCGAAGTCATGCTAGCCTGGCAGATATGGTTAATGAAAAAATCCACTGCTACTAAGTACACCATTCGGTTGTTAAGAAACAAGGATAACACTATACTCAGGTTATTGTCCTTGCAAACGAGAAACATTGAAATACAACATTAACTATGCTAATTATAGACATGTGGTTTTGTAAATTTTACCAATTTTAACGTATTACGTCAAAAAGTTACAGTTATGTGAGCAAAATTAGTTATATTTCGAAACGACTAGTTAAATACACATTTGTAATGGTCGCGAAAGAGGATTCATCGAAAAGAAATATTATTACTTATAACATTAAATTAAAAATTTAAAAAACCCCCAACACAATTACTTTCAAACCCCCATAACTTTTAAACGGGTCAACCGATTTTCATCAAACATGTCTAAAAACACTCGCACGTAAGTCCCCTTTAATACAAAAAAACTAAATTGAAATCGGTTTATCCGTTCGGGAGCTATGATGCCACAGACAGACAGATACACACACACACACAGACACGTGAAACTTATAACATCCCTCTTTTTGCATCGGGGGTTAAAAAATAATTTAGACGATATAAGTAGTGCATAGAAAACTGGTGTGACGTCACAGCTACATACAGTTTTTACCAAAATGTATCCGCCATATTTAATTTTATCATATCGTAGCACGCCATAATTCATTTGGTCATACTCGCGAAATCGATATTATTTCGTGGTGTCGATATATTTTATCACGCACAGTCATGCTAGGGGGGCTGAGCAAGTCCGAAATAAGACCAATTCCCATACTAACTACAACATCCATAACTTGTTAAACAATACGCCGATTATTTTACGTAAATGATAGTTTGTGTGCTCACACAAGGTCATACGTGTTTACAAGATGAATGTTCATTTTACAGGTAATTTTATCTCTCACAATAGTTATCCCGCGGTAACATTATTATAATACTCAGGGCCTATTTCACGACTTTCAAGTAACGTTACTCACCAAGTAAAGTTAGTTTTGTCTCTTTCTTACTTTATATCAAGTGACAAAGACAAAACATGTGAGTAAGTAAATATTTCCTCTTTAACATAACATAATCATTCACTCCATCATCTCATTACAGTAACTGACCCCTAACTAAGTTCGAAACTTGTATCTAGGGTATCAGAAACTACGCACAAACATTCCTCTTGATTCACTCTATCTATTAAAACAAACCGCATCAAAATCCGTTGCGTAGTTTTAAAGATGTAACCATACATTGGGACAGACAGCGGGAAGCGACTTTGTTTTATACTATGTAGTGATTCATGTACTTACGTACTACTTATGTATTTAAGTCTATAAGTACATATATTTATATAGTATTTATTAATTTAACTTCGTGCATATAAATAAACTAGCAGCGCCCCGCGGTTTCACCCGCCTAGTTCCCGTTCCCGTGGGAATTTCGGGATAAAAAGTATCCTATGTTCTTTCCCGGACCATAAGCTACCCCTGTACCAAATTTCAAGTCAATCGGTTCAGTAGTTTAGCCGTGAAAAGGTAACAGACAGATAGACAGAGTTACTTTCGCATTTATAATATTAGTTAGGAAGTAACGATAGGATTAAGGCGAGGTTACTAGTCAAATTTCGGTTTTTGAGGGGGTGAAGCAGACGGGTGGCGGACGGAGGATCTAGTCTAACTTCCCCCTGCCTCGTGACTGCGATTGTGCAATTGTACAAACTGCTTTATCTCAAAATGATTATTATCAGAATGTTTTGAATTATAAGGCCCGCCGCTAACTATGATGTTTTGTTGCCGTGACTTTTTATCACTATCACCTGCTGTCACTCACAATGCGCTATACTGAATCTTATCTAGGGTGTCAAATCGCGTTAATTTTTGTTATGGGGTTCAAAGAGGTAGTCGTGATTGATATACGTAGTCCTCTTGAAATACGTAGAAGAAAAATGAAACGAAAATAAAAACGCTACTGGGTGCATCCTATATAATGCAAATGATAATAATAAGGAAAATTGTACACGATATATTCGGCCGGCCGAATGACAATAAGTCACACCAGTGAGCATGTTTCATATCGCTGGAACTATTTGTCACGTTACCATAATGAGCGCACTCTTTATAGCTTACATATATTTTTCTTGCGCTCGACTTAGTGACAAAAAATCACAGTCAGCGGCGAGCCTAACATTTCGAATAGCTTAAAGCCTAAAAAATAGAGCAGATAACCGTACAGAGACAAAGCTTCATAAGAACGTGTAAAATTATTACCTGTTTTGGCAAGGTTGTCAAATAATAAAAGTGCTCTATGACAACAATCAAACCAATTTTAGTTTCAGAGATTGGCAAACAAAAATGTAAAATTAATGAACGATACTTCAAAATAAAACTAGGTAGTTAAAAACGTGACTTTGTCTATGCTCTGTGGGGTCTCGCAAGGTTTTTAATCACTCCAAGACTGCCTTTAACCCGCGGCATGTAAAATATGGAAATTCAATACAAGATAATAGTTATTTATGGTACAAGCGAGGTAAGTTGGTGATTACTTCCGAGGCGCTATTGAGGCCCGAGCCGTCAGGCGAGGGTCTGAAGATAGCCGAGGATAGTAATCATCAATACACGCGTTTACCATACAACGTTTTTCAACACATTTGCGAAGAAATTATCATTTTTCGCTAATAAATAAACAGTTTTTCTATTCGCGCGCATCCAACACAACAACGGTGATCGGCCATAGATTAAAAGATAATACTCATTAAAAAAAATCTAATTAATAAATGAATGGAATCGACCATAGACCTACCAAAAGTAAGGCAACATATTTGAAGTTTGTTTTTAAAATGTATGGACACGATTTTTTTTGGTATCGAAACTTTTTTGAAAACTAAACAATTAAAAAAAAATCTATGACTCACTAGTGAATTAAGCGTGTCATTATTCAACTGTTTTTGCACAAATAAGAGCCCCTTTATGAGCAAGTGTGTTGAAATGAGTATTTAAACGATTATATAAAAACACAAATTTTAATAACTATGGCAAATATCAAATCAGTAGGTATTGTAGTTTTTACGTAAAATGGACCACAAAACTAAATAGATTGTTCCGCCAGGCGGACTCCGCTTTGCTCGCCCTAATAAATATATGTTTTCAAAACACTTGCTCATAAAGTGGCTCTTATTTCTCTGCAATCAGGCACAGAATGACACCTATTACTCACCAGTGAGTTATAGATTTTTTTAAGTTGCTTTGTACATATTTAAAAAAGTTTCGATACCAAATCATTCATTCGTTCATTTTTTTATAAGTATATTATTTTAGTCTATGGCCGATCTCATTGTTGTTTTAGATGCGCGCGAATAGGAAAAATGTTTATTTATTAGCGAAAATTGTATTTTATAATTATTGTGTTCGCAAGTGTGTTAAAAAACGTTGTATGATACACGTGTGTATTGGTGATTACTATCCTCGGCTATCCTCCTCAATAGCTCCTCGGTGGTAAGCACCAACTTTACAAACTTGTACTATAAATAACTAATATCTGTATACTCATAATGATAAATTTTAATAAAGAAGAAAATCAATAAAAAAAACCACTCTACGTGCCTGTTTAGCAGGGCAACCGATTCGTGAGGTTGTATGAAGCTTTGTCTCTGTACGGTTATCTAATCAATAATCATGTGTCAGAGTATAACTGAGTATTTATACTTGCCGTGCCCCTCGGTTTCACCCACGTGCATTCTGTTTTTTAATGCGATAAAATTTGAAAATTCAGGTTTAATTTACCAGGTATCCAAGAATTTAATACGCGAAAGACAATTAATGATATAATAAGAAACAAACATTCTCAATATTTTTCATCATCATATTATGTCCTCACCGAGGGGCTTGAGCCTACTCTATTAGGCTTTTGTTAAAAGTCTATTAGGATATTACATTTATTTATTTATATGAATTTATTGAACTACTGATTTCAAGTACCTGATAGGCTATATACCTAATCCAAAAATAATACTGAAAGTAAAACTTTACATTACTGAAGTAAGTATTTTAAATCAATCCAGTAACGAGTTGATTGGACTAAACTTTGAACAGTTTGGTCAAACCGTGTCATTTTTCATACTTTGTCAATTTTTGTACCCATCATAACTTCATAAAGACTGATCCGAATAATAAAATTTACACGTACATAAAAATGGAAATGGATCATCAATTTTTTTTTGTCCTGTACTGGACAAACTACTTAGTTTTACTATATTTATATTATCATAGCTAGTGTCAAAAATCTTCTGGAAGTTTGTCAACGACTCGAAAAAAATATTATAGACGTGCCGTGTCAACATTCGCGACTCTCAAAAATAGCGTAAATTGTACATATGTATGAAAGAGACAAAGGCGCATGACGAAAGGGAAAGAAAATAAGTGCCACATCTATAGTTCATTCGTATTCGTTGACGATTGTGCAATCGGTGTTTATATTTTTATCTTTGTCTGAAATATTAAAATGTTATATAGAGTACCGCTTGTCTGATCATCACGAAATATTGTAGTAATGTAGTTCAGGCAATTTAAATCTTAGTTTTATTCATATCCCGTTGTTTAGCAATGTAAAAAAAAACAGCATTGAGCACGAGGAGAAGTGATACACGTCCGTCTAGCACCACCGCTCAGCGGTCACTGTCGCACTGCATTGAAAGGAAAGAGAAGCGCAATGACAACCTCGAAACGGCTCAAATAAGACTGGATAAAAACATGAAATTCAATAATTATTAGTGAAAAGCTTTAATGATTAAAAAATCTTTCGGGTGAGACTTATTTATTTATCTTTACTAAGCGTATTCGAAGTTTCGTGGTACCAGCTCTTATACTTTTTACGTAGACCGCAAAAACAAATTTTAAAAGCACAATTTTCAAAATGAAAATGTATCGAGAAAATGTAATGCTATCGTGTTTCGGTGCGGGTCAAGTTTAGTTAAAGAACCAAAGTTGCATATAATACATAAAATAGTTTTGTACTAATAGTGGAAATATCATAACCAGTCTTCCGAAAACGGGCATTTGGCATCTCAGAGCCCCTTAAAATGTTTCTGACATTTACACCAAGAAGTCCGTTACACATGCATTCCGTAAGAATATAGGAAGGATTAAATGTACTAGCAGTGCCCCGCGGTTTTACCTCCGTAGTTCCCGTTCCCGTGGGAATACGGTACGGGGATAAATTATAGCCTGAATGAATGGGCTATCTAACACCGAATTTTTCAAATCGGTGCAGTAGTTCATGAGATAAACGCGTTAAAAGCTTGTAAGAGTAATAAACAAACAAATCTTTTCTCTTTATAATCCTAACTAATATTATAAATGCGAAAGTAACTCTGTCTGTCTTTTACTTTTTCACGGCTAAACTACTGAGCCGATTGACTTGAAATTTGGTACAGGGGTAGCTTATGGTCCGGGGAAGAACATAGGATATTTTTTATCCCGAAATTCCCACGGGAACGGGAACGGGAACTACGCGTGTGAAACCGCGGGGCGCTGCTAGTATTAGTATAAATATGACATTGTTCACCATTCACCGTTCCTCTACACACAAATTTATCCTTAATGACTCAAAGATTGTTTACATTATTTAGTGTGTATTCGGTCGCCTACGATATAAGTCGTGTTTGTGAGTCTGATAAGACCTGATAAGCGATAACAGTGATAGTGTTTTGTTGTAAATTATAATTGTGTTTTTATTATATATTTGTATGTTTAACCGAATTTAAAAAAAGAAGAAATTCTTAACATGTCGGAATCTTTTTTAAATTAGCTTTTGAGGTGTCCATTTTTGTATAGGAAAAAAAAAACGTGTGGCACTCGGGGACTGCCGCGGTAAAGCTATTGCATAGCAATTTTATCAACTAATTGTTTTTTTTTTATTTTTGTATTGAAATCCTAACCTTAGAAATTTTGATGTCGTACTTGGGACTTCATACGATAAAAACTTTGTCTACATTACTATAAAAACTTTTTGGAAAATTTACAAAAATAAAGTTTTCGATAAAAAAGAAAAAACCGTGAGGTTTTTTTCGTTACGGAATTTCTGGATTCGGTCCTCGCGCTCAAGGCCCTCGATAGAAGCTATGCAATAGCTTAACAAATTGTATGTTTTGTTACAATCATGTATTGTTTTTTACTATAATCTTATTTTGATAACTGCTGTGCTCGTTAAGGCAAACGTTGTTAGGTTGATAATCCGCGTTTTTCAATTGTTTTTTTCTATAATAATTATCTGACCACATTTTTATGATATTTCTTTTTTGTTTATGCTCTAAAAATTAGTTAGGGACCTGTCTATTGATAGATTGACTTTTACAAGATAAACAAATGTTTTTTCAACAAACTTGCTCATAAAGGGGCTCTTATTTGAGCAAAAACAGTTGAATAATGACACGCTTGATTCACAAGTGAGTTATAGATTGTTTTTTTAAATTGCTTTCATTTTAAAGAAGTTTCGATACCAAAAAAATTGTGTCCATACATTTTAAAAACAAACTTCAACTATGTTTCCTTACTTTTGGTAGGTCTATGGTCGATTCCATTCATTCATTCATTCCATTTTTTTTAATAAGTATATTCTTTTAGTCTTTGGCCTATCACCATTGTTGTGTTGGATGCGCGCGAATAGAAAAACTGTTTATTTATTAGCGAAAAATGATAATTTCTTCGCAAATGTGTTGAAAAACGTTGTATGGTACGCGCGTGTATTGATGATTCCTCGGCTATCTTCAGACCCTCGCGTGACGGCTCGGGCCTCAATAGCGCCTCGGAAGTAATCACCAACTTACCTCGCTTGTACCATAAATAACTATTAACTGCTGTGTCTGCCCCGCAGTTTACCCGCGCGTAACCTTATCCCGTGGGAATTTTGGGATTTAGTATCCTATGTGTTATTCCTAGGTATGAGGAACATCTGTACCAAATTTCATTAAAATCCATTCAGTAGTTTTTGCGTGAAAGAGGAACAAACATCTAAACATTCACAAACATTCGGCTTTATAATGTTTGTAGGATGTATTTTTTTTTATTTTCTCTCACCAAACAGTGAATATTAGTTATTTTCCGATTGTAATTTAAAAAAAAATAAAAAATAAAACTTTTTCGTTTTACAAATGAATTTGTTCATTTATACTTGAATTGAAAGTTAAATTTGAAGTTCTCCTATAATTAGACGACCTTGATAGCAGAGTGGTCACCATGCCGGACTGCCATCCGTAAGGTTCGATTCCAGTGCGGGGTGAATATTTGTGTGAACCACAAATGTTTGTCTCGGTCTGGGTGTGTGTGAATGAGTGTGTGCGTAGTTTCTGATACCCTAGATACAAGTTACGAACTTAGTTAGGGGTCAGTTACTGTAATGAGATGATGGAGGGAATGATTATGTTATTATCAAAAGTCCTGCTCTAAGTAGTTAATAAGACGTGTGATCTTGAATAACAGGATAATTATTTATTTATATATTAACATTTATTAGTATCCTTCTTACATAATAATTTTCCTTGTAAAATAATCTTTATTATGTTGTGTTAACCTACTTCGAAAAAAGTGGTGGTTATTCAGCTTTTAAACTAGTTCTAAATATTCTATAGCAACTTTTTATTTTTGTATTGTCATAAGGGCTTATTTCACCATCTTCAAGTAAAGTTCCAAGTATATACTTACATGTTTTGTCTTTGTCACTTGATATAAAGTAAGAAAGAGACAAAATCTAAATTTACTTGGTGAGTACCGTTACTTGAAGGTCGTGAAATAGGTCCTAAGTTTCATAACAACTTTAACGTTCCGAGTACCTACTCACAAGTTTTGTCTTTGTCACTTGATATAAAGTAAGAAAGAGACAAAATCTAAATGTACTTGGTGAGTACCGGTACTTGAAGGTCGTGAAATAGGTCCTAAATATCATTTTGTAAACTTGTTACACAAAGTATATATCACTGTTTTTCCTTATCACTTATAAGTAATCAGATTAAAAGATTATGCAACGTTCGCACCAATCTGTTCGGCTACACCTAATCTATATGACGTTCTGTACACGATTATTTCCGCAAGTGTGTTATGTTTTCGGTATTAAAACAGTGTTTAATGTGATACAAAACAAATAAAACAATCCTACTAATATTATAAAGCCGAATGTTTGTGAATGTTTAGATGTTTGTTCCTCTTTCACGCAAAAACTACTGAATGGATCTTAATGAAATTTGGTACAGATGTTTCTCATACCTACGAATAACACATAGGATACTTTTTATCCCGAAATTTCCACGGCATTGGGATTTATGCGAGCAAAACGGCAGCGCATTACTAGTAACCGGTTTTAAAAAAGTGTAAGTTTATATGGGAATCGAACCCGAAGGGTTGCGGGTTCAATTCCCGTGCGGGGTGAATATTTGTGTGAACCACAAATGTTTGTCTCGGTCTGGGTGTGTGTGTGAATGAGTGTGTGCGTAGTTTCTGATACCCTAGATACAAGTCACGAGCTTAGTTAGGGGTCAGTTACTGTAATGAGATGATGTAGTAAATGATTATGTTATGTTATGTTATATGTATGTTTAATACTCCTAAACATTTCCACTTTTTATCCTGAAATTCCCACATGCTTCGGATCAACGCGAGTAAAACCGCGGGGCAGATTTAGTAATAAAAAACAGAAGTGACCTTGCATCAATGTTGTCAACAAAAAATGCTAATAAATACAAAATCTCGCGTTCGTCTGTCCTTGATGACGTCATCTAATGTTTATATAACGCATTAGTTACTTTTATATGTTGAAATAGGCTTTTTTAATACTTTTCAGTTTTTAAAATTGTCATTTTTAACCCCCGACGCTAAAAATAAAATAAAAAGACATTCATTGTTTCACAAAAGTAAAAAATAACAAAAATGCACTTATTCTAAAACACGGTATGAAATGAAACAAAAGTTAGTAGCTCAGAAAAGAGAGGGGTGTTATAAGTTTGACGTGTCTGTGTGCGTGTATCTGTCTGTCTGTGGCATCATAGCTCCCGAACGGATGAACCGATTTCAATTTAGTTTTTTGTATTAAAGGGGACTTACGTGCGAGTGTTCTTAGACATGTTTGATGAAAATCGGTTGACCCGTTTAAAAGTTATGGGGGTTTGAAAGTAATTGTGTTGGGGTTTTTTAAATCTTTAATTTAATTTTGTAGTAATTTCTTATTAAAAAAAACTTTTATTACCACTAGGTAATAGTGAAAGTAATAACGAAATCGGTTCAGTAGTTTTTGAGTTACCTAAATCCAGTAAAATCACTACATAGTATAAAACAAAGTCGCTTTCTCTGTCCCTATGTCCTTATGTATACCTACTTAGATCTTTAAAACTACGCAACGGATTTTGCTGCGGTTTTGTTTTAATAGGTAGAGTGATTCAGTGGGAAGGTTTTTTGCATAATTTTATCCTCATATTTTTACGGGAACGGGAACTATGTGGATAAAACCGCGGGGCACTCTATGTAAAGCTGTCCATTAGTGAAAGAATTATTGAAATCGGTTCAGTAGGTTTTAGTTAAATCGTAGCAAAAAATGATAATAAATACAAAATCTCGCGTCGTCTGTCCTTGATGACGTCATCTAATGTTTATATAACGTACACATGTGTGATGTTACTGTATATGGTCTGAAATAGGATTATTTAATACTTTCCAATTATTAAAAATAGTTATTTATGGTACAAGCGAGGTAAGTTGGTGATTACTTCCGAGGCGCTATTGAGGCCCAAGCCGTCAGGCGAGGGTCTGAAGATAGCCGAGGATAGTAATCATCAATACACGCGTGTACCATACAACGTTTTTCAACACATTTGCGAAGATATTATCATTTTTCGCTAATAAATGAACAGTTTTTCTGTTCGCGCGCATCCAACACAACAATGGTGATCGGATTAAAAGAATATACTTATTAAAAAAATACGTGTCATTATTCAACTGTTTTTGCACAAATAAGAGCCCCTTTATGAGCAAGTGTGTTGAAAAAACTATTTATTGCCACATTTAAGAGAAAACAAAAAATATTATATTGATGACTTCGAACTTATCCTTACTATAATATTATAAACTAGCTGTGCCCCGCGTAGTTCTTCTCCCGTGGGAATTTCGGGATAAACTATAGCCTATGTTCTTTCCCGGACTATAAGCTATCCCTGTACCAAATTTCAAGTCAATCGGTTCAGTAGTTTAGCCGTGAAAAGGTAACAGACAGACAGAGTTACTTTCGGATTTATAATATTAGTTAGGATTAGGAAATTAGGATATAGTTAGGATGCGAAAGTAACTCTGTCTGTCTGTTACCTTTTCACGGCTAAACTACTCAACCGATTGACTTGAAATTTGGTACAGGGGTAGCTTATGGTCCGGGGAAAAACATAGGCTATGTTTTATCCCGAAATTCCCACGGGATCGGGAACTATGCGGGTAAAACCGCGGGGCACAGAGTATTAGTATAGATAAACTAATTCAACATTTTGCATGTAACATGATATTTGTTATACGATTACAACCTTGCTCAATCTAAGGTCATAGATTCGATATTAATAATGTCAGTTAGTTTTGTATTCTAGTTTCTATATATGTAGTTAATATCTAGGATATCTAGATCTAGGTCATCCGTTTGATTCTAGGTAATATTGTAGCAGCGCCCCGCAGTTTTAAAAATAAAATAAAAAAGATGTTTATTCTTCTTTTACTAATAATACATAAGTCTTAAGCATAACTTAATTAACATTTTACCCGTGTAGATCCCGTGGGAATTTCGGGATAAAACTAGGATGTGAAAGTTTGTATGTGTGTTTGTTTGTTCGTTTGAGAGGAACTTATACATATTTGAATAGATTTTTTATCATCGGGAATTCGGGAACAAAGGGAAATTTGGGCTAAGTCATCCTCCTTTTATTTCTTAGTAGTTATGCCCCGCGGCTTAACCCGCGTTATGCTATAGGTTACGGGTTCGATTTCCGCTCAAGACAAATTACAATTACGTTGCATTTTTGTTCCGATTGGTTCCATAAAAACATTAAAATCGGTTCAGTTATTTGGATAACTTGAATTCAAAATACCTGGAGAAATATTAAGAAAATTAAAGACTGTTTTCTTTTTCAAAACTTTCAATCATTCGTTTTTCTAGACTTCAAACAAGTACTAAATTTTATCTAAATAAAAGACAAAAAGTATATTTTTACATTATGGCGTTATCTCCATAGATAAGATATATTTTAGGACTGTTATCTATGCGTTAAACACTAACTTTACTCGTATACAGCCATTTTAATAAAGTGAATCATCACTATCACTACATAGTATATAACAAAGTCGCTTTCCCTGTCCCTATGTATGCTTAGATCTTTAAAACTACGTAACGGATTTTGATGCGGTTTGTTTTAATAAATAGAGTGATTCAGTGGGAAGGTTTTTAGTTTTCCTACGGGAACGGGAACTACGTGGGTTAAACCGCGGGGCGCCAAAAATTAAAAAAAATCCCCAACACAGTTACTTTCAAACCCCCATAACTTTTAAACGGGTCAACCGATTTTCATCAAACATGTCTAAGAACACTCGCACGTAGGTCCCCTTTAATACAAAAAAAAAACTAAATTGAAATCGGTTCATCCGTTCGGGAGCTATGATGCCACAGACAGACAGATACACACACACACACACAGACACGTCAAACTTATAACACCCCTCTTTTTGCGTCGGGGGTTAAAAAGAAAGTGGCTTTCTCTGTCCCTATGTATGCTTAGATCTTTAAAACTACACAACGGATTTTGATGCGGTTTGTTTTAATAGATAAAGTGATTCAGTGGGAAGGTTTTTAGCATATTTTATCCCCATATTCCTACGGGAACGGGAACTATGCGGGTGAAAACGCGGGGCGCCGCTAGTGAATATATATTTAGTAAAAGGCAGTTTTTTGATACAAACAGACATACACTCCAGTTCATTATCTTTTTTAGATTAATTTAATAGATAATAAAACGTGGTAACAGACAGACAGGCAACATACATACTTACATACGTTCTTGAACGTGACATATCTTTATTGTGTACTTAATTGCTAAACATATTGTGATATATTTTTAGTTTTAAGTATTTATTATGTGTGCAATAGCTATATTATAACCCCTGTACGAAATTTCAAGTCAATCAGTCCAGTCGTTCACGTGATGTTGTGACCAAGGGAAATAGGGATTCATTTTTATATATAGATACTAGCTGTGCCCCGCGGTTTCACACGCGTAGTTTCCGATCCCGTGTGAATTTCGGGATAAAACAGCCTATGTTCTTTCCCGGATCATAAGCTACCCCTGTACCAAATTTCAAGTCAATCGGTCCAGTCGTTCACGCATGATGCCGTGACCAAGGGAAATAGGGATTCATTTTTATGTATAGATATTATTAGTGCAATAGCTTATGTATTTGAAATAGAACGACTTAAAGGATTTTAGTCGTGGTTATTATTTAAATAACATAACATAATCATTCACTACATCATCTCATTACAGTAACTGACCCCTAAGTTCGTAACTTGTATCTAGGGTATCAGAAATCGCACACACTCATTCACACACACACTCGCCGAGACAAACATTTGTGGTTCACACAAATATCCACCCCGCACGGGAATCGAACCCGCAACCTTATGGATGGCAGTCCGGCATGGTGACCACTCTACCATCGAGGTCGTCAAATTACTATTAAATTTATCTAAAAGTAAATAATACTGCCTGTAAATATGTATATTTTGACCGGACAATTCATGCCTCATTTGTTTATCTGTCAATCTGTCACAACCGGGCCTCTGACGTCATTGAAGTATTACGTCAAACTGGCCTTGTGAAATAACGAACGGACGTAGGCTTTTGTAGTTTAATAGCAGCGCCCCGCGGTTTCACCCGCGTCACTCCCGCTTCGGTGAGAATGCGCGGATAAAATTATGCTAAAAACCTTCCCACTGAATCACTCTATCTATTAAAACAAACCGCATCAAAATCCGTTGCGTAGTTTTAAAGATGTAAGCATACATAGGAACAGACTTAGAGCGACAGCGACTTAGTTTAGGGTAGTTGCCTAAAAAAAATTTATTAGTCCGTCTTTTAAATTTCCAAAAAATATTTGACGTATTTTTTTATTTTTCATGTAAACAAATAATTAAGACGATATAGTGCGTCGAAAACTCGTGCCACGTCACAGATTGCTACAATTTTCACCAACAGTTGACGTCACAAGCCCCCACACCTAAACTTTAATTCGTTATAACGAAGTCAGTTTTATTAATTTGATTAAACAAAAAAGAATTGCAATTTGTTTTGCAATTTGTTTACCCAGGAAACTACCCTATTATGCTATGCAGTGATGATGTAGGTACATTTGCACAAAATGGTACAAATACCTACTTGAATGAAAATTAACATCTCGCTAGGAATAAAGAGTCGTTGACTTAAAATGAATAAAATCGACAGAACAACGTTTGCCGACACAGCATAGTAGTCTCAAAAGCTCTAAGCGACGATAGAAAGAATAGGCGCAATCACCACACTTGATAAAGGGGTCGTTTGTTAATCATGTGTTGACCTTAAATTCTTCAGATAAAATCCTTTTTTGAATGAATCACCTAATTTTATATAAATCAACGCTAATATTAAAAAAACAGTTTTTTCTGAGGTTTTTAGGCACATCTAATCATAATTTGAGAAAGGCGTTTTTGATTTAGTGATGTTTAGACTAAATCTAAGCTGCCTTATTTGCGTTGCATTTTTAGTCTGGTTTAGCACTAAACCAGGTTTTACAATCAATTTTGAATACTGTCAAAGTGACAGATTTCACTGACAAGGTGTCAAATGCTTACCAGGTTTTGTTAAACTAGGTTTAAAATTTAACGCATATAAAACGAAAGGTTATTAGCTGGTTGACAACCTTTTTTAATTTTCCCTACACCTCTCCTAACGTGTGCTATAGGTCGAGTATATTTGATCCTCCCTTCCCCCTTAAGATGGGGGTGAGGGGTCTCAAGTGATTAACAAACAACCCCTTAATCTGTGTTATTTATACAGTTAAAACCAAAAATTATGTGATTAAAAAAACCCAAAAATGGAGTACGGCTCAGAAGTGTTAATAACAGAGAAAATAAAAGAAAAACCAAGAAGATCTAGTATTTTCTCCCTCTTGAAACGTCATAAGAAATTAACGAGACAATTTTCCGAACCATCGCAGTTAAAATCGTTAATCTTAGATCGGAAGTACTCGGTCGATTCCGCCATCTTGTCAGATTTTACGAAGGTAGAAAATGGCGGTTATAAGATGGCGCTTGACAGCTGTCGCAGCGAAGTCTTTTCTAGTAATGGAGGTTGGTATTATTACTAGATGATGGTTAAGTTAAATTAAGTTTTTATTCTTGTATAAAGGTTTACAAAAAGTTAGTTAAAACTTATCGATAAAATTGATTTTATCATCTCAATATCCACCTCACTATAAGCGAAGGCGGATGGTGACATGCAGGCGACGCAGGCCGCGCAGGGCAGAGTAGGCACGTGCGACGTAGATATGTGTCTGTCCTGTTCTCTCTCGCGACGTTCCAGACAGGTGTCTGTCCTGCTCTCTCTCGCTACGTTCCAGACATGTGTCTGTCCTGCCCTCTCTCGCGACGTTCCATGCTTTACAAAATCTGCTCTGCTCTGCCCTGCGCGGCCTGCGTCGCCTGCGTGGCAACATACGCTCGCGCTAAACTATGTAAATGAAATGACCACATTACACATATTTTACCATCTTATTTTTTTCACCTTTACTCAGCAATAGCCCGAAATGTGACTGCCGTTTTTTGACATGTGTTATGTGAAACGAATGAATGTTTCTATCAAATATCATTTGATTAGCTAATTCGACATCATCATCATCACTCATTCACATCATTAATTTCGTTTTATCGTGTTACTCCAGCCGGGCTAGCAAGACTTCCAAAACACGATATAATATACCGATTTAACGACATCCAACTGTCAAAATATGATAAAAATACCCGCCATATTTAATTTTACCAAATCGTACGACGCCATAATTCATTTGTTCATGCGAAATCGATATTATATCGTGGTGTCGATATATTTTATCACGCACAGTCATGCTAGGGGGGCAGGCTAACTATGGATTCTCATAGTTAATGCCATATATTATATGTAGTAGTATAAAGTAGTGAAGCTAGCTCGCACCTCACCAGAGTTGGCGGGCGCCGGATCCGACACGGAGAGTGAGGTGTCCCGAGGCGCGATGACGCCGTGCCGCCCGCTGCCCAAGGACTGTGTGCTCGGCAGGATACAGGAGAACTATGTGGAGGATCCTGATCGAGATGTTGGGGTGGTAAGTGTGTTTAAGACTATTTTGTTTGTGTTATAGGGGGTAATGAGCGCATGGGTCACTTGATGGTAAATTACTTGACATTGGTTTGATACGGGATATTTATACGTACCGATAGTCGGTACCCTCGACTAGTTTCAGCCACATTCGGTAGCCTTCATCAGGAGGATAAGTGCGATGCGCCCGCGACGGCGTTTCGCTCTGCACTGATTATCGGTACGTATAAATATCCCGTATCAAACCAATCTTAAACAATGACGTACGTTTCGTTTAATAATAAAAAGGCTTGACATTGGACAGTTGCAGTCCTATAAAGGATATCGGTGTAGTACTCAAGGTTGAACCAGCTCATGTTCACGTCTCTACTGAAAAGGGTTGAGTCCATCGTGAATGAGGGCAATCAGGTCCTGTGGTTGATCCACAGGGCGAGTGTGGAGCACACTCTTAAGATATTCATAGCAAGTTTTCTGAACGATGTTTTTCTTCACCGTTTGAGCCGCCGCGTTGAAACGGGTTGAATGTTGAATAAACTATCAATGATAGGCTTGAGCAGTCCACGATCGATTGATCGCTGTGGTAAATTATAAAACCCTTAAAAACCAGCACATAGCCTAAAAGGTTTTAAGTAACTTTAAGAAAATTTTACGCAGCGGCACAGATTACTTACCATTCAAACTGCCTTCACGCAACATAATATTATTTGCTATTTATTATCTACATCAATGACATACCTAAATTTCTTAAATATCCTATTACTCTATTTGCTGACGATAGTACTCTAACAATTGAAAAATCTACCTTAAACTCATATGAAGATGAAATAAGAAACTCCATGACCTCAATTATGCAATGGCTTAACAACAATAATTTAAAAATCAATCTAACTAAAACACAAATAATGCACTTTTATCAACGTACAACTGCTACAACTGACATTTTCAATAATTATTCTATTTACAATATTAACAATACAGATATCACCAAATTTTTAGGATTATATATTGACAAAGGTTTAACTTGGAAGGCTCATATCGAATACCTAAGTAAAAAAAATTAGCAGCTCCGCATATGCACTGTACAAACTACATAAGTTAGTAAATACTAACACATTGTTAACCGCATACCACGGTTTGGTGGCATCTAATTTAAGGTATGGCATTATTTTTTGGTGTAATTCTACAAACTGGCTTGCCATCTTCCGTATGCAAAAGTCTTGTTTAAGAGCAATGTTTGATCTACAAAAAACCGATAGCTGTAAACCTTATTTTCAAAAATATAAAATTCTAACCCTACCGTGTCTGTACATATTAGAGATAGCTATATTTGTTAAAACTAATCCAGTATTATTTCCTCGAACTACAGAAAAAAATCACAATTTACGACATAAAAATAGATTATGTATACATCCGTCAAGTACTTCTCTATTACATAAGAGCATATATTGTTTGGCTCCCAAAATATTCAATAAATTACCACAGAACATTAAAGAACTAAATAATACTAAATTTAAGAAATATGTTACAAATTTGTTATTAGAAAAAATATACTATAATATAGATGAGTATTTAAATGATAAAACATTAGCTATAGCTTAAGTATTTAATTTTCATATAAATGTTTAACTAACTCAATATATTTGTACGCCACCCTGGCATAACATGTTGAAACTATTTTAATGTAATAAACACCTAATAATTGTATAATTGTACACATGTTATAACAAATAAATTTATCTTTTATCTTTTATCTTTTATAATATAATTCTCTACACACCATAAAGCCGCGAACCCACCGCCACGCACGCTACGCCCACGGTCCACGGCCACGCAGCTAAGCGAAGCTGAGTACACGTGCGTAGCGTGTGCGTGTACTTCGGTGGGTTTGAGCCTTAATACATTTGTTCCAGGCTGGTGAACTAGTCGAAGAAGTAGGCGAGGAGAACAAGTCCCTCCTCTGGTTCCTCCTAAAACAGGTCCGTCCCGGTATGGACCTTAGCAAGGTGGTGCTGCCCACCTTCATACTGGAACCGAGGTCCTTCCTCGACAAGCTGGCAGATAGCTACTATCATGCTGATATACTTGCGCAGTAAGTAGCTGTTTTAGAGGTATCATGGTTGACATTAGAATTGTCATAATTTATGGTGTTTTTACCATGAAGTACATTTTTTTTACTCTCCTCCCGGAAGAATATTTTAAATAAATTATTTTAAGGATGGGATAGTACAAAAAATAACTTTAGATGTGTCAAGGGACACAAATGGAACGGAGTGCGATTAAAAAAAAAAGTTAAAAATAGTTTTTACTCGAAAGAGTTAGCCATAGGTTACCTACCTTTTTAATATTATACTCGTAAAATAAACGCGCTGTTTAAAATATGAATTAAATTTAAAAAAATAGTGTCGTTACAACTTTTGGTACGATTTATTGTTTTCATTAATTTTGTGCATTCTCAGTATATTTTTCCCAGACGCTCAGTATATTTTTGTACATTTTCATCCTAGAAATGTGTACGTTTCCTTTATTCTTCTTACTATTCCTTGTACTATTATATATACCTACATTCTCATCCAGGGCCGTAGCTAGGGGGGGAGGATTTTTGAGCAGATTTGAGGATTTATTAGTTCTTAGATGTTAATAACTTGTTTACGAATAGCTATTGAATAAACCTCGAGGTCAGTGTTAGCAGCTTTTTTTTTGTCACCCTCTCTGTAACCAATGCTGCCCTGCCTCAAATTCGACTCTAGCTACAGCCCTGTTCTTATCCCAAAAAATAAAAACTTATTTTCGTATATTCTCAACTTTTACAGAGCCCAAACCTACGAGGACCCGTACCAAAGGTTTAAATGCGTGGTCCGCTGGTACCTCTCCGGGCTGTACCGCAAGCCCAAGGGCCTCAAAAAGCCGTACAACCCGGTGCTAGGTGAAACCTTCAGATGCTGTTGGAAACACAAGGATTCATATACTTTTTATGTTGCTGAACAGGTAAGGAATTTACTATAGATTTTGTATGAAGAGATTTTTATATTTATAATTTTTTTAAGTTTTTTTTTAATTATTAAAAATTTTACAAGACGTGTATTGAACAATAAAATTAAAAAACCTCCTAACACAATTACTTTCAAACCCCCATAACTTTTAAACGGGTCAACCGATTTTCATCAAACATGTCTAAGAACACTCGCACGTAGGTCCCCTTTAATACAAAAAAAAAACTAAATTGAAATCGGTTCATCCGTTCGGGAGCTATGATGCCACAGACAGACAGATACACACACACACAGACACGTCAAACTTATAACACCCCTCTTTTTGCGTCGGGGGTTAAAAATATTGAAATATGACGTTCACGCACATGTAAAATGCTAGAATTGTTTTTGCGGCAACTACTGGTGACCCCTATGGAGAAAACATTCAGTTGTCTGTCAGCATGGTCCTGGGTTCAAATCCCAGCAAAAAATGCCTAAATGTGTATAACACTATAAAAAAATATTCTAAATATCAGTCTCCCTAGTTGGGTGCATTTGACTCGATTGCTTGTACAGGGAATATTTTTTGGATTAAATAAATAAAATAATTGTTATTTTTTGTGTTATAGGTATCCCATCACCCCCCTATATCTGCCTTCTATGTGTCAAATAGAAAAGAGGGGTTCGTTATAGAGGGGAGCTTGTTGGCGAGGTCCAAGTTTTACGGTGAGAAATGAAATATTTTACACTATTAAAATCATCATCAACTCGGGTTCTCCTTCCCAAGTTCAAGTTATACTGAACGATGATGTACGGTCAGCGTTATACACCCCTATTTTGAATTCGAGATACTTAACCACACAGCCAATGTAAACGACGGGTGACAATATAATAGTGAAGTTAGTTTTTTTTCTTTTGCTTTTATTTAAAAAGTTATTATTAGGGCGAGCGAAGCGAAGCCCTCCTAATTCAACAGTTTTTACAGTTTTGTGGTACATATTACGGGAAAACTAGAGCACCTACAGATTTGATATTTAACAGAGTTATTTCAATTCATGTCTAGATGTGCAGAAAATGGTTTTTATATTTTGCAAACAAATTTTAAATTTTGAGAAATAAAATGGATGCGTAATACAACACGTCTATTAATAATATACATTGATTACATATAAACATATTAACAAAAAATACTTCTCAAATTAGCCGGGTTATAGGGGTTAAAATGACATTTAAATGTCAAACGACTACGACTTAGTGTCATTCGGCACACAATAGATGGCGTTGATATCCAGTTTCGAGCATGAAGGTTTCATGTTTCTAATGCCGTAAAAATATGGAAATAAAAAGAAATGGATTTGTACATTGTGAAATTGATTCTGTTTACAATTTCACCGGTTTAAAAAAATGTGTCACCAAAGGAGGTCGAGAGAAAAAAGAAAAACGGGGGGTTGGGGGGGCGGAGCCCCCCCGTTAAAAAAAAACCAAACATCTCTATGATAGAAATTACAAGTAAGTTTGAACACTGATTCCGAAATGATAATAGTTGTTATAGTAAAATGCCGCAAAAACGTACGTTACGCGAAATTAATCGTTCTTTGATGGACGATGTAAGGGAAAGTCAGAGAAGATGTAGTAATTGTGTTCGTGGCACAATGCTCACTTTGTGGCAAAAATAAGAGAGAGAAAAGAAAAACGGGGGGTTGGGGGGGGGGGGGAGCCCCCCCGTTAAAAAAAACAAACATCTCTATGATAGAAATAAAAAGAAAGTTTAATATAATGAATAAAATTAACACTGATTTCGAAATGATAATAGTTGTTATAGTAAAATGCCACAAAAACGCACGTTAACTAGCCTCCTCTTCTCTTTTCCGAACCTTTATCCCATGACTATGACTATTTGGGGTCGGTTTTCGCCAAATCTGGTTAAACTAACCAGATTTGGCGGAATGTCAGTATTTTACGTGAAGCGACTGCCATCAGACCTTCACAACCCAGAGGGCTATACGACATTTTTTGGTTAAATCAAATGTTATACTTTTGAGGGCTCTAACTACCCGTAACGACTATCGAAGATGTTAGTACGACAGCGGGTACCGACGGCTTTACGTGCCCTCTGAAGCACGGAAAAGCTCATGAAATTAAAAGTATTTTTAGTAATGACCAATCACAGTCATGACGGTGCCAGACGATGCTTAACCGTACAGATCACAAGAGATCCGCGGGTAGCCCTGGGCCACGAGCGGGCAACTAGCCTTCTAGTACGCGAAATTAACCGTTCTCTAATGGACGATGTAAGAAAAAGTCAGGGAAGACCTCGAGATGTGGAATCTAATTGTGTTCGTGGCACAATGCTTACCATGTGGCAAAATTATAACAGAAGTTAGAGAGAGAAAAAGAAAACGGGGGGTTGGGGGGGCAGAGCCCCCCCGTTAAAAAAAAACAAACATCTCTATGATAACAAATTAAAGAAAAGTTTAATAAGATTAAGAGATTAGTGTAATCGTTATAATAAAGTGTCACAAAAACGCACGTTAACTGGCCTCCTCGGACACGAAATTAACCGTTATTTGATGGTCGATGTAAAGGAAATCCAGAGAAGACCTCGAGATGTACCTGGAATCTAATTGTGTTCGTGGTAATCCATGTCATCTTCTTTGGATTTATTTGCACATCGAAAACAACGGCCTTTGTATAGACTAATATGGTTCCAGGACCACAACCTAACGTTTTAAAGAAATTAAAATTCGTCAAAGAGCAATTAATAGCGCAAGTTTACCCAGTTATTACAGTGTACCTACTCAAATTGGATATCGTGGCCAAGTGATCAACTTCCAATCAAAATATAACTTTCTTGGGCTGATGTAAACTTGAGCAGCGCTTTATGAAACCTATAAAATATGAATAGCGACCACACATACGAACGAAAAATATTTTGGAGTAAAGTACTCTAAAGTAGGTATCACATTACGGAGATAATTGGAGTTCAAGATAGCGATTTTAGGTACAATGATCATCATACAGTTTTTACGAAATAAATATTTTATTTATTTTTTTAGGATTATCCGTATGTCGGTATGATGTCCGTACAAGTTACGTATCTATCCAATTTTAGTCCAATCACTCAAATATTTATCAATGAAGGCAGAATACAGATCATGGAATCAGTTTTGAGTGGTAAAGGTGACCTTAGAGATATAGAGTCACCAAGTTTTCTGTTCAGGTGACAGCGTCGCCGAAATCGCATCTTTTGGTTGTCAGATGATTGTCAATGTATCCAAATGACATTATAGAGGGCGGTCCGAAATACGAAAACGTTACAAACTTTACCAACAGTGCACACGCGTTAACCAAATTGATATGTGCGCTAATGCGGTATGTGCGCTGTTTGCGCGCTATCTAATCGGACCAGGATTGTGTGCGTACGTGTAGCGTGTGTGCAAATATCAAAATTAGAGTTACGTACTCGGCATTTCGAATTTCAACATTCAGAAAACAGTTGTTGTAATTAATAATTGATAAAAATGCAATATTTAACCATTGTAAACTTAAATGTTTACTAACAAAACTAAAATAAATGAAATTCTGAAACGTCAAATTTTGAGTTTGACCTTTGTGAACACACTGCGCAACCTAAGCATTTTCCATGAGCAGCGTTTGCATACTTTAATGACGTCACTGATGACGTCCCATCACTTTCGTTGGTGCAAATACGTTCAATTCGGTCACTTCACTCCGTAAGCGCGCTATTGGTACCGATAGGGCGAAAAAGCGCAATTTGGACCGCACGGATAGTCAACATGACAATAGGAGCCTCCAATTTTGACCGCCGCCGGCACAGAAAACATGATGACTCTAAACTAAACAAGACTTTCCAAACTTTGTGATAGTGAACATTGATGTATGAAGATGGCAGTTTTTCAAAGTCAAAGTCAAAAAACATTTATTCAGATAAGGCCTCAATGAGGCACTTATGAACGTCAAAATTGATTCTACCACCGATTCGGAAATTACATCAGCCGAGAAGAATCGGCAAGAAACTCGTGTTTTTTTTGTTTTGATTGTTTCTTTTTTTTTAAACGAATATATTTTTTTTGGAAACTTTTTTCGAGAAATATTTCAGAATCACATATCATGGAGTCAGTTATTCCGCCCTAGCAGTTCCCTGCATGAGATAAAGACTTCAGCCCATACAATAAGTACATAGTAGTACTCATCGAGACCTTTCAAATGACATAGGTGTTACAACATGACAGGATGATATCTCATAGAGTCAGTTAATCCGCCCTAGCAGTTTCTCTGCACGAGATACAGACTTCAGCCTATACAAGAAGTTGTACTAATCGAGACCTTTCAAATGATGTTTGGTCACAAAATGTTACAACATGACAGGACGACACCTCATGGGGTCAGTTAATACGCTCTAGCCTAGCGGATTTCCTGCACGAGATACAGACTTCAGCCTGTACAAGAAGTTGTAGTACTCATCGAGAGCTTTCAAATTACGTAGGGCACAAAGTGTTACAACATATAGGCCGGAACGCCCAGTCTCCTTTGGGTTGAAAATGGATTTGTCCTCCCGATTAAATGCCACGACACACGAGTGATAATGGTTCGATATGAAAATTATTCTCATATACAACGTATGACAATAATGGTTGAGTCCGATACCACCCATAACTAAATATTGGAAAAGTGGAAATACTAAATGTTCCAGGAAGAAATACAATAAGCTTTCGCAATCACAAGTCACAAGGCTTGACGTTAGATAAAGCTGTGGCGGACTTTGGACATAAAGAAACTTCTGTTGGTCTAACATACTCGTAGGTACCTCGTAGGTATCGCGCGTTTTCAAGAATTAAAGCATTTTCTTTCTTTCTTACTAGAAAATAAAATTACTATGAAAAACCTCGCGAGCCCACACAAAGCCACGCTTTTAGCTAGTGATAAGTCAGTTTTTCAAAATCCCGCCGAATTTTATTGTTATTCTACAACGAACGCTGCGATACACAGCTGAGCGCGGTCATCGACCCGAGCCGTCACAGAATACTTGATAGCTAGTGTGCCGTCTGCTAATACGACATTTATTTGGTATTTTTTAAAGATAAGTAATCGAGTATCATTTTTGATATTTTTATTGGATATATGGATTCAGTTACTGCTACAGATATTCTGATTTTAATAAGTCCCGTAATTTCAAAATAGGGGTGTATAAAAGGTACCGTCCCTCGGTTGTCATACCAAAGTGAGCATTACCAAGAGGGGAACCTTTATCTGACGGTGACTGATTTCGAAAATAAATTGGTATGTGGCGAGAATTTAACCAACGCTCGCGCTGGTGTATGGAAATCAAGGGCCAACAATGCCATCGAAGCTCTTTTTATGAACTAACCTACGGGTAGTTTAGTGTCGGTGAATAAATAAAATTGACCGCCATCTTTGTAAGTCCGCCATATTGCATTTATTTATTTATTTATTTATTATTAGATGCACAAAACACATTACAACCAAATTTAAGTGATAATAGCTCTTGAAATTATATTTTCGATATCTTTGATTTACACGAACACTACACATTGAAATAAAACACTTAAACGTCAGAAAATGTAAATCAAAATACAACCACGACAAAAATCCGTTTAAGTGTTTTATTTCAATGATATTTTCATTTAAATGATTTTGTACGAATGATCTTTATTGGGATCTTTATTTTTTAGAAACTGTTTATGTAGGGTTTTGGATGAATAATATTTAATGTAATTACTGTTGGTTTTCTCAAATAAATAAGCGTTATTTTCTACTTGGTATTTTTTTTTTACTTTTTAATAATATTTTTTTATATTTTGTTCGAGACATTTTGAGTTCTGATTTTTGATATTATTTATATATTTTCGACCCGACTTCCGACTGTTTATTTTTTTCCCCTCACCCCCAGGTAACTCGACGTCCGCGATACTAGAGGGCAGCGCGCGGGTGCACCTGCCGGCGTGGCGCGAGACGTACGTCACGACGGCGCCCTTCGCGCACTGCAAGGGGCTCGTCATCGGCACGCTCAGCATGGAGCTGGGCGGGAAGGTACCACATATATACTAGTTATATACGACGCCTTAGTCAACCACGCTGGCCAAGTGCGGGTTGGTCGACTTCACACACAACCTTAGAATTTCTTCCCAGGTGTGTGCAGGTTTCTGAATGATGTTTAACCCCCCACACCCAGTACATAAAAACTACTGGCGGTTAGGGGGACCCTTCATGGTTTGTTAAACCCCCCCCCCCCCCCCGCTAATCTTGTTTTGGTTGTGGGTCTTCATGTTTTTAACCCCCCGCTATTCTTTTTACATCGGGATTAAAAGTTACATACGCGATATCCAATTTGTAAGCAAAGACTCACGGGGGTTTGGGGGGGGGCTCCCCCCTCCGTAGAGAAGAACCCAACCCCCAGTAGATAAAAAAAGTTACATACACTATATCGAATTTGGTGGTACAGCCGTGGGGGAGCCTCCCAAACAAAAAAAAGGAAAAAGTTAAGAAGAATGTTCAGGACATCAAACCTAGAGGCTTTTTCCAGCTTTTTAAATCTCATAAGTATATAAGTACCTAGCCCGGGACTCGAACACGCTATTTAAAAGAGTATATTTGTTACAGGTACACATAATGTGCGCAGAGACTGGGTATCAAGCGGACATAGAATTTAAATTACGGGTAAGTTATATAAAACAAAGTAGCTTCCCACTGTCTGTCCCTATGTATGCTTACATCTTTAAAACTACGCAACGGATTTTGATGCGGTTTGTTTTAATAGATAGAGTGATTCAGTGGGAAGGTTTTTAGCATAATTTTATCCCCATGTTCCTACGGGAACGGGAACTACGCGGGTGAAACCGCGGGGCTCAGCTAGTATAATAATAAACTTCTATATTTTTTTTCTTTTTTTGCAGTCATAATGACATAACATAATCATTCACTCCATCATCTCATTGCAGTAACTGACCCCTAAGTTCGTAACTTGTATCTAGGGTATCAGAAACTACGCACACACTCATTCACACACAAACTCAGACCGAGACAAACATTTGCGGTCTTATTTGCGTTGCATTTTTAGTCTGGTTCAACAAAACCTGGTAAGCATTTGACACCTTGTCAGTCAAATCTGTCACTTTGACAGTATTCAAAATTGTACTTAGATCAGATTGTAAAACCTGGTTTAGTGCTAAACCAGACTAAAAATGTAACGCAAATAAGGCAGTTGTGGATCACACAGATATTCATAATATAATCCTACTAATATTATAAATGCGAAAGTTTGTATGTTTGTGAGTTTGGATGTTTGTTCCACTTTCACGCAAAAACTACTGTATCGATTTTGATTAAATTTGGTACAGACGTTCCTTATTACTAGGAATAACACATAGGATACGTTTTATCCCGAAATTCCCACGGGATTGTGTATAAGTAATCGTAAGTTTAATTGTAACTTTTTGTAGTCACAAATCCTACCAATAGATGGCGCTGTTACTTAATTGTTTAACACACGATGGTGAATTGTGCCGAGATTGTATGATACTACGAGCTATGCATTCTCACGGGAGCGGGTACTACGCGGGTAAAACCGCGGGGCGCTGCTAGTAATATTATAAATAATAAACTTCTATTTTTCCAGTCGTTCCTAGGCAGTGCAGAGACAACTAACTCTATAAGTGGTAGGATTAAAAAGGGCAAAGACACGATAGCGACCATAGAAGGGTACTGGGACGGCAAGATCGATATCAAGGACAAGAGGACCGGGGTGAGTACACTAGTTAGATATTTGTTATTTATGGTTCAAGCGAGTAAAGTTGATGAATACTTCCGAGGCGCTATTGAGGCCCGAGCCGTCAGGCGAGGGTCTGAAGATAGCCGAGGATAGTAATCATCAATACACGCGTGTACCATACAACGTTTTTCAACACACTTGCGAAGAAATTCATAATAAAATATCATTTTTCGCTAATAAATAAACAGTTTTTCTATTCACGCGCATCCAACACAACAATGGTGATCGGCCAAAGACTTAAAGAATATACTTATTAAAAAAAAAAGAATGAATGAATGGAATCGACCATAGACCTACCAAAAGTAAGGAAATATAGTTGAAGTTTGTTTTTAAAATGTATGGACACAATTTTTTTGGTATCGAAACTTTTTTAAAACTAAACAATTAAAAAAAAATCTATAACTCACTAGTGAATCAAGCGTGTCATTATTCAACTGTTTTTGCACAAATAAGAGCCCCTTTATGAGCAAGTGTGTTGAAAAATCTATAAATATAGAAAAATACTATCTTCAATCTATCAATCTTCAATCTCAATCCAATGGATTATGATTGAATATTAATAATGAGCGTAAATGAGTAGAATATATTTTAAACGTATTCATATTGATAGTAATAAAATCTTTCTCGAAAAGACCATTTTGCCAAAAGAACTTCACACAAACATATTACTCTGAAATTATCCTGCTAATCCTACTAATATTATAAATGCGAAAGTTTGTATGTATGGATGTATGGATGTTTGTTCCTCTTTCACGCAAAAACTACTGAATGGATTTTAATGAAATTTAGTACAGATGTTCCTCATACCTAGGAATAACACATAGGATACTTTTTATACCGAAATTCCCGTGGGAGACGCGGGTAAAACCGCGGTAGTAAGACATATTACCTTGAATTTCAGGAAGAAACGAACCTACTCGACGTGTCAGTCCTGAAAGAGCAGCGTCTCTGTAGGTACCTGATGAAATTGGAAAAACAACAGGAGTTTGAGTCGCAAAGACTCTGGATCAAAGTTTCCGAGGCTATTGCTAATGATGACCAGGTAATGTTCTATCCCACCAAAAACATTCTGTAAAAAACTAGCCAAGCCTCGATGGAGCTGCTTGTTTAACTCTAAAAAGTAATGAAATCTAGACAGACTCGTGCCAAGTCTAAGGTTCCTTACTGCGATTTCTTTATTATTATAGTTAATGTTGTGTGACTTGGCCGTTGAACATTGTTTAAAAGGTTAGTAGTGGGTACACGTCAATTTTGTTTACACGTAATGTTATAACATTATTAAAATACGCAGCTGTATCAAGCCTATAATTGACTGGATATTGAATCAACATTTTTCAAGTGGCTATAATTAAGCTAATTTTCTATCGTCAATGGATAGGTTCTGGATTTTTTAAGATTGGTGCAATAGCGTCATGGAGCACCTAGTTTTGTACCCTTGTGTACATACATGTGTACCCTTCAACGGCCAAGTCACACAACATTAACTATAATAATAAAGAAATCGCAGTAAGGAACCTTAGACTTGGCACGAGTCTGTCTAGATTTCATTACTTTTTAGAGTTAAACAAGCAGCTCCATCGAGGCTTGGCTAGTTTTTTACAGAATGTTTTTGGTGGGATTTCATTTATTTTTGTTAAAACTTGTTTATATTGATTTATTTTATTAGATTTTCTTATTTGGCACACTTATTTTTTAGGAGTAGTATTATATTATTAAGTGCCACGCGGTTTCACCCGCGTAGTTCCCGTTCGCGTTCCCGTGGGAATTTCGGGATAAAAAGTATCTATAGATAAATAGTTTTAAGCTACCTCCCCACAAATTGTCAGCCAAATCAGTTCAGCTGTTCTAGAATTATAATTCCCGTTCCCATTCCCGTGGGAATTTCGGGATTAAAAGTATTATATGTGCTTCTCCTGGTTCTAAGCTACCTCCCCACCAATTTTCAGCCAAATCAATTCAGCCGTTCTTGAGTAATAAATTCCGGTTCCCAATCCCGTGGGAATTTCGGGATTAAAAGTATTCTATGTTCTTGTCCTGGTTCTAAGCTACCTCCCCACCAATTTTCAGCCAAATAAGTTCAGCCGTTCTTGAGTAATAAATTCCCGTTCCCAATCCCGTGGGAATTTCGGGATTAAAAGTATTTTATGTGCTTCTCCTGGTTCTAAGCTACCTCCCCACCAATTTTCAGCCAAATCAATTCAGCCGTTCTTAAGTAATAAATTCCCGTTCCCAATCCCGTGGGAATTTCGGGATTAAAAGTATTCTATGTTCTTGTCCTGGTTCTAAGCTACCTCCCCACCAATTTTCAGCCAAATCAGTTCAGCCGTTCTTGAGTAATAAATTCCCGTTCCCAATCCCGTGGGAATTTCGGGATTAAAAGTATTCTATGTTCTTGTCCTGGTTCTAAGCTACCTCCCCACCAATTTTCTGCCAAATAAGTTCAGCCGTTCTTGAGTAATAAATTCCCGTTCCCAATCCCGTGGGAATTTCGGGATTAAAAGTATTCTATGTGCTTTTCCTGGTTCTAAGCTACCTCCCCACCAATTTTCAGCCAAATCAATTCAGCCGTTCTTAAGTAATAAATTCCCGTTCCCAATCCCGTGGGAATTTCGGGATTAAAAGTATTCTATGTTCTTGTCCTGGTTCTAAGCTACCTCCCCACCAATTTTCAGCCAAATCAGTTCAGCCGTTCTTGAGTAATAAATTCCCGTTCCCAATCCCGTGGGAATTTCGGGATTAAAGTATTCTATGTTCTTGTCCTGGTTCTAAGCTACCTCCCCACCAATTTTCAGCCAAATCAATTCAGCCGTTCTTGATTTTTAAATTCCCGTTCCCAATCCCGTGGGAATTTCGGGATTAAAAGTATCGTATGTCCTTTTCCTGGTTCTAAGCTACCTCCCTACCAATTTTCAGCCAAATCAGTTCAGCCGTTCTTGAGTTACAATTCCCGTTCCCATTCCCGTATAATTCCCGTTCCCGTTCGATTATCCTAGTTTTTATAGTTTTCCCTTTATGTGGCCATTAAACCCTAACTCTGTACCAAATTTCAGCTGTCTAGGTTTATGGGAAGTAGTAGTTCTATTTTGATGATCATGAGTGAGTGAGTGAGTGAGTGAGTGAGTGAGTGAGTGAGTGAGTGTCTGTCATAAATACGAAACTTTGCTTTCGCTTAACTTGGGAACTAAATGACCTACAGACTTGAAATTTTATTTTAAGTATGTGATTGTATAGCTTACTGGATGACGAAAATTTCAGCGTTCTGGGCTTATCCAGAGGTTGTCAAATAGGGGCCTGAAAATGCGGCGAAATGGTTCCTGTAAAGGATGGTACGGCAGTGTGTGCTTCGCGCTCGACTTGGCGGGGGGCACTGCCGTGCCCCCAGATTCATTCTACTAATATTATAAATTAACACCGAATTTTATTGCGTTTTTGAATTCATATACACCCCTATTTTGAATTCGAGATACTTAATCACACAGCTAATGTAAACAACGGGTGACAATATAATAGTGAAGTTAGTTTTTATCTTTTGCTTTTATTTAAAAAGTTATGATAAGTCAAAGTTTTTCAAAATCCCGCCGAATTTTATTGTTATTCTACACCGAACAACCGGCGAACGCTGCGATACACAGCTGATCGCGGTCATCGACCCGAGCTGTCACAGAATACTTGATAGCTAGTGTGCCGTCTGGTAATACGGCATTTATTTAGTATTTTTTAAAGATAAGTAATCGACTATCATTTTTGATATTGTTATTGGATATATGGATTCAGTTACTGCTACAGATATTCTGATTTTAATAAGTCCCGTAATTTCAAAATAGGGGTGTACGTTTCCATTACTCTATATTTGACGCTCTTACTGTGAAAGAAAACAAGGAAACCTTCACCCAGGACAGGTGTCTACATGATTGGTTTCACTTACAACATAACATAATCATTCACTCCATCAGTAACTGACCCCTAACTAAGTTCGTGACTTGTATCTAGGGTATCAGAAACTACGCACACACATTCATACACACACACCGAGACAAACATTTGTGGTTCACACAAATATTCACCCCGCACGGGTATAACCCGCAACCTTACGGATGGCAGCCCGGCATGGTGACAACTCTGCCATCGAGGTCGTCAAGAATTTTATGTCATTTTTAATTAAACATTTGAGTAACCCATAAGTTTGCTTCAGGTGGCGGCGACGGAGCAGAAGACTGTGATCGAGGAGGCGCAGCGCGTGCGCGCGCGCTCGCAGGCCGCGCCCTGGGAGCCGCGGCTGTTCGCCCGCGACCACAACGCCGCGCCGCCCGCGGACGGTACGGGAATAACGATTATAACACACTTTTCTTTCCCCTCGTTTAGACTATGCTCCTGCTCCTGCTACTCGCGCTGCCGCAAATATTTCCCAAAATACTTCCGCGGCAGTACGCTATCTCCACTATGCTGCAGTGAGCAGGAAAGTGACGAGGAAAGTGGGCAGTGGCATAGTGTAAAGGGGTCACTCGTGCTGCTACTCGTCATGCCGGTGCCGTCACTTGTATGTCACGAGGACTGAGTGAAATAGCGTATATGTTCTCTCTCGCTCTCCCTCCTTTGACTTCCGCACGAAAAACCGACACTCGCGGGAGCGTCGGGCAGGAGCAGCGGCATGACGAGTAGCAGCACGAGTGACCGTTTACACTATGCCGCTGTCCACTTTCCTCATCACTTTCCTGCTCACTGCAGCATAGTATAAACGAGGGGTTTCATGTAAATTGCATAGTAACGCCAGTGGCACACCTAGAGCCAAGCTAAGCTAACAATAAACATACGATTATTTATACACAATCCCGTAGATATTTCGGAAATAATTTTATCAAATTAGTGTATTGTCATCGGTCCTCGATAAATCTACAAAGTTTTAATGAAATCTACCCGTTTAATGTGGGTCAAAATCGCGCCCAAAGAAGTTGGTTACAAATATACAGTTCAAGCTAATAAAAAGCGTGTAAAAATAGACGGTTGTCTTCGATTTTGCCTTGTACTTTTTGTTTTGTACAGTTTTGTGTTACACACACACACAAACACACACACACACCCACAAACACACACACACACACACGTGCACACGCACGCACGTGCACGCACGCACACACATACACACACACGCGTGTATTGATGATTACTATCCTCGGCTATCTTCTGACCCTCGCCTGGCGGCTCGGGCCTAAATAGCGCCTCGGAAGTAATCACCAACTTACCTCGCTTGTACCATAAATAACTATAACTTTATTCTCTTTGCAGGTATCATCGATCAAGGATGGAAATATAATCATGCAAATACGAGGTAGGTAATTTAGGTATTACGTTAAAATTTAGCCTAAAGGTGCTGCCTCACGACTTGGCTAGCACGTGACTGTACTTCGACTGATGAGTTCCTTATTGTGTGGAACTTTTTAACCCCCGACGCAAAAAGAGGGGTGTTATAAGTTTGACGTGTCTGTGTGTGTGTGTCTGTCTGTCTGTGGCATCCTAGCTACCGAACGGATGAACCGATTTCAATTTAGTTTTTGTATTAAAGGGGACTTACGTGCGAGTGTTCTTAGACATGTTTGATGAAAATCTGAACCGTTTAAAAGTTATGGGGGTTTGAAAACTTTGAAAGTAATTGTGTTGGGGGTTTTTTAAGTTTTTCAAGCTTCATTTTTCATGTTCCCCACACACATGAACTTAAAATTAACCCCCCTTTTCCTTTTTTATATACATAAACTCAAAATTATCCCCCCTTTCCCCCCCAGCCCATGGCAGCCCGACGAGCTGATAGAGTTCGAGGAAGACTTCGTGATCCAGAGCGTGTCGGAGGGGCGCCGCGCCGAGCGCCGCCGGCACTCCGACTCCGACACGCACGACGAGCTCACCACGCGCGCCAAGACCACCACTGCCAAGTGAGGATACAATACTTCTTCTTATGTATTTATTTATTTATTAAGGCACATCAACAGGATAACATATTAAACATTTACAGAATTAGGAAAAAAATACAGTTCTAATATGTATCCCAATAATAGTTGTGCACAACATTTACAAATAAAATATAGACTATAGACCCACAATCCTTTCTGTGCCAGTGACAGCGTCGCTGTAATCGCATCTTTTGGTTGTCAGATGATTGTCAGTGTAATGAAAATGTATACAAATGACATTATTGACGACCTCGATAGCAGAGTGGTCACCATGCCGGACTGCCATCCGTAAGGTTGCGGGTTCTGATGAATATTTGTGTGAACCACAAATGTTTGTCTCGGTCTGTGTGTGTGTGAATGAGTGTGTGTGTAGTTTCTGATACCCTAGATACAAGTTACGAAATTAGTTAGGGGTCAGTTACTGTAATGAGATGATGTATTGAATGATTATGTTATGTTATAGTCACAATGACAATAGTAGCTTCCAATTATGGCCGCCGCCGCGCCGGAACAGAAAAGATTGTGGCACTATTATGCTTTTTGACCCGACAGACGTTGCCCTGTGCAACTGACAGTTGTGACTTATGTCATACGCTATAAACGATACAGAAGAAATAGTATTAAAGTGGTAAAGTTTTCTTGAAAAAATCTATTTTTCACACCGCTAGGAACATAATATATTTTTCATCCCATATCAGTGGCGAGGGGTGAAATTTTCCGAAAGGGAAGACGATCCAAAAAAAAAAACGACTCCTACATAATTTTGGATGAGACTGATGACAAACTTTTTCCGCGACTTTACTCAAGAAATAGGTTTCTTGCTGATCTATGTTAATTTTAACATAAAATTATATTGACTGAAAAGCCCATCAAAATCGGTTCAGCTGTATTGTTATTTGTTTGCTTACATAAATATAAACACACAAATTCTAACGGATTTATATACTTTTGAATCTAAAATAACAAACACAGGAAACAAAACACTTTATGCTATATACCCCGTTATCATTTTAATATAAAAAAGAGATTTAAAAAATTAAACCGGAGACAGATCTCATAAAATTATACAATTAGGTAATTTGTATACTTTCTGAAGTTGCTGCCTCCTTTATATAACAGAACTAACTATTAATAACTAATTTAACTAACTTCTACTTATGGGTGGTACTGGAGGTGCAAAAAAAATATGTTTCATTTATTAGTTTTAATTCTGCCTCTTTATTTATTTTATTATTCAAATAAATTATATTTCACTATATTTAATTCATTCATATTTTTATGCGTGTAATAGTTATGATGTAATTTAAATTTAAACTAAAAAATGCAACAAAAAATAAGTTGCAATCAATGCATAATTATGCATACAATTTGGTATAAAATTTCAGTTGTACAAGTTGAACCTATTTCAATAGACTAACATATTCAATTTTAAAAAACTGTGCAGATTTAAGAACAATACTTTCATACAGGTCGTTTAATAATAAGGTAACCTTTAGTTGAAATCAATCTAAAAAGATTATATTATTACTTAACAAGAAATCACCCTACTTTCAAGTAGTATTTTAAGACCAATTTACTAAATAAATTATTCTCACCTAGCAGGTTATCCAGTAAGCAACAGTTGCTCAATATGCAATAAACTTTTGTTTTGTTTTATTTTAACTTTCACACTTCACAACACGAAAACCAATAATATCGAATTTAGGTATTTAACTCACTAATTATATCAAATTTACAATTGAGGTACTTATACGTAATAATAACTTTACAAATACTACATAAAACAATAAGTCGCGTAAATAATATTAACATGTAAAATCGTAAAAATCAACAAAACAAAAACAAACTGTTACAACGCGCGAGAACTTAAATGGCATGACACTTGACATACGCGAATACGCTTTGCAAAACGTCAACAGTGTTCTCTTTCTCTCTCTTTCTCTGGTCTGATCCTTGGCTGGCACAGAATAATTAATAGTATCTAGTAGCAAGACGGTGGCCGAGCGTCTTATTTTTGGGCGTGAATTAGTGCGAATATGTTTGAATGTGTGCGTGAATTTTGTATCGGAACGGTTCATTTGTATGTAGTTGTGAATACGCTTTTGTATGGCGCTAGACCTGCAAGGGAAAACGTTTTATTTTCAAGCGATTTTGAACCGTAACCTATAGAATTTAATGATTATAATGATTTTGTTTCAGTATGAGGTAGTTAGATCGTTTCTTATACGATGTAGGTGTATTGTAACTTTGTATAGCGCTAGGTGCTTCCAAGCGATTTTGAACCGTAACTCATAGCATTTAATGATTATTATGATTTTGTTTCAGTATGAGGTAGTTAGATCGTTTCTTATGCGATGAATATTACGCTATGTATTCTTTTAGTGAATTACGAGTATTATTTTAATTTGATTTATTAAAAAAACAGATATTTTTTTAATATGTGGTTATAAGTAAATAGGTGTCGTTAATATATAGTAGAAGTATGAGTGTTAGATAATTTAGAGTTTAGTAGTGTAAGTTGGTCTGTTTTCAAAAGGGAAGACGGTAGGAATCGTCTTGTATGGACCCCTCGCCACTGTCCCATATATCTAAAAGATGAGCTTGTGTTGAATTAGGCACTGACCACAATGTATATATATATATATTATACTTCACCGTCAATTCAATTTCAAACTTCAATCATTCCCACCATCATCTCATTACAGTAACTGACCCCTAACTAAGTTCGTAACTTGTATCTAGGGTATCAGAAACTACGCACACACTCATCCACACACACCCACACCGAGACAAACATTTGTGGTGCACACAAATATTCACCCCGCACGGGAACCGTACCCGCAACCTTACGCATGGCAGTCCGGCATGGTGACCACTCTACCATCGAGGTCTTCATGACATATCTCGCACTCTATCCATTAAAACCTTCATCTTAACATGCCAAAAACATATAATTAACCCCCAACGCAAAAAGAGGGGTGTTATAAGTTTGACGTGTCTGTGTGTGTGTGTGTATATGTCTGTCTGTGGCATCATAGCTCCCGAACGGATGAACCGATTTCAATTTAGTTTTTTGTGTTAAATGGGACTTACGTGCGAGTGTTCTTAGACATGTTTGATGAAAATCGGTTGACCCGTTTAAAAGTTATGGGGGTTTGAAAGTAATTGTGTTGGGGGTTTTTTAAATTTTTACAAACTACACTTCCTCAAAATTAATAGACAATTTTTTTTCAGCCGAACTCTAAAACAATCGCTCTACGCCATAGACACAGCACTCAGAGAACAAAACCAAGCTATAGAACGATTAACAAAGAACATAGAAGCACTGAACGAATGCCAAAGGAATTTGAGACCTCTCAATGTAGGCAGAGTGCCTACAGCCACCCACTCGTGGGACCTCTTCGGCGGTTTCGTACTAGCCTTAGTCCTCCAAGCGTTACTCAATTGGCTGTTTTATCACAAAGACTGAAGGTTCACATTTGCCTGTATATATGTATGATCAATTTATCTGCCATTTTTTTTTGTTGTTATCTTGTGTGGTAAAAGTGGAGTTTTTAGGTGGTGATATAATGAGTTTTTTATCTCCAGTGTGTGCTCTAGGTTATATAACGTAAGTGTTATATAACTTTGTTGTATAACAATATAGGTTTTTATAGTTATCGTGGTTATTAGCACTCAAATTATTATAATTAACGGGATATTTACCATGTATATTGTTTATTTCGAGTTTCCGATATTTCGACGATGTTGCAAGCGGATGATAACATGCCATGTTGTATAACAAGTTTTAAATCATGTTTGTTGTTATATAACATTAAATTGTTTGGTATTGGTAATGTAATTGTATTATAACATTGTTATATAACATTAAATAATGTATTGTTATATAACGTGTAACTAAATGTGTTATATAACAATATTATTTAAGATATTTGGTAATGTAGAGGCGTTCTATAACAGGATTAAATACATAATTAATAATGTGGACGTGTTATACACCCCTATTTTGAAAATATGGGACTTATTAAAATCAGAATATCTGTAGCAGTAACTGAATCCATATATCCAATAAAAATATCAAAAATGATAGTCGATTACTTATCTTTAAAAAATACCAAATAAATGTCGTATTACCAGACGGCACACTAGCTATCAAGTATTCTGTGACGGCTCGGGTCGATGACCGCGCTCAGCTGTGTATCGCAGCGTTCGGTGTAGAATAACAATAAAATTCGGCGGGATTTTGAAAATCTTTGTCTTATCATAACTTTTTAAATAAAAGCAAAAGAAAAAAACTAACTTCACTATTATATTGTCACCCGTCGTTTACATTAGCTGTGAGATAAGGTATCGCAATTTCAAAATAAGGGTGTATAACAGGATAATGAAGGCGTGTTATACAACATTATTATATAACAAACTTAAATAATGTAGTGTTATATAACATTTGTTTATAACATCTAGACGCACTTTTATAGTCAAAATTAATAATCAATAAAAAATAAGTCACATTGCATATGGTCGATTGCCTTTGGATCAATCAAAGTTAAGCCAATTTATGCTTTATCCGACTATAAATACGGTTTAAATTTCATCAACAACTAAGCGCGTTTAAATTTAAACGTCAAAACATTTGAACTCCATAGATAATTATGTACTTTTTAAACTCATTTGAACAGTGCCACAATATTTCCTGTGCCGGTGCCAGCGTCGCTGTAATCACATCTTTTGGTTGTCAGTTTATTGAAAATATATACAAATGACATTAGAGTCACAATGACAATAGGAGCTTCCAATTTTGGACACCGACACAGGAAAGATTGTTGCTCAATAAAAGTAGCTTTTTTAAACTAATTTGTAAATGGTGAAATCAATCCTTAATTATTTTTCTTTGTCTTGCCATCTAAAAACTTCATTTATAAAAATAAAAAAAATGTATTTGTTTAATCTCTCTCTCGTTGAAAAGCCGAAAAGACCATAATATATTAAATAAAAATATACTTAGAATTAAAATTGAAAAAAAAAACGATATTTTTATTATTACCTAAATAATAACACCAGTAAATAGCTTTTTTAAAATTACGCGACGTTATTTTTCTAACGAATTAAGCTTTATGGATGAATTCCTGGTATTTTTAATAGTGTTAGTCTATTTCATTCATTCTTGTAGTAATAAGAGAGATGGCAATACTTTGACACTTGTCAGCATGACAGCCAAGTGCCAGTTTTGACATGTGTCACTTTGACAGCCACATAAGTGTCATAGTTCTGACAGCTCATCTGTCACTGACAGCCAAGTGTCACTTGACAGGTGTCAATGTTGGCGGCTTTTCTTTCTGTAGTTCGGTCAAAATTTTACTCCTGTTTAAATATGTATTTCATTTTTTCTTATTTTTTCCGCAAAGAAATGACAATAAGTTTGGATTCAAATAAAACAAAGGAATGTCAAAATTTTGACAGGTAACATTTTAATAATTTAAAGTATCGTTCTGTTAGATCCCGCTGCAGAGTTAAGACCTCTAATACTGATGATATTAGTATAGTGAGGAACAGGGCCGGATTTAAACTCAATGCCGCTCCTGGGCACCAGAAAAAAGTCCGCCCTATTACTAGAATTTTTTTTTCACTTTCAAAATTTTTCCGCCCTAAAACATTTGCCGCCTTGGGCACTTGCCCCGACTGCCCCTAGTGTAAATCCACCGCTGGTGAGGAATAAAGCTTCAATCATTCTTATTGAGCCACAATCTTTCTGTGCCGGTGACAGCGTTGCTGTAATCGCATCTTTTGGTTGTCAGTTTATTGAAAATGTATCCAAATGACATTACGAGTCAAAATGACAATAGGAGCTTCCAATTTTGGCCGCCGGCACGGAAAAGATTGTGACACTATAAAGCTTGAACACATTGAACAAGATTTGTAGGTAAAGATAAACGAAATCAAGGAGGCTTTATCGAAGAAGGCTTTTAAAGACTATTATTCAAACAGGATTTGACTTTAAACATGCACCAAGGATTGGATTTGATTACTTATCCGATATACTTTTTTGAGCAAACGTCAAAATACTGCCAGACGAATAAATTAAGGGAAACGCCTGGACGGAAAGTATTTGAGCCGCCGGGGTATGAGGGATTGCGCGATATCCTATATTTCGCAATCACTAATGCTACGGCCCATGAAGTTGTAGGTAAAAAATGGAGCCCACACTTGGAACAACAGCTTGAGTCAAATACCTACGTCTCTGTGGGCCGATCTCTCTTTTTAGTCAGACTCTCTCTTTCTAGAGGTTACCTTAGTTAGAAAGAGAGAGCCTGCCCACAGAGACGCGATAGTGATACATATAGGTATGCTTCAAGTAGGTATTCGAAGTTTGGACTCCATTTTTACCTTTAACTTCATGGCTACGGCCACACTGTCGTGCGAAACTGTCGCGACAAAATCCTTTGATTGTGCGCCAATTTACCGACAGCGAGTTTAAGGCATTATGTCAATGGTTTAAGGGCATTCGAGTTCGCGGAACTGATTCGCGATAGGACGCATTCTTGGCCAGACGTGTCACGTAAACGTATGTTTGCGTTATCGCGATAATTGTGGCCGTATCATTACTGACAGCGTTCTTCATCTTTATGCTAATTTCGTGATGGCGGCTTTCTCGCGCGGCAAAATGTAACGTTATGTGTGCATAGAGGTATACAGAGCAGGGGAGCCAGGTCTCCAGTTGTCCCTCGGTTAGAAAGAGAGAGGCGATCGCGGTTATTCGTTTAACGACTCAAATGTTTGTACAATAATAGGGTACCGCGATCTTCTCTCTCTTTCTAACCATAGGACGTTTCTGCTTACAGGCAGCCGTATGTCTTCCCTGCTCTATGTGTATTAACTCTATGTATGTGTGTGAATATAAGTCATAATCTACGGCCATAATGCCTTATAAATTCTGAACTGTCAAAGATATTATTTGTAAATTTGTTTATGAATCGATTCTTTTTCGAAAATTGAATTGACTTGAAAAGTCTTGGCAGAATTATGATGAAATTACTGCAGTTGCCAGAACTTAAAAATATTAGTTCATTTATGACGTTGGCAAGTTGCCTACAAAAGGCATGAAACTAAAAAAAATACCGCCAAAATTGCATGTTTCAAAACATTTTTTGTTATCAAATTATTTTAATGAAAATTGAAATTAAATTAACACTACATAAAAAACTGGACTGGGTAATAAGCACTTTGTTGCCAGTGTTTAAAAACCAAAATTTAAAAAACCTTTTCTCAATATTGTTGCAACATCTTCATGAACTTATTATATTCGTTTTTTTTTACTGTAATTTTTAATATGTTTTATATTTGTATGTTGCAGGCAAAAAAAGAATAATAAAAAATATTATTTTGAAAAATATGAATTAAAATTATAGATTCCTATGTAATGTATTTTTTTTTTCTAGTTTTTCGTGATTAGATTCTGTAAAAAGTGCATAAAAATTAATTTGAGTGTATTTTGATTGTAAATTTATAATTATATTGATATTTATAAGCATTGCTATAATTGTGATATTATTATAAAAAACGTAAAATGTCACTGTTGATATTAGTACAGTGAGGGGGAATAGTAATCAGCACGCTTGAAGCGTGTTGGTGATCTCAAACATGAGTATAAAGTAGTAAGATACGACCAAAGGCTTTTCTCCCTAAGTCACAATATTTTCTGTGCGGGTGACAGCGTCGCTGTAATCGCATTTTTTGGTTGTCAGTTTATTGAAAATGTATCCAAATGACATTAGAGTCACAATGACAATAGGAGCTTCCAATTTTGGCCGCCGGCACAGAAACGATTGTGGCTTTAAAATAGTGAAAAATATTTTTTTTAATAATATCACAATTATAAAGAATAAAAGACGCAATATTGCCACTGTATAAATAATTATGGAATCTGGGATGCCATTAACGAATAGGTACTACACCATATGTAGATATTTTTTTTTCTTCCTAAAATAATACGATTTTGTATTTAAATAAATATAAATTTATTATTACGTTGTGTAAGTCAAGAAATAAACTCTTATTGAACGTTAATGTATTTTTTTATTGAGTAATCCCTCTATCACCTTATTACACCGACCCCTTAGGGCCGGCGCACATATAATGGAGCGCGGCGCAGAGTATTTTCTACTATCAAACTATTATCGACTTTATATGCGTTGAAATAAGATCGACAATCAATTAACACAACTACTAGCACCGACGATTGCAGACTTAAGGTAGTGCGCAAGTGTTAATAGACAATATTTCAACACACACATGTAATTATGCAAATCAAATAAACAATGAGGCACTTATGAACGTCACTGAATCTACCACCGATTGGGAATTACATCAGCCGAGAAGAATCGACAAGAAACTGGCTGTTTTGTTGTGCCACGTGTATACACAGATTATCAAAACTTCGTGTAAAACTTATATATTTTGTCTTAATTTGCGTGCGTAATTATACTTACAAATATTAATACTTAATGACAATAGTAGCTTCCAATTTTGTCCGCCGGCACAGAAAAGATTGTGGCTCAATGCTCAATACCCTACGGCCACACTATCGTGCGAAACTGTCGCGATAAAATCCTTTGATTGTGCGCCAATTTACCGACAGCGAGTTATGTCAATGGTTTAAGGGCATTCGAGTTCGCGGAACTGATTCGCGATAGGACGAATTCTTGGCCAGACGTGTCGCGTTATAGCGATAAGTGTGGCCTAAGGCATGAAGTTGTAGGTAAAAATGGAGTCGACACTTCAAATACCTACTTGAAGCATACCTATATGTATCACTATCGCGTCTCTGTGGGCAGGCTCTCTCTTTCTAACTAAGGTAACCTCTAGAAAGAGAGAGAGTCCACGCTAAAAAGAGAGATCGGCCCACAGAGACGTTGGTATTTGACTCAAGCTATTGTTCCAAGTGTGGGCTCCATTTTTTACCAACAACTTTATGTTCGCGATAAGACGAATTCTTTGTCGCATTATCGCGATAAGTGTGGCCGGAGGGTTAGGTATAAAAACGTCATCTTACGTTTCATTTAACAAAAACCTATTATGATTTATTGGTGTTTTCTGAAACAACATTGACGTTAACTTCTTATCTCGCAATATAATAATACTTAACTATTTTAATTACAAAATTCAATTTCAACGTACAAGTTTTTTTTGTAACTTGATAAACATTTACATTGAGTATAATATTTGATTTGAGAAGAGAAATGTAGTTAACGTAATAGTTTAATATTAATATTTTAGTTTTTTAGACATGATTTTTAAGATTTTTATTCTTATTTTATGTTTTTGTAAGTTATTTTTTATATAATATTTTATAAAGCTCATACTCTGGGTAATTATTATTTTCGATTGCCTAGGAATTACGCGTTAAGAGTATCCTACTAATATTATAAAGCCGAATGTTTGTGAGTTTGGATGTGTGGATGTCTGTTCCTCTTTCACGCAAAAACTACTGAATGGATTTTAATGAATTTTAGTACAGATGTTCCTCATACCTAGGAATAACATATAGGATACTTTTTATCCCAAAATTCCCACGGGATAAGGTTCCACGCGGGGCACAGCTAATCCTATATTCCTTGATTTAAGGAACATCTATCACGAATTTTACTTAAATCGATCCAGCAGTTCTTGACTTTCATGTGGTTTAAATAATTCTCGACTTTATCTTTTCTTAATAATCGGACTATAAATTGAAAAAGCATTGCAAGATTCTTCAGGATGTTTTCCTTCACCGTAAGAGATTGGAAATCGAAAACATACTGCTACGTGGCGGGGAAACCAACCGGGCACTTTCCGATTAAAAGTCAACGGTCTTATCCACTTGGTCAACGACGCTTAATCTAATGCTTAAAGTAGTTACTTAGTACTTATTCTAAATCCTACTAATACCTATTATAAATGCGAAAGTTTGTATGTTTGTGACTTTGGATATTTGTTGCTCTTTACGCAAAAACAACTGTATCGATTTAGATTAAATTTGGTACAGATGTTCCTTATAACTAGGAATAACATTTTATCTTGAAATTCCCATGGGATTGGGATTCACGTGGGTAAAACCGCGGGGCGCTGACAGTAGTAAATCTTTACTAATATAGAAGTAGTGGAATTAGACCAAAACCCTCCAACTGCAAACAACAAGAATGAAACAAATGAGCAAGAACAAAAAGAAAAAAATAAACATTTTAAATCCCTTTCTATGAAAAATGAAGGGAAAAAGTTACTGATCTGCAACTACAACGTAAGATCCTTGTCTAGCACAGAAAGATATTTAGAACTCACACATGCGCTTAAAAAGGTAAAATTCGATATCCTAGGGCTATCGGAAGTGAAAAGACTGGGCTGTAACATCGAAGAATACCCCGACTATATTCTGTGCTACATCGGCCAAACAAAAGGGCTACATGGAGTTGGGTTCCTCATCCCCAAAGTATATAAAACCAACATAATAAACTTCTCAGGAGTCTCAGAAAGAGTAGCCCTCCTACAACTAATGTTCAACGAACTTTCGATCTCACTAATCCAAGTGTATGCACCAACAGAGAACTCCAGCGAGGACGACCTTAACCGTTTCTACCAAGATCTGGACAGAGCATACTCGCTGACTGAAGACAAAATAACCATTGTAATGGGAGATCTCAATGCCCGTATAGGACATCCAGGAAGTAATGAGCAATTAATCATGGGCGAATATGGTTATGGAGTGCGGAATCAAAGAGGAGAAAAGCTAGTAGATTATGCACTAGAACACAAACTTTCAATAGTGAATACCTTTTTCAAGAAGAAAAACACTCGCAAATGGACATGGATGTCACCAGATAACAAAACCAAGCATGAACTAGACTACATAATGACCAATAATCCTAAACTATTTACAAACTTCGAAGTAATCAACACAAGCTCCCCTTCAGACCATAAAATGCTCCGAGGCACCATGAAACTAAAACAGCCATCTACTAGTAGGAAAAACTTCAACAACACAAAATACTCACTAAAAACAAAAAAGCAGATGGACAAATATATAAATAACTTAAAATTTAATATGAAAAAATTCGAAGACGAACTGAACGGCCCTATCGATGTCCAAACCTACTACAACAAACTAGAGAAAATAATTTCAAGTAGTTCAGAGACAAGTAAATGTACTGAAGAGAAGGAACACAAAATATTTAGTGAACATACAGAACTACTCATTAAAAGACGTAACGAACTAATACAAACAAAAAATAAAAACACTGATTTAAAACAAGAATTAACACGAACATACAAAGATACAAGTAAATCAATACGCAGAGATTACCAAGCCCACAGACAAGAAGTAATATCAAGGAACCTAAACAAAAACAGAAGTACAAAGAGAGCATTTAAGGATCTAAGCCTGCATAAAACATGGATACAAAAACTTCAACAACAATCAAAAGAAACAAAATCAAGGCAAGATATCATCAAACATGCAACAGACTTCTACAAAGAATTGTACCGCAAAAGAGACGTCGACCAAAGGCCTGAGCAGATAGATACCAAGCAGATAGAACCTACATGCAGCTCTGTACATCCCATAGAGAAAAAGGAAGTGTGCGAATATATCAAACGGCTTAAGAACGAAAAAAGTCCTGGGCCAGACGGACTCAGCAATGAAATTCTCAAAATAGGAGCACCTATCTTAATACCACACCTCACGAAACTATTCAATATGGTAATAGACAAAGAGACGGTACCGTCACAGTGGTGCAAATCCGACATCATATTGATATTTAAAAAAGGCGACCCATTGGATATTAGAAATTACAGACCAATCAGTCTACTAGCAAGTGTGTATAAACTTTTTTCCTCTATAATGCTAAAACGAATAACTACAGACATTGACAACTCACAGCCAGTTGAACAGGCCGGTTTTCGCTCAGGCTACAGCACCACCGACCACATTCAGTCTATAGAGCAAGTTATACAAAAATACCGCGAGTTCAACAGGCCACTGTATGTGGCGTTCGTAGACTATAGCAAAGCCTTTGATAGTATTAGTCACAACTCGATCTGGAATGCCCTGAATTCGGTGGGAATACATCCAAAATACATAAACGTCTTAAAGAACATCTACGAGAACAGCGAAAGTAAGATAAAACTAGAAAGGAAAGGAAATCTGATCAATATAGAAAGAGGCGTTCGACAAGGCGACCCACTATCACCAAAATTATTTATCGCAGTGCTCGAGAATATATATCGAAATATTGATTGGTCAAAAAAAGGAATTAAAGTATGTGGACGCCATCTAACTCACCTAAGGTTCGCTGACGACATCGCACTGCTAGCTGAGAAACCCAAAGAACTAGAACACATGATGCAACTACTTGATCAGGAGAGTGCAAAAATTGGCTTAGAAATGAATGCCAGTAAGACTAAAATAATGACAAACAGCGACAAAGAACCCATCAAAGTGAGAGGAAAAGTCATAGACTATGTTGAAAACTACATATACTTGGGGAAGCAAATATCCTTTAGCAAGTCAAACAACGAAGAAGAAATTGCAAGAAGAATAGCTATAGCCTGGAACAGGTTTTGGTCATTAAAAGAAATCTTAAAAGGTGACTACAGTATAACCATGAAGAAAATTGTAATGGACACCTGTGTACTACCAAGCCTGCTATACAGCTGCCAGACCTGGACATTCACAGAAAAAGTAAAACATAAAATACTGACCACTCAAAGAGCCATGGAGCGAAGCATCTTAAAGATAAATAAAACACAAAAAATAAGAAGTGATATCATAAGACAAAAAACAAAAATAACCGATGCACTCACACACGCACTGAGACTAAAGTGGAACTGGGCTGGTCATGTCTGCCGATACACAGACAGACGGTGGACCATTGAAACTACGCGTTGGAAAAGACCAGCACTAGGGAAAAGAAAGGCAGGAAGACCAATAAAACGGTGGGCTGACGACATCAGGACGGTCGTTGGAAAACAATGGATGCTGAGGGCAAAGGACAGAGAGGCATGGAAAGAGTTGGAGGAGGCCTTTACCCAAACTGGGGTCCATATCCAAAAAACAACAGAAAAATAACACAATTACTAACAACTAAAATTAAGATAAACACTAACAACAACTAACAACATTGTAAATGAAATATGATTAAGGTTGTGGAATAAATGGCTTAATAATAAAAAAAAATATAGAAGTAAAGTTTGTATATTTGTTAAATTGTAAGGGGTAATCTCGGGATCTACTGAACCGATTTCAAATTCTTTCACTTATGGAAAGCTTATTTATCAGTGCGTGACATAGGCTATATTTTATCCCTGTATTCCCACTAGAACGGAATTTACGCGGGTGAAACCGCGGGGCGCTGCTAGTATATTACTAAATCTCTAAATTAATTTCAGTGGAAAAAAGTAAATCAGTCAAACTTTATTACTACGGCAGTTACCAGAATCCCTCATTCAACGACTACTCATTCTACGATGAAGAATTTGAATACATACCCGTTCCGAAACCAAAACCTATGTCTCTATCAAAGAAATTCACTACAGACAATTTAATCCCTTTCACGAAGAAAAAATGTGCCAGGTTCACCAGTTACGGCGGTATCTATCACAAACCATGCGACTTTAATTTGCGTCAAAATGAAGAAAAACCTCGTCTATTTCGTAACTTTGTCCTGCAAAAAGTTAGGCCTAAGAGAAAGCCTATGATTCACGCTAAAATTATACCTTATCCTATAACTGTTGATGAGAAAGGGAATCCAAATAATGTATACAATTTGGACGTCACCAGAGATGAGTTCGCGATGGACTACATCGACGATTTTTTCCGTAGTAGCTCCGCAAACGAAGACACGTCAACTGAAAACGATTTAGAATGCACTATACTGAAAATAATGAACAGAGCTACAGAAAATTGTGCTAAAAGATTCCGTAGAAACGCTATTTTTAGAGCTGATTCTGATGAATTTTCGAGTTCGTCTGACGATGACAAAAAAAGGAAATCAAAAGGCAAAAGATTTCGAATTGTTGCCAATAATCAACAAATTAAGACTCCGGATATAGTTTCAAGCGAATCGGCTACAAACGAAGTAGGTACAGATATTGAGGATAACTACCTCACTATAGAACCTCAAAAAAAGAATAAGAAGGAAAAATTATATAAAATTCCAACAGATAGCGACGAATCAGAAGAAAAAAATATTAAATACAAAGACGCAACAGATATTGATAAAGAATCTCAGGAATACAAGCCTAAAAAACAAAAGAAATATAAAAATATAGCCAGTCCTACAGAGAGTGATGTGTCTATGCCTAATTCTTTCGAGAATTCTTTGTCGGCGAAAGAAAAATCTAGTTCTGAAGAGGAATTGAAAGAAGAATTTGTGATAGTACAAGGCCATAGATGGATAAACGATTTGAGAAAAAGGTTTCAACAGTTCTTACCGAAACGGATTCACTGGACCGAGAATGATCTAAAAGACCTTAGCTATTTTTGGTTCGACGGACCTCAAGGGAGTTAACTATTTTTGTAATGCCATTAGCTCAATACGCACCGAAAAGGCAACGAAGCGAAACGTATACACCCCTATGTTGAAAATACGGGACTTACTAAAATCAGAATATCTGTAGCAGTAACTGAGTCCATATATCCAATAAAAATATAAAAAATGATAGTCGATTACTTATCTTTAAAAAATACTAAATAAATGCCGTATTACCAGAGTGCACACTAGCTATCAAGTATTCTGTGACGGCTCGGGTCGATGACCGCGCTCAGCTGTGTATCGCAGCGTTCGCCTGTTGTTCGGTGTAGAATAACAATAAAATTCGGCGGGATTTTGAAAAACTTTGACTTATCATAACTTTTTAAATAAAAGCAAAAGATAAAAACTAACTTCACTATTATATTGTCACCCGTCGTTTACAGTAGCTGTGTGATTAGGTATCTCGAATTCAAAATAGGGGTGTATAGTGTCATACGAATTTTAACTTTATTTTCATTACTATAATACTTAAAATCGCGCGGATGCCTGCGGTGCCGCGGGAATTCCGGCGAATTCCGATCGTTCAAGTTTCTCATGCGATAATAAGTATTATAGTAATGAAAATAAAGTTAAATTTGTATGACACTGAAATGCGTTTCGCTTCATTGCCGAACCGATGTGTGTTTTTATTTATTTATTTAAATGACACGTCAACAGTATTACATATTACACATTAACATAAAAATATTACAAAATTTGTTCTGATATGCATACCAATTATAGTGTGTTGAGCCTTACTTATGTATTATTTTATATTCCCATTCTAAGGAAAATATTTTAAATATTAAATTACTACGCCTTATATTTTGACTTTACTTCCTTACAAATAGCAAGCGTTCAGCATGGGAGTATCCAAAAAATATTACTTAATACACTCAGTAGAGTACTTATAATATACTCCACTGAGATTCATACCCCTATTTACACTCACCTCCTGCCACTGCTCCTTGCGCTGCCGGAAATATTGCCCTAAATACTTTCGCGGCATTTTTCAGTATTCACGCGAGTGAGTATTTACCAGGGCCCCGATTCTCTAAACTATTAAGCTGTGATAATGCTACTCAAATGTATTTTAATATCAACATTATGGCCTTTTTTTTGTCATTTGTTGTCATTCTGGTATTCTCTTAGTGACAACTACTCCGCTGACTCAATTGCTCCATAAAACTTAGATGGTTGTCATGAAAACAGTATTCTGACATTTATTTGACAAAAAAATAATTGAATTTCCATATGCAACAAAGACCACTGAGACACCATAGCCATATGAATAAATGTTAGCAGAATACCAAATTTCTGACACTCTCGTTATGGTGCCTCAATATCAACGTATTGTCTGATCAATAATGTCAAATTGCAGACCACTTAGGCCCCACTACCGCTCGCGCTGCCTTCTTTTGACTTCTTTACTCAATTTTTCAAATCGATAGAGTAGTGTGTTCGAAATCTCTATTTCTTCTATACTAATATTATAAAGAGGAAAGATTTGTTTGTAATGCATAGGATCCGAAACTACTGGACCGATTTCAAAAATTCTTTCACTAATGGAAAGCTAATTTATCAGTGCGTGACATAGGCTATATTTTATCCCCGTAATCCCACGGGAACGGGAATTACGCGGGTGAAACCGCGGGGAGCTACTAGTTAACTATAAGTAAGTTTACGGATATAGGATTACGAAGAAGCAGAGTATGTTGAACGCAAATCTTAGAAGCAACTATATTCAGTGCTTAAAAATATTTAAAAAGGTAAGTAAAGAAAAACACTATAAATTCAGAATGTTTATTAGAAAAGCATTTACAAAAATTGTACTATACAAGGTGACTAGTTGATAGTTTTATGTAAATATTATTAAAGAAAATGACCGTCTGAGTTTACAAAAGATTTCAGCCGTTTGTTTAAAAATTATAATATTTTCTGATGAAATAATTCTCCTATTTTCATCCCTAGACTAGACTAAGGTTATCTTAGTGTCTGTTCGTGTTATAGATTGTTGTCCGTCTGTAAATTGTACCATCATGATATAGTGTCACAATCTTTTCTGTGCCGGTGTCCAAAATTGGAAGCTCCTATTGTCATTGTGACTCTAATGTCATTTGGATACGTTTTCAATAAACTGACAACCAAAAGATGCGATTACAGCGACGCTGTCACCGGCACAGAAAAGATTGTGGCACAATTATAGAGGTATTTATTGTACATAGACCAGGGGAGCCAGGTCTCCAGTTGTCCCTCGGTTAGAAAGAGAGAGACGATCGCGGTTATTCGTTTAGCGACTGAAATGTTTGTATAATAATAGGGGACCGCGATCTTCTCTCTCTTTCTAACCATCGGACGTTCCCGCTTACAGACAGCCGCCTTCCCTACTCTATATAATACCTCTGTATAATACCTCTTTGTCACCGGCACAGAAACGATTGTGGCACAATCCTATGGGCACAATAGTTTCAGAAGTGACACCTTAATGCCCCGGCTGTTGACAACACGACGTCACAAGATGGCGGACGGGAAATAAAAAAAAATGAGATGAAATATGACAAGTTAAAGATTATTATTTATTCTACGAATTAAAATTAATTCTAACTTCTTTCGCATAATTGATTAATTTAATTTTTACGATTACAAAATACTAAATCAATTTTGGTGAGTCTAGTGGTCGGATTTCGAAAGTTTACAAAGTTTAGTAGAAAATTTTTGTAAAAACCTTTTTTTTAAGTTCCTAGACCTACTACAAAAATATGATTATTACTAAGAACTTTTTGGTCGATAATTTTCTTTACAAAAGACGGCTTCATGTTTGGAATCATTTTTGTTTTACTAAAGTGACATCTGTCAAAGCGACAACTGTCAGAGTGACAGCAAAAGTCAGTTACAATTGATTTGAAATCCTGTGATAATCTTGATAAGTAATCTTAATTCAAAAAATATGTTATGTCAAAGGCTGCGGTCCCTCAGTGGCGTTCAATTAACGCGCGTGACGTCACCTACCACATAGCATTGACATAATACAACTGACTTGTTTTGACATGTGATCGATGACGTATTGCTGTTGCAGTAACCTAGCCTAATACATAAGAAGTTACTTTCACAAAGTATTTAGAAATAAGACAATATGGAATTAAGCAGCTATCCAGATTAACATTTTGCTAGAATTTAAAGAAACATTTTTGTATAAAATGCTTAAGTTTATAGTCTAACAACGTTATCAACGCTGTCATCTATTCACCACTACTTTTAAACAGTAACTGTCAATCTGACAGGTTGACTTTTATAAAATATATGACACGTTTTTGTCATGAAGTTAAAGGTAAAAATGGAGTCGACACTTCAAATACCTACTTGAAGCATACCTATATGTATCACTATCGCGTCTCTGTGGGCAGGCTCTCTCTTTCTAACTAAGGTAACCTCTAGAAAGAGAAGGTCTGACTAAAAAGAGAGATCGGCCCACAGAGACGTAGGTATTTGACTCAAGCTGTTGTTCCAAGTGTGGGCTCCATTTCTTACCTACAACTTCATGGTTTTTGTGACTTTGTTAGATCAAAAGTTGATGGAATGTGCTATGCGTTATGAGATTTTAAATTAGTATTACCTGCTTTGCCGTCGGTTGATCCAAATATAATAAGAAATTATTTTACAATGCGCCATTTCTCTTTTTTAATATTCCATGCAACCTAGCACGACTTAGCAAATCGAGTTTATAATCATGAAAATTCACATAAACGAAAAACTTTTGATCTGACAAAGCCTTTTGAAACCTATTCTACAAATAATTCTGACTAGAATAGTAACACGCGACCGTTTATTTGTCAAAGATTTGACAATAATTTCTCTAAATGTCAAGATTGACATACAAGATTGACGCACAGTGACAGTATACCATGACGTCACCTGCCGCATTGAACGGACAGTGAGATAACAGAATAATATTAGTAAGAAGTTAAAGAATGGGTTGAGCTTTCGCACTCGTCACTTTCCGTTCAATATGTGCAGCTGTGGGTCTCCAGATTAATTAATATCTAAACTATAGTGCCACAATCTTTTGTGTTCCGGCGGCCGAAATTGGAAGCTCCTATTGTCATTGTGACTCTAATGTCATTTGGATACATTTTCAATAAACTGACAACCAAAAAGATGCGATTACAGCGACGCTGGCACCGGCACAGGAAAGATTGTGGCTCAATAAACGGTCGCGAATTCTTGATGAAGATTATACATTATGTACTAAAAACATTTATGTCAAAAAGACAGTTGTTAAGGTCTACGATATCAGTTGAAACGTTTACAATACAACGTTAAAAACCCTATCCGATCCATTGCAAATATTAACAAGTACTTACGGTGTAGGAAAATATTTAAAATATGTTTTAAGAAACGAAAGATTAATAAATAGTAAAGAAAGTTAAAATAAACATATTGTATGTACATATCTATATGGAAACAGAATTTATATAAATTTAATAAGTAAAAAATTCCATCTTTTCCTAAATTTTGGCAAGTTAGCAAACGTTGACAATACAATAATGACATTTGACAGTGACTCTTTATGTCAGTGATACCCACGAAGTTGTAGGTAAAAATGGAGTCCACACTTCGAATACCTACTTGAAGCATAACCTATGTATCACTATCGCGCTCTCTGTGGGCAGGCTCTCTCTTTCTAACTAAGGTAACCTCTAGAAAGAGAGATCGGCCCACAGAGACGTAGGTATTTGCCTGAAGCTGTTGTTCTAAATGTGGGCTCCATTTTTACCTACAACTTCATGGTGATACCAAAATAGAAGAATAACTTTGAAAATAATAATTGGGAAAAATAAATAACAACATTAATAAAGCTGAACGCGGAACTAATCCGATATTAAAATTTTCGGTGTTAGATAGCCCATTTATCGAGGAAGGCCATAGGCTATAGAACATCACGCTACGACCAATAGAAGCGGAACTAAAGCGGGTTAAACCGCGGGACGCCGCTAGAGTATTTATATACTTATAACATGCTCTTGGATCAGACAGGATTTTAATTAAATAATGATTATAAAATTCCTAATCTCTAGTTACACACATAATACATTTAATTTAATGATAAATTAATATCAAAGTGACATTGAATAAATTGCTATTTTAACTGGTAAACATAAAAATATAAATAAAAAATAATGAGATCAAAATTTACTGAGATCCATATACTTACTGCTAAATAAATAAATTAATTAAAAAAACTAATGATTGATGTCATTGTCAAAAATGACAACTAAATTGTTTGACATTAACAAAGTGACACCTGTCAAAATAGAAGTCACTTTGACATTTAAACAGAAGTACATAAATACTACTGAGTACACTTATTTTTCATTAATATATTATACATTCTTACATAAACATTTAAATTATATATTCTGTGCGCAAAATAACTGTGTTTTGTTTCTTATAATTATAATACATTTAATAAGCAATGTAATACGTTTCATAAATACTTTGATATAATTTTAATTACTATGAACTACAAACTGGAACTTATAAGATGGCGGTAGTTATGTCGAACCCACATAGATGAGAGCGTTTGACAGCTGTCAATGTCATTGGTTTGACAGAACACACATTATTTTATAATTATGTCAATACCAAATTTACAAAAGAGTTTGACAGCTGTCATTAGAGTGTCAGGTCATAGAGTAGGTATATTCCTTCTAACAGATTAATTTAGCTCTTTTTTCTTTGTCTTTATAAAACACTACCGCCACCTAGCGAAATACATTGGCAATACGGTTGTTATTAAAACTAAGATATTACTTAACACTCATGGAAATTATACTTAATGGCGAGTTTTCAAATAAGTATATTTAAAATTACACACTTAAGTTACTTAAACCCCTGTCCAATTTGATTAAAAAACTATTAAATCAGGAAACTAGTATTTTTATTGAAATTTATCTTATTAAATTGCAAAAATTTTCCCTAAAATTCGGCAACTTGTCAAACATTGACAACATTTGGGTGACATTGACAGATAGTGCGATGAATATGTCATGCAGTCAGTGTTGCCATACGTAAGATTTATATTTGTTATTTCAATTTAATTTAAATAATAATTTTATTTAGGTATAAAATATAACATAACATAATAATTCACTCCATTATCTCATTATAGTTTTTATGTTTACATATTTTGGTTATATCTTAAACTAGTGGCCCGCCCCTGCTTTGCACGGGTCCAAGTTTCCCGTTTGCTTTTCCAGATTTTGTTTACATAAGAACCTTCTCCTGACAATAACAAACACAGCAAAAAAGAATTAGCCAAATCGGTCTAGCCGTTCTCAAGGTTTAGCGGGACAACGGACCAACGGGTTTCATTTATATTCATATATATATATATATATAGATTTGACACCTAAAATCACGCTTTAAAATCGTCCAGGGGTTTAAAAACACATTAAAGGCTGATTTCTCCATCGCCATACAACTTTTATTCGATGAATAAAATTGACGTTTGACAGTTTTTGTATGAAATAACTGTCAAAATTTCAAAACCATTCCTCGAATAAAGTTATCTGGTGATAGTAAAAATAGCTCTAATAATAATATATCAGTAGGATACATAACTACGACAAGGATACATCTTCTAAGATGACGTAAGATTTAAACCCCGTTTTTGATGTAGTTCTAGAACTTCAAAATATCGGCCTATGTCGGCATCGGCTCTATCGGCCCAGGCGACGTTCAGGGCGATGACGTCAAGCGCCGCTTGAACACCTTTTTGACCGGCGAACATTGTTTTGAACTGGATGGAAATAAATATTTATAGGTTAATGTTATGATGCACCTTTTAAAAGAAGAAAGAAAGATATTACTTTTTTTAGTTAGATGTAGTTGGGTAAAAAAGATGGTGCTAAAGCCCGGTCGTAATTCACATAAAATATCGTTCGTTGACCTGTAGTTATAATGCGTCCCGCTCGCACGGATGCAATGGCGGGCGGGACGCATTATAATGTACGCAGGTGCGACAGAGATAGATAGCTACAGGTCAACGTACGAGATTTCATGTGAATTACGACCGGACTTTATCAACACCGGGGTTTTATGTGTTCGCATTATTCCATAAATAACAAAAAAAAAGTGATAACAGAGATTCTATCACTGTTAAAAAAATTAATGGCATTTTAAGTGACTATCCAAGAATAGGGAGGGGGGGGGGGGGGGTATTCTTTGGACCTATTATGTACATATTGTCAATTCAGGTAGAATTCAAAACAAAACTGAGCTTACAAAAAAACATCAACTCTTGAAAATCCCCTCTTTTGTGAAATAGTACATACAAATACACTCCCATACATACACCCACAAATACACTCCCATACATTCACATACACACACCCACAAATACACTCCCATACATTCACATACACACACCCACAGATACACTCCCATACATTCACATACACACATCCACAAATATCCCCCATACGAATGCCCCAACTCGCCCAGATCCTGTGTCCTCACCTTATAATAGTCCTGCGCCTGCCCCATGCACCGGGCGGCCTCGAGCAGCGCCGGCGGCGGCAGGACGGGCTTGGGGCGGAGTATGCTCCACACGCCGGCCGAGCCGCGCCATCTAGCCGTACAAATGGACAACTATTTATCACTCGTAATAACACTTTCCAAATTATGAGCGTTGCCTTTTTAGGCTAGTTTAGCACTAAACCAGCCGGACTAGCATGACTTCGAAAACGCGATAGATAAAGCAATTTATCAACATCCAACTGTCAAAATATGATGAAAATACCCGCCATATTTAATTTTACCACGTAATAAATTTTATGAAATTTGGTCATGCTTGCGAAATCGAAATAGCTATTTATCGACATCCAACTTTCAAAATATAGCCGCCATATATAATTTTATCATATCGTAGCACGTGATAATTCATTTGGTCATGCTCGCGATATCGATATTATTTCGTGGTGTTTAATATTTTATCACGCAAAGTCATGCTACCAGGCAGGTTTGTGTGAAATTCTGAATGATTTGGAACGATAGCACAGATTATATGGTTCATTGAATGAACTAAACCATAGACTAATTTCAGTTTTTATATCAACATGTTAGTCCATAATGGGTAGTGGGGCTAAAAAGACATTTGACAATCATGATCATGAAACAATTGCCACAATCTTTTCTGTGCCGGCGGCCAAAATTGGAAGCTCCTATTGTCATTGTGACTCTAATGTCATTTGGATACATTTTCAATAAACTGACAACCAAAAGATGCTATTACAGCGACGCTGACACCGGCACAGAAAATATTGTGGCACAATACACAGATTTGCACTTACTTGCATGCACTAGTATACAGTGCTGTCACCCATAGACTCCATTCTCTATTCCTTTGCGCTTCCATAGACAACGTTGTGAATGCGAACCTGAAAAAAACATAAGTACTTAGTTAATAAAAAAACCATTTAACACAAGTATTTAATGATTATTATGGTTAACTTTAAGATAAACTGTGGCTACCAGTTGATCAGTAGCTATCAGTTGATCCGTAGCTATCAGTTGATCCACTGTTATCAGTAGACCCGTAACTATCAGTTGATCAGTAGCTATCAAATGATCTGTAGTTGTCAGTTGATCCGATGTTATCAGTTGATCTATAGCTAACAATTGTTTCTAGCCTTTGATCCTTAGCCATTAGTTGATCCAATAATATCAGTTGATCAGTAGCTATCAGTTGATCCGTAGCCATCAGTTGATCCTATCAGTTGATCCATAGCTATCAGCTGTAATCAATAACTTACTTGTAAAACAACCAGTCGTCAGCCGGTGATGACAGAGCTATCAGTAGCGCGTGTCTGTTGCAGTCGGCTCGCGGGTTGGTGTGACACTCGCGTAGTGTCACCCAACACCGTCGCCAGGCTTCTTCGCCGCGAGCTCGGACACCAGCTGTTAAGGCACCCTGGCGAGGAAAATGATTATCTTTAAAGCCAGGTCGTAATTCACATGAAATTTTAATATCGTACGTTGACCTGTAGCTATCTATCTCTGTCGCACCTGTGTAAATTATAATGCGTTCCGCTCACCATTGCATCCGTGCGAGCGGGATGCATTATAATTTACGCAGGTGCGACAGAGATAGATAGCTAAAGGTCAACGTACGATTTTTGATGTGAATTACGACCGGACTATAGTTGAGAACATAAAAAAAGTCAAGTGTGTTCAGGCAAGCCAGCGCTGGCCTGTCCACGTGTAGTTTAGGTGATATTTCTTAAGTTGGTAGACAGTTTATTGAAATTGTATCCAAATGACATTAGAATCAAAATGACAATAGGAGCTTCCAATATTGGACACCAGCACAGAAAAGATTGTAACTCATTAGATAGGTCTATGGAGGATAGAGGTCAGGAGAGTCATCTCTTATGGTAGAACAATGTTTTAAAATTTAAAATTTAAAAAACCCCCAACACAATTACTTTCAAACCCCCATATCTTTTAAACGAGTCAACCGATTTTCATCAAACATATCTAAGAACACGCGCACGTAAGTCCCCTTTAATACAAAAAAAACTAAATTGAAATCGGTTCATCCGTTCGGGAGCTATGATGCCACAGACAGACAGATACACACACACAGACACGTCAAACTTATAACACCCCTCTTTTTGCGTCGGGGGTTAAAAACAGTAAATAACAGTTCAAAAACCTTTGAGAATGGCGCTGGTGTAGACACCGTGTATGGTATGAATGTATCTCTATCCTACTCTAATAATAAACCCTGATGCTAATGTGGCGCTATCTCATTTAATGCATTTCGCCGGACATTTTTTAACCCCCGACGCAAAAAGAGGAGTGTTATAAGTTTGACCTGTGTGTCTGTCTGTCTGTGGCATCATAGCTCCCGAACGGATGAACCGATTTCAATTTAGTTTTTTTTTTGTATTAAAGGGGACTTACGTGCGAGTGTTCTTAGACATGTTTGATGAAAATCGGTTAACCCGTTTAAGAGTTATGGGGGTTTGAAAGTAATTGTGTTGGGGTTTTTTTAAATTTGTAATTTAATGTTGTAATTCATGTTCAAGATGATTCTCTCCCTCCATAGATAGGTCGGTTATTGGGAACCACAAGTCCTATCTATCCTTACCTCCTGGTAAACGTCGGGAATAGTCTCGTTCTTGTCGAACCATCCATCGAATACGTCCAACGCTTTTTGCGTCACCGCCTTGTTGCCCCACTCCACACCGGCCGAGAGCAACGCGCCGCTTACAGCGCTGTCTTCAGATCTAGAATACCGGGTTTGACTCTTAGGGCCTATTTCACCATCTTCAAGTAGCGTTCCGATTACCTACTCACATATTTTGTCTTTGTCACTTGATATAAAGTAAGAAAAGAAACATGACTCACTTTACTTGGTAAGTAAATTTACTTAAAGGTCTTGAAATAGGTCCTTAGGGTGGATAATACTTAACATACATAATCGTTAACTCCATCACCTCATTATAGTAACTGACCCTTTTATTAACGCTGTGAAAATGCATAGAACTGAATACCACCGTGGGCCGAGATCGGGAGGACTCACAGTGGTATGTAGGGCCTAACTGACCTCTAAGTCCGTAACTTGTATCTAGGGTATCAGTACGCACTACGCACACACTCATTCACACACAATTTGTTGTGGTTTTATTTTTTGGTGTAAGTAGTACGTTCAAATTACTGAACATGTACTGGTTTAGACACACAGTCGATTTCTACTTAGAAATAATGTACATAAATACAAAATTTCCGGGTTTGATTCCCGGAGTGAGTAATAGTTTTTTCAAAATCTATGAATGCAGTTTTTAGTTTTACTAAAATCGATGACATGGTTCCTAAGAACGGAACTTTGTATCTCTTAAAGTTTTATACTTCCCCCCACTGACCGATCTATTTGGGCCACCCTGTATATAGATAATAAATAGAAAAATGAATAGGGTATTAATTAACATTACCTTTAAAATTAAGAATCTGCTTTTAAAACATGTAAATACTTTTAAAACATAATTGCATCTATAATAACTAATATATAACAGAATTACAATACACTTACCCCATACTAACGTTATGTTGTGTATACAATTCGGCCAAGAATTCCAACAATCGTGGTCCCGACGCCCTCCTGGCCAATAGTCCGCGCCACCATGACAGGTGTGACGTCACCACGCGCCACGACGACCATTCGTTAGTGAATCGGATACGGCCTGAGGGACATAGTAGAAATGAAATGGATAGAGTTTATACAAATAAATAAATATTGAGTCACAATCTTTTCTGTGCCGGTGACAGCGTCGCTGTAATCACATCTTTTGGTTATCAGTTTATTGAAAATGTATCCAAATGACATTAGAGTCACAATGACAATAGTAGGTTCCTATTTTGGTCGGCACAGAAAAGATTGTGGCTCTGTACTTAAATTAACACAAAAAGTGTCACACATACAGTCCACACGCCCAAAAAAAAATCAGCATACATTGACGCACCACTCGTTTTGCTCGCTAAAACTCTATCTTCTACATCTCTTATTATGCTCGCTTGACTGAGCGAGAAAAGCGAGCAATAATGTACTCACCAGCAGCAGCGATGGCTCGGCTGGCAGGCAGTCTGCCCGCGCGACTGAGTACAAACGCGTCGTCCAACATGAGTGCCTTCTCCGCCGGCGACGCTTGCTCGAACATCGTCGCTGCAAGGAGCGCTGCCGACTCTGCTGACTAAAAGAAAAAAAAATATCAAAAAATGCTACATGTTATGCCACATATGTACAAAAGAGGATGCCAAAAACTAAAATCGTTATATTTTTTCGTATAGTACATTAAATTATTTGTCTGTTAAAAACTGACATTGCGGGTTCGATTCCCGTGCGGGGTGATGAATATTTGTGTGAACCACAAATGTTTGTCTCGGTCTGGGTGTGTGTGAATGAGTGTGTGCGTAGTTTCTGTTACCCTAGATACAAGTTACGGACTTAGTTAGGGTCAGTTACTGTAATGAGATGATGGAGTGAATGTTTATGGTATGTTTGTTAACCTCAAGGGTAACCCCCTTCACCCCCTTACCTCGCCATCACGCCGGTCCAACGGAGCGACTCTATACAACCCGCGAGCGCCGACATTGTACATCACCCACTTGTGTTTACCCAAGTCCGGGATTGTCACTGTAATGGAAACGGATTATTACACTACTATAATCAAATCGAAGTATCTAGTCGTCCAGTAATTCGGACGAATAAAATTAAATTCAAATTTGAAATAAAAAACGGACGACTAATATAATCTTATTCATCCGACTAGCGAACGAATGACATTATATTAAACGTCCATTCTAGCGGACGGCTAGCAACAGCCTTTTCAAATTACTGGATAAAATCATACAGATAAATGTACAAGACGGTTAATAGTGAAGGTAGGTAACGGATTTTAATAAAATGAGTTAAATATTTAATGGAAATAGAAAGGGATATTTATATGACGATGATTCGTTTTGGAAATGAATTATTTTTAAACTATTTAATTCCTTAATTGTTATGAAATGTGATGGTCTCATTCAAAATTTTTACAAGAGCCAGGACTTGATTGGACAGCATAGTCCAGGGTTCAAGTCCTGGCTGTGGCAAAAATACTGAATGAATTTTTTAAAATGTTTGTATTTATTATTAATACTCACTCTCAGTATCATTCATCCATATCAAATTAGTCTCATTTTCTTTCCATCGTGACCCTAGCGCGGGTTTCGTTTCGTTGCCAACGTCATACCTGTAACAAAATCATATCAAAAATGATACAGGATTCTATAGTTCTATAGATCTAATAGTTACTACATACATATCGACGACCCCGATGGCAGAGTGGTCACCATTCCGGAAACCACAAATGTTTGTCTCGGTCTGCGTGCGTGCGTAGTTGTGTATTTATTTATTTAGGACGACCAGTGAAAATTACATTAAATCTTATAAGTAAAAACTTAAATAACTAAATTAAAAATTAAATGCACTTTCTTTAGGTGCCACAACATGCGAAGAATTAAAATATAACATAAAATATCACGTTAGATTAAAATGAAAGCAATGGAAATAAAATCTTGAGAATAAAATGCTTGAATAAAATAAAAAAATAAACAATAAGAAATAAAATTAAACACGAAAACAAATTAAATTAACATTAAATCAGAATCAAATTAAAATTAAATTAAATGAGTAAATGTCAACAGTTAATTTATAATTTATTATTAATACTTATTAATAATAAATTACAAATACAAAATTACAAAAATGAGTGTGTGCATAGTTTCTGATACCCTAGATACAAGTTACGGACTTAGTTAGGGGTCAGTTACTGTAATGAAATGATGGAGGGAATGATTATGTTATGTTATGATTTTTATCCTTACCAAGTAGTATTCCGATGTGTATCATTGGGCACAGCGTACACTTCATGTAAAGGCCCCGCCTTGAACGTGACCGGTATCATCCACTTGAAGCTGGACGCTTTGGCAGGTGTAGTTGTAGCTTTAGCCGTAGTTGTAGTCGGGGTAGTTGTAGTTACGTTGAAGTCGTCTTCTGTTTCTGTGTAGTTTTCTGTTGGAAGAAGATTTTATTTAAATAAAATTTATAAGTTAATAATATATTTTATTAGTCCACGGACAATGCTCAATCTACTGCTGGAAATGTTTTTGTAGTACTTTTAGGGTTCCGTACCCAAAGGATAAAAATGGGACCTTATTACTGAGACTTCGCTGTCCGTCCGTCTGTCTGTCACCAGGCTATATCTCAAGAACGGTGATAGCTAGACAGTTGACATTTTCACAGCTGATGTATTTCTACTGCCGCTATGACAACAAATAAAATAAATAATTAAGGGGACTCCCATACAACATACTTAATTATTTTATCGATAATGGTACGGAACCCTTCGTGCGCGAGTCCGACTCGCACTTGACCGGTTTTTATTATAATACTAGCTGTTCCCCGCGGCTTCATCCGCGTAGTTCCCGATCCCGTGAGAATTTCGGGATAAAACCTAGCCTATGTCCTACCCCGGAACATAAGCTATCCCTGTACTAAATTTCAAGTTAATCGGTTCAGTAGTTTAGTCGTGAAAATGTAACAGACAGACAGACAGAGTTACTTTTGTATTTATAATAATAGTAAGGATAAGGATTATATATTATCTAATATATAAAATTCTCGTTTCACAGTTTTCGTTGCCATACTCCTCCGAAACGGCTTGACCGATTCTCATGAAATTTTGTGAGCATATTCAGTAGGTCTGAGAATCGGCCAACATCTATTTTTCATCCCGAAATTCCTACGGGAACGGGAACTACGCGTGTGAAACCGCGGGGCGCAGCTAGTGTTATATATTATAATATTGGTATAGAATAAATTGTAAAACTTACCAGGCTCATAAAACAGTTCGTCAAGATCCGCTCGTAGATCCATCGTCAGTAGATCGTTACTCACTGGGGGATCCGGATCAGGGGGATCCGCGGACATTACGAAACTGTAACAAGTATATATTTGTTCTTTTACTTTCAAACTTTTACGTAAAATTTACTGGGTATATTTTGGTATATATGTTTCATATAACATAACATAATCACTCCATCATCTCATTACAGTAACTGACCCCTAACTAAGTTCGTAACTTGTATGCGTAGTTTCGGATACCCTAGATACAAGTGACGAACTTAATTAGGGGTCAGTTACTGTAATGAGGTGATGGAGTGAATTATTGTGTTATGTTATTGGAGCGTTTGCTATTAGATTTTAGATACATTTTTAATTAAAAACTAAACGAACTCACCGTTCCTGCCTGAGCACGACATCGGAGCCCACGCCAGTGGCGTAGAGCAGCGGGTACCCGGGCTTCTCGCACCAGCCGTCCCACGCGTGGGCGTGCGCCGCCTCGCCCTTGTGGCGGTCCAGGGCGCGCCACAGGTCTCTAAGAAATGGATACATCACATTTTTATAGATGATAACCAAAGGCACCTCTCTCACTGGTGATAAATGTACAGTGAGGAGGAATACACGTAACACACTTCACTGTCGGTTGAAGACTGCAAGCTAAGCTAAGGAAAACTGCATAAGCTAATTTATTTTAGCTGTTTTGGTAATTTCAAACCCGATCGCTTGCCACAGTCATTAGCGGCCTTTACACACAAACTCTATCGCGCGTGCTTCAGAACGTACAGGATTACGCGCGGGAAGGCCTGCATGCTCATTCGCACGCGATTATTTTATTGTAAGATTTTTACGCGTCCCCGTTCTTTCGCGCGCGATTACACGTATTTGTTTTCCTCAGCGGAATGAGCGGTCGTGTAAAGGCTATACGCGCGGGATAGATCGCGCGAAACTGGCGCGTGTTGGAATGTGTGCAGCTCATACAGTTTTACTGAAAACTGGATAAAAATTTATCGTGTGGCGCGAGAAAAGAGAACAAACACAGAGGAAACGCGATTGCGCGCATGATTGTTGAGCGCGGCGCGTGGTCTTTTCCTTTCTCTTTGACTTCCTTGCTTTTCACTTGCTGTTTCACGTGCGATAGTGTGTGCGAATACACCCAGTGTAAAGGCCGCTATTAATGCTATTTGCATGGAAGACGAAAAACTATTCTGAAATTAAGTAAATTGCGTAGTGCACAAGCCATTTTTCTGCTCAACTAATTTTTCTGTTCAAAGTTACAACCGAACTTCGATCGGGCGTAAATTCAGCGACGACTAGACCATCATTTAAAATTAAATAAATAATAGTTATTTATGGTACAAGCGAGGTAAGTTGGTGATTACTTCCGAGGCGCTATTGAGGCCCGAGCCGTCAGGCGAGGGTCTGAAGATAGCCGAGGATAGTAATCATCAATACTCGCCGTGTACCATACAACGTTTTTCAACACATTTGCGAAGAAATTATCATTTTTCGCTAATAAATAAACAGTTTTTCTATTCGCGCGCATCCAACACAACAATGGTGATCGGCCAAAGACTAAAAGAATATACTTAAAAAAAAAATCGAATGAATGAATGAATGGAATCGACCATAGACCTACCAAAAGTAAGGCAACATAGTTGAAGTTTGTTTTTAAAATGTATGGACACGATGTTTTTTGGTATCGAAACTTTTTTAAAACTTAACAATTTAAAAAAAAAATCTATATCTCACTAGTGAATCAAGCGTGTCATTATTCAACTGTTTTTGCACAAATAAGAGCCCCTTTATGAGCAAGTGTGTTGAAAAAATCATTTATCTATATCTTACTTATATACATATATTATATATATCTTACTTATACAAAAAAAAAACATACAGTAATAATAATTTTAGCAAAAGGTGGTGGCCCAGGGCGAGACACCCCGGGCAACGCTGATTTTCAGCCACCCCTGTTCCCTGTGTGCGGGAACTGCGAGAGGGTGCTACATGTTATTCTATCTTATGATAAAATAAAATTCTCAAATAAAAACAAAAAGCAATGAAAACAATAATTATTAATATTAAACATTTATTATTCTTCTTTCATTTGGTCGCGTAACTTCTACATGTATGTAGAAGTTACATTGACTGGAGTCTGGCTTTAAGCTCACTTTCATAAAGTCAAATTATCATCATATCATTATCACAATTATCATAAGCAACACTTACCTAGCATCAGCACTGGCCGACTTATGATCCCGTAACAATCTGGCGAGTGCCGCCCGTCCGGCCGCTTCGCCCGCCGCTTCTATAGCCATGCTTACTATGGCAGCTCCCTGCACGAATAGCATTGATTATTCATCTATACTAATATTATAAAGAGGAAAGATTTGTTTGTTTGTTTGTAACGAATAGGCTCCGAAACTACTGAACCGATTTCAATAATTCTTTCACCATTAGAAAGCTACATTCACGCTACATTCACCCTGAATAACATAGGCTATATTGTCAGCGAGTGACATAGGCTATAGTTTATCCCCGTATTCCCACGGGAACGGGAACTACGCGGGTGAAACCGCAGGGCACAGCTAGTCTTCTATAACTAAATACACCCCATGGTTTCACTCGCGTAGTTCCCGTTCCCATGGGAATACAGGGATATACTAAAGCCCATGTCTCTCACTGACAATATAGCTTCCCATTAGTGAAAGAATTTTTGACATCGGTTCAGTAGATCCCGAGATTACCCCTTACAATTTAACAAACACACAAACTTTACTTCTTTATAATATTAGTATAGATAACATTAACCATCTCCCTGTGAAATTCCGGTCAAAATCGGTCCAGCCGTTCCAAACATTAGCCGAAATAAACAGAGAGACTTAACAAAATGGTAAATAAGAATGTTCCGTGTATGCTTACATCCAAATTTGTGTGTGTGAGTGAAAACTTCTTTAGCGACGCTGAGCACTTTTTTTGTATGGGTAAAAACTTTCAAACTCGCGTCAGGGTCACGTGATGCTGATCGAAAAAGCGTAAGATCAGCATCACGTGACGTTTATGATAACTGAAGTAAGAAACAAACATTGTATTCTACCTCATAAATGATAGTACTTTTATACTTATAATTAAACACAACGTTAATATTGAAGTTTTCACTTCTGCCGGCACTCCCGGAGTGCTACCTTTTTTTTATAATCATTCACTCCATCATCTCATTACAGTAACTGACCCCTAAGTTCGTAACTTGTATCTAGGGTATCAGAAAATACGCACACATTCACACACACACCCAGACCGAGACAAACATTTGTGGTTCACACAAATATTCACTCGCACGGGAATCGAACCCACAACCTGACGGATGGCAGTCCGGCATAATTCCACCTACATATCAATTTCACAGGTGGCTAACAAAATATCCTACCTTATGCAATGAAAGTTCATCAGTAGACGATTCAATGTCAGCCCTCTCCAACCTCGGGGACGCCACAGCGCGCACCGAGTTACTCGAGTCCAATCTGTAAATTCAATTATGTATTTTAGTCACCATAGAGGGGTCACTGTAGAGGGGGGTAGGTGGACAGGGGGGTAGGTGGATAGGGAGGTAGGTGGAGAGGGGGGTAGGTGGAGAAGGGGGTAGGTGGAGAGGGGGGTAGGTGGAGAAGGATGGTAGGTGGGCAGGTGTAGGTGGAGAGGGGGTAGGTGGACAGAGGGTAGGTGGACAGGGGGGTAGGTGGACAGGGGGGTAGGTGGACAAGGGGGTAGGTGTAGAAGGGGGTAGGTGGACAGGGTGGCAGGGAGACAGGGGGGTAGGTGGACAGGGGGGTAGGTGGACAGGGGGGTAGGTGGACAGGGGGGTAGGTGAACAATGGGGTAGGTGGACAGGGTGGTAGGTAGACAGGGGAGTAGGTGGAGAGGGGGGTAGGTGGAGAAGGGGGTTGGTGGAGAGGGGGGTTGGTGGAGAGGGGGGTAGGTGGACAAGGGGGTAGGTGGAGAGGGGGGAAGGTGGAGAGGGGGTATGTGGACAAGGGGGTAGGTGGACAGGGGGGTAGGTGGAGAGGGGGGTAGGTGGACAGGGGGGAAGGTGGAGAGGGGGGTAGGTGGACCAGGGGGTAGGTGGACAAGGGGGTAGGTGGACCAGGGGGTAGGTGGACAAGGGGGTAGGTGGAGAGGGGGGTAGGTGGACAAGGGGGTAGGTGGACAGAGGGTAGGTGGACAGGGGGGTAGGTGGACAGGGGGGTAGGTGGACAGGGGGGTAGGTGGACAGGGGGGTAGGTGGACAGAGGGGTAGGTGGACAGAGGGTAGGTGGACAGGGGGGTAGGTAGACAGGGGGGTTGGTAGGGGGAGTAGGTGGAGGGGGATGGTAGGTGGGCAGGTGTAGGTGGAGAGGGGAGTAGGTGTGTCAATGCGTATCATTTACCTCAACGCCGGCAGTACATGATCCAGCAGTAAGTTGTCGGGCGGCGGGCGCGCGGGGCCGGCGAGCGGCGGCGCGCGCTCCGACATGACGGACGTCAGCGCGTCCAGCAGCCACTGGGACGACCACCAGCGGGGGGACACCACGCCGCCGAACCACTACGGACATAAATATTATGAAATAAATATTATTCATGTCGAAAGACCGTCATGTCCGTCGACATGCCGAATTCAATGGTTTTCGTCATTCTCATACTATCTCTTACCTGTTGAGCCAGAAGCCTCGCAATGGTCTTGGTATCGGTCAGTGATGACGGTGACAAGGTGATCAGCCCCCAGCCCTCGGAGTAAGGGTTTCCTCCATCTACCACCACTATATCTGTGAATAGATAGACATTCATCATCATCAACTCATCCTTTAGTTTAGTTTTTATAGATTCCCACGCGACCCACGTAGTTCCCGTATATATTTTATTTGTGCAAAAACAGTTGAAAAATTACACGTTTTATTCACTAGTGAGTTATAGATATTTTATATTAAATTGCTTTGTTTTAAAAAAAATCGATACCAAAAAAAGTCGTGTCAATACATTTTAAAAACAAACTTCACTATTGCCTTACTTTGGTAGGAAAAAATTCACCCTGTATGGGGGACATACAGGGTGTATTTTTCCTACCAAACCGAGCTCGAGCTTACCCTAAATTAAGGCCATCAGACCATAGTCTTAAGACGATGGCCGCTTTTACTTACCAAACTTAGGCAGAGGGTAGGATGTGTTCAGTTCGTATGCGAACATCTGTAGGGTCTTTTGTACCCATTCTAGGAGCGGTCTGAAACAAACGTTATAAGTGTTATTTATCACTTATCATATTAATAGCTGCGCCCCGCGGTTTCACCCGCGTAGTTCCCGTTCCCGTAGGAATATGGGGATAAACTCTAGCCTATGTCTCTCGCTGACAATATAGCTTCCCATTAGTGAAAAACCGATCCGATTTTAACAAACACACAAACTTTACTTCTTTATAATATTAGTATAGAAGTATAGATTATACTTTTACCGAAAAAAGTTTCGAAGGTAGAAAAACTTATTTATGAACTGGTTTCGAACTTTGAATTACTAACTTAAAAATACTTTTTAAAAGTTAACACAATACTCACTCAGCCTCCTCCAGCACGCCCTTCTTGTCGCTATACAGGCTGATCTCCGGTTGGTCTTCGTCCTCGGCCAGCTCCGTCTCGTTAATAGGGGGAGCGGCCTTGCGCTGCAGGCGGCACACCGCCACCGATATCATGTGGGGAGCCATGGGGGGTGAGGGGGAGAACTCGTCTTGTAGCTGGAGAATTAAAATCAGAATGTGAGTCAGAGTCAGGGTCACAGTTAGGGTCAGAGTTAGGGTCAGAGTCAGGGTCAGAGTTAGGGTCAGAATCAGCTTCAGAGTTAGGGTCAGGGTCAGAGTTAGGGTCAAGGTCAGAGTTAGGGTCAGGGTCAGAGACAGGGTCAGAGTCAAAATCAGGGTCAGTGTCAGAGTCAGGGTCAGGGTCAGAGTAAGGGGCAGGGTCAGGGTCAGAGTAATGAGCAGGGTCTGGTTCAGAGTCAGTGTCAGTTAGGGTCAGAGTTAGGGTCAGAGCCAGGGTCAGGGTCAGAAATAAAAAAAAAAAATGCCGTAGTAGAAATCCCCCTCGGGATCCTACGGCACCCCAATGTAACGCGGACGGAACGAGCTGTGTTTTTAGTGGGTAGGCCGCGCCCTTCTGGGAGAGCCCTACATGCCCCGGGGGTCCTCCCAATCTCGGCTCGCGGTGGTATGCAGTTCTATGCATTTTCACTGCGTTAAAAAAAAAAAAAAGGGTCAGGGTCAGAGTTAGAGTGCGGGTGCGGGTCAGGGTCAGGGTCAGAGTTAGGCTCAGGGTCCGAGTCAGAGTTTGGGTCAGTCTTCTGAGTGCTCAAAAGCCATTTTGTAACGGCCACCAGTTACTCACCATCTTGGTGAGTAACTTTTCTTGAAGATCGTGAAATAGGCCCTAAGTATTCATATTTACAAGAAACTCACCAATCTATGTCCCAAGTAGAAGCCAGCTTCTTCCGTAGCAACTATTGGCATATTAGTTAATGAGACGTGAAATCTGAAATGAATAAACACCAATTATAACAAATATCGCGTCGTATTGACCCCCTTATTCATAACAATTAAATAAAAAATTTAAAAAACCCCCAACACAATTACTTTCAAACCCCCATAACTTTTAAACGGGTCAACCGATTTTCATCAAACATGTCTAAGAACACTCGCATAAGTCCCCTTTAATACAAAAAAAATAAATTGAAATCACTTCATCCGTTCGGGAGCTATGATGCCACAGACAGACAGATACACACACACACACACACAGACACGTCAAACTTATAACACCCCACTTTTTTGCGTCGGGGGTTAAAAATATAATAAACCTATTTTAGTTAAAATATGTTTTGTCACTTTCACACTTTTACAAATGATAGATGGTGTGACAGGCGCGAAACACTTTTGAACTAAAATAGGTTTATAAATGTTTATGAATAAGGAGGTAACCTCCTCCTTTTTTTAAGTTAAAAAGTATACAGGGTGGCCCTAATAAATCGGTCAGCGGGGGGAAGTCTGAAACTATAAGAGATACAAAGATCTGCTCTTAGGAACCATGTCATCGATTTTAGTAATAAAACTGCATTCTTCTGTGATCACGGGTTCTGTAAAGAATCCGAAACGTCAGAAAATGTAAAACAAAATATAAACACGACAAAAATCTGTTTAAGTGTTTTATTTCAATGCATTCATAGATTTAGAAAAAAAACTATTACTCGCTAGGAGAATCGAACCCGGAAGTTTTGAATAATTTAACGTTCATTATTTCTGTCTAGAAATCGATTATGTAAACGTATGTCTTAAGCAGTAAACAGTAAATGTTAATATGAAACATGATTATATCTTAAATATTAACCTCATCAAAATCCGTTGCGTAGTTTTAAAGATGTAAGCATACATAGGGACAGACAGCGGGAAGCGACTTTGTTTTATATACTACTAGCGGTTTCACCCGCGTAGTTCCCGTTCCCGCAGGAATATGGGGATAAAATTATGTTAAAAACTTTCCCACTGAATCACTCTATCTATTAAAACAAACCGCATCAACATCCGTTGCGTAGTTTTAAAGATCTAAGCATACATAGGGACAATAGGGACATAGGGACAGAGAAAGCGACTTTGTTTTATACTATGTAGTGATGACTTACCTATCTCTAACAATAGTTAGTTTGAAAGTCGCTCTGAAATGCGGTTCGTCGAAGCAGGGGAACACTGAGCGCGCATGCGTCAACCAGAATCTTGACACTGCGCAGCGTCTGCAAACGAAAATATGTAGATATTAATAATTAGCATAACATAACATAATCATTCACTCCATCATCTCATTACAGTAACTGACCCCTAACTAAGTCCGTAACTTGTATCAAGGATATCAGAAACTACGCACACACTCATTCACACACACACAGACCGAGACAAACAATTGTGGTTCACACAAATATTCACCCCGCACGGGAATCGAAACCGCAACCTCACGGATGGCAGTCCGGCATGGTGACCACTCTGCCATCGAGGTCGTCAAAATATAAAGTATAAATATTGATTGATTAAGATCACATATTAGTAATTATTAGCAGAGATTGGAATAATTTAGTAGTAAAGCGACTCCGCTTTTCTCTGTTCTTCCTCAAAGTTAAGGTATAAAAACTCTACCTATTCTGATCTCTGGTTATTAGTCTTAAGGGCCGATTTTTCAATCGTCAGATAAAAGGCCGAATAACTATTCGAGGAATAAAGTTATTAGACTGTTTATCAGAGAAATAATTATTTTGAATTTTTCATTTAAAAATGATCTAGCGAATCTAGCGAAAGTTTGTTTTTAAAATGTATGGACACCATTTTCTTGGTGTCGAAACTTTTTGAAAAACAAAGCAATTTAAAAAAACAATCTATAACTCACTAGTGAATAAAACGTGTCATTATTCAACTGTTTTTGCACAAATAAGAGCCCCTTTATGAGCAAGTGTGTTGAAAAATATATTATTTTGTGGCCATTGACATGATAGAAGAAGAAGAAGTCTTAATTTTGAATAAAGAAAAGAATAAATAGACAATTACTAGGGTTGCTAGGTCACCAAATGTATAAGCCAGACAGGCAAATTTTTTGGTCAGACATTTGGGTATAAAGGCCAGACACTGGACAAGTACGACGAAAAAAAAGCTTAGTTGATTTGGCGTCGCTGTAATCGCATCTTGTGGTTGTCAGTTTATTGAAAATGTATCCAAATGGCATTAGAGTCACAATGACAATAGGAGCTTCCAATTCCTACATTTTTAGATAAATACATAAAAATTGTACTTACTGTCTATGAGTGCCAGTTAGGAAGAATCCTCGCAGTTTGTCATTTCGCTCCAACCGGGTAATGAACCTCAGACTCAGCGTGTAGTTGTACTTGCGGCGAAGTTTTTCCTGAAGACAATTATTTTAAATTAGAAAACTTTTTTATTTTTACTGAAACAAAATAAGTTTTAAGTATTTTTTTATTATGCTTATTTTACATACAGGTATATTTTTTATTAAAAATATAGTTTACCCTAAATCTGACTATATTCTGACCAACACCCGACTACTTTCTGACCAACACCTGACTACATTTTGACCAATGTAGTCAAAGTCAAAGTCAAAAATCCTTTATTCAGTTAAGACCTCAATGAGGCACTTATGAACGTCAGAATTGATTCTACCACCACAATTTATAGTCAGATGTAGACTACATTTTAACCAACGACTACATTTTACCCAACATCTAACTACATTTTGACCAACGACGAATGATAGACGACCTCGATGGCAGAGTGGTCACCATGCCGGACTGCCATCCGTAAGGTTGCGGGGTCGATTGCCGTGCGGGGTGAATTTTTGTATAATACAGAAATGTTTGTCTCGGTCTGGGTGTGTGTATGTGTGTGTGTGAATGAGTGTGTGCGTAGTTTCTGATACCCTAGATACAAGCTTCGGGCTTAGTTAGGTGTCAGTTACTGTAATGAGATGATGGAGTGAATGATTATGTTATGTTATTATTTCGACCAACACCCGACCACATTTTGACCCATTTCTTACCTTAAACTCGATATAGTCTGTTCTGCGGGCGTGTACTCCAACACTTTGGCCACCTCCGGCCCGAACGGCGCAGCACTTGAACAGCGCTCGCTCAGTCACGTTCATATCACTGACTGACTGACTGACTATATTCTTACCCACAACAATATGTGTATAAGTTTGTTACTATCCATTAATGTTAAGGCACACGACCGCTATTCCTCCAGCAGTTTTTTCACAAACAAAGGTTGTTTGGTAGAGATTTCAGCAACAAGACATTTGCCCATGTACCAAATGTTTCTAACTATTTCTGTAATATGTCCTTCTGTGTGTATGGGCAATAAAGAATATCTATCTATCTATATATCAATCTATGTTTACCTTAAACTCGATATAAGTCTGTTCTGCAGGCGTATACTCCAACACTTTGGCCACCTTCGGCCCGACGGCGCCGCACTTGAACAACGCTCGCTCGGTCACGTTCATGTCCCGTACGTTTAAAACCACGAATGATGTGTCTCTCTCTACTCGTAGGTCTATTGATACTTCACCTAAAAAATAACACTAAATTAAAAATTTTAAAAACCCCCAACATAATTACTTTCAAACCCCCATAACTTTTAAACGGGTCAACCGATTTTCATCAAACATGTCTAAGAACACTCACACGTAAGTCCCCTTTAATACAAAAAAAAACTAAATTAAAATCTGTTCATCTGTTCGGGAGCTATGATGACACACACAGACACGTCAAACTTATAACACCCCTCTTTTTGCGTCGGGGGTCAAAAATAGGCAATGTAGAAATCATGAAGTTGTAGGTAAAAAATGGAGCCCACACTTGGAACAACAGCTTGAGTCAAATACCTACGTCTCTGTGGGCCGATCTCTCTTTTTAGTCAGACCTTCTCTTTCTAGAGGTTACCTTAGAAAGAGAGAGCCTGCCCACAGAGACGCGATAGTGATACATATAGGTATGCTTCAAGTAGGTATTCGAAGTGTGGACTCCATTTTTACCTTAAACTTCATGGTAGAAATTAAAAACAGACATCGAGTTTTCAACATTTAGGAACGCAGTTCCTTATCGCGCGTTGCGAAAGACGGAAAAAATTAAGACGAAAAGTTGTAACGATACTTTTTTAAAATTTGATTCAAATTTCGAACAGCGCGTTTAGATTACGAGTATAAATTAAAAAGTTGTAACGACACTTTTTTTTATTTAATTCAAATTTCGAACAGCGCGTTTAGTTTTACGAGTATAACTATTAAAAAGTTGTAACAACACTTTTTTTTTAATTAATTCAAATTTCGAACAGCGCCTTTTGTTTACGAGTATAACACTTTTTTTATTTAATTCAAATTTCGAACAGCGCGTTTAGTTTACGAGTATAACACTTTTTTTTTATTTAATTCAAATTTCGAACAGCGCGTTTAGTTTTTTTTTTTTTTTTCTGGCACCGCGCTATTTGCCCCACGTTTAGTTTAAGAGTATAACACTTTTTTTTTATTTAATTCAAATTTCGAACAGCGCGTTTAGTTACGAGTATAATTAAATCATAATTTATTTTCTTCTTACTTTGATCATTGAAATTAATACTTTGTAACTTCGTTCCATGCGGGTGTCCCTAGACAACTCTCAAGTTCTTTTTTCGCTAATAGTGTATTTGGTATACCAGGCACACTTGAAAAAATAGTACTTGGTTTAATTAAATGAAAAATCACCACGTATAGCAAAGAAATATCTCCTTACCCCGCAACTCCCCGGTAGTCAAATTCGGATGCAGCCATAAGCTGTAATGTCTGGGCAGTACGAATGTGGGTAATCTCGCTCCTCGCCAGGGGAACACCGCGCCGTTGCTTGCGATGCGTTCTCTGAAGAAAGAAAAATCAAAATGGAAAAGTTAGTTTTATTCTATGTGCTTTAAGTAAATTATTAAATACTTACATATTTCTTATGCCTTAATAGATAGAAAACACCCAGAAGACAAACATGCATTTTCAAATTCATGTACATACACACAAATGTTTGTGTCGAGCGGGAATCGGACCCGTAACCTTCGGTATAGCAGGCAGGAGCACTACACATACCTACTCTTTTTCCTGTTAGCAAGTCTTAGTCTCTGCTAGCAAGGTAAATATAACATAACATAATCATTCCCTCCATCATCTCATTATAGTAACTGACCCCTAAGTTCGTAACTTGTATCTAGGATATCAGAAACTACGCACACACTCATTCACACTCACACCCATACCGAGATTTGAACTTCACATAAATATTCACCCAGCACGGGAATCGAACCCGCAACCTTACGGATTGCAGTCCGGCATGGTGACCACTCTGCTATCGAGGTCATCACTTGTATCTAGGGTATCAGAAATATAACTATATTCATATAACTCACTTATTAGATGCCGCTTCGCTATTCGACGCATCAGTAGGCGTTTGTCCGTCAACTAGCGTCGCTTCGGATGCGCACGGGCAATCTGAAATGCATACAAAATAATGATTTTAATGAAAAATATAACACCATTTAAAAACAGTGTTTTAATCTAAGTTGGATAGTAAATTAATATATGGTTTAAATACCCAAATCATGAGGGTCTATAAACTCAAAAAGTCTGCCATCTTTGAGTGGCTGCCATCTTGGATTTAGAGTGACGTCACTTAAATAGCTATTGCATTTTGCGTTGTCATAAAAAATAAACGTTTTTAGCTTAGATCTTCAAAACTACGTAACGGATTTTAATACGGTTTTCATCAATAGACAGGCTAATTCCAAAGGCTCCATAATTATCTATACCCACCTACTTATATTAATACTGCCTTATTTGCGTTGCACTTTTAGTCTGGTTTAGCAAGGTTTTACTATCAATTTTGAATACTGTCAAAGTGACAGATTTGACTGACAAGGTGTCAAATGCTTACCAGGTTTTGTTAAACCGGACTAAAAATGCAACGCAAATAAGGCAGATAAAGTTTAACAAGCACGTCTTGTAAACCTTTATCCCTTTCCTAATTAGTGTTTTTTTACAGCTAAGTAGAAGATAATAAAAATAAATACTCACAAGGCTGCGGCGTAGCATAAACAATGAGCAGGGCACTAGCAAATATCGCGGCGAAAATGAGCAAAGTCAAGCATAACGCTCGTCTTTGCGAGCATACTGCCACTGGAGCTTCGCGCAGTTCACGAGCTTCGCGGGCTTTGTCTGTGTCTGAATAATAATATTTTAGTATCATAGTTTATTTCACATTTTATATAAGTTTTTTTTATATTCTAAGCTATTTTTTGAGGTGGCCGTGGGTGTTATCAGTGTTAAACAAGTTATTTTTACATTGTAAGCCACTTTTTAAGGGTGACAGTAATGTTTTGTGTTGTGGCTGTAAGTGGGCAAAGTCACAACGCTCGTCTTTGCGAGCATACTGCTACTGGGGCTTCGCGCAGTTCACGGGCTTCGCGGGCTTTGTCTGTGTCTGAATATGATATTTTGGTATTATTTTAAGCAAAGCATATGTTTTAGTACCATTTTGTAGGCAGTCATGTTTTTATGGCTGGCTGTAAGTGTTTTCAGTGTTAAGTTTTTAAGTGTACCTACAAGTTTTTTCATTGGAAGTTACTTTTTAGCGCTTGGCCGTTTTGGTGGCAGTAGGGTTTATAGGTGGCCGTTTAACAATTAATTACTGATAAAATGGCCACCAGCCTGCCTAGCATGACTGTGCGTGATAAATGATATAGACACCAAGAGATAATATCGATTTCGCGAGCATGACCAAATGTGATAAAATTAATCATGTGGTAAAATTAAATATGGCGGATATTTTCATCATATTTTGACAGTTGGATGTTTATAAATTGCTTTATCTATCGCGTTTTCGAAGTCATGCTAGCCCGGCAGGTGAAGGTAAAAATATTCATAGGATAACAATAGACGGTAGTCATAACTATTTTTATAAGGCGGCAAAGTAATGATATAAAAGTGTTACCTGCTAAGAATGCGACATCATCCAAATCCTGGTCGACCATGTTACGCCAGGCCGCTGCTGTTACAATAACAATATAGGAATCACAAACAAACCTAATAATAAGATACAACTTAGATTCATTTTGATTAATATCTTTATAGTCAACGCATAGACTGATCTGACCCGATGATAGTGTCAATGTAATGGAATTTCTGGAACTTATTGACATCAAAATCTAAGTAGTCCGTCAAATAGATATAAGAATAAGTAGTACATATAACAATTTTTTTTATATTTTGAAGCAAAAAATTAATTCAAATTAAACAGCGGCTTATTCCACTCAACCCCAAAACAGTTGCTTTTGCATTATTTCTATCCATACATTCATTCCACTACTACCCTAAGTGATCATAAGAACCAAAATTGAATAAACAAATATTTCCATACTTCAATTCCATTTACAAAAAAAAACGTGTGGCACTCGGGGACTGCCGCGGTAAAGCTATTGCATAGCAATTTTATCAACTAATTGTTTTTTTTTTTTTTTTGTATTGCAATCCTAACCTTAGAAATATTGATGTCGTACTTGGGACTTCATACAATAAAAACTTTGTCTACATTACTATAAAAACTTTTTGGAAAATTTACAAAAAAAAAGTTTTCGATAAAAAAAAAAGTGAGGTTTTTTTCGTTACGGAATTTCTGGATTCGGTCCTCGCGCTCAAGGCCCTCGATATAAGCTATGCAATAGCTTAAAAAATCTGGTAGAGTTAACAGAAAAATTAAATAAAACAAGTGCGTAGAAAACTCGTACGACGTCTTGGTAGGTACGCTTTTAGAAGGGTCACCAATCCGTTTATAACATTTTTATAGTGAGGGTACGTAGATAGCGCTCATACACTTAAGTGCTGCACTGCTACTGGTGGCGCCATCTTACGCAGAACGGCTGCGTCATTGCTAACGCCATCTGCACTTCTACGCCTGTACTACTTTGTAAAAATCAATACAACATGGTGAAGTCGTGTTTAGGGTGTAGAAAGTTTATCTCGGCATCGTCGGTAGGTGTCGCCAGTTGTAGTATATGCCAGGCCATATACCACAAAGCCTGCGTCTCAATTCCCGACGCTACGCCGGTCAGTAAAACCTGGATGTGCCCGGACTGCAGGAAGAAGACGTCACGAAGAGGGGACAACAGCTGTACCCCTGTCCGAGGCATTGGCGGGAATGAGGCGGGCGTCACGGAGTCATTTGAGTCCCCCGTCGGCGTGAGCCCGGCGCGGGCGGACGCACCGCTGGCCGCCGTGGCTGTGGACGCCGCCGCCGCCGCCGAGGGGGTGCGCGCCTTGCGACGGGAACTCGCAGAGTACGCGGCCGAGATGCGCGACTTTCGGCGAGAGATGGCGGAGTACCGCGCCACCGTCGCCGGCGTCATCACGCGCATCGACGGTGTAGAGGTCAGACTCGCGGAGCTGGAGACACGACATGCGGCGTCGGCCCCTACCACGGAGGTCGTCGAGTTGGAGCGCACGGTGCAGCAGCTGAGGGAAGAACTGCGCGACCGGGACCAGGAGGCTCTACTCGCGGACTTGGAGATCGGTCATCTCCCCGAGGAGAAGGGAGAGAACGCAGTCCACGCGGTCACCGTCCTCGCCGCTAGGCTAGGAGTGAAGTTGGATGACCGCGACGTTGTATTCGCTGAGCGCGTGGGCCCGTCGCCGTCACCAACAACCACCACAACTGCCGCCGGCGCCCGGCCCCGGCCGCGGCGCCTGGTGGTGCGGCTGGCACGCCGGGCGGTGCGTGACGAGTTGCTGCGCGCCGCGCGCGTACGCCGCACGCTCACCGCCGCCGACGCCGGCCGCGCCGAGGACGCGCCGGGTGGCCGCATCTTCATCAACGAGCGGCTCACACGCGACAACCGGCTGCTATTTCACCGTGCCCGGGAGGAGTGCCGCCGACTTCAGTGGCGGTATTCGTGGACGAGGCGCGGCCGGGTGTACGTGCGTCAGGGCGATGGCAAATCCGCATACCAGCTCAAATCTGACGCGGACTTTGTGCGTGTTTTTGGTGCTGTCACTGTTTGAGAGTAGGTTTAGATTAATAAAATATACATCTTTAACTTTTTTATCAATATGTTTACTTTTATGCACATTTCATGTATTGTTACTACTATTATTTAGATTGAAATACTTAAACACAGTTTATATCCAAAACATTAATAAGCAGTCAATTCTACATACTTTCATCAATATAATTATTTCTATGATTAATTCTATTCAAGAACTTTATTTTATGTTGTTATATTATTATGTAGAACCAATTAATTCAATTTTTGATTTAAGTGCTTTATGTACAATATTGTCTATTAATATTTATTTAACTTGTAACAATGATTAATTCTAAGCACTTATTGTCAGTTGGTTTGTACAATGCTGGTTCTCTCGGTAATAGACATGACGAATTTATTGTAGCCGTTGAAAATTTGTCATTGGATATTCTGGCTATTAATGAAACCTGGCTCAGGCATGGTGAGGAAGGTCGTGCGCCCACGGTACCTGGCTATCGTCTGCGTCACATTCCGCGGCCGACGACAATGAAAGGAGGTCGTGGTGGGGGTGTCGGGTTTTACATTAGAAAAGGTTTTAACATCAGAATGTGTCCACTCCCATCAGACTCTCAAATAGAACAAATGTGGTTCACTACAAAAGTATGCTCATATCGTGTTCTTATTGGAACGGCCTATAGACCTCCATGGATTGATATAAATATTTTTCTAGATAATCTAACAGATTCCATATCATCTTTTAATAATTTTGACAAAATAATCTTGCTTGGTGATTTTAATATAAATATGTTGAACACCAAGGAGTCTAAAACTAAATTGATAAATGATTTTATTAATTATATGAGCTTACAACAATTAATCACTTCCCCAACTCATTTCACCGACCACAGCCAAACTTTGATAGACGTAATCCTCAGTGACATTAATGTTAAAAGTGCAAAAGTCTCATACATACCGGACCTTGGGCATCACGCCATAGTATCAGCAGAGTTTTTAATTAAAAAAGAAAAGCCCAAACCATTTTACTTAACCTATAGACCACTAAAAGATATCTTGCAAGAATATTTTAATAATGATTTAGATTCAATAAATTGGCAAAATATAAAAAACTTTAATACAGTTGATGATAAGGTGGCTGCTTTGAATTCTTACATATTAACACTATATGACATACATGCCCCCTACAAAAAAGTTTTAATTAAAACACGTTCTCTTCCCTGGCACACTGACACAATTAAGGACATGATGAAACTTCGGGATTATTATCATAATAAATTTTTTGCAAATAAATGTGATTCCACTAAAACACTATATAAAAATTTAAAGTCATTAGTAATTGCTGCTATACACCAGGAAAAAAAAGTATTTTTTAATAATAAAATTAACTGCAACCTTCAAAATCCCAAATTATTGTGGAATACGCTTAAAAAGACCATATTGCCAAATAATAAGTATAGTAACGATTTGCCACCATCCTGTGCTAATCCTGATATTTTAAACCTTCATTTTTTGGATGTACCCGGAAATAATTTTGTCAGTATTTCAACACTTTCCTATTTCGAGTATCACAGATTTAAACAAGCTCATTTCAACCTCGAGATGGTCAGTGAAGAAACTGTTTTCAACATTATTAAGTCCCTGAAATCTAATGCCATAGGAATAGACCAAATTAGCTTGGATATGATTTTAGGAACACTACCTCATTCTCTTGCCTCAATTACTGACATAATTAATAAATCTATAGCAACCTCTACTTTTCCTGACCTTTGGAAGGTCTCTCTGATTACACCGCTTCCTAAAAAACCTAATGTCACTGGTGTCAAAGATGTGAGGCCAATAAGCATTTTACCCTGTCTTTCTAAAGTGTTGGAAAAAGTTGTGTACATGCAGACTATTAAGTACCTTGAAACAGAAGGTATTCTACCTATTTATCAGTCTGGCTTCAGGAAAAATAGAGGAACATGTACAGCTTTGTTAGACATAGTAGACAACACTCTCGCAGCTCAGGATGAAGGCAAGGGAACCATTTTAACGTTACTTGATTTTTCACGCGCATTTGACGCAATTAATACGACTCTTCTTCTTTCCAAGCTCTCATATTATGGTTTTAGTTCTGAAACGACTAGGTGGTTCCATAGCTATCTCAATGACAGGACGCAAATAGTGCAAGTTAAGGATGCAAGTGGAAACACACTGGAATCATCTAGATTGTATAATAATCGTGGAGTACCGCAGGGGTCAATTTTGGGTCCCTTACTATTCATCATGTATAGTGCAGACCTCACATCTTGCCTGAAGCACTGCAAATATCATCTTTATGCAGATGATGTTCAGCTTTACATACATTGCACCCCTAGTGAAACTGGTTATGCTGTTACTAAAATGAATAATGACCTAGATGGTGTTGCAAAGTGGTCTAGGAATAATTGTTTAGTGTTAAATTCTGCAAAGTCCAAATATATGGTCTTAGGGTCTAAAAAGCAAATAAAGGCAATTCTAGATAAAAACCCGAAACTCGAAATACAGGGCGAAAGTTTGGAATATGTCACTGAGGCCCGTAATCTGGGTTTGGTTATGGACGGTGCTCTTAGGTTTGAGCAGCATGTATCTGAGGCAGTGAGAAATTGTTTTTATAAACTAAAAATCCTGTACAATATCAAACCCTATCTTTCTCAGGACATTAGAATCCGACTCTGTGAGACACTGATAATGTCCAAATTAAACTACACCGATGTTGTGTATGGTCCCTGTCTGTTGTCCCGCACTGAGCGGTTGATACAACGGGTTCAAAATGCCTGTGCTCGGTTCTGCTTTAGCATACCGTCTCGGGCGCACGTAACACCTTACCTCAATAAATCGAAAATGCTAAAAATGTCCGCACGTAGGCAGGTTCATCTAGCCGGCCTGCTTTTTGGGGTCATTTCATCGCGAAAGCCAGAATATCTTTATGACAAACTCAAGTGGGCAAATGATTGTAATATGTACCGTACGCGAGCGTCTTCATACTTGATCCTTACTCCACAATTTAGGACTGCAGCATTCCGCGGTAGTTTCAGGTATGCCGCCTCCAAGTGCTGGAACAATCTGCCTCCCCCGGTGCGGAATCTAAAAACAGTTAAAAGTGTTTGTAGATTTTTGAAATTGTTTTATATTGAAAAGCAAATAGCATAAATAGTATACAAATATTTAGATAATTACTTAAACTTTTTCAAACTTACCCTACTTTTTGCTTCCAACTAGCATGGGGACGGATTGTATTGTAGCTTACTCACTTGGAGGCGCGTGCAAATTTTTTGTCTTATGCGCTCATTTGCCTGCCGTTTTTTTTAGTCTTAATTTTCATTAAATTGACCTAAATACATTACTTGATAATAATATTGTTAAATCCTCCGAATTTAATATAAATTTTAAATATTTCTTTCTTCCTTTGATGGATGCCGACATTGCCGATCGGCGCGAGCGGCGTCTTTTGATCTGATTGATTCAAGTTTAAATGGAATGTCACACATGATTGCTTGCTTGACGCTTGGCTTGACGCTTGACGGTCGGCTACTACTTAGTACTATAATACTAGTATTATTATTATTTTTTTAGTGATGTTTAGTAGTTTTTAGTTTTTTACGTTTATGTTTATATTACTATTTTATACCTATCTATTTTTATTTTTGTTTCAACACTTATTTTTTGTATTCCGCGACGCCCCCTAGGGCACAACTGAAAATCAGTGCTGTAATCTTGGGCTTGCCCTTGATCACAGTTATTTGCTGAGTTGTGTCCTTTTGGGCATCACACTTTAAAACTTTTTATGAACCTACTGTGTTTTTAAATATTGTTATGTAGTTGTAAGTTTTTGTGTGAAGTCCAAATAAAACATTTTTCTTTCTTTCTTTCTTTCTTTCTTTTTACTCAAAATTGACGTCACGAGAATCCTTCCAAACTTTAATGCGTTAGTTATTATAATATAATCCGAACGTACCTTTAGCTGATCCGTTCCTGTCGGCTTTATATTTGCCTATTGGCTCCATCTGAATGCCGTCCATTTCACACGACCCACTTCATGCCGAAGGATACCTGGTAACAAAAAAGTATAAGTACATATGGGTACGTTAGCAATAGTTATTTGTCGGTATCATCATCACTACATAGTATAAAACAAAGTCGCTTTCTCTGTCCCTATGTATGCTTAGATCTTTAAAACTACGCAACGGATTTTGCTGCGGTTTATTTTAAAAAATAGAGTGATTCAGTGGGAAGGTTTAATTTAATTTTATCCCCATATTCCAACGGGAACTACGCGGGTGAAACCGCGGGGCGCTAGTACTCGTATAAACCTAAAGCTGTTGGGGTTTGTTTGTTTGATCGAACGCGCAAATCTCAAGAACTATGGGTTAACATCGAAAAACTTTTTTAGTGTTGAATAGTGCTATTATCGGAATGCTATTAGGAAGGTTGTTTAACATCACGTTACGACAAATCCGAAACCGCATAGCTAGTTTAAATTAAAATAAAGATTAGGAGCTAGAGTTCTTAGAAGATAAGTGTTATGATGGCCAAACAAAATAAGTTGCTTTTAGTAATTGTTAGACCATCACGGTATAACTATTCAACTCCCTGCCTAGCATGACTGTGCGAGATAAAATATATAAACACCACGGAATAATGTCGATATCGCGAGCTTGACCATGAATACGGCGTGTTACGATTTGATAAAATTAAATATGGCGGCTATATTTATTATATTTTGACAGTTGGATGTCGATAAATAGCTATATCGATTTCGTGAGCAAATGTCATAGAATTTATTACGTGGAAAAATTAAATATGGCGGATATTTTTTCATCATATTTTGACAGTTGATAAATTGCTATATCTATCACGTTTTCGAAGTTATGCTAGCCTGGCTGATACACAATGTCAAGAGAAAGGAAAAGCAATGTTATCTTTTTCTTCCCATATCTTTCATTAATTTCATCGCCAAATTCCGACGAAACCAAATAATCGGCGGATTAAACTGTCCACATTACTCTTTATAAAATACAGAATTCCTCATTAAAAAATGGTGTAAAAAAATCTTTCAGGAAACCTACTCTATGCACTCACAACGTCAATCGCCTGGAACCCCTTTAAAGGGGTAACTGTGGCATAATAACTCTCACTGACAAAGCATCGAGGGGTGAAACGCCCTGGGGAAATCTATGGTTCAATATTTAGCTAGGTAACAAATACAGTGACGTATTTACCTTGATTGATCGTGGGTAACATTATTGTGTATTGTGCCACAATCTTTTCCGTCCCTTATCTGACTCTGACCGTACTAATATCACAGTGTGCAGCGGACACGTCCGTCACTGACCGCCATTCGCACTGCTCTCGACACTATTTAATGTAATGACATGCCGACAATTCGCTAGCGACGAGACAAGGTATAAGTACTGCGTGAAAGAAGCGTTTGCAATTCTTCCTCATAGTGCAAAAGTTAAAAATCATTTATAGTTTCACCGAGTTTTCTGTGCAGGCGTCCAAAATTGGAAGCTCCTATTGTCATTGTGACTCTAATGTCATTTGTATACATTTTCAATAAACTGACAACCAGAAGATGCGATTACAGCGACGCTGTTACCGGCACAGAAAAGATTGTGGCTCTATATGTATCTGTGTGTCGAGCGCAGTGCAGTGTTGTATTGACAAGATGTGCCGATTTAGCTTTTGTCTGTGTGGACTATGTTGTACTCCTAAACCCGGACACCGAAGCAACAAATGTTTTCAGACAGCATGTGTCCAAGCAATATTCCCCATACATTTGTCGAGAAGCAAATGTATCTTCGGTGTGCGTACCTTATAGGTAGATCATGAAGTTAAAGGTAAAAATGGAGTCCACACTTCGAATACCTACTTGAAGCATACCTATATGTATCACTATCGCGTCTCTGTGGGCAGGCTCTCTCTTTCTAACTAAGGTAACCTCTAGAAAGAGAAGGTCTGACTAAAAAGAGAGATCGGCCCACAGAGACGAAGGTATTTGACTCAAGCTGTTGTTCCAAGTGTGTGCTCCATTTTTTACCTACAACTTCATCAGGTAGATGTATCGGGCAATATTTGTTTCTCACCATTTGTTGCCTGGAAACATTTTCCTGTTTCGGTGTGCGGCCTGGTTATGTGACACTTTTTAAGTCAGTTCCGGGATCTATCCCGGAACTAACCTTTTTAACTGATATTGACGAAACCTCGTACACGTGTTGCTTAATTTTAAAGATTTTAACTACTGTCGAGAGCGTTTTTGATTGGGGAGAAATGGGGGCAAAACTAATTAATTATTTATTGTTGTCAACCAAGGTTCAAAATGAAATTTATCGATATTTCATGGGTGCCCAAATGGGAAGGTGCCGCGTTGGGAATAAACCTATCTGGTATGGTCCCTTCTGCTTGCTAGGTCTATTGTCCACATAAGCAATACAAAGTTGGGATATCACTGCACTACTTGTCAACTTTTTTGGGGGCCCAGGGCACAGTTAATCCTTATTCCGCTCCTGTCAATAGTTCCCGCGTTTTACAGTTTAGCACGCTTCCCTGTTGCCCCATTGACTATGAGGGTAGTTTGAAAACTGTAGCTTTTATAAAAACAACCTCCTTTGTGAATCTCCCCTATGTTTTGAAAAACTAAGGAAGTGAGGTGAAAAATGGCGGTAAATTGTTTTTTTAATTACACTTTTGAAAAGGGTTAAGTGTGATCTTTTTACCCGACTACGGTGAGACAAAAGGAGGGTTCTATAAATGACATTTTAACGACAGTAAGATTTTCGTTCAGTGTTATTATTTTATAGCAACTAATCTCTAAATATGTAGGTACTTATTTCAAACTACGTACACACAGACCGACATATTTTGTGGATCAGTGAATCACACAAATATTTTTCCTCGCACGGGAATCGAACCTACAACCTTTTATTTGTTAATCCTGCATGGTGCTCTGCCTGTAATTTTTGATACTATGTATTGGAAATCGAATCCGAAACTTGAGAACGAAAAACATGAGATTGGACTGGTGATCTCAAACTCGAGCCATGTTTGAAAAACAAAGCAACAAAAATCGAAGCCAAGAAGACCCAGGAAGATATATGTATTTTACGAAGTATCCAATTTAAGTGTTTGGTACAGATATCCCTTATGACCAGAAATATAGCATCCTTTTATCCTGAAATTCCTATGGGATCGAAAAACGAAAATCACGAGAAAATTCCACGAGGCACCTTCATTTTAAAATCGGTTTTTAATCTCGTCGTTCTAAACCATTTCAAAATTGATTTTTAATCTCATTTCGAACGAGACTACCAAATATCAGATTTTGATTAAACCATTATTGGTTCAGGAAATTACTTGTCTAGACGAGGGTTACCGGGGGATTACGGATGCAGGGGATGTTCATATAATCTATGGATTTGTGTTGGTATGGTGTATTTAGGTATGTGTGTGTTTGTATGTAAGTACTTAAGTACCCCCGAGACGATCAATCGAGATTGTCAATTGACGACCTCGATGGCAGAGTGGTCACCATGCCGGACTGCCATCCGTAAGGTTGCGGGTTCGATTCCCGTGCGATGTTTGTCTCGGTCTGGGTGTGTGTGTGAATGAGTGTGTGCGTAGTGTCTGATACCCTAGATACAAGTCACGAACTTAGTTAGGGGTCAGTTACTGTAATGAGATGATGGAGTGAATGATTATGTTATGTTAATTCTACGTGATTGATACAGCTGTGTGATTGAAAGAAAATTTAATTGAAGCGCCGATTGATACAATCGATTGATCGTCTTTCTGTGTGATTGACAATCGTTCGGACATTCGTGCTTCGAACGCTGAATAATATAATTGAAGTTTAAATAAAACAATTGAAAAACTGATTAAAGCTCAAACAATCAGACTTCAATCGCGATTGTCAATCTTATATATATCTATATAAGTACCAATATATTTGTTTTATCAAAAAATAAAATAATTTAGAGAGCGAGCGTAATAAAGCAGAAGCCCACGCGAGCGAAATCGTTGACGGGGAGCAATACATATTAGGTCTATATTAGGTTTACGCGAAAGTATTTTCATCTGGCTTTCTCTACAAGGCTAAACTACTGAACCGATTTTAATAAAAATTCGGACAAACAGTTCATAAATAAAAAGGATTAGTAACTAACATTAGACTACACAGCATCCAAAAATTTTAACGAGTTCCATCGGAAAACGCTCTCCATTTTCCATTAGGTACATCCGACCGTATTAATTGGAAACAAGCGGAAGTGATACGTAAAAAATAGACAAAATCTTATGAAAAACAAAGAACTATTTAATAGACAATTATAATTCGTTCCAATTTAAATTTAAAAAGTATATTTCGAGTGTCAAAAATACATAAAATCATTAATTTCGTTGATAAACATTACCGATCTACAAAATGGATAACTAAGCTCTCGATACTTACCATGGATAGCTCAAATACAATCCAATATTCGAAAACACGACACTTTTAACAGATAAATTAATAAAAACTGTTTAAATGTTCGAAAATACACAATATTCTACACAACAATATTGCATTGACGCGTAAAAATAGCGGGAATCAAGCAAACGACTCGCATACGCGCGCTTCGCAAAGCTTGTGGCAAAAATCGATCCGGCAAAGGTAGAAAGAGATAGCGTTATCGGAAAAGCAGACGTGTGGGAAAGAGATAGTTGAACGGAGGGTGAACTCTGCCATTTCAAGGGTTTGTTTTTCACGGGATTACCATTTGTTTTTTTTTTAATTAGAAGTGATGTTGTTTTTTTTTTGGTCCATTTTATTGGTGTGGTTTTGTTGTAAGGATTATTTAATGATGTAGTACTTATATGAAAAGTTATTATCATAATATGTACTTAGGTATGGATAAAAAATTAAATTGCTTTTTCTTTATTTTAAACTAGCTGTGCCCCGCAGTGTTTTCGATCCCGTGGGAATTGCGGGATAAAACAACAGCCTATGTTCTTTCCCGGACCATAAGCTACCCCTGTACCAAATTTCAGTTCAATCGGTTCAGTAGTTTAGCCATGAAAAGGTAACAGTCAGACAGACTGACAGATTAGAATCCTAACTAATATTATAAATGCGAAAGTAACTCTGTCTGTCTGTCTATCTATCTATCTGTCTGTCTGTCTGTCTGTTACCTTTTCACGGCTAATTTGGTATAGATGTCCCTTATAACTAGGAATCGATGGTTTTTGATTTTGATACTTTTTATCCCAAAATTCTCACGGGATAAGGTTCCACGCTGGTAAAACCGCGGCGAACAGCTAGTACAATATAATTAACAAACGAGACACATCAGAAATACACATTTTAAACTTAAGTAAGTAAAGTAATATTACTTTCACCTTACTTTTAACACATTTGGACTGAAGGTCCCTTTCGCGAAGCTTTCGCGCGTTTCGAAAGGAGGCTAGACAGAAAAAAATAAGATCAAAAGTTGTAACAACACTTTTTTAACGACATTTATTTACACATTACATTCAAATTTCGAACATCGCGTTTATTTTATACTTTGAGTATATATAATATATCAATGATTTTATAATATTAAAAAGGTAGGTAACCTATGGCTAACTCTATAGAGTAAATACTTTCTTATTTTTTTCTTTTAAAGGAACTTCGTTCCCTCCTTTCCCTTGACACCTCTCAAGTCTTTATTATTATTTTTTATCTCGAAACTTAAAATAACCAATAGTAGGGGCATCTAAATCTCATGAGTGCACCGCTCACTAGAGCAGTAGGGATAGGGGGATAGGGGAAGTGCAATGCGTATGTAGGTAAAGTACTTACTCTATGTTGCGTGCGCCATGGATGTATGAAAAGAGAAAAGAGGTTACGTTTTGAGGCTGTATGGGTTAATTTGGTGGTTACTGGTTTTTAAATTCGTGATGGAGGACTTTTTTTAATTTGGTGATGTTATTATGTGAAAAAATTCTGAATACTTAGGGCCTATTTCTCAATCTTCAAGTAACGTTCCGAGTATTTACTTACATGTTTTGTGTTTGTCACTTGATATAAAGTAAGAAAGAGACAAAACTAACTTTAGAGTGAATTTCCCGGCGCCTAAGTTTGCGTGGCAACTATGAAATCGGTACTAAAAAATATAGTTATAATGTTTAAAACTTTTTTTTGGTTAGATGAAATAGTCACCTATGTGAGGCACTAAATATTTCATTACTGGGATTAATAGGTACTCCAGAAAAAAATGTTAAACCTCGAAATCTTTCATCGCCGTGTCTGTCCACAACTCACCTTGATGTGTATTATACCTCCTTGATGAAAACCTTTTGGTTGAATACATTGAAACCTAGTTTTATATGATACTTGGATAGTTAAGGTATTGTTACGGAATACACTTAATCAAATATTTAAACAATACAACGAATGGTTACTAGAAAAACGTTTGTCCCAGAACTTCCTTTCATCGCCATGTCAAAAACATTTTTAAACATATTGTTCCACCTAAAGACTTGCGTCTCCTTCTCTGTGTGCTAAACGTTGCCCAATAGTACCGCCTCAGTGCTCGACGTGGAAGGACGTGTCCACGTGCCTGCGTTTTCAAGCTATAAATGTAAGTGTATCCCATTTTTGTTACTGGACATTTTTTCTTTCATCGCCGTGTATAGGTATAACTTCTATTTGAACAACTTTATACTCTTGATTGAGCATTCGATAGAATGCCCATACATACTCTTCTGTTTATTTGTGTATTGTTTAGTTCTTAGGATACCTAATAGATTTTATGTAATTTTAAATTTTCGATTCGTTTCTCATCGCCATGCTTTCATTTCCGTGGTTTCCATAGCAAATATTTGCTATGGCAATGAAAAAAAAGACACGGCAATGAAAAAAATTTCATTGCCATGTCTTTTAAAACAAATTACTTTCATCGCCGTGGCCAGGTCTTTCATTTCCGTGACTTATATTTTCATCGCCATGGTATGATTAGGCAAGGAAAACATATTTACCTGTGATACAGTGTACCGAAACCTGACAGTACAGTACTCGTCAAGTAATATCTCTGCAATACGACAAAAGACTTAAGTAAAGACTTATAAGTACAGTAAATAACTCATTTGTATTTACTGTACTCCTTCTAGCTCGTTTTCTTGATTCCTTAAGATCGTGTTCGTTCTGATGCACTGTAATGGAGTCGTGTACCAGCCGTTCCACTCCGCTCTGTCTTCGGCTCTTCTCAGAGCTGGTAATTGAGAGCCCTGTTATTGCCTTGATCAGGTTTGACCAACGGGTAGGTCGGGTAGGTCTACCTTTCCCACCACAACCAGCTTGTCCAGGCTGTATGACCGTTGTAGCTCTAAATGTGACCAAAGTAGGTCAGGACTCGTAGGTAACATATCGTAGACAGTCTTGTTTTTACGTCAAGTTGTTCTAGAATAGACTAATTCGTACGTCTCGCTGTTAACGGTATGTGTGGCATCCTTCTACAGCACCACATCTCGAAAGCCTTAATCTTTTTTCGATCTACAGCGCGTGGATAGACCAGGACTCACAGCCGTATAGAAATATCGAGAATACCTGAGATCTAATTAGTCTCATCTTTGTTACGTTTGGAGATGGTTTGGACATTCCAGATTATCAACATTTTGCTTATTGCTTGCCCATCTCCACACAAATTCGAATCTCTTTCTCGCAGCCTCTCTGATTACTGATCGTCCAGCCTAGATATACAAACTTGCTCATAAATTCCAGGTCTGACAATTCTCCTGTGCGTGTGATCTGTTCAGCTCGGTCAGTGACCATAACCTTTGTCTTCGACTTGTTGACCTTGAGAGTGCGGTGCGATGCGCGGTCGGCAACGGACGCGTTTAGCTATGCGCTGCACAGATTGAATTATTAATTTTATAATTCGCGATCGGTACGGCCCTCGCCCTAAGTCGCTCTCGATATGTGCGACACGGTTGTGCTGAACGAGTTCCTGGCATTCGTGCAATCTCAGCGGGATGTCATAGATGAAGCTAGTATTGCGCAAATCTGCATTGCTAACTTCACTGAAGATGAGATTAAGTGTGCCAAATCTCAACTGTATAGGTCGCTCTGTATACCCGACCTGACGCCTCATCGACAAAATGAGAAGGGAGATGAGACCGAAGGGGACGACATGCCCTTGTTTGTGGCGAAGGATTTGCGGAAGCTGCCTGCGATCACATTCAACATTGTCGACGTAGCCAGACTGCGGAGAGACATCGCATCTCTTACAACGAGTTTGGCTGAAATGGAGATGAAATTTGAAGAATCTCAATCCACCATCAGTGACCTGCGTGATGAAGTACTTGCATTACGAAATAGTATTTCATTATGTAGGTCACCTGAGACTTCAAACGTCAACACTCGTCGCGGAGCGCATCGTTCAATAAACGCGAGTTTCGAATCAGCAAAATCGGACTCGTCGCCGGCCGCTGGCCTAGTGCATTCGCCGCGCCCCGCCTGCCCCGTGCCTGAACCGATGACGTCAAGCGTAGTGACGATTACATCGTCACCGCGTAATTACGCCGCTGCCGCCGCCAGCCATTCTTCCGAACTGCGGCCTTCTAAAGATGTTGTTAGGGGATGCGGAAAAACATCGGCACCCCTACCCCGTAAGAAACCAGCCGAACTCCGCAAGAGCCAGCCTGACAAGGACGGTTTTACTGTCGTCGAGAGGAAAAAGAAAAGAAAACCTCCTTGTCAGAACAAGTGCGGTACTGGTCCGACTGGTGTCAACCTGCCGCTGCGTCCCGCCGTCCCGTCGACGCAGCTGTACGTGTCTCGCCTGCATCACTCCACGAAGGCTTCGGATGTGGTGGAGTACATGCGAGTGAAGACACAGTTCACTCTGAGGGTCGAGCAACTGGAGTCACGCAACAACATGAATTTCAACTCATTTGTTGTGCGAGTGCCGACGCATCATCTGCCGACCTTCATGAACGAGGAGTTTTGGCCGAAGGGTGTCGTGTTTCGTCGTTTTCGCGGTCGATTGCGTCACACCCAACCACCAAACCTGACATTGCGCAATAAGTGATTGTGTTAGTTTTAGTTTTAGATTAAGGGAGGTGGCAGCTGAAAACCAGCGCTGTCCGGTGCCCCGGAACTGGTACAGCTATAGCTGAGCTGTTCACCCTTTGTCAAAAATTAAGTAATATTTTTCAGCAACCACTGTATGTTTTTTTATTTATCTTGTTTTTGACAATAAACGGTTTTTTATTTATTTATTTATTATTATTTTATTATTATTGACCTAAAGTCCTACTGTCTCGGTTTTGCGTTCTACTCTGCTGAACATTTCAGCAAGTTCGTGCTCAGAGGATGCGGCCAAAGTAGTGTCATCTGCATATCGAAGGTTGCTGATCTTGTTCCTGCCAACAGTAATGACTCCCTCCCACTCTTTTAAGGCTCTCCTACTTATATAGTTTCTATAGTTATCATGGTTATTAGCACTCAAATTATTATGATTATACAGCGTTGAAATATTTCGAGTTTCCGATATTTCAACTCTGTTGCAAGCGCCATGATCACGGATGAACTCTCCTACTTATATTTCGTATATCCTATAGTATTCGCCGCGATTTCGACGCGAAACGCTTCGTGCGAGCTTATGGAACATCTACCATGTATGGGTGACGTTTATCGGTTTCCCTGCTCATTCGGTGGCAGAACGGAGATGGGGGAATTAAGCGGTGTAGTTCCGATGCGCATTCTCCAAAATGTGCGAACAGTACTCCATGCACGACCGAACTTGTGCTTAATAGAGTTGGAGCAGCTGTTCTGGCGTGAAGTACCGTCGCACCCTTGAGAGGACGCCTAGCTTTTTTGCAGCCAGTTGAGCCTTTGACTCAATGTATGAACCAAAATTGAGGGTTGAGGTCAGCGTTATTCCAAGAAGGTCAGGGTGGTCCACTATAGGTAAGGATACACTCCGGAAAATAGGAGCCAGTTCAAACAGCGTCTTCCTTGCGGAGAAAAGACCCGCCTGGGTCTTCAAGGCATTGAACTTGATCAGATTGACATAGCTCCAATCGGAGACTGCCCGAAGGGAAAAGTTCGTGTGATCGACCATAGCCTCTCTTAAATACTGTGTCTCGGCCGCACTAGCACGCGGGATGGATATGTAATTCTCTACAACTGTGCAATCATTTGCATACTCATAGGTTCTGGGCTTTGGCAGATCATTGATATGCAACAGGAAAAGTGTTGCAATGAGTACTAACCCTTGGGGAACACCGGCACTAATCGCCATTTGATCGGACGAGCATCCATCAAGAACGACCCGTATCGATCGATCCCGCAAGAAGTCCGATATCCACCCACACAAACTAACAGGCAGACCGTATGATGAAAGCATGCTTATAAGGCACGTAATTTTGTGGACCCCTTCTTGAGCAAGGGGATCAAAAGCGTTTCTTTCCAATCTTTAGGCCATATATCATAGGGGTTTTATGTTAATCTTATAAAGAAATTCGATCAATTATTATCATTCGATGTGGCGTAGATAACCCGTCTGGGGGAGTATGCCTGTCCTTCTCGGAGACAGGCGTGTATATATTGTATGTTAGGATAATATAATACTCATGTCAGTATATAAAAAAAATGTTTTATGTATGGATTTTCATTTCCGTGGTGATTCTTTCATTACCGTGGGACAGTTCTTTCATTGCCGTGGACGCTTGTTTCATTGCCGTGCACGCATGTTTCATCGCCGTGGCATGAAATTTTTAAACTTGTGTTATTCGTTAGTTTTTTAAGTAATCAGCTTGATAATAAGCAAGAATACATACATTATCAAGAAGTATAATAAACACTAATTCTTTTTGAAAAAAACTTAAAAACAAAAAAATCCACGGAAATAAAGATTTTTGGGGACTTGTTGAAATTCACTCTTTACTTGGTGAGTACGTTTACTTGAAGGTGGTGAAATAGGCCCTTATTCTATTTGTAGGAAATTAGATTTTTGCCTTTAATATTGTACGGATGTAGACGCCTGTTTAGAAGGTTTTACATGATTGTTTATTTAGCGAAATTACTTGAATAACTGATTAAGTACAATATTGTACTCTCGCTACCTCTCGATACGTTATCCTACTAATATTATAATGCCGAATGTTTGTGAGTGTGGATGTTTAGATGTGTGGATGTTTGTTCCTCTTTCACGCAAAAACTACTGAATGGAATTTAATGAAACTTTACAATAATTTAGCTTATACATCAGAATAACACTTATGGTACTTTTATACCGAAATTCCCACGGGAACGGGAACTACGCGGGTGAAACCGCGGGAAAAAAAATTAGTGCTACGGTGTGCTACGAACTTTCTACGTCGATCTACGACTCTGCTACGAACGTCTTTAAACAGACTTTCTCAAGTTACGGAAGGTTCATATCTGACGGAACATGCGTCGCGTATTATCGGTCGCGTAATAGTCCATTGAAATGTTACATTTTTTAGGCCTTACCTTGCGTTTCTTAGAGGACGCAATTTTATTTTTTTGACGTGTAGGGGGGGTAAGTGTAAAGCTAAAATCAAGTTTGTGGGGTCGCCACCCTTGTCCCACGGCCGCCATCTTGAAAATAGGGGTTGAAACGGTTTTTACGATATATCTCTTAAACTATTTATCTGATAAAAATTTTTTTTAACGTTTTTTGTTGCAAATTAAATTCTCTATAACTTTGGTCCAGTAATTTTTTGTCGTAAAACTATAAATAAAAAAGTTATAAGTGAAAATGTACAGAAATTCGAGAAAAAAATTACCGAGAATGCTGTCCAGGTAGAAAATACCCAAGCGACCATTAGGGAACAAAATAAAAGCTGCTATTATTATTATCATTATTTCTAACCTCTCTTACTGTACGAATAGCTGAGAATATTGTGTTGAAGTTGTTGTTCAACTTTTATCTTTTAGTTGTGCTACATATTTCTCTACGTGCGGATGTATTTTATTCTGTTTTTAATTGTGAAGACGATTTCGAATGATTTTGGACTCGATTTTAACTGCAGTGAAAACTATTCTTTTTTATTAGCATTTAGACTTTTTAAGCGTGCTTTTTCTATTATTCCATCATGAGTGATTGTTTTATTTGTAAAAAACTTTTAGGTGAAAATAAAATAAGAACTGTGAAGGCAAAAGGTGTAAAAACTTTACTAGACCGAGCTGTAGCAAAAAATGATGAGGTTAATGAACAATTTTTACGAACTGTTTCGGAAGTTACTGTACATATTGCGTGTTATTGTTATTACGTGGACAATCGAACTGATAATGTTGTTCGTCGTCGCAGCAGCAGCTCCAGTAGTTTATCTTCAGTTTCAGAAGCTCCAGAGCCAGACTTTGATTTTGTGAACATCTTTTCATCTGTGCCAAAGCGGTTCAGGATCCAAGTAATTCGCGTACAAACCGACAATCGCGGGTTTGTGTTGTACGTAATGAGAGGACAAAAACAAGTATTATGGAGCTTATAAACAGACGTTCCGATGACGTTGCAATGGACATTGCTAATCGCATAGCTAATGAGCTGAGCCGCAGCCTGGTCCATCGAAAAGACCGAGGACGGAGTAGTTCAAATTTATAAAATCACCGTGGATTAGGCCTATTGGGGATACCACGTAAAAAAAAAACGCGCCTCCAGACTCTACCTCGTGGGTGGTGAGGAAAAGAGTTAATAATTAATTATTAATAACATTGCAAAATTACTAATTAAAAGAATTATAAAAACAAATTAAAAAAAAAAATAATAACTGATGACACATTATTAGTACCCACGTATAAAATATGTATAGTTAAGAGTACTGAAAAATAGTACTCACTTCGGAGCGCTGTAAAACCTTAGGTATTGACTTAATGAAAAAATGTTGCATATAAAAGTTGTTCCTTAAAAAACGATCTGCAAAAATGGTCTGATATCGTTTTTTCGTAAAATGATAAAAAAAAGTTATATCGAAAAATATATTTTTTTTCTCGAATTTCTGAACATTTGCACTTATAACTTTTTTATTTATAAATTACTGGACCAAAGTTATAGATAATTTAATTTGCAACAAAAAACGTTAAAAAAAAATTTTTATCAGATAAATAGTTTAAGAGATATATCGTAAAAACCGTTTCAACCCCTATTTTCAAGATGGCGGCCGTGGGACAAGGGTGGCGACCCCACAAACTTGATTTTAGCTTTACACTTACCCCCTACACATCAAAAAAATTAAATTGCGTCCTCTAAGAAACGCAACCCCAAATGTAACTTTTCAATGGACTATAACGCGAGAACAGACAAATGTATAGAAAAACACTGACCGTTCACACTCAACGCACAAACGTATAATCGGTTGAGTGTGAACGGTCAAGTTTTTTTCTATACATTTGTCTGTTCTGATAATACGCGACGCATGTTCCGTCAGATATGAATCTTCCCTTATTGCTACGATAACCGTGTCTTCTACTACAAGTAAGTACAACATTTCAAAAATATTGCTACGCGTCTATGACATAATTTACTAATAAATAATCAAAAATATTTGCTTGCTGTGCTACGATTTAAATGATTTTTGCAACTATGCTTACCGCCTTTTTCTTTATGTAGTAAAAATGTGATATCAAAAATGTTTTTGAAGTAGCGGTTGAATACGGAGACCTGCGGACATAGAAATAGGGAAGGTTTTTGTTCAGCAATTTCAATTTCAATTTATTTAATATAAATTTTGTTACAATGAAAATACATTTAGCGCAATTATCGAGACTGTACCTCCCATACTAGTTTAAAACTGTGTCATGGCAAGGGCCTCTCAAATTTCGCGCACATATAAAATCTCATAACAAGAAGCGCTCATGGACCAGTGCTACCCCCGGATCACTTGTGAACAGTGCGGTTAAGCAACGTCTGGCACCGTCTCGACTGTGGTGGGTCATTACTAAATATGACTTTTGATTTCATGAGAGTTTCCGTGCTTTGGAGGGCACGTAAAGCCGTCGGTCCCGGTTGTCGTACTAACATCATCGATAGTCGTTACGGGTAGTTAGAGCACTCAAAAGTCTAACATTTGGTATAACTAAAAAAATGTGGTATAGCCCTCTGGGTTGTGAAGGTCTGATGGCAGTTGCTTCACGTAAAATACTGACATTCCGCCAAAATCTGGAAAACCGACCCCAAATAGACATGGGATAAAGGTTCGAAAAAGAGAGATATAAGATATAAGTACTTTGAAGAACCCATTGAATAGACTTAAGTACCGTTGACGCATCCGGTAGAATAAAAAACAACATTTTATAGACCACATGAAACGTTTATCTATTGATTCGGTACATACTCAATAATAAAAATACTAGTTAGGTACAATTTTAATAGTCGATTTTTGAAAGAAACTAAATAACCTATACAATTTTAAAAAAGAAACTAAAAAAACCGCCACACTGTTGATCTGTAACCTTTTTGGAAATAAAGATTTTATTTATTTTTTATTTTATTATAATTCATAATTGCTGAACTTAAAAATAAATTCAACAAAAATAAATATATATACCCTAGAATTATAAGTCATTAACCCTATTCTCCATCTATACTCACTATAATAATAAATACAATTGTGTTTTTTCCATTCACGGGACTATTAAGGAGTCCCGGTCTTTTGGAAGGCTAGTATGGGGCCAAAGCCAACACACGGAAGCCCTTTGACATATTTAATCTTGTGTAAAGGATGCACAATCCGGCGACTATCCCTGTATAACACTATCAAATGCATCCAAGGACAGTCCCCGGTTCTGCTGGGACTATTGCAAATATATGGAAAACTACGACTGGGTTATGGGAATGGGATGTTTAATGGACTGGATATTGGGGAACTATGGGGACTATGACACCCGCCGATACAATGCTATAAACATGTACGAAGTGGCGGATGGAGACTTGCCAGCTCTATAACTGGGCCCCCCAAACAAGTCGCTCGAGTCGCAACAATAAATACAATTGTGCATCCTTTACATAAGATTAAATATGTCAAAGGGCTTCCGTGTGTTGGCTTTGGCCCCATACTAGCCTTCCAAAAGACCGGGACTCCTTAATAGTCCCGTGAATGGAAAAGACAATACAATTGGAGTGTCCGTTCTGTTTGTCCCGGCCAATCTCTGAAACGGCTGGACCGATTTTGACGGGACTTGTATTGGCAGGTAGCCGATGTAGCAAGGAGTAACATAGGCTACTTTTATCCCACAATTCCCACGGGATAAGGTTCCAGACGGGTAAAACCGCGGGACACAACACACAACTAATATTGATATAACTTATAACAACCTACCTACATATTGAGGTAGCTGGAAGTTTGCAGCTACCTCAATTTTATTGTTTTGTGTTTGTAAAATAATAGTTAAATATTAACAAATCAAAAATAATAGTGTACTTATAGAGTGCGCATTTCATTATTCTGAATTCAGCGTAGCTAAACTAAAAAAAAAACGGCCAAGTTCGAGACGGACTCCGCGCACGAAGAGTTCGACAAAAAAGTTTCTAGTATGGGAGCTCCCCTTATATATAAATAAGTACTTATGTATATTTTATTATGTGAAAATTTCAACTGTCTAGCTATCACCGTTCTTGAGATACAGCCTGGTGACAGACGGACGGACAGCGAAGTCTCAGTAATAGGGTAAAGACATCTTTCTGTCGTTTTTAAAGAGACATCGTTCTGTCGTTTTTAGTAATTTTTTGGTGCGAATCCTTTCCATGCTGTCTGTGGTTTCTTGCCATTTGATAGTTGTCACTTATGTCACTGTCATTTTGTGTCTGTTTAGTTTGACATTGACAGCAAAAAAATATTGTTTGGAAGTGTTTGGACTGTTTGTGTTGCGAAGCGACGAAAAAAACACATTTTCAATAAAAGTATTCAGTATTATTTAGAAGAAAGCACTAGATTATTATCAAAAATGGCTGTAAGTATTATTTCTGATATAATTTTAGCATTGCACGTTCCTAAAATATGTAAAAAACACAAATCGGCATTTTGTTATAACCTCACTTTTTACAATGAATGTTTTGTTCTCCTAAATTCTTTTTTCATAATATCGCTTCATTTTATTACTATTTAGTCAAATCAAAGTAATTAATAAAGAAAGAATCTGATAATTTGCTAAATAAATACATCGACATAAAAAATCCTATCCCATCAATTCCAAATTCGAAAATCGAATCTTAACTTTTTAATTCTTTTTTTTCAGTCGCTAGCAGCGGCCCAAGTCCAGGAAGTGCGTTCCATTACACGCATCGAACGTATTGGCGCCCATTCTCACATTAGAGGACTCGGTCTCGATGATTCCTTGGAGCCCAGAGCCGTGTCTCAGGGCATGGTCGGCCAGAAAATGGCCAGGAAGGCCGCCGGAGTCATATTACAGATGATTAAAGAAGGTTTGTTATGATTGATTTTTTTTGTAAATAATTTTCGGGCAACACCGGCGTCGACAAGTATACAACTTTTTGTTACGCGCTCCATAGTTTTATATCAAAATAAAGTGTTAAAAGTGATTACCTCGTAAAAACAACAACTTTATAAGTGAAAGCAATTAACGTGCATCAATTTAAGTGTTTTATATCGTTAATAACTATCCAATACTTGCAAATTCAATCAAAGTTATCAAAACATTTCGCGTACCCCGTACCACGACACAAGCGACAGTTTAGCGATTACGACATAACATAGACGCGTCGGCGTATCTTGGTAGAAGTTAACCATAATGAATCCCAAAAAGATTGCGTGCTCTGGATGTATAATTTCGATCACAGACAAGAAGTATATAACCTGCACTAAACCAAAATGTGGAAAACATTACCATCTCCAGTGTGTCAATCTCTCAAATACAGACTTGGAAACTAAGAATATTTCATGGATATGCCCGGATTGCAACTGTTCATCTAAAAGAGGAGGCGATAACTCTGCTACTCCTATTCGCTCTGGAGAAAATGTGACGCTGAGGAAGACCAAACCTGCTGTCATGCCCTCTATGGACCCTCCGCCCTTACCGACAAACTCCTCACCTCTGCTAGTCCTCACTGACGAAATCAGGCTGCTCCGTGAAGAAATTGTATCTATGAAATCTGAATTTGAAACTGCCATAACAGCCCTAAGATGCTGCGAAAAAAGAGTGGACGATCTGTCAAAATCTGTAATTCATTTCGAAACCCGGCTGAAAGAGTCTGAAGATCAAGCGGCTAAAATTATTGATCTCCAAGAAGCTAACTCCATACTACAAAACCAAGTGGATGACTTATCACAGTCCATGTTAAGAAATGAAATAGAAATAAATGGAATTCCTGAAACGTCACTCGATAACCCGCACCATATTCTACTCACAATTGCTGCAGTTACCGGTGTAAAACTAACAGAGGCTGACATTGATTACGTCTCTAGAGTTGGGAACCGACAAAAATTTAAGAATAATGTCCCTCGGCCTTTATTAGTTAGATTCTCTAGACGTGAAACCCGTGACAAGTTTTTTAAATCTGCTAAAGCTAGACATATATCTACCAAGGAAATAAATCTGGACGGCCCCTCTTGTAACATATACTTTAATGAACGCCTCACACAAGCAAAAAGAAACTTATTTCGTGAATGTAGAGAACAATTTAAAAAAGCCGGCTTCAAATTCTGTTGGACAAAAAGAGGTAACATATATGTCAAAAAAGGAGACGGGAAAAACGTTAAAGTTCACATCGTTAAAACTCAAGATGATATCTACAAGATTCTGGAGGATCGGCTCGACGAACAACATTAGTTATCAAACTAGTAACTGCTGCAAACTCAGAGACATGGTTCTCTTAACTCTCACTATTACTGTAACTTTTTGTGAATTTATTTTTAGAGTAAGTTTTTATTTTTATTTTTTATCACACACTTATAACACTACACACTCAAACACACTTACTATCATCCCCCAGTTGAAAATTCATTATAAAATTTATTTCTTACTGTATGTTCAGTCACCACATTGTTGGGCACAGGGTTGTTACCTTTTAAAATTTTCTACTTATTACCTTAATTGTACAAATTACTAATGGCTACTTCTGAAATTATTAATGACCTTGATACGTTTGAGATACCCTGCCATATAATTGACTCGCCCGAGGAATGCAGTGATATTATCACAACTATTTACAACTTTAAATTGTTAACTTTAAACATCAGAAGTATTTACAAAAACTTTGATGAATTTCTTATTTTATTTTCTAGATTAAAATTAAATGTAGACATTATTATATTAACAGAATGCTGGCTTAATGAAAATTCAATAATTCAACAAATAGAGGGATATAATTCATTTAAATCTAACAGGTACATTAACAAAGCTGGCGGTGTTGTAGCTTATGTTCACAATAAATGGTCATCCCAGGTCTCAGAACTAGAATTTGAGAACGCTAATTGCCTGAAAATTACTGTTTTGAATAAGTTTTGTGTATTAGCCATTTACAGGTCTCCTGCTTCAAAGGCTGGGAGTTCTTTTATTAATTCATTAGTGTCATCTGTCCAGTCCGTCAACAGTTGTCCTTGTACTATAGTAACCGGTGATATAAATATTAACATTTGTTCAAACAAAGAATCTGATTCAGATATCTATGACACTTATCTATGTTGCCTTGCAGAATTGAATTTAATACCCGCAATCACACATCCCACTAGAGGTGACTCGTGCTTAGACCACATTAACGTTAAATTATCCTCAAATCACAAAGCTATTTCTGTCGTTTGCAAATCATCACCAACAGATCATGACATAGTCATTGCAGGCATAAGTAGTCACATAGTTAATACTAAAAATAAGAAACGAATGGTTGACAAGTTAGATTACGATGCCATTGCGCTTGAGATCAATGAACTAGACTGGAATTCAGTATTGAACAAGGATAATGTTACAGATGCAGTTAATCTCTTTGAAAATAACTTAGCCAATATTATAAACAAACACACAAAACAGACACTGATCAAACGCTCTCAATTTACTTTCCAACCCTGGATGACGCCGGGTCTAATTCGTTGTTCTCTCCACAAAGATAGGCTACACGCCATAGCCCGTAAAAATCCAAATGATGAACAAACACAACTTATATTCACTCGCTACCGCAATTTTTACACTGATCTCATACGAAAACTTAAAAATGAACACGAACAATCTGAATTATACTCTAATAAAAATAACCCTAAAAAACTTTGGCAATCTATCAAAAACATTACCTACACTAAAAAAATTAATCCTTCCGCCTCTGAACTCATTAAACACACACATTCTGTACCTGATTCTCTTAACTCGTGTAATGAATACTTTTCCAACGTTGGCAAAAACTTAGCTCAGAAAAATCTTGATTTACTCAACAAGTCCGAAATATCTCTTGCTCGTAACACAAAAACTACTAAATCTATTTTAAACTCCTTATTTTTTTCCCCATGTGATGAATCAGAAACAGAAACTATAATTATGGGACTTAGATCAGCCGCGGCTCCAGGACCTGATGGAATAACCAATAGCCTATTAAAAAGAATAAAAACAAACATTGCAAAACCTCTGACACATATTTTTAACTTAAGTCTTGCACATGGCGTCTTTCCTGCAAGCTGGAAAATAGCTGCAGTCACACCTATTTATAAGGCCGGTGACAAATCAGATCCATCAAATTATCGCCCTATCTCCCTTCTCAGCTGTTTCTCAAAAATTCTTGAAAAAATAGTACATACTCGTTTGGTCAAATTTTTGGAAACAAATAATCTTCTATCCGAATCCCAATTTGGTTTTAGATCTAATAAATCAACTGAAAACGCTGTAGAACTTTTAACTAATATTATATCTTCACATCTCGATGCTGGCAGAGTTTGTTTAGGGGTCTTTATTGACCTAGCAAAGGCTTTCGACACCGTCTCGATACCTATCCTATTGAAAAAACTTGAGAACAACGGAATAAGAGGCATTCCACACAAATGGTTTGAAAGTTATTTGTCTAATAGGGCCCAATGTTTAAAAATAGATCAGATGAAAAGTAAAGTTAATGAGATTCATTATGGAGTCCCACAAGGGAGCATACTCGGTCCTACGCTGTTTATTTTGTATCTAAATGACATAATGGATACTCAAATAACAGATGCAGACATAATTTGCTATGCAGATGATACTGCTATCCTTTTTCATGGCAACTCGTGGAATGAAGTAGTAAGAACTGCAGAGTTAGGTACTAAATTGGTAGCTCACTGGCTGCAACAGAATCTTCTCACTCTTAATACCTCAAAAACTAATTTCATCTGTTTTCATAAAACCAAAGCATCACAACCTCCACCTATTTCCACCCTTCAGGTACACACATGTATTGACACCATCCCACCTAATCAACGCTGTATATGCAATAACATAAACAGAAGTTTGTCTGTTAAATACTTAGGAGTCATAATAGATGAGAATATTAATTTCAAAGAACATCTCAAAAATACAGCTAAAAGAGTCCGTAAACTTATTTATATATTTAAAAAACTATGTACAATTGCTCACTATTCCGTTATTAGAACTGTTTATTATAGTATTTGCCAATCATTACTGACATATTGCAATGTGGTTTGGGGTGCAGCTGCCGCGTGTCACATGATATCTCTCGAAAGAGCACAACGCTCAATTCTTAAGATAATTTTAAAAAAACCTATAAGATACCCAACCGCTTCCTTATACCAAGAATTTGGTGCACTGAGTGTTAGAGGTCTCGCTATATTACGTATTTCGCTTAAAGTACATCGGTCCGTAGTTTCTTCTCCAAATTACAAAATATATTTAACGAAACGTAGATTCCAACTACCGTTACCAGTTACAAATTCCTCATTTGCAAAAAGATTTGGTATTTTTCTACAAAATAAGATCTACAATAAAGTTAACAAAGCATGTAATGTGATAAGTCTGAATGCCATAGAAGTTAAAAGAAGAGTAGTGAAATGGTTGACTGGACTTGACTACAATGACATTGAATCTTTCATTAGGGGATTACACTAGTCACATAACACACACACACACACTCACCTTCACACACACACACACACACACACACACACACTCACCTTCACCCACACACACACACACACACACACACACACACATGAATATTTATATTCTTTCTTTGATTTTTTCCTTTTCTCGCTTATTAAAACTACTAATTATTTTTACACTTTAAGCCAAGATTTTATTTTGTTTGATATCACTTCACTTTATTTTTAATATTTGATTCCATTTATTATACTTGTTGACGCTAAATGATTTCATTGTATACATGGCTAAATACCACTGATTTGGTCGCCTACAGGACAGGCATAGCCTAGTGTAGGGACCATGGCAACATTGTGTTATTACTTAACTTGTCTCTCCACTGATCTCAGTAGATAATAAGCTACCTATTGTTATTATTGATACCTACATATAAGTTTTACTATAAGTATACTGTTGTAAAGAGTAAATATATGATTTATTATCACTATTATTATTATAATGTATGTTCTTCAATTTTACTAAGCTTCACCATACATAAAATACCAGTTCACAGTATGTAAACAATAGTTTGAGATTAATTTATTATAACTTAAGTTTCTTGCTTATAAAATATCATTTAAATTTAAAATTCATTATTAATTAACTTGTCTCTCCACTGATCTCAGTAGATCATAAGCTACCTATTGTTATTATTGATACCTACATACAAGTTTTACTATAAGTATACTGTTGTAAAGAGTAAATATTTGATTTATTATCACTATTATTATTATAATGTATGTTCTTCAATTTTACTAAGCTTCACCATACATAAAATACCAGTTCACAGTATGTAAACAATTGTTTGAGATTAATTTATTATAACTTAGGTTTCTTGCTTATAAAATATCATTTAAATTTAAAATTCATTATTAATTAACTTGTCTCTCCACTGATCTCAGTAGATCATAAGCTACCTATTGTTATTATTGATACCTACATATAAGTTTTACTATAAGTATACTGTTGTAAAGAGTAAATATATGATTTATTATCACTATTATTATTATAATGTATGTTCCTCAATTTTACTAAGCTTCACCATACATAAAATACCAGTTCACAGTATGTAAACAATAGTTTGAGATTAATTTATTATAACTTAGGTTTCTTGCTTACAAAATATCATTTAAATTTAAAATTCATTATTAATTAACTTGTCTCTCCACTGATCTCAGTAGATCATAAGCTACCTATTGTTATTATTGATACCTACATATAAGTTTTACTATAAGTACTACTGTTGTGAAGAGTAAATATATGTTTAATTGTCACTATTATTATTAAATGTATGTTCTTCAATTTTACTAGGCTTCACCATACATAAAATACCAGTTCATAGTATGTAAACAATAGTTTGAGATTAATTATTATAACTTAGGTTTCTTGCTTATAAAATATCATTTAAATATAAAATTCATTATTAATTAACTTGTCTCTCCACTGATCTCAGTGGATCATAAGCTACCTATTGTTATTATTAATTAATACTTACATATAAGTTTCACTATAAGTACTACTGTTGTGAAGAGTAAATAAACGATTTATTATTATTATTATTATTTTGTTGCTATGGTAATGGGTGATTCTAGAATATATGATATTGATACCCAATATGAGGCTGTATGATCCAAGCTTTGGCTTGATAGATGAATTAATAAAAAAATATACCCCTCTTGTTGACGGCCTTAGATCTTATGGAACTAGGGCTATGGACTATAGAAAAAAAATGGCATAATTATTTGTAAAATCTCAATTAAAAATAATTGTTAACCCCTGGTCTAAGTTTAAAAAAAATTAGGTATTTAATAAAATATAGGCCACATTTATTGGGTTTTATTCCTAGTTAAAAAATATTTTGATAATGTAGGTAAAATAGCCGGCCGAGCCGTTCTCCTGGCCGGGCAGCCGGGAACTGGCAAGACTGCTATTGCTATGGGACTAGCGCAGGCATTAGGGCCTGATACACCATTCACTAGTATGGCTGGTAAGTGGATATAGTAATTTATTATTTGCTGATTCAATATTACTACTATTTTTGATAAAATAATCTATTAATCGGAGTATTAGAGTAGTTATTAAGGGGATATAACAAGGTATATTACAGTGGTTCCTCATGGACTACAAAAATTTTTACCTGTGATAGCAAATAAAGGATATTTCATTTCATATCTAATTGTATACTTAAATAATAAATATAATATATTAAATATATCTTAATCTTAATATATATAAATCTCGTGTCAATGTTTGTCCTCAATGGACTCCTAAACCACTTAACCGATTATAATAAAATTCGCACACCATGTGCAGTTCGATCCAACTTGAGAGATAGGATAGTTTACTTCCTCCCACGGGACCGGGAACTACGCGGGTGAAACCGCGGGGCACAGCTAGTTATATTATAAAGAGTAAAAATTTGTTTGTAAGGAATAGGCAATGAAACTACTGAACCGATTTCTAAAATTCTTTCACCATTAGAAAGCTACATTCACCCTGAGTAACATAGGCTATATTTTATCCCTGTATTGCCATGGGAATGGGAACTACGAGGGTAAAACTGCGAGACGCCGCTAGTCCTACATAAAATGTTTCTTTTATAAATACATATATTTTATTACTAGCAGCGCCCCGTGGTTTCACCCGTGTAAATATAATACAGCCTATGACACTCCGGGGTAATGTGGCTTTCCAATAGTGAAAGAATTTTTGAAATGGGACCAGTAGTTTCGGAGCCTATTTGTTACAAACAAACAATCAAATCTTTCCTCTTTATAATATTAGTTTAGAAAAAAGACATGGCACAAATTTTCTGTACTAATCCCACTAAACTCACAAGCAGTTTGTTGGCCATTAGTGTGAAAGTTTGCGATTGGATGGTTCCTTAGTGTGAAAGTTTGCGTTTGGATGGTTCCTTAGTGTGAAAGTTTGCGATTGGATGGTTCCCTAGTGAGAAAGTTTGCGATTGGATGGTTCCTTAGTGTGAAAGTTTGCGATTGGATGGTTCCCTAGTGAGAAAGTTTGCGTTTGGATGGTTCCTTAGTGTGAAAGTTTGCGATTGGATGGTTCCCTAGTGAGAAAGTTTGCGATTGGATGGTTCCTTAGTGTGAAAGTTTGCGATTGGATGGTTCCCTAGTGAGAAAGTTTGCGTTTGGATGGTTCCTTAGTGTGAAAGTTTGCGATTGGATGGTTCCCTAGTGAGAAAGTTTGCGATTGGATGGTTCCTTAGTGTGAAAGTTTGCGATTGGATGGTTCCCTAGTGAGAAAGTTTGCGATTGGATGGTTCCTTAGTGTGAAAGTTTGCGATTGGATGGTTCCCTAGTGAGAAAGTTTGCGATTGGATGGTTCCTTAGTGTGAAAGTTTGCGATTGGATGGTTCCCTAGTGAGAAAGTTTGCGTTTGGATGGTTCCTTAGTGTGAAAGTTTGCGATTGGATGGTTCCCTAGTGAGAAAGTTTGCGATTGGATGGTTCCTTAGTGTGAAAGTTTGCGATTGGATGGTTCCCTAGTGAGAAAGTTTGCGATTGGATGGTTCCTTAGTGTGAAAGTTTGCGATTGGATGGTTCCCTAGTGAGAAAGTTTGCGATTGGATGGTTCCTTAGTTTGTTACTCTTTTACATAAAATCAACTGCATAGAAAAATTGTTATCCCTCAAAATTAACACTTACGAGTAAAACTTCTGGACACAGCAAATATTGTAATGTTGAAAATTTTTTCAGGATCTGAAATCTACTCGCTCGAGATGAGTAAGACCGAGGCGCTCACTCAAGCTATTAGAAAGTCAATTGGTATCCGTATCAAGTAAGTTAGAATGCTTCCTAATGTTGCAAATGTATCAAGAGTTTAAGATCCCATTGCATGGCAAAGACATTGATGAAGAAAACAGTCGCTTGACTACACCTTGAGCAAGCTATATTGGAAAATGTAAAAAAGAACATTTTTGGTCAAAATTTGTTTTCTTTGCACAAATAATGTGTATAGTAAAAAATATACAGTTCATACCTATAAATAATTATTTTCTTTTCTTTCTTCGTCACAGAGAAGAATCTGAAATCATCGAAGGTGAAGTAGTAGAGGTGGTTGTCGAGAGGGGGGCAGGCGGGGGCGGAGCCCGAGTGGGCAGACTCACGCTGAAGACGAGCGACATGGAGACCAACTACGACATGGGCAGCAAGATGGCCGACGCACTGCTTAAAGAGAAGGTAGTTATACAAAAGATTGATGGATTAATGTCTTTTAAAATACAGACACAGAGAAAAAAATTTAAATCGGTTCATTAGTTTCGGAGCCTATGCGTTACAAACAAACAAATTTTTCTTTATAATATTATACTAGCTTTTTCCCGCGACTTCGTCCGCGTGGAATAATGACTTCCGGCAGAATTTGGGTTCTTCCCTCTTCTCTCCCCCTAGGGGGGTTCTTTCCAAAAATCCTTACTTAGTGGTAGCCTACTCCCCCCAACAAACACACATGCCAAATTTCAGCTCTCTACGACCAGTAGTTTCGGCTGTGTGTTGTCAGTCAGTCAGTACATCACTCAGTAACGGAAGAGTTTTATACACCCCTATTTTGAATTCGAGATACTTAATCACACAGCTAATGTAAACGACGGGCGACAATATAATAGTGAAGTTAGTTTTTTTCTTTTGCTTTTATTTAAAAAGTTATGATAAGTCAAAGTTTTTCAAAATCCCGCCGAATTTTTTTGTTATTCTACACTGAACAACCGGCGAACGCTGCGATACACAGCTGAGCGCGGTCGTCGACCCGAGCCGTCACAGAATACTTGATAACTAGTGTGCCGTCTGGTAATACGGCATTTATTTAGTATTTTTTAATATCTTTAAAAAATACTAAATAAATGCCGTATTAGTAATCGACTATCATATTTGATATTTTTATTGGATATATGGATTCAGTTACTGCTACAGATATTCTGATTTTAATAAGTCCCGTAATTTCAAAATAGGGGTGTATATTATAAGTATAGATTAAAAAGCTCATGTTTGTTATTGTTACAGGTGCAAGCCGGTGACGTGATAACTATAGACAAAGCGACAGGGAAAATTAACAAGTTGGGCAGAAGTTTCGCCCGAGCGCGCGACTATGACGCTACAGGTAATAATAATAAGAATCATTTTAATATAGCTGTTTGTCTGGTCTTTACATATTCTTATTGCTGTCTGTCCGCTTCGATGTTTTAAACTACTCAATGGATTTTAATGTAGTTTCTGAAATAGATAGAGTGATTCAAGAGGAAGGTTCCGTATTTAATATCTACAATTTAATAATATCAAGAAAAGCTCTATAAGTCACTCGTCAATAACATAACATAATTATTCACTCCATCATCTCATTACAGTAACTGACCCCTAACTAAGTTCGTAACTTGTATCTAGGGTATCAGAAACTACACACACACTTATTCACACACACACACAGACCGAGACAAACGTTTGTGGTTCACACAAATATTACCCCGCATGGGAATCGAACCCGCATTCTTGCGGATGGCAGTCCGGCATGATGACCACTCTGCCATCGAGGTCGCCAATAATAAGAAAACAATCAAAAAGTCACAGTTTGATAACAGGTGTTATTATGTGGCTAATTGCGGTGAAATAAGATTGCCATTACAAGTGCTTTATTTGAAATATATGTAATATTGTTTTCAGGCCAACAAGCCCGCTTCGTGCAATGCCCCGAGGGAGAGCTCCAGAAGCGGAAGGAAGTGGTCCACACGGTGACGCTGCATGAGGTCGACGTCATCAACTCCAGAACGCACGGCTTCTTGGCTCTGTTCTCTGGTGAGTGGTTGAGCGAGCGAGCAGAGCGAGCGAAATGTTCACATTTCAATAAAATGTCTAGAGGCCACATTTTTTTACCGATCCTGACGAAATTTGCCAAATGTGTTCCTTGATCCATTGATTTAAAAGGATTTTTTTTATCAACCTGTATTGTCCCAGTGCTGGGAAAACCTCCCCCCACCCGTCCCTGTCCCTAGCCTCCACTAAAACCTCCCCACCCGTCCTTGTAATTTTATGTATAGGTCTTATTAAAACGATGTTATTATTTAATTGCCACCAGGTGACACGGGCGAAATAAAGTCCGAGATCCGCGAGCAGATAAACAGCAAGGTGGCGGAATGGCGCGAGGAGGGGAAAGCGGAGATGATACCCGGAGTGCTGTTTATTGATGAGGTAGGTAACACGTCATCTCATTACAGTAACTGACCCCTAACTATGTTCGTGACTTGTATCTAGGGTATCAGAAACTACGCACTCATACACACACGCAGATCGAGATAAACATTCGAGGTTCACACAAATATTCACACCGCACGGGAATCGAACCCGCAACCTTAGGGATGGCAGTCCGGCATGGTGACCACTCTCGTGCCTTCACAATCCAGCCCCCCTAGCATGACTGTGCGTGTTAAAATATATCGACACCACGATATAATATCGATTTCGCGAGCATGACCAAATGAATTATCCGGCTCTCACTAACATAAAATATTCTCCCCAGGCACACATGCTCGACATAGAATGCTTCTCATTCCTCAACCGAGCGCTCGAATCGGAAACAGCTCCAGTAGTGATGATGGCGACCAACCGCGGCATCACGCGCATCCGCGGGACCAGCTACATGAGTCCCCACGGGATACCGCTCGATCTCCTGGACAGGATGATCATAGTACCCACCACGCCGTACTCCCACCAGGATCTCAGGGAGATACTTAATATTAGGTGAGTAAAAACAAGGATTTAAGGCACAGGCACCGCAGACCGCAAACTGCAACCGCAGACCGCAAGCGACAACACTAAAGAATAGTAATAAGAATAGAGTGTTACTTAGGGGGCGTCCATTAATAAGGTAAGGTGTTCTAGGGGGGAGGGGGTCAAGCTAAATCTTCCCAAATCTCACTTAGGGGGGAGGGGGGGTCTTGGCAAATATCACATAATTTTTTTTCTCACAGAAAACGGTGTAAAATTGCGTGAAAAAATATTTCTAGAATAAAACATGGTCAAATCTGAGAAAATAGTATTTGTCGTATTCATCCGAACTTCGCAGAGCAATGAAGTGGCGCTCGATTCTTTTTCTTAATAATCCAACACGTTTACAGTTCAAATAGAAGTTTTGAAGAATCTCGCGTGTGATTAGGGGAGGGGGGAGTTAAGGAAAATCTTACGATATCTCACCAAGCGGGGAGAGGGGTCGAAAAATTGACAAAAACGCCTCACGTAATTAATGGACGCCCCCTTATCTTATCACTGTATCCAACGGGTCCATATTGGCTCACCTAAAGTTCTTTACCCGAAAATGTTTTTCCTAACTATTTGTAGTCCGAATGATCATTCTTCCTAAAAAAAATCATCCTAAAGTTTTAATTCATACTATTTGTAGTGCTACCGACGATGCTCATAACACTGATGTGTCCGAAAATTTTAATTACTAACATCATTAATGTAAATATATTTAAACTCCTACTGTTTTTTATCATAACGCTTTTATCCCTAAACATACTTACCATAATATTTTCACTCATGCTCAGAAAGAAACATTTACCAAGTGTAATAAAAAATATATACGGGTAGAAGATGATATTTATAGTTTTAATGATTATTATACGACTCGTTTACGGTTATGCTTATGGCCTGGGAGTTTACCATAACCATAACTAAAGAACCAATTCGGTTCTGGCACTTCGCCGGCCGCTGCCGCGGCACGCTCGCTACGTTCGCTCGGCTCGTGCGTTAGGGTCACAGTTCTAACATAACCTAAACCAATAATTAGGAATAGGACCGATTCGTTACTGGAACTTGACTGAATGATTGGAGCAGGACTCTGGTTTTGCTCGCTCGGCTCGTGCGTTATATGGTATACCTACATGTTATGTAAAAACAAAGTTACGAAAAATTTATGTATATAATATTGATTATAATAAATAAAAATAAATCTAAACAAAAAAGATATGATTTTGAATAATAGTATGAACGATGGTTATGTTGAGAAAATATAGGAAAACAAATGTTTCGGAATTAAAACATTAGTGACAAAGATTTTAGGAGTTGCGATTGTTAGGATAAAAAATGTTAGGAAGAAAATTTTCGGATTTCCAATTATCGGAGTTGAAATTTTAGGTGAACTTTGGCGCACCCGTATCCAACACCACACTATGTACTACCTTTATTCGCATAATTCGCAATAATAAATGAATTGAATACTTTTCTATCAACGTCTATGAAAGATCGCGTCGCGACTGCAGACAGCAGTGTAGCCGCGCTCGGAATCAATTTCATAGACGTTCATGGAAACAAGTGTTGTCGCTTGCAGTTTGCGGTCTGCGGCCCGACTTGGAATAGGGTAGTTGACTAAAAAAAAAAATATTATTCCGTCTTATAGATTTCCAAAAAATATTGGACACGTATTTTTTAATTTTCCATGTAAACAAATAATTAAGACGATACAGTGCATCGTGTGTGTGTGTGTATATCTGTCTGTCTGTGGCATCATAGCTCCCGAACGGATGAACCGATTTCAATTTAGTTTTTTTTGCATTAAAGGATACTTACGTGCGAGTGTTGTTAGACATGTTTGATGAAAATCGGTTGACCCGTTTAAAAGTTATGGGGGATTTGAAAGTAATTGTGTTGGGGTTTTTTTTTACAAAAATTTTAATAATTGAAGTATTCTTCATCAATAACTTGTTTTCTTCTAGATGCGAAGAGGAAGACTGTCAGATGTCAGGCGATGCTTTAACAGTGCTGACGAGAGTTGCCACTGAGACGTCGCTCCGGTACGCCATACAACTGATTACTACGGCTTCGCTCGTCGCCAAGCGGAGGAAGGCTAATGAGGTGATACATATTTAATGTAGTGGTAATACATATTATTGACTAGGTTTCCGCCGCGGTTTCGACCGAATTTATACAGGATTTTACATGGTAAAAATGAAAAAAAAAGTTTGGATGAAAATATATCATACTAGTGTGATTCCACAAGCGTAGTTCCCGTTCCCGTGGGAATTTCGGGATGAAAATAGATGTTGGCCGATTCTCAGACCTACTGAATATGCTCACAAAATTTCATGAAGATCGGTCAAGCCGATTCAGAGGAGTATGGGAACGAACATTGTGACACGAGAATTTTATATATAAGACTAGCAGTGCCCCCCCGGGTTTTACTCGCGTAGTTCCCATTCCCGTGGGATTTCAGGGATAAAATATAGCCTATGTCACGCACTGATAAATTAGCTTTCCATTAGTGAAAGAATTTTTGAAATCGGTCCAGTAGTTTCGGAGCCTATTCATTACAAACAAACAAACAAATCTTTCCTCTTTATAATATTAGTATAGATTAGATGATTTTCATACATACCTACAATCAAGGTCATCCAATAAAAAACTCAATTAAGTAAATTAAGTATTATTTTTACCATAAGTTAGTTTAGTAAATGATGTGTCCAAATGAAGGAACTTAACCATCAAATATTTGTGTGAACCACAAATGTTTGTCTCGGTCTGGGTGTGTGTGAATGAGTGTGTGCGTATTTTGTGATACCCTAGATACAAGTTACGGACTCAGTTAGGGGTCAGTTACTGTAATGAGATGATGGAGGGAATGATTATATTATGTTAAATATCAATGTTCCAGGTAAGCATGGAAGACGTGAAGAAGGTGTACTCCTTATTCCTGGACGAACATCGCTCGGAGCAGTTCTTGAAGGAATACCAGGACGAGTTCATGTTTAATGATGGCGGCGGAGGTAAGAAATAATACTTGTGTGTGTGTGAATGAATGTGTGCGTAAAGCCCGGTTGTAATTCACATGAAATATCGTACGTTGACCTGTAGCTATCTATCTCTGTCGCACCTGCGTAAATTATAATGCGTCCCGCTCGCCATTGCATCCGTGCGAGCGGGACGCATTATAATTTACGCAGGTGCGACAGATATAGATAGCTACAGGTCAACGTACGAGATTCTCTGTGAATTACAACCGGACTTTAAGATATAAAATGTTTTAGTATATAATTCACCGCTGTATTACAACTGTTAACGGAACCGCAAACCTATAAAACCAGCCCCCCTAGCATGACTGTGTGTAATAAAATATATCGACACCACGAAATAATATCGATTTCGCGAGCATGACCAAATAAATTATGGCGTGGTACGATGATAAATTTAAATATGGCGGCTATATTTATTATATTTTGACAGTTGGATACCGATAAATAGCTATATCGATTTCGCGAGCATGACCAAATGTCATAAAATTTATTACGTGGTAAAATTAAATATGGCGGGTATTTTTATAGCCCTAGCCTAGCCCGGCAGAGCTTTAGTTTCAATTAAAGAATTATTTTTTTGTTTTCTTTTTACAGATGCTCCCCAGCTAATGGAAGTCACTCAGTAAACCAAAATCTCATAATTTGCATCAAGTCTCCATTCCAGTACAAAAATTTAAATAGTATGACTATTTTCATTTATCCAATGAGCGTATTTGTTCGACCAATCTTTATTTAGGTCGAAAAAAAATCCTGAGTAACTAAGTTATTGAGTCACAATCGTTTCTGTGCCGGTGCCAGCGTCGCTGTAATCGCATCTTTTGGTTGTCAGTTTATTGAAAATGTATCCAAATGACATTAGAGTCACAATGACAATAGTAGCTTCCAATTTTGGCCGCTAGAACAGAAAAGATTGTGGCACTTTAAACAGTAGATTTGAGTCATTAAAATTGTGAACTAATTTTCTGATTTATTAATTTGTTTTATTAAGATCAGAGCGATCGTTTAAGTTTCCGAATGTAATGTTAAGTTAGTTTAAGATTTTTACAGTAAAAATATGATAATTCAATTGTGTTTTATTTTTGTAAATTAGACCTTATGTTTTTGAAGATAAGGCTCAGTTTTAGGTCTCGCTTAGGGTTATTTCAATTGTCGAAATCGTTTTGCGTTGCACGTATTGCGAACGTACGTTTTATCATACAAAACGCCCACAGTGGCCGCAGCTGTACGGCCTAAATTGAAAGAGCCCATAAATAAATAAGAAAAAAATGGGCGTAGGTCACGTTGTGTTACAACGTATAGAACACTCCCCGTACAAAAAGCCACGACAAAAAAAATATACACTGTCTAGTATTTTTCATATTTATTTTATACCTAAACATGTGTATTTTGGGACCCTCAATCCCAAAATATCAATTGGATTATTATATTCATGGAATTTTTATTTCCAAATCAAATTAAATAATTCAATTCTTGTTTACGGCTTCTGTAGACTTAAGACTAAAACTTTGCAGAAAAAAAATCGATTAAAAATTCAATTCTTATTTAATCATCGATTAAAAATAATCGACTAAACACAAAATTGAATGTCAATGTCACAATGCCAGTACTGTCAAATGTCAATTCTGTCTGTTAGAGTGCTGCCATCTGCTGCGCCATCGATTTTAGTATTCATTCCGATTTTATTCTGCGTTACAAAATTTTCAAGTGAAAAATCAATTAATTAACAAAATGTTCGGCATCAGGAACCTTGTCAGGGCGAACCAGCAGGTCTTCAAATGCGCTGCTGCCCAACAGCGTAACATGAGCGTTGTCGCTATTCCCGCTAGGAAGAAAGTTAGCAAAGGGGTATGTTACTATTTTTCATCATAAAACCTTATTTCTACTATAACCTCTGGCCTTTTGGTATTAAAACACTAATTAAATGCAATATCAACATATTTTTCTTAGTTTTATGTTGAAGTTGGAGCTCTATAAAAAGTTTTTTGTTATTTTGTAAGTTACGTAATTTTTATGCCTAGATAGGTTATCTGCCGTAGATTTGTGTTTCTTATCATAATCTAACCTAAATTCAATCAATATTGATAATGAAGTACCTAGATTTATTATATCTTCAATCTCATTTTAAAATACCATATTAAAATGATCATTAACATAGCAATAAATAGTAAATAAATCGTTTTAAAACCAACAAGAACTAAAATCAAAATACTATGACAAGAATTACAGCATTTGTAATCATAACTATTTTAAGTCATGATAATAAAAAAAGCATTTAGTCTGGGTGTGTGTGTGAATGAGTGTGAGCGTAGTTTCTGATACCCTAGATACAAGTTACGAACTTAGTTAGGGGTCAGTTACTGTAATGAGATGATGGAGTGGATGATTGTGTTATGTTATTGAAATATGATTATCCATTGTTTAATTTCCATGGTATTGTACACAGACTTGTTTACGAATTCCAAAAACAAAGTGTACTTTTTATTTTAAGTACTTACGTATTTCTATCATTTGATTTGCAATTAGCCTTTTTTGTTAGTTATATTGAAAGATGAGAAGAGAAAATCATAATAATTATTATATTTTATATATTACTATCGGCGCCCCGCGGTTTCTCCCGCGTAGTTTCCGTTCCCGTAAGAATATGGGGATAAAATTATGCTAAACCTTCCCACTGAATCACTCTATCTATTAAAACAAACCGCATCATAATCCGTTGCGTAGTTTTAAAGATCTAAGCATACATAGGGACAGAGAAAGCGACTTTGTTTTATACCATGTAGTGATATAAATATTTCAATGTGTTTCCCAACCTCTACATTAATTTAAGTGGTCAGTTTTCCTCAACTAGACCTCCCTAATTTTCCTTTTTGCATGTTATTATATTATTCGATAAACTTAACTTTTTATTTCATGTATTTTAACTTGTAGACTTGCAGGCTAGCTAAGATAATATAAGTAAAACAATGTCTATTTGTGACTTTTTCACGGCTAAACTACTGAACTAATTGACTTGAAATTTGGTACAGGGGTAGCTTATGGTCCGAGGAAGGACATAGGCTATGTTTTATCCCGAAATTCCCACAGGAACTATGCGCGGGGTACAGCTAGTATTATATAATGTATTAAATATAATCTATCGCCATCAAAATATTTTATTATTATTCTAAAATAAATTCAAATTGTTCCAGGAAATGATTGTCCTCGGTTCCCTAATGGTGATCGGATGGAGCATAGTCCCTGCCTGGGTACTTGTCAACATCAAGAAGTACAGAGACCACGAATAAATAGTATTGTCTTGAGAAAATTGTAGTGTTACTGTATAAAATGTTAATTTAATCATCAATTGTTGTTTTATTTGATAGTTTAATTTAATAATTAGCTAGGAATATATCCTAGTTTTTGTCAATAAATGGGATATTTACTAAAGAAAAAATGGAATAGTAGTTCCTGAGATTGTCGAGTTCAAATAGACAAACTCTTGTCTCTTTTTAGTATTAGGATAAACGTTTGAACAGACAAGTAAACTTTTTTGTTAGGCGGCCCCTAGACGATCAATAATATTGCGCAATATTACGAATTGATGCAAAGCATCTTTCAATCTTATTGTACAATAAAATGTATTGCACAATGTTATTGTAAGTCTAGGGCCCGCTTTAGAATAGATAATTGAGCATTTATAAAACCACATCAGAGCAAGGCTCTTATGATTGAGAGAACTCATACAATCAACCGAAAAGTATAGTGCCTAGTTGATTATAATGATCTTTTTATAAATATGAAAAAAGGCAAAATAATTGATAAACATTTGTAATCAAATATTTTATTTACAATAAACAAATAATAACAAAATTATAAACACAATTAAAAAAACATTAATATCCGAACCACAGACAAACAATACTAACAACTGTCAATAATGGCGCCGATTTAGCCAACATGGCGGCGCTCCTTCCTATTGGCGCGCATTCGTTTACAAGCCATTCATATTCGTCGTTATATCCTCTTTCTTGTAATATCGGTCCAATCGTCGATAAAACTCTTGCGTGGTAATCGTTTATGTATTTAATCTGGAATAAATAAGATATTGGATTATTTATTTGCAGTAGACTAGCGGCCCGCTGCTGAAAGACCGCGGGTGCAATTTTCCAACCATTTTCGGTATCATTACTTTTTAGAATCTAATTTTCTAAACTGGTTCGAACCTAGAAGTATTACAAAATCACAGTTGTGTCGACATCTACACGCCACATAAGAACTAAGTACTAACAGCGACATCTATCCGCAACTGTGGGAAATAAACTGAAGAGTCCTGAATCGCGCAAGCGAAATTTACAGCGCAATTGACTATGTATACGAGAGCCCGACTACAACCGTCGAGCAGCTGCCCACCAGACATAACACCCGTCTGGTCGGAGGATCCTCCCTTTTCAAATGGAGACTCTTACCCCATACACTCTTCTAAGTACTTTAGATTACTTATATAATAAGTACGAATTAATCGTACGAATTTTCTTCAGAAATTTTCTTATTGGGGTCGGTTTTTAGTTTAACCAGATTTATTTTATTTTACATGTCCCGCAGTTATACTATCCTATCTACATACATAAAAACCTTCCCCTTGAACTATTTGTTGAAGAAAACTGCATTAAAATCCGTTAAATAGTTTATAAGATTTAGGGCCTGTTTCACCATCTTTAAGTCCGAGTATCTACTCACATGTTTTGTCTTTGTCACTTGACATAAAGTAAGAAAGAGACAAAACTAACTTTACTTGTTGAGTAACTTTACTTGAAGGTTGTGAACTAGGCCTTTAAGCGAACAGACATGGTAAGCGACTGCTTACTATATTAAAAGAAAACTATGAATGTATCTATAATTAAATTACCTCGAAATCAGTCAATATGCTAACATCCAAGATGGAAGTCTGGTGAGGGGCTAGTGATATGGTGTAGAAACCAACTGCGCCGCGGCCCTCGAAATCTGACACTATAGTTTCAGCCTGGAAAGAAATAATATCGTATATTACACTAGCTCCGCCCCACGGTTTTACCCGCGTGGAACCTTATCCCGTGGGGATTTGGGGATAAAAAGTATCCTATGTGTTATTCCTAGTTATAAGGAACATCTGTACCAAATTTAATCTAAATCGATACAGTAGTTTTTGCGTGAAAGTGGAACAAACATCCAAACTCACAAACATCCACACTCACAAACATTCGGCTTTATAATATTAGTAGGATGATATTGACAATACTAGTTCAAATTTTGGCCACCAGATCAGGGTCCCTATTCTCTAACTATTAATCTGTGAAAATGCTACTTAATTGTATTTTAATATCACCATTATGGCCGTTTTTTTGTCATTTGTTGTCATTTTGATATTCTCTTAGTTAAAACTACTCCGCTGACTCAATGGCTCCATAAAACTTAGATGGTTGTCATGGAAACAGTATTCTGAAGTTTATTTGACAAAAAAACATGAATTTTGATGCATATCAAACAAAGACCACTGAGACACCATAGCCATATGAATAAATTTTAGCAGTTTTCTGACACTCTCGTTATGGTGCCTCAATATCGACATATTGTCTGATCAATAATGTCAAATTGCAGACTTAGGCCCCTGTTATGTTTGCGGCACTATAATGTATTTTATAAGTTAAGATAAAACTTACCATAATGTGATCAGCCTGTGACGTAACTTCGATCGTTTCGACGACGTCTTCATGACGGATACCATATTCGCCTACTTCGTAAAAACCGGGCTCTGAAACATAAATGCTGATTAAATGGATGCTACGAGTCCCGCGCTTGACCCTACGAGTCCCGTAACTGACGCTACGAGTCTCGTGAATGATGCTACGAGTCCTATACACCCCTATTTTGAATTCGAGATACTTAATCACACAGCTAATGTAAACGACGGGTGACAAAATAATAGTGAAGTTAGTTTTTTTCTTTTGCTTTTATTTAAAAAGTTATGATAAGTCAAAGTTTTTCAAAATCCCGCCGAATTTTATTGTTATTCTACACCGAACAACAGGCGAACGCTGCGATACACAGCTGAGCGCGGTCATCGACCCGAGCCGTCACAGAATACTTGATAGCTAGTGTTCCGTCTGGTAATACGGAATTTATTTAGTATTTTTTAAAGATAAATCGACTATCATTGTTGATATTTTTATTGGATATATGGATTCAGTTACTGCTACAGATATTCTGATTTTAATAATGCCCGTAATTTCAAAATAGGGGTGTATATCTAATGCATTTAATTCTGTGACTGATTAGTAGCTTGCTACGATCAGTGACTTGCTGCGATCAGTAACTTGCTACGATCAGTAACTTGCTATGAATTATGACTTGCTACGATCAGAAACTTGCTACGATCAGTGGCATGCTACGATCAGTAACTTGCTACGATCAGTGACTTGCTACGATCAATGGCATGCTACGATCAGTGACTTGCTACGATCAATGGCATGCTACGATCAGTGACTTGCTACGATTAGTGACTTGCTACGATCAGAAACTTGCTACGATCAGTGACTTGTTCATTGGACTGGATATAGGGGATTATTGTTATGATTACCGTTGCTGTAGACCATGCGCGGGCGGACCCCGGGGTCGTTGGCGGCGGCCCCCGACAGGATCCAGGCGGGCCCCTCGTGCACGTTGAGGAAGTGTCCCAGCCCGTGGCCTGTGCCATGCCCGTAGTTTAGTCCCGCGTCCCACAGGTGCTTGCGGGCTAAGACCTCTATTGTATGGCCCTGGAAATTGGAATTAAATAGTTATAACTACAACTAAACCACAATGTTGTTCGCACACTATGTTGAATATTGAAAGATATTATAAGTTGGGAAATGATAATTTGGGAAATGATAATTTGTGAAATGATAATTTGTGAAATGATAATTTGGGAAATGATAATTTGTGAAATGATAATTTGTGAAATGATAATTTGGGAAATGATAATTTGTAAAGTGATGAGTAGGGAAATGAGAATTTGGGAAATGATAATTTGGGAAATGATAATTTGGGAAATGATAATTTGGGAAATGATAATTTATGATATGATAATTTGGGAAATGATAATTTGTGAAATGATAATTTGGGAAATGATAATTTGTGAAATGATAATTTGGGAAATGATAATTTGTGAAATGATAATTTGTGAAATGAAAATTTAAAAAAAATGTGAAATGATAATTTGGGAATTGGTAATTTGGGAAATGATTATTTGGCAAATTATAATTCTGGTAGTGCTCACCAGGATGCCTGAGGGAAACACAGCAGTGCCGAGGTTGATCTGCCCCTTGAGCACGCGCGTGAAGGCATGTACTTGTGCACGCGTGGGAGTGCCCATGTGACGCGTACGCGTTATGTCTGTTGTGCCGTCCCTGTGGAAAATGGTGTATTATTTAGTAGTATAAGCTTCGATTCCTAGGAGTAATTCTATGTAATCTTGAGTAGATAGACACTAGACGAGAACATCATCACATGCGTCCTTGATCAGGTTCGCCTACCAATTTCATGTGAACCTTATGTAATTAGCTGTTTTTGAAGCCGCGCCGTCCCGACCCGTTGTCCCCGGCGACCTTAAAAATTCTTACTCAAAAATTTCGCTATGGACAGTAAGATGTATTTTGATATTACGAAATGATTTAATAATAATATAGCCTTTTATTCAGATCTCTTAATTAATTACAATATTGATATACATTTACAAAAAAATAACACTTCACTGAAACTTAATTACTGTTTATACTAATATATGTTGCTTGGTTATCTTTCCTAGATCTGTTTCGCAGTTGGCAAAGGCCTCCTCCAACCTTTTCCATTCGCTCCTTTCTTGAGCCACTCTGTTCCACATGACTCCCGCTACTCTAATGTCATCGTCCCACCTTTTCTGCGGTCTACCTCTCTTCCTTTTACCTTCTCTCGGGTACCACCGTGTCACTCTTTTGCTCCGTTAGTCGGGCCTTCTTATAAAATTATTTAACTCCTCATAAAATTTTCATACCGCGGCAAATATGAAAATCGATTCGTCGAAAGCATAAATAAGCTCCAAAAAGTTTGTCGAAAGGGTTAGTCATATCCAAAAATAATAATTAATGTCAATACTCACATGTACTGCCCTCCCGAGTCAACTAACAACATATCGTTCCCTGTGATGACCCTCTGCGGTCCCTCTCGGTCGGGCTTGTAATGTATGATGGCTCCGTTCTCGCCAGCACCCGCTATCGTCGCGAACGATGGACCCATAAAGTGTTGTTCGTCACTGGAAATACAAGAATAAATAAAAAAAAACCCTTTAAAAACAAGCTTTTTTTTTAGCTTTTATTGCATTGTCAAGGGACTCACATAAGTATGCCAACAGCTCAATCTGATAACCAGAAGTGGTCGAGATATGGCTTGCAAGATTTGATTACAGACAACGGGACACGTGAAACTAAATTAAAGCTTGTAATAAAGTGGAATAAGTACGGTATTGATTCGATACTTTCTCTCTCTCTCTAACTCGTGTCATGATATTAGTACAGTGAAATGGCCTGAATTAATTGAAGTAATTTTGGGATGAAAAATATCAGTTAGGTGTCAAGAAGGTTAGTCGTTACGGGTAGTAAGAGCCCACAAAAGTATAACGTTTGGTTTAACCAAAAAATGTCGCCCTCTGGGTTGTGAAGGTCTGATGGCATTCGCTTCACTGTTTAAACTGAAAACCGACCCCAAAATAGATATGGGATAAGGGTTCGGAAAGAGAAAGAGGTGTCAAGAAGGTATTTTAATCCGAAACTTTGTAAACCCATTACAGATCTCGCACTACTGCGACGTTATATTACCAATAGTTTCGTTGGTAGTCATACGAATCCAGTTTCGGAGCAATTTACGAATTTAGTTTCGTACCAAAGTTTCGTAGGTGATCGTACGTAGCCAGTTTCGTAGACAAAACTAATTTCATGATACTAATTTCGCAGATAAAACTACAAAACTAATTTCGTAGCAATAGATTCGTAGAAGAACCTACGAAACTAACTCTATTCGTAGAAACGATCCCGTAGTTGGCCAAACCGTTCTCTACACTACCTTTAGGTGTCCTAACCCTTCTCAGGTTATACGTCACCTTCTCAACTCTTCTAGCTTGTCAGAGAGCTGTACTTCAGTGACGTTGACCCCCGAGTTCACTTGTTGATGAACCCAGTACCGACCTCGCACTACTGCCTACGATCTACGAAACTAGTTTCAGCGTAATCATTTCGTACATAGACTTATGAATATAGTTTCGTAGCAATAGATTTGTAGATGGACCTAATGTAGGACCTAGTGACGTAGCAATAATTTAGTAGTTAATCTAAACCTTACCTTCGTAACACGAACTGGTTTCGTAGCAATATTTTTTCTATATTTATAGACTAGCGGCGCCCCGTGGTTTCACTCGGGTAGTTCCCGTTCCCGTAGGAATATGGAAATTAAATTATGCTAAAAACCTTGCCACTGAATCACTCTATCTATTAAAACAAACCGCATCAAAATCCGTTGCGTAGTTTTAAAGATCTAAGCATACATAGGGACAGAGAAAGCGACTTTGCTTTATACTATGTAGTGATTACCTACGAAACGATATCTACGAGACTACGATACCATTCGTAGCAACAATTTCGTAGTTAATCTAACTTCTCTAATTACCTTCGTAGCTCTTCTAGCTTGTCAGAGAGCTGTACTTCAGTGACGTTGACCCCCGAGTTCACTTGTTGATGAACCCAGTACAGACCGCGCACTACTGCGACGCCATCTTTGATGTGAGCGCGGCGGAAACCCTGAAATAGTTTTTTAGAATAACAGGTTTTTATTGTGTTTAAAATATTTTAAATCATTTAACTGTCTGTCTCATGTTTCTAATGAATGTCGATTTTAGTAAACATAAGTGAATTTTTCAAGTTGATCAGGGCCGAGCCGCCCATATGTGCGATGTGTGCGGCACACACAGGCGCCAAGACAATATGGGCGCCGCGGCCGCCATCAAAATTATTTTTGTTACACCACAACAAGATATCCATAGGTGGGGGGATGTAAATATGGTAATATGGGAGACCATATTACCATATTTTCATCCCCCCACCTCGTATTTCTAAATTTTCGATATCTGGGAGTAAAAGCCGTTTTAATCTAAAGAGCGCAACCCCCAAAAAAGAGGCGCTTCATAGGTTTCGCACACACAGTGAAAAAGAGGCGCTTCATAGGTTTCGCACACAGGCGCTGTGGGAGGTCGGCTCGGCCCTGAAGTTGATTGGTATAATACTGTCTCGATGTCTTTGAAGAATACTAATTGCAAAGAGAAAGTAACTGCATCATTCTATTTTTGTAAATCATTACCCTTACTTAGGAATCGATCCCTGTAAAAGAGAGATTACACCATGCACATAACACGCGACGTTTTTATCAGTTGTCATTTCACTAATCGTGCTCATAAAGGGAACTCCTCCTTTCGCGAGTAAATCCGCAGGACAGCTAGTATGTTATTATGTTACTAACCTCCAATTCGACTTCATTCTTGATGACCTTCATAAGCGCGACCGGTGACACGGTGGACAAAATATTCAAATTGTTAGTGTCTGCGTTCTGAAAATAAATAAATTATAGTGAAAAGAGTCTTTAAATTCGTATGAACTTATAAACCGAGAGATGGCAAGAATTTTAACAATGTGTTTGAGGCAAGCTGTAACTTTGTCCAATAACTCTCCTATACCCCAACTCAAAGGTCCAGATCTGGCTGGTGGGAAGCGGGCTAAAAAAAATCCCGAGGGTTTCAAAATGATTTTTTGAGGGCTCAAAAAATGATTTTGAGGCAATTTGAAATTTTAATATGTTGTACTTTAGTGTTGAAAGAATACAAAAAATAATATGCCAGACCATTTAGTCGGGGCTTTCTACCTGCCAGGCGATATTAGTTAGTGTTCAGTTACTATAATGAGATGATGCCGTAGCTAGGGGGTGGGCATTATGGGGCAATGCCCTACCTTGAAATCAGAATGTCCTACCTCTCTCTCACTCTCACTCAGACACTTTGATCTGTAATACATCCAAATCTGGAGGAAGTTCAATCGACTTGTTCTTCATCATTGAGGATTCAATACTTCTTAGATTGAAATAAATTATTTGTCTACGAATAGCTATTGAATGTACCTCAATTATGTTTTTTGTCGCCCTTCCTGTAACCAATGCTGCCCTGCCTCGAGTTCGACTCTAGCTACAGCCCTGAGACGATGTAGTCAATGATTATGTTATGTTACGAGTTCGATATTTGTGTGAACCACAAATTCTCGGTCTGGGTGTGTGTGTGAATGAGTGTGTGCGTAGTTTCTGATACCGTAGATACAAGTTTCGAATTTAGGGGTCAGTTACTGTAATGAGATGATGGAATGAATGATTATGTTATGTTATGTATAAGGCGTTCGTCCCAATTTCCAATTGATGTTACGATGAAATTTCATCGTGCGATTCAAATTACTATCAAATATCCGAAAGACACGCGACGGCAATTTGGACACTGAAGTGGACTAATCTTATCCATGTTCGAAAGTCATCGCACGAAGAAAACGCATTGTGCTATCGTCTTATTGCTAATTAGGACGAAACTGGCTAAAAATTGGTCTGAAATTATGATAACTTACATTTTCGACAGCTAAGTAAACCGCGTGGCTTCCATCTTCGGATAACCAGACTGTACTGCTGGGAGGCAACACATTCTGAAACGAGTGTTAAATATAGGTAATGTATTTCTACTACTGTTATTCCTTCTTCATTAATCTATACTAATATTATAAAGATGTAAAGGGCGTTTGTTAAATTGTAAGGGTTAATCTCGGGATCTACTGAACCGATTTCAAAAATTCTTTCACTAATGGAAAGCTAATTTATCAGTGCGTGACACATTTTATCCCTGTTTTCACACGGGAACGGTAACTACGCGGGTGAAACCGCGGGGCGCTGCTAGGGTTAAATATACTTACACATGTTCAGAAAGTAGGTGCATGGTATAGAAAGACTACACAGGTAGATAAAAAAAAACTGGTGTATGTTTTAAAAAAAATCAGGCGTCAAAATTTAATAAAATATTGTTTACTCTATTTTCTGGTTATTTTGTGCCGCATTATATTTTAGATAATATTTTCAAGAGGTACATTAAAGGTACATTCCTCTTGTAAATATAAGGTGACAAGAAGATGCCTGTTTCGTTCATTATCAGATACACCCGCCATTCTGACCGTCAGGACCGCGGCTCACTTTATCTTTATAATAATTCGCATTTCACAGAGGTACATTCCTTCCATGAATATTTTTTTATTATTGCAACAGTACACCCGCCATTCTGACTCACACAAATCAACTGTACTATTATAATAACTACTTACCACAATATTCCTCAAATATTCAAACACCTCCTCATAAGGCCTCGCGTCGACTTGTACTCCCTCCGATGACAAATGTTGTACAATATCGTTGGACAACACTCCCCCATTCCAGAACAATATTATGTTGTTTGTGGTCTGCAAAAGAAAATAATTGCTCTTATGTATATCTCGGTCTGGGTGTGTGTGAATGAGTGTGTGCGTAGTTTCTGATACCCTAGATACAAGTTACGAACTTAGTTAGGGGTCAGTTACTGTAATCAGATGATTGATTATGTTAATTTATATTTCTTCTTTATAACAGGAGTAGGTATTAGGGTATTAGGTATAAGTAACTTACAATATCAGCCCTGATGACAAGATAAGCAAAGAATACAGGATTGTAAGGAATGTCTGATCCTCGCAGGTTGAGAGTGTCTGGAAATAATCAAAATTTAAAATCACTACAAAGTATAAAACAAAGTCGCTTCCCGCTATCTGTCCCTATGTATGCTTATATCTTTAAAACTACGCAACGGATTTTGAAGCGGTTTGTTTTAATAGATAGAGTGATTCAGTGGGAATGTTTTTAGCATAATTTTATCCCCATATTCCTACGGGAACGGGAACTACGCGGGTGAAACCGCGGGGCGCCGCTAGTAGTATATAAAACAAAGTCGCTTCCCGCTGTCTGTCCCTATGTATGCTTATATCTTTAAAACTACGCAACGGATTTTGATGCGGTTTTTTTTCGTGGATAGATTTGATTCAAGATAAAAAAGCTGTAGTAAAATTTGACGCAAGTAAATCGTCACTACTAGAAAATCTATAAAATACTAGTGGCCCGCCCCGGCTTCGCACGGGTCTAAGTTTCCCGTTTGCTTTTCCAGATTTTTTTTACATAAGAACCTTCTCCTGTTAATAACAAACACAGCAAAAAAAGAATTAGCCAAATCGGTCTAGCCGTTCTCAAGTTATGGCGTGACAACGGGAAACGGGTTTCATTTTTATATAATACTAGCTGCGCTTCGCGGTTTCACACGCGTAGTTCCCGTTCCCGTAGGAATTTCGTGATGAAAAATAGTGGTTGGCCGATTTTCAGACCTACTGAATATGCTCACAAAATTTCATGAGAATCGGTCAAGCCGTTTCGGAGGAGTATGGCAACGAAAACTGTGACACGAGAATTTTATATATTAGATATGTAAACCTGGAAATAAATTGAAATAAGTACTACATATCTAGATAATAAATATGTACGAGTATACTTACAGGCAACATCGTCGAGAGCAGTTAGTATGAGCGCGTTCGCCCCCCGGGATCGCATTTGGGTTATCAACTCGGATATTTTCTCGCTTGATGGTCTACCTGTAAAAACATAAAATTAAAAATTTAAAAAACCCCCAACACAATTACTTTCAAACTCCCATAACTTTTAAACGGGTCAACCGATTTTCATCAAACATGTCTAAGAACACTCGCACGTATGTCCCCTTTAATACAAAAAACTAAATTAAAATCGGTTCATCCGTTCGGGAGCTATGATGCCACAGACAGACAGATACACATACACATACACGTCAAACTTATAACACCCCTCTTTTTGCGTCGGGGGTAAAAAATGGAAATTGAAAAGATTAATAGAATTGTATAAGTCGTCAGTTCAAAACCCAGCTGAGGACAAAATGTTGAATGTTACAAAATTTTTTTTTGTAAATGAAGACCTCGATGGCAGTGTTACCATGCCGGACTGCCCTCCTTTAGGTTGCGGGTTCGATTCCCGTGAGGAGTGAATATTTGTGTGAACCACAAATGTTTTCTCGGTATTTGTGTGTGTGTGTGAATGTGCGTAGTTTCTGATACCCTAGCTAGATACAAGTTACGGACTTAGTTAGGGGTCAGTTACTGTAATGAGATGATGGAGTGAATGATTATGTTATGTTATATAGCGAGTCTAGGACCGTGCTACGGTTCAGCATGGTTCTGAGTTTTAATATCAACTGAGGTACCTACTTTTTAATGTTTAACAATTTTTTATATTATGTTGTTTGAAATGGAGTGAATGATTTTATTTTCTGAGCTCTTTAATACGCATTTAAGTATTTCTCAACACTTTTCAAACTAGATATTTTTTTATTCAATTCTTACCAGTAAAAGAAGTATTTAAAGCCAAAAGCTCGTTGCTAGGTCGTTCTGGCGGTCCATCATTTAAATTCCTTCTGGCAATGTCGATAAGATTCTCAAATGTAGGTAGTAGTGTTATGTTCGCTTGGTTTAGAGCTGTCTGTAATAGAAATTGACCAATTTTAAGTTTATTAATATTTCACTACATATATGTGTGTATACACCCTTATTTTGAAAATATGGGACTTATTAAAATCAGAATATTTGTAGCAGTAACTGAATCCATATATCCAATAAAAATATCAAAAATGATAGTCGATTACTTATCTTTAAAAAATACAAAATAAATGTCGTATTACCAGACGGCACACTAGCTATCAAGTATTCTGTGACGGCTCGGGTCGATGACCGCGCTCAGCTGTGTATCGCAGCGTTCGGTGTAGAATAACAATAAAATTCAGCGGGATTTTGAAAATCTTTGACTTATCATAACTTTTTAAATAAAAGCAAAAGAAAAAAACTAACTTCACTATTATATTGTCACCCGTCGTTTACATTAGCTGTGAGATAAGGTATCGCAATTTCAAAATAAGGGTGTATATCGTATAGGAATGAATTTCAACAAGTCCCCAAAAATCTTCATTTCCGTGGATTTTTTTGTTTTTATTTTTTTTTCAAAAATAATTAGCGTTTATTATACTTCTTGATAATGTATGTATTCTTGCTTATTATCAAGCTGATTACTTAAAAAACTAACGAATAACACAAGTTTAAAAATTTCATGCCACGGTGATGAAACATGCGTGCACGGCAATGAAACAAGCGTCCACGGCAATGAAAGAACTGTCCCACGGTAATGAAAGAATCACCACGGAAATGAAAATCCATACATAAAACATTTTTTTTATATACTGACATGAGTATTATATTATCCTAACATACAATATATACACGCCTGTCTCCGAGATGGAGAGGCATACTCCCCCAGACGGGTTATCTACGCCACATCGAATGATAATAATTGATTCCTTTATAAGATTAACATAAAAACCCCTATGATAAATGGCCTAAACATTGGAAAGAATCGCTTCTGATCCACCTGCTCAAGAAGGGGTCCACGAAATTACGTGCCTTATTAGCATGCTTTCATCATACGGTCTGCCTATTAGTTTGTGTGGGTGGATATTAGACTTCTTGCGGGATCGATCGATACGGGTCGTTCTTGATTGATGCTCGTCCGATCAAATGGCGATTAATGCCGGTGTTCCCCAAGGGTTAGTACTCATTGCAACACTTTTCTTGTTGCTTATCAATGATCTGCTAAAGACCGGAACCTATGGGTATGCAAATGATTGCACAGTTGTAGAGAGTTATATATCCACCCCGCGTGCTAGTGCGGCCGAGACACAGTATTTAAGAGAGGCCATGGTCGATCACATGAACTTGTCCCTTCAGGCAGTCTCCAATTGGAGCGATGCCAATCTGGTCAAGTTCAATGCACTGAAGACCCAGGCGTGTCTTTTCTCCGCAAAGAAGACGCTGTTCGAACTGGCTCCTATTTTCCGGAGTGTATCCTTACCTATAGTGGACCACCCTGACCTTCTTGGAATAACGCTGACCTCAACCCTCAATTTTTGTTCATACATTGAGTCAAAGGCTCAACTGGCTGCAAAAAGCTAGGCGTCCTCTCAAGGTTGCGACGGTTCTTCACGCCAGAACAGCTGCTCCAACCTGATGGATCAGCTAAATATCAACTTGAGGGGTTGGAGTCCGTAGAGAAGCGTACCAAGAGGCTCATTTCGTTCCGTCCCTCGTCGACTCGAGACTCCAGAGTCTTGAGCACCGGCGAAAAGTTGCTAGCCTATAGGTTTTTTATTGGATACATTTTGGAGAGTGTGCATCGGAACTGTACCGCTTAATTCCCCCATCCCCAATCTACCAACGAACAAGCAGGGAAACAGATAAACGTCACCCATACATGGTAGATGTTCTATCTTATATATCTCTTTTTTGTCTATTTAACATTTATGGCGAATACATAAGTAGGAGAGTTCATCTATATATTATGGTGCTTGCAACAGCGTTGAAATGTCGAAAATTCGAAATATTTCAACGCAGTATAATCATAATAATATGAGTGCTAATAACCATGATAACTATAGAAACTATACAAGTAGGAGAGCCTTAAAAGGGTGGGAGGGAGTCATTACTGTTGGCAGGAACAAGATCAGCAATCTTAGATATGCAGAAGACACTACTTAGGTTGCATCCTCTGAGCACGAATTTGCTGTACTGTTCAGTAGAGTAGAACGCAAAACCGAGACAGTAGGACTTTGGGTCAACAAGTCGAAGACAAAGGTTATGGTCACTGACCGAGCTGAATAGATCACACGCACAGGAGAATCGTCAGACCTGGAATTCATGAGTAAGTTTGTATACCTAGGCGGGACGATCAGTAATTTGAGAGGTTGCGAGAAAGAGATTCGAATTTGTGTGCAGATGGGCAAGCGATAAGCAAAATGTTGATAATCTGGAATGTCCGAAACATCTCCAAACGTAACAAAGATGAGACTAATTAGATCTCAGTATTCTCGCTATTTCTATACGGCTGTGAGTCCTGGTCTGTCCACGCTGTTGATCGAAAAAAGATTAAAGCTTTCGAGATGTGGTGCTGGAGAAGGATGCCGCACATACCGTGAACAGCGAGACGTACGAATAAGTCTATTCTAGAATAACTTGACGTAAAAACAAGACTGTCTACGATATGTTACTTACGAGTCCTGAGATACTTTGGTCACATTGCCTGAAAACGGCCAGACAGCCTTGACAAGCTTGTTGTGGTGGAAAAAGTAGACCTACCCGACCTACCCGTTGGTCAAACCAGATCAAGGCAATAATAGGGCTCTCAATCACCAGCTGTGAAAAGAGCCGAAGACAGAGCGGAGTGGAACGGCTGGTACACGACTCCATTACAGTGCATCAGAACGGACACGATCTTAAGGAATCAAGAAAAAGAGCTAGAAGGAGTACAGTAAATACAAATGAGTTATTCACTGTACTTATAAGTCTTTACTTAAGTCTTTTGTCGTATTGCAGAGATATTACTTGACGAGTACTGTACTGTCAATATTCGGTACACTGTATCACAGGTAAATATGTTTTCCTTGCCTAATCATACCATGGCGATGAAAATATAAGTCACGGAAATGAAAGACCTTGCCACGGCGATGAAAGTAATTTGTTTTAAAAGACACGGCAATGAAATTTTTTTCATTGCCGTGTCATTTTTTTCATTGCCATAGCAAATATTTGCTATGGAAACCACGGAAATGAAGGCATGGCGATGAGAAACGAGTCGAAAATTTAAAATTACATAAAATCTATTAGGTATCCTAAGAACTAAACAATTCACAAATAAACAGAAGAGTATGGGCATTCTATTGAATGCTCAATCAAGAGTATAAACTTGTTCAAATATAAGTTATACCTATGCACGGCGATTAAAGAAAAAAAAGCCAGTAACAAAAATGGGATACAATTACATTTATAGCTTGAAAACGCAGGCACGTGGACACGTCCTTCCACGTCGAGCACTGAGGTGGTACTATTGGGCAACGTTTAGCACACAGAGAAGGAGACGCGAGTCTTTAGGTGGAAAAATATGTTTAAAAATGTTTTTGACATGGCGATGAAAGGAAGTTCTGGGACAAATGTTTTTCTAGTAACCATTCGTTTTATTGTTTAAATATTTGATTAAGTGTATTCCGTAAGAATACCTTTACTATCCAAGTATCATATAAAACTAGGTTTCAATGTATTCAACCAATAGGTTTTCATCAAGGAGGTATAATACACATCAAGGTGAGTTGTGGACAGACACGGCGATGAAAGATTTCTAGGTTTAACATTTTTTTCTGGAGTACCTATTAGTCCCATTAATGAAATATTTAGTGCCTCACATAGGTGACTATTTCATCTAACCAAAAAAAAAGTTTTAAACATTATAACTATATTTTTTAGTACCGATTTCATAGTTGCCACGCAAATTTAGGCGCCGGGAAATTCACTCATAGCCCTCTGGGTTATGAAGGTCTGATGTCAGTCGCTTCACGTAAAATATTGACATTCCGCCAAATCTGGTTAAACTGAAAACCGACCCCAAATAGACATGGGATAAAGGTTCGGAAAGGAAGAAGAAATATTTCACTAGATTTTTTATTGCGATGAAATAATCGACCCAGGTGATCGCATGGCAACGCTGTGCTGGGTATTGCGCTCCAGCGCAACCCGCCTGCTCATTATAGACACAGTTTACAACAAGCGAGTCACACATTCGATGGTGATTCTCGTGTGCTCAATCATTTCACTGACTACATTACCCTTCGAACTGAAACACGACAGTATTTTTTTCGCACTAAGTGTTTCGCAGCCGAATATCTGGCCATACGGGACCGACTCAGACGATTTGCAAGAATCCTACTCCGCGGGACTACTACTGTAAGTAGGTGGGTAGGTAGGTAGGTAGGTAGGTGGGTAGGTAGGTAGGTGAGTAGGTAGGAAAGTTACTACAATACAGTATTTATTTATACTGTATTTATGCCTCGTTAACTAATAAGACGGTGGTAGAAAAGTAGAGTCATGTCTTACCTCTAAAGGAGTCCAAGCACTCCTTGTATACGTAGTAGGATCCACCCCCACCACTGAGTTAGGGGGTAAGTTAGTCAGCCATTGTTGGATACTAGCGTCTTCACCTAGAACGAAATTTAACTTCATAAATACATATGTAAACTTGTACTGAATTGTACAGTCAGCGTTAGATAGGTAGCGTCCCTTGGTTGGCAATACCAAAGTGAGCATTACCAAGAGGGAAATACTGAAGTGATTGACTTGAATTTTTTTACAGGGGTGTAGCTTATGGTCCAGGGATGGACATAGGCTATGTTTTAGCGAATTCCCACGGGATCAAAAACTATGCGGGTAAAACCGCGGGGCATAGCTAGTAGTATTGTTTTTTAAAAGTATTTACCTTGTCTCATCAATCCCCAGAGCGTAGTATCAACTTGCACATAGAACTGTGTGAAGTATCGCGCGTCAGTCCACACTAGGGCTTCGCTGGCGGTCACTACCGCGGTCCCGGACGAGCCCTGGAGCCCTGACAGCCATTCACGTCGAGCGTCCGACGGGGCTATGTATTGCGACTGAGGAAAAAAATATCATGAATTATTTACGACCTCGATGGCAGAGTGGTCACCATGTTGGACTGCCATCCATTGGGTTCGATTGCCGTGCGGGGTGAATATTTGTGTGAACCACAAATGTTTGTCTCGGTCTGGGTGTATCCTTACAGTTGCGGGTTCGATTCCCGTGCAGGGTGAATATTTCTGTGAACAAATGGTTTATCTCGGTCTGGGCGTGTGTGAATGAGTGTGTGCGTAGTTTCTGATACCCTAGATACAAGTGACGAACTTAGGGGTCAGTTACTGTAATGAGATGATTATGTTATATACTTACATTATGTGCATCACCTGTGGGCACTATATACGCGTCTATATTGTTCGCTGCCAGAACCGCTCTGACAGCTGTCAGTCTGTCAGCGCTCACATGGCGGCTGAGTTTGGTGTATGATGCGTCTGAAACTGTAAGAAAATATTGTTATTGCTTATTTTTATCACCTTGCTCATATGGCGCGCCACAAACAAACAAAGTCACTCATGTCCTGAATCTGTGCAAGATTCCTGGATGATCTCATGTCGTGCCAACCCAACGCCATTGAGGTGGCTATAGGAGTCACAATCTTGTCTGTGCCGGCGGCCGAAATTGGAAGCTCCTATTGTCATTGTTTGTGACTCTAATGTCATTTGGATACATTTTCAATAAACTGACAACCAAAAGATGCGATTACAGCGACGCTGTCACCGGCACAGACAAGATTATGGCTCAATACACTGGTGCAGTCATATTTGAATTACCAGTCTTGTCTATCGACACGATGAAGAAGATTGCCTTGATCTACAATTACTCCGATATATGCATAAGCTTGCTTATCGCTTATACCTTTAAATAATTTTGCCTGCCGAAGATTGTCGATGGTGTAGTGGTTATTTAGGCTTTCAAACTCCAGGTTCGTCGAACCCTCCACGTACCAGTGTGTTGTCGAATTTCGAATTCATATTATGAACGTTACTTCGACTTACGGTAAAGGAAAACATCGTGAAGAAACCTGCACAAGTGCACACATCTGCGAAAAAAGTTGACCGCATTTGGTTATCTATGGGTTGGAAAAACTAAAAAAAAATGACTTACTGTATATCGGCGAATCACTTTCCGCCGAATTGAAGTACCGCATCGGAATGTGGCAGTCAGCCACAGACAACAGAAGACTACACAAAAAAAAATATTTAAATAAATGTTTAATAATAAATATGAATAACTGGCAGCGCCGCGCAGTTTTACCCGCGTAGCTCCCGTTTCCGTAGGAATAAATACGGGGATAAAATATAACCTGTGATACTCATACATAATGTGGCTTTTCTATTGCTAAGGATTATCAAAACTGGTTCAGTAGATTCAGAGATTATCTCCTACAAACTCACAAACTTTACCTCTTTAGTATTATAAAGCTGAAAAATTGTTAGTTTGTTTGAAAGCGCTAATCTCAGGAACTACTGGTCCGATTTGAAAAACTCTTTCAGTGTTAGATAGCCCAAGAATATGTTTAGGATTAGGCCATGGGATGTTCTATAACCTAATCCTCGCTAGGAGCCCTATCCTATTCTAGGAGCGGAACAGGAGCAGCTAACGTGAGTTAATGTAGGATTTGTATGGGTTAGGATGTGTGTGTGTGTGAATGAGTGTGCGCGTAGTTTCTGATACCCTAGATACAAGTTACGAACTTAGTTAGGGGTCAGTTACTGTAATGAGATGATGGAGTGAATGATTATGTTATTATTATATTACTCACATTCCTAATAGTAATCCTCTTGCGACCGCCATTTTGGTAACAATGAATTAAAACTATCATATTTGTTATCATTTATCAATTATATTATTATTGAAGATAATTATTAAGATTAGGATTATAGAGGTTAAGTAACTTTAGAGAAAAATATTTTTTATTTAAGTGCCTACTAGCTGTGCCCTGCAGTTTTACCTGCATTATTCTCGATGGAATGGATAAATGCTATTACCTTTCTAAATATACATAACTCGAAGGTGACTGACTGACAGACATAGTGAAATATCAAAGCACAGCCCAAACCACTGGATGGATCGGGCTGAAATTTGGCATGCAGGTAGATGTTATGACGTAGGCATCCGCTAAGAAAGGATTCCGACGGGATTGTGATATACGCGGGTGAAACCGCGGAACACAGCTAGTGTAAAATACCTATAGCAGCACGCACAAGACCCCGAATTAGAAAGATCGAGTTGTCTAAAACTATCAAATAAGTATTAATAGTTATTTATGGTACAAGCGAGGTAAGTTGGTGATTACTGCCGAGGCGCTATTGAGGCCCGAGCCGTCAGGCGAGGGTCTGAAGATAGCCGAGGATAGTAATCATCAATACACGCGTGTACCATACAACGTTTTTCAACACATTTGCGAAGAAATTATCATTTTTCGCTAATAAATAAACAGTTTTTCTATTCGCGCGCATCCAACACAACAATGGTGATCGGCCAAAGACTAAAAGAATATACTTATTAAAAAAATCGAAGGAATGAATGAATGGAAACGACCATAGACCTACCAAAAGTAAGGCAATATAGTTGAAGTTTGTTTTTAAAATGTATGGACACGATTTTTATTGGTATCGAATCTTTTTTAAAACTAAACAATTTAAAAAAAATCTATGACTCACTAGTGAATAAAGCGTGTCATTATTCAACTGTTTTTGCACAAATAAGAGCCCCTTTATGAGCAAGTGTGTTGAAAAAATACATATTTAATGAAGTCACTAATGTAATAATAGTAAAAAACACGTTTATTCCCGTCTGCTCCCTCCGATCTTTACCATCTACCACCAGGGTGGTAGTTGGCACACATTTAGGTCGGCCGCACACCGAAGTCCGAAGCAACAATGAATTACAGGGCAACCATACAATAACCAAGATGATACGCACCATGAAGTTGTAGGTAAAAAATGGAGGTCACACTTGGAACAACAGCTTGAGTCAAATACCTACGTCTCTGTGGGCCGATCTCTCTTTTTAGTCAGACCTTCTCTTTCTAGAGGTTACCTTAGAAAGAGAGAGCCTGCCCACAGAGACGCGATAGTGATACATATAGGGATGCTTTAAGTAGGTATTCGAAGTGTGGACTCCATTTTTACCTTTAACTTCATGATACGCACACGCGACATACTTACATAAGTACATGTTGCTTCTTCGGTATGTGGCCTGGTTTAGTATCATTTCCAAGCTTTTATTTAGAGTCACCTGTCCCGTTGTCTGTAATCAAATCTTGCCATTTTCCGACCACTTCTGGTTATCCGATTGAGCTGAAATTTGGCATACTTAGGTAAGTCCCATGACGATGTAATAAAAGCTAAAAAAGTTTGTTTTTAAAAAGGTTTTTTTTATTTATTCTTGTTCCTTTCATTATTTTACGAAATTGGTCGATTCTCATTGTGTTCTGAAATCTCGTATTTCTTAGTTGTAATGGTATGCGAAATAGCCCTATTTTTTCCGCGACTGTACTGTTCTTATCAAATCTTTATTATTTAGATTATCTGGGGGCACGGCAGTGCCCCCCGCCAAGTCGAGCGCGAAGCAAACACTGCCGTACCATCCTTTACAGGAACCATTTCGCCGCATTTTCAGGCCCCTATTTGAGAACCTCTGGATAAGCCCAGAACGCTGAAATTTTCGTCATCCAGTAAGCTATACAATCACATACTTAAAATAAAATTTCAAGTCTGTAGGTCATTTAGTTCCGAAGTTAAGCGAAAGCAAAGTTTCGTATTTATGACAGACACTCACTCACTCACTCACTCACTCACTCACTCACTCATGATCATCAAAATAGAACTAGTACTTCCCATAAACCTAGAGAGCTGAAATTTGGTACAGAGTTAGGGTTTAATGGCCACATAAAGGGAAAACTATAAAAACTAGGATAATCAAACGGGAACGGGAATTATACGGGAACGGGAACGGGAATTGTAACTCAAGAACGGCTGAACTGATTTGGCTGAAAATTGGTGGGGAGGTAGCTTAGAACCAGGAAAAGGACATAGAATACCTTTAATCCCGGAATTCCCACGGGATTGGGAACGGGAATTAAAAAATCAAGAACGGCTGAATTGATTTAGCTGAAAATTCGGTGGGGAGGAAGCTTAGAACCAGGACAAGAATATAGAATACTTTAATCCCGAAATTCCCACGGGAATGGGAACGGGAATTTATTACTCAAGAACGGCTGAACTGATTTGGCTGAAAATTGGTGGGGAGGTGGCTTAGAACCAGAAAAAGGACATAGAATACCTTTAATCCCGAAATTCCCACGGGATTGGGAACGGGAATTTATTACTCAAGAACGGCTGAACTGATTTAGCTGAAAATTGGTGGGGAGGTAGCTTAAAACCAGGAAAAGGACATAGAATACCTTTAATCCCGAAATTCCCACGGGATTGGGAACGGGAATTTAAAAATCAAGAAAGGCTGAATTGATTTAGCTGAAAATTGGTGGGGAGGAAGCTTAGAACCAGGACAAGAACATAGAATACCTTTAATCCCGAAATTCCCACGGGATTGGGAACGGGAATTTAAAAATCAAGAACAGCTGAATTGATTTGGCTGAAAATTGGTGGGGAGGTAGCTTAAAACCAGGAAAAGCACATAGGATACTTTTTATCTCGAAATTCCCACGGAAAAGCGAACGAGAACTACGCGGGTGAAACCGCGGGGCGCTTAATAATAAAATACTACTCCTAAAAAGAAAAAAATGTGTCAAAAAGAAATGAAATCCCACCAAAAACATTCTGTAAAAAACTAGCCAAGTCTCGATGGAGCTGCTTGTTTATCTCTAAAAAGTAATGAAATCTAGACAGACTCGTGCCAAGTCTAAGGTTCCTTACTGAGATTTCTTTATTATTATAGTTAATGTTGTGTAACTTGGCCGTTGAAAAGTACACATGTATGTACACAAGGGTACAAAACTAGGTGTTCCATGACGCTATTGCACCAATCTTAAAAAAACCAGAACCTACCCATTGACGATAGAAAATTGCCTCTTGAATAATGTTAATTCAATATCCAGTCAATTGTGGGCTTGATAAAGCTGCGTATTTTAATAATGTCATAACATTACGTGTAAACAAAATTGACGTGTACCCACTACTAACGTTTTAAACAATGTTCAACGGCCAAGTCACACAACATTAACTATAATAATAAAGAAATCTCAGTAAGGAACCTTAGACTTGGCACGAGTCTGTCTAGATTTCATTACTTTTTAGAGATAAACAAGCAGCTCCATCGAGACTTGGCTAGTTTTTTACAGAATGTTTTTGGTGGGATCGTATTTACAAAATTATTGTACTAAAACCAATGTTTTGCGCTAAGTGACTCTTCGCAAATTTGGAAAGAAAAGTGGTATATTTTATATGCCTATACATTTAATATGAACTTGTATACACCCCTATTTTGAATTCGAGATTCTTAATCACTCAGCTAATGTAAACGACGGGTGACAATATAATAGTGAAGTTAATTTTTATCTTTTGCTTTTGTTTAAAAAGTTATGATAAGTCAAAGTTTTCAAAATCCCACCGAATTTTATTGTTATTCTACACCGAACAACAGGCGAACGCTGCGATACACAGCTGAGCGAGGTCATCGACCCGAGCCGTCACAGAATACTTGATAGCTAGTGTGCCGTCTGGTAATACGGCATTTATTTAGTATTTTTTTAAGATCTATTATACACCCCTATTTTGAAAATACGGGACTTATTAAAATCAGAATATCTGTAGCAGTAACTGAATCCATATCTATAATATAAAAATGAATCGCAAAATGTGTTGGTAAGCGCATAACTCAACAACGCCTGGATCAATTTGGCCAATTCTTTTTTTGTTGTGTTTGTTATTGTCAGGAGAAGGTTCTTATGTAAAAAAAATCTGGAAAATCAACGGGAAAATTGGTCCCGTGCGAAGCCGGGGCGGACCGCTAGTATCCAATAAAAATATCAAAAATGATAGTCGATTACTTATCTTTAAAAAATACTAAATAAATGCCGTATTACCAGACGGCACACTAGCTATCAAGTATTCTGTGACGGCTCGGGTCGATGACCGCGCTCAGCTGTGTATCGCAGCGTTCGCCTGTTGTTTGGTGTAGAATAACAATAAAATTCGGCGGGATTTTGAAAAACTTTGAATTATCAGAACTTTTTAAATAAAAGCAAAAGAAAAAAACTAACTTCACTATTATATTGTCACACGTCGTTTACATTAGCTGTGTGATTAAGTATCTCGAATTCAAAATAGGGGTGTATATATCATTCATATAGATATCATTTTTGATATTTTTATTGGATATATGGAATCAGTTACTGCTAAAGATATTCTGATTTTAATAAGTTTCGTAATTTCAAAATAGGGGTGTATAGGTATATAGGATTCCGGCCGTTTTCGACCACGGCGACTACTTCACCTCCAGCTCCGACTGTCTGTCGTGTGCCCTCATGTGGCTTATGTAACCAATCTTCTTGGCGAAGACCCTAGAACATACCAGGCATGAGAGTACACTATCAATATATGTAGTAATAATTGATTTATATGCCTATACATTTAATATGAACTTGTATATATTTACCTTATTAAACCAAAATCATTTCAGTATTTATTCATTAAAAAAAACATATGTAAATAAACTAGTAGGACTGAAACAACGTCATCGACGTTCGTTTTGGACCAAGAATCCGCGAGTGCCTGACCTTCGTATTTAATAATATTCTTATTTTATAAATGTTGAAAGTTTGTCAATGTGTGTCCCTAGTACAGGTAAGAATGATCCCCACCCATGAAGCTGAGGCAGCGGTGGCTTTGGCAGATAACAGGTAGCAAAGGTGTATAAAATTCCATCTCAATTTCGTCATAGTATAAAACTCTTTACATTTTATGCATTATAATATAAAAATCATTTGAATTCACAAGAGGTGGATGTATTTCAAATTATTTTGATTTCCCATCGGACCCCATATAGGGTCAGAATCATGGGATCTGTTGGCAAAAATCCTTCCATTTCAGTCATGAATATTATTAGACTAGCAGCGCCCCGCGGTTTTACCCGCGTAGTACCCGCTCCCGTGAGAATGCGTAGCTCGTAGTATCATACAATCTCGGCACAATTCACCATCGTGTGTAAAAAAATTAAGTAACAGCGCCATCTATTGGTAAGATTTGTGACTACAAAAAGTTACAATAAAACATACGATTACTTATACACAATCCCATGGGAATTTCGGGATAAAAAGTATCCTATGTGTTATTCCTAGTTATAAGGAACATCTGTACCAAATGTAATCTAAATCGATACAGTAGTTTTTGCGTGAAAGTGGAACAAACATCCAAACATACAAACTTCCGCATTTATAATATTAGTAGGATATCTATAAGGGTTACTACAATAAAAATAAGCCACTAGCTGTGCCCCGTTGTTCCCTGTTCCCGTGGGAATATGGGGATAAAATATACTTATAGATAAAATATCTTAAATATATAAACTACTAGCAGCGCCCCCGTAAGCTACCCCTGTACCAAATTTTCAATAGGTTCACTCGTTTTAGGTTGACTAGCTGTGCCCCGCGGTTTTACCCGAATCCCGTGGGAATTTCGTGATAAAAAGTATCCTATGTGTTATGTCTAGTTAAAAGGAACATCTGTACCGAATTTCGAGTCAATCGGTTCAGTAGTTTAGCCGTGAAAAGGTAACAGACAGAGTTACTTTCGCATTTATAATATTAGTAAGGAATAAGGAATTAGTAAGGAATAGTAAGGATTGAAGATTAGGATTACAACAATAAAAAACCAAATAAATAATAAACATTTTATTATCATATACGAGCATTACGTAAAAGTTACGTTCTACAAAAGTATTCAAAAATGACCCTTATTCCCTTGTGATAGGTTCACATTCAGATTGCAGCCAATCGTGCACGTCTAGCAGGTTACGGCCCCTTAGTATGGGGGATAGAGTCTTGAAAACTCTATCGTGGTACGAGTTTATGTAGTTTAACTGAAAAAATAGAACAAAATATATTTTCTTTGAAATATATTGTAGTATTTTATAAAACAAAGAGTTTTTCACAATCAGTCGAACTTGTGAGAACGAAAATATGTACTGTAGTATATTGAATTTTATTACGGGGAGCCCACCTGCCTTCGAGGTCGATCACTGTCATCCACTGGGGCCGATGTCACTAAACTTTTAATTTTAGTGCATGGGCCGCTTGTTGTAGTCGTTCAAACTAAAATTAAAAGTTTAGTGACAACGGCCACCAGTGGTGGCGGATTTAGTGGTGGCCGATGGGAATAAACCTTTTAAAGTATTGATTGATTGATTTTTAATTATGGCTTCTGCAAATTTAACAATTCCGCCAATGTCAGTTTTCGTAGGCAAAGACAAATTGGAGATTGGTCGGTTAACAAGTCGAATGACCGGTGTATTTGAAGGCGCGACCGTGCAGAATTATCTAAAACAAGACAAGACAAACACAATATATTTTAAATATGTACATAAATAAACATAGAATAACACATAGAAAATCTGGCTTTACAACTTCACACAACATAGAAAATTATATTTACAGTTTTAGTTTGTTAATAATTATATATTTACATAGTATATTAACAGTAGGAGTAAATACAAGTGAAAGAAGGAATTGGATAGAAGTGGGACGAGGGATGTCTTCGGGAAGTGCGTCATATAAAGAGAAACGTTGACGTGGACAATTGAAAAAAATATGTTCAAGAGTACCCTCCTCGAGGCCACATTCACATATTGAGTGATCCCTTATCCGGAGTTTCGCGAGGTGTGCTGGAGAACATGTATGACCTAACCGTAGTCTGCAAATGATAGAGGTAGATCTTTTATCTAATTTATTATATTTGAAAAACCATGGTTTGAGAGGAATTTCTTCTTGAATGCAACCATAAAATTTTCCTTTCATGTTCTTGGAAGAAGCCCATATTCTAGACCAGGATTTATAAGCAGATGTTTTTGCGATAGAACTTAAGTCATGTGGGTATATGTTTAGATGCTCTAAGTTGCCCAGAGTAACTGCCTGTTTCGCACAAGAGTCAGCAATTTCATTGTCTGTTATTCCACAGTGGCTTGGGATCCAGATCAAGACGACGTCAAGACCATGCTGATGGCAGTTGAATAGAGCTTCACGGATTTTAAATATGGGGAGAAATTTGTTTTTTGAGCGAAAAGGATTAGATAAAAGAGACTGAAGGCAGCTTTTAGAATCGGAAAAGATAAGGGCTTTATTTATATTATGTGACAGAATGTATTTAATGGCTTCGAGGATTGCAATCGCCTCACCCGTGAAGACTGATGCGATTGCCGGACATTTATAATTTAAAATAATTTTGAATTTTGGGATCCAGACCGCTGCACCCACATGGCTATTATTGGAGAATTTTGATGCATCAGTAAACATCAAAGTCCAATTAAAATATTCTGTGGATACCTTAAAATTTAAAATTTTGTTTGGTTCAACAGTATACTTGTCAATACCAAAATCAAGTATAACGTTGGGTGTGTAAGTAAGTGACTCATATGGAATAGAATAAATTGGGTTTTTATTAATCTGATTTACAGGATTAGGAAGACGAATGAATTTAAAGTAACTTATTAACAAAATGGGAAAATTAGGTTGAGGCCAATTAAAGGATTCATACAAGTCAGAAAGATCCTTGAGCTTTGAAATTTGGGTATGGTTATTGTTTTGTATAATTTTAAACAGATATTTATCGGCCAATTCTTGCCTTCGGATATTTAAAGGAGGCTCTACACACTCAACCTGCATTGCATTTATTGGAGTGGACTTCATGGCACCAAGTACAATGCGAAGGCATTTTGATTGTACCTTATCGAGCTTATCAAATGCGGATTTATTGCCTGGATCTAGCGTGAAAGTTCCGTAATCCAGATGGCTACGTACAATGGCATTATATAGATTTTTTTGTGACATTGGGTGAGAACCCCACCACACACCCGACAGTGACCTTAAAACGTTTATGTTCTTTTCACATTTTTGAACTATGTAGTCACAGTGGGAGTTAGCTGTTAGCCTTGTATCCAAATAGACGCCTAAAAATTTCACAGAAGTAACTTGCGGAATGACTTCTTCCCCTATGTGTAAATTTAATTGAGGGATAAACCTTTTTTTACTGAAGACAATAACTTTGCTCTTCGAGGCGGAAAGGCATAGCCCATGGTCATTTAACCAGCTGGAGAGATAAGATAGAGCGGTAGAGAGTCGATTGGATATGGACTCTACTGATTGTGCTGAAACATACAGTGCTAAGTCATCTGCGTACTGTAGAACCTGACATTGAGGATGAATTGAAAGTTCCAGGTCGTAGGTGTACAGGCTATATAATATCGGGCTCAACACGGATCCTTGTGGAAGGCCTTTCCATATTGTTCTAGGGGGTAAAATTGAATTGGATGTTTTGACGCAAACTTTACGTTCAGAGAGGAGAGCTATACAAAATCTAACCAGCTTCTCTGGAATACTCAGCTGAGTAAGTTTCCTTCTGAGCACCGGAAGGAGGACATTATCGTATGCTGCCTCTACATCTAAAAATACCCCAACAAGATATTGTTTTTTAAGAAAGGCAATTCTTATCTCGGTTGTTAATATGCTCAGGTTATCAATGGTACTCATACCTTTTCTAAATCCGTATTGTGAATTAGCGAGGAGCCCACGACTTTCAACAAACCATTCAAGCCGATGTTTAACCATATGTTCCATAATTTTAGAAAGAACCGAAGAAAGAGCTATGGGTCTATAATTCTTAGGGTCGGTAGAATCTTTACCGGGTTTTAAAATGGGAATAACAATCTGCGTTTTCCAAGGATCGGGGATCAGGCCGTAATTATAAATGTGGTTGCAGAGATCAAGATAATAAAGCTTAGCTTCATTCGGAGCATTGAGGAGAAAAGAATACGGGATACCGTCAATTCCAGGGGAGGAGTCCTGGAGCCCATCTAGGGCTAACTGGAGCTCAGTGATGGTAAAACTAGAATCGAAGGGATCATTAGAGGAAATATAAATAGAAGGGTTAGGAAGGGAATCCTCAGTGGGAACCCACTGGGGGGCAATTTTGTCTATGAAGGGTTCTATCCAAGAGTAGGGATCATTATTGGAATAATTATTATCAATTTGGGAACCTCTGAATTTTTTTATTTGTTTCCATACTACTTTTGACGGGGTCCGAGGAGCTAAGCTATTACAGAATTGGAACCATCCATTTTTCTTTTTCATTGAGAGAAGTCTTCTTGTATTTGCTGCTGTTCTTTGATACGAAAGGAAGTTTTCTGTGGTCATCATTGAATTGTACACAGCTTCTGACTCCTTTCTTTCTCTAACTGCAGATGAGCACTCGGAGTCCCACCAAGGAACAGAAACTCTAAAATTTGTTTTATTTTTAATTGGGATACAACAATCAGCACTTGAAATAACTGATTCTATAAAAATTTCATAGTTACTGTTAAAAGTATTAAAACAAATCGGAGGAAGAGAGTTAATTTTATTAATTAAAAAGCAAGAGTAAGAGGACCAATCAGCTCCAGAAACTCTGTATTTTAATAGGGGAAAGTTATTAGATGGAGGGATTACTCTGTTTGCAATTGATAAAGTAATAGGAAAGTGATCGCTGCCATATGAGTTTGCAAGAGTCTTCCATGTTATACAGGTAGCCAAAGATGGAGAACATATGGATAAATCAACGGCACTTCTTGGGTTTTGAGAAGGACATGTACGTCGAGTGGGTGAACCGTCATTGATAACACAAAGGTTCCTTTCATCAAAAACCTCCAGGAGAGAAAGACCGAACATGTCATTGTGGTGCGAGCCCCAAGAGCGGTGATGGGCATTAAAGTCTCCCAGCACAACCACAGGATCAGGAACTGAAGATAGGAGGAGAAGAATGTCAGGAATAAGGGAAGAATTAGGGTGCGGAATGTATATTGAAATAAATGAAATGTCCATGACTCTGGCGGCAACTATGTTAATGAGGGGGGAATGGGTAGGGAGGGAAATTTGGGAATAAGGAATAGTTCTCTTAATAATGAGGGCACTTCCTGCATACATAACATAACATAACTCGCGTTCGCACCGTCAACACGAGCAGTCGTGTCGCAACAGCTGCCTCGATGTTCGGCCGAATCGACGTTTTTGCCACCTTTATTTAAAATGGAAAGTGCAAAGCGAACGGACACTCTTCCCCGCGAGACCCTGCGCGATGTCGACCTCAAGATCTTGCTGCAGGATTTTTCGTTGCTGAAGGCGGAAGTCTCTTTCTTACGAGCTAAGTTGGAGGCTTCAGAACGTGTGGTTGCTGATTTGAAGACCGAGCTCGCGGTATTGAGCAATAAATCAGTGACGTCGGTATCACCGCAGTCAGCACAAAATGTGTGTGTGCGACGCGGTGCGAGGAATGTGCAAACTTCGCCCGTCAGCATTTTTGCATTCGCGACGAACAACAACAACGATGCACAGGTGAATGAACGCCCGGCTCCGATGACCTCGATCGCCGCGGCGTGTGCACCGACACCCGTGCCAGCTGCGCCCTCTTCTGCTACACGTGTCTCCAAGCAGAAGAGCTACGCGCAAGTCTCGCGCCAGCTACTAATACATAATAACAATGTGGCGGCCCCGAAGAAACCCGGCAATGGAGCGAGGAAAGTCGACGTGGATGGCTTCACCCTGGTGGAGAAGAAACGTCGACCTAAGCCGTCCCGCAATCGTCGTGGTACCGCCGACGCCGCAGCAACAGAGAGCACCCTCCGTGTTGTGGAGCCGTCCATTTCAATTTACATATCGCGGCTTGACCCCGACACTAAAGGTGAAGAGGTCCTGCGGTATGTCAAGCAGAGGGTCTGTTTCTGGACCAAGGAACATATACGGCTCAACCTGAGGCGCCTCGAGTCGGCGAGGGACACGTCCTTTAAATCGTATGTGCTTCAAGTACCTGCGATGTATAGGGACATGTTCCTCAATGCCGACTTTTGGCCTACAGGAGTCGTATATCGACGTTATAGGGAAGCGTTCCTGAAGAAAAGTCCCTAAACTGTAGTTGTAGTTTTATAATTTAATATGTATATTAGTCTATAAGGTATTTATGTAAATTATTATATATAAGTATTTATGTGTTTGTTATAATATTTTATATGTGCTGTAATTTGAGAGGCCTTACCTTGCCGTAACACAGTTTCTAACTAGCGCGGGAGGTAATGTCTCGATAATTGCGTCAGTGTATTATTATTGTAACAAAAAGTTATATAAATAAATTTGATTTGATTTGATTTGATACCCATCAGCTCGGTCATCACGTAGACAGGCATAACCCGGGATCCGGAAAGAGGATCCCGGAACCAACCATGTCTCTGCAATAGCCAAGACTGAAGGTAAATATTTATTAATTAAATAAATTAATTCATGTTTCTTTGCCCGGATACTACCACTATTCCACTGAATTGTGGTTATTGGAGCCATCTTTGATAGTTTCAATAATTTGTAAAAGTTTATGGGCAACGTGGGACGGTAAGGAAAATTTATTTTGAGAAAGTAACGAGAGTAACGTTGTTAATAATAATTCAATTAAGTTATCATTTTGGGGATCTAATACAAAAGGATTATTTAGGGCACAGCCGTTTGGTTGAGAGGACTTTTCTGGGGCAATAATTGTATGATGGGCCACCTTATCGTAGGATTGGCTCAGAGGAGTTCTAGATTTAGGTTTGAGGAACACAGTTTTTTTGTATGAATGAGATGAAGAATTTGGGATTTGGGAAAATGATGAATTAGGCTGGGAGGTGAAAGAATGGGTATTAGTTTTATGGGAAGCAATCTCGGCATAAGATCTTACTACATTTGGGAAATATGTAGATGCCTCTTCATAAGAGATAGATTCTTTAGACATCAACATCTTAATTGATTTTTGTCTCCCTTGTTCTGGACAGTTTTTATTAGTAGCAAAGTGATTACCTGAGCAATATAAACAAGTAGAATTAATTTCTGAAATATCACAGCTATCCCCTGTATGTGGCTGAGCACATCTAAAGCAGCGGGGCTTTGATCTGCACTGTGAACGGATGTGGCCAAAGCGGCAGCAATTGTTACACTGTATTGTTGGGTATGTGTATAACTCAACAGGCATGGATGTGTAAAACAAGTATACACGGTCTGGGAGAGTCTGACCCTGAAAGGTTAACACCACTGTTTGTGTAGGAACCCACTCAGTTTTGCCTTCATCTTGTTTTTTCCGATTAATCCTACGAGCTTTTAAAACGTAACCACACCCAGGAGGTAGTATAAGGGATTCTACAAAAGCTTCCATTGATAGATCCAGGGGAACATTCCTAACTACACCCATTCTTGATATATTATATGAGGGAATGGTAACCTCATATTTATTTTGCACTAAGATGGGGTTATCCAAAAACTTGTTGGCATCCTCAGCTGAACGAAATTGGACTGATAATTTGTTCCTTCCCAATTTTTTGATACCGTCAGTGCAAACATTTTCAATTTTGTTTTGAACTAAAAATTGTCCAAATTTAATGGGTCTGATGGTTGCTCCGGCTGAAGGATCAGGTTCGGAGCGCGACACGTTAACAATAAATGGTCCAGAATCGTTTCCACTGTAAGCTTTCAGTCCAATAACCATGGTTGGGTGAATATAGACTGTTTGGATTGAAGCAGAAGCTAGGTTGGGGTTAGTTATGGATTTTTTTGTAGATATAGGTCCATCGTCAATTTCCATATGTCTTTTGTTGTGATTACCCTGTTGAGAAATGGCGGGGAAAGGATCTGGAGGGTCTGGTGGATCAGGAGGTATTATATCCATGATAGAGACTTACCGATGGATCTGGTGTTAGTAGATAATTTGTTAGTAGTATATAATTATAATTCTGCAAGGTGATTACACTTAGAATTGAAGAAAACACTTAAAATATTTAAATAATCCCACTGACACTTGTGTTAACCAAAACGAGCTGACGCGGAATCTGCCCTTTTAAAGTACCACAATCTTTCCTGTGCCGGTGACGGCGTCGCTGTAATCGCATCTTTTGGTTGTCAGTTTATTGAAAATGTATCCAAATGACATTAGAGTCAAAATGACAATAGGAGCTTACAATTTTAGCCGCCGGCACAGAAAAGATTATGGCACTATAAGTTGTCGGTATTTTACTTAACGTTCTGTCACTTTTAACATTTAGATGACAGCTTTTGACATAAAAAACAATTTATCTGACCAATAGATTATGATAACTTTTAAAGCAAAAAAGATAAGATATATATGAGATTTTTAACCCCCGACGCAAAAGAGGGGTGTTATAAGTTTGACGTGTCTGTGTGTGTGTATATGTGTATCTGTCTGTCTGTGGCATCATAGCTCCCGAACGGATGAACAGATTTCAATTTAGTTTTTTTTTTATATTAAAGGGGACTAACGTGCGAGTGTTCTTAGACGTTGTTTGATGAAATACGGTTGACCCGTTTAAAAGTTTGAAAGTAATTGTGTTGGGGGTTTATTTTTAATTTTAATTTTTTCATATCCAACTTTTCTCACCTAAGTAGGTATTTGCTTTTTGAAATGGAAAATTACCACATAATTCTTACTCAACTTTTTGACCTATTTTTGTATCTCACCTCAAACTCAGTCAGGAGCGTCAAATCAAGACATAACTTCTGATGTGGTACTAATGTCAGAGTCTTGAAGCCTAGGACGCCGCGACCATCGTAGTCGCCTACCAAGTTCTTAGCCTGTGAAATTAAAGTGTTAGTTATAAAAACCTAGGTAGCTAAAAGCGTTACTTTGTCTATGCTTCATGGGGGCTCGCAAGCTTTTTTAAAAACTGCCTTATGCATAAAAAATATTAAACCTCTTTGATTATTTCAATTAAAAAACAATATTTTAACAATTTTCAGACATGAACCATGATAGTTTCAGTCACATTTGTACGTTACATTAGTATTTAAGGTAAAGAAAGTAGGTCTTACCCTAGGATGATCAGAGTCCTTGGTAATATTTACAGTTTCGACCAGATCTTCGTGTCGAATACCGTACGATCCCACTTTGTAGTAGCCCGGCTCTGTAATATCATAGGAGTGTCAGTAATTGCCGCCTTAGTGCGGGCCCAGCGTTGGGGTGTCGTGGTAGTAATCCCCCTCGGGATCCTACGGCACTCCAATGTAATTCGGACGGAAGTCGCTGTGTTTTAGAGGGTAGGCCCAGCCCTTCTGGCTGGGAGAGCCCCACATAACCACCGTGAGTCCTCCCGTTCTCGGCTCTCGGTGGTATGCAGCTCTATGCATTTTCACAGAGAAAAAAAAGGAGTATCAACTGATAGTAACTGATGATAGAAGATTGATTGGTAGTGTTACAAGTGTGGAAATTATGTTTTCAATTTGCGCGTGAATGAGTGTCTGCATAGTTTCTGATTTCGTACAAGTTACGGACTTAGGGGTCAGTTACTGTAATGAGATGATGGAGTGAATGATTATGAATGGAATGATAACAGGTTGATATCCTGCCTCTACTTGTGAGTGTGTTTTAGTGTGTGTGGATGTGTGTGGTGTGGATGTGCGTGTGTATTGTGAATGTAATTTTAGGGTGTGTGTCTTGTATGTATTGAGTAATGATCTGCCTGTAAGAGAGGTGTGTGTTTGTCACCCTCCCCCTCTCCCTGTGTGTGTGTGTCTCCCTCTCTTCTCTCTGTCTCTGTATGTGTGTCTTTCAGAGAAGAGTTCTGTATATGTGTGTGTATACACCCTTATTTTGAATTCAAGATAATCACTCAGCTAATATAAACGACGGGTGACAATATAATAGTGAAGTTAGATTTTATCTTTTGCTTTTATTTAAAAAGTTATGATAAGTCAAAGTTTTTCAAAATCCTGCCGAATTTTATTGTTATTCTACACTGAACAATAGGCGAACGCTGCGCTACACAGCTGAGCGCGGTCATCGACCCGAGCCGTCATAGTGATTGACACAGAATACTTGATAGCTAGTGTGCCGTCTGGTAATATGACAATTATTTTGGTATTTTTAAAGATAAGTAATCTTTTTTGATATTTTTTAATTGGATGTATGGATTCAGTTACTGCTACAGATATCCTCAAATTAATAAGTGTCGTGAAATCCAAATAGGGGTGTATGTATGCACTGACCGTTGCTGAGCACCTGTGCGGCGCGCAGCCCCGGGTCGTGCGGGTAGGGCCTCCAGGACACGCCGGCGGGCCCCTCGTGCACGTTGAGGTGGTGCCCCACGCCGTGCCCCGTGCCGTGCGCGTAGTCCAGCCCCGCCTGCCATAGGGCGTGCCGGGCGAAGCTGTCTAGAACGTTACCCTAAACGCGGAGATATGGTTATATTGGGTGCGCCAAAGTTCACCTAAAATTTCAACTCCGATAATTGGAAATCCGAAAATTTTTAGGAAGAATGATCATTCGGACTACAAATAGTTAGGAAAAACATTTTCGGGTAAAGAACTTTAGGTGAGCCAATATGGACCCGGTTATATTAGTTACGAGCCGTACGCCAGGGTTAAGGCAGTGGTCCCACCGCGGGCGAGTGAGCGATGAATTATCGGCGAGTTTCTCGCTCAAAAAAAGGACAGTGAAAGAGATGCATATATTAATAGTTACTCGCCGGCACAGGTGGAATGTATGTTCACCGCTCGCTCACCCGCTCACTTCACCGCTCACTCGGCCGCGGTGGGACCACTGCCTCAGGGTGCCTTTCCAACAGAGCTATGCTATGCTATGTTGCTATGGATGCGTTTGATATCCACTAATCAAAGTCATTCGTTAGTGATATGCTATATGGACCAATGAATCTGATTGGTGGTTAGCATAACTCTGGTGGAAAGATTAAGAAGAAATTAGATGATATAGCCTTCCTCGATACATTTTTCAAATCGGCCCAGTAGTTCCAACGCGTTCAAACCAACAAACTCAGCGGCTTTATAATACTAGTAATATGCACTATAATGTAGATAAATTATCTACCTTAGATAAGTCACAAAAAACTACATACACCGTTGAGGATTCTGTCTCTACTTTTTATGAATATCTTAACAATATAATTATGTTATATGTTCCCCTCTCTTCTTCTAGTATAGGTCAAAGTTATCCGGTCTGGTATACTCGTCCTTTAATAAAATTAATTAGAAACAAAATGAAGGTACATTCCAAGTGGAAAAAGTTTGAAAACCCCAGGGACTACGATGAATTTTCTCTACTTCGTTCCAGATAAGCTCTTTTAGAACGCAGATGCTACACCAATTTTATTAACTTGTCACAAACGAAGTTAAAACAAAACCCAAAACTGATATGGAGCTTTGTTCATACAATGAGAGGTAGCCGCGGTAATACTGGTTACCCTAATATTATGTTCAATGGCCAGACTTCGTACGACAATGGTTTGGATATTTGCAATGCATTTAACGATTTCTTTCATAGCGTTTTTAATCATTCCGTTTCTTCCGTCTCTCCTTCGGGAGATTTGACTGGCATACCATCAAAAGGTTCGGGCGATGTTCACAACTTAACTACAACGTCTGATTCTGTAAAGAAATACTTGATCAACTTAGATATTACTAAAGGATCTGGCAGTGATGGTATTCCTCCGTTATTCTTGAATAAATGTTCTGAGAGTATCTCGTTACCACTGTCCATCCTCTTCAACCGCTCTATCAAAGAGGGTATCTTTCCAAGTATGTGGAAACAGGCGCATGTCGTTCCCATACACAAAAAAGGCTCTAAGTCATGTATTCAGAACTATCGGCCAATCTCAATTCTGAATGTTATTTCAAAAATTTTTGAAAAGATGGTATATGACACAATATACCTCACTATTTCGACAAAATTAAGCGAATCGCAACATGGGTTTCTACGCCGGAAATCTGTTAACACCAATCTTTGTGGTTTTGCTAATTATGTTATACGGAATATGGAAACACCGTCACAAGTAGATGTTATATATACAGATTTTGAGAAGGCGTTTGACCGCGTGGACCACCTTATTTTACTTGACAAACTACAAACATTAGGAATACATGGTGATCTTCTCCGATGGATTGACTCGTACATATCACACAGGTCACAAGCTGTCGTCTTGGGCGGATTTAGGTCTAGATATGTAACCATACCATCTGGAGTTCCTCAGGGCTCTCATCTAGGCCCACTGTTTTATAATGCTTACTTATATGATTTACCAAATTGTTTCAATTATTCAAACCACCTTTTATACGCTGATGACAAAAAAATATTTTTAAATATTACCAATGTGTCCGACTGCTACAAAATTCAAGAAGATTTAGATAGACTTTCCAATTTCTACATTAAAAACAGAATAAACGTCAATACAGACAAATGCATCCAAATTACATACACTCGTAAAAAGAAACCTATATTATTTGACTACAATATTAATAATAAAATTGTTAAACGGGAGGGCGGGATCAGAGACCTGGGTGTCTTGCTGGATAGTAAGATGTCGTTCAATTGTCATATTGATAACGTGGTAGGAAAAGCATACAGAAACTTAGGCTTCGTCCTCCGAGTATGTAAACCTTTTACGGATATTTCTTGTGTAAAAATGATATATTACGCTTACGTGCGCAGTATTCTTGAGTTCGGTAGCATTATATGGAACCCTCAATATGCAGTTCATAAAAATAAAATAGAAAATATTCAAAAGAAATTTATAAAACACCTAAACTACAGACAAAAGCAACAACTGCCAAACTATGGTGAATCATGTACACATCATCATATGGACACCTTAGCGAATAGAAGGATAATGCTGGATATGGCTTTCTTGCATGACATTGTAAATTCTAATGTGGACTGTCCTTCCTTATTATCTCTGGTATCAATGGTAGTTCCTAGACGCCCTCCCCGCCACTCTTTGCACAATGTGTTCTACGTTCCACCAAGCCGCACAAATTATGGTCACAATGAGTTCGTCGTAAGAGCCTCTCAGACTTACAATAAACAATTTAGCGATATAGACATCTTTTCAACTTCAAAACACACATTCAAAACTAAAATATTGGAGAGACTTAGGAATCAGCGTGTTGATTGTTCTATCCCTATCCACATATCACACTACCTTATTTAACAATATATATATGTTAGCGCGCACGAAATTCATTTGAAAACTTCAACGGCTGTCGATGACTCACTTGTTTGCGCACGCCTATAAAAGAGGGCGCCCCACCGCCGGACGATTCATTCCACTGCGAGCGCTCGAGCAGTGAACATCTCCGAGCAACCATTATTGCAAATTCAATAATTTTATTTATTCAATGTGTTATAATCTCGTGATTTAATTTACTAAGCATTAAATTGTAATTAAAAAGTAAAGTTGTGTCAATCTATGAAGTGAATAATAAATCAAGTACGAACCGAAACGGCAATTTCAACCAGCTAACAACCCCGACTCTAACATCAGAAGACTGGAACAACCAACGTCCACAAAAAGAAAAATTGAGTCCATCTTGATATTGACATAAGAGTCGGTTGTTACAGCTAAGTATAATTATTTTATTACTCTACTATATCTGAAGTGTTTTTCGATTTACTTCAGAATCAGAATTCAAGCATTAGCACAGACACGTTTTTTTTTCTTTCTACAAATAATTTAGACGATACAGTGCGTGTATCGCATACGTATGCGTGCAATAAGTCTCTTAACTTGGTACCAGATTTCTTTGATTTACACAAGTAGTGTTGGTGTAAACATTTTTTTTTTTGAACACATTAAAATAAAACTACCCACACGTTTTTTTTTTATCATGATTATAATTTTGTTTTCATTTTCTGACAGTTTTGGACCCTTTACGGAATCCGTAACCACAATCACAGTAGACTTAAAATATTCGAATATACATCAGCCGAGAAGAATCTGCGAGAAACTGTCTAGAATATTTTTAATGTCTTTTTTTGCAGTTATTTGACGTGCACAAGCGGGTGGCAGCTCACAGCTATCCTCTGCATCTAATTGAAGTTAATAATGGTTTATTGTATTGTTTTGGTGGCCTCGTGTATCATACCGGGCAGCGTCGGCTATTTGATCAGTGTTCCTATACACCCCTATATTGATATTAGGATACTTATTAATTTGAGGATATCAGTAGCATTAACTGAACCCATATATCGAAGAATAAAATAAAAGGGGATGATCAATTTGGCAGCCATAGTAATACCTAAATAATGTTCACCTAATTACATAGTTGCTAACTGCGCGCGGCTCGCGGCATCATCGTAGGTACAGACTACAAAGTAAAATTTATTATTATTTAATTCCCGGTCGCTCGACCTCACCGCCCCCCCGCCCCCGCGCCCATCTTCGTCGCAAGCGCCGCGGCCGGCCGCTCAGCTACACCAACCAGTTCGTTCACGGCTCACGTGCCGCGAGGTTGTACGTAAATCTAACGCCATGTTTAATTAAAATTACTAGTTTTACCTATCAATTTACTTCTCGTGAGTACATACATGGTATGGTATCAAAACTCAGGGATAGACGCGGAAATGTAGTGAGTGTTTGTGTGTTGTTAATGTGTGATTCGGAAAATGGAATGCGACTGTTCCCAGGGCTAGTTCTAGGCTAGGACTCCTAGCGACCTGGCCCTGGCCTGGGATCAATAACCATTTAGAACTTCGGTGAAAACTAAAGGTAAATAATAATACCTACCTAAGTATTAAATTACAGTATTTTTTACGTACTTAAAAAGTTAGGTTTTTATTTTTGATACGATTAATATTCTAGTACCTAATAATAATTATTATTACGTGTACTTATTACCTCACTACGTAACAAATCGTAATAAAAATAGGCAATTACCTATTATTGATACGATATGACGGAACAGGTCATGTTAGGTACGTAATATCAATCGTAGTAGAAATGAATACTAACTTCTTAATTAAACACACCCAAATTATTGTAAATAGTAAATACCTACCTAGCCAATACGGTGGTCCAGGAGGTGATTTTCGCATAAGTCCCTAATGTTATGTTACAAAGTGTTCGACCGCGGCCGATTTCTTCCATAGTTATACCTACATCATTTAGCCGGTTCTAAGCCCGTAAAGAATGAAGAAAGTTAGAAATGTAGAATTGTACGTGAGTAGGTATTTACTTATTAATGAACCTATCTTTTATGTTTTATTTGTATTATTCCAACATAATCCTACTAATAAATAGCTAACTAGGTAGAATAGAAAACCAATTTTAAAAACAAAGGTAAAGCCGGTTCGATTTCTTGCTAGCATCATCAGCTGTTCATCGCTGAACTCGCGTGAACTTTGCGGTGTGTGTTGGTAAAATGCAATGTGCGTCGCTAGTCGCTCGATTCTCTCGGGAACAAATCGCGCGGCGTTGCTGCTCTATGTACCTAGGTTGTTTTAGTAGGAACGTGGTAGTAATAGTAACATACGTAGTATGAAGTTGGTAGGTACATACAAAGTTTGTTTGTTCTACAAACCCATTTTCTAAACAAATACGATATTCTCAAATATTTTTCAGCAGAAGTGTGAATTACGCGGGTAAAACTTAATAGTTTTAAAAACTAATAATTTAAAAAATAAAGCAAAGCCGTAAAAACCGGTTCAATGACTTGCTAGCACAGCTGTTCATCAACAAACTCGTGTAAATTTGCGGTGTTGCCGCCGCCCCACTGTTGTACAATTCGCGCGGTGTTGCCGCTCCGCTATTGTAGGACGTGAATAGCTTTTGACGAAATTAACAAAAACTTTGATTTACCATAACTTTTTAAATAAAGGCAAAAAATAAACATTTCCTTGACTATTATATTGTTAACCCTAATTTACATTAACTGTGAGATAAGGTATCGCAATTTCAAAATAAGGGTGTATACTTAATACTTTTTTTTTTTTTGTTTGGCCTGCATATGAGGGCCCACAGTCAAGGAAGCAAAGGCACTTAACTGGTCTTAGAAGTGGTTTATTTTCTTCGGCGGTTTGAGGTACGTCTTGAATATGGTAAGACAGCAGTTTGTCGCTCAGCCGGCGCTGGTTTGTTGGGGCATTTTTAACGGCACTGAGCCGAGTGATGAATATCAGAATATACGATATCAAGGTATAATTTAACAATTTATTTTATTTTTACACAGAGATTTAAATATAAAAGACAAAAAGGCGAGTAGTATAGAGGTGAGCTTAACCGAAGAAAAAAAAAATTCATTTTCAGCAACAAATATAAGAGAAAAGGGAAATTCTTTTCAACTATATATCCAGTACTTGGAATGACCAATGTCATGATTGAATATTTTATTTTCAGCAACAATTATGAAAAACTGAAATGACATGAAATGAGATGAGATGAAATGAGATGTAATGAGATGAAATGAAATGAAATGAGATGAAATGAGATGTAATGAGATGAAATGAAATGAGATGAAACGAAACTAAACGAAACGGAGTGAGATGAGATGAGGTGACTCGAAACGAAACGAGTGTTTCCAGAGACGTAATAATATAAAAAAAAAAAATATTTAGCAACAGATAAAAAATAATAATAAGGGATAGTCGCCGGATTGTGCATCCTTTACAAAATATTAAATATGTCAAAGGGCTTCCGTGTGTTGGCTTTGGCCCCATACTAGCCTTCCAAAAGACCGGGACTCTTAATAGTCCGGTGTAAGGAAAAGACATAATTATAATAAGAAATGACATTAAATTCTTTTCAACTTTATATCCAGTACTTGGCTTGTCCAATGTCAGGATTGAATATTTTATTTTCAGCAACAATTATGAAAAACTATTATATGATATAAAAAAAATACAGCAACAAAGATAAAAAGAAAAAGAGAAATTATTTTCAACCGTATATCCAGTACTTGGCTTGTCCAATGTCGGATTGAATATTTTATTTTCAGCAAAAATTACGAAAAACGATTGAATAGTCTTTCTAGACACATAAAAAAAAAAAAACCTTATTGAGATCACGCTCAAAGCACGAGCTTCTTTACAAAATGGCCGTGTTAGCGTTTACATTTTCATGAATTATTATCTTCGTACAAGAACGGAGCGGTGCGAACGGATGTCGGCGTGGCTGGCTACGCGGCGCAAACAAAGCAATGGATCGACTTCTGATCTTATGTGCAATGGTGAGCTGTATCTTTTCTATTTACCTATGTTGTGACATAAAATTATCGTTATTTGAATTTCTTACTTAGTTTGTATGGTGTAAGAGTAATAAGTAATGGCAACCCTCTCGAGCTTATTTTTATGAGATACCCACAAAATAAGATTAATACAAATGCAGTTGCTAACTTTGCCATCGCGTAAGGGCAGGAGTGGCCGAACGAGCGTAACTTTACAAAGGAGTCTTAGTCATATTACAAAGCAGTGTAAAAAAGTAATCGACATGGTTTATCATGAGCAACTCTGTAGTGCTCCTAAATTTAGATTATGTGCCCGTGTCGGTGATTAATAAAAAAAGATAATGTTGACTAGGAGGTTTAAATATGAGTTGCAGATACACCAGTTTTGTTACATTTCAGAATGCGAAGAAGTGCAGGCGCCGGGACGCGCCTACCTGCAGAATGGCCGTGTTAGCGCGCACGAAATTCATTTGAAAACTTCAACGGCTGTCGATGACTCACTTGTTTGCGCACGCCTATAAAAGAGGGCGCCCCACCGCCGGACGATTCATTCCACTGCGAGCGCTCGAGCAGTGAACATCTCCGAGCAACCATTATTGCAAATTCAATAATTTTATTTATTCAATGTGTTATAATCTCGTGATTTAATTTACTAAGCATTAAATTGTAATTAAAAAGTAAAGTTGTGTCAATCTATGAAGTGAATAATAAATCAAGTACGAACCGAAACGGCAATTTCAACCAGCTAACAACCCCGACTCTAACATATATATATTTATTGTACTACTAAAAATTAACTATAAGTATATTAAATGTTAATTTTAAATTTTAATTATATTTATATATTTCATATTTATAAAAATATGTTATCTGTGTATTTTTATTTTTAACCTACGTTTGTCTTGTTTGTTTGCACCTCAGCGCACTTATGGCTTGCCACAAGGTAATCGTCACTTAGGTACTTGTATTTGTTTAATTTAAGGATATCCCATAATTGGCAAAGATATTATTATTAACTAGTATAAGTGCATTATAAATGTTTGTAGAATTGCTGTTGGATATCTAAATAAATAAAATAAAATAAAAATAAAATATTTGTCTCTATCTACTAGATAAGACACTACACTGAACTCATTATCACAAATATGTATTTTTTGTGACTTATCTAAGGCTTTCGATTGTGTTCAGTCTAAAATACTAGTCAGGAAACTACATAGTTATGAAATAAAAGGTGTCGTGTTCCATCGTTTTACTTCTTAACTTACTTAAAGAATCCAATAGATAGATGGGAATGGAAAACAATAATATGGAGTAACTCTAGCAATGGGAGTGCCGCAAGGCTCTATATTCGGTCCGTTTCTGTTCCTAGTTTACATTAATGACTTACCTTGTGGAACAGCGTGCAAAAATGATTGTCTATTTTATGACAATCACGGCATATTTAGGTTTCGTGCAAAATTAAAAGATTTTTCAACACACTTGCTCATAAAGGGGCTCTTATTTGTGCAAAAACAGTTGAATAATGACACGTTTTATTCACTAGTGAGTTATAGATTGTTTTTTTGGAATTGCTTTGTTTTTAAAAATGTTTCGATACCAAAAAAAAATGTGTCCGTACATTTTAAAAACAAACTTCAACTATGTTTCCTTACTATTGGTAGGCCTATGGTCGATTCCATTCATTCATTCATTCGATTTTTTTAATAAGTATATTCTTTTAGTCTTTGGCCCATCACCATTGTTGTGTTGGATGCGCGCGAATAGAAATCTGTTAATTTATTAGCGAAAAATGATATTTTATTATTAATTTCTTCGCAAGTGTGTTGAAAAACGTTGTATGGTACACGCGGTGTATTGATGATTACTACCTCGGCTATCTTCAGACCCTCGCCTTACGGCTCGGGCCTCAATAGCGCCTCGGGAGTATTCATCAACTTTACTCGCTTATACCATAAATACCTATTATTTTATCGTAACAGTTATGAACATAGTACAGATCACCTAATTTCATCTCCTTCATTTAAAAACAATGCATGAAGATATAAGTAAGATGCCTGACCTTCACCCCCCTGGGGAACAGCGCGCTGCCCAGCATGGCCTGTCCCTGCAGCACGCGCGTGAAGGCGGCGCGCTGCTCGGCCGAGGGCGCGCCCATGTGACGCGTGCGGGTGATGTCGGTCGTGCCGTCTCTGGGACACGTAGCGGGTTAGAGGGAGACCGCATGCAATACGGGGGGAGGGGAGAGTTTGATAAACATACCTCGTCTTATTTGCGTTAAATTTTAAATCTAGTTTAACAAAACCAGCCCCCCTAGCATGACTGTGCGTGATGAAATATATCGACACCACGGTATAATGTCGATTTCGCGAGCATGATGAAATGAATTATTGCGTGCTATGATATGGTAAAATTAAATATGGGCGGGTATTTTTATCATATTTTGACAGTTGGATAAATCGCTATATCATATCGCGTCTTCGAAGTCATGCTAGCCCGGCGGGGCTGTAGCTACAGTCATGTCAGGTCATTAACTTTTTTCGATAAATATTTATTTATTATTTGGGGTAACAACAGTAAGGTACAAAACAACTTATAATATCTTAATAACTAGTACAAAAACCAATAACAGTCACCCACACATAAGACATTGAATAGCAGTATGCAGTTAACTTAATAAAATATTAATAAAAGTAAAAAGTAACAAGTAAAACATAAGTACTTAGATAATTAATATTATACAACTTAATTAGTAAAAAAAATTCAATAGCTATTCGTAGACAAAAAATAATGAAGAACTATTAAATCATCAATGATGAAGAACTAGACGGTTGAACTTCGGTGGGAGTGAGGTAGGACATTGTGATTTTAAGGTAGGGCGTTGCCCCACAATGCCCCCCCTAGCTACGGCCCTGACTTAGGGTCCTGAGTTAGTTGTGCCCCGCGGTTTTACCCGCGTGGAACCTTATCCCGTGGGAATTTCGGGATAAAAAGTATTCTATGTGTTATTCTGATGTATGAGCTAAATTATTGTAAAGTTTCATTAAAGTAATTATCAGTAGTTTTTTGCGTGAAAGAGGAACAAACATCCACACTCACAAACATTCGGCTTTATAATATTAGTAGGATATTGGTAAGGATATACCTATATTGTCCGCCCGAGTCAAGCAGAAACATATCATTCTTGGTGACGGCCCGCTGCGGCCCGGTCCGCGACGGCCCGTAGTGTATGATGGCGCCGTTCTCGCCGCTACCCGCAATCGTCTCGAACGATGGACCCATGAAGTCGACTTCATCTCTGATTATAGAGAGAGAAGGTGTTGGTGAGTGAAGGTGGTGATTTGAAAAATAAATGAAAACATCAGAACCATTTATAGACAACCTGTATTCAAAATTGGAACAAAAAAAATACCGATTTGGCCTCAAAATCTAAGGTTTTGGAAATTAAATTAGCCGAGAAGAATAGGCAAGAAACTTGGCCTGGTATTTAAGTCAGAAAATTACAGTTAAAATGGCAACCAGAACAGTTTTTGAGGCACTTCTTCTTTTCCGAACCTTTATCCCATGTCTATTTGGGGTCGGTTTTCAGTTTAACCAGATTTGGCGGAATGTCAGTATTTTACGTGAAGCGACTGCCATCAGACCTTCACAACCCAGAGGGCTATACGACATTCTTGGTTAAACTGAATGTTAGACTTTTGAGGGCTCTAACTACCCGTAACGACTGTCGAAGATGTTAGTACGACACCGGGACCGACGGCTTTACGTGCCCTCCGAAGTATGAGGCTCTGTATACTAAGTACACAAAAAAACATAAATATTTCTAAAACACTCACTTGCGGAACTCCAAAAGCTTATCAGAGACTTGTATCTCAGTGGGCTCAAGGCCGGAGTCGACCTGGCGATGTAACCAGTGAAGCAGGCGCACCACCGCTATGCCATCGCGGACGTGGCATTGACGGAAACCCTGATAGGAGAATATTTGATCTTTATAATATTACTAGCAGCGCCCCGCGGTTTTACCCGCGTAGTGCCCGCTCCCGTGAGAATGCGTAGCTCGTAGTATCATACAATCTCGGCACAATTCACCATCGTGTGTTAAAAAATTAAGTAACAGCGCCATCCATTGGTAGGATTTGTGACTACAAAAAGTTACAATAAAACATACGATTACTTATACACAATCCCATGGGAATTTCGGGATAAAAAGTATCCTATGTGTTAGTCCTAGTTATAAGGAACATCTCTACCAAATTTAACCAAAATCGATACAGTAGTTTTTGCGTGAAAGTGGAACAAACATCCAAACATACAAACTTTCGCATTTATAATATTAGTAGGACTAGAAGTGCTCCGCGGTTACACCCGCGTAGTTCCCGTTCCCGTGAGAATGCGGGGATAAAATTATGCTAAAAAGCTTCCTCTTGAATCCACTATATCTATTAAAACAAACCGCATCAAAATCCGTTGCGTAGTTTTAAAGATGGAAGCATACATACGGACAGATAGGGTCAGCGACTGTTATACTATGTAGTGATAATGCAGAGGTAAAGTTTGTCAGTTTGTGGGGGTAATCTCAGGAACTATTGAACTGATTTTGAAAATTATTATTAATAGCTACATTATTTGTGAGTCTCAGTACTTGTGAAAAGACGATATTGGACCCTAACTCAGCCTGCCTAGCATGACTGTGCGTGATAAATGATATAGACACCACGAAATAATATCGATTTCGCGAGCATGACCAAATGAATTATGGCGTAGTACGATTTGATAAAAGTAAATATGGCGGCTATATTTATTATATTTTGACAGTTGGATGTCAATAAATAGCTATATCGATTTCGCGAGCATTTGGAACATTTGGTCATGCTCGCGATATAGCTATTTATTGACATCCGACTGTCAAAATATAATAAATATAACCGCCATATTTAATTTTATCAAATCGTACTACGTCATATTCATTTGGTCATGCTCGCGAAATCGATATTATTTCGTGGTGTCGATATATTTTATCACGCACAGTCATGCTAGGGGGGCTGACCTAACTGGAGAGGTCTAATTGCCCGCTTACACGTACAAGTACGAATTCCTTACCTCCATTTCAACCTCGTTCTTTACCATCTTCGCGAGAGATACCGGTGACACTTCAGATATTAAGTTCAGCGGCTCTTTTAATGCGTCACTCTGAAAAAACAGCCAAGCGTGAGTCGGACTCGCTCACAAAGAGTACTAGAAAATGGCGAAAATATGTCCTATGTCCTTTCCCAAGCTAGTTCATCTCGGTACCAAATTTCATTTAAATCAGTTCAGTAATTTTGGCGAGAAAGCGCGACAGAGTTACTTTCGCTTTTATTATATACTAGCAGCGCCCCGCGGTTTCACCCGCGTAGTTCCCGTTATTGGGATAAAATTATGCTAAAAACCTTCCCACTGAATCACTCTATCCATTAAAAAAACCTCATCAAAATCCGTTGTGTAGTTTTAAAGATCTAAACATACATAGGGACAGAGAAAGCGACTTTGTTTTATACTATGTAGTGATTAGCAGCGCCCCGTGGTTACACCCGCGTAGTTCCCGTTCCCGTGAGGATTTCGGGATAAAAAGTATCCTATATGCTATTCTGATGTATAAGCTAAATTATTGTTAAGTTTCATTAAAATCCATTCGGTAGTTTTTGCGTGAAAGAGGAACAAACATCCACACTCACAAACATTCAGCTTTATACAGGGTGGCGCAATAGAACGTGCAGTTTTAAAATAATTATTAAAAAATAAATACAAAAGGTATAGTTAAAATAAAACTAAGCAATTATTAAGTGATAACTGAAGTTTATTTTTTAAAAATAACATCATCTAAATGATGACCCTCTCTACGTTGGCACTCCTCTAACCGCAAACGGAAATTACCGAAAACTTTCTTAAGTAGTGCTGGTGTGATTGCTGCCATTTCACCACGAATATTCTCCTTGAGCTGACTGATGTTTCTCGGATTATTGGTGTAGACTTTGTGTTTGAGGTATCCCCACAAAAAAAAGTCAGGAGGCGTCAAGTCTGGACTGCGCGGAGGCCATGGGATATCACCTCTTTTCGAAATCAGTTTGCCAGGGAACATCTGCTTCACAACCGCCATGGAGTCATTTGATGTGTGACTGGTAGCTCCGTCTTGTTGGAACCAAGTCCTAGAGTTCTTTATTCTTGAATTTTCAAGTTCTGGGGCCAAAAAACCTTCCAACATCGCAACATAGCGTTCGGTATTAACAGTGATGTTTTGCCCCCGTGCGTTTTCAAAAAAATAAGGACCAATTATTCCTTTGGCAGATATTGCGGCCCAAACTGTCACTTTAGGGCTATGTAACGGTTTTTGATGTTTGAGTCTGGGATTTTCACTATTCCAATAACGACAATTTTGGCGGTTTACGAACCCATTCATATGAAAATGTGCCTCATCAGAGAAAAGGATGTTTTCAAAATTTGAAAACCGATTGAGCATTTCATTAGCAAATGTGAGCCGTGCTATGAAGTCAGAGTCTTTCAATTCTTGAGTTAATTGCAGCTTGTATGGATGCAATTTAAGATCCAAGTTTAAAATTCGTTGCAAACTTCGTCGCGATATGTTTAGGACAGACGATCTCTTGCGAGTAGACATTTGTGGATCTTCTCGTACCGACTGCTTAACACTCTCAATATTGTCTTCGGTCCTAGATGTGCGTGGACGACCTTTCGCGTGTGGTTTAAACGTCGATCCAGTCTCTTCAAAACGCTTTATCCAGATTTTAATTAAATTAGCACTCGGAGCCTCCCTAATTTGCCGTACACCATACTCAGAACAAAATAGTCGCCTGACAACTGCGTACGAACGAGAGTTTTCGTAAAATGCGCGCACGCAAAATGCGCGACGCTTCCCGTCGAAGTGACTCATAGTGACTAAAACTTTATGAACCGCGCTACCCAACGATATCGGTCTCCCCCCGCCCACGCCACTTCTACCACGCAAAAAAAGATGATGCAATATGCACGTTCTATTGCGCCACCCTGTATTATTAGTCTGCTCTTAAACAATTATAAAATCTACCCGCAGTACAGTCCAACAGTTCGTCCGTGATCATGGCGCTTGCAACAGCGTCGAAACTCGAAATAAACAATATACATGGTAAATATCCCGTTAATCCTATACTTTAAACGAGCAATTCTTGTATGTATGTATCTTCCGGCTACCTCAAAAACGGCTCTAACGATTTTGATGAAATTTTGCATACCGATGCAGTTTTGCATTTTAAATTCAACTGCAAACTTGTAATAACTCTAAAAACTCAATTTTTCTGTTTTTTTTTGTAAATTGTAATAACTAAATCGCATTGTGGTTTCTTTTTGTTTTTGACAAGATTTTAGTTTTCTACGATAGTTACAAACTTGCAGTTACTTATCGTCATTCCTAATACATGGCGTTGATAGTCTAAATACAAATACCTATTTAATAGTTTATTACGAAAAACCATATCACATGTTTATAAAAATATACCACCACCCAGGTACTCTTAATAATTTGAGAAATAAATAAATGTTTTAAAACTTACCCCTGAAGCAGCCCTGTGTATAGCTTCACTCGCGTCGCTCGGCAGCCATATTGTGTGCTTCCTACCCTCACTTGATAGATTTTTCTGGGAATAAATATAACATAACATCAAAATAAATATAACATAATCATTCACTCCATCATCTCATTACAGTAACTGACCCCTAAGTTCGTAACTTGTATCTAGGGTATCAGAAACTACGCACACACTCATTCACACACACACCCAGACCGAGACGAACATTTGTGGTTCACACAAATATTCACCCCGCGCGGGAATCGAACCCGCAACCTTACGAATGGCAGTCCGGCATGGTGACCACTCTGCCATCGAGGTTGTAAATATACTTGATATCTTTGATTTACACGAACACTACCCATTGAAATAAAACACTTAAACGGATTTTTGTCGTGGTTGTATTTTGTTTTACATTCTCTGACGTTTCGGATTCTTTACAGAATCCGTGATCACAGAAGACTAAGATGGAAGACGTTACAAAGTAATGTAAAAAGTTTAGTAGGTCAGTTAATGTAAAACAAGATACAACCATGACAAAAATCCGTTTAAGTGTTTTATTTCAATAATAGTTATTTATGGTACAAGCGAGGTAAGTTGGTGATTACTTCCGAGGCGCTATTGAGGCCCGAGCCGTCAGGCGAGGGTCTGAAGATAGCCGAGGATAGTAATCATCAATACACGCGTGTACCATACAACGTTTTTTAACACATTTGCGAAGAAATTAACATTTTTCGCTAATAAATAAACAGTTTTTCTATTCGCGCGCATCCAACACAACAATGGTGATCGGCCATAGATTAAAAGAATATACTTATTAAAAAAAAATCGAATGAATGGAATCGACCTACTAAAAGTAGGGCAACATAGTTGAAGTTTGTTTTTAAAATGTATGGACACGATTTTTTTGGTATCGAAACTTTTTTAAAACTAAACAATTTAAAAAAAAATCTATGACTCACTAGTGAATTAAGCGTGTCATTATTCAACTGTTTTTGCACAAATAAGAGCCCCTTTATGAGCAAGTGTGTTGAAAATATACTTATTTATGTATTTTGGTACAAACTACAAACTCTTCAGCTTTACAACATTAGCGACGGACTTTTAATAGAGGTCACATGTGTCCCTGCACTAGGGATGTCGACTGGGTAAACAAAATGAAATTCTAATTAGTCCGTCAGATAGATTTCGAAATAATATTATACACGTATTTTTTTGTTTCATCAAATTAATAAAACTGACTTAGTTATAACGCATTAAAGTTCAGGAGTGGGGCCTTGTGACGATAATTCTTGGTAAAAAATGTATGTAGCTGTGACGTCACACGAGTTTTCTATGCACTATATCGTCTTAATTATTTGTTTGTATCAAAAAAGAGAAAATACGTGTCTAATATTTTTGCGAAATCTATCTGACGGACTAATTAGATTTTTTTAGTTCCTATTGTTACAATTTAGCATTTCATGACCAACGGTTCAACATAAGAAATAGTTGAAAAACATGACCAATCACATGTATTTTAGTAGAAATCTGTCGTTACAACAACATCGCTCCATCTTAGTCTGTTTCATCGCTATCCATCGGGTGACTTACAGTATTTTTTTCAAATTTAATAATTCACTCCATCATCTCATTACAGTAACTGACCCCTAAGTTGGAAACTTGTATCTAGGGTATCACAAACTACGCACACACTCATTCACACACACACACACACAGACCGAGACAAACATTTGTGGTTCACACAAATATTCACCCCGCACGGGAATCGAACCCGCAACCTTACGGATGGCAGTCCGGCATGGTGATCACTCTGCCATCGAGGTCGTCAAATGCAAACCTATTTCAAGTTAAAAGTTACGGTGTCACCCTATTGGAAAAGCCAATATAGATTTTACTTACAGCCATCTCCTCCAAATGCCGCACAACATCATCATACGGCAATCCCTCAACATCAACACCCTCATCGGCTAGATGTTTGACTACATTCGCCGGTAGATCACCATCAGCCCAGAACAACTTGACTGATGTTGGTGTAATGAGGAGATAGGAGAAGAATACTGGATTGTATTCAATGTCACTACCTCTGAGGTTGAGGGTGTCTGTAATATAAAGTAGTAGGTGAATAGGTAAGTAGATAAGTAGGTGAGTAGGTAGGTAGGTAAGTAGGTGAGCAGGCGGCTAGATAGAAAGGTGTGTAAGTAAGTAGGTGGGTAGGTGAGTAGGTAGGTAGGTGAGTAGGTGAGTAGGTGGGTAGGTAGGTAGGTGGGTAGGTAAGTAGGTGGGTAGGTAAGTATGTGGGTACAAATACATTAACGCAATTATCACATTAATTGTTATACTTACAGGCCACTTCGTCCAAAGCGGTGATGATCAAGGCAGAAGCTTTTTTCTCCTCCATTTTCGCTCTCAGCTCTTTAATTTTATCACCAGACTTTTTTCCTGAATAAAATATGTTTTAGTTATAATATACATATTTCAATTTTTTTTTTATACGCAAACAATATTCATTGAAATAAAATTAATACATATAAGAAATTATTGTCTTGTTTTAATATATTTTATGTTTAGGATTATCTTAATAGATTTTTTCTTTCCTACATATGTATAACTCTTATAACTTATTAAGTTTTTTGTGATCCATAACATCAGAGTAATTTTAAGCGCTCATGGCCCAGTGCTACCCGCGGATCACTTGTGATCCGTGCGGTTAAGCAACGTCTGGCACCGTCATGACTGTGATGGGTCATTACTAAAAATGACTTTTAATTTCATGAGCGTTTCCGTGCTTCGGAGGGCACGTAAAGCCGTCGGTCCCGGTGTCGTACTAACATCTTCGACAGTCGTTACGGGTAGTTAGAGCCCTCAAAAGTCTAACATTCAGTTTAACCAAGAATGTCGTATAGCCCTCTGGGTTGTGAAGGTCTGATGGCAGTCGCTTCACGTAAAATACTGACATTCCGCCAAATCTGGTTAAACTGAAAACCGACCCCAAATAGACATGGGATAAAGGTTCGGAAAAGAGAACATCAGAGTAATTTTACTTGTATTTTGTATTTGTATTTCAAATACCTGTATATTTAACCCCAAGAGGCACAACATCATTGCGAGGCCTTGCAGTCGGGGGATCGTTCAGCTGATTCCTTACTTCATCCACCAAGTTCTTACCAACCGGTATTAGTTTCACGTTCACTTTTGATAACGCTGTCTGTTTGAACGAAAACATATTTATTTAACAAATAATAAGAACACACATCCCTACTAATATTATAAATGCGAAAGTAACTCTGTCTGTCTGTTACCTTTTCACGGCTAAACTACTGAACCGATTGACTTGAAATTTGGAACAGGGGTAGCTTATGATCCGGGAAAGAACATAGGCTATGTTTTATCCCGAAAGTCTCACGGGATCGGGAACTACGCGGGTAAAACCGCGGGGCGCTGCTAGTATAATATACAGAAAATATATGAACAAGTTATATTTAACTTGTTCAATATTTCTTCTCTCAATATTCTTCAATATTCTTCAATATTTTGAAGAATATTGAGAGAAGAAATATTGAAAAAATATGTAATCTGCCATTTTGTTGCGGCGGCCATCTTGGACCGATCTTCATTAAATACAGCTAAGAACACTCCCGACAAATTCTTCTTCTTTCAAACGAAAAAATCTTAATCAAAATCGGCTCATCCGTTCTGGAAATGTGATGCCACAGACAGACACACGCAACGCCAAACATCGCTTTTGCGATGGAGTTGAATTAAAAAAATGAAACCGCTGAAAGGGATAATGGTGTAAGTACATATTTGATCTTTATGGATTTCGTGATAATACTCCCTAAATTAACTATAGTCCCCGCTCTCACGGATGCAATGGCGAGCGGGACGCATTACAATTTACGCAGGTGCGACAGAGATAGATAGCTACAGGTCAACGTACGAGATTTCATGTGAATTACGACCGGAATATAACAGTCCAACAGTACTCGTATCATTTATCGTATGGTTGAAATATTTTACTTTTTTTAAATAACTTAAATTTTGCGGATAGGAGAGATGTAATGTTGGGTGGTGTTGGTGATAAAGTAAAACACCGGATTCCAATTATGACTGATGTTTATTTAAAGGTAACTCCTTTTTAACCCCCGATGCAAAAAGAGGGGTGTTATAAGTTTGACGTGTCTGTGTGTGTGTGTGTATCTGTCTGTCTGTGGCATCATAGCTCCCGAACGGATGAACCTATTTCAATGTAATTTTTTGTATTAAAGGGGACTTACGTGCGAGTGTTCTTAGACATGTTTGATGAAAATCGGTTGACCCGTTTAACAGTTATGGGGGTTTGAAAGTAATTGTGTTGGGGGTTTTTTAAATTTTTAATTTAATGTTATTATAGGAGTTAAAGTGGTTACAATATAATAGGGTGTATGCCGGGCTGTGTGACATAGAATGTTATCTGTAATCCGTATTAGGATATAAGAAATAGGTTGTTTACATTAGGAGTCCAATGCTCATTTCCTTATCTGTAAATCAACGTCACGCGTGTCTTCACACATTCTTTATAATACGTAATAGCTCGGTCATACACAACAGAGAGTGGTGATACTTTACCTGTAATGGCGTCCATTCTTCTCTAGTAATAGTGTAGGGGTCAACGCCTACTACATCACCATCAGTTAGGTTAGTTGATAGCCATTTTTCCATAGACGGCGTATCTGGGAGGGCTGAAATGTTTTTGATAAGCTAAATAAGTATTTATTTATTATTCATATATATTCATTTAATTTCTTATTTTTTAGGTTTTTACAATATAAATATATATAATAAAACAAAATATACAATAAAAACTTGAAAAATAGAAGGCCGCCAGTAGCGACCGGTGGTTAGGGCTGCAGAGACAGGAACCTCCTCACGATACGTGCCGTGTCCAAAATCACTGCCTTATGTATCTGCCCCTTGATCTAACCATCGAGCAAAAGCCTCTTATTATTATTATGTATTACTAGCAGTGAAATCTAAATATTCATTTATAATTAAATGTATTTTTTTGTAAAAACCAACTTAACACAAGAAACATATAGCGACGAATAAATATTATTAGGAAAATTAGGGTGTGTGTGTGTGTATATACAGGGTTATTGGTAATTAGACCGGATCCTTTTAAGGGGTGGTAGGGGACGTCATATGCAACTTTTTCACCCTACATAGTGGTATCCGGAAGTGAACCGTTAATGTGATATGACCCCATGGAACCGGCGTAGTCAAAAGCAACTTATGCAGACATATGCGCCTCTGCATTCAAAATAGAGGCGCACATTTTGAAAACGAAACGTAAAATTAATAAATAAAGCCTCATGTCAAATTTAGTTGGTTATCCGGAAACCGCTGGATGCAGGCCGCAATCAACCGTCCCCGCTGGAAATCATTGAACGAGGCCTAAGTCTAAGCAGTGGACTAGCATAAAAGGCTGATGATGATGATATACTCACACTGCTTCATCAGCGTCCAGAGCCCCAAATCGGCCTCCTTCTCAAACTGGGTGTAGTACCGTCCGTCTGTCCATACCAGCGCCAGTGATGACGTCACTATGGCGGTTCCCGCTGATCCCGTGAACCCGGACACCCATTCGCGTCGGGCGTCTGCGCGGGCTATGTATTCGGACTGGAGAGGGAATAAATAAGTGAATAATGAGGAACTCAAAGTCAAAGTCAAAATTCCTTTATTCAGTTAAGGCCTCAATGAGGCACTTATGAACGTCAGAATTGATTCTACCACCGATTCCGTAATTACATCAACCGAGAAGAATCGGCAAGAAACTCGGGCTGGTATTTTTTTAAAATAAAATAAAATACAAACTACTGTTTAAATACAAATAAAAATAAATAAAATACAAACTAATGTTTGTATATACGGAATCGGTGGTAGAATCAATTCTGACCTTAAAACTAGTACAATGTCCTAGATAAAAAAAGAAAACAAATAATAAAATCTATAAATATAGAAAAATACTTATGTACCTATATAATTAAAAAGTAGCATGTTGAGGTTGCGTGTGCAGAAATTTAATTCCAGACATCCCGGTCATTGATGTAGTCCGTAACTAGCGGGATAATCCCATCGAAATTTTGGGATTTAGAAGCTACGGGGACTAAATTTCTCAAAAGCCGAATGGAAACAATTTTCCGATGGCATCGACGCAGAGCTACGTCTACGTGCTACAGACACATCACTTAGCAGTTAACATAACATAACATAACATAATCATTCACTACATCGTCTCATTACAGTAACTGACCCCTAACTAAGCTCGAAGCTTGTATCTAGGGTATCAGAAACTACGCACACACTCATTCACACACACACCCAGACCGAGACAAACATTTGTGGATCACACAAATATTCACCCCGCACGGCAATCGAACCCGCAATCTTACGGATGGCAGTCCGGCATGATGACCACTCTGCCATCGAGGTCGTCAAACATTAAACATTATAACACCCATCTATGTATTTGTGTCAGAAATTAATAACTTTATGAATTAATAAATTAATTAATTTGGGAACAAATTAAAAACTTTTACCAGGTAAATTTTGTATGTATTCAAAAGAAATACTAAGCCATAAATGAAGTTACTCACGTTATGAGCATCAGCCGTAGGTATAATATACGCTGCCAGCGCTGTAGGCTGAGCCGCCATCAGCGAACGAAGCGCTGACAAACGCTGGATACTCATGGTGGATTCTGGAAAGAAAATCTATATTGCACCACAATATTTTCTGTGCCGGTGCCAGCGTCGCTGTAATCGCATCTTTTGTTTGTCAGTTTATTGAAAACTAGAAGCGCCCCGCGGTTTCAGCGCGTAGTTTTCGATCCCGTGGGAATTTCGGGATAAAACATAGGCTATGTCCTTCCCCGGACCATAAGCTACCCCTGTACCAAATTTTAAGTCAATCGGTTCAGTAGTTTAGCCGTGAAAAGGTAACAGACAGACAGACAGTTACTTTCGCATTTATAATATTAAGTAAGAGTGTATCCAAATGACATTAGAGTCACAATGACAATAGGAGCTTCCAAGTTTGGCCGCCGGCACAGAAAAGATTGTGACTCAATACTTAGGTACTTGCCTGGATCAATCACTTTACTCCTAAAGGCATTTGCGGCTGCATGTGACAGACCCCTGACGACGCTGCAACAAAAAAGTAAATGAATATTTGTGTGAATCACAAATGCTAAGAACAAATGTTTGTCTCGGTCTGGGTGAGTGTGTGCGTAGTTTCTGATACCCTAGATACAAGTTACGAACTTAGTTAGGGGTCAGTTACTATAATGAGATGATGTAGTGATTATGTTATATTAATAAAAAAAATGTGATAGTGCTTATTCACTTTAGAAAAATAAAACTTACCAAAAATAACATCCGAAAATAAATAATCTATTCAGCATTATTAACATTTATATTATGCCATTAAAATTAAATTAAATAAACTAGTCCACATTAAAATTATCTTAAATCATTCATTCTTAACATATAAAAAACTAACTTAAAACAATTTTATTAATAAATACGTAATTTAAAAATATAATATTTTCGTATTATGACAACATGACATTGCAAAGATTAAACTATCACTATTTTACGCGCCAAACTAAGTAGAATAAAGAGAGACCAGAGACAATGAAGTATATTCAAGGAGAAATATTAAAATAATGTCAATAGACAATGACGGTCAAGGGCAGGCAAAGTAGAGTTCTGTTATGATACGTAAAATATAAATTACATGCAAGCGTCATCGCACATTCGAAACTATTGTTTGTTCAAGTATGATTGAACACATTCATTCTAGATTTCATTGCGGGCACTAGGTTTACTGTTTATTTTTAATAATTCTAATTAAATTTCCTTTCAGTCTTCATAAAACTTGTTTTCAACACACTTGCTCATAAAGGGGCTTTTTTTTAATAAGTAAGTATATTTTTTTAGTCTTTGGCCGATCACCATTGTTGTGTTGGATGCGCGCGAATAGAAATACTGTTTATTTATTAGCGAAAAATGATATTTTATTATTAATTTCTTCGCAAGTGTGTTGAAAAACGTTGTATGGTACGCGCGTGTATTGATGATTACTATCCTCGGCTATCTTCAGACCCTCGCCTGACGGCTCGGGCCTCAATAGCGCCTCGGAAGTAATCACCAACTTACCTCGCTTGTACCATAAATAACTATTTTTAAAAACTAACACCAGACCCACCCTGTAACAGTTCCGTAGCAAACTTATTTTAGGCAAAATATTAAGAGGCGGATTTACAAACATCCCGCCCTTGCTGTAGGGCCGTAGCTAGAGACGAATTTGAGCCAGGGCAGCATCGGTTACAGGTAGGGCGAAAAAAAAACTCAGCTAATACTGGCCTCGGCCTACCCTATATTCAATAGCTAAATTCGTACTACTATAAATTCCTCAATGATGAAGAAAAAGACGGCTGAACTTCTTGTATTAGAGATCCACGTCTGAGTGAAAGTGAGGTAGGACATTGTAATTTCAAGGTAGGCCATATCTGGAAAATCAACGGGAAAATTGGACCCGTGCGAAGCCGGGGTGGGCGGCTAGTATTATATACTTACGTGTATCGAAAGGACCCTAAAATAATAATATTATTCTAAAAAAAATTCCGCGTGATAAATGTTAATATCCACGCAAAATTACAGCTGTCTACTCTAGTGTTGTGCTAATAAGTCTAACTAGGTAGTTATAACCATGAAGTTTTAGGTAAAAAATGGAGCCCAAACTTGGAACAACAGCTTGAGTCAAATACCTACTCTCTCTCGTCTCTGTGGGCCGATCTCTCTTTTTAGTCAGACCTTCTCTTTTTAGAGGTTACCTCAGTTAGAAAGAGAGAGCCTGCCCACAGAGACGCGATAGTGATACATATAGGTATGCTTCAAGTAGGTATTCGAAGTGTGGGCTCCTTGTTTTACCTACAACTTCATGGCTATAGCTACCGTTACGTCTCATTACGTTACGGGTAGGCGGAGGTCCGTCTACCCGCATTTTTAGTTAGAAATGTGCACAAACAAATTCTTACCTAATGAGCGAAAGTAGAATATAGCTTCGTGATCTATTGCATAAAATATTTATAAATGCAAAAAAACTACGAGAATTTGAGAAAGTAACATGATATGCAGAAAAAGCTCTTACTCCACCCAAACCACCTGACTAAATTCAGGCGTTCTAAATTCAAACGTTTTTAACCCCCGACGCAAAAAGAGGGGTGTTATAAGTTTGACGTGTCTGTGTGTGTGTATCTGTCTGTGGCATCATAGCTCCCGAACGGATGAACCGATTTCAATTTAGTTTTTTTTTGTATTAAAGGGGACTTACGTGCGAGTGTTCTTAGACATGTTTGATGAAAATCGGTTAACCCGTTTTAAAGTTATGGGGGTTTGAAAGTAATTGTGTTAGGGGATTTTTAAATTTTTAATTTAATGTTATAAATCATTCAGTAACTAAATTCAGTATAGTGACATAGCATTTTTATAAAGTTATAAATGCTATTTGTAGTGTTTAGGGTACTTCTTCACTTCCGGAGACGTCCTCTCAAGGAGGGGGGCGCCGCCTTTAGTGCGGGCCCGGCGTTGGGTACCGTGGTAGTAATCCCCCTCGGGATCCTACGGCACTTCAATGTAACGCGGACGGAAGTCGCTGTGTGTAGTGGGTAGGCCCAGCCCTTCTGGCTGGGAGAGCCCTACATGCCTCGGGGTCCTCCCAATCTGGGCTCACGGTGGCATGCAGTTCTATGCATATTTACAGCGAGAAAAAAAGGCTACATAAATAAACCTATAATAAATGCAAGCGCGTACTACTATTTTACTTGAATGAATTTAGTTACTAATTGATTTAGAACGTCTATTTTAGTCAGGTTGAATAAGGCCTTTATGGATAAACATATCTTATAAGTGGTGTTCCAATAATAACGCCAGATTTAAATTTCTAATATTGTGCGGGAATCGTATCCTTTAACATGTATAGAAGCGACTACAATATGGTAGTTTCCTGGGTAAACAAAATGAAATTCTAATTAGTCCGTCAGATAGATTTCGAGAAAATATTAGACTAACCTTCATTCCAAAAGTTCACTCAATCAGAAACTCAAACCCACAGACTATGTATGTCATTTATGTGTCACTGATTTCCCGCCATTCGATGACATTTAACATGAGCAAGAAGGTCTCTACCGCTGTAACCGGCCTTCACCTCTTTTCCCATTAGAAGGGTAGCGAAGTATTAATAAATATAACCTTTACGGAAAAATGTACGGACGACTGGTTTTTATTCTGAAGAGTAAAAACGTTTTCCTGTGATTTATATTAATTGTAGCGGCGCCCCGCGGTTTCGCCCGCGTAGTTACCGTTCCCGTAGGAATATGGGAATAAAAAACCTTCCCACTGAATCACTCTATCTATTAAAACAAACCGCATCAAAATCCGTTGCGTAGTTTTAAAGATCTAAGCATACATAGGATGTAGTGATAGTTAGTGATTATAAAGAGGAAATATTTTATTTTTTGTATTGAATAGGCTCCCAAAGTACTGGACCGATTTCAAAAATTCTTTTACCATTAGAAAGCTACATTCACCTTGAGTAACATAGGCTATATTTGATCCCTGTATTCCCACGAGAATGGAAACTATTAAACTAGCTAGTGAAAATGCGGGGCACTGCTATAGCACGGTCGTAATTCACATGAAATATCGTACGTTGACCTGTAGCTATCTATCTCTGTCGCACCTGCGTACATTATAATGCGTCCCGCTTGCACGGATGCAATGGCAATACAGGTATATGGCTACAGGTCAACATACGATATTTCATGTGAATTACGACCGTGCTTTAGTACTGATAAAATATAAAAAGATTTTATTTTTTGTAATGCCACATACTTATGGACCGATTTGAAAAATTCTTTGACTATTAGATAGTTTACTAGCCTATTTATCGAGGAAGGCTATCCTACTAATATTATAAAGCTAAAATTTAAAAACTACTGAATGGATTTTAATGAAATTTGGTACAGATGTTCCTCATACCTAGGAATAGCACATAGGATACATTTTTATCCCAATATTCTCGCGGGATAAGGTTCCACGCGGGTAAAACCGCGGGGCACAGCTAGTCCTAACTACTTATATTAATATTATAAATGCGAAAGTAACTCTGTCTGTCTGTTACCTTTTCACGGCTTAACTACTGAACCGATTGACTTGAAATTTGGTACAGGGGTAGCTTATGGTCCGGGAAAGAACATAGACTATGTTTTATCCCGAAATTCCCACGGGATCGGGAACTACGCGGGTGAAACCGCTAGTATGGTATATAATATCACGCTACGACCAATAGGAGAGGAGCTAACAGGTTAACCACGAGGCACAATAAAAGAAAATAATATTTGTACAATCATTTATTTTAACTTTTTACAAATTAATAACTTAAATTAAAATATTTTCTATACTTTGTGTGCCTAGTGCGAGTTTAATTTTGGAAAAGTTAACTTTACGATAAAGCAGATTTGTATGGGATTCAAGCAGCGCCATCTTCTGGCGGAGTGTTCGATCCCATACAAATCTGCGTCATCGTAAAGTTAATTTTCGAAAATAAAGCTCGCACTAGGCACACAGGATCAAAAAAAGTATTATTTTGTATAGAAAACCTTTTTTTTTTAATCAAATCAAAACATTTTTTCTTAGGCTACATTTTAACCAGCGTCAAATGACGATTTAAGATTTTTGTCTTTAATGATAGTTATTATGAAACCTTTGTAAACCCGTGCGTGTAGATTATGTTACAACATGTTATAAAACTTGTTACAATAATGTAGAAATGTTATATAACATAATTTTTATAACATGTACATAATCTAAACTCACTTAATGAGTTTACGTTTTGAAAATAATGTCCTATACCGTCACATCAGATCAGTGACGTCATCAGCCATATTGAAAAAACATGGGCCTCGGGAAGTTACCATGGTTAAATTCACAGTGAAAAGACAGCGGCGCGACTAATAATACAGGCCTGCTGCTGCCTTTTTAGTGGGAATTAATAAGCCTATCGCTTGTATTTTCATACAAAACTAAGTATGTATGAGGCGGATGTACACGAATGCTTTTTGTCATAAGTCCCACACAGTAACATAGTCGAGTAGGTAACTAACAGCAGGGCGACGAGCGACAAGATCAAACGTATTGAAATGTATTGAGCTGTCCACGAGCGGCCGGTGGTCGCGATTTGCGACTTTAATTGAATTCTTGTCGATTTTATGGCTTCTGTAGGCTTAGAGTTAAAAGGCTGAGAGAAATTAAAGGGCTTAAGCCACAACTCTGCCAATGTCATTTTAAGTGCTAAACCAATAATCGCAATTTGATTGGACGTTAAAACTGGTATTAGTCGGTGAAATTGAGGGTATAATATCAATCTGAACAAAAATAAATGGATTAATTACAAAAAAAAAAAATGTCTTGATTTATAATGCTGGGTGAAGAATATTGAAAAATATATATTAATATCTGAACAAAAGAGTTATTTTAAAAGTAAACGCGCGCGATTTTTCCTTAAACAGTACAGCTATTATCAAGTGTTTGAATCGCTCGCCTCCCCGCTATAGAAATACGCTTCACAAAGGGTTTCGAAGATTTTTGTATGGAGGTTGGCAATTTGAAAAAAAAAACAAAATGGCGGACGACTACTAATACTAAAATCTTCGTAGCCCTTTAAACAATTATTACAAAAATACATTTTTTATTTCATTAAACCTATTATTGCTAGTCTGTACAGGTAATAAGTTCTAACTAAAACTAAATTACAAAATACATCAACTATTTCCCTCTCTGTCTGTCATACAAGAAATTACATGATAATGAAAGAGACGAAACATAGTTATGTTTAGTGCCCCCGCGTATTTAGGCGGCTAACTAATTCTTCCAAGACATATCGAAGTGCGCACATTATGCGGATAGCCGTTGGTAGCCACGTATTGGCCGGACGACCAACAAAAATATCGCGACCCAACAGGCGGCCAACTAGATGCGTCAGTTCGTCTAAAATACAGTAGAACGCCGATTAACCGAATAGCCAATTATCCGAATCGGTCGCTTCTATGTACCTCTATTAGTGTCGTGAATTTTAATATATTTTTTAACTTACTCCATGAGATATTCAAGTCAAACTTTATAAAATTTATTATACGTGTGACTGTTTCTTTTTCTATAAAACCAGTCTATGTGCGATTATCCGAATCGACCCCACCAGCAATTCGGATAATCAGCGTTCTACTGTACGTTCAATATACGCGAACTTGTCGCAGCGGCCGCATGAGTTTCGACTGTTTATTTCATTCAACTGACGTGTGACGTGGCCTCTGAAATGAGCTGCACGCTCTAGCCGCCTAATGCGCGAGGGCACTTATTAGTAACAAGCGCAACTATGAAACTAAATTTATATTAACACAGTTATAAGTCCTTGTTCGAGTCCGTCTGTATGTTCATGCTAATGAGAAGATGTCTTTATTGAGATAATTAAACAAATCTGATAAAGCCCGGTCGTAATTCACAGTGAATCTCGTACGTTGACCTGTAGCTATCTATCTCTGTCGCACCTGCCCCCCTAGCATGACCGTGCGTGATAAAATATATAGACACCACGAAATAATATATTTAATATATTTTGACAGTTGGATGTCAATAGCCATATCGATTTCACGAGCATGACCAAATGTCAAAAATTAATCACGTGGTACAATTCAATATGGCGGTTTTTATCAAATTTTGACAGTACGATGTCAATAAAACGCTGTATGTATCGCGTTTTCGAAGTCATGCTAGCCTAGCTGGGTAAATCTATACTAATATTATAAAGAGGAAAGATTTGTTAGTTTGTTTATAATGAATAGGCTCCGAAACTACTGGACCGATTTCAATAATTCTTTCACTAATGGAAAGCTAATTTATCAGTGTGTGATAGGCTATATTTTATTATCCCCGTAATCCCACGGGAACGGGAACAACGCGGGTGAAACCGCGGGGAGCTACTAGTTATTTATAATGAGATAGATAGCGACAGGTCAACATACTATATTCTCTGTGAATTACGACCGGACTATAGACAGATAAAAGAGATAAATGAATCAAGTTGGATCAAAGACAATGAAAATGATATGTAAAATGACCAGCCTGTAAGATCTGACAAGGGCAAAACGCCTCATTTATCAAAAACCTTTTTCAAATATGAGATTTTACTATAATTTTAAATTTACAATTGATTCTATCAGCAATATTAATAATATATTTGATGTAGTGAATGATTATGTTATGTTATGTTATGTTAATATTAATAATACAATTAATTTTATAGATACAGTCAGCATCAGATAAAAGGTCCTCTTGGTAATGCTCATTTTGGTATTGCCAACCAGGGGATGGCAGCTTTCATCTTACGCTGACCGTATAACACTGTAACACAACCAAAAATAAAAATCACTGCAAACTATTGTCATCTCTATCTTTCTTCTTGTCATCAGCATGAGTGAGAGAGACAGCACATCTTCAGTTCATGATCTTAAGTTTACATTTATATTAATATCCTAATCTGAAACAAAATAATGGGAATTTAATTTAAAAATATTATAAAAGGCAACTGTTACCAACTGATCTAACAACACAGCTCAAACAACTGATAAAATTGTGCAGAAAATTGACAATATGACTATACACCCCTATTTTGAAAATATGGGACTTATTAAAATCAGAATATCTGTAGCAGTAACTGAATCCATATATCCAATAAAAATATCAAAAATGATAGTCGATTACTTATCTTTAAAAAATACCAAATAAATGTCGTATTACCAGACGACACACTAGCTATCAAGTATTCTGTGACGGCTCGGGTCGATGACCGCGCTCAGCTGTGTATCGCAGCGTTCGGTGTAGAATAACAATAAAATTCGGCGGGATTTTGAAAATCTTTGACTTATCATAACTTTTTAAATAAAAGCAAAAGAAAAAAACTAACTTCACTATTATATTGTCACCCGTCGTTTACATTAGCTGTGAGATAAGGTATCGCAATTTCAAAATAAGGGTGTATATACTATTCTCATGTACCATTTGTTGTTATATTTTCCTATTTTCTGTATCTTTGTGTGTGTATTATGACCAATAAAGTATTTTCTATCTATCTATGACAGGAGTCTGCTAAGTAGAAATGTGGATACTAGAATAATTTATACAACAATGAAAGAACTTTTCAACCCAATAGATCATAAGATTTGTGTGTTCAACCAAACAAAAAACTCTTCTTATAAAATTAAAATGGATATACTATAACCCTGCCGTGATTACACCTATATACATAAAATATAGCCTTAAAGATGTAGCTTATTATTAGTGAACAAATGTTTAAATTGCTCAAGTAGTTTTTGAGTTCAGCCAGTTTCCCTGCACAAGATACAGATTTCAGCCTGTACAAAAAGTTGTTGTACTCATCGAGACCTTTTAAATGACATAGGTGTCACAACATGACAGGACAATACCTCATGGCGTCAGTTAATCAGCCTTAGCAGTTTCCCTGCACGAAATACAGACTTCAGCCCATACAAGAAGTTGAATTGTAAAAAAGCAATCAATAAGATCTCGATAATTGCGCTATATGTAGTTTTTTTTATTGTAACAAAATGTTTATTAAATAAATTGAATTGAATTGAATCAATCTTTCATCTTTACAATATTAACTAGCAGTGCCCTGCAATTTTACCCATGAAAAGCCCCTAATCTAATCTCCCCTAATCTCTCAAACTACTGCATATAAACCTTCCTCTAGAATCCCTGTATCCATTGCTGAAGAACTACATTAATATCCATTGAGTAGTTTCAATAATCAAAGCGAATAGACAGCGGAAGTGACTTCATTTTATACTATGTAAAGATATCGATAATAGCAGCATCCCATGGTTTATTTTCAAAGAACGTTTCAAATCAGCTTAGTAGTTTCAGAGCTTATTTAATACAAACAAACAATCAAAACTTTCCTCTTTATATTAGAACATATATAGAAAACAAAGTGTCTCACCTCAGCACTCCATAGGAGCTATTGAATTCGAGTTATCACCGTACCCACTTAAGCTCCCCTGGAATTCTATACCGCTAATCTGACTATCCGTGTTGAAAGATGCTCCATAAGAATCATTGCTTGGCGCGTGTGTCATTTCCAGATTCCCATCACCGGAATCAGCTGTCGCCGCATCCGGTTCCGCCCAATTTATCTTAAATCTAGTCACCCTCGGCTCCGAAGCGAGGATATTCCTCACAACCTTGTCAAATTGAGGTTTCGCTGGCGGGTTTTCACGTAATTCCGGCTCAGATTCGCTGTATTCGTTGTTAATGAAATATCCGACGCGCACGAACTCTTGTCCTCGGTATGAGCAAGTTAGTAAGACTACAGTGACGCCTAAAGCGTCGTTTTCTGGTATACGAGTCACATCGGGCGGTGGGGCTTGAAATACGAACATGTGCCTTCCTTCTGGTATTGGGCCTACATATATCGTGTCCAATATCTGATCGTGTTCTTCCGTTTCCGCTGAACCGACGTATATCATTTTCCATTCTAAGTCTTCTTTTAATTCTTCTATGCATTCGAATGTTAGTTCGAATTGGAAAGGGTTGAGGAACGGACTCGGATTGTCTAGAACCACGACGTTGGTTATGTGCACTTTTGCCATTGTTTTATGATGTTTTTTAACTTATTTCACAGTTACACAGTCAATAATAACACTAATCAGGTTAAATTGTCCTTAAAATAGTCCCACGAGGTAAAAATAACAGTTTTTTCGCGGAGGAAACGAAATGAATGGTCGGCAAAATTATGACAAACAAAATGACATCTGTTTTGGCGGTTGAAATGGTCACGTGATCAAAATAAGTTGCGAACACAGCGCTCTGCGGCAATGGCCGGAACTACGATAAAAAATAAGTAGATTTATTGACAGGCTAGATGACACAAGGCGAAACTATGTTTCCTAATTTTTTAGCCATTTCGTAAGAAAGTAAAGTTATTTTAACTTTTTTAAGAAAGTACACAGCAATATCATCGTAATATTAAACTTTTATACTTACATTCTCGGATGTTTTCACCAAAATTCACGAAAATCTGATCAATTTCTCACAGTCACCAACGAGCCATAAAAAGTATCAATGACCGGAAGACATTGACGTTTGACAGTAATTGATAAAAATGTTGCCACTGATTACAATCAGCTGATCGATTATTATTTTTAAATTACGTTTATATGCAAAGAATTATATCTATTTTAATTAAAACTATTGAAAAACGTTTCTAGCTAGAGTAACAAATGTTCATTAAAATATTATTATGTACAAAGATTTTAAAGAATACGATTTTAATATGTCTGCTTTTCTGTCTGACTGACTCTGACTGACTGGCTGACAGTGAGACTGAACTGTCATTCGATTAAAAAAAATAATAGCAATATGGCGTTTGCGCTTTGTTTCCGTCGCGTATTTTCATAGTAATTTACATAAAACTACGGAATTATTCTTGATATTATCATGATATATTTTACAATTCAAATGGTGCTTAATTCACGACCGTAATAAAACAATGAAGGTCACTTCCATAAAGTGTTTATTTGTTTTACAAAAGAAGAACAACAGGTACGTAACCCATAAAATATTATTGCACATAAATTTATAGTTTTAAAACAACAATACTTTCATAAATAACAATAAAATTATAGATAAATATACAATTTTATTATTTTTAAGTGTTTCGACGTGTAAAAGTTAATATTCCCGCGTAAATTTCAATTCGAAAGTTGGACTTCCTTTTAAAACTTTTTTGTGCTAAATTCTTTTTAATTGAGTCATATTATGAGTGAGACTCCTTGTTATACATATTAATTAATTCATATTGACTGTTGTTCGCATTTACGGTACTTTGCAATCGTCTTATATGCAATACCAAGTTACGAGTTACGAAGTTTCAAAGTACTTAGTAATTCATTAAAATTTCGATTAACTAATAACTTTATGCTTGAATTGAGTTATGTAGTAACCGATTCTAGCTAGATTATGTTTGTTTTATTGTAACGTGTGAGTTTGTCTATTTTTTTGTAGTTCAATGCACTTTAGTCATCTATAATAATACAAATCACTACATAGTATTAAACAAAGTTGCTTTCTCTGTCCCTATGTCTCTATGTATGGTTAGATCTTTAAAACTACGCAATGGATTTTGATGCGGTTTGTTTTAATAGATAGAGTGATTCAGTGGGAAAGTTTTTAGCATAATTTCATCCCTATATTCAGGGGGCACCGCTAGTGTAGTATCGTTTTGTATGAAAATTGAACAGATGGGACACATCTCGCTCTTAAGATGTAGGTAAACTAAATTTATTGAGCTCATATCAAATATTGTCCTTTGAAAATACTATTTTTTTATGAAATATGTATAAGGATAAATGTTCTCACCTCAATATAAAATTAGTGTATTTATGTACTAAAGATTAATGAATGAAATTAGTTCCGTAGATATCTCGGTAACAGCAACATTTTGTCTGTATTTTAAAATAATGATAAAAAAAAATTAAGTTATTTATTGTTTATTGTTAAAATTGGTTGTTGTTATTAGCCAATTTTATAAGACAAAATATTACAATGTTTCTATAATGTTTCACACACTCAAGAATTCTGGGCCCTGATTCTCTAAACTATCAAGCTGTGATAATGCTACTCAAATGTATTTTAATATCAACATTATGGCCGTTTTTTGTCATTTGTTGTCCTTTTGGTATTCTCTTAGTGACAACTACTCCGCTGACTCAATGGCTCCATAAAACTTAGATGGTTGTCATGGAAACAGTATTCTGACGTTTATTTGACAAAAATTTTATATGCAACAAAGACCACTGAGACACCATAGCCATATGAATAAATTTTAGCAGAATACCAAATTTCTGACACTCTCGTTATGGTGCCTCAATATCAACATATTGTCTGATCAATAATGTCAAATTGCAGACTTAGGCCCCAGGTGGGACATGAACCCAGAACCATTATGTACCAAGGCATACTCTTCACCCACTGAACCTAAATACCACATCTGTTAAGAATCTTGAATAATCCATTTCAACTTATAGCAATTTATCTATTACTAGCTGTGCCCCACGATTTTACCCGCGTGGAACCTTATCCCGTGGGAATTTTGGGATAAAAAGTATCCTATGTGTTATTCCTAGGTATGAGAAACATCTGTACCAAATTTCATTAAAATCCATTCAGTAGTTTTTGCGTGAAAAAGAAACAAACATCCATACATCTAAACATCCACACTCAGAAACATTCGGCTTTATAATCTTAGTAGGACATGTTTTTAAACATAATTACTACAAACAACTACCTATATTTTATTATATTCCAGTAATCCATAATCCAAAATGGCGCAGAACGGCGATGCCAGTCCTGTGTACTACAGAGAGATACAAAAGAATGCCTACCTCAAACGTATACCTGAGGAGAATAATAAGTTACTGCCGCTCGGACTCAAGGTATGTTATACATTAATAATATTTATTGTTACATATTGAAGGTTAGTTTTATGCTTTGTGTAGTGTATACGAATTTATATGTTTTGTGTACTGAGGGTACTTATTAATATTATGAGGGTACTTGTACTTGCCAACCTTATTGTAACATAAGATTGTTGGCCAAAGTAGGGTACTTCTATATTCACTCACTCACATTGTTAATTTGTACCAAGATGGTTGCTACTTAGCTCAATAAACAGTGTTAAAGTTTATTCGTGTTTTACTGGACATAATACTTTGATATTTATGTTTGTATTATACTCATCTACTTCTATGCTTATATTAGCAACTACTACTGTCCCTGTGTTTTCAATCGCATATAACTCGATTTTGGACTTAACTATAATCCTAATCCTAACTAGTCCTAACTAATATTATAAATGCGAAAGTAACTTTGTCTGTGTGTCTGTCTGTTACCTTTTCACGGCTAAACTACTAAACCGATTGACTTGAAATTTTTTACAGGGGTAGCTTATGATCCGGGAAAGAACATAGGATACTTTTTATCCCCAAATTTCTCCGGGAACGGGAACTACGCGGGTGAAACCGCGGGGCGCTGCTAGTTGGTAATAAGTTGTAGTAAGAAGCGCTCGTGGCCCAGTGCTACCCGCGGATCACTTGTGATCCGTGCGGTTAAGCAACGTCTGGCACCGTCATGACTGTGATGGGTCATTACTAAAAATCACTTTTTATTTCATGAGCGTTCCTTCGGAGGGCACGTAAAGCCGTCGGTCCCGGCTGTCGTACTAACATCATCGACAGTCGTTACGGGTAGTTAGAGCCCTCAAAAGTCTAATATTTGGTTTAACCAAAAAAAACGTATAGCCCTTAGGGTTGTGAAGGTCTGACGGCAGTCGCTTCACGTAAAATACTGACATTCCGCCAAATCTGGTTAAACTGAAAACCGACCCCAAATAGACATGGGATAAAGGTTCGGAAAAGAGAGGTAATAAGTTAGTAACATCTTAACAATACAATGTGAATTTACCACAGATTCAAATCCGTTTAAGTGTTTTATTTCAATGTGTAGTGTTTGTGTTAGGGCCGATTTTCCATCGCCAGATAACTTTTATTCGACGAATAAAATTGACGTTTGACAGATTTTGTATGAAATAACTATCAAAATTTCAAAGTTATTCGTCGAATAAAGTTATCTGGCGTTGGAAAAATCGGCCCTAAATCAAAGAAATCAATATATTACTTTGTTGCAGAAACAACCCCTGAAACCACTCTGGACACAGCTCTGCATACACAACGGGCGAGCGCCCTACTTAGAGCAATACAAGGACCCCGTCTCAGCCCGCGCTCACCGCCCCGTGTGGCGACACTGCCTCACGACCGCGCGACACGTGACGGCCAGTGTCACCGCCCGGGAGAGCGAGTATGATTTCCTGATAGATACGGACAGCGGGCCTGTTAGGATGTTGGCGCCTGACTGGTGAGTACATCACGGTCGTAATTCACATGAAATATCGTACGATGAAGGATAAGGCCGTTGACTTCCGATCGGAAGGTGCCTGGTTCTGAACCCACCAGTCCCGCCACGTCCCAATGTGTTTTCAATTTACGAATTCATATGTACGTTAATTTCGACGCTCTTACGGTGAAGGAAAACATCGTGAGGAAACCTGCACACACCTGGGAAGAAATTCTAAGGTTGTGTGTGAAGTCGACCTACCCGCACTTGGCCAGCGTGGTTGCATAGGCCTAATCACCCTAATTCCGGGTAGGCTCGTGCCCCTCGGTGAGGACATTATATGAGCTGATGATGATGATCGTACGATGACCTGTAGGCGGTAACGGATTAAGACTTCATGATGCCCTAAGCAATCCAAGCCTTCGTGCCCCCCAGGGCTGTAGCTAGAGTGGAATTTGACGACGAAAAAAAAAGGTCAGCTACCACTGAGCTCGCTATGTTCAACAAGGCAGGGCATTTGTCATTTCAAGCATAGCTACGGCCCTTGGACGCCCCTATCCTTGTGTTCTGGTGCCCCTCCAGACGTGGCGCCCTAGGCAATTGCTTAATTTGATTAAGGGTTAATCCGGGACTGCCTGTAGGTATGTATCTCTGTCGCACCTGCGTAAATTGTAATGCGTCCCGCTCGTCATTGCATCCGTGCGAACGGGACGCATTATAATTTACGCAGGTGCGATAGAGATAGATGACAGAATATCGACTACAACCGTGGGGCAGCTGCCCACCACCAGACACAAACACCCGTCTGGTCGGAGGATCCTCCCTATCCATCGGGGCGGGGACGTCATCATACACAATTTTGGGGGCTCAGTTATAGAGCTAGCAAGTCTCCACCCGCCACTTTGTACATGTTTATAGCATTATATCGGCGGGTGCCATATTCCCCATAGTTCCACTATATCCAGTCCATTAAACATCCCATTCCCATAATCCAGTCGTAGTTTTCCATATATTTGCAATAGTCCCAGCAGAACCGGGGACTGTCCTTGGATGCATTTTATTGTGTTATACAGGGATAGTCGCCGGATTGTGCATCCTTTACACAAGAATAAATATGTCAAAGGGCTTCCGTGTGTTGGCTTTGGCCCCATACTAGCCTTCCAAAAGACCGGGACTCCTTAATAGTCCCGTTAATGGAAAAGACTATCCCACCAAAAACATTCTGTAAAAAACTAGCCAAGTCTCGATGGAGCTGCTTGTTTATCACTAAAAAGTAATGAAATCTAGACAAACTCGTGCCAAGTTTAAGGTTCCTTACCGCGATTTCTTTCTTATTATAGTTAATGTTGTGTGACTTGGCCGTTGAAGGGTACACATGTACTCAAGAGTACAAAACTAGGTGCTCCATGACACTATTGCACTAATCTGTCGCCAGAACCGCTACCCATTGACGATAGAAAATTGCCACTTGAAAAACGTTGATTCAATATCCAGTCAATTGTAGGCTCGATAAAGCTGCGTATTTTAATAATGTTGTAACATTACGTGTAAACTAAATTGACTTGTACCCACTACTAACCTTATAAACAATGTTCAACGGCCAAGTCACACAACATTAACTATAATAAGAAAGAAATCGCGGTAAGGAACCTTAAACTTGGCACGAGTTTGTCTAGATTTCATTACTTTTTAGTGATAAACAAGCAGCTCCATCGAGACTTGGCTAGTTTTTTACAGAATGTTTTTGGTGGGATTTCATTTATTTTTGTTGAAACGTGTTTATATTAATTTATTTTTTTAGATTTTCTTATTTGACACATTTTTTTTCTTTTTAGGAGTAGTATTTTATTATTAAGTGCCCCGCGGTTTCACCCGCGTAGTTCCCGTTCGCATTTCTGTGGGAATTTCGGGATAAAAAGTATCCTATGTGCTTTTCCTGGTTCTAAGCTACCTCCCCACCGATTTTCAGCCAAATCAATTCAGCCGTTCTTGAGTTATAAATTCCCGTTCCCAATCCCGTGGGAATTTCGGAATTAAAAGTATTCTATGTTCTTCTCCTGGTTTTAAGCTACCTTCCCACCAATTTTCAGCCAAATCAATTCAGCCATTCTTGAGTTATAAATTCCCGTTCCCATTCCCGTGGGAATTTCGGGATCAAAAGTATTCTATGTTCTTCTCCTGGTTTTAAGCTACCTCCCCACCAATTTTCAGCCAAATCGTTTCAGTCATTCTTGAGTTATAAATTCCCGTTCCCATTCCCGTGGGAATTTCTGGATCAAACGCTATATTCTTCTCCTGGTTCTAAGCTACCTCCCCACCAATTTTCAGCCAAATCATTTTAGCCTTTCTTGAGTTATAAATTCCCGTTCCCATTCCCGTGGGAATTTCGGGATCAAAAGTATTCTATATTCTTCTCCTGGTTCTAAGCTACCTCCCCACCAATTTTCAGCCAAATCATTTCAGCCATTCTTGAGTTATAAATTCCCGTTCCCATTCCCGTGGGAATTTCGGAATCAAAAGTATTCTATATTCTTCTTCTGGTCTAAGCTACCTCCCCACCAATTTTCAGCCAAATCAATTTAGCCATTCTTGATTTTTAAATTTCCGTTCCCAATCCCGTGGGAATTTCGGGATTAAAGGTATCCTATGTCCGTTTCCTGGTTCTAAGCTACCTCACCACCAATTTTCAGCCAAATCAGTTCAGCCGTTCTTGAGTTACAATTCCCGTTCCCGTTCCCTTATAATTCCCGTTCCCGTTCGATTATCCTAGTTTTTATAGTTTTCCCTTTATGTGGCCATTAAACCCTAACTCTGTACCAAATTTCAGCTCTCTATGTTTATGGGAAGTACTAGTTCTATTTTGATGATCATGAGTGAGTGAGTGAGTGAGTGAGTGAGTGAGTGAGTGTCTGTCATAAATACGAAACTTTGCATTCGCTTAACTTCGGAACTAAATGACCTACAGACTTGAAATTTTATTTTAAGTATGTGATTGTATAGCTTACTGGTTGACGAAAATTTCAGCTTTCTGGGCTTATCCAGAGGTTGTCAAATAGGGGCCTGAAAATGCGGCGAAATGGTTCCTGTAAAGGATGGTACGGCAGTGTGTGCTTCGCGCTCGACTTGGCGGGGGGCACTGCCGTGCCCCCAGATACAAATTATAACATTATAATTTTAGTGTGATTCTTCTCCAGGGAATCAATGCAAGACTGGGTGCACACGCTGCGCTCCGCCCTCCAGGAGCTGCGCGTGTTCCGCGCGTGTGAGAACGTGTACGTGCCGCCGCCCTCCGCCCCCGCGCCGCGGGCTCCGGCCCGGGACCCCATGTCGCCGCTACCGCCGGTACCCACTGTGCCGCCTGATAGGTAATACAATCCGAGAAAATAACTGTGGTAATAATAATAACTCAAAGAAAAATTGTATCAGCTCTGACACACAACTACTGCCATGCACCCCTATTTTGAAATTACGGGACTTATTAAAATCAGAATATCTGTAACAGTAACTGAATCCATATATCCAATAAAAATATCAAAAATGATAGTCGATTACTTATCATTAAAAAATACTAAATAAATGCCGTATTACCAGACGGCACACTAGCTATCAAGTATTCTGAGACGGCTCGGGTCGATGACCGCGCTCAGCTGTTCATCGCAGCGTTCGCCTGTTGTTCGGTGTAGAATAACAATAAAATTCGGCGGGATTTCGAAAAACTTTGACTTATCATAACTTTTTAAATAAAAGCAAAAGAAAAAAACTAACTTCACTATTATATTGTCACCCGTCGTTTACATTAGCTGTGTGATTAAGTATCTCGAATTCAAAATAGGGGTGTAATTGATTTTACTCCTCATAAAATTTCAAATCGCGAGCTAAATATGGAAATCATTTCTAAGAACGCGATTAATTATGGATTACATATTTTCTTCGTTTCAGGGTACCTGGTATAGATTTGACATCTGTTACTCGACAACCACAACCAGAGGCGACAGAGCCACACCAACCACAGTCGCAACCATGTCAACCACAATTGCAAACCAATCAACCACAATTGCAAACCAGTCAACCACAATTGCAAACCAGTCAACCACAATCACAACCACATCAACCACAGTCACAAACAAGTCAACCACAATTGCAAACCAGTCAACCACAGTTAGAACCACAAAATATCGACATATCGAACTGGGATAGTCCAAGTACATCAGTACCCAGTACTAGCCAGCTGCCTTCTAAAGGTAAATAATATTAATTTATATAAATAAATTAATTTAAAGTGTCTGTTTATGTTAATTTAACAGCTGTTCACTAAATGCATGAAACCATATAATGTACTTTTTATATTTAATACATACTTTCGATTCGATTCCCGCAGTGAGTAATAGTTTTTTCAACACACTTGCTCATTAAGGGGTTCTTATTTGTGCAAAAACAGTTGAATAATGACACGTTTTATTCACCAGTGAGTTATAGATTTTTTGAAGTTGCTTTGTCTTTAAAAATGTTTCGATGCCAAAAAAAATCGTGTTCACACATTTTAAAAACAAACTTCAACTATTTTGCCTTACTTTTGGTAAGTCTATGGTCGATTCCATTCATTCATTCATTCGATTTTTTTTAATAAGTATATTCTTGTATTCTATGGCCGATCACTATTGTTGTGTTGGATGCGCGCGAATAGAAAATCTGTTTATTTATTAGCGAAAAATGATATGTTATTATTATTTTTTTGCAAGTGTGTTGTAAAACGTTGTATGGTACACGCGAGTATTGATGATTACTATCCTCGGCTATCCACCAGAGTTGCAAACAAGTCAACCACAATAGCGCCTCAAAGGTAATCACCAACTTTACTCGCTTGTACCATAAATAAACTATTATTGTTTAGGTATAATGTATTTTTCTAATCATAAAACTTTTTTCTCAACCCAAAGGAGTAACAAAAATCTGCGGCCAGAACATTTGCCTGGACGACTCCATTTTCAAGAGGGACTTCGCGAGTGATGATGATGATGATATAGACACTTCGGACAGCGAGTACAAACAGACTGTGCTCGTTAGTGATGGGAAACAGGGTGATGGTGGTGATGATACGAGGTAAATACATATTTTAGAGGCATTTTTTATAGTTATCATGGTTATTATTAGCACTCAAATTATTATAACATAACATAATTATCCCTCCATCATCTCATTATAGTAACTGACCCCTAACTAAGTTCGTGACTTGTATCTAGGCTAGGGTATCAGAAACTACGCACACACACATTCACACAGACACCCAGACCGAGACAAACATTTGTGGTTCACACAAATATTCACCCCGCTCGGGAGTCGAACCCGCAACCTTACGGATGGCAGTCCGACATGGTAACCACCCTGACATAGAGGTCGTCAAAAATTTTGATTATCTTTCTGATACCATAGATACAGGTTACGAACTTAGTTAGGGGTCAGTTACTGTAATGAGGTGATGGAGTGAATGATTATGTTAAAAAGTGTGTCTTTATGGGTGCTCGCAAGATTTTGAAATACTGCCTTTGGCCCGCTGCATATACATTATAGACACCTCTTTTTTATTTCAACTACAAAAATATATTTTAACGAATGTTGCACATCTAGACATGAATTGAAATAACTAGTATATCAAATCTGTTGGTGTTGTAGTTTTTCCGTCAGATTTCAATGCTATTTGAATTACAGACATTTGTTTTTTATGAGATGCAATTTGTAATACAGCTTTTTATCTCCAATTAATTTAACAAAATATGTTTCTTTCTCTTTCCAATGACAGGCCGTCAAACGTGACAGTCATCCAAGTGTCAAACAAGGACCCCCCGCACACCGCCATACCTGTCATCCATCCAGAAACACAAATCTTCAATTTCGACATCAAACCACAAAGTTTCGTAAACATAGTCCACACAGAAAACGTTCAAAATTCGAACGAATACGGAACTGTCTTCGAAAACTCCGACTACGGACACTTGAGTTTGACAACCACTGTCAACCTGACAGGTGACGTCAAAGTGACAGATGTCAATGTCAGATGCGAAGAGGGGTTGTATGAGAGGCTCTGTTTGGCGTCTACGGATGTTTCATCTCCTTTGTCGGTTAGAAGGATAAAAAATCAAGATAAATTAAGGAAGTCTTCGTTACCTAATTTAGATATTAATACTGGCAATTCTACGTATGAGTACTTGTTTTTAAGTCAGAATAACAATGTTGCCAGTAACGCTTTTAGCTCGAATTCTAATTTAATACCAGTTTGTAATAATAGCAACACTAGTATATCTGATTCTAATAATGTTAGTACTGTTTCTACAAATACGACGTCGATTTCGACAGATTCGCCTTCATTTTCGACCATTTCGACGAATCAAGCTACAATTTCGACAAATTCTATGTCAAACTCGACAAATTTGACGTCAAACTCGACAAATTTGACGTCAAACTCGACAAATTTGACAGCAAACTCGACAAATTTGACGTCAAACTCGACAAATTTGACATCAAACTCGACAAATTCTCAAAATTCGACATCAAACGTCACTCTTAACGGTACAGACACAAATTCAAACGTCAATACTCGTGTTCACATAAACTCTGTATCAGTTAACAACGTGAACTCTAATACCAGAGGCATAAGGGCTAATATTGAACGGTCGCTCAGTCAGAATGCTTGTGATGTGCCACCAAGAAGGGATAGGAAGGAAAATTGTCCTGTGAAAGGGAAGAGTGGTAAGTTTATCTATTTATTTTTAGTTTTTTGTTGAAATGTTCCATGAGACATTAAAAATATTCTCTAAAGAAGTATACAAGTAATTTTGTTTTATTAAGTCTATAGTTGACAACCTCGATGGCAGAGTGGTCACCATGCCGGACTGCCATCCGTAAAGTTGCGGGTTCGATTCCCGTGCGGGGTGAATATTTGAGCGATCTATGAATGTCTGTCTCGGCCTGTGTGTGTGTGTGAATGAGTGTGTGCGTAGTTTCTGATACCCTAGATACAAGTTTCGAAGTCAGTTACTATAATGAGATGATAATAGTGAATGATTATAATATATTCTATAAAACGGAAAGATTTTATTTTTGACTAGCAGCGCCCTGCGGTTTCACCCGCGTAGTTCCCGTTCCCGTGGGAATTTCGGGATAAAAAGTATCCTATGTTCTTTCCCGGACCATAAGCTACCCCTGTACCAAATTTCAAGTCAATCGTTTCAGTAGTTTAGCCGTGAAAAGGTAACAGACAGACAGAGTTACTGTCTAACTCAAAAGTACAAGTTTGTTACGGTCTAACTCAAAAGTACAGAACCATTTTTAACCTTTATAAAGCCACATCTTTACTGAGTAACATGAGCTGAAATCGCGGGGCTTTACTAGTCTCTAATATTATGAAGAAACTAAATACTTATTAATTTTCATAGCAGATTTATATTCAAAAATCACTGAGATTGGAACACGAATTCTATTTAAACTTCCATAAATATTATTTGTCGCAGTTTTACTTATAATGTTACCTACCTTAAAATCTGACTAATTTCTAACCAAAAATAGTTATTTATGGTACAAGCGAGGTAAGTTGGTGATTACTTCCGAGGCGCTATTGAGGCCCGAGCCGTCAGGCGAGGGTCTGAAGATAGCCGAGGATAGTAATCATCAATACACGCGTGTACCATACAACGTTTTTCAACACATTTGCGAAGAAATTATCATTTTTCGCTAATAATTATACAGTTTTTCTATTCGCGCGCATCCAACACAACAATGGTGATCGCCAAAGACTAAAAGAATATACTTATTAAAAAAAAAATCGAATGAATGAATGAATGGAATCGACCATAGACCTACCAAAAGTAAGGCAACATAGTTGAAGTTTGTTTTTAAAATGTATGGCCACCATTTTTTTGGTGCCGAAACTTTTTTAAAAACAAAACAATTTAAAAAAACAATCTATAACTCACTAGTGAATAAAACGTGTCATTATTCAACTGTTTTTGCACAAATAAGAGCCCCTTTATGAGCAAGTGTGTTGAAAACTTATTTTCATCCCACTAGCTCGGAAAGTATGTTTTTAATCCCCGATATCTGGGGAGGGGTCGCTGTGACAGGCCGTGCAGGACCCAAGGCATTTTCGATAACTGGGAGTAAAAGTCGTTTTTGCGCTCTAGAGGTTAAAGTAAATTTGAATTTAGAACATCGTGTGCACTAAGTATGACGATGTTTTGGATTCACAAACTGTCATACAACTTTTTTTTTTATTTCAAATTCAAACTCGGAACCTCCTTGGTGTACTTACTTATTTTTTTATTTGCTTTGCGCGTGATAATTTGTTTTTCACTTAATATTGTGATTGTTTTATGTTTCCATTTAGTAATTTCCTCGCTGAGGGGGGATGAAAAATAATGTGTTGCACTCGAGTGCAAACAATTTTTAACCTTGAGCTCCTTCTCCTCCCTCGCTAACGCTCAGGATTCTTATTTTGAATCCCTCGCTGCGCTCGTGATTCAATTTTAGAATCCTTCGCTGGCTCGGTCCTCAACTGGAGCCCCGGTTAAAAAGCAACTTTGCACTCTTGTATAACAAATAACTATTATTTCAGAAAAAAGCTCTCCCAAACCGATATGGAAGCGAGGACTTACAGAATTATCACTACTGAGCAAGTTAAAGGGGATCGGACCCAAACGGTCGGATAGTCCCTCCAGGAACGGGCACGGAGAACGGTCAGTATACATAGAACTTTGAAAATCGGTACAGAGTTAACGTAGAAATCGGGATAAAATACAAACTAACCGAATTTTGACCCTCCTTTTGTTCTAATATCTTGAAATTAAGGGATGTGACATGTTTTTTATTTCTTTGTTATGTTGTAAAAAAAATATTAGACATTTTTTGCGTAATCCGAAAAAAAATCTGACATCATAACTATGTCACATTTTTTATTTTGTTTTTTATCTGGCAACATCCCATAATAAACCTACTTGATGTAAAGTCGTTTATTACTATTTTACGTAAAATGTACTGAACCGATTTCGATGAAATAAGTTCTCATTTTTTTATATCCAGAAATAACACATAGGATACTATTAAACCCGAAATTCTCACTGCACCGTTAAAGGTCCTCAAAAGTCCTAACTCATACTGCCTTATTTGCGTTGCAGTTTTAGTCCGGTTTAGCACTAAACCAGGTTTTACAATCAATTTTGAATACTGTCAAAGTGACAGATTTGACTGACAAGGTGTCAAATGCTTACCAGGTTTTGTTAAACCGGACTAAAATGCAACGCAAATAAGGCCGTTGAGGTTTAATCGTGAAATTTTGCTAATTAAATATAATATGTAAAAGTCTTGTCCCTCTATACATAGCAGAAGGTTATTTAATTTAGCAATTTTCAATATCATAACAGAAACGGAGTGACTTCACCAGCCAAAGTGGTCCACAAATCGCGTCCTGAAGGCAGATTGGCTCACAGAAGACGGAGTAGCTCACTCAGTAACGGTACGTTTATTAGACTCGTTTAGGGGGCGTCCATTAATTACGTGAGGCGTTTTTGTAAATTTTTTGACCCCCTCTCCCCCCTTGGTGAGATATCGTAAGATTTTCTTCGACTCCCTCCCCCCTCCCCTAATCTCACGTGAGATTCTTGAAAACTTCTATTTGAACTGTAAACGTGTTGGATTATTAAGAAAAACAATCAAGCGCTACTTCATTGCTCTGCGAATTTCGGATGAATACGACAAACACTATTTTCTCAGATTTGGCCATGTTTTATTCTAGAAATATTTTTTCACGCAATTTCACACCTTTTTTTGTGAGAAAAAAAAATACGTGATATTTGCCACGACCACCCCTCCCCCCTAAGTGAGATTTGGAAAGATTTTGCTTGACCCCCTCCCCCCCTAGAACACCTCACGTAATTAATGGACGCCCCCTTACGTGTATTAACATAATCATTCACTCCATCATCTCGTTACAGTAACTGATTCCTAAGTTCGTAACTTGTATCTAGGGTATCAGAAACTACGGACACACACATTCACACACACACAGACCGAGACAAACATTTGTGGCTCACACAAATATTGACCCCGCACGGGAATAGAACCTGCAACCTTACGGAAAAAAATTTTGAATATATTTTTCAAAATACCTAAGTCTGTGTGAAAAACTATAATAATTTAATTACTTCTATTAAAGGTGAACCCCAGCAAACTACATCCGCCCTAATCCCGCTGCGTTCTCGACAAGCGATGTTACTGAGGGAGGAACAACGCCGAGGGGCAGCACTAGTCGCCACGCTATCTAGGAATGACCCGCCGTTGGTGTTCGATTATAATAATATGGTTTGGTGAGTGGTTATGTACCATTTTCATTGATATTAATTTAATTAAAAATTTTGCAAAATATTTTTAGCCCCCGACGCAAAAAGAGGGGTGTTATAAGTTTGACGTGTCTGTGTGTGTGTGTGTATCTGTCTGTCTGTGGCATCATAGCTCCCGTTTCAATTTAGGTTAGGTTAGGTTTTTTGTATTAAAGGGGACTTACGTGCGAGTGTTCTTAGACATGTTTGATGAAAATCGGTTGACCCGTTTAAAAGTTATGGGGGTTTGAAAGTAATTGTGTTAGGGGTTTTTTAAATTTTAATTTAATGTTATTTTTTTATGGAAGTCATTAGTGGATTTGTTCTGCTCGCAGTGGAAGTGGTTCTCAACCGGTTTTTAATAGGTTCAGGCCCTACACGGCTTAATCAGTCATCTTTTGTGCTATTTTATCTAGGTCTAATTTTCCATCGCCTATAACGTTCATTCGAGGAATAAAATTGACGTTTGACAGTGTTTGTATGAAATAACTGTCAAAATAAAAATAAGTCGGTTTTTCCTTCCTGACGATAACTTGAGAACGGCTAGACCGATTTGGCTATTTTTTTTCTTTTGTAGTTTTCTAATACTCTGTAGAAAGTTCTTATGTAAAAAAATCCGGAAAATCAACGGGACAATTGGACCCATGCGTAGCCGGGGCGGGCCGCTAGTTACTGTCTTTTCAAAATTATTTCTTGAATAAAGTTATCAGATGATTTAAAAATCAGCTCTAAGGATGTTTGTTTTTTTTCTTCCATAGGTTTGCGAGATGGGGCAATTCTGGCAGTAGAGTAGGGGGGCGCGCGGGCGACCGCGCTGTAGGCGGGGGGGGCGCCGCGCTCACTAGAGCCAGCGATCTGCGGGCTGCACTTACACATGCATCACATGTAAGTCAATATTTAATTTCAATTTTTCATTCAACTATCAAAATTTTTGCCTTAGCCGAAGATGCACTGAAATCGTAAAATAATTGTATGAATCACTATTAAAATAAAATCTAATGCAAGAGTTTTTTTTATTCAAAAGATAGTCGTATAATCGTTTTCAAAATATCTGTCCAGTCGTTTTCGAAAAATTGGAGAAAGCAAATGAAACTTAAATAAATAGTTATTTATGGTACAAGCGAGGTAAGTTGGTGATTACTTCCGAGGCGCTATTGAGGCCCGAGCCGTCAGGCGAGGGTCTGAAGATAGCCGAGGATAGTAATCATCAATACACGCGTGTACCATACAACGTTTTTCAACACATTTGCGAAGAAATTATAATTTTTCGCTAATAAATAAACAGTTTTTCTATTCGCGCGCATCCAACACAACAATGGTAATTGGCCATAGATATACTTATTAAAAAAAAATTGAATGAATGAATGAATGGAATCGACCATAGACCTACCAAAAGTAAGGCAACATAGTTGAAGTTTGTTTTTAAAATGTATGGACACAATTTTTTTTGGTAACGAAACTTTTTTAAAACTAAATAATTAAAAAAAAATCTATAACTCACTAGTGAATCAAGCGTGTCATTATTCAACTGTTTTTTTTACAAATAAGAGGCCCATTATGAGCAAGTGTGTTGAAAAAATTTTTTTCTAGCATACCTCAGTTGGTTGGTAGAAAATGCCATTTAAACTCACCATATATTAAGTACTAGCCGCTTAGTTCCCGTTCCCGTAGGAATATAGGGATAAAATTATGCTAAAAACCTTCCCACTGAATCACTCTATCTATTAAAACAAACCGCATCAAAATCTGTTGCGTAGTTTTAAAGATCTAAGCATACATAGGGACAGAGAAAGCGACTTTGTTTTATACTATGTAGTGATTATAATACAAAAGAATAAATAAATTAATTCCGACAAATTGAACCATTTCTTTAGTTAACCGTTTTCAAAAAAGGCGATAGTTCTCAATTTGTTAGTTCTCAGTTTGTAATAAAATAATTATTATCTCCTTTCAGGTGGACATTTTATTTCATCGGGTGCCGTTAGCTAAAATATACGTCGCCACCAAGAGGGACAAAGAACCACTAGGTAAGTCATCTACCTACTATACTTACACCCCTATTTTGAAATTACGGGACTTATTAAAATCTGAATATCTGTAACAGTAACTGAATCCATATATCCAATAAAAATATCAAAAATGATAGTCAATTACTTATCTTTAAAAAATACTAAATAAATGCCGTATTACCAGACGGCACACTAGCTATCAAGTATTCTGTGACGGCTCGGGTCGATGACCGCGCTCAGCTGTGTATCGCAGCGTTCGCCGGTTGTTCGGTGTAGAATAACAATAAAATTCGGTGGGATTTTGAAAAACTTTGACTTATCATAACTTTTTAAATAAAAGCAAAAGATAAAAACTAACTTCACTATTATATTGTCACCCGTCGTTTACATTAGCTGTGTGATTAAGTATCTCGAATTCAAAATAGTCGTATGTATAATGTATTAAAATAAGTCGGGTTTTCCTTCCTGACGCTATAACTCCAGAACGCACGAACCGATTTCCACGGTTTTGCATTCGTTGGAAAGGTCTCGGGCTCCGTGAGGTTTATAGCACTGTAGTTTATCCCTGTATTCCCACGGGTATGGTAACTACGCGAGTGAAACCGCGGGGCGCTGCTAGTAGGTTATATTATCATCATCATCATCAGCTCATATATGTCCCCATCTCGGTCTCTCCCTACCCTGAATTAGGGTTATTAGGCCTTAATCAACTATACTAAAATGTAACATCAGTTGTTTTGTGCCACAATCATGTCTGTGCCGGCGGCCAAAAGTGGAAGCTGCTATTGTCATTTGGATACATTTTCAATAAACTGACAACCAAAAGATGCGATTACAGCGAACGCTGACACCGGCACGGAAATGATTTTGATTTTTAAATGTTGTTATATTAATTCTATACTTCTTGACATACTAAAAAACATTTTAATTTCAGGTATAAAACTAGACAACGAATGTAACATAGTGGGAGTCGAACCCGAGTCCCCGGCGGCACGCGCTGGCCTCCCGCCGCCCGGCAAGTGGGCGGTGACGGAGGTCAATAACAGACCTATTAACTTGATTAAGGTAAACAAACATTGTTTAGAATTTAGATTATGACAAAGGGAACTACATACACACACACACACATACACACACACACACACATACACACACACACACACACACACACCCACACAAGATCATCATTCACTCATTCACTGTTGTATAACCCAGAGCTTAATCAACCGATTTCGGTTGATTAGGCCGGGACTCCACCAAAGCGGAGATGTGTGCGGTGTGCTGGTATTAAACAATCTAAGCATAAATTTAACTATGGTCTTGGGTTCAAATCCCAGCCTGCCTAGCATGACTGTGCGTGATAAAATATATAGACACCACGAAATAATATCGATTTCGCGAGCATGACCAAATGAATTATGACGTGGTACGATTTGATAAAATTAAATATGGCGGCTATATTTATTATACTTTGACAGTTGGATGTCAATAAATAGCTATATCGATTTCGCGAGCATGAACAATTGTGATAAAATTAATCACGTGGTAAAATTAAATATGGCGTGTATTGTTATCATATTTTGAGAGTTGGATGTTGATAAATCACTTATCTATATTATCTATCACGTTTATTGATTTATTTATTTTAGGAACATCAACAACATGTATATTGAGCATTGATAGGTTACAGAGGATATAGTAGAGAAAGTTCTGATACGCATGTAGATTATAGATGTCCACATCATAATCACGTTTTCGAAGTCATGTTAGCCCGGCTGATGAGGTGATTTTTTCAGTTGACTCAACTTTATGAAACACTATGAAAAATTATCCTGATACTATAATAATTTATCGTTGCCCAATTTACAGGTTTTAATTGCGTGCAGTTTTATGCATTTTCACTGCGTTAAAAAAAAAAAAAGGTCTTAATCGCGTAAAACATAATTATTATTTACCTCGACGTTTCGACCGGGTTACACCGATCGTGGTCACGAGAAGACTGTAAATTGTGCAACGATGAATTCCGATCGCGAAAGTTTAAAAAGTGTACTATAATAATTTATCTACAGAACTCTTTAAAATCGAATAAAATATTAATATTTTTACTTACAGGGCGGCGAAGAAGATATGATACGTTTGAGTGTGAGAGGGACAGAGGCCTCTATACTCATACAGCCGTCCTCTTTCGTGAAACATATTAGAACCACTTTGAAGGCTAACAGGAACTTACTAGGGCTTAGATAGCGTTTAAAATAATCTACACTAATATTAAAAAGAAGAGTTTATTTGTAAGCGCTGTAATTACATAAATTAATCATTCACTACATCATGTCATTACAGTAACTGACCCCTAACTAAGTTCGTAACTTGTATCTAGGGTATCAGAAACTACGCACACACTCATTCACACACACCCAGACCGAGACAAACATTTGTGGTTCACACAAATATTCACCCCGCACGGGAATTGAACCCGCAACCTTGCCATCTAGGTCGTCTATTAATATAATTTTATGAACTACTGGTCCGATATGAAAAATATGTGTTAGATAGCACATTTCTCGAGGAAAGGTCCTCTAAAGTGTAGTGATATATAGCTTACTAGCTGTGCCCCGCGATTTTATCCGCATGGTTCCCGATCCCGTGGGAATTGTCCATGTCCTTCCCCGGAGTATACACTACCCCTGTACCAAATTTCAAGTCAATCGGTTCAGTAGTTTAGCCGTGAAAAGGCAACAGACAGACAGAGTTACTTTCATACTAGCAGCGCCCCGCGGTTTCACCCGCGTAAAATAATATAGCCTATGACACTCCGGGATAATATGGCTTTCCAATGGTGAAAGAATTTTTGAAATCGGATCAGTAGTTTCGGGGCCTATTCGTTACAAACAAACAATCAAATCATTCCTCTTTATAATATTAGTTTAGATTTAGTAAGGATAGCCTTTCCCAATAAATGAGCTATCTAACACTGAAACAATTTCCAAAATCAGACCAGCAGTTCCTGAGATTAGCGCGTTCAAACAGACAAACTCTTCTTTATAATATTAGTATAGAAGTATAGAGGAAACGAAAACGTTAATAACTTACTAAGAGTTTTCAAAAATATATTCTAAAATATAAATTTAATCTAGAATAGTCGAGAACATTCCAGAAAATATAAAAAACGATTTAAACTTCTTTTTGAATACAGCTAAGAATACTCACACTTATTGAGCCACAATCCTTTCTGTGCCGGTTTTTAGCGTCGCTGTAATCGCATCTTTTGGTTGTCAGTTTATTGAAAATGTATGCAAGTGACATTTCTATAAAGTCATTTGTATACATTTTCAAGAAACCAAGTCACCAAGTTTTCTGTGCCGGTGGCCAAAATTGGAAGCTCCTATTGTCATTGTGACTCTAATGTCATTTGGATACATTTTCAATAAACTGACAACCAAAAGATGCGATTACAGCGACGCTGACACCGGCACAGAAAAGATTGTGGCTCAGTCATTTTATGTTTCAAATAATTAAAATTCAATAAGTATATCAAAATCGGTTCATTTGGAGCTATGATATCAATAAAGCTCTTCTTTAAGTTGGACCAGACTTGACGTGCACGAAACACGGGAACGGCCACCCATCACTTTTTTGGCGGTGGCAGACGTTGCTTAACTGTACATATATCAATTTTATATAAGATTTTAAGTACATAATTGTATAAAATAAGACTAGAAAATGAGTTTTTGCTCGCACGTTTTTGATAAAGTTTTAAGATTATTCAAAATTATTTCTACATGTGATTTGGACCAAATTTTTTAATATTAATTTGTAAAAAATATATATATTGTATGTGTAATAGTCAGCTCAAATATGGATGGTAATGCAGAACAAAATTAACATAATCATTCACTCCATCATCTCATTACAGTAACTGACCCCTAACTAAGTTCGTAACTTGTATCTAGGGAATCAGAAACTACGTACACACTCATTCCCACACCCAAACCGAGACAAACATTTGTGGTATACACAAATATTCGAATCGAACCCGCAACCTTACGGATGGCAGTCCGGCATGGTGACCACTCTGCCATAGAGGTCGTCAAATATCATTAAGGACCTTTCACCATCTTCAAGTAACTTTCCGAGTACCTACTCACAAGTTTTGTCTTTGTCACTTGATATAAAGTAAGAAAGAGACAAAACTAACTTTACTTGGTCAGTAACTTTACTTGAAGATCGTGAAATAGGACCTAATACACACATCAAAAGTGTCTAGGGATCAACATATATTTTTGCAATAACTTTTCTCCTGATTGATATTAATTAAAATTTTCTTTAAGGATTCATCAAATAAAGTGTTTTCGTTTGTCACAGTAACGATAAACCAAGTCACCTTTGCATTAATAAAGAAATTTGCCATTTTCCTAATAAAGGGATTTTTGACATTTGAACCACTAACATTAAAGTTCGAAAAAAAGACTGAAATAACAGTTTTCTTTAAAATTTTATTGGGTAACTTAAACAATTAATAATCCGTGTTTCTACCGCGAACACTAACAACACAAGAACATCGGTTTGGCATACTCAAAATGAGTTCATCCAAATCACGCTGTGGAATGGCCGCCCATGTTCGTTGCAACAACAAAAAAAGGTCTTCTTGCGACTGGATACCCTCCATATTCGGCAGAGCTCTTCTCTGTAGCATATCCCATGCATGCTCAATCGGGTTCAAGTCTGGCGACTGAGCAGGCCAGGGCAGGACATTGATGTTAGCTGCGGCGAGAGTCTGTCTTACAACTCTTGCGGTGTGCGGTCGTGCCTTATCATGCATTAACTGAAATAAGGGGCCGATTTGCACTTGTAGAGGAACGATGACGTCTGATACAATCGTCTCAGCATAAATTTGAGCGTTGAGGTTGCCTCTGATCCAAATCAACTCAGTTCTTCCGCCGATCCAAATACCCGCCCATACCATGATGGTTCCACCACTATAAGGATGGACTTCCTGGCAGGATTTTAATCGCTGTTGGCGTCCAGGGGTTCTCCAGTGTCGTATACGTCTTGTATCCGGTCTCATACCAAAACGAGACTCATCAGAAAAGCACACGAAACGCCATTGTTCTTCTGCCCAATTTCTGTGTTCAAGAGCCCATTGATATCGAATCCTACGATTGTGCATTGCTATAGGTGGTACCCGTAGCGGTCTTCGGGAATGAAGGTTCACTTCATGCAAGCGGTTTCTGACTGTTTGGTCGCTAATTAAGTTCCCTGAAGAGTGATGAAGCCGCACGGCTAACATCATGGCGGTTATTGTTGGAGCTCTTCGAGTTAAGATTTGAATGTATCGGTCTTGTCTCCGTGTGGTGCAGCGATACCGTCCTCCATGGCGCTCAGCCACGGTACCAGTGCTTCGGTAACGTGTCCAAAGTCGACTGATAACACTCTGACTTGTATTCAGAGCTAAAGCCACAGTACGTTGCCGGGAACCAGCTTCTATCATTCCCACGGCTCTGAGCATTTCTTCCCTGCTTAAATGACGTCGCCGCTCCATAATAACGTTGGTTTTAATCAGTAGTAGGGAAACAGTAGCACTAATAATGTCTTCAATGCGTTGTATGTTTTTATAGGGAAAATATTGACAGCTGATTTTCATCTTTTACTCGAATTTGATTCACAGTTCCTGATTCAAATTATGAAATGCACCAAAAAGGATCCATATAAATTTATAAAATCATAAATTTATTACAAAGCCACATCTCAATCTCAAGAAATCCGCATAAAAATGCTTGATCCCTAGACACTTTTGATGTGTGTACTTAAGAATTAATTTACTTTGGCTAAATGTAAAATTATATTTTCTACCGTCCCTATTATGAACTGATTATTAAAATGTTAATGTAACTAAAAGACTAGTATATATATATAATAAATAGTTAACTAGTTGTGACACGCGGTTTTGCACGCACTAACGTATATTTAGGAAACATTGGAACTAAAAATAATTAAAGGTCGACGCCCATTTACTGCAAATCACGGTTGTAGATTTTTAACCCCCGACGCAAAAACACGTCAAACTTATAACACCCCTCTTTTTGCGTCGGGGGATAACAAATGAAACCGTTTCGTAGAAATACCATAATTTTTGGAGTTTACTCCTTAATTAACGATTTTCATATCTATCCCACGGTATAATAGAAGACCGGCCAAGTGGGAGTCGGACTCCCGCACTAATGTATAATCGGTTGAGTGTGAACGGTCAAGTGTTTTTCTATACATTTGTCTGTTCTGGCGTTACGCGACCGATAATACGCGACGCATGTTCCGTCAGATATGAACCTTCCCTAAGGATTCCGTATCAATAACGACAAAAAACACGTTTGTTGTATGGAAGCCCCTTTAAATATTTATTTTTAGTATTCGTTATTATAGCGGCAATAGAAATACATTAAAATGTCAACTGTCTAGCTGTCACCGTTGAGATACAGCCTGGTGACAGACAGACAGCGAAGTGTCAGTAATAGGGTCCCGTTTTTACCCTTTGGGTACGAAACCTAAATTTTTAAATTAGGAGTTAAATCGAGTGTTAACTAAAAGATTTATATTGTTTACACCACTCTATGTATTTTAAGTAAAAAAATAGGTTTAAGATTTTTATTTTTATATGTATATACTTATATAAGACTTATAGAATATGTACTTTTTATATGTACTAAAAACAAGTGTAGGATATATTTAACTTTTCTTTAATCTCATACTTTTATTGTATAATATCACAATCTTGTCTGTGCCGGTGCCAGCGTCGCTGTAATCGCATCTTTTGGTTGTCAGTTTATTGAAAATGTATCCAAATGACATTAGAGTCACAATGACAATAGGAGCTTACAATTTTGCCGGCGGCACAGAAACGATTGTGGCACTATAAAATAATTAAAATGTCTAAATTATATTCGTTTAACTCATAATTTTAGTCAAATTTTCGTGAAATTATATTTATTTTAAATTGTGATATTCTTTTTATATTATGTAAATATTATATTTTAATTATTAACTTTTTATTTACACGAACAATACATATTATATTTAAGTACTAAATCGCGGTATTTTTTTGTTATACATTTCTTATATTAAGGGCCTATTTCACCATCTTCAAGTAAAGTTCCGAGTACCTACTCACATGTTTTGTCTTTGTCACTTGATATAAAGTAAGAAAGAGACAAAACTAACTTTACTTGGTGAGCAACTTTACTTGAAGGTCGTGAAATAGGACCTAAGACTGAGATCCTAGCATCTATTCCTAGGTCCAAAGGGTCTAGGTCCAAAAACATGGTTCGTTTTTAAAATCACCAACATGTTTTATACTCATGAATATTGTATAAAGAACTAGCTCTGTCCTGCTGTTTTACCCGCATAGTTCCCGGTCCCGTGGGAATTTCGGGATAAAACATAGCCTATGTCCTTTCCTGGACCGTAAGCTACCCCTGTACCTTTCAAGTCAATCGGTTCAGTAGTTTAGCCGTGAAAGGGTAACAGACACAGTTACTTTCGCATTTATAATATTAGGATATGAATCGTCAGAAATGTGAAACAAAATTAAAATCGCGATTATTATTATAAGTCTGTGTTATATTTTAGAAAACTGTATTTATTATAAAAATGTATATTGTCATATTATTTACTTGCCCGCGGCTTTAGTCACATAAATGTGCGTCTAGAATATATTACGTTATATGTTATATAACGTTTGTTATACACCCCTATTTTGAAATTACGGGACTTATTAAAATCGGAATATCTGTAGCAGTAACTGAATCCATGTATCCAATAAAAATATCAAAAATGATAGTCGATTACTTATCTTTAAAAAATACTAAATAAATGCCGTATTACCAGACGGCACACTAGCTATCAAGTATTCTGTGACGGCTCGGGTCGATGACCGCGCTCAGCTGTGTATCGCAGCGTTCGCCGGTTGTTCGGTGTAGAATAACAATAAAATTCGGCGGGATTTTGAAAATCTTTGACTTATCATAACTTTTTAAATAAAAGCAAAAGATAAAAACTAACTTCACTATTATATTGTCACCCGTCGTTTACATTAGCTGTGTGATTAAGTATCTCGAATTCAAAATAGGGGTGTAGATTGAGCAGAGGAGCCAGGTCTCCAGTTGTCCCTCGGTTAGAAACAGAGAGACGATCGCGGTTATTCGTTTAACGACTCAAATGTTTGTACAATAATAGGGTACCGCGATCTTCTCTCTCTTTCTAACCATAGGACGTTTCCGCTTACAGGCAGCCGTATGCCTTCCCTACACTATGTATATAACACGTCTACATTATATTAAATGTTAAATAACTTTGTTATATAACCTCTTATGTTATATAATCTTTTACTAATAATTTAAAGCTTGTTTTTACATTAACCAGGTTCCATGTTTTATTTCATTTTGTCATTGTTTTTTTTATTGGTAAATTTTTCATCAAAATTCAAGTAAAGTCGCGGGCAATAGTCTTACCATAAACATATCTCATACTGAGTGATCTACTTTAGGTTGTAAGTGAAATAAACAATTTTTATATCAGTACATGTGTTTTATTTAGCAATTAGTTGTACCCTACGGTTTTACTTGCATAATGATTACTACTTCGCTCTTGGATAAGAAGACATATAACACGAGCATAACCGCAGGACAAAGGTAATATGAAATTTCCACTCATTCATGGCTGAACTGATTTCGACACTTATATCATTCACTCCATCATCTCATTACAGTAACTGACCCCTAACTAAGTTTGAAACTAGTATCTAGGGTATCAGAAACTTCGCACACACTCATTCACACACAGACCGAGATTAATGGTTTTCATCACAGATTAAATTCATTACCTATTTACAACCTACTGTTTGGTGCCTGAATAAAGGATACTTTTTATCCTGTACTTCCCACAAGATTAGTTTTATAAACATACTAGCTGTGCCCCGCGGTTTTATCCGATCCCGTGGGAATTTCGAGATAAAACATAGCCTATGTCCTTCCCCGGACCATAAGCTACCCCTGCACCAAATTTCAAGTCAATCGGTTCAGTAGTTTAGCCGTGAAAAGGTAACAGACAGAGTTACTTTCGCATTTATAATATTATAGAAAGTAAGAGTAGGTCATAGTAGGTAATAATAATAAATAAAACAAGGGAGTAGCGACCCCGCGGACCTGACGCGCTCCCGGGGGAGGTCACCATTCCTCACCTCCGCTCGCCTTCACTGGCCGGCGGAGTGAGCACTGACGGGGAACAGGTCCCCCACCTCCGCTCGCCTTCACTGGCCGGCGGAGTGAGCACTGACGGGGAACAGGTCCCCCACCTCCGTGCCTGCCTTCATTGGCCGGCCGGAGTGGAGCCCGCGAGAGCACTTTGGTGCTCGGAGAGTGAGGGGCGTTGCGTAAGTGGTGAGTTGGCTTAGGATGAAGCTGGACCCTCGGGCTCAGTGGATCGCGGTTAAAAACCCAGGGCGTCTGCTCCACTCTCAAAGCCGCTCGTTTCATGTTGCCCCCTTGTTGCGACTCGAGCGACTTGTTTGGGGGGCCCAGTTATAGAGCTGGCAAGTCTCCATCCGCCACTTCGTACATGTTTATAGCATTATATCGGCGGGTGTCATAGTCCCCATAGTTCCCCAATATCCAGTCCATTAAACATCCCATTCCCATAACCCAGTCGTAGTTTTCCATATATTTGCAATAGTCCCAGCAGAACCGGGGACTGTCCTTGGATGCATTTTATAGTGTCATACAGGGATAGTCGCCGGATTGTGCATCCTTTACACAAGATTAAATATGTCAAAGGGCTTCCGTGTGTTGGTTTTGGCCCCATACTAGCCTTCCAAAAGACCGGGACTCCTTAATAGTCCCGTGAATGGAAAAGACATAACAAATAAAACAAAAAACTAATAAAAATATTATTTAATAATTAATTTTACATTTGTTAAGTATTTGTCTTAAAGACTTACAATTACTGGACAATACAAAAGTACTTACACACTAATTATATATAGATATTTACATCATTCATATACAGCGAAAATCTGCGCACATTTTCTTATTAAATATAAAGAAATATAGACTTTATCTCGTTAAAATAGAGTCAAATTTATATTTGAAAATGATACAACAAATATTATTTACATTAAATCTTTAACAAGAATAAATTGAAAAAAAAAACCTTTTAAAACAAGCTTTTCTTAGCTTTTATTGCATTGTCATGGGACTTACATAAGTATGCCAAACAGCTCAATCGGATAACCAGAAGTGGTCGAAAAATGTCTTGCAAGATTTGATTACAGACAACGGGACAGGTGACACTAATAGCTTGTAATGAAGCCACTCCCGCTGTCTTGCTTAGTATATCTTTTGAACTACTCAACGGATTTTGATGCAGTTTTCAGTAATAGATAGAGTGATTCAACAGGAGGGATTATATGTAGTATGTTCCCGCGGGATCGGGATTTTAATTCAGTGAGAATGTGAAAACTGGGATCAAACATTTTGCTTTAAAACTAAAATCTTTATGTATTACAGTCAAAATTCAACTTTATTGTAACTGAATAAAGTCTATATTTCGATTACAATAAGGGCTGATATTTCCATCGCCAGATAACTTTTATTCGAAGAAAAAAAATACGTTTGACAGTTTTTTTTTCGTAATAGCTGTCAAAACTGAGTCACAATTTTTCCTGTGCCGGTGACAGCGTCGCTGTAATCGCATCTTTAGGTTGTCAGTTTATTGAAAAGGTATCCAAATGACATTAGAGTCACAATGACAATAGGAGCTTCCAATTTTGGCCGCCGGCACAGAAAAGATTGTGACTCAATATTCCTCGAATAAAGTTGTCAGATGATTGAAAAACCAGCCCCAAATTAAAAAGAGCTAAAGCATTATAAATATAAAATAGTTTTCTATCAATTCAGTAATTCGTAATTATATTATTTAATAACGCCCAATATTAATATCCAATCCTAATCCATGCGATTAAGATTGAAGATTGATTATTTTAGACGACCTCGATGGCAGAATGGTCACCATGCCGGACTGCCGTCCGTAAGGTTGCGGGTTCGATTCCCGTGCGGGGTGAATATTTGTGTGAACCACAAATGTTTGTCTCGGTCTTGGTGTGTGTGTGTGTGTGAATGAGTGTGTGCGTAGTTTCTGATACCCTAGATACAAGTTTCGAACTTAATTAGGGGTCAGTTACTATAATGAGATGATGGAGTGAATGATTATTTCATTCATATTTTTGACGTTTAGCTATTATTGGCAACCTAACGTCAAAAAATATGATTTAAATCAATCTCAATCGAATGGTTTGAATTGAATATTAATATTAGGCGTAAAATGATAGTTTAAGGCGTTTACAATTCCATGTATGGATTGGCAGTTTTTGATACAATTTTTACATAGTAATAAGTACATATAAAACAATGTCGCTCCCTCTGTTTGTACGCTTATGGCCGTTCCCAATATTCAATCTTTACATAAATTTGTGACAGATTTAAAGCCACAATCTTTCCCGTGCCGGTTAGTCTGTAAGGTATATCTAATATATAAAATTCTCGTGTCACAGTTTTCGTTGCCATACTCCTCTGAAACGGCTTGACCGATTCTCATGAAATTTTGTGAGCATATTCAGTAGGTCTGAGAATATGCCAACATCTATTTTTCATCCCGAAATTCCCACGGGAACGGGAACGGAAACCACGCGTGTAAAACCGCGGGGCAGAGCTAGTATTTATGTAAAATAATATGTATTTATTTATTTTGCTATGATATTGTATATGTGTGCGAAATTTGAGAGGCCCTTGCCATGACACAATTTTAAACTAGTATGGGAGGTAAAGTCTCGATAATTGCGCTAAATATATTTTTATTGTAAAAAAATGTTTATTAAATAAATTGAAATTGACAGCGTCGCTGTAATCGCATCTTTTGGTTGTCAGTTTATTGAAAATGTATCCAAATGACATTAGAGTCACAATGACAATAGTAGTTTCCAATTATGGCCGCCGGCACAGAAAAGATTGTAGCTCAGAGTTTTGAATCCGTTGACTAGCAAAATCATAGATAGATCAAATATTAGGAACGGCCGTTAATCATTCAGCATAATAACAGAGATTTATACCAAAAATACCTTCACCAAGTATTACCAGAAAAAAAATTGAAAAACGAAAGACGCCATTAATTGACGACCCAAAATGCTTAAATAATCGTTCGAAATACCAATAGTATAAAACTCTCTTTCTATCGCATTTATAAAAGCGAGACAAAACATCCAAACCCGTATTAAAATTTATATCAAATATTTATTATTTATTTTGGAAAAACTAATCAGTTGAAAACATTATTTTGACAGTCGTCATTAAAAGTTTTGAGCCATAATCTTTTCTGTGCCGGTGACGCGTCGCTGTAATGGCATCTTTTGGTTGTCAGTTTATTTGACATTATTCAAATGACGTTAGAGTCACAATGACAATAGGGGCTTCCAATTTTGGCCGCCGGCACAGAAAAGATTGTGACTATACAACATTTTAATTTCTAAAAAAGATGTTTTATCATTTATTTATTTTTGAAGACAATCATTTAAATCAGTATTAAGATTTTGAACAATATTTAGCTTTTAATAAGCTTTTAATTAAGCTTATATCGCGTTCGTTCCATTAATAAAACGATATCGATGAACCGAAAAAAATGTGATTTACTGTATTGTTTTTGTGATTGTATATGCGTATATACAATAGGGATGTCGACTGGGTAAACAAAATTAAATTCTAATTAGTCAGTCAGATAGATTTCGAAAAAATATTAGACACGTATTTTTTGTTTCATCAAATAAATAAAACTGACTTAGTTATAACTAACGTGACCATACGTCCCGCTTTCAGGCAGTCTGTCCCGGTGTCCCCCGCGAGGCTGAAATTGTCCCGCTTTTGCAAACACACGAAACAATAATTTAAAATGTATTTTTCTCGCTCGAAATGATATTTTAAAACAAATTTGTTCAGCTGATAAATATAAAAATACAAACTAGAATTCACGTCACTACTTATTTGCTTTGATTATTTTGAGTTATTCTATGTTCTATATTAAAAAAACTTGTACAACACTAATACCTAACTTTTTTTATTACTTAATTCCGCAGATGTCCCGCTCTGACAAAAAAAAAATGGTCACGTTAGTTATAACGCATTAAAGTTCAGGAGTGGGGGCTTGTGACGATAATTCTCGGTAAAAAATGTATGTAGCTGTGACGTCACACGAGTTTTCTATGCACTATATCGTCTTAATTATTTGTTTGTATCAAAAAAGAGAAAATACGTGTCCAATATTTTTGTGACATCTATCTGACGGACTAATTAGATTTTTTTAGTCGACATCCCTATTATGTCAGTATATGTGACTACGTTTGTGGTGTGCGATTGTGCATGCATAGCATATGCTCAGTTGACAGTTGTACATATGCACATTGCACATAGCGTGAATGAGATACAAATATGACAAAAAGTGACAGTACATTTATAAGAATGTTATATAAAGTTGTATAATAATTGCATTTTTATATTGCTTTCGCAGTTATGGTCCCTAAATATATCTAAATGAAGCCACAGTAGGCGATAAGCACGCCGAAATAAGGCTTGTGAGAAGCAAATTACAACTTTTCTGTGCCGGTGACAGCCATGAAGTTGTAGGTAAAAATGGAGCCCACGCTTAGAACAACAGCTTGAGGCAAATACCTACGTCTCTGTGGGCCGATCTCTCTTTTTAGCGTGCACTCTCTTTCTAGAGGTTACCTTAGTTAGAAAGAGAGAGCCTGCCCACAGAGAGCGCGATAGTGATACATAGGTTATGCTTCAAGTAGGTATTCGAAGTGTGGACTCCATTTTTACCTACAACTTCATGGTGACAGCGTCGCTGTAATCGCATCTTTTGGTTGCAGCGTTCGGAACCGTACGATAATTATCGTACACATACGATAATTTTGTGCCTACGTACGATGTACGATAGCATATTATTATCGTACGCAGATTGTACGATAATTTCTATCATGATGCAAAATTTGAGAATTTATATTATTTCACTCATGCGTTGATAGTCTAAATCGCAGTAGCATGATTTTATTTGGGAAAATTGGGAAAATACCGGGAAATACAAGTTCTCTATTCCTATTGGTCCTTACGATCCGCTCTACTAAGTTTCACCACTGCCGATACTGTAACTTTATCCAGCGCCTGCTGTACACGCTTTCTTATTGGTTAGTATAAGTGTATATTGATATATAAAAGAAATTCTTTCATTTTTTATTTCACTACCCATTCATATCCATTTCTTCTTTATAAATACAAAATTTTTTCGTGTTTCATACCCAACTTGCATGGGAACAGTGAAATTTTGTCTGACTGAATTTTAAGCTTGGCGCGTTTATTGAACTTAAAGTGGAAAGGGAATCAGTTCAGTCTGTATACCACGTGTAAAACATTTGGGTTTCAGTGTTCTGTTGATTTGACAGCGGTGGTTTAAAAAAGATAAACTATAGAATACTTGCATGCATATCAATATTACAATTTATATGATTTATTTATCTATAATAGACATTATCCTAAAATGTACGATAATTTTACGCCATATAATAGACATGTACGATAATTTTACGCCCCTGGTACGATAGTTAGTCCACTTCAAGTTCCGAACGCTGTTTGGTTGTCAGTTTATTGAAAATGTATCCAAATGACATTAGAGTCACAATGTCAATAGGAGCTTCCAATTTTGAATCAGAAAATATCAGAAAATATTGTGACGATTTACAGCGACGCTGTCACCGGCACAGGAAAGATTGTTGACTTTCAATATACTTTTGATTTTACAAATTAAATAAAAGCTTGTAAATTTAACTACACAATACTTTTCAATAATAGAAAAGTATATAAATTAAATAAGTACATAAATAATCACTACAATATTTATCAATAAAATTAAACCATAATTTAATAATCAAATTAATTTAAAATTTGTATACGATTAAATAATCATAATTAAATTATAATTTTAAATAAATAATATAAGTGTTCCGATCCTTTTAGTTTTAGATACTTCTAAGAAAAAATCAGAAAATTGTAACCTAAAATTTAAACTCAATTTTAAATAATATTAATCTCCGTTTCAAGTATATTTAACTGGGATATCACTTTTCGAAGGGTAATGTAGTCAGAGATATTACTGGACATGTGAGAGTTAACGAGTGATGTCTCTGTGTGACGAGCGCAGTGCAGTGTTGTACAGGTTGTAATACAAAGTTGGGATATCACTGTATTTGTTGTCAAACAGTAGTGTGTAACATTACTGTGTTACAGTTCGGAGGGTAATGTAGTCAGGGATATTAATGGACATGTGAGAGTTAACGAGTGATGTCTCTGTGTGACGAGCGCAGTGCAGTGTTGTACAGGTTGTAATACAAAGTTGGGATATCACTGTATTTGTTGTCAAACAGTAGTGTGTAACATTACTGTGTTACAGTTCGAAGGGTAATGTAGTCAGAGATATTACTGGACATGTGAGAGTTAACGAGTGATGTCTCTGTGTGACGAGCGCAGTGCAGTGTTGTACAGGTTGTAATACAAAGTTGGGATATCACTGTATTTGTTGTCAAACAGTAGTGTGTAACATTACTGTGTTACAGTTCGAAGGGTAATGTAGTCGGAGATATTACTGGACATGTGAGAGTTAACGAGTGATGTCTCTGTGTGACGAGCGCAGTGCAGTGTTGTACGGTATTGAATATATACTTTAGAGTATTTTATTTCAAATATAATTACTTAAGTAATGTAAAGTTTACGGCCTGATTTAGCGGTTACTGACAAGCAAAAAAGATATATATATGCGACCAGCTATATTTTTAACTGCCAATTACACTGTATAACTTCAAAATCATGATTCGACTAAAATCGGTAAGTTTCATTTATTTCATATCTAACAGGGATCGATTTAGATTAAAAATAAGTAGTTTTACATAAAGCAACTGCCATCAGACCTCCACAACACGGACAATGCAACACAACCCGTTATAAAAAAGATAAAAAAACATCATACTTATTTGTTTTTATGTATAATTTCTATGAATTTTATACCACACTAGCAGCGCCCCGCGGTCTCACCCACTAGTAGTTTTCAATTTACCCCCCTTTTCTTCCTCTAGGGGGGGGATTTCCAAAAATCCTTCACTTAGTGGTAGCCTAATCCCCCCCCCCCCAACAAACACACGTGCCAAATATCAGTTCTCTACGACCAGTAGTTTTGGGCTGTGCGTTGTCTGTCAGTCAGTCAGTCAGTACATCACTCGGTCGTTACTGAGTTTTATACACCCTTATTTTGAAATTGCGATACCTTATCTCACAGCTAATGTAAACGACAGGTGACAATATAATAGTGAAGTTAGTTTTTTTCTTTTGCTTTTATTTAAAAAGTTATGATAAGTCAAAGATTTTCAAAATCCCGCCGAATTTTATTGTTATTTTACACCGAACGCTGCGATACACAGCTGAGCGCGGTCATCGACCCGAGCCGTCACAGAATACTTGATAGCTAGTGTGCCGTCTGGTAATACGACATTTATTTGGTATTTTTTAAAGATAAGTTTTTGACTATCATTTTTGATATTTTTATTGGATATATGGATTCAGTTACTGCTACAGATATTCTGATTTTAATAAGTCCCATATTTTCAAAATAGGGGTGTATATTAGATTTGACACATTCAATAGTTTACAGTGTAATAGGCAGTTATAATCAGCACCGCTTAACCACAGCACTGTGCAAACAATACTACGCTTTTTCTTCTTCTGTATTAATGGCTGCGTGTTTTCGTCTCCTATTAATAAAAGGCACCAATCCCCATAGAGCCGCGCCTCCAATCAAAATAATACCAAGTGTAATAAACAGGTATTTATACGTTTTATCATACTCGAACCAGAAACCGCAAATTGGGGGACCAATTAGCTGTAGAATCCCGTTCATGAACAGACTAATACCGTATGAAGACATCAATCTTTCTGTACCTAACATTTCGGTCATCACTAACGCTGTTACACCCACATTAATACCTGAAGCAATGCCGAAAATTGAACAGAACACGCAAATAGCGTTGTATGATTGGACCAACGGTATCATTGATAGACTTATACCGGACAGCAGAAGACCGAAAATGAAGAAATATCGCTTCGGAGTGGTAACTATATCAGATAACGCTGAACCCCCGATTCTGCCTACTAAATCTAGAGCTGATATAATAGACAGCAGATAAGCTCCTAATTTTTTATCAAAACCCAACTCTTTAGCGTAAGATGGGACTAAAATTATGAAGTTTGTATACGATATAGCGCATGTACAGTTCGAAATAAGAATTACTAAATAAATTGGATCTTTTAAAAGTTGCATATCAAAGTATTTGCTCGGCTCTTTTTTAGACTCGTCTTCTTTCGGCCGTTTTCGCATGCCGCAGCAATAAGTTATCGGAGCTAGACTATCTGTGACAGATTTTAAGCTGAACTGCGAAGCGAATTCGCTTGGCTTTTCAAAAGCGGATAACGTAGACCCATGGAACGGTGTCGACATGTATTGGAAACTAGAAGTGGAAGGACTTCTCTTAGGCGTCTTTGGAACTTGCAACTTCTTAAGAAACGCTTCTTGGCTATTAACTCTGCTCGTTTTACCCTCAGGGACAGACTCCAATAGCGATGGATTGCTTGGCAGATGGCTTTTGCTCGCCATATTCTGAAGCGCATTTTTCGAAGATGCTGGCGTGGTTACTCTTTTAGGCCTTTCAACTGTCGAAACCTGCGCAGCACTAGCTGATCTGACGAAGTCTTTCGTGGGAGATGTTCGGTCTTTTTTTTCTTCTAAGTGAGCGTTTGATTTGTTTTTGAAGATTGGTGGAGAGCCGTTGATTTGGTCTCTCGTTTCTTCAGCTGTGAAAACTAATTTCGGATTTATGGAGGACTCTAAATCGCCTGGTTCTTCTTCAACGAATGGTTCCAGCTGGAAAAGAGATAAATTACTTAGTAATTATTTGGTTTTGATTAAAGACTCGCGTTGGTTGTTTGTCTGACTGACACTCAGTTTTTATTAAGAACTAGCGGCCCGCCCCGGCTTCGCACGGGTCCAATTTTCCCTTTGATTTTCCGTGTTTTTTTTACATAAGAACCTTCTCCTAATAATAACAAATACAACAAAAAAAGAATTAGTAAAATCGGTCCAGCCATCACGCGTGATGCCGTGACCAAGAAAAACGGGTTTCATTTTTAACCCCCGACGCAAAAAGAGGGGTGTGTGTGTGTGTGTATCTGTCTGTCTGTGGCATCATAGCTCCCGAACAGATGAACCGATTTCAATTTAGTTTTTTTGTATTATAGGGGACTTACGTGCGAGTGTTCATAGACATGTTTGATGGAAATCGGTTGACCCGTTTAAAAGTTATGGGGGTTTGAAAGTAATTGTGTTGGGGGTTTTTTAAATTTTTAATTTAATGTTATTGTATATATGGACTACTCGTAGTGTTAGTTAAATTGGGTATAAATTTTTTATCAAGCACTAGCCCTTTGGTTATACGCGTGTTAATTCCTTTGTTCTGTTCTTATTGGTTGTAGCGTGATGTTTTAGCCCATGAACATTTTCGATAAATGGGCTAATTACAGATCCTGAAATTACGGCGTTCGAACAAACAAATACATAATTTAGCATTATTGATTTAAAAAATAGATTATCTTGGTCCCCTTTTATTATCTAATAAGAAAGAAATTTTAAATTAATAAAAACATATTTGATTATTTAATAAAAAGAATTGAAAATTTGATGTAATCAATGAATTAAATCAAATATAATTAGTTGAACTTATTCAGCTATAATAAAATATTAATCAATACTGACAGATAATTTTGAAGGAGAGTCAGCAAAAGAAACAACAGTTTAAATGTGAAAAAATACTTAATTTATTAATAATTAAAAAAATACAATAATTTGATTTACTTACAATACCACGTAGTAATATAAAAAATATTAGTAATACAAGTACTTACACGAAGAATTGAAATTTTATGAATACTATCTTAAAAATGACAAAGACAACAAAATAATTAAAAAAAAACACTACAAAAAGAATAAAAATCTAGAACAGAAAAAAAGGTATTTAGCCAAATTCATAATTTAAAAAAAAACATGACAAATGAATGAAATGTCAATGTCAGATTTGTCTTTTAAAAATGTCTTCATTTTTACAATATATTAGATTAGTTATTAAGGGTCCTTGTCCTGTCATGCGTTTTGTCACCCGCGTGCGAATTTGGTCCGCATGCGAGCTATCCTCAACCCACCATTTCATACACGTTTTTCCTATCAGGCGTGTAGAACGCGCTCCGAACGCGGATTGGCTGCGGGCGGGCAACCCGCTTCCGTGCTATCCGCTTGCGGGCGGCGTTCTTCTGCATATCGTTATTTTTACTTTGACGCGAATAGCACGCATGGATTATTACGTTTTTAGGATGAGGCCAATCGAGCGTAATTTTGTGAGTTGTGAGTCGCGAAATTTACGTTCAACTGAAATTCGGTTAGACTGCCACACGGACGGACGTATTTTCAGTTGTAATCCGTAACATTTGTACGGATCCTTGTATCGTGCAAGCTCCCCACCTCACCCGACCGAAATCCAGTTGATATTATGCGTGTGAGTCGGCAGACAACTCATTTTGCGTCGCCGTGTGAATCAAATAGGACTTTTCTATGAAACTGAATGCAGCAGAATTTCTGCGAACGAAATTCTGCGACTCACGACTCACAAAATTACGCTCGTTTGGCCTCACCCTTAATGTTCATGTTTGTGCACGAGTTACTCATTAGCGACATGCACGATGCTACAAACGAAATATTTGTCCTACATGTCGCCAGGAGCGTGTAAGCATCCGCATGCGGACCAAATCCGCACGCGGGCGACAAAACGCATGACAGGAAAAGAGCCCTTAAAGTTGGAAGATAGGAGTACAATTTCCGTAAAAGTGACCATTGTACAGCAATCATCAGATAAAAGGTACCCCCCCCCCCCCTCCCCCTCTACGTAATGCTCACTTTGGTATTTGGAATGAAACTAACAAAGAAGCATTGTCAATTAAAAATAATTGTGATTTTAAAATTTAATATATTCTCAATCATACGCAAAATAGTTTAAAGTAGAAATAACTCATAACGGTTATTATTGAGTCCCTATCTTGTCTGTGCCGGTGCCAGCGTCGCCGTAATCGCATCTTTTGGTTGTCAGTTTATTGAAAATGTATCCAAATGACATTAGAGTCACAATGACAATAGGAGCTTCGAATTTTGGCCGCCGGAACAGAAACGATTGTGGCACTGTAGTTTTTATTGAAAACGTTATAAAAGTAACGTTACCCAATTATTTTAAAATAAATAAATTAATACAATAATAAACAATAGAAAATTATTTTAAAAAGCTCTTGATTTGAATAAAAAAGATAAATTATTAAATAATTATCCGTATAATTATTTTAATTACATAAAGTCTAAATAAAATAAAAAGTTAGTCCAGATATACTATAAAAATTACGTTATATAATATGTAGTTTCCGATACCCTAGATACAAGTTACGAACTTAGGGTCAGTTACTGTAATGAGATGATGTAGTGAATGATTATGTTATGTTATATATATTATTGAGATATATCTTTACAGTTAAAATAACTATTTTATAACGTTTATCAATAACTAAATAACGTTAAAATAACAGTTTACCTGTCATAAGTAACTATTTAAATAATGGAAGGAAGTTTTTCGTTACATCTCAAATGGAAGGTTACTTATAATAATTTTAATATACAAAAACATATTTGTATCAAAATAAGGTAATAAAAAAATTAGGAACAGATTGTTCTTACAAATAATTAATTTAATAACCCCCTTATTCATAAAAATATAATAAACCTATTTTAGTTAAAATATGTTTTGTCACTTTCACACTTTTACAAATGACAGATGGTGTGACAGGCGCAAAACACTTTTTAACGAAAATAGGTTTAGGAAATGTTTATGAATAAGGCGGTTAGTATTTACAAAGAAAATTAACTATTAAGGCAGTGGTCTGACCGCAGGCGACTGAGCGATGAACTATCCGCGAGTTTCTCGCCCAAGAAACGGACAGTGAACATACATTCCGTGTAAACGAAAGAGATACATATTATTTATAGTTATTCGCCTGTTCACACCGCCGGCGAGGAACTATTATTACACCCCTATTTTAAAATGATGGGACTTATTAAAATCAGAACATCTGTAGCAGTAACTGAATCCATATATCCAATAAAAATATCAAAAATGATAGTCGATTTTCTTATCTTTAAAAATACTAAATAAATGTCGTATTACCAGACGGCACACTAGCTATCAAGTATTCTGTGACGGCTCGGGTCGATGACCTCGCTCAGCTGTTCATCGCAGCGTTCGCCTGTTGTTCGGTGTAGAATAACAATAAAATTCGGCGGGATTTTGAAAAACTTTGACTTATCATAACTTTTTAAATAAAAGCAAAAGAAAGAAACTAACTTCACTATTATATTGTCACCCGGCTGTGTGATTAGGTATCTCGAATTCAAAATAGGGGTGTATATGCATCTCTTTCGTTTACACGGAATGTACATTCCGTCCTTTTCATCGCCGATAGTTTCGACGACCTCGATGGCAGAGTGGTCACCATGCCGGACTGCCATCCGTAAGGTTGCTGGTTCTGGTGAATATTTGTGTGAACCACAAATGTTTATCTCGGTCTGTGTGTGTGTGAATGAGTGTGTGCGTAGTTTCTGATACCCTAGATACAAGTTACGAACTTAGTTAGGGGTCAGTTACTGTAATGAGATGATGGAGTGAATGATTATGTTATGTTAGTTCATCGCTCACTCGCTCGCGGTGGGACCACTGCTTAAAGCACTACAATACAAGTGCATAGAAGTAAATTAAATTTTTATTTGGTTTCTTTTTTGTGATAGCTTAAAGTACTTATATGAATTAGCATTTCTAATAGTTTTATTAACCCCCGACGCAAAAAGAGGGGTGTTATAAGTTTGACGTGTCTGTGTGTGTCTGTGTGTGTCTGTGTCTGTCTGTCTGTGGCATCATAGCTCCCGAACGGATGAACCGATTTCAATTTAGTTTTTTGTATTAAAGGGGACTTACGTGCGAGTGTTCTTAGACATGTTTGATGAAAATCGGTTGACCCGTTTGAAAGTTATGGGGGTTTGAAAGTAATTGTGTTGGGGGTTTTTTAATTTAATGTTATTTATTCTTACACTATCGTGTGTAAAGTCGACCAACCGCACTCGGCCAGCGTGGTTGACTAAGGCCTAATCACCCTAATTCAGGGTAGGCTCGAGCCCCTCGGTGGGGACATTATATGAGCTGATGATATCATCGTTTTTTGCCTTTTTAAATTAATAAAAACCTAATATTATAATGTCAATGCACATTATAATATTAGGTTTTTATATATATAGCCAAATTAACTTAAAAACTACATTAAATAAAAAAGGTAAAAAACAGACTAAAAGTGATGCGATTCAGTGGCAATGATAGATTAACAATTATGGAGAGTAGAGGTAAGGAGCACAAATCTATATTAATAATAAATATCAATGAAATATTTGTTAGTTTGTAACGAATTAACTCAAAAACTACTGAACCACACACGCACCACAACACGGGTAAAACCGCGGAGCGCTGCTAGTAATTTATAAAAATTGCGTTTAAAAACATTCTCTTAAAAAAAATAGAATATCAAAAATGCTCCTTACATTTCCGTCCATATTAACAACAAAAAAACACGAAAAAAATAACCTAATCAAAAAAAAAGTTAAATATAACCTAATAAAAAAACATAAAAAAGTTTAAATTTAAATATACCTAATGGTAACAAAAACTGTTAATACAACAGTTTACAATAATTAATACAAATAAATTGTTGAAATAACATTCCGTCTTAAAAAAAAAGAAAAAAAGTTATAAGTTAAAGTTATAAGTATTATACACCCTTATTATGAAATGATGGGACTTATTAAAATCAGAATATCTGTAGCAGTAACTGAATCCATATATCCAATAAAAATATCAAAAATGATAGTCAATTACTTATCTTTAAAAAATACTAATTAAATGTCGTATTACCAGACGGCACACTAGCTATCAAGTATTCTGTGACGGCTCGGGTCGATGACCGCGCTCAGCTGTGTATCGCAGCGTTCGCCTGTTGTTCGGTGTAGAATAACAATAAAATTCGGCGGGATTTTGAAAAACATTGACTTATCATAACTTTTTAAATAAAAGCAAAAGAAAAAAACTAACTTCACTATTATATTGTTAACCCTAATTTACATTAGCTGTGAGATAAGGTATCGCAATTTCAAAATAAGGGTGTATAAGTTTGTCCAAAAAGAGAATTGGAACTAACAAACTAATAAATTGTTAAAATAATTCGTTCAACAATTGTTGAAACAGAATTTGAAAAAAAAAACCGCCTTCAAAAATATAATCATAGGATCATTGGACTTTTAAATTTTATTTTCCGACTCGTTTCAGGCGTTCAATCGGTGAACATACAAAGAAAAAATATCCAACGAATTGAGTACCTCCCCGTTTTAAAAGTCGATTACAGGGCCGAGCCGCCCCTGTGTGCGAAGTGTGCGGCGCACACAGGCGCCAAGACAATAGGGGCGCCGCGGCCGCCATCGAAATAATTTTTGTTACACCACAACAACATATCCATAGAGGATGCCATATTAGACCAAAATAGACCCCCCCCCCCCCCTGGGACCGTGACCGTGAAGATTTGTGAAAAAAAAGAGGCGCTTCATAGGTTTCGCACACAGGCGCTGTGGGACGTCGGCTCGGCCCTGGTCGATTAACAAATAAAATATTTATTCATAGTTACTCCTGCAATCTCACAACAATTCTCTTTATGTACAAACCCAAAAAAAATTCAAAAAAAATAGCCTTGAACTGGCAAATAATACAAAAAATCACACTTTCTGCGCTTTCTCCGTTTCGCGTAACGCTTTTTCCCTCTTTCTCTTATTGATGAACGGCATGAACAACCATAGAGAAGCACCGACAATAAATATGGCGCCAAAGGTGATGAACATGGAGAAGAAATCCTGTGATTTTTCAAACCATATCCCACAGATCGGTGGTCCTATTAATTGTAGGATACCGTTAACAAATAAACTTATACCAAACGTCGACATCAACCTATCAACGCCCAATATTTCTGCCATAACTAAGGTCGTGACACTATTATTTATACCCGAAGCGAGCCCGAAAAACGCACATACTACGCTTATAGTCACATAGGAAGATAAAAACGGAACAATAATCAAGGCAATACCAGAAAATACTAGCCCACCAACGAAATAGAAACTCTTTGGCATGAAATTTAGATCGCATAACGCCGAACCGCCGATTCTGCCAACTAAATCTAACGCTGATACCGTACTTAACAGATAAGCACCTCTTGCTTTATCGAAGCCTATGTTTTTCGCGTGAGAAGGCAGTAGAATTATAAAATTAGTCACCGAAATAGCTACCGTACTACTCGATATTAAAATTACTAAGTAAGTAGGATCAGTTAGAAGCGTTAAATCGAAGAATTTATTCGGTTCAGCATCTAATTTCTTCTTTCGCTTACAGCAGAAGCAGCAATAAGCAACTTCTTTAACACTCTCCGTCATTGATCTTAGAGAAAATTGGGAAGCGAACTGATTTGGCTGCTCAAAAGCTGACAGCGTTGAGCCGTGAAACGGTGTTGAAACATAAGCGAAACTTGATGTGGAATAATTCCGCTTAGGCCCAGCTGAGCTGAGTCGTCTGCTAAACGCTTCTGTAGAGCCTAATTTTCTAATATCAGAGCCTATTGAAGTCGAACTATATTGAGGTTTAATTGGTCGAGTATAAGACAGTTTACGCTTAGACAAATTTTGTTTTAATTGCGATTGTGAAGGCACAGGCGTGATTAAATTTTGCGTTTTTTCAGGCCCATTTTCAATCTTATCGTGAGTTAATTGACGGTGTATTGCTGGCATTTGCATAACGCCATGTTCATCTTCTTCTTCCTCAATTAATATGTCGTCCTGAAAAGAAAATTTCGTGTGAAGTTATGTTGTAAATGTAGGTACAGTCAGCGTTAGATAAGGGTGAGGCCAAACGAGCGTAATTCTGTGAGTCTTGAGACGCAGAAATTCTGCTGCATTCAGTTTCATAGAAAAGTCCTATTTGATTCACACGGTGACGCAAAATGACTTGTCTGCCGACTCACACGCATAATATCAACTGAATTTCGGTCGCGGTGAGGTGGGGAGCTTGCACGATACAAGGATCCGTACAAATGTTTCGGATTACAACTGAAAATACATCCGTCCGTGTGGCAGTCTAACCGAATTTCAGTTGAACGTAAATTTCGCGACTCATTTTACGCGGTTATTAGCACTCAAATTATTATAATTAACGGGATATTTACCATGTATATTATTTGTTTCGAGTTTCCGATATTTTGACGCTGTTGCAAGCGCCATGATCACGGATGAACATTCATTGCATGGTTCATCCGTGATCATGGCGCTTGCAACAGCGTTAATTATAATAATTTGAGTCATTTTACGCGACTCACAACTCACAAAATTACGCTCGTTTGGCTTCACCCTAAAGGTAACTTACGAGCGTAATTTTGCCCCTTGGTAATACTCACTTTGGTATGCCAACCGAGGGAGGGACTGTTTATCTGACGCTGACTGACTTGAAGAATATTGAAATTGTTTTTGACCACAATTCTGATGTTATAGCACTAAATTAATACCAATATTATAAATGCGAAAATAACTGTCTCTTTGTCTGACTGTTACGCTTAAGGCCTATTTCACCATCTTCAAGTAACGTTCCGAGTAGCTACTCACAAGTTTTGTCTTTGTCACTTGATATAAAGTAAGAAAGAGACAAAATTCACTTTACTTCGTGAGTAACTTTACTTGAAGGCCCTTAAACTAATTAGCAAATTTTGAAGAAATTTGGTACAAAAATAATCTTAAATTAAAACATCAGAATTGTGGTCATTAAATAAAAATCAACTTAAAATAACATTGTCGTTACTTTTAACTATCTAGTTATTTAACCGTTAAAAAGTAACGAACAACGATAACTAAAATATAACTTTAACCGTTAAATTATTAATATTTTTAACTAAATCCATCTAAACTATAAACACAGAACCCAGTCTAATCTACGGAAGCATCTACTTATAATCACTTTCGTTATTGTTACGTTAATAAATAACTATATATTTGTAACGATATTTGCAACGTTAATTGTAACGTGTTTTTTGAAAATGAAACGATACCACCAAATTGTTATGGATGTTAAAGAAAGTGATTATTTTAAATAATTAGTTTTATTTTTATGTTTGTTAGTTTGTTATTTTTAAGCATGAAAAAAAACAATTAAGTCAATTAATTTTCTCATTACACCGACTGACCCCTAACTATGCTCATTACCTGTATCTAGGGTATCACAAACTACGGACACACATTCATACACACAGAGACATATAATCAATCCCTCTATCACCTCATTACACCGACTGACCCCTAACTATGTTCATTACCTGTATCTAGGGTATCAGAAACTACGGACACATATTCATACACACAGAGACATATAATCAATCCCTCTATCACCTCATTACACCGACTGACCCCTAACTATGTTCATTACCTGTATCTAGGGTATCACAAACTACGGACACACACATTCATACACACAGAGACATATAATCAATCCCTCTATCACCTCATTACACCGACTCACCCCTATGTTCATTACCTGTATCTAGGGTATCACAAACTACGGACACATATTCATACACACAGAGACATATAATCAATCCCTCTATCACCTCATTACACCGACTGACCCCTAACTATGTTCATTACCTGTATCTAGGGTATCACAAACTACGGACACACACATTCATACACACAGAGACATATAATCAATCCCTCTATCACCTCATTACACCGACTCACCCCTATGTTCATTACCTGTATCTAGGGTATCACAAACTACGGACACATATTCATACACACAGAGACATATAATCAATCCCTCTATCACCTCATTACACCGACTGACCCCTAACTATGTTCATTACCTGTATCTAGGGTATCAGAAACTACGGACACACATTCATACACACAGAGACATATAATCAATCCCTCTATCACCTCATTACACCGACTGACCCCTATGTTCATTACCTGTATCTAGGGTATCACAAACTACGGACACACACATTCATACACACAGAGACATATAATCAATCCCTCTATCACCTCATTACACCGACTGACTCCTAACTATGCTCATTACCTGTATCTAGGGTATCAGAAACTACGGACACATATTCATACACACAGAGACATATAATCAATCCCTCTGTGGCGAATTGCCTACCTTAGTGGTCGTCGAAATTATTTTTATATTTTAATTTATACATTAAATTCACTAAAATAATTTATTATTAATATATTTGTACATTAAAATTACTAAAATAATATTTTTTATTAAAATTTATTTTTATTAAATTTTTCAACTTGGGCCAGCCCCTTATAAAACTAGTTTCGACTCACGCGCCATACTAACTGCTAGCTACGCTGTGTCGCATCTATGCACTGGCGCATCAGTGCAAATGCAACCGCCAGACCGCTCTCAGCTAGCTTTGCGATAACTTGTCTGTGTTTTTTTTATTGTATGCGCTTTACGCTACTTTCATGTATTATTTTCTGTATTGTTTTATCTTTATCTATTTTTCTATTGTGTTGTTTTAACTTATTAATTGTTAAATAAAATCGAGTCTAAAATCAAGTTAAACTTTCATTTGTGTTCGGACTAAATTATTAAATCCTACCTTAGCTAAATAATGTTAGGTAGTTAGACACAGTGACTTTGTTGGTTATTAGTGGTTCAGGATAACCGAGATCCCAATACTCGATAACCACACCTCTATCACCTCATTACACCGACTGACCCCTATTTATGTTCATTACCTGTATCTAGGGTATCACAAACTACGGACACACATTCATACACACAGAGACATATAATCAATCCCTCTATCACCTCATTACACCGACTCACCCCTATGTTCATTACCTGTATCTAGGGTATCACAAACTACGGACACACACATTCATACACACAGAGACATATAATCAATCCCTCTATCACCTCATTACACCGACTCACCCCTATGTTCATTACCTGTATCTAGGGTATCACAAACTACGGACACACACATTCATACACACAGAGACATATAATCAATCCCTCTATCACCTCATTACACCGACTCACCCCTATGTTCATTACCTGTATCTAGGGTATCACAAACTACGGACACACACATTCATACACACAGAGACATATAATCAATCCCTCTATCACCTCATCACACCGACTGACCCCTAACTATGTTCATTACCTGTATCTAGAGTATCAGAAACTACACACACACTCATTCACACACACACCGAGATAAACATTTATGGATAAAACAAATATTCACCCCGCACGGGAATCGAACCCGCAACCTTACGGATGGCAGTCCGGCATGGTGACCACTCTGCCATTGAGGTCGACAAAATGTACTTACATGTACAATGTACATACATCATAATCATTCACTTCATCATCTTATTAGTAACTGACCCCTAACTAAGTTAATATACAGGAAATATTAAATAATTATACAAATAATATTAAAATACAAAAACCAAATATATCTACAATAAAGCAGCTAAGCCTCTAATGAACAAACGAACAAACATACAAGCAATTGACGAGACAACATAAATGTAACGTGTTATACAATAACCGTTATTTTTATCGATATTTGTAACGGTTGCGGAGTAACTAGATATTGATAAACGGTTAATGTAAATTGGTACCTGATTTATTATTTATTCGAATTTAATAGGAAAATATCTTAAGGACACAATTAAGTTAAAAATAACCACGACAAAAATCAGTTTAAGTGTTTTATTTTAATCATTTAAAAAAAGTTTGAAAAACTACATTTTGTAAGTAACTTAATTTAGTTATTTTATTTTTATTTGGAAAACAAACAGTACTATATCTAATATTCTACTAGTAATCATGAAAACCGCTATACAAAGTTTTGTATCATATCAAAATTCTCTTTAATAAATCTTTTTGGGCACTATAAACGTTTTTATCTTTTTTAAGTCACTATTTATAATAATATTTAGCTAGTTTACTTACAAATAGTTACCGAATAAATATATAATTAAAAAGTCAATATCTATATACTCAGCAACCGTTACTTTTAACGTTAAAAATAACTATATATAACACGTTACGTAACGTACACATATTAAAATGATGTATGCTTACTTTGTGTTGATGACGGCATTTAAATCCACATTTTTCGTTAAATATAATACATTAATGTATATATTCATAATCGGTTTCATTTTCAAAAAATCACTTTAAAAAATAACCGTTAAAATAACTTAAAAATATTTTCAAAATGGCGACAAAAATATAACTATTGAGTCACAATCTTTTCTGTGCCGGCGGCCCAAATTGGAAGCTCCTATTGTCATTGTGACTCTAATGTCATTTGGATACATTTTCAATAAACTGACAACCAAAAGATGCGATTACAGCGACGCTGTCACTGGCACAGACAAGATTGTGGTACTATAATATAAATTAAAATGTTCTACACACAAATTTCGCGCGCAATTTGACGTAAACGCACTGAACGCCATATTGTTCTGTAGTTATGACGTCAGATGGCTTTGTATAGTGCCACAATCTTTTCTGTGCCAGTGACGGCGTCGCTGTAATCGCATCTTTTGGTTGTCAGTTTATTGAAAATGTATCCAAATGACATTAGAGTCACAATGACAATAGTAGCTTCCAATTTTAGCCGCCGGCACAGAAGTGATTGTGACTCAATAAACAAATGCGCTGATATTATAATTGACAGTTGAAACTTTTTAATTTATATATCCGATGAATGAATGAACCGAAATCGGTATCACGTTAATCAGTATATAAACTTTATACTAATTATTAACCTATAAAACGAAGAAAAACCAAACGGTATTTTTTCTCTCTTTCATTTTTAAGAATAATCACACATGTATGAAAGAGATAAAACATGTATAAAAAACAATTTCGTAAAAATTTTGAACTAAAGCTGAAATGAAATGATATAGCACGGTCATAATTCACAGAGAATCTCGTACGTTGACCTGTAGCTATCCATCTCTGTCGTACCTGTGTAAATTATAATGCGTCCCGCTCGCCATTGCATCCGTGCGAGCGGGACGCATTATAATGTACGCAGGTGCGACAGAGATAGATAGCTACAGGTCAACGTACGATATTTCATGTGAATTACGACCGGACATTAGCTTGGGCTTTTAAAAAAATAGTTAAAACTCAAAACTTCTTAAAAAGATACTTAGCATTAAATAAAATAATATGTAACGTCTCATATATTATCCATACCTGTGGCCCATCCTCCTCTTCCTCAATTTCCTTGTACTTTCTGACCATGTGAGCGTCCACCGGTTGAAACAGTAACGCAGCAGCCCACACGTTCAGCATTATACCTCCCAGAATTAGGACTGCACCTCTGAAAACATTAAATTTAAAATTTAAAAACCCCCAACACAATTACTTTCAAACCCCCATAACTTTTAAACGGGACAACCGATTTTCATCAAACATGTCTAAAAACACTCGCACGTAAGTCCCCTTTAATACAAAAAAAAAACTAAATTGAAATCGGTTCATCCGTTCGGGAGCTATGATGCCACAGACAGACAGATATACACACACACAGACACGTCAAACTTATTACACCCCACTTTTTGCGTCTGGGGTTAAAAAGGGAAGAGAGTTATGTGAGTTTAATGTCAGGTAAGAAACATAACAGAGAGCGTCGGTGGCGCAGGGGTTAAGGACGTTGACTTCTGATCGGAAGGTGTCTGGTTCGAACCCCACCAGTCCCGGCACTTACTAATGTGTTTTCAATTTTCGAATTGATATATATGACGACCTCGATATCAGAGTGGTCACCATGCCGGACTGCCATCCGTAAGGTTGCGGGTTCGATTGTGAAAGCGATTGTGCGGGGTGAATATTAGTGTGAACCACAACTGCCTTATTTGCGTTGCATTTTTAGTCCAGTTTAGCACTAAACCAGGTTTTACAATCAATTTTGAATACTGTCAAAGTGACAGATTTGACTGACAAGGTGTCAAATGCTGACCAGGTTTTGTTAAACCAGACTAAAAATGCAACGCAAATAAGGCAGTATATGTTTATCTCGGTCTGTGTGTGTGTGAATGAGTGTGTGCGTAGTTTCTGATACCCTAGATACAAGTTACAAACTTAAGGGTCAGTTACTGTAATGAGATGATGGAGTGGATATAATCATATATTTTAACTCCATCATACAACGTTTACTCACCTATACCCATAAGTTTCCAGGAGATATCTCAGTACTGGTGGTAGTATGATGCTCCCAAACGCGGATCCCGACATACAGATCCCGTTGGCGAGCCCGCGCAGGCGCACAAAGTATGACGTCACTATGTACACGGTGGGCGGGAACGCGAGACCCGCGCCGGCGCCTACTAATGCGCCGAAACTGGAACATAAAGAAATAAATATTGAAATATAACGGCTTTAACGTATTTTGTCGTGGTTATTTTCTTGTTTTTAAAATTTTATTCGTGTACCTAGCGCGCTGAAACTGGGAATAATGTTTATTGATTAATAGGTGTATGTCAGAGCTATCCTTATTGTAATGATAATATTAATGAAAATTCATTTTAACGCCATGTAGTTTAGTTTATAGAACTAAAAAATACAATTGAATAATTTGTTTATAACAATATTTAATTTCAATATTTATTTATAGTTTTAATTCACAAAATATGTTTGGTTTTAATTTAAAGAATTATTTATCTAAATATTTCATAATTATTGTTCAATTTTATAGTTACTTTGTATTTCAATAATTTGTTTAATATTTTTATTGATTTAATGTCAATTCAATATGGCGATTCGAGACGTGAAATAGCCGTTACACTTCACAACGATATTTTTCATGGCCGACGCTTGTCATGTCATTTTATTGTATTTTCTGTGTTTCGGCTGTAATTGTTATTTAAAATCATTTAAATGTCCATGTAAAAGGTCAATCTGTTTGTTTAAAAGGTATTTGTAAAATTGTAATTGTATTAAATATGTGTAAAGTCAAAGTATTTTCATTCAAATTATGAGTTTCCCGGCTTAGCGCCGACATATATTATTGTTAATTACTGGAAGGAACTGGTTGGGGACAGTGACAGATGGAGGTATTTGGTGGATACCTTTGCCCAGCAGTGGGACTATACAGGTTGATTAAAAAAAAGGTGTAAGCATAACAGACAATGAGTGTGTTCATGTTCAAGATATAGGGCTACGATGATTTTGGCAGAATAGTCGTCCGCCATATTGTTTTTTTTTTTCAATTCGGCACAACGAAACCTATTTTTTTTTTAAATAAAAAATCAACTAATGTAAATTGGTCGGAAATTAGTCGTGGAATTCGATTATTTATTTATTTATTTATTTATTGAAAAAAGACACAACAACAGTTTAACATATTAAGCATTAAAACAAAATACACATATTTAAAGAAGGGTTCTGATATGTAAACCAATTATGGTTGTGTACAGCATTGTCTAGTAAGAACATCAAAAAGTAATAAATCTATCTAAAAAAACTATAATATTAACAAAATAAATGAAAGGGTGTAGCTATTAAAGTTATATATGACAAAATCTTTAAACATTTTCAACAAAAATAGAAATATAAAAAAAAAACATCAAATACAAATTAAATACACATCAAAAAGGCTTAGGTAGAAGTGTGTTTACAATCTTACGTCTAAATGTAGGGAGCGAGTCATGGAAAATGTCGATACTGCAATCGGGATCACTGTTAACAATATTGTGCTGGTTACATATCCTGACAATGGGGGCTTTAAGACCGATGTTAGTGCGAACTGGGGGAGTATAGAAGGTTTTAGTTACAGGCTTGCGAGGTACAATGCGAGGAACGTTGAGACTAATGTGACAATTGAGGTCATCAGAAGCTATATGATTGTTTACTAGTTTGTATAGGAAAATAATGTCATGAAGTATACGACGGTTGCGCAATGTCATTATTTTGAAATACTGTAAGCGCTGATCGTAACACAACCTATGAGAAACCCCAGGAGATACAAAAGCTAAGTGGCGTGTGAAAGACCGCTGGATACTCTCAAGACGTTGCGAGTGCACAGAATAAAAGGGATTCCACACGACAGACCCATACTCGAGATGGCTACGCACTAGGCAATTAAATAAGACTATTCTAGTGAACGGGTTTCTAAAGCCTATGGAATTTCTTTTAATTAATCCAAGCATTTTAGCTGCTTTAGTCACCACAAAGTCAACGTGATCAGTAAACTTGAGTTCTCTATCCATCAGTATGCCAAGATCTTTGATGGTGTTTACCTTTTCTAGTGGTGTGCCATTTATAACGTAGTTAGAATCCACGGTTTTTTTCTTCCGACTATATCGCATGTGGTAACATTTAGTAGGGTTCAAATCCATAAGATTAATGTTGCACCAATCATTCACTCTGTTTAAATCATCCTGAATGGAGACTATGTCACTAGATGAGGTTACGGTTTTGTATAACTTTAGGTCATCCGCAAATAAAAGAGCTTTACAGTTTCTGATAACTAATGAAATGTCATCGATAAAAATAGAAAATAGAATAGGACCTAAGTGGGATCCCTGAGGTACACCAGATACGGCATAATAAGGATTGGAGTCGTACCCACACACGTTCACTATCTGAAGTCTTTTTGATAAGTACGACTGGAACCAACAATTTAGATTACAATCAGATAACCATTAAAAATACATCATCTGTGAAAATGTCAACTGTCTAGCTATCACCGTTCTTGAGATACAGCCTGGTGACGGACGGACAGCGAAGTCTCTGTAATAGGGTCCCGTTTTTACCCTCTGGGTATGGAACACTAAAAACAATTAATATATAGAATTATTCCTCACCTAAAATACAAATACGATATAGACCCAGCTAGGCAGCTGAATATCATCCCGAACGCGGCGAAGCTCCCTCCGATCAGCGTGACAGTCCGGTAGGACCACTTCACTGACAGGATTGACGAGAGGGGACCTGGAAATTAATTTATACAGATAATAATAAAAACATCAGTCAAGTGCCATTCCTTCATTATTTTCAATTTATTCTAATTAAAATGAATTAATGTTTTTGTGTGACATTTGTGGGAATCTAACTACTTACGACCTCTTAATTCTAGTTATAAATGGACCATATTTATCATCATCAGCTCATATATGAAGGTCCCTACCACCGGAGTAGCAGCACGAGTGACCCCTTTACACTATGCCGCTCCCCACTTCCCTGCTCATTGCAGCATAGTGTAAATAGGGTATAAGGTCTCGATAATTGAGCCAAATGTAGTACTATTGTAACAAAATGTTTATGAAATAAATTGATTTGATTCTATAACTCTCTTCTAATAATATAAGTATTTGTATGATACATTACCTAAACTACTATACAAAAAGTAGCACAACGCGACTATCCCGGAGGAAGCGGCGGGCGACGAGTGGAACACATCATTGAATTCCACCATTAACACACCGAAGGATTTGATCGTCCCGGGAATCAGGATGTTTACTAGGGTCGCTCCTGGAAAAAAAATAGTGACAGTGTTAACTGGCAGGTCGAGAAGCTTCTGTAATACAATGACAGTGTTAGCTGGCAGTTTGGGAATATACGATAATATAATGACAATGTTAACTGGCAGTTTGGGAATCTGCGAGAATATAATCATAGTGTCAGCTGGCAGTTTGAGTATCTGTGAGACTATAATGACAGTGTTAACTGGCAGTTTCAGAAGCGGTCACAATATAATGAGTATAAACTGGCAGTTTGAGAACGTGCCAGTGCACTCATTACATGAGATTTGAACCCAAGACCAAGCTGCCAGCCAGTCCCGTTCTGGCGCGGGACCGATAGTGAACCGGCCCGTCAATAAATATATACTGCTATAAATAATGAAATAAATTACCCAATTACCTACGAGCACGAACCAGCCCCATTTTCCGTCTGGCGGGACCATTTCCCAGTCCCGTTCTGGCGCGGGACCGATCGTGAACCGACCGGTACCGACCGCCGCGCCCGCGCCTGCGGTTTCATCCTCTGGGAGTTTTACTGTGGGATAGATATAATTAATTATTTAAAGTAAGTAAGAAGTGGTGGTTAAATACTGGGAATTTTGCTCTAGAAGAATTTTGTCTATTATCCAAGGAGGAAATCCTTACTAATCCTTATTAATATTATAAATGCGAAAGTAACTCTGTCTGTCTGTTACCTTTTCACGGCTAAACTACTGAACCGATTGACTTGAAATTTGGTACAGGGGTAGCTTATGGTCTGGGAACGGACATAGGCTATGTTTTATCCCGAAAAAAAGCTGTTGGTTTATTAAATAAATAATAATAAGTTCTAAAACTAAAACCTGACTACTGATAAAAATAACGCTCTAATAATTAGTATGAAACTATGCAACGGATTTTGATGCGGTTTTTTGTTAGATAAAGTTACAAGAATACAAGAAGAATGTTTTTAACCCCCGACGCAAAAAGAGGGGTGTTATAAGTTTGACGTGTCTGTGTATGTCTGTGTGTGTATGTGTGTGTGGCATCATAGCTCCCGAACGGATGAACCGATTTCAATTTAGTTCTTAGACATGTTTGATGAAAATCAGTTGTCCCGTTTAAAAGTTATGGGGGTTTGAAAGTAATTGTGTTAGGGGTTGTTTAAATTTTTAATTTAATGTTATTTTATTAGTATAATTTATCCCTGCATTCTTACGGGAGCGGGAACAACGCGGGCAAGTATCCTAGTAATATTATAAAGCCGAATGTTTGTGAGTGTGGATGTATAGATATTTGTTTCTCTTTCACGCAAAAACTACTGAATGAATTTTGATGAAATTTGGTACAGATGTTTCTGAGACCTAGAAATAACACATAGGACTTTTTATCCCAAAGTTCCCACGGGAACGAGAACTACGGGGTTAAAACTGCGGGGCGCTGCTAGTATTCATAATAAAGTTCACATATAGGTTCGGATAACAACGGTTAATTAAATTACCCCTCTTAACAACTTTATTAGATAATTCTTCTTTATCATTTTCTTCGACTGCAGGCAGACTTCGCATTTCGATAGAATTATGTACACATCTTTCTAAATCTTTCAATTTCGTTTCCAATGAATGTATCTGATGAAGATCTTTTTTTCTATCTCTCTCTAAAGTTTCAATTCTCTTCATAATATCTTCATATTTGTTGCTTAACAAATGGATGTCTGTTTGTATACCTTTATTTATGTAAAGGCCTTCTTTTATGTTTTCATTTGTTTTTCCGAAATACGCATCTTGGTGTTTTATTTCAGCAATATCGGATACCAATTTCTCTATTAAGTTTTCAGAGTTTTTCGGCTCATGAGGGTTATTCATGGTTCCTTCTTTGAAAGATAATAATAGCTTTATCTCTCTGTGTTCTTGTTTTGCTTATTTATTTGCGAAACCTTAGTCCAGCATAGGAATCATTGGGACAAAATAGGTCATAAAATCTCTATACACCCCTATTTTGAAATTACGGGACTTATTAAAATCAGAATATCTGTAGCAGTAACTGAATCCATATATCCAATAAAAATGACAAAAATGATGGTCCCTATTTCCCTTGGTCACGGCATCACGGCTAAACCACTGAACCGATTGACTTGAAATTTGGTACAGGGGTAGCTTGTAGTCCGGGGAAGGACATAGGCTAGGTTTTATCCCGAAATTTCCACGGGATCGGGAACGATGCGGGTAAATCCGCGGGGCACAGCTAGTTATTATTTTTTTTTTTTTTTTTAAACATTCACTACATCATCTCATTATAGTAACTGACCCCTAACTAAGTTCGAAACTTGTATCTAGGGTATCAGAAACTACGCACACACTCATTCACACACACACTCAGACCGAGACAAACATTTGTGGTTCACACAAATATTCACCCCGCACGGGAATCGAACCCGCAACCTTACGGGTGGCAGTCCGGCATGGTGACCACTCTGCCATCGAGGTCGTCAAATTAAGTCTTTTTTTGAAGCTCTGTTCATAAATACTTATTCAATAATGCTATTTACGTTCCTTGATGCCCAAACTAAGGATTCTGATTTTTTTACACAGATTTTTACGCACGGGTGGACGAGTAAGTCTTAAATTTTAGTTCACAGTTTTAATAGTCCAAATTCTGATACGTTTCGTACTTAATATAACATAATCACTACATCATCTTATTACAGTAACTGACCCCTAAGTTCGAAACTTCTAGGGTATCAGAAACTACGGACACTTTCACAAACACACCCAGACCGAGATAAACATTTGTGGTTCACACAAATATTCACTTTTCGCTATACTGCGCCTAGTAAGTACTTTAAATCTATTTTTTACGATATAAAAAAGTTAGTTTTTACAAAAATTATAACAAGACTGCCCTAAACCACGGACCGGGAGGAAACTAAAATTAGCTAAATTATAATATAACAGTATCAGTTTTATAAATAAATATATTTAGTACAATATTTTCCTTATTGTATATTTTATACTAGTAGCTCCACGCGGTTTCACCCGCGTAGTTCCCGTTCCCGTGGGATTACGGGGATAAAATATAGCCTATGTCACGCACTGATAAATTAGCTTTCCATTAGTGAAAGAATTTTTGAAATCGGTCCAGTAGTTTCGGAGCCTATTCATTACAAACAAACAAATCTTTCCTCTTTATAATATTAGTATAGATTATATTTTCCATATTTTCCTCCCAATCTTTTATAATTTGATAAACCTAATATTAATAATAATGTTTTATTAATGTATACATTTGTATAATCCTAACTAGTAATATTATAAATGCGAAAGTAACTCTATCTGTTACCTTTTCACGGCTAAACTACTGATCCGATTGACTTGAAATTTGGTACAGGGGTAGCTTATGGTCCGGGAAAGAACATAGGATACTTTTTATCCCGAAATTCCCACGGGAACAGGAACTACGCGGGTGAAACCGCGGGGCGCTGCTAGTGTAACATAAGTGTATCCGTAAAATAGGTAGGTACAAACCTTCCTGAATCATTCTGTTTATTGCATTTTATCTATACTAATATTATAAAGAGGAAAGATTTGTTTGTTTGTAACGAATAGGCTCCGAAACTACTGAACCGATTTCAATAGTTCTTTCACCATTAGAAAGCTACATTCACCCTGAATAACATAGGCTATATTTTATCCCCGTATTCCCACGGGAACGGGATCCACGCGGGTGAAACCGCGGGGCACAGCTAGTACTACATATAAAGATATCATAAAAGCTGAAGGATTTTTTTATTGATTGAACTTATTCCAAATAATATCTAAACTTACATAATATAAAGAGTAACATATGCTATATTTCATCCCGGTATATCCACTGGAAAGAGAACTACGAGTGAAACCGGGGTGCTGCTAATCTATAGGCCACGTTTAAGGACCGCCGGCGTAGCGGATGTGCGGCCCGCTTACCGTTGCGCCGGCACTCAGCGCCCAGGCGATGTCGCCGGGGGTTAGTGGGGAGGACTTCCACCGCTCCATCTTGGTGGAGGGTGAGTCCCACATAGAAATGAAATGAAATGAAATGAAATGAAATGAAATGAAATGAAAAAAGTTTATTGTGACACACAATATTATCTTATAAACTAAGTAATATTAATAACAATTGTCACAAAGGGTTCCAGCTCAGCATGTTGCCAGCTGAAACAACTGACGCTGGTCTTCCGTTGGAACCCATTGGTGAATTCACGGATGACCTCAGAAAAATATTAATATAAAAAACAGAGCGAATTACAATACATAATAAAAATATACAAACATAGAAAGAAAGTTACAAACCATATAACAATAAGGTTAAAAATCGGTTAAACATCGAACTAAATTAAATTAAATTGCAGACTGCCAAATCAATATCCTATTTTCAACAAACAAACAAAGATGGTATGAATGTGGTTAGTACATGTACATATGTAGGTTGATATAAATAACACTAAAATCATATAATACTAATATCATGTTTCAACAGCTCATTCTGTTTCTGATTAAGAAATAGAAATGATTTGAGTTTATTTCTGAAAACACGAATGTTTGGAAGGTTCCTAATTGGTGGGGGAATATTATTCCAACACTTAGAGGCAGCATACCGAAAACTGCCCCTAAATGCGGTTGTAGTGTGCTGTTGGATCGAGAGCTGTGAAGTACATTGTCTCTTGGAAGAAACCCACGCTAACTTATCATGTAGATAAGTAGGAGTTCCGTGCTTTAGGACGCCAAAAAGAAGACAAGCTAGATGTAGTTTTCGTCTATGTCCCATCTTAAGCATTGCTTGTTTATTTAGAAATGGGGTGACATGACCTCTTCTTGGAATGTCAAAACAGAAACGAGCACAGGCGTTTTGTACTCGTTGGATGAGTCTTTTAGTCCGAGCCAGAAGTCGCGAGTTATAGACTGAATCTGAATAATTAAGTTTGGAAAGAATAAGTGACTCCACGAGTTGTATGCGTATTTTTTCACTTAAGTAAGGCCTCATTTTATATAAAACTCTAAGCCTATAAAAGCAATTCCTAACTAACTCACTGACATGGTTTTCGTATCGTAAACTACTATCCATCAGCAGGCCCAGGTTTCGAGCTTCATACACACGTTTTATTGGTTTTCCCATTAGCATGATGTCTGCTGTGAACTCTACCTGCGCTCATAGGTACTCCGCTGCTTCGGCGCGGGGATGCGTCAACGCATTTTCCCCGGGTTTTCCCCAAAAAAAAAAGGTAGCACTCCGGGAGTGCCGGCAGAAGTGAAAACTTCAATATTAACGTTGTGTTTAATTATAAGTATAAAAGTACTATCATTTATGAGGTAGGACGCTGTACATAAACACACACGGTCATTCGCGCAAGCGCCCTGTGCCGCCTAAACAGAGCAGCACACTCAGGCACGGTAGAAAGAGTGGGAGATACTAGTTCCTCTCCCTTCCCCTCGATCTTACGCTTTTTCGATCAGCATCACGTGACCCTGACGCGAGTTTGAAAGTTTTTACCCATACAAAAAAAGTGCTCAGCGCCGCTAAAGAAGTTTTCACTTCAAAAAAGGCCACGTTTACGAAAACGCGGGGCGTTGCGCGGCGCGTGCAGCGGGGCGTTTCTGTTTACGGGGAGGAGATTGCCCGCCGCGGCGCACGCGGGGTACTCAAACCGACTAGTTTTATTGTAGTAGATTAGCGCGGGCATCGTTTTTTCGAGAATTTCACGCGGCGGGCCACGCCACAACGAACGCTCCAACGCGTGTAAAATCGCTTCTCCATAAACACTCTCATACAATGCCATATATTTGAATTTAATGCGGGCCGCGCCGCCCAACGCCACGCGCAATACCCCGCGTCTCCTGGTAATTCTGGCCGTGGCCTCGTAATTCTGGCCTTAGTGTTATTGGCTGTCTAGTATCCATAGTACAAGCTTTGTTTAGTTTAGGACTAGATGGGGATGTGTCATAATCATAAGTGTCCGGATATATAAAAATGAAATATTCCACAAAAAATATTATTGTGTAAACAATTAACAGGAAAACCAAACAAACAATATTGTGACGCATTCACAAACGTACTACTTTTTGGAATTTTCTGAACAAAGTTTTGGAGGACTTCCAAAAAATCAAATCTAAACATTCTTTTGTAATTTAAATTGTACTAATATTGTAAATGTGAAAATTTGTGAAGATGAATGGATGTTTTTTACTCTTTCACGTAAAAACTACTGTATCGATTTAATAGTTATTTATGATACAAGCGAGTAAAGTTGGTGATTATTTCCGTGGCGCTATTGAGGCCCGAGCCGTCAGGCGAGGGTCTGAAGATAGTCGAGGATAGTAATCATCAATACACGCGTGTACCATACAACGTTTTTCAACACACTTGCGAAGGAAATAATAATAAAATAACATTTTTCGCTAATAAATAAACAGTTTTTTCTATTCGCGCGCATCCAACACAACAATGGTGATCGGCCATAGATTAAAAGAATATTCCTATTTAAAAAAAATCGACGAATGAATGAATGGAATCGACCATAGACCTACCAAAAGTAAGGCAACATAGGTGAAGTTTGTTTTTAAAATGTATGGACACGATTTTTTTGGTATCGAAACTTTTTTAAAAAGCAACTTTAAAAAATCGATAACTCACTTGTGAATAAAACGTGTCATTATTCAACTGTTTTTGCACAAATAAGAGCCCCTTTATTTTAATAGATGGAGTAATTCAAGAGGAAGGTTTTTAGTAAAATTTTATTCGAGCATTTTTACGGCAGCGGGAACTATGCGGGTAAAACCGCGGCACAGTGTTTCGCTTAGTATAAGCCAGCGGGACAAAATCAAAGTCCTAATTTCCAGGAACTTGTGTTAACAACTTGTAAACAACCCCCCCCCCCCAGGTACCGAAAACACACAATAGATTACGCTAATCACCTAATTAAGGTACTTAATTAGGGGTTGAAGGTAAGTGAAAAGGAAAGTTGTTTTGCATTTGCAATTCAGTTGCATTTTACGCATACTTGTGATTACATCTCTCAAAATTATTTACGAAGTGAATCTAGTTTTTTAATATGGAACATTCTGTAGAAGGTGTGTACTCTTATTTTACGTATTTTTTTATTATAAAAAACCTTAAATTATTTGTATAATATGAGGTTCAATGTATGCAGAGAAATTTTGTAGATTTCTTTATATTTTTGAAATTTAAAAGGATGTAACTTTTTTTATCCCTGTGTATCCAGCTTAATTTTGAAGTATGTTGTAAATACAACATTTGTGTATAGTTTCATGCATATTTTAGATCCCGAAAAGGCCCGTGAGTAATTTTATTGTCTTTTTCCAGACCAAGTCGTCACTATGACGAAACTTGAATTTTTCGAAGAATGGGTGAAACACGAAAAGAACGAGAGAAATACTCGTATTTTTGACGCCTTATGCCAAAAACATTGTTTGCAAGATGTTCCTGATGAAATTTTAAGAAAACTGAAGATGAAAATTGCCAGCCTTTCATCTTGTCTTCTTCCAATTGGGCAGCTTTCTGAAGAAGCCCAAGAGGCAAGGAATAAAGATTGTCGTCGATTCCGTGAGCGAGACACGATCTTTTGAGAATGCTTTTGATTACATCTGATCCTGTAATTAACACTTATAGAGAGTTGCCGCGTAAAAAGATCACTGCTTTGCCAGCGGAGGTTCTGCAGTTGATTGTCCCACCTTCATTACCATCTCAATCATCATCAGTTCGCGAAATTGAGGAGGACGATTACTTGTTGTCAGACTCTTCTGCTTGGGAGAGTGATGACGACGAATCATCTGGTGATGAAAATTAATTTTAATGTTTTTGTTTGTCTATTTTTCTCATATATTGTACCTCGTATTTATAGTTATTATTAATTTATTTAATGTTAGAATACATTGTAAATAATTGTATTAATTTAGTTAATTATTTGTATTGTTGATTGATTTCATTGTATATACACTTTTAGAAATAGAAATTGTTTATAAATGAATGTCATTTGCGAATATATATTTCATTTCACGTATAGTATGTTTTCTTTAAAAAAATCTGGGGCCCATAGCTACCATTTATACGTGGTAGCTACCCTTTATACCTGTAAAGGGAAGCTTCCAGGTATAAATAGTATCTTTCATTTGTAACTGTTAAAACTTGGATTTAGGTACGATTACTTGGACAGTTACCTAGGCAAACGTAGATCATTCATTACAGTAACAAAGGTAGATATACAGGTATCTTTTTATGCCCTATAAAGGATACTTATATCTAACTAAGCTACGGGTTTTATACCTACAGGTAGGGAGAAAGGATTTTTTCTTTACATAATATACCTAGTAAACATAAAAAAACTATGCATGTCACAATTTTTCTTATTGTACAGGATATTATACTTAGAAAAGACCTATACAACTATTATAAGTCATAAAATAATTTTGTCCCGCCAGCTTGTACTAGGCGGAATACTGTGCGCGGGACGGATCTTGTAATAGTATGAATATAAGTTTCTCCAGCTCCATAATTGGCCGATGTCCAAGTTCTTTAAATACCCATTTCCCCCACTAATTCCCCCACGGAGTGATGACGTGGTCAATACGTGAGGTTAGCGGGTCAATAGTCGTTACACTGTCTTTTAGATATATAAAGCGTACATGGACTTTACTCAAACTTCTAGATTTTATATCATACAAGCGGCGTCCCGCAGTTTCACACGCGTAGTTCCCGTTCCCGTGGGAATTTCGGGATGAAAAATAAATGTTGGCCGATTCTCAGACCTACTGAATATGCTCACAAAATTTCATGAGAATCGGTCAAGCCGTTTCGGAGGAGTATGGCAACGAAAACTGTGACACGAGAATTTTATATATTAGACTAGCGGCGCCCCGCGGTTTCACCCGCGTAGTTCCCGTTCCCGTAAAAATATGCGGATAAATTGCTAAAAACCTTCCCACTGAATCACTCTATCTATTAAAACAAACCACATCAAAATCCGTTGCGTAGTTTTAAAGATCTAAGCATACATAGGGACAGACAGACAGCGACGTTGTTTTACTATGTAGTGATGTGTTTTCTGTCAACATTATTGTTATAGAGATCTTTTCCTGTTCCGGTGACACCGTCGCTGTAATCGCATCTTTTGGTTGTCAGTTTATTGAAAATGTATCCAAATGACATTAGAGTCACAATGACAATAGGAGCTTACAATTTTGGCCGCCGGCACAGAAACGATTGTGGCACTATACTATAATGTGATTGGCTAACGGCCATTCCCAATATTCGATCTATCTATGATCTTAATTATCAATATAAAGGTGCTTCGTCACCGGGAGCATTCGCGTGTAATGTAACGTTACATTCGTCTTTGAGCATTACATTACAATAATACCTCCCTGACTAACGAGCGTTCGCGTGTAATAATTTCAAATTACAATTAATATATTACAAGATGCGCATTGTAATGCTCGGTTCTTCTCCTTCACTGATGTAATGCTCAAATCTGTAACGTTACATAACAAGCGAATGCTCCCGGTGAAGGAGCACCTTTATTAAAAAAACTCAGCATATCTGTAATTTTACCGTCCCAATAACCATATAGATGGTGGACACAATCATAAAACAAGACTACATGATTATTTTATCTATACTTATATTACAAAAAGTAAAGTTTTGTTTGTTTGTTTGTAACGAATAGGCTCCGAAACTACTGAACCGATTTGAAAAATTGTTACACCATTAGAAAGCTACATTCACATTGAGTAACATAGGCTATTTTATCCCCGAATTCCCACGGGAACGGGAACCACGCGGATGAACCGCGAGACGCTCCTAGTAGGTAACAAATCTACTTAGGGGTCAGTTAGTATACGAAGATGACAGAATTTACTGATTGATTATATGATCCTATGACCTCTCCAGCCCAAGGCGGTCGACGCGATCACTTAACAACAACTCCTTATATACTAGTTATCTAATACATAGCTATTTAATTATTAGTTTCCGTTCCACAAACCCTGACATAGATTTTACTTAGAAATGTACTAGACTTGTACTTTATTATTAACTAGCGTCACCCCGCGGTTTCACCCGCGTAGTTCCCGTACCCGTAAGAATATGGGGATAATATTATGCTGAAAACCTTCCCACTGAATCACTCTATCTATTAAAACAAACCGCATCAAAATCCGTTGCGTAGTTTTAAAGATCTAAGCATACATAGGGACAGAGAAAGCGATATTGTTTTATACTATGTAGTGATAGTGATGATGATTAAGATTGACAACTTCTTTTTTTAAGTCGATATTTATTTTTTGTTCATAAACGACGGAATTATGAAGTAACAAACAAAAATACTCCAGTCACAGTTACAATTTATAATTACTATCAAAATAACACACGACTAAAGCCAGGAGGCATCGCTAATGCGAAATATAAAAATACGAATAAATTTAAAGAAAACCGTTTTAAAAACAAGCTTTTTTAGCTTTTATTGCATTCATGGGACTTACATAAGTATGCCAAACAGCTCAATCGGATAACCAGAAGTGGTCGAAAAATGTCTTGCAAGATTTGATTACTGACAACGGGACAGGTGAAACTAAATAAAAGCTTGTAACAAAACTTACTTTTCAACTTCTTATAACGCCTTTTATTCATATTAAATTAAACTTTTAAACACACAGAAAAACGTGAGCTAATTTGTATAGAAAAAAAATGGCTACTAACATTTTAATGAATGTACAAGTACCCGCAAAAGTTAATTGTTAAAATATTACGTTCCGTTATGCGTTACGTGATTTAATTTAGTTTTTTTGTTTCATCATCATCAATCAGTGGATTACACAGTGTTTCAAAATAAAGTGACGACTTCGATGGCAGAGTGGTCACCATGCCGGACTGCCATCCGTTAGGTTGCGGGTTCGATTCCCGTGCGGGGTGAATATTTGTGTGAACCACAAATGTTTGTCTCGGTCTGGGTGTGTGTGTGAATGAATGTGTGCTTAGTTTCTGATACCCTAGATACAAGTTACGAGCTTAGTTAGGGGTCACTATAATGAGATGATGGAGGGAGTGATTATGTTATGTTATAGTATGTTACAAAGTGTCTAAATGAAATTTATAATTAAAATAAATATATTTTGAGTTTGAATTCCAGTTATGTGTTCACGTTTATATTTTTTCTGAATAATTATTTATTTATTCTCTTATTAATTACTTTGTAAGCTTTTTCTGAGATCTAAGCTAGAGGGTCAACATTGCTTGTCCAAAAAATTTTACCATTTAGACAAATAAACTTAATTGTCCTACATCCTAGGTAATCATTATTTTAATCAGTAATCGGGTTTTAGTTTTTGAACTTATAACCTATTTATTACATTATAATAATAATATACACGTTCATATACAGGGTGGCTCAAATAGAACTGTCAATGAGGGGAAGTCTGATACTATAAGAGATACAAAGACAAAGCAATTTATTAATTTTAGATATCATGTTTCTTAGTAACATTTACTGCTTTACATACACAATCGATTTCTAGTTAGAAGTAATGAACATTCAATTTTTCAAAAGTTCTGGGTTCAATTCCCGGGAGTGATAGTTTTTTTCTAAATCTGTGAATGCAGTTTTTATTTTGACTAAAACCGATGACATGGTTCCTAAGATCTTTGTGTCTCTTCTAGTTTCAGACTTCCCCCCACTGACCGTTCTATTTGGGCCACCCTGTATACGTTAATCATAATAATTTTAGTTTTTATCACTCACCTTTTTTCGAAGTCTTAGCGACATGTCCTTCTTCTAAAACTGCAGGCGGGACTATTAGCACCTGCTTGACCTCTAGCAGCTTCTCATGAGCCTCATCAACGCCCTCTTTCTCCTCTATCACCGACCTAATAGGGGTCGCCATCTTGGAAACATGCACGACAAAATGGCGTCGTCGTTATGGCGGGAATCGTTCCTTCTGTCAATGTCAGTGTCAATGTCAACAGGTCATATTTTTTTGTTTCTGGAATGTGTTTTTTACTTCTTTTGTTTTGTTTTTTTTTTATGTTATATTAATTTATTTATAACTACATAATAGATTTGTCTAAATTGGGTTCAGTCTTCTTTATTTGGCTGGTTTTTTGATTCTGTAACAATGGCAAGAAAAAAATAACATTAAAATTCAAAAAATAATTTAATAGGCAATAAACTTCAACTCCTTTTTTATCCATAAATTTAATTTAATAGGGACAATGAACTTGACCTTTTTACTTTTTTTTTATCCATAAACATCAATAAATGTGTTTTTATAAATTTGTTTTTTATTTTATATGGCAAATTTCATCACAAAAGTTATTCCACTCTCAGAAAAAAATAAAGAAGTTATCAAAAATCCTGGATAATAGTGTGATACGAGTTAGAGCCTTCGGAATGGAAGACAAAAAGCATCGATCTATCGAAAACATAGGATTTATTTATTTTTATTTATTTATTTATTTTAAAACAGGCACACCAACAGAAAGTACATAAAACATTATTAAAAATATAGTGTCTATGTGTAACAAAATTCAGATGTACAGACCAATAACAGGTGTACACAGCGTTCACAAGTAAAATTAATAATCGTATAAGGATACTTTTTAGCCCAAAAGAACTCACTTGAAATGGGATTTACGTATGGGTTTAATGGATAGAAACGAGTTGCTTAATACACTAATGGAAAAAATTAAGGGATCAAAAAAATATTCCAAATTTTTCGGTACTTTTCAACAGGCCGTAACTTTGAGAGAAATGGTCGTACAGGAAATAAAAAAAAGGAAATTGTAGCTCCAAGTGTCTAGTTTTTGGATTAGAACTTCAAAATTTTGTAGCCTCCGCGGTTTTTGAGTAATCGTAGAAAAACCAACAACAAAAAAATTCTCAATTTTTTTTTAGTTTTTTTTTTAAGGGGAATTCATTCAAGTTCTTGAAACCCACCTTTAACTTTCTGTGCGATCATTGGTTGCTGAGATATCGATAATCAAAGACAAAAAGATCCTTTTCCATTTGAAGACCGATATCTCAGCGAGGAGTGGACGTATCAGGGTGTTTAAAAAAAGAAATTAAAGCTAAATGAACAAAGTATCCGATCCTTATGGTGGTTAAGCTAAAAAAAAAATTTCCACGCTCGTAGACCAAAAAAAAAACTAAAAAAAAATTGAGAATTTTTTTGTTGTTGGTTTTTCTACGATTACTCAAAAACCGCGGAGGCTACAAAATTTTGAAGTTCTAATCCAAAAACTAGACACTTGGAGCTACAATTTCCTTTTTTTTTATTTCCTGTACGACCATTTCTCTCAAAGTTACGGCCTGTTGAAAAGTACCGAAAAATTTGGAATATTTTTTTGATCCCTTAATTTTTTCCTTTAGTGTATAAGGGTGACAAATCAACATCGAGCTGTGCTGCGCTGGGTCGAGCTGTGCTATGTTTGGTTAACTCGCTCGCCATATATTTGAATGAGGATACAATTAGGCCGGTGTCTTGAATTTAGCGGGCAGCGGGGCGCTAGCGCGAGCGGAGCGCTTAGCGCAGACCAATTCTTGAATTTAGCGGGCAAGCAGCGGGCAGATCGAGCGGCTGGGTTATTCCTGTCTGATCCCCCGTATCTGATACCCCGTAACGGATACCGTTTAATTATAAGTATTTTTTTTTCTAGTCCGGTCTGATCCCAGTCCAGAAATAAATTTAAATATTTTATTCCGCTCAGATACCCTATTATACACCCTTATTTTGAAATTGCGATACCTTATCTCACAGCTAATGTAAACGACGGGTGACAATATAATAGTGAAGTTAGTTTTTTTCTTTTGCTTTTATTTAAAAAGTTATGATAAGTCAAAGATTTTCAAAATCCCGCCGAATTTTATTGTTATTCTATACCGAACGCTGCGATACACAGCTGAGCGCGGTCATCGACCCGAGCCGTCACAGAATACTTGATAGCTAGTGTGCCGTCTGGTAATACGACATTTATTTGGTATTTTTTAAAGATATGTAATCGACTATCATTTTTGATATTTTTATTGGATATATGGATTCAGTTACTGCTACAGATATTCTGATTTTAATAAGTCCCATATTTTCAAAATAGGGGTGTATAATACCCTAAGTATTAAAACATTATTTAGGACAGTCGGCAACAAAATATAATGTAGTGTTTTTTATTCAACCAACATTATGTATTAAAAAAAATTACAATAATTGTTTTTGAATACCAGGAGAACAAAAATGTAAAAGTGGACTTTTCAAACTTGAGTTCAATTGATTCACAAATTACGTATTAATTGTACTTTCTTTGGAGAGTGATTAGAAGTACCAGGAGAGCATAACTTTTATGCGTAAATTTCTAAATCACTAGTTAATATAAAACAAAGTCGCTTTCTCTGTCCCTATGTCCCTTTGTATGCTTAGATCTTTAAAACTACGCAACAGATTTTGATGCGGTTTTTTTTAATAGATAGAGTGATTCAGTGGGAAGGTTTTTAGCATAATTTTTTTTTTATAAACAAACACAGAAAAAATGTTTAAAAAAATATTTCTTCGAAATATTAATTTACTAAATCTAAACTGCATATTGAAATTCCTATGATGATTGAATAAAACACTTCAATCAAATTAAACTACATAATAATATTATGTTTTTTCTTGAAAGTACTTACCTCTCAATGAGAGTAGGGGATCAGACCGGAATGGCAAAATATTAGGTGGATCAGACAGGAATAACCCCCACGGCGCTATAGCGCTGTAGTGTTGGGACATTCAGATATTTGTCTTTATTTTCGACCCGACTTGACAAGAAGTAGAAAAATTGTTTTATTGATGAACGAAATGTCTGAACAACAGCGACAACATCTTTTTGATTCAAACTTATTTGATTTCTTGTGAGCGAAAGAAGAAGTGAATCTCTATTATAGGGCAAGGAAAATAAAAGCTGAATTTTATAGAAATTATGAAGAACAAAGACAATGTCCCGACAATTTCTAGGACTATACAAGAATGAGTGCTTAACTTTATTAGATTTAAACTTTATTTTTAGCTCCTAGACTAATCCGGTATGATAGGTTCACTCGGTTTGGCCTATGAGAAAAATAAAATATGAGAGTTCGCTTATAATCTATCAGTATTTTTAAAGAGCGAAATGAATGAAGCTGTTCTTTCTTACATTTTTAATGTGAAACAAAGGCAATTAAGCCCAACAATGTATAAAACTGGGTACGTACTCCTTGTTTCATTTAATGGAAACTAGTTGTGCCCCGCGGTTTCTCTCGCGTAGTTCCCGTTCCCATGAGAATTTCAGGATAAAAAGTATCCAATGTCCTTCTCCTGGTTCTTAGCTACCTTCCCACCAATTTTCAGGCAAATCAGCTCAGCCGTTTTTGAGTTATAAATAGTGTAACTAACACGACTTTCTTTTATACCTATATATATAGATTATAGGTTGGTAAAAAATTAATGATAAACAAAAAAAAATTATATAAAAAATTGTTAAAATAATTATTTGTACTATCACGTCGGAGGACATGTCGACACGTCACAAAATTAAATTTCACAACACTAAATGAGCGCAAAGCGAGCTCTTTGCGCAAAGCGCTCATTGCCCGCTCCCGCCCCGCTGCCGCTCCGCTGTATTCAAAAACCGGTCCATTGAAATACACGGAAAGTATCTCCCCGCTCCCGCTCCGCTCGCGCTCCCGCTCCGCTAGCGCCCCGCTGCCCGCTAAATTCAAGACACCGGCCTTAAAGCATGATGTGCTGCGCTGGGTGAAGCTGCGCTCTGTCTGGAGTAAAAATAACCTAGCTTCAGAAACATAGCACAGCTCAACCCAGTACAGCGCAGCACAGCTCGATGTAGATTTGTCACCCTTAACAAGTATGTACTACTTAATACTTAGAATAACTAAGAACAAAAACAAGCCAATTTCTCAATTAAATTCTCCGAAACGTATACAATCATACTTGATCACAAACATATACCTAGTAACACGAACACAGTTATCATGTTGACAGACCTACATGCCTTATCTATATCAATTAGACATAATAATTTTATCAGACATATAGAATCATAGATGTGTTTGTGTAAAGGTGTAGAGGGCGAGTGTGTAATGGTGAACAGTGGCATGAGTGTGAACCTGTCACAAGTACTTAGGTATTATAGTGCCACAAACATTTCTGTTCCAGTGGCCTAAATTGGAAGCTACTATTGTAATTTTGACTTTAATGACATTTGTATACATTTTCATTACACTAACAACCATCTCACAACCAAAAGATGCGATTACAGCGACGCCGTCACCGGCACACACAACACAGATTTGTATGGGATCGAACACTTCGCCAGGGAGTGTTCGATCCCATACAAATCTGTGTTATCGTAACGTTAACTTTTCGAAAATAAAACTCGCACTAGGCACACTGGTCTGACGAACATATCTGTGCCGGTGATACAAAAATGGTAATAAAAAAGGTAATACAAAAATATTAGACGCATCGTCACATTGTGCTAAAAAATTTACCATCCCGTAAAACTATAAGCCATTTCAACTAAACACATTTCGGTATTTTTTAACCCCCGATGCAAAAAGAGGGGTATAACACCCCTCAGTTTGACGTATGTGTGTGTGTGTGTTTGTGTGTGTATCTGTCTGTCTGTGGCATCATAGCTCCCGAACGGATGAACCGATTTTAATTTAGTTTCTTTTTTGTATTAAAGGGGACTTACGTGCGAGTGTTCTTAGACATGTTTGATGAAAATCGGTTGACCCGTTTAAAAGTTATAGGGGTTTGAAAGTAATTGTGTTGAGGGTTTTTTAAATTTTTAATTTATATGTTTACGTGATTAAACTATACTAGTCCTCTATACATTTAGTTACTCTATGTCTACAAATATAAGAATGAAAATATAGAACTGAACGAAATAACCTTCATGAATGCTTTTATTATTATTCGCACTTTTTATGGTGATACCTAGATAAAGTTGTCTGGGGAACGATGGAAAGATGATTAAAATGATGTCAGAAAATATTCTTTTCATTTAAGTATATTTAATTTTAAAATTTTGTGTTTTCATTTCATTTGAAGAAATCCTGGCTAATATTATAAATGCGAAAGTAACTCTGTCTATCTGTCTGTTACCTTTTCACGGCTAAACTACTGAACCGATTGACTTGAAATTTGGTACAGGGGTAGCTTATGGTCTGGGAACGGACATAGGCTATGTTTTATCCCGAAATTACCACGGGAACGGGAACTACGCGGGTTAAACCGCGGGGCACATCTATCCTTACTAATATTACAAATGCGAAAGTAACTCTGTCTATCTGTCTGTTACCTTTTCACGGCTAAACTACTGAACCGATTGACTTGAAATTTGGTACAGGGGTAGCTTATGGTCCGGGAAAGAACATAGGCTATGTTTATCTATTGTTTATATGCATTGAATATGAAAAAAATCTAAAACTACAAGACCTGTATAAAAAATATTTCACTACTAGCTGTTCCTCGCGGTTTTATCCGCGTGGAACCTTAGCCCGTGGGAATTTTGGCATAAAAAGTATGCTATGTGTTATTCCTAGTTCTAGGGAACATTTGTACCAAATTTAATCTAACTCGGTTCAGTATTTTTTACGTGAAAGAGTAACAAGCATATCCATTTATTAACCCATTCATCGTAACTATCGTGTTTATAATATTAATAGGATTAGGAGGATATAATGACTCTGTATGTGCGTAGTTTCTGATACCCTAGATACAAGTTGCGAACTTAGTTAGGGGTCAGTTACTGTAATGAGATGATGATTAATGATTAGGAGGATTTATAAAAGGAGTGAATGATTATGTTATGTTATTTATGTGTCTTTAAAACTATCATTACATTATTGCAACTCTAATTGCAAAATCCAACGGTATTTTTTATCATAATATCATACGATATTATCTTAATTCTAGGCCGGGCCGATAGCAGTGTACATAATTGTTATATTATATACTTCCAAGGTCAATAACCTTTGTTGTTATCTTGGTTAATGTGTATTAAATCCTACTATAATATTATATATGCGAAATTGTGAAGATGGACGTCTCACGTAAAAACTATAAGTTTTAAATCAAGTGACGAGACGAGTGAGGTGATGGTAAGCAACACGCTGCCCATAACAGACACAGATACAACACTGTACTGCGCTCATCACCCCGAGACATCAGTTGGTGAGTCTCCCATTACAGACACAGTGTACAACTCTGTACTGCGCTCATCACCCCGAGACATCAGTTGGTGAGTCTCCCATTACAGAGACAGTGTACAACTCTGTACTGCGCTCTTCACCCCGAGACATCAGTTGGTGAGTCTCCTATTACAGACACAGTGAACAACACTGTACGGCGCTCATCACCCCGAGACATCAGTTGGTGATTCTCCCATTACAGAAACAGTGTACAACACTGTACTGCGCTCATCACCCCGAGACATCAGTCGGTGAGTCTCCCATTACAGACACAGTGTACAACTCTGTACTGCGCTCATCACCCCGAGACATCAGTTGGTGAGTCTCCCATTACAGACACAGTGTACAACACTGTACTGCGCTCGTCACCCCGAGACATCAGTTGGTGAGTCTCCCATTACAGACACAGTGTACAACACTATACTGCGCTCGTCACCCCGAGACATCAGTTGGTGAGTCTCCCATTACAAACACAGTGTACAACACTGTACTGCGCTCACCACCCCGAGACATCAGTTGGTGAGTCTCCCATTACAGACACAGTGAACAACACTGTACTGCGCTCATCACCCCGAGACATCAGATGGTGATTCTCCCATTACAGACACAGTGTACAACACTGTACTGCGCTCATCACCCCGAGACATCAGTTGGTGAGTCTCCCATTACAGACACAGTGTACCACACTGTACTGCGCTCGTCACCCCGAGACATCAGTTGGTGAGTCTCCCATTACAGACACAGTGTACCACACTGTACTGCGCTCATCACCCCGAGACATCAGTTGGTGAGTCTCCCATTACAGACACAGTGTACCACACTGTACTGCGCTCATCACCCCGAGACATCAGTTGGTGAGTCTCGTATGCCCAGTCATTTCACTGGCTATATTGCCCTTCAAACTGGACAGTATGCCCTTCAAACTGGACTGGACACAGTAATGTTAATACACTACTGTTTCGCAGTAGAATATCTGACAATACGGTAACACACAATTATGAACTAGACACATTTATTTAGCTCCATTCCGCGTTTGTCCATACAAAACGATTTTGTATGAAGACGATTCAACTGAATGGATGCGTACGCGTCTCCATACAAAAACGCTGAATGGAGCTGAATAAATGTGTCTGGTTCCTTAAGACGGAATCGTACATAATTCCTGGTACCCGGTTAAGTTTTTAACAAAACACCTGCGACAAATATACCATCACGTTTTAAACACGTTTAAATCACAGGTCATATTTGGCGATGGGTCATCACCCCCTCCTTTATCGGACAGCTGAGACTATAACTTGATGAGTCAGTCAGTCAGTCAACCTTAAAGGTCAATAATACGATAGCCAAATAAAAGAAAAGACACAAAAATTATGATTTGAGAGAGGGGAGTCCCCCTTAAATATTTATTTGATTTTGTGTAGTATTTGTTGTTATAGCGGCAATAGAAATACATCATCTGTGAAAATGTCAACTGTCTAGCTATCACCGTCCTTGAGATACAGCCTGGTGACAGACGGACGGACAGCGAAGTCTTATGGCCGTTTCCAATATTCGATCTATGATCTTGCTTGTACGGATACATAACTCTGAATAATCTGAAGAGATTGTGACTCGTATATTGACATGTTTTCATACAAAACTTTGTTTGTAACTAGCTCCGTAGTTTTACGTGTTCGGAATCTTATCCCGTGGGAAATTGGGATAAAATGTAGCCTATGCTATGTCGTTTCCTAAACTCTAGTTTTTAGTACCAAATTAAATTAAAATCGGTTCTCTAGTTTTGGTGAAAAAAAGGGACAGATTCATAACTCTGAATAATCTGAAGAGATTGTGACTCGTATATTGACATGTTTTCATACAAAACTTTGTTTGTAACTAGCTCCGTAGTTTTACGTGTTCGGAATCTTATCCCGTGGGAAATTGGGATAAAATGTAGCCTATGCTATGTCGTTTCCTAAACTCTAGTTTTTAGTACCAAATTAAATTAAAATCGGTTCTCTAGTTTTGTTGAAAAAAAGGGACAGATTCATAACTCTGAATAATCTGAAGAGATTGTGACTCGTATATTGACATGTTTTCATACAAAACTTTGTTTGTAACTAGCTCCGTAGTTTTACGTGTTCGGAATCTTATCCCGTGGGAAATTGGGATAAAATGTAGCCTATGCTATGTCGTTTCCTAAACTCTAGTTTTTAGTACCAAATTAAATTAAAATCGGTTCTCTAGTTTTGGTGAAAAAAAGGGACAGATTCATAACTCTGAATAATCTGAAGAGATTGTGACTCGTATATTGACATGTTTTCATACAAAACTTTGTTTGTAACTAGCTCCGTAGTTTTACGTGTTCGGAATCTTATCCCGTGGGAAATTGGGATAAAATGTAGCCTATGCTATGTCGTTTCCTAAACTCTAGTTTTTAGTACCAAATTAAATTAAAATCGGTTCTCTAGTTTTGGTGAAAAAAAGGGACAGATTCATAACTCTGAATAATCTGAAGAGATTGTGACTCGTATATTGACATGTTTTCATACAAAACTTTGTTTGTAACTAGCTCCGTAGTTTTACGTGTTCGGAATCTTATCCCGTGGGAAATTGGGATAAAATGTAGCCTATGCTATGTCGTTTCCTAAACTCTAGTTTTTAGTACCAAATTAAATTAAAATCGGTTCTCTAGTTTTGGTGAAAAAAAGGGACAGATTCATAACTCTGAATAATCTGAAGAGATTGTGACTCGTATATTGACATGTTTTCATACAAAACTTTGTTTGTAACTAGCTCCGTAGTTTCACGTGTTCGGAATCTTATCCCGTGGGAAATTGGGATAAAATGTAGCCTATGCTATGTCGTTTCCTAAACTCTAGTTTTTAGTACCAAATTAAATTAAAATCGGTTCTCTAGTTTTGGTGAAAAAAAGGGACAGATTCATAACTCTGAATAATCTGAAGAGATTGTGACTCGTATATTGACATGTTTTCATACAAAACTTTGTTTGTAACTAGCTCCGTAGTTTTACGTGTTCGGAATCTTATCCCGTGGGAAATTGGGATAAAATGTAGCCTATGCTATGTCGTTTCCTAAACTCTAGTTTTTAGTACCAAATTAAATTAAAATCGGTTCTCTAGTTTTGGTGAAAAAAAGGGACAGATTCATAACTCTGAATAATCTGAAGAGATTGTGACTCGTATATTGACATGTTTTCATACAAAACTTTGTTTGTAACTAGCTCCGTAGTTTTACGTGTTCGGAATCTTATCCCGTGGGAAATTGGGATAAAATGTAGCCTATGCTATGTCGTTTCCTAAACTCTAGTTTTTAGTACCAAATTAAATTAAAATCGGTTCTTTAGTTTTGGTGAAAAAAAGGGACAGATTCATAACTCTGAATAATCTGTATATACAGCATTTTGTATCCGTTGAAAAGCAAGATTATAGATAGATCGAATATTAGGAATGACCATTAAACTCACATTACAGATTTGGCGGTGGGTCATCACCCCCTCCTTTATCGGACAGCTGAGACTATAACTTGATGAGTCAGTCAGTCAGTCAACCTTAAAGGTCAATAATACGATATCCAAATAAAGAGACGCAAATGCATGTTGAGATGATGTTTTGAGAGTAAGTAAACAATGGATATCTACTCTAACTCTTCCGTTACTGAGTGATGTACTGACTGACAGACGACACACAGCCGAAACTACTGGTCGTAGAGAGCTGAAAGGCACGTGTGTTTGTTGGGAGGAGTAAGCTACCATTAAGAGAGGATTTTTGGAAATTCCTTCCCTAGGGGGAGAAAGTGGAAAAACCCAAATTCTTCATTATTTATTTCGAGTTTCCGATAATTCGAATAAGATTTTCGTAATAAATAATATACATGGTAAATATCCCGTTAATCATAATAATTGAGTGCTTATAACTATGATAACTATATTCTAACTAAGTAACTACATATACATATTTACTATTGACTCATCCTTACTTCCTTACTAATATTAAATGCGAAAGTAACTCTGTCTGTCTGTCTGTTACCTTTTCACGGCTAAACTACTGAACCGATTGAGTTGAAATGTTGTACAGGGGTAGCTTATGATCCGGGAAAGAACATAGGCTATGTTTTATCCCGAAATTCCCACGGGATCGGGAATTACGCGGGTGAAACCACGGGGCACATCTAGTTCTAACTAAGTAACTACAATGTATTTATATTATACTAGTGATACATGAGGACTGGTTATAAACTACATACTTCGTTGTAATTTATACAAAGATTTTAATTAGTGGAAAGATTTGATTGTTTGTTTGTATTAAATTCTCCGGAATAGTGAACCGATTTAGATGAATTTTGGTACAGATGTTCTTTATAACTAGGGACAAAATATAGGATAGCTTTTGAATCAGTGGTGGATTCATAATCATAATAATCATAACTTTTGAATCAGTAGTGGATTCACTTTCATAATTATAATAATCATTCACTCCATCATCTCATTACAGTAACTGTAACAGTTACAACATTACAGTTACTGTTCATGGTGTTCTCTCATGCCCAGTATGTTCCAGGGTCTTCGCCAAGAAGATTGGCTACATAAGCCACATGAGGGCACACGACAGACAGTCGTAGCTGGAGGTGAAGTAGTCGCCGTGGCCGAAAACGGTCGGAATCCTATATACAGTAACTGACCCCTAAGTTCGTAACTTGTGTCTAGGGTATCACAAACTACGCACACACTCATTCACACACACCCAGACCGAGACAAACATTTGTGGTTCACACAAATATTCACCCACGGGAATCGAACCCGCAACCTTACGGATGGCAGTCCGGCATGGTGACCACTCCGCCATCGAGGTCGTCAAAATAGGTATAGTGATTTAAATTTATCCATACAAACAATCATAATTATAATATTAGTAGTATTTCCTCCAAAACGACAATATCAATAACAATGTATGACGCACAAATTATAACGCAATTGTTATTTTCATTTCACAACATACGAGTTGTCATATGCGTGTGTGGTATCACTACATAGTATAAAACAAAGTCGCTTTCTCTGTCCCTATGTATGCTTAGATCTTTAAAACTACGCAACGGATTTTGATGCGGTATGTTTTAATAGATAGAGTGATTCAGTGGGAAGGTTTTTAGCACCATTTTATCCCCATATTCTTACGGGAACGGGAACTACGCGGGTGAAACAGCGGGGCGCCGCTAGTGTGATATATTTAGTATGTCTATACTAATATTATAAAGAGGAAAGATTTGTTTTTTTGTTTGTTTGTTAGTATGTAATGAATAGGCTCCGAAACTACTGGACCGATTTCAAAAATTCTTTCACCATTAGAAAGCTACATTCACCCTGAATAACATAGGCTATATTTTATTCCCGTATTCCCACGGGAACGGGAACCACGCGGGTGAAACCGCGGGGCGCTGCTAGTAGGATATAAAGGGCCCGCGGTTTCATCCGCGTAGTTCCCATTCCCGTGGGAAGACGGGGATAAAATATAGCCTAGTTTACTCAGGGTGAATGTAGGTTTCTAATGGTGAAAGAATTTTTGAAATCGGTTCAGTAGTTTTTGAGTAAAGTCGTAAGAAACAAAGAAATTTTTCCTCTTTATAATATTTATATATGTAGGACTGTAGGTACTTTATCTGTAAAGAGAAACAAAGAGGTTTTTATATGAGGAAGTGTTTATGTACCAAAAACAAGATGGTTACTAATCGAGGCGTATATTGGCATCTATAGGATAGGTACCTTTTTTATCTATCCTAACTATTCCTAATCCTAACTAATATTATAAATGCGAAAGTAACTCTGTCTGTCTGTTACCTTTTCACGGCTAAACTACTGAACCGATTGACTTGAAATTTGGTACAGGCGTACCTTATGGTCCGGGAAAGAACATAGGATACTTTTTATCCCGAAATTCCCACGGGAACGGGAACTACGCGGGTGAAACCGTGGGGCGCTGCTAGTACCTACTAATATCATGATGATGTGTTTGTTTGTTGCGATTTAACTCAAAAACTACTGAACCGATTTCAAAATTTCTTTCAATAATGGAAAGCTATATATTATCCGAAAGTAACAAAAGCTATATTTTTTCCTCTATCTCGAAAATGGCTCAAGATACACTAAAGGAAAAAATTAAGGGATCAAAAAAATATTCCAAATTTTTCGGTACTTTTCAACAGGCCGTAACTTTGAGAGAAATGGTCGTAAGTACAGGAAATAAAAAAAAAGGAAATTGTAGCTCCAAGTGTCTAGTTTTTGGATTAGAACTTCAAAATTTTGTAGCCTCCGCAGTTTTTGAGTAATCGTAGAAAAACCAGCAACAAAAAAATTCTCAATTTTTTTTTAGTTTTTTTTTTTGGTCTACGAGCGTGGAAAATTTTTTTTTAGCTTAACCACCATAAGGATCGGATACTTTGTTCATTTAGCTTTAATTTCTTTTTTTAAACACCCTGATACGTCCACTCCTCGCTGAGATATCGGTCTTCAAATGGAAAAGGATCTTTTTGTCTTTGATTATCGATATCTCAGCAACCAATGGTCGCACAGAAAGTTAAAGGTGGGTTTCAAGAACTTGAATGAATTCCCCTTAACGACTGTCCATTGTTTTTTCGAAAAAAAAAATTTTTTCTTTCTGTCACATGAATTTGAAAATGCAACAAAAAAAGGGCAGTTAGTGGTTTTTTGGAAAATCAAGCGCTGGATCGAAAATACACACATCAAAAGTGTCTAGGGATCAACATATATTTTTGCAATAACTTTTCTCCTGATTGATATTAATTAAAATTTTCTTTAAGGATTCATCAAATAAAGTGTTTTCGTTTGTCACAGTAACGATAAACCAAGTCACCTTTGCATTAATAAAGAAATTTGCCATTTTCCTAATAAAGGGATTTTTGACATTTGAACCACTAACATTAAAGTTCGAAAAAAAGACTGAAATAACAGTTTTCTTTAAAATTTTATTGGGTAACTTAAACAATTAATAATCCGTGTTTCTACCGCGAACACTAACAACACAAGAACATCGGTTTGGCATACTCAAAATGAGTTCATCCAAATCACGCTGTGGAATGGCCGCCCATGTTCGTTGCAACAACAAAAAAAGGTCTTCTTGCGACTGGATACCCTCCATATTCGGCAGAGCTCTTCTCTGTAGCATATCCCATGCATGCTCAATCGGGTTCAAGTCTGGCGACTGAGCAGGCCAGGGCAGGACATTGATGTTAGCTGCGGCGAGAGTCTGTCTTACAACTCTTGCGGTGTGCGGTCGTGCATTATCATGCATTAACTGAAATAAGGGACCGATTTGCACTTGTAGAGGAACGATGACGTCTGATACAATCGTCTCAGCATAAATTTGAGCGTTGAGGTTGCCTCTGATCCAAATCAACTCAGTTCTTCCGCCGATCCAAATACCCGCCCATACCATGATGGTTCCACCACTATAAGGATGGACTTCCTGGCAGGATTTTAATCGCTGTTGGCGTCCAGGGGTTCTCCAGTGTCGTATACGTCTTGTATCCGGTCTCATACCAAAACGAGACTCATCAGAAAAGCACACGAAACGCCATTGTTCTTCTGCCCAATTTCTGTGTTCAAGAGCCCATTGATATCGAATCCTACGATTGTGCATTGCTATAGGTGGTACCCGTAGCGGTCTTCGGGAATGAAGGTTCACTTCATGCAAGCGGTTTCTGACTGTTTGGTCGCTAATTAAGTTCCCTGAAGAGTGATGAAGCCGCACGGCTAACATCATGGCGGTTATTGTTGGAGCTCTTCGAGTTAAGATTTGAATGTATCGGTCTTGTCTCCGTGTGGTGCAGCGATACCGTCCTCCATGGCGCTCAGCCACGGTACCAGTGCTTCGGTAACGTGTCCAAAGTCGACTGATAACACTCTGACTTGTATTCAGAGCTAAAGCCACAGTACGTTGCCGGGAACCAGCTTCTATCATTCCCACGGCTCTGAGCATTTCTTCCCTGCTTAAATGACGTCGCCGCTCCATAATAACGTTGGTTTTAATCAGTAGTAGGGAAACAGTAGCACTAATAATGTCTTCAATGCGTTGTATGTTTTTATAGGGAAAATATTGACAGCTGATTTTCATCTTTTACTCGAATTTGATTCACAGTTCCTGATTCAAATTATGAAATGCACCAAAAAGGATCCATATAAATTTATAAAATCATAAATTTATTACAAAGCCACATCTCAATCTCAAGAAATCCGCATAAAAATGCTTGATCCCTAGACACTTTTGATGTGTGTATTAAGGAAACCACTAATGTTAAGTGTGCCTTTTACAGTTCAATATGTCCACAAAAACCCGAGCTTTTTTTTCGAGCTTTTTCCACATTTTTGTTCCAGAAAGTGCTTAAATTTTCAATTTAAGGGGAATTCAAATTTTTTTTTTCGAAAAAACAATGGACAGTCGTTAAGGGGAATTCATTCAAGTTCTTGAAACCCACCTTTAACTTTCTGTGCGACCATTGGTTGCTGAGATATCGATAATCAAAGACAAAAAGATCCTTTTCCATTTGAAGACCGATATCTCAGCGAGGAGTGGACGTATCAGGGTGTTTAAAAAAAGAAATTAAAGCTAAATGAACAAAGTATCCGATCCTTATGGTGGTTAAGCTAAAAAAAAATTTTCCACGCTCGTAGACCAAAAAAAAAAACTAAAAAAAATTTGAGAATTTTTTTGTTGCTGGTTTTTCTACGATTACTCAAAAACCGCGGAGGCTACAAAATTTTGAAGTTCTAATCCAAAAACTAGACACTTGGAGCTACAATTTCCTTTTTTTTTATTTCCTGTACGACCATTTCTCTCAAAGTTACGGCCTGTTGAAAAGTACCGAAAAATTTGGAATATTTTTTTGATCCCTTAATTTTTTCCATTAGTGTATAAAAATAGTAATGACATGACACGTAGAGAATTTAATCCTCTCCAATATCTGTGAAGACACAAATAGCATGAAACCCATAGGAAACGAGATATTTGCGAAAAATGATTTTTTTGACGTTTTCACGTCAAAAATTCGTAGACGCGTACACCCTATGATAGATAGGTTTTGAGACAAGTTTTAGGGAGTCATAAATCATTGCAGCCTATTACCTCAATAGGCAAGCATAGGGAGAAATCTGGTGACTAGGGAGAAATCTGGTGACTCCCGCTCTGGTTCGTACCTGGTGCAAAGGTTGGCCATCGCAGTCCAACGCGGCAATGCAGCCAGCGTAATGGGCACTTTCGCGCCGGGGACGATCCGGGGGGGGTTACTGGATTAACTGTCATTTTTTTTTCTTTACTTACGTATTTATAATTTAAAAAAAAAGGTAGCACTCCGGGAGTGCCGGCAGAAGTGAAAACTTCAATATTAACGTTGTGTTTAATTATAAGTATAAAAGTACTATCATTTATGAGGTAGAATACAATGTTTATTTATTGCGCTATCGTACACAAATATGACAATTTATATGTTCCTCTCCCTTCCCCTCGATCTTACGCTTTTTCGATCAGCATCACGTGACCCTGACGCGAGTTTGAAAGTTTTTACCCATACAAAAAAGTGCTCAGCGCCGCTAAAGAAGTTTTCACTTAAAAAAAAATAGGTAATACGCCTAACAGTACACTTATCTATGTAAACTACTTACAACTGGAATCAAACCCGCGAATTCGTAGGCAGTATGCCTGACCGCTTATCTATATGAACTACCTAGTTGGTTTGGCTTATCAAAAACGTTCAAGGTTATACTTTAATTGGTGTTTGTCATGTCTATTCGTCCGTTAAATAAATATAATTAGGAATTGTTTTACTTTTAATTGGCTGTGGGATTTTCTTGTTTTTCCCACGGGATTTCTTTATCCTTAACTCGGCTGTTGGCTATGTTGACTTACGCTACAATCAATGGTGTTACTATACCTAAAAATAATCTTTACATAACACACATATAATAAACTTTAATAAGTTTAAAGAAAGAACACGGTTCTACACTAACGCTCACTTGAAAATCTCGTTCAAAGTAAGTTGCAACCCCATCAGACCGTAACAAAAATATAAAATACTAGTAGCTCCCCGCGGTTTCACCCGCGTAGTTCCCGTTCCCGTGGGATTACGGGGATAAAATATAGCCTATGTCACGCACTGATAAATTAGCTTTCCAATAGTGAAAGAATTTTTGAAATCGGTCCAGTAGTTTCGGAGCCTATTCATTACAAACAAACAAACAAATCTTTCCTCTTTATAATATTAGTATAGATAAAATTCACATCAATAAAAAGGGTACATAGTAGCAAAAAATACGCTAAGGACCGATTCGGATAATTGGCGATTCGGTTAATCGGCGTTCTACTGTATTATTATTTCGAGTTTCCGTGATCATGGCGCTTGCAACAGGCGTCGAAATATCGGAAACTCGAAATAAATAATATACTTACATGGTTAACGGGATATTTCCCGTTAATTATAATAATTTGAGTGCTAATAACCATGATAACTATAAAAACTATAACAAGAATAAACCCGCATGACACAACTACATTCTCAATAACAAAAGGCACACCCAAAACTCGTAAAACGTAATTGAAGTAGCAACAAGCCAATGAGCGGATATTAAGAGGAGCATCTCAATTGGTCAAGCCAATTGTATTGGGGCCACGCTATACAGTTGAACTATTTAGTGTGACGCGGTTACTTAGCAGTTTATGATATGCGAGGATACATTTTAACAAAGACTGTTTCCGTAGTCCTAATCTATCTTCTTCCTCTTTGCGTGTCGACTCATATTTTTGAGGACCAGAACTCGGCCACCGATATGGCACTATCAGTGGCCTTGTAAAGTTCCTCGCGTGTACAGGTGTAGGGACATGCACGGCAAGTTAGAAGATGGGCCATTGTTTGGGGAGAAATGCCACAAACACATGCACTATCAGAGCTGTAGCCCCACCTGTGCATGTTCTCCTTGCTTCGGCCTACTTGAGTCCGTAGTCCTAATCTATTATAGTAACTATGATAGTAATAGTTATTTATGGTACAAGCGAGTAAAGTTGATGAATACTTCCGTGGCGCTATTGAGGCCCGAGCCGTCAGGCGAGGGTCTGAAGATAGCCGAGGATAATAATCATCAATACACGCGTGTACCATACAATTTTTCAACACATTTGCGAAGAAAAGAATATTTTTTTCTCTAATAAATAAACAGTTTTTCTATTCGCGCACATCCGACACAACAATCATCAACAATGGTGATCGGCCATACTAAAAGAATATACTTATTAAAAAAAACGAATTAATTAATGAATGGAACCAACCAATAGACCTATCAAAAGTAAGGCAACATAGTTGAAGTTTGTTTTTAAAATGCATGGACACGTTTTTTTGGTATCGAAACTTTTTTAAAAACAAAGCAATTTAAAAAAAGTGTTAACTAACTTGTGATAAAAACGTGTCATTATTCAACTGTTTTTGTACAAATAAGAGCCCCTTTATGAGCAAGTGTGTTGAAAAATAACTTACCTAGCCCTGACATAACATAACACAATCATTCCCTCCATCATCTCATTACAGTAACTGACCCCTAACTAAGTCCGTAACTTGTATCTAGGGTATCAGAAACTACGCACACACATCAAACCAATATCACTAGTAACAAATAACCTATTAGTACAAAATGATGATTAGATTACCATCCTCTTTGTAATGATAGCGATGATTGACAAAACTGTATGTAAATTGTTGTTATATTAGCTAATAGTCCAGGGTTGTATTTAAGGGCTGGGTTACGCCCGGGCGGCGCCCTGGGCAATTAGGTACGAATTTTAAGTGATACTAACGGCCGGTGAGTAGTAATTAATGCTTAATCACTACATAGTATAAAACAAAGTCGCTTTCTCTGTCCTGGGATGAAAAACACCGTCCACTTAAAAAAAACGTCCTATTCACGCAATCAAATAAGGAACTCGAATTTCGCCCAGGGCATATCCTAAGTGCGCCCCTACATTTCACACATTACAAATCATTAATTTTCCTCATGTTTTATCCAGACTTAAGAAAAAATAACGCATTATAAGTCGAGTAATAGAATACAGAGGTAGGTATCTTAGATTTCCAGAATATTTGCTCTATAATCATACAATAAAACATTTTTCACCCAAAGCACTTCCTTAGTCCGCCCCTGCGTTTCGCATATTATCATTTATTCTTAGATAAAGTACTATATTTTCAGAAAAATAACCTGTCCTATTCAAAATAAAGAACTATTTTCGCCCACACCAAATCCTTAGTCCGCCCCATTATTTCGCACCAATACGCGAACGATACGAGGACCGGTTCTTTTTTTGAATTCGAGTTTATTTACCTTTCATTGTAGTTATTGACCTCTACGAGTGGGAATTACTTCAACCTTATATTGCAAGTAATAAGGACGAGTTTTCTTTGAAACCTTTTTTTATGAATAGCAAAACTTTTTTGGTTCTTTTTTTAAATTTAAATGTCGGCTTACGTTTTTTTTTTGCTAGTAGGCCTTTGACAGGTTTGTTTTTTTTTTTAATTGTAACTGGTTTTGTGCTATAGATAATGTGTATTTTTTCTTATACATATAGGAACTTTTTTGAGAACTTTTAAAAGATTAATTCACAAAATAAAGTTTATCATATAAATTAAAAAACAAATAAATAACTAAAAATCTCTACTAATAAATGCGAAAGTAACTGTATATTTTATTCTTTCATACCTATTACAGTGAGGAGGAGTAGCTATAAGTAACCATCATGCTTGACTAATGGATGTTGGCGACTTGAAATGTTTGGAAAATAGTAAACAAAACATGCATAGCTCAAAGTCCTACCTATCTATATAAAAATACATATATTTTGGTCTGTCTGACTAATCTATCTAAAAATATTAAGTAAGTACTTAAATCTAGAGAAGAAATTCAGAACAAAGGATTTGGTTTAAAAGTTTATATTTTTAATTTTTTACCCGCATGATTCCCAATCCCATGGGAATTTCGGTATAAAAAGTTTCCTATGTGTTATTCCTAGTTATAAGGGACATCTGTACCAAATTTAAATCAACACAGTAGTTTTTGCGTGAAAGAGTAACAAACATCCAAACTCACAAACAAATGCATTTACAATAATACGGCGCCCCACGGTTACACCCGCGTAGTTCCCGTTCCCGTAGGAATATGGGGATAAAATTATGCTAGAAACCTTCCCACTGAATCACTATCTATTAAAACAAACCGCATCAAAATCCGTTTCGTAGTTTTAAAGATCTAAGCATTTAGCATACCTACATAGGGACAGAGAAAGCGACTTTGTTTTATACTATGTAGTGATTAGTAGGATAGTATGGTACATGCAAAACACAATATTAATTACAATTTAAGGTTCGTGACTCTGTCTTGTCATGACCTACCTGTTTTACTAATACAAAAAATTGCAATATATTCATTTATGCAAGATACTTTCTGTGATGTGAATTAATAATGTGAGTATCCAGTGACGGATTAAGACTTCATGATGCCCTAAGCAATCCAAGCCTTCGGGCCCCCCAGGGCTATAGCTAGAGTGGAATTTGACGACGAAAAAAAAACGGTCAGCTAGCACTGAGCTCGCTATGTTCAATGTTCAACAAGGTAGGGCATTCATTTCAAGCATAGCTTCGCCCCTGCGGCCCCCCTATCCTTATGTGTTCCGGTGACCCTTCTGGTGTTTTCTGGTGCCCCCCAGACGTGGTGCCCTAGGCAATTGCTTAATTAGATTAAGGGTTAATCCGGGACTGTAAGTATGTAGATGACCTCTAAAACATATGATTACAAGGAAAAGTCCGTAGAATACAGCAAATAGTTAATTAACAAGGTTCAGATACAAATATGGTAATGAGACCTTAGGAATCGTACCCAGTTTCACAAACCACACAAGCTGGCGAACAATTTGGAAGAGAAGAAAAAAAAAACTAGGATGGTTCTACACTGGCAGCATGCAAAAACCATAAGCTACCCCTGTCCCAAATTTCAAGTCAATCGGTTCAGTAGTTTAGCCGTGAAAAGGTAACAGACAGACAGACAGAGTTACTTTCGCATTTATAATATTAGTTAGGATGTTAAAAACAAATAGAAAGACAAGCAAAACAACAAGTAAGAAATTTGTTGAAAAAGACAGTGTTAGGACATAAATATGAAAAGAGTGAATGTTTTTGACAACTAACAGATATGCATGGAAGCTTTGTTTCAGTTGTGCCGATGACACATGTGTGAGAAGTGCAGAGAATAAAAGATACGGCTTAAATATTAGTTTATACAAAATTGTATACATATACATAGTAAAGTAAATAATGCTACACTACTATGTACTACTAACTAGATAACTTTATTAAATTAGTTGTGATAGATAACAGGAATAGTTCTACATAACTATAATCACTACATAGTATAAAGCAAAGTCGCTTTCTCTGTCTCTATGTATGCTTAGATCTTTAAAACTACGCAACGGATTTTGATGTGGTTTGTTTTAATAGATAGAGTGATTCAGTGGAAAGGTTTTTAGTATAATTTTATCCCCATATTCCTGCGGGAACGGGAACTATGCGTGTGAAACTGCGGGGCACAGCTAGTAATATTATAAAGAGGAAAGATTTCTTTGTTTGTCACCATTTAACTCAAAAACTACTGAACTGATTTTAATAATTCTTTGACCAATGAAAAACTACATTATCAGCGAGTGACATATGCTATATTTTATCTACGTTTTCTCAATAGAACGGGAACTACGCGTATAAAACCGCGAGGCGTTGCTAGTGTTAAATAAAATTATTAAACAATGACTAACAGACAACATAGAATCTAAATTACTGTGTCTATATATATGAAACTTAATACAGGAGCTCATTATATAACGCAGGTTGAAACAAAGACAGGATTTTGGAAAGTTAACATCCTAGTTTCGTGTAATAGCAGGCGAAAGTTTCGTGTCAATTTGAGAATTTTTAACGGCAATATTACTAGTTTAAAACTTGAATGTGATGTAGGTATATAACCGGGCCTTTGTTACACATTTCTATGTATATTCATACACATAAAGTCGGTAAACAATGCTTCGATATTGTAACAAAATGTACCAACTATGATTGTTCAAATTCAGAAGTTAATGAATTGTAATAGTCAATTTAACAACCATTTAAAACTGATCACATCAATATACCTATTACACACACGTCACAGCAAAATTTTATGTGAAATATGTACAGGAAAACAGTGTAATATAAAGCCAATGTAAAAATATCAACTTACTTTTTAATCAACTCGTGAAATATATATTTTATATATATTCAAATTCTTAAGTAGTACACCATAAACACATATTTATAACTTCACTTCATAACACGCTTTTTAGTCGCATTTAGAACTAATACACAACAAAATTATAATTTATTTTCGTCTTCGAAGGCAAAATACACCCACTATCTTTCATCATTGGACAATGAATGAAGATTTTGAAGATTTTTGAAGAAGTTAGTTCTCTGCTGTCTCGCTCCAAACAAGACAGTTCTCACATAGAATAGTTAAATATTTTGTATCTGTAGTCTGTCTTGTATGTGTGAATTTCTGAACGATTTATTTTATGCCATGTCTACATTACAATTTTATTTAAACAACTTGTTGCACCTGATTTTAATTTATATGATTGATTTATTATTCATTATATTACATATATTATGTAATGCTTCCATAATGTATCAAATACTCGTATACATATAAGTACTCGTAATTAAAACATAAGAGTTTACAATATGTAATTATTATAGTTATTAAGTTTAATGACGTATAGTAGACGTTAAGTGACATTAAGTAAGTAGTTAATTTACGAGGAAGTATAACATTTTGAATTCTATTTTCAAAAATAATACTTTAACACAAGAACATATTTTTAAGTTTCTAATGAAATTGTATACTTTTAATTTTTGTCACTAATGTTTACTAATTTCTATAATATAGGTACTTACGCGGAAACTTTTAAAGTAAAACTAATTACATATGTCATTTTTTTATCACACAGGTACTTAATCCCAAAAGCGGGACCGGTACTAATTTACAACGATGATTTGATTACTCTTCAACGATGATTAGTTAATTGGGGAAGTACCTACGACACAGGCTTATAATATCTACCTACTTCAAGTAGAGTGCTGCAGCGTTACACAGGTTAGTTAGAGATCCAGAGCCGCCTCCTCCTCCGTAATCTGCATAAGCTAGAAGTGTTTTCAGTCGCAAATGTTCATGGAACAGTAGTTACGAGACTTACCGAGTTACCATCAGTGGCCTTTCTGCTCCTTTCCCCCCCTTTTTAACGTTTGGAAAAGGCATTGAATTGCAATCCTCCGCGTCTGGAGAGGAATCCGTGTGTTATGTCGGGCTTAACTTAACGGCTGGCGGTTGAGTCGGGCGAGACTAAAAATTCAACGAACTCCGTCAATGCTACATTGAGGGTGTCGCACGATCCCAAAGAACTTCTACCCTCTTCTACTTTGCCTCTTAAGTCATAAATAGAATCATTGTTTCATTAATTAAAGTAGGTAGGTACCTGCTTACTTAACAATACCTTTAAATAGATAACTTTAAAAAATATTAATTAAAACCGTTAGGTACAAAATCTGTTACCAATGATAGAATCAAACAACGTTGCAGTAATTAACATTTTTTTATTGCAAAATTTTCACAATTTCCGTTTATTCGATAATATTTACAAACATAATCACAAAACATTGTTTAAGTTGTTTCTCACGATTGTTTCATAGACTCGGGTTTAGCAATACCAAAATGCGTGTTAATTTAAACTCTCTGTACATTTTTCTAATAATATTTTCTGTAACAGCTCAAAAATTATTAGATTTCTACGATCTATTAAGTGTAGACTATCCACAAAACGATTTACGTTCCAAATTTTTGAACGAAAAAAAGCAAAATAATGTCACGTCCAGACGAATACAGTTACTTGATAAATATTTAAATGACAGTGTGGATATCGATGGTATTATACATATTGATGTAAAAAAGTTAAATAAAAATGATACAAGAGATATGAAAATAATGGAAAATGACTTTAAAAATTTAATTACAATGAACGGATTAACTTATATTTATAAAAGAGATATGCATTGGAGGACATGGCGGAACGTACAATTTTCGGATGGACCAAAAATGATTTACTACAAGTGTGAAAGTTCTGTGAATTGTAGTAATTGCAAAATGGGTAGTTATTGGGTAAATAAATATTATATTTTGTTTTTAAAATATCTTTACTAGAAACCAAAAATTTCTCCACTAATTGGTATAATTACCTAATCACTGCGCTACTTATTAAAATACTTAACTATACTAACTAATATTATAAAAAGAAAAAAAATATTTTTATGTTTGTAACGAATAGGCTCCGAAACTACAACTACATTAACCGATTTCAAAAATTCTTTCACCATTAGAAAAGTTACATTCACCCTGAGTAACATAGGCTTTTTCATCCCTGTATTCCCACAGGAATGGGAGCTACGCGAATGAAATCGCGGGGCGCTGCTAGTTAGCGATATAAGTATCGAAATAAAGGACACATTTTTAATTTTAAGAATATTAAACTTTACTGTTTGTAAAAATATAAAGAGAAATCGAGTCTTCTTATCGAGTATTATATCACTTTTAAAGATTGTGACTAATCGTAACGACTGTCGATGATTTTAATAAGAGAACCGGGACCGATGGCTATGGCTCAAATTGCCCAGTAAAGACCAACTAATGTGACGGTAATACACTGATAAACTTGCGATTAAGTAATCCATGACTAAAACTGGGCTAAGAAAACTTTTTTATACTTTCATTATTGCGTATATTTTCTTAATATAACTTTATGTACCTACTAATACCTTTTACTACGAGGATTAAATTTCATTTATTATCGTTAAACACACAATACATTATATTTGGCGCAATTTTCGAGTAGAGTAATAGTTAAAAACTGTGTTACGGCAAGGTAAGGCCCTTCAAATTACGCGCACGTATAAAATATCATACAAAAACTAATTAGGTACGTAAATATTTATTAATAGATAATTTATTTGAATTACAGAATATAGTTGACGAGGTACCTCCTTGTCCCTACGAAATCTTCTCCATAACTGCAGACAATCGGTTGTGCGTCGTCAACCTGACCCAGCTTCCATATATTGAAAATTATTACAACAAATGCTTGAATAACATCAGTTACGGTGACTTAATGTCAACGTGTAACAACCCTATGGAAACTACTTGGATGATCACCAAAAGAATAGGTCTTGGTGATAGTTTTTACCCTAAAACTCTGTGCGGTGATTCATGGATCTGTAATATTATCACTTTTTATAAGGTATGAAAAGTTTATTACAATATCTTTTATTTAACTGTTAATTACATATTGATATCTTTGATTTACACGAACACTACAGATTGAAATAAAACGGGTGCGCCAAAGTTCACCTAAAATTTCAACTCCGATAATAGGAAATCCGAAAATTTTCTTCCTAACATTTTTTATACTAACAATCGCAACTCCTAAAATCTTTGTCACTAATGTTATAATTTCGAAACATTTGTTTTCCTATATTTTCTCAACATAACCATCGTTCATACTATTATTCAAAGTCATATCTTTTTTGTTTAGATTTATTTTTATTTATTATAATCAATATTATATACATACATTTTTCGTAACTTTGTTTTTACATAACATGTAGGTATAACATATAACGCACGAGCCGAGCGAGCAAAACCAGAGTCCTGCTCCAATCATTCAGTCAAGTTCCAGTAACGAATCGGTCCTATTCCTAATTATTGGTTTAGGTTATGTTAGAACTGTGACCCCAACGCACGAGCCGAGCGAGCGTAGCGAGCGTGCCGCGGCAGCGGCCGGCGAAGTGCCAGAACCGAATTGGTCCTTTAGTTATGGTTATGGTAAACTCCCAGCCCATAAGCATAACCGTAAACGAGTCGTATAATAATCATTAAAACTATAAATATCATCTTCTACCCGTATATATTTTTTATTACACTTGGTAAATGTTTCTTTCTGAGCATGAGTGAAAATATTATGGTAAGTATGTTTAGGGATAAAAGCGTTATGATAAAAAACAGTAGGAGTTTAAATATATTTACATTAATGATGTTAGTAATTAAAATTTTCGGACACATCAGTGTTATGAGCATCGTCGGTAGCACTACAAATAGTATGAATTAAAACTATAGGATGAAAATTTTTAGGAAGAATGATCATTCGGACTACAAATAGTTAGGAAAAACATTTTCGGGTAAAGAACTTTAGGTGAGCCAATATGGACCCCCACGACAAAAATCCGTTAAGTGTTTTATTTCATATTAACAAACGCTGAATTTGTATTGTAGCAGTTATATTCAATTGCCGGAAATTTGTAGATGTATCTAATTACCTATATGATAATTTTGATCACCATGCATGCTTGCTAAGTGAGTAGACTCTCAAAGGTGGCGTTTTTAGCCCCCGACGCAAAAAGAGGGGTATTATAAGTTTGACGTGTCTGTGTGTGTGTATCTGTCTGTCTGTGGCATCATAGCTCCTGAACGGATGAACCGATTTCAATGTAATTTTTTGTATTAAAGGGGACTTACGTGCGAGTGTTTTTAGACATGTTTGATGAAAATCGGTTGACCCGTTTAAAAGTTATGGGAGTTTGAAAGTAATTGTGTTGGGGGTTTATTAAATTTTTAATTTAATGTATTATCTAGTAGTTCATTTATGCCATAAAAATAATATTACTTACTTACTTACTAAACCATTATTACTAGTTTCATGTAAAGAATTATTTTGTTTCCTAAAAGCATAGCGGCTTAAAGTAGATAGAAAGTTATTATTTCAGGTCAGCTCCGACAACATATCATTCAGAATCGTAAATGCATCCAACCACATAATTTACTCAAGAGTAATGAAGACCGGAAGAAAAAAATACGTTTGCGTAAAGGATTGCGGAATATACGATCCTAAATCTAAATCAGTTACAGAAACAGCGTCTGATAAACCTTTTTCAGTGAATTTAATAAAGAAAAACAAGAGAGAAAATGCACCGACACTGTTTTATGGCAGCAAACCCTTAAATATTACACTTCCAAACGCTTGGAAATACAAAAAACCGACGAGATTTAATATAAATAAAAAAGGAAACCGCACTAAAGGAAATAGAACGATAACTTGTATCAAATTAAATCAAGAATATAACGATAAATTGAATAATGTGTAACGTTTTACTATCGTTGTGAAAGTTATAAAAGTACAAATACAGTTTAATATTTTTTTATTATTTTTATGTGATTTTTTCAATAGAACTTTGAAAAATTATCATAGATTTGTTTTTTTGAAGTGAAAACTTCTTTAGCGGCGCTGAGCACTTTTTTTGTATGGGTAAAAACTTTCAAACTCGCGTTAGGGTCACGTGATGCTGATCGAAAAATCGTAAGATCAGCATCACGTGACGTTTATGATAACTGAAGTAAGAAACAAACATTGTATTCTACCTCATAAATGATAGTACTTTTATACTTATAATTAAACACAACGTTAATATTGAAGTTTTCACTTCTGCCGGCACTCCCGGAGTGCTACCTTTTTTTTATTTTTATAACAATCAACAACTATAAATATATATTTCTCTTGACATGATAGTGATATTGCCGTTTACGACTTGTATAGTGTGAACGTTAATTAATTCTTACTAAAATTGTGACTGTTAATTTTTTTTTAAGGTTTTTACCATAGATTTTTAAATAATGAATGAGGCATTAAGTTACTATAAAACTTTTATTGTCCGATTTATTACTACGAAATAAGATAAAATGATAATAATTATAAACTTCAACCGAATCGGTTCTTCTTACTTTATATGAGACGGAGTAATCATTTGAAACAACATAAAAAATACCAACCGAATCGAAAATATCTTCCTATTTTGAAGTTGGTTAAAAAACTTCATTCTCTTTTAAGTCTTAAAAAATCTATTATGTATTTTTTTACACGCTTTTTATTTTATAAAGTTGCGTCTAGATTATGTATCATGTTATAAAACTATGTTATTTAACACATCCTACTAATATTATAAAGCCGAATGTTTGTGAGTGTGGATGTTTAGATGTGTGGATGGTTGTTCCTCTTTCACGCAAAGACTACTGAATGGATTTTAATGAAACTTGGTGCAGATGTTCCTCATACCTAGGAATATCAATTAGGATATTTTTTATCCCACGATAAGGTTCCACGCGGGTAAAACCGCGGGACACACCTAGTAGACAATAAAAAAGACAAATTTTTGGTAAGTATGTATAATTTTTATTTAAAAATACAAAAGTTTAACATAGAGTATAAATGTCTTAGTCTATACATTTGTTTAGAACTTTACATACAAGGCACTTTATTCTTAAATCTCTAATAACATGCATTATTTTAATTTAATTTCAACGTGAGTATAATTATTATTTTATTTTATTCCAAGGGCCGGCGGACATATGTCTATGAATTTTCTACTATTAAACTATTATCGACATTGTGCCCGTTGAAATAAGCTCGAAAATCAATTACCACAACTAGCATCGATACGACTATAGACAAAATATAGCGCGAAAGTGTTAATAGATTTTCGATCTTATTTCAACGCAGACAAAATCGAAAATAGGTAGTTTGACAGTGGAAAATGCTCTGCGCTACGCTCCGTCATATGTGCGCCGGCCTTATGATATTTTGATCTTTAATTTTCTGATTAAAGCACGGTCGTAATTCAGATGAAATATCGTACGTTGACCTCAAACTATCTATCTCTGTCGCACCTGCATAAATTATAATGCGTCCCGCTCGCACGGATGCAATGGCGAGCGGGACGCATTGTAATGTACGCAGGTGCGACAGAGATAGATAGCTACAGGTCAACGTACGATATTCTCTGTGAATTACGACCGGGCTTTACATTATGTAGTTTTCGAAATTATTGAAATAAAAAGTGAAGAAGCTTACATACTTTTTGCAACATTTTATTCCATTATGTGCGCTTAAAATTACCCAACTTAATCATACTTAAAATTAAATATATTTTGAAATAAAACACTTAAAACGGATTTTTGTCGTCTTTGTATTTTGTTTTACATTTTCTGACGTTTCAAGAGAAGAAAATGTAAAACAAAATACAACCACGACAAAAATCCGTTTAAGTGTTTTATTTCAATGTGTAGTGTTCGTGTAAATCAAAGATATCAATATAATAGTTATTTATGGTACAAGCGAGGTAAGTTGGTGATTACTTCCGAGGCGCTATTGAGGCCCGAGCCGCCAGGCGAGGGTCTGAAGATAGCCGAGGATAGTAATCATCAATACACCGCGTGTACCATACAACGTTTTTCAACACACTTGCGAAGAAATTAATAATAAAATATCATTTTTCGCTATTAAATAAACAGATTTTCTATTCGCGCGCATCCAACACAACAATGGTAATCGGCCATAGATTAAAAGAATATACCTACTTATTAAAAAAAACGAATGAATGAATGAATGGAATCGACCATAGACCTACCAAAAGTAAGGCAACATGGTTGAAGTTTGTTTTTAAAATGTAAGGACACGATTTTCATTGGTATCGAAACTTTCTTAAAACTAAACAATTAAAAAAAAAAACTATAACTCACTTGTGAATCAAGCGTGTCATTATTCAACTGTTTTTGCACAAATAAGAGCCCCTTTATGAGCAAGTGTGTTGAAAAATATATTTGTATAAAATTAAATCAATTCCTCTGGTAAACATGCTAAGTATATCCATTTAATATGAATCCCCTTGCTTTAACTTTTAAAACAGTATAAAAATTAGATACATATTTATAGGAAGAAACAGACTGCACTCACAAAATTATAACTATCTTTCAAAGATGTCAATTTGGTCGAAAACTGTCAAGCAAATGAGAAAACATGTACACTTCTAACTAAACTAAAAAGGAAAGTTGTTAGGCTAGGCGTTTGTTGACACGCAGGCGACGCAGGCCACACAGGGCAGAGCAGGCACGTGCGACGCAGACATGTGTCTGTCCTGCTCTCTCTCGCGACGTTCCAGACATGTGTCTGTCCTGCTCTCTCTAGCGACGTTCCAGACATGTGTCTGTCCTGCGCTCTCTCGCGACGTTCCATGCAACACAAAACTGCTCTGCTCTGCCCTGCGCGGCTTGCTTGTCAGCATACGCCTAGTCTTATTGTTTGTTAAGATTTAACTCAAAAATAACTGAACTGATTTCGATAATTCTTTCACTAATGGATAGCTACATTATCAACGAATGGCATAGGGTAATTTTAACCTCATATACCCACGGGATCAGGTGTTAGTTTTAAAGCAAGTTAATATTTACAAGTAAATATTTTCCTATTTTTTGTACATGGAGCCAGTATTAATTAACATATTTTGTATATAAGGCACTTAATTTATTAACATTACAGTATATAGGTCAAATATTTATAAATTTATAACAATTATATAAAAATAGCAGTTTGATTATATCATACTTAATAGTAGTCATTGGGGGCCCTAAATAGGGCCCTATAGCTGTGTCCTAGGTTAACAGTGCCGTCATATAGCCGCTGTAATATTACGAACGCAAAAATGATACTGTATTTAATGTGCCGCTATATTATAGAAAGTTCCATGGCCGAATTAGTGACGTCGTTTACCGCTATATTACGGCCCGCTATTTGACAGCACCGGTGTAATAAGAAACTAAAGCTTACAAGATGTTTAAAACGTGTAAAGATTTCTTTAAACATGTTTCCCTGTATTAAATATACCTAACTTGGTAAATAGTTTAATTGGTAGTCAAATCATTAAAAATGCGAAAGTAACTCTGTCTGTCTGTTACCTTTTCACGGTCAAACTGAACCAATTGACTTGAAATTTGGTACAGGGGTAGCTTATGGTCCGAGGAAGGACATAGACTGTTTTATCCCGAAATTCCCACGGGATCGGGAACTACGCGGGTGAAACTGCGGGGCTCTGCTATCCTACATACTATATCACACACGCATATGACACTCGTATGTATTGCGTTATAATTTGTGCGTCATACCTTGTTTTGTTATAGATATGGGATGGGACTGGCAACTATGCCGCGGGGCACAATACATGTAAATAATTAATAATTTGAGATTCATAATATTCTCTCAGATACAGTACAGCCAAAAAGGTATAATTTCTGATGCTGTAACGTGTAGTGTTAACTAGTGATTCAATGACAGAATTCAACAATATATCCAAAAGGTAAAATTTGTAAAAGAAATGTAACAATTAGTAGAAAAATCTTCATAGAAGACTGGCAATTTGACATAATTGACAAATAATAGTGCCACAATCTTTTCTGTTCTGACGGGCAAAATTGGAAGCTCCTATTGTCATTTGACTCTAATGTCATTTGGATACATTTTCAATAAACTGACAACCAAAAGATGCGATTACATCGACGCTAGCACCAGCACAATTATGATTGTGGCTCTATAGTCAATAGTTTATTTATATTTAGAAATTACTTTAGTCTTTATGGCCATAGGTAACGGCCCTTCGTCAAAATATAATAAAAAATACATTTGTTCATAATATAAAATTAGTTGCTCGAGGGCCCTTATATGATACAGGGTCCTAGCCACAAGACATATTTTTATAACAAATAGGCCCTAATGGGCCCTGATAATTTTGAGTATTTATACAGTGGTGGTCACATAATTAAGAACGATTTGAAATTCCATATATTTTTTGTCTAAATCATTTCTTGTGTAGTTATTTATTGCTTTTGGCAGTAACTATTTATGTTTTGAGATAGCTACGCGACTGGGGCAAATGGGATTAGGAATATAGAATTGAAAGGTCAACTATTTTTTTTACAAATTTCATTAGTTCTCTTTTGTAACGAATTTAATGTACCAATGAAGCTGGACAAATAATTAAGAACGATTTATTAAACTGTTCAGAAGTTATTTTATATAAAACTGAGATTCAATAAATGATATCATTGTGAAAGTAAAATATCAATTTATTGTATTTTAACTGAAATTACTAGTTGGCAACATGTTTACGACTTTAAAATTACTGATTTACCTATACCGGGCGGCGACGCATTGACTCAATCAATTTTTGACATTTTGTAAGAGAAACAGAGTTCCATTCTTTGGAGAAAACATCATTACAGCTCTCTTTAAATTGACATATTGTCCATTTAAAACTATTATCTTGACTTCGAACCAAGAATTCTCGATTGGGTTTAGCTCTAGGCTGTAAGCTGGCCAATTTTAGACAGAAATTAATTGCAATATGAGATATTCTTTAACGGTGCGCGCATTATGTTTTGGGTCATTGTCGTGCTGGAATGTTCAAATTGACCAAAAACCTACAAGAACGTCTTCAGCTTGAAGGAACATAGCTTTTCCATTAAATTCTTTGTCTTGGAATTGATTCATGTTTTCTTGTGTCAGCTTCACAGCTTCAACGCCGTATTGAAATTAGCATACAAAAATGTCATATTTCTCCATCATGTTTTAATGTCACTTTTGTGTATTTATGGTCGAGTGATTTATTCGGAAGATGTTGTTAACGTTGATTTTCACCAGAGAACACCCTAGTTTAATTAGTTTCATCAGAAAAATATAATTTTTCCTCTGTCTTAATATCCATTTTTCACACCTTCTTGTAAGTGCCAGCCGGTATTGCCTATGGCATCGTTGCATGATGGGTACCTTCGTTTTTATTCTTCCGTGCAGCTTTCCTTTTTCAAAATACCTTCGTATAGTACGTGCCGAGATTGTTGGAAGAGTTATTTCTCCCAAAATATTCGTTTCTTAGCACATTAGACCCTTTTAAATTATTTTCTCTTCCAAAACGAATGTTTTCGATCATCTCGACGTGATGACTTTCTAGGTACTCAACAAACACCAACCATTTGAAGTAATTCTGATATGTGGCAAAATGCTTCACGGCGTGAAAAAATAACGTTTTTGAGCATTGTAGTGTTAAATATCTTTTTGTTCGACCAAATTCTTCTCAGGAAGTTTTTTATTATCTACCTTGTAGATTTGTCAAAGCTTTTATTTTTCTCCATATGAATTCATATGAAACAATTACTTTTAAGACCTTTACAGTACTAAATGGGATCTAAATAATACGAATAGTGACTTACAACCACAAAGCTATGGAGTGTTCTTTATGTAAACTTGAATAAAAAAGTTCACTATTCAGCGTTCTTAATTATATGACCAGCCAGTACGTAGTAATATTAGGTTTAGATCTAATGTATAAAGTTTATCTTTTTATTTATTAGCCAATCGTGTGTATCAACTGATGTATCGATACTATGGAAATGCTTGAAGGCATCAAAAGAAATAAAAATAAATACATCCAATTAGTTATTTTGAAAAAATCGTTACGTTAAATAATCGTTCTTAATTATATGACCACCACTGTATAAGTAAACTTAATATTATGCCCCATGCTTATAATATAACATAATAAATGTACAAAAAATATTATAGCTATCCTTAATATTATTATTGTAGCTATTAAAAATACTTTTAATTATATTCTATATAAACAAATATTAATAAGAAAGACGATTTGATTGTTTGTGTGAACTGAATAGCTACTGAATAAGATTCGAAACTACTATAACAATTTGAAAAAAAAATCCTATTAGATAGTTAACTTTTCGGGAAGTAACATAAGCTATATTTATCCCGGTATGCCCATGGGATAGAGAACTACGCGGGTAAAACCGCAGGGCGTTGCCCGTAAGTCATAATTTGAGTATTTATGTAAGTAAGTATATAATCTTAATTTTACCCCACGCTTATTTTTTTTTATACTTTGTATAACATAACCTTATTAATCAATAAAAAAATCTTATGGACATATCATAACCTTATCAATCAATAAAAAAATCTTATATCTACACAAATCGAGATAAACATTTTACATTTTACAACATTAGTGAAACATGAATTTTACCATCAACAGAATTCAAACACCACCTCTTGCATGGTCATATAAAGGTGTCTCTAGAAAACTAAATTGTGAAACAATAGCACATTACAAACAAATGCGATAATAATGTCATATTTGATGTTTTCATACAAAATCTTTACATAAAAATATACAAAAACTTAACATTAAGTTTCAAACATTGGAAGACTTATACAACCCTAAATACAACTAATATATCTTTGAAAATTTCTTAATATTGTGATGTAGAGAAAAGGTCCCTAAAGATTCTTCAAGGCACGAAAATTTGATACAAAATATACCTATAACATTTCAAAATATATTCATTTGTACAGATAACATGATATGTTTGTTTTTTTGTATATATTTTTGTGTTCTGTCATAGTGTCAAATTGTTATTTAGTATTATTTTAATGAGGGCCCCAAAATGGGCCCTTGAAAACTCTAGTGACCAAAATATCTACTTGTTAAAATTTTTCATGCAACTTTTAAGGCCCATAAAATTAACTAAATTCAGATTTTTCCGCACAAACTCATTCACACACACACCCAGACCGAGACAAACACTTGTGGTTCACACAAACATTCACCCCGCGCGGGAATTGAACCCGCAACCTTACGGATGACAGTCCGGCATGGTGACCACTCTGCCAATTTGACGTTCATAAGTGCTTCATTGAGGCCTTAACTGAGTAAATAATGGAGTTTTGGAAGACAGTTTTGTTTTTCAACTTTGACACAATATGACAGATAACCAGGCCAGAAACCCAAGAAAGCAACAAAATGTTTCTAGCAACAATCACTGTTCGATTCAAATGCCACAAAAAGCAAATGTGTTTTGTGTGTACCATGTAGGTAAATTTATGGAAGCAATAATCATTGGCAGAGGCCTATGTCCAGCAGTGGACTAGCATAGGCTGATATCTACACTAATTATTCCTAATCGTTACAAACAAACAAATCTTTCATTTGTTTGTTTGTAACGATTAGGAATAACAAATTCTTTCACTAATGGAAAGCTAATTCATCAGTGCATGACATAGGCTATATTGTATTCCTGTATGGGAATACAGGCACGCTTGGTAGTTAGAAACTACGCGGGTGTAACCGTGGAGTGCTACTAGTGATGAATAATTGTTGCTTGAAACATTTGTTGCTTCGGAGTGCGGGCTGTATGGACAAAATTACTTTTTTTGTTTCTTACCCATAACTTTCTTGTCTTTTTTACTCGTAACTTTTTTTTGTACTTTATCTTTAACTTTTTTTAGTACATTACCCTTAACTTTTTTTTCAATTTTACCACTAACTTTTTTTTGTATCTTGCTTGTAACTTTTTTTTTAATTTTACTCGTAACTTCCTCTTGTATATCACAACTATGATAAAGCAGTTGATAATTCCTATTAAACCTTTTTTTACAAATATTGCATTCAAACTTTTTTAGTTTTAGATGCGCTTCCGTGATATGTTTGACGATACTTTTTTTTAGCATCTCTTTTTTACAATAATCACAAATAACATTTGAATAGTGTGTGTTATTAGTAGATATCTCTGAAGCTTTAAACTGTAAATGCATATTAACATCCGTGCTCGTAACCAAATCTTTCTTAGACTTAGTTATATATTTCTTAATAACTAAAACATTACTTTTAACCTTAGTTATTTCGACGCAATTACTCGTATTCTGAACGGTCTCCACCCATGTTTCATTAAGTTTTTTTTTCAAATGCAATGGTGTACCATCCTGTTCTTTTTTCAAATGTTTTTTTTTTATATGGTAATGTAAAAGTCTGGCTTCAGAGAACCTGGCCGAACAGAAAATGCAACTATGTTTCGCTAGGTCGACGTGTAGATCGTCGTGAACTTTTAAATGACTAATGAGGTTTCTTTTCCCTACGAAACCTCTTTCACAGTGGTCACAGAGGTATTGTTTTTTGTTTTCAATGTTTTCGTGTCTCGCTACGTGATGATTATACTCATCGCAGCGGAAAAATCCCCTGATGCAATACTCACATTTAAATCGTGGGGGAATAGCCCTATGCGCTGCGAATAAATGTGCATTCAGCTTATAACTGTTGTTAAAACCAGCCTGGCTGCAAACCCTACATTTGAGACCGCCGCTCGGTATCACAATCTTTGTAGTTTCACTTTTCTTCATTTTATTTCCACTTTTCTTAGATTTATTTTCACTTTTTTTCATGTTTTCTGGAATTATAATTTTAATTGGGTAAGTATTTGCTAACAAAATTGTACGCCTACCAGTCTGTTTAACCTAAAAACAACTACGCAACAATAAAATCCAGGAATAATAATTAATAATTACCAAATCAAATACATGCAATGGGAAATAACACCACCCACCAAAATAAAAATAATAAAAACACCTTAAAAACACCTTATCTTATCTTTTGCTTTGTATGACTGACATTTTGACATCTGACCTATGCCTGGGCCTCATTTGTTTGGGCACGAATGAATGAATGAACGATGCTACAGATATACATATCAATAAATATATGTTTATTAAAATGTCCTTGGCCGTAAATTAAGTATAATAAAATTAATTTGTTTATTTGTCTCCCGTGTTCCTTTCTTCATATTTGATAGCGAGCAGAGTGTAAGTATAAAAGTCACAGGAGACGAATTAAGGCAATATAAATCTGCATGAAATAACAGGATACACATTAGTAATAATTGTAAAAACCATAAGGAATCCATCCATTAAAAACTAAACATAATAAGATGGGATATTTTTTAAAGTAAACATCTCTGAAAAGTTGCATTACATGCGGAAGTATATGTATGAGTAGGTATAGTAAGATTTAAAATATCTTCCCAAGTCACATATAGTTAAATAGGTCATTGATCGGAAACATTACATAAATTATTATCCTAATGTTTTATTCAATGACTCATCTAAGTCAAAAGTCTTATTTTTAAGATAAGACAACAAACTAAAATCAAAAATCTAGATAAAATACATTGTAATTTCAACGAATAATTAATTCCAAAAAAGTAACATAACAGCAGCGTAATAAAACAAAGAGAACATAATCACTACGTAATAAATAACAATTTAGGAAGAAAATATTTAAGTGGGGTGGGGTGGGTGGGTGGTGGTTGATTGATAAGAACAATAGTCAAACGTCATTCAATCTCTGTAATCTAACTCATTCGATTATTCTAAAACTCGTTTATAATTTTTCACAACACTATTTGTTATTGAAGCTCCTCCAACCAAATATACCAAATATGTGTTCAAAATCAATAAATTAAGTTAATAATATAATAAGTGGTCAATAATTTGCCTGTATAATACACAAATACACTAAAGACGATCGAACATAACCGCAGTGACAATCATAAAAGACATGTGATAATAATCGGTTATTTATTCTCTCGATTTAACTTGTAATATATTTTGTGGCAGGCAAACAATATGATAGCTAAGAATATTAACAGGTTATATTACAAATACAATCATTTATTTATAATAAAACAGGAATTAGATGTCTAACAGACAATTTTATTGAAATAACAAATAAAATATATCTAATATCAAGTAATGGAAAGATTCGGTAAACGTAAACAAATAATGCCATACCCCTCTGTTACATGTTTGTAAAATCAATACAACACCTATTTATTACAAAAACCTGTATTTAATAGTACAACTTCCGTTAATTTCTTTAATTTTACTAATAAGGTGAGTATTTAAATCATAAAATTCAATGACCATAAAATCGATTTGTCAAACTCATGTTATCACTCGTCAATAACCGAACGAATAAAGAACATCACTATTTACAATCTATTCCATTCGCTGATTTAAGATGAACTGCGTTACGATTTTTATTATATTTAAAAAATAATAAGTGGGACTAATAGGACTGTTTATATGGTGGAGTTTAATTCTGTTTGAATGTAAGAGTTATAAATTGTTATTTTACATGATTTCTGAATGTTTTCTTGTCTTATTTGTGTATTACGACAAGATTCCAGAACGAAAAGGTAATATTAGTGATAAGTTGTTTATATTCTTGATTTAGATATATTTGTAACAATAATAAATTAATTTTTTAGTCTATTTTGATGTAATTTGCGACTGTAATATGTGTTTTTAGTATATAAATACACTATTCGGGGATTTTTGCGTTCCGCAAATATATTGTTTCTATCCTTTTCTTTCACTCTATGAAAATAGAGACAGATATAGCTCAACAATTTGCCAAGGTAGTCTCTCCACATGTGTAAATTAGGTGTTTTGATAATAAATTATGCGCATAAAATGTTTTCTTTAAGATCATTCTACGCTTTAAAGTTTAATTTCGTGTCTATACCCATAATATTACCTTACATTCAGGCCATTGCATTGCTATCAATAAGCGATTGTTTTTAACGCCATCTAGCGATGATTTTAGTAATTATTTTTTGTTACCAAAAAAGTACCTACGCCGTAATTTTGTATCTATTTATTTTGAATTATTTTTAATTTCTAATGTTATATTGGTCAGTTTTAATTATGAATGCGATTATTTTCAATAATTCCGTCTGCCTATCAAGAAACATATTAGTTTTACTTGGTATTTATTCTACACTGTAGTACAATATTGATGTGAGTAAATAATGTTAAATAGTACTTTAATTATATTAAAAACAATGAATGAGTGTTCTACAAAATGTAAATATTTATCCCACCAAAAACATTCTGTAAAAAACTAGCCAAGTCTCGATGGAGCTGCTTGTTTATCTCTAAAAAGTAATGAAATCTAGACAAACTCGTGCCATGTCTAAGGTTCCTTACTGCGATTTCTTTATTATTATAGTTAATGTTGTGTGACCTGGCCGTTGAAGGGTACACATGTATACAAAGGTATACAACTAGGTGCTCCATGACACCATTGCACCAATCTGTCGCCAGAACCGCTACCCATTGACGATAGAAAATTACCACTTGAAAAACGTTGATTCAATATCCAGTCAATTGTAGGCTTGATGAAGCTGCGTATTTTAATAATGTAATAACATTACGTGTAAACAAAATTGACTTGTACCCACTACTAACGTTTTAAACAATGTTCAACGGCCAAGTCACACAACATTAACTATAATAATAAAGAAATCGCAGTAAGGAACCTTAGACATGGCACGAGTTTGTCTAGATTTCATTACTTTTTAGAGATAAACAAGCAGCTCCATCGAGACTTGGCTAGTTTTTTACAGAATGTTTTTGGTGGGATTTCATTTATTTTTGTTGAAACGTGTTTATATTGATTTATTTTATTAGATTTTCTTATTTGGCACATTTTTTTTCTTTTTAGGAGTAGTATTTTATTATTAAACGCCCCGCGGTTTCAACCGCGTAGTTCCCGTTTGCGTTTCCGTGGGAATTTCGGGATTAAAAGTATTCTATGTGCTTTTCCTGGTTCTAAGCTACCTCTCCACCAATTTTCAGCCAAATCAATTCAGCCGTTCTTGAGTTATAAATTCCCGTTCCCAATCCCGTGGGAATTTCGGGATTAAAAGTATTCTATGTTCTTTTCCTGGTTTTAAGCTACCTCTTCACCAATTTTCAGCCAAATCAGTTCAGTCGTTCTTGAGTTTTAAATTCCCGTTCCCATTCCCGTGGGAATTTCGGGATTAAAAGTATTCTATGTTCTTCTAATAGTTTTAAGCTACCTCTCCACCAATTTTCAGCCAAATCAATTCAGCCGTTCTTGATCTTAAAATTCCCGATCCCAATCCCTTGGGAATTTCGGGATCAAAGGTATCCTATGTCCTTTTCCTGGTTCTAAGCTACGTCCTCACCAATTTTCAGCCAAATCAGTTCAGCCGTTCTTGAGTTACAATTCCCACTCCCGTTCCCGTATAATTCCCGTTCCCGTTCGATTATCCTAGTTTTTATAGTTTTCCCTTTATGTGGCCATTAAACCCTAACTCTGTACCAAATTTCAGCTCTCTAGGTTTATGGGAAGTACTAGTTCTATTTTGATGATCATGAGTGAGTGAGTGAGTGAGTGAGTGAGTGAGTGAGTGAGTGAGTGTCTGTCTAAAATGCGAAACTTTGCTTTCGCTTAACTTCGGAACTAAATGACCTACAGACTTGAAATTTTATTTTAAGTATGTGATTGTATAGCTTACTGGATGACGAAAATTTCAGCGTTCAGGTCTTATCCAGAGGTTGTCAAATAGGGGCCTGAAAATGCGGCGAAAGGGTTCCTGTAAAGGATGGTACGGCAGTGTTTGCTTCGCGCTCGACTTGGCGGGGGGCACTGCCGTGCCCCCAGATTTGATCTAAGTATAAAACTGTGTACCTTCAAGAAACAAGAATACAAGCTTTGCCTCACTTATTTACTTGTACAAAAAACATTTTCGTATGACAAGTGATTTATGTTTTAGAATTTGAAAATTAAGATTATTGTCAAATAGATATTATACACATATAGTTGTGGCTCGACGCCCTCCAGGAGCCAAAAATCAAGAATTGAATTAAAGTATTCTGGAAGATTTTATATGATTAGATTAAAGGTTTTTGCGTTACCAGCTGAGGTGAACATTTTGAAAACCTACCTATAGATAATTAGATAATTTATCATCTCTGAAAGTCTAAATAGGACTTAAAATTAGCATTCTAGGATCCTAATGGGTCTATAAATTACTTTATGACCTATTTTGCCATAAAATATCTTTTTATACCTCATTATGTATATCCGATATGTCGTCAGTATAATGTTTAAATAATCAATCCCTCTATCACCTCATTACACCGACTGACCCCTAACTATGTTCATTACCTGTATCTAGGGTATCACAAACTACGGACACACATTCATACACACAGACCGAGATAAACATTTGTGGATCACACATAATAACATAATCAATCCCTCTATCACCCCATTACACCGACTGACCCCTAACTATATTCATTACCTGTATCTAGGGATTCTAGGGTATCACAAACTACGGACACACACATTCATACACACAGACCGAGATAAACATTTGTGGATCAAACATAATAACATAATCAAGTCCTCTATCACCTCATTACACCGACTGACCCCTAACTATGTTCATTACCTGTATCACAAACTATGTATCATTTCTCTTTCTTTACAGGCAATAAATAAATAAGAAACAATAGTGTGGCTTTAAAAATAAATACAGTTAGCATACCAAATATGATTACTCGTAACAAAAACTTAAATAAACAAAGCTTAGAGCATACAATGCAGACTCTAACAAATATACTAAAAGGTCCAAAATCAAATAATAATAAAATAAAGATATTAGAAAACATTCTCCTTAATCCTTTACATAATTTCAATAAAAATGTTACCGACGATTTGAGAACTAAAATTGAAAATAGAACAAATGAAATACAGCAAAAAGGTTTGTGTGCTGATAAAACTCCACAAAAAAAAGCAAATGGAGTGCCTTACCAAGAAGGTTTAGATAAAAATAAATCTCCAGAAAAAGGTTTAAATAAAGAAGGCTCAGAACAGCAAAGAGGTTGCAAGAAAAAGAGAATAGATAATGATGATTTGACTGAAGACCCTGATTATAATAATAAACCAAAATGGTTGGTTTCTCCTAAGAAATGGTCGGTTTCTCCTAAGAATTTTTTATTAAAACCGGAACCTTCTGAGACAGTAGTAGCTACTGCTCCCAATAAGAAGAGAAAAGCGTCAACACCCATTAAAGGTATAGTAATTCATTAAATTTATACAATATATCGACGCCCCGCGGTTTCACCCGCGTAGTTCCCGTTCCCGTAGGAATATGAGGATAAAATTATGCTAAAAACCTTCCCACTGAATCACTCTATCTATTAAGACAAACCGCATCAAAATCCGTTGCGTAGTAGATCTAAGCATACATAGGGACAGAGAAAGCGACTTTGTTTTATACTATGTAGTGATTATAAATGCATGAGTCTGAGGCTAAATGAACAACGGAAACTATCATGTTATTTCACAACCAAGGAATTAGTGTTTTAATTGATCTTAGGGCATATTTCACGACCTTCAAGTAAAGGTACTCACCAAGTAAAGTTAGTTTTGTCTCTTTCTTACTTTATATCAAGTGACAAAGACAATACATGTGAGTAGGTACTCGGAACGTTACTTGAAGATGGTGAAATAGGCCCTTAGCTTAGTATGATGTAAAGTTGCGGGTTCGATTCCCCTCAAGACAAAAAATTGTGTACATGAACATTTCTCTTTGTCTTGTTCTGGGTGTTTTCTGACTATACTATACCAGCTGTGTCCCGCGGTTTTACCCGCGTGGAACACAAAACAAAAAGTGACCACTGCCCTTGAGGTCGTAGATAATTTTGAATTATTATTATAAACACATACATTTTCACTGCCAAATCTAGGAGTTACAGAATTAATGCAAGTAAAACCGCGGGTCACAGCATAGGTAAATAAATAGATATCCAAACATTTCTAATCCTACTAATATTATAAATCCGAATGTTTGTGAGTGTGGATGTTTAGATGTATGGATGTTTGTTCCTATTTCACGCAAAAACTACTGAATGGATTGTAATGAAGTTTGGTACAGATGTTCTTCATACCTAGGACTATAACACATTGGACCTTTTATCACGAAATTCCCACGGGAAAGGAAATGCGAGAGAAACCGCGGGGCACAGCCAGTGTATATTTATATTAAAATAAATTAATTGTTTAAAACCTTTCAAAACCAGTCCCAATGCCAAAAATCATCAAACTGGAGCCAGGACACAACGAGTTCGATGATGAAGATGACGTGTCCCTGAGCGATACTGATATGCCGGACGATGACCTATTGTACCTTATGACGTGCCCCAGTCCTGTGTGGCGAGAGCTCAATGGGGTTGAAGGATTTGAAGGTATGTGGTGTTATTTGTTTAACATTAAATTAAAAATTAAAAAAACCCAACACAATTACTTCCAAACCCCCATAACTTTTAAACGGGTTAACCGATTTTCATCAAACATGTCTAAGAACACTCGCACGTAAGTCCCCTTTAATACAAAAAATACTAAATTGAAATCGGTTCATCCGTTCGGGAGCTATGATGCCACAGACAGACAGATACACACACACACAGACACGTCAAACTTATAACACCCCTCTTTTTGCGTCGGGGGTTAAAAACGGCATGCTTATCTGATCTATTGGTAATTTCTTCAGACCTGGCGCCACCAAATACACTGATGCAATTTCCTTATACAGTATGTTTCAAAATAACTTATATTTTATTGATATCTTTGATTTACACGAACACTACACATTGAAATATATCATTTTTTTATTAAAATAAATCACAATGCACTTTGTAATTTATTTTAATAAAAAAATGATATTAAAAAAAACAGACCGAGTTTCTTGCAGATTCTTCTCGGCTGATGTATTTCCGAATCTGTGGTAAATTCACAATGTATTTAAAATTATATTCAAAATATTGAAGGTAGTAAACTTTTTACATTACTTTGTACAGACGTCTTCTATATTAGTCTTCTGTGATCACGGGTTCTGTAAAGAATCTGAAACGTCAGAAAATGTAAAACAAAATACAACCACGACAAAAATCCGTTTAAGTGTTTTATTTAAAAATTATGTTTTGTTTTATAAGAAAATAACCAGTTTTTAAGTTCATTGAAAGAAATGAAATCACCTTGTATTTTTAAGTTCCAATACCAAAACATATTACACTGTCTCGTTCATACTCAAATGCTTGACCGCGCGCGTGAGGGACAGACTGACTTGTCATGATGACTGACGTGCGACGTCACTTGAGTGACATTCACAGACACTATACGTGTGTAAAATGTCTATGTGTTGCTCGCGCCAGCTTTGGAGAAATGACCAATACATCCCTATTTTGAATTCGAGATACTTAATCACACGGGTGACAAATGTGACAATATAATAGTAAAGTTAGTTTTTATCTTTTGCTTTTATTTAAAATGTTATCATAAGTCAAAGTTATTCAAAATCCCGCCGAATTTTATTGTTATTCTACACCGAACAACAGGCGAACGCTGCGATACACAGCTGAGCGCGGTCATCGACCCGAGCCGTCACAGAATACTTGATAGCTAGTGTGCCGTCTGGTAATACGACATTTATTTAGTATTTTTTAAAGATAAGTAATCGGATATATGGATTCAGTTACTGCTACAGATATTCTGATTTTAATAAGTCCCGTAATTTCAAAATAGGGGTGTATAACTGATGTTCATAGTCGGGCCCCGGGTGTCACCCTTACATGGGTGACACCCGGGGCGGATCGCCCCCGCCGCCTCCCTCTAGCTACGCCACTGCTAATGTGCATGCATAAAACACATGTGCGATGTGCATAAAATAAAGATTTCTTAATTATGATCTTACCACCTTCGACAGCAGCTGGTGGGACACTGCGAAGGATAGGGATGGTTGGAAATATTTGGGGGAGACCTTTGCCCAGCAGTGGGACACTATAGGTTGACAAAAAAAAAATATGTAAAAGTAAAAATGCTTTATTTTCCATAATATGTAACTAAAAAATAAATTCTTTCTTTTTCAGACCCAGTAATACAAAGTCCGATTCCAGAGGTTGAAGAATTCCTCGCTCGTCCAGAAACTCCATTAATAGAAGAAACTCCACTTATACAAGAAACCCCACCCATAGAAGAAATCGTACTTATAGAAGAAAATCCACCAATAGAAGAAACCCCACCCATAAAAGAAACTCCACCCATAGAAGAAATCGTACTTATAGAAGAAACCTCACCCAAAGAAGAAATCCCACCCATAAAAGAAACTCCACCCATAGAAGAAATCGTACTTATAGAAGAAACCTCACCCAAAGAAGAAATCATACTTATAGAAGACACCCCACCCATAAAAGAAACTCCACCTATAGAAGAAATCGTACTTATAGAAGAAACCTCACCCAAAGAAGAAATCATACTTATAGAAGACACCCCACCCATAAAAGAAACTCCACCTATAGAAGAAATCGTACTTATAGAAGAAACCTCACCCATAGAAGAAATCGTACTTATAGAAGACACCCCACCCAGAGAAGAAACTCCACCTATAGAAGAAACCCCACCAATAGAAGAAATCCCACCCATAGAAGAAATCCCACTTATAAAAGAAACCCCACCTATAAAAGAAACCCCACCTATACAAGAAACTCCACATATACAAGAAACCCCACCTATAAAAGAAACCCCATCTATAAAAGAAACTCCACATATACAAGAGACCCCACCTATAAAAGAAACCCCATCTATAAAAGAAACTCCACATATACAAGAAACCCCACCTATAAAAGAAACCCCACCTATACAAGAAACTCCACATATACAAGAAACCCCACCTATAAAAGAAACCCCACCTATAAAAGAAACCCAACCTATACAAGAAACTCCACAGCCAGAACCAGCGAAAATCGAAAAATACCAAAATAACTTTCTCATACCAAAAGATGCATATTTCAACGAAAAAAGATCCAAATTAGAAAGTGTTTTAGGTAATCTTAAAGTTAAAATTACTAGAATACCTCTCAATAATTATAAAACTGCAATCAATAATAAAACTAATGATAACGATAAAACTCAGTCCAATGATGGTAATGATAAACGCAATAATGATAGTGAAATAGAGACAAATAAAGTTACAGACGGTAGTAATCATAAAATTAATTCTGGCAATATTGTAAATATAGAAGAATTTGTTAAACGCCTTGAAATTATCAACAAACCTATAGAAAAAGAAGATGATACCAATAAAAATACAGATAAAATTAACATAAATGAAAGCAAAATCTCAAATAAAACAGATACTGATAAAAACGGTCCCGCCAAAACTCCACATACAAGATCAAAAGCAGGTAGGAAAAAGAAAAACGCTAAACATAAAAGAAATAACAAATCCAGTGATACTACTAAATCTAAACACAATCATAAACAAAAAAATGATAAAAAAGTGGCCAAAAACAGCACAGCAGCGGATAAAATTAAGACAGATAGCCCTAAATACACATCTATCGCGATCAATGAAGTCAAAACAGTTCTCACCAAAAAGGTTAAAGCACCAACTAAAACAAGGAAACGGAGAGCGAAAACAAGTAAAACGAAAAAGTCTAAACATCATAAAAGGAAAAATGAAAATGATGACATAAGTAATGATGATGCTAGTCAAAATAAAGAATTGTACAAAAAATCCACAGAACCAGTATACAATATAAATAACAAACGGAATAAAGATCAAAATATAATGAATAATTTTGTTAAAAATCTTAAAAATTACGCTGCGTTTTTAGCGCCCGTGGATAAAAAAGAATCTAAAACTGCATTTAAAAAACCTGCAACCGTAAATAATAATAAACGTGAAACTAAAAGCAAAAATAAAATAACTAATAATAATAATAAGAAACACAAAAAAGAAACGATTAAATTAAGCGATAATAGGAAAGTGACATTAATAGAAAGTGATAAGAAATCATTACCGAAAATTAGAATCAGTAAAATATCTAAATGTCCCGATACATTATCGAAAGAATTGCCGAAATTAACAAAAATACCAAAAATTCTCCGATCAAAACCTGTTAAAAATGTCAAAGTTGACACATGTCCGGGCGTTGACAAAAAATCAGATACAAACGTCAAATTCAAAGATGCATACACGAAAGATACAAAAACGAGCAAACCCGACCATAGGTACAAAATAGCACATAAAAACAACCCCAAAAATCTTGACTCAACTGACAGACCACATATAAAAGCCACACTGACAGCTGTCAAAAATGACAAGCCACCTGTCACACTCGTAGGGACTAAAAACGTTGATGATAACCCATCTGTTAAAATGGGATCGACAGGAACTAATGAAAAACCACCTTTGAAACTCGGATGGTCATATCTCATAAATAATAAGTCTTCTGCAAATATTGATTGGTCACCTGTCAACAAAGACCAGCCACTTGTCAAATTAGATAGGTTAACTGTCAATAATGACAAGCCTCCTGTTAAAATTGCTTGGTCAAGTATTAATAATAACAAGCCGTCTGTCAAAGTAGGAAAGCCAACTGTCAATAATGACAAGTCGCCTGTCAAAGTAGGAAAGCCAACTGTCAATAATGACAAGCCTCCTGTTAAAATTGCTTGGTCAAGTATTAATAATAACAAGCCGTCTGTCAAAGTAGGAAAGCCAACTGTCAATAATGACAAGCCGCCTGTCAAAGTACGAAAGCCAACTGTCAATAATGACAAGCCACCTGTCAAAGTAGGAAAGCCACCTGTCAATAATGACAAGCCGTCTGTCGAAGTAGGAAATCCAACTGTCAATAATGACAAGCCACCTGTCAAAGTAGGAAACCCACGTAAACTACGATGGTCTGTACCCAGTGACAGCTATGGCGGTGAAAGTCCTTACGTCAATAGATATGAAATTAAGAATCCATTTGTCAAAGTACCAGATGTAAATATGAATTATTGTCTATTATGTTCCACTCTTTTTGATACAGAGGAATGCCAGTCATGCCTTAAAAAAACTAAATAAAACTTATATTTAGGCGATAAGTAAGAGCCATCAAAAATGCATTTAAAATGGTCTATTTATGCTATATTTTTTATGTAAATAGGGGCTTATTTCACGATCTTCAAGTAACTTTACTCACCAAGTAAAGTTAGTTTTGTCTCTTTCTTACTTTATATCAAGTGACAAAGACAAAACATGTGAGTACAGTACTCGGAACGTTACTTGAAGATGGTGAAATAGGTCCTAAGTTTTATTGAAGGTGCCAATAGCGCCATTAACTTATTGGCGGCGAAAATTGGAACTAATACTGTCATTGTGTCATTTAAATGTTATTTTTGTACATAATAATATAATCTCATGGTCTCATTTTATAAGCTAAAGAATGCAATATTTTAAGAAAGTTATTCCATTTATATATTTAACCCGCGACGCAAAAAGAGGGGTGTTATAAGTTTGACGTGTCTGTGTGTGTGTTTGTGTGTATGTGTGTGTATCTGTCAGTCTGTGGCATCATAGCTCCCGAACGGATGAACCGATTTCAATTTTGTACATGCGAGTGTTTTTAGATATGTTTGATGAAAATCAGTTAACGCGTTTAAAAGTTATGGGGGTTTGAAAGTAATTGTGTTGGGGGTTTATAAATTTATAATTTAACGTTTTTACTTATAAAAGTGCTCCTTCACCGGGAGCATTCGCGTGTAATGTTACAGATTTGAGCATTACATCAGTGAAGGAGGAGAACCGAGCATTACAATGCGCACCTTGTAATTTATTAATTGTAATTTGTAATTATACAGCGAATGATCGCTAGTCAGGGAGGTATTATTGTAATGTAATGCTCAAAGACGAATGTAACGTTACATTACATGCGAATGGTCCCGGTTTAATTTACAAGTTCAAATTTAATTTGCTTTTACAAGCCAAAATCAACTTTAATTCTAAATAATAAGGATGAATTTAGAAACAGGTTTCTTCATTTTAATGAAGTATGAGTACGATCCATTATTGGATCATCAGCATTTATGTAAGAACATTTTTGTTCTAATATTTAGTAATTGCAAGAAAGTCTCGAGTAATATAAGTTACTAGCTGTGCCCCGTGGTTTTACACGCGTAGTTCCCGTGGGAATTTCGGGATGAAAAATAGATGTTGGCCGATTCTCAGACCTACTGAATATGCTCACAAAATTTCATGAGAATCGGTCAAGCCGTTTCGTAGGAGTACGGGAACGAACATTGTGACACGAGAATTGTATTTATTAGATATTGTCACAATATTTAATATTGATGTCTATAATATAATCTGTAATTTAAGTGTCATCGTAATTCCTAACCATTTTCCTAAAAGTAAATAAAATACACAACAGGACTGTTATAATTTAGCTGTGATTAAATTTGAAATAACTTACAGGATAAATTAATATAATTAAAAAAAAGTATCATCATTTCCTAACCAGTCCCATTTCTATATTACCCCAGTCTTCCTAAGGAATAACAATTGATTATTCACTCCATCATCTCATTATAGTAACTGACCCCTAACTAAGTTCGTAACTTGTATCTAGGGTATCAGAAACTACGCACACACTCATTCGTTCTAGTATATGTCTATAAGATGTCTATTTACTCACTTGTAAATAGTTAGTTTTAAGTATATGTATGTATATATGTGAAAATGTATGAATTATTAAATAAGAGTGTTGTACTTGTTTTTAGTAAATGTACTAATTATTTTACATAATGAATTCTGTTTTTGTTGTTATTTTTTGTCATAATTATTGTTACAAATGTGCTCTTTTTAATATTTGTTGAAAATTATTAGATTAAATACAGTAGATCACCGATTATCCGAACGCCAATTAACCGAATCGGTCCTGAGCGTAATTTTTACTACTATGTATCCCTATAATATGTACGATGTTGGCTGGGATGTTGACTGGTTATACAAAAATAAATTCTAATTGACTAATTAGAATTTATTTCGAAATCTATCTGACGGACTCGTCAGATAGATTTGATGACGTCACATGAGTTTTCTATGCACTATATCGTCTTAATTATTTGTTTGTATCAAAAAAGAGAAAATACGTGTCCAATATTTTTGCGAAATCTTATCTGACGGACTAATTAGATTTTTTTAGTCGACATCATATTATGAGTTTTATTCTATTTTTGTCATGTCAAGTGGATGGGTTTGCAACTTACATACACTGATCGAGATTTTCAAGCGAGCGTTTTGTCTTTGAAACTTATTAAATTTATTCTATGTCCGACTGTTCGTTTTCCTGTCCTTTTTTTCTATGTCCGGTTAACCGAATTTTCGATTATCCGAATCTACCCCGGACCCAATTAATTCGGATAATCGGCGTTCTACTGTAGTTAGAAATATATGTTCCTAATTATTTAATAATGGTGTTTACACTTATATGTATATTTCTGGTGCAATACCTAAAGATTTCATAGTTATAATTTTATGTATTTCCGAATCCGCCCCATAATTGGGGCGGTTAGGAAATATAGTGATATCGTACAATGAATTTGCTGGCAAATAAAATGGGTCAATTTTTATTTTATATTAATTTCATCTCGTTATATTTAATGTAAATAATAATAATTAAACGTATACATGTTGTAGCATTCATAATTATAACTATATTCTTGTACATCATTTATGTAAAAATAAATGGGTATTACATATTACTGTTGTTTTATTACCTGAGATTTGTAACTTATATAGTGACAAATAGTCCTAAAGACGGGAGTGAAGAAGTAGGTGTCATATGGAGGAGTGGGTGTCAGATGGGGGAGTGGGGGCTAGGTAGGGGAGTGGGTGTCAGGTGGGTGAGTGGGGGCTAGGTAGGGGAGTGGGTGTCAGGTGGGTGAGTGGGGGCTAGGTAGGGAAGTGGGTGTTAGGTGGGTGAGTGGGGGCTAGGTAGGGGAGTGGGTGTCAGGTGGGGGAGTGGGTGTCAGGTGGAGGCTAGGTAGGGGAGTGGATGTCAGGTGGGGGAGTGGGTGTCAGGTGAAGGCTAGGTAGGGGAGTGGATGTCAGGTGGGGGAGTGAGGGCTAAGTAGGGGAATGGGTGTCAGGTAGGGGAATGAGGGCTAGTAGGGGAGTGGGTGTCAGGTGGGGAAGTGGGAGCTAGGTAGAGGAGTAGGTGTCAGGTGGGGGCTAGGTAGGGGAGTGGATGTCAGGTGGGGAAGTGGGGCTAGGTAGGGGAGTGGATGTCAGGTGGGGGAGTGGGGGCTAGGTAGGGGAGTGGGGGCTAGGTAGGGGAGTGGGTGTCAGGTGGGGAGTAGGTGTCAGGTTGGGGAGTGGGGGCTAGGTAGGGGAGTAGGTGTCAGGTGGGGGAGTGGGGGCTAGGTGGGGGAGTGGGGGCTAGGTAGGAGAGTGGGTGTCAGGTGGGGGAGTGAGGGCTAGGTAGGGGAGTAGGTATCAGGTAGGGGAGTGGGTGTCAGGTGGGGGAGTGAGGGCTAGTAGGGGAGTGGGTGTCAGGTGGGGAAGTGGGAGCTAGGTAGAGGAGTAGGTGTCAGGTGGGGGCTAGGTAGGGGAGTGGTTGTCAGGTGGGGAAGTGGGGCTAGGTATGGGACTGGGTGTCAGGTGGGGGAGTGGCGGCTAGGTAGGGGAGTAGGTGTTAGGTGGGGGAGTGGGAGCTAGGTAGGGGAGTGGATGTCAGGTGGGGGAGTGGGGGCTAGGTAGGGGAGTGGGGGCTAGGTAGGGGAGTAGGTGTCAGGTGGGGAGTGGGGGCTAGGTAGGGGAGTAGGTGTCAGGTGGGGGAGTGGGGGCTAGGTAGGGAAGTGGGTGTCAGGTGGGGGAGTGAGGGCTAGGTAGGGGAGTGGGTGTCAGGTGGGGAAGTGGGAGCTAGGTAGAGGAGTAGGTGTCAGGTGGGGGCTAGGTAGGGGAGTGGGTGTCAGGTGGGGAAGTGGGGCTTGGTAGGGGAGTGGGTGTCAGGTGGGGGAGTGGGGGCTAGGAAGGGGAGTAGGTGTCAGGTGGGGGAGTGGGGGCTAGGTAGAGGAGTAGGTGTCAGGTGGGGGCTAGGTAGGGGAGTGGGTGTCAGGTGGGGAAGTGGGGCTAGGTAGGGGAGTGGATGTCAGGTGGGGGAGTGGGGGCTAGGTAGGGGAGTGGGGGCTAGGTAGGGGAGTGGGGGCTAGGTAGGGAGTGGGTGTCAGGTGGGGGAGTAGGTGTCAGGTGGGGGAGTGGGGGCTAGGTAGGGGAGTGGGGGCTAGGTAGGGGAATAGGTGTCAGGTGGGGGATTGGGGGCTAGGTAGGGGAGTGGGTGTCAGGTGGGGAAGTGGGGGCTAGGAAGGGGAGTAGGTGTCAGGTGGGGGAGTGGGGGCTAGGTAGAGAAGAAGGTGTCAGGTGGGGGCTAGGTAGGGGAGTGGGTGTCAGGTGGGGAGTAGGTGTCAGGTTGGGGCCAGGTAGGGGAGTAGGTGTCAGGTGGGGGAGTAGGGGCTAGGTAGGGGGAGTAGGTGTCAGGTGGCGGAGTTGGGCCTAGGTAGGGGACTGGGTGTCAGGTGGGGGAGTAGGGGCTAGGTAGGGGGAGTAGGTGTCAGGTGGCGGAGTTGGGCCTAGGTAGGGGACTGGGTGTCAGGTGGGGGAGTGGGGGCTAGATAGGGGAGTATGTGTCAGGTGGGGGAGTGGGGGCTAGGTAGGGGAGTAGGTGTCAGGTGGGGAAGTGGGGCTAGGTTGGGGAGTGGGTGTCAGGTGGGGGAGTGGGGGCTAGGTAAGGGAGTAGGTGTCAGGTGGGGGCTAGGTAGGGGAGTGGGTGTCAAGTGGGGGCTAGGTAGGGGAGTGGGTGTCAAGTGGGGGAGTGGGGGCTAGGTAGGGGAGTGGGGGCTAGGTAGGGGAGTGGGGGTTAGGTAGGGGAGTGGGGGCTAGGTAGGGGAGTGGGTGTCAGGTGGGGGAGTGGGTGTCAGGTGGGGGAGTGGGTGTCAGGTGGGGGCCAGGTAGGGGAGTAGGTGTCAGGTGGGGGAGTGGGGGCTAGGTAGGGGGAGTAGGTGGTAGGTGGCGGAGTGGGAGCTAGGTAGGGGACTGGGTGTCAGGTGGGGGAGTTGGGGCTAGGTAGGGGAGTAGGTGTCAGGTGGGGGAGTCGGGGCTAGGTAGGGGAGTGGGTGTCAGGTGGGTGAGTGGGGGCTTGGTAGGGGAGTGGGTGTCAGATGGGGGCTAGGTAGGGGAGTAGGTGTCAGGTGGGGAAGTGGGGCTAGGTTGGGGAGTGGGCGTCAGGTGGGGGAGTGGGGCTAGGTAGGGGAGTGGGTGTCAGGTGGGGGCTAGGTAGGGGAGTGGGTGTCAGGTGCGGGCTAGGTAGGGGAGTGGGTGTCAGATGAGGGCTAGGTAAGGGAGTGGGTGTCAGGGCTAAGTAGGGGAGTGGGTGTCATGTGGGTGAGTGGGGGCTAGGTAGGGGAGTGGGTGTCAGATGGGGAGTGGTGTCAAGTGGGGAAGTGGATGTCAGGTCGTTTTAAATAAAACAATCATTAAAACACGTATATTTATTGCCCAAATCACCGATGTCGTTCCATGTTGGTGGTGGAGATGCGGTCCTTGCAGGGCCTGGAGTAGAGCACGCTGAGCATGTCTTTGTCGCCCTCGCTCAGGTCCGAGCGGTGACCCATGAACATGGTCTTCTGCCAGAGGTGGTCCTGGGTGAAGAAAACATAATTAGTAAGAAGCAGTACCAAAAACAAATATATCTGTTCGAGATCTAACATCCTTTTTTTTCGGGGTGACGAGCGTAGTACAGTGTTGTACACACTCATACTGTAATGGGCAGGCGTGCGCGCCATTAGGTGACTGGGGGTCTCGGCACTTGATAAAATAAATTCTGAGCAGCTAGGATTTTGATTTAGCCTACTACAATTCATACTTTTCTCATTCTCTATGAATGAGAAAAGTAGGTATGAATTGTAGGTAAAGTCGACAGCACATGAAGCTTTTCACTTGTACTACGAGCCTTACATCTACAGCGATTGTAATAACAACAGTATCTTAGTACTATATACATATATAGATATTCTGTGACAGTACAGAGTCCAATGTGTGAAGTTACACGAGCACTTCCCCTCTCCCGCTTCAACGATAGAGTAGAGCAGAGCGTAGTACGGAATATTAAGAGTGGAATTGGTGAATTCATTCGAGTTTCGACGTACGGGAATGATTGTTCAAGGCTTGAACTTCAAGCAAATTAACTCAAAGACTTAGGACTTTGGTTGCATTATATTTGGCAACTTTTTTAGAATCTCTAGGGGGGGGGGGGGGGCAGCTGCCCCTCCTTGCCCCCCCTTGGCGACGCCCTTGTGTGCATCTCTTTTGTTTACACAGAATGTAAGTTTACTGTCCTTTTCTGATAGCTCATCGCCCGCGTTGGGACCACTGCCAACTGACATGAAAAGCAAAATCGCAATAACAAAATATAAATAATTATTACCTGTGCCGGCTCCACAGTAGTCTCGCCATGCCGACAGTCTTCACACATGTAGTTGGCCGGTGCGTGCGTCGCGCTCTCGAAGTCGTACGGGATCCGCGTGTCGTGGATCCACGCCTGTATCGGGGACTTTTCCAGGAAGTGCTCTTTACCTGGGACGGATAGGTATGGGGTGTTGGGTGTGATTATAGATGGTATTTCATAGATTCATGTCAGTAAAACTTCCGAAAATAACAGTAAGTAGTAACGAAATCATCTCATTACAGTAACTGACCCCTAACTAAGTTCGTAACTTGTATCTAGGGTATCAGAAACTACACACACACATCCAGACCGACACAAACATTTGTGGTTCACACAATATTCACCCCGCACGGGAATCGAACCTGCAACCTTACGGATGGCAGTCCGGCATGGTGACCACTCTGCCATCGAGATCGTCAAGTCTATTCAAAACATAAGAGATGACAATTGCCCTAGATGGATGGAGATGAAATTCATAATCAAAAATATTTATTTTCACTGACCGATGGTTTCAAATTGAGGTTTTCGACATTTTCTCGTTTATATAAAAGCTGTATTGGAAGAGTCCTCTTTGGTTTGCGGCTTACAAAATTAATTATCAGCTCATATATGTCCCTACCGGGCTCAAGCCTACCCTGAATTAGGGCGATTAGGCCTTAGTCGACCACACTGGCTAAGTGCGGGTACAAATCTAAAAACACTTACCTTTCATAACCTTATTCCAATGTATGGTGACATAATTATTCCTGTCATGCCTGTTGGATGCCATGGGGATGCCGAGAGCCCTCATGAGCAGCGACAGAGTGTGTGCGCTGTGCCCCGCCGTGCCTTCTATCATAGCTGACAAGGATATCGACTGGAAACGGTCAGGGTATGTTTGATAATGGAGAGATTCATCATCATCAGCTCATATATGTCCCCACCGAGGGGCTCGAGCCTACTCTGAATTAGGGTGATTACGCCTTAGTCGACCACGCTGACCAAGTGCGGGTTGGTCGACTTCACACACAACCTTAGAATTTCTTCCCACATGTGTGCAGGTTTCCTCACGATGTTTTCCTTCACCGTAAGATCGTCGAAATTAACGTAAGTATAAGTAGCGGCACGAAACTCTAGCGCTGACCGTTATTGCGCAGAAGTCAAAAATAAGGTATCACAGGGGGGCTAGAGGGACGAGGGGAGTGTGTGCGTAGCGCCGGTTGGCTAGTCTGCCGCACTCCGTCCCCCGCCAGAACAACACACTCCGCGGACATCTGAATGAACAGTCGCGATCTAAAGTATATTCATTAATTATTGCCGTTCATGAATATTGTCTTTTTTTTAAGTTTGTGTGATATTTTTGGTTTTTTGTTGTACACATGCGCAGCTATCCCTTCTACATTTCGCTCAGCGCTAAACTTACGTGCCGCTACCTATACTTATGAATTCGAAAATTGAAAACACATTGGTACGTGGCGGGACTGGTGGGGTTCGAACCAGGCACCTTCGAAAGTCAACGGCCTTAACCCCTGCGCCACCAACATGAAGAGATTCTCATGGATAAATTACGTGCTCCGTAATTTTACATGGGTTAATCCAAATTGCGAGGGAATCTGATAAAAATATATGGAATTCTCTGATAAATGTGCTATCCAACACTTAAAGAATTTCTCAGCCAATAAGTAAGTAAGTAGTTCCTGAGATATAAAAACTCTTCAGCTTTATTATATTACAAGCTTCGATGAAGACTTAGTATCAATCAATCAGCCAAGTCGTTAGCTAGAATAATCCTTATTTAACCTGATTAGCTTCCACAAAGCCGAGCGCGGGCGCATCCTGCCCCTCTGTGCCGAACCACAGCACACTCTTGGGCACCAGTACATCATCACGCGATATCTCTTGGAACACCACACACGAGCCCAGCTCTATGATCGTCATGGCGTATGATAGCTTTGTGTGGTAGGGAGTGTCGCCTGGAGGAAAAATTGTGGGTAATGTAATGTCTATCCTTTTTATACTCAGGTAATTAATCAAACAGAAAAATTAAGGGTAGATGTATGGAGCAAAATTTCTCAAAAGACACAAGTCGAAAGTTTCCAGCCATCAGCCTGGCAAATTACAACTCTTAAATCGCACAAATATAGTTAGCTAAAATATAGGTAGGTAATTATAAGATTTATTTTGGTCTGTACTAACGAATAGGCAAATGGTAGGCTAGTGGTAGTGCTCGGATCACCCTTACGCCGAGGGTAAATATGTTCATAAACAATGCTTTATAAGTATTCCCTTAATGATTCTAATATGACCGATAAGCGCTCGTGGCCGTGCTACCTGCGTATAACTTGTGATACTAAAAATGACTTTTAACTTCATGAGCGTTTCCGTGCTTCTGAGGGCACGTAAGGCCGTCGGTCCCGGTTGTCGTACGTCGATCTTCTACAGTCGTTACAGGTAGTTAGAGCCCTCAAAAGTTTAACATTTGGTTTAACCAAAAATGTCGTATAGTCCTCTGGGTTGTGAAGGTCTGAGGGCAGTCGCTTCACGTAAAATACTGTCATTCCGCCAAATCTGGTTAAACTGAAAACCGACCCCAAAGTAGACATGGGATAAAGGTTCGGAAAAAGAGAGATTCCAATATGACAGACGAACGAATGCTGCTTATCGTTAAACACTTTCGAATTGTCCCTCATAAGAATTAGTGCTCCCTACCTACATACTCCACAGTCACAGCAAAGCTAAGTCAACAAGCAAAACGCATAATAGGCTGAAGCACTTTTCGTCAGCTTTGCGAGCAATTAGCCAGGACTTCTAAAGAAAAATACATACGTAAACTATTCTCAATTCCATACAGCACGACACCTAGCGGCCACAATTTATCTTTATAATAGATCTCATTAAACGGATTCATCAGCAACCCGCCATCAGACCTCAAGACCTTTATTGGCGATGGTTTTAACAGCGCACCGCACTCGTTGTGGTAATGAGCGTTGATGTAGTTGCGGTCTTGAGCGGTTAGCAGGTAGAGGGAATGGGAGTCTTTGTACTGAAAAGCAGGGGAAATTATGTTAAAATGTAATCAGTAGGTAATATGAAAAGAGAATAATATGTTATCCATACTTGGAATTAATCTGAGTATCCATTATCAGAGCGTCGTCGATGTGATCTCGAAATGAAACACAGTTTTACCAATATCGGTTTATACAACTTCACTCGGATATTGCTTAGAGCCATTCTCGATAAATGAACTATTCAATATGTAAGTACATACTAAAACATTCTTTAAATAAAACCAAAAGTTAATTAGCTCGTTCAGCTAAACGAACTCTAGATGCGCTTGGTAAGAATCCTAGGTACAAAAGAATTTGAAAATCGGTAAGTACAGAATCGACGTAGAAATCGGTATACGAGTATGTAGTACTTATGTACCAACGTGTTGTCTATTTAAATATATTTATTATCTTACCTGATCTTGAAACTTTCTCAATAAATCATAACTGTTGACTACAGATGCTGTTGACAAAATACACTTATTTAAGTATCGGCCTTCCTATTAGATCTATCTAGATTGTGAGGACCAATGAGTACTATCTGCTGATGATCATATAGGTACCTAATATAAGTAATCATCACACTAGCCAGGACCGTAGCTCGGGGGGGGGGGGGGGGGGGCAGCATTGTGGGGCAATGCCCTACCTCACTCTCACCGAAGTTCAACCATCTCGTTCTTAATTATTTGGTCTACGAATAGCTATTGAATAATAGCTAATGACCGTTTTTTTCTGTTTTTCGCCCTCCCTGTAATCAATGCTGCCCTGCCTCAAATTCGACTCTAGCTACAGCATACGTCCTTGACTGACGAGCATTCGCGTGTAATAATTACAAATTACAATTAATAAATTACAAGGTGCGCATTGTAATGCTCGGTTCTCCTCCTTCACTGATGTAATGCTCAAATCTGTAACATTACATTACACGTGAATGCTCCCGCTGAAGGAGCACCTTTATGTTTGGCATGCAGGTGCATAGAAGCCAACGAGTAGAAAAAAGTAGATATGTGATACAAATTGTGATTTAACACACAGGTTTCATTTAAATAGTTACTTACTTATTTTAGTTTTTAGGTATATATATACTTACCTAGAATCATACTCAACTTACATTTCTGATGAATGCTCCCGCGCAGCATTTCAACTGTGATTCTAGTAATATCTTCGGGATTCAAACATTTATACCCGATTATCATATCCTGAAATAGCGTGAGTCAGAATGGAGGGTGTACATGGAGTGATTGTTAAGCATTCATCCCCAGAGGGGACATATGGGATATTTTTTTAGAACATATCCCATTCGTCCCCAGTGGGGACAAAGCTGGTGGTCACGAATGGGACATAGGTAAGTACCCGGTTCCTAAAATACACTAGATCACTTAGACACTCTTAACTATTAGAGAATCTTTGAGTAATAGGGATGTCGACTAAAAAAACGAATTAGTCCGTCAGATAGATTTCGAAATAAGTAATATTGGACACGTATTTTCTCTTTTTTGATACAAACAAATAATTAAGACGATATACCTAGTGCAAAGAAAACTCGTGTGACGTCACAGCTACGTACATTTTTTACCAAGAATATCGTCACAATCCCCCACTCCTAAACTTTAATGCGTTATAACTAAGTCAGTTTTATTAATTTGATATAATAAAAAATACGTGTCTAATATTTTTTCGAAATCTATCTGACGGACTAATTAGAATTTCATTTTGTTTACCCAGTCGACATCCCTATTATGTGTAGAAATCTTTTCAATAGACTATTATAGTGTAGTTGGTTGTTAATGGCCCTTTTTAACCAGGGGAAATGCGTTGAGGCATCCCCGCCGACGGAGCGGTGGGGTATGTGGGACTCACCCTCCTCCAAGATGTAGCGGTGGAGGTCATACCCACTAAAACTCCTGGGGCGTACTCGCCAGCGCAACTCTGAAAGTAACTCTGTCTGTCTGTCTGTTACCTTTTCACGGCTAAACTACTGTGCCGATTGACTTGAAATTTTGTAGAGGGGTAGCTTATGGTCCGGGAAAGAACATAGGCTATATTTTATCTCGAAATTCCCACGGGATCGGGAACTACGCGGGTGAAACCGCGGGGCACAGCTAGTACTTACTAAACCAATTTTATTTCTACTTACGACAACAGTTCCATTAAAATTATACTGTTCTGGTGGACAATTCTTCCGCTTGTCAGGGTTACTGATGTAAAGAAGTTTGGAGTTGTCAGTAGCCGTGTAGTTATGTGGGGTGTAGAAGAATTTCACGCAAATCTCCTTTTGTATGTTAGAAAATGTAGATGTGATGATTTCTTGAGAATGTACATCTATATTTAAAGTTAAAAGTAATATTACAACCTGTACAACACTGCACTGCGCTCGTCACACAGAGACATCACTCGTTAACTCTCACATGTCCAGTAATATCTCTGACTACATTACCCTTCGAACTGTAACACAGTAATGTTACACACTACTGTTTGACAACAAATACAGTGATATCCCAACTTTGTATTACAACCTGTACAACACTGCACTGCGCTCGTCACACAGAGACATCACTCGTTAACTCTCACATGTCCAGTAATATCTCTGACTACATTACCCTTCGAACTGTAACACAGTAATGTTACACACTACTGTTTGACAACAAATACAGTGATATCCCAACTTTGTATTACAACCTGTACAACACTGCACTGCGCTCGTCACACAGAGACATCACTCGTTAACTCTCACATGTCCAGTAATATCTCCGACTACATTACCCTTCAACTTACCATAATCCTTTGCATTTATCGCATAATGTACTATTCCTTTTGGCCATAAACTTCCAGAAACTAATTTGAATAATAAAAAATAGCACCATACATACACCATTTTCGTCGCAGTAGTAAAAACAAATTTTGAAATATGATTGCACTTTTATTGATAAAATTGCAATGTTTTATAGTTGGCGCGATAATTCTAAAATGAATATTTTATTTATAATATTAGATTATGTAATCTAGGTATATTGTTATCCCGCAGGGCACAACAAGTAAATAATATACATGATGTGAAGTGAACTATGGTAATGTATGTTCAAGATTAAATAATAAAACCCCAATTAACGCATTTTAATACATTTTCTACTTATTTCACATGATTATAGCTTGCATGTTTTATAAAAATATTACAGTCTTTGTATCACAGATAATAAAAATCTCCTTCTATCTTCTATCATTTATACAGACCTTCCCATATTTACAAAAATAGATTTAAAAATGTTTTGTCTCTTTTAAACACTTTATAGGAGCAATACCCTTGTTAACTAGTTCTTAGTACATGATTTTAAATATCTTTCACATTGTAACTCAAACGATATATAAAAATAAGTATATCAAAAACATTCAGGTCTAAGTTTTACATATTTACATACCTTTAAAGATTTGATTTTGTTTAACATATCTGACGAAAATCCGTAGGTACATACTAAGCAGTTTTATTTCAATGTATAGTGTTTGTGTAAATCAATATTTATATCACTTATTTATAGAGGTAGGGACCATTTATACTTACCTGTGTATGTTACTACAAATACTGTTAATAATTTGATTTCGTTTCCTACCATGGCAGTAACTTCTTAGAAGGGTATATATCTACAATTTATCCTAATGTCAATGGGTTTAATTATCTACAAAATACAGTTTGTGGCTCAGCCCCCTAGCATGACTGTGCGTATCGATAAATGATAAAATATATCGACACCACGATATAATATCGATTTCGCGAGCATGATTAAATGAGCAATACGATATGATAAAATTAAATATGGCGGCAATTTTTATCATATTTTGACAGTTGGATGTCGATAAATAGCTATATAATATCGCGTTTTCGAAGTCATGCTAGCCGCACAGGGTGGCCCAAGGGCTCTGCATGTCCATAACCTAAGTACTAGGTATGTCTGACGTTGTTTCCGCGAGATTAAAACGTGGTTAGGGCTACAGCGACAGGCATATTTTATCAATGCTGTTGGCCGTTGTAGTGACTTCATCTAAGTAGTGATATATCACGATCTTGAAGCGTGGATAGATAGAAAACCACTGTGTATACTGTATAGTCCGGTCGTAATTCATAGAGAATTTTGCCATTACATCCGTGCGAGCGGAACGCATTATAATTTACACAGGTGTGACAGAGGTAGATAGCTACAGGTCAACGTATATAAAATTCCTTCCGGAGTTTCCTCCATTATAAGGTACCGGGATATACATTTTTCCAGCGATAGAAAAGTAGATCATTGCGTTGAGATGATAAGACATTCCATTTCTGATATATTAGTTTTTTTGTATCGTGTCGGTCCTTCAAATATACAACTGTAACTATTCCTGTGTGTATAAAGCCATGTATTCACTAGGGGATAGGGTTCAGAACCGGGAAATCCCGGAACCGAAAAACCCGGGATTTCCCGGTTCTTAATAGTAGTCAAAGAACCGGTTCTCAATGAATAAGAACCGGGATTTTCGGTATTTTCGGGAAATAACGAATCATGTTAACTATATAATCATTTGTTTGATTTTAATCTTCTATTAACAGCATTTATTCTTTTTATACAAAATATTCAAGCTAAAACCATATTCTCATTAAAATGTTTTATCTGTAGGTATGTGGTAGATCATTATTCCATCATAAGACAAAATGTGGTACTTAAAAAGCTTACGGACACCTTCTCACAATTCCAACTACTAGCGTGGAGCCAGAAAAAATGTTCACCTCAGCTGGCCTTTCTTGTAACAAAATTAGATCTTGATTAGGTGATGCAACTTTAGATGCAATGATCTTTTTGAAGAGAGAGAACAAGAAAGTTTAATTATAAGGACCAAGGAGATACTATTTAGGAGAATTGGCCTAAGATATACGTTGATGTTTTATGTGTACAACTTTATCAAAAGTGAATTTATAACTGTACTTTAATCATCAACAGCCTGTTTACGTCCACTACTGAACTTAGGCCTCTCCCAACTTGCGCCAATGTGCCCGTCGGCGGCACGTCGCATCCATTCTCTCCCGGCTACCCTGCGCAGATCATCGCTCCATCTAGCCACAGGACGTCCAACACTACTTTAACCGAGTCGCGGTGTCCACTCGAAAACTCTTCTGCTCCAACAACCATCGGTTCTCCTACAGATGTGGCCAGCCCATTGCTACTTCAGAGAGCTTATTCCTTGAGCTATGTCGGTGACTTTAGTTCTCTGTCTGATCACTTCATTGCGAATGCGATATTACAGAGAAACTCCGAGCATAACCCTCTTCAGAACTCTTTGAGCGACTTTAAATTGGTGGACCAGCCACGTGAGTGTCCACGTCTCGGCACCGTAGGTCATCATTGGTAGGACGCACTGATTGAAAACTATTGTTTTTAGGCACTGTGAAATTTGCGATGAGAAAACAATTCGTTGAGTCTTCTTGATAGACGAATTGAGACAACCCTCGAGTACAGCTTGTAAACATGGCTCAAAAGTGAGATGGTCTATAGTTCTACAGTAGGGTTTTATCACTTTGTTGAAGTAGAGCAAAACCCCGTTTCTGTTCCATGCTTTTGGAGTTCTCCCGGAGTGGATGACATCGTAAAACAGCTTTTGCAGTTTCCGCAGTACTGGCCTGCCTCCTGCTTTAAGAGGCTCAGTCGTGATGCTATTTTAATGTGTTAAAACAATCAATGCTTACCTTGACATGCCAGAATGCGCAATATGTGTTATTTAATATAAATCATACTTTTTAGACTATATTTACCTTCAAAACTAAAAAGAAAAAAAAAACCCGAAAATACCGAAAATCCCGGGAAATCCGGGTTCTGATTAGTACTGGTACCGAAAATCCCGGTTCTTATATCTATACCGGTTCTCGATACCCTACTAGGGGACAAATGGAGCAACATGTTGCGGAACATGTTCCTCAACAACTACGTAGAACATGCCCCCGAACATGTTGGGGAACACAGTGTTGGCCACACTAGTCAGTGTTTATAGAAATGTCGCCCGAGGAGGTTATGGCTATAAGTGCTGCATACAAAGTAATTATATCGAGTGTGTTGAAACGTAAGAGAAAGAGAAGGTGGTGGATGCGGAATTTCTTACTACAACGAGAAATAAGAGTTAATAAACGCGACTACACTTGTTGACAAATGGCGCAACATTGACGCGGGACACATGTGCTCGCTCTCGAGGCGGGAGCAAGCAACATGTCCCGCGTCACGTACAATGTTGCGGGTCAATATGCAACGTTGCAGACTCACGTAAATTTTGTGTTGCGCGTCGTGTTGCGGGACAAAATATTCCCTAGTGGATACATGGCTTGTTGATTTTAAGCATGGATAATTGATTTTAAGCAATTTTCAGTTAATTTTTCAAACAGTTCACGCAAAAGCATAACGTACAATACCTAATTACTGTAGTCGCCCTCAGCTTGCAAACACCCCAACGGGATGTCACTTTTTATGTCCTTATTAATTATTGACATGTGACATGCAATAAATAAATAAAAATTATAAAATAACTACTACTCTCACAAAATGTTTAACGCACAGAGGCACATCTCTGGTTTGTCTACATTTAAATATTTTATACATTTAATAATTTTATTTATGACAAATAATCTTATATCTTTCGTGTAAGCTAATTTGGTATTCATTAGTGAATCTTTAATGCCCAGCTGAATAAATGACCATTCAACATTTAAGCAGTATACAAAAGGTCAAACCATCAATATTACAGAAAAAGGTAGTTGACTAAACAAATAATATTAGTCCGTCTTATACACACCTATTTTGAATTCGAGATACTTAATCACACAGCTAATGTAAACGACGGGTGACAATATAATAGTGAAGTTAGTTTTTATCTTTTGATTTTATTTAAAAAGTAATGATAAGTCAGTTTTTCGAAATCCCGCCGAATTTTATTGTTATTCTACACCGAACAACAGGCGAACGCTGCGATACACAGCTGAGGCGTTTTATTATTATTATTATATGGATTCAGTTACTGCTACAGATATTCTGATTTTAATAAGTCCCGTAATTTCAAAATAGGGGTGTAGATTTTCAAAAAATATTCGACACGTATTTTTTAATTTTCCATGTAAACAAATAATTAAGACGATACAGTGCGTCAAAAACTCGTGCAACGTCACAGGTTGCTGCAATTTTCACCAACAGTTGACGTCAGTTTTATTAATTTGATAAAACAAAAAAATACGTGTCTAATATTTTTTCGAAATCTATCTGACGGACTAATTAGAATTTCATTTTGTTTACCCAGGAAACTACCCTTTTAAATTTTATAATGTTTCACCCACAACGGTTTAGAATTTTCTTAACATTCAATAAGTATTTATAACATCAGATAAGTTTCTGTTTTTATTTGTGTGCCTGAACATGACTATTTGTCTTATTATAATATAAAATTGTCTATAGCAGTGTTTTTCAATCTTTTAGAATTTGCGACCCCTTTTGTGGTTGAAAAAGTCCGGTGACCCCCTTGTGCACTTTGATAGACAAAATATAATTTAACGCTTAGTATGTTTGCCATTTTGATACCTATATTCGAAACATAGAGTTGAAAGTTATTTAAAAATTGTGTTTTTACTGTAGTTTAAAACCTTGCGTTTTTCTTTCGGCGACCCCCGAATAAGGCTTCACGACCCCCCTAAGGGTGAGGCCAAACGGACGTAATTTTGCGAGTTGTGAGTCGCGTAAAATGAGTCGCGAAATTTACGTTCAACTGAAATTCGGTTAGACTGCCACACGGACGGATGTATTTTCAGTTGTAATCCGAAACATTTGTACGGATCCTTGTATCGTGCAAGCTCTCCATCTCACCCCGACCGAAAATCAGTTGATATTATGCGTGTGAGTCGGCAGACAACTCATTTTGCGTCGCCGTGTGAATCAAATAGGACTTTTCTATGAAACTGAATGCAGCAGAATTTCTGCGAACGAAATTCTGCGACTCACGACTCACAAAATTACGCTCGTTTGGCCTCACCCTTAGGGTCACGACCCCCAGTTTGAAAAACACTGGACTATAGTATCCATAGTACAATCTTTGTTTAGTTTGAGACTAGATGGCGATGTGCGATATGTATCCCCATATTTATTTACACATGGTTAACCCCGCATAACACTTAAATGGCCTTTTGTGCAAAAAATATATGTATAAATAAATAAATATAACATACTTATAAACTAATATCAGTTCTTTCCTTATCATCTAATCTTATACTAAAAACAGTCTTCTTTCTTGCTGTACAAAATAAAACTCCATAATGTTGTTCAAGTCAATATTTACTTATAACTATAATAAAACCATATTTTAATACCCTAGTTATGTTTCGTGCAATTTCTGGATACTTATAAACATATTAATAAATAATAACTTATTATTTTTGCTTTAAAATTATTATTTTTGTCATTTGGAAATGTATATTTTCCAATTTTTTTTTCGTCAATTGAAAATAATTATTTGTTATTCAAGAGTGCAAAGTTGCTTTTTAACCGGGGCTCCAGTTGAGGACGGAGGAGATGAAAAATAATGTGTTGCACTCGAGTGCAAACAATTTTTAACCTTGTGCTCTTTTGAGTCCCTCGCTAACGCTCAGGATTCTTATTTTGAATCCCTCGCTGCGCTCGTGAAGCAGCTTTGCACTCTTGTATAACAAATAACTATTTTCGGTTGTCGTACGAACATCATCGACAGTCGTTATGGGTAGCTAAAGCGCTCAAAAGTCTAATATTTGGTGAACATTTTCTGTGGTGGCGCCATCTTAATTTGTTTTAATCTACCCCCCATATTTAAAATGAAATCGATCGAGTGCAAGTACCAAAAATTGCACATAAAACATAGTATTTTCAAACAATTACTGCCAAAAATGTGTTAGGGACGGTCCGTACAATGTATCACTAATTGGTAGGTATGTCATTATAACTTCATACTCACTTAAACATGTTGAAGTAAAAATGAGAGCTTATTCCAATCTGTCCGACAAGAAGTTTGATCATCTAACTAATTGAACAAAAATGTTCTATAGTTTACCATAACCATCAATCAATGATCGATTGATCTAGTAACCAGTAACACCTTAATTACAACATTTATTTCAAGATTATTTAGTTAGACCATCCCACACACAAGGCAGCAATCATTAAAAAACATTACATATACACGAAGTTGAACCGACACAAACTCTGGGACAGCGATGAGATGATCGGTCCGTACCCTTGAGCGTTATCATACAACTCAAAGAGAGGTGCGGCAACTAGTTTATAGTTCTTGGGGACTGCGAAGAGGGCTCGGTCTTGTAACTGGACCAGGAAGAGTCGTTTATGTTCTTTAGGTTTTGTTATGTGCGGAGGAATGTACGGGTACTGAGGGGGCTCAAAGTTTGGACGCCACCAGTTACCTGAACAAAAAACATTAAATTAAAAATTTAAAAAACCCCCAACACAATTACTTTTTTTAAACCCCCATAACTTTTAAACGGTTCAACCGATTTTCATCAACCATGTCTAAGAACACTTGCACGTAAGTCCCTTTAATACAAAAAAAACTAAATTAAAATCGGTTCATCCGTTCGGGAGCTATGATGCCACAGACAGACAGATACACACACACACACACACACACAGACACGTCAAACTTATAACACCCCTCTTTTTGCGTCGGGGGTTAAAAATTGGATTTATGTATTTTAGAATTATATTTAGGGCCTATTTCACCATCTTCAAGTAACGTTACGAGTACGTACTCACATGTTTTGTCTTTGTCACTTGATATAAAGCAAGGAGACAAAACTACCTTTACTTGGTGAGTAACTTTACTTGAAGGTCGTGAAATTGGCCCTTAATTTTATATACTTGTATGTAAATAACTAAGGAGAAACAAGCATATTAAGAAGACTTGCTAATCGAAATTTTATTGATATTTTGTAATATTGAATCACTACATAGTATAAAACAAAGTCGCTATCTCTGTCCCTATGTCCTAATGTATGCTTACATCTTTAAAACTACGCAACGGATTTTAATGCGGTTTGTTTTAATAGATAGAGTAATTCAGTGGGAAGGTTTTTAGCATAATTTTATCCCCATATTCCTACGGGAACGGGAACTATACGGCTTAACCCGCGTTAGCTCCACTCATAATAGTGAAATAAACTGAAAAGACTCTAGAAGCTGACTTTGATGATATAGTTTATCCTAGATTTTTGAGAAATCAATTCCCCGCGCCAGGATCTCACCTGATCTCATAGTGTGGCTGATAAGGATGAAATTCTGGGAAATAATGGCGACTGGTCGAAAATCTGCCCTAAGACCGTTTGGGGTTAGATGTGAGTGTGGCGTATGACTCCTTTTAGGTATTATATGGTACTTGTACCTTGTTATTAGCAGGTGATATAAATGAATAGGCAGTCCAGATCGATAGCACAATAACAGTTTATTTCACAAGCACACTAGTTTATAGATACACAGCACAGCACACAGTTTATAGCGAAGGAGTAAGATGAAAGATAGGACAGTGATAGATATGAAAATGAACAATACACGACATAAATAAAAGCAGATAAATTAATGCAAGCGAGATATGCGTACGAGTCGAGAGAATAGATTCTGATCGAGTCCATAGATTAGTTTGTCGCCCGAACGACTGAATGAACGAACGAACGGCTGTCATGCCGACCGAGTCGGCCCGAGCTAACCCGAGGCGACCCGACCGATCGGCTAGTGACGCTGTACAACGTCACTGCGCACGTACGTTTGCCTAATACTAACTGACCATACGGTAAGTCGTAGAATGCCGTAACTAAAATGTCGTGTGTTCAAATAATATTAAATAAATTTAATAAATGTGTTGGGATGATTATTATGAATGTTATTATTATAAAATAATGATAATAAATATAAAATAATAATTGTGTGATTTACATCGTATGTATATATATGTTGTATGTAAATATTTTTGTTGTATATAAAAATGTATATAGTAAATAAATATTTATGTTGTAGATATATAAATATTTTTATTGAATGTGGGGAGTAGCCCACAACCGCAATAACAGGCATTCATGACTTTCGACCAGTCGATTTGAAGAAGAAGAAAGTTGTGTGAATACACTATAAAAATAAATCAATTAAGGGCTGATTTTTCCATCGCCAGATAACTTTATTCGACAGATAACTTTGAAATTTTGACAGTTACTTCATACAAAATCTGTCAAACGTCAATTTTATTCGTCGAATAACAGTTATCTGGCGATGGAGAAATCGGCCCTTAATCATTATAACATGGCTAGTAAACCTCCCATTACATACCTATAGTATCCTCAATGAGCCACTCCTGTTTGACACCGTCCTGGCGGCCGAGGGTCTCCGTCAGTAACCTCTTGAGGCCTTCGATTTCATCCTGGAAATGTGGTAATTGGTTTAGTTGTAGTTTGGTTGTTATATTTGGTAATAAAGTTAATTTAAAAAAATAAAAAACCGACTTCAGCACTAAAAAGTAAGAAAATAATTTAAAATAAACGATATTATTAATACATATTTTCAATTTATAATTAGTAACTTTTGGAGTCAGTGCCAGCCCAGGATAGTTTTTTTTTTCCTTATAAGATAGCACGAGACGCGCCTATAATATTAATGAAGGCTTTGGCTGTCACCGACTTCAAAAGATACTAATTATAAATTGAAAATATGTATTAATAATATCGTTTATTTTAAATTATTTTCTTACTTTTTAGTGCTGAAGTCGGTTTTTTATTTTTTTAAATTAACTTTATTTTAAACTTTTTAGTGGGAAGCAAGTCTCCTTCAACAAAAGACGCTTAAATTTTCCTCCAGAAGAGCTTTTGACTCGTGGATCACTTGAATCCTTTTTTTGTGGGAGGAAGACTTGTCTTTCCAGGGGCTTTTGTCCAGGGGAACGACAGGGTATGTCGGACTCCGCGCCGCAAAGATAGAGCGGCGACGCGCTTACCGACTAAAACCCCTTGGTGTGCCACCTCTGCGCTTATGGCCGAAACCGGAAGAAACGCAGCTGTACGCTACTACGATCCCGGACAGCGCCTCTACCCTGTTAAGGGTTTCTCCTCTGAGCTAGAATGTAGCTCTAGGCGACAGATGTTGAGTCACCCCCTCCGAAAAGTACCGCGCGCCTATATGGCGGCAGTGGATCTCCCCCCGGGGATCACTGCCGCAGTTCGGGCGTATGGTGGTTGCATAGTGGTAGTCCCGTCTCCGTCTGCCCAACCTTCTGCTGCGGATAGTGTTAGTGGAGAGGGCTTCGCGCTCTCTCTCCGCAGCTTCTTTTTGCGAGAGTACGACCTCACAAAAGGTGGACACTCCAATCCAAGACCTCTCCTCGCTCACCATAGCAGAGACTACATTTGGCAAGGAGAGGTCGTTTCCCACGATTGCCGCGAGAGTTGCGAGGGCTATAGCTTCTTGCAGGTATTTCTTCGCTGCTCTATAAGTGTCGAGCAGTTCAACCTCAACGGGTACCGCTTGAATCCTGTCCCATGAGCTGATGTTACACATGATTCATTATAATCTAACACAACCCTGCATTTTATTACCTACTTCTTTTTAACTTCATCGTCCCAATATGTCCCAATTAAACCATAATTTTATTACAAAACTTCTTTATAACCGCAAAGGTATAAGAACTTTTTAGAAAATTAACCAAAGTCAAAATAAAAACGAAAATAGAGGATGACGTTTATACTGTCTATTTATTAATTAAAATAATATATACAATCTAATCTGGTGCAGTGTTTGTTTGTAATATCTAAATAATATTTTTTTTACTAAAGTTTTATGAAAATGCACTGAATATATATGTGTAATAGGTACCTATAATAGTATAAAAAAACATTTTTAAAAACATTTTTAAAAAATGTTGTAGGTTTGGGTTTATTTCAGTGTGTGTTAACGAATTAAAAAACAGGACATTTTTATATCTAAAACCCATGAATTGTGAACAGCATTTGATTTAAATACGAAAGAATACAGCCAAAAAATTTTCATCCAGAAATTCTTTTGGTATCATTAATATCGCGAGCAAAACCACGGGTCACAGGTAGTTTTACTTTTAATAATGTCAATCGACACCCCAGCCTACATTGTTGCGGGTTTTTCCTCGATTTATCCTGGATCCCATCATCAGATCCTGATTTCCTTGACATGGGACCACTTCGCGAATATCCGCTTTCTAATGAAACAAGAATTTTAAAATGCTCCATTCATGATTACAAAGAAATCGCGGAACAAACACACAAAAAAAAAAAAATATATATACGCGTCGAATAGAGAACCTCCTCCTGTTTTTTTGGAAGTCGGTTAATAACAATTAAACAGTTATTGCAATAAAAAAAACCTTTATTAATAAAGAGACAATTTGCGTTTGGCTTTGGTTCTGCTGATTTTCAAAGTAAATCAAGGATAACAAGACATTTATTATTCACTAGCAGCGCCCCGCGGTTTTACCCATGTGAATCCGTAGCTCGTAGTATCATACAATCTCGGCACAATTCACCATTGTGTGTTAAAAAATTCAGTAACAACGCCATCTATTGGTACAATTTGCGACTACAAAAAGTTAACAATAAAACATATGATACACAATCCCATGGTAATTTCGGGATAAAAGTATCCTATGTGGTATTCCTAGTTATAAGGAACATCTGTACCAAATTTAATCTAAATCGATACAGTAGTTTTCGGGTGAAAGAGTAACAAACATCCAAACTTTCGCATTTATAATAATATAGTAGGATTTTTATTGTCATTTTAAAAAACAGCTGCACACAAAATGTTTGAATGCCTGGCAACATTACATTTAAAAATTATAAAAAGACTATCTGAATCCTAATCCTAAATATATGGGAATTTTGGGACAAAAATTTCATATAAATTGGGTCAGTAGTTTTCAAATGAAAGAGTAACAAACATCTAAAAAAAATTGTGTATATAACATAATCATTCCCTCCATCATCTCATTACAGTAACTGACCCCTAACTAAGTTCGTAACTTGTATCTAGGGTATCAGACACTACGCACACACTCATAACATTAGTAAGACCAACCTCTCCTGGATTGAGCTCTCCTCCGGGCAGTTTGAAGAATGCTGTTCCCAGTTGTAGTAACAGAACATGCGGCAGACCATGCTCGTGTACGAGGAGGACTCCTTCCACTGATCTGAAGAATATACATATCATGAAGAACTGTAGAATAATCCTATCATAGTTAAAATTAAGGAAAGATTTGTTTTAACTTAAAAACTACATTAACTGAATATAAATATTATTTCACTAATGGAAAGCTTAGTTAAGCTTTATCGGCAAGTAACATCATCATCATCATTATCATCAAAGGCCTCTCCGTAACAGATGATTTAAGCAGTGTGTGGTGATATTGAGCGACACCTTCTCCGGTGACTAGTTAAACCGATGCAGGAACGGCAAGTGACATAGGCTATATTTTATTCACAAATTATCACAAAAATATGTCTTATTATTAATAGTATTTATGAAAACACCTGTACGTCTCAATATTTTACCAATACATTTACATAGATGAGATCTAATATGACTAAGGATGGGAATTATCATCAGCTCATATACGACCAATGCACTGCACACTATCCTTCCCTGATATATGTCGCGGGCTTCAAACCAAAGGGGCGTACAAGCAAAACCCTCACTTTTCAGGAGAGCCAAAAAACTTAATAACTTTTTTTGTAATGTACCTACATTTTTGAATTTTTTTACGTGTTTCATAAATTTACGTTCTTTATTATGTGAAAGGCTTATTTATTGAAAAATATAATTTGTTACCCATAATATCGCGCTTACGTCTATATGGTTCGACAGTATTAGATAAACTGATTGTTATTTTTTCCAAGAAAATGCTTTCAAGGAATGGACGTATAAAACAAATTTTTTATTTGTAACGCAAAATAAAAAAAACCAAATGAAGTTTATATAAATGATGAGAAATATTTTATTACAGTCATTTATTATTTAAAAAAGTCCTCTATTTCACCACCATTTTCGTTCATTATACGTCCATTTGGCTTGTCAAAAATAGGAAAATAACATTATTCCAATACAGACGTAAGTATATCAATTTCATGTTTGTGAAGGTGAAAATAAAACAAATAATATTCTCAAATATTTTTTTTAAGTTCAACATAAAAGTTAAACAATAATAAAAAGAAAAAATGAAAATAAACACAAACGATTCGTGATTCGTCTTTAGTACGCCTTTCTGGTTCGGAAAAATATTTTACTCAGAGACATACGTCTAATATTATTTTGTTTATTATCTTAAAAAATATTTAACCGATAATTATGAAATAAAGTCAGTAGACGTGTCGATATAATTAGAATACATTGAAGTAATAAAAAATTTTTTGGATTTTTGCGTATACGCCCCTTTGGTTTGAAGCCCGCGATGTGTATCACAATGTTTTCCTTGAACTTATCGTCAAATAAACGTAGTTTTTCTGTCTTTCCTACACTTAAGTACGTGACGGGAATGAAACCGGCGCCTTCGGATTGTTGATAAAACTACTATGCCACTGGCGTTCTCGAAAAAGTTGCTTAATTTAATAAAAATAAATTGTCGTCAAAATAACCTTACCGTCTCATGCCAATTTTGGAAAACTCTTCTCTCATTCTCTGAAACCTGGCGGGAACTGATGCATCCTTCTCAAACAGCGGCTCTTTGGTACCAAATGTGTAATTCGTGAGCGGATATAAGTTTATCGATCTATTCAACGTCAAATTATGTGCATTTTGACTGTTCTGATGTTGCATATTAGGGCGGCCGGCCCATGGTTTGTTACCTGGTGGACCTTGTACTGCAGCCATGTTATTTAACTTATTTTATTATGAATAAGAGAAAGATTTTAATTATTATCGGTAGCAGTAATAAAGTAAATTCGTAATTATTTTATAATCAAATCAAAGCAAAACAAGACGCGGACGCGGCCATATATTTTTTTTTACTTTTTTTTTCTTTCGAATATCCATAGACTATGAATACTAGAGAAGGGCAACAATGGCAACATGGGCGTACTTTGTTTTCATTAGACTTTAGTCGATTATCAAGAAGTAGAATGTTTAATCGATTTAGATGAAAATAGACAATTTGAAAATGTCAATTAAATTGACATGTGAGAGGGTGTCATGTCAAAAAACTGAATTGTTTTGATTTTCGGATTCAAATCAAAATAGATCCACAATTACAAAAGTTTTTCAATTTGTGTATTTATTTTATTAGTAAAAATGTCTGAACAATTAGAATTATTAACTGAAAATCCATCACAATGGTCGACAGTTACTTATGTTACACCGGAAATACAGAAAAAAGAAATAAAACCTTATGTTGTTTGTAAGTCAATGTAACTTTGTTTAATTACACAATAAAAATAATTATTCTCAAAAGCTCTAAATCTCTAGTCTAATTAATTTTAGATAAGACTGATTATTGCCAAAAAGTATAACAAATATTTTTTTATTAAATTCAACTAGGTAAGTACCTGTATCCGGTGTTTTTAGTCTTTCAGCTTTCCTTACGATTCTAATAGAATTTTGGGTTAAAAAATCCTAAGTGTTATTTCTCGTTTTAAGAAACATCTCTACCAAATTTCACTTAAATCGGTTCAGTAGGTTTCATGTAAAGAAGAAACAAATATTTATCCACCCATATTGTTAAGTTTATACAAAAACTTTATATTAATTTATAGACTTTTCGAGCGATAAAATAAAAATAAATTAAAAGGGCTGTTCCCAATTATTATGCCCTTCTCTCTCTTCTAAAATATCTCTAAAAATATAGAGATCTTATATAAGCTCCAATACCTTAAAAAATATTAAATTACATTTCTTCATCTCCAGTGGCTCTAAAAGAGTTAGAAGGCAACCCGGACAGTAGAACATCAAGCCTGATGAACGCTGATAAGTTTGCGGCCGTCCGAGCGGTGGTCAGACACGTGGCAAGGCTACGGTCTGCTACGAAGGAGCCTTGGAGCAGAGAGGATGTTAGTCTGTTTGTTGAAAGTTTGAGGTAGGTAATGAAATTAATTAATCTACTTTGGTAGAACCTTGATAACTTGCTTGCAACAGTGTCGAAATATCGGAAACTCGAAACAAATAATATACATGGTAAATATCCCGTTAATTATAATAATTTGAGTGCTAATAACCATGATAACTATAAAAACTATATTAACCCTTGATAAGTCAAAGTCCAAGGGAAACACAAAATATTTTAAGTTATCAAGGGTCTATGTTAGGGATCGGTTAATATAGACATAGGTATGTACATGTACCCTTGTTCCAATTTTTTATTGAATAGGTCAGAAGTATTGGTTAAAAAATATACAGTTTAAATAATCATATTTATTTATACACATTACCTAAAAATAAAACAATTAAAGGTCTTTTCTACTTTAAAAAGTCTGTGTTTTTTTTTTGTTTTTTCACAGTTTCTAAATCGATTTGGTTTCCAATGACAAATAGAGTGGAGAATATAGAGTCACAATCTTTCCTGTGCCGGTGCCAGCGTCACTGTAATCGCATCTTTTGGTTGTCTGTTTATTGAAAATGTATCCAAATGACAATAGGAGCTTCCAATTTTGGCCGCCAGCACTCTATACATTATGTTTTATGTTGCTACACTGTTCTATAAATAATTGTAATGTTGTTAAAGCTTTTTTTGCTTCGTTGATTGATATATTTGTAGGTGAAGTTTGTGGCTCGTTAAACTCATTGTCTTGATCACTTTCAATACAGTTTGTTGATACCAAATTTTCTTCCTCTTTTAATGTAATTTCAATGCAGTTGTTTTCTGTTTTCAATTTTTCTTCCTGGTCTAACGTCCCTGCTGTGACTTCATCATCACAAGTAACAAAGTCAAAAGTCTTTGACCCAGACATGTGGCTATTCTGTTCTTCAGGCACATTATTATCTTCCTAAATTTCTCGAGGTTCTGTATAAATACCGGTTCTTAAGCAGTTTTTTACTGCAAGAGGTACGTTTACCCAAGCTTCTGATGTCCATTCGTGGGAGACTGTGCTCGCATTTTCGTCGCTTCTTTTTTTAAACGCTAAAACATGTCGTTTCTTAAAATTCTCCAACCATCCGTTGCTGGCTTTAAATGTTTTAATTTCCAGCCAATTAGCGAACTCTTTCGCTTTTTCTTTTAGTACCGGTCCGGTAATATTGATGTTTTTGTTATGACACTGTTTGTACCACGCAAACAAACATTGTTCTAAGTCAGCGAATTCGGCCATTTTACGTCTTTTACATTGAAGACTCTCTCCTGATTCCTGTTTCTTCAAAATTTCAGCTGCTTGTTTAATAATGTTCGATAATGTACTCTCATGTATCCCAAACTGAGCCGCAACTTCTTTCCTTTTCAATCCATTTTTCACTGCTTCTATAACTTTTAATTTATCAGCGTATGTGAGTGTTGTTAGTTTTCTTTTTGAACTCATTTTAAGTTTTATCACAGCGATGTTTCCCGGACAATGATCTAAACCTTTATGAATCCAAGTAAACGTCTAACCGCCGCGCCGCCGCGGCGGCGCGGCGGTTAGACGTTTACTCTTGACGGCGCGCCGCAAAGCTATATGACAGTAGTGGTCCCAGCGCGGGCGTATGAGTAATGAACTATCGGCGATTTTCTCTCGCGCAAGAAAAGGACAGTGAATGTACATTCCGTGTAAACGAAAGAGATGCATACATTATTTATAGTTACTCGCCTATCCACATCGGCGAGTACTCGTTTTACTAGTTTTATCGCTGAGCTGCAAAAATTTACTCCTAGATTTTTACTCGCTCAGCGAGTTGGCGAGTTTATTTTTGTCGCTCAGCAAGTTTGCGAGAACTCGTTCACTCGCACACTCGCCCGCGGTGGAACCACTACCTAAAGAATTTCGAAGAAGCAAACAATAGATGACATATTTATGTATTGCTTACGTTAACAATTTAACTAGTGAACACGTTGTTGCAAGCAACAAATACCGAAACCTTGTGTTTTGCACTTTCGAAATGACTCATTGACAAACAATTTTATGTTATAGAGGTTGTGGAAACGTTAAGTTAAGTTACTGAAGGTCAATATAGAGATTATTTATGTAAGTTTGCGTAAGTTATAGAGGTTAGGTATTTTATTTTAAGTTATAGAGGTTTTGGGCTCTGATGGGAGGCGAACATTATATTTTGAGGTTATGGAGCTTAGTAATACGGAGGTTTGAGTTATCGAGGGTCTACAATTATTGGAATGTCAATGTCATCCAAAGATGGCGAAATGGTTTAATTTTTAGAGTTCCGTACCCAAAGGTTAAAAACGGGACCCTATTACTGACACTTCGCAGTCCGTCCGTCTGTCACCAGCCTGTATCTCAAGAACGGTGATAGCTAGACAGTAAACATTTTCACAGATCATTTATTTCTATTGCCGCTATAACAACAAATAAAATAAAACTAAAAACAAAATAAAATAAATATTTAAAGGGGGCTCCCATACAACAAACGTTTATTTGTCGTTTTTAGTACGGAACCTTTCGTGCGTGAGTTTTACTCGTGTTATGTTTGTTAAATCATGAAATAAGCTTGCAATTAAACAAAGTATCAATTAATAGTTATTTATGGTACAAGCGAGGTAAGTTGGTGATTACTTCCGAGGCGCTATTGAGGCCCGAGCCGTCAGGCGAGGGTCTGAAGATAGCCGAGGATAGTAATCATCAATACACGCGTGTACCATACAACGTTTTTCAACACATTTGCGAAGAAATTATCATTTTTCGCTAATAAATAAACAGTTTTTCTATTCGCGCGCATCCAACACAACAATGGTATGGTGATCGGCCAAAGACTAAAAAAATATACCTACTTATAAAAAAAAACGAATGAATGAATGAATGGAATCGACCATAGACCTAGCAAAAGTAAGGAAAAAGTAGTTAAAGTTTGTTTTTAAAATGTATGGACACAATTTTTTTGGTATCGAAACTTTTTTAAAATGAAAGCAATTTAAAAAAACAATCTATAACTCACTACTGAATAAAACGTGTCATAATTCAACTGTTTTTGCACAAATAAGAGCCCCTTTATGAGCAAATGTGTTAAAAAAATTAAGTTTAGTATATTTTTTAATTTCAGATTTTCTCCAGAATGCACAGGTGAGCTTACGTCATTGTTATGCGTAGATCAAATATATGTGAACTTGCCGACGCATCTCATGGTTAAACCTGGTTTGGTGAGCCTTACTTGGAAGATAGATGTGTCTTTGAGGTGAGTTTACTTAATATTTGGCACTAAATAAAAAAATATATTTTGAATAAGGTATTTGAAGTGAAATAAATATACTTATACTAGTTTGCACTTCTCCAAGCTACTCTAACTCTTAGAACCGTACAGGCGCATCGTTATTTTACGTGATGACATTTACCCGCGTGGAACCTTATCCCGTGGGAATTTTGGGATAAAAAGAAAAAAATATCCTATGTGTTATTCCTAGGTATGAGGAACATCTGTACCAAATTTCATTAAAATCCATACAGTAGTTTTTGCGTGAAAGAGGAACAGACATCCACACACCTAAACATCCACACTCACAAACATTCGGCTTTATAATATTTATATATAGGATGGCGTCATGTCGCTATGTTATTAAAGTAATTTAAATGCGTTTTACCAAAGAACTAACAAATGATACACTTTATGATATTGGTTTAGATATCCTAACTAATATTATAAATGCGAAAGTAACTCTGTCTGTTACCTTTTACGGCTAAACTACTGAACCGATTGACTTGAAATTTGGTACAGAGGTAGCTTATGGTCATGGGAAGGAGATAGGCGTTTATCCCGAAATTCCCACGGGATCGGGAACTACGCGGGGCACAGCTAATAAGTAATATATGTACTTAATTTTTTTTCTCTTTCCATCTGCAATCAGTGCTTTCACATTTAGCAGGTGAGTTGCATGTTTCTCTCGACAATATAATGTTTGTCATCATTTTAGCATATAATTCAAGTATCATATAGTGCCACAATTGTTTCTGTGCCGGTGCCAGCGTCGCTGTAATCGCATCTTTTGGTTGTCAGTGTATCGAAAATGTATCCAAATGACATTAGAGTCAAAATGACAATAGGGGCTTCCAATTTTGGACAACGGCACAGAAAAAAATTGTGGATCAATCAGGTTTTAGTTTTAAAAAAAAACTAACATAATACTTATCCATTTTTTTACAGCCAATCAAAAATACAAACAGAAAACGAGTCGCCAGAGAGAACCAAAGAACTACTCCGTAGAGACACATATGTAGTTATATTCTTAACACTTACAGACGGACAAAAAGTAACATACAGGTTGTCTGTAAGTAAATTCCATGAACTGAGGTTTGTTATAGCGAGCGCACTGAAAAATATGATTGTTTTAGAACGCAGGAAATGTATGAGGAATAACTGATGGTGAGGTTCTAGGTTATGTAACAAATGTATTGTTATTTAACGCTAGCTGTGCCCAGTGACGGATTAAGACTTCATGATACCCTAAGCAATCCAAGCCTTTGGGCTCCCCGGGCTGTAGCTAGAGTGGAATTTGACGACGAAAAAAAAAGGTCAGCTAACACTGAGCTCGCTATGTTCAACAACGTAGGGCATTTGTCATTTCAAGCATAGCTACGGCCCTGGGGGCCCCTATCCTTGTGTTCTGGTGCCGGTGACGTGGTGCCCTAGGCAATTGCTTAATTTGATTAAGGGTTAATCCGGGACTGGCTGTGCCCCGCGGCTTTACCCGCGCGTAACCTAATCCCGTGGGATTGTGATAAGAAGTATCCCATGTGTTATTCCTAGTTATAAGGAACATCTGTACCAAATTTAATCTAAATCGATACAGTAGTTTTTGCGTGAAAGTGGAACAAACATCCAAACTTACAAACATACAAACTTTCGCATTTATAATATTACATAGTAGAATATTATATAACATTATTATTTAACATGTTGGAAAAAACCGGCCAAGTGCGGGTCGGTCACGAAGCAAAAAAAACAGAAAAAAACACGTTTGTTGTATAGGGGACCCCCTTGAATATTTATTTTATTTTGTTTTTAGTATTTGTTGAAAATGTCAACTGTCTAGCTATCACCGTTCTTGAGATACAGCCTGGTGACAGACGGACAGCGAAGTCTCAGTAATAGAGTCCCGTTTTTATTCTTTGGGTACGGAACCCTAAAAATAATATTGTAGAAGTGTTATATAACATAAGTTTTATAACATGTTACATAATCTAGACACATATTTTTATTCCATTATGTAAGTAATTGTTAAGGGGCCTATTTCACGACCTTCAAGTAAATTTACTCAACAAGTAAGGTTAGTTTTGTCTCTTTCTTACTTTATATCAAGTGACAAAGACAAAACTTGTAAGTTACTCGGAAGTTTCCTTGAAGATGGTAAAATAGGCCCTAATTTCATGAATTGTTTAAAAAAATGCTATATTTAATAATTAAAAAATTACATTTGGTGCTAATCGTTGAGCTATTACTACGAGGCCTGTTTTAGACTATCCGATACACGATACCGATACGACACAACACACACTACATTTAAACTTTTACTGCCTTATTTGCGTTGCATTTTTAGTCTGGTTTAGCACTAAACCTGGTTTTACAATCAATTTTGAATACTGTCAAAGTGACAGATTTGACTGACAAGGTGTCAAATGCTTACCAGGTTTTGTTAAACCAGACTAAAAATGCAACGCAAATAAAGCAGCATCACAAAAGTGCACACTATGTTCTAAATTCAAATTTACTTTAACTTCTAAAGCGTTGTACTAACAGTAATTATTATCATAAAATTAATTTTAAAAAATGTAAACACTAAAAATAGAGAACTTATTTTCACTGTTGCTTAGTTAAAATGTATCTGCTCACATAATTTATCTTGTCCTACAAATTGAGCGGTAGGTTATTCCAGTCTTACGCTAAAGTTTTATATCCCTGCTATCCCGGTTAGCTACCATAATCGGGAATTTTTAAAAATCAAATGTTGGGCGTCTCATCAAAATGAAGCTACTCACGGAAAATTAGCTTGATAGTAGTCAATTGGAAAAAATGTTCGACGGAACCTGCCGGGATGACTTCGGAAACGCGATAGATAAAGCAATTCATCAACATCCAACTGTCAAAATATGATGAAAATATCCGCCATATTTAATTTTATCAAATCGTACCACGTCGTAATTCATTTGGTCATGCTCGCGAAATCGATATTATTTCGTGGTGTCTATATATTTTAAACCCCCGACGCAAAAAGAGGGGTGTTATAAGTTTGACGTGTCTGTGTCTGTGTATCTGTCTGTCTGTGGCATCATAGCTCTCGAACGGATGAACCGATTTCAATTTAGTTTTTTTTTTGTATTAAAGGGGACTTACGTGCGAGTGTTCTTAGACATGTTTGATGAAAATCTGTTGACCCGTTTATAAGTTATTGGGGTTTGAAAGTAATTGTGTTGGGGGTTTTTTAATTTTTAATTTAATTGTTATCACGCACAGTCATGCTAGGCCGGCAGTACTGTACAGATAGACAAACAAACTTTTTTGATTTATGGATAAAAACAGGCCTTAATAGAGATTAGGAAAATGTTGATATTATATAGAAAAATATATTTTATTAAATAAAACTACAAATATTTTAAATATTGTTTTATTTCCCTTTTTTTCTTCATACACAATATAAGTTTACTAGCTGTGCCCTGCGGTTTTACCAGCGTGAATCCCAATCCCATGGGAATTCTGTGATAAAAAGTATCCTACGTGTTATTCCTAGTTGTAAGGAATATCTGTACCAAATTTAATCTAAATCGATACAGTAGTTTTTGCGTGAAAGAGTAACAAACATCCAAACTCACAAACATACAAACTTTCGCATTTATAATATTAGTAGGATTCCCAAAGATGCATGAATATTGTTTTAATTTGTAGTTACTATATTTCCTTGGATATTTTCTTGAAGTTTCTGAAAAAAAAAACGTATTTTTAACCGACTTCCAAAAAACAGGAGGAGGTTCTCTATTCGACTTGTATTATGAAAAAAAGCTGTGTTTATTACGAGATTTCTTCGTATTTATAAATGGAGCATTTTAAAATTCTTATTTTGTTAGAAAGCGGAGGTGATCCCATGTCAAGGAAGTCAGGATCTGAGTCATTACAGTAACTGACCCCTAACTAAGTTCGTAACTTGTATCTAGGGTATCAGAAACTACGCACACACTCATTCACACCCAGACCGAGACAAACATTTGTGGTTCACACAAATATTCACACAAATAATCGAACCCGCAACCTTACGGATGGTTCACACACACACCCAGACCGAGACAAACATTTGTGGTTCACACAAATTCACCCCGCAGAGGAATCGAACCCGCAACCTTACGGATGGCAGCCCGGCATGGTGACCACTCTGCCATCGAGATCAATACTTACACCATCCCCATGTTTGTCATGCATGTGTCTGTTCAACGCGTTCCTATGCACGTATGCGGCCCCACAGTGGCAGACGAACGGACGGACTTTATCGTGCAGGAGTAGGTGCTGTTTTAGGGTAGATTTACGCTGTAAAAATACAAAATTTTGTGTATTTTTTCAGTGATTACATTTGTGTTTAATAATAAAAATCTTTTAGTCCCCGGGAAAATGTTTCGAATTTTACAGTAATTATGTTAATGACTAGCTGTGTACCGCGGTGTTACCCGTGTAAATGTCCGAGCGAGCGAAGCGCAAAAATGTTGACTAGGCAGGCCGATTTTGCTTTCGTCTGTGTGGATTATGTAGGTATGTTTGTTATGGGGATGAGGGAATCCCCATTTGAAAAGGGAGGATCCTCCGACCAGACGGGTGTTATGTCTGGTGGGAGCTGCCCGACGGTTGTAGTCGGGCTCTCGTATACATAGTCAATTGCGCTGTAAATTTCGCTTGCGCGATTCAGGACTCTTCAGTTATTTCCCACAGTTGCGGATAGATGTCGCTGTTAGTACTTAGTTTGTGTGTGGCGTGCAGATGTCGCCACATATGTATGTTTTTATCACTTTTATGTGAGTTCTGGGCAGGCCATTTTTTAGCCAATCCTGACAAAACTTGGCACACGTGTTCCTTGATTTGAAATATCTTGTTTTATCTTAATATATAAAATTCTCGTGTCACAGTTTTCGTTGCCATACTCCTCCGAAACAGCTTGACCGATTCTCATGAAATTTTGTGAGCATATTCAGTAGGTCTGAGAATCGGCCAACATCTATTTTTCATCCCGAAATTCCTACGGGAACGGGAACTACGCGTGTGAAACCGCGGGGCGTAGCTAGTTATTTAAATTAGTAACTTGGTGTAGATTATTAATTAATAATGTACTCACAGAAAAACTAGCGTCGCAATGTGGACAGTTACCGCCATTTTTGTTCGAATGTATCTCACAATTATTTCGTAGACAATTCGAGCAATCCATACTTATATTACGACTATTATCTGACCTGAAACAACAACGGGAGATAAACATTTGTGGATCATATTCAACATAATCATTCACTACTTCATCTCATTACAGTAACTGACCCCTAAGTTCGTAACTTGTATCTAGGGTATCAGAAACTACGCACACACTCATTCACACACACCCAGACCGAGATAAACATTTGTGGTTCACACAAATATTCACCATACTACCCGCAACCTTACGGATTTAGTAATTAATATCTGTGCCTTATCCCGTGGGAATTTTGGGATAAAAAGTATCTTATGGGTTATTCCTAGGTATGAGGAACATCTGTACCAAATTTCATTAAAATTCATTCAGTAATTTTTGCGTGAAAGAGGAACAAACATCTAAACATCAACACTCACAAACATTCGGCTTTATAATATTAGTTATTATATGTGATCCACAAATGTTTACCGGTGTCTAGCTTATAATACTTACATATTATTTGTAGTATCTCGATGCATTTTAGCGTTTTTGAAATGCAGTCGTAGGCTGTCCTGAAAAAATATCAAAATTATTAAGTGAAATATACAGGGTGGCCCAAAAAGAGCGGTCAGTGGGGGGAAGTCTGAAACTATAAGAGATACAATTTTTGAGCTGGTTTTTAGCATTTTTTTATTGATTATGTTCCAAGATATCGTTTGGTTTGCTTACACCATTTTCAGACCCCTGCAATTAATAAATAATTTCTATAATACCTAAATAATACATTTTAGGCCAAACTGTATCTCCCAAATAGGCCCAGGTACACGCCTTTGGCCAAAGTATATCTCCCAAATAGGCCCACCACGTTTGGCTAACCCTCTACCAAACACCCAGTATAATAAATAAAAGATGGCATAACTCACATGTGTCTTAAACCTGACATCACACTCGACACAGTAATAGTCATTATTGTGATGTACGCGCGCGGCGTGTCGTTCTAACAGAGACTGATACACGAAGCTGTTGGCGCAGAGCTTGCATTGGTACTGCACAGATTTGTCGTGACGCCTGGGGATGAGGGTAGTAAATTATAATATTAATATTCAACACACTTGATAATGCTGCTTTCTTAGCCGATTTCGGCCTCAGCGACTGTTTGTTGGTTTTTTCGATATCTCTTATTATATAAAATTCTCATGTCACAGTTTTCGTTGCCATACTCCTCCGAAACGGCTTGACCGATTCGCATGGAATTTTGTGAGCATATTCAGTAGGTCTGAGAATCGGCCAACATCTATTTTTCATCCCGAAATTCCTATGGGAACGGGAACAGGAACTACGCGTGTGAAACCGCGGGGCGCAGCTAGTTAATTATATTATCAACTCGAGCTTTGCTGTTCAGGTGTGCTCGATGCTCGATCTCAACACACTTACTCATAAAGTGGCTCTTATTTATCCTCGGTTATAATAACACCTATTATTCACTAGTGAGTTATAGTTTTTCATTATGTTGCATTGTTTTTTAAAATGTATCGATGAAAAAAAAGTCGTGTCTAATTCGCATAAAAAATCACACCATTCTACATTTTGTATTTTTGTTTAAAAACCATTTTCATTGTGTTTCTAATCTATGTTTCATGTGTATGTACCTCTTCTCATTTTTGTTCTAGTTTTACATTTTTAACCCTCGACGCAAAAATAGGGGTGTTATAAGTTTGACGTGTCTGTGTGTGTGTGTGTATCTGTCTGTCTGTGGCATCATAGCTCCCGAACGGATGAACCGATTTCAATTTAGTTTTTTTGTATTAAAGGGGACTTACGTGCGAGTGTTCTTAGACATGTTTGATGAAAATCGGTTGACCCGTTTAAAAGTTATGGGGGTCTGAAAGTAATTCAATTCAATTCCAATCAAGTTACCACAGTTAGAAATACAACATTAAATTAAAAATTTATAACCCCCAACACAATTACTTTCAATCCCCCATAACTTTTAAACGGGTCAACCGATTTTCATCAAACATGTCTATGAACACTCGCATGTAAGTCCCCTTTAATACAAAAAAACTAAATTGAAATCGGTTCATCCGTTCGGGAGCTATGATGCCCCAGACAGACAGATACACACACACACAGACACGTCAAACTTATAACACCCCTCTTTTGCGTCGGGGGTTAAAAACACACATCACAAACTTACATTGTATGCACGCGCAAAGAGTCGATGGTGTTAAATAGCTTGCCACATTTGTCGCAAGCGTGCCGCTCTGACGCATTGTGACAACGGACATGACGCTGCATCACTGTGCGCTTACTGGAATAAAAAAAAAATGAGAGTGAAATTACTGAGAGATACAGTACCCGAGTGGGGTGATACAGAACCCGGGTGGGGTAACTCAGGACCCGGGTGGGGAGATGTAGGACCCCGGTGGGGAGATGTAGGACACGGGTGGGGAGATACAGTAGCCGGGTGGGAAGATACAGGACCCGGGTGGGGAGATACAGGACCCGGGTGAGGTAATAAGATACCCGGGTGGGGAGATACAGGACCCGGGTAGGGTAATGAGAGACCCGGGTGGGGAGATACAGGACCCAGGTGTGAAGATACAGGACCCGGGTGTGAAGATACAGGACCCGGGTGGGGTAATGAGAGACCCGGGTGGGGAGATACAGGACCCGGGTGGGGAAAAAAAGAACCCGGGTGGGGAGATGTAGGACCCGGGTGGGGTAACTCTAGATCCGGGTGGGGAGATTTAGGACCCGGGTGGGGAGATGTAGGACCCGGGTGGGGAGATGTAGGACCCGGGTGGGGAGATGTAGGATCCGGGTGGGGTAACTCTAGATCCGGGTAAGGAGATACAGGACCCGGGTGGGGAGATGTAGAACCCGGGTGGGGAGATTTAGGACCCGGGTGGGGTAATGAGTGACCCGGTTGGGCTGACTCAGGATTCGGGTGGGGAGATATAGGACCCGGGTGGGGTAACTCTAGATCCGGGTGGGGAGATTTAGGACCCGGGTGGGGTAACTCTAGATCCGGGTGGGGAGATGTAGGACCCGGGTGGGGTGACTCAGGATCTGGATGGGGAGATACAGGTCCCGGGTGAGGTAACTCTAGACCCGGGTGGGGAGATTTAGGACCCGGTTGGGGAGATTTAGGACCCGGTTGGGGAGATTTTGGACCCGGGTGGGGAAATAAAGAACCCGGGTGGGGAGATGTAGGACCCGGGTGGGGAGATTTTGGACCCAGGTGGGGTAATGAGAGACCCGGTTGGGGTAACTCAGGATCCGGGTGGGGAGATATAGGACCCGGGTGGGGTAACTCTAGACCCGGGTGGGGTAACTCAGGATCCGGGTGGGGTAAATCTAGATCCGGGTGGGGAGATACAGGACCCGGGTGGGGAGATTTAAGTCCCGGGTGGGGTAGTGAGAGACCCGGTTGGGGTTACTCAGGATCCGGGTGGGGAGGTATAGGACCCGGGTGGGGTAACTCTAGACCCGGGTGGGATAACTCTAGATCAGGGTGGTGTAACTCAGGACCCGGGTGGGTAGATTTAAGTCCCGGGTGGGGTAGTGAGAGACCCGGTTGGGGTTACTCAGGATCCGGGTGGGGAGGTATAGGACCCGGGTGGGGTAACTCTAGACCCGGGTGGGGTAACTCTAGATCCGGGTGGTGTAACTCAGGACCCGGGTGGGGAGATTTAGGACCCGGGTGGGGTAATGAGAGACCCGGTTGGGGTAACTCAGGATCCGGATGGGGAGATATAGGTCCCGGGTGGGGTAACACTAGACCCGGGTGGGGTAACTCTAGACCCGGGTGGGGTAACTCAGGACCCGGGTGGGGAGATTTAGGACCCGGTTGGGGAGATTTAGGACCCGGTTGGGCAGATTTAGGAGCCGGGTGGGGATATACAGGACCCGGGTGGGGTAACTCAGGACCCGGGTGGGGAGATTAAAGACCCGGGTGGGGTAATGAGAGACCCGGTTGGGGTAACTCAGGATCCGGGTGGGGAGATAGGTCCCGGTTTGGGAGATTTAGGACCCGTGTGGGGAGATTTAGGACCCGGCTGGGGTAATGAAAGACCCGGTTGGGGTAATGATAGACCCGGTTGGGGTAACTCAGGATCCGGGTGGGGAGATATAGGACCCGGGTGGGGTAACTCTAGACCCGGGTGGGGAGATTTAGGACCCGGGTGGGGTAACTCTAGACCCGGGTGGGGAGATTTAGGACCCGGGTGGGGTAATGAGAGACCCGGTTGGGGTAATGAGAGACCCGGTTGGGGTAACTCAGGATCCGGGTGGGGAGATAGGTCCCGGTTTGGGAGATTTAGGACCCGTGTGGGGAGATTTAGGACCCGGCTGGGGTAATGAAAGACCCGGTTGGGGTAATGATAGACCCGGTTGGGGAGATACAGGACCCGGGTGGGGAGATGTAGGACCCGGGTGGGGAGACTCAGGACCCGGTTGGGGAGATTTAGGACCCGGGTGGGGTAATGAGAGACCCGGTTGGGGTAATGATAGACCCGGTTGGGGTAACTCAGGATCCGGGTGGGGAGATATAGGACCCGGGTGGGGTAACTCTAGACCCGGGTGGGGAGATTTAGGACCCGGGTGGGGTAATGAGAGACCCGGTTGGGGTATTGATAGACCCGGTTGGGGTAACTCAGGATCCGGGTGGGGAGTTATAGGACCCGGGTGGGGTAACTCTAGACCCGGGTGGGGAGATTTAGGACCCGGGTGGGGTAATGAGAGACCCGGTTGGGGTAACTCTAGACCCAGGTGGGGTAACTCAGGACCCGGGTGGGGAGATTTAGGACCCAGTTGGGGAAATTTAGGACCCGGGTGGGGTAACTCTAGACCCGGGTGGGGAGATTTAGGACCCAGTTGGGGAGATTAAGGACCCGGTTGGGGAGATTAAGGACCCGGGTGGAGACTCAGGACCCGGTTGGGGAGATTTAGGACCCGGTTGGGGAGATTTAGGACCCGGTTGGGGAGATTTAGGACCCGGGTGGGGTAACTCTAGACCCGGGTGGGGAGATTTAGGACCCGGGTGGGGTAATGAGAGACCCGGTTGGGGTAATGAGAGACCCGGTTGGGGTAACTCAGGATCCGGGTGGGGAGATAGGTCCCGGTTTGGGAGATTTAGGACCCGTGTGGGGAGATTTAGGACCCGGCTGGGGTAATGAAAGACCCGGTTGGGGTAATGATAGACCCGGTTGGGGAGATACAGGACCCGGGTGGGGAGATGTAGGACCCGGGTGGGGAGACTCAGGACCCGGTTGGGGAGATTTAGGACCCGGGTGGGGTAATGAGAGACCCGGTTGGGGTAATGATAGACCCGGTTGGGGTAACTCAGGATCCGGGTGGGGAGATATAGGACCCGGGTGGGGTAACTCTAGACCCGGGTGGGGAGATTTAGGACCCGGGTGGGGTAATGAGAGACCCGGTTGGGGTATTGATAGACCCGGTTGGGGTAACTCAGGATCCGGGTGGGGAGTTATAGGACCCGGGTGGGGTAACTCTAGACCCGGGTGGGGAGATTTAGGACCCGGGTGGGGTAATGAGAGACCCGGTTGGGGTAATGACAGACCCGGTTGGGGTAACTCAGGATCCGGGTGGGGAGATATAGGACCCGGGTGGGGTAACTCTAGACCCCGGTGGGGAGAATTAAGGACCCGGGTGGGGTATAGAGACCCGGTTGGGGTAATGATAGACCCGGTTGGGGTAACTAAGGATCCGGGTGGGGAGATATAGGACCCGGGTGGTGTAACTCTAGATCCGGGTGGGGAGATACAGGACCCGGGTGGGGAGATTTAGGACCCGGGTGGGGAGATTTAGGACCCAGGTGGGGTAATGAGAGACCCGGTTGGGGAGATACAGGACCCAGGTGGGGAGATGTAGGACCCGGGTGGGGAGACTCAGGACCCGGTTGGGGAGATTTAGGACCGGGGTGGGGTAACTCAGGACCCGGGTGGGGTAATGGGAGACCCGGTTGGGGTAATGATAGACCCAGTTGGGGAGATATAGGACCCGGGTGGGGTAACTCAGGACCCGGGTGGGGAGATTTAGGACCCGGTTGGGGAGATATAGGACCCGGGTGGGGTAACTCAGGACCCGGGTAGGGAGATTTAGGACCCGGTTGGGGAGATTACGGACCCGGTTGGGGTAATGATAGACCCGGTTGGGGTAACTCAGGATCCGGGTGGGGAGTTATAGGACCCGGGTGGGGTAACTCTAGACCCGGGTGGGGAGATTTAGGACCCGGGTGGGGAGATTTAGGACCCGGTTGGGGAGATATAGGACCCGGGCGGGGTAACTCTCGATCCGGGTGGGGAGATTTAGGACCCGGGTGGGGTAATGAGAGACCCGGTTGGGGTAATTCAGGATCCGGATGGGGAGATATAGGACCCGGTTGGGGAGATTTAGGACCCGGGTGGGGTAATGAGAGACCCGGTTGGGGTAATGATAGACCCGGTTGGGGAGATATAGGACCCGGGTGGGGTAACTCTCGATCCGGGTGGGGAGATTTAGGACCCGGGTGGGGTAATGAGAGACCCGGTTGGGGTAACTCTAGACCCAGGTGGGGTAACTCAGGACCCGGGTGGGGAGATTTAGGACCCAGTTGGGGAAATTTAGGACCCGGGTGGGGTAACTCTAGACCCGGGTGGGGAGATTTAGGACCCAGTTGGGGAGATTAAGGACCCGGTTGGGGAGATTAAGGACCCGGGTGGAGACTCAGGACCCGGTTGGGGAGATTTAGGACCCGGTTGGGGAGATTTAGGACCCGGTTGGGGAGATTTAGGACCCGGGTGGGGAGACTCAGGACCGGGTTGGGGAGATTTAGGACCCGGGTGGGGTAATGAGAGACCCGGTTGGGGAGATATAGGACCCGGTTGGGGAGATATAGGACCCGGTTGGGGTGATTTAGGACCCGGTTGGGGAGATTTAGGACCCGGGTGGGGTAACTCTAGACCCGGGTGGGGAGATTTAGGACCCGTGTGGGGAGATTTAGGACCCGGCTGGGGTAATGAGAGACCCGGTTGGGGTAATGATAGACCCAGTTGGGGAGATACAGGACCCGGGTGGGGAGACTCAGGACCCGGTTGGGGAGATTAAGGACCCGGGTGGGGTGATACAAGACCCGGGTGGGGTAATGAGAGACCCGGGTGGGGTAATGAGAGACCCGGTTGGGGTAACTCAGGATCCGGGTGGGGTAACTCTAGACCCGGGTGGGGTGATACAGGACATGGGTGGGGAGACGCAGGACCCGGGTGGGGATGTCCCCACCACAGTATCTCCCCACCCGGGTCGAGTATGTACTCGACCCGGGTGGGGAGTTACTGGACCCGTGTGGGGTAACTCAGGACCCGGGTGGGGAGATGTAGGACCCGGGTGGGGAGATTAAGGACCCGGGTGGGGTAATGAGAGACCCGGGTGGAGAGATACAGGACCCGGGTGGGGTAACTCTAGACCCGGGTGGGGAGATACAGGACCCGGGTGGGGTAATGAGTGTGTGTGTAGTTTCTGATACCCTAGATACAAGTTACGGACTCAGGGGTCAGTTACTATGAGATGATGTAGTGAATGATTATGTTATGTTAATAGTATAGTATAGATAAATGAACTCACTTGGTGGTAAACGGGCATGTATCACACTTGTATGTGATGGCCTGTCCTGAGTGAGTGTTACAGTAATGCTCGAGTAGGTGTTGGCGGGACAGGCGGATTTCAGCGCAGATTTTGCATTTGTACCTGTAGATAATGTTAGGTATTTAAAAGTATTATTTGCATGCTTACAACGTTATACACCCCTATTTTGAATTCGAGATACTTAATCACACAGCTAATGTAAACGACGGGTGACAATATAATAGTGAAGTTAGTTTTTATCTTTTGCTTTTATTTAAAAAGTTATGATAAGTCAAAGTTTTTAAAAATCCCTAAATAAAAATTTTAGCTTTGGCAGATTATGTGTCAGAATTGGGCAGATTTCAAGGAAACCTTCAATAACCCGTATCAATACCGTAATCATAATTGTAGTATTTACCGACTTCGAGATTAACTCATTAAGTGCAATTTTTTTAATAAGTTTTTGTAAGTAACATGTTTTTAACATTGATTGTACTTTTTATTGCGTAAGCGACAAAAAAATCAAGCAAAAAAACATTTGCACACTTAAAATAGAGTTTTTATTTATTAATACCTATAGTTCATTCATTTGGCCGTGAGACAAAATGTAAACAAAGAAATACTGGTTGTCAAACTTTTAGCTCTTTTAGGCGAAAAATATATTGTTTTTTTAGAGTTATAAATATGAAAATAAAATAAGACTAAGTAGGCATCTTTGATAAGTCGTCTATAAGTAATTTAGTTTAGTGTAAAAATCAATAAAAAGGTAATAAACAGGATGAGTTGAGTACAAGAAAAAACAATTCATGTAAGTACTTACCTGAATTGTTTTACTACAAAATAAATAAACAACTATTTATTGGTGATCCTCAGAAGAAGAAGAGCTCCAACATGGATTTTCCTTTTTTTCTATTACAAATCGGTAAACGGAGGCTCGTGAAGTCGTTATATACAATAAAAATTTTGTAGGGATACGAATCTTTGGCCAAGTCTCTTCTACGTATTTAAATATATTAATAACACCTTGGTGTATGTTTGGATCTTCGGCGAAGTAAAAGTGCAAGCGCTGTTTGTACCAGGTACACTTATTTTCATCAAATCAACGTTCAGATAACAGAAATTTAACGATAACTGAATATAAAACATAATACAATAATTACTTTAAACAAAGAATTATCAAAAATTTACAATATACTTTACTATATAATCGGGAAGAAAACACTCACGTCAACAAGTTGATCAAGAGTAAAAATGACGGGTACAATCCGGCTAAATACGAAAACTATTAATTTTACTTTCATTACTTACAATGACTGTTCAACTTCATTTAGTAGTATTAAAATGTATCCATAGTTTGAGATTCACAGCATTTTTAGGTTTTAGTAATGTCAATTATCATCGTCATTACTATTACTACCTTTGATGAAGAATTGGTTTCGCTGTGTTTGGTAGGTATCGCCGACGTAGTCAAATGCGGCAACAAATACTACACGTACATACCCGGCGTATCCAAGCCAGTCACACTGCAAGCTGTCTGTGAGGCGTATGTTCCTAATGTTTTATTAAATTTTGAACATAATACGTAGTAAAATGTCAGTTTGCGTGGTGAAACTGTGTAAAAATAATACTTCAAGAAACAAATTTCGTGTAATCATCAAAAACAGTATACAACAAAGTAGCTTTTTATGTCCCTATGTCCTGATGGCCCTATGTATGTATGCTTAGATCTTTATAACTACGCAACGGATTTTGATGCGGTTTACTTTAATAGATAGAGTGATTCAGTGGGAAGGTCTTAGCATATTTTATCCCCATATTCTTACGGGAACGAGAACTACGAGGGTGAAACCGCAGGGCGCCGCTAGTCTATATATATAAAAATGAAACCCGTTTGCCGTTATCACGTCATAACTTAGAGACTAGACCGATTTGGCTTTTCCTTTTGTAGTTTTCTAAGACTCTGTAGAATGTTCTTACGCAAAAAAAATAAGAAAATATCTCAGTTAGATTATAAAAAAATACATTTAATTTTGCATATTTTAAAAAACGCGCGTAACGTATGTCAATCATTTGATTCGGGCTGTTGTATATACTTCGACAAAAAATCTCCGAGACGCATTATCAGTATTTCATTAAATTTCCAGGTATTTTATGGCCAAAGTGTCTTATTCCCTACCAATTGCTCAAAGGTAGTGATTTCCAGTTTCCAATATTTCTACGCTGTTGCAAGCGCCATGATCACGGATGAACTGAACTGTTCATCCGTGATCATAATAGTTACTCGCTGGCAGTGTGAACATGCGAGTGACTATTAATAATATATGTATCTCATCAGGTATCGCGGTATCTAACCAATCTTTCATCTATGGTTACTAAATAGTACTTATAAAACAAAGTCGCTGTCGCTGTCTGTCCGTCCCTATGTATGCTTAAATCTTTAAAACTACGCAACGGATTTTGAAGCGGTTTTTTTAATAGAGTGATACCAGAGGATAGTTTATATGTATAATACATGCATGATATTGTAGAGAAACACCGATAAATCTAGGGGTTTCTAATGTGATGTCGTAAAAAACACATTTTTTGCGCTTACATTGCAAAAGTATTTAATCTAAAAGACATTTGCCTTTTACATGATTTGATTTCAATAAGTATCTTAGAAGATATCTTAGTTTTAAAATAACATTACAGCAAAATTATGATCAAGGCCACAGATTACTAAATAGTTACTACGACAAGGCGACCCGGCTAGTGCACGGCGGCACAGAATAACTATTTTTTCACCTTCTACATAAATGAAGTCGCGTGTTAAAAAAATTATTACACGCGAACGAAGTTGAGGGCTAAAGCTAGTATGTTATATATTCTATATTTCAAAGATTAATTAAATATCAAGTAGTCAGTAGGGAGTAGTCTATGTATTATTGATACAATATGACATACAAAATAACCTTTTTCATGGTTTGTTTACATTTTGTCTCACGGCCAAATGAATGGATTATAGAAAAAAAGTTATGGCATGCTTTTGGCATTTTCTGGTGTTAGGTTTGGTAGATTTTTAGTCAGTCTCGGGCAGATTCGCGATTTTTGAGATGGTCACCCTGGTATGAGCGCGAATGGACGCACACGCACCTACAATTGGTTGAGCCTATAGCTATAGCCTTCCTCGATAAATGGGCTATCTAACATAAAGGGCCAATTTATTAATTTATGTAATGTGTGCCTTATGCTGTGGAGTTAAGGTTGAATTTGTTATGCTTCGATACGCTTCGATCGCTAGTATAAATACCCTTAAAATCTTTCAATTTGGACCAGTAATTCCCTTAATTACCGCGTTCAACCAAACAAACTATTCTATTAATATCAGTATGGGGGCGTCCATTAATTACGTGAGGTGTTCTAGGGGGGGAGGGGGTCAAGCTAAATTTTTCCAAATCTCACTTAGGGGGGATATAAATTAATATAATATAATATATTTAACTTATAATATAAAAAAATAAAATAATTTTTGTTTGATATTTTTTTTTTGTTTAATTGATTGGTGATTGTAATTTTGAATTACGTTAATATTCTAAGTATATTTACCTGGTGGTATGTGACTTTATATGCCCTCTTAAAGAAACGGCGCTTGGACACCTTTGGGTACACATTTCACAGACGAAATTGCCATTTTCCTGGAAAACACAAGTAAATACACATCAAATAAAGTATTTGCTTTCCGCTCGGATTTCGGTTGTATGGTATTCGGTAATAAAAAAAAATAAAAAACTACCCTCACCTTCTTCTTAGCGTGTCGACTCATATTTTTGAGGACCAGAACTCGGCCACCGATATGGCACTATCAGTGGCCTTGTATCCTCACTTTAACTCCGTAGTTACGGTGAGGGTACTTTTTTTTAATGGGCAACAATGGCGAATAACGAAAAATGCTAAAAAGCGTTGATAGAAATCGAAACGGCATAGATTTTTGAAAAATCAATAATCCTGGTCAAGAATCGAACCAGTTATTAGGTATAGCACGGTCGTAATTCACATGAAATCTCGTACGTTGACCTGTAGCTATCTATCTCTGTCGCACCTGCGTACATTATAATGCGTTCTGCTCGCCATTGCATCCGTGCGAGCGGGACGCATTATAATTTACGCAGGTGCGACAGAGATAGATAGCTACAGGTCAACGTACGATATTTTCTGTGAATTACGACCGTGTTTTAGCAGTTCCCCTAAATCTTAGTGTAACAAAACAGGAAACAAACCTGCGAATGCTTCTCCATATGGTTTCTCAGTACCTCTTCGAAATTAAATCCTTTTACACATTTTTCACATTTGTATGGATATCTTTGATATAACTCAGTTTTAGATTTATCCTCCATTTCTTTGATAACCTGAAAATAAAATATGTATCAAGTGACAAAGACAAAACATGTAAGTACTCGAAACGTTACTTGAAGATGGTGAAATAGGCTCTTAGCCACACAAAACTTATTCACAATATAGGTAATTTAATGCACACTAAGTGTCAGTCGGTGGTCGGGGGGGGGGCACCACAACACATAGGGATAGGGGCCCCCAGGGCCGTAGCTATGCTTAAAATGACAAATGCCCTACCTTGTTGAACATTGAACATAGCGAGCTCAGTGTTAGCTGGTTTTTCCTCGTCAAATACCGCTCTACAGCTACAGCCCTGGGGGAAGGCTTGGATTGCTTAGGGTTAGGGCATCATGAAGTCTTAATCCGTCACTGTAGTTACCTGTTCTTTAGTCAATTTAATAACAACGTACTCGTCCGTCTCCTGGACCATTCGCGAGCTGAACCCTTCAGGCAGGTCTCGCTTCTCTTTCTTACGTTTCACTTTAGTACCATTTCTGTTTTTTGTCTCTTTCGTGTCTTTGGAACTGGACCGTTTCTGAAATAAATGCGTATTTTATCACTATCACTACATGGTATAAAACAAAGTCGCTTTCTCTGTCCCTATGTATGCTTAGATCTTTAAAACTACGCAACGGATTTTGATGCGGTTGTTTTAATAGATAGAGTGATTCAGTGGGAAGGTTTTTAGCGTAATTTTATCCCCATATTCCGACGGGAACGGGAACTACGCGGGTGAAACCTACCTGAATCACACAAATAAAAGCGAAAGTTTGTGAGTGTGTATGTTTGTTCTTCATGTCTAAACGGCTGGAGCCATTTATATGAAATTAACATAACATAACATTCATTTAACATTCACTCCATCATCTCATTACAGTAACTGACCCCTAAGTTCGTAACTAGTATCTAGGGTATCAGAAACTACGCACACACTCATTCACACACACACACACACAGACGAGACAAACATTTGTGGTTCACACAAAAATTTACCCCGCGCGGGAATCGGACCCGCAACCTTACGGATGGCAGTCCGGCATGGTGACCACTCTGCCATCGAGGTCGTCCAATTTGGTACAGATGTCCCTTATAACTAGGAATTACACATAGGATACTTTTTATCCCAAAAAAATCCTACGGGATAAGGTTGCGCGCGGGTAAAACCACATACAGTAATAATATACACACACACTTACCAAATAAAATTAGTGTGAGTTCCACAAAAAAACTAAATAAATATAAAGAACTCACCCGTTTCCTCTTATTTTTCTTTTTATATCTTTTCATATTATCTTTACTCAGCAAATGTAGAGGTTTTTCATCATCATCATCATCACCATTTAAACCGATTACAAAATCATCATTGAAGTCATCAGTCATATCATTTAAGTCACTTTTTATATCAATTGTGATATGATTGTTATCATAAATTATTCCATTGTTATCATAATTGATTCCATTGTTATCATTAATGATATGATTGTTATCATAAATGATGAAAGAATCATTTGATATATCATTTTCGTCAGATGATTGTATGCTAATGATGTTTATTATAGATTTATTTAAATTTTGGGTTTTATTGAAGTTTTTTAATGTATGATTTGGATGTGTATTCTGTAAATATAAAAATAATCTATTAAAATTGTAATAACATTAAATTATAAATTTAAAAAACCCCCAACACAATTACTTTCAAATCCCCATAACTTTTAAACGGATCAACCGATTTTCATCAAACATGTCTAAGAACACTCGCACGTAAAGGGCTTCACACACAGCAGCTATAATGTATATTAATGTACATTACATCCCGGGATTATAGATACAGATTCGAAGATGTAAAAATATACATTATAGCTGTCGTGTGTGGTCTCCTGACGATTTCTATGGAAAGATGTAATGAGATGTATCGTGCTATAATGTACATCTTTACATTATAGCTGCTGTGTGTGAAGCCCTTAAGTCCCATTTAATACAAAAAAACTAAATTGAAATCGGTTCATCAGTTCGGGAGCTAGGATGCCAAAGACAGACAGATACACACACCCACACAGACACGTCAAACTTATAACACCCCTCTTTTTGCGTCGGGGGTTAAAAAGGAATGATTTAATTGTTTATTTGTTACTATTTAACTTAAAAACTACTGAACCAATTTCAAAAATACTTTCTAATGCAAAACTATATTATCAACAAGTGACATGAGCTATATTTATCCTTGAATTCTCATGGGAATGAAAGAAACTACAAGGCACTGTTGGTACACAATACAGTGAAACCTGGTTAAGTGAGACTCCAAGGAACCTGCAATGTCATTGCACTTATAGAGGTATTCCACTTACCCAGTGTTTCAGATATCCAGGTATAAATTAATATCTGTCTCATTTACAGAGGGTTCCATTGATAGAAGTGATATACGATAAGTGATATAGTGGGTAGGATTAGAATGAGTAAACCAACAAAACGATATTATCTCAGTTACAGAGGTTTATACGTATAAAATTCACTCGCTGTCTTAGTTATAGAGGTAACTGATGATAAATCGAAAGAATAAATCCCAGATATAGAGGTTACCTCATCCCACTAACAGAGGTAATTTAGTGCCAAAGTGTTGGGACTTTAGCATGAGTTCCAGTTATGGAGGTTTCTCACTTATCCAGGTCCCACTTAACCAAGTTTCACTGTATATGCAAATATACAAGTAACGAACTTAGGGGTCAGTTACTATAATGAGATGACGGAGTGAATGATTATGTTAACTATCAATGAAGCTTGGGTTCAATTCTTGGTTCAAGCAATACATTTTTTGATATTTTGTAAAGCTCTGCTCTTTCTATAATTTTATCTACATACAAAAGCTTACCATAAAAAAGCTATCTTTCAATATTTGGTTGACCGTTTGACACTGCTTTTTGAATTTATCCAATTTTCTTAAATACCAATTACAATGTATACATACATACATATTGTATTCATTAGTTATTGCCTGGAATTTTAATAAAAATAAAAAAATTATTTTAATTTTAATAAAAATAATATTTGTTTAGTAAAACATAATATTTTTATTCATTTATGAATCAAATATTTTTAGTTTTTGGCGACAATTTAGCCATCTATGTAATCTCTATGTTCTCCATTTATCTAGGAAGACTAGCCTTCGATAAATATAAAAAATATAAATTACATCGAATAAACAGTTCCTGAGATTAGTGCGTTCAACCAAACAAATTCTTTATATTCGTGTAAATAGGTATATTTGTAGAGATTGCGTATTAATACCCAGTTCAGTATTGAGCTACTGTTAAGGATTTTTTAAGGACAAATATCTTAAATTTAAATTTATAAAATTTCGTTTCATAAATAAAAATAAACAAAACATACCGTTTCAAGGAAATTTCTATACAGGTTTTCGTGTTCATAGGACATGGGATTCACGTCAATATTAGTTTCTAGACAACATCGACATATTTTGAAGCGATTAACATTATTAGTTACAACGTTTTCATTCATTATTTTAGTAAAATTACGTTTTAAAATATAGAAATTAGCTCCAACTTTTGTATTGATTGATTTGACAGACGTCATAGAGGCCATAGAGTACAGACGGTCAAACAAAAGTAATCTGTCAAAATGTATAGTGTGGTCAACAAACAAATGTTATACAACATTTTTAGTCGATTAATAGACAATCAATCGATTATTGTGTTATTATATCGATGACTAAGCCCACGGAATTGAGAACTATCTCTCTCTTCGTGAGAAAGCCAGGAGCCCAAGCAGACTCTGGCACTGCTGCGCAGGCCGCTAATACAGCCCCAATTTGATCCAAGGGAGACCGGTCACCTTCGAGGCTGCGTTCGTCCTCGCAGGTTCCTCACTGTATTAGAGCTATAGGGTCTCACACCGCTATCGCTATTGTGAGGATCAAGAGTTAGCCAAGGGTAGATGAGTGAGACTTGGGCAAAGTCAGAGCCCAATGGATATCGGAGTAGAAAAGGAAACTCATCATCATCAACAGCCTGTATTTGTCCACTGCTGGACATAGGCCTCTGCCAACTCGCGCCAAAGCTCTTTCTCCATAAAGGAAGCTCGACCATCAAAATTTTACATACCGACTGGATGAGAGACGGGGTGGTGTAGACACCCTAAGAACTATTGAGGCAATCCGCCTAGTGCAAGGGAAAAATTGTAATACATATGGTTTTGTTGTTTTACTTCCAGATACAGGCCTCCCCCAAATCCCTGTTCCGAGCCAGCTCTCTCCAATCCTGTAACCCCCTCTCAAGGTCTTGCGTCTATCCGTCCAATCCCATTTCAGCTTTAATTGCTACTAACATCTGTGATGCATGTTCCAAGCAGGAGAGAGCAATTCCAACGCTCCCATCTTTTAGATTGTCTTAATTTCTCGCAGTTTCATGGTAAGTATATAAGCAAGCACCAAGCAGTCAGTCGAGGTAGATATCCAGAGTGCCTAGTGAGTTATTTTCGAAAAGTAAGCGTTACGATAACGCAGATTTGTATGGGATTGAATGTAAATTCGTACTCGTCTTTTGTTTTTCGAACTAGCTGTCCCGATGTCTCGGTATTCACCCACGTAAATCCCAATCCCGTAGGAATTTTGGGATGAAAAGCCTATACTGATAGGCTTTTCTTTGTAGGAGTGTGCAGAATTCCTCACGATGTTTTCCTTACGGTGAAGGAAAATATCTTGAGGATAATCGTAATCAAGGAACTAACACAAAAAATAAAACACAAGAAACCGTTATAAAACTTTATTGTTTTTTTACTTCTTAGGGGCTGGTTTCTCCTTCTTAGGCGCCTTCGTTTTGGGTGGTGGTGGAGGCGTCTTCTTGGCTGCTGGCTTCTTGGGCTTCTTAGCTAACGCAGCCTTGATACCCTTTCCTCTCTTTTCGCGCAACTTCTGTGCCTTAACCGCGGGGTCGGTTTCAGGCAATTTGATCTGAAAGTTGGTTATTTTTTACATGTTTTGAAGGGTAAAATTGGTGATTTTGTGCGTGGAGGTAAGATCAGTGAATTGTCAACGTGTATGGGTAATCATGGTTGGTCATAACCCAATGCTCTGATAGAGAGTATCATCATTTAATTGTTATCGAAAGGTTCTGTGCTTCGGAGGGCACGCAAAATAGGTCCTTTTTTGACGACTCCCAGGCAACGCTTTCCGTTACAGTATACATAGGATTAGTAACATTATCTTCTTTGGTTTAACCAAAGAATGTTGCATTGCCTTCTGGGTAGTGAATGATGGCAGTTGCTTCAAACAAAATACTGACATTCCGCCGATTTTGGTTTATCGAAAAATCGACCCCAATTAGACATGGGATAAAGGTTCAGAAGAAAAATATTCCTTCACGTAGTTATTAAAAACTAACCACAATTAAAAATGGCATAAATATTACGAAGAGGTTTTTTATGCTATAGAGGGCAAAGAGGCTAACAGGTCACCTAATGGTAAGTGTCTACCGTCGTCCAAGGACATTGGTAGCTCAAGAGTCACAAGATTTTGCCGGCCTTTGAAGTGGGAGTACCCTCGTTTCTCTACAGCTAATTTTCCTACACTTATTAAGTAGTTTATTACTAAGTTCCACTTACACCACGCTTCTCAGCCAGAGCAAGGGCCTTCAAGTTATTCCTCCTTTGCTGGTCAAGCACCGCTTTCCTTCTGAGCACAGCCGAGAACGGGTTCAACCTCAGCATAGCGCGCGTGTTGGTGATCGGGTTGAGCTTGCGCGTCGCACGGACCACGCGTTTGCTGTAATAGATATTATAGGTTAGTTGAGGTACGGAGTTGGTTTGTATGTTGGTGGTGTAAGATTACGGTCAGTTAGTGTCAACGTGGTTGAGTAATCATTGTTTATCATAACCCAATGCTCTGTAGAGTTGTATCATCATTTTAGGAATGTCCATTTTGAGATCATAATCAAATGGTTCATTGCTAGAAACTATAAGAATAGTAGTGTGACGGAAAAATATGTTTTTCTTTGAAAAATTGGCCAGGATTCATACTTATTATATAAATCCTTACTAATATTATAAATTTCTGTAGTTATATAATAATTATATGATAATAGCTGTGCCCTGCGGTTTCACCCGCATAGTTTCCGATCCCATGGGAATTTTGGGATGAAGCATAGTCCTTCCCCGGACCATAAGCTACCCCTGTACCAAATTTCAAGTAAATCGGTTCAGTAGTGTAATCGTCAAAAGGAAACAGACAGACAGAGTTACTTTCGCATTTATAATATTAGTTAGAAATACAATTATTATTTAAACAGTCCACTTTCTATCATTTAAAGTCCCAATTAGGACACTTAACAGTAGATCCTACTTACTTGGGCGCACGTAGGACCTTGCGGATCTCGTCCGACTTGAGCAGACGGCTGAGGTCGGTGTTGGCCATCTTGGGCTGCGGCAGGTTGAAGTTCTTCTTCTCCTTGGATGGGGTCTTCCATGAGCCGAATAAGGCATCTGTTTGAAGAATTATTGTGGTTGAGAAGATTGGGTATGAAGTTCATGGCTATTCTCCAAACATGATTCATGATTGAGATCACCAACACGCAACACAAGCGTGGTGCTTACGCCTGCTATGTCTTACTGTACTAATAACTAAATTAACTTATCATAATCATTCACTCCATCATCTCATTACAGTATCTGACCCCTAACTAAATTCGTCACTTGTATGTAGAGTATCAGAAACTACGCACACACTCATTCACACCCGAGAAACCGTGAAAAAAATCGTAATTTACAAAATAATGTGTATTTATTTTATAAATGTCAGCCTCATGTCGACACACCATCCCCGCAGTGACAGAGGCGATGTTTCCTTTGGGCGTTTTCACTATACCCCGAACTATCGTGACCCCTCGCGCATAAAGGCGCGGGAGTAAGGCGTAGGGGGTTTTTAAATCTAAGAAATATATGGTTTGTATGTATGTTTGTTTTTAATTCACCCACCTTCAAATGGTTGAATGGATTTGTATGAAAATCGGCACACAAACAGCTTATTGCCTGGACACAGAATACTTTGACGACCCAAAGTAGAGTGGTCGCTGGTAGCCAAACCAGACTGCTAAACTAAGAATTGCAGGTTTGATTCCCGTAAGAAGTAAACATTTGTGTGATCCACAATTCATTATCTGGGTGTGAATATGAATATGTGTGTGTGCGTGGTTTCTAATACCCTAGAATGAAGGGTATCAAAAATTATGCGTATTTATCTAGGGCCTAGACACAGGAATAAACGTAAGCGTCTATGAGTAATTAATCGCATCCCAAAATTCTTACAGTATCTTAGGCCCTATTTCACGACGTTCAAGTAAAGTAACTCACCAAGTAAAGTTAGTTTGTCTCTTTCTTTATATCAACTGACAAAGACAAAACGAGTAGGTACTCGGAACGTTACTTGAAGATGATGAAATAGGTCCTTAGTGATCAAAATGTCCTTACCAAGCCTGTCAAAGGCAGACTGAGTCCAGATGATGAATCTGCCGACGTGACCTCCGGGAGCCAGCTTCAGGAGGTTCAGCTTGTCAACGTTCAGCATCTCCACACCGGGGATGTTGCGGAATGCTTTGGTTAGACCCTGAGGAGAAAGATACATTGGATTTAGTAATACAGTCTATGAGAGGGGAACATACATTTGTAGGAGGTCTGTTTGTGACATATTTTCTAGAGAGGAAAGTACTTGGAGAACACACATTTGTAGGAGGTCTGTTTGTGACATATTTACTAGAGAGGAAAATACCAGGAGAACATACATTTGTAGGAGGTCTGTTTATGACATATTTACTAGAGAGGAAAGTATTAGAACATACATTTGTAGGAAGTCTGTCTGTGACATATTTATTAGAGGAAAGTACTAGGAGAACATACATTTGTAGGAGGTCTGTTTGTGACATATTTATTAGAGGAAAGTACCAGGAGAACATACATTTGTAGGAGGTCTGTTTGTGACATATTTACTAGAGAGGAAAGTACCAGGAGAACATACATTTGTAGGTAATAATTACCTGGTCTTTGTGGTAGATGATGAGAGGCCCCTTGCGTTGGACGCGTCTGCGGTTGCGCATCTTACCCTTACCGGCGCGCAGTCTTTGCGATTTGTATACCTGTAGGAGAAATAATTTGATGTTATTTGTGAATTATCTTCTGAGGAAATTTAGGAATAACATTAAATTAAAAAACCCCCAACACAATTACTTTCAAACCCCCAACATGTCTAAGAACACTCGCACGTAAGTCCCCTTTAATACAAAAAAAACTAAATTGAAATCGGTTCATCCGTTCGGGAGCTATGATGCCGCAGACAGACAGATACACACACACAGACACGTCAAACTTATAACCCCTCTTTTTGCGTCGGGAGTTAAAAAGGAAGGTTGACTGGTTTAAAATCATAGTGATTTTTGTAATTTTTATGCGTAAGAGCTGTTTTTTGATGAGTTCAGTTTGGTAAAGCTGAAGATTTGATATTTGAAGTTTTTGTATTTATAACCTTGACGAAGGTCACACAACATTAACTTAACCCATTTTATATAAGAATAATCATCAAAACTATGCAATTTATACTGGATAATACAATTTAAGACTAATTCAAGTTAAGTTTGAACCCCTCAGTGGGGACATTGAGCTGATGATGATATTACATAGCATAGACAATAAATGTCTCCAAAGTTCTATATCACAATAAAAAATAATTATAATGATTGTTGTCTTTGGATGATCATTATTTGTACTGATTTTAAATACAGAATATGAAAATTCTGTAATATTAACATAGATTTATTCAGTACATTTACTAATAGCTGCACCTCGCGGTTTCACCCGCGTAGTTTCTGCTTTTTTAGACGGACAGACTTCACTATGTAGTGAAGTTATTATGTGTGATCCATAAATGTTTATCTCAGTGTGTGTATGAATGTGTATCTGTATTGCGTAGCTTACATTACAGATTGCAGGTATCGACTCGGGAACTACGTGGGTGAAACCGTGGGGCGCTGCTAGTTTTATGTTAAAGGTAATGAACATAGTTGGTGTTTACCTTGAGGACATCAGACCAGGCCTTGATGCGTCTCAGGAAGATGACGGCCTGCTTGGTCTTGTTGATCTCTTGGACCTTGTCCGACACCACCAGGGGGAGCTCGGGCACCTTCTCGATGATGTGTCCTGGGTAAATAATATAATACATAAAATATTAGAAGGATGAACTACTAACTAGCATCCTTCACTTTTTATTGTGAAACGAAATATGAGATTGATATCACCAAAGTTTTTCATGTTTTAGTAGAAATAAAGTTACTTTAAAAATTTTCACACAGTAAAGAGATGGCGTAGCCCCCAAATGATTAAGCTGGCTAATTTTGATTCATTGCATTTTACTGTATTTATGTTCGAGTTTACTCAATACATATGGTATTTAAGATTCTCTGAGTTCTGAAAGTTGAATATGGCAACATCTCTCAAGTAAGTTTATATGTAAAAAAAATACATACATATATTAGGAAGTAATTATTAGATAAATAATGTAGTGTAAACTATGCACCCGTCCTAGCTATGTTAGCAAGTCCAGAACGCCTGTCAACACGTCAATGTAGCACTAACTCCGCAGTGACACCCAGCGGCACGAGGCCTTGCTCGGTGTGGACATTTAGTGCATAAAGTCTAACGGTCTTACCACAAAACGAAGTCTAAATTTAAAACACATTTTAAAACGATTTTTACAAAAAATTGTACCATAAATCGATGTCTACCTCTAAAATTGGTTTAGGCAGTGTTTGAAATGACAGTCTACCTAAAAACTCTGATGCCCTTGTTTAAAGCTATTTCTAAAATGGCCGCCTGAATTTGTATCAGCTGATTTGAAACGTCAACGTGATTTTATATCGATTATGATATTATGACCTCTTTAGTTTGTTATTCAACCTCTTTGCTATATTGTTACTACAAGGTGGCGCTTGATGGCGCTAGTGCACAAACTCCAAAACGGCGAGAATATGAAAAGATGTAAAAAAACTATTCGAAACGTATTAATGTAATTATATTCTAATGAAAGAACTGCATTGTGTCATTGAATTCAATTTATTTATTTAGACAATAAGTACATTATATTCTAAGAGAGACCCCTCTCGAGATCCTACCTCCCGTGCTAGTTACAAACTGTGTTACGGTAAGGTAAGGCCTCTCAAACCACGCGCACATATAAAATCATTCAAATATATGAGGAACATGTCCGTGTACTTCGTCGGTACTTGAAGTAAACGATACGGTGCAGGTAGGCTCCACAACACGTAAGGTGACCTCTGTTGCTGTAGCAGGGGCGATACCACGTCGGTTACGGGACGGATACGGTCGACGTTTCCTCTCCACCAGGGTGAAGCCATCCACGTCGCCTTTCTCTGCTGCACTGACTGCTGTTCGCTGTTTCTTCGGTGCAGCTACGCTCTTAACCTCAATAGTACGCACCAGATGAGGCTTGTTGGGTAGCTCACGTTACTCGCCTTTGTTGATAGTAGTGACAAAATGATTATTCTGCCGAACATTGAGGCAGTTGTTGCGGCACGACACGACTGGTCATGTTTTCGGTACAAACGCAACGCAACGGTACAAATCCATTAATTGCTACTCTGCAAGTTTTAACTATTTAAAATTGTACGAAAATATAAAATTAAACACAACTTCGATTGAATAGTCACACATGACATAAGTCAGTCAGACAACGTCGATCAACAGTCAATTCAAAAAACGTTCCTTTACGGATTAAACGATCTTTGAGAATGAAAATATCAAGTAATTAGTTCAATGTTTCTTCAATCAACAATTATCTTTATAGACAATAATACTTTTAAAAATAAATTATATCAATTAATAACTTAATTCAATAATTATTATCAACATTTGAGATACATTTGTTTATGTTGTACTCAACTTGTCCTGCATATAACGTAACGCGTTTATGTATTGCCATACGTATTTTATTAAAACCAGAGAGAAACAGTATCGTGATCCTTATTCTATGAGTAAAACCATTTTTCTCAAGACAAGAGCAAAACAACGATTTGTGGTAAGAAAAATTCAAACACGGTCTAAAATGCCAAAATCGTGTTTGACTGAAGAGTGGTCTAAAGAGTGTTTAAACATCGATTTATGGTAAGACGGTATAATTTTATACCCTGCCTACACCCTTATTATCTGTCGCAAAATTCCCACGGGATTGGAATTTATGGGAGAACAGCAAAGCGACAAAATTTCGACAAGATGGCCGATTTAGCTGTCGTCTGTGTGGACTATGTATATCTGTGTAATTTTATCTCAGTTTCAGGCTGGAGGCCACATTTTAGCTAATCCTGACGAAATATGGCACAAATGTGTGTGCCGATTTAAAATATCTACTTTCTTCGATTGACAATAAAATTGGGGAAGAAAAATTGATAATTATTTGTTGTTTGCGAGGTCTCCTGTCAACAGAAGGGATTTCCAAATTGGGTTCCGAAGGTATTTGGTTGACCCCTACATGACCATTAGTAAACAGTATATTACCTCTAGCTTGCACCAAAGCAGGTACGCCGGTAGCGGCGACGGCGGCTGCGACAGCGGCACGGCGCTGACGTAGGTTCACGCGGCGATGCCAGCGCCTCCACGGCTTGGTGGGCGCGAACATGCGACCTCCACGGCACATGTTACCGAACGCTCCCTGGCCAGACCTGGGAAGAGGGGAAAATGTAAGATTAGATGGTGTGAACGCGTGTGTAATTGAGTTGGGTGATGAGTTTTGGTGTCTTTTCGATGTGGGTTGGGTTTGAGATCATTCACATGCGTTATTTACGCGTATATCTACCTCCTAAATGTAGTGAGAGAGAGAGAGAAAGAGAGAGAGGGAATCCTTTGCTCTGCATTAAGTGAAATCTAGGCTAGGAAGTAGGATACTCTCGATTTTATCCAGATTAATCTATTGCTACTATCAACAGCGAGAAGCGAGACAAAGTTATTGATTTGTAGATTAAAGGTTTTCAATCGATATTCTAGCACTCAATTCATAAAGTCAGAGCTGCCCGGGGTGTCTCGCCCTGGGCAGCAGGAGCTGAGCCACTACCTTTTGCTTTAATTAATATTACTGTATGTTTAATTTTCTTTTTTTGTATGAGTAAGCAATAAATGATTTTTATTTATTATTTATTTATTTATTAAACCCAAAAAGTAGCATTTGTGCAAGTATTATAAAATATGCATAATTATTAATATCACGTTTCTCAGTAGATTTTTTACTTAATTGTATAAATGTCAGCCACATGTCGACACACCATCCCCGCAGTGACAGAGGTGATGTTTCCTTTGGGCGTTTTCACTATACCCCGAACTATCGTGACCCCTCGCGCATAAAGGCGCGGGAGTAAGGCGTAGGGGGTTTTTATAAGTATTATAACCTAGACTTTTCATGCCTATTTAGACCTAGATTTTAATGTTTTATTTTGAATGTATTTCGGGATAAAAAGTATCCTATGTTCTTTCCCGGACCATAAGCTACCCCTGTACCAAATTTCAAGTCAATCGGTTCACTAGTTTAGCTGTGAAAAGGTAACAGACAGACAGAGTTACTTTCGCATTTATAATATTAGTAGGGATTTTTATTAAAAGTTATTACTAGCAGCATTATCTTGTGGCAGAATACAAGCACATACAAGGGACCCAAACTGGAAAGGTCTAGTTGTGGAAAACTGCCCGCTTACAAGTAATAATAAAGTCGAAGTTTTCCATATATTTGCATTAGTCCCAGCAGAACCGGGGACTGTCCTTGGATGCATTTTATAGTGTTACACAGGGATAGTCGCCGGACTGCGCATCCTTTACACAAGATTAAATATGTCAAAGGGCTTCCGTGTGTTGGCTTTGGCCCCATACTAGCCTTCCAAAAGACCGGGACTCCTTAATAGTACCGTGAATGGAAAATACATAACAATAATCATTGCGTAGTTTAAAGATCTGTGCTACAAACTATGGGAGTGCCTCTCGTTTACTTCACATCACACCTACGATAACGTGGCCTTAAAAAATAAGCATTGGCCTGTAAAACAGTGACGAGGGATAGGCGTTTTTGATAATTTATCGCCTTGAATATCTTTTCCCCACGCATGTTGGTGACCCCAAACCTTCCCCATGTTGGTAAATCCACTTACCTGTGGGTACCGCCACCGCGCACACGGGGGATACGCGCGACAGCACGACCGGTACCCCATGACTCAGCACTGGTTTGGTGACCTGCGGGTAATGACGTGGGTTAATGTTTGTATATGTACAACATATTTAAATTTCTTTCATTATTTGTATTGGTGGCAAAAAACGCAGCATAAACGTTTGTTTCTCAAAACATAGTTATAATGTTAGCTGCACAAGGGCCAAAACTCTTTTTTATTATAAATAACTGACGAATATTTTGGGTACTAGTGTTTTTTTTTTATATAGTGGGTAGTAAATAGGAACAAAACTTTATAATATTAAGATGACAATGTAGTGTAAACTATGCACCCGTCCTAGCTACGAGAGCAAGTCCAGAACGCCTGTCAACACGTCAATGTAGCACTAACTCCGCAGTGACACCCAGCGGCACGAGGCTATGCTCGGTGTGGACATTTAGTGCAGAAATAAATATAAAATTGTACATACTGAAATATTTACCAAATAACATAACATAACATATTCAGTACATCATCTCATTATAGTAACTGACCCCTAACTAAGTTCCAGACTTGTATCTAGGGTATCAGAAACTACGCACACACACATTCACACACACACCCAGACCGAGACAAACATTTGTGGTTCACACAAATATTCACCACGCACGGGAATCGAACCCCCAACCTTACGGATGGCAGTCCGGCATGGTGACCACTCTGCCATCAAGGTCTTCAAAAATGAAAATACTTTTCTCGGTTTTTCTTATAATTTTTTTTACAAAATAATAACTTGAATTTGAACCTAGGATCTCATACCTAGATATTAAAACCAATAATAAACATGGTAGCTTACTGAGACCCATTGTACTGTTTTTTCATAAAAATATTCATTAATTTTTTGTTACATTGCAGTTTTTCACTACCCACATTTCATCATTTTTGTGATGTAATATTTCAAAACTTTTTTATATTTAATAATTTTCAAAAAATTTGTTTTTTTTTTATTTGATAAACATGTACAAAAAAAATGTCACCAAATAGGACATGTTTGTCAGCATGTTTGTCGTTCTTCAATAAAGATAAAACTCTACTAACCGGCCTCCTTGCTAACGCAGTAAGGCTGGCGAGCGTTCTTGGCCATAGAAACGTGCACGCTGTTCACCAGGTCCGGCCTGATGGGGGCCTTGAACACGAATGGCAGCGGCAGAGAGGCATCCTTGATGGTCTCGCTCTTCTCCGAGTAGACCGACACTAGCGGTCGGGACACTGATAGACTCTGAACAAGAAAAGGAAATAAATGTAGAATCTAAAGATACAAAATAAATAAATAACAATATGTAATATGTTTTTTTTTTGTCTTTTAAAATGATATATAAATAAAACAGGGTATTTTTCTTCGTGCAAAATTGATGCAAAAATCGAACTGCTGAGAATTTCCTAAGTACAGTCACGGAATGAAAAGGTTTGTCACCTTAGAGTCAGTTTAAACTTGCACTAGTACTGCAAGAAACAATTATGCCAGCATACCAGTGCAAAAAACAGTGATGCTAACATTTAAATAAATAATATGACGTTTGCTATTGAATAAAGTTTTGCTTAATTTTTCTATCCTATTTATAAACACTGCCTTGTGCTCGTGGCACCTCTTTGATATTTTGCAAAGATGACATTGACCGTTTAACAATATTTTGATATGAGTTCACGAGACATTAAACGAATCAACATGAAAATTTACGAACCTTTTCATTCTGAGACTGTACAAGTATGGTTTTCTCAACCTATGTTTTGATTTCTTTTCAAACTTGTCTTGTATCTGGTTAACCATAATGTATTATCATATGTTACCAATTGTAATGCTGAATTGAAAATTGGCACAAAGTTATTCTAATGTAGCACTTCACTTAAAACCTACTAAAATTAAAATAATGTAGTGTAAACTATGCACCCGTCCTAGCTACGAGAGCAAGTCCAGAACGCCTGTCAACACGTCAATGTAGCACTAACTCCGCAGTGACACCCAGCGGCACGAGGCCTTGCTCGGTATGGACATTTAGTGCATAAAAATAATAATTTATTGTAACTAATATATTTAAAGATAGAAATCTTTAATCTGGATGGCACTTAGACACTAGCTTTTCTCTAAAAACCATGTCCTATTCCTATTTCTGATAATGACCAGTATTGGTTTATTAAGTCCTACATACACACAATGAATGTTTTTAAGTTAAATTATGTCTATGGTATCCTAATTATAAACAATGTAACATTAAAATCCACCTTAAAGAGGAATTCTATTAGGTTTAAAGTTAAAACCTTTAACTACAAAATTAAATGAAAGTAATTTATCAACAAATTTCACAATATTTGGTGGTATTTCACAAGTTTACTCGTCTTATTGACGCAATAGAATGATAATAAGACATTAACAACCAGTTTTCAATAAGATAAACTGTGGTAAATCACTAAAACATGTGTTTTATTAGAACATTACTGGAGTAAAAAATAAATCCGGAATAAGTTAACCTCAAAATTACACTCATAGAATTCATGTTATTTATCGATTTATTACTACTTTTAAAGCTTATTGAGACTAGTAAAAGTAGTTTAGAGTTCAAATAATGTGTTTATTTAAAGTAAACACCATCGGAAGAGTGTGATTACTACAGCCATGACAATGCTTGCCTTCGCTAGTAAACTTGGCGAATTACAGCCAGATTGTATCATTTACCGGTAAATTTGAGGTAATAGCAGACCATCACAGCATTAGCAAACGATATCGTGTAAAAAACTTACAGAAACTCAAGAATATCTTGAAAATAAGTCATCTTTGTAACCAAACACGTGTCTGAGATGCGGCATTATTTCCAACAAAATATCTCACTATCACATATTTTTAGGGTTTCACTTTATCCTTTGCGTTGATTTAAACACGTTTCTTTGATATTGAACTTACCATTTCGCTAAATAGCGAAGTTATTCCTCCAAAAACACACTAATAGCGGCGGTAAAGACCATCCGCCATGCCACGGAGGAGTGAAAAGACCGGAAATCAGCCAGAATATTTGGCAGTAAAAATTGACTGTTGCCAGAATAAAAAAATACTTAAACAGGATGTTGAATAAGTCATAGACAATAATTTTTCAACAGTTTATTTTTAACTTTTTCAAAATCAAAATAAAATCATGACAGTAATGGGAAATAATAACATTATTTTTGAGTTGAGTTTAGCAACCATTTGTGTGTTTAACTTTCAAGAAAATAGATGAGAAATATTATAATTTACAAAGCAATGTTCTGATGCTACAAGTTCAGGTACCTGTTCCGCCTATTCCTATGATTTTTATCACAATAAAAATCTCGTTACAATTTATATAATAGTCTCAAGTAATTTGAGTTTTAATTGAATTTACCCAAATACCCTTTTTAGTGGGTAGGCCCAGCCCTTCTGGCTGGGAGAGCCCTACATGCCCCGTGGGTCCTCCCAATATCGGCTCACGGTGGTATGCATTTCTATGCATTTTCACTGCGATAAAAAAAAAACCAAATACCCTGGGGTTCTTTGTTGGGCCCTATTTGTTTCTATAAATTCTATAATATAATAGTACTCGTAATGTAATAGTAGTAATTATTACTATCATCATCAATTAAAGAGCGGTACTCTCATGTGTGTAACAGATGCAACTCCCTCCACCTGCCCCTATCCTCCTTCACCTCCTTATACGACACAAAAGCTACCTTATCCTTTAGCTGACTCATGTAAAATTATTACTTTAAATAGATAGTTACTTATATGTACAACAATTATGGTTTATTCTTTACAGAGTACTTCTGAATAACGCAAAATGAACCCAAATACGAATGATCCTCAACAATCGAATCAAGATGCACCAGAAACACCAATTCAAGAGCAAGTCACACAAACAGCGGAAACGAATACACCAACTATCCCTATGCCATTGCCCTTCAATCCAGATTTTTTATCATCTAAGAAATCTTTAGTAATGAATAACCAAGGACCTTTAATAATTAAAGCGTCACCGCATATGCCTATCGTCAACCAACCACGAGCTTTCGCCAATCTGCCATCACCAAAATCTATAATGGAACCAAGTCAACCACCCTCATTATTTCTACAAGCCTTATCTAAAATTAACGAAAGTTCATTGAACACTGCTTTTGAAGCGATAAGAGGAAATAATAATCTTGAATATACGGATATATCTCCACCTGATTCTTTGACTAGTGCGCCGCCATCGTACTCGTTTGTTTTAAGGCAAATGGCTGCTCGTCGTAGGCCTAGGTTGATGGGAACATTCATACCTTCACCGTCGTTTGTGCAGCATACACCTCCTCCTAATTATGCGACAGCTTTCGACATTTATGTTGATCATGTGCCTGCACCTGCTACCAGAGTTTACAACTTTGGTTTTACATCAATGCCTGCATCGTGCCCCGAATGTGGTTATACAGGGATGACTGTTACTAGGAGTAAAATAACAATTTGTACGCATACGTGTGCGTTCCTACTGTGCGTTTTCTGTTGTTGGTTATGTGCACCATTACCTTACGTGTTGAAATCTTGTAAAGACGTTTATCATCATTGCAGAAATTGCAGGAGTTATCTAGGAATGTATTGTCCAACAAATCCTAATAGTGCTTACGTGTAGTTTCGTGTTTATTTAATAGATTTATCTTTAGTGTATTGTCATATTTTTTAAATATAAAATCGATCAAAGTGAGTTGGAGTTTTATTCATTGTTTCAAAGTATGTGTATTGGTTACTTTCGTGGACATAGGTTTACCACATGTTTGTACCTTTATTGATGAAAAGGTTTTTTGACTATCAAAGTACAATTCGAATACCCATACTAATAAAAATTTTGAAAAATATAGTGGTTAGCTAAGGATTAGCTATAAAATGGAAAAAAAATCCTAGCTTCATGATCTATGAAATTAAAAATAAATTATCAATAGACAAGGAAATATGGAATAGTGGACCTTATAATTTCAAGGTTAGGACTTTATTATTTTAAATTCTAATAATAAGCCAATTCCAAAGTAATTGATTTATTAAACTTTTATTTAATAATTATTTTAAAGAATTATCACTTAATTACTTAGATATTCATTATTAATTTAAACATGATTCGTAAACATTTAAGAACGTGAAAAAAATGTGATTTGGCATTTTGATGCGTTCATAATTTTATAAAACGGATCTGTCAAAAATAAGAGACATGAATATTATTTTGTCGAAAATTATAATTATTACACTTTAATTAAAAAACCTACACTAATCTTGTAATATCTATGATATGGATTTTATTTTAAGAGGAACACTTTTTAAATATTTCGCAAATTACTTTCTTTGTTTACAAAAATAATTGTGAACGCAGCTGCTGTCAATGATGTTTTAGCGCCCTCTAGCGACAAAATGTCGGCGTGTAAAATTAGAAGTCACAGCCTTCTGCAAGTTCCGTGTGTGTTGCGGAAAAATCCCTTTTTGGGCGTCCGACCACATGTGTGATTGTGAACAAAATATGGTCTTTTAGTGATTTTCTTGCCTCTATAGCATTTTTCAGTGTGATTGGTACAGAACATCGATAGATACAGTGTGTGCGGATCGTCCAGTGTGCCGTAAAAGTTGGAACGAGACGACGGAAGTGCATTTTTTTGATGTAAATACGGTCCATCCAGGGTCAGTCCGGTGTGCCTGAATAAGTTCGTGCATATTTCTGCTGGTTTCCCCGTCTTAGAGTTACAATCGAACAAGTATTTAGTTTAAGAATTCGACCTTCAGTGCGGTTCGATCGGTCTAGTCAATCGGGAAAGTTCTGCGATTTGTGGGTTAACCCCGCGACCATGCAGTCGTGTTGAGAGGCATGGAGGCGCGCTCGTGATCGTCTGTCGGCGCGGAGCGCGCGCCCGGGCTTACATAACGAGGACGGCGGCGGCGGCATGGCCGCTCGCGTGTCCGCCGAGGCCGCTGGGCCCTCATACGCATCAGTGCTGAACTTCAGAGGAGGCGAGAGTAATAAGGAGAACATAGAGGCGCCGGCAGACGAGGTGGCGGACGTTCCCCCGAAGCAAGGGACGGAGGACGAGGAGGAGGAGGGGTTCGTGCCGGTGATCTCGCACGCGCGGAGGCCGGGCAAGGGGCGGCGGGACCGGGACCGCCGCGCGCCCCCCAAGCCCCACAAGACCCCGCAGCAGCACGCGGACCCGCAGCCCTCCGCCGACTCTCAGCAGCAGTCCTCCGAGAGCCAGCCCAAGAAGTTCGTGGAAGCCCCCATCCCCAAAGTCAACCCGTGGCAGGTGAGTGCAGCGCTTGTAAACAAATTTTTAATATGTAAACAAATAAGGGTTTATGATACTGCTACAATTTGGACGGCCGCCCAAACTGTTATTACACAATATTGAATCAACTGCATTCCTATTGGTTATGATCATGTATTGATTTTGTATCTGCATAACCTATATTGATTCGAACATCATAATAAACTTATACTATCAAGTAACTATACCCTCCTGTAAGATCTCTTTGCAGACCAAAAGCCTCTTTAATTGACAATTTTAATACCATGAAGAAGAATAGGCATGATCACCATGCTTAAGTCATACATGTTGGTGATTCCAAACTTGAGCAATGTTTAAAAAAACATTCAAATAAAGTATATATTTAAATTTAACTCTCAAATAACAATTAAATCTATATTATTTTCATTAAATTCTTAATGCCATATGTTTCATAACCTCTAAACCAAAACTTAATTTTAATTATTTTGAATTGGTTTTTCAATTAAAATGTCCGATAATAAGTTAAATTCATACAAATCTATGTATCTCATTTAAACTATTATTTGGAAACAACATTTTCAAAATTAGTACAGTCGTCGCACATGCAAATTATTAAGTTCTATTATTCTGATCATGTATCATTTTTTATAATATTTTTTGTTTACTTGCTGAACTATGTGGATTTTTTCATTTAATACCTATATGTTTACAATTTTATGTAAGTTCTAGGTTTCATGATAGTTTCAGGATAAAAAACCTTTTATATACCTATATACAATGTTTCCTTTTTTCATACTTATTTATTTATAAGAATGAATGTGAAAATATATATGTTAGTAACTATGCTGTTGTTATTAACTTGTTTATCAATAAGATATTATGTTTCTCCAATAGTTTTATCTCCAAAATCATGTGTCATCAAAATTGGTCTAGTAGTTTTGGCGCTTAAAAGATATTATATAAAAATTTCCGATTTCTGTGTGTTTGTAACTGAATATTCACATGGTTTCACCCACGTAATTCCCATTCCTGTATGAATATGGGGATAAAAAACTAAAAACCTTCCCATTGAATCACTCTATTAAAACAAACCGCATCAAACAATATTTTTTAATTTTGTTTTCAAATGTAAACATTCTGTAAGATCAAACTACAGTCCTAAGATCTTCTCCCTCACTGATAGTACAGTATCTTCTTCTCTGTCGATACGCTCTTGACAGAGCGGTCGTGGTCACGTGGGGCTGTCCACTGTGGCTGTAGGCGCGGACACAGCTTTTCGCACAATCTCCCGCCATCGCTCCCTGTTGGCGGACTGGCGGGTGCAGTCTGATAAGCGGCTGCCCACTGCTGGTCAGTCACCGCATTGGAGACCTGCCGCGTGGTCTGGTTCCTTCAACCCTTCCTTGTACGACTAGCCGCTCTATGAAACTGTTGTCTCTTCTTGAGACATGGCCAAAGTATTGGAGTATTTGTGTCTGTACTAGGGACGATAGACGCTGCGTAATGCCGACATCCTGGAGTATGGACACGTTTTAAGTACAGTATAGTGAGACAGAATAGCTATAATATATATCCATGCTTGACTAACGCATGTTGGTGATCTTAAGCTCAAACCATGTTTGGAACAGGCATCACTCATCACGGCAATCAAACCCTTGATAATTTTGTAATTTTTTTCTTTTCCGAACCTTTATCCCATGTCTATTTGGGGTCAGTTTTCAGTTTAACCAGATTTGGCGGAATGTCAGTATTTTATGTAAAGCGACTGCCATCAGACCTTCACAACCCAGAGGGCTATACGACATTTTTAGTTAAACCAAATGTTAGTAATATTACAAAATCATTAAAATATATGATATTTTAAAACTCAACAGTTTAGCATTCATATCCGTAAAATTGCATCGCAAACAAGCCAGCAGTTATATGTATTCATGTGTTATTATGTTATCTGAAATTGTATTGTAATTTATTCTCACATAAAAAGTTCCATGTACATAATTGTAGCCTAATCTATAACTAGAAATTGTAAATTTGTTTGTTGGGGCCTGAGTAGGGGTAATGTCTGCATTCCTTTTTAATTACTAGCGGTTTTATCCGCGTAGTTCCCTCTCCCGTGAGAATGCCGGGATAAAATTTACTAATAACCTTCCTCTTGAATCACTCTGTCTATAAAAAAACCGCTTCAAAATCCGTTGCATAGATTTAAAGATGTAAGCACACATAGAGACAGACAGCGGGAAGCTACTTTGTTCTGTACTATGTAGTGATAGTGATTCAGAAACTTCAACAATATCTTCACAATAAATGTCAAGAATAAAAACTTAATAACATTTCTGTGTCTTTACAGAAGTGCACAACATTTGCTGTGTACTAGCTGTGCCCCATGGTTTTACCCACGTTAGCTCTGCTCCTATTGGTTGAATCGTGATATTATATAGCCTATATCCTTCTTTGATAAATGAGCTATTTAGCAGGCTTTGGCACTAAAAGATTTTTTTTAATTTGAACTTATTTTTACTAACCAAATTCCTCTAACACTCACAAATTTTTATGTAATTTGTTGTGTATATTCGATAGTTCTGATAATAAGTCGTAAAGCATTTATTAATACCACTAAGTGATAAGGGTGACCCACCTCTAAAAGTATATAAGTATATTTTTGTATTGTTTGCTGGGTCACCTATAATATTAGTATAGATTTGTTTGTTTATTGAGGCCTAAACAGGGAGTAATCTCTGAAAGCATTCCTGTTTACAAAATTTCTTTAATGTGACGTCATTATTTTCAGTCAATATTTACATCTTATTGAAGGAGTAGGTATCCTACTAATATTATAAATGCGAAAGAGTTTGTATGTTTGTGAGTTTTGATGTTTGTCCTCTTTCACGCAAAAACTACTGTATCGATTTAGATTAAATTTGGTACAGATGTTCCTTATAACTAGGAATAACACATAGGATTTCCATGGGATAGGGGTTCATGCGGGTAAAACGGCAGGGCGCAGCTAGTAAGAAGTAAGGGTTTATGTAAAATAATTTCAGTTGAATGATATTTGCACCTGCCTGCCAATTTGGAAGTATCAGGTCTGACTCCTGAATCGAGCGATGATTATTCCAAATACCTATGGTTTGTGTTTGAGATCACCAACATGCATATTGAAAACACTTTAGTTTGCAGTGACTCGATTCTGTGTCAATTTTGGGATAAAAAGTATCCTATATGTGATTCTCGGTTATAAGGAACATCATTTGCACCAAATTTCGCCAAAATCAGTCTAGTAGTTTTTACGTGAACGAGTTACATATACAATTATTAATTTGAACGTTCTCATTCACAATATTAAATTTCTTTACTAGCTGTGCCCCGCGGTTTTACCCGCGTGGAACCTTATCCCGTGGGAATTTTGGGATAAAAGTATCCTATGTGTTATTCCTAGGTATGGGGAACATCTGTACCAAATTTCATTAAAATCTATTCAGTTTTTGCGTGTGAAGGAACAAACATCCACACTCACTAACTTTCGAATTTATAATATTAGTAGGATGTTCAAAGATTGTGTCAAGAAGACATTTCAACCAATATCTACACCTGCAAAGCCGCCGGCGGAAGCATAGTGTCAATAAATAAAACCTCCTTTCCAAACTTTAATTAAATTAAAAGCTATTTACACTGTAGCTGGCTTGTTTTGAACTATAAAGGTCAACATTCCTGTTTCTAATAATAATATCTTTTAACGATACCCTAGGCAGTGATGAGAGAGTTATTATCACACCTGCCTATTATTTATTAGCTTTATTACTCGGTTTTACTCACAAATATTATGATAATTACGTAAATGTGTGGATAAAAAGTTACCTATGTCACTATGCATTGAAATAAAACATATAAACGGATTTTTGTCGTGGTTGTATTTTGTTTTTAACCCCCGACGCAAAAAGAGGGGTGTTATAAGTTTGACGTGTCTGTGTGTGTGTGTGTGTATCTGTCTGTCTGTGGCATCATAGCTCCCGAACGGATGAACTGATTTCAATTTAGTCTTTTTTGTATTAAAAGGGACTTGCGTGCGAGTGTTCTTAGACATGTTTGATGAAAATCGGTTGACCCGTTTACAAGTTATGGGGGTTTGAAAGTAATTGTGTTGGGGTTTTTTTTTTTTTTTTGATAAATTTTTTGACGTTTCGGATTCTTTACAGAACCCGTGATCACAGAAGAAACTATGTCTAAGTTTCGGTTTTTCGTGCTAAAATTGTTATTCTGTCGCAAATTTTGTGATAAAAAGTAGCCTCTTAGTCCAGACCTAGGTCCAAATAATGTTCGAATTAGTTGATCTCAACTTGAAAGAATAAAAAAAATACACTATCACATGCGATTAGACTTGATTTTTTTTCTTCTTATTGACTATCTAGCTATGCCCCGCGGTTGTGAATCCCAATCCCGTGGGAATTTCTGGATAAATCCTAATGATAATCCGGCAATTTTGGGATAAAAAATATCCTATGTGTTATTCCTAGTTATAAAGAACATCTGTACTAAATTTCATCTAAATTGATACAGTAGTTTTTGCGTGAAAGAGTAACAAACATACACACACACACAAACTATATTAGTGTGATATCAGTGAAAGAGAGCTTTTTGCTATACTGTTTGTTTCACCCGCGTAGTTCCCATTCCCGTAGGAATATGGGGATAAAATTATGCTAAAAACCTTCCCACTGAATCACTCTTATCTATTACAACAAACCGCATCAAAATCCGTTGCGTAGTTTTAAAGATATAAGCATACATAGGGACAGAGAAAGCGACTTTGTTTTATACTATGTAGTGAAGACATGATACATATAAAGTTAATAATTATGCCTATTGTTTCTATTAAACAATGTGTAAAATGGACATTTCTATAACATCTTAGAGGAGGTCCGTCTATCCATAATTATCTAATTGAAACATATGTTCATTATGATAGCATAACATGTGACCACATTTTGAGGTTAGGTTCCGCTGCTTATCAGTTATCAACTATATACCATTCTATTAAGACTTATAATGGCATAGCAAATTAATGAAAAGATCGTGGTTTGGTAATTTAAAGCTTATATCGTCAGTTTTAGAGTGTAAATTGGAGTAACATACTGTCTAGTTATCAGTTTGATAAAATATTTTGTAATCGCGGTTTCTGAAGCGTTGATTAGATTTAGAAACTGACTTATATGTTTAAGTTTACTTATTATTAGTTAAGTTTATGTATCTATGTGCTCGTAAGAAGGTATTTTGCAATCAGACCTCAGCAATTAAAAACTGCTTATCGTAATGATCTAAATAACATAATCATTCACTACATCATCTCATTATAGTAACTGACCCCTAACTAAGCTCGAAGCTTGTATCTAGGGTATCAGAAACTACGCACACATTCATTCACACACACACCCAGACCGAGACAAACATTTGTGGTTCACACAAATATTCACCCCGCGCGGGAATCGAACCCGCAACCTTACGGATGGCAGTCCGGCATGGTGACCACTTTGCCATCGAGGTCGTCAAATACTTGTAAGGTATTTTAAACTATAAGACCTCGTAAGGCCTTATTCCACCTGACTAAATTCAGATTTTCCAAATCGTTCAGTAACTAAATTCAGTCAAGTGAAATAGCATTTAGGTAGTCAGGATCCTAAATACCATTCTAAATCAGAAGAAGTGTGGCTTCTGACTGACTAATACCCTAATTAGAATCGATTTACGTTTGAATTTGGTCAAGAATAAGGCCTTAATTTGGGTCCTCAGTGCTTCGGAGGGCACCGTCGGTCCCGGTTGTCGTACTAACATCATCGACAGTCGTTACGGGGAGTTAGAGCCTTCAAAAGTCTAGCATTTAATTTAGCCAAAAATTTCGTATCGCCTTCTGGGTTGTGGAGGTCTGATGGCAGTTGCTCCACCTTAAATATGGACATTCCGTCGATTCTGGTTAAACTAATATTTGACTATGAAATAACTTAAATCCTTAAGAAGTCAATCCATTTCTTTTTCCCGCTTAGTACCCGATCCCGTAGGAATTTCGGGATAAAATAGCCTATGTCCTTACCCAGACCATAAGCTGTACCAAATTTCAAGTGAATCGGTTCCGTAGTTTAGCTGTGAAAAGGTAACAGAGAGACCGAGTTACTTTCGCATCCTACTTCATACTAATTCATACTAATATTATAAAGCCGAATGTTTGTGCGTGTGGATGTTTGTTCCTCTTTCACGCAAAAACTACTGAATGGATTTTAATGAAATTTGGTACTGATGTTCCTCATACCTAGGAATAACACATAGGATACTTTTTATCCCAAAATTCCCACGGGATAAAGTTCCACGCGGGTAAAACCGCTGGGCACAGCTAGTTTATAATATTAGTAAGGATACGGAAGCATTTGTTAACTTAGTAGCCATAAGGATTACACGAAATATTCGCGATATATATCGTCGTATCAAAATTATGCGCCTAAAATAGATTAGATAATTTATGATACAGTTTTCAACATTGGCACGTCAAATTAATTACATTAGTCCTTGACATTACGGTTATGTCTGCTAATTATTTAATACTAGTCTCTAGTTTTAGCAGTAAAACGAAACTTTAATATTTATATCATAACTAGCAGCGCCCCGCGGTTTCACCCGCGTAGTTCCCGATCCCGTGGGAATTTCGGGATAAAAAGTATCCTATGTTCTTTCCCGGACCATAAGCTACCCCTGTACCAAATTTCAAGTCAATCGGTTCAGTAGTTAAGTTAGTCTGTTCTGGCGTTACGCGACCGATAATACGCGACGCATGTTCCGTCAATTATGAACGTTCCCATAGGGTCGGTGTCGTGTCGTATAAGGAGGTGAAGGAGGCCGCCTTAGATAGGGGCAGGTGGAGGGCTCTCGAGCAACAGCTCTTAAGTTGATGATGACGTCTTTCCAATACATGGAATAGAGTTGATGATAAATAGTTTATTTCACAAAAAAGTTGTACAGTTTGCTTACGGAACTACTTATCACAAGTTTCAATACATTTTTCATTTAGGTTCTAGATTAAGTACTTAATTAAAATGCAATATTTAAACTTAAACCTAAAATAAACATGAAAAATAAGTAGTTTAAGGGCTGATTTTTCCATCGCCAGATAACTTTATTCGACGACTAACTTTGAAATTTTGACAGTTATTTCATACAAAATCTGTCAAACGTCAATTTTGTTCGTCGAATAACAGTTATCTGGCGATGGAAAAATCGGCCCTAAGTTGCCGAAATGAGGGTAGTCCGATTATTAGAATTCTTAACCTTCCGTGCTAGTATTGATGATTTGATGATGAATGATGAACTCGTAATCTGTATCTAACTCAACCTAATCATTGTTATGCCACAAGCTATACCAATTTTGGCTCAGATCCTTACAAATATGCTTTCACTTTTAGTCTCACTTGTGACTGTTTTGGCATGGATGGTAATCAAATGACATTTAATGATATAATTAGTTTGGATCAGCTGGTGTTGCATCATAATTATCAACAACTAATATAAAATTAGCATTTTTAATTCTTTGACTTTGCAAAAACGCTAATTCACGTTTCAGCTGTATAATTATACTGTTTCCAAACCATTTGCGTTGCGTTTTTTAATTTCTATTAATAAAGAGAAGAAGGAGTCCTTGTAACCCAGAATTTTGTAGGATATCATTATTACTTAGAGGAAACTAGAGGACACAGATTTCTCATCTTCCTATCGCATCTGACTAGGTAAATAGCCAGTATCTTGGGTATCAGAAACTATGTAAACACTCATACATAACACAAGCTAAGCTTTCATCATCACTCTATCATCTTCTAATAGCAATAGATTGGCAATAAGGTTTATAACCAGTACTTCTTGGGTAGCAGAAACCACGCAAACCTACATATCACATACCAGTAAGCTCACTATTATTATAAATAAATAAATAAATCACCATCTAAAATCGACCTAACCTCAGAACCATCTTACTCAAGCATCTAAGGTCTAAAAATCCAGTCTAAAAATAGAATGCACACAGTCATCTTAAAACCACTGAAAACTAAAGGTCTAAAAACCCATTCTAAAAATAGAAATCACCTATTCATCAGACACAAACCCACAGAAATCTCAACAATCATTAAAGCTGAATGTCACAAATAAACAGATGTGACCATCGGAGACCTTCCCGCGTCATGGAGGCGTTGACATTACATGACGTAGAAATATTGGATCCACGCCAATGTTCTGGTACAGTTGAATATTAAAGATTATGTCATCAAAACATGGAATTACTGGGTATTGTTTAAAATGGTCGTTTAGTTTATGGGGCTGTATAAAATTAGTTAAAATTCCAGAAGTTTGGCATGCTGTCCAGAATTTATTATACTAGAAGTATAAGACGTGCTAATATAATAAGATGGCTTTGCTAAAAGTACTTAGAAGCCACTGTAGATATCCATAAAAATACAAAGGTCACCAACGTAGTTCTTACTCTTGAGATGCTGGTGTCCATGAGCAGTTGTAGGCACTTACCATCAGGTGACCTGTTTCGTCCTTTGACCCTTAAAATAATACAATAAAAACTTCAACAACCGCCCCTGGTTGTTTTCATGACAAATTCGTTATAGCCAGTTCACTAATGGAGAAAACTTCTGTTGTGCCTACAAATCAACTCCATGCTTTATTTATGCTAATTGAAGATCAACAAATAAAAAGAAAGATGGTCAAATATTTTTTAAACTGGCACGTAATTTCTAAAACGTGTTCGCTCTGAAATTTGCATCACTCAGGCTAAGTTACATTGCCTCTCACGCTTAGAATCCTAATTTATTTACGAGCTAAATATAAATACGGCCAAAGCAGCACCAACACCAACAGGAATTCTGAATAATAAGATGTTAAAAGTAACTTATATACATCTATTGATAGTTACTTATTGTCCGAACTATCTATAAACTTGGATCATCAATAAATCATTCAGCTAATTATCCAACTCCAATTAGCTGCGCTAAGGGTTGCCAAGGTTTCACAATCTGGCGCCCAACTGGCTACGATTGTGATCATTTCATTTCTTCCTTCCATTTTCTTTTTTGGAAATAGCGATACAGTCGTTGGGCTGGTTACAACCTTTTATTTGCTAAAATCTTCCTGCATTTTTATTTCTTTTCCCTTCACCGTAGTTCACTGCTCTACTTGAGGCGTTCCTTTTTAACCCCCGACGCAAAAAGAGGGGTGTTATAAGTTTGACGTGTCTGTGTGTGTGTGTGTGTGTATCTGTCTGTCTGCCTGTGGCATCATAGCTCCCGAACAAATGAACCGCATTTTTTAGAGTCCCTCGCAGTGATTTTCTGAATGCTTTGCCTAAATATCAGCACTACGTCATTCTGCTATTACCATTTGCAAAAAGAATACTGAACTTCACATCTCTAGATAAACTCTTGATTTGTCTTTGACTTTGCCATTTGCCATCGTTAGTCATCCATAAACCTTGCAAATAACTACATAATAAATACAGTAATATTTATAACTACATTATCAGTTCAAGTTTCAAGTGCATTAACTCATAGCACCACTTGAAATAACTAGTGATCAACAGTTGTTAACCAGTTTTAAAAATACACTGCTTTTGCAACTGATTTTTTCTAATTCTGCTCCTGATTCTATATAAATTATTGGCTTATAAGATTTCGGTGCAGAGCAACGGCCTATCACTGATGATATTTGTACACTAACGGCCGTTCTTAATATTCGATCCATCTATGATCTAGCTTGTCGACGGAGACCAAAACACCCGGAACAAAAATTGGAACGGTAAAGTGACAGATTAACAGCGTTTTTGAACCGTCGACAAGCAATAGATAGATCGAATATTAGGAAGACGAAGGACGCTTAATGTGTATTGACGATCTCAAACCCAAGCCATATTTCCGAAATTCTCCCAGGAATTGAATCCGGAACCTCCGGCTTGGAAGGCAGGTAGCATGACCCATTAAACCCTTTGACCTTCAACGCCCTTGACATTTAAAGGGATTACTTTGGACATTACAAACTGTTAAAAACATAGTGTTAATAAATTGGTTTGTTTTTAATAATCATTATTGTCATCTAATATATAACATTCTCGTGTCACAGTTTTCGTTGCCATACTCCTCCGAAACGGCTTGACCGATTCTCATGAAATTTTGTGAGCATATTCAGTAGGTCTGAGAATCGGCCAACATCTATTTTTCATCCCGAAATTCCCACGGGAACGGGAACTACGCGTGTGAAACCGCGGGGCGCAGCTATTTCATATATGTGATCGTTGCACTATTTGAGTGTTCTTTTATTAAAGCCTAGATTGACCATTTAAACCACGATTTTTGGATACTCATTGCCCTTTACTTTTAGAATTGCGAGTGACAGTAAAATCTTCCAATTGGGTTGAAAATAACCCAACAAACGAATATTCTTCAAAAAATACAACTCCTTACCAAATTACCCAAAAATATCACCAAATAACATTTTAACCAACGAAATCTTTCCGTTGCACCGCACCAAAATAAACCGTCATTTAAAATTATTATTTTGTTTGCAATTACTTGTATGTGAATCCCGCTTCCCCTAAATACGGTTACAATTGCTGGATACGGAGCTAGCACGTGGCCCTTTGAAAAAAAAGATTAACAATAAAGCTTATTGTTATTCACCAAGGGGTGAAGCATTTTGTGCGTATTTCTTTATTATACCCGAAAAATAGAGATAAATGCACTGAGATGGTGCTAGGAGCGTCAGTATTGCAAACTGGTTTTTTTAAATAATAGATTATGGACGAAATAATTGACAGATTTGGTTAATTGTTGGGTAGTTTGTTTTTTAAAAGGTGGAAATATAGGTGGCCATTTTTTCTTTGAACTTCTGATCGAAAGTCTCTACGGATTTCATTGTTAGCGCCCTATTTATTGACATTATGGTTCGAATCGAAACCGGGGTAATTTAAGGTTTGGATGGGAGCGTTGATGGAGTAATGTTTAAGGGATGGAGTAATGTTTAAGGTCATTCATTTCTTCCAATTGGAAGGATTCGCTTCCCGTCACGTAAAAATGTGTTTTCGGATTTTGAGTGAATGTCTCCACGCTCTTACGGTGAAGCAAAACGTTTGCTCTCGGCCAGCATGGTTGACTAAGGCCTTCAGGGTAGAGAGAGCCCCTCGGTGGTGACATATATGAGCTGTTGATGTCTGATACAGCTCAATACAGTTGTCGCTAAGCAGCTATCGGTACACGACCACGTGATGTCTGTATACTTTTTTCAACCGTAGCAAATAATTTGGATTGAATCCAAGTTTTATTTTTAAACGGTCATTTATAACGTTGTTACGGTTACATTTTGTTAGTGTGATTGTTTTTATAGTTATTAAGTTGTGACGCTTTCTGATGGTGTACACAATTACACAATATTTGTGGTGTTGAGCTCAATTTTGTTAGGATTATTTATTTAGAATGTCAAGATTTGCTTTGTCAATATCGTCTGTGGAAGGCGTTTACTCTGGGATTTGGGATTTCTTAAGGATCGACCAGTGAGAGAAAACTGCAGAGAAAAGGTCTCTCTATTTGTCTCTTACTATTTTTTTTTAGTTCTGCAAAGAGGAAAGATTGTAATCTTAAAGAAGGAATAGCTGTTTTTACTTTTATTCACCATGTTTGCCTAAAGCGTGTTGATCATCTCAAATCTAAGCCATGTTTAGTAAATAAAGATATAACAAACATGCTTCGACCTACGTATCGAATCCGGGACCTTGAAGGAGCGTGCCAGTAGTCCACCGAGAGTTATCTTCCAAAACAAGTAAAATTAAATTACCGTATCAAGAAAAGAATTTTGCGACGAAATCTAATTTCACCAATATTGGAAATAAGGACAACCTGAAAATATCACACGTACAGATGACGCAAGAATTACGGCGTTTGGATCGATTCAATAATCCGGAAATTTGGCTCTCTCGTGCCCGGATAATCGGGTCTTTGGTTTTAATTGAATTGTTTTCTCTTAATATTCCTGTTTTCATGTAATTCCGCATCGGTGGTAGATTCATTGAAGTTCATAAGTGCCTCATTGAGGCCTTAACTGAATAAATGATTTTTGACTGTGACTTTTATTCCATTTTCATCTACTCTAAATAAAATTTATTTTCACAACCTATTTCGTCGAAAAAGTTTACTCAAACACCCCCAAACATTTCAATTTGTTAACTCAAATTTACACATCACCTACTGAAAAGAGGTTTGGGTGTTAGGTAAATATTTTTGTTTATCTCGGTCAGAGTGCGTAGTTGCTAATGCCTTAAAACTCCTCAATACAAGTAATAAACATCCTACTAATATTATAAAGCCGAATGTTTGTGAGTGTGGATGTTTGTTACTCTTTCACGCAAAAACTACTGAATGGATTTTAATGAAATTTGGTACAAATGTTCCTCATACTTAGGAATAACACATAGGATACTTTTTATCCCAAAATTCCAACGGGATAAGGTTCCACGCGGGTAATACCGCGGGGTTAGTAAGCAATAAACCTACTAGGTCAGTTTCTATATGAAGATGTTTGATTTATGATTTTCCACCAACTGTCAAGGGAACAAAGACAAGATCAATTGTCTTGACCGACTCTAACCTATTCTTAAATATAGTAGCAAGCCCAAATCAGAGTGGTCTTATTGCGGAAAACTGCCTAATCACGAGAAAATATATTGCCCTGTTCACGCATCGTACCAGAAATGCACATGCAAATAGTTCTTCGGAAAAATCCTTATTATAAATGCGAAAGTAACTCCCTGTCTGTTACCTTTTCACGGCTAAACTACTGAACCCATTGACTTGAAATTTGGTACAGGGGTAGCTTATGGTCCGGGGAAGGACATTGGCTATGTTTTATATATAAATTCCCACGGGATCGGCAACTTTTCGGGTAAAACCGCGGGGCACAGTACAATAATAAGAGTAAAATAGCTAATATCATCCAGTTGGCGAAATAGTCGAAATAATTACGTTAGTTGCTTAAGTTTTATGTGTCCACGGTCTGCTAACCTTGTACAATTCTGAGCTATATCGTTTTTGGCACAGTTATGATTAACGCGCCTTCTGCGATGTTTTCATATAATTGATTGATTTCATCAGTTCTTTCCAATTGTATTTGATTGATTGTTTTGACAAGGTTGTTCGTTTTTATTAATTGCGCTCAGTTTGTTTTATTTGATGTCGTAAAAGTGATGGGGGTCGTTGCAAAAGTGGTTTTTTTTTCGGTTGTTTTACTAACATCATCGATAGTTATAGGAGCCAAAATCTATTTGGTTTAAACAGAAAAGCTTGTTTCGCCTTCGGGGTCTTAAAGGCGCAAACCCACCGAAGTACACGCACACGCTACGCACGTGTACTCAACTTCGCTTTCTATGAAAATGTAGGAGGTAAAACCCACCGAAGTACACGCATGAAAATGACGTCATTGATACATTCGTGGCTAACTCGGCTATAGCTCAACGTAGCTGAGCTGCGTGGCCGTGGACCGTGGGCGTAGCGTGCTTGGCGGTGGGTTCGCGGCTTAAAGGTAGATATCAGTCCCTCAACGCAAATCTGGTTAATCCAAAAACGGATCTCAATTACACATGGGATGAAGGTTCGCAAGAAAGGACAGTATTACTATAATTGCTGCTTAGTGTAAAGTGGCTTTTAATTTCGGCGATTCCCAAAGGACAAGCCTTTCCCGGTTTAGGTACTAACATTGTTGATAAAGGGTAATTAGAATAATTAAACATTTCCTGTTGGTTTAACCCCAAAAAAGGTTGCAATATACTGGAATTCTGGATCTCTTTGAGCTCGCTCCATCTTAGGGACTAGACACATTATTCAGCTCCACTCAGCGTTTGTCCATACAAAACAACTATTTTGTATGGACACGATTCAGCTGAATGGTCTCCATACAAAATTGTTGTTTTGTATGGACATTCGCTGAATGGAGCTGAATAATTGTGTCTAGTCCCTTAAGCTGCATCACCACCAGACGAGTCACAATCAAATGCAACCCTATTAAAATAAAAAAAATAAAAGAACACGCTGGTAAAACAAGGGATAAGATACAGTAAGGGAATGTTCATATCTGACGGAACATGCGTCGCGTATTATCGGTCGCGTAACGCCAGAACAGACAAATGTATAGAAAAACACTTGACCGTTCACACTCAACCGATTATACGTTAGTGCGTTGAGAAGTGGTTTTCTATACATTTGTCTGTTCTGGCGTTACGTGACCGATAATACGCGACGCATGTTCCCTCAGATATGAACCTTCCCTAATATTATAATCAGCGTATAGCAGGTGCAGAAAATACCTATTCCAGACATCCTTGCCGTTAATGTAGTCCATATATTTTAATACAGATTTTCCATCACTACATAGTCTATACTAATATTATAAAGAGGAAAGATTTGTTTGTTTGTTTGTTTGTAATGAATAGGCTCCGAAACTACTGGACCGATTTCAAAAATTCTTTCACTAATGGAAAGCTAATTTCTCAGTGCGTGACATAGGCTATATTTTATCCCCGTAATCCCACGGGAACGGGAACTACGCGGGTGAAACCGCGGGGAGCTACTAGTATAACATAAAGTCGCTACACGCTGTCGGTCCCTATGTATACTTAGATCTTTAAAACTACGCAACGGATTTTGATGCGGTTTGTTTTACTTAATAAATAGATTTTGTGGGAAGGTTTTTAGTATAATTTTATCCCCATATTATGGGGGTAAACGGGAACTACGCGGGTGAAACCGCGGGGCGCCGCGTGTAATATTTTAAATAAGTAAAGTTTGTGTGTTTGGTTAAATTGTAAGGGGTAATCTCGGGATCTACTGAACCGATTTCAAAAATTCTTTCACTAATGGGAAACTAATTTATCAGTGCGTGGCATAGGCTATAGTTTATCCCTGTATTCCCACAGGAATGGGAACTGTGAGTGAAACCGCGGGGCCTTGCTAGTAGTAATATAAATTCACTGCATCGTATCAGACGAGAGTTAGATAATAAAATCTAAACATACACTATGAATCATAGATTACAAGTTCAAGGTGACTTTCCCTCCAGATAATATTTGTCCGTTTAATTGAACTTCTATCTGGGTCAAGGGGAAATTATATTGTGTTCAAGGGCGGTGATGTTTTCAATTTGAAGAGGGAAGAAAATGTCCTTGTATTTTTCGATATTTGTCCAATATTGAAAGTATTTTTGTTTGTATATGAATTATTTTCAATTTTGCCGTTATTGTTTTCGATTCGAGGCTTTTAACAGCTAAGATTTTGAGGTTTAGAGTTATAGTGCTACGATGAATTGATAAAACATAAATTAAAAATTAAAAAAACCCCCAACACAATTACTTTCAAACCCCCATAACATTTAAACGGGTCAACCGATTTTCATCGTCCATATCTAAGAACACTCGCACGTAAGTCCCCTTTAATACAAAAAAAAAACTAAATTAAAATCGGTTCATGCGTTCGGGAGCTATGATGCCACAGACAGACAGATACACACACACAGACACGTCAAACTTATAACACCCCTCTTTTTGCGTCGGGGGTTAAAAAATTTGAATTTACGGAATTTTCAATTTCAGAATACCTAAGTGTATGAAATTCTGTAAAACATAAATCCTAATGACCTTTATAATGTCATGGCTGAAGGATCACTATGCTGATCTGGAAAATAATGTTGCGGGTTTGATGTCCAGAAATATTTACTTATGCAAATTATTTTCATAGAATTTTCACTTTATACTTAAGTAGTACTAAACATCTCTGGCCTGATTTGCGTTGCATTTTTAGTCCGGTTTAACAAATCCTGGTAAGCATTTGACACCTTGTCAGTCAAATCTGTCACTTTGACAGTATTCAAAATTGATTGTAAAACTTGGTTTAGTGCTAAAACTAGACTAAAAATGCATCGCAAATAAGGCAGCTCGTGTTTGCTAAATTTTGTCTGCTTGCTAAGTACTCTCACAGAATCGATTTTCCGAATTTTGGTGCAGAGTTAGATAACTCCAAACTTGGAAGCCAATTTGGGTTGTATAATATGTGTCGGGTCTGAGGTCAAGTGGTAACTGTGTCATCTTGGGTGCAAGAGGTCTCAGATTCGATATTGGACTGGAGCATTTCTGCAACTGCGTCATTTGCGAACCGATTTGGTCCTATATGAATATGTTTATCTCGGTCTGAGTGTGTGTGTGTGAATGAGTGTGTGCGTTTCTGATATCCCAGATACTAGTTACGAACTTAGTTAGGGGTCAGTTACTGTAATGAGATGATGGGGTGGATGATTATGTTATGTGTGAAGTCGTATTTTTAAATAAATTATAAATAGTAGGAATTTTATCCCATTATAAGCTGTGCCACGTGGTTAACTCGCCTTAGCTCTGCTCCTATTTATCTTAGCGTGATGATATATCCTCTATAGCCTTCCCTCCCCTGTCTATAGCCTTCCCTCCCCTGTCTATAGCCTTCCCCGATAAATGGGCTATCTAACACTGAAATATTTTTACAAATCGGTCCAGTAGTTCTTGAGATTGGCGGGTTCAAGCAAACTATTCAGACTTACAATATTCATCAAATCTGACCAGTAGTTCCTGAGATAAGCGCATTCAAGCCATCAAACTAACTCTTTAACTTAACATAGATTCTTATTCTACCATCAACGCAACTAAAACTATAACTACCACTTATTTAATAATTTCGTGACAAAAGATCCTTGATACGTAATACATGTTAGAAATTAGAATCGAAACGTTAAAACATCGCACATGTTTGGTCAGGTGATAAAATGAACAATTACGGAAGAATCGGGTACTGTGTGAAGGTCAGTGGTGGAACCTCATTATTTTTATATTATTAACTAGCTGCGCCCCGCGGTTTCACACGCGTAGTTCCCGTTCCCGTGGGAATTTCGGGATGAAAAATAGATGTTGGCCGATTCTCAGACCTACTGAATATGCTCACAAAATTTCATGAGAATCGGTCAAGCCGTTTCGGAGGAGTATGGCAACGAAAACTGTGACACGACAATTTTATATATTAGATAAATTGTAGAGCAATATGGTTTCAGCCGTGCTGTTTCCGTTCCCGTTAGAATTTCGGGATATAACATTAGATATAACATAGCCTATTTTCTTTCCCGGATCATAAGCTACCCCTGTACAAAAATTCAAGTCAATCGGTTCAGTAGTTTAACCGTGAAAAGATAACAGACAGAGTTACTTTCGCATTTATAATATTAGTAGGGATTTTGTGGCTATTGACACGATAGAAGAAGAAGAATAGGCAGTGCCCCGTGGCTTTGTCTGTGGTGAATGAATGAATGTCGTGGTGGCTAAGTTTCTTGTATTGAGTCACAATCTCTTCTGTGCCGGCGGCCAAAATTGGAAGCTACTATTGTCATTTTGATTCTAGTCTAATGTCATTTGGATAAATTTTCATTAAATTGACAACCAAAAGATGCGATTACAGCGACGCTGTCACCGGAACAGAAAAGATTGTGACTCTACGTCTAGTACTTACAGTTTAGCACGAGAATTCATTATATACCCACCATCTTTCCAAAGTCCAATCACCCGTTGACTTAGCAACAAAATCGTTATCAAATGAGCATACTTTTTATCACTGACAATTAACATAAACTATATTTCACACATAACGTGATTAAACGTGCAACTGTGCCGTGCTATGTTGAATCGATTGTAACATATAATTGTTAATAATGTACCTTTAATATACACGGTAAAGTTTAAGGTACACTTACCTATTATTATCAAGTGAATCGGGTTATACAATAGCAAAAATAATAATATAAATAAATTATCAGCGCTTCGCGGTGTCAGTTTAGTTCCCATTCCAGAGGGAATACAGGGATAAAATATAGACTATGTCACTTGCTGATAACAGATTTCCATTGGTTAAAGAATTTTTGAAATCGGTTCAGTAGTTTCGGAGCCTATTCGTTACAAACAAATCTTTCCTCTTTATAATATTACTAGCTGTGCCCCACGGTTTTACCCGCGTATTTCCCGATCCTGTGGGAATGTGGAAATAAAATGCTAAAAACCTTCCTCTTGAATTACTTTATCTATTACTGAAAACCGCATCATAATCCGTTGCGTAGTTTTAAAGATTTAAGCGTACATAGGGACAGAGAAAGCGACTTTGTTTTATACTATGTAGTGATTAGTATAGATAAAAAAATCTTTGATATTTTATACTCATCGAAATTTCATACACCGTAAGGTTGCGGGTTCTCGTGCGGGGCGAATATCTCGGTCTGATGGGTATGTGTGTGCGTAGTTTCTGATACCCTAGATACAAGTTACGGACTTAGTTAGGGGTCAGTTACTGTAATGAGATGATGGAGGGAATGATTATGTTATGTTATTTTTGCATTAAGGTTTGTTGACGAGTCAGTTTAACTGATCAGTTGAACTGACGTTCTTCCAAAAATGGTCGTCAATCACTGAAGCGATTCCAGATTCTAGTGGAGAAATCAAGTTGGCTGAAACTTTTGGAGTGACGCACAGTTTTATGTCTGGACTGATCAGTTCAACTGACACGTCAATGACCACCTTTACACAGTCCGTTTATTAAGGAAGGCTATATTATTAACGTGTTCATACGATTAATCAGTTGCATTTGAAGTGAGATGGTCCATTGCGCAGAGGTTAGAATAATCGCTTATTGGCAACACGGCAAATTGAGCGTAACACTACATCCATCCGATCAGCAAGCTATGATTTGTATAGCTATATAATTTTAATGATTTACAATTTAAATTTTATTTGACTAAGGGCCAATTTTTCCATCGCCAGATAACTTTATACGACGAATAACCTTGAAATGTTGACAGTAATTTCATACAAAAACTGTCAAACGTCAATTTTATTCGTCGTATAAAAGTTATCTGGCGATGGAAAAATCGGCCCTAAGTTTGCCTCGTGGATTTAATCGTGTCAAATTGTGTGCTCCGGCATAAATCATTGTAGATTACAAACAAACAAATTTTACCATATTTTGTTACTGCTGTGCCCCGTGGGTTCACTTACGTTAATTACTTCTTGCTTCCCTTGATCGCTTTCTCACCTTACATTTTGAATCTCCTACTGCCTTATTTGCGTTGCATTTTTAGTCTGGTTTAGCACTAAACCAGGTTTTACAATCAATTTTGAATACTGTCAAAGTGACAGATTTGACTGACAAGGTGTCAAATGCTTACCAGGTTTTGTTAAACCGGACTAAATGCAACGCAAATAAGGCAGCTATAGTCTTTCTTGATAACTAGGCTGTCCAACACTAAAACAATTGCTAGATTGGAACAAATAGTTCCTGAAATTAGTGCATTCAATTAATATTTTAGTCTTTGAACAATCTCTTCGGTGTTTATCACTAGAACCTCTCGCAAAATCGTTGTCTAGTAACCAAGCAAATTACTTCCGGACTAAAAACAACTTGCATAAAATCTAGAAAAACTGGTTAAATATTGACTTAATCAATAATTAAGTAATTAGAACCTAATTACAAGCACACAAGTGCCTAATTAGAATATTTTGCGCTTCACTGAAGCCTTATAAGAGCGAAAGAGAGAGGTATAGTCGTTATCATCACTACATAGTACATATAAAACAAAGTCGCTTCCCGCTGTCTGTCCCTATGTATGCTTACATCTTTAAAACTACGCAACGGATTTTAAAGCGGTTTTCTTTAATAGATAGAGTGATTCAAGAGGAAGGTTTTTAGCATAATTTTATCCCCGCATTTTCACGGGAGCGGGAATTACGCGGGTGAAACCGCAAGGCTCTGCTAGTTATGAATAAATCGCTTATACAAAATGGACCAAGACAACAAAAAAATGGCGAAGATTTTTATTGAAGGCTGTATGCGAAGCGGAATAAACGTACAGTGTAAAATATGATTATTAATAGTGCTGGGAGATCGATGTTTTGTAAAGTCGAGTTTTCTAGGTTTGATTTTCAAGGTGTTTTTTTCATGAAAAAGAATAATAATAAAAAGAAATTTAACCCTGGGGCTAATTATTTATTTATCTATGGATGTCTTAAAATAACATTCAATTTAATTGTCTAACCAACCACAATCGAATGTTATTAGCAATTTCCATAGATATCACTAACTAGCAGCGCCCCGCGGTTTCACCCGCCTAGTTCCCGTTCCCGTGGGAATTTCGGGATAAAAAGTATCCTATGTTCTTTCCCGAACCATAAGCTACCCCTGTACTAAATTTCAAGTCAATCGGTTCTGTAGTTTAGCCGTGAAAAGGTAACAGACAGACTGACAGATAGAGTTACTTTCGCATTTATAATATTAGTTAGGATGGCAGCCGTAAAAACAATCTTAGCATTTGTCATTTTCAAAAACAAAAATATAGACCTTAGTAACTCAGTTGAATATCGCGCATTGCCACGTTTCAGTATGGTTTTAGATTCATATTGACGACCTCGATGGCAGAGTGGTCACCATGCCGGACTGCCATCCGTAAGGTTGCGGGTTCGATTCCCGTGCGGGGTGAATATTTGTGTGAACTACAAATGTTTGTCTCGGTCTGGGTGTGAATGTGTGCGTAGTTTCTGATACCCTAGATACAAGTTACGAACTTAAGGGTCAGTTACTGTAATGAGATGATGTAGTGAATGCTTATGTTATGTTATATTATCCCCATTCCCTACTGAGGTGATTTTTTTACTCAATATTTAAGCAATAAGTTTCACAAACTTATTTCCATGAAAATCCTAACTTAATATTATAAATGCGAAAGTAACTCTGTCTGTCTGTTACTTTTTCACGGCTAAACTACTGAACCGATTGACTTGAAATTTGGTACAGGGGTAGCTTATGGTCTGAGAACGGACATAGGCTATGTTTTATCCCGAGATTCCCACGGGATCAGGAAATAAGCGGGTATATATTTAGATAAAATCACTTTAAATTGTATATTGAGTCTTCCTTTATAAGCTCTTAGTCGTGTCTCCTTCTTAGAAACTCCTAGCTCTAACTTAGAATTAGATATCAAGTTATAATTCTTACATAGCTCCCCCACTTAAATGATAACTTTATCTGTAATCGTGGCTCAACACTGATAAAAGTAAGATACGACCAATGAAAAAACATCATGGCCGGGTTTTTTTGCAACACGACTCAAATTGGAGTCATTGACTCCATCGATACTGATTCACTGAGAACTAGAACTATCGGTAGTTTTGAGCTGTGAAACATAAAACTTTGAAGTATTTTCGTGTAGTTAGATACCCTGCCTATGTGCCTAGTGCGAGTTTTATTTTCGTTAAGTTAACTTTACGATAATGCAGATTTGTATGGCATCGAACACGCCGCCGGAAGATGGCGCTGCTTCGATCCCATACAAATCTGTGTTTTCGTAAAGTTAACTTTACGATAATGCAGATTTGTATGGGATCGAACACGCCGCCGGAAGATGGCGCTGCTTCGATCCCATACAAATCTGTGTTTTCGTAAAGTTAACTTTACGATAATGCAGATTTGTATGGCATCGAACACGCCGCCGGAAGATGGCGCTGCTTCGATCCCATACAAATCTGTGTTTTCGTAAAGTTAACTTTACGATAATGCAGATTTGTATGGGATCGAACACGCCGCCGGAAGATGGCGCTGCTTCGATCCCATACAAATCTGTGTTTTCGTAAAGTTAACTTTAGGATAATGCAGATTTGTATGGGATCGAACACGCCGCCGGAAGATGGCGCTGCTTCGATCCCATACAAATCTGTGTTTGCGTAAAGTTAACTTTACGAAAATAAAACTCGCACTAGGCACACTGTTATGCCAAAGGTTATGGGCCCGATTCCGCTCAAGTCAAACATTTGTGTGTGCATGAACATGTCTGTTTGTCTTGGTTCCACTTAGCTAAAAGACAAACTACTAAGTATCGGCTGATAATACCTATCTCTCTGTGGGCAAAGATTTCTATCTCACAGTAAGGCTACGCGTATGTTGACACGCAGGCCGCGCAGGGCAGAGCAGGCACGTGCGACGCAGACATGCGTCTATCCTGCTCTCTCTCGCGACGTTTCAAGCTTTGCCCTGCGCGGCCTGCGTTGCCTGCATGGTCAATATACGCTCGCACAAAAGTGAAGAAAGTATTCCTTTAAGATCCTACTGCAAGGCAAAAGCTCCTTGCTCACTGCTAAAGATATTTTTTAGATGATTTCAGTTAACTTCATACTTATATTCATCACTTTATCGACCAAATTTGACTCGCAGTATCGGTCTGTTAAATCCCTCTTCAGGATAAAGACCTCTGTCTCACAGCTAAACATATTTTAGATCACCACAGTCTAAAAACTGAACTAGTTCAGTTCAGATGTTCATCGATCTGTCCATTTCGCTACAAAAAGTTAACCACCAAACCTTTGGAGCCTCAGAAAGTTTTTGTCACAATGATGTAATCTTGTTTGGGTGTTTGAACGTTTGTTGAAAGGCATTGGGCCTTTTTGCGTATTAATTTAGCTTTTTTTATTGATGGATTAGTATTAGGGTATCGAGAACCGGTATAGATTTAAGAACCGGGATTTTCGGTACCAGTACTAATCGGAACCGGGATTTCCCGGGATTTTCGGTACTTTCGGGATTTTTTTCTTCTTTTTAATTTTGGAGGTAAATATAGTCTAAAAAATATTATTTATATTAAATAACACATATTGCGCATTCTGGCATGGCAAGATAAGCATTAATTGCTTTAACACAATAAAATAGCATCACGACTGAGCCTCTTAGCAGTTTTACGATGTCATCCACTCCGGGAGAACTCCAAAAGCAAGGAACAGAAGCGTGATGGTGCTCTACTTCAAAAAAAGGGATAAAACCCTGCTGAAGAACTATAGAACCATCTCGCTTTTGAGCCATGTTTACAAGCTGTTCTCGAGGGTTGTCTTAATTCGTCTATCAAGAAGACTCGACGAATTTCAACCCCTCGAACAGGCCGGGTTTCAAAGCGGTTATGGCACCACAGACCACATCCACACATTGAAGTAAATTATACAGATGATCTAAGAGAAGACTATGAGAAGGGTTGGGCTGTTCTGGAAACTTTGCAGCGATACCAGGTCGATACTCGTTATGTAGAGGTGTTGAGATGTCTGTACGATGCCGACCGTTCAAGTTCAGTGCCGACAGTTAAAGTCTATCCAACTGTGCAGAGGTGTAAGACAGGGTGACGTTATATCCCCGAAACTCTTCACCAACGCGCTGGAAGACGTATTTAAGACTTTGCCTTGGGCTGGATGGGGCATAAACCTAAATGTCGAGTACATCTCACACCTCCGGTTTGCAGACGATATCGTAAAAACGCCGCAAGAGCCACACTGGATGCTGAATGACCTAGCAGATGCCTCTCGTTGGGTCGGCCTCGGCGTGAACTTTGACAAGACCAAGGTCATGGTTAATAATAAATAATAGCCTTGTTATGCTGGAGCCGATCCTAGTACACGGTACCCCTCTCGAGATTGTTCAAAAATACAACTACCTCGGGTAAATAATGTCATTGGGTAGAAACAATCTGGAGAGTGAGGTTAAGAAGCGAATACAGCTCGGTTGGGCAGCGTTTGGTAAACTTCGACGAGTCTTCTCATCGCAAATTTCACAGTGCCTAAAAACAATAGTTTTCAATCAGTGCATCCTACCAATGATGACCTACAGTGCCGAGACGTGGATACTCACGTGGCTGTTCCACCAATTTAAAGTCGCTCAAAAAGTACTGAAGAGGGTTATGCTCGGAGTTTCTCTGAAATATCGAATTCGCAATGAAGTGATCAGACAGAGAACTCAATTCACCGACATAGCTCAAGGAATTAACTCTGAAGTGGCAGTGGGCTGGCCACATCTGTAGGAGAACCGATGGTTGTTGGAGCGGAAGAGTTCTCGAGTGGACACCGCGACTCGGCAAAAGTAGTGTTGGACGTTCTGTGGCTAGATGGAGCCATGATTTGCGCAGGGTAGCCGGGAGAGAGTGGATGCGACGTGCCGCCGACGGGCACATTGGCGCAAGTTGGGAGAGGCTTTAGTCCAGTAGTGGACGTAAACAGGCTGTTGATGATTAAAATAAAGTTATAAAATCACTTTTGATAAAGTTGTACACATAAAACATCAACGTATATCGTAGGCCGATTCTCCTAAATAGTATCTCCATTTTGGTCCTTATAATTAAACTTTCTTGTTCTCTTGGCAATGTGTCTTCAAAAAGATCATTGCATCTAATGTTGCATCGAGATCTAATTTTGTTACAAAAAAGGCCAGCTGAGGAGAAAATTTCTGGCTTCACGCTAGTAGTTGGAATTGTGAGAAGGTGTTTGTAAGCTTTTTAAGTACCACATTTTGTCTTATGATGGAATAATGATCTACCACGTACCTACAGATACAAAATTTTAATGAGAATATGGTTTTAGCTTGAATATTTTGTATAAAAAGAATAAATGCTGTTAATAGAAGATTAAAATCAAACAAATGATTATATAGTTAACATGATTCGGTATTTCCCGAAAATACCGAAAATCCCGGTTCTTATTCATTGAGAACCGGTTCTTTGACTACTATTAAAGAACCGGGAAATCCCGGGATTTTCGGTTCCGGGATTTCCCGGTTCTGAACCCTAATTAGTATATTATTATTATATTAGCCAGTTGTCCCACAGTTGGGCAAAGGCCTCTCCCTTCTCCTTCCATGACTTTCGATCATGGGCCACATCTCTCCAGTTGACGAGACAGTATAGAGTATATGGGATGGCATTTTTAATTATAGTTTCTTTCAGCGTGTTACGTGATGTGACCTCTAACCATGTCACCTGTATCATTAAAGACAGAAATAATATATTCACCTGTATCTATATTCTAGAGTATCATGTAATACGCATAGATCGAGATTGGACTTATGGCCCGCAGTTTTATCCGCGTACATCTCATCAATCCCGTGGGAATTTCGGGATAAAAAGTCTGTGCCTTTCATCCAAATCAGTTCAGTAGTTTTTACGTAAAAGAAAACAGACGTCCTTCTTTACAAACTATTGTAATTACAATGTGAGTAGGATATGAGTACATATTTAGTTACTTTGGGAGGGATTCAAACCCATAACCATCTATTTAGTAGTCCAGCAATGTCCACTGCGCCACTAGTAGACAAATTATGACGAATTGTTGACAATGTGACTCATATAGTTGACAGGATCGACGCACTAATGGTTGCGTGTAATATTACTACACAAATTATACAATTTAGGAAAAATACCAGGATTCCGGAATGTGTTTCAATAACAATCTTATCCTATTTGTTTTAAGTTGTCCTGTGACGTTTGAATTAACTTAATACCTATTTACTTTTGGAGATATAATATACTTAGAATAGAAACTCCCAGACCAAGACAGACATGTTCACAGGCACAATTTTTTGTCTTATGCGGGAACCGAACCCGTTACCTTCGGCATAGCAGGCAGGGTCACTACCAACTACACCATTCAGCAGTACAAATGAACCTGTAAAATCAATATTGACAACGTCACAAACAATTTCAAAGCTATTGAGCCACAATCTTTTCTGTGCCGGTGACGGCGTCGCTGTAATCGTATCTTTTGGTTGTCAGTTTATTGAAAATGTATCCAAATGACATTAGAGTCAAAATGACAATAGGAGCTTCCAATTTTGACCGCCGGAACAGAAAATATTGTGACTCAATATATGATATTTTCTACTGCTGAAAACCTGTTACGGCTGTTTTGTTACGCGATAATATACTTTATGGCTTTACTGATAAGTGTTACTCGTTTTGGTGGATGAATTTGGCGACAAATGTATGCATTGTTAGTGTTGGGATGTGGTGTTTGGCGTTAGCTTGTGGCTGTTTTGAATTTGAGTAATAATTGGCTTTTATTTGTAAGAATATATTTGAGGAATTTTTTAAATATTAACGTTCGAATTTGGTTAGTTGTTGCTATAGAAAATAGGACTAACTATACCACATTGGACCAGTCACTTTCGTAGGTGCGTTTCAAGCCCTACAACTCCAACGGACGCTGCATAAAATCATCTCACGCAGATGTTAATGACCCATGATGATGATAGAAAATAGAGCAAAATTTTTGGTAAAGTCTATAACTAAATAAAGAACTTGAATCTGATTATTTTCAGCCTGAAAATTGGCTGATTCGTGAATGTCATGCTTGAATATTAGGGTTGTCAAGTATAATAAAAACATGAATACTGAATGATGTAATGTTTTGTATATATTTTTGGACGGACATAATCGAAGGGTTAAAACGACTTTATGTTCAAAATTTTTTTTAAATAACCGAGCATAGAACCTCCTCCTTTTTGGAAGGCGGTTAAAAAGCGATTTACGCCTATAAAACTAATTTTCTATATAAATAAATAACAGTAAAATCGCTGTCCTCTTTAACTTTAAACTCCAAATAATAAGTGTAACAAGAAAAAACTAACTGGTTCTGCGAGGCTCGTTTCGGTAGGCGGAATTTTAAAATAATTATTCTTACGAATCCCTTGTATGGTGTCCCGTAATTTGTGTTGGTCGATAATCGGGAACTGTGGATGAAATTCAGGTTTTATGGGAAATTGGGATTTATTTTGACGACCTGGATGGCAGAGGGGTCTCTTGTCACCATGCCGGATTGCCGTAAGGTTGCGGGTTCGATTCCTGCACGGAGTGTATATGTAAGCCACAAATGTTTATCTCGGTCACCCAGTATGTGTGCGTAGTTTCTGATACCCTAGATACAAGTTACGGACTTAGATAGGGTCAGTTACTATAATGAGATGATGGAGTGAATGATTGTTATTTTTGGGAACAAACTTCTATAAATAATCTCTCTAATTTGCCTTCCATATATGACAAGAATTACCTAACAATGTCTCAAATAAAAAGAACATTGACGTCACTACAGCACCCGCTCTAGTTGTTAAGTAATACAGGCGTAATGTTAGGGAAAGGCTATTTTGTTCTTGGGACTGTATTGCAGATGGTTAGAATGTTAAAGTTCAGCCAGGCTAGCATGACTTCGGAAACGTGATAGATATAGCTATTTATCGACATCCAACTGTCAAAATATAATAAATATAGCCGCCATTTTTAATTTTATCAAATCGTACCACGCCCATATTCATTTGGTCATGCTCGCGAAATCGATTTTATTTTGTGGTGTCTATATATTTTATCACGCATAGTCTTGCTAGGCAGGCTGGTTTCAAGTATAAGATAATTAATTCAGATTTTTTTTTGTAGTGTTTCACTCACTTATTCATCATTGTCAGCTCATATAATGTCCCCACCGAGGGGCTCGAGCCTACCTTGAATTAGGGTGATTAGGCCTTAGTCGACCACGCTGGCCAAGTGCGGGTTGGTCGACTTACACGCAACCTTAGAATTTCTTCGCAGGTGTGTGTAGGTTTCCTCACGATGTTTTCCTTCACCGTAAGAGCGCCGAATAAACGTACATATGAAATCTGCATCAGTGATTGTTAAATCTGTCTTTATTTTTTAACCCCCGACGCAAAAAGAGGGGTGTTATAAGTTTAACGAGTCTGTGTGTGTGTGTGTGTATCTGTCTGTCTGTGGCATCATAGATGAACCGATTTCAATTTTTTTTTTTTTGTATTAAGGGGACTTACGTGCGAGTGTTCTTATACATGTTTGATGAAAATCGGTAGACCCATTTAAAAGTTATGGGGGTTTGAAAGTAATTGTGTTGGGGGTTTCTTAATTTTTAATTTTATGTTATTGCATAACATCTATATATGTCTACCCGCACTTGGCCAGCGTGGTAGACTAAGGCCTAATCACCCTAATTCACAGGTAGGCTCGTGCCCCTTGGTGGGGACATTATATGAGCTGATGATGATGATGTTATTGCTATTTTTTAAACATGTTTAGAGGTTCATATCACTGTCAGATACGTATATACGACATGATTGTCATGCTTATTTATTTTTTCAGAAAGAATTTCACGACGATATTGTTCTTTGAAACCTATACTTTACGGTTATAATAACATCATTGAACGTGAAACTTTTGCTTTGTAGTGGGATCATATAACCCGAAAAACATTAAATTAAAATTTTAAAATACCCCCAACACTTTCAAACCCTTATAACTTTAAAACGGGTCAACCGATTTTCATCAAACATGTCTAAGAACACTCGCACGTATGTCCCCTTTAATACAAAAAACTAAATTAAAATCGGTGTATCCGTTCGGGAGCTATGATGCCACAGACAGACAGATACACACACAGACACGTCAAACTTATAACACCCCTCTTTTTGCGTCGAAAAAATATGTTCTAAAATATATTTAACTTAAGGCTAAGGCAGATAACTTTATTCGACGAATAAAAGTTATCTGGCGATGGAAAAATCGGCCCTTAAAATAATAGTAAATTACTTGATCTAGTTAGAAACTAGGTAATTGCCAATACACTGTGTGCGTGTAGACTTGCAATATCAATTTGCAAAGACTTTACCTTTCAAGGAAAATGCAAAGAGTAAATAACGTTTTGCACAAAATGATGCGTGAACAGGAAAATTGTTAACGATTATTCTAACTCACGACTTTAAATGATATAGGATTATGGATAGGACATTTGCCGTTATCTTTATCACTCAAGTTATTCTTTTGGATATCTAGAAATTCTAGAACATCACTACATAGTATAAAACATAGTCGCTTTCTCTGTCCCTATGTCCTTATGTATGCTTAGATCTTGAAAATTACGCAACGGATTTTGATGCGGTTTGTTTTAATAGATAGTGTTTCAGTGGGAAGGTTTTTAGCATAATTTTATCCCCATATTCCTATGGGAACGGGAACTACGCGGAGTGCCGCTAGTGGTTCACTAAAAGGCGTACCGCTGACCTATTTCCTGCAGCTCTAATGAAAATAGTACAATTTTATTCAAGTGAAGATTTTATTTAATGACAAACTTCCGAATTTATAAAATTCTTTTACTATTAATAAGCTACATTATGACAACGATTTGCTTTTGTCAGTAAAACGTTATAGTTTTGATCTTTATTCTAGTTTTTCCCTTTAAAAAAAATCGTCTAAACTAAGTTCGGTCCCCAGGACAGTATCTTCGGATTTGCAATTCGTCGAATTCTCGTTTCGTCAGAATGTATTAGATTAATTCTATAAATAGCCCCCACCCCTTATGTAAAAAAACATTTTTGAAAACTAAAATACAGAAGTGATTAGTTAGAAGGCTTAGTATGCTAACTATCATCATTCCGCCGAATACGAGTAGGTGGCACAAGAGCAGTTGCATAAACCTTTTTCGAAAATTCTTAGAGTAAACAAACCCGCAAAATTATATATTACTAACTATCATCATTCCCCCAGGTACGAGGTGGTAGCACAGGGGTGCCGCCGCCAGCACCTCCAGCGCTGGAAGAGAAGAGGTCACCACTCCAACCGCAGCAGCAAGGCAGGGCGGTGATGCATACAGGTAAAGGACAGTTCAAAATACTTGTAGTTGTAGTAATAGGTTGACTTTTCCCTAATATAACATAACATAATCATTCACTCCATCATCTCATTACAGTAACTGACCCCTAACTAAGTTCGAAACTTGTATCTAGGGTATCAGAAACTACGCACACACCCACACACACACACCCAGACCGAGACAAACATTTGTGGTTCACACAAATGTTCACCCCGCACGGGAATCGAACCCGCAACCTTACGGATGGCAGTCCAGCATGGTGACCACTCTGCCATCGAGGTTGTCAAATATAACCTGATGATAGTATATTCCTTCAACCCGATTTCATGTACGTCTTCTTTAAAATACGAATTTCAGTGATTTTGCTCGCAAATGACTGCAGTATCCAATTGTTGCAGCAAAGGTGAAACCTTATGAACTACTTTTCTGCCCATTGCAATACGTATGGTGCACGCCAGGGCATTTTTGGTTCTAATTGATTATGATAACACCTAGTCCGACGACCAAATAGTGCAATTGGTGATGACTCTGAATTGCTGAAGGTGATATGTTCGATTCCCGCCCTCGACATTTGTGTACATGAACATGTCTGTTTGTCTTGGTCTTTTAGTACTAGATTTACTTAGTTTGGAACTAGATGGCGATGTGTGATATATATTTATACTGAATACCATGTTTTTGGTTCACAGAAGTTCCCGTCGTGGTTCCTGCGCCACCAAAGCCACCAGTTGTGAAAGCACCCAAGAACGCCAAGATTAATCAGAAGGTAAGAAGCAATATTTTATCAACCACAGTTTCAAAACGTGAACCACACTCCTATATCCTAAGTTATATTCTGTGAGAGACATTGCATTTCGCAATATTACAGTTTGGAAATGGCAAGTACCACACCCCTCTTTGAATGTCGGTGTCAAGTATTGTGTAGCACAGGTAACTAAAAGGTCTGGAGCCTAAACTCCTATCCTGTTATCCCTTAGAGAGATACTGCGTATAGCATGGGCCCAAAATGGACTGAAGCCAAAACTCCTCTTGCTTCTCCTAATATCCTATTATCCTTTAAAAATCCTGCAACATACCTGAAAAAGGTCCGGAGCCGAAACTGTTTTTTCTCCTTCTAATGTCCTATTATCCGTTAAAATACATGCAACGCACTTGCAACTCGTGACTGACAGGTATAGGTGGTGGTAGTCACTTATGAAATGCTGACTACATTGCCCTTCAAACTGGAACACAGTAATGTTAATGCACTACTGTTTGGCAGCAGAATATCTGACAATGTGGTAGTGCCCACTCAGACGGAATCGTCTGGGAATTCGTCCCCAGTATCGTTAAAAATGAATTACTCCCTGATTTCGAAAAATGTATTCAAAGTTTTTCGCCTGCCAGGACTTGAACCCGGAACCATGCTGTACCGTAGCACCGCTCTTCCGATTGAGCTACCGTGGCTTCAAGGCGACTGGTCGAAAATCTTGAACGCTTATTGCGGTCTTAGATTTTTTTAATGCATTTTTCAAAATTCAAAAAAATTATGTGAATAAATTCCATTACTCCCTTATTCCCTTTTAGTTAGATGTGGATTATGGTGATATATGACGATCGATCGGTTAGTATGGTAGCAAAGTCTACAATCACCTAACTTAATTGAACTCCAATAGAAAAATATTACGTTAAAACCCACCTGTTTACCAATCGCAAAGTTATTTCACTTTTACATAGTAACCACATAATAAATATAACAAAGTTAATCAATTAAATATACCTGATTGCCTGAATACCGATCTAGTGTATGAGAGAGACGGCGCTATACAAAAATGTGTTTTAATATAGCGCTATCTCAAATTCCTCAAACGAGTCAAATTTAACTATCGTGCATATATTTTTATGTACAATTTTCCAATATTATGTACGTATATTTAATAATTTTGTCCGTAATACTTCTATTATAAGGTTACGCTGAGTTTACAGTAAAACAACCTTTATAACAGTACAGTTAAGGTTTATTATGTAATTTTAGCGCTCATTCATGATTTTTCGCTTGACGACAGTGTAATCGGGTGTAGGATGACCAAATTTTCTTTGAATTTTCGTATTTTTTTCGCGACAGTCATTAGGATTATTGGTTGTCACAATGTCTCTTGTTATTCTGGGGGTAAGTTTGGATATTTTTTAAAGGAATCGAATGAATAACTGCTTAGGAAAGAAAAGCGAAGCGTGTAATGTACGTACCTACCACTTTTTCGTCCGTAACTGAGAGATGCAACAGATATTTTCACTTAAAAATACATATTAATTTGCTGACGACCTCGATGGCAGAGTGGTCACCATGCCGGACTGCCATCCGTAAGTTTGCGGGATCGATTCCCGTGCAGGGTGAATATTTCTGTGAACCACAAATGTTTGTCTCGGTCTGGGTGTGTGTGTGAATGAATGCGTGCATAGTTTCTGATACCCTAGATACAAGCTCCAAGCTTAGTTATGGGTCAGTTACTATAATGAGATGATGTAGTGAATGATTATGTTAATTTAACTAAAAACTATTCAGAACATTATGAAAATTAAAGTAAAATACCGGCTTGTAAGATGCCACTGGGGCCTATCTATTTCATTGATGATATAAGTAAAGAAGAATAGGCGTAATCTCCTTGCGCTTGGGGTCTATAGTCTATGTTTATATTTTTTAAATGAAGTATAGAACTTCATTTAAAAAATCTGCTGAATCGACGCGGACAAAACTTATTCAATATATTAAATTAATAATTATTATAATTAGCTGACACCCACAAACTAATACGTAACAACGTCCAATTTTTTGCCAATCCCATATTTTTTTGAATAATGGTGTCAATAAAGTCTACTGCGCAAAAACAAGTTTTCATTCGGCTACGTGTCGAGTTTTATTATTGTTTTGTATTTCAATTATAGTGATGGGATTGGTAATATTCGAATTATCGATATATTTAACATCGATATTTTTATCGATTTTGTTTGTCAATCCACATCGTCCCACTGCTGGGCTTCCCCCAAACATCCAACTCATAAGGAGTTCATCCTCCCTCATCATCATCAACAGCCTGTATGTGTCCACAGCTGGACATAGGCCTCTCCCAACTCGCGCCAATGTGCTCTGTCATTCCATACTCTCGGAATTAACGATACTTAATTATTGTTTTTTTGTCATATTATTTTATATTCGATATTGCGCCCCGTGGTGTTACTTACGTTAAACTTTATTTCATCCATTTGGGGGCTGAATTTTGAAAAATCCTTCCCTAGTGGATGCCTAACGTCATAAGCGGATACGTGCGCGAAAAAATTATTTTCTATTTATATGTATGTTTTACAAAATGTATGTATGTGTATCCGTTGTCTAGTATCCATAGTACAAGCTTTGATTAGTTTGGGACTAGATGGATATTTATCTGAATATTTATTATTACTTTTTAATTTCTTCACACGTCACTTTTAAAGCATTATTTTATCGATTTATAACACTTATCTGGTATTAGTATAATAATCCTTAATTTATTTCTTCACTGTAGGCTTGGAATGTTTTTTGACAAAGATAGTGTTTTTTTTGTTATATTTATTATCACAGTATTATAGTGTTTCCCAAACATATTATATTTAGATTTGTTGTCGATAAAATGTTAGATGTTGATTCAAACAGTGTGATTTTTTTATATAATTTACTTTTTGTACAGTCAGCAACGACGCCTTTTAACACGTTACAATACTTAATCATACTATCCATGACATTTTTTTATTTTTTTTTGGTAATTAATAAGCCAAATCATATAATTTTCTTACCTTTAAAGAATTTTTTTATACCTATATTATTATTATGCAATACTTCTTAATCTTTTCCTTTAATAAGTCAGCACCACAGAAAAAGCAATAAAATTTGTTTATAAACTTTTTTTGCTAACCGTACATAATGCAGTAACGCTAATGAAGTTGCCTGGAATGTAGCGAGCACATTTTGTGTTGCCAATTAATTAATTGCCATTTCAATTAGAATGACATTTGAATTGGCATTATTAATAAGGTCTTAATGTCACGTCAAAGCTACGTATGTAAAGTTTTTGAATGGGTAGTTTAGCTTTCTATAAGAAGTCTTAAAAATATTTGAATACTTTTTTTAAATTTACCTTTATTGTCTCACTCCTGGGCAAAGGTCTCCCCCAAATAGAGACAATACTTTTTCAAAATAATAAATATGTTTAGATTTTTTTTGTTGACCGTACTGAACTTAGTACATTATTCACTTTGTATTTAAATTCACCTAATGACTTACCAATTTGTAACGTCACCGTAACTCAGATCTCATTTATATCTCAAACGCCCATTGAATAAACAATATACAATTTACAAATGTTAGAAATCTTGAACCGAAACGGCCGGTGCCGCATAATCAATCGACTGACTTGACTAGAATTAATTATTCGTTTCGATACGCGCGATTCACATCACTACCGCAGTGAACCGGCCAGTCTCGCGTCGGACGCACGCGTGCCTTTTCCCGCGTCAATTCGAATTTCGAATATTTAAAAAACAGTGTTCCGTTTACAAATTTATTTTTAAATTCAGTGACTGTTTTGTGCCAGTACGGATTTACGGATTTTTGTGTTTTTTTAATGTTTGTATTATCTATGATTATTTCTAATGGATGACAGAAGGTTTTTTTTGTTGATGTAAAAATGTTTGGTGCGTTTTATCGTTCGCTAGCGCCGATATGGGTTTAAAGTGTTAGGTATAGTACCAATCGCTTGCCGTGTTGTGAGATAAGGGAATATTAATTCATTGGTATATGTGTTAAATTTAATTTAGTTTGAATTCTTATTTACAGCAAGTTTTTGAGAAAACGTTGGATAGATTTTTGTATCTCTGACTTAATTAATTTGTCATCTTTGACAGTAGTTTACGGCTCAAAGGACCTATCCTAATTTATTTATCGGACAGAAAGACCTATATCTTGCAAATGGGCTCTTACATACCGTTCTTGTATCAATATACTATAACTATTCCTACCTAATTAGAAATGTTTAGGAAGACTTTTGACAATATAGCTTAACAAAAAAGTGGATAAAAATACTTTTTCAAGATTACTACAGGACTTTCCCGGGTGATCAATATACGGGTCTCCGAACGGGTGTGAAAGAATACAGAAAAATTTCAAATTCTCAAAATCTGAACAAAAAATATTTTTCAAATTCTCGTTGACCTCTATAACTGTTAATATTACTGCAGTGAATAAGATTATGATATAAGCGTGGTAAAAGAGTAAAAGTTAAAGTACCTATTGGCCGGTAATTTTCCGCTGCAAAGTAGTGCAGTAAGTCTCTCTCACTCTCTCACTGGTGGTATTACTAATATTTGTTCAGTGAGGATATATTGGAATTATATTTAGTTTTCTTTACAATTTAATTAGTCGCCAGTGTTTTTTCGTTTTGTATTTCCGGTTCTCTTTTCAAAATAAATTCTGGAAAACAAACGGAAAACAATTTTAGGTAACTTTTAGACCTCTAATTCGGGTTCTATGCTATGATATTTTCTGGTTAAGACTTTTGGAAGCTATAAATACCAGAAATAGTAATGTTATGGGACTTGAAAGGACTTTACGTTTTCATACAAAAACACATTTTTTCATTTTAAAATTTAAAACACCCCCAACACAATTATTTTCAAACCCCCATAACTTTTAAACGGGTTAACCGACTTCCATCAAACATGTTTAAGAACACTCGCACGTAAGTCCCATTTAATACAAAGAAACTAAATTGAAATCGGTTTATCCGTTCGGGAGCTATGATGCCACCGACAGACAGATACACACACACAGACACGTCAAACTTATAACACCCCTCATTTTGCGTCGGGGGTTAATAAAGACTAATAATTTCTAGAAATTAAATACAAACCAAATTCTTGATTTATAGCTAAGGGCATCCGATCATGTGAGATAGGTCACCTTTCAAATATTACTAAATGAAAAACTTGTGTCTTTTGAATTGAGGTTTCAATATAGAACTAAGTAAATGAAATAAATTATGTTGTAGGTTGCAGGTGTTTGGGGGCGAAGGTATTCATTTGGCGTCAGGTGACCCGTCTAATCGTTGGCCCCTTATGGCATAATTATCATAAAAAACTATAATAATTAACCCTAAATTATTACTGGTGATAAGGAACATCTGTACAAAATTTCACCTAAATTAATTCAATATCTTTTACGTAAAGGATTAACAAACATCCAGACCAATGTATTATTATTAGAAAGATATAGCTCAAAAGCTACTCAACCGATTCACAAAATTCGCTCATAGAAAGCTACATTATCACCAATTAACATAGGCTATGCTCTAACCAAATTTATTCCCCGGTTACGCGAATAAAACATATGCACACAGCTAGTCATTAATTAAAATTATAATTTTATTCAACCGTTATGTGACTATGTTCTAGATCTAGACAGATAAATAATAAACACACACGTTTACCTTATAGATTTATTAAGATTAACACCTCTCTCTGCTTGTATTGGGATTAAAAAATAATTTTAAATACCATTCACTCACTCACATACAGAATTAACGAATGAGTCAAATGAGAATAAGAATTCTTGTTCTGAAGAACAAAATCGGGTTGTTTTCCATTTTTTTGCCTTGCCAAACTTTTCTATAGAAATTAATGGTAAAATGTATGTTTGTACATTTTTAAAAGGAACTCTGAAACGATACCTCTCCAGATAATATGTAAACCTAGTTAGGGGTTAGATGTTGCCTATTATATTCTTTCTAATATGTCAATTTTCGCGGGAATTCTAGGTATACTGCAGAAACATAGCCATTTCCCAAGTATCCATGTTTCGCCCGCGAAATTTCGACTCATCAAATCATCGCACGATATGAATATAAATAGATAATATGTACTATATTATATACTCATATACAAAACCATTTACATATAAAAAAGATAAATATTATATCAACTAATACGTAATACGTAACGCTGAGACCTTGAGAGAAACATCACTGCCACGAAAACACACATTTTACGAACTGTTATACCTACCATAATCTATACTAATATTATAAAACTAAAGTTTGTTTAAACGCGATAATCTCAGAAAATACTTATCCGATTTGGAAAATTCTTACACTATTCCATAGCCTATTTATCCTCGAAGGCTTTAGGCTATATAACATCACGCTATGACCAATAGGAGAGGAGCTATCACGGGTTAAACCGCGGGGCGCAGCTAGTAGGCTCATACCTGCGCAAGAGTCACGTGTCATGTAATCACGCGATATCACACGCTGCCTGATAAGGGGAACTTTTGTAACATTTTAAAGAATTTTATTTGATTTCATTCGGTGGTCTAGTGGCATTTTAGCCTAGTAAGATGGAGGTCACAGATTCAATTACTGTTTTGAGTGATGCTTTCATAACAATATGTGCAAGGATCTGTCGAGTCTGTTGTTCCAGGTTCGATTTTTGCACAGTAATGCATGTTTTCGTTTTACGAAATTTGGCTGGAATTTGAGATCACCAACACGCTTTACACAAGCTTAGTGATAACATCACCGAAACTGTCAGCTCCGGTTTTCGTTTAACATCACGGGCAGTCGCTAGTCGTTATGTTATTAGACTCTCGTACAAGATTTCGTATAGCAAATGTCTAATTACTTGTTATAAGGAACATATGTACCAAATTTCATCCAAATCGGTTCAGTAGTTTTGACGTGAAAGAGGAACAAACATACATGCAAACATTCGCGTTTATAATCCTAACTAATATTATAAATGCGAAAGTAACTCTGTCTATCTATTGTCTGTCTGTCTGTTACCTTTTCACGGCTAAACTACTGAACCGATTGACTTGAAATTTGGTACAGGGGAAGCTTATGGTTCGGGAAAGAACATAAGATACTTTTTATCCCGAAATTACCACGGGAACGGGAACTACGCTGGTGAATATTACATACTAGGATTATCGTAAGTAGCTTAATTAAATATCCGGGCACATCTAGTCCAAGAGTCCAAACTAGCTTGTACTATGGATACTAGACAACGGATAAACATACTTATAAAGTAAAATATAATGATCTGACCTCGATGGCACAGTGGTCACCATGCTGGACTGCCATCCGTAAAGTTGCGGGCTTGATTCCCGTGCGGGGTGAATTTGTGTGAACCACAAATGTTTGTCTTGGTCTGTGTGTGAGTCGAGAGCGTGTGCGTAGTTTCTGATACCCTAGATACAAGTTACGGACTTAGTTAGGGGTCAGTTACTGTAATGAGATGCAGTGCGGTAGAATGCTCCCGGTGAAGGAGCACCTTTAAATTTGTAAAAGGTTTAGCAGTTCTCGAGTTATATGAAAAATTGTACAACTAACACGATTTTGTTTTATCTATGTATGTTTACCTAACCTATCCCTTAAATCACTCTATCTTCTACTGAATATTGCATCAAAATCTGTTTCGTAGTTTAAAAGATCTAAGTATACGACTTTGTTTAAAACTATTCAAATTAAAATGTATGACGTAAAACAGCTCAGACGTAATAAATTAAAGAACAGGTATTATCGCGTTTCAAATATTTAAAATTATTGGCTCGACGTTTTTTGATCAGGTTGCACTTACCGTGGTCACGAGGGATTGGCGTTTTAATAAAAGATTTTGTTTGCGAAAGTTTATAAATTGTTTCGTCCAGATTAAGAACAACAGTCAAAATTCTTGACAATATTGGCTTGAAATGGGAATCGAACCTGCAACTTTCAACTACGTGTTAAATTTGTATTTGTAACTGACACAAACACCCAAAAAAATGTATTCTATGAGGAAACGAACACGGAATTCTTTTTAAAAGTCTTGCGCGTTTATCACTTATAAATTTTATTGTATTATATTTTCCTCGAATAGGAATCGAATCTGCAACTACTAAGTACCAAAAGAATATTTCTAGATAACACAAACAAACAAAACTTTATCTTAAAATGAATCGAATCAACAACTCTATTTTCGAAAGTCCGACCCATTTACCACCCAACCACTACTGGTTAGTTAAAATAAACGTTATATTTGCCTCGACCTTCTCACAGCGAGGTCTATTAATCCGGCTCGAAGGTCTCTAGACAGTTATTGAAAGGTATATAAATAACAATAACAAATATATCTTGTTTTACAATAGTTATAGGGAAGGTTCGTATCTGACGGAACATGCGTCGCGTATTATCGGTCGCGTTTTGTCGACCTCGATGGCAGAGTGGTCACCATGCCGGACTGCCATCCGTAAGGTTGCGGGTTCGATTCCCGTGCGGGGTGAATATTTGTGTGAACCACAAATGTTTGTCTCGGTCTGGGTGTGTGTGTGAATGAGTGTGTGCGTAGTTTCTGATACCTTAGATACAAGCTTCCAGCTTAGTTAGGGGTCAGTTACTATAATGAGATGATGTAGTGAATGATTATGTTATGTTATGATTATGCGTAACGCCAGCACAGACAAATGTATAGAAAAACACTTGACCGTTCACACTTAACCGATTATACGTTAGTGCGACCGATGATACGCTCGACGTATTTTACCTCAGATATGAACCTTCCCATAGTCGTACGGGCTTAAACGCCCAATTTTAATATTCAATCCATCCGCTTATTTCATAAGTACTTATTATTTGATGATTGCTTGCCAATAATAATAGCTAAACGTCAAAAAATGAAAGAAATAAATTGTATTTATTTACTAGCGTCGCCCCGCGGTTTCACCCGCGTAGTTCCCGTTCCCGTAGGCATATGGGGATAAAATTATGCTAAAAACCTTCCCACTGAATCACTCTATCTATTGGAACAAACTGCATCAAAATCCGTTGCGTAGTTTAAAAGATCTAAGCGTTCATAGGGACAGAGAGAGCGACTTTGTTTTATATGCGGTTTGTTTTAATAGATAGAGTGATTAAGTGGGAAGGTTTTTGGCATAATTTTATCCCCATATTCCTACGGGAACGGGAACTACGCAGGTGAAATCGCGGGGCGCCGCTAGTGTAATGTAAATAAGTATGTTATTCCTAGTCATAAGAAACGTCTATATTTTCATCTATTTCGGTTCAGTAGGTTTTTTTCTTATAACATACATCCGTACGAACAATATTTCGCTGTTTATAATATTGTATTTAAATAGATTTAATAATTATATCGATATAAAATCGAAAACAATAACCCACAGTTAAATAATTTGGTGTAATGCCAGCGTTATATTTAGAACGTACTCGCGTCTAGACATATCATGGGCTTAGATATTTGTGTAAGGGTTAAATATATACGAAGAAATAGTAATTATTTTAAGATTATTAAAAGGGTTTGTTAAATTTCTAGTTTAGTTCAAAATTAACCAAAAGAACTACAAAAAATAATCATTCACTCCATCATCTCATTACAGTATCTGACCCCTTAGTTCGTAACTTGTATCTAGGGTATCAGAAACTACGCACACACTCATTCACACACAGCAACACTACAAAAAATAGCATAAACGATTAAAATTAATTTGGCTTATAAAATACAATCGTTGTAAAACTTTGAGAGGAAAATAAAGCGTTCTTTAGAGAGCAATAAACATCTTTCTTCTAATATATAAAATTCTCGTGTCACAATTTTCGTTGCCATACTCCTCCGAAACGGGTTGACCGATTCTCATGAAATTTTGTGAGCATATTCAGTAGGTCTGAGAATCGGCCAACATCTATTTTTCATCCCGAAATTCCTACGGGAACGGGAACTACGCGTGTGAAACTGCGGGGCGCAGCTAGTATTTATCTAATTTGGAAGATGGTGTCGATTCGTGCGTCGGTAATTGTTATTTTGACTTGTCTGCATCAACCGTTGCTTAACAGTACAAATCGTAAACAAATGATTAACACTGGACTATGAGATATTATTGACCATTAAGCTACGTCTACGCTAGGAGAGTCGAGCACGAGCGGAGCACAAAGTGTAGTGTGGACGAACTTACAAGCATCGAACGGACGCGTGTCCCGCGGTTTTACCCGCGTGGAACCTTATCCCGTGGGAATTTTGGCATTAAAAGTATCCTGTGTGTTATTCTGATGTATGAGCTAAATTATTGTAAAGTTTCATTAAAATCCATTCAGTAGTTTTTGCGTGAAAGGGGAACAAACATCCACACATCTAAATTTAAATTCAAATGTATTTATTGCGAATAAAGTTTACAATATGGTGTTACAGTTAGTACTTAAATCTCTTTATTCTAAGTACCTTACATGAGGCATGCAATATGTTTTAGGTACTTATATAAATATTTATATCCATAAGAAGGCAACTTAAACAATATTAATTAATACAAAAGTAACATAATTTAAACAATCTCTAAACATCCACACTCACAAACATTCGGCTTTATAATATTAGTAGGATTGATAGGATTTGTGCGATGTTCGGTGAATGTTTGCTTTCATGGAATCATGTGCCAATAATCCTTATTCGGACTTGAACCCGCCACCCCGGTATTGCGTTACGAATGTCAACACTTATCCGCTAGGCCATCGCTGATCTCGATACTGTTAACTAATATCCAACTAATTACTAAACCTCTAAAAGTGAACCGTCTCAATTTTCGCAACCGTTTCGTAAGAGTATCATTCATTATGGTTTATTGCCCCGAACTTTGTTGCGTAATATCCAGTCTGTTTGTCTACGGCGGTGACCTTTCAACAATTATAACAGCGCCTCGCAGTTTCACCCGTGTAGTTTCCGTTCCTGTGTGAATACAGGGATAAAATGGCCTATGTCAAGCACTGATAAATTAGCTTTCCATTAGTGAAAGAATTTTTGAAATCGGTTCAGTAGATCCCGAGATTACCCCTTACAATTTAACAAACACACAAACTTTACTTCTTTATAATATTAGTATAGAAGTATAGACTAGCAACGCCTCGCAGTTTCACCCGTGTAGTTCCCGTTCCTGTGGGAATACGGGAATAAAATATATGCCTATGTTACTCAGGGTAAATGTAGCTTTCTAATGGTGAAAGAATTTTTGAAATCAGTTCAGTTTTCGGAGCTTATTCGTTACTAACAAACAAATGTTTCCTCATTATAACATTACTAACTGTGCCACGCGGTTTTACCTGCGTCCCGTGGGAATCTTGGGATAAAAAGTATCCTATGTGTTATTCCTAGGTATAAGGAACATCTGTACCAAATTTCATTAAAATCCATTCAGTAGTATTTGCGTGAAAGAGGAACAAACATCCGGCTTTATAATATTAGTAGGATTCGTGTAGATTAAAGGCAATAAAGTTTGTATTTTTCTTAGTTTAAACTAACTTAGTTTTTCGCCGTTTTTCGTCAATCAAACGTCTCAAATATGTGACACGGAAGTGAAGCAGAGAAAGTGACCATTTGAATTTTATAACGATTATGCAAAGATATGTTTAACGTATCACAAATAAATGTATAATATGCGAACTGTTTGGGGCTAATCTCTATAGATTCTGTATATTAACACATTCAGTGCCGACGACGCGTCTGTGCGTTTTTGAACTGATTACTATGTGCCCACGACTCACTAACGCGTCCTATTCATATCGCCTCGAACGCCCATTGTTCGTCATAGTCCATTGTCATAGTTAATTAAGTCATAAAATGGTAAGTTTAGCTCTCTCATACAGAGTGTTTGGATAAGATTTTGTTTAATATTTACTAGGGAAACTAGTTCCCTTTTAAAAAATTACGAGATCTGTGTTATGATTTGAAATTCATTTAAAATCAACTTTTTATCTATTTACATATTTACAATTGATTTTATAAATAAATTTCATTGATAATCTTTCAGGAATTCCGATGTAGAGGTCATGATTTCTGTGCATAAAACGATAGCGTGTTTTAAATTTACGTGTGGCGCCATCTAGTAGCTTTTAGTAATACTATCTGCTATAATCATTAATTGCTAGCTGCGTCAGTCATTGTTTCATAAAATGTAATACCTACATATTTTTTACGCTAAATATCTCTTAATTTTGCAGCACAATATGCAAATGAGTACGAGGAAATTTTAAATATTGAATTAGTAGATCCAGAGATTATCCCTGAGACTTTGACTGTACATAACTTACCTACCTGAACTGAAGGACTAGGTATCTGGGTTTATAAAAACAAGTTACTATTTAATTATTTTTATTTTGGATTTTTTCCCCGGCCCCTTTCCTTTCCACCGCTTAGGCTGCTGGTTCGGCCGCTCGTCATCCTCCGGCCAGGGACACGGCCTCTTCTTAACAAGGACCGTGGCCCTTGCCTCCTCGAGCAGCGTACCCAGCGAGCCGCTGGCTTCTGCCGGGGCCGGGGCCGGGACCCAAACGCTTGGGCACGTGTTTTCGTCTTCACTCCTGTAAATCAAATGTTTTTTAAAAACTGCTTTCTAATTAATGTAGGTAGTTTCTTTCTCGTATAATCGGTGGTTTATTATAGCTAAAATTTGAATGGGTACTCACATTTTCTTCTTAAAAATATTTAAGTAACTTAAAATTTCGTCACTCATACAGCTCGTACTTCGTATCGAAAACGAATTAAAGTTTATGGCTTTTGCAGGCATTACGTCCCAGCTCTGCCAAGAAACAAACATTTTTCGATGTCGTTTGTCAATGTCACAATAATGACAAATAATATGGATAATTTCTGCTACCTACATTTTTAACATACATATTGGGTGTTTGGGCAGAAAAATCCACTCAACCGCGGTTGCAACATCCGATCCACCGCGCGAGGTAGCAACGCGACCCATAAATGCGCGCGGTGTGGATTCATAGAGTTAATACACATAGAGCAGGAAGGCATACGGCTGCCTGTAAGCGGAAACGTACTATGGTTAGAAAGAGAGAGAAGATCGCGGTCGGTCACATATTATTGTACAAACATTTGAGTCGTTATACGAATAACCGCGATCGTCTCTCTCTTTCTAATCGAGGTACAACTGGAGACCTGGATCCCCTGCTCTTTGTATAATACCTCTATGTGTGGATTGCGCTCGGCCCATCAAAGCCGCCGCCACTTTTGAGAATTTTGGGATAAAACATAGCTTTCCTCAAACCATAAGCTACCCCTGTACCAAATTTCAAGTCAATCGGTTCAGTCGTTCACGCGTGATCAAGGGAAATAAGGATTAATTTTGATTTGTTAGAGATGATACTTACCTTCACATATTTTGGCTTTACTTACTTTTATTTACATGGACTTCAGTTTTATAAGAGTATAATTATGTTAATTTACCTACTTGACATTGAAAGATTTCACAAACAAATAGTACCTACCTATAGTTTAAGTATATAAAAATACATAAGTAAACATAAATTATATACGTAAAAGTTGGGTTTCTAATTGCAAATAAAAACATTTTTTAATTAAAAAATTCATTCTTTTAATCAACTTAGTGGGGAGCCCTGGTGCATTGGCATCTTCCAGGGCCCCCCTCAAAATTCATCCCTGGGTCGCCGGGGAATGGCGATGGGCGCGCTGGGCGGCGGGCGCGGGCGGCGCGGGGGCGGCGTCGGGGGTGGCGTCGGCGGCGGCGTCGGCGGCGGCGTCGGGGGCATCGGCCAGGGTAGGAACCTCCTGCAGATACATGCATCAACAACATTTTGACATTCACAACAAGAGTTTGTCAAAAGTGTGAGAAGCTGGATGCAACCAAAAAAACACATTTTGAAACTTCGTTATTACATGCATCGTTATTACTCTCATAACCCCATTAAAATCTCTCATTTCTATAATAGTGTATGAAACAATTGTGTTATAACCATAATTAAAAGCCACCCATTATAGCGAACTATATTTTATTATTTGGCTATAAGTAAATGCAACCCATTAAAACAAACACCATATTTTTTTGCCCAAGAAGATCAAAAAAACACCCACTAAGCATATCCAATTGAATTTGTTAGTACATTTACATAACACAACATACCCAATCCGCCACCATGCACGCTCACCTCGGGACTCCACCGGCTCTAGCAGCGGTGAAGTCTCCTCTCTGTTGAATCAAAAATATTTTTTTTTTAATGTTGATATCACAATGAAGCTATCTAGAACAAAATAAAGTATGAGTATGAGGTATTATATTATGATTATATGGGAGATATTATATAATGTCTGAAATCCAAAAGGTAACAAAAAAAACAATGCATGTAGGTACTAATGTTTTTTCAAATCATGCAACAGGCATTGAACGGTCACCCATTACCAAACAGATTTTTCTGTTTGTCACCATATAAAAAGGTAACAACCCTGTGATTGTCAACTTCTTATGTTTACCTTTTCATGCATGTAGATACTTACTCCAGTTGGCGGCCTCCCCAACACTCCTGCCACCGCAACCACCACCGACGCCTGGGGCTGGGGCTGGGGCTCGCGTGCCTGGCATCCCAACTAGTCCTACACAATGTTATGTTTAGTGGTTACTGTTAGGTAAATAGACTCGTTGTTAGACATTATAATAGTTCGAAGTTTTAAAATGAAAACTTTATAGGACGTACATATTTAGATAATAATGATTTCCCAAATTATTTTTGGTAATGGAAAATAGAATGATGCATGTTGCTGAAGTTGGTGCAACGAAACCTAATAAGGTACTTAAGTAGCAATATTGAGTTTACCTTCGCGTTTTACACGTCTTAAATATGAAATAGGTACTAATTTGCACACAATAAGCCCCCAGACTTTAACAAACTTTAGTTGCATGTATTATTGTTAATAACCCCTACACTTTTTTGTCCAATGTCGATTAGAGTAATAGTCAATTAAGTAAATAACTTACCTGCTCAAAGCCATTCTGGATCTGGACTGGAACAACAATAAAAAAATATATTGATTGATATCATCATCATCATGGCCATTTACATCTACGTGAGATGATTTATGTATATTATATTTATGTATTGATTGATAAACCTAGTTATTTTCAAATAAAACAAAGAATAATATTAAATTTAAACTTACCGTTTAGACAATGGCTTCTTTTGTATTGTTTGTTGTTTTGTTTGTTTACGCGTCTTCGTCTCGTCGATCCAACTCAGACACAGACAGAACCAAAGACAAGCGATCGATCGATAAAATAAATCAATAAACTTCATTCACTCCTTATAACATCCGGTCCATCGGGGCTGTCACAACACAGTCATTTAAATTACTTATTAATGAAGTATTTTGTTATTATTGTTAATCAAATGTATAGAAATAAGTATTATAAAATAATTTTGTCAAAGAATAATATCTTAAGTCTGCAGCAGAATTTTCTGACGTTTTGATTTATTTCGATTGTTTACTGATATGTACACAGACCTACATTGATTCATTTTCTTTTGGTGCTCTCATTCTCATTCATTTTTTTCCGTTCATTCATTTTTCGATTCTTTCCGTCCGGCCGGCCGTCCATTTTGAATTTTATGTCGGTAGTTAGTTGTGTGGATACGGAAAGGATAAAATTAAAAATGAACTCGTAAGTATTGAGTAAATTTGAAAATTATATATATTTTTTGATGATATACCTACGTTTTCTTTTAATAATCAATAATGTTAATATTTTAGAAGCCAGCCCAATTCCAACGGCCACACCGGCCGCGACCGCCAAAGCCGTTGGAGGAAGTGGTGGCAGTGGTGCGTATGCGGCGGGAGCATTGTACGGTCGAGTACTCGTACTCGGGGGATCCCCAGCTGCCGCGGAAGCCAGAGCTTCAGACCCCGATCCCCTGAGTAAGTCTCACAATCTATATAAACGTTCGTTATTCTACTAAAATCAATCGATCAATTACTAACGACACGTATAATTTTGTTCCAGGTACGAGTACGCAACCGTGGACTCCAGTCGGTGGCACGATGACGTGCTTGAGGAGATGCTGGCAGTATGTAACTTCTCTTTACCCAATTAGTAATTACTCAGAATAACGATATTGACCTAAACTTAATATTGGCTTTCTTATGGCTGTTTTTTTGTGTATTATTTGATTAATGTCACTAGTCCCATATTTTATTGGAACCCATATTTCAATATTCAACTTGGATAATACACACACATATAATACCTAACAAATAAGTCCCAATAGAATAGTACCCATGTCATATTGTGTTACTTGTTTCTCTCATTAGAACACCCGGACCATATTAGAAATGCTCCGGGTGGAGCAAGCTGGCTACACCCTCATGCGGTATGTAGTCTCACATATTGTTTTAACATATTATTAACGTTTTTATTAGTAAGTACCTATAGTTATTAATGTTATGATAAACAGGTACTAAAAGTACATGTAGGGAATTAATATAAATGTATTACCTGTAATTAAGTATTATGATTTTGTTCAATAGCTAAAATAGAATCTAGATAAACCTCTTACTAAAATACTAGGTAGGTACTTGGATTATCTAACTAGCTGTGCTTCATGGTTTTATCCACATGATATCATTTTTAACCACACCTATGGGAATTCCAGGATCAAATATCCTTTGAGTTACAAATCTGACGGTAGTTCCAGAGTGTTATTATGAACAGGTTACCCATCCAACAAACACTCTTCTGCTTTATAATATTAGTACAGTTCTTTTTTTGTTTTCAGTCCCGTCGCGCCACCGACGTTCCCGCCTCTACCACCGCTGCCCTGCTTACAAGAGTGGCTGTTGGAGCGCCTGAATTATGGGGAGCCCTGGCTATGAAGCTAATGCTCCAGGGCTCCCCCAAAATAAAACAATGAATTAAATTTGGAAATTATAATTATCTACTTTTATTTCCACCCTGAAAATTGGACTATTTATTATTGACTAAATTCTTTAAAAAAAATTACAAATTACATCCTTACATAATTGGTTCACTAATCTACTACTATGATAAATATGTATGTATGTACATCTGTCAATATATCCTCTTATTTATTTTCTTTATATTAGAATAGGATATAAATAGATATTTGCTGTCATATAAAAGGACAGATGAACCACGGTCGATCGCTTCGTCAACGATCCATTCTATTACTTTATGTTTTTATCAAAAAAACATTTTGGTTAGAGTAACCTACTATAATTTTTTAATTTGCTAGCTTTCTGCATATTAATCTCTAAAATTATTAGTCGTAACAAATGATCTAAAATTTTAAGAAATTAAAAATTCTTATTCAGAAAGAAGCCGAGAGCACGCTGTATTTAGAAATAAGGTTTGTTTTATTGCCCCCAATAAAAATCGACCCGTCTTCGAATAAGCCGTACTAATGTCTAATATAAAAATGTTCGTATACGGTGTGTCTCCTGTATGATATAGGTATGTCGATCTAAAATATAAAAAAAATAGTTCTTATACAGTGTGATAGAAGTGAAGTTTTTGTAGATTGCTAGAAGATGTACCTCCCAAAAATATGCAGTTACGTACCTATAATGGCACTCTGAGCAATTTATTATTTTTACAGAAGTGTGTTTAAAATATAAAAGATAGACTTAATAGATAGCAATTTTCTTTTTTTCTTATTAAACGAAACGAACGTCATCATATATTATTATGTAACAAAACGGGATGTTCATACGTACTTATTTAAGAACATCGAGTTTTGTTATATAAGTAATTATTCCTTTTAAATCTTGAATTATACTTAAGTACCTTTTTTACATTCGTATCAATTCTCTAGGTTTTTGTTTTTTTATAAAAAAAGTTGACAATCGAGTTCTAAAAAGTAAAATAATAGGGCACTGATAATATTGCACACAGGTGTTGACTTTATTTGTGGTTAAAATATGAGATAAATACTTAATATTTTTTCCATTGTCTTAAGAACACAAACGTTTTACTTTGAGATGCCGCTGTATAATTCAAAGGAAATTTCAAGCTCGCCGCAGCCTTAATTCTATTGTTTTATAATCCTTTTAGCCGAACAAAGGTGTAAGTAGTATATCAAGTACTTCGCTTTTTGGAGATTATCGTGAATATTATGTTATAATTTATCAGTCTTCTGCATATTTTTGTAGAAGACGTACCTCTGTTTCGTGTGCTCCGACTGTTTTTGTGGTGATTCCTTAACTCTGACCCCGGCTTGTTTTCTGTTTTCTGATCTCTGTGTGACATTCTGACCCCGGCTTGTCTCACGGATTCTGGACCCTCAACTTGTGACGACCCTTGCTTGTGCTTACGGACTACGATTGCCTTTGATTGGATTTTGGTGTACTGTGCAGTGCAAGTGTTGTTTCAAGTGTTATTGGATTGGCGGAAACTGTAAGTACTATTATTTATTACTCAATTTATTTTATTTTTTGTTGTACGTACCATATCAATTATGATATGGTTTACGATACGCTACCTACAACAAAATTCATATGATAGTATTAATATACTGTCATATGAATTTTGTTAGGTAGCGTATCGTAATATACTATCATATGAATTTTTGTTGTATGTACTATATCGTAATATACTATCATATGAATTTTGTTGTAGGTAGCGTATCGTAATATACTATCATATGAATTTTGTTAGGTAGCTTATCGTAATATACTATCATATAAATTTTGTTAGGTAGCGTATCGTAATATACTATCATATGAATTTTGTTAGGTAGCGTATCGTAATATACTATCATATGAATTTTTGTTGTATGTACTATATCGTAATATACTATCATATGAATTTTGTTGTAGGTAGCATATCGTAATATACTATCATATGAATTTTTGTTGTATGTACTATATCGTAATATACTATCATATGAATTTTGTTGTAGGCAGCGTATCGTAATATACTATCTTATTAATTTTTGTTGTACGTACCTTATCGTAATATACTATTATATGAATTTTGTTGTAGGTAGCGTATCGTAATATACTATCATATGAATTTTGTTAGGTAGCGTATCGTAATATACTATCATATGAATTTTTGTTGTATGTACTATATCGTAATATACTATCATATGAATTTTGTTGTAGGTAGCGTATCGTAATATATTATCTTATTAATTTTTGTTGTACGTACCTTATCGTAATATACTATCATATGAATTTTGTTGTAGGCAGCGTATCGTAATATACTATCTTATTAATTTTTGTTGTACGTACCTTATCGTAATATACTATCATATGAATTTTGTTGTAGGTAGCGTATCGTAATATACTATCTTATGAATTTTTGATAAAAGTACATGCAACAAAAATCAATTCCTAAAATTCTTGTTTAGTGTTAGATAAACCATGTATCGAGGAACGCTATAGCGCTTCTGTCTATGTAGCATACTATAATACAGTCTTTAAAGCCTAGTCATAGCTAGTTAAATATATGGTTGTAGTCTTTTCAGTATAATGCATTATTGAAATGATGTTCCTATCTCCTTTAGATGGCCCGTAGACTCCAAGACATTGAGGACGACATTCGGATGATGTTTGGGGAAGAGGATGCTGAAGCATTCAGAGAGGAGTCTCGTGACGAGGGGGCGAGTAGCTCCTCCGGGGTTCAAACACTGCGTACAGAACGCCCGCGCCGCATTTCTTGTACTTCGGGAAGTAATTCATCTGCGGCTTCTGATGATGAGCACTCTTCTCTTCATACGGACAACGAAAGGTTCTTATCTCTATGTTTTTATTTATTATTACAAAGGATTTGAGACCATATTATAATTTGTATGTTATATTACTGATCCAGCGAATCTGACAGTACCGAACCTGGCGATTTGATGGCTGATGATGGACCGCTGGATGAGTGGGTCGACGAGCCCGTCACTCCGGTGGCGATACCCTTTACCGGACACCCAGGCATCCAAATATCCAATGCGGCGACCATGTCAGCGTATCAATATTTTAAAATATTTTTTAATTTAAATTTTTTAACAATGTTGTGTGAATATACAAACAAACATGCTGAAGACGTTTTACGTAGGGGTTTTAAACCCGACAGCAGGCTTAAAAGGTGGAAACCTGCAACGGCGGAGGAAATATTAACATTTTTGGGGATTTTATTTTTCATGGGAACAGTAAAATTAAATAAAATTAATTATTATTGGCGTAAGGACTACCTAGTTAATTTTTCTCTAGGAAATTATATGAGTAGGAACAGATTTTTACTAATTTTAAGAATGTTATATTTTAATGTTAATGACGCTAGTTCATCCATCTATTCTAAAATAGAACCTTTAATAAATTATTTTAATAATTTAATGAAAAGCACGGTTTATCCCGAAAAAGATCTCTCCATTGATGAGTCTATGGTGTTATTCAGAGGACGACTGATGATCCGCCAATATATTAAAAATAAAAGACACAAATTTGGCGTCAAATTATACGTGTTAGCTGACCCTAATGGCCTTGTACATAAAATCCATATGTACAAAGGGTCAGCTGACAACGAAGTTGGTGGTAGAGGACACGCGGACAAAGTCGTCCTCAAACTAATGAGCGATTATTTAAATGCTGGTCACTCGATATATATGGATAATTATTATAATAGCGTAAATTTGTCAGAAAAATTAATTGAAAATAAAACGTATGTAACAGGGACATTAATGACAAACAGAAAAAGAAATCCCGTAGTAGTGACCAGCAAGAAGCTCACAAGGGGTAATACGATTTACAGGCATAATCAAAAGGGTGTATGTGTCATGAAATGGAAAGATAAGAGAGATGTACTCACCATTTCCACTGAACATACACCCGAAATGAAAGACATTATAAATAAAAGAGGGCAAATTGTCAAAAAGCCCAATATAATTCTCAAATATAATGAAAACATGAAAGGGGTCGATCGACAAGATCAAATGCTGTCGTATTACTCTTGTGAGCATAAAACCACACGTTGGTATAAAAAAATAGGTATACATATATTTCAGATTATGTTTATAAATGCATACTTTTTATATAAAAAAGGAACACGACAAACATTATCATTAGAACAGTTTAGGGATAAAATAATAAAACAAATATTACCTCCAACATCTAGACCGCATCCGCCACAGAACGCGACTCACATGCCCAAAGAGTTGGGCCGAAACAATAACGGGACATTAAAGCGGAGAAAATGCACTAGATGTTGGAGTTTATATAAAAAACGCAAAGACAGCGGCATGTATTGTGAGGACTGTGATAAAGGGCTGTGCATCGCATGTTATGGCCCTTATCACATAGAAAACATGCTGCTGTCTTGATTTGAAATATACAATGTATACCTAATAATAAATAATCGCTAAATATATATTATGTTTTTTATTTTTGTTATTTTTTATATTTATAAGTATTTTTTATATGTAACCTAATGTTATTGTTAATTTTTTTTTAAATAAATAATGTGATTTCAATTTGTGTTTTTTTTAATCCTTACCATATTTAATAACATAACATAATCATTCACTCGATCTTCTCATTACAACTGACCCCTAAATATGTTCGAATCTTGTATCTAGTCTAGGGTATTAGAAACTACGCACACACTCATTCACACATACACCCAGACCGAAATAAACAATTATTGTGATTCACACAAATATTCACCTCGCACGGGAATCGAGCCCTCAACCTTACGGATGGCAGTCCGGCACGGTGATCACTCTGCCATCGAGGTCGTCATTAAATTCGAAAGTTTGTTGTTGCTCACGAATACCTCTACCGATATTGTCAAATTAGGGATTAATTTTGTTTTATTATATTACGAGTATAATTTTTCGAGGCACAGGATAAATATTATTCGAATATTCAACAATCTAGTATTCTTAAAAAAAATGTAAGTATAAAATTATATTTTCAGAAAGAACACGCTGTATTTAGGAATAAGTTTTGTTTTATTGCCCCACAATAAAATCCGAGCCGTCTTCAAACATCCATTGTATTCGGTAACGCACAGTGGCGTCGATGGGCACTGCGCGAAATGCGTTGGACTCACAGACGCGTCCAAGGGCACTACGATAGTTTCTTTGGGACGCAACTGTGAGTCGGGGGCACACAGTGATCTCTTTAAAAAATTGAAAAAGGTGGGCACTGGGCGTAGACAGCGGGCAGCGAACGCGTTAATCTACACAATCACTACATAGTATAAAACAAAGTCGCTTTCTCTGTCCCTATGTCCTTATGTCCCTATGTATGCTTAGATCTTTAAAACTACGCAACGGATTTTGACGCGGTTTGTTTGAATAGATAGAGTGATTCATTGGGAAGGTTTTTAGCATTTTATCCCCATATTCCTACAGGAACGGGAACTGAATGGAACCGCGGGACGCCGCTAGTAATATTATAAAGAGGAAAGATTTGTTTGATTGTTTGTAACCAATAGACTTCGAAAATACTGAACCGATTTCAAAAAATCATCGTTAGATAGCTAGATTCACCCTGAGTAACATAGGCTATAATTTATCCCTGTATTCCCACACGAATGGGAACTACGCGAGTGAAACCACGAGGCGCTACTAGTCACAAATAAATGTATAATATGCGAACTGATGGGGCTGATCTATATGGATTTTGAATATTAATGTTAGATAATACTGGGTTGATCTGTGTTAGCAGTTTCGATTTTGTACCGATGACGTTTTTTTCTTCTCACTCTTTCCTATATTGGTAAGAGAGAGAGAAAGAGACAATAAGGCTGAGATCTAAAGCGTACTTGGACTTAGCTTAAACTATACTTTCTTACTCAGGCCTCCGATACAAGAATAGGCCATTTGTCCCGGTCTTGCAGTTTCGCGTCAGTCATTCGCATGAAGCTCGCGCTATGCTTTCAAATTAATCTGAAATACAGTTGTTTTACGCCCAATATTGCCGGGTCAGTGAAAATCAGCGCTGTGACTATTTAATAGTTATGGCTTCGAGCTGAGCTGAATACCATTTTAGTGTTTATATTATTATTAGCTTAAGATTTTTTGTATTATTATTATTGTTTTTCTTTTAGTTTTAAGTTTAAGTCTCTTTAATTGTCTCATTTTATTATAAAAAGTGTATGTATAAATACTAAATAAAAAATATTCTATTCTATTCTATATTAATATTCAATCCTAATCCAAGCGATTGATATTAAAGATTGATTTCATTAATGTTTCGTTATTATTGGCTAGTTAAAATATGAACTAATAGTAGCACCCCGCGGTTTCACCCGCGTAGTTCCCGTTCCCGTGGGAATAAAATAATAAATAAAAAAACCCGTGGGAATATAGAGATAAAATATATCCTATGTCACGCACTGATAAATTAGCTTTCCATTAGTGAAAGATTTTTTGAAATCGGTTCAGTAGTTTCGGAGTCTATTCGTTACAAACAAACAATCAAATCTTTCTTCTTTATAATATTAGTGTAGATTGAGCTTGTGTCCTTTTTATTATTATGTTTTATTTATTTAAACCATTTATTTCTACACCACAATACATAAAAGAAAAATACATAATACATAAATTACTTAATTACTCTTATTAATTATTACATTTATGTACTTGCAATATTTATTTTCTCATAGCATCAAAACTATTTTCATCTCCAACAAAATTGCAAAATATTGTGCAACAATGTTGTAAAACATTGATCTTTAAATGTCTACCTTGAGCGGAAGTCGAACTGGCAACTTTCGGCATAGCAAAGTCACTCCCAGCTACGTCACTTGAACCTTCCTATTTAAATATGCATAAGAAAGTTTGGATATTTATTACTTAATTTTAATACGCAGAAATGGATGAACGCATTTGAATAAATGGCATATTGATAATTTGTTATTTAGTGTACCATTTATTATCATGATTATCACAATATGATCCTTTTTTAATTCTGTCAATTTTTTGTAGGAGAAAAATAGGACTTATTGCAATAGTGCAACGCTTACTTTCTACAAGAGTCGGTTATAAAATAACAGCCTTACCAATAAAAAATATCCACTGTGTATATTCTTGATATAACGAATTATTAATATGCTTCACACTCGTTATATCAAGAATATACACAGTGGGTATTTTTTATTAGTAAGGCTGTATGTCTTTAGAATAGAAGATAAATATTGGCCGTACTTATTGGTCTTCCAAATAGTCTTGGTATGTCCAAGTAGACTATAAAAATCTGTAGCCTACCTCGATAAATGTGCTATCTAACACTGAAAGAACTTTTGAAATTGTACCAGTCGATTCTGAGATTAGCGCGTTCAAGCAAGCAAGCGTTTAGCTTTAGCTAAAGAGTTAAATCTATCTAATTATCCTTACAACCCGGAATAGCATATAAGATACATATAACCCCAAAACGCGATCACCCGATCAATTCTACAAAACGCTTCGAAAAAATGTATATTATATGTAAAACAATAGTTATAAATGATCCATTGTAAGACGTACGTACGGTCCACATACACTGGTACATATTTCAACATTGTTATCACAACATGCGGTGACAATGTCCCATTCACGCGAGGTAAACATTTTTAAAGTATACATCTCTGCGTCAAGTTAATGTGGAGATATTTTATGAATTTTACGTAGATCTGAAATGTGGTTGAAAGAGGAAATAAAGAAATAGTTATTTGATATAGATAATACTTTTTTAAATTAAAAAAAAAGTTGTATGATTGTTTGTGAATTCAAAACATCATCACACTCAGTGTACACGATGTTCTAAATTCAAATTTACTTTAACCTCTAGAGCGCAAAAACGACTTTTACTCCCAGTTATCGAAAATGCCTTGGGTCCTGCACGGCCTGTCACTGTGACCCCGATATTTTTCACTCTTGAGATTAAAACCGACTTTTACCCCCAGATATTGAGGATTAAAAACAAATCCGAGCTAGTGGGATGAAAAAATGTTTATTAGACACAAACAGAAAACAAAAAGTACATAAAACTAATTAAAATACATACTTAGTTCTTGTTTTACAATGCTTTGTGCCGAAAGAGTAAGCTTAGCAATGTGTTGAAGAAGTTTTCGAATGGTGAATTTCAGCCACCATCATTTCAGTTATCGATCAAAGCGTCCTATTTAAGACTACTAGCTGTCACCGCAGGTTTACCCGTGTTAATCCCAATCAAATCCAACAAGAATATTTTAAAAATATGAAGTTTCGTATGTGAACATCTGCACCTTATTTCATATAAATTGATTCTGTAGATATTAAGTATAAACGTAAATATATCCACCCAATCTTACGCATTTATAATATTAGTAGGATTAGCAGAACTATCTTCGCGACAGCCAACGCGAGTAAACCCACAAAACAACTATACCAAACCAACACTAAAAATAATTACCATACTCCATTCTCCCACACTCCTACAAAGTTTAACAGACCCGCTAAACAACTGACATATTAACATAACTCTTCATTTTGTGGGTGAAGTAGAATCGGATAGCCTTGAACTTTACTGTATTAGTAGCGTACGAGTTACTAGTCCGAATATATGTAGTCTGGTCGTGGTTGTACATTAAATATATGTTTTATTCTGAACTATATAGCGCAGTTTCGCCTGCGTTGTTCCCGTTCCCGTGGGAATTTCTGAATAAAACGTAGCCTATGTTTTCAAGTCAATCGGTTCAGTAGTTTAGCCGTGAAAAGGTAACAGACAGACAGACAGACAGAGTTACTTTCGCATTTATAATATTAATAAGGATTCTGAACAGCAGCGCCCCGCAGTTTCGCCTGCGTAGTTCCCGTTTCCGTTGCAATACGCGGATAAATTTATGCTAAAAACCTTCCCACTGAATCACTCTATCTATTAAAATAAACCGCATCAAAATCCGTTGCGTAGTTTTAAAGATCTAAGCATACATAGGGACAGAGAAAGCGACTTTGTTTTATACTATGTAGTGATTAGCATTGCTAGCTGGGGTTTATAGTTATTAAATTGAAATATTAAATATTCATTTTAACTTTGTCATTGTATCATATCATAATTGAATTTTAAGGAACGATTTATGATAAAACAATTGTAATGATTTTATAACTTTCTGTGTTACTTAAATTAATAAGATTAAATTAAGACATTTAAATTCAAATTAAAAAAAAACATTTATTCGGTTATTAAATTGTTTCTGGATATGTTTAAAATCATACCACTTATTATTTCGACTTCAGAAATTGTGGTGAAGTGGCTTTAAAGCAGTTACTGATGGTTAGAGTTTTAGAGCCGCGTGAGAACTGTGTAGTTCCCGGTCGAGAATACGGGAATAAAATATAGACTAGCTGTGTTTTGCGTTATTACCAGCATAGTTCCCGATCCCGTGGGAATTTCGGGATAAAACGGGAACTATGGGGGTAAAACGGGCGCTGCTAGTTCATAAACTTAATACCAAAAATCTTCAAATATCACCATTACAATTCCGCATTGAAAAGCCCAGTTGCCTATCTCCCTATCCTCTATATCTATAGTATAAAATGTTCCGTTCAGCTCTATCAGTTGGCACGCAGCCAGCTTTTGTGCCCGGTCAACTGCAGCTTGAATACCTTTGTATGCGTTTGTTGTTTCATTATAAGTAGACTTGAGTATTTGACTGAAACTAGTCGAACGTATGATAAAAATTTCAAAAACCCCCAACACAATTACTTTCAAACCCCCATAACTTTTAAACGGGTCAACCGATTTTTATTAAATGTCCAAGAACACTCGCACGTAAGTCCCCTTTAATAAAAAAAACTAAATTGAAATCGGTTCATCCGTTCGGGAGCTATGATGACACAGACAGACAGATACACACACACACACACAGACACGTCAAACTAATAACACCCCTCTTTTTGCGTCGGGGGTTTAAAACCGAAAACCTGCACACACCTATGATATTTTTTTTAAACCTGGAATAGTCTTCCACTTGGCTGTAACTCGCCTGATGGAAAGCGATGATACAGCCTAAGAGGAGCGTGCGAACTAGTTATAAAGTAACTAGCGGCGCCTCGCGGTTTCACCCGCTTAGTTGCCGTTCCCTTAGGAATAAAATTATGCCAAAAACCTTCCCTATATCGATTTCGCGAGCATGACCAAATGTCATAAAATTAATCACGTGGTAAAATTAAATATGGCGGCTATTTCCATCGTATTTTGACAGTTGGATAGTGTTTTATCGTTATATCTATCGCGTTTTTGAAGTCATGCTAGCCCGGCTGGCAGATTAAATTATGAATGCGTGTTTGGAAATAAGTAATTAAAATACAAAAAATAAATATTATTTACTTAACTCCCAATAAATAATGATAATTTCAATGTCATAAGTTCCAAATTTTATTTATAGCAAGGTTCATACATGATCTGACCCGTGATAACATAGTGCAAGTACATAATATTTTTCTGTTAACATTATGTATTTCGTAAAATATGAAGTAAATATTTTTTGAGTAGGTTAATTTATTAAAAATCAATATTTCTTTAATGATAAGCTTTTTAAGATCAAAAGCCAGCATATGTATGAAATACAATGCACTAAAATATAAAATTAATTTATATTTTTTCTTTTTCTGTAAAACTACTATACTTATAGTGGAAATAGGCCAAATTTTTTATCAGACATTTCTCCTTTTTCTTAACTTAAAGGTTTACAATGACCGAAAAACAAAAAAATCCTAAAACTATTACTTATCACTACATAGTATAAAACAAAGTCGCTTCCCGCTGTCCGTCCCGATGTATGCTTACATATTTAAAACTACGCAACGGATTTTGATGCGGTTTGTTTTATTAGATAAAGTGATTCAAGGGGAAGGTTTTAGTATAATACTAGCGGCGCCCCGCGGTTTCACCCGCATAGTTCCCGTTCCCGTAGGAATATAGGGATAAAATGCTAAAAACCTTCCCACTGAATCACTCTATCTATTAAAACAAACCACATCAAAATCCGTTGCGTAGTTGTAAAGATCTAAGCATACATAGGGACAGAGAAAGCGACTTTGTTTTATACTATGTAGTGATAGTGATTATCCCCACATTCTCACGAGAGCGGGTACTACGCGGGTGTAACCCCGGGACACTGCTAGTCTATACTAATATTATAAAGAGGAAACATTTGTTTGTTTGTAATGAATAGGCTCCGAAACTACTGGACCGATTTCAAAAATTCTTTCACTAATGGAAAGCTAATTTATCAGTGCGTGACATAGGCTATATTTTATCCCCGTAATCCCACGGGAACGGGAACTACGCGGGTGAAACCGCGGGGAGCTACTAGTTTATAATATTTTAAAACATACACACAGAAATTCCAAAGAAACATTCACCAAGTGAATGTCACAGTACCTTTCTACAATGAAGGGCGTTATTTAATATTTTTATTTCCATTACTTTATACATACATTCAATTTATTATCGTTAAATACTTACGCTGTAAAAACGATATAACGTCGATACCGCTTGGCCTTGGTTAAGTGAAGTGAACGGTGGTTAGAGCGAGAGAGGTATAGTTGTGTGTGTAGTGTGAGTGAGATAGCGAAACCGGCGTATGCGCAACGTGGTCACCACGCGGATTTGGATTTTTAAGTTTTTAGGTTATGTCACTTTGTGCGGTGCGGTTAGGTTGGCCATATGGGGTTATGGGTATAGAATTTATGTATATTATAGATAGACTATATTATATACTGTATATCGTTAAATTCTATGTAATTATTAAGTTTTTATAGTAAGGTGTCTTATATTTTAATGTTAGTTAACATAAAGATAAATTAATGTGACTGTCGCGTGAGAACTTCTTAACTAATAAGAATTTCGGGATAAAAGAGGTATCCTTTATGCTATTCCTGGTTTTAAGGAACATTTGTATCAATTTACATAAACATAGGTAAAGCAAATCTGTAGATTTACGTGAAAGAGTAATTTCGAGTTTATTATCTCGTATTTGTAGATTTTAATTTAACTCGACGACCAAAGTGATATCAGTGCCGCACTGCCAAACATAAGGTCGCATGTTCGATTCCCGATGATAAATAATAGTGGGTGTAATCTTATTTTTAACGACTTCCAAAAAAAGGAGAAGGTTCTCAATACGTCGCGATTTTTTTAAAATAAATCTTTTAATAAATGCATGCAACACATGATAAAATATTCATATTTTAATCTTTTTTGATTCATTATTAACCGATGACCTTAAAATACGAAATGAAATTGAAACCATTTCTGTTTTAAATATCATTTTTGTCAAGAAACTGGTTTGTAAAATGGCTTCCTTAAAACTGAGATATATTTGTAAATGTCACACTGCTTAAATTATTAACCTTATGGTTGACGAGTTTTAATGCGGTTTTGACTTATTGATACATGTTAATTTTATAGGTTTCTATCTATACAAATCACTCTAATTCAGGGTAAGCTCGAGCCTCTCGGTGGGGACATATATGGGCTGATAATGATAAACGAATTTGAAAAAAGTAATTGGTGAATATTAGGGTTCAGAACCGGGAAATCCCGGAACCGAAAATCCCGGGATTTCCCGGTTCTTTAATTGTAGTCAAAGAACCGGTTCTCAATGAATAAGAACCGGGATTTTCGGTATTTTCGGGAAATAACGAATCATGTTAACTATATAATCATTTGTTTGATTTTAATCTTCTATTAACAGCATTTATTATTTTTATACAAAATATTCAAGCTAAAACCATATTCTCATTAAAATGTTGTATCTGTAGGTACGTGGTGGATCATTAATTCTCACAATTGCAACTACTAGCGTAGAGCCAGAAAAAAAATCTCCTCAGCTGGCCTTTTTTGTAACAGAATTAGATCTCGATTAGGTGATGCAACTATAAATGCATTGATCTTTTTGAAGACACATTACCAAGAGAACAAGAAAGTTTAATTATGAAGTCTTATGTGTACAACTTTATCAAAAGTGAATTTATAACTGTATTTTTATCATCAACAGCCTGTTTACGTCCACTACTGGACTTAGGCCTCTCCCAACTTGCGCCAATATGCCCGTCGGCGGCACGTCGCATCCACTCTCTCCCGGCTACCCTGCGCAGATCATCGCTCCATCTATCCACAGGACGTCCAACACTACTTTTGCCGAGTCGCGGTGTCCACTCGAGAACTCTTCTGCTCCAACAACTATCGGTTCTCCTACAGATGTGGCCAGCCCACTGCCACTTCACAGAGCTAATTCCTTGAGCTATGTCGGTGACTTTAGTTCTCTGTCTGATCACTTCATTGCGAATGCGATATTTCAGAGAAACTCCTAGCATAACCCTCTTCAGAACTCTTTGGGTGAATTTAAATTGGTGGTCCAGCCACGTGAGTGTCCACGTCTCGGCACCGTAGGTCATTATTGGTAGGACGCACTGATTGAAAACTATTGTTTTTAGGCACTGTGAAGGTGCATACGGATTGCGCGTACCCTGATACGTAGTCAGTTTACGCGTGTCCGGAACGTCTTGTCCGTACTTGCAGCTACGCGTACACTCTAAGGGAACGCGCAAGTACGGACAAGACGTTCCGGACACGCGTAAACTGATTACGCGTATCAGGGTACGCGCAATCCGTATGCACCTTGAAATATGCGATGAGAAAACAAATTCGAAACCCGGCCTGTTCGAGGAGCTGAAATTCGTCGAGTCTTCTTGATAGACGAATTGAGACAACCCTCGAGAACAGCTTGTAAACATGGCTCAAAAGCGAGATAGTTCCTCAGCAGGGTTTTATCCCTTTTTTTGAAGTAGAGCACCATCACGCTTCTGTTCCATGCTTTTGGAGTTCTCCTGGAGAGATGACATCGTAAAACAGCTTTTGCAGTTTCCCTGTGGAAACTGCAAAAGCTGTTTTACTCCAGTGCTGTCACTGGCCTGCCTCCTGCTTTAAGAGGCTCAGTCGTGATGCTATTTTAATGCGTTAAAGCAATCAATGCTTATCTTGTCATGCCAGAATGCGCAATATGTGTTATTTAATATAAATAATATTTTTAGACTATATTTACCTCCAAAACTAAAGAAAAGAAAAAAAATCCCGAAAGTACCGAAAATCCCGGGAAATCCCGGTTCTGATTAGTACTGGTACCGAAAATCCCGGTTCTGATATTTATACCGGTTCTCGATACCCTAGTGAATATACATAACAATTAAATTAAAAATTTAAAAAACACCCAATACAATTACTTTCAAATCCCCATAACTTTTAAACGCTTGAGTTCATACTAGACTAAAACTAATCATACATTTTTACAGAAATTAACTTTTTAAATCACAAACACTAATCTAATCCGGCATGATGATCAGATCACTTAATATTAATCAAAAGATCACTAAAAAAATAAATCAATGTCATTCAGGAAGTAATAATCGATAATATAAAACAATAATTAAAATGTTCTCACAACTCCCAAGATATCAACTCGTAAAATCCTAAAAAGGAAACAAAATATTGTGTCCGATCAAGTGTCAAAGTGACGTGTGTCAAGATGTCACATTGAGTGTCACTGTCAGTGAAGTGTCAACGTCGGACGGTAGCATGACGGCCGGCGTTGTCGTTAAACGCAAGTCTAGAGCTAGAAGGAGCTGGGCTAAAGTTGAGACTGATGGACAGGTTTGTAGTATGTTATATTTTAGTGTATATAACTTGGTTTCTAGAAATTACTATTGTTTTAGTCTGGACTTGAACTCGTAACGTGACTATGACTGATTGTGGATTGACAAAAAATATCTATCTTCTCTAATGAGATCCTATAATGAGTCAGAAAACTTCAACTTCTCCCCTATCCATCGCGGCTTCACCTCCTTATACGACACGACAGCGACCTTTATCTGACTCATGTAACTTATTCTAGGCCGACCCTACCTCTTCTTCATAATTCTAATAAAATTGGCGACTTTTTTGATACCCTCCTTTTCCAGCCTTTCAGATATCTCCATTACGACCTCAGCATTTGCAAGACCTTTGTCCCATACCAGGATTTCAGACCCTCCCCCCTCCTCTAATCTTTTAATCATGTATAAATAAACTAAAAGTTCATATCTTTGCTTGACCATATAATTAAAGGCTTCTTTCTTTGTTCGCAGGCATCAGATTTCACAGACATCGGTGACTGGCCGACTCTAGGCGCAGCCGTAGCGGGGGCCAGGTGCCATTCAACGCCGCCCCCCACAGAAGGAGACTCCTCGCATCATAATGGGAATGCTGTAAGTATTTTGGTACTTTTTTACGTAAAAATGCTGTAGTGATTGTTGTGAAATATTCCTTTTGCTAAAACATTAAATTAAAAATTTAAAAAAACCCCCAACACAATTACTTTCAAACCCCCATAACTTTTAAACGGGTCAACCTATTTTCATCAAACATGTCTAAGAACACTCGCACGTAAGTCCCCTTTAATACAAAAAAAACTAAATTGAAATCCGTTCATCCGTTCGGGAGCTATGATGCCACAGACAGACAGATACACACACACACACACACACACACACACACACACACAGACACGTCAAACTTATAACACCCCTCTTTTTGCGTCGGGGGTTAAAAAGGAGGATTATTGTTTTGATCGGCATTTGTATCAACGTCAGATACAAAGTAATGCTCACTTTGGTATTGCCAACCAAGGGACGTACCTCTCATCTTACGCTGAATGTACTATCTGTTCCGTCATAGCTTCCAAGTATGTACTTCCAAAGTACTATTCATAATTTGGCAAATAATATTATTGCAAACGTTTCGATCGTCCGCTGGTTATGGGAATTATAGTTATGGGGAATCTAGTGAAGGATAAATAAGGAAGGATGTCATTAACAATAAAAAAAATCTGGTTAATTTGAAACACCGTTGACGTATTCCACCTTATGCATGGACATAATTTATAACTTATGCAGATGCTTAATATTACTTTAACGCCACAATACTAATACTTCCTTCCTGTATATTCCAGGACCAAGAGCGAGTCCCTCCCGAAGAACACCCGCAGCCGAAGCCGGTGGAGACGCACAATCACCAGCCGCACAACGAGAAGTTTTACGATAAACACGAAAAGAACAAGTCGGCAGGTCAGTACAGTCTTCATGAAGTACCTTTGAGGGTACTTTTCACCTATTTTTTAGAGCTGCATACCACCGAGAGCCGAGAACGGGAGGACTCACGGTGGTTATGTGGGGCTCTCCCAGCCAGAAGGACTGGGCCTATCCACTAAAAACACAGCAAACTCCGTCTGCGTTACATTGGAATGCCGTAGGATCCCGAGGGGGATTACTACCACGACACCCCAACGCCGGGCCCACGCTAAGGCAGCACCCCCTCCCTGAAAGGACGTCCCCGGAAGTTAGAACGTCCCCAGGGTGCCTTTCACCTAGTGACGTAATAAGACTTCATGATGCCCTAAGCAATCCAAGCCTTTGGGCCCGCCAGGGCTGTAGCTATGTCCAAGGTAGGGCATTTGTCATTTCAAGCATAGCTACGGCCCTGGGCCCCCCTATCCTTTGTCCACTAAGAAGTTTTCTGGTGCCTCCCCAAGACGTGGTGCCCTAGGCAATTGCTTAATTCGATTAAGGGTTAATCCGGGACTGTTTTCACCTATCAAAGTCATTGTTTAGTGCTATGCTAATGCTATGCTATACAAAGATATGCTTTCAACCGGACAAACTCTTCAGATTCATACAATAATTTCATGCACAAGTTTCCAGTAAAACGGTTTTTTTTATCTAAATTGAATTAGTAATACATTACGTTCTAGATACGCAGCCAAACGCACACGTTTCCACCAAATTGATTGTGTATGGTTTAACTGTGCAATTAACCACTAATGGTGTTTTGAATTTGGTATTATGTAAGAGTAAATTGGCAGTTTTCTTATTTTTATTATAAAGGAAATTATAGGATAATACTACTAAAAATTAATAAATTAAAAATTTAAAAAACCCCCAATACAATTACTTTAAAACGCCCATAATTTTTAAACGGGTCAACCGATTTTCATCAGACTTGTCTAAGAACACTCTCACGTAAGTCCCCTTTAATACAAAAAAAAAACTAAATTGAAATCGGTTCGTCCGTTCGGGAGCTATGATGCCACAGACAGACAGATACACACACACACAGACACGTCAAACTTATAACACCCCTCTTTAGGGGGTTAAAAATAAACCAATTGATAACATACACTAGAAAAGTAAAATCTGTGTGCTTAGTGCGAGTTTTATTTTCGAAAAGTTAACGTCTAAGATTTGTATGGGATCGAATCAGCGCCATCTTCTGGCGGAGTGTTCGATCCCATACAAATCTGCGTTATCGAAAAGTTAAATTTTCGAAAATAAAACTCACACTAGGCACCCTGTATGGAGAAGAAACATATATTATTTTTCTTGTCGAATAGTTTTTCTTTTTGGTTTGCTGTTAGACTTTTTCTGTTTATGCAAATTCGTGTATTCTTTTGCAATTTTATATTTAAAAAAAAACAAAACTGTGTCAAAGATATTGCATAAAATAGTTATAAGGAAACCATAATCTTTTTCTTGCGAATAGTTCTTTTGGCGTTGTAATTTAGATAAATATTTCTGCAAAATAGTTTCCAACATTATACAAGATTGCTCTTGCAAGCACGTGGACACACCAACATTCCATATTTCTCTTTATTGCTTTACCCGCGTAGTTCCCGCTCCCGTGAGAATGCGCGAATAAAATTATACTAAAAACCTTCCTTTTGAATCACTCTATCTATTAAACCAAACCGCATCAAAATCCGTTGCGTAGTTTTAAAAATCTAAGCATACATAGGGACAGACAGCGGGAAGCGACTTTGTTTTATACTATGTAGTGATATATTGTATTCCAGGGGTGGGCAAAGGCAGCAGCAAATCTGGTAAACACAAATGGGTGCCGCTCGACATCGACGTGAAGGCAGCTAGGCCGAGCAAACACGGGGCACCGCACTCCGCCAGACAAGATAATGGTATGTACAGCATTCTATCTCAACCATTGATGTACAATAAATCTAAGATATGTATTCAGTTGGTTAGAACAGTGCATTTAACATGGTCCTGGGTTCAAGTCACGGCTAAGGCGAAAATTTTGAATGTATTTTTCATGATAATTGTATGTAGAAAGAAAACAATATTTATTGAGAATCCAAGACTAAAGGCCTACTCGTAAACTCGTTAACTTTTCTACTTGTATTTTTTGCTTAACAAGTCTGACTGCCTAGTTCTCCAAGAAAAGCTGATGGGCTGGCAGGTTTATTATCTAGAGGCAAAACAAAAGGAGAAATATAAAAAAAATACGGAATAATCTTACACTTTATTCGGTCTAATTCCTATCCGCTAAGACCGTATCGCGCGACAAAGGAGTCTCGTTTCAAAAAATACGAAAAGTAGAGCTATAGAGGTGGCTTCCTTTTGAAAACACATTATTAACTTATATCAATGAACTTAACACAGTGAAAGAATAAAAAGCTCTGCTAAAAACCTCCACCCCATTCCATAATCTCTGTTAAAAGCTAAATTAAACCCAATCCCACATACAAAACACTACAATCTCCCACAGACACAGTATCGCTGAACGGCGAGGAGATCCGCCGCGGCAGCACGCGCGGTCGCGGCGCCGGGCGCACGCGCGGCGCGACACGTCGCAGCACCGCGCGCCCCGCCTCCGCTCTGCCGTCACTGCCGCACCACCACGTCTACAGACCTGTACATCATCCCGATATGCAGCCGGTAAGTTCACAGGCTATGATGCCAGTCTGACTATATACAGTAGTTTGATATTGATCGCAAATGCGGTACCCATCTACAGCGATAAAAAATCGCCTACATCATATCGCTCTTACAGCTGTACTCAGAGACGTTTAACGAATACTTAAACTAATGTGCCGCAATATTTCTGTGCCGGTGACAGCGTCGATGTAATAGCATCTTTTGGTTGTCAGTTTATTGATAATGTATCCAAATGACATTAGAGTCACAATGACAATAGGAGCTTCCAATTTTGGCCGCCGGCACAGAAAAGATTGTGACTCAATACAAGTCGCAAAGAAACGCGATACTCAAACTCTAAAGCGATAAGAAATCGCGTAGATCATACCGCTTTTAGGCTGAGATCTGTAAAGCGTACTTGGACTTAGCTTACACTATGCTAAGCCATTTATGTAACTACAATATGATTGGCTAAGACTAACTCTTGCAGAGAGAAAATACTGTCACAGAAGTTTAGAAAAGTCTTAAGTAGGTACCCTTTAAGATCTCAGCCTAAGAGCGGTGTGATTCAGGCGATTTTTTATCGCAATATCGCTACGTTAGATTGGTACTGCTATAATGATACCAAATTCAATCGCATACTCTGGTTTTTATAAATGTTAAACATAATATTTTATGTTAATGTTAAACATTAACTAGAAAGATATCAGTTTTGATCAGTGTTTATGAAATCTTTGTCTGATTCTGGGGCTTGTTACACGGGGCGCAGTAAAGAATAATAATTCTTTAGTAGCTGCGCCCCACGGTTTCACCCGCGGCGCGTTGTTCATTCCCGTGAGAATTTCGGGATAAAAAGTATCCTATGTTCTTTCCCGGACCATAAGCTACCCCTGTACCAAATTTCAAGTCAATCGGTTTAGTAGTTTAGCCCTGAAAAGGTAACAGACAGACAGACAGAGTTACTTTCGCATTTATAATATTAGTTAGGATTACATTTATGAGAGCTTTGCCCAGTGGGACGAGGAAGGTTAACAAAATAATGAATTAATTATTTCATATATACTTTACTATTAAGAAATGAATAATGCATCAGACAGAGTTTTTATAAAACTGTAGTCATAGTTTAGTTTCAATACTAGTCATATATTATTTTATATTGTAAGTTATAAATAAGACTTGAATACTTTTAACAAAGTATCCAAGTCTGTCCTATGCTATCCCGCTATCTCATCATTTGGCCAAATATTCATGTTTTGAGTACCATTTTTATATTGGGTTTGCATGATCATATGGGTTTTTATATGCTTTTTAATTATTGGTGGTTATTTACTAATCTATATCATTATATAAAAGGCTTTGTCCTGAATGACTGATGGATCAACGCACAGCCTAAACCGCTGATCGTAGAGACCTGAAACTTGGAGGGTGTGTTATTTGTATTACGTAGGCGTCCGATAAGAAGGGATTTTTGAAAATTCCTCCTCTAAAGGGGTGAAAAGGGGTTGCAAAGTTTGTATGGGACAACGTGATTCCTCGGTCTGATCAAGTTCAAACTTGGCATAAATGTTCTTCAAAATGATTAATTAAATATGTGATACTCATTTTTCTTAAAATCATCACCTAACATGATTAAAAAGGGGTAAAAAGTTATTTTGGGGTTGATTTGAGCCGAAATTGATATCAATAATCCTTTGACTTTGACATTGTGTTTCAATTTGTAATTTGACAGCTGAATGACAAAATGGCGGACTAAAATAAATTGACGGAAAATGAGGCAGCGTATCAAAATTATAAGTACTTAAATAAAAAATACCGTATTTTTACTTATTAATAGATATTTATCAATATTCTTCACCCCGCATTATAAATCTAGACATTAATTTAAATAACTATTTCAAATATCAAATCGGTAGGTGAAGTAGTTTTTTCATAAAATGTACCACCAAATTGTTGCGTTACAAGGGCTTTGCTTTGCTCGCCCTAATTAGATATTTTACTCATAATTTGATTTCTTCTTATCATATCTTCAGACATTTTCGACCTTAAATATTACTATACGAAAATTATTATTCATGTGCGATTTATCGATTTTAGCTTTATGATATGAAATTGGCTTTGAAATTAGTTAAGTCGAGCAGGGTTTTTTTATAACTAAATCACCCGCTTATTATAGATACATAGATTCGCTTAATTACAATCCAGAATCTTTCCAGAATTTTTCGCAGAATCTAAAACACTTTCTAATATAGTAGAACGCCGATTAACCGAATCGCCAATTATCCGAATCGGTCCTAAGTTACTATGTAATGTACCTCTATTAATTGTTGTGATTTATTATATTTTGTACTAGCTGTGCCCCACGGTTTCACCCGCGTAGGTCCCGATCCCGTGGAAATTTTGGGATAAAACGTAGCCTATGTTCTTTCCTGGACCATAATCTACCCCTGTACCAAATGTCAAGTCAATTATTTCAGTAGTTTAGCCTTGAAAAGGTATCAGACAGACAAACCGACTGAGTTACTTTCGCATTTATTATATTAGTAGGGATTTTCGTTAAGGCCCGCTGGGATTGCAACTTAAATATAAATAAATAAAATAAAATAACTTACTCTGGATCGAGATGTTTAAGTGAGCTATAGATATTGTAGAACTGTGTTTATTAAACTTATTATAGTTTATTCTACGTGTGACATCGTTTTTAAAGTTCCGTTCCCAAAGGGTAAAATCGGAACCATATTACTGAGACTTCGCTGTCCGACCGTCCGTCTGTCACCAGACTATCTCAAGAACCATGGACATTGGACGTATGCTATGAGAGAATGATGCATATTCAAGGTCAAGAACGGTGATAGCTAAAGCTACACTTGAAATTTTCACAGATGATGTATTTCTATTCTATAGGAAAAAATACATAAAATAAAATAAATATTTAAGCGGGGCTTCTCAATACAACAAACGTGTTTTTTTGTCATTTTTGGTACGAAACCCTTCGTGCGCGAGTCCAGCTATGTGCAGTCTATGTGCGATAATCCGAATTTTCGATTATCCGAATGGACCCCGGTCCCAATTAATTCAGATAATCGGCGTTCTACTGAATATGTATTGTGTAATGAAACGCCGACTCTTCCGAAGAAAAGATGAAAAACTGGGATGGAAGTGGTAGTGGGGTAGAAGGGGTAGTGGCGTGGACGTGGAGTGGAGTGGTGTGTATGCGGGATAGGCGTTGAAGTGAGTAGAGATGTGGAAATGGGATTAGTGTGGATGTAGGACGGTGTGATGTAGAGCGTCGGTGGCGTAGGGGTTTAAGGCATTTGACTTTCGATCGGAAGGTGCCTGGTTGGAACCCCACCACGTACCAATGTGTTTTAAATCATCATTACCAGTTCATTGATCTCCCTACCGAGGGTACAAGACCAGAAATAAGTAATGATGAGTGATGTGGAAGTGGGAGCGGTGTGGAAGATGTATTAGTGTGGAAGGGGAGTGGGGTGGAAGAGGTAGTGGCGTGGAATTGATATTAGGGGGTCAGTATCAGCTACCTAAGGAGGGGCTAGGGCCTGTCCTGAATCATATCTAATAGGGGTATTTTAATTATGTAGTGCACATAAAATATAAAAGTTTACCTAATATATATGTCACTAGCGGCGCCTCGCGGTTTCACCCGCGTAGTTCCCGTTCCGTAGGAATATGGGGATAAAAATATGCTAAAAACCTTCCCACTGAATCACTCTATCTATTACTCGTAAAACAAACCGCATCAAAATCCGTTTTGTAGATTTAAAGATCTAAGCATACATAGGGACAGAGAAAGCGACTTTGTTTTATTGATAACGAATAATATAGGCGTGTTTATTGTTTAATTTTAATCTCGACTGCCAGACCCACATATTGATTAAAGTTATTTTATTACATCGATATTTAGCGTTAGCCCAAAATAACTATTCTTCGCGTACGAAGTCGCGGGGCAGAAGCTAGTAATATATATACATAATATATTTAGGGCTGATTTTTCCATCGCCAGATAACTTTTAATCGGCGAATAAAATTGACGTTTGAAAGTTTTTTAACCCCCGACGCAAAAGGAGGGGTGTTATAAGTTTGACGTGTCTGTGTGTGTGTGTGTGTGTGTGTGTGTGTATGTGTGTATGTGTGTGTATGTGTATCTGTCTGTCTGTGGCATCATAGCTCCCAAATGGATGAACCGATTTCAATTCAGTTTTTTTTGTATTAAAGGGGACTTACGTGCGAGTGTTCTTAGACATGTTTGATGAAAATCGGTTGACCCGTTTAAAAGTTATGGGGGTTTGAAAGTAATTGTGTTGGGGGTTTTTTTAATTTATAATTATGTATGAAATATAATAACTGTCAACATTTCAAAAATATTCGTCGAATATCTGGCGATGGAAAAATCAGCCCTTAGTTTTTATTAAACTGCTGGAGAGAGAGTGCTTTTTTCATAGGAGTATAGTACTCCCGTATGCTAAAGCCCGGTCGTAATTCACAGAGAATATCGTACCTGTAGCTATCTCTCTCTGTCGCACCTGCGTAAATTATAATGCGTCCCGCTCGCACGGATGTAATGGCGAGCGGAATGCATTATAATGTACGCAGGTGCGACAGAGATAGATAGCTACAGGTCAATGTACGATTTTCTCTGTGAATTACGACCGGACTATATTACTAATAAAACATAAAGTAGCCTCATAATAATAAACTAGTTATGCTCCGCGGTATTATCCGTAAGGTTGCAAGTTCGATTCCCGTGCGGGGTGAATATTTGTGTGAACCACAAATGTTTGTCTCGGTCTGGGTGTGTGTGAATGAGTGTGTGCGTAGTTTCTGATACCCTAGATACAAGTTACGGACTTAGTTAGGGGTCAGTTACTGTAATGAGATGATGGAGTGAATGATTGTGTTATGTTATTACCTTTTTTCTAAGCGTATGTGCCATCAGTTCAATGGTTTGAGAATTATGTTGATAGGTCAGTCAGTCAGTTAGTTATGATTGCTTTTTAAACATTTACTAACAACATTGACCATAGTGGATATTATTTATAATAATTGTGATGGTGCTCAAAATATATCAAAATTTATTTATTTATTACATGGGATTTCATATTTATATAACATGGGACAAGTCATGAAGGATATAAAGAATGAAAAATATTTGTTATACAGGGTGTTATGAAGTGATCAACTTTTCGCTTAATATATGAAGCTTTTTAAAATTGTACTTAGATAAAAAATATTGATTAGTATCCCTCATAAATTAAAACTTCTTTTGCAAAAATAGCAACTTTAGGGAAATCATTGGTTTAATTTAAAATTGGCATTTCAACGTTTTAATTTTTAAGTTTGACGCTAATTTGTTTTACTTGATTCTTTATTTTTTTTGACGCAATGATACTATGTACCACCCTGTATACAAATATCACATATTACAGCTTTTATAAATATGGTATATTGTTGGTATAACATATATACAAATAATTATTGATATACCTATAATATATGTATCTTATTATTTGCATTTTATACATGGTGTTTCTGTTATCTGTGTGGGTTGGTTAAGATATTTTCCCTTTATTTCTCGACAAATTTTACTATAAACTAGAAAAAGAATTGTGGTTTTATAATTACTTAAGATCTAATTTTGTATAAAACATCTTCATTTCATGTTTTTGACTCATATACGACAAAATATACTGGAAATATATGACAAATTATCTAACTCCTCCATTTAGTGAGAGTCATAAATATTTTTTTTTTGTGTAAACCAAAGAATACAACAAAATATACAAATCTATAAATTTTATCACAATTCTTTTACGTATCCATTCGCGAGCTCAACAACAAACATCTAACCAACCCACATCACCAATCATCACCAACCATCATCATCATCACTAACCCCCCGCCCCCCGCCAGCTCCGCGTGGCTCAACCCCCCCTCCCGCAGGTGATGGTGCCGTACACCCCCCTCCAACAACTGCCGCTGGCGCCGCCGCTAGCGCAGGCGTTCTATTACGGCGCCGCCACCGCTACCGCTGCGCCGTACGGCATCGGACTCGACCAGGCTACGCTCAAGGATTTGATTAAGAAGCAGATGTGAGTATTATACTGTTTAATTTGTCATAATATTTATTTATTAAACACGATCTGCCTTATTTGCGTTGCATTTTTAGTCTGGTTTAACAAAACCTGGTAAGCATTTGACTAATTGTAATTGTATAATTGTCTTTTAAATAATTCCTATCATAAGTAAAATCTTTCTCAAACTTCACCATAGCTAATTACTGTTCTCCAGTTCTCCAGCTGTATAAATAACCCAACTTTATCTATTCCACAGCGAATACTACTTCAGCCCCGACAACCTAGCGCGCGATTTCTTCCTCCGTCGCAAGATGGAGGCCGACGGCACCATCCCGGTGACCCTGATCGCGTCGTTCCACCGCGTGCGGGCTCTCACGGCCGACGTACAACTGGTGCTGGACTCTATTAAGGACTCGGATAAGTTGCAGCTTATTGCCGGGTTTAAGGTGAGATATAAATCTATACTAATACTAGCAGTGCCCCGCGGTTTCACCCGCGTAGTTCCCGTTCCCGTGTGAATACAGGGATAAAATATCATGCACTGATAAATTAGCTCTCCATGAGTGAAAGAATTTTTGAAATCGGTTCAGTAGATCCCGAGATTACCCCTTACAATTTAACAATCACACAAACTTTACTTCTTTATAATATTACATAGTATAGAAGTATAGATAAAGCTGAAGAGTTTATTTGATTGTTTGTGTAAACGCGCTAATCTCAGGAACTACTGGTCCGCTTTGAAAAAATCTTTCGGTGTTAAATATCTTTATCGAGAAAGGCTATATCCCAGTCTTCCCACGGAAACAGGAATTACGCGAGTGAAACAGCGGGGTGCTGCTAGTAATAATATAATTGGAAGCAGACGGTACTATTCTATACAGGGTGGCCCAAATAGAGCGGTCAGTGAGGGGAAGTCTGAAACTATAAGAGATACAAAGATCTGTTCTTAGGAACCATGTCATCGATTTTAGTTTAAACAAAAGCTACATCCATAGATTTAGAAAAAAAACTATTACTCCACTGACCGTTCTATTTGGACCATCCTGTATAAGGGAAGGTTCATATCTGACAGAACATACGTCGCGTATTATCGGTCACGTAACGCCAGAACAGACAAATGTATAGAAAAACACTCGACCGTTCACACTCAACCGATTATACGTTAGTGCGACCGTTGGGCCACCCTGTATATAGAGTTTCATCATCAGTCAGAGTTAGAAAAGATTGTGAAACAGTAGTGTATAAAAACTAACAACATTTTCGATCTATTTTAACCTAAAATTCTCCCACAGGTACGCACAGCATTCGAGCCGACAAAATGGCCGATCCTGGACATATCGGACGAAGGCGATCGCCCCAAGACGGACGAGAAGCCGAAAGCGAGCGAGAGACACGACGCCACTCCCACTGAGAAGGGGGTTGAGGGTGAATATTATAAATATTTTAACCTCTTTGATCCCATTTTTTACATTCCCGTGGGAATACGGGGATAAACTATAAGCCTATGTCACTCGCTGACAATATAGCTTCCCATGAGTGAAAGAATTTTTGAAATCGGTTCAGTAGATCCCGAGATTAACCCTTAGAATTTAACAAACACACAAACTTTACTTCTTTATAATATTAGTATATAATATTAATGGAGTATAGATACATATGAAACCGTATTGCTAACTGTAGAATACTCGATATATCTCAGTTCTAATCCCAACCATATAACTATGTGTTGATACACAGATATTGATATTATGTGTGTGAATGAGTGTGTGCGTAGTTTCTGATACCCTAGATACAAGTTACGGACTTAGTTAGGGGTCAGTTACTGTAATGAGATGATGGAGTGAAAGATTATGATTATTATGTTTATCCCAGCGTTATTGATATCACTGTCCGTCACTAAGGTCGAGAACATACTACCTTCACTTAACTACTTTTTTTTAATCAACCTGTATTGTCCCACTCCTGGGCAAAGGTCTCCCCCAAATCTCTCCATCCGTCTCTGTCCCTAGCCAGCTCCTTCCAATCTCTGTCGAACCTCTCTAACAATAAACTTAACTACTAACAATAAAAAATACAACAAAATAATCATGTGATTTGCGCACAGATTGACTGGATTCGAATTATCTATTATGCATCAATACAGCATATTATGTAAAAAGACTTGCTAATTTCATTTTGAAATTAGAAATAGGTTTTTAGAACTCAATACAAATTAATCCTACAAAGAAAAGCAAAATCACGTCTAAATATCTAACTTCTATCACAACCTTTTTCAAAAATCTAGTTTTCAATATAACTTTTTTATACACAGATGCAGCTAAACCCGAAAAACCAATAGACGAAAAGATCAAAGACGAAGCTCCCAGTATAGAGACGGGGCGAGCCGACACAGAGGCTACGACTAGTGATACGGCCGACGAAACGAAACAACACATAGACCACAAGGATGAACACGAACAGGTAACTGTAGAGGGAGGATGTATGTGAGTGAGTGTAGCGGGAGTGTGTGAGTGTAACGGGAGGTTGTGAGTTTGTGAATGTAGTGTAGTAGAGTAGGTCAGTGAGTGTATCACTCACATAATCCCGCTGCACTCACATACGCCCAGTATGTGAGTGTAGCGGGATTATGTGAACGGTGCTGGATTATGTGAGTGTAGCGGGATTATGTGAGCGGTGCTGGATTATGTGAGTGTAGCGGGATTATGTGAGCGGTGCTGGATTATGTGAGTGTAGCGGGATTTTGTGAGCGTTGCTGGATTATGTGAGTGTAGCGGGATTATGTGAGCGTTGCTGGATTATGTGAGTGTAGCGGGATTATGTAAGTGAACATTAACATTAAAATTACAGCAAGTATGTGATGGTGCCTTATACTTAGTGAATCTATTACTCATTTTGTTAAGTATATCAAAACTATAGTTTTTATAGCTCATATTATTATGACCAACGGGATATTTACCATGTATATTATTTATTTTGAGTTTCCGATATTTCGACGCTGTTGCAATCGCAATCTCGAAATCCTAACTAATATTATAAATGCGAAAGTAACTTTGTCTGTCTGTTACCTTTTCACGGCTAAACTACTGAACCGATTGACTTGAAATTTGGTACAGGGGTAGCTTATAGTCCGGGAAAGAACTTTAAAGGATACTTGGGATAAAGGATACTTTAAAAAAAAAACGAAATTCCCACGGGAACTACGCGGGTGAAAACGCGGGGCGCTGCTAGTAAATAATATACATGGTAAATATCCCGTTAATCATAATAATTTGAATATTAAAAACTACTATACAACCATGGTCTAGTTTATGATTTATTGTATTTATAACAAAACTAATACTATATGGATTAATGTTTAATTGATCATCTTTCCCATCACCAGCCAAAACCCATAGAGCCAACTTCAACCGCTGACCGTAAGAGCGACGAGAGCGATGACGGGAAGCCTTCGGAGGGCAGCAACGAGGACCCGCCGCTACAGACCGAGGGCAGTGAGGAGAAGCCGGGGGAGAAACGGTTAGTGCTGTAGTAGTACTGCTTTCAGTGGCGTAGATTGGGGGGGGGGGGGGGTCCGCCCCGACTGATAAAATAAGTAACTACCATTATTATGTAGATATCTCTTGCCTAGTAGTAGTTTTGGCGAGATTTTCTACAGTTTTTTGATTAAGTTTGGGGTAACACCTATACGAAATCCGCCCCAGCCTGCCTAGCATGACTGTGCGTGATAAATGATATACACACCACGAAATAATATCGAATTCGCGAGCATGACCAAATTAATATGGCGTAGTACGATTTGATAAAATTAAATATGGCGGGCATTTTTATAAAATTTTGACAGTTTGATGTCAATAAATCGCTGTATCTATCGCGTTTTCGAAGTCATGCTAGCCCGGCTGGTGCCACCCATGCTAGCTACGCCACTGACTGCTTTATATACCCACTGGAATTGAACCGCAGTTTTATCCATAAAAATCACGATAATCTACCGTCAGTTTACCGCGCGTTCTCGTATCGAGCATTTCACACGGATTGAACTCTGTTTTATGCGCGATAGCGTCTGTTTAAGACCGCTAATCTCTTAACTAAAAAATCATAATAAGATAAATAGTAACCTGTTGTATTCATGGCAGCTTCCTTTCCTTTTAACAAAGCTTGAAACCAAGGTATAACATAATCATTCACTCCATCATCTCATTACAGTAACTGACCCCTAAGTTCGTAACTTACTATCTATCTATCTATGACTATCTACACCAATTTAATCTAAATCGGTTCAGTAGTTTTACGTGAAAGAGTAACAAACATCGATACAACCTCACAAACTTTTGCCTATAAAATATTAGTAGGATATCACTTTTGAATTGTACCAAATGTTATATTTTTGAGGGACTTTATTTCAAATTAAAATACCTTAAATTAATAAGACCAATATTTTCCACCTGTTCTAACATAAGCTAAATAGCACAAAGGCTTCACAGCCCACCTCTCGATCCTGAGGTACCGAGATCAAATCCGACCCCCGTTGCGTTATATCTAAATTGATATGATATTTGTTTAGATAACATGTCGCGGGGGTATAGTGATAGCGTCTGAACCGAACCCCTTAGCTGTTTAGTTTCGGGGATCATATAGGTCGCTACAGTTTATTTATTTTCTCCAAAATAGATGAAAATTTAATCTACATAGTATAAAACAAAGTCGTTTTCTCTGTCCCTATGTATGCCTACATCTTTAAAACTACGCAACGGATTTTGATGCGGTTTGTTTTAATAGATAGAGTGATTCAGTGGGAAGATTTTTAGCTTATTTTATCACCATATTCCTACGGGAACGGGAACTACGCGGGTGAAACCGCGGGGCGACGCTAGTAAACTAATATTTTATCATTCCTCCTCACTGTACTAATATGAACAGTGCGAGAGGTCACTTCAGTCCCATATTATAATACTTATTTACTATGCTCGTATGTGCTATCCATTATTGATGAAATTATGTTGTTTACAGTCGCAAGAAGCAAATGGTCGGAATCTTCCCCCTAGCAACGATGGGAGGTCCATTAGTGGCGCCTGTATCTAGTTTACTGCGAGCAGTGCCCCCGCCGCCGCTACCCAGGTCAGTATCACCTCATTACACCGACTGACTCCTAACTATGTTCATTACCTGTATCTAGGGTATCACAAACTACGGACACACACATTCATACACACAGAGACATATAATCAATCCCTCTATCACCTCATTACACCGACTGACCCCTAACTATGTTCATTACCTGTATCTAGGGTATCACAAACTACGGACACACACATTCATACACACAGAGACATATAATCAATCCCTCTATCACCTCATTACACCGACTGACCCCTAACTATGTTCATTACCTGTATCTAGGGTATCACAAACTACGGACACACACATTCATACACACAGAGACATATAATCAATCCCTCTATCACCTCATTACACCGACTGACCCCTAACTATGTTCATTACCTGTATCTAGGGTATCACAAACTACGGACACACACATTCATACACACAGAGACATATAATCAATCCCTCTATCACCTCATTACACCGACTGACCCCTAACTACGTTAATTACCTGTATCTAGGGTATCACAAACTACGGACACACACATTCATACACACAGAGACATACAATCAATCCCTCTATCACCTCATTACACCGACTGACCCCTAACTATGTTCATTACCAGTATCTAGGGTCTCACAAACTGTACTAATATGAATATTATTTGTGTAGGATGTTCCGCACTACTCGCGGCGGTCCGCCCGCTGATCCGTTGAACCCTGATGTGCCAGAATTCGTGCCACAAGCTCACAGGACAGGTAATAAAACAATCAATTAATCACTATCACTATGTATAAAACAAAGTCGTTCTCTGTCTATCCCTATGTATGCTTAAATCTTTAAAACCACGCAACGGATTTTGATGCGGTTTGTTTTAATAGATAGAGTGGTTCAGTGGGAAGGTTTTTAGCATAATTTGATCTCCGAATTCTCAAGGGAGCGGGAACTACGCGGTGAAACCCCGGGGCGTTGCTAGTAACATATAGTATTATTTAGGCTAGTAGAAATGTAATTGTTTTCGTTCTTTTTCTTATAAAATCTACTTGTTTTGCAGAAGAGGGTCACCCAGAGAACTTCGTCGAGAGCGATAACGAGGGACAGATACAATCGGTCACCTCCAACGCGGTCGGCACGCCTGATGTATGGACAGAGGTAGGTCAATCGTTTAGTCGTGCAATACATACATACTTTGGATGATATATAACTAATTACATAAGTAGATTTTACCCCAAAAATATCTGATGTCTTGAGAATTTTGGGATGAGAAAATTTCTGTAATAAACTGTAGGTATTTCCGATTTCATTCTGTTCAACAGTTTTTTCGGAATATCTAAACGTTTTAATGTTCAATGTGCCCCCCGATAGCGAATTAAGACGCAGGGGCATGCTAATATATATGTAATTTTAACTGCTTTCGAAAAAACTTTGGATTATGGTAAACTCGCTGCCGACGAAGACAAAGATGGTAGAAATTGGAATACCATCTATATAAAAGAAAGGCAAACGTTTCTCGAAATTCTTTCCATCCGTCCGTATTTTGCCTTCTGCTTTTTTCATCTTTGACTTTATCAACATCTGCCTGTCTTTGGTCTTTCTCTAGTTAACTTTTAGATCGTTGTTACAGGTGAAACGCCGCACAAAAGCCGGCTCCCGCGAGCGGACCGGCGCGGCCGAGGGCGTAGAGCGAGAGGAGTTACACTTCCAATTGGATGAGGAGCTGGAACTACCGCCGCCACGGCATAACACCTTCACTGACGCATGGTGAGTAGTGGGTGTGTAGGTGGGTAGGTGAGTAGGAGGGTAGGTAGATAGGTGAGTAGGTAGGTAGGTGAGTAGGTAGGTAGGTGAGTAGGTAGGTAGTTGGGTGGGTAAGTGAGTGTATAGTAGCACACGAGTAGATGATCCGTATAGAGATAAAGCTTCTTAAGAATGTGCAAAATATTATTTTGACAGGCTTGTCAAATAATAAAAGTAGACCGACAATATCGTATAAATAATAAGTCATTATCATTAGGTCATATATGCTCTACCTCCCCCAAATGAGGGCGATCAGGCTTTACCACATACTGAGTGCCGATCACGGAGTACACAGTGTGATATATGACATATGGTAAAACGTATTATCGCTAACGCAAACGAAAATAGGTCTCTACTACAGTTTAGCTAGCTAGTCAACACGCGAAGTATTACTGGATACACCTATGTTGTAAAACATCTCTTTCGTTTCCGCACATCTTTGCCCCGTTTCGGGCCTATTTCTTGTTATTGGATGTATATAATATCTGTATTAGAGCGATATGTTAATGTAGTATGTGTTTCCCCCAGGTCGGACGAGGAGAGCGACGCGGAGTTCACGGACCGCGACGTGGGGCGCCTGCTGATCGTGACGCAGACGGCGCGCGTGGCCAAGCACGACGGACACGACCGCCAGGGGGACTATACTACCAGGACCAAGATCACGCAGGACCTGGAGCAGGTGCGGGGGAAATGGGATACTGTGTAACGCACCTATACCAACTTTGTGTTTCGACGACCTCGATGGCAGAGTGGTCACCATGCCGGACTGCCATCCGCAAGGTTGCGGGTTCGATTCCCGTGCGGGGTGAATATTTGTGTGAACCACAAATGTTTGACTCGGTCTGGGTGCGTGTAAATGAGTGTGTGCGTAGTTTCTGATACCCTAGATACAAGTTACGAACTTAGGGGGCGTCCATAAATTACGTGAGGTGTTTAAGGGGGGGAGGGGGTCGAGTCAAATCTCATCTAATCTTACGTTGGAGAGAGGGGGGGTCTCGGCAAATATCACGCAATTTTTTTTCTGATTGTAACAAAAAAAAATATACTAATTTTGGTCTATTTAATCCAGATTGTACATCCTTAAGATTTAATCTTAAGCGTAATCGTAGTACGATTAAGATCATTTACTAATTCGTTCGGCGATCAGCCCACATTGCACCAGCTAAGCAAGCGCGTATGTTCCGCAAAGTGCGACCCTCACGGATTGTCACAAGACGAGCTAATGAGTTACTTTGTACAAGTGCCAATGGCTTAGAGTGGCTAGATCAGAACGAAGTTGAAGGAGCAGATGATTTTACTGAAAATTATATGGAAATGTTGGTTCCAATAGTCTCTCTTGAGACCGTGCATGATTCTCCATGGACTGAATTAGAGTAGATATTCTTTTTTTAATTACAGTATTTACGATTTAAGTATTCTATAGTTAAATTTTTATTACACTTATAATTAAACTCTCAGCAATATTGATTACTAGTCTTAAATAAAAGCACGATGCAAATTTGTTTTTTTCTTTTTACAATAACAACCCAACGCGTTTACGTAAGAAACTCACATTTTGAAAAATCTCACGTGAGATTCGGGGATGGGGGAGGGGGTTGAATAAAATCTCACGACATCTCACCAGGGGGGGGGGGGGAGGGAGGGGCAGAAAATTTAAAAAAACACCTCACGTAATTTATGGACGCCCCCTTAGGGGTCAGTTACTGTAATGAGATGATGGAGTGAATGATTATGTTATATGTTTGAAATACTTTTTAGTTGAAATTACGGGACTTATTAAAATCAGAATATTTGTAGCAGTAACTGAATCCATATATCCAATAAAAATATCAAAAATTATAGTCGATTACTTATCTTTAAAAAATACTAAATAAATGCCGTATTACCAGACGGCACACTAGCTATCAAGTATTCTGTGACGGCTCGGGTCGATGACCGCGCTCAGCTGTAGAATAACAATAAAATTCGACGGGATTTTGAAAAACTTTGACTTATCATAACTTTTTAAATAAAAGCAAAAGATAAAAACTAACTTCACTATTATATTGTCACCCTTCGTTTACATTAGCTGTGTGATTAAGTATCTCGAATTCAAAATAGGGGTGTATAGCCTGGACTGGAATTAGTTTACCTAGTTCTACTGTCTTGCCTAACTAGTAATCTCTAAACTTATTTCAGTGAAACACAACACTTACAGGTTGTTACAACATTATGTTTTGTGTGACAGGTCATAACGGACGGACTGAGACGCTACGAGGAGGACCTATGGAACGACACGGACTATCCATCGGTGAGTTTACAATAACTACTAAGCTATTTTGTATCCTGTTGTTTCTGTATGTTTTTCTAGAGTTATTTAAAAAAAAAAAACCACCTCGAGTTTCTTGCCGATTCTTCTCGGCTGATGTAATTTCCGAATCGGTGGTAGAATCAATTTTGACGTTCATAAGTGCCTCATTGAGGCCTTAACTGAATAAATGATTTTTGACTTTGACTTTGACTTTGAGAGTCATTTTTGAGATGTGTTCTTTTATAATGTAAAACAGCATTATATGGTAACAAATTGATCCGAACGTTCGCAGCTTCAAGTTTGGACTCCAAAACGATTATTGTTCTCGAGTGTCCCCGCAGTGAGTTTGAATACAGACGACCACATAGTGTAGTTTGTAGTGATCCAGGCCGCTTCGCTAAAGGTAACGGGTTCGATACCCGTTCAAAATTGGCATTAAATTTCTGCACACGCAACCTCAGTATGCTATTTTTAGTTTTTGACCTATGTAATTATTTTACTTCTATATTTATAGATTTTTTTTTGATATACCTTTTGTCATGATTTTTATTGTTGACATTAGTTATAAGTGATATTTGTATATAATTTTATTAAAAAGAAATACCTGCCCGAGTTTCTTGCCGATTCTTCTCGGCTGATGTAATTCCGAATCGGTGGTAGAATCAGTGACGTTCATAAGTGCCTCATTGAGGCCTTAATTGCATAAATAATTTTTGAATTTTGAAAAACAAACGTTTGTGTGTATGCATATCCAAATATCCACCTTAGTGCTGCTCTAAATTTAAATTGTAAACATATTATCCTGAAAAACATTTCAGCGGTACATTACAGGGGTGATTGAAAAACGACGCTGGCTGAATCGTATGTGGTTCAGTCAAAACAAATCATTTAATAAAATTTGTTTGCTACAATAGTAATATACTTGATGTAATTATTGAGACCGTAACTCCCATGCTAGTTAGAAACTGTATTACGGCAAGGTGAGGCCTCGGAAGGAACCTGGTTCAAACTCCGCTACGTACTAATGTGTTTTCAATTTTCGAATTCATAAGTACGTTAATTTCGACGCTCTTACGGTGAAGGAAAACATCGTGAGGAAACCTGCACACACCTGGGAAGAAATTCTAAGGTTGTGTGTGAAGTCGACCAACCCGCACTCGGCCTGTTGACTAAGGCCTAATCACCCTAATTCAGTACGCTCGAGCCCCTCGGTGGGGACATATATGAGCTGATGATGAGGTCTCTCAAAGTCAGTATCAAGCTGAGGTACTTCCTTCGTTTTTTCTTTTATTTTCGTTGTCTTATCTGTGTTGTTTGTCGTGTGCAGTCGTACGGCAGCGGCACGTACCGCACGGTGTCGGTGATCAGCCGCGAGCAGTTCGAGGCGGCCGTGCCCAGCGAGCGCCACGCCAACCCCGCCGAGCCGCCGCCGCCGCCGCCCAGAGTACGTCCTACTACTTATCATTATCACAGTAACACACCACGATTTATAGATATTGGTCATTTTTCCAGACCTGGCACCATTCTGGCGCCGTCAAAACTCACACTAATGCAATTTGCTTATACAGTATGAGTGACATCACTTTGAGTGACATTCACAGACACTATACGTTTGAAAATGTCTATGTGTTGCTCGCGCCAGCTTTGGAGAAATGACCAATACCAGGATTTTAAGCTGCGTCTACGCTAGGAGAGCCGAGCACGAGCGGAGCACCAGCCGAACACAATTCGTCTACTGTGGATCGACTTGCAAGCATCGCACGGACGCGCTTTTGAATGAATTTGTGCTCGGCTCGAGCTCGATTCGTGTTCGGCTTGTGCTTGCTTCGTCTAGCGTAGACGCAGCTTAAGGGGGTGGTCTATTGGCGAATCAAACCGTTATCAACGAACCGACGAACCAAAGGTATAAACCGCCAATGGAGCATCTACAAGACCGCGATTTTAAAGTACAGCGGTATAGCCCGTTGGCTCTTCGTGCATGTTTGAAAATCAAAGACCGCCATACAATATACCGCCAATTAATCACAATCTTTATAGCTACAGACTAAGGAACATTATGTGTGTCTCTAGTTGGAGGTATCGGAGGGCGGCAGCAAGTCAAAGCGTCCGCGGCGCACGGCGCGCTTCTACGCCGCCAGCAAGGATCCACACGCCACCGACGTTGTGTGAGTATACAGTTATACAACACTATGGACTTAAACAGTTTTCAAACCTATTCGAACATAAAACATAGCTAATAGGGATGTCGACTAAAAAAATCTAATTAGTCCGTCAGATAGATTTCGCAAAAATATTGGACACGTATTTTCTCTTTTGACACAAACAAATAATTAAGACGATATAGTGCATAAAAAAACTTGGGTGACGTCACAGGTACGTGCATTATTTACCAAGAATTATCGTCACAAGCCCCCACTTCTGATTTTTTAATGCGTTATAACTAAGTCAGTTTTATTAATTTGATAAAACCCAAAAATACGTCTCTAATATTTTTTTTCGAAATGTATCTGACGGACTAATTAGAATTTCATTTTGTTTACCCAATCGACATCCCTATACTTGGTATTCCAAACATTTTTAACAGACTTCCAAAATGGAAGAGGTTCTCAATTCGGCCGGTATGTTTTTTTTAGGTATCAAAACCTAAAAATGTTTTAGAAAGTCGATTAGTAGCATATGCCTTGTCCAAATGATTAAAAAACACATATTTTAAAGGAATTTTCCCTAGTTTTTTTTAGTGCGTGATAAAATATATCGACACCACGAAATAATATCGATTTCGCGAGCATGACCAAATTAATTATGGCGTGCTACGATATGATAAAATTAAATATGGCGGGTATTTTTATCATATTTTGACAGTTGGATGTCGATAAATCACTTTATCTATCGCGTTTTCGAAGTCATGCTAGCCTAGCTGGAATACTGTGTTCTGTAACACGAATTCCTCACCGCTCTGAATATTATATTCTTTAATTTCTGAATATATTATTCTTTATTTCTTTATTACCCCAACCTTCTATAACTCAATATCTAGTATAATATCCGTTGAATGTATTGCAGCAGTAGCAGGAAGCACAAGACGCGGCACAGCCTGAACCCGCCCGTGGAGCACCACGTCGGGTGGATCATGGACGTCCGCGAGCATCGCCCCAGGACGCACAGCACTGGGTGAGTTATATGTTGTTTATGGCTTAGGAAATTCGATTTTTCCTCCATTTTTACTGTTTACTGCGTAAGAAATACATAAGCATTTACTACATCATCTTATTATAGTAACTGACCCCTAACTAAGTTCGTAACTTGTATCTAGGGTATCAGAAACGGTTTTCTATATTTTTTTGTATTTACTACGTAACAAATACGGTTTTCTTATGATGTTCTAATCTTTATTTCTCTATGAACTCTGTTTTCATATTAACTCTGTTAACATATTATGAGGATAAAATTGAGCGTTGACTGATATTAACCGTCAATTTGCCGATAGACAGAGCAAAATGTCAAAAGCCTGTCTGTTAATCGCTCCCATAGCGATTTCTTAAGATGATTTTATTAGTCTTCTTTTGACATATTTTAGACAACATGTATAGAGTAAACTTCAATAGTTCACCAGGATTGATACACACTTTGTCGCGGTTATTGTATTGCAGTGCTCCCACCGCAGGCGAGTGAGCGAACTTATCGCTAACTTTTTTTAACCCCCGACGCAAAAAGAGGGGTGTTATAAGTTTGATGTGTCTGTGTGTGTGTGTGTGTGTGTATCTGTCTGTCTGTGGCATCATAGCCCCCGAACGGATGAACCGATTTCAATTTAGTTTTTTTTGTATTAAAGGGGACTTACGTGCGAGTGTTCTTAGACATGTTTGATGAAAATCGTTTGACCCATTTAAATGTTATGGGGGTTTGAAAGTAATTGTGTTGGGGGTTTTTTAAATTTTTAATTTACTGTTATATATTTTGTGTACTTGTCGCTGTGGCGATGGGACCATTGATTTCTCCGCCAATTGTGTACCATTTGTTTAATCTAATTCCTGTCCCCGCAGGTCGTCGCTGGGCACGAGCCCGACGCTGGGCTCGTCGTGCGGCTCGGTGCCGCAGTCGCTGCCCACGTTCCACCACCCGAGCCACGGGCTGCTGCGCGAGAACCACTTCACGCAGCAGGCCTACCACAAGTATCACTCGCGCTGTCTCAAAGGTCGGTATATCCCATACGGAGAATTAACAAAGACGTCTGTAGGCAGTTCAATTCTTGCCTCTGCTATCTAGGTACGCCAGATATTGATAATGCTTGGGCATTATCACATTTTGACCGTATCTGACGTCCCTAGATAGAACGCCGCCAATGGATTCGACGCGGTAGGAATTCCAACGTGGTGAGGGCGTTATGTATATATCTGTCATTGTATCGTCTCAATAACCACATCTATGGTATGTAGTTTTGTCTTATGATTGGGTCCACCCACAGAACTCTTAAAACTCTATGGTAAGTAAAGAAGTCTGACAGACGCGTGATATTGTCGCCGCAAAGGTGTGTCCCATAGGATACCATTCACCAGTATTGTTCAATTTTGCGTTATAGCATGTCAATGTGTTGGTCACTGTCAACTGGCGACACGCGTTCCGATATAACCAGAGAGTAGATAACATTTCTATACTTACCATAGAGTATTCCGAGTTCTGTGAATCCACCTTTGATATGGTTATTGGGACGGTAAAATGACAGACATACACTGCCTTATTTGCGTTGCATTTTAGTCTGGTTTAACAAAACCTGGTAAGCATTTGACACCTTGTCAGTCAAATCTGTCACTTTCACAGTATTCAAAATTGATTGCAAAACCTGGTTTAGTGCTAAACCAGACTAAAAATGTAACGCAAATAAGGCTGACAGAGTTTTGAATCCGTTGACAAGCAATTTCATAGATAGATTGAATAATTCGTTTATTTAGGTATAATACGCCTCTAAGAAGAATTTGACTCTCTGCATACCAACTACGGCACACAAGCGATCTTCTCTTGACTACTCTTGCCATTTGGTCGTCAAGACTATGAGGAATTGTATTTTTATATAATAACTAGCTGTTTTACCCGCGTAGTTCCCGATCCCGTTGGAATGTGGGAATAATTATGCTAAAAACCTTCCTCTTGAATTACTCTATCTATAACTGAATACCGCATCAAAATCTGTTGAAGATTTAAGCATACATAGGGACAGAGAAAGCGACTTTGTTTTATACTATGTAGTGATTATTAGTTTTTTTAATAATGATTATTATTGTTTCAGAGCGCAAGAAGCTGGGCATCGGCCAATCGCAAGAGATGAACACGCTGTTCAGATTCTGGTCGTTCTTCCTACGAGACCACTTCAACAGGACTATGTATAATGAATTCAGGTAAATACCATTATTATTTGAATATCAAGACCATAATTTTACAATAATTTTAATACCATATATCGGCATATTATACATCACCACCTAGAACTAAACTTAGCGAAGCTTGTCCCTATGGATATTAGACAACTAATCAAAAAAAAGATGGAGGAGGCTTTCTACCCTATAGGGGCCGTACAATAAACTATAAAATATAAGTAAATTTTAAATAATATAATAAAAATAAAACTCGGCCACCGATATAGCGCTATCAGTGGCTTTGTAAAGGTCCTCGCGTGTGCAGGTCAAAACGGTATTCTGACTCTTATTTTTCTTTGTTCCCAGAACGTTAGCAAACGAAGACGCTTGCGCAGGCTTCCGCTACGGCCTGGAGTGCCTGTTCCGGTTCTACTCGTACGGGCTCGAGCGGAAGTTCAGACCAGAGCTCTACCAGCACTTCCAACAGGAGACCATCGCGGATTACGAGAAAGGTTAGTAACTGAGCGAGAAAAGCGAGCGTAGCGTTAATTTTTAGTATAGATAGGCAGATTTTGCTTTTGTTTGTGTGGAGTATGTATGTGTTATTATCTGTGGTTACAAGAAAGATAGGTAAAGAATGGTTGAGCGAGCGAAGTGTCCAAAGTACAATATAGGTCATTATTGCTTTTGTCTGTGTGGAGTATGTATGTGTCATTATCTCTGGTTACAAGAAAGAAGAATGATTGGGCGAGAAAAGCAAAGTGTCAAAGAACAAAATAGGTCATTATTGCTTTTGTCTGTGTGGAGTATGTATGTCTGTGTTACTTTGATTATGAGAAAGGTAGGTGAAGAATTGATCGAGCGAGCAAAGCTAGCGGAGCGGCAACATTTAGTGAAGATGGTCAATTTTGCTTTCGTCTGTCTACTATGTATGTTGACGGCTGGGGAGTCCGTTTCTACACAGGGGAATAGTGAGTTGAGGGGTACAGAGCTATCCTAGATCACCCCTCGTCTTGAGGCACATATGAGTTGTATGGAGCGTAGTCTGCTGAGGTAAAACGCATGCAGCTTTAATTGCGAGAGGTCTCTACGTGGCCAGTTCAATGTGGAAATCCCTTCGGGGTAATACAGGCCCTTGCAGTCAGATATGATACAAACTTGTAATGAGTAATCGACTTAGATGGCCGAAGGTCACCATGCCGAATTGCCATCCGTAAGTTTGCGGGTCCGATTCCCATGCGGGGTGAATGTGTGTGAACCACAAATGTTGATCTCTGTGTGGGTGTGTCGTGTGTGTGTGTGAATGAGTGCGAGCGTAGTTTCTGATACCCTAGATACAAGGGTACCCCGGGTCAGTTACTATAACGAGATGATGGTTGTGAATATTTCGACAAGTCAAAGATCGTCGTCTATTGTTTTAGAGCCTTTTGTTATTCCCCTACTTATTAAGAAAGCGATATCTCAATCCCTGTATTGTCCCGCAGGCCAGCTGTACGGTCTGGAGAAGTTCTGGGCGTTCCTGAAGTACTACAAGCACGCGAGCGCGCTGCAGGTGGAGCCCAAGCTGCTCGCGCACCTCGCGCAGTTCCACACCATCGAGGACTTCCGGGTGCTCGAGGTGAGATACGATAATAAAACTCATTAATAATTGTGTGAACCTCAACTGCCTTATTTGCGTTGCATTTTTAGTCTGGTTTAACAAAACCTGGCAAGATTTGACACATTGTCAGTCAAATCTGTCACTTTGACAGTATTCAAAATTGATTGTAAAACCTGGTTTAGTGCTAAACTAAACAAAAATGCAAACCAAATAAGGCAGCAAATGTTTATCTCGGTCTGGGTGTGTGTGAATGAGTAAGAAAATGGTTATTTAAAATATCTATCAACGCTCAGTCCAAACCACTGGACGGATCGGGCTGAAATTTGGCATGCAGGTAGATGTTATGACGTTGGCATCCGCTAAGATTTTGATTAATTCTACCTCCAAGGGGATTTAATAGGAGACGAAAATTTGTATGACGGAAGTCATTATTCCACGCGGATGAAGTCGTTGGTTGCGGGCAAAAGCTAGTAATACTATAAAAGCTGGATTCGACAGAGAAAAGATTACATCAGATATGACATGTATTATCTTTTGTTTCAATTGGTACTTTTGTTGTGTGCCTTTATATGGGCGGCTATTTGTTACTGGTGTTGTAAATAAAACTAAGTATTCAATCAAGACACGTTCGTTTTATATAATACCAGCGGCGCCCCGCGGTTTCACCCGCGTAGTTCCCGTTCCCGTAGGAATATGGAGATAAAATTGTGCTAAAAACCTTTCCATTGAATCACTTTATCTTTTAAAACAAAACGCATCAAAATCCGTTGCGTAGTTTTAAAGATCTAAGCATACATAGGGATATAAGGACATAGGGACAGAGTAAGCGACTTTGTTTTATACTATGTAGTGATTCCAAGCAATACCGTCCTAGGTAGGCACAGTTGCATCGTTTCGCGTTGAATTTATGTCGCATTTCACTTTCACCTTGAGGATCTCGATAGCTCTTTGTTGGAATGCTATCTGTAAGGGTTCGATTCCCATGCGTATTGCAATATTTGTGTGTCCCACTAATGTATATGAGTGTTGCGTAGTTACTGATACCCTAGAAACAAACAGGTATGAACTTTGGGTTCAGTTATTGTAATGAGATGATGGAGGGAATGATTATGTTATGTATATCTGTTAACTCTCTCCGCAGCCCCAGCTGAACGAGCTCCTGTCGTCACAAGGCCCCCGCGCGCCCGGCCGCGGGCCCCACGCGCGGCCCTACGACCGCCACCGCTCCGTGTCCGAGAGCGACCGCGCGCACGCGCAGCACAACAAGTTCACGTGAGTACACGGCTACATACAGACGCACACGGTACACAGAGCACACAGGCGGACACACGTACTTACAAGGACAGACACATACACACACTTACACGCTCAGACACGTATCCAAATGCGAATATATACACCCATACGCACTAGCTAGAGGGACGCAAAACCACACGTACCCACAAGGACAGTACATAAACACTCACACACATAAACCTATACACGTCCATGCACATACATAGTCACAAACCTACATTACCACAATATTACTCAATGTATTAACGATGTTATTGTATATCCAGCCGGCCGCCGCCGCCGGGCGGTAACAACCGCGGTCGCGCGGGCTCGTGCGGCGCGCAGAGCGTCGTCGCCAACGCCACGCCCAGAGGTATGTACTATAGACGATATATTACACCAACTTAATGATTAGAGCTCTCATAAATTGAATAGACACACTAAGGCGACTAAGTCGCTTCTCAAAGCACTCAAAATTTTACTCATAAATGTGAATTTCATTATTGGTATTTGATGTACCCTTTTAATTAAGTTACCTCTTGTACTAATTAGTCAAGTTTAATTTAAAAATCAATAAGTACATTTTCATTAAGTTTAAACCTTTAAAAATATCCTCAAACAGTTGTAATATAATTAAAAAGCTTACATTTACATAAATAAGCTGTGTTTCTCACAAAGACTGATTTTTCAGTGTATTTATGTACCTGCCTCAAACTTTTGCCTTCCAACAAACTGACAAAAGATTTTTTGTAATATAACACAAAAATTTAAATAAAAAAAATACAAAATATATGTAAGAGTGATGTTCTTGTGAAATTTTGGTTCACTCAGCACGTTGATTTTCAGCCCGCGCGCGGTATGAGTTTCAGAGAGACCATTTTTCGTTTTTATTTTCATGTTTAACTCGACCCACATTTTGAAAACTTAGCCTACGGGCTGATGTGTGTGTAACTGATGCAACTCCCTCTACCTGCTTCTTCCCATACATCGATAAATGATTTATTTGTATACATAGCAGTCTCATTCACTTCCGCATAATTAATCTTTGTATATTTTTTTCAGCAAAACCGAAAAAGCCTGAAGCACCAGCCCAAGACGCCAAACAAGCAACGAAAACACAATAGAAACTACAACACTCGCAAACCTGTGTATAAAAATAATAAATAAAAACAAAAACAATTTAAAAACCACGAAAAAAACAATTAAAAAAAGTGAATTTTAAACCACAGTGCTACAAACAAACGTTGACACGTAGACAAGTGCATTTTAATATATATATTTGATTAGTATATAATATATATAAAGGTTTTATAAGTATATATGTATAATACATTATGGAGTGTTGTGTTTAAATTAGTGTCTTGGACTGTATGGTGTTTCAGAATGCAGGCGATATGTGTATGGAGCCTAGGTACGTATATGTTTTATCCTTTTTTATCCTACCAGCTATATCCTCCAATTTCAAGTGCGTCTATCTCAATTCTGTGGGAATTTTGGGATAAAAAGTATCCAATGTGTTTGTCCTGGTTATAAGGAATCCATTTTCATCGAATTCGGTTCAGTAGTTTTTACGTGAAAGAGACAAATAGCTATACGAACGTCCGCGCTTAAAATTTTTGATTGATTAGTGTAATAAGTCCCCTATTCTGAAAGTAGGGTATAATATCTGAGATTTCTAAAAATCTTGGTTTAATCAACCAAGAAAACCATTTTAAATGAAACCTATAATATTGCATGTGTACTGTATTTTGTGACAAAATTTATAGACATTAATACCAACTTTTATTTTGACGTGCAGTTTACCTGTATGTTCGTTCTCATGAAATCTAACTACTAAATTTTAAAAGAGTTATCAAGATTATTTTATTTTATTTTTGTTTATTTGGGAAACAAACAGTTATTACTAGATCTTAACTAAGTACAAATATTACTCATAAACCAGTGAAGTTTCCACTATTAAAAATTATTTAACTGGATTTCATTAAAAATAAGATATTGTTATAAAATTAAGTGACACATGTGTTAACGTATTCTTTCTCTTGTTTCAGCTTGTACTTGCATCGACAATAAGCAATGCTACGCTACGAATCCACAGAAAAAAATAAGCGTAACTACATACATAATATATATAAAAATATGACCATAAAAACATAGAAAACTATATATTTTTGACATGTATCACGCGCGGCGAGACTAACTCTTCAAAACCTGTCACCTGTCAGTGTCACTCTGACACGTGTCAGTTGAATGTTTGCCAAATGTCAATGTTAGGCTGCGATTTGAATATGGAGTTTTCTTTTTTGGAGTTATTTTCGGCGCGGGCGCAAGTAATGCTTCGAAAAGTTTTTAAATTTGATTATAAAGTTAATTAGGATGTAGTCTGTAAGTAATTGGGAATTTATTTCTTTTTTTTTCTTAGTTAGTGTTTGCTTTCTCTAGTTTTTAATGTTTAAAAGAATCAGGTAGTAAGTTCAGGTTGTTTGTTTCTCTTCGCAACAGTCATTGAGTCGATCTCGATAGAATTCTCTTTGGGCGTGTAAAGCTGTACAGATTTTGATAAAATTTTAAATGTTCGATATTTCGGTGGAAACGTTTGGTAATGGAATTAGGCCTCCCAAAGACTGCAACTGATGATGTAGGAATGAATTTTTAGCAAAAAATTAAATAATTAAATTGTTGAAAAATTGTGTAAGATTTTTTTGTGAATTTGCAGACCTCAAAAGATAGGAAAAAACAGAATTCGATCAAAATTTATCATTCTTAATGTCATCGCGTCACGGCTTTGACAGTGACGTATGTCATTTAAAGTCACTGTCAATTTTGACATTGTTTTTTAGTAATACTTGATTTCTTTAAGTCTAGCTCTTAGTTGTTTCAGATTACTTGATTATTATAAATAAAAAAAAACGTAATGTAGTTTTAAGATATTAATATGCAGTGTACATAAATGGGGTCACGAAATTAGTAATTAGGTTTCTGACATTTAACTGAAATGTTTTTATTTTGACAGTTCGATGGTGTCAAAGTGACAAGTTGCCTGTCAAAATGCAGACTAAAGTCAATTCTTAAAATTTTTGTTTTTAAGTTTTAATGTGGAGTCTAGAGATGAAAAGAAATATTTCTTATATGAAATGTCTACAACATAAAATGAATTAAGGTGGCGTTAATGTAGCATAAATTTAAATTTCAAAGAATAATACGGGGCTACGATATATCCAACTTTATAACATACTAGCGGTCCGCCCTGGCTTTGCATGGGTGCAATTTTCTATATTAGCACCATCTTAGTACATACATTTTAGTAGTCCATTTCGGTGAAAAATACATTTTGGTAGTCCATTTTGTTGAATAACAGAGAAATACTTCTCTTAATCTCTACACTTCATAATTCAACAAATGTCAGATAAATTACTCAAGTCATCTATTTGACACTGTGTGAATAATACCGACTTATACTTTCATCTCGCTTCCTCAGTCGAAATGTCACTTTGACATTTGTCATGAAACGTCAAACTTTTGTTAGCCTTATGAATTCTTTTAAGGTCTGCTTCTATATACTGCCACATATAAAGTATATATACTTATTTAAACACACAAACATACAATATTGCACACTTGAATGGTATATACATGTAATAAAATAATTATTAAAATAATACTTATATAATATTATAGAGTAGGTGTTTTAATATGAGAGTGTAGTTTATTTTTTCATGAATTGTTCAGAATTAATAAATTAATATTTAAAACATTGGAACACAGCAATAATCTTTGCGTAATAATTGGTAGAGTTAAGATTATTATGGATGTTTTGTTATTTGTATCTATTTTTTTATTTAAATATCTATTGGAGATCTTTAATCAAGATCTTCAATAATTTTATCTTGACACGCGTGTCGGTGACGGCAAACAGTGCGACAATTTCATGCTGTCTATGGCTTCTTATAGCATATGTCACAACTCTGTCAATGTCACATTATATGTCAAAATATTTGACATTGAAGTTGTCATACCGACAAACATACATACTCTTATTTCATAAGTTTATTTAATTGATATCATAAGATATTAAACAGTTGTGACTTAGTTGTGTCTAAGTAAGCCATAATAAAATATGGATATCGGATAACAAAACGTTCATATTTGATCAAAACAACGTCATCCGAATATTTTTTGTAACGAATAATGTGCCTATCTAATATGTACATACGTTATATAAATTGTAATATCTCTCGTCTGTGTGTTTAGACATTTCTAATGTAAAAAAATATATGACAGTCATTGGCGGCGATGTCACTTGACATGTGTCACGATGACGTTGACTGTCAAAAGTGACATTGACGCGGGGTGACGTGCGGCTAATGTATTTATAGAAAAATATTTTTAGTTAAGCTTTTAAGCTAGCAATGGTTAGATAAATTACGTGAGAAAATGTCAATAAATTTTATTGTGTAAATATTTATTGGGGTGTCAACGTGATTTTGCCGCCATTAGGACTGTCATAGGTTTCCTGAATTATCTGTCATAGATGTAAATTTGACGTAAACCTACCTTTTTATTTTTATTAAAAACTTTTTTCGGAATTGAGCTAAAGACGTTACATGCGTCGCCATTCGAAACTTAAAATATTTTGAACATATTTTCCAAAATGTCATCTTTATTCATTCGCTGTCATTCTTAGGGCATATTTCACCATCTTCAAGTAAAATTACTCACCAAGTAAAGTTACTTTTGTCTCTTTATTACTTTTTATCAAGTGACAAAGACAAAACATGTGAGTATAACTCGGAACTTTACTTGAAGATGGTGAAATAGGCCCTTATACTACTACTACATCTGCCTCGCATAAATAACACTTTAGTCAAAGCAGCAAGTAGAGTTGACAATATTTTAGAACATTAATAATTGCATTAGACATAAAGCAAAAGCTTAATAGCTTTATTTAATAAAATACAAGAGATTTTAGCGCGTCAATAGTCAATGAAATAGCTTTTATGGCGCGAAGTAATGTAGTTCAACATTTTGAAAACTGTACTTTGGTAACTGTGTGTATTTTGGTAACTGTATCATAATAATCGTAATAAGATGGTTAGAATTTCTGAGCTTAGTTGTCGTCATATTATTTTATGTTCTGTCACTTTTGACACATAAACAATGACAGCTTATGACAGCTAGTCAGTTAGTTGTTAAAAATATTGTACATATTTGATCCTGCACCGATAAGTTCTGACATATAACTTACAGGGGTCAGTTACTATAATGAGATGATGTAGTGAATGATTGTGTAATTCTTATATTCTCAATATTACCGACCGGTATGCTCACCTATCATCTCCAAAATTATGTGTATTAGTCGCGAAATACTTGATATTGGTATGTGGATTGACACCTTCAGAAGCCAAAAACACAAGAATTTAATTGAACATTTTATTAAGAACTAGCGGCGCCCCGCGGTTTCACCTGCGTAGTTCCCGTTCCTGTAGGAATATGGGGATAAAATTATGCTAAAAACCTTCCCACTGAAACACTCTATCTATTAAAACAAACCGCATCAAAATCCGTTGCGTAGTTTTAAAGATCTAAGCATACATAGGGACATAGGGACAGAGAAAGCGACTTTGTTTTATACTATGTAGTGATATCAGAATTCTTGACCAACTTACTAAGATTAATAAGAACTTAGTTCGATCGAATATTAAATATCTTTATAGCAGGTGTAGTAGTAATATCTATTTGTATAAAATGTCATACAATTTTGAAAATATAATGACATTTTACAAAACGACAGTGAATACTTCTTTTAATTAAATGGCAACGGTTCTTAATTGCTCAAAATAATATTGTTTTTTTAATTAATAAATTATTGTTTGGTATGTGTGTGTGAAATTACAGTCTGTATTTGGATAAAGTTTTTTTCTCTTTTCTGAATCTTGGTTACTCTGTGTCTTTAACATTTTATCAATTATTTATTGATTTTTTAAAACAAATGTCACTCTTTTTCTACCATCGTTTTTTTGACAGCTCGTACTGTCACTGACAAGCTTCGCTGTCATTGAATCGTATGTTGTTTTTTACTATTAACAAATTTCATTTTACACATAATGTTTTTCTTAATAATTTTCAAAATTATTAGTACCTACAATCAATTTTTTTAAACAATATCACGCCAATTTACTTGACATGTAACGTCAACTGACACTGACATTCCTAATGTCAACGTCATTAATGACATAGAGTTACCATAATTCGGAATTAATATTACCATTATCAAAAAGTCACTTTTTTAATTTTTAACGCATATAGCCGAAACGTGTATACTTATTTATCCTAAAAAGATAAATTATTAAAAGAAATAGACTAACTTGATGTATGTGGAAACTTGTTTTGACTTTAAAATTTTTTTTTTAGTATAAGTGCTTTTTTGACGTGTGTTTTGAGTGTACGTAGCGTTTGATGTATGGAGGAGGTATGGTTTAGAAAAAAATGTTATATTAAAAATAAAACACAATAAAGTTGATTAATAATGTCAATAATAATGTTGGCTTTGGTCCCACTAGCCTTCCAAAAGACCGGGGCTCCTTAATAGTCCCGTGAATGGAAAAGACATGTCAAAAATAACACGTAATTCTAATAATGCGAGAGTTAAAATTTCCGAAAAAAATACAAAAATATATATAAATAGGTATAAAATACTTTGATATGTCGGCAAACTTGCCCATTAGTACTGATTTGAAGCCTCTATTCTCCTTTATTAGGCGCCAAAAATTCATCATAAGCACATATCTAGTAGTTATATGCTTCTGTCACCTATTTCAACATATTTTATGTCAAAAATAAAAATGATACTTTTAAAAAACAACCCCTTCATCCATCAAACGATACGTTTACAAACAAACACATGAATTCAAGTTTTAGATAATGTATAAATTTAATGCGACATTAATAAGAAATAAAAAATAGATGATTTAGATCGCTTCTACGAATTACAAAGTTCCTATAAAAATAATATTAACCTCTTTTCTTTCAAATTTTGTTTGTATGACACTGTTTATTTATACGTATAGTGCCACAAACATATCTGTGCAGGTGACAGCGTCGCTGTAATCGCATCTTTTGGTTGTCAGTTTAGTGAAAATGTATCCAAATGACATTAGAGTCACAATGACAATAGGAGCTTCCAATTTTGGCCGCCGGCACAGAAAAGAAACACTTGATATAGTGCTACAAACATATCTGACCCGGCGGTAATAATTGGAACTAATACTGTCATTTAGAAAATGTCATTTTGACACTGACAATCATCTGACAACCAAAAGATGCGATTACAGCGACGCTGTCACCGAAACAGATATGTCTGTGACACATTAAACACTTTTATAACCAAGTGGTGTAGTTGGTAGAGCCCCTGCCTGCTATGCCGAAGGTTACGGGTCCGATTCCCGCTCGAGACAAACAATTGTGTGTCACATGTCTGTTTCTCTTGGTGTTTTCTATCTATTCTATATATGTATTTACATATAAGTATATCGGTTGTCTAGTATAGTACAAGCTTTGCTTAGTTTGGGACTAATGGCGATGTGTAATGTCCGGATATTTTTTATGCTATAATTTTGACCGCAAAATAGAAAACGTGTCATACAAATATTCATTTATATTTCACTACATTGTTTTATACTTTTATAATTTATCAAAAATGGCTTAGTAAAGCATTTTTTACGAAAGTATATTTACAATGTAGGAAATGCTTTTTTTTATTTCCCGTCCTGGTTTTATTTAGTCAAATAGTTTTTTTTGTATGAAGCGATCTATGGCATAGACTAAAGTGGTCACAGTTCTACACCATAGATAAAGTTATATTTAATTCAAATTAAATTGAATGAAATTTGTGATTTATTGCCGTTTTTTTTTCAGATTTATCATATAACATTTTATGAATTTCTGGTCAAAATATCTGTCATTTTTTATTTTATATATCTTACGAATACTGCTCTGCAAAATTAAAAATATCTAAGTTTATGAGGCGCTTATATAAATGTCGCTTGTTCCTTATAGCCTTTTGAAAACTATGATAAAGTCAAGTTTATAAGGCTTTGATGCCTCTGCAAACGCTATCTAATAGTCTATGCAGAGTCAAATAAAATTGATGTAAATTACATTTATCTATGGTTTAGAACTGCACCACAAACAAAACGTCATACGATGTTATTTTTTTTATTTTGTTAAGTTGTTTCTAAGTTGTACCTAATATTATAAAAAAACGGTTGCAAATAAATATTTCTTTATTAATAAGTTCGCTAAAGAACGTGCTAAAGTAAATTACCGCCACAAAAAAATAAACAAAAAAAAATTAAAAAATATAAAGTTTGCTATTAATTTAATTTGTATGTATAAGGTGTTTTTTTTAATTACGTCTCCAGTGTAATAATAAAAATTGTTATTTCATTTCGTCCTATGCGTATATTGGTTGTTTTGTTGTAAAATAAAAATAAACTTAGCTTAGTCAATAGGTATACCTTGTGGAAAATAAAGTTTAGATATTAAGGTTTGCTTAAGCAGCGCGCGGTTGTCTATCGATATCTTTCAAACTGTCATCTGTCATGTGTCAAAATGACACCTGTCACCGAATATATCTATAGGGCTATGCCCCGCGCCGCTTTAATGGCTGTAAGAAAAACAATATTATAACTATACATATATTATTATATTGATAAATAAATTAATAATAAAAAGGTTATGTTCGTTTTATTTATTTTTGTCCTTTAATATACCTGTAGTCAAAAAGTTAGACCATCTTAGAGCGCGGTCCGATTTATGAAAACGTTACAAATGGTACCAACAGTAAACACGCGTGAACCAAATTGAAATGTGCGCTATGTGCACTGTTTGCGCGCTATCGGACCAGCTAGGCTAGCATGACTTCGAAAAGGCTTTAGATACAGCGATTTATTGACATCCAACTGTCAAAATTTGATAAAAATGCCCGCCATATTTAATTTTACCCCATGATTAATTTTATGACATTTGGTCATGCTCGCGAAATCGATACAGCTATTTATTGACATCCAACAGTCAAAATATAATAAATATAGCCGCCTTATTTAATTTTATCAAATCGTACTTCGCCATAATTAATTTGGTCATGCTCGCGAAATCGATATTATTTCGTAGTGTCTATATCATTTATCACGCACAGTCATGCTATTGCATTTAATGATATATTCAGTTTTTAGCCATTAAAAACATACAAGTTTAATAAAAAACTATAGTCAAATTCTGAAACGTCAAGTTTTGAGTTTGACGTTTTTTTTTTCACATTTGCGCACACACTGCTATCAGTGACCGTCTTTTTGTACCCATAGTTGAACTGCCTTTTTTATACTGATTTTATAACCATTTTTTGTAGGGCGTATGCGTTGCATTGCATCATTGCTACGTTATTTTTTTGTTCCTACAAAAAGTCTGTCGTTGATTATCGTATGTGGGCGAGCAACCTTAAAATCTCAGAAGCAATAAGTGCGCTACGCTGTGGAGATAAGGTTGAAATTGCTATGTTTTAGATAGAAGCTTCGATACGCTTTGACTTTGCGCCAGTATAAATTGACCCTAATACCATAATACACCGCGGTTTTACCCGCGTGGAAACTTATCCCGTGGGAATTTTGGGATAAAAAGTATCCTATGTGTTATTTCTTTCATACCAATCGCTCCAGCGCCGTTTGGACGTGAAGAAGTCACTAACATACACACTCACAAACTTTCGATTTTATAATATTAAGGGCCTATTTCACGACCTTCAAGTAAAGGTACTCACCAAGTAAAGTTAGTTTTGTCTCTTTCTTACTTTATATCAAGTGACAAAGACAAAACATGTGAGTAAGTACTCGGAACATTACTTGAAGATGGTGAGATAGGCCCTAAGTGTGATACTGAGAAAATAAAACAATTTGAGTTGTTCACTTAAAATAATTTATTTACATTTTTAAACTTACAAATACAATTACAAATTATACTACTTAAACTAAACGGGGGCAGAGCTAAATAATTTAATTATTTATTTGTCAATTAATTTTGAAAAATCGAAATCTTGTGAAACTTTTTGAGGTTGATTTTTTAAATGTAAAGGTTTTTTTGTAAAATATATATTTAATAATACATATTTTTAACCCCCGACGCAAAAAGAGGGTGTTATAAGTTTGACGTGTCTCTGTGTGTGTGTGTGTATCTGTCTGTCTCTGGCATCATAGCTCCCGAACGGATGAACCGATTTCAATTTAGTTTTGTTTGTATTAAAGGGGGCTTACGTGCGAGTGTTCTTAGACATGTTTGATGAAAATCGGTTGACCCGTTTAAAAGTTATGGGGGTTTGAAAGTAATTGTGTTGGGGTTTTTTATATTTTTAATTTTATAGTAATAATCTAATAATCAGCGGCCGTGTTAGCCAGATAGTCTCTCCGGCCGATGTTCGACGCTTGCTTGTTCTGCACCGCTTCCAGTTTGGGACAATCTGAAATTAATAAAATACAAATTACATCTCTAATAACTAATTTCATAGATTAGTTGTTATACACGAGCACCTATGAGTTGCACTATATCGTTATGTTATATTATAAGGGCTTCTTCGATAAAGGAGGCCCCTAAATCTATAATTTAGATAGCCATATAACATAACATAATCATTCCCTCCATCATCTCATTACAGTAACTGACCCCTAAGTTCGTAACTTGTATCTAGGGTATCAGAAACTACGCACACACTCATTCACACACACCCAGACCGAGACAAACACAATAAATATTTCAATCTGATTCAGTATTTCTTGCAATCAGCGCGTTAAAAAAACTTTCAAATAATTTTATGATAAATTTCAGCCAAATTATGGTGGTCTACATCAGGACGAAAAGTGATATGCGAGAAAATAGTATAGACTTGTCAGTGAGAGCAATTATATTAGGGGACATATAAGGGTAGTGGGAGTAATATCATCATCATCATGGGCCATTAACTACGTGAAAGTAACTCTGTCTGTCTGTCTGTTGCCTTTTCACGGCTAAACTACTGAACCGATTGGTTTGGAATTTGGTACAGGGGTAGCTTATGGTCCGGGAAAGAACATAGGATACTTTTTATCCCGAAATTCCCACGGGAACGGGAACTACGCGTCCGTTGGAGTTGTAGAGTTGAAACGCACCTACGAAAGTGACTGGTTAGTTCGATGTGGGACAGACTCCCAAGTTAGTCTGTAAGTAGGAATAGTAATATTAGTAGGAAAAGATAATATTACCTGTAATCCTGTGTCCGAGCCCCCCACAGTAGGAACAGCCGTGGGGGTCGGGCGCCGGCACCTCGGGCTCGCCTATCATGTCCAGTAAGAACTCCGGTACCTGAACACAACAATACAAATATACACCACTATTTTTAATTTACGAGGCAAAATCATACATCTAATTTAAACGACGGTTAAGAATATAACAGTGTAGTTAGTTTTTCAAAATTCCGCCGAATTTTATTGTTATTCTACACCGAACAACAAGCGAACGCTGCGATACACAGCTGAGCGCGGTCATCGACCCGAGCCGTCACAGAATACTTGATAGCTAGTGTGCCGTCTGGTAATACGACATTTATTTAGTATTTTTTAAAGATAAGTAATCGACTATCATTAAGATATTTCTATTGGATATATGGATTCAGTTACTGCTACAGATATTCTGATTTTGATAAGTCCTGTATTTCCGAAATTGGAGTGTATATACTTTAGCGTATAGAGATTATGTTATACCTTCTGATTGGCCTCCGTGAGTAGATGCGCGAGGTCCCTGAGCACGCTGTGGTCGTGTCCGCGCGCGAGCAGCGTGGTGGCGACGCCCGGCCGGCCCGCCGCGCGCCCCGTGCGCCCGATGCGGTGCACGTAGTTCTCGATGTCCTCGGGCATGTCGTAGTTTATCACGTGTTCCACGTTCGCGAAGTCTAAACCTGTTTTACAAATACAAAATCATTAATTTCAACACATTACATCTTCTAATATATAAAATTCTCGTGTCACAGTTTTCGTTGCCATACTCCTCCGAAACGGCTTGACCGTTTCTCATGAAATTTTGTGACCATATTCAGTAGGTCTGAGAATCGGCCAACATCTACATAACATTTTTCATCCCGAAATTCCTACGGGAACGGGAACGGGAACTACGCGTGTGAAACCGCGGGGCGCAGCTAGTATAATATAAAATACAAGTTGTTAAGATACTCTTTTAAGTAAACATATACTTGTGCCAGAGTGTTGTGTGAAAGTTTTTATTCAAAGAGACAGATTCAAATAAAATAAAAATATTTATAAAAAAACATTTGCTACAATAATTAGTATACTTGATGTGTGATAAATGTTTATTATAACATTAAATTAAAAATTAAAAAAACCCCCAACACAATTACTTTCAAACCCCCATAACTTTTAAACGGGTCAACCCATTTTCATCAAACATGTCTAAGAACACTCGCACGTAAGTCCCCTTTAATACAAAAAAAAAAACTAAATTGAAATCGGTTCATCCGTTCGGGAGCTATGATGCCACAGACAGACAGATACATACACACACACACTTTTTTGCGTCGGGGGTTAAAAATATACCAGTACCAATTTATTTATCGTGGTTTCACCCACGTGGTTTCCGTTCCCGTGGGAATTTCGGGATAAAACAGCCTATATCCTTCCGGATAGCCTATGTCCTTCCCGGACCATAAGCTACCCCTGTACCAAATTTCAAGTCAATCGGTTCAGTAGTTTGGCCGTGTAAAGGTAACAAAGGAAGTTACTTTCGCATTTATAATATTAGTAAGGATTTTCCCGAAGATCTTATTGCATATGCATGCTTTCCTGGTACAAATCCTGAACAGGGCAATATATTTTCTCGTGATTAGGCAGTTTTCCGCAATGAGACCACACTGATTTGGGCTTGCTGCTATATTTAAGAATAGGTTAGAGTCGGTCAAGACAATTGATCTTGTCTTTGTTCAGAGTTACTTTCGCATTTATAATATTAGTTAGGATAGTAGTCAGGATAACAAATATTACCTTTGCTAGCCACATCAGTAGCAACAAGCACATCCTTTTCCCCTTTCCTAAACGCCTCTACAGCTCTCGATCGCTCCTCTTGATCCTTACCACCGTGTATAGCAACCGCTTCGACTCCTGAACAAGGACATATTTTGAAAAACTTATTGAGGAACTAACCTATATTTTATCTAGGTAAATCGCAATCCCGTGTGAATTTCAGGATACATAATATCCTTTTTTCAAAAATTTAGAAAAAAGCTATTACTCACTACGGGAGTCGAACCCGGAAGATTTGAAAAATTTGGTTCATTATTTCTAACTAGAAATCGATTGTGTATGTCTTAAGCAATAAATGTTACCAAGAAACATGATATCTAAAATGAATTAAATGCATTGTCAAAATTACAATAGTAGATTTCAATTTTGGCCGCCGGAACAGAAAAGATTGTGGCACTCTTTCTTTTCCAAACCTTTATCCCATGTCTATTTGGGGTCGGTTTTCAGTTTAACCAGATTTGGCGGAATATCAGTATTTTACGTGAAGCGACTGCCATCAAACCTTCACAACCCTGGCTATACCACATTTTTGGTTAAACCAAATGTTAGTTTTGAGGGCTCTTACTACCCGTAACGACTGTCGATGATGTTAGTACGTCAGCCGGGACCGACGGCTTTACGTGCCCTCCGAAGCACGGAAACGCTCATGAAATTAAAAGTCATTTTTAGTAATGTCCCATCACAGTCATGACGGTGCCAGACGTTGCTTAACCGCACAGATCACAAGTGATCCGCGTGTAGCACTGGGCCATGAGCGCTTCAGTAGCACTATAGATCGAATATTTGGAACAGCCTTTTAAAAAACTACAAACACACATACCTTTTAACAACAGATACTCATGTATAGCATCGACATGCTGTTTCCTCTCGGCGAAGATCAGTACAGGCGGTGGTGTCTTCTGCAGACAGTGCAGCAGATGGACAGTCCTCGCCTCCCCCTGCACGGCCTCCAGCTCCTGTCTCACGGCCAGCGAGGCGGCGCCCGCGCGCCCTACGTTCACTAGCACTGGTTTTACAAGGGCCGACCTGTGGGCACGATATGTGTATTGAGTCACAATCTTGTCTGTGCCGGTGCCAGCGTCGCGTCGCATCTTTTGGTTGCCAGTTTATTGAAAATGTATCCAAATGACATTAGAATCAAAATGACAATAGTAGCTTCCAATTTTGGCCGCCGGCACAGAAACGATTGTGGCTCAATATGTATGGACAGTGGACACACATACACTGGTGGAGCCTTCAGCAGACAGTACAGCAGATGAACAATCCTCGCTTCGCCCATAATTTGTATTGAAATTGAGATCTATCGGCTTCATACACACAGAGACACAGTTGGCATCACTCTTCATCACTCATAGCCACCAGCAAACTTCTGCCACATGCGGCCACCCGCCTTCATATACACACGGCCATCTGTTGATTACACACACACACACATACACACACACACACACATACATACACACACATACACATACAGCCACATTTTTCCATAGAAACGACCACCAAACGGCGTTCAACACACATGGTCAACCGGCAAGCACGGTCACCTGTCGATCTCATTCAAATACACACAACCAAGTTTCGACCTCACATATGTGGCTTTATACACAGACCATACACCCACTTAGTGTGGTGCCACTTAGTTATACCACAACTCGGACACTAGCGCTAAAATGTATGTATGAAACAAACGCGTTGCTAGCGCACACAGTCTAAGCTCGTGTAGATAAACTGGAACTGTCTGGAATTAAATTTCTGCACCCGCAACCTCAACATGCTTTTTGATTATATAGGTACTTACATATAAGTATTATTCTATATTTATAGATTTTATTATTGGTTTTCTTTTTTTTATCTATGACATTGTACTAGTTTTAAGGTACTGTTTGTATTTTACTTTATTTTAAAAAAATACCAGCACGAGTTTCTTGCCGATTCTTCTCGGCTGATGTAATTTCCGAATCGGTGGTAGAATCAATTTTGACGTTCATAAGTGCCTCATTGAGGCTTTAACTGATTAAATGATTTTTGACTTTGAAACGCGTGCTTGTGTGAGTGAGATAAGAACACGCTATAATGTATTCATTTGGCCGTGAGACAAAATGTAAACAAACCATGAAAAAGGTTATTTTGTATGTCATGTTTTATCAATAATACATAGACTACTCCCTACTGACTACTTGATATTTAATTAATCTTTGAAATATAGAATATATAACATACTAGCTTTAGCCCTCAACTTCGTTCGCGTGTAATAATTATTTTAACACGCGACTTCATTTATGTAGAAGGTGAAAAAATAGTTATTCTGTGCCGCCGTGCACTAGCCGGGTCGCTTTGTCGTAGTAACTATTTAGTAATATGTGGCCTTGATCATAATTTTGCTCTAATGTTATTTTAAAACTAAGATATCTTCTAAGATACTTATTGAAATCAAATCATGTAAAAGGCAAATGTCTTTTAGATTAAATACTTTTGCAATGTAAGCGCAAAAAATGTGTTTTTTACGACATCACATTAGAAATCCCTAGATTTATCGGTGTTTCTCTACAATATCATGCATGTATTATACATATAAACTTTCCTCTGGTATCACTCTATTAAAAAAACCGCTTCAAAATCCGTTGCGTAGTTTTAAAGATTTAAGCATACATAGGGACGGACAGACAGCGACAGCGACTTTGTTTTATAAGTACTATTTAGTAACCATAGATGAAAGATTGGTTGGATACCGCGATACCTGATGAGATACATATATTATTAATAGTTACTCGCATGTTCACACTGCCAGCGAGTAACTATTATAATCACGGATGAACAGTTCAGTTCATCCGTGATCATGGCGCTTGCAACAGCGTAGCAATATTGGAAACTCGAAATCACTACCTTTGAGCAATTGGTAGGGAATAAGACACTTTGGCCATAAAATACCTGGAAATATAATGAAATACCGATAATGCGTCTCGGAGATTTTTTGTCGAAGCATATACAACAGCCCGAATCAAATGATTGACATACGTTACGCGCGTTTTTAAAATATGCAGAATTAAATGTATTTTTTTATAATCTAACTGAGATATTTTCTTAATTTTTTAGCGTAAGAACATTCTACAGAGTCTTAGAAAACTACAAAAGAAAAAGCCAAATCGGTCTAGCCGTTCGCAAGTTATGACGTGATAACGGCAAACGGGTTACATTTTTATATAATATAGACTAGCGGTGCCCTGCGGTTTCACCCGCGTAGTTCTCGTTCCCGTAAGAATATGGGGATAAAATATGCTAAAGACCTTCCCACTGAATCACTCTTTCTATTAAAATAAACCGCATCAAAATCCGTTGCGTAGTTATAAAGATCTAAGCATACATAGGGACATCAGGACATAGGGACATAGAAAGCTACTTTTTTGTATATTGTTTTTGATGATTACACGAAATTTGTTTCTTGAAGTATTATTTTTACACAGTTTCACCACGCAAACTGACATTTTACTACGTATTATGTTCAAATTTTAATAAAACATTTGGAACATACGCCTCACAGACAGCTTGCAGTGTGACTGGCTTGGATACGCCGAGTGTAGTATTTGTTGCCGCATTTGACTACGTCGGCGATACCTACCAAACACAGCGAAACCAATTCTTCATCTAAGGTAGTAATAGTAATGACGATGATAATTGACATTACTAAAACCTAAAAATGCTGTGAATCTCAAACTATGGATACATTTTAATACTACTAAATGAAGGTGAACAGTCATTGTAAGTAATGAAAGTAAAATTAATAGTTTTCGTATTTAGCCGGATTGTACCCGTCATTTTTACTCTTGATCAACTTGTTGACGTGAGTGTTTTCTTCCCGATTATATAGTAAAGTATATTGTAAATTTTTGATATTTTTTTGTTTAAAGTAATTATTGTATTATGTTTTATATTCAGTTATCGTTAAATTTCTGTTATCTGAACGTTGATTTTGATGAAAATAAGTGAACCTGGTTCAAACAGCGCTTGCACTTTTACTTCACCGAAGATCCAAACAGACACCAAGGTGTTATTAATATATTTAAATACGTAGAAGAGACTTGGCCAAAGATTCGTATCCCTACAAAAAATATATTGTATATAACGACTTCACGAGCCTCCGTTTACCGATTTGTAAAAGAAAAAAAAGGAAAATCCATGTTGGAGCTCTTCTTCTTCTGAGGTGATCCTCAGAAGAAGAAGAGCTCCAACATGGATTTTCCTTTTTTTCACCAATAAATAGTTGTTTATTTATTTTGTAGTAAAACAATTCAGGTGCTTACATGAATTGTTTTTACTTGTACTCAACTCATCCTGTTTATTACCTTTTTATTGATTTTTACACTAAACTAAATTACTTATAGACGACTTATCAAAGATGCCTACTTAGTCTTATTTTACTTTCATATTTATAACTCTAAAAAAACAATATATTTTTCGCCTAAAAGAGCTAAAAGTTTGACAACCAGTATTTCTTTGTTTACATTTTGTCTCACGGCCAAATGAATGGACTATAGGGTTGCTAAGCAGCGAGCTTAAACAACCGTTTGTTGTCAGTTTATCTGTCAGTCAGTTCATTTCGTAAAAAAATGTTATGATTGATTATGTTCTGTTTACGCCAGCCTACAACTGTGTACAAGTACAAATGACGCCGCGAGGGGTGAGGGGCACTTTCAGCGGGAGGCAGGGAGTGACCATACTGTACTCATTATTATACTGTGGTTATACTAACCTAGCAAAATTCTGTATTTTCCTGGGCATGGTGGCAGAGAAGAGTAACGTCTGCCGCTGCCCGCCGAAATACGAGAATATTGTTCTGACGTCCTCCTCGAAGCCCATGTCAATCATACGGTCCGCTTCGTCCATGCACAGGTACCGGCATACGTTTAGACGAACCTAGGATTTTAAAAACAAGCTTTTTTTAGCTTTCATTGCATTGTCATGGGACTTACATAAGTATGCCAAATTTCAGCTCAATCGGATAACCAGAAGTGGTCGAAAAATGGCAAGATTTGATTACAGACAACGGGACAGGTGACACTAAATAAAAGCTTGTAATAAATTGGCTTGTGAAGCAGTAAAACTGACCATTTTCTTGTCAAGCATGTCCATCAGTCGCCCGGGCGTGGCCACCATTATGTGGACTCCTCGTTGTATCACCTCCATGCTCTCGGACACCGCCACTCCTGGGGACAACACAACATTAAATCATCATCATCAAGGCTCACGAATATATTTTATCCCAGTATTCCAACGGGAACGGGAACTACGGGGGTAAAACCACGTGGCGCTACTAGTAATTAATGTGGCGGACTCTTAAAGATGGCAGACTAGGTTTTTATTACTACATAGTATAAAACAAAGTCGCTTCCCGCTGTCCGTTTCTATGTATGCTTACATCTTTGAAACTACGCAACGGATTTTGATGCGGTTTGTTTCAATAGATAGAGTGATTCAGTGGGAAGGTTTTAAGCATAATTTTATCCCCAAATTCTCAAGGGAGCGGGGACTACGCGGTGATACCCCGGGGCGTTGCTAGTTATTACAATAAATTTGAAATTATAGAATGTGAGATTTAAAAGTGTAGCTTTTGGTCAAAAAGAAAAGGTTTTAGACTCTCCGCGAATACTCACTATTATTCGTTATTCGGAATTACTCGTAATTTTTTGAATATTCGTCGAATACCGAATTTATTCAGCAGTCGACTAATATAATAAACTTGCCTGTTTTGATTTTTCGACGTTTTGATTTTTCGACGTTATGATTTTTCGATGTTTTGATTTTTCGATATTTTGATTTTTCGGCGATGTGTTTTTTTGACGTTTTGACTTATCGACATTACCTATGATTTTTCGATGTTTTGATTTTTCGATATTTTGATTTTTCGGCGATGTGTCTTTTTGACGTTTTGACTTATCGACATTACCTATGATTTTTCGATGTTTTGATTTTTCGATATTTTGATTTTTCGGCGATGTGTTTTTTTGACGTTTTGACTTATCGACATTACCTATGATTTTTCGATGTTTTGATTTTTCGATATTTTGATTTTTCGGCGATGTGTCTTTTTGACGTTTTGACTTATCGACATTACCTATGATTTTTCGATGTTTTGATTTTTCGATATTTTGATTTTTCGGCGATGTGTTTTTTTGACGTTTTGACTTATCGACATTACCTATGATTTTTCGATGTTTTGATTTTTCGACATTTAGACTTTTTGACGTTTTGACTTATCGACATTTTGACTTATCGACATTTTGATTTTTCAACGTTTTGATTTTTCGTCGTTTTGATATTTCGATATTTTGATTTTCGACGTTTGGATTTTTCGACGTTTTGACGTTTCGACATTTTGATTTTCGACGTTTTGATTTCTCGATGTTTTGATATTTTTCGATGTTTTGATTTTTCAACGTTTTGATTTTTCAACGAAATGATTTTTCGATATTTTGACTTTTCGATATTTTGATTTTTCGATATTTTGATTTTTCGATATTTTGATTTTTCGATATTTTGATTTTTCGATATTTTGATTTTCGACGAAATGATTTTTGATATTTTGATTTTCGACGAAATGATTTTTCGAGTTTTCGACATTTTGACTTATCGACATTTTGATTTTTCAACGTTTTGATTTTTCGTCGTTTTGATATTTCGACATTTTGATTTTCGACGTTTGGATTTTTCGACGTTTTGACCTTTCGACATTTTGATTTTCGACGTTTTGATTTCTCGATGTTTATATATTTTTCGACGTTTCGATTTTTCGATGTTTTGATTTTTCGACGAAATGATTTTTCGATATTTTGACTTTTCGACGTTTTGATTTTTCGATGTTTTGATTTTTCGACGAAATGATTTTTCGATGTTTTGATATTTCGACGTTTTGATTTTTCGATATTTAGATTTTTCGACGAAATGATTTTTCGATATTTTTATTTTTCGGTATTTTGATTTTCGACGAAATGATTTTTCGATATTTTGATTTTTCGACGTTTTGATTTTTCGACGTTTTGATTTTTCGACGTTTTGAATTTTCGACGTTTTTGATTTTTCGACAAAATGATTTTTTGATGTTTTGATTTTTCGACGAAATGATTTTTCGATATTTTGATTTTTCGACGAAATGATTTTTGATTTTTCGATATTTTGATTTTCGACGAAATGATTTTTCGATATTTGATTTTCGACGAAATGATTTTTGATATTTTGATTTTTCGACGTTTTTGATTTTTCGACAAAATGATTTTTTGACCTTTTGATTTCTCGATGTTTTGATATTTTTCGATGTTTCGATTTTTCGATGTTTTGATTTTTCAACGTTTTGATTTTTCAACGAAATGATTTTTCGATATTTTGACTTTTCGATATTTTGATTTTTCGATATTTTGATTTTTCGATATTTTGATTTTCGACGAAATGATTTTTGATATTTTGATTTTTCGATATTTTGATTTTCGACGAAATGATTTTTCGATTTTTCGACATTTTGACTTATCGACATTTTGATTTTTCAACGTTTTGATTTTTCGTCGTTTTGATATTTCGACATTTTGATTTTCGACGTTTGGATTTTTAGACGTTTTGACCTTTCGACATTTTGATTTTCGACGTTTTGATTTCTCGATGTTTATATATTTTTCGACTTTTCGATTTTTCGATGTTTTGATTTTTCGACGAAATGATTTTTCGATATTTTGACTTTTCGACGTTTTGATTTTTCGATGTTTTGATTTTTCGACGAAATGATTTTTCGATGTTTTGATATTTCGACGTTTTGATTTTTCGATATTTAGATTTTTCGACGAAATGATTTTTCGATATTTTTATTTTTCGGTATTTTGATTTTCGACGAAATGATTTTTCGATATTTTGATTTTTCGACGTTTTGATTTTTCGACGTTTTGATTTTTCGACGTTTTGATTTTTCGACGTTTTTGATTTTTCGACAAAATGATTTTTCGATGTTTTGATTTTTCGACGAAATGATTTTTCGATATTTTGATTTTTCGACGAAATGATTTTTTGATTTTTCGATATTTTGATTTTCGACGAAATGATTTTTCGATATTTGATTTTCGACGAAATGATTTTTGATATTTTGATTTTTCGACGTTTTTGATTTTTCGACAAAATGATTTTTTGACCTTTTGATTTCTCGATGTTTTGATATTTTTCGATGTTTCGATTTTTCGATGTTTTGATTTTTCAACGTTTTGATTTTTCAACGAAATGATTTTTCGATATTTTGACTTTTCGATATTTTGATTTTTCGATATTTTGATTTTTCGATATTTTGATTTTCGACGAAATGATTTTTGATATTTTGATTTTTCGATATTTTGATTTTCGACGAAATGATTTTTCGATTTTTCGACATTTTGACTTATCGACATTTTGATTTTTCAACGTTTTGATTTTTCGTCGTTTTGATATTTCGACATTTTGATTTTCGACGTTTGGATTTTTAGACGTTTTGACCTTTCGACATTTTGATTTTCGACGTTTTGATTTCTCGATGTTTTGATATTTTTCGATGTTTTGATTTTTCAACGTTTTGATTTTTCAACGAAATGATTTTTCGATATTTTGACTTTTCGATATTTTGATTTTTCGATATTTTGATTTTTCGATATTTTGATTTTTCGATATTTTGATTTTTCGATATTTTGATTTTCGACGAAATGATTTTTGATATTTTGATTTTCGACGAAATGATTTTTCGAGTTTTCGACATTTTGACTTATCGACATTTTGATTTTTCAACGTTTTGATTTTTCGTCGTTTTGATATTTCGACATTTTGATTTTCGACGTTTGGATTTTTCGACGTTTTGACCTTTCGACATTTTGATTTTCGACGTTTTGATTTCTCGATGTTTATATATTTTTCGACGTTTCGATTTTTCGATGTTTTGATTTTTCGACGAAATGATTTTTCGATATTTTGACTTTTCGACGTTTTGATTTTTCGATGTTTTGATTTTTCGACGAAATGATTTTTCGATGTTTTGATATTTCGACGTTTTGATTTTTCGATATTTAGATTTTTCGACGAAATGATTTTTCGATATTTTTATTTTTCGGTATTTTGATTTTCGACGAAATGATTTTTCGATATTTTGATTTTTCGACGTTTTGATTTTTCGACGTTTTGATTTTTCGACGTTTTGATTTTTCGACGTTTTTGATTTTTCGACAAAATGATTTTTTGATGTTTTGATTTTTCGACGAAATGATTTTTCGATATTTTGATTTTTCGACGAAATGATTTTTGATTTTTCGATATTTTGATTTTCGACGAAATGATTTTTCGATATTTGATTTTCGACGAAATGATTTTTGATATTTTGATTTTTCGACGTTTTTGATTTTTCGACAAAATGATTTTTTGACCTTTTGATTTCTCGATGTTTTGATATTTTTCGATGTTTCGATTTTTCGATGTTTTGATTTTTCAACGTTTTGATTTTTCAACGAAATGATTTTTCGATATTTTGACTTTTCGATATTTTGATTTTTCGATATTTTGATTTTTCGATATTTTGATTTTCGACGAAATGATTTTTGATATTTTGATTTTTCGATATTTTGATTTTCGACGAAATGATTTTTCGATTTTTCGACATTTTGACTTATCGACATTTTGATTTTTCAACGTTTTGATTTTTCGTCGTTTTGATATTTCGACATTTTGATTTTCGACGTTTGGATTTTTAGACGTTTTGACCTTTCGACATTTTGATTTTCGACGTTTTGATTTCTCGATGTTTATATATTTTTCGACGTTTCGATTTTTCGATGTTTTGATTTTTCGACGAAATGATTTTTCGATATTTTGACTTTTCGACGTTTTGATTTTTCGATGTTTTGATTTTTCGACGAAATGATTTTTCGATGTTTTGATATTTCGACGTTTTGATTTTTCGATATTTAGATTTTTCGACGAAATGATTTTTCGATATTTTTATTTTTCGGTATTTTGATTTTCGACGAAATGATTTTTCGATATTTTGATTTTTCGACGTTTTGATTTTTCGACGTTTTGATTTTTCGACGTTTTGATTTTTCGACGTTTTTGATTTTTCGACAAAATGATTTTTCGATGTTTTGATTTTTCGACGAAATGATTTTTCGATATTTTGATTTTTCGACGAAATGATTTTTTGATTTTTCGATATTTTGATTTTCGACGAAATGATTTTTCGATATTTGATTTTCGACGAAATGATTTTTGATATTTTGATTTTTCGACGTTTTTGATTTTTCGACAAAATGATTTTTTGACCTTTTGATTTCTCGATGTTTTGATATTTTTCGATGTTTCGATTTTTCGATGTTTTGATTTTTCAACGTTTTGATTTTTCAACGAAATGATTTTTCGATATTTTGACTTTTCGATATTTTGATTTTTCGATATTTTGATTTTTCGATATTTTGATTTTCGACGAAATGATTTTTGATATTTTGATTTTTCGATATTTTGATTTTCGACGAAATGATTTTTCGATTTTTCGACATTTTGACTTATCGACATTTTGATTTTTCAACGTTTTGATTTTTCGTCGTTTTGATATTTCGACATTTTGATTTTCGACGTTTGGATTTTTAGACGTTTTGACCTTTCGACATTTTGATTTTCGACGTTTTGATTTCTCGATGTTTATATATTTTTCGACGTTTCGATTTTTCGATGTTTTGATTTTTCGACGAAATGATTTTTCGATATTTTGACTTTTCGACGTTTTGATTTTTCGATGTTTTGATTTTTCGACGAAATGATTTTTCGATGTTTTGATATTTCGACGTTTTGATTTTTCGATATTTAGATTTTTCGACGAAATGATTTTTCGATATTTTTATTTTTCGGTATTTTGATTTTCGACGAAATGATTTTTCGATATTTTGATTTTTCGACGTTTTGATTTTTCGACGTTTTGATTTTTCGACGTTTTGATTTTTCGACGTTTTTGATTTTTCGACAAAATGATTTTTCGATGTTTTGATTTTTCGACGAAATGATTTTTCGATATTTTGATTTTTCGACGAAATGATTTTTTGATTTTTCGATATTTTGATTTTCGACGAAATGATTTTTCGATATTTGATTTTCGACGAAATGATTTTTGATATTTTGATTTTTCGACGTTTTTGATTTTTCGACAAAATGATTTTTTGACCTTTTGATTTCTCGATGTTTTGATATTTTTCGATGTTTCGATTTTTCGATGTTTTGATTTTTCAACGTTTTGATTTTTCAACGAAATGATTTTTCGATATTTTGACTTTTCGATATTTTGATTTTTCGATATTTTGATTTTTCGATATTTTGATTTTCGACGAAATGATTTTTGATATTTTGATTTTTCGATATTTTGATTTTCGACGAAATGATTTTTCGATTTTTCGACATTTTGACTTATCGACATTTTGATTTTTCAACGTTTTGATTTTTCGTCGTTTTGATATTTCGACATTTTGATTTTCGACGTTTGGATTTTTAGACGTTTTGACCTTTCGACATTTTGATTTTCGACGTTTTGATTTCTCGATGTTTATATATTTTTCGACGTTTCGATTTTTCGATGTTTTGATTTTTCGACGAAATGATTTTTCGATATTTTGACTTTTCGACGTTTTGATTTTTCGATGTTTTGATTTTTCGACGAAATGATTTTTCGATGTTTTGATATTTCGACGTTTTGATTTTTCGATATTTAGATTTTTCGACGAAATGATTTTTCGATATTTTTATTTTTCGGTATTTTGATTTTCGACGAAATGATTTTTCAATATTTTGATTTTTCGACGTTTTGATTTTTCGACGTTTTGATTTTTCGATATTTGATTTTCGACGAAATGATTTTTCGATATTTTGATTTTTCGACGTTTTGATTTTTCGACGTTTTTGATTTTTCGACAAAATGATTTTTCGATGTTTTGATTTTTCGACGTTTTGATTTTTCGACGAAATGATTTTTCGATATTTTGATTTTTCGACGAAATGATTTTTTGATTTTTCGATATTTTGATTTTCGACGAAATGATTTTTCGATATTTGATTTTCGACGAAATGATTTTTCGATATTTTGATTTTTCGACGTTTTTGATTTTTCGACAAAATGATTTTTCGATGTTTTGATTTTTCGACGAAATGATTTTTCGATATTTTGATTTTTCGACGAAATGATTTTTTGATTTTTCGATATTTTGATTTTCGACGAAATGATTTTTCGATATTTGATTTTCGACGAAATGATTTTTGATATTTTGATTTTTCGACGTTTTTGATTTTTCGACAAAATGATTTTTTGACCTTTTGATTTCTCGATGTTTTGATATTTTTCGATGTTTCGATTTTTCGATGTTTTGATTTTTCAACGTTTTGATTTTTCAACGAAATGATTTTTCGATATTTTGACTTTTCGATATTTTGATTTTTCGATATTTTGATTTTTCGATATTTGATTTTCGACGAAATGATTTTTCGACAAAATGATTTTTTGACCTTTTGATTTTTCAATATTTTGATTTTTCGACGTTTTGATTTTTCGATATTTGATTTTCGACGAAATGATTTTTCGATATTTTGATTTTTCGACGTTTTGATTTTTCGACGTTTTTGATTTTTCGACAAAATGATTTTTCGATGTTTTGATTTTTCGACGTTTTGATTTTTCGACGAAATGATTTTTCGATATTTTGATTTTTCGACGAAATGATTTTTTGATTTTTCGATATTTGATTTTCGACGAAATGATTTTTCGATATTTTGATTTTTCGACGTTTTTGATTTTTCGACAAAATGATTTTTCGACCTTTTAATTTTTCGATGTTTTGATTTTTCGACGTTTTGATTTTTCGACGTTTTGATTTTTCGATATTTTGATTTTTCGACGAAATGATTTTTCGATATTTTGATTTTTGACGAAATGATTTTTCGATATTTTGATTTTTCGACGTTTAGATTTTTCGATATTTTGATATTTCGGGGGTTTGATTTTTCGATGTTTTGATTTTCGATATTTTGATTTTCGACGTTTTGATTTATCGACGTTTTGATTTTTCGACGTTTTGATTTTTCGACATTTCGTTTTTTCGACGTTTTGATTTTTCGACGTTTTGATTTCTCGATGTTTTGATTTTTCGACGTTTTGATTTTTCGACGAAATGATTTTTCGATATTTTGATTTTTCGACGAAATGATTTTTTGATTTTTCGATATTTTGATTTTCGACGAAATGATTTTTCGATATTTGATTTTCGACGAAATGATTTTTCGATATTTTGATTTTTCGACGTTTTTGATTTTTCGACAAAATGATTTTTCGACGTTTTGATTTTTCAATGTTTTGATTTTTCGACGTTTTGATTTTTCGACGAAATGATTTTTCGATATTTTGATTTTTCGACGAAATGATTTTCCGATATTTTGATTTTCGACGAAATGATTTTTCGATATTTTGATTTTCCGACGTTTTGATTTTTCGATATTTTGATATTTCGGGGGTTTGATTTTTCGATGTTTTGATTTTCGACGAAATGATTTTTCGATATTTGATTTTCGACGAAATGATTTTTCGATATTTTGATATTTCGGGGGTTTGATTTTACGATGTTTTGATTTTCGATATTTTGATTTTCGACGTTTTGATTTATCGACGTTTTGATTTTTCGACGTTTTGATTTTTCGACATTTCGATTTTTCGACGTTTTGATTTTTCGACGTTTTGATTTCTCGATGTTTTGATTTTTCGACGTTTTGATTTTTCGATTTTTGATTATCGACGAAATGATTTTTCGATATTTGATTTTCGACGAAATGATTTTTCGATATTTTGATTTTTCGACGTTTTTGATTTTTCGACAAAATGATTTTTCGACGTTTTGATTTTTCGACAAAATGATTTTTCGACGTTTTGATTTTTCGACGAAATGATTTTTCGATATTTTGATTTTTCGACGAAATGATTTTCCGATATTTTGATTTTCGACGAAATGATTTTTCGATATTTTGATTTTTCGACGTTTTGATTTTTCGATATTTTGATATTTCGGGGGTTTGATTTTTCGATGTTTTGATTTTCGACGAAATGATTTTTCGATATTTGATTTTCGACGAAATGATTTTTCGATATTTTGAATTTTCGACGTTTTTGATTTTTCGACGAAATGATTTTTCGATATTTGATTTTCGACGAAATGATTTTTCGATATTTTGATTTTTCGACGTTTTTGATTTTTCGATATTTGATTTTCGACGAAATGATTTTTCGATATTTTGATTTTTCGACGTTTTTGATTTTTCGACAAAATGATTTTTCGACGTTTTGATTTTTCGACAAAATTATTTTTCGACGTTTTGATTTTTCGACGAAATGATTTTACGATATTTTGATTTTTCGACGAAATGATTTTCCGATATTTTGATTTTCGACGAAATGATTTTTCGATATTTTGATTTTTCGACGTTTTGATTTTTCGATATTTTGATATTTCGGGGGTTTGATTTTTCGATGTTTTGATTTTCGACGAAATGATTTTTCGATATTTGATTTTCGACGAAATGATTTTTCGATATTTTGAATTTTCGACGTTTTTGATTTTTCGACGAAATGATTTTCCGATATTTTGATTTTCGACGAAATGATTTTTCGATATTTTGATTTTTCGACGTTTTGATTTTTCGATATTTTGATATTTCGGGGGTTTGATTTTTCGATGTTTTGATTTTCGACGAAATGATTTTTCGATATTTGATTTTCGACGAAATGATTTTTCGATATTTTGATTTTTCGACGTTTTTGATTTTTCGACAAAATTATTTTTCGACGTTTTGATTTTTCGATGTTTTGATTTTTCGACGTTTTGATTTTTCGACGAAATGATTTTTCGATATTTTGATTTTTCGACGAAATGATTTTCGACGAAATGATTTTCGACGAAATGATTTTCGACGTAATGATTTTTAGACGATTTGATTTTTCGTCGAAATGATTTTTCGACGTTTTGATTTTTCGATGTTTTGATTTTTCGACGATATGATTTTTCGATATTTTGATTTTCGACGAAATGATTTTTCGATATTTTGATTTTCGACGAAATGATTTTTCGATCTTTTGATTTTTCGACGATTTGATTTTTCGTCGAAATGATTTTTCGACGAAATGATTTTTCGATATTTTGATTTTCGGCGAAATGATTTTTCGATATTTTGATTTTTCGATATTTTGATTTTTCGACGTTTTGATTTTTCGACGAAATGATTTTTCGATATTTTGTTTTTCGACGAAATGATTTTTCGATATTTTGATTTTCGACGAAATGATTTTTCGATATTTTGATTTTTCGACGTTTTGATTTTTCGACGAAATGATTTTTCGATATTTTGATTTTTCGACGTTTTGATTTTTCGACAAAATGATTTTTCGATATTTTGTTTTTCGACGAAATGATTTTTCGATATTTTGATTTTCGACGAAATGATTTTTCGATATTTTGATTTTTCGACGTTTTGACTTTTCGACATTTTGATTTTTCGGTCTTTTGACTTTTCGATATTTTGACTTTTCGACATTTTGACATTTCAACTAGAGTTGGCGCGAATACCCGCTATTATTCGTTATTCGGCATCACTCGAACGAATATTCGTCGAATACCGAGTAATAGCTAGTGTTATATTTTTATTTTTATTTATTCTTATAGTCGTCTTAAATAAAATTTTAACAAACACAAAAATTATGAGTTAAATAAGTATAAAAAGATTAAATTTATACCGCGTAGTTCCCGTTCCTGTAGGAATACGGGGATAAAATTATGCTAAAAACCTTCCCACTGAATCACTCTATACACCCCTATTTTGAAAATATGGGACTTATTAAGATCAGAATATCTGTAGCAGTAACTGAATCCATATATCCAATAAAAATATCAAAAATGATAGTCGATCTTTAAAAAATACTAAATAAATGTCGTATTACCAGACGGCACACTAGCTATCAAGTATTCTGTGACGGCTCGGGTCGATGACCGCGCTCAGCTGTGTATCGCAGCGTTCGGTGTAGAATAACAATAAAATTCGGTGGGATTTTGAAAATCTTTGACTTATCATAACTTTTTAAATAAAAGCAAAAGAAAAAAACTAACTTCACTATTATATTGTCACCCGTCGTTTACATCAGCTGTGAGATAAGGTATCGCAATTTCAAAATAAGGGTGTATATTAAAACAAACCGCATCAAAATCCGTTGCGTAGTTTTAAAGATCTAAGCATACATAGGGACAGAGAAAGCGACTTTGTTTTATACTCGTATGTAGTGATATCAGATTACATAGGTGATTCGGAGGGCACGTAAAGCCGTCGGTCCCGGCTGTAGTACTAACATCATCGACAGTCGTTACGGGTAGTTAGAGCCCTCAAAAGTCTAACATTTGGTTTAACCAAAAAATGTCGTATAGCCCTCTGGGTTGTGAAGGTCTGATGGCAGTCGCTTCACGTAAAATACTGACATTCCGCCAAATCTGGTTAAACTGGAAAGCGACCCCAAATAGACATGGGATAAAGGTTCGGATAACATTAAATTGAAAATTAAAAAAACCCCAACACAATTCCTTTCAAACCCCCATAACTTTTAAACGGGTCAACCGATTTTCATCAAACATGTCTAAGAACACTCGCACGTAAGTCCCCTTTAATAAAAAAAAACTAAATAGAAATCGGTTCATCCGTTCGGGAGCTATGATGCCACAGACAGATACACACTCACACAGACACGTCAAACTTATAACACCCCTCTTTTTGCGTCGGGGGTTAATAAGAGAGATTACATAGCTAGGGTTACCAACCTCCAATAGCCAAACAGCTCCTAATCTCAGGGTTGCCACACATCTTCAAATGTTTTACAAAATGGAGTATGATATCGTGGGTTTGTTTCGCTAATTCTCTTGACGGACATATTATTAGGCCGTATGGACCTTCATTTCTGAAACAAAAACAAAATAATAAAAATAACTAATTTTATATCTTACAATATTTTAAGGGCCTATTTCACCATCTTCAAGTAAGGTTCCGAGTACGTACTCACAAGTTTTGTCCTTGTCACTTGATATAAAGTAAGCAAGAGACAACACTAACTTTACTTGTGAGTAACTTTACTTGAAGGTCGTGAAATAGGCCCCTAAGTTTACTTCACACATAAAAAGTACAAGGTACATTTAAATAATAAGTACATAATAATTATGGGAAATAATAAACTTTTCAACACACTTGCTCATAAAGGGGTTCTTATTTGTGCAAAAACAGTTTAATGATGACACGTATTACTCACAAGTGAGTTATAGATTTTTTTATAAAGTTGCTGTGTTTTTAAAAAGTTTCGATACCAAAAAAAATCGTGTCTATACATTTTAAAAACAAACTTCAACTATGTTGCCTTACTTTTGGTAGGTCTATGGTCGATTCCATTCATTCATTCCATTTTTTTAAATTAGTATATTCCTTTAGTCTATGGCCGATCACCATTGTTGTGTTGGATCATGAAGTTGTAGGTAAAAATGGAGTCCACACTTCGAATACCTACTTGAAGCATACCTATATGTATCACTATCGCGTCTCTGTGGGCAGGCTCTCTCTTTCTAACTGAGGTAACCTCTAAAAAGAGAAGGTCTGACTAAAAAGAGAGATCGGCCCACAGAGACGTAGGTATTTGCCTCAAGCTTTTGTTCTAAGTGTGGGCTCCATTTTTACCTACAACATGCTGTTGGATGTGCGCGAATAGAAAAACTATCTATTTATAAGCGAAAAATTATATTTTATAAACGTTGTACGGTACACGCGTGTATTGATGATTACTATCCTCGGCTATCTTCTGACCCTCACCTGACGGCTCGGGCCTCAATAGCGCCTCGGAAGTAATCACCAACTTTACACGCTTGTACTATACGTGTTGCGCTGCATCACGTGATAACCTCGCTCGGCTCACATAAAACATTAAATTAAAAAAACCCCCAACACAATTACTTTCAAACCCCCATAACCTTTAAACGGGTCAACCGATTTTCATCAAACATCAAAGTCTAAGAACACTCGCACGTAAGTCCCCTTTAATACAAAATAAATTAAATTGAAATCGGTTCATCCGTTCGGGAGCTATGATGCCACAGACAGACAGATACACACACACACAGACACATCAAACTTAACACCCCTCTTTTTGCGTCGGGGTTAAAAAGTAAGTTATTATGTTCATTTCCTGTATCTAGGGTGTCACAAACTACATACTTTTAGATTCAATAAGACCTACTTACTTGTTGTGTCCGTGTATTCCTCAATAAGAATGATTACCCTTATAACACCCCCTTTTTGCGTCGGGGGTTAAAAAAAGAAACTTACCTAATAAAAGGCATATAGACCTGCTGCTCCAAGCAGAACATGATGATTGGCAATGTGAATACCAGCGTCTTGCCGCTGCCCGTGAACGCTATACCGATCATGTCTCGCCCGCTCAGTACTGTGGGTATGCCTTGCACTTGGATCGGAGTGGGATTCTTTATACCCTTAGCTTCTAGGCCTCGGAGGATACCTGGGAGACAAAAACAAACTCTTCATCAGGATGAGTGAGATGCGCCCGCGACAGCGTCTCGCTCTGCAACATTCGCCAACAAACTGCGTATCAGTTTGGCGGGATTTTTATTTTGTATAGCAGCGCCCCGCGGTTTCACCCGCGTAGTTACCGTTCCTGTGGGAATGTCCTTTCCCGGACCATAATCTACCCCTGTAAAAAATTTCAGGTCAATTGGTTCAGTAGTTTAGCCGTGAAAAGGTAAGAGACAGACAGAGTTACTTTCGCATTTATAATATTAGTTAGGATTAGGATAGTTAGGATTATGTGTGCTTTTTGGTGTCAAATAAATTTATTTATTTATTCGTTAAATGAAAAAAAAAAACATGAAGGCCACTGTATGTGGCTGAATCTAGTTGAGGTATTCGATTTAAACTCTTTTATAGTGCTGTGGTTGGAAAAGACATGTTTATTTTTAATTTTCTTTTATCCTTACTAATCCTTACTTCCTAACTAATATTATAAATGCGAAAGTAACTCTGTATGTATGTCTGTTACCTTTTCACGGCTAAACTACTGAACCGATTGACTTGAAATTTGGTACAAGGGTAGCTTATGGTCCGAGGAAGAACATGGGCTATATTATCCCGAAATTCCCACGGGAACGGGAACTACGCGTGTGAAACCGCGGAACACAGCTAGTAATATATATAAGAATAGATTATCAAACATACCTTTAGGAAACTTCATATGCTGAAACGTGGTGATAGGTGCTGGTACATCGTCTCCGTCAACCAGTATCCTCAACCTGTTCCGGACTCGCTCGTGCCTCTCTTCAGGTAGGGCCAGCACGCAGCGCGGGGGCTTCCATGAGGTTTTAATTGGTTCTTCGTACTGGATACCTTTAATGAGAATTTATTTTTTATGTCTAGGTTAGGTACAATATGAAACGTACGTCATCGTATATAATTATTTAACAAACGGGATGTTAGTACGTACTTATTTAAGTCGAAATCCTCGACTAGTTTCAGCCCAGTGCAGAGCGAGACGCCGCCGACGGCGCGGGCGTATCGCACTCCTCCTGATGAAGGCCACCGGACGTGGCTGTAACTAGTCGAGGATTTCGACTTTAATAAGTACGTACTAACATCCCGTTTGTTAAATAATTATAGGTACAATATGGGTTCTCAAAATATTTATTTCACAAAATGTAATGAAAATCTGTCACTTTTAATCATGTTTAAATAGTTGTGTATGTGTGTGAGCATGCACGCGAGTGTGTGTATTTGTGTTTGCGTGTGTCTGTGTCGTATAATCCCGACTAATATTATAAATGCGAAAGTAATTCTGTCTGTCTGTCTGTTACCTTTCCATGGTTAAACTACTGAACCAATTGACTTGAAATTTGGAACAGGGGTAGCTTATGGTCCGGGAAAGAACATACAAGAAAGAACAACGGGCATGAACAGGCTGTGTTTTGAAACTAAACGTGTGAAACCACGGGGCGCTGCTAATCTTAAATAAAAAAAATAAATAAATCATTACCTTTAGCCAACTCAGCGACACCCATCAAAGCCTTGCTCTGAGCGACACTCTCCAATATATGTTCCTCTTCCTTCGCCTGCCGCTCCGCTGCCGACAATGCTCGGGCTTCAGCGAGTCGTTTGAGCTCACTGTGTTGGTCGAGCAGAGAGACGTTGTATCGCCGGCCCCACTCTTCTTGAGATGCTGTTGAAATAATTTATATATAAATAAAATAAATAGTTTATTTTTCAGAAAACATTTTTACAATAATTAATTAGCATCTGCGTCTGAACTAAGCATTAAGCTTGTATCTCAGACAAACAGCGCTCTTCATCCAAGATAACAAATTAACTATTTATCCAATAGTAACCATATTTAAACAATTGATAAATTACAATATAAAATGTTAGGTGATTCTCTCTGTGAGTTGAATGTAAGGTGCGTGTATGTGTGTGAGAGTGTGTTATTTGTATTACACAATATATTATAATATTACTTACACTAATAGATTCTAAAACTTTATACCAAAAGCAAACTTACTAATTAAATAAAATATATTAATTATAACAGTAAACAACCATTCAAAATACTTGAATCTATACTAATATTATAAAGCTGAAGAGTTTATTTGTTTGTTTGATTGAATGTACTAATCTTTGGAACTACTGGTCCGATTTGAAAAAATCATTCAGTTTTAAAATGCCTACAACTGTACACTACAAACAATAGGAGAAGAAGTTACCACGGGTTAAACCTGCTAGTTTATACATAGGAATAAAACTAAGGAAAACAGAAAGAAAATAAATTCCTTGTTAAATTGCTAACCTTGTTAATGTTTAGGATTATAAACATACATAGGTAAACATTTCAGGTAATATTTCAGATAAATAATATTCAAGTACCTCGCACGGGAATCGAACCCAGTAGTCAGTAGTCAAGGTAATCGGAATGTGAACCCGCAACCCTAAGTTTTGCCTAAGGAAAATCCACATAATTATCAAAATAATTAAAATCTTGTATTTCAAAGTTATCAAAAACCTACTTTCATCGTCAGGGTCATTGTCACTAGAGCTCTTCTGTTCCGCTGCAGCCTCCGCGGCTATCTGCCCGATCCTTCCTAGTTTAACAAGCTGTTGTTTCTTCCTTTCTTTAACCGGAATATACGGCTCATAATTATCTAAATCTTCCTCAGATTCTGAAGACTTTTCCTCCCTTCTGTACCGTTTTAACGGCGGCGGAGGTAGGTCGTCGTTTTTATCAGACATTTTGAGGTTTTTAGATTATTTTAGTAGAAATATTTTCATTTGTTTTGTTTGTAAATATTGGATTGTATTGTATTGAATTTTGAGGTTAAGTTGGATTGGTTTGTTTTGACGTTTCAATGTCAGAAGTGTTTTCACTTTTCATATAACGGAACGTGTTATTACTTATTACATTTTTTTTGTTACTTCACTTCAGCAGTGTTTACTGTTTAATTGTATTTATTTTAAATTTCCATAAATTTCCATAAATTTCCATAAATTTTAAATTTCCATAATTTGAAGCGCTCATGGCCCAGTGCTACCCGCGGATCACTTGTGATCCGTGCGGTTAAGCAACGTCTGGCACCGTCATGACTGTGATGGGTCATTACTAAAAATGACTTTTAATTTCATGAGCGTTTCCGTGCTTCGGAGGGCACGTAAAGCCGTCGGTCCCGGTTGTCGTACTAACATCTTCGACAGTCGTTACGGGTAGTTAGAGCCCTCAAAAGTCTAACATTCAGTTTAACCAAGAATGTCGTATAGCCCTCTGGGTTGTGAAGGTCTGATGGCAGTCGCTTCACGTAAAATACTGACATTCCGCCAAATCTGGTTAAACTGAAAACCGACCCCAAATAGACATGGGATAAAGGTTCGGAAAAGAAGAAGATTTTAAATTTCCATAAAAAGATGAATATGTTTTTATTAAATTGATACGTATGGTTTTGTTTAGTGTGATTGTAGAATAAAATTATGATTAGACGATTTTTTATTATTTCTGCGTGCAATGGAAACTATATTTCATGTTCATGGCATTTTCTTTGAATAACTAAAATGTTTACGAAGATTTGTGAGATAACTTTAAAAATGGAAAATAGTTATGAAATATGGTAACTTAAAAAAAATAAACACTTCTAAAGAACGTGTTTAATAAAAACTAACATTTTGATTCAGTATTTAAGTGAATATATAGGGAGGTGCCAAACAAATGCTTAAAATTCTAAGCACCAGCCAGTAAATACAAAGAGGGTACAGCAAACTTCGTAAATTTTATCACTTGTTGTTGACAAATGTCATGTCACAAGTCACATCAAATTTGTCAAAATATTCAAGTGACACGTAATTCCAAATAATTAAATTACCAATTTTCGACCTCCAAATGTTTGAATCTGTGAAATTTTTCGCATGTGCCGGTCATTAATAACACATTCAACATGTCCGATAGAAGTTTCGGTGATTATACAAATAGGAACATTGTGAAAAATCCACTTCTTTCGACCGCCGTTACTGGTCTGTCCCTAGATGATTTGACACATAAAGCTGTTTTGTTGCCTGTTACTCCGACCCAGGGCCAGATCGCAAGACCAGGTGAGTACTACTATTTATTTATATCTTATATTTACGCATACAACGCGTTTCCGATGACGCCTAACGCTCTATTAAGCCAAAAATGCCATCGAAAGATTGGAATACGGAACTGTCAAAACATAATGAATTCATCAAATATTTAGTGTTATGATCACTTTTCGTGTGTTATTTTAGTGCTAAATAGTGTTACTAAGTGTATTCTACGCGAATAACTACAGTGTGTTGTGTTAGAACTGTAAAAAATATAAAAAATATGTGAAGTTTCGTAATACTTAAAAAAAATGTCGTTCCTCTACAAATCGTACAGAATCGCACCATTTGATAATGGTTTCACTCCTGATATACGTTTCTCTTTCAATACTAAATACAGGAAGGTTAAAAAGGCGATTAATTATGCTATAGTAAGTGTTTTCAACCTCACATTATATAAATAAATTTTAAGAATGTTTAGTCTATGATTATACATTAGTTTTTTTATTATGCCATATTATGTTCTTTATGTAGCAACTATAGGACTATAAAACAATAATTAGGTACTTCTGTTAAAACTCAATGTCACATAACATTGTTTTGTATACAAACTAGCGGGCCCCCGCGGTTTCACCCGCGTAGTTCCCGTTCCCGTAGGAATATGGGGATAAAATATGCTAAAAACCTTCTCACTGAATTACTCTATCTATTAAAACAAACCGCATCAAAATCCGTTGCGTAGTTTTAAAGATCCAAGCATACATAGGGACAGAGAAAGCGACTTTGTTTTATACTATGTAGTGATGTGTGTCCGTAGTTTGTGATTCCCTAGATGCAGGTAATAAACATAGTCAGGGGTAATTCCGTGTAGGTAGTTGATATAATAATTGGTTAGGTTATTTTGTGAAGACACTCTAGGTCAATTTTTTTTAAAGATCACACAAATGTTTACCTTGTACAGAAATTGAACCTACTTCACTTTGGTAGTCAGACATAGGGACAACTTTGCAATCTAGTTGTTTTATAGTATTGTAGGATTATGATTTTATTAGCTGCCCCATGCGGTTTTATCTGCGTGAATCTCAATCCCGTGGGAATTTAAGGATTTTTATCCTTAAATTCCCATGGGATTGAGATTCACGTATCCTATGTGTTATTCCTAGTTATAAGGACATCTGTACCAAATTTAATCTAAACCGATACAGTAGTTTTTGCGTGAAAGAGTAACAAACATACAAACTTTCGCATTTATAATATCAGTAGGATATTGTTGGAAAGGAAACAATAAATAATCAGGGAAAAAAATAAAACATTTTACTTAAAATTTTATTAAAATACATTACTAAAATAATTTTACGTTCAATAAAATAATATGGCTCCATCTTTATTTTTAACTTAAAATAATATTCTACCCGTATTAGTTGGAAGTTAATTTAGAAAACCCTGACTTATCGTAAATGATACAGCATATTATGTGTGCGTAGTTTGATACCCTAGATACAAGTTACGGACTTAGTTAGGGGTCAGTTACTATAATGAGATGATGGAGAGAATGATTATGTTATGTTATATTTGAAACTAACAAAAGTAACTTTGCCAATTGAATCAGTCAAATTGTATAAATATCATGAAAAAGTGTTCTTTTTTCATTTGCAAAAAAAAAGAATATCTATGATAAAATGTCCGGGTTCAAAACTACAAAATTATTGTTAATAAGGAATAAAAATAAATATTTCTATTATAAAGATATATCTATAAAATATCAGTCACCAAATATTTTTTTTATGAATAAATAAGATTTTGGAATAGTAAATATAATGTGTTGTACCATCTAATAAGACTTTCTCAGAATGCCAGCTAGGCTAGCATGACTTCGAAAACGCGATAGATAGAGCGATTTATTGACATCCAACTGTCAAAATATAATAAATATAGCCGCCATATTTAATTTTATCATATCGTAATACGCCATATTCATTTGGTCATGCTCGCGAAATCGATATTATTTCGTGGTGTCTATATCATTTATCACGCACAGTCATGCTAGGCAGGCTGAGTTTCCAATTCTTCTTGGCCGATGTATATTCAGAATCAATGATAGATTCACTAATTGCGTTTGATGTGATTCATAATTGCACACTATTGTAATTTAGTATGCTCCAGACACACTTAAGACTGTATAAATAGTTAAATAATATATAATAATATTTGAGCGACAAAATCAAATGTATAGAGATGTATGAAACCGGTCAAGGAATCGCCCATAGCGATAAATCAATAGACAAAGCTTTGGGCCTTGTCAAGTCGTAGCTTATCTATTAACTTTGTAGACTTAAAACCTATATTAATTACTTAAACTATTTTTATTAATTTAACTTACAAAGGTAACGTTAATTAAGTACTTTTCAATCACAATTTTCTTGTCGTTTTTTTAACTATTAAGTTTGTTTTCTATACAAATTAACTGTGTTTTTGTGTCAGGCTATTTCACATCAATCACACCTATATAATATGTATCTATACCACATTTGGGCCTCTTATATTTCCTCCTATTATCCTTGTAAACTTTTGGCCATATTCCAATCTGTCCGACAAGTAGTTCGATCATATAACTACTTGGACAAAAATATTCCAAATAGTCCGACAGCAGTGAAGTACAGTCAAATAAAAAATAAATAACAAAATTGTTCTGTTCAAAATAAATTATGTATCAAGAAATTTAACAATAATCTATAAAATACCAGGAGAACATGAATGTAGAGGAGGTCTTTTCAATAAATAAACTTAATTAAATTAATTCACAAAATTAAATAAAGCTATTGGTATTTCTGTGGAGAATTATTATTAGAAGTACCAGGAGAGCATAACCTTAAAGCGTTAATTTTTAAATAAAAACGTATCCATATTTATTATTTATATAGGATATAATATAATTCTAAGTATATCTCCTACACCTTGGTGCTTCTCTGGTACTTTCATTGCAAAAATCTTAAATAATTACTTCATTTCGATCTTTTATTTTAAGTGGTTCTTAAAAGAGGATTGATAATAATATTATAAGTTTTTATATGTATGTGAAGTACCATGACGTGAATACTGGGCATTTTTTTTTCCCACTTGAGTGTACCGTAAAATTAAATTGTCGGACTATTTGGAATATTTTTGTCCAAGTAGTTAGATGATCGTGCTAATTGTCGGACAGATTGGAACAAGCCAACTTCAGCACTTATTGGATATTACTATAGTAGTTTTGTTAACCCCTCCAACTAAGCTAGGTTTGTTTGTGTCTGGAGTAGAGTCACGTCATTAGTGCAATTGGTAGGAATCGAACTCACAACTGACGTATTCGTCAGCCTGGCAATCGAGAAGAGAGATTTATATATAAGATATCAGATTTTTATATATATTAAATTGTTTGTTTCCAAAATAAAGTTACCACTTTTTGATCTATAGTCTTTAGTATAAAATAATCGAACGCACGACTTGTCGATAGCCAGGCCGACGCCTTAACGCCGGCTATTGCCGCATTTTAGTGTGATAAAGTCTGAAGTATAATCCCCAAATCTATTTCAGTTTTTTTGTATAGAAAAACAAATCAAAATAGTTCATATAATAATTATTTAACTTATATTTCTCGAGGATGTACTATAAGGAAGCTCCCTTGATTCTTTTCGTCTTCTCACGCAGAATATAATAAGGTATATGGTCAATAATATAATAGCTATCAGTAATAATACTCCTAAAACTATTGCTGCTATGGCCGCGTCTGTTAAGTAGTCTGTAACAGAAAAAGTCAATATTAGAATGATTTCATCCGCGTAAAATTCCAAACCCATTAGAATATACTATACAGGGTTATTGGTTAAGTCGACCTATTCCCGTCAAGGGCGTGTAGTTTACATCGTTTCCGACTGATTTCACCATGAAACACCCTACCCTAAACCTAACCGTTTAAGAGATATTTCAATTTATTTGTTTTTATAAAAATCACCGGATCTTCGGCTATAAGCTTGGATATTTTCAAATGCGCATGTCTTATTATTACTATTACTTGATTTTTACGTTTATAATAAGGTGCTTTGTGACCCCAATAACCAATATTGTACCTAAAATAAATAAATAAGTAGTTGTAGACGATTAAAACTTTTAAAAAATAATAACTATCAGAAAGTTTATTTTTCTTTCAAGGATATCTAGAAAAAAATATATGGCACCTGTTTGGCAGATGTGCCTAAAAATATCTACGTTTCATCGGCTATCCAACGAGCTATAACAACCTAGGGTTTTATCGAAATTTTGTACAAAACATGTAGTTTTATAGGCTACCGGGGAGGTTAAATAAAACAATAGGTCAGCATACAGAACAAGATACTAAACTTATTAAACTTTTAAGTACTACACACACCATTTTTGAGTCTAAATTTCATGTTCGACATGTCGGCGCCTGCCTTGCACACATCTTCGCATTATTTTGCGAAGACCAGTTTTCACTACACCAGTAATTAATTTTGTTCCTATTTCATTGGCCGCATTAATGATTCTGTCTCTCAGTACTTCAATTGATGAAATTGGTTTGGGTTCACTGTACATGAGACTCTTTATGTACCCCCACGCATAAAAATCCATGAGGGTTAAGTCCAGACTTCTGGCTAACCAGGATATGGGCCCACTTCGTCCAATCGATCTGCCTGAATGTGTGGATGGGCATTATTTCCAATCATTCAATTGGGCCTTACTTTCTCCCCGACAAATTAAATGGGAAAAACTATGAAAATTTCCTGCAAAATGACTTAAATGACCTATTTGATGATTTGCCACTTAATCTTATTCAAGACATGTGGTTTCAGCATGATGGCTGCCCTGCCCATTTCAGGAGAAAATTTATCCAAACAAATGGATTGGACGAAGTGGGCCCATATCCTGGTTAGCCAGAAGTCTGGACTTAACCCTCATGGATTTTTATGCGTGGGGGTACATAAAGAGTCTCATGTACAGTGAACCCAACCCAATTTCATCAATTGAAGTACTGAGAGACAGAATCATTAATGCGGCCAATGAAATAGGAACAAAATTAATTACTGGTGTAGTGAAAACTGGTCTTCGCAAAATAATGCGAAGATGTGTGCAAGGCAGGCGCCGACATGTCGAACATGAAATTTAGACTCAAAAATGGTGTGTGTAGTACTTAAAAGTTTAATAAGTTTAGTATCTTGTTCTGTATGCTGACCTATTGTTTTATTTAACCTCCCCGGTAGCCTATAAAACTACATGTTTTGTACAAAATTTCGATAAAACCCTAGGTTGTTATAGCTCGTTGGATAGCCGATGAAACGTAGATATTTTTAGGCACATCTGCCAAACAGGTGCCATATATTTTTTTCTAGATATCCTTGAAAGAAAAATAAACTTTCTGATAGTTATTATTTTTGAAAAGTTTTAATCGTCTACAACTACTTATTTATTTATTTTAGGTACAATATTGGTTATTGGGGTCACAAAGCACCTTATTATAAACGTAAAAATCAATTAATAGTAATAATAAGACATGCGCATTTGAAAATATCCAAGCTTATAGCCGAAGATCCGGTGATTTTTATAAAAACAAATAAATTGAAATATCTCTTAAACGGTTAGGTTTAGGGTAGGGTGTTTCATGGTGAAATCAGTCGGAAACGATGTAAACTACACGCCCTTGACGGGAATAGGTCGACTTAACCAATAACCCTGTATATGTAAGCCTTCCCCTTGAATCACTATCTATTGCTAAAATTGCATTAAAATTTGTTGACTAGTTTAAAGGATATAAGCGAACAGATATCGGAAGCGACTTTATTTTGTAAAAATAAAGAAGAAGATTAGGATTTTTTTATTATTCTTAGGACAAGCTGTGCTCCGCGGTTATAACCGCATAGTTTCCGATCTCGTGGGAATTTTAGGGTAAAACATAGCCTATGTCCTTCCCCGGACCATAAGCTACTCCTGTACCAAATTTCAAGTCAATCGGTTCAGTAGTTTAGCCGTGAAAAGGTAACAGACAGACACACAGACAGAGTTACTTTCGCATTTATAATATTAGTTGTAAGCATTATTATTATAATCGTGAAATCCTTTTTATTGGCTAAGGGCCTAATTCACCATCTTCAAGTAACGGTCCGAGTATCTACTCACATGTTTTGTCTTTGTCACTTGATATAAAGTAAGAAAGAGACAAAACTAACTTTATTTGGTGAGTAAATTTACTTGTAGGTCGTGAAATAGGCCCTTAGTGTATCATAGATAAAGCTTTCCTTTAAGTTACTACAGCTGTTAGCTTTCCAAATTAAAAAATAATAAGTTATACTCACAAGATATATCAACAACATAGCTGTTAACATTGCCATACGTGTCGACTGCAGTCACCATCACTCTGGGAGTGCAGCAAGTCGACCTATATGTCGCTATCACCTCGTCTCTCGTGCCTGATATGTAGTTACTGCTGTACATTATACCTTGGGGTGATGATGAGAGGCGTAGGAGACCTGGTGATGAGAATTAAGATTAACATAATCATTCACTCCATCTTCTCATTATAGTAACTGACTTGACATTATCGTCCGATAGTGCCATATCGGTGGCCAAGTTCTGGTCCTCAAATATATGAGTCGACACGCAAAGAAGATTATCATAACAAAAAATAGCATATAAATTATTCACTACATCATCTCATTAAACTAACTGACCCCTAAGTTTGTAACTTGTATCTAGCTAGGGTATCAGAAACTACACATATACTAGACTAGATCGAATTGTTTTATGATTAAAATTGTATTCTGTAAGATTGGTAAAATGGGTTGTGCGATATAAATATTTATTAATTTCGGTCTGGGTTTATCTATAAATATGTGTATCGGTATCCGAGGAATCTGCTCGATAACTGGCCTATCCATCACATTTTTTTTTTTAATTCGAGGCAGTAGTTCTTTAAATTAGCACATTCAACCAAACTCTTGCTTTCATATTATTAACTAGCGGCCCCCCGTTCCCGTAGGAATATGGGGATAACATTATGCTAAAAACCTTCCCACTGAATCACTCTATCTATTAAAACAAACCGCATCAAAATCCGTTGCTTAGTTTTAAAGATCTAAGCATACATAGGGACAGAGAAAGCGACTTTGTTTTATACTATGTAGTGATATATATTTGGCTCATATAATTTCAGCATCAGCCTGTATTTGTCCACTGCTGGACATAAGCCTCTCCCAACTTTTGAGGCGTCTTGTGAAGTAGAAAACAATTTTTAGATTTGGCTCATGCAGCCTATTTTTGGCCGACCTCTTCCAAAAACCATCTATTGCAATAGAAATCATTATTTCGTTCAATGCGAACATTTAGTAAAGTGGAAATCATTATTTTTATCAACCCTTACCTCCAAGCGCATCCCTAGCGATCACAGTAGCAGACCACATATGTATAGCACAGTCATCCCCCATTCTTCCAATACAGCTCCCTTGGAAGCTGTGCCTCAGTTCTGGTCTCCAGACATCTATCTGCCTGTCCACAGTATTTACCACGTATATGTAGGCCGATATTGATACTTCGTCTAACGCTGTGCCTAGAAAAAGAAGGAGAATTTTAGAATGTGCTTCAGAAAATAGGCTGTTATTCACTAAAATTTCGATTTTTTTAAATAAAACTCTATTTACGTGGAGTAATTTTCTATAGAGTCGGGTGACAGACCCTATAAATGTATGTTTTCCAGCTAGGCTTGCATGACTTCGAAAACGCGATAGATACAGCGATTTATTGACACCCAACTGTCAAAATTCGATAAAAATGCCCGCCATATTTAATTTTACCACATGATTAATTTTATAACATTTGGTCATGCTCGCGAATCGATATAGCTATTTATTGACATCCAACTGTCAAAATATAATAAATATAGCCGCCATATTTAATTTTATCAAATCGTACTACGCCATATTCATTTGGTCATGCTCGCGAAATCGATATTATTTCGTGGTGTCTATATAATTTATCACGCACAGTCATGCTAGGCGGGCTGGTACTTTCGTCTCTAATGTCAGGTGTCTGTCCCTGTTGTCTGTGTATCTCGTCCTCCATCATGTGACGTCGATATCAATCTTAGTAGTGGCCCGAACAGACCTCCTACAAATGTATGTTCTCCTGGTACTTTCCTCTCTAGTATCAGCTGTATTGTTTCCACATAATGTTATACTTAATATCTACTAAGATTTCCAGTAAATTTTACCATAAGCAGTGAATGTGATGATGTCCCTGGTCCCAGGCTGAGCTGCTGTCCGTATTCTTAAGCTTACAATGACATTCACTGTCTGTCCTGGCTGAATTAGTTGGCTGTGAAATAAAATTCATGATTAGCTGATTGTTCTATTCTTAATTTAAATTGTTCTAATGTCTAATATAACTAGCTGTCCGCGGTTTCATCGTCGTGATTCCCGTTTTTTTCGAATCCTTAAGAATTTCAGAAAGAAGGTCCTATACGTTTTCTACTTTTCTGGTTATAAGGAACATATGTTCCTTTCACTTAAATCGATCGAGCTGTTCTTGAGTTATCAAAGGCGTCAATTAAATCGCCTTTGTTTTCTTCTCTTATAGTTAACTAGCGGCGCCCCGCGGTTTCGCCCGCGTAGTTACCGTTCCCGTAGGAATATGGGAATACAATTATGCTAAAAACCTTCCCACTGAATCACTCTATCTATTAAAACCAACCGCATCAAAATCCGTTGCGTAGTTTTAAAGTTCTAAGGATACATAGGGAATAGGGACAGAGAAAGCGACTGTTTTATACTATGTAGTGATTCAAATTCAAATAACCTTATGTTGTACATCAGATAAGAATCATTTTACTTACGATGTAGGGCTGATTCCCGTTAGGAATCTCTGTTCCCCTTCCGCTTTGAAATTGAACCTCACTGCCTGATCCCTGAAGTTTGATACTTCGAAATGTAACTGGAATAAAGAAAGATAATTTGTTGGATAACATAACATAATTAATAACTCTCATAGCAAAATCTATCCATCTTTTATTGGCTACGGACTCCTAATTATGTTCATTACCTGTATCTAGGAATCTAGAGTATCAGAAACTACACACACACACTCAATAATACACATATCCATTCATAACAAAACAGTAAATCAGCAAATAGTGAGTGTATAACATTAAATTAAAAATTTAAAAAACCCCCAACACAATTGCTTTCAAACCCCCATAACTTTTAAACGAGTCAACCGATTTTCATCAGACGTGTCTACGAACACTCGCACGTAAGTCCCCTTTAATACAAAAAAAACTAAATTAAAATCATCCGTCCGGGAGCTATGATGCCACAGACAGACAGATACACACACACACACACACACACACACCCACACACACACACACACACACAAACACACACACACACACACACAGACACATCAAACTTATAACACCCCTCTTTTTGCGTCGGGGGTTAAAAAGGAATTAATGCGTAGTTGACGACTAATAGAACATAACGTTAGAAAAGGGCTGGGAAAAATGGTTTAGAAAGGCATAACCATCATAAAAAAAACGTGTGGCACTCGGGGACTGCCGCGGTAAAGCTATTGCATAGCAATTTTATCAACTAATTGTTTTTTTTTATTTTTGTATTGCAATCCTAACCTTAGAATTAGAAATTTTAATGTCGTTCATACAATAAAAACTTTGTCTACATTACTATAAAAACTTTTTGGAAAATTTACAAAAAGAAGTTTTCGATAAAAAAATAATAAAAACGTGAGGTATTTTTCGTTACGTAATTTCTGGATTCGGTCCCCGCGCTCAAAGCCTTCGATAGACGCTATGCAATAGCTTAAAAATCGCTTACTATTTAAGGTCAAAGCAAAACAACCAATAAAAGCGCTTCAAATACAAGATCATTCAAATCTTGATGTAAAAAATGTTATTAGAAGTCAATAAGGTATATTTACCTGTAAGTTTTCTCCCGGCGTTCCGTACAGTTTTGAGCTGAGTCCAATTTGTACTGCAGTCAATATTAACCCTTGCTGGTTTGTTATCTAGAACAATATAAACGAATTAAAAATAAACAAGACTGTGTCCCACGACGTTTTGTTTTGAGAAAGTTTGAGGTCTCTAGTCTAGGTTATATTTAAATTGGATGAGATTTTTCCTTTATTGTCTTTACTATTTTCCAAACATGGCTCCGATTTGAGGTCATCAAAACAGCATTATCATCAAGGATACGGCGTAACCATTTTCCCAAATGTGCCTATCCCTCCACACTGTGTTAACGAGTGAGTAAAATTTATTGCGTGACTCCTGTTTTTTCGATTTTGTTAGAATTTAAGAAGATTAAGTATCTTTAATATCTTTTTACGTATTGTTTATACGAGTCGAATCCCTCGTCTAGTTCAAAAGATATTAATGACTAGCTGTGCCCCGCGGTTTCTCCCGCGTAGTTCCCGATCCCGTGGGAATTTCGGGATAAAACGTATGCCTATGTTCTTTCTCGGACCATAAGCTACCTCTGTACCAAATTTCAAGTCAATCGGTTCAGTAGTTTAGCCGTGAAAAGGTAACAGACAGACAGATAGACAGACAGACTATTTATAATATTAGTCACGATTAGGATAAACAATGACGTACGTTTCGTTGAATAATAAAATAAAGTATCCAGCATGCTTTAGGATAAATCTTATTCCGTATGCTATTCCTAGTTAATATCTATACCAAATTTCACTTAAATCGGTCCAGCCGTTCTTAAGTTATAAATGGCAAAGAAAATAACACGACTCCGTTTTATAAAGTAGATATAATTATAAAATGTCTTTGTCAAAAAAAAAACAACCCCACTGAGTTTTTCTTCTTAGTAGTGGGCGCGTAGTGAACTAACAATCAAATCAATTTAGTTAACGTTTTGACGATTATAAGTGATTGTATCAATCCTTGATAATAAAGATAACATTTGATTGAATTTTGAATTTTGTCATATATAAATATAAATTTACCTGAGATATAGCTCTGCCAGTCGGCGATATACTACTATCATTGAATCTGATCTGGCTGTATATCATTGAGTTCTCCTCTTCAATGGCTTCTAAATCGTCGATAGCATCCGGAAAGCTGATGGAAGCTGATCGACTTTGTCTCGTTTCTGTATGGCCCAAAGGTCCTGATAGACGGACGAATGGTTCTCCTGGAAACACAGTATAAACATTGTTGACAAAGATTACAACGATAAAAGATGATTGAGTAAAAAAATTTGCCTTCTGGGATGGTCTGAAGTCAGTTGCTCCTCGTAAAATACTGACTAGAATCAAGGTTTGAAAGAAGATTCAGTGAAAATCGTGATCAGCCATTTTTAACCCCCGACGCAAAAAGAGGGGTGTTATAAGTTTGACGTGTCTGTGTGTATGTATCTGTCTGTCTGTGGCATCATAGCTCCCGAACGGATGAACCGATTTCAATTTAGTTTTTTTGTATTAAAGGGGACTTACGTGCGAGTGTTCTTAGACATGTTTGATGAAAATCGGTTGACCCGTTTAAAAGTTATGGGGGTTTGAAAGTAATTGTGTTGGGGTTTTTTAAATGTTTAATTTAATGTTCTTATACTAGTAGCTGCTTCTGAATTCTGTTACACATCAACCGCGATTTGACTTCCACTGCTGAACATAGACCTCCCAAAACTGCATTTACAGCGACCGTTTACATGTGGTCATCCAACGACTTCCCTAACCGGGTCGTCTGTCCACTTAGGGGGCATCTGCAATCTTCACTTTCATAATACATATTATTGGAACTTCCATAAAGAACTTACCTTTAACGTCCCTCCCAACAATCTTTACATAGAACTTCTTCTCTTCGTGTTTGGGCATTGCTACATCAGCAACCAGTTCAGCTACTGGGTCTACCTGTACATCCTGACCTTCGCCAGCCATCGGTTGGTAACTGGAATCAGAGGAAAATAGGATGTCGTCAAGGAAGGCTAAGTTTTTGTATTTTAAATATTAGGTCAATGTTACGGTGTGTAGTTGGATTGAGAGCAAAATATGAGGTCGTCTAGAAAGGCGTTAGGTTTTGGTAATTGAATATCTTGGTCAGTGATACCTATTATGCGTGGTTACTAGGCTCAGCCTGCTTAGCATGACTGTGCGTGATAAATGATATAGACACCACGAAATAATATCGATTTCGCGAGCATGACCAACTGAATATGGCGTAGTACGATTTGATAAAATTAAATATGGCGGCTATATCTATACTAATATTATAAAGAGGAAAGATTTGTTTGTTTGTTTGTTTGTTTGTTTGTTTGTAACGAATAGGCTCCGAAACTACTGAACCGATTTCAATAATTCTTTCACCATAAGAAAGCTACATTCACCCTGAATAACATAGGCTATATTTTATCCCCGTATTCCCACGGGAACGGGAACCACGCGGGTGAAACCGCGGGGCACAGCTAGTTTATAATATTTTGACAGTTGGATGTCAATAAATAGATATATCGATTTCGCGAGCATGACCAAATGTCATAAAATTATTCATGTGGTAAAATTAAATATGGCGGGAATTTTTATCAAATTTTGACAGTTGGATGTCAATAAATCGCTGTATCTATCGCGTTTTCGAAGTCATGCTAGCCCAGCAGGGTTGCCGGTTTTATTCCCGTGAATAGCAAATATTTGTGGTTTTTATAAATGTTTCATTTGTTATTTATTTGTATTCTTTACTCACTGTACAGTAGATTCAGAAGATGAATATGTTAAGTTTATGCTCAATTGTTAATGAAGAAGATAGAATGACTTTTTGAACATCATTTGATGAGATTTAAAGATTAGACTTTCTATTTAAGGAGTGTATTACGTTTGGTTTGAATTCGTTAAAAAAATCAAGTGCTAAGATATTTTATGGCACTGTGGATATGATCCACATCCTGTTTTAATAGTACCAACCTGAATGATAGTTTCGCCATTTCGTGTCCGTATTCATCGACTAGAAGAGATTCTCTAACGCTGGCCACAGGTCCTGTCACTCTTATTCTTAGCATTCCTGGAAAAAAGAAAAATTTCAAATGTATTTCCGCTAAAGTAACCAATTATTGAATGATGATCTTCAACAGTAGCTGGTGGGACACTGCGAAGGATAGGGATGGTTGGAAATGTTTGGAAAAAAAATTGTCCGGGTTAGTTTCCATTATCGACTTTAAGGATTTTAACAAACCTATTAATGCAGGCATTTTCCGGAGAGTTATCGTAGACTTGTTTAATAGAAGGTATCGTTTTGTAAGATGCAGTGTCATCTGCCCCCCTAGCATGACTGTGCGTGATAAAATATATAGACACCACGAAATAATATCGATTTCGCGAGCATGACCAAATGAATTATGGCGTGGTACTATATGAAAAAATAAATATGGCGGCTATATTTATTATATTTTGACAGTTGGATGTCAATAAATAGCTATATCGATTTCGCGAGCATGACCAAATGTCATAAAATTAATCACGTGGTAAAATTCAATATGGCGGGTATTTTAATCAAATTTTGACAGTAGGATGTCAATAAATCGCTGTATCTATCGCGTTTTCGAAGTCATGCTAGCCTAGCTGAATGAGTGTGCGTAGTTTCTGATACCCTAGATACAAGTTACGAACTTAGTTAGGGGTCAGTTACTGTAATGAGATGATGGAGTGAATGATTATGTTATATTATCTTACAGAACGATCCCAACTTTTAAAACTCGTCTTTCATCCCATGCTTCTTCAATTCTTATAGTTTCCAATTTTCTCTTTACGAAAAGTATCTGCTTGACTTGGCACGACTTTGTCTAGATTTCATTACTTTTTAGAGATTAACAAGCAGCTCCATCGAGACTTGGCTAGTTTTTAACCCCCGACGCAAAAAGAGGGGTGTTATAAGTTTGATGTGTCTGTGTATGTATGTGTGTGTGTGTGTATCTGTCTGTCTGTGGCATCATAGCTCCCGAACGGATGAACCGATTCCAATTTAGTTATTTTTTTGTATTAAAGGGGACTTACGTGCGAGTGTTCTTAGATATGTTTGATGAAAATCGGTTGGCCCGTTTAAAAGTTATTGGGTTGGGGGTTTTTTTTAATTTAATTGTTATTTACCGAATGTTTTTGGTGGGATAGATTTTCCATAAAAACCTTTGCTATAAGTACAAAACCATTATTGTTTTACATTTCTTATTTCCGTAAACACCGTTTCTCATTACTGTTTATTTATTAAATTGTTTCCCTTCTGTTCTAGTTTCTCAATTAGATGTCTATCTCTGCAGTTATCGTGTATGGTTGATAACCTATTGACTGTGTAGCGTCATGAGTCTATTATGTACTTATCGTTTGTATAGTTGGTGAGGGGAGACTAATTTTGTTGCGTGGATTTTCTTGAGTATTAGGTTTTAGATGTGTGGGTTGATAGTGTATTTGTTTTTTAATGGAGTCGGTTTTTTTAACCCCCGACGCAAAAAGAGGGGTGTTATAAGTTTGACGTGTCTGTGTGTGTGTGTATCTGTCTGTCTGTGGCATCATAGCTCCCGAACGGATGAACTAATTTTAATTTAGTTTTCTTTGTATTAAAGGGGACTAACGTGCGAGTGTTCTTAGACATGTTTGATGAAAATCGGTTAACCCGTTTAAAAGTTATGGGGGTTTGAAAGTAATTGTGTTGGGGGTTTTTAAAAATTTTAATTTAATGTTATTAGTTTACAAAGTTAATATGAAATTAGGAATAGTGTAGTTGGTTTTAAGTTTAATACCATTTTGAGCCTTTTTAATGGATTTAACTGTAAGTTTTTATGATGAAATCTTTTTGAAATTTTTCGAGAGATATGATTATTTATAGTTTTTTTTAATGAATTTAACATTTGTAATAAGTGTGGGTTAATAATGAATTTAAGTTACATATCAACAATGGATTTTTTAACCAGTTGTATTTTTGAAATTTCAACCTCAAATAAGGGTCTAAAACTTCTTTTTCCCTAATAAAAATAAATAAAATAAAAAATAAAAATAGCCTTTATTTCTACTACAAACTTAACAAACATTTTTTTTAACAAGTTTAAATTTTATTTTATACATACTTATATTATTTTAAATGTAATCTTATATAATATTTATATTATTAGTAATAGTAGTAGTCGCCTCTACGGCGTAGGCCTCCCCTAACCCTTTCCAGTCATCTCTCTCGCGTGCTTTTTGCATCCAATGAGAGCCACTCGTCTCCATAAAAGTATCTCTCCATCTTTTGTTTGGTCTGCCTTTCCTTCTCTTTCTGTCTCTTGGGATCCACTCTACTAAACGCTTAGTCCATCTATTGTTAGTCATTCTACAGACATGCCCCGCCCATTGCCATTTTAATAATCTAATTCTTTTCCGTATATCTATTAATTTTGTTTTATTTCTTATATCATAATTACTAATTTTGTCAGATAACTTCAATCCCAGCATGCTCCTCTCCATTTTACGTTGGCAAATAGCAATTTTTTCTTCGTCTTCCTTTCTTAGCGACCACGTCTGACAACCATATGTCAGGCAGGGTAGTATTGTTATTTCGTACAACTTTTTCTTTATTAATATATTAATAGTGCTATTTTTCATTACTTCCTTGAGTCCCCAGTATTTTTTCCAGGCTAAAGTTATCCTTCTCCGTATCTCTTTTTCAGTGTGTTTTTCAAAAGATATTAACTGTCCCAGATATATATATTCATTTACAAATTCGATTTTTTCGTTTGCCACTATCACGTCTTTTGGTTCCCCATTACTTATAATCTTTGTTTTTGTAGCGTTTAGCGACAAACCTACCCTTTGACTCTCAATTGACAGTTCTCTGACCATACTCTCAAGTTCAGCGGCACTTTCCGCGAATACTACTAAGTCATCCGCGAAACGCAGGTGGCTCAGTAGTTCTCCATCTATCCGTATTCCCCTCGTCTCCCAATTGAGGTTCCTGAAGATAGACTCTAGAATTGCCGAAAATATTTTTGGAGAGAGAGGATCTCCCTGTCTTACTCCTCTTTGAATGGGGAATTCTGTTCCTTCTCGTTCAAGTCGCACCCTAGCCTGGCACTTTGAATAGATACTATGTATTATGTTTATATATTTCAAATTGACACCTTGTTGGGCTAGCGCTGTCCATATGCTTTCAAAATGTAGAGAATCAAAGGCCTTTGCGTAATCTATGAAACACATATAAATAATTTTATTATATTCCTTTGCTTTTTCTATTAATTGTGTTATTACCTGTATGTGATCTATGGTAGAGTATCCTTTGCGGAACCCTGCTTGTTCTCGCGGCTGGTTTTCCTCTAATGTGTTTGTTATTCTGTTCAGAATGATTTTGGAGAATATTTTGTAGAGGTTAGTCATCAGACTAATTGGCCTGTAGTTGCCTAGGTCACACCTGTCTCCTTTTTTGTGTATTAATATAATTGTAGATTTTGACCATTGGATTGGGGTGTTTTCGGTTCTGAGGATGTTATTAAATAGTATCTGAAGAGGATTTAGAAGCGAAACAGATAATGATTTCAGCACTTCATTTGCGATGTTGTCTCTACCCGGTGTTTTGTCGTTTTTTTGTGTTCTTATCGCTTGTTCAATTTCTGCTCTAAGAATGCTCGGTACTTCAGTTCTTCCGTTTGTTACATTTGGTGTGTATGGTTCTTTGGGATGGTGTGTGGGTGGTTTATATTCCGTGGCGTATAGTTTGGTGTAGAATTCTGTGGCTTCATTTATAATATCATTTCGTCTGAACCGCATTATTCCCTGTTTGTTTCTCAATTTTCCCGTCCACTCATTCTTATCACTCAGCTCTTTATAAGCTTTGCGTAGAGCTCCAGATTTACTTATAAATTTTTCAAATGTTCGTTGCCGTTGTACTTTCTTCTCTTGTGTTATATTCCTATTAATTGTCTTGCTTATTTTCGTAATTACAGATTTAGTTTCTGTAGTTCTCTTTTCTTTGTATAGCTCTTTCCTTTGTTCCAACAAAACTTTTGTTTCTTCGTTAATATAATTATTTGCATGTTTCTTTTCCCGTGGTAGTTGTTGTAGAAACTCTTGTAATTCTTGCTCTAATCTGTCGTATTGGGTTTGCACTTCTGTAGTTATTGTAACAGCTTTCAAAAATTTACTTTCCCAGTAGATGGCTCTTTCGCCTGTGACGTCTGGTAGTTCTTTAGTATAATTAACAGGCCTTATTTTCCTCCTTCTTGGTTTTGAGTTTAAACATATCTCACATCGTATCATCCTATGATCGGTATTAAAGTTCATGTTTTTAATTATATCAAATCTTTTTATATGTATTGGTTGATTTGTGAGTATGTAATCAATTTCGTTAAGGTGTTGACCATTTGGTGATCGCCACGTCCATTTTTTGTGTGGTTTACATGGAAAAAGGTTGTTTATTATATAGTAATTATTTTCGAGTGCAAAATCAACCAATATCTGACCATGCGGACTTCTTCTTCCATATGAGTATCTGCCTATGTTCTTGCCTTCGTTTTTTTGAGCTTTCCCTATTCTAGCATTGAAATCTCCGAGTATAATAATATTTTTTGCGTTTGTAGAGTCTAATGCAGATTGTACTGTGTGATAGAAAAGGTCAATGTCTTCATCGGTGTAAGCTTCTGTGGGGGCGTATACTTGAACAATGGCCCAGGTAGAGTTATCGGGTGTTAATATTTCCAGTATCGCTACACGGTCTGATAAGCTCTTAACACTCAATATATTATTCCTCAGCTGTTTTTTAATTAAGAATCCAACTCCGTTTCTTCCATTAGTTGCAGGTGTATGGTATAGTATAAATTCTATATATTCTTCTATAATTTCCTTATCTCGTCTGGTTTCACATAAGCCTATGATATCCCATTTTATTGACTGGAGGGCATACTTGAGTTCTTCTATTCTACTGTCTGATAACAGGGTTCTTACGTTGATACTTGCTATACAAAATCTTTGTGAACTTTGTCTTTTGTTTTGGTTTAGGAGGTAGTAGTCTGACTTCTCCACGGTGACTGGCCGGCTTGGAGAAGGTAGAGAGGTTGTAGAGGCGCTAGTTAGTTTTTTTGAGAAATATCCATCTCAATGGTTGAGCGGTTCTTAAGGTTAAGCTGTGACGGTCGTAAGTAGTTGGTTATAGATTGTGACTTGTTCTTTTTAGGTGCCTGTTTCGTTTCCCCGTTGTTGGAGTTTCCTGTATTTTTATCCTTTCCGGTCTCCTCAGGTGAAATTGACATGAATCGTTTGTTCATGTTCCTTTCTGGGGGTGTGTAAGGTTCCGATTTACGTGAATTTAATATAACAATTTTATCATAGCGTAAGATTGCTCGTTTTCCTGATTCCCGCTCACGTATAAGTTCTTCCTGTAAGTCTCTTCGCTTCTGAACCACACTAGGAGGGAAATCTTCTTTCAGGTAGATATTTGTATTCTTAAATATTTTTTTCTTTTTTAATATATCAATTTTTCTGCTAATTGTTGTTACTGTTACTATAACTGGTCTGATTTTACCTTGAATTTTCTTTCCTCTCCTGTTTACCTTTTCAATTTCCCATTTCTGGCAGGGTATTTCCATTTTATCATTTATTGTATCCAATATCTTTTTCCCTAATAGCGTATTCTAATTAAACGTACCGCAAAAAGTTTTAAAAGAAAACACGCTTGTCATTATAAATGAAACAAAAATATGATTAAAATTAATTAATAATAAAAACTTAGATAATTCTAATCTAATCATTAACTCGTCAACTTATAGTGTATCTTTACGATATACAGACAAACATAACTACGGATAATTAATAACAATTTATAAATAATATCTTCAAATGTAACTTTAGTCGCGTATCCGCCATTAGAGCGGTTATACCGTTAAAATTGGCGCGTAAAAACGTTCGTAATTTAAAATCATTTGTTTTTTTTGTGCCAGTGTTTTTACGAGTCGACTTTTTTCCGTTTTTTTCTTTTTATTATTCATGTGTAGATAAAGTTTTAAAGATTAATTTTGTGAATTATTATTAATTTTGGATTTGTAATTTATGGATTTTAAATTACAATATATTGTGTTTTTTTGTTACATGTTGTGTCAAAAACATGTAAAATAATACAAGTTTTTTTTTTAATATTTGTCTCAGCTGTTTTGTCGGTTATGGCATTGATATTTTTTTTTCTAAGATTAATTGTGTATTAATTTTGGTTTCTTAATTTAAAATTATTGTGTTTTTTTGTTGGAAGTTAGAGAATTTGAAGAATCGATTTTGATTTACGTTTTGTCAAAACTGTTTTAATCGTTTATCGTGTTGATTTTGACTTTTTTTCTTAATTTATATTAAAAATGTAATTAATTTTAGTTCCATATTTAAAGTAATTGTGTTTTTTTTTCGTTGGAAGTTTCTGTGATTTACGATTCAATTTTCATTAATAGTTTTGTCTTTATAAATATTTTTCTCAAAGATTAACTTTGTGAATAATATTATAATTAATTTTGATTTAGTGTTTTTGATTTTGTTATTATGATAAATAAAACGGGAGACGACAAAATAGCTACTTTAATGAAACCGCATATAGTTTAGAGGAGTAATTTATTCTATCACAGTTGATTTAAATTGATAAATTGATACTATTAATTAGTTTCTTCCAGTGTTTTCATTAATAATATTGTAGCTACGGTAGTTAATGCAATCCGTAACGATTTCGACTATTTTAAATAAAATTAATAGGACTTACGGCCTATTTCACCTTCTTCAAGTAACGTTCCGAGTACTTACTCACATGTTTTGTCTTTGTCACTTAAAGCAAGAAAGAGACAAAACTAAATATACTTGGTGAGTAGGTTCATTTACTTGAAGGTCGTGAAATAGGCCCATATAGTTATCGTCAAGTAAGATTAATAATTATTATATTAAAGTCTCTCTCACTCATAATATTAAAACAGTGAAAAATAGATTCCACAGCAAACCACAGACCGCACTATTACTGATGATATTAGTACAGAGAGTAGGAATAGCCGTAACCATGACCCTTGACTAATGCACATTGGTAAGCTCTCTGATAACCAAACATAACATAATCATTCACTACATCATCTCATTACAGTAACTGACCCCTAACTAAGTTCGTAACTTGTATCTAGGGTATCAGAAACTACGCACACACTCATTCACACACACACCCAGATACAAATACACTTCGTTAATGAGTTTCGAGTTTCTTGCCGATTCTTCTCGGCTGATATAATTTCCGAATCGGTGGTAGAATCAATTTCGACGTTCAATTCAGATTTTTTTGAGTGTGTGCGTAGTTTCTGATACCCTAGATACAAGCTTCGAGCTTAGTTAGGGGACAGTTACTATAATGAGACGATGTAGTGAATGATTATGTTATGTTATGTTCGTAAATTCTTCATTGAGGCCTTAACTGAATAAATGGTTTATAACTTTGACTTTGAAATGTAAATGAATTCAAGACCTTGGTTTCGCAGCGGTCCACACATACCACTAAACCACCGACGACATTATTTATTATTTTAATATCAATATTAAATTTGATTAGTGGCCCAACCGGTATTTTTACCGGTTTTTTCCGGACAAAAAAAACTGGTATAGAATAAAAACATTATGGTTTTTTGTGACATCTATTACTAAGGTCCGTTAATGGCATGTTTTTTTTATTTATTACTTTTTTATTAACGCCTTTAACAATGTATGTGCTACCTGTTAAGTCAGAGGTCGTAGGTTTGTTTGCCGAGTTGAGCAATTAATGTTTGGTTATGTTTCAATTTAGTAGTATTGAGCCACAATCTTTTCTGTGCGGCGGCCAAAATTGGAAGCTACTATTGTCATTTTGATTCTAATGTCATTTGGATACATTTTCAATGAACTGACAACCAAAAGATGAGATTACAGCGACGCTGTCACCGGCACAGGAAAGATTGTGGAATCTGTCAAATTAATTATCACGTATTTATTTGCTAAATTGAGAAATATTTTTTTATAACATGGCTTAAGTTTAAGATCACCAACACGTTTTAGAAAAAGGTGGTTATGATTTTTCTCCTAATTGTACTATAATAATATCATCAGTGCGAGAGAGGTCTTTGATTTGCAGTGAGATATCACAGGACGATATTGATTAAATAGCATAAAACGTATCCTATGATATTTTCTTCAGGCAATTTTTTAAGTTAAAATAAAAATTGTATTTAAATTTCAACAAAAAAAAACATTTTTATTTTATTGTTTTGTAAAAAAAAAATGGTACTTAGTTATGGTAGTTATAAGGCACATCGCCTACAAACCAAACATTTTACCATCTTTTAAAGAAATATTAGGTACTCGTATAATGTAATAAAATAAAAACAAAAAATTGTACAAAAAACCATCTTAAACATCCACATATTCTATTAAAAGTAAAAATAGAAAAAAAAGCGATCAATTAGTCTATTGCATCAAAATTTAAATTTGGAATCGAAGATTGGAGCTGTCATCGTGACGTTTGACAGGTTAGTTTTTTTTTTATGTTTGATATTGTCAATAATGTAAGTTTAAAATTATTACTAATTTTTTGTTGCATGTTATGTTTATATTTAAGTTAAAATTAACATATTCTGAGTGGGTCTTAACATAGCACTTATTAACTTGTAAGAGCTTACGGAGAGGACTTATGATTAATTGACATATTATAATAAAATTATTTGAAGTGTCGTCCTTTATAATGCAGGCCAAAGACCTCAAGAATTTTGTCCCTCTGTCTGTTTGTAAGCTTAGATCTTTAAAGCTACGCAACGGATTTGGTTGTGGTTTTCGTCGATAGAGCGGTTCAAGTGGAATTATTCCAAATAAAAGTCATTTTTAGTATCCCATTACTATCATGACGGTGTCTTTTACAAAGACTAATAATGTACCGACCTACCTACCTACCCACATACCTACCCACCTATCTACCTACCCACCTACCTACCTACCTACCGACCGACCTACCTACCTTACCGTTTTTTAAAAAATCTTACCAGAAGTATCAGGTTCGACGTCCAGATGTATATAAGACCGTGCCGAGACGCACAATCTGTAGTCGCACGTGTCACATCTGACACTGAGGTGCCACACGCCCGCCATGACAGTTTCTAACTCGGAATCTGTTGTTGTAGCTGGCATTACTTTTAGGCTAGGAAAAGAAGTAAACATTTAAAAAGCAATGCTGCGGGCTAGAAATTTGAGTTTATGTTCTTTTTTTACTGTAGTTAAACAATAATAAACACTTTTTGGAAATTCAATTCCTTATCTAATGAAAAAGGGGATGAAAGTTAAGTAATCTAACTTAGATAAATCATCGGCTGAACACACTATTTGCTAGGCATAGTAACGAGTGGTTAAATGTATGTTAGTTATTGAAAATGGCCGTAAGTACACCGATGCAAGAGCGGAACATTTCAACCGTACAAAGTTTTATACTAAGTATATTTAATTTCAAAAGCAACTCACCTATCAACAGTATCTGGAGCCCCCGGGAACACCAGGTACACCTCCCTCGGAGACTGACCCTCGGTCCGCGAGCGGGGTGAGAAGGTGCCGATGGAGGTCTCGTTGTACAGGTCTATTTGAGGGCCTGGAGGTGGATACAACAAGATATTCAATTAATAACTATCAATATAACTTTCTCGCCCAAGAAAAGTACAGTGAACATATGGAGATGGGGGAATCCCCATTGAAAAGGGAGGATCCTCCGACCAGACGGGTGTTATGTCTGGTGGGCAGCTGCCCGACGGTTGTAGTCGGGCTCTCGTATACATAGTCAATTGCGCTGTAAATTTCGCTTGCGCGATTCAGGACTCTTCAGTTATTTCCCACAGTTGCGGATAGATGTCGCTGTTAGTACTTAGTTCCTATGTGGCGTGCAGATGTCGCCACAAACATACATTCCGTGTTAACAAAAGAGATGCATATATTATTAGGTACCGAAATTAACATTTGCCGATCACATAAGTATTTGCTTCCCACGGGAATCTAACCCACAACCTTGGATTTGGCAGTCCGACTCGCTCACTATTTGCCAAATAGATCGCCCGCTACATTCCTCGTTACTTTTACTTATTTATTTACTAGCTGTGCCCCGCGGTTTCACCCGCGTAGTTCCCGATCCCGTGGGAATTTCGGGATAAAACGTGAAAAAAATGCCTATGTTCTTTCTCGGACCATAAGCTACCCCTGTACCAAATTTCAAGTCAATCGGTTCAGTAGTTTAGCCGTGAAAAGGTAACAGACAGACAGAGTTACTTTCGCATATATAATATTAGTTAGGATTATATTTGATGCACTAATCACAACCAAATAAATACAACACATAAATACAAAGGTTTTAAATCTAGGTTGTAACTTAAAACATGTGCATACATCAAAGATGAAGATTAACAACTTTTCATACAGATATATTTCACTTTTAAAAACACCAAATTTTTTCCTTGCAAACGGTACCCCAAAGAGGAAATACTCATAATCACCACAACACAATACATAAATAAGCCTAGCAAGTACCAAAACAATGCATACCCTATACAAAAGCGACTGACATAACGTCAAACGTCATCATCAATCAACTGTCACTTGTAATGTCATTAATATCATAATACCGGAACTGTTTTAATGGCGGCAATTACGCTTAGTCTCATAACTGTTGATAGAAGGTCTTATTGTGTATGATAGTAATATAGTTGTTTGGTTGTTTGTTTGTAAATATTTTAATGCTAGTTGTGCGTTGCGGTTTTGTTCGCGTTTCTGGTTTTTCTTTTTTGGAAAATTTCGGATTAAAAGTATCGTAATTGTTATTTTTGGATGTGACAAGGAATTTTCGAACAATATTTTTAACCCCCGACGTAAAAAGAGGGGTGTTATAAGTTTGACGAGTCTGTGTGTGTGTGTATCTGTCTGTCTGTGGCATCATAGCTCCCGAACGGATGAACCGATTTCAATTTAGTTTTCTTTGTATTAAAGGGGACTTACGTGCGAGTGTTCTTAGACATGTTTGATGAAAATCTGTTGACCAGTTTAAAAGTAAGGGGTTTTTTTAATTTTTAATTTAATTGTTTAAATCTTTAAAAAATGTGTCGTGTATGCTGTGCTATACTTGGTTATCACTACATAGCATAAAACAAAGTCGCTTTCTCTGTCCCTATGTATGCTTAGATCTTTAAAACTACGCAACGGATTTTGATGCGGTTTGTTTTAATAGATAGAGTGATTCAGTGGGAAGGTTTTTAGCATAATTTTATCCCCATATTCCTACTGTAGTGATCTTATCACGTCACAGTATTTGGATATTCACTGGCTCACTAGTACAACAACTAGAGCGCAGGCGCACGTCTTACCCGCTCCGCGCGTAACGCCAGAATGCCGGATTGACAGCTACCCCCTCTAGTGGCGTACATGAGACAATGTACTTTATCTACTAAATAGATACAAACACTACACCTACGGTGAAATCGCGGGGCGCCGCTAATAGATAAAAAAGGAATATTATTATTATACCTATTTTCATCAAAATCGGTGCAGTAGTTTTTAGTTTTGACAGAAAGAAAAAATAATAAAAACTTCTTTTGGCTTCTTTGCTCTTATAAAGACTCGTATATCTAGTAAATTAAATGAAAGAAAAATTAAAATAATTCATTGCGAAATAAATCTACAATTCAACCCGCACAAAGCCAGCGGCAGTAGTGACTAATAAATTAATATTTTATGTTTACTATTTTATCGCCTTGGTGTAACCTCTACTTTATGTTGCAATAACAAAGGATATTTCATTTTAACTATAATAAGGATAACTGACTGACTGATTAATTAACGTATAGTTTGAGGCTAGTGAAAAATTTCCTCTAATACTAATTTACTAATATTTCTGGAAGTATTGAAGGTTTAAATATACTAAAAAGTACTTGATAAAATAGTCCAAGTCCACAGAAGGCTTCTATGATTATCGATATCAAAAGCACAGGATTTATAATAAAACTATAGAAATTCTGAGAATGAGAAAATAGTAAAAAATGTAGGTAACATATTTTAATCTGCAAAAGCAATAAGTTCGTTCATCAAAAACAATATCGCGGCATCTAAAAACCACTAATTTTCGAAAAACTACCCTGAAACTAAAGATTTTTTAAACGTTCAGTAGATACAGAGATAACCCACTAAAACCTTCGCCCATCACTAAACAACTTTATAGGCGGGATTTCACTGACAGCTGTCACAGAGATCATCCTAAATTTTACAAACTATAGTATAGATTTGAAAGAACAACTTACCTTCATTAGGTGGATAGAAAACAGCATGTTCTACTGCCCCTTCGATCAGGATCTTGAGAGCGGTGACTCCACTTTCCACCGGTAGACCGAGGGAGATCGCTTCTCCACCACCTCGCCGCACTAGGAGGGTCTGAAAATTATGTAATTTCTTTTACCATCATAGGCGATGTTCCAAGGTCATAGAGACAGAAATATATTAATATTTCTTTGCCATCATCTAAGATATGATGAAGAGATTTTTGAGGTCTTGTAAGGCTTGGAGCTTTCATAGTCGCAATTTGATTGAATTAATTTGTCTCAAGGTTGCACTTATACCTATTACACGTATAAGTACGTCAAAGAACGAAAAATCAAGCAAATTTTTTATTTTTATATTTATTTAAAAATTTAAAATAACTTAAATAACAGAATACAGGCCATAAATCCCAAGGATTTGTCTGGCGTGTTTGATGAACGTTTGGTTCTAACATTCACATCACTAAAAAATAAATGTAAACAATAAATAGGTATTACGAAACAGATTTCCAAGGTAATCATTAATAAAACTGATATCTACCCCCCCCACTAAATTACCGACGAACATAATATACTTTGTTATCGAGCACTAATTCAATTTTTCTAAAAAAATTTCTAAATAAATTACAATATCATTAGTTTTTTTTTGTTTGAGAGAATATTCTCCTCATTTGGTTTCATCTGAAAATGATTAATCAGCCGCCAGTTTTTGTTAAACAGTTATAACTCCACTTTCCTATGCTGATGTAAAACAATCTTATAGCTTTTAATAACTTACATCAAACCTTTCAAAGTCATGCTCATTGTTGACCCGTCCTCGTCTCTGCTGCTTCAGCTCCATCGGCTGCCAGTTCTGAAGGTCTACGTTAGGAGACAGGTCGCTTTTTGGACTTTCTATATCCTGGAAAATAAAATGAAAATTAGCATCTCTGATGTAGCCTAAATTGTAGCAACATTTGGATAACATAACATAATCATTCACTCCATCATCTCATTACAGTAACTGACCCCTAACTAAGTTCGAAACTTGTATCTAGGGTATCAGAAACTACGCACACACTCATTCATACACACACACACCCAGACCGAGACAAACATTTGTGGTTCACACAAATATTCACCCCGCACGGGAATCGAACCCGCAACAGTACAATCAAATAACAGCAGTCCGGCATGGTGATCACTCTGCCATCTAGGTCGCCAATTTTTCTTTCGTCTGTGTGGCTTAATATGCAGTTGTAATTAGATTTATTGCTTAAAAACTGAACTAATTCAACAACTTTAGATATTTCTTGCTTAAACTAGACACCAATTGATGTTCTTATTTTTTGCCTGAAACTGAGATTGAACCTTACCATAACCTGCATGGCGTAAGGCAGCACATCTCCCTCTGTATGTCTCGATATGTTTCTCAACTCCTGGAGGGATGACTCCGACTCCACTGATGGGTGATCAGGATCTGTCCATACTGTGTATACCTTTGGAAGTAAAAATCATTATCATTATATTTTTGTCACCATCGTAAAATTTTGCGAATGTATTTTTTTTCTTCAAATATGTAAAGACGTAATATTACAAACTTAAAACGCGACGAAAGTTTTTTTTTTGCAATGTGTAGTGTCCCCGCAAATCAAAAGAATGAATATTCGTAAAAGAGCATTTTTTTTCGAAAAAATGTCCCTTCGACACTTAGGTCTTAAACTAAGAAAAGCTTCTACTTGAGATACTAAATTGTAATTCCATTTTTAACTATGTCATAAGTCATAACATCTGTTGGTGTTACATACTTAAATATATAATAAAAATACTAGACAACGAATACACATAACATTTTTAAAATATATAGAACGAAGAAAGCTCAAAAATCAGTTCATCCATGATCATGGCGCTCGCAACAGCGTCGACATAAATAATATACATGGTAAATATCCGGTTAATCATAATATTATGAGTGCTAATAAATAACCATGATAACTGTAAGAGCTAAAAATATGTTTTTCCTACCTTCAATCTCTTTTCAACCAGAGCCCTCAAAGCCAGCGGTAGCCGCTGAGGATCACTGGCGCCTTTGTCTGTGATGACGAAGAGAGCACTGTCGTATGGCACCAGTTTAGCAGCAGTCGTCAGGGCTCTCATAGTGCCGTCTGTTGACGAGTCGCTTCTGACACCCTGATGGACAAAGAAATCATCATCAGCTCATATAATGTCTCCACTGATCGGCAGCCTACCATGAATTAGGGTGAATACTGATTAGGCCTTAGTTAATCACGCTGGCCAAGACAAACAGACATGTGACACAAAAATGTTTGTCTCGAGCGGGAATCGGACCCGTAACCTTCGCATAGCAGGCGGGGTCACTACCAACTACACCACTTGATCATTAAATGAAAGAAATATGGTCATGATTGATTACTATCTGAATGCTGACAAGGAAAAACACCTGACTCTAGATGGAAAAGTACTAGGCGAACATATGTACATTGATAGGAGGTCTGTTTGTGACATATTTATTAGAGAGGAAAGTACTAGGAGAACATACATTTGTAGGAGGTCTGGTTGTGACATATTTACTAGAGAGGAAAGTACCAGGAGAACATACATTTGTAGGAGGTCTGTTTGTGACATATTTACTAGAGAGGAAAGTACCAGGAGAACATACATTTGTAGGAAATCAAGATCGCTATTTTGAAGAAATTATAATGAGAAACAAAATTATAATAAAATAGTCTAATACTCAAATGAATTCTTTAGTGCTATTCAGTTTTTTTTTTTACTTAACCGTGAATGTCATTTTGTATGACAGACTGACGCAAAAAACCGATAGGTATACGAGCTTATTACATGTATGTAGATATACAAGATATACTTTACATAAACATACACAGGGGCCGTCACAATCTAATATATAAAATTCTCGTGTCACAGTTTTCGTTGCCATACTCCTCCGAAACGGCTTGACCGATTCTCATGAAATTTTGTGAGCATATTCAGTAGGTCTGAGAATCGACCAACATGTATTTTTCATTCCGAAATTCCTACGGGAACGGTAACTACGCGTGTGAAACCGCTTGGCGCAGCTAGTATTTTTATAGTTTTCATTTAAATTGAAATAGTGCCACAAATATTGAGTCATTATGTTTTCTGTGCCGGCAGCCAAAATTGGACGGAAAGGATAAGAAGAAAGCTTGGGTTAAACCCATTCTTTTTTCTTAGCGGATTTGTATGTCCTTACCATTCAGCGCAATCCCTTAAGCTGTGTGTTTATCAGTCAGTCAGTCAGTACCAGTTGCCTTATATACAGCGATATATAAATAAATAAAAATCAGATCACCAAACGCGGAACACTCATATCATTAAGATTCCGACCACGTGCCGATTCGATTCCGTTTCGTATCGATTCCCATACTGTGTAGACGTCTCAATGTCACGGTAATGTCTTTATTGTTTGACATGTGTCAAAATCGAATTAACTGTCATTGTGGAGAGGTCAGTGAACTTTGGTTAGTGAGAGAAAGATTTGTGGGTTGTGAACTGAAAACATGTTTACGGAAAATGTGTGTGAATGAGTGTGTGCGTAGTTTCTGATACCCTAAATACAAGTTACGAACTTAGTTAAGGGTCAGTTACTGTAATGAGATGATGGAGTGAATGATTATGGTATGTTATGATAAAGCTTTTTGCATCGTACACTTAAACTAAAAATATGAAGACGATAGAGTGCGGGTTTACTAGTATAGTTCCCGATCCCGTGGGAATTTCGGGATAAAAAGTATCCTATGTCCTTCCCCTAACCATAAGCTACCCCTGTACCAAATTACAAGTCAATCGGTTCAGTAGTTTAGCCGTGAAAAGGTAACAGAGTTACTTTCGCATTTATAATATTTACTAGCTGTGCCCTGCGGTTTCTCCCGCGTATTTCCCGTTCCTGTAGGAAAATGGGGATAAAATTATGCTATAAACCTCCCCACTGAATCACTCTATCTATTAAAACAAACGCATAAAAATCCGTTGCGTAGTTTTAAAGATCTAAGCATACATAGGGACAGAGAAAGCGACTTTGTTTTATACTATAATATTTATAAGGATCGTTACATCGTGTATATTAGTTTTTAAAGCAATATTTATTTCTTTATTTTGTTGTTGCCAAGCACCGTATTTTCTTTTTTTATTGTTATTAGTTTGTCTTTTTTCTAGTATACCGACTGAGGCTATTGAAATGATAATTTCAATGTTTATTATATACTTTTCTATATTATATGTGTCTTTATATAGTTTGTTGTTGCTATGTTTATGTAATTAGTTGTGGCTCTAAGGTTTGACTGCATTAAGGCCGTATTCCACTTAATTTAATTTAGTCGGGTGGAATAAGACCTTTAGGGCCTCTTATCTTCAAGTAAAGTTCCGAGTAAGTACTCACAAGTTTTGTCTTCAAGTCTTTCGTCACTTGATATAAAGTAAGAAAGAGGCAAAACTAACTTTACTTGGTGAGTAATTTTACTTGAAGATCGTGAAATAGGCCTTTAGTATTTTTTGGGTTGATATAACCGTCTAGACCATGTCTTTCATTACCTACATTATTAATATAGGTAGAAACTGAGCTAGGATTGTAACCTCTATCTAACTAAGGTATCAGATACTGCATGTTCAAACAAAGGATTAAAAAAACGTTGTTGTTTAAAAATATGTAAAGCAATTTACTTACACAAAAACAAAATAGAAGACGAATAGCAATGATTCAAAGGATAAAAAACAATAGCTTTATTTTTTAATTTCTCCCTTTTATTTGATTCCCATAGCAAAGGGGAGCATTAAAAACTGGTCCGCCATCTTTGGAAGTCCACCATGTTGTGTTAAACATTACGTTAAAGTTATCTGAGCCCTAACTCGAGGGGTTTAATAGTACTGTTTGTTTGTTTTAAGCTATTGTATAGCTTCTATCGAGGGCCTTGAGCGCGGGGACCGAATCCAGAAATTCCGTAACGAAAAAAAACCTCACGTTTTTATTATTATTTTATTAGAAAACTTTTTTTTTGTAAATTTTCCAAAAAGTTTTTATAGTAATGTAGACAAAGTTTTTTTTTGTATGAAGTCCCAAGTACGACATCAAAATTTCTAAGGTTAGGATTGCAATACAAAAATAAACAAAACAATTAGTTGATAAAATTGCTATGCAATAGCTTTACCGCGGCAGTCCCCGAGTGCCACACGTTTTTTTTGAAAAAAAACGATAATATAAGCTAAGTTGTCGTAGTAGTAGATGTTATATCTATAAAATAATTAAAATGCACATAAAAGCCACTTCTACTTACTCACCTGATATTTCAATAATAATTTGGATAGCGTTTCGGGCACGTCGTGAACCTTAGCGCTCTTACTGGGCTGGAGGTTGTGCCGGGATCGCCAGTTTACTCCTGTAACAATATTCAAATTATTTATTGCTTCTGTGAGTATAGTATAACATTAAATTAAAAAAATTAATAAAACCCCCATCACAATTACTTTCAAACCCCCATAACTTTTAAACGGGTCAACCGATTTTCATCAAACATGTCCAAGAACATTCGCACGTAAGTCCCCTTTAATACAAAAAAAACTAAATTGAAATCGGTTCATCCGTTCGGGAGCTATGACGCCACAGACAGACAGATACACACACACACACAGACACGTCAAACTTATATCTTTTTGCGTCGGGGGTTAAAAATCAAATTGTAGGAAATGTTCAAAATCTAATTCCAAGTGCTAATTATGAAAATGTGATCAATATTTTTGCGTAACCGAAGTTAGGTAAAACATTGTTATAAAATTAATTATTATTTTATACTTAAACCGATTCGGTTACCGTTATTAAATCTATTGTAATACAATAATATGAGTTGTACTGACAGACAGACACGGTGAATTAGCGACATTCTATTTATTTACCCATATCTGTTGCATAGGTTTTATGGTGTATTCAGACGGAGCGTTTTTGACGCGACAAAACAATATAAACATTCTCTCTTTCTTCGTTTATCTCACATAAAAACCAAATTGAATACACATCTCCCTTAGAATATTTCCTGTTCGGTTAAGTGTCTGGCACCATTTTAATTTTGGATTTTAATTTGATAAATACGACAATTCGGTTGTCGTACTAACATCATCTACTATACAAAAATAAGTCGGGTTTTCCTTCCTGACGCTATAACTCCAGAATGCACGAACTGATTTCCACGATTTTGCATTCGTTGGAAAGGTCTCGGGCTCCGTGAGGTTTATAGCACTATAGTTTATCCCTGTATTCCCACGGGTATGGGAACTACGCGAGTGAAACCGCTAGTCGATAATAATAATCGTTACAGGGAGTTAGAACCCATAAAAATCAGCAAAAAAATTACTCAAATGAGGAAGGTCTAAAGCAGAAAATCTTCGGATTACAAATAAAATACAAAAAATGACTATTCTAAAAATGCAATACAGAACTATATTACAAAACCGCACTATTCTCAAGCGTCTTTCAAAAAACGTCTCGTCTGTATTCACCATTAAATTATCGGTAAAAACCCCACCGGCACAATACGACCTTGGCGGAGAACGTTAGATATCTGTTATGTAAAACTTAACGCTCCAATTGACTTTGGGAAAAAAAACGCCAAGTGCGCGTCGAGCTTTAAGTAATAATATTTTGTTGTATTGTTTTTTTAAAAGTATGTTTAAATGTTCTTATGGTGTCTGTAGCTAAGTGAAATGATGAATGATTATATGGATTTCGTTGGTAAGAGTTCAGGGTTTGATTCCGGTAAATTAAATTACAGCTTTACTGGATCACAGTTTCTAATTAGTAGTAGATATTAGTTACTTATTAGGTATAGATATTTATAAGTAACTAGCTGCGCCCCGCGGTTTCACACGCGTAGTTCCCGTTCCCGTTCCCGTAGGAATTTCGGGATGAAAAATAGATGTTGGCCGATTCTCAGACCTACTGAATATGCTCACAAAATGTCTTAAGAATCGGTCAAGCCGTTTCGGAGGAGTATGGCAACGAAATCTGTGACACGAGAATTTTATATATTAGATTATCTATATCTATACTAATATTGTAAAGAGGAAAGATTTGTTTGTTTGTTTGTAATGAATAGGCTCCGAAACTACTGGACCGATTTCAAAAATTCTTTCACTAATCGAAAGCTAATTTATCAGTGCGTGACATAGGCTATATTTTATCCCCGTAATCCCACGAGAACGGGAACTACGCGGGTGAAACCGCGGGGAGCTACTAGTTGTAGATTATGTGAATATCAGTACTGTCATCGATATAAGTTTAAGTTACATTTAGGTATAGATATTTATTAGTAAAAATACAAGAATTCGTCCAATAGAGACCAGATTAGCACGTTTTAATAAACAATAAAAAATACCTCAATATTTACGAGTATTTTATTACTATATGTTCTGACCTTGTTTTCAATAAGTATAGTTGTCAAAACAACTGCACGGACAAACAACCAAACATGTTATTTGATATTATTATTAATTATTTTATTTTGTTTTGTTTCAGGTAAGGAATTAATTATTAGTAATACATACAGTATGTAAGTAATATGTATAACTAGCTGTGCCCCGCGTAGTTCCTGTTCCTGTAGGAATTTCGGGATAAAACATAGCCTATGTTCTTCCCCAGAACATAAGCTACCCCTGTACCAAATTTCAAGTCAATCGGTTCAGTAGTTTAGCCGTGAAAAGGTAACAGACAGACAGACAGAGTTACTTTCGCATTTATAGTATTAGTTAGGATAATAAGGTGGTGGCGGGAAGCGGCTGGATGCGCAAAGCTGAGGACCTAGTGTGGTGGCGCGGCATGGGGAAGACTTATGTCCAGCAGTGGATGGTAACGGGCTGATGATGGTGATGATGATGTATGTATAATAAGACATTAACATCAAATTCATGAAAAAGTTTTCGATATGAATGTGAATGGATATGGACGCATGGACGACTACAATGGCAGAGTGGTCACCATTGCAGACTGCCATCCGTAAGGTTGCGGGTTCTATTCCCGTACGGGGACATTTGTGTGAACCACAAATATTTGTCTCGGTCTGGGCGTGTGTGAATGAGTGTGTGCGTAGTTTCTGATACCCTAGATACAAGTTACGAACTTAGTTAGGGGTCAGTTACTGTAATGAGATGATGTAGTGAATGATTAAAAACGTTGCCAATAAGAATTGAAAATGAAGAGGTATTAAATAAATAATTAATAGTTTCAATTATAAAAGAAATAACATTTTTATTAGCGGTTAACACTTTTAATTAGACACGTGTTTCTTTTACGATTTTTGAAGAATAAATACATTGTAACCACATGTTTTATCTTAAATATTTTTTCTCAAAATGTGGATGTGTGGATGTTTGGATCTGCGGATGTTTGTTCCTCTTTCACGCAAAAACTACTGAATGGATTTTAATGAAATATGGTACAGATGTTCCTCATACCTAGGAATAACACATAGGATACTTTTTATTCCAAAATTCCCACGGGATAAGGTTCCCGGGTAAAACCGCGGGGCACAATTAGTATAAAATAAACTATTAAACTTTATTTATAGAACCAGTCATTTCTAATGAAACAATTAGGAACCAGAACAATTGGTTTCCTTATAGAGATTATTATAATTTTTTTTGCATCAATTTGCTCATTGCGTGTCAGCAGACAGTTTCTGCAATTGTACTTAGAGTAACGGATTTGTATCATTAGTTTGTAGATATGTAAAAAAGGTTGTATAGCATTTTTATTTACGTACTGAGTTTTGTTGTGGGATTTCTGGATCTAATTTAGTTAAGTGTCCATCCACCTGCACCCTGGAGGATTTGATGGAGGCCTCAAGTAGTGCGGTGGCGGTGACAAAATATGAGAAGCGAATGAAGTATGGACACGATGAATGAATGAATTTAGTTCATTTATGGGTGCGCCTATAAATCAAAAGCCGCATTCACTACATCATCTCATTATAGTAACTGACCCCTAACTTAGCTCGAAACTTGTATTTAGGGTATCAGAAACTACGCACACACTCAGACCGAGACAAACATTTGTGGTTCACACAAATATTCACCCCGCACGGGAATCGAACCCGCAACCTTACGGATGTAAAGTTATAGAACTGGCCTCCTATCACTAACAGTGATACGAGCCGTTGCTTAACCGACTAAATCAAAAACCGCGCTTAGCCTATAAAAGTAAAAAACTATTACTCACCATTAGAATCGAACCCAACAATGATAATATCGGTCACATTCAGACCCTCGGCGTTCAGATCCTTCCACACAGCCAAGGCCCTGTTCAAGGCCATTGGCCTCAGAGGTACCAGGATACCAGCGGGGGGACGGAGCCACGAGTCTTCTAGCCAGGCTTTGAGGGTTGAGCTGCGGCTTACTGGTGTTGAAGGTGGGGGCTTCGTGTCGAAAGACCTGGGGTCTGCGTCTTCTTGGTCGGCTGTGGAAGATAGGCATTGTTAGCTGGGATTCTATCAGATTTATATAGCAACAACTGTCTTCATTGACTGTCATGTTCATTTAGGGACTAATTTTAAACTTTGAAAACAATAATTTATTTTGACGTCATCTAGGGTATTAGAAACGAATTCAGAAATTTGTTATCAATGTGATTGTGTGCATCTCAAATTGAGATAATTTGGGAATAACTTGAATATTTACCTCAAACGGGATTCGCACCCGTAATGCTTTGTTTATATAAAAGATCGATTAAGAGAGCAATAATTGGTCATCTCCAGCGTGAGCCTTTTGCCTTTCAGGCTGAATATGATTAACCTTTGCTACGTTTTAAACATTTTCACTCTTAATCATGATATTTCACCCGTAATATGATAAATCTTAAAGCTGTTCAACCCGAAGGTCGAATACATAAGCTAAGTTTTACACATATAACATATAAAACGTACTCAAACAGTAAAGATAAAATCGGTATGTTCAGGGCTTTTTGTGGGTTTTTTACTGCTTTAAAACTGTGTTTTTGAACTTTTGTGCTTGTCTTTACAAACGGTTCAAGGTCAAATGTGATTTATATTGTTTTTATTGATAGTAACCCGCGGATTTGTTTAAATGCAGGCGTAAATTGCGAAGAATTTTGGACTTAAAATTATGCTGTTTGTTTGTGGTTTGAAAAAGTGTTTTAGAAACTAACCCATTGAAACCCTTTGGATAAAATTTGATTCGCTAGAGTTAAAATAATTAGTATGAACTTATCGAAGATATTTCGCTGAATTTTTACAAGTAATAAAAATACATGTATTACAAAAACATTTAAAAAAATATATTATACTAGCTGTGTGGTTTCACCCGCGTAGTACCCGTTCCCGTGTCCCCGGCAATTATTCGAATTTTTCTCACCTTTTAAACCTTCCCTAGACCTCCACATTTCAAGGCCAAGATAAGATAAATTCTCGAGTTTTAGCGACAATGTCCATATGTTTTATCACCAATAGCTGCCGTAAAAACGTGGTAAAAACTCTTAACATTCAACATTTAAAAAATGTTAATGTGCGGAATTTCTACCTTCCTTCCTTTATTTCTTTCAAATAATCGTACTTACTGTTTTCCGTCTTGGGGTTCCTCTGTCCCGTAACTTCTATATCCTCACCGGAATCTACCTCCACTTCCATCGCTTTCGTTGACGTCATTGGTGTCGTTTCCATCTGAAAATATGACATGTTATTTTTAATAATTAGTTTCTTTATTTCCATAATTAGCCATGCTTGCGGTTTAACCCGTGTCCCGTGGGCATACCGATATAAAATATAGCCTATGCTACTCCCTGAACAAAGCTATTTAACAGTCAAAGATTCTTCGGTCTGGTAGTTTCGGAGCTTATTCATTAAAAACAAACAAATCATTCCTCGTTAGTCAGTTACAGTACGTTTCAAGGCTAAATAGGCTATATTTTATTCCGATATGCCCACGAGAAAGAAAACTATACGAGAACTAAAAAATCGCGTGTGTTGCTATATTTTATACTAACAGCGGCCTGCGCTTTTACCCGCGTCGTTCCCGCTCCCGTGAGAATGCGGGGATAAAATTATGTTAAAAATCTTCCTTTTGAATCAGTTTATATTGATAAAATCCGTTGCGTAGTTTTAATATGTAAGCATACATAGGGAAAAGCGCGGGAAGCGACTTTGTTTTATACTATATAGTGATATGTTATAAGTTTTATCGATTACCGCCACAGCCAGCCAGGCTAGCATGACTTCGAAAACGTGATAGACATAGCAATTTATCAACATCCAACTGTCAAAATATGATGAAAATATCCGCCATATTTAATTTTACTACGTAATTTTATAACATTTGGTCATGCATCATGCTCGCGAAATCGATATAGCTATTTATCGACATTCAACTGTCAAAATATAATAAATATAGCCGCCATATTTAATTTTATCAAATCGTACCACGCCATATTCATTTGGTCATGCTCGCGAAATCGATATTATTTCGTGGTGTCTATATAATTTATCTCGCGCAGTCATGCCGGTATAAATCATCTCTAAAACTATAAACAATCACTAAAGCAGATTTATCTAGACAACCCGCTTCCACATCAATTGTTTTGTACACATCAAACTATGTGATCTCTATACTATCAATAACACATAGACATACAATGTAATCTAGCTTAGTATTATCAAAATAACTTACCATCACTTCATTGTCAGCTGCGTCTGAATCTGTATCATTGTTAATATTATTAGTAACATCTACACTAGAGTCTACAGCAGTAGTATATGTTGTAGTATCATTAATTTCTTTGCTAGCATCTTCATCTGCTCCCAAATCATCAAATTTCTCATCTAAATGAGTGTTTTCTGTAGTGGTTATGAGTTCTTCTTCATGGTTTTCGCTTTTGTTGTTCAAATTGATTGTTTCTTCAACTAGATCTGCTAGTTCTTTGGCTATTTGGTCTCTCTGATCTTCTATGCTTAGGTCTATTTCTTGGGAGTGTATGGTTATTATTTTTATTAGTACTACCAAGATGGTTAGTTTTGCAGTGATTGGTGTCATTTTGAGTTGTTTCTAGAGCTGCGTTTTCATGTTTTGTTTATCTGTAAAAGAAAAAAGGGTTATGTGTTAATCTGATGTTTATATTGTTATGTTTATTCCGCCTTAGGGTGACAAATCTACATCGAGCTGTGCTGCGCTGTACTGGGTTGAGCTGTGCTATGTTTCTGAAGCTAGGTTATTTTTACTCCAGACAGAGCGCAGCTTCACCCAGCGCAGCACAGCATGCTTTGATTGTATCCTCATTCAAATATATGGCGAGCGAGTTAACCAAACATATCACAGCTCGACCCAGCGCAGCACAGCTCGATGTAGATTTGTCACCCTTATTATACTAAATATCATCAGTGAGAGACTCTTACTTTGTATTAAGAACTTACAAGCTACTTTTGTTTGGAGATTTTTTATTTACGATTATGAAAATCTGGTTTCGGATCACCATCATGCATATAGACAAATGTGGTGCTTACGTATATTATACTTGTAGCTGTGCCCTGCGGTTTCACCCGCGTAGTTCCCGATCCCGTGGGAATTTCGGGATAAAAAGTATCCTATGTTCTTTCCCGGATCATAAGCTACCCCTGTACCAAATTTCAAGTCAATCGATTCAGTAGTTTAGCCGTGAAAAGGTAACAGACAGACAGACAGAGTTACTTTCGCATTTATGATATCAAAATATTAATAAGTAGGGATACTTTTTATCCAAACTTTCCAACAGATTCGGATATAAACTTTTACAACACTACATAGTACATAACAGAGTACATAGCTCGCTCGATTTACATAACAATATACTTATATACAAAATGTGTCCAATAATGAGATACGGAACGTGTTTATAAATAATTGTTTGGAACATGAGTCAGTGTTACGTCATCGGCGTATGCGCACCGCTTTTTTGGACACTCACAAATATTTAGGGTACTGCGTTTCGATAGGAAATTTTTATTTCTTATTGATTGAATCACACATTATTACGCGTCAAAAATCCTTACTAATCACTACATAGTATAAAACAAAGTCGCTTTCTCTGTCCCTATGTATGCTTAGATCTTTAAAACTACGCAACGGATTTTGATGCGGTTTGTTTTAATAGATAGAGTGATTCAATGGGAAGGTTTTTAGCATAATTTTATCCCCATATTCCTACGGGAACGGGAATTACGCGGGTGAAACCGCGGGGTGCCACTAGTAATATTATAAATGCGAAAGAAATTGTGTATGTCTGCCTGTCTGGTACATTTATTAGCTAAAACCTTCCCACTGAATCACTCTATCTATTAAAACAAACCGCATCAAAATCCGTTGCGTAGTTTTAAAGATCTAAGCATACATAGGGACAGAAAGTGACTTTGTTTTATACTATGTAGTGATAATTATATAGTAGGATATTAGTAAATATTTTTCTCGTTTTCTTCTTTCTTCGCTCGCTCGAAATGGCTACTAAACTAAACAAATATTTTTGTAAGGAACCAATACAAGTGTACCATATAATTATGGTCGGACATATTTTTTTATCCGTTCTCCCAAACCGCGCTCGTTAATTGACCACGCGAGTCGCAGTCCTGTCGAATTCCTGAACCATTTTTTATGATGTTTTTGTTGTTTGCGATGACAGTGATGGTTTGAAATGTGGGGGTTTATCACCTCTTTAAGTTATGAGCTGACTAGTAGTGATGTTATTAACAGTTGGGCTGAAAACAGAGTCCGAATAATGTTTATCAAGCCAGCCCCCCTAGCATGACTGAGCGGGATAAATGATATAGACACCACGAAATAATATCGATTTCGCGAGCATTACCAAATGAATATGGCGTGGTACGATTTGATAGAATTAAATAAGGCGGCTATATTTATTATATTTTGACAGTTTGATGTCGATAAATAGCTATATCGATTTCGCGAGCATGATCAAATGCCATAAAATTAATCATGTGGTAAAATTAAATATGGCGGTAATTTTTATCAAATTTTGACAGTTGGATGTCAATAAATCGCTGTATCTATTTTCGCGTTTTCAAAGTCATGCTAGCCTAGCAGGTCTCGGCTTTAACAGTATTTTTTTTCTCAAAAAAGCTATGCTTTTTTAACACACAAAATTCCTTTGCATCAATTTTTTCAAGTTAACAAAAGTTATTTCACTAAAAGTGCTATAACTCCGTTACACAAACACACAGCTATCAAATTTATACACGCGTCTTTTGAAAGATAGGGCTAGCTAGAAATCAGAAGGATTTAATACTAGTAGCGCCAAAAATGTGTTAGCCTACGAACTTTTTAGCCTAGCACTGTCTTCTTTGCGTGTTGACTCATATTTTTGAGGACCAGAACTCGGCCACCAATATGGCACTATCAGTGGTCTTGTAAAGGTCCTCGCGTGTGCAGGTGTAGGGACACGCACGGCAAGTTATTGGCCGTTGAGTCGTGGTGGAAGGATCGGCTAGTGTGCGTTACCGACTTGCCGTCCGTAGACCATTGCCCAGGGTGCGCCGGGTGCATGCTCATTACATACGAGACTCGGGGAGGCTCCTTCCGTGCACCCTTAGTACTGTGATATGCGGTTTGACTTGTGTTAGTTCCGCTTGTATTGATTGTAGCGTAATGTTTGATAGACTTCAAAAGAAGGAGGTCCTTAATTTGATTGGTGTTTTGGTCCAGTTTTCAGTTTTTAATTAATATTTGTGTGAACCACAAATGTTTGTCTCGGTCTGGGTGTGTGTGAATGAGTGTGTGCGTAGTTTCTGATACCCTAGATACAAGTGACGAACTTAGTTAGGGGTCAGTTACTGTAATGAGATGATGGAGGGAATGATTATGTTATGTTATCGATAAATAGGGAATGAAATCTTAAAAGTTTTTTTAATTATCGATATATGCTAATAAAAATATTGCCAAAATCAATTGATAAAACCAAAATTCTTTCAAAATAAATATCAAAGTGCGAACGCGGGACACGGCTAATATAAAAATAAACTTTTTTTTCATAATGAGGATAAAGGGCTAAGGTATCTTTTCAAAGCCTTTTTTTTTACTAATTTTCGAAAATTAGCATTAATAACCGTAATTTTATTGGTCATTTTGATTGTTAATATGGTCCTTTTGTCCTTGTTTTGGGTGGTCGGTAGCGTAAGGCAATGTCCTCCATCAATGTGTATACATATTGTGCCACGTTTCTGTGCAGGTGTCAGCGTCGCTGTAATCGCATATTTTTTGGTTGTCAGTTTATTGAAAATGTATCCAAATGACATTAGAGTCAAAATTGGTATAGTTTGAACTGACTGACTGACTGATTTATCAATGCACATGACAAACTATTGGGAATCAAACTTACATCCTACTAATGGTGACAAATCTACATCGAGCTATGCTGAGCTGTGCTAAGTTCGAAACTTGTATCTAGGGTATCAGAAACTACGCACACACTCATTCACACACACACCCAGACGTAGACAAACATTTGTGGTTCACACAAATATTCACCCCGCACGGAATACGAATCCGCAACCTTACGGATGGCAGTCCGGCATGGTGACCACTCTGCCATCGAGGTCGTCAATAAAAAAAATATGTATCGCCATCGAATTTGGACCATCCAATCTCAACATTACTTACAAAATTACAAATCAGATAATTTTCGAATGACTGTCAATGCCCTATAAGACTTTAAATTTCGTAAGTGATTATGTAAATAAGTAAAAAAGGTACCGTTACAATACAATAATATAATGTAATACATACAACACTTTCTCTTGCGATACATTATATTGATTTTGGGTTTATTTATGACTGGCAGCGCCCCGCGGTTTCACCCGCGTAGTTCCCGATCCTGTGGGAATTTCGGGATAAAAAGTATCCTATGTCCTTCCCCGGACCATAAGCTACCCCTCTACCAAGTTTCCAGTCAATCGGTTCAGTAGTTTAGCCGTGAAAAGGTAACAGACAGAGTTACTTTCGCATTTATAATATTAGTAGGGATTATTAGCTTTTGCCCGCGACTTCGTCCGTGTATGACTTCCGTCATACCTTTCATCCCCTATTTTATCCTCTTGGGGTAGAATTAATCAAAATCCTTTCTTAGCGGTTGCCTACGCCGTGTCAAATTTCAGCCCGGTCCGTCCAGTGGTTTGGGCTGTGTGTTGATAGATCACTATGTCAGTCAGTCACCTTTGATAGTCCTATATTACTAGCAGCGCCCCGCGGTTTCACCCGCGTAGTTCCCGATCCCGTAGGAATATGGGAATATGCTTAAAATCTTCCCACTGAATCACTCTGTCTATTAAAATAAATCGCATCAAAATCCGTTGCGTAGTTTTAAAGATCTAAGCATACATAGGGACAGAGAAAGCGACGTTGTTTTATAATATTTAGTGATGATAATGTTTAGATTATACTTTATTTACCTACATAATACCTGTGGGAATTCCGGATCAAAAAGTATCCTATATATCCTTTCCTGTATTCCTGACTTGTGTGTATTTAGCTTATATTTTGTCAGCTTTTTTTACCGTGTCTGACTAAAACTTAGATTGTCCTTAAGATTTTTTATAGGCAATATAAAATAGATTTATTTCAATTCACTTTGGTTTTCTGCGTACGATTTTTGAATACTCAATGTATTTTTGTCTCGCACATGTCTGAGTAGGTATAGCAAAATATTGTAACTTCATATAAGGTTAAAATACGTCTGGTATATCTAATATATAAAATTCTCGTGTTACAGTTTTCGTTGCCATACTGCTCCGAAACGGCTTGACCGATTCTCATGAAATGTTGTGAGCATATTCAGTAGGTCTGAGAATCGGCCAACATCTATTTTTCATCCTGAAATTCCTACGGGAACGGGAACTACGCGTGTGAAACCGCAGGGCGCAGCTAGTATATCTTATAATAGTGATAGGTGACTGTTACTGAAGCGGTTTTTAATTTCATCAGCATTTCAGTCCTTAGACATGTTCTGCCTTTTTAGCATTGCATTTTTAGTCTGGTTTAGCACTAAACCAGGTTTTACAATCAATTTTGAATACTGTGAAAGTGACAGATTTGACTGACAAGGTGTCAAATGCTTACCAGGTTTTGTTAAACCAGACTAAAAATGCAACGCAAATAAAGCAGGTTGAGTCGGTCCAGGTTGTCGTACTAACATCATCGACAGTCGTTACGGGGAGATAGTGCCTCTAAGTCTAACCAAGGAATATCGCAGCAGGCACAAAATATCAAAATTAGAGAGATAATTAATTCTAATTTAATTAATTATTATGTTTCACGACCTCGATGGCAGAGTGGTCACCATGCCGGACAGCCATCCGTGAGGTTGCGGGTCGATTCCCGTGCGGGGTGAATATTTGTTTGAACCACAAATGCTTGTCTCGGTCTGCGTGTGGGTGTGAATGAGTGTGTGCGTAGTTTCTGATACCCTAGATACAAGTTACGGACTTAGGGGTCAGTTACTGTAACGAGATGATGGAGTGAATGATTATGTTATGTGGTACTACGCTGGTTAAACCGCGGGGCGCTGATAGTAATTTCTATTTTTCGTACTTATAACAATCATTCACCTTTATATCAATTAGTATGTTACACTATTTTAAAGTTTCCCACTTATAACGTTTTCCTTCTGTACCGACAACACGTACCTCCAAGGACACGTTAGCTTATGCATCTGTTGTAGGTTCCGGGTACGTACCTTATGTAGGTACGTACCTGATAGAGGTACGTATTGTTTGTGTACCTATTTAGTTCCTCAGGCTTGGTGGTTCTTTTTGACGTAATCTAAGAGGGCATTAAATTATTTACGCAAGGAAATTTTGGTTACTTTAATATGTGATATGAAAAATTATGATGGTGAAAAATTACCATAATCGCATTGCATCGTGAAATTCATATCTTCTAATTTCACGTAAGATTTTTCAAAATGCATATTTTTAATGTATTTAGAAAACCAGTTAAGTATCGTTGTACTTAAAACTGTAAAAAAAAAAAAAAAACTGTAACTTATACTTAACTGAAAACCGACCCCAAATAGACATGGGATAAAGGTTCGAAAAAAAAAAAAGAGAGTTAAGTACCGTTGTTTGGTCATAAATTATTGAAGAAATATTTTTACATAAATTAGACCAATTTCTCTCATAGTTTTACAATGTTTCAAAAAAAAATTGAACGATACTAATAAGTACTTATTTCGAAGGAAAATCTAAATATTTTTTGTAGAATTTTAGTATGTATCATTATGTAGACACGTAAAACCGTGTAACACGACTAGCAATAACACAGTTTGCCTTCATAATAATGCAATATTTGACTACTTTCGTAACTTTGGCTAAATATGATTATTTTAAAAACAGTTTTCGACCACGTACCTACCCAGTCATGGTCACAATGAATATAATTAAAAATTTGCACCAAATAGACATCAAACCTTGAACTCAATATTTGTAATGTTATACCAAAAGACAACTAGCTTTTCCTATCTCAGTTTTGACCTACGCTAACTGTTGTCTAAGGTTTCACTCGCGTTGGCGTTGCTCTCTTTGATAGTAGAGTGATAGATAATGTAGCTTATAGCCTTCCTCGATAAATTTAAAACTTACTTAATATGAATCTTCCTCGTGTATCCGCTATCGAGTGTTGAAAATTACATTAAAATCCGTTGCGTATTTTATTTCGGGAGAGAGTGCATGCGAGGGCATTCGGATGATATAACAAAACAATCGTTCACTTCATCATCTCATTACAGTAACTGACCCCTAACTAAGCTCGAAGCTTGTATCTAGGGTATCAGAAACTACGCACACACTCATTCACACAGACCGAGACAGACATTTGTGGTTCACACAAATATTCAGCCCGCACGGGAATCGGTCTCGCAACCTTAAGGTGCTGATAGACTTGAATGAGCATTCGTGTGAATGTTACATTACAGAAAATTACGAGAACATTTTATCGAGCATTCTAGCGAGCATTGCTTCGAGCTTTTTGCCGAGACAAGGTTCGGTCATCGTTCATCATCCAAGTCTGACATTGTCGTGAAGAATTTTTTGACGAGCATCGACTAGAGCGTTCTCTAGAATGCTCATGAAAATGTCCAGCAATGAAAAGTTTAGCCCTATGCTTGGCTCTACTCGTTGTTCAGTTCGACAACTATAAAAACAAATGCTCGATATTCTGTTACAAGCTGCTCAAGTTTATCAGCATGGTGACCAGTGTGCCATCTAAGTCGTCAAATAGCACAAAAGTTCAATAAGTACCACCTTCAACCGTTGCTTAACACAAATTAATTCAATATTTACGTTAAATGCATAACTAGTTGGCCGCATAAGGAAAACAAAGTTGTGGATATGTGTGAATAAATTTAAATAAATCAAAACATTTACACCGCTGTGTCTTATGGTCATGCCTTGATTTAATTTAGGTGAACCGGTTTCAAGTGTGTGAGATTTATGAAAAAATATTGGTTTTATGACCTTTTTTGATATTATTTAAGAGATGATAGGTCTCCTACAAATTTATGTTCTCCTGGTACTTTCCTCACTAGTGTCTAATACTTGTATCTATTAAATAAAATCAAATCTGTGTGTCTATCCTGCAGTCCTCCTGTGTTATCATAGTCGTTAACGTGTGATCAGACCTCCTACAAATGTATGTTCTCCTGGTACTTCCTTCTCTAGGGTCTGGTATTTATGTCTATCCTGTGACGTAAAATATTGATTTTATGACCTTTTTTGATATTCTTTGAATTGATAGGTCTCCTACATATGTATATTTGCCTAGTACTTTCCTCTATGGAGTCATGTTAACAGTCGGGACGTTAAGGTGTGAAAAGATCTCTTACTAAGGTATGTTCTCCTGGTACTTTCCTCTTTAGTGAATATGTGACAAATAGACCTCCTACAAATGTATGTTCTCCTGGTACTTTCCTCTCTAGTAAATATGTCACAAACAGACCTCCTACAAATGTAAGTTCTCCTAGTACTTCCTTCTCTAGGGTCAGGTATTTGTGTCTATCCTGTGACGTAAAATATTGATTTTATGACCTTTTTTGATATTCTTTAAGAGTTAATAGGTCTCCTACAAATGTATGTTTGCCTAGTACTTTCCTCTATGGAGTCATGTTAACAGTCGGGACTTTAAGGTGTGAAAAGATCTCTTACTAAGGTATGTTCTCCTGGTACTTTCCTCTCTAGTAAATATGTCACAAACAGACCTTCTACAAATGTATGTTCTCCTGGTACTTTCCTCTTTAGTGAATATGTCACAAACAGACCTCCTACAAATGTATGTTCTCCTAGTACTTCCATCTCTAGGGTCAGGTATTTGTGTCTATCCTGTGACGTAAAATATTGATTTTATGACCTTTTTTGAAATTCTTTAAGAGTTGATAGGTCTCCTACGAATGTATGTTCTCCTAGTATTTTTTCCTAAATTTAATTTGTTTTTCAATGTTCGTGTAAATTAAATAAAACGTATTTGAATGTTTTTTGGTCAACTGATGTTGAGATCTTGTAGAAATCGCGACAATTTTATAGGCACACGTGAAACTTAGAGATTACTCGAAACGGTTTTTAGCCGTAAGGCATTTTGTGAAATCTCGAAATCCAGGGCCAATAAAGGTCAATGAATTTTTGACTGTTAAAAAAACTTGCGCGAAGAGCGCATTATGTTTTTATAACATTCTTCAATTTACAGAAACTAGCGGCCCGCCCCGGCTTCGCACGGGTCCAATTTTCCCCGTTGATTTTCCAGATTATTTACATAAGAACCTTCTACAGAGTATTAGTAAACTACAAAATGAAAAATTGTCAAATCGGTCCAGCCGTTCTCAATTTATAGCGTCAGGAAGGAAAACTCGACTTTCTTTTATTACAGTAGATAAAAAAAAGTATTTTTAAAGATCATGGCTGGCCCTGGATTCCCAGGTATCTTAAGACACTCTTTGGATATTTTGCTTATTAGTTCCTACTGTCATTAAGAAAACGCATTGTATTGCGTACCTCCTTGTCTAGAGAAGACTCCGTATGTTATGTGTGGCACAAATCTCCTGAAAGGTGTATATACTACAAACTTAATGATTTTCCCGCACCCACGGGATCATGTGTTTACCCACTCTAGTTCTCTTCCCCGTGGGCATACCGGGATAAAATATAGCCTATGTTACTCCCTGAAAATAAAACTACCTAATGCTGAAAGATATTTTCAAAACGGTCTCATAGTTTCGGAGCCTATTCGTTACAAACTAACTTTATTTATAACTAGCAGCGCCCCGCGGCTTCACCCGCGTAGTTCCCGTTCCCGAGGGAATTTTGGGATAAAAAGTATCCTATGTGTTATTCTGATGTATAAGCAAGATTATTGTAAAGTTTCATTAAAATCCATTCAGTAGTTTTTGCGTGAAAGAGTAACAAACATCCATACATACAAACTTTCGCCTTTATAATATTAGTAGGATATTAGTATAGACAAGCAGCTCCCCGCGGTTTCACTCGCGTAGTTTTCATTCCCGTGGGCATACCGGGATAAAATATAGCCTATGTTACTCCCTGAAAAGAAAACTACTTAATGCTGAAAGAAAATTTCAAAACGGTCTCATAGTTTCGGAGCCTATTCGTTATAAAAAAACAAACAAATCTTTCCTCTTTATAATTCGAGCGCTATGTCACCTACTACATGGTTCCTAGGTGAATTTTGAAGGCGGTTTTTTTAATAACAGTTTATTATGAATTTATTTACCTACAAAGATAACATCAATGTTTGATTTTAAATGATAATTAATATCAACATGTCCTCAAGTTATTTTGGTTTACAAATTATGTTAATAAGTTACCGATCTTGACATTTTATTTTTATATTCTAGCTTTAGCGGCTTTTTGGTATTTTATTGGTCCCTTAAAAAATTAAGCTTTAGTGTCGTAATTTATACTTTTAATTTAAGGGCTGAATTATTTTTATCTATTTATCGATCTATTTGTTGCAATTACATTGCTACCAAAGAGGTCCCAGGTTCATTTTTAACCCCCGACGCAAAAAGAGGGGTGTTATAAGTTTGACGTGTCTGTGTGTGTGTGTATCTGTCTGTCTGTGGTATCATAGCTCCCGAACGGATGAACCGATTTCAATTTAGTTTTTTTTTGTATTAAAGGGGACTTACGTGCGAGTGTTCTTAGACATGTTTGATGAAAATCGGTTGACCCGTTTAAAAGTTATGGGTTTGAAAGTAATTGTGTTGGGGGGTTTTTTTAATTTTTAATTTAATGTTTTATTAATTGTAAGTATACCTATAATATTTATAAGAATTTGTTTGTTATTTTGGACGCGCTCTCAGAAATTACTGGTTTCAATTCTATAATATTTTTTGAGTAAAAGATAAGTAAACAAGAATAACTTGCTTTGTATTTTTTATTAGATGTATATAAATAAATTTTAGGATAAACAGTATATAAAAAAGAAATATCTAATATATAAAATTCTCGTGTCACAATGTTCGTTCCCGTACTCCTCCGAAACGGCTTGACCGATTCTCAAGAAATTTTGTGAGCATATTCAGTAGGTCTGAGAATCGGCCAACATCTATTTTTCATCCCGAAATTCCCACGGGAACGGGAACTACGCGTGTGAAACCGCGGGGCGCAGCTAGTAAGTTTATATAAAACTAATATAAGATTGGTCTTTTTTTTATTTTAACAGCTAGGAAATTTTAAGCCAAATTGTATCTCGCAAATAGGTCCAGGAACACGCCTACCACGTTTGGTCAACCCTCTACCAAACACCCGGTATACTTTCCTATGTAAATATCCATTCGGAACTTAGGCGGAATAAGTCTACACTAATATTATAAAGAGGAAAGATTTGTTTGTTTGTAACGAATAGGCTCCGAAACTACTGGACCGATTTCAAGAATTCTTTCTCTAATGGAAAGCTAATTTATCAGTGCGTGACATAGGCTATTTTATCCCCGCATCCCCACGGGAACGGGAACTATTTAGCTATAATTTTCCCTCTTTTCTAGATAAATAAATATCCGAATTTTTATTGGGAATAACTCATACGCAACAGAAGTAAATCACATGTTTTTCTCAATACTGTTTAAGTATTTCAACTTATTTGCTTTCCATTAAATAGTACGTTAGGTAATGCAATATAATTACTAAATAAATAGTCCAACACACATAAATTACCTAATGCAATTTAAAAGACAACTTACGCTCAAAATCCGTTAAAAAAAGCACACACAAACACAACACTGACCACACAGCACAATAAAAAAGTAAATTTAGTTTTATATCAACGTAATTTAAATTAAGAACGAATTTGTGTTCGAATTTCGATGTTTTATTTTGAATGTTTGTATTTGGAACACGTCCGTCGCGTTGTAAGGTTGCTCGCGGACTGAACGGTGGTCGGTGCGCGGACGCAGGTGTCTTTATGTCATAGATCAATATTGGACGGGGTTATGCGTGATTGAGTAGTTTTTGTTTGAAGTTTATATATAATTTTTTATTGCGATTTTTTTAATTATCTGATTATATACTGACTGACTGATAGAAATCAATAGCATCGTAAGGACCTGTACTCGTTCGTCCCGATTGTCATAAAAAAAAACCTTTTGATTTATTATCATAGCTTGTAAGCCTAGGTTTGTGCTACAGGTTGTTTTAGAGCAAGACCTGTGCAGGTTAATATTTATTATACCTATGTTCACTAGCTGTATTCCGCGGTTTTACTCGCATGACTTTATTATATATTTTTTTTCTCTAAATTTTTTTTTTTCAATTCGTACCAGTTGTACCTGGGATTAGCGGACAAATTCTTCAGCTTTATAAAATTTAAGTACGAATTATTATAGCGTATAACTTTCCCGAATAAATGTCTAATCTATCCAGCACTTTTTCAACTGAAACCGGTAGTCCCAGAAATAAATAAAAATACATCAATTTAATACTCGTAATATTAGTATTAGATATGTATGAGTATACTAGCAGCGCCCCGCGGTTTTACCCGCTTAGTACCCGCTCCTGTGCGCATGCGTAGCTCGTAGTATCTTACAATCTCGGCACAATTCACCATCGTGTGTTAAAAAATTAAGTTACAGCGCCATCTATTGGCACGATTTGCGACTACAAAAAGTTACAATTAAACATACGATTACTTATACACAATCCCATGGGAGTTTCGGGATAAAAAGTATCCAATGTGTTATTCCTAGTTGTAAGGAACATCTGTACCATTTAATCAAAATCGATACAGTAGTTTTTGCGTGAAAGTGGAACAAACATCCAAACTTTCGCATTTATAATATTAGTAGGATGTGAATTTCTCATTATTCTATGACAAATTTTAAAGTTTTTCCGAACTTTTCCGTTCCATTTAAGTTTACCAAGTATTATCTAATTTGTTTAAAGATAATCCGCCATAAAAGTGGTACCTTTATTGACAGTTTGGGCGAAAAGATAGCCGTGTGTGTTCAGTTTTGTAATATCCGGATTATTCATAACTGTGACAATACTTCGGAATTTCAGGTAATGTTGTGTCATTAGTTTTAGTAGTAATAGCCCAAGGTATAAGTCGCCTAAGATATTAGTGCCTCAACACTCCAAAGCTTTTTTTCAGTTCGAAATTCTAGGCATTATCGATTTCAGCCCAACATGAATAAAAGCAAGGATGAATACCTTAATAATATATCATCGCTCAAGCGAGACGTAACAAGAACTATTCAAAATTTTCAGCTGTATATATATATATACTAGCTGCGCCCCGCGGTTTCACACGCGTAGTTCCCGTTCCCGTTCCCGTAGGAATTTCGGGATGAAAAATAGATGTTGGCCGATTCTCAGACCTACTGAATATGCTCACAAAATTTCATGAGAATCGGTCAAGCCGTTTCGGAGAAGTATGGCAACGAAAACTGTGACACGAGAATTTTATATATTAGATTTATATATCCTTCTTAACCGATTTCGGCCTCAGCGACTGTTTTACTGTAATATCAATTCGAGCTTGGTTGTTCAGCTCGTCGCAGGTGTGCTCGATGGTGACTTGCGTACCCGATTTTAGTAGCAAATGTTCTGCCACATGTCGGACACGTCAACACACCGTTCACAATATTATAAGATATGACCACTGTATAATAGTAGTAGTAAGTAGATAGAAACTATTCAGTTTGTCGACTCGAATGGCAGAGAGTTCTCTATACAAGTATATCAAAAATTGCGGATTTTGTTCGAGGTACTTTGACAGCCAAAAATGTTTATTTTGCTCTCTATGTTTAGCTTCTGAAACCCTTGACAGGTTTGGTTCTTGAGAGCTTAAAGTATTCTTATAAACTAGCAGTCTTCTATCTGCAGTTCAATTATAATCTGGTTAACCAAACGGATAAGATGACTGGTAAAATCGACAATTCGATAAATGGAACTTAAAACCGAACTATTGAGTCACAATCTTTCCTGTGCCGGCGGCCAAAATTGGAAGCTACTATTGTCAGACTCTAATGTCATTTGGATATATTTTCAATAAGCTGACAACCAGAAGATGCGATTACAGTGACGCTGTCACCGGAACAGAATGATTGTGACTATATACTGATATATGTATATACAGTCAGTTAGATGTCAGGTTTAACTGGTGCTGCCAGCGGTTTCATTTATTGTCGTCATTGTTATCGCCACTTTGCATATCAATTCGCAAGCCAAAGTGTCTATATACACATTTTTATATAATAAATTAATCTTAAGGTTATATTATAATTTATAATAATCAACAGCTGAACAAATATTTATAATAAAGTTGTGAACTTGAAAATACTTTTAAATATACTTATCATTTATTAAACATCTCATTAAACATAGTATAAATAAATCATTCACTACATCATCTCATTACAGTAACTGACTTCTAACTAAGATCGGAACTTGTATGTAAGGTATCAGAAACAACTGGAATTTATTAATTACTCAATCACTTTATATCTCCATCAATTGTGGACTGATTTTGAAAATTATTGTTTGTTTGAAAGGGTACCTTCTCTCGAGGTGGTCTCATTGTCACCAAGTAACGATCTGATGAGGAAATCCCATTAAAATCGACGAAAATACTCCATCGTTATGTAAAAAGTCATTTAAAATCTGTTTATTTATGTAAGAAGACAGTTAATCTCAAACTATTTTTTTTTAATTTTCAACTACCTGTGCCCCGCGATTTCGCTCGCGTAGTTCCCGTTCCCGTGGGAATTACGGAATAAAAAATCCAATTCCTTTTCCTCGTTCTTAGCTACCTCCCCACCAATTTTCAGCCAAATCAGTTCAGCCGGTCTTGAGTTATAAATAGTATAACTAACACGACTTTCTTTTATATCTATATATATAAAAATGAAACCCGTTTTCCTTGGTCACGGCATCACACGTGAATGGCTGGACCGATTTCACTAATTCTTTTTTTGTTGTATTTGTTATAATTAGGAGAAGGTTCTTATGTAAAAAAATCTGGATCAACGGGAAAATTGGACCCGTGCGAATCCGGGGCGGGACGCTAGTATTATTATGTTTTTATTTTCTATTTTTACGCGCCAAAATATTTTCGTATTCGTCGACTAATTCATAAAAATATTTTGTATTAAAATTACTTAATAAAGGCATTTCATAATTTATACAATAAGTATTACACATTTTAAAATTATCACGTACATTTAAAGATTATTTTATTATTTCGAGTAATGTTATCTACACTATCTACATGTGATTTTTAAGTTAGGGCTAAAACACAATACTTCGTCTTAGGGTTGATTTTTTCATCGCCAGATAACTTTATTCGAGGAATAATTTTGAAATTTTGTCAGTTCTTTGATACGAAAACTGACAAACGTAAATGTTATTCCTCGAATAGAAGTTATCTGGCGATGGAAAAATCAGCTCATAGTGTGATGCGTCTGAGCCCGAAAACAGTGATTTGCAAGCTGCCATAGAATTTCAATTGTGTCTCTCTTCTTTTATATTATTTTCTCTGAAATTCATGAAGGTTAAACCATTGGGTATAGTTGTACCAAGCGTCAGCTAACTAGGTAATATTATAAAAACAGATGTTGAATAAAATGTAAAAACGCATTTTTAGGTGCTACCTAACCGATTTTTTTTCAGACTTAAAAATAATGAATTTTACATATTGGTTTTTTATGTTTGTTACTTCATTGATGTGTTTTTTTTTTATCAGAAAAGCTTTACTTCTCGAATGGCCCATACATGTTTTTTCCAATTCAGGTCGGTTTTATAAGATGGCGACTTCATCTCGTATGACACCCTCCTTGCGTACTACAGGTATCTGTCTCGCTCCCGCGATACGCTATCTTTCTCTTATAGTAAACACTCTGTTTATTATTGTTAAATAGCCACCCACCCAACTTCGATCAGGTCCAATTTTCGACAATTTTCCTACAAACCTACTGACAAAAAAATAAAATATAAAAAACTAGTAGCTCCCCGCGGTTTCACCCGCGTAGTTCCCGTTCCCGTGGGATTACGGGGATAAAATATAGCCTATGTCACGCACTGATAAATTAGCTTTCCATTAGTGAAAGAATTTTTGAAATCGGTCCAGTAGTTTCGGAGCCTATTCATTACAAACAAACAAATCTTTCCTCTTTATAATATTAGTATAGACAAGCGATTACGGTCCAGCTCACGCGTGCCCAAGGGAAATAAAGATTCATTTTAATAATATAGATAGATATACACTAGCTGTGCCCCCCCTGTAACCTTATCCCGTGGGAATTTTGGGATGAGAAGTCAAAATCCTATGTGTTATTCCTAGGTATGAGGAACATCTGTACCAAATTTCATTAAAATCCTTTCAGTAGTTTTTGCGTGAACGAGGAACAATCATCCACACTCACAAACATTCGGCTTTATAATATAAGTAGGATACTAGCTGTAATCCAGTTTTACTCGCTTCTCTATATGTATAACTCTTTATAAGTCTAAAAAGTTTAATCCAAACTTTCCAGTCACGCACTCAAAGTGGAGGTGTTGGAAAATTCTGCTCGTTTACATATACAAAACATAATTATTATAAGTATTCTGTTATGTATTTACTCGTAAATATGCAATTCCGCAAAAAGACTTTTTAATATGGGTCTTTTATGCGCTCTGTTATATTATAACACTAGAGGCGCCCCGCGGTTTCATCCGCGCAGTTCCCATTCCCGTAGAAATATGGGGATAAAATTATGCTAAAAACCTTCCCACTGAATCAGTCTATCTATTAAAACAGACCGCATCAAAATCCGTTGCGTAGTTTTAAAGATGTAAGCATACATAGGGACAGAGAAAGCGACTTTGTTTTATACTATGTAGTGATACATACCAAAGACTATCACGCGGGATAAAACGGGGCACCGCTATAAAACAATCTGAACCGGCAAACGTCGTTGCCATATACTTTTTTGGTGCAGGACAATAAATAGTTCATCCGTGATCATGGCGCTTGCAACAGCGTCGAAGTATCGGAACCTCGAAATAAATAATATACATGGTAAATATCCCGTTAATCATTATAATTTGAGTACTTACAAACAAATGACGCAACAACATTATAGAAACGCGAGGAACACGAGAAAAATCGGGAAATAGTGTTTATTTCCCGATTGTTCTCGTGCTTACGTATCTATAAGTATAAAATAAAATCTATCACAAACAATAGCCATCATAAACAACACTTTTTATCTATTTAACAACATTATTGTTTTGCGAATCACAAAAGCGTATGCGCGGACGCACGATGACGTCACACGCACATGACAAACAAGATCAAGTGGAACTGCACTTGTCAAAGTCGTTTGGTGCCCGTGACCAAAGGTTTTTGTTCGCAATGCCGGTAACAATATAATGTGTAAGTTTGTGTGTGTGTTGCAGTTTCCCGCTATTGGCAACACTTTAATAATTTTATCCCCATATTCCTACGGGAACGGGAACTACTTGGGTGAAACCGCGGGGTGCCGCTAGTATTGTATACAATGACCTTCCTTGATAAATGTATCTTGAAAAAACAAACTCTTCAGCGTTACAATATGAGTCATATCAGTATACATAGATAATAATGGTGTTGTTGACGACCTCGATGGCAGAGTGGTCACCATGCCGGACTGCCATCCGTAAGGTTTCGATTTTCTTGTTCGATTCCCGTGCGGGGTGAATATTTGTGTGAACCACAAATGTTTGTCTCGGTCTGTGTGTGTGTGAATGAGTGTGTGCGTAGTTTCTGGTACCCTAGATACAAGCTCCAAGCTTAGTTAGGGGTCAGTTACTATATGAGATGATGTAGTGAATTAATATGTTATGTTATGTTGTAAGACATCACTGCAAATTATAAACCTCTCTCACTAATAATATTCTCTACAAGCAGGAATACGCGTAATAAATAAATATATAGGAAAATAATAATTATCAACCAGTACACACCGGTACTAGTTTTTCAAGACAGGCTTTCACAGACTGTGCGTCTGCGCAGGTGATGTAATAAATCATAAAACGAGGTACTTCATAGTTCACTAGCAGCGCTCCGCGGTTTCAACCGCGTATCTCCCGCTCCGGTGGGAAATCAGGGTTAAAATTATGCTAAAAACCTTACTCTTCAATCACTGTATCTATTAAAAAAAATGATTCAAAATCCGTTGCGTAGTTTTAAAGATCTAAGCATACATAGTTTTATCTCTTACTTCATATCAAGTGACAAAGACAAAACATGTGAGAGCTACTCGGAAAGTTACTTGAAGATGGTGAAATAGGCCTTCAAACTAAAGAACTATAGTTTGTAAAATTTAGGATGATCTCTGTGACAGCTGTCAGTGAAATCCTGCCTATAAAGTTCTGAATTTCATAGTACTACAGTCAGTGCATGTTAATGTCATAATTTATGGGCACGTCGGCCTGTTTAGTGATGGGCGATGTATCATCGTGACCACGGACTATAAATTATCGATATTTTAAATAAAACTCTATTTAAAATGAAAGTTTATTTTTATATTATCGTATATTTTAATATCATAAACTTAATTTACATTTGATATTAAATAATAGTGAGTAAATAAAATCCAATTTCTAACATACTCATGTAATATTCCATCAGAAACTGATTCAGATATGGATTGGATGCACCCCTTTAAGAGAATAATTGTTTTTTGTTTTTAAAATATTTGTTTAATTTTTGCACCTAGCGTTTAATCTCAATATAATTTAACATTATCATCTTTAATAGTCAGATACATCGATAATTTCTATTGACATAGATTTAGATTCTGCCAACCCTGTGAACGAAAGTTTGACATAGTCCCAGAGATCATCCTAGATTTTACAAACTATAATTTTTGATTTTGAAATATATATATTTATTATTTGACGGGTAATTACCCGAAAACTAATACATAAGGATGTTAAAAATATCCTCCCAAATATTCAGAAAAACTCTGATCAATACTTTTTTGCCGATGTTAAAATTTGTGATAAAAAATTGTTATTTTTAAAACGATAAAAGTTTTCCTTCCTTTTAATGTGAATTGCTAATGAGTTTTCGTTTTGAATAAAAAGTTTATAACGATATTCTGTGCCGCGGTTTTACCCGCTTGAATCCCAATCCCATGGGAATTTTGGGATAAAACATAGCCTATGTTCTTTCCCATGATTCTGCGGTTCAATCTGTTAGCAGTGTTAGCACCGGTCCTATTGGCCGTAGCGTAAAGTTAATAGCCTATAGCCTTCCTCGATAAATCAGACCGATAGTTCCTGAGATTAGTGCGTTCAACCAAACAAACTCTTCGGCGCCCCGCGGTTTCACCCGCGTAGCCCGTAGGAATATGGGGATAAAATTATGCTAAAAACCTTCCCACTGAATCACTCTATCTATTAAAACAAACCGCATCAAAATCCGTTGCGTAGTTTTAAAGATCTAAGCATACATAGAGACAGAGAAAGCGACTTTGTTTTATACTATGTAGTGATGGTGAAGTATAGATTTGAATGAGTTAATCGTCTTATGTTGCCGACTGTTTTTACCCAGAATAGTCTTGCACGTGGCTGTAACTCGCCTGATGGAAAGCGATGATACAGCCTAAGGGTGTAACCAGACCAATCGATCGATCATCGATACTGTTCGACTATCCAATCGAACGATTGCCGGTCGATGGCACCGGTCGACGTTGATGACAGCTCTATTTCATCAAACGTCGACTATTCCATTCTACCATCGATCGATGCCGTCGATCGATGATCGATCGATTGGTCTGGCAACACCCTAAATGGAGCGTGCTCGCCTAGAAGATACTGATTCACTCGCGACTTAAAAATACCCTAGATTAAGTTAGCTAAGTGTTAAGTAATTAAAAGACAGTTTAGCTATTTCTTTATCGCCGCAAGCCCGTGAAATTCTACTAACACAGTATTTAAACAGTGATTGTGTCATTATTGCATGTCGGTAATTCCGAAGTGGTCCCTTCCTTTGGCTAGCCTTTGTGTGCCAGCGATAAAAGTATTGGTAATCTGTTTGAACGTTAGTAAGTAGGTCTGGCTTTGGTAGAGTTTAAGTTAATAGATTGATTGTAATGGTTTTTTAAATAAGTTTGTTATATCCATATAACGGGGGTACATAATAAAAAAGCGATTTTAGGTTTTGTGTATGTGTTAAAATTGAAACTTGTCCGCCATCTTTGAGTTTCCGCCATTTTGGATTTAGAATGACGTCACTTGCATTGTCATCCAAACAAAACGTGTATGAAACATTCCATCTCAATATCTTGGAGATTGTTTTAAAATTCAATTGTAAGATTTGAACCAAAGAAAATAGCACATGAAATAAATAACAAATTCGTTATAGCTCCTTGTTTTGAGTCTATGTCAATTATTTAATCTTTATTTTCCAATTGTTTCAGATCAACCACTAGGCGACACGAATCGGGAAAACAAAACCTACCCTCACGGCGATACGGTATCACTTAACCCTCCAATCCACCCCACACAATCAGATAGTCTACCTCCAAAAGGCAATGAACCGTGGCCTCAAACCAAAGTCCAAAAAACTAATGATGATTTTGACGTCAATGAGTACATAGCTCGTTTACAGGGAAGTAGATATGTCAGCGCGCCATTACATAGTCATATTAAAGAAGACACAAATGCCAATTTGCAAGCAGAAGAGAATTTAGAAGAAATAAACTTGAATGAATCCGCTCCAGCTGAAGTACAGCAGAGTATTACAGCGGATTTGGCGCAGAACTTCTCTCAGCTGCCAACTGTTTTGCCACACGTGGCCAGTGCGGTGTTTAGCTCGTTCTCAAATATGCTGAATTTGAGGAGTAAGGAGCAGAGTCCTGAGGGAACTAAGGTGCAGGAGAATGTTGATGTGGGAGTACCTTTAATGGGAGTGGAAGAGAATGTGTATAAGGAGTTTGCTCCGCCGCCTATAGAGCCGCCTGTTTTGAGTGGTATGTATTTAATTACTATCTTGATATCTCTGTTTCTATCAATACTTATAATTATACTAGTGGCGTCTCACGGTTTCAACCGAGTGGTTCCCGTTCCCGTGTTCCCGGCAATTATTCGAATTTTTCTCACCTTTTAAACCTTCCCTAGACCTCCACGAACATTTCAAGACCAAGATAAGATGAATCCGTTCAGTCGTTTCGAGTTTTAGCGAGACTAACGAACAGCAATTGATTTTTATATATACACCCCTATTTTGAATTCGAGATACTTAATCATACAGCTAATGTAAACGACGGGTGACAATATAATAGTGAAGTTAGTTTTTTTCTTTTGCTTTTATTTCAAAAGTTATGATAAGTCAAGGTTTTTCAAAATCCCGCCGAATTTTATTGTTATTCTACACCGAACAACAGGCGAACGCTGCGATACACAGCTGAGCGCGGTCATCGACCCGAGCCGTCACAGAATACTTGATAGCTAGTGTGCCGTCTTGTAATACGACATTTCTTTAGTATTTTCTAAAGATAAGTAATCGACTATCATTTTTGATATTTTTATTGGATATAAGGATTCAGTTACTGCTACAGATATTCTGATTTTAATAAGTCCCATCATTTCAAAATAGGGGTGTATAGATGGATAGATAGAAGATAGCTGAAGAGTTTGTTTGATCTAAAGAACTACTGGACCGATTTGAAAAAAACTTACAGTCTATTTATCTAAAAAAGCTATCATATCATTACACTAAGACTATAAAAAACATAGAATACTTTTATCCCGAAATTCCAACAGGAATGACGTGAATGAATACGCGGGGCACCATATAATATTGTCCTCCTTAGGTACTGTCTGTTAGAGTCATGTTTGCAAGAAATTTTTTTTTGGAAAATCCACAAAAAATTTGGACCCGTTCTAAGGCAGTTGAGCGTGGCTATTAGCTATGTATAAATAACTCTCTTTTCCGAACCTTTATCCCATGTCTTTGTATTTGGGGTCGGTTTTCAGTTTAACCAGATTTGGCGGAATGTCAGTATTGTACGTGAAGCGACTGCCATCAGACCTTGACAACCCAAAGGGTTATACGACATATTTTGGTTAAACCAAATGTTAGACTTTTGAGGGCTCTAACTACCCGTAACGATTGTCGATGATGTTAGTATGACAGCCGGGACCGACGGCGTTACGTGCCCTCCTAAAATCTTATAATCTTATATATAAAATTCTCGTGTCACAGTTTTCTTTGCCATACTCCTCCGAAACGGCTTGACCGATTCTCATGAAAATTTGTGACCATATTCAGTAGGTCTGAGAATCGGCCAACATCTATTTTTCATCCCGAAATTCCCACGGGAACGGGAACGGGAACTACGCGTGTAAAAACGCGGCGCAGCTAGTAACTAATAAATGAAAATCGAGAAGTCATTTATTTAGTTATGGCCTCAATGAGGCACTTATGAACGTTAAATGTGAATCTACTAACCAAACATGTTTACTATTACATGTTTAGACTTTACAATCATCACCATTCGTAATTTGCTTATAACTGACTGACTGATCGTAGTCCAACAACAACGTTTGTGCCCAAATTACAATACCCAGAAACACGACAAATGATCTCAGAATCTATTCACTTGTTTATGCAAGTTGTAATTTTGATTACGCATACTGTAAATACGAGACTGATTCTGTTTTCAAAGCTGTTCTTAAACTTTTCTTTTTAACCCCTAACGCAAAAAGAGGGGTGTTGTAAGTTTAACGTGTCTTTAACCCCCGACGCAATAAGAGGGGTGTTATAAGTTTAACGTGTCTGTGTGTGTGTGTGTGTGTGTATCTGTCTGTCTGTGGCATCATAGCTCCCGAACGGATGAGCCGATTTCAATTTAGTTTCTTTTGTATTAAAGGAGACTTACGTGCGAGTGTTCTTAGACATGTTTGATGAAAATCGGTTGACCCGTTTAAAAGTTATGGGGGTTTGAAAGTAATAGTGTTGGGGGTTTTTTTTAATTTTTAATTTAATATGTTTTTAAATATTTGGTTCAATAAATTCTGGAGACATATCACATCGCCATCTCGTCCCAAAATAAGCAAAATTTGTACTTTTGATAGACGACTAGACAAAGTTAGCACTATACTATTGATAGACGGGTAAGCTAGAAAACACGACCAAGAGAACAGACATGTTCTTGCACAAAAAATGATTGTCTTAAGCGGGGGAGCCAAACTTTCGATATACCGGACCTTCCTTGATAAATGGGCTAACTTTTTCAATCCCTACTATCCTACTAATATTATAAATGCGAAAGTTTGTATGTTTGGATGTTTGTGAGTTTAGATGTTTGTTCCACTTTCACGCAAAAACTACTGTATCCATTTTGATTAAATTTGGTACAGATGTTTCTTATAACTAGGAATACACATAGGATACTTTTTATCCCAAAATTCCCATGGGATTGTGTATAAGTAATCGTATGTTTTATTGTAAGTTTTTGTAGTCACAAATCCTACCAATAGATGGCGCTTTTACTTAATTTTTAACACACGATGGTGGATTGTGCCGAGATTGTATGATTCTACGAGCTACGCATTCTCACGGGAGCGGGTACTATGCGGGTAAAACCGCGGGGCGCAGCTAGTATATTATACACCCTTATTTTGAAATTGCGATACCTTATCTCACAGTTAATGTAAATTAGGGTTAACAATATAATAGTCAAGGAAATGTTTATTTTTTGCCTTTATTTAAAAAGTTATGGTAAATCAAAGTTTTTGTTAATTTCGTCAAAAGCTATTCACGTCCTACAATAGCGGAGCGGCAACACCGCGCGAATTGTACAACAGTGGGGCGGCAACACCGCAAATTTACACGAGTTTGTTGATGAACAGCTGTGCTAGCAAGTCATTGAACCGGTATTTACGGCTTTGCTTTATTTTTTAAATTATTAGTTTTTAAAACTATTAAGTTTTACCCGCGTAATTCACACTTCTGCTGATTCCGTAAAAAATATTTGAGAATATCGTATTTGTTTAAAAAATGGGTTTGTAGAACAAACAAACTTTGTATGTACCTACCAACTTCATCAAATCCATAAATAACTAAATACTTTCTTTCTTTCGCAACTACGTATAATAGACTAATTACTATTACTACCACGTTCCTACTAAAACAACCTAGGTACATAGAGCAGCAACGCCGCGCGTTTTGTTCCCGAGCGAGTCGAGCGACTAGCGACGCACATTGCATTTTACCAACACACACCGCAAAGTTCACGCGAGTTCAGCGATGAACAGCTGATGCTAGCAAGAAATCGAACCGGCTTTACCTTTGTTTTTAAAATTGGTTTTCTATTCTACCTAGTTAGCTATTTATTAGTAGGATTATGTTGGAATAATACAAATAAAACATAAAAGATAGGTTCATTAATAAGTAAATACCTACTCACGTACAATTCTACATTTCTAACTTTCTTCATTCTTTACGGGCTTAGAACCGGCTAAATGATGTAGGTATAACTATGGAAGAAATCGGCCGCGGTCGAACACTTTGTAACATAACATTAGGGACTTATGCGAAAATCACCTCCTGGACCACCGTATTGGCTAGGTAGGTATTTACTATTTACAATAATTTGGGTGTGTTTAATTAAGAAGTTAGTATTCATTTTTACTACGATTGATATTACGTACCTAACATGACCTGTTCCGTCATATCGTATCAATAATAGGTAATTGCCTATTTATATTACGATTTGTTACGTAGTGAGGTAAGTACACGTAATAATAATTATTATTAGGTACTAGAATATTAATCGTATTAAAAATAAAAACCTAACTTTTTAAGTACGTAAAAAATACTGTAAGTTAATACTTAGGTAGGTATTATTATTTACCTTTAGTTTTCACCGAAGTTCTAAATGGTTATTGATCCCAGGCCAGGGCCAGGTCGCTAGGAGTCCTAGCCTAGGACTAGCCCTGAAAACAGTCGCATTCCATTTTCCGAATCACACATTAACAACACACAAACACTCACTACATATCCGCGTCTATCCCTGAGTTTTGATACCATACCATGTATGTACTCACGAGAAGTAAATTGATAGGTAAAACTAGTAATTTTAATTAAACATGGCGTTAGATTTGCGTACAACCTCGCGGCACGTGAGCCGTGAACGAACTGGTTGGTGTAGCTGAGCGGCCGCGGCGCTTGCGACGAAGATGGGCGCGGGGGCGGGGGGGCGGTGGAGGCGGGGAGGTCGAGCGACCGGGAATTAAATAATTTTACTTTGTAGTCTGTACCTACGATGATGCCGCGAGCCGCGCGCAGTTAGCAACTATGTAATTAGGTGAACATTATTTAGGTATTACTATGGCTGCCAAATTGATCATCCCCTTTTATTTTATTCTTCGATATATGGGTTCAGTTAATGCTACTGATATCCTCAAATTAATAAGTATCCTAATATCAATATAGGGGTGTATATTATAATATTATAAATGCGAAAGTAACTCTGTCTGTCTGTTACCTTTTCACGGCTAAACTACAGAACCGATTGACTTGAAATTTGGTACAGGGGTAGCTTATGTTCCGGGAAAGAACATAAGCTATGTTTTATCCCGAAATTCCCACGGGATCGGGAACTACGCGGGTGAAACTGCGGGGCACAGCTAGTTCGAACTAAATCTATTCCTGAGATTAGTGCGTTCAACCAAACAAAATCAGTTCTTAATTTTTTTTAATACATCATTGCAAGCTATCCTCCGTACCACTGCGCTATAAGCGCCTCACTTAAAGTAAATGCTGACCTTAAAACGATGGTGTATAAAGGTCACAAACCATCGTGGGAACTAATAACACTGATTACGTAATTAATTATAAGTGTTTTGGACTGACTCATGATAGTTTACGTACATATATGTTTAGATTATCTCTTTCTTTTTGTTTAAATATGTATTTAAGGGGAGACCTTTGCCCAACAGTGGAACAATATAGGTTAACAAAAAAAAATTTATTTACATCGTCAGGAAACCTGCACACACCTGGAAAGAAATTCTAAGGTTGTGTGTGAAGTCGACCAACCCGCACTTGGCCAGCGTGGTTGACTAAGGCCTAAACCAAACGTGATTTATATCGGCATTTTTCGCCAATTCTCAAAATTACATATTTGGAACGCCCACATAAAAAAGTCACCCTGGATAAACGCAAGGAAAATAGGATAGGAAACATCCCCATATTCAATGAATACTCAGAGACTTGACCGAGGAAGTACCAAACTTTCATAGAATTTAAACGTCAAAAAAACAAAGCAATGAGTCAGAACAAATATTGTACCTATTGGAACGATAAAAAATAATTAGACAATGACCTTTATTGACCCTAACAGTGATCGCGTCAAGAAACGGATAAGTGCGAATCGGATTCGAGTACCGAATTCGTTCTGTACAATATTTTGGTTTCATATTTTAACTAGCTGTATCCCGTTTTTACCCGCATAGGTTTATCACCAAGATTGGTTCTGTGGAATAAAAATTCACATTATTTATTGCCTGTATGTATATCCTATGTGTTTTTCCTAGTTATAACGAACAAGTGTCACAATTTTTATCTAAATCGTTTCAGTAGTTTTTGCGTGAAAGAGTCACCCAGCACCCACACAACATCCATCCATTCATCTAAACTTTGGCATATAATTATGTTTGAGTAGGATACCGAATCGTACTTATAATGCCCTGAAAAGTAAACTCTCTGTCTAATTTTTTTTTTAAATAGGTCTTTTAGTTTTCGACTTCGTCCGCGTGGAATAATGACTTCCGGCAGAATTGGGTTTTCTCCTTTTCTCCCCCTTTATTTCCAAAAATCCTCTCTTAGTGGTAGCCTACTCCCCTCAACAAACACACGTACCAAATTCCAGCTCTCTACGACCAGTAGTTTCGGCTGTGCGTTGTCAGTCAGTCAGTCAGTACATCACTCAGTAACGGAAGAGTTTTATATACGTATATAGAAGAAGATAGATTTATAAGATTCAATGCAAACAATCAAATCTTTCCTCTTTATAATATTGATATAAATAATTCCAGTATTTTTCCTCTAACCCAAAAATCCACAAACATTACGCTCAATGATAATAAATTATAATCACACCAATTTTCCAATTTGCCAGAACAATTTCGTTTTTATAACATTTTTATTATGTTTAAGTAATTTTTTTCGTGTTTACAAATTTTTTTTGGAGGAAGGAAATAATTTGGCGTTACAATTTTGTGTAACTACTTATTTTTTAACTAGTTGTTCGGTTGTGGGTTTATTTGCACTATTGTATGATTTTAGGCAGGTTTTTGATTTATTGAATTTATTGAAAAAATTCGACTAAGAAACTATAGTCAAAGTCAAAAATCCTTTATTCAGTTAAGACCTCAATGAGGCACTTATGAACGTCAGAATTGAATCTACCACCGATTCGGAATTACATCAGCCGAGAAGAATCGGCAAGAAACTCGGGCTGGTATTTTTTTTTAAATAAAATTAAATACAAATGTCACTTATAACTAATGTCAACAATAAAAAACATGTCAAAAGTTATATAAAAAAAAACCTATAAATATAGAAGTAAAATAATGACATATATATATATATACTTCAAACTATAAGAAATCTGAGGTTCGTTTCCTGTACGGGGTAACGGAATTAAAATTTTCCCTTTGTCTATAATGTGTATGAATGTGTGTCCGTAGTTTGTATAACCATTTTTTTTACAAGGTTTTATTATTTTCACCTGTCTCGTTGTCTGTAATCAAATCTTGCAAGCCATTTTTCGACCTCTTCTGGTTATCCGATTGAGCTGAAATTTGGCATACTTGTGTAAGCCTCATGACAATGCTATAAAAGCTAAAAAAAAGCTTGTTTTTAAAAAGTTTTTTTAAATTTATTCTTGTTTGATACATTAATTGACTTAATTAATATTAAGCTGGTCTGTAAAAAATATGTTATTAAATGTAATTTCTCAATTGTTTCAGGTCCCAGTAACTACCGGTTACCTGTGAAGAAAAAATACGCACAGATACCGGGATTAAGTAGTGGTGATACTCAAAACGTACCTTTCAACCAGCCAATCACACAATCCGTACCTTCATTCTTCACTCCAGAAACCGTAGCTCATGAAGATAATCACGGAACTGCACAAAATAATGCTAAAGTTAACGTTTTTAATCCAACTGAACTTCAGAGTACAGAAAATAGAAATAATGATGTTGTAACACCACAGATAGGTGCAAACGAAAATCAACCTAAAGTATTAACTATGGATACAGAAAGCAATAAAAATCCGCCTGCACAAGAACAGAATACGCAAATCATTCCACCTCCACCTATGTTTTCGAGTCTGAAAAGAGACAATCAAAGTGCTACAGGAAATTCGATCTTACCGCCGTCTGTAGCAAGGCGCATTTCGGCTAATCAACCTATAATGAAGCAACAGAATTTGCCGCAAACGTTTACTGATAATATATTTGTACCAACACTTGGTAATGAGGAGGATCAAGCTAGTCCTTTTAATATGCAAGCTAACAATGCTACGCAGGCTTTGCCTGCACATCAAATGTTTCCGCCAACAGGCCAATTGCTAATTGGACAAACAGCCCAACATATTGGACAAACAAACCAACCGTCTATAGGACAAACAGCCCAATCGCCAATTGGACAAATAGGCGCACCACCTATTGCACAAGGCCAACCTATTGGACAAAGAACCCAACCGCCAATTGGACAGATAAGTCATCCTCCTATTGGACAAATAGGCCAACCTATTGGGCAAACAAACCAACCACACATGGGACAGATAGGCCATCCTCCTATTGGACAATCGGTTCAACCATTTGGACAAATAGCCCAACCGCCAAAAGGACAAATAGGCCCACCTATTGGTCAAATAGGCCAACCTATTGGACAAACAAGCCATGCGTCAATCGGACAAATAAGCGCACCTATTGGACAAATAGGCCCACCACCTACAGGACAAGCATTTTCTCCATTAAAACCTCCTGTAGCTGAACAAAATACACCACCAACATTTGGACAAATACAAATGCCTTCATCAGAGCGTTCGGCTTTTAAGCCAATAGACTCGATGATGCCAAACCCTGTTGGTTCAATGCCTCCAATGAGCGAAGCTTTTGTACAGCCACCAATGGAGTATAAAGATCCTAGTCAGTCTTCTTTACCACCAACATCTTTTAACGCACCTCCATCTTTAAATCCAGGTGCAAATACAGGTGTTCCGCTATTCTTTACACCAGCTAAAGAAACTGGATTCAAAGGAAATGTCATAGATCCTACTATAGGACCACCAAAGCAAAGTGCTTTTGCATCGAACATTGAAGATCAGAACACTGTACCTTTCTTTACATCACCAGTCTTGCCTCAACCTCCAACTAATCCTTATCAAACATCAGATATACTCCAAGTTTCAGACTCTGCTAATGAACCTACAAGGCCTTTAGTTGAACCGCCAAAAGCTACAAGCAATTCCAATTTCAGAATGGTTAAAAAGCGTCCTCAATATTACTCAGGACCAATAGAAGGCATTGGATCTATTAGCAATAACGTAAAGCCAGTGATACCAACTGCAATGCCTGTAGCAAACGCCTTTCAACCTAACCTTTTTACTCCAGCACAAGTTGTGCCTACAGTCGAAGCGAATTCTAATTTAGAAGGATCTCAAGCTGATATTCAAGCACCACCATCTTACTTTAGCGATTCTGCTAACACACCTTTCGATATTAGTAAGCCTACTCAACAAATAAGTTATGCACAAGACAACAAAACTGCTTTTGATGTAAGCAGACCAGCTACTGAAAAGTATGATCCACCAAAACAGGAATCAGGCTTTGGATTGATAGGTAGTCTAAAATCTAAACTAAGTTCAATTGACATGAATATGATACAGAGTACAGTGTCATCGTTCTTCGATCCAGATTACCATGGATTAGAGAATGCTCAGCAAATTTATTATATTCCAGAAAAAGAGAAGAATTTTGATATTTTCGTTCCGCCTAATGAACAGAATAAGTATAATCAGAGCAATTACCAACAAAATCAACAATCTGGGTATAATTATAATGAGAATTATGAAAATCAATATGGTTATGGACAAAATACTTATGCTCCGCAAAGTTATACAGGCCAAGGACAATATTCAAGCATATCTACAGGATATAATCAAAATTATCCTGAACAAAACATTCCATCTAACGATAATCTTAATACAGAAGAAAACATTAGTTATTTTAATCAAAGTAACCAGAAAAAAACTATTTATCCGTTGAGTAGTCCTTTCTACGACCCGGATGATATTGTGTATCCAAATGATGATGATGATGAAGCAATAAATGCTGCTATTGAAATAGCTACTGATGTTTTAAAAGATACAGTTGATGATAAACAGAGTACAGATAAAGTTAATCCTATACAAGAACCAAAACAGACTGTAAAGCCTATACAACAAGAAACATTTGAATCTTTGACTAATCCAGCTAATTTCTTTGATGTACAACAACAAACTCAGACGGAAAATTTCGGAAATGTTGCGTCTAGCTTTTTCAATCCAAGTCATGAAGTTAAGAGTGACAATGTTGACGTGATTGATAAAATGTCAAATCTTGCTATAAAAAACGATGAAGCAGAAAAACATGACACTCAAGTTTATTCTTCTAATATATTTGGTAATACATCTAAGGCGGAAAACATTAAAGATGATATCAATATATTTGGTAATACATCAAAAACAGACAATGTTAAAGATGATTTAGTATCCTCTGTAACATTGAAGCAAGAAAAGGAAATGATTGAAGAAATAACACCTAAAGAGAGTACTTTAATGGAGTCACTTTCAAAAGCTGATATTCCTATCGTAGGCGTCTCAGCAGTGCCACTATTTGGTCTATCTGCCATTATAGCAGATAAATCAAAAGAAATATCCACTGAGGCTGAACGCACAAACTTTTTAGCATACGACACATATAAAGGCAATCCTAGTAATTTATTTAAAACTGATGCAAATGTGAGTTTCTTTGAAAATCTAGACGCAAGCAAAAATAAAGAGAAAGATCTACACATGCTTAATATTACTGATGTTAAAAATGTATTGCTTATTGAACCACCGCAAGATAACATCAGTACAGTATTAAAAGGCAATTTATTAGATAATTTAGATAATAAATCGAGGGATTCACCTAAGACTGTTGGTGGGCCAGTTACAGCTGATAACGTAAATATGCTCTTCGATAATAGTAAGAGCACGTTCTTTGAACATCTCATACCTACAGAAGACAAAGAAAATAAAGATGCGAAACTTAAAGAATCAGAAAATGATTCGCTTAGTATCTGTGAAACGTGTAGAGAAGTAAATTCACCTGTAGACAAAGACGCAGAAGACGTGACGTCACAATTGATTGAGAACATCAACGCTCCTATACAACTGTCTAACCCTGTAGGTGTACCGTTACAAGATAAAGCTGCAGAATCTTCACAAGATAAGGCAGATGTAAATGATAACCAGCTTAATGAAATCACTAATATTACTGAAGATACTATAGAAATGCTACAAGTACAATCAGCTACGGAACTTTTAGATGACGCTCAAGCTTCAAACATTAAAAACTATGGATGGAACGAAGATTTTACACCCACTAACATGTATAATACTAACGAAGCTGAGGATTATGGATTCCAAATAAATCCAGCGCCAAATCAAGCTCAAAATTTTGACTTCAAAATTGACCCTAATTCAATAGGATTCTTCAGCAATAATTCTTTGTTCTTCGATAACGTGCCAAATAACGCAAGCGATGAAATTAAAGCCGAATACCAAAGTACTCATGAAGATGATATTAGAGAAATGAGTATCCCTTCAGCACCTCCAGCTGAAGAAGATACCAAATCAGATGAAACAGGCGGTCTGGATGTACATTCTATAGAACAAGACGCCAAAAAAGATTTTCCATTGGACGAAGAATTTGTTATAGAGCCGTCTGAAACAGATGACGATAAAATGGAGTTTAGAGAAAGGAAGAAGAGCTCAGAAGACAGTTCGGTCTGCGATACGTTTACTAATAGAGTCGAAAGGTTCCAGAAAGAATCTGAATATGATCAGCATCACAGTTATTGCGCGCCCAAATCTATGGCATCGTACTTCGATACGGGTAACTACGCAGTCGAAACGCATTACAAAAACGCATTCGCTGCGCCAATAGGCAGCAGTAATAGCATGAGAATGCCTCCAGGTTTTGAAGCAGAATACAGAAGAAAAATGAGTGTTATAGCCGCTTTGTCTGATAATAAACCTATTAAAGTACCAGATACAGAAACTCAGACTAAGATTACTGATACTCCTTCTTATTCAAGACCTAATGAAAGAAGTCCTGATATAATGGCAATGTCAGGTCAACAATTGCCGGCTTTCGCTGAAACGTTTGGTGCTAAAGTCAAAGAAGATTTGCTTCCTAAAGAGCAGCTAAAAACACTACCAGACCATATTAATTTCTTCTCTTCAACTGAAGAAACTGCGGAGGAAAAAACGGGAGATTTCAACCGATTAGCTAGTTATTTCTCCCAACCGGCTCCCAAGCCTGATCATTCGAAGTCTTTTTTTGAGTTAAGCCAGAGTCAAAATCATTATCGACACGAAAGTACTAAAAAAAATGACGATTCTTTTAAACAAATTGATGAAAACACACCGTTTTTTGAGTTAGGTACCGGACAAAATACACTAGATGACAATACGCTTAGCAATATAGCAAATTTAATGCAAGATCTAACTTCAATACAGAACTTAGAAATAAAAAATGAAGACACAGTTAAAACAGTCAACTATTTCACTCTAGATTACGATTTTAAACAAGACATAAAACTAAAAAACATGAAAGAATATGTGGATGTTAAAGAAAATACAATTATTAATACTAAAAATGATACAAATAGTGACAATGATATTAATAGCGAATCAGATTATGTAGACGTAACGAACTCTTGTCAATTCTGCACTAATATTTTAAATAGCCAATACAAAGTCAAGCAAGCAGTTAACGAAGATAATAATAGTAAAAGTAGTAGTTTACATGACGATACAACAGGCGTGTATGAGAAAAGTAATTTAAGTAAAAAAATGTCGACTGAGCAAGGTTATAACATTGAAAAGGATTTGGAAGATGGCGTGCAGGTTACACAGGAGGTAAATTATTTTAGAGTATATAGACTAAACTAGATATGCCCCGCGTTTTTTTATAAAATTTACTAGGTAGGATAAAGGATTTTGTTCTTAATATTGACAGCAATGTCTGATGTCTTTGATTTACACGAACACTACACATTGAAATAAAACACTCAGACGGATTTTTGTCGTGGTTGTATTTTGATTTATATTTTCTGGCGTTTCGGATTCTTTTCAGAACCCGTGATGTTGATGTCTGTGATCACGGGTTCTGTAAAGAATCCGAAACGTCAGAAAATGTAAAACAAAATACAACCACGACAAAAATCCGTTTGAGTGTTTTATTTCAAAGCAATGACTGATTTGTATGAAACTTGTAATTTAAAAACGTTATAAAGTAGTTAGTGATATAATTTTCATGCAAATTGGTCCTTCTTTTCACAAAATTTGGGAGGGTAGTGTTATGTCCTATTTTCATAAAAAAAATATACAATAAAAAAAAGTATATCGTAATTCATTTTAATAAGTCTTACTTTTAAATGAAGCTAAGAAACATCAAATCTCAACTTTTCAATCCACTTTTCCATTATAAAGACTATGTTCACTTTACACACTAGTGTGTATCTTTACACGTTAGCCTATATGTATAGGCAAACCATAGTATGTAGGGCTAGTTTTAAATATTATCTCCATAGATGTCGCTAGCGGCTGCTCTAAGACCGCAATAACAAGCGTTCAAGATTTTCGACCAGTCGCCTTGAAGCCACGGTAGCACAATTGGAAAGAGCGGTGATACGGTTCAGCATGGTTCCGGGTTCAAGTCCCGGCTGAAAATCTTGAATGCATTTTTCAAAAATCTTAGTTTTAAATATTTATTTATGCTTCTATACAAAATATATGTACACGGAGGGCAATGCTAGGACAACATTTTCTTCCAGCCAACCGAGGAGTGCAGAAAAATACATTTTCACTTGGCTGTAATTGATAATACAGCCTCAGAAATTTTCGTACAGAAAGCGATGATATAGCCTCATATATGCCTCACATTTCCAGGGTACCACCTCGGAGTATTCCGCCGTGAAACACCACTGGTTCTACCGAGTGGACGTGGAGGACAAGTCTGTGTGGCGCGGGTTTTCACTGACAGACTCCAACGCATTAGAACACGCTTATCGGAAACGTTAGTATTTTTAACATTAGCAATGCCCCGTGGTTTCGCCCGCGTTGTTCCCGCTCCAGTAAGAATGCGGGGATAAAATATAGCCTATGTCACGCACTGATAAATTAGCTTTCCATTAGTGAAAGAATTTCTTAAATCGGTTCAGTAGTTTCGGAGCTTATTCGTTACAAACAAGCGAGTGACCTAGGCTATATGTTATCCCAGTAATCCCACGGGGGAATGGGAACTACGCGAGTAAAACCGCGGGACGCTGCTAGTCGCTAACAAGTATCAAATTAGTGTAGTTAGTTTCAACTTAAGCAAGATACTCATCACAACATAGTATAAAACAAGGTCGCTTTCTCTGTCTCTATGTATGCTTAGATAAAAAACATGGTAAACAATACAATACAAATACATCTTCTTTTAAATCAATAATTCTTTCTTTATTTTTCCAGCGGATCTATCGGACACAACGTTAGTACCGACTGACGGAGGTCGGTATGACGTCAACGTGGTCGGCAGGCTGAGGATAGCGGTGTACTGGAAGGAGAAACCTACCAATGTTAGGAGGTACGTGTGTTTTGATTGTTACGCGTGTTGGTGATGTCAATAATTAGCCATTTCGAATTTAAATAATATTTCTTTAAAAAAAAAACATCTTAGCTGGGACTTGAACCTAGGACCAAGCTGAACCGTAGCATTGGTTTAACCAACTGAGCTTCTTATGCATCATCTCAGCTGTCAAAAATCTTGTGGCTTTGCGGCATGGCAGTGACTACGGACATCTACATCGATGGCAGAGTGGTCACCATGCCGGACTGCCATCCGTAAGGTTGATCGATTCCCGTGCGGGGAGAATATTTGTGTGAACCACAAATTATTAAAATACTTTAAAATACCTAAGCAATAATGTAATCGCTTTATATTTAGTTAAGGGCCTATTTCACGATCTTCAAGTAAAGTTAGTTTTGTCTCTTTCTTACTTTATATCAAGTGACGAAGACAAAATATGTGAGCACTCGGAACGTTACTTGAAGATGGTAAAATAGGCCCTTAGAGAAATTTGATTGGTGATTTCTTATTTACAAAATACTCGACATATTAGCATATCATCAAAATTAGCAAATATTTTTCTTTAGAACCTTTATCTCATTTGTAATTGGGATCGATTTTATTCAAATATAGTAGAACGCCGATTATCCGAATTAATTGAAACCGGGGTCGATTCTGATAATCGGACACAGACTAGTAATAAATAAAAAAAACCCCAACACAATTACTTTCAAACCCCCATAACTTTTAAACGGGTCAACCGATTTTCATCAAACATGTCTAAGAACACTCGCACGTAAAAAAACTGAAATCGGTTCATCCGTTCGGGAGCTATGATGCCACAGACAAACAGATACACACAATTTTACGACAATAATAGAGGTACATGGTAACCCAGGACCGATTCGGATAATTAGCGATTCGGTTAATCGGCGTTCGGTTAATCGGCGTTCTACTGTACACCATATTTGGCGCTCGCTCACGCAATACGCTATGACGATCGATTGTTGCTAATTAGGACGAACGCCTCAGAGGCTGTTATAAGAACTAGACACATTTATTCAGCTCCATTCAGCGTTTGTCCATACAAAACAACGATTTTGTATGGAGACGATTCAGCTGAATGGATGCGTACGCGTCTCCATACAATATCGTTGTTTTGTATGGACTACAGAACTTGGAATACTCTATGGTAAGTATAGAAATGTTATCTACTCTCTGGTTATATCGGAACGCGTGTCGCCAGTTGACAGTCACCAACACATTGACATACTATAACAAAAAATTTTTGCGTGAAAGCGTTACATATATCCATTCCTCCATCCATCCAATCGTTCACGTTTGTGTAAGGAAGTAATATTGTTAACCGAGCGAGATAAGCGAGCAAAGCGACGTTTTTCAGATAAAATAAAATTAAACTTTGACATGGTGTTTTGTCCACTAATTATAACTTTAATTTTAATTTTTCGTACGACGACCTCGATGGCAGAGTGGTCACCATGCCGGACTGCCATCCGTAAGGTTGCGGGTTCGATTCCCGTGCGGGGTGAATATTTGTGTGAACCACTAATGTTTGTCTCGGTCTGGGTGTGTGTGAATGAGTGTGTGCGTAGTTTCTGATACCCTAGATACAAGTTACGAACTTAGGGGTCAGTTACTTGAGATGATGGAGTGAATGATTAAGTTCTAAATCATTCAGTAACTGAATTCAGTCAAGTCAAATAGAATTTAGGAAGATGGATCCTAATTAGCTTTCTAAATCGTAAGAGGTGTGGCTTCTGACTGACTACACTAATTAGAAAGCGATTTAGGACGTCTACCGTCTCGAGCCTCTCGGTAGGATATGAGCTGATGATGATAATGAATTAACATATTTCTTTTAATGTTTCCAGATGCAGTTGGTTCTTCAAAGGCACGACGGACGCCCGATATGTACCTTACACTGAACAAGTGGCTGAAAAACTTGAAGTAAGTGCTTCTGACAATTTATTTTACCTATTAAAAAACACAGTTAATTCATGAATGAAAACTTAAATTAAGGAAGTAGGGATAAAGAACAGTATAATCTAGAAAGAGTCACAAGTCAAAAACTGTTGAGAATAGCTCTCAACAGTTTTTGACTACATATATGGTATACAACTTCAAAGTTAGCGCCAACTTGACGCCACTTGAGGTCATTTTCAAACTGCTATTCATATGTCATCACCTGCTATTAGCGTTATATTGGTGGAACTTGGCCGCTGGACACTTTCAACTTGTGTTTCTTAAGAAATTGTTATAATCTGAACGCATATGCCTTCCGTTCAAAAGGCCCAACGCCTTTCCAAGCCCCGCCACGTAACAATGTGTTTTCCATTTTCGAATTCTTAAGTACGTTAATTTCGACGCTCTTACGGTGAAGGAAAACATCGTGAGGAAACCTGTACACACCTGGGAAGAAATTCTAAGGTTATGTGTGAAGTCGACCAACCCACACTTGGCCAGCGTGGTTGACTAAGGTAGGCTCGAGTCCCTCGGTGGGGACATAAACATGAGCTAATAATATAGCGATAAAATTCTAAGATTGTGTGTGAAGTCGACCAACCGGTGACCTGATCTCCTTAATTCAGGGTAGCCTCGACCTGGTGGAGACATAATGAAGTATATGAGCTGATGATAATAATCTCAAATCCTCTCCCCCCTCCAGGAAGAATACCGTCACGGCGTAACCACCAACGAGTGGCACCGTCGGCTGGTGCTGCCGAACAACGAGATGGTCATCATGCATGGACCCTCCGTTATGGTGCACTTCCTCTCAGGAGGAGCTAGTGATGCCTTTACTTCGCCTACTGTGAGTATACGTAATATAATAAATAAAAAACTATATAAATTCTGTGAGTTTATGAAAAAACCTATTTTTAACCAAGTTTTGTACCACCTAAAACCCATTTTAACCTGGCGAGGCGATGATTTTATTTCGCCTGCTGGAAGTATACGTAATAAATACACCCCTATTTTGAATTTTTCATTTATTAAAAACTATAATTATTATCTGCTTCTGTGAGTCTTTGACCAAAGCTCCAAAACCTATTTTTCTTCCAAAAAGACTCAGATATTGGAGGTACCTATATCCTAACGAGAATCAGTTAATTTAAACATAACCTTTCCAATTCCACCCCTACAACCTAGCCAAACCAAACTTATATCCTAACCAAAACCTACCCTATATCCTACTCCCCACTCACTCTTATCCTACCCAATACCCTATATCCTAATCCTACCTACCTGTATCCTAGATCCTCCTTGGTAAGAAGGTGTACCGCAACACGCCCAAGATCAACGTGGCCAGCGACCAGATGATGTCCATAGACCATGTCGTGTTTATGGTCCATGGCGCCGGAGAGTACAAGCGGAACCTTGATGTTAGTTGTGATTTCTTATATTACTAGCTGCGCCCCGCAGTTTCACACGCGTAGTTCCCGTTCCTGTAGGAATTTCGGGATGAAAAATAGATGTGGGCCGATTCTCAGACCTACTGAATATGCTCACAAAATTTCATGAGAATCGGTCAAGCCGTTTCGGAGGAATATGGCAACGAAAACTGTGACACGAGAATTTTATGTATTAGAAAATAAAGAGGAAAGATTTGTTTGTAACGAATAGGCTCCGAAACTACTGAACCGATTTCAACAATTCTTTCACTAATGGAAAGCTTATTTATCAGCGAGTGACAGAGGCTATATTTTATCCACGTATTCCCACGGGAACGGGAACTACGCGGGTGAAACCGCGGGGCACAGCTAGTAGTAAGTATAAAACAAACTCTAAAAACCTTTCTCTTGAATTACTCTATCTATTACCGAAAACCGCATCAAAATCCGTTGCGTAGTTTTAAAGATCTAACCATACATAGGGACAGAGAAAGCGACTTTGTTTTATACTATGTAGTGATTGTACTTGTATAAGTTCTGATAAACATTGTATTGTATAGTTTTATAAGCAGTTTTCCACAATAAGATGTAAAACGTATGCTATCCAAAAATATTATAAACCAGCTGCGCCCCGCGGTTTTACCCGCGTGAAACCCAATCTCGGGATAAAAAGTATCCTATGTGTAATTCCTAGTTATAAGGAACATCTATATCAAATTTCATCTAGATTGTTCCAGTTTTTGCGTGAAAGAGTTACAAACACTTATCCATTTCTCATAAGCTACCCCTGTACCAAAATTCAAGTCAATCGGTTCAGTAGTTTAGCCGTGAAAAGGTAACAGACAGACAGACAGAGTTACTTTCGCATTTATAATATTAGTAAGGATTTGTTTTTGCCTGTAATTAAATACACATTATTTCAGCCGTCATCCCGTCCACGCGTGGTCCGTCGCGGCTACGAGGAGTCGGAGATAGAAGACCTGACTCCATCGAACATAGAACACCTCCTCCTGCTCTGCCACGGGGTCGGCTCCGCTTGTGACATGAGGTTCCGCAGCTTGGAGGAAGTTGGTACGTTAATACACCACTATTTTGACAAAGTAAAATAGGGTATCTGCCGTAACTGAACATATCGAATGAATAATATCAACAATTATAGTTAATTTATTAAGGCGAGCGAAGCGAAGCCCTTCTAATTCAACAATTTATTGTTAGAAACCAGAAGTGGGGTTGAGTTTTTAAAGACCGAAATATTGAAATAAGATTTAATCACCAACAATAATTTATTAGAACCAATGCCCAATATTATATCTACGAGACACGTCCGTTACATCCAACCGCCAAACGTAAAGTGAGCGCCCCCTTCGCTGCACCGTCCGACTGGTCGTGTATCCTATTTACACTATGCCGCAATGAGCAGAAAACTGAGGAGGGAAGTGGGCAGCGGCATAGTGTAAAGGGTTACTCGTGCTGCTACTCGTCATGCCGCTGCTCCTGCCCGACGCTCCCGCGAGTGTCGGTTTTTCGTGCGGAAGTCAAAGAGCGAAAGAGAACATATACGCTATTTCATTAAGTCCTCACGTACCAAGGGACTGCAGCGGCATGACGAGTAGCAGCACGAGTGACCCCTTTATACTATGTCCTCGCCCACTTCCCTCCTCACTTCCCTGCTCATTGCGGCATAGTTAAATAGAATTCTGCCGCGTATTTTGGGAAATATTTCCGACAGCGCGAGTAGCAGAAGCATAGTGTAAATGGGGTATTGCGCCTTTCACCTTCTGACGTCACGATGACGCGCTGCTAGGCCCCGCCTCCTCGTTTGATATTTCTAACATTATACAGTTTTGTGGTACATTTTACGGAAAAACTATAGAACATATAGATTTTATATAGTTATTTCAATTCATGTCTAGATCACATATTATTTTGTACTTGGAAACGTTGGTAGAGGGAGGCCAAAGAAGGGTTGGATGGAGTGTGTGAAAAACGATATGAATATGAAAGGAGTGAATGAGAGTATGACGAGTGATAGAAGCGAGTGGAAGATGAAAACATATTCCTTAATTGCGTTCCATTTTTAGTCTGGTTTAGCACTAAACCAGGTTTTACAATCAATTTTGAATACTGTCAAAGTGACAGATTTGACTGACAAGGTGTCAAATGCCTACCAGGTTTTGTTAAACCAGACTAAAATGCAACGCAAATAAGGCAGTCAGTGTTCTGTATCGACCCCACTTAAGTGGGACAAAGGCAGGGCTGATGATGATATCAACTGGGAAACCTGTTTTTTATTTCAACATCTTGAAATAAAAAACAGGTTTCCCAGTTGATATCATCATCAGCTCATATAATGTCCCCACCGAGGGGCACGAGCTTGTTTATATGCTGCGGGCAAAAGACAGTGTTTTAAAATCTTGCGAGCCCACACAAAGCCACACTTTTAGCTACTTAATTATTAAAAAATGCACATGAGTTTTTATTGTAGTTTTTGAAACCTGCTAGGCTAGCATGACTTCGAAAACGTGATAGATATAGCAATTTATCAACATCCAGCTGTCAAAATATGATGAAAATACCCGCCACATTTAATTTTTCCACGTAATAAATTTTATGACATTTGGTCATGCTCGCGAAATCGATATAGCTGTTTATCGACATCCAACTGCCAAAATATAATAAATATAGCCGCCATATTTAATTTTATCAAATCGTAGCATGCCATATTCATTTGGTCATGCTCGCGAAATCGATATTATTTCGTGGTGTCTATATCATTTATCACGCACAGTCATGCTAGAGGGGCTGATTGGGATATGAGCTCAATAAAACATAGATTTCATTTTCCTAAAAACGAAATAATATTTCAGTGGAAGACTTCAGGACAACAAGTCTTCAGTTACTGCAATCACATTACAAGAACTCCTACGACAGCGGCATCGTCAACAGGGTTGAGGTACGTCTGTCATCTTATTTACACTTTTAATACCATCTTTAACTTTCAATGTCATCTATACTTCTATACTAATATTATAAAGAAGTAAAGTTTGTGTGTTTGTTAAATTGTAAGGGGTAATCTCGGGATCTACTGAACCGATTTCAGAAATCCTAAAAATAGTGATAGCCTCATCGCTATGAGGACTGGGTCCATATTGGCTCACCTAAAGTTCTTTACCCGAAAATGTTTTTCCTAACTATTTGTAGTCCGAATGATCATTCTTCCTAAAATTTTTCATCCTAAAGTTTTAATTCATACTATTTGTAGTGCTACCGACGATGCTCATAACACTGATGTGTCCGAAAATTTTAATTACTAACATCGTTAATGTAAACATATTTAAACTCCTACTGTTTTTTATCATAACGCTTTTATCCCTAAACATACTTACCATAATATTTTAACTCATGCTCAGAAAGAAACATTTACCAAATGTAATAAAAAATATATGTGGGTAGAAGATGATATTTATAGTTTTAATAATTATTATACGACTCGTTTACGGTTATGCTTATGGCCTGGGAGTTTACCATAACCATAACTAAAGGACCAATTCGGTTCTGGCACTTCGCCGGCCGCAACCGCGGCACGCTCGCTACGCTCGCTCGGCTCGTGCGTTGGGGTCACAGTTCTAACATAACCTAAACCAATAATTAGGAATAGGACCGATTCGTTACTGGAACTTGACTGAATGATTGGAGCAGGACTCTGGTTTTGCTCGCTCGGCTCGTGCGTTATATGTTATACCTACATGTCATGTAAAAACAAAGTTACGAAAAATTTATGTATATAATATTAATTATAATAAATAAAAATAAATCTAAACAAAAAAGATATGACTTTGAATAATAGTATGAACGATGGTTATGTTGAGAAAATATAGGAAAACAAATAAAAGTGTAAAAGATGTTTATTGCTACTGACTTTATGCAGTTGAATGTTTCGGAATTAAAACATTAGTGACAAAGATTTTAGGAGTTGCAATTGTTAGGATAAAAAATGTTAGGAAGAAAATTTTCGGATTTCCAATTATCGGAGTTGAAATTTTAGGTGAACTTTGGCGCACCCATGAGGACTTGCTAAAATAGTTAACACCGTCCCCATATCGTATAAATTAATATTATACCGGCATATAATATTATAATATTTAATATAATATTATTAAATATAACCTCAACGGTTGACTACGGACACATTTCACCAGCAGGTGGTCTATACACTTACATCTTCATCTTTTAAACTTCCACCATCATCTTTACACTTCCACCATCATCTTTACACTTCCACCATCATCTTTACACTTCCACCATCATCTTTACACTTCCATCATCAACTTACACTTCCACCATCATCTTTACACTTTCATCACCATCTTTACACTTCCACCATCATCTATACACTTCCACCATCATCTTTACACTTCCACCATCATCTTTACACTTCCACCATCATCTTTGCACTTCCATCATCAACTTACACTTCCACCATCATCTTTACACTTCCACCATCATCTTTACACTTCCACCATCATCTTTACACTTCCACCATCATCTTTACACTTCCATCATCAACTTACACTTCCACCATCATCTTTACACTTTCATCAACATCTTTACACTTCCACCATCATCTATACACTTCCACCATCATCTTTACACTTTCACCATCATCTTTACACTTTCACCATCATCTTTACACTTCCACCATCATCTTTACACTTCCACCATCATCTTTACCCATCTAACAATAACGTCCCCACTGCAGGTGCTCCCAATATCGTGGCACGCCCAGCTCCACGCGGGCGAGGCGGGCGTGGACGGGCGTCTCGCGCGCGTCACGCTCGACAGCATCCCGCGGCTCCGGGCGTTTACCAATCATACCGTACTGGACGTGCTGTTCTACACCAGTCCTGTGTATCATCAGGTGAGGGAATACTGCTTTGTATTTTTGACGACAGAGTGGTCACCATGCCGGACTGCCATCCGTAAGGTTGCGGGTTAGATTCCCGTGCGGGGTGAAATTTGTGTGAACCGCAAATGTTTGTCTCGGTCTGGCTGTGTGTGAATGAGTGTGTGCATAGTTTCTGATACCCTAGATACAAGTTACGAACTTAGGGGTCAGTTACTGTAATGAGATGATGGAGGGAGTGATTATGTTATGTTATATACGAGAGCCCGACTACAACCGTCGGGCAGCTGCCCACCAGACAATAACACCCGTCTGGTCGGAGGATCCTCCCTTTTCAAATGGGGATTCCCCATCCTCATACTACAATTTCCGGTCGTAATTCACAGAGAATATCGTACGTTGACCTGTAGCTATCTATCTCTGTCGCACCTACGTATATTATAATGCGTCCCGCTCGCACGGATGCAATGGCGAGCGGGACGAATTCTCTGTATATTACAACCGAATTCTTTTACCAGTCTATTAGTTCCCGTGGGAATTTCGGGATGAAAAATAGATGTTGGCCGATTCTCAGACCTACTGAATATGGTCACAAAATTTCATGAGAATCGGTCAAGCCGTTTCGGAGGAGTATGGCAACGAAAACTGTGACACGAGAATTTTATATATTAGATAGAAAAAAAAATTGTTATAATAGGTTTCTTATATCTACAGACTATAATGGATACAGTGTGTTCCGAATTGAACCGCATATACAGCCTGTTCAAGAAACGCAACCCCGATTTTAAGGGCGGCGTCTCACTGGGCGGCCATTCGCTGGGCAGCGTCATATTGTACGATCTATTGTGTAACCAGCCTAAGGTGAGGATATATTTATTTGTATTATTATGCGTTTTGAATATAAAGAATAAGTATATTTTTTATTATTATGATTAACGGGATATTTCAATATCGGAAACTCGAAATAAATACATACATGATAAATATATATAATTTGAAGAATATATTGTTATATGTTATTTAAATGATAAATACGAATACAAAATGTATCAAAAGATCATTATTTATTTTGAGAGAAAATGGTTTCTCGAAATAATAAAGTATCATCATCATTGCGTATGGCATTAATCAATAAATTATTTCTTATTCAACAACCCGGAAAGATCTCCATCTGACCCATTTCTTTCTTTTTTATTATGAAACTAGCTGTGCCCCGCGGTTTCACCCGTGTAGTTCCCGTTCCCGTGGGAATTTCAACCAGAAAATATTCACATCTTTGCTTGTAAATGGTCTTAAATTAGATAGCCCGATAACAAATTTTTAAATTGTTTTTTTTTCAGGCGTCTGCTAAGGGAGGTGCGACCGCTGAAAAGTCCTACCTACCCGGTATAAATTTACCGGATAATATAAAGTATCCGGTTTTGGAGTTTTCACCGGACGCCTTGTACGCTCTGGGAAGTCCCATAGGTAAGGAACGGTTAGACGAAATAATGAATTAAATTAAAATCTATTTCCACCAACCTAACTAATCCTAACTCTGTCTGTCTGTCTGTCTGTCTGTCTGTCTGTTACCTTTTCACGGCTAAACTACTGAACCGTTTGACTTGAAATTTGGTACAGGGGTAGTGTTGAGGTCAGGTGTTGGAATGAAGAAGTAGACTGTAGTTTATGTAGTTTATTCCAGTGAAGTATACAAGTTGAGTTGCACACGGAATTATATAAAATAAAAAATATAAACAAAGTATGCGCGAGCGAGTGAAGTTGATGCGAAGGCGAACGAAGAGAGAGTGTGTAGTGGGGGCGACCGGCGACCGAGGGGCATCCCCCGCGTCCCCCGCGTCCTGCTAACTCGTTGCGTCAGCTGACGGAACAATCAGATGTGTCAACAGGTAGCTTATGGTCCGGGAAAGGACATAGGCTATGTTTTATCCCGAAATTCCCACGGGAACTACGCGGGTGAAACCGCGGGGCACAGCCAGTTATATTATAAAGTTGTACAATCTACAATCTTTACTCTATGTCTGCATACAGATCAATAAAGTTGGAGTGTCTGTTTGTAATATTAAAATAATCGCTGTTTACTACATTCATATGCATATGGAAATACCCGGAACATATAGCAATATTTTATTTACCATTTTTTCCATTATCCCCATTAAATGGCTGAACCAATTTGGTGCGAGTTTAATTAAAGTTATAAATAGTAACTTTTAATCCCAAATTACCACATAATAACTTTTTGCGTGAGTAAAACCGTGGGGCGCCGCTAGTATATAGATAAAACTGGTTTCTGCTATGATCCAGTTATATTTTAAGGTCAGTTAGTGCCTATTTCACGACCTTCAAGTAACGTTACTCAACAAGTAAAGTTAGTTTTGTCTCTTTCTTACTTCATATCAAGTGACAAAGACAAAACATGTGAGTATCTACTCGAAAAGTTACTTGAAGATGGTGAAATAGGCCCTAAGTGTAATGAGGTGATAAATTCATTAAATATCATGTTTTTCCTTCCAGCGATATTCGAATGTATCCGCGGCGTGGAGTCCCTCGGGCTGGACTTCTGTCTGCCGACGTGCAAGAAGTTCTTCAATATATTCCACCCGTACGACCCTATTGCTTACAGGTAAAAAACAATTAAATAAAAAATTTAAAAACCCCCAACACAATTACTTTCAAACCCCCACAAAATCTAAATTGAAATCGGTTCATCCGTTCGGGAGCTATGATGCCACAGACAGACAGATACACACACAGACACGTCAAACTTATAACACTCCTTTTACTTCTCATTATTTCTACACTAATAATAATATTATAAAGAGGAAAGATTTGATTGTTTGTTTGTTACGAATAGGCTCCGATACTACTGAACCGATTTCAAAAATTCTTTCACTGATGGAATACTACATAATCAGCAAGTGCTATATTTTATCCCCGTATTCCCACGGGAACGGAAACTACGCGGGTGAAACCGCGGGGCGCTGCTAGTATATTATAAATGCGAAAGTAATTAACTCTGACTTACTTTTTCACGGCCAAACTACTGAACCGTTTGACTTGAAATTTGGTACAGGGGTAGCTTATGATCTGGGAACGGACATAGGCTAGGCTTTATCGCGAAATTCCTACGGGATCGGGAAGAATGCGGGTCAAACGGCGGGGCAAATCTACCTATAATATAGCCTACTAGATAACATCAAGCTATGATCAATAAGAGGCGAAACAGTAGTAATTAACGCCATTGAAACCGCGAGGCACAAGTTTTAATGTATATTTGTTAATAAATACGATATGACACCTTTACCTTAGTTTTTATATACTTATTTGCTAATACCAGAATCGAACCCCTGATCAACCCCCAGCTACAAGACGTGAAGCCGTACCTGATACCACATCACAAGGGGAGGAAGAGAATGCATTTAGGTATGTACTATATTTATATTGGGTGATTTACATGAAATTACAGTGAAACCTGGTTAAGTGAGACTCCAAGGGACCTGCAATGTCGTTGCACTTATAGAGGTATTCCACTTACCCAGTGTTTCAGATATCCAGGTATAAATTAATATCTGTCTCATTTACAGAGGGTTCCATTGATAGAAGTGATATACGATAAGTGATATAGTGGGTACGATTAGAATGAGTAAACAAACAAAACGATATTATCTCAGTTACAGAGGTTTATACGTATAAAATTCACTCGCTGTCTTAGTTATAGAGGTAACTATGATGATAAATCGAAAGAATAAATCCCAGATATAGAGGTTACCTCATCCCACTAACGGAGGTAATTTAGTGCCAAATTTAGCATGAGTTCCAGTTATGGAGGTTTCTCACTTATCCAGGTCCCACTTAACCAAGTTTCACTGTATTACAAATACAACCCCGGGGTCCTTCATTTGTGGAAAATGTGGTGGCGGCTGTCACTCCCACATAGGACTCTTTAGCCATGAACAGAAATGTTCTACCACAAACTGTTCAATCACCTGACGCCACCTAAATCATCTTACGTAGATGGATGGGACAATGATGATTACAAATACAGTGTAATTTCGCGTTCTTTAAGTAAGAAAAGGAATAGTTAAATTAATGTATCCTAAGGACCTTATATGTTGACAGTATTTCATACTAAAACTGACTGTCAATTTTATTCCTCGAATAAAAGTTATTGTTAAGTCACAATCTTTTCTGTGCCGGCGGCCAAAAGTGGAAGCTCCTATTGTCATTTTGACTCTAATGTCATTTGGATACATTTTCAATAAACTGACAACCAAAAGGTGCGATTACAGCGACGCCGTCACCGGCACAGGAAAGATTGTGACTCAATATCTGGCGATGGAAAAATCAGCCCAAGAAAAAAACGCCCTTTTAAGAAAAAAAACGCTACAAAGTAGTAGTTATTGCCAACCAAAACCCGCCCTTATTCGTACAGAGTTAAAGGACACAATGGCTCGCGTGGGCGCCGACCTAAAGCAGAAGTTAGTCGAGTCCCTACGTACAACCTGGAACAAGTGGAAAGCAACGCCTCCCACTGACGGACAACTTGAAAAGGTAACAATAGGGTAGTTGACTAATAGTTATTTATGGTACACGCGAGGTAAGTTGGTGATTACTTCCGAGGCGCTATTGAGGCCCGAGCCGTCAGGTGAGGGTCTGAAGATAGCCGAGGATAGTAATCATCAATACACGCGTGTACCATACAACGTTTTTCAACACACTTGCGAAGAAACTATCATATTTCGCTAATAAATAAACAGTTTTCCTATTCGCGCGCATCCAACACAACAATGGTGATCGGATCGATTTTTTTGGTATCGAAACTTTTTTAAAATGAAAACAATTTAAGAAAACAATATATAACTCACTAGTGAATAAAACGTATCATTATTCAACTGTTTTTGCACAAATAAGAGCCCCTTTATGAGCAAGTGTGTTGAAAAATAATTAGTCCGTCTTATAGATTTCCAAAAAAACATTGGACACGTATTTTTTTATTTTCCATGTTAACTAATAATTAAGACGATACAGTGCGTCAAAAACTCGTGAAACGTCACAGGTTGCTACAATTTTCACCAACAGTTGACGTTACAAGCCCCCACTCCTAAACTTTAATTGCGTTATAACGAAGTCAGTTTATTAACTTGATGAAACAAAAAAATACGTGTCTATTTTTTTCGAAATCTATCTGACTAATTAGAATTTTATCCCCATATTCCTACGGGAACGGGAACTACGCGGGTGAAACAGCGGGGTGCCGCTAGTATAACACACTGAAATAAAACTCTTTTAAGGCTCTTATGTGGTCACGGATTTTGTAAAGAAACCAAATCGTCAAAAATGTAAAACGAAAATTAAAACGTAATATAAAATGGAAAGTTGATTTACTTGGATTTAAATCCTACAGGCCACTTAACTAATCACTACATAGTATAAAACAAAGTCGCTTTCTCTGTCCCTATGTATGCTTACATCTTTGAAACTACGCAACGGATTTTGATGCGGTTTGTTTTAATAGATAGAGTGATTCAGCGGGAAGGTTTTTATCAATCTAACTGCGTACGCGCTTACGATGACACTTAAAAAAGTGTCATAATTCAAAAAATTAAATTTCGAGAAATTTATAAAAATGACGTACCAATTACAAATATTCTTGTTGTACTACCTATTTCCGGGCATAAAACGTTTGCGTGGTCTAATTTGATGTGTGGCGCCATCTCTGTTGTGTTGCAATTACTAAATGATGAAAGTTTTTTTGGTGGCACTCGAACACTTGGGGTAGAGTCCGATAATTGACATTATTTTATCAGGTAATTAACGGCGCCCCGCGGTTCCACCCGCGTAGTTCCCGTTCCCGTGAGAATGTGGAGATAAAATTATACAAAGAACCTTCCTCTTGAATCACTCTATCTATTAAACCAATCCGCATCAAAATCCGTTGCGTAGTTTTAAAGATCTAAGCATACATAGGGACAGACAGCGACATCGACTTAGTTAAATACTTTGCAGTGATTTGCTTCGGATTGTAAATCTAATAATATACTTAACTAGCGCCCCCAGTTTCACCCGCATAGTTCTCGTTCCCGTGGGAATACGGGGATAAAATAGCCTATGTTACTCAGCCGGGCTAGCATGACTTCGAAAACGCGTTATGATATAGCAATTTATCGACATCCAATTGTCAAAATATGATAAATATAGCTGCCATATTTAATCTTGTCATATCGTAACACGTCATAATTCATTTGGTCATGCTCGCGAAATAGATATTTTTTCGTGGTGTTGATATATTTATAAATAATCACGCACAGTCATGCTAGGCAGGGGTGCATACAACTTTTTCGCGATATCTCGGAAACTATGCGTCCTACAAAAAATCGTAAGGACATCATTTGCAGCAAATCGCTTTCCTATATATTTATCTCGGTCTGGATGTGTGTGTGTGAATGTGTGTCCGTAGTTTCTGATACCCTAGATACAAGTTACGAACTTAGTTAGGGGTCAGTTACTGTAATGAGATGATGGAGGGAGTGATTATGTTATTATGTTTATGTTATTCTTTGATCTATACTTATATTATAAAGAAGTAAAGTTTGTGTTTGTGTATTTGTTAAATTGTAAGGGGTAATGTCGGGATCTACTGAACCGATTTCAAATATTCTTTCACTCATGGAAAGCTAATTTATCAGTGCGTGACATATTTTATCCCAGAATTCACACGAGAACGGGAACTACGCGGGTGAAACCGCGGGGCGCTGCTAGTAATGTATATGGCAGAAAAGCGTTAGTCTAATACCTATCGAATAATCATATTATATCGTTTGTCCAGGTTGTGGAGGAGGAAATGGAGAAAGAACAGCTCTGTGATGAAGACACTAAGGACGATACCAATAATATAGACTTGGTAAGTATATATTATACTAGCTGTCAAAGTCACAGGACAAAAATAGTTATTTGTTATACAAGAGTGCAAAGTTGGTGATTACTTCCGAGGCGCTATTGAAGAGAAGAAGATAGCCGAGGATAGTAATCATCAATACACGCGTGTACCATACAACGATATTCAAAACAATTGCGAAGAAATTCATAATAAAATATCATTTTTCGCTAATAACTAAACAGTTTTTCTATTCGCGCGCATCCAACACAACAATGGTGATCGGCCAAAGACTAAAATAATATACTCATTAAAAAAAACGAATGAATGAATGAATGGAATCGACCATAGACCTACCAAAAGGAAGGCAACATAGTTGAAGTTTGTTTTTAAAATGTACGGACACATTTTTTTTGGTATCGAAACTTTTTTAAAAACAAAGCAATTTAAAAAAAAAACAATCTATAACTTACTAGTGAATAAAACGTGTCATTATTCAACTGTTTTTGCACAAATAAGAGCTCTTTATGAGCAAGTGTATTGAAAAATCTTTATTACCCTCCGGCCACACTATCGCGATAACGCGTACATTTGCGTTGTCGCGACACGTCTGGCCAAAGGATTCGTCCTATCGCGAATCAGTTCCGCGCACTCGAATGCCCTTAAACCATTGACATAATGCCTTAAACTCGCTGTCGGTAAATTGGCGCACAATCAAAGGATTTTGTCGCGACAGTTTCGCACGACAGTGTGGCCGTAGCATTATAGTGCCACAAATTTCTGTCCGCGTCGCTGTAATCGCATCTTTTGGTTGTCATTTAAATAAATACAAGTTATAGTGCCACAATCTTTTCTGTGCCGGCGGCCAAAATTGGAAGCTCCTATTGTCATTGTGACTATAATGTCATTTGGATACATTTTCAATAAACTGACAACCAAAAGATGCGATTACAGCGACGCTGACACCGGAACAGACAAAATTGTGACATTATTAATGCACTTCTTGAGCCCCAAACTACATATATTTTTATTAATTTATATATTGTTTCACCCCCAGACCTCATCCGGCATGCTAGGCCGCCTGAATGACGGTCAGCGAATTGACTACGTATTGCAAGAAGCGCCGCTCGAAATGATTAACGAATACCTGTTTGCTATGAGCAGTCATGTTGGATATTGGTAAGGAATAATGTATTACAAGCTGTGCCCCGCGTGGAACATTATCCCGTGGGAATTTTGGGATAAAACGTAGCCTATATCCTTCCCCGGACCATAAGCTACCCGTGTACCAAATTTCAAGTCAATCGGTTCAGTAGTTTAGCCGTGAAAAGGTAACAGACAGACAGAGTTACTTTCACATTTATAATAAGGGTAGGCCCTCATTTCACCATCGTCAAGTAACGTTCCGAGTATATACTATGTTTTGTCTTTGTCACTTGATATAAAGTAAGAAAGAGACAAAACTAACTTTACTTGGTGAGTAAGTTTACTTGAAGGTCGTGAAATAGGTCCTAATAGTAAGAATTTTGATTTAAATGTATATAGCATCATCCCGCAGCTTTACTTGCCTTAATTACAATTTCATAGATTTTTTTGGGATAAAATCTTATTATTCTCGATGGCAGAGTGGTCACCATGCCGGTCTGCCATCCGTAAAGTTGCGGGTTCGATTCCCGTGCGGGGTGAATATTTGTGTGAACCACAAATGTTTGTCTCGGTCTGGGTGTGTGTGAATGAGTGTGTGCGTAGTTTCTGATACCCTAGATACAAGTTACGGACTTAGTTAGGGGTCAGTTACTGTAATGAGATGATGGAGGGAATGATTATGTTATGTTATATACATAATAAACATATTTCCAGGGAATCTGAAGACACAATGCTGCTGATACTGCGTGAGATTTACTCATCCCTGGGAGTCGAACCTGACTCCACGGTGCCGCAGCAGAGCATGACGGTGCAACGGACATCACGGACGCACAGCCTGGTAACATTTCATTTATTTAATTTAATAGTAAAGTTTTTAAATAAATAAACAAATAAGTGTTTTTAGGGTTCCGTACCTCAAAAGGAAAAAACGGAACCCTTATAGGATCACTTTGTTGTCCGTCTGTCCGTCCGTCCGTCCGTCCGTCCGTCCGTCCGTCTGTCAAGACCCTTTTTCTCAGGAACGCGTGGAGGTATGAAGCTGAAATTTATATCAATTACTCAGGTCTACTGTCCCTTGAAGCTGTGAAAAAATCAAACTTCTAAGCCAACGCAATCAAAAGATACAGCCGTTTATGCCGCAAATTTTCGACACTTGCAAGGGAATCAAAACCTACAGGGTGCTTCCCGTGAACTCAGAATCTTGAAATTTGGTACGAAGCAACGTCTTATAGCATAGATAAAGGAAAAATTACGAAAACCATAAATTTTTAGTTACATCACATAATATTTTTTTTTTTTATAATTTTAACCTTACTACCCATTTCCTCATAAACGCGTAGAGGTATTAAATTGAAATTCATACCAAATACTTAGGTCTATAATACCTTTAAGCTGTAACAAAATCAAACTTCTATGTCAACACAATCAAAAGAAACAGCAATTTAAGCTGCATATTTTGAAACTCGCAAGTACTCGCAAGGGAATCAAAACCTAAAGGGTACTTCCAGTCGACCTAGAATCTTGAAATTTGGCATGAAGCAACGTTTTATAGCACACATAAAGGAAAAATTCCGAAAACCTTAAATTTTTAGTTATGACTCGATTGTCGTAATGAACGAACTTTGTAAACCTTGCAGGTTTGTACGGAACCCTCGGTGCGCGAGTCCGACTCGCACTTGGCCGGTTTTTTTTTCAAACAATTTTAATTAAAAATTTTCGCTACAACTGGTACTTGAATCCGTGATCATGCTAAAGATTGTATTTTGAAAAATACATTTAAAAATTTCCCTCATCAAGTCCCAGCTAATGGAAAATTGTGAATGTATTTTTCAAAAGACTACGTACATATATTTAAAATGTTATTTTGTTTATCCTTATACAAAATTTTGAATTCGTCTTTTTGGGTGTTTTCTGTCAGACAATTTGATTAAATTAAATTAAAAATTTAAAAAACCCCCAACACAATTACTTTCAAACCCCCATAACTTTTAAACGGGTCAACCGATTTTCATCAAACTTATCTAAGAACATTCGCACGTAAGTCCCCTTTAATACAAAAAAAACTAATTTGAAATCAGTTCATCCGTTCGGGAGCTATGATGCCACAGACAGACAGATACACACACAGACACGTCAAACTTATAACACCCCTCTTATTGCGTCGGGGGTTAAAAAAATATTGGTGAAAACTAAATTCTTGTTTTCATTTTTCAGGACGAAGCAATGATTGTGAATGAAAAAGGTGAGTTCCCGCTTTTTTTTAATAATGATTTTAAACCAAAGTTTTTTTTTCTATTATAAAAATACTAGAAGCGCCCCGCTGTTTCACCTGTTTAGTTCCCGTTCCCGTAGGGATATGGGAATAAAATTATGTTAAGAACCTTCCCACTGAATCAATCTATTAAAACAAACCGCATCAAAATCCGTTGCGTAGTTTTAAAGATCTAACCATACATAGGGACGGAGAAAGCGACTTTGTTTTATACTATGTAGTGATTAATAATTAAATATGTATTGTTTTAGAATATCCGTCAACAAGCAAGGGCAGTCTATGAATAAATAAATAAATAGCATAATTTATAAGTATTATGTACATAAATTACTTAGAAATTGATGGCTTAAAGAATTCTATAATATACAGTTTAAAAAATATATATTTACTATAACCTCGCGGTTTTATCCTTGTATATCCCAATTTTGGGATAAAAAGTATCCAAACAAACATTATATACTTAACAAATTATTTACCTTACATTTGACCTTTTATATCCCGATCTCGAAAATTTTGGGATAAAAAGTATCCTATATGTAATTCCTGGTTATAAGGTACATCTGTACCAAATTTCATTAAAATCGGTTCAGTAGTTTTTACGTGAAAGAGGAACAAACATCCACACATCTAAACATCCACACGCACAAACATTCGGCTTTATAATATTATATTAGGAAGTATTTATTTAGACTCTAAAATATGAACATTTTTCTAACTAATTTTTCATGAAAATATTTATTTTTTCTTGGACTCGCTGTTGTTCAATAATATACTGTCAGACTTTGTAATAAGAGCTATTTTTTTAGTACTACAAAACGCATAATTTTAACGAAATTGTGCTAAAGAAAAAATAATTGCTAAAAATATTTTATTAAAATATTGTTAACTTTTTGATTATTTTGTTCAAAATAATATTCTAAGTTATCAAAAAAGAACTTTAAGCCATCAATTTTAATTAAAAAAATAGTAAAATTTATTTTAATAAAAAAAAAAACAATTCACTGATTTGGAAGTTGACTATCAATTACGAGCAACCATCGGCAACTATCGGCAACCATAAGCAACTGTCGGCAACCATTAGCAACTGTCGGCAACCATGAGCAACTGCCAGCAACCACAAGCAACTTTCGGCAACCATAAGCAACTGTCAACGACTATAAGCAACTGTCGCTCATACTAAAATATGTATTTTTTTTAAAGAAATAAAATGAGCTAACGATACCAACATGAAATTGTCAAAATTTGTAGTTTTGTTTCATTTATGTCATCAACTGATATGGCAATATGTATTTTTGAAATTGGTGTTAAAAATAGTATAATAATAATTAGTTTATAAAATATTAAATTGTATAGGTATACATAGGTTTTGATTTGACTATCACTTGTCAGCAACTCAAGCAACTACCAGCAACTGTGAGCAACTGTCAGCAACTTGATGATAGTAAATTAAAATATGATTCAATTATTAAGTTATGAGCAAATTTAAAATATTATTTTTGTTGTTTTACATTATATGTAACACGGAATAAATATGTATGTTTATATATTTTTTGTTTTATTTATTACTAGCTGTTATCCGCGGTTTTATCCGCGTAAAATCCCAATCCCATGGGATCATACTGCATATAAACCTTCCTCTTGAATCACTCTATTTCTGAAAACCGCATTAAAATCCGTTGAGTAGTTTAAAATCTAAGACTACATACATACAGAGGGACAGACAAGACGAGAGACAGGCGATTTAATCGCATTCTCTAAAAAGTGCGATTCGCCGCGAAACCCACTTTTTTATTTATTTTGTCTCGGAAACTACTGGTTCGAAATGTAAATAAAACATGTGTTAGACAGGACAGCCCATTTATCGAGTTAGGTTATATAGGCTAGAACAACACGCTACAACCAATAGGAGTGGACCAGTAATCATTAAATTAAAAATTTAAAAAACCCCCAACACAATGACTTTCAAACCCCCATAACTTTTAAACGGGTCAACCGATTTTCATCGAACATGTCTAAGAACACTCGCACGTAAGTCCCCTTTAATACAAAAATAACTAAATTGAAATCGGTTCATCCGTTCGGGAGCTATGATGCCACAGACAGACAGATACACACACACAGACACGTCAAACTTATAACACCCCTCTTTTTGCGTCGGGGGTTAATAAAGACAAGGCATACCAAAAGCCTTAAAACAGTAGATTAATCCAACAAATATATGTGACAAGGTTACTGAGGTCAGAAGGTATAAATGAGGTCGCTATTAGAAGCACAGCACAGGCACACCATTCGTAACCAATTCCACTATTCGTAGCAATAATCGCTATTCATAGCATCATCCGCTATTCGTAGCATCATCCACTATTCGTAGCATCATCCACTATTCGTAGCATCATCCACTATTCGTAGCATCATCCACTATTCGTAGCATCATCGACTATTCGTAGCATCATCCACTATTCGTAGCATCATCCACTATTCGTAGCATCATCCACTATTCGTAGCATCATCCACTATTCGTAGCATCATCCACTATTTGTAGCATCAGTCGCTATTCGTAGCATTATTCGCTATTCGTAGCATCATCCGCTATTCGTAGCAAAATCTACTATTTGTGCACCTTACGCTCAAGCTGCTCAACTTTCACTCGCTCTACTTGTCTTGTCATAAAAATGACTTTTTATGCAAATAACAAAACGTAGTCTATTATTAAATGTTTTAACTAAATTATTAAAACGCGCGGCGTGTATATGCAACTTCAGACCCTTGGTGAATATCGCCATCTTTTTCCCACGCGTAGTGATCCCATAGCGCTTCGTGCTAGCTGTTCTTCGGCTGATTATTCAGGTGACTTCATTACATACGATACGACGCAAAATTGAGTTTACGTTTCTTTCATTTCATTAATTATCTTACATCATTAAATAAAAATGAATCGTCGTCTTCTCATCACAAATTCCACAGTGCTTAAAAACAAAAGTTTTCAATCAGTGCGTCCTACCAGTGATGACCTACGGTGCCGAGGCGTGGACACTCTGCTGGTCCACCAACTTAAAGTCGCTCAGAGGGCTATGCTCGAAGTTTCTCTGAAAGATCGCATTCGCAACAAAGTGATGAGACAGAGAACCAAAGTCACCGACATAGCTCAAAGAATAAGTTATCTGAAGTGGCAGTGGGCTGGCCACATCTGTAGGAGAACCGATGGCCGTTGGAGCAGACGAGTTTTCGAGTGGAGACCGCATCTCGGCAAACGTAGTGTAGGACGTCCTGTGGCTTGATGGAGCGATGATCTGTGCAGGGTAGCCGGGAGAGAGTGGATGCGACGTGCCGCCGACAGGGCACATTGGCGCTAGTTGGGAGAGGCCTATGTCCAGTAGTGCACAAATGCAGGCTATTGATGTAATTTAGCTACTCATTAAAAAACAAATAACAGTATAATTCATTTAATTGTTAAACAAACGTACAAAGCAGACATTATTTCATGCGTGTTATAGGTACATACGGATTTCGAATCCCTCGACTAGTTTCGGTCACATACGGTGGCCTCGACAGCGTATGTGACCGAAACTAGTCGAGATATTCGACTAAAATTGGTAAGTACCATAAAATAATCAAAAAATATGAATAGATTCAATTTTAGTATCGGTTATGATGCCTTGTTTGTTTAATCGGTATGACCAAAGAGATCATAATGAAACAAAGAAGTGCTAAAAACACAGTAACGAACACGTAAAACATAAGGGTTCCTATATAGTTGTGAACACAAGTCGGACATCCTCGTTTGATGTCCATCTTAGGCTGTTTGTTAGGCATTTTCGACTTTATACTTTTGATAACATTATTCTTGTAAACACAGGTCTCTTTTTCAGACTTTTTAGCCTCTATTTTCGGATATTTCGTAATAAATGAGCCTTCCACATCAATCTTGTACCATGACTTGTATTTTTCTGCTTTCACGACATAATTACTATCCATCAATTTTATTTCGGCACCGAATTTGGAACTAAAATAGAAAACATTTAATTTAATCTAACATTTGCTTTAAGCAATCGTGAATGTAATTTTGGGATTACATTTTACGTTTTTATTTTTACTTTTTGTAATTTTATCTTGAAATTGTCATGAAGTTTTCCTTTAATAGTTGACGTGATAGACGTTTGATAGATATGGTTCTGAGTTTGATAGGCCATATCAATAAGTCATTTTCTTTCAAATTTAATATAGGGTGCAGACCAACCTTTTTTAAACTTTGAATATGCTTAAGCTGGTTTTTCTATCGGTCATTTTCCCAGACCTGACGCCTTCAATACACAAATGCAATTTTCTTATACAGTATGTTTCAAAATAAATTATTTGTTTTATACGAATAGAGAATAATCAGTTTTGAAGTTGATTGAATGAAATGAAGACACGCTGTATTTTTATGTTCCAAAACCAAACAGACATTCACAGACACTATACGTGTGTAAAATGTCTATGTGTTGCTCGCGCCAGCTTTGGAGAAATGACCAATATATTGTAACGCCTGCTAGACGCGCCACTGGGCTGCACACGGTGGGGTCGGTGGGCTGAAATCGGGCTTTCATGGAAAATTTAAATTCCTATGTGTATGAAAGTCGATTTATTTTCATGACTATTCACCCATTTTTTTTTCAGAATGATATTGGTAATTTCTCCAAAGCTGGCGCGAGCAACACATAGACATTTTACACACGTATAGTGTCTGTGAATGTCACTCAAAGTGATGTCGCACGTCACAGTCATCATGACAAGTCAGTCCGTCCCTCTCGCGCGCGGTCAAACTTCTGAGTATGAACGGGACAGTGTTACATGTTTTGGTTTTGGAACTTAAAAATACAGGGTGATTTCATTTCATTTAATCAACTTCAAAACTGGTTATTCTCTATTCGTATAAAACAAAAAAAAAATATTTTGAAACATACTGTATAAGAAAATTGTATTAGTGTATTTGGATGGCGCCAGGTTTGGAGAAATTACCAATAGTCACCCATTTCAAAATGTTTTCAGTAAAATAAGAAAGTGTAACAATAACTACTAACTTTCGCATTTATAATCTTACTAAGAATCCTACTAATATTATAAAGCCGAATGTTTGTGAGTGTGGATGTTTAGATGTGCGGATGTTTGTTCCACTTTCACGCAAAAACTACTGCATGGATTTTAATGAAACTTTACAATAATTTAGCTTATACATAAGAATAACACATAGGATACTTTTTATCCCGAAATTCCCAAGGGATTGGGATTCACGCTGGTAAAACCGCGGGGCACAGCTGGTTTAACTAATAAAACAACAAAATATTAAAAAGACATTTATTCTAAATTAAAACTTATTAAACAAAAAATAAATGCTTCTGAGACCTAAAATCAATGCCAAAATTGTACAAAAAAAATTGTTTTTTCATTAAATACATTTCTTTTTCAAATTCGAATTTCTCATCAATTTACAATTTTTAAAGCATCTATATTATTTTATAGTAAAAATCTTTACTGTGCCGGCGACAGCGTCGCTGTAATCGCATCTTTTGGTTGTCAGTTTATTGAAAATGTATCCAAATGACATTAGAGTCAAAATGACAATAGTAGCTTCCAATTTTGGCCGCCGGCACAGAAAAGATTGTGACTCAATACATTATATTTTGATATTAGCAACACATAATTGTTCAATAATGTTTTAAAATGCTCTAAAGACAAAGAGCGTAGAGCAATTTTCTTAAATAAAAAATAAATCTTAAATCTATGAGTTCATAAGAAAATAATTAGTTATTACTACTAGATGGCGTTAGTAACATTATTTTACGTCAAAGTGACAGATGCCAATGTCATTTTAGGTAACATGTCATTCTTTTTTTCAACACACTTGTTCATAAAGAGGATCTTATTTCACCGCAATTAGGCACATAATTATGCCTGTTACCAAATTTTGACTTTTTCATTGCTATTACTCACTAGTGAGTTATAAGGTGTGGTCCAAGAGCGAGCCCGACTATATTATTCGGTTGAGTTCATTTTCTACTTTTATTATTTTCTTCGCAAGTGTGTTGAACAACGTCGTATGATAAACGTGTGTATTGATGATTACTATCCTCGGCTATCTTCAGACCCTCGCCTGTCGACTCGGGCTACAATAACGCCTCATCGACAATCACCAACTTTACACACTTATACCATAATGTATAATAACTATTAATTTCACAGTTTTTTTAGTTGACAATTTGATGTCAAAATTTTACTACTAACGCCATCTAGTAATCATTAAAACAAACTAAAATAACGGTTCTATATATTTATATACTTTATTATCTACCTGTATAATATGTGCTTTTACATATAATATTTTATTGTATACTGATTTTATACAAAGCAAAAATTATAAGACCCCTATTTTGAATTCGAGATACTTAATCACACAGCTAATGGAAACGACGGGTGACAATATAATAGTGAAGTTAGTTTTTATCTTTTGCTTTTATTTAAAAAGTTATGATAAGTCGAAGTTTTTCAAAATCCCGCCGAATTTTATTGTTATTCTACACCGAACAACCGGCGAACGCTGCGATACACAGCTGAGCGCGGTCATCGACCCGAGCCGTCACAGAATACTTGATAGCTAGTGTGCCGTCTGTTAATACGACATTTATTTAGTATTTTTAAAGATAAGTAATCGACTATCATTTTTCATATTTTTATTGGATATATGGATTCACTTACTGCTACATATATTCTGATTTTAATAAGCCCCGTAATTTCAAAATAGGGGTGTATATTAACTAAAGATAGCTTATATGTTTGGACGCTCAAAAGTATTTTTTTAGGATTTAGGAATACTTAGGTCCTATTTCACCATCTTCAAGTAACGTTTCTTACTCACATGTTTTATCTTTGTCACTTGATATAAAGTAAAGAAAGAGACAAAACTAACTTTACTTGGTGAGTACCTTTACTTGAACGTCATGAAATAGGCCTTTATAATAAAAAACTTAAATTTCCATGCATATTTATTTAAATATTTTCTTTACTGTATATTTAATTAAAATATTTTTTTGCATTATTTCTCTTTAGTTATAAAAACTTCTATGAGAAAAAGTAATTTCATTATAATTATTATTGTTGTTGTTGTTGTCTTGAAAGTTAAAAAATGAAGGTCCAATTTTGATTATGTTTTTACAAAAAGATATTTTTTTGTGCGGTTTGCTGTTAATATATGATTCAATATAATAATCTTATCAATAAAATTAATCATCTGTGTTTAGGACTTATAAAATACGTCACATTTCTTATTATCCTTCCCTTTCATTCATAAAAAGAAAGACAGAGTAGCCTATATTTACTTATTATCAGAATTAAGTCAGTTTGTGTGTTAAATCATGTCATTTCTTTCATTCAAACAATGTTAGAAAAGGATAGAGCACATAAGTTTGACAGATAATATCATTTCAGTGCCACAAATATTTTTGTTCCGGTGACAGCGTCGCTGTAATCGCATCTTTTGGTTGTCAGTTTATTGAAAATGTATCCAAGTGACATTATAGTCACAATGACAATAGTAGCTTCTAAATTTGGCCGCAAGCACAAAAAGGTTCTGGCACAATAATGATTAAAATTTTGGTTGCCACGTCAGATAAATTTGTAACAGATTTTTGACATAAGTATACAACTTTAGCGGCATCTGACATTTGACATTACCTGTCATGTGACGTTTACTGACAGCTGTTTATTCAATAATGAGTGAAGCGCTAGCGTATGACACGGAGGAATCCGACGGATTCATACACTGCGACGACTGAGCGTATTTCAGGAATTTCAGCGACATTTTGGGAGCATTCGGCTGTGACCTTAGCTTTGATATGGCCTGAAAAAAAAAACATTTGGGACGTGAGATTTTAAAAAGATATTCCTGTTTTTCTTTAAAACTACGCACGCACTCATTCATATAAATATTTAGACAGAGATAAACATTTATAAAGCATATAAATAACTAGCTGCGCCCCGCGGTTTTACACGCGTAGTTCCCGTTCCCGTGGGAATTTCGGGATGAAAAATAGATGTTGGCCGATTCTCAGACCTACTGAATATGCTCACAAAATTTCATGAGAATCGGTCAAGCCGTTTCGGAGGAGTATGGCAACGAAAACTGTGACACGAGAATTTTATATATTAGATTACCTCGCACGGGAATCGAACCCGCAACCCTCCGTACTGCAGCACAGCATGATGACCATAGTGAGTGATCACTCAGCCATTTGTGAGCTGTCAATTGTCACTTTGACATTACCTGACAGATTTTATTTGTCAAAAATACCTGACAGTTAATGTCAATTCATTAGGCATATGACGTCACACACTAACAGGGTTTTGTCCTGTCTTATCCCGATAATAAGACACATTTTTTTAAGTCGCGAGTGACTCGGTAACTTCTATGCGAGCACACTCCATTTTAAGGTGCTCCTTCACCGGGAGCATTCGCGTGTAATGTAACGTTACATATTTGAGCATTACATTACAATATACCTCCCTGACTAACGAGCGTTCGCGTGTAATAATTACAAATTACAAGGTGCGCATTGTAATGCTCGGTTCTCCTCCTTCACTGATGTAATGCTCAAATCTGTAACGTTACATTACACGCGAATGCTCCCGGCGAAGGAGCACCTTTAGGCTGTATCATCGCTTTCCATCAGGCGAGTTGCAGTCAAATGCAAGCCTATTCTTAGTTAAAAAACAACTATTAAAGTTACTAACCTGTAACAACACTCCAATGGGATGCCTCCCGCAGATAGTATTGTTGTACTTATTCAGGTACTCCGTGAACGGACGGGGCTCCAAGTTCTCGATGAGATCCATACCCTGGGGATTAGAGGGAATTGTGTTAAATCCCGTGGGAATTACGAGATAAAAAGTAACCTATGTGTTGTTCATAGTTTTAAGATATATCTGTACTAAATTGAGAATAAAGAGTTCATAGTTTTAGACATGACAATTATGACATTTATGAACATGTCTGTTTGTCTAGGTCGGTGTGAATGCGGAGGGGGGCGCCGCCTTTAGTGCGGGCGGTGGTATGCAGTTCTATGCATTTTCACCGCGTTAAAAAAAATGCAGTACCGCTCTAATCCGACACGCCTATTACTGTTCAAGGCACAAAATTCAGAATACTCTATGGCAGCTGACCTCTGGCTCTGACCTTAGTCTGACCTCTGACCTTAGTCTGACCTCTGGCTCTGACCTGAGTGTGACCTCTGGCTCTGACCTTAGTGTGACCTCTGGCTCTGACCTTAGTGTGACCTCTGGCTCTGACCTTAGTGTGACCTCTGGCTCTGACCTTAGTCTGAAATCTGGCTCTGGCTCTGACCTTAGGCTGAACTCAGGCTCTGACCTAAACTGATTTCTGGCTCTGACCTTAGTCTGACCTCTGGCTCTGACCTGACTGACTAACCTGACTGACTGACCTGACTGACTGACCTGACTGACCGACCTGACTGACCGACCTGACTGACTGACTGACCTGACTGACTGACTGACTGACTGACCTGACTGACTGACCTGACTGACCGACCTGACTGACTGACCTGACTGACTGACTGACCTGACTGACTGACTGACCTGACTGACTGACTGACCTGACTGACTGACTGACCTGACTGACTGACTGACCTGACTGACTGACTGACCTGACTGACTGACTGACCTGACTGACTGACTGACCTGACTGACTGACTGACCTGACTGACTGACTGACCTGACTGACTGACTGACTGACTGACCTGACTGACTGACTGACCTGACTGACTGACTGACCTGACTGACTGACTGACCTGACTGACTGACTGACCTGACTGACTGACCTGACTGACTGACCTGACTGACTGACCTGACTGACTGACCTGACTGACTGACCTGACTGACTGACCTGACTGACTGACCTGACTGACTGACCTGACTGACTGACCTGACTGACTGACCTGACTGACTGACCTGACTGACTGACCTGACTGACTGACCTGACTGACTGACCTGACTGACTGACCTGACTGACTGACCTGACTGACTGACCTGACTGACTGACCTGACTGACTGACCTGACTGACTGACCTGACTGACTGACCTGACTGACTGACCTGACTGACTGACCTGACTGACTGACCTGACTGACTGACCTGACTGACTGACCTGACTGACTGACCTGACTGACTGACCTGACTGACTGACCTGACTGACTGACCTGACTGACTGACCTGACTGACTGACCTGACTGACTGACCTGACTGACTGACCTGACTGACTGACCTGACTGACTGACCTGACTGACTGACCTGACTGACTGACCTGACTGACTGACCTGACTGACTGACCTGACTGACTGACCTGACTGACTGACCTGACTGACTGACCTGACTGACTGACCTGACTGACTGACCTGACTGACTGACCTGACTGACTGACCTGACTGACTGACCTGACTGACTGACCTGACTGACTGACCTGACTGACTGACCTGACTGACTGACCTGACTGACTGACCTGACTGGTCCGTTCAGCCGTTTTCGAGTTTTAGCGAGACTAACGAACAGCAACTGCATACCTGTTTGTCGAGCCACTCGATGCTCTGGTAGATGTGCCGCGAGCTGTCCCTCCAGGTGTAGCGGAAGCGGCTCCCCCAGTGGCAGAAGTCCGACGAGATCACGAACAGGTTCTGCGGGTCTGCCAGGTACGGGGCCAGGATTGCGCCGAATCTGGAGATGTGTGGTCAATATAATTTATATTAATAGAGGTTCTTTAAAAAGATTTTTTCAACACACTTGCTCATAAAGGGGCTTTTATTTGTGCAAAAACAGTTGAATAATGACACGTTTTATTCACTAGTGAGTTATAGATTGTTTTTTTAAATTGCTTTCATTTTAAAAACGTTTCGATACCAAAAAAAATGTGTCCATACATTCTAAAAACAACCTCAACTATGTTTCTTTACTTTTGGTAGGTCTATGGTCGATTCCATTCATTCATTCATTCGATTTTTTTTAATAAGTATATTCTTTTAGTTTTTGGCCGATCACCATTGTTGTGTTGCGGGAATAGAAAAACTGTTTATTTATTAGCGAAAAATGATAATTTCTTGCAAATGTGTTGAAAAACGTTGTATAATACACGCGTGTATTGATGATTACTATCCTCGGCTATCTTCAGACCCTCGCCTGACGGCTCGGGCCTCAATAGCGCCTCAGGAGTGATCACCAAGTTACCTCGCTTGTACCATAAATAACTATTATGTTTGAGGCTTGAAATATTTCTTTCGAATGTTGAAGAAATTTCCAAAGGAAGAGTTAGTAATACATTTCGTATAATAATTATCATCATCAGCTCATAAAAGTCCCCACCGAGGGGCTCAAACCTACCCTGATTTAGGGTGATTAGGCCTTAGTCAACCACAGGCCGAGTGCGGGTTGGTCGACTTCACACACAAAATTTTTTATTTAATATGATTTGTCTCCAAGTCTATGGAACCAGTCATTATGTGAGATCCGTCCCCAGAGGAGTTAAACGGGCATTCAAAAAATGCAAAACGATAAATAATTTTGACGACCTCAATTGAAGAGTGGTCACCACGCCGGACTACCTGTAAGGTAGCTTGTTCGATTCCCGTGCGGGGTGAATATTTGTGACAACCACATAATATGTTTATCTCGGTCTGGGTGTGTGAATGAATGTGTGCGTAGTTTCTGATACCCTAGATACAAGTTACGAACTTAGGGGTCAGTTACTGTAATGAGATGATGGAGTGAATGATTATGTTATGTATTAATACTTACTTGGCCTCTCTATCCGGAGACACAGACCCAACTAGGATAGGAATGATTGTGAAACCAGTCTTGTACCTGTAAAGACATTTATTTATTAGGCTAGCGGCGTCTCGCGGTTTCACTCACGTAGTTCCAGTGCCCATGGGAATACGGGGATAAAATATAGCCTGTCACGCACTGATAAATTAGCTTTCCATTAGAGAAAGAATTCTTGAAATTGGTTCAGTAGTTTCGATGCCTATTCGTTACAAACAAATCTTTCCTCTTTATAATATTAGTGTAGACGTTTTAATTCTAATGTATTAGACAGTCGACTATCCTTACTAATATTATAATTCAAAAAAATATAATCCTTTACTCTTCCTTATATATATAAACAATCTGCACGAAGTGGGTCTTGAAGGTCACCTAACCCTGTATGCTGACGACACGTGTCTATTTTATTTTGGTCATTCTATAAGTGACATAATGCAAAATGCTCAAAAAGATCTGGATAAACTATCAGAATGGTTTAATTATAACCTCCTAACTATAAATGCAACCAAATCATGCTACGTCATCTTCGCTGCTAAAAATAAAAACATTGATTCCAATACTAACTTGTTCATCAATAATACCATCTTAGAGAGAAAAGATCATGAGAGGTACCTAGGATTGATTCTTGATAGTAAACTAACTTGGAAAGTTCACATCGAAACTATTACGCCAAAAATTTCTGCCCTGACAGGTGTTCTACGAAATGTCGCTAATTGTATTCCAAATAAAGTACGTGATAACATATATAATTCCTTAGTCAAACCTCATCTGGAGTACTTAATAGAAGTATGGGGCTCTGCAGCACCTACTAACCTTAAGCAGCTACAAATAGCACAAAATAAAGTAATAAAAGTCTTATATCATTATGATTACTTAACTCCGACTAAGGAATTATATACTAAAACTAAATTTTTAAATTTACATCAGACATATAGATTAAAAACTTGCATATTGATACGTAAAATCCTTAACAAAGATATTCAAACCGAAATAACCTTTACTAAAAATAGTCAAATACAAAAAAAACAACTGAGAAATGCCGATAATATTAGCCTACCTTTTCCTAGAACATCCTATGGGTCGCGAAATATAATGTATCAAGGAGCACAATTGTATAATAAATTACCAAGTAATATAAAAACTACTACATCAATGAACATTTACAAAAACCTATTAAAATTGTATGTCTCTGAAATAAAATAAACTTGTTGGTGATTTAGGTTATTTTAATGATAAGTATTGTGATTCTTTTTTTAATTATTTTTTTTTTATCTTTTAGTTCTGCATGCTCACCGTATCTACAATGTAATTAATAATTTAAGTTTTGTCTAATAAGTGAAATTCTGTAATTTCTTTAGACAACAATAAAGATTCTTTAAACCGATAAATGCGAAAGTAACTCTGTCTGTCTGTTACCTTTTCACGGCTAAACTACTGAACCGATTGACTTGAAATTTGGTGCAGGGGTAGTTATGGTCCGGGAAAGAACATAGGATACTTTTTATCCCGAAATTCCCAAGGGAACGGGAACTACGCGGGTGAAACCGCGGGACGCTGCTAGTAGGTAATATCAAAAGCGGTTCACAGCACTTTAATGCAATTTTAATGATTTAGATAAAATTTGGTATAGATGTTTCGCAGCGTTTCGTAGCGCCGTGGTTCCCGTTCCCGTAGGAATACGGGGATAAAATATAGCCTATGGCACGCACTGATAAATTAGCTTTCCATTTGAAATCAGTTCAGTAGTTTCGGAGCCTATTCGTTACAAACAAATCTTTCCTCTTTAGAATATAAGTGTAGATAAATAAACTATACTCACTCCTCCATAACCTTGGCGATGTAAGGGAGGTGCATCTCGATGGAGTGTTCATCCTCGTCTGTCTGCGCGTCCATCCACTCGAACTGACGTGTCGATTCCAACTCCGCGTATACTACAACAAAAATTTCAAATTATTTTTGTTTTAGTTCTTTTAATTCTTGTATTGATTTTTCTTAGAAGAAAATAAATATTGTAACATTTTATTTTATACGTTAATAAAATCTTATCTCTTAATTTTTAGGAGAATTTCAACTTATTACTCAGCCCTGAAAAAATGTTAAAATAATAATGATTCTGAAAAAAATGTGTCGGTCTGTGTCAGTTAATGGTCATTTGACTATATTGAACCACAATCTTTTCTGTGCCGGTGCCAGCGTCGCTGTAATCGCATCTTTTGGTTGTCTGTTTATTGAAAATGTATCCCAATGACATTAGAGTCACAATGACAATAGGAGTTTCCAATTTTGGCCGCCGGCACAGAAAAGTCTGTGGCACTATATACCAAACGTCATTCTCGAAATGACAGTATTAGTTCCAATTATTGCCGCCATGTCAGATCAGTTTGTGGCACTATAATGTAGTGATGGAGGGATTAATTTATTATATTAGTTAAAGGACAAGGGTATTAAAACTTACTCTGTTTATCTATGGTCAGATCATACAATGGTGTCTTATATTTGTCCATAGACGAGAGAGCACAGCCACCCAGACGGACGTGATGAGACGGACCTAAGATGAATATGCGTTTCCTGAAAAAAAAAACAATATAAGTTATTTATTGTGATTAGTGAGGAAGTATAGATAGACGTAACTGAATAAATTACGATAATGATTATAATAAATTGCGGGTTCGATTCCCGTGCGGGGTGAATATTTGTGTGAACCACAAATGTTTGTCTCGGTCTGGGTGTGTGTGAATGATTGTGTGCGTAGTTTCTGATACCCTAGATACAAGTTTCGAGCTTAGTTAGGGGTCAGTTACTGTAATGAGATGATGGAGTGAATGATTATGTTATAAAAAAAAATATGATAACATTTGATGCATTTTTTTATTGATATGCACGGTTTTTTGTTTTTTCATAAAAAACCTCTGATTTAGATCTTAATTAAGTGCTTTCTTTCTTTCAGATAAAAACCTGCAATTCTACAGATGACAGATTCGATTCCTACCTCAGTTTAGTGCGTACAAATGGAAAGGGAATTGCGACTTTTTGTTTTTACCCCCGACGCAAAAAGAGGGGTGTTATAGTTTGACGTGTCTGTGTGTGTATCTGTCTGTCTGTGGCATCATAGCTCCCGAACGGATGAACCGATTCCAATTTAGTTGTTGACCCGTTTAAAAGTTATGGGGGTTTGAAAGTAATTATGTTGGGAGTTTTTTAAATTTAATGTTTTTGAAATAAATATTTGAATAATCATTTGTTTCAGTTTATACTTACACAACCACAGGACTGACTTGTCGGTAAGCGAACGCCGCGCAGGCGCCGCAATACGAATACCCTGCGTGCCTGGAAATTAGATAAAAACAATATTTTTAATTTTTAGATCAAATTATGCTGTTCGAAATATCGGAAACTCGAAACAAATAATATACATGGTAAATATACCGTTAATTATAATAATATGAGTGCTAATAACCATGATAACTATAAAAACTATAATTGTTACATGTCTTTTTTTTTCAATTATTTAAATTTTTATTTTATTTACATTTTAAACCAAATTCAACAACATAAAATAATTGAAACCACTAAAAATATTTGAAAAGCCTTCATAAAAAACGAACTTATTAAAAAAAAGGTTTTTAGTTGATACCCTGGCCGCCATTTTTGGAATTCCACCATATTAGATTGAGAACGACGTCACAATATATTTTTTCGTCGTTACTTCCAGAATAATACCGTTAATATTTTAATTGGGTATTTTTGTGGTCAAAATCTATTAATTTGTACTTACGGCGCGATAATAGCCCTGGCAGGTCCATGAGTGAGATCTGCTTTCGACAGCCATAAGTCCAGCTGCCGCGATAGCTCACTGCCTGTAAAGAGGTTAAAATGCCATTAGCTGTGCCCCGCGTAGTTCCCGCTCCCTTGATAAAATTATGCTAAAAACGTTCCCACTGAATCACTCTATCTATTAAAACAAACCGCATCAAAATCCGTTGCGTAGTTTTAAAGATGTAACCATACATAGGGACAGAGAAAGCGACTGTTTTATACTATGTAGTGATACATAAGATCACACTGTTGGGTAAAAGATGTTACTTATGGCTTATAAGCAATTCCCTTTATTTCTTACTAGCGGCGTACCGCGGTTTCACCCGCGTAGTTCCCGTTCCCGCAGGAATATGGGAATAGAATGATGCTAAAAACCTTCCCACTGAATCACTCTATCTATTAAAACAAACCGCATCAAAATCCGTTGCGTAGTTTTAAAGATGTAACCATACATAGGGACAGAGAAAGCGACTGTTTTATACTATGTAGTGATACATAAGATCACACTGTTGGGTAAAAGATGTTACTTATGGCTTATAAGCAATTCCCTTTATTTCTTACTAGCGGCGTACCGCGGTTTCACCCGCGTAGTTCCCGTTCCCGCAGGAATATGGGAATAGAATGATGCTAAAAACCTTCCCACTGAATCACTCTATCTATTAAAACAAACCGCATCAAAATCCGTTGCGTAGTTTTAAAGATCTAAGCATACATAGGGACAGAGAAAGCGACTGTTTTATACTATGTAGTGATGTGTCATTTAATTGCGAAAATCAAATGGTTTAAGTAATACTCCTCGTCAAGAAACTGTATTGTTAGTGACCCAGTTTAGTTTTTATCAAAATCAACTTGAGACACATTTTATCTTCCAGAAAATAATAAACATGTTCTCTGCCCAAGACTTGAACCAGGGACCTCAGAATTGTACAGTCTCGGAATGAAAAGGTTCGTCAATTTTCAAATTGATTCGTATAATGTGTCGCGAAAACATATTACCTTTTGAAACTATGGTACAGAAAATACTCCGATTAGGGAAAATAATGTTCTACTCCTTGATAATAAAGTTCAAAATTATTCAGATCAATGTTGTTTGACTGAATAAATATCTTGTCAACAAAATTTTTGATAAACTAAAACCTTCTTGTTGGTTCAATCTGCCATTAATATTTCCGATACTAACTATTGTCAATCGGTCAATGTCATCATTGCAAAATATCATAGAGGTTTTTATATGCCGCGCGCACATGGCAGTGTTTAAAAAAGGATAGAAAAATCAAGCAAAACCTTATTCAATAGCAAACGTCATTCTATTTATTTAAATGTTAGCATCACTGTTTCTTACACTTGTTCGTTTCTTGCAATACTAGTGCAAGTGAAATCCGACTCTAAGGTGACGAACCTTTTCATTCCGTGACTGTACATAACACTATTATGACAGTGGCATTATCTGTACCTGCTAGGCTAGCATGACTTCGAAAACGCGATAGATACAGCGATTTATTGATATCCAACTGACAAAATTTGATAAAAATGCCCGCCATATTTAATTTTACCACATGATTAATTTTATGACATTTGGTCATGCTCGCGAAATCGATATAGCTATTTATTGACATCCAACTGTCAAAATATAATAAATATAGCCGCCATATTTAATTTTATCAAATCGTACTACGCCATATTCATTTGGTCATGCTCGCGAAATCGATATTATTTCGTGGTGTCTATATCATTTATCACGCACAGTCATGCTAGGCAGGCTGAATGTCATTTGCATATTGAACTTCCGAATTAATACTTTCTCCTGACTTAATTTAGAACTTATATTAATAATAAAACAAAGGTCCAATCTGAAGTTAATTTATTATTTATTTTAATAAACACTTTTAATAAAATGATACATATTAAATATACAAAAAAAAAATACTGTTCCCAATTATTAAACAATTATTTATATATTGTACTTTAGAAAGGAAACAGGTTTAACATAACATAATCATTCACTACATCATCTCATTACAGTAACTGACCCCTAAGTTCGTAACTTGTATCTAGGGTATCAGAAACTACGCACACACTCATTCACACACACCGACCGAGATAAACATTTGTGGTTCACACAAATATAGTATATATGTATCTAAATATAATATAATTAATCATCATCATTGTCGATCATACGAGCAATCTTTTCAGACGCTTCTTTCATCAAACGCTCACCAAAATTAGGAAATTTAGTTTCAAATTCAGACCTTAGACTTTCTAGGTCAAACCTATTTTTTTCTAGCTCGTCTAAATCTAGCTTAGTCTTGCTATATTCTTCAAATTTAGAAGCGTCTAAATTAGAATGTTTTTTAATCTGTTCCAAGCCCTCTATGGCGTCGTTGACAGCATCTAGTAGTTGTTTATGGCCGCTTTCCTTGTTATATCCGAAGTCTATGTTTTTTGTTTCTAATTTGTCAAGACATACTTGTTCCATATTTGAAAGGTTGTGGAGTAAATCTTTGCTGTTGGATTTGTCTGTGGTTTCGTAGAAATTGGCGCAATCTCTGCTTTTTAGGTCTATAAGTCTGAAAGAGAGGAATTTAGAAATTAGTATTTTTTTTGGTAACAATTATTAACTTGCAATAAGCTACAAATACGTGAAAATGTATTGGAACATTACTTAAGAATAGGGATGTTGACTAAAAAAATCTAATTAGTCCCTCAGGTAGATTTCGCTAAAATATTGGACACATATTTTCTCTTTTTTGATACAAACAAATAATTAAAACAATATAGTGCATAGAAAACTCGTGTGACGTCACAGCTACATATTTTATTTTACCAAGAATTATCGTCACAAGCCCCCACTCCTGAACATTAATATGTTATAACTAAAGGTATAAATTGGTGGCCGACCGCAGACCACACGAAGCCGACCACACGAAGCCGCGCCACTACTGGTTTGTATGAATCTCTATGAAATAACATTCGAAGTGGGCTTCATGAAGCTAGCTTCGCGTCGCCGAGCAGCAGATGTGAGTGTCGCCCGACCGCGGATCAGTAGTGAAGCTGACCATAGATATATATATATCAGACCATAGATTAAATCAGCGGTCCCACCGCAGGTGAGAGAGCGATGAACTATCTCCGAGTTTCTCGCCCAAGAAAAGAACAGTGATGACAAGGAATGTACATTCCATATAAACGAAAGATTAAATTAAATTTAATTAATTTTAGAAAATTTTAATTGAATAGAATTGGAGAATAATTGTTAATTGAAGAAACAGTAAACTAATTACTCAATATTTTCATTTTCAAGAACATTTTATCCGTAAACGAAACCTTTTTTGAATTGAATTTTGATCGAACGTTGTCTCAGTTGTCTGACAGACTCATGTCATGTCTGACTATTTTATTCGCTCGACGTTATATTTATTTTTTTATTTTCGTACAATTTTAAATAGTAAAAACACGGATACGTAGAAAAGTAGCAATTGTTGATTTTGTACCGTTGCGTTGCGTTTGTACCAACACACAAGACGTCGTGTCGCAACAACTGCCTCAATGTTCGGCTGAATAATCACTACTATTAACAAAAGCGAGTGCGAAACGAACAGATACACCGACCCCCGTGCCAACTGCGCCCTCTTCTGCTACACGTGCCCCTTAGCAGAAGAGTTACGCGCAGGTATCCCGCCAGCCGCTCCGCAAACCAAGCAACCAACAAGCCTCATCTGGTGCGTACTATCCAGGTTAAGAGCGTAGCTGCACCTAAGAAACAGCAAGTAGCAGTAAGTGCAGCAGAGAAAGTCGATGTGGATGGCTTCACCCTGGTAGAGAGGAAACTTCGACCGAATCCGTCCCGTAACCGACGTGGTACCGCCCCTTCTACAGTAACAGAGGTCACTCTACGTGTTGTGGAGATGGAGCCCACCGTATCGGTTACTTCAAGTACCTACGAACGAAGTACAGGGACATGTTATTCATATTATTACATGTGCGCGTGGTTTGGAAGACTGTGTGCTTAAAACAAATAGGTTTACAGAAAGTTAACATTAAAAAATATGCTTTGTTAATAAATTATTTGTGTTAGTTGATTTAAAATTAAAAATATTTGTGTGAAAATCTTTTGCAGTTTTTATTTACTATACTTATATATTAAACACAACGAACGCTATGCTATCTATGCCTTGCTTATTATACCTATAATATTCCTTGAGAATCGATGATTTCAGAAATATCTACATACATTTTTCACCTAGATAGATGTGTATTATAAGATTTACGAGTGAAATTTCTTGTAATTACATAATATGTGCATCTCTTTTGTTTACACGGAATGTATGTTCACTGTCTTTTTCTTGGGCGAGAAACTCGCCGATAGTTCATCGCTCACTCAACGTCAGACATCTTATTACACGAAGCACCCATAACTTAGAGTAGAAAGCCAAACGGAGCGAAAACTGGGAGGCCTTCCCCTCTGTCAAAGGTTTAAGAATGCAGAATGCCCATGGGCTTATGGTTTTATAAAAACTAATCGCCTCGCGTTCCGCGCATGTTCCGCGTCATTCAGCAAATGACAGTGCGCGTCGAATGATACCCAATAAAAATGCCAAAGATTCCGCGTCAGCTCGTTTTGGTTAACACAAGTGTCAGTGGGATTATTTAAATATTTTAAGTGTTTTCTTCAATTCTAAGTGTAATCACCTTGCAGAATTATAATTATATACTACTAACAAATTATCTACTAACACCAGATCCATCGGTAAGTCTCTATCATGGATATAATACCTCCTGATCCACCAGACCCTCCAGATCCTTTCCCCGCCATTTCTCAACAGGGTAATCACAACAAAAGACATATGGAAATTGACGATGGACCTATATCTACAAAAAAATCCATAACTAACCCCAACCTAGCTTCTGCTTCAATCCAAACAGTCTATATTCACCCAACCATGGTTATTGGACTGAAAGCTTACAGTGGAAACGATTCTGGACCATTTATTGTTAACGTGTCGCGCTCCGAACCTGATCCTTCAGCCGGAGCAACCATCAGACCCATTAAATTTGGACAATTTTTAGTTCAAAACAAAATTGAAAATGTTTGCACTGACGGTATCAAAAAATTGGGAAGGAACAAATTATCAGTCCAATTTCGTTCAGCTGAGGATGCCAACAAGTTTTTGGATAACCCCATCTTAGTGCAAAATAAATATGAGGTTACCATTCCCTCATATAATATATCAAGAATGGGTGTAGTTAGGAATGTTCCCCTGGATCTATCAATGGAAGCTTTTGTAGAATCCCTTATACTACCTCCTGGGTGTGGTTACGTTTTAAAAGCTCGTAGGATTAATCGGAAAAAACAAGATGAAGGCAAAACTGAGTGGGTTCCTACACAAACAGTGGTGTTAACCTTTCAGGGTCAGACTCTCCCAGACCGTGTATACTTGTTTTACACATCCATGCCTGTTGAGTTATACACATACCCAACAATACAGTGTAACAATTGCTGCCGCTTTGGCCACATCCGTTCACAGTGCAGATCAAAGCCCCGCTGCTTTAGATGTGCTCAGCCACATACAGGGGATAGCTGTGATATTTCAGAAATTAATTCTACTTGTTTATATTGCTCAGGTAATCACTTTGCTACTAATAAAAACTGTCCAGAACAAGGGAGACAAAAATCAATTAAGATGTTGATGTCTAAAGAATCTATCTCTTATGAAGAGGCATCTACATATTTCCCAAAAGTAGTAAGATCTTATGCCGAGATTGCTTCCCATAAAACTAATACCCATTCTTTCACCTCCCAGCCTAATTCATCATTTTCCCAAATCCCAAATTCTTCATCTCATTCATACAAAAAAACTGTGTTCCTCAAACCTAAATCTAGAACTCCTCTGAGCCAATCCTACGATAAGGTGGCCCATCATACAATTATTGCCCCAGAAAAGTCCTCTCAACCAAACGGCTGTGCCCTAAATAATCCTTTTGTATTAGATCCCCAAAATGATAACTTAATTGAATTATTATTAACAACGTTACTCTCGTTACTTTCTCAAAATAAATTTTCCTTACCGTCCCACGTTGCCCATAAACTTTTACAAATTATTGAAACTATCAAAGATGGCTCCAATAACCACAATTCAGTGGAATAGTGGTAGTATCCGGGCAAAGAAACATGAATTAATTTATTTAATTAATAAATATTTACCTTCAGTCTTGGCTATTGCAGAGACATGGTTGGTTCCGGGATCCTCTTTCCGGATCCCGGGTTATGCCTGTCTACGTGATGACCGAGCTGATGGGTATGCAGGAAGTGCCCTCATTATTAAGAGAACTATTCCTTATTCCCAAATTTCCCTCCCTACCCATTCCCCCCTCATTAACATAGTTGCCGCCAGAGTCATGGACATTTCATTTATTTCAATATACATTCCGCACCCTAATTCTTCCCTTATTCCTGACATTCTTCTCCTCCTATCTTCAGTTCCTGATCCTGTGGTTGTGCTGGGAGACTTTAATGCCCATCACCGCTCTTGGGGCTCGCACCACAATGACATGTTCGGTCTTTCTCTCCTGGAGGTTTTTGATGAAAGGAACCTTTGTGTTATCAATGACGGTTCACCCACTCGACGTACACGTCCTTCTCAAAACCCAAGAAGTGCCGTTGATTTATCCATATGTTCTCCATCTTTGGCTACCTGTATAACATGGAAGACTCTTGCAAACTCATATGGCAGCGATCACTTTCCTATTACTTTATCAATTGCAAACAGAGTAATCCCTCCATCTAATAACTTTCCCCTATTAAAATACAGAGTTTCTGGAGCTGATTGGTCCTCTTACTCTTGCTTTTTAATTAATAAAATTAACTCTCTTCCTCCGATTTGTTTTAATACTTTTAACAGTAACTATGAAATTTTTATAGAATCAGTTATTTCAAGTGCTGATTGTTGTATCCCAATTAAAAATAAAACAAATTTTAGAGTTTCTGTTCCTTGGTGGGACTCCGAGTGCTCATCTGCAGTTAGAGAAAGAAAGGAGTCAGAAGCTGTGTACAATTCAATGATGACCACAGAAAACTTCCTTTCGTATCAAAGAACAGCAGCAAATACAAGAAGACTTCTCTCAATGAAAAAGAAAAATGGATGGTTCCAATTCTGTAATAGCTTAGCTCCTCGGACCCCGTCAAAAGTAGTATGGAAACAAATAAAAAAATTCAGAGGTTCCCAAATTGATAATAATTATTCCAATAATGATCCCTACTCTTGGATAGAACCCTTCATAGACAAAATTGCCCCCCAGTGGGTTCCCACTGAGGATTCCCTTCCTAACCCTTCTATTTATATTTCCTCTAATGATCCCTTCGATTCTAGTTTTACCATCACTGAGCTCCAGTTAGCCCTAGATGGGCTCCAGGACTCCTCCCCTGGAATTGACGGTATCCCGTATTCTTTTCTCCTCAATGCTCCGAATGAAGCTAAGCTTTATTATCTTGATCTCTGCAACCACATTTATAATTACGGCCTGATCCCCGATCCTTGGAAAACGCAGATTGTTATTCCCATTTTAAAACCCGGTAAAGATTCTACCGACCCTAAGAATTATAGACCCATAGCTCTTTCTTCGGTTCTTTCTAAAATTATGGAACATATGGTTAAACATCGGCTTGAATGGTTTGTTGAAAGTCGTGGGCTCCTCGCTAATTCACAATACGGATTTAGAAAAGGTATGAGTACCATTGATAACCTGAGCATATTAACAACCGAGATAAGAATTGCCTTTCTTAAAAAACAATATCTTGTTGGGGTATTTTTAGATGTAGAGGCAGCATACGATAATGTCCTCCTTCCGGTGCTCAGAAGGAAACTTACTCAGCTGAGTATTCCAGAGAAGCTGGTTAGATTTTGTATAGCTCTCCTCTCTGAACGTAAAGTTTGCGTCAAAACATCCAATTCAATTTTACCCCCTAGAACAATATGGAAAGGCCTTCCACAAGGATCCGTGTTGAGCCCGATATTATATAGCCTGTACACCTACGACCTGGAACTTTCAATTCATCCTCAATGTCAGGTTCTACAGTACGCAGATGACTTAGCACTGTATGTTTCAGCACAATCAGTAGAGTCCATATCCAATCGACTCTCTACCGCTCTATCTTATCTCTCCAGCTGGTTAAATGACCATGGGCTATGCCTTTCCGCCTCGAAGAGCAAAGTTATTGTCTTCAGTAAAAAAAGGTTTATCCCTCAATTAAATTTACACATAGGGGAAGAAGTCATTCCGCAAGTTACTTCTGTGAAATTTTTAGGCGTCTATTTGGATACAAGGCTAACAGCTAACTCCCACTGTGACTACATAGTTCAAAAATGTGAAAAGAACATAAACGTTTTAAGGTCACTGTCGGGTGTGTGGTGGGGTTCTCACCCAATGTCACAAAAAATTCTATATAATGCCATTGTACGTAGCCATCTGGATTACGGAACTTTCACGCTAGATCCAGGCAATAAATCCGCATTTGATAAGCTCGATAAGGTACAATCAAAATGCCTTCGCATTGTACTTGGTGCCATGAAGTCCACTCCAATAAATGCAATGCAGGTTGAGTGTGTAGAGCCTCCTTTAAATATCCGAAGGCAAGAATTGGCCGATAAATATCTGTTTAAAATTATACAAAACAATAACCATACCCTAATTTCAAAGCTCAAGGATCTTTCTGACTTGTATGAATCCTTTAATTGGCCTCAACCTAATTTTCCCATTTTGTTAATAAGTTACTTTAAATTCATTCGTCTTCCTAATCCTGTAAATCAGATTAATAAAAACCCAATTTATTCTATTCCATATGAGTCACTTACTTACACACCCAACGTTATACTTGATTTTGGTATTGACAAGTATACTGTTGAACCAAACAAAATTTTAAACTTTAAGGTATCCACAGAATATTTTAATTGGACTTTGATGTTTACTGATGCATCAAAATTCTCCAATAATAGCCATGTGGGTGCAGCGGTCTGGATCCCAAAATTCAAAATTATTTTAAATTATAAATGTCCGGCAATCGCATCAGTCTTCACGGGTGAGGCGATTGCAATCCTCGAAGCCATTAAATACATTCTGTCACATAATATAAATAAAGCCCTTATCTTTTCCGATTCTAAAAGCTGCCTTCAGTCTCTTTTATCTAATCCTTTTCGCTCAAAAAACAAATTTCTCCCCATATTTAAAATCCGTGAAGCTCTATTCAACTGCCATCAGCATGGTCTTGACGTCGTCTTGATCTGGATCCCAAGCCACTGTGGAATAACAGACAATGAAATTGCTGATTCTTGTGCGAAACAGGCAGTTACTCTGGGCAACTTAGAGCATCTAAACATATACCCACATGACTTAAGTTCTATCGCAAAAACATCTGCTTATAAATCCTGGTCTAGAATATGGGCTTCTTCCAAGAACATGAAAGGAAAATTTTATGGTTGCATTCAAGAAGAAATTCCTCTCAAACCATGGTTTTTCAAATATAATAAATTAGATAAAAGATCTACCTCTATCATTTGCAGACTACGGTTAGGTCATACATGTTCTCCAGCACACCTCGCGAAACTCCGGATAAGGGATCACTCAATATGTGAATGTGGCCTCGAGGAGGGTACTCTTGAACATATTTTTTTCAATTGTCCACGTCAACGTTTCTCTTTATATGACGCACTTCCCGAAGACATCCCTCGTCCCACTTCTATCCAATTCCTTCTTTCACTTGTATTTACTCCTACTGTTAATATACTATGTAAATATATAATTATTAACAAACTAAAACTGTAAATATAATTTTCTATGTTGTGTGAAGTTGTAAAGCCAGATTTTCTATGTGTTATTCTATGTTTATTTATGTACATATTTAAAATATATTGTGTTTGTCTTGTCTTGTTTTAGATAATTCTGCACGGTCGCGCCTTCAAATACACCGGTCATTCGACTTGTTAACCGACCAATCTCCAATTTGTCTTTGCCTACGAAAACTGACATTGGCGGAATTGTTAAATTTGCAGAAGCCATAATTAAAAATCAATCAATCAAAAATGCCAAATTGCTGTGTATTTTTATGTATAAAAAGCGATCAGAATCATCAAGTATACAAAAGGATAATACCACTTATCACCTGTAAGTATTATTTAATATTGTTAAATAATGCACTAATATACAAAAACAAAAAAAAAATGTTCTGTTCGAAATCTAAGTCAGTCCGCTTTTTCATAATAGGTATACGAATATATAGCTTTTTTACTTAATAGTCAAAAATCATTGACAGCAAATTTATCGTTAGTATCAAGCACTAGTGTCGCTTACTTTAAATTGACGTCATCTCTTGCCTGGCCCTGTGTGAGAATGTACAAGTGTGCGTAAATTGCAACTAGTGTTTGATAATTTTGGTCGTGTGCGTTCGTAGCTACGTCACCCCCAGTTGCATTGGTGTGAAATTGTCTGTGTGTGCGTTACCGCACTCTCCACGCAGAAATTGACAGACTTTTTTATTATCAAATTTGGTCTCTTATTGTCTCCGTTTGGCTTTCTACTCAAAGACTCGGAACGAACGAACTGGATGTCATCATCTGTTGCCATCTGCAGTTGTCGCCTGCAGTCGGGTTCGAAATCATGACCGCAGCTACGTGAAGCTACGAAGTGTCATGATGACATTAGCCGGCTTCGTGTGGCCGGCTTCGTGTGGTCTGCGGTCGGCCACCAACTTATACCTTAAGTCTGTTTTATTAATTTGACAAAACAAAAAACTAAGTGTTTAATATTATTTCGAACTCTATCTGACGGACTAATTAGAATTTCATTATGTTTACTCAGTCGACATCCCTATTATTATATCAAAATAGGTGCTGTAGTTTGAAACTTGTGACTTTAGTAATGTATTGATTCTGGTCATGGTACATACAGGTCCTTTAAGCTAAAATTATAGCACATAGCACCAAAATGTTCCAAGTAACAATTTTATTGCCTTCATACATTTACCTATATGGTACACACACATAAGACATATTTGTTTCTCGGTACTTAAATTTAGGAGGTAAATTATAGTTTGAAAACATTATCGGTATGCATTTTAAAAAAACAGTGTTGTTACTCACCTTTTTTGTTCAACGACAAAAGATATGTCCTTCAACCTTCTATTAGTTCGATCCAACATATCAATAGTTTTCTGGAACCTATCCGACAACTGAGCCATCTGTAGATCCATTTGCGTCTCTTCTCGCTCAATTTTCTCATTTACCATACACTCTTCAAGCATGGCGCGTAAAAATTTTCCGTATGCCATTTCGCGGTATTGCGCATCGAAGTCTGGTATCAAACCTTCTTTGAGCACAGTCGTATCCGCTTCCCCTAATATCGTCGTATTTTTAAACTTGGAACGCGATGGAGCAGGATTTTTTTCTTTTGTTGAAGTAGGGACTTTGGCTCGTGATGACGTCGTAGCAACGCTCACAGTTGATGGCCGCTTAGTTTTCACGCTTTTCGTTGTTGGAGCAGCAAATGCTTTCGTTTTATCACTCATTTTTGTGTAAATTGTTTAATTATAAAGTTTTTCAACACAAACCAATGTCATGACAGTTTGTTGTTGACGTTTGTTTAAATTTGCTGTCATGGTAACGAACGGGCGTTAACTATTCGTTCGGAAATGGCGAAAAAATAGTCCGACAAAAACTCAATGCATAAAAATCTTGCTTTGTAAGGTATAGGAATCTCTCAAAGTAATAAAATTTAATTTAAATGATAATCTTTAAATACATAAGCATGTGAATCATTTACAAAAGTTTTTTAAATTATAAAATCAATAAACTAAGAGTTACATTTCTGAACGACACATTTTCGTGTCAAGTTATCAAAAATGGATGACTTGACATTTTGACACATGATAATATTTTTGTAAATATACACTTTCAGAGACCTATTTTACTATTATTTTATAGAGAAAATTGAAGGAAATACACTGAGTAGACTATTTTTAATCGGCAAGACTTAAATCTCACTGTTATTTATTTACTAGACTTAAATTTAGAGGAAGGTAGCCTACTTTCATATTAAGGTAGGTAGGTATTCAGATAGTTGTATATCTATTATTACATGCAAAGGTCATTCACCTTTCGACTTTCCCACCACACCTCACCTACACAAAACCAGGCGAATGAAAGACAATGTCATGAAAAGAGAATAAATTCTCGCACAAAGGCCTCACCAGAGAACAAAAATAACTTTCGCACAAAGAAACAGAAAATCTTTAAATAAAAGGTGTAGTTTTTCGTCATAAAAACACTTACCATTTTCGGTATACCAGCTACCGGCATGGGTGGCATCCCGACACGCCATTTTAATTACTTTCAATTTGTAACAAAACAACAAGTAATAATGAAAATTATTGTGTTTTTATTCAAATCGCGTTTGACTTTGATGTAAATAAGACGTAGACAAAAGAAAATAATAGAACTGATATGAAGTTAGCCGCAGATGTCATAAACAAAAACAAACCATAATTAAATAAAGCTGGCAATACACTTACATATATCTAGACAATAAATAATAATTTTAATAAAACCTCTTAGGCTATGTAACATTTTATGGGAGTAAATAAAATACAGGCGCATAATCATTTACTACAAAGAATTTTTTTTCAATTAGTCAAAAAAGTAATTATGTATAGGTGCGTGAATATTATACATCTAATTTGGTCATTCAACGTTCATCGCAAAGAGAATATAATCACTACGTTGTTCATCGTCAAAAGAACAACACTAATGAAATCATTTCTGTCAAAGTCAAGTCAGTAAGTCATTCAATCAATCAAATCAACCTGTCAAATCAAGTTCATTCAACCTGTATTGCAAAATAAAGTTTGCTTTGCTGCATTTCACCTGGCATACAAACTAAATTACAATTTTTATTTTTTCCAAAAGCAGTGTATTTAAACGCATTTAATTAAGTATAATGTCGAATATCTACCTCTCAAAAATGTTGTCTAAAATAGGTAAGAATTATTACTGTAATTATATAATTTATGCGGCGAACTGAATCGGCGATTTCGCAATGCTTTTAAATTAAATAATTATTGTTGAATAAGTATTAGTTTGTATTAATAAAGTAAGATTATACAGTTATTATGATATTCTTTGAAAAAATAAGATGTTTGAACATATTTTCAACCTAATATCTCATTTTGAAATTTGCCGGAATAGGTATTTATCTTTCGCGGAAAAATAAGTTCTAGTCATGTAATTATTTATTCTAGTCCCATACATAACCCCTCGTTTACACTATGCTGCAGTGAGCAGGAAAGTGACGAGGAAAGTGGGCAGTGGCATAGTGTAAAGGGGTCACTCGTGCTGCTACTCGTCATGCCGGTGCCGTCACTTGTTTTGAATAAGGAACCTCAGGCCTGGCAGGCCGGTGAACACACCACTAGACCCCCAACACATTAATTTATTTAGCAAAATAATTATCTTCTAAAAAATGATTGTTACTTGAATTTATTTAGATTTGTTAAGCAGTATCTACACTAATATTATAAATATGAAAGACTAGCAGCTCCCCGCGGTTTCACCCGCGTAGTTCCCGTTCCCGAGGGAATTTTGGGATAAATAGTATCGTAATGTTCTTTCCCGGACCATAAGCTGCCCCTGTACCAAATTTCAAGTCAATCGGTTCAGTAGTTTAGCCGTGAAAAGGTAACAGACAGACAGACAGAGTAACTTTCGCATTTATAATATTAGTTACGATTAAGATTTGTTTGTTTGTTACGAATAGGCACCAAAACTACTGAACCAATTTCAAAAAATCTTTTAACATTAGTAAGCTACATATCCCTGTATTCCCCCAGGAACAGGAACCACGCGGGCGATACCACGGGACGCTGCTAGTAGATAATATATTGTCTCAAGTTTAGAAAAGAAAGATTAGGGTTTTTTGCATTTATCCTAACTAATATTATAAATGCGAAAGTAACTCTGTCTGTATGTCTGTTACCTTTTCGCGGCCAAACTACTGAACCGATTGACTTGAAATTTGGTAAAGGGGTAGCTTATGGTCCGAGAAAGAATATAGGCTATGTTTTATCCCGAAATTCTCACGGGATCGGGAACTACGCGGGTGAAACCGCGGGGCACAGCTAGTTCTAAATAAAACGAATTGAGCATCTTTAGTAAATAATATTATTTTCGCAGGTCGTTTCAGTAGTTTCCAAATAGCTAAGTATGGTACCGTGGCACAACCAAAGACCGCCATAGTGATGCTCAATATGGGAGGGCCGGAGACTGTTCACCAGGTAATTATACTAATATTCATTACTTTAACAAATCAATGATGACCTCGGTGGCAGAGTGGTCACCATGCCGGACTGCCATCCGTAAGGTTGCGGGTTCGATTCCCGCGCGGGGTGAATATTAGTGTGAACCACAAATGTTTGTCTCGGTCTGGGTGTGTGTGAATGAGTGTGTGCGTAGTTTCTGATACCCTAGATCAGCGGTTCTCAATCTTTTTTGGTAACGGAACCCTTTTGGAAAGCGATATACTTGATGGAACCCTATTTTAAGTTCACACATCTCGGCAAAATTAAAGCAATGTTAGTTCATTGTGAAAATTTCGGTACGGTCGACCAGAAAGAGGTGTTTTATTTTTTCGAAATTCTTGCGGAACCCTTACAGGAGTCTCGCGGAACCCTAGGGTTCCGCGGAGCACACTTTGAGAAACGCTGCCCTAGATACAAGTTACGAACTTAGTTAGGGGTCAGTTACTGTAATGAGATGATGGAGTGAATGATTATGTTATGTTAATAACATGCATAATATTATTTTTTTATTAATAGCTTAAGAAAGCACTTATGAATTTCAAAGAACTTACAATAGAAGACTTGAGATTTATTAATTAACAAATAATTAAACTGGTGAATTTTATATTTCTTTTCATTAAAAATTATTTATTTATTTAAGGCACATCAACAGGATAACATATTTAACATTTACAGAATTAAAAAAAAATACAGTTCTAATATGTATCCCAATAATAGTTGTGCACAACATTTACAAATAAAAGACGTAATACAATTAAAATTAAATACACTTAAAAACTAATAAATAATTAAAAAAAAATTATGACATTGCTGTGGCCCACGGTTTAACCCGCATTAACTCCGCTCTATCGGTTGTAGCATGATGTTATATAGCCTATAGCCTTCCTCGATAACACTAAAAGAATAGGGATGTCGACTGGATAAGCAAAATGAAATTCCAATTAGTCCGTCAGATAGATTTAGAAAACATATTAGACACGTGTTTTTTTGTTTCATCAAATTAATAAAACTGACTTAGTTATAACGCATTAAAGTTCAGTGGGGGCTTGTGACGATAACTCTTGGTAAAAAAATTACGTAGCTGTGACGTCACACGAGTTTTCTATGCACTATATCGTCTTAATTATTTGTTTGTATCAAAAAAGAGAAAATACGTTTCCAATATTTTTGCGAAATCTATCTGACGGACTAATTAGATTTTTTTAAGTCGACATCCATAGTTCCTGAGATTAAAACGTGTGATCTGTACTGTATGCCACTTCAAATTTATAATCTTCTAATAACCTTATTCTTCACCAGGTAGGCGCCTACCTCCACAGAATAATGACAGATCGAGACATGATACAGCTGCCCGTCCAGAGCCAGCTCGGCCCGTGGATAGCCAAGAGAAGGACGGAGGAGGTTCAGAAGAAATACAGCGAGATTGGTGGCGGGAGCCCTATATTGAAGTGGACTAATATACAAGGTAGGTTCTAAGACTTTATTTTGAAAAATACTTGAGAACTAGTCGAGGGAGTAAATTTTTATATTCTTTCACACAAGAATATAAAAATTTAGTTCTAGAAACCTTATATTATTAGGTAGCAAATGTTATGTCTTTTCCATTCACGGGACTATTAAGGAGTCCCAGTCTTTTGGAAGGCTAGTATGGGGCCAAAGCAAACACACGGAAGCCCTTTGACATAATTAATCTTGTGTAAAGGATGCACAATCCGGCGACTATCCCTGTATAACACTATAAAATGCATCCAAGGACAGTCCCCGGTTCTGCTGGGACTAATGCATATATTTGCAATCGTTATTATTATTATTCTGAGATTATTAGTAGATTTATAACTAAACTTTGTTACTTTTATATTATTGTTATTATTTCACACTAGTGGCCCGCGCCGGCTTCGCACGGGTCCAAGTTTCCCGTTTGCTTTTCCAGACTTTTTTTTACATAAGAACTTTCTCCTGACAATAACAAACACAGCAAAAAAAGAATTAGCAAAATCGGTCTAGCCGTTCTCAAGTTATGGCGTTACAACGGGAAACGGGTTTAATTTTTATATATGTATATAGATAATTAGCAGCGCCCCGCGGTTTCACCCGCGTAGTTCCCGTGCCCGTGGAAATTTCGGGATAAAACATAGCCTATGTTCTTTCCCGGATCATAAGCTACCCCTGTACCAAATTTCAAGTCAATCGATTCAGTAGTTTAGCCGTGAAAAGGTAACAGACAGACAGACAGAGTTACTTTCGCATTTATAATATTAGTTAGGATAACTATGTACTCCGAGTACTCGACCTATTTAAGTGAAACAGATACAGATGTTACTTGGAACCAGGAATAAAATATAGGATTTAGAAAAAGAGATATTAATATGTTTATAATGTGATAGTTTAATATAAATATTTTGATGGTACAAGCAAAAGATGTTTTGATTAACAACAATAATATTTTTCTGCATTTCATGTCAAGAGTTGAAATGATAACTTGTAATAACATAATCAGCGAGTTCAGTGTTAGCTGACCTTTTTTTTGTCATATTCCACAGCCCAGGGGGCCCGAAGGCTTGGATTGCTTAGAGCATCATGAAGTCTTAATCCGTCACTGTTGGCCATACACTATTTTTATTTCCTACAGGATAATTTCAGTTACAGTTTTCTTTCGAGGTAGTTCTAATGGTGTTGTATCCTAAAAAATATATGACAAGACAATATTTGCTGGGTCAGCTTACATTTAAATACTTAATATTATAAAGAGGACGAATTTGTTTGTTTGTAACAAATAGTCTCCGCAACTACAGAACCGATTTCAAAAATTCTTTCACTAATGGAATGCTAATTTATCAGCGAGTGATACAGGCTATATTGTATCCCTGTATTCCCACAGGAACTCAATATTTGGAATGATTTTCTTTCCTTACAGGAGCCCTACTAACCCAAGCCCTGGACGAGATGCTGCCCGAATCAGCGCCGCACAAACACTACGTGGCGTTCAGATACGTACCGCCATTCACGGAGGACGCTTTTAGTCAGCTCGAACAGTTAGTATATGTTGTATTTTAAAGTAGCTGTGCACCCGCGTAGTACCCGTTCCCATGTCCCCGGTAATTATTCGTGTTTTTCTCACCTTTTAAACCTTCCCTAGACCTCCATGAACATTTCAAGACCAAGATAAGATAAATCCGTTCAGCCGTTCTCGAGTTTTAGCGAGACTAACGAAAAGTAATTGATTTATATATATAGAGATAGATACAAATCTAAACATATGCAATGCAGTATAAAACTACAAAAATATTCAGACACTTTTTTTAATTTTCCATTTTATTTATTTATGAAGTTTTCTATACAAATTCCCGTATTTCCTCCCTACATAATAATTCTAGAACAATTTTTTTTCACTTAGTGTGGGCCTATGGCCAAGTTCCTATTTTTTTTTTTGATAAAAATATATGTCAAAAATATGACATATATTTTTATCAAAAAACAGGACCCAAGGCATTTTCGATAACTGGGAGTAAAAGTCGTTTTTGCGCTCTAGAGGTTAAAGTAAATTTGAATTTAGAACATCGTGTGCACTAAGTGTGATTATGTTTTGAAGGTTTATTCCCATTTCGGCACCCATGAAATTATGACGTCGATAAACGGAGGAACGATCACCGACAAAAAAGAACGAATGCTGTTTGTACACATATTTCATTACTAGCAGCGCCCCGTGGCTTCACCCGCGTAGTTCCCGTTCCCGTGGGAATTTTGGGATAAAAAGTATCCTATGTGTTATTCTGATGTATAAGCAAGATTATTGTAAAGTTTCATTAAAATCCATTCAGTAGTTTTTGCGTGAAAGAGTAACAAACATCCATACATACAAACTTTCGCCTTTATAATATTAGTAGGATTACACTGGTAAAAAATATCGATAAGTAAACTGTTACTCAATGCCACATATTTTTTCCTTTTAATTGACACTGTAATTCAACAATACCCTCGTGGAATCATTGTTCATAAAACAGTGCTACGCGCAATTTGCGCCAAGCAAATTAAAAAATAAGTAAGTCTTGTACACCAAGAAGGTTACGAGTTTGAATTTTAAATTAATAAAAGTTGTATGATGGTTTGTGAATCCAAAACATCATCACACGTAGTGCACACGATGTTCTAAATTCAAATTTACTTTAACCTCTAGAGCGCAAAAACGACTTTTACTCCCAGTTATCGAAAATGCCTTGGGTCCTGCAGGGGCTGCCTACAGCGACCCCGATACTTTCCCCTCTCTCCATTAAAATCGACTTTTACCCCCAGGGAGAGGATTAAACACATACTTTCCGAGCTAGTGGGATGAAAATAACTATTTTCATTTATTTACAGTACATTTATAAAGAAATATTTATTTAACAGATCATACGAGTGAGAGTGAGAGTTGAACTTTAACCAGAGACTGTTTCATCCTAAGGTTGCCTGGAAGAAATCGCTTTTAGCGATAAGGCCGCCCATTGTTCTTTCTATGTGTTATATTTTAGTTATTATTGTTACTGTATACATTTGTATACTTAGCTGTTTTATTTGTGAAAGGCAATAAAGAGTTATATCTATATACGAGGTTTATATTATAAAATACTAACACTAACACATATTTTTTCTTATTACAGAGACGGCGTCGAAAGAGCGATAATATTCTCCCAGTACCCTCAATACAGTTGTGCTACCACGGGATCCAGTTTGAACGCTATTGCTGATTTTTATAAGGATAGGTGAGAAATAGTTATTTATGGTACAAGCGAGTAAAGTTGGTGATTACTTCCGAGGCGCTATTGAGGCCCAAACCGTCAGGCGAGGGTCTGAAGATAGCCGAGGATAGTAATCATCAATACACGCGTGTACCATACAACGTTTTTCAACACACTTGCTTATAAAGGGGCTCTTATTTGTGCAAAAACAGTTGAATAATGACACGTTTTATTCACAAGTGAGTTATAGAGTTCTTTTTAAGTTGCTTTGTTTAAAAAAAAGGTTCGATATAAAAAAATCGTGTCCATACGTTTTAAAACCAAAATTTAATCATGTTACCTTACTTTTGGTACGACTATGGTTGATTCCATTTTTTTTATATGTATATACTATTTCTTTTTTCTAGGAGAGAAATCTACAATATAAAAATAAGTCGGGTTTTCCTTCCTGACGCTATAACTTGAGGACGGCTAGACCGATTTGGCTAATTATTTCTTTTATAGTTTTCTAATACTCTGTAGAAGGTTCTTATGTAAAAAAATCTGGAAAATCAACGGGAAAATTGGACCCGTGCGAAGCCGGGGCGGGCCACTAGTTCCCTGTAATTATGAAGCATAGTGTTTTTTCCGGCCATACAATCAATTATATTTATTGTTATATTTATAAGTTACGAACTTAGTTAGGAGTCAGTTACTGTAATGAGATGATGGAGTGATTGATTATGTTATGGTTTTTTTCAGAGCACCCCCCAAGAACATCAAGTTCAGTTTAATAGAGCGATGGTCGACCTCCAAGCTGTTAGGCAGTGTGTTCGCCGACAGAATTCAGAAGGAGCTGGACAAATTTGAGCCCGCAGTGAGGGATAATGTACTTATATTGTTCACTGCGCATAGTTTGCCTTTAAAGGTGAGATATATTTATTTATCCTACTAATAACATATATATATATTATATACATACATATATAAAACTCTTCCGTTACTCAGTAATGTACTGACTGACTGACAGACAATGCACAGCTGTAACTACTGGTCGTAGAGAGCTGAAAGGCACGTGTGTTTGTTGGAGGGAGTAGGCTACCACTAAGAGAGGATTTTTGGAAATTCCCCCCCCCCTAGGCGGAGAAAAGGGGGGAAAATCCCAAATTCTGTTTTAATAGATAGAGTGATTCAGTGGGAAGGTTTTTATCATAATTTTATCCCCATATTCCTACGGGAACGGGAACTACGCGGGTGAAACCGCGGGGCGCCGGTAGTAACATTTAAGATAATTGTGAAAATATTTTATTTTCCCATTGACGTCACCAAAATAACGGGAAAAAAAGTATTTGAATTCCCGTAGGAATGAATGGGAAAACAATTTTGAAATAAGAAATACACTAGAAAAGCTTTTTTTTCAAATTTTCATAATTACTTTAATCGACTGATGACCTCGATTGCAGAGTGGTCACCATGCCGGACTGACATCCGTAAGGTTGCGGGTTCGATTCCCATGCGGGGTGAATATTTGTGTGAACCACAAATGTTTGTCTCGGTCTGGGTGTGTGTGAATGAGTGTGTGCGTAGTTTCTGATACCCTAGATACAAGTTACGAACTTAGGGGTCAGTTACTATAATGAGATGACGGAGTGAATGATTATGTTATGTTAATCTACCTATATACTTTTACAGGCAGTATCTAGAGGCGACACATACCCACACGAGGTGGCGGCAACAGTAGCGACCACTATGAACGAGCTGAACGTCCGCAACCCTCACCGGCTGGTGTGGCAAAGTAAAGTAGGGCCTCTGCCCTGGTTACAGCCGTATACTGACGATGCTATTAAAGTAACTATTTATATTAAGTATTTTTATATCTACCATCTATATACACCCCTATTTTGAATTCGAGATACTTAATCACACAGCTAGTGTAAACGACGGGAGACAATATAATAGTTAACTTAGTTTTTTTCTTTTGCTTTTATTTAAAAAATTATGATAAGTCAAAGTTTTTCAAAATCCCGCCGAATTTTATTGTTATTCTACACCGAACAACAGGTGAACGCTGCGATACACAGCTGAGCGCGGTCATCGACCCGAGCCGTCACAGAATACTTGATAGGTCTGGTAATACGACATTTATTTAGTATTTTTTAAAGATAAGTAATCGACTATTATTTTTGATATTTTTATTGGATATATGGATTCAGTTACTGCTACAGATATTCTGATTTTAATAAGTCCCGTAATTTCAAAATAGGGGTGTATATAACTAATTGATACAATGTGTGTTTTTTACTTCTTCACGTCTAAACGGTTGAAGCGATTTGTATGAAATATGGTACAGATTCCGCTTATAACTAGGAATAACACATAGCGATACTATTTACCCCAAAATTCCCGGGATTTTTTTCTTGATTTCGGGATAAGGTTCCGCGCGAGTGAAACCGTGGTGCACAGCTAGTTAATTGTATCACCAGTTGATGTACAAAGAATCCAAGATATTTGAAGATTCAGTGTCACAAAATTAGCGCATAAAATGAACGCACAGTGCACTGATAGTACCTCCTCCGTTTGGCTAACCTTCTACCAAACACCCTGTATAGACACTTAAGTTTTCAGCTTTTTATTACCACAGATTGTGCAAAGATTAGGATAAGTCAGAAATGTCAAAATACAATTTAAAACAGCGCCAAAAATCCGCTATAAACATTTAAAATTAAATAACTATTTTTTTCAGGATTATGCCAAGAAAGGAATCAAACACATGATCTTGGTACCTATAGCCTTTGTCAACGAACACATAGAAACACTACATGAATTGGATATTGAATATTGTAGCGAAGTTGCTAAAGAGGTAAGAAAATCTCCTACAAATATATGTTCTCCTGGTACTTTCCTATCTAGTAAATATGTCACAAACAGACCTCCTACAAATGTATGTTCTCCTGGTACATTCCTCTCTAGTAAATATGTCACAAACAGACCTCCTACAAATGTATGTTCTCCTGGTACTTTCCTCTCTAGTAAATATGTCACAAACAGACCTCCTAGAAATGTATGTTCTCCTGGTACTTTCCTCTCTAGTAAATATGTCACAAACAGACCTCCTACAAATGAATTTTCTCCTAGTACTTTCCTGTCTAGTAAATATGTCACAAACAGACCTCCTACAAAAGTATGTTCTCCTGGTACTTTCCTCTCTAGTAAATATGTCACAAACAGACCTCCTACAAATGTATGTTCCCCTGGTACTTTCCTCTCTAATAAATATGTCACAAACAGACCTCCTACAAATGTATGTTCTCCTGGTACTTTCCTCTCTAGTAAAAATGACACAAACAGACCTCCTACAAATGTATGTTCTCCTGGTACTTTCCTCTCTAGTAAATATGTCACAAACAGACCTCCTACAAATGTATGTTCTCCTAGTACTTTCCTCTCTAGTAAATATGTCACAAACAGACCTCCTACAAATGTATGTTCTCCTGGTACTTTCCTCTCTAGTAAATATGTCACACACAGACCTCCTACAAATGTATGTTCTCCTGGTACTTTCCTCTCTAGTAAATATGTCACAAACAGACCTCCTACAAATGTTTATCTCGGTCTGTGTGTATGAATGTGTGTGTCCGTTGTTTGTGATACCATAGATACAGGTAATGAACATAGTTAGGGGTCAGTCGGTGTGATGAGGTGATAGAGGGATTGATTTTTTTCATTTTCTATAATTGCAGGCTGGTGTGAAACAAATACAGCGAGCTGAAACGCCGAATGACCATCCTACTTTCATAGCAGCGTTAGCTGACGTTGTATCAAACCATATGAAATCTGGACCAGCAGTGTCTAAGCAATTTTTGATGAGGTAAATTGTTAAGGATCTATTACTACACTAGCAGCGCCCCGCGGCTTCACCCGCGTAGTTCCCGTTCCCGTGGAAATTTTGTGATAAAAAGTATCCTATGTGTTATTCTGATGTATAAGCAAGATTATTGTAAAGTTTCATTAAAATCCATTCAGTAGTTTTTGCGTGAAAGAGTAACAAACATCCATACATACAAACTTTCGCCTTTATAATATTAGTAGGATTTCGCCTTTATAATATTAGTAGGATAGTATAAAACAAGTCGCTTTCTCTGTCCCTATGTATGCTTACATCTTTAAAACTACGCAACGGATTTTGATACGGTTGTTTTAACAGATAGAGTGATTCAAGAGGAAGGTTTTTAGCATAATTTTATCCCCGCATTCTCACGGGAGCGGGAACTAAACCGCGGGACGCTGCTTGTTATATTATAAAGCTGAAAAGTTTGTTTGTTTGCAGTTTGCCAGTCTAAGATAGATGGTATAACTGAGTCTGAAAACTCTGCCTAATTTAAGCCGTCATACATCTATTATTTATAATCAAAAGAACAATTAAAGAATTAAAAGAACAATTAAATTAAAAATTTAAAAAACCCCCAACACAATTACTTTCAAACCCCCATAACTTTTAAACGGGTCAACCGATTTTCATCAAACATGTCTAACTCTCGCACGTAAGTTCCCTTTAATACAAAAAAAAACTAAATTGAAATCGGTTCATCCGTTCGGGAGCTATGATGCCACAGACAGACAGATACACACACACACAGACACGTCAAACTTATAACACCCCTCTTTTTGCGTCGGGGAAGTCTTGGTCGCGACCCTTAGTAAGTTAAGTGACGTCATTTCAAATACAATATGGCGGATTAACAAAGATGGATATTTTTCTTTTTCAGATGCCCTCACTGCACAAGCATAAGATGTAAAACATCAAAGGAATTCTTCGCTAATTTGTGCTCAGAAACTAAAGAATCAAGCAGAATACTCAAAACATAACTTTTAACCCCTATTCAACCCCTTAGAATAGGGATGAAGACGAAACAAAATGAAATTCTAATTAGTCCGTCAGATAGATTTCGAAAAAAATTTAGACACGTATTTTTTTGTTTTATCATATTAATGAAACTGACTTAGTTATAACGCATTAAAGTTCAGGAGTGGGGGCTTGTGACGATGATTCTTGGTAAAAAATGTATGTAGCTGTGACGTCACACCAGTTTTCTATGCACTGTATCGTCTTAATTATTTGTTTGTATCAAAAATGAGAAAATACGTGTCCAATATTTTTATACAATCTATCTGACGGACTAATTAGATTTTTAGTCGACATCCCTATTGTTCAAACTTTCAAGATAAGAACGTTTTCATATCCGTGCGAAAACGGGTCACACCACTAGTTTTATTTAAGAAATAAAAGACTTTGGTTATAATATTATAGTTTAGATATTTTTTTGGTTTATTTATGTTGTTACGGGAAAGGATTCTAAATAAAAGACGTTAAATTAAATGGCTTTTTATTTCTTTATTTTGTGTACTTTTATTCTGTACTAGCTGTGCCCCGCGGTTTCACCCGCGTAGTTCCCGTTCCTGTAGGAATTTCGGGATAAAACATAGCCTATGTCCTTTCCCGGACCATAAGCTACCCCTGTACCAAATTTCAAGTCAATCGGTTCAGTAGTTTAGCCGTGAAAAGGTAACAGACAGAGTTACTTTCGCATTTATAATATTAGTTAGGATTAGTATTTCGATGCGTTCGAAATTCGAAATGGAAAAAATCTAATATTTCGTGTAAATTGTTAAGAATAATGATTCACACTAATATTATAAAGAACAGTTTGTTTGTATGAACGCGCTAATCTCAGGAACTGCTGAATTCTTGTAATTAATGTAAGTACTTATTGTCTAATTAAATTAATTGAATTCAATGACACAATGCAGTTCTTTAATTAGAATCTATATATATAAAAGAAAGTCGTGTTAGTTACACTATTTATAACTCAAGAACGGCTCAACTGATTTGGCTGAAAATTGGTGAGGAGGTAGCTAAGAACCAGGAGAAGGACATAGGATACTTTTTATCCCGGAATTCCCACGGGAACGGGAACTACGCGAGAGAAACCGCGAGGCGCAGCTAGTTAGAATATAATTATATTAATACGTTTAGAATAGTTTTTTTTACATCTTTTCATATTCCCGCCGTTTTGGAGTCTGTCCACTAGCGCCATCAAGCGGCACCTTGTAGTAACAATATAGCAAAGAGGTTGAACAACAAACTAAAGAGGTCGTAATATCATAATCGATATAAAATCACGCTAACACAATGGATTTTCCATTATCAGATCCTACTAATATTATAAAGGCGAAAGTTTGTATGTATGGATGTTTGTTACTCTTTCACGCAAAAACTACTGAATGGATTTTAATGAAACTTTACAATAATCTTGCTTATACATCAGAATAACACATAGGATACTTTTTATCCCAAAATTCCCACGGGTACGGGAACTACGCGGGTGAAGCCGCGGGGCGCTGCTAGTCTACAATAAACCGCACTTAATGTCTTGGTGAATCTATTTTTAGATTTAAATTATTTTTAACCCCCGACGCAAAAAGAGGGGTGTTATAAGTTTGACGTGTCTGTGTGTGTGTGTGTGTGTGTATCTGTCTGTCTGTGGCATCATAGCTCCCGAACGGATGAACCGATTTCAATTTAGTTTTTTTTGTATGAAAGAGGACTTACGTGCGAGTGTTCTTAGACATGTTTGATGAAAATCGGTTGGCCCGTTTAAAAGTTATGGGGGCTTGAAAGTAATTGTGTTGGGGGTTTTTTAAATTTTTAATTTAATGTTTTTTTGGTCAAAAAAGTAACGGAAATGAAATGCTGGTACGTTGACGTTTCAAAACAGCTGATACAAATTCAGGCGGCCATTTTAGAAATAGCTTTAGACAAGGGTATCAGAGTTTTTAGGTAGACTGTCATTTCAGACACTGGCCTAAACCAATTTTAGAGGTAGATATCGATTTGTGGTACGATTTTTTGTAAAAATCATTTTAAACTGTGTTTCAAATTTAGACTTCGTTTTGTGGTAAGACCGTATCATTCTTTTAGTGTATACTTATAGTCTTCCTTAGTAGACTATTAAAGCATATCCTATAGGCTATCAAATTTGTTTTAGAGAAGGTTCATATCTGACAGCACATGCGTTGCGTGTTATCGCTCGCGTAACGCCAGAACAGACAAATGTATAGAAAACCACTTGACCGTTCACACTCAATCGATTATACGTCAGGGCGTTGAGTGTGAACGGTCAAGTGTTTTCCTAGTTTTGATAATATGCGACGCATGTTCCGTCAGATATGAACCTTCCCTAAGTGTAAAGCTCAAATATTGAAAAGTAACGTTACTCACCAAGTGAAGTTAGTTTTGTCTCTTTCTTACTTTATATCAAGTGACAAAGACAAAACATGTGAGTAGCTACTCGGAACGTTACTTGAAGATGGTGAGATAGGCCCTTAGGGTGTTTTTATCGTCGCCTTGCTAAACGCGCCGCTGGGCAGCGTACGGTAGGCTGAAATCCGCTGTCATGGGCTTTCATAGAAAATGTAGATTCCTTTGTCTATGACAGTCGATTTTCAGCCCACATTGCTGTCTAAGGTAAGGCTGTCTGTCTGTCTGTTACCTTTTCACGACTAAACTACTGGACCGATTGACTTGAAATTAGGTACAGGGGTAGCTTATGGAGCGCGGAAGGACATAGGATACGTTTGATCCCAAAATTCCCTTGAACTATGTTGGTAAAATTGGTATGACAACGAGGGAGAGAACTATTGTAGAAAGAACTATAGGCGTCTGCTAAGAAAGGATTCCCACGGGATTGTAATATACGCGGGAGGAACCGCGGGACACAGCTAGTTATTTTTACAATTTAAATTATATTAACCTCAAACAAATAACACCACGTGTTTAAGAGATAACCTCCAACCGAACGGTGGTTGGTGGGGAGCGAAGGTATATAATCGAGTGACGGCGCAGCGGACGCCATTCTGTCTCCAGCGCTCGGTCGGTAAGGTTGTCTTGTGATATTTTTATAGTCTAGTGGTCTTGGTAATTAAATATTCGAATTTACAATTACTGTTCGAATATTTTTCTTTATTGTTTAATTAATTAGTTAAGGTTTTATTAATCCTGCCTGATATTATAAAGCCGAATGTTTGATTGTGCATGTTTGTTCCTCTTTCACGCAAAAACTACTGAATGCATTTAAATGAAATTTGGTACAGATGTTCCTCGTACCTAGGAATAACACATGGGATACGTTAATTCCCACGTGATAAGGTTCCGCGCGGGTAAAACCGTGGGGCACAGCTAGTTTAATCCTAACTAATATTATAAATGGGAAAGTAACTGTCTGTATGTCTGTCGGTCTGTCTCTTTGTTACCTTTTCACGACTAAACTACTGAACCGATTGACTTGAAATTTGGTACAGGGGTAGCTTATGGTCCGGGAAAGAACATAGGCTACGTTTTATCCCAAAATTCCCACGGGACCGGGAACTACGCGGGTGAAACCGCGGGGCACAGCTAGTAATTAATATTGCTTAAATCATTATTTTTGAAATTAAATTCTTACGAACAGTAGCTTGTTGGTGGGGAGCGAAGGTATTTATTTGAGTGACGGCGCAGCGCAGGCCATTAAGAGGGATCGCTCAGACTCTACGACCGCCCCCCCTCCGATCACTGGCCTACCCCAGGGACACCGCGACCACTCTCGGGGACCCAAACCCGGGAGGATCTCACAGCGAGAGGTGACAGCCGACATGCGTTAAGGTTGTCTTGTGATATTCTTATAGTCTAGTGGTCTTGGTAATTAAATATTCGAATTGCTGTTCCAATATTTTTATTTAATATTGGTTTTGTAATAATTTTTGATCTGACATTATTTATTAAAATAAACATTTTGATTTCCATAATTATTTAAATCTATTTTTTTATTAAGGAAATTTGGATGAAACCACTCTCGGGGACCCAAACCCGGGAGGATCTCACAGCGAGAGGTGACAGCCGACATGCGTTGGCATAGTAGCACCACTGGCTCCACCACGGCGCAGATAGCCCAACCCAATGACCCGTGCCCAGAGTAGGCACCTCAACTCAACTCAACTCAACTCAACTCAACTCAACTCAACTCAACTCAACTCAACTCAACTCAACTCAACTCAACTCAACTCAACTCAACTCAACTCAACTCAACTCAACTCAACTCAACTCAACTCAACTCAACTCAACTCAACTCAACTCAACTCAACTCAACTCAACTCAACTCAACTCAACTCAACTCAACTCAACTCAACTCAACTCAACTCAACTCAACTCAACTCAACTCAACTCAACTCAACTCAACTCAACTCAACTCAACTCAACTCAACTCAACTCAACTCAACTCAACTCAACTCAACTCAACTCAACTCAACTCAACTCAACTCAACTCAACTCAACTCAACTCAACTCAACTCAACTCAACTCAACTCAACTCAACTCAACTCAACTCAACTCAACTCAACTCAACTCAACTCAACTCAACTCAACTCAACTCAACTCAACTCAACTCAACTCAACTCAACTCAACTCAACTCAACTCAACTCAACTCAACTCAACTCAACTCAACTCAACTCAACTCAACTCAACTCAACTCAACTCAACTCAACTCAACTCAACTCAACTCAACTCAACTCAACTCAACTCAACTCAACTCAACTCAACTCAACTCAACTCAACTCAACTCAACTCAACTCAACTCAACTCAACTCAACTCAACTCAACTCAACTCAACTCAACTCAACTCAACTCAACTCAACTCAACTCAACTCAACTCAACTCAACTCAACTCAACTCAACTCAACTCAACTCAACTCAACTCAACTCAACTCAACTCAACTCAACTCAACTCAACTCAACTCAACTCAACTCAACTCAACTCAACTCAACTCAACTCAACTCAACTCAACTCAACTCAACTCAACTCAACTCAACTCAACTCAACTCAACTCAACTCAACTCAACTCAACTCAACTCAACTCAACTCAACTCAACTCAACTCAACTCAACTCAACTCAACTCAACTCAACTCAACTCAACTCAACTCAACTCAACTCAACTCAACTCAACTCAACTCAACTCAACTCAACTCAACTCAACTCAACTCAACTCAACTCAACTCAACTCAACTCAACTCAACTCAACTCAACTCAACTCAACTCAACTCAACTCAACTCAACTCAACTCAACTCAACTCAACTCAACTCAACTCAACTCAACTCAACTCAACTCAACTCAACTCAACTCAACTCAACTCAACTCAACTCAACTCAACTCAACTCAACTCAACTCAACTCAACTCAACTCAACTCAACTCAACTCAACTCAACTCAACTCAACTCAACTCAACTCAACTCAACTCAACTCAACTCAACTCAACTCAACTCAACTCAACTCAACTCAACTCAACTCAACTCAACTCAACTCAACTCAACTCAACTCAACTCAACTCAACTCAACTCAACTCAACTCAACTCAACTCAACTCAACTCAACTCAACTCAACTCAACTCAACTCAACTCAACTCAACTCAACTCAACTCAACTCAACTCAACTCAACTCAACTCAACTCAACTCAACTCAACTCAACTCAACTCAACTCAACTCAACTCAACTCAACTCAACTCAACTCAACTCAACTCAACTCAACTCAACTCAACTCAACTCAACTCAACTCAACTCAACTCAACTCAACTCAACTCAACTCAACTCAACTCAACTCAACTCAACTCAACTCAACTCAACTCAACTCAACTCAACTCAACTCAACTCAACTCAACTCAACTCAACTCAACTCAACTCAACTCAACTCAACTCAACTCAACTCAACTCAACTCAACTCAACTCAACTCAACTCAACTCAACTCAACTCAACTCAACTCAACTCAACTCAACTCAACTCAACTCAACTCAACTCAACTCAACTCAACTCAACTCAACTCAACTCAACTCAACTCAACTCAACTCAACTCAACTCAACTCAACTCAACTCAACTCAACTCAACTCAACTCAACTCAACTCAACTCAACTCAACTCAACTCAACTCAACTCAACTCAACTCAACTCAACTCAACTCAACTCAACTCAACTCAACTCAACTCAACTCAACTCAACTCAACTCAACTCAACTCAACTCAACTCAACTCAACTCAACTCAACTCAACTCAACTCAACTCAACTCAACTCAACTCAACTCAACTCAACTCAACTCAACTCAACTCAACTCAACTCAACTCAACTCAACTCAACTCAACTCAACTCAACTCAACTCAACTCAACTCAACTCAACTCAACTCAACTCAACTCAACTCAACTCAACTCAACTCAACTCAACTCAACTCAACTCAACTCAACTCAACTCAACTCAACTCAACTCAACTCAACTCAACTCAACTCAACTCAACTCAACTCAACTCAACTCAACTCAACTCAACTCAACTCAACTCAACTCAACTCAACTCAACTCAACTCAACTCAACTCAACTCAACTCAACTCAACTCAACTCAACTCAACTCAACTCAACTCAACTCAACTCAACTCAACTCAACTCAACTCAACTCAACTCAACTCAACTCAACTCAACTCAACTCAACTCAACTCAACTCAACTCAACTCAACTCAACTCAACTCAACTCAACTCAACTCAACTCAACTCAACTCAACTCAACTCAACTCAACTCAACTCAACTCAACTCAACTCAACTCAACTCAACTCAACTCAACTCAACTCAACTCAACTCAACTCAACTCAACTCAACTCAACTCAACTCAACTCAACTCAACTCAACTCAACTCAACTCAACTCAACTCAACTCAACTCAACTCAACTCAACTCAACTCAACTCAACTCAACTCAACTCAACTCAACTCAACTCAACTCAACTCAACTCAACTCAACTCAACTCAACTCAACTCAACTCAACTCAACTCAACTCAACTCAACTCAACTCAACTCAACTCAACTCAACTCAACTCAACTCAACTCAACTCAACTCAACTCAACTCAACTCAACTCAACTCAACTCAACTCAACTCAACTCAACTCAACTCAACTCAACTCAACTCAACTCAACTCAACTCAACTCAACTCAACTCAACTCAACTCAACTCAACTCAACTCAACTCAACTCAACTCAACTCAACTCAACTCAACTCAACTCAACTCAACTCAACTCAACTCAACTCAACTCAACTCAACTCAACTCAACTCAACTCAACTCAACTCAACTCAACTCAACTCAACTCAACTCAACTCAACTCAACTCAACTCAACTCAACTCAACTCAACTCAACTCAACTCAACTCAACTCAACTCAACTCAACTCAACTCAACTCAACTCAACTCAACTCAACTCAACTCAACTCAACTCAACTCAACTCAACTCAACTCAACTCAACTCAACTCAACTCAACTCAACTCAACTCAACTCAACTCAACTCAACTCAACTCAACTCAACTCAACTCAACTCAACTCAACTCAACTCAACTCAACTCAACTCAACTCAACTCAACTCAACTCAACTCAACTCAACTCAACTCAACTCAACTCAACTCAACTCAACTCAACTCAACTCAACTCAACTCAACTCAACTCAACTCAACTCAACTCAACTCAACTCAACTCAACTCAACTCAACTCAACTCAACTCAACTCAACTCAACTCAACTCAACTCAACTCAACTCAACTCAACTCAACTCAACTCAACTCAACTCAACTCAACTCAACTCAACTCAACTCAACTCAACTCAACTCAACTCAACTCAACTCAACTCAACTCAACTCAACTCAACTCAACTCAACTCAACTCAACTCAACTCAACTCAACTCAACTCAACTCAACTCAACTCAACTCAACTCAACTCAACTCAACTCAACTCAACTCAACTCAACTCAACTCAACTCAACTCAACTCAACTCAACTCAACTCAACTCAACTCAACTCAACTCAACTCAACTCAACTCAACTCAACTCAACTCAACTCAACTCAACTCAACTCAACTCAACTCAACTCAACTCAACTCAACTCAACTCAACTCAACTCAACTCAACTCAACTCAACTCAACTCAACTCAACTCAACTCAACTCAACTCAACTCAACTCAACTCAACTCAACTCAACTCAACTCAACTCAACTCAACTCAACTCAACTCAACTCAACTCAACTCAACTCAACTCAACTCAACTCAACTCAACTCAACTCAACTCAACTCAACTCAACTCAACTCAACTCAACTCAACTCAACTCAACTCAACTCAACTCAACTCAACTCAACTCAACTCAACTCAACTCAACTCAACTCAACTCAACTCAACTCAACTCAACTCAACTCAACTCAACTCAACTCAACTCAACTCAACTCAACTCAACTCAACTCAACTCAACTCAACTCAACTCAACTCAACTCAACTCAACTCAACTCAACTCAACTCAACTCAACTCAACTCAACTCAACTCAACTCAACTCAACTCAACTCAACTCAACTCAACTCAACTCAACTCAACTCAACTCAACTCAACTCAACTCAACTCAACTCAACTCAACTCAACTCAACTCAACTCAACTCAACTCAACTCAACTCAACTCAACTCAACTCAACTCAACTCAACTCAACTCAACTCAACTCAACTCAACTCAACTCAACTCAACTCAACTCAACTCAACTCAACTCAACTCAACTCAACTCAACTCAACTCAACTCAACTCAACTCAACTCAACTCAACTCAACTCAACTCAACTCAACTCAACTCAACTCAACTCAACTCAACTCAACTCAACTCAACTCAACTCAACTCAACTCAACTCAACTCAACTCAACTCAACTCAACTCAACTCAACTCAACTCAACTCAACTCAACTCAACTCAACTCAACTCAACTCAACTCAACTCAACTCAACTCAACTCAACTCAACTCAACTCAACTCAACTCAACTCAACTCAACTCAACTCAACTCAACTCAACTCAACTCAACTCAACTCAACTCAACTCAACTCAACTCAACTCAACTCAACTCAACTCAACTCAACTCAACTCAACTCAACTCAACTCAACTCAACTCAACTCAACTCAACTCAACTCAACTCAACTCAACTCAACTCAACTCAACTCAACTCAACTCAACTCAACTCAACTCAACTCAACTCAACTCAACTCAACTCAACTCAACTCAACTCAACTCAACTCAACTCAACTCAACTCAACTCAACTCAACTCAACTCAACTCAACTCAACTCAACTCAACTCAACTCAACTCAACTCAACTCAACTCAACTCAACTCAACTCAACTCAACTCAACTCAACTCAACTCAACTCAACTCAACTCAACTCAACTCAACTCAACTCAACTCAACTCAACTCAACTCAACTCAACTCAACTCAACTCAACTCAACTCAACTCAACTCAACTCAACTCAACTCAACTCAACTCAACTCAACTCAACTCAACTCAACTCAACTCAACTCAACTCAACTCAACTCAACTCAACTCAACTCAACTCAACTCAACTCAACTCAACTCAACTCAACTCAACTCAACTCAACTCAACTCAACTCAACTCAACTCAACTCAACTCAACTCAACTCAACTCAACTCAACTCAACTCAACTCAACTCAACTCAACTCAACTCAACTCAACTCAACTCAACTCAACTCAACTCAACTCAACTCAACTCAACTCAACTCAACTCAACTCAACTCAACTCAACTCAACTCAACTCAACTCAACTCAACTCAACTCAACTCAACTCAACTCAACTCAACTCAACTCAACTCAACTCAACTCAACTCAACTCAACTCAACTCAACTCAACTCAACTCAACTCAACTCAACTCAACTCAACTCAACTCAACTCAACTCAACTCAACTCAACTCAACTCAACTCAACTCAACTCAACTCAACTCAACTCAACTCAACTCAACTCAACTCAACTCAACTCAACTCAACTCAACTCAACTCAACTCAACTCAACTCAACTCAACTCAACTCAACTCAACTCAACTCAACTCAACTCAACTCAACTCAACTCAACTCAACTCAACTCAACTCAACTCAACTCAACTCAACTCAACTCAACTCAACTCAACTCAACTCAACTCAACTCAACTCAACTCAACTCAACTCAACTCAACTCAACTCAACTCAACTCAACTCAACTCAACTCAACTCAACTCAACTCAACTCAACTCAACTCAACTCAACTCAACTCAACTCAACTCAACTCAACTCAACTCAACTCAACTCAACTCAACTCAACTCAACTCAACTCAACTCAACTCAACTCAACTCAACTCAACTCAACTCAACTCAACTCAACTCAACTCAACTCAACTCAACTCAACTCAACTCAACTCAACTCAACTCAACTCAACTCAACTCAACTCAACTCAACTCAACTCAACTCAACTCAACTCAACTCAACTCAACTCAACTCAACTCAACTCAACTCAACTCAACTCAACTCAACTCAACTCAACTCAACTCAACTCAACTCAACTCAACTCAACTCAACTCAACTCAACTCAACTCAACTCAACTCAACTCAACTCAACTCAACTCAACTCAACTCAACTCAACTCAACTCAACTCAACTCAACTCAACTCAACTCAACTCAACTCAACTCAACTCAACTCAACTCAACTCAACTCAACTCAACTCAACTCAACTCAACTCAACTCAACTCAACTCAACTCAACTCAACTCAACTCAACTCAACTCAACTCAACTCAACTCAACTCAACTCAACTCAACTCAACTCAACTCAACTCAACTCAACTCAACTCAACTCAACTCAACTCAACTCAACTCAACTCAACTCAACTCAACTCAACTCAACTCAACTCAACTCAACTCAACTCAACTCAACTCAACTCAACTCAACTCAACTCAACTCAACTCAACTCAACTCAACTCAACTCAACTCAACTCAACTCAACTCAACTCAACTCAACTCAACTCAACTCAACTCAACTCAACTCAACTCAACTCAACTCAACTCAACTCAACTCAACTCAACTCAACTCAACTCAACTCAACTCAACTCAACTCAACTCAACTCAACTCAACTCAACTCAACTCAACTCAACTCAACTCAACTCAACTCAACTCAACTCAACTCAACTCAACTCAACTCAACTCAACTCAACTCAACTCAACTCAACTCAACTCAACTCAACTCAACTCAACTCAACTCAACTCAACTCAACTCAACTCAACTCAACTCAACTCAACTCAACTCAACTCAACTCAACTCAACTCAACTCAACTCAACTCAACTCAACTCAACTCAACTCAACTCAACTCAACTCAACTCAACTCAACTCAACTCAACTCAACTCAACTCAACTCAACTCAACTCAACTCAACTCAACTCAACTCAACTCAACTCAACTCAACTCAACTCAACTCAACTCAACTCAACTCAACTCAACTCAACTCAACTCAACTCAACTCAACTCAACTCAACTCAACTCAACTCAACTCAACTCAACTCAACTCAACTCAACTCAACTCAACTCAACTCAACTCAACTCAACTCAACTCAACTCAACTCAACTCAACTCAACTCAACTCAACTCAACTCAACTCAACTCAACTCAACTCAACTCAACTCAACTCAACTCAACTCAACTCAACTCAACTCAACTCAACTCAACTCAACTCAACTCAACTCAACTCAACTCAACTCAACTCAACTCAACTCAACTCAACTCAACTCAACTCAACTCAACTCAACTCAACTCAACTCAACTCAACTCAACTCAACTCAACTCAACTCAACTCAACTCAACTCAACTCAACTCAACTCAACTCAACTCAACTCAACTCAACTCAACTCAACTCAACTCAACTCAACTCAACTCAACTCAACTCAACTCAACTCAACTCAACTCAACTCAACTCAACTCAACTCAACTCAACTCAACTCAACTCAACTCAACTCAACTCAACTCAACTCCATTGAGTCAGCGGAGTAGTTTTCAATAAGGGAATACCAAAATGACAACAAATGTCAAAAAAACGGCCATAATGTTGATATTAAAATACATCTGAGTAGCATTATCACTAGAGAATCAGGGCCCAGTAGTGTCACCAGAAAGTCAAATTTCCTTTGAATATACCATACCCCAGCTGTTGAACATTTTAGAAGCAAGGTGTTTCCCACGTTAATCGCTTAGTACGGATTTTAAGAAAAAAAAAGACTATAATAAATAATATTTATAATAATTTATTTATTAAATAAAATAAAATAAATAAAATAAAAAATCATTTATTGCCAAAACGAGAACTTAAGCTAATTACATATATATAACAAAAAAAGCATTTCACAATATTTGTAAATTACACAGACCCCCCACACTAGGCTCTGCCTGTCCTGTGGGGATATTTATAAAGAACTAGCGGCCCGCCCCGGCTTCGCACGGGTCCAATTTTCCCGTTGATATTCCAGTTTTTTTTTTACATAAGAACCACCTAATAATAACAAATACAACAAAAAAAGAATTAGTGAAATCGGTCCAGCCATTCACGCGTGATGCCAAGGAAAACGGGTTTCATTTTTATATATCTGGGGGCACGGCAGTGCCCCCCGCCAAGTCGAGCGCGAAGCAAACACTGCCGTACCATCCTTTACAGGAACCCTTTCGCCGCATTTTCAGGCCCCTATTTGACAACCTCTGGATAAGCCCAGAACGCTGAAATTTTCGTCATCCAGTAAGCTATACAATCACATACTTAAAATAAAATTTCAAGTCTGTAGGTTATTTAGTTCCCAAGTTAAGCGAAAGCAAAGTTTCGCATTTTAGACACTCACTCACTCACTCACTCACTCACTCACTCACTCACTCACTCACTCATGATCATCAAAATAGAACTAGTACTTCCCATAAACCTAGAGAGCTGAAATTTGGTACAGAGTTAGGGTTTAATGGCCACATAAAGGGAAAACTATAAAAACTAGGATAATCGAACGGGAACGGGAATTATACGGGAATGGGAACGGGAACTGTAACTCAAGAACGGCTGAACTGATTTGGCTGAAAATTGGTGGGGAGGTAGCTTAGAACCAGGAAAAGGACATAGGATACTTTTAATCCCGAAATTCCCACGGGATTGGGAACGGGAATTTAAAAATCAAGAACGGCTGAATTGATTTGGCTGAAAATTGGTGGGGAGGTAGCTTAGAACCAGGAAAAGGACATAGGATACTTTTAATCCCGAAATTCCCACGGGATTGGGAACGGGAATTTAAAAATCAAGAACGGCTGAATTGATTTGGCTGAAAATTGGTGGGGAGGTAGCTTAGAACCAGGAAAAGGACATAGGATACTTTTAATCCCGAAATTCCCACGGGATTGGGAACGGGAATTTAAAAATCAAGAACGGCTGAATTGATTTGGCTGAAAATTGGTGGGGAGGTAGCTTAGAACCAGGACAAGAACATAGAACACTTTAATCCCGAAATTCCCACGGGAATGGGAACGAGAATTTATTACTCAAGAACGGCTGAACTGATTTGGCTGAAAATTGGTGGGGAGGTAGCTTAGAACCAGGAGAAGCACATAGAATACTTTTAATCCCGAAATTCTCACGGGATTGGGAACGGGAATTTATAGCTCAAGAACGGCTGAATTGATTTGGCTGAAAATTGGTGGGGAGGTAGCTTAGAACCAGGAGAAGCACATAGAAAACTTTTAATCCCGAAATTCCCACGGGAATGGGAACGGGAATTATAATTCTAGAACAGCTGAACTGATTTGGATGACAATTTGTGGGGAGGTAGCTTAAAAACTATTTATGTATAGATACTTTTTATCCCGAAATTCCCACGGAAACGCGAACGGGAACTACGCGGGTGAAACCGCGGGGCGCTTAATAATATAATACTACTCCTAAAAAATAAGTGTGTCAAATAAGAAAATCTAATAAAATAAATCAATATAAACAAGTTTTAACAAAAAGAAATGAAATCCCACCAAAAACATTCTGTAAAAAACTAGCCAAGTCTCGATAGAGCTGCTTGTTTAACTCTAAAAAGTAATGAAATCTAGACAGACTCGTGCCAAGTCTAAGGTTCCTTACTGCGATTTCTTTATTATTATAGTTAATGTTGTGTGACTTGGCCGTTGAAGGGTACACATGTATGTACACAAGGGTACAAAACTAGGTGCTCCATGACGCTATTGCACCAATCTTAAAAAATCCGGAACCTATCCATTGACGATAGAAAATTTGCTTAATTATAGCCACTTGAAAAATGTTGATTCAATATCCAGTCAATTGTAGGCTTGATAAAGCTGCGTATTTTAATAATGTTATAACATTACGTGTAAACAAAATTGACATGTACCCACTACTAACCTTTTAAACAATGTTCAACGGCCAAGTCACACAACAATAACTATAATAATAAAGAAATCGCAGTAAGGAACCTTACACTTGGCACGAGTCTGTCTAGATTTCATTACTTTTTAGAGTTAAACAAGCAGCTCTATCGAGACTTGGCTAGTTTTTTACAGAATGTTTTTGGTGGGATATAGATTACAATTTGGTTTTAACTGCGATCAGATTGCGAGTACAGTAATAACATTATTCAGAAAATTAAATCATAATAAGCATTGAAACAAAAATACCAAATAACAAAATTGAGCTCACATCATGAGTATTATTAAATTGTATGAAACAATCAATAAAAAATAATGTATTTAAAATTATATTCAAAATATTGAAGGTAGTAAACTTTTTACATTACTTTGTACAGACGTCTTCCATCTTAGTCTTCTGTGATCACGGGTTCTGTAAAGAATCCGAAACGTCAGAAAATGTAAAACAAAATACAACCACGACAAAAATCCGTTTAAGTGTTTTATTTCAATTTGTAGTGTTCGTGTAAATCAAAGATACTATATATCAATCAATAAAAATGTTTAGAAAATCTGACAAATGCATTATTAATCTCTATGTATCAAAGAGGAGGTTTCAAACTAAGTTACAAGTTACTTTGTGACAATCAGCAAATTAAAATGACTCATCGCTTAATTTCGGAAATTCCACCCTTTAATTCCCCTACATAAAAAAATAGGGTTCATAAGTATGTATGTATGTGAGGGCTCTGTCTCCTTCGTGTGGATTGTTGAATGACATTAAGTAAGTACATAAGTTTATCTACTACAGCCTACAGCCGATATTAATATAAAATACTACTTGAGCGTTGCAAATATGATAGGTAAGTAAGTACTTATTCAAATTTAGTAGACATGACTCAAGTTTAAGATCACCAACACGCGTATACACACAATAATTTATTAGCAAGAATCCTTTGTGCGGACAGAAATATGAATTAAAGTTAATTAATTCTAATAAAATGCATAAAACCTTTTCGCGGTATGTTTAATTGAATAATTAAATTATCTATATCGATATTCTGTCTGTTGCACTAAAAAAAAACAAGAAAAAAAATATGCCTGCATTTTTCAATGAGATAGACAGAGATAGCTATATGCAATGTGGAATGTGAAAGACAAAGACAGCAATAGGAAAATGGATGACGCAATCAGCTGTTCTCGCACGACGTTGCTAACTTCACACGGGTCGATCAACCTGTTTGATAGTGATGTGCGTAAAAAGATTTTTGTAAAATAATTTGTTGGATTTATTTTAACGAATATGATTATTAAGGGTTTTTAATCAATATTTCTGTATATTTGTTTCTTTCTGTATTGTCTTTTATTATACATTATTTTATTAAGAAAAGTCTCATAAATATGTAAAACTGAAAGTTGTGAACTGGAAATTATAATATTATGATTTTCAAAATATTTTGAAATTAATATAAGGTTGGTGAAATTAAATCACTTTCTGTTATTTTTTCTGTAAAAGCTTTAAAATTCGTAATTGATTACAGAATAACATATAAACATAAAAATATTTTTTGTTTTATAAAAAAAAAAAATCTATTTTTCCATTTATTAGTACAATCATGATAAGAAAATACATATAAAAATATAGTTTTGTTTTTTTAAACAACAAGATATTTATGTATCAATACTCAGATTCGCTTAAAACACAAGTCTTCACTTGTCTGTAAGTGTATTTAAAGTAATTATATGGCTTATTTAATTTTTATTTCACGTTCGAAATTTGATTTCCCATCACTAGCTCAAAGCCGGGGCAGACCTATTCATCATGCATGCGCGCTTGAGCCTTGTAGCAAGCAAATGTCAGTCAGTCACACAGATAGTAGCAACGCGAAATTTCAACGATTAGCACGTCACGTCATAAAACAACATTTATAATGTAAACAAACATTAATTTTAATCCAATTTGTGTACGCGTAAAGTGTCTTTACAAACAAATATGTCGAAAATTAAAGTGAATTTGTGTTTTTATGTTACTGTGCTTGTGATTTTTAACGTTATTTCTGTGTTTAGTGAATCTATTAATGACTACGATCATGTTCATTGTAATCATGAACATCCTAAAGAAAATCAAGTAAGTTTAGCTTTAATTTAATTATTAGCAACTATTTGTTTACTTTTAATCGATAATACTAACAAAACATATTTTTTTACTCCTAGTACCTATTATTTAAAATACTGTTTTAATTCATAAAATATCTTTAAAATGTTATTAAATAGATCATTTCCCATCACTATAATTAAAATTTAAAGGACAATAAATTCAAAATTCGAGCAATATTGTTTTTAAAGAGGTTATGTTTACAGCCAGTGCAGTGTAGTTTACCAAAGAGTATCAATTTGGTCTATAAACAATCGATTTGATTGAATTACGTGTTGTGAAACTCTAAATATTGAATTTCTATTGTCACTTTCGTTGCATTTTAGCGTAAAGTTTTCTTTATTTCATGTCAATTAACTCCTTAAACTATTATTAGATGCGAAAGTTTGTATGGCTGGATGCATTTCGTTACATTTTCATGTAAAAATTACTGAACCGATATACCTATGTACCTATCTACCTAGGTTCCTAACTACCTATATACCTATTATGGATATAATATAATAAAATATGTTTCATCTACGAATAAGATGCTTTGTTCCCAAAATTCCCACGGGATTGTGATTCAGGATGAAACCGCGGGGCGCTAGTATAGTTTTTAGGTACCTAAGTAGGTACATAATATTGTAATGAATGAAGGCAATTGATAATAATAAATAAATAGACTGCTTTAAATGAATCCTGATCCCGTGGGAATTTTAAAATAAAAATAATTCTTGACGTCATTCCCGGTCATGATAAACATCGGTGCAGTAGTTTTTATGTAAGTAAATTATAAAAAGAAAACTAATCCACACAATCTTAAAATTTTCGCGTTTTTTTATATTAAGTACTTTTTAACCCCCGACGCAAAACGAGGGGTGTTATAAGTTTGACGTGTCTGTGTGTGTGTGTATCTGTCTGTCTGTGGCATCATAGCTCCCGAACGGATGAACCGATTTCAATTTAGTTTTTTTTGTATTTAAGGGGACTTACGTGCGAGTGTTCTTAGACATGTTTGATGAAAATCGGTTGACCCGTTTAAAAGTTATGGGGGTTTGAAAGTAATTGTGTTGGGGGTTTTGTAAATTTTTAATTTTCTAAACATGGTTCAAGTTTCAGGTTACCAACGCGAGCAAACGTAGTGATTATGTCTATTCCTCTTTTCTGTACTAATACCATCAGTCAAAGAGAGACATTTAACATAACACAATATAATTATTTGCTCAGTGGGATATTGACGATAATTTTACTTTATTTTATTTTTAATTGTTATTTTTATACTGTACCTTTGTAGGTACCTACTTAGTACTTAGTTAAAACTTAGTAAGGACCTTTAACTATGAATAGGATTTAGCTTTTAAGTACTTACTACGTAAATCCTACTAATATTATAAAGCCGAATGTTTGTGAGTGTGGATGTTTGGATGTTTGTTCCTCTTTCACGCAAAATACTGAATGGATTTTAATGTATTTATAATGTCTAATATAATCCCAATCTAATATAATCCTAATCATATAATCCTAATAATAATCCCTATTAACGTATTTATAATGTTGTTATTCTTCGTTTTTATTTATAAAGAAGTCGTTTAATATTCGCATAAAATTTAAGAAATGAAACCACTATAATACAATTTGATCATTAGACAAATGGCTAATAGGGCTGGGAAAACAAAATGAAATTCTAATTATTCCGTCAGATAGATTTAGAAAAAATATTAGACACGTATTTTTTTGTTTTATCAAATTAATAAAACTGACTTAGTTATAACGCATTAAAGTTCAGGAGTGGGGGCTTGTGACGATGATTCTTGGTAAAAAATGTATGAAGCTGTGACGTCACCCGAGTTTTCTATGCACTGTATCGTCTTAATTATTTGTTTGTATCAAAAAAGGGAAAATACGTGTCCAATATTTTTCCGAAATCTATCTGACGGACTAATTAGATTTTTTTAGCCGACATCCCTATTAAATAAGAATAAGAATACCAATAATGAGTAAGTAATAATATAAATGAGTTAGATAAATAAATACTAGCTACACAAAGATAAGTACTAATTATTATACCAAACAGCCTTCCATTTTAAAAATACTTCAATTGCCATAAAAGTTTAAAGAATGCGTTTTAAAACGCTAATAAAGGAAATTAATTAGTTTTTTATCGTTCAAGAGTTGATTTAAACGGTTTATTTATTTATAAACTGTTTATTCTTTGTTACTCTTTCAAAGAAGTTAACATAATCATTCACTCTATCAATTTATCACTACATAGTATAAAACAAAGTCGCTTTCTCTGTCCCTATGTATGCTTAAATCTTTAAAACTACGCAACGGATTTTGATGCGGTTTGTTTTAATAGATAGAGTGATTCAGTGGGAAGGTTTTTAGCATAATTTTATCCCCATATTCCTACGGGAACTAGCGGGTGAAACCGCGGGGCGCTGCTAGTGATGTATTATTATATCTGTGACGTCTGTTCCGCATTTAGCAAAATTGTGGGTAGCCATGACCACAACCTTTTTTGAAGACCACATCCGCGCATAATTCCTGTGGTTAGCTTTAGCGAAGGTTTTCAACCAAACAAATTATTTAGCTTTATAATAATAAAGCTATGCCTTGCGGTTCACTCGTTTTAGGTTGTTTGTGAGGTTGACTAGCTGTGTCCAAGATTTTACCTGCATTAATCCCAATCCTGTGGGAATTTCGGGATAAAAAGTATCCTATGTGTTATTCCTTGTTATAAGGGACATCTGTACCAAATTTCGAGTCAATCGGTTCAGTAGTTTTTGCGTGAAAGAGTAACAAACATACACACAAGTGATACCAAAAATAATGATATTTTGTACAGTTTTTCAAATACGTTTCTTACTTGTCCTAGAATCCTAAGACCTTCTATTTCGCAGGCACATACCTACCACTACACCGCTCGAGGCGTTTTATTTCAAATTACAAGTATTTCCGTAAATTGCAATATTATTTAATTAAGATTCATTTATCAAATTTCCTTATCATATTTATTACTAGTTGTGCCCCGCGGTTTCACCCGCATAGTTCCCGATCCCGTGGGAATTTCGGGATAAAACGTAGCCTATGTTCTTCCTCGGACCATAGACTACCTCTGTACCAAATTTCAAGTCAATCGGTTCAGTAGTTTAGCCGTGAAAAGGTAACAGACAGAGTTACTTTTTTCGCATTTATAATATGTATTATAGTAAGGATTCACTAATTAAATAGATTGATAAATAGGAAATAATTATTGATATAACATTACTGTACGGGAAAATATGATAACGGAACAAATTATAATAATAGCTGTAACTAGGTATAATAGCTGTACGGAAATATTTAATAACTTCAGAGAAAACGCCTCGAATCTGCCAAATTGAAGGTCTCCATTTTTATAGCACTGCATTGCTTTTCCAAAAATATTTAGATATATTTTTGGAAAAGCAATGCAGTGCTTTAGAGACCAATTAAAATTGGATTAAAAAAATATTAAGTATCTTTTAAAAAAAACTTAACTGATTAAAAAATGTTTTTTTTTTCCGTTTTTTTAATGAACGTCTCTATTTTTTTCGTTCATTTTTAATAGTCAACTACTTTTTTCTTAAGACCAATTAAAAAAAATATAGGTATCTGATTAAAAAAAAATATCAGTTTAAAAAAAGCCATAACTGATTAAAAAAACAGAAAAGATTTTGCCCGTTTTTTTTAATGGACGTCTCTATATTTTTCGTTATTTTTTTTAATAGTCGACTTTTTTTTCGAAACCATAAATGTCATCAACTTTTTTAAGACCGTAGACAAACCTCAAACATTCATAAGACTTTAATCGATAAAAAATCGATATTTCACATTATGTAATCGAGTAACGTAACGAACGAGTGAAAGTGGTTTGGGCGTTTGTAAGCTTTATGTTATATTTGTGTTTAGAATTTAAAATGGTATAACAATAGTTTTTTATTATACTAACAACCTACTTCGGCCTTATTTTCTTGTGGATTTACCAAAATTTTCATAATAATTCTTTTTTACTTTATATTAGCAGCGCCCCGTGGTTTTACCCGCGTAGTTTCCGCCCCCGTGAGAATGTGGGGATAAAATTATGCTCAAAATCTACCTCTTGAATCACTCTATCTATTAAAAACAAACCGCATTAAAATCCGTTGAGTAGTTTTAAAGATTCAAGCGCATATATGTATAGGGAGGGACAGACAGCGGGAGCGACTTTGTTTTATACTATGTAGTGATTTGTGCTTAGAATTTAAAATGGTAATAACAATAGTTTTTTTATTATACTAGCAATCACCTTCGGGTTTGCTTGGCCCAATTTTCTCGTGCATTTTTCAGAATTTTTCTTTCTTTGTCATAGAATTATATTAGTTTCGTATAATTTTGAAAAATACATTTTTTTTATTTATATCTTTCATTTACACGAACACTACACATTGAAATAAAACAAACGGATTTTTGTCGTGCTTGTATTTTGTTTTACATTTTTTTTGCTAATTAACAATGCTTTGCTCTGCTGAGATTTTAAAATTTCTTTTTTTAATAGACAAATATGAAAAAAAATATATCAAAAATACTTCAAAGTGTAAAAAGTACTTATCCGAATTAAAACACCAATTATCCAATTCGGTTCAGCCATTTTCAAGTCATGGCGTGTCCAAGGTTATTTCCCCTTGAGATTCATTCATGGGTTAAAAAGACAAAAATGTCGTATAACTTTCTAGTTTGTGGTTTTCTGATGGCAATCGCTTCATATAAAATACTGACATTCCGCCACATCTGTCTGGAAATTAGTGCCACAAACATATCTGTGCCGGTATATGATCTATTTACCTACAAGTTCGCACAATTGAAGGTCGTATTGCCATATTTCGCGTTAATTAAACAAACAAGCAAACTGCCCGTGGGAACATATTATTAATAGCTTAATTTCACATTAGTTTGGAAACATAAAATGACACGTTAGGTATTTTTCTCACGGAATTTCGTGTGGAAAATGGTTGACATTGACAACTATTAAACTATATTATTAATGAACTGACTGTTCCCCGTAGTTATACCCAAAAAGTTCCCAATCCTGTGTGAATTTTGTAGTAAAACAAAGTCTATGTCCTTCCCCGGACCATAAGCTACCCCTGTACCAAATTTTAAGTCGATCTAACAGCTAGGGGCCTAAGTCTGCAATTTAACATTATTGATCAGACAAAATGTTTATATTGAGACACCATAACGAGAGTGTCAGAAATTTGGTATTCTGTTAAAATTTATTCGTATGGCTATGGTGTATCAGTGGAGTTGCATAACAAAATTCAAATATTTTTTTGTCAAATAAACGTCAGAATACTGTTTCCATGACAACCATCTAAGTTTGAGGAGCCATTGAGTCAGCGGAGTAGTTTTTACTAAGAGAATACCAAAATGACAACAAATGTCAAAAAAACGGCCATAATGTTGATATTAAAATACATTTGAGTAGCATTATCACAGCTTAATAGTTTAGAGAATCGGGGCCCTGTATAATACTTTTTTAATTCTAACCAGTCTATATTATTTCTTATAGCCTATTATTACTTCAACTACCAATAAAATAATGGTTTGAATTATGAACTAAAAAAAACATGTCGACACGTCAAAATGGCGGCTCAAAAACATATATTTAAATAATTAACATATCTTTTAACAGTATTTAAATAAGGCATTTTCCGACGCGTTTCAAGGACAAAAAATTATAACGAAATATGAACTATTTCGTTTCAATTATCAGACCAAGGTTTCGTTTCATAATTGTTGAAAACAGTAAGCTTATTGTTTTCTTATAGTACCCATAAGTTTGAGACAGAGTTGGTTTAAGGTTGGTAGCCCTGGGCGAGATTTAAACGTCACTATTTTTAAAACTTTCTTAAACTAAGTAAATTAATCATTAATGTTACTAAGGGCCTATTTCACGACTTTCAAGTAACGTTACTCACCAAGTAAAGTGAGTGTTGTCTCTTCCTTACTTTATGTGAAGTGACAAAGACAAAACTTGTAAGTAGTTACTCGGAACGTTACTTGAAGATCGTGAAATAGGCCCTTAATATTATAAATATGCGAAAGTTTGGATAAATGGATGTTTTATTTTGTTACTCTTTCACGCAAAAGCTACTGAACTAATTTTGATGTTTGTTAGAGATCTAGGAATAAATAGGGTTACTTTTTAACCCAAAATTTCCTCATTTCCGCGGGTAAAACCACGAGGCACAGATAGTATGCTAGACCTAGACATACCTAGATGTCTATCAGAGAACGGTGGTAAACTGATGATGATGATGATGATTTTGAATTTAGATAAAATCTAATATATAAAATTCTCGTGTCACAGTTTTCGTTGCCATACTCCTCCGAAACGGCTTGACCGATTCTCATGAAATTTTGTGAGCATATTCAGTAGGTCTGAGAATCGGCCAACATCTATTTTTCATCCCGAAATTCCTACGGGAACGGGAACGGGAACTACGCTTGTGAAATCGCGGGGCGCAGCTAGTCTAATATACTAGTTTTTGCCCGCGACTTCATCGGCGTGGAATAATGACTTCCGGCAGAATTTTGGGTGTTCTCCGTTTTCTCTCCCTAGGGGGGAATTTCCAAAAACCCATTTAATTCATTTTAGATATCATGTGCCATAAAAGATTTATTGCTTAGCTTAATACATACACAATCGATTTCTAGTTAAAAATAACGAACATAAAATGTTTCAAAACTTCCGGGTTCGATTCCCGGAGTGTGTTTTTTTCTAAATCTATGAATGCAGTTTTTATTTTGACTAAAATCGATGACGTGGTTCCTAAGAACAGATCTTTGTATATCTTACTAGCAGCGCCCCGCGGTTTCACCCGCGTAGTTCCCGTTCCCGTGGGAATTTCGGGATAAAACGTAGCCTATGTTCTTCCCCGGACTATAAGCTACCCTGTACCGAATTTCAAGTCAATCGGTTCAGTAGTTTAGCCGTGAAAAGGTAACAGACAGACAGAGTTACTTTCGCATTTATAATATTAGTTAGGATTAGGATAGTTTCAGACTTCTTCCCTCTGACCGTTGTATTTGGGCCACCCTGTATAGACAGATTTGTCACCCAAAGCTATCTTCATATACCGACAAATGGAAAATTTTCATGTAATTTATCCCGAACTTATAATTGGGGAGAGATGGAAATTAAAAGTTTTATCTCCCTCAGATATATTTTAATTAAAGTCTGTATTCAAATGATGGTCGGTGGAAATTTTCACGTCATATATTCTGAAAGTTTTAAAGGTCAGACTCGGTAGAGTTATCTATTTAATAAATGTATACGACATACAACCTTATCACTACATAGTATAAAACAAAGTCGCTTTCTCTGTCCCTATGTATGCTTAGATCTTTAAAACTACGCAACGGATTTTGATGCGGTTTGTTTTAATAGATAGAGTGATTCAGTGGGAAGGTTTATAGCATAATTTTATCCCCATATTCCTACGGGAACGGGAACTACGCGGGTGAAATCGCGGGGCTAGGTAATATTATAAATGCGAAAGTAACTCTGTCTGTTACCTTTTCACGGCTAAACTACTGAACCGATTGACTTGAAATTTGGTACAGGGGTAGCTTATGGTGGTATGTTTTAGCCAGAAATTCCCACGGGATTAGAACTATGCGGGTAAAACCGCGGGGTACAGCTAGCAGTTACTATAGTACGGATTGTACGAAGGCTTGGGTCGGTCTTTAAGGTTTTGGCGTTTTGGCACAGTACTGACTAATCAACAAATAGATTAGTCAGTCAGTCAGTTGCCTTTCATAGATATTTTAAAAACAAGAGTCGACAATCTAATATATAAAATTCTCGTGTCACAGTTTTCGTTGCCATACTCCTCCGAAACTGCTTGACCGATTCTCATGAAATTTTGTGAGCATATTCAGTAGGTCTGAGAATCGGCCAACATCTATTTTTCATCCCGAAATTCCTACGGAAACGAGAACGGGAACTACGCGTGTGAAGTTTATCTATAAAAATATTAAACAATAGCCGTAATAAACTGGTACACTAACTCATTGTTATCTGGGGGCACGGCAGTGCCCCCCGCCAAGTCGAGCGCGAAGCAAACACTGCCGTACCATCCTTTACAGGAACCCTTTCGCCGCATTTTCAGGCCCCTATTTGAGAACCTCTGGATAAGCCCAGAACGCTGAAATTTTCGTCATCTAGTAAGATATACAATCACATACTTAAAATAAAATTTCAAGTCTGTAGGTCATTTAGTTCCCAAGTTAAGCGAAATCAAAGTTTCGTATTTATGACAGACACTCACTCACTCACTCACTCACTCACTCACTCACTCACTCACTCATGATCATCAAAATAGAACTAGTACTTCCCATAAACCTAGAGAGCTGAAATTTGGTACAGAGTTAGGGTTTAATGGCCACATAAAGGGAAAACTATAAAAACTAGGATAATCGAACGGGAACGGGAATTATACGGGAATGGGAACGGGAATTGTAACTCAAGAACGGCTGAACTGATTTGGCTGAAAATTGGTGGGGAGGTAGCTTAGAATCAGGAAAAGGACATAGGATAATTTTAAACCCGAAATTCCCACGGGATTGGGAACGGGAATTTAAAAATCAAGAACGGCTGAATTGATTTGGCTGAAAATTGGTGGGGAGGTAGCTTAGAACCAGGAGAAGAACATAGAATACTTTTAATCCCGAAATTCCCACGGGAATGGGAACGGGAATTTATTACTCAAGAACGGCTGAACTGATTTGGCTGAAAATTGGTGGGGAGGTAGCTTAGAACCAGGACAAGAACATAGAATACTTTAAATCCCGAAATTCCCACGGGATTGGGAACGGGAATTTATTACTCAAGAACGGCTGAATTGATTTGACTGAAAATTGGTGGGGAGGTAGCTTAGAACCAGGACAAGAACATAGAATACTTTAATCCTGAAAATCCCACGGGAATGGTAACGGGAATTTATTACTCAAGAACGGCTGAACTGATTTGGCTGAAAATTGGTAGGGAGGTAGCTTAGAACCAGGACAAGAACATAGAATACTTTTAATCCCGAAATTCCCACGGGATTGGGAACAGGAATTTATTACTCAAGAACGGCTGAATTGATTTGACTGAAAATTGGTGGGGAGGTAGCTTAGAACCAGGAGAAGCACATAGAATACTTTTAATCCCGAAATTCCCACGGGAATGGGAACGGGAATTATAATTCTAGAACAGCTGAACTGATTTGGCTGACAAATTGTGGGGAGGTAGCTTAAAACTATTTATCTATAGATACTTTTTATCCCGAAATTCCCACGGAAACGCGAACGGGAACTACGCGGGTGAAACCGCGTGGAACTTAATAATATAATACTACTCCTAAAAAAAAGTGTGTCAAATAAAAAAATCTAATAAAATAAATCAATATAAACAAGTTTTAACAAAAAGAAATGAAATCCCACCAAAAACATTCTGTAAAAAACTAGCCAAGTCTCGATAGATCTGCTTGTTTAAATCTAAAAAGTAATGAAATCTAGACAGACTCGTGCCAAGTCTAAGGTCCTTACTGCGATTTCTTTATTATTATAGTTAATGTTGTGTGACTTGGCCGTTGAAGGGTACACGTGTATGTACACAAGGGTACAAAACTAGGTGCTCCATGACGCTATTGCACCAATCTTAAAAAATCCAGAACCTATCCATTGACGATAGAAAATTAGCTTAATTATAGCCACTTGAAAAATGTTGATTCAATATCCAGTCAATTATAGGCTTGATAAAGCTGCGTATTTTAATAATGTTATAACATTACGTGTAAACAAAATTGACGTGTACCCACTACTAACCTTTTAAACAATGTTCAACGGCCAAGTCACACAACATTAACTATAATAATAAAGAAATCGCAGTAAGGAACCTTAGACTTGGCACGAGTCTGTCTAGATTTCATTACTTTTTAGATTTAAACAAGCAGATCTATCGAGACTTGGCTAGTTTTTTACAGAATGTTTTTGGTGGGATTCTATGTACATCTCGTGCGTTGCGCGTTTTAAATGAAATTTGCAAGAATGAAACGATGGATAATAGGGGTGTCGACTGGGTAAACAAAATGAAATTCTTATTAGTCCGTCAGATAGATTTCGAAAAAATATTAGACACGTATTTTTTTGTTTTATCAAATTAATAAAAATAAACTTAGTTATAACGCATTAAAGTTCAGGAGTGGGGGCTTGTGACGATGATTCTTGGTAAAAAAAATTATGTAGCTGTGACGTCACACGAGTTTATGCACTATATCGTCTTAATTATTTGTTTGTATAAAAAAAGAAAAAATACGTCCAATATTTTTGCGAAATCTATCTGACGGACTAATTAGAATTTTTTAGTCGACATCCCTATTTCTTATTTTTTTCATGCCACTTGACGATTAGAATAACATGCTGTCATTTAGATTTGCTGTATGTTATATCTGTGCCGGTGACAGCGTCGCTGTAATCGCATTTTCGGATTGTCAGTGTAATGAAAATGTTTAAAAATGTCAGTATTAGCTCCATTAATCTGTATTAAATAATGTGTGTCACTGTGGCGTCACTCCATAAGTTTAAGACCAACTAGATTTCCCCACTGAAATCTGGAATTGCTCCGGTGATTGACGACCACTTTTGGATGGACGCCTGTTCTACTAAATCGGTTAAACTGATAATAAAAGAAACTGTGGATTGATTTAGCTGTAATGTCATGTGTTCTAGTCAGGGCCTATTTCAACATCTTCAAGTAACGTTCCGAGTAACGACTCACATGTTTTGTCTTTGTCACTTGACATAAAGTAAGAAAGAGACAAAGCTAACTTTACTTGGTGAGTAACTTTAGTTGAAGGTCGTGAAATAGGCCCTTATGTATATACTTCGTATCAAATGCGACATCACTCGTTAAATCAATCAATCCACAGCTCAGTAATCGCGTCGCTAATTGAACGAGCGTGCAATGATAAATTAGGTCGGGCTGCATCGCGCAGTGTGTGATTACAGCCTAATTTAGACGTCACTTAGGCTAAGCGTATGTTGGGACGCAGGCGACGTAGGGCAGAGCAGAGCAGATTTTGTAAAGCATGGAACGTCGCGAGAGAGAGCAGGATAGACACATGTCTGAAACGTCACGAGAGAGAGCAGGAAAGACATATGTCTGCGTCGCACGTCCCTGCTCTGCCCTGCGCGGCCTGCGTCGCCTGCGTGTCAACATACGCTTATGCAGTTTCGAGGGGCATAGTAAAAAGTCGCCAGAAGGTCAAAAAATCGGATGGGATACACGAATTCGCATATAATACTTATAATATACATACACACTCGAAAAAGTTGATAAAAAATACAAAAATATATATATTTTTGTATTTTTTATATAATTAAATACAAAAGCATTCAAATAAATACTTAATAAACACATATTTTAGACGCTTACATCTTAATACAATCAAAAATGTGACACTATGGAACGTATGAACCTATTTTTGCGTAACATACATAAACATTTCTCTGTCCTTGCTTCTAGGTATTATACTACGTAAAACATCTTCTTTAGGATGCCTTTTTACCTAGATACAAGGGCAAAGTAATGTTTATGTATGTTACCGAAGAACACTGAGTTTATTTGGCACTTAAGGTGCTCCTTCACCGGGAGCATTCGCGTGTAATGTAACGTTACAGATTTGAGCACTACATTAGTGAAGGAGGAGAACCGAGCATTACAATGCGCACCTTGTAATTTATTAATTGTAATTTGTAATTATTACACGCGAATGCTCGTTAGTCAGGGAGGTATTATTGTAATGTAATGCTCAAAGACGAATGTAATGTTACATTACACGCGAATGCTCCCGGTGAAGGAGCACCTTTATGGGCAATCGCCCACCGCGCCCCGCCCTAACGCCGACCCTGGTTGAAGATTACATTGCATATTTCAAGGTTATGGAGTGTACATTTCGCCACAAACGAACAATAGTAACGACAGCCGTTTTATATTTAATTTTGACGAAAATGTAGGTGAAAATTGGACAGTTTACCGCCTAATTAGAGCTTATTAATTTGGGTTCTTTGTACGTGATGTTGTTTACTTTTTAGGTTAGACTTTTGTTGTGTTTAAGTAACTATGAGGTATACTTTAGGTGCCTTATTTGCGTTCCATTTTCAGTCTGGTTTAGCACTAAACCAGGATTTACAATCAATTTTGAATACTGTCAAAGTGACAGATCTGACTGACAAGGTGTCAAATGCTTACCAGGTTTTGTTAAACCAGACTAAACATGCAACGCAAATAAGGCAGAAGTTTAGATAGAGCATGAAAATGTCCAGCTTATCAGATTTGGTGGCACATCAGTTAGAGCAACTGCCGTCAGTCCTTCACAACACCTCTGTGTTGCAAAACAACTTTTGGCTAAATCAATTTAACTTTTTGTTGCATTTAAATCTTGGTATAGGTACATTTCTGACATAAGATTCTTTACAGAATTCGTGATCAAATAATCACTAAATACCAGTAGACCGAGGTGTAGAACATAACATAATCATTGACTCCATCATCACATTACAGTAACTGACTCCTAACTAAGTCCGTCACTTGTATCTAGGGTATCAGAAACGTCGATAAAGTAATGTAAAAAAAAAACATCCATCATCAATATTATTGAATTTTAATTCTTCTTCTTCTTTGCGTGTCGACTCATATTTTTGAGGACCAGAACTCAGCCACCGATATGGCACTATCAGTGGCCTTGTAAAGGTCCTCGCGTGTGCAGGTGTAGGGACACGCACGGCAAGTTATTGGCCGTTGAGTCGTGGTGGAAGGATCGGCTAGTGTGCGTTATCGACTTGCCGTCCGCAGACCATTGCCCAGGGTGCCCCGGGCGCATGCTTGTTATATGCGCCACGCGGGGAGGCTCCTTCCGTGCACCCCCGAATTTTAATTAAAAGCCTTATATAGTACAGGTTACGTAGTTTTTTTTTTCAACTGACTACTATCAAGCTAATTTTCCGTGAGTAGCTTCATTTTGATGAGACGCCCAACATTTTCTACTTACACGTGAGATGATAAATCTAAATATTAAGACCGTAATTTATTTAATCATTTAATTTTCATCTATAATCGTCCGTATCTGGACCGAACGATTCTGAGCTATAAAAATACCAGACGCGTACTCGACCGTGATAACGCCAGACGCCATTTTGTATTTTTAGGGATCCTTAACAGAAATCTACACTAATATTATAAAGAGGAAAGATTTGTTTGTTTGTTTGTAACGAATAGGCACCGAAACTACTGAAACGATTTCAAAAATTCTTTCACTAATGGAAGCTAATTTATCAGTGCGTGACATAGGCTATATTTTATCCCCGTATTCCCACGGGAACGGAAACTACGCGGGTGAAACCGCGGGGCGCTACTAGTATTTTATAAGCCAAATCAAACTTAAATAATTCTGAAGCTATTTTCCATTATTAATATTTAGGGATCCTTATTACTAATATTTTATAAGCGAAATCAATGTTATGTAGTAATAAGTTTGATATTTTAAATAGGTAATTTAAATAAAATATTTTTTTTTGATATCGAAACTTTTTTAAAAACAAAGCAATTAAAAAAAAACTTTAACCCACTTGTGAATAAAACGTGTCATTATGCAACTGTTTTTGCACAAATAAAAGCCCCTTTATGAGCAAGTGTGTTGAAAAACCTTTCTTTTTTGTTAACCTATATTGTTCCACTATAATACTTACTTAATAACTTTGTAATCCGTCCGTTTGTCTGTCTGTCTGTCGTCAACTTATCAGTTAAGACCAATCTGTCAAGCATACATATTTTAAAATGCAATCTACCTATTATAAAAACAATACTTACGGAACCCTCAAACATCACATACCAACAACAAAAGAAAATTTTAAACATTTCCACAAAGCACAGACATATCTTTTTAAACTTTTAGATCAAAGACTTTACAATTCAATAAACTTGAAAATTATTGGTTTCTTTTCTTTATTTCGTAACGATTGAAGTATGTTTTACTTTTGTTTAAAAACCGTTTTTTTACATGACTGGCCAAAATATGAAAACCAAAATACTTCTAATTATTTATTTTATTCAATTGAAAGTACAATTATCGCCCTGTAATATCCCACTGTTGGGCAAATAATTATATTATTGTTAAATGTCTCGTCTTTCACTGATGGTAGTACAGAAAAGAGGAATAGACATAATCACTACGTTTGCTCGCGTTGGTAACCTGAAACTTGAACCATGTTTAGAAAATTAAAAATTTACAAAACCCCCAACACAATTACTTTCAAACCCCCATAACTTTTAAACGGGTCAACCGATTTTCATCAAACATGTCTAAGAACACTCGCACGTAAGTCCCCTTTAATACAAAAAAAAAACTAAATTGAAATCGGTTCATCCGTTCGGGAGCTATGATGCCACAGACAGACAGATACGATACACACACACACACAGACACGTCAAACTTATAACCCCTCTTTTTGCGTCGGGGGTTAAAAAAGGTATCTACGAAATCACACATAAAACACTGTTTTTTAAACTTTTACACAGAATAATTAGTAGTACTTGACTTTTATCCTATTTCTACCTTTTAAGTGTTCATGAATTTGTAATAATAATTGAATCCTTACTAATATTATAAATGCGAAAGTAACTCTGTCTGTCTGTCTGTTACCTTTTCACGGCTAAACTACTAAACCGATTGACTTGAAATTTGGTACAGGGGTAGCTTATGGTCCGGGGAAGGTCTTAGGCTATGTTTTATCCTGAAATTCCCACGGGATCAGGAACTATACGGGTGAAACCGTGGGGCACAGCTCAGTCATAAAACATTTCTTCTTTCGAACTTTTATCCTATTTCTACATTTTTAGAGCGCATGAATTTGTAATAGAAATTTAATTAGGTATAGCGAAATAATCAAGGAATTATCTAGAAATCCAATTTTATGCAGGCATTTGCATACAACGCACTATTAATCGCCATATAAATTATCACGGTTCATTAGGTATGTTACGATATGAGCACAATACGACATATTGAGTTGTGAAAGAATGTTTACCTACATGATTACTTTATTAGAACTTAACCAAATGTATGTTCTGCTGGTACCGTGGTGCGGGGTGAAAGAAAGAAAGAAAGAAAGAAAGAAACAGTTTATTTAAACATCACACACTATTTAGACAAAAAATACAGTAAAAATACAAAAGAAAATAATAATAAAAACTAAGGAAATACATAAAAAGACTTAATAAACAAATACAATAGAAACACACATAGTATAAATAGTGGGTGATGAATAAAAGGACCCAACTCAGCATAACGCTGTGATGCATGAAGCATCACAACACTGATTTTCAGTTGGGCCCTCAGAGTCATCACGGAATATAAAACAAATAATAAAAATATACATTGTCGGACATTTTTATGTCAAAATAAAAAAATGACATTGACAGTTGACATTTATGGCCGGAAGGACTGCCAAGTGCCACGTACGCATTAAGCATGGCGCGAGCGTGGAGCGCTAAATCACAAGCAAACCAAACCAAACCAACCAACAACCAATACAATTGCGGCTGCTTGGTTGGTTGTTTACAAAATTGCGTTGCGGCTCCAGCCATCCTGGCCGGCCTATACCTAACCTGGACTACTACACCACCCAGATCCCTAACCTAAAAGCACGCAGTGAAACAAACATTAATTTTGAGGCTAAGTTAATAAGTTTTTGTCACAAAAAACTACCCTCCGTACTTCGCAATTGTAAAGCAAACTAAGCCAAGAGAGGCCGCTACCACCACCAAACAGGAGTCATGCAGCCCGATAAAGTCTCCATGAAAGTCGAAAATAAAACTAAGGTATGAGGTATTTATTAATTTTAAATGTTCATATTCAGATAAAATGATTTTAAGTACCTACTGAAACTCTTAACCGTTTTTAGGTTTCGCAACGGAGGAGGCAGGTTGTTCCAACATTTGGAGGCTGCATACCTGAAACTACCACGAAAGGCAGCGGTAGTATGCTGAGGCGTGGTGATCAGATATGACGACGCTCTAGTGGGGTACCTATTGCTTTGAGAAGCCCATTTTAATTTATCGTATAGATATTCTGGCTTACGTGACGAGATAACTCCGAAAAGCAAGGTGGCTAGATGGACATGTCTCCGGATTTTCATCTTCAACATGTTACCCTTGTTGAGGTAGGGTGTGACATGCGCCCTAGATGGGATACCGAAGCAAAATCTAGCACAGGCATTCTGTACTCTTTGCACTAAATGTTCAGTCCTCGACAATAGACAGGGACCATAAACTACATCAGCGTAATTAAGCTTAGACAATATTAGGGATTCACATAACCGCACTCTGATGTCCTGTGAGAGGTATTGCCTAATCTTATAAAGGATTTTAATTCTATAAAAACAGCTCCTTACTGCTTCAGCTACATGATGCTCAAACCGCAGATTACCATCAACCACCAAACCAAGATTGCGCGCTTCACTGACATGTACCAGCTCCATGCCCTGCATTGTAATTTTTGAATTTGAATTGGGTGAATATTTGTGTGAACCACAAATGTTTATCTCGGTCTTATTGTGTGTGTGCGTAGTTTCTGATACCCTAGATACAAGTTACGGACTTAGTTAGGGGTCAGTTACTGTAATGAGATGATGGAGGGAATGATTATGTTATGATACTTTCCTTTATAGTGTCAGGTGTCTAGTGTATCCCGTCCTCCATCCTGTGACGTCGTGTTGTCAGCAGTCGGGACGTTAACTTATAAACAGACGTCCTATAAATGTAAGTTCTCCTAATACTTTCCTGTCTAGCCTAATGTCAAGTTTGTCTCTGATCTCAAAACGATACGATGACGCGTTAATTTATGTTTATATATTATGTTTATATTAAAACTATGAGCTAATGTTAGTTTGCACCTTAAAAAACAGTCAATACGCTCGTAGAATGAGGTTGAAATGACTTCATGTTAATTTAATGTAACGGCTTATAAGGACTTCCTGGAATTACCGTGAATAAGTATAATTTACTATCATTATGGCTTCCGTGAAGACACGTCACAGGATGGTGGACAGGTTACATAAACACCTGACACTAAAGAGGAAAGTACTAGGAGAACATACATTTGTAGGAGGTCTGTTTGTGACATATTTACTAGAGAGGAAAGTACCAGGAGAACATACTTTTGTAGGAGGTCTGTTTGTGACATATTTACTAGAAAGGAAAGTACCAGGAGAACATACATTTGTAGGAGGTCTGTTTGTGACATATTTACTAGAAAGGAAAGTACCAGGAGAACATACATTTGTAGGAGGTCTGTTTGTGACATATTTACTAGAGAGGAAAGTACCAGGAGGACATACATTTGTAGGAGGTCTGTTTGTGACATATTTACTAGAGAGGAAAGTACCAGGAGAACATACATTTGTAGGAGGTCTGTGTGTGACATATTTACTAGAGAGGAAAGTACCAGGAGGACATACATTTGTAGGAGGTCTGTTTGTGACATATTTACTAGAGAGGAAAGTACCAGGAGAACATACATTTGTAGGAGGTCTGTTTGTGACATATTTACTAGAGAGGAAAGTACTAGGAGAACATACATTTGTAGGAGGTCTGTTTGTGACATATTTACTAGAGAGGAAAGTACCAGGAGAACATACATTTGTAGGAGGTCTGTTTGTGACATATTTACTAGAGAAGAAAGTACCAGAAGAGCATACATTTGTAGGAGGTCTGTTTGTGACATATTTACTAGAAAGGAAAGTACCAGGAGAACATACATTTGTAGGAGGTCTGTTTGTGACATATTTACTAGAGAGGAAAGTACCAGGAGAACATACATTTGTAGGAGGTCTGTTTGTGACATATTTACTAGAGAGGAAAGTACTAGGAGAACATACATTTGTAGGAGGTCTGTTTGTGACATATTTACTAGAGAGGAAAGTACCAGGAGAACATACATTTGTAGGAGGTCTGTTTGTGACATATTTACTAGAGAAGAAAGTACCAGAAGAGCATACATTTGTAGGAGGTCTGTTTGTGACATATTTACTAGAAAGGAAAGTACCAGGAGAACATACATTTGTAGGAGGTCTGTGTGTGACATATTTACTAGAGAGGAAAGTACCAGGAGAACATACTTTTGTAGGAGGTCTGTTTGCGACATATTTACTACAGAGGAAAGTACTAGGAGAACATACATTTGTAGGAGGTCTCTTCATGTCATTATTATCAAGTAGTGCCTACATAAACTTGTTAAAAAGTATCCCACCAAAAACATTCTGTAAAAAACTAGCCAAGTCTCGATGGAGCTGCTTGTTTATCTCTAAAAAGTAATGAAATCTAGACAAAGTCGTGCCAAGTGTAAGGTTCCTTACTGCGATTTCTTTATTATTATAGTTATTGTTGTGTGACTTGGCCGTTGAAAGGTACACTGTACACAAGTACACAACTGTACACAAGGGTACAAAACTAGGTGCTCCATGACACTATTGCACCAATCTGTCGCCAGAACCGCTACCCATTGACGATAGAAAATTGCCACTTGAAAAACGTTGATTCAATATCCAGTCAATTGTAGGCTTGATAAAGCTGCGTATTTTAATAATGTTACAACATTACGTGTAAACGAAATTGACTTGTACCCACTACTAACGTTTTAAACAATGTTCAACGGCCAAGTCACACAACATTAACTATAATAATAAAGAAATCGCAGTAAGGAACCTTACACTTGGCACGACTTTGTCTAGATTTCATTACTTTTTAGAGATAAACAAGCAGCTCCATCGAGACTTGGCTAGTTTTTTACAGAATGTTTTTGGTGGGATTTCATTTATTTTTGTTAAAACGTGTTTATATTGTTTTTTTTATTAGATTTTCTTATTTGACACATTTTTTTTCTTTTTAGGAGTAGTATTTTATTACTAAGCGCCCCGCAATTTCGCCCGCGTAGTTCCCGTTCACGTTTCCGTGGGAATTTCGGGATAAAAAGTATCCTATGTGCTTCTCCTGATTCTAAGCTACCTCCCCACCAATTTTCAGCCAAATCAATTCAGCCGTTCTTGAGCTATAAATTCCCGTTCCCAATCCCGTGGGAATTTCGGGATTAAAAGTATTCTATGTTCTTCTCAAGATTTTAAGCTACCTCCCCACCAATTTTCAGCCAAATCAGTTGAGCCGCTCTTGAGTTATAAATTCCCGTTCCCAATCCCGTGGGAATTTCGAGATTAAAGGTATCCTACGTCCTTTTCCTGGTTCTAAGCTACCACCTCACCAATTTTCAGCCCAATCAGTTGAGCCGTTCTTGAGTTATAAATTCCCGTTCCCAATCCCGTGGGAATTTCGGGATTAAAGGTATCCTACGTCCTTTTCCTGGTTCTAAGCTACCACCCCACCAATTTTCAGCCAAATCAATTCAGCCGTTCTTGATTTTTAAATTCCCGTTCCCAATCCCGTGGGAATTTCGGGATTAAAGTTATTCTTTTTCCTTTTCCTGGTTCTAAGCTACCTCCCCACCAATTTCCAGCCAAATCAGTTCAGCCGTTTTGAGTTACAATTCCCGTTCCCGTTCCTGTATAATTCCCGTTCCCGTTCGATTATCCTAGTTTTTATAGTTTTCCCTTTATGTGGCCATTAAACCCTAACTCTGTACCAAATTTCAGCTCTCTAGGTTTATGGGAAGTACTAGTTCTATTTTGATGATCATGAGTGAGTGAGTGAGTGAGTGAGTGTCTTAAATACGAAACTTTGCATTCGCTTAACTTCGGAACTAAATGACCTACAGACTTGAAATTTTATTTTAAGTATGTGATTGTATAGCTTACTGGATGACGAAAATTTCAGCGTTCTGGGCTCATCCGGAGGTTGTCAAATAGGGGCCTGAAAATGCGGCGAAAGGGTTCCTGTAAAGGATGGTACGGCAGTGTTTGCTTCGCGCTCGACTTGGCGGGGGGCACTGCCGTGCCCCCAGATATACGAGTATTTATTTTTTCAAAACTTCTTAAAACAAACCAGAAATGATGATTCTTACGTAAAATAACGGTCCCCATGCGATGCAACAGCCTAACGGGCAATGACCTCTAACTTGTCTCAAAATTCGTTACCAGGGTCACTATAAAAGTGAAATTTATTAATCTTGCAGTTTCTTTCGAGTAAATCCCGTTTTAAGACGACTTACGTGAAATTTGATACGATTTACGATTTATTTATAGATTAGCTGTGCCCCGCAGTTTTACCCGCGTGGAACCTTATGCCGTGGTAATTTTGGGATAAAAATATATCCTATGTGTTATTCCGTGTATGAAGAACATCTGTACCAAATTTCATTAAAATCCAATCAGTAGTTTTTGCGTGAAAGAGGTACAAACATCCACACATCTAAACATCCACACTCACAAACATTCGGCTTTATAATATTAGTAGGAAATTAGAGATAAAATATCCTGTTTTTAGACAATTTATAAGAAACTAGCTGTGCCCCGCGGTTTCCCTCGCGTAGTTCCCGTTCCGGTGGTAATTTCGGGATGAAAAGTATCCCATGTTTTTCTCCTAATTCTAAGCTACTTCCCTACTCATTTTCAGCCAAATGAGTTCAGCCGTTCTTGAGTTATAGATAGTGTAAGTACCATGACTTTCTTTTATATAAGTAAGGTACATAGATTTGAGATAAGATATCCTGTTATTAGACGATTTTGAAAGTATCCTGTACTGTTTCTTTAGTTTTTTGACTATTTTTTTAAATTAACTGTACCTCGCTGTTTCCCCGCGATTTTCTTTTATTTTTTATAGCAAAAACGTCATTATAATAATAACTTATCTGCGTGTATTTCAACGAAGTCAGTGGTTTGATAAGGTGTTGATAAATCAGTCAGTCACGTTTATACGAGTATACAAAAAATATCCTTAGAATTCTCGCATAAATAGGTACTAATAAGAGTTAATTAAATCTCTATACATGTATTAATTTATTTCATTGATTTACACAAACACTACACATTGAAATAAAACACTTAAACGGATTTTCGTCGTGGTTATAATTTGTTTTACATGTATTTTTTAATCAAATTAAGTGCTGTTAATTACAGAGACCAGAGAGAGGTCTTGGTCGTGATCTTTATTCTATGGTTAAATAAATCTTTGAATTCCAATTTAAAATAAGAATTCCGATTCCATCTCTAATCTTTAAAAAAAAACACGCACAATTTACCAAGAAGTTTGAATTGCGAATAGAAAATTCTTTGACAGAACTTTTTTGTGAAAACCTTTGAGTTCAAAAGGGGCTTTGTAGTTTTTTTTTCTAAATTATGTCCCGTGCGAATCCCCTGTCATTTGAATATTTGATAAGGACACGAAAGAAAAAAGTGACGAAGGTGACGAATAATATAATAGTATTCCAGATCAAATAAGATTTCAATTTAATGTGTAAAAGTTTGTGAAGGTACAATTATTTGGGCTTGACCTTTGATAATACCAGAGAGAATCTTGGTCGTGATTCTTATTCTATGGGCTTGACAGTTCTATTTTTTATGAAAGAGCTCAAAAAATAGGTTAGGTAAGAGACCAGAGAGAATCTTGGTCGTTATGCTTATTCTATGGTTATGTACTTTTGGAAGAAAATTAGTGTCGTGTCGTCCTTAGTCTGTGGTTTACTTATATTTTTTATGAAAGGCTGGTCCGAAAAAAGGGCCTATTTCACGATCTTCAAGTATAGTTACTCACCAAGTAAAGGGAGTGTTGTCTCTTTCTTACTTTGTATCATGTGACAAAGACACTTGTGAGTAGTTACACGTTACACGGAACTTTACTTGAACATCGTGAAATAGGCCCTAAGAAAAATAAAAATTGGCTAAAATTCGGTTATGAAGGTCTGATGGCACTCGCTTCACGTAAAATAGACATTCCGCCGAATCCGTGTAAACTGAAAACCGACCCCAAATAGACATGGGATAAAGGTTCGGAAAAGAAAGAACACAGGGAATATAAAAACATTTAAAAAACTTAATCTAATACATAAAATTCTCGTCTTATCCTACTAATATTATAAAGGCGAAAGTTTGTATGTATGGATGTTTGTTACTCTTTCACGCAAAAACTACTGAATGGATTTTAATGAAACTTTACAATAATCTTGCTTATACATCAGAATAACACATAGGATACTTTTTATCCCAAAATTCCCACGGGAACGGGAACTACGCGGGTGAAGCCGCGGGGCGCTGCTAGTACCTATATAAAATTCTCGTGTCACAGTTTTCGTTGCCATACTCCTCCGAAACGGCTTGACCGATTCTCATGAAATTTTGTGAGCATATTCAGTAGGTCTGAGAATCGGCCAACATATATTTTTCATCCCACGGGAACGGGAACTACGCGTGTGAAACCGCGGGGCACAGCTAGTAAAATATATAAGTATGTATAATGCAAACACTTAAGATCATAATACCTGGTCCGTAAGTTACGAGTATAATCATAAAAACTCGAGTTATTCTCTAGAGAGTTCCTTTGTACTTTTACTAAAAGCATACAGAGTTTTTGTTAAAAAGTTTATAAATAAATTCGACGACAGAGTGGTGTAGACTTTGCATGCCATGTCAAAGGTTACGGGTTTGAATCCCGCTCTAGACACATACATATCTGTGTGAACATGTCTGTTTGTCTTGGTCTGGGTGTTTTCTATATTTCTAAGTATAAGTAGCGGCACGAAACTCTAGCGCTGACCGTTATTGCGCAGAAGTCAAAAATAAGGTATCACAGGGGGGCTAGAGGGACGAGGGGAGTGTGTGCGTAGCGCCGGTTGGCTAGTCTGCCGCACTCCTTCCCCCGCCACGATAGCACACTCCGCGGACATCTGAATGAACAGTCGCGTTCTAAAGTATATTATTATGGGTCCATATTGGCTCACCTAAAGTTCTTTACCCGAAAATGTTTTTCCTAACTATTTGTAGTCCGAATGATCATTCTTCCTAAAATTTTTCATCCTAAAGTTTTAATTCATACTATTTGTAGTGCTACCGACGATGCTCATAACACTGATGTGTCCGAAAATTTTAATTACTAACATCGTTAATGTAAACATATTTAAACTCCTACTGTTTTTTATCATAACGCTTTTATCCCTAAACATACTTACCATAATATTTTCACTCATGCTCAGAAACAAAACATTTACCAAGTGTAATAAAAAATATATGTGGGTAGAAGATGATATTTATAGTTTTAATGATTATTATACGACTCGTTTACGGTTATGCTTATGGCCTGGGAGTTTACCATAACCATAACTAAAGGACCAATTCGGTTCTGGCACTTCGCCGGCCGCTGCCGCGGCATGCTCGCTACGCTCGCTCGGCTCGTGCGTTGGGGTCACAGTTCTAACATAACCTAAACCAATAATTAGGAATAGGTCCGATTCGTTACTGGAACTTGACTGAATGATTGGAGCAGGACTCTGGTTTTGCTCGCTCGGCTCGTGCGTTATATGTTATACCTACATGTTATGTAAAAACAAAGTTACGAAAAATATATGTATATAATATTGATTATAATAAATAAAAATAAATCTAAACAAAAAAGATATGACTTTGAATAATAGTATGAACGATGGTTATGTTGAGAAAATATAGGAAAACAAATAAAAGTGTAAAAGATGTTTATTGCTACTGACTTTATGCAGTTGAATGTTTCGGAATTAAAACATTAGTGACAAAAATTTTAGGAGTTGCGATTGTTAGGATAAAAAATGTTAGGAAGAAAATTTTCGGATTTCCAATTATCGGAGTTGAAATTTTAGGTGAACTTTGGCGCACCCTATTATTATTGCCGTTCATGGATAGTTTTTTTTTGATATTTAAGTTTGTTTGATATTTTTGTTTTTTTATTAGTGTATTTTTAGTAGATGGTCAATACTATACAACTTAATATTAAAGTTTAAGTTAACTTTAATATTAAGTAGGTAATTATTAATGTTAGCGCGCGCAACAGTACCTAATATCATCCACATTTCGTGCATGATAGACTTACTATTTATTTAAATAAAATATGTTGTGAAAAATATTTGTTTAAGTAGTTATAGTAATTGTAATTGCGTTATAAGTAATTGTATTTTGTTCGCTACTGTACACATGCGCAGCTATCCCCTCTACGTTTCGCTCAGCGCTAAACTTACGTGCCGCTACCTATACATATGTATTTATAGAGAAACACTTACATGGCCTTTTTACTTAAATCTCATGATACAAAAAATATACTTCACTACATAGTATAACAAAGTCGCTTTCTCTGTCCCTATGTCCCTATGTATGCTTAGATCTTACGCAACGGATTTTGATGCGGTTTGTTTTAATAGATAGAGTAATTTAGTGGAAAGGTTTCCGTGCCCCGCGGTTTTACCCGCGTAGTTCCCGTTCCCGTAGGAATATGGGGATAAAATTATGCTAAAATCCTTACCACTGAAACACTTTATCTATTCGAACAAACCGCATCAAAATCCGTTGCGTAGTTACTTATTATTATAATTTATTGTTTTTTTTTTATAAACTTACGTACTACGGTTGACAATAAAAAAGTACTTATATTGATAAAAAGATGTCTGCATTAAAATCTACATAATAAAAATGATTACAAAAGTGAAAAAAGAAAGACAGAAAAAATCTTTATAAAATGTACTTTAATAAAAGTTAAAACATATCAATATAAAAATGACAAAATAAATAAAGAAGAAACCTTTCATATTTTTCATTAAATATTCAATTTGACAGTTCGTAGAAAACTCCGAATAAAAACGTCATTTTTCCCGCCTTTTCACGGTTTCACAATGACACTGACATTAGACCGTCTTTCAACTTTTTTTATTGCCTCTCGACAATGACCTCTGTTCATAACGCGTTATGCCATATTAAATGCGAAATTTATCGCACTTTCGATAAAGTATTTGTTTTAGAAATTTATAGAAAACAGTGGTTTTTAATTCAAATTATATATTTAGTTTATCTTTAAAAGTTTTTTTTACAAATCTATACTACTTCTAGCTGCGCCCCGCGGTTTCACACGCGTAGTTCCCGTTCCCGTGGGAATTTCGGGATGAAAAATAGATGTAGGCCGATTCTCAGACCTACTGAATATGCTCACAAAATTTCATGAGAATCGGTCAAGCCGTTTCGGAGGAGTACGGGAACGAACATTGTGACACGAGAATTTTATATATGATACCTAATATTAGTGTAGACTAGCTGCGCCCCGCGGTTTCACACGCGTAGTTCCCGTTCCCGTGGGAATTCCGGGATGAAAAATAGATGTAGGCCGATTTTCAGACCTACTGAATATGCTCACAAAATTTCATGAGAATCGGTCAAGCCGTTTCGGAGGAATATGGCAACGAACATTGTGACACAAGAATTTTATATACAAAGATATAAAAAGGAAAGATTTGTTTGTAATGAATAAACTCAAAAACTACTGTGCCGATTTCAATTATTCTTTCACCATTAGAAAGCTACATTCATCCTGAGTAACATAGGGTATATTTTATCCCCATATTCCTACGGGAACCAGAACTAAGCCGGTGAAACCGCTACTAGTCACTTGTGAACGCAATAGACAGATTAGTTATACTTTCTACTGAAGAAGACATCTTCATTATCAAAACTAAAATAATAAATATATAGTAGCTACACCGAAGAATAAATACCAAATACACTTACAATTTTAAGTAGATCCTACTAATACATATAAATCCGAAAGTTTGTATGTTTGGATATTTGTGAGTTTGGATGTTTGTTCCACTTTCACGCAAAAACTACTATATCGATTTTGATTAAATTTGGTACAGATGTTGCTTATAACTAAGAATAACATATAGGATACCTATTATCTCGAAATTCCCATGGGATTGTGTAAAAGTAATCGTATGTTTTATTGTAACTTTTTGTAGTCGCAAATCGTACCAATAGATGGCGCTGATACTTAATTTTGTAAAACACGATGGTGAATTGTGCCGAGGTTGTATGATATACGAGCTACGCATGCTCACGGGAGCGGGTACTACGCGGGTAAAACCGCGGGGCGCTGCTAATAATATATAATTTAAAAACCATATGTGTATTTATCTAAATCACTTTGTCGTGATACCAAAGTCACGCTTTTGTGAACAACAATGTCTGACGCGTGAAAAATCAACATGGCGGCTCATTTACAAAACAATTAACTTCAATAACGTTTTAAAACTAATATTATTTAGTCAAATACGCTGAATTATATCTCTAAAATGTTATTTTTGAATAAATTATGGTAATTTTCGGTTTGAAGTCGAATTTGTAATGTTTATTGTAATCCAACTTATGTAACTAAACTAGGTGTGTGGCGCGGTTTTACATGTATTAATCCCAATCCCGGGGGAATTTTGGGACAAAAACTTTGCTGGGCTCACTTCAAATATAAAATGTAGTATAAGTTATTAATTAATGTAGTATAATTTATTAATTAACTAGCAGCGCCCCGCGTTTTCACCCGCTTAGTTCCCGTTCCCGTGGGAATACGGGGATAAAATATGCCTATGTTATGTTATGCACTGATAAATTAGCTTTCCATTGGTGAAAGAATTTTTGAAATCGGTTCAGTAGTTTCGGAGCCTATTCGTTACATACAAACGAATCTTGCCTCTTTATAATATTATTATATTATACTAGTAGCTCCCCGCGGTTTCACCCGCGTAGTTCCCGTTCCCGTGGGATTACGGGGATAAAATATAGCCTATGTCACGCACTGATAAATTAGCTTTCCATTAGTGAAAGAATTTTTGAAATCGGTCCAGTAGTTTCGGAGCCTATTCATTACAAACAAACAAACAAATCGTTCCTGTTTATAATATTAGTATAGATTATATTATATTAAGTATATAGATTTCATCATGAGCGTTCATCTATGTATTTAAACTTCTTTTGTTAGATTTAAAATTCAAAAATCATGGCAAACAGACATGGCGAAATACGCTACCGCCTTTTCATCGCTTTCCGCGGGTAAAACTACGGTGCATAAGGTCTTACATAACCATGAAGGTAGTAACACACTAGAGGTTGAATGCAATGACATAAGCCCAATAAGAACGAATCAATTTAAAAGAAAAACACTCGTAAATCATTATGATTGAATAGTGTCAGAAGAGTGTCAGTTAGTTTCCTAGAGTTACATGGTTCAGTTTAGAAAAATACTAGCTGGTGGTTTTACCCGCGTGGAACCTTATCCCGTGGGAATTTATGGATAAAAAGTATCCTATGTGTTATTCCTAGGTATGAGGATCATCTGTACCAAATTTCATTAAAATCCATTCAGTAGTTTTTGCGTGAAAGTGGAACAAACATCCACACATCTAAACATCCACACTCACAAACATTCGGCTTTATAATATTAGTAGAATGGTTATATCGATATTTAATTAGTAGCTAGTGCCTCGCGGTTTCACTTGGTTAAAATCCCAATCCCGTGGGAAGATATTACATATAAACCTTCCTCTTGAATCACTCTATCTATTACTGAAAACTACAATTAAATCTGTTATAAGTAGTTTAAAAGATCTTTTCTGTGCCGGCGGCCAAAATTGGAAGCTACTATTGTCATTTTGACTCTAATGTCATTTGGATACATTTTCATTACACTGACAATCATCTGACAACCAAAAGATGCGATTACAGCGACGCTGTCACCGGCACAGATATGTTTGTGGCACAATATGCTAACTGACAGTGGAATCTACTTTATTTTAAACGACTAGCAGCGTCCCACGATTTTACCTGCGTAGTTCCCACTCCCGTAGGAATACGGGGATAAAATTAAACCAAAAACCTTCTTCTTGAACCACTCTTTCAATTAAAAGAAACCGCATCAAAATCCGTTCCATAGTTTTAAAGATATAAGCATACATAGGGAGAGACAGCGGGAAGCGACTTTGTTTTATACTATGTAGTATAAATAAGATATCTCGCTGTACTTAATTTAACGCATGTTAGCTCCCATCCTGTCGTTCGTAGCGTGATCTTTTTACCCTTAAAGCTCTATAAATGGGTTATCCAATACCAAAAGAATTTTTAGCGCGTTCCACCGAACAAATTCTTTAGTTTTAGATAATTTTATTGTTATATACACCCCTATTTTGAAAATATGGGACTTATTAAAATCAGAATATCTGTAGCAGTAACTGAATCCATATATCCAATAAAAATATCAAAAATGATAGTCGATTACTTATCTTTAAAAAATACCAAATAAATGTCGTATTAAAAGACGGCACACTAGCTATCAAGTATTCTGTGACGGCTCGGGTCGATGACCGCGCTCAGCTGTGTATCGCAGCGTTCGGTGTAGAATAACAATAAAATTCGGCGGGATTTTGAAAATCTTTGACTTATCATAACTTTTTAAATAAAAGCAAAAGAAAAAAACTAACTTCACTATTATATTGTCACCCGTCGTTTACATTAGCTGTGAGATAAGGTATCGCAATTTCAAAATAAGGGTGTATACTAATGTGAAATCATTAAATTAGTTTATTAGTACTTAGTTGTCACTACATAGTATAAAACAAAGTCGCTTTCTCTGTCCCTATGTCCCTATAAACAACATCTGTACTAAATTTTATCATAATCGGTTCAGTAGTTTTTGCGTGAAAGAGTTACAAATATACACACTCACAAACATTCGGCTTTATAATAATAGTAGGATATCTGCGAGAAAAATATGAAAACCCCGTCTAAAGATTAGTTCGTAATAAAACGCTATTTATTTATTTATTTTAAAACAGGCACACCAACAGAAAGTACATATAACATTTTTAAAAATATATTGCCTATATGTAACAAAATTCAGATGTACAGACCAATTACAGGTGAACACAGCGTTCACAAGTAAAATTAATAATCGTAGGTGCAAGCAATTACTTAAAACTATTTTAAAATATTTATAAATTTAAACAAGTAGGTATTAATAAAACAGAATAAGGTAGTAAGTACTTAATAGTTATTTATGGTACAAGCGAGGTAATCATCAATACACGCGCGTACCATACAACGTTTTTCAACACATTTGCGAAGAAATTATCATTTTTCGCTAATAAATAAACAGTTTTCTATTCGCGCGCATCCAACACAACAATGGTGATCGGCCAAAGACTAAAAGAATATAATTATTTAAAAAAAAACGAATGAATGAATGAATGGAATCGACCATAGATCTATCAAAAGTAAGGCAACATAGTTGAAGTTTGTTTTTAAAATGTATGGACACATTTTTTTTGGTATTGAAACTTTTTTAAAAACAAAGCAATTTATGAAAAAAACATTCTATAACTCACTAGTGAATAAAACGTGTCATTATTCAACTGATTTAGCACAAATAAGAGCCCCTTTATGAGCAAGTGTGTTGAAAAATATAAAATAAACTACCTATATGAAGATGGTCATATTAATTGATCTTAATTGTACTTGTTTATGCCCTATTATTAATATCTATGATAAACATTATTATCAATTGAGGAAAACAACAAATACTTGGGAATAACTAGCTGTGACCCGCAGTTTGACCCGCGTTAGCTCCGCTTTATTGGTCGTAGCGTGATGTTATAATCTAAATATTTACAACTCAAATGACTGACTGACTGACATATTGCATCTATCAACGCACAGCCGAAACCACTGGACGGATCGGGCTGTTTGGCATGCAGGTAGATGTTATGACGTAGGCATCCGCTAAGAGAGGATTTTGATTAATTCTACCCCCGAGGGGATAAAATAGGGGATGAAAGTGTGTTTGTTGAGGGGAGTAGGCTATCACTAAGAGATAATTTTTGGAAATTCCACCCCTAGGGGGAGAAAAGAGGGGTAAATTGAAAACTACGCGGGTGAAACCGCGGGGCGCTGCTAGTAATATTACAAAGCTGAAGAGTTTTATAATAATCATAATAAAATAATCATTCACTCCATCATCTCATTACAGTAACTGACCCCTAACTAAGTCCGTAACTTGTATCTAGGGTATCAGAAACTACGCACGCACTCATTCACACACACACCCAGATCGAGACAAACATTTGTTTCACAAATGTTTATCTTGTAACCTTTTGTTTGATTGAATGCGCAAATATCAGGAACTATACTGGTTCTATTTGAAAAGTTATTGTAGTTTTGAATAGCCTATTTATCGAGGAAGGCTATAGGATCAAAGGCTATAAAACTTCGGAAATAGAAACGGAGCTGACGCGGGTTAAATCGCAGGGCATTGCAATAAATGTTTCTTAACGTTCATGACTTTATTAAAACGATTACAAATAAAATATTCAACCTAAGATCTGCTTGTCAAGGAATTTGAACGTATACAAAAATAGTCACCAAGTTTTCTGTGCCGGCGGCCAAAAGCGGGAGCTCCTATTGTCATTTTGACTCTAATGTCATTTGGATACATTTTCAATAAACTGACAACCAAAAGATGCGATTACAGCGACGCTGTTACCGACACAGAAAAGATTGTGACTCTATATCTGTCATCAATCATTATATTATAGTGTCACAAACATATCTAAACTGGCGGTCAAAATTGGAACTAATGCTGTCAATGTCATTTGTATATTTTTAATAGACTGACAACCAAAAATAAGTTTATAGTGAATATTTAAGTTCCGGTGGCCAAAATTGGAAACTACTATTGTCATTTTAATGTTATTGTGTCATAATCTTTTCTGTGCCGGTTACAACGTCGCTGTATTCGCATCTTTTGGTTGTCAGTTTATTGAAAATGTATCCAAATGACATTAGAATCAAAATGACAATAGGAGCTTCCAATTTTGGCAATCGGAACAGAAACATTTGTGGTATTATATTCGTTTTCAATAAACTGACAACCAAAAGATGCGATTACAGCGACGCTGTCACCGGCACAGAAAAGATTGTCGCACTATAATCGATTTAGTTTCAGATAAAAATCTATATTGACTTTTGACACGACACTAACAATTTCAAATTTCGATTCCTAAATGTCACTTTGACATTTGGCCTCTGATTAAAAACCTGCTTTCTCTAGTTTTAATAGAAAGTTATTTTAAAAATGGTTTCTAGCAAAATGTTGCATAATTTGAACGTGTTATATGATTGCCATAATGAGGTATCTTGTTAATACTGTGTGAACTTCAATTTAACCGGTTTTATATGTAATTTTGTATCTTCATGTGAATTTTTAAGACAAAAACATAAGTATCTTTTCATAGTATAATATGAAGTTATTTCCGCTGTCTGTTTCATTTAAACTACGCAACGGATTTTGATGCAGTTTTCGGTAATATATAGAGTGATTCAAGAAGAAGGTTTAAATGTAGTATTTCCACAAGATTTTACGCGGGTGAAACCGTGAGCCGCTGCAATATATTGATTTTTGTAGTCTCTAATTTTGTACGATGAATATGAATTTCACAAAAATGTATTTTTTATTTAATTTAAAAAGAAAAATAGCATGTATTATACCATTTTGGATTCAAAAATAAATGCGCCAACTTTTGAAATAACTTGCCTTTATGGTTATGATACATTTTTTTTCACTACAATGTGTCAAAGTGAGTTGTCTTTTCTGTGAAAGTTTTTAGAAATCATCAAGATATAAACCTTTTTTTCCTGGATATTGTGATATCCCTGGTTCCATGTATAATTGTAATCGATAGAGGGCATATCCAAGCTACGGATATAATTAAACACCTATTAATGCACAAATGCCATCGTAGTACTTAAAAATGTGGGCTCGTGTAACTTTTTGACCGAATTTTAGCAATTGCGAATATGTTTTCAAAAAATGGCGTTAGATTTTTTGTCTTGTTTTGCCAGGACCGCGAGGTTCCCTCCTACCCCCCACCCCTTTTCATATAGACGTTGAATTTCGGGTCACTCTGTATAACTACTTATAATTTTCAATTTTTTCATTAATTATTCAGTCAGTCAGTAATAATTGACTTATTTCGATGGATAAGTATATCCCATTGTGAGAAAGTTTAATATGTTTTTAAACTAACATTCATAGACAAAATAATGTTTTAGAAACAGCTAGAAGAATACAAAATAAAAAGTATGTTTTAAAAATAGTACAATCAATATGTTTATAAATATATTTTTCTTTGTGTTTCCATATTGTGAACGCAGTAATCTTAAACTAATAACAATATTATTTCAGTGTTAGATAGCCTATTTCAGTCAGGGGGAGTTTGAAAGTTGCGCCGATTGTAGAAAAAATAAGGAGTGCTAGATTGGGATGGTGTGGGCATGTGATGAGGAGGCTAGAACACCATTACTAGGAGGACTATGGATCTGTGTGTGAAAGGAAACATTGGAAGAGGGAGGCCAAAGAAGGGTTGGATGGAGTGTGTGAAAAGGGATATGAATATGAAAGGAGTGAATGAGAGTATGACGAGTGATAGAAGCGAGTGGAAGAGGAAAACATATTGTGCCGACCCCACTTAAGTGGGACTAGGGCAGGGAGATGATGATGAGATCAATGAGACAAGCAGTAATTAACATAACATAATCATTCACTACATCATCTCATTACAGTAACTGACCCCTAACTAAGTCCGTAACTTGTATCTAGGGTATCAGAAACTACGCACACACTCATTCACACACCCAGACCGAGACAAACATTTGTGGTTCACACAAATATTCACCCCGCGCGGGAATCAAACCCGCAATCTTATGGCAGTTCGGCATCGTGACCACTCTGCCATATAGGTCGTCAATTAACGCAAATAAAATCTCATCACTACATAGTATAAAACAAAGTCGCTTTCTCTGTCCCTATGTATGCTTAGATCTTTAAAACTAAGCAACGGATTTTGATGCGGTTTGTTTTAATGGATAGAGTGATTCAGTGGGATGGTTTTTAGCATAATTTTAACCCCATATTCCTACGGGAACGGGAACTACGCGGGTGAAAACGCGGGGCACCGCTAGTTTATAAATAATATGCACATTAATTGATGGATAACAGCCGTTAAGATAGCTAATGTACATAGGTCATCAATATTATGTCTCAAAACATTATTTATTTATCAAAATACCTACATCACTTCCTTATAAATACACTAGTAACGCCCCGCGGTTTCACCCGCGTAGTTCCCGTTCCCGTGGGAATTTGGGGATAAAATATAGCCTATGTCACACGCACTGGGGCCTAAGTCTGCAATTTGACATTATTGATCAGACAATATGTTGATATTGAGGCACCGTAACGAGAGTGTCAGAAAGGTATTCTGTTAAAATTTATTCATATGGCTATGGTGTCTCAGTGGTCTTTATTACATATCAAAATTCAATTGTATTTAAAATGTATAGACACGACTTTTTTGGTATCGAAACTTTTTTAAAAACAAAGCTTAAAAAACGTCTATAACTCACTTGTGAATAAAACGTGTCATTATTCAACTGTTTTTGCACAAATAAGAGCCCCTTTATGAGCAAGTGTGTTGAAAATTATTTTTTTTAGTCAACATCCCAATTACAACCACAAGTTAACTATGAGTAGTAGTTAAATACTTAACCGTATAGTTTTTGTAGATGTATCTACGCTACAATTTCACGTTATATAACCGTTACATAATCAGTTATGTAAAGTAACATCACTTGCACGTAATTTGAACATCTCAAAGTAAAGTTCACACGATATTAAAGTGTTAACTGTTAAATAATGGGTTTGTATCATTTTTACTACAGTGCACATAACTGGGTTTTTTTCTCTAAACTATTAAGCTGTGATAATGCTACTCAAATGTATTTTAATATCAACAATATGGCCGTTTTTTTGGCGTTTGTTGTCATTTTGGTATTCTCTTAGTGACAACTATTCCGCTGACTCAATGGCTCCATAAAACTTAGATGGTTGTCATGGAAACAGTATTCTGACGTTTATTTGTCAAAATTTTTATATGCAACAAAGACCACTGAGACACCATAGCCATATGAATAAATTTTAGCAGAATACCAAATTTCTGACAGTCTCGTTATGGTGCCTCAATATCACCATATTGTCTGATCAATAATGTCAAATTGCGGACTTAGGCCCCTGATGATTTTTTGCGGTTATAGCCGCGTAATATACAACTCTCATAAGATGTATCTTATTTTATTATCATTTTTTTTGACTAAAATGGCGGAGTTGTCGTCATCCCGAACTACCGTCCGTAAGGTTGCGGGTTCTATTCCCGAGCGAGGTGAAAATTTGTGGGTCTGGGTGTGTGTGCGTAGTTTCTGATACCCTAGATACAAGTTACGGACTTAGGGGTCAGTTACTGTAATGAGATGATGGAGGGAATGATTATGTTATGTTATAATATCCGAGACCAAGACAAACAGACATATTTACGCACAGTAATGTTTGCCTTGAACGGAAATCGAACCCGAAACTTTTGGCATCAGTCAGGATCACTTCCTAATCTTCAAATAATATTAACGACACGTGTTCTTACTCTATATACCTTTTACGAGTTTAAATTAAAGTAATACGTCCGTGGTATAGATTGCAAGGTGTGGCCATAGAGCCGTGAACTCTATGGCCTTTCGAACAATGCTGGGAACATTGTCTGTGGTTACTTATAGTTTTAAACTGCTTTACATTTGAGAGGATCTAATTTAAACCAAATTATATTGAGACCTTCAATTTTGATTGAGAAAACTTTGGTACTTAGATAAATTATCTAAATACCTATTTATTATAAATATATTAGACTAGCGGCGCCCCGCGGTTTCACCCGCGTAGTTCCCGTAGAAATATGGGGATAAAATTATACTAAAAACCTTTCCACTGAAACACTCTATCTATTAAAACAAACCGTATCAAAATCCGTTGTTTAGTTTTAAAGATCTAAGCATACAAAGGGACATAGGGACAGAGAAAGCGACTTTGTTTTATACTATGTAGTGAATAATATTTAATACATAGATTTATTTATCATCATCATCATCAACCATTCTATTAGCTTTATTATTCAAATCAAAATACTTTTTAGCATCATTTAAATACTTTTGCCGTTTCCGTTTCGCCATTTTCAGAATCCTTTTGACAAGCGGATCATTTTTTAGCATTTCTTTCACTTCCGTTTCGTCTATAACTGTTTCTATTGTAGATAGTCTTGGTTTAGCTGTACTTGTTTTGTCTCTTTCTATCTTATCTTCTTTCCTTTTCTCCATTTCATCTAATAATGATTCAAAATCCGATCTCAGAATATTGAAAGTCGACAAATATTTCGCGAAGTTATCAAGTATCATTGTCTGTGTATCGATAATTTCTTTAAAATCTTTACTCGCATTAATGTAGTCTTCAGAATCTGTCTGTGTGTGTGTATGTTTTATTATTTTTGTTGTTGTAGTACTGTCAGACGGGAAGATATTGTTTTGTTTTGACATTTCAAAGTTTTGAAGTTTGTTTTTAATGTCAGCATGATTTAGGCGCCTGTGTATTAGGTAGGGTGGTGGTAATGTGCTACAAAGAAACATAGGTTTAAAAATACGTTCTTTCGTGAAAATAATATAACATAAGCATTCACTAAATCATCTCATTATAGTAACTGACCCCTAAGTTCGTAACTTGTATCTAGGGTATCAGGAACTACGCACACACTCATTCACACACACCCAGACCGAGATAAACATTTGTGGTTTACACGAATATTCACCCCGCACGGGAATCGAACCCGCAACCTTACGGATGGCAGTCCGGCATGAAATGAAAGTAAGAAAGAGTTAGATTTCATTTAGAGACGGGGTATAGGGATGTAAAAATCAAAAGCAAATTAGCGGCGTCTCGCATTTTCACCCGTCTAGTTCCCGTTCCCGTGGGAATAGGGGGATAAAATATAGCATATATCACGCACTGATAAATTAGCTTTCCATTAGTGAAAGAATTTTTGAAATCGGTTCAGTGGTTTCGGAGCCTATTCGTTACAAACAAACAATCAAATTTTTCTCTTTATGAGAGTAGATATGCGTCAGTAACATGAAAAAGTAATACACCATTTAAAATTAAAAATTTAAAAAGCCCTCAACGCAATTACTTCCAAACCCCCATAACTTTTAAACGGGTCAACCGATTTTCATCAAACATGTCTAAGAACACTCGCACGTTAGTCCTCTTTAATACAGAAAAAACTAAATTAAAATCGGTTGATCTATTCGCGAGCTACGATACCACAGACAGATACACACACACACAGACACGTCAAACTTATAACACCCCTCTTTTTGCGTCGGGGGTTAAAAAGAGACAAAGCTTAGAAAAAATAATTAATCTCACGTCATATTAAAGTTAAAATATGTAGAAGGATCCATAATATATCTGTTAGACAAAGTCCTATAAGTATTTTTGTTCATATTTATTCTTGTCACAAAATCCATTGTATCGAAATTTTTGCTAAGAAATTCTTCAGAAAATGATACTGAAAAAAAAAAATTAATAATTTAGTATCACTACATAGTATAAAACAAAGTCGCTGTCGCTGTCTGTCCCTATGTATGCTTAAATCTTTAAAACTACCCAACGGATTTTGAAGCGGTTTATTTAATAGATAGAGTGATTCAAGAGGAAGGTTTTTAACATAATTTTATCCCCGTATTCTCACGGGGGCGGGAACGATGCGGGTGAAACCGCGGGACGCCGTTAGTAGTTAATATTTTAGTAAGTAAATGCCAGAAAGGTAGAGGAGATTATTTTTTGTAATAAATTCTTCAGAAAATACTTACTGGAAAAAGAAATTAATAATTTAGTATCCCGAAGGTAGACATTTTAAAAAGAATTTGAATAGAAACAATGTAAATTCAGACTTATTTGTTTGCAATAAGGTGCAGATTCCAATACCTAGATCGACTTTAAGGCATTAAAGATTTCTTTTATACGGGAATCTATCTAACTTTTAGCGTCGCCCGTTCTCACAAATCTATACTAATATTATAAAGCTGAAGAGTTTGTTTGAACGCACTAATCTTAGAAACTACTGGCCCGATTCGAAAAAATATTTCAGTGTTAGATAGCCCATTTACTGAGGAAGGCTACAGGCTATCCTACTTATAAGTATTATAAATGCAAAAGTTTGTATGTTTGTGAGTTTGGATGTTTGTTCCACTTTCACGCAAAAACTACTGTATCGATTTAAATTAAATTTGGTACAGGTGTTCCTTATAATTAGGAATAACACAGGATACTTTTTATCCCGAAATTCCTATGGGATTGGGATTCACGCGGGTAAAACCGCGGGGTGATAAAATAATACAGCCTCTGCGTCTCCCGTTCTCGCAAATAATAAAATACATAATAATTTATGTCTTTTAAAGTAAAATAAACAAAAATTCAAGTTACTTACTGCACAAAATCCAAGTGAATAATAAAATATTGAAATGTAACATTGTTTTTTAACATAAAATCATTTTTATAAGTGTATTTTGTAAGCGGCATAAAAATATTCGTTAAATTTTATTTCAATATTTCATTTTATATTTTTCTTTACTCTTTACGTAAGGTTTGCAAACCTATATTAAAAAATATGCTAATATTTGACCTCTCTTTGACTAGTTGTACCCCGCGGTTTAATCCACGTTAGCTACTTATTGGTGGTAGCGTGATGTTATATAGCCTAGCCTTCCTCGATAAATGAGCTATCTAACACTTATAATTTTTTAATGTTATTTTTAACTAGCGGCGCCCCACATTTTTATCTGCGTAGTTCCCGCTCCCGTAAGAATGGCAGCGATAATATTATGCTAAAAACCTTCCTCTTGAATCACTCTATCTATTAAAAGAAACCGCATCAAAATCCGTTGCGTAGTTTTGAAGATGTAAGCATACATAGGGACAGAGAAAGCGACTTTGTTTCATACTATGTAGTGATTCTAACCAGTAGTTTATTGTACAAGACTTATATAAAAAAAATTACGTAGGCATCCACTAAGGAAGGATTTTTCAAAATTCAACCACCAAAGGATTAAAATAGAATAGGGTATTGATATATTTGATTTACACGAACACTACACATTGAAATAAAACACTTAAACGGATTTTTGTCGTGGTTGTATTTTAAGTTGCCTAAAAAAATTTGATTAGTCCGTCTTTTAGATTTCCAAAAAATATTGGACACGTATTTTTTTACTTTTCATGTGAACAAATAATTAAGACGATACAGTGCGTCGAAAACTCGTGAAACGTCACAGGTTGCTAAAATTTTCACCAACAGTTAACGTCACAGGCCCCCACTCCTAAACTTTAATGCGTTATAACGAAGTCAGTTTTATTAATTTGATGAAACAAAAAATACGTGTATTTGCTTGCTAGAATTACAATTTGTTTACCGAGGAAACTACCCTATTGAGCACATGTAAAACCGCGATGCACAGTTAGTTCACTAATAAATCACTAGTAAATTATAAATTAATTGCCAAATAAAGTTTTAATTAGAAACAAAATCGAAAGTTAATTTTGACAGATGGATCCAAGATGGCCGAATATTTATTACCTGTCATAAATTATATTCAATCAACAATCATTTCACTGCATAGTATAAGACAAAGTCGCTGTCGCTGTCTGTCTCTATATATGCTTATATCTTCAAAACTACGCAACGGATTTTGATGCGGTTTCTTTTAATAGATAGAGTGATTAAAGAGGAAGGTTTTAGCATAATTTTATCCTTGCATTCTCACGGGAGCTGGAACTACGCGGGTAAAACCGCGGGGCGCTGCTATTATCTCTAATGAACAAAAAATGTCTTATAAATTAATCATGTTGTCTTAATTATTAATTGATGTTATAAAAATCTGTTTTATTTAAATCCGGGTTTAATTTGTAGGTCAAACGATGTTTGTTTTTTAAACATGATTTGGGTTTCAGATCACCAACATGTTTTGGTTTTAATATCATCAGTCAAAAAAAGGTGGACAACGGGATCTTACAGGGCTAATTAACACGTATAAAATAACTAGCTGTGTGCCTCACGGTATTGCCCGCGTACATATCAATTACCAGAGATTTTCGAATTAATAGTTATTTATGGTACAAGCGAGTAAAGTTGATGAATACTTCCGAGGCGCTATTGAGGCCCGAGCCGTCAGGCGAGGGTCTGAAGATAGCCGAGGACAGTACTACTACTAGATAACTTTTTTTGAAGCAAAGCAATTTAAAAAAACAATCTATAACTCACTAATGAATAAAACGTGTCATTATTCAATTGTTTTTGCACAAATAAGAGCCCCTTTATACTTGCTCATAAAGGAGTTTAAGTGTTAAAGTGTTGCACAGGTGTTATAGGAGTTAAAGTGTTCAAATAGTTATTTATGGTACAAGCGAGGTAAGTTGGTGATTACTTCCGAGGCGCTATTGAGGCCCGAGCCGTCAGGCGAGGGTCTGAAGATAGCCGAGGATAGTAATCATCAATACACGCGTGTACCATACAACGTTTTTCAACACACTTGCGAAGAAAATAATAATAAAATATCGTTTTTCGCTAATAAATAAACAGTTCAGTACATTTGAACTCCTTTAATAATCATAGTTTTATAACTAATTTATCAATGAAATGAAAGTGAAATCAACCCTAAGAAGTTAGAAGGATACAACAATTAGAAATTCAATGCAACATTGTAAATCGTGAACTAAGTTTTAAAACGATCAAATTATGCAATAACCGTGAGTTGTTTTTGTAATTAGATTGACTATTTTGGTGTGTTTCCATTGTTATTGGAAATACGATTAAATTAACCATTACCGGATTGCCAGATAGAAGGTCGCGGAGTCGATTCCCGTGCGAGATGAATCTAAAAATGTTTATCTTGGTTTCGGTGTGTGTCCGTAGTAATTTAATTATTGATCAGCATTTCATTAGTTTAAGGGCCTTCAAGTAACGTTACTCACAAGTAAATTTAGTTATGTCTCTTTCTTACATTATATCAAGTGACAAAGACAAAACATGTAATCTACTGGGAACTTTACTTGAAGATGGTGAAACAGGCCATAAGGATAATTAATTATTTTATACATTCAATAAATAATTAACTCTAGTACCGAAACCCTTTGATTTGTCTTAGCCTCTTCAATGTTAATTAACTTGAAGCCTTAATTACAGTTTATCCTTGAACCTTAGACATGATTTATGCTAGGCCATGTTTCGTACAAGGTACGGACGAAATACGGATTAATTTTCGGCATATTTCGATGAGATTTTGAAGACGATAAAACTTGTTAAGATCATAATCATATAAAATCTATACTAATACTAGCTGCGCCCCGCGGTTTCACACGCGTAGTTCCCGTTCCCGTTCCCGTAGGAATTTCGGGATGAACAATAGATGTTGGCCGATTCTCAGACCTACTGAATATGCTCACAAAATTTCATAAGAATCGGTCAAGCCGTTTCGGAGGAGTATGGCAACGAAAACTGTGACACGAGAATTGTATATATCTATACTAATATTATAAAGAGGAAAGATTTGTTTGTTTGTAATGAATAGGCTCCGAAACTACTGGACCGATTTCAAAAATTCTTTCACTAATGGAAAGCTAATTTATCAGTGCGTGACATAGGCTATATTTTATCCCCGTAATCCCACGGGAACGGGAACTACGCGGGTGAAACTGCGGGGAGCTACTAGTTAGATTATAAAGCTGAAGAGTTTGTTTGTTCGAACGCGCTAATCTCAGGGACTGCTGGTCCGATTTGAAAAACTCTTTCAGTGTTAGATAGCCCATTTATCGAGGAAGGCTATAGGCTATAAAACATCACGCTACGACCAATAGAAGAAGAGTTACCGCATGTTAAACCGCGGGGCGCCACTAGTAAAATAGGAATATATGTTTGTTTGTAACGAATAGGCTCCGAAACTTAGATCGATTTGTTTTTTTTTTTTGTCATTATTAGTAATATTTTGAAAGAATTAAACGCAAGTTTTAATTCTATTATTGCATTAAGATTATTTTAGCAGCAGAAATGCAAAATGTTACCATTTTTCGGTAATTTTATTCCTGTTATTTTGCGCGGGGATCACTCATCAATGCAATGTCCGTAGTAATTAAATTTCTTGGTTATTTGAATAGAACCTCTTCCCCAACGCTGAAAAATTCAAACCTTTTTATGTTTTTTGTAAAGCTAACATTTTATTATATTCATTTATCTTTGACGACCTAGATGGCAGAGTGGTCACCATGCCGGACTGCCATCCGTAAGGTTGCGGGTTATACCCGTGCGGGGTGAATATTTGTGTGTACCACAAATGTTTATCTCGGTCTGGGTGTGTGTGTGTGAATGTGTGTGTGCGTAGTTTCTGATACTCTAGATACAAGTGACGAACTTAGTTAGGGGTCAGTTACTGTAATGAGATCATGGAGTGAATGATTATGTTATAAAAAACGTATACCTATTATTAATTTGTTAACACATTCAAAATCACTACATAGTATAAAACAAAGCCGCTTTCTCTGTCCCTATGTGCCTTTATAACTACGCAACGGATTTTGATGCGGTTTGTTTTAATAGATAGTGATTCAGTGGGAAGGTTTAAAGCATAATATTATCCCCATATTCCTACGAGAACAGGAACTACGCGGGTGAAACCGTGGGGCGCCGCTAATAATTTATAAAAAGGACATACATAATCTCCAAAATTAAGCATTTTCTATCCGACACGATAAAAAGTCGTACTCAATATTGGAAACATACAAACATTATTAGTAGTAGATATTTAAGTATTCTAGGAATCGAATCGCTTTCTGTTTCATCATTGAGTAGCCTTTATTTATTGCGTTATACGTTTTCCAATGGGGAAATAAATATTATTCTTAATCTTAATTAAATCTGTGCCAAATTCTACTGAGATCAATTCAGTATTTTTTGCATGAAAGAATAACGAACGTCCATCCATCTTCACAAACTTCTTTTTTCAAAAATATTCCTATTTGTACCCCCGATTTTTTGTCAATGGGCACTTTAATGGAAAATTTTGGCTTGCAGACGACTCGGATACAAAATATTCGGACACAGTGTCCGAATTGTCAATTTGAAATTTTAACATTTCTTTCACTGACCATTCGGACACCAATAACAAATCGGCTGAGCCTTCTTTCTTTTCTTTGCGTGTCGACTCATATTTTTGAGGACCAGAACTCGGCCATCGATTGGCACTATCAGTGGCCTGGGGCCTAAGTCTGCAATTTGACATTATTGATCAGACAATATGGTGATATTGAGGCACCATAACCGGAGTATCAGAAATTTGGTATTCTGCTAAAATTTATTCATATGGCTATGGTGTCTCAGTGGTCTTTGTTGCGTATATAATTTTTGACAAATAAACGTCAGAATACTGTTTCCATGACAACCATCTAAGTTTTATGGAGCTATTGAGTCAGCGGAATAGTTGTCACTAAGAGAATACCAAAATGACAACAAATGTCAAAAAAACGGCCATAATGTTGATATTAAAACACATTTGAGTAGCATTATCACAGCTTAATAGTTTAGAGAATCGGGGCCCTGATATATAGCCAGTTTTGCCATTTTACACATAAACTTGATACAATTGACAACAAAGTGGGGTTGTCTTTTTATAATGTAAATCCCGGTTAACAAAAGCCCACCCAATTATAGGACAATGGTATGCAAGAAAATGTATAACAAATGAACATATTATTTTGTATTGATTTGCTTCCGAACCTTTCTCCCATATCTAATTGGGATCGGTTTTCAATTTATCCAGATTTGATTAGAAAGGTGACTGACTGACTGACATAGTGATCTATCAACGCACAGCCCAAACCACTGGACTGATCGGGCTGAAATTTGGCATGCAGGTAGATGTTATGACGTAGGCATCCGCCAAGGATTCCCACGGGATTGTGATATACGTGGGGCACAATTAGTAATGTGATAGTGTGATATATGTACGATTTGACTAAACTAATAAACAACTACTGCCTTATTTGCGTTGCATTTTTAGTCCGGTTTAACAAAACCTGGTAAGCATTTGACACCTTGTCAGTCAAATCTGTCACTTTGACAGTATTCATAATTGATTGTAAAACCTGGTTTAGTGCTAAACCGGACTAAAAATGCAACGCAAATAATTAAATTCAATATTATGTCTATTACAAATAAACATAATATTGATTTACTGGTGAGAAATGAATAAAAGATATATTGTCGCTTGTATGAATTTGTTTATAAATATGGCGGATCACAATGCTATTGAATGTCCCACTATTGTCTTACATTTCCTGATGAGATCGAATCAATCTATAAAGAACGCTCTAGACAGGCGAAAAGATGAGGGAAAAACCGGACTGCGGTCCTCAAAACGTTTATAGGGCCGCAAAGATATCTGTGCCGGTGACAGCGTCGCTGTAATCGCATCTTTTGGTTGTCAGTTTATTGAAAATGTACCCAAATGACATTATAGTCACAATGACAATTGTCAGTTTATTGTTAGTTAAGTTTCTTTTGCGTGCCGGCGGCCAAAATTGGAAGCTCCTATTGTCATTCTGACTCTAATGTCATTTGGATACATTTTCAATAAACTGACAACCAAAAGATGCGATTACAGCGACGCTGACACCGGCACAGAAAAGATTGGGCACAGTAATGATTCAATGACAGAATTCAACAAATCAGAATATCTGTAGCAGTAACTGAATCCATATATCCAATAAAAATATCAAAAATGATAGTCGATTACTTATCTTTAAAAAATACCAAATAAATGTCGTATTACCAGACGGCACACTAGCTATCAAGTATTCTGTGACGGCTCGGGTCGATGACCGCGCTCAGCTGTGTATCGCAGCGTTCGGTGTAGAATAACAATAAAATTCGGCGGGATTTTGAAAATCTTTGACTTATCATAACTTTTTAAATAAAAGCAAAAGAAAAAAACTAACTTCACTATTATACTGTCACCCGTCGTTTACATTAGCTGTGAGATAAGGTATCGCAATTTCAAAATAAGGGTGTATAAAATTCTCGTGTCACAGTTTTCGTTGCCATACTCCTCCGAAACGGCTTGACCGATTCTCATGAAATTTTGTGAGCATATTCAGTAGGTCTGAGAATCGGCTAACATCTATTTTTCATCCCGAAATTCCTACGGGAACGGGAACGGGAATTACGCGTGTGAAACCGCGGGGCGCAGCTAGTTACATATAAAACTTAATAGACCCAGATCTCAGAAGTGCCTCTTTTAAGTCTTCTCAATTCCTGAGATCATTATAATTTGTTTGTTCAGTATTACAAAATACTTAGTAATTCTAAAAGTGTATAAACGTATTTTTTACGAAGAAATTTTTCTTTTAACATCGTAAAAAACCGGCCTAGTGCGAGTCGGACTCGCGCACGAAGGGTTCCATAGCAAAAACGATAAAAAACACGTTTGGTGTATGGGAGCCCCCTTAAATATTTTATTTTATTTTGTTTTTAGTATTTGTTGTTATAGCGGCATAATAGAAATACATCATCTGTCTAGCTATCACCGTTCTTGAGATACAGCCTGGTGACAGACGGACAGCGAAGTCTCAGTAATAGGGTCCCGTTTTTACCCTTTGGGTACGGAACCCTAACAATCAATTTAAAGTAGCTACTTCAAATCTTTATGAAAAGCGTGTTCAGGCATTACTTGAGCAACATTTTCGAGAAGGCTGACAAATTAAATTGGATCCTAAGTAAACATCTTTAACGTTCAAAATGAAATGGTTTTTCTTTGGAACGTTTTGTAGATGGGCTTAGTAACAGACCTCTTACAAATTTATGTTTGCCTGGTACTTTTTATATTAAACTAGCTGTGCCCCGCGGTTTGTTCCCGTTCCCGTGGGAATACGGGGATACAATATAGCCTATGTTACTCAGGGTGAATGTAGCTTTCTAATGAAAAAAGAATTATTAAAATCGGTCCAGTACTTTTTGAGTTTATTTGTTACATACAAAAATACAAATCTTTCCTCTTTATAATATTAGTGTAGATGTAGATGGCATGGCTCCATGGACTGCTAAATTAAGGATTGCGAGTTCGATTCCCGTGCTATAATCGGTGCTCTTGTGTGTGTAACAGGTACAACTCCCTCCACCTGCCCCTATCTAAGGCGGCCTCACCTGCTTATACGACACGACACCGACCTTATCCTTTATCTGACTCATGTAACTTATTCTCGGCCGACCCCTTCCTCTTCTTACTTCCACTTTTCCCTCCAGGATGTTCAATATGAATCTGTAATCTATAACATAACATGACATAACATAATCATTGACTCCATCATCTCTAAGTTATGATAAGTCAAAGTTTTTCAAAATCCCGCCGAATTTTATTGTTATTCTACACCGAACAACAGGCGAACGCTGCGATACACAGCTGAGCGCGGTCATCGACCCGAGCCGTCACAGAATACTTGATAGCTAGTGTGCCGTCTGGTAATACGGCATTTATTTAGTATTTTTTAAAGATAAGTAATCGACTATCATTTTTGATATTTTTATTGGATATATGGATTCAGTTACTGCTACACATATTCAGATTTTAATAAGTCCCGTAATTTCAAAATAGGTGTGTATAGTAATAGTAGTAAACCTAGTTACAGATTTAAATTGTGTTTTCTTTCTTTCAGGTAGTAACTGGCGTTCACATAGAGCCAGCACATCTCGTAAAGAAACGGAGCGTGGACCAGCCTTTAAGAATTAGCATATTTTATGATGATTCTGTTTATAGGTAAGACTAATCACTATCACTACATAGTATAAACAAAGTCGCTTTCTCTGTCCCCATGCCCTATGTATGCTTAGATCTTTAAAACTACGCAACGGATTTTGATGCGGTTTGTTTTAATAGATAGAGTGATTCAGTGGGAAGATTTCACCCTCGTAGTTCCCGTTCCCGTAGGAATATGGTAATAAAACCTTCCCACTGAATCACTCTATCTATTAAAACAAACCGCATCAAAATCCGTTGCGTAGTTTTAAAGATCTAAGCATACATAGGGCATGGGGACAGAGAAAGCGACTTTGTTTTATACTATGTAGTGATAATATATTTAGTTGAAAAACTACTAAACCAATTTTTAAAAATCTTCCACCAGTCAATTCCTTAGTTATCACAAGCTATTTATCACTTAATAAATGGCTTTATTTTACCCTCTCATTTCTACGGGAGCAACTAAAATATCGGCACAAACCTAGTTATTATTATAATTACTAATATCCCATATTTTCTCCATAAATTATGGTTCAAACACAACTTGGTTAAATCATGTTCTGCAGTGAAAACTAAGTTTTTGCTTTCATTTGTATAATTAAATAGATAGAGAAAATTGATAGTTATACATTACTAGCAGCGCCCCGTGGTTTTACCAGCATAGTTCCCGATCGCGTGGGAATGTGGTGATAAATTCCTCTTCAATTACTCTATCTTTTACTGAAAACCACATCGAAATCCGTTGCTTAGTTTTAAAGATCTAAGCATACATAGGGACATAGGGACAGAGAAAGCGACTTTGTTTTATACTATTTTATTTATTTATTTATTTTTTTACATTTCCCGTGGGAATTTCGGGATAAAACATCCTCCCCCGGACCATAAGCTACACCTGTACCAAATTTCAAGTCAATCGGTTCAGTAGTTTAGCCGTGAAGAGGTAACAGACTGACAGACCGAGTTAATTTCGCATTTATAATATTAATATAGGTATAATGTAAAATATCGTATTGTTAGATTTTACTGCAGATTAAAAGCCTCTCTGATTTATTTAGTACCTACAGAGTAAGGAAGAAAAAACTTTATAATAATGACTGTTGATTGATCTTAATTCCTACCCTAGTGTATTAACTTAGGGCTGATTTTTCCATCGCCAGATAACTTTTATTCGACGAATAAATTTGACGTTTGACAGATTTTTAACCCCCGACGCAAAAAGAGGGGTGTTATAAGTTTGACGTGTCTGTGTGTGTGTGTGTATCTGTCTGTTTGTGGCATCATAGCTCCCGAACGGTTGAACCGATTTCAATTTAGTTTTTTTTGTATTAAAGGGGACTTACGTGCGAGTGTTCTAAGAAATGTTTGATGAAAATCTGTTGACCCGTTTAAAAGTTATGGGGGTTTGAAAGTAATTGTGTTGGGGGTTTTTTAAATTTTTAATTTAATGTTATGTATGGAATAACTGTCAAAATTTCAAAATTATTCCTCGAATAAAGTTATCTGGCGATTGAAAAATCGGCCCTTAGTAATCTAAGTAGTAGTATCTACCTGTGAGACTTTAGCTCGAGTTTGAGATCACCAACACGCATTGAAGCAAGCGTTATGATTTAGTACTCCAAATTCTCTTCGCTGTAATTATACCAACAGCGTAAGTCTGTGTAAAAGACCTCCCTGCAGTGGCAACCTACAGACCGATACTCTAGGTGCGTAGTTTGTGATACCCAAGATACAGTTAACAAATGTAACTTATTATATGAATATGATATTGATTATGTTTTAAATGTTTTTTTATCGCAGAACACTAAATGAATTAACTACGAGGTCTTTTTGCGGAAAACTACCTAATTACAAGTTCAGGATAGATATTGCAATCAATCATTTAATTACTAAGGAAAGATTATTAAATATTTAAGATTTGTAAAGCGGATTTAGCCATGACACATAGACCTAACTAAACTAGTTCTAAGAAATTATAAGTCCACGTCAAATTATGCGTAAATTCGAAAGCTATTTAGTATTTTCCGCGTAAAGAAATTGTGTCAGAGTCAAATCCATACTAATATTATAATTGCAAAAAAAAACTCTGTCCGTCTGTCTGTACCTTTTCACTACTTGAAATTTGTTTCAAAACTCAAAAAACTCAAAACTCAAAATATCTTTATTATCAAGGATTGATACAATCACTTATAATCGTCAAAACATCTATAGCTTATGGTCCGGGGAAGGACATAGGCTATGTTTCATTCCGGGATCGGGAACTATGCGGGTAAAACCGCGGGGCACAGCTAGTAAATATTTAACTTATGACAAGGGTCTTTTTATACTACTAACAGTAGGGTTTCATCCGTGTAGTTCCCGTTCCCGTGGGAATACAGGGATAAAATATAGCCTATGTCACTCTCTGATAATGTAGCTTTCCATTAGTGAAAGAATTATTGAAATCGATTCAGTAGTTTTTGAGCTAAATCGTAGCAAAAAATTAAATCTTTCCTCTTCATAATCTTATAGGTACATGTATATAAAATTCTCGTGTCACAATGTTCGTTCCCGTACTCCTCCGAAACGGCTTGACCGATTCTCATGAAATTTTGTGAGCATATTCAGTGGGTCTGAGAATCGGCCAACATCTATTTTTCATCCCGAAATTGCCACGGGAACGGGAACTACGCGCTTAAAACCGCGGGGCGCAGCTGGTATTAGTATAGAAAAAGAGCAATTATTTTCCAGTTTAATTTATCATTTAAACAATCAGCTATTGTGTAATAAATAATAAGCCTTATCAAACCTAATTACGTTGAACAACATTATTAAATTAACCGATAAAAAGAATTACCGTTTAAAAGATTATTGTATAAGCGTGTGACCTCTAAAAGAGTTAGATATTTTAATAAGTAAAGTATTGTGTCACAAACATATCTGTGCCGGTGACAGCGTCGCTGTAATCGCATCTTTTGGTTGTCAGTTTATTGAAAATGTATCCAAAAGACATTAGAGTCACAATGACAATAGTAGCTTCCAATTTTGGCCGCCGGCACAGAAAATATTGTGGCACTATAGGTTGCAAAAACCTTTTAATATCAATTCTTTATTGATTCTTATAAACTAAAGATTTAGATAACATAACATAATCATTCCCTCCATCATCTCATTACAGTAACTGACCCCTAACTAAGTCCGTAACTTGTATCTAGGGTATCAGAAACTACGCACACACTCATTCACACACACACAGACCGAGACAAACATTAGATGATGTATATTATACTTTAGATTGTCACTACCTAACAAAGTCGAGACATTGTAACTTGGTAACAAAGGATATAGGTATTAATAAATCATCACTAGAAAGTCCTACTAATATTATAAAGCCGAATGTTTGTGAGTGTGGATGTTTAGATGTGTGGATGTATGCTCCTCTTTCACGTCAAAACTACTGAATGGATTTTAATGAAATTTGGTACAGATGTTCCTCATACCTAGGAATAACACATAGGATAGGACTTTTATCCCGAAATTCCCACGGGATAAGGTTCCACGCGGGTAAAACCGCGGGGCACAGCTAGTATAAAATAAAATCGATGTCGCTGTCTGTCTGTCTCTATGAATGCTTTATCTATAAAACTACGCAACGGATTTTAAAACGAATTCTTTATTCGATAGAGTGATTCAAGAGGAAGGATTTATCATAATTTTATACTCGCATTCTCACGGGAGCGGGAACTACACAGTTAAAACCGCGGGGTATTGCTAGTAAATAAATACATTAATATCATCGGTAAGAGAAAATCCTACGCTTGAAGCCCAAAAAATGTCAGAATTACTTATATTAAATAAGAAATTATATTTTTGAAATATCAATTTTCATGGAATCCATTTTAATTAAATATAATTCTTGGGTAATATTACCGTAGCAACGACATTAAAGATACTTAAAAGGTACTTATTCTTATTATTTTTGTATAATAATTAAATTATTTTGCTTTGATCTTTCTTAATATTAAAAAATATGAATAAAAATAACTGTTTATTATCTGTATCTAGGGTATCGCAAACTTGGTGTGTACCTGGTTTTACCTGCATTTATAAGAAGGATATGGCTCATAGCTTTCCTCATCTTCTAATATATAAAATTCTCGTGTCACAGTTTTCGTTGCCATACTCCTCCGAAACGGCTTGACCGATTCTCATGAAATTTTGTGAGCATATTCAGTAGGTCTGAGAATCGGCCAACATCTATTTTTCATCCCGAAATTCCTACGGGAACGGGAACGGGAACTACGCGTGTGAAACCGCGGGGCGCAGCTAGTAGTTATATATAATGACGTACATTTCGTTTAATAATAAAATTTCCTCATATTATCTAATGCTCAAGAGTTTTAAAACAGATGAATGAAAGTACCTGAGATAAGCGTAGTCGCAAAGAAAAATATCTGTTACTTTAATACAATCATTTCTTTTTTTCAGATTAGAGCCAGAGAAGTTCATTATGATTAATGTAAGTATATAGATTATCATTTATTATTGTCCGTGCTTCTGAGGGCACGTAAAGCCGTCGGTCCCGGCTGTCGTACTAACATCATCGACAGTCTTTACGGGGTGATAGAGCCCTCAAAAGTCGAAATAAAACACTTAAACGGATTTTTGTCGTGGTTGTTTTTAGTTTTACATTTTCTGACGTTTCTCAAAAGTAATTTGGTTTAACCAAAAAATGTCGTATAGCTCTCTGGGTTGTGAAGGTCTGATGGCAGTCGCTTCACGTAAAATACTGACATTCCGCCAAATCTGGTTTAACTGAAAACCGACCCCAAATAGACATTGGATAAAGGTTTGGAAGAGAAGAAAAGAAAGTTACAGATAATTACATTTATTTTAAAACATTTTTGTCGTGGTTGTATTTTGTATTACATTTTCTGACGTTTCGGATTCTTTACAGAACCCGTGATCACAGAAGACTAAGATGGAAGACGTCTGTACAAAGTAATGTAAAAAGTTTACTGAAAATGCAACCACGACAAAAATCCGTTTAAGTGTTTTATTTCAATGTGTAGTGTTCGTGTAAATCAAAGATATCAATCTCTAACTCCTTCATTTTCTCCCCTCTTTCTCCTTCTTGCATCGCACACATATGAGCGATAATTTATCAAAAATATATTAATGAAGTTTTTGTTTTTATCAAAATCTCTAAACTCTTTTGAGATTTTTTCGCTATCTCTTAATCCCCGAGACGGTCAAACGGTTTGAGTCAAACACGTTAAATTTTGGTTTGAGTCAAACCATTTTGATTGTTTAGGGGGCGTCCATTAATTACGTGAGGTGTTTTAGGGGGGGGGGGGAGGGGGTCAAGCTAAATCTTTCCAAATCTCACTTAGGGGGGAGGGGGGTCTTGGCAAATATCACGTAATTTTTTTCTCCCAGAAAACGGTGTAAATTTGCGTGAAAAATTATTTCTAGAATAAAACATGGTCAAATCTGAGAAAACAGTATTTGTCGTATTCATCCGAACTTCGCAGAGCAATGAAGTAGCGCTCGATTGTTTTTCTTTATAATCCAACACGTTTACAGTTCAAATAGAAGTTTTGAAGAATCTCGCGTGAGATAAGGGGAGGGGGGAGGGAGTTGAAGAAAATCTTATGATATCTCACCAAGGGGGGAGAGTGGGTCGAAAAATTGACAAAAACGCCTCACGTATTTAATTGACGCCCCCTTACTCAACTAGTTTGACCGATTTGTCGATCAAAATGGTTTGAATCAAACCAAAATTTAACGCGTTTGGCTCAAACCGTTTGACCGTCTCGGAGCCCCTTTAGTTTTTGTATTAGCCACGCCCACTTGAAAAATTCACCTTGTAAGTTAAAAAAAATCAATAATTCTTTCATGATTTTCAGAACACAATACTTCCTGAAGCTGTAAAGTTTTGGGAGCGAGTTTTGAAAGTAAGGAAAACGGGAGGGCCCATCAAATTGAACAGGTAATTATGAAAATATTTTGAAATATATTACTTTACCTATAAGTACATTGAAATAAAACACTTAAACGGATTTTTGTTGTGGTTGTATTTTGATTTACATTTTCTGACGTTTCGGATTCTTTACAGAACCCGTGATCACAGAAGACTAAGATGGAAGACGTCTGTACAAAGTAATGTAAAAGTTTACTACCTTCAATATTTTGTAAAGAATCAGAAACGTCAGAAAATGTAAATCAAAATACAACCACGACAAAAATCCGTTTAAGTGTTTTATTTCAATGTGTAGTGTTCGTGTAAATCAAAGACATCAATATTTTCCCATCGCAGAATTAAACCGTCATTGATTTGAAATATTTGCGTCTCATAAAACCTCTAACTCTTTTGAGAAAAATAAATTAATTATAGTGCCTCAATCTTTTCTGTGCCGGCGGCCAAAATTGGAAGCTACTATTGTCATTTTGACTCTAATGTCATTTGGATACATTTTCAATAAACTGACAACCAAAAGATGCGATTACAGCAACGCTGGCACCGGCACAGGAAAGATTGTGGCTCAATGTATGTATTTTGAAGTTTTGTAAGAAAAACAAAATTCGTAGTTATTAGAAGAAAAAAACATAGACAGCACATATATAACCTGCTACTTTTAAAATTGGTTTTTAAACAAGTAAATCATATACTTAATTACGGTAATGATATTGGTTAAAAATTAAAAATTTAAAAAACCCCCAACACAGTTGCTTTCAAACCCCCATAACTTTTAAACCCCCATAACTTTTAAACGGGTCAACCGATTTTCATCAAACATGTCTAAGAACACTCGCACGTAAGTCCCCTTTAATAGAAAAAAAAAAACGAAATTGAAATCGGTTCATCCGTTCGGGAGCTATTATGCCACAGACAGACAGATACACACACACACACACACACAGACATGTCAAACTTATAACACCCCTCTTTTTGCGACGGAGGTTAAAAAATAAATAAATAATACCTCTATTACCGATTATAATAAACTTTATTTTGATTAAATGGCGATTCATGGCCGATGATATTGTTGCAATTTGGACAATAATGGTTTTTAATTTTAAAGCAATCTGTACAATAAATAGCGAGCACACACGGCAGCATACTGAAACAAAAAAACAGAAAATTTTAAAGTTATGCTATAACTAGCGGGCAATACCCGCGACTTCGTTCGCGTGGAATAATGACTTCCGGCAGAATTTTGGTGTTTACCCCTTTTCGCCCTCTAGGGGGGGAATTTCCAAAAATCCTCTCTTAGTGGTAGCCTACTTCCCCCAACAAACACACGTGCCTTTCAGCTCTCTACGACCAGTAGTTTCGGCTGTGCGTTGTCTGTCAGTCAGTACATCACTCAGTAACGGAAGAGTTTTATATAAGTATGTAGATTGTTTAATTTATAAAAATAATTAGTCATTCGTTTGCATATAGAGTCACCAAGTTTTTTGTGCCGGCGGCCAAAAGTGGAAGCTACTATTGTCATGTTGACTCTAAGTCATTTGGATACATTTTCAATAAACTGACAACCAAAAGATGCGATACCTATACACCCCTATTTTGAAATGATGGGACTTATTAAAATCAGAATATCTGTAACAGTAACTGAATCCATATATCCAATAAAAATATCAAAAATGATAGTCGATTACTTATCTTTAAAAAATACTAAATAAATGCCGTATTACCAGACGGCACACTAGCTATCAAGTATTCTGTGACGGCTCGGGTCGATGACCGCGCTCAGCTGTGTATCTCAGCGTTCGCCTGTTGTTCGGTGTAGAATAACAATAAAATTCGGCGGGATTTTGAAAAACTTTGACTTATCATAACTTTTTAAATAAAAGCAAAAGATAAAAACTAACTTCACTATTATATTGTCACCCGTCGTGTACATTAGCTGTGTGATTAAGTATCTCGAATTAAAAATAGGGGTGTATACACAAACATACGAACCAAACTGGAGAACTCTAAAACTGAAAACCAGTCCCTTTCAAAAGTACAATCCATCACAAACTACTTACCAAATAAGCAGACAAATGAAAGCTACCAAATGAGTGATGATCCCGGTTTCCCTGATCACAAGAGTGTGGACTCCAATACCACATTGAGGACAGTTTAGGAACTTTCGCTGTTGGTTCAAAGTATCCATACTTGGGGCTGGTTGGGGAGACGCTGGTGATGTTTGTTGATTATCTGGAATGTGAGGGAGAGTGTTTTACAAAATGATTATGCCAGATGATTCTTAAGTAGGCTTTGGTAGAGCAAAGTCTTAGATAGAACAAAGCTGTGATATATTAATTTCTATAATAATTTTCCTATAGCATCATCGTCATCAACTCAAAATTGCTCCACTAGAAGATATTTTACTTTCAATTTCATTCACACAAATGACCATTCGATCTTATGGCTTTCGCACATTTGGCCTTTCGATCAAATGGCCCTTCGGCCAAATGGCACTACGATCATTTGGCGTCGATCAAATGGCTTTCGCTTAAATGGCTTTCGATCTCGTATCATAAACCCGTGATTATCCCAGTTGTATCCCGGCCTGTCTCGACCTGGACAGTACCACATTTTCACTGAATATCGGCGTCAAGTAGGAGGGAGAGGGACAGAGACCAAAGTCTTTCCCCTCCTTCTCTTCCTCTTCCTCATCCTATTATCCCGTTATTGCCTTAAAGGCTGGCAACACTTATATGGTATGCATATCAGAACAAATTATGTAATATTTTTATGTTAATCTATACTATAATATTATAAAGAGGAAAGATTTGTTTGTTTGTTTGTTTGTTTGTAATGAATAGGCTCCGAAACTACTGGACCGATTTCAAAAATTCTTTCACTAATGGAAAGCTAATTTATCAGTGCGTGACATAGGCTATATTTTATCCCCGTAATCCCACGGGAACGGGAACTACGCGGGTGAAACCGCGGGGAGCTACTAGTGTGTAATATGTAATACTGTTGACGTGTCATTTGTACAAATAAATAAATAAACACTTGTAAATCTTAAGTTGCAGAATTCCATGACCAACGGTAGTCAATTACTATCAGATGACCCGTCAGCTCGTTAACGGATAAAAAAGTCTACAAAACCCAGTCATATTTAAAATTAAATAGTAAAAATGGCCCGTAAAATCTCTGATTATGATTCGTCTGTGTCCACCATAAACCTGGGGCTTAATAAAAACACTAGTCTTGCATCTTTAAGAAATAATTCAAACCCACTCACCTCCAGGCAATATAACAACAGTTCTAGGCGGTTCCTCTTGAACAACCGCAGGACTACTAGTGCTGGCTACTTCTGTATACGAAGGAGGAGGTTCAGGAAACTCCGACATCGGTATGGGAGACATAGGGAACCCGTCAGGCTGGTACACTTCTGTCTCTTTGGCTAGCATCGCTGGCAGTCTTGGTGGGGTTGGGTAGGAGGAGCCTGAAGAAAATATGATAGAATAGTTATTTATGGTACAAGCGAGTAAAGTTGATGAATACTCCAGAGGCGCTATTGAGGCCCGAGCCGTCAGGCGAGGGTTTCTGATACCTAGATACAAGTTACGAACTTAGGGGTCAATTACTGTAATGAGATGATGAAGGGAATGATTATGTTATGTTATTTAGTCATGAGCGATACTAGGGCTTCATTTAAAGGACAAAATATGGCATCCTTACCAGAACATCCAGCACTATCAAAATTCAAGTAATTAGGTCTTTGCATCGGTCTCGGTCTGCTCACTGGTTCAATCTCAGATTCATCATCAGACTCGGAGACTTGGCTGCTCTCTCTAGACATGTCTATCCTCTTGTTTTCGAAGGGGTTGTAGAAAATTGTGTCCTGGAATTGAAAATTAATGGTTATAAGCTTTTGGAGTGTGAGATGGATTTACACAATCACAAATATACAATAAAAAACACATATTTTGTGTTCAAATACTTGATCTCTGCTGAACAGTTTGCTCCTTTAATATTTTTATACATTGTCAACTAGCCTTGGGATTGGTACGTCAGCTCAACATTGAACTGGTTTGTGTCTAAGCTATCTGAAACTCACACACACTCAGATCAAGACCAACGATTGTGGATCACACAAATATGAACCCCGCACGGGAATCGAACCCTTTGTGCTTGACAGTCTGGAATGGTGCCAGTTGTGTCGTCGACATTCATAAGTATATTTTTAACCCCCGACGCAAAAAGAGGGGTGTTATAAGTTTGACGTGTCTGTGTGTGTGTGTATCTCTCTGTGCCATCATAGCTCCCGAACGGATGAACCGATTTCAACTTAGTTTTTTTGTATTAAAGGGGACTTACGTGCGAGTGTTCTTAGACATGTTTGATGAAAATCGTTTGACCCGCTTAAAAGTTATGGGGGTTTGAAAGTAATTGTGTTGGGGGTTTTTAAAATTTTTAATTTATAGGTTATTGTAAATATACACCACTATTTGTTTTTTTTATTTTAGACAAAATCATAACAACGAAACATAATAATAGTGAAATTAGTTTTTACATTTTTAAGATTGGTATGTTATGAATAGTCAACAGTTTTCTAAAATTCCGTCGATAAAAAAAGTACCTGTACAAAAGTAGGTTCCTCCTGAGGCGAAGTAGTTCTGCTCTGTGACACGTCACTGCCGGACGCCTCTGGTACGTCAATGTAGACCGTGGGAGGCTCTTCATCATCAGGCTGGGACTTCTCTTGATGGTACGGTCTTGAGGGGGTCTGAGGACAGAGTTTTATTTAATGACTAGTAGTGTTCGTGATTTTAACCGGGTAGTTCTCGATCCTGTGGGAATATGGGGATAAATTATGGCCAATATACATATTTTATGACCAGCACCCAGCAGTTTCACCCGGGTAGTTGTGGGAATACAGGGATAAAAATATAAGCTTTCCATTAGTAAAACAATTTTTGAAAACGATTCCGTATATTTAAGTTAAATCGCAACAAAAATACAATCAAATCATTCCTCTTTAAAATATTAGTATAGAGTTAGCAGTACATAATATACTATTTAAATTTGAATAAAGAAAACATAACGAGGGTGTGACGTCATAGGATGAAAAAGGAACATCCCAAATAAGTATCCATTCAACCTTTTGCTATAAAAACTCTTTCAATTTATAACAGAACATCATTCACTCCATCATCTCATTATAGTAACTGACCCCTAACTAATTTTGAACAAAACAATGGCCGCCATTCGTAAATTGAAATTAGAATACAACGTTAACTATTTAACCCTTGGCTATTCAATTTGAACAAAACAATAGCTTTTTAGTAATACATATTCGAAAATTGAAATTAAAACATAATTAACTCGAACTGTCAACGATTCAGATTTTATAGTGCCACAATCTTTTCTGTTCCGGTGGCCAAAATTGGAAGCTCCTATTGTCATTGTGACTCTAATGTCATTTGGATACATTTTCATTACACTGACAACCAAAAGATGCGATTGCAGCGACGCTTTCACCGGAACAAAAAAGATTGTAGTACTATACAGGGTGTCCCGTAAGTAGTGGACCAACGGGATGTGGGGGATAGGAGAGACCGTTACCTACCAGAATCACCAAAATTTATTGTCCTAGGCCTCATAGTTTTGAAGTTATAACGTTTTTTAGTAAGTAGGTGAAAATATCGTACTATGTGCACATTTTTCTTAATTCTACAAATTCTATTACTTATTTTGATGTTATTTTTATTCAAGGGCGTTAAGAATACATAGGTTTTTCTAATTTAAATCATTTTTTACTGTAGTTATCATTAACATTAAAATTAATCAACAAAACAAGTGCAATTGTTAAATTTCAAAATACTCTAAGTGGTATTTGAGCTGAGCTGGTGTAAAAAAAATGTATTGTAGCCTTGTGGCACTTTATTTTAAAAACATCTACATATCATAAGGATTACAAAAACGTATAACACTGTGGTTTCAAATGAGTAGTTTTTTATTTTAACTAATATTAACGTAAAAGGGAACTTTTGAGAGAAAAAAAAATCATTGCTAATTATGGAAATTCGTTTATTACTCAATTTATTTTTACATTAAGGGTTCAAAATGCTTTTCTTTAGCTCTTGTGTATTAAAACATCTTCGTATAAAGTCTTTTTGTAAACTTTTTTGGGCTCTTTGATGTTTTTTTATGAATTCAGCAACATGATTGAAATTTTGTGATAACTCTCTTTTTATCAGAAATATTTGTCTCATAAACTGCTTCTTTGAGGAAACCCCATAGAAAATAATCCAAAGGATTCAAGTCGGGAGATCGTGGCCTATTTCATGGCCGATCACTGGCCATGAAATAGTACCTTCGCGTCCAAACCATCGATTTGGGAACGTCTCATTCAAAAATTCAGTCACTTACTGTGAATAGTGGGCAGGTTCACCTTCGTACTGCTACCACATTCTCTCCCGCGCAGTTTCAGGCCTTATGCATAACCAACATCTTCGAATAAAGTTAAGAAGTACGCGAGAGTATGTGGTTCCGCGCAGTTTCAGGCCTTGTGCATAACCAACATCTTCGTTAAGTTAAGAAGCACGTACGAATGTTGCAGTACGAAGGTGAACCTGCCCACTATTCACGGTAAGTGACTGAATTTTTGAATGAGACGTTCCCAAATCGATGGTTTGGACGCGAAGGTACTATTTCATGGCCAGTGATCGGCCATGAAATAGGCCACGATCTCCCGACTTGAATCCTTTGGATTATTTTCTATGCGGTTTCCTCAAAGAAGCAGTTTATGAGACAAATATTTCTGATAAAAAGAGAGGTATCTCAAAATTTCAATCATGTTGCTGAATTGATAAAAAAACATCAAAGAGCCCAAAAAAGTTTACAAAAAGACTTTATTCGAAGATGTTTTAATACACAAGAGCTAAAGAAAAGCATTTTGAACCCTTAATGTAAAAATAAATTGAGTAATAAACGAATTTCCATAATTAGCAATGATTTTTTGTTTTCTCTCAAAAGTTCCCTTTTACGTTGATATTAGTTAAAATAAAAAACTACTCATTTGAAACCACAGTGTTATACGTTTTTGTAATCCTTATGATATGTAGATGTTTTTAAAATAAAGTGCCACAAGGCTACAATACATTTTTTTTACACCAGCTCAGCTCAAATACCACTTAGAGTATTTTGAAATTTAACAATTGCACTTGTTTTGTTGATTAATTTTAATGTTAATGATAACTACACTAAAAAATGATTTAAATTAGAAAAACCTATGTATTCTTAACGCTCTTGAATAAAAATAACATCAAAATAAGTAATAGAATTTGTAGAATTAAGAAAAATGTGCACATAGTACGATAATTTCACCTACTTACTAAAAACCGTTATAACTTCAAAACTATGAGGCCTAGGACAATAAATTTTGGTGATTCTGGTAGGTAACGGTCTCCCCTATCCCCCACATCCCGTTGGTCCACTACTAACGGGACACCCTGTATTTAAAAATATTGGACACGTATTTTTTCCTTTTTGACGCAAACAAGTAGGTAATTAAGACGATACAGTGCATAGAAAACTCGTGTGACGTCACAGCTCAGTACACTTTTTACCTAAAATTGACGTCACAGCTCAGTACACTTTTTACCTAAAATTGACGTCACAAACGTTTTAACTTAGTCATTTTTATTAATTTGATAAAATAAAAAATACGTGTCTAATATTTCTATATGACCAGACTTACAAACAAAATGGAATTTCATTTTGTTTACCCAGTTGTCATCATTATAATCGTTTCTGTGCCGGTGACAGCGTCGCTGCAATCGCATCTGTTGGTTGCATTGACATATAACATGGACATCGCATGTTTGACTATAGAAAAAATAGTTATAGAAGTATGAGGCTTATCGACGCCAAAGTTATAAAAATATAGCCGTCTCTTTTTAACTTTCATAATTTTGCGTAAGTGAAAAAGGACAACAGTATTTTTGACAGTTACTATAATAGCCACCTGTCATTCTTAGTCTCAATGAAATACCTACTCGCGGCCGATCGTCATATTATTTTCTCGCTATAACAAAAGGATTAATCGACCTACATAGGGATGGGCAATGAAACATCGTGACCTACTGACTATAAACTATCGATAGTTTAAATAAAAAGTTATTTAAAAAATTATTCAAGTATGTTTTAATTTTGGTGTTTATTTTTATTTCATAAACATTATTTACATTTTGTGCATATTTGATCTTAAATAATAGTGAGTAAGTATATAACGTCCAATTTCTCAGATTCTCATGTAGTATACCATAAGACACCATGGATTTGAGGTTTGCTCTTGAGTATATCTGTATTCATATTGAAATATTCGATTAATTGAATGCCTAACGTTTGTAATTAAATAAAACGTGTACCAATTAAATGTTACATCAGTATCGATTATAGTACGAAACGTCGATAATTTCTATCGACATTTTTTATATCCCGGCAACTAGAGTATAAAGAATAAAAGTTTGATATATAGGGTGGCCCAAATAAAACGGACAGTGGGGAGAAGTATAAAACTATAAGAGATACAAAGATTTGTTTTTAGGAAGCATGTCATCGATTTTAGTAAAAAAAAGTCCATTCATAGATTTAGAAAAAAAAAAACTATTACTCTCTTTGAGAATCGAACCCGGAAATTTTGAAAAATGACATGGTTCCTAAGAACAAATCTTACGAAGATTTGTTCTCTTATAGTTTTATACTTCCCCTTACTGAGCGTTCTATTTGGGCCACCCTGTATGTCAAAATGATCAAGCTATATTTTACAAATTATCTATAATGTTCTTTTACAGTAAGACCTATGTATAAAACTTAAAATTAATCAAATTAAGAAAACATACTTACAATCTATTATCGATGTTATTTTTCAGACATATCGATAGGGACTGCACTATTAGCCGCCATTTTTTGCTCTCAGTAAAGTATAGGTATACACGTTTTTTTCGTAGGTATGCCCCGTCCATGTTATATGTCAATGGTTGGTTGTCAGTGTATTGAAAATGTATCCAAATGACATTAGAGTCAAAATGACAATAGGAGCTTCCAATTTTGGCCGCCGGCACAGACAAGATTGTGGCACAGTACTGTGGAAAACTATGACAACACCTGCGAGCGGGACGCATTATAATTTCCACAGGTGCGACAGAGATAGATAGCTACAGGTCAACGTATGATATTCTCTGTGAATTACGACCGTGCTTTACCTGTGGTCTTCTGTCACTATTGCTCAGTGATACAGCACTACCATCCTTTGGTAGGTCTATGTACACTACTGGTACGACGCACCCGTCATCATCATCATCCCTGTAACTCGGTGATGGTCTACTGGGTGATGGTCTGTTCTGAAAGTAAAAAAATAAAAATAAGTTAAAAATCCTTTTATTAAAAAAAGTTTGGGTTTGGGGTCACGTATGTCTTTTTCCAAACTCTAATTTATCTCTGTAATAAATGTCATTTAAATCGGTTCAGTAGTTTTTGCGTGAAAGTAAACATACAAAATCCATCGAAACTCTCGCATTATACACCCTTATTTTGAAATTACGGGACTTATTAAAATCAGAATATCTGTAGCAGTAAATGAATCCATATATCCAATAAAAATATCAAAAATGATAGTCGATTACTTATCTATAAAAAATACTAAATAAATGCCGTATTACCAGACGGCACACTAGCTATCAAGTATTCTGTGACGGCTCGGGTCGATGACCGCGCTCAGTTGTGTATCGCAGCGTTCGCCGGTTGTTCGATGTAGAATAACAATAAAATTCGGCGGGATTTTGAAAAGCTTTGACTTATCATAACTTTTTATATAAAAAGAAAAAAACTAACTTCACTATTATATTGTCACCCGTCGTTTACATTAGCTGTGTGATTAAGTATCTCGAATTCAAAATAGGGTTGTATATATAACTAGCTGTGCCCCGCGGTTTTACCCGCGTGGAACCTTATCCCGTGGGAATTTTGGGATAAAAAGTCTAAATGCTATATATTCCTAGGTATGAGGAACATCTGTACCAAATTTTATTAAAATCCATTCAGTAGTTTTTGCGTGTAAGAGGAACAAACATCCATACATCTAAACATCCACACTCACAAACATTCGGCTTAATAATATTAGTAGGATCTTTCCTGTTCCAGCGGCCAACATTGAAACCCACTATTGTCATTTGGATACATTTTCATTACACTGACAATCATCTGACAACCAAAAGATGCGATTACAGCGAGTCACCGGCACAGAAACGATTGTGATACTATACTTACAGCGGTAGTGTCAGGTCTCAGTTGTCTGACAGGTAGATGTCGCCACTGTTCCGCTTTGGTCGCGTCTATTGATGGTACGTCTGTACCTACTGGTTCTAGGTAGGGATACCCTCTGTATGGTCTCATTTGTGAGGCCATTGTATCTGAAAATACAATTTAAAAAAATATTCATTGGTTAAACTGAAAACCGACCCCAAATAGACATGGGATAAAGATTCGGAAAAGAGAGATTCATTGCCCGTGCCGTGACGTACGACTCAGCTCTACCAGTAGTGTCAAAGGAAATGTTTCCCGTGGCACAACTGGGATAGATATTAAGGGATCTAATCTAACACATCTTATCTATAACACAATCATTCACTACATCATCTCATTACAGTAACTGACCCCTAACTAAGTCCGTAACTTGTATCTAGGGTATCAGAGACGCACACACTCATTCACACACACCCGGACCGAGACAAACATTTGTGGTTCACACAAATATTCACCCCGCGCGGGAATCGAACCCGCAACCTTACGGATGGCAGTCCGTCATGGTGACCACTCTGCCATCGAGGTCGTCAAATATATATACGTACTAGCAGCGCCCCGCGGTTTTACCCCCGTAGTTCCCGTTCCCGTGGGAATACGTGGATAAAAAATTGCCTACAGCCTTCCTCGATAAAAGAGCTATCAAACACCGAAAGAAAAAAAATCGGACCAGAAGTTCCTGAGATTAGCGCGTTCAACCAAACAAACGAACTCTTCAGCTTTATACAGTGTGTGTCTACAACGCTCGCTTTTTTTAAAGGAGGTTAATATAACGTATATTTATAATGTAACCATGATATTAATTGAATTTATAAACTGAATTTCAGACTTTGTTAATTTTCTAACAAAATTTTAATTGCCAGCAATGTAAAGCACAGTAATTTGACAAATACCTATGTAATAATTTACTTTTGTACTTTGACAACCCGACGTAAAAACTTTTGAAATCGTTATGTCAATAATTAATAAAAAAAAACTGGTCAACTAATATAAAACCTCCATACATAAACGCATTGACAAGGACTACAATACATTCTATATATAGTCATTTATTCAGATCAATATAAAATCCATTCATATTTTTTTTTTTTTTTTTTTTTGTTTATTCTATGCTAGCTATCACAATTTTTCACCCCCGTACCACGACATGCCTTGTACCAAGTGAATAAACGAAAATTACACAGTACGTCTACTACATTTAAGTTGCGGATTTAGAAAATTTAATTGTGGCGTTAATTAACATAATTATGATTTACTATTACGTGCAAACCATTGTTAACGAAGCATATTATCATCAGTCTTTATAAAAGCCCGGGTCGTAGACACACACTGTATATTAGTATAGAATAGATAGAAGTATAGATTAATCTAAACAGTACTTATAATCTAAACTTAATCAAATAAAATGGCCTGATAAAGTTATCTAAATAAAAACATAAATTATTGCACGTCATTCTCGCAAAAAATCGTAGAAGATTAATTTCATTAAATTTTTTGCTTTATTTAAGTATTTCAATAAAGAAAAAAGTTAAAATAAAAAAAACCTGCTAAGTGCGCGTCGGACTCGTCGAAGCGTTCCGTATCTAAAAAGACAAAAACACGTTTGTTGTATGGGAGCCCCCCTTAAATATTGATTTTTAGTATTTGTTGTTATAGCGGCAATAGAAATACATCATCTGTGACAATTTCACCTGTCTAGCTATCACCGTTCTTGAGATACAGCCTGGTGACAGACGGACAGCGTAGTCTCAGTAATAGGGTCCCGTTTTTACCCTTTGGGTACGGAACCCTAAAAAGAAACAAATTACTGAACTGACGCGATGTTTAAATTAAGAATGTTTATAGTCAAATTGATTTTTTAATTAAATTGCGCAATAGACGATCGAAGTTACTCATAATAACATTTTTTTTTGCGAATGAACTTTTAAAACGGTATTTTATTCAATTTTCCTGTCCGTTTATTATTAAATCTAATAAATATTATCATTTTAAATCCACATCTTGTTCCAAAACATTTAAATAACGAACTTTAGCAGTGAACGATAAAATATTTAGATAAAAATTATCATTAAACAAAAAAAATAAGTAAAATAAAACCTTATAATTTTTACTTACTTACCAAAAACACTTAAAAACACAATATTGATCACAAATTCACAATGCCACAGACTATTTTATTGTTTTTATTAACATTTTAATGAAAAACAAGTTGGTGTGTTTTAAAAATGGCAGTATCTTCTCTATTACGTGTGTAGTATCGTGCTTTGCGATTAGATAAAATATAAAACCATTATTAGTACATATAAAGAAATGTCCGATTATCTTATCTCGTACAGCTGTTAGCCGATTGTGGAATTGGAAACGAGGATTTGAATTTCGAAAAAGTTGTACTTACTCTTAAAAAAGCCACTTATCCGACTTAGATTTTAAAAAAAGTTAGTTCTTGAAGCTATCATGAAAAAATAGTAGGTTCTACATACATAGGAATTATCTCAGATTATCTGTGCCCGCGGTTTTACCTGCATAGTTCCCGATTCCGTGGGAATTTCGGGATAAAACATTTCAAGTCAATCGGTTCAGTAGTTCAGCCGTGAAAAGTACAGACAGTCTTGCGACAGCAAAAAGTTACAATAAAGCATACGATTACTTATACACAATCCCATGGGAATTTCGGGATAAAAAGTATCCTATGTGTTATTCCTAGTTATAAGGAACATCTGTACCAAATTTTATCAAAATCGATACAGTAGTTTTTGCGTGAAAGTGGAACAAACATCCAAACTCACAAACATCCAAACATACAAACTTTCTCATTTATAATATTAGTAAGATTTTTCAAAATGTAATTCCACTATCGTCTTATTTAAAGTAAAAAGGTTTGGAAAAAGAGAAAAGCAAAATTCTTATTTTATTTTACTATTTTTTCCAGAAAGTGTCCGACCCGTCAAGTGTTCATAAGAGGAGGAAGGTCTCACTGCATAGACTCCTGTAACGCTGACACTCTGTGTGGTGAAGTTAAAGTGCCGGAACATCATTTAAATGTAAGTATTAAAACACTAGCAGCGCCTTGCGGTTTCAACCGCATAGTTCCTGCTCCCGTAAGAACGCGGGGATAGAATTATACCAAGAACCTTCCTCTTGAATCACTCTATCTGTTAGAGAAAACCGCATCAAAATCCGTTGCGTAGTTTTGAAGATATAAGCTGACATAGGCGGACAGCGACAGGACACAGACAGCGGGAAGCGACTTTGTTTTATAATGTGTAGTGGTAACATAATCATTCACTACATCATCTCATTACGTAACTGACCCCTAAGTTCGTCACTTGTATCTAGGGTATCAGAAACTACGCACACACTCATTCACACACACATCATTATCTGTAATATTGTTTTAATGTGAAGAATATTTTAGTGTAGTGTTTTGTAATAAAACTTTAAGTTTCAAATCTAGGTCTATCAAAAATAACTCTAGTCAAAATGAAAAAGAACGACGTAGATCGTGTATATTGCGAGAGAGACCCATATCCAACAGTGGATTGAGGAAGGCCGATAATCATTATCATCAGCTCATACACCGCTATTTTGAATTCGAAATACTTAATCACACAGCTAATGTAAACCACGGGTGACAATATAATAGTGAAGTTAGTTTTTATCTTTTGCTTTTATTTAAAAAGTTATGATAAGTCAAAGTTTTTCAAAATCCCGCCGAATTTTATTGTTATTCTACACCGAACAACAGGCGAACGCTGCGATACACAGCTGAGCGCGGTCATCGACCCGAGCCGTCACAGAATACTTGATAGCTAGTGTGCCGTCTGGTAATACGGCATTTATTTAGTATTTTTTAAAGATAAGTAATCGACTATCATTTTTGATATTTTTATTGGATATATGGAATCAATTACTGCTACAGATATTCTGATTTTAATAAGTATCGTAATTTCAAAATAGGGGTGTATATGTCCCCACTGAGGGGCTCAAGCCTACCCTGAATTAGGGTGATTAGGCCTTAGTCAACCACAGGCCGAGTGCGGGTTGGTAGACTTCACACACAACCTTACAATTTCTTCCCAGGTGTGTGCAGGATTCTGAACGAAATTTTCCTTCACTGTAAGAACGTCAAAATAATAAAAAAAAACTGCAAATCAATTTTATTATTTTTATTACAAAAAAGTTTGTGTTGTTTTTAGTTCTTTTGAATAAGGGTGGGTTTTTGCTAGAGCTATGCTATGCTATATTGCTATGGATGTGTTCGATATCTACCCATCAAAGTCATTGGTTAGTGTTATGCTATATGGACCAATAGATTTAATTGGTGTATATCAAACGTCTGAAAGGAATGAAAGGAGGCCTTTGCCCAACGGTGGGATATTACAGGCTAATAATAATAGAAAAAGACATGACAATAATAATTGTGCATCCTTTACACAAGATTAAATATGTCAAAGGGCTTCCGTGTGTTGGCTTTGGCCCCATACTAGCCTGTCAAAAGACCGGGACTCCTTAATAGTCCCGTGAATGGAAAATACATGACAATAATAATAATATCAAACGCATCTACAGTAACGTAGCATAGCATGGCTCTGGTGGAAAGGCTCCATAAAACTTGGTAAGTTAATTCACATTTGTTTCTTAAAAAAAAACAACATTGTCGTGCTACTTTTCCATTTGTTTCTTAAAAAAGTCAATGTTTCCAATGATGTCAGCCATATTGTTTTTCCATTTGTTTCGTTTTCCATCTGGTCTTACCAAACCTACTGGTCCGCTGGTAGCTAGAAACTTATTAGGATTAGGCCCATCAAAACTGTACATATCAAAATTAACTTTTTCCCTATTAGACCCGAAATCAAGATTCTCTCTCAAAATGGCCGGCGATTCTATATCAGTCAATCTAAATGACTTAATTAAGTCCTCGACTTTAAGAGGCTCGTTGACTGGACTCGACGAATGGGTTTTGCCAAATCTCGATTTCTTAGATTTTTTTCTGTTTCTTGATTTCGGTCTGTAAGATGTAGTTTCCATATCATGTCGGTGTGTCATCGGTTCGTATTTATCATTTTTTTGTTCTTCCAAGTAATCTATCTTGGATAAATATTTAGATTTTTCGAAAATTCTGTTTGGCATGGACGATTTTGTTTGATACTTTTCGTCTCCATAATCAAAGTTTTGTTTTTCTGTTTTCTCACTGTCTGGTTGCCAATACGTTACTACATCTCTATTCCAAGTTGTTTCCGTGTATTTATTAGGTTCTCTGGTCGCTGTTTTGAATCGTTTCACTTTCGAATTTTTTATAATTTCTTCGTTATTGTTATCTCCTGGGTCATTACTAACATGATCAGAAAATTGGTAAACAATATCAGTGAGTTTGTCTGCCACAGATGATGTAAAAACATTGGATACTATTTTCCTTATGTCGTCTATGCTCGCTTTCAATATTACCTCTGAATCTGTTTTGTTTGCAATTGTTATTAAATACAACACTGAAATAAATAAACAAATGAGTGTGTGCGTAGTTTCTGATACCCTAGATACAAGTTGCGAACTTAGGGTTCAGTTACTGTAATGAGATGATGGAGTGAATGATTATGTTATGTTAAATAAACACTAAAATATAAGGACTACTTTGCTTATATTAATTTTATATAATAATATTATATTCAATAATAATAAGACAAGGAATCGCTAAATATACTTAAAAATAAAGTCATTTTGAAATCCAATAGTCATTTAACAATAATTGTTTTTTAAATTTTCTTGGTCTAAAATTGACTCAGTGGAGGCCTTTGGCCAGCAGTGGGACACTACAGGTTGACAAAAAAAATTGACTACATTTTTCTACCCATATTTATAAACTTAGGTTTTTAATAACAATATAAAAAAACATACCCGTCCAAAAAGAACATAATTTGAACATTATTTCAAATACTTTTTATAAGACTTTTCATTTCGAAATACATTTTATATTTATGACAATATTTTATTGTATTTTTATTGTTTTTAATCTGATTTAATCCGAATAGAGAAGCAACGAAGAATAAGGCGAAAATTTCGTCAGTGACGCATTTATTAGGGCGAGCAAAGCGAAGCCTAACGCAACAATTTATTCAGTTTTGTGGTACATATTACGGAAAAACTACAACACCTACAGATATGATATTTTTATTATTGAAGACCTCGATAGCAGAGTGGTCACCATGCCGGACTGCCATCCGTTAGGTTGCGGGTTCGATTCCCGTGCGGGGTGAATATTTGTGTGAACCACAAATGTTTATCTCGGTGTGTGTGTGAATGAGTGTGTGCGTAGTTTCTGATACCCTAGGCCCTAGATACAAGTTACGAACTTAGTTAGGGGTCAGTTACTGTAATGAGAGGATGGAGGGAATGATTATTTGGTATAGTTATTTCAATTCATGTCTAGATGTGCAGAAAATTGTTAAAATATTATTTTGTAAATAAAATAAAAGAGACGTTTTGTTATGGCGTGTGCACGAGGCAGTGTTTAAAAAGCTTGTTCATAATCACTACTTATTGAGCCACAATCTTTTCTGTTCCGGTGACAGCGTCGCTGTAATCGCATCTTTTGTTTGTCAGATGATTGTCAGTGTAATGAAAATGACAAATGACATTATAGTCAAATTTTTACGTGAAGCGACTGCCATCAGAACTTTACAACCCAGAGGGCTATACGACATTTTTAGTTTAAACAAAATATTAGACGGCTTTACGTGCCCTCTGAAGCACGGAAACGCTCATGAAATTAAAAGTCACTTTTAGTAATGACCCATCACAGTCATGACGGTGCCAGACGTTGTTTAACCGCACAGATCACAAGTGATCCGCGGGAAGCACTGGGCCATGAGCGCTTCATTTATCTCTAGACATTGATAACTAAATATATGAACTAAATCCTTTTAAAATTGACTTTTTCAGCCATGCTACGTGTGCAACAGCACAGGCCACAACTGCCGATCATTGCCGCGTACCAGCTTGAAGTCAGACGAAGAGACGCCACCAGAGATTAACGGTAACGCTCTTTATGAAGCCACTGAACGTAGTAGTGAGTATCTTGGTATTACTAACATTATTAGTCTTTTAATGGTACTTTATATCTAGCAGAGCTTGGTTTTGACGATTCCACAATAACATAACATAACATAATCATTCTCTCCATCATCTCATTACAGTAACTGACCCCTAACTAAGTTCGAAACTTGTATCTAGGGTATCAGAAACTACGCACACAGTCATTTACACACACCCAGACCGAGACAAACATTTGTGGTTCACACAAATGTTCACATTTATTAACATTTAATACTTTTTTAGTAATCACTTTATTTCTCATTTAATTATTACAACAAAAACTTTTTCATCCCACTAGCTCGGAAAGTATTTTTTTAATCCCCGATATTTTTTATTTTTTTATTTATTTAGTTTAAAGACCAACAGCTATTATGATAAGGTACATTCTTACATTAATTATTAACAGTAATTCAGCCAATTATAGGTCTTACATAATAGAAAAGTTACAAATAATTCCTACAATTGTTAGTATTGTACGTACATAGGTAAGTACTAAAGTAGTTAAAGTTACAGTACACACAGAAAAAAGTAAAAATCTAATGTTTTACAAATCAATATTTTAAGTTTTTTATTTTTTTTATTTTAGTAAGTACTTATTGTTAGTGATCAAAAAAGATGAAATTGAAATAAACAAATTATTTTTTTTTTGTCGTGTGTGTCGTGTGTCGGTGCGTGTGGAGCGTGTGGTGTGTGTTTGTGATACGTGTGGTATGTATGAGTGTGTGGCATGTGTGTGTGTGTAAAAGAGAGAGAGAGAGATGTGAGAGTGGTGTATGAGTGTTATGGTAAGTATATTTAAACGTTGATATTGAGTAGTAATTGAAAGATTTTATTCCTAAATATATTTTTGTTTTTAATGTCTGTTATGTCAACAGTTGAGAAATATTTATTATATATTAAGCATATACGGCTGATAACGCTATTTTTATCGTAATATAATATCTGGGGGTAAAAGTCGATTTTAATCTCAAGAGTGGAAAGTATCGGGGTCGCTGTGACAGGCCGTGCAGGACCCAAGGCATTTTCGATAACTGGGAGTAAAAGTCGTTTTTGCGCTCTAGTGGTTAAAGTAAATTTGAATTTAGAACATCGTGTGCACTAATGTGATGATGTTTTGAATTCATAAACTATCATACAACTTTTTTTTATTAAAAATTCAAACTCGGATCCTCCTTGGTGTACAAGACGTATTATGTAATTTGCTTTGCGCGTGATATTTTCTTTTCATTTAATATTGTGATTGTTTTATGTTTCCATTTTAGTAATTTCCTCGCTGAGGGGGGATGAAAAATAATGTGTTGCACTCGAATGCAAACAATTTTTAACCTTGTGCTCCTTTGAGTCCCTCGCTGACGCTCAGGATTCTTATTTTGAATCCCTCGCTGCGCTCGTGATTCAATTTTAGAATCCTTCGCTGGCTCGGTCCTCAACTGGAGCCCCGGTTAAAAAGCAACTTTGCACTCCTGTATAACAAATAACTAATAAATCTGTAGACATTTCCGCAGAGAGTGTTGTCATAACATTTAAAATAATACTAAATAAAAACATAGAGGCTGGAGTTACCATTATTTAACAAATATGAATTTAAAATAAGTAAAAAATTATATGATATGAATGTGATTGATAACCGCTTATGAATAGATGAGACGTAACTTAAAATTCAATATGGCGGATTAATTTATTGTTATTAACTTTTGCTTATTGCGCTTATTAATAAGTGGATATTTTTACCTTTCCTTTTTGGGTTTGTTTGTGTTCTCCGTTATTTTTGTTTATACACCCCTATTTTGAAATGATGGGACTTATTAAAATCAGAATATCTGTAGCAGTAACTGAATCCATATATCCAATAAAAATATCAAAAATGATAGTCGATTACTTATCTTTAAAAAATACTAAATAAATGTCGTATTACCAGACGGCACACTAACTATCAAGTATTCTGTGACGGCTCGGGTCGATGACCGCGCTCAGCTGTGTATCGCAGCGTTCGCCTGTTGTTCTGTGTAGAATAACAATAACATTCTGCGGGATTTCGAAAAACTTTGACTTATCATAACTTTTTAAATAAAAGCAAAAGATAAAAACTAACTTTACTATTATATTGGCACCCGTCGTTTACATTAGCTGTGTGATTAAGTATCTCGAATTCAAAATAGGGGTGTATACTTACCAACTGTTAGTTATTTAGAATTTCTTTGGTGGGAATAAAATTTACATGTGTGTGTGCGCGCCGTGTGTGTTGTGGTAACAATTTAGTAATCTGTGTCTATAATGCTACAAACTTATCTGATCGGGCGGAAAAAAACGGACCTTATACTGTTATTTTCTTTAAAATGATTTTTTTATTTATTTCCATTAGACTGACAATCATCTGACAGCCAAAAGATGCGATTACAGCGACGCTGTCAGTCAAATAAGTTTCTAGCAAAATATGGGTATGGGTGTAACTCACAATAAAATTTTAACAAAGAAAATGTTTTGATTTTCAGTCCCAGCCGACGCAGAAGAAGAAGAAGATGGGATTGAAGCCGAGGGAGTGTTAGATTCAGATTTCGTGCTCTATGTCAGCGCTGTGGAGACGGAGCGGTGTAGACGTGGACTGACGGTGGCTTACGCGTCGCATTGTCAACAAGAATCTGCTTTGGATCGGTATGTATAGTGCCACAATTTTGTCTGTGCCGGTGTGTCAGTTAAATGAAAATGTATCCAAATGACATTAGAGTCGAAATGACAATAGTAGCTTCCAATTTTGGCCGCCGACACAGAAAAGATTTAAAGGTTTTTTCCGAAAGGTTTTTTCGATTGACGGAAAAGAGGAGAAGGAGGGGAAAAAAGGGAAAGAAACACTTTTGATATGCACAGTTCTCGCGAGGTCTACTGTCCACGAAACCATTAGTATCCTACTAATATTATAAATGCGAAAGTTTGTATGTTTGTGAGTTTGGATGTTTGTTACTCTTTGACGCAAAAAACTACTGAATCGATTTAGATTAAAGGTACAGATATTCCTTATAACTAGGAATAACACATAGGATACTTTTTATCCCGAAATTCCCATGGGATTGGGATTCACGTGGGTAAAACCGCGGGGCGCAGCTAGTTATAATATAACATTTTCCCTATTCCAGACCGATAGCAGGCCACGCTAACTTCTGTCCCGGGGAGCTGTCAACGAAATACCGGGACTTGCCGTCAGTGCTGTCAACTGTCAAACACGAAATGTTACACGCGCTGGGATTCAGCATATCGCTGTTTGCTTTTTATAGGTGAGTGAATTATACGTTTTCTATTACGTAAGTATATTAGTATTTAAGTGTATGAAAAATCCAATACATACCTCAGGTTGGCTAAACTACATAGGTTATTAACGTTTACTGTGTGTTTTTACAGAGACGATAACGGAGACCCTCTGACTGAAAGAAGACCGGACACAGGAAATCCTCCGTTGGATGAAGAGTGAGTATGAAAATGGATATTTTTAAACAAATAAAATTTTATATACTTAGTGCAACAAACATATCTGAAATAAATTATCAGATATTGAGTCATAATCTTTTCTGTGCCGGCGGCCGAAATTGGAAGCTACTATTGTCATTGTGACTCTAATGTCATTTGGATACATTTTCAATAAACTGACAACCAAAAGATGCGATTACAGCGACGCTGTCACCGGCACAGAAAATATTGTGACTCAATATATTTTATTTTCCGTCAGATAAGTCTTTGGCACTATATAAATTTTTGTAGATATTTTTGTTAATTTACCTACGATAATATTAAGCCAATACGTGCAAAAAAAACATCTATATACATGCGGTCAGTTTTACCACGAGATAAATTCGTTTTCCAAATACAATTAAATGGATACTTAATCCTTTTAGGGTTCCGTACCCAAAGCCTAAAAACGGGACCCTATTACTGAGACTTCGCTGTCCGTCTGTCACCAGGCTGTATCTCAAGAACGGTGATAGCTAGACAGTTGACATTTTCACAGATGATGTATTTCTATTGCCGCTATAACAACAAATATTTATTATCCAGATTACAGATACACAAATGGTCAGATCGTGTCGTTAAGAATATTACTCGGAAGAAATGGATGATCCGCGGCGGGTATATTGAACGGACTTTCAATATGGTGGTCACACCTAGAGTTGTCAGAGAGGTAAATACTTAGCATTTACGTTTAACCAAAATTGACGACCTCGATGGCAGAGTGGTCAATGCCGGACTGCCATCCGTAAGGTTGTTCGATTCCCGTGCGGGGTGAATATTTGTGTGATCCACAAATGTTTGTCTCGGTCTGGGTGTGTGTGAATGAGTGTGTGCGTAGTTTCTGATACCCTAGATACAAGTTACGAACTTAGTTAGGGGTCAGTTACTGTAATGAGATGATGGAGGGAATGATTATGTTATGTTTGCCTTGACCATCATAAACTGCTGTCAACGGATGTAGGTCGACTTACTTTTAACCCTGTCTATTCTGGTGTTTCGGATTTTATTTTTTAATAAATCTATACTAATATAGAATATTATAAAGAGGAAAGATTTGTTTGTTTGTTTGTAATGAATAGACTCCGAAACTACTGGACCGATTTCAAAAATTCTTTCACTAATGGAAAGCTAATTTATCAGTGCGTGACATATATTTTATCCCCGTAATCCCACGGGAACCGGAACTACTCGGGTGAAACCGCGGGGAGCTACTAGTCTATACATATAAATAAAATTGAATTGAAATCTGTCTGTCTGTTCCGGTTAATTGCTGAAACGGTGGGACCGATTTTGACGGGACTTTTACTGGCAGATAGCCAATGTTATAAAGAGTAACTTAATAAGCTACTAAAGCTTCTTAAGCTTCCCACGGGATAGGAATAACGCGGGTGAAACCGCAGGGAACAGCTAGTCAATCATAAAAAGTCAAGTAGTTTTCAAGGAGTATGGATACAAACACTGTGAGACAAGAATTTTATTCTATAACTAGCTGCACCCCGCGGTTTCACACGCGTAGTTCCCGTTCCCGTTCCCGTAGGAATTTCGGGATGAAAAATAGATGTTGGCCGATTCTCAGACCTACTGAATATGCTCACAAAATTTCATGAGAATCGGTCAAGCCGTTTCGGAGGAGTATGGCAACGAAAACTGTGACACGAGAATTTTATATATTAGATTAAGTATATTTATTTATTTAATTCCATGTTTATTCCTTATTTTTAAGGTCCGCGAACATTTCAACTGTTCGTACCTGGAGGGCGCCGAGCTCGAAGACCAGGGAGGGGATGGAACAGCTATGACACACTGGGAGAAACGAGTCTTTGAGGTGATTATCATAGAGTGCTTTCAAGCCGAATCGACTTTCACTACCTTATTTGCGTTGCATTTTTAGTCTGGTCTAACTTTCTGTCACCATTTATTTTTGTTGTAAATTTTTACAGATAAACAATAGATTTATGAGCATGACTTCGAAAACGCGATAGATAGAGCGATTTATCGACATGCAACTGTCAAAATATGATAAAAATACCCTCCATATTTAATTTTACCACGTAATAAATTTTATGACATTTGGTCATGCTCACGAAATCGATATAGCTATTTATCGACATCCAACTGTCAAAATGTAATAAACATAGCCGCCATATTTAATTTTATCATTTCGTATCACGCCCTAGTTCATTTGGTCATGCTCGCGAAATCGATATTATTTCGTGGTATCTAGGTAGACACCACGAAATAATATCGATTTCGCGAGCTTGACCAAATGAATATGGCGTAGAACGATTTGATAAAATTAAATATGGCGGCTATATTTATTATATTTTGGCAGTTGAATGTCAATAAATCGATGTATCTATCGCGTTTTCGAAGTCATGCTAGCCTAGCAGGAGCATGATGTGTACATTATATAAGCTGATGATGAATAAATTATTATTACTTACAGAACGAAGCAATGACAGGCACGCACACCCAGAACTCGGTGTTCAGTCGTATCACCTTCGCCATGATGGAGGATACGGGGTGGTACCGCGCGGACTACAGCTACGCGACGCCCCTGGATTGGGGTCGGGATCGGGGATGTTTGTTTGCAACTGCTTCGTGTAAACAGTGGTTGAATACACAGACTTTAAGGTAAGGTTCATTAAGTGTTTTTAAAAAGGGGTATTTAATTTTGGGAGTTTTGGTTGCAAAAATCCTATTTATATTATCTAAATATATATATATATAACTAGCGGCGCCTCGCGGTTTCACACGCGTAGTTCCCGTTCCCGTTCCCGTAGGAATTTCGGGATGAAAAATAGATGTTGGCCGATTCTCAGACCTACTGAATATGCTCACAAAATTTCATGACAATCGGTCAAGCCGTTTCGGAGGAGTATGGCAACGAAAACTGTGACACGAGAATTTTATATATTAGAAGATAATTGGTTTTAATAGCTAAGCTACTTATAAAAAGGGGTCTAATATAAGTTTTTTTTATTTGGGGTTGAAAAATGGGTTGTAAATGAGGTACAACACTTTAATAACTTAGAACGAATAATTGTTTTTATAAGATTCAATAACTCCTTATAAAAAAGGGTTCTTAATTTAACGTCATCGGTTTTGGGGGTTTAAAAAGAGGGTTTTGAATAGGGAAGTGATATAGTGGCTTAGGGGTGTTTATTTATTTAATTCAGGAACATCAACAACATATATATTAAGCATTGACATAAAAAAGTTCTGATACATATGTCAATTACAGACGTCCACATTATTTAAGTGTGTTTTAATTTTTTCAACACACTTGCTCATAAAGGGGCTCTTATTTGTGCAAAAACAGTTGAATAATGACACGTTCTATTCACTAGTGGGTTATAGATTGTTTTTTTTAATTGCTTTGTTTTTAAAAAAGTTTCGATACCAAAAAAAATGTGTCCGTACATTTTAAAAACAAACTTCAACTATGTTGCCTTACTTTTGGTAGGTCTATGGTCGATTCCATTCATTCACTCATTAGATTTTTTTTTAATAAGTATATTCTTTTAGTCTTTCATCACCATTGTTGTGCTGGATGCGCGCGAATAGAAAAACTGTTTATTTATTAGCGAAAAATGATATTTTATTATGAATTTCTTCGCAAGTGTGTTGAAAAACGTTGTATGGTACACGCGTGTATTGATGATTACTATCCTCGGCTATCTTCAGACCCTCGCCTCGCGGCTCGGGCCTCAATAGCGCCTCGGAAGTAATCACCAACTTACCTCGCTTGTACCATAAATAACTATTAAAATGTACTTATTTAATTAGGCGTTAGTATTTACCATTAATTTGTGGCGGTAAGAAAAGGATTATAAATTGGGAGGTAGGTACTACAAAATTAAAAAGTTGGTTGAGATAGCAATATTGGTAAAGATGTTTAAATTAATATTAATATTTTATTACAAGCAACACTACAGAGGATTACGATGTGATTGAGTAAGTATTTAAAGAAAGATTAGTTAGCTTAGGGCCTATTTCACGATCTTCAAGTAAATTTCCGAGTAAGTACTCACAAGTTTTGTCTTTGTCACTTGATATTAAGTAAGAAAGAGACAAAACTAACTTTACTTGGTGAGTAACTTTACGTGAAGGTCGTGTAATTGGCCCTTAGTCTGGTGATAGAGGGATTGTGTTCTGTTATTTTAATTCTTAAATTTAATTTACAAGCTACTACAACGGAACTCAAATACAAATGTAAGTTTATTAGATATAAGTAACTAAAATAATCTTAACAGATTATTTTTTATTATATGTCACCCCAAATGACGCGTCGGTGGCGTAGGGGTTAAGGCCGTTGACTTCCGATCGGAAGGTGCCTGGTTCAAACCCCACCAGTCCCGCCACGTACCAATGTGTTTTCAATTTACGAATTCATAAGTACGTTAATTTCGACGCTCTTACGGTAAAGGAAAACATCGTGAGGAAACCTGCACACACCTGGGAAGAAATTCTAGGGTTGTGTGTGAAGTCGACCAACCCGCACTTGGCCAGCGTGGTTGACTAAGGCCAAATCACCCTAATTCAGGGTAGGCTCGAGTCCCTCGGTGGGGACATATTTGAGCTGATGATGAACCCCAAAAGACGCTAATGAAATTAAAATGCATATAATAAATGCTACAAACTTATCCGACCCGACGGAAAAAATTGGAACTAATACTGTCAATGTAATTTTGTATTAGTTTTTAATAGATTAACAACCAAAAGACGTATCGTAAAATGTGGGATAGAGCCACCAAGTTTTCTGTGCCGGCGGCCAAAATTGGAAGCTCCTACTGTCATCTTGATTCTAATGTCATTTGGATACATTTCCAATAAACTGACAACCAAAAGATGCGATTACAGCGACGCTGTCAGCGGCACAGAAAACTTGGTGACTCTATATTTCATTATATGAAAAACTAAGTGACTCTTTTCATAATTATGTCAAATTGACAGTTTTTATGGAGAATTTTGTACGAATAGAAAGCATTTCTCCTAAAAATGGGTACACCTTTTAAATTTATTGTACAATTCTATTATTGATCACGACGATTTCAACAGCATAAATTCTAATTGTGACTTTATGCCCACAGTTTTATTTTTACCTTAGTATGATTGTCACTATAGAAAATTTAAATCTTTATGTCAATGAAAGTAGATTTGATAATAAAATCACCCTAATGTAAACCTTATCCCAACCCACTAAAACACATATTTGTTTCAGAAGAAAGAATCCCGCTCCATTTTGCGCTCGTATAAAAGGCAATCCGCTTCGCACCGAATGCTCACCGCGTAGAACGGCTGTCGTGCTGTGCAATCTGGTCAGACACGATACTATACTACCGAGGCAGTATCAGGTAAGCAAATTATATTCTTATTCTATATTCTTATAAAAATGTCTTATAAATAAGTTTTTCTATTTGCTATACCAGTTCCGATTCTTAAAATAGTCTTTACTAGCAGGCGTAATTTATTAATATTGGTGTAAAATTTCAAATAAATTGATATGCCTTTGGGGCAAGTTTTGGTGAAATAAACTTTAAAAAGAACATGAGTAAATAAACTACAGTAGTTGTAAACTAAACTCTGGAAAAACAATTTATTATATAAGACGCACGCGGACACAATTACATTGAACTAGAGACAAATAGGTAGGTAGGTTAGGTAGGTAGTCTAGGTAGGTAGGTAGGTAAGTAAGTAGGTAGGTAGGTGGGTAGGTGGGTAGGTAGGTAGGTGGGTAGGTAAGTAGGTGGGTAGGACGGTAGGTAGAAAAAACTCTAAGTAATATTTACTATCCCTCATAGCACTTCGACATCTTGCCGGGCATAGCGCCGGGCGAAGAGGCCCATTACGGCGGGTCTGTGTCGCTGGCCGACTACTGTCCGTACCTACAGGAGTTCACCTGGAGACACAAGAATACCCTGGTCAGAGGCAGCCGGTGTTCTTATGAGGAGAATACGCCGAGTAAGTATATATACAGTTACAGCTTTGGGTCTTCTTCTTCTTTGCGTCGACTCATATTTTTGAGGTCCAGAACTCGACCACCGATATGGCACTATCAGTAGCCTTGTAAAGGTCCTCGTGTGTGCAGGTGTAGGGACACGCACGGCAAGTTATTTGCCGTTGAGTCGTGGTGGAAGGATCGGCTAATGTGCGTTACCGACTTGCCGTCCGCAGACCATTGCCCCCCCCTCCCCGGGGTGCGCCGGGCGCATGCTTGTTATATGCGCCACTCGGGGAGGCTCCCAGAGCTGACGGTGTGCACGGAAACCCACAGCTCTGGGTGCCCATGTCTAATATGTATATGTGGCATTTCCCCCGGAAAATAGCACATCTTTTAACATGCCGTGCTTGTCCCTACATCTACACACGCGAGGACCTTTACAAGGCCACTGATAGTGTTATATCGGTGGCTGGCTATTCGAAAACTAAATTAAGACTCTCTAAATTGTATAAAACAAGATACTTTGTAGTAAATTTAGGTGAAACCGTGGTTTGTATCAGTGAACTGTGGTCCAGATTGCATTTGATTTTTTATTGATTTGTTAAAGCCTTTATATTCCATGGCTTTCTGCTAAAAAATTAATTTTTTATTTCTTTATATTCCATGGTTTTCTGCTAAAAAATAAACTAATAATTAAATTCCGGTGAGTTATTCATACAATTTGTTTTTTTTTGCAGAGACTGATGTTAATTTTGCGTTAGAAAACTACGGAGCGCATTCCAAATGCTTTGATCATAGCGATAAAGTATGGGAACAGAAATCGTGTCGACAGGTACATACTCGTATATTTATTATTCAACTAGCAGTGCCCCTGCTATTTAATCTTGTGTAAAGGATGCACAATCCGGCGACTATCCCTGTATAACACTATAAAATGCATCCAAGGACAGTCTCCGGTTCTGCTAGGACTATTGCAAATATGGAAAACTACGACTGGGCTATGGGAATGGTATGTTCAATGGACTGGATAGGGGAACTATGGGGACTATGGCATTTTTATTGAATCCCTACTAATATTATAAATGCGAAAGTAACTCTGTCTGTCTGTCTGTTACCTTTTCACGGCTAAACTACTAAACCGATTGACTTAAAATTTGGTACAGGGGTAGCTTATACTCCGGGAAAGAACATAGGATACTTTTTATCCCGAAATTCCCACGGGAACGGGAACTACGCGGGTGAAACCGTGAGGCGCCGCTAGTAATATTATAAATGCGAAAGTAACTCTGTCTGTTACCTTTTCACAGCTAAACTACTGAACCGATTGACTTGAAATTTGGTACAGGGGTAGCTTATGGTCCGGGAAAGAACATAGGCTATGTTTTATCCCGAAATTCCCACGGGATGGGGAACTATGCGGGTAAAACCGCGGGGCACAGTTTAAAATAAAACAGTGAACTATTTACTTTATGTTGAATATTTTCTATACTTATATAAAACTCTTCCGTTACTGAGTAATGTACTGACTGACTGACAGACAACGCACAGCCGAAACTACTGGTCGTAGAGAGCTGAAATTTGGCACGTGGAGAGGATTTTTGGAAATTCCCCTCCTAGGGGGTGAAACCGGAAAATAAGTTTACATATTTATTTTTCAGATTAGAGAATGGCAACACTGGGGTTCGGGTTGCTATAAATATAAATGTGACAGCGGCAGGTTACATATTGTTGTAAGTGATTTTTTTTAACTTTAAAAACATTATTTTACAATTTGTAATATAGGTCCTTTTGACGACCTCGATGGCAGAGTGGTCACCATGCCGGACTGCCATCCGAAAGGTTGCGGGTTCGATTCCCGTGCGGGGTGAATATTTGTGTGAACCACAAATGTTTGTCTCGGTCTGGGTGTGTGTGTGAATGAGTGTGTGCGTAGTTTCTGATACCCTAGATACAAGTTACGGACTTAGGGGGTCAGTTACTGTAATGAGATGATGGAGTGAATGATTATGTTATGTTATAACTATATAAATAACTGTGTATTAAATAATTAGAGAAACAGGTTTTCCAAGAATTAATTATAGTTTTTGTAACAAGTTGAAAGTCAAACAGCAAATCATCAAAATTAATGTTATTTTTAACCCCCGACGCAAAAAGAGGGGTGTTATAAGTTTGACGTGTCTGTCTGTGTGTGTGTGTGTGTGTGTGTATCTGTCTGTCTGTGGCATCATAGCTCCCGAACGGATGAACCGATTTCAATTTAGTTTTTTTTGTATTTTAGGGGACTTATGTGCGAGTGTTCTTAGACATGTTTGATGAAAATCGGTTGACCCGTTTAAAAGTTATGGGGGTTTGAAAGTAATTGTGTTGGGGGTTTTTTAAATTTTTAATTTAATGTTATTTTTTCAGGTTGGCAACTACACGTACACATGTTTCCACGCCGGGCAAGTGTTGCTAGTCAGAATAATTAAAAAAGGGTGGTTACACAAAGGAGGCGTCGTCTGTCCGCCTTGTAGGGAAGTGTGTGGGGAGGAATTTGCGGTAAGTCATATATATACATTTTTATATACACCCCTATTTTGAATTTTTTTTATCAACGAAGATTATCATCACGCTAAGACCAATAGAAGAGGAGTTAGCAGGTTAAACCGCGGGGCACTGCTAGTCCTAATAATATTATAAAGCCGAATATTTGTAAGTGTGGGTGTTTGGATGTGTGGATGTTTGTTCCTCTTTCACGCAAAAACTACTGCATGGTTTTCCTACAAACTACTGATGTTCCTCATAAATAATTTTGGTGGAGTTTGGTGACTGTGACACAATAATTTAAATAATGTTTTGAGATGTTTTTATTATTGTTTCAGTCCCGAAACGAATACTGCAAAATAGGAGAAGAACCTTTACCGCCAAATTTGTATCCAAACGACGTTTTAAGATGTAAAGCTGCTACACATTCGGCAACCATCTTGTTAACGGCAGCCATTTTGATTATGACATTTATAGTTTAGAATTCGTTTTTTTAAATTTACTTTTATACAATTTGGTGCCAATTTCCTTTGCTAGATGGCGTTAAAATATAATTTATTTATATTTTAACTACGAAATAATATGAAACACTTTTTTATACAAAATATTTGTCGATGTCAAATTCATACAATCAATTTTATAGTGCCACAATCGTTTCTGTGCCGGTGCCAGCGTCGCTGTAATCGCATCTTTAGGTTGTCAGTTTATTGAAAATGTATCCAAATGACATTAGAGTCACAATGACAATAGGAGCTTCCAATTTGGGCCGCCGGCACAGAAAAGATTGTGACTTAATAAGTGAATTTGACAGTTTGTAAATATGACATTGACAAAGACAACGCCATCTAGTAAAATAAAATGCAACTATTTTTATTTTTATGGCAGCTTTTATCAAGTGATGTTAGTACTTAATTTTCAATTATATTTTTTGATAAATTATAATTTATTGAACTGAATCAAGAAGGCAGCATACAAAACGAAGTTTAGAGATTTTTAATTATTTTTTGGCATTAAGTAACTTGGTTGGTAGCAGATATGATACTTTTAACTGCGTGCTTATGAAAGTGATATTATTGACGTCAAAACAAAGAAAGTTCAATTGTATTTGGTTATTTATTTATACAAATGACACGTCAACAGTATTACATATTACACATTAACATAAAAATATTACAAAATTTGTTCTGATATGCATACCAATTATAGACGAGTACAACATTCACAAAAATTTGGATACAATAAAAAGAATTTAGTAAAAATTAAAACATAATTAAAAAAGGATTATTATTATTACAAAGTGCTATACTTAGTTATTTTTTGTTTTTAAATAGTTGATTATTTTATGCTTAAACTTGGGTAGAGAATCAGAAAATATGTCCGCGTTGCAGTTAGGTTCGCCATTAATTGCGTTATATTCATTGCATATTCTGATCATTGGAGAGTGCAAGCCGATGTTAGTTCGTACTGTGGGAGTGTGGAAGATCTTGGTTAAGGATTATACTCGTATTACAAAAAAAATAAAGAAGATTTATTCGGCATAATTTAATTAGTTCATTAAAATCTTTCATACCCCTTAAAGAAAAATACATTTATTTATTTATTATAGGAACATCAACAACATGTATATTGAGCATTGATAGGTTACAGAGGATATAGTAGACAAAGTTCTGATACAGATGTAGATTATAGATGTCCACAACATTTACATTTCTCAGAGGACGCAATTTTATTTTTGGGATGTCAAGAGGGGGTCAGTTTAAAGTTAAATCCAAGTTTGTGGGGTTGCAACCCTTGTCCAACGGCCGCCATCTTGGAAAAAGGGGTTGAAGGTTTATCTGACAAACTATAGGTCTCACAAAAAATTTTTTTAGCCTTTCTTATTGCCAATAATATTATCTACATCTTTTGTTAATATGTCGTAGAACGTAGAACCAAAATTAAAAAAATTATAAGCAAAAATGCTAAAAACCTTCCCACTGAATCACTCTATCTACTAAAACAAACCGCATCAAAATCCGTTGCGTAGTTTTAAAGATCTAAGCATACATAGGGACAGAGAAAGCGACTTTGTTTTATACTATGTAGTGAAGTACGTAAAAACAAAAGTATCGTATCTGCTTTTACCTATATCTGTATATACTTAGAGAGATGATTTTTGTATATAATCTAAAAATCTTTTAAATGTATAAATAAAAAAAAATGACTGATAAAATTAATCAACTTTAAAAACAATTAAATTATGAATTGAAAACTTTAGCCCTGTTATTAATAAGCGAGAAATAACAACGGAAATAGTTATTGAGTCACAATCATTCCTGTGCCGGTGACAGCGTCGCTGTAATCGCATCTTTTGGTTGTCAGTTTATTGAAAAGGTATCCAAATGACATTGGAGTCACAATGACAATAGGAGCTTCCAATTTTGGCCGCCGGCACAGAAAATATTGTGACTCTATATACTTACATATAATGTATAAAAGAGAGGAAAATTAGTTAACTATACAGCTGTTATTTCTCTTTTATTACTAACCTTGCGGTCCTAATTGCGCTTTTTTGCGCTATTGGTACCGATAGCGCGTTTACGGACTGACCGAATTGAACTTATTCGCACCAACGAAAGTAATGGGACGTCATCAGTGACGTCATTAAGCCATGCAAACGCTGCTCATGGAAAATAGGTTGTGCAGTGTGTGCGCAAATGTCAAACTCATAATTTGACGTTTCAGAATTTGATTTGTTTTAGTTTTTTATTAAACATGTATGTTTACAATGGCTAAAAACTTAATATATTTATTAAATATTGCATTCTTATCAATTACTAATAACAACAACTGTTTTCTGAATCTTGCAATTCGAAATGCCGTATACGAAACTCTAATTTTGACATTTGCGCACACGTACGCATACAATCCTGCCCTAGCATGACTGTGCGTGATAAAATATATCGACACCACGATATAATATCGATTTCGCTTGCATGACCAAATGTAATATGGCGTACTACGATATGATAAAATTAAATATTGCGGCTATTTTTATCATATTCTGACAGTTATAAATCGCTATATCTATCGCGTTTTCGAAGTCATGCTAGCCCGGCTGGTCCGATATGTTAGCGCGCAAACAGCGCACATATCAATTTGGTTCACACGTGTGCACTGTTGGTAGCGTTTGTAACGTTTTCGTATTTCGGACCGCGCTATTTGAGTGTAATAGCTAAGATCTAATACCAAGTTAGTGAGAAGAAAAGTTTGATAAAAAAACGTTCAGAAGAAATTTGAATACTTAAAAATAACATTTAGTTTTATTTTTTAAAGCAATTGTCTTTTAGTCATTATTGTTAATAGATTTATTTTTTAATTATTTTATTTAAAGCTATAGTTAGCTTTATTCTATTTTTAAACAGTCGTTTTAATATCGAAATTTATTTCAAAATTGTATTTTTTTAGAAAATTTGGTTTAAAATAAGATGTATTTTTTTAAGTTAATTTAAAATAAGATTAATTTCTATTTTTTATTCTTTATGCCATAAACTTATTTATTTTATTTTTTTGTTGTAATGTTTGACATGAATTTTGAATTTTAATTTAAACATTTTTATTTTTGATTGCTTATGTATTGTCTCAAATTTTACATGTACGGGCTGACCTTTTAAACGTGTTATATAAACTATGTTAAAATACATGTTTTGTTACATAACCGTTCGTTTAGAACCTTACCATACCCTTCATATTTTAACCAATTCTAATTTTTAACCCCTGACGCAAAAAAGGGGTGTTATAAGTTTGACGTGTGTGTGTGTGTGTGTGTATCTGTCTGTCTGTAGCTCCCGAACGGATGAACCGATTTCAATTTAGTTTTTTTTTGTATTAAAGGGGACTTCCATGCAAGTGTTCTTAGACATGTTTGATGAAAATCGGTTGATCTGTTTAAAAGTTATAAAGGTTTCAAAGTGTAACTGTGTTGGGGATTTTTTAATTTAATATTATTCTTGACAGCTGTCAAAGTTCATGTTCAAACAAAATGGCGGGCTTATTTGTACATTTGACGTAAATAGGTACTTAACATGGTGCTCTATTGTGATTATTTCATTCCTATTTATGGTTTTTTAGTTTTAATTAGTTAATTGCAATAATTGAATGCTTGGATGTTATTGAATATAAGTTCTTATCAATTTTTAAACGAAACTTCTTTAACGTAATAGGGTAGTTGACTAAACAAATTTTATTAGACCGTCTTTTAGATTTCCAAAAAATATTGGACACATTTTTTTTATTATCCATGTAAACAAATAATTAAAACGATACAGTGCATCGAAAACTCGTGAAACGTCACAGATTGCTGCAATTTTAAGCAACAGTTGACGTCACAAGCCCCCACTCCTAAACTTTAACGTTATAACTAAGGTAAGGTTCATATCTGACGGAACATGCGTCGCGTGTTATCGGTCGCGTAACGCCAGAACAGACAAATGTATAGAAAAACACTTGACCGTTCACACTCAACGTACAGTCAGTTTTTTTAATTTGATGATATCAAAAAAATACGTGTCTAATATTTTTTCGAAATCTATCTGACGGACTAATTAGAATTTCATTTTTCTTACCCAACCCAGGAAACTACCCTATTGTCGCGGTTTTAAATGTACGCTTTGATTACCGAACCGCTAATACCCTTTCCTAATATTCAATCTATATAATGATCTTGCTTTTCAACGGATAGAAAACCCAATAATGCAAGATCATATAGACTTATAGAGTCACCAAGTTTTCTGTGCCGGTGACAGCGTCGCTGTAATCGCATCTTTTGGTTGTCAGTTTATTGAAAATGTATCCAAATGACAATAGAGTCACAATGACAATAGGAGCTTCCACTTTTCACCGCCGGCACAGAAAACTTGGTGACTCAGAGATAGATCAAATATTGGGGAGGTCCGTAAGTAAAAATAAAGTTTTAGTTCGCCCACACATGCTATCTATGACTCTTCAGTGAAGAAATGTAATTCCAGTTTTTATTAAATTGCTCATTTACTTGTTGGCAGTTACTAATTGTAATTAATAATTATACAGTGTTGTATAGTGCCACAATCTTTTCTGTGCCGGTGACAGCGTCGTTGTAATAGCATCTTTTGGTTGTCAGTTTATTGAAAATGTATCCAAATGACATTAGAGTCACAATGACAATAGGAGCTTCCAATTTTGGCCGCCGGCACAGAAAAGATTGTGGCACTATAGTTGCTATATTGAGCTAAACTGACTTTTGAAACGTGACCAGTGTTTTTCACTTATATGAAAAATGTTATTCAAAAAGAGATAGAGCTATTGTGATTTCTATTTATCTCTTTCACACCTAGTAATAATATGTAATATATAAGGACAGATATGAATGTGTACATAGAATTGGTGTAAAATGTATGTTATTTGTAAAAAATACATATTTTTCAAATTAAAATTGTTTTTTTCTTTTTGTCATCCATATTTTTAAGAAACGAATACTTTATAACAGGGGCTCCATTCTCTTAACTATTAAGTTGTGATAATGCTACTCAAATGTATTTTAATACTAGCAGCGCCCCGCGGCTTCACCCGCGAAGTTCCCGTTCCCGTGGGAATTTTGGGATAAAAAGTATCCTATGTGTTATTCTGATGTATAAGCAAGATTATTGTAAAGTTTCATTAAAATCCATTCAGTAGTTTTTGCGTGAAAGAGTAACAAACATCCATACATACAAACTTTCGCCTTTATAATATTAGTAGGATCAACAATATGGCCGATTTTTGGACATTTGTTGTCATTTTGGTATTCTCTTATTCTACGGCCACACTTTCGCGATAACGCAAACATTTCGTCTGTGTGTGTGTGTGTGTGTGTGAATGAGTGTGTGCGTAGTTTCTGATACCCTAGATACAAGTTACGAACTTAGGGGTCAGTTACTATAATGAGATGATGGAGTGAATAATTATGTTATGTTATTTGCGTCTGGCCAAGAATTCGTCCTATCGCGAACTAGTTCCGCGAACTCGAATGCCCTTCGCTCGCTGTCGATAAATTGGCGCACAATCAAAGAAAGAAATGTTTTACCGGATGATGATGATGTGGATTTATGTTTTACAAGAAATGTGGTACCCGTAGTCAGGTAACACGAACGTCTTGTCCGTACTTGCGCGTTACCCAAGTGTACGCGTAACTGCAAGTTAGCTGCAAGACGTTCCGGACTCGCGTAACCTGACTGGTAGTCAGGTGTCAGGTGATCAGTAAAGGATTAAGATTTTCAAGATACCCTAGACAATCCAAGTCTTCGTGCCCCCCCAGGGCTGTAGCTAGAGTGGAATTTGACGACGAAAAAAAAGGTCAGCGAACACTGAGCTCGCTATGTTCAACAAGGTCATGTCATTTCAACCGTAGCTTCGTCCCTGGGGCCCCCCTATCCTTGTGTTCTGGTGCCCCCAAGACGTGGTGCTCTCGGCAACTGCTTAATTTGATTAAGGGTTAATCCGGGGACTGCTGACTACGCGTACCAGCGTAGGCGCAATCCGTACACACCTTAAGAACGTAAGTAAAACTGCTTCACAGAGCTAGTAAAATTTATTTTACAAATACATTTAATATCCATCAAAATAATAATCTTTATACACTTGGGCGGCTCTTCTACTTATTTTTTCGACGTAATTCTTGACAATACTCGACGATATTATATCATTTACTGTGTCTATGAATCCGTTTGGTTTGAATTGATATGTGAACGAGGCGTCTGCACGGAATTTTGCGTCTGGGCCTGAAATTGAATCAAAAATGGGTTATATCCTATTAAAAAAAAATATGGTGGCGTGGCTGCCGAGCATAACGCCAAAATTTACATATTGAGTCACAATATTTTCTGTGCCGGCGGCCAAAATCGGAAGCTCCTATTGTCATTTTGACTCTAATGTCAGTTGAATAAACTTTCACTAAACTGACGTGTATGTAGTCTATATAGTTTCTGATACCCTAGATACAAGTGACGAACTTAGTTAGGGGTCAGTTACTGTAATGAGATGATGGAGTGAATGATTATGTTATGTTTGACGACCTAGATGGCAGAGTGGTCACCATGGCGGACTGCTATTCGTAAGGTTGAGAGTCTGATTCCCGTGCGGGGTAAATGTTAGTGTGAACCACAAATGTCTGTCTCGGTCTGGGTATGTGTGAATGAGTGTGTGCGTAGTTTCTGATACCCTAGATACAAGTTACGAACTTAGTTAGGGGTCAGTTACTGTAATGAGATGATGGAGGGAATGATTATGTTATGTTATCGACTTATAGCCGTTCCCAATATTTCTTTTATTTTAATTATCTATCTATGATCTTGCTTGTATACGATATAAAACCATGGAAACTTTGAATAATCTGTCATTTTACATACATTTATGACAGACTAGCAGCGCCCCGCGGTTTTACCCGCGTAGTTCCCGTTCCCGTGGGAATTTTGATAAAAATCCTAAGTTCTTCCCCGGACCATAAGCTACCCCTGTACCAAATATCAAGTCAATCGGTTGAGTAGTTTAGTCGTGAAAAGGTAACAGACAGACAGAGTTACTTTCGCATACATTACAGAATTTTGTATCAGTTGAAAACAAAATCATAGATAGATTGGTAATGGCCATAAGCCATCAAAACTTTCAGTCAAAACATTAAAAAGTTACAAATACTAACTATCACTCTGCACTTTAATAGATTTCCTTCCATTTGTAACCAATTTCTTCAACGCGTAATCCACAACGTCCACCCAACTCGGATCATTGACGTTCCCGTAACCAGCGCCTTTGACATGCCTCCTATACTCATCTCCTTTTTTATTAATAATCACATTTTGATTCTTCTTAGCATTAATACGCTTCTCTTTATGTTCCGCGATGTTTTTAGTTATTTTGTCAATCTGCGATGAAGGGACAACCTTGTGGATTAACGCGTCTATGTTCGAATAGTTCTGGTCGTGTTTGCGCACTTGAAGTAAGACGTACGCGTCTGAATTTTGTAGGATTATAGTTGTGATACCTAGAACAAGAAAAGTAGTAGCAGAATAATGTTTATAAATAGACTAGCTATGCCCCGCGGTTTTACCCGCTTAGTTCTCGAGCCTGTGGGAATGTGGGGATAAAATTATGTTTAGAATCTTCCCACTGAATCACTCTATCTATTAAAACAAACCGCATCAAAATCCGTTGCGTAGTTTTAAAGATGTAAGCATACATAGGGACAGAGAAAGCGACTTTGTTTTATACTATGTAGTGAAGAAAGACTCACCAAGTATTATAAATATTGCGTTCATGTTGTTCTAATATGATTTCACATGTTGTTTCAAAATATCAAATAAAAGTATAAAGAAAATAATACTAAAACTTAAATTTTATCACGATTTTATGCATATTTTTATTGTCAGTATATTTTATACTAACTAATAGAAGCGTTCTGCGGTTTCACCCGCGTTGTTTTCAATTTACCCCCCTTTTGGAGAAAAGGGGGAGAGGATTTTTGAAAATTCCTAGGGCTCCCCCTAGGAGGGGAATTTCCAAAAATCCTCTCTTAGTGATAGCCTACTCCCCCCGCTTTTCGTAGCAATAGCATTTTCACTATTCGTAGCAGTAGCATGCCACTGATCGTATCAAGTAATTGATCGTAGCATGCAATCGTTCGTTGTAAGTCACTGACCGTAGAAAATCACCGATCGTAGCAAGAATCACTGATCGTAGCATGCGATCTTTCGTAGCAAGAATCACTGATCGTAGCATGCAATCTTTCGTAGCAAGAATCACTAATCGTAGCATACGATTGTTCTTAGCATGCTACTGATCGTACCAAGTCATTGATAGAGACAAGAGTCACTGGTCGTAACACTAGCATGCGATTGTTCGTAGCATGCAACTGATCGTAGCATGCAACTTATAAAAAATGCTATTTTATAGGGTATTATATAAAAATAAAAGAGTTTATATATAGTTAACTATTTAATCATGAATGTCACATTTAGAAAACATTTAAAAATCTTACATACCACAACTTATAGTATTAGAAATTGGTTTAAGTACATTTAACCAAAAATATCACGGTACGCACAAAGATCAATAATTATTTAGTCTTGTTGATAATTACCGCTTACAATGACAAGAAATTATAAGTAAAAATGTAATCTTAAACGTTGAGATTCTTCCTACTAATATTATAAAGCCGAATGTTTGTGAGTGTGGATGTTTAGATGTGTGGATGTTTGTTCCTCTTTCACGCAAAAACTACTGAATGGATTTTCACGAAACTTTACAATAATTTAGCTTATACATCAGAATAACACATAGGATACTTTTTATCCCGAAATTCCCACGGGAACTACGCGGGTGAAACCGCGGGGCGCTGCTAGTATACTATATTACTTGCTGTGCTCCGCGTTTATACCCAGCTGGAACCTTATCCCATGAGAATTACGGGATAAAAAGTATCCCATGTGTTATTCCCAGTTATAAGGGACATCCGAAAAAGTAATAAGAATAATTTATTAATAAATTAAAATTAAAACTAAATACAGATTGTCGGTGGCTTACACACTGGGCTGTGTCTGTCTCGTGAAGCCGGAGTGCAATTTACAGAATTTTCGATTTTTAAAAAAATAATAATACACCCCTATTTTGAATTCGAGATACTTAACCAAACAGCTTATGTAAACGACGGGTGACAATATAATAGTGAAGTTCGTTTTTATCTTTTGCTTTTATTTAAAAAGTTATGATAAGTCAAAGTTTTTCAAAATCCCGCCGAATTTTATTGTTATTCTACACCGAACAACAGGCGAACGCTGCGATACACAGCTGAGCGCGGTCATCGACCCGAGCCGTCACAGAATATTTGATAGCTTTGTGCCGTCTGGTAATACGACATTTATTTAGTATTTTTTTAAAGATAAGTAATCGACTATAATTTTTAATTGGATATATGGATGCAGTTACTGCTACAGATATTCTGATTTTAATACGTCCATCATTTCAAAATAGGGGTGTATAAAAACAAAAAAGTAACAAACATACCTACTCACACACACAAACTTATGCCTTTATTGGTGTGATTCTTTTTATTATTTACTAACAGTTTATCGCGGTTTCACCCGTACAAAATTTAGGTACATACATCCTTACTTAATTATTATAAATGCGAAAATCGGTTGAGTGTTTAAAATCTAAGTGAAGAATCATCTATACTAATATTATAAAGAGGAAAGATTTGTTTGTTTGTTTGTTTGTTTGTTTGTTTGTTTGTAATGAATAGGCTCCGAAACTACTGGACCGATTTCAAAAATTCTTTCACTAATGGAAAGCTAATTTATCAGTGCGTGACATAGGCTATATTTTATCCCCGTAATCCCACGGGAACGGGAACTACGCGGGTGAAACCGCGGGGAGCTACTAGTTTTATATACTTACACTCATATTATAAAGATTTGTTTGTTTGTAATGAATAGGCTCCGAAACTACTGAACCGATTTAAAAAAATCTTTCACCATTAGAAAGCTACATTCACCCTGAGTAATATAGGCTATATTTCATCCCTGTATTCCCACGGGAATGGGAACTATGCAAGTGAAACCGCGAGACGCCGCTAGTCATGTACATATAATAATACTTAAATTAAAATCTTAATTATATTAAGTAAAGATTTATTATACTTATTTACTTAAATTATTATTTATTATTAACGTCAATTTACTTTATAAACATATAATAGGGATAATTCCTACATTCTTATTTTGAAATATTTCAAAATACCTAAGTGTTATGATTATGAAACACTATAATAATTAATCTTTGATTTACACGAACACTACACATTGAAATAAAACGGATTTTTGTCGTGGTTACATCTTTAGAAACCACTATATTTTTTTATTCTAAATACCTACTTTCCTTTTCCATAGTTTTTATTCGGCCTGAATAGTTATTTATGGTACAAGCGAGGTAAGTTGGTGATTACTTCCGAGGCGCTATTGAGGCCCGAGCCGTCAGGCGAGGGTCTGAAGATAGCCGAGGATAGTAATCATCAATACACGCGTGTACCATACAACGTTTTTCAACACATTTGCGAAGAAATTATCACCGTTCACTAATAAATAAACAGTTTTTCTATTCGCGCGCATCCAACACAACAATGGTGATCGGCCAAAGACTAAAAGAATATACTTATTAAAAAAAAATCGAATGAATGAATGAATGGAATCGACCATAGACCTACCAAAAGTAAGGCAACATAGTTGAAGTTTGTTTTTAAAATGTATGGACACTTTTTTTTTGGCATCGAAACTTTTTTAAAACTAAACAATTTAAAAAAAAAACTATGACTCACTAGTGAATCAAGCGTGTCATTATTCAACTGTTTTTGCACAAATAAGAGCCCCTTTATGAGCAAGTGTGTTGAAAAAATTATTATTATTTCTTCTTTTCGTAATCAAAAAATTATGCATATTGGTCGTTCCTACAAAGCTGGCGCGAGCAACACATAGACACTTTACACACGTATAGTGTCTGTGAATGTCACTCAAAGTGATGTCGCACGTCACAGTCATCATGACATGTCAGTGCGTCCCTCTCGCGCGCGGTCAAGCATTTGAGTATGAACGGGACAATTTTGGAACTTCAAAATACAGGATGATTTCATTTCATCAACTTCAAAACTTGTTTTTTTCTATTCGTATAAAACAAATAATTTATTTTGAAACAAACTGTATAAGAAAATTGCATTAGTGTATTTTGATGTTGCCAGGTCTGGAGAAATTGCCAATACATGTAATGATTGAGTTGAAGTGTCATTACGTCACTTTTGAGTATGTTTTGTACATAATATGAGCAAAACTCTGAAAAATGGCAACTTCAACCCCCCTTACACCCTCAGCACAGCCCTGGGGACTGAGGACTTTTTGTCCCTCTGGATACCGAAAGGTATACTATGCCAATTCAAAACTACACGATTTTTTTCCGCTGTGACGTTGTCAGGCTCTCAAAGGTGCTCCTTGACCGGGAGCATTCGCGTGTAATGTAACGTTACATTCGTCTTTGAGCATTACATTACAATAATACCTCCCTGACTAACGAGCATTCGCGTGTAATAATTACAAATTACAATTAATAAATTACAAGGTCCGCATTGTAATGCTCGGTTCTCCTCCTTCACTGATATTATGCTCTTTGTAACGTTACATTACACGCGAATGCTCCCGGTGAAGGAGCACCTTTAACTTTAATGCGTGAACTCAGTCATCTACTACTCATCATCATCAGCTCATATAATGTCCCCACCGAGGGGCACGAGCCTACCCTGAATTAGGGTGATTAGGCCTTAGTCGACCACGCTGGCCAAGTGCGGATTGGTCGACTTCACACACAACCTTAGAATTCCTTCCCAGGTGTGTGCAGGTTTCCTCACGATGTTTTCCTTCACCGTAAGAGCGTCGAAATTAACGTACTTATGAATTCGTAAATTGAAAACACATTGGTACGTGGCGGGACTGGTGGGGTTCGAACCAGGCACCTTCCGATCGGAAATCAACGGCCTTAACCCCTGCGCCACCGACGCTCTCTCATCTACTACTATATAAAAATAAGTCGGGTTTTCCTTCCTGACGCTATAACTCGCGAACGCACGAACCGATTTCCACGGTTTTGCATTCGTTGGAAAGGACTCGGGCTCCGTGAGGTTTATAGCACTATAGTTTATCCCTATATTCCCACAGGTATGGGAACTACGCGAGTGAAACCGCAGGTCACTGCTAGTTTTTATTAATTACATGAAGTAAGAAAATAAGTGTCTAATATTTTACGACTTATGGAAGAAATAGAATTTAATTTTCTTTCACCCTCAGGCATCATCCATATATCTTAGGTACAATGCTTACTTACATACAATACAACTATTCTTACATATTTATGACAAATATCTTACAAAATAATACTTAAAATTAAATAACATAAAATTTGATTTAAAAGTGAACAACCTTAACAATCCCTGTTTTAATTTATTTCACTTTAAAATAGTGATTCTAATAAGGCCTGGTTCAGACCAAACTGTCAGCCGCCGACAGCGAGCTGGCGTTATTGAGTCACAATCTTTTCTGTGCCGGCGGCCAAAATTGGAAGCTCTTATTGTCATTTTGACTCTAATGTCATTTGGATACATTTTCAATAAACTGACAACCAAAAGATGCGATTACAGCGACGCTGTCACCGGCACAGAAAAGATTGTGACTCTATAATAACTCAAATATATATGAAAAACACTCAAATACCGTAATTATTTAACAAAAATCTCTTCTACATTTAATATTTGACAACATTTATCATAACAATTAAAAATTAAAAAAACCCCCAACACAATTACTTTCAAAGCCCCATTACTTAATAATCCTACTAATATTATAAAGGCGAAAGTTTGTATGTATGGATGTTTGTTACTCTTTCACGCAAAAACTACTGAATGGATTTTAATGAAACTTTACAATAATCTTACTTATACATCAGAATAACACATAGGATACTTTTTATCCCAAAATTCCCACGGGAACGGGAACTACGCGGGTGAAGCCGCGGGGCGCTGCTAGTTAATAATAAATTAACTAAATTGAAATCGGTTCATCCGTTCGGGAGCTATGATGCCACAGACAGACAGATACACACACAGACACGTCAAACTTATAACACCCTCTTTTTGCATCGGGGGTTAAAAATGGACAATACAAAGATTACAACACCTTTTACAACATTTAGTCTTTTCAAGTTTCCACAAATTGATACACAAATACTTATACAAATTTTTGTTCCATAAAAATGTATTTAGGCAATTTTTTGGTACACATTTATAACACATTTATTATAATATTCTTAATTAATCTTAATTTATTACGTATATAATTAGAAACTACGATAGTTTATATTAGGATTCTGTTGTCCATCGCGTACTAACATTATAGACAATTATTATGGGTAGTTAAAGCTTTCAAAGTCTTGATTTGGTTTAACCAAAAATATCGTTTATAATTAATATCTTTTTACGGGATATTTACACGTACCTATAAGTCGAAACCATGAAGCTGAAGGTAAAAATGGAGTCGACACTTCGAATACCTACTTGAAGCATACCTATATGTATCACTATCGCGTCTCTGTAGGCAGGCTCTCTCTTTCTAACTAAGGTAACCTCTAGAAAGAGAAGGTCTGACTAAAAAGAGAGATCGGCCCACAGAGACGTAGGTATTTGACTCAAGCTGTTGTTCCAAGTGTGGGCTCCATTTTTTATCTATAACTTCATGGTCGAAACCCCCCAGAGCAGAGCGAGACGCCGTCGGCGCGGGCGTATCGCACTCATCCTCCTGATGATGGCCACCGGACGTGGCTGAAACTAGTCGAGGGTTTCGACATAGGTACGTGTAAATATCCCGTAAAAATATATTAATTGTAAACAATGACGTACGTTTCGTTTAATAACAAAAATATCGTAGCGCAACTTAGTAGAGGTCTTTTTTGCGTTTTTTTTTTATACTTAATCGCATATAATTTGTGATATTTTTTATATTTCTGTCGTATTTTTTATACTCTTAAGGGTGAGGCCAAACGAGCGTAATTTTGTGAGTCGTGAGTCGCAGAATTTCGTTCGCAGAAATTCTGCTGCATTCAGTTTCATAGAAAAGTCCTATTTGATTCACACGGCGACGCAAAATGAGTTGTCTGCCGACTCACACGCATAATATCAACTGAATTTCGGTCGGGGTGAGGTGGGGAGCTTGCACGATACAAGGATCCGTACAAATGTTTCGGATTACAACTGAAAATACGTCCGTCCGTGTGGTGTGGCAGTCTAACCGAATTTCAGTTGAACGTGAAATTCGCGACTCATTTTACGCGACTCACAACTCACAAAATTACGCCCGTTTGGCCTCACCCTAAATTATAAGAGTGGCCTTACCCCAAAAATGTATACGGCAAAATGTTTGCCGTGTCAACCACAAGTAGTCATACTAATATTTTATATAGAAATATACTTAATATATTTATAATCCTTCACTGAACTAATATCATCAGTGAGAGATTGCTTTACAGACGGAACTTTAATTTTTTTAACCTATTTCGACAATTATTTTATGTCCCAATTCTGGGATAAATATTTAAAGTTTTTATCCAACTTATTCAAGTTGGGTAAGTCTATGATTTATCCCTGTCTTTAAACCATAATAAATAGTCTTGCGTCAAACTTTTTTAACAAGCAAATAATTTAATCTTATCTCATACAAAAATAACAACTAAAAGTATTGAAATAAAAACTAGCGAAAAAAAACTACAAACTTTAAAATATTAAAAGTAACAAAACCCACATCGTCCCGATGTTGGGCAAAGGTCTCCCCCAGACACCCCCAACTCTCCCGATCCTGCCAGCGATGTGGGTTGAAAAAAAAAGGTAGCACTCCGGGAGTGCCGGCAGAAGTGAAAACTTCAATATTAACGTTGTGTTTAATTATAAGTATAAAAGTACTATCATTTATGAGGTAGAATACAATGTTTGTTTCTTACTTCAGTTATCATAAACGTCACGTGATGCTGATCTTACGCTTTTTCGATCAGCATCACGTGACCCTGACGCGAGTTTGAAAGTTTTTACCCATACAAAAAAAGTGCTCAGCGCCGCTAAAGAAGTTTTCACTTCAAAATTTACAAAAAACATTTGTCTATCTCGATGTCAATTTTACGTAAAAGTAATGGATATTAATATCCATTTATTTAATTTAATATAGGAACTATATAATTTAGAAACAGCTTTTTTTACTCAAAAACCTATGTTACTCAAAATTCTAACTCTTTTTTTTATTACTCGAAATTTCGACTCTCTATACTTTAAAATAATGTCTCTCAGGCGGCGATGTGAGGTCTGCTGCTGCTGTCTGCAGTCGGCTACCAACTTAGACCTTTAGGCCTTAGACTCTTGTAATAATGTAAAAAACTGTCTCTTGTATGAATTGTACAGACTTACTCAAATACGAATTTAATCTTAAAAATGTAAAAATTCATTTAAAAATTTTCGCCCTAACTACAATTTTAAAATTTTCACTTCAATTGGAACCTAAATCAAAGACCGGGGTGAAAATACTTGAATCTATGTTAGGCAAGTGTAATATTTTCACAATTTTATTGATAAGTATGTAAAACACTAAAAAAGCATCTTAATGAATTATTAGGCGGATTAAAATGGAATAAAATTTTGGTAAAATCTGTCCTATTATTTATTAAATTACCTGGCAAGGTAAAGGAATATTTGGTAAACTTTGCCGTGGAATGCAATTGAACTATGCCAGGCTAGCATGACTTCGAAAACGTGATAGATATAGCAATTTATCCAACTGTCAAAATATGATGAAAATATCCGCCATATTTAATTTTACCACTTAATAAATTTTATGACATTTGGTCATGCTCGCGAAATCGATATAGCTATTTATTGACATCCAACTGTCAAAATATAATAAATATAGACGCCATATTTAATTTTATCAAATCGTACTACGCCATAGTCATTTGGTCATGCTCGCGAAATCGATATTATTTCGTGGTGTCTATATCATTTATCACGCACAGTCATGCCAGGCAGGATGGAATGAAATAAAATTATGGTAAAAATCCTTCCCATAATTAATCTACGTGGCAAGCGCATTGATTACTTTGCCGCGGTATAAAATGGTATAATATTTTGGTATAAATCTATTATAGTCGACAAACTTTGCCGTGTCAAGAAATGATATAACATTTTGGTAAAAATCTTACCCATAATAATATTTACGTGGCAAGGCAAATTATAACTTTGCCGCAATATGGAATATATTATATTTTATATGTATTTTTTTTTTATTGGTCGGTCTGTCTATCTAGATAGATATGGTTCTAGAACCATATTTTACGATAAAATTCATTTTTTTTATCAACCTGTATTGTCCCACTGCTGGGCAAAGGTCTCCCCCAAATGCCTCAATTTGTCCCTGTCCCTAGCTCTTTTTAGTCTATGTCGAATCTATTAATATCTAATATATAAAATTCTCGTGTCACAGTTTTCGTTGCCATACTCCTCCGAAACGGCTTGACCGATTCTCATGAAATTTTGTGAGCATATTCAGTAGGTCTGAGAATCAGCCAACATCTATTTTTTATCCCGAAATTCCTACGGGAACGGGAACTACGCGTGTGAAACCGCGGGGCGCAGCTAGTAATATATAATTATATGATACACATTTTAACAAAAAGCAAAGACCTATCTTCTTATACATTGTAACACTAACAACTAATTTATAACTTAATAGGGATGTCGACTAAAAAAATCTAATTAGTCCGTCAGATAGATTTCGCAAAAATATTGGACACGTATTTTCTCTTTTTTGATACAAACAAATAATTAAGACGATATAGTGCATAGAATACTCGTGTGACGTCACAGCTACATACATTTTTTACCAAGAATTATCGTCACAAGCCCCCACTCCTGAACTTTAATGCGTTATAACTAAGTCAGTTATTAATTTGATAAAACAAAAAAATACGTGTCTAATATTTTTTCGAAATCTATCTGACGGACTAATTGGAATTTCATTTTGTTTACCCAGTCGACATCCTTATTATAATAAAATTTTCATTACATAGTTTTTAAACTATTGATTTTCACAGCTCAGTAAGTATATTATTGCAAAATATGTATAGTATATAATTATAAAAAAATCGTATACAATTTTTTCTTTAACAACCTAAGTAACAAATACACCCCTATTTTGAATTCGAGATACTTAATCATACAGCTAATGTAAACGACGGGTGACAATATAATATTATAGTGAAGTTAGTTTTTATCTTTTGCTTTTATTTAAAAAGTTATGATAAGTCAAAGTTTTTCGAAATCCCGCCGAATTTTATTGTTATTCTACACCGAACAACAGGCGAACCCTGCGATACACAGCTGAGCGCGGTCATCGACCCGAGCGGTCACAGAATACTTGATAGCTAGTAAGTAATCGACTATCATTTTTGATATTTTTATTGGATATAATGGATTCCGTTACTGCTACAGATATTCTGATTTTAATAAGTCCCGTAATTTCAAAATAGGGGTGTATAAGTACTTAGGGCCTATTTCACTATCTTCAAGTAACGTTCCGAGTACTCACATGTTTTGTCTTTGTCACTTGATATAAAGTCAGAAAGAGACAAAACTAACTTTACAAAATAGGCCCTAAGTGTAATAAATAGAGGTAGAAATTGCTTTGAAAATGGCACTTCAAATTATACTTATTACATAAAACTTCATAATAAAATACAGTAAAAAAATTACATATACATTGAGATATATTAACGGCCATCCCCAATATGTGATCTATCTATGATTTTGTTTGTAGACGGATACGTCACCATAGCCATATCAAACAATTATAGTCTGGTCTTAAGATTAATTTTCGTACATATTACAAAGCACTCCTCACTTTTTAGTACTTAATTTCTTTTACACATTCATACATAATAACAAAAAACTTGAGAAGTTCCAAAAAAATAAGTTAAATAAAGTTTTTACTCCAAAGAGTTAGCCATAGGTTACCTACGTTTTTAATATTATAAAATAAATGCGCTGTTCCAAATTTGAATTAAAATAAATAATATTATAAAATAAGCGCGCAGTTCGAATTTTGAATTAAATTAAATGAACGCGCTGTTTGAAATTTGAATCAAATGAAATGAACGCGCTGTTCGAAATTTGAATAAAATAAAATAAACGCACTGTTCGAAATTTGAATTAAATTAAATAAACGCGCTGTTCGAAATTTGAATTAAACTGAAAAAAAAAGTGTCGTTAAAACTTTTCGTCTTATTTTTTCCGTCTAGCCCCCTTTCGCAACGCGCGATAAGGAACTGCGTTCCAACAATTTATAGTGCCAAACAATTTAAACTAATTATTTTTTCACTATTAGTACCAATTTTGACCGGATCAAATATATTTTTGGCACTTTTTTTTCCTTACTACATAAAATAGTCTTTATGATAACAATGACTCTATACATTTTTTTTTATTCAAATGTCAAAACACTGTCATAACAATCAGAGTGTGACGTCACACTGGCGCCATTTTGTGTAAGAGCGTCGTATGTTTTGCGGTGGTTCTGGCTGGCTATGTGGTCTCGGGTCACAGATTCAGTGCTCGGTATAGTTATGTTGCAAGTCAAGCAGTTGTATGTTATTTCATCGATCTGAAATTTTGGAAAATATTTTTAAAAAATGTTTAGACATGTCAAAAATTATTAATTTATCAAAAATTTACCCCCCTTTTCTCCCCCTAGGGAGGGAATTTCCAAAAATCTTTTTAATGGTAGCCTACTCCCCCCAACAAACACACGTGCCTTTCAGCTCTCTACGACCAGTAGTTTCGGCTGTGCGTTGTCTGTCAGTCAGTCAGTACATCACTCAGTAACAGAAGAGTTTTATATAATAAAAATAATAACTAGCGGCGTCTCGCCCTTTCACTCGCGTAGTTCCCGTTCCCGTAGGAATACAGGGATAAACTATAGCCTTTGTCATTCGCTGACAATATAGCTACCCATTAGTGAAATATTTTTTGAAATCGGTTCAGTAGATCCCGAGATTACCCCTTACAATTTAACAAACACACAAACTTTACTTCTTTATAATATTTATTTATTTTTTTATAAAACGCGCTGTTCGAAATTTGAATCAAATTAAATGAACGCGCTGTTCGAAATTTGAATTAAATTTAATGAACTCGCTGTTCGAAATTTGAATCAAATTAAATGAACGCGCTGTTCGAAATTTGAAAATGAACGAAATTTGAATCAAATAATATTAGTAATTATATAGATATAGATTTCAACTTACTTTTCTCATTAGAGCTGGTAGGAAGGCCTTGTCTATTATTTTATTAAGACCTTCTTGGTGCATTTCAGTTAAAACGTGTTTCTCCAAATCTTTATTTAAATATTTTTGACATAAAACACATCTATTCTTATTTTTTACAGTCACAATACCATGCCAGCTTTCAAAACTTAATTTAATTACATTATTTTTAATTTTAATCATTTTTTTCTTCAAATCTGGACTAAATTCTGACAAAATCTTTTTTAAATTTTCTTTTTCTTCTTCTGTTAAGTATTCTTTTTTAGTCTTTGGTAGATTTTTGGTATCTTTTAAAAGACTTTTGTTTGTATTTAGACTAGTAGTTGCATGTTTAGTCTCTTTTAAAAGACTTTTGTTTTTATTTAGACTAGTAGTTGCATGTTCAGTCTCTTTTAAAAGACTTTTGTTTTTATTTAGAGTAGTAGTTGCATGTTCAGTCTCTTTTAAAAGACTTTTGTTTTTATTTAGACGAGTAGTTGCATGTTCAGTCTCTTTTAAAAGACTTTTGTTTTTATTTAGACTAGTAGTTGCATGTTCAGTCTCTTTTAAAAGACTTTTGTTTTTATTTAGAGTAGTAGTTGCATGTTCAGTCTCTTTTAAAAGACTTTTGTTTTTATTTAGACGAGTAGTTGCATGTTCAGTCTCTTTTAAAAGACTTTTGTTTTTATTTAGAGTAGTAGTTGCATGTTCAGTCTCTTTTAAAAGACTTTTGTTTTTATTTAGACTAGTAGTTGCATGTTCAGTCTCTTTTAAAAGACTTTTGTTTTTATTTAGAGTAGTAGTTGCATGTTCAGTCTCTTTTAAAAGACTTTTGTTTTTATTTAGAGTAGTAGTTGCATGTTCAGTCTCTTTTAAAAGACTTTTGTTTTTATTTAGACTAGTAGTTGCATGTTCAGTCTCTTTTAAAAGACTTTTGTTTTTATTTAGAGTAGTAGTTGCATGTTCAGTCTCTTTTAAAAGACTTTTGTTTTTATTTAGAGTAGTAGTTGCATGTTCAGTCTCTTTTGAAAGACTTTTGTTTTTATTTAGACTAGTAGTTGCATTTTCAGTCTCTTTTAAAAGTCTTTTGTCCTCCTGAATTTTGCAGCATTTTTTATAGTTTTCTTTGTGTGTGCGTGACTTGGTGTGCCATTTTATGTTTCTTTGTATTATTATTGCATTGCAAATCGCGCAATGATATTTGGTTTTTACCTGTAATTATGAAAATAAATTAATTTAAACTGATTGTAATTAAATATAAATAAACTAACGGCGCCCCGCGGTTTCACTCGCCTAGTTCCCGTTCCTGTAGGAATACGGGGATAAATTATAGCCCATAGGCTATAATATACCCCCGTATTCCGTGACATCAGTGCGTGATATGTCACGCACGATATATTATCTTTCCATTAGTGAAAGAATTTTTGAAATCGGTTCTGTAGTTTCGGAGCCTATTCGTTACAAACAAACAAATCTTTCCTCTTTATAATATTAGTATAGATTAAAAACTATGTAGTACTAGCTGTGCCGCGCGGTTTTACCCGCGTGGAACCTTATCCCGTGGGAATTTTGGGATAAAAAGTATCCTATGTGTTATTCCTAGGCATGAGGAACATCTGTACCAAATTTCATTAAAATCCATTCAGTAGTTTTTGCGTGAACGAGGAACAAACATCCACACATCTAAACATCCACACTCACAAACATTCGGCTTTATAATATATGTTTGGATAAAAATAGTACCTGTCTTATCAATTGCATTCCGTCAATAAATTCTGCGTCCGCTAAATTGACACTATGTATCTTGCTCTCAATATGGTCAAAAATACTCAAAAACTTTACAGCCTTTGAACATACGAAGCAATATCCTGCAGCGTCTCTCAAAATTATGGTATTGTAACTAGACAAACTTATTTCAAAATTTGTAGTGCCAAATTTAAAAATAAATGACCTATTAGCATCAAAATTTGTAGTATTTTGTGTATTTTCTTTGGTGTTTGTACGTGTTTCCGTTATTTTGTCTAGTATAGGTGTTTTGGTATCGTTAATATCGTTGGTTGTTTCGATATATTTAATACCATCTTTCGGTATTTCTGTATCTAAAATACTATCTCCTTTTAATTTGGTATAGTTATTGCCATCATCTTTCGTTGCTCCAGTATCTGCATTACCAGATATAGTAGTTTTAATATCTGTTTCATTATATTTCGTTGTTTTAGCACCAATATTATCATCTTTCGTAGTTTTACTATCGTTAGTAGCATCTTTCCTTGTACCGGAATCTTCATTACCATATTTCGTTATTTTAGCACCAGCATTACTATCTTCCGTTGCCGTAACTTTATCACCATTTATGGCATCGTTACTATCATCTTTTCCTTTATAACTATCTATTGTATCGTTACTATCATCTTTTCCTTTATCAACATCTATTACATCGTTACTATCATCATTTCTATCTTTCGTTATCTTTTTTGGTTCAATATCAGTCTTATTCGCGTCTTCTGGAGACACAATTTCTATTGCATGGCTTTTTCTGACATAAGTAGTGCGTAAATTATTTATATTATCGTATCTATGATTAAACTGTGGCCGAAATAATGGTACTCGAGGCGTAATGGCCGCTTCGGTATCTGCGTTAACCATCAAAGTACTATTATTTATATTACTATTTTCGCCATTTATAAAGGTGACCTCATTATTAGTATAATTATAAACATCATGTATCTCCTCATTGCTAACAAAAGGCATATGATCATCATTTGTAGCATATGGTGCATTTTGTTCTGGAATAGCTTGAACTATATATGGTGTTACCACTACAATGCCCAGTGCCCGACATAGTGCATCAGCGTGTTGTGCGCTCCAAATGTGAATGTTTATATCGATTATTTTGATAATTACGTTACATAATGCGCAATGAAGGTTGCCTCGTATCTGTAAAAAAGGTAGTGGCTCGATCAATATTAGGTATTTTTTTGGTTCATTTAAAATTAATTATTAGCTTCTTATTACTGTAGTTGCCCTTCGATTGCAAGCACCCTTACGGGGTGTCACATGTTCATGTATTATATCTACTAAGTATATAAAAATAAGTCGGGTTTTCCTTCCCGACGCTATAACTCCAGAACGCACGAACCGATTTCCATGGTTTTGCATTCGTTGGAAAGGTTTCGGGCTCCGTGAGGTTTATAGCACTATAGTTTATCCCTGTATTCCCACGGGTATGGGAACTACCAGAAGAAACCGCGGGGCGCTGCTAGTCTTTATTAATTATTGTCATGTGGCATGCATAAATAAAATAATAAATGTTCACGTCTTGGATTTCATGGCGCCTGGCGCCTTTCATGGCGCCTTTCATGGCGCCTGCCGCGCGCCACGAACCGCGAGCGGTCACGTCGCGTGTGCCCGTCTTATTTAGCTCTGCTATTATAATTTTGATCTCGAGCGTGTACAGTTGTTTCGAGTAGATTACCATGGATTATTTACTATTTATTATTTGGCAAAAAGACGACAACGGAAACAACGTCTATTGCCTGAAAAACCCATTCGCGTGTACTCGTCATTAAGGCACCATAACGACAGTGTCAGAAATTTGGTATTCTGCTAAAATTTATTCATATGGCTATGGAGTCTCAGTGGTCTTTGTTGCACATCAAAATTCAAATATTTTTTGACAAATATACGTTAGAATACTGTTTCCATGACAACCATCTAAGTTTTATGGAGCCATTGAGTCGGCTTAGGTGGCTACTCAGCCACTAAAAGTAGCGGAGTAGTTTTCACTAAGGGAATACCAAAATGACAAAAAACGGCTATTATGTGGATATTGAAATACATTTGAGTAGCATTATCACAGCTTAATAGTTTAGAGAATCGGGGCCCAGGACGATTTCCATGAGAGTTTGATAGATAGATATTCTTTATTGCACATACACACACAAGGACATATTACAGAAACAGTTAGACAAAAACATTTGGTTCATGGGCAAAGGCGGTCTTATTGCTGGGAGCAATCTCTACCAGACAACCTTTGTTTGTGAAAAAACTGCTGGAGGAATGGCGGTCCTGTGCTTTAACATTAAAGGATAGTTACCAACTTACACAAAAGTATTAGAGATAATGATATCATAGAACATAGAGTTTCACTGGCACTTAAAAATTGAACAGCCACTAACGTACAGTCTCGGAATGAAAAGGTTCGTCAATTTTCAAATTGATTCGATTAATGACTATGTTACAAAATAGACTCGAATTAGGGAAAATAATGTTCTACTGTTCGTTGATAAAGTTCAAAATTATTCCGATCAGTGTTGTTTGACTATTTATCTTGTCAACAAGATGTTTATGTTTTATAAACTAAAACCTTCTTGTTGGTTCAACCTGTCATTATCATCTCTGTTAAAACTATTGTCAATCGGTCAATGTCATCATTGCAAAATATCAAAGAGGTTTTTATATGCCGCGCGCACAAGGCAGTGTTTAAAAAAGGATAGAAAGATCAAGCAAATCCTTATTCGATAGCAAACGTCATATTATTTATTTAAATGTTAGCATCACTGTTTCTTATGCTGGTATGTTGGTATAATTGTTTCTTGCTTTACTTAGTGCAAATGAAAACCGACTCTAAGGTGACGAACATTTTCATTCCGAGACTGAACATAAAAATAAAACTAATACTTACAGCTCTTATCAAGTTATTACCCAACGTCTCCATATGGGGGTATGATTCCAACGCTTTTACATGGGCAACCTTAGACATGTGATTAAGTGGATTGTTCAAAACTTCATCACAAGCGGCACAGAAATAATGGTCAGTCTGCCCAAGTATGGTATGGTGTGACAATATCGGCACCCTGACATTCACATTAAACGGGTGCATATCGAACATACCGCATTTCGAGAACCTTTCCAAAAATAATCGATCAGGATATTTTGTTCCCGGTGGTATAAGTTGAAAATCCTGATTGAATAGGTCGTACGGGTTATGTGGATATATTGTCACGTCTGTGTACCATCCTTGGTAGACGTTTGGTGTGTCCGTTATTTTAGCACCCGTTGTGATGTAACCTGCATTGTTATTTTCATCTTTATTTATAATGTTACTTTGGTTATTCATCATAATCTTTTTCACAAACCTGAAAATAAAAAGTTATTAGTATGATTTATTTGTGTCGTAAGAGCGTCGGTGGCTCAGGGGTTAAGGCCGTTGACTTCCAATCGGAAGGTGCCTGGTTCAAACCCCACCAGTCCCGCCACGTACCAATGTGTTTTCAATTATCGAATTCATAAGTACGTTAAATTCGACGCTCTTACGGTGAAGGAAAACATCGTGAGGCAACCTGTACACACCTGGGAAGAAATTCTAGGGTTGTGTGTGAAGTCGACCAACCCGCACTTGGCCAGCGTGGTTGACTAAAGCCTAATCACCCTAATTAAATGAGCATTTATTAAATGAGCTGATGATGAAGATGTGTCGTATAAAATGGGCAGTTATGTCAAGAGATGAATTTTATTCATCGACTTTTATTTCATGCCCAAACTAGCGGCGCCCCTCAGTTTAGCCCGCGTTAGTTCTTATCCTATTGGTCGTAGCGATATGTATACAATACATGGACTATCTAACACTGAAAGAATTTATCAAATCGGACCAGTAGTTCCTGAGATTAGCGCGTTTAACCAAACTTTTCAGCTTTATAATATTGTATTAGATACCACCACTGTGGTTGGCTGTGAATACTCCATTGAAGCGAATCATCCTAACTAATATCATAAATGCGAAAGTAACTCTGTCTGTCTGTCTGTTACCTTTTCACGGCTAAACTACTGAACCGATTGACTTGAAATTTAGTACAGGGGTACCTTTGGCCCGCAACTACGTCCCCGTGAAATAATGACTTCCGGCAGAATTTGGGTTTTCCCCCACCTTTCCTCCCTCTAGGGGGGAATTTCTAAAAATCCTCACTTTGTCATAGCCTACTCCCCCAACAAACACATGTGCCAAATTTCAGCTCTCTACGACCAGTAGTTTCGGCTGTGCGTTGTCTGTCAGTCAGTACATCACTCAGTAACGGAAGAGTTTTATATATATAGATTGAAGTAAATCAAAAAATAGGTTCCCCTTATTTTCCCTTCTTTTCTCCATTTCGGCCAAATAAATTGTGTTTGGCAGAGCGGAAGCAGTAAAACTTACTTTTCAAGAGTGAACGTATGCGTTTGTTTAGACAGTGAATAGACTATGATCTCGTCTATAAACTTTACTCTTTGGACTAACTTATTGTGTATAAAGGCCTATACAAACTTAACCGCTTGCAGCAGAGAAACCTAATTGGGTACGCAGTAATATTACTGTTCACACCAAAGGTAGGTAATATACTTATACTTATATACCTGAGTGAAATCCACACGGTACGATCCTCTACCATAACATTATAGTAGGAATGCTGTTTGCATTAAGCTTAATCTTATATGTGTAGATATAATTAAGGTACAGCCAGGCTAGCATGACTTCGAAAGCGCGTTAGTTACAGCGATTTATCAACATCTAACTGTCAAAATATGATAAAAATACCCGCCATATTTAATTTAAGCACGTGATAACATTTGGCGTTGCTCGCGAAATCGATATAGCTATTAATCGACATCCAACTGTCAAAATATGATAAAAATACCCGCCATATTTAATTGTATCATATCGTAGCACGCCATAATTCGAACATGACCAAATGGTCATGACGCGAAATCGATATTATATCGTGGTGTCGATATATTTTATCACGCAGTCATGCTAGGGGTACAGAAGCATAAATAAATAATATCTATGTAAATAAATAAATCTTACCTCTCAAACACAACACAGACCACTGTCTCCTATTGACTGTACGTCAAAAATTTAAGAAGAAATTGAAGTTTATGACCAACCCTTGAAACACCCTTAGCACGGGCAACTCAGGATATCTGGAACAATATTATTAACTTATACCCACGCGGAACCTTATCCCGTGGGAATTTTGGTATAAAAAGTATACTATGTGTCATTCCTAGTTATAAGGGACATCTGTACCGAATTTCATATAAATCGCTCCAGCGGTTTAGACGTGAAGAAGTAACAACATACAAACTCACAAACTTTCGCATTTATAATATTAGTAAGATAGGATATACACCCCTATTTTGAATTCAAGATACTTAATCACACAGCTAATGTAAACGACGGGTGACAATATTAAGTCAAGTTAGTTTTTATCTTTTGCTTTTATTTAAAAAGTTATGATAAGTCAAAGTTTTTCAAAATCCCGCCGAATTTTATTGTTATTCTACACCGAACAACCGGCGAACGCTGCGATACACAGCTGAGCGCGGTCATCGACCCGAGCCGTCACAGAATACTTGATAGTTAGTGTGCCGTCTGGTAATACAGCATTCATTATTTTTTAAAGATAAGTAATCGACTATCATTTTTGATATTTTTATTGGATATATGGATTCAGTTACTGCTACAGATATTCTGATTTTAATAAGTCCCGTAATTTCAAAATAGGGGTGTATAAGGTACAAAAGCCTGGATAAATAATACTTAATTAATAAATCTTACCTCACGAAAATAGACACAACGCTCTTGTAAAGTTTGACCTATTAATGTTTATGACCCTTGGGAGACCCTTAGAACTGGTAACTCGATGAGGATCTGAAACAATATTATTAACGGCTGTTGCTAGTCATCTTCTATCTATCTATATACCGATTCCTTAGAAATATCGGGTTAAAACATAGCCTATGTCCTTTCCCGGACCATAAGCTACCCCTGTACCAAATTTCAAGTCAATCGGTTCAGTAGTTTAGCCGTGAAAAGGTAACAGACAGACAGAGTTACTTTAGCATTTATTTAATACTAGCTGTGCCCCGCGGTTTTACCCGCGTGGAACCTTATCCCGTGGGAATTTTAGGATAAAAAGTATCCTATGTGTTATTCCTAGGTATGAGAAACATCTGTACCAAATTTCATTGAAATCCATTCAGTAGTTTTTGCGTGAAAGAGGAACAAACATCCACACATCCATACATCTAAACATCCACACTCACAAACATTCGGCTTTATAATATTAGTAGGATTAGTAAGAATGCTATGCTTACGTTAAGCCTAATGGAAGCATGCATAAATTAAATTAAAAATTTAAAAAACCCCCTACACAATTACTTTCAAACCCCCATTAACTTTTAAACGGATCAACCGATTTTCATCAAACATGTCTAAGAACACTCGCACGTAAGTCCCCTTTAATACAAAAAAAAACTAAATTGAAATCGGTTCATCCGTTCGGGAGCTATGATGCCACAGACAGACAGATACACACACACAGACACGTCAAACTTATAACACCCCTCATTTGCGTCGGGGGTTAATCTGGGGGCACGGCAGTGCCCCCCGCCAAGTCGAGCGCGAAGCAAACACTGCCGTACCATCCTTTACAGGAACCCTTTCGCCGCATTTTCAGGCCCCTATTTGAGAACCTCTGGATAAACCCAGAGCACTGAAATTTTCGTCATCCAGTAAGCTATACAATCACATACTTAAAATAAAATTTCAAGTCTGTAGGTCATTTAGTTCCGAAGTTAAGCGAATGCAAAGTTTCGTATTTAAGACACTCACTCACTCACTCACTCATGATCATCAAAATAGAACTAGTACTTCCCATAAACCTAGAGAGCTGAAATTTGGTACAGAGTTAGGGTTTAATGGCCACATAAAGGGAAAACTATAAAAACTAGGATAATCGAACAGGAACGGGAATTATACGGGAACGGGAACGGTTATTGTAACTCAAGAACGGCTGAACTGATTTGGCTGGAAATTGGTGGGGAGGTAGCTTAGAACCAGGAAAAGGAAAAAGAATAACTTTAATCCCGAAATTCCCACGGGATTGGGAACGGGAATTTAAAAATCAAGAACGGCTGAATTGATTTGGCTGAAAATTGGTGGGGTGGTAGCTTAGAACCAGGAAAAGGACGTAGGATACCTTTAATCCCGAAATTCCCACGGGATTGGAAACGGGAATTTATAACTCAAGAACGGCTCAACTGATTTGGCTAAAAATTGGTGAGGTGGTAGCTTAGAACCAGGAAAAGGACGTAGGATACCTTTAATCTCGAAATTCCCACGGGATTGGGAACGGGAATTTATAACTCAAGAGCGGCTCAACTGATTTGGCTGAAAATTGGTGGGGAGGTAGCTTAAAATCTTGAGAAGAACATAGAATACTTTTAATCCCGAAATTCCCACGGGATTGGGAACGGGAATTTATAGCTCAAGAACGGCTGAATTGATTTGGCTGAAAATTGGTGGGGAGGTAGCTTAGAATCAGGAGAAGCACATAGGATACTTTTTATCCCGAAATTCCCACGGAAACGTGAACGGGAACTACGCGGGTGAAATTGCGGGGCGCTTAGTAATAAAATACTACTCCTAAAAAGAAAAAAAATAAGTCAAATAAGAAAATCTAATAAAAAAAACAATATAAACACGTTTCAACAAAAATAAATGAAATCCCACCAAAACATTCTGTAAAAAACTAGCCAAGTCTCGATGGAGCTGCTTGTTTATCTCTAAAAAGTAATGAAATCTAGACAAAGTCGTGCCAAGTGTAAGGTTCCTTACTGCGATTTCTTTATTATTATAGTTAATGTTGTGTGACTTGGCCGTTGAACATTGTTTAAAACGTTAGTAGTGGGTACAAGTCAATTTTGTTTACACGTAATGTTGTAACATTATTAAAATACGCAGCTTTATCAAGCCTACAATTGACTGGATATTGAATCAACGTTTTTCAAGTGGCAATTTTCTATCGTCAATGGGTAGCGGTTCTGGCGACAGATTGGTGCAATAGTGTCATGGAGCACCTAGTTTTGTACCCTTGTGTACAGTTGTGTACTTGTGTACAGTGTATCCTTCAACGGCCAAGTCACACAACATTAACTATAATAATAAAGAAATCGCAGTAAGGAACCTTACACTTGGCACGACTTTGTCTAGATTTCATTACTTTTTAGAGATAAACAAGCAGCTCCATCGAGACTTGGCTAGTTTTTTACAGAATGTTTTGGTGGGATAAGTAATACTTAACTTTCTTAATAAATAAACCTTACCTCACAAAAATACGGCACACAACACGCTTGTAAATTTTATTCACAACGCACACCACTGTATTCCATTGACTGTTAATATTTTTCCTTAATTCAGTATTTTAGATGGTTTAAAATGTATAAAGTACTGTATTTTATAAGAAAATAAAATGAAATAGTTTAGTCCAAAAAAGGACGGCTCTCCTACGTTATCAAAAAACACTGGACACAAAGAGTTAAGGTATGAAAGTTTATAACGCTTGGGAAGTCCTTTGAACTGGCAAGTCAATGTGTCTCTGGAACAATAAGAAATGTATTATAAGAATGGCTGGCGAATAGGGGATGGGCGAAAAATGCGACGTCACATCGCAGAAATCTGCGAATTACAACCTTAATTCTTTTTTCAACACACTTGCTCATAAAGGGGCTCTTATTTGAGCAAAAACAGTTGAATAATAACACGTTTTATTCACTAGTGAGTTATAGATTGTTTTTTAAATTGCTTTGTTTTTAAAAAACTTTCGATACCAAAAAAATTGTGTTCGTACATTTTAAAAACAATCTTCAACTATGTTGCCTTACTTTTGGTAGGTCTATGGTCGATTCCATTCATTCATTCATTCGTTTTTTTTAATAAGTATATTTTTTTAGTCTTTGACCGGTCACCATTGTTGTGTTGGAGGAGCGCGAATAGAAAAACTGTTTATTTATTAGCGAAAAATTATATTTTATTATGAATTTCTTCGCAAGTGTGTTGAAAAACGAGGATAGTAATCATCAATACACGCGCGTACCATAGCGCGTGTATTGATGATTACTATCCGATCGGCTATCTTCAGACCCTCGCCTGACGGCTCGGGCCTCAATAGCGTCTCGGAAGTAATCACCAACTTACCTCGCTTGTACCATAAATAACTATTATTATGAATTTATTCGCAAGTGTGTTGAAAAACGTTGTATGTAACTTTACTCGCTTGTACAATAAATAACTATTATATGCGTTGCGGCATCGCATCATATCGCAGTTTTGTGTTCAAACCCTTAGATCTTTTAAAATACGCAACCAATTTTAAAGCAGATTTTGAGATTTACGCGAGCCAAACTGTCGAATAGTAAAATGAAATACTTATTTAAAAACTAGCTGTGTTTCGCGGTTTCACCCGCGTAGTACCCGTTCCCGTGTTCCCGGCAATTATTTAATTTTTTCTCACCTTTTAAACCGTCCCTAGACCTCCATGAACATTTCAAGACCAAGATAAGATAAATCCGTTCAGCCGTTCTCGAGTTTTAGCGAGACTAACGAACAGCAATTGATTTTTATCCCTTCTTCCCTAACTCTGTCTGTCTGTCTGTCTGTTACCTTTTCACGGCTAAACTACTGAACCGATTCACTTGAAATTTGGTACAGGGGGATGGTAGCTTATGGTCCGGGAAAGAACATAGGCTATGTTTTATCCCGAAATTCCCACGGGATCGGGAACTACGCGGGTGAAACCGCGGGGCACAGCTAGTATAGTTATATAGATAAAAAAATATGCATTTTGTAAATAATATTTTCTCGACGCTAAAAACTTACCTTCAGAATTTAAAACTCTGCGTTCAGTCTTCACAACTTTATAAATAAGTAGTATAATAAAAAATAAATCCTTTATGTATTAATTACAAGCCAAAGTTCTTCATCACCCTTTAACCGACTTCCAAAAAACAGGAGATTCTCTATTCGACTTGTATTTTTAATTGCTATTTTAGCTGTAAAGAAAAATAATAAGGCTACCGTAAAAAAATTGTCTTTGATTCGGATAAAACTTTCTTACGAACGTGGATGAAAGGGAAAAAAACATGTAAATACTAGATTTTTCTTGTTTGAAACAGACAAGATTTTTTTCTTACGTAGCAGACTCGACAAAACTCTTCTTCGGACAAGACAAAGTTACCGTCGACACGCGGTCTTATAGATATGTCGTGGCCATATCCTAAATTTGCCCATTTCATGAAATGATCGATAATTTCATGAAGTGGTCGCATTTCATGAAATGTCTCACTGTCTATTGGCCACATCATGATGTGGTTAGGGCAGATCAATGATAAGCAATTGTTTCTCGATATGGCCAACTAAACGCGCCGCTATTTCAAGAAATGGCCAAGAACATTTGATCATATCGTCAAATAGTTACATCAATTACCGGAAGAGGCGCTGCAAGCGCTAGGTTAATGCGCAAGATGGCGGCCGTTGACAAAAATAGCAGTGAGAAAATGAATATTTATTATTAAATGATAAGCAATATGAGAACAAAATACTTTACAAGATGGTTAGGTTAGGTTAGAACTGTGACCCCACACAGCGCGAGGCGAGCGAGCGAAGCGAATTTTACGATCTGGCCAAACGTTGATGAAAAAATCGTGAAACGATAACAATTCAATGATCTGATCAAATTAAGTTGGCCACATCATGAAATTATCGATCATTTCATGAAATGGGCAAATTTACGATATGGCCACGACAGATATACAATTAAGTGCCCCCTCGATAATCCGACCCTTGTCTAATTCGGCCCCCTGTTATCCGACATGTCTATCTCTGTTCAATGTAGGTACACAAATATTATTTGGAACAGGTTGCAACTTATATGCTATTTCTTGATATTAGCTATAGCTTACTTTAGTCTGCACAGACTGTTGCGCCAACAAATGTTTGTACGTAAGTACTCTATAATCCGACAATTTCGATAGTCCGACTGACGACCTCGATGGCAGAGTGGTCACAATCCGTAAGGTTGCGGATTCGGTCCCCGTCCGGGGTGAATATTTGTGCGAACCACAAATATCAAATATCTATCTCGGTATGGGTGTGTGCGTAGTTTCCACAGGTAGTTTCTGACACCCTGGATACAAGTTACGGACTTAAGTAAGTATTTCATCATCTTTGTAATAATGTACTTACCCAAGTTTGCGAAAAACATTTTTTTGTATTTGAATTATTTAAAGCAAATGTATTTGAACCATAAAAAAATAATAAATACTTAATTACGTAATAAGTAATAGGTACTCCATGTAAAATAGTTTTTTTAAGTAGTAGGTACCTACCTATGTAGGTATTTGATTAGTAAAATGTAAGTACTTACTTACCTACTTAGGTATTTATTTCGTAATTTATGAAATATCAAACCATAAAAAAATTAATAAATAATTACGTAATTTCATGTAAAAAAGTAGTTTTTTTTATTAACATGTACCCAATTTAACTGAAATTAATTAAATAAACTCAACTTTAATAATAAAAAACTTGAGATAAATTTGAATCCCGGAAAACTATCGAAAATTCATCACGGGAAAAAAGGGTGTCTTTGTAATGGCGGTCACATAAATCTTCCTTCAGGAAAAAATTGAATTAAACAAGTATCCCGGTATCTATGTCCCTAAAAACTTATAATAATAATTTTACTTACATTATTATGAAGATATTCGCGCATAGACAAATCACTTATTGCTTTTAAAACAGAAATTACAAATTATTATAATTGAACGGAGTGACAAATCACACCATTAAAAAATATAGGTAATACAAAATCAATACAGCATGCGAATTTCGGGGTCCACAGGGAACACAGGGAACAACCCATTATCTGTGAAAATTGCAAAAAAGGAAATCAACACCCCAGCGCTATCTTTTGAGGGGTATCATAACAAACAAGCCCCGTTTACACTCAGCCGTACAGGGCAGGAAAGTGAGCTAGCGCCAGTGGCGTAGCTAGGGGGCGGCGGGGGCGGTCCGCCCTGGGTGTCACTCAGGCGCGATTTATGGATTATTTTTACAGTTTTGATTGAGTTTGGGGGTGACACCTATGAAAAATCCGGCCCAGATGCCACACATGCTAGCAACGGCACTGGCCAGGGCTGTAGCTAGAGTCGAATTGGAGGCAGGGCAGCATTGTTTACAGGGAGGGCGAAAAAAAGCTCTGCTAACACTGACCTCGAGGTACATTCAATAGCTATTAATAGGGCCTATTTCACGATCTTCAAGTAACGTTACTCACGAAGTAAAGTTAGTTTTGTCTCTTTCTTACTTTATATTAAGTGACAAAGACAAACCTTGTGAGTGGTTACTCGGAACTTTACTTGAAGATCGTGAAATACGCCTTTAGACAAAAAAAAATTAAGAACTATTTAATCCTCAATGATGAAGCACAAGACGGTTGAACTTCCTCCAAATTTGGATGTATTGTGATCCACGTTTGATTGAGACTGAGTCCACAATGTCATACATTGTGGATTTTAAGGTAGGATTACCCCCTACAAGGCCGTGACTAATTGGAAATAGGTCACTCACGCTGCCACTGGTCATGCCACTGCCACTGCCCGACGCTCCGTCAAAGGAAGGCAGCGCGAGCATGAGTGTAGTCAAACACTGCCTAGCGTGGATACTGCCGCGGAAATATATAGGGAAATATTTCGCGAGGAGCAGTAGCTGGAGCTGAGTGTAAATGGGGCTTAATCTAATCAGGTCAGTTCAGCATTGCAATTTAATTACATGGTGTTTTATCCTTGTAATACACTATTTTCACATTTATTTTACATATTTAAATATTAAAACAATTAATTATACAATTGAATTATAAGATTTAATATTAATCATCCAAAAATCAAATAAAAAGTAGTTGTATTGATTGCAATTAAAAGTTATCTGTGCCGTGATTGATGATTGATTCGATAAGAATATTTTGCCGCAGACATTAAAAACATTATAGAATAGTAGCATTCAACAGGCTGCAAAATGTAATTTTATTTTTTGTGTTGTGTTTTTGGTCGTTCTTTGTTCTACCTACCTACCTTTTTCTTAGTATAATATACTTGGAGAATATTACTCTCCAGAAAATAATGAAAATTTAATTCTATAAGTAACTTTATAGTTATTTTTTTTTTAACTTATTCATTCACTTCACTCCATCATCTCATTAAAGTGACTGACCCCTAACTAAGTTCGTAACTTGTATCTAGGGTATCAGAAACTGCGGACACACAAATTGCTTGTTCTAATAGTCATTATTCTATTTAAATAATTCGTGCAGTTTTAAGGTATAAGTTGGTGGCCGACCGCAGACCACACGAAGCCGACCACACGAAGCCGCGCCACTACTGGTTTGTATGAATCTCTATGAAATAACATTCGAAGTGGGCTTCATGAAGCTAGCTTCGCGTCGCCGAGCAGCAGACGGGAGTGTCGCCCGACCGCGGATCAGTAGTGAAGCTGGCCATAGATATATATATCCGACCATAGATTAAATCAGCGGTCCCACAGTGAGCGATGAACTATCGGCGAGTTTCTCGCCCAAGAAAAGGACAGTGAATGTACATTCCATGTTAACGAAAGATTAAATTAAAATTAATTATGGATAAATTAAATTGAATAGAATAATTGTTAATTGAAGAAACAGTACACTAATTCGATATTTTCATTTTCAAGAACATTTAATCCGTAAACGAAACCTTTTTTGAATTGAATTTTGATCGAACGTTGTCTCAGTTGTCTGACAGACTCATGTCATGTCTGACTATTTTCTTCGCTCGACGTTATATTTATTTTTTTATTTTCGTACAATTTTAAATAGTAAAAACACGGATACATAGAAAAGTAGCAATTGTTGATTTTGTACCGTTGCGTTGCGTTTGTACCAACACACAAGACGTCGTGTCGCAACAACTGCCTCAATGTTTGGCTGAATAATCACTACTATTAACAAAGGCGAGTGCGAAACGAACAGATACACCGACCCCCGTGCCAACTGCGCCCTCTTCTGCTACACGTGCCCCTTAGCAGAAGAGTTACGCGCAGGTATCCCGCCAGCCGCTCCGCAAACCAAGCAACCAACAAGCCTCATCTGGTGCGTACTATCCAGGTTAAGAGCGTAGCTGCACCTAAGAAACAGCAAGTAGCAGTAAGTGCAGCAGAGAAAGTCGACGTGGATGGCTTCACCCTGGTAGAGAGGAAACTTCGCCCGAATCCGTCCCGTAACCGACGTGGTACCGCCCCTTCTACAGTAACAGAGGTCACTCTACGTGTTGTGGAGATGGAGCCCACCGTATCGGTTACTTCAAGTACCGAAGTACAGGGACATGTTACTCATATTATTATATGTGCGCGTGGTTTGGAAGACTGTGTGCTTAAAACATATAGGTTTACAGAAAGTTAACATTAAAAAATATGCTTTGTTAATTTTAAAACCGGAGATACATCAAAACTTACGAATTATAGGCCAATATCGCTCGCCACGGTCATTGCAAAAGTGCTGGACGGTGTAATTGATACTCAGCTAAATCAGAGCCTTAAACTACAAGACGCACAGTTCGGGTTTCGAGCTGGGCTATCTACTGAAATGGCAGTACTGAGTCTCAAACATACCGTCCAGTACTATACGAATAGGAGCACACCTGTTTATGCCTGCTTCCTAGACTTGTCTAAGGCGTTTGATCTGGTGGCATACGACAGACTATGGCAAAAACTAGCAAGGGACACAAACCTTTCATCTGAATTTCGAGAACTCCTCAAGTATTGGTATGAGCATCAGAACAATTTCGTGCGTTGGTCAGGGTCACTATCGCAAGAGTACAGGCTGGAATGTGGTGTAAGACAAGGTGGACTTACATCACCGAGCCTCTTTAATCTCTACCTGGACGGCCTGGTCCGTGAGCTCAGCAGTGCCGGTGTCGGATGCTCTATCGATGGAGTTATGGTAAACAATATCAGTTATGCTGATGACATGGTGCTGCTGAGTCCATCGATCAGTGCCCTCCGGAAGCTGATTTCTATCTGCGAGCGTTATGCGGTGACGCATGGGCTGAGATACAACGCCGGTAAAAGTGAACTCATGATTTTTAAATCGGGCACTAAAACATATGAGACTGTACCCCAAGTAATTTTGAATGGAAGTGTCCTTAAAAGAGTTTCAAAATTTAAATATCTTGGTCACTGGGTCACTGAGACACTCTCAGATGATCTTGATATTGAGAGAGAGCGCAGGGCGCTGTCTGTAAGAGCGAACATGCTGGCTCGTAGGTTTGCGCGCTGCACTGCAGAAGTTAAGACTACGCTATTTAGAGCGTTTTGTCAGTCATTTTATACGTGTAACCTATGGGTTAAGTACACTCAGAGCGCATACATCGCCCTCCGCACTCAATACAATAATGCCTTTAGGATACTGTTGAGGTTGCCACCGTACTGTAGTGCATCCGGCATGTTTGCGGATGCTCACGTGGATAGTTTTCCAGCGATCATCCGAAAGCGTATCGCTTCACTTATTTCTCGCATTCGTGGCAGCTCTAACAGTTACTTGCAGTTGTTCGCCTCGCGTATGGATCTAGATTGCCCTATAATGAAGCATTGGACAAAGATGCATGTAGAGCATTCTGGACTCAAACCTAAATATAGGCTAAGATAAAATTTGGACATTTTTTATTATTATTATTAGGCTTATGTATGTATTTAATTTTAAGTGTATTTGATTTTGATTTTATGTTTTATTTTTAATGATATTTGAATGTATTTTAATTATGAATGATGGACTTGTTTCTGAGAATAAATGAAATTATTAATTATTATAATAAATTATTTGTGTTAGTTGATTTAAAATTAAAAATATTTGTGTGAAAATCTTTTGCAGTTTTTATTTACTATACTTATATATTAAACACAACGAACGCTATGCTATCTATGCCTTGCTTATTATACCTATAATATTCCTTGAGAATCGATGATTTCAGAAATATCTACATACATTTTTCACCTAGATAGATGTGTATTATAAGATTTACGAGTCAAATTTCACCCGAGCGAAGCCGGGATTTAATCTTGTAATTACATAATATGTCATCTCTTTTGTTTACACGGAATGTATGTTCACTGTCTTTTTCTTGGGCGAGAAACTCGCCGATAGTTCATCGCTCACTCAACGTCAGACATCTTATTACACGAAGCACCCGGAACTTAGAGTAGAAAGCCAAACGGAGCGAAAACTGGGAGGCCTTCCCCTCTGTCAAAGGTTTAAGAATGCAGAATGCCCATGGGCTTATGGTTTTATAAAAACTAATCGCCTCGCGTTCCGCGCATGTTCCGCGTCATTCAGCAAATGACAGTGCGCGTCGAATGATACCCAACAAAAATGCCAAATTGCTGTGTATTTTTATGTATAAAAAGCGATCAGAATCATCAAGTATACAAAAGGATAATACCACTTATCACTTGTAAGTATTATGTAATATTGTTAAATAATGCACTAAATTACAAAAACAAAAAAAAAATGTTCTGTTCGGAATCTAAGTCAGTCCGCTTTTTCATAATAGGTATACGAATATATAGCTTTTTTACTTAATAGTCAAAAATCATTGACAGCAAATTTATCGTTAGTATCAAGCACTAGTGTCGCTTACTTTAAATTGACGTCATCTCTTGCACGTATAGGTACGGCCCTGTGTGAGAATGTACAAGTGTGCGTAAATTGCAACTAGTGTTTGATAATTTTGGTCGTGTACGTTCGTAGCTACGTCACCCCCAGTTGCATTGGTGTGAAATTGTCTGTGTGTGCGTTACCGCACTCTCCACGCAGAAATTGACAGACTTTTCTATTATCAAATTTGTTCTCTTATTGTCTCCGTTTGGCTTTCTACTCTAAGACTCGGAACGAACGAACTGGATGTCATCATCTGTTGCCATCTGCAGTTGTCGCCTGCAGTCGGGTTCGAAATCAAGACCGCAGCTACGTGAAGCTACGAAGTGTCATGATGACATTAGCCGGCTTCGTGTGGTCGGCTTCGTGTGGTCTGCGGTCGGCCACCAACTTATACCTTTATTATTCAACAAAACAGAAAAAATATTTTTCTGCGGGCAAAAGGCAAGTATTTAAATTTTGCGAACCCCGATAAAGTCACGCTTTTAGCTACCTAGTGTTATTGGTATTTATTACTTTTCATCACAGTCCCAGTGTTTTTTATTATGACTATTTCACAAAAACTTATAAACATAATTTCTTAATTCGTGCCAAAGTGCTATAACTGTTCCAATGATCAGAAAACATTTTATTTATTTATAATTGTACACAGAAACATAATTAAAAAAATAAAAGATTAAAAGGCATGTACAGAGGTTAACTTAACCCTAAAAGAGTTTTCTTCCAGCAAACCTTAGAGGCTAAAGAGAGTAGGTGATTGATGTAGTTTGGGTATAAAGTGTACAAACGAAAATAGGTGAAACATCATAATGAGTAATCGGAAGATGTATAAACAAATAAAAATCACGGATCATATAATAATAACGATAAAAATGCAAGTTTTACCCATCTATAGCTTATTTAAAATCCACGGTCAACATTGTGCAAATGCCATAAATCAAATATTGACATTTGAAAATTGACATAAGTTTTGACGTTTACTTAGGGTTTGGTTTGGCGCCACTGAGCCATGATAAGTTTTGTATATTGTTAATACAAAATAAACTGCGGTTGCTTGCTGAAAATGTATTTTAATTACATTTCTATCTTAATTTAATAGTACATAAAACTGCAACCAATTTGCATCTGTGCTACATAGTCTCCTCTCAGTGTCGTGTGTTTAAAATTATAACATAAAATGTATACAAAAAGTTCCTTTCATGGAAATATCGGTGAAATACCATACATATTGGCTGATAACTTCACAAATTTAGATAGAAAAGCTTATTTTCTCAGCCATTGTCATACAGACCATACAGAAGGACTATATTCCGAAGTATTTCTTGAATATTTAAGTTGTAATGAAGATGTTTTGATATACATGTCTGAACCTTCAGCTACTATAGTTGCATATGAGTGTAATAATATTGGTTTAATGAAATATGTAAAGGCTTTACCGCTGGGTAAGTTAATTAAATTATTTGTCACCTCATTGTACTGACTGAGCCTTAACTGTGTTCATTACCTGTATCTAGGTTATAACAAATTACGAAAACACATTCATACACCCAGAGACATAATAAATTCCTCTATCAATCATAAAATATACATATTATAGGGTAAAATAAATACAATACTTTTTTTTCTTTTCAGGTCCATCCCTAATCCACATACAGCCAGACACCATAAACAATATAGAAGACCAATATATGACAGTCACTCTCATACCGGCAGGTCATTGTCTCGGCTCAGTCATGTTTCTATTCGAAACCATTTATAAAACAGTACTTTATACCGGAGATTTCCGTATAAGTCTCAACAGCTTACTAAATTATAGTTATTTTCATAAAAACAATAAAGTTATTGATATTCATGCCATGTATGTTGATACAACTTTTCAATATGAGCATAAGGACTTTCCAAAAAGGTCGGATAGTGTTAGGTGTTTGTTAAAAGAGGTTGAACACTTTTTGGACCAAGGAGGTTTTATTGCGCTGCATTGTTCAGCGAGATATGGATATGAGTTTGTATTTAAAGAGATTTATGATAAGTTGGGAATGAAAGTTTATGTTGGAGAGAAGTATTTGCTTTATAGGTAAGTATTAAATGTATTTTTTCTTCACTAAATATTTATTTATATAGAGCCACTATCTTTTCTGTGCCGGTGACAGCGTCGCTGTAATCGCATCTTTTGGTTGTCAGTTTATTGAAATTGTATCCAAATAACATTAGAGTCACAATGACAATAAATTTCAATTTTGGCCGCCGTATAAAAAAACTAATTATAAAAACTAGATTTATATGTACTATATTTAATTTTGTCTCTATCTGACAAAAGATATCCAGTAAAGTAAAATGGCATTTAAGTAAGTGTATCTATACATGTTCTTTTACATTTTTCAGTAAATTCTCCGAATTGAAACACTGTGTGACGGACAGACAATCTGAAACAAGAATACATGTATGTAGGAACAGGAATGAACACATAAAATCACATGAAAATTGTCTCAAAGAAAATCAAGATGGCGACTTTTTGTTTATCCATTTTTCCGCTTACAAATGGAATAACTACGAATTTGATGAATTTATGTTAAATAAAATAAAAAATAGAATAGACGTTTGTTTTCCTACTCATTGTAGTAAAACCGAATTAATGTTTTTTATTAATTATTTCTCCGCGCCAAAAGTCGTTGGATTTCCAGATGAGTTGGCGGGAAAAGTTGACAGTTCACGTAAAAGAAAAATAAATGACAGTTGTAATGAAAAAAAAGTTATTAAAAAAGTTGACAAGGAGTTGTTGAAAGAAATTTTTAATTTCTGATTTTTAGAGCCTTATTTTTATCAAATTTACTTTACGAACTTAGTGGTCAGTTACTATAATGAGATGATGTAGTGAATGTTTACAAATGTTATGTTAATTACATATTTTATGAATTTTGAACTGATGTACTTTCTAATTATCGTAATATCTAGTAAAAAACAAGATGAAGTATTTTTATCTGGCCAAAAGCAAAAATGTTTTTTTTTCTAGTCCAAAGTGACTTTGTTTTTTTTATAATTAAAGATTTTGATACTCATCTACCTGACTTCGGAGACATCTTAAGTGAGAATAATTATGTTATGTTATCTATTCTGTGTAGGTATTTTATTTAAAAGCCCAAACAATAAAATTTATATCTTTGATTTACACGAACACTACACATTGAAATAAAACACTTAAACGGATTTTTGTCGTGGTTGTATTTTGTTTTACATTTTCTGACGTTTCGGATTCTTTACAAAATATTGAAGGTAGTAAACTTTTTACATTACTTTGTACAGACGTCTTCCATCTTAGTCTTCTGTGTGTGATCACGGGTTCTGTAAAGGAACCGAAACGTCAGAAAATGTAAATCAAAATACAACGACAAAAATCCGTTTAAGTGTTTTATTTCAATAAAATTTATCTTGTAAAGATAGATATAACTTTATAAAATTCTTGTAATTAACGAATTTATACTTTTAAGTCTAAGCTTTAGCTATTGTGATATGTATGAAATAATTATGCTGTAGTTTTTATTAATGGATTAATAATTTTTTTTACAAATAAAAGTTTGTTTTCATTTGTTGATTAATCCCGCATTATGCCTAACTAGCTATGCCCCGCGGGTTTACCCGCGTAAATCCCAATATCGTGGGAATTGTGGGATAAAAATCCTATGTGTTATTCCTAGTTATAAGGAACATCTTTACCAAATTTTATGTAAATCGGTTTAGTAGTTATTGCGTGAAAGAGTACGAAACATACCTACACACTCACTCACAAACGTCCGTCTTTAAATATTAGTGTGATTGAGATGTAGGTACGTACTAAGTTAGAAGAAGGAAAGCTAGTTTAATTTAAGGGTTAATCCGTGACTGATCGTACAGCATGAAATTGTTAATTATCTAAAATTATTTCCACTTACCAAATATCGCGTACTTAAATGAAAAAGTATTTTTAGTTTCCAAATCATTACAAAAACAGTACCTACATATATTGATTGCGACTTATTTTCAAAGAATGAAAATAGTTTTAATATTACAATCGTTGTTTATTATAGCTGTGTGTAAGTAGATTTATTTAATCTATACTAATATTATAAATCTGAAGAGTTTCTGTATCTGAATGAGTGCGTTAATCTCAGGAACTACTGGTCCGATTTGAAAAATACTTTCAGTGTTAGATAGCCCATTTATCGAGGGTGACTACAGGCTATATTTTATCCCCATTTTCCAACGGGAACGGCTACGGGGATGAAACCGCGGAGCGCTGTTAATCTATACTAATATTATAAGGCTGAAGTTTTTTGTTTGTTTGAACGTTAATCTCAGAAACTACTGGTCCGATTTGAAAAATACTTTCAGTGTTAGATAGCCCATTTATCGAGGAAGGCTATAGGCTATATAACATCACGCTACGACCATTGTGCAAGGAGCCAACGTGGGTAAAACCGCGGGGAGCCACTAGTTTGTAATAACCGTTATGTTTGACGACCTCGATGACAGAGTGGTCACCATGCCGGACTGCCATCCGTAAGGTTACGAGGTCGATTCCCGTGCGGGGTGAATATTTGTGTGAACCACAAATGTTTGTCTCGGTCTGGGTGTGTGTGAATGAGTGTGTGCGTAGTTTCTGATACCCTAGATACAAGTTACGAACTTAGTTAGGGGTCAGTTACTGTAATGAGATGATGGAGTGAATGATTTATTATAACTGAAAAAGAAAAAGAGAATTCCTTTTCAAAATATCTTGATGTCTATTAGAATTTTATCTTTATTATCTTATTTAGCCTCAAAAAAGCCGAAAAAACCTCAAAAATGGGATTTTCCTGAGTAAGTACTGCGGTATAATACTACTTAGTAGTCCCGTGAGTTGGAAGACATGACAATCACTACATAGTATAAAACAAAGTCACCTTCTCTGTCCATATGTATGCATATTAGATCTTTAAAACTACGCAACGGATTTTGATGCGGTTTGTTTTAATAGATAGAGTGATTCAGTGGGAAGGTTTTTAACATAATTTTATTACCATATTCCTACGGGAACGGGAACTACGCGGTTGAAACAGCGGGGCGCGGCTAGTATTTAATAATATTAATGTTTTCAGCCCCAAACCAAAGTACGATAATCCGAATTTCGTAAAAGATCGTCACAAAGGTACGTTTTACACACTCACGTGGTTTAAACACCTTCTTATATCGCGATATAAAAACAGGTTTAAATTATAAGCTAAGTACTTACCTAATTATTTATTATGAAAGCGCAGGATGGCATTAAAATACCTTTTCAACACACTTGCTCATAAAGGGGCTCTTATTTGTGCAAAAACAGTTGAATAATGACACGTTTTATTTACTAGTGAGTTATAGATTTTTTTAAGTTGCTTAGTTTTTAAAAAACTTTCGATACCATAAAAAGTTTACTAATAAGTTTTAAGTGCTTGTATTATTATTAGTTAACAACTTTACGTACACTTAGTAATGCAAATGTTTATGATATAAGTCGGTCTCTGATTTATGTGTCGTTGAGCAGCCTTAACGTTGAAAATTTATATTATTTTCCTAAAAATCAACTCCATTTTGAAGTCCTAGGGAAGGTTCATATCTGAGGGAACATGCGTCGCGTATTATTGGTCGCGTAACGCCAGAACAGACAAATGTATAGAAAAACTTCTCAACGCACTAACGTATAATCGGTTGAGTGTGAACGGTCAAGTGTTTTTCTATACATTTGTCTGTTCTGGCGTTACGCGACCGATAATACGCGACGCATGTTCCGTCAGATACGAACCGTCCCTTAACTAAACCAACTTTCAAATTTCCAGATGAAATATCAAAGCCAGAGATGCCAGACAATTGGGTTGACCGGTTCCGTCAACCATTCTCGCCATCGTTCATGGATTACTGCGATCCTTATCACTGCAACGATTACCACAAAACGGCATGTGGCTTGAATAGGAAGACGATGAGGTTTAAATGGTTCCAGAGCGGCTGTCATATTATACTGAATAACAAGTGTGCTAGCTATCGGGGGAATTTGAGTAATTGATTTGACTTTTTATTGATTTTTAGGCCGGCTCCACACGTTGGCCCCAACGTTCGTACTAACGTTGGACTGCGAGTTGGGTGAGGAGTCCACACGTTGGCACACAAGTTAGTTCTGTCCCGTCAGGGCCAATGTGAAGATGTCCGATACAGAAATCGAAACTGCTCTTTTTGAGCGCTTTTAAAATATTGAGTGCACATTTATACATATTTGTTACTCAGAAAAAAACAGTCCCATATTCTGTTGAATTGTGCGCCATGCATCAGCTAATATTTTTTATTTTTATGATCATTTCGGGTTGCGTCCCATATTATTGGATGGTGCGAAAGCGCCAACGTGTGGACGGATCGCCAACGTTGGCGCAGATTCCTTTGATGAAACCGACACGAGCCGGCCAACTACCAACGCGCGCCCCAACGTTGAGACCAATGCCATTTTCTAGATCCTCACGTTGGACGTGTTGCGTTGGGGCCAACGTTGGCGCCAACGTGTGGAGCCGGCCTTAAGGAATAAATACCTAACTCGTAAACATGTAGAAAGGATTACACTATAGAACTATACTAGTAGGTATTTACATAATTGGGCCCTACAAATTGGAATCAGGGCATTCTGTTTACATTACCCTAAGTAGGCTGCCAATTTTAAGAATGTAATATTTGATAAGGGGGCGTCCATTAATTACGTGAGGTGTTCTAGGGGGGGAGGGGGTCAAGCTAAATCTTTCCAAATCTCACTTAGGGGGGAGGGGGGGTCTTGGCAAATATCACGTATTTTTTTTTCTCCCAGAAAACGATGTAAAATTGCGTGAAAAATTATTTCTAGAATAAAACATGGTCAAATCTGAGAAAATAGTGTTTGTCGTATTCATCCGAACATCGCAGAGCAATGAAGTAGCGCTTGATTGTTTTTCTTAATAATCCAACACGTTTACAGTTCAAATAGAAGTTCAAATAGAAACTGCCCGCTTCCAAGCAGATAAATTGATACGCTTTCAAATTAATATATTGCCTAAAAATCTCCCAATTTTCAGAATACGACATGGTCGACACTAAATTCTGTATGATATACGTAATGTTTCTCCGTGACGGCTGCCCAGCTTACTGCGAAGATGTACTGGATCCTGTCTGCGCTATATCAGCAGATAATGAGCCAACTATCTTTACAAATAACTGCGCGTATGAGAAAGAAAATTGTAATGGGATACCAGGTATTACTAACTATAATCACCTTATTACAATAACTGACCCTAACTAAGTTCGAGATTTGTATCTAGGGTATCAGAAACTACGCACACACACATTTGTGGTTCACATAAATATTCACCCCGCGCGGGAATCGAACCTGCAACCTTACGGATGGCAGTCCGGCATGGTGATCACTCTGCCATCGAGGTCGTCTATAAAATTGAAAACAACCTTTTTGCAGTCTTCTTAGCAAATGAGGGTAGCTCTCCTTTTATAAGAAAGCTATTCCGCCATCTTCTGGTAGTCCGCCATTTTGTTTTCAGAATGACATTAGATTTTTGACACATTGGAGTCTCAAGTGATATTTTTCTCAAAGGATTAATGTGTCAAAAAGCTAATGTCAGTCTGAATACAAGTTCGGATTGGCGGATTGGACACTCTCGAGATCAAAATTATAATAGCAGCACTAAATGAGACGGGCGCGCGCGATAGGTGCCCCCTCTCGGTTCGCGGCGCGCGTCGAACGTCTGCCCGTATTTAAGCGTTAGGCCTTTTTTTTGTCCCGGGGGAAATGCTTTGATGCATCCCCACGCCGCCGGGGTATGTGGGACTCACCCTCCACCAAGATGGAGCGGTGGAGGTCCTACCCACTAAAACCCACGGGGGCAACATCGCCTTTTTTTTTTTTTTTAACGCAGTGAAAATGCATAAAACTGCATACCACCGTGAGCCGATATTGGGAGGGCCCCCGGGGCATGTAAGTCTCTCCCAGCTAGAAGGGCTGGGCCTATCCCTACACAGAGCTCGTTCCGTCCGCGTTACATTGGGGTGCCGTAGGATCCCGAGGGGGATTTCTACTACGGCACTCCAACGCCGGGCCCACACTAAAGGCGGCGCCCCCCTCAGCCGCAACGGTAAGCGGGCTGCACATCCGCTACGCCAGCGGTTTAGCGTTAGGCCTAAGTATTTTTTAACTCTTAGTGTTTTTCTTACTGAAAATTAATTTGTTCTTAAGTATATTACTTTTTTCAGAATACGAACGAGTCGATATGGCAATATGTGACTACTACATTCGCCACGGTCGGTTTAAAATTAAAAATCAAGTGAATGAATAAATAAAATTGTGACAGAAATTGTGTTTTCGTTTGTTTCCATTATAACCCTAGTTATATTAAATACTAGCAGCGCCCCGCGGTTTCACCCGCTTAGTTCCCTTTCCCGTGGGAATTTCGGGATAAAAAGTATCCTATGTTCTTTCCCGGACCATAAGCTACCCTTGTACAAAATTTTAAGTCAATCGGTTCAGTAGTTTAGCCGTGAAAAGGTAACAGACAGACAGACAGAGTTACTTTCGCATTTATAATATTAGTTAGGATTAGGATACTAATATTAAAAAGAAGTAAACTTTGTATATTTTCTAAACTGTAAGGGGTAATCTCGGGATCTACTGAACCGATTTCAAAAATTCTTTCACTAATGGGAAGCTATATTGTCAGCGAATGACATAGGCAATAGTTTATCCCTGTATTCCCACGGGAACGGGAGCTACGCGAGTGAAACCGCGGGGCGCTGCTAGTACTTAATATTTGTAGAATTGTCGTCACAACTGTATCGCAATAATGTGTACAAGTTTGTTTAAAAATGGTCGACGTCCTTTTTAATTAGTGTTTTCTTTAATTATTAAACGTGGTTATTTCTAGAAGAAAATTCAAATAAATTCGAACATGAAATTTAAATAAAGAATTATTTTTTTTGACAAATAAAAAAATATGTGTTCGTATTACAAAATAGTTTTTATTACTGGTAAGTTTATACATTTAGGTAAATATATAAAAATAGTGATGTGTAGCATACAACACAACATAATCATTCACTACATCATCTCATTACAGTAACTGACCCCTAAGTTCGTAACTTGTATCTAGGGTATCAGAAACTACGCACACACTCATTCACACACACACCCAGACCGAGACAAACATTTGTGGTTCACACAAATCACCCCGCACGGGAATCGAACCCGCAACCTTACGGATGGCAATCCGGCATGGTGACCACTCTGCCATCGAGTTGTTCAATTTACGTTGTTTATTATTTCTAGCACTATGCACATTTGATTTAAAAACGATACTAAGTCTTCAAGATCCTGCAACTACAATTAACGTGCACGAAAGAGTGGCATTATTAAAATATCAAATAGAAAAAGAGATAGCCAGAAACCGAAATAACTCTGAAAAGATATACCCCATAGAAACGACAAAAGACGAATACCTTTACGATGACGATGACAACGCTCCTATCACACCAATAATGGACTCAGATAAAAACAAAATATACCCACGATTCAGGCATAGTAAACGAATGAAAATACATAGAACAACAAACAGATATAGACCTCCACCGACAAAACCTATGAATCAATTAAGGAAAAAGAAAAAAAAGAATTTACGTCACCATACTGTCAAACCGTCAAAAATTATGCCAATCAATGTCAGTGTCACCAAAAATGGCGCTAAAATTAGGAAACATAAGCTTGTTAAAATGCCAGCTAGAAATAAGAAGAGATATCCTAAATATAGTGATATATTTTATAGGAGGGCCTATAGTAATGTGATCAAGGACCATGATTACTGGGTGCATTGCCAAGATTTGATCACGCCATATTTTCTTGGACATAAAACAGATGTCAAAGATAGGAAAAGAATTCCACATGATGACTTTGTTGTATTGAGGTAAGGGGGCGTCCATTAATTACGTGAGGCGTTTTTGTAAATTTTTCGACCCTCTCTCCCCCCTTGGTGAGATATCGTAAGATTTTCTTCAACTCCCTCCCCCCTCCCCTAATCTCACGTGAGATTCCTGAAAACTTCTATTTGAACTGTAAACGTGTTGGATTATTAAGAAAAACAATCGAGCGCTCTTCGAAGCTCTGCGAAGTTCGGTTGAATACGACAAATTCTATTTTCTCAGATTTGACCATGTTTTATTCTAGAAATAATTTTTCACGCACGAAATAATTTTTTACACCGTTTTCTGGGAGATAAAAAAACGTGATATTTGCCAAGAACCCCCCTCCCCCTTAAGTGAGATTTGGAAAGATTTAGCTTGACCCCCTCCCCCCCTAGAACACCTCACGTAATTAATGGACGCCCCCTAATCTCTTTTATTCTTCGTTCCCAATAATCTATTTATCTATGAAATTGCTTGTCAACAGATACAAAACTGTCTGTGTCTATCTGTCATTTTTACCGTCCCAAATCGTGAAATCTTTCATACCCTTCAAAGAAAAAATACATTTCTCAGAGGACGCAATTTTATTTTTGAGATGTCAAGAGGGAGTCTATTTAAAGTAAAATCCAAGTCTGTGGGGTTGCAACCCTAGTTTAACGGCCGCCATCTTGGAAAAGGGGGTTGAAATGGTTTTTACGGTTTATCTAAGAAATGATTTACAAATTAAGTAGGTACTTTTCAATGGAGTACAATGGTAGATAATAAAATATGACAATTGCATTCAAATGCAAACCATAAATTATTTAGTACGGTTATTGGGACGGTAAAATGACAGATATTGAGTCACCATCTTTTCTGTGCCGGTGACAGCGTCGCTGTAATCGCATCTTTTGGTTGTCAGTTTATTGAAAATGTATCCAAATGACATTAGAGTCAAAATGACAATAGTAGCTTCCAATTTTGGGCGCCGGCACAGAAAATATTGTGACTCTATACATACCATTGATATGGTTAGTGGGACGATAAAATGACAGACAGAGTTTTCTATCCGTTAATAAGCAAGATCATATATATTTAGATTGAATATTGGGAACGGCCGTTAGGGTTTATTTTATTGCCTTTAAGGCAACATCTTTAGGCTCAACACACCGAAAAGGGAACCAAGTGAAACGCATTTTCAGTGTCATACGAATTTTAACTTTATTTTCATTACTATAATACTTAGAATCGCGCGGTTGCCTGCGGCGCCGCGGGAATTCCGGCGAATTCCGATCGTTCGAGTTTCTCATGCGATATTAAGTATTATAGTAATGAGAATAAAGTTAAAATTCGTATGACACTGAAATGCGATTCGCTTCGTTGCCTTTTCGGTGTGCGTGGAGCATTTTCTTTAACTAAAGTATTATTAAAATATTTTTAAACAGATTAGTACAATTATTGGAGGAAGTGACGTCCACTTTAACAAAAGAAGATATTTATTCGATATTGTATCAAATAAATAATCTCCAGTTAAGATTTTTCCAGTGGGATCCCGCGGGATTAACGAAATTACTTGAAACTTTAGTAAAAGGTAAGAACCAGTCGCTCTATCACCTCATCACACCGACTGACCCCTAACTATGTTCATTACCTGTATCTAGGGTATCACAAACTACGGACACACACATTCATACACACAGAGACCTATTATCAATCCCTCTATCACCTCATTACACCGACTGACCCCTAACTATGTTCATTACCTGTATCTAGGGTATCACAAACTACGGACACATACATTCATACACATGGAGACATATAATCAATCCCTCTATCACCTCATTACACCGACTGACCCCTAACTATGTTCATTACCTGTATATCACTACGGACACACACATTCATACACACAGGGATATAATCAATCTCTCTATCACCTCATTACACCGACTGACCCCTAACTATGTTCATTACCTGTATCTAGGGTATCACAAACTACGGACACACACATTCATACACACAGAGACCTATTATCAATCTCTCTATCACCTCATTACACCGACTGACCCCTAACTATGTTCATTACCTGTATATCACTACGGACACACACATTCATACACACAGGGATATAATCAATCCCTCTATCACCTCATTACACCGACTGACCCCTAACTATGTTCATTACCTGTATCTAGGGTATCACAAACTACTGACACACAGTGATAAACATTGTGTCTTCTTACTTCTAAACAAGATAGACAAACAAGTTCTTGATTTCTTTTTTTAATAAATTCTTACTTTCAGATCCAGATAAAAAACTTAACTTTAAAACTATAAAGATCGGATTAAAACAGTTATTCGATTACTGGCGTTTAGATACAACCGATACGACAAATATATTGAAATCTGCCAAAATATTTAGACCTCCGTGCGTTAAAGTGTCTGAGTATGAAGGTAAGTACTTTTAGAGATGGATGGCGTGTTACGGCGCCGTTCCTAATAATTGATCTGTCTATGACCTTACTTATCGACGGATACTAAACTCTGTATATTTGTCATTTTACCGTCCCAGTAACCATTTCCATGGTGGACACAAGCATAAGACAAGACTACATTATAGAGTCACCAAGTTCTCTGTGCCGGCGGCCAAAAGTGGAAGCTCTTGTCATTTTGATTCCAATGTCATTTGGATACATTTTCAATAAACTGACAACCAAAAGATGCGATTACAGCGACGCTGTCACCGGCATTGAAAACTTGGTGACTTAATTATACCACAATTTTGTATACAATTTCATATAATTGACAATCATCTGACAGCTAAAAATGTGATTATTTAACAACGATCTTTTCTGTGCCAGTGACAGCGTCGCTGTAATCGCATCTTTTGGTTGACAGTTTATTGAAAATGTATACAAATTACATTAGAGTCAAAATGACAATAGGAGCTTCCAATTTTGGCCGCCGGCACAGAAAAGATTGTGACTATTGAATTTTCGTAATGCTTTGTCTTGTTTTATTTTTTAGGTTCAACTAAAACGTCATTACTCGTTACGTATCCCACAAAGAGGACCGTAAAATCAACATGTATAAACAAGGATTTGTGTGATGACGAAGAATCTGAATAAAATAAAAAAGCAATGAATTTTAAAATGATAAAATGTTTACCGATAATTTTCCGTTTAATAAGTAAATTTTGAACTGTAGTGGTTTTATTTTTTAACTGTGCCCCGCCGGCGTATCCCGATACGAAAATCCCTATATCATTACACCGACTGACCCCTAACTATGTTCATTACCTGTATCTAGGGTATCACAAACGACGGACACACACATTCATACATACAAAGACATATAATCAATCTCTCTATCACCTCATTACACCGACTGACCCCTAACTATGTTCATTACCTGTATCTAGGGTATCACAAACTACGGACACACACATTCATACACACAGAGACATACAATCAATCCCTCTATCACCTCATTACACCGACTGACCCCTAACTATGTTCATTACCTGTATCTAGGGTATCACAAACTACGGACACACACATTCATACACACAGAGACATTCAATCCCTCTATCACCTAATTACACCGACTGACCCCTATGTTCATTACCTGTATCTAGGGTATCACAAACTACGGACACACAATTAAACATCTTATTAATATTAAACTTTAATTTTACCATTAATAACAGCGCGAGGATTACCAATATCTTTTAACACTTCAAGTTCCCTGTCTCTCTCTGGTAATGGCTCATTAAAATCGTATCTTTCAGCTACAGTAGGTATTTTAGCGTAATAATTCGGACTGGACATTGTGAAAAACTTTTTTGTTGGTATCATTGTTTGTTTCGGTATGCCACTGAATTTAGGTGAGGATACAGTAACTATTTCATCTTCATCATATACCAAACTCTCTGTTTTAGCTTTAACTTCATCAAAATTTTGGACTTTATCTTTAAAAGTGGCTTTGAAGTTGGTTTCAAAAGTCATTTGTCGATCAGTATTAACAGGTATGCTAGCTTCAGGTTCAATAGGTTTGTAGTACTGATTTTCTATAGACTCGTGGACTTTTTCAAATCGAATTTCTTTTTTATTCGGTTCAAATCTTTCTTCATCTTTATTAGGTATCTCGTATTCGTCATAGCTATCTCTTTTCTCTAAATTGTAAGATTTGTATATATCTTTGTCTTCAAATTTTGGATCAATTTGTTTGTCTTCATATTGTGGCTCGATATTTTTATCTTCAAATCGTGGTTCTAACGGTTTCTTTTGAAACTGTGGTTCGATAGGTTTAGCTTGATAATTGATATTTTTAACTGTTTTTTGAGTTGGAATTGGATTCTTCTCTGGCTCTTCGATATATTCCTCGAGTTTCGGTTCAATATTTTTATGTTTATATATAGATTTGTTTACTACAACTGCTGGTGCATTAAAATTATTTGATTTCTGCTTTTGTAATAAATCATGTTCCAGTTTACTTTTAATTTTTTTTACTAGAAAATCTATGTTAACATTTTTAGTTATATCCTCGTGTCGTTCAGCTATTTTGAACCTTTTATTATTATCTCTATTACTCTTATTTTCAAATGAAACTGAGGCATCTAATATAGCAACATGAGGTTGAGGTTTCGCTGCAGCATTTTTTTTATTTCGAAAATTCTTAGAAGTTAATGAAGCCATTTCTGTAAGTTGATTAGCTAGTTTTTCTGGCACGAACTTTTTGGCTACAGAGCGGAAATCTTCTAGGTTTGCAGCAAATAATACGTACCCATTTATTCTTGTTATAATTTGACCTGGAAACAGAACGATTGGAAATAATTAAGAAGATAATCGAAGCTATCATGATGGTACATTTATGTATCCTGTGACGTCATGTTGTCAATAGTCGGGACGTTAACGTGTCACCACTGAAACTATCATGATGGTACATTATACTGACGGACAACAATCTAAGTAGTATCCCGAACGGACCTCCTACAAATGTATGTTCTCCTGGTGCTTTCCTCTCGAGTAATATGTCACAAACAGACCTCCTACATATGTATGTTCTCCTAGTACTTTCCTCTCTAGTAAATATGTCACAAACAGACCTCCTACAAATGTATGTTCTCCTAGTACTTTCCTCTCTAGTAAATATGTCACAAACAGACCTCCTACAAATGTATGTCCTCCTGGTACTTTCCTCTCTAGTAAATATGTCACAAACAGACTTCCTACAAATGTATGTTCTCCTGGTACTTTCCTCTCTAGTAAATATGTCACAAGCAGACCTCCTACAAATGTATGTTCTCCTGGTACTTTCCTCTCTAGTAAATATGTCACAAACAGACCTCCTACATATGTATGTTCTCCTAGTACTTTCCTCTCTAGTAAATATGTCATAAACAAACTTCCTACAAATGTATGTTCTCCTGGTACTTTCCTCTCTAGTAAATATGTCACAAACAGACCTCCTACAAATGTATGTTCTCCTGGTACTTTCCTCTCTAGTAAATATGTCACAAACAGACCTCCTACAAATGTATGTTCTCCTGGTACTTTCCTCTCTAGTAAATATGTCACAAACAGACCTCCTACAAATGTATGTTCTCCTGGTACTTTTCTCTCTAGTAAATATGTCACAAACAGACCTCCTACAAATGTATGTTCTCCTGGTACTTTCCTCTCTAGTAAATATGTCACAAACAGACCTCCTACATATGTATGTTCTCCTAGTACTTTCCTCTCTAGTAAATATGTCACAAGCAGACCTCCTCAGGTCACTTACTCAATTTTTAACTAAGTAAATAAGAAAACTTACATGTACATAAAAATAAAATAAAGCCATTCATGTTATCGTTTCTTTATATATATTTTATTCATGTATACTTCTTTATGTTATATGTATGAATAAATAGTAAATTTCTTTTATGTACATACTAACCATGCTCGGCGGTTTCACTCGTGTCTTTTTAGGCTCAATTTCTTGACAGCTCTTATCAAGACTTTTATAAATACATAGAGGGTAGTACTACATTTTTTTCTGTTCCGGTGGCCAAAATTGGAAGCTCCTTTTGTCATTAATTTGACTCTAATGTCATTTGCATACATTTTCACTAAACTGACAACCAAAAGATGCGATTACAGCGTCGCTGTCACCGGCACAGAAAAGATTGTGACTCTATACATGACTACCGCTGTCCATAGACCACGACACAGGAGAGGCACAAGTATACCGGGGACTAAGGGATAACTGGATGTTAGGAGGAGGTTGGTTGTCCGTCTACAAGCGCGTTACACGCTAGTAAAAATTTAAAATTTAAAAAACCTCCAACCCAATTACTTTCAAACGCACATAACTTTTAAACGGGACATCCGATTTTCATCAAACATGTCTAAGAACACTCGCACGTAAGTCCCCTTTAATACTAAAAAATCTAAATTGAAATCGGTTCATCCGTTCGGGAGCTATGATGCCACAGACAGACAGATACACACACACAGACACGTCAAACTTATAACACTCCTCTTTTTGCGTCGGGGGTTAAAAACTTATAACACCCCTCTTTTTGCGTCGGGGGTTAAAAAAACACGATATCTAAAATGTTTGTTTCTCTTATATGTAGTTTCAGACTTCCCGCTACTGACCGATCTATTTGGGCCATCCTGTATATTTATAAGTTGGTTTACTTAGTAGTTTTTGCGTGTAGTAACAAACATACAAATAGAAAAACTATTTTATTAGTAAGATTTAGGTTTGTGGCATATATTCCATCAAATTTTATTACATATTTATAAATAGGTGATGATAGTACAGTTCGCAAGAAAACTCAACATATTTTGAAAAAAAAAAAACAACCTTTTAATAAGATGTTAAATAAAAAAAATGAATGTAACGGAATGTTCGTACATCACTTCATAGTATAAAACAAAGTCGCTTTCTTTGTCCCTATGTATGCTTAGATCTTTAAAACTACGCAACGGATTTTTATGCGGTTTGTTTTAATAGATAGAATGATTCAATTGGAAGGTTTTTAGCATAATCTTATCCCCATATTCCTACGGGAACGGGAACTACGCGGGTGAAACCGCGGGGCGCTGCAAGTTTAACATAATGTCGTACGTTTCTTTTATAAGATGTTTTAAATATTCAGAAAAAATCGAGATACTTGGTCTTGCAAGAAAGGTCTCAAAACTTTTAGAACAGCTGAAAAATGAATAAGTTCAACAAAAAATCCCTGAACTTTACTGTTCTTGCTTCTTACTTTTTAAAACGTTATTTTCACTAGTAAACGGCTTTTAGTTTTTAACCCCCGACGCAAAAAGAGGGGTGTTATAAGTTTGACGTGTCTGTGTGTGTGTGTGTATCTGTCTGTCTGTGGCATCATAGCTCCCGAACGAATGAACCGATTTCAATTTAGTTTTTTTTTTATTAAAGGGGACTTACGTGCGAGTGTTCTTAGATATGTTTGATGAAAATCGGTTGACCCGTTTAAAAGTTATGGGGGTTTGAAAGTAATTGTGTTGGGGGTTTTAAAATTTTTAATGTAAGTAATTGTTATATACCGGGTGTTTGGTAGAGGGTTGACCAAACGCAATGGGCGTGTTCCTGGGCCTATTTGGGAGATACAATTTGGCTAAAAAATTCCTAGTGATTATAATAAAAAAAATATCGACAAAATAGTTTTTTTTTATTTTTTTCCGAAATTGCGACTATTTATCCCTATAACTTTTTTTTGAGCTGGTTTCCAGTCAAATTTTTTGATTGATTATGGTCTCAGATATCACTTGGTCTGCTCACAGTATTTTCAGACCTCTACAAGGTCTAAATAATTTGTTATGACCACTTAACGCTAGGGAAATGAAAAATAGAAATCTTGTAGGGAATCTTTCAACTCAAATAAAAAGAAAACTAATTGTAACCGAAAATTTAAAACTCGTTTAAAAACTTCTCTGTTTATCCCTTATTTCAACGGTATACTACAAGTTTTACAAAAGCCAAAAAACTTGTTAAAAATTTAGGTGCAAAGTGGAAATGGAAGAAAAAATAATAAGATATTTTTAAAAACAAATTCCAATTTTGGCTTAAATACGTCACAGTATGAATAAATTTGGATTTATCTGAGGTCTTCTGAAGACACTGAGATGCTGTAGTGACTTTCTTAGAACATAATTCGTCTTAAAACAAGTGAAATGGACTATCTCAATTACAGGAAGATATTGCTTCCAAATCAAGATTTCCCGACTCTGGCAACCGATTAAAGGGATTAAAATACGTCCAGAGTTGTGGAACACGCGTCTAGTGGGATGCTATTCCATTTACAGTCTACTTCGTTGGCGAAATATTCTATCACCAATTCTCCATTACATACTAAAAGAGATTCGTGAATGATATTTTTATTTGATGATTCTAAATCATTCTGCAGCAAGGGGGTCTGTAAATGGAACAGCATCCCACCAGACGCGTGTGCCACACCACTGGACGTATTCTAATCCCTTTAATCGGTTGCCAGAGACGGGAAATCTTGATTTGGAAGCAATATCTTCCTGTAATTGAGATAGTCCATTTTACTTGTTTTAAGACGAATTATGTTCTAAGAAAGTCACTACAGCATCTCAGTGTCTTCAGAAGACCTCAGATAAATCCAAATTTATTCATACTGTGACGTATTTAAGCCAAAATTGGAATTTGTTTTTAAAAATATCTTATTATTTTTTCTTCCATTTCCACTTTGCACCTAAATTTTTAACAAGTTTTTTGGCTTTTGTAAAACTTGTAGTATACCGTTGAAATAAGGGATAAACAGAGAAGTTTTTAAACGAGTTTTAAATTTTCGGTTACAATTAGTTCTCTTTTTATTTGAGTTGAAAGACCTTGTAGAGGTCTGAAAATACTGTGAGCAGACCAAGTGATATCTGAGACCATAATCAATCAAAAAATTTGACTGGAAACCAGCTCAAAAAAAAAGTTATAGGGATAAATAATCGCAATTTCGGAAAAAATTAAAAAAAATCAATTTTGTCGATATTTTTTTTATTATAATCACTAGGAATTTTTTAGCCAAATTGTATCTCCCAAATAGGCCCAGGAACACGCCCATCGCGTTTGGTCAACCCTCTACCAAACACCCGGTATATTTTTATCAACCTAAGCTGAAAAAGGAGGAGGTTGTAAATTCGTTGGAAACTTTTTTAGTTCTTTTCGTAATCAATAAAAAATAAAATCGTTTTTTTTAACAAATCGATTTCAAATTGACTCTTTTGTATACTCATTTGTTTATAACCGACTTCAAAAAAGGAGGAGTTTCTCGTTCGTCAAAATCTTGTTAAAAAAACCACAAAATGCTGTACCTAATTAAATTTTATTTAAATACAATCTTAAAACTAAGCTTTACTTTAGAAAATTTCGTCCAAAATATTATTTATAAACTAAGTTTTTAATCCTTGTTAGTCAATCGTTTTAGTGTTTTTTCGTGTTGTTTGTGCTTCTTGCAATTCGAATTTGATCGGGAGAGTTATCTGGAAGAATATACATATAAGTTAATATAATATAAAGTTAAATAAAGTCGTGTTAGTTACGCCACTTATAACTCAAGAACGGCTGGACCGATTTGGCTGAAAATTGGTGGGGAGGTAGATAAGAACCAGGAAAAGGACATAGGATACTTTTTATCCCGAAATTCCCACTGAAACGGGAACCTACGCGAGAGAAACCGGGGCACAGCTATTAAGTAAATATCGGTACAAACATCGCCATTAGTCCCAATCTAAGCAAAGCTGTACTATGGATACTAGACAACGGATACACATAATTTTTAAACTTGTTTTTTGTAAATAACTAGCTTTTTCCCGCGACTTCGTCTGCGTGGAATAATCACTTCCGGCAGAATTTGGGTGCTCCCCCTTTTCTCCCCCTGGGTGGGGGTAATTTCCAAAAATCCTCACTTAGTGGTAGCCTACTCCCCCCAACAAACACACGTACCAAATTTCAGCTCTCTACGACCAGTAGTTTCGGCTGTGCGTTGTCAGTCAGTCAGTACATCACTCAGTAACGGAAGAGTTTTATAGATAGACTAGCTTCTGCCCCGCGACTTCGTGCGCGTAGAATAGTTATTTTGGGCTAACGCTAAATATCGATGTAATAAAATAACTTTAATCAATATGTAGGTCAGGCAGTCGAGATTAAAATGAAACAATAAACACGCCTATATTATTCGTTATCAATACATAATGTAGTATAAAACGAAGTCGCTTTCTCTGTCCTGATGTCCCTATGTATACTTAGATCTTTGAAACTACGCAACGGATTTTGATGCGGTTTATTTTAATAGATAGAGTGATTTAGTGGGAAGGTTTTTAGCATAATTTTATCCCCATATTCCTACGGGAACGGGAACTACGCGGGTGAAACCGCGGGGCGCCGCTAGTGACATATAAATTTGGTAAACTTTAATATTTTATGTGCCTACATAATTAAAATACCCCTATTAGATATGATTCAGGACAGGCCCTAGCCCCTCCTTAGGTAGCTGATGCTGACCCCTAATATCACTTCCACGCCACTACCTCTTCCACCCTACTCGCCTTCCACACTAATAGATCTTCCACACCGCTCCCACTTCCACATCACTCATTATTTCTGGTCTTGTACCCTCGGTAGGGAGATCAATGAACTGGTAATGACGATTTAAAACACATTGGTACGTGGTGGGTTTCCAACCAGGCACCTTCCGATCGAAAGTCAAAGGCCTTAACCCCTACGCCACCGACGCTCTAAATCTCACCGTCCTACATCCACACTAATCCCATTTCCCCATCTCTACCACTTCTACCGCCTATCCCGCATCCACCCCACTACCACTTCCATCCCATTTTTTCATCTTTTCTTCGGAAGAGTCGGCGTTTCATAACACAATACATATTCAGTAGAATGCTGATTATCTGAATTAATTGGGACCGGGGTCGATTCGGATTATCGCACATAGCTGGACTCGCGCACGAATTTTTCCGTACCAAAAACGACAAAAAAACACGTTTGTTGTATTGAGAAGCCGCGCTTAAATATTTATTTTATTTTATGTATTTTTTCCTATAGCGGCAATAGAATAGAAATACATCATCTGTGAAAATTTCAAGTGTAGCTTTAGCTATCATCGTTCTTGACCTTGAATATGCATCATTCTCTCATACCATACGTCCAATGTCCATGGTTCTTGAGATAGTCTGGTGGCAGACGGACGGTCGGACAGCGAAGTAAGTAATATGTTTCCGTTTTTACCCTTTGGGAACGGAACTCTAAAAACGATGCCACACATTGAATAAACTATAATAAGTTTAACAAACACAGTTCTACATTATCTATAGCTCACTTAAACATCTCGATCATAGTAAGTTATTTTATTTTATTTATTTATATTTAAGTTGTAATCCCAGCGGGCCTTGACGAAAATACAAAATATAATAAATCACAACAATTAATAGAGGTACATTGCATAGTAACTTAGGACAGATTCGGATAATTGGCGATTCGGTTAATCGGCGTTCTACTATATTAGAAAGTGATTTAGATTCTGCGAAAAATTCTGGAAAGATTCTGGATTGTAATTAAGCGAATCTATGTATCTATAATAAGTGGGTGATTTAGTTATAAAAAAACCCTGCTCGACTTAACTAATTTCATACCATAAAGCTAAAATCGATAAATCGCACATGAATAATAATTTTCGTATAGTAATATTTTAGATCAAAAATGTCTGAAGATATGATAAGCAGAAATCAAATTATGAGTAAAATATCTAATTAGGGCGAGCAAAGCGAAGCCCTTCGAACGCAACAATTTGGTGGTACATTTTATGAAAAAACTACTTCACCTACAGATTTGATATTTGAAATAGTTATTTAAATTAATGTCTAGATTTATAATGCGGGGTGAAGAATATTGATAAATATCTATGAATAAGTAAAAATACGGTATTTTTTTATTTACATATAGTTTTGATACGCTGCCTCATTTTCCGTCATTTTCTTTTAGTCCGCCATTTTGACATTCAGCTGTCAAATTACAAATTGAAACACATGTCAAAGGAGTATTGATATCAATTTCGACGCAAATCAACCCCAAAATAACTTTTTACCCCTTTTTAATCATGTTAGGTGATGATTTTAAGAAAAATGAGTATCACATATTTAATTAATCTTTTTGAAGAACATTTATGCCAAGTTTGAACTTAATCAGACCGAGGAATCACGTTGTCCCATACAAACTTTGCAACCCCTTTTCACCCCTTTAGAGGAGGATTTTTCAAAAATCCCTTCTTATCGGACGCCTACGTAATACAAATAACACACCCTCCAAGTTTCAGGTCTCTACGATCAGCGGTTTAGGCTGTGCGTTGATCCATCAGTCATTCAGGACAAAGCCTTTTATATAATGATATAGATAATCATTCACTCCATCATTCCATTACAGTAACTGACCCCTAACTAAGTTCGTTTGTATCTAGGATATCAGAAACGCACACACTCATTCACACACACACCCAGACCGAGACAAACATTTTTGGTTCAAATATTCACCCACGGGAATTGAACCCGCAACCTTACGGATGGCAGTCCGGCATGGTGACCACTCTGCCATCGAGGTCGTAGGAATCTGCCATTCGCAGAATAATCCACCACAATAACTACTCACCTACCATAAGACAGTTCCCTGCCAAGTCGTGGCGAGAAGCTCATGGTCCTACCGAGGCGCGGGGAGAAATAGCGGGTCCTGGCACCGATCCTGTCACCGTCTGAACTGTAACTGAAATAAATATTATCATAATTAGATTGCATGAATAAATTCTAGTAGTTTTTAAACAGAATGTAGAATTTTAGGTTAAAAAATTTGAGCCCTTGAAAGTTGAAGAAAAATTTAACATCATGATCATCAGCTACCCTGCATGAGGGCGATTAGGCCTTAGTCAACCACAGGCCGAGTGCAGGTACCTACGTGGTAAAAATTGAACCAGCGACTTCTGAATTGCCTAAACCTATTGGGAAAAATAAAATTACTAAGTAATAGCTTCTGCGTATCTTTAAAACTAACTACTGAAAATATCAAACTAACTAAAATAAGGTAGATTTTTAAACTTACATTTAAAAATAATCCAGCCCACCTAGCATGACTGTGCGTGATAAAATATATCGAAACCACGATATAATATCGATTTCGCGAGCATGACCAAATGAATTATCGCGTGCTATGATATGGTAAAATTAAATATGGCGGCTATTTTTATCGTATTTCGACAGTTGAATGTCAATAAATTGCTATATCATATCACGTTTTCGAAGTCATGCAAGCCCGGCAGGACAAAAGATTTATCGATCGAATTGGCTTACCAAAACTCAGAATATAAGTAAAAACCTAGAAATACTCACATTTCCTGATCCGTAGGAGTATTAATACTAAGTTCCTCCGCCAAGCGCCTTCCCAGTCGAGGTGTGAAGTCCACGAACTGTCTCTCCTGGTCTTCTCCCAGACTCCTGCCCAATTTCGGGGTGAAAATCACCTTTTTTGCCACTAAAATAAGAAAATTTAAGAATAAGAATACGTTATTGAGTTGTTACATAAAGTAAGTTTTATACTAATACTTTAAAGATGTTGTTGAAGTGTCTAACTAAATCTAATATATAAAATTCTCGTGTCACAGTTTTCGTTGCCATCCTCCTCAGAAACGGCTTGACCGATTCTCATGAAATTTTGTGAGCATATTCAGTAGGTCTGAGAATCGGCCAACATCTATTTTTCATCCCGAAATTCCTACGGGAACGGGAACGGGAACTACGCGTGAAACCGCGGGGCACAGCTAGTAAGTAAATAAAATTGGAGTAAGAATCTTCATTGGAACACGTCGGTAATACTATTCTTTACATAGTGCTAAAGCAAAGTCGCTTCCCGCTGTATGTCCCTATGTACCCTTAAATCTTTAAAACTACGCAACGGATTTCGATGCGGTTTTCTTTAATAGATAGAGTGATTCAAGAGGAAGGTTTTTAGCATAATTTTATAGCTGCAATCTCGCGGGAACGGGAACTACGCGGGAACGCGGGTAAAACCGCGGGACGATGCTAGTAGTACTTATAAAATGAAGTCCGTACCGCTGTCGGTTCGCTTAAATGTTTTAAACTATGCAACGGATTTTGATGCAGTTTTCAATAATAGATAGAGTGATTCAAGAGGAAGGTTTATATGTAGTATGTTCCCACGGGACTGGGATTTTACGCGGGAGAAACTACGCTAAAAAATATAGTGATATCCCTTCTCTCTCTTTTCCGAACCTTTATCCCATGTCTATTTGGGGTCGGTTTTCAGTTTAACCAGATTTATCGGAATGTCAGTATTTTACGTGAAGCGACTGCCATCAGACCTACACAACCCAGAGGGCTATACGACATATTTTGGTTAAACCAAATGTTAGACTTTTGAGGGCTCTAACTACCCGTAACGATTGTCGATGATGTTAGTACGACAACCGGGACCGACGGCATTACGTGCCATCCGAAGCACGGAAACGCTCATGAATTTAAAAGTTAGTGATATCCCTACCTAAGTTCTTTAAATTAATATTATTAAATTAGACTTTACCTCTTGTATCAGGGTCATTACGCCGTTCCAAATAAGATTCAGGCACCTGATCGTAATAGTATTTCAATGCGTCCGCGGCTTCCAGAAGTTTGAAGAAAATATCCCTGAAACATTTCATTAAATCACTTGGCTGACTAAATCGTAACTTAAAGATAGCTTGAGCCACAATCTTTTTGTGACAGCGTCGCTGTAATCGCATCTTTTGGTTGTCAGTTTATTGAAAATGTATCCAAATGACATTAGAGTCAAAATGACAATAGTAGCTTCCAATTTTGGCCGCCGGCACAGAAAAGATTGTGGCTCGCTATTGTGAATGTCAAATCGCTCATTAACAGCCGCACTTAGAGTCGTTTAACGAATATTTACACTAATGTGCCACAATATTTCTGTGCCGGCGGCCAAAATTGGAAGCTACTATTGTCTTTTAGACTTTAATGTCATTTGGATACATTTTCAATACACTGACAACCAAAAGATGCGATTAAAGCGACGCTGTCACCGGCACAGAAATATTTTGGCACATTAGTTTAAGTATTCGTTAAACGTCTCTGAGTGCGGCTGTAAATGAGTTAAGTACGGAATGACCGCCCCTTACAATTAATGGTGGATTAGGCCCAGTAATGAATCTTAAGTCGATTCTGAGAGGTACTAATTTGCCATCTTCACTTAGTAACCAATACATAGTATAAAACAAAGTCGCTTTCTCTGTCCCTATGTCCCTATGTATGCTTAGATCTTTAAAACTACGCAACGGATTTTGATGCGGTTTGTTTTAATAGATAGAGTGATTGAGTGGGAAGGTTTTTATCATAATTTTATCCCCATATTCCTACGGGAACGGGAACTACGCGGGTGAAACCCGCTAGTAGTTTAAATATCTGTTAAACGTGCCGAGTGCGGCTGTAAGTATATGTTATTTGCAGAGAATGTTTTTAGTGAAAGATTGCCTAACGATCAAATATTACCTCTTTATAATAACTTCTCTTCATTTAGTACTTAATAATTCACGCGCAGAGTCCAAATTAGTTTGTCCATAACAATAAAATAAAAATTTAAAAAACCCCAACACAATTACTTTCAAACCCCCATAACTTTTTTTTCATCAAACATGTCTAAGAACAGTCGCATGTAAGTCCCCTTTAAAACAAAAAAACTAAATTGAAATCGGTTCATCCGTTCGGGAGCTATGACGCCGCAGACAGACAGATACACACACACAGACACGTCAAACTTATAACACCCCTCTTTTTGAGTCGGGGGTTAAAAATAGTTTGGACCCCAATGGGTTAGGGTCAAGAAAATGCGCTTTCATACTTGAGCATTAAATTTGTTAAATTTTGGTAAAAAAATCTTGTAAAAAAAGGTATGATTTTTTTATTGTACGTTAAGTACCATTTTTTTTCTATCTAATAATATTACAGATAACAATATAACTACTGACCTATTATCCTCATTGGGTAGTTTCAGCGACCTCTTCCCAAGCCGGGGACCGAACCAGAGTCCCCCGCGATCGCTGTGAGCCCCTCTGTCACTTTCCTCCTAAAACGTAAACGTTTTATTAAAATAACTTACAGCTTCAAATTAAACACTTAAACGGATTTTGAAATCCGTTACAGTGTTTCATTTTAATGTGTAGTGTTCGTGTAAATCAAAGATTAATATGCATATTTTTATTTGTTTAAAAATTATAATGGTCCAAAATAAGCAAAATTATAGTAGTCCAAAATTATAAGCACAACTTGTACGTACTCGTACTAAAGATTGGATAATTTAAATACTTTTAATGCAAGTGAAACCGCGGGAAACAGTTAATTAAAATTAATACATAATTTCAAAATGTATATTAAATTGAAATAAAACACTTAAACGGATTTTTGAAGAATAAGAATAAGAATCACGACCAAGATTCTCTCTGCCTGCCTAGCATGACTGTGCGTGATAAATGATATAGACACCACGAAATAATATCGATTTCGCGAGCATGACCAAATAAATATGGCGTAGTACTATTGGATAAAATTAAATATGGCGGCTATATTTATTATATTTTGACAGTTGGATGTCAATAAATAGCTATATCGATTTCGCGAGCATGACCAAATGTCATAAAATTATTCATGTGGTAAAATTAAATATGGCGGGCATTTTTATCAAATTTTGACAGTTGGATGTCAATAAATCGCTGTATCTATCGCGTTTTCGAAGTCATGCTAGCCTAGCTGGTCTCTGTATTTTGATTTACATTTTCTGACGTTTCGGATTCTTTACAGAACCCGTGATCACAGAAAACTAAAATGTATATTTAAATAATAATATTTACCTTAACATCGCTGGTAGCACAAAAAACAACTCCAACAGTGAAAATTATAACGAAAAGTGAATAAAATTCGAATTTCTGCAACATTTTTCTTTACAAAACTACTTTTCTTTCAAGACAATGTGTTTTCTTCAGCTGTTCGTCAGATACTGATTTCGAAAGCTTTCTCCAAGCTCTTATATACTGGAAGCTGAGTAAATAATATGTAAATATAGAGGAGTTGAGGGATGTTTGTCTCTGGTGGCTTTGAGGAGTATATTTAGATTAGATTAGCTCTATTCCCGGTGGAGGTTATTCTAGAAGTTTAGTTAAATTGAAACTAGTTAGAAATGGGCTTAAATTGACGTTTTAATTTTTTCAATACACTTGCTCATAAAGGGGCTCTTATTTGTGCAAAAACAGTTAAATAATGACACGTTTTATTCACTAGTGAGTTATAGATTGTTATTTTTTAAATTGCTTTCATTTTAAAAAAGTTTCGATACCAAAAAAATTGTGTCCATACATTTTAAAAACAAACTTCACCTATGTTTCCTTACTTTTGGTAGGTCTATGGTCGATTCATTCATTCATTCGTTTTTTTTAATAAGTATATTCTTTTAGTCTTTGACCGATCACTATTGTTGTGATGGATGCGCGCGAATAGAAAAACTGTTTATTTATTAGCGAAAAATGATATTTTTTTCGCAAATGTGTTGAACAACGTTGTATGGTACACGCGTGTATTGATGATTACCTCGCTTGTACTATAAATAACTATTGTTTTAAATTGATCGTTTATTTTATAGACGAGTGGTCACCATGCCGGACTGTCATCCGTAAATTTGCGGGTTCGATTCCCGTGCGGGTGAATATTTGTGAGAACCACAAATGTTTGTCTCGGTCTGTGTGTGTGAATGAGTGTGTGCGTAGTTTCTGATACCCTAGATACAAGTTACGAACTTAGTTAGGGGTCAGTTACTGTAATGAGATGATGGAGTGAATGATTATTTCGAATTTAGTGTATCGTTTTCTAGAATAGCCGCCATTCTATCAATTAATCTAAGTGTCTGTTTATATTAAGAAATAATTTGCATTTAACTTGAGCGTAACTTTATTTATAAAACCTACATGTGGCTTGGTACACACGTGTCAATTTTATTAATGGGAAACCATTAAAAATATTAGCTCCCCGCGGTTTCAATCGCGTAGATCCCATTCCCGTGGGAATACAGAGATAAAATTAGTCTATGTTTAAATTGCTCAGGGTGAATGTAGCTTTCTAATGGTGAAATAATTTTTGAAATCGGTTCCGTAGATCTCGAGATTACCCCTTACAATTTTACAAACACACAAACTTTACTTCTTTATAATATTAGTATACATTACTATCGGCGCCCCGCGGTTTCACCCGCGTAGTTCCCGTTCACGTAGGAATATGGGGATAAACTTATGCTTAAAACCTTCCCACTGAATCACTCTACCTATTAAAACAAACCGCATCAAAATCCCTTGCGTAGTTTTAAAGATCTAAGCATACATAGGGACAGAGAAAGCGACTTTGTTTTATACTATGTAGTGATAAGTGTAGACAAAGCTTAAGTTTTAACTTCCGTAATTTAGTTGTTTTAAAAATTTTATCAGCCATTTTTTTTATTTATGTGAATTGCGGTCGTACTTTTTTACATTCTTTTTTGAGCATTGTAGACGTGTTAACCCCTATCTCCCCTTGTCAAGAGTATTAGGGGCAAATTGAAACAAATCTCTGTAAGATTAGGTGCAACATTCGTTTTCATTAACCGAAGGTTCTATTTAAAAACATTCTCTATTTCAGAGATGTAGGCGATAAATAAAATAAAATATCTTTCTGTAGGATTCCATTACAAATCAAAGGCAAAAATGTTTAAGATATACTTTCTCTGTCCCTATGTATGGTTACATCTTTAAAACTACGCAACGGATTTTGATGCGGTTTGTTTTAATAGATAGAGTGATTCAGTGGGAAAGTTTTTAGCATAATTTTATTATCGCATTCTTACGGGAACGGTAACTACGCTACGCGGGTGAAACTGCGGGGCGCCGTTAATAATATTATAAAGACGAAAGATTAGTTTTTGTGTGTGTGTATGTTTGTCTATATCTACACCATTAATCCAACCAATATTATAAAGCCGAATGTTTGTGAGTGTGGATGTTTAGATGTGTGGATGTTTGTTCCTCTTTCACGCAAAAACTACTGAATGGATTTTAATGAAATTTGGTACAGATGTTCCTCATACCTAGGAATAACACAGGATATTTATCCCAAAATTCCCACGGGATAAGGTTCCACACGGGTAGAACCGCGGGGCACAGCTAGTAATCTACACTTCTACACTAATATTATAAAGAGGAAAGATTTGTATTTTTGTTTGTAACGAATAAACTGAAAAAGTACTGGACCGATATATTTTGTCCCTGTATTCCCACGGGAACGGGAACTACGCGGATGAAACCGCGAGACGCCGCTAGTAATATTATAAAGAGGAAAGATTTGTTTGTTTGTTTGTTTGTAACGAATAGGCTCCGAAACTACTGAACCGATTTTAATAATTCTTTCACCATTAGAAAGTTATATTCAACCTGAGTGACATAGGCTATATAGTATAGCCGTAAGGGGTTCGAGCCTACCCTGAATTAGGGTGATTAGGTCTTAGTCTACCACGCTGGCCAAGTGCGGGTTGGTCGACTTCACACACAACCTTAGAATTTCTTCCCAGGTGTGTGCAGGTTTCCTCACGATGTTTTCCTTCACCGTAAGGGCGTCGAAATTAACGTACTTATATTCGTAAATTGAAAACACATTGGTACGTGGCGGGACTGGCGGGGTTCGAACCAGGCACCTTCCGATCGGAAGTCAACGGCCTTAGCCCCTTCACCACCGACGCTCTAGGATATCATAACATAACATAATCATTCCCTCCATCATCTCATTACAGTAACTGACCCCTAACTAAGCTCGAAACTTGTATCTAGGGTACCAGAAACTAAGCACACACTCATTCACACACACCCAGACCGAGACAAACATTTGTGGTTCACAGAAATATTCACCCCGCACGGGAATCGAACCCGCAACCTTACGGATGGCAGTCCGGCATGGTGACCACTCTGCCATCGAGGATAACACTAAGTAATTAATATTGATCTATGTAGTTCCTTAATTGTTATTTATGGATCCTCACGAAACTCTTGCTGAAAGTTTATTTAACCCAACTAAATTAACACCGAAATAAAAGAACGTGCTTAAACAATAAAACGGCCATGTGCGAGTCGGACACGCGCACCGAGGATTCTATACAATAGGGTAGTTTCCTGGATAAACAAAATTGCAATTCTAATTAGTCCGTCAGATAGATTTCGATATAATATTAGACACGTATTTTTTTGTTTTATCAAATTAATAAACTGACTTAGTTATAACGCATTTAATGTTTAGGATTCTTTACAGAACCCGTGATCACAGATAACATTGGATGTCGATAAATAGCTATATCGATTTCGCGAGCATGACCAAATATGATCAAATTTAACACGTGCTAAAATTAAATATGGCGGGTATTTTTATCATATTTTGACAGTTGGATGTCGATAAATCGCTATATCTATCGCGTTTTCGAAGTCATGCTAGCCCGGGAGGCAATAAATGGTTTCGTAGTAACAAGTTCTAATTAAAAAATCTATTTCATCATCATGTAGGTCCCTCAGCTTCATCTCAAACCTACCCTGAATTATTATCATAGTAAATACACACATCAAAAGTGTCTAGGGATCAAGCATTTTTATGCGGATTTCTTGAGATTGAGATGTGGCTTTGTAATAAATTTATGATTTTATAAATTTATATGGATCCTTTTTGGTGCATTTCATAATTTGAATCAGGAACTGTGAATCAAATTCGAGTAAAAGATGAAAATCAGCTGTCAATATTTTCCCTATAAAAACATACAACGCATTGAAGACATTATTAGTGCTACTGTTTCCCTACTACTGATTAAAACCAACGTTATTATGGAGCGGCGACGTCATTTAAGCAGGGAAGAAATGCTCAGAGCCGTGGGAATGATAGAAGCTGGTTCCCGGCAACGTACTGTGGCTTTAGCTCTGAATACAAGTCAGAGTGTTATCAGTCGACTTTGGACACGTTACCGAAGCACTGGTACCGTGGCTGAGCGCCATGGAGGACGGTATCGCTGCACCACACGGAGACAAGACCGATACATTCAAATCTTAACTCGAAGAGCTCCAACAATAACCGCCATGATGTTAGCCGTGCGGCTTCATCACTCTTCAGGGAACTTAATTAGCGACCAAACAGTCAGAAACCGCTTGCATGAAGTGAACCTTCATTCCCGAAGACCGCTACGGGTACCACCTATAGCAATGCACAATCGTAGGATTCGATATCAATGGGCTCTTGAACACAGAAATTGGGCAGAAGAACAATGGCGTTTCGTGTGCTTTTCTGATGAGTCTCGTTTTGGTATGAGACCGGATACAAGACGTATACGACACTGGAGAACCCCTGGACGCCAACAGCGATTAAAATCCTGCCAGGAAGTCCATCCTTATAGTGGTGGAACCATCATGGTATGGGCGGGTATTTGGATCGGCGGAAGAACTGAGTTGATTTGGATCAGAGGCAACCTCAACGCTCAAATTTATGCTGAGACGATTGTATCAGACGTCATCGTTCCTCTACAAGTGCAAATCGGTCCCTTATTTCAGTTAATGCATGATAATGCACGACCGCACACCGCAAGAGTTGTAAGACAGACTCTCGCCGCAGCTAACATCAATGTCCTGCCCTGGCCTGCTCAGTCGCCAGACTTGAACCCGATTGAGCATGCATGGGATATGCTACAGAGAAGAGCTCAGCCGAATATGGAGGGTATCCAGTCGCAAGAAGACCTTTTTTTGTTGTTGCAACGAACATGGGCGGCCATTCCACAGCGTGATTTGGATGAACTCATTTTGAGTATGCCAAACCGATGTTCTTGTGTTGTTAGTGTTCGCGGTAGAAACACGGATTATTAATTGTTTAAGTTACCCAATAAAATTTTAAAGAAAACTGTTATTTCAGTCTTTTTTTCGAACTTTAATGTTAGTGGTTCAAATGTCAAAAATCCCTTTATTAGGAAAATGGCAAATTTCTTTATTAATGCAAAGGTGACTTGGTTTATCGTTACTGTGACAAACGAAAACACTTTATTTGATGAATCCTTAAAGAAAATTTTAATTAATATCAATCAGGAGAAAAGTTATTGCAAAAATATATGTTGATCCCTAGAAACTTTTGATGTGTGTACTTAATAGTTGGATGAGGTTTCTCAGGAAAATCAACCCCAAACAGACATGGGATAAAGGTTCGGAAAAGAGAGCTGTGCCCCGCGGTTTCTCACGCGTGGTTCCCGTGGGAATTTCGGTATAAAAAGTATCCTATGTCGTTCTTAGCTACCTGTCATTTATAAGAATAATATGCTAGTTTCCTGGGTAAACAAATTTCAATTCTAATTAGTCCGACAGATAGATTTCGAAATAATATTAGACACGTATTTTTATGTTTCATCAAATTAATAAAACTGACTTAGGAAAGTTTAGGTGTGGGGGCTTGTGACGTCAATTGTTGGTGAAAATTGTAGCAATCTGTGACGTTTCACGAGTTTTCGACGCACTGTATCGTCTTAATTATTTGTTAACATGAAAAATAAAAAAATACGTGTCCAATATTTTTTGAAAATCTAAATGGCGGACTAATAACATTTTTTAGGCAACTACCCTATTACAGAAAGAGGAACTTCGATAATTCCTAGTTTATCTAATGTTAAATTAATTAATAAGGAAAAAGAAATGAAAATCATATTTCAATAACAAATTCATTTAATTTTTTTGGGTCCCACTGCAAGTGGGCTTTTTTAATGCTCATTCTTAAAATCTAAGGTCGATTCTGTCGAAATTTCTGGAAGATTCGTTTCATTGCCGATTTAGTTTTTAGGTCGTAATGCGGTGATCTTTCCAATTCATGTTTTATATGACTCCAATCTGTCTTCTCAAAGGCAGAGGCATGTTCTGACTGTTTTCCCAACAGGCACAAACACGGCTTTTTGGCTTGGGAAAAGGTTTGGGCCAGCCAGGCCATGGGAACCCAGGGAAAGGCCAGCCGGGCCAAGGCCAACCTGGTGGTCCGTAACCGGGCGAAACCTGTGCAGAGCTATCAGCAGACGTAAATATTTCATCCGGTGAAACAATGCTACTGCTGCTAGCTGTTGAAGAGCTGTAAGGATATCCAGGATATGGATAATCTCCGGGTAAGATCGATGGTGGCATACGGGGATAGCCGGGGTATGGGTAGCTTGGAAATCCTGGGTATCCGGGATATCCGACGGAGCTAGAAGCAGTAGATTCGGAAGATATCGACTGAGGATAGTAGTTAGGGAAGAAGTATGGGAAGTTATAAGGAATGTTGTACGGGGATCCCGCAGCAGAACTGCTTGATGCAGAGCTCGTGGCAGTACCAGCGCCGTCTGTTGCGCTAGCAGAAGCAGCACCTGATGAGCTAGCTCCTCCACTTCCACCAGAGCTTGCACCACTGGCTGTTCCTGTTGCTGCACTTCCTCCACTTCCACCAGAGCTTGCACCACTTGCTGTTCCTGTTGCTGCACTTCCTCCACTTCCACCAGAGCTTGCACCACTTGCTGTTCCTGTTGCTGCACTTCCTCCACTTCTACCAGAGCTTGCACCACTTGCTGTTCCTGTTGCTGCACTTCCTCCACTTCCACCAGAGCTTGCACCACTGGCTGTTCCTGTTGCTGCACTTCCTCCACTTCCACCAGAGCTTGCACCACTTCCTGTTCCTGATGAGGCACTTCCACCAGAGCTTGCACCACTGGCTGTTCCTGTTGCTGCACTTCCTCCACTTCCACCAGAGCTTGCACCACTGGCTGTTCCTGTTGCTGCACTTCCTCCACTTCCAGTTCCTGTTCCTGATGAGGTACTTCCACCAGAGCTTGGACCACTTGCTGTTCCTGTTGCTGCACTTCCTCCACTTCCACCACTTGCTGTTCCTGTTGCTGCACTTCCTCCACTTCCACCAGAGCTTGCACCACTGGCTGTTCCTGTTGCTGTACTTCCTCCACTACCACCAGAGCTTGCACCACTGGCTGTTCCTGTTGCTGCACTTCCTCTACTTCCACCAGAGCTTGCGCCACTTGCTGTTCCTGTTGCTGCACTACCTCCACTTCCACCAGAGCTTGCACCACTGGCTGTTCCTGTTGCTGCACTTCCTCCACTTCCACCAGAGCTTGCACCACTTGCTGTTCCTGTTGCTGCACTTCCTCCACTTCCACCAGAGCTTGCACCACTTGCTGTTCCTGTTGCTGCACTTCCTCCAGAGCTTGCACCACTTGCTGTTCCTGATGAGGCACTTCCTCCACTTCCACCAGAGCTTGCACCACTTGCTGTTCCTGATGAGGCAATTCCTCCATTACTTGTGGCTGCACTAGTTGATGATCCTGTAGCAGTGGATGGATTTGACGGGTAAGTATAGGAAGGGCCAGAAACAATAGTATATGAATATGCAGGGCCGGAAGAATAAGCATATGATGTTCCTTGTGCAGTGGTTGTTCCATATCCTGTGCCTGCATTAGATGATGATCCTGATCCAGCCGATGCTCCAGTTCCACCAGAACTTGCACCACTTGCTGTTCCTGATGAGGCACTTCCTCCACTTCCACCAGAGCTTGCACCAGTTGCTGTTCCTGATGAGGCACTTCCTCCACTTCCACCAGGGCTTGCACCAGTTGCTGTTCCTGTTGCTGCACTTCCTCCACTTCCACCAGAGCTTGCACCACTTCCTGTTCCTGATGAGGCACTTCCACCAGAGCTTGCACCACTTGCTGTTCCTGTTGCTGCACTTCCTCCACTTCCACCAGAGCTTGCACCACTTGCTGTTCCTGTTGCTGCACTTCCTCCACTTCCACCAGAGCTTGCACCACTGGCTGTTCCTGTTGCTGCACTTCCTCCACTTCCACCAGAGCTTGCACCACTTGCTGTTCCTGTTGCTGCACTTCCTCCACTTCCACCAGAGCTTGCACCACTTGCTGTTCCTGTTGCTGCACTTCCTCCACTTCCACCAGAGCTTGCACCACTTGCTGTTCCTGTTGCTGCACTTCCTCCACTTCCACCAGAGCTTGCACCACTGGCTGTTCCTGTTGCTGCACTTCCTCCACTTCCACCAGAGCTTGCACCACTTGCTGTTCCTGTTGCTGCACTTCCTCCACTTCCACCAGAGCTTGCACCACTTGCTGTTCCTGTTGCTGCACTTCCTCCAGAGCTTGCACCACTTGCTGTTCCTGATGAGGCACTTCCTCCACTTCCACCAGAGCTTGCATCACTTGCTGTTCCTGATGAGGCACTTCCTCCATTACTTGTGGCTGCACTAGTTGATGATCCTGTAGCAGTGGATGGATTTGACGGGTAAGTATAGGAAGGGCCAGAAACAATAGTATATGAATATGCAGGGCCGGAAGAATAAGCATATGATGTTCCTTGTGCAGTGGTTGTTCCATATCCTGTGCCTGCATTAGATGATGATCCTGATCCAGCCGATGCTCCAGTTCCACCAGAACTTGCACCACTTGCTGTTCCTGATGAGGCACTTCCTCCACTTCCACCAGAGCTTGCACCAGTTGCTGTTCCTGATGAGGCACTTCCTCCACTTTCACCTGAGCTTGCACCACTTGCTGTTCCTGTTGCTGCAGTTCCTCCACTTCCACCAGAGCTTGCACCACTTGCTGTTCCTGTTGCTGCACTACCTCCACTTCCACCAATGCTTGCGCCACTTGCTGTTCCTGTTGCTGCACTTCCTCCACTTCCACCAGAGCTTGCACCACTTGCTGTTCCTGTTGCTGCACTTCCTCCACTTCCACCAGAGCTTGCACCACTTGCTGTTCCTGTTGCTGCACTTCCTCCACTTCCACTAGAGCTTGCACCACTTGCTGTTCCTGTTGCTGCACTACCTCCACTTCCACCAGTGCTTGCGCCACTTGCTGTTCCTGTTGCTGCACTTCCTCCACTTCCACCAGAGCTTGCACCACTTGCTGTTCCTGTTGCTGCACTTCCTCCACTTCCACTAGAGCTTGCACCACTTGCTGTTCCTGTTGCTGCACTTCCTCCACTTCCACTAGAGCTTGCACCACTTGCTGTTCCTGTTGCTGCACTTCCTCCACTTTCACCAGAGCTTGCACCACTCGCTGTTCCTGTTGCTGCACTTCCTCCGTTACTGGCGGCTGCACTAGTTGATGATCCTGTAGCAGTGGATAGAGGTGACGGGTAAATATACGAAGGGCCAGGACCAATAGGATATGCATATACAGGACCGGATGAATATCCATATGATGATCCCTGTGCAGTGGATGTCCCATATCCACCAGGGCCCGCTACAGAGCCCGCACTAGATGATGATCCTGTTGCAGTGTATGGAGGTGACGGGTAAATATACGAAGGGCCAGGACCAATAGGATATGAATATGCAGGGCCGGATGAATATCCATATGATGTTCCTTGTGCAGTGGATGTTCCATATCCAGTGCCTGCACTAGATGAAGATCCAGTTCCAGCTGATGCTCCATTTCCTCCAGTGCCTGCACTAGATGAAGATCCTGCTCCAGCCGATGCCCCATTTCCTCCAGTGGCTGCACTAGATGAAGATCCAGTTCCAGCCGATGCTCCATTTCCTCCAGTGGCTGCACTAGATGAAGATCCAGTTCCAGCCGATGCTCCATTTCCTCCAGCGGCTGCACTAGATGAAGATCCAGATCCAGCCGATGCTCCATTTCCTCCAGTGGTTGCACTAGATGACGCTCCTGACCCAGCCGATGCTCCATTTCCTCCAGTGGCTGCACTAGATGACGCTCCTGACCCAGCGGATGCTCCATTTCCTCCAGTGGCTGCACTAGATGAAGATCCAGTTCCAGCCGATGCTCCATTTCCTCCAGTGCCTGCACTAGATGAAGATCCAGTTCCAGCCGATGCCCCATTTCCTCCAGTGCCTGCACTAGATGAAGATCCAGTTCCAGCCGATGCTCCATTTCCTCCAGTGGCTGCACTAGATGAAGATCCAGTTCCAGCCGATGCTCCATTTCCTCCAGTGGCTGCACTAGATGAAGATCCAGTTCCAGCCGATGCTCCATTTCCTCCAGTGGCTGCACTAGATGAAGATCCAGTTCCAGCCGATGCTCCATTTCCTCCAGTGGCTGCACTAGATGAAGATCCAGTTCCAGCCGATGCTTCATTTCCTCCAGTGCCTGCACTAGATGAAGATCCTGCTCCAGCCGATGCCCCATTTCCTCCAGTGGCTGCACTAGATGAAGATCCAGTTCCAGCCGATGCTCCATTTCCTCCAGTGGCTGCACTAGATGAAGATCCAGTTCCAGCCGATGCTCCATTTTCTCCAGTAGCTGCACTAGATGAAGATCCAGTTCCAGCCGATGCTCCATTTCCTCCAGTGGCTGCACTAGATGAAGATCCAGTTCCAGCCGATGCTCCATTTCCTCCAGTGGCTGCACTAGATGAAGATCCAGTTCCAGCCGATGCTCCATTTCCTCCAGTGGCTGCACTAGATGAAGATCCAGTTCCAGCCGATGCTCCATTTCCTCCAGTGGCTGCACTAGATGAAGATCCAGTTCCAGCCGATGCTCCATTTCCTCCAGTGGCTGCACTAGATGAAGATCCAGTTCCAGCCGATGCTCCATTTCCACCAGTGCCTGCACTAGATGAAGATCCAGTTCCAGCCGATGCTCCATTTCCTCCAGTGGCTGCACTAGATGAAGATCCAGTTCCAGCCGATGCTCCATTTCCTCCAGTGGCTGCACTAGATGAAGATCCAGTTCCAGCCGATGCTCCATTTCCTCCAGTGGCTGCACTAGATGACGATCCTGACCCAGCCGATGCTCCATTTCCTCCAGTGCCTGCACTAGATGAAGATCCAGTTCCAGCGGATGCTCCATTTCCACCATTGACAGCACTAGATGATGCAGATCCTGATGAAGCTCCTACTCCGTTACCATAGCTTGAACCATATGAATACGATTCTCCGTATTCATTGTTGGCACTAGTTTCTGAATAGGTCGACACTATCTCTTCCTCCGGTGGCACATACCAGATTCTCCAAGGCTCTCCGCTCTCTATTATAGGCCCAGGTGCTGAAATCACCACTGGCTCTGTCAATATCGGTCCTGAAACAGGAAAAAATGTATAAAAGTACAAAAAAAACTGCAGTTTTGGTATTGGCTAAGCATTTTTAGTTCCCCGATCGCTGAGAGATAACAATCACTGTGCCGGTGACAGCGTCGCTGTAATCGCATCTTTTGGTTGTCAGTTTATTGAAAATGTATCCAAATGACATTAGAGTCACAATGACAATAGTAGCTTTCAATTTTGACCGCCCTCACACCCTGCACATTGGCCAGTGGCCAACTATGCGTTCAAAAATTACTATAAAAGCCGCGATTAGTCTACTTCTAAATATGTGACATTTTTGCCTACTGATGTCACTATTATTGACCAGGCCACATTAGTGCGTTGAGCTGTGTTGCTTCGCAAGAAAAAAAACGCACTGTACGCTACACCTGCGTTGTGTTGACGCTGCGAAAACGCAGCAAAATCTATATCAGTCTCCGCTTCGTCTTTTGTCCGTCATTCCGTCGAAACGCAGCGCAACCCACTAATGGTGCCTCGCTCTAAGCCCTGCTGCACACCAAACCAACAAATGATCCATGCAACCATTTTCCCCCCTGCAAGAAGCAAATGTGTCTTGTGTGCGTACCTTGTAGGTACGTACAATAATTGTTGCTTCAAAACATTTATTGCTTTGGTCTGCGGCCGGATAAACTCAATATAAATAAATATACCTTGTACCGTAGATCCAGTAGCGATCAATTCTACTTCATTTATCCATTTCATTATATCAGGATTAGATTGAGGATCTAAAAAAAAAGTATATTTACTTAATACGAGTAGCTTAAACACTATTGTACCGGTCTACGCATTATCTGGGGGGACTCTCGTTTATCCGGCACCTGTTATCCAACATCTCTTTTCAAAGTAGGTACGCAAACATTTAACAGGATGTAACTTGTATGCGGTCTCTTATGGCACTTGGCACCAAAAATGTATGAAAAGACGGACTTTTAGAACTCAACTACTTCGAAGCACAGTGGTGCTACAGCTTTGGTGCCATGGCAACAAATGCTAAAGAGAACGTGTTCTATCAGAATACAGCACTTTTTTCTTTTGGCCAGCATTTTTTATTTTAGGCCAAACTGGAAGATGTCCTTTGTAATTTGTCCGATTGTGAGTTACTCTTTTGAACAAAAACCGGATTATTGGCGAAAACTTAAGCCCATACCCTTCAAAATAGCATGCAATCACAATCGGCAGCAACAGTTCGTTATTTAAGAACTATACTAACAAAAACTGAGTCAGTAATCACACAGGTACTTACTTAACCATGGTTCAATTGTAAATATGGGTCCTTCCGTTGTAGGGTGTGTAGGATATCCACCATTGGCCGCACTGGATGACGACGCCGAGGCTGCGGATCCTCCATTTCCACTATTAGCAGCACCACTTGCTGTTCCTGTTGCTGCACTTCCTCCACTTCCACCAGAGCTTGCAACACTTGCTGTTCCTGATGCTGCCCTTCCTCCAGAGCTTGCACCACTTGCTGTTCCTGTTGCTGCACTTCCTCCACTTCCACCAGAGCTTGCACCACTTGCTGTTCCTGATGCTGCACTTCCTCCAGAGCTTGCACCACTTGCTGTTCCTGATGCTGCACTTCCTCCAGAGCTTGCACCACTTGCTGTTCCTGTTGCTGCACTTCCTCCACTTCCACCAGAGCTTGCACCACTTGCTGTTCCTGTTGCTGCATTTCCTCCACTTCCACCAGAGCTTGCACCACTTGCTGTTCCTGTTGCTGCACTTCCTCCACTTCCACCAGAGCTTGCACCACTTGCTGTTCCTGTTGCTGCACTATCTCCACTTCCACCAGAGCTTGCACCACTTGCTGTTCCTGTTGCTGCACTTCCTCCACTTCCACCAGAGCTTGCACCACTTGCTGTTCCTGATGCTGCACTTCCTCCAGAGCTTGCACCACTTGCTGTTCCTGTTGCTGCACTTCCTCCACTTCCACCAGAGCTTGCACCACTTGCTGTTCCTGATGCTGCACTTCCACCAGAGCTTGCACCACTTGCTGTTCCTGTTGCTGCACTTCCTCCACTTCCACCAGAGCTTGCACCACTTGCTGTTCCTGTTGCTGCACTTCCTCCACTTCCACCAGAGCTTGCACCACTTGCTGTTCCTGATGCTGCACTTCCTCCAGAGCTTGCACCACTTGCTGTTCCTGTTGCTGCACTTCCTCCACTTCCACCAGAGCTTGCACCACTTGCTGTTCCTGATGCTGCACTTCCACCAGAGCTTGCACCACTTGCTGTTCCTGTTGCTGCTCTTCCTCCACTTCCACCAGAGCTTGCACCACTTGCTGTTCCTGATGCTGCACTTCCTCCACTTCCACCAGAGCTTGCACCACTTGTTGTTCCTGATGAGGCACTTCCTCCGTTACTTGTGGCTGCACTAGTTGATGATCCTGTAGCAGTGGATGGATTTGACGGGTACGTATAGGAAGGGCCAGAAACAATAGTATATGAATATGCAGGGCCGGAAGAATAACCATATGATGTTCCTTGTGCAGAGGATGTTCCATATCCTGTGCCTGCATTAGATGATGATCCTGATCCAGCCGATGCTCCATTTCCACCAGAGCTTGCACCACTTGCTGTTCCTGATGAAGCACTTCCTCCTTTTCCACCAGAGCTTGTACCGCTTGCTGTTCCTGTTGCTGCACTTCCTCCAGAGCTTGCACCACTTGCTGTTCCTGATGCTGCACTTCCACCAGAGCTTGCACCACTTGCTGTTCCTGATGCTGCACTTCCTCCACTTCCACCAGAGCTTGCACCACTTGCTGCTCCTGTTGCTGCACTTCCTCCACTTCCACCAGAGCTTGCACCACTTGCTGTTCCTGATGCTGTACTTCCTCCAGAGCTTGCACCACTTGCTGTTCCTGATGCTGCACTTCCTCTAGAGCTTGCACCACTTGCTGCTCCTGTTGCTGCACTTCCTCCACTTCCTCCAGAGCTTGCACCACTTGCTGCTCCTGTTGCTGCACTTCCTCCACTTCCACCAGAGCTTGCACCACTTGCTGTTCCTGATGCTGCACTTCCTCCAGAGCTTGCACCACTTGCTGTTCCTGATGCTGCACTTCCTCCACTTCCACCAGAGCTTGCACCACCTGCTGTTCCTGATGCTGCACTTCCTCCACTTCCACCAGAGCTTGCACCACTTGCTGTTCCTGATGCTGCACTTCCTTCACTTCCACCAGAGCTTGCACCACTTGCAGTTCCTGATGAGGCACTTCCTCCGTTACTTGCGGCTGCACTAGATGATGATCCTGTTGCAGTGGATGGATATGACGGGTATATATACGAAGGGCCAGAAACAATAGGATATGCATATCCTGGGCCAGATGAATATCCATATGATGATCCCTGTGCAGTGGATGTTCCATATCCATCGGAGCCCGCTACAGAGCCCGCACTAGATGATGATCCTGTTGCAGTGTATGGAGGTGATGGGTAAATATACGAAGGGCCAGGACCAATAGGATATGAATATGCAGGGCCGGATGAATATCCATATGATGTTCCTTGTGCAGTAGATGTTCCATATCCAGTGCCTGCATTAGATGACGATCCTGATCCAGCCGAAGCTCCATTTCCTCCAGTGCCTGCGCTAGATGATGATCCTGTTGCTGCACTTCCTTCACTTCCACCAGAGCTTGCACCACTTGCTGTTCCTGTTGCTGCATTTCCTCCACTTCCACCAGAGCTTGCACCACTTGCTGTTCCTGTTGCTGAACTTCCTCCACTTCCACCAGAGCTTGCACCACTTGCTGTTCCTGTTGCTGCATTTCCTCCACTTCCACCAGAGCTTGCACCACTTGCTGTTCCTGTTGCTGCACTTCCTCCACTTCCACCAGAGCTTGCACCACTTGCTGTTCCTGTTGCTGCACTATCTCCACTTCCACCAGAGCTTGCACCACTTGCTGTTCCTGTTGCTGCACTTCCTCCACTTCCACCAGAGCTTGCACCACTTGCTGTTCCTGATGCTGCACTTCCTCCAGAGCTTGCACCACTTGCTGTTCCTGTTGCTGCACTTCCTCCACTTCCACCAGAGCTTGCACCACTTGCTGTTCCTGATGCTGCACTTCCACCAGAGCTTGCACCACTTGCTGTTCCTGTTGCTGCACTTCCTCCACTTCCACCAGAGCTTGCACCACTTGCTGTTCCTGTTGCTGCACTTCCTCCACTTCCACCAGAGCTTGCACCACTTGCTGTTCCTGATGCTGCACTTCCTCCAGAGCTTGCACCACTTGTTGTTCCTGTTGCTGCACTTCCTCCACTTCCACCAGAGCTTGCACCACTTGCTGTTCCTGATGCTGCACTTCCACCAGAGCTTGCACCACTTGCTGTTCCTGTTGCTGCACTTCCTCCACTTCCACCAGAGCTTGCACCACTTGCTGTTCCTGATGCTGCACTTCCTCCACTTCCACCAGAGCTTGCACCACTTGTTGTTCCTGATGAGGCACTTCCTCCGTTACTTGTGGCTGCACTAGTTGATGATCCTGTAGCAGTGGATGGATTTGACGGGTACGTATAGGAAGGGCCAGAAACAATAGTATATGAATATGCAGGGCCGGAAGAATAACCATATGATGTTCCTTGTGCAGTGGATGTTCCATATCCTGTGCCTGCATTAGATGATGATCCTGATCCAGCCGATGCTTCATTTCCACCAGAGCTTGCACCACTTGCTGTTCCTGATGCTGCACTTCCACCAGAGCTTGCACCACTTGCTGTTCCTGATGCTGCACTTCCTCCACTTCCACCAGAGCTTGCACCACTTGCTGTTCCTGATGCTGCACTTCCACCAGAGCTTGCACCACTTGCTGTTCCTGTTGCTGCACTTCCTCCACTTCCACCAGAGCTTGCACCACTTGCTGTTCCTGTTGCTGCACTTCCTCCACTTCCACCAGAGCTTGCACCACTTGCTGTTCCTGATGCTGCACTTCCTCCAGAGCTTGCACCACTTGCTGTTCCTGTTGCTGCACTTCCTCCACTTCCACCAGAGCTTGCACCACTTGCTGTTCCTGATGCTGCACTTCCTCCAGAGCTTGCACCACTTGCTGTTCCTGATGCTGCACTTCCTCCACTTCCACCAGAGCTTGCACCACCTGCTGTTCCTGATGCTGCACTTCCTCCACTTCCACCAGAGCTTGCACCACTTGCTGTTCCTGATGCTGCACTTCCTTCACTTCCACCAGAGCTTGCACCACTTGCAGTTCCTGATGAGGCACTTCCTCCGTTACTTGCGGCTGCACTAGATGATGATCCTGTTGCAGTGGATGGATATGACGTGTGTATATACGAAGGGCCAGAAACAATAGGATATGCATATCCTGGGCCAGATGAATATCCATATGATGATCCCTGTGCAGTGGATGTTCCATATCCATCGGAGCCCGCTACAGAGCCCGCACTAGATGATGATCCTGTTGCAGTGTATGGAGGTGATGGGTAAATATACGAAGGGCCAGGACCAATAGGATATGAATATGCAGGGCCGGATGAATATCCATATGATGTTCCTTGTGCAGTAGATGTTCCATATCCAGTGCCTGCATTAGATGACGATCCTGATCCAGCCGAAGCTCCATTTCCTCCAGTGCCTGCGCTAGATGATGATCCTGTTGCTGCATTTCCTCCACTTCCACCAGAGCTTGCACCACTTGCTGTTCCTGATGAGGCACTTCCACCAGAGCTTGCACCACTTGCTGTTCCTGTTGCTGCACTTCCTCCACTTCCACCAGAGCTTGCACCACCTGCTGTTCCTGATGCTGCACTTCCACCGGAGCTTGCACCACTTGCTGTTCCTGTTGCTGCACTTCCTCCACTTCCACCAGAGCTTGCACCACTTGCTGTTCCTGATGCTGCACTTCCTCCAGAGCTTGCACCACTTGCTGTTCCTGTTGCTGCACTTCCTCCACTTCCACCAGAGCTTGCACCACTTGCTGTTCCTGATGCTGCACTTCCACCAGAGCTTGCACCACTTGCTGTTCCTGTTGCAGCACTTCCTCCACTTCCACCAGAGCTTGCACCACTTGCTGCTCCTGTTGCTGCACTTCCTCCACTTCCACCAGAGCTTGCACCACTTGCTGTTCCTGATGCTGCACTTCCTCCAGAGCTTGCACCACTTGCTGTTCCTGATGCTGCACTTCCTCCACTTCCACCAGAGCTTGCACCACTTGCTGTTCCTGATGCTGCACTTCCTCCACTTCCACCAGAGCTTGCACCACTTGCTGTTCCTGATGCTGCACTTCCTTCACTTCCACCAGAGCTTGCACCACTTGCAGTTCCTGATGAGGCACTTCCTCCGTTACTTGCGGCTGCACTAGATGATGATCCTGTTGCAGTGGATGGATATGACGGGTATATATACGAAGGGCCAGAAACAATAGGATATGCATATCCTGGGCCAGATGAATATCCATATGATGATCCCTGTGCAGTGGATGTTCCATATCCATCGGAGCCCGCTACAGAGCCCGCACTAGATGATGATCCTGTTGCAGTGTATGGAGGTGATGGGTAAATATACGAAGGGCCAGGACCAATAGGATATGAATATGCAGGGCCGGATGAATATCCATATGATGTTCCTTGTGCAGTAGATGTTCCATATCCAGTGCCTGCATTAGATGACGATCCTGATCCAGCCGAAGCTCCATTTCCTCCAGTGCCTGCGCTAGATGATGATCCTGTTGCTGCACTTCCTCCACTTCCACCAGAGCTTGCACCACTTGCTGTTCCTGTTGCTGCACTATCTCCACTTCCACCAGAGCTTGCACCACTTGCTGTTCCTGATGCTGCACTTCCTCCAGAGCTTGCACCACTGGCTGTTCCTGATGAGGCACTTCCACCAGAGCTTGCACCACTTGCTGCTCCTGTTGCTGCACTTCCTCCACTTCCACCAGAGCTTGCACCACTTGCTGCTCCTGTTGCTGCACTTCCTCCACTTCCACCAGAGCTTGCACCACTTGCTGTTCCTGATGCTGCACTTCCACCAGAGCTTGCACCACTTGCTGTTCCTGTTGCAGCACTTCCTCCACTTCCACCAGAGCTTGCACCACTTGCTGTTCCTGTTGCTGCACTTCCTCCACTTCCACCAGAGCTTGCACCACTTGCTGCTCCTGTTGCTGCACTTCCTCCACTTCCACCAGAGCTTGCACCACTTGCTGTTCCTGATGCTGCACTTCCACCAGAGCTTGCACCACTTGCTGTTCCTGTTGCAGCACTTCCTCCACTTCCACCAGAGCTTGCACCACTTGCTGTTCCTGTTGCTGCACTTCCTCCACTTCCACCAGAGCTTACACCACTTGCTGTTCCTGTTGCTGCACTTCCTCCACTTCCACCAGAGCTTGCACCACTTGCTGTTCCTGATGCTGCACTTCCACCAGAGCTTGCACCACTTGCTGTTCCTGTTGCAGCACTTCCTCCACTTCCACCAGAGCTTGCACCACTTGCTGTTCCTGTTGCTGCACTTCCTCCACTTCCACCAGAGCTTGCACCACTTGCTGTTCCTGTTGCTGCACTTCCTCCACTTCCACCAGAGCTTGCACCACTTGCTGTTCCTGATGCTGCACTTCCTCCAGAGCTTGCACCACTTGCTGTTCCTGTTGCTGCACTTCCTCCACTTCCACCAGAGCTTGCACCACTTGCTGTTCCTGTTGCTGCACTTCCTCCACTTCCACCAGAGCTTACACCACTTGCTGTTCCTGTTGCTGCACTTCCTCCACTTCCACCAGAGCTTGCACCACTTGCTGTTCCTGATGCTGCACTTCCACCACTTCCACCAGAGCTTGCACCACTTGCTGTTGCTGTTGCTGTTTCTCCTCCGTTACTGGCGGCTGCACCACTAGCGGATCCAGAAGCTGAAGATCCATTGTTACCACTCGCTGCAGATGATGATGCACTTGCAGCTGCCGATGTTGGTTTACCTAAAAGTAAATTAAAATATTGTTATTCGGAGCCGCTGTTTCTAAGCTTATATCCATCTTCTATCTATATTATTATTTATGTTTTATATACAGTGAAACCTAGTTAAGTGAGACTCCAAGGGACCTGCAATGTCGTTGCACTTATAGAGGTATTCCACTTACCCAGTGTTTCAGATATCCAGGTATAAATTAATATCTGTCTCATTTACAGAGGGTTCCATTGATAGAAGTGATATACGATAAGTGATATAGTGGGTACGATTAGAATGAGTAAACAAACAAAACGATATTATCTCAGTTACAGAGGTTTATACGTATAAAATTCACTCGCTGTCTTAGTTATAGAGGTAACTATGATGATAAATCGAAAGAATAAATCCCAGATATAGAGGTTACCTCATCCCACTAACGGAGGTAATTTAGTGCCAAAGTGTTGGGACTTTAGCATGAGTTCCAGTTATGGAGGTTTCTCACTTATCCAGGTCCCACTTAACCAAGTTTCACTGTATTACGTATATAAACTTCCTTTACTGAGTGATGTACTGACTGACAGACAACGCACAGCCGAAACTACTGGTCGTAGAGAGCTGAAATGGTAAGTGTGTTTGTTGGGGATAGTAGGTTACCACTACGAGAGGATTTTTGTAAATTTCCCTTCTAGGGGGAGAAAAGGGGGGTCAATTGGAAACTACGCGGGCTTAACATACAGTTTTCAGATATAAATAGAGTGATTTAAGAGGCAGGTTTTAATGTAGTATACACCAGGATTGCTACTTTAGAACGTGCAACAAGAAAAATAGAAAACCACCGTTCCGAATCCTGTACACGCTTGAAATTCGAAGTTTGCGAAGATGACTAAGCCGCACTCGGCCTGTGGTTGGCTAATGCCTAATTGTCCTAATTCAGGGTAGGGTCAAGGCCCTCGGTGGGGACATATATGAGCTGATGATGAGTATTTATGAAGAACTTACTTAACTTACTTCTGTACACCGGCCATTTCAAATGTGGAGGAATATTTGGCCCTGAAATCAAATGATTTTTGTAAATATGTGTAATGAAATAAATTGTTTCAAATCTAGTAGTTTTGCCAATTACACTAATTCAAAATCATTATCTTAATTTTATCCTCGCATTTCTACTGGAACGGGAACTACGCGGGCAAAACCGTTTGGCGCTGCCCAGTGGACCACAAAATGTCTTATTGTATTTTGAATTTTGAAGAGAAAATGTTAATTATTCACCCTAACTTACCAACAGGCATTACTTTCACGTTCATAACTGGTTCGTTATTTTCGTAGGTCTCGAAAGTAGTTAGCTGATAACTCATTGGCACTTTCGTCGCTGAAAGAAAATCATCATCATCAGCTCATATGTCCTCACCAAGGGTCTCGAGCTTACTCTGAATTAGCACGATTAGGCCTTAGTCAACCACAAAAAAACAAAGTTTTAAATTAGTTTTTTATTTTAAAAAAACTGGGCTTTGTGGCACCCTATCCCGGATTACCCCTTAATCAAACTAAGCAATTGCCTAGGGCACCACGTCTGGTGGGGCACTAGAAAACACCAGAAGGGGCACCAGAACACAAGGATAGGGCGGCCCCAGGGCCGTAGCTATGCTTAAAATGACAAATGGCCTGCCTTGTCGAAGATAGCGAGCTCAGTGTTAGCTGACCTTTTTTTTTAAATTCCACTGTAGCTACAGCCCTGGGGGCCCGAAGGCTTGGATTACTTAGGGCATCATGAAGTCTTAATCCGTCACTGGTGGCACCCCTACGTTGGGGTTGTACTGGTTTGGGTAGTCCTCGCCCTACAGACGTAAAAAGCCACACATAACCTACTGGGATCCTCCCTTCAGTCACAGGGGGGGATTCTTCGGGATTCGATTCTTTTACGCATTTTACCAAAAAAGATGTCTACTCAACGATCAAGAGTGGGAATTTTGGGATTAAAAGTATCGTATGAGTTCTTTCTGATTATAAGGATGATCAAGGTAGGCTCAATCCCCTCGGTGGGGATATATGAGCTGATGATAATAAGGAATATATGTACAAATTTTCATCTAAATCAGTTTAGTAATTTTGCTTGAAAGAGTAACAAACGTCTATCCATCCTCACAAACTTTCGCATCATCATCATCACTCACTACATAGTATAAAACAAAGTCGCTTTCTCTGTCCCTATATCCCTATGTATGCTTACATCTTTAAAACTACGCAACGGATTTAGATGCGTTTTGTTTTAATAGATAGAGTGATTCAGTGGGAAGGTTTTTAGCAATTTTATCCCCACATTCCAACGGGAACGGGAACTACGGGGAAACCGCGGGGCGCCGCTAGTTTATAATATTGGTAGGATAATAAATTAACTTATACCTGGAATCATCACTTCGAAAGGCCGAGCAATACCTGAAAAGAACACAAAGAATAACTTATTTCTTCATTTTTAACAGACCCCAAAAACAAAGACGATGTTCTCAATTTCAAATCACCTAGTTTTCATTATTAAACGAAACGTACGCCATTATACATATATAAGTATATAATACAACGGGATGTTAGTACGGTGCATAGCGAGACGCCGTCGGCGCGGGTGTATCGCACTCATCCTCTTAATGATGGCCACCGGACGTGGCTGAAACTAGTCGAGGGAATCGACTTATATATAGGTACGTACTAACATCCCGTTGTATTATTACACCTAGTTTTCGTTTACAATGTGGTCCTTTTAGACTAAATACCCATGACATTCAGGCATGGTGACCACACTGCCATTGCCATCTAGATCAGCATATGTTTATGTATCTTGGTCTCTATGTGTGTGTGTGTGTGATAAACTAAGGGGACAGTTGTGGGCCATTTACTATAATGAGATGATGTAGTAAAAAAGTTATATTAACATAACATAATCATTCACTACATCATCTCATTACAGTAACTGACCCCTAACTAAGTTCGTAACTTGTATCTAGGGTATCAGAAACCACGCACACACTCATTCACACACACCCAGACCGAGACAAACATTTGTGGTTCACACAAATGTTCGATGAAACCACCATCGAGCTCGTCAAGTTGTGGGCCAGTTACTATAATGAGATGATGTAGTAAAAAAGTTATATTAACATAACATAATCATTCACTACATCATCTCATTACAGTAACTGTGCTAAGCTCGAAACTTGTATCTAGGGTATCAGAAACTACGCACACACTCATTCACATACACCCAGACCGAGACTAACATTTGTGGTTCACACAAATGTTCTATGAATCGAACCCGCAACCTTACAGATGGCAGTACGGCATGGTGACCACTCTGCCATCGAGCTCGTCAAGTTGTGGGCCAGTTACTATGATGAGATGATGTAGTGAAAATGTTACTAATATATAAAATTCTCGTGTCACAGTTTTCGTTGCCATACTCCTCCGAAACGGCTTGACCGATTCTCATGAAATTTTGTGAGCATATTCAGTAGGTCTGAGAATCGGCCAACATCTATTTTTCATCCCGAAATTCCCACGGGAACGGGAACTACGCGTGTGAAACCGCGGGGCGCAGCTAGTTAAAATACATAACTTTCCTTACCTCCAAATTCACTGAAAGAAGAAGAAGAGCTGCTAGACTGAGCATTACTATGACTTGAGCTCGAGCTCGAAGTACCATCGGCCCCGACATACGAAGTTTCACTATCAGAATCTGCAGCTACTGAAGATCCTTGGTAACTGCTTGCTACAGCTGACCCGTCAGAATTGGAATTGTAGTTGTTGTTATTGTAATTTGTACTGCTAATGTCATTTTGGTTACTGCTTGATGAGATACCGTCATTTGTTTCTATGTATTGGTTGTTTGCTAGAAAGAAAGAATGAGTTTTAGTGTGAAATAGTGTGAAAGAATATGATTGTTTTAGGGTTTCACACAAAGTTTTAACTAAGAAATAACATGACTATTACTACGTAGTATAAAACAAAGTCGCTTTCTCTGTCCCTATGTCCCTATGTATGCTTAGATCTTTAAAACTTCGCAACGGATTTTGATGCGGTTTGTTTTAATAGATAGAGTGATTCAGTGGAAAGATTTTTAGCATAATTTTATCCCCATATTCCTACGGGAACCTCAATTCAAAACAATAAAAAACGAATCTTACCTTGACTAGCATAATTAGATCCATAAGCAGAGTTGCCACTAGAAAATCCATTTTGATCTTGGTATAAATAATTATCATTGGAGTTATAGTTGCTAGCGTCATACCTATCATTACTTATAGCTGTTAAACCATCAGTATTTTGATAAGTGTTAGAATTCTGACTGACTCCATTATAATTACTGGATCCAGAGTTAGCTGATAAAACATTATTATCGGCGTAGAAATTATTGTAATTGGTGTTGGAGTTGCTATAATCACTATTGTCTGAGGTCAGAATTTGACCTTCTGGGCCGTAATAAACAGTATTAGAACCACTGTTCAAATTAGCATAATCGTTGGCGTATTGGCCTGATGATAAACTGTGTCCGTCGTCCACAAAATAGCTATTATCATTACTCCCGGAGTTGTAGTTAGAGTACTGGTCTTGCAAATATACCGTATCTGAACCTGGAATTACAAAAAACACATAAATATCGGAATATATATAAAAATCAATTGCTGTTCGTTAGTCTCGCTAAAACTCGAGAACGGCTGAACGGATTTATCTTATCTTGGTCTTGAAATGTTCGTGGAGGTCTAGGAAGGTTTAAAACGTGAGAAAAAATCGAATAATTGCCGGGAACTCGGGAACGGGTACTACGCGGGTGAAACCACGGGGCACAGCAAGTATCGGAATATATAACACATCGAGCGTCAGTGGTGCAGGGGTTAAGACCGTTGACTTCCGATTGGAAGTTGCGTGGTTCGAACCCCACCAGTCCCGCCACGTACCAATATGTTTTCAATTATCGAATTCATAAGTACGTTAATTTCGACGCTCTTACAGTAAAGGAAAACATCGTGAGGAAACCTGCACACACCTGGGAGAAATTCTAAGGTTGTGTGTGAAGTCGACCAACCCGCACTTAGCCAGCGTGGTTGACGAAGGCCTAATCACCCTAATTCAGGGTAGGGGGAGCCCCTCGGTGGGGACATATACTTATATGAGCTGATGATGATGATGGCCTTAAGAGTTATTTAATTATAAAGAAATCTTACCGCTTGGTGCTGCATTGATACTCAGAATCTGTAACAAAATTATCATATTTTAGCCCTCTTAGATAAAAAGAGGGGTGTTTTTTCATCAGTATTAAGTTATTTACACCCCCAATACAAGGGTGTTATAAAGGTAATAAATGTCTATTTGGGGTCGGTTTTCAGTTTAACCAGATTTGGCGGAATATCAGTATTTTACGTACGTGAAGCGACTGCCATCAGACCTTCACGTGTTTCTTTCTTATCTTTTACGTTTACGACGACTTAAGCCTATGTTCTTTCTCGGACCATAAGCTACCCCTGTACCAAATTTCAAGTCAATCGGTTCAGTAGTTTAGCCGTGAAAAGGTAACAGACAGACAGTGTACTTTCGCATTTATTTATATTTATAGGATTAGGATGAAACAAAAAATACGTGTCCAATATTTTTTAAAATCTATCTGACTAATTAGAATTTCAATTTGTGAAACTACAATATTAAACTGATGAAGATGATGAGTATATTAAAAATTTAAAAAACCCCCAACACAATTACTTTCAAACCCCCATAACTTTTAAACGGGTCAACCGATTTTCATTAAACACCGATTTAATACAAAAAAAACTAATTTGAAATCAGTTCATCCGTTCGGGAGCTATGATGCCACAGACAGACAGATACACACACACACAGACACGTCAAACTTATAACACCCCTCTTTTTGCGTCAGGGGTTAAAAATAAAATGAAATATAACTTACGCTGAGTAAAAGCACCGCGAGAAATGCGATTGACGCCATCTTGGCCGTTGGATCCTTAGACCCTATACAGACCAGACTGTGGCTAACCACCATAACCCAAGTAATTTATACTAAACTTAGCACAAACAATATAAAAACTTATAAATTAAAACTACAATTGAACAAACAAGCTTGCATTTAAACAAAATATAATAAATTTAATTGATTATAATAAGAACTGACAAAAGCGATGCATTTATTTAAATTTATTACTTTTTATTCAATAAAACTATTTTTTTCTTTGTTTTAAATAATGGATTGTCTATGTATTGTTCGGCCTGCTTTTGTTTTACCCGAATGTATTAAGAGAAGTTATGGTTCTGTAAGTTTTTTTACTTGACTAAAAAAATATGGATAATTTGAAATTCGGTTTCTAAAATCATTGATTTAGTGACGGAATTGTAGCACTTCTATAAATACGAAATTCTTCTTTCTTCCCAATGTGTCATATTTTTGGCGACTGCCCCGTAGTTCAACAGTTTAGTCCAACAGTTGGACTACGGGTCAGACGCCATATTTTTTAAAAATTTGGATTGCCACTTTATTGTGCATACAACATGTAGTACATACATAAGTAAGATCATTTGTACCGGAAGTTATGATAACTATATTTTAAAATTAAATAATAATTATAGAACTATTTCTCGGCATTTCTCCCCAAACAATGGCCCATCTACTGACTTGCCGTGCGTGTCCCTACACCTGCACACGCGAGGTCCTTTACAAGGCCACTGATAGTGCCATATCGGTGGCCGAGTTCTGGTCCTCAAAAATATGAGTCCACGCGCTAAGAAGAAGAACTATTTAAATGGTTTTATTTAATTCTTTTTTTATCTTTATTTTAAATAGGTAGAAACTTAGTGAATTAAAGGATTTTATCTAACGATATTCCGAGATTTCGCGTTTATTTCTTTTAACCGTTAGAGATTTCGATGCATTGATGTAGTAAACTACTAGCGGTGCACCGCGGTTTCACCCGCATAGTTCCCGTTCCCGTAGGAATATGGGGATAAAATTATGCTAAAAACCTTCCCACTGAATCACTCTATCTATTAAAATAAACCGCATCAAAATCCGTTGCGTAGTTTTAAAGATCTAAGCATACATAGGGACATAGGGACAGAGAAAGCGACTTTGTTTATACTATGTAGTGATGATATGTAGAGCACAGTGATTGTAGGTCTTATAGGCAGTTGAGTAAAAGTTTTCGAGAAAATCATGTTTCATATTGATATCTTTGGTTTACACGAACACTACACATAGAAATAAAACACTTAAACGGATTTTTGTCGTGGTTGTATTTTGTTTTACATTTTCTGACGTTTCGGATTCTTTACAGAACCCGTGATCACAGAAGACATATGTTCATGTTTGATCAAACGTCATTAGGTTTCGAATAGGGGAATAGGGGAACCGAAAAAGAGGGTTGTATGTGTTTTTATGTATGTAATGTACCTAATCGTAAGTGGGTTCCACAATTTGGCCTAGTATATTATCCTATTCCAAACCCACAAGATAAGTTTCAAAATAAAACAAAATCAACCAATCAAAGTTGATATTAATTGATTTTAACAAAATCTAGACGAAATAATTACAAAATAATTTCAGGCGTTTTAAAAATAACTAGCAACGCCCCGCGGTTTCACCCGTGTAGTTCCCGTTCCCGTGGGAATAAAGGGACGAAATATAGACTATATTTCTCAGGGTGAATGTAGCTTTCAATTAGTGAAAGAATGTTTGAAATCGGTTCAGTAGTTTCGGAGCCTATATGTTACAAACAAATCTTTCCTGTGTCAGATAGATTTCGAAAAAATTTCGAACACGTATTTTTTCTTTTTTGATACAAACAAATAATTAAGACGATACAGTGTATAGACAACTCGTGTGACGTCACAGCTAGGTGCTTTTCAACATTGTTGCTTAACCTAAGCAGGTACAAAATCTAAGATGCTAGGTATCAAATGGTACCAAATGAGTACTATATAGCGATAGTAAAATATGTTTAAAACAAAGAGTGATCCCGCCATCTTGACGTTTATGAAATATCGTCACAAGCCCTCACAACATTATCATTTCCTATTACGGTCTGTGTTGACTTGATTCAGGGGAGGCTGAAGCCCCAAAGTGGAGACATAATATGAGCTGATAATGTTTATCTAATTTCTGGAAATAAATACTATTTGTTTATCTATCTAATATATAAAATTCTCGTGTCACAGTTTTCGTTGCCATACTCCTCCGAAACGGCTTGACCGATTCTCATGAAATTTTGTGAGCATATTCAGTAGGTCTGAGAATCGGCCAACATTTATTTTTCATCCCGAAATTCCTACGGGAACTACGCGTGTGAAACCGCGGGGCGCAGCTAGTCTAATATATAAAATTGTATATATAAGAATAAAAAGATAATAGTAGGGATAATACACTAGCGGCGCCCCACGGTATCACCCGCGTAGTTCTCGTTTTTGTAGGAATATGGGGATAAAATTATGCTAAAAACCTTCCCACTGAATCACTCTATCTATTAAAACAAACCGCATCAAAATCCGTTGCGTTTTAAAGATCTAAGCATACACAGAGAAAGCGACTTTGTTTTATACTATGTAGTGATATGCATTTTGGTTCTTTAACTAAATTTGACTTGAATAGAAACACGATAGCATAACATTTTCTAAACTAACTTAATTTAAGTTAAGTAAGTACTTCTTTTTAGTGATTTAATGATCCCTACTAATATTATAAATGCGAAAGTAACCCTGTCTGTCTGTTACCTTTTCACGGCTAAACTACTGAACCGATTTACTTGAAATTTGGTACAGGGGTAGCTTATGATCCGGGAAAGAACATAGGCTATGTTTTATGCCGAAATTTCTACGGGATCGAGAACTACGCGGGTGAAACCGCGGGGCACAGGTAGTATTTTATAAGGAAGGAATGCCACATTATTTGCGAGTGAAACCGCGGGGTACTGCCAGTATTTTAATAAAATAAACATGAGAAAGAGTAATCGCAGTTTATGAAATGCACCTAGCCATAAATAACCTTTCTTTTTTTGTTTATTCAATTGTTCTATAATATGAATATAGTCTGACGTCACAAAATAAGTCAAGTGTGTGTCGGTAATCAAATTAAGAAAGTTCTATAGAAATTTTATAAACTACAGTTTCATCTTGGATGGGATTTGAACCCAGGACTTTCCTAAGTATAAGTATTTAAAAAGACATAAGTAGTAATAGTTATTTATGGTACAAGCGAGTAAAGTTGGTGATTACTTCCGAGGCGCTATTGAGGCCCGAGCCGTCAGGCGAGGGTCTGAAGATAGCCGAGGATAGTAATCATCAATACACGCGTGTACCATACAACGTTTTTCAACTTTGCTCATGAAGGGGCTCTTATTTGTGCAAAAACAGTTGAATAATGACACGTTTTATTCACTAGTGAGTTGGAGATTTTTTTTAAATTGCTTTGTTTTAAAAAAGTTTCCATACCAAAAAAAACGTGTCCATACACTTTAAAAATAAACTTTAACTATGTTGCCTTGCTTTTGATAGGTCTATGGTCGAATCCATTCTTTCATTCGTTAGATTTTTTTAAATAAGAATATCTATATCTATGACCGATCACCTATTACCACACTATTTTCCATAGAATAAGGATCACGACCAGGATTCTCTCTAAAGATCCTTGCTATTTTCTATTCGCGCGCATCCAACACTACAATAGTGTTGGATGCGCGCGAATACCTTGCTTAGTTTGAGACACAGTGGCGATATGTGGATTTTATTATTTAGTTACGAAACCCTAATTTATACAGTTATTTATTATTTACCGTTATATACTCAGCGTTATATGTAGTTTTTATATTTATAAGTACTTTTATTAGATAATGTTGTCTATTCGTCTGAACTTAGTTTTCTAAATCGGTTTTAAGAAGCGATAAAATGTATTTAAAATCACTATTTTAGTAGGAATTTGAAAACGATAAAGGGATAAATAGGGATATTACTTGGGTAAAGAAAAGGAAAATGAAAAATATGTATATATTGTTTATCAGACAGGTAGGTAAAAAAAATGCGTTGGGGTGTCGTGGTAGTAATCCCCCTCGGGATCCTACGGCACCCCAATGTAACGCGGACGGAACGAGCTGTGTGTGTAGTGGGTAGACCCCCCCCCCCCCTTCTGGCTGGGAGAGTCCCACATAACCACCGTGAGTCCTCCCGTTCTCGGCTCTCGGTGGAAGCAGTTCTATGCACTTTCACAGCGAGAAAAAAAAAGGTAATACAAAAATATTAGACATGTATTTTCGTTTTTATGAAATTAACAAAAAAAAAACGTGTGGCACTCGGGGACTGCCGCGGTAAAGCTATTGCATAGCAATTTTATCAACTATTTGTTTTTTTTATTTTTGTATTGCAATCCTAACCTTAGAAATTTTGATGTGGTACTTGGGACTTCATACAATAAACACTTTGTCTACATTACTATAAAAACTTTTTGGAAAATTTTCAAAAAAAAGATGCGATAAAAAAATAATAAAAACGTGAGGTTTTTTTTTCGTTACGGAATTTCTGGATTCGGTCCCCGCGCTCAAGGCCCTCGATAGAAGCTATGCAATAGCTTAAAAATATTAAAGATGGGGAATGGGACTCACTACGTCGCTGTTGTGTGTAAAATGTATGAAATTTTACTTTCTTTACCCAGGCATCATCTCTATTCTGCGGAAATTCGGTTCAGCAAATGATCCTCCGCCATCCTACTAAAATTATAAATGCGAAAGTTTGAATGTTTGGATGTTTGTGAGTTTGGATGTTTGTTCCACTTTCACGCAAAAACTACTGTATCGATTTTGATTAAATTTGGTACAGATGTTCCTTATAACTAGGAATAACACATAGGATACTTTTTATCCCGGAATTCCCATGGGATTGTGTATAAGTAATCGTATGTTTTATTGTAACTTTTTGTAGTCACAAATCCTACCAATAGATGGCGCTGTTACTTAATTTTTTAACACACGATGGTGAATTGTGCCGAGATTGTATGATACTACGAGCTACGGATTCTCACGGGAGCGGGTACTACGCGGGTAAAACCGCGGGGCCCTGCTAGTAAATAAATAAAACACAATATTTTAAAATGTTAAGTCAGTTTAATTCGGAAATCGGTACACAACTTTTTCTTATTTATTTACTTATTTTAAAAGTATATTAGGTTCCTAGGGTCTAATAAACAGAAACTGGACCTGACTGTAAGAAAACAAAACTCTCTAGTCATTATCCAGGGAGGAAACACGGGAATACGTCAGATATACGGGTCATATAATTAAGAAAGGAGGGGATGATAATTAAAACCTCCAAGTCTCATTTAAAAAAAATACGATTTGAACGCGAACAATATCATAGCCAAGTTTCAAAATTTAAAAAAATGTGTGAGCTGTAATCGCATCTTTTGGTTGTCAGTTTATTGAAATTCCAAATGACATTAGAGTCACAATGACAATAGTAGCTTCCAACTATGGCCGCCGGCACAGAAAAGATTGAGTCTCAATAAGTAAAAAATTAAACGTAATACAACGAAGGCATATTGGCTTCACTTTGAATTTCATCTGCATAACCATAACCCCGATTGAAGTTATAATTCATCAAATAAGGCTTAGAAAAGTCGTAATTTTTCAAATTCCCCGAAATGTAATTCTGATACGTATCCATATACATTTTATAATACGAATCTAGGAGTCTGTCGTAATTTTGTATGCTATTAAAGAAGGTAGGCACAGAATTGTAATTATCTACTTTTATATCAGTGTTAGGTTTATTAATATTTTTATAATTATCATTAAAATCATTAGTTAATTCATCATAATCATAATCTAAAGGTTTTGGGAGCTTATGGCCGAAAAAATTGAAAATATTTTTGGTTTCGTGATTGATTTTTTTATTGTCATCTTTAAGACATGGTTTCGTTTCTATGGCTTGGTATATATTTTGAAGTGATTCTAAAATTTCATTTAAACTTTTAGTTGTTTTTTCAATTACAGCATTATTGTTAGCTTTGTTCTCATTAGTGATGACTAAATCGTTTTCTTTTTTTGTGTTTGTATTAATTTCTGTAATTTCTTTATCGGATTTAGTTATTTTATTAACTGTTTCATTTTGTTTTTCAATATTTGTATTCCTTTTCGTAACTTCTTTGTTATTTGTAGTTACTTTATTAATATTAGTATTAGAAACGTTATTCTCTTCAATATTTTCTTTAACATCCGTTTTCGATGAATTTTTCTTATTGATTTCAACATTTTTAACTGTTTCATTATTATCGACTTCCGTTTCATAAATATTATTAACGTTTTTATGAACCTTATTGATATTTACTACATTTTCAGTTTCAATAGTATCATTTTCAATTAAACTGTTTTTCTTGGCGACATTTTTGTATTTCTTTCTATTAAGATTTTCATCATCATCAACTAGTGATGATATCTCGATGTTTTCATCATAATTTTTCTTATTATCACCGAATCTTGTACAATCATTGACAAACAACTCTAAAACTAAATCTTTCTCTTCGCTTTCATCATCATAATGCCTGTCAATATCAAGTTTGACAAGTCTTATGTCAATGTCTTCGTGTTGATCGGATAAATCGTTTAAAAATCGTTTTATTTCTTTAGTTACTGAATCTATTTCTTTACGGATTTTTCTTGTCATTTTCAGGCATCGCTTGCTTGCTGAAACAATAAAAATAATATTATAACATAATATAATCAATCCCTCTATCACCTCATTACACCGACTGACCCCTAACTATGTTCATTACCTGTATCTAGTGTATCACAAACTACGGACACACACATTCATACACACAGAGACATATAATCAATCCCTCTAGCACCTCATTACACCGACTGACCCCTAACTATGTTCATTACCTGTATCTAGTATATCACAAACTACGGACACACACATTCATACATACAGGCCGAGATAAATAATAATAAACATTTGTGGATCACACAAACCTAGTATGGGCATCGAATTAGCGTTCCAGAACTAAAGATAGACCAATAAATCCAAAAAACTTAAATTAGTTACTATGCTATGGTTTCGTTCATTCAATGAACCATATAATCTGTGGAACGATAGCCAAATCATTCCGATTAACAGTTTGTAAAACCTGTTTGGTACTAAACCAGACTAAATGCAACGCTAATAACAGGGTATGTGATTTATTTAAAAAATTAGAAAAAAATATCTTACTCTTATTTGGTTGCGCCTGAATTTCAAATATTAATATTATCTGAAACAAGAAAAAAAACACCAATGAAAGTAAAAAAAAGGTGGCCTAAATAGATCGGTCAGTAGGGGCAAGTCTGAAACTATAAAGGCAGAAACCAACCGAAGTACACGCACACGCTACGCACGAAATGGGTGGGGGCTACGCTATGTTGAGCTATATCCCCCGTGTGTTGACACACGAATATGTAAAGTCATGGTAAGAAATGGTTCGTCACCTTAAGATCTATTTTCGTTTGCTCAGTATAAGTGTTAATAACATCAATACAAAAATGTTCAATTTGAGCTGACAGTATCTTGCGGTCTTGTAGTTGTTGGACGTGCTTTGGGTTTTTTTTGCTTTTTTTACGTGTTTATCTCATTACGTAAAGCTAAGGCACAAATTGGTTAGCATCCGATATTTAACAAATTTATGCGTGGACAAAGTTAAAATAACAATAATAATAACATCAATAAGCCCGCAGGGCACCTTTGAGTTGGGGTGTCGGGGAGTAGCGCCCCCGCGGAGCTGACGCGCTTCCGAGGTCCCCGTTCCTCACGCACACTCGCCTTCACACAAAATAAAATAAATAAATAAACCTTCAGCTTGGATATCCATGGCACAAACACACAAAAATACAACTGAATTGCGAGAATTGTTATTGCAAAGATGAGTAACCGATAAGCGCGCAATAAGGTTGCAGGTTTATAATGCTTATGCTCTAACTTTGAGGTCAAAATACAAGTGAAAAATATTTATTGGGGGTGGTATTTATATGTTTCTGGGTAGCTTGTTTATCGTATTAATTAAACAAGTCGTCAAAAGTCTATATTTTGAGTACGATTTTTTTCATTTATGACTTATGGAGACCACTGTGCCTTGTTGCGACTAGAGCAACTTGTTTGGTTTGGCCCAGTTATAGAGCTGGCAAGTCTCCATCCACCACTTCGTACTTGTCTATAACAGAGTATCGGCGGGTGCCATAGTCCCCATAGTTCCCCAATATCCAGTCCATTGAACATCCCATTCCCATAACCCAGTCGTATTTTTCCATACATTTGCAATAGTCCCAGCAGAACCGGGGACTGTCCTTGGATGCATTTTATAGTGTTATACAGGGATAGTCCCCGGATTGTGCATACTTTACACAAGATTAAATACTTATGTATAAGGGCTTCCGTGTGTTGGCTTTGGCCCCATACTAGCCTTCCAAAAGACCGAGACTCCTTAATAGTCCCGTGAAAGGAAAATACATTAATAACATTAATCTAATTAAGAAGGAAACATATTGTAACACGTATATTTAAGCAAGGGTAAATTTTGCTAACTACATATATGCGAAAGCATGTAGTAAATATTTATAATTTGTATTTTAAATAGTTGTTATAATTTGTATTTTATATGCACAAACAGTTGTGTTCCGAATAAAATTAAATAAAAAAGAAACAAAAAATATACAAGTCGAATAAATAACCCCCTCCTATTTTTTGGAAGTCGGTTTAAATAGCAATTAAAATCTCTTTCCTAATAAGAACTTTAAAGTCATTGTGATTAAATAGACCACGAAGGTACGTGTCCGTCTCCATGGCACAAAGAATAAATAGGAACAGAGAGGCAGCTTCCTACAAAGGCGTGAATCGAATGCACTATTACTATTATTTTTTATATTTATCATTTAAATATACAGATTTACAATTATGTTACGTAGTATCAAACAGGGTCATAGTTTTTCTTGTAAATACATAATTTGTTTTATTTTATTTTCAAGATATACTCATTAATTTTACGTTTTTGTTTACTGGTCTCTATGACAACCTGTATTGGTTTGACTGATTGTCATAGAATACATTTTTATAATACACACATCAAAAGTGTCTAGGGATCAAGCATTTTTATGCGGATTTCTTGAGATTGAGATGTGGCTTTGTAATAAATTTATGATTTTATAAATTTATATGGATCCTTTTTGGTGCATTTCATAATTTGAATCAGGAACTGTGAATCAAATTCGAGTAAAAGATGAAAATCAGCTGTCAATATTTTCCCTATAAAAACATACAACGCATTGAAGACATTATTAGTGCTACTGTTTCCCTACTACTGATTAAAACCAACGTTATTATGGAGCGGCGACGTCATTTAAGCAGGGAAGAAATGCTCAGAGCCGTGGGAATGATAGAAGCTGGTTCCCGGCAACGTACTGTGGCTTTAGCTCTGAATACAAGTCAGAGTGTTATCAGTCGACTTTGGACACGTTACCGAAGCACTGGTACCGTGGCTGAGCGCCATGGAGGACGGTATCGCTGCACCACACGGAGACAAGACCGATACATTCAAATCTTAACTCGAAGAGCTCCAACAATAACCGCCATGATGTTAGCCGTGCGGCTTCATCACTCTTCAGGGAACTTAATTAGCGACCAAACAGTCAGAAACCGCTTGCATGAAGTGAACCTTCATTCCCGAAGACCGCTACGGGTACCACCTATAGCAATGCACAATCGTAGGATTCGATATCAATGGGCTCTTGAACACAGAAATTGGGCAGAAGAACAATGGCGTTTCGTGTGCTTTTCTGATGAGTCTCGTTTTGGTATGAGACCGGATACAAGACGTATACGACACTGGAGAACCCCTGGACGCCAACAGCGATTAAAATCCTGCCAGGAAGTCCATCCTTATAGTGGTGGAACCATCATGGTATGGGCGGGTATTTGGATCGGCGGAAGAACTGAGTTGATTTGGATCAGAGGCAACCTCAACGCTCAAATTTATGCTGAGACGATTGTATCAGACGTCATCGTTCCTCTACAAGTGCAAATCGGTCCCTTATTTCAGTTAATGCATGATAATGCACGACCGCACACCGCAAGAGTTGTAAGACAGACTCTCGCCGCAGCTAACATCAATGTCCTGCCCTGGCCTGCTCAGTCGCCAGACTTGAACCCGATTGAGCATGCATGGGATATGCTACAGAGAAGAGCTCTGCCGAATATGGAGGGTATCCAGTCGCAAGAAGACCTTTTTTTGTTGTTGCAACGAACATGGGCGGCCATTCCACAGCGTGATTTGGATGAACTCATTTTGAGTATGCCAAACCGATGTTCTTGTGTTGTTAGTGTTCGCGGTAGAAACACGGATTATTAATTGTTTAAGTTACCCAATAAAATTTTAAAGAAAACTGTTATTTCAGTCTTTTTTTCGAACTTTAATGTTAGTGGTTCAAATGTCAAAAATCCCTTTATTAGGAAAATGGCAAATTTCTTTATTAATGCAAAGGTGACTTGGTTTATCGTTACTGTGACAAACGAAAACACTTTATTTGATGAATCCTTAAAGAAAATTTTAATTAATATCAATCAGGAGAAAAGTTATTGCAAAAATATATGTTGATCCCTAGACACTTTTGATGTGTGTATAATAGAACAATTTTGCACGTTCTTAGGAAGCTGTCTATCTGTTTCTTTCTCTCTGATCTGTGATGATACACGCGTGTACTTCGGTGGAAACGGCAACACACACGCAGCTGAGCTACGCGTAGCTGAGCGGCGTAGCCGTGGACATAGCGCAGCGGTGGGTTCGTGGCTTAAGACATTATTAGGAACCATGTCATCGATTTTGGTAAAAATAAAAACCCGGAAGTTTACAAAGTTTAATGTTCATTATTTCTAACTACAAATTAATTGTGTATATCATAAGCAGCTATGAAACACGTCTATAACATTAAATTAATAGTTATTTATGGTACAAGCGAGCAAAGTTGGTTAATACTTCCGAGGCGTTATTGAGGCCCGAGCCGTCAGGCGAGGATAGTAATCATCAATACACGCGTGTACCATACAACGTTTGCGAAGAAAATAATAATAATATATCATTTTTGTTTTTCTATTCGCGCGCAACAATGGTGATTGGCCATAGATTAAAGTAATATACTTCTTTAAAAAAAACGAATCAATGAATGAATGGAATCGACCATAGACCTACCAAAAGTAAGGCAACATAGTTAAAGTTTGTTTTTAAAATGTATAGACACGATTTTTTTTTGTATCGAAACTTTTTAAAAACAAAGCAACTTAAAAAAATCTATAACTCACTTGTGAATAAAACGTGTAATTATTCAACTGTTTTTGCACAAATAAGAGTCCCTTTATGAGCAAGTGTGTTGAAAATTATATTTAAATTAAATAAAAACAAGAAAATACTCACACAAATAAAAAATATAACAGAAAATTTACCAAAATACATTATTTTAATTTAAAATGTACCGTTTTAACCGAAAGTTGCTCAATGACTGCAAAAATTTACCAATTAATTAAACATTTGTGTCTTTTTAAGTAAATAAATGACTGAATATAATTTTGAATGCCACTATATTTAACATATGTTTTTATACTTATTTCCTTGTTAATTTTGTTATCTATACTAATATTATAAAGAGGAAAGATTTGTTTCATCGTCATCAGCTCATATATCCCCACCGAGGGGCTCGAGCCTACCCTGAATCAGGGTGATTAGGCCTCAGTCAACGCTGGCCGAGTGTGGGTTGGTCGACTTCACACACAACCTTAGAATTTCTTCCCAGGTGTGTGCAGGTTTCCTCACGATGTTTTCCTTCATCGCTACCACAAATATTTGTTTGTTTGTATACGAATAGGCTCCAAGACTACTGAAGCAATTTCAAAAATTCTTTCACCATTAGAAAGCTACATTTACCCTGAGTAACAGGCTATATTTTATCCCCGTATTCCTACGGGAACGGGAACCACGCCAGTGAAACCGCGACACGCCGCTAGTATCCTATATTTTTTTACATAATATGAAATAAAGTCGCTCCCGCTGTCTGTACGCTTATATATTTTTTAAAATACGCAACGGATTTTGATGCGGTTTTCGTCAATTGATAGAGTGATTCAAGAGTAAGATTTAGGTGTAAGAATAATTAAATTTAACAATGGATGAACTGTGTGGCAAGTCTAATAGTGCAATATTTTTTATGGGTGGCAATTGCTGCGGCCCGCGGCTTTTCCCGCGTTAGTTCAGCATCATTTGGTCTTAGCGGGACGTACCTACCTAGCTATTCTCGATAAATGGGCTAAAATACTACTTAAAAGGAAATAGCGTAATCAGCAACACACACTAACTCTTCAGCTTTAAACCAAATTACAGAATAAAATACATTCTAGACTGAAAGATCTCCTCCATGTTCCGTTCTCTCTTACTATTCGTCACCAAAACTGTTCTTCTATCTTATAAGAGACTGTAAATTATTTAATAGACTAATTAAGGTTGAAAATAATTTCTCATTTAGATTTATTTAATAGTAGGTAATATGTATGTAGTCATTAGAGTGTTAACCAAGCATTTCGTGGAATGTTGACACTGAGCCCGAGGGTCCAGCTTCATGGTGCTCGGAGAGTGAGCTCTCCGAGCACCAAAGTGCTCTCGCGGGCTCCACTCCGGCCAGCCAATGAAGACAAGCGCGGAGGTGGGGGACCTCGTCAGTGCTCACTCCGCCGGCCAGTGAAGGCAAGTGGAAGTGAGGAACGGGGATCTCCCCCGGGAGCGCGTCAGGTCCGCGGGGTCGCTACTCCCCGAAACCCCCCTCAAAGGTGCGCTGCGGGCTAAACATAACACCATTCATATTCACCATCTTATTTTTATTATTGTTTTTTGTTTTCTACAATTGTTATCTTGTTGTAGCAATTTTACAGTTTTATAGTTCTTTTCATAACTGTGGTGGCTTGTTATTGACTTTGTTATCTAGCTAGATCCTTCCACCACGACTCAACGGCAAATAACTTGCCGTGCGTGTCCCTATACCTGCAGAAGCGAGGACCTTTACAAGGCCACTGATAGTGGCATATCGGTGACCGAGTTCTGGTCCACAAAAATATGAGTCGACACGCAAAGAAGAAGAATTTAATCGTCTCCGTGATATTTTTTTGTGTAATACAAAAAAATATTTGTATTACACAAAAAAACATCAAAAGTTTACAGACGGACACGACAATTTTCAATATATTATTAAATAGTTAACCTAAAGAATATGAATTAATTTAAAACATTTGAACAAATAACTTTTACGAGCAAAAACAATGAGAAAATTCAATTTAACATATTTTTTTGACATAAAATATTAAACAAACTTTAAAAATATTGTTTAAATGCATTTCTTTTGAATTTAAGTGTAACCTATTTTTTAAAATATGAATTATTACTTTTGATCAAAAAATGAAAAGCCATTTAAAGGCACCGTCCATATTAGTATAAAGAAAATATGTTAGTGATCCCTAATAAAAGTCATATTTATAAAATAGCAACATGCATTATACTCCGCCCTTGAATTGACCCCCGAACCTCAGATTAAGTATACTTATTAAGTTTAAGATTACAAATACAAATACACTACAAGACTTAAGTGATTTGGGCACTAAATAAGATTTAAAATAAGGTTTTTAGAACAAAAATCCTACTAACTTTAATATATACACCCCTATTTTGAAATTACGGGAATTATTAAAATCAGAATATCTGTAGCAGTAACTGAATCCATATATCCAATAAAAATATCAAAAATGATAGTCGATTACTTATCTTTAAAACATACTAAATAAATGCCGTATTACCAGACGGCACACTAGCTATCAAGTATTCTGTGACGGCTCGGATCGATGACCACGCTCAGCTGTGTATCGCAGCGTTCGCCTGTTGTTCGGTGTAGAATAACAATAAAATTCGGCGGGATTTTGAAAAATCTTACTTAGCATTATATGATATTCGACGTTTAGACATTCAAATATTTCGACGTTTTGACTGAAAAGTCGAAAGACATTTTGATTTTTCAACGTTATGATTTTCTACGTTTTGATTTTTCGACATTTTGACTTTTCGACATTATGATTTTCAACATTATGATTTTCGACGTTATGATTTTCGACGTTTTGATTTTCGACGTTATGATTTTCGACGTTTTGATTTTACGACATTTTGATTTTTCGACATTTTGATTTTTCGACATTTTGATTTTTCGACATTTTGATTTTTCGACATTTAGATTTTTCGACATTATGATTTTCGACGTTTTGATTTTCGGCGTTATGATTTTCGACGTTTTGATTTTCGACATTCTGATTTTTCGGCGTTATGATTTTCTACGTTTTGATTTTTCGACATTATGATTTTCGAAGTTTTGATTTTCGACATTCTGATTTTTCGAAGTTACGATTTTCGACGTTTTGATTTTCGACATTCTGATTTTTCGAAGTTATGATTTTCGACGTTATGATTTTCGACGTTTTGATTTTCGACATTCTGATTTTTCGACGTTATGATTTTCGATGTTTTGATTTTCGACGTTATGATTTTCGACGTTTTGATTTTCGACATTCTGATTTTTCGAAGTTATGATTTTCGACGTTATGATTTTCGACGTTTTGATTTTCGACATTCTGATTTTTCGACGTTTTTATTTACGACATTCTGATTTTTCGAAGTTATGATTTTCGACGTTTTGATTTTCGACATTCTGATTTTTCGACGTTATGTTTTTCGACGTTTTGATTTTCGAAGATTTGATATTCGACGTTATGATTTTCGACGTTTTGATTTTACGACATTTTGATTTTTCGACATTATGATTTTCGACGTTTTGATTTTCGGCGTTATGATTTTCGACGTTTTGATTTTCGACATTCTGATTTTTCGGCGTAATGATTTTCTACGTTTTGATTTTTCGACATTTTGATTTTTCGATATTATGATTTTCGACGTTTTGATTTTCGACATTCTGATTTTTCGAAGTTATGAGTTTCGACGTTTTGATTTTCGACATTCAGATTTTTCGACATTATGATTTTCGACGTTATGATTTTCGAAGTTTTGATTTTCGATGTTTTGATTTTACGACATTTTGATTTTTCGACATTTTGATTTTTCGACATTTTGATTTTTCGACGTTATGATTTTCGACGTTTTGATTTTCGGCGTTATGAATTTCGACGTTTTGATTTTCGACATTCTGATTTTTCGGCGTTATGATTTTCTACGTTTAGATTTTTCGACATTTTGATTTTTCGACATTATGATTTTCGACGTTATGATTTTCGATGTTTTGATTTTCGACGTTATGATTTTCGATGTTTTGATTTTCGACATTCTGATTTTTCGAAGTTATGATTTTCGACGTTTTGATTTTCGAAGTTATGATTTTCGACGTTATGATTTTCGACGTTTTGATTTTCGACATTCTGATTTTTCGAAGTTATGAGTTTCGACGTTTTGATTTTCAACATTCTGATTTTTCGAAGTTATGATTTTCGACGTTATGATTTTGGACGTTTTGATTTTTCGACATTATGATTTTCGACATTCTGATTTTTCGAAGTTATGATTGAGAAAGCATTCACAAAATTCAAAAGTAAATCAAATCCAAATCAAAAGACAATGCCCACGCGGCTATGGACAAATGTACTGAATTCAACATTGTTGTGCGGTCATGGAATCAACTTTAAAATAATCGGAAACATGTCTAAATACTATTTTTTAAATATCAGGAAAATCTACAATGGGGTTTCCGAGATATTTACAAAAATGTAATTACTATTTCGAGGTTATGTTTGAACACAAAATCAATACAAATAAGCTAGAAAGGGACTGGACGGGCTCACTGCATTTGACGTACATTAATGTAGCATTTAATCTGTCTGGTGGTCCATAAAACCAAGAAATTACTGAGACTTAGAGCATCTTCTTATTGTACTTCAGAATCTAAACTCTACGCATTAACATACATACTCAAAACCTACAACCTCTTTGGAAAAAACATACTGGCCGCCATTTGATATTGTGTTATGACAGGCGGGCAATAAATGTGAAATAGGGTTGAGCCCGTAATGAAAAAAATCGAATACATTCGATTTATAATCGATTTTACCAAATCAGTCGGTGTATTGAAACGGTTTCAACAAGAAATTATTTCGATTTTGAACAGCTAAAAAAACATAAGTATTTATAATTCTGTACTGCTCTCATCTCATACGACATACAAAACTACATTTGATTGATTGAGAAGAAGCTATATCTCAGAATATATTTAACTTATCGAATTAAACCATCTTTACAAGTTGTTACAGATAGTAGATACCTACCTACTTAAGTTACTAATATACAGATCCGGTAACCGAACTAATGCGATGAGGAGCAACAGATATATACACATGGTACTTATTGTCCTTTAGATTTTCTAGGTACACTAAGATAGAAGCACACTTAAAATACAATGTTCATTTTTACCGGCGTTGGCGAGATCCAGGATCGTAAAATGTTAATGATGTTATTCGGCAACTCCGACAACATGAGGCTGCGAATAAGTGGAACCCCACTGTTCAACACAACTGTTCTTTGAGGCTAACCAGCCTCAAAGAACAGTTGAGACATTGCTCCACAGTCACACTGTCCATGATGAATATCAATCACAACACAAAAAGTAGCGCGGTAACGCTGGAAGTATGTGTATTTCCAAAATATTTGCAGCAGTAGCGGAGGAACTAAGAGCTCAAACTCAACGCACAACATACAATATCAGTAGAAAAACATACTAGCCGTTAATTTGAAAAATATGACAGGTGACAATCAATGTAAAATAGGGCTGTTAAAAAATAACAAATAAAATAAAGTAAAATAACTACTTATTTATACCAACCAAATATACCTCATCGCGCACTAGTGTTTCGTCACATTTACAATGAAAATAATAAATATGTTGTACCTCTTAAATAATGTCAAGTTCTGTGGAATTATAGAAACTACATTTTAAAAAAAATACCTATTTTATTAAATAAACTCAATAAACTTATTTAACTTCAAACGTATTTTAATAATAATATATCGAATAAATAATACAATCAATATTATTATATTTTACGTAGGCGTGTATCACACGTAATAAGAAAATAGACATCCCTAGTACTGACAGGCATAGAACAAATGGCGTACTATATCGCCGGAAACATGAAATTACTAATTATTTTTCAAAAATAAATCCCCACTGTAAAAAATGATTATGTGTTATTTAAAAAATATATTTTTAATTTAGATATTTTATTATGTTTAACTTTTTGAGGCACAACCCATTTTGGAGGAGTACCGTGGACGGGCAATCTCTTTTCATTTCAAATTTCAATTTAAATATACTTACATCAGTTTTATAATTCTGACTAAATTGTGGCAATAAAATAAGTACTTAAGTAAAATAAATCTTTATTGCTACCAAAACACAAGTAAAAACTTACTTAACTTATAACTATCACTTTTTAAGCTATTGCATAGCGCGGGGACCAAATCCAGAAATTCCGTAACGAAAAAAACCTCACGGTTTTTTTTTTAATCGAAAACTTTTTTTTGTAAATTTTCCAAAAAGTTTTTATAGTAATGTAGACAAAGTTTTTATTGTATGAAGTCCCAAGTACGACATCAAAATTTCTAAGGTTAGGATTGCAATACAAAAATAAAAAAAACAATTACCTAGTTGATAAAATTGCTATGCAATAGCTTTACCGCGGCAGTCCCCGAGTGCCACACGTTTTTTTGTCGCATTGTTTGTAATGAAGTGAGTAGTTAAATTTGTTTTGAAGTTTCTTCGTATTTAAGGTTAATACACACATCAAAAGTGTCTAGGGATCAAGCATTTTTATGCGGATTTCTTGAGATTGAGATGTGGCTTTGTAATAAATTTATGATTTTATAAATTTATATGGATCCTTTTTGGTGCATTTCATAATTTGAATCAGGAACTGTGAATCAAATTCGAGTAAAAGATGAAAATCAGCTGTCAATATTTTCCCTATAAAAACATACAACGCATTGAAGACATTATTAGTGCTACTGTTTCCCTACTACTGATTAAAACCAACGTTATTATGGAGCGGCGACGTCATTTAAGCAGGGAAGAAATGCTCAGAGCCGTGGGAATGATAGAAGCTGGTTCCCGGCAACGTACTGTGGCTTTAGCTCTGAATACAAGTCAGAGTGTTATCAGTCGACTTTGGACACGTTACCGAAGCACTGGTACCGTGGCTGAGCGCCATGGAGGACGGTATCGCTGCACCACACGGAGACAAGACCGATACATTCAAATCTTAACTCGAAGAGCTCCAACAATAACCGCCATGATGTTAGCCGTGCGGCTTCATCACTCTTCAGGGAACTTAATTAGCGACCAAACAGTCAGAAACCGCTTGCATGAAGTGAACCTTCATTCCCGAAGACCGCTACGGGTACCACCTATAGCAATGCACAATCGTAGGATTCGATATCAATGGGCTCTTGAACACAGAAATTGGGCAGAAGAACAATGGCGTTTCGTGTGCTTTTCTGATGAGTCTCGTTTTGGTATGAGACCGGATACAAGACGTATACGACACTGGAGAACCCCTGGACGCCAACAGCGATTAAAATCCTGCCAGGAAGTCCATCCTTATAGTGGTGGAACCATCATGGTATGGGCGGGTATTTGGATCGGCGGAAGAACTGAGTTGATTTGGATCAGAGGCAACCTCAACGCTCAAATTTATGCTGAGACGATTGTATCAGACGTCATCGTTCCTCTACAAGTGCAAATCGGTCCCTTATTTCAGTTAATGCATGATAATGCACGACCGCACACCGCAAGAGTTGTAAGACAGACTCTCGCCGCAGCTAACATCAATGTCCTGCCCTGGCCTGCTCAGTCGCCAGACTTGAACCCGATTGAGCATGCATGGGATATGCTACAGAGAAGAGCTCTGCCGAATATGGAGGGTATCCAGTCGCAAGAAGACCTTTTTTTGTTGTTGCAACGAACATGGGCGGCCATTCCACAGCGTGATTTGGATGAACTCATTTTGAGTATGCCAAACCGATGTTCTTGTGTTGTTAGTGTTCGCGGTAGAAACACGGATTATTAATTGTTTAAGTTACCCAATAAAATTTTAAAGAAAACTGTTATTTCAGTCTTTTTTTCGAACTTTAATGTTAGTGGTTCAAATGTCAAAAATCCCTTTATTAGGAAAATGGCAAATTTCTTTATTAATGCAAAGGTGACTTGGTTTATCGTTACTGTGACAAACGAAAACACTTTATTTGATGAATCCTTAAAGAAAATTTTAATTAATATCAATCAGGAGAAAAGTTATTGCAAAAATATATGTTGATCCCTAGACACTTTTGATGTGTGTATTTATCAACCAATATACACTTAGTTTAAGATTAAAAGTTTTATTTTTGTTTTGATATAGTTTTTGGTTTAAATATTTCACTTTTTCCCACTTTTTGCGAATTATTTTTGTCTGGTAATGATTGATTTGCGTCTATGTAGGTAGGCTGCATTCTATTAACATAATTATTAACAAATAAATGCATTTATACAAGAATTTACCTAAAAATCTACTTAAAAACGTAAAAATATGTAAGTTACACAAACATTCTCAATAGATGGCGCTAGCGTAGTTCTGAATCGCGCAAACGTTTTATGCCGGTCACGGATATAGTCTCGGGCGGCGCGCCATTGTAGTTAACTCTGGTTTCCCTTCAAAACGTATAAATCTTTCGCCTTTTACTAAAGATTTCCGTGGAGGGGGGCACTCAAATGAGTCTTTTACATTTTTGGAAAGCCTAACTTCGGTTAGGCTCATAATCCTAGAAACGTAGTGCCTAAGGTAAGGTGAATCACCATTCATCTTCAAGTAAAGTTCCAACTATTCACATATTTTGTCTTTGTCACTTGACATAAAGTAAGAAAGAGACAAAACTAACTTTACTTGAAGATCGTGTCGTGAAATGAATTAGTGCAATTGCTTGCTAGTTGTGTGCCGTGGTTTTCCTCGCATTTCAATGGCCCATGGTTTTATCATATTTTATTTATCCACATAGAAGTCCAATTTAAAATGAGCTTTTGAGTGACAGTAGAACGAAAAGACCTTGCTTCACTACATAGTATATAACAAAGTCGCTTTCTCTGTCCCTATGTATGCTTAGATCTTTAAAACTACGCAACGGATTTTGACGCGGTTTGTTTTAATAGAGTGATTCAGTGGGAAGGTTTTAAGCATAATTTTATCCCCATATTCCTACGGAAACGGGTGAAACCGCGGGGCGCCGCTAGTTTCAAATAATTTGGATATTACGGTCGCCATTAAAATTATCATATCACAGATTACTAAACAGTTACTACGCGTTATTCATTACATTGTACATTAGAGGTCATGGTCATTATACAAGTAGTGCGATAAATACTGATAATATGTTACTGATAAAATGTGACGTTTTCATTAACCTATGTTTCTCATTTAACTGTCAGTGAGATAAGATCTGTAAAGTTGCTCCTTCACCGGGAGCATTCGCGTGTAATGAAACGTTACAGATTTGAGCATTACATCAGTGAAGGAGAACCGAGCATTACAATGCGCACCTTGTAATTTATTAATTGTAATTTGTAATTATTACACGCAAATGCTCGTTAGTCAGGGTGGCATTATTGTAATGTAATGCTCAAAGACGAATCTGTAACGTTACATTACACGCGAATGCTCCCGGTGAAGGAACACCTTAAAAACACTGGATTCTTTAAGAGCCACACAGATAAGCGAAATGAGAAAAAAAAAAGTAAAAAATAATAACGAACTGTTTATTGTTTCTGCTCTCTTGCACCTCTTGCCCCAATTTCGTTCCAAATTTAAATTCCAAATGGAAATGTCCTTGTTCTGATTGAATAATAATAAGTTCAAAATGTATTCTTATTTAAACTCCCGTATTTTTTGTTTTGGTAGGTAGTTAATTATTATGTTACTATCGGTGTCCCGCGGTTTCACCCGCGTAGTTCCCGTTCCCGTAAGAAAATGGGGACGAAATTATGCTAAAAACTTCCTCTTGAATCACTCTATCTAATTAACAAAACCGCTTCAAAATCCGTTGCGTAGTTTTAAAGATCTAAGCATAGGTACAAAGGGACAGAGAAAGCGACTTTGTTTTATACTATGTAGTGATGATGATAACGAAGAAGTAGGTTATGTATTGGTACCTAAATAAACTAAACACCTAATGTAATAGGATAACTTTATTTTTATAAAGTACCTAGGATGAATAGTTACCTAAATAAATTCGATAAATTAGTCGAATACCTAATTGAAATTAAAATTTAAAAGTGATATTATGTATTTAAATCTAGGTATACTCAGTCACGGATTAACCCTTATTCAAATTAAGTAATTGCCTAGGGCACCACGTCTGGGGGGGCACCAGAAAACACCAGACAGGGCACACCAGAAAACTTCTTAGTTGACATAAGGATAGGGGGCCCCACGGCCGTATTTATGCCTTGCCCGTATCTTGAACATAGCGAGGCAAACATTTTTTTTGGTGTCAAATTCCATCCCTGGGGGCCCGAAGGCTTGGATTGCTTAGGGCATCATGAATTCTTAATCCGTCACTGGGTATACTCTGGTTGTAATTATGTACTAGTTGGTTACATACATACCTACCTATGTATAGGTACCTATCCTACTTCCTACTAATTTATAAATGCGAAAGTTTGTGAGTCTGGGAGTTTGGATGTTTGTTACTCTTTCACGCAAAAACTATTGTATCGATTAAGATTAAATTCGGTACAGATGTTCCTTATTACTTATACAGGGGTAGCTTATAGTCCGGGGCAGGACATAGGCTATATTTTATCCTGAAATTCACACGGGATCGGGAACTATGCTGGTAAAACCGCGGGGCACAGCTAGTAAAAAGATATAAACGAAATACCTTAATAGGTAAGTCAGTACCTAAGTACATTAAGTAGGTACCTAATTAGGTCTAAAGTACCTACCTATATTCCGTGATAACTGCTTCTCGACGAAACATACGATAGATAACAGCTACAAGTTCAGATAGCTACGTACGACATTCTGTAATAAAAATGAATAAACAAGATAATTTTATCAAATTATAGACTACCTACTAAATGGATCACTTGCTGTGCTGCGCTCGCGATCCGCGCCATTTTTTTTTATCAAACTAGTATTTGCCGTCCCATTCTAACACATGTCACTTTGTGTTATCTGTCACTGTCGGTTTGACCGTCCCTCATGACGTAATGTTATCATGACAGTGAGTCATTCCTGAAATGTTGCCAGGTAATTAGAACTTGCTCAAATAATGGTAAATAATAAATTATTTTTATTCTAAAACTCGTAGGGTTTTAACAAGTAATTTTTGGGTCACGCTAATTTCCAATTAATAAGTCACTAATTTTTTAGCTTCTCTTTCCTTGTTGAGGAAAAAAAAAGTAAACTTTTATTCCAATTCTATAAGTATTTTAAAGTGTTTATGTACATTTTGCGTTAAAATTACTTTGCACAAATTTCGCCTACGAAAGCATTCCATATAAAAAACTGGCTTCAGCTAGAAACAGATTAATAATACAACATTCTTTGGATATAAAGTTTCTAATTCTATTGAATAGTGTTTGAATAATTAATTATTATCAATTATACGGGGCCCCCGACATGTGTAAGCAAAAAATTTATAAAACTTCCCAAATTTATTATTACACAAATGTAAAAAAAGTAAGTAAGTACTTAATTTCTTTTTTGTGACCGATAGATAATTATGATGAAGAAATATTTCTATCAATTTTAAGCACATATTTTTTTTTTCTTTTGTGAGATATCTTTACTTTTCATAAGGGCCCCCAAATATTTTTTATACGGGGCCCCACTAAGGCACGCTACGCCACAGGGGCCTAAGTCTGCAATTTGACATTATTGATCAGACAATATGTTGATATTGAGGCACCATAACGAGAGTGCCAGAAATTTGGTATTCTGCTAAAATTTATACATATGGCTCTTGTGGTCTTTGTTGCATAATTATAAAAAATCATTTTTTTTTTTTGTCAAATAAAAGTCAGAATACTATTTCCATGACAACCATCTAAGTTTTAATGGAGCCATTGAGTCAGTGGAGTAGTTTTCCCTAAGGTAATACCAAAATGACAACAAATGACAAAAAAACGGTCATAATGTCGATATTAAAATACATTTGAGTAGCATTATCACAGCTTAATAGTTTAGAGAATCAGGGCCCTGGTTTTTGTTTACTAACAGTTACAGTTAGCAGAATATTCAGATAACAACGTACAAAATTAGTATAAGTACATAAATAAAAAAATATTGCCAATTGGTACATGCACATTTTTTTTTTTGTCCAAAATATTATTGAAATATCTCAGTACTTCACTACAATAATCTAGCAACACTGACACGCTCTGCGCTGAGCTAACTGTCCCTGTCCCTCCCTCCCGCCATCTCTTTCAACACATCGCGAATGTCTGCTCTCGCGCAACGACGCGTCGCGATTTGAAAATCACAAAAAACAAACAGTGTATTTCTTGGAAACCGCATAGTTTTATCAAAGTTTGTGGTCATAATCTCGTAGTGAAGTGTGTATTTGGATTGCGGTGTTGTTGAGAACTTAGTGTATTACAATTGAAGATACTTTTCGCATATTTTTGTTTGCTGCTTGCCATTCTGCCAGGTAAGTGGCTCAAAGGCCTTCTTCACTTTCTGCGTGTATGAATAGATAAATAGAGTCCGGTTGTGTTTTTTTTTTGGCTGAATAGTTTTGCTTTGGCCGAATGTTTTTTTTTTCTAAATTCTAAATAGCGGGAATTTAACAAAATGGAAAATTTCGGATTTCTATCAAAAATAAAATTACGTATTAAGCTAGGTTAGGTACTAATTTATTATTCAATTGAATGATAAATTGTACCGCGCGAGTTTTAAAATATAATTTTATAAAAGTAAACAAAATTGTACACAACATTTACAATCAACATAACTTATAAAAAGTATTTGGCTACATTAAAAGAATAATTTTAAACAAAAACTTTTAACAAAGAAATATCTCTGACACCATTTCTATTATTATACAAGCTAAATATGAATCATTTATATTCAATATTTTTGTGAATTGATAAGCTGTTATAAACAAAGTCATTTAAGTATTTAAATTATAAAATAAGTACATTTATTAGACTAAAATTCATTACTTACCTACATTAGGTACAACCTAATGTAAGTATTAAGACAAGAAAACTTATGATACTATGTTAGTTTAGTAATTGAAATCAAATGAAAATAATTTAATAACATAATCAATTTACAATAATATGGTGAGGCAGCTCTATTAAGTAATAGTTAATATACTTGTGTCAGAGTAATTAGTAAATAAATAAAAATAAAATATACCTACCTACATATTCAATTAAATGGTAGTCAATATGAATATCACATAGGTACATAAGTACTTAATTTAAAACTTTAATTCAGATAGCAACCTGGACTCACACTACTTATATCCAGTGTACCATAATTGTTGACGGCCAATCAGCCAAGGTTACATGTCTGCAAAACGACAAACATTTATTTGCTGAACAAGTCTCGGTAAAAAATGTATGTTTATCCGTTGTATTCACAGTACAAGATTTGCTTAGTTTGGGACTAGATGGCAATATGTGATGATTCTAGATATTTCTTACTAGCAGCGCCCCGCGGTTTCACCCGCGTAGTTCCCGTTCCCGTGGGAATTTCGGGATAAAAAGTATCCTATGTTCTTTCCCGGACCGTAAGCTACCTCTGTACCAAATTTCAAGTCAATCGGTTCAGTAGTTTGGCCGTGAAAAGGTAACAGACAGAGTTTCTTTCACATTTATAATATTAGTAAGAATTATTCCACACACCTATATTTGTTTATTATTTACAAATCAGTCTTAGCTAGGGCTTACGAATGAAGATTACTCATGAAAGATCTTCAATAAGCATCAGTTATATCCGAAATACACATCAAATTAACCGCCGTCTGAAAACCAGCGCTGTACTGAGATCTCGGTCTCAGTACAGCTAAAGCTGAAGACGGCTCCCATTGCTACATGTTTTTGTGTTTCTAGTTTTAAGTTTTTTTTTATTATGTTCTCTTATTAATGTAGCAATAAATGTTTTTTTTATTTTTTATTAATTTAAGCGAAGTCGAAGTCAAATAAAAGTTATCTGGCGATGGAAAAATCGGCCCTTAGTACACTTACTTATTACGTTGACATCAGTTTTTCTGCCCTAAAGTAAAATTTCGTTTTTTAAGTTTCGAAATTTAGGTCATACTCATTTCTAACACCATCCTTTCTAGTTAATTCACACATATCTTTCAAGACTCGTATATCTCATACAAAGCTCTCATAATATTCTCTTATCCATCCATTTCATCAAGATATTTTAAAACGTTAATCTGTCAATATCTTATCTTACTACAATAAGATAATACCAGGATAATGTTTAATATTGTCTTTAAATCCTTACTAATATTATAAATGCTAAAGTAACTCTGTTACCTTTTCACGGATCACGGCTAAACTACTGAACCGATTGACTTGTAATTTGGTACAGGGGTAGCTTATGGTCCCGTTTTTATTCTTTAGGTACGGATCCACTTAGTAATGTCCACCCATCACTATTATAACAATGCCAGACGTTGCTTATCTACTCACGCTATAGATAACTAGCTGTGCCCCGCGGTTTCACCCGCGTAGTTCCCGACCCCGTGGGAATTTCGGGATAAAACAACAGCCTATGTTCTTTTCCGGATCGTAAGCTACCCCTGTACAAAATTTCAAGTCAATCGGTTCAGTAGTTAGCCGTGAAAAGGTAACAGACAGACAGACAGACAGAGTTACTTTCGCATTTATAATATTGGTAGGGATAATAAACATGCCAGGCCCGGGCAGGGGGCCCAGTTATAGAGTTGGCAAGTCTCCACCCGCCACTTTGTACGTGTTTATAGCATTGTATCGGCGGGTGCCATAGTCCCCACAGTTCCCCAATATCCAGTCCATTAAACATCCCATTCCCATAACCCAGTCGTAGTTTTCCATAAATTTGCAATAGTCCCAGCAGAACCGGGGACTATCCTTGGATGCATTTTATAGTGTTATACAGGGATAGTCGCCGGATTGTGCATCCTTTACACAAGATTAAATATGTCAAAGGGCTTCCGTGTGTTGGCTTTGGCCCCATACTAGCCTTCCAAAAGACCGGGACTCCTTAATAGTCCCGTGAATGGAAAAAACATGAGCCAGAAACAATTGTACAAATTGCAACACTGATTGATGATAAAATGTCTGTCCAATGTCTATTTTCTGCGATTCCAACAACTTGTTGGTACTTGCTTCAATTATTTTTGTTATACTGACAATGATAGATTTATTATTTTTGGCACGTTCATTCGAATCCTGGCAGTATGAGTATAGTGGTACAGTCACAGTGGGAAAACCTTCGTCTGTTTTCAAAGTCCAAAATTGGTAAAAGTACCTCAATTAGACTTGGGATAATTTGTTCATAAAACTCTGGATTATAGGGTCTTAGTTCATAAACTTCTGGACTATATTCATAGATCTTAGAAAGTACTCTATAATCCGAAAAATTCTATCAGACACAGATATACTAATAGCACGGTCGTAATTCAGATGAAATATCGTACATTGACCTGTAGCTATCTATCTCTGTCGTACCTACGTAAATTATAATGCGTCCCGCTCGCCATTGCATCTGTGCGAGCGGGACGCATTATAATTTCCGCATGAGAATTACGACCGTGCTTTAGCATGCAAAATCCAACTGATAGTCCGACACTGCACAGTACCGTGTTTGTCTGTAGTAACATAACATAATCATTTACTCCATCATCTCATTACAGTAACTGAACCCTAAGTTCGAAACTTGTAATTAGGAATCAGAAACTACGCACACACTCATTCACACTCAGTAATCTACAAGGGGTTATAGGGATGTGTCTGTCCGTGGTAGTAGTCTATTCGCGCCGTTGTATGAAGCTTTCCTTCTGTTCCTTTTCTCTACTCATGGGACAGTGTCCTACAAAACGTTTGTGGGATGGGATAACCAAGGAAGGAGCTACTACACTCACCCACCTACAATTAGTACAGTATGTTGAAATTTCTCTTTTATGGTGAAGGAAAACATCATTCAGAAACCTGCTCACACCTGGGAAGAAATTCTAAGGTTGTGTGTGAAGTCGACCAACCCGCACTTGGCCAGCGTGGTTGACTAAAGCCTAATCACCCTAATTCAGGGTAGGCTCGAGCTGATGATGATGATGTTGAAATTTTTCCCAGTTTAAAAAAAACGAAAGAATATTTCCAAGAAGGCGGAAAAACTACTCCATTATAACACATTCCTTAAACATATATGTGTTATAAAATCTATGTTTATTAATGGATATTGTATGACAGCAATGGCGCTTGCGCATATGACGTCAAATGTATAATAACAGCACAGTTTATTGAAGAAATAACGAGGATAAATGGTGGAAATAGATACAAGTTTGCAAATGTAAAATTCTAGTTCTTAAATGGTACCTAGTTTGAGAGAACTAGGACTAATTAAAGACTTATTTTAAAACTAGCGACGTCTCTCGATTTCACCCGCGTGGATCCCGTTCCCGTGGGAATACAGGGATAAAATATAGCCTATGTTACTCAGGTTGAATGTAGCTTTCTAATGGTGAAAGAATTTTTGAAATCGGTTCAGTAGTTTCGGAGCCTACTGGGTACAAACAAACAAATATTTCCTCTTTATAATATTAGTAGACTAGCGGCGTAGTTCCCGCTCCCGTGAGAATTTGGGGATAAAATTATGTTAAAAACCTTCCTCTTGAATCACTCTATCTATTAAAAATTTAGTAAGTAAGTACTAAAAATAATAAGTATTTCACTTTTCAAAATTAAAATAAATCTGGTTTGCTGCGTAATGCACCATTTAACTTACAAAATTGATTTACATATTTTAAGTGTAATCAACGTATCACTACATAGTATAAAACAAAGTCGCTTTCTCTGTCCCTATGTCCCTATGTATGCTTAGATCTTTAAAACTACGCAACGGATTTTGATGCGGTTTGTTTTAATAGATAGAGGGATTCAGTGGGAAGGTTTTTAACATCATTTTTTCCCGGGAACGGGAACTACGCGACTGAAACCGCGGAGCGCCGCTAGTCTATAATAATTCATTTAGTATCATTGGTTAAAATGTATTGTACTGTCTGTAGTCTGTACCTATTGTACTTTTGTGTATAATGTGCGTTTCTTAGGTACCTAAATAAAATTATGAAAACAATATGACTCACTCATAATTCATAATTGCAAGAAAAATTCGAGTACGTAGGTAGTCTAATTGACACTTGCGAAGTAACGTTTTACAGAGCATGTTTTACTGGTTAGGTATCTATACAATAGTTTTTACGTGAAAGAGTAACAAACTTTCAAAAGTTCGCTTATACTTATAGTCACTAAATGTTTTGTTATTAATGTTTTTTTTTGTTGTTGTTATATTATTATTTTTGTCTCTATTTTATCTATTTTATGTCGTCCATTGTAGACTGTTTCTTTCTTTTTATATATATATTAATCTATTAGTGAAAACTTGTAATTAGCTTTCAGTGTACATATCAAGGGCATGTAATTTTATGTATCACTTTTTTTTGTTAACTGTAAGTTTTCCGAACTTCTTTTCCGAACCTTTATCCCATGTCTATTTGGGGTCGGTTTTCAGTTTTAACCAGATTTGGCGGAATGTCAGTATTTTACGTAAAGCGACTGCCATCAGACATTCACAACCCAGAGGACTATACGACATTCTTGTTTAAACTGAATGTTAGACTTTTGAGGGCTCTAACTACCCGTAACGACTGTCGATGATGTTAGTACGACAACCGGGACCGACGGCTTTACGTGCCCTCCGAAGCACGGAAACGCTCATGAAATAAGGTCATTTTTAGTAATGACCCATCACAGTCATGACGGTGCCAGACGTTGCTTAACCGCACGGATCACAAGTGATCCGCGGGTAGCACTGGGCCATGAGCGCTTCATTCCGAACATTAATAAATAAATAAAATAAATATGCCTTAGTGACTCAAAAGTTAAAAATTTTGATTGAATGAATGCTGTAATATTGTGTTGTTAGAGTCAGTCGCTCCCTAATTCCCCCAAGCCCTGCCGGGCTAGCATGACTTCGAAAACGCGATAGATATAGCGATTTATCGACATCAAACTGTCAAAATATGATAAAAATATTCGCCATATTTAATTATATCATATCGTAGCACCCCATAATTCATTTGGTCATGCTCGCGAAATCGATATTATATCGTGGTGTCGATATATTTTATCACGCAAAATCATGCTAGGGGGCTGGTACAGAGGGTGAGCGTCTGGGAGAGCCCCACATAACCACCGTGAGTCCTCCCGTTCTCGGCTCTCGGTGGTATGCAGCTCTATGCATTTTCACAGCGGACAAAAAGTCAGTCGCTCCACGTAATATACTCATATTGTACCAAATCTGAAAACTGACCCCAATTAGACATGGGATAAAGGATCGAAAAAAAGAAGTAGAATTTATCAAAACCTATTTATGAAATTAGCAGCGTTCCGCGGTTTTACCCGCGTAGTTTTCAATTTACCCCCCTTTTCTGTCCCTAGGGAGGAATTTCCAAAAATCCTTTCATGAAAGCTTACTCCCCCCAACAAACACACGTGCCAAATTTCAGCTATCTACGATCAGTAGTTTCGGCTGTGCGTTGTCTGTCAGTCAGTACATCACTCAGTAACTGAAGAGTTTTATCACTTCACTACATAGTACAAAACAAAGTCGCTTTCTCTTTCCCTATGTATTCTTAAATCTATAAAACTACCCAACGGATTTTGATGCGGTTTTCAGTAATAGATAGAGTAATTCAAGAGGAAGGTTTTTAGCATATTTGTATCCCCACATTCTCACGGGTAAAACCGCGGGCTAGTATACTTATACATATATATATAAATATATACACCCCTATTTTGAAAATATGGGACTTATTAAAATCAGAATATCTGTAGCAGTAACTGAATCCATATATCCATTAAAAATATCAAAAATGATAGTCGATTACTTATCTTTAAAAAATACCAAATAAATGTCGTATTACCAGACGGCACACTAGCTATCAAGTATTCTGTGACGGCTCGGGTCGATGACCGCGCTCAGCTGTGTATCGCAGCGTTCAGTGTAGAATAACAATAAAATTCGGCGGGATTTTGAAAATCTTTGACTTATCATAACTTTTTAAATAAAAGCAAAAGAAAAAAACAAACTTCACTATTATATTGTCACCCGTCGTTTACATTAACTGTGAGATAAGGTATCGCAATTTCAAAATAAGGGTGTATAATATAAATATATATAATATAGATATAGATTAATTTAATTAAGTAAGTATATAAATAAACAACATATCTAAACAAACGTGTTTATTTATTATTAATGTTTAACATCTAATAATTACAGTAGGTAATATCATTAATTATATTTTATCACCTACTCCATACCAACATCTGTTAGCAATTACGTCATAACATTACTTATGGAAGTAATTAAACTACTTCAGCCACCTGCAAGACTAAACAGTGCGGGTTCGATGTCCATCTGGGACAGATAGCAAAAAAACCGGCCAAGTGAGAGTCGGAATCGCGCACGAAGTGTTTCTTACCAAATACGACAAAAAAAAACGCGTTTTATGGGAGCCCCCTTAAATATTTATTTTGTTTTTAGTATTTGTTGTTATAGCGGCAATAGAAATACATCATCTGTGAATATTTCAACTGTCTAGCTATCACCGTTCTTGAGATAGAGCCTGGTGACGGACGGACAGCGAAGTCTCAGTAATAGGGTCCCGTTTTTACTCTGAGTACGGAGCCCCAAAAACAAGTATATCTAAAAAATATCAACACATTCTCAATACGAATACCTACTACACTTAGGGCCTATTTGGTGACCTTCAAGTAAAGTTACTCACCAAGTAAAGTTAGTGTTGTCTCTTTCTTACTTTATATCTAGTGACAAAGACAAAACTTGTGAGCTACGGAACTTTACTTGAAAATCGTGAAAATGGCCCTAATAAAATTACTATGCTGTACTTATAACATGAAATAAAACTATGTAAGTACTTGAATGTAGACATTAACCTTTCAAATGAATCACTCTTTCCATTGAAGAAAACCGCATCAAAATCCGTTGCGTAGTTTAAAAGATCTAAGCGTACATAGGGACAGACAGCGGGAAGCGATTTTGTCTATGTAAGAAGTAAGAATCTGTCATAGAGATTTTTTGTTTTCTTTATAATTATTACTTACTTTTTTTAAAGTTAATCAATTTTGTTGCTCACCATACTTCCTCAAAATAATTATGTGTTACGTAAATTAATGAACATCAAAAACTATTAATAATACAGGAAAATAATTAAATTATTAACAAATATCTTCAAAATTACAGGACAATAAAGTTGTTATTGTAAGCCATTTTGCGATTCCTGATTCCTAATTCGAAAAAGATAAACTATCAATTCTTCTTTTCCTGTCAATGACGTAACATGGCCGCCATCTTGTAATACTTAGTTTATAAATGGATTATAATGTACAGTGGACCCCCGGTAGTCCGACAAACATTTTGCAGGGCAGTGTCGAACTATCGAATTCGTCGGATTATAGAGTACTGCCTAAGACCCCCTATAGTCCGGTTTTTTTTACAAAAGAGTACCTTGTAATCCGACAAATTACAGATCCAATGATAAGATTCTTTATACATACATATTATATGTACATATATGTACTCTGAAATACTAATTATACTTTATTATGTATGTCAAATTTAGTAAATTAAACAACAATAGAGAGCTTACGTTTTATTATAAAATTAACGTCATGAATGCTATAGAACTTACAAAAAATATGTAAAAATATACCTATGCGTCGAGCACAATAGTGATGGTGCGTACAAGTTGTAACTTGTTCAATCATGCTTAGCGAATACGTATTGAATAATAAATAATAGACCATGTCGGATTACAGGGGGCGCCGGATTAAACAGGGGCCGGACTACCGGGGGTCCACTGTATTCGCTTTTGAGTATAAGTATCTGTATATCGACGATTTTTGAATAATAATCAGTTCTTTATCCTTATGTATCTTGAAGGCTACTTTTTTACTTTAACTATATTTTATAGAATCAACTAGCTGCGCCCCGCGGTTTCACACGCGTAGTTCCCGTTCCCGTGGGAATTTCGGGATGAAAAATGTTGCCCGATTCTCAGACCTACTGAATATGCTCACAAAATTTCATGAGAATCGGTCAAGCCGTTTCGGAGGAGTATGGCAACGAAAACTGTGACACGAGAATTTTATATATTAGATATCCCAGTTGGAACCCGTCCTGTCTCAACATAGGAAGTACATGCTACGGCCACACTATCGCGATAACGCGAACATTTGCGTTGTCGCGACACGTCTGGCCAAAGAATTCGTCCTATCGCGAATCAGTTCCGCGACCTCGAATGCCCTTAAACCATTGACATAATGCCTTCAACTCGCTGTCGGTCAATTGGCGCACAATCAAATGATTTTGTCGCGACAGTTTCGCACGACAGTGTGGCCGTAGGGTCACTGAATATTGGAGTCAAGTAGTAGTAAGAAGGAATGCGTGTAGAATGGGGAGAGAGAGGGACAAAGCAGAGACCAATCCTTTTCTTTATGAGCCACAATATTTCCTGTGCCGGCGGCCAAAGTTGGAAGCTCCTATTGTCATTGTGACTCTAATGTCATTTGGATACATTTTCAATAAACTGACAACCAAAAGATGCGATTACAGCGACGCTGTAACCGGCACAGAAAACTTGGTAACTCTATACACCACTCAGTCGTTACGTATAGACATTTTACAACAAGCAAAGCCATTTTTCCATCGTTATAAATCTTAAAAACAATCAATAATAAATTAGGAAATCAATTAAATAAACGAAATAGGTTTTGATGAGTAGATAATTTAAAATTGCTACCCGATTTACTTATAAACGCTCATAACCTAGTAAATACTAATCGCATACAATTGTTGATTAAGAATTGTATAGCCAATTAGCCATCCATTACATAAGTATATACCTAGCTATTCATTTAATTAGCGTGTCTATGCTTCGGAGGGCACATTAACCAATATCATTATTCAATGATATTGCCATACGTAAGTTTGCGGGTTCGATTCCCGTGCGGGGTGAATACTTGTGTGAACCACAAATGTTTGTCTCGGTCTGAGTGTGTGTGTCAGTGTGTGCGTAGTTCCTGATACCCTAGATACAAGTTACGGACTTAGTTAGGGGTCAGTTACTGTAATGAGATGATGTAGTAAATGCTTATGTTATGTTATTAAAAAATCATTCTTAAATATATTTAAACAAAAATCTTGCAAGCCTTTGCCAAGTTATGCTTTTTTTTAAATAAAATAGAGCCAAATGTCGTTGACACCAAACGTCATCGAAACGTGTTCACACATTGTGAAAGTATTGCAAACCACATCGCATAGTGATTGGAAACCCCCACTTGATTTGATACACTTTTCGTTCCTTGGAGCAGTAACGTTCATTCACTCGTGACGTAATAACATAACATTATCATTCACTACATCATCTCATTACAGTAACTGACCCTAAGTACGTAACTTGTATCTAGGGTATCAGAAACTACGCACACACTCATTCACACACCCAGACTGAGACAAACATTTGTGGTTCACACAAATATTCACCCCACACGGGAATCGTTCGGAAACCTTACGGATGGCAGTCCGGCATGGTGACCACTCTGCCATCGAGGTCGTCAAAATTATTATTATGTCTGTGGTGATGTGTGTTGCCATGCGGTGGAGTTTATTTAGCTTCGAAAGTAGGGCAACATTAAAATATTCAAATTTTATTTCTTTGATTTTCGCAAACACTAAAATAAAACGGTTTTTTCATATAAATACAGATTTAAGCTTTAAGAAGATTAAAAATATATTATTACTACCTGTGCCCCGCCGTTTTACCCGCGTGGAACGTTATCCCGTAAGAATTTTGGGATAAAAAGTATCCTATGTGTTATTCCTAGGGATAAGGAACATCTGTACCAAATTTCATTAAAATCCATTCGGTAGTTTTTGCGTGAAAGAGGAACAAACATCCATACATCCATACATCCACACATACAAACATTCGGCTTTATAATATTAGTAGGATATTAATAGGATTCAAGCATTTTATTTTATTCTCAAGATTTTATTTCCATTGTTTTCATTTTAATCTAACGTGATATTTTATGTTATATTTTAATTTTTCGCATGTTGTGGCACCTAAAGAAAGTGCATTTAATTTTTAATTTAGTTATTTAAGTTTTTACTTATAAGATCTAATGTAATTTTCACTGGTCGTCCTAAATAAATAATAAATAATATTGAGAGCGTCGGTGGCGCAGGGGTTAAGGCCGTTGACTTCCGATTGGAGGGAGCCTGGTACTAATCCCGCCACGTACCAATGTGTTTTAAATTTTCGAATACATTAGTACGTTAATTTTGACGCTCTTACGGTGAAGGAAAACATCGTGAGGAAACCTGCACACACCTGGGAAGAAATTCTAAGGTTGTGTGTGAAGGTGACCAACCCGCACTTGGCCAGCGTGGTTGACTAAGGCCTAATTACCCTAATTCAGGGTAATCATCTCATAAATAATACCTTATCATTTAAAACTATATCTATTCGGCAGTTATCGCGGCCATATTGTATTTCGAATGACGTCATATCACCTTGCATTGACATGCAAACTCATCGTGTACTTATGTAAAATTTTATCTCAATCGGTAGAGTACTACTTTATATATTTACTAGCGTCTCACGGTTTCACCCTCGTGGTTCCTATTCCCGTTGGAATACGGGGATAAAATATAGCCTATGTTACTCAGGGTGAATGTAGCTTTCTAATGAAAAAAGAATTATTAAAATCGGTCCAGTACTTTTTGAGTTTATTCGTTACATACAAATATACAAATCTTTCCTCTTTATAATATTGGTGTAGATTTAAAAGTCAGTTGCAATATGAGACCTAAAACATATAACTTACTACCTGTGCTCTGCGGTTTTACCCGCATAGTTCCTTATTTCGTGCGAATTTCATATAGGGATAAAACATAGCCCATGTCCTTCCCCGGACTATAAGCTACCCCTGTACCAAATTTCAAGTCAATCGGTTCAGTAGTTTAGCCATGAAAAGGTAACAGACAGAGTTACTTTCGCATTTATAATATTAGTAAGGATTTGCCGGTCTCTAATAGCAAGTTTAACTAAATTGTTATAAAAAACAATAATAAAATGACTTTAATGAAAACCTAGTTCTACGCTTCGTTTTACGTTGAAGACTGTGCATCGGAACTGCACCTCTCAATTCCCCCATCTCCGTTCTACCATCGAACGAGCTGGGAAACAGATAAGCGTCACTCATATATGGACCTGGGCAATGGTCTGCGGACGGCGAGTCGGTAACGCAGACTAGCCGATCCTTCCACCACGACTCAACGGCAAATAACTTGCCGTGCGTGTCCCTACACCTGCACACGCGAGGACCTTTACAAGGCCACTGATCTTGCCATATCGGTGGCCGAGTTCTGGTCCTCTAAAATATGAGTCGACACGCATAGAAGAAGACATGGTAGATGTTCCACGAGCTCGCACGAAGCGTTTCGCGTTCACTTTCATCATGCTAACAGCGAGAGTGTGGACTCCTTGCCAGCTTCTCTGTTCCCTGAAACATACAATCTGGGTCTTTTTAAGTCGCGTGAATAGGTACCTTCTATGCGAGCACGCTCCATCTTAGGGTGTATCATCGCTTTCCATCAGGCGAGTTACACTCAAGTGCAAACTAATTTTCGGTAAAAAAACCTGCGTTTTAATTTTTAACCCCCGACGCAAAAAGAGGGGTGTTATAAGTTTGACGTGTCTGTGTGTGTGTATCTGTCTGTCTGTGGCATCATAGCTCCCAAACGGATGAACCGATTTCAGTTTAGGTTGTATTAAAGGGGACTTACGTGCGAGTGTTCTTAGACATGTCTGATGAAAATCGGTTGACCCGTTTAAAAGTTATGGGGGTTTGAAAGTAATTGTGTTGGGGGTTTTTTAAATTTTTAATTAGCAAATGCCTACGTTACTTATAATAACTATCTGGATGATAAACAGCGCAATCGGTTCACGTGGTTTAAGCTGTGCGTTGATATATAAGTTAGTTATCTCATAAATAAATAAAATATAACGTGTGGCACTCGGGGACTGCCGCGGTAAAGCTATTGCATAGCAATTTTATCAACTAATTGTTTTTTTTATTTTTGTATTGCAATTCTAACCTTAGAAATTTTGATTCGTACTTGGGACTTCATACAATAAAAACTTTGTCTAAATTACTATAAAAACTTTTTGGAAAAACAAAAAAAAGATTTCGATAAATAAATAATAAAAACGTGAGGTTTTTTTTCGTTACGGAATTTCTGGATTCGGTCCCGCGCTCAAGGCCCTCGATAGAAGCTATGCAATAGCTTAAAAATATGAAAATCTATATTCGTAGTAACAAAAACGATAAAAAAGTATAAAAATCTATATTCCTAGAAGCCAAGATTAAAAAAAAAACTTGTTTACGGTAAAAATTACATTCAATTCGCGCCTAAAAATAAAATACATGAACACGCCTCGCATGCGTGATCCTTTGTCCTTGTCTATACTATAAAGTTAGAAAGAGATGCATAGTATGATATGCAGTCTTTGTATATTTTTAAAATGCAAATTTTAGTCTGACAATAGAATTTGGTTTAACTAAGCTCTTTATAAACTTAAAATAACATAACATAATCATTCACTCCATCATCTCATTACAGTAACTGACCCTTAAGTTCTTAACTTGTATTTAAGGTATCAGAAACTACGCCCACACTCATTCATATATTATAGCAGTCTCAAAGGATTTAAATTAAAAAGGAAAACTGCTGACTTACGAGTAAACATACATAAACATAATTACATAAGTTCCATACAAACATTTATTAAGTACTAACATTCTTTTTTTTATAGCTTGACTTTGCTTTTAGCCAATGACACTAAACCGTTCAATTCAACAAAAACTCTTCAGCTTTATTAAATTATCATTTACTAGTAGCTCCCCGCGGTTTCACCCGCGTAGTTCCCGTTCCCGTGGGATTACGGGGATAAAATATAGCCTATGTCACGCACTGATAAATTAGCTTTCCATTAGTGAAAGAATTTTTGAAATCTGTCCAGTAGTTTCGGAGCCTATTCATTACAAACAAACAAATCTTTCCTCTTTATAATATTTGTATAGACAAATTCACTCACATAAGTCCTGTGAGAATTTTGGGATAAAAAGTAAAAGGTACTTATATTTTATTCCCGTTTAGTGTTTAGTATACTTAAGTAATTTGTTTTACATAAATTATTATACTTGGGGCCTATTTCACCATCTTCAAGTAAGGTAGTAGAGTATCGACCTGTAAGGTCCCACAGCATACCAAAAACTTAATACAGTAAGAAGATATATATTTAGTCCTTAAAACAAACTTAAAACATTGTTTATCTATTCAACAAACCTGTTTTTTTGCTACTAAACACATCGCGTGTGGGAAATTTGAGATTGCAAAACTCAAGTGGATGTCCTTGGCTATATAATAAATAATAAGGCAGTGTGTTAGTATTCAAGTGATACATCAATCATTTTACACACGTATATTGATGTAATTGCTTGTTATTTAATAGATACTATCATTACTACATAGTCGCTTCCCGCTGTCCGTCCCTATGTATGCTTAGATCTTTAAAACTACGCAACGGATTTTGATGCGGTTTATTTTAATAGATAGAGTGATTCAAGAGGAAGGTATTTAGTATAATTTTATCCCCGCATTCTTACTAGAGCGGGAACTACGCAGGTGAAACCACCGGGCGCTGCTAGAAGTAGATACATAAAGTATCTATAAATCTGTGTATTTATGTTTTTGCTATATGTGTTTCCCCGCGTGAACTTCGCTAAAAATTGTTTATTGTTTTGTCGATTGGTCTAAGAATAGATCGTAAACTATATTTTATATCAAGAGTACTCCAAAATATCATATAATAAAACGGTCAGCTAGTTTTTTATTAGTAACTATAGCTATACCAGTAAATTCAGATATATTATACCACAAGCTGTGCCTTGCGTTCTTTTTATCTTCTACTAGCTTCTGCCCCGCGACTTCGTGCGCGAAGAATAGTTATTTTGGGCTAACGCTAAATATCGATGTAATAAAATAACTTTAATCAATATGTAGGTCAGGCAGTCGAGATTAAAATTAAACAATAAACACGCCTATATTATTCGTTATCAATACATAATGTAGTATAAAACGAAGTCACTTTCTCTGTCCTGATGTCCCTATGTATGCTTAGATCTTTGAAACTACGCAACGGATTTTGATGCGGTTTATTTTAATAGATAGAGTGATTTAGTGGGAAGGTTTTTAGCATAATTTTATCCCCATATTCCTACCGGAACGGGAACTACGCGGGTGAAACCGCGGGGCGCCGCTAGTGACATATAAATTAGGTAAACTTTAATATTTTATGTGCCTACATAATTAAAATACCCCTATTAGATATGATTCAGGACAGGCCCTAGCCCCTCCTTAGGTAGCTGATGCTGACCCCCTAATATCACTTCCACGCCACTACCTCTTCCACCCCACTCCCCTTCCACACTAATACATCTTCCACACCGCTCCCACTTCCACATCACTCATCATTACTTATTTCTGGTCTTGTACCCTCGGTAGGGAGATCAATGAACTGGTAATGATGATTTAAAACACATTGGTACGTGGTGGGTTTCGAACCAGGCACCTTCCGATCGAAAGTCAAAGGCCTTAACCCCTACGCCACCGACGCTCTACATCTCACCGTCCTACATCCACACTAATCCCATTTCCACTCCACTTCCACGCCACTACCCCTTCTACCCTTCTACCACTTCCATCCCATTTTTTCATCTTTTCTTCGGAAGAGTCGGCGTTTCATTACACAATACATATTCAGTAGAACGCCGATTATCTGAATTAATTGGGACCGGGGTCCATTCAGATAATCGAAAATTCGGATTATCGCACATAGACTGCACATAGCTGGACTCGCGCACGAAGGGTTCCACCAAAAATGACAAAAAAACACGTTTGTTGTATTGTGAAGCCCCGCTTAAATATTTATTTTATTTTATGTATTTTTTCCTATAGCGGCAATAGAATAGAAATACATCATCTGTGAAAATTTCAAGTGTAGCTTTAGCTTTCACCGTTCTTGACCTTGAATATGCATCATTCTTTCATATCATACGTCCAATGTCCATGGTTCTTGAGATAGTCTGGTGACAGACGGACGGTCGGACAGCGAAGTCTCAGTAATATGGTTCCGTTTTTACCCTTTGGGTACGGAACTCTAAAAACGATGTCACACGTAGAATAAACTATAATAAGTTTAACAAACACAGTTCTACAATATCTATAGCTCACTTAAACATCTCGATCCAGAGTAAGTTATTTTATTTATTTTATATTTAAGTGGCAATCCCAGCGGGCCTTAACGAAAATCCCTACTATTATAATAAATGCGAAAGTAACTATGTCTGTTTGTCTGTCTCTTACCTTTTCACGGCTTAACTACTGAAATAATTGACTTGAAATTTGGTACAGGGGTAGATTAAGGTCCGAGAAAGAACATAGGCTACTTTTTATCCCAAAATTCCCACGGGATCGGGAACTACGCGGGTGACACCGCGGGGCACAGCTAGTACAAAATATAATAAATCACAACAATTAATAGACGTAAGTACATTACATAGTAACTTAGGACCGATTCGGATAATTGGCGATTCGGTTAATCGGCGTTCTACTATATTGGAAAGTGTTTTAGATTCTGTGAAAAATTCTGGAAAGATTTTGGATTGCAATTAAGCAAATCTATGTATCTATAATAAGTGGGTGATTTAGTTATAAAAAAACCCTGCTCGACTTTACTAATTTCATATCACAAAGCTAAAATCGATAAATCGCACATGAATAATAATTTTCGTATAGTAATATTTTAGATCGAAAGTGTCTGAAGATATGATAAGCAGAAATCAAATTATGAGTAAAATATCTAATTAGGGCGAGCAATGCGAAGCCCTTGTAACGCAACAATTTGGTACATTTTATGAAAAAACTACTTCACCTACAGATTTGATATTTGAAATAGTTATTTAAATTAATGTCTAGATTTATAATGCGGGGTGAAGAATAAATATCTATTAATAAGTAAAAATACGGTATTTTTTTATTTAAGTACTTATAGTTTTGATACGCTGCCTCATTTTCCGTCAAATTATTTTAGGCCGCCATTTTGTCATTCAGCTGTCAAATTACAAATTGAAACACATGTCAAAGGAGTATTGATATCAATTTCGACGCAAATCAACCCCAAAATAACTTTTTACCCCTTTTTAATCATGTTAGGTGATGATTTTAAGAAAAATGAGTATCACATATTTAATTAATATTTTTGAAGAACATTTATGCCAAGTTTGAACTTAATCAGACCACGGAATCACGTTGTCCCATACAAACTTTGCAACCCCTTTTCACCCCTTTAGAGGATGAATTTTCAAAAATCCCTTCTTATCGGACGCCTACGTAATACAAATAACACACCCTCCAAGTTTCAGGTCTCTACGATCAGCGGTTTAGGCTGTGCGTTGATTCATCAGTCATTCAGGACAAAGCCTTTTATATAATGATATAGATAATATAAAAATGAATCGCAAAATGTGTTGGTAAGCGCATAACTCAACAACGCCTGGACCAATTTCGCTAATTCTTTTTTTGTTATGTTTGGTATTGTCAGGAGAAGGTTTTTATGTAAAAAAAAACAGGAAAATTAATGGGAAAATTAAACCCGTGCGAAGCCGGGGCGGACCGCTAGTTATTATTAAAATTATCTCGATGGCAGAGTGGTCACCATGCCGGACTGCCATCCGTAAGGTTACGGGTCCAATTCCCATGCGGGGTGAATATTTGTGTGAACCACAAATGTTTGTCTCGGTGTGGGTGTGTGTGAATGAGTGTGTGCGTAGTTTCTGATACCCTAGATACAAGTTACGGACTTAGTTAGGGGTCAGTTACTGTAATGAGATGATGGAGTGAATGATTATGTTATGTTATCTATTTTAAAATTTTCGTGTTTGTAATCAACATACGAGTACATAGGTAATTAAAGTCATCGGAAACAGCTTAATCGATTTCTATTAAATTTTTGTGTATAGTCGGAAAATTGTTCGTAACTTTCGCGTTTATGATATTTGCAGGAAACTAACATGCTTGTTACTAGCTGTGCCCCGCGGTTTTATCCGAGTGGAACCTTATCCCGTGGGAATTTTGGGATAAAAAGTTTGTTATACCTAGGTATGAAGAACATCTGTACCAAATTTCATTAAAATCCTTTCAGTAGTTTTTGCGTGAAAGAGGAACAAACATCCATACATCTAAACATCCCTCACAAACATTCGGCTTTATAATATTAGTAGGATAAAATTACTTTACTTCCGATGACATCATTGCAAATATTAATAATTTTATCTGTTTGCTAGATAAGATTACAATGCTTGTCAGGCGAGATTTATGCGTAGGTGCAATGCATACAAGTTAAAAAGTATTTGCAAAAAAACATTAAATTAAAAAAACCCCCAACACAATTACTTTCAAACCCTCATAACTTTTAATCGGGTCAACCGATTTTCATCAAACATGTCTAAGAACACTCGCACGTAAGTCCCCTTTAATACAAAAGTTTGTGTCACATTGTGACTCCAATGTCATTTGGATACATTTTCATTAAACTGACAACCAAAAGATGCGATTACAGCGACGCCGTCACCGGCACAGAGAAGACTGTGGCACTATATGTAATGTCCAATGTAATTGTTCAAGTTTTCTTTTATTTCGATTTCCACTGTTTTTAACCCCCGACGCAAAAAAGAGGTGTTATAAGTTTGACGTGTCTGTGTGTGTGTGTGTGTGTATCTGTCTGTCTGTGGCATCATAGCTCCCGAACGGATGAACCGATTTCAATTTAGTTTTTTTTGTATTAAAGAGGACTTACGTGCAAGTGTTCGTAGACATGTTTGATGAAAATCGGTTGACCCGTTTAAAAGTTATGGGGGTTTGAAAGTAATTGTGGTGGGGTTTTTTATAAACTAAATGTTAATCTTTTGAGACCTCTTAGTGCTTTACTTTGGCTGCTAATACCTAATTAAATCATGAGAAAATCGACTTTACCTATAAGTAGCGAGGAAAAATACAAATATTAAGTACTTATATATAAAATTATGATACTTTGGTATCATTTAATCAAGTATTACGTAAGTAATTACAAATATTAAGGAAATAATAAAGGTTATTAATAATTAACAAAATAAATAAAGACATTACATTTGCCGCCATATTTGTAACTAGCAGCGCCCCGCGGTTTCACCCGCGTAGTTCTCGTTCCCGTGGGAATTTCGGGATAAAAAGTGCTATGTCCTTTCCCGGACCAAGCTACCCCTGTACCAAATTTCAAGTCAATCGGCTCAGTAGTTTGCCGTGAAAAGGTAACAGACAGACAGAGTTACTTTCGCATTTATAAATATTAAGTAGTTAGGATTAGTTAGGATGTGACTAATTTATTATGTAAGGGGCACAATCTTTTCTGTGGCGGTGACAGCGTCGTTGCTGTAATCTTATCTTTTGGTTGTCAGTTTATTGAAAATGTATCCAAATGACATTAGAGTCACAATGACAATAGAAGCTTCCAATTATGGCCGCCGGCACAGAAAAGATTGTGGCACATATAGAAAAAGTGTCCGTCAAGAAGCGACCAATTAAGATGGCGCCACCCGTAGCAAATTATGTAATGTCAAAGAACTTGACGACTGTTTCCAACGGCTATATTCGTATCCGTTTTTTGCATAAATCCACAGACTATTGCACTCGTACAAAGTCGAAGCAGGTCCCTAGTATTGACTAGTCACAGTAATATTATAAAGACAAAAGTTTGTGAGTGAGTGTCTATGTTTTTTACTTCTTCACGTCTAAACCGCTCGAGCGATTTATATGAAATTAAGTACAGGTGATCCTTATAATTAGGAATAACACATAACATATTTTTGTCCCGAAATTCCCACGGAACTGGGATTTACGCGGATGACACGCGGTGTCACAGCTAGTTTAATATAAAATTGAAGACACATAAGCACAGATAACAAATACAGTTCCACAAACCCATAACAGTACTAGATTAAAACTTTTTGTTTTTTCAAATTTGGAACTAATACTGTTATGGGGATGGGAGATAAATTTCTCTTGCGCGATTCACTACTCTTCAGTTTAGAATTAGTTCCTATAGTAGCGGATAGATGTCGCTACGTCATCTTTAGTATTTAGTATGTGGCGTGTAGATGTCGCCACACTGTCAATGTCATCCTACTAATATTATAAATTCGGCTTTATTAATTGTTTGTGAGTGAGGATGTTTAGATGTGTGGATGTTTGTTCCTCTTTCACGCAAAAACTACAGAATGGATTTTAATGAAATTTGGTACAGATGTTCCTCATACGTTAAGTTACGATAAGTTTGTTGTGGCAGTACACAGTAAAAACTCCATATTGACATTTCTTATCTATAGCATGATAATAAGGTCACAGATTATAAACCATATTCGCAGTAAACAATTTTAGCATTTTTTTTTTCACGATAACTTTAATTTTAGTGGTAAATAAGATATTTTTTTGTATTAAAAATTATAATCAGAGCGCAAGACAGGGCAGGTCAGAAATTATCAAATAAGATAATATTTTAACGCATTATACTTATTATTATTTAGAAATATTTTTTCCGCCAGTAACTTCTTTTGCGTCGCAACTAATTCACGAAGAATTCACGTTTATTTGTTTAAAATGAAGTATTATTTTCATTTGTTTTTCTGCCGGGTCAGAAAAGCGTATAAGGGCTTCCGTCAGACCCGCAAAACACAGGGCGATACGACATTTTTGGTTATACCAAATACACGTAATCAATATTTTTTGAAGGCTCTAACTACCCGTACGTAACTATTGAGTCACAATCTTCTCTGTGCCGGTGACAGCGTCGCTGTAATCGCATCTTTTGGTTGTCAGTTTATTGAAAATGTATCCAAATGACATTAGAATCAAGATGATGATGATAGGAGGTTCCAATTTTGGCCGCCGGCACAGGAAAGATGATTTTAGTACGACGAAACCAAAAATTAATATTGTTTTTTTTTTTGTTTCAGAATGTACTCATAGAAAAAAAAAGATGGGCAGCTCAAAAGTATCTAATCCAAAACCGACAATGGAAAGCAAAACATCGCAAGCTCTATCGATCCTAAAATCGTTATTCCGCCCGAAAAAGAAAGATAAATCGAAAGAAAAACTAACAGAGACACCAAAAACCGAAAAATCGAAACTCGAAAATGAATCAGAAAAACAAACGAAAATCGAAATTAAAAACGAAAACGCAGTCGACGCTGTTCTAGACACGTTTAAAAAGTTAAATTTGGAATCTAAGAAGAAGACCGAAACCTTTCAATTGGAAAAAGAAAAAAGCAAAGCGACCAAGGAGGATGAATTTCAACATTTTACCGTTAAAAAAGTTGAGGATGAAAGAGTACGAATAGGTCGTATAGATTCAGATACCTCCGCAGACAGCGGCTTTCTAGATAGCAAAGATCAAATTGATGTCTTGGAATCACTATCAGCATTGAAAATAGACGATGAAAAGAAGAAAAAAACAACCACAGTTGTTGTTTCAAGAGGACCTGTCAAGCAGAAAGGAAGAAATCATGAGCTAAGTCATCCATACGCAACTGGACAAGATTTACAAGCAAGACAAGTAAGTTCTTAAATTTCACTAAACTAGTTAAGTATGCCTCGTGGTTTAACTCGCGTTAACTCCTCTTCTTTTGGTGGTAGCGTGATGTTATATAGTGAACTAGCTGTGCCCGGCGGTTTTACTCACATAGTTCCCGATCCCGCGGGAATTTCGAAGTTAAACATAGTCTATGTCCTTCCCCGGACCATAAGCTACCCCTGTACTAAATTTCAAGTCAATCGGTTCAGTAGTTTAGCCGTGAAATGGTAACAGACAGACAGAGTTACTTTCGCATTTATAATATTAGTAAGGATGTATCCAAACAACATTAGAGTCAAAATGACAATAGGAGCTTCCAACTTTGACCGCCGGCACAGAAATGACTGTGACTCAATATGGATTAGGATTGATTGAATATTGATATTGGGCGTAAGATGAATTTTTGGTAAAATCTCCTTTGCATTTTTCTGTTTAAGAGCACACATATCTATAGTAACAATAATATCTATCTATAGCACAACAAAAAACAAATTTTATTATACCTATTTTACTAAGAAATTCACTGACGTAATAAGAATTTAAACATAGTAGCGAAATATATTTGGCTCCAAATGTTTATAACTCAACTAGCGGCGCACCGCGGTTTCACACGCGTAGTTCCCGTTCCCGTGAGAATGTGGGGATAAAATTATGCTAAAAACCTTCCTCTTGAATCACTCTATCTATTAAAAAAAACCGCTTCTAAATCCGTTGCGTAGTTTTAATGATTTAAGCATACATAGGGACAGAGAAAGCGACTTTGTTATGTACTATGTAGTGATATGGAATAATGCCAAGTATTTTATTACCTAGAGGAATAAATGTTTCAATTACTGTATTTATTATCAGCCAACAAGTTGTTAGTTTATCTGTATTTTGGACTTAACACGGCTTCGAGATAAACCATTTTACAAATGCCCTCTCCATTTCGCCTATGCCTATCACTACATAGTACATAACAAAGTCGCTTTCTCTGTCCCTATGTATGCTTAGATCTTTAAAACTACGCAACGGATTTTGATGCGGTTTGGTTTAATAGATAGAGTGATTCAGTGGGAAGGTTTTTAGCATAATTTTATCCCCATATTCCTACGGGAACGGGAACTACGCGGGTGAAACCGCGGGGCGCCGCTATTAATATATATGTATTGTAACTCCAATACATACATAAACAGGCTATTTCTTTTTGGTGGCCCAGTCACAGGAGAGACAAAAAAGGGAACGCGGGTTTAATTTTAAATACATAGTACATTATGGTACGAGTATGAAAAATTAGTTATTACCGCTGAGGCGCTACTGAGGAATGAGTCCTCAGGAAGTTTGTGTGTGTGTGAGTGTGTGTGCGAGTGAGTGTGTGTGTATGTGTGTGTGTGTGAGTGTGTGTGTATGTGAGTGTGTGTGTTTAATTTTGATTTAAAAAATATACAAACCACTGTAATGTTAAGAGAAAAGTCTGGCCTCATCTCTAGTATTGTATGAACGATTTGTAACTCCAAGAATCCTTAATGGAAGGAAATTCCATGTTACAAAAGACACCTTTTGACTTTTCCTGATTCACTATCTAGGTATATATTTAATACATACGTTACGAAACTATAACATATAGGATTATTCTGTTTCGCACATTTAGTTGCTCTAAATATAAAAATGAAACCCGTTTTCCTTGGTCACGGCATCACGCGTGAATGGCTGGACCGATTTCACTAATTCTTTTTTTGTTGTATTTGTTATTATTAGGAGAAGGTTCTTATGTAAAAAAAACTGGAAAATCAACGGGAAAATTGGACCGTTTGATTTTTTTTTCAAAAACATCTGGTTCGATGCCTGGCTAGGGTGTTGCAAAATCTAATGCAGTTTTAGTTTTTATCAAATCGGCCTCGCTCTTTTTAGCATTTTTGGTATTCTTATACTTACGTAGTTTTGGATTTCATTAACCACGATCGGAAAATTCATCCTGTTAAAATTAAAGATTGCTCATTCGGTTAAACACGCTACTGGTACGAATTAAAAAAAACTGAAAAGCCAGATTATCGAAGAAGTTTTTTACTAATTAATAAATAGTATTCATATATTTTTCATATTATTCATTATTTATTTATTTACTCAATTTGTATTAAGTACTACTTATAAGTAGTTATGTATACATAATGTTTATTTATTTATTAAGGACGTCAGTGAAAATTACATTAATCTTAAAACTATTGAAATACACAAAATACAAATCTAAATGCAAATTAATAACTAAATATAATCTAATTATAAATAAATTGTTTTATTTCTTTAATTTACAGATATACGAAGTAAACCAACATGGCTTATGTGGGGGTCAAGTGGTCGTCAATCCCCCTAAAAACAAACAGACAGATGAACTTTCAAACAATTTCGATACACAAATAAACTCAGAAAGTGAATGGGCCTTAGTCCTGGACTACATCAAAAAAGATACGAACAAACCAGACTATAGTCTGCCAGACTTTAATACGCCAGACACTGATTACAACTTATATAACAACAACGCATCTCAATTGCCAGACACATTCGAGAAATTCACTTCTACTTTCCTAAATACAGATTCCAATTCGTACAATGATAACGCGTTTCACATGCCAGAAAGTTTCTGTAACGATTTAGCCACAACTTTACTAAATGATTCTACTGCACTCAGCAACAATACTGACAATGTGTCACAATTGCCAGACACTTTTGACACTGAATATCAGAACATCGACTCAAATTCGAACACTGATAACAACGTATTTCAAATGCCAGACATACTTCATCACATACCAAATTTCCCGACACCGCCTAGCTCTTTCGGGTCACCTATGTCTGACCAGCTATACTTGAGCCAGACAAGTCCTGACTATACAAGATCGCCAGGCATTTGCTCAATATCAAGCGAGCTGGAAAAATACCAGGAAATAAATCAGCTTGATGAGCTGACTGAAGAAAAAGAGAAAGTGGCAAGAAGCAGTGTTAGTTCCAACTATTCTATGACTATGAAAAACTTTAAAGATCTCCAGAAAGATATTTTAAACGGATTCTCCAAGAAAGAGTGCTGTAACATCAAAAGGAAAAGTTGCAAAGAAATATTTGAAGAGCATCTCAAACAATTGGACGTGGTTGAGCGAAAAAACTTGTGTCTGAATGTATCCAAGCTAAATATCAATTCAGCTTATGGGTAAGTAGTATTTTACTTCAATTTTGTAAGCCCAATTTTGTATTACAACCTGTACAACACTGCACTGCGCTCGTCACACAGAGACATCACTCGTTAACTTTCACATGTATGGGGCCTAAGTCTGTTAACTATAAAACTGTGATAATGCTACTTAAATAATCATTCACTACATCATCATCTCATTATAGTAACTGACCCCTAACTAAGTTCGAAACTTGTATCTAGGGTATCAGAAACTACGCACACACTCATTCACACACACACCCAGACCGAGACAAACATTTGTGGTTCACACAAATATTCACCCCGCACGGGAATCGAACCCGCTACCTTACGGATGGCATTCCGGCATGGTGACCACTCTGCCATCGAGGTCAAATGTATTTTAATATCAACATTAAGGCCGTTTTGTTGTCATTTGTAACCAACTCACCACTGACCATAGTTGATAAAACTTAGATGGTTGTCATGGAAACAGTATTCTGACGTTTATTTGACAGCGTTTTTATTTGAATTTTGACATGCAACAAAGACCACTGAGACACCATAGCCATATTAATAAAAGCAGAATACCTTTCTGACACTCTCGTTATGGTGTCTCAATATCAACATATTGTCTGATCAAATAATGTCATATAGCGGACTTAATCCCCAGTATTATACTAACTTATCATACAATGATGTCATATATTCTATTAATTAACGCCCGTTATCATTGTAAACATATAATTAAAGCTATAATTAATATTTCCTTGCCTAATCATTTTATTAAATTACAACGTAGTTCCTTATTGCCGGTCAAAGTAGGTATTAGTTGATAATTTACCAGCAAAAAATAACATAAAGTAATTCTCTCTTTCGTCTCATTACAGTAACTGACCCCTAAGTTCGTAACTTGTATCTAGCTAGCACGCAGACACTCATTCACACACACACCCAGACCGAGACAAACATTTATTTGCTGCCTTATTTGCGTTGCCTTTTTAGTCTGGTTTCCTACACGTGATGCTTGACCTGACTTCTATATTCTCAGATGACTTCAGTATTCCCAGTTGACTTCTGTTCTTACTTGACTTCAGTATTCCCAGTTGACTTCTGTGTTTGACTTCCGTATTCTCTACCATCGTTCTCTGTTCCCAGAGTACTTCAACACGTGTTGCTCGACCTCTCCCGCACCAGCGACGAGGATCACTTCCGCTGCTCGCTGTTCGCGCTCACCTGCCACAGAGTGCTGGCGGAGAAACCCGAACTCTTCGTTGGTGATTTTGGTAAGTGTTCTTTAATTAATTGTATTTATTTTATATTAGGAAAGCAGACAGTTGTCTATGCTTGTAAAATACTAGCAGTGTCCCGTGGTTTCACCCGCGTAGTTAGTCAATTTACCCCCCTTTTCTAGCCCTAGGGAAGGAATTTCCAAAAATCCTCTTAGTGATAGCCTACTCCCCCCAACAAACACACGTGCCAAATGTCAAGTCTCTACGACCAGTAGTTTCGGCTGTGCGTTGTCTGTCAATCAGTACATCACTCAGTAACGGAAGAGTTTTATATAAGTACTAGCGGCCCGCCCCGGCTTCGCACGGGTCCAATTTTCCCGTTGATTTTCCAGATTTTTTTACATAAGAACCTTCTCCTAATAATAACAAATACAACAAAAAAAGAATTAGTGAAAACGGTCCAGCCATTCACGCGTGATACCGTGACCAAGGAAAACGGGTTTCATTTTTATATAACAAAAACAAAACAAAATTAATAAATATAGATTTATCATCCATAATATTTTAATTCTTTATGCTATTTTTTCTAAAATAGAATTAATGAACGAACAAAGAACGAATCAAGGAGAACGTGTTTTGTTTCTATTTTATTTAAAATACCATTGTACTTCAATACAAGGAAAATATTTGAAAATAATTATGTCTTATTGGAGCGATGACGCACATACGTTATATTTTTAATATATATATATATATATATATATACAGGGTTATTGGTTAAGTCGACCTATTCCCGTTAAGGGCGTGTAGTTTACATCGTTTCTGACTGATTTCACCATGAAACACCCTACCCTAAACCTAACCGTTTAAGAGATATTTCAATTTATTTGTTTTTATAAAAATCACCGGATCTTCGGCTATAAGCTTGGATATTTTCAAATGCGTGTGTCTTATTATTAATATTACTTGATTTTTACGTTTATAATAAGGTGCTTTGTGACCCCAATAACAATTATTGTACCTAAAATGAATAAATAAGTAGTTGTAGACGATTAAAACTTATAAAAAATAATATGCATCAGAAAGTTTATTTTTCGTTCAAGGATATCTAGAAAAAAATATATGGCACATGTTTGGCACTAATGCTTAAAAATATCTACATTTCATCAGCTATCCAACGAGGTATAACAACCTAGGGTTTTATCGAAATTTTGTACAAAACATTTAGTTTTATAGGCTACTGGGGAGGATAAATAAAACAATAGGTCAGCATACAGAGCAAGATACTAAACTTATTAAACTTTTAAGTTCTACACACACCATTTTTGAGTCTAAATTTCTTGTTCGACATGTCCGACCCTGCGTTGCACACATCCTTGCATTCTTTTGCGAAGACCAGTTTTCACTACACCAGTAGTTAATTTTGTTCTTATTTAATTGACCGCATTAATAATTCTGTCTCTCAGTACTTCAATTGATGAAATTGGATTGGGCTCACTATACACGAGACTCTTCATGTACCCCCACACATCAAAATCCATGGGGGTTAAGTCCGGACGTCCGACTGGCCAGGGTATAGGCCCACTTCGTCCAATCCATTTGTTTGGATGATTTGTGTTTATCCATTCTCTGACACTTGTCCTGAAATGGGCAGGGCAGCCATCATGCTGAAACCACATGTTTTGAATAAGATTGAGTTGCAAATCATCTAATAGGTCATTTAGGTCTTCTCGCAGGAAATTTTCATAGTTTTCCCCATTTTAATTGTCGGGGAGAAAGTAAGGCCCAATCAAATGATTGGAGATAATGCCATCCACACATTCAGGCAAATGGATTGGACGAAGTGGGCCTATACCCTGGCCAGTCGGACGTCCGGACTTAACCCCCATGGATTTTGATGTGTGGGGGTACAAGAAGAGTCTCGTGTATAGTGAGCCCAATCCAATTTCATCAATTGAAGTACTGAGAGACAGAATTATTAATGCGGTCAATTAAATAAGAACAAAATTAACTACTGGTGTAGTGAAAACTGGTCTTCGCAAAAGAATGCAAGGATGTGTGCAACGCAGGGTCGGACATGTCGAACAAGAAATTTAGACTCAAAAATGGTGTGTGTAGAACTTAAAAGTTTAATAAGTTTAGTATCTTGCTCTGTATGCTGACCTATTGTTTTATTTATCCTCCCCAGTAGCCTATAAAACTAAATGTTTTGTACAAAATTTCGATAAAACCCTAGGTTGTTATACCTCGTTGGATAGCTGATGAAATGTAGATATTTTTAAGAATTAGTGCCAAACATGTGCCATATATTTTTTTCTAGATATCCTTGAACGAAAAATAAACTTTCTGATGCATATTATTTTTTATAAGTTTTAATCGTCTACAACTACTTATTTATTCATTTTAGGTACAATAATTGTTATTGGGGTCACAAAGCACCTTATTATAAACGTAAAAATCAAGTAATATTAATAATAAGACACACGCATTTGAAAATATCCAAGCTTATAGCCGAAGATCCGGTGATTTTTATAAAAACAAATAAATTGAAATATCTCTTAAACGGTTAGGTTTAGGGTAGGGTGTTTCATGGTGAAATCAGTCGGAAACGATGTAAACTACACGCCCTTGACGGGAATAGGTCGACTTAACCAATAACCCTGTATATATATATATATATATATATATATATATATACTTAGCTATTATTTGTAAAGATTTATTGACAGAATTATAAAAAAAAACTAGTTTTTTTCTTAATTTTTCATCTCTCTGGTTTGGGTTCTTTGTGATATTTTTGGTTAAACCAATTGTTAGACTTTTGCTGCCTTATTTGCGTTGCATTTTTACTCTGGTTTAACAAAACCTGGTAAGCATTTGACACCTTGTCAGTCAAATCTGTCACTTTGACAGTATTCATAATTGGTTGTAAATCCTGGTTTAGTGCTAAACCATCCTGGTTTAGTGCTAAACCGGACTAAAAAAGCAACGCAAATAACGCAGTTGAGGGGTTAAGTAACGACTGTCGATAATGTTAGTACCACAACCGACTTAAAACGCCTTCCGAAGCATGGAAACGCATTTTCAGTAACGGCCACCCATCACTGTTGTGATGATGCCAGGCATTGCTGTACTGCCAGGCTAGCATGACTTCGAAAGCGTGATAGATATAGCAATTTATCAACATCCAACTGTCAAAATATGATGAAAATATCCGCCATATTTCATTTTACCACGTAATAAATTTTATGACATTTGGTCATGCTCGCGAAATCGATATAGCGATTTATGGACATCCAACTGTCAAAATATAATAAATATAGCCGCCATATTTAATTTTATCAAATCCTACTACGCCATATTCATTTGGTCATGCTCGCGAAATCGATATTATTTCGTGGTGTCTATATATTTTATCACGCACAGTCATGCTAGGGGGGCTGGAGAGCCAATATTTCTGAACCGATATTTTATTGGAAACGCTGCAAAAGAAGTGATCAATGGTCTCAAGCTTCTCTGTAACAAATTTCACCAAAATTGGTCAATGGTTTTATTATGAATGCGAAACTACAAAACTTTGTATCGATTTCGTGCGCTTGTTCTATATGTACTTACATATAGTACCCAAATCAACCAGAGAATCCTCCGTTGATTTAAGTAACAACCTTATAACGAAATTCCTATGATATTGTTTTTTTTTACTATTTTACCTATATTACTTTTGCTTTTATAATATTCATATACTTTTATAAATAAACTCTCAAGAAGAAGACTACTACTCCTATTTATTAGTCTTTAATAATTTCCCTATTCCAGGTCTTAACGTGCTAAAAGCGGCCGTGCTCCGTTGCGGTCGGCGGCCCGCCCTGACGCGGTGCGTTGTCGACTGCGTACGCGCCGCGCTCAGGGCGACGGCGCAGGCGGATAGCAAGGAGCCTGTTTTTACTGAGGTGAGTACGGAAAGCTTGGGAAAAATGAAATCTCTTTCCAATACAATTCATTGAATTCAATCCAAACAATGACCAATTTCATCAAAATGTTTAACCAATTTCCTCCAACATTACCTGTTTAATACCAATCTTCAACTAGATTTTTATCGACTTTTTTTAAACTTCTGCTTTTCAACCAATTTCGTCCAATAACATTACAATTCCCCGCTGTAGGTGGACGGGCTGGGCGACACGCTGGTGTCGGCGTGCGCCCGCGCGGGGGACGGCGCGGCGCCGGCGCTCGCCGAGCTCGTGTGTGGCTCGGAGCGACCGCTCTTCGATCTGGAACATGTTAATGGAGATGGTTAGTATACACACACAGTCATATATTAAAAAAGATAACATAATCATTCCCTCCATCATCTCATTACAGTAACTGACCCCTAACTAAGTTCGGAAGTTGTATCTAGGGTATCAGAAACTACGCACATACACCCAGACCGAGACAAACATTTGTGGTTCACACAAATATTCACCCCGCAACCTTACGAATGGCACTCCGGCATGGAGACCACTCTGCCATCGAGGTCGTCAAATATCAAAATGTCATATAAGAATATCTTTTACTTTTCTTCTTCAATATTAAAATCTCCCTGTATCACTTTATTTCCCCCTCAGGTCAGACGGCGCTGCACGTGTCGTGCGCCCTGCACGCGCCCTCCGCCCCCCGCCTGCACACCGCGCACGTGCTACTGGAGCACGCCGGGGCCGACTTGTGGAAGGGGGTGAGTTTATGGGGTAGTTTAAGGAATTTACCTTATTTTAACGACATCAAGATCTTTATACATAAAATGTAAAAATAATGTAATATGTGGCTTCCATCCTACTAATATTATAAAGGCGAAAGTTTGTATGTATGGATGTTTGATACTCTTTCACGCAAAAACTACTGAATGGATTTTAATGAAACTTTACAATAATCTTGCTTATACATCAGAATAACACATAGGATACTTTTTATCCCAAAATTCCCACGGGAACGGGAACTACGCGGGTGAAGCCGCGGGGCGCTGCTAGTTATGTATATATTTGCTTAGATTTTTTAAATTAATGCAGTTTTCAGCAATAGATGTTGATGATGAGAATTGTAACTGTTGAATTTATGTTAAAATACAAAGTTGACTTAAATATTTTCCCCAAGAATCACTGAACCAAATAAAATTAAATTCGGTACAGCCTGCCTAGCATGACTGTGCGTGATAAATGATATAGACACCACGAAATAATATCGATTTCGCGAGCATGACCAAATGTCATAAAATTAATCACGTGGTAAAATTAAATACGGCGGGCATTTTTATCAAATTTTGACAGTTGGATGAATCGTTGTATCTATCGCGTTTTCGAAGTCATGCTAGCCTAGCTGGCCTATTTATTGGTGTTTTAATCCACCAAAATATAGTCACAAGTGTTTGGTCCTCAGTATTTAATCATGCCGTTAGTCATTAAGATCTTTTATACTTTATATTTACCTATTATTTTCTGTATAGGACGTCCGCGGCGGCGACACGGCGCTCCACCTGGCGGTGAACTCGATGCACTGCGACCTCCACCTAGTGCTGATGATCTTCAAACAGCTCGACAGGAAGGAGTGGAAACGACTCGCTAATTGTCATAATTTGAGGTAACATATACTTGAATAATCTATTATATACTGACCTCGAAGTATACTCAATATTGAAATCAATGATGAAGATATATGTATATAAGACGATTGAACTTCTACGTTTTGCTCAAAGCGATACAGTAATAAAACAAATCTCTGCCAATAAATTATGAATTTATTTTATTTATCTAATAAAAGCAAAAAAGACGATTTTTATTATATTTTCTCACTCTTTAAACCTTACTTGGGCTTATACAAACATTTCAATACCAAAAGTAGTCGTATTATTTTCGAGTTTTCTGTGAGAGTAGCTGCTATTTTTATATGAGTTTTAATTTTAAACTTAGTTGAAATTTTAGAAAGAATATCGTATTGGAATTATTAAAGACTCCCGTGAGAATGCGTAGCTCGTAGTATCATACAATCTCGGCACAATTCACCATCGTGTGATAAAAAATTAAGTAACAGCGACATCTATTGGTAGGATTTGTGACTACAAAAAGTTACAATAAAGAATATGATTATTTATACACAATCCCATGGGAATTTCGGGATAAAAAGTCCTATGTGTTATTCCTAGTTATAAGGAACATCTGTACCAAATTTAATCAAAATCGATACAGTAGCTTTTGCGTGAAAGTGGAACAAACATCCAAACTAACAAACATACAAACTTTCGCATTTATAATATTAGTAGGAGGATTAGTAGGATAATAAAAACGTAATTCAATAAGAAACTATAGAGAGATAGTAACATTTAAAAAACATTATTTAAAAAAATTAACAAGATGCTTTTGATTCCGAAATTCTAATCTAACATATTTTTTGTTTGTTCCAGCTCCGTAACGCCCCTAGAGTACGCGAGGTCTGCCTCTCGATCTACTACCAGGGAGAACTACCCGCAAGAAGTGCTCAGTTTCTTGAAGAAATGCCGTTAAAATATCAACCATAATATACGTATGAAAACTAGCTGTAGGCAAACATAGTTTTGTCAAATATTTTTGGGAGCATTATCACTTAGGGGTCTTTATCACTAACTAGCGGCGCCCCGCGGTTTCACCCGCGTAGTTCCCGTTCCCGTAGGAATATGGGGATACAATTGTTCTAAAAACCTTCCCACTGAATCACTCTATCTATTAAAACTAACCGCATCAAAATCCGTTGAGTAGTTTTAAAGATCTAAGCATACATAGGGACAGAGAAAGTGATTTTGTTTTATACTATATAGTATAGTTCATGACTTATTCTTAGAGCTACCGAATATATTATTTACATAAAAAATTGACAAACTGTTTCGGACGAGTTCAGATACAAATTTAATAAGTATCATAGATTTAAAACATCCCTGGCAGAAGGTCTGTTTCTGCAAAAATTCTCACTGATGATGTTAGTACAGTGAGGGGAATAGCCGTAATCACAACGCTTGGAGCGTGTTGGTGATCTCAAACACGAGCATGTTCGGAAAATAGCCAACATTTACTACTCAACTCAGGAGTCGAACCCAAGTTTTACCGGTAAAAAAAAGATTTTTCACTTTTCAGAAAAATGTCTGAACCGAATTCAATAAACAGTTTTAGGGACCATATTAAACTCATTTGGCGGGAAAATGTATAAAATATAATAAATTCACTTTGAAAATCATTGAAAACCATTTGGTGCTAATTATAGTAATTAAGTTACTTAGTACATAATATTCATTAAGTGTTAGTTATAAACATTATATTTTTGTATTTACTTAATTGAAAATACAAAAAAACTTTGTCGTCAACCAATTATGAAAACCTCTTTAATGTATGTAGATTATATAATATGTTATGTTATAAAACAAATTACATTATCAAACATTAGCAGAGCCCCGCGGTTTTACCCGTGTAGTTCCCTTTTCCCGTTAGAATTCCGGGATAAAATTATGCTTTAAAACTTCCTCTTGAATCACTCTATCTATTAAAACAAACCGCATCAAAATCCGTTGCGTAGTTTTAAAGATCTAAGCATACATAGGGACAGAGAGAGCGACTTTGTTTTATACTATGTAATATATGTAGTTTATGATCTATTCTTAGAGCTGCAGAGTATATTATTTACATAAAAATTGGTCAAACTGTTTCGGACGAGTTTTGATACAAATTTTATAAGTATCATAGATTTAAAACATCCCTGGCAGAAGGTCTGTTTCTGCAAAAATTCTCACTGATGATGTTAGTACAGTGAGGGGAATAGCCGTAATCACAACGCTTGGAGCGTGTTGGTGATCTCAAACACGAGCATGTTCGGAAAATAGCCAACATGTACTACTCAACTCACGTGTCGAACCCAAGTTTTACCGCCAAAAAAAGAGTTTTCACTCTTCAGAAAAATGTCTGAACAGAATTCAATAAACAGTTTTAGGGACCATATTAAACTCATTTGGCGGGAAAATGTATAAAATATAATAAATTCACTTTGAAAATCATTGAAAACCATTTGGTGCTAATTATAGTAATTAAGTTACTTAGTACATATTATTCATTAAGTGTTAGTTATAAATATTATATTTTTGTATTTACTTAATTGAAAATACAAAAAAAACTTTGTCGTCAACCAATTATGAAAACCTCTTTAATGTATGTAGATTATATAATATGTTATGTTATAAAACAAATTACATTATCAAACATTAGCAGAGCCCCGCGGTTTTACCCGTGTAGTTCCCTTTTCCCGTTAGAATTCCGGGATAAAATTATGCTATAAACCTTTCTCTTGAATCACTCTATCTATTAAAACAAACCGCATCAAAATCCGTTGCGTAGTTTTAAAGATCTTAGCTTACATAGGTACAGAGAAAGCGACTTTGTTTTATACTATGTAGTAATGTTATATAACTACTAGCAGCGCCCCGCGGCTTCACCCGCGTAGTTCCCGTTCCCGTGGGAATTTTGGGATAAAAAGTATCCTATGTGTTATTCTGATGTATAAGCAAGATTATTGTAAAGTTTCATTAAAATCCATTCAGTAGTTTTTGCGTGAAAGAATAACAAACATCCATACATACAAACTTTCGCCTTTATAATATTAGTAGGATGTTATATAACCTAGAAGCACTTTAGAAGGTCTAGCGTAGTTGTATCTCAGATAATAAAAAATATATTTCTATTAAATATTTACCGTTATACAGTAATTTTATGAGAATTGATCTATTAATATCTTAAGTATAAGAGAAATAATGTAGAAACGTTTCTTATAATGTACTAGTGGCCCGTCGCTTCGTACGGGTCCAAGTTTCCCTTTGATTTTCCAGTTTTTTTTATATAAGAACCTTCTCCTGAAAATATCAAACACAACAAAAAAGAATTGGCCAAATTGGTGTTGCGCGTTGTTGAGTTTGCGCTTACCAACACATGCGACTCATTTTTATATTTCAAAAAAGGAGATTCTCAGGTCGCTTTGATATTTTTTTAATTTGAAAATTGCAATAATATTGACAGAACCAATGTAACGTAGTTTTAATAGTAATCAATAAAATAAAATTTAAATGAATAAGATGTTTTTTAAGTACAATAATATAAGAAAACTAATATAGTACTAATAACGCCATAAAAATGGATTTATTAAATAATGCATGAAATAATAATAGTTTTAAGTTTCAATTGTAAATATTTTTGTCTTATTTTTAGACGTAATATTATTGTTACTAGACCAGCGGGAAATTAAAGAAAATTTATATTTTGAAATGTCACAATTATAATTTAGAAACCACAATGTCAGAGTAAATATTTTTTTAATTATTAAGTTACCTATGTTATAAAATTCACAATAAAAATTGTTTTGAAGTTATATTTGATTGTTTTTTTAAATAAAATACGCATGTGTATATAAATATGTGTTTCATTTTTGACATACTTATCTCCTAAGTGAACATAACCCCAAGGGATCCCTATGCAAGGTACATAACTAATCTAACCTTGCGGTCCTAATTGAGGACCGATAGCGCGCTTACGGAGTGACCGAATTGAACGTATTCGCGCCAACGAAAGTAGTGGGACGTCATCAGTGACGTCATTAAGCCATGCAAACGCTGCTCATGGAAAATAGGTTGTGCAGTGTGTGCGCAAATGTCAAACACAAAATTTGGCGTTTCAGAATTTGATTTGTTTTAGTTTTTTATTAAACGTGTATGTTTACAATCGCATAAAACATAATATATAAATGAATAAATAAATAATATATTTATGAAATATTGCATTCTTATCAATTACACTGCGCACAATTCAATTTGGTTCACTCGTGTGCACTGTTGGTACCGTTTGTAACGTTTTCATAAATCGGACCGCGCTCTAATATTCAATATGTCACGGGTATTATTTCCCCGGACACCAAAAAAGGGTCCTAAAGTACATCATATTATGATCCAAAATAATAAAAAAACAGAAAAATCGCACGCCTTGTACTAATATTCTATTTGGTTTCTAAAATGGATAAATGGTCACCAATTAGGTTAAGGTTTTTTTTATACTCGTATCATACTAATCATTACTATACTATACTAACATTAAAAATGCGAAAGTAACTCTGTCTGTCTGTTACCTTTTCACGGCTAAACTACTGAACCGATTGACAAGAAATTAACAACAAAATAGGCATTTTCCGACGAAAAAATTTTTTTAAATACGTTTAAAAAACACGTAACAAGAGCAACAATTTATCCTATTGGTTTTTAGAATGAAACAAAAAAATCTTTTTGGAAATTCTACTCGTACATGTCTCCTGCAGAACCAGCCACTTGACATCAGAAAGTTTCTCTGAATCTATTTACTCATATGTATGAAGCAATTTTCGAAAGAGAGAATTAAGAAGTATCCTATACTAATATAATAAAGCCGAATGTTTGTGAGTGTGGATGTTTGTTCCTCTTTCACGCAAAAACTACTGAATGGATTTTAATGAAATTTGGTACAGGTGTTCCTCATACCTAGGAATAACACATAGGTACTTTTTATCCCAAAATTCCCACGGGATAAGGTTCCGCGCGGGTAAAACCGCGGGGCACAGCTAGTTTGTTCATATTTTTTGTATGGGATCGAATGAGCGCCATGTTCTGGCGGAGTGTTCGATCCCATACAAATCTGCGTTATCGCAAAGTTAACTTTTCGAATATAAAACTCGCACTAGGCACACAGAGCGTAGGCAACCATCCATTTTGACGCTGGTTTCCTATACTTACCTACTTATGTCATCATCCCTGTGAAAATTCTTCAATCTAATATCATCCTACGAAGTAACAGGTTTCGAAAATTAAGAGACTTTTTATTAACTAAGGGCCTACTTCGGTCTGGGTGTGTGTGTAAATGAGTGTGTGCGTAGTTTCTGATACCCTAGATACAAGTTACGAACTTAGTTAGGGGTCAGTTACTGTAATGAGATGATGGAGGGAATGATTATGTGTTATTTTACGTTCTTCAAGTACTGGTACTCACCAAGTAAAGTTAGTTTTGTCTCTTTCTTTCTTTATATCAAGTGACAAAGACCAAACTTGTGACTACTCGGAACGTTACTTGAAGATGGTGAAATAGGCCCTAAGACGAAGGTAAAATAAAAATAAAACAATTTATAAAGAGTACCAAGTTTATTCATTTCATTCGAGATATTTGTCACACAACATTCATATAAAAGAATCACACGACTACATTACCAAGGAGATTGATTGTAAATGCAGAAAAAAAATATTGACATTACTTTTGGCGGTAAACTTTTTGACACTTGAAAAATTTATTTAAAAAAAAGAAGTTACAATATAATGTCTGAAAATATTTATTTAAATGTTATTTTTACTAATAAAATTGACTATAATTGTAAAAATATAATATTTGTATTATGGAGTGTAAAAAGGAAAAACACATATCAATTAAACGGATTTTTGTTAGTTTTTTTTATTTTAAATTTCCGATTTCGATTTTTTTTTCAGAATCCGTGATCACAATAGACTAAGACAAAAAACCGTTAGATAGTTTTATTTCTGTGTAGCGATGTTTTTCTCCCTTCTAAATTCCACAAATACCTATTATTATTGACATGTACTTGTTTCTGGCACTCTAGAGCCTTAATTAAAAACTAAAATTTTGATATTTACAGAGCTGAGACAGATTTTTCGTCTCTTTCAGATGTATAGAAAAGAAAAGGATGGATAGATTAATTAATTTGTATTGAGTCACAATCTTTTCTGTTCCGGCGGCCAAAATTTGAAGCTACTATTGTCATTTTGACTCTAATGACATTTGGATACATTTTCAATAAACTGACAACCAAAAGATGCGATTACAGCGACGCTGGCACCGGCACAGAAAAGATTGTGGCTCTTTAAATATCAAAATTGTAGTCAATAATTACAAATAATATAAAAACATAGTGACATAATTATTACATTTTCAAAAAGATTTCATATTTAAACCCATTTTCTCAAACAAAAATATTAGGTATAGATCCGAGATCATTTTTTTATTTATTTTTTACATATATTTGTTTTTTTTTTTGTTATTTATGTATGTTAAAGTAATTTTAAACTTACAGTATTTTTGACTTTTTTATTTTTTTGAACCTATATTAATTATACATAAAATCAATTTTTTTTTTTTTTTTTTTTCACTTAACTAAAGAGTCTAGGCACAATGAAAGCAGAAATATCTAAAAATTGTTTTTTTTTATTAACCCCCAAAACAAAAAAACTTGGCCAAAAAGAGAAATTTTCGTTTTTTAGTAGATATGTTTCAAGAATTTCGTATCGGAGGTTATTTTAAATTTATGGTCTTTTTAATTGTTCGATAACACTTAAATCATAAACTAAAGCATTTTTTTTTGGGATAAATATATTATTTTGATTTTTTTTTACATTATTTTAATACTTACAAATATTTATAAACGAAATTAAAAATTAATTAAACATATTTAATTAAAAATATGTTAATTTCATTATTCCTAAAAAATTAAAACTAAATAAAATTTCGGTGGTGTTTTTTTTTCTTCTTTTTTTTTCACATTCACACTTATAAGACAACTTTTAGACTTTTTTCTTTTTTACACGAATCTTTAAAACTATAAAACGATTATGAAGAGTGTTTTTTTAGAGCCTCTCTCTCAAACATACATCGCTCAACCAAAGAATCAAACATGGGACTTAGTTGAACACACCATAAAAGTTTTTACAAAATTGTTATAAAAAATAAAAAAAAACTCTCCATAATCGTATAAAAAATGGAATTAAACCTCCTTTCTTAACTTACAACAAAAAAATCACAGAATTACCATAGACATACAAACTATTGGACTTATGACGAAACATGTCCTCGAAAAAGAGAAAAAAAAATTAAATTAAAAAGTAAAAATTAAAGCTTTTTATATATTAATAATTATGATATTTTTGGACATGTTTCGTTTTTTTAAGAAGTTTTTTATATTTTTAAATGCCATCACAAACTTCACGTTTTCCTTCAAACGTACATAGGAATTTGAAAATTGAATACATTTTGGTTCATGGCGGGGTTCGAACAAGGCCTTTGCCACTACGCTATCAACGCTTAAGGGAAGGTTCATATCTTACGTAAAATACGTCGAGCGTATCATCGGTCGCACTAACGTGTAATCGGTTGAGTGTGAAGTCAAGTGTTTTTCTATACATTTGTCTGTTCTGGCGTTACGCGACCGATAATACGCGACGCATGTTCCGTCAGATATGAACGTTCCCTTACGTCAGATTTTTTTTATTTTAGTCAACACCTTTCATTTAAAAACTATTTAAAAATCAAAATATCATGAAATTATGTGTACCCTTTTTTTGGGATACAAAAATGGATATAGGATACTTTTTATCCCGAATTCTAGAGGAAATTTAAGGGATATGACCGCGGAGGAAAAGTTACTTTGATATTTTTATTTCAGTTAAAAATATAGTACTTTTGACCACTATACCTTATTTTAGTATGTGTAGACATTTGAAAATATAAAAATCCTTTTTTTTGACGTAAATTTGGCGAAGCGCTGCGGAGAATATACGACTTATCAGAATAGGGGCCTATTTCACCATCTTCAAGTAACGTTCCGAGTACGTACTCACAAGTTTTGTCTTTGTCACTTGATATAAAGTAAGATAGACTCAACTAACTTTACTTGGTGAGTAACTTGAGTTGCACTTGAGTCTTTTAATTATAGTTCTTTATTACTTAATTTTAAGTCTTTTTATAAGCTCTTTGACTTTTATAAGTGTTTCTTTGAGAGTCAATCTGAATAAATTATTATTATTTATATTCCTTTACCAAGATATAAAGAGGTTTTATTGTGAATATCTGTCTGTCTGTCTGGATAATAATCTTCGCTGCGCTTCGTCAAATTCACCAACCTTTTATACTAATATTTAATTATCAAATTTCGAGCACTCAGACTACGAAGTAATTAACTTAGCTAGAGTCAAAAAAAGGTTTAAAAAAAAGAGAAAAAAATGAAAAATACAAGAGAAAATTTCCAAAAAATGTATATATTTATTTTCGATATTATTTTCTATACATTGTGGAGATTTTTCAAATGCACTTAAAATGCTAATTAAACTAATTACTCCGTAGTCGTTTTTTTTATTTTTTTCGAAATATTTGTGTTTTTTTTTCGCTTACAATCTAACACGAAGACACACTGGTTCATTAATGATAAGATCACGGAATTTTGATAACTCAAAAGTGGGATCAAAGTTGAAATAGGCATGATGACAGGTTAAAAAAATAAAAAAAATGTTTTTTTTGTAAAAAAAAAAAGAAAACTTGAAAAATAAAAGTTTAAATGTATTATAGGATAAAAAAATGCCCAACTTTTAATATAAACAATCATGCTATGACGTCACACCTTAGTTAATATTTAACCGAAACGTGACGTCATACGTCGTCAAAATAAAAACATGGAAATGCAGTTATTTCATAAAAAAATAATTAAATAGTGTAAATAAGATATTTTCGAAAGAATTTTTCAAATTTTTTAGAATATTTTTCTCAAAATCTGCCATCACACCTATTAAAAATAATAAAAATTAATTTCGAAACTATTTAAACTTACTACTAATAAATTCAGATAATTAATTTCATTTTTTTATTTAAATGTCAAAATGTTATTTAAAAAAATTAATAGAAAAATAATAAATGTCAAAAATGCTTTGTTTTTCCTGAATTTATTAATAATGAATTATTTAAATATTATTTTTGTTTTTCCCCCATTTAACGTACAAGCTGCCTTTAAGATATGTTTTCTTTAAGCCGCGGTCCCACTATGGCGAAAACAAAGTTATAAATATGTCTAGACTATGTTATATAACACTTCTATGTTATTAAACATGTTATAACTATTTTGTTTAACAAAATCTAGACACATTTTAATCACATATAAAATACTTATTTCTGTAACCTATATGGCTAATGACGTAATAAGATGCCACTGTAGTTACGCGGCTAAATTAACTATGTTTTTTTTTTTGTATATTTTTTCTATCTTTTGGTCTTATAAGGCAAAAAAGTCGAATTAAAGTAAATTTTGATGTTTTTCAACAATTGTTTAGGCAAAGTTTTTTACTCCTAATAATAATATAAACTTTACTAAAAAGAATTGCCTATTTTTTTTCTTACAATTCGACTAACAAATACCGCCTTTTTTAAATGTTGTATATTTTTTTTAATATAAAGATCCTTTTTTGATGACTATACAACGTTTTTTGGGCCAAAGATTTTATTATACCGCCTTATATAGATATTTTAGGACTAAGTTGTAAAGTCCCGATGTTTATGTGATTTAAAAAGTTTGTTATAAGACCGATGTTCTCAGATAGGTATGTTAAGCAACGGCAGCGTTCACGTTACGATGGGCGACCGGTTCAGTTGTCGCAGTAGACTGGTAATACGGGACTTCGGGGCCAATCGATTGTTTCTTCGTTTTCACTTGACTCGCTGCCCGATCTGTGAAGAAATGTTATTATTAGTATTTTGGAATCACCAACATGCAGACAAGCGTGGTGATTATGGCTATTCTTATTCATTGTGAAGATATCAATATCTTTAGTTTATAGAAAAACTTAACAAGAAACTTTTGAGAGCACTAACAACCGATATATCGCCCTTCGGGTTGCGAAGGTCTGATGGCAGTTGCTTCACGTAAAATACTGACATTCCACCACATAAAATAAAAATAAAAACTAAAAATAAACATAAATAATCATATCTGTATATTATATGCATTACTGTAAATGTGCCTTTCTTAAATAAATAAATAAATAAATAGTAAAAATAATCTGAAAACCTACTGAGTTTAAGCATTAACTGGCGTTGTACCAAATCTAGTTTAACTAAATCCCAATAAGGTTTGGAAGAAATATTTTTTACTAAATATTCAATTTTGATTTTAGTAACATAGTCAGCCTGCCTAGCGTGACTGTGCGTGATAAATGAGACACCACGAAATGATATCGATTTCGCGAGCATGACCAAATGAATATGGCGTAGTACGATTTGATAAAATTAAATATGGCGGCTATATTTATTATATTTTGACAGTTGGATGTCAATAAATAGCTATATCGATTTCGCGAGCATGACCAAAGTCATAAAATTAATCATGTCGTAAAATTAAATATGGCGGGCATTTTTATCAAATTTTGATAGTTGGATGTCAATAAATCGCTGTATCTATCGCGTTTTCGAAGTCATGCTGGCCTAGCAGATTTCGAACTTTAGTTAATCTATGCTAAATCCTTATTCGTTTGGAAGTTTGTTAATTAAACTATAGTTTTTAGGACTATTTGATGTCTACCACCGAATTATTTAGTTTTTTGAAAAAATATTGTGCCATAGCGGGGTATCGAACCTGTTTCTGGGCGGCGTCCGTGGCGGCGACACGTCGACGGCGATGTTCTGTTGCTCTTCGATGGTGGGCAGGAGCGAGGTCAGACGGTCGGTGGGGCGGAGCACCTGGTATGGACAAATATTATTGAATTAATTCATGTTCAAAATAATATAAGTAATATAATGAAATTCTAAATTTGCAATTTCTGCCTCGAAAAATTCGCTTAGAAGAACTGGCCTCTGGTCGGCGACCTACTTGCGAGAAACATAACATGATCATTCACTCCATCATCTCATTATAGTAACTGACCCCTAAGTACGTAGCTTGTATGTATCTAGGGTATCAGAAACTACGCACACACTCCTTCACACACACACCCAGACCGAGACAAACATTTGTGGTTCACACAAATATTCACCTCGCACGGGAATCGAACCCGCCACCTTACGAATGGCAGTCCGGCATGGTGACCACACTGCCTTCGTGTCGTTACATATTTTGAATATACAATACATATTTTGATTTAATTTTTTAAATATATTTTTTACGTTATTTCTTCTCACCTTGAGCGTCCTCTCCGAGAGGCGCCACACGAGCCGCTGTCGCTGCGGCTGCGCGCAGCGCGCCTCGTACCGACTGATCACGCTCTTCACGCAACTCTTGGCCGACATCAGGGATGACTCACTCATCTGGAAAACGAAGAAAACACATTTAAATAATATATTTCATATAAACATACACATTTAAATATAATAGATTGATTTTTTTTAACTTTTTTCTCCTGGTATCGCATGTTGTGGTCTGTCTATAAGGGCGTATTTCACCATCTTCAAGTAAGCTTCCGAGTAGCTACTCACATGTTTTGTCTTTGTCACTTGATATAAAGTAAGAAAGAGACAAAACTAACTATACTTGAAGGTCGTGAAATACGCCCAAAGTCGTTTAAAATACGTATCAAATACTAACATTACAATACTGCTGAATGTGCGCGGCGAACTCGTAGATGTAATACACGTCTTCGGGCATGTTGGAAGCGCGAGACCACTCCACTAGCTGTTGTTCTGCAAACACACAAATAAAGTTAATTAAACATTTATAAGAGCTGTTGAAAATCTTTAATGCGAAATTGTTTTTATTGATCGACAGTCGATGGTAGTCGTGATTACGACCACATCAATCAGTTGAAGAAGAAACTTAATCGAATTCATTGACAATATACAACTAAAAGTGTGGCTTTGTGGGAACTAGCAATTTTAAACACTGCCTTTTGCCAGCGGCATATAAATTGTGGAAACTCCTTGTTTATTTCAATTACTAAATAATATTTAAACCACTGCACAGGTAGACATGAATTGAAATGACTATGTTAAATAGTAGATTTTATAGTTTCTCCGCGCGATCCAGTCAGCGTTCGAGCTGTGTGTTGATTGATCAGTCAGTAATTCCTCGTTTATTGAGAGTTTGTACGGTCAGCGTTTGATAAAAGATACCATCCATTGGTATCCAACCAAAGAGAGCAAGGAGGTACATTTTATCTGACGGTGACTGTACATATAATAGAGTATAAATTGTACTCACCAATCTTATGATAAAGGATGACCAATGCGAGCTCACTCATTCTGATGTTAGCGCATTCCGCGTCGCATACCACTATTTCTAGCAGGTTGGTTAACTCGCTCTCCTGTTGACAATAATATAATGGTTATTATAGGTAAATAATAAACTGGAATTGTGAGAAGAGACACAAGCATTGAGAAACGAGGATACGGTCGATCAGTGGAAAAACGAAGCCCCGCGCCGGTGCCGGTGCCAAGCCAGACTGCCATCCGTAAGGTTGTGGGTTCAATTTCCGTGCGGGGTGAATATTTGTATGTTTGTCTTGGTCTAGGTGTATAAGATACAAGTTACGGACTTAGTTAGGGGTCAGTTACTATAATGAGATGATGTAGTGAATGATTATGTTATGTTATGGAAACACACCCAATGAGTTTGACAAAGGTTTTCATAATGACTATACCTGTGTAACAGCACTAGTAGCGCGCGACAGCATGGCGGTGAACAGCCTGAGCCAGTGGAGCGGCTGCGGGCGGAGGCCGGCGCACACGCCCAGCTTGTCGCGGAGGATCCGGGACATGCGAGACACGTCGCCCGCGGTGCACGCTGATTGGGATATTGATACTGTGGACAAGAGGAATAATAAGTATTAACTAAGTAGCAAAAGCGTAACCTGTCTATGCCTTGTGGGGGCTCGCAATTTTTTTAAACGCACTTAAGTGCGGCATAAAATCCAAATTTTTTATTTCATTTACAAAATACTATTTTTAACGATTTTCTACACATCTAGACAAGAATTGATATAACTATGTCAAATATCAATTTTCGGTAAAAAGTACCACAATACTGTATCAATTGCTTCGCTCGCTTTAATTAAAATAAAGTTATTTTTTAAAGACCAAAAACTATAAGGTGCAAGCTCCCAATATCTGTGGCCATCGGAGCAACTCGGGCGGCTTCGGACGTCTGCTTCGGTAGCAGAGACTTCAAGTAGTTTCGGCTCTTGAGGCCGATTTGAATGAAAACAACATTGCATCATTGGATTTTTGGTAAATATTTGGCTGAGGCGAAAAGTTTGAATGTAGTTTTTTAAGTAATTATGATACCCTAGATACAAGTTTCGAATTTAGTTAAGAATTTCAGTTACTATAATGAGATGATGGAGTGATTATAAGTATACGAAACATTATAAAAATGTAATTGTGAACCAACCGAGTTCCTCAATAGAAACGTTCCGTTTCACGTTGTTGTTAGCCGCGTAGTCTTCAATAGCGACGTTCATACAAGACACCGTGATGCACGGAACGTGGCAAGGACGGACCTTCATTTTGGTGAGGAATCTGAAACAAATATACACACATTGTTTTATTGTTATATCTATGTAAGTAATTAAAAATAAATACACACATCAAAAGTGTCTAGGGATCAACATATATTTTTGCAATACCTTTTCTCCTGATTGATATTAATTAAAATTTTCTTTAAGGATTCATCAAATAAAGTGTTTTCGTTTGTCACAGTAACGATAAACCAAGTCACCTTTGCATTAATAAAGAAATTTGCCATTTTCCTAATAAAGGGATTTTTGACATTTGAACCACTAACATTAAAGTTCGAAAAAAAGACTGAAATAACAGTTTTCTTTAAAATTTTATTGGGTAACTTAAACAATTAATAATCCGTGTTTCTACCGCGAACACTAACAACACAAGAACATCGGTTTGGCATACTCAAAATGAGTTCATCCAAATCACGCTGTGGAATGGCCGCCCATGTTCGTTGCAACAACAAAAAAAAGGTCTTCTTGCGACTGGATACCCTCCATATTCGGCAGAGCTCTTCTCTGTAGCATATCCCATGCATGCTCAATCGGGTTCAAGTCTGGCGACTGAGCAGGCCAGGGCAGGACATTGATGTTAGCTGCGGCGAGAGTCTGTCTTACAACTCTTGCGGTGTGCGGTCGTGCATTATCATGCATTAACTGAAATAAGGGACCGATTTGCACTTGTAGAGGAACGATGACGTCTGATACAATCGTCTCAGCATAAATTTGAGCGTTGAGGTTGCCTCTGATCCAAATCAACTCAGTTCTTCCGCCGATCCAAATACCCGCCCATACCATGATGGTTCCACCACTATAAGGATGGACTTCCTGGCAGGATTTTAATCGCTGTTGGCGTCCAGGGGTTCTCCAGTGTCGTATACGTCTTGTATCCGGTCTCATACCAAAACGAGACTCATCAGAAAAGCACACGAAACGCCATTGTTCTTCTGCCCAATTTCTGTGTTCAAGAGCCCATTGATATCGAATCCTACGATTGTGCATTGCTATAGGTGGTACCCGTAGCGGTCTTCGGGAATGAAGGTTCACTTCATGCAAGCGGTTTCTGACTGTTTGGTCGCTAATTAAGTTCCCTGAAGAGTGATGAAGCCGCACGGCTAACATCATGGCGGTTATTGTTGGAGCTCTTCGAGTTAAGATTTGAATGTATCGGTCTTGTCTCCGTGTGGTGCAGCGATACCGTCCTCCATGGCGCTCAGCCACGGTACCAGTGCTTCGGTAACGTGTCCAAAGTCGACTGATAACACTCTGACTTGTATTCAGAGCTAAAGCCACAGTACGTTGCCGGGAACCAGCTTCTATCATTCCCACGGCTCTGAGCATTTCTTCCCTGCTTAAATGACGTCGCCGCTCCATAATAACGTTAGTTTTAATCAGTAGTAGGGAAACAGTAGCACTAATAATGTCTTCAATGCGTTGTATGTTTTTATAGGGAAAATATTGACAGCTGATTTTCATCTTTTACTCGAATTTGATTCACAGTTCCTGATTCAAATTATGAAATGCACCAAAAAGGATCCATATAAATTTATAAAATCATAAATTTATTACAAAGCCACATCTCAATCTCAAGAAATCCGCATAAAAATGCTTGATCCCTAGACACTTTTGATGTGTGTATTATCAAGAGAAAATATTTGTTTGTTTGTTTGTTTGTAATGAATAGGCTCCGAAACTACTGGACCGATTTCAAATATTCTTTCACTAATGGAAAGCTAATTTATCAGTGCGTGACATAGGCTATATTTTATCCCCGTAGTCCCACGGGAACGGGAACTACGCGGGTGAAACCGCGGGGAGCTACTAGTTACAAATATATTACAATATGATAGGCTAGTTGACTAAAAAAATCTAATTAGTCAGATAGATTTCGAAAAAAAATTACACGATTTTTTTGATGCAACATAATTAAGACTATACAGTGGGTCAAAAACTCGTATGACGTCACAGCTAGGTATTTTACATATTTTACCAACATTTGACGTCACAAGCCCCCACTCCTCATTTCTAATGCGTTATAACTATGTTTCATTATTTTGATAAAACATAAAATACGTGTCTTATATTTTTGTTTGACCATCCGGGCTAGCATGACTTCGAAAACGCGATAGATACAGCGATTTATTGACATCCAACTGTCAAAATTTGATTAAAATGCCCGCCATATTTAATTTTACCACGTAATACATTTTATGACATTTGGTCATGCTCGCGAAATCGATATAGCTATTTATCCACAACCACCTATCAAAATATAATAAATAAAGCCGCCATATTTAATTTTATCAAATCGTACCACGCCATAATTCATTTGGTCATGCTCGCGAAATCGATATTATTTCGTGGTGTCTATATATTTTATCACGCACAGTCATGCTAGGCAGGCTGAATTATGGACAAAATATGCTATGACCAATAGGTAGGAGAGGATCTAACGCGGGTTCAACCACGGGCGCTTGTAACAAAGAAGTCCTCTTCCAAACTAGTCTTAAACGGTACCAACCTGTCCAATAGATTGATGGCATCAATGAGGATATCAGCCGGCAGATCGAACCACACCCTGAGGGAGCGCAGCACGTGAGCCGCGCCGTCGCGAGCGCCAGTTGTTACTTCACCGTTCTGAGGAAGAGATTAAAGGTTATTAAGTAAGGCCTCATTGAGTGAGCACTGATGATAATTATAGTAGAGCAGCGATGCGAGACTTGGAATACTGTGGAATACTGACATTAAGAGGAGAAGTAAGGAAAAGAAGAATTAGGATGAGGCAAAAGAGATAAGAACAGGGGAAAAGGCAGAAATAGAAGAATGAAGAAGAGAGGGCAGCAAGAAAGACTTGTAGAAGAAGAGAGAGAGAAAAGTAGTAAGTGGAGAAAGGATGATGCAGAAAAGAAGGGGAAAGTAGAGTACTGTAATCCCTTACTACTTTTCCTCTTCTCTCTTCTTTTCTTATCTGCGGATAAGACCACTACCTAAAGGAAAATTAGGAAGGGATTGGAGATTGTATCGAAAAGCACTATCTTGCTAAAAAGGGAGATTTACATAATTTTTGAACAGCTTCCAAGACCTATCAGTTATATTTACCTCAGAATGAGTAGGCAAAACAAGCCTGGGCTGGAACTTGTGCAGCTTCTCATTAAGTGACGCATAAGAGGATAATTATGAAGATCGAAAAAGGAGGAATAGAAGGGGGGGAAAGTGGAGAAGACAAACAGGGGAGGATTGGAGATTGTTGCGAAAACACTATCATGCCAGAAAGAAAGAAGATTTGCTTTTACTAACATCACTTTCCTAGATTGTTCTAGAACTATCAGTAATACTAACCTCAGAATGAGTAGGCAGACAGAGGCGGGGCTGGAACTTGTGCTCCATGAGCAGATACTCATTGAGCGTCGCGTACAGCGCCGCCGCGTCATTGTGCGGCTGTTGGGAGCCGCCAGCCGCCGCGCTCGACACAGACATCGTCGGGCGGTTTCGCGAGTAGCGGGTGAATCGGCACCTGTAGCACAATGATTATTTATTTGTTAAAGCTGTGACGAGGCGTAACTTTGAAGGCCTGTGGCAAATTTATTTGAATAGCAGTGGCGTAAGTTTTTGGCGGTTTGTGGTATATATGAAGGATTGTGGCATATGAGTCTATCCTCATTGTAGTTTTCGATTTTTTTTGGTTGACCACGGCCCCCAAGCCTCTGACAACTTTAGCAAAATTTTTTAAAATATAGATAAAAATGAGACGTGAAAACAGAATATGAAAAATGCATAATCATCTAAGGAATCGAACTTGGATTGCAAGAATGTACACGCCATTAGACCCTTAGAGGTGTTCGCTAATCTCATTTCAATCAGATTATTTGAAAGATATCGTATATTATACTATTATGTTATTACATATAACCATAAAAACTCCTTACCTATGCGTTTGCAGGAGCAAGCAGCGTTGGTGTATCGTTGTATATGCCCGCGCCGATCCCCCCTCCGCTCGTCTACCCGACTGTCTGAGCGACCGGGCTCAGCGGCCCTAGTACCTGACCAGAGACCGCTTTGTCAACACGCAGCAGCGGTTTGGCCGCCACGAGTTGAATTATGAAGGTTTTAGGAAGGGGAGAAAGGAAATTATCGAGATTTTGGAAGGTTTCGGAAGGAATTTCTTGAGATTTTCAAGGTTTAGGTAAGTTTCAGAAAATATCCTCGGATTTCAAGGGTTTTCGAAGGTTTCCGAAAGAGATACTGGAGTAATCTCTAGAGAATTTCAATTTCAAAGCTCTTTGAATACAATTTCAGTATTTTTCAACAGGAAATATGGATTTTCGAGAGATTTATGAAAGATTATTTTAGAAAATTCAGACTTTAAGGAGCTGAATTCGGAAAATCAGATCTATAAGGACAGGAACTGCTTGGAAAGGTACAGGAATAGAGGAAAATAACTCAAGGTTACCAATGCCAACGTCTTGTTGAAAGACAGTTGCTTAGCCACCTCGAAGCGGCACGGTTAAGCCAGATACAGATGCAGCAATGGTTGAGCAATGCTACAAGGGCTATCGACTACGCTTTACAAGACGTAGCGATATATAAGTATTAAATTTTAACTTAGTAATAGCCACGGTCTTTCCCACGACCCTTTAGTATAAACTGGACGAAGATTTTCGCCCTTAATACTATTTTTACATGAACAATGAAGTTCAGTAGGGCCTCTTGATGGGGATAAACAAACTTTTTTTAAATCACCTGTGAAATCGTGGATTTGAGTAAAATATGATGTGTTGGGGACATTTTTTTTATTTGGAAAGTTGCTATCGATGGAGTAGTTATTGTAAAAGGTGTTTTAGGTCAAACAGTGTCAGCTGTAAATGTAAATAATAATCTATACAAAAAATATAATATAGGAGAATCATTTTTTCTTTCTTTTTTGTATTGAATGAGATCCGAAACTACTGAACCGATTTATATATAACTACCGGCGCCCCGCGGTTTCACACGCGTAGTTCCCGTAACCGTAGGAATATGGGAATAAAATTATGCTACAAACCTTCCCACTGAATCACTCTATCTATTAAAACAAACCGCATCAAAATCCGTTGCGTAGTTTTAAAGATCTAAGCATACATAGGGACAGAGAAAGTGACTTTGTTTTATACAATGTAGTGATAGTGATAATGAACAGATATCCCTTATAACCAGGAATAACATACGTAACTTTTTATCCCAAAATTACCCAAAGGATTGTGATTTACGCGAGCAAACAGCAGAGCATTGTTAGTTAAAAAAAAAAGTACTGCGTATATCAGACAAATTTATAAACATGATTTCTTTACAAATATCAATTTAAAATAATAAAGAAAAAACCGGTAAAATCACAAATAATGAAGCAGATAAACTAGTTCAGTATAAAAACAATGTTCTCTTTAAAACAAAATAGTCAAAGGTCACACAACAAAAGTTTTATACTGGTGTTGTTACTATAAATATTATTAATAAAGATTACAAGATTCATAATTGAATGTCATTCAACGTGAATACTTTTCTAGAATTTCCGAAGAATTCTTAGTTCTTGACTTAATGTAAAATTTTATATCAAACTAGCTGTGCCCCGCGGTATCACCCGCGTAGTTCCCGATCCCGTTTTATCCCCGCAGTGTCACGGGAGCAGGTACTACGCGGGTAAAACCAAAGGGGGATTAAAACTGTGAACGCTGCTAGTATTTAATAAATTAAATTGATGGTCTGACCAGTTGCTAGCTACCAGACACCTCTCTCGTATTACAAACGTTCGCTTGCCATATGCTCCGACGTCAGCACTCAAGTTACTGCGCGAACTGCGTAGCTATAGCCAATGAGGCGATCGCAAATTAATGTTAAGGTATCAGGTTTGGGGCTCGTATTATTGATTATTAGAAATGGTTTGTGTTTTTTATTGTGATTTGATATTTTGTTAGTTTGGCCTTCATAATAAAATTATTGAAACAAAACGACTTCAATTCTAAAAAACATAAAATATATCGGAATTTTAGTCACTTCCTGTTGTTAGCCCCCGACGCAAAAAGAGGGGTGTTATAAGTTTGACGTGTGTGTCTGTGTGTGTGTGTGTATCTGTCTGTCTGTGGCATCATAGCTCCCGAACGGATGAACCGATATTTTTGTATTAAAGGAGACTTACGTGCGAGTATTCTTAGACATGTTTGATGAAGATAGATCGGTTGACCCGTTTAAAAGTTATAGGGGTTTGAAAGTAATTGTGTTGGGGGTTTTCGTACAAACAACATCACTCATAGAAAGCTTATTTATCAGTGCGTGACATATTTTATCCCTGTATTTACACGGGCGAAAATACTGGAAAATTGGACCCATACCCAGGTTGAACAACTAATATCTTAAAAACATGCTCCGTCCATCGAATCACCTTTGAACACCAGATAAAATAAACAAAATTATAAACAAGACTAGAATATCGCCACAGCTGATAATAATAATCATTTACGTAATAAAGGTCGTTGACGTTAGAACGAAAACAAAATTCTTAGCACTGAAATAAACGTTTCAGGGTTTTTCTTTCTAGAGTTTACGGTCAGATAGAGTTGTTTGTGGGTAGTAAGTGGGTGGCTTTTCGTAATTAGAATATCTTATTTAGTAGTATGACTTCTTGAACTAAAAGTCGATTGTATTATACTAGCAGCGCCCCGCGGTTTAACCCCCATACTTCCCGATCCCGTGTGAAATTCGCAATAAAACATAACCTATGTCCTTCCCCGGACCATAAGCTGTCCCTGTACTAAATTTCAAGTCAATCGGTCCAGCTGTTCACGCGTGATGCCGTGACCTAGGGAAATAGGGATTCATTTTTAACCCCCGACGCAAAAAGAGGGGTGTTATAAGTTTGGCGCGTGTGTGTGTGTGTGTGTGTGTGTGTGTGTGTGTGTGTGTGTGTGTGTTTCTGTCTGTCTGTGGCATCATAGCCCCCGAACGGATGAACCGATTTCAATTTAGTTTATTTTTAATTAAAGGGGACTTACGTGCGAGTGTTCTTAGACATGTTTGATGAAAATCGGTTGACCCGTTTAAAAGTTATGGGGGTTTGAAAGTAATTGTGTTGGGGTTTTTTTAAATTTAAATTTAATGTTTTATTATATATAGAGATTTATTTATTCGTAAGCTACCAATTTAAAATAATAGGCAGTGTCACTACCAAATACGCCACACAAAAATTGCGTACTTAAATAAATAAAATCACGTTGAAAACACAACATTTTCAACGGTACGTTGTTACGGAGTTATTCCGAGAATTTTTCGCATCGTTTAGTTTCAATTCATAGTGAAAGTGCTCGGACTATGATTATAGTTTACTTTGTACATACATCTATACTTACTTACTTACTTAATATATCACTACTTCTCTTTCCCGTGTGCAAACAGGGTAAAATAAAACCTATGTTACTCAGGGTGAATGTAAATTTCTAATGGTGAAAGATTTTTTGAAATAAGTTCAGTGATTTCGGAGCCTATTCGTTACAAATATACAATTTTTTCCTGTTTATAATATTACTAGCGGCGCCCCGCGGTTTCACCCACGTAGTTCCAGTTCCCGTAGGAATATGGGGATAAAAATGCTAAAAACCTTCCCACTGAATCACTCTATCTATTAAAACAAACCGCATCAAAATCCGTTGCGTAGTTTTAAAGATGTAAGCATACATAGGGACAGAGAAAGCGACTTTGTTTTATACTATGTAGTGACATTACACCTTTTGCATATAGGTATTAACGTCAGTTTATTGGCAGTCACTAATAATCGAATAATTAATAGTTACACTGCAGTTTACTCCACAATAAATAATATCAAAACTATTGTATCACACACATAACACCTTCATTAAATCTTTCCCGTGCAGTTAAAACTACCGTAAACGAGAGATCATCCTACTAATATCCTACTAATATTATAAAGGCGAAAGTTTGTATGTATGGATGTTTGTTACTCTTTCACGTAAAAACTACTGAATGGATTTTAATGAAACTTTACAATAATCTTGCTTATACATCAGAATAACACATAGGATACTTTTTATCCCAAAATTCCCACGGGAACGGGAACTACGCGGGTGAAGCCGCGGGGCGCTGCTAGTTTTCACTAATTATCGTTAAAAGAACAAAAGTCATAGTTACATTGTATTGTTCGTGTTATAATTTAGTTCCCACGTGTGTTACTAAGTTCAATTACCGTCTTGAGCATTTTAATGTGGTGGAACTAGTTTTAGGTCGTTTCAGTGATATTTTAATCTAGCCGCTGTTTAACACTCACTTATGCTACTAATATTATAAAGCCGAATGTTTGTGAGTGTGGATGTTTGTACCTCTTTCACGCAAACCCACTGAATGGATTTTAATGAAACTTTACAATAATTTAGCTTATACATCAGAATAACACATGGATACTTTTTATCCCGAAATTCCTACGGGAACGGGAACTACGCGGGTGAAACCGTGGGGCGCTTTAATCATATAATTAAGTGCAATGACCACATTTATTCAACGCATTTTGGTGACCTCATACTCTACGACATGTTTAGAAATTAATAAGCAAACATGCAACGCTTGACCCAGAAATTGAACCTAGAACTTAAGCCTTAGCAGGCACAAATACCACTATACCACCGAAGCGTATATTACAAAGATAAAGCCAATAGACAATATCACTAAGAAACCATCGACAATAAACTATATCACTCTACTTTTATGGTGATTACCAAACCAAGCCACGGACACAGTCTAGCTAAAAATAGCAAATTGTTTCTTTTTATTACCATACGCCTTTGAAGACACCGTTAGGAAACGAAAAAAAACATGGCGGCCGCAAAACATGGCGTCCGTTATCAGCGTTCTAATTTCGAACGCCTATATGTGGCGGGAAAGTTAAAGAATTTAAACATTTGCAACAGAAGGTGATTATTCTTTTAAAAAAGGACTTTTGTCTTTACGATTAATTCATTAATTTTACTTAGGATCCAGGCAAGAATTTGTGCAACAAAAATTTTGAACTATCTACGGAAAAATTGGACCTTTAGATTACAATTTTATTATATTGAAGTTTTATAAGCTCTGATATTTTTATATATTTTTTGGTGCCTTTATGAGGCCAAAATTAATACATATCTATATTAATATTATAAAGAGGAAAGATTTGTTTGTTTGTAATGAATAGGCTCCGAAACTACTGGACCGATTTCAAAAATTCTTTCACTAATGGAAAGCTAATTTATCAGTGCGTGACATAGGCTATATTTTATCCCCGTAATCCCACGGGAACGGGAACTACGCGGGTGAAACCGCGGGGAGCTACTAGTCTATAAATAAAAATGAATCCCTATTTCCCTTGGTCACGGCATCACGCGTGAATTACTGGACCGATTGACTTGAAATTTGGTACAGGGGTAGCTTATGGTCCGGGCTTTTACATAGAATATTTTTATCCCGAAATTCCCTCGGGATCGGAAACTATGCAGGTAAAACCGCGGGGTACAGCTAGTAACCTATATTTTCAATTTGAATGCATACAAAGCTGCGGGCGGAAGTCTAGTCAATAAAATACTATAACCCCTTATCAGCAAATTTAAACACGCATGATAACGATAGTGTTTAAATTACGTTGGGTCAACTACACTAATATTATAGAGCTGAAGAGTTTGTTAGTTTGAACGCTCTAATCTCAGGAACTAGTGGTCCGATTTGAAAAATTCTTTCGGTGTTAGATAGCCCATTGATCGAGGAAGGCTATAGGCTAAATATCATTACGCTACGACCAATAGGAGAGGAGTTACCGCGGGTTAAACCGCGAGGCGCCGCTAGTCATTGATAAACGTTTTTACGTCTAAAATTACGTAATATGTGCATGCGAAAATCAACGTTATGGTCAGATATTTGATATGAAACGCGAAATTGTATACTTTGCGAAATATAAGGCTTCTTTTCGACCGCCTGTTTCCTTTAATTACGTTTATTCCGTACTATAACAATATCATCAGTGATGGACTATTGGTCTGCTGTGGGACATCCCAATCCTGTGGGAGTTTTTGGAACGAAGTTCCTTATCGCGTGTTGTGAAAGGGGGCTAGACGGAAAACTTACGAAAAGTTGTCACGACACTTTTTTCAAATTTCGAACAGCGAGGCGCGCGTTTTTTTTTAATTATTAAAAGATAGGTATCCTATGTCTAACTCTTTTGAGTAGAAACTTTTTTGAAAATCATAATGATTTATTTTCTTCTTATTTTGACCATTGATAATAATACTTTTTTAAGTAACTTCGTTCTTACCTGGTGTCCCACGACACCACACTCGGTCTTTTTTAGATAAAAAGTATCCTATGTGTTATTCCTAGTTATTAAGGGACATTCTTCATCAAGTACCAAATTTTATATAAATCGCCCCAGCCGTTTAGACGTGAAGAAGCACTGACACACTCACAAATTTTCGCCTTTATAACGTGTGATAACATTTCTTACATTTTTCAGCAGTTCAAGCTCGTTACAGACCACCGTATGTATTTCAAATGACTGTTTGCGCAATTGTATTATCGGCTGTGTCCTATTTTGGTGCGAGATTATAAAACTGCGCAATACATAATGTTATTTACTTGTGTGTATACTGATTATATACACGGCATATAACTGAAGTACTGCGTAATGTTTTTGTTTTAAAATATATAAGTAATAACATAATATATAATTTTTTTCATATAACTGGCTTGAAAAGTAAATAAAATAAAAAAAAAACATAACAAAACATTTTTTTTATTTCGTTCATCTGCTTTAGACTAAATTAAAAAGTAACATTGGAAAAATATATACGAATATCCTACTAATATTATAAATGCGAAAATTTGAATGTTTGTTACTCTTTCACGCAAAAACTACTGTATCGATTTAGATTAAATTCGGTACAGATGTTCCTTATAACACATAGGATACTTTTTATCCGGAAATTCCTCCCTGGGATTCGCAGGTAAAACCGCGGGGCCCTGCTAATAAGCTACAAAACATGCTATGGCCGACATGAGCGGAGCTACACATAAATATTCAATAATCTGCCCACCCAAAGAGGCTCTCGTTAGAGGTCAGTTATCGAGGTAAACATGAAACATATACGGAAACATATTTGACAATATGTTTAGCAAATCAATGTTTTATTTTGCTAATAGTGGATTACTTCCGAAAAGTTGATGCAATTGTTGACCTTGGTTTCAGTCTAGCCTTAAGTGAAACTAGAATTAAATCTATACTAATATTATATTACTAGCAGCGCCCCGCGGTTTCACCGGCGTAGTTCCCCATCCCGTGGGAATTTCGGGATACAAAGTATCCTATGTTCTTTCTCGGACCATAAACTACCCCTGTACCAAATTTCAAGTCAATCGGTTCAGTAGTTTAGCCGTGAAAAGGTAACAGACAGACAGATTTACTTTCGCATTTATAATATTAGTTAGGATAAAGCTGAAGTTTGTTTGAACGCGCTGATCTCAGGAACTACTGGTCCGATTTGAAAATTCTTTCAGTGTTAGATAGCCCATTCTTCTTCTTTGCGTGTCGACTCATATTTTTGAGGACCAGAACTCGGCCACCGATATGGCACTATCAGTGGCTTTGTAAAGGTCCTCGCGCGTACAGGACCTTTATAAAGCCATTTTTTTTTATTTAGCCCATTTATAAGGCTATAGGCTAATATCAACACGCTACGACCAATAGGAGAGGAGCTAACGCGGGTTTAAACCGCCAGGCGCGGCTATAAATAAACATAGAAGCAAATTCTAACTAATATCATAAATGCGAAAGTAACTCTGTTACCTTTTCACGGCTAAACTACTGAACTGATTGACTTGAAATTTGGTACAGGGGTAGCTTATGGACCGGGGAAGAACATAGGCTATGTTTTATCCCGAAATTACCACGGGATCGGGAACTATGCGGGTAAAACCGCAGGACGGAACTAGTCCGTTATAAAGTCCTTTTAAAAACGGAGATCTCTTTAACCTCATTCAAAACGGAGATTACTCTAATAACCTTACTCAATGAATGTAATCTTACTCAGCACAATACAAACGTGCGCTTGCACAGAGTTCACTCATTTAACCAAGGTTTTCCCTTTCGTTTCACACCTTGTGCGTTTGATGAGTTTTGTGGCACTTTTTTTACTAAGATTTAATTGGACTTAAAAAAGTCACTGGACAGTTTAAAGTTAAACATCACTACATAGTATAAACAAACTCACTTCCCACTGAATTTCCCTATGTATAATAAGATCTTTAAGACTACGCAACGGATTTTGATGCGGTTTCTTTTAATGGATAGTGATTCAATGGGAAGGTTTTTAATAATTTTATTCTAGCATTCTCACGGGAGCGGGAACTATGCGGGTGAAACCACGAGGTGCTACTACTAATACAGAAATAAAGCAAGTAAACTCGCCAGATACAGCTAGTAATACAGAAAGAAAACAGGTAAAGTCGCCGGATAAAGCTATTAATAAACGAAATTACCAGTGAAGTAATAACGCGATTATGAAACTTTGCCAAACTTTGAAACCAATGGATGTATGCCCAATTTTTTCAGTCGCCGCTCAGGGTCAGTTATTTTAAACTTTAGCCCGATATTGAACTTTCTGGAGGTTTCGCCTTTTTAACTAGTACAAGGTTTTTATTGATTTTTTGGTTTACTAGCTGTGTCCCGCTGTTTTACTCGCGTTAAACTTGTTTTTTATTATGCACAAGCGGCGCACCGCGTTTGTCCGTTAGCTCATCTCCTATTGGTCGTAGCGTGAAGATATTAGCCTATAGCCTTCCTCGATAAATGGGCTATCTAACAGAGCACATATATCAAATCGGACAAGTAGTTCCTGAGATATCACGTTAAAAACGAACTTTTCAGCTTTAAATAATACAGAAATGATAGTATTATTTACAAACATTTTTAATGAAAATATTTGTTTTTTCAACCCAACCATATTTTAGTCAGTCCGACCAGTGAAGCAACAATTATGCAGACGATGGGACATCAAAAAGAAACTACAATAGAGCAATCGCACCTTGTGACGCAATAATGTTTAAGATTCAACGCCATTCGTAACGGTTTTAATGAAATTATGAAACAATATGTGTAAGCGTGATTTGTTTTATACTTAATTGAAATACAAAAACATTTGACGACCTCGATGGCAGAGTGATCACCAAGCCGGACTGCCATCCGTAAGGTTGCGGGTTCGATTCCCGTGCGGGGTGAATATTTGTGTAGACCACAAATGTTTGTCTCGGTCTGGGTGTGTGTGAATGAGTGTGTCCGTAGTTTCTGATACCCTAGATACAAGCTTCGAGCTTAGTTAGGGGTCAGTTACTGTAATAAGATGATGGAGGGAATGATTATTATGTTATGTTATTTTTTGAGTTTGTGGACCTTGAAGAGCTCCTGGGCGTCAAGTCAAAGAACTTACATAAAGAGATTTAAAATTAATTAACTCAAAAATAACACGAAACTATTTTTTTGTCAATCCATATCGTCCACACAGCTGGGCAAAGGTCTCCCCCAAACATCTCCAGCTCCCCTGACCATCACTATTACATTTTAATAAATATACTATTTTGTATAGAAATATTACCACGGTTTCTGTATAGAGTCACCAAGATTTCTGTGCCGGCGGCCAAAAGTGGTAGCTTCCACTTTTGGCCGCCGGCACAGAAAACTTTGTCATTTTGATTCTAATGTCATTTGGGTACATTTTCAATAAATTAACAACCAAAAGATGCGATTACAGCGACGCTGTCACCGGCACAGAAAACTTGGTGACTCTATAAAAATCTGAACTGAAATGTCAGATTTTAACTCATTTATAGTAATATTTTTTGGTCAAACAGTGAATTGTAGTATAGTAATGGGTGATTTTTTTGAGGTTAGGATTTTCATGCATTAGTATTTGCTCAGATTTTTTGAGGTTATGATTTTCATGCATTATTATTTGCTCAGTATGCTTTGACATTTCATCATGAATAGACTTACTAACGAGCAACGCTTGCAAATCATTGAATTTTATTACCAAAATCAGTGTTCGGTTCGAAATGTGTTTCGCGCTTTACGCCCGATTTATGGTCTACATAATCGACCAAGTGAGCAAACAATTAATGCGATTGTGACCAAGTTTCGCACTCAGTTTACTTTATTGGACATTAAACCAACCACACGAATGCGTACAGTGCGTACAGAAGAGAATATTGCGTCTGTTTCTGAGAGTGTTGCTGAAGACCGTGAAATGTCTATTCGTCGCCGTTCGCAGCAATTGGGTTTGTGTTATTCGACCACATGGAAGATTTTACGCAAAGATCTTGGTGTAAAACCGTATAAAATACAGCTCCTGCAAGAACTGAAGCCGAACGATCTGCCACAACGTCGAATTTTCAGTGAATGGGCCCTAGAAAAGTTGGCAGAAAATCCGCTTTTTTATCGACAAATTTTGTTCAGCGATGAGGCTCATTTCTGGTTGAATGGCTACGTAAATAAGCAAAATTGCCGCATTTGGAGTGAAGAGCAACCAGAAGCCGTTCAAGAACTGCCCATGCATCCCGAAAAATGCACTGTTTGGTGTGGTTTGTACGCTGGTGGAATCATTGGACCGTATTTTTTCAAAGATGCTGTTGGACGCAACGTTACAGTGAATGGCGATCGCTATCGTTCGATGCTAACAAACTTTTTGTTGCCAAAAATGGAAGAACTGAACTTGGTTGACATGTGGTTTCAACAAGATGGCGCTACATGCCACACAGCTCGCGATTCTATGGCCATTTTGAGGGAAAACTTCGGAGAACAATTCATCTCAAGAAATGGACCGGTAAGTTGGCCACCAAGATCATGCGATTTGACGCCTTTAGACTATTTTTTGTGGGGCTACGTCAAGTCTAAAGTCTACAGAAATAAGCCAGTAACTATTCCAGCTTTGGAAGACAACATTTCCGAAGAAATTCGGGCTATTCCGGCCGAAATGCTCGAAAAAGTTGCCCAAAATTGGACTTTCCGAATGGACCACCTAAGACGCAGCCGCGGTCAACATTTAAATGAAATTATCTTCAAAAAGTAAATGTCATGTACCAATCTAACGTTTAAAATAAAGAACCGATGAGATTTTGCAAATTTTATGCGTTTTATTGTTTAAAAAAGTTCTCAAGCTCTTAAAAAATCACCCGTTAGATATAGTTAGCTAAATATAGAAACGGAAAAACGTGAGTGAAACGGCTTTTGTCACGATAGCACATGAAATAATCTCTTGCACGTGTTCTAAGCTTCAGTTACATACTCGTTGTATGTATTAGGAAGATGTTAGTTATATAAATAAACTAGCAGCGACCCGCGGTTTCACCCGCGTAGTTCCCGTTCCCGTGGGAATTTCGGGATGAAAAATAGATGTTGGCCGATTCTCAGACCTACTGAATATGCTCACAAAATTTCATGAGAATCGGTCAAGCCGTTTCGGAGGAGTATGGCAACGAAAACTTGTTTTTGCATTTTTAGTCTGGTTTAACAAAACCTGGTAAGCATTTGACACCTTGTCAGTAAAATCTGTCACTTTGACAGTATTCAAAATTGATTGTAAAACCTGGTATAGTGCTAAACCAGACTAAAAATGCATCGCAAATAAGGCAGTATATGTCTTACATTTGGTTTAACCGAATTAAAAACTAGTTTAACTAAAACCTCTAACTAGAGATGGGAGAAGGGGGAGAAATTGTTTACGGAAGTATATGTTGCTATAATGAGTTTATAGATGGAACACCCACCTAGATACCTTGTAAATAATTTCATCGAGAAGGAGATAAAAAGAATATTTTTTTATACAAAAAGTCACACCCTCTTTTTAAGAAGTCGGTAAAAAATACTACTACAGCTAATAACGTAAAAGCCACAGATTACACCAACAGTTACTGCACGTTTACCCTCCGAACAAGGTCATTTTACTACAACAGTATCTACAAGTAAAATTGAGTTCGAAACCCTCGTTTTTAGTTCTCATTTACAAAATTCAGAGTCTACATTTGTTTTAGAAGTATAACAAAAACTACTACATCATGTTACATTTTTTAGAAGTCCGTTAAATTAAAAATCCTACTACAGTACTACTCATATCGTAAAAGCCACAGATTACACCAACAGTTACTACGCGTTTAGCCTCCGAACAAGGTCATCGCGTCGCACGCACCGACTACGTGACAAGGAACACGAAATTGGGTCGCGTTTGTGCTATTAATATATATAAATTTTATATTGAACTTGCTTTGGGATGCGGGTTTACCTGGTCTAAAAGGTTCAACTACTCTGTTGATGAAATCGTGTAATCCTTACTAATATTGACGACCTCGATGGCAGAGTGGTCACCATGCCGGACTGCCATCCGTAAGGTTGCCGGGTTCGATTCTCGTGCGGGTCAATATTTGTGTCACAAATGTTTGTCTCGGTCTATGTGTGTGCGTAGTTTCTGATACCCTAGATACAAGCTTCGAGCTTAGTTAGGGGTCAGTTACTATAATGAGATGATTGTAGGTAGTGAATGATTATGTTATGTTTAATATTCTACATGCGAACGTAACTTTTCACGGCTAAACTGAACCGATAGACTTGAAATTTGATACAGGGGCAGCTTATGGTCCGGGAAAGGACAAAGGTCATGTTTTATCCCGAAATTCACACGGGATCGGGAACTATGCAGGTAAAACCGCGACGTACAACTAGTGTCCCTATAAAACAATACTTTGTATTATCGAATACTTTACACGTGAAGAATAAATAAAATGTGTTTTTGTAACATTTGCGCAATACCCAATTCAAGGCGAGATGGGGCTGACATCATCACGAAACGTTTTGCAATTTTTTTTATACGTACCTACTTAAATGTATGTTGTATTACTTTATTTAACTCATTCAAAAAAAGAGGTTTAGATACCTTTGCCCACTAACCACCTGAACTATCTGGGGGCACGGCAGTGCCCCCCGCCAAGTCGAGCGCGAAGCAAACACTGCCGTACCATCCTTTACAGGAACCCTTTCGCCGCATTTTCAGACCCCTATTTGACAACCTCTGGATAAGCCCAGAACGCTGAAATTTTCGTCATCCAGTAAGCTATACAATCACATACTTAAAATAAAATTTCAAGTCTGTAGGTCATTTAGTTCCCAAGTTAAGCGAAAGCAAAGTTTCGCATTTTAGACACTCACTCACTCACTCATGATCATCAAAATAGAACTAGTACTTCCCATGAACCTAGAGAGCTGAAATTTGGTACAGAGTTAGGGTTTAATGGCCACATAAAGGGAAAACTATAAAAACTAGGATAATCGAACGGGAACGGGAATGGGTACGGGAATTGTAACTCAAGAACGGCTGAACTGATTTGGCTGAAAATTGGTGGGGAGGTAGCTTAAAACCAGGAAAAGGACATAGGATACTTTTAATCCCGAAATTCCCACGTGATTGGGAACGGGAATTAAAAAATCAAGAACGGCTGAATTGATTTGGCTGAAAATTGGTGGGGAGGTAGCTTAGAACCAGGAAAAGGACATAGGATACTTTTAATCCCGAAACTCCCACGGGATTGGGAACGGGAATTTAAAAATCAAGAACGGCTGAATTGATTTGGCTGAAAATTGGTGGGGAGGTAGCTTAAAACCAGGAAAAGGATATAGGATACTTTTAATCCCGAAATTCTCACGGGATTGGGAACGGGAATTTAAAAATCAAGAACGGCTGAATTGATTTGGCTGAAAATTGGTGGGGAGGTAGCTTAGAACCAGGAAAAGGACATAGGATACTTTTAATCCCGAAATTCCCACGGGATTGGGAACGGGAATTTATTACTCAAGAACGGCTGAACTGATTTGGCTGAAAATTGGTGGGGAGGTAGCTTAGAACCAGGAGAAGCACATAGAATACTTTTAATCCCGAAATTCCCACGGGATTGGGAACGGGAATTTATTACTCAAGAACGGCTGAACTGATTTGGCTGAAAATTGGTGGGGAGGTAGCTTAGAACCAGGAGAAGCACATAGAATACTTTTAATCCCGAAATTCCCACGGGAATGGGAACGGGAATTTATTACTCAAGAACGGCTGAACTGATTTGGCTGAAAATTGGTGGGGAGGTAGCTTAGAACCAGGAAAAGCACATAGAATACTTTTAATCCCGAAATTCCCACGGGAATGGGAACGGGAATTATAATTCTAGAACAGCTGAACTGATTTGGCTGACAATTTGTGGGGAGGTAGCTTAAAACTATTTATGTATAGATACTTTGTATCCCGAAATTCCCACGGAAACGCGAACGGGAACTACGCGGGTGAAACCGCGGGGCGCTTAATAATATAATACTACTCCTAAAAAATAAGTGTGTCAAATAAGAAAATCTAATAAAATAAATCAATATAAACAAGTTTTAACAAAAAGAAATGAAATCCCACCAAAAACATTCTGTAAAAAACTAGCCAAGTCTCGATGGAGCTGCTTGTTTATCTCTAAAAAGTAATGAAATCTAGACAGACTCGTGCCAAGTCATATGTTCCTTACTGCGATTTCTTTATTATTATAGTTAATGTTGTGTGACTTGGCCGTTGAAGGGTACACATGTACATATGTACACAAGGGTACAAAACTAGGTGCTCCATGACGCTATTGTAGCAATCTTAAAAAATCCAGAACCTATCCATTGACGATAGAAAATTTGCTTAATTATAGCCACTTGAAAAATGTTGATTCAATATCCAGTCAATTGTAGGCTTGATAAAGCTGCGTATTTTAATAATGTTATAACATTACGTGTAAACAAAATTGACTTGTACCCACTACTAACGCTTTAAACAATGTTCAACGGCCAAGTCACACAACATTAACTATAATAATAAAGAAATCGCAGTAAGGAACATATGACTTGGCACGAGTCTGTCTAGATTTCATTACTTTTTAGAGATAAACAAGCAGCTCCATCGAGACTTGGCTAGTTTTTTACAGAATGTTTTTGGTGGGATTTATATTATTCTTGTGTGTAGGTACTAAATATTATAAAGAGGAAAGATTTTTTGTTTGTTTGTAACGAATAGGCTCCGAATCTACTGAACCGATTTCAAAAATTCTTTCACCATTAGAAAGCTATATTCACCCTGAGTAACACAGGCTATTTCTTATCCCCGTATTCCTACGGGAACGGGAACCATGCGGGTGAAACCGCGAGACGCCGCTAGTTGAGTAATAAGTGTTTCAATCTATACAATGTCGGTTCCGTTTGTCGTGGCAACATCATCTAGCTAGACGGGTAGCCTTCTAGAATTTCTAAGACAATTGTTACTGATAGTTAATAGCCCTTGAAAGAACCAAAAATTATATCTATAGGCACTAATTAATTTTATGAGGAAAGAAATAAAATTCTTTACGTAAACGTATTAATACAGACATTCCGCCATTTCAGGTTTAACTAAAACTGACCCCCAATTAGATATGAAATAAGGGCTGGAAAAAGAAAGTTTTATTTCGCCCAAATCTGCGACCTACTAATATTATAAAGGCGAATGTTTGTGAGTGTGGATGTTTAGATGTGTGGATGTTTGTTCCTTTTTCACGCAAAAACTACTGAATGGATTTTAATGAAACTTTGCAGTAATTTAGCTTAAACATCAGAATAACACACAGCATACTTTTTATCCCGAAATTCTCACAGGATCGGGAACTACGCGGGTGAAACCGCGGGGCGCTGCTAGTACGTGGATATTTCTAGAAAAAAAACGATTCAAAGAGCTATTCAGGACGATTATAAGAAATACACAGCATATATTACAAACAAAACATACCATGTCTTTTATTTTTTGTCTAAAGCCAGCTTAGAGGCCAAGTAGAAAAATTAGCATTAAAAAAAATTGCAAGGCGGACCGGTTTTGTCTTATCTGTTACCTTGGATGTGTGTTTTTATACATATGTATATAAGTGTGAAGCACAAAAAGTTGATTTTACTTATTTAAATAAAAAAAGCCTAGTAACCTACTTTGGCGAGAAATCGGGGGGATAAAATGGATGTATTTAGCAGTTGGTGGGAGGAGTGAATAAAGATACATTTGGATTTATTTGAAGAAGAATTGTGCCAAGTGTTGTTAGACGAAGTAAGTTTTTTAAAAACACTAGCGGCGCCCCGCGGTTTCACCCGCGTAGTTCCAGTTCCCGTAGGAATATGGGGATAAAATTATGCCAAAAACCTTCCCACTGAATCACTCTATCTAATAAAACAAAACGCATCAAAATCCGTTGCGCAGTTTTAAAGATCTAAGCATACATAGGGACAGATAAAGCGACTTTGTTTTATACTATGTAGTGATTACAAGGATTATGACGACCTCGATGGCAGAGTGGTCACCGGACTACCATCCATAAGGTTGCGGATTCCCGTGCGGGGTGAATATTTGTGCGAACTACAAATGTTTGTCTCGGTCTGAGTGTATGTGTGAATGAGTGTGTGCGTAGTTTCTAATACCCTAGATTTCGAACTAAGTTAGGGGTCAGTTACTTTAATGAGATGATGGAGTGAATTATTTTAATATAATTCTCAGTTAGTTCATAAAAACTATTCAGTTACAATTCTCGCGCTTATCAATGAGTCTGTAAAATGTTATTTTATTACCTACTTTGCGTTAAATCTTATCTGACTTTATCGCAACCTAAATTAAATCTGGAACGTGATCTTAATTCTCAACGATATTTTGTCGTTCAATAATTGAATTCTGTTTCAATTTCTAGAAAAACAAGTGTTGAAGTGTGACATTATAAACCTGACACTAGAGAGGAAAGTACTAGGAGAACATACATTTGTAGGAGGTCTATTTGTGACATTTACTAGAGAGGAAAGTACTAGGAGAACATACATTTGTAGATCTGTTTGTGACATATTTACTAGAGAGGAAAGTACTAGGAGAACATATATTTGTAGGAGGTCTGTTTGTGACATATTTACTAGAGAGGAAAGTACCAGAAGAACAAACATTTGTAGGAGGTCTGTTTGTGACATATTTACTAGAGAGGAAAGTACTAGGAGAACATACATTTGTAGATCTGTTTGTTTGTGACATATTTACTAGAGAGGAAAGTACTAGGAGAACATATATTTGTAGGAGGTCTGTTTGTGACATATTTACTAGAGAGGAAAGTACCAGAAGAACAAACATTTGTAGGAGGTCTGTTTGTGACATATTTACTAGAGAGGAAAGTACCAGGAGAACATACATTTGTAGGAGGTCTGTTTGTGACATATTTACTAGAGAGGAAAGTACCAGGAGAACATACATTTGTAGGAGGTCTGTTTGTGACATATTACCTAGAGAGGAAAGTACCAGGAGAACATACATTTGTAGGAGGTCTGTTTGTGACATATTTACTAGAGAGAAAAGTGCTAGGAGAACATACATTTGTAGGAGGTCTGTTTGTGACATATTCACTAGAGAGGAAAGTACTAGGAGAACATACATTTGTAGGAGGTCTGTTTGTGACATATTTACTAGAGAGGAAAGTACCAGGAGAACATACATTTGTAGACCTGTTTGTGACGCATTTACTAGAGAGGAAAGTACCAGGAGAACATACATTTGTAGGAGGTCTGTTTGTGACATATTTACTAGAGAGGAAAGTACCAGGAGAACATACATTTGTAGGAGGTCTGTTTGTGACATATTTACTAGAGAGGAAAGTACCAGGAGAACATACATTTGTAGGAGGTCTGTTTGTGACATATTTACTAGAGAGGAAAGTACCAGGAGAACATACATTTGTAGGAGGTCTGTTTGTGACATATTTACTAGAGAGGAAAGTACTAGGAGAACATACATTTGTAGGAGGTCTGTTTGTGACATATTTACTAGAGAGGAAAGTACCAGGAGAACATACATTTGTAGACCTGTTTGTGACGCATTTACTAGAGAGGAAAGTACCAGGAGAACATACATTTGTAGGAGGTCTGTTTGTGACATATTTACTAGAGAGGAAAGTACCAGGAGAACATACATTTGTAGGAGGTCTGTTTGTGACATATTTACTAGAGAGGAAAGTACCAGGAGAACATACATTTGTAGGAGGTCTGTTTGTGACATATTTACTAGAGAGGAAAGTACTAGGAAAACATACTTTTGTAGGAGATCTCAAGACGCACGCTAGTCAAATAAAAACAATACATTCCCAGGAATCTCATTACTAGATACATAAAGGGTTAGGGATCTAATAATACTATGTTTTTTCTACGATCGTACGCCTTATGTAGAACATTAATTATGTGAGAATATCCCCTGGGAACAGGAGATAATTGACCAGTGTTTTTATCGTACATACCAATTGCGTAATTTATGATTACGTAGTAGCATGGTTGGTATTTGTTTTAATAAAGATAGCGGGTTCGATACCTTTTCAAGACAATTTTTGTGGATATTAGTTTTGTCTTTACGGTATTATTTTTATTACAAGGTGTAAAGTTTCGTACTGCACAACTAAAAGCCAGATTCACCAGTTACTGATAAAGTATCGGATAGCTGCTCACAAATTTTGTCTTTGTCACTTGACATAAAGTAGAAAGAGACAGAACTCAGTCTACTTGATGAGTAGCCTGCTCGGAAATTTACTTGAAGATCGTGAAATAGGTCCTAGCCTTTTTCACCACCTTCAAGTAACGTTCCGAGTACGTACTCACATGTTTTGTCTTTGTCACTTGACATAAAGTAAGAGACAAAGCTCATTTTACTTGGTGAGTAGATTACTTGGACCTTTACTTGGAGATCATAAGAGGCCCTTAATCTCTTACTAATAAAATGAGTAAGTTTGTCTAATATTGATGTTCTCAAACCAGACTTATAGAAAATAAAAAAAAATAAACATAATATTGCTCAGCCCAGGAATAAAACCCTTGGCAGGTAAATACATTCCAATATACCGCAGAGGTTTTAATAGATTAAATATATTCCGCTGTATTTTAACATTTTGCGACGTAATTTAAATCCAAGATGGCGGCCGAAGCCATCTTGATATGACGCCATTATTAAATTCTGTTTACCTTTTTATTAGCTTCACCTGTATGTTTGTATACTTGTTTGTAACCGACTTCTTTGGGCGCTATTTTGACCCACTTTAAACGGCCAGATTTCGTTCAAACTTTGTAGATTTATTGAGGACCGATGACAATACACTAATTTGATAAAATTATTCCATTTTTCAATTTGCAAAATATGATTTTTGTTAATTTATATAATTTTCATCTATAGTAATAATCCAAACTAAAAAGTAGAAAATAAATTATAGTTTAAAAAAACTAAAAAACACGCTTTTTATAGAAAACCGAACTAAAAAATAGAAAATAAATTTTAATGAATTTAAATTAAGAAAATAGTGTTAAAAATTTCAATGAATATAAATTAATAATAGTGTGAATAAAAAAAAATATTTTATTTTAAAAAAAGCGTGGGGTGCATGGTGTCAATAGTTATAAATATTTTATTGACAGATATGAGTAGAGTGATTATCATTTCGATAATATTTTAAAAAGCACCCCACGCTTTTTTTAAAATAAAATATATATTTTTTTATTCACACTATTATTAATTTATATTCATTGAAATTTTTAACACTATTTTCTTAATTTAAATTCATTAAAATTTATTTTCTATTTTTTAGTTCGGTTTTCTATAAAAAGCGTGTTTTTTAGTTTTTTTAAACTATAATTTTTTCAATGTTGTTTTTGTTAAATGATAAAATGTAAATCTAATCATGATACAAAATAATACTTTTCTACAACTATATTATGAAGATGACGTAGTAGGAAGCGTATTTTTGTTAATTATGTACCTACTAATTATATCATCACTACATTGTATAAACAAGCTGTCTGTCTGTCCCTATTTATGCTTAAATCTTTAAAACTACGCCACGGATTTTGGTGCGGTTTGTTTTAATAGATAGAGTGATTCAGTGGGAAAGTTTTTAGCATAATTTTATCCCCATATTCCTACGGGAACGTGGACGCGTAAAGTACAAGATTGTATTATTTTGGAACTAGATAAGCGATACGTCCGGATATAATCACGTCAAAATCGCATGAACATGTTTGTTTGTTATCATATTTTAAACATGTTGGATACTACATAGATAACGGATAAATATATTGAATACAAGCGTTGATTTTGGGACTGTAAAAGAACATAACTTCACCCGCTCGCACGGATGCAATGGCGAGCAGGACGCATTATAATTTACACAGGTGCGACAGAGATAGATAGCTACAGGTCAACGTACGATATTTCATGTGAATTACGACCGGACTTCAGAGGACAATATGGAGGTTTTCAGTCTGCGCTGCCCAAACAATGATGCGGGTTCGATTATTTGTGCCATCTACCTACAAGTTCTTAGAATCTCTAGGTGTGTATACAAATATGTGTGAGGTGTGTGTGTGTGTTTGTCCATAGTTTGTGATACAGGTAATGAACATAGTTAGGGGTCAGTCGGTGTAATGAGGTGATAGAGGGATTGATTACATGTCTCTGTGTGTATGAATGTGTGTCCGTAGTTTGTGATACCTTAGATACAGATAATGAGCATAGATTATGTCATAGTATCTCCTGGATTATATCTATAGATAAACAGACAGAAAGAAGAAGGCAATAAAATGACGTTTTAAATATTGCAACAATATTTTAATAAACATAAAATGATATCGTACACAGACCTTGATAACAATGCCGTAGACGTCATTTCTTTGAATTTAAAACAATTCAGTTTTATTCATAAAATTATTGGAATACCGTGAAGTGCAAATACAGTTTTAAGAAAATAATATAGGTATGATATTATTATTATTCATAAGAACGGTGCCCTTGTGTTACGCACTCAGCCTGTGGGTGACTAACATCTGTTTTCAATATTCGATCGATCTATGATTTTGTTTTCAACGGATACCTTAAGACCTAATAGCCCTTGTGTATGGTAGGCTCGAGCCCCTCGGTGGAGACACAAATAATATATAATAATAATATAGGTAATCCATCATCTAATTATAGTAACTAACCCCCAACTAAGTCCATAACTTGTATCTAGGGTACCAGAAACTACGCACACACTCATTCACACACACACACACACTCAGACCGAGACAAACTTTTTTTTTTCTTAAATGACTGATGATGTTGAAGGAAGACTTAACAGCGCAAGCTGTGCGTAGACGCACATGTGTATGACGTCATCCCCGCTATGTGAGGTGACGTAATTACCTTTTCAAGAAACAACTGTTTTTTTTAATTTTCTAAATATGTGGGTTTGGAATCACCAACATGCATTTTAGTCGAGCACTGTGATTAATGAGTGTGTGCGTGGTTTTTGATACCCTTGATACAAGTTTCGAACTTAGGGGCAGTTACTGTAATGAGATGATGGAGTGAATGATTATGTTATGTTATTTACCACAACATATAAAACTTGGTGGGAGCCAACATTATAATATAAACCATCCAAAAATAATATTCCTACAGAGACTAAAATTTATTGCTTCCATGTGTGTTCGTAGATTGTAGACTACATTGGTCTACAAAAATATAATTTAACTAGCGGCGCCCCGCGGTTTCACCCGCGTAGTTCCCGTTCTCGTAGGAATATGGGGATAAAATTATGCTAAAACCTTCCTCTTGAATCTCTCTATCTATTAAAACAAACCGCATCAAAATCCGTTGCGTAGTTTTAAGGATCTAAACATACAAAGGGACATAGGGACATAAGAACAGAGAAAACGACTTTGTTTTATACTATGTAGTGATTTACAGGACAATGTCCTAAATAAGGTTTAATATTAATAATCTAGGTATATTATTATAAAAAAATATCGAACAGAAGTTAACCAGGCCGCACACTTAAGCTACAAATGTTTCCAGGCAACAAATGTGGCTAGAAACAAATTTATTAGATTGAAAGCACAAGTTTGAATAGAATATTTTTAGCACTATCATACATTGAAATTTTTCAAAAAATTAAAGATAAAATTTAAGTACCCAGTAACTATATGTACAGCTTTTTTATAAGAGGGTAACATAATAAAAAACCAACGGCACTTTAGAAGTGCCGACAAGTTAAAACTTGAATTTTTTTTGTTTATTTCGTTAATTGCAGGAAATACTTGAAATTCAAATTAGCAATGTCAAAAAAGATAGATTTCACTTTAAAACATTTTTATACCTACATAATTAGAAAATATACAATTCAAATTCTTCATTTATCATCAAATAGTTAAAAAGAAAGTTTAAATAAATTATCCAACATTAAACAATGATGTCACAGATTACACAACACTGCAACAAGTTTCAACAAGTTTGAACTCTGGAAACTTCTTTAGATTTCTAGTTAAAACCTAACTATTTTAGTAGTATTCTATTTATAATGATAATGTAGGTACTTGAAGAAGTATTTTGTTTAATATTTGTAGACTTTATAAAAGTTATGGCTTAATCCTTTTAAATAAGGTATAAAAATGTATATTCAATATAAATGTTTTGCTCTTGTTTTATTTTTCTGAATGCTAGGGAGAAAATATGAATAAAAATATCCTTGATTATTAAATATGAGGGTAAGAAATTAATTATAGACATGTGGCTATAGGCATATGTATGAAGTATGGAATAGTACTAGAAAAAGTTATTATATTTCCAAATAACTACTTCTAACTTTGTGATTTATAGTGATTTAACTATTTGAAATTGTTCATAGGTAAAACAGGAAGGAAATGTCGTGATTTCCATTATCATTTTATCACTTTCCGAGTACAAAACTCTAGAAACTACTGGTTTACATTTGGGTAAAAATGCGTAAATTAATCGAACTTTCTCCGAGGATTTTGTATTATAAAATCGTCGATTTCTCAACTCTTTACAGCCCTAACCGAATATGCAAATAATTATAAGCAAATACGGTGTTTCACCACACAAAGAAGACACTGGTTGACCCAAAAAACCTCTTTTGTCACATAGCAACCAAAGTGAGGTTATATTAGAATTTTTAACGCGGTAAAAAAGTAGTAACGGATATTTTTTATGTAAATTAAATAAAATAGACTTACCCGGACGCTTCCGTGGTTGTGTTTTTATTAAAACCACCCCTATTTGAGTGATTTTTTTATTTAACACTTCTCACGAACCGAATACGAAAACGCTTGACAGATGACTGATTGTCCAAAAAAAAATGGCCGCCGCGCTCGCTTACCGATTACGTCATTCGGCGGGAATATACGAAATTAAAAATTATCCGTTACTTTTTTTACCGCTATTAAATATAGCTTAAATTTACATGAAACTTATAAATAAACTTACCACATAAAAATGAGATCGATGTGTGAATTCGGAAGGAATCCGATTGAGTTCTAGTACAACATTTAGATAGTCTTTATTCAGTCCGATTCAGAGCGCTGTTGCCAAGTTGATGTTGCGTCAGATAATAAAGAGCGTTCAAATCCACACATTTCAAGACACTGTTGCATTCCTTGTTTAATTCTACACCGAATTTATATTTAGTTTCTAAAAACTAAACAGAATTCCCGTATAAAACAGCCGTTATAAAAAATCCCAGGTAGAAAACTTTACATGAAAAGCGGCAACGTCGCACAGTTCGTAACACTTTTGAACAAAGAATTCTTTTTAGGACAGTATATTTTATCCAAATTACTTTCGATTAATTAAACTTAGATCTATTCTACAGTTAAAATGAAGACAAAAAAGGTAAAATTAGAATTTTAAATGTAAAAATCACACGCGTAATTCCAAAGAAGGTACAAAAATAACTGACGAGTTTTGTAACTTGTTTTTGTTTCGTTTCGTTCGGGCTTCGGCGTTGTAAACAAAGAACCAGTGTTGCCATAAAAACTACCATTTCTACTAAAATAATTTCGAAGAACAATTTGTATTTGATTCGTTTTTAAGTCTTCAATGTTATTAATAAACCTAACTAAATTAAAGTGGGTCAGTAACTATATATTATAAGGTAATGTAACATTTTACCATAGTAGGCGGTGAAAAACGTGAAGAATACTTTGTATAATTCGATTATAACAGGAGAGAATACAGAAACAAAAATCTAAATGGATTCATAAACTATTGTAATAGCATAAATAAATATAGAACCTGCTATCGACATTTGTTGGTAACAAATGCCGAGAGCCAATATAGTCGATAAACTTTTTGGTAAGTATGAATATATGAATATCTGTTCTTACTTATTGTTTTTAAAGCCGGGCAAATCATAAGATACCTTATATTCTAAGTTTTCCAAGGCAATATAATGGGAATTAAACGCGTAAAATCACATGGCACAGATAGTAACTGATATACTTACTTATCGTTTAGGTTATTTCAGACATTTGGGCGCGAAGCAAAGCGAAGTCCTTCTAATTCAACAAACAGTTTTTTCGTTCATAATACGGAAAAACTATAACACCTACAGATTAGATATGTAACATAGTTATTTCAATTCACATCTAGATGTGCAGAAAATATTTAAAATATAATTTTTCAATAGAAATAAAAAATGTTTTTATATGTTGGTCTTAAGGCAGTGTTTAAAAATATTGCGAGCAACAAGCGTGATTTTGTCAAAATCACGCTTGTTCTATCTAGTCTCTGGATACTAAACCGATTTCTAAAATGAATAAGGCATAGTTCATAGGCTATTAATGTCCGTATTCCAACAGGAACGGGAAATAAGCGGGAGAAACCGCGGGGGGCTGCTAGTATTTAATAAAACAATAATAATTATTTTATAACATACTTTATTAACATAATCTTTTACAAATGAAACCTTATATTTAGTTAATTCTTAATTAAAATTGCTAAATTAATAATAAGATTGCTGTTACGTTTCATATCTATTTTATTTTTTAAATTGAACATAAACATAAGTACTTAAAACTAAACTTAACAATATAAAAAACTACCAATTTGGTAATTTTAGTTTTTGATGACAACATTCAGAACTCCTTTAGAAAAAATATCTAAAACGCGGGAAAAATTAAATACCTACTAATTTATTACGTATGTACTTTTAAAAACTTTAAATTAGGCACTTATAATAAAAAAAAAATACAAAAGTATACTTAAAAAGTACTATAAAAAGCAAATAAGTACTTAATATTAGTATATTTCTATATTATATTGCTACCTATTAAATTAGCTAAATAAAAATAAGTAGATAAATAATCGAAAACATTGCTTCTTTGATTGCAAAATTGTTACGAAAAAGCAATAATGGCCTTACCAAGGCTCTAATACATCTGTATCACTACATAGTATAAAACAAAGTCGCTTTCTCTGTCCCTATGTATGCTTAACCAATTAACTAAACTTAACCATTGTTGTGTTGGATGCGAAAATCTGTTTATTTGTATTAGCGAAAAATGATAATTTCTTCGCAATTGTGTTGAAAAACGTTGTATGGTACACGCGTGTATTGATGATTACTATCCTCGGCTATCTTCTGACCCTCGCCTGACGGCTCGGGCCTCAATAGCGCCTCAGAAGTGTTCTTCAACTTTCTCTCGCTTGTAACATAAATAACTATTATTTTTCGTTAGGGGACTTAACTTTGAAAAAGCTATGTAAAGACATTTGTTTGAATTTATCAGGACTTTTTTCGTGTTTTATATATTTTCTTTTTGGTAAACTTATTCCTTTTTCTGGTCTAACTAAAACCTCATTCGTTAGACCTTCATTGTCTTTATTGTATTTTAAAACACATTGTTTGTATTTAGAATTAGTTTTCGAATTATATTTTGAATTATTCTTTTTAGATTCGAATTTCAAATGCAACTTTTCCTTCCTCCATTTTATTTTAAGTTTAATGTTTTTATTTTTTAAAGAAAGTTTTGTTTTTATTTTCTTGTTTTTCTCTTCATAAGAATCTATGGTTACTTCGATATTCTTTTTAGAATTTGAAGCGCCATTTATTTTTTGTTTTTTAACTCTTTTCCTAAGTTTTTTGTTTTTAGAGATATTTTCTTTTGATTTTAATTTGTTTTCACTATTATTCAAATTATTATCATTAAATTCTTCATCCTGAATTTTACGACGTTTCTTTTCGATTTCATTATTTTCTTTGACATCTGTCAATTTTCTTTTCCCGCCCTTTTCAACGTCAATCTCATTTTCTTTTTTTATTGTTTCAAAAGCGAAATCTATGGCTGTTTTGATTCTTTTTTCGTTGTTTTTGTTACTATTTAAATGATTATGATTAAAACTACATTTGAAATGTCTATCGACTTCGCTTAAATACTCTTTTTTAAAATCTTCAACATCTAAAATCAAATTTTCGTCTGATTTTTTTAAATTAACTTTATGTGAGGTTTCTTTTTTTTCTTTAATGGGTGTAATTTTTTGGACATCAATATTGACAGATTCGTCTTTTTCGAAAATTTCCAAACTTGAATTTTGTTCTATGTTTACAATTTTTGTTTTATTATTTTCGAATAGGAAGCCATCTTCGCTGTTATTACCTATAAATTCTGGGGGTAGTTCGAAACTACTAGACGACGAATTGTCTGCTGTATCAATTTCCATAATACTTTGAATTGAGAGTAGATTTTTGGTGGGAGATTCTTGGTTTTTAGGATTTTCTTCGGTTTTTGTTGGCGATTTCAAGTCTTCATGATTTTCGGGTTGGTCCTGGAAAAATAAAAAACAATAAACTTAAATTATACACAAGATAAATGTTTTAAGTTAGTTTATAATAATATTGTGCCACAATCTTTTCTGTGTCGGTGACAGCGTCACTGTAATCGCATCTTTTGGTTGTCAGTTTATTGAAAATGTATCCAAATGACATTAGATATATTTATTTATTACTAGCTGCGCCCCGCGGTTTCACACGCGTAGTTCCCGTTCCCGTGGGAATTTCGGGATGAAAAATAGATGTTGGCCGATTCTCAGACCTACTGAATATGCTCACAAGATTTCATGAGAATCGGTCAAGCCGTTTCGGAGAAGTATGGCAACGAAAACTGTGACACGAGAATTTTATATATTAGATGTAAAATTATTTATAATACTGACCTTTATATCACTTTCACATTTCTTAGGCGACAACCATTCTTTCTGCGGCGTCTTTTGTTTCGTCTGGTCTTTCACTACATTGGTTAACATGTTCTCCAAAATTTTGCTGAAAAAAGAGAAAATCATTTATTTTCTAAAAATATACAAACTTTTTATCCTGTATATAAGTTACTAGTTGTGCCCCGCGGTTTTACTCGCATAGTTCCCGATCCCGTGGGAATTTTGGGATAAAACATAGCCTATGTCCTTCCCTGGACCATAATTACACAGTAGTTTAGCCGTGAAAAGGTAACGGACAGACAGTTACTTTCGCATATATTATAGTACTAGCTGCGCCCCGCGGTTTTACCCGCGCGACTCCCAATTTCATGGGAATTTCGGGATCAAAAGTATCCTTTGTGTTATTTCTAGTTATAAGGAACATCTTTACCAAAGGATATTGGGCAAAACGTCCCAAGTGCTGTAGCACTTAGTGTGGTACATCATTCGATAGGTATCGTTAAGAGGAACAAATGATTCTACGGAAGTGAAGCCGAATTCCCCGGCAAAAAAAGTTACAGCCATTTAAAAAAAAAAATATGGCTACTTTATGCAAGGAGTTCCAAGTGCTGTAGCACTTAGTGTGGTATATCATTCGATAGGTATTGTTAAGAGGAACAAATGACTCTGCAGAAGTAAAGCCGAATTCCCCGGCAGAAAAAAGTTACAGCCATTTAAAAAAAAATATATGGCTACTTTATGCAAGGAGCTAGCTTTTTGGCTAAGCTACTAAACTTATTTAAACACTATATTTCGCATTTTTTTATAAATTATGATGAGGTAACGGTAAAGGAATAGGTAAGTACATAATATAAGAAATTAAATAAAAATAATTTGTAAGATTTTGTGCGTCTTAATCACTATCATATCATTCTAAATCATTTTGAAGCTCCACTCTCCAACTTCCCAATAACTTTGTCTGTTTTTTCAGTAAGGCTATGATTAATGTACTCCTTGAATCAGTTTAACGTAACACAACCGAGATTTTTTTTAAATGCCTGTATCTTTTTTCTGCCGAGGAATTTGGCTTCACTCCTGCAGAGTAATTTGTTCCTCTTAACGATACCTATCGAATGGTGTTCCACACTAAGTGCTACAGCACTTGGAACTCCTTGCATACAGTAGCCATTTTTTTTTAAATGGCTGTAACTTTTTTCTGCCGGGGAATTTTTGATATTTTTATTGGATATATGGATTCAGTTACTGCTACAGATATTCTGATTTTAATAAGTCCCGTAATTTCAAAATAGGGGTGTATATCATAATACTTACTCAACAATTTTCTTCTTAACGCACAAAGGCCTTGGTTTCTTGAACTTGACGCGTAGCATATCCACTATATTCTGGTCTATATCCACTGATTTCTCTTTTAGACCTTGTTCCAATAGCTTTAAAGGCGATAATAGAGTGTCGGATGAACGGAGGTTTTTAGATTCTGTGTTGCGTTTCTGAGGCGATTTCAGGTTTAGTTGTTGACGGCTGGTTATTGTGTTTTCTGAAAAATTAATTGTTAATGTATTAGTTTTATATCTATACTAATCTAATATATAAAATTCTCGTGTCACAGTTTTCGTTGCCATACTCCTCCGAAACGGCTTGACCGATTCTCATGAAATTTTGTGAGCATATTCAGTAGGTCTGAGAATCGGCCAACATCTATTTTTCATCCCGAAATTCCTACGGGAACGGGAACTACGCGTGTAAAACCGCGGGGCGCAGCTAGTAATAATATAACTATGTAATGTAGTTAAAAACGCGACTTTGTGGGGGTTCGAAAGCTTATTAAAGCTTACAGAAACCTCTTTTTTATTTCTATTAAAAAATTATTAGTGTATTATTATACCCTAGTACAGCGGTTCTCAATCTTTTTAGGAAACGGAACCCTTTTGGAAAGCGATAAACTTGATGGAACCCTATTTGAAATACACACACCGGCAAAATTGGAGGAACGTTATAGTTCATTTGGTAAAATTTCGGATTTTGAATTTTTTTTTTAATAAACTTGAAAAATTGAAAAAAATAAGAAGAAGTTTTTGATATTTTACTTTTTAAGTAAATTTTACAAAATTAACGAATTTACAAAATACGCTTATTCATGCTTCCAATGATGCCATGTATGGTCCCATGGGGTAATTTCTACCACTCCTCAATCAAAGTCAATTTCAATTCGGAAACATTACTGGATAATCGTATCTTCCAATAAGGTCAATGTTATCGACAGACGGGTTTTTACGTGCGAGGACAAGGCAGAAATCGGGCAACCAGCGCCATAGATGACTGTTTCATAATACAAACACTGAAAAATCGTCGTCAAATTGCTGTTCAGACCCGAAATCGCCTGGAAAAAGTGCGCAGCGTGTGTGAACGAACAGTGAGAAAATGATTTTGGTTTTCGGTACATACCCGCCAAAGCCCCGAAACTCGAAGTGAGCCACCGAGTAGCTCGATTAGAATTTGCTCGTTTACTTCAAGGAGCATCGTTGTCGGAAGTAAAGGCCTGACAAATTTACGTTTTGGGGACGACATCCACCTTTTTGCCCCAGCAGCACATGAACTGCACTGCAAGTCTTGAGGTTGAACTTCAAATGAATCGGCCAAAGACACAAGTCATGTCTAATGGCACGAAACGTAGGGTAGTAGTTGATGGGCAGGAAATACAGTATGTCGATGAATACATCTACTTGGGCCAGTAAGTGAGCTTCGAAAATAGACAAGACTAAGAAATCGATCGCCGCATCGATAACGCCTGGAAGAGCTACTGGTCCATGAAAGAGCATATGAAAGATGATTTACCGACAACCTTAAAACGGTGACTACAGGTTAGCAAAAAAATTAACATCACTGGATTGAAGTGTGGAGGCGAGTTTTGATCAGTGACGAATGCTGGTTTTGTGTTAATTTCGTAGATGAAAAAGAAAAGATGAGAAAAGATGTGCGAATTTCGAGGAGACCGTCATAACCAGACAAACTGCCGCTTATAGTGGAGGTTCTGGTATGGACCGCATGGGGTGGCATATGTTCAGGAGCACACATGGAGTTAGTCGTGATCTTTTTTTTTTTTTTTTTTTTAATTTATTTAGGTTAACAAACAGCAGTACAATAATGTTTATTAAAACTATTTAGCTTATACACGACTTATTAATTGTACCACCAGCACCGTCAACCACAAAGTTAGTTTTTATACAAAAGTTACATGAAAGTTACATACAGACAAAGGGAAACAATATACGAGTGCATAAAGAAATTTACATAAATCAGTATAAAGGCCATACAGCTTAAGAATCCTTAATAATATTAATTATTTGTGACTTGAAAATACTAAAACGAGTTGAGAAAATATCTATTGTGTTAAAATGTACATTATAATTGTGGGTAATTCTGTACAGAGGTGATCGTTTGCCAGCATTGGTTTTACAGAAAGTGGTGGCAAATAACTGGCAGGGACTTCGACAGTGTGTTCTAGTAGGTACCTTGTAGCAAAGCTTGTTTACAATCTGAGTACAATCAAATCGATTATTACAAATATCATATAACATTATTGATTCTAATTGTATGCGTCTATGAACGAGTTTTAATAAATTATATTTTTCTAGCAGATCTTTATAGGACAGTCGCTGTCTGTGGCATTTATAGTGTAAACAACGTAAGAAATTTTTTTGAACAAGTTCAATTGATTTAACATATTTGTCATAGAGGGGATTCCAAATAATAACAGCATGCTGTGTAGTATAAAACAAAGTCGCTTTCTCTGTCCCAATGTATGCTTAGATCTTTAAAACTACGCAACGGATTTTCATGCGGTTTGTTTTAATAGATATAGTGATTCAGTGGGAAGGTTTTTAGCATAATTTTATCCCTAAATTCCTACGGGAACGGGAACTACGTGGGTGAAACCGCGGGGCGCCGCTATAAATTAGGTAAACTTTAATATTTTATGTGCCTACGTAATTACCCCTATTAGATATGATTCAGGACAGGCCCTAGCCCCTCCTTAGGTAGCTGATGCTGATCCCCTAATATCATTTCCACGCCACTACCTCTTCCACCCCACTCCCCTTCCACACTAATACACCTTCCACACCGCTCCCACTTCCACATCACTCATCATTACTTATTTCTGGTCTTGTACCCTCGGTAGGGAGTTCAATGAACTGGTTATGATGATTTAAAACAAATTGGTACGTGGTGGGGTTCCAACCAGGCACCTTCCGATCGAAAGTCAAAGGCCTTAAACCCCTACGCCACCGACGCTCTACATTACACCGTCCTACATCCACACTAATCCCATTTCCACATCTCTACCACTTCAACGCCTATTCCGCATCCACACCACTCCACTCCACTTCCACGCCACTACCCCTTCTACCCCACTACCATCCCATTTTTTCATCTTTTCTTCGGAAGAGTCGGCGTTTCATTACACAATACATATTCAGTAGAACGCCGATTATGAATTAATTGGGACCGGGGTCCATTCGGATAATCGAAAATTTGGATATAGACTGCATATAGCTGGACTCGCGCACGAAGGGTTCTACCAAAAATGACAAAAAAACACGTTTGTTGTATTGTGAAGCCCCGCTTAAATATTTATTTTATTTTATGTATTTTTTTTCCTATATGTATTTGTTATTCGGTTAATCGTCGTTCTACTATATTGGAAAGTGTTTTAGATTCTGCGAAAAACTAAACTGCCAAGTTAACACTGGGATTGTAATTTAGCGAATCTATGTATCTATATAATAAGTGGATGATTTAGTTATAAAAAACCCTGCTCGACTTAAATAATTTCATATCATAAAGCTAAAATCGATAAATCGCACATGAATAATAATTTTCGTATAGTAATATTTTAGATCGAAAATGTCTGAAGATATGATAAGCAGAAATCAAATTATGAGTAAAATATCTAATTAGGGCGAGCAAAGCGAAGCCCTTATAAAACAACAATTTGGTGGTACATTTTATGAAAAAACTACTTCACCTACAGATTTGATATTTGAAATACACACATCAAAAGTGTCTAGGGATCAAGCATTTTTATGCGGATTTCTTGAGATTGAGATGTGGCTTTGTAATAAATTTATGATTTTATAAATTTATATGGATCCTTTTTGGTGCATTTCATAATTTGAATCAGGAACTGTGAATCAAATTCGAGTAAAAGATGAAAATCAGCTGTCAATATTTTCGCTATAAAAACATACAACGCATTGAAGACATTATTAGTGCTACTGTTTCCCTACTACTGATTAAAACCAACGTTATTATGGAGCGGCGACGTCATTTAAGCAGGGAAGAAATGCTCAGAGCCGTGGGAATGATAGAAGCTGGTTCCCGGCAACGTACTGTGGCTTTAGCTCTGAATACAAGTCAGAGTGTTATCAGTCGACTTTGGACACGTTACCGAAGCACTGGTACCGTGGCTGAGCGCCATGGAGGACGGTATCGCTGCACCACACGGAGACAAGACCGATACATTCAAATCTTAACTCGAAGAGCTCCAACAATAACCGCCATGATGTTAGCCGTGCGGCTTCATCACTCTTCAGGGAACTTAATTAGCGACCAAACAGTCAGAAACCGCTTGCATGAAGTGAACCTTCATTCCCGAAGACCGCTACGGGTACCACCTATAGCAATGCACAATCGTAGGATTCGATATCAATGGGCTCTTGAACACAAAAATTGGGCAGAAGAACAATGGCGTTTCGTGTGCTTTTCTGATGAGTCTCGTTTTGGTATGAGACCGGATACAAGACGTATACGACACTGGAGAACCCCTGGACGCCAACAGCGATTAAAATCCTGCCAGGAAGTCCATCCTTATAGTGGTGGAACCATCATGGTATGGGCGGGTATTTGGATCGGCGGAAGAACTGAGTTGATTTGGATCAGAGGCAACCTCAACGCTCAAATTTATGCTGAGACGATTGTATCAGACGTCATCGTTCCTCTACAAGTGCAAATCGGTCCCTTATTTCAGTTAATGCATGATAATGCACGACCGCACACCGCAAGAGTTGTAAGACAGACTCTCGCCGCAGCTAACATCAATGTCCTGCCCTGGCCTGCTCAGTCGCCAGACTTGAACCCGATTGAGCATGCATGGGATATGCTACAGAGAAGAGCTCTGCCGAATATGGAGGGTATCCAGTCGCAAGAAGACCTTTTTTTTGTTGTTGCAACGAACATGGGCGGCCATTCCACAGCGTGATTTGGATGAACTCATTTTGAGTATGCCAAACCGATGTTCTTGTGTTGTTAGTGTTCGCGGTAGAAACACGGATTATTAATTGTTTAAGTTACCCAATAAAATTTTAAAGAAAACTGTTATTTCAGTCTTTTTTTCGAACTTTAATGTTAGTGGTTCAAATGTCAAAAATCCCTTTATTAGGAAAATGGAAAATTTCTTTATTAATGCAAAGGTGACTTGGTTTATCGTTACTGTGACAAACGAAAACACTTTATTTGATGAATCCTTAAAGAAAATTTTAATTAATATCAATCAGGAGAAAAGTTATTGCAAAAATATATGTTGATCCCTAGACACTTTTGATGTGTGTAGTTATTTAAATTAATGTCTAGATTTATAATGCGGGGTGACGAATATTGATAAATATCTATTAATAAGTCAAAATACGGTATTTTTTTATTTACTTGTAGTTTTGTTACGCTGCCTCATTTTCCGTCAATTTATTTTAGTCCGCCATTTTGACATTCAGCTGTCAAATTACAAATTGAAACAAATGTCAAAGGAGTATTGATATCAATTTCGACGCAAATCAACCCCAAAATAACTTTTCACCCCTTTTTAATTATGTTAGGTGATGATTTTAAGAAAAATGAGTATCACATATTTAATTAATCTTTTTGAAGAACATTTATGCCAAGTTTGAACTTAATCAGACCACGGAAACACGTTGTCCCATACAAACTTTGCAACCCCTTTTCACCCCTTTAGAGGTGGAATTTTCAAAAATCCCTTCTTATCGGACGCCTACGTAATACAAATAATACACCCTCCAAGTTTCAGGTCTCTACGATCAGCGGTTTAGGCTGTGCGTTGATCCATCAGTCATTCAGGACAAAGCCTTTTATATAATGATATAGATTATATATAGAGATTTGTGGGTAAACTCATTCAATGAACATAAAAATAGGTCAAGTTCGCCTGCAATGACGTTGAGTGTGCGAAGTGCCCGCATCAGCGGAGCCCGCTGCAGCAGGTTCGTCCGAGCCGGTGGCACATGGAACAGACGCGGTTGACGTCTTCTATTGACATAGTCATCCGGTACACAAAACCCTATCCGTTGTAATAAATCGGAGTTATTCATTTTTCCCCTAATTATTTTAAAAATATAAGTAACCAGAGAGAGGTCCCTTCTTACTTCAAGCTTATTATACCCTACCATTCCTAATATAAATAATGTTGGATATTTCAGAGGGTAGAAAGGGTAAACACCATAAAGCCTCTTATAAATAAATCTTATGAACTTGTTCTGTACCCTTTCCAGCATTATACTATATTTATATTCACTCGGAGACCATATGATCGCATTGGTCTCTAATTGACTTCTTACTAGTGCGTTGTATAGTGAGATAATAGCCTGAATGTTTTTGAAAGTGTAAACCGTCCTTAATGTGAAACCTAAAGTGCGAAATGCTCTCTTACATAAGTTTACTATATGTTTTTTGAACGTTAATTCCGCTGTAAGCTGAACGCCCAAATCTCTCACTTCAGTAACCCTTGTCATTGGAGTTCCTTCCATGTTGTAATTATATATTAGGGGAGCACGAGTTCGAGTAAAACTTATAATTGCACACTTAGTGGTATTAAACTGTAATAAGTTCTCTCTGCTCCAACCCACTACCCTGTCGATATCGTTCTGTAGTCGTTTGCAGTCCTCCATACTTTTAACTTCCAACGACAGTTTCAGGTCATCCGCAAACAACAAACATTTAGCATCTTTAACGACTTCCGGTAAGTCGTTTATCATTAAGATAAACTCCAAAGGTCCCAAGTTCGACCCCTGATTTACACCAGACAACGTAAAATACGACTTGGATCTGAAACCAGCAAAGTCCACATACTGGCGCCTATCCATCATCGAGCTAGCAAACAAATGAAGCAGATGAGGAGTCATACCCGCCCTGGCAAGTTTCATAAGTAACACGTCATTATCCACCAAATCAAATGCCTTTCTAAAGTCAAAATAGGCAGCATCAGTTTGACCGCCGCTGTCTATTACAGGTATTATTTCAGCCATGTATGAAATTAAGTTGCTATTTGTACTTCTTGCCGGTCTAAAGCCATGTTGAGCGTCAGATAATTGTGCTCTCACCTGTTGATATATATTTTTGTGTATGACGGCTTCAAAGACTTTAGCCGGTGTCGATAGAACAGCAACTGGCCTATAATCCTCTACTTTTGACCCGGACCCTCCTTTTGGCACTGGTACCACACGTGTGATTTTCCACCGATCTGGATATACAGCTTTTTCTAAACATAGGTTATAGACATAACTTATCGGCTCAGCTAATACAGACCAACAGTCTTTAAATATGTAGGATGGTATACCATCTGGACCAGCCGACTTCTTTGGTTTTAGTTTTTTAAGAGCAAGGATGACGTCCTGAAGTGGTACCCGATTTAAATGGATTCTTGCTGCTCCGTTGTGACCACCGGCGTCTGCCATAATTTTGTTCACATTTAGCTCTGATCTGCGAGTACCATACACCGAATAAAAATACCTAGCAAACTCTATTGCACATTGCTCATCCGACAAAACCTGGCCCTCTTTCATAATTTTACCAGGGCTTCTACTGCTTCTTTTTGACTTTACATAAGTCCAAAATTATTTTGGGTCCCTCTGGAGGTTATCTTGGACACTATCCCGATACTGGTCATGTGCAAAAGAAATCATATGTTTCACTTTCGTCCTACACTCAGCGAACGCGCTATAATCACTATCCAATCCACTCATTTTATATATATTGATATCGGGCGATAGTTCTCAACGTCATTCTTAGGACCTTCCTTATACACTGGTACAATTCGTGCTGCTTTCCAGACAGATGGAACGATACCTTGTTTTAGACATAAGTTGAAAATATATTGCAAAGGCTTAGCAATTGCTTTCGCGGTTTGTTTCAGAAACAGAGGTGAGATATTATCTAAGCCATGACCTTTAGACGTATCTAATTTACGTAGCTCCTGTAATACATTATTAAAAGATATATATACGTCATTTATTAATAGGTTGGATACAAAATTTCTATCAGGTATTAAACTTATATCATAATTACTATCAGTTATTCTTGACGGTACAAAAACAGATTTGAAAAAACTCGAGAATACATTACATACATCACCCGGAGATTCCGCAGTAAGATTTTTGTAAAAAACACAATCAGGAATATCAACGTCTTTTTGCCTAGAATGCACATATTTCCAAAAGAATTTAATGTTATCACAGATATTGTCTTCAACTTGTTTCATGTACTTTTTATAACAGATATGTGAATTGCGCTTAAACCTCTTTCTATATAGACTAAATTGTTGATAATCTGACTTTTGACCGTACATTTTCCACCGAACCCAGCTGGTTTCTTTATTTACAAAGATGTGTCTAAGAGAGGTGAGAACCAGTCAGGATAATTATTAGATTTTAAAATTGTTGTAGGTACATGCTTTTTAATTATTGCGTAAATGATTTCATAAAATCCAGAAACTGCACTCTCCGCATCTTTATGCTGAAATAATTCATCCCAATTAAATTCCTCTAATTCTGTATTTATTAGGGCATAGTTACCTTTTTTGAAATTAAGTTGTGTGAAGTTATTGCACGAATGTTTTCTAGTAATTTTAATATTAGGTATAGTTACATAGAAAGGGGGATGATTGCTATCAGTTGGGACAAGAGTGATGGGTGCAAGTACAGGCGATCTTAAATCTCAGATCCCTGACCGCACAGCGATACATAACCGATATCTTGTAACCCCATGAAATGCCTTTTGCCCATTTATAGGCGTCGGTTTTGTTTCATCCATGATAATTGATAACGCACGGATTCAGCTAAAGTGGTATGTAAGTACCTAAAAGTGAAAATTACGCAAATCGACTGGACAGCGAGATCACCAGACATGAGTCCACACTTAATACCTTAAAAAATTTTTAGATTTGTAAAATTACATACTTAAAATATCAATCTTATTTTTTTTCCATGAAAAAAGTTTTTATTAAAAAAATCTTAGTATGTTACAAATTACGGATAATAAGTAGGTACTTAGTTACGTATAATCGGAATGGTAAAATATACGCTAGGAACTAAAACGCTGCTATCCACGCCTTGTCAGTACGGTCGACCAGAGAGGTGTTTTTTTTTTCTAAATTCTCGCGGAACCCTTATAGGAGTGTCGCGGAACCCTAGGGTTCCGCGGAGCACACTTTGAGAAACGCTGCCCTAGTATAATATAGTAGCAGCTAGCTAGCTAGGTAATAGTGTGACTTTATCTATGCATTGTGTGAGCTCTTGATTTTGAAACACTGCCTTATATGCCCGCGGCATATGAAAACATCCTTTTTTTAGAAAATAATATTTTAACGATTTTCTGATATGAATTGAAATAAGTACATATATTAATTTAAATATCAAATCTGTAGGTGTTGTAGTTTTTCCATAAAATATACTACAAAACGAAGTATTTAAAATGGAACTTACCAGAATGTATTCTTGTTCTAGGTATAGTTGTTCTCGACGTAGACGCTCTGAAAATATTAATATTATTTCTTTAATTTCCTCCCTTCTCTCCCTTAAATTTTGGGATAATTTTAGCTAAGTCGGTACTTGGTAACGAAGAGATTTATATATACTCGTATATATACAGATAATGATACATACTGTTCCAAAGCGATCCTCCCCTTAGTTCTTCTGAGAGACATTCTGGAGGGCATCACGGGAGCCCTGCGAGTCGCTTCAGCCGCCGCCTGCTCTTGTAATATTACTGGAACAAATGTGTACTTTTTAACCCCCGACGCAAAAAGAGGGGTGTTATAAGTATGACGTGTCTGTGTGTGTGTGTGTATCTGTCTATCTATGGCATCATAGCTCCCGAACGGATGAACCGATTTCAATTTAGTTTTTTTCGTATTAAAGGGGACTTACGTGCGAGTGTTCTTAGACATGTTTGATGAAAATCGGTTGACCCGTTTAAAAGTTATGGGGGTTTGAAAGTAATTGTGTTGGGGGATTTTTAAATTTTTATTTAAACTAATGGCGATTTGTGAACAATGCATTCAATGATTATGTCCAGCTTGTCTGCTACCCTACTTTTGGCTGTTCCCAATATTCTATCCATCTATGATTTTGCTTATCGACGGATACAAAACTCTGTATGTGTCATTTTACTGTCCCAATAACCATATAAATGGTGGACACAATCATAAAACAAGACTACATACCATGATATGGTAATTGGGATTAGTAAAGTTGCAGGTTCGATTCCATTACTGTGCGGGGTGATTATTTGTGTTGACCACAAATGTTTGTCTTGGTGTGGGTGTGTGCGTAGTTTCTGATACCCTAGATACCAGTTACAAACTTAGTTAGGGGTCAGTTACTGTAATGAGATGATGGAGGGAATAGGGTAGCTTCCTGGGTAAGCAAAATGAAATTCTAATTAGTCCGTCAGATAGATTTCGAAAAAATATAAGACACGTATTTTTTTGTTTCATCAAATTAATAAAACTAACTTAGTTAAATAACACTTTAAAGTTTAGGAGTGGGGGCTTGTGACGTCAACTGTTGCTTAAAATTGCAGCAACCTGTGACGTTTCACGAGTTTTCGACGCACTGTATCGTCTTAATTATTTGTTTACATGGAAAATAAAAAAATACGTGTCCAATATATTTTGGAAAAATTTTTTTTAGTCAACTACCCTATTATTATGATTAATACCTTGTTGTAAAGCGTGTAGGTCCGTGGGCGCGGCGGGCCCACACGTGCGACACACGAGCGTGCGCGACCCACTGCAGTGCACGTGGGCGCCCGCACTGCCGCATAGTAAGCAGCGGACTAACTCCCACTCACTGGAAATATCATAAATATTGAAATAAAACTACTTTAACGGATATTGATGTTGCTACAAACATTTTATTACATGATATGAGGCTAGTTTGAACCAAAATAAAATTTAAAAAACCCCCAACACAATTACTTTCAAGCCCCCATAACTTTTAAACGGGTCAACCGATTTTCATCAAACATGTCTAAGAACGCTCGCACGTAAGTCCCCTTTAATACATAAAAACTAAATTGAAATCGGTTCATCCGTTCGGGAGCTATATATAATAACACATATTTAAAAGTACTCACCCAGTATCCCCGTCGTGATTCCGTCCCATAGGACACAGGCACTCATCTACGTTACATGATATGGGTCTCTCATAGATCTCAGAGAACGCATTCTGTTCCAACTCCCACGCTGCATCTCTGTCGATAAATATAAAATTATCTTTTCAACACACTTGCTTATAAAGGGGCTCTTACTTGTGCAAAAACAGTTGAATAATGCCACGTTTTATTCACAAGTGAGTCATAGTTTTTCTTAATTGCTTTGTTTTTAAAAAAGTCTCCATACCAAAAAAGTCATGTCCATTTTAAAAAACAAACTTCAACTATGTTGCCTTACTTTTGATAGGACTAAGGTCGATTACATTCATTCATTCATTCGATATTTTTTAAAATAAGTATATTCTTTTTGTATATTCATAAAGAATTATTATTATAAGCATATATAAAATGCATCCGTTGGTGATGTGTGATATGCGTCTAGATATTATAAAAACAAATATGTAATACAGGTAATTAATGTACTGTTAATATTTAGGGGTCAGTCGGTCTTCATCTTCTTAGCGTGTCGACTCATATTTTTGAGGACCAGAACTCGGCCACCGATATGTCACTATCAGTGGCCTTGTAAACGTCTTCGCTGTGCAGGTGTAGGGACACGCACGGCAAGTTATTGGCCGTCAGTCATTTGGGGTCAGTCGGTGTAATGAGGTGATAGAGGGATATAAATTAACTTACCTATCCGGAACGTAGTATCCCTGAGATACAACAGCATCGTAAAAGTTGTTCTTGTCATTGCACAATGGACATTTCAGATAATGCATGCCTGCACTTAAACACATGCGCTGAAAAAGAAAAACTTTCATGACTACTGCTCCTACATACATTTACACGGAATGTACATTCACTGTCCTTTTCTTGGGCGAGAAAATCGCCGGTAGTTCATTGCTCACTCACCCGCGGTCGGACCACTGCCTTATGGCTTAAAAAGTATCATATGTGTTATTCTTGGTTATAAGGAACATCTGTACTTTTCATCTAAATCGGTTCAGTACATTTTGCGTGAAAGAGTAACAAACATCCATCCAAACTTTCGCATTTATAATATAAGTAAGTAGGAAGTAAGATTTTTGACGACCTCGATGGCAGAGTGGTCACCATGCCGGACTGCCATGGTCGATTCCCGTGCGGGGTGAATATTTGTGTGAACTACAAATGTTTGTCTCGGTCTGGGTGTGTGTGAATGAGTGTGTGCGTAGTGTCTGATACCCTAGAATCCCTAGATACAAGTCTCGAACTTAGTTAGGGGTCAGTTACTGTAATGAGATGATGGAGTGAATGATTATGTTATGCATGTTGTAGATTACCTACCTGTAAGCATGTCCTATGAAACCAAGCATCTTTGGCACAGCAAGGAGGCCAAAATGTTTGTAAAGTTGGATACCCATCCACTGACTCATAGCAAATCACACAAACCATCTCAGAAAGACTTTCTGTAAAGAAAACATATTAAAAGTGCTAGGAGAACATACATTTGTAGGAGGTCTGCTTGTGACATATTTACTAGAGAGGAAAGTACCAGGAGAACATACATTTGTAGGAGGTCTGTTTGTGACATATTTACTAGAGAGGAAAGTACCAGGAGAACATACATTTGTAGGAGGTCTGTTTTTGACATATTTACTAGAGAGGAAAGTACCAGAAGAAAATACATTTGTAGGAGGTCTGTTTGTGACATATTTACTAGAGAGGAAAGTACCAGGAGAACATACATTTGTAGGAGGTCTTCATTACTTACCATTGTTATCACCGAGATTTTTTGATTTGATATTACTTTGTGCGTTGCTGATCTTCTTTCTCTGTTTTGCATTACATAATATGTGTTCTGGCAATTTCTGTTTTGGGGCGTGGCGTTGACAGTATGATCTGAAAAAAAAAATTAAATTATTTATCATCTTATATATAAAATTCTCGTGTCACAGTTTTCGTTGCCATACTCCTCCGAAACGGCTTGACCGATTCTCATGAAATTTCGTGAGCATATTCAGTAGGTCTGAGAATCGGCCAACATCTATTTTTCATCCCGAAATTCCTACGGGAACGGGAACGGCAACTACGCGTGTGAAACCGCGGGGCGCAGGTAGTCATCATATAACATTCACTGCTGACCACCTCCCTAAGAAGCCACTCATATTTTTTTTAACTTCGCTAAAATAGCGGATAGTTCATGCGCTCACTCACTCGCGGTAGGACAACAAGAGACGGTTAAAAATTGTTGAATGAAGGAGTACTTACTTGAAAGTCCCATAGAACAGTGAGAGCGCGTTCTTCTCCCGCCCACAGGGCAGATGGAACTGGTAGCGGCAGGAGCTCACAGCGCAGCCCAGGTTAGCGCCGCCTTGCCCGCAGTACGAACATTTCTGAAATAATACATAACATAATCATTCACTAGATCATCTCATTATAGTAACTGACCTCTCACAAGTTACATAATAGTGAATTATACATCCCTACTTCCCTACTAATATTCTAAATGCGAAAGTAACTCTGTCTGTTACCTTTTCACGGCTAAACTACTGAACGGATTGACTTGAAATTTTGTACAGGCGTAACTTATGATCCGGGAAAGAACATAGGCTATGTTTTATCCCGAAATTCCCACGGGATCGGGAGCTACGCGGGTGAAACCGCGGGGCAAAGCTAGTTAATTATATTTCTTCATTAATGGTGCACTGATACATATCCATATTGAGATGAAAAGTCAATTAATTTGTGTTTAATAAGTTTTATTTTCTTTTTGACATCGGCAATATCATACATGGATTCGAGGAAGAGGCACAAGTGTATAGAACTGGGATAACAGGATATTAGGACAGGTAACCAGCCTGTATCATCCTACAGTTGGGCAAGTCGCCCATCCTTCCTCATCACAAGCTAAATTTTTTTTCCAATTTTGCACTAAATTATTTCATTTAATCCTACTTATATTTAAGAGGCAAAGGTTTATATTGATGTTTGTTACTCTTTCACTAAATTCCAGTAAACTTCGATACAGATGTTCCTTCTAACCAGGATATGTGTTTCCCCTTTCCAAGGGATTGGAGAGCATAATGTAAACTATAACTAATAGCCAAGCACTTACATGTTTCTTAATCCTCTCCAGCTCAATGAGTATATCCTTGTACAGGAACCCAAACAATCCTTCCTCATCTTTTCCCTTCTGCACCAGGCAGCAGGATAGTAACTGGAAATAAAAAAATAGGGTAGTTGACTAAAAAATATAATCAGTCTATTAAGAGACAGTCATAGGGTGCATGGAAGGAGCCTTTCCGAGTGGCGCATAAAATAAGCATGCGTCCGGCGCATCCCGGGCAATGGACTGCGGACGGCAAGTGGGTAATGCAGACTAGCCGATCCTTCCACCACGACTCAACGGCTAATTCCCATAACTTGCCGTTCGTGACCTTATACACCAGCACACACGAGGACCTTTACAAGGCCACTGATAATGCTATATCGGTGGCCGAGTTCTGGTCCTCAAATATATGAGTCGACACGCTAAGAAGAAGATTAAGAGACAGTCATACGATTTGAGTCAAACACGTAAATTTTGGTTTGAGTCAAACCATTTTGATCGTTTACACAACTAGTTTCACCGATTTGACGATCAAAATGTTTTGACTCAAACCAAAATTTATGTGTTTGACTCAAAACAAATAAAAAATTGTTTATTCAATTAAGGCCTCAATGAGACACTTAGGAAGGTCAAATCGTTTGACCGTTTCGGGGCCCCTTGACATTCATATATCAACTTAAGAGCTGTCTTGTCAGTGTCCACCTGCCCCTATTTAAGGCGGCCCCCTTCACCTCCTTATACATGACAGAGACCTTATCATTTATCTGGCTCATGTAACTTATTCTTGGACGACCCCTTCCTCTTCTTCCTTCCACTTTTGCCTCCAAGATGTCCAATATAAATTGTATAAGGCTATAAGGTGACCTATCATCGATTTTTCGTCAACCTTATACTTAAGATTTAACAAGACTGACACACAGCAAATGATCCTTACTAATATTATAAATGCAAAAGTAACTGTGTCTGTCTGTCTGTTACCTTTTCAGGGCTAAACTACTGAACCAATTGACTTGAAATTTGGTACAGGAGTAACTTATGGTCCGGGGAAGGCTATAGGCTATGTTTTATCCCGAAATTCCCACGGGATCGGGAACTATGCGGGTAAAACCGCGGGGCACAGCTAGTATTTGGGTTGGAGTGTAGCAATGGGTGTGCAGTCGTTATGAACGGAGTTATGACTTAGAAAATTAAGTATTTGTATAAATAAGAAGTAAAATAAGTACTTACAACACAGAAATAATGGCATTGTATATCACCAATGGCGTACAGTTTTCCATATATTAACTCATCGTCTATACTACGTAGACAAAAGGCACACGATTTAATAGCTTCACTTGTAACTAGTTTAGCAACTAACGGCTTGTTAAAGGTAAGTTTTAAAGCCATTATTGAAAAATTCAACAGTTCTTTGAATACACTATTTTTCACTCCATTCTATCACGATTTTTGAAGTATTTGCGCCTGGAATTAACTGCATAACTACTCGATTAATAAATATGAAGAAAGACGAAATTAATTACGTATAAAACACTAATATATTTGTATAATTTGTTAATATTCTAACAATTTGAAACTTAAATAAAAATACAAACAACATCAAGTTGTTTTGGCGGGACTTGGTCGAATTTTGGACGTTTTGGACTTTGACATGACATGACTTTTAACAAGTGACAGTACGTAAATGACAATCAATTCAAGAACTTGCCATTAAACGACTCTTTTTATGCCTCTAGTAATTATTTTTTGGATACAATTAATCGATAATTAATATATTTTAATTCAAAGTTAGCCAAATGAAGAATATCAGTGGGCTTATTATAAATCATTTGTACACTTGAGTGTAAATATTAACATGCTATAATGTTAACAATATATAAGTTAACACAATGAGTATCTATAATGAGTAATGTTGCAGTGGTTAAAGAATCAAAGAAAGACCCAAACTGGGATTAATTTCATGCTGTTACATTTTTTCAAGCTTTGTGCCTACTGTTTTGTGCTTAATTAGACTATTACTACCTGCAAACATTACATTATTAAAATGTGAACAGTATATAAGTAAATGCAAACTGCTTGTTCAGATATGCAGGTCTTTTCTAAAAAAAAAGTAATAATAATATTTAACATCCCATCTAAAAAAAAGACCATTTTCAATAATATTTTAGCGAAATAAGCTGTTTAAGAGCCTATTAAGATAAAAGAAAGCTTCATGAAGAAAGCGTTACTCTAGTCTATACGCGCCATTACCTTTTTTATCTTATATTAAATTTGTCTGTGGTAAATTATGAATTTATGAGGTAATTAATCAAAAAACTGGTTGCAACACCAAAATAAAATGTCAAAAAAATCTAGCCGCAAAGGCTAATTTATTTACATTTTTAAATGTTTAATTATTTTTATTTATAAACTAAATAGACGAATGTTTCTACCATAATTTTGTCTAGTCTTATGTTAGCTTGTTTTAATTTAGACTTGCAATCCCAAAGCCGTGACGGTTTTATGGTGCCATAAATTTCTTGATAGACGATCCTTTGTGTTGAAAATCTTTGATATTTACGTTAAAAGTGCATTAAACTTGTGAAAATCTTGTGCTATTACACATTAAACACATCTACAGTGAACACCAAGTGGAATAATACAAGAAAAAACCTTGAAAACTTGTGTAAAACACACATATTTCGCAACATTTAATTATACTGAGCGACGATGGTGTTGTTGCTCAATTTTTGCTTAAAAATCTGTCTATGGACATTAAACAACAAGGAAAACGTATAATAAATCTAAATTAACTACAATTGGAGTGATTTAAACATGTCTACAATAGAAAACAGTCAAGCTTGGTCCAACATATCAAGTGAAAATTTAAGTTCAAAATACGAAAAATGTCGAAATATCACTGAAGAGATATACAAAAGGATAAATATAACGTTTCAGATTAAAAAGTTGGAAGCCGGACAGAGTGATGTGTCTGAAAATAGGTAAAATAACCATATTTTTAGCTTATTTATCTAATAAGTTACACCAATAACATTTACACATAACATTCTTAAAATATTTACGAGTATAACATAACATAATCATTCCCTCATTAATCTCATTATAGTAACTGACCCCTAAATAAGTTTGTAACTTGTATCTAGTGTATCAGAAACTACGCACACAGTCATTCACACACACACACAGACCAAGATACACATAAATTTAAGTTTTTTCTGTATGTCAACTCAGCTTTTTATTTTGACCAGAACTCGGCCACCAATATAGCACTATCATTGGCTTGTAAAGTCCTTGCATGTTCAGTGGTGACGTCTGCCAAGATAAGAGATGTGCAAAAATTCAAAATCATTTCTCGAATAAAGTTATCTGGTGGTAGAAAAATCAGCCTTAAGTAATACAACATATCTATCCCTCAATTACATTATTTTACTTCACTACATAGTATAAAACAAAGTCGCTTTCTCTGTCCCTATGTATGCTTACATCTTTAAAACTACGGAACGGATTTTGATGCGGTTTGTTTTAATAGATACAGAGATTCAGTGGGAAGGTTTTTAGCATTATTTTATCCCCATATTCCCACGTCAACTGCAACTACGCGGGTGAAACCGCGGGGCGTCGCTAGTATCATATATAAAAGTATTATGTATAGTGTGGCAGTATCAGTAAGAGGGTACATTTTCAAGTTTAATAAAAAATAGATAGATAGATACAAATATTTAAGAACTTTTTTTTTAATCTTTCTTTAATTCTTTATTGTACACACACAAAATATAAATACAAGTAAATACAAAATAATAAAAGTAATGTACAAAGGCGAGCTTAACCCTTAATAGAGTTTTCTACCAGCAAAACCTTACGTGATAGAGAGAGGTCGTAAACAAGGAAGTGTTGTGTGCAATAGATAGAGCAAGAAATTACAAATTATACACAAATACTAAATAAATATACTTATATTTAAATTAAATCTCTTATAACCGCCACCATTTCTCTGTATTCCATGGTTGGCTGTTAGAGAATACTGATAGTATTAAGCCCTCCATGTATTATATGTACAGAAGTATAAATAAATAAATAAAAAGTTTATTTGGTTAATTCAAGTAAACTCATATCAAATATCTCTCAGTGGACTATATAAGTACTCCAAACGATTTATGTGTATCTCTTTATATTGAATACAAATCTATTTATTACTAGCTGCGCCCCGCGGTTTCACCCGCGTAGTTCCCGTTCCCGTTCCCGTGGGAATTTCGGGATGAAAAATAGATGTTGGCCGATTCTCAGACCTACTGAATATGCTCACAAAGTTTCATCAAAATCGGTCAAGCCGTTTCGGAGGAGTATGGCAACGAAAACTGTGACACGAGAATTTTATATATTAGATATAAAACTCTTCCGTTACCGAGTGATGTACTGACTGACAGAAAACGCACAGCTGAAACTACTGGTCGTAGAGAGCTGATATTTGGCACGTGTATTTGTTGGGGGGAGTAGGCTATCAATAAGAGAGGGTTTTTGGAAATTCCCCCCCTAAGGGGAGAAAAGCGGGGTAAAATAAGAAACTACCAGGGTGACACCGTGGGGCGCTACTAGTAAGAAAAAAGAAACAAAGATGCTCTTTATTGTTTTACTTGTAAAAAATATCTCCAGATAAATAAACAAACGTATAATAATAAAAACTTTTTAATACTGTACAAAAACACATACATTTAAACAAAAAATTGTAAACAAAAATGATTAAAATCTATAGTTCTTTGGTTTTAAATGTATATTATTTTCGCGACGCGCATCGCACGCGAAACCTGTATTATTTTATTTATAAATTCTGTTTTGTGGCCTTGGGAGTATTTTTCACTGTACATGAGACTCTTTATGTACCCCCACGCATAAAAATCCATGAGGGTTCAGTCCAGACTTCTGGCTATCCAGGATATTTCTAGATATCCTTGAAAGAAAAATAAACTTTCTGATTGTTATTATTTTTTAAAAGTTTTAATCGTCTACAACTACTTATTTATTTATTTTAGGTACAATATTGGTTATTGGGGTCACAAAGCACCTTATTATAAACGTAAAAATCAAGTAATAGTAATAATAAGACATGCGCATTTGAAAATATCCAAGCTTATAGCCGAAGATCCGGTGATTTTTATAAAAACAAATAAATTGAAATATCTCTTAAACGGTTAGGTTTAGGGTAGGGTGTTTCATGGTGAAATCAGTCGGAAACGATGTAAACTACACGCCCTTGACGGGAATAGGTCGACTTAAACAATAACCCTGTATAAAATTCTCGTGTCACAGTTTTCGTTGCCATACTCCTCCGAAACGGCTTGACCGATTCTCATGAAATTTTGTGAGCATATTCAGTAGGCCTGAGAATCGGCCAACATCTATTTTTCATCCCAAAATTCCTACGGGAACGGGAACTACGCGTGTGAAACCGCGGGGCGCAGTTAGTGATATTATATTATACTAGCTGTGCCCCGCGGTTTTACCCGCGTGAAGCCTTATCCCGTGGGAATTTTGGGATAAAAAGTATAATTTAATTTTTATTAATATCCTATGTGTTATTCCTAGGTATGAGGAACATCTGTACCAAATTTCATTAAAATCCATTCAGTAGTTTTTGCGTGAAAGAGGAACAAACATCCATACATCCATACATACAGACTTTCGCATTTATAATATTAGTAGGACTAGCGTGGGAATACAGGGATAAAATATAGCCTGTGTTACTCAGGGTGAATGAAGCTTCCTAATGGTGAAAGAATTTTTGAAATAGGTTCAGTAGTTCCGGAACCTATTCGTTACAAACAAACATATCTTTCCTCTTTATAATATGAGTGTAGACTAGCAGCGCCCCACAGTTTTACCCGAGTAGAACCCACTTCTTTAAAATTGTACTAAAAACATTCCTCTTGAATCACATCTAATAAAGAAAACCGCATCAAAATCCGTTGCGTATTATTAAAGATCCAAGCATACATAAGGACAGAGAAAGCGACTGTTTTATACTATGTAGTGATGGCATAGTGGTTAAGGCCATTGACTTTCATTAAGAAAGTGGCTGGTTTGTTCCCCGCCATATACCAATATGTATTTTAATTTAAATTTTCGAATTTATATGTACTTTTTAGAGTTCCCTACACAAAGGGTAAACACAGAACCCTATTACTGAGACTTCGCTGTCCGTCCGTCCGTCCTCAAGATCCATGATAGCTAGATAGTTGACATTTTCACACATGATGTATTTATATTGTTGTCCCTAGGTAGGGACTTGTGGTGTTAATTTTCAAATCACGACCATTATCGGTGTTACTTCACATAACAGTAAATCATAGATATTTACTTCGTTTTTGCTGTAGAATTTTGTACCTTAAAATGTTATGAATAGATGTTATAATTGTATAGATTTAAATTGCTAATATGTATTGCAAAGATATACAGGGTGTCCCGTAAGTAGTGGACCAACGGAATATGGGGGATAGGGGAGACCGTTACCTACCAGAATCACCAAAATTTATTGTCCTAGACCTCATAGTTTTGAAGTTATAACGTTTTTTAGTAAGTAGGTGAAATTATCGTACTATGTGCACATTTTTCTTAATTCTACAAAATCTATTACTTATTTTGATGTTATTTTTATTCAAGGGCGTTAAGAATGCATAGGTTTTTCTAATTTAAATCATTTTTTAGTGTAGTTATCATTAACATTAAAAATTAATCAACAAAACAAGTGCAATTGTTAAATTTCAAAATACTCTAAGTGGTATTTGAGCTGAACTGGTGTAAAAAAAATGTATTGTAGCCTTGTGGCACTTTATTTTAAAAACATCTACATATCATAAGGATTACAAAAACGTATAACACTGTGGTTTCAAATGAGTAGTTTTTTATTTTAACTGATATCAACGTAAAAGGGAACTTTTGAGAGAAAACAAAAATTCATTGCTAATTATGGAAATTCGTTTATTACTCAATTTATTTTTACATTAAGGGTTCAAAATGCCTTTCTTTAGCTCTTGTGCATTAAAACATCTTCGTATAAAGTCTTTCTGTAAACTTTTTTGGGCTCTTTGATGTTTTTTTATCAATTCAGCAACATGATTGAAATTTTGTGATAACTCTCTTTTTATCAGAAATATTTGTCTCATTAACTGCTTCTTTGAGGAAACCCCATAGAAAATAATCCAAAGGATTCAAGTCGGGAGATCGTGGCCTATTTCATGGCCGATCACTGGCCATGAAATAGCACCTTCGCGTCCAAACCATCGATTTGGGAACGTCTCATTCAAAAATTCAGTCACTTACTGTGAATAGTGGGCCGGTTCACCTTCGTACTGCAACCACATTCTCTCCCGCGCAGTTTCAGGCCTTATGCATAACCAACATCTTCGAATAAAGTTAAGAAGTACGCGAGAGTATGTGGTTCCGCGCAGTTTCAGGCCTTGTGCATAACCAACATCTTCGTTAAGTTAAGAAGCACGTACGAATGTTGCAGTATGAAGGTGAACCTGCCCACTATTCACGGTAAGTGACTGAATTTTTGAATGAGACGTTCCCAAATCGATGGTTTGGACGCGAAGGTGCTATTTCATGGCCAGTGATCGGCCATGAAATAGGCCACGATCTCCCGACTTGAATCCTTTGGATTATTTTCTATGGGGTTTCCTCAAAGAAGCAGCAAATATTTCTGATAAAAAGAGAGTTATCACAAAATTTCAATCATGTTGCTGAATTGATAAAAAAACATCAAAGAGCTCAAAAAAGTTTACAAAAAGACTTTATACGAAGATGTTTTAATGCACAAGAGCTAAAGAAAGGCATTTTGAACCCTTAATGTAAAAATAAATTGAGTAATAAACGAATTTCCATAATTAGCAATGAATTTTTGTTTTCTCTCAAAAGTTCCCTTTTACGTTGATATCAGTTAAAATAAAAAACTACTCATTTGAAACCACAGTGTTATACGTTTTTGTAATCCTTATGATATGTAGATGTTTTTAAAATAAAGTGCCACAAGGCTACAATACATTTTTTTTACACCAGCTCAGCTCAAATACCACTTAGAGTATTTTGAAATTTAACAATTGCACTTGTTTTGTTGATTAATTTTAATGTTAATGATAACTACACTAAAAAATGATTTAAATTAGAAAAACCTATGTATTCTTAACGCCCTTGAATAAAAATAACATCAAAATAAGTAATAGATTTTGTAGAATTAAGAAAAATGTGCACATAGTACGATAATTTCACCTACTTACTAAAAAACGTTATAACTTCAAAACTATGAGGTCTAGGACAATAAATTTTGGTGATTCTGGTAGGTAACGGTCTCCCCTATCCCCCATATCCCGTTGGTCCACTACTAACGGGACACCCTGTATAAATTAGCAAAGTATTTCGAATCGTTAATTCTAATCATATTACCTGACTAGCAGCGCCCCGCGTAGTACCCGCTCCCGTGCGCATGCGTAGCTCGTAGTATCATACAATCTCGGCACAATTCACCATCGTGTGTTAAAAAATTTAGTAACAGCGCCATCTCTTGGTACGATTTGCGACTACAAAAAGTTACAATAAAACATATGATTACTTATACACAATCCCCTGAATTTCGGGATAAAAAGTATCCTATGTGTTATTCCTAGTTATAAGGAACATCTGTACCAAATTAAATCAAAATCTATACAGTAGTTTTTGCGTGAAAGTGGAACAAACATCCAAACTCACAAACATCCAAACATACAAACTTTCGCATTTATAATATTAGTAGGATGATGACTAATTTTATCTCATCTTTAATTTTCCAGTGACCAAATAGACAGCAATGAGTTAAGTAATGAAACAGACCTTTTTGCTTGTGACAAGAGTGACATCTCAAGCAGTGAGACAGAGAAACCGCCCACAGATTGTATTAAGTACATAAATATCAATAATAATGAGGAGAAAAAGAAAACTGTCATCAAGAGGCCCAAGAAAAGGTAAGAGACCTCCTTCAAATGTATGTTCTTCTAGTACTTTCCTCTCTAGTAAATATGTCACAAACAGACCTCCTCCAAATGTATGTTCTCCTGGTACTTTCCTCTCTAGTAAATATGTCACAAACAGACCTCCTACAAATGTATGTTCTCCTGGTACTTTCCTCTCTAGTAAATATGTCACAAACAGACCTCCTGCAAATGTATGTTCTCCTAGTACTTTCCTCTCTAGTAAATATGTCACAAACATACCTCCTACAAATGTATGTTCTCCTGGTAATTTCCTCTCTAGTAAATATGTCACAAACAGACCTCCTACAAATGTATGTTCTCCTGGTACTTTCCTCTCTAGTAAATATGTCACAAACAGACCTCCTACAAATGTATGTTCTCCTAGTACTTTCCTCTCTAGTAAATATGTCACAAACAGACCTCCTACAAATGTATGTTCTCCTGGTACTTTCCTCTCTAGTAAATATGTCACAAACAGACCTCCTACAAATGTATGTTCTCCTGGTACTTTCCTCTATAGTAAATATGTCACAAACAGACCTCCTACAAATGTATTTTCTCCTAGTACTTTCCTCTCTAGTAAATATGTCACAAACAGACCTCCTACAAATGTATGTTCTCCTGGTACTTTCCTCTCTAGTAAATATGACTGTCTCACGTGTGTTAGGTTCCGCAAACGCGTCAAGAAGCGTCCAGCGCGTCGAGGGTCTGATTCTGAAGGCTCCAGTGATGAAGAGCCTCTAAGCCGCGGCGCAGACCTTGAGGGAGTGATGACGGCAGGTTCGTCCTACTATCACAGTTTTTGTTAGTTATTCTTTCACGTAAAAACTACATAACCGATTTCAATGTACAGACAGAAGGTTCCATACCAGGAATAGGATATTTTTTATCCTAAATTCAAAAAAAACCATGAAACCCGGACTAGGATATTGTTTTTTATTATTAATTTGCACAGGTAAAACAGCTGTTCGCTGCTAGTCTCTCCTTTCTAAACTGCTTAGGAGGCGTCCATTAATTACGTGAGGTGTTTTATTGGGGGAGGGGGTCAAGCTAAATCTTTCCAATCTCACTTAGGAAGGAGGGGGGGGGGGTCTTGGCAAATATCACGTATTTTTTTTTATTGTTGATTGTATTTTTATCGCAAATACTAGTCTTCAATCAAAGTATCTAATATAACAAGTTTTATTTTCTCAATAATCCAACATGTTTACTGTTCAAATAGAAGTTTTCAAGAATCTTGGAGTCAAGGAAAATCTTACGATATCTCACCAAGGGGGGAGAGGGTGTCGAAAAATTGACAAAAACGCCTCACGTAATTAATGGACGCCCCCTTAGATGTCTTAAATAGTGAGAATATTTTTAACCTCAGATTAATTGATAAAAAAATCGAGCCCCTCGGTGGGGACATTATATGAGCTGATAATATTAATTGACGAAAAAATTCACAGATACAAAAACAAAATCGCAACCCAAAGAGAAGAAATCCATCAAAAAATACACATCACCGTTAAAAGTGCCAATCATCAGGATAAAGCCAATAGAAGCCATAGATAAGCCCACAGATAAAAAGGAAGAAACTGTCAATGTCAAGAACAAGAAGTCTATAGTTGATGGTAGTGTATTGTCTGTGGTAAAAGAGCAGAGTGAGAGTGAGTTGAAGAGCTGTAATTATTGCAGTTCTACTTTTAAAGGAGATCGGGGGTTGAGGTAACATTATTTTCTATTATTTTATGTCTCTGAGTGTATGTATGTGTGTGTGTATGTAAGAGACAGAGAAAGTACAGGTCTCCAAAAGTGATAATGCGCATAGAAATCTTCGTCACTGTTCGGCAACGGTCGTAATTTCACACAGAGCTGACCGCCGACCACCCGAATTTCTTTTGCACATGATATTGACTCCTATTTGTTAGGAACAAGGTGCAAAATGCAAGTGCATTGTTTAAGGCTCTTCCGATTCAATGATTCGGGTGTTTTCGGGAATACGATAATTACCGAAGATCTGCATACGCATTGTTAATTTGGGAGTACTGTAAGTGTGTTGGTTTGTGTATGTGAGTGTGTGTCTGTGTTTGTGACATTGATTCGTAACTTCTGAACAGATGAACCGAATTCGATTTCATTTTTGAAAGGTGAATTAACGAGAGTGTTCTTAGCTATGAAAATGTTAATAAGAAAAAGCTTTACTAATAAATCTTATACACTGATAAATTTTAAATTCAAGATGGCTGCCATTTCAACATGGCGAATTATTTTTTTACATTTTATTTAAAGTGTTCTTTTGTACTTCCTTATGACTAAAACTTTATAAATTATTTTGGAATTGATTTTATCAATAAAAATTTTTTTTTTCCAGACGCCATATTCTGAAGCAACACCAAGCAACTCAAAAAGAAAGCAAGTAATTGAAGAAACAACGAATTAGTAAGTGGAAACTGATACTAGATGGCGCTAGTAGGATGTTGTTAAACAATTATGCTATTTTCAACTTTATTCTCTTGTAATTATAAGGTTGATTTTAATATTAATTTTATTGAATTTTGTTGTGATTTGAAATTTATTTAGAACTACCTGCGCTGAAACTTCCCATGGGAAATTTAGGATAAAAAAATATTTTTTCACCAAGTTCTAATCTATGTCAGTGCTAAATTTCATCAAAATATTTTTAATAATTTCACATTTATAATATTAGTCCATATATTTAACGGTCAATTTTGTTTGAAAAATTTAAACAACACTAGCGCCATCTAGTATTCAATATTGATTACCAATTTGATGTAAAAAGGGGCGGGAACGATTCGGTCACGACTCGTAACCGACTCGATTTCGAAAATAGTATAGTGCCACAATCTTCTCTGTGCCGGTGACAGCGTCGCTGTAATCGCATCTTTTGGTTGTCAGTTTATTGAAAATGTATCCATATGACATTAGAGTCAAAATGACAATAGGAGCTTTCAATTTTGGAACAGAAATGTTTGTGGTACTTTTCAAAGTTTTTTTTTAATTACTACCCTCATTTTTAAGAGGGTAGTTTGAAATTAAATTGGTAATTAATAAATATATTTTATTTTAGTTAAAAGCTAGATTTCGGGGAGTGTTTTTCGGTGTAAAGAAATGGGAAGTGTGATTTGAAGAAGTGTATGGAACTGCTGATATTTATTTGATAATACTTTTTGAATTAATAGCTTATTAAAGTACTAGCGGCGCGCCCCGTTTCACCCGCATAGTTCCCGTTCCCGTAGGAATATGGGGATAAAATTATGCTAAAAACCTTCCCACTGAATCACTCTATCTATTAAAACAAACCGCATCAAAATCCGTTGCGTAGTTTTAAAGATGTAAGCATACATAGGGACAGAGAAAGCGACTTTGTTTTATACTATGTAGTGATAGTGAACTTTCTCACTAAATGTATTTCGTGGAAGCATAAAACACCGTATCATACTAAAGGCCTGTCTCATTCACTAAGGCTAGGCGTATGCTTAGGCTTGGCGTTGCCTGCATCTCAACGCAGGCGCAGATAGGTAGACTGAAAATTGAGAACGGCCGTATGTGTTAAAAACTTATATTTGAGTTTCGACGAAAACAGTTCTACCAAATTAGGCGATTTTTTATCGAGAATAGGTTTGCACTTGACTGTAATTCGCCTGATGTAAAGCGATGATACAGCCTAAGGGATGGTGCATATCTGATGGAACATGCGTCGCGTATTATCGGTCGCGTAACGCCAGAACAGACAAGTGTTTTTCTATACATTTGTCTGGTCTGGCGTTACGCGACAGATAATACGCGACGCATGTTCCGTCAGATATGAACCTTCCCTTAGATGAGGAGCGTGCTCGCATAGAAGGTACTATTCACTCGCGGCTCATAAATACCCAGATTGTATAAATCAGGGATCAGAAAAGAATATTAAAATAAATATCAGCAGTTTAAGAGAAGTCAGGGTTATATCTGTGATTCGTAATGTTTGAAAGTCTAGTCGGTCGCCGTGAGGTTGAATTTTGGCAGAATTTCGTAGAAATTTATGTCGAAAATTGACATCTAAACACGGTTGTTTGTTTGCTTTAAAAGTAAAGTTTTTTATATTTGTTTTTGGTTAAAGTATTTTTTTTTATTTTCTATCTGAAGTGTCAAATTCACTGAAATTGGTCTAAAATTTCGACCAAATTCGATCAATACCAGCTATTCTTGTGCTATAATAAGAAATTATTATTTATTTATAATTAAAATTAAGTTTCCAGTGTTTCAGCAATCAAAATATAATTGTTACACATAAAATTCTTTACTTTTAAAGCAAATTTAGTAAGGGGTGATGCAAAGTATGGTACCTTTCTCCAATAACTATTAATTTTTATTCTACTATTTATTTGAAAAACCTTTGCTGCCTTATTTGCGTTGCATTTTTTGTCTGGTTTAACAAAACCTGGTTAGCATTTGACACTTTGTCAGTCAAATCTGTCACTTTGACAGTATTCACAATCGATTGAAACCTGGTTTAGTGTTAAACCAGACTAAAAATGCAACGCAAATAAGGTAGTTGAAAATTGAGATAATAAAACCTAGAAGAAAAACTAAAAATATTGGAGTTAGGTATCAAAAATAGAATGTGTTCAGCTGAACTAAGATCATAGTAATTTTAATAAGATGGTCAGAATTTCTCGGGACTAAAATAGTTATTTATGGTACAAGCGAGGTAAGTTGGTGACTACTTCCGAGGCGCTATTGAGGCCCGAGCCGTCAGGCGAGGGTCTGAAGATAGCCGAGGATAGTAATCATCAATACACGCGTGTACCATACAACGTTTTTCAATACATTTGCGAAGAAATTATCATTTTTCGCTAATAAATAAACAGTGTCTCTATTCGCGTGCATCCAACACAACAATGGTGATCGGCCAAAGATTAAAAGAATATACTTATTTAAAAAAAATCTAATGAATGTATGGAATCGACCATAGACCTACCAAAAGTAAGGAAACATAGTTGAAGTTTGTTTTTAAAATGTATGTACAAAATTTTTTTGGTATCGAAACTTTTTTAAAATGAAAGCAATTAAAAAAACAATCTATAAGTCACTAGTGAATAAAACGTGTCATTATTCAACTGTTTTTGCACAAATAAGAGCCTCTTTATGAGCAAGTGTGTTGAAATAGTTATTTATGGTTTGTACCATAAATAACTATTTCAACACACCAACTTACCTCGCTTGTGCGAGGTAAGTTGGTGATTATTTCCGAGGCGCTATTGAGGCACGAGCCGTCAGGCGAGGGTCTGAAGATAGCCGAGGATAGTAATCATCAATACACGCGTGTACCATACAACGTTTTTCAACACATTTGCGAAGAAATTATCATTTTTCGCTAATAAATAAACAGTTTTTCTATTCGCGCGCATCCAACACAACAATGGTGATCGGCCAAAGACTAAAATAATATACTTATTAAAAAAAAATCTAATGAATGAATGAATGGAATCGACCATAGACCTACCAAAAGTAAGGAAACATAGTTGAAGTTTGTTTTTAAAATGTATGGACACAATTTTTATGGTATCGAAACTTTTTTAAAATGAAAGCAATTTAAAAAAACAATCTATAACTCACTAGTGAATAAAACGTGTCATTATTCAACTGTTTTTGCACAAATAAGAACCCCTTTATGAGCAAGTGTGTTGAAAAATATATTAATTTTACTTAGATCTTCGTTCGGCTGAACACGTTTGTCAAAGGAAGGCACCATCTTAGATAGTAATAAAATGTTAGAAATTGTGTAGACTTATGTTTGAAAGTCGCGAAAGAAAATACACACATCAAAAGTGTCTAGGGATCAACATATATTTTTGCAATAACTTTTCTCCTGATTGATATTAATTAAAATTTTCTTTAAGGATTCATCAAATAAAGTGTTTTCGTTTGTCACAGTAACGATAAACCAAGTCACCTTTGCATTAATAAAGAAATTTGCCATTTTCCTAATAAAGGGATTTTTGACATTTGAACCACTAACATTAAAGTTCGAAAAAAAGACTGAAATAACAGTTTTCTTTAAAATTTTATTGGGTAACTTAAACAATTAATAATCCGTGTTTCTACCGCGAACACTAACAACACAAGAACATCGGTTTGGCATACTCAAAATGAGTTCATCCAAATCACGCTGTGGAATGGCCGCCCATGTTCGTTGCAACAACAAAAAAAGGTCTTCTTGCGACTGGATACCCTCCATATTCGGCAGAGCTCTTCTCTGTAGCATATCCCATGCATGCTCAATCGGGTTCAAGTCTGGCGACTGAGCAGGCCAGGGCAGGACATTGATGTTAGCTGCGGCGAGAGTCTGTCTTACAACTCTTGCGGTGTGCGGTCGTGCATTATCATCCATTAACTGAAATAAGGGACCGATTTGCACTTGTAGAGGAACGATGACGTCTGATACAATCGTCTCAGCATAAATTTGAGCGTTGAGGTTGCCTCTGATCCAAATCAACTCAGTTCTTCCGCCGATCCAAATACCCGCCCATACCATGATGGTTCCACCACTATAAGGATGGACTTCCTGGCAGGATTTTAATCGCTGTTGGCGTCCAGGGGTTCTCCAGTGTCGTATACGTCTTGTATCCGGTCTCATACCAAAACGAGACTCATCAGAAAAGCACACGAAACGCCATTGTTCTTCTGCCCAATTTCTGTGTTCAAGAGCCCATTGATATCGAATCCTACGATTGTGCATTGCTATAGGTGGTACCCGTAGCGGTCTTCGGGAATGAAGGTTCACTTCATGCAAGCGGTTTCTGACTGTTTGGTCGCTAATTAAGTTCCCTGAAGAGTGATGAAGCCGCACGGCTAACATCATGGCGGTTATTGTTGGAGATCTTCGAGTTAAGATTTGAATGTATCGGTCTTGTCTCCGTGTGGTGCAGCGATACCGTCCTCCATGGCGCTCAGCCACGGTACCAGTGCTTCGGTAACGTGTCCAAAGTCGACTGATAACACTCTGACTTGTATTCAGAGCTAAAGCCACAGTACGTTGCCGGGAACCAGCTTCTATCATTCCCACGGCTCTGAGCATTTCTTCCCTGCTTAAATGACGTCGCCGCTCCATAATAACGTTGGTTTTAATCAGTAGTAGGGAAACAGTAGCACTAATAATGTCTTCAATGCGTTGTATGTTTTTATAGGGAAAATATTGACAGCTGATTTTCATCTTTTACTCGAATTTGATTCACAGTTCCTGATTCAAATTATGAAATGCACCAAAAAGGATCCATATAAATTTATAAAATCATAAATTTATTACAAAGCCACATCTCAATCTCAAGAAATCCGCATAAAAATGCTTGATCCCTAGACACTTTTGATGTGTGTATTAAGAAAAGTTGATCTTTAAACAGATAATTAACGATTTGTACAGTCAGCGTCAGATAAAGGTACCCCCTGGTAATGCTCACTTTGATATTGCCAACCAAGGGACGGTACCTTTTATCGGACGCTGACTGTACCTTATTTACTAAAAAAAAGTATGACTATGAAATTTCCTTTCCCGAAATTAGCCAACATATAGACTTATGAATGGCTAATTTCGGGATGTTGGTACAACGGGATGTTAGTACTTACGTACTTATTTAAGTCGGTACCCTCGACTAGTTTCAGCCACGTTCGGTGGCCATCATCAGGAGGATGAGTGCGATACGCCCGCGACGACGGGCGTCTCTCTAACATTCCGTTGTTTTAAATATACATATATGTATAATGTCGTACATTCATAAGTCTACACAAAAACTAAGAAAGAGAGAAAAAAATATGAAGTTTTGGCCGTTTAAGTACAAAAATTTTAGAAAAAAATTGAATATTTATAAGGTCTTCTTAAATGGTTTTCTAGAATAAGTAGAATTTTAAATTTAAGGCGTTTTATCGACATTTTGACATGTTTAAAAATTAAGCTTGTAGTCTATGGTAAGGGTGTTGCAATATGAAAAAAAAGATTTATTTTTAAATTGCGGTGCTAATTGAAATATAATATTTAAGTTATTCTTTATTTATAATATTAATTATTATTAATAATGTTACTTGTTTTCACTGTTGTGTAATTATCTTATTTTTAATGTAGTGTATGCATTTTGAAAGTTCATATAAGGCGGCCATTTTGAAATATTCGTAGCTTTTTATATGGGTCTTATACAAAAAACACTCTAATTGATAAACGGGAATCCGTTGTTATTCCCCATTTGTTCATAAAAGTGTATTGTAATATCTAAATTGAACTTAATCGCGCAATAAAAAGTGCTAAAATGCGCTGCAGATTAGTTCAAAATATCTCAACGGCTGTTCCCAATATTCTATCCATCTTTGACCTTGTTTGTGTCCACCGTTGATATGGTTATTGGGACAAAGTAACCGTCGAAAACCAAGGTCATAAATACGGCAAAAATTCGTACTATAAGTATTTTTTGCTATGTTTTGTATAAAGGTATAAGTTGGTAGCCGACTGCAGACAACAGCAGCAGACCACACGTCGCCGTCTAACGTCATCATGACACTTCGCCGTCTGCTGCTCGGCGACGCGAAGCTAGCTTCATGTCGCCCACTACGAATGTAATTTCATAGAAATATATACAAACCAGTAGTGGCGCGGCGACGTGTGGTCTGCTGCTGCTGTCTGCAGTCGGCTACCAACTTATACCTAAATCAAGCAAAGTTGTAAATTTGCAAAATACATGAAAAATTATCATTAAATTAAGTTGCATATAGCTAGTCAAGTAACATGATTGTTCCTATATTATTGTGGCAAAACGTTATTGAACTTTTTCAAATATTTGAGTAAAGTATAATGACTAAAGAAAGAGTAAGCATAGACACCTGCAGACGATTTGAGCACCATAATCTCTTGAGTTCTCTCCAGACACGGTTTCAGTGCATTTTACTAATGTAAAAAAAAAACTTGAGTGGTGTCAAAGGACATACGGGCCGTAGCTTAGGGGGGGGGGGGGGTCCTTACTCTCACGTGGATCTCTAATACATCCAAATCTGGAGGAAGTTCCACCGTCTTGTTCTTCATCATTGAGGATTTAATAGTTTATTATAATGTTTTTGTCTACGAATACCTATTGAATGAGCTATTTTTTCGCCCTCCCTTTAACCAGTGCTGCCTCAAATTCGACTCTAGCTACAGCCCTAACAGTTAGGTCTTCTTCTTTGCGTGTTCTCATACTTTTGAGGACCAGAACTCTGCCACCGATATGGCACTAGGCAGTCTAGGCACACACAGTTAGGTGTCTATACTTTTTAGTTCTTTGTTTCAGTTGTATACTTTTTCATTTTGAACTTTAAAATTGGTGTCATAGAATCTATTTTCACATAAATATTATAAGCGTTTCCTTCTAGGACATTTTGTAAAATCAACAATTTAAAAAATGTTGTATGATTCACTTACAACTAATTTTATTTTATTAAAGCGAATTTGAACCTTATTAATGAAAATTAAGGTTGATTTTCCCTTAAAAGTATCTAAATCATAAAAATTTGATCTCTTTTAGTGTCATTTATTGAAATTTTGGTGCAATTTAATGTTATTTTTAAGAATTATGTGTTTTTGTAAATAGGAATACTAACCATTCAATTTATGTACGACTACTTAATACAGTTCCAAAAATTGGTCCGCCATATTGTATTTACAATGACGTCACTTTGCTATTGAGCCACAATCCTTTCTGTGCCGGTGACAGCGTCGCTGTAATCGCATCTTTTGGTTGTCAGGTTACTGAAAATGTATCCAAATGACATTAGAGTCACAATAACAATAGTAGCCAATTTTGGCCGCCGGCACAGAAAAGATTGTGACTCTGACGCATTGTTATGCAAACTGCACATATATGCTAATTTTAAGCTATTAAGCTAAAAAAAAATGGAGAATAACTGATATAAAAATTCAGTTTAAAGATTTGACATTAAATTACATACTTGTATAAAAACTTATATACTTTGTTATATATTTAATTGGTTATGTTATGTATAAGGTATTCTAGTCTAAATTTATTTTATTAAATATATAAGGATTGGTTGAAATATGTTAGTTTTTTGGAAAAAATATGTCCAATTTAAATATTTCTACAGTACTTTTCTGTATGACACTGTAACATGATGACACCTAAATTAAAAGCTCCCTATATAGTCCCACAAACATATCTGTTCCGGTGACAGCGTCGCTGTAATCGCATCTTTTGGTTGTCAGATGTTTGTCAGTGTAATACCCCGTTTAGACTATGCTCCTGCTCCTGCTACTCGCGCAGCCGGAAATATTTCCCAAAATACTTCCGCGGCAGTATTCCATTTGGACTATGCTCCTATATGCAGGGAAGTGGGTGAGGACATAGTGTAAAAGGGTCACTCGTGCTGCTACTCGTCATGCCGGTGCCGTCACTTGTATGTCACTTGGTACGTGAGGACTGAGTGAAATGGCGTATATGTCCTCTCTCGCTCCTTTGACTTCCGCACGAAAAACCAACACTCGCGGAAGCGCCGGGCAGGAGCAGCCGCATGACGAGTAGCAGCGCGAGTGACCCTTTTACACTATGTCCCTGCCCATAGGAGCATAGTCTAAATAGGGTATAATGAAAATGTACACCAATGACATTAGAGTCACAATGACAATAGTAAGTAGACTTCCAATTTTGGCCGCCGGAACAGAAATGTTTGTGGCAACATATTTTGTTTCGGGGAGAATTTTAGTGAGATGATACAATTATAATTGTTTATTATTTCTTTGCAAATGCCATTGTGGAATTTTAATTTTTTTATTAGATAGTATAATGTAACGCGTAGTTAGAGTCTTGCCATAGTGTAAATGTAAGTGCAATTTCAATTGGATTTTTTATCAATATCTTTTCTATTATACGAAGCTAGCAACGCCCCGCGGTTTTACCCGCTCCCGTGAGAATGCGGGGATAAAACTATGCTAAAAACCTTCATCTTGAATCACTCTCTCTATTAAAAAAACCGCATCAAAATCCGTTGCGTAGTTTTAAAGATCTAAGCATACATAGAAACAGACAGCGGGAAGCGACTTTGTTTTATACTAAAGATATTGATGAAAAAATCTTTTTTATTCATAATTTATGATAAGGATATTTCGGCAAAGCCCAAATTCGTACGATTTCGTACAAAAACGGTTCAAAACCAGAATGTGATGACGTAAAAAAATTTGGAAATAAAATTCATTTTATTGTAATTTAAAAATGTCGTTTTATTTTTTAAACCTATCTTATTTACATACTAAACATACATTTATAGTACTAAATCTAGAAATCTATTTAATTCAATTTGCAGATTGGTCAAATATTAGGTACTAAAAGATTTACACAAATAAAGGAAAAATATTTAAAAAACTTCTTGACTAAGCTATTGTAACCATATAACATCAAAGGTCTTTTTAAAAGTTTACATTAAAATTATAACCTAATTAGTTTAATGCACATTACAATGAGGTCAAAACGTGTTTACATAATTTGCACATTTGTAGCTAGTTATTAAAAATTCACTCAATTATCAGTTCTTCAGCGTGTCATTTCGTAACGAACTCAATGTGTCAAGTCCATAGAGATAGTACGCATAGAGCAGGGAAGGCATACGGCTGCCTGTAAGTGGAAACGTCCTTTGGTTAGAAAGAGAGAGAAGAACGCGGTACTCTAGCTGTCTCTCTCTACTGACGCATGCGCAGTAAAGGCATAGAGGTGTCCCTACTGCTATGCTGATTTTCCGCGCCAACTGCGCATGCGTGAGTAGAGAACGACAGATAGGGTGCGGCGATCGTCTCTCCCTTTCTAACCGAGGGACAACTGGAAACCTGGCTCCCCTGCTCTATGTGTATCTTTATGGTCAAGTCGTAGCAACATCAGTCATGTCATAGACTTCAACAGTTCATGTCGTGGCGAATGCAGTGTATCTTTTCTTCACAGCTACTTTATAGTGAAATAGAGACTTCAAAAAATTGAAGTCGCTACAAAATCACAATTTCAATACATAAATCAGATTACAGCATCATCAAAAACTTACACAATACAATAAATACACAATCAATCAGAATCCTTATCAAACACAATCCTATTTGACTTAATCTTATGGAATATTTGAAACAAGTCCGAAGTCGGTGACAAAGCCCCTTTCAACACCCAATTTCTCAATGTATTAGCAACATTATCTGTTTTGAGTGTAACCGTTAAACTTAGCGGTTTATTCAATCTAGATCTATCGAAGAACATTCTAGAAGTTTTAATGTTAAGTTCGGTTAACAACGGTGGATTCGGACCTAACACTTTGTCTATATAACTTTCATCATAGTTTTTGTTAGTGTAATCTATGCCATCTTTCAGTAACACAGGCATTGGGTTGTAGTCAGGTATTTCGGATAGATATTCAGCGTTTGCGTTCCATGCTGGGTCGCTTATACGGAGGAGGGATGGTATGTCTTTGCCGTGTAAGTCTGCGTTCTCGTATTTTTTGAAGCCGAGCCCTGGAAATAAATGGTTGAATAAGTAGTTTTTATTTTGGATACCTTAGAATTTGCACCCTAAGAGCGTCGAATATTATGTACAGTTACAGTAAAAATTCAAAATTCAAAAAACCCCCAACTCAATTACTTTCAAACCCCCATAACTTTTAAACGGGTCAACCGATTTTCATCAAACATGTCTAAGAACACTCGCACGTAAGTCCCCTTTAATACAAAAAAAACTAAATTAAAATCGGTTCATCCGTTCGGGAGCTATGATGCCACAGACAGACAGATACACACACAGACACGTCAAACTTATAATACCCCTCTTTTTGCGTCGGGGGTTAAAAACACCTTTGTTAGTTTTCAATGAATTCAAAATGTAATGACGTAAAAGAATATGAGAGGAAATACAGTAAACTGCGTATCGCTGTCGGCGGCTGACAGTTTGGTTTGGACACGACTGATCGCTGTAGACCTGATAATAGCAGGATGATCACATTGCCGGACAGCCATCCACAAGCGGGTTCGATTCCCGTGCGAGGTGAATATTTGTGTGAACCACAAATGTTTATTTCGGTCTGTGTGTGTGTGAACGAGTGTGTGCGTAGTTTCTGATACCCTAGATACAAGTTTCGAACTTAGTTAGGGGTCAGTTACTGTAATGAGATGATGGAGTGAATTATTCATCATCATCAGCTCATATAATGTCCCCACTGAGGTGCTCGAGGCTGCCCTGAATTAGGGTGATTAGGCCTTAATCAATCACACTGGCCAAGTGCGGGTTGGTCGACTTCACACACAACCCTAGAATGAATTAATCATTATGTTATTACCTTGTACAACTCCTTTCAACACAGCCCCACTAAGTGAAGTGACCAACGCTATAGGCTGTCCTGGTGGTGTAGCGATGTACAATATAGAGCTCTCTTTGCTCTCCCATACAAGTTGTACACTTATGAACAGTAGATCGTCCATCATGACTGATTGTACCTGCAATTTTAATTTAATAAATATCACACAACAACATCAAACATCAACATTAAATTAAAAATTTAAAAAACCCCCAACACTATTACTTTCAAACCCCCATAACTTTTAAACGGGTCAACCGATTTTCATCAAACATGTCTAAGAACACTCGCACGTAAGTCCCCTTTAATACAAAAAAAATTAAATTAAAATCGGTTCATCCGTTCGGGAGCTATGATGCCACAGACAGACAGATACACACACAGACACGTCAAACGTATAACACCCCTCTTTTTGCGTCGGGGGTTAAAAACGTCGTATAGCCCTCTGGGTTGTGAAGGTCTGATGGCAGTCCCTTCACGTAAAATACTGACATTCCGCCAAATCTGGTTAAACTGAAAACCGACTCCAAATAGACATGGGATAAAGATTCGGAAAAGAGAGATAAACTCATCAACATCCAAGTCCCAACAACGCTTATACTATAGCCACTAGACAAAGGATGAACATACTTATATACTAGCTGTGCCCGCGGTTTTACCCGCGTAAATCGCAATTCGTAGGGAATTTCGGGATAAAAAGTATCCTATGTGGTATAGCATGTTATGTAGAATATCTATATGTTATCCTGTTGATGTGCCTTAATAAATAAATAAATATCATTTAAAATAATGGACCGTCGCTCGCCGCGTTCCAAAAATGGCAAGGTATGCTAATTGAGCCAGAAATCGAACTTGGAACCTACTTTAACTTTTAAGTCCTCTTGTAGTAAATAAAGATTCATTATTGTGGTAAACTTGACAGTAGCAGCCTACTGTCAAGTATACTACTAAGGCAGTAAAGTGAAAATAACCCAATTACTATTATAAAACTTAAATAAAATGTCTTTCCTTACCTCCGGCCTCGCATTCTTATTCTTCCCATTCTTCAGCGCCTGCAGTATCCTATGAGGTAAGGTCCTCATCATCACTGCAAACGGTTCCTCTGCGGTTGGCTCGAGGAGGTGTATCACATGCCATGTGCGGGGCTGGGTTAATATTACTGGAAATATTTAAATGGTAATTAGGGGTCAGTTACTATAATGGGATGATGTAGTGAATGTGTTGTAAGGGTGTTTTTTTACATTAGCTATGCTATGTTTCTATGGATAACTAGCAAACCCGGCGAACTCCGTTTCGCCAATGTAAAAAAAAGATTTTCCCGATTTTCTGTTGAAATTCTTCCTGAATTTTCTTTGCTACAAACCTCACGGAGCCCGAGACTTTTCCAACGAATGCAAAACCGTGGAAATCGGTTCGTGCGTTCTGGAGTTATAGCGTCAGGAAGGAAAACCCGACTTATTTTTATATAGTAAATTAGGCGTAAGCGCGATAATTTAGGTATAATAAATATTTGGGCAAACCACACATGTTTATCTCGGTCTGGGTGTGTGTGTGAATGAGTGTGTGTGTAGTTTCTGATACCCTAGATACAAGTTACGGAGATAGTTGGGGTCAGTTACTGTAATGAGATGATGGAGGAAATGATTATGATATACAAATCCTACTATCAAGCGTGCCTTCCATGTTAGTGATCTCAAATTCTATCAGTATTTATTTCATACTTACATTTCAACCTCAACCGTCCCAATATCTCGTCCACCTCATCCTCTGGTAACGTCCTCATCGCGTGTCTACAGAGCACCCTCGCGACACTCGCCGGGGTCATCGGCATGCGAGCGTTACGTACTGCTTTGGAGACCTCCTTCCAACGCACGCTGAACTCTGGGAGTACGGTGGTACAGCAGACTTGAAGCGGCATTTTGGTTATTATGGACTGGAGGTCTAATATTTCTGTAAAGAGGTTTGTTTGTTTTTGGTTAGGTTGAAAACTTTGAAAGTTAAAAATACTGTTAAAGAAGAAGAATGACTTATTTCCATTATTTTAGTTACATGGGCAAATATTCTGAATAATTTATTTAGATTTTATAGCAATAATGTGGGAGGGGTTTAAATAATTATGTATAACGCAAGTAAATAAAAAAATATTAATATCTAAAACTTACGAATTCGGTAAGTACTATGAAATAATAATTTACATTTTCTATTGCGATTATTAAAGTTTATATACCAATATAGGACTTATTAAATAGTCAATATTATGTAAAATTTGTATGTACATAAAAATGATAATATCGGAATAAGAATATGCTTAGTTATGTATTAAAAATCTCAAAATCAAAATGTAAACAATCTTACTGTCTTTGGACGACTGCATTTTTGTTTTACACCAACCACACAGCTTATAATAAAATTACGTATTAGTCCAGATCGATAAATATTAAATAAATAATCAGTAAACACAATTTAAAGTAAGACTTGGACAAAATTAAATAAATAATAAGGAAAGTCCCATAACTTTTCAAAAATATGACAAGTCGAACAAAATCCGTTGAAATTTTTAAATGCTCAATGTCAACAACACGTTCAATTTTTATTTATTCTGTGGTTTAAATTTATTATCAAACATCGCATTCATTGACCTCAATTTTAGCGTTTTCTATTATTTCAATGGTTTGCATTTTTACTAAAATATGCTGAAATTTCTAAAATAATGTAACACTTTCTAAATTTTACTTTTAATAAGACGTAATTAAATAAACAATGATAATGCTTGAGTAATTAGTCACAGAGCTATGATTTCTAGTATAATGGACGTACTCAGGCATTGTGGGGGGTTGAAATCAATAGGGAGATGTTTCTGATTTTCAAAAGATTATCTTTCGATTCGAAGGAAAACTATATCTCAGGCCAACGTATAAACGATGAGTAGAGAGAAAAGGGTGCCTTTCCTACAGGGTTGTGCTACTTTATGCAGTTAAAAACATGCATTTGTGATTAACTAGGTACCTAACTATGAGCTTGGTTTTGTGGGTCTAGCAAAAAATTCTAAACTGCCTTTAGCCCGCGGTATACAAAATTGTAGAATCCTCTTCTTTATTTTAATTACTATAGGTGATTTTACTGTCACCCGTCTCGGCAGCGCCCGTAGGAGCGCGCGCGTTTGGAGATGTCTGGTGGTGTTAGTTACCAATCTCCTTATTAGTTTGTGGTAGTTGCGTTTTTGTGTCGCGCGCTTGAACAGCGTCGCACGGTGGTCTGAAAATCGACTTGAATAGACATAGGGATTTCATTTTTCTTTGAAAGACTATGAAAGCCGATTTTTAGCCCGCTTACTGTGCGCTGCAGCGTGATAATATAACAAGTTCAATTAATATTTTAACGATTGTTTGCAAACTAGTAATTGTAGTTACGTGACATTGGTTTTATTATATAATATTAGGAAAAATGAAACGAAATATTGTTAACTTTTGTATTTATTTAAAAACTATAAAAATCTATGTAATACTAATCGAACTTATTTCATTTTAAATACAGAAATATATTAACATTACAATTAATTTTATTATTTCCGGAAGAAACTAATTAAAAAAAAAGAAGAAACAAAAAAATTCTCTTACATCATTGAAATTATACGTGAATTTATCGAAACTGAATTAAAAAATATACAAATTAAATTAAAAAACAAAATGGCTAACTTAAAAAAACATACTTAATATGTAAAGAAATGACAAAAAGGACTTAAATTATTAAATGGATACTCAAAAGTATATGATAAAGGTATGTACATGAACGCTAAAACTATGCATTAAACTAAATAATTTACATTATAACAATGTAGACTGAATGATATTCATTACGACAATTTTAGAATTACTTCATCAAAGTCACCCAACATCCTACCTCTTCTAATATTCTGATGCTTCCTAAGCCATTTATCACTTTTTTAAGTGTCAAGTGTACATCGGCGACGGAAGTCTCGTACAACGAAGTTACTCGTGTACTCCTTTACCCCCTATCTCATTAAACAAAATGACAATCTTCCCCACTACGCTGTTTTCTAATCTTCTGTCATACCTTTCAAACCCACTTGCGACTCTCCCGGGTTGCAGGTATCGTGTCTATGACCTTAAAAAGCTTAACATATTATATTCTTAGAATAGATTAATCCGTATTTCAACCTCTGAAAATACCGCTAGTAATTATGCAGCATTATATGCACTAGACATATTTACTCGACTACGGGCGAAGCAAAAAGAGGATTATGATTTTGACCGGTAGATATGTATTAAATCACTAAACACAAAGTGGTTGATTTACCTAAAATTCCACTCTCTGTTACACAATACATGTTTAATTTAATTGACAAACAAAGGTTATACATGCAATGTAAAAAATATTAAGTCTCATTAAATCTATTTTATAGGCACAATTATTGCAGAGATAACCTAGAGATAAACCTAGGTTTTTGTATATCATGGGCAATTTGGAAATGACTTAAAAGCAATCACACTATCATCTCCTCATAGCAACTGACCTCTAAATAGGTTTATATCCTGTGCCCAGGCACAGGATATTAGAATACATTCATACACATTTCTAGACCAAAATAATCTTCGATGCTTAATTCATAAATATTGCTTCCTCTAAATCTTTAATACAAGTATATTACAATCGTTTTCTTGTTCTCTTATTTCATATTCAATATCATCTAATTTAGAATTATCAGAATTATTTTTTATAGGTTTCATGACTTTTTGCTTTTCACCAGTTCTAGGTGAAGTCTTCCTAGGACTGAATTGTCCTATTTTAGTTTTAAGTGTTTTGCTATTATTGAAAGATCTTTTAGGTATATTTTCAGATAGTTTGCAAGATGAGTCGACAAATTGCTTGTAGGAATCGTTGAATGAAGGCGATTGGACGAGTGGTTTTACTGGCATTTTAGGTCTTGAACCACTGTCGCTATTACTTTTTTCGACTTTCTTTTTCTTAGCGTCTGGCACTGGCGTCATAGACTTTCTTTTTCTTCCTTTGCCTTCCAATTCTTCAGTTATTTGATTATCAGACATACTTTTATTTTTAACGTCTGAAACATGGTTATCTTCGTTACTTACTAGAAGTAGCATAAAATTTGCATTGTTTATCAATTTTTTTAGAATATTCGTATCTGCTTTGGCTGCGTTCAATGTTATTTCCTCCATCACAGCCTTAAATTTAGTATAAAGGTCTTTGTCATTTTCCTCAACATCATTATCAACTAATTTATTTTTAAATTCTGCCAACGCTTTATATTGTGGTGTATTATGACCACTATGTTTTTTATAATACTGTACTTCTATGCCATCTGCGGTCACATCAGAAACAATCATAGATGGACATAGATATGTTAAATTTGCCATATTTTTAGTAGAGACATAACTACACTGGCTACACTGTTTGTTACCTAAAACACTGTATTTTATTTTTATTTGCATTTCCATGTTGGTTTTCCATGTTGAAAATTCTGAAAGAAAATGATTAAATATAGTAGAAGGATACATAGCCAAATAAAAAAATACATAATTGATATTATAACTTATCAATATTTATTTTTAAAATAACCACACTAACTTAAAAAACAGAAATGAACGTTAATAAAAGTCAATTTAAATTACATTTTAAAATCATAACATAAAAATCTTACCCGTAAAATTGCTAAACAGCATTGTATCAACCTCATCTTTATGAACCTCGCTGACATGCTCATTAAATGCCGTTATACTTGTACAACTCTCCTCACACCCTAAACATTTGTATGTATTAACTTTGCTACAATTATGGTTGCTTGGGTCCTCGGTAATGTCCTCAGAACATGATATGCAGGTGTCTTTGCGTATTGGCTTCAATTCTGTTGAGTTTGCTGAGCTGGAATGGATAAGATAAATTATACTGTACAAATACAAAAAAAAATACACAGGAAATAAAAATATTTATATTAAATTACCATTGCTTAATTTATTAAGCAATGGTCATTTAATATAAATATTTTAACATTTACATTGCTTAATAAATTAATAAATTAAGCAATGTTCAATAAATTGCGGTAATAGTGAGTGTGTTAATATATACAAAAAATAAATAAATAATTGAATTCAGTAGTATGTGTACATTTATACAGAAAATTGCACAAAATGTTAAGCAAAGCAAACGCTAATATTATAAAACAATCAAATTTCTATAAATATTAAATGCTATAAAAATCATAAAATTACAAATGTAACAATAAACATACACCACACCATATAAAGCAATATCAATAACCCCAATCGACTATAACCCCAATTTGTGTCAGCCCCCGCCCTGAATGCGGCTCTGTCGTGATTTACTATACAATTTTTATCCTCACCTAGAATCCTCGTTTTCATCGTCTGTGTGTCGCTTTTGTATATGTTTTTGAGCATGGAAATACACTGGGAACACTTTAGTACACTTTGGACACGAAAACTCCGTCTTCACAGAGTCAGAAGTCGATTTAACTTGCATTTTAGCAGGTTTCGGCTTGGGTTTGCTTACAATCTCGGCTTTTTCATTGTTTTCTTCCCCCAAGCCCTTTTTTAACTGCAGGCGTCTACTCACACGTGCAGCCGTAGCAGGTTTAGCCACATTTTTATCATTATTCTCCTTAGAATTATCTTTTATTTCATTTTTTTCTGTATTCGGATGCTTGGCTATCTGATGCGAACGCAGGGCTTGTCGTGTTAAAAAACTTTTATTGCAAGATTTGCACAGCCAAGCAGGACTTTTCTCTTTAGGTGTAACTTGGACTTTCGACCCCATTTTAAACAAAACATTTATTCTAAATTTAATTAAATAATTTATTTGTTTTAGAATAAATTTTAGCAACAAAATAAAATCTGACAAAATTCTTCCCTCGCTAAAGGAATGTTAAAGATTTCTCTTTTGAATTTTAAGCATAGATAATAAAATAGTTAGATAAAGATAGAACTATTTACCACTACTTGTGAGAGAAAGAGATAGAGCAATCGTATGCTAATGCTTTAGTCAATGTCAAAAATGTCAAACGTGAACCATTTTTACGCGATTATGCCCGATGCAAAGTTGTACGTAGATAATTAATAATTAATGTTTGTTTCATTGAAAAAAAAATAAAGATTTTTCAGTAGATTTTAGAGCATATTAGGAGTATTTTTAAGTCACACACAAAAGTATGCATGGATTCTCAACTTTTTTATAGTTCTAAAAATGTAGGAACATTTGCAAGATATTTGTCATGGTTTCAGCACATTGTATTTTTTTTCTTATTATTCATTCACTCATTCCTTCAAAGTTTTTAATTCATTCAATTGGTTTTCAAGTTTTAACTTTTCACGATCTATTTACAAACAAATTATAATAATGGAATTTTTAAATATAGAGTAGTTCTGAATTCATTTTAAGGTGATTTAAGGACGGAAGTCCTAAGGTGATCTGTGGTGATATAATTATTAAAATGTCAGACCTAACACAAATCGCAACAATAAAATGCAAGCAGCAAGTTGTTCGCGCTGTACGGTTCAATGTCGATGGCTCATACTGCCTTACATGCGGTGCGGACAAGAAAATTAAACTTTGGAACCCTCAACGGCAATTATTGCTTAAAACTTACGGTGGACACGCTAATGAAGTGTTAGACGCTGCTGGATCTTGTGATAGCAGTCATATTATATCTTGTAGTAGCGATAAATCAGTAATTTTATGGGATGTGACTACTGGACAACCTTTGAGGCGATATAGAGGCTATGCGAGCTCTGTAACTTGTGTAAAGTACAATGAAGAGTCTACTATGGCTGTATCAGGGTCCGTTGACAACACAGTAGCCTTCTGGGACGTAAACAGCCGGAGACAAGAGCCTGTTCAAGTTTTAAAAGACGCCAAAGACACAATAACTTCAATACAAGTAACTAGCCACGAAATTATGACCTGTTCAGTCGATTGTCATGTCAGATTGTACGATATAAGGCAAGGGAAGATGACATCAGATTATATAGGTCATATAATCACTTATGGAAGTATGACACATGATGGACAGTGTTATATTTTGAGCTGTAATGATGGGACGGTGAAGCTGTTTGACAAAGATACCGGAGAATTGCTAAATACTTTCACCGGGCATGAATGTAAAGATTATATGTTGGAAAATACAGTTAACGAGAAAGATAGTCATGTTATATCTGGCTCGGCAACTGGGGAAATAGTTTATTGGGATCTAATAAGTAGTAGTATAACTTCAAAGTTGATACATAGTAAAAATAAGCCAGTTGTGTCTTTGAGTCATCATCCTTTAGATAATTGCCTGCTAACTGCTTGTGAAGATGAAATTAAGTTATGGGGAATAAAGAAAAATGAAGAATAAGTTTTGTATTTTATTTTAAAAATTTAGTTTTAAGTTACATCATTTTATTTACTTTAATACTTGATTTTAAAGCAACTGTTACTGTCCCATGTTTTTTATCTGTATATAGGATACAAGCTGTGCCCCGCGGTTTCACCCGCCTAGTTCTTCTTTTTTGCCCATTTTAAAGCAAGTTAATATGTAATGGCAATACATGAGAAAGAGATGCCTAGTTCTCTGTTTCATGGAAACGAATGGTGGCGGTCCCCGTTGTTTCACGACAGGCTTGGCTTGTCTATATAATTAAACACAACGTCAATATTGAAGTTTTCACTTCTGCCGGCACTCCCGGAGTGCTACCTTTTTTTAAGGACTGCAAGTAAATCTCAGAATCTCAGGCATATACCGACATTAATATCTCAGATACACTCATTAATTATCTCCACCTAATTTCACTAGCTATAACTAATTTTTTTTGCGGTTTTATTTTAAACACTTTTGCGCTACATGTGGCTTATAAATGGCTTTTTCTAATTTTTGTTAATGATTTAATTCTTAAGGATAGTAAACAACCTACCTCCCTACTTCCATACTAATATTATGATGTGAAAGTAACTCTGTCTGTTACCTTTTCACGGCTAAACTACTGAACCGATTGACTTGACATTTGGTACAGGGGTAGCTTATGGTCCCGAAATTCCCACGGGATTGGGAACTAGGCGGGTGAAACCGCGGGGCGCAGCTAGTTATTCATATTTACTTCATAAGGGAATCGACAAAGTATTCCCAGTAACCCTTTGAACTTTCCTTTGACTAAAATATTATTATATAAAAACATATAGATTTATTTGAGGTCGTCGTCATGAAAAGTATTTATTTCAAATTTTATTGGCCACAAAAGAAAGAAAGAAATAAAACATTCTCTGTGGTGAATGTGCCAATACTCAGTTTACAGAAGCCATAAAATTAAATGTTCATACAGTCATCGTTCAGCTCATTCCTCATTAAAAAAATTGCCAACTGCTTGTTGTTGTCGCACGTATTTTTCTTTTTTCATTGTTATTTTATTTTATGTAGTTTTGTGCTTAAATTGCATTTATTTTCAGTGTTAAAAAGTGTTATAAGTTTAATTGGCGTTTAGCAAAAATATTATTATCTACATATGCCTTGTTTCCATTGAAAAGTAACATCTTTTTGTGCTATTGTTTGTTTTATCAAATTGAAATGCATCTGATTATGTTCGAAAGTCGTTAATATGTAAGTACCGTGCACATTTTGCAACCTTATAAACGATATAATGATGTCATTTGTACAAATATTTGTTTCGTAAAGTTATTAATGCAGGTTTAATATATTTTTTTAATTACCAGACATGACCATCATAGTATTTTTTTCTTTGTTTTTGTTATTTATAAGTTTTTATATTCTGTACCTTTATTTTACTTTCACATGTGTAGAAAATTGTATACGTTCTCAAATCATGCCTTCAGAATCCAAAAACACAAGAATTGAATTGAAAATATTAGAATAAACATTAATATTAAATATTTTTATAAAATATAAAATGTTTTTTATAAAATGTCTCTCCCACCCACCCATGATTCTTATTATAAAAAAAAAAAAAATTATAGTTACTGTAATTAAAAAAAAATTAAAAATCCACAGATACATCAAAATGGACATCGTACAAAACCAACCAAGAAAAGATTCACTCAACAATGAAGTATCATCAACCTCCAGTGAGGAATTCCACGATCCACTCACAAGAATCACTAAGTATTACAATAAAAATTACAAAAATAATTTATCCGACAATGAAATAGAACCGAGACGACCGTTACACCCTCGCTCGCACTACAAAAGCATGAGCAATATTCATGATGCTTATAAAACGAACCATATTCAAAATAGCATAAGTAATATAGATGTTAGCCTACATAGAGAAGAGATAAAGAAATTTGAAACGCTACAAATACCTATAGTCGGTTACGAGGTAATGGAAGAGCGAGCGAGGTTCACTATCTACAAATTAAAAGTTGAAGATGACAAACGAGACCAATCATGGCTAGTATTCAGACGGTACACGGATTTTGTGCGTTTATATTCAAGAATCAAAGCCGAGTTGCCTAATTTAGTATTACCATTACCAGGTAAGCGCTGGTTTAGAGATAATTTTGAGCCGGCTTTTCTAGAAGAACGGGTTAGAGGGTTGCAAGTATTTGTTAACGCTATGATAAGTAAGCTGCCGAACCATCCTGTTGTTAGAGACTTTTTCTGCTTGGACGAGCCGCCTCAAGTGTTTAGTTATCAACCGGAAGTCCAAGCAGTGTACGGTGCGTTAGAAGACTCAATAACAACTCTTAAAATGCAATTAAATCAAAAAGACGCTACGATAATGCATTTGCAGAAACGTTTAGCCCATCTAGAGGGTGTTACAAAGAATTGTCCTAATTGTAGTACAAATACACAGTGATAGATTTCATTAATTTAGTTTCTTTGGTTCAAAATTAAATTTTTAACTGAATTGGTTCTAAATATAAGTATTAATTTTTATTTTCTTTGTTTCAAAATTTTTGGTCTATGATGTAGATTAAGTTATAAAAACAGACGGTGCGTTATTTTGGTTCTATTTTTCTTATTATTATAACTAAGTAATAGTGATATTTAGATAGAGAATATCTCGAATATAAAATTATAACTTAATATATAATAAAGGTATATACACAATTTACTAGTACATAATAATAGTATCTATGGCAGTGTTCCCACCGCGGGCGATGAGTGAACAGGCGAGTAATAATATGTGCATCTCTTTCGTTCACACGGAATGTACATTCACTGTCTTTTTCTTGGGCGAGAAAATCGCCGATAGTTCATCGCTCACTCGCCCGCGGTGGGACCATTGCCTAACACATACGATTGTATGTTATCGCGTAATAATAATATCGATAAATAAAATAATAAAAATTCCATTGTCCAACCGTCGACCATCGAATTTGAAGGTTCAATAAAAATATTATTTATAGCAGCGCGATTTTACTCGCGTAGTTCCCATTCCCGTGGGAATACAGGGATAAAATATAGCTTATGTTACTCAGAGTGAATGTAGCTTTCTAATGGTGAAATAAATTTTAAAATCGGTTCAGTAGATTCGAAGCCTATTCGTTACAAACATTTTTTTTTCTCTAAGTAATATTATAGATTATAGTACAAAATAAAAAAGCATTTAAATTGAAAAGACTTTTAAAATGAAGGTTTTGTCTGTATTTTTTCGTCTAGCGATATCTTCATGATTTTTTCAAAGTTTTTGATTATTTATCTTTCATTAACTCTATCCTAGGGATAGTTCTGTATAAATTTTACGTCATATATTAAATAGAATTGAGTATAATAAATTGAATGATATCACGCTCTTCTGTAATTTTAACTTGTATAGTCAGCGTCAGATAAAGGTACCTCTTGGTAATGCTCATGAAGTTGTAGGTAAAAAATGGAGTCCACACTTGGAACAACAGCTTGAGTCAAATACCTACGTCTCTGTGGGCTTAGATCTCTCTTTTTAGTCAGACCTTCTCTTTCTAGAGGTTACCTTAGTTAGAAAGAGAGAGCCTGCCCACAGAGACGCGATAGTGATACATATAGGTATGCTTCAAGTAGGTATTCGAAGTGTGAACTCCATTTTTTACCTTTAACTTCATGATAATGCTCACATGGGTATGACAAACAAGGGACGGTACCTTTTATATGACGCTGACCTTACTTAGTAAAAACTATTCTTCTATTGCGTCACAATCTTGTCTGTGCCGGTGACAGCGTCGCTGTAATCGCATCTTTTGGTTGTCAGTTTATTGAAAATGTATACAAATGACATTAGAGTAAATGACAATAGGAGCTTCCAATTTTGCCCGCCGGCACAGAAAAGATTGTGACTCAATATGTATATTTGTATACTATACCGTCCTATTAAGTGTTCTTGATAGTATTAAATTAGAAAATAAGATATATATTTTTAGAGAAATTACTAAAGTTGTGTTAAAATAAGTCATAATTATATTATTGTTCATATTTTTAAAAATATTCATAATTATGAAGAAAAGTTATTAAGGCTCAAGCTACAGATGGTTAGGGCTGCAGAGACAGGAACCTCCTCACGTTACGTGCCGTGTCCAAAACCACTGCCTTCTGTATCTGCCCCTTGATCCAACCGTCGAGCGAAGCCTCTTAGGGTGAGGCCAAACGGGCGTAATTTTGTGAGTTGTGAGTCGCGTAAAATGAGTCGCGAAATTTACGTTCAACTGAAATTCGGTTAGACTGTCACACGGACGGATGTATTTTCAGTTGTAATCCGAAACATTTGCTCCCCACCTCACCCCGACCGAAATTCAGTTGATATTATGCGTGTGAGTCGGCAGATTCATTTTGCGTCGCCGTGTGAATCAAATAGGACTTTTCTATGGAATTGAATACAGCAGAATTTCTGCGATTGAAATTCTGCTGCTCACAACTCACAAAATTACGCTCATATGGTTTCACCCTTAAAGGTACTGATAGACTTATGCATTCGCGTGTAACAGAACATGGAGCATTCGCCGTTTTTATATTTTGCCGAACTGAATAACGAGCCGAGCCGAACATAGAGACGAACATTGCTACGAACATTTTCCCGAGCATTCTATGCTAGTCGATGCTCGTCAAAAAATATTCTTCACGAAAATGTCAGACTTGTGCCCTGTTCATCAAAACTTACAAGCCTTGTATTAAAAGCAATATTCCTGTAAACAATTTCATTATTACAAATATGTGTTCATCAAAACTACACATGTTATTTATGAGTTACAAGTGTATTTATTTATTTCACAAGTATATTTTCACACTTGTATTCGTGATTTCGTTCATCAAAAAATCCCTACAAGTTGTAGAAAATCATAGCATTGGATGTCAGGCGGGACGCGGAACGATGACCGAAGCTTGGCTCGGCTAAAAGCTCGCTAGAATGCTCGCCAGAATGTTCTTTTCTGTAATGTAACATTCGCACGAATGCTTATTACACGTGAATGCTCAGTCTATCAGCACCATGAAGTTGTAGGTAAAAATGGAGTCCACACTTCGAATACCTACTTGAAGCATAACCTATGTATCACTATCGCGCTCTCTGTGGGCAGGCTCTTTCTTTCTAACTAAGGTAACCTCTAGAAAGAGAGAGTCCACGCTAAAAAGAGAGATCGGCCCACAGAGACGTAGGTATTTGCTTCAAGCTGTTGTTCCAAGTGTGGGCTCCATTTTCACCTACAACTTAATGATCAGCACCATAAGATGTTGGTCGAGGCTTATCCCAAAATAAAAGTTATTGAAACATTCGTGGCTTTATTAAATATTTTTATAGATATGAAGTTTCAAAATATAATAAATTACATAATTTATAGCTACAGGGTGCTCCTTTTATAAATAATTTTAGGTTTTATCAACTTTTATGATAATTTTAAGTATTTTTGTAAGTTCTTCAGATTTTTTGAGGGCCAATTTAAATAAATTTTATAATAAAATAATTATAGGTTGTGTGTTAAATAGTTGTAGCAAGCCGGCCTTGCAATAATGTGCTGATTTCGATATTAATTTTAGAAAAATATTTTAGTTTTCCAATAATTTGTTAAGTTAGTATTATAGCCAGCGTATATAATATCGTCAAAATACCTAATAAAATAGGGTTGTGAATTTAATCACAAAATATTAATTTGTTATTTTAATAGACTTTTTAAATATTTATAAAAAAAAATGTCAACTTAAAAATATTTTAAATAAAATTATTTGTGTCAAATATGAGTTAGGGCCTATTTGATGATCTTCAAGTAAAGTTCCGAGTAGATACTCACAAGTTTGTCTTTGTCACTTGATGTAAAGTAAGAAGAAGATAAAACTAACTTTACTTGAAGGTCGTGAAATAGGCACTTAATATGATGAGAAACATTATAGTATTAAACAAAAAACATATAAATAAAATGCATTTTAAGATATTTCTATGAATTACCAATTTTATAGGTGTTTCATGTTATAAAACTAATGTTATATAACACATCTACATTATTAAACATGTTATATTACACTAGCTGTGCCCCGCGGTTTTACCCGCATCCTCCCCGATCCCGTGGGAATACAGGAATAAAACATAGCCTATGTCCTTCCCCGGACCATAAGCTACCCCTGTACCAAATTTCAAGTCAATCGGTTCAGTAGTTTAGCTGTGAAAAGGTAACAGACAGAGTTACTTTCGCATTTATAATATTAGTAAGGATGTTATACTACACTATTAAACATGTTAAATAACTATGTTATATACCATATTTTGTTACATAATCTAACTAGACACACGTAAATACATTTGTTCTAGATATTTCTAACAATTCTAGCTCTTTAGTTTTTCATAGAAATATCCTATTTTTTTGGTCTAAGTATAATATGATTTTGTGATATCATAATGTATAGTCCCACAATCCTTTCTGTGCCGGTGCCAGCGTCGCTGTAATCGCATCTTTTGGTTGTCAGTTTATTGAAAATGTATCCAAATTACATTAGAGTCACAATGACAATAGGAGCTTCCAATAATGGCCGCCGGCACAGAAAAGATTGTGGCACTATAATCCTATGAACTTGCATTTCCTGAAATTTCATTTATAGTTATAATATCTTTACCATTATATGTATTATTTTAATGAATATTTATAATTATTTTAGATATTTACTTTAATATATGTGCAGCTATTTTAATAATAATTAAAAATGTTTTAAATAAGCATTATTTGCGTTTCTGTGGTATTATAATATTAATTGTTATTTTAATTAATATGAGTGTACAAAGAAATAAATTGTACCTTAATTTATAGAAAGTTGTTTTCATTTTTTTACCTATTTATCTTCCGTTACTGAGTGATGTATTGACTGACAGACAACGCACAGCCGAAACTACTGGTCGTAGAGAGCTGAAATTTGGCACATGTGTTTGTTGGGGGGAGTAGGCTACCACTAAGAGGATTTTTGGAAATTCTCCCCTAGGGGAAGAAAAGGGGGTCAAACCCAAATTCTGCCGGAAGTCATTATTCCACGCGGACGAAGTCGCGGGTAAAAGCTAGCACTATTATAAAGCTGAAGAGTTTGTTTAAACGCGCTAATCTCAGGAACTACTGGTTCGTGTTGCATAATTATTTCGGTAATAGCTCCGCGGAAACCTATCCCGTGGGAATTTTGGGATAAAAGGTATCCTATGTGTTATTCCTAGGTGAATTTTTCGCTACCGAACCGACAAGTTACGAACATAGGGGTAAGTAACTATAATGAGATGATGGAGTGAATGATTATGTTATATCTAAAAATGCTGAAAGGAGTATCGAAACTAAAACTGCATCATTTGATTTTTTTTAAATCAATACTCCTAGCCAGGAATCGAACCAGTTGAGTGTGCTAAAAATTTACACACCCTGTATCATGCCATCTGATTACCCCATATACACAACTGTGTTCCTGCTGTGTTACCCAAATAGTTCCCGATCCCGTGGGAACTTTGGGTAAAAATATAGCCTAAAAATATTCTTTCTTCCGATTTATTGAGGCCCGAGCCGTCAGGCGAGGGTCTGAAGAAAGCCGAGGATAGTAATCATCAATACACGCGTGTACCATACAACGTTTTTCAACACATTTGCGAAGAAATTATCAGTTTTCGCTAATAAATAAACAGTTTTTCTATTCGCGCGCATCCTATACAACAATGGTGATCGGCCAAAGACTAAAAGAATATATTTATTAAAAAAAAATCGAATGAATGAATGAATGGAATCGACCATAGACCTACCAAAAGTAAGGCAACATAGTTGAAGTTTGTTTTTAAAATGTATGGACACATTTATTTTGGTATCGAAACTTTTTTAAAATGAAAGCAATTTAAAAAAACAATCTATAACTCACTAGTGAATAAAACGTGTCATTATTCAATCGTTTTTGCACAAATAAGAGCCCCTTTATGAGCAAGTGTGTTGAAAAATAATAAAATAAAACCACGATATTTATATCAAATATTTTATTTATAATAAAAGTAATTTTTAAATTCTTAAATATAAATTTCTAATTAAATATCTAAATATAAATAAGATATTGAACCACTTGCTTTGCCCCGCGGCTTTACTCGCGTAAATCCCTAATATGTTTATAATTTATTTATACAAGTTAAAATACTTCAGTTTAGGTAGAAAAGTACTTACAAACATTTCAAATTACTAGGATATGACACAAAAGTCAAGCATAAAGGATAAAAAATAGGCTAAAAAGTGGATAACTTTTATCCCATTAGCAAAAAACGGTCATTTTGACAGTCCATAATTAGGAGGAAGAAACATACAAGTAATTAATAAAAAATAAAGTTTATTATTATAGGAATTAAAATACAATTCAAAAATAATAATCATAAGATATTGCTTATTTAAAATTATTCGTACTTTCAATAAATAAAAATAGTAAATTATAAAAAGTATGTATTTGATACTATTCAAAACCTACCACTAACGCCATCTATTGGTCAATATTTACATTTGATCAATATAAATCTTTCACAAATAATTCTTTGCACAATTTTTTCATTTTTCTTATATTCCATTCATGTATTCTCTGCTCAAGTTCAAAATATAGCGCCACAAACATATCTCACCCGGTGGCCAAAATCGGAACTAATATTGTCAATGTAATTTTGTATAGAGTCACCAAGTTTTCTGTGCCGGTGACAGCGTCGCTGTAATCGCATCTTTTGGTTGTCAGTTTATTGAAAATATATCCAAATGATATTAGAATCAAAATGACAATAGGAGCTTCCACTTTTGGCCGCCGACACAGAAAAGATTTGTGACTCACTAATGTCATTTGGATACATTTTCATTACACTGACAACCAAAAGATGCCATTACAGCGACGCTGTCACCGGCACAGAAAAGATTGTGGCATAGTACTATTGTAATTTTGATTCTAATGTCATTTGTATACATCTTCATTGCACAACCAAATTATGCGATTACAGCGACGCTGTCACCGGCACAGAAAAGATTCTGGCACTATAATATTATATTTTTTCATAGTTATCACGCAGTTTGTGGCACTATAATACTGCTGTCTTCATCCCACAGTGGTAGGTGTGTCAGCGATATAATGCACTTGTTTCTTGACGGGGAACACCTTGTGCACGCGCTTCCTGTGCGTGTAAAGGGACGCCTTCTGTTTAAAGGTCTGATGACAGATGTCACAGGAGAGGGGGCGCGCGCCGGAGTGGATGGCTTCGTGTTGAGTGAGGGATTTTTTGTCCTGAAAAATAATATATAATTGTAATAATTTTAAGAAAATGTAACCAAGTTTAATAGTAAAGTTAATAAATTTAAGCTGTCATATAAAGACATAAAACAGAAGAAATATGAAGGAATAATAAAATAGAAAGTAAATAATAAATGAATAATAATAAAAATCTGCGTAGTTCCCGTTCCCGTGGGAATCATCAGCTCATATAATGTCCCCACCGAGGGGCTCGAGCCTACCCTGAATTAGGGTTATTAGGCCTTAGTCAACCATGCTGGCCGGGTGTTGTGCGGGTTGGTCGACTAACGACTTCCCGTGGGAATACGGGGATAAAATATGTTACTCAGGGTGAATGTAGCCTTCTAATGGTCAAAGATTTTTGATATCAGCTGAGTAGTTTTTCAGTTTATTCATTACATACTTACACACACATAAAAACAAATCTTTCCTCTTATTATACAATATTAGTATAAAATGCAGACTTACAGAAAACGGTTTCCCACATATCTGACATATATGATTCCGCGGCTTCTCTTTCTTCTCCTTATGTACTCTCGCTATGTGCTTTTCTACATTCGATTTTGAGGCTATGGGCTGAAATAGGAAAAAAAAATTAATTATATAAAAAAAACCGATAAATTTTGGTTTTGATATACTTATGAAATTTAAAGAAGTCCAAGGAAGGATAAATGATTAGAAAATATAAAAAAGCAAGACCATTATTATTTATTTATATACATCTATACTAATATTATAAAGAGGAAAGATTTTTTGTTTGTTTGTTTGTAATGAATAGGCTCCGAAACTACTGGACCGATTTCAAAAATTCTTTCACTAATGGAAAGCTAATTTATCAGTGCGTGACATAGGCTATATTTTATCCCCGTAATCCCACGGGAACGGGAACTACGCGGGTGAAACCGCGGGGAGCTACTAGTACTTAGATAAGTTTAGAAAACATTTATTTGCGAACAAAATTCACCGGGTCGGCTAATAACCTATCAATATCTTTCCCTACATCATCTCATTACAGTAACTGACTCCTAACTAAGCCCGTAACTTGTATCTAGGGTATCAGAAACTACATTCACACACCCAGCCCGAGACAATATTTTTTTTATTCTCTATATTAAGAAGGAAAGATTTGATTGTTTAAAAGGCTCCGAAACTATTGAACCGATTTAAAAAATTCTTTCAGCTAATTTATCAGTTTTTTTTTAAGATTACACTTCCACTCCATAGTATAAATCAAAGTCGCTTCCCGCTGTCTGTCTCTATGTATGCTTAGATCTTAAAAACTACGCAACGGATTTTGATGCGGTTTGTTTTAATAGATAGAGTGATTCAGTGGGAAGGTTTTTGGTATAATTTTATCCCCATATTTCTACGGGAACGGGAACTACGCGGGGGAAACCGCAGGGCGCCGCTAGTTAATCATAAACTACATATACAAATGAATTACATTTTAACAAAATAAATCTACCCAAAAACATGCAATTTACAGACAAGTAACGCAGATAACTTTCTTTATAGAAGTTTCAAACGTGTTCATTCCATTTTGACCAGTGCAGTAACTGTCATTCATTAACTTAATAGAACTGTTCGTCAGCGTGGGAAAAGTCCCCATTTATCATTGAGTGAAATGTACCCATTTATCATTGAGTGAAATGTCCACATTTATCATTGAGTGAAATGTCCCCATTTATCATTGAGTGAAATGTCCCCATTTATCATTGAGTGAAATGTCCCCATTTATCATTGAGTGAAATGTCCCCATTTATCATTGAGTGAAATGTCCCCATTTATCATTGAGTGAAATGTCCCCATTTATCATTGAGTGAAATGTCCCCATTTATCATTGAGTGAAATGTCCCCATTTATCATTGAATGAAATGTCCCCATTTATCATTGAGTGAAATGTCCCCATTTATCATTGAATGAAATGTCCCCATTTATCATTGAGTGAAATGTCCCCATTTATCATTGAGTGAAATGTCCCCATTTATCATTGAGTGAAATGTACCCATTTATCATTGAGTGAAATGTCCCCATTTATCATTGAGTGAAATGTACCCATTTATCATTGAGTGAAATGTCCCCATTTATCATTGAGTGAAATGTCCCCATTTATCATTGAGTGAAATGTCCCCATTTATCATTGAGTGAAATGTCCCCATTTATCATTGAGTGAAATGTCCCCATTTATCATTGAGTGAAATGTCCCCATTTATCATTGAATGAAATGTCCCCATTTATCATTGAGTGAAATGTCCCCATTTATCATTGAGTGAAATGTCCCCATTTATCATTGAGTGAAATAGGCTATATTTTATCCCGATTTTCTTAACTGTATATTAATACCAAACTCCCTCAGAATAGGTAAATAATCCCTACCTTATCACATATAGGACACTTGTGCGCGGTCTTCCCTAAATGTTGATAGTTAAAGTGGTCCTGCATCGCTTCCTTAGACGGGTATCCTTTGTTACACATTGGACACGGGTATCTGGAATGTAAGAAAGGTATTAATCACTACATAGTGTATCATCGCCGCTGTCTATCTGTCCCTATGTATGTTTAGATCTTTAAAACTACGCAATGGATTTTGATGCGGTTTTTTTTTAATAAAAAAAGTCATTCAAGACAAAGGTTTTTAGCATCATTTACTCCCTGTATTCTCACGGGAGCGGGAACTACGCGAGTGAAACAGCGGGGCTCTGCTAGTAGTAGTATAAGTATATATTTCTAACTAGCTGTGACCCGCGGTTTTACCCGCGTAGTTCCCGATCCCGTGGGAATATTGGGATAATATGCTAAAAACCTTCCCACTATAAAACACTGAAACGGATTTTTGTCGTGGTTGTATTTTGTTTTACATTTTCTGACGTTTCGGATTCTTTACAGAACCCGTGATCACAGAAGACTAAGATGGAAGACGTATGTACAAAGTAAAATCGAATCTGTGGTAAATTCACAATGTATTTAAAATTATATTCAAAATATTGAAGGTAGTAAACTTTTTACATTACAGACGTCTTCCAACCCGTGATCACAGAAGACTAAGATGGAAGACGTATGTACAAAGTAAAATCGAATCTGTGGTAAATTCACAATGTATTTAAAATTATATTCAAAATATTGAAGGTAGTAAACTTTTTACATTACAGACGTCTTCCAACCCGTGATCACAGAAGACTAAGATGGAAGACGTATGTACAAAGTAAAATCGAATCTGTGGTAAATTCACAATGTATTTAAAATTATATTCAAAATATTGAAGGTAGTAAACTTTTTACATTACAGACGTCTTCCAACCCGTGATCACAGAAGACTAAGATGGAAGACGTATGTACAAAGTAAAATCGAATCTGTGGTAAATTCACAATGTATTTAAAATTATATTCAAAATATTGAAGGTAGTAAACTTTTTACATTACAGACGTCTTCCATCTCAGTCATCAGCGATGATACAGCCTAAGATGGAGCGTGCTCGCATAAAACATAACATAATAATTCCCTCCATCATCTCATTATAGTAACTGACCCCTAACTAAGTTCGTCACTTGTATCTAGGGTATCAGAAACTACACAAGGAGAAGCTACCGATATACACTTTATTAATATATCTAAGGGCTGATTTTTCCATCGCCAGATAACTTTATTCGAGGAATAATTTTGAAATTTTGACAGTTACTTCATACAAAAACTGTCAAACGTCAATTTTATTCGTCGAATAAAAGTTATCTGGCGATGGAAAAATCGGCCCTAAATTATAATAATACAATACTTACTTAAAAACCTGTTCAGACGCATGCGCCCTGCTGTACTTCAAATGCGCTTGATACGTCGTCAGATGAGAGAATAACTTCTGACACTCAATACATTCGTATTTAGTTTTATTCTGATGTCTTCTGATATGATATTTGATTTGTATCGTACGAACTAATTTGTGGCATATCGGGCACTCTTCTCTTGGTAATGGTCCTTCGTGGAGTCTGAAAGGAATTTTTTTTAAACTAATGTCTTGCTTGATCAATCCCACGCATTTACGAGGCTTGCAAGCAAGCTTGTCAAGCATTTACAACAGTTACCATGAACATAGTTTGAAAAATGGCTTATTATATAAAAAATCAATTTTTATCAATATTTATTACTAAGAGATAACATAATCATTCACTCCATCATCTCATTACAGTAACTGACCCCTAACTCAGTTCGTAACTTGTATCTAGGGTATCAGAAACTTCGCACACATACATTCACACACACACACACACAGACCGAGACAAACATTTGTGGTTCACACAAGAATTTACCCCGCACGGGAATCGAACCCGCAACCTTACGGATGGCAGTCCGGCATGGTGACTCTGCCATCGAGGTTGTCAAACACCAAAGTATAATTATTATTAGTTCCAATTTTGGCCACCGAATTAAATAAGTTTTGTGCCACTATACTGTAGTTAACTTACCTGAGATGTGTCGCCAGTGTATTCTTATTAACAAATCTTTTTTTACAGTGGTCACATTGTAAGCCTTCTTTATGGAACCTGTCGAAGTGGGTCTTACGGGAGCGGGAGTTTCTGAAATAATGACATTAAATAAAAAAATTAAAAAACCCCCAACACAATTACTTTCAAACCCCCATAACTTTTAAACGGGTCCACCGATTTTCATCAAACATGTCTAAGAACAATCGCACGTAAGTCCCCTTTAATACAAAAAAAAACTAAATTGAAATCGGTTCATCCTTTCGGGAGCTATGATGCCACAGACAGACAGATACACACACACAAACACACACACACAGGCATGTGAAACTTATAACACCCCTCTTTTTGCGTCGGGGGTTAATAACTAATTTTATACTTACTTAAAGAACATATCGCACTCCAAACACTTGTATCCCTCAATAGTGGTCTTGGATAACAGTTTCCTCAAATCCCCCGGTTTTGGGGGATCTTTCGACTTCTCATTTAACTTACGCTTGCGTTTTTTCTGAAATAAAAATAAAAATAAACATTTCTATAGACTACTAGCTCCGTCTCGCGGTTTTACCCTCATAGTTCCAGATCCCGTGGGAATTTCGGGATAAATCATAGCCTATATCCTTCCCGGGACCATAAGTTACCCCTGTACCAAATTTCAAGTCAATCGGTTCAGTAGTTTAGCCGTGAAAAAGTAACGGACGGATGTTTATCTCGGTCTGTGTGTGTGTGTGAGTGTGTGCGTAGTTTCTGATACCCTAGATACAAGTTACGGACTTAGTTAGGGGTCAGTAACTGTAATGAGATGATGGAGTGAATGATTATGTTATGTTATTAATAGGCTCCATTTTCACTCTTTACGAACCGAGCCCTAAAAAGTATTTCAAAATCAGTTGTTTCTTATTATTGGTCATTTCTCCAGACCTGGCACCATCAAAATACTCACACTAATGCAATTTTCTTATACAATATAAATTATTTGTCTTATACGAATAGAGAATAACCAGTTTTAAAGTTGATTGATGGAAATGAAATCCTACTAATATTATAAAGGCGAAAGTTTGTATGTATGGATGTTTGTTACTCTTTCACGCAAAAACTACTGAATGGATTTTAATGAAACTTTACAATAATCTTGCTTATACATCAGAATAACACATAGGATACTTTTTATCCCGAAATTCCCACGGGAACGGGAACTACGCGGGTGAAGCCGCGGGGCGCTGCTAGTCACCCTATATTTTTAAGTTCCAAAACCAAACATAACACTGTCCCGTTCATACTCATAAGCTTGACCGCGCGCGAGAGGGACGCACTGACTTGTCATGATGACTGTGACGTGCGACATCACTTTGAGTGACATTCACAGACACTATACGTGTGTGAAATGTCTATGTGTTGCTCGCGCCAGCTTCATAGAGGTATTATAGATAGAGTAGAGGGAAGGCATACGGCTGCCTGTACGCGGACACGTCCGATGGTTAGAAAGAAAGAGAAGATCGCGGTACCTTATGTCTTTCTTTACTGACGCATGCGCAGTAAAGGACGCGTCTTTTGGCATTGCGGTCTAAGGTTAAAATCACGATAAATTTCAACTGTGCATGCGTGAGTAGAGAGAGACAGATAGGGTACCGCGATCGTCTCTCTCTTTCCAACCGAGGGACAACTGGAGACCTGGCTTCCCGGCTCTATCCTAACTAATATTATAAATGCGAAAGTAACTCTGTCTGTCTGCCTGTTACCTTTTCACGGCTAAACTACTGAACCGATTGACTTGAAATTTGGTACAGGGGTAGCTTATGGTCCGGGTAAGAACATAGGATACTTTTTTATCCCGAAATTCCCACGGGAACTACGCGGGTGAAACCGCGGGGCGCTGCTAGACTATAATACCCCTAGGGCCAACTTTGAAGAAATGACCTATATGCTATATTACCTTATTACTAGTAGAGTCGTCGTAGTGGATGAGCGCGCGCGGCGTGTGGCGCTCGAGGTGCGCGCGGACGTGCGCCGCCATGAGCCGCTGGCTGGCGTCGCGGTGCGCGCACAGCTTGCACACGTACTGCAGGTAGTGCTGGTGGACGTGGCTGTGGACCTTCTGCTCTTCCAGGTATATGTAGCACACCCGGCACGCTGTAAGGCCTGGTTTCTGGGAATAAAGTCAAAGTCAAAAATCATTTATTCAGTTAAGGGTTCAATGAGGCACTTATGAACGTCAAAATTGATACTACCACCGATTCGGAAATTACATCAGCCGAGAAGAATCGGCAAGAAACTCGTGCTGGTATTTTTTTTAAATAAAATACAAACAGTACCTTAATAAAATAAGAATCTAAATATATATAACTCAAAGGTGACTGACTGACATAGTGATCTATCAACGCACAGCCCAAACCACTGGACGGATCGGGCTGAAATTTGGAATGCAGGTAAATGGAGGATTTCGATTAATTCTACCCCAAAGGGGATAAAACAGGGGATGAAAGTTTGTATGACAGAAGTCATTATTCCACGCGGACGAAGTCACGGGCAAAAGCTACTAATTAATAAGTTTAGGCAAAGTAATAATCATAACATAATCATTCCCTCCATCATCTCATTACAGTAACTGACCCCTAACTAAGTTCGTAACTTGTATCTAGGGTATCAGAAACTACGCACACACTCATATCGAGATAAATAATTGTGGTTCACACAAATATTCATTCGGAAATCGGACCCGCAACTTTACGGATGGCAGTCCAGCATGGTGACCACTATGCCATCGAGGTCGTCGAAATAAAAAGGTTATTAAAGACTCACCTCGCTATGAGCGGATTCGAAATGATCCTCGACCTGTTGCTGATTGTAGAAACCTATTATACACAGCTCACATTTATACACTGAGCTGGCGTATTGAACTTTCTTTTTAGCTTCTTCTCTGCAAAAAAAATATATACTAAATTATAACTTAAATATATATCAAATAAGTAAATGCTCGTCAAACAAGTTTCTGCTTGTTTAGCACAAAAAGGCTCATCAAGTAAGCGAATGCTTGTCAAGTAAGTAAATACTCGTCAAGCAAGTTAATGCTTATCAAACAAGTTTCTGCTTATCAACTAAATAAATGCTCGCCAAGTAAGTCAATGCTTGTCAAACAAGTAAATGATCGTCAAGCAAGTTACTGCTTGTTTGACAAATAAATGCTTATTAACCAAGTCAATGCTTGTTAACCAAATAAATGCTCGTCAAGTACGTGAATGCTTGTCAACCAAATAAATGCTTGTCAAGCATCTTGATCACCCAAAAATCTCTGAAAATTATAATTACCTGCAAGCCAACATTTCAGATTCGCTCATGAACACTGTGTAATACCCCGGCTTTTCGTTGTTTTGTGTGCGGTCTGTCTGTGTTATGACGCTGCCCGTGTTAGTAGATGTTAGGGGTCTGAAAAAGATAATATTATCCTAAAAAATTAATGTTTAAGATTTTGAAAGTACTCAGAAGTAATGTAACGTTACAGATTCGTCTTTGAGCATTACATTACAATAATACCTCCCTGACTAACGAGCATTCGCGTATAATAATTACAAACAACAAATTACAAGGTGCGCATTGTAATGCTCGGTTCTCCTTCACTGATGTAATGCCCAAATCTGTAACGTTACATAACACGCGAATGCTCCCGGTGAAGGAGCACCTCTGGGATTCGAAGCCAGGAATTCATTTTGCTGTAGTGATGCTTAAGTTTACACTGTTAAAATGCTAATTGGATTCATTAGTGGATAGCAACCCGCGGTATTACACTCGTAAATCCCAATCCCGTGGGAATTTACGCTACTGTCCCGTGGTTCAACTACTATGTCCTACTGGTACCCATACCACGGGGATTCCAAACAGTACTATGAGTTGTTTGCAGGTCTTAATCGCGTATAACATAATTATTAAAATTACCTCGACGTTTCGACCGGGTTACACCGATCGTGGTCTTGATAAGACAACCTGTCATGCAAACAATGAATTCCGATCACGAAAGTTTAAAAAGTATAATAGTTGTACTATGTGTTAGCCATAGATTAATATGTATGTGTTAGCGATACTATATACAGAACCCAGCCCCCCTAGCATGACTGTGCGTGATAAAATATATAGACACCACAAAATAATATCGAATAATATCGCGAGCATGACCAAATGAATTATGGCGTGGTACGATATGAAACATTAAATATGGCGGCTATATTTATTATATTTTGAAAGTTGCATGTCATTATTTTTTTTTATAAATAGTTATATCGATTTCGCGAGCATGACCAAATGTCATAAAATTAATCACGTGGTAAAATTCAATATGGCGGGTATTTTTATCAAATTTTGACAGTCGGATGTCAATAAATCGCTGTATCTATCGCGGTTTCGAAGTCATGCTAGCCTAGCTGGTCCAACTGATTGTACAGGCAGCGTCATATAAAAGGTACTGTCCCTTGGTCGTCATATCAAGTGAGCATTACCAAGGGGGGGACCTTTTATCCGACGCTCACTGGTCCACAGCGAAGCTAGTTTCTCACAAGTAATTTGAAAAGATTATTAATATATACTGTATAGTAAGCTGTGGCATTGTCCCTTCACACTTGACAGTTGAGAAGATGGCCGTCTCCGGTGTGCCAAGTCCATTGTCAACCACCAAATGTGACAGGATACCGTCCGTGTTCGTTAGAACCATTTCGGGTACTGTGAACAAACATACAGATAAATCACTACTAGTTTGGATATAAGCAATACTAGCAGCGCCACGCGGTTTTACCCGCGTAGTACCCGCTCCCGTGAGAATGCGTAGCTCGTAGTATCATACAATCTCGGCACAATTCACCATCGTGTGTTAAAAAATTAAGTAACAGCGCCATCTATTGGTAGGATTTGTGACTACAAAAAGTTACAATAAAACATACAATTACTTATACACAATCCCATGGGAATTTCGGGATAAAAAGTATCATATATGTTATTCCTAGTTAAGGAACATCTGCACGAAATTTAATCTAAATCGATACAGTAGTCTATGCGTGAAAGAGTAACAAACATCCAAACTCACAAACATACTTTCGCATTTATAATATTAGTAGGATACTTGTTGTTGACAGGCTCTTCTCCGCAATTAAACGACTCAGTTGCGTCCATTTTGCGTAAATTTGTAGGATAATAAATATGTTAATTACTAGCAGAACTTTATTTATCGCCTCAGCGGTATTGTATTATGTGGTCTTGGGTTGAATTCCTAGATACATCTATATATACACCCCTATTTTGAAATGATGGGACTTATTAAAATCAGAATATCTGTAGCAGTAACTGAATTCATGTATTCAATAAAAATATCCAAAATGATAGTCGATTACTTATCTTTAAAAAATACCAAATAAATGTCGTATTACCAGACGGCATACTAGCTATCATGTATTCTGTGACGGCTCGGGTCGATGACCGCGCTCAGCTGTGTATCGCAGCGTTCGCCTGTTGTTCGGTGTAGAATAACAATAAAATTCGGCGGGATTTTGAAAAACTTTGACTTATCATAACTTTTTAAATAAAAGCAAAAGATAAAAAATGACTTCACTATTATATTGTCACCCGTCGTTTACATTAGCTGTGTGATTAAGTATCTCGAATTCAAAATAGGGGTGTATATAAATGAAACCCGTTTTCCTTGGTCACGGCATCACGCGTGAATGGCTGGACCGATTTCACTAATTCTTTTTTTGTTGTATTTGTTATTACTAGGAGAAGGTTCTTATGTAAAAAATCTGGAAAATCAACGGGAAAATTGGACCCGTGCGAAGCCGGGGCGGGCCGCTAGTATTTGATATTTATGGAGGAATTGAAAAAAAGGCATGAAGGAGTAATAAACTCACTTGACGTATTTAATGACTCCTATTTTGGTCTAATATCTAGATTCTCATTATAGCAAACTATGGACACATACATTCATATCCAAAATATTTACTCACATGGGAGATTATGATGTACTTATATTTATTTTTTGTGTATTTTTCTTTCTTATGTTATAAATTTTTTCTTTCTTTTTTACATACCTTCCAAAATATTATTCTCTATATCCAGACTATCTTTCAATGTCTCATATTGTTCATTCTTTATCGCGTACGAGTTGTTAACATGGATGTAACCGCCGCACTCTTCAGCACCGAATGAGATATCGAAGAATATCTTGTCGTAACCATTCTTGGACTCCACCATGAGATTTGAGAGTGATTGGGACATGTATGTGTGGTCTAGCGTCTGGAACAAGAAATATAGTAAATGAAATATGTACTTATAGCAGCGCCCCGCAGTTTTACCCCCATGAATCTCAATGCCCTGGGAATTTCGGGATAAAAAGTATCCTATGTGTTATTCCTATTTGTAAGGAATATCTGTACCAAATTAATCTAAATCGATATGGTCATTTTTGCGTGAAAGAGTAACAAACAACCAAACTCACAAACATACAAACTTTCGCATTTATAATATTAGTAGGATATATCATAAATATCTGATATTTTGATATCCTTACTAATATTTAAAAAAAAAAGTTTGTGGATGTTTGTTACTCTTTGTCCTAAAAACTACTGAGCCTCTTTAAGTAAAACAAAATAAAAAGTTCCTTACAATTCTTACTAATATTATAAATGCGAAAGTAACTCTTGTCTGTCTGTCTGTTACCTTTTCACGGCCAAACTACTGAACCGATTGACTTGAAATTTGGTACAGGGGTAGCTTATGGTCCGGGAAAGAACATAGGCTATGTTTTATCCCGAAATTCTCACGGGATCAGGAACTACCGGGTGAAACCGCGGGGCACTGCTAGTTTATTATATATATCAGATATTAAACCTGCTTTGTTTACAGAATCCTAAAAAGAACTTACCTCATGAGTCTGACTCAGCGCTAACACCTTCAAGTGCTCCTGTGCACTCTGCACCTGCCACTTGAACTTGTGTATCTTCCTCATCAGCGCGAGGCACTCCCAGCATATCAGGTTTATAATCTCTGGTGCATCCGGGGTTTCCGGCTGGAATATAGAGAAAAAAAATGTTTATGTAAATTTTTGGAGCTCGAAACAGCTAGATAGAAAATGTCATTTTTATTTACATAAATGGTAAACAAAATAATATTATAAAAAAATACTTCATGAAGTCGTAGTAAATATTATGATACAATCAATTATTTGTTGGACAGATATCATTTTAGTTACTTAATTAACTTAAATGTACTTATATATTTTGTAAACTTTTAAGTTAATTTTTATTTTTTAACTAACAATATAAAATAAAAACAACTAAAACTGCTAAAACGTAATAACTTGGTAAGTACATAATAATTTAGATTGCATTAATTTAATACTGTCCGTAGAAAAGTCTTACATAATAAACTTTACAAAGTTTTAAAAAAGTTATTAAAAGTTTCGAGTACGAACCCTTTCGCCGGTGATATCGTACATCAATAATTTGAATATTCTATGTATATCAGGCAATGAATTCAATGAAAATAAATCCCGATCGCTGCTCAGACATGTAGAGCACACTGTGCTATAACTATTATCCACGTCTTGCTCCATTATGTGAAGTAATTTTACCACAAATTAACTTTTACAAAACTATTATTTTGTTTTGGTCACTTTACTTCACAAATCACAACAAAAAGTAACACTTCCATGTAAAATAGACGAATTTTATTGAAGGAATTTCAATGCGTTTACGACACCACAAAATGGCCTCTTTACCGAGTGTTGCTGTAGTGAAAAAATTTGAAATAATTATGTTCATAGAAGATGCTTTCATGCATTTATGTAAGTATTCAATTTTTTTAAATAAATCAGAATAAACAATAAATCAAATCTTTTTAGGTGTAGAAAATCGAGATATGTAGTTCGAGAACCACGAGAGAACGGATATTTGTTTGTACCTTATCGACTACCCAAACTGACTCAGTACATTGGTCAGTTCAGTGGTCAAATTTTGTGATCACTTTGCCTTAGAGAGGGTTTGATTCCTGTGATTCCGAATCTAAATATATCGTGAATATCGAAAATTCGTAAATCATGTCGCGCGCCAGTCTCATTTCGCGAGAATGGCAACACTAATTATTTCATTCATTCATGATAGTCATTCATTCATGGGACATTCACTCATTCACTCACCTGTTGTTGGCTGATCTGTCTGCATATTTTTGTGTTTTTTATTTATTTTCTCGTTAATAATGGTAAGATTTATTTAAAAACCTAATATAATATTGAAGTTTGCGTGCGCTAATATATGGTGTATTTATCAACAGGCTCGCTACTTCAAAGAACAGGATATTGATGGTATGTGAAATCGTCCTACTTATTATCAATTTTTAGATCTTGATATTTTCTGAATCAGCGATATATACATTCAATTTATAAGTTTTTAATAACATAAAACATTAGCACTCCGATGAACATATCTTTAAATAATGTTTATGTTAATAACTTTTGTAAATACATACTTAAAATAAATAATAAACAAAACAGATACATTCACACACTCAAATGTTGGTCTTGTGCGGGAATTGTACCCGTAAACCTTCGGTTACGAAGAATCACTACTAACCAACAACACCACTCGGTTGTCACTATGATTTACACTGATATTTATATATCATATTATATATTATATTATTATATATCATATTATATACATATTATCGGTAAAATTGAGATACATAACTTTCTATGTATCTGTACAAAGTATTACAAAAATAACATAACACTAGCAGCGCCCCTCGGCATCACCCGCGTAAATATAATATAGCCTATGACACTCCTGGATAATGTGGCTTTCCAATAGTGAAAGAATTTTTGAAATCGGACCAGTAGTTTCGGAGCCTATTCGTTACAAACAAACAATCAAATCTTTCCTCTTTATAATATTAGTTTAGATAATTATTCACTCCATCATCTCATTATAGTAACTGACCCCTAACTAAGTTCGTCACTTGTATCTAGGGATTCTAGGGTATCAGAAACTACGCACACACACTCAGACAGACCGAGATAAACATAAAATGTATCTAATTGCAGAGTTCCGTGAATGTTTCTACCTGTTCGCGCGGTCGGGGCAGATCACCTCTCTGGACGAGCTGACGGTGGTGATGAGGTCCCTGGGCATGAGTCCTACTATACAGGAACTTGCTGGTTTGTATAATATCACTACATGGTATAAAACAAAGTCGTTTCCCGCTGTCTGACCCTATATATGCTTTCAGCGGGAATCAAATTTGTTTTATACCATGTAGTGATAGCTCTCGCCGAAATGATCTAAGTGAAGACAATAATATTGACATCCTAGCTGTGCCCCGCGGTTTTACCCGCGTGGAACCTTATCCCATGGGAGTTTTGGGATAAAATGTATCCTATGTGTCATTCCTAGATATGAGGAACATCTGTACCAAATTTCATTAAAATCCATTCAGTAGTTTTTGCTTGAAAGAGGAACAAATATCCACACTCACAAACATTCGGCTTTATAATATTAGTAGCAAGTTATATTATTCTTTCTCCCGCAATAATATTAAATTAATTTAAAAATACCAATCCTTAATTGGCCTGTAACTTGTTTGTATTGTTAATGATGTACGTACATTTAATTAACTTCACCACAAACTAATGTAGTTTTAAATTGTAATCAAATTTATATTTGTACTAGCGGCCCGCCCCGGCTTCGCACGGGTCCAATTTTCCCGTTGATATTCCAGTTTTTTTTACATAAGAACCTTCTCCTAATGATAACAAATACAACAAAAAAAGAATTAGTGAAATCGGTCCAGCCATTCACGCGTGATGCCGTGACCAAGGAAAACGGGTTTCATTTTTTATATATATAGATTTTGGTCACCTGTGATACTTAGATAGATAGATAGATAGAATTCTTTATTGTACAACATCAAATTACAATATAACATAAACCTTAAATCTACTTATTCTATAAAGTTGTACAATGGGCGGCCTTATTGCTGAAAGCAATTTCTTCCAGGCAACCTTTGGATGGAAAACACAGTATGAAGGTTAAGATAGGTAGCGTAAGAATATGTACAATTTCTTAATAATTAGCAAATAGAAGTACTTATAATAAATATAGAAGTAATAAAAAAAAAAAATGATAATGTAGTGAATGATTATGTTATGTTAAAAATAAAATAAAATACTAAATAATAAAAAATAATAATTACTTAAATACACACTAAAAACATTAAATACATACATCATAATACTTTACTACGTATTTACACTTGCCAGATAATGGTCAGTTACCAAGGTTTTAAAAGATGCCAGGGATTTTGTTTGTCTGATTTCATTGGGGAGAGCATTCCAGAGTTTGATAGCAGTAACAGTGAAGGATTTACTGTAGAAAGAAGAGGAGTGGATAGGAGTTTTGAGTTGAAGGGAATGAGACGATCGTAGGAAACGGGAATTGGAATTATGAAGGAATTCAAAACGGTTTTTGAGATAAAGTGGAGTAGAAGGATTGAAAAGGATACCATAAAGTAAAAAGAGAGTATGTGAGTTCCGACGAAGACGGATGGGTAACCATTTGAGCATTTTTCGATATTCGGATACGTGGTCATATTTACGAATGCCAAATATGAACCTAATACACACGTTCTGAAGGCGTTCTAGCTTATTTAATTGCTCTTGTGTAAGGTCCAGATAGCAGGAGTCAGCATAGTCCAGGAAAGGTAGAATAAGAGACTGAGCTAGCGCAACTTTAGTGGCAGTTGGTAGAAAGTTACGGAGTCTCCTAAGTGATCCAGTAGCAGCGAATACTTTACGGCTGATTTCATTCAGATGGGGACCCCAAGATAACTTGCTGTCGATTGTTACCCCGAGATTTTTGACTACCGAAGTTACTGCAATATGTGTGCCGTTAAAAGTAACTTTGTCAACATTGTCCCATTGCATTTTTCCCATCATTTTAGAGCTGCCGACAATCAAAATTTGTGATTTGTTTGGATTTACATTTATACCAAAAGACTTACTCCAGTTATTAATGACATTGTGATTAAAATTAATAACACTGATTCCTTCATTAATATTGTCGACAGCAACTTGAGTATAAATTTGTAAATCGTCTGCATAGAGGTGATAGGAAGTAGAAAGTTGTTGTGAAATGGAGCTAATAAAAACAGAAAATAGAAGAGGAGAGAGAACGCCGCCCTGAGGAACACCGGCCGACACAGGACACCATGATGAGTATGTATCATCCACGCGTATACGCTGCCGGCGTCCATACAGGTAACTTTGAAACCATTCGATAACTTTTGAAGATAGGTTAAGAGAGCGAAGAATTCCAAGCAATATATCGAAATTAACGTTATTGAAAGCATTGCTAAAATCAAGCAATGATAAAACGGTCAACTTGCCATTCTCCATACCCCATCTTATGTCATCGGTTATGTTGACAAGAGCCGTAACAGTACTGTGCCCCGGACGAAATCCTGACTGGAAAGGGTTGATAAGGGAATGCTGGACTAAGAAATGGGATAATTGTTTGTAAACAAGCCGTTCCATAACTTTAGAAAGGAAAGGAAGAATGGAAATGGGCCTGTATTCAGAGAATGATTTGGGATTAGGTTTTTTTGGTAAAGGAACAACTTGTGCATCTTTCCACGCTGATGGAAATATACTACATGAGATGGAAAAATTGAGGATATGGGTGATAATAGCAGTGATTTCGTCAATAATGGGCACAATCATGTTACGGCTAATGCAATCACTACCTACAGAGTTCGAAGAAATGTATTCAATGCTCTTCCTAACATCCCCATCGGATAACAGATTGAAATGAAAAGGGAGATAGTCTGGAGTTGATAAATTTGAAAGATTTATTAGGGTGTTACTCTTTGTTTCATCATCAAGATTAGAGACAGATGTAAAATGTTGATTCAACAAGTCTAAATTTAAATCTTTTGGGACAGCAACATCACTTGATTTACCAACTCCTAACGACTTAAGAAATTTCCATACTTTGGATGGATCACTATTTCCTACAGATTTGTGAATGTGTCGGCGCTGAACATCCCTACACGCTCTATTGCAGCGATTTCTACGTTCTTGGTATTTTTGTTTATTTTCCTCTGTGGAGCGGCATTTCAACTTTGACTTCGCAACATTTTTCGAATGAATCAAATGTTTAATATCGTCAGTAAGCCACGGACAAGGAAGATGCTTTAGTTTGATTTGCCGGATAGGTGCATGCTTATCAAAGAGAGTAGTGATAGCAAGATTGAACAAGTGAACTTTATCATCTACAGACTCAGCATTAACTAGCCCTGACCAATCAATTTTTTGTGCATCCAAACGTAAGTTTTCTAAGTTCATGTCACTAAAGTTGCGCTGAAGAAGGATTTTTGGTTTAGCTTTTGGAGGTCGAATTTTATAGGAGAGGAAGATCAAATCGTGGTATGAGAATGCGTCTGCAGTGAGCTGTCCAAACTTAGAAACATGATTAGGAGAAGATACTAGGATAAGGTCAAGAAGAGAAGGGACAGTATTAGGAAAGAAATGAGTAGCATTAAGAGGTAGGATTGACATGTTACAAGCTTCAATCGTTGATTCCAGAGAATGAGATCTAAAGTCACGTTTAAGCAAACACGTGTTGAAGTCGCCCATAATAACGGCGTGCTTATATGAGGGAAGAAAAAGTTCCAGAAGGGATTCAAAAGAGGAGAAGAAGTTAACACGAAGAGAAGGACTATAGTAGACTCCGAGAAGGATTTTGGTGTGTGAAAGCGTAACCTCAACCAGTAGATGTTCACCGGCATCAGACGGTGGTGGTTGGGAAGAAGAGCTTAAAATCGCAAAAGGTATATGCGAACGAATATACATAGCTACACCACCACCCCTGCCATGAATACGGTCGTTACGCACTAGTATAAATCCCGGAAGAGAATAAGATGTTGATGCTAGACATGGTTTTAGCCATGATTCGGAAATTAAAATAGCATGAAGGTTCTTGCTGTCAAAAGACGCCAACATGTCTGTATGGTGAGCGGGTATGCTCTGCGCATTAATGTGTACTACATTAAAGCATTTCGAAGCGTCGGAGAACTGAGACTCTATAGATTCAGATAGGCAAGGAATACTTAAAAAGCTCTCATCAGACGAGCAAGAAGCAAAATCATCATTAACATCCGATAAATCTGACATGGCAAATAGAATATTGAAGTACTTATATAATAATACAATAGCAACAAAATAAATGTAAGTTGAAATACAAATAAATATAATAAAAATAAAATAATAATTAAACAATACAGGCAATTAACACCTAGTTATATTAAAATTAAAATGTGTGAATTCACCTGCCAGTGTGCCTTAAAGATTACAAAAAAGAAATACAAGCTCACAATTTGCAACTGAAATTCCAATTTTATTCACAAACATGTATTAAAAGAAAAAAAAAAAAAAATGAATAAAACATAAAATTATACAAAGAAATGAAACTGTTTTAAATTATGCTAAAATGGAACGTGATAAAAAGAAACGGAAAAAAAGAAAAAGGGACTTATAAAATAATCTATCACTGTCAAATCTGTCAATGTCAGTTGCAAAGAAAAACAGAAATCAAACAAGTTTGCAGTGGCCATAACTATAGAATATTGTAAACAACAAAAAGTTTGGAGCAATATAAAGATTACCTACGTTAATATTTGTTCCAAGACGAATAACTAACACTGAAATTATCTCCTTGTTGTCTGTGCTCGTCGAGTCTTGGGTACAGCTGCCTCCTTTGTTGATAATTTAGCCGTGGATACCGAAGGCTGGGACTGGGTGATCTCGGCGGCATTAATATCTTCAAGGCGGCTGATACGGTGCCTGTTACCGTCTGGTGCATTAACAAATACATAGCCGTGTTGGGTCCAAACCTTTGTCACTCCAAACTTCTCCCTGGCTCGCATGAAGAGGTCATGCCTCGACTTAGTTAAGAACTCCGAAAGAGTATGACCAGTGCCCTTCAGTTTGGATTTCTCCTGCCAAATATGGTCACGAGTGGCTAAGCTCTTAAGCTTGAACAGAAGAGGCCTCGGCCTATTGGAAGTGACTCGACCCATTCTCTGGCAGCGGCTAATGTCATCAATTTTAAAATTCGTTATCTTAAGTTTTTCTGTAACGAATCGAGTAATCACTGCCGGTAGCTCCTCAGACTTCTCTTCCTGAACACCATGAAGCAACAGGATCTTGCGTCTACTGTTCATTTCAAGTTGATCCACAGAGTGTGTGACAAGTGCGATCTGGTCCTTCAATGCTTGCACTACCTTTATCATAAAGGACTTGAACGAGGCAAACTCAGAAGCAAGAGATGCAACACTTGGGGAAGAAACTGACCTCTGTTGTAACTCAGCCTCAAATGCAGCCATTGTCTCATAGAAACCCGCAGACATTTGAGACATAGTAGTGTGTAGTGTTGAGTCCATTTTGACTGAAGTCCCAAATTGTGTGTTGTGAGTGTTTGAATTATTGGAAAACACTTGTTGGCAGGTAAAGTTTATTATTAACTAGTTTTGTACATTCACAATTAGTTATTATGAAAAATAATATATTTATTAAAATTATTAGAATTGGGAAAAATAAATTGCTGTGTTTACTTTTCTACAGCTACCCCCGAAAAAAACTTAGTTAGTAATTTTCACATACCTATATTATTTATATTTTTTTTTTTTGCAGGCTACCTCAAAGGCAAAGGTGGTAAGATGTCCTTCGCCGATTTCTTGGAAGTAATGCACATACATTCACGCGCTGAGAACTTACCTACAGAGGTATGGGATATTATTTATTATATAGTACGGTCGTAATTCACAGAGAATATCGTACGTTGACCTGTAGCTATCTATCTCTGTCGCACCTCGATAATTTATAGTCCGTGGTCACGATGATACATCGCTAATCACTAAACAGGTCGACATGCCCATAAAGTATGACATTAACATGTACTGACTGTAGTACTAAGAAATTCAGAACTTTATAGGCGGGATTTCACTGACAGCTGTCACAGAGATCATCCTAAATTTTACAAACTATTATGTAAAAAATTGCTTATCCCAGGTAGTGAACGCGTTCAAAGCAGCCGATAAGGACAAAAAGGGTTTGATACCGGCTAAGCAGCTGAAGAATTTACTGCAGAATTGGGGAGAGGGGCTTTCTGCTAGAGAGGTGAGATACATTAAACAATCATGTACTTATATTTTTGGACCAAAATAAAAACAATTTAATAGGAGGAATAAGGACTCTTAAAAGTCTAAGAGTTAGTTTAAAATTTGTCGTGGAGGTCTGATGGCAGTTGCTCCAAGTCAAATTTTGACGTTTAGCCAAATCTGCTAGGCTAGCATAACTTCGAAAACGCGATAGATACAGCGATTTATTGATATACAACTGTCAAAATTTGATAAAAATACCTGCCATATTGAATTTTACCACGCGATTAATTATAGGACATTTGGTCATGCTCGCGAAATCGATATAGCTATTTATTGACATCAAACTGTCAAAATATAATAAACTAGTAGCTCCCCGCGGTTTCACCCGCGTAGTTCCCGTTCCCGTGGGATTACGGGGATAAAAATATAGCCTATGTCACGCACTGATAAATTAGCTTTCCATTAGTGAAAGAATTTTTGAAATCGGTCCAGTAGTTTCGGAGCCTATTCATTACAAACAAACAAACAAATCTTTCCTCTTTATAATATTAGTATAGATACCGCCATATTTAATTTTTCATATCGTACCATGCCATAATTCAATTTGGTCATGCTCGCGAAATCGATATTATTTTGTGGTGTCTATATATTTTATCACGCACAGTCATGCTAGGGGGGCTGGTTTAACTAAAAATCCGATTCTTATCAGACATAGATTAAAGGGACAAGTAGATAATTTCCCTTGGTTATTTTTAAGTAAGAACTAGCTAATTATCTTTTTTATATATTTACAGGTGGACAACATATTTCGTGAAGCAAACGTGACGAACACAGGGACAGTCAGATACGAGGATTTCGTTAAGATAGCCTGTGCTCCGGTGCCTGACTATTATTAGATAATGGTACTAATAAAATTATATTCGCTGTAAGCGTCGGGGTAGGGTAGTTAAAAATACAATATTAGTTTCATGAAAATACAAGATGGAAGCTACTATATGACAATAAATTAAAATATTTTGGATTAGATTGTAAAATTAAAATATTAATGGATCACACATAATTTTAAAGACTAAAACTGCTATAAAAAAATGTAAAAATAATAATTTCAACATGGCGTCCATAATCCGCCATTTTGAACTATAACGTCACAAGTATGACGTTTAAAAAAGTATAAAGTACCGTCCTGTAAGCTACTACAGCAGACCATAATAGGTATTTAAGAAAATCTTTATTGAATTAGGTTTAAGCACAATGTAACATTCCATATTTTTGTACTTAATTTATTTTATAATTGAATGTACTTATTATTATAAATTAAAAATGCATAATTTTAAATCTGAGTTTTTATCTTATTCCTCAAATTGTGACTATTTAGTTAATAACATAATCATTCACTCCATCACCTCATTACAGTAACTGACCCCTAACTAAGTCCGTAACTTGTATCTAGGGTATCAGAAACTACGCACACAAACACACACACAGACCAAGACAAACATTTGTGGGGCACACAAATATTCACTCCGCACGGGAATCGAACCCGCAATTTATTAAAAGGATTGAAAAAAATATCAAGAAATAAGATCAAAATCCCTACTAATATTATAAATGCGAAAGTAACTGTCTGTCTGCTGTTACCTTTTCGCAGCGAAACTACTGAACCCATTGACTTGAAATTTGGTACAGGGGTAGCTTATGGTCCGGGAAAGGACATAGGGATAAAACATATTATCCCGAAATTCTCACGGGATCGGGAACTAGGCGTAGCTAATCTATACTAATATTATAAAGAGGAAAGATTTGTTTGTTTGTTTGTTTGTTTGTAATGAATAGGCTCCGAAACTACTGGACCGATTTCAAAAATTCTTTCACTAATGGAAAGCTAATTTATCAGTGCGTGACATAGGCTATATTTTATCCCCGTAATCCCACGGGAACGGGAACTACGCGGGTGAAACCGCGGGGAGCTACTAGTGTAGAAATAAAAACACTGTATTATTTAGTTTTCAAAATGGCATTTTATTATTTATTTGTCACAAATTTAACAATTATGATATGGCACTGTTAATGTGTGGTCCGATCTAGTCCGTTTGCGGAGAAAGTCTAAATTAATTAATCTAAACTAATATTATAAAGAGGAAAGATTTGATTGTTTGTTTGTAACGAATAGGCTCCGAAACTACTGGTCCGATTTCAAAAATTCTTTCACTAATGGAAAGCTAATTTATCAGTGCGTGCCATAGGCTATATTTTATCCCCGTATTCCCACGGGAACGCGGGTGAAACGCGGAGCGCTACTAGTTATTGGATAATAGGGATGTCGACTAAAAAAAATTATCCGTCAGATAGATTTCGAAAAAATATTGGACACGTATTTTTTCTTTTTTGATATAAACAATAATAAAGACGATATAGTGCATATAGAAAACTCGTGTGACGTCACAGCTAGGTACACTTCATCTAGAATTATCGTCACAAGCCCCTACTCCTGAACTTTAATGCGTTATAACTAAGTCAGTTTTATTAATTTGATAAAACAAAAAAATACGTGTCTAATATTTTTTCGAAATCTATCTGACGGACTAATTATAATTTCATTTTGTTTACCCAGTCGACATCCTTTCAACATTACATAGTTTACTTTTCTAATAACATAGGAACTACGCGGGTGAAACCGGGGGGTTTTGCTAGTTTAGTCTCAAGTTTCTTTTCCTCATTCAAAGATAATGGTTAATTAAACTTTCTCCGCAAACGTAGTTTAGTTATTATAATTAGTGTAATTTTAACTTATAAGTACAATATAAATAGTTTTATTGCAAATACATAGTGACCATGAAGTTGTAGGTAAAAATGGAGCCCACACTTAGAACAACAGCTTGAGTCAAATACTCTCTCTGTGGGCCGATCTCTCTTTTTAGCGTGCACTCTCTTTCTAGAGGTTACCTTAGTTAGAAAGAGAGAGCCTGCCCACAGAGACGCGATAGTAATACATAGATTATGCTTCAAGTAGGTATTCGAAGTGTGGACTCCTATTTTTACCTGTAACTTCATGACTTATAAGTACAATATAAATAGTTTTATTGCAAATACATAATGACTAGAATTAAATTATGGAATAAGAGGGTAGGAACACAATCTTTTAATTGTTTCTTCTTTAAAAGTGTCGATGGTAACAAAAGAAAATTAAATCTATTGAGTCACAATATTTTCTGTGCCGGTGACAGCGTCGCTGTAACCCGCTGGCCACACTGTCGTGCGAAACTGTCGCGACAAAATCCTTTGATTGTGCGCCAATTTACCGACAGCGAGTTTAAGGCATTATGTCAATGGTTTAAGGGCATTCGAGTTCGCGGAACTGATTCGCGATAGGACGAATTCTTTGGCCAGACGTGTCGCGACAACGTAAATGTTCGCGTTATGGCGATAGTGTGGCGTAATCGCATCTTTTGGTTGTCAGTTTATTGAAATGTATCCAAATGACATTATAGTCACAATGACAATAGGAGCTTCCAATTTTGGCTGCCGGCACAGAAAAGATTGTGGCTCTATATATTTTCTCTAGTTTCAATTCAATTTAATAATCTGTTAAAAACATTGTTCTCCTCTCTTCTTAATTCCATTAATTAATTATTTTAATATACGTAATAATAAAAAAACAACTACATTTTCAAAATGGCGTCCAACCAATAAGATTAAGCCTATATAATCAATTTATATAACAATCCTTATATCCTAATGTAACTACGAAAAGCACTTGGTTTTGAGCTTATTTACTTATAGGTACACTAACTAGCTTTATCAATTGCATTATTACTAAATACCCCGAACAAATTCGGGTGAAAACATAGTCTTAAAGCATATAAGTACGGTCAGCAACAAAAGTTATAAATTACCTTTTTTTAATAACTGTATGCAGATATTAGAATTTATTTTTATAGTTATTCACACAATTCTTTAAGGATTTTGAAAAATGCTATCAAATGATAATGCTCAATAACTTAACATAATCATTGACTCCATCATCTCATTACAGTAACTGACTGATCCATTGAAAAGTTACATTTGGGGTTGCGTTTCTTAGAGGACGCAATTTTATTTTTTTGATGTGTAAGGGGGGTAAGTGTAAAGCTAAAATCAAGTTTGTGGGGTCGCCACCCTTGTCCCACGGCCGCCATCTTGAAAATAGGGGTTGAAACGGTTTTTACGATATATCTCTTAAACTATTTATCTGATAAAAAGATTTTTTTAACGTTTTTTGTTGCAAATTAAATTCTCTATAACTTTGGTCCAGTAATTTATAAATAAAAAAGTTATAAGTGAAAATGTTCAGAAATTCGAGAAAAAAAATATATTTTTCGATATAACTTTTTTTTATCATTTTACGAAAAAACGATATCAGACCATTTTTGCAGATCGTTTTTTCGACAACTTTTATATGCAACATTTTTTCATTAAGTCAATAGCTAAGGTTTTACAGCGCTCCGAAGTGAGTACTATTTTTCAGTACTCTTAACTATACATATTTTATACGTGGGTACTAATAATGTGTCATCAGTTTTTATTTTTTTTATTTTGTTATTATAATTCTTTTAATTAGTAATTTTGCAATGTTATTATTAATTAATTATTGACTCTTTTCCTCACCACCCACGAGGTAGAGTCTGGAGGCAATGTCACAATGACATTTGTTACGAGGATACCGCTGCAGCACACTCAGGCACGGTAGAAAGAGTGGGAGATACTAGTTCCTCTCCCTTCCCCTCGATCTTACGCTTTTTCGATCAGCATCACGTGACCCTGACGCGAGTTTGAAAGTTTTTACCCATACAAAAAAAAGTGCTCAGCGCCGCTAAAGAAGTTTTCACTTCAAAAAAAGAATAGTACAGTAAGAGAGGTTAGAAATAATGATAATAATAATAGCAGCTTTTCTTTTGTTCCCTAATGGTCGCTTGGGTATTTTCTACCTGGACAGCATTCTCGGTAATTTTTTTCTCGAATTTCTGTACATTTTCACTTGTAACTTTTTTATTTATAGTTTTACGACAAAAAATTACTGGACAAAAGTTATAGAGAATTTAATTTGCAACAAAAAACGTTAAATTTTTTTTTATCAGATAAATAGTTTAAGAGATATATCGTAAAAACCGTTTCAACCCCTATTTTCAAGATGGCGGCCGTGGGACAAGGGTGGCGACCCCACAAACTTGATTTTAGCTTTACACTTACCCCCCCTACACGTCAAAAAAATAAAATTGCGTCCTCTAAGAAACGCAAGGTAAGGCCTAAAAAATGTAACATTTCAATGGATCAGACCCCTAAGTCCGTAACTTGTATCTAGTATCAGAAACTACGCACACACTCATTCACACACACACCCAGACCGAGATAAACATTTGTGGTTCACACAAGCATTCACCCCGCACTGGAATCGAACCCGCAACCTTACGGATCGCAGTCCGGCATGGTGACCACTCTGCCATCGAGGTCGTCAATGTATGCAGTTGACTTCTTATAACCTTTTTAGAAGGTTCTATAATTTTTTTCCTCTTATGGAAGTAACAGATTATCCCTCCCTTTCACTACAAAACAAGTTTGAAACAAAACACGTAGTATAATCGGTCAAGTGTTTTTCTATACATTTGTCTGTTCTGGCGTTACGCGACCGATAATACGCGACGCATGTTCCGTTGTATTTTTTTTTATACTTGTTGACTGGCTATTTTTCGTAATTAGACAGCTCAGTTGCGTCCGTTTGCAAATATTTTTTCATTTAGAAAGGTAGCTACCAAGTTTTTTAAGTAATATAATTGCCTGAAACATTGTCTTTCTAACTTCTATCCTCCATAATTCGTCTTAATTTTATTAAATGACTAAAGCAAAGAAAAAGGTTGATCCGACTTTTGTTGTTGACTGTACTATTAAAAAGGATAAGAAAAATGGTCATTGGTTTAGGTAATAGATTTAGGTCTTAAATGTATTATTGGCACTTTATTATAAGACATTTGTCGCACCGACGATTACCGAGAAGCGAGTAACAAAGGCAAAACGAGTTTCTGTCTGAATAAGAAATTTTAAGTAATAATTAACCCCCGACGCAAAAAGAGGGGTGTTATAAGTTTGACGTGTCTGTGTCTGTGTGTGTGTATCTGTCTGTCTGTGGCATCATAGCTCCCGAACGGGTGAACCGATTCCAGTTTTTTTTTTGTATTAAAGAAGACTTACGTGCGAGTGTTCTTAGACATGTTTGATGAAAATCGGTTGACCCGTTTAAAAGTTATGGGGGTTTGAAAGTAATAGTGTTGGGGGTTTTTTAATTTAATGTTATTTTAGAACACACTTCGAATTCTAGCCCAAAACTTATCAAAGCTTAGCTTAGTTCCTATTTTGGCCGCCTGGTCAGTGTGTTTCTGGCACTATAATTGTGTGTATTGAGTCACAATCTTTTCTGCGTCGACGCCGGCGGCCAAAATTCTAATATTAGGTATAAAGAAGTAAAGTTTGTGTGTTAAATTGTAAGGGGTAATCTCGGGATCTACTGAACCGATTTCAAAAATTCTTTCACTCATGGAAAGCTAGTTTATCAGTGCGTGACATAGGCTATATTTTATCCCTGTATTCACACGGGAACGGGAACTACGCGGGTAAAACCGCGGGACGCTGCTAGTTTTCAATAAACTGACAACCAAAGATGCGATTACAGCGACGCTGTCACCGGCACAGACAAGATTGTGACTCTTTTAACTCATTCCTATTCTCGTTGACGGTGGGGCAAATGTCTAAAAGTTCTATTTATTGTATAATAGATGGCGCTGTAATTGGTCATTGGTTTTTAAATTATCCATAAATTCAAAATAACGTATTTTATAGAACAAAATTTCTGTTCAGTGAATTTCTCGTGAAGGTATAAGAGAATAACACTGTATTTATTCATGCGTGTTATTTAACTTATGATGACATAGGATGACTTCTTTACAAGTTATATTATCTATTTTCAAATTTAATTGTAACAGTACAATACTTTATTCACATAACTAAATAATACAACAAACATTACAAAGGATTAGAAAAAATTAAAGAAAATCACCTAATTGAGACTTAAAATAACTAAAAATAAATAAGATTTAATTAATTTAGAGAGCTTAAAATACGGACTCATAGACATCAAACATCTTACAAATGAAGATATTATTAAATGTCCCTAAAGAAAATCTTTGAAACTAGCTATAAAAGAAGACTTAAAATTAATTAACAAATAACTATTACATGCAAGAAGTTTTTTAAATCAGTGATGAGCATTCCTTCTTTTTGTGAATCTATTCTTATTTAATTAAATCAGCTGAGAAATTAATAAATAAAGTCCTACGTTCATAAAATGGTCACTCACACACTACTTAGTGCAATCTATCAATCACACTGTGCATCTTATACAGCCATTGTAATCTACAGAGCCACGAGTATAACTTGGCGCGTCTTAGCGCATTTATTCACTTTTTATCACTTTATACCGGCTAAATATTTTCCAAGATATGCAAAATGATGTTTACGGGGCGTCCATTAATTACGTGAGTCGTTTTTGTCAATTTTTCGACCCTCTCTCCCCCCTTGGTGAGATATCGTAAGATTTTCTTCAACTCCCTCCCCCCTCACTTAATCTCACGCGAGATTCTTCAAAACTTCTATTTGAACTGTAAACGTGTTGGATTATAAAGAAAAACAATAGAGCGCTACTTCATTGCTCTGCGAAGTTCGGATGAATACGACAAATACTATTTTCTCCGATTTGACCATGTTTTATTCTAGAAATAATTTTACACCGTTTTCTGGGAGAAAAAAATACGTGATTTTACCTAGAACACCTCACGTAATTAATGGACGCCCCCTTACAATGAACTTTCAAGTGTCAAAGTGAATTTCTAAGTTTTAGTTCCTCAAACTGCCAACTTATACTTGTGGCACTGTATATGACTCAAATCTTTATTATGCCGAAAAGGCTTGACCGATTTTTATGAAACCAAAATATTTCATATTCGGTAGATCTGATTGATCAAATAGATAGTGAACTTTTTATACAGCTAAGTGCTAAGTTATAAAACCACCTTTGCCAAATAAATATTTTCCAACACACTTGCTCATAAAGGGGCTCTTATTTGTGCAAAAACAGTTGAATAATGACACGCTTGATTCACTAGTGAGTCATAGTTTCTTTTTTAAATTGTTAAAAGTTTCGATACCAAAAAAAATCGTGTCCATACATTTTAAAAACAAACTTCAACTATGTTGCCTTACTTTTGGTAGGTCTATGGTCGATTCCATTCATTCATTCATTCGATTTTTTTTTAATAAGTATATTCTTTTAGTCTTTGGCCGATCACCATTGTTGTGTTGGATGCGCGCGAATAGAAAAACTGTTTATTTATTAGCGAAAAATGATAATTTCTTCGCAAATGTGTTGAAAAACGTTGTATGGTACACGCGTGTATTGATGATTACTATCCTCGGCTATCTTCAGACCCTCGCCTGACGGCTCGGGCCTCAATAGCGCCTCGGAAGTAATCACCAACTTACCTCGCTTGTACCATAAATAACTATTACTTTTCATCATATAAATAGGTCACATTTGTTTCGCGAAGTTCAACTTTAACGTAATGAAATTAAGGAGATGTTAGCTTAACTCTACAAAGACACTTCGCTTTTTCATTTCAAATGATAGCAACACTTGTTTTTATTTATTGTCAGTGTTACCATATGTAAACTGAAATATTGTCATTTAAAATAATTTTTTTTTCTTTAATAATCTATCCCGAGAAAACTTTTTCAAAATAAAAATAAAAATTTTGTAACTTATTTTTTTTTAACATTTTTCGCTATAGCAACCCAAACAATCACACATGTTTATTTTTAGTGTGACCAGATTTCCGCTTCCTAAAGTTACCCATCTGTCTCAATATCTGTAGATTTTCATCATCTGCGTCTCGGTCTGCGCCTGAGCATCCCGGGATTTGACTGAAGAGCTTCAACTTACTGGGCAGGTATATTAGCCCTAGTAGCGTTATTACTGAAAATAGGAAATATAGTTTTTCAGAAACATATCTTATTTCATTGGGTAAATTAATTAATTGGTAAAAAAAATTGAGTTCATTCGGTTCTCATGAGTAATCTAAGTTACAAAGTCAAACATATCGTCATTTTAAATTAATTTTCTATCAATTCGTCAAACATATTCTAATGTGCGCGTAACATATAGGCGCGTAAGCGTCAATTTGTGTTAGTGCGTGCATGTTTGTATGTGAGTGCGTGCCTGTGTGTGTGTGTATGTATGTGAGTGAGTGCGTGCCTGCGTGTGTGTATGTGAGTGAGTGCGTGCGTGCTTGCGTGAGTGTGTATGTGAGTACGTGCGTGCTTGCGTGAGTGTGTGTGAGTGCGTGTGTGCGTGCCTGCGTGTGTGTGTATGTGAGTGAGTGCGTGCGTGCTTGCGTGTATTGTCATCTTGACAAGATGATCTTGTTATTAAATAGAGGGCTTTACTTACTATTTAAAATACACGGAAAAACGACGTAAAAATTTAAATTAGTTGAATGGTAGTAGAATGCTTCTGAGAAGTATAATATTATAGTCAACATTAACGACCAATAGCCCATTGATACAACACTGGAACAAACAGAAAATTATACTTATATTAATAAAACTTTATAATGTATGTTTGTACATCATACTAGAATAGCTGCATTTTTGGCTTAGTGTTACATATTAACTTGTCAAGATAAAGATAATTTCTCTAATGGTCTGATGGCTATTCGACCCAGGGTGGCTACCGGCTATCCTATATCAGGTCTGAACAAAATGCGGTTTTGGGTGTAACTTTTTTCCTATACCAACTAGTCAAATTCTTGGAAATCTGATTTTTCATAAATATAATTATGTAAGTACTTAAGTAGTTTTATTTTTATCAAAATCTGTATTGAGACTTCTCAGTATTTTTTGCTATTCCTTATAGTTTTGGATGAAGTCTATTAAATAAAAATATAAATCTACCATGCTCACATCTTGAAATGTTTACCCTGAATATTTTGTGCAGTTTTTTAAGTTGATTTTTTATTGCATGTTTTTTATAAAACTATGTTACTTACTATATAAAATACAAGTAGATTAGAGAACCTTCTCCTGTTTTTTGGAAGTTGGTTAATCTACACTAATATAATATCTTTATTGAAGATTATTGAAGAAGGAAAGATTTGTTTGTTTGTAACGAATAGGCTCCAAAACTACTGGACCGATTTCAAAAAATCTTTTACCATTAGAAAGCTACATTCAGCCTGAGTAACATAGGCTATATTTTATCAAGTATTCCCACAAGAATGGGAACCACGCGAGTGAAACCGCTAGATGCCGCTGGTAATGGAAATTTTGAAGTTGATTTTTTAATGCAGTTTTTTAATATAATATTGTTACTATATAAAAATCTATATACTCACGGTCTATAATGTATATAAAGCGTGCAATGTATTAAAGCTAATGCCTTGAGCACCGAGTACATTCCCAGCATCCTTGATATTGTGAAGTCACCTGAAAATATATGAGTATAAGGTTTAGATTTCAATGTAGGGGATAAACTGTAACAGTTTAAATAGAAATAGGTGTTTGAGTGCTGACAAAAATTATACTAATTTAATACAGGCCAAAAGGTAGTATGAACTTGTATGTGTGTGTGTATGTGTGACATGACATGTTTGTTACTTCTTCAAACTTAAACGGCTGAACAGATTTGTATGAAATTTGGTACTCATATAGGTAGTTTCTTATAAAAACATATGTGATACTTTTTTTTCCAATATTCCTACAGGACTGGGATTCACATGTGAATTATTGGGCTCATAACAAGGAAGGTTAGAAGAGATTATAGGAGGCTTTTTAGCCAAGCAGTAGGCTGTGAGACGATGAGCACACTAAAAAGTAGAATAAAAATAAGTTTAGATTTAATATAAGTATAGAACTTACCATCTAAATGTTCACTATCACCGCTATGATGACTTAAAAACGATCTTCTCTCGATATAGGATCTGCCGGCGGTACCCAAGTCCATAAAAGCCACGAATGCTATCCATCCTCGGAAGGCGTATAAAACCTTGTTTTGCACAGCCATAATTCAATTTAACTTATCACCGATGAATTAAACTACCTACTTATTGCTCTAAATATACCAGCCAACCTATTTTTAACCGCTAATTATATCAAAACTTTTTAAGATTTAATAAAAGTTACCAAGTCAAACTTTGTAGGCTAAATAAGACACTAATTAAATTACCAGGGTTGGTTTACGGTATGTGGTTGTAAGCGTGCATGGTTCAGCGTGCATCGCACTGCGGTATTTTACCTGCAATGTAGTTTTTAGTATAGAATTATATTTAGATTTTAAAGACGGAAACGCGCAGAATCGGCTCTGTTTACCGACAAACTTCAAATTCAATTTATCAATTTGACAGCCTGTTATCTAACTAATGTCATTATATTGTCATTTTGACGGGTAACAAATTATGCCGCGTGCACACTGGAATAGTCACTTTAGTCGATTTTTTCTCCGATGATATCATAAGGCGAGTGTAAAATGTAATTTCTTCACAACGAGTTTTTATTTAATAATATAGATGATGATGTTTAGATATTTATCATCTAGCATTGTGATTTTGTGTAATGATCACCTTTTTAAGTAAAACTATCAAGTTCTTCAATTATTAAACATTTTATTGACGATAATCTGAAAAATGGGCGTTTTCAAAGCAAACAATGAACATATCCAAGTGTTACCAGTAAACAAATTGTCATTTTATCCGCTTTCGACTGGTCACAAAAACCTAAAAATACCGTCGCCATATTGGTATTGTCAAAAAGTTCGGGATATATCGGTGCCGAAATGAAAAAATGGTATCACGCTTTATTAATTTCGAATTAGCGTTATTTGTGTGATCGAAAACAATCAACTGTGACTTTAGATGTTACGTACGCGCAGTGTGTTGTGTTATTCGGTTCGCTAACCATGTTTTCTATGGAGAAATGCTTGGGTCGCAATGGGACTGGTACTCTTGACGATAGTGGTATCTTTGCCGGCGGTGGTGAGGGTGTGAAGGATGCAGTGCCTTCGGACGAGGTGGCTTCTGCTGTGGCCGCCGTGTCGGAGGAGATCGGCGACATTTTGAAGGACGAACTGGGAGACGCAGCCCGAGCTGACCGCATTGACGCAGAGCTGGCGGACTTGAGCGCCGAATTGGGGCTTCTTGCAGGCCTAGCGGAGGGAGAGGCCCAGCAAGACTTCACTTCGCTCTTCGAGATCGCTGTAAGTATCCATTCCCACTAACAATATGGCTGAATTCTTCTATCTCACTCTGTCAAAGGTTTAGAAGTTCAATCTGTAGTTTGAAGAAAAATATCTTTTAATGTCAATGACCCTCTTATTTTTGGATACATAGATGTGATAGAGTAAATAAATGTGTGTACATAACATATCACATACACAAATATGTATTAAGTACTATATAATAATAGTATATCTAAGTATCTACATGCAATTTTTTTGTTATATAAAAAATGCTTTTGTTTGCAAATGTCTGTAAACAATTTTGTAATTCATTTCATTCAAGTTTTCTTATGAAATTCCATATCATATCATCAATTTGTCTCACAAGCATTTTAAAGGAGACCTAAATTTATCAATAAACAAATAACTAAATTATGTGGAAATATTAAAAAAAAAACAAATGTTTTTTTGTCCTCAATAACAATGCTAGTTTAATGAAAATAAAAAAAAATGGTTTACCTCACCCACTTAAAAATTCATCTTATTTATTTATGTAAACAAACTAACTGTATTCATAGTTTGTGTATACACTGACAACTTAGATGGCAGAGTGGTCACCTTATCAAACTGCCACCTGTAAGGTTGCGGGTTCGATTCCTGTGCAGGGTGAATATTTGCGAGGACCACAAATATTTATCTCGGTCTGGGTGTGTGTGAATGTGTGTGCGTAGTTTCTGATACCCTAGATACAAGTTACGAACTTAGTTAGGGGTCAGTTACTGTAATGAGATGATGGAGTGAATGATTGATGTTTTATACAAGTAATAAACATGCCATAGGTCACTGGACTAATAGAAAATCATAGGTTTGATTCCCATGTGAGGAAAATATTTGTGACATACAAGTGTTTATCTTGGTTAGCAATCCGAAGTTTGTGGTACCTAAGATTTGTGAATAATAATTAAACTACACTAGTATTTTGAAAAAAAAAATGTTACTTGTGATTTATTGTGGAATAACTGGAAGTTTAGTAACTTATTTAATTGTAAATTTGAAAATAGATGTATTGTTTGCATGATTAACAGGTCTTTATCGCGTACAACATAATTATTAAAATTACCTCAACATTTCGACCGGGTTACACTGATCGTGGTCACGAGAAGACTGGTCAATCATGCAAACAATGATTTCCGATCCCGAAAATTTAAAAGTAAAATACCACAAAATAAATAGAAAAATAAAATGAAACAAAATTTTCCCACAAAAATATTTTTCTTACAGTTTTTAGTTTAAGAATTTATAAATCAGTCTTTAAAAATAAGTAAATTAAGCAGAACAAATCACTGATAATATTGTATAGTAACTTGTAAGTCGGCAGTTTTCTACAATCTATTTTTTTTCTTTGAATTTAATTTTCACGTAAAGTAAATAAAATTTGTTAAATTTTGGTCAGAATTTTAATTCTCAGCAACTTTTACATATTATATCTATATCATACTAGCTGCACCCCGCGGTTTCACACGCGTAGTTCCCGTTCCCGTGGGAATTACGGGATGAAAAATAGATGTTGGCCGATTCTCAGACCTACTGAATATGCTCACAAAATTTCATGAGAATCGGTCAAGCCGTTTCGGAGGAGTACGGGAACGCACATTGTGACTCGAGAATTTACTTAAGATTAGAAAATGTATGCTTAATTCTCACCTAAAAATATATTTTGTTATTCCTAGTATATATAAGGAACATCTGTATAAAATTTAATCTAAATCAATACAGTAGTTTTTGCGTGAAAGTGGAACAAACATCCAAACTTTTGCATTTATAATATTAGTAGGATGTGTTAAAAAAAAAACAAGTAACATATCATCAAATGTGGTTATACTATAAGCTGAACACAATTAAACATCATCATAGATTCACTACATAGTATAAAACAAAGTCCCTTTCTCTGTCCCTATGTATGATCTTTAAAACTACGCAACGGATTTTGATGCGGGTTCTTTTAATAGATAGAGTGATTCAGTGGGAAGGTTTTTAGTATAATTTTATCCCCATATTCCTACGGGAACAGGAACTACGTGGTAAAACCGGTATATAATGACAAAGTTTTATCTCACTCTGGATATGTGTATGAATGTGTATATATTTTATGTAATTTATTTATTTGGGACAACCGGTGAATGATTACATTATAAGTTAAAAATACTTAACATCTAAAAATAGGTAATTGTTAAATGCACATTCTTTAGGTGCCACAACATAATAGAAATTTAAATATGTATAACTTAAAAATAACATTACATCAACTGAAACAATCTATATATATTTATTTATATATATAAAACTCTTCTGTTACTGAGTGATGTACTGACTGACAGACAGACAATGCATAGCCAAAACTACTGGCTGTAGAGAGCTGAAATTTGGCACGTTTGTTTGTTGGGGGGAGTAGGCTACCCCCCTTTTCTCCCTAGGGGGAGAAAAGGGGGGTAAATTGAAACCGCGGGTAAAACCGCGGGGCGCTCCTAATATTCTAAAAAAAATAAACAACAGAAATAGAAATGAAAACTTGAGATCAAATGTAATAAATAAATAAATGTTTGAGTACAATTAAAATATCAATAAGAAAAAATAAACTGTATCTAGGGTAGTAACAGTATTAAGTCTGCAGGTAATGAACATAGCTGATAGAGCGACTGACTATCCCTATATCTGTTTATGTTTTATGGAACACCAAAGATTTTACTTTGAATACAATTTGTAGATGCGTATGACGTTCGAATGATTTGAATTATGCACATATATTATGGAAATGGTGACAATGTATTGTGTAGTTCGGTTAATACTTGCAGTTTTACCTGTGATGAAACTTATCCTGCGGGATATTTAAGTGGTATACTTGTATGAAGATGACATGATAGAGTTATTAGTTATTATTCAATAGAATGATGCAGTCATGTCAGTAATAACATTAAATTTAAAATTTAAAAATCCCCCAACACAATTACTTTCAAACCCCCACTTAACTTTTAAACGGGTCAACCGATTTTCATCAAACATGTCTAAGAACACTCGCACGTAAGTCCCCTTTAATACAAAAAAAAACTAAATTGAAATCGGTTCATCCGTTCGGGAGCTATGATGCCACAGACAGACAGATACACACACACAGACACGTCAAACTTATAACACCCCTCTTTTTGCGTCGGGGGTTAAAAAGACTATTAATTACTAGCTGTGCCTCGCGGTTTTATCCCAAAACGAGAGAATTTAAAGATAAAAAGTATGTTTCCTATCTGTTTCTGGTTTAAAGGACATTTGCAAGTACCAATTCTCAGGCGATTTAGTAGTTTTTGTGTGAAAGAATAACAAACAACCATCCATTAAAATCTTTGCATTTATACTATACAGAAGAATATCTATTTTAATGTCCTTAGGAAGTAAGTATGTCTGAAAGTCGGTGCTGTGATCCTGGGGTGGTCACAGTTCATAGCTGAGTTGTGTCCTTTTATTTACTCAAGTTATTATAATTAACGGGATATTTACCATGTATTATCAGTTCATCCGTGATCATGGCGCTTGCAACAGCGTCGAAATATCGGAAACTCGAAACAAATAATATACATGGTAAATATCCCGTTAATTATAATAATTTGAGTGCTAATAACCATGATAACTATAAAAATCCTTTTATTTAATTTATATTTGAAAAATTACAGTTAACAAATCATAATATAAAAGTAATAGGTACTAATGGCAGAATAAAAACTTTCATATGTAATAAAATTTTGTGTATCATAGTTATATTCCTTGTTTTTGTCTAGATGGGCCACCGCGACTCGGCCAGCGGGTCGTCATCATCATCATGGTCGGGGGGCCGCGGGGGCAGGGTCAGGCGCCACTCCAGACCCCAGCGAGCGCCGCGGCGGAGGCCTATTGCTAAGGGGAAAGAGGTAATGTTTAATAACAACTCAATGTATTGTATTAAGATTTACACCTTCCAAAAACGTTACTATGCTTGCCCATTGATAGCCCTCGCCGGTGTAATGTCTTCGGTTCGACTCTTGGATCACTTGTATGTTCGTTTTAGTGTTCAGTGGCCTTGTAAAGTCCTCGCGTGTGCAGGTGTAGGGACACGCACAGCAAGTTAGAAGACGTACCATTGTCGGAGGGGAAATTCCAGATTTGCACAATTAACGAGACTGTGGGATTATACAAACTAGCATAAGACTTATGCTTAGCTAAAGTCCGTTCGTAATTCACATGAAATATCGTACGTTGACCTGTAGCTATCTATCTCTGTCGCACCTGCGTAAATTATAATGCGTCCCGCTCGCCATTGCATCCGTGCGAGCGGGACGCATTATAATTTACGATCGTGCTTAGCTTATAGCTAGTAAATAAAATGTAACACTATCTTTGTTTCTCCCAACAGATGTCAGTGCGTCTGAACGCGGCGGCGCGTCGCGCGGCGTGCGCGCGCGTGCTGCGCGGCGCGTCGGACGCGTCCGACGTCGGCGCAGACTCCGACTCCGACGACCAGTGGACAGAGCTCGATGATGCTTGTGAGTGCAATTAGTTATTGGACGGCACTCTACCGGCAGATACATACTTTATGATATATATTTTTTTTACGTACTTTATTGACGGATATCGTTACGAACGGCTTTATGTATCCTGTTTATTCGCACGTATGTAGACGTGTTTTACATTTAATATACGTTTATTTGTACGAACCTGTTGAGGATGACTTGATGAGTCGGTTTTTCTAGACTTATCATTATCACGAAGTCACGGATACTTAGAAATGTGTCCACGATATCGTTGCAGGGCCCCTCGTTTGTCCAGTCCCAAGTTCCTTCCCAAGTCAGTTTGGTGCACTTCAATTTCCAAGCCTGGAACTCCTTTTTGCGATCACTAACACACTTACTTATTAATGATGATATCTCTATCTCCTCACTTAACTTATATCATCATCAATGATAGAGAAGCCTATTTACAAGTATTATTTCCTACAGGCACCTCAGACAGTTCATCTGTGAAGGAAGCGGCCTGCGCCGGTGACGTCGATTTCCATAAAGAACCAGTAAGTTTGTGTTTATTTACTAGTTTAGGGATCACATTTTAGAAATGGCGGAATTCGCATCTAACCTATAAAGATGCAAATTTCCCGACATCTGGCGTTTGCAACTCCAAATATCGAAATCAAATTTCGAGAACACCTCAAGGAAATGTAATTGGCTACCCTCTGATTCGCAATCACGTATGATGGCCAGTTGACCTGTCTGCAATTTAGTCCGTATTTTTTTTTTGTCAACCTATAATGTCCCACTGCTGGGCAAAGGTCTCCCCCAAACATTTCCAACCATCCCTATCCTTCGCAGTGTCCAACCAGCTACTGTTGAAGGTGGTAAGATTATCCCGCCAACGCTTTCTCGGCCGACCCCGACGACGCCCTCCTTGGGATAAGCGTATTATTAATTTCAAAATTCTCCTTAAAGTAACAGCTGGTTACAGAATTAAATAAATGGCAAACCTCAAGGGTGTTAAGGCGACGAACTTCCACAACTTTAGGTATTTTAAGCTACCTCAGCCCCCGCGCTAGCTGCGTGTAGCGTATTCATTTACGACACAGATAGCGCGCGCAAATACGTAACTCGCGACTCAGTAAAGCCACAGTAGAGGCGATCACGCAGTAGGACTACTAATATTGAAAGATATCAATATGTATTAGAATCGACTTTTTCGTGACCTAAATAAAAAAACACTACCTACTACCTTATTAAAACCTTTCGTGCACATTAGTATCTACCTACTTATATAGTAAAAACATAAAATATGTACAAATATATTATCTACCTATATTATTAGTAGGTACTATATTTTATTTATTTATTTAATTTATTTTTTGCTACTTCTATTGACGACCTCGATGGCAGAGTGGTCACCATGCCGGGCTGCCATCCATAAAGTTGCGGGTTCGATTCCTGCGCGGGGTGAATATTTGTGATAACCACAAATGTTTGTCTCGGTCTGGGTGTGAGTGTGAATGAGTGTATGGGTAGTTTCTGATACCCTAGATACGTGACTTGTATCTTGTACCTAGGTATAACTTAGTTAGGGGTCAGTTACTGTAATGAGATGATGTAGTGAATAATAATGTTATCTTATTACTCTGTTTATGTCTATGGTGAAACTCCTACCTACTTTAGTTACAGCTAAGGCTGGGACCATTCAGTCGGAAATTCAATATTCTAAAATCTTATTCTTATAAGTAAATGTTTACATCTAAATAATACATATTATTACCTGCGCCTCACTCGCGTAGTTCCCATTCCCATGGGAATACAGGGATAAAATAAAGTCTATGTCACTCGCTGATACGTGGTATCTTTCCAATAGTGAAAGAATTATTTAAATAAACTAAAAACTAGTATTGACAAAAACATTCTGAAAATATTTAATAAAGGGAAAAAACCAATAATGCCAATTAGTTATTTATTTATTTATTTTGCGATAATGTAATGTCCCTTAGAGGCATACTACGAATTTGTCTTGAATCCACAATTTCAGGTAAAATGTGGTTCAAATAAAAGTCAAAAATTTTGTTTTCCATTTTGGTTTTCCAAAAAATGTTGCCTTTATTCCCGTCAAGGGCGTGTAGTTTACATCGTTTCCGACTGATTTCACCATGAAACACCCTACCCTAAACCTAACCGTTTAAGAGATATTTAAATTTATTTGTTTTTATAAAAATCACCGGATCTTCGGCTATAAGCTTGGATATTTCCAAATGCGCATGTCTTATTATTACTATTACTTGATTTTTACGTTTATAATAAGGTGCTTTGTGACCCCAATAACCAATATTGTACCTAAAATAAATAAATAAGTAGTTGTAGACGATTAAAACTTTAAAAAAATAATAACAATCAGAAAGTTTATTTTTCTTTCAAGGATATCTAGAAAAAAAAATATGGCACCTGTTTGGCAGATGTGCCTCAAAATATCTACGTTTTATCGGCTATCCAACGAGCTATAACAACCTAGGGTTTTATCAAATTTTTTTACAAAACATGTAGTTTTATAGACTACCGGGGAGGTTAAATAAAACAATAGGTCAGCATACAGAACAAGTTACTAAACTTATTAAACTTTTAAGTACTACACACACCATTTTTGAGTCTAAATTTCATGTTCGACATGTCGGCCCCTGCATTGCACACATCTTCGCATTATTTTGCGAAGACCAGTTTTCACTACACCAGTAGTTAATTTTGTTCTTATTTCATTGGCCGCATTAATGATTCTGTCTCTCAGTACTTCAATTGATGAAATTGGATTGGGCTCACTGTTCATTTTAGCCTGTGGTTCCTCGACAGTTTGTACAGCCTGGCTGTAACAAGAGGTAGTTTTTAAGTGATTGTCAATTTAATTAATTTTGTGTTTATTTGTACAAACTTTCGTTCGTATTTCTACATTCGTTATGGCTTCCAGGTAGGTCCATTAATCTACAATATACAACTGCACTAAGCATATATATAATATCAGTCAACCAATATGCTCATCTCACAAATGTTGACCGTACCGAGAATTGAACCCGGGACCCTCTCATCGGCAGTCCGGCATAGCGACCTTTACGCTACTGGATGATATTAGGTCGTTTTTTACCTACTACACTCATACTACGCACACGTTATACTGTGGCTCTTTGTCAGTTGTCATCTCGACTCAGTCCATTATCTATATTATCTATACAGGGTGTCCCGTTAGTAGTGGACCAACGGGATGTGGGGGATAGGGGAGACCGTTACCTACCAGAATCAACAAAATTTATTGTCCTAGGCCTCATAGTTTTGAAGTTATAACGTTTTTTAGTAAGTAGGTGAAATTATCGTACTATGTGCACATTTTTCTTAATTCTACAAATTCTATTAATTATTTTGATGTTATTTTTATTCAAGGGCGTTAAGAATACATAGGTTTTTCTAATTTAAATATTTTTTTAGTGTAGTTATCATTAACTTTAAAATTAATCAACAAAACAAGTGCAATTGTTAAATTTCAAAATACTCTAAGTGGTATTTGAGCTGAGCTGGTGTAAAAAAAATGTATTGTAGCCTTGTGGCACATTATTTTAAAAACATCTACATATCATAAGGATTACAAAAACGTATAACACTGTGGTTTCAAATGAGTAGTTTTTTATTTTAACTAATATCAACGTAAAAGGGAACTTTTGAGAGAAAACAAAAATTCATTGCTAATTATGGAAATTCGTTTATTACTCAATTTATTTTTACATTAAGGGTTCAAAATGCTTTTCTTTAGCTCTTGTGCATTAAAACATCTTCGTATAAAGTCTTTTTGTAAACTGTTTTGGGCTCTTTGATGTTTTTTTATCAATTCAGCAACATGATTGAAATTTTGTGATAATTCTCTTTTTATCAGAAATATTTGTCTCATAAACTGCTTCTTTGAGGAAACCCCATAGAAAATAATCCAAAGGATTCAAGTCGGGAGATCGTGGCCTATTTCATGGCCGATCGCTGGCCAGGAAATAGTACCTTCGCGTCCAAACCATCGATTTGGGAACGTCTCATTCAAAAATTCAGTCACTTACCGTGAATAGTGGGCAGGTTCACCTTCGTACTGCAACCACATTCTCTCCCGCGCAGTTTAAGGCCTTATGCATAACCAACATCTTCGAATAAAGTTAAGAAGTACGCGAGAGTATGTGGTTCCGCGCAGTTTCAGGCCTTGTGCATAACCAACATCTTCGTTAAGTTAAGAAGCACGTACGAATGTTGCAGTACGAAGATGAACCTGCCCACTATTCACGGTAAGTGACTGAATTTTTGAATGATACGTTCCCAAATCGATGGTTTGGACGCGAAGGTACTATTTCCTGGCCAGCGATCGGCCATGAAATAGGCCACGATCTCCCGACTTGAATCCTTTGGATTATTTTCTATGGGGTTTCCTCAAAGAAGCAGTTAATGAGACAAATATTCATGATAAACGAGAGTTATGACAAAAATTCAACCATGTTTCTGAATTGATAAAAAAACATCAAAGAGCCCAAAAAAGTTTACAATAAGACTTTATACGAAGATGTTTTAATGCACAAGAGCTAAAGAAAAGCATTTTGAACCCTTAATGTAAAAATAAATTGAGTAATAAACGAATTTCCATAATTAGCAATGAATTTTTGTTTTCTCTCAAAAGTTCCCTTTTACGTTGATATTAGTTAAAATAAAAAACTACTCATTTGAAACCACAGTGTTATACGTTTTTGTAATCCTTATGATATGTAGATGTTTTTAAAATAATGTGCCACAAGGCTACAATACATTTTTTTTACACCAGCTCAGCTCAAATACCACTTAGAGTATTTTGAAATTTAACAATTGCACTTGTTTTGTTGATTAATTTTAAAGTTAATGATAACTACACTAAAAAAATATTTAAATTAGAAAAACCTATGTATTCTTAACGCCCTTGAATAAAAATAACATCAAAATAAGTAATAGAATTTGTAGAATTAAGAAAAATGTGCACATAGTACGATAATTTCACCTACTTACTAAAAAACGTTATAACTTCAAAACTATGAGGCCTAGGACAATAAATTTTGTTGATTCTGGTAGGTAACGGTCTCCCCTATCCCCCACATCCCGTTGGTCCACTACTTACGGGACACCCTGTATATACAACCCTATTTTGAAAATATGGGACTTATTAAAATCAGAATATCTGTAGCAGTAACTGAATCCATATATCCAATAAAAATATCAAAAATTATAGTCGATTACTTATCTAAAAAAAATACCAAATAAATGTCGTATTACCAGACGGCATACTAGCTATCAAGTATTCTGTGACGGCTCGGGTCGATGACCGCGCTCAGCTGTGTATCGCAGCGTTCGTTGTAGAATAACAATAAAATTCGGCGGGATTTTGAAAATCTTTGACTTATCATAACTTTTTAAATAAAAGCAAAAGAAAAAAACTAACTTCACTATATTGTCACCCATCGTTTACATTAGCTGTGAGATAAGGTATCGCAATTTCAAAATAAGGGTGTATAAATAAAATTGGAGTGTCTGTTTGTAATATTGAAATAACCGCTGTTTACTACATGCTTAGGAATATAGTATATACGGTACACACACCATTTTTTTTTTTTAATTTTTGTCTGTCTGTTTATTCGGCTAATCTGTGAATTTATTTTTACGGGATTTTTATTGGCAAGTACTTAGCTGATGTAATAAGGAGTAACATACAATACTTATTATTCTACGGGATAAGGTTCCACGCGGGTAAAACCGCGAGGCACAGCTAGTAATAACATAAAAACTAAATTATTATATCACTGGCTGTTATTTGATTGAAGGTTACACAGTCTATATTTATATTCCTTAGACTGTGGTATGATGATTTGACTATCAGGATAAGTACTTATTTATAGGTAGTTATGTACCTTTCGCACTACTACACTAATACTTACTAATATAACAAGAAATAAATAAACTTACCTTATTCTTTTTGAGTTACGTCGATTTTTTAATTTTGATTTATTTTTCACTCTATTTGTTTTATTTGCCATGTCCAATAATTATTATACAACACAATCCACTAATTGCGCGCCTTTATGAGCAAGTGTGTTGAAAAAATATTAACACTGAAAGTACAAACCTAACTATTATTATATCTAAACACGAAACACGCGTATTTTTACGCAGCGAGCCGGCAAAAATCACACAGGTCCTACCTTCTTGACGCCAAACGGCGGACTGCGGAGGAACTCACTCGCCGCGTGGTTATATAAATTGAAATATTGTGTTATTGTTAGATTATATTATTAATTTTAGATATTTTTTCGGTAATTTTGTATTCTTAATGTCATTGTCTATAATTTGACGCAATTTTTACGAATATAAGTTTAATATTATCCAGATGAAATGGAAATTACGATCGAAATATTTGAAAAATTTGACTTTTTCAAAATATTTTATGATCGAGCGAAGTTGTTTAATTCGTGTTTCCAACCGTATTTTCCAAAAGCTTGATTATTAAACTATAACATACATTTTATTTATACAAAATTAATAATATTTGATTATTTACTATTGAATCTAAGCGAGGTCGATTTTGAATTTTGCGGAATTTCCTGGGCTTAAAGCGCAAATAAGTGGAAACCATGCTATTGGTATTAGGCATAATTTGCATCTAGAATTCCTCCCAAAAAAAGTGAACCAGCTGGTAACATTACGTTTATGTTTTTAAAACAGATAATTACAATGATAATAACATGATAATCTGTGTACCCCCAGGCGGAGGCGCCAGCGCTCGGCCAGTTCTTGCTGCCGCTGCTGAACGACGCGCCCGACCCGGACCACTTTCTCATCAGACATGAGGATATACTACAAGTAAGTACCTTAGCAAATGTAACTTAACTAATATATAAAAATAAAATATTCAAACCATAAATATAATTTTGGGATGAAAATAAGTGAAGCAAGAAATTTTCGCATCAAATTTTCACTTTAATCCTGTCAGTAGCTTTTACAAACAATTTATTGTAATTTATTGCAAACAATGAATTTATTGTAATCACGGATTCTGTAAAGAATCATCAGAAAATGTAAAGCAAAGATATAACCACAACAAGAATTCGTCAAGTAGTTTTATTTCAATGTGTTCATAAAATCAATACTAACTTATCCATGTGTATATTCCTCCTCACTGTGCTGATATCATCAGAGAGACCTTTGGTTGACATTAGATCTCAGACAGTAAAATAATACTTATTGTCAAATAATACTAACCAAATATAAATTTCAGCTCCTCGCATCAGCTGACGATGGCGTGAAGGAAGGTCTACCCTCGGAAGAGTCTCCTGCACAACCTAAACCAGATTTGTGAGTGTTATTTATGTACCTTGATCTATACTAATACATATTATAAAGAAGTAAAGTTTGTGTGTTTGTATATTAGTTAAATTGTAAGGGGTAATCTCGGGATCTACTGAACCGATTTCAAAAATTCTTACACTCATGGAAAGCTAATTTATCATTGCGTGACATAGGATTTTAACCCTGTATTAACACGGGAACGAGAACTACGCGGGTGAAACCGCGGGGCGCTGCTAGTAGTTTATATTCTAGCTATATAAACTATATACCCATATAAATATTTCAATGTAATGTGAAAATTAAGAATCCTATTCTAAAGTTATTTAGTACTTAAAACTCTTCCATCTTTCAAAATCAGTGGGCTCGATTCCTGATTAGGAATATTGAACTTTTTAAAGGTTACATTAGAAAAGCGCCGCATACACTTTGAATCTAAAGTCAGTTGAAAAATTACAGTCGAGAAGAATCGCCCAAAAAATCAGCTGTTTCTCATTCAAATAAAAATAATATACAGCGTTAGCTCCGCTCCGATCGTATCATGATACCTGTAACCTTCCTCGATAAAAGGCAAAATAAATTATCCGATACAGTAATACCACGAAGTTACGCGAAAGGTGGGACCGAGACATAACCGCGTTAGGGCTGATTTTTCCATCGCCAGATAACTTTTATTCGACGAATAAATTTGACGTTTGACAGATTTTGTATGAAATAACTGTCAAAATTACAAAGTTATTCGCCGAATAAAGTTATCTGGCGATTGAAAAATCGGCCCTGAGTCGAATTCGCGTAAGTCGGGGTTCAACCTCTCGACTCATTTTTTGGTCTTTTGATCAATAAAGTGTAATGCGTACGTCGTCATATACCGAATTTGCACTGCATAGGTAATGTTTTACTGAATTGTTTCACAAGAAACACGTTGGAATTTATCGTTGGTTTTCAAAAACAAAAAACGCGTATATCCGTATTCGCGTAAGTCGGGGTGTTACTGTACTAAAACAAGTTTACAATCCAAATCACTACCACCATCACCTAGAACCATCTTCAGCCTCATAATAACATCCACTATTGTTGCAGGTTGTCCGCGGAGGCGTCCGCTGCCATCGAGTTACCATCCACCAGCGCCGAGGAGCAGGCCGCGTTACTGCATTATATGTGCAGTGAGTATTGGACATTGTATCTGTTACATAACATTAGCAAAAAAAAATCCTGCTATTGGTCATTTCCCCAAAGCTGGCGCAACCAACACATAGACACTTTACACACGTATAGTGTCTGTGAATGTCACTCAAAGTGATGTCGCACGTCACAGTCATCATGACAAGTCAGTCCGTCCCTCTCGCGCGCGGTCAAGCTTTTGAGTATGAACGAGACAGTGTTATGTTTGGTTTTGGAACTTATTATTTATTTATTTTTGTTATGTCTTTTCCATTCACGGGACTATTAAGGAGTCCCAAACTGTTGGAAGGCTAGTATGGGGCCAAAGCCAACACACGGAAGCCCTTTGACTTTAATCTTGTGTAAAGGATGCACAATCATTATTTATTTATTTTGCATATATTCATTTAATTTCTTATTTTTTAAATTATTATATTATTTATTTTCAAAATCTAATATAATAAGTCAAATTATTAAATACAAATAATAGTTATTTTTGAAGTAGAAACAAATTAATGTTTTCAAAGAAAAAATGTACTCAATAAAACATGTCGTCTAACATTTTTTTGTGTAATTAATTAATTTTGTTGTACAGAAGCAGCCGAGAACTCGGCTTCACAACCCAAGGTACGGGGGTTCGAGCAGCTGCCAGAATGGTTGCTCGGCGTGTGCCACTCGTGGTGTGAGATCTCAGCGCTCATTTACACACTCATTGGGACTAATATGTAAGTATATTATTGCCCTAGTGAAGCGTCAAAATTAGCCAGCAAGCTAATTTTGGTTTCGTCTGTGTGAGCTATGTATGTATGTCTGTCATTTTTATGTCAGCTCCGGACTACAGGTCACATTTGACGAAACTTCGCACATGTGTTCCGATGACCTCGATGGCCAAGTGGTCACCATGCTGGACTGCCATCCGTAAGGTTGCGGGTTTGATTCCCGATATTTATTCTGTGAAGCACAAATGTTTGTCTCGGTCTGGGTGTGTGTGTGAATGTGTGTGCGTAGTTTCTGATACCCTAGATACAAGTTTCGAACTTAGTTAGGGGTCAGTTACTGTAATGAGATGATGGAGTGAATGATTATGTTATGTTATGTTAATGTAGCACCTACGAGATCGAATCGGCTCTTCGTGCATGACAGAATCAGCAGAATAATATAACGTCATAGACCGTCTATGGATCTTTGAATAACGAGATTGAATATTACCTAAGAAGAGAATGCGAGGGGGGTTCGAGAAATCTTTGACGATTATTTATGATATTCAAATGCTAATATCTTATCTTCGATATTACTTAGGACAAACATAATTGCAAATATATGTGTATTTAACATAGCACAATAAAATGACACCAAAATGATTAGTATGATCTTTCATGGGGGATTAAGGGATTAGTTTTTAATTACGTTTTTAATTAATACCTCCTCTTCTCCCCCAGGTCAGTAGAACGCGCGGAAGAGTCCTGGCAAGTTCTGTGGGAGTGGGGGTGCGGCTGCGGCCTGTGTTTGGCGCCGTCGGCCGCGCACCACGTGCTCGCAGACTTGTTCGCCAACATACTGGCGGACTTGCACAAAGGTAAGGCCTCGTGAAACGCAAATTGCAGTTCAGATGCAGTTTGAATGCAGATGACACGACTGCAATAGACTAGTTGGATTGCAGTCCGTCTGTCCGTAGACATTTTACTACTTCTTCTTCTATCGTGTCAATGGCCACAAAATAATATATTTAAGTTAAGAAAATAAAATACTAAATAAAATAATACTAAATCCCGGGCGAAAACTTAGCTACATCTACACCAGCGCCATTTGCCTCAAAATTAGTGAGAAAAAACTACTTTATTTTTAAGCAGCTCTTTCATAAGTACTTGTTGAAAAAAAACTCAAGTGGCAAAGTGGTCGGCATGGCGTACTGCCAGACAAAGTGTTGTGGGTTCGATTTCCTTGTGGAATATTATGGGGTAAACTGACTGACTGATATTCACGTCGTTTTACAGCGGACCTTCGCGAGCAAGCAGCTACATTCTCCCAATGCCTACATCTCACGTCGTCACAGGTGGATTTCGAAAAGTGGGACCTACAACGGCTCTATGGGATTGATTTTACAGATCAAGGTATAGTTTATTAATTATACACTAGCTGCGCCCCGCGGTTTCACACGCGTAGTTCCCGTTCCCGTTCCCGTAGGAAATTCGGGATGTAAAATAGATGTTGGCCGATTCTCAGACCTACTGAATATGGTCACAAAATTTCATGAGAATCGGTCAAGCCGTTTCGGAGGAGTATGGCAACGAAAACTGTGACACGAGAATTTTATATATTAGATATAAATCAAGTGTTATGTTAATTTTCAAGAATGTTATAAGTTTTTAAAGTATTGGTGATTCATTAGTATTCTAATTGTGTTGAAATTTCGGGATAAAAAATAAACAAAATACAAGTATTTCATCTAAATCAGACCAGTTTTGTATGAAATGGCCATGCATTCCATGCAGATTTTCCCATTTAAAAAATACTAGCTATGCCTCGTAGTTTCACCCACGTAAATTCTAATCCCGTGGGAATTTGGAATAAAAAGGAATAAAAATAACCCATGTATCTTATTTCTAGTTATAAGAAACTTCATAACAAATTAGCGCACAGAAGTTTTTTTGAGTATTTCGTGTTATAATTATATATGTTGTTATTCCCGTGGTAATTTTGGTAAAATAAACAATCTTACATGTTATTCCTGGTATATTTAATCGGTAGTTTTTTTGTAAAAGAGTAACATCCTTACAAACTTTCGCGTTTATAATATTTTTATTCAGATCCCGTGGGAATTTCGGGATAAAACATAGCCTATGTCCTTTCCCGGACCATAAGCTACCCCTGTAATTTCAAGTCAATCGGTTCAGTAGTTTAGCCGTGAAAAGGTCACAGACAGACAGACAGAGTTACTTTCGCATTTATAATATTAGTTAGATATTAGTGTGATTAGGATTTTATTTATTTTGTATAAATTCTAACGTAAAATTGTTCTTTTCACAGGTGTGACAATAATCCACGAGAATCTGTGCAGCATTGCCAATTATAATGACATTTCTGAGCAGATTATCACCAAGATATGTCAATGCAAGCCGTACCTACAACCTTTAGAAAAACAGTGAGTACAAGATTACTATATAATATAACATAACATAATCATTCCCTCCATCATCTCATTACAGTAACTGACCCCTAAGTTCGTAACTTGTATCTAGGGTATCAGAAACTACGCACACACTCATTCACACACACACCCAGACCGAGACAAACATTTGTGGTTCACACAAATATTCACCCCGCACGGGAATTAAACCCGCAACTTTATGGATGACAGTCCGGCATGGTGACCACAGTGCCATCGAGGTCGTCGAATTAAATACTACTAATAAACATTACACGTCGCCATCTATTCAAAACTTGTAGGATACTAGGCAACAGATAAATGTACATTAATAGGGTAGTTTCCTGGGTAAACAAAATGAAGTTCTAATTAGTCCGTCAGATAGATTTTGAAATAATATTAGATACGTATTTTTTTGTTTCATCAAATTAATAAAACTGACTTAGTTATAACGCATTAAAGTTTAGGAGTCGTAGACATTTGACGTCACAAGCCCCCATTGTGACGTCAACTGTTGCTTAAAATTGCAGCAACCTGTGACGTTTCACGAGTTTTCGATGCACTGTATCGTCTTCCAACCAACCAACTGGGCCCAACTGAAAATCAGTGTTGTGATGCTTCATGCATAACGTGACCATACGTCCCGCTTTGGGCGGGACAGTCCCGCTTTCAAGCAGTCTGTCCCGGTGTCCCCCACGAGGCTGAAATTGTCCCGCTTTTGCAAACACGAAATAATAATTTAAAATGTATATTATAATGTATATTGTATATGATATGTTACAACAAATTTGTTCAGCCGATAAATATAAAAATACAAACTAGAATTAACGTCACTACTTATTTGCTTTGATTATTTTGAGTTATTCTATGTTCTATATTAAAAAAACTTGTACAACACTAATACCTAACTTTTTTTATTACTTAATTCTCCAGATGTCCCGCTCTGACAAAAAAAAATGGTCACGTTATTCATGCATCACAGCGTCATGCTGAGTTGGGTCCTTTTATTCATCACCCACAGTTAATAGTATGTGTGTGTTTCTATTGTATTTGTTTATTAAGTATTTTTATGTATTTCCTTAGTTTTATTTTTTTGGTATTTTAATTGTATTTTTTGTCTAAATAGTGTGTGATAATTAAATAAACTGTTTCTTTCTTTCTTAATTATTTGTTTACATGGAAAATAAAAAAATACGTTTCCAATATTTTTTAGAAATCTACAGAATAATATTTTTTTTAGTCAACTACCCTATTCCTTTATTTTTGTAAATACATAAGTACTTATATAAGATAGGAAACACCCAGACGAAGACCAACAGACGTTCATAAGTAAATAAGCTGTTTTCTTTCCAGGTATGCCATTGAAAGATTCATCAGGTTTCTTCAGAACTTCAAAACTGCGTCCATCATACATTTTGACGTAAGTATCATCATATATTTTAGCTTAACTTTTGGACGTGGACGTTTGATTGGACTTGAGAATTTTAGGAGTTGGGAGTGTGTTAGGTCTGGAGATAATGAAGGGTGTTCTTAGCAATATATATTTTCCTTCTTTGACTCGGTCTGCCTTATTTGCATTGCATTTTTAGTCTGGTTTAACAAAACCTGGTAAGCATTTGACACCTTGTCAGTCAAATCTGTCACTTTGACAGTATTCAAAATTGATTGTAAACCTGGTTTAGTGCTAAGCCAGACTAAAAATGCAACGCAAATAACGCAGGGTAAGTCTAAAAAAAGGGCTCTTGAAAATATAAACTATTTCTTTCCATCTTCTTGTTACTAGTATACTGGCTCTTTTCCGCAATTATACGACTCAGTTGCGTCCATTTTGCGGGCGTAGGGTGTAGTGTGATAATATACAGTTAGTCAAGTACGAATAAAAGTTACTATTGTTATAAAGATGAATGGAAATTGCAATTTTAATGGCAACTTCCTGTAAAATTGGCCCGGACGAAAGGATAATAAGTATCGTATGTGTAAGACCTTACTGCAGCCTTATTTGAACTGGTGATTTCGTACAGTGAGCAGGAGTAGGCCTAGAAGCTAATGGAGTGCCGTAGTAGAAATCCCCCTCGGGATCCTACGGGTCCCCAATGTAACGCGGACGGAAGTCGCTGTGTTTTTAGTGGGTAGGCCCAGCCCTTCTGGCTAGGAGAGCCCTACATGCCCCGTGGGTCCTCCCAATATCGGCTTACGGTGGTATGCAGTTCTATGCATTTTCACTGCGTTAAAAAAAAAGGCCTAGAAACTAATACGGTTACAAATCTTTGTTACCATCTATCTAAAGTCCATATTAATCCCCCAGATCGAGCTGTCAGCGGAGGCGGGCGCGTGTCCGTGGCTGCCGGCGGCCAACGCGCGCCTCCAGCGCTACCTGCAGCGCCAGCCGCCGCACCGCACGCAGCGCCGGCTGCGGGACGTCAGGGACAAGGCGCACCACCATCCTGGTACGTGCACATACGAACATACATGTACACACTCAGATACATACATAACTACAAGGGAGGGCTCAGTATACAGACATATACATACATCGGCTACGGGACATGCGGGTCAAGGCGCATCACCATCCTGATATGTTGGGGGGGGGGGGTGGGGGTGAGTGGGGGTATATGTAGGGACATGTACAGACATTCACACACACACACACACACACACACACACACACACACACACACACACACACACACACACACACACACACACACACACACACACACATGCATGCACAACATAAATGGCTTGATAGTCGCTTAGTAATCTGGCGGCTTTAAGGCACGCACACATCCATACATAGATGTATGTACGCACATACATTCAAAACGATTTCGATATTAGGGTGTGTTATTTGTACTAAGGCGGAGCTCGAAATTTCTGATAGATATCACGCACTGATCCGAATAGAAACGCACCCTACATATATCATTACAAACTGTGCCCCACGCTTTTACCCGCGTGGAACCTTATTCCGTGGGAATTTTGGGATAAATCCTATGTGATATTCCTATGTATGAGGAACATCTGTACCAAATTTAATTAAAAACCATTCAGTAGTTTTTGCGTGAAAGAGGAAAAAACATCCACACTCACAAACATTCGGCTTTATAATATTAGTAGGATGACACAACACAACTCATTTAAAAAAGTTTCAATCACTCACAGAAACTTAATTATTGTAATGTTGTATACTTATTTTGTAATTGGGCCATTCCAGTGTTTCGTAAGCATGTTTTTACTTTGATATAAAATATATAAATAAAGTCTGTTCGTTACGTAACTGACATTAAACTATAGTCGAACCAGCCCCCCTAGCATGACTGTGCGTGATAAAATATATCGACACCACGATATAATATCGATATAGTTTGCGAGCATGACCAAATGAATTATGGCGTGCTGATGATATCGTAAAATTAAATATGGCGGCTATATTTATCATATTTTGACAGTTGGATGTCGATAAATCGCTTTATCTATCATGTTTTCGAAGTCATGCTAGCCCGGCAGGCTGTTTCATCCAATTTTATAATAATATCCAAGCTAGATAGATTAATTTTTAACATAATATTAGGTATTTTTATTTAAGAGATAACTTTATTTTTCCACTACCAACGAACTTCTTAACCTTATTTCGATTTTAGTCGTCATCGCATAAGTCATACATTATGAATGTGTGTGTGAATGAGTGTGTCCGTAGTTTCTGATACCCTAGATACAAGTTACGAACCAGTTACAGTAATGAGATGATGGAGAGAATGATTATGTTATTATAGTAGCAACAGACACGAAATAAATTAAAATTATAATGGCATCGTCTTATTTGTTTTTAAAAACATGTTTCCTGCACCCGGAATGGCCCGTTTTATTTCAGTGAAAGACTGGGAGGGGTACAAACACGAGTGCGAATGTTACGGACCGAAGGCGTTGTGCGCGCAGCAACGGAAAGAACTACTAAGGTAATAGAAAATACATATAAGTAGCGGCACGAAACTCTGGCGCTGACTGTTATTGCGCAGAAGTCAAAAATAAGGTATCACAGGGGGGCTAGAGGGACGAGGGGAGTGTGTGCGTAGCGCCGGTTGGCTAGTCTGCCGTACTCCGTTCCCCGCCACGATAGCACACTCCGCGGACATCTGAATGAACAGTCGCGTTCTAAAGTATATTATTATTACCGTTCATGGATAGTCTTTTTTAAGTTTAAGTTTGTTTGATATTTTTGTTTTTTTTATTAGTGTATTTTTAGTAGATGATCAATACTATACAACTTAATATTAAAGTTTAAGTTAACTTTAATATTAAGTAGGTAATTATTAAAGTTAGCACGCGCAACAGTACATAATATCATCCACATTTCGTGCATGATAGATTTACTATTTATTTAAATAAAATATGTTGTTCAAAATATTTGTTTAAGTAGTTATAGTAATTGTAATTGAGTTATAAGTAATTGTATTTTATTCGCTACTGTACACATGCGCAGCTATCCCCACTACGTTTCGCTAAGCGCTAAACTTACGTGCCGCTACCTATACATAAAATATGCTTTTAATTTATACTTATATCATGGGAGTTGGTAGATAAAAATCATGGAGGTAGATTGAAAAATAACTAGTCCACCATCTTTAGAAGTCGGCCATGTTGGTTTTAGAATGACGTCACTTAGCTAAACATGCATTGTATAAAGTTTAGGCTTGGGTGTGGTTAAATTTTTTTCTATCTAAATGAGCCTATTTCACCATCTTCAAGTAACGTTCCGAGTACTTACAAGTTTTGTCTTTGTCACTTGATATAAAATAAGAAAGAGACAAAACTAACTTAACTTGAAGGCCGTGAAATAGGCCCTTAGAGTTAAAACTTATAACATTTTTTTAACGTTACTGCAACCCAGAATTTGATCCTTATTAGCAATTACCTAATCGCCTGAAATCAATTATACTGGGGCAGCTAGTTATATATTTTTTAAATTTATATTTTTCAAGGCAAACAATTCATTTTTTTCCCCACAGATCCATATACACTAGAATATCGTTCTTCGGCACAATGCAAGCGGTCACCGAGTACGGGTTTGGCACCATCGAAGCCACCGAGGCGGTCAAAAAGGTAACATATATATGAATTTTGACGAAATTGCGGCGGCTTATATTACAACTGCCTTATTTGCGTTGCATTTTTAGTCAATTTTGGGATAAAAAGTATCATTATATCTTTTTTGCTATTCGACATAATTATAATGTTTGTAAGAGTAACAAACTCCTATGGGAGTAACTACTGTCGGCCTAGCATGACGTCGAAAACGTGATATGATATAGCGATTTATCGACAATCGACTGTCAAAATACGATAAAAATAACCGCCATATTTAATTTTACCATATCATATCACGTGATCATTCATTTGGTCATGCTTGCGAATTCGATATTATATCGTGGTGTCGATATACTTTATCACGCAGTCATGCTAGAGGAGCTGAACCGATTTAGATGAAGTTTGGTACATATTATGTTATGGTACTTTTGTCTCAAAAATCCCACGGGATCCGGATTTACACGGGAAAAACCGCGAAGCACAGGGGTATATTTATCACATTTATATATTAGAATACTTTTATTGTATTTTCAGAGATTTTGAACATCTATTTTCTTTAAGTTACAGTTGTCAAACGAATCTGACGTACAACCGGAGACATCTGGTGGCGGGACATCGCATCAAGCGGCCGGAAATGATGACAAGTAAGTCTGTTTGTTTGTATGATAGTCGCCATTCGTAAGGTTTTACGTATTACCAGACCATTGATCGATGGAAGAATTGAAAAGTCAATTCAATATAGATTGCAGTTTGTAAAGTTTTAACCAGATTAGTCTATAAGATGAATTGATGGTAAAAGTCGGTTCCAATCAATCGTTGCCGTAGACGTTTTGTAGAACGGAATTCAAATCAAATCAAAATCATTTATTAAAATTCATTTGCTACAATAATAATACACTTGATGCAATTTTCGTGACCATACCTCCCGCGCTAGTTAAAACTGTGTTACGACAAGGCATAGTTTTAACTAGCACGGGAGGAATTGGTCGACCAATCAAAACTACCCATCGATCGACCAATCAAAAATACCCATCGATCGACCAATCAAAACTACCCATCGATCGACCAATCAAAACTACCCATCGATCGACCAATCAAAACTACCCATCGATCGACCTCTATCAACGTCGATTGATCGATTGTTTTGGTACCTTCCTTGAATACACACAAAGAACTTATCTCCCCTAACCTCTATACTTCTTCTCCAGACCCCCTCAACCTGTAGAAAACATGGAGCGCCTGGTGGAAGGAGCTGAGGACGCGGGGTCTGACGGCAACGAGCACAGCGACGAGAACGGGGCTGCCGATTTGGATGATAGTGAGTTCAACATTTTGTGTTCAATAATAAAAAATGACTTTTAATCTCATGAGCGTTGCCAGCACGTAAAGCCGTCGGTCCCGGCTATCGTACTAACATCATCGACAGTCGTTACGGGTAGTTAGAGCCCTAAAAACTTTAACATTTGGTTTAACCAAAAAAAAATCTACAATCTACTTAATAACGGTCTTCATTTACCCACAGGTTCGTTCCTGACGGTGTCGGAGTCGGGCAGTGCGTCGTCATTAGACTCGTCGTGCGAGGTGGTGGTGGCGGCCGCCGCCGCCGCCGACACGCCGCACGACGACGCCGCGCCCGGCGAGCTGTGTCGGTATGTACATGTGCAGTTGGTAATGAACATTATTTATAGGTAATTACCTCCAGACATACTTAAGGCTCAAACCCAAGTACACGCACACGCTGCACACGTGTACTCAGCTTCGCTTTCTACGAAAATGTATTATGTAAAGCCCACCGAAGTACACGCACACGCTACGCACGAAAATTACTTCATTAATACATTCGTGGCTGACTCGGCTATAGCTCAACGTAACTGAGCTGCGTGGCCGTGGACTGAGGGTGTAGCGTGCGTGGCTGTGGGTTCGCGGCTTTTCGCACGCACATAATCTGATAGAGACCGGTTTAAAAAGTGATTTGATGGCTTATTAATCGCATCTGTTTGCCATCGATTCCATGCTGTATTAACCTTTCTCTTGCAAACGCTAATTTATATACGTAAACGCACATCAAAATAGAGACGCATTACATAAAAATCTATGTTTTACAAACAATTGATTTTAATACTACGAAACATTTGAAAGCTCAAGATTTATCACAAGTGTTTTACTTTGTAGTTCTTATATAATTTAGCTTTAGATGAATAATACCATGATTTCCCCAGGACGGTGCGCCACCTGATGCGCAGCATCTCGTCGATCGAGCGGCTCATGGACCGCGTGCTGAAGCACTGCGACGAGTGGCCCGCCAAGGCGCGGGGCAATGACGCAGAGGCCAGGTGAATATACGTTTTTTTTGTTAATCTATACACCCCTATTTTGAAATTACGGGACTTATTAAGATCAGAATATCTGTAGCAGTAACTGAATCCATATATCCAATAAAAATATCAAAAATGATAGTCGATTACTTATCTTTAAAAAATACTAAATAAATGCCGTATTACCAGACGGCACACTAGCTATCAAGTATTCTGTGACGGCTCGGGTCGATGACCGCGCTCAGCTGTGTATCGCAGCGTTCGCCGGTTGTTCGGTGTAGAATAACAATAAAATTCGGCGGGATTTTGAAAAACTTTGACTTATCATAACTTTTAAATAAAAGCAATAGAAAAAAACTAACTTCACTATTATATTGTCACCCGTCGTTCACATTAGCTGTGTGATTAAGTATCTCGAATTCAAAATAGGGGTGTATAGAGTCCCACTGCTGGGCAAAGGTCTCCCCCAATCATCTCCAACCATCCCTATCCTTCGCAGCCTCCCACCAGCTACTGTCAGAGGAAGTAAGATTGTCCCGCCAACGCTTTCTCGGCCTACCCCGACGACACCCTCCTTTATTATGAAACTTACATACCACTAACTGTGCCCCGTGGTTTTACCCGCATAGTTCCCGATCCCGTGGGAATTTTGGTACAAAACCTATGTAATTTCCCGGACTATAAGCTACCCCTGTACCAAATTTCAAGTCAATCGGTCTAGTAGTTCACGCGTGATGCCGTGACCAAGGGAAATAGGGATTCATTTTTATATATCTATACCAATATTATAAAGAAGTATAGTTTGTGTGTTTGTTAAATTGAAGGAGTCATCTCGGGATCTACTGAACCGATTTCAAAAATTCTTTCACTAATGGGAAGCTATATTGTCAGCGAGTGACATAGGCTAGTTTATCCTTGTATTCCCACGGGAATGGGAACTACGTGAGTGAAACCGCGGGGCGCTGCAAGTTTGTTATATATGTACCTTTCAATAACGTTGGTATGTTGTCAGGAAACGTGTGGACGTAGGCCTGTCGGAGGTGGACCGCAAGCTGATGGCGATGTACCGGCGCCTGCCCGAGGTGCATCGCCGGCAGCTGCAGGTCTACCGCAAGCAGAAGAAACTCTCCACCGTGAGTATACAAGCATATTGTAATTTATCTTGTCATACAAATTAAGCGGTAGGTTATTCCAGTTTTACGCTTAAAAGTTTTATATCCCTGCCATCCCGGTTAAAAATGTTGGGCGTCTCATCAAAATGAAGCTACTCACGGAAAATTAGCTTGATAGAAGTCTTCTTCTTTTCCGAACCTTTATCCCCTGTCTATTTGGGGTCGGTTTTCAGTTAAACCAGATTTGGCGGAATGTCAGTATTTTACGTGAAGCGACTGCCATCAGACCTTCACAACCCAGAGGGCTATACGACATTTTTTGGTTAAACCAAATGTTAGACTTTTGAGGGCTCTAACTATCCGTAACGACTGTCGAAGATGATAGTACGATAGCGGGTACCGACGGCTTTACGTGACCTAGCTTGATAGTAGTCAATTGGAAAAAAATATCTACGGATCCTGGCCTAATAAGGCTGTACTAGCTTCAGTAATATTTACGAAAGTACCTTACAGCAATGTACAGCATTTAGAAATCACGATAATTTACAAAGAGTGTTTCCTACCATTAGTAACAATGTCCCCGTGTGCAGGTGTGCATGCAGCTGGTGGGCGGCGTGGCGCCGGCGCCGCCCGCGCCGGGCTCGCCGCCGCCCGCCGCCGCGCCCGCGCCCGCCAAACCGCTCTGCCCCGAGTACCATCTGCATCGGTTCAAGGAGGTAACCACATCATCATCAGCTTCTACCTTCATAGGCGAACAATCCTCAGTTTACAGGCCGAATGAGGGTTGGTCGACTTCAAAAACTACATTAGAATTTCATAGCAGGTGTAAGGACGATGTTTTCCTACATCGTAAGAGCAATTTCTACGAAATCACCTCAAATAAAGTTGGTGACACGATCTCAATTCGCACGATAAAATCTAGACGACCAAAGCCAAAGATCAAGCTGTATGGAAAAAAACAACGGAAAGACTGAGTGCCATAAGTATATCTTGGCGCGGCTTAGCCACTGTGTTCAATGCCAGTATTGCCCCTGTACAGAAAATACCACGAAATTTATTCACTTTACACCAGCTAAATATTTTCCAAGATATGCAAAATGATGTTTACAATGAACTCTCAAGTGTCAAAGTGAATATTTAAGTTTTAGTTCCTCAAATCACCGCCAACTTATACTTGTGGCACTGTAAAAGCTATTTATAACAACGAATTAGCACTTACCAAAGGGAAATTAACGGCCTTAACTATTACACCATCATCTGTCTCCTAGTTTACCCAGTAAAACACTGTTTAACTCACTAGTTTTATATTTTCTGTGTATGTAGGTCCGTCGTAAAGTGATGCACATGCGAGACCAACAGCTGTACTACCACAGGCTGCGGATGTGGCTCGAGGACCAGCTGCGTCATGAAAGCGAGAGGTCAGTGGGTAGTTTGTATAGGTTGTAAACAAATATAAAAATATTGTATGGAACAAGCCCATACAAAGCCACTGATAGTGCCATATCGGTGGCCGAGTTCTGGTCCTCAAAAAACGTCGACACGCTAAGAAGAACAAGCCCATATACCTTTAAATATGATAGTTATTTGAAAAGATATGTTTGATATAGTCTATTATGATAGAATTATACACCCCTATTTTGAATTCGAGATACTTAATCACACAGCTAATGTAAACGACGGGTGACAATATAATAGTGAAGTTAGATTTTTTCTTTTGCTTTTATTTAAAAAGTTATGATAAGTCAAAGTTATTCAAAATCCCGCCGAAATTTATTGTTAATCTACACCGAACAACCGGCGAACGCTGCGATACACAGTTGAGCGCGGTCATCGACCCGAGCCGTCACAGAATACTTGATAGATAGTGTGCCGTCTGGTAATACGGCATTTATTTAGTATTTTTTTAAGATAAGTAATCGACTATCATTTTTGATATTTTTATTGGATATATGGATTCAGTTACTGCTACATATATTCTGATTTTAATAAGTCCCATCATTTCAAAATAGTATAGTTTTTAATATTATTTAAAAGTTAATTATTGATCAGTAGTGCTATTTGATATGATATAAAATTGATACTTAAATTAAAATGATATTAATGATAATGATGACGCGTTGACCGCGGGCCGTCAACGTGAACACTGACTTTATTATACACCCCTATTTTGAAATTACGGGACTTATTAAAATCAGAATATCTGTAGCAGTAACTGAATCCATATATCCAATAAAAATATCAAAAATGATAGTCGGTTACTTATCTTTAAAAAGTACTATATAAATGCCGTATTACCAGACGGCACACTAGCTATCAAGTATTCTGTGACGGCTCGGGTCGATGACCGCGCTCAGCTGTGTATCGCAGCGTTCGCCTGTTGTTCGGTGTAGAATAACAATAAAATTCGGCGGGATTTCGAAAAACTGACTTATCATAACTTTTTAAATAAAAGCAAATGAAAAAAACTAACTTCACTATTATATTGTCACTTGTCGTTTACATTAGCTGTGTGATTAAGTATCTCGAATTCAAAATAGGGGTGTATAATACTACATAAAGCGTGAGAATGTTAAAATGCAGACGCGGGCAGAATGTGCAGTGTACTTGCACCGTACAAATATCAAGTTTAATTATTTGAATTAGGTCAGCTACTTAAGCATCATAAGTCGTCAAGCTATGGGAAGTTAATTTAATTATTTTTTATTGTATTTAAAACATCCAGTTTCTGTCAATTCTTCCCGACTGATGTAATTTTCGAAATCGGAAGTAGATTTTTTTACGGAAATAGTTAAATTAGTTTATACTTTACATTAAGGATTTTAACGAATAAATATTTACAACTGGTATTTACTGCCTAAAAATTCAAATAGGCAAATATATTAATATTTTTTTTTTCTCTCCCCTAGCATGCCCGACTCCAACGTGACTTTAATAGACGATATCCCAAAACGCAAGCTCCGTACCGCCAGTCCTAAATTCCCGCGGCTCTCAACCGCTACCAAACGCAAATTAAAACCGGTTACAAGCATCAGCAAACCATACAAAATACTACAAATGCTCAAACACAAAGCCCCAGCTCAAACAACAGACTTACTAACCGAAGATATAAAAAATAATGACGAAAACGATCCCCCTGAACCGTTCGCGTTAGACAAAGATGACAATATAAGTGACACTGACACTATAGTAGGTGAGAAAGAGACAGACCTATACAAAGATATGAAAGAATGTCTTGTTAAGTTCGCTGGGTTCGCTTTAAACTCGCCCGATTGCAAATTCAACTTTAGATTCAAAGATGATGTATGTCCAGAGTCTGTGAGCCCTCCGCTACAAGAGCTATCGCCCACTACACCCGAACCTCTGCCAGTTTACACCCCAAAATCTACTCAGCGAATGCTTTCAGTGCATAAGTTGATGAACGATGATCGTATTGTATTCAAATCTCGCTTGAACCCCGATATCAATGTACCGCTCAACGCAAGACGCACGCCAGTGCTAGTCAAAGAGGATGATAAAGAAATTAAAATACCAGAAGTTATCCCCGAGAATGAAGCTGTAGATGGCAAAGATCCGAATATATACAAATATGTTACGTTCGGACTTGAAATTAAGAAAGCAATGGAGGAATGTCAGAATATTATAAATTCCTACAATTGTATAAGAGACAAAGGTGATGGGGTCGATCAAGATCCAGAGAACGATAGGCCATTATCCCTGGAGCAGATATGCGAAGTGATGATGAGTCTGGATAAGAATTCAGTCGAGTATTTAGACAAAATTGATAACGATGATCCTATAGATATAAGTTCAGCTAACACTAAACTAGCGGAGTTAGTCGAAAATATGCCACAAATCTTAGCCAATATGCCAGAAATTGCATCCGAGTTCGCAAACGCGAGTTTCGAACTACCAGAATTCGCGTCTATAATGAACAGTTTGCCGGATGTGAATAATGAAGCACAATTAACACCGGAAACGCTGAAACAGATAAGGGAATTAAAACTTAATAAGAATAGAGATAGTGTTAAGGTAACTAAGAACACTGCCAAACGTAAACTAAGTCGTAAAGCTAAAACTAACGTAGATAATGACATCGTGGGCACGATGACCTTCGAATTTGATAGCAAAGACATCACTGAAATGCTGAAAGACGAGAAAGAAATTAAAGATATAATCAGAATGACGAACAACAGCGAAGACTTCAGAGATCTCATATTTTCGATATCAACACAGGTTGTTATAATGAAAGTTTTTGAATATTTAAAACAGAATAAAAACCCTGAAATTGAAAAGTGTTTGGAGGTTGACAAAGATCTGTTTACTCTGCCCAAACACGCTTTTCATTCAGAACTGTACTCTAAAGCATTTACACTTTTCGACAGTTCCGTGAAAGATGCGCTCAGCATGTCAGACTTGAGAGCTCTGGTCAAATCTCGATACAACTCATGCAAGCACTATGTAGCTACTAAATTCCATCGTATACCAGTCGAGCTGTTAGAAAGCGAAATCGAAGCTATGCTGGACAAATTCACTTACAGCTATATCGAATATTTGAACGAGAAAAACAGTACGGACGACAATGAGAGTATGGTCGAAAAAATCGAAGAGTTATTGAAGTTAAATGACCCTAGTTACTGTGATACAGAGGACGGATGTGTAGCTTCGAGGGAATCCTTAAAACAGATTACTAAGCTCTTAAGCACGTCAGCAGGCAACACTTTCGATTTACTTCTCATCAAAATGACTACTTTTACAGCCGACAAAAGATTAGCAGTCAAAAGTTTAAGATTCAAATATTTAGATGTCCTCAAACGATGTACTGAGTCACAACAACTTGTTATTTGGATTTTAAATGACCCAGATGTCGCTGCTAACGTCATTCAAGATCTGATGGGATACCAAATTACTCCTCCGGCTAAACAGACGGACTATACAAATGTGTCTATAGAGAAAAAGCGAGACAACTTCATAGAGAGAATTAAGTATATAAACAGACAGTATATGGAAGTGCTACCCAAAAAGAATTATAGTAGCGACGAATGGCTTGTTCTGCTGTATCAGCTTGAACAGCTCGAAGGTAAGCTACATGACAGTATTATTAAAATGGCACCAGCGGTTAGACATTGCAGCGCTAGTGAAGCGGAAATCCTTGCCGCTAAAGGCTTAAGCAAAATCATTGGTAAAGCCAATATGAAGGCAGCGAAAAAGCCTGAACAAAAAGCTAAAGCCGAAGAGAAAAAAGCACCAAAAACGGTTCCTAAAGATGAAGATATGGCTAAGAAGTGTAAAAATGAAGCGTTACTAGCTCGATGCGAAGCTATCTTAACTTCTAAAGGCGAAAAATCACTGCTAGACAGTTTCTATACCATCAAATCTTACATAACTCAAGGCCTACCCGTGCCAGAGACTTACAAGAAACACGTCATCTCTATTTGCTCAAGTATCGACGCGAAACTTCTCGAAGAAGATTTAGAAGCAAGTCTTAAACAGGGAGAAGTTTTAGAACAACACTTGCTGAATCCAGAAGAACTGGCTAAGTATTCAACTCAAGCGCTACTCAACGCTGAGCAGAGTTTAAAGGCAATCGCTTTTAAGAATATGACTAATAATCAGTGCAAATCGGAAAGCGATTCGTGTGATACCCCGAAAACAGACTGCAAGTGGACCAATGATTGCATGTGTAACTCCTGCAAGGATAATAATAGTTCTGCGTGCGTCAACGAGGCGCGGTCTGAAGAAATGAAGAATAAAATGGGACTTGAGGAGAAGAAAAAGGATGCTAAAGTCAAAACGCCGGTGAAACAAGCGAAGCCGGTTCCCAAACTTTGCGAGAACGCGAACCATCAACAACATGTGTGCAAAGGTGAGTTTCCAAGCTGTATTTGTCTCTTCTTAGATTTATTTATTTATCTTAGGAAAATCAACAACACGCGGTTGAAACCGCGGGGCGCCGCTAGTATGTTATCTACTATCCAAAAATAAGTCGTGTTTTCCTTCCTGACGCTATAACTTGAGAACGGCTAGACCGATTTGGCATTTTTTTTCTTTTGTTGTTTTCTAATACTCTGTAGAAGGTTCTTATGTAAACAAAAACTGGAAAATCAACGGGAAAATTGGACCCGTATGAAGCCGGGGCGGGCCGCTAGTTACATTATATAAAATTCTTCCGTTACTGAGTGATGTACTGACTGACAGACAACGCACAGCCGAAACTACTGGTCGTAGAGAGCTGAAATTTGGCACGTGTGTTTGTTGGGGGGAGTAGGCTACCACTAAGAGAGGATTTTAGAACCCCCCCCCCCCATTCGGAGAAAAGGGGGAAAACCCTAATTCTGCCGGAGGTCATTATTCCACGCGGGCAAAAGTTAATAAATACTAAATATATTTCCACAGTTGGCCACACTAACAACGGTAGCGGGTCGTGCACCGGCGAGGGAGGCGGCGACCAGCACTGCACTTGTTGTTACTGCACCGTCTTCGGACATGCGGTAAGTAGCACCGTTAGTGTAAGTTAGGTAATGAGTAGGGCTTAGATGAGTGCCCTGGGGGAGCAAAGTTTAATAAAGTCATTCAAATCATGAATATAAATAAAATAATGAGACTAGTGACCTATTGTGTTTGAAGACAAAATACGGTAAACTTTCATACTAGATTAGCCATTAACATAACATAACATAATCATTCACTACATCATTTCATTATAGTAACTGACCCCTAACTAAGCTCGAAGCTTGTATCTAGGGTATCAGAAACTACGCACACACTCATTCACACACACACACACAGACCGAGACAAGCATTTGTAATTCACACAAATATTCACCCCGCACGGGAATTGAACCCGCAACCTTACGAATGGCAGTCCGGCATGTTGACCACTCTGCCATCTAGGTCGTCCAATTACATCGTATGCATCTTCTTTTTTATATACATATAAGTGTATAATATATTCTTTTTTATCTAATATATAAAATTCTCGTGTCACAGTTTTCGTTCCCGTACTCCTACGAAACGGCTAGACCGATTCTCATGAAGAAAAATTCAAATTTTGTGAGCATATTCAGTAGGTTTGAGAATCGACCAACATCTATTTTTCATCCCGAAATTCCCACGGGAACGGGAACTACGCGTAGGAAACCGCGGGGCACAGCTAGTTATACTATAAAAACTTAATTGTATCATATTTGTCCAGCCACCCCTAACGACGCCCGTGCCGCGGAACTTCAACGAGACTCGAGAGCGATTGAGATCCATACTCAACAAGAAGAAACAGCAATGCAAACCTAACGCTGTAAGTAGATTATACACCCTTATTTTGAAATTGAGATACCTTATCTCACAGCTAATGTAAACGACGGGTGACAATATAATAGTGAAGTTAGTTTTTTTTTTTGCTTTTATTTAAAAAGTTATGATAAGTCAAAGATTTTCAAAATCCCGCCCAATTTTATTGTTATTCTACACCGAACGCTGCGATACACAGCTGAGCGCGGTCATCGACCCGAGCCGTCACAGAATACTTGATAGCTAGTGTGCCGTCTGGTAATACGACATTTATTTAGTATTTTTTAAAGATAAGTAATCGACTATCATTTTTGATATTTTTATTGGATATATGGATTCAGTTACTGCTACAGATATTCTGATTTTAATAAGTCCCATATTTTCAAAATAGGGGTGTATATATATAATTTAAATATTATTTTTTAAAAATAATTAAATATATCAATTAAAAATTTATATCAACCTGCTAACTACACACATCAAAAGTGTCTAGGGATCAAGCATTTTTATGCGGATTTCTTGAGATTGAGATGTGGCTTTGTAATAAATTTATGATTTTATAAATTTATATGGATCCTTTTTGGTGCATTTCATAATTTGAATCAGGAACTGTGAATCAAATTCGAGTAAAAGATGAAAATCAGCTGTCAATATTTTCCCTATAAAAACATACAACGCATTGAAGACATTATTAGTGCTACTGTTTCCCTACTACTGATTAAAACCAACGTTTCCCTATAAAAACATACAACGCATTGAAGACATTATTAGTGCTACTGTTTCCCTACTACTGATTAAAACCAACGTTATTATGGAGCGGCGACGTCATTTAAGCAGGGAAGAAATGCTCAGAGCCGTGGGAATGATAGAAGCTGGTTCCCGGCAACGTACTGTGGCTTTAGCTCTGAATACAAGTCGAGAGTGTTATCAGTCGACTTTGGACACGTTACCGAAGCACTGGTACCGTGGCTGAGCGCCATGGAGGACGGTATCGCTGCACCACACGGAGACAAGACCGATACATTCAAATCTTAACTCGAAGAGCTCCAACAATAACCGCCATGATGTTAGCCGTGCGGCTTCATCACTCTTCAGGGAACTTAATTAGCGACCAAACAGTCAGAAACCGCTTGCATGAAGTGAACCTTCATTCCCGAAGACCGCTACGGGTACCACCTATAGCAATGCACAATCGTAGGATTCGATATCAATGGGCTCTTGAACACAGAAATTGGGCAGAAGAACAATGGCGTTTCGTGTGCTTTTCTGATGAGTCTCGTTTTGGTATGAGACCGGATACAAGACGTATACGACACTGGAGAACCCCTGGACGCCAACAGCGATTAAAATCCTGCCAGGAAGTCCATCCTTATAGTGGTGGAACCATCATGGTATGGGCGGGTATTTGGATCGGCGGAAGAACTGAGTTGATTTGGATCAGAGGCAACCTCAACACTCAAATTTATGCTGAGACGATTGTATCAGACGTCATCGTTCCTCTACAAGTGCAAATCGGTCCCTTATTTCAGTTAATGCATGATAATGCACGACCGCACACCGCAAGAGTTGTAAGACAGACTCTCGCCGCAGCTAACATCAATGTCCTGCCCTGGCCTGCTCAGTCGCCAGACTTGAACCCGATTGAGCATGCATGGGATATGCTACAGAGAAGAGCTCTGCCGAATATGGAGGGTATCCAGTCGCAAGAAGACCTTTTTTTGTTGTTGCAACGAACATGGGCGGCCATTCCACAGCGTGATTTGGATGAACTCATTTTGAGTATGCCAAACCGATGTTCTTGTGTTGTTAGTGTTCGCGGTAGAAACACGGATTATTAATTGTTTAAGTTACCCAATAAAATTTTAAAGAAAACTGTTATTTCAGTCTTTTTTTCGAACTTTAATGTTAGTGGTTCAAATGTCAAAAATCCCTTTATTAGGAAAATGGCAAATTTCTTTATTAATGCAAAGGTGACTTGGTTTATCGTTACTGTGACAAACGAAAACACTTTATTTGATGAATCCTTAAAGAAAATTTTAATTAATATCAATCAGGAGAAAAGTTATTGCAAAAATATATGTTGATCCCTAGACACTTTTGATGTGTGTATGTACATGTGCACATGTTATTTAAACTTCGAAAATATCCAAGAGTTCAATAAGTTAAAATTAGAAGCAGTACTATATCTATGTAGAAATGTTATTTTTTTTTTTAAAGAAATCTTCATAATACAAGTATTTAAGGAACTAGCTCGTGAAAGTTTTAGGGCAGACTTTTGTCCAGCAGTTAGGTGACACATATTATGTAATTAGGGTTCCGTGCCCAAAGAGTTCGGGATCCTATTACTGAGACTTCGCTGTCCGTCCGTCCGTCTGTCACCAAGCTGTATCTCAAGAATGATAGCTAGACAGTTGAAATATTCACAGAAGATGTATTTCTATTGCCGCTATAACAACAAATACTAAAAAGATTCATATTTAATTAATAACTTTATTTCAGGCCGAACAAGAACCGCCCCAAGACAAGAAACAAGCCAGCGTGCAGACACAACCCACCGAACCTGCACCTCAATTGAAAGCCAAACCGGTGCAACCTCAGCCTAAACCGCCTGTGAGTACAAATCACTACATAGTATAATAAACAGAAGGAGCCTCCCCGAGTGGCGCATGTAACAAGCATGCGCCCGGCGCACCCCGGGGAGGGGGGGCAATGGTCTGCGGACGGCAAGTCGGTAACGCAGACTAACCGATCCTTCCACCACGACTCAACGGCCAATAACTTACCGTGCGTGTCCCTACACCTGCACACGCGAGGACCTTTACAAGGCACTGATAGTGCCATAACGGTGGCCGAGTTCTGGTCCTCAAAAATATGAGTCGACACGCATTAACAAGAGTATAATACAAAGTCGCTTCTCGCTGTTCGTCCCTATTTACGTTTAGATCTTTAAAACTACGCAACGGATTTTGGTACGGTTTTCTTTAATAGATAGAGTGATTCAAGAAGAATGTTTTTAGCATTCAATTTTATCCCTGCATTTTGACGGGAGCGGGAACTACGCAGGTGAAACCGCACACTAACTCTTACCACAAAAATCACCCCAAAAATCGCCACTAAATCAGCCCCAAATTACAGGCACTACCGAAAACCCTGCCGCCAAACTTGACAGCTCAAGCGCAAGCCAAACGTCAAGCGTTGGACAACCAACAGCAGATGTTGGCCGACAAGATGGCGAAGATGGTCGTCTCGGAGAAGCCGCAGCTCAAACCTAAGGTATGTGTGTTGGTAAATAATAATAGTAGGATGTGGTAGGTGTGTTTTTCTTCTTTGTCAACTCTTTCCTTACTTCTTCTTCTTTGCGTGTCGACTCAAATTTTTGGGGACCAATTTTCAACGGTCCTTTTCAGGGCCACCAAAAAAGCCTTTGTCAAGGCTCCAACCCGAGTCACAAATATCACCTTTCCTTACTATTAGCGTTGCATTTTTAGTCTGGTTTAGCACTATTGTGCCACAATCTTTTCTGTGCCGGTGACGGCGTCGCTGTAATCGCATATTTGGTTGTTAGTTGATTGAAAACTAGCTGTGCCCGGTTTCACCCGCGTAGTTCCCGACCCCGTGGGAATTTCGGGATAAAACGTAGCCTATGTTCTTTCCCGGACCATAAGCTACCCCTGTACTAAATTTCAAGTCAATCGGTTCAGTAGTTTAGCCGTGAAAAGGTGACAGACAGACAGAGTTACTTTCGCATTTATAATATTAAGTTCGGATAAGTATATAGTATTATAACTAAGGATGTATCCAAATGACATTAGAGTCTAAATGACAATAGGAGCTTCCAATTTTGGCCGCCGGCATAGGAAATATTGTGACTCAATACTCCATTATTTTTCAGGCGATAATTTGAATTCCCCCCATAATATTTCCTCCATAATTTCAGGCGCTCCAACGCACAGTGCCGATTCAAGTGAACGTGCCGCCGCAACTGAAAGCTGAAGGGAAAGTGAACCCTAATGCAATGGAACAGATACGGTTACAGGTTAGCAACAGTATTTATTTTATCATACAGTAGAATTATCCGATTATCCGAACACCGATTAACCGAATCGCCAATTATCCGAATCGGTCCTGGGCTACCATGTACCTCTATTCTAGTCGTGAACTTTCATACTTTGTACTTTTGTTAAGGCCTGATTATTTTTTAACTTACTGTGATTGAGGTGTTCATGTGAGCGTTATTGTAGAACTGTGTTTGTTAAACATAGTAAAGTTTATTCTATGTGTGACAGTTCGTTTATTCTTTATTACCAGTGTATGTCCAATTAACCGAATTTTTGATTAAGCGAATTGACCTAGGTCACAATTAATTCGGATAATCGGCGTTCTACTGTACATAATAATATAAATCAACGCTAAGAGAGACACCCTTCTGGTTATGGAGGGTAGGTCAGGAGGATCGAAATGCATTAAATTAGAGTAAATTAAGTTAGGTCAGGAGGATCGAAATGAATGTATCTCTATCCTAATTTAATAATATGGTATGCTGATGCTGATGCTAACATCATACCATATTATTAGAATAGGATAGAGATACATTCATACCATATTTTTTTTAAGAGACATTTACTAAATGTATTAAAGAATAAATGATATTAAATTGATTTATATACATATTATAAAATTATATACATATTATTATATACTAGTTTATAAAATTTGCTTGTATAATATACTTAAGTAAACGTGTTTGTAAATTCTGCTAATTCTATCTGTATCTGTATTTATAATTGTCATATGTTGTTATTTTTATTGAAATGCTATTGTATTGTTATCACATACACACAAACCCTCACACACACACACACACACACACACGCACGCACGCACGCACGCACGCACGCACGCACGCACGCACGCACGCACGCACGCACGCACGCACGCACGCACACGCACACACATCACACATAATGTGTTTCGCTCTCACTGATTGTTAGTTTAATATTTTGTTTCATGTGAATATAAAGTAAATCCGTAATTAGACTTCTTAAGATTTAGGATATTAGTTATATTTTGTTAATAGGTTAAGGTCTTTGTTTTGTAATAAATAAAAAATAAAAATAAATTAAATGAAAATACAAACCACTGATACGAAAAGAAGAAGAATCAACATCTATCATCACGCCGAAGACTCCTATAGGGGTGCCTTACCACCGGAGTTATACTTTGTTATTTATATCTACAAGCATAACTCCGGTGGTAAGGAACCCTAAAAGGTACAAACTACGGACACCATCGTGAGGGTATCACGAGCTACGGACGGACACCATCGTGCAGAAACAACATTTGTGAGTCACAAGAATATTTACTTCACGGGAATCGAACCTACAATTCTCTGTTTGGCAATATGATCTTCCGTTTAGATCACCAGTTGTCGTAAATTGTAAGTAAAAATAAAGAAACTTAGGGGTCAGTTACTATAATGAGATGATGTAGTGAATGATTATATTATCATTGCTAGAAATGGGCGTGCCGCAGGGCTCAATTTTAGGTCCATTCCTGTTCTTGTCGTATATTAACGACCTCCCTTATATGATGGATGACCTATGTAATATGGTTTTATTCGCAGATGATACTTCTTTGTTATTTAAAGTGAATAGGAAGGATAAGGATTTGGTAGAAGTAAATAGGTGTTTGGCTCTAGTTTCGGACTGGTTTTCTGCCAATAATTTGCTCCTCAATGCGTCTAAAACTAAGTGTATTAAATTTTCGCTACCCAATGTCCGAGCCATTGAATCCAATGTTTTTTTGGAAGGAACGAAACTTAAAATAGAAAGTAGTACCAAGTTTCTAGGAATAGTGTTAGATTCTAAGTTACAATGGGGATCCCACATTGACGGTCTTTCAGGGAGGCTGAGTTCTGCTGCGTATGCTGTTCGTAAAATTAGGGAACTAACAGATGTAGGAACGGCAAGAATTGTTTATTTTGCTTACTTTCACAGTATTTTGTCTTATGGCATTTTACTATGGGGGTGTGCCGCGGATTTAGATTCAGTATTTATATTACAAAAACGAGCAATTCGGGCTATTTATAATTTGGGGTCGCAAGAGTCATTAAGGGAACGTTTTAAAACATTTCAGATTCTTACTGTTCCTTCTTTGTACATTTTTGAAAATATATTGTATGCCCGGAAACATCGTATTAATTTTAAAGTTAATGGCGATTTTCATAATTTTAATACTAGGAATAGGCATAAAATCGTCATCTCAGGATGTAGGTTAGCTAGGACTAAAAAGTCCTTCATCTATAGATGTATTCAATTTTATAATAAAATCCCCCGGGAAGTGACTGGGCTCACTGATGGAAGGTTCCGATCACACGTTAAAAACATTCTTATAAGCAAAGCATACTATAAGGTTACTGACTACATTAATGACCGGGAGGTTTGGCATTAAATTTCTGCACACGCAACCTCAGTATGCTATTTTTAGTTTTTGACCTATATCATTATTTTACTTCTATATTTATAGATTTTTTTTTATATACCTTTTGACATGTTTTTTATTGTTGACATTAGTTATAAGTGACATTTGTATTTAATTTTATTAAAAAAAAAAATACCAGCCCGAGTTTCTTGCCGATTCTTCTCGGCTGATGTAATTCCGAATCGGTGGTAGAATCAATTCTGACGTTCATAAGTGCCTCATTGAGGTCTTAACTGAATAAAGATTTTTTTTTGACTTTGACTATGTTATGTTAAAACTGCTTATGTAGCGGCCATCCGTCACTATTACTATAGAGTCACCAAGTTTTCTGTGCCGGCGGCCAAAATTGGAAGCTGCTATTGTCATTGTGACTCTAATGTCATTTGGATACATTACCAATAAACTGACAACCAAAAGATGCGATTACAGCGACGCTGTCACCGGCACAGAAAACTTGGTAACTCTATACAGTGTCTGATGTTGCTCAATGGTACTGTGGCGACATCTACCACGCACATAGGAACTAAATACTGGCGATGATGTAGCGACATCTATCTCGCCGCGTAGGAACTAAAACTGAAGAGTCCTGAATCGCGCAAGAGAAAACCAAGCGATTGACTTTATATACGAGAGCCCGACTACAACCGGCGGGCAGCTGCCCACCAGACAATAACACCCGTCTGGTCGGAGGATCCTCCCTTTTCAATGAGAATTCCCCATCCCCATAGTACATCTGTACTAAACATCATTAAATAACAACAAAACATTGTTACAGCAACTTAAACAGCAGCAGCAAGCGCAATACCAACAGCATTTGCAGCAACAGCAGTTAGCAGCTCAGCAGCAGCAGAAGAAACCGGAGCCGATATACGACTTGCCGATACACAACAAGCCGGTACAGCAACAACAGCAGATTAGGCAGCAGCAACAGCAATTACAGCAACAGGTGATTACAAAAAGATTTTAAACATTCAAAACTTTCTACGGCGTTATAACCCTTGGCCTCTTCCACAATGACTTACCATGCCTGCCTGGCTGTCTTTCTCCAGTTGGTAAATCTTGAACAGCCTTGAGATCGTCGTCGATGCAGTCACACCATCTCTTTCTAGACTTTCCTCTTGGTCTCTCTTGCAGCAGCTTCCAGTCTTCAGTATTTTAGGCGCATTCTTCGTATCCATTCTCTCGACGACTCCGGTCAATCTAAGCTGCGTCTTGATGAATCTAAAGCTGCCTTATTTGCGTTGCATTTTTAGTCTGGTTTAACAAAACCTGTTAAGCATTTGACACCTTGTCAGTCAAATCTGTCACTTTGACAGTATTCAAAATTGATTGTAAAACCTGGTTTAGTGCCAGGCTAGAAATGCAACGCAAATAAGGCTAATTATGTTTTCTTGATTGAAAACTTTCAATATAGCTGGGATTTTAACCCAGGCTTATGCTACACCGCTCTGAACCACTGAGATAGGAGTTAAACATAGGTTACTTTTTCCCAAAATATTGACGAGATTCGGATTTATGAAATGTCTTTTTTTGTCACGTATTTAAAAATAGTGATAAATAACAATTAAATATCCTTACAGCAACTACAACTGCAACAACAACAACAGCAGCAGCAGCAGCAACTACAGCAGCAGCAGTTGCGGCAACAGCAGCAATTAGCTCAGCAACACGCTGAACAACAGCGGCAAAGCAGGCAGCAACAGCAGAGTGTGTCCATGTCTAGTAGGGACACTAGCGTGTTCTCTACTTCCTCTGGATGTTCTGGGTAAGGAATCTTAATTATATACTTACATATAACTCAAAGGTGACTGATTGACTGACCGACTGACTGACAGACATAGCGATCTATCAACGCACAACCCAAACCACTGGACGGATCGGGCTGAAAGGCATGCAGGTAGATGTTATGACGTAGGCATCCCGCTAAGAGAGGATTCCCACGGGATTGTGATATACGTGGGTAAAGCCGCGGGGCACAGCTAGTGGTGTATATTTGTGTAATGTGGTTCCCAGCGCGTCGTGCTGGCGCGGCTCGCGCTGCGAGGACACGCGCGACCTGGACGCGCTGCTCGAGTACATCGAGGGGCCCGCCAGGCACGTCGACCGCGGGAAGAAACGCGCCAAGAAGCAGCGACAGAAGGCCAAGAAGGTCAATATAATTTTTTTTTTATCAACTTGTATCGTCCTACTGCTGGGCAAAGGTCTCCCCCAAATCCCTCCATCTGTCCCTGTCCCTAGCCAGCTCCTTCCAATCTCTGTGGAACCTCTCAAGGTCCTCCATCGTGTCGGGGGGCGACCCGGGGGCCTACGCTCGTTGGGTTCCCAGTCCGTGGATAATTTAGCCCACCTATCTGCGTCCATTCTAGTCACATGGCCTGCCCAATCCCATTTTAGCTTTGCAGTTTTAACTGTTACGTCAATATAATAATACATATTATTATAGTGTTATACGGGGATAGTCGCCGGTTTATGCATCCTTTACAAAAGATTAAAAATGTCAAGGGCTTCTTGTGTCTTGGCTTTGGCCCCTTCCAAAAACCCAAGGACTCTATAGACCCGTGAGTCGAAAATGATATGACAAAAATAATAAATATCCTCTAACATATATTCAATATAAGTAAAGGGGGATTTATCATAGATAGCCAACACTCAGTGACAGATTAAGACTTCATGATGCCCTAAGCAATCCAAGCCTTCGGTCCAGGGCTGTAGCTAGACTGGAATTTGACAACGGAAAAAAAAGGTCTGCCCTGGGGCCCCCCATCCTTGTGGTCTGGTGCCCCTTTCCTGGTGTTTTCTGATGCCCCCCAGACGTGGTGCCCTAGACAATTGCTTAATTTGATTAAAGTTTAATCCGGGACTGCTGTGCACTGCTGTATTAGCTCTGCTCTCTATTGATCTTAGAGCTGCTTTAGACACGGTGGAATATATATGCTCTATCGAACTAAACGTTCTAGTACGCCATATTATTGAGCGCTGCGCGGTGAAACCGTGTGGATTTCGCCGTGTTTGGACTAGCTCAGTGTGACGATTTATCGTCTGTAGCCCAAAATTCTTTTAGTGTTACATAAATAGATAGATAGTCAATTTGTCGAGGAAGGCTCTATAACCTTTAGCCTATAGCCTTATTGGTCTTAGGGTGTTGAGCCTATTCTTATCACTCTAAAAGCAATAGGAAAAGAATTAACGCGGGTTAAACCGCAGGATGCCACTAGGTTATTATATATTTGTTAGTTGTAAGTTTGTGCGAAGTCTGAATAACATTTTTTCCTTTACCTATAGTTGGAGAGCCGCCTATCAACAGAAGTCCGGTCTCTGTCAGCGGCAGCCGCGACGGCCACCCGCGAGGTGGCGAGGATGCGCGCCGCGCACAGCGCCGCGCGCGCACAGCTCGACAACATCAAGAAGAACATCGCGCAGCAGACCGCGCAGGGGAAGAAGGGTAAATACAACTAACTTTACATAATGCTGAATTCGGCGTGGCTAAATGACTTATCTATACTAATATTATAAAGAGGAAAGATTTGTTTGTTTGTTTGTTTGTAACGAATAGGCTCCGAAACTAATGAACCGATTTCAATAATTCTTTCACCATTAGAAAGCTACATTCACCCTGAATAACATAGTCTATATTTTATCCCCGTATTCCCACGGGAACGGGAACCACGCGGGTGAAACCGCGGGGCACAGCTAGTTCGATATACATTGCTGGTTGTATTCTTTCTTTTCCGAACCTTTATCCCATGTCTATTTGGGGTCGGTTTTCAGTTAAACCAGATTTGGCGGAATATCAGTATTTTACGTGAAGCGGGCTATACGACATTTTTGGTTAAACTGAATGTTAGACTTTTGAAGATAGATAGATAGATAAATGATTTATTTGATACCACAGTCAAACGAACATATATCATAACAAACATTTGAAACAGAAATACAAAATAAAAATAATAATTATTACATGCAGACATAAAAGAAGTATGTTCGTGTGCTGCAGTAGTGCAAAAAGGTCACAGCTCAGCGTCATGATTCACCCGGGGGCAAATCGCTGGTTTTCAGCAGTAACCTCCGAGGTTATCCTCGTAGGTTGAAGGCTCTAACTATCTGTAGTGATTGTCGATGATGTTAGTACGTCAGCCGGGACCGACGGCTTTACGTGCCTTCCGAAGCACGGAAACGCTCATGAAATTAAAAGTCATTTTAGTAACGACCTATCACAGTCATGACGGTGCCAGACGTTGCTTAACCGCACAGATCGCAGGTGATCTGGTAGCACTGGGCCATGAGGTACACTGTATTACGGGGTGGAATTGGAGTAACAAGTTACACCAAGACAATGTATATCCAATTAGACACGATGTTTATGTAATGCACTTTAATATACATGATTGGTTAGGGTTAAGGATGGCAATACAAACGATGATTTCTTAGTTAGAAATCTCTCTATGAGGTGTGAAAAAATAAGCTCAAAAACCGGGTCAAAGAGATCTCATTGCATACATAAATAATAATAATACATAATTCACCGTGCGGGGTGAATATTTGTGTGAACAACAAATGTTTGTCTCGGTCTGGGTGGGTGTGTGCGTAGTTTCCGATACCCTAGATACAAGTGACGAACTTAGTTAGGGAACAGTTACTGTAATGAGATGATGGAGGGAATGATTATGTTATAAGTACATTACAATACATATGGAAATTATGCTACGATATCTTATCTTAATAAAATAAATAAATAAATATAAATATCTTAATATTACTACGACAACCTAACATAATATATTTAATGTTTCAACAGGCAAGAAACAAAAGATGAATCCGACCCAGGCGTCTAAAATGCAACAATTGGCCGATCATTTAGCGGAGTTGACTACACTCATCAGTACCAGTGCTAAGGTGAGATTGTTATTCTATACTAATAATATTATTAAGAGGAAATATTTGATTGTGTGTCTGTTTGTATTGAATAAATAACATTAAATTAAAAATTAAAAAAACCCCAACACAATTACTTTCAAACCCCCATAACTTTTACACGGGTCGACCGATTTTCATCAAACATGTCTAAGAACACTCGCACGTAAGTCCCCTTTAATACACCAAAAAACTAAATTGAAATCGGTTCATCCGTTCGGGAGCTATGATGCCGCAGACAGACAGACACACACACACACACACACACAGACACGTCAAACTTATAACACCACTCTTTTTGCGTCGGGGGTTAAAAATGGGGAAATTATCATCAAAAATATCAGCGCCACAGCATCCTGTTGTGGCTTTTTGCTGAAATAGCGACCATTTTTGGCCCACGCTGACATGTATTAGTCTGCTTTTTTTCTCTATTATTTGTTTTGTATGTATCTTTTTCTGTTATTTATATGTTTCTTTGATTTTTTTCTTTGTTTATTATGTTTGCTTTGTGCGACATTTGTATGTTTGCGTGTGTTAAAATAAATACCGTTTCTTTCTTTTTTTCAAATGTATTTAAACAATATTATATTGTTGTATAGGAGGTATCAGCGGCGGAAGCGGCAGCCGCCGACGCGACGCGCCGGCTGCGCGAGTGTGAGAAGGAACTGGCCGAAGTACGGGCGCAGGCCGGCGGCTCCGAACAGGTGAATATTTATTTATTTACAAGCTGTGCCCTGCGGTTTCACCGGCGTAGTACCTGTTCCAGTGTTCCCGGAAATTATTCGATTTTTTTCTCACCTTTTAAACCTTCCCTAGACCTCCACGAACATTTCAAGACCAAGATAAGATAAATCCGTTCAGCCGTTCTCAAGAGCGAGACTCTTAAATGTATGGTACAATATTGACTACAACTAGAGATTAACATATATATAGATGAACACGATTCCACAGTACTTAAGTTAACAATATTCATTTATTATTTTATTCATTATTTTATTTCTAAAGATAACAACCAATGACTGAATAAAGATTTGCAATATTTATTTTTTGCAATAAACCGATTTCACCTCACCATCATCAGGGTGTGTTCGTCCACTGCTGGACATAGGCCTCTCCCAACTCACGCCAATATGCCCTGTGGGCGGCAATTTGCATTCGAATAATTAAAACAAAACGCTGATAGTAGCTATCAGCGCACACAATTAAATTCAGCCTAAGTATGACAACCGAGATCGATTCAACGTGTCCTCCGAAGCACTATCCTACTAATATTATAAATGCGAAAGTTTGTATGTTTGGATGTTTGTTCCACTTTCACGCAAAAACTAATGTATAGATTTTGATTAAATTTGGTACAGATGTTCTTTACAACTAGGAATAACACATAGGATACTTTTTATCCCGAAATTCCCATTGGATTGTGTATAAGTAATCGTTTGTTTTATTGTAACTTTTTGTAGTCACAAATCCTACCAATAGATTGCGCTGTTACTTAATTTTTTAACACACGATGGTGAATTGTTCCGAGATTGTATGATACTACGAGCTACGGATTCTCACGGAGCGGGTACTACGCGGGTAAAACCGCGGGGCGCTGCTAGTGTCTTATAAAGTCTTATGAATCACTTAAAAAATTAAACTTAATCAATACTTTTTTACAACCAGAACGAAAGCGAAGCGACCCAAAAGCAGCAACTCCAACAACAGCAGGTGCTACACCAACAAAAGCTACAGCAACAGCAGTTGGCGCAGCAGCAGTTACAACAACAGCAGCAGTTGCACCAACAACAGTTGTTGGAACAACAGAAGTTGACGCAGAAACAGAGTGCTTTTATTAGTGAGTATAGCTTAGTATTGCCTTGTTATACACCTCTATTTTGAAATTACGGGACTTATTAAAATCAGAATATCTGTAGCATTAACTGAATCCATATATCCAATAAAAATATCAAAAATGATAGTCGATTACTTATCTTTAAAAAATACTAAATAAATGCCGTATTACCAGACGGCACACTAGCTATCAAGTATTCTGTGACGGCTCGGGTCGATGACCGCGCTCAGCTGTGTATCGCAGCGTTCGCCTGTTGTTCGGTGTAGAATAATAATAAAATGCGGCGGGATTTTGAAAAACTTTGACTTATCATAACCTTTTTAAATAAAAGCAAAAGATAAAAGCTAACTTCACTATTATATTGTCACCCGTCGTTTACATTAGCTGTGTGATTAAGTATCTCGAATTCATAATAGGGGTGTATATGAGTAAATGCCTCTCTCTAACTGATGTGATGATATTAGTATATTGAGTAGAAAAATCTATTTTTTAAGTTCTAATCATCTAAATATGAAATCTCTTTAATTTTTTTTAAGTTTAGAAGAACACTATTATGTGAGATCCCAAAAACGTAGTCACCTCTCATTTTTAACCCCCGACGCAAAAAGAGGGGTGTTATAAGTTTGACGTGTCTGTGTGTGTGTGTGTGTGTATCTGTCTATCTGTGGCATCATAGCTCCCGAACGGATGAACCGATTTCAATTTAGTTTTTTTTGTATTAAAGGGGACTTTTTTTTTTTTTTTTCTTTATTTATTTTGGGGCTTTTGTCCTATAAGGATATGCCAGCCCCATCGAACCCTAACCTAAGTTACATAAAATTAATCACAATCAGCTTACTACTAAGTGTACATTTTTAAGTGTTAGGGTCGCGTTGCAAACATTGGGCAGCAAGTTTAACAAGGCCTTCTGTAATATCTGCTGTCGGTACAGCTAAAACACTTTGAATGATACCGACATCCAGATTATTAATGTCAAAGCGCAACATCAGCGCATTTCTCATGACCTGATTCTTGACACATTCCATCAGAATGTGTTGGACATCTTCTATTTTACCGCAGATCTCACAATTTGGAGAATCACATTTTTTCATAAGGTATCCAAACTTTCGAGACGGAATGTGTCCAGTTCTAAGTCTTGACACTAGTTTGATAAACTCCCTATTTCGTTTAACCCTATGGAACCAAGGGATGCGCGGAGGCTCACTTTGAATTGTATGATACCAGATACCTTTTTCTCGAGATCTTAAATTAAAAAATTCTTTCCATAGTTCAAAACACTTATTTCTAAATATATATAAAATTTCTGAGTAGTGCGTGCGAGTGTTCTTAGACATGTTTGATGAAAATCGGTTGACCCGTTTAAAAGTTATGGGGGTTTGAAAGTAATTGTGTTGGGGGTTTTTATTTTTTTAATTTAATGTTATCTTTCTTTTTGCCACCCGGGCCTATATGAGAGCCATCGAGGTCGTCAATCGTTTTGTACAACAACTTTAATGTTTATAGAAAACGTCGGCACCATGGTGTGTGTCCGCCGCGCTCCCACCGGCGCGGTCACCGTGTCGATTCCCGGAGAGCCACATTTGATAAATGATTTGACAGGTAAGATGCCGCTTTGGATATCCTCTAATTTGAAATATTTTTTTCTTATCTAATATATAAAATTCTCGTGTCACAGTTTTCGTTGCCATACTCCTCCGAAACGGCTCATGAAATTTTGTAAGCATATTCAGTAGGTCTGAGAATCGGCCAACATCTATTTTTCATCCTGAAATTCCCACGGGAACGGGAACTACGCGTGTGAAACCGCGGCGCGCAGCTAGTATTATTATAAATGCTGATCACACTATTTAAATTGAAAAAAATAAACAGAATATGTCATTTATAATTTGACAAGCTGTGCCACGCGGTTTCACCCGCGTATATCACAATCCCGTGGGAATCCTTTCTTAGCGGATGCCTACGTCATAACATGTACCTGCATGCCTTTCAGCCCGATCCGTCCAGTGGTTTGAGCTTTGCGTTGATAGATCACTATGTCAGTCACCTTTGATCGCCACGTTTTTGGGTTCAATTCCCAGCTGAATATTGTTTATAATTTTACCTCATTTTTCCCCTTCTTTTCTAGTACTAAATGTTCGTGAAGAACCCCCACCAGCCCCGAAGCAAGCCGAGCCGCAACGCAAACAAACCTGGGAGCAAGCGCTAGCGCATATCAATCAGATTGCTAAAGGAAATAAGGAGAAGGTAAGTCGGGGAACTCAGTATCTTATGGCTTTGGAAAGGAGTTATTTAGTTTGGGAGTCAAAAATATTTTTTAATGTCAAAGTACATAAAACAATAATATTCATTGATAAATAACGCTAATTCATTGAATATTGAAATTAAAAATGTCAGTTCGAGAATCTTTGCCTTTTATTTAAAATATTTTTTAATGTCAAAGTACATAAAACAATAATATTCATTGATAAATAACGCTAATTCATTGAATATTGAAATTAAAAATGTCAGTTCGAGAATCTTTGCCTTTTATTTAAAATATTTTTTAATGTCAAAGTACTTAAAACAATAAAATTCATTGATAAATAACGCTAATTCATTGAATATTGAAAGTAAAATGTCAGTTCGAGAATCTGTGCCTGTTATTTCTAAATTACCAAAAATACGGAAAGACCTCTAGCCCGGAACTGACATAAAACGTGATACAAAGTCCACACAGACGAAAGCAAAGTCGCCATCTTGTCGACAAGTTGACACTTCGCTCGCATTACTCGCTCACTCAAATTCAAATTCAAACTTATTTAAAATAATCTTAATACTAATACAAAAGTTCGGGCCCCCACACTAGGCATTGCCTGTCCTGTGGGGGAGTAGGGTACAAAAAAGAAGTTTGAACAATAAATGATAAGCAAAAGAATAAACCAAATTACATACTTATACGAAAATAAAATAAAAACAATAAAAAATCTAAGACAAAAACAGTGAATGGTGTTGAAAGTGTAAAAATGATTGATGATATGATGGATAATGGGGTGATGAATTAATGTATTTCTTGTACTTTTAAAATTTTCTTTAAATTAGCTTTTGATATTTTAAAAACTTTTAATATTGTTATGTTTTATAGATTTAGTTACTCTTTATTATTTTACTTACTTATTTTTTATTATTCGTTTTTACCTATTGTACCTACATACTTTTTCTTTGTAACATGTCACTAGTTTTATTGTAAATGTTGTACACGCCTGTTATTGGTGTACATATCAGAACTCGTAATTTTAATTGTTTTTGTGTAATTTCTTAATATGTATACTGTTGGTGTGTCTTTAAATAAATAAATAAATAAATAAATACATGTACATGTCCACGTTAAGCTCAAATATTTATATATGACGGTTTATGAATGTAATGTATGTATGTGTCCGTAGTTTGTGATATCTTAGATACAGGTAGGGTTAGTTGCTATAATATAAGAAGATGATAGATTGCTTATTATATCACTTATTTATATTACAGAAGAAACAGAAACAGGCCCAACAACCACCCAAAGCGGAGCCGAAACAGCCTAAAGCGGAACAGAAGTCGGAACCCGTTGAACCGCAGCCGCTCTCCAAGAAACAGAGGAAGTTACTTGCTAAACAACAGGTAATGTAATGTTTAATATGTTTGTACATATCACTCTTTCTTTATCTTTCACTCCCTCTTACACTCTCATTCTTAATCTTTCTACCCTCGTCTCTCTCTTTCTTTAAAATTAAACATATTTTCACGCTTAAGTATTCGCTCTTATTCTATTGCTATATCTTTGTATATCTCTATCTCATTCTAACACTTTCTCCTTTCCTCCATTCACACACACATACAATATATTCCCTCTAGTTTTAGTCAATATTGTACCATACATTTAAGATAGTTAGCGTTTTGGTGTTAGACTGTAAGCTCACTATTATTATAAATAAATAAATATACTTTTTTTTCTCTTCCTTTCAAACTTACCGTATTTTACCGTTAAATTGCATACCATTTTCCACCAGATTTTAGCTTTTCTTAGCAAACAACATTATAAAGTATAAACATAGCCTATATGTATCCAAAAATTAGCCCTCAACTAATAAATCACTCCAAAATTCCCCAATTTTCTATCCAAAATTTATCCAAATATCACTTTCTCAGGCCGAAGAAGAAGAACGCCAGCGCCAATTAGAGCTAGAAAAGCAAGAAGCGAAAAACAAGAAAGTCAAAAAGGCAGAACCACCTCCCAAAGTGGAACCGCCCAAGAAACAGGAAAAGAAAGAACAAAAGAAAGTGGAACCGGCTCCAGTGAAGGCCAAGAAGGAGGAAAAGAAAGAAAAGAAGGTCGAAAAGGTGGAGAAGAAGAAAGAAGTTAAGGTTGAGAAGACTGGTTAGTATTATACTAATTTATCTATCACTACATAGTACATAACATTAAATTAAAAATTTGAAAAACCCCCAACGCAATTACTTTCAAACCCCCATAACTTTTAAACGGGTCAACCGATTTTCAACAAACATGTCTAAGAACACTCGCACGTAAGTCCCCTTTAATAAATCAAAATTGACTAACTTGAAATCGGTGCGTCGGGGGTTAAAAACAAAGTCGCTTCCCGCTGTCCGTCCCTATGTATGCTTATATCTTTAAAACTACGCAACGGATTTTGATGTGGTTTGTTTTAATAGATACAGTGGTTCAAGAAAGTGGCTAAAAACCTTCCTCTTGGAAGGTTTTTAGCATAATTTTATCCCCATATTCTCAAGGGAGCCGGAACTACGCGGGTGAAATCGCGAGGCGATGTTAACTACTAATATTATAAAGTTGAAGTGTCCTTTGTAATTTCAAATTGACAGCTTGTCACTGAATGCATATGAAACTATACATACACAAAAAACAATTTATGAAATTGTTGTCTGATTGTGTCTGTTCGTTTGTGCTAACCTCTGAAACGTCTGGACAGAAAGGAACAAAATATACCACTAATATCGGCACAGTCACGGGTTTTAAGAAAGATTTTTATGATTTTTTACTATAAACAAAATTCTTTCTAATTTAATTAAAATCTTGATGAACTAACATTATCAACCAATATCCATCTACAAAATTAGCTTAAAAACGTACCAAACCCACGACCAAACCTAATTTTAACCCCACAGTGACACCGCCAGTCAAACAACCAAAACCGGCGCAAGCGCAGCCCGCACAACAACAACAGCAAAACAAGAAAGAAAAGAAGAAAGAACAACCGGCGCCCAAACCGCAGCCTGTTAACGTTACACCACACGCTACTGCTGAGGTGGTTAGTAAAAAGGTAATAATTTTATTATTTTTTGACTACTAAGGTTAATTCAGTTTTTATTTTCCTACTAATATTATAAAGCCGAATGTTTGTATGTGTGGATGTATCGATGTTTGTTCCTCTTTCACGCTAAAACTACTGAATGGATTTTAATGAAATTTGGTACAGATGTTCCTCATACATAGGAATAACACATAGGATACTTTTTATCCCAAAATTCCCACGGGATAAAGTTCCACGCGGGTAAAACCGCGGGGCACAGCTAGTGATTGTATAAATCGGTTGGTAAGGTTGCGGGTTCGATTCCCGTGCGGGGTGAATAATTGTGTAAACCACAAATGTCTGTCTCGGTCTGTGTGTGTGTAGAGTGTGTGCGTAGTTTCCGATACCCTAGATACAAGTTACGGACTTAGGGGTCAGTTACTGTAATGAGGTGATGGAGGGAATGATTATGTTATTATTATTTTGACTTACTTTGAAGACCTGTGAAGATGGCGTAGTGGTTAAAGCTTTTGGAAGGCGCTGGTTCGATGCCCGCCATGTACTAATGTGTTTTCGAATTCATATGTACCATGAAGTTGTAAGTAAAAAATGGAGCCCACACTTAGAACAACAGCTTGAGTCAAATACCTACGTCTCTGTGGGCCGATCTCTCTTTTTAGTCAGACCTTCTCTTTCTAGAGGTTACCTTAGTTAGAAAGAGAGAGCCTGCCCACAGAGACGCGATAGTGATACATAGGTTATGCTTCAAGTAGGTATTCGAAGTGTGGACTCCATTTTTACCTTTAACTTCATGATATGTACCTTTATTCGACACTCTTATGGTGAATCATTGAATGAAAACATCGTTAATGCACATGCATACACTTGCTATGAAATTGATATTATGTGTGTAGTCGACCAACCCACACACTGGACCGAAATTAAGACGATTCACACAAATAAAATAATGAAATTTCCATATTTCAGAATCAGGGTGGTGCTGAGCCTGAAAAGCCAGCTTCATGCAGTATTATGGAACAGCTGAGCTGCGGCGTTCAGGTACGTTTGTTTGATATCATAGACAAATTCTTGCACTCAGGATCTTGGTAATAACCTGGAAGAAAAAAGTCATAGAACCTTTTGTAGAATTTTAAGTGCTACAACTGCCACTAAGATGATTTTTATCTAACTTTAACCGTTTTAGTGTGTGCAAAAATATTTTTTAAAAATTTTGACATTTTTCCTCCGCCAAAAATTAACTTTTAATTACTTACTTAGTTTTAGTATTCTTCACCACAATATTAAAACTACATTATGCCAAAAAATACAGTGTTCTAGGCCAATTTTGATTTCTGCCCCCCTCTAGCATGACTGTGCTTGATAAAATATATCGACATTACGAAATAATATCGATTTCGCGAGCATGACCAAATGAATTATAGCGTGCTACGATATGCTTAAATTAAATATGGCGGGTAATTAAGTATTTTTATCATATTTTGACAGTTCAATGTTGATAAATCGCTATATCTATCGCGTTTCCGGAGTCATGCTAGCCCGGCTGATTCACACTTGGCGTTCATAAATGCCACATTGAGACCTTAACTGAATATAGAGTTACCAAGTTTCCTGTACCGGCGGTCAAAATTGGAAGCTACTATTTGATCCATTGAAAAGTTACATTTGGGGTTGCGTTTCTTAGAGGACGCAATTTTATTTTTTTGATGTGTAAGGGGGGTAAGTGTAAAGCTAAAATCAAGTTTGTGGGGTCGCCACCCTTGTCCCACGGCCGCCATCTTGAAAATAGGGGTTGAAACGGTTTTTACGATATATCTCTTAAACTATATATCTGATAAAAAAAAATTTTTAACGTTTTTTGTTGCAAATTAAATTCTCTATAACTTTGGTCCAGTAATTTATAAATAAAAAAGTTATAAGTGAAAATGTTCAGAAATTCGAGAAAAAAAATATATTTTTCGATATAACTTTTTTTTATCATTTTACGAAAAAACGATATCAGACCATTTTTGCAGATCGTTTTTTCGACAACTTTTATATGCAACATTTTTTCATTAAGTCAATAGCTAAGGTTTTACAGCGCTCCGAAGTTAGTACTATTTTTCAGTACTCTTAACTATACATATTTTATACGTGGGTACTAATAATGTGTCATCAGTTATTATTATTTTTTTATTTTGTTATTATAATTCTTTTAATTAGTAATTTTGCAATGTTATTAATAATTAATTATTGACTCTTTTCCTCACCACCCACGAGGTAGAGTCTGGAGGCAATGTCACAATGACATTTGTTACGAGGATACCGCTGCAGCACACTCAGGCACGGTAGAAAGAGTGGGAGATACTAGTTACTCTCCCTTCCCCTCGATCTTACGCTTTTTCGATCAGCATCACGTGACCCTGACGCGAGTTTGAAAGTTTTTACCCATACAAAAAAAAAGTGCTCAGCGCCGCTAAAGAAGTTTTCACTTCAAAAAAAGAATAGTACAGTAAGAGAGGTTAGAAATAATGATAATAATAATAGCAGCTTTTCTTTTGTTCCCTAATGGTCGCTTGGGTATTTTCTACCTGGACAGTATTCTCGGTAATTTTATTCTCGAATTTCTGTACATTTTCACTTATAACTTTTTTATTTATAGTTTTACAACAAAAAATTACTGGACCAAAGTTATAGAGAATTTAATTTGCAACAAAAAACGTTATTTTTTTTTTTATCAGATAAATAGTTTAAGAGATATATCGTAAAAACCGTTTCAACCCCTATTTTCAAGATGGCGGCCGTGGGACAAGGGTGGCGACCCCACAAACTTGATTTTAGCTTTACACTTACCCCCCCTACACGTCAAAAAAATAAAATTGCGTCCTCTAAGAAACGCAAGGTAAGGCCTAAAAAATGTAACATTTCAATGGATCAATTGTCATTTTGATTCTAATGTCATTTGGATACATTTTCAATAAACTAAAAAATGCGATTACAGCGACGCTCACCGGCACAGAAACTTGGTTAATCTATAAATGATATTTGACTTAGGGCCTATTTCACCATCTTCAATTAATGTTCCGAGTACCTACTCACATGTTTTGTCTTTGTCACTTGATATAAAGTAAGAATGAGACAAAACTTAGTGAGTAACTGAAGGTCGTGAAATAGGCCCTTAGACCTTGCTTTACCAGAGTACCTATATAGGATATATTTGTGAGCAGGTGGCCGATCTAAGACTGCCGCCCGGTATAACGCTGACGAGAGTCCAACCAAACGAGAAGAAAGAACCGCCGCCCATCAAATCAGTGGTGAGTTCACACTACATCTATGTCTATCAATTTCCATTAGGCGATTTACAGTCAAGTGCAAGCCTATTCTTGGTAACAAAAAACGAAGCGAAGGCCTGTATTTGTAAATATATATGGCGTTAACAACCAATCTACAATTATTTTACGTTTGTTTTATAAAAATGTATGTATGTTAGTCTGTAAGATATTTCTAGTGCTCCGAAAGTAAACCGCTCGGAAAATAATGGTTACCAATCGATGATAATAATTTTCAAGGCGAAAAGGAATAGAAACCCATATTTCCTCAATCGAAAAAGCTTCTATGCTTCGGCTTCGGTTCTATTCTGCGAGCGAAAGTTACGATATTTCAATAAGTGTGAGCGAGATAGCTAAAAACACGTTTGTAATGGGGCTAATATAGTCTAGGCTAGTCCTAATTTAAATAAATAAATTATTTTTTAATTACAAGTAACATTTGTCCTCCCTCAGCCGCTGTGGAAGTGCGGCCAGCTGCCGGCGGCGCCGACGCCGGTGGCCCGCCCGGCGCCTGTTATTAACGCGGACCCCAGCATGATGATGTTCTCCACCGCGCAGCCCGCAGGTCAGTTATATATTTAGTTGGCACTTACTTGAACTGCGACAACACATCGCTCGAGCCGAGCGAGCGTAGCGAGCGTGCCATGGTATTGCCGGCGAAGCGCTCACATGATGTAGTTTAGAATTTAGATATAATTTACAAACGATTTCTTATCATTAATCTGCCCTAACCACATCATGATGTGGCCAATAGACAGTGAGACATTTCATGAAATGCGACCACTTTATGGAATTTTCAACCATTTCATGAAGTAGGCAAATTTTACGATATGGCCACGACATATACACTAAACACGACTTTAAACCTTTAATAATGACTGGGAAAAATATCAGCTATATTTGATTTCACAGAAAGTTCAATAATAATAACAAGAGACATTTTCTAAACTATATTTTGTATAATAGAATATTAGCTAATAGATCATTATTTTAATTACAGAACCACCAAAAACAATAATAGTGCCGGACCCGCCCACACCACAAAATGTCGGCAAATCCAAAAAGGCTAAAAAGAAGGCTAAAAAAGCGACCGCCGCGGCTGAAACATATCCCGAACAAAAGACAGATGGCACCAAAATGGTCACTTTGAGAAACCCTATGTTCCATCCAAACTTGCCACCGGTACAAATATCAACAACCCCGCCTCAGAAAAAGCCAGAAATTAGGGTCCCAGACCCTATTCCCATGCCACCAAACGCATGCCAAGCGACCATCACACCAACTTCAAATGGCATGTACACGATTCGAAACCCGTTAATGTCGATAATGCACCAACAGAGTCTAATGGGGGTTAGAAACCCAGGTCCTCAGATGCCTATGTACAACCAACCGCAATATAACTACGTCAACCCTAATACATATAACCAAGTACCAGGACAATATGTCTTAGACCCAGCGCGAGCTTCGCCTAAACAAGAGGAATACACTAACAGGATTATGAACTTAGCATCCTTTACGCAGAAAAACGATGAAGGATACTCTCTATTTAAAACCAACGATGATAGCCAGCAGAGAAATTTCTTAGCGCCCGAATATTATGAGAACTCAAGCCCTAAGTTAGTTGTATCCCCCAATCCAATAGGCACACGCCCGAACGAAGCTCGCTACGAATCGGACAATTCTCTATTCGCAAATCCGATACAAAGACCAGAGCCGATCGGTACGCCTTTGAAGAGAGACGAAATGAATATGCAGACTGAGAAAAATGAATACACAGGATACACAGGATTATACACACCGTTTGGTCAAGAAGATAGGAATGTATTTAGAAGTGCGTTGTTCGATAGTAACGATTCGACCAATATTGGTGGCAAGTATGATGATTTGACGACTCATATGGCCAATGGTGATTCGCTACCGTATTTCCAGAGGTTAAGAGTTGGCTCTAAGTTGAACAATGAGGTGACGATACATCACGTAACTGAGTCCAAGTTCTATAGGCAGGTAAGTTGTATCAATTTGTTTTTTAGATGTTAAGTTTATCGATTACAAGCTGTGCCCCGCGGTTTCACACGCGTAGTTCCCGTTCCCGTGGGAATTTCGGGATGAAAAATAGATGTTGGCCGATTCTCAGACCTACAGAATATGCTCACAAAATTTCATGAGAATCGGTCAAGCCGTTTCGGAGGAGTATGGCAACGAAAACTGTGACACGAGAATTTTATATATTAGATTTGTTTGTATGTTTATACAGGGTTGTCGAGTAATTAATTAATAACCTTGAATTTAAGTTATTTACCAGGTTGCAAAACCTGGTTTAGTGAACCAGACTAAAAAGGCAACGCTAATAATGGGGTCATAGTTTTTAAGATAAAAATAAAACCAGTTTTCGCTACTCATTTCTTCGCCATAATTATAAAAACAGAAGAGACACTTGTACGGTCGTGTGTGGTGTATCATTTGTATTTCTATTGATAAAAAACAAAAGGAATTCCTGTTGAAATGAATAAAGCAGTCGAATAATGAGATTTCCGAATTATAATTTACTAGTTGTGCCCCGCGTTTTCACCCGCGTACTTCCCGTTCCTGTGGAAATTTTATATATTTTATTATAATCTACGTTCTTCTCCGGATCATAAGCTACCCCTGTTCCAAATTTCAAGTCAATCGGTTCAGGAATTTAGCCGTGAAAAGGTAACAAACAGATAGACAGAGTTACTTTCGCATTTATAATATTATAGTAGGTGAAATAAAATAAATAGTAAAATAATAGTTATTTATGGTACAAGCGAGGTAAGTTGGTGATTATTTCCGAGGCGCTATTGAGGCCCGAGCCGTCAGGCGAGGGTCAGAAGATAGCCGAGGATAGTAATCATCAATACTCGCGTGTACCATACAACGTTTTTCAACACATTTGCGAAGAAATTATAATTTTTCGCTAATAAATAAACAGTTTTTCTATTCGCGCGCATCCAACACAACAATGGTGATCACCAAAGACTAAAAGAATATACTCATTAAAAAAAAATTCGAATGAATGAATGAATGGAATCGACCATAGACGTACCAAAAGTAAGGCAACATAGTTGAAGTTTGTTTTTAAAATGTATGGACACCATTTTTTTGGTGTCGAAACTTTTTTTAAAACAAAGCAATTTAAAAAAACAATCTATAACTCACTAGTGAATAAAACGTGTTATTATTCAACTGTTTTTGCAATTTATTGTTTCACAAGTAAAAAATAACAAAAATGCACTTATTCTAAAACACGCTATGAAACAAAAGGTAGTAGCTCAGCTTGTGCCGATCGGGACCGTAGTCACGACCAGCGCTGATTTTCAGCTACACCTCAGAAATCCCTACTATAATATTATCCCTACTAAATATCTATACTAATATTATAAAGAGGAAAGATTTGTTTGTTTGTTTGTTTGTAACGAATAGGCTCCGAAACTACTGAACCGATTTCAATAATTCTTTCACCATTAGAAAGCTACATTCACCCTGAATAACATAGGCTATATTTTATCCCCGTATTCCCACGGGAACGGGAACCACGCGGGTGAAACCGCGGGGCACAGCTAGTTATGTATATAATATTGTATATGTATGTAGTTTGATTATGTAATCGTTAACCGTCCCCAGGACCCCCCGGGCGTGGAGGAGGACTCTCTGTTCTCGCGGCGCGCCCAGCCCTGGGCCGAGCCGCTCTACGCGCCCCGGGACAACACCACTGCTAAACGTGAGTTATATACTAGGAAACTTTCATTATATTACGTATACAACGAAATTAGAGGCTATTTATGAAAGTTAATTGAAGTTTTATCCTAGGTATACCCATAGAGGTATTATAGATAGAGCAGGAGAGCCAGGTCTCCAGTTATCCCTCGGTTAGAAAGAGAGAGACGATCGCGGTACCCTACTTGTCTCTCTCTACTCACGCATGCGCAGTTAGCGCGGAAAATCACCATAGCAGAACGATTCGATGGATATTTGTTGTGATTGGATAATTGATGCGTCAGTAGAGAGAGACAGATAGGGTACCGCGATCTTCTCTCTCTTTCTAACCATCGGACGTTTCCGCTTACAGGCAGCCGTATGCCTTCCCTACTCCTATAATACCTCTATAGGTATAGTGCCACAAACTTCTGTGCCGGCGGCCAAAATTGGAAGCTACATTTGTATACATTTTCATTATACTGTTAATCATCTGACAACCAAAAATGCGATTACAGCGACGCTGTCACCGGCACAGAAACGATTGTGGCCCAATAAGTTATTACAACAGTTAGACAGCACCTCGATCCAAGTTGACTGCGTTTAAACAGTCGGACAACTAAGATTCACCCGAAGTGGGCCCAACTCATGACAGTATATGTCCTCCGGCGCGTCTCCCTTCGTATCCCCATCTAACCTCACTGTACCCAGGCCCGGAGGAGTCCGGGCGCAGCTCCCCGACGGGCTCGTCCGTGTGTTCGAGCGGCAGCGGGCCGCGCGCGCACGACGACCGCTACGGCGCCGTCGGCACGCCGCTACACCACCACCACCACGGTAAGGATATACGGACAGCAGGACGGACACAGGCAGTGATAGAGGGAGAGATAGGCATAGTGTGACACATACGCACAAGATATACACACAGAGAGGGAGAAAGACACACTATGACACACAAATACGCTCAGTAAGACCAGATACGCGCAACAGACACACACACACTGCCATACACACACACAAACCTACACAATAACAATTCACAAGCCTAGCAAACCGTATTGTGCATATTCGCGCTATCGGTACCCATAACGCGCTTACGGAGTGACCGAATTGAACGTATTCGCTCCAACGAAAGTAGTGGGACGTCATCAGTGACGTTAAGCCATGTAAACGCTACTTACGAAAAATAGGTGGTGAATTGAACGTATTCGCACCAACGAAAGTATTGGGACGTCATCAGTGACGTTAAGCCATGCAAACGCTGCTCACGAAAAATAGGTGGTGCAGTGTGTGTGTAATCAAATATGACGTTTCAGAATTTGATTTGCTTTGTGTTGTTATTAAAGTCCGGTCGTAATTCACACAAAATATCGTACGTTGACCTGTAGCTATCTATCTCTGTCGCACCTGCGTACATTATAATGCGTCCCGCTCGCACGGATGCAATAGCAAGCGGGACTTTGTTTAAATTACGATCGTGCTATAAACACAATCATTCACACACATCCAAACCGAGATATCTTTAACAATATATCCTATTTCTTTCCAGAAACAAGCGTGTTCGTTCCTGACTCATCAATCACCAACCTGTCATCTCTCGAAGCCTGCGAACGCGAGATCGAATCGTTCAAACGGTTCGAATGGTACTTCTCACCGCCAGAACACAAACCGAAAGTGCAATTACACGTCACCGACATCGCTAACTCTTTGAAACAGAATCATAAGTAATCATGTTTGTATGTATGTTTATAAGTCGTTCTGTGTGCCTAGTGCTTGTTTTATTATCGAATAGTTAACGTTACGATAATGCAGATTTGTATGGGATCGAATCAGCGCCATCTTCAGCGTTGTAGGTAAAAATGGAGTCCACACTTCGAATACCTACTTGAAGCATACCTATATGTATCACTATCGCGTCTCTGTGGGCAGGTAACCTCTAGAAAGAGAGAGTCCACGCTAAAAAGAGAGATCGGCCCACAGAGACGTAGGTATTTGCCTCAAGCTGTTGTTCTAAGTGTGGGCTCCATTTTTTACCTACAACTTCATGGTTCGATCCCATACAAATCTTCGTTATCGCAAAGTTAACTTAGAAATTAAAACTCACACTAGGCACACTAGTATTGAAATTATTGATTTTTGTTCCGTGGGATATCAAAATAGGTATTTTTCTTATTACAAGCTTTTATTTAGTGTCACCTGTCCCGTTGTCTGTAATCAAATCTTGCAAGCTATTTTTCGACCACTTTTGGTTATTCGATTGAGCTGAAATTTGGCATACTTATGTAAGTCCCATGACAATGCAATAAAAGCTAAAAAGCTTGTTTTCGTAAAGGTTTTTTTTATTTATTCTTGTTTTAAATTTAATAGAAGCTGCTATTTTGTATAACTTATGATTGAATGTCAAACAGCTCTTTATGTTTTCGCGGGTGTGTAGTTTCGGATGTTAAAACTACTATTTTTTTAAAACGTAGAATACAATCATTTTAATAATTAATTATAAAAACAATAACTTATTTCATACCAATCTTCTCACGGAATGAAAATCAACTTGAAATACAGAACGCAGTTACATAATATAATATACAAATCACAATGAAAATACTTATCCAAAATAAGAACTGTAATAGTGTTTGTAATAAGAGTTACAAGAAAAAAACAAGTGTAATATCAGCGATGGTTTTACAGAATGAGCGTTTAATAAGACAAACAATCTTATTGAGCCACAATCTTTCCTGTGCCGGTGACAGCGTCGCTGTAATCGCATCTTTTGGTTGTCAGTTTATTGATAATGTATCCAAATGACATTAGAGTCACAATGACAATAGGAGCTTCCAATTTTGGCCGCCGGAACAGAAAAGATTGTGACTCAATAAACCTAATTATGACTTAAAATAATAATGACCGACTTTTTTAGTCAACATTATACCGGATTAGACTTTAAACCTATTAATGACTTTATAATACTTGTAAGAGAGCAGTATTTCGCAATAAGACCTGTCCAATTTGGGTCCTTTTCGCGTGCTGCGGTATCTTTGATTGAACCAACGTTTGTTCTTACTCTACGGCCACACCGTCGTGCGAAACTGTCGCGACAAAATCCTTTGATTGTGCGCCAATTTACCGACAGAGAGTTTAAGGCATTATGTCAATGGTTTAAGGGCATTCGAGTTCGCGGAACTGATTCGCGATAGGACGAATTCTTTGGCCAGACGTGTCGACAACGCAAATGTTCGCGTTATCGCGATAGTGTGGCCGTAGCATAAAACTACCTATGACAACATTCGATAATGTTAATACGACAACCGGACAGAGAAAAATATATGTAAATGAATATGATTAAAAATATGATTATTATAACAAAATTATGACATTAATATATAAATTTGATTTGACACATAAAAAATATATTTAAGCCTTCAAACGAGGCTTAAGTTTAACCAAAATAAATCAGTATTTTACGTGGAGATACTGCCATCGGAACTTCACAATTTTGGTTAAACCAATGTTAGATTTGAAAGCTCTAACACGTAACAACATAATATAACGATTGTCGTTTTTACGACAAAATATAATGACATAAAGATTTAACTAAAAAATAAGGGAATTTTTCTAGATATTAAACTTGGGGGTATTACTGTAACCGCTGCAGTCTTTAAGTTAAATAGATGTCTCGATGTGTAGTTCTATAATAAGAAGCGTCCCACAGTATGATGTTTTTTTCCTTAACCGTAAGAGCCATTTATTGTCGTGTATCTTTAAGTAATAGTCGATTTCTTCACTACACATTATGGTTGTAACTATAAGTAAAATGTATGTATTATAAAATATTACTGTGTTTTATTTTTATTTCCCTACTTTTTTTAATGTTTAAGGTGCTCCTTCACCGGGACCATTCGCGTGTAATGTAACGTTACAGATTCGTCTTTGAACATTACAATAATACCTCCCTGACTAACGAGCATTCGCGTGTAATAATTACAAATTACAATTAATAAATTACGCACCTTGCGCATTGTAATGCTCGGTTCTCCTTCACTGATGTAATGCTCAAATCTGTAACGTTACATTACACGCGAATGCTCCCGGTGAAGGAGCACCTTTAGAAAGCGCAGAGCATGTGTCTGCCAAACTATTAACGACATTGTTTTCGTTGAAATAAGATCGAAAATCAATCACACAACTAGCATCGATGCGACTACAGACGAAAGGTAACGTGCAAGTGTTAATAGATTTTCGATCTTATTTCAACGCAGGTAATGTCGATAATAGTTTGACAGTAATAAATGATCTACGTTTCTCTATATTTGGGCCGCCTTAGGGGTGGGTTCACGCTTACGTTTAGGAACATGTTATGTATAACACTAGCAGCGCCCCGCGGTTTCACTCGCGTACTTCCCATACCCGTGGGAATACAGGGATAAACTATAGTGCTATAAACCTCACGGAGCCCGAGAACTTTCCAACGAATGCAAAACCGTGGAAATCGGTTCGTGCGTTCTGGAGTTATAGCGTCAGGAAGGAAAACCCGACTTATTTTTATATAGTAGATAATAAGTCCGTAACTTGTATCATCTAGGGTATCAGAAACTACGCACACACACAATTCACACACATATGACAATGTTTAGTTATAGCATGTTTGTTACATAATCTAGACCAGGCGTAGCCGACTTGATTACAAACTACTGACAAAACCCTGTTCGATTTAGGGAAGGTTAAAAAACACTTGACCGTTCACACTCAACCGATTATACGTTATTAGTGCGTTGAGTGTGAACGGTCAAGTGTTTTTCTATACATTTGTCTGTTCTGGCGTTACGCGACCGATAATACGCGACGCATGTTCCGTCAGATATGAACCTTCCCTTACAATTGCGGGTTCGATTCCCGTGCCCAGTACGTGTTGTTGATGGCAAACCCGTCATGATTTGATAATAGCAAACATGCATTGACCAGGAATTGAACCCAGAACAAATGGAAAATAATGAAAATCTCTTCCGTTACCGAGTGATGTACTGACTGACTGACTGACAGACAACGCACAGCCGAAACTACTGTATCTGGATAAATAAATAAAACAACAATATGAAGTGTACTCAAATATAATTTATTAAATTCATAATTATTACAATAATGTTCACTAACGTATTGTTGGCTTGTACTTGTTCAACTAAATGATATTATCAGTACAGTAATACTCCGACTTACGCGAATTCGGAGTTACGCGGCTTTTTTTCGACATTTTATGACACATTCGAGCATGTTCCTTGTGGAAAAAATCGGGTGGGGCGGTGCCGGGGTACACGGCCGTTGGTTTTAACGTGAAACGTCTATGTTAGCGAATCGCTTTTAAAGTAAAACATTGAAATGAAAACAAGAAAATTCAATGTCATAACAGCGAGCTGACTATATAAGTGAAATATACACACCACATTTTTGTTTCTAAGATTAATAGCTTTTTAATTATTAAGGTACGATGATATAGACCTTTTCGTTACGGACCACTTTTTAAACCTGGTACCCGTATGTTTCGGTGCGATTTTAAAGACGTTTCACGTCAAAACGACTCCAATATTGTTTACGGTATTAACACTAACTGCCTTATTTGCGTTGCATTTTTAGTCTGGTTTAGCACTAAACCAGGTTTTACAATCAATTTTGAATACTGTCCAAGTGACAGATTTGACTGACAAGGTGTCAAATGCTTACCAGGTTTTGTTAAACCAGACTAAAAATGCAGTAAGGACCTATTTCACGTCCTTCAAGTGCAGTTACTCATCAAGTAAAGTTAGTTTTGTCTCTTTCTTACTTTATATCAAGTGATAAAGACAAAACATGTGAGTACTTACTCGGAACGTTACTTGAAGATCGTGAAATAGGCCCTAACGCGGATATCTCTCGGTCCCACCTATCGCGTAACTCCGGGGTAATACTGTACTAATAATCAAAATACTTCGACGGCTCGACCGATTTTCATTATAAGGGAGTTCAGAGATAGACTCACACGACGCGTCGCTACATGACCCTGTATAAACAAATAAATAAAATTGAAAAAATCTATTTGTAATCTTATTATATAAAACTAGCTGTGCCCCGCGATTTTACCCGCATAGTACTTGATCATGTGGGAATTTTGGGATAAAACCTAGCCTATGTCCTTCCCCGGACCATATGCTACCCCTGTACCAAATTTCAAGTCAATCGGTTCAGTAGTTTCGCCGTGAAAAGGTAACAGACAGACAGAGTTACTTTCGCATTTATAATATTAGTAAGGATTTCCATTTACTTACATTTTTTCGAATCGGCTTCACTGATTTTAATCATATTAATACATTCTTATACGAAGGGGTTCAACTGAAGGTGTTTTCAACTAAAGGGGATTTCAACTGACGGGGTTCAACTGACAGGGATTTCAACTGAAGGGGATTTCCACTGAATGGGATTTCAACTGAAGGGATTTCAACTGACAGGGATTTCAACTGACAGGGATTTCAACTGAAGGGATTTCAACTGACAGGGATTTCACCTGAAGGGATTTCAACTGAAAGGGATTTCAACAGAAGGGGATTTCAACTGACAGGGATTTCAACTGAAGGGATTTCAACTGAAGGGGATTTCAACTGAAGGGATTTCAACTGAAGGGATTTCAAATGATGGGATTTCAACTGAAGGGGATTTCAACTGAAGGGGATTTCAACTGACAGGGATTTCAACTGACAGGGATTTCAACTGACAGGGATTTCAACTGAAGGGATTTCAACTGAAGGGATTTCAAATGATGGGATTTCAACTGAAGGGGATTTCAACTGAAGGGGATTTCAACTGACAGGGATTTCAACTGAAGGGGATTTCCACTGAATGGGATTTCAACTGAAGGGATTTCAACTGACAGGGATTTCAACTGAAGGGATTTCAACTGAAGGGATTTCAAATGATGGGATTTCAACTGAAGGGGATTTCAACTGAAGGGGATTTCAACTGACAGGGATTTCAACTGAAGGGGATTTCAACTGAATGGGATTTCAACTGAAGGGGGTTTCAACTGACAGGGATTTCAACTGAAGGGGATTTCAACTAAAGGGGATTTCAACTGACGGGGATTTCAACTGAATGGGGTTTCATCTGAAGGGGATTTCAACTGAAGGGGATTTCAACTGACAGGGATTTCAACTGACAGGGATTTCAACTGACAGGGATTTCAACTGACAGGGATTTCAACTGAAGGGGATTTCAACTGAAGGGGATTTCAACTGAAGGGGATTTCAACTGAAGGGGGTTTCAACTGACAGGGATTTCAACTAAAGGGGATTTCAACTGAAGGGGATTTTAACTGAAGGGGATTTTAACTGACAGGGGGTTCTTCTGAAGCTGTTTTCAAATGACGGGGGGATCAACTGAAGGGGAACTCAACTGAAGGGGTTTTAACTGACGGGGGAGGGTTACCTTAGTACGTGTATTATTGACTCTATGTACGTACCTATGTGCGGTGCGCGAGTAGCGGGCGCTTGTGAGCGTGCGGCGCGTCGTCGGGGCGCCGGCGCTTGCGGCGCGGCGGCGGCGCGCACAGCCCCGCGTGCGCCTGCGCCGCCAGCAACATGCCCAGCTGGCACGCCGCCTAGTGGAGACAATACACACAATACAGTACTCCCGAATTGACGGCCTCGATGGCAGAGTGGTCACCTTGCCGGACTGCCATCCGTAAGGTTGCGAGTTCGATTCCCGTGCGGGGTAAATATTTGTGTTAACCACAACTGTTATTCTCGGTCTGGGTGTGTGTGAATGAGTGTGTGCGTAGTGCCGACCGGCTTTACGTGCCTTCCGAAGCACGGAAACGCTCATGAAATTAAAAGTCATTTTAGTAACGACCTATCACAGTCATGACGGTGCCAGACGTTGCTTAACCGCACAGATCACACGTGATCCGCCGGTAGCACTGGGCCATACATAATTCACCGTGCGGGGTGAATATTTGTGTAAACCACAAATGTTTGTCTCGGTCTGGGTGTGTGTGAATGAGTGTGTATGTAGTTTCTGATACCCTAGATACCAGTGACGAACTTAGTTAGGGGTCAGTTACTGTAATGAGATGATGGAGTGAATGATCATGTTATGTTAATATGTTTGGTTTTGGAACTTATCTAAACAGCGTGATCGCATTTCATTCAATCAACTTCAAAACTGGTTATTCTCTATTCGTATAAAACAAATAATGTATACTATATAAGAAAATTGCATTAGTGTGAGTATTTCGATGGCGCCAGGTCTGGAGAAATTACCAATATACACTGTCAATTTTTGCCTTTATAATATTAGGGCCTATTTCCATAGAGATAGTACACAAAGAGCAGGGGAGCCAGGTCTCCAGTTGTCCCTCGGTTAGAAAGAGAGAGACGATCGCCGCACCCTATCTGTCTCTCTCTACTCACGCATGCGCAGTTGGCGCGGAAAATCAGCATAGCAGCAGACACGTCACCTCCAGTCACCTCTATGCCTTTCTGCGCATGCGTCAGTAGAGAGACAGAGTACCGCGTTCTTCTCTCTCTTTCTAACCATAGGACGTTTCCACTTACAGGCAGCCGTATGCCTTCCTTGCTCTATGTGTACTATATCTATGCCTATTTCACGACCTTCAAGTAAAGGTACTCACCAAGTAAAGGTAAGTAAAGTTTTTTGATTCTTTCTTACTTTATATCAAGTGACAAAGACAAAACATGTGAGTAAGTACTCGGAACGTTACTTGAAGATGGTGGCCCTCAGTGTAATAGTGTGGTAACATACCTCTTCCAAAAGTTCCTTAGCCATAGTATACACACTGTGTTCACTGCTGTTGTACATCAGCGCGTTTGAAAACATTAGGAGGACGTCGCGTTGGAACTCCGCTGTTGTTCTGTGGATGAAAATATACACCCTTATTTTGAAATTGCGATACCTTATCTCACAGCTAATGTAAACGACGGGTGACAATATAATAGTGAAGTTAGTTTTTTTCTTTTGCTTTTATTTAAAAAGTTATGATAAGTCAAAGATTTTCAAAATCCCGCCGAATTTTATTGTTATTCTACACCGAACGCTGCGATACACAGCTGAGCGCGGTCATCGACCCGAGCCGTCAATGAATACTTGATAGCTAGTGTGCCGTCTGGTAATACGACATTTATTTTGTATTTTTTAAAGATAAGTAATCGACTATCATTTTTGATATTTTTATTGGATATATGGATTCAGTTACTGCTACAGATATTCTGATTTTAATAAGTCCCATATTTTCAAAATAGGGGTGTATTATTGAAATATGTATCAAAGAATTTCAATTTAATGAAATTCTTTTTTTAAAGATGTTTCTATAGAAACATTGCACATATATTCTTTACTAGTGGCCCGCCCCGGCTTCGCACGGGTCCAATTTTCCCGTTGATTTTCCAGATTTTTTTACATAAGAACCTTCTCCTAATAATAACAAATACAACAAAAAAGAATTAGTGAAATCGGTCCAGCCATTCACGCGTGATGCCGTGACCAAGGAAAACGGGTTTCATTTTTATATATATAGATTATATTTATTACATACACCATCGCAAATGAATTAAATCAATGACAGTTGAACAAATGAATAATTATTTTTGTAAAAAAAATACAGAAACTTTTATAGTCTATCCGTAATATCCAAATGTAATATATGAATGAATCTTGTATCAGTTATTATCAAGATAAAAAATTAAATATTGAGCTGCCAAAACTTACTGCCAAGGCCGCCGTCTGCGACAAGTCAAAATAATTTTATAAAAAAAAAGATTTCGACGAATAGAGAAACAATTTTTAAAAAAAATTACTTGAACGGCTTTTTGTCGTGGTTACATTTACCAATAATAACATTAAATTACAAATTTAAAAAACCCCGAACACAATTACTTTCAAACCCACCACACTTTTAAACGGGTTAACCGATTTTCATCAAACACGTCTAAGAACACTCGCACGTAAGTCCCCTTTAATACAAAAAAAAAACTAAATTGAAATCGGTTCATCCGTTCGTGAGCTATGATGCCACAGACAGACAGATACACACACACGCACAGACACGTCAAACTTATAACACCCCTCTTTTTGCGTCGGGGGTTAAAAATATCAAAAAATATAGTATATGATCCATGTCTCAAGATCACAGATAGTATATTGGGAACGGCCGTTATCTATCTACCCACCGTATAACCCCGTTCTCGATATTCCTTCTGATGGTGGTGAGGTCCATGGGCCGTCTCACCACCATGCTGTATCCGGGCGCTTCGTCGTCCGAAATCGGCCGGAGGAATAGCGACGCGTACTTGTGGGCGCATAGTCTGGAACAAAAACAACATAATCATTCCCTCCATCATCTCATTACAGTAACTGACCCCTAACTAAATTCGTCACTTGTCATCAAGTTTTCTGTGCCGGTGACAGCGTCGCTGTAATCGCATCTTTTGGTTGTCAGTTTATTGAAAACTAGCCCGCGGTTTCACCCGCGTAGTTCCCGATCCCGTGGGAATTTTGGGAAAGCCTATGTTCTTTCCCGGACCATAAGCTACCCCTGTACCAAATTTCAAGTCAATCGGTTCAGTAGTTTAGCCGTGAAAAGGTAACAGACAGACAGACAGACAGAGTTACTTTCGCATTTATAATATTAGTTAGGATGTATCCAAATGACATTGGAGTCAAAATGAAAATAGCAGCTTCCACTTTTGGCCGCCGGCACAGAAAACTTGGTGACTCTATATCTAGGGTATCAGAAACTACGCACACACACAGAGACTGTCAATGTCACACTTAAATATTTTTCCTTATTAAGCACAATCTTTTCTGTGCCGGCGGCCAAAATTGGAAGCTCCTATTGTCATTTTGACTATAATGTCTTTTGGATACATCCTACTAATATTATAAAGCCGAATGTTTGTGAGTGTGGATGTTTGTTCCTCTTTCACGCAAAAACTACTGAATGGATTTTAATGAAATTTGGTACAGATGTTCCTCATACCTAGGAATAACACTTTTTATCCCGAAATTCGCACGGGAATGGGAACTACGCGGGTGAAACCGCGGGGCGCTGCTAGTTTTCAATAAACTGACAACCAAAAGATGCGATTACAGGGACGCTGTCACCGGCACAGAAACGATAGTGGCACTATAATCACTACATAGTGTAAAACAAAGTCGCTTTCTTTGTCCCTATGTATACTTAGATCTTTAAAACTACGCAACGGATTTTGATGCGGTTTTCTTTAAGAGATAGAGTGATTCAAGAGGAAGGTTTTAGCATAATTTTATCCACATATTCCTACGGGAACGGGTACTATGCGGGTGAAACCGCGGGGCGTTGCTAGTAACACAATATTTTCGTTTGTTTCTCACCTGCTGTACACAAGCATGACGGACTTCTTCCACAGTCGGTGTTGTCGGTCGGCGTCGGTGGCGCTCGGCGAGTCGGGCGCGCTCGCCTCCGCCGCGCTCTCAGAACCAGAACAAGCTACACAAACGAATTTAATTTTTTATTTAATTGACATAATATTCTCTTGTTCTCTGAGTGAGCGCACAAGGACGGCCTATTTATGTGTCAAAGATTAATAATAAGGTTTTTATTTTTGTTTCTTATGATTTCTATTGTTTGATTGATAGGTTTTATTTTTATTAGATTTTTATATGAGTGTTCTTTTTATTTGTAAGTACTTTTTGTGTGTATATTTTGTATTGTTCATACTAGCTCTTTTTTATAGTTTACTATATTCTATCGCATTAGGGCAACCCTGTAATGATAGATATAAGGATTTATAAATAAATAAATAAAAAATCCATAAAAATAAATTAATTAAGGACGTGTACCGACATGTACCTCGCACATACGAACAGAACGGACGTGTCCTGCATCGCGCTATCAAAGTTTACCGAGCGATTGAACTTGTACGAGACCCCAACAACCTATGGGCAGCTCCCACCAGACACCCATTCCCACGTGGTAGAATCAATTTTGACGTTCATAAGTGCCTCATTCAGGCCTCAACTGAATAAATGATTTTTTTCAACACATTTGCTCAAAAAGGCGCTCTTATTTGTGCAAAAACAGTTGAATAATTACACGTTTTATTCACTAGTGAGTTATAGATTGTTTCTTTAAATTGCTTTCATTTAAAAAAAGTTTCGATACCAAAAAAATTGTGTCCATACATTTTAAAAACAAACTTCAACTATGTTTCCTTACTTTTGGTAGGTCTATGGTCGATTCCATTCATTCATTCATTCGTTTTTTTAAGTATATTCTTTTAATCTATGGCCGATCACCATTGTTGTGTTGGATGCGCGCGAATAGAAAAACTGTTTATTTATTAGCGAAAAATGATATTTTCTTCGCAAATGTGTTGAAAAACGTTGTATGGTACACGCGTGTATTGATGATTACTATCCTCGGCTACCTTCAGACCCTCGCCTGACGGCTCGGGCCTCAATAGCGCCTCGGAAGTAATCACCAACTTACCTCGCTTGTACCATGAATAACTATTGACTTTGACTTTGACACAATACCCGTCTGGGCAGAGGATCCGAGCGAATAAGGGTCAATTTATACTAGCACAGAGTCGAAGCGCATCGAAGTGTCTACCCAAAACTGAACATAAGAAATTCAACCTTAACTCCACAGCGTAACGCACATATTTAAATATTTTTATAATATTAGTATAGATTTTTATGAAAGTTAATAAAACAACATACTTCTTGAATCCGGTTTCTTCTTTCTAGAGTAATCTCTTTTCTTCTTTCCATCTTTCTCTTCTTCTCTGCTTAACTGTTAGCAAAGAAAAGAACATTTTTATAATAAACTTTTATTTTTTCTTCGGTCTGTGTGTGTGTGAATGAGTGTGTGCGTAGTTTCTGATACCCTAGATACAAGTTACGAACTTAGTTAGGGGTCAGTTACTGTAATGAGATGATGGAGTGAATGACTATGTCTCCTACATAAGGCAGTAGTCCCACCGCGAGTGAGCGATGAACTATCGGCGAGTTTCTCGTCCAAGAAAAGGACAGTGAACATACATTCCGTGTAAACGAAAAAGATGCATATATTAATAGTTCGAACAGGCGAGTAACTATAAATAATATATGCATCTCTTTCGTTTACACGGAATGTACATTCACTGTCCTTTTCTTGGGCGAGAAACTCGCCAACAGTTCATCGCTCACTCGTCCGCGGTCGGACTACCGCCTTATGTAGGAAACATAACATAATCATTCCCTCCATCATCTCATTACAGTAACTGACCCCTAACTAAGTTCGTAACTTGTATCTAGGGTATCAGAAACTACGCACACACTCATTCACACACACACTAGGTGTCCGGCATGCTGGCCCTGATAAATCCGTACCTCCATAGGAGTGTCGTCGTCCGTCTCGGTGTGTGTGTCCTCCGTCCTCTCGTCGCGGGGCTCCGCCGGACGGATACTGTCAGCTTTCACCATCTGCTTCAGGGGGATTGAGTCCTGGGAGAGAGAAATACTTAATATTATAAGGAAACTAATAGAACTATACCGTTAGATTACATTAACATAACATAATCATTCACTCCATCATCTCATTACAGTAACTGACCCCTAACTAAGTCCGTAACTTGTATCTAGGGTATCAGAAACTACGCACACACTCATTTACACACATCCAGACCGAGACAAACATTTGTGGTTCACACAAATATTCGCCCCGCACGGAAATCGAACCCGCAACCTTAAGGATGGCAGCATGGTGACCACTCTGCCATCGAGGTCATCATTAGTTTTTCTGTATTTCTTCTTTTTTCAGGTAAATAAGTAATAGGGATGTCGACAAAAAAAATCTAATTAGTCCGTCAGATAGATTTCGCAAAAATATTGGACACGTATTTTCTCTTTTTGATACAAAAAATAGTAAAGACGATATAGAGCATAGAAAACTCGTGTGACGTCACAGCTACGTACATTTTTTACCAAGAATTAACGTCACAAGCCCCGACTCCTGAACTTTAATGTGTTATAACAAAACAAAAAAATACGTGTCTAATATTTTTAGAGACTTCTGGACATTTAATTTTTTTTTCTCATGCATTTATAAAACAAAAGCCGCTTCCCGCTGTCTGTCCCTATGTATGCTTAGATCTTTTAAACTACGCAACGGATATTGATGCGGTTTGTTTAATAGATATAGTGATTCAAGAGGAAGGTTTTTAGCATAATTTTATTCCTGCATTCTCGCGGGAGCGGGAACTACGCGGGTGAAACCGCAGGGCGATGTTAGTCCTCTAAAGAGTGATACTAACGACATCTCTCTCACTGATGATATATGTACAGTAAAATAAAACATAATCACCATTTAAAATCACCATCCCAACATTAAAACAAAAAAAAAAAACATTTATACCATTTTTAATACCTCTGCGTCCTCATCTTTCTTAACGTCAACGTCAGATTTCTCATCTGTCACTGTCACTGTCGCTGTCACTTCCACGGTTGGTGTTTCCGGTTCCGGGGCGGGTTGTTCTTCTTTGACTTCCGGTTCCGGGGGAAGCTCTGGTTCTGGTTCGGGCGGTAACGGCGGTTCTGGAGGGGCTGTTGATGAAGCTAATTTAATAAAAAAACATAATTAATAACTGTATCATTTTCATATAGCAACTGACCACTAAATAGGTTTAATAATTGTGGCTGGGGTATTACCAACTACGAATTAATCCTTACTAATATTATAAATGCGAAAGTAACTCTGTCTGTCTGTTACCTTTTCACGGCTAAACTACTGAACCGATTGACTTAAAATTTGGTACAGGGGTAGCTTATGGTCCAGCTAGGCTAGCATGACTTCGAAAACGCGATAGATACAGCGATTTATTGACATCCAACTGTCAAAATTTGATAAAAATGCCCGCCATATTTAATTTTACCACATGATTAATTTTATGACATTTGGTCATGCTCGCGAAATCGATATTATTTCGTGGTGTCTATATCATTTATCACGCACAGTCATGCTAGGCAGGCTGGGAAGGACATAGGCTAGGTTTTATCCCGAAATTCCAACGGGATCGGGAACTACGCGGGTGAAACCGCGGGGCACAGCTATAATAATATGATACACTAAAAAAATAAATCAATTAAATAATATAATCTATACAAATATTACAAAGAGGAAAGATTTGTTTGTTTGTATCAAATAGGCTCTGAAACTACTGAACCGATTTCAAAAATTCGTTCACCATTAGAAAGCTACATTTACCCTGAGCAACATAGGCATATTATATACCTGTATTCCCACGGGAACGGGAACCACGCGGGTGAAACTGCAAGACGCCACTGGTAAATAATATATTTGCCTTGTTCGCGCTTAAATCCGAATTTTGTAAGAATTTTATACTATTGGTTTGTTGGAAAAATCTCAGAATTTCATTTAAATCTTTTCAGTAGTATTTTAAGTGAAGGTAGTTCCAAAAAGAACCGCTCATGGCCCAATGCAACGTCTGGCACCGTCATGACTGTGATGGGTCATTACTCAAAATGACTTTTAATTTCATGAGCGTTGCCGTGCTTCGGAGGGCACGTAAAGCCGTCGGTCCCGGCTGACGTACTAACATCCTCGACAGTCGTTACGGGTAGTTAGAGCCCTCAAAAGTCTAACATTTGGTTTAACCAAAAAATTACGTATAGTCCTCTGGGTTGTGAACGTCTGATGGCAGTCGCTTCACGTAAAATACTGACATTCCGCCAAATCTGGTTAAACTGAAAACCGACCCCAAATAGACATGGGATAAAGGTTCGGAAAGAGAGAGTTCCAAAAAACTCCGCCGGGCAGTTAAGTTTATGACAATAACACAAAAAAACCTAGTTAAGCTAAACATTTTGGATATAAAATATCCTATATCCTACCTATAGTTTTTATAGTTATCATGGTTATTAGCACTCAAATTATTATAATTAACGGGATATTAACCATGTACATTCATAGTTCCATGTGTAAGGATAGTTTATCCGTGATCATGGCGCTTGCAACAGCGTCGAAATATCGGAAACTCGAAACAAATAATATACATGGTAAATATCCCGTTAATTATAATAATTTGAGTATATCCTACCTGGTTCAGTCTCAACAACCGGCTCGGGCGGTGGAGGTAATGTCTCTGGACTGGGTATCTTAGTGTCCTCTACCACTGGGGGCACTTCCTCTTCTACGGGCGGGCTTGTCTGTGGTACTGGTTCCGGCTCACTGGAAGTAGGGATTTGGTTATGGTTTTTTACACCACTACCACTGCCCGTAAGGTTGCGGGTTCAATTCCCGTGCGGGTGAATATTTGTGTGAACTACAAATGTTTATCTCGGTCTGTGTGTGTGAATGAGTGTGTGCGTAGTTTCTGATACCCTAGATACAAGTTACGAACTTAGTTAGGGGTCAGTTACTGTAATGAGATGATGGAGGGAATGTAGTGAATGATTATAATGTCTATAATATAGGCTATAAGGCCTATCCTACTAATATTATAAATGCGAAAGTTTGTATGTTTGTGAGTTTGGATGTTTGTTCCACTTTCACGTAAAAACTACTGTATCGATTTTGATTAAATTTGGTACCGAAGTTCCTTATAACTAGGAATAACACATAGGATACTTTTTATCCCGAAATTCCCATGGGATTGTGTATAAGTAATCGTAAATTTTCTTGTGCACTTTTTGTAGTCGCAAATAGTACCAATAGATGGCGCTGTTACTTAATTTTTTAACACACGATGGTGAATTGTGCCGAGATTGTATGATACTACGAGCTACGCATTCACGCGAGTAAACCTCGGGGCGCTGCTAGAAAATAAATAATTGATTCCTCACCTAATCTCCTGGGCGACAGGTTCCGGAGCCTGTTCCTCTTCGACCACCACTTCCTCTTCAACCTGTTGGGGCGTCTCCTCTGACGTCACTTCTGGCTCTTTTGATTCTTCTTTCACCTAAGAAGAAGAAAAATGGGAGTAGAGTTTGGTTGTTAAGTTATTACAATATTACTTTAATTCAGAAGGGTAAAAAAATAATTCAGCATGGTACTGGATAAAAAAATACAAATTAGAAAAAATATTAGACAATTTTCTAATCTATATACAGGGTGTCCGGGCATCGATGTCGGATACTTTAAGGGAGTAAAATATGGTATTTTTTATCGACAAATCACGATTCCAATTTTCTCTAGCTACCTCCATTACAAAATGGCAGCCATTTTGTTTTTTTCAACTCAACGCGCGGGTGCTTGTACTGATTTAGTTATTGCTATCCATGTAAACGTCTTAGGAAGATGAAAGATGTCTCATTTGAAAGTAAATAATGTAGGGTATTATTAAATGTAAGATTTTATTCCATATCTTAATTATAAAATAACAAAAAATCATTACTAAAATAAAAATCAATATTTTTTTACAGATTTTTTCTGCATTTTTTTAATTTTTGTTAAAATTTGACCCATTAACTTACGTTTTTCATCTTGTTTTTTGAGAGTACAGAATATTTACTTAAAAAAGAATCATACATCTTATAGCCTTATGTATGATAGTTCTAAAGTTACGATGGTTTGAATATGATCCTTAGCCAAGAAAATCGTCTCGTATTGCGAGGAGTGCTCGAAGTGCTCGCCCATGGGACTGCGTTGTTGGGATTATCTGACTTGGACTATTATTTAGACCGTCTAAGTGAAGGTTATTAATAAAAAAATGCTACATTTTATTCCATATCTTTATCAAAATATAACAAAAGAGGATGATAAAAACAAAAACAATTGTGTGTTTTCGTAATTTTTTTAGATTATTTTTTTTTTAAAAAAAAGACCATTAAGCTACTTTTTTCTTTGTTTTTGATAGTACAGCATATTTACTTAGGGTATCTATGATAGTTCAAAAGGTTAGACAGTTTGAATATGACCCTTAGCCATACAGTCCCACGGACGAGTAATCCTGAGAATGCGAGGCGATTTTCACGGTTAAGGGTCATATTCAAACCTCCGGAACTTTTGAACTATCATACATAGAGCTATAGAATGCATGGCTTATTTTTGAGTAAATATCCTGTACTATTAATAAACAACAACCAAAATTTAGCCTAATGGGTCAGTTTTTAAGAAAAAGACAAATAATCTAAAAAAAATACGAAAACACATAATGGTTTTTGTTTTTATCATCCTCTTTTGTTATAATTTGATAAAGATATGGAATTAAATGTAGCATTTTTTTATTAATTACCTTCACTTAGACGGACTAAATAATAGTCCAAGTCAGATAATCCCAACAACGCAGTCCCATGGGCGAGCACTTCGAGCACTCCTCGCAATACGAGACGATTTTCTTGGCTAAGGATCATATTCAAACCATCGTAACTTTAGAACTATCATACATAAGGCTATAAGATGTATGATTCTTTTTTAAGTAAATATTCTGTACTCTCAAAAAACAAGATGAAAAACGTAAGTTAATGGGTCAAATTTTAACAAAAATTAAAAAAATGCAGAAAAAATCTGTAAAAAAATATTGATTTTTATTTTAGTAATGATTTTTTGTTATTTTATAATTAAGATATGGAATAAAATCTTACATTTAATAATACCCTACATTATTTACTTTCAAATGAGACATCTTTCATCTTCCTAAGACGTTTACATGGATAACAATAACTAAATCAGTACAAGCACCCGCGCGTTGAGTTGAAAAAAACAAAATGGCTGCCATTTTGTAATGGAGGTAGCTAGAGAAAATTGGAATCGTGATTTGTCGATAAAAAATACCATATTTTACTCCCTTAAAGTATCCGACATCGATGCCCGGACACCCTGTATATAAAAATGAAACCCGTTTTCCTTGGTCACGGCATCACGCGTGAATGGCTGGACCGATTTCACTAATTCTTTTTTTGTTGTATTTGTTATTATTAGGAGAAGGTTCTTATGTAAAAAAAACACGGAAAATCAAAGGGAAAATTGGACCCGTGCGAAGCCGGGGCGGGCCGCTAGTTGATGATAATTATTAAAAAACTAGTAGACAATTTTTATTAATGGCAACATTTTTTTTTTATTATTTGAAAAAAGAATGTTATGTTCTGGTATTTTTGATCTGTTTTTTTTTATTGTGTTGTCATTGGTTATTAATAAAAATATTAATTAATGAAATGGGAATTGTGAAGCATACAAATAAACGTATTTTAAAAGAATTTTCACATAGTGTACTCATTATTTAAATATATTATGATAAGAAATTCTATGCTACCTTCTGTTCATCCGGCTGTATAACCTTAATTTCCGTAGTTGGAAACTTGACTTCCGGAAATGATAATTTCACTTCTTCCGTTTCCGTAACTTCTACTTCCTCTTCGGTTGGCTCCACTGGTTCTGGCGTTGGCTGAAAAATATACACATTTAATAGTTTAATAACAAAAAAATACGGAGATATTGAGCTACAAACATATCTGTGCCGGTGACAGCGTCGCTGTAATCGCATCTTTTGGTTGTCAGTTTATTGAAAATGTATCCAAATGACATTAGAGTCACAATGACAATAGGAGCTTCCAATTTTGGCCGCCGGCACAGAAATAATTGTGGCACAGTAGTATTATATAATTATATGAGTGAATGGTGGAACGAATGAATGATCTAGGAATGAATGAGTGAATGAATATAAACAAATACCTCAACTGTTTCCACTTCTATATGAGTATCTTCTACAACTTCCTCAACAGTTATTTGTTCTTCCTACAAACAAAAATATATGTTAATTTTCCACTAATATAAATATTTAAATAATTTTCTATATAAATATTTTAATAACTCTATATATAAAACTCTTCCGTTACTGAGTGACGTACTAACTGACAGACAACGCACAGCCGAAACTACTGGTCGCAGAGAGTTGAAATTTGGCACATGTGTTTGTTGGGGGGAGTAGGCTACCACTAAGAGATGTTTTTTGGAAATTCCCCCCCCCTTAGGAGGAGAAAAGGGTACGCGGTGTTTAACATTTTATCATTTATCTAACTGTACCCCGGTTTAACCCGCGTGGAGCCATATCCCGTAGGAATTTTGGGATAAAAAGTGTTATTCATAGTTGTAAGGAACATCTGTACCTAATTTCATATAATTCGCTCCAGCCGTTTAGACGTGAAGAAGTAACAAACATACACACTCACAAACTTTCGCTTTTATAATATTATAGTGTGATTAGATTACTGTACCTTAACCGTTTCTTCCTGAGTATCATTTACAACATCAATTTGAACATTTTCATCTTCGACTTTCGATGACTTCTCATTTGATCTGAAACATTTACATATATATAGTGCCACAAACTTGTCTGTGCCGGTGACAGCGTCGCTGTAATCGCATCTTTTGGTTGTCAGTTTATTGAAAATGTATCCAAATGACATTAGAGTCACAATGACAATAGTAGCTTCCAATTTTGGCCGCCGGCACAGAAAACTTGGTGACTCTATAAGTATATGTTTGACACATTCAAATTCAAACTCATTTAGGTATTAAGTCACAATCGTTTCTGTGCCGGCGGCCAAAATTGGAAGCTACTATTGTCATTTTTACTCTAATTTTAAACAAACCGCATCAAAATCCGTTGCGTAGTTTTAAAGATCTAAGCGTACATAGGGACATAGGGACAGAGAAAGCGACTTTGTTTTATACTATGTAGTGATAGACTATAGTCTGGTCGTAATTCACATGAAATATTGTAAATTATAATGCGTCCCGCTCGCCATTGCATCCGTGCGAGCGGGACGCATTATAATTTACGCAGGTGCGACAGAGATAGATAGCTACAGGTCAACGCACGATATTTCATGATAGTCTATCACTACATTTTCTGACGTTTCGGATTCTTTACAGAACCCGTGATCACAGAAGACTAAGATGGAAGACGTCTGCACAAAGTAATGTAAAAAGTTTACTACCTTCAATATTTTGAATATTCAGAAAATGTAAAACAAAATATAACCACGACAAAAATCCGTTTAAGTGTTTTATTTCAATGTGTAGTGTTCGTGTAAATCAAAGATATCAATATATCACTACATAGAATAAAACAAATTCGCTTCCCGCTCTCTGTCCCTATGTATGCTTAGATCTTTAAAACTACGCAACGGGTTTTGATGCGACCGGACTTAAGAATAGAATATATCCTCACCTATTATTCCCCTTAGTTATCCCGCCAACTTGCGGTATATGTATATCAATATCTCTAAATACGTATACATCTTCCGCCTTAATCTCTATATCGTCTAAATCGACGGCGGGCGCCGGCGCGGGTGGCTCCGCGATCGGCGCCGGCGCAGGGGCCGTGTTAGCTGTAAGAATATGTCAATGTCAGTGTCAAATCGTAGGATGAGTTCTGGTCCTAAAAATAAATGAGACGACGATCTAAGAAGGAGTCTGATCTTATGTTGTGTCAATTATGACATCTCAACTCATGTTCGTTTTGACATTGTTTTTATATGCAATTAATGTAGTTAAGCTGTGTCGGTGGCGCAGGGGATAAGGCCGTTGACTTCCGATCGGAAGGTGCCTGGTTCGAACCCCACCAGTCCCGCCCCGTACCAATGTGTTTTCAATTTCGAATTCATAAGTACGTTAATTTTGACACTCTTACGGTAAAGGAAAACATCGTGAGGAAACCTGCACACACCTGGGAAGAAATTCCCCCCCCCCCCCCCCCCCCAATATTTTAAAATAATAAACATTACTTCATGATGCACTGTTTTGCGCATGTCTACAGTTTTGAACTAGGAATTTAAAATCATTTGGGGACAATGAAAAATCGATATTCTTCACTATATCGATAGATTAAATTGTTTTATTTTGGATTGTTTTATTTTGCATGTTTTCATTTTTTTTAATTTGCGAACATATTTTCAAAATTTTGCAAATTTTGGGGCCCCTGTCCAAGCGGGGCCCCAAGCAATTGCTTCCTTTGCTTCCCGGTAAATCCGCCACTGTTGGCCAGCGTGGTTGACTAAGGCCTAATCACCCTAATTCAGGGTATGCTCGTGCCCCTCAGTGGGGACATTATATGAGCTGATGATGATGAAGCTGTGGCCCTCTTAAGCAGCAAAATGTTAATAAAATACAGCTACTTCGTAACGGCCACCTATGACGGTGCCAAACGTTACTTAAGCGTAAAGATTGTTAGCTGCTAATATTCTGAACGTGAGGTTCCCGTATATAACCATATGTTAACGTACAATGTAGAGTGGAATCACAAGCATGCGATCGTATGAGGCAAAAACGTTTTCGAAACAGTAGCTTCTTTAGCGACTACTTCATTCGAGTCTATGAGCTTTCGAACGACGCAGTGGAAAAATAATTCACAACAGCGTGTGTCATAACAGTGGCGTACGAAACAGCATAGACCACCTGTAAATAACAATGTTATTATTCAGAAGTGAGAAGATAATACTTTCTTTCTTTCTTACCTTTAAGCTGATGCTCAATCTGTACCAGTTGACTTTTGATATGTTCTATGGCCGCATGTTTGCTCTCGTGTTGGGGCGAGCTCTTCTCCAACAACATTGACAGCGTCGGCGCTGTCACTGACGGTGACATTGTATCTGTCAAACGGAAACGTCAATGTCAGAAATGTCGAGTGGTGCAAAATTAATTGACACGGCGACGGAAACCAATGAGAACTAAATTATATAAGTCGAAATAAGTCGTAAGTAAACTAAATGCGGTTCACACAAATATTCACCCCGCACGGGAATCGAACCCGCAACCTTGAGGATAGCAGTCCGGCATAGTGACCACTGACATCCAAGTCGTCAGTATGACTAGGACCAACACTTTTTTTTTACCTATTTGGGAAAAAAACATATTAGTAGATCTTAATAATTAAGTACAAATATTATACAGAAACCAGCGTTTAAAAATATATATAAGTTTCCACTATTAAAAAACATATACATTTAATCTCAAATTCTCACGGGATTGGGATTTACCGCGGACTTATCTTACCAACAACATTAGCTGGGTGGCTAATGTGCTGCGGCGTAGTCACGACGGGGGAAGACTTCAGCAATGACGTCAGCAGCGGCGACGACGGCGGCGCGGGCGCAGCTAAAAAGATATTTAATGTAATTAATTAATCGATCATTATACAGGGTGGCCCAAATAGAATGGTCAGTGGGGGGAAGTCTGAAACCATAAGAGATACAAAGATCTGTTCTTAGGAACCATGTCATCGATTTTATAAAAATAAAAACCGCGTTCATAGATTTAGAAAAAACTATTACTCACTGCGGGAATCGAACCCGGAAATTTTGAAACTAATAACGTTTGTTATAAAAAATAAAAAAATAAACTAACTAAAACTGTGGCAAAATAACACACTGTGCAGCGACTTCGTCAGTGGGGAATAATGACTTCCATCATACAAACTTTCATCCTCTATTTTATCCCCTTGGGGGTAGAAGTTTATTTATTTATTTCAGCCCGATCCGTCCAGTGGTTTGGGCTGTGCGTTGATAGATTACTATGTCAGTCAGTCAGTCACCTTTGAGTTATATATACTTAGACGACAACCGCTAGCTACTTTATCCAACTTACCAGGAGAAGTAGGCGTGGTAGGCGTAGGCCGCCATTGCCTATCAGCCCTAGCCCGTCTTTCTTCTCTCTCTTTCAACCAGGCAGCGTGTCGCGCCGTCTCTCTCTCTCGCAGGCGTTTCGCTGTCTCTATATTAGTCCATATCTCTCTCAGTCTCTCTTCGCTTGTAGCTGTGTTGCGCGCTTCTGCGATCGCGTTCTGTTGAAATATAGACTTTATTGTTTGCTTGTAAGTGTGGTTTTTCTTTGGCAAAAAAAGAAAAAAACTGTATTGATGTGATAATTGATAGTTAGTATGCGGTTCTATCAACATACTAGCAGCGCCCCGCGGTTTCAACCGCGTAGTTTACAATTTGAGCACTCTAAGATCAGTAGATTCGGCTGAACGTTGTCTGTCAGTACGTCACTCAGTAACGGAATAGTTTTATGTATATAGATTTTCTTTAATAAATAAATGAAACAAAATCGAAACCAGAGCCATCGGAATCGAAGTCCTTAGGCAGGGCTTAGCTAGGCCTTAGCCACTAATTTACTTATCAATTAGCTAAATTGTATATTACTAGCGAGGGCCCACGGTTTAACCTGCGTAAATCCAAATACTGTGTTAATAGTTAAAATACCAGCCCGAGTTTCATGCCGATTCTTCGCAGCTGATGTAATTCCGAATCGGTGGTACATTCATTGACCTTCATAAGTGGCTCAATGAGGCCTTAATTGAATGAATTATTTTAGAATTTTGAATCTAAAATATTTGTTTAAAGATAATTTTTAGGTAATAGTCCTTCATTATTCCACCTTTTTTTTTAATGCAGTGAAAATGCATAGAACTGCATACCACCGTGAGCCGATATTGGGAATACCCCGGGGCATGTAGGGCTGGGCCTACCCACTAAAAACACAGCGACTTCCGTCCGCGTTACATTGGGGTGCCGTAGGATCCCGAGGGGGATTTCTACCACAGCAATTCCTTATTCCACCTCACTAAATTAATATGTTCTAAATCTTTCAGAAACTAAATACAGTCAAGTGATCTTTACGAAATGACATCTATTGCTTTAAACCTTGAAAGAGTAAGAAACATAACAACACATTTATATTATTAAAATAATTAAACAAATATTTATAAACTCAAATTATTATAATTAACGGGATATTTACCATGTATATTATTTGTTTCGAGTTTTTTTTTATACATGGTAAATATCCCGTTAATTATAATAATTTGAGTGCTAATAACCATGATAACTATAAAAAAATATTTATAAAACTCACTTTTAATTTAACATATTGTATATTCATTCCCGCTAGCGTCTTCTGTATTTCGACAATCCGTTCCTGTGTGAGTCGTTTGACGATGCTCTCTTGTGGTGTCTCGACCGCGCCTTCCGAGCTCCTCTTCTTACGTTTGGGAGTCTCCACATGTTCTAGTAGGGCTCCGTACTGGGCTGCACAACTGGAAATTATACATTTAATCTATATACCTATATATAAAACTCTTCCGTGACTGAGTGATGAGTGATGTACTGACTGACAGACAATGCACAGCTACATGTGCCAAATTTCAGCTCTCTACTGGTCATAGAGAGCTGAAATTTGGCACATGTGTTTGTGGGGAGGAGTAGGCTACCACTAAGAGAGGATTTTTGGAAATTCCCTGCCTCAGGTGATGAAAAGGGGGGCAAATTTAAAACTATGCGAGTGAAACCGCAGGGCGCTGCTAGTCTACGCTAATATTATAAAGAGGAAAGATAATTGTTTGTAACAAATAGGCTCCAAATATACTGAACTGATTTTAAAAAGATAGATAAATATTTTTAAATAGTTTACAACTTATTATCTAGGACCTACTAAAAATTTAAAGATATTAGCGTTTGGTAGAACAGTGTGACACAAGAATTTTATTAATTTTTCAAGTTGTTTTTAGTACCTTTGATCTGTAATCTTGTCAAAGAATTTTCACAACTGGTTCAGTAGATCTAGAGATACCCTACAACCTCACAAACCTTTTAATATTAGTATAACAAATTTATATTTATTAATATTACTGTATGTTTAATTTTCTTTTTTTGTATGAGTAATCAATAAATGTTTTTTTTTTATATATATGAATTTTGGTTTCACACATCCCACCTCAGGAACTACTGGTTTAAATTGAAGATTTCTTATAATATTGGATAGTGCATTTATCGAGAAAGCCTATAGACTATAAAACTCCTAATTTAAACTACTAATTTCAACAATTTAAACACCGAAATTAAGCTTAATTTCCAACCTTTTTTGTGAGTACCAATCGGCAGGTCTGTTAGGTTCCCCAACGGTTTTTAGCGCTCTAGACACGGACATCCAGTTCTGATCTCCGCTCCTGACCACAGCAGACGCCAGACATAACTGTTCCCTAATATTCCAGGTGTCTAAAGGCACTCGTTTCAACTGCAACCTCTCTTGTATAGAACTCATTTTCAAATCTTGAGGTTATATCTTTTAAAACGATATTATGTCATTTATTTGGTGGTTAGCACTACGTCATGATTCGTTATTCACTTTATTTGTTAATTTATTAAAAGAATTGAGATATTTAAAGGTAAAATTTATATTTTTGTTTATTTATTTTCCACATCAAACAAACACGAATGCGATGCGATGCGAACTGACGTTGATTTGTTTGATTGATTAACTTGACGTGAATGAATCATTGAATGAATGAGTAGGGGAGTGCCATCAAATCAAAGATTGAATTGAAACAAACGAATCAAACTATAAAAATACGTGTTGTACAAATAAATAAAAATCGTGATCAGAAATGAAATCGACTAAATAATCGACTACAAATAGTAAATAATCTAAAATTTTATATTATATGAATCTTAAAAATATATTTTCTATACCACCATAAATTACAGTTAAATCTTATACATTCTAAATTATAAAATATATAAATAAGTAAGTACCTATAAGTACTGTAAAAATCACAAAATAGGTTAGACTACAAAACGCAAGGTCAAAGGCCGCGGCCTTCGCTGCAGCATGGCTGCAGCATACCAACAGTGACCGAAAGTACCTAAACTATTAGTAATAGTCCGTAATAGTCTATTAAGTTACGACTTATTACTATTTTTATACCAAAACAGATGCTAAACTTATTATAATCATACTAGCAACGCCCCACTGTTTTTCCCCTGAAGTTCCTGTTCCCTTAATAATTCGGGGGAATACGGGACCTATAGCCTTCCTCGATAAATGGGCTATCTAACACCGAAACAATTTTTCAAATCAGACCAGTAGTTTCTGAGATTAGCGCGTTCAACCAAACAAACAATCAAACAAACTCTTCTAAGTATAGGTATATGTATAGATCATGTATAGATATTATAGTTCTGACGTGTATCAAGGCACAATCTAGTGATGATATCATATTATCGATTGTTTATGATTGGGAGGGTCCCATATATTATAAATTAAAAAGTTGCCATAATTTTACATAAAGTGTTTTTGTACAAAGTCATTTCGGAGTTAGTTTACTTTATATATATTTTATAGTTATAACCGCCACCTTTAATTAATATTGAAGGCCTAAACGTAATAAATTATCGTCTTTTTGCTTTAGAATTGTTTAATTAATTCACTAATTAATCTTAATTATTTTTTTGTTATGGTAACATTAGAACTTTGCGTTGGCGTTCGTAAAAGCTTGTGCAAAAAAAACTTGCAGAAATCGAATTTTGCGCGGTGTCCGGTGTATTTTGTTAATATAAAAATACTTATAATTGTGAATCAACGTTCTTTATCTTCAGGAATATTAGAAGATAACTCTTATACTCAAGAACATAATTTCACAGTGGACATACTCTGCTATGAATAAGGTAAATAAGAAAATATTTTAATAAACTACCTATCATTTTAAATCTGAGCTGTTGCTAATTATTTCCAGTGCTGAAGTTTAAAAAAAAAAATGATTTTGTGATTAATTTTAGTAGTTTCCTCATTAAAATAAAAATTATAGTATTATTTGTAAGAGAACTTAATTAAGACTATTTCTTTCTGATAGTTTTTACTGAAGCGAATTCTTCTTACAAAAGCATGCTCATATGAATTTTTAGGCATAAGAATAAGAATAATTTATTGCTCAAAAAACTGGTATAAGTATATAGGTCTCTTAGTCACTACATAGTATAAAACAAAGTCGCTTTCTCTGTCCCTTCCCTATGTATGCTTAGATCTTTAAAACTACGCAACGGATTTTGATGCGGTTTGTTTTAATAGATAGAGTGATTTAGTGGGAGGGTTTTTAATATAATTTTATCCCCATATTCCTACGGGAACGGGAACTACGCGGGGCGCCGCTAATAAAATATATTAAATGGACAACAGTTTTACCCGTTACGGGCATGCAAGCATTGAACAGTTTATATTTTTTAAACTTATAATTAATTAATTAAATACATAATAAAAATATTGAAATAACTAATCTAAAACATTCTTTTGCGGGTTCGTTTCCTGTGCGGGGTGAATATTTGTGTGAACCACAAATGTTTATCTCGGGCTGGGTGTGTGTGAATGAGTGTGTGTGTAGTTTCTGATACCCTAGCTTCGGGCTTAGTTAGGGGTCAGTTACTGTAATGAGATGATGCAGGGAATGATTAAGTTATGTTAAAAACCAAACAAAACATAATGTCAATTTAATTCAATTTATTCAATTCAATTTATTTATATCTTCAAATGTAGTTACAAATTATTTGTCGTGGTCATCGAGACATTACTTCCCGTGGTAGTTACAAATAAACTGTGTTACAGTGAAGTAAGGCCTCTCAAACCAAGTTCACAAAAATATATAACTAACATAAGAATTTAAATAGATACCTTATAAACTAACGTATATATTTATATACTTAAATCTACAAGTTTAGAGAGTTCTCTTCGGTCTCGCCTCCATAAAGCGTCTGAATGCCACTCCTCACTACAAGTTGACCTGAGAGTAACAACTTTAATCTTAAAGAAATAATTATATTAGTTTTTTTTAACATTTGTGTGGGTAGGTCTTCTACCTAGGCAAGGCTAGGCTTAGGTTAGCTTTATAGGCACTTGATTTGTGGTAAGAAAAGTTCAAACACGGTCTAACTAGCCAAAATCGTGTTTGACTGAAAATTAGTCTAGAAAATGTTAAAACATCACTTTGTAGTAAGACCGTTTGGCTTGTGCTTGCGAAATATACAGGGTTACTGGTTAAGTCGACCTACTCCTGTTTAGGGTGTGTAGTTTACATTGTTTCTGACTGATTTCACTATGAAACACCCTTCCCTAAATCTAGCAGATTTAACATAATCATTCCCTCCATCATTTCATTATAGTAACTGACCCCTAACTAAGCTCGTCACTTGTAGCTAGCATATCAGAAACTACACACACACTCATTCACACACACACCCAGACTAAGACAAACATTTGTGGTTCACACAAATATTTACCCCGCACGGGAATCGAACCCGCAATCTTACGGATGGCAGTCCGGCATGGTGACCACTCTGCTATCGAGGAGATATTTACAGTTAATTGTTATTATAAAAAATACCAGATCTTCGGCTATCAGCTTAGATATTTTCAGATGCGTATGTCTTATTATTACTATTACTTGATTTTTTTAAGGTGTTTCATAGTCAAGTCAGTCAGAAACAATATATACTTCAAGCACTTAACGGAATAGGTTGACTTAACCAGTAATCCTGTATATACCTCTTTTTATTTCAATTATAATTTTTTTATAAGCGATTTTCTGCACATTTAAACATGAATCCTTACTAATATTATAAATGCGAAAGTAACTCTGTCTGTCTGTCTGTTACCTTTTCACGGTTAAACTACTGAACCGATTGAACCACTTTTTATTTTAATTATAATTTTTTTCTGCACATTTAAACATGAATCCTTACTATCCTTACTAATGTTATAAATGCGAAAGTAACTCTGTCTGTTACCTTTTCACATGGGCTGCGTTTTATTAATTTAAGATATCATGTGTCTTAGTAATATTTGCTGCTTAAAACATACACCATCGATTTCTCACTTTATTTCATTTCACACTTTTTCACTTTTAACTTTCGGGTTCGATTCCCGGAGAGAGTAATAGCTTTTTTCTAAATCTGTGAATGCAGTTTTTGTTTTTGTAAAATCGATGACATGGTTTCTAAGACCAGATAAAAAAATAAAAAAAATAATTTATTGCTACATTAATAAGAGAACATAATAAAAAAAAAACTTAATACTAAGAAAAGAAATACATGTAGCAATGGGAGCCGTCTTCAGAGATCTTCGTATCTCTTATAGTTTTAGACTTCCCCCCACTGACCGTTCTATTTGGGACACCCTGTATATAATGAATATTTCTTTGTTCCAGTAAAAGCAACACATTGGAAGTGACAATGTATTCTTATTTAAAGGATATGGGTTCGACAAATAACTACAAGCTGTTATTTGATAATACGAATAGATATGATGATATATGGGTCAAATATAATGTAAAAATGAAATTGGAAGCTGAGTTTGATAATCATTTATGGACTGATCGGAATATTAGTAAGTATTTTTGTAGTTACATCGTCTATCCTTACTTAATATTATAAATGCGAAAGTAACTCTGTCTGTTACCTTTTCATGGCTAAACTTGAAATCTGGTACAGGGGTAGCTTATGGTCTGGGAACGGACATAGGCGTGATTTATACCGAAATTCCCACGGGATCGGGAACTATGCGGGTGAAACCGCGGGGCACAGCTAGTAACATTATAAATGCCAAAGTAACTCTGTCTGTCTGTTACCTTTTCACGGCTATACTACTGAACCGATGGACTTGAAATCTGGTACAGGGGTAGCTTATGGTCTGGGAACGGACATAGGCTATGTTTTATCGGAATCTGTCAGGGAAGTATCCGGTTGTGGAAGTTTCCAGTTGGGGAAATTTCTGTTTAGGGATGTTTCCAATTTGGGAATTTTCTGTTTGGGGAAGATTCCGATTGGGAAAGTTTTCGGTAGGTGAAGTTTCCAGCTAACAGATTTCGGTTAGGAAAGTATCCGGTCGGAGAAATTTCCGTTTAGGGAAGTATCCAGTTGTGGAAGTTTCCGATTGGGGAAGTTTTCGGTTAAACCGAATAATTCGACATAAAACCAAACGAATATTCGGCGTATCTCTATTGTAACGTTTCAAGGTAATCCATATACTCGTCGTATACACCCCTATTTTGAAATGATGGGACTTATTGAAATCAGAATATCTGTAGCAGTAACTGAATCCATATATCCAATAAAAATATCAAAATGATAGTCGATTACTTATCTTTAAAAAATACTAAATAAATGCCGTATTACCAGACGGCATACTAGCTATCAAGTATTCTGTGACGGCTCGGGTCGATGACCGCGCTCAGCTGTGTATCGCAGCGTTCTCCTGTTGTTCGGTGTAGAATAACAATAAAATTCGGCGGAATTTTGAAAAACTTTGACTTATCATAACTTTTTAAATAAAAGCAAAAGAAAAAATTAACTTCACTATTATATTGTCACCCGTCGTTTACATCAGCTGTGTGATTAAGTATCTCGAATTCAAAATAGGGGTGTATAAAACTCTTCCGTTACTGAGTGACTTATTGACTGACTGACAGATAACACACAGCCGAATTTCGAAATTTGGCACGTGTGTTTGTTGGTGGGAGTAGGCTACCACTAAGAGAGGTTTTTTAGGAATTCCCCTCCTAGGCGGAAAAAAGGGGGAAAACCCCAAATTCTGCCGGAAGTCATTATTCCACGCGGACAAAGTTGCGGACAAAAGCTAGTTTCAAATATAATTAAGTATATTAACAAAATTTATTTTTCTTTCCAGATAGAATTTTGAATTTAAAAACAAATTACTGCCATATATGTGCAATTGAAGTGCCAAAGTCGTATATAAAAGAACATTTAGTTGGAGAAAAACATATAACGTGTCTTAAAATCACAGATTTAGCCATAGAAAGATCTAGAAATTACATGAAATCTTCATTTAACTTCCAAAATCATGACGTCGTGATTTCTGACACATATTTTTGTGATCCCTGCTGTGTTATCGTCAAAATAGACGAAAAAAATATACATGAAGAAAGCTTAGACCACAAAAAGTCAATTAAACATGTTAGTATACTGAAAACTATGGCTGAAACATTTGAAAGTATTGATAACGTTGAAGTTGAAACGGTTAATATAAATAAATCTGATACGGGTGATATAAATATCGATAAATATGATAGTCAGGACGATACGATTGATAGCCATGACGAAGATAGTAATGACGAAGACAGTAATGACGAAGATAGTGACGATGTTACAGAAAACGTTATAAACGATACAGAAGCATACATTGAATACGCAAAGGATAACAGTGCCAAACCAAATTTAAATGTCAGAGCGTTAGATGAAATGAATTTAAGAATTGTGGCCAAAAACGATGATGATGTCAATGTTCAATTGAAGAATTTTCACGGTTACAGTAAGTTTGGCCAGCAATATTACTGTCGAGTGTGCAGGGATGGCGATTTCCAAACAAAAGAGGTACATCAAATGACAATGACACATATTCAAAAAATTATGGTTGAAGTACAAGACAGACATTGCTTGAGAAAAGTGAGTATCTAACTATCCTTTTTTTTGATGTCCCGGGGGAAATGCTTTGACGCGCCGAAGCAGCGGGGTATGTGGGACTCACCCTCCACCAAGATGGAGCGGTGGAGGTCCTACCCACTAAAGCCCCCGGGGGCGACATCGCCTGAGCGCTGAGTGCCGGCGCAACGGTAAGCGGGCCGCACATCCGCTACGCGCGCCGGCGAAGTATCTAACTATCCTACTATTATTATAATTGCGAATGTTTGTGAGTGTGGATGTTTGTGAGCGTGGATGTTTGTGAGTGTGGATGTTTGTTAGTGTGGATGTTTGTTCCTCTTTCACGCAAAAACTACTGTATGGATTTTAATGAAAATTTGGTACAGATGTTCCTCATACCTAGGAATAACACATAGGATACTTTTGATCCCAAAATTGTCACGGAATAAGGTTCCACGCGGGTAAAACCAAGGGCACAGCTAGTATAGTAAAACAAAGTCGCTTCCCGCCTTCTGTCACTATGTATGCTTATATCTTTAGAACTACGCATCGGATTTTGATGCGGTTTGCTTTCATAGATAGAGTGATTCAGTGGGAAGGTTTTTAGCATAATTTTATTCCCATATTCCTACGGGAACGGGAACTACGCGGGTGAAACCGCGGGGCGCCGCTAGTTATAATATAAGTAATAAGTATAGATATGTGATGCTGATGATTATAAAAAATGTTTTTTTTTAATTTCAGATAGATGACATATGGCACCACTGCATCATTTGTAATGAGATAATAAAAAACACAGTAGTTCACATAAAAACACAAACTCACATTAATCTACTCAAAAATTGCTATATAGATAAGTCGAAACTTCTAGAAAAATCTACAAAACTTAATCGCGCCTCTCAATCTGACAGTGACGTTTACAATAGCATTGACGTTGACAGTCAAATAACTTCACAAAATGATACAGTTCATTATAAAATTTGCAACGTATGCAAAATAAGAGTGATAGCTAGTGAATATAAAATGCATACACGAACATCTAGACATAAGTCATTCGCAACAATTAAAAATACCATAAACAGCTTATCTAAAAGCAATAATGTCGGCACAGTCAGTAAACTCAATTTAATTTGTAACCTTTGTAAGGTTACAATTGCAAAAGAATTACATATATTACAAGAACATATAAACAGTAGTCTTCACACAGAAAACATGGCAGCATATATTATAGAGAATAATTATGAAATTAAGTCTAAGAATAGATTTTATTGCGGTATATGCGCAAAAACAGTTAAGAGAAAACAAATGTTTAATCACGCATTGCAACCTAGTCATATTACAAATTTGGCTGCAAACACATCGTCTGATAATGTTGAAAATAAATATATTATACCACAACCTAATTATATTACAAATTTGGCTGCAAACAGACCAACTGATAATGTTGAAAATAAATATATTATACCACAACCTAATTATATTACAAATTTGGCTGCAAACAGACCAACTGATAATGTTGAAAATAAATATATTATACCACAACCTAATTATATTACAAATTTGGCTGCTAACAGACCAACTGATAATGTTGAAAATAAATATATTATACCACAACTTAGAAAAACAAACAATGATATAAATCCTGGCGTTGCAATAAACCAACCTTATATTAAGTTTGTAAATCCGACTCTCGATATAAGTAACGCGGCTGTAAGTCAACCGACTTTTGGAATGGTATATCAGGCTTTTGGAGCAAATTATCCAATTGGAGCAAGCCATCCGGGTGTTGAAGCAAATTATCCAATTATTGGTGGCAGCCATCCGGGTGTTGAAGTAAATTATCCAATTGGAGCAAGCGATCCGGGTGTTAAAGCAAATTATCCAATGGTTGGTGGCAGCCATCCGGGTGTTGAAGCAAATTATCCAATGGTTGGTGGCAGCCATCCGGGTGCTGAAGCAAATTATCCAATGGTTGGTGGCAGCCATCCGGGTGTTGAAGCAAATTATCCAATGGTTGGTGGCAGCCATCCGGGTGTTGGAGCAAATTATCCAATTGGAGCAAGCCATCCGGGTGTTGGAGCAAATTATCCAAATGGAGCAAGCCATCCGGGTGTTGAAGCAAATTATCCAATGGTTGGTGGCAGCCATCCGGGTGTTGAAGCAAATTATCCAATGGTTGGTGGCAGCCATCCGGGTGTTGGAGCAAATTATCCAATTGGAGCAAGCCATCCGGGTGTTGGAGCAAATTATCCAAATGGAGCAAGCCATCCGGGTGTTGAAGCAAATTATCCAATGGTTGGTGGCAGCCATCCGGGTGTTAAAGCAAATTATCCAATGGTTGGTGGCAGCCATCCGGGTGTTGAAGCAAATTATCCAATTATTGGAGGAAGCCATCCGGATGTTGGAGAAAATTATCCAATTATTGGAGGAAACCATCCGGACGTTGGAGCAAATTATCCAATTATTGGAGGAAGCCATCCGAGTGATCCGGATATTGATCCGGGTTTGGGATTAAATCGTCCGGATGTTATAGTAAGCCAACCCGGTCCCTCAGTTAGTCATTCAAATGTTGGACAAACACTAGATGCTAACCAACCCATTTTTGATATACATCATCCAAGTTTTGATCTACCTTCAACAAGTAAAGTTATAACACCTATATATTATTGTAGTATATGTAAAATTAACGTGGCAAATTTCGAAGTCCATAAATTAACAAAAAGACACAAAAATTGTAGTATAGAAAACAGTAGAAAAACGAAATTGATGAAGAAATTTATGAAAGATATTATTGAAAGAAATGTAAACGGTTTATTGAACTGCAAAGTTTGCGGAGCTATAGACTTAGAAAATGATTATGATGAGTTAAAAAACCACTGCGAACTGCACGATGCTAAGTTAGATTTGAGCCGAAGGAACTCTAACACTTTATTTCCAATATTTTCTAACACTCCTATTCGAGATTCACCAACTTTATCGTCAAGTCACAGTTCGTTTCACGACTCCGACGGTAGCTCAATAAACGATCTAGAAATACCAATCCCAAGAAAAATTCAATATCAATTCAATGAAACCGAAAATGATTTGTTACATTGTAAAATATGCAGTGTCGATGTTGCTTTCAATTCAGATGCAAAAACGCACATTAACGATGAATCACATGCAAAATATTACGATTCGGTTATGAAAGCAAATAAAATAAGCAGGAATGACGATAAAAAAATGTATTTATGTGAAGTTTGCTTAGTAGATGTTAAGTATTTCGATGAAATTACACACATTTTAAGTCGAAAACATTTAGATAATGTCGTTAAAAATCCAAAGATTGATCCTAACTGTGACGGTGATGTATTAACATTTGAATTTGCAATGTCCATTAAAACAAGGCCTAAAAGAACGAGGCGTAATAGAAAACAAAAAATCGTTTCTGGTTCAGAATCACCCGTAATTCAAACAATCGAAAATGTTAGTTTGACATCTGATGTCGATAATGCCACTTTGACATCTGATGTCGATATTGCCAGATTGACATCTGATGTTAAAAATGACAGTTTGACATCTGATGTCGATAATGCCACTTTGACATCTGATGTTAAAAATGACAGTTTGACATCTGATGTGGAAATTGCCACTTTGACATCTGATGTTAAGAATGTCAGTTTGACATCTGATGTCGATAATGCCACTTTGACATCTGATGTTAAAAATGTTAGTTTGACATCTGATGTCGAAAATGCCAGATTGACATCTGATGTCGATAATGCCAGATTGACATCTGATGTCGATAATGCCACTTTGACATCTGATGTTAAAAATGTCAGTTTGACATCTGATGTCGAAAATGCCAGTTCGACATCTGACGTCGAAAATGCCAGATTGACATCTGATGTCGAAAATGCCAGTTCGACATCTAATGCCAAAAATGTCAGTTTGCCAATAAACGTATACTATCAATTTAAAAAAGTGGCAGATAACGATTGGGTTTGTTATTTTTGTGAAATTAAAGTTGAGAAAGAGAAAATGAAGGCGCATATTGAAAATAATTCACGGCATGCATTTTTTTTCGATAATAGCATGCATTTTAACGGTATAATTAAAAGTGGAGAATTTTATTACTGCGTAATATGTAAACGTAGTATGTCTTGGTTTAACGAAATACCCCATGTTTTCGGTAAATCGCATCAAAGTAAAAAAGAAGGTGTACCTATAGAGGAAATTAGTAAGCTAAAAGACTCTTTGACTCATAAACACGTTATGTCGTTGAAAAATGGACGCAGACATGTTATAGTAGGCACACTTTTTTAGTTTTTTATTAGTTGTAAGAAAATAATGTTTAAATTTAGAATAATGTGTGAAGTTTGATTGTAAATTAGCGCGAGTGTATAATATGTTGACATGCAGGCCGCGCAGGGCAGAGCAGAGCAGATTTTGTCTAGCATGGAACGTCGCGAGAGAGCAGGACAGACACATGTCTGAAACGTCGCAAGAGAGAGTAGGACAGACACATGTCTGGAACGTCGCGAGAGAGAGTAGGACAGACACATGTCTGGAAAGTCGCAAGAGAGAGTAGGACAGACACATGTCTGGAACGTCGCGAGAGAGAGTAGGACAGACACATGTCTGGAAAGTCGCGAGAGAGAGCAGGACAGACACGTGTCTGCGTCGCACGTGCCTGCTCTGCCCTGCGCGCCCTGCGTCACCTGCGTGTCACCATACGCGAAACCTAAATGTGTCATTGTTTTTAGTAACTATTTATTGTCCAAAGTTTTTATGAATTAAATGAAGTTTTAATAATTTTTTTGTTTTATTGAGTCGGTCCAGGTGATACATTTTAGATATATTATAGAAAATCAAAATCTAATTTCCGAATAATAGTATAAGTTGGTAGCCGACTGCAGGCAGCAGCAGACCACACGTCGCCTAACGTCATCATGACACTTCGCCGTCTGTTGCTCGGCGACGTGACACTAGCTTCATGTCGCCCACTACGAATGTAATTTCATAGAAATACATACAAACCAGTAGTGGCGCGGCGAACGTAAGGCTGCTGCTGTCTGCAGTCGCCTACCAACTTACACCTTAAGTAGTTGAACAAAAAATGTGATTACAGCGACGATACCACCAGATAAGTCTGTGGCACTAATTCTAATTCAACAATTTTGTGGTCATGTTACATAGTTATTTCAATTAATATCTAGATGTGCAGAAAATGAAAATGACAATATAACATTTAGAAACAATTCCACCAAGAACAATATGTCGATATCAGACGATGACATAAGCTTCTTAGGAAACACATGCCAACCAGATTCAATGCATGAAAATGAAAACAACAGTAAAGATTATTCAGAAACACCATTACATATGATCACTTTCAACCAGTTAGAGAAGCTACTCGATAAAAAACTAGAAATGACGAAGCTATCCCTAATCTCCGATATTAAATCTACAATAATGCTTGAAATGAATACTGTCTTAAATAACCTGAAAATAGAAATGAAACAAGAAACAAATGCTCTTTCACACGAACAAGAAACAATGAATAAAGTTAATTTAAAAAAATAAGAAACCGACTTCAGCACTAAAAAGTAAGAAAATAATTTAAAATAAACGATATTATTAATACATATTTACAATTTATAATTAGTAACTTTTGGAGTCAGTGCCAGCCCAGGATAGTTTTTTTCTTATAAGATAGCACGAGACGCGCCTACAACATTAATGAAGGCTTTGGCTGTCACCGACTTCAAAAGTAACTAATTATAAATTGTAAATATGTATTAATAATATCGTTTATTTTAAATTATTTTCTTACTTTTTAGTGCTGAAGTCGGTTTCTTATTTTTTTAAATTAACTTTATTTTAAATTTTTTAGTGGGAAGCAAGTCTCCCTCTACAAAAGACGCCTAAATTTTCCTCCAGAATAGCTTTTGACTCGTGGATCACTTGAATCCTTTTTTGTGGGAGGAAGACTTTACGTCTTTCCTCTGTCCAGGGGAACGACGGGGTATGTCGGACTCCGCGCCGCAAAGATAGAGCGGCGACGCGCTTACCGACTAAAACCCCTTGGTGTGCCACCGCTGTGCTTATGGCCGAAACCGGAAGAAGCGCGGCTGCACGCTACTACGATCCCGGACGCGCCTCTACCCTGTTAAGGGTTTCTCCTCCGAGCTCTAGCTCTAGGTGACAGATGTTGAGTTACCCCCTTCCGAAAGTACCGCGCGCCACCTCGAGGCCTATATGGCGGCAGTGGAGCTCCCCCCGGGGATTACTGCCGCAGGTCGGGCGTATGGCGGTTGCAGGACAAAGTGGTAGTCCCGCTTCCGTCTGCCCAACTTTCTGCTGCGGATGGTATTAGTGGAGAGGGCTTCGCGCTCAATCCAAGACCTCTCCTGGCTCACCATAGCAGAGACTACATTTGGCAAGGAGAGGTCGTTTCCCAAGATTGCCGCGAGAGTTGCGAGGGCAATAGCTTCTTGCAGGGATTTTTTCGCTGCTCTATAAGTGTCGAGCAGTTCAACCTCAACGGGTACCGCTTGAATCCTGTCCCATGAGCTGATGTTACTCATGATTCATAATCTAACACAACCCTGCATTTTATTAAGTCCTTCTTTTTAACTTCATCATCCCAATTAAACCATCATTTTATTATAAAACTTCTTTATAACCACAAAGGTATAAGAACTTTTTAGAAAATTAACCAAAGTCAAAATAAAAACGGAAATAGAGGATGACGTTTATACTGTCTATTTATTAATTAAAATAATATATACAATCTAATCTGGTGCAGTGTTTGTTTGTAATATCTAAATATTTTTTTTACGAAAAGTTTTATGAAAACGCTCTGAAGATATATGTGTAATAGGTACCTATAATAGTATAAAAAAACATTTAAAAAAAAGTTGTAGGTTCGGGTTTATTTCAGTGTGTGTTAACGAATTAAAATCAGGACATTTTTATATCTAAAACCCATGAATTGTGAACAGCATTTGATTTAAATACGAAAGAATACAGCCAAAAAATTTTCATCCAGAAATTCATATGGTATCAAGAATATCGCGAGCAAAACCACGGGTCACAGGTAGTTTTACTTTTAATAATGTCAATCGACACCCCAGCCTACATTGTTGCGGGTTTTTCCTCGATTTTTCCTGGATCCCATCATCAGATCCTGATTTCCTTGACATGGGACCACTTCGCGAATATCCGCTTTCTAATGAAACAAGAATTTTAAAATGCTCCATTCATGATTACAAAGAAATCGCGTAACAAACACACAAAAAAAAAATAAAAAAAAACATACGCGTCGAATAGAGAACCTCCTCCTGTTTTTTTGGAAGTCGGTTAAAAATGATATATCTTCCATCAACAAAAATATTCAAAAACTGGAAGCTGAAAATATTAAGCTACGTTCAGAAATTTATATAATATCACAAAAGTTACAAAATGAAAAGGAATTAAACAGTCAAATATTGAACGAAAACAAAAAAGAAAATATAATAACTACAGAAAACGACAAAAGAATTGTAATATACGGATTAAATGAGTATCGTGGAGAAAATGATCAAGACCTGTACCATCGGATTATAAATGCTTTCCATGATATTATGAATATAGACTTACGTGGTCAAATAGAAGATATTAAAAGAATGGGAAGAAAAGGATTGCGAAGACCAATAGAAATAGAATTGTTAACAAAACAAATTACAAGATATATTATACACAATAGCCATCTCTTCAAGAATTCCGGCCTTTCTGTATCAAAATATCTAGATGAAAAGTCACTGGAACAACGGAAACATTTAATAAGTATTCTAATAGAAGCTCGACAAAACGGCTCTCGTGCAAAAATAATAAATAACAAACTCATAATTGATGGTAAAGAATATAGAGAAAATAGAAGGTCGACAATGACATCTACTCAACAACCAACAAATGAAACAATACTACCATCACAGGTTGTGCAATTAAGTTCAAACACACCTACACCTGTCATCCAAAATAACTCACAAACATCTTCAAAAAACTCAATAGGAAAAGGAAATAATTTTCGTCGCTAACTTCAACATCCTCTATCAAAATATTCAAAGCATCAACAATAAACGTCATTTAATAGAATCAATAAAAGATAAAAAAAATAAATTTCAAGCGCTATGTCTATCTGAAACCTGGATTACAGAATCAAAAAGAGACCTCTTGCAAATTGATGGATATAAACTCGCAGCATCATACTGTCGATCGAAATTTAATGGTGGCGGAGTATGTATAATGCTACAAGAAAATATAGACTGTGTAGAACGTAAGGATATCGAAAATATGTCTATCGAATACATATTTGAAATTTGTGCCATAGAATTAACTAAACTAAATGTAGTCTTATTAGTTTTATACTGGCCAAACAGAAATAGAATGCCGGATTTATTTTTCAGCTCATTATCTATACTTTTAGAATTTCTGAACACCAAAGATAATAAGAAAAATATTATATTAGGCGGTGATTTTAACATAAATATATTAGAACAAACTTCATCAAACTTAAATCTTACAGAACTCATGAGTACTTACAACTTTCACCAGCATATCAAAGAACCCACCAGAATATCAAAAACTACCCAGTCATGTCTGGACCTAATATTTACTAATTTTAAAATAAATGATTTTATAACATCTGTTAAAGATTATGGTTTATCCGATCATAAAGGAATAATAGTAACATTGCCTAGTTTTAAAAGTATGGAAAGAAATATTTGGTACACGTATAAAAGAGTGTTTAATGAAAAAAATATTCAAAACTTTAAAACTGAGTTAACGAAAATTCATTGGGATGAAAAGTTAATATCAAACAATGTAAACGATAATTATAATATATTTCATGAAACATTATTTACAATTCTTCAAAAACATATACCTATAATTAAAATTAAAATAAAAAACAAAACAAATACATGGCTGACACAAGGTTTAAAAATATCTTGTAAAAATAAACGTTTATTAAAAATATTTATAACTAAAAATAATCATCCTATCCTAAAACAATATTATAAAACATATGAAAAACTTCTAAAAAGAACTGTCGTTAAAGCAAAAAAGGCACAATTCATAAAACGCGTAAATAATTCTAACAATGTACTTAAAACCACTTGGCAAATAGTAAAAGAGCGGACAAATAAAATTACCTCTAATAATAGAAAAAATATAAAATTACATATAAATAACATATTATCAGAAGACCCAGTTAAAATAGCAAATAGTTTTAACGAGTACTATACATCAGTAGGATCAACTAATTTAAACACTTCTTTTCCTATTGGTCGGCCAGTTATAACACCGACTGAGAACTCTATGTACTTAACACCGGTTGACACAAAAGAAATTTTAATTATAATTAAAAACTTAAAAAATAAAAAAAGTGTTGGATACGACGAATGAATTATCCTCACCGCTATCATTCCTTATCAATCAATCTTTACTAGTGCCATTGTTCCGGATTTATTAAAAATTTCAATTATAAAACCTCTCTATAAAAAAGGGGACCATTATAACAAAAATAATTACCGACCGATTGCATTATTGCCAACTATCTCAAAAATACTTGAAACAGCTATGTCTAAGCGTTTATATTCCTATTGTGAAAAATATAAATTATTTAGCGACAGTCAAAATGGATTTAGGAAACACAAGTCAACATCCCTAGCGGTCTACAAATTTATACATGAAACATTAAATATAATTAGTAAAAGAAAAAGGGCGATAGGATTATTACTAGATTTAAGCAAGGCGTATGACAGAGTTAGGTACGATATATTACTGTCTAAACTACAAGGACTTGGAATAAGAGGAACAGTTAACAAATGGTTTGCTTCATATCTAGAAAATAGGGTACAGTACGTTGAAATAGATCATCATGATAACATCACCGGAAATATAAGTAAAATAAGATCAGGAAAAGCGAATATGTCTATGTCCATACCACAAGGAAGTGTTCTTGGTTGTGTATTATTTTGATATACATAAACGACCTTCCAAAAACAGTTAACTCCCCTTGTACTCTATTTGCTGACGATATCTCTGTTATTGTTTCTTGTGAAAACGATTCGGACATAAATAATCAATTGAATATAATTCTATCTAATATAAAATCATGGTTAGATGATCATAATTTAGAAATAAACTTTAATAAAACCAAATTAATGGAATTCAGACCTTACCAAAGACATCCTCTAAAAATAAATTATTCATTTGATAATACTCAATTAGAATGCGTTGATACCTATCCACTTCTAGGATTGAGTATTGACAACAATTTAAACTGGAAAACCCATATTAACAAAATCGCTTCAAAACTATCAAAATTCACTTATGCACTAAACGAATTAAAAAAATCTACGGATACCAAAACTGCCATGAAAACATATTATGCACACGCATGGCTGCAGTACGGAATCCTGCTGTGGGGAAATAGTTGTAATGCTTCAAAATTATTCATTTTACAAAAACGATGCATTAGAATACTTGCGAATATAGTAAACACAGACAGTTGCAGACCATATTTTATTAAATTTTGTATTCTTCCCCTACCGGCGCACTGTGTTTCGTTTCTAACATGCTAGCTAGACAAAAGTCACTGTTGAATTTACCGGATTCTTATATCTGAGCCCCTAGCCAACAATCCCACTGCCCCATTTCCAAGAATTGTTTTGCACTAATGTCAATTACTGATAAGGTAATTAGGGCAGGTATAAAAAGAAAGGGTGAGTTAATTATTTATTACTTGCATTTTTGCGCTTCCCGAAGTAACATTATATGTCAGTGATATTACGTTTATTGAAAAATATTAGTGATGGATCTTCAAGTTAAAGGTATGTACTTTTAAATTATAATTAGTATTATGGATATACTTAACCTTAGATTTTTTAAATACTTCAAGTTTGAAGAATGTTGTATTTTTTCGACACTTTTCTGTATTCATCGATCCCGAAAGTACTTGTCCCCACTTGTCCCCAGGCTATAAATTATTTAAGTGATAGCCATATTCATTAGCTTTCAAATAATAGTCATATTAGCCTGCACACTCGTCTACAACTTTGTTTTTTTGTCTGTTTTTTCAGAATACGAATTTTCAATTTCAAAAACGGAGTTTTTTGATGAGTGTCTGAATCATCCCAAAGAGAATCGCAATAGTAGACTTTACGATTTCCTGTCGATGAAAACCGATTTTTCTGGTATTACGGAGGAATCTGCGAGGGAAATTAAAAAGAAAATTGCCAGATTAACAAGCAAGATAGCAGAAAAATGGGCAAATTCTGGATGGAACCGCGACCGCTTCCTGACTAAGCACTCTGAGTGGTTGGCCGGGTATTTTACGTTTCAAGTAATCGTCCACCACTCAGCGCCATCTACATCGAAAAGCGCTTCGACTCCTGGACGTCCAACAAAGAATTTCGACGACCTGAGTGACAAGTCTAAAAGAAGGCGACTAGACGATCTACTTCAAACGCGGGACACAAATCAATTGACGATGGCTGCTGAAATTTCAGCGCGATTATCTGGTAACAGAAGTCTAGCTACCGTCATTAAAGAAGCGAGCAACAGTCCCGAAAAGTGCCAACTCATGAAAAAAAGTGTGGGTGTAAGTGACAGTGCACAAAGGTGTTTGTCAAAAGAGGAGGCTTTGGCGTATTATGTAGATGCTAAAGCTACAAGCCACTCTTACAAACAAACTAGAAAATGGAGCATCAAGGCAGGACATCAGGTGTTTCCATCATTTTATAGTGTTAGGCAAGCCAAGCATGATTGTTATCCTTCGGAGGAACAGATTTTTGTTAATGAAACGCGTGCAGAAATTAAAGTTCAAGCCGTTTTAAACAAAACGGTCGAACGTATCATTACTACACAGCAAGAAGTTTTCAAATCTTTGCCTCCTGGCTCAGAATTCTCCCTTATAAGCAAATGGGGGTGCGATGGGAGTTCCGGTCATAGCACTTATAAACAAAAGTTCACAAACAGTGAAGATACAGACGAGTTTTTGTTTGTTTTCTCATTTTTACCTTTTTTTTTTTTTTTTCTTTTTTTTTTTTTCTTTTTTTTTTAGGTGTTTTGTGTTAAAACAGCAATAAAACTTAATAAATAAACCATAAGAAGCAAAAAACACTAATAAATATTTTTGTCTAGCTAGCTTGTTCTGATGAAATCACTGTGCGGCGCTTTATATACTTGAAATTTGTAATTTTGTGAAAAATAATATAGATATGTTTCCAACTTACACCCGCCCTGAAAATCTTCGACCACGAAGTAGACTAATGTTTCCCCCCTCCAAACTTCAACTATATCATTCTGGTCCATTTGCCATGTCCGTCAAAATTTATAATAAGTTACCTTTAAGCCTTCGTAATGAAACAAACCAAAATAAATTTAAGAATAACTTAAAAACATTATTGTTAAAAAAATGCTACTATTCTATTTCTGATTTCATGAATGATGATGTATAAAACTAATAAGTACTAAATATATTTTTTAAGTGAATACATATTAAGATTTATGTTCCTATTGAAAATATTTATAAAAAAATAAAATATAAAGTATTAATAGATGTAATATTAAATATAATTTGTATTGTTTATATGTTTAAATATTTATGTGTCAAATTTATTAATTCCATTGTTAATGCTATTTAGTCCTTTAAGGTAGTTAAGGAGTCTAATATTGTTTTAATTTAAATTTGCTCAATGTTAAGATTTTATTAATTTACTCACTTACTTACTCATATTTCTTTTTTTTTTTTTTTTAACTTGTCACTATTTTATTTTTAAGAAATTCCTTTCTACACGAGTCTATGCTCGGTTAATCAGAGTACCCGCCCTGAGACCCTCAAGGAAGAGGTAACTCTGTTTCCCCATGAAGTGCGTTTGCTCCCCCCCGTGTTGTAAAAACTGTATCCCCAAGAACTTTACTTATGATAGTGACTGTGTGAATGGCTGCTTGTTTTTGGATGGTGTGAATGTTTATGTGTGAGTCTAATTTGTCGCAATATCTGTGTAGGCTTTTGGCTATTACTCCCGTGGCTCCAACTACAATAGGTACGACTTCAGTAGGTGTTTTCCAAAGCCGGGTGATTTCAACCTTCAGTGCGTGGTATTTGCTTAGTTTTTCTATTTCTTTTGCTCCAATATTGTAGTCTGAGGGAACTGTTATGTCTATTAGATATGTTTTATTCTGTAGTTTATTAATATATATAATGTCTGGTCTATTGTGAACTATTGTAACATCTGTTTGTACCGGTATTTCCCACATGATTTTAGCTGTATCGTTTTCTATTACTTTTGGTTGTGTTAAATGCTCCTTCCACCAAAGAGATGCGACTTCAAAATTGTGTTTTTTAGCTAATGTCCAGTAAATGTATTGTACTATGTTGTTATGTCTTCTAGTGTAATAGTTGCCTGCTAGTTTCTCACATCCTGATATTATATGTTGCGCCGTTTCATCTTTGTTTGAACATAACCTGCATCTACCGTCTACTGCTCTCTTAAGGATGTCCCTTTCATGCTGTCTCGTAACTACTGCCTGATCTTGTATTGCATATATTGATGATTCTAATCCTGGTGTTACTGGCTGTTTTTTAATCCATTTAAATGAGTATGCTGTGTCTATATTCTCCTGTTCAATTACTTTTCTACGAAATTGACCGTGAAGCGGCTTAGTTTTCCATTTATCTATTTTGGTTTTTAGAACTGCTTTATGTATTTCCAAGTCTGTATAGTTTTCATTACCTCCTAACCCTATTTCTTCTAAATTTGTTTGTGAATCTTTGCTTATAGAATATTTATCTCTTATGTTAATTGTAATTGTTTTTTAATATGTCATTATTATTTTACTTGTGTATTGCTGTGCCCTTGCAGGGTTCATGTTTTTAATACTTCCCTGGTATTTATAAGATCTGCCTATACCCAAAAACATGTACGCAATAAATGAATAAATAAATAAAATAACTTGTGATACTAAAAAAAATAATAGTTATTTAAATATACACCCATATTTTGAAAATATGGGACTTATTAAAATCAGAATATCTGTAGCAGTAACTGAATCCATATATCCAATAAAAATATCAAAAATGATAGTCGATTACTTATCTTTAAAAAATACCAAATAAATGTCGTATTACCAGACGGCACACTAGCTATCAAGTATTCTGTGACGGCTCGGGTCGATGACCGCGCTCAGCTGTGTATCGCAGCGTTCAGTGTAGAATAACAATAAAATTCGGCGGGATTTTGAAAATCTTTGACTTATCATAACTTTTTAAATAAAAGCAAAAGAAAAAAACTAACTTCACTATTATATTGTCACCCGTCGTTTACATTAGCTGTGAGATAAGGTATCGCAATTTCAAAATAAGGGTGTATATATTTTATACAACGTTTTTCAACACATTTGCGAAGAAATTTTCATTTTTCGCTAATAAATAAACAGTTTTTCTATTCGCGCGCATCCAACACAACAATGGTGATCGGCCATTGATTAAAAGAATATACTTATTAAAAAAAAACGAATGAATGAATGAATGGAATCGACCATAGACCTACCAAAAGTATGGCAACATAGTTGAAGTTTGTTTTTAAAATGTATGGACACGATTTTTTTTGGTATCGAATCTTTTTTAAAACTAAACAATTTAAAAAAAAAATCTATAACTCACTAGTGAATCAAGCGTGTCATTATTAATAATGACACGTTTTATTCGCTAGTGAGTTATAGATTGTTTTTTTAAATTGCTTTCATTTTAAAAAAGTTTCGACACCAAAAAATTGTGTCCATACATTTTAAAAACAAACTTCAATTAGGTATGTTTCCTTACTTTTGGTAGGTTAGGTTAGGTTAGGCTATGGTCGATTCCATGCATTCATTCATACGTTTTTTTTAGTAAGTATATTCTTTTAGTCTTTGGCCGATCATCATTGTTGTGATGGATGCGCGCGAATAGAAAACTGTTTATTTATTAGCGAAAAATTATAATTACTTCGCAAATGTGTTGAAAAACGTTGTATGGTACACGCGTGTATTGATGATTATCTATTATAGGCTATGCTAGGTATATATATATTATAGGCTATCTTCATACCCTCGCCTGACGGCTCGGGCCTCAATAGCGCCTCGGAAGTAGTCACCAACTTACCTCGCTTGTACCATAAATAACTATTTTCAACAAAAATAAAAAAGTTTTTAAAAACCGCGCGCACAAGCCAGTGTTTTTAAAAATCTAGCGAGCCCCCACAATGCAGACAAAGTTTTGCTTTTGCCACCTATAGACTTTTCTGTTCCGGTGACAGCGTAGCTGTAATCGCATCTTTTGTTTGTCAGATGATTGATTAATATATTCAAATGACATTGGAGTGAAAATTACAATAGGAGCTTCCAATTTTGGCCGCCGGCACAGAAAAGATTGTGACTCAATAAGTGCCACAAGCACGCACGCTGTGACAATGTTTTTTTTAAATTCGAATTTATTTTTCTATTTTTTAAGTTCGATTTTTTTTATCTATTTTAATAAGCTTTCAATAAAACAGCCGCGCAGTTTCTTATTTGTTACTGATGAAAACTTTTTTTTCATAAAATATTTGTATTTGTCATTTTTAATAAGACTAAAAAAAACAAATTCAATAAAAGTAACTTTGTATGTTTATTGAAAAAATATTTTTTTTATTGAAATGGAAGTTATAAAAATAATATAGTTTTTCTATTACTTTCATAAAAAAAGTAATAAAAAGTTTAAAATTTTTTTTATGTTATAAAAAATAGTTTTTTTTCTATTTATTTCGACGTTTTTTTTAATATTTATGTTCGATAATAATAATTTAAATAAAATAATAATAATGATTACAACCCTAGTCATAATATTAGAAGCTACTATAGACAATAATATGGAGTTGAAAAAAAAATTCAAAAGACTATTTTTAAAAAAATATTTGGACTATAGAATAAGTCGCAGAAATATTAAAAAAACTTTAGACATTAAAAAAATAATAAAAAATTGGACAGACACTAAAGTATTTGAAGATATTACTAGAACCATGGTGAAAATTAACGAAATTAAAAAGAAAACCGGAAAAAATGAAGCTGAAAATAAAAATGAAATAAGAAATGAAAAACAAAATATAATTAGAACCGTCGCTAAAAGTGAACCAAAAAATGTTGAAACAATAGAATTAATATTTGAATTTGAAAAATAAATTGATTTGTTTGATCATTTACGTATTATTATTGAGTCTCAATCTTTTCTGTGCCGACGGCCAAAATTGGAAGCTATTGTTCTCATTTTGATTCTAATGTCATAATTTTATTAATCTGACAACCAAAAGATGCGATTACAGCGACGCCTGTCACCGGCCAATACTTGGTTTATGGTCTCGCGTTTTGGCAGCGCGCGCGTTTGGAGATGTATGGTGAAGGTATGGTGGTAGTAGTTGCGTTTCTGTGTCATGCGACAGAAGCGCCGCACGGTGGGCTGAAAATCGACCGACAAAGAAATTTTAATTTTCTATGGAAGCCCATGACAGCGGATTTCAGCTCACCGTGCGCTGCCCAGCGGCGCGTCTAGCAGCGCGATGATAAAACCATGAAGTTGTAGGTAAAAAATGGAGCCCAAACTTGGAACAACAGCTTGAGAATACCTACGTCTCAGTGGGCAGATCTCTCTTTTTAGTCAGACACTTTCTAGAGGTTACCTTAGTTAGAAAGAGAGAACCTGCCCACAGAGACGCGATAGTGATACATATAGGTATGCTTTAAGTAGGTATTCGAAGTGTGGACTCCATGTTTTACCTACAACTTTCATGGATAAAACCAGCCTAAAACCTTGGTGTCTTTGTGGTATTGCCATGTTTGAATTTGCAACCACCAACATGCTATATACATGTGACTACGTATTATTTTTTTACAAATTACGCCAGCGGAACTAATATATAAAACTTAATATTAACTTAATATTATAAAGCTGCAAGATTAAGTAAGGACTTATAGGTACTGATCCAATTTCAAAAATTCTTTCAGTGTTATACAACCTATTTATCGAGGAAGACTATAGGCTATATTTTATCTTCGTATTCCCACGGGAACGGGAACTACGCAGGTGAAACTAGTTACGTATAAGAAAATATTTCGTTATTTACGACATTTCATTAAAATAAATAAAACAATACAATACAAACAACATATTTAATCACAATTCTCTACGTATCATCATTTCCTACTTCTTTCCCATCCTGACCATCATTTTCATCGTCTATTCTTTTCTCACTCGCTCTATCATCCTCTTTGGCTCCCGATATCTTCGCTACATCAACTATAGGTGGCACTTCTCCTTTGGCTAATGATTCGCCACCGTAATCGTCTTCAAGACCAAAGGAGACTCCCCCTTCAATAATACCGTCATCTAGTATGACTCTAACGTCATCATTGTCAAATTTCGAGTCTGTGTCTTCGTTTGAGAACTTGCATTTTGGATCTGAAAGGAAAATGGGGTTTTAGATAGATAGAGAGATAGATTCTTTAGTTTTTAGTTAATGATTTTCATAATAATCACTAGCTGCGCCCCGCGGTTTCACACGCGTAGTTCCCGTTCCCGTAGGAATTTCGGGATGAAAAATAGATGTTGGCCGATTCTCAGACCTACTGAATATGCTTACAAAATTTCATGAGAATCGGTCAAGCCGTTTCGGAGGAGTATGGCAACGAAAACTGTGACACGAGAATTTTATATATTAGAATTCACTACATCGTCTCATTAAAGTAACACCCTTGACTAGGTTCGTAACTTGTATCTAGGGTATCAGAAACTACGCACACTCATTCACACACACACCCAGACCGAGATAAACATTTGTTTCACATAAATATTCCCCCGCACGGGAATCGAACCCGCAACCTTACGGCATGATCACCATGACGGACTGCCATCCGTAAGGTTTCTATTCCCATGCGGCGAATATTTGTGTGAACCACAAATGTTTGTCTCGGTCTGGGTGTGTGTGAATGAGTGTATGCGTAGTTTCTGATACAAGTTACGAACTTAGTTAGGAGTCAGTTACTGTAATGAGATGATGTAGTGAATGATTATGTTATGTTATACTTAGGGCCTATCTCTCGACCTTCAAGTAACGTTACTCACCAAGTAAAGTTAAAGTTAGTCCCTTTCTTACTTTATGTCAAGTGACAAAGACAAAACATGTGAGTAGCTACTTAACATAACATACATAATCATTTCCTCCATCATCTCATAGTAACTGACCCCTAACTAAGTTCAAAACTTGTATCTTACAGAATTACAATTAATCTTTGAACGTTACTTGAAGATGGTGAATTAGGCCCTTAATCTAATATCTGGTTCAACTGGGAACTCCTTTCTCACCTTGTCCAAGTCTCCTTTTCTCGCGACACTGTATGAATCTGAATACTTTATCGTCATCATTAGGCTCTACAAGTTTCCCGTCGTTTGGCACCGGGATTTCCCGTGACAGATACGGTGCTGACATCACACAGGGATATCTTGATACTAGTTCTAATTCTGTAATATGACAAGAATAATTAAAAACAAGCTTCTTTTTAGCTTTTATTGCATTGTCATGGGACTTACATAAGTATACCAAACAGCTCAATCGGATAACCAGAAGTGGTCGAAAAATGTCTTGCAAGATTTGATTACAGACAACGGGACAGGTGAAACTAAATAAAAGCTTGAAGAGACAAATAAAACCTGCTACTGCTAAACACTATAATGATGGGTAATATTAAAAAAAGAAAATAAAAGAAGAAAAGAAAGTTTTATTATTTTATATTATTATTTTATAGTATTTTTCAGTGCGTCGCGAGACGCCGTCGGTCGCGGGCGTATCGCACTCATCCTCCTGATGATGGCCACCAGACGTGGCTGAAACTAGTCGAGGGATTCGACTTAAATAAGTACGTAATAACATCCCGTTGTTTCACATACTTATAAAGAAAAGAAAGGTTGGAAGAAGGAAAATGTCCTGGCTACAACATTCGAGAGTGGACTGGCATTTGTTTAGGCTAGTTCTGGACAAGGAAAGGTTCCAGAAACTGACTGCTGACCTTCAGTAGTGGAGAGGCAATAGGTACTAGAAGAAGATTTGAGTAAGTTTATTTATCACTCGAGCGCGCGACACAGAAACGCAACAACTACCACCATACATACAACCACGGCGCTGCCGAAACGCGTGACAATAAGATCAGCTACAGGTATATTCAGACTTGGTCTGTTCAGACATAAGCGGTATTTGCTACCGCTTGCGTAGAACCAAAGGTAAGTAAATACCTGTGCAAAGCCCGCGCGGTATGTACCCACAGCTACCCATGGCTGTGGGTACATACCGTACATGCCGTAGCTAGGGGGTGGCATTGTGGGGCCAATGCCCTACCTTGAAATCCCAATGTCCTACCTCACTCTCAATCAGACGTGGATCTGTAATACATCCAAATCTTGGAGGAAGTTCAACCGTCTTGTGCTTCGTCATTGAGGATTTAATAGTTCTTATTTTTTTTTTCTCTCGACTTTCGACTCTAGCTACAGCCCTGCCCACAGCAGTTGCGAATGACGTTAGAATAGGCCTTTAATCGGTAGCTTTTGTTTCTTTTTCACTGTCTTACCATGCTTACTCATAGAATAAGGATCACGACCAGAGACCAGAGAGAATCCTGGTCGTGATCCTTATTCTATGATCACGACCAAGATTCTCTCATATAGTAGACTAGCTTTTGCCAGCGACTTCATCCGCGTGGAATAATGACTTCCGGCAAAATTTGGGTTTTCTCCCTTTTCTCCGCCTAGGGGGGGAATTTCCAAAAACCCTCTCTTAGTGGTAGCCTACTCCCCCTGACAAACACACGTACCAAATTTCAGCTCTCTACGACCAGTAGTTTCGGCTGTGCGTTGTCTGTCAGTCAGTACATCACTCAGCAACGGAAGAGTTTTATATCCTACTAATATTATAAAGGCGAAAGTTTGTATGTATGGATGTTTGTTACTCTTTCACGCAAAAACTACTGAATGGATTTTAATGAAACTTTACAATAATCTTGCTTATACATCAGAATAACACATAGGATACTTTTTATCCCAAAATTCCCACGGGAACGGGAACTACGCGGGTGAAGCCGCGGGGCGCTGCTAGTTATATTATATAGATATGTATAACATATAGATCAATGGTCTCACCTTCTTTCCTAAAGTGACAGTACGTCATCCTCATGTGACAGACGCTGAGGAACGTCTTATAGACTCCGTGTTGACATTTGGCGCAGACCATCACTCCGCGAGCTGGGCACGACTTTGGGCAATTAACGTCTGGTATCACTGTGAAGAGGGAATTATTGAGTTGGTTTAGCCATTTTAAAAGTGCCATTTTTTTCTGTTCCGGTGGCTAAAATTGGAAGCTACGTATAGCCACCAAGTTTTCTGTACCGGTGCCAGCGTCGCTGTAATCGCATCTTTTGGTTGTTAGATGATTGTCAGTGTAATCAAAATGTATACAAATGACATTATAGTCAACATGACAATAGGGGCTTCCAATTTTGGCCACCGGCACAGGAAACTTGGTGACTCTACAATTACATTTCTATTCTATACATTTTCATTACACTGACATTCATCTGACAACGAAAAGATGCGATTACAGCGACGCTGTCACCGGAACAGATAAGATTGTGGCACATCATTCTGCGACATTTATACTTGTACTAGCAGCGCCCCGCGGTTTCACCCGCGTAGTTCCCGTTCCCGTGGGAATTTCGGGATAAAAAGTATCCTATGTTCTTTCCCGGACCATAAGCTACCATCCCCCTGTACCAAATTTCAAGTCAATCGGTTCAGTAGTTTAGCCGTGAAAAGGTAACAGACAGACTGACAGACAGAGTTACTTTCGCATTTATAATATTAGTTAGGAAGTTAGGATTAGGATAAATGTCGCAGAATGGCGGATTTTCCAATAGACAGAGTAGGCTGAGGCTGAAGCCTTAAAGGGTGACTGGCTTGGCCAGGGCGGCGAAATCTGCCGCCTCTGTTCTTCCCCCCCAAATTTCTGAAAAGGTAGTATAATATAAGATAAAAACATACCTTCGGCTTCTTTTGGCTCCTCTGAAAATATGTTTATAATAAAATTTTATTAACAGAAACAAATTGTTGAAATAGAATAACAAGGGTACCAACGGCACTATGCGGCTAGCCGAACTATGATATTACTAATTTAAGTATGTGGATGCGGTCACCCGGACGGCTAACCGCATACTACGTAGGTCCTTTTCATACTGGAGAAAGACATCGCTGTCTACCACCGGGAATCGATGGGAAGATCCCGGTGTTTATGTAGGGCTCTCCCCGCCAAAAGGGCGAGGCATATCCACTAAAACCCCAGCGACTTCCGACCGCGGTACACATTGGGATCCCGCGGGTTTTCTACCACAGCACCACAATATATCCCTAACGGTTAAGGGCTCCCACACAAAACTGGGAATTCGCATCGCATCGCAAATATTTGCGAACTCGCACTTAGAACCTTGAGCCCTAAGGGTAGTTCAAACATTTATATGACAAAACGTTTGCCAGGTGAGATAATCATACTTAACGAATAGTGTGGTATTACTTACCTTCATCCTCATCATCACCTTCCGCTGAAATTAAGAATTATGCCGATATTCAGTGAGAGTGTGACTTCCCCGGTAAAAGTCAATCCGTGTTCGAACTGGGATAATCTATACTATATTATCTATACAAATATTATAAAGAAGTAAAGTTTGTGTGTTCGTTAAATTGTAAGGGGTAATCTCGAGATCTACTAAACCGATTTCAAAAAAATCTTTCACTCATGGAAAGCTAATTTATCAGTGCGTGACATAGGCTATATTTTATCCCTGTCTTCACACGGGAACGGGAACTATATAGAGCCACAATCTTTACTGTTCCGGTGGTCAAAATTGTAAGCTCCTATTGTCAACCAAAAGATGCGATTACAGCGGCGCTGGCACCGGCAAGAGTCAAAATTCTAGTAGTAGGTTTCATTTTGCGGTGACCAAAATTGGAAGCTACCACGAACGTAAAGAGAATCTCGCAAAACATATTCAAGGGAAGCTACAGAAAAGATTGTGTCACTATATGTACATGCTATTCCAAGATTGTCTGGGTCCCACAAGGCTGTGTACTATCACCCGCATTATTTCTGCTTTATATTAATGATATATCAAAACTGTGTTCCAGTTGGAGGCATTGTACTCTTATACTCAGTTAAATTACTGGGCACCCGAGACTCACCAACAATGTCTCGGTGTAATGAGCGCAGTACAATGTTGTACACTGTGTCTATGATAGGTAAGCGAGTTTCTTAGTAAGCCATGATAAGCCATCCAACTTTGCCAATGTACATAATTGTAGTTACTTACCCTCAGGGGTTTCTTCAGCTCCTCCTCCCTCTGTAACATAAAAAAACGCCCTTTTTTAACCCCCGACGCAAAAAGAGGGGTGTTATAAGTTTGACGTGTCTGTGTGTGTGTAAGTGTGTATGTGTGTGTATCTGTCTGTCTGTGGCATCATAGCTCCCGAACGGATGAACCGAATTTAGTTTTTTTTGTATTAAAGGGGACTAACGTGCGAGTGTTCTTAGACATGTTTGATCAAAATCGGTTGACCCGTTTAAAAGTTATGGGGATCTGAAAGTAATTGTGTTGGGGGTATTTTTAATTTAATGTTTTTGTTATCTAGGTAATCAGGCTTAAGTTGCAAGTAATAAACATAGTGGAGAGAGGAGCCAGTTAAACGATAGTTATATTTTTTAAAGTAACTTTTGCCCGCGACTTCTCCCGCGTGGAATCCTTCGGCAGAATTTGGGTTTTCCCCCTTTTATCCCCTTGGGGGTAGAATTAATCAAAATCTTTTCTTAGCGGATGCCTACGTCATAACATCTACCTGCATGCCAAACAGCCCGATCCGTCCAGTGGTTTGGGCTGTGCGTTGATAGATCACTATGTCAGTCTCCTTTGAGTTGATATATTTAAATGAGATATATTGGTAAGTTACTGCTGTAGATATCTCCAATTTCTTCTTTTTATTATTGTAAAGGACAAAGGTTTCGAATATATTTTATGTATTTACTAGCTGCGCCCCGCGGTTTCACACGCGTAGTTCCCGTTCCCGTTCCCGCAGGAATTTCGGGATGAAAAATAGATGTTGGCCGATTCTCAGACCTACTCAATATGCTCACAAAATTTCATGAGAATCGGTCAAGCCGTTTCGGAGGAGTATGGCAACGAAAACTGTGACACGAGAATTTTATATATTAGATATCTATGTATTATATCTATGTATATACGTTTCTTACCCTCTTTAGGTTTTGTCTCCTCTGACTCTGTAACAATTAATTTAGATTCTAAGGGAAGGTTCATCTGACGTAAAATACATCGAGCGTATCATCGGTCGCACTAACGTATAATCGGTTGAGTGTGAACGGTCAAGCGTTATTCTATACATTTGTCTGTTCTGCCCCCCTAGACAAGTGGCAAACGCTCCCAGTCTATTCCTTTTCTCCACAAACGAACGTCGTGTCTAGAACAGCGCTAACTTCTTTGATTTCGTTGGTGCACGTCATTTTTTACAATTGTCAAACAGTACAAAACGTTCCAACTGACATAGCAAGTTAGTAAATGAAATGAGTTTGACATTTGCTTGTGAATAGAAATTATTATCTGGCGTTACGCGACCGATAATACGCGACGCATGTTCCCTCAGATATGAACCTTCCCTAACCCCAGCATAGAAAAGTCTTTATTCAGTAATTGTTAAAGATAACTCCTCGATGACAGTGGTCACCATGCTGGATTGCCATCCGTAAGGTTGTTGATTCGATTCTCGTCCTGGGTGAATATTTGTGTGAACCACAAATGTTTGTCTCGGTCTGGGTGTGTGTGAATGAGTGTGTGCGTAGTTTCTGATACCCTAGATACAAGTGACGAACTTAGTTAGGGGTCAGTTACTGTAATGAGATGATGGAGTGGATGATTATGTTATGATAACTATACGAGTAGCAACGCTAGGCACTGCTAGCTAACTAATATTGTTATTCAATTATATACACCCCTATTTTGAATTCGAGATACTTAATCACACAGCTAATGTAAACGACGGGTGACAATATAATAGTGAAGTTATTTTTTTTCTTTTGCTTTTATTTAAAAAGTTATGGTAAGTCAAAGTTTTTTAAAATCCCGCCGAATTTTATTGTTATTCTACACCGAACAACAGGCGAACGCTGCGATACACAGCTGAGCGTGGTCATCGACCCGAGCCGTCACAGAATACTTGATAGCTAGTGTGCCGTCTGGTAATACGACATTTATTTAGTATTTTTAAAGATAAGTAATCGACTATCATTTTTGATATTTTTATTGGATATATGGATTCAATTACTGCTACAGATATTCTGATTTTAATAAGTCCCGTAATTTCAAAATAGGGGTGTATATTTACTTTTCTCATCAGTTTCTTCACTGTCTTCACTGCTGATGACGTCAGTGTCGAATTTGTGAGTTTTTTCTTTCCCTGGATCATCACTTTCATCACTACTGTCATCACTAGGGTCTGTGAAATTTGAACCATACAATAGGGATGTCGACAGGGTAAACAAAATGAAATTCTAATTAGTCCGTCAGATAGATTTCGAAAAAATATTAGACACGTATTTTTTTGTTTTATCAAATTAATAAAACTGACTTAGTTATAACGCATTACAGTTCAGGAGTGGGGGCTTGTGACGATAATTCTTGGTAAAAAGTGTACCTAGCTGTGACGTCACACGAGTTGTCTATGCACTGTATCGTCTTTATTATTTGTTTTTATCAAAAAGTATAAAATACTAGTAGCTCCCCGCGGTTTCACCCGCGTAGTTCCCGTTCCCGTGGGATTACGGGGATAAAATATAGCCTATGTCACGCACTGATAAATTAGCTTTCCATTAGTGAAAGAATTTTTGAAATCGGTCCAGTAGTTTCGGAGCCTATTCATTACAAACAAACAAATCTTTCCTCTTTATAATATTAGTATAGATGTGTCCGATATTTTTCGGCGGTCAAAATTGCAAGCTACTAGTGCCATTTTGACTCTAATGTCATTTGGATACATTTTCAATAAACTAACAACCAAAGGATGCGATTACAGCGACGCTGGCACCGGCACAGAAAAGATTGTGGTACTATAGTAAGACCATCTGACTGCCGTTTCATAGGTAGACAGATTCCTACTAACCATCAGTATATTGGTCCTCATCTAGGTCGGTTTCTCTCGTTTCCACTGACGTTTCAGAATCATCATCACTGGTGGTTTCATCACCTTCGTCCAAATTTAGCTTTTCTGTAAGAATAGTTATTTGTTATACAAGAGTGCAAAGTTGCTTTTTAACCGGGGCTCCAGTTGAGAACCGAGCCAGCGAAGGATTCTAAAATTGATTCAAAATAAGAATCCTGAGCGTTAGCGAGGGACTCAAAAGAGTACAAGGTTAAAACATTTTTGCACTCGAGTGCAACACATTATTTTTCATCCCCCTAGTTAGTATTGAGAGGAAAATTGACAGAGATTAAATTCGGCTTTTACCCCCAGATATCGATGATTAAAAACATAATTTCCGAGGTGGGGGGATGAAAAAATAATTAAGTACTTATTTCAATTTCATTTATTTGTTTATAAGATTTGTATACTTATGTATTGATACAATCTATTTTAATATTCACCTACTACATTTTTATCCCCTTTTTTGTCATCGCTATCTGAAAATAAATAGTATTTTTAACAACATTTGTTCCTGTTACTACTGAGATAGTTGCCAACTGTCGACAAAACAACGTCACAGGATGGAGGACGGGATACACAGACAACAAGGACAGACACCTGACACTAGAGAGGAAAGTACCAGGAGAACATACATTTGTAGGAGGTCTGTTTGTGACATATTTACTAGAGAGGAAAGTACCAGGAGAACATACATTTGTAGGAGTCTTACCATCACTCGCAATTTCTAATTGAATATTTTTTCCAAGTTCAAGAGTAATGGCATCTGAAATATTATTAAAAACCTTTTTCATCCCACTAGCTCGGAAAGTATGTTTTTAATCCTCTCACTGGGGGTAAAAGTCGATTTTAATCTCAAGAGTGGAAAGTAATGGGGGTCGTTGTGACAGCCCGTTTTATGTCAGATCGTTGTTCGTTGTTTTATGTTTCCATTTAGTCATTTTCTCGCTGAGGGGGGATGTAAAATAATGTGTTGCACTCGAGTGCAAAACATTTTTAACTTTGTGCTCTTTTGAGTCCCTCGCTAACGCTCAGGATTCTTATTTTGAATCCCTCGCTGCGCTCGTGATTCAATTTTAGAATCCTTCGCTGGCTCGGTCCTCAACTGGAGCCCCGGTTAAAAAGCAACTTTGCACTCTTGTATCAATTCTTAGGGGTATTAAAATATTTATACGAAAGTATGAGGTGGTAATTTTTGTATATAAATAATTAAAATATACATAGTTGATCCATGAAGTTCACGAAACATACCATCATCCCCCGAAGTAGCAAGTTTTATATCGGTTCCTAAAAAAATAATTTAAGGTATAAATATAATAAATATTGAATTAATTACTTACAAGATCATTTATTCAAAGCCTCAAAAAAGCTCGACAAATATAAATAAAAATATGAAGTAAAACAGGTTGTCTACCACAAGTAATTATTTTCCTGAATTATAGGGTTGAAGGAAACAGTATCTTTATAACATTAAATTTAAAATTTTAAAACCCCCAACACAAGTACTTTCAAACCCCCATAACTTTTAAACGGGTCAACCGATTTCCATCAAACATGTCTAAGAACACTCGCACGTAAGTCCGCTTTAATACAAAAAAAAAACTAAATTAAAATCGGTTCATCCGTTCGGGAGCTATGATGCCACAGACAGACAGATACACACACACACACACCCATACACACCTCTCTTGTTGCGTCAGGGGTTAAAAATATGTATAGTGAGATTATAGTGCGTTTAAACAAACAAACTATACAATATGTATTAGAATCTGATGAGTGTGTGCGTAGTTTCTGATACCCTAGATACAAGTTACGAACTTAGTGAGATGATGGAGTGAATGAGTATGTTATGTGTTACTTATTAACTGCTAGTGTTAACTTGTGATCTCCTTCTAAAATAATGTTAAAAATATAGTTTTAATAATAGAAGTATTTACAGCCTAGTATTAACCGCAAATTATTTGCAATCTTACAATGCACGGCACCTTCAAAATTTGTTCTCCGGTAAGTAAGAGTCTGGGAGCGTCGGTGGCGCAGGGGTTAAGGCCGTTGACTTCCGATCGGAAGGTGCCTGGTTCGAACCCCACCAGTCCCGGCACGTACCAATGTGTTTTCAAATTACGAATTTCATAAGTACCCTAATTTCGACGCTCTTACGGTGAAGGAAAACATCGTGAGGAAACTTGTACACACCTGGGAAGAAATTCTAAGGTTGTGTGTAAAGTCGACGAACCCGCACTTGGCCAGCGTGGTTGACTAAGGACTGATCACCTTAATTCAGGGTAGGCTCGAGCGGCCCTCGGTGGGGACATTTTATTAGTTGGGGATGATGAAACGTTGCTTAACCCGGCGATGCGTATAAAATAACCTACCTGTACTATTTCCTGGAGTATCACCCTCCAAAGCCAATTGTTGATTTTCTGAGGAATAAAATAATAAGTATATTTTTTTTCAACACACTTGCTCATAAAGGGGCTCTTATTTATGGAAAAACAGTTGAATAATGACACGCTTTATTCACTAGTGAGTTATAGATTGTTTTAGTTTTTTTTAATTGCTTTCATTTTAAAAAAGTTTCGATACCAAAAAAATTGTGTCCATACATTTTAAAAACAAACTTCAACTATGTTTTCTTACTTTTGGTAGGTCTATGGTCGATTCCATTCATTCATTCATACGATTTTTTTTTAATAAGTAAATTCTTTTAGTTTTTGACCGATCACCATTGTTGTGTTGGGTGCGCGCGAATCGAAAAACTGTTTATTTATTAGCGAAAAATTATAATTTCTTCGCAAATGTGATGAAAAACGTTGTATGGTACACGCGTGTATTGATGATTACTATCCTCGGCTATCTTCAGACCCTCGCCTGACGGCTCGGGCCTCAATAGCGCCTCGGAAGTAATCACCAACTTACCTCGCTTGTACCATAAATAACTATTACTGGCCAGCGTGGTCGACTAAGCCCAAATCACCCTAATTCAGGGTAGGCTCGAGCCCCTTGGTGGGGACGTATATTAGCTGATGATGATGATGATAATACCTGTACTATTTCCCGGAGTATCACCCTCCAAAGCCAATTGTTGATTTTCTGAGGATTAAATTAATAGTTAAGTGTATTTTTTTAGCTGTAAATCCTAGATTCAGGGAGAGCTCCACATAGCTACCGGGATATTCCCTTCGATTCCCAGTGGTAGACAGCAATGTCTTACTCCAGAACGTGAAAAAAGGTAAGTAAGTACTTCAATCCTATTTTAATTTTGACTACATACTTTCGTGAGAAGAGAAGCGCTCTCGGCCCAGTGCTACCCGCGTATCACTTGTGATCTACGCGGTTAAGCCACGTCTGGCATCGTCATGACCCATTACTAAAAAATGACTTTTTTTCATGAGCGTTACCGTGATTCGGAGGGCACGTAAAGCCGTCGGTCCCGGTTGTCATACTAACATCATCGACAGTCGTTACCGGTAGTTAGAGCCCTCAAAAGTCTAACATTTGGTTTAACCAAAAAATGTCGTATAGCCCTCTGGGTTGTGAAGGTCTGATGGCAGTCGCTTCACGTAAAATACTGACATTCCGCCAAATCTGGTTAAACTGAAAATCGACCCCAAATAGACATGGGATAAAGGTTCGGAAAAGAAGACTTTCAATTACTTATCGGATTTCCCAGGGAGCAAAGAGAATCTCGTGATTAGGGTTTGGGAATTCTCGACAATTTCAACGTCCCGGGACACAAGACAGGCTACGATCAAAGTCCCGGGACTTCCCGGGACTTCGAGACTTTTTTTAATTATAAAATTTGAACTTTGATTTCTGGTGAAACGTATTAATAAAAAGGGTTTTTTTTAAATCAACATTAATTATCGGTTAAATCAACATTTATTAAACATAAAATATAATCACAATAGTTTTAACTTTAATATGTCAAATAATTGGTATGTTTATTCCTATAATCACAGATTAACTTTTAATTTAAAACAATTATTAAATATTATTATAATAAAAGAAACTTAGTAACAATCATACTAACTTTAATATCATGTCATAATCATATTAATCATAATTTGGTAATTTTTATAATCACAGATTTGTTTCCTTATCTGTAAAACAGACTTTTGAATCAGTCTTTCAAATTATTAATCAGTTAAAAAAATAAAATTACTTTGATTTTATAAAATAGGCTTTTAAAAAAATCAGAGCATTAACAGCTTTGTCCGACAATCTGCTTCTGATTTTTGTAATAACGCCACCGGACAAGGAAAACACTCTCTCATTTTCAACAGAAGTCGGTTTAATTGAGTTTAAGGCTTTATAAAGTAGTTCTAAATTTTCTGTACGTTTTCCGGTTGCTTCGAACAACTGAAACTCCTTTTTCAATGTTGCTCTTGTTGTTGTTTTTTGAACCTCGGGTACAATTTCTTTGATTTTTTTTATTGCTTGTTCCATTTGATTTACAAACGACTCATCCGGCTCGTTGTGTACTTGAGAGCTACTAGTACTAGGTTCAGCGCTTATTATTTCCATATCTGGTGTCGGGATATGAGGTATATTTTCAAAAAGCCTGCAATACAGTTCTTCCGCAAAGCCAATTAGGGCAGTTTTACTTAAATTTGAAGTAAAAAAGTCCGTGTTTTGAGACTGTGAGGTGTGATGACCAGTGTGTAAATATTTTAATAAACAGATAACTCGTTGTGGTCTTCTCTCTTCTAGACGAGCTTTTAAAGTTCCTAAGAACCGACTCGATAAATCATCATTTGTCGTTGTCGATTGAATTTTTTTCAGTAATACATCAATTATTGCTTCAGCTGTTAGTAACGTAGCGTTTTGTCTCCCTAAGGCTTCTACAGCTATCTTGACTGGCTGCAACAAATCAACAATCGACTGCAAAAGAAGAAGATTGTCTTCATTCCACTTGTCTAACATGTTTAAATCAATCAAAGCTTTCTTCACGCAATTTTTGAGCTTCAGAAACCGTTCTGCCATCACAATGATGGAATTCCACCTTGTTTTGACATCCAGTAGTAAACTGAGTTCTTTCCCAAATTCAGCTTTCACATAATTCTGTAATTGGATATTTTTCAGTGGACTCTTTCTAAATAATTTCACTAAGGACCTTGTTTCGTCGAGCACTCGTTTAATTTCATCAATGGGTTGTTGTAATCGGAAGTTTGTGTCGTAGCTGGCATTGTCGTCCGCTTCGTCATCAGAAGAGTTTTTGTTCTCCATTATTTCATCGTCACTATCATCGGTATCTTCGGAGCTCGAAACTGCGGATGTAGCCTGTCTCTTTTTATAAAATGTATCTACAACTCCTAGATGGATTGCGTGGTTCAAGCATAGGATCATCTCGCTGGGGCTTTCCCTGCCAAATTTTTTCATTACATTTGGGCCATCGCTGGTGGTGGCTACAATATGTTTTTCAAAATCCAATTGAAATCTTTTTAATGTATCTTCAACCATTTTTTTGGTCTCTTCAGCACCGCATTTACCTGGTATATAGATTAATCCCAAATTGAAAACTTCTCCGTCCTCAACATACAAACACAAATTAAAGTACCTTCGGTTTCGGACGCTGGTCCACTCGTCTACTGAAAGGCTGAAACGTGTACCAGAAGCGACCAAGTTTTTAAATTTCTGAATCATTTCTGCTTTCTTTTCTTCATAATAATTTAATATAATTTTCATAATTTCAGTTTCGTTTTTAGGCATTTTATAACCTCGCTGGGTAATACTCTCACGAATAAATTTACTCTTTGTGATTGCTCTTATAGTAAGGCCATCCTCTGCCGCCAAACGAGAAATTATTTCAGACAAAGACTTTCTAGCAACGTATCGTGTAATTTCAGACTGATTTTCACGTTTAATTTTTTTTGATTCCGGTTCACAAGATGTCCCAGGTTGTACAACTGATTTTGATTCATCCGGCGGCGGTTGATTCACAGAAATATTGTGGACTCTTTGGAGGTGTCTGTCAAGGCCCGTAGTATTCGACCCTTTGCATGAAATTTGTTTTGGACATAACGAACACTGTGCTGTTGATTCATTTATCTTTTTAAAATGTTTCCATACTTTTGCTGTACGCTCCATATTAAAAGATCTATTTTTGTTTAAAGTATCTGTAAAAATAATAATAATCCAAAATTAATTTCATAAGTTTATACACTGAGTGAGTGAGTACTTATCACTTTATTATGTATTTTATAAAAAAAACCATAACAGACATAACTTAAACATAATTAATACATGATAACAGATATGAAGATTATTTGTCAAGTCACTATCATGAAACCTATGTAAACGTCTTACCTACTTAATTTACCATTGAAGTAAACAAAATCAAAAACTTACATGAGATCGATGGCCGTCGTTGAATTTTTATAATCGCTACTGCAACAAAAGCACCACACACACCACACTCAATGAAATTTGCGACTGAGCTTGTGTCAGGCAGGATAAACAAAATGGCGGCGCGGCAAACTCAGTATGTAGACCAAGTAATTATTCATTACAGTAACAGATGGCGCTAGCTAGGCTCATGCAATGCTTTGAAAATAAAAATTAATACAATACATACGACTATCGTGTCTCGTCTCGAGTCTCGACCCAAAAGTCCCGGGACACGAGACAACGAAATTTACAAAGACTTCGAGACACGAGACGTCCCGGGACCCAAACCCTACTCGTGATCCTTATTCAAAGGGATTTCCTTTTGAGGAAGGTTAATCCTATTTTCATATTAATTACTCCATCATCATCATGTCAGCCTATGCTAGTCCACTGCTGGACATATGCCTCTTCCAATTCTTTCCAGCGGGTCGGTTGATTGCGGCCTGCATCCAACGTCTTCCGGCAACCTTTACCAGGTCGTCCGTCCATCGGCAGCATGAAGTTAAAGGTAAAAATGGAGTCCACACTTCGAATACCTACTTGAAGCATACCTATATGTATCACTATCGCGTCTCTGTGGGCAGGCTCTCTCTTTCTAACTAAGGTAACCTCTAGAAAGAGACAGTCTGATTAAAAAGAGAGATCGGCCCACAGAGACGTAGGTATTTGCCTCAAGCTGTTGTTCCAAGTTTGGGCTCCATTTTTTTACCTATAACTTCATGATCGGCAGGCGGTCGTCCCACCCTGCCTCCATTGGAGCACCTTGCTGCCATACTGACTACAGTTTTTGGATTTCCGTTAAATTTTAAAGTGAAGGTGATGTTACGTCAGAAATATAAAAATATATAACTCAAAGGCGACTGACTGACTGACATAGTGATCTATCAACGCACAGCCCAAACCGCCCAGTGGTTTGGGCTGAAATTTGACAAGCAGGTAGATGATATGACGTAGGCATCCGCTAAGAAAGGATTTTGATTAATTCTACCCCCAAGGGAATAAAATAGAGGATGAAAGTTTGTATGACGCAAGTCATTAATCCACGCGGATAAAGTCGCGGGAAAAAGCTAGTATTTATTTATTTTATTTTTTATTTACTAATAAGTATCTATAAGATAATATTACCTTCCTCTGCCTTTTCAGTGTCCGTTAATGCTAGTTTCTGTTCGCCCTCTGAAAGTGATAATAGTCAACATCTGGGAGAAAAAAAGCCTTTGAAATTCAACATTTTTTATTACATTTAACGAAAAATCTACAGCACCTACAGATTTGATATTTGACATAGTTATTTCAATTTATGTCTAGACTAACAGCGCCCGGTTTCATCCGCGTAGTTCCCGTTCCCGTGGGAATTTTGGGATAAAACATAGTCTATGTTCTTTCCCGGATCATAAGCTACCAAATTTCAAGACAATCGGTTCAGTAGTTTAGCCGTGAAAAGGTAACAGACAGACAGACAGAGTTACTTTCGCATTTATAATATTAGTTAGGATGTGCGGACAATCGTTTTTTAAATGTTTTTGTTCATAATGGAAATAAAAAAAAAGTTTGCACAATTTACATGCTGTGGGCAAAAGATCGTGTTTTAAACATCTTGCGAGTCCCAACAAAGTCATGTTTTAAGTACTACCTGTACCCTGTGTATGTGTGTTTTAAGTACCTGTGCCTGTGTGTTACTAGCTGTGCCCTGCGGTTTTACCCGCGTAGTTCCCGATCCCGTGGGAATATGGGGATAAAAGTATATGAAAACCTTCCTCTTGAATTACTCTACTGGAAACCGCATCAAAATCCGTTGCGTAGTTTTAAAGATCTTAGCATACATAGGGACAGAGAAAGCGACTTTGTTTTATACTATGTAGTGATACCTAGTTTAATATTAAACACAACTGTTAGGCTGTTTTCTTTATTTTGATTACAAAATAATTAATAAAATTTAATACTATACCTTCATTCGGTGTTACATTGTCTGTTAATGCCAGTTTTTGTTCACCATCTGAAAAATGTATTCTCTTTCTAACTAAGGTAACCTCTAGAAAGAGAGAGTCCACCCTAAAAAGAGAGATCGGTCCACAGAGACGTAGGTATTTGACTCAAGCTGTTGTTCTAAGTCTGAGCTCCATTTTTTACCTACAACTTCATGGCAGAAAACACGGAAAATTTTTAGTCATTCCACTTTGCCCCACCAGTGGGGCGCCTTGATGGGGCAAAGTGGAATGATTCTGAATTACGACCGGGCTTTAGTGGAATAGAATATATTACCTTCCGTCGGCTTTTCATTATCTGTTAACGCTAGTTGCTCTGTACCCTCTGAAAATATCAATTTAAATAAAAGGCAACTGTTACCGACTCAAATTGGGGTCAATGTTTGCCGCAAAGTCTGTGCTAAGGCCTATTGCCAGTTGGTACACTTCCACTGACAGTTCGTACACTGGGATAATACAAATTTATCATTTTATTTTATTTATTTATTGAGGTGACACAACAAGTTACAATGTAATTATTACACACAGAAGATACTTAATTTAGGTTTACAGTCTGGATCATAACTCTAAAACGTGTTCACACAGCATGAAAATTTGAGAGCATTAACATAAAATCTATATTTTTACTACAAACGTTCAAAGAATCATGGCAAGATGGTATAGTATGTTTTATGTCACCAAAAAATCTATCGTCTTTATCTAAAATAAATACTAAAATCATCTATAGAACTAGTAAAACAGTAAAAATTATACAAAAGTACTGCCGAGGAAGAAACCTCATGCACAAGAAAATCAAACAGTAAAAGAAAAAGTGTGGCATCGTTTTGGAAGATGAAATGAGAAGAAAGAGATGGAAAATGTAAAACGATTGAAAGAGCGAAAAGAAACGAGAAAGACAAAAAATGGAGACCAAAAATGAAGGCTGAAACCAACCGAAGTACACGCACACGCTACGCACGAAAATGGGTGGGGGCTACGCTATGTTGAGCTATAGCCCCCGTGTGTTGACACACGAATATGTACAGTCATGGTAAGAAATGGTTCGTCACCTTAAGATCTATTTTCGTTTGCTCAGTATAAGTGTTAATAACATCAATACAAAAATGTTCAATTTGAAATGTTCCTATTCACGCATACAGAGCTGACAGTATCTTGCGGTCTTGTAGTTGTTGGACGTGCTTTGGGTTTTAATTTGTTAGTGATGTGGTCCCAAGGAGGTGGCATCTTCCTTATTGAAATTATGTATATTTTTAATTTCAATGGCCTCATGTATCATCACGCGTGTACTTCGGTGGAAACGGCAACACACACGCAGCTGAGCTACGCGTAGCTGAGCGGCGTAGCCGTGGACATAGCGCAGCGGTGGGTTCGCGGCTTCAATGTCGGCTACCAACTTGTGCCTCTACTGATTTGGCGGAATGTCAGTATTTTACGTGAAGCGACTGCCATCAGACCTTCACAACCCAGAGGGCTATACGACATTTTTTGGTTAAACCAAATGTTAGACTTTTAGGGCTTTAATTACCCGTAACGATTGTCGATGATGTTAGTACGACAACCGGGACCGACGGCTTTACGTGCCCTCCGAAACACGGATACGAAACTAAAATAAAAACCTGGTATTATTAACGGCTCTCTTTCAGGCGTTAATGATAACTGCTGTTCACCGTCTGGAGGACATAAATCAAGAGTTATAAATACATATACACCCCTATTTTTAATTCAAGATACTTAATCACACAGCTAATGTAAACGACGGGTGACAATATAATAGTGAAGTTAGTTTTTATCTTTTGTTTTTATTTAAAAAGTTATGATAAGCCAAAGTTTTTCAAAATCCCGCCGAATTTTCTTGTTATTCTACACCGAACAACAGGCGAACGCTGCGATACACAGCTGAGCGCGGTCATCGACCCGAACTGTCACAGAATACTTGATAGCTAGTGTGCCGTCTGGTAATACGACATTTATTTTGGTATTTTTAAAGATAAGTAATCGACTATCTTTTTTGATATTTTTATTGGATATATGGATGCAGTTACTGCTACAGATATCCTCAAATTAATAAGTATCTTGAATTCAAAATAGGGGTGTATATTAATCTTCACAAACTCAATAATTTTCTTGAGTTTTTTCTTACCTGCATTTGGTTTCTCATTTTCTAGGGCTAATTGTTCTGCATCGTCTGAAAAAGTACAAAAAGAATCGGTGAAATATGTTTGTCAAAAAATTTTTTAGCATACCTAACAAAAATTACGAATCTATATCCTTTCATCCGTCGCGGTCATTTTGCACGAATTCGTGCATTTTTTTGGGAACAGGTACTACGCGGGTGTAACCGCGGGGCACAGCTAGTCTATGTATATATAATCAATTGCTGTTCGTTAGTCTCGCTAAAACTCGAGAACGGCTGAACGGATTTATCTTATCTTGGTCTTGAAATGTTCGTGGAGGTCTAGGGAATGTTTAAAAGGTGAGAAAAAATTGAATAATTGCCGGGAACACGGGAACGGGTACTACGCGGGTGAAACCGCGGGGCACAGCTAGTACCTATATAATAAAAAAATCGTTGATAAAAGATAATACCTGTACTATTTCCCGGAGTATCGTCCTCCAAAGCCAATTGTTGATTTTCTGAGGATTAATAGTTATTTATGGTACAAGCGAGGTAAGTTGGTGATTACTTCCGAGGCGCTATTGAGGCCCGAGCCGTCAGGCGAGGGTCTGAAGATAGCCGAGGATAGTAATCATCAATACACGCGTGTACCATACAACGTTTTTCAACACATTTGCGAAGAAATTATCATTTTTCGCTAATAAATAAACAGTTTTTCTACTCGCGCGCATCCAACACAACAATGGTGATCAGCCATAATTACTTATTAAAAAAAATCGAATGAATGAATGGAATCGACCATAGACCTACCAAAAGTAGGGCAACATAGTTGAAGTTTGTTTTTGAAATGTATGGACACGATTTTTTTGGTATCGAAACTTTTTTAAAACTAAACATTTAAAAAAAACAATCTATAACTCACTATTGAATCAAGCGTGTCATTATTCAACTGTTTTTGCACAAATAAGAGCCCCTTTATGAGCAAGTGTGTTGAAAAAGATAATACCTGTACTATTTCCCGGAGAGTCGCCCTCCAACGCCAATCGTTGATTTTCTGAGGATTAAAATAATAAGTAAGTACAACATACAGTATATATTTTTTTAGCTGTAAATCCTAGTTTAAAAAGAAAAAAAAAAAACGTGTGGCACTCGGGGACTGCCGCGGCGTGCATATCAATTTTATCAACTAATTGTTTTTTTTATTTTTGTATTGCAATCCTAACCTTAGAAATTTTGATGTCGTACTTGGGACTTCATACAATAAAAACTTTGTCTACATTACTATAAAAATTTTTAGAAAATTTTTCGATAGAAAAAAATAAAATAATATCAATGTAAATATGAGTTTTAGAGCTCTTAAAATAGAGTTCAAAATTACTATAGCAAACTAAAAACGTGAGGTTTTTTTTCGTTACGGAATTTCTGGATTCGGTCCCCGCGCTCAAGGCCCTCGATAGAAGCTATGCAATAGCTTAAAAAAAGCGGGGCTTAACCATAAACGTGAATATAAAAGATTGGTTATTTACCTTCTTTTTCATCACCACCGTTCCCTGACAGTGATAACTTTTCTGCAATCTCTGAAAGTAGTTTTCAATTATCAGTTTTTTTGTAAATCGTATAAATACTTAAGATTTTTTGTTATCTTCCTTCCAACATTCATCTAATGAAATAATTTGAAATAAATCACCCCCACTTGGCCCATCGCCGGCTTGCACTAATTCATGTTCATCTGGAAAAAATTACATAATCATCAGCTCATACTTTATACACCCCTATTTTGAATTCGGGATACTTAATCACACAGCTAATGTAAACGACGGGTGACAATATACACACATCAAAAGTGTCTAGGGATCAAGCATTTTTATGCGGATTTCTTGAGATTGAGATGTGGCTTTGTAATAAATTTATGATTTTATAAATTTATATGGATCCTTTTTGGTGCATTTCATAATTTGAATCAGGAACTGTGAATCAAATTCGAGTAAAAGATGAAAATCAGCTGTCAATATTTTCCCTATAAAAACATACAACGCATTGAAGACATTATTAGTGCTACTGTTTCCCTACTACTGATTAAAACCAACGTTATTATGGAGCGGCGACGTCATTTAAGCAGGGAAGAAATGCTCAGAGCCGTGGGAATGATAGAAGCTGGTTCCCGGCAACGTACTGTGGCTTTAGCTCTGAATACAAGTCAGAGTGTTATCAGTCGACTTTGGACACGTTACCGAAGCACTGGTACCGTGGCTGAGCGCCATGGAGGACGGTATCGCTGCACCACACGGAGACAAGACCGATACATTCAAATCTTAACTCGAAGAGCTCCAACAATAACCGCCATGATGTTAGCCGTGCGGCTTCATCACTCTTCAGGGAACTTAATTAGCGACCAAACAGTCAGAAACCGCTTGCATGAAGTGAACCTTCATTCCCGAAGACCGCTACGGGTACCACCTATAGCAATGCACAATCGTAGGATTCGATATCAATGGGCTCTTGAACACAGAAATTGGGCAGAAGAACAATGGCGTTTCGTGTGCTTTTCTGATGAGTCTCGTTTTGGTATGAGACCGGATACAAGACGTATACGACACTGGAGAACCCCTGGACGCCAACAGCGATTAAAATCCTGCCAGGAAGTCCATCCTTATAGTGGTGGAACCATCATGGTATGGGCGGGTATTTGGATCGGCGGAAGAACTGAGTTGATTTGGATCAGAGGCAACCTCAACGCTCAAATTTATGCTGAGACGATTGTATCAGACGTCATCGTTCCTCTACAAGTGCAAATCGGTCCCTTATTTCAGTTAATGCATGATAATGCACGACCGCACACTGCAAGAGTTGTAAGACAGACTCTCGCCGCAGCTAACATCAATGTCCTGCCCTGGCCTGCTCAGTCGCCAGACTTGAACCCGATTGAGCATGCATGGGATATGCTACAGAGAAGAGCTCTGCCGAATATGGAGGGTATCCAGTCGCAAGAAGACCTTTTTTTGTTGTTGCAACGAACATGGGCGGCCATTCCACAGCGTGATTTGGATGAACTCATTTTGAGTATGCCAAACCGATGTTCTTGTGTTGTTAGTGTTCGCGGTAGAAACACGGATTATTAATTGTTTAAGTTACCCAATAAAATTTTAAAGAAAACTGTTATTTCAGTCTTTTTTTCGAACTTTAATGTTAGTGGTTCAAATGTCAAAAATCCCTTTATTAGGAAAATGGCAAATTTCTTTATTAATGCAAAGGTGACTTGGTTTATCGTTACTGTGACAAACGAAAACACTTTATTTGATGAATCCTTAAAGAAAATTTTAATTAATATCAATCAGGAGAAAAGTTATTGCAAAAATATATGTTGATCCCTAGACACTTTTGATGTATGTAATAGTGAAGATAGATTTTTTCTTTTGCTTTTATTTAAAAAGTTATGATATGTCAAAGTTTTTCAAAATCCGGCAGAATTTTATTGTTATTCTACACCGAACAATAGGCGAACGCTGCTGTACACAGCTGAGCGCGGTCATCGACCCGAGCCGTCACAGAATACTTGATAGCTAGTGTGCCGTCTGGTAATACGACATAGTATTTTTTAAAGATAAGTAATCGACTATCATTTTTGATATTTTTATTGGATATATGGATTCAGTTACTGCTACAGATATTCTGATTTTAATAAGTCTCATCATTTCAAAATATGGGTGTAGATAATAGAAGATTGATATTGATACCTTCATGTTTTGGATGTAGTTCATCTTGTAATGCCAACTGTTTTTGTTCTAAAATTGTTAAGATAAATAAAAATTTAATTAAGTACTACATATTATGTACCTACTTACTTATTGAAGTTAAGTATTTAATGTAGTACTTTAAATGTATGTATGTACAACAGTAATATCTTTAATGTAATAACGGCGCCCCGCGGTTCTACCCGCGTTATCTCTTCTCCTATTGATCTCAGCTAGGCTAGCATGACTTCGAAAACGCGATAGATACAGCGATTTATTGACATACAACTGTCAAAATTTTATAAAAATGCCCGCCATATTTAATTTGACCACGTGATTAATTTTATGACATTTGGTCATGCTCGCGAAATCGATATAGCTATTTATTGACATCCAACTGTCAAAATATAATAAATATAGCTGTTAGCCGCCATATTTAATTTTATCAAATCGTACTACGCCATATTCATTTGGTCATGCTCGCGAAATCGATATTATTTCGTGGTGTCTATATCATTTATCACGCACAGTCATGCTAGCCTAGCTGAGTGATGTAATATAGCAAGCCTTCACCAATAAATGGGCTATCTAACACTGAAATATTTTTTCAAATCGGACCAGTAGTTCCTGAGATTAGCGCGTTCAAACATACAAACTCTTTAGCTATTTGGGTGGAGCTCATTCATTTTTAACCCCCGACGCAAAAAGAGGGGTGTTATAAGTTTGACGTGTCTGTGTGTGTGTGTGTGTATCTGTCTGTCTGTGGCATCATAGCTCCCGAACGGATGAACCGATTTCAATTTAGTTTTTTTTTTATATTAAAGGGGACTTACGTGCGAGAGTTCTTAGACATGTTTGATGAAAATCGGTTGACCCGTTTAAAAGTTATAGGGGTTTGAAAGTAATTGTGTTGGGGGTTTTATTTTTTTATTTAATGTTATAAAGAACTCTAAATGGCTTACCTGGGCCTTTTTTATTTTCTTCTAATGCTAATTTCTGTTCGCCTTCTGAGGTTTTATATAACTTTTAATAAATGTGAACAAAATTCTTTAGGATTAGTTAAAAAATAAATCAATACTAACTAATTATATAATTTTAAAACTAACATTATTACTTTTACTGATTTCTGTGAAATATAGTTATTTGTTATACAAGAGTGCAATGTTGCTGTTTAACCGGGGCTCCAGTTGAGGACCGAGCCAGCGAGGGGTTCTAAAATTGAATCACGAGCGCAGCGAGCGACTCAAAATAAGAATCCTGAGCGTTAGCGAGGGAGTCAAAAGAGCACAAGGTTAAAAAAAAATGCACTCGAGTGCAACACATTATTTTTCATCCCCCCTCAGCGAGGAAATTACTAAATGGAAACATAAAACAATCACAATATTAAATGAAAATAAAATATCACGCGCAAAGTATCTTGTACACCAAGAAGGTTCCGAGTTTGAATTTGAAATAAAAAAAAAAGTTGCATGATAGGTACTTATTAGTTTGTGAATTCTAAAAATTTTAGAATCCTTCGCTGGCTCGGTCCTCAACTGGAGCCCCGGTTAATAGCAACTTTGCACTGTTGTATAACAAATAACTATTAAAGGATGTAAATTTTCTTTCATAGAATTACTAAATTTTTTTATTCACTCTATTTTGAAATTAATAATTAGGTACCTAGAGCGTTGGTGGCGCAGGGGTTAAGGCCGTTGACATCCGATCGGAGGGTGCCTGGTTCGAACCCCACCAGTCCCGCCACGTACCAATGTGTTTTCAATTTACGAATTCATACATAAGTAAGTACCCTAATTTCGACGCTCTTACGGCGATGGAAAACATCATACAGAAACCTGCACACAGCTGGGAAGAAATTCTAAGGTTGTGTGTGAAGTCGACCAACCCGCACTCGGCCTGTGGTTGACTAAGGCCTAATCATCCTAATTCAGGGTAGGCTCGAGCCACTCGGTGGGGACGTATAATGAGCTGATGATGATGAAGTAGGTACCTATAGAAAATAACTTACCTGTCTTTAGAAGTTCTTCCAGAGGAGACAAAGAATGGGTTTCTAAACAATGACATGTTTATTAGTAATGTACCTAAATAATTAAAATATATTTTTTTCTTTAGTTACTGAGTGACGTACTGACTGACAGACAACGCACAGCCGAAACTACTTGTGAAAGGCACGTGTGTTTGTTGGGGGAGTAGGCTACCTAAGAGAGGATTTTTGGAAATGTCCTCCGTAGGGGGAGAAAAGGGGGAAAATCCCAAACTCTGCCAGAAGTCATTATTCCACGCGGACGAAGTCGGGGGCAAAAGCTAGTGTTATACAGGGTGTCCCGTAAGTAGTAGACCAACGGCATGTGGGGGATAGAGGAAACCATTACCTACCAGAATCACCAAAATTTATTGTCCTAGGCCTCATAGTTTTGAAGTTATAACGTTTTTTAGTAAGTAGGTGAAATTATCGTACTATGTGCACATTTTTGTACTACACTATTAGTTTACGTACTGTTATCCCGGACTTTGGGATTTGGTTTTTAAAAAAAACAATTTTTTGATATACACAAATTATAATTGGAATAAAATATAATTATGTAGGACAACCGTTCCGAAAGAAGGATGGATGCAGACTGACTTCTACTACGAACAATGATTAATACTAAGAAAAGCTGACATTGCAGTTTTGTGTCGTCCCAGCATGAACCCTTGCAATCCAGGGATATAACACCTCCCCCTTTAAAAGGAGGCTTTGGGGTTAATTCAAAGTCTCTGTTATATTGTAATTCGAAGTGGAGCAACATTGCTAATATTAGGTTTATCTTCGGGATCTGTCTGTCTGTCTGTCATTTCTATTACAGGTTCAGGCTGAGATGCGGTTTTACAATTATTTATTTTAATTTTACAGGAACGGTTGCGTAATTTACAGATTCTCTTACAAATTAAGTATACAAGAAATAGGAATATAAAAACTACAATTACAAGTGTCAAAATTGAATAATGTGTCCCATACGTTACAATGTGTGGGGTTGGCGGATGTTCTATGGGTTCTAGGTCATCTAGAATAGATTTCACTTTGTCATTATAATCGGTATGAAAATCATCTAAATTTACATTATCTAATTTTACGGGTGATACATTAATTTCATTTTTAATTATTTTATTTATGTTACAACAAGAGTCATTAATTAGGTTAAAATCTGGAAAGTGGTTGATCGGAGAGGTTACATTGAAGGTGTTATACTTAGGTATGAGTGTGGTAGTTTTACAATAGACAATACAATTTTTTGGAATGTTGAGCATTCCTGTACCTGAAATAGTAATTTCTTGTAATTTGGTATTTAAACAATCTATTGATATTTTATTAGGTTCCGATTGTATAAAGATCCACTTATTGTTAATTAAGGCTTTCCAGATATTTATATTTCCTATAAGAGATTTTGTGCGACATTGAGTAGGTTTTTCAGTAACTATTTTTGAGAGAAGTTCACTCTCACATGTGGGCTTTGCGTCTGTGGAGTATACATTTTCGATGTCACAAATATAATTGCCGGGAGTAAGTAGTAGACAAACTTCTAAACTATTGAAAACACAATAGAGGGATTTGTCCTTGGTCATTGCTATGTACTTGTTATCAGGTAATATTAAACTAAACGTATTTGGGTTTGAAGCATTATGTGGTGTTGGTAGAGCAATACTATGATATAACACATATTCTTGAATTTTGACCATTGGTACTTGCAATACAAATACTACCTTATTACTAGCATAGAAACAAACTAACCTAGAAATACTTAAGATTACATGAACAGAATTAATATCTAAAGATACAGGCAGCTCGAGGTCACTGGGTAAGTATCTATAATTATTTGTAAGTTCTTTGTGAAGTTCTGTGGGTGTTATTATAGCAGGATGTAAGATATTTTGGCTACTGAATAGAATAGCGTTAATGATGTCTTCTAATTGAAAAGAAAGGGTAAGTATAGATGTTTCAATTGCATTAATTACTTCATTAACATATGCTTGTATTCGCAAACCGTTTGTGATTTCTGTAATGTTTTTGACATTTGCTGATAGTTTAGTAATAGCGTCTTTACAATTTGCTTCATTCTCTTTTATTTTATTTAGAGTGACATTATATTGATTTAACACTGTAGTAGTTACTAAAATATTTTCTTTCATTAATGAAGCTATTTTTCTTTCATTAAATTGTATGGTTCTAATGGCTTCATCATATCGTAAACCATCATTTTCGTCTAAAATACCAAATATCTTTTTAAAGATCGTTCCTGCACCGCTAATCCAAGCAGAACGTTTTGCTCTATTATCAATTAAATGTGAGATTGCTTCCAGTTCCCTGCTCATATCTTGGAACCGCACTGTTAATGGTTTTAGATGGTTATAACAATCTGTATTAATTTCTATAATTCTAGTTTGGTTACATAATTCTTCAGTAATTAAAAGGGCTGATTTAATATTTTGTACATGAGGTTTGAAGTGAGATAAATCTACAGGTATAACTATATTAAGCTTAATATTATTTATTCTTAACTTTCCTAAATAATCGAAGTAGAGTCCGGAACTAGAGTTGATTGGCTCGATGAACTTCTGATAGGGTTGGCCCTGAGCTGTACTGTAAAAATAACCTATGGTAAGTCTAATTTATATAACTAATTTAAGTGATTATTTATTTTCTACGTTACGAGTTTACTTCAGCCAGTTTGACCTGGTCAAAGTGATGGGTGACATGACGTCGATTAATAAGTAAGGTAAGTGTGTTATTACCATTGATTTTAACTACTTTATAAGGCCCTTTCCACTGTGCTGAAAGTGCTTTACGCATTCGTAGATGGTTTTTCAGGTACACATAGTCCCCGATTTTGTATTTAGCTGGACGAGTGTGAGTGTCATAGTAGGTTTTAGAGGACTCTTTGGATTTCCTTATGGAATCTAAAGCCTTTTCTCTAGAATATTTCAGCCTACTCTGGAGCATACGGACATAGTCAGGGTAAGTTGCTCCTGATGCTTCGTCATATAAGGAATTTGGGATCACGGGTTTGTTTCCAAACATTAATTCGTATGGCGTGAAGTTGGTAGTAGAGTGAATAGACGTGTTGTAGGTAAGCATGGCTGTGTACACGTATCTGGGCCAATTGGATTGTTCATCATCCACAAAAGATCTCAGATACTCTTTAAGAGTGGAGTGGCTGCGCTCAAGGGCTCCTTGAGTCTGTGGATGATATGGAGATGACCAAAGATTCTTTATTTTAAGGAATTCGCAAGTTTTGCGAAATAGTTCAGATGTAAAATTGGTTCCTTGGTCTGTGAGGATCATTTTCGGGATACCAAAAATAGATATATAGTGAAGAAGGCATTCGCTGGTTTCTTCTGCGGTAGTGCTTCGAATCGGGTATGCGGAAGAGAATTTTGTTAGATCATCTTGAATGGTAAGTATATATTTTAATTTAGCAACCCCTGCTTCGGGTAGTGGTCCTACTATATCTAGTGATATTCGTTGGAGTGGTTGAGTTGATGTACTCGTTATTTGCATGGGAGCCCGATTTATTTGTCTAAGAGCTTTATTGGTCTGACATTGCGTGCATCTCTTAATGAAATTTTCAATGTCAACACGCATGTTCTTCCAATAGAAGGTCTCTTGGATTCGCTTAAGCATTCTATTACTACCTAGGTGTCCGGCGATAGGAATATCATGGTTTTCTTTGAGTATTTTGGGAATTTCAGATAAAGATGGATATATGATTGAGCCTTTGTATATATGTATATTTATATTACTGTTATTGAACAAATAGAGGAGCATATTATAAATCTTAATATATTGGTGAGTATCAAATGGGTTTTTAAAATCTGTTATAGAGATATCAGGGTTTGAATCTAGATTTAAATTGATAACTAGTTCATTCCTTATTCTTTTCAGGCTCTCATAGATATCTGGATAGCTAGATTTGTCAAAATGATGTACTTTGAAAAATAGGAAATAGTATGTTATATCCTTATTTTCAAACGATATAAACGAATTTAAAGATCTTTCTTTGTGGATAATCTCCGAATTATTGGACATGTTATCTAAAATATTTTGGACATATGGATTCGACTCATCGAGATCTATAGATGTAGGTAAGATAATTATTTTATATTTAGATTTAGTTATATCTTCTTTATGTTCTTGAATTACCGTATTAAAGTTCATATTATCTTTTTGCGCTGTTGCTTTTAGGAACGCGGGATAGCTATCATTGGATATACCAGGTAGGTCATTACTGTTTTCAGGGTCACAGCTTGGATGCTGGATCGTTGGATTTGCAGGTGGATCGTCCGGAGTCCACAAGCGTTCAGAGGTAGAAGGTAAGTCATTATTAGTGTTTTCTTCCAGGATTTCAGGAGATTTAGAATTAAGCTCTATTTCAGGCAAAGGGAGTAAGTCGTTATCATCTAGAGCAAGAGGATCTGTAACAGGTGAGTTTAGCTCTTCAGGATGAAACGAGGGTGGAGATATTAAAAGATCCATGAGGTCTTTATCTACTGCCTGAGAGGGTTCTCTTTCCATTTCAGGATTGGGCTTTGATATAGATTCCGGTTGGACAGGGTTGACTGGGAATCGAGAGAGGGCGTCGGCATTGGAATTTATTTTGCCCTTTTTATATTTAATGTCATATTCGAATTCTTCTAGTTTGAGTCGCCAACGAATCAGCCTTGAACCAGGGTCTTTACAATTAAATAGCCATTGTAAGGGCTTATGGTCAGTGACAACTGAGAAATGGTTACCGTATAGGTAAGGGCGGAATGTTTTCGTGCCGAATAGTATGGCGAGACATTCTTTCTCAGTAACACTATAATTGCATTCGGCCTTGTTCAGGGTGCGAGATGCAAATGCTATAGGTCTATCTTGGCCTATTTGACCCTGGGACAAAATCGCAGATATTGCGTAGTTTGAAGCGTCACAGGTAAGGATAAAAGGCTTAGAGAAATCGGGGTAAGCTAATATAGGGGCGGAAACAAGTTTGTTCTTTAGGCTTTCGAATGATAATTGTTGAGCGTTTTCCCATAGAAAGGGCACGTCCTTTTTGAGTAGATTAGTTAAAGGTTTAGCTAGTTTGGAAAATCCAGGTATGAAACGGCGATAATATGACACGAGGCCTAAAAATGATTTTATGTCTTTTGGACATTTAGGGATTGGATATTCAGTGACTGCCTTGATTTTTTCAGGGTTAGGTTTCACACCTTCATCTGTAATTATATGTCCTAAGTAAGCGACCTCTCTACGTAAAAACTCACATTTGTCTGGCTGAAGTTTAAGATTATAATTTCGTAATCTTTTGAAGACTTGAGAAAGATTATCTATATGATCGGAAAGCTGGTGAGAATAGATTACGATGTCATCTAAGTATACGAAGCAGCGAATACCCTGTAAGCCAGACAAAGCAGTATTCATTAATCTTTGGAAGGTAGAAGGCGCGTTTTTCAAACCGAATGGCATTCGGACAAATTCGTAATGTCCTTGTGGAACTGTAAATGCTGTTTTCGGTCTATCCTCGGCTTTAACTTCAATTTGATGAAAGCCAGAAGATAAATCAAGGGTTGAGAAATATTTACATGATCCAAGTTGATCTAGGATTTCCGAAATCTGTGGTATGGGATATGCGTCGCCGATTGTTATATCGTTCAACTTGCGGTAGTCGATGACGACTCGCCATTTTTGTTGGCCAGATGCGTCTAACTTTTTTGGGACAACCCAAATGGGTGAAGACCATGGAGAAGTAGAGGGTTCTATTATCCCTTGGCTAAGCATTTTATTAACTTGATCGTTAACTTCTTTCTTATGAACTTCTGGGAAACGATATGATTTAGTGTGAATTGGAATAGAAGAAGTGGTTGGTATATCGTGTTGTAATACGTTAGTGAAAGTTAATTGTTCATCAGGGAGATGAAAGATATCGGCGTAATTTGAACAGAGGTCACAAAGAGCTTCCAATTCTTCTGAGTTTAAATGCGATGTTCGTAAGAGGTTAAGAACCTGTTGTGAGCGTTCAAAAGATGTTAGATTAGTATTGTGATTTATATCAACAGAAATATTGTTTATCGATATAGGAGTACTTTTACACATTGGAGTTAGTTTTAATTTAAGATTAGAGGAGAGTTCAATATGATTTTCGGAAACATTTACCACTGAGATGTTTATTCGATTATTATTTTTTACTTTTACTAAGCAATTTGGAAATAGTAAATCATCTGAATGGTGATAGTCAAGTAAAAAGCCTTCTTTAATTTGTGGATTTAAGACAGAGCATTCGATTATAGTTTCTGTCCTAGGAGGAATGACATAAGTGGGCTCACTAAAGTGTAGTTTGATTTTCACCTTTTTGTCTTTACCTAGACTAAGGATATCAGAGGTGTAATCAATTTTACAACCAAATGTAGTAAGGAAGTATGTACCTATGATGCCATCATAAGGTAGGTTAATATTTTTTACTACATGGAATTTAAAAGGAATGGACATATTCTTGGATACTTTAAGTTTTAATTGGAAATGGCCTTCAGTAGCCGTAGGCTCATCGCCTGGATCGATACCTTTGAGTTTGATTGTTTCTTTAACAATCTTTGGATGTTTACTAAAAGAGAATGATTTTAGTAAACATATCGCCGAGCCGGAATCGACGAGTAAGGAGAGCGGTGTTTCCGCTACAGGAGAGTCCAACAGGACGTGGGGAAGTAATCTTTTCGTAGTATCGATATTGATCTCGTAAATGAGATTATCGGATTGGAACTTGCGGTTGGTGTCATTTTTTGATGATAGCCTCGAGTGACACCGGGACGAGGCTTTTACTAGTTTAAATTTTCATCTGTGGAGTCATCCTCGGGGACATCTACACATTCGTCTACGTGGGTCACGCGATTAGGATAAAAATTATCATTGTTTGACCTCTGGTTCATCTGATTGCGGCGGTTATTGTTAGCCACCCGGAGCTCACAATCCTTGATATCATGTCCCGTCGCTTTACAATATCTACAGAATGGTCCTGATCCCTTCGGAACTTGTTTGGATTGTGAAGGGTAATCAGAACTGAATTTATTATTTGATTGTGGATTATTATAGGGCTTAGAGTATTTAGAATTGGATTTGTTATTTGATGGTTGATTATAATAGGGCTTTGCAGCATTATTAGTTTGACTGGCGTTTCGTTTGGCGAACTGGCTAGTTTGTATTTTCTCCTCTGACATGGCCAGGTTCACCGCGCTGTTAAAGTTTTTAGGGTTGCGGGCTCTAACTAAGTTTGAAATCCTTGGTAACAGCCCCATAAGAAAATGGTGCAGAGCAAGGTACTCCATGGAGGCTATACGGCCAGGAATTTCCTTTTGAGGATAATTGGCCAACGAAATTTCAGTTAACAAATTGAAAAGGGCAGTTTCGACACGAAGTGAAAATTGACTGACTGTTTCATTAACCCCCTGTCTACTTTCTTGTAACTCAGTTAACAAATGTGTATAATGTTTATGTTCACTAAACTGAGTCTTAAGGAATTCTTTTAATTGGCTCCAATCACTAAATTCTTTAATAGCGCAAGTAGTTGCAGCCTTACCTTCTAGTGAATTTATAATATACTTAAAAAGCATAGGTTTCTGGACATCGGTTGCCAAATCCATCGCATTAGTACATTTAATAATAAATGCGTTTAAATGTTCCCTGCTTCCGTCATAAGGTTTTATAAATTTAAGAAGAGCGTTAATATCCATTTCGAGGGATTTAGACTTAGACCTAGTGCTTCTAGAAGACGGAGATGGTTGTCGAGATGACTTACCTTTGGATTCTACAGATTCGTCTGACTTATCAAAAGTGGGCTCTTCAATTTTTGCTCCTAGCATAATTACATAGAGCCAACCATGAAAGCGAAATATTACGCTTAAATATTTTCGGGACTCTAATTCGATTTAATAATACAAAGATGGATATTAAATATAATATTACAACCAAAATAGTACAAACAAATTATTTAAAACGGGTTTTGCCTATTACCCAAAGGAACTCTAATAATATTGTAGTCAAAACAATGACCAAGGACTCACTGTATCGCTAATGCGTGGGCGACCGATAAGAACGCGACGACGTTGATCTTGAACATTCCGATGCACGGTGTCTGGCGAATGGATTTGATTGTTATTTCTTAACAGGATAAGTTGCGACTTCGATTCCAGGACACGTAGCTCGAAGGTTAAAAGTATCCTTTATTTACAGGACACGGATTGTAAGGATGCTCCAAGGATGAGTATATATCACTTATATCACTGGCACGATAGGATATTCGTTTTAAACACTGATTTTTGAACACTGGTTACACATTAATTATTTCAGGATTTCACTGGATACGGATTTATTATTTTCGGAATTCACTGAGTATAGTTTTTCAGTTATTTCGATTTGGATTTTTGCGAGATCCGGCGCGAGTCTGCGGAACGGGCACTGTGAATTTCCGGATCCCACCGCTGCCACCAAATGTTATCCCGGACTTTGGGATTTGGTTTTTAAAAAAAACTATTTTTTGATATACACAAATTATAATTGGAATAAAATATAATTATGTAGGACAACCGTTCCGAAAGAAGGATGGATGCAGACTGACTTCTACTACGAACAATGATTAATACTAAGAAAAGCTGACATTGCAGTTTTGTGTCGTCCCAGCATGAACCCTTGCAATCCAGGGATATAACAGTACGTAGTGATTAAATTCTCTTTGATTTGAATGAAATATCTTTATTTTTTACTAGCTGTGCCCCGCGATTTCACCAGCGTAGTTCCCGTTTCCGTGGGAATTTCAGGATAAAACATGGGTTATGTTCTTCCTCAGATCATAAGCTACCCCTGTACCAAATTTCAAGTCAATCGGTTCAGTAGTTTAGCCGTGAAAAGGTAACAGACAGACAGAGTTACTTTCGCATTTATATATTAGTAAGGATTTATTTACCTTCCTCGCTCTCAGGTCCTTGCCCCAACTGCTGTATTCCTCCTGAAATTGAATAAATAAGTGAATTTCCCGGAGCCAAAATTTGCGTGGCAACTATGAAATCGGTACTAAAAAATATAGTTATAATGTTTAAAACTTTTTTTTTGGTTAGACGAAATAGTAACCTATGTGAGGCACTAAATATTTCATTGCTGGGATTAATAGGTACTCCAGAAAAAAATGTTAAACCTCGAAATCTTTCATCGCCGTGTCTGTCCACACCTCACCTTGATGTGTATAAGTATAAGTATTTGAAGTGAGTATTCCTCGATTAGCACCCAAATGTTGGCGATGCGCACCTACAGACTTCAATTAGGGCATCCATAGGTGCGCACCAAATACATAATTAGCATAACATAACACAATCATTCCCTCTATCATCTCATTACAGTGACTGACCCCTAACTAAGTCCGAAACTTGTATCTAGGGTATCAGAAACTACGCACACACACAGATCGAGATAAATAAAACATTTTTTTATGAAATACCTGGATTGTTATATTCCGTTAACACTAATTGCTGTGCTGAAAACAAAATATAACGTCAAATTTTTTGTTTTTTTTGTGCCCCGCGGTTTTATCCGCGTGGAACCTTATCCCGTGGGAATTTTGGGATAAAAATCCTACGTGTTATTCCTAGGTATGAGGAACATCTGTACCAAATTTCATTAAAAACCATTCAGTAGTTTTTCCGTGAAAGAGGAACAAACATCCACACTCACAAACATTCGGCTTTATAATATTAGTAGGATGTACATAGATGCTAAGACCGCAATACCAAGCGTTCAAGGGTTTCGTCCAGTCCCTTGAAGCCACGGTAGCTCAATTGGAAAGAGCGGTGCTACGGTTCAGCACGGTTCCGGGTTCAAGTCCTAACTGATTCGAAATTTTGAATGCATTTTACAAACCTCTTAAAATTGTGTGAAGAATTACAATAAATTCAATGAAATATTGTCAAGTTTTTTAACTGAAACATGTATTTGGGTTAAAGGAGAATACAGGGTGGCCCAAATAGGACGGTCAGTGAGGGGAAGTATAAAACTATAAGAGATACAAAGATCTGTTTTTAGTAAAAATAAAAACTGTATTCAAAATAGAAATGTCGAAAATCAAAACGTCGAAAATTAACATGTCAAAACGTAAAAATGTAAAAAATCATAAAATTGAAAAGTCAAAATGTCGAAAAATCAAAACGTCGAAAATCAAAATGTAGAAAAGTCAAAATGTCGAAAATCAAAATGTCAAGAAATCAAAATGTCGAAAGTCAAAATGTTGAATATCAAAGCGTCGTAATATGAAAACGTCGAAAATCAAAACTTCAAAATTAAAAATGTCGAAAATCAAAATGTCAAAATATCAAAACGTAAAAACTCAAAACGTCGAAAATAAAAATTTCGAAAATCAAAACGTCGAAACATCAAAACGTTAAAAATCAAAACGTCGATACATCAAAACGTTAAAAATCAAAACGTCGAAAATCAAAACGTCGAAAATCAAAATGTCGAAAATCAAAACGTCGAAACATCAAAACGTCGAAAATCAAAATGTCGAAATATCAAAAGGTCGAAAATCAAAATGTCGAAAATCAAAATGTTGAAATATCAAAAGGTCGAAAATCAAAACGTCGAAAATCAAAATGTCGAAAATCAAAACGTCGAAAATCAAAACGTCCAAAATCAAAATTTTGAAAATCAAAACGTCAAAAATCAGAATGTCGAAATATCAAAAGGTCGAAAATCAAAATGTCGAAAATACAACGTCGAAAATCAAAACGTCGAAAATCAAAATGTCGAAAATCAAAATGTCGAAAATCAAAACGTCGAAAATCAAAATGTTGAAAATCAAAACGTCGAATCATCAAAACGTCGAAACTCAAAATGTCGAAAATCAAAACGTCGAATTTCGAAATTCAGTGTATTTTCCGATTGTCCGACTTAAGCGGATTTTCCGACTTAAGAGAATTTCTCGATTTTCGAATTTAAGTGAATTTTCCGATTTTCGAATTTAAGTGAATTTTCCGATTTTCGATTTTAAGTGAATTTTCCGATTTTTGAAATTTTGAAAATTTTCCGATTTTCCGACTTAAGAGAATTTTTCGAGTTTCGAGTTTAAGTGAATTTTCCGATTTTCGATCTTAAGTGAATTTTCCGATATTCCGACTTAAGAAAATTTTCCGCTTTTCCGACTTCAGAGAATTTTCCGACTTAAGAGAATTTCTCGATTTTCGAAATTAAGAGAATTTCTTGATTTTCGAATTTAAGTGAATTTTCCGATTTTCAACTTTAAGTGCATTTTCCGATTATCGAAATTAAGTGAATTTTCCGATTTTCGAATTTAAGTGAATTTTCCGATTTTCGAAGTAAAGTGAATTTTCCGATTTTTCGACTTCAGAGAATTTTCCGACTTAAGAGAATTTTTTGATTTTCGAATTTAAGTGAATTTTCCGATTTTCGATCTTAAGTGAATTTTCCGATTTTCGAATTTAAGTATATTTTCCGTTTTTCCGACATGAAAATTTTCCGATTTTCGAAATAAATTTTCCGACTTAAGAATTTTTCGGGTTTCGAATTTAAGTGAATTTTACGATTTTCGATCCTAAGTGAATTTTCCGATTTTCAAATATAAGTAAATTTTCCGATTTTCCCACTTAAGTGAATTTTCCGATATTCCGACTTAAAAGAATTTTCCCATTTTGCGACGTCAGAAAATTTTCCGATTTTCGAATTTAAGTTAATTTTCCGATTTTCCGACTTATGAGAATTTTCCGATTTTCCCACTTAAGTGATTTTTCCGATTTGCGAGTTTAAGTGAATTTTCCAATTTTCGAATTTAAGTGAATTTTCCAGTTTTCGATCTTAAGTGAATTTTCCGATATTCCGACTTAAGAAAATTTTCCGATTTTCCGACTTCAGAGAATTTTCCGACTTAAGAGAATTTCTCGATTTTCGAAATTAAGAGAATTTCTCGATTTTCGAAATTAAGAGAATTTCTCGATTTTCGAATTTAAGTGAATTTTCCGATTTTCGAATTAAAGTGAATTTTCCGATTATCAAAATTAAGTGAATTTTCCGATTTTCGAATTTAAGTGAATTTTCCGATTTTTCGACTTCAGAGAATTTTCCGACTTAAAAGAATTTTCCGATTTTCGAATCTAAGTGAATTTCCCGATTTTCCGACTTAAGAGAATTTTTCGATTTTCGAATTTAAGTGAATTTTCCGATTTTCGATTTTAAGTGAATTTTCCGATTTTCGAATTTAAGTATATTTTCTGTTTTTCCGACATGAAAATTTTCCGATTTTCCGACTTAAGAATTTTCCGATATTCGAATTTAAGTGAAATTTCCAATCTTCCGACTAAAGTTAATTTTCCGATTTTCCGAAATCAGAGAATTTTCCGACTTAAGAGAATTTCTCGATTTTCGAATTTAAGAGAATTTCTCGATTTTCGAATTTAAGTGAATTTTCTGACTTTCGTATTTAAGTGTATTTTCCGATTTTCGAATTTCAGTGAAATTCTCCGATTTTCGAAATTCAGTGAATTTTCCGCGTTTCCGACTTATGAAAATTTTCCGATTTTCGAAATTAATTAATTTTTCGATTTTCCGACCTAAGAATTTTCCGATAGTCGAATTTAAGTGAATTTTCCGATTTTCCGAAATCAGAGAATTTTCCGACTTAAGAGAATTTCTCGATTTTCGAATTTAAGTGAATTTTCCGATTTTCCGAATTAAGAGAATTTTTCGATTTTCGTATTTAAGTGAATTTTCCGATTTTGGAATTTAAGTTAATTTTCCGATTTTCCAACTTATGAGAATTTTCTGATTTTCCCACTTAAGTGATTTTTCCGATTTGCGAGTTAAAGTGAATTTTCCGATTTTCGAATTTAAGTGAATTTTCCGATTTTCGATCTTAAGTGAATTTTCCGATTTTCGAATTTAAGTATATTTTCCGTTTTTCCGACATGAAAATTTTCCGATTTTCGAAATAAATTTTCCGACTTAAGAATTTTTCGGGTTTTGAATTTAAGTGAATTTTACGATTTTCGATCCTAAGTGAATTTTCCGATTTTCAAATATAAGTAAATTTTCCGATTTTCCCACTTAAGTGAATTTTCCGATATTCCGACTTAAAAGAATTTTCCCATTTTGCGACGTCAGAAAATTTTCCGATTTTCGAATTTAAGTTAATTTTCCGATTTTCCGACTTATGAGAATTTTCCGATTTTCCCACTTAAGTGATTTTTCCGATTTGCGAGTTTAAGTGAATTTTCCGATTTTCGAATTTAAGTGAATTTTCCAGTTTTCGATCTTAAGTGAATTTTCCGATATTCCGACTTAAGAAAATTTTCCGATTTTCCGACTTCAGAGAATTTTCCGACTTAAGAGAATTTCTCGATTTTCGAAATTAAGAGAATTTCTCGATTTTCGAAATTAAGAGAATTTCTCGATTTTCGAATTTAAGTGAATTTTCCGATTTTCGAATTAAAGTGAATTTTCCGATTATCAAAATTAAGTGAATTTTCCGATTTTCGAATTTAAGTGAATTTTCCGATTTTTCGACTTCAGAGAATTTTCCGACTTAAAAGAATTTTCCGATTTTCGAATCTAAGTGAATTTCCCGATTTTCCGACTTAAGAGAATTTTTCGATTTTCGAATTTAAGTGAATTTTCCGATTTTCGATCTTAAGTGAATTTTCCGATTTTCGAATTTAAGTATATTTTCTGTTTTTCCGACATGAAAATTTTCCGATTTTCCGACTTAAGAATTTTCCGATATTCGAATTTAAGTGAAATTTCCAATCTTCCGACTAAAGTTAATTTTCCGATTTTCCGAAATCAGAGAATTTTCCGACTTAAGAGAATTTCTCGATTTTCGAATTTAAGAGAATTTCTCGATTTTCGAATTTAAGTGAATTTTCTGACTTTCGAATTTAAGTGAATTTTCCGATTTTCGAATTTCAGTGAAATTTTCCGATTTTCGAAATTCAGTGAATTTTCCGCGTTTCCGACTTATGAAAATTTTCCGATTTTCGAAATTAATTAATTTTTCGATTTTCCGACCTAAGAATTTTCCGATAGTCGAATTTAAGTGAATTTTCCGATTTTCCGAAATCAGAGAATTTTCCGACTTAAGAGAATTTCTCGATTTTCGAATTTAAGTGAATTTTCCGATTTTCCGAATTAAGAGAATTTTTCGATTTTCGTATTTAAGTGAATTTTCCGATTTTGGAATTTAAGTTAATTTTCCGATTTTCCAACTTATGAGAATTTTCTGATTTTCCCACTTAAGTGATTTTTCCGATTTGCGAGTTAAAGTGAATTTTCCGATTTTCGAATTTAAGTGAATTTTCCGATTTTCGATCTTAAGTGAATTTTCCGATTTTCCGAATTAAGAGAATTTTCCGATTTTCCCTATCAAGAGAATTTTCCGATATTCCGACTTATTAAAAATTTTCCGATTTTCGAAATAAAGTGAATTTTCCGATTTTTGACTTAAGATTTTTCCGATATTCGAATTTAAGTGAATTTTCCGATTTTCCGACTAAAGTGAATTTTCCGATTTTCGAATTTAAGTGAATTTTCCGAATTTCGTATTTAAGTGAATTTTCCAAATTTCGAATTTAAGTGAAATTTCAAAATTTCAAATTTAAGCGAATTTTCCGATTTTTGAAATTAAGTGAATTTTCCGATTTTCCGACTAAAGAGAATTTCCCGACTTTCTGACTTAATTTTTTTTAAATTAAATTTGGTGCAGATGTTCCTCATAACTAGAATAACACATATGATACTTTTTATCCCGAAAATCCCATGGGATTGGTATTAATGCGAGTAAAACCGCGGGGCGTAACTAGTACAAAATATTGTGGCTTTCTATTAGTATTTTTTATTACAAACTTTACCTCTATGGATATTAATATTAGTGATAGATTATACCAGCGGTTCTCAATCTTTTTTGGTAACGGAACCCTTTTGGAATGCGATATACTTGATGGAACCCTATTTGAAGTTCACACATCTCGGAAAAATTAAAGGAATGTTAGTACATTTCTGAAAATTTCGGATTTTTTGTTTATTATGATCATTTAAATATTTGATGGAATTTTTTCATAATAAACTTGATTAATGGAAAAATTAAGAAATCTTTATTTTTGATATTTTACTTCTTAAGTGAATTTTCCGAAATTAACGTTTTTTTTAAGGTCAAAAGCGTGTATTGCCCCGTGCTCAAATAAGTGTCTGTATACCCTTACTAAAACTTCAAATGATGCCATGCATGGTCCCATGGGGTATATTCTGCTCTCTACTCTTCAATCAAAGTCAATTTCAGTTTGGAAACATTACTGGGATATCGTATCCTTTTTCCAATTATGTCACAGTTACCGACAGACGTGTTTTATTACGTGCGGAGGCGAGGACAAGGCAGAAATCGGGCAAACTGCGCCATAGATGATCGTTTTACAAGGATACAAACACTGAAAAATTGTCTTTAAATTGCTGTTCAGACCCGAAATCGCCTGGAAGAAGCGCGCAACAGCTGGGAGAGTGAACGAACAGTGAGAAGGAGATTAAATGAAGTTGATTTGAGAACGTATATATCCGCCAAAGCCCCAAAACTCGAGGTAGGCCACCGAGAAGCTCGATTAGAATTTGCTGGTTTACATTAATACTTGATTGATGTGTGGAGGCGAGTTTTGATCAGTGATGGTTGTCGTTTATGTTAATTTATTTTTGAAAATATGTGGAGTAGAACGTTAATCAGATGAACTTCTCCAAAACTGTCGTTTATGTTAATTTATTTTTGAAAATATGTGGAGTAGAACGTTAATCAGATGAACTTCTCCAAAACTGTCGTTTATGTTAATTTATTTTTGAAAATATGTGGAGTAGAACGTTAATCAGATGAACTTCTCCAAAACTGTCGTTTCTGTTTTGACCTTAAAAAATCTTTAGTTTTATAAAGTTCATTTAAGAAGTACATACATCAAAAATAAGGATTTCTATTTTTTTCCAATAAACAAGCTTATTAACAACTCTTAAATTTTCTTTTTATTATTATGGATAAATTCTCTAAGATTATTCCCCGCTTACCTTAAATATTTAAATACTTAATCATAAAAATAAAACAACATTATAACAAAAAATCCGTTTTTTTTTTCAAATGAACGACCGTTCCTCTAATTTTTCCGGTGTGTGTGGTTTACGTATTGTAATCTTAGTACATACGTTACAAATTACGGGTAATAAGTAGGTAGTTAGGTACTAGCTAAAAGCGTGGCTTTGTGTGGGTTCGCGAGGTTTTTCTTAGTAATTCTATGTTTTATAGTAAGAAAGAAAGAAAATGCTTTCATTGTTGAAATCGCGCGATACCACAGAGGTACCTTACCTATGTTAGACCAACAGAAATTTATTTATGTCCAATGTCCGCCACAGCTTTATCTAACGTCAAGCCTTGTGACTTGTGAATTGTGATTACGAAAGCTTATTGTATTGTTTCCTGGAACATTAAGTATTTCCACTTTTCCAATATTTAGTTATGGGTGGTTTCGGACTCAACCATTATTGTCATACGTTGTATGAGAATAATTTTCATATCGAAACAAGATCGAACCATTATCACTCGTGAGTGCGTGGCATTTAATCGGGAGAACAAATTAATATTCAACCCAAAGGAGAATGGGCGTTCCGTCCTATATGTTGTCCTATAACACTTTGTGCCCTACGTCATTTGAAAGCTCTAAATGAGTACTACAACTTCTTGTATGGGTTCTTCAGTCTGTATCTCGTGCAGGAAAACCGCTAGGCTAGGGTGTATTAACTGACTCCATGTGGTGTCGTTCTGTCATGTTGTAACACCTATGTCAATAGAAAGGTCTCGATGAGTACTACTATGTACTTATTGTATGGGCTGAAGTCTTTATCTCATGCAGGGAACTGCTAGGGCGGATTAACTGACTCCATGATATGTGATTCTGAAATATTTGTCGAAAAAAGTTTCCATAAATAAATATATTCGTTTAAAAAAAAAGAAACAATCAAAACAAAAACTACCATCTTCATACATCAATATTCACTATCAGAAAGTTTGGAAAGTCTTGTTTAGTTTAGAATCATCAAGTTTTCTGTGCCGGCGGCGGTCAAAATTGGAGGCTCCTATTGTCATGTTGACTATCCGTGCGGTCCAAATTGCGCTTTTTCGCCCTATCGGTACCAATAGCGCGCTTACGGAGTGAAGTGACCGAATTGAACATTGAATTTGCACCAACGAAAGTAATGGGAAGTCATCAGTTACGTCATTAAAGTATCTAAACGCTGCTCATGGAAAATACTTAGGTTGTGCAGTGTGTGCACAAATGTCAAACTCAAAATTTGACGTTTCAGAATTTGATTTATTTTAGTTTTGTTAGTAAACATTTATGTTTACGATGGTTAAATATTGCATTCTGATCAATTATTAATTACAACAACTGTTTTCTGAGTCTTGAAATTCGAAATGCCGAGTACGTAACTCTAATTTTGATATTTTTGCACACACGTACGCACACAATCCTGGTCCGATTAGATAGGCACATAGCGCATTAGCGCACATATCAATCTTGGTTCACGTAGCGTTTGTAATGTTTTTATAATTCTGACCGCGCTTTATATTTCTAAGGTCACCCTTACCACTCAAAACTGATTCCATGGATCTGTGTATACACTAGTTTTAGCCACATACGTAAGGCCTTCATTGATAAATAGTTGAGGGATTGAACTAAAATCGGATGGGTACGTAACTTGTACGGACATACGGATAACCCTTAAAAAATATATTTACTTTGTAAAAACTGTATAATGATCATTGTATTTAAAATCGCAAGTTTACACCAGCCCAACAGAGTGATATCTTGATGGAAGTTGATCTCTTGGCCACGATATCCAATTTGAGTAGGTACACTGTAATAACTGGGTGAACTTGCGCTATTAATTGCTCTTCGACGAATTTTAATTTCTTTAAAACGTTAGTTTGTGGTTCTGAAACCATACTATTGTCTATACAAAGTCCGTTGTTTTCGATGTGCAAATCAATCCAAAGAAGATGACATGAATTACCACAAACACAATTCTAGGTACATCTCGAGGTCTTCTCTGGCTTTCCTTTACATCGACCATCAAAGAACGGTTAATTACGTGTCCGAGGAGGCCTGTTAACGTGCGTTTTTGTGGCACTTTATTATAACGATTACACTAATCTCTTAATCTTACTAAACTTTCCTTTAATTTTCATTACAGAGATTTTTATTTTTTTAAGGGGGGGGCTCTGCCCCCCCAACCCCCCGTTTTTCTTCTTATCTCTAACTTCTGACATAGTTTTGCCACAAGGTGAGCATTGTGCCACAAACACAATTATATTCTACATCTCGAGGTCTTCTCTGACTTTCCCTTCCATCGTCCATTAGAGAACGGTTAATTTAGCGTTCTAGGAGGCCAGTTGCCCGCTCGTGGCCCAGTGCTACCCGCGGATCACTTGTAATCTGTGCGGTTAAGCATCGTCTGGCACCGCCGTGACTGTGATGGGTCATTACTAAAAATACTTTTAATTTCATGAGCGTTTCCGTGCTTCGGAGGGCACGTAAAGCCGTCGGTACCCGCTGCCGTACTAACATCTTCGATAGTCGTTACGGGTAGTTAGAGCCCTCAAAAGTCTAACATTTGGTTTAACCAAAAAATGTCGTATAGCCCTCTGGGTTGTGAAGGTCTGATGGCAGTCGCTTCACGTAAAATGCTGACATTCCGCCAAATCTGGTTAAACTGAAAACCGACCCCAAATAGTCATGGGATAAAGGTTCGGAAAAGAGAAGAGGAGGCTAGTTAACGTGCATTTCATACAACAACTATTATCATTTCGAAATCAGTGTTAATTTTATTCATCATATTAAAATTTCTTTTTATTTCTATCATGGAGATGTTTGTTTTTTTTTACGGGGGGGCTCCGACCCCCCAACCCCCCGTTTTTCTATTCTCTCTCTTATTTTTGACATATTTTTGCCACAAAGTGAGCGTTGTGCCACGAACACAATTACTACATCTTCTCTGACTTTCCCTTACATCGTCCATCAAAGAACGATTTATTTCGCGTAACGTATGTTTTTGCGGCATTTTACTATAACAACTATTATCATTTCGGAATCAGTGTTCAAACTTTCTTTTAATTTCTATCATAGAAATGTTTGTTTTTTTTTTAACGGTGGGGCTCCGCCCCCCCAACCCCCCGTTTTTCTTTTTCTCTCGGCCTCCTTTGATGACACATTTCTTTTAAACCGATGAAATTGTAAACAGAATCAATTTCACAATGTACAAATCCATTTCTTTTTATTTCGATTTTTTTACGGCATTAGAAACATGAAACCTTCATGCTCGAAACTGGATATCAACGCCATCTATTGTGTGCCGAATGACACTAAGTCGTAATCGTTTGACATTTAAATGTCATTTTAACCCCTATAACCCGGCTAATTTGAGAAGTATTTTTTGTTAATATGTTTATAATGTAATCCTTATGTAATCAATGTATATTACTCATAGACGTGTTATATTACGAATCCATTTTATTTCTCGAAATTTAAAATTTGTTTGCAAAATTGTTAAAAAACCTTTTTCTTTATTTCATTTACAAAATGATATAAAAACCATTTTCTGCAAATCTAGACATGAATTGAAATAACTCTGTTAAATATCAAATCTGTAGGTGCTCTAGTTTTTCCGTAATATGTACCACAAAACTGTAAAAACTGTTGAATTAGGAGGGCTTCGCTTCGCTCGCCCTAATAATCGAAATTATAGAATGTCAACGCTAGGAACTAAGACGCTGCTACTCGCGCCTTGTCAGTACGGTCGACCAGAAAGAGGTGTTTTGTTTTTTTTTTCTAAATTCTTGCGGAACCCCTACAGGAGTCTCGCGGAACCCTAGGGTTCCGCGGAGCACACTTTGAGAAACGCTGGATTATACATATATAGAGACACCAAGTTTCCTGTGCCGGCGGCCAAAAGTAGAAGCTCCTATTGTCATTGTGACTCTAATGTCATTTGGATACGTTTTCAATAAACTGACAACCAAAAGATGCGATTACAGCGACGCTATCACCGACACAGAAAACTTGGTGACTCTAAGTATTTAGATAAAACTAGCTCTGCCCTGCAGTCAAACCTGCGAAATCAATGCTAATGCAGTTCGTTATAAAACTCTAAAAGGCTTACTTCCATCTCTTTCTTGTTCTGGTAACGCTAATTTTTGGTCACCATCTGAAATAATATAAATAACATAACATAGTCATTCACTCCATCATCTCATTACAGTAACTGACCCCTAACTAAGTTCGTAACTTGTATCTAGGGTATCAGAAACTACGCACACACTCATTCACACACACACCCAGACCGAGATAAACATTTGTGGTTCACATAAATATTCACCCCGCACGGGAATCAAACCCGCAAGCTTACTGATGGCAGTCTGGCATGGTGACCACTCTGCCATTCAAATTTTGGATTAAAGTTATAATTACCATGAACCGCGCGAAATTTTTTAATTTTTTTGTCTGTGGAATTAAACAAATACTTAATCATTTTTTAGTTACTAGCTGCGCCTAACCTTATCCCGTGGGAATTTCGGGACAAAACCTAGCCTATGTCCTCCCCCGGACCATAAGCTACCCCTGTACCAAATTTCAAGTCAATCGGTTCAGTAATTTAGCCGTGAAACGGTAACAGACAGACAGAGTTACTTTCACATTAATAATACATATTAGCAAGGATTCTGAAATCTGAGTCCCGCAGTTTTACCCGCGTAATCCCAATCCCATGGGTGTTTTGGGATAAAAAGTATCCCATGTAATATTCCTAGTTAAAAGGAACATCTGTACCAAATTCCATCTAAATCGGTTCATTTGTTTTTTTTAACCTAGAATAGGTTTTTGACTGTAATTTGCCTGATGGAAAGGGGAAGGTTCATATCTGACGAAACATGCGTCGCGTATTATCGGTCACGTAACGCCAGAACAGACAAATGTATAGAAACACTTGACCGTTCACAATCAACCGATTATACGTTAGTGCGTTGAGTGTGAACGGTCAAGTGTTTTTCTATACATTTGTCTGTTCTGGCGTTACGCGACCGATAATACGCAACGCATGTTCCGTCGGATATGAACCTTCCAGATGAAGCGTGCTCGCCTAAAAGATACCTGCTCACTGGTGACTTAAAAGACCCAGATTGTATGTTTCAGGGAACAGAGAAGTCAATGAGTAACATCCATCCAAACTTCGTTTGTAATATTAGTAGGATTAACATACTTACTCAATAATTAGCTCAATTAATAGGAATTTTAAGAATAACTCGAAAATGTTTAAAAATACAATTTATATATGTGAAAGAATTCTTTCTGAGTAATTTATTTAAATTGTCATACCTTTGTTGATACCTAAAACACAAAAAAAAATAGGTAATAATTTACTTTTTCATCTTTAATTTTTTTAGAAGTTATCACACCATATGTGCAGTCATTAGTTATGAAATATATGCCCCGGTTTTACCCGTATAGTTCCCGATCCCGTGCTAATTTCGGCATAAAACATAGCCTATGTCCGTTCCCGGACCATGAGCTACCCCTGTACCAAATTTTAAGTCAATCGGTTCAGTAGTTTAGCCGTGAAAAGGTAACAGACAGAGTTTTATAATATTACTAGTAGCGCCCCGGGGTTTTACCCGCGTAGTACCCGCTCCCGTGAGAATGCGTAGCTCGTAGTATCATACAATCTCGGCACAATTCAGCATCGTGTGTTAAAAAATTAAGTAACAGCGCCATCTATTGGTAGGATTTGTGACTACAAAAAGTTACAATAAAACATACGATTACTCATACACAATCCCATGGGAATTTCGGGATAAAAAGTATCCTATGTGTTATTCCTAGTTATAAGGAACATCTGTACCAAATTTAAACAAAATCGATACAGTAGTTTTTGCGTGAAAGAGGAACAAACATCCACACATCTAAACATTCACACTCACAAACATTCGGCTTTATAATATTAGTAGGATAAGTAAGGATTTACTTACGATACAGGACTTTTGCATGTACTTTAGCTATTATTGGTTCCGGAAACATTTTTTCACCTTTATCTGAAAAAATAATTGATATTGAAGGCCTATTTCACCATCTTCAAGTAACGTTCCGAGTACGTACTCACATGTTTTGTCTTTGTCACTTGGTATAAAGTAAGATATAGACATTATAGACAAAACTGACTTTACTTGGTGAGTAACTTTACTTGAAGGTCGTGAAATAGGCCCTAAATCTCACAAATAAATAAGAAAGCTGTTGAATTTTAAGTCATCATATTCTTTAACTAAGATCTCATCATTCATGATTTACTTATACACCCCTATTTTGAATTCGAGATACTTAATCCCACAGCTAATGTTAACGATGGGTGACAATATAATAGTGAAGTTAGTTTTTATCCTTTTGATTTAAAAAGTTATGATAAGTCAAAGTTTTTCAAAATCCCGCCGAATTTTATTGTTATTCTACACCGAACAACAGGCGAACGCTGCGATACACAACTGAGCGCGATAATCGACCCGAGCCGTCACAGAATACTTGATAGCTAGTGTGCCGTCTGGTAATACGGCATTTATTTAGTATTTTTTAAAGATAAGTAATCAACTATCAATTTTGATATTTTTATTGGATATATGGATTCAGTTACTGCTACAGATATTCTGATTTTAATAAGTCCCGTAATTTCAAAATAGGGGTGTATATCCAATCTAACTAATGATTCTAATAGCAATTCAGCTAAAAAACTAAAATACAAAATATCATTTAAGCAAAACTTACTTTCACCACCGTCATTTTGGCCTTCGTCATCATCTGCACCATTTTCTGTGTCGGAAACACTATCTTCTACAGACCCTTCAGAACTTTCATTTGTTTCATTATCAGCATTATTTTCTTCAGGTTTCTCCTCTCCTTTCTGCACATCTATAGAAAACCCTTTTGAAACTTTGGACCAATCAAAACCAATTTTCTTTTCCTCATCAGCCTTATTAGCCCAATTAAATCCAACACCTTTTTTAAAATCAAAAGATATACCTTTTTTATTAACCCCCGACGCAAAAAGAGGGGCGTTATAAGTTTGACGTATCTGTGTGTGTGTGTATCTGTCTGTATGTGGCATCATAGCTCCCGAACGGATGAACCGATTTAAGTTTAGGTTTTTTTTTATTAAATGGGACTTACGTGCGAGTGTTCTTAGACATGTGTGATGAAAATCGGTTGGCCCGTTTAAAAGTTATGGGGGTTTGAAAGTAATTGTGTAGGGGGTTTTTTAAATTTTTAATTTTTGCCGCTGCCGTCGCTCCAATCCAGACCGACTCCACTATCATTAATTAATTAATACCTAATTTTATTTTTATTAATACCTAACACGATGGAGGCAAGATCTTGAGAGGTTCGACATAGATTGGAAGGAGCTGGCTAGGGACAGAGACGGATGGAGAGATTTGGGGGAGACCTTTGCCCAGGAGTGGGACAATACAGGTTGATTGAAAAAAAAGCTAATTTTACATCCTTAGCTGTTTCATTGCCAGCAAACTCACCGGAATCATCTGGATTTTGATTAGGAAGACCTAGATTTGTTTTGTTTTTGGCTAACATTTCATCCGATAAGTTTAGTTTCTCTGTAGCCGGCGTTGTTTCAGCTTCACTTGCTTGTGCTTCATTGTTATTGGGTAATACTTCATTTTCTGTTGCGTTTTTGTCAGGTACGTTTACTGTATTGTCTTCAACACCTTTATTTGCTTGAGTAGTATCGTTTTCTGTACCATTTCCAGCTGGATTTGTCTCGTTTGTCTCATTGCTGTCACTGAGTAGTGACGCTTCTAACATTGCTTTAGTCTTTTCGTCGATGCCAGCGTGTCGGCGGTCTTTGCCGTCTCGACGTTTCAAAGTTACAATTTTAGCTTGTTCTGCATTTCCTTGGTCTATTTTGAATAATAAAATTAGTATTTTATTATTGTTGTAATTATTTTAAAGTTGATACAACTAATAAATTTAGCACTTGCAACAGCGTTGAAATATACGATAGTTGGTATAATGATAATAAAAAATACATATAGATATCTTCAGCTGACATTATTACGGAGTTTTATAAAAATGGTTCAGTAGCTATTTTCATTCAATTTTATTCAAAGTCAAAGTAAAAAAATATTTATTCAATTAAGGCACTTATGAACGTCACTGAATCTACCACCGATTCGGAATTACATCAGCCGAGAATAATGGGCAAGAAACTCTATTGTCATCTTATTTGTTTATTGAGCTATATTATCTTATTATTTAAATTCAAATCCAGTTTTTTCCTTGCATTAGACATATATTTTAGTATTGAAAATCAATTGAAATAAGTTTGACTCTTACCAGTATGTCTTTTAGAACGTCTACGACCTTAAACATATAAAAGTAATGATTTAAAACTCTAAATAAAGAACTATTCCAATATTCTATGGAATAGAATTTATGAATGTTACAAATAAAATCGGGCCTAACGTAGAACCTTGTGGAATAAGGACTAAAGATCTTTTCATAATTATTTTAATTATAACTACAAAAAATATAGAAATTACAATAAATAACAAATACTTTGTACTGAATTTAATAATTAAAGCTTGTTTTTAAATAACTTAATTTTTTTTTCAAGGAAGGAAACACTGCCGAAAGCATTCGTATAATCAAAGAAAATACAAATTAATTAATTTTAATAACTTACCAAAACTTATACGTAAATTACTTTTCCTGGTAACTGAATAAAAAACAAATACTCAGTTTAATTTGCCTAATTATTTTCATGAATAAAAAAATTAACCAAGAAACTAACATTGAAAATGTTAAATGGTGGTCGTTGTAAATTCACAACGTTTATACAGAAAGTCGTAACTTCATTTCACAGTAGGTATAAAAGAAAGTCGCTGTCGCTGTCTGTCTGTCACTATGTAAGCTTTTAATATTTAAAACTGCACAACGGATTTTGAAGCGGTTTTCGGATTCAAGAAGGTTTTTGGTATGGCACGCCTGAAGCATTACGGGAACTACGCGGGTAAAACCGCGAGGCGTTGCTAGGAGTATAATATTTCTAAAATATCAATACATTTATGTTGTTAAATCAAGTACTTAATCTTATATATTTATTGACATATTTTACCTTTAGGCACAGGATCTTCATGACTGCAAAATTTCATTGATACTAATTTCACTTTTAAACCTACAAATAAAAGTTTAGAATGATTATATGTGCCTTCAGTTTAACATATTCATTTATTTATTTTTATTTATTGAAAAAAGACACAACAACAGTTTAACATATTAAGCATTAAAACAGAATACACATATTTAAAGAAGGGTTCTGATATGTAAACCAATTATGGTTGTGTACAGCATTGTGATTTGATTTGATTTGAATTATATCTTCAAAACCATGCAATGGATTTTTATGTGGTTTCTTTTAATAGATAGAGTGATTCAAGGGGAAGGCTTTTAGCATAATTTTATTCCCGCATTCCCACGGGAGCGGGAACTACGCGGGCGAAACCGCGGGTCGCTGCTAGTATTAAATATTATCAGTTATTGAGCCACAATCTTTCCTGTGCCGGTGACAGCGTGTCTGTAATCGCTTTTGGTTGTCAGTTTATTGAAAATGTATCCAAATGACATTAGAGTCAAAATGACAATAGGAGCTTCCAATTTTGGCCACCGGAACAGAAACGATTGTGACTCAATAACAGACGTTTTAAAATCCTTACCTTCATGGCATTTCACGTAGTTAAGTTCGCATTTATTAATCATTACTACATAGACAGGGTTTTTGTTTCGTGTCCCATTATTTTTATATATTAATTTAGCGCAAACTGGTTCTTCTACGTTTGGGCATTTGATATTCTCACATTCTTTTATTTGTTTCAATCTTTTGTCGACTTCATCTAGTTTTTCTAGTGATACTGAATTTAATGCTGAAAAGAAAAACAATTATATGAACTTAAATTTTAAGACTATCATTTTTACGTAAATACTTAACAATAGTTTTGATGTATGACTTGATATTCTGGTTCACCTTTACTGAATTTCTTATAGCTAAAGAAGTTGTCGATAAACCTTAACCCGGCGTAAATACGTTATTGTTATTGTCCAGTGACAAATTTATTAAATGGGGCCCAATTTGAGAGAACCTAGATGTAATCATCATCATCATCAGCTCATATATACCTAGTGACGGATTAAGAGATCGTGATGCTCTAAGCAATCCAAGCCTTTGGGCCCACAGGGCTGGAATTTGAGGACGAAAAGAAAACTTAGCTACACTACTACAGCTACACACAGACCTCGCAACATTTGTCATTTCAAGCATAGCCACGGCCCTGTGGCCCCCCTATCCATGCGTTCTGGTGCCCCCCCAGACGTGGTGCCCTAGGCAATTGCTTAATTTCATTAAGGGTTAATCCGGGACTGTATATACCCACCCAGGGGTTGAATTAAACCGTATTCAACCACGCTGGCCAAGTGCGGGTCGACTTCACACACCACCTTAGAATTTCATAGTAGGTGTGTGTCTAAACGAAGTTTTCCTTCACGCTGAAATCGTCGATTTTACGAAATATAATGAATTATATAGTAAATAAATTAATAACTATACCTAATAATATTAAAGTCACTTTAAAAATCATCACTTCAAACACAGTGTGTAGTAAGAAACATGCCGTAAACAAAGTACTACTACTAAATCTTTATAGCATTTTTATGAATATGAAAAATCAATTTTATTTAACTTTAACTTCGATAAGCTTCAAGTAATTTCATTTGAAACTAGTAGCGCACCGCGGTTTCTTTCGCGTGGTTCTCTTTCCCGTGGGAATACCGGGATAAAATATAGCCTAGGTTACTCCCTGAAAAGTGAACTATGTAATAGTGAAAGAATTTATCAAATCGGTTTTGGTATTTTTGGAGCTTATTCAATGCAAACAAAAAATCTTGATAGTAGAGAGTCACTGATCGTAGCATGGCACTGATCGTAGCATGCAACTTATCGTAGCAAATCATTGATTATAGCATGCAACTGATCATAGAATGTCACTGATCGTAGCAAGTCACTGTTCATAGAATGTCACTGATCGTAGCAAGTAACTGATCGTAGAATATCACCGATAGTAGAAAGTCACTGATCGTAGCATGCAACTGATTGTAGCAAGTAACTGATCGTAGCATGCAACTGATCGTAGCAAGTCACTGATTATAGCATGCAACTGATCATAGAATGTCACTGATCGTAGCAAGTCACTGTTCGTAGCAAGCCACTGATCGTAGCACGCAACTGATCGTAGCAAGTCCTTGATAGTAACAAGTCACTGATAGTAGCAAGCCACTGATCGTAACAAGTCCCTGATCGTAGCATGTTTCTGATCGTAGCATGCATAGCAAATCACTGCTTGTAGAAAGATCCAACAAAAAATCGTACAGACATTATTTGTATCAAATTACTTTACCTATATACAATATGTTCATACAACTTTTTGCCCTAAATTGAATATTAAAGAAGTTATAAGCATAAAAATGAGAAAATTATGATTTTTTTCAACACACTTGCTCATAAAGGGGCTCTTATTTGTGCAAAAACAGTTCAATAATGACACGTTTTATTCAATAGTGAGTTATAGATTGTTTTTTTAAATTGCTTTGTTTTAAAAAAGTTTCGACACCAAAAAAATTGTGTCCATACATTTTAAAAACAAACTTCAACTATGTTGCCTTACTTTTGGTAGGTCTATGGTCGATTCCATTCATTCATTCATTCGATTTTTTTTTAATAAGTATATTCTTTTAGTCTTTGGCGATCACCATTGTTGTGTTGGATGCGCGCGAATAGAAAAACTGTTTATTTATTAGCGAAAAATTATAATTTCTTCGCAAATGTGTTGAAAAACGTTGTATGGTACACGCGATTATTGATGATTACTATCCTCGGCTATCTTCAGACCCTCGCCTGACGGCTCGGGCCTCAATAGCGCCTCGGAAGTAATCACCAACTTACCTCGCTTGTACCATAAATAACTAAAAGTAGGTACTTGCGGCGAAGTTTTGCTAGGCAACCTGGTAAATATATATTCTCCTAACTGTAAATATACACAACAATGGTTTCTAGCAAAAAAATATATGCCATATCTCGTACTATTTCTTTTTCTAATTCCAGTGGTAGATTTTTGTAGAATGACTCTCAGACCTTATAACTTAGATACCCACATTTTTTTTTTTTTTTTCTTACGAAACTACAATATAAAGTAGTTTCTTAATAATTACAATCTAGCCTTTTGCTGGCTAATGAGTAATTTAATTTTAACCTAAACTAATAATAATGTTTATATTAAGAATATGTCCAATAACACTTTTCTTATTATTTCTACTTAAGGCGAAGACACTTTGTTCATGTGTTCTGTTTAATTATAGTTAACAATCACTACACTACACTATTCACTAAATTAACTCATAAGGCTTTGTCCTTTTAAGTCTTCTCACTTTATTTGTGTTGTCAAGGAGCTGGATAGCCTCAACGTTCACATGTTGATAAAGTCTACGTTCGTGAGCTTTGGCATATTTATTAATAATGCTGGCGACAGTTTCCACTTTAAGGTCCCGGTGGAGGTCGTCCATCCTTATGTACCAAGGAGCATTTGTGATACCTCTGAGTACTTTGTTTTGAAAACGTTGTATCATCATGATGTTAGTTTGTTTGGTACAGCCCCACAGCTGTATACCGTAAGTCCAAACAGGCATGAGGACTTGCTTATACAATAAAATTTTGTTGTGTAATGACAACGCGGAATGTTTACCAAGAAGCCAGTACATCTTCTTATAACGGATTTCTAACTCATCACGTTTTTTCTTGACATGAGCTTTCCAGCGTAGCTTGGCGTCAAGTGTCATGCCTAAGTACTTGGCCGTATTTTCGTATGGTACCACTTTGTCGTGTATGTACACTGGATGGTAGTTTAACTGTTTATTAGTGAAATCTACATGAACCGACTTAGATTCATTTAGTTTTATGCGCCATTTTTTGGTCCAGTCATAAATTTTGTTTATTGCTATTTGCACTTTTTCCACAGCTTCCTCTTGATTGTCTCCTGTTGCAAGGATTGCTGTATCGTCAGCGAAGGTTGCTATGAAAGTATTTTCTGTATTTGGGATATCACAGGTGTATAGCAAGTACAGGACCGGACCTAATACACTTCCCTGTGGTACTCCAGCTTTGATTTCTTTGAGCTCTGAATAAGAATTTTCTTGCCTCACTCTGAACATTCTCTCTGATATATAGGACTCCAAGAGGTCAGTAAATTGTGTTGGTAGCATCTGACGAAGCTTGTGTAAAAGTCCGTGATGCCAAACTTTATCGAAGGCTTGTGCTACATCTAAAAATATTGTAGAGCAAACTTTTTTTTCTTCTAAGGCATTTTCAATTACATCAGTTATTCGATGTACTTGGTCTATTGTGCTATGTTTTTCTCTAAAACCAAACTGATGGTTAGGAATTAAGTTCTTTTCTTCAATAATTGGTTTGAGCCGCTTTAAGAGAAGCTTCTCAAAGAGTTTTGATATTATAGGTAATAAGGAAATCGGTCTATATGATGAAGCTTCATGAGGTGGTTTACCAGGCTTAGGAATCATTATGACTTCAGCAACTTTCCAAACGTCTGGTACGTGTTTCAATCTGAAGGACGCATTGATGAGTGTCGTTAATTTTACTACTGCTCTGCGTGGAAGATTTCGCAGGACTTCTCCAGTAATCAGGTCGTATCCTGGGGATTTATTTTGTTTTAATAGTTTAATCTCTTGGAGTACCTCTTTTGGAGTGACGAGTTTTATGTCCAGGTCTTCTTGACATGTTATTTCTAGTTGGAGATCAGTTTTATTTTCATAAGGTTGAAATATTTGCTGTAAATGATTTGCAAATCTTGTTGCCTTCTGATCATTGGTACTTGCCCATTGTCCGCTCAGTTCCTTGATGGGAGGAATTTGGGTTATCGGTCTTTTAATATGTCTAGTAGCTTTCCAGAGTGAGTAGTCTGTAGTGCGATCACTTGTCAATTGACGTAGTGAAGTAGACATATTTTCGTCATTGAATTTTTGTATTGCTCTACTAAGTTTTTAGTGAGATTATTTAATCGAGTTTTATCAGACGGAAAACGTGTTTGGTGCCACTTTTGGCGTTGCTGTCTTTTCTCTCTGATAAGTTGTTTTATATCTATGGGATATTTATTAACCTTATTTTTTATTTTGAGCTCGGGAGTATTGTTCCAAGCGCATTGCTGTATGTTACGTATGAAAGTTCTTATTTCCAAGTCAAGTTCTACGTTTGTTTTTAATGAGATGTTTAGATCTATCAAAGAGTCTAAGTCGTGTTTAAAACTCTGCCAGTCAGTATTTTTATTGGTAAGGGATAGGTTGTACGCTTTATATTGAACTTGCTCATTGAGAGTTAGTAAAATAGGTGAATGATCTGAACTCATGTCGAGACCCTCTTCGATCTGCAGGAAGTCAGGCGATATGTTTTTGTAAATAAAAAAGTCTATTAAATCTGGGATTTTGTGTGGATCTGTCGGCCAGTAAGTTGGTTTCCCTGTTGATATGACATCACACTTTACTTCTCTAACCGCTTTCAACAATTCTCTTCCTTTTGTTGTGTTAAGTCTTGATCCCCAATAGGTGTTTTTGGCGTTGAAGTCTCCCCCAAGTATGAATCTATCACCAAGTTTATTTAAGAAAGTACAATATTGTATATCTTTAAGACAATACCTTGGCGGGCAATATATGGCGCTTATAGTAACTGGGTATAACTTAGATACCCACATGAAGTTGTAGGTAAAAAATGGAGTCCACACTTCGAATACCTACTTGAAGCATACCTATATATATCACTATCGCGTCTCTGTGAGCAGGCTCTCTCTTTCTAACTAAGGTAACCTCTAGAAAGAGAAGGTCTGACTAAAAAGAGAGGTCGGCCCACAGAGACGTAGGTATTTGACTCAAGCTGTTGTTCCAAGTGTGGGCTCCATTTTTTACCTACAACTTCATGGATACCCATGACTTTCGTCGGCTGATCATATCCATTATTATGATACAGTCAATGTCAAAATTATTTCAAATATGTCAATGTTAAAAAAAGCTATTAAATTTGACATTTCATGAATTATTCAAAATTCAGAATTTGTTGTAATTTTAAAACAATTGTGAGTTATTGTGATACTTTTTCGTATTATTTAAAGAATTTCGGAATAATGTCTGCAGCCTGTTCTCGTCCATTAGAGGAATATTTTAAAATTACTCTTGATCAGCTGGTAAGATAACCTTAAAATATAATTTCATAAATATTGGTACTATTATTTTCCCTCCATTTACAACGTGATAACTCCGCTCCTATTTATCGTAACATGATATTACATAGCCTATAGCCTTCCTCGATAAATGGGCTATATAACACTGAAATAATTTTTCAAATCGGACCAGTAGTTACTGAGATTTGCGCAAAAAATACTCAACTGATTACGATGAAATTTTGTACCGATATTTCTTATAACCAAGTTTAACATACAGGGTATTTTTACCCCAAAATTACCACGAAATTAAGACTTACGCGGGTGAAACCGTAAACACTGCTAGTTAAATTAATAATCTTTATTTACTCAAATAGGACTTTTAAAGTTCGCTATGGCAATAAATATTTACTTTCTTATTTAAGTTATTGTAAGACAGTCTCTATACTTACTCAAATTATTATAATTAACGGGATATTTACCTATATATTATTTATTTCGAGTTTCCGATATTTCAACGTACATGGTGGTAAATATCCCGTTAATCATAATAATTTGAGTGCTCATAACCGTGATAACTATAAAAACTATAGTCTCTAAACTACTCTCTTTAATAATCCTATATTTACTTTACAGAAATCCTCAAAATACGGTGAAGTAAACATAATCCTAGGCAACGAGAGCTGCGACCTCGACTCCGCTGTATCCGCCATCACTTACGCAGCATTCTTATTCTGGCAATACAATACAATCAAATGCAAAGTATGTACGAGAGGTAATCGTAATGAAGAGTTGTTCAGAGATGATATATTTGTGCCGGTTCTGAATGTGAATAGGGAAGACTTTGGGATTAAAACGGAGGTGGTATATTGCTTGAAGCAGTACGGTATTGGGGAAGATAGTTTGGTTTTTAGGTAATTATTACTATTTATTTAATTATAATATTATTTTATTTTATTTCAAAGTCATAAATGGAAAAGGTATAGCCGAGTTTGTTACTGATTCTTTGAGGACCAAACTGAATGATTTTTTTATTAAATTTGAATAAAGTGCCTATCTGCATGTAAGATCTCTCTGTGGTACTAATGGTCTAGCTCAGTGGTTTTTGGTAACGGAACCCTTTTGGAAAGCGATATACTTGATGGAACCCTATTTGAAGTACACACCGGAAAAATTAGACTGTCAAGTCAAGTCAACCAGAGAGGGGTGTTTTGTTTGTTTTTCTAAATCCTAGTGGAACCCTTACAGGAGCACCGCGGAACCCTAGGGTTCCGCGGAGCACACTTTGAGAAATGCTGGTCTAGCTAATGAATGCAGACCAGAGGTCTCTCTAGTCTCTCACTGATGATTATTACTATATTAGTACAGCAGTTAGCATGTTGGTCATCTCAAACCTGAGCCATGTTTGGAAACAACAAACTTGTGTTATACAGATATTCCCACGGGATCGGGAACTATGCGGGTAAAACCGCGGGGCAAAGCTACTCATATTTAAGTAATTATTGAAAATTACCTCAATGTATCAATCAGGTTACATCGATTGTGGTAATGAAAAAACTATATGACTACTAGCTGCGCCCCGCGGTTTCACACGCGTAGTTCCCGTTCCCGTGGGAATTTCGGCATGAAAAATAAATGTTGGCCGATTCTCATAGATACCGGATAAGCACAAAAAATTCATCAAAATCGGTCAAGCCGTTTCGGAGGAGTATGGCAACGAAAACTGTGACACGAGAATTTTATATATTAGATATTTACAACTATATTTTTAATTACAGGAACGACATAAACATAGAAGATATATGCCAAAAATCTAAACTAAAAATAGTTCTGGTTGACCACCATGTTCTATCAAAACGGGACCAGCATTTGGCTCCATACGTCACCGAAATAATAGACCATAGACAGCTTGACAAGTCTAATTGGAAGTATAAAGAGGATACTCGAACTTCTATGGAAATAGTTGGTTCTTGTGCGACGCTGGTAGCTCAGCGGATAAAAGATTTGAGCACGTTGTTCGCAAAAGAAGATACTTATTTTAACTTGTATAAGTACTGTAGCGATATGTTGCATTGTAAGTACATATGTATATACACCCTTATTTTGAAATTGCGATACCTTATCTCACAGCTAATGTAAACGACGGGTGACAATATAATAGTGAAGTTAGTTTTTTTCTCTGGCTTTTATTTAAAAAGTTATGATAAGTCAAAGTTTTTCAAAATCCCGCCGAATTTTATTGTTATTCTACAACGAACAACAGGCGAACGCTGCAATACACAGCTGAGCGCGGTCATCGACCCGAGCCGTCAATGAATACTTGATAGCTAGTGTGCCGTCTGGTAATACGACATTTATTTTGTATTTTTTAAAGATAAGTAATCGACTATCATTTTTGATATTTTTATTGGATATATGGATTCAGTTACTGCTACAGATATTCTGATTTTAATAAGTCCCATATTTTCAAAATAGGGGTGTATAAGTATGTAATACAACGGGATGTTAGTACATACTAATTTAAGTCGATTCCCTCGACTAGTTTCAGCCACGTCCGGTGGCCAATCTGGCCAGTCTGGGTGTGTGTGAATGAGTGTGTGTGTAGTTTCTGATACCCTAGATACAAGTTTCGAACTTAGGGATCAGTTACTGTAATGAGATGATGGAGTGAATGATTATGTTATGTTATATTAATGGTAGGTATGCCCCGTGGTTTTATATAGTATAGTTCCCGATCCCGTGGGAATTTCACGATAAAACATAGCCTATGTACTCCGCCAGACCATTGGCTATACCTCAATTCAATCAATTCTGTAATTTAGCCGTGGTAACAGACAGACAGACAGAATTACTTTCGCTTTTATAACATTATATATACTTAACAGGAATACCACATAGGATATTTTTTGTCCCAAAATTCCCACGGGATTGACAGTAAAATTAACAGCTTAAAACATTTAGCTTAAAATTTAGTGAAAAGCTGTTAATTTGAGATTACAAATAGAAATTTTAATTTTATTTATCAGATAATTTTATTTTATTAACTTACTAGCTGTGCCCCGCGGCTTCTCTCGCGTAGTTCCCGTGGGATGAATGTATCCTTCGACTTTGTCCTTCTCCTGGTTCTTAGCTACCTCCCCACCAATTATCAGCCAAATCAGTTCAGCCGTTCTTGAGTTAATAGTGTAACTAACACAACTCTCTTTAATATATATTTTACTAGCTGTGTCCCGCGGTTTCACCTGCGTAGTTCCCGATCCCGTGGAAATTTCGGGATAAAAAGTATCCTATGTTCTTTCCCGGACCATAAGCTACCCCTGTACTGAATTTCAAGTCAATCGGTTCAGTAGTTTAGCCGTAAAAGACAGACAGACAGTTACTTTCGCATTTATAATATTAGTTAGGATTATCAGATAATTTAATTTAATTTATTTATTACATATTTTATTTATTTATTTTAGCTACAATAGTGTTGGATACAGTTAATTTTTCTAAAGAACTAAACAAAGCCACTCCTCATGATGAAGAAATTATAATATTTTTGGAAAATATTTTGAAATTTGATAATGTTGAAGCCGAAAGGTAATTTACTGTATTATTTTTATCTACTTGCATTGCCCTGTGGTTTTACCAGTATCTTCCATAAATCCCGATCCCGTGGGAACTTTGGGATAAAAAGTATCCTTTGTTATTCCAGTTATAAGGAAAATTAAACCGAATTCATCAAATTTGGTTCAAAATATAGAATATTTAAAACTAGCATCGCCCCGCGGTTTTACCCCCGTTCCCGTTGGTATACGGGGATAAAAAAGCCTATAGCCTTTCTCGATAAATGGGCTATCTAACACTGAAAGATTTTTTCAAATCGGACCAGTAGTTCCTGAGATAAGCGCGTTTAAACAAACTCTTCAGCTTTATAATATTTGTAAAGATTGATAGATAACACTCATCCTAAACATTTTTAAGCCCCGACGCAAAAAGAGGGGTGTTATAAGTTTGACGTGTCTGTGTGTGTGTGTATCTGTCTGTGGCATCATAGCTCCCGAACGGATGAACCGATTTCAATTTAGTTTTTTTTGTATTAAAGGGGACTTACGTGCGAGTGTTCTTAGACATGTTTGATGAAAATCGGTTGACCCGTTTAAAAGTTATGGGGGTTTGAAAGTAGTGTTGAGGGGTTTTTTTAATTTTTAATTTATATATTTTCTCCTTTTTTTCAGAAAATTAAAACTAGATCGCTTAGTGGACGCTCGTAAGGACGTATCGACATTAAATGCTGGACAATTATTGAGGAAGGACGTCAAAATAATAGGCCACGTTGTGGTACCCAGCTTCCCGTTGCTTGTCAAGGTAAATAAAGTGATTTGACGGTAATAATGGATGCCCTGTCTATTAATTAAGTTAAGCCATTTTGGAGAATTTTGTCACTCCCATTCTAACCTACAGATGCCCACCAATAAGTTATACTTCGAAAATATGATAAGTATATTTCATTCCCATTTAATTGGCCTTATTGCTCTAATTCAGGGTAGGCGTAGGTAGGTATTCGTTGTATGGTACACGCGTGTATTGATGATTACTATCCTCGGCTATCTTCAGACCCTCGCCTGACGGCTCGGGCCTCAATAGCGCCTCGGAAGTATTCACCAACTTTACCCGCTTGTACCATAATCGTTATTTATGGTACAAGCGAGGTAAAAGCAAAGCAATTTATAAAAACAATCTATAACTCACTAGTGAATAAAACGTGTCATTATTCAACTGTTTTTGCACGAATAAGAGCCCTTTTATGAGCAAGTGTGTTGAAATAGTTATTTATGGTACAAGCGAGGATATTAAAAAAAATCGAATGAATGTAATCGACCATAGATCTACCAAAAGTAAGGCAACATAGTTGAAGTTTGTTTTTAAAATGTATGGACACGATTTTTATTGGTATCAAATCTTTTTTAAAATTAAACAACTTAAAAAAATCTATAACTCACTAGTGAATAAAACTTGTCATTATTCCACTGGTTTTGCACAAATAAGAGCCCCTTTATGAGCAAGTGTGTTGAAAATAACTATTATTTTCATCATTACAGGACTTCCTAACCCGGCCCGAAGCCCTGCCGGCCGTCACCGAAGCCCTAACTAAGTCCAGCTGTAGTGCAGCACTGCTGTTGGGTATGGACCTCGCTAACGGCTTGAAGAGGGATATGGCAGTGTATTGTTTGGATGGGGCGGAGGGTGAAAAGGTACTTATATTTAACTTTTAAGTAAATCTTTGTTATAAAGAAGAATGATTTGACAGTTTTAAAGATCTAAGCATACATAGGGACAGACGACTTTGTTTTATACTATGTAGTGTTTTATATAATGTTTTTTTTTATTTCAGCTTTTCAACCACCTCCAATCATGGCAGCCTTCGTTAGATCTACACCCAGACTCCATTGATCAACAACCAGGATTGTTCTACGCTATTCAAAATAATCTAAGTGCCTCTAGAAAACAATATGTACCTGCTCTAAATAAATATTTAAGTGAATAAATATGTGTGTTTTATTACTGAAACTAGCCATGCCCAGCAGTTTTACCCGCGCGGAACCTTATCCCGTGGGAATTTTGGGTTAAAAATATCCTGTACTAGCTGTGTCCAGCGGTTACACTCGCGTATATCACAATCCCGTGGGAATCCTTTCTTAGCGGATGCCTACGTCATAACATCTACCTGCATGCCTTTCAGCCCGATCCGTCCAGTGGTTTGGGCTGTGCGTTGATAGATCACTATGTCAGTCAGTCAGTCTTTGAGTTATATATATTTAGATTATTCCTAGTTATATGGGACATCCGTACCAAATTTCATACAAATCGCTTAGACGTGAAGAATTAACAAACATACACACAACTTACGTATTTTATTATTAGTAGGAATTATAATTATGGTACATTAGGCAGTGATCCCACCGCGACTAAGCGATGAACTATCGGCGAGTTTCTCGCCCAAGAAAAGGACAGTGAATGTACATTCCGTGTAAACGAAAGATTACTCGCCTGTTCACACCGCCGACGAGTACTCGCTTTACTAGTTTTATCGCTGAGCAATACAAATTTACTCGCTGACTCGCTGAGCGAGTTGGCGTGTGATTTTTACTCGCTCAGCGAGTTGGCGAGTTTATTTTTATCGCTCACTCGCCCGGCGAGTAGTCGCTTCTCGCTCTTCACCCGCGGTGGGATCTCTGCCTTACACTTTTATATGTATCAAAAGTAAATTAAGTATTGTAGGATACTACTAATACCTAGGTCTATAAAAGCGTGGAGCGATTCGGTCTCGGGTTCACTCCTTGATCGGTCGTCACCGCGTGCGGACGTTAGGCTGTGTTGCTGTGTAGTCGATATCGGTACTTTTTAGTGTTAGATTCACGTAGGTAAGATTGATTGGTTAATTCGGGTGAGTTCAATATTCTTTATATGTGTATTAGTGTTGATTTCGCCTTTTACATTTTGATTGTTAGATTATTGATTTTAAAATTGTATTAGATTAAGTTTATTATTAAAGTGTTGTTTTTTTTTAATTGAATTTTTACTTCTGATCCTATAGTATACATATACTGATGAGGAATTAAAAGATATAATGAAACAAATAAATATCAAAAAGTTATTTAATTTTAAATATTAAGTACAAAAACAGTTTGATCGTCATGACTTAAAACTATTAATAATTAATCTTAATACCTATTAAAAGCACTAAGTTTTAAAGTTTACAGAAGTAGCTAAACTTATAAGTATCTGGAATTGATCTTAACTAGCCTGCCTAGCATGACTGTCCGTGATAAAATATATAGACACCACGAAATAATATCGATTTCGCGAGCATGATCAAATGAATTATGGCGTGCTACGATATGATAAAATTAAATATGACGGGTATTTTTATTATATTTTGACAGTTGGATGTCAATAATAGCTATATCGATTTCGCGAGCATGACCAAATGTCATAAAATTAATCATGTGGTAAAAAATATGGTGGACATTTTTATCAAATTTTGACAGTTGGATGTCAATAAATCGCTGTATCTATCGCGTTTCGAAGTCTTGCTAGCCTAGCAGGACACGTTATTATTGTGTAACAATTTGCTGTCAAGCCAGAGAAGTTTGTGGCAAATAGCCACACTTATAATGCAACATAACTTATCTTTAAAGGGCTTTCACGACCTTCAAGTAAATTTACTCACCAAGTAAAGTTAGTTTTGTCTCTTTCTTATATTATCATCATCATCATCAGCTCATATAATGTCCCCACCGAGGGGCTCGAGCCTACCCTGAATTAGGGTGATTTGGCCTCAGTCGACCACGCTGGCCAAGTGCGGGTTGGTCGACTTCACACACAACCTTAGAATTTCTTCCCAGGTGTGTGCAGGTTTCCTCACGATGTTTTCCTTCACCGTAAGAGCGTCGAAATAAACGTACTTATGAATTCGTAAATTGAAAACACATTGTTACGTAGCGGGACTGGTGGGGTTCGAACCAGGCACCTTCCGATCGGAAGTCAACGGTCTTAACCCCTGCGCCACCGACGCTCTTCTTACTTTGTATCCAGTGACAAAGACAAAACTTGTGAGTACATACTCGGAACGTTACTTGAAGATGGTGAAATAGGCCCTTAGAAAAAAGATTATCGATAATGCACCTTATAATCGAATGAGCATTTCATGATATTTTACTTAGTTACAGATACAGTTTTAATACTTACATCAGATCGATATAGAATCAGTGCCAAAATATCTAAAAAGATCTATGGATGTCATATAGACAGTGCCACAAAATTATCTGAACCGGTCGTAGCGAGTAGCGTCTCATGAAGTTGTAGGTAAAAATAGAGCTTACACTTGGAACAACAGCTTGAGTCAAATACCTACGTCTCTGTGGGCCGATCTCTCTTTTTAGCGTGGACTCTCTTTCTAGAGGTTACCTTAGTTAGAAAGAGAGAGCCTGCCCACAGAGAGCGCGATAGTGATACATAGGTTATGCTTCAAGTAGGTATTCGAAGTGTGGACTCCATTTTTACCTATAACTTCATGGCGTCACTGTAATCGAATTCTTTACTGTTAGGGCCTATTTCACCTTCAAGTAAACTTACTCACCAAGTAAAGGTAGTTTTGTCTCTTTCTTACTTTATATCAAGTGACAAAGACAAAACTTGTGAGTAGATACTCGGAACGTTACTTGAAAATCGTAAAATAGGCCCTTAGTCTATTAAAAACAAGGTAAATTTAATAATATTTGATTCGAAATAATAAATATAACATTTTATAATTATAGTATTATTATTATAGTTCAATTTTTTGCCAGAGATAAGTTTGTGGCATTTTACAAATGACAGTATAAACACAATGTCATTCACAGATGTCGTTACTAGTTCAAATATTGGCCAATGTGTCAGATAAGGTTGTGCCAATAATGCCACATAACTATGAATTTAACAAATATATTTTTTATTTTTTTATATATAAATAAACTACATTTGTTGTCTAAACATGGCAGTTATTTCTTCAATCGTCTTGTTTTTCGTTTCCGGTACTTTTACATACACGAATATAATGACAATCAGTTGAAGTACAGCGAATATTATGAACACATTCGTGCCGAGGAGGAGCTGAAAGAAAAGAAAAGAAATATAAGTAAAAAAGACAAAAAATCCCATAGCAAACCTTAAATAACATAACATAATCATTCACTCCATCATCTCATTACAGTAACTGACCCCTAACTAAGTCCGTAACTTGTATCTAGGGTATCAGAAACTACGCACACACTCATTCACACACACAGACCGAGACAAACATTTGTGGTTCACACAAATATTCACCCCGCACGGGAATCGACCCCGCAACCTTACGGATGGCAGTCCGGCATGGTGACCACTCTGCTATCTGGGTCTTCATAAAACATGTAATACTTACAGAGAGAGGCAAGAAGCCGAGTCCTACGATAAAGTTAGCCATCCAGTTGACGGTGACAGCGACAGACGACGCGGCCGGTCTCGCCGCCTGGTTGAACAGCTCTGAAATACGAGAAATATATCATTATCAGCTCATAATATGTCCCCACCTTAGTCTTAAGCCTGCTCTGAATGGATTATCAGACTCTGGTGATAAACCGGGCTAGCATGACTTCGAAAACGCGATAGATATAGCGATTTATCGACATCCAACTGTCAAAATATAATAAATATAGCCGCCATATTTAATTTTACTATATCATAACCCGCCATAATTATTTCTGAACTGTTGGCAGAGTCGCTGTAATCGCATTTTTGCTATCAGATAGTCTTTTTTTATCCTGTCCCACTGCTAGGCAAAAGTCTTCCCCAAGTACCTATTTACGAAAATTGACATTAACTGACTGACTGACTGACCTGTGACAAGGAACCAGGGTATGGAGCCGGGCCCAATGGCAAACATCACCACGAATAGAATGACGAGAGCTATACACGCGTACGATACCCACGGGTGTTCGATCTGTAACAGAAAATGAGTTATTGAATATGAGTTGCAAGAAATTGCCTTAATTAACATTTGTCGTCGAAAATGTGAATATCGCGTCTTAGTGGATATTCGAAGCAGATAAATATTTAAACTTAAAAAAAAGTTTTTTTGTTCTGGCTAATCTCTGAAACGGCTGAACTGTAATTATGATTAACGGGATATTTACCATGTATATTATTTGTTTCGAGTTTCCGTTATTTCCTGTTGTCAGTTCATGTGTTGTCAGTTCATCCGTGATCATGGCGCTTGCAACAGCGTCGAAATAACGGAAACTCGAAACAAATAATATACATGGTAAATATCCCGTGAATTATAATAATTTGAGTGCTAATAACCATGATAACTATAAAAACTTGGAGTAACTTTCGCTTTACGACTTTTATTTTAGTAATTCCTACGATTTTACGCGGGTTAAACCGCGGGACACAGTAGTTGTGTAGATAACTTTAAATTAAAAATGTTAAAAACCCCCAACACAATTACTTTCAAACCCCCATAACTTTTAAACGGGTCAACCGATTTTCATCAAACATGTCTAAGAACACTCGCACGTAAGTCCCCTTTAATACAAAAAAAAACTAAATTGAAATCGGTTCATTCGTTCGGGAGCTATGATGCCACAGACAGACAGATACACACACACACACACACACACAGACACGTCAAACTTATAACCCCCCTCTTTTTGCGTCGGGGGTTAAAAAGAAGATGCTATATGCTTAATAAGATTAATTAAATATATACTCACGTATAAACTGGCGACGCACAGCGACACGGTACACACGAGCATTCCTACGAAGCCAGTCAGCAGTAAGGTCTTTCTTCCCGCCTTTTCTACGAGAAGGAGACTTATGATCGTCATCACTACGTTCATTGCTCCCATACCTGGAAAAAGTAAATTTAAATAATATTGTAGACTAGCGGCCCGCCCCGGCTTCGCACGGGTCCAATTTTCCCGTTGATTTTCAGATTTTTTTTACATAAAAACCTTCTAATAATAACAAATACAACAAAAAAAGAATTAGTGAAATCGGTCCAGCCATTCACGCGTGATGCCGTGACCAAGGAAAACGGGTTTCATTTTTATATAAGTATATAGATTTATTTTGTGGTCCCACCGCCGGCGTTGAACGATTCACTAATGTGAATCTACCCCCGATTCGGAAAATTACATCAGCCAAGAAGAATTGGCAAGAAACTCGGACTGGTATTTTGTTTTTATACACCCCTATTTTGAATTCGAGATACCTAATCACACAGCTAATGCAAACGACGGGTGACAATATAATAGTGAAGTTAGTTTTTATTTTGCTTTTATTTAAAAAGTTATGATAATTCAAAGTTTTTCGAAATCCCGCCGAATTTTATTGTTATTCTACACCGAACAACCGGCGAACGCTGCGATACACAGCTGAGCGCGGTCATCGACCCGAGCCGTCACAGAATACTTGATAGCTAGTGTGCCGTCTGGTAATACGACATTTATTTAGTATTTTTTAAAGATAAGTAATCGAGTATCATTTTTGATATTTTTATTGGATATATGGATTCAGTTACTGCTACAGTTATTCTGATTTTAATAAGTCCCGTAATTTCAAAATAGGGGTGTATATAGATACCTAATTTCGTTTGTGGCACTTTGCCACCGTGTCAGATAATTTTGTGGCACTTTTCATAAATCTATGGTATCACAATATTTAAAATCTTACCCAAAGTAGCATACTGCGACTGTTTTTTGTCCAAATTAACTTTCAAAAAGATATCCGTCGAGAAGAATATGACAGCGTTAATGCCGGATAATTGTTGTGCGATCATCACGAACGCAGCGATCAACAATGGCTGCCTTAGTTGACGTTTTACTAATAATTCTCTTAATGTCACCTTTTTGCTAACTTTGTTTTTTTCTGCTTCCTAAAAATAATAAAATCTTGATTAAAAAAAATTAAAAAACCCCCAACACAATTACATTCAAACCCCCATAACTTTTAAACGGGTCAACCGATTTTCATCAAACATGTCTAAGAACACTCGCACGTAAGTCCCCTTTAATACAAAAAAACTAAATTGAAATCGGTTCATCCGTTCGGGAGCTATGGTGCCACAGACAGACAGATACACACACAGACACGTCAAACTTATAACACCCCTCTTTTTGCGTCGGGGGTTAATAAAATAAATAAGTATAGCAACAGTAAAAAACATTTTCAAAAATGTCGGCCCTTAAAATACCACTACAGGGTAAAAATTTCTTTATCTTTGATCGAGAGTAAAGGCCTTTCTCATCCTAACTAATCCTAACTAATATTATAAATGCGAAAGTAACTCTGTCTGTCTGTCTGTTACCTTTTCACGGCTAAACTACTGAACCGATTGACTTGAAATTTTGTACAGGGGTAGCTTATAGTCCGGGAAAGAACATAGATTACGTTTTATCCCGAAATTCCCACGGGATCGGGAACTACGCGGGTGAAACCGCGGGGCACAGCTAGTAGATAATATAAAGATCTTTCTTTTTTTCTCCCTTTCAAATTCAACAGCGAAAACTATTAGATTATTAGATAATAAAAGAAATAATGAAAATTTAACTTATGGTATTAATATTAAGTAATATATGGCAACACTGTAGGTGGCAGCACCATCAACGCCAACAGGTTGTATGAGAGGTTGTAACTGAGTGTTCTTGTTAATTAGATTAATAAATTCAAGTGAAAGTAAATTCAAGTCTTTTATATTTTACACCCATAACACAATATAAACGAACTTGCCTCATAAATAGCTGCAAAACAAAAAAATCTCTTACCTGATGCATTTCTTCCATTTCCCCATGCACTGCAACATCACCTCTGAGCCAATTCAAAGCCCTCTGCGCATGTAACTCCTGTCCTTTATTCAGCAGTAAATACTTTGGAGTCTCAGGGCACAAAGGTAGTGTAACACATTGTATGATAGCGGGGATCACAGTGAGGCTGAGCAGGAAAGGCCACCCTTCCCGAGTGCCCAGCGCGGCGGACAGACCCAGTATTTGGGATAGCAGGATGGTGATAGTGATCACTAATTGGTATACTGTACCGATCTGGAAAGAGGAGTTAATTAAATTAAAAAAAAAAACAATAGTTTTATAGATTACTAACAGCTCCCCGCGGTTTCCCTTGCGCAGTTCCCGCTCCCGCGACAATATGGGGATAAAATTATACTGCTAAGTACAAACCTTCCTCTTAGATCACTATCTATCCTTACTAATATTATAAATGCGAAAGTAACTCTGTCTGTCTGTTACCTTTTCACGGATAAACTACTGAACCGATTTACTTGAAATTTGGTACAGCTAGGCTAGCATGACTTCGAAAACGCGATAGATACAGCGATTTATCAACACCCAACTGTCAAAATTTGATAAAAATACCCGCCATATTTAATTTTACCACGTGATTAATTTTAAGACATTTGGTCATGCTCGCGAAATCGACGTAGCTATTTATCGACATCCAACTGTCAAAATATAATAAATATAGCCGCAATATTTTATTTTTCATATCGTACCACGCCATAATTCATTTGCTCATGCTCGCGAAATCCATATTATTTAGTGGTTTCTATATATTTTATCACGCACAGTCATGCTAGGGGGGCAGGGGTAGCTTATGGTCCGGGGTAGAACATAGGCTATGTTTATCCCGAAATTCCCACGGGAACGGGAACTACACGGGTGAAACCGCGGGGCGCTGCTAGTTAAGTATATAAAAGCCTACAATTAATAATTTTTTTGAAGTATTTTTCAAAATTACTTAAGTACTTATGTGAAATACTATAAAATGATATTAATGTATTCCCAAGTGGGCAGTTTCTATGATTGTTTGTATATGTACTAACTCGAAATTGGCCAATTTATCGCCATTAAAGCTCTCTAAGTAGAAATATGTTCAATCATTACGTTTGAAGCCGTGTTGGTGATCTTTGGAAAATGAAAAATAAACCCAGGAATCAAACCCGGTTATAAATATCCACTTACCTGTCAAAAACAGGACGATGACGATAATGTATTATGAAGACATAAGAAAATATTTAGATCAAATAAAATTGAATGAAATTCTTGTTAATGTGTATTTTTAATTAACCTGCATTGTCCAATGCTGGGCAAAAGGTCTCCCCAAATCCCTAAAAGTGTAGAAAAACTCAGAACATAAAAAATATAATTTACCGATCCTCGTAGTGACACCGGCGATATTTCTGACAAGTACAGAGGTGCTAATCCCGCATTGAGTCCACTGTTCACACCTATTATTAACCTGGAAGTAAAAGAAACGGAACCATATCAAAACGTACAAAACAACTTCTAAATGTAATAAATACGACAAAATGGTATGTTTGTGTCATTTAAATAAGTTTGTGGCACTTTACCACTATGCCAGATAAGATTGTGGCATTATATTATCGGGTTGGATTGGATATATGGGGATGGGAGATCCCCATTTGAAAAGGGAGGATCCTCCGACCAGACGGGTGTTATGTCTGGTGGGAGCTGCCCGACGGTTGTAGTCGGGCTCTCGTATATATATAGTGAATTGCACTGTAAATTTAGCTTGCGCGATTTAGGACTCTTCAGTTTATTTCCCACAGTTGCGGATAGATGTCGCTGTTAGTAATTAGTTCCTTATGTGGTGTCTAGATGTCGCCACAGATACGTATGAAATACTTATTCAGGTCAGATAAATTTGTGGCAATATAACTTGTATACTTTTAAAGTAGTTTTATTTCGATGGTATTATTTATTAAAATCGATGCGTCGATATTTTAACATCTGTCTTTGTAATTAAAGTACATATTTACCTTCCAATAACAAGCAAAATGGCCGAATTGGCAGCTTTAGCAACACCTTCGCAGATCGCGCCGGCAAATACCAAGACATTGTTCATTAGAAGACCGCCTTTTCTACCAAATCTGAAAAGCAAATTAACATAAGTAATCATAATCATTCCCTCCATCATCTCATTACAGTAACTGACACCTAAGTTCGTAACTTGTATCTAGGGTATCAGAAACTACGCACACGCTCATTCACACACACCCAGACCGAGACAAACATTTGTGGTTCAAGATAAATACTTTACCTATCAGCAATCATCCCAGTAAGAATCCCTCCGATCATCCCTCCAACGCAGTATATTGATACGGTCACTGACCACATGGTCGTCACTTTAGGGTCTTCCATCGCGCTGATTGAATGGTTCGTGTCTGTCAGAGCTTCTTTTTGAAGCCATTCTGACATTACCTAGGGGAAAAATTGGAATTAAAATTTAAATTTGGAAACTCTAGATAGACGAAGTGCAATCCAACCAACCGCAAATTACAGTATAGTATAGTAAGAGTATTTGCAGTCGTGTTAATTGCATTGAAAGTGCACTTAACTTTGCAATTTACAATCTGTCTCTTTATTAACCCCCGACGCAAAAAGAGGGGTGTTATAAGTTTGACGTGTCTGTGTGTGTGTGTGTGTATCTGTCTGTCTGTGGCATCATAGCTCCCGAACGGATGAACCTATTTCAATTTAGTTTTTTTGTATTAAAGGGGTCTTACGTGCGAGTGTTCGTTAGACATGTTTGATGAAAATCGGTTGACCCGTTTAAAAGTTATGGGGTTTGAAAGTAATTGTGTCGGGGGTTTTTTAAATTTTTAATTTAATGTTTTTTTCTATCTAAAGGTGCTGATAGACTTGAGCATTCATGTGTAACAGAACATCGAGCATTCGCAGTTTTACTGAACAACGAGCTGAGCCTAGCATAGAGCCGAACATTTTCACGAGCATTCTAGAGAATGCTCTAGCTAGTCGATGACCGTAGCCTGGCTCGGCTAAAAGCTTTCTAGAATGCTAAAATGTTCTCGTGAACATTTGCGCGAATGTTCATTACACTTGAATGCTCAAGTCAGCCAGCAAGGTATGGCAGGCGAAAAAAAAACAAAACTTGTTTGTTATTTCGCCTCTGAACAGATACCTGAGCTACCACTAGAGAAGAAAGTACTAGGAGAACATACATTTGTAGGAGGTCAAACATAGAGTATGTTGGTGCTTACCGCTTGTGGTGCATTTAGGACTCCAGTGTTGTAACCGTGTTGGAAAGCTGACCAGCATGCTGAAGACAAAATGGCGAACGCCAGGCGAACATTCATGCCCTGAAATGAAAAAAAAATACAATTAAGTAAGTACCTTAAGTACCTAAGTAACTTTAAGTTACACAAATGTTCCTTAATGAGTAAACATAAGAATACTTTTATCCCATACAGGCATTTGTGAGGGGGAACACCTGGGGAAATTTCATAGATGGGTAGGACGCAATAATTCTTGAAATTATCTATCCAGAATAATAATTTTTAAATTGCTTCTTGCGTATAATTCTCTCAGTTGTTTGATCGTGAAAGTTCGTACACACACGTACACAGAAACTTTCGCTTATAAAATATTAATATGACAGTCAGTCCCCTGGAGACCAAGGTCAGTGTGACTTGATTGAAACGTCGAGGTAATAACTATTTAGCTAAGCTTGGCATTGTGGGGGCTCGCAAGATTTTTCAACACTGCCTTGCGCCAGCCCGCGGCACATAAAAACATTTCGGTCTGGGTGTGTGTGAATGAGTGTGTGCGGTGTTTCTGTTACCCTACAGTTTGTAAAATTTAGGATGATCTCTGTGACAGCTGTCAGTGAAATCCCGCCCATATAGTTCTGAATTTCTTATTACTACAGTCAGTACATGTTAATGTCATACTTTATGGGCATGTCGACCTGTTTAGTGATGGGCGATGTATCATCGTGATTACGGACTATTAATAATCGATATTTTAAATAAAACTCTTTAAAATTAAAGTGTATTTTAATTTTATCGTATATTTTAATATCATAATCATTTACAGTTTTTTTTTGTATTAAAGGGGACTTACGTGCGAGTGTTCTTAGACATGTTTGATGATGGGGTTTGAAAGTAATTGTGTTGGGGGATTTTTAAATGTTTAATTTATATTAGTTTAGACAAACCGTTAGCATTTTGTGGATCACAAAAAACGCATAAGTATGTGTGGATGGATGAGCTGTTACGCAAAAACTGAAGACGTAGATAAAAAAAATTGTGCGGATGTTCATGTGATGTGTGTGAACTAGGATAGGATACTTTTTATTCCAAAATTTTAATGGGGATATTACGGGTAAAACACCATCCCCCCTAGCATGACTGTGCGTGATAAAATATATCAACACCACGAAATAATATCGATATCGCGAACATGACCAAATTAATTATGGCGTGCTACGATATTACAAAATTTAATATGGCGGCTATATCCTACTAATATTATAAAGGCGAAAGTTTGTATGTATGGATGTTTGTTACTCTTTCACGCAAAAACTACTGAATGGATTTTAATGAAACTTTACAATAATCTTGCTTATACATCAGAATAACACATAGGATACTTTTTATCCCAAAATTCCCACGGGAACGGGAACTACGCGGGTGAAGCCGCGGGGCGCTGCTAGTTTATTATATTTTGACAGTTGGATGTCGATAAATAGCTATATCGATTTCACGAGCATGACCAAATGTCATAAAATTAATCACGTGGTAAAATTAAATATGGCGGGTATTTTTATCATATTTTGATAGTTGAATAAATCGCTTTATTTTGTTTTCGAAGTCATGCTAGCCCGGCTGAGTACAATAGTAAATTTATATTCATAAACATCCAAAAATTCCACTTTCTTTTGTGCATGACTAAATGTTATTGATATAACTTATATACAATTTGTAAAACATTTGATTAAATAAGTAAATAAGTATATTGATTCTGTTATAAAAGTGTTACAATACAATGACAATGGAAAAAAATTATTAATAATATCCATGCAATGATGTTAGTCATTCATTTGAACAATAAACGTGAATGAATGCAAAGAAATAAATAAATAAACAGGTATTTTATACAAAAACTCATATAATAGCGATTACACTATACTTACGTAGTAACTATTTGGTAATCTGTGACTAGTTAACTTAACATAACATAATCATTCCCTCCATCATCTCATTACAGTAACTGACCCCTAACTAAGTTCGTAACTTGTATATAAGGTATCAGAAACTACGCACACACACACTCAGACCGAGACAAACATATACAGTGGTGGTCACATAATTAAGAACGATTTGAAATTCCATATATTTTTTGTCTAAATCATTTCTTGTGTAGTTATTTATGGCTTTTGGCAGTAACTATTTATGTTTTAAGATAGCTACGTGACTGGGGCAAATGGGATTAGGAATATAGAATTGAAAGGTCAACTATTTTTTTTTATAAATTTAATTAGTTCTCTATTGTAACGAATTTAATGTACCAATGAAGCTGGACAAATAATTAAGAACGATTTATTAAGCTGTTCAAAAGTTATTTTATATAAAACTGAGATTCAATAAATTATATTATTGTAAAAGTAAAATATCAATTTATTGTATTTTAACTGAAATTACTAATTGGCAACATGTTTACGACTTTTAATTACTGATTTACCTATACCGGGCGACGACGCATTGACTCAATCAATTTTTGACATTTTGTAAAAGAAACAGAGTTCCATTCTTTTGAGAAAACATCATTAGAGCTCTCTTTAAACTGCCATATTGTCCATTTAAAACTTTTCTCTTGACTTCGCACCAAGAATGCTCGATTGGGTTTAGCTCTAGGCTGTTAGCTGGCCAATTTTAGACAGAAAATAATCGAATATGAGATATGCTTTAACGGTGCGCGCATTATGTTTTAGGTCACTGTTGTGCTGGAATGTTCAAATTGACCAAAAACCTAAAGGATCGTTTTCAGTTTGAAGGAACATAGCTTTTCCATTATATTCTTTGTCTTAGAATTGATCCACGTTTTCTTGTGACAGCTTCACAGCTTCAACGCCGTATTCAAAGTAGCATCCAAATATGACATATTTCTTCAACATGCTTTAATGTCACTTTTGTGTATTTAAGGTTGAATGATTCATTCGGAAGATGTTGTAAATTAGTTTTTTCACCAGAAAACACTCTAATTTATATTTGCCTCGTCAGAAAATATATCATTTTCCACTGTCTTACTATCCAGTTTTCACACCTTCTTGTAAGTGCCAGCCGGTATTGCCTATGGCATCGTTACATGATGGGTACCTTCCTTGTTATTCTTCCGTGCAGCTTTCCTTGTACCAAAAACCTTCGTATAGTCCGTGCCGAGTTTGTTTGAGGAGTTGTTTCTCCCAATATATTCGTTTCTTAGCACATTAGACCCTTTCAAATTATTTTCTTTTCCCAAACGAATGTTTTCGATCATCTCGACGTAATGACTTTCTTTTTTTTTTCTGCGTTAAAAAAAAATAGTGAAATAAGTCTGATATGTGGCAAAATGCTTCACAGCATGAAAAATTATCGTTTGAATGATTATTAATCTTTTTGTTCGACCAAATTCTTCTCAGGAAGTTTTTTTATCATTTACCTTGTAGATTTGTCAAAACTTTTATTTTTCTCCATATGAATTCATATGAAACTATCACTTTTAAGACCTTTACAGTACTAAAGGGGATCTAAATTATACGAATAGTGACTTACAACCATAAATCTATGGAGTGTTCTTTATGTAAACTTGAATAAAAAGGTTAACTATTCAGCGTTCTTAATAATATGACCAGCCAGTTCGTATTAATATTAGGGTTAGATCTAATGTATAAAGTTTATCTTTTTATTTATTAGCCAATCGTGTGTATCAACTGATGTATCGATACTATGGAAATGTTTTAAGGTATCAAAAGAAATACAAATAAATACATGCAATTAGTTATACATGCTATTTTGAAGAAAAAAAATACGTTAAATAAGCGTTCTTAATTATATGACCACCACTGTATGTGGTTCACACAAATATTCACCCCGCGCGGGAATCGATCCCGCAACCTTACGGATGGCAGTCCGGCATGGTGACCAGTCTGCCATCGAGGTCGTCAAAGATTTATCTATCATTGCATAGAACTACTGGAACTTAACATGAAATGTTACAGTTGGCTGCACGAAGATTTCTTTACACCGTAAGATGTAGAAAGTGCGCGTTTTGAAGATCAGTGGTTCTGATATACGTATGTATATGCTATCCTTTATTATTAGTATTTATTTAGTACTTTTTTCTTTCATTATTTATTTTGATTTTTATAAAATCTGTTCAGCCGTTTGGACGAGAAGACAAACTATACTAGGTACCTATACGCATGTATAGTATTAACTAGCGGGCGCCCCGCGGTTTCACCCACGTAGTTCCCGTTCCCGTAGGAATATGAGGATAAAATTATGCTAAAAACCTTCCCACTGAATCACTCTATCTTTTACAACAACCCGCATCAAAATCCGTTGCGCAGTTTTAAAGATCTAAGCATACATAGGGACAGAGAAAGCGACTTTGTTTTATACTATGTAGTGATGTCTTAAATTAGAATATAACAACGTAAATCTTTTAACCAAATCCGTCTGGTTTTCTCATTAAAGCGTTCACAGACAAACACATTAACACATGTGAATATGGTTATAACGTCGTTCTCAAAACATATCATTATGAAACATTCCATTTTTCAACAAGTTTTCTGTGCCGGCGGCCAAAAGTAGAAGCTACTGCCCCCCTAGACAAGTGGCAATTACATTAGACGTATAAAACAGAAAGTTCGTTTTTATGAATGAAATTGATATTTGCTTACGACTTGTAATTTTGCCGCGTTACGAAACGTGAAGTTGGAAGACAAGTGGTCATTTATCTATTCGTCGGATTGTTGTCATTTTGATTCTAACACGCTGACCGAGACAAACATTTGTGGTTCACACAAATATTGACCCCGCACGGGAATCGAACCCGCAACCTTACGGATGGCAGTCCGGCATGGTGACCACTCTGCCTGCCATCGAGGTCGTCATTTATGTACACCTAGCTAGTAACTAAAAAATACAATAACCAAAATTTTAACCGTCGTGTATATTTGATAATGTTTTCTTTGCTAATTTATTTTTTGTTAGCTGTTTATTTCTCTTCTTTGTTTTTATTATTGTATTTTATGTTCAGTTAGATCACCTTTGAGTTTCACTTAAGTAGCATATTATTGTATATTCCATTTTCCTTTTGATTTTGTTGTGATATTCTGTTATTGGCTAAGTACCTACTAATCATGTATGTACAATATACTCATGTGTATTAATTTGCTGTTGTATATCCTAATAAGGGCCATTTTTGGGATGATTTTTCCATCGCCAGATAACTTTTATTCGACGAATAAAATTGACGTTTGACAGTTTTTTAACCCCCGACGCAAAAAGAGGGGTGTTATAAGTTTGACGTGTCTGTGTGTGTGTATCTGTCTGTCTGTGGCATCATAGCTCCCGAACGGGTCAACCGATTTCAATTTAGTTTTTTTTGTATGAAAGGGGACTTACGTGCGAGTGTTCTTAGACATGTTTGATGAAAATCGGTTGACCCGTTTAAAAGTTATGGGGGATTGAAAGTAACTGTGTTCGGGGTTTTTTTTAATTTTTAATTTAATGTTGTATGAAACAGCTGTCAAAAGTTATTCCTCGAATAAAGTTATCTGGCGATGGAAAAATCGGCCCTAAATAAAATAAAAATGTTATAGGAGCGATACTGCTCTATTTTTTATATCATCCTAAAAACCACAATCCAGAAACGAAATACGTTACAAATAATAAAAAATAAGACCACCAACGTTACGTAACCGAAAGCTCTCATATTACCGGTCCAACCGGTATTTTCCGGTAGAGCTTCGCCTTCTAACAACACAAATGACCGTTGAATGACCATCAACTACGAGTATAGGTATTTTTGCAGTTTCACCCCATGAAGTTAAAGGTAAAAAATGGAGTCCACACTTCGAATACCTACTTGAAGCATACCTATATGTATCACTATCGCGTCTCTGTGAGCAGGCTCTCTCTTTCTAACGAAGGTAACCTCTAGAAAGAGAAAAGGTCTGACTAAAAAGAGAGATCGGCCCACAGAGACGTAGGTATTTGCCTCAAGCTGTTGTTCTAAGTGTGGGCTCCATTTTTTACCTACAACTTCATGTTTCACCCGCGAATTTTCATTCTCTTTCCCGCATACCGGGGTAAAATACATGTGTGAACCACAAATGTTTGTCTCGGTCTGGGTGTGTGTGTGAATGAGAGTGTGCGTAGTTTCTGATACCCTAGATACAAGTTACGAACTAAGTTAGGGGTCAGTTATTGTAATGAGATGATGGAGTGAATGATTGTGTTATGTTATATTTAAGTGTTTTTTTTAATCAGTCTAATAGTTTCATAGCTTATTCAACACAAACAAACAATAAATATTTCCACACATTATATTATATCTTCATTTTCCTTTTTATCCCGGTATTCCCACGGGAAAGAACACAACAACACGAGTAAAATGGCAGAGCCCAGCTAGTTACAAACAAAATAAGACGAAAAAATAAAGACCACTATTACGTAACCGAAAGCTCTCATATTACCGGTCGAACCGGTATTTTCCAGTAGAGCTCCACCTACAAACAACGTTAAACTTAAAAACAACTTTAAGCTTAAAATAGCTTTTATATCCAAACGTTGCATTTTATGTGTAGTTTTAACGATACTATGTAGAAATACCATCTAGACAAGGTAATAGTTATTTATGGTACAAGCGAGGTAAGTTGGTGATCACTTCCGAGGCGCTATTGAGGCCCGAGCCGTCAGGCGAGGGTCTGAAGATAGCCGAGGATAGTAATCATCAATACACGCGTGTGCCATACAACGTTTTTCAACACATTTGCGAAGAAATTATCATTTTTCGCTAATAAATACCTAAACAGTTTTTCTATTCGCGCGCATCCAACATAAAAATGGTGATCGGCCATAGATTAAAAGAATATACTCATTAAAAAAAAATCGAATGAATGAATGAATGAATGGAATCGACCATAGACCTACCAAAAGTAAGGCAAAGTAGTTGAAGTTTGTTTTTAAAATGTATGGACACGTTTTTTTTTTGGTATCGAAACTTTTTTAAAAATAAACAATCTAAAAAAAAAACTATAACTCACTAGTGAATCAAGCATGTCATTATTCAACTGTTTTTGCACAAATAAGAGCCCCTTTATGAGCAAGTGTGTTGAAAATACTTTTAGCGGCTTATGCCACTCAACCCCATAACAATTGATTTCGCATTATTTATATCCATACATAAATATTAATTATATTGAAATCCTTCCCAAAAACGTCTTGGGGTAGTAGTGGAAATATTTTTGGGGTTGAGTGGCATAAGCCCTTTTAGCACTATCATCACACATAGTATAAAACAAAGTCGCTTTCTCTGTCCCTATGTATGCTTAGATCTTTAAAACTACGCAACGGATTTTGATGCGGTTTCTTTTAATAGATAGAGTGATTCAAGAGGAAGGTTTCAGCATAATTTTATCCCCACATTCTCACGGGAACAGGAACTACGCGGGTGAAACCTCGGGGCGCTGCCAATCCCTACTAATATTATAAATGCGAAAGTAACTCTGTCTGTCTGTTACCTTTTCACGGCTAAACTACTTAACCGATTGACTTGAAATTTGGTACAGGGGTAGCTTATGGTCCGGGAAAGAACATAGGCTACATTTTATCCCGAAATTCCCACGGGATCGGGAACTACGCGGGTGAAACCGTGGGGCGCTGCTAGTTTATAATATTACTAGTAAGGACTAGTAAAGATAGGTATCGAAAAAAATATGTTTGTTACTCTTTTACGAAAAACTACTTTTTGTAATCAGGAATACCTATCACTAAATTAATCAACAAATTAAACAAGTGAAACAGCGAGGCACAGCACAGCTTAACTTAACCATTACAATAACGTATTGTTTACGAACAAACTATTGTTTATTCTACGAATAGCTTCTCGTTATACATCCGATATGCTTTCATGTATAAACAAACAAGCTATATAATACATACATACATACCTATAGTGATATGTAAGTAGCGATGGAGTTAAGGAAAAAACATTTTTTGTACCTACTTAATTCAAAAATGAATTTCATTTATGTAAGGGCCAATTTTTCCATCGCCAGATAACTTTATTCGACGAATAACTTTGAAATTTTGACAGTTACTTCATACAAAATCTGTCAAACGTCAATTTTATTCGTCGAATAAAAGTTATCTGGCGATGGAAATATCGGCCCTAAGTAAATAAATATTTTAAATACCTACTTACCTAATTAATTGTAGGTTTGTACCTACCTAGTTAAAATTATGTCCTTGTGTGTTTTGCCCGCGTGATTCCCGTTTTTTAATGGGGAATTTTTGGATAAAATGTACTTATCCTAGGTAGGTATGTAGGTACGTGGAGTACCTACCACTCCTAATTTTAAGGAACATCTGTAGATAGGTATGTAGGTACTCTTCGGGTATGATTATGTTTTCATGTATAAACAAAGAAGCTATAGGTACATACATACCTACCTATAGTGATATGTAAGTAGCGGATAGATGATTATGGAAAAAACATTTTTTGTAGCTACCTACTTAATTCAAAAATGAATGTTATTTATGTAAGTAAATAAATATTTTAAATTATTATTAATTGTAGGTTTGTACCTACCTAGTTAAAATTATGTCCTTGTGTGTTTTGACCGCGTGATTCCCGTTTTTTATTTGGGGAATTTTTGGATAATATTTATCCTAGGTAGGTATGTAGGTAGGTGCAGTGCTACTCCTAATTATAACTATTATAAGGAACATTTCAAACTTATTGGGTACCTAAGTATTTATGTTATGATACCTACTCTACACTAGGTAGGTACAAACTTCAAAAATATAGACAAGATTTGCGTTAAAATGTTTTTTTTTAGGAAATTCTTCGAGATTACACATGCGCGAAGGCAATGCTGGGGTCTATAGGTAATATTTCAAAGACAAAGTTTTTACACTTTTAAATATTTTTTTTTATTTGAACGCACTAATACCAGGAATTACTAATGGCATGTTTTTGCTTAATTTGTTCATTAGAAAGGCCATAGGTACCTATTCGGGTAGGTCTATTTTTTTATCGACTTGGCCGGAACTAGCAGGGCACTTCTAATATAAAAAAAATAGTTCTGAAGTCTACAATCATATTATTTGCCTACATATTTTTTAACGAAGAAATCACGCCTCTACCGTAGACACGAAAAGGTCATCAACCGGAGTAGAGAATGAAAATATACCGTTAATTAAATTTTTATCGATAAATACCTATAAACGAAATTGTTAATAAAAAGTACAAAAAAAACATAATTACAATTTTCTAAATCAATTTTTATTAAAATTCGACTTTTAAAAAAGAAAACTTATAAATAACATGGACGTAGTAAAAATAACCCAATTCTAAATTCAAAACGTGAATGAATGGAATGTAAATAAACGCGCGCTCAACAAGGTATAAAAAAAGTAATTACCGCCATCCTGTTATTCCCGTTCACGTAATCCAATAAAAACAAAACTTTCTTGGCACAAACACTTTAAAATACAGATTAAAATAACAAAATAATGTTTTTATAACACCATTCACTTCAAAACACACACGTTTTATTTATTTTTCACTTAAAACGTTCATTTTAGAACTGTTTTTGGATTTTTTCCAAAGTTTTTAATGTTGGTGCAAATCACATCCGGCACCGCCCCGATTCGAATTTCAAATGAGGTGAACGCGGGAACGTTTGCCCAGCCAGACGTAAAGTGACGTCATCGGACCGGTTTTCTTGAATAATCTTGATGATGGATGAATTTTATCACTTTAATAAAAAATCTACTTATTGTCTTTTAAACTACAAAACTACGCTTCCTTTTATGATTGATTGCTGCTAATTAGATTTTCGCAGCTAAGGAAAGCTTAATAGCTGTTAATTGATTAAATACGCGGTTCTTTAGATAATCTATACTAATATTATAAAGAGGAAAGATTTGTTTGTTTGTTTGTAATGAATAGGCTCCGAAACTACTGGACCGATTTCAAAAATTCTTTCACTAATGGAAAGCTAATTTATCAGTGCGTGACATAGGCTATATTTTATCCCCGTAATCCCACGGGAACGGGAACTACGCGGGTGAAACCGCGGGGAACTAGTAGTATTATATAAACCTGCCTCTTGAATATATCGCTGAAAACTGTATTAAAATCCGTTTAGGCTTATTTTAGGTATCTAAATTATGTATGTGTGTACAGTTCGACTAAGTAGAAGATTTGTCTTTTGCATTTATTACTGTCTTAAACCCATTAGGGGCCTTGGACACTGACCTTGGCTAGGATATTAGACTCCTATATCCTACTAATACCTATTATAAAGGCGAAAGTTTGTATGTATGGATGTTTGTTACTCTTTCACGCAAAAACTACTGAATGGATTTTAATGAAACTTTACAATAATCTTGCTTATACATCAGAATAACACATAGGATACTTTTTATCCCAAAATTCCCACGGGAACGGGAACTACGCGGGTGAAGCCGCTAGTATACTAATATATTCTTACTTATGTATAACACGGAAACGTTATTTAGAATATGTTTTATTACCTAAGTTCTTATGTGTTTTTTAAGCGTTTTTAAAAACGTTTGACGACCTCGATGGCAGAGTGGTCACCATGCCGGACTGACATCCGTAAGGGTTCGATTCCCGTGCGGGGTGAATATTTGTGTGAACCACAAATGTTTGTCTCGGTTTGGGTGTGTGAATGAGTGAGTGCGTAGTTTCTGATACAAGTTACGAACTTAGTTAGGGGTCAGTTACTGTATTGAGATGATGGAGGGAATAATGATTATGTTATGTTAAATCGTTCCTCTTTGTAATATTAGTTAATGATCTAATCAGTTGTATAAACATTAATTTTCACGTCATATTAGTTGGGTACGTATGCAAAGGAATATTAAAAATAACCTTGGCTTTTTGAACTATGGTAATGAAATGAATAATTTTGAATGCTAAATAGTTTATTTAAATAAAGATCAACTGTGACGTATACTTATACCTATATCCCTTCACTACATAGTATAAAACAAAGTCGCTTTCTCTGTCCCTATGTATACTTAGATCTTTAAAACTACGCAACGGATTTTGATGCGGTTTGTTTTAATAGATAGAGTGATTCAGTGGGAAGGTTTTTAGCATAATTTTATCCCCGCATTCTCACGGGAGCGGGAACTACGCGAAGGCAAGGGTCACATTGTGGTCAAAACGCGAAAGTTTGTAATAGATGGATGTTTATTATTATTATTACTCTTTCACGTAAAAATTACTGAACTGATTTAGATGAAACTAGCGGCGCCCCGCGGTTTCACCCGCGTAGTTCCCGTTCCCGTAGGGATATGGGGATAAAATGCTAAAAACCTTCCCACTGAAAACTCTATCTATTAAAATTAACCGCATCAAAATCCGTTGCGTAGTTTTAAAGATCTAAGCATACCTACATAGAGACATAGGGACAGGGAAAGCGACTTTTTTTATACTTGTTCTTTTATACTGTGTAGTGATTTTGTACAGATGTTCCTTATAACTAGGAATAACACAAAGGATATATACTTTTTATCCCAAAATTCGTACTGGGATGGGATTTATGCTTTAAAACCGTAGAGCTCGCTATTTTTAATTTATTTTACCCGCATTATTTCGCAATCCTACAATTATTCTTACAAAACCGACCAAGTACGAATTGGATTCACACCGAAGGATTCCGTACCGTTACCTGAATGAGTGTGTCCGTAGTTTCTGATACCCTAGATACAAGTTACGAACTTAGGGGTCAGTTACTGTAATGAGATGGAGGGAATGATTATAATGCTTATCTATTCAACAACTTTATTGTACTGGCACAAAACAAAAATCATCCAGGAATGCTACACTGTCGTGCGAAACTGTCGCGACAAAATCCTTTGATTGTGCGCCAATTGACCGACAGCGAGTTTAAGGCATTATGTCAATGGTTTAAGGGCATTCGAGTTCGCGGAACTGATTCGCGATAGGACGAATTCTTTGGCCAGACGTGTCGACAACGCAAATGTTCGCGTTATCGCGATAGTGTGGCCGGAGGGTAACAAACGTTGATTTAAAAAAAACATTATGGTTATGTAAAACAAAATAAAAAAAACATTAATGGTTATGGTCTCAAAGAAGCACTGTAAGTCTATCAAAAATGAATCTTGCACTGATTTGGAAATTACATCATTAAATGACATTATGAGCAATATCATATCTTAATTATAATAATTTTACATATCGTATTAAAATAAAGAGTTCTTTAATGTTAAAAAACATTTGTAGAAGGCCAAGTGCGAATCGAACTCGTTCAAGAAGGGTTCCGTACTATAATTTAAGTTAGTAATTGTACCTACTTACATATACAATACAACAAAATTACTATCCTTACTTCCTCACTATATCACTATCACTATAATATTATATATGCGAAAGTAACTCTGTCTGTCTGTTACCTTTTCACGGCTAAACTACTGGACCGATTGATTTAGATTTAGGATAGAATTTGGTACAAGGGTAGCTTTTGGTCCGTGGAAGAACATAGGCTATAGTTTATCCCGAAATTCCCACGGAAGCGGGAACTACGCGGGTTAAACCGCGGGGCACAGCTAGTATCATCATAAACGACAGAATCGGAGCCCTCCTAAAATAAGTACTAATTTTGTTAATAGTTTGTTTTTATTTATTTATTTATTTAGTTAGACACTTCAACAATATCTTCACTAATAATACTAATACTAAAACTTTTGTAAGTATCTGTTGTCATAGCGGCAACAGAAATACCCACATCATTGATATCTATGATTTACACGAACACTACACATTGAAATAAAACACTTAAACGGATTTTTGTCGTGGTTGTATCTGGGGGCACGGCAGTGCCCCCCGCCAAGTCGAGCGCGAAGCAAACACTGCCGTACCATCCTTTACAGGAACCCTTTCGCCGCATTTTCAGGCCCCTATTAGAGGACCTCTGGATAAGCCCAGAAAGCTGAAATTTTCGTCATCCAGTAAGCTATACAATCACATACTTAAAATAAAATTTCAAGTCTGTAGGTCATTTAGTTCCGAAGTTAAGCGAATGCAAAGTTTCGTATTTATGACAGACACTCACTCACTCACTCACTCACTCACTCACTCACTCATGATCATCAAAATAGAACTAGTACTTCCCATAAACCTAGAGAGCTGAAATTTGGTACAGAGGTAGGGTTTAATGGCTACATAAAGGGAAAACTATAAAAACTAGGATAATCGAACGGGAACGGGAATTATACAGGAACGGGAACGGGAATTGTAACTCAAGAACGGCTGAACTGATTTGGCTGGAAATTGGTGGGGAGGTAGCTTAGAACCAGGAAAAGGACAAAGGATACATTTAATCCCGAAATTCCCACGGGATTGGGAACGGGAATTTAAAAATCAAGAACGGCTAAATTGATTTAGCTGAAAATTGGTGGGGTGGTAGCTTAGAACCAGGAAAAGGACGTAGGATACCTTTAATCCCGAAATTCCCACGGGATTGGGAACAGGAATTTATAACTCTAGAACGGCTCAACTGATTTGGCTGAAAATTGGTAAGGTGGTAGCTTAGAACCAGGAAAAGGACGTAGGATACGTATAATCCCGAAATTCCCACGGGATTGGGAACGGGAATTTACAAGTCAAGAACGGCTCAACTGATTTGGCTGAAAATTGGTGGGGAGGTAGCTTAAAACCTTGAGAAGAACATAGAATACTTTGAATCCCGAAGTTCCCACGGGATTGGGAACGGGAATTTATAGCTCAAGAACGGCTGAATTGATTTGGCTGAAAATTGGTGGGGAGGTAGCTTAGAACCAGGAGAAGCACATAGGATACTTTTTATCCCGAAATTCCCACGGAAACGTGAACGGGAACTACGCGGGTGAAATTGCGGGGCGCTTAGTATTAAAATACTACTCCTAAAAAGAAAAAAATGTGTCAAATAAGAAAATCTAATAAAAAAAAACAATATAAACAAGTTTCAACAAAAATAAATGAAATCCCACCAAAAACATTCTGTAAAAAACTAGCCAAGTCTCGATGGAGCTGCTTGTTTATCTCTAAAAAGTAATGAAATCTAGACAAAGTCGTGCCAAGTGTAAGGTTCCTTACTGCGATTTCTTTATTATTATAGTTAATGTTGTGTGACTTGGCCGTTGAACATTGTTTAAAACGTTAGTAGTGGGCACAAGTCAATTTTGTTTACACGTAATGTTGTAACATTATTAAAATACGCAGCTTTATCAAGCCTACAATTGACTGGATATTGAATCAACGTTTTTCAAGTGGCAATTTTCTATTGTCAATGGGTAATGGTTTCTGGCGACAGATTGGTGCAATAGTGTCATGGAGCACCTAGTTTTGTACCCTTGTGTACGTACAGTTGTGTACTTGTGTACAGTGTATCCTTCAACGGCCAAGTCACACAACATTAACTATAATAATAAAGAAATCGCAGTAAGGAACCTTACACTTGGCACGACTTTGTCTAGATTTCATTACTTTTTAGAGATAAACAAGCAGCTCCATCGAGACTTGGCTAGTTTTTTACAGAATGTTTTTGGTGGGTTTTGTTTTACATTTTCTGACGTTTCGGATTCTTTACAGAACCCGTGATCACAGAAGACTAAGATGGAAGACGTCTGTACAAAGTAATATAAAAAGTTCATGAGATAGATACAGCCTGGTGACAGACAGACGGGCAGACAGACAAGTCGTAATAGCGTCCCGTTTTTACTCTTTGCCTACGGAACCCTAAAAAGTAGTTTTAACTTATAAATAACCGTTTTCGTCACAGTGAAACGTTCAGTTTGACTGAGTTCAAGAGATCAAGGTCACTTTAACTTTTGATAACCATGAGTCATGCTTACGTGTGGGGGCTCGGCTCGTAAAATTGTCAATGATTTTCGCCTGCGCTTTGTACCTACCTAAATTGTGGAACACTCTATTTTTAACCCCCGACGCAAAAAGGGGGGTGTTTTAAGTTTGACGTGTCTGTGTGTGTGTATCTGTCTGTCTGTGGCATCATAGCTCCCGAACAAATGAACCGATTTCAATTTAGTTTTTTTTTTTGTATTAAAGGGGACTTACGTGCGAGTGTTCTTAGACATGTTTGATGAAAATCGGTTGACCCGTTTAAAAGTTATGGGGGTTTGAAAGTAATTGTGTTGGGGGTTTTTAATTTTTTTAATTTAATTGTATTTCAGTCCGTGCTTCGGAGGGCACGTAAAGCCGTCGGTCCCGGCTGTCGTACTAACATCATCGACAATCGTTACGGGTAGTTAGAGCCCTCAAAAGTCTAACATTTGGTTTTACCAAAAAATGTCGTATAGCCCTCTGGGTTGTGAAGGTCTGATGGCAGTCGCTTCACGTAAAATACTGACATTCCGCCAAATCTGGTTACTGAAAACCGACCCCAAATAGACATGGGATAAAGCATGAAGTTGTAGGTAGGCAATAGCAGCTTCTAATTTTGTTACCTGCATAAAGTTGTAGGTAAAAAATGGAGCTCTCACTTGGAACAACAGCTTGAGTCAAATACCTACGTCTCTGTGGGCCGATCTCTCTTTTTAGTCAGACCTTCTCTTTCTAGAGGTTACCTTAGTTAGAAACAGAGAGCCTGCCCACAGAGACGCGATAGTGATACATATAGGTAGGTATACTTCAAGTAGGTATTCGAAGTGTCCACTCCATTTTTACCTTTAACTTCATGGGGTAAAGGTTCGGAAAAGAAGTTATAAAGAATGAAAGATTGAAAGATGAATATTATGTAATCTGGTCTGGTCCACATCACATCCCATAATAAAATGTGACCAAGGTTAAACAATTGTTTACAATCGTGAGGCTACACAGTATCTTACTGACACCGTTCCCATTATATAATGAGCTACATACAATTAATTATGTAAACAGATTTCAAAACGCCGGTAGGTCTCATCAAGTTGGCTGTATGTTCGTGATCATAGTCGTATTGTTAGAAAACAATTGCATTGTTTATGCCATGACATCCGTTCGTTCATTCATTCATTTCTCAGAAGAAAATAATGTGTTACGTTCTAGTTTTATGCGCATTACGCATTATTATAGAATCTTACAAACTTATGCATTGAATAATTGTTAAATTGTTGCTTGTTTTGTTATTTACTTTACTCGGTATGATTTAAAAATATACTTTTCAACACACTTGCTCATAAAGGGTCTCTTATTTGTGCAAAAACAGTTGAATAATGACACGCTTGATTCACTAGTGAGTTATAGATTGTTTTTTTAAATTGCTTTGTTTTTAAAAAATGTATCAATACCAAAAAAATTGTGTCCATACATTTTAAAAACAAACTTCAACTATGTTGCCTTACTTTCGGTAGGTCTATGGTCGATTCCATTCATTCGATTTTTTTTAAATAGTATTTTTTTTAGTCTTTGGGCGTTCACCATTGTTGTGTTGGATGCGCGCGAATAGAAAAACTGTTTATTTATTAGCGAAAAATGATAATTTCTTCGCAAGTGTGTTGAAAAACGTTGTATGGTACACGCGTGTATTGATGATTACTATCCTCGGCTATCTTCTGACCCTCGCCTGACGGCTCGGGCCTCAATAGCGCCTCGGAAGTAATCACCAACTTACCTCGCTTGTACCATAAATAACTATTTCAACACACTTGCTCATAAAGGGTCTCTTATTTGTGCAAAAACAGTTGAATAATGACACGCTTGATTCACTAGTAAGTTATAGATTGTTTTTTTAAATTGCTTTCATTTAAAAAAAGTTTCGATACCAAAAAAATTGTGTCCATACATTTTAAAAACAAACTTCAACTATGTTACCTTACTTTTGGTAGGTCTATGGTCGATTCCATTCATTCATTCATTCGTTTTTTTTTAATAAGTCTATTCTTTTAGTCTTTGGCCGATCACCATTGTTAAGTTGGATGCGCGAATAGAAAAACTGTTTATTTATTAGCGATAAATGATAATTTCTTCGCAAATGTGTTGAAAAACGTTGTATGGTACGCGCGTGTATTGATGATAACTATCCTCGGCTATCTTCAGACCCTCGCCTGGCGGCTCGGGCCTCAATAGCGCCTCGGAAGTAATCACCAACTTACCTCGCTTGTACCATAAATAACTATTTTTATAAATGTACTGTGGTAGGTAGTCTAGGTAGGTGCCTAGGCGTATAGATAGCCTTCGTATAGCCCATCCTACACAGGCTTGGCGTATGACACGCAGACGACGCAGGCCGCGCAGGGCAGAGCAGGCACGTGCGACGCAGACATGTGTCTGTCCTGCTCTCTCTCGCGACGTTCCATGCTTTTACAAAATCTGCTCTGCTCTGCCCTGCGTCGCCTGCGTGTCAACATACGCTCGCGCTTATGGCAGTATTAAGTGGACTTAGCGAGTTTCTCCCATCTATTCCATAAGCTCTATCTATGTATGCTGCTCTCCCAAGTCCAGGCTACTCTGGCGAAGTGGAAATTACCTTCACAAGCCTCCTTTCATTCAATTAGCAAAGGCGTACTTAGTAGATATGGTAGGTACGACCTACCGTCAGGTTAGAATAATAATAAGAATAAAATTGATACAAGAAAATTAAAACTAAAAACAGTGATACCACGTAAGTATACCGTGCACCGGTAGATACCCTTAGAGAATACAACCTTATAGACTCTATATAGATATTGTGATTATATATCTATATAGATTGACTATATACAGGGTGTCCGGGCATCAATGTTTATCCCCCTAAAGTATCCGACATCGATGCCCGGACACCCTGTATAGATATTGTGCTGTGCGGCGTATTGCGATCTTTTACCGTGGAAGTCCCGTACCTCCAAGTACCTACTGGAGACAGTATTCTCAATCACTGCTGCTGTTAGTTGAATATAGCCAATCGATCTTAATTTAGGTAGCAAGCTATGCCCACCATGCTAACAATTCTGGATCCACTCTTGTCTAGAGATAAGCGGGTAAACCCAGTTGCAGTTAGCAGTGTTGGTGCAGCTAATTTGACAAAAGACTTGGGATAGTTCGATAACAATTTATCTAAAATCTTTATAGACAATAACCCCAAGGTTCTAAACATGTATCACATATGTTTAAATAACTTAATTTAGTTTTCTATCAAACTTGTTTCTGATAATTTAAAGGATAGAGCTATACAAGCTCACATAACCGAGATATTTTCAAACTTGTTAGCTGACCGCAAACTACAAAACAACAGTTTGCGGTCAGCAAGAATCCTAACTATGCAACTCAGAAAGTCATAATCACCATGTAACTAAAATATTCAGCTCAGCACTTCCGTCGGCTGAACGCAATTGTTGAAGTTGATTTTTTTGACATTAGACAATTTGTGACAGGACAATATGACATTAAATTGACAATTTAACATTTCGAAAACACGAATTGTTTTGATTTTGCGACAAACAAAAACTATATTTTTATGACTAAAAACTCTAATAAACTCATCAGATATCGTTGAATTACTAAATTAAGTACCAAAAACTAACCAATTATGGACGATTGGAGCGAAATACCTATTCGGAAAGCTTGTTGTACGTGTCTTAGTGTAGATAGAGAGTTGTCCAAATTATGCCTTATTTCTGATGGTATTAATATGTTATACATGTTATTAACTCAAGATCCGGAGGCATTTAAGGTAAGAACAAATATAAATGGTGAAAAATTATAGTTTATACATAAAATTCTATTAAATGATTATTATTTTCGACGACCTCGATGGCAAAGTGGTCACCATGCCGGACTGCCATCCGTAAGGTTGCGGGTTCGATTCCCGCGCGGAGTGAATATTTGTGTGGACTACAAATGTTTGTCTAGGTCTAGGTGTGTGTGTGAATGAGTGTGTGCGTAGTTTCTGATACTCTAGCTAGATACAAGTTTCGAACTTAGTTAGGGGTCAGTTACTGTAATGAGATGATGGAGTGAATGATTATGTTATACTTATATCAAAGGCAATTTCTGGCTGACTGATCTATCAGCACACAGCCCAAACTACTGAACGGATTGAGCTAAAGTTCAGCACGCAGATTATTACTATTATAATTTAGGGATCCACTAAATATATAAAAGAAAATCAGGCATAGCTAGTTCAAAATATGCATTTTAAAAAATATATAGGAAGCTGTGCTTGCTCTGCCCTTATAACATAATCATTCACTCCATCATCTCATTATAGTAACTGACCCCAAACTAAGTTCGTAACTTGTATCTAGGGTACCAGAAACTATGCACACACTCATTCACACACACACCCAGACTGAGACAAACATTTGTGGTTTACACAAATATTCACCCTGCGCGGGAATTGAACCCGTATAAGTTATTAGTCTTAGCTTGATGTTTTATAGTCTATATCTATAGTCTTCCTCGGTAAATGAACTCCCTAATATTTGAAGAATTTTTGAAATTGGACCAGTAGTCCCCAGGGATAAAATTATGCTAAAAACTTACTTTAGATCACTTTATTCTTTCTAATAAAGCAAACTGTTTCAAAATCCATTGTATAGTTTTAAAGATTTAAGCATACATAGGGACAGGCAGACAGCGACTTTATTTTATTCTATGTAATGAAAAGACAATAGGTAAGTAAGTATTTGAAAATAAAACCACAAAAATCCATTTTTGTATCACAGGAAGGATTCTACAAAGACACCACCAATCTTTATGTTTGTTGGGAATGCAAGGCTGTATTCAATAAGATAAAACTGTTCAGGAGACAAATGTGGACTGCGTTGAAACAATTAGATTCCGTTATAGACGGACGGACTTGTGTAAGTACATTATAACATAATCATTCACTACATCATCTCATTATAGTAACTAACCCCTAACTTCAAACTCTATATTAAAAATGACCTTGCTCAGCTGTTCATCACAGCGTTCGCCTGTTGTTCGGTGTAGAATAACAATAAAATTCGGCGGGATTTTGAAAAACTTTGACCTATCATAACTTTTTAAATAAAAGCAAATGATAAAAACTAACTTCACTATTATATTGTTACCTGTCGTTTACATTAGCTGTATGATTTTCTCCCCTCATATTAATATAGCGGTGTATCACTACATAGTATAAAACAAAGTCGCTTTCTCTGTCCCTATGTACGCTTAGATCTTTAAAACTACGCAACGGATTTTGATGCGGTTTGTTTTAATAGATAGAGTGATTCAGTGGGAAGGTTTTTAGACTAATTTCATGCCCACATTCCCACGGGATCGAGAACTACGCGGGGCACAGCTAGTAAATTAATAAATCTGATGTATTTTAAAATAACTTATATTCTATTTTCAGAAAAAAACACCCTGCTTATCATCTCTCAAAATACATACAACAAAATACATAGAACATGTGACGTATGATGATAACTTCATAGATTGTGGTTCGCCAAAAGAAACCGATTTTGATTCTGATGATATACCACTTTCAAAATTTGTAAAACAATTTCAAAATTTTGAAAATGAAGATTTTGATTCAAATTCTTTTAGTGAATTTAAACCTTATGCTCTTAATGATAAAGACTATAATGGAATGAATAGTTTAGATACTAAATTGATGAATACAGATTTTGAAAATCATGAAATAGATTTGACTAATACTCAAAAACAAAATAAAAGCGATTTAAATACAAATATTTTAGTTGAAGATATTAATTTAATACACAAAAGTACAGCTACAAGCAAAAATAAACTTAAAAACAAGAAACATAAGAGTTGTTTTACAATAAACGTTATAAGTGAAGAAGAATTACTAAACAGCTTAGAAGAGAAAAGAGGAATGCTAAGTGGGTTCAAATGTGAACCTTGTTTAATAGAGTTTAAGGATGAAAATGCTTTAGAGACACATAATTTGAAGTTTCATACCAAGGTATTCTTTTAAATATTTTTATTTTTCATACATTAAGTTTTCTTTTTTTTTCTCTTTTTAAGATTTTAATTTTAAATGTTTTGTTACTTATTTAAAAAAGAAAAAAGTTCTAATTTTTGTTTTTATTTTATAATTCAAGATGATTTTCTTGTGTTTGTTATATTAATGTATAACTTTAAAAAACATATTTAAATTATTTAATTTCAACATTTTATTTTGTCTATATATTCATTTTATTGTGTAACATTTAAGTTATTTTTTTTATTTATACTTTAGTACCTTTTGTAATTTTCTGACTAAATTGTATTCTATTTGCGTGTGCCCTAACAGGGTCCACAATAACTTGTACCTTGTAATTGTGGTGAGCAATAAAAATTGAGTATTGAGTATTGAGGTAAATAAAGATGTACAGACCCAGTTAAATCATAATCTGCCATCCGTAAGGTTGCGGATTCGATTCCCGTGCAGGGTGAATATTTGTGTGAACCACAAATGTTTATCTCGATCTGCCCCCCCTAGCATGACTGTGCGTGATAAAATATATAGACACCACGAAATAATATCGATTTCGCGAGCATGACCAAATGAATTATCGTGTGGTACGATATAAAAAATTAAATATGGCGGCTATATTTATAACATTTTGACAGTTGGATGTCAATAAATAGCTATATCGATTTCGCGAGCATGACCAAATGTCATAAAATTAATCACGTGGTAAAATTAAATATGGCGGGTATTTTTATCAAATTTTGACAGTTGTATGTCAATAAATCGCTGTATCTATCGCGTTTTCGAAGTCATGCTAGCCTAGCTGGGTGTGTGTGTGAATGAGTGTGTGCGTAGTTTCTGATACCCTAGATACAAGTTACGAACTTAGTTAGGGGTCAGTTACTGTAATGAGATGATGGAGTGAATGATTATATCTTCAGCCAATGCATTGTCTAACTATTTAAGGGTATTATAAGTTTGACGTGTCTGTGTGTGTGTGTGTATCTGTCTGTCTGTGGCATCATAGCTCCCGAACGGATGAACCGATTTTAATTTAGTTTTGTCTTAAAGGGGACTTACGTGCGAGTGTTCTTAAACATGTTTGATGAAAATCGGTTGACCCGTTTAAAAGTTATGGGGGTTTGAAAGTAATTGTGTTGGGGGTTTTTTAAATTGTTAATTTTTAGTTATGCTTTCACAGGACTCCAATAAAGAAAAATGTGACATATGCTCATCTTATATAAGCGATACAGACTTCAAAGCACATAGGAGCAGTCATTTTGAAATATATACCTGTATTTTATGTAAATATACAACAAATGAATATAAAGATATAGTTACACATTGTAAGGAAATACATGGAGATGGTAAAAAGAAGGTAGGTATAAGAAAAAAAAAAAAAAAAAAAAAAATGAAAAAATATTTATTAACTGAACAACACTTCAGAATACGATTTCTTGTGGTCCTCACACTAGACTCACGTCTGTATCGTGAGGTACCGATATACGATTAACAATTTAAGATATGCTCGGTTAAACAAAGTTATTACATACATCAAATAAATTTAATTTTATGTAGGTAGATTAAATATGTGTTTAATCAAAAATACAATTAATCTGTTACCTAAAATCAAAGAGTTTTACATTTTTTTCTACTATAATGAAATCAACAAGTTTGGTTCAAAGAATCTCAATATATTTAGTTAAGTTACTTACTAGCGACGCCCCGCGGTTTCACCCGCGTAGTGCCCGTTCCCGTAGGAATATGGGGATAAAATTATGCTAAGAACCTTCCCACTGAATCACTCTATCTATTAAAACAAACCGCATCAAAATCCGTTGCGTAGTTTTAAAGATCTAAGCGTACATAAGGACATAGGGACAGAGAAAGCGACTTTGTTATTAATATAAATAAAATTGGAGTGTCTGTTTATAATATTGAAATAACCGCTTTTTACTACAAGCATTTGATTATACATACGTATACGATAAATACACAAAAATATTTATTTTTATAAAATTTTTGTCTGTCTGTCTGTTGGTTCCAGCTAATCTCTGTAATGGCTGGACCGATTTTGACGGGACTTGTTGGCAGGTAGCTGATGTAATAAGGAGTAACATAGGACACTTTTTATTCCAAAATTCCCACGGGATAAGATTCCACGTGGGTATAACCGAGGGGCTAGCTGTGCCCCTCGGTTATACCCACGTGGAATCTTCCGCACTTTATTTCTTAAAAACCCGGTCAACTTTTAGCCTTAAAGACATAAATGTAATACCAATAGCTGTGCCCCGCGGTTTCACCCGCGTAGTACCCGTTCCCGTGTTCCCAGTAATAATTCGATTTTTTCTCACCTTTTAAACCTTCCAAAGACCTCCACGAACATTTCAAGATAAGATAAATCCGTTCGGCCGTCCTCGAGTTTTAGCGAGACTAACGAACAGCAATTGATTTTTATATATACACCCCTATTTTGAAATTACGGGACTTATTAAAATCATAATATCTGTAGCAGTAACTGAATCCATATATCAAATAAAAATATCAAAAATGATAGTCGAATACTTATCTTTAAAAAATACTAAATAAATGTCGTATTACCAGACGGCACACTAGCTATCAAGTATTCTGTGACGGCTCGGGTCGATGACCGCGCTCAGCTGTGTATCGCAGCGTTCGCCTGTTGTTCGGTGTAGAATAACAATAAAATTCGGCGGGATTTTGAAAAACTTTGACTTATCATAACTTTTTAAATAAAAGCAAACGATAAAAACTAACTTCACTATTATATTGTCACCCGTCGTTTACATTAGCTGTGTGATTAAGTATCTCGAATTCAAAATAGGGGTGTATAGATGTAAAAGAATTTTATTTCATGTTTCAGAAAAAGAAAAACCATACAAGTATCAAAAAAGAGTTAAAGTATCCGCGTCCTTGTCCCGAATGTAACTTGGTATTAAAGTAAGTGTTCATAACTATTATAAAGCTGAAGAGTCTGTTTGTTTGAACGGGCTAATCTCACCCCTCGTTTACACTATGCTACTCTACTACTGCTACTCGCGCTGCCGGAAATGTTTCCCAAAATACTTCCGCGGCAGTACGCTATCTACACTATGCTGCAATGAGCAGGAAAGTGACGAGGGAAGTGGGGAGCGGCATAGTGTAAATGAGGGGTCAGAAGCTAGTGGTCCGATTTGAAAAAAAATCTTTCATTGTTAGATATCCCAGTTATCGAGGAAGGCTATAGGCTTTTTTATCCCCGTATTCCCACGGGAATGAAAGCTATGCGGATAAAACTGCGGAGCACAGCTAATAAATAAATATTTATTAATTACATATAAATATTTTTCATAGTGACTTAAAAAAAAACTTTTTTTTAGAAATAAAAAAGCAAAATGGAAACACTTCCAGAAAATGCACAAAGAAGGTCACAAATGTAGTTTTTGTGAGAAAAAGTTCGCGTTTAAAAGTAATTTGCAGAGACATGAAAAGTAAGTACATATTGAATATTGATATCTTTGATTTACACGAACACTACACATTGAAATAAAACACTTAAACGGATTTTTGTCGTGGTTGTATTTTGTTTAACATTTTCTGACGTTTCGGATTCTTTACAGAACCCGTGATCACAGAAGACTAAGATGGAAGACGTCTGTATAAAGTAATGTAAAAAGTTTACTACCTTCAATATTTTGAATATAATTTTAAATGCATTGTGAATTGATTGTAACGTCAGAAAATTTACATCAAAATATAACCACGACAAAAATCCGTTTAAGTGTTTTATTTCAATAAGTATTGATTTTTAATGAATTTTACTTAAAAGGAAATCATATGACCACCTCGACGGCTGAGTAGTCACCATGCCGGACTGCCATCCGTAAGGTTGCGGGTTCGATTCCCGCGCGGGGTGAATATTAGTGTGAACCACAAATGTTTATCTCGGTCTGGGTGTGTGTGTGTGAATGAGTGTATGCGAAGTTTCTGATACCCTAGATACAAGTTACGGACTTAGGGGTCAGTTACTGTAATGAGATGATGGAGTGAATGATTATGTTGTGTTATATTCATTGTTTTATTAAAAATATTCTTCAAATTAATTTTGAAGGAGTGCTACTACTCGTATATTCAACTAAAGCCCGGTAGTAATTCACATGCAATGACATTATAATGCGTCTCGCTCGCCATTGCATCCGTGCGAGCGGGACGCATTATAATTTACGCAGGTGCGACAGAGATAGATAGCTACAGGTCAACGTACGATATTTCGTGTGAATTACGACCGGACTTTAGGAAATAATCTACTAGGAATACTCGGCCGAAGAGTTCTATTAAGGCCGGCGCACATATGGCGAAGTGCAGTGCATAGCATTTTTTACTGACAAACTATTATCGGCATTGTTAGCGTTGAAATAAGATCTAAAATAAATTAACACAGTAACTAGCATCGAAGAGCCTACAGGTGAAAGATAGCGCAGGTGTTAATTGAATTTGGATCTTATTTAACGCTATATATAAAAATTGAATTTGAAATGATGTATTAATATTTTTTTATTTTGTTTTACTTTTTTGCTTAAAAATATCCATGATTATTTTAGTAATTTCCTTTAAATTGTTGGTGAATGCAAATGTTGTTGCGTTACGGCCCAGATCGAAACTTGTTATTTTTGTACTAAATGTTGTATTAGGTTGTAATGTGTTTTGTGCATCTAATAATAAATAAATAAATAAATATATATACGCTAGATAAAGTCGATAATAGTTTGACAGTGACAGATGCTCTGCGCTGCACTTTGCCATATGTGCGCCGGCCATTATACTCAACTCAAAAAACCAAATTTACTCGATCTAGGATATCGACTTTACTTATTCCCGGAATGAGCGTCTTCCCACTACCCCGTCCGGCACCGGAGCTTCGTTTTTCTACTGCGCCGGCATCGGTGCCGGTTTAAGCCCGGTGCGGCCACTCACACACGCACACGACTACAATTCACATACAGCACACATACAGCTTTGCCGGGCCGGCACCGGGAGGGAAGCTTGCTACCACCGGCACCGGCAAGTTGAAAAGCGAGCCATACATTTTCATAAATTTTAATATTACTCCATCCTTGAATATTCTGATTTTAGTCCATCCTGGAATATTCCTATTTTAGTCCATCCTGGAATATTCCTATTTTAGTCCATCCTGGAATATTCCGATTTTAGTCCATCCTGGAATATTCTGATTTTAGTCCATCCTGGAATATTCCTATTTTAGTCCATCCTGGAATATTCCTATTTTAGTCCATCCTGGAATATTCCTATTTTAGTCCATCCTGGAATATTCCGATTTTAGTCCATCCTGGAATATTCTGATTTTAGTCTATCCTGGAATATTCTGATTTTAGTCCATCCTGGAATATTCTGATTTTACTCCATAAATACCCGTTATAAATGAGTGTGTATATCAGAGTGTGTGTGTGTGTGTAGCGCCGTGCACGTGTCCCCCCCCGGGCGCGTGCCGTGCGCGTGGTGCCCGGCGGCGGTGCGCGCGGACCTGCTGCGCGCGCACGCCCGCACGCACCGACACCGCGACGCGCGCACCTGTGTGCCGTGCGACAAGACGTTCGTCTGCACTGCTACTTATAACACGCATTTGAAGTACGCGAAAGCGCATGCGGCTGGAGATGTTTATAGGTGAGTTGTCTTAAGCTATCTTCCTACTATATCACTACATAGTATAAAACAAAGTCGCTTTCTCTGTCCCTATGTATGCTTAGATCTTTAAAACTACGCAACGATCTTTAAAACAACAAAAAATGAGGGAAAAAAATGTTCATTAAGTACATTGATGTTTGCGAGGAGATCAGAACTGACAATTTGTTTCAATGTTTTAGAATTTACCCTAGAAACCCCCGGTCGATTTTTATTATTTATCTCAGAAATCCCATGGGATAAACAAGTACTACCCGTTCCAGGTACAAATGCCCGTCGTGTGACAAAAAGTACAGATCTCAGGGAGAGTTACGGGACCACGAGAACTACCAACATAAGAATCAGACGCAGCACAAGTGTCCTATATGTGATAAGGTATATACAATCACAGCTATACAAATACCTAAATAATATTTATTTATTTTAGGAACATCAACCGGGCTAGCATGACTTCGAAAATATAGCGATTTGATATCCAACTGTCAAAGTATGATAAAAATACCCGCCATATTTAATTTTAGCACGTAATAAATTTTATCACGTTTAAAAAACGTGATGAACACGTGATAAATTTTATCACGTTTGGTCATGCTCCCAGTTTTACCCCCATAAGGGAAGCTTCATATCTGACGGAACATGCGTCGCGTATTATCGGTGATACTGTTGACCGTTCACACTCAACGCACTAACGTATAATCGGTTGAGTGTGAACGGTCAAGTGTTTTTCTATACATTTGTCTGTTCTGGCGTTACGCGACCGATAATACGCGACGCATGATCCGTCAGATATGAACCTTCCCTTATGGGGGTAAAACTGGTACTAATTTACTTTTTTTCTTTTATTTCAGGCCCTTGCCACAAGGCGTTGTATCAAACGTCACGTGAAACGCGCACACGAAGGTATCAAGGAGAATGCTAAAGACAAAATATGTCAGCGGTGTGGAAAAGCTTTCAGGGTATGTACTATGTATTCAGGGCCGTAGCTAGGGGGGAGGGGCAATGCCCTACCTTGAAATCACAATGTCCTACCTCTCTCTCACTCTCACTTTGATCTCTATACATCCAAATCTGGAGGAAGTTTAACCGTCTTGTTCATCATCATTGAAGATTTAGTAGTTCTTAACATTTTTTTGTCTGGCAGAACAGATATTTTTTTAAGCTATTGCATAGCTTCTATCGAGGGCCTTGAGCGCGGGGACCGAATCCAGAAATTCCGTAACGAAAAAAATCCTCACGTTTTTATAATTTTTTTGTCGAAAACTTTTTTTTTGTTAATTTTCCAAAAAGTTTTTATAGTAATGTAGACAAAGCTTTTATTGTATGAAGCCCCAAGTACGACATCAAAATTTCTAAGGTTAGGATTGCAATACAAAAATAAAAAAAACAATTAGTTGATAAAATTGCTATGCAATAGCTTTACCGCGGCAGTCCCCGAGTGCCACACGTTTTTATTTTTTGTTTTACTTCCGCCCTACCTGTATCCAATGCTGCCCTGCCTTAATTTCGACTCTGGCTACAGCCCTGTAGGACAAATGGACTTGATTGGTGGATATCAAACGCACCCATAGCAACGTAGCAGACTAGCCGATCCTTCCACCCACGACTCAACGGCCAATAACTTGCCGTGCGTGTCCCTACACCTGCACACGCGAGGACCTTTACAAGGCCACTGATAGTGCTATATCGGTGGCCGAGTTCTGGTCCTCAAAAATATGAGTCGACACGCTAAGAAGAAGAAGCAACGTAGCATAGCATAGCTTTGGTGGAAAGGCACCCTAATATTAGCGGTGCTCAATAGTTTTCGGAAACTTATCCCGTGGGAAAGGGACGGTGCTAATACTATTTGTCTTTTTGCAGGATAAAAAGTCGTTAAGAGAACATGAATACATACACAGTGGACTACGACCTCTGTCTTGTGAAGTAAGTTGCAAAAAACTACTTTTCAACACACTTGCTCATAAAGGGGCTCTTATTTGTGCAAAAACAGTTGAATAATGACATGCTTGATTCACTAGTGAGTTATAGATTTTTTTTTAAATTGTTTAGTTTTAAAAATGTTTCGATACCAAAAAAAATCGTGTCCATACATTTTAAAAACAAAATTCAACTATGTTGCCTTACTTTTGGTAGGTCTATGGTCGATTCCATTCCATTAATTCCATTTTTTTTTAATGAGTATATTCTTTTAATCTATGGCCGATCACCATTGTTGTGTTGGATGCGCGCGAATAGAAAAACTGTTTATTTATTAGCGAAAAATGATAATTTCTTCGCAAATGTGTTGAAAAACGTTGTATGGTACACGCGAGTATTGATGATTACTACCTCGGCTATCTTCTGACCCTCGCCTGACGGCTCGGGCCTCAATAGCGCCTCGGAAGTAATCACCAACTTACCTCGCTTGTACCATAAATAACTATTAGACCATGTGCGATAATCGGTGACAGACTTTCCGACCGCTAATGGGACCGACTTTTTTTATACTGAGTTTATAACCGACTTTTTTATACTGAGTTTATAACCGACTTTTTGTTTTTTTCCACAGATCTGCGGCCGTTCGTTCCGTCAAACTGCAGCCTTATATACACATAGGCGAAGAGTACATAGATTAGGAGCGCCTCAGCGGACTATAACTGTCATAGATACTTAACAAATAAAACTACTTAATTTTTTTATTTATTTAATTGCCCAAAGAAGTCCCCATCTAGGGGCTCGAGCCTACCCTGAATTAGGGCTTTGTCAAGTATTTAAATCTACTCTAATTACATATTATTTATTTAAGGAAGTACTTATTTAATTTTCTTTTAAGTCCCCACCGACTGGCCTACCCTGAATTTGGCCTAACTAAAGTGCGCATAACATTATAGCCTTAATCCGCCTGACTAATTCAGACGTCCTTAATCATTCAGATAAATTAGCACAGACTTTCGCGCAAACTTAAAAAATATGTTTTAAAATATTTATTTCTCCAAAGATTCACAAATCACTTACAAAGAAAAAACAGTTATTATATTTAACAAATGCTCGCAAAACGTATAAAAATATAGGTAGTTTTTTTAAAATATTATTACAAATAACATAACATAACATAATCATTCACTACATCATCTCTTTATAGTAACTGACCCCTAACTAAATTAATAAATAACATACAATATACTTTTAATAATTTGTTACACTTATTATCTAAAAAACATACGTATTTCATTAGCTTACACGTTAGTTAGGTAAAATTATAAATTACACATTAAACTTCACGTCCACACGGTAAATTAGCACCAACGTCGCCAACTTTTGTATACATGTCTTACCCCTCGTTTATACTATGCTGCAGTGAGCAGGGAAGTGGGCAGTGGCATAGTATAAAGGGGTCACTCGTGCTGACTCGTCATGCCGCTGCTCCTGCCTGACGCTCCCGCGAGTGTCGGTTTTTCGTGCGGAAGTCAAAGGAGGAGAGCGAGAGAGAACATACACGCTATTTCACTCAGTCCTCACGTACCAAGTGACATACAAGTGACGGCACCGGCATGACGAGTAGCAGCACGAGTGACCCCTTTATACTATGCCGCTGCCCACTTCCCTCCTCACTTCCATGCTCATTGCAGCATAGTGTAGATAGCGTACTACCGCGGAAGTATTTTCGGAAATATTTGCGGCAGCGCGAGTAGCAGGAGCAGGAGCATAGTCTAAACGAGGGGTTAGATACATGTGCAGATGCAGACTATAATAAGTTTTCAACACACTTGCTCATAAAGGGGCTCTTATTTGTGCAAAAACAGTTGAATAATGACACGTTTTATTCACTTGTGAGTTATAGATTGTTTTTTTAAATTGCTTTCATTTTAAAAAAGTTTCGATACCAAAAAAATTGTGTCTTTTGGTAGATCTATGGTCGATTCCATTCTTTCATTCATTCTAATTTTTTTTAATAAGTATAATCTTTTAGTCTTTGGCCGATCACCATTGTTGTGTTGGATGCGCGCGAAAAGAAAATCTGTTTATTTATAAGCGGAAAATGATAATTTCTTCGCAAATGTGTTGAAAAACGTTGTATAGTACACGCGAGTATTGATGATTACTATCCTCGGCTATCTTCAGACCCTCGCCTGACGGCGACAATAGCGCCTCGGAAGTAATCACCAACGTACTCCCCGACCGCTTGACCCGTGAAACGGCAGAAATTGGAAACTCGGTGACAATGTCAAAATGGCATTTATTTATTGTCAGTGTCTTTAGTATCAAGTGCTCCGTGTTTTAATCTTTATTTATAAATTTAAAATATTAAATAATCTAAAAGCATGTAAAAGTGATGCCCCACATACTATTCTAAAGGATGACTAATGGATTATAGAAAAAAGTAAGCAGCAGGTCACTTTATTTCCTTAAAACTAAATACACATATGGATTTTGACTGTTACAGGTTTGTGTTGTCAGTTCTTAGTTAAATTCTCGACATATTTTTCATTACAGTAAATTAGGTAAGTAAGTTAATGATAAATATTAATACCGTTTGTAATGATTAAAATAAATAAAAATACTTTTAGTGTCAAAAACACAAAATAAAAAAAAACAACATACAGTGGCTTAAAATAATAATTTTTGACAAAAGGTAAAGGTGAATTTACATAACTTATCGAAGTTCGTGAAATACCCAATAACAATTCTTGATTGACGACCGAGTCAAAGACTACAGTGGTGTATTTGGTGGTGACCCTGCCTGTTATGCCGAAGGTTACGAGTTCGATTCCCGCCCAAGAGAAACATTTACTTATATTTCATTAACATAAAAGTATTACTGGGGGGGGGGGAACCTACAGCTTGTCAAACTTTACATAAGTAAGTAAACATAACTTCTTTTTTTTCAGATTATTTTTAATTGACAGAGGAGCAAGCAGATTTAAATGAAATACAAGTTAGACGGTGTAGTGAGACGGGTTAGCAAAGGGTGTACAGTCTGGACCGAAATAATACTGCGTGTGCACTATCCAAATCTATGACTTATTTATTTCACTATATGTATTTAATAATAAATTTATAAAATACCATTTTTGTGTTTTTATTTATTTACATAAGTATGGTACTGAGAGCACTATAGTCTATCTTTGTTTGTGTGTAATGTTTTGAAACAATATAATTAGGTTTTACTTATTCCCGGAATGAGCGTCTTCCCACTACCCCGTCCGGCACCGGAGCTTCGTTTTTCTACTGCGCCGGCATCGGTGCCGGTTTAAGCCCGGTGCGGCCACTCACACACGCACACGACTACAATTCACATACAGCACACATACAGCTTTGCCGGGCCGGCACCGGGAGGGAAGCTTGCTACCACCGGCACCGGCAAGTTGAAAAGCGAGCCATACATTTTCATAAATTTTAATATTACTCCATCCTTGAATATTCTGATTTTAGTCCATCCTGGAATATTCCTATTTTAGTCCATCCTGGAATATTCCTATTTTAGTCCATCCTGGAATATTCCGATTTTAGTCCATCCTGGAATATTCTGATTTTAGTCCATCCTGGAATATTCCTATTTTAGTCCATCCTGGAATATTCCTATTTTAGTCCATCCTGGAATATTCCTATTTTAGTCCATCCTGGAATATTCCGATTTTAGTCCATCCTGGAATATTCTGATTTTAGTCTATCCTGGAATATTCTGATTTTAGTCCATCCTGGAATATTCTGATTTTACTCCATAAATACCCGTTATAAATGAGTGTGTATATCAGAGTGTGTGTGTGTGTGTAGCGCCGTGCACGTGTCCCCCCCCGGGCGCGTGCCGTGCGCGTGGTGCCCGGCGGCGGTGCGCGCGGACCTGCTGCGCGCGCACGCCCGCACGCACCGACACCGCGACGCGCGCACCTGTGTGCCGTGCGACAAGACGTTCGTCTGCACTGCTACTTATAACACGCATTTGAAGTACGCGAAAGCGCATGCGGCTGGAGATGTTTATAGGTGAGTTGTCTTAAGCTATCTTCCTACTATATCACTACATAGTATAAAACAAAGTCGCTTTCTCTGTCCCTATGTATGCTTAGATCTTTAAAACTACGCAACGATCTTTAAAACAACAAAAAATGAGGGAAAAAAATGTTCATTAAGTACATTGATGTTTGCGAGGAGATCAGAACTGACAATTTGTTTCAATGTTTTAGAATTTACCCTAGAAACCCCCGGTCGATTTTTATTATTTATCTCAGAAATCCCATGGGATAAACAAGTACTACCCGTTCCAGGTACAAATGCCCGTCGTGTGACAAAAAGTACAGATCTCAGGGAGAGTTACGGGACCACGAGAACTACCAACATAAGAATCAGACGCAGCACAAGTGTCCTATATGTGATAAGGTATATACAATCACAGCTATACAAATACCTAAATAATATTTATTTATTTTAGGAACATCAACCGGGCTAGCATGACTTCGAAAATATAGCGATTTGATATCCAACTGTCAAAGTATGATAAAAATACCCGCCATATTTAATTTTAGCACGTAATAAATTTTATCACGTTTAAAAAACGTGATGAACACGTGATAAATTTTATCACGTTTGGTCATGCTCCCAGTTTTACCCCCATAAGGGAAGCTTCATATCTGACGGAACATGCGTCGCGTATTATCGGTGATACTGTTGACCGTTCACACTCAACGCACTAACGTATAATCGGTTGAGTGTGAACGGTCAAGTGTTTTTCTATACATTTGTCTGTTCTGGCGTTACGCGACCGATAATACGCGACGCATGATCCGTCAGATATGAACCTTCCCTTATGGGGGTAAAACTGGTACTAATTTACTTTTTTTTCTTTTATTTCAGGCCCTTGCCACAAGGCGTTGTATCAAACGTCACGTAAAACGCGCACACGAAGGTATCAAGGAGAATGCTAAAGACAAAATATGTCAGCGGTGTGGGAAAGCTTTCAGGGTATGTACTATTTAAATGACAAGACGACCTATAGAGCCACAATCCTTTCTGTGCCGGTGACAGCGTCGCTGTAATCGCATCTTTGGTTGTCAGTTTAGTGAAAACTAGCAGCGCCCCGCGGTTTCACTCGCGTAGTTCCCATTCCCGTGGGGTTACAGGGATAAACTATAACCTATGTCACTCGCTGACAATATAGCTTCCCATTAGTGAAAGAATTTTTGAAATCGGTTCAGTAGATCCCGAGATTACCCCTTACAATTTAACAAACACACAAACTTTACTTCTTTATTGGTATAGATGTATCCAAATGACATTAGAATCAAAATGACAATAGTAGCTTCCGATTTTGGCCGCCAGCACAGAAAAGATTGTGACTCAATACATGGCACAATGGTCACTATGACAGACTGCTATCCGTAAGGTTGCGGGTTGGATTCCCGTGCGGGGTGAATATTAGTGTGAACCACAAATGTTTGTCTCGGTCTGGGTGTGTGTGAATGAGTGTGTGCGTAGTTTCTGATACCCTAGATACAAGTTACGGACTTAGGGATCAGTTACTGTAATGAGATGTGAGAGTGAATGATAAATCTATACCAATACTAGTGGTGCTCCACGCTTGCGGAATGTTATCCCGTGGGATGTTTGGGACGGTGCTAATACTATTTGTCTTTTTGCAGGATAAAAAGTCGTTAAGAGAACATGAATACATACATAGTGGACTACGACCTCTTTCTTGTGAAGTAAGTTGCAAAATTACTTTAGACCACGTGCGATAATCGGTGACAGACTTTCGACCGATAATGGGACCGACTTTTTCTGTACTGAATTTATAACCGACTTTTTGTTTTTTTCCACAGATCTGCGGCCGTTCGTTCCGTCAAACTGCAGCCTTATATACACATAGGCGAAGAGTACATAGATTAGGAGCGCCTCAGCGGACTATAACTGTCATAGATACTTAACAAATAAAACTACTTAATTTTTTTATTTATTTAATTGCCCAAAGAAGTCCCCATCTAGGGGCTCGAGCCTACCCTGAATTAGGGCTTTGTCAAGTATTTAAATCTACTCTAATTACATATTATTTATTTAAGGAAGTACTTATTTAAATTCACATATAAGTCCCCACCGACTGGCCTAACTAAAGTGCGCATCTAATTTAGACGTCCTAAATCATTCAGATAAATTAGCACAGACGTTCGCGCAAACTTAAAAAATATATTTATGTTTAACAATATTTATTTCTCCAAAGATTCACAAATCACTTACAAAGAAAAAACAGTTATTATATTTAACAAATGCTCGCAAAACGTATAAAAATATAGGTAGTTTTTTAAAAATATTATTACAAATAACATAACATAACATAATCATTCACTACATCATCTCTTTATAGTAACTGACCCCTAACTAAATTAATAAATAACATACAATATACTTTTAATACTTTGTTACACATATTATCTAAAAAACATACGTATTTCATTAGCTTACGTTAGTTAGATAAAATTATAAATTACACATTAAACTTTACGTCCACACGGTAAATTAGCACCAACGTCGCCAACTTTTGTATACATGTCTTACCCCTCGTTTATACTATGCTGCAGTGAGCAGGGAAGTGGGCAGTGGCATAGTATAAAGGGGTCACTCGTGCTGCTACTCGTCATGCCGCTGCTCCTGCCCGACGCTCCCGCGAGTGTCGGTTTTTCGTGCGGAAGTCAAAGGAGGGAGAGAGAACATATACGCTATTTCACTCAGTCCTCACGTACCAAGTGACATACAAGTGACGGCACCGGCATGACGAGTAGCAGCACGAGTGACCCCTTTATACTATGCCGCTGCCCACTTCCCTCCTCACTTCCATGCTCATTGCAGCATAGTGTAGATAGCGTACTGCCGCGGAAGTATTTTGGGAAATATTTGCGGCAGCGCGAGTAGCAGGAGCAGGAGCATAGTCTAAACGAGGGGTTAGATACATGTGCAGATGCAGACTATAATAAGTTTTCAACACACTTGCTCATAAAGGGGCTCTTATTTGTGCAAAAACAGTTGAATAATGACACGTTTTATTCACTTGTGAGTTATAGATTGTTTTTTTAAATTGCTTTCATTTTAAAAAAGTTTCGATACCAAAAAAATTGTGTCTTTTGGTAGATCTATGGTCGATTCCATTCTTTCATTCATTCTAATTTTTTTTAATAAGTATAATCTTTTAGTCTTTGGCCGATCACCATTGTTGTGTTGGATGCGCGCGAAAAGAAAATCTGTTTATTTATAAGCGGAAAATGATAATTTCTTCGCAAATGTGTTGAAAAACGTTGTATAGTACACGCGAGTATTGATGATTACTATCCTCGGCTATCTTCAGACCCTCGCCTGACGGCGACAATAGCGCCTCGGAAGTAATCACCAACTTACCTCGCTTGTACCATAAATAACTATTGTCTCGTGTGGACCCGTTATAAAAAAAAATGTGATCTGTGGACAGTTGGTAAAAGTCACTGTCATCCTGTCATCAGTCAGCTGGCTGTCAGATCATCGCAAAAGTAAAACCTCAAGCCAAGCAAAGCAAGCCAAGCTTTATTTTTCTTCTTGTATCGATCGAACAATGAGTTTTCAATAAAATAACACGGCTTATTTGGAGAAATAAAGATTCAAAACATATCAAAGAATATTGTGATCACACTTTGTAAATATTAAATAAAACCATGAACGAGGACGTGAAAAATGAATTTTGTAATGTATTATTTTGTTACGGTTGTCTTAGTAATGATAGAAAGACGGTGCCTCTAGGAGATTACACTGAAATGTTCTACAATTTATTGGACACCGATGGCGATTATGTATACGTAAGTATTTATTATCATTCACACATTTTTTTTACATTTTTGACAACTTCTCTCTCTCTCGTCTCTAGAGTCTAAAATAAACATAATTATGTGGAAAATATGATAAATTTATCATACTAACTGCCCCTTAACTATGTTCATTACCTACTCTAGGATATCAGAAATTATGGAGATACATACAGACCGAGATAAACATAATCATTCCCTCCATCATCTCATTACAGTAACTGACCCCTAACTAAGTTCGTAACGTAATCTAGGGTATCAGAAACTACACACACACACTCATATAAATCTCTATATGTGTTTACAGAGCTCCGACGACGTGAGACTGTGCTGGGAGTGTGTAGCGATGCTGAGGAAGGTGAAACAGTTCCGATCACAGATACAGGAAGCGCAGAGCAAACTTGTACAGTATATGTACCAATTGGTGAGATAAATTAATTGTTTATACTTCTATACTAATACTAGCTGTGCCCTGCGGTTTCACACGCGTTGTTCCCGTTCCCGTTCCCATGGGAATTTCGGGATGAAAAATAGATGTGCAGACCTACTGAATATGCTCACTATGACAATATTATCTTATATATAAAATTCTCGTGTCACAATGTTCGTTCCCATACTCCTCCAAAACGGCTTGACCGATTCTCGTGAAATTTTGTGAGCATATTCTGAGAATAGGACATAGGATACTTTTTATCCCGAAAATACTAAACTGATTTTAAAAAAATATTTCACTAATGTGAAGCTAATTTATCAGTGAGTGACATAGGCTATATTTTATCCCTGTCTTCCCATGGGAATGGGAACTACATGGGTAAAAACTGTGTGCTATTTATGATAAAACTAATTGTTATATATTCTATCAGTATGGAGATAATAATCCAAGTTATACAGGACTTTTTCGTCTCTTATTTTTATCATAACTTTTTACCAAAATTTCATCAAAATTGATACAGTAGTTTTACACTGAAAAATTTAAACGAACGCATCCATTTAGCCTCAGAATGTTTCACATATAGTACATAACTAGCTGCGCCCCGCGGTTTTCAAAATTAATCTAAATCGATACAGTAGTTTTTGCGTGAAAGAGTAACAAACATCCAAACTCACAAACATGCAAACTTTCACATTTATAATATTTAAACAAAAATATTTTTTTTTAATTTCAGGAAACAAACAAAAGTTTATCGAGATTAAAAGAAGTCTACAAAAACAATTACGATCAGCAGTTCGAATATGACCCTTATATCAAATGTGATAAAGATGAGATTACGACAACAGATACAGAAATATATAATGATTCTTATGAAGTACCTCTATTTGAAGATACTCATTCTAACGATACTTTTTATGACGATATTAAAATTGATACCGGTTTTAATGATACAAGTATATCTACCAAACAGTCATTCAATGATTTTAATACTTTAATTAATAATAAATGTATAAAAGATATTAAAACTAAATTCAAAGATGTCAGTGTAAAACTTGTTAGGTGTAAAGTTGACAAAAGTGTAAAAGACAATAATAAAATTTGTGGTAAAAGTGTAAAAAGTACTTCTACTAGTGTAGAAAGTAATACCAAAAGTACTTTTAAAAGTGTAAAAAGTAATACCAAAAGTACTTTTAAAAGTGTAAAAAGTAATACTAAAATTTCTGCTAAAAGTAATACAAAAGTTAAAGAAGAAATAGAAAGCAACACTACAATTAACGACAAAACTGTAACAACCTACACTATAAGTAACAACAAAGGTGTAACAACCTACACTACAAGTAACGACAAAGGTGTAACAACCTGCACTACAAGTAACGACAAAAGTGTTACCACTAAAAGTAATGACAATGAACTCACAATTAAAACAGAAGATATTAAAACTGAGCCTGAACTGAAGTTTTCAGAAGATTGTTTCAAGAAGAGAGTTAAAAAGAAGAAACATAATGTGGTAATTCCTAGAGATTTTGTAATGGAACCGCGGACGGACTATGAGATAAACTGGAAAGATATCAGAGGTAAGAATATTGGTTAAATGGTCAAACTTTCATTTCAAATTAGGTATTTAATCATAATTTTTATTTATTTATTATTTTATTTTTATTTTGATTGATTTTTTTAAATCACTAGCGACGTCCGGCGGGTTCACCCGCGTAGCTCCCGCTCCCGTGGGGATGCGGGGATAAAATTATGCTAAAAACCTTCCTCTTGAATCACTATCTATTAAAGAAACTGCTTTAAAATCTGTTGCGTAGTTTTAAAGATTTAAGCATACATAGGGACAGAGAAAGCGACTTTGTTGACGACCTCGATGGCAGAGTAGTCACCATGCCGGACTGCCATCCGAAAGGTTGCAGGTTCGATTCCCGTGCGGGGTGAATATTTGTGTGAACCACAAATGTTTGTCTCGGTCTGGGTGTATGTGAATGAGTGTGTGCGTAGTTTCTGATATCCTAGATACAAGTTACGAACTTAGTTAGGGGTCAGTTACTGTAATGAGATGATGGAGTGAATGATTAACTACGCGAGTGAAACCACGGGGCGCTGCTAGTATTAGAATATATTTAGTTAATATGAAGAATTTCTTTTACAGTTTTCTCTTAATAAAACAAACATCTTTTCGTTAAAGGTTACTTCGAGAAATGTTATATAACCACGAAGGAAATAGATGACAACGTAAGGACCATGGTGCTGCAGAAGAGGATCAAAGGTCACAGGTTCAAGTGCGTGCCGTGCCAGGTCAAATACATCAAAATAGATGATTATAAGCGACACTGTGATACCGTGCATTATGATGTAAGTATCTTTTAATTTGGAGTCACCAACACGCTTCAAGCGTGGTGATTATGTTTCTTATCCTACTAATATTATAAAGCCGAATGTTTGTGAGTGGATGTTTAGATGTGTGGATGTTTGTTCCTCTTTCACGCAAAAACTACTGAATGGAATTTAATTAAATTTGGTACAGATGTTCCTCTTACCTCAATTGATGGCATAATATATGGTTTGTAAGAACAACCAAACTTTAATACATAAATGATAGAAATATCTGGGGGCACGGCAGTGCCCCCCGCCAAGTCGAGCGCGAAGCAAACACTGCCGTACCATCCTTTACAGGAACCCTTTCGCCGCATTTTCAGGCCCCTATTTGAGAACCTCTGGATAAGTCCAGAACGCTGAAATTTTCGTCATCCAGTAAGCTATACAATCACATACATAAAATAAAATTTCAAGTCTGTAGGTCATTTAGTTCCCAAGTTAAGCGAAAGCAAAGTTTCGCATTTTAGACACTCACTCACTCACTCATGATCATCAAAATAGAACTAGTACTTCCCATAAACCTAGAGAGCTGAAATTTGGTACAGAGTTAGGGTTTAATGGCCACATAAAGGGAAAACTATAAAAACTAGGATAATCGAACGGGAACGGGAATTATACGGGAATGGGAACGGGAATTGTAACTCAAGAACGGCTGAACTGATTTGGCTGAAAATTGGTGGGGAGGTAGCTTAGAACCAGGAAAAGGACATAGGATACTTTTAATCCCGAAATTCCCACGGGATTGGGAACGGGAATTTAAAAATCAAGAACGGCTGAATTGATTTGGCTGAAAATTGGTGGGGAGGTAGCTTAGAACCAGGAAAAGCACATAGAATACTTTTAATCCCGAAATTCCCACGGGAATGGGAACGGGAATTATAATTCTAGAACAGCTGAACTGATTTGGCTGACAATTTGTGGGGAGGTAGCTTAACCCTATTTATGTATAGATACTTTTTATCCCGAAATTCCCACGGAAACGCGAACGGGAACTACGCGGGTGAAAACGCGGGGCGCTTAATAATATAATACAACTCCTAAAAAATAAGTGTGTCAAATAAGAAAATCTAATAAAATAAATCAATATAAACAAGTTTTAACAAAAAGAAATGAAATCCCACCAAAAACATTCTGTAAAAAACTAGCCAAGTCTCGATGGAGCTGTTTGTTTAACTCTAAAAAGTAATGAAATCTAGACAGACTCGTGCCAAGTCTAAGGTTCCTTACTGCGATTTCTTTATTATTATAGTTAATGTTGTGTGACTTGGCCGTTGAAAGGTACACATGTATGTACACAAGGGTACAAAACTAGGTGCTCCATGACGCTATTGCACCAATCTTAAAAAATCCAGAACCTATCCATTAACGATAGAAAATTAGCTTAATTATAGCCACTTGAAAAATGTTGATTCAATATCCAGTCAATTGTAGGCTTGATAAAGCTGCGTATTTTAATAACATTACGTGTAAACAAAATTGACATGTACCCACTACTAACCTTTTAAACAATGTTCAACGGTCAAGTCACACAACATTAACTATAATAATAAAGAAATCGCAGTAAGGAACCTTAGACTTGGCACGAGTCTGTCTAGATTTCATTACTTTTTAGAGTTAAACAAACAGCTCCATCGAGACTTGGCTAGTTTTTTACAGAATGTTTTTGGTGGGATTTGTATTACTGAATTATGTATAGATTTATTTATAACCCGCGTGAATCCCAATCCCATGGGAATTTTGGGATAAAAGGTATCCTATGTGTTATTCCTAATTATAAGGAACATCTGTACTAAAATTTAATCTAAATCGATACAATAAAAGTTTTAGTGCAAACAATTTTGAACCTTGTGCTCCTTTGAGTCCCTCGCTGACGCTCAGGATTCTTATTTGGAATCCCTCGCTGCGCTCGTGATTCAATTTTAGAATCCTTCGCTGGCTCGGTTCTCAACTGGAGCCCCGGTTAAACTCAACTCAACCGATACCAAAAAAATTGTATCCATACATTTTAAAAACAAACTTCAACTATGTTGCCTTACTTTTGGTAGGTCTATGGTCGATTACATTCATTCATTCGTTTTTTTTTTTAATAAGTATATTCTTTTAATCTATGGCCGATCACCATTGTTGTGTTGGATGCGCGCGAATAGAAAAACTGTTTATTTATTAGCGAAAAATGATAATTTCTTCGCAAATGTGTTGAAAAACGTTGTATGGTACACGCGTGTATTGATGATTACTATCCTCGGCTATCTTCAGACCCTCGCCTGACGGCTCGGGCCTCAATAGCGCCTCGGGAGTAATCACCAACTTACCTCGCTTGTACCATAAATAACTATTCCGAGGTGGTGGGATGAAAATGATATTTAATATTTAATATTTTTTTCAGAACAACCCGCCCTACAAATGTTCTCTATGTCAAAGAGTCATGCCAACCATAGACAGGTTACAACAGCATTGGGTCATAGACCACCAGAGGTACGAGAAGTGCAAGCTATGCGGGGATCATGTCAGAAACGATTTGCTGAAAAAACATTTGAGATATGAACATACGAAGATATTTAAATGTATTAGGTGTAAACGAGAGTATGGGTATGTATGTTTTTATCTGTTCTGTTAAGCAACGTTTGGCACTGTTGTAATCAGGATGGGTAGCCGTTATCGAAAGGTTCAAAGGATCACTATGTCAGTCAGTCACCTTTGAGTTATATGTACCCCGCGGTTTCACACGTGTAGTTCCCGTTCCCGTTCCCGTGGGAATTTCGGGATGAAAAATAGATGTTGGCCGATTCTCAGACCTCCTGAATATGCTCACAAAATTTCATGAGAATCGGTCAAGGCGTTTCGGAGGAGTATGGCAACGAAAATGTGACACGAGAATTTTATATATTAGATGTATTTTTAATTTCAGGTCCTTATGGAGATATGACGTTCATTATAGAAAGCACCATCAGAAGTTAATATGCGATTACTGCGGAAAAACATTTGTTACTAAAATTATGATAGAAAAACATATGCGGTGAGTGCATTGCATACAGATATACATACACCCCTATTTTGAAATTATGGGACTTATTAAAATCAGAATATCTGTAGCAGTAACTAAATCCATATATCCAATAAAAATATCAAAAATGATAGTCGATTACTTATCTATAAAAAATACTAAATAAATGCCGTATTACCAGACGGCACACTAGCTATCAAGTATTCTGTGACGGCTCGGGTCGATGACCTCGCTCAGCTGTGTATCGCAGCGTGTTGTTTGGTGTAGAATAACAATAAAATTCGGCGGGATTTTGAAAAACTATGACTTATAACTTTTTAAATAAAAGCAAAAGCAAAAAACTAACTTCATTATTATATTATCACCCGTCGTTTACATTAGCTGTGTGATTAAGTATCTCGAATTCAAAATAGGGGTGTATAGGTACAGGCCCCCTAGGATGACTGTGCGTGATAAAATATATCGCCACCAAAGAGAATATAATCACTACGTTATCGCCACCACGATATAATATCGATGTCGCGAGCATGACCAAATGAATTATGGCGTGCTATGGTTTGGTAAAATTAAATATGGCGGCTATTTTTATCGTATTTTGACAGTTGGATGTCGATAAATCGTTTTATCATATCGCGTTTTCGAGGTCATGCTAGCCCGGCAGGGTGAATTTTCAAGTGGGTGTGGTAGTCCAAATCCGAAACTATAAGGAATATCGAAAAATGATAAACTAAAACTGCATCATTAAATTTTTAACCCCCGACACAAAAAGAGGGGTGTTATAAGTTTGACGTGTCTGTGTATGTGTATCTGTCTGTCTGTGGCATCATAGCTCCCGAACGGATGAACCGATTTCAATTTAGTTTTCTTTTTTGTATTAAAGGGGACTTACGTGCGAGTGTTCTTAGACATGTTTGATGAAAATCGGTGGACCCGTTTAAAAGTTATGGGGGTTTGAAAGTAATTGTGTTGGGGGTTTTTTAAATTTTTAATTTAATGTCATTTATATTGCTATTTTTATTTTAAATTTTACAGTTATCATACAGACCTGAAATGTGATATATGTAACAAAACATTTATCAAGTATCACAGTTACCAGAACCATTTGAGAATGTTTCATCCCGAGCAAATGAATATCAAGGTTGATAGGGAACTGGCCTACTGCGTGGAATGTGATATACAGTATCCCAGTATAGACAAATATAAAGCGCATTTAAAGTCGTCGGTTAAACATAAAAAACGGCAACGATTGAGGTAAGTTGTATAACATAATCAAACTCAAACTCAAAATAATTTATTGCTTTCATGTGTATACAGAGGTGTTAGGTACAAAATATTGAAACAACATGAAGCCCGGTTTGGGCACTGCAACAATAATCTTAAAATCTAGTTAGATGTTGTTCACATTTAGGTACAAATACAATAGTACTTATAAATCATTCACTCCATCATCTCATTACAGTAACTGACCCCTAACTAAGTACGTAACTTGTATCTAGGGTATCAGAAACTACGCACACACTTATTCATATACACATTCACATACACACACCCAGACCGAGACAAACCTTGGCTGCTTTATTTGCGTTGCATTTTTAGTCTGGTTTAACAAAACCTGGTAAGCATTTGACACCTTGTCAGTCAAATCTGTCACTTTGACAGTATTCAAAATTGATTGTAAAACCTGGTTTAGTGCTAAACCAGACTAAAAATGCAACGCAAATAACGCAGTTGTGGTTCACATAAATATTCACCCCGCACGGGAATAACTTAAGCTAGTTAATAATACTAACAGCGCCCCGCGTAGTTCCCATCCCCGTGGGAATTCCGGGATAAAATTATGCTAAAAACCTTCCTCTTGAATCACTCTATCTATTAAAACAAACCGCTTCAAAATCCGTTACGTAGTTTTAAAGATTTAAGTATACATAAGGACGGACAGTGGGAAGCGACTTTGTTTTATACTATGTAGTGACGTATGTAATATGTTATGTAGTGACGCTCTATCCCTATGTATGCTTAGATCTTTGAAACTACGCAACGGATTTTGATGCGGTTTTGTTTAGTAGATAGATTCAAGGGGAAGGTTTTTGGTATAATTTTATCCCCGCGTTCTTACTGGAGCGAAAACTATGCGGGTAAAACTTCGGGGCGCTGCTAGTTTTAAATATTTAAAAATTGTTTTATTACAATTTTTTAGTTTCACCTGTCCCGTTGTCTGTAATCAAATCTTGCAAGCCATTTTTCGACCACTTCTGGTTATCCGATTGAGCTGAAATTTGGCATAATTATAAGTCCCATGACATAGCAATAAAAGCTAAAAAAATATTGTTTTTTATAGAGGTTTTTTTTCTATTTTTTTTATTTTCAGTATACCATGTCCGGTATGCCACAAGATTTTCAGGAAAAACATTTACATGAAAAATCACTACAGCAAGTTCCATTTGCAGCAAACGAAACATTACTGCGGTCTCTGTGATAAGGTAATCTATACTAATAAATAAATTGGAGTATCTGTTTGTAATATTGAGTAACATAGGTTCCCATGAGAAAAGGTAAAATCGCGGGGCACAGTACAAAAATTCTTCTTAATTAAAGTTAAAATATCTGAATTTAAGTTTTATTAGTTGTCAATACCAAAGTGAGAATTACCAGGGGGGGGGGGGTACCTTTTTATCTGACACTGACTGTATGATTAAATATGTAACATAGACTAAAGATTTATTAATTAACTTGTTTTTCTTACAAATAACGCGTTTGCGCCACAGTTTTATCTGGTGACGTGTTAACAACATCTGCGTTATTTGCGTTGCATTTTTAGTCTGGTTTAGCACTAAACCAGGTTTTACAATCAATTTTGAATACTGTCAAAGTGACAGATTTGACTGACAAATGTCAAATGCTTACCAGGTTTTGTTAAACCGGACTAAAAATGCAACGCAAATAAGGCAGCATAAGTTTTATAACATGATTTATAATCTAAACGCGCCTGAATAACAGACATGGTTCTGACAAAAATATGTTTTTTTTTTCAGTATTACGCCAACGGCTGGGGTCTGAAAGTGCACAACGCTAATGTTCACCTGAAAATACCGAAACCGAGGGATAAAATATGCGATCTGTGCGGACGAGGGTTCTATGTAAGTATATTTAATTAAAGTAATTAAATAACTCGAAAATAACATAACATAATCATTCACTACATCATCTCATTATAGTAACTGACCCCTTACTAAGTTCGTAACTTGTATCTAGGGTATCAAAAACTACACACACACACCCAGACCGAGACAAACATTTGTGGTTTATACAAATATTCACCCCGCACGGGAATCGAACCCGCAACCTAACGGACCCCTAAGTTCGTAACTTGTATCTAGGATATCAGAAACTACGCACACACTCACACACACACCCACACCTAGACAAACATTTGCTCCTAGGGTGGGGAAATGGGGAAAAACCCTTATTCCCTTATTTGCGTTGCATTTTTAGTCTGGTTTAGCACTAAACCAGGTTTTACAATCAATTTTGAATACTGTCAAAGTGACAGATTTGACTGACAAGGTGTCAAATGCCTACCAGGTTTTGTTAAACCGGACTTAGAATGCAACGCAAATAAGGCAGTTGTGGTTCACATAAATATTTCATAGTCCTAACATTTTTTTTGTTTCAGGATAACAAAATACTTAGGAACCATCGTCGCACGCACACGGGCGAGAGGCCTTACAAATGTATGTATTGCAGCGCCACCTTTGGACAGCGCACGGCTATGATGAGTCACCAGAAAACGCAACACAGAGATATGCAGGTGTAAATAAATTGTCTACTAAAACATGCGTTTTATTTTTTACTAGCTGTGCCCCGCGGTTTTATCCACGTGGAACCTTATCCCGTGAGAATTTTGGGATAAAAAGTATCCTTTGTGTTATTCCTAGGTATGAGGAACATCTGTACCAAATTTCATTAAATTCCATTCAGTAGTTTTTGCGTGAAAGAGGAACAAACATCCACACATCTAAACATCGACACTCACAAACATTCGGCTTTATAATATTAGTAGGATAACACAATCTACTTTTCTAGAAGTGTATGTTGTAGCAAGTCTCTAGACTCGTAGTTAAGCAACTGATTTCGTAGCATGAGTCTCTGGATTCGTAGCATCAGGTAATTGATGTCGTAGCAAGTCTCTAGATAGACTCGTAGCTACGTAAATTCAGTTTGATTTTAGAGCTGAAACCAAAAACTAATCACCGAAGCCGAATGAGATCGGAAAGATATTTGAGTATTAAAATGAAATAAACACATATATTTTAAAACTTATATTTATTATTCGATTTAATATACAATAACTTTTAATTCAGCCTTATCTTATATAAATTAACTTCTATTATCTAATACTATTAAATATATAAATCTATCATTAATATAATGAAATTATATTATTTTTACAACATCTCATACAAATCAGCGCTTTCAGATATATTTGAACCAATAGGAAACGTTTAATTGTAACTTAAAAGAAACTTACTTCAATTAAGAAACGAAATGGAAGAAGTTAATCTTAAAAAAGTGAACCTCATTTTTTAAACTTAATAAATAACATAACATAATCATTCCCTCCATCATCTCATTACAGTAACTGACCCCTAACTAAGTTCGTAACTTGTATCTAGGGTATCAGAAACTACGCACGCACTCATTCACACACACACCCAGACCGAGACAAACATTTGTAGTTCACACAAATATTCACCCCGCGCGGGAATCGAACCCGCAACCTTACGGATGGCAGTCCGGCATGGTGACCACTCTGCCATCGAGGTCGTCGAAATAAGTGACATCGGTGGCTAATAATCTAATTTTGTTGCTTGACATTTAATATACCGCGAAAATAAAAAGCCTTACTGGTCAATATAAAAAAAATGCCGCGAATATAAGATGGCGACTTACATTGGCGCGAAAATAAACGCTTCCTATTGGTTAAATAAAAGTCATCGCAGTTATGGAGTATCAGACCATAATTCTAATTTTATATTCACAATAATAATAATTAAAAACAATACTTTGCATTTCAATTTCATAATTCGAGTAATATTTATTCGTCGACATATTTAAATCATGTTTCGTCAGTTAATTAGGCAGAAAAATAATAATGCAGTGGTCCCACCGCGGGCGAGTGAGCGATGAACACCGCCGATTAACTATTAATGAAATATATGCATTTCTTTCGTTTACACGGAATGTGCATTCGGTAAGCGGTCTTCTAGTTCTATTAGTACAAGATGCATACTAATGTAGTTCAATCGAAAGATTCGAATCGAAATGTTTCGTCATAGAATCTAGTTGTGTACGAATAAAGAACTAAAAATTAATGTTCCGCCTTATATGTTACCAGATAAGGTCGTAAATTGTTTATATGAATTACTAGACTGCTTTAACGGACAAGAGTGGGAACTGGGAACGCTTAGGAACTAACTCTCATCGCTGATCGGTCGCCTCAGCCGGTTCTCAGATCTTAATAGTTCAATGAACGAACTATTAAGATCTTACGGAATCGGTCGTTCTAGTTCACTGTCAAGAATAAATTCATTCCTAATAGTTCATAGTTCCTGAGCTACACAAGTCTAGCTAGCGGTGGGACTGAGAATTACTGACCAACTACGGTATCAGATAAAATTTGTAAAATAAGACTTTCTGTCTTAATAAACTGTAATAGCGGGTCCACACAACACCAACTACAGACTAGTAGACTTGCGCAAACAAATGTTTGTATTGAGTCACAATCTTTTCTGTGCCGGCGGGCAAAATTGGAAGCTCCTATTGTCATTTTGACTCTAATGTCATTTTGATACATTTTCAATAAACTGACAACCAAAAGATGCGATTACAGCAACGCTGGCACCGGCACAGACAAGATTGTGGCTCAATACGAGCGTGATCGTTCACGCGACACCAACTAGCCATTACATTGTGGGCAGACCATGTTTGCGGCGACTTTTTGATACAAAATACTAATTAGCACAAACTTTCGCGCAAAATTATAAATAACTTCACGTCTATACGGAAATAAAATGTTTGAGCAACAGTTTGTGCAGACTAAAGTTGGTGTAGTGTGGACCCGGTATTAGTCGTGTAAAAAGTTTTCAATCAATCGCGGTATCAGATACAATCAAAAATATATGTAAAAATTTTACATGCATCGCTTCTGATGACGGAATTAGATCAGAATTACCATTTTTTTGGAAAATTAATTGTGCTACAATCTTATCGGACCCGGCAGAAAAAAATTGGAACTAAAAATAAATATATTCTTTCTTTATATAGAGTCACCAAGTTTTCTGTGCCGGCGGCCAAAAGTGGAAGCTACTATTGTCATTTTGATTCTGATGTCATTTGGATACATTTTCAATAAACTGACAACCAAAAGATGCGATTACAGCGACGCTGTCACCGGGTCAGATAAATTTGTGGCACTTTGTTATATTCTTTTCACAATTTATAATTGGAACAAACAGGTTTAGGTCATATTATCGATTCCAATAGACATTTTCAAAATACACAAATTAAGTATTTTCTAATAATTACTCATAAATCACTGGGTGGTAAGGCATCTCTTTTATGTCAAACAATTTATTGCCATATTTTTAAAATTGCTTTTAAATTTAATTAAACATAGTATTTAAAATATTTTTTTCTAAATACTGTTGTTTTAATGCAAATACTAAAACTGAAATAAAATTTCTTTCAATTAATTTTTAGTAGCTATATTAACTTAAAACCATGATTTAGTCAGCTAGCATGACTTCGAAAACGCGATAGATATAGCGACTTATCGACATCCAACTGTCAAAATATGATAAAAATACCCGCCATATTTAATTTTATCATATCGTACCACGTCATAATTCATTTGGTCATGCTCGGTGTCAATAAATTTTATCACGCAGTCATGCTAGGCGGGCTGGTTTTAATTTAATATCCAGTAGTTAACAAACATCATATGAGTAGTAGTTTTGATTCAATGAGTTATCCCAAGGTATAAAAATAGCTCCAGAAAGAAATTTCTGGAAATACTGTTGTTTTCTTTGGATTTTTAAAACAATAGCTTTCATCATCTGGTAAATAATAATATTGCTTTCATTTCCTATTTACAATTGAAGAAAATATATCAAATAATATTTTCTTTTTTGTTTGACATTTGAACACTTCTTTTTAGTTAGTAGAGAAAATGCAAATTATAGCAACTTATTTTTATTCTTACATAAATAAAAAAAAATAGTCATAGTAGATGTCTTTTTAAATAACATTTAAATAAAAATAAGTTTATAAATTGGTTCTAATAATACTTTTTTTCTTTTTTTTCATCAATTTTACTAATTTTTATCAAATTAACTATTTTACTATAGGTTAAGTTATTGATTCAGATATCCCTCATTTAATTTTCTCTACTAACTTTAAAATAATGATGTATTCATAGTAAGATCAGTTTGTGAGCCTTTCGTATCACTTGCCTCATAAAAATCAATTTTACATTCAAGATTTACAACAGCTATGGATTTTAATATCTTGGTTAGACCACCAATAATAATACATTAATACTGTGAAAGTTTTGAATTAAAATAATTAGTCTAGCATTTAATTTAACCAAATTTAATATCACCCTCTATGTTGAGGTCTCATGGGAATCGCTCTTGATAAAATACTGACATCTTGCCAAATCTGGTTAAACTGAAAACCGACCCCAAATAGATATGGGATAAACATTCAGAAATACAAAATTAAAATCCCAGCCATGAAAAATTGAATGTATTCTTCCAAATTCAATGTTTCTATTGAATAAGAAACAGTTTCTTTAAACCAAAATACTCCTTATTATACCCTTAATAAGAAACAGGGGGTACATGAGGCATCATGTGAGTATACACGCACATAGCTTCCGGCTGTTTTATTGGTTGCATTTGAGGATGTACCTGCATTATATTATTATGTTGTATCTGTGGCGGGGGCGGCGGAGGCTGCTCCGGAGGTTTCTTATTCTTCTTCTCACATTTCTTAAACTTAATACCTAATTTATTTAATAATATTAACCTAAGTGATTCTTTGCCTCCCGTGTAATTTAATTCATTCCTAGCAGCTGTTAATATTTTACCTAGCGTTGCGACCTCTTTACGGAGACTGTAACTGTTAACTATACCTCTAAGAGCACATAATTGGTAATAGTCCAGTTGAACTTTAGTTTTTCTTACGCGTTTCTTCTTAGGCCCTGTCATTTTAGTTTGTGTAGCTTCCGCTCTCAATCCATCCCTTTTAATCCTCTTTATTGTGCTTTCTGACAGTCCAGTTGCGGCGCACGCTCTTTTAACTACGTTTTCGACTGGAAAAGCGTATCCTCTATTCTGTTTTTCACTCTCAAAAAACTTTATTACTCTATAAATGACTTCTTTTGCTTGTCCGTCTATTGCTTCCTTTTTCTTCTTTTCTATTAATGGTTTTTTCTCGTCTGGCGGTGGCGGCGGCTCGGTGGGAGGTGGAGGATGCATATTCACCAGAACAGGAGGCTCATTCTCTGGATGCTGAGGAGGCCCGTGCTGTTCATGAATAGGCACCGCAGTCACCTCGGCGATCACTGGCACTTCATACACTATATTGATATTCATACTTAATTAAATTCACTATTATAAAACTAATACTAAAGCCTTTTTTTGTTGTGATGCCGTTTCCAAGTGTTATTTTTATTATGTTTTACGTATTCATTGGAAAATATAATTTGGAAAACAATGAACAATAACACCTGACGCCATTTTAGATTTGACACAGATTAAAAATATTTCGTCGCAATCTCGAAGATCTGTGACTACACCTGCACCATGGAGATTCTAAAATAAAACTTATTATTATAGGTCCTCATACAAACCAAATGGAAATCCGTGTTCGTTGGCATATAAATACAAAGTGAAATTAATTTCTAACGTCTTTACAATATTTTTGTTGCATTTATAATGAAACGAAATCATAAAAACTCGAGAGATCGACGACATAGTCTGTCTGTGTTTTTCTGTCAACTTCAATTATTCATTCATTTTTTCGTGAAGTTTTTCATTCTTGTTTTCATTCATTTTTTGTTTTGAAAAGTGTCGCACAAATAAACTCGTAAATAATTGATTATTTTATTTAAGTTTTTTGTTCTACCAGTTCCAAAGGTAAGTTAATTAACACATGATAATTATTACTAATACCGATCTACCTGACGTAATTATCTGAAATCCTACATAACAAAATAGGGATGAAATAATTTTAACAAAAACAAATTGAAAAAATCTTTATTGTTTTTGTCTTAGAAACGTTTATTTAGATTTCAATATACTCTTGTCTAAGCTTGTAAAATAGATTGACCATATACCTTAACCTATGTATTTTTTAATGTTTACAAATATGTATTTTAAACTAACGTTGCCCGCGGTTTTACCAGCATAGTTCCTGATCCCGTGGGAATTTCGGGATAAAACATAGCCTATGTTCTTCCCCGGACCATAATAGCTACCCCTGTACCAAATTTCAAGTCAATCGGTTCAGTAGTTTAGCCGTGAAAAGGTAACAGACAGACAGACAGAGTTACTTTCGCATTTATAATATTAGTAAGGATAGCTTGACTAAAAAAACAAAAACAAAAAAAAATTACACTAGGCTACACTTAAATAGTTTTTTATAAATACTTTTTTATTTCAGACTTTTTATAAGTTGCTGTTCTGCATTACTATATTTAAACTAGATATTTAATTAATAACTAAAAATCTTCCCTGTGAACCAATCTATCTATTGGTCAAAACCACATTAAAATCCGTTGCATAGTTTAAAAGATCTAATCATACATACAGAGGGACTGGCAGCGGATAAAAAAACAAGAATAAAAATGGAAAATAATTTAAAAAATATGGAGAATAATTTATGTTGTGCTTGCTTAAGTAAAGACAGACAAATAATTGACATAAAGAAGAAAGGTTATTTAATTAAACTAATTCACATACAAGAGGTAAATAATCCATACAAGTATACTATTGTCCTAAGACTTTCCTTGCTTCCTGAAATTAGTGCGTTCCACACGCACTAATTTCAGGAACTGCTGACTGGTGTGAATTGAAATTAATAAGTAAAATGACAACCTCAATGGCAGAGTGGTCACTATGCTGGACTGCCATCCATAAGGCTGCGGGTTCAATTCCCATGGGGGCTGAATATTTGTGAATATATGGTCTCGTTGTGGGTGTGTGTGTGAGTGTGTGCGTAGTTTCTGATAGTTACGGACTTAGTTAGGGGTCAGTTACTATAATGAGATGATGGAATTAATGATTTTATGTTAAAACGTAGTTACCGTTCCCGTAGGAATATGGGGAAAAAAAAAACCTTCCCACTGAATCACTCTATCTATTAAAACAACCCGCATCAAAATCCGTTGCGTAGTTTTAAAGATCTAAGCATACATAGGGACAGAGAAAGCGACTTTGTTTTATACTATGTAGTGATAATTTCAAATATTTTTTTCAGGTAAACACTCTGAATAGTATATGTTGGGAATGCCATAATATTTTATTAAAATTCATGAATTTCAACAAAAGAGTAAAACAGGCTCAGAGCATTCTTAGCAATGGATTAAAGGTAAGATAAATATTCTGATAATTATTTTTAATTCAATCAATCAATCAGTTTATTTATATCTTCCAATGTAGAACAAATATTTGACATGGTCATCGAGACATTACTTCCTGTGGCGGTTACAAATAAACTGTGTTACGGTGAAGTAAGGCCTCTCAAACCACGTTCACAATTAATGCAATTATTAACTTTCTACTGGCTCATATCTGTCTACCTAGCTGGTCCCGTTACGGGTTCAATTCCTAGATCAAGCAATGTGGTTCATTAAAAAAATGGCTCTGGTTTGAAATCACCAACATGCGTTTCAATGTGAATTTGCTTAAACTAATTTCAATATAATTTTTCAGAATAACACAAAATCGTTATCAAATTTAAGAATAGCAGAAACTAAAGTTAATCCTGATTATTTAATAATCCATAATGATGATGAAATTACTAAACCAGATTTGATAAAACAAGAAGAAATGATAGATGGTGATGTCGAATACAATGACATTATAGAAGATAAATATTCAGCACTAGAAAACTTTGATGGACAAAACATATTTGCAGATGCACTAAATTATAACGAAACTGAATCAAGCATAGATAATACACATTTAGTCACAAATCACACACATAATACACATTTAGTCACAAATAACACACATACAAACACAGATAATACACATTTAGTCACAATTCACACACAGTCTCACACAGACAGCAAATATTTACAAAATACTGCACATGAACTACCTAAACTTAATTATTTTAAGTCTGAATCAAATACACATTTAAACACAAATAACACACATTTACTCACACAACATCCAGATAACTCACACTTGGTTATAAGTCACATACATTTTACGAAAAATAACGAACATTTAGATGCACAACCTACAGAAAACACATATTCAATCACAAATAATACACATACAAACACAGATAACACATATACAGACACAAAACACAAAGACAAAGTTCCAAATTTGAAAGACAAACAAATTGTCAAAACAAAGAAGAAAAAATGTGAAAAAAGTTTTTTGAAAATCAATGAAGATAAAGAATTTAATGTAGATGAACAATTAAATGTGTTATTTGATAAAATTCTGTTGAATAATGATGAAATTATGAAGGTTTTTAAAGAGAAACAAGAGCAGGCTAATTATAAGAAACTGCCTTTCAAATGTGAGCATTGTGTTCTTGGATTTACGAAGCAAGAGAATTATGATATTCACTGGATGAACAACCATGATGAGGTAGGTAATTATTTATTTATTTTTATCTTTTTATGTATTTTCCATTCACGGGACTATTAAGGAGTCCCGGTCTTTTTGAAGGCCAGTATGGGGCCAAAGCCAACACACGGAAGCCCTTACATATTTAATCTTGTGTAAAGGATGCACAATCCGGCGACTATCCCTGTATAACACTATAAAATGCATCCAAGGATTCCGGTTCTGCTGGGACTATTGCAAATATATGGAAAACTACGACTGGGTTATGGGAATGGGATGCTTAATGGACTGGATATAGGGGAACTATGGGGACTATGACACCCGCCGATACAATGCTATAAACATGTACGAAGTGGCGGATGGAGACTTGCCAGCTCTATAACTGGGCCCAAATAATAACTAAATACCTCAAATACTTTTACAATACCTTTTATAAAGAGGAAATGTGCTTCGGAGGGCACGTAAAGCCGTCGGTCCCGGTTGTCGTACTAACATCTTCGACAATCGTTACGGGTAGTTAGAGCCCTCAAAAGTCTAACATTTGGTTTAACCAAACAATGTCGTATAGCCCTCTGGGTTGTGAAGGTCTGATGGCAGTCCCTTCACGTAAAATGCTGACATTCCGGCAAATCTGGGTAAACTGAAAACTGACCCCAAATAGACATGGGATAAAGGTTCGGAAAAGTGTGAGAGAGAGGGAGATTATAAAGTTCTTCTTTATAATCTCTCTCTCTGTCTGCTCTCGATGCTCTTGGGCAATCGATTGTTTGTTACGATGTAAATCAAAAATTACTGAACCGATTTCCATAATAATTATTTCACTAATGAAAAGCTATAAATACATTATCAGCGAGTGGCGTAGGCTATATTTTATCCCTGTATCCTACGGGAACCACGCGGTTTTTATAATAAAGTTATTTTTCTTTCTTTTCACAGAAAGTCGGCCCCTACCAATGCAAAGTATGCCTAATTAGGCTACAAACTGTAGCCTCTTTGGAACGCCATCAAAATAGGCACTATTTAACCTACAAGTGTAGGCTATGTGCTTATAAAACGCCAGTTGTGAACGCAGCATTGACGCATTGTAGGCTAAAACATAGCAAGGATACGTTGGATAGGATACACTGTAAAATGTGCGATTTTGTTGTTAGGTAAGTCATATTCTACTAATTTAATTTGGTAGCTAAAAGCGTGTTTTTGTGGGGGCTCGCAAGCTTTTTAACCCCCGACGCAAAATGAGGGGTGTTATAAGTTTGACGTGTGTATGTGCGTGCGTGCGTGCGTGTGTGTGTGTGTATCTATCTGTCTATGGCATCATAGTTCCCGAACGGATGAACCGATTTCAATTTAGTTTTTTTTGTATTAAAGGGGACTTACGTGCGAGTGTTCTTAGACATGTTTGATGAAAATCGGTTGACCCGTTTAAAATTTGAGGGGGTTTGAAAGTAATTGTGTTGGGGGTTTTTTAAATTTTTAATAACTAAGTATAATAGTTATTTATGGTACAAACGAGTAAAGTTGATGAAAGTCTGAAGATAGCCGAGGATAGTAATCATCAATACACGCATGTACCATACAACGTGTTTCAACACATTTGCGATAAATTAATAATAAATTATAATTTTTCGCTAATAAATAAACAGTTTTTCTATTCGCGCGCATCCAACACAACAATGGTGATCGCCAAAGACTAAAAGAATATACTTATTAAAAAAAAATCGAATGAATGAATGAATGGAATCGACCATAGACCTACCAAAAGTAAGAAAAAAAAGGCAACATAGTTGAAGTTTGTTTTTAAAATGTATGGACACAATTTTTTTGGTATCGAAACTTTTTTAAAAACAAAGCAATTTAAAAAAACAATCTATAACTCACTAGTGAATAAAACGTGTCATTATTCAACTTATGTGCAAGTGTGTTGAAAAGATAATTATTTATTTATTTTCTTATAGAACTCCAGAAGAATTAGAAAGTCATGTTCAATCGAACCATATGGTGATATGCAGTGAGTGTGGATCAAAATTTAAAGGGAAACACACTTTGAGAGCACATTTAGTGTGAGTTATAAGTAGTTATTTTGATATTATATACTAGCAGTGGTTTTACCCGCGTAGTTGTCGATCCCGTGGGAATGTGGGGATAAAATTAATTAATTAATGCTAAAAACCTTCCCACTGAATCCCTCTATCTATTAAAACAAACCGCATCAAAATCCGTTGCGTAGTTTTAAAGATCTAAGCATACATCCCTATGTATGCTTGTATGCCCTACGAAAAACCCAAAATACCGAAACATAAAGTTATTAAGTACTTGTTGTGCCCCGCGGTTTCACCCGCTTAGTTCCCGTTCCCGTAGGAATTTCGGGATAAAAAGTATCCTATGTTCTTTCCCGGACCATAAGCTACCACTGTACCAAATTTCAAGTCAATCGGTTCAGTAGTTTAGCCGTGAAAAGGTAACAGACAGAGTTACTTTCGCATTTATAATATTAGGATTAATTATTATTTATTTTCAGGCGCGTCCATTCAATAAAAAGGCCATACTCCTGCGATTTATGTAAAAAAGCATTTTTCAGCAAATCTCGATTGGAAACACATATTATAACACATGGGGATGACATAGCGAAGAAACTGGCTTATTGTAGCTTATGTAAAATACAGTATAAGGATATATATGTATATAGGAATCATTTGAGGAATAGTGTTAACCATGTACAAGATAGGTAAGTTGGGATAAATATGTGTGTGTGTGTGCGTAGTTTCTGATACCCTAGATACAAGCTCCGAGCTTAGTTAGGGGTCAGTTACTGTAGTGAATGATTATGTTATGTTATATTATAACAGGGAGCAATTTATCAAAACACTGTGCCCCACGGTTTTACCCACATAGCTCCCGATTTTGTGGGAATTTTGGGATAAAACATAGCCTATGTCCTTTCCCGGACCATAAGCTACCCCTGTACCAAATTTCAAGTCAATCGGTTCAGTAGTTTAGCCGTGAAAAGGTAACAGAAAGCCTTAGACCTAGCATTTATAATATCGCGAAGCTAGCTTCATGTCGCCCACTGCGAATGTAATTTCATAGAAATACATACAAACCAGTAGTGGCGACGCGACGTGTGGTCTGCTGCTGCTGTCTGCAGTCGGCTACCAACTTATACCTTAAGGATGATATAATCAATCGCTATATCACCCTAACTATGTTCACTACCTGTATCTAGGGTATCACAAACTACGGACAAACACATTCATACACACAGACTGAGATAAATAAATGATCTTATAATTACTAATGTTTTAATTTCAGATTTTCATGCTCAGTTTGTAACAAGAATTTTGCATCATATACTTATTTGAATAAACATTATAGATTTTATCATTTGAAGATAAGCAATTCAAAATGTGAAGATTGCAATAAAGTGAGTAAGACCTCCTACAAATGTATGTTCTCCTGGTACTTTCCTCTCTAGTAAATATGTCACAAACAGACCTCCTACAAATGTATGTTCTCCTGGTACTTTCCTCTCTAGTAAATATGTCACAAACAGACCTCCTACAAATGTATGTTCTCCTGGTACTTTCCTCTCTAGTAAATATGTCACAAACAGACCTCCTACAAATGTATGTTCTCCTGGTACTTTCCTCTCTAGTAAATATGTCACAAACAGACCTAAAAATGTATGTTCTCCTGGTACTTTCCTCTCTAGTAAATATGTCACAAACAGACCTCCTACAAATGTATATTCTCCTGGTACTTTCCTCTCTAGTAAATATGTCACAAACAGACCTCCTACAAATGTATGTTCTCCTGGTACTTTCCTCTCTAGTAAATATGTCACAAACAGACCTCCTACAAATGTATGTTCTCCTGGTACTTTCCTCTCTAGTAAATATGTCACAAACAGACCTCCTACAAATGTATGTTCTCCTGGTACTTTCCTCTCTAGTAAATATGTCACAAACAGACCTAAAAATGTATGTTCTCCTGGTACTTTCTTCTCTAGTAAATATGTCACAAACAGACCTCCTACAAATGTATGTTCTCCTGGTACTTTCCTCTCTAGTAAATATGTCACAAACAGACCTAAAAATGTATGTTCTCCTGGTACTTTCCTCTCTAGTAAATATGTCACAAACAGACCTAAAAATGTATGTTCTCCTGGTACTTTCCTCTCTAGTAAATATGTCACAAACAGACCTCCTACAAATGTATGTTCTTCTGGTACTTTCCTCTCTAGTAAATATGTCACAAACAGACCTCCTACAAATGTATGTTCTACTGGCACTTTCCTCTCTAGTAAATATGTCACAAACAGACCTCCTACAAATGTATGTTCTCCTGGTACTTTCCTCTCTAGTGTCAAGTGTCTTTCCCTGTTGTCTGTGTATCCCGTCCTCCATCCTGTGACGTCGTGTTGTCAACAGACGGGATATTTCATCGTCTATCATAAAAAATAGGATATTTTTATACTGATACTAGCTTTTGCCCACGACTTCGTCCGCGTGGAATAATGACTTCCGGCTTTTCCCCCCTTTTCTACCCCTAGGGGGGAATTTCCAAAAATCCTTTCTTAGTGGTAGCCTACTCCCCCCAACAAACACACGTGCCAAATTTCAGCTCTCTACGACCAGTAGTTTCGGCTGTGCGTTGTCAGTCAGTCAGTACATCACTCAGTAACGGAAGATTTTAATATATTTAGAAGATTTCCTAGGCTAATAATATATTTAAAGATTTTATTTATTCCAGATATTCATATCAAAATGGCAGTTGAAAAACCATAGACAGAAACGTCACGGGTTAACTAGAAACAGGAATTATGAATGCGAAGAATGCGGCAAACAGTTTTTTGTATGTATCTTATTTATAAGTAATTTATACTTTATTCTAATACTAGCAGCGCCCCGCGGTTTTACCCGCGTAGTACCCGCTCCCGTGCGCATGCGTAGCTCGTAGCTACATACAATCACGGCACAATTCACCATCATTTGTTAAAAAAATAAGTAACAGCGCCATCTATTGGTAGGATTTGTGACTACAAAAAGTTACAATAAAACATACGATTACTTATACACAATCCCATGGCAATTTCGGGATAAAAAGTATCCTATGTGTTATTCCTAATTGCAAGGAACATCTGTACTAAATTTAATCATAATCGATGCAGTAGTTTTTGCGTGAAAGTGGAACAAACACCTAAACTCACAAATATCCAAACATACAAACTTTCGCATTTATAATATTAGTAGGACTAGCAGCGCCCCGCGAATTTACCTGCGTAGTTCCCGGTCCCGTGAGAATGCGGGGATAAAATTATGCTAAAAACCTTCCTCTTGAATGATTATCTATGTATTAAAACAAACCGCAATTAAAAAATCCGTTGCGTTGTAGATGTTTGTTAGTCTGTCACTTAAAAACTACTAAATCGATTTAGATGAAATTATCACTGGATACTTTTTATCCCGAAATTTCCAGGAGATCGGGATTAACGCAGCTAAAAGTTAGTTTGTGTATACAAAAAGATTATAGCCTGGGCTCAGTGGTATAAAACGGTTGAGCATAGTCCTTTAATTGTGGGTTCGATTCCCGTGCGGGATGAATATTTGTGTGAACCACAAATGTTTATCTCGGTCTGAGTGTGTGTGAATGGGTGTATGCGTAGTTTCTGATACCCTAGATACAAGTTACGAACTTAGGGGTCAGTTACTGTAATGAGATGATGGAGTGAATGATTATGTTATGTTAACTCAGTTTGTCTTTTCAGAATTTATCCACGCTTCGCACCCATAAAGAACTACATCTCGGTCGTCGTTCGTTCATGTGTTCAGTCTGTGGAAAGACCTTCAATCAGAGATCAGCTTTATATGCACATAACAAGAGATTACACAAGAATAAATAATAAATAAATCAACATAGTTTTTCATTTACTTATATCTAAATATTTTACAGATTAGCAGTGCCTTTCAGTTTCACCCGCGTAGTTCCCGTTCCCGTGGGAATACAGGGATAAAAATAGCCTATGTTACTCAGGGTGAATGTAGCTTTCTAATGGTGAAAGAATTTGAAATCGGTTTAGTTTATTCATTACAAAGACACAAATCTTGACTTTTTCACGGTCGTAATTCACATGAAGTATCGTACTGTTATCCCGGACTTTGGGATTTGGTTTTTAAAAAAAACTATTTTTTTGATATACACAAATTATAATTGGAATAAAATATAATTATGTAAGACAACCGTTCCGAAAGAAGGATGGATGCAGACTGACTTCTACTACAAACAATGATTAATACTAAGAAAAGCTGACATTGCAGTTTTGTGTCGTCCCAGCATGAACCCTTGCAATCCAGGGATATAACACCTCCCCCTTTAAAAGGAGGCTTTGGGGTTAATTCAAAGTCTCTGTTATATTGTAATTCGAAGTGGAGCAACATTGCTAATATTAGGTTTATCTTCGGGATCTGTCTGTCTGTCTGTCATTTCTATTACAGGTTCAGGCTGAGATGCGGTTTTACAATTATTTATTTTAATTTTACAGGAACGATGCGTAATTTACAGATTCTCTTACAAATTAAGTATACAAGAAATAGGAATATAAAAACTACAATTACAAGTGTCAAAATTGAATAATGTGTCCCATACGTTACAATGTGTGGGGTTGGCGGATGTTCTATGGGTTCTAGGTCATCTAGAATAGATTTCACTTTGTCATTATAATCGGTATGAAAATCATCTAAATTTACATTATCTAATTTTACGGGTGATACATTAATTTCATTTTTAATTATTTTATTTATGTTACAACAAGAGTCATTAATTAGGTTAAAATCTGGAAAGTGGTTGATCGGAGAGGTTACATTGAAGGTGTTATACTTAGGTATGAGTGTGGTAGTTTTACAATAGACAATACAATTTTTTGGAATGTTGAGCATTCCTGTACCTGAAATAGTAATTTCTTGTAATTTGGTATTTAAACAATCTATTGATATTTTATTAGGTTCCGATTGTATAAAGATCCACTTATTGTTAATTAAGGCTTTCCAGATATTTATATTTCCTATAAGAGATTTTGTGCGACATTGAGTAGGTTTTTCAGTAACTATTTTTGAGAGAAGTTCACTCTCACATGTGGGCTTTGCGTCTGTGGAGTATACATTTTCGATGTCACAAATATAATTGCCGGGAGTAAGTAGTAGACAAACTTCTAAACTATTGAAAACACAATAGAGGGATTTGTCCTTGGTCATTGCTATGTACTTGTTATCAGGTAATATTAAACTAAACGTATTTGGGTTTGAAGCATTATGTGGTGTTGGTAGAGCAATACTATGATATAACAGATATTCTTGAATTTTGACCATTGGTACTTGCAATACAAATACTACCTTATTACTAGCATAGAAACAAACTAACCTAGAAATACTTAAGATTACATGAACAGAATTAATATCTAAAGATACAGGCAGCTCGAGGTCACTGGGTAAGTATCTATAATTATTTGTAAGTTCTTTGTGAAGTTCTGTGGGTGTTATTATAGCAGGATGTAAGATATTTTGGCTACTGAATAGAATAGCGTTAATGATGTCTTCTAATTGAAAAGAAAGGGTAAGTATAGATGTTTCAATTGCATTAATTACTTCATTAACATATGCTTGTATTCGCAAACCGTTTGTGATTTCTGTAATGTTTTTGACATTTGCTGATAGTTTAGTAATAGCGTCTTTACAATTTGCTTCATTCTCTTTTATTCTATTTAGAGTGACATTATATTGATTTAACACTGTAGTAGTTACTAAAATATTTTCTTTCATTAATGAAGCTATTTTTCTTTCATTAAATTGTATGGTTTTAATGGCTTCATCATATCGTAAACCATCATTTTCGTCTAAAATACCAAATATCTTTTTAAAGATCGTTCCTGCACCGCTAATCCAAGCAGAACGTTTTGCTCTATTATCAATTAAATGTGAGATTGCTTCCAGTTCCCTGCTCATATCTTGGAACCGCACTGTTAATGGTTTTAGATAGTTATAACAATCTGTATTAATTTCTATAATTCTAGTTTGGTTACATAATTCTTCAGTAATTAAAAGAGCTGATTTAATATTCTGTACATGAGGTTTGAAGTGAGATAAATCTACAGGTATAACTATATTAAGCTTAATATTATTTATTCTTAACTTTCCTAAATAATCAAAGTAGAGTCCGGAACTAGAGTTGATTGGCTCGATGAACTTCTGATAGGGTTGGCCCTGAGCTGTACTGTAAAAATAACCTATGGTAAGTCTAAGTTATATAACTAATTTAAGTGATTATTTATTTTCTAAGTTACGAGTTTACTTCAGCCAGTTTTACCTGGTCAAAGTGATGGGTGACATGACGTCGATTAATAAGTAAGGTAAGTGTGTTATTACCATTGATTTTAACTACTTTATAAGGCCCTTTCCACTGTGGTGAAAGTGCTTTACGCATTCGTAGATGGTTTTTCAGATACACATAGTCCCCGATTTTGTATTTAGCTGGACGAGTGTGAGTGTCATAGTAGGTTTTAGAGGACTCTTTGGATTTCCTTATGGAATCTAAAGCCTTTTCTCTAGAATATTTTAGCCTACTCTGGAGCATACGGACATAGTCAGGGTAAGTTGCTCCTGGTGCTTCGTCATATAAGGAATTTGGGATCACGGGTTTGTTTCCAAACATTAATTCGTATGGCGTGAAGTTGGTAGTAGAGTGAATAGACGTGTTGTAGGTAAGCATGGCTGTGTACACGTATCTGGGCCAATTGGATTGTTCATCATCCACAAAAGATCTCAGATACTCTTTAAGAGTGGAGTGGCTGCGCTCAAGGGCTCCTTGAGTCTGTGGATGATATGGAGATGACCAAAGATTCTTTATTTTAAGGAATTCGCAAGTTTTGCGAAATAGTTCAGATGTAAAATTGGTTCCTTGGTCTGTGAGGATCATTTTCGGGATACCAAAAATAGATATATAGTGAAGAAGGCACTCGCTGGTTTCTTCTGCGGTAGTGCTTCGAATCGGGTATGCGGAAGAGAATTTTGTTAGGTCATCTTGAATGGTAAGTATATATTTTAATTTAGCAACCCCTGCTTCGGGTAGTGGTCCAACTACATCTAGTGATATTCGTTGGAGTGGTTGAGTTGATGTACTCGTTATTTGCATGGGGGCCCGATTTATTTGTCTAAGAGCTTTATTGGTCTGACATTGCGTGCATTTCTTAATGAAATTTTCAATGTCAACACGCATGTTCTTCCAATAGAAGGTCTCTTGGATTCGCTTAAGCATTCTATTACTACCTAGGTGTCCGGCGATAGGAATATCATGGTTTTCTTTGAGTATTTTGGGAATTTCAGATAAAGATGGATATATGATTGAGCCTTTATATATATGTATATTTATATTACTGTTATTGAACAAATAGAGGAGCATATTATAAATCTTAATATATTGGTGAGTATCAAATGGATTTTTAAAATCTGTTATAGAGATATCAGGGTTTGAATCTAGATTTAAATTGATAACTAGTTCATTCCTTATTCTTTTCAGGCTCTCATAGATATCTGAATAGCTAGATTTGTCAAAATGATGTACTTTGAAAAATAGGAAATACACACATCAAAAGTGTCTAGGGATCAAGCATTTTTATGCGGATTTCTTGAGATTGAGATGTGGCTTTGTAATAAATTTATGATTTTATAAATTTATATGGATCCTTTTTGGTGCATTTCATAATTTGAATCAGGAACTGTGAATCAAATTCGAGTAAAAGATGAAAATCAGCTGTCAATATTTTCCCTATAAAAACATACAACGCATTGAAGACATTATTAGTGCTACTGTTTCCCTACTACTGATTAAAACCAACGTTATTATGGAGCGGCGACGTCATTTAAGCAGGGAAGAAATGCTCAGAGCCGTGGGAATGATAGAAGCTGGTTCCCGGCAACGTACTGTGGCTTTAGCTCTGAATACAAGTCAGAGTGTTATCAGTCGACTTTGGACACGTTACCGAAGCACTGGTACCGTGGCTGAGCGCCATGGAGGACGGTATCGCTGCACCACACGGAGACAAGACCGATACATTCAAATCTTAACTCGAAGAGCTCCAACAATAACCGCCATGATGTTAGCCGTGCGGCTTCATCACTCTTCAGGGAACTTAATTAGCGACCAAACAGTCAGAAACCGCTTGCATGAAGTGAACCTTCATTCCCGAAGACCGCTACGGGTACCACCTATAGCAATGCACAATCGTAGGATTCGATATCAATGGGCTCTTGAACACAGAAATTGGGCAGAAGAACAATGGCGTTTCGTGTGCTTTTCTGATGAGTCTCGTTTTGGTATGAGACCGGATACAAGACGTATACGACACTGGAGAACCCCTGGACGCCAACAGCGATTAAAATCCTGCCAGGAAGTCCATCCTTATAGTGGTGGAACCATCATGGTATGGGCGGGTATTTGGATCGGCGGAAGAAGTGAGTTGATTTGGATCAGAGGCAACCTCAACGCTCAAATTTATGCTGAGACGATTGTATCAGACGTCATCGTTCCTCTACAAGTGCAAATCGGTCCCTTATTTCAGTTAATGCATGATAATGCACGACCGCACACCGCAAGAGTTGTAAGACAGACTCTCGCCGCAGCTAACATCAATGTCCTGCCCTGGCCTGCTCAGTCGCCAGACTTGAACCCGATCGAGCATGCATGGGATATGCTACAGAGAAGAGCTCTGCCGAATATGGAGGGTATCCAGTCGCAAGAAGACCTTTTTTTGTTGTTGCAACGAACATGGGCGGCCATTCCACAGCGTGATTTGGATGAACTCATTTTGAGTATGCCAAACCGATGTTCTTGTGTTGTTAGTGTTCGCGGTAGAAACACGGATTATTAATTGTTTAAGTTACCCAATAAAATTTTAAAGAAAACTGTTATTTCAGTCTTTTTTTCGAACTTTAATGTTAGTGGTTCAAATGTCAAAAATCCCTTTATTAGGAAAATGGCAAATTTCTTTATTAATGCAAAGGTGACTTGGTTTATCGTTACTGTGACAAACGAAAACACTTTATTTGATGAATCCTTAAAGAAAATTTTAATTAATATCAATCAGGAGAAGAGTTATTGCAAAAATATATGTTGATCCCTAGACACTTTTGATGTGTGTAGTATGTTATATCCTTATTCTCAAACGATATAAACGAATTTAAAGATCTTTCTTTGTGGATAATCTCCGAGTTATTGGACATGTTATCTAAAATATTTTGGACATATGGATTCGACTCATCGAGATCTATAGATGTAGGTAGAATAATTATTTTATATTTAGATTTAGTTATATCTTCTTTATGTTCTTGAATTACCGTATTAAAGTTCATATTATCTTTTTGTGCTGTTGCTTTTAGGAACGCGGGATAGCTATCATTGGATATACCAGGTAGGTCATTACTGTTTTCAGGGTCACAGCTTGGATGCTGGATCGTTGGATTTGCAGGTGGATCGTCCGGAGTCCACAAGCGTTCAGAGGTAGAAGGTAAGTCATTATTAGTGTTTTCTTCCAGGATTTCAGGAGATTTAGAATTAAGCTCTATTTCAGGCAAAGGGAGTAAGTCGTTATCATCTAGAGCAAGAGGATCTGTAACAGGTGAGTTTAGCTCTTCAGGATGAAACGAGGGTGGAGATATCAAAAGATCCATGAGGTCTTTATCTACTGCCTGAGAGGGTTCTCTTTCCATTTCAGGATTGGGATTTGATATAGATTCCGTTTGGACAGGGTTGACTGGGAATCGAGAGAGGGCGTCGGCATTGGAATTTATTTTGCCCTTTTTATATTTAATGTCATATTCGAATTCTTCTAGTTTGAGTCGCCAACGAATCAGCCTTGAACCAGGGTCTTTACAATTAAATAGCCATTGTAAGGGCTTATGGTCAGTGACAACTGAGAAATGGTTACCGTATAGGTAAGGGCGGAATGTTTTCGTGCCGAATAGTATGGCGAGACATTCTTTCTCAGTAACACTATAATTGCATTCGGCCTTGTTCAGGGTGCGAGATGCAAATGCTATAGGTCTATCTTGGCCTATTTGACCCTGGGACAAAATCGCAGATATTGCGTAGTTTGAAGCGTCACAGGTAAGGATAAAAGGCTTAGAGAAATCGGGGTAAGCTAATATAGGGGCGGAAACAAGTTTGTTCTTTAGGCTTTCGAATGATAATTGTTGAGCGTTTTCCCATAGAAAGGGCACGTCCTTTTTGAGTAGATTAGTTAAAGGTTTAGCTAGTTTGGAAAATCCAGGTATGAAACGGCGATAATATGACACGAGGCCTAAAAATGATTTTATGTCTTTAGGACATTTAGGGATTGGATATTCAGTGACTGCCTTGATTTTTTCAGGGTTAGGTTTCACACCTTCGTCTGTAATTATATGTCCTAAGTAAGCGACCTCTCTACGTAAAAATTCACATTTGTCTGGCTGAAGTTTAAGATTATAATTTCGTAATCTTTTGAAGACTTGAGAAAGATTATCTATGTGATCGGAAAGCTGGTGAGAATAGATTACGATGTCATCTAGGTATACGAAGCAGCGAATACCCTGTAAGCCAGACAAAGCAGTATTCATTAATCTTTGGAAGGTAGAAGGCGCGTTTTTTAAACCGAATGGCATTCGGACAAATTCGTAATGTCCTTGTGGAACTGTAAATGCTGTTTTCGGTCTATCCTCGGCTTTAACTTCAATTTGATGAAAGCCAGAAGATAAATCAAGGGTTGAGAAATATTTACATGATCCCAGTTGATCTAGGATTTCCGAAATCTGTGGTATGGGATATGCGTCGCCGATTGTTATATCGTTCAACTTGCGGTAGTCGATGACGACCCGCCATTTTTGTTGGCCAGATGCGTCTAACTTTTTTGGGACAACCCAAATGGGTGAAGACCATGGAGAAGTAGAGGGTTCTATTATCCCTTGGCTAAGCATTTTATTAACTTGATCGTTAACTTCTTTCTTATGAACTTCTGGGAAACGATATGATTTAGTGTGAATTGGAATAGAAGAAGTGGTTGGTATATCGTGTTGTAAAGCGTTAGTGAAAGTTAATTGTTCATCAGGGAGATGAAAGATATCGGCGTAATTTGAACAGAGGTCACAGAGAGCTTCCAATTCTTCTGAGTTTAAATGCGATGTTCGTAAGAGGTTAAGAACCTGTTGTGAGCGTTCAAAAGATGTTAGATTAGTATTGTGATTTATATCAACAGAAATATTGTTTATCGATATAGGGGTACTTTTACACATTGGAGTTAGTTTTAATTTAAGATTAGAGGAGAGTTCAATATGATTTTCGGAAACATTTACCACTGAGATGTTTATTCGATTATTATTTTTTACTTTTACTAAGCAATTTGGAAATAGTAAATCATCTGAATGGTGATAGTCAAGTAAAAAGCCTTCTTTAATTTGTGGATTTAAGACAGAACATTCGATTATAGTTTCTGTCCTAGGAGGAATGACATAAGTGGGCTCACTAAAGTGTAGTTTGATTTTCACCTTTTTGTCTTTACCTAGACTAAGGATATCAGAGGTGTAATCAATTTTACAACCAAATGTAGTAAGGAAGTCTGTACCTATGATGCCATCATAAGGTAGGTTAATATTTTTTACTACATGGAATTTAAAAGGAATGGACATATTCTTGGATACTTTAAGTTTTAATTGGAAATGGCCTTCAGTAGCCGTAGGCTCATCGCCTGGATCGATACCTTTGAGTTTGATTGTTTCTTTAACAATCTTTGGATGTTTACTAAAAGAGGATGATTTTAGTAAACATATCGCCGAGCCGGAATCGACGAGTAAGGAGAGCGGTGTTTCCGCTACAGGAGAGTCCAACAGGACGTGGGGAAGTAGTCTTTTCGTAGTATCGATATTGATCTCGTAAATGAGATTATCGGATTGGAACTTGTGGTTGGTGTCATTTTTTGATGATAGCCTCGAGTGACACCGGGACGAGGCTTTTACTAGTTTAAATTTTCATCTGTGGAATCATCCTCGGGGACATCTACACATTCGTCTACGTGGGTCACGCGATTAGGATAAAAATTATCATGGTTTGACCTCTGGTTCATCTGATTGCGGCGGTTATTGTTAGCCACCCGGAGCTCACAATCTTTGATATCATGTCCCGTCGCTTTACAATATCTACAGAATGGTCCTGATGCCTTCGGAACTTGTTTGGATTGTGAAGGGTAATCAGAACTGAATTTATTATTTGATTGTGGATTATTATAGGGCTTAGAGTATTTAGAATTGGATTTGTTATTTGATGGTTGATTATAATAGGGCTTTGCAGCATTATTAGTTTGACTGGCGTTTCGTTTGGCGAACTGGCTATTTTGTATTTTCTCCTCTGACATGGCCAGGTTCACCGCGCTGTTAAGGTTTTTAGGGTTGCGGGCTCTAACTAGGTTTTAAATCCTTGGTAACAGCCCCATAAGAAAATGGTGCAGAGCAAGGTCCTCCATGGAGGCTATACGGCCAGGAATTTCCTTTTGAGGATAATTGGCCAACGAAATTTCAGTTAACAAATTGAAAAGGGCAGTTTCGACACGAAGTGAAAATTGACTGACTGTTTCATTAACCCCCTGTCTACTTTCTTGTAACTCAGTTAACAAATGTGTGTAATGTTTATGTTCACTAAACTGAGTCTTAAGGAATTCTTTTAATTGGCTCCAATCACTAAATTCTTTAATAGCGCAAGTAGTTGCAGCCCTACCTTCTAGTGAATTTATAATATACTTAAAAAGCATAGGTTTCTGGACATCGGTTGCCAAATCCATCGCATTGTTACATTTAATAATAAATGCGTTTAAATGTTCCCTGCTTCCGTCATAAGGTTTTATAAATTTAAGAAGAGCGTTAATATCCATTTCGAGGCTTTTAGACTTAGACCTAGTGCTTCTAGAAGACGGAGATGGTTGTCGAGATGACTTACCTTTGGATTCTACAGATTCGTCTGACTTATCAAAAGTGGGCTCTTCAATTTTTGCTCCTAGCATAATTACATAGAGCCAACCAAGAAAGCGAAATATTACGCTTAAATATTTTCGGGACTCTAATTCGATTTAAAAATATAAAGATGGATATTAAATATAATATTACAACCAAAATAGTACAAACAAATTATTTAAAACGGGTTTTGCCTATTACCCAAAGGAACTCTAATAATATTGTAGTCAAAACAATGACCAAGGACTCACTGTATCGCTAATGCGTGGGCGACCGATAAGAACGCGACGACGTTGATCTTGAACATTCCGATGCACGGTGTCTGGCGAGTGGATTTGATTGTTATTTCTTAACAGGATAAGTTGCGACTTCGATTCCAGGACACGTAGCTCGAAGGTTAAAAGTATCCTTTATTTACAGGACACGGATTGTAAGGATGCTCCAAGGATGAGTATATATCACTTATATCACTGGCACGATAGGATATTCGTTTTAAACACAGATTTTTGAACACTGGTTACACATTAATTATTTCTAGATTTCACTGGATACGGATTTATTATTTTCGGATTTCACTGAATATAGTTTTTAAGTTATTTCGTTCTGGATTTTTTGCGAGATCCGGCGCGAGTCTGCGGAACGGGCACTGTGAATTTCCGGATCCCACCGCTGCCACCAAATGTTATCCCGGACTTTGGGATTTGGTTTTAAAAAAAAACTATTTTTTTGATATACACAAATTATAATTGGAATAAAATATAATTATGTAAGACAACCGTTCCGAAAGAAGGATGGATGCAGACTGACTTCTACTACAAACAATGATTAATACTAAGAAAAGCTGACATTGCAGTTTTGTGTCGTCCCAGCATGAACCCTTGCAATCCAGGGATATAACAGTACGTTGACCTGTAGCTATCCATCTCTGTCCCACCTGCGTAAATTATAATGCGTCCGGCTCGCCATTGCGTGCGAGCGGGACTCATTATAATTTACGCAGGTGCGACAGAGATAGATAGCTACATGTCGTTTGAATTTCATCGTTAATTATTTTCCATAAAGTTGTAGGTCAAAATGGAGCCCACACTTAGAACAACAGCTTGAGGCAAATACTTACGTCTCTGTGGGCCGATCTCTCTTTTTAGCGTGGACTCTCTCTTTCTAGAGGTTACCTTAGTTAGAAAGGGAGAGCCTGCCCACAGAGACGCGATAGTGATACATATCGAAGTGTGGACTCCATTTTTTACCTTTTACTTCATGATCACGACCAAGATCGTCTTATCAACCTTCCTTAGATTCAACCTAATTTGGCTAATTATTTTGTTCAAGTGGTAACATGGTGGTAACACATTGGTCTACAGACTACTGAGAAAGAATGAATTAAATTAACGTCAATGTCACTGTCAGTCACTCAGTCAGTCTGTGGTCAACATCGGGCACCACAACAAAAATAATATTATGAATTATTATCCCATTTGATTTTCGTTATTTTAATAGGGATAAAATAAATCAATATCCAAAACACTACGCTGCAAATCAACTATAATACATTTTCCTTGTATTGTACCTTGTAACTAATTTATAACCATGAATGAAGACGTGAAAAATGAATTTTGTTATGTATTATTTTGTTACGGTTGTCTTAGTAATGATAGAAAAACGGTGCCCCTAGGAGATTACACTGAAATGTTCTACAATTTAATGAACTCTACTAATGAATATATTAACGTAAGTATTTTTACTGTAATAATCTATACTAAACTAATTATATAAAAAGCTGAGTAATTTGTTTGTTTGTTTGAACGCGCTAATCTCAGGAACTACTGGTCCGATTTAAAAAATTCTTTCGGTGTTAGATAGCCCATTTATCTAGCAAGGAATCGAGGAGGTTTTATCCCCGTATTCCCAGGGGAACGGGAACTACAGGGGTAAAACCGCGGGTCGCCGCTAGTATAACAAAATATAACGTTATATAAAATTAGATAATGGAAATCAAAACCTGATATTAAATGCGTGAATAAAAATGAAATAAAACATTATACAGTAATTAAATGAAATACAAATTAAATTAATTTTTGCTAAAAACCTTCCTCTTGAATTACTCTATCTATTACATCAAAATCCGTTGTGTAGTTTTAAAGATCTAAGCATACATAGGGATAGAGAAAGCGATTTTGTTTTATACTATGTAGTGATTTTAATTCTTTGCATGTTGTGGCACCTAAAGAAAGGGCATATAATTTTTAATTTAGACATTTAAGTACCTACTATTAGATTTTAATGTAATTGTCACTGGTCATCTTAAATAAATATATATGTGTTTGCAGAGCTCCGACGACGTGAGACTGTGCTGGGAGTGTGTAGCGATGCTGAGGAAGGTGAAACTGTTCCGATCACAGATACAGGAAGCGCAGAGCAAACTTGTACAGTATATGTACCAATTGGTGAGATATAACATAACATAATCATTCACTCCATCATCTCATTACAGTAACTGACCCCTAACTAAGTTTGTAACTTGTTTCTAGAGTATCAGAAACTATACACACTCATTCAAACACACACAGACCGAGACAAACATTTGTGGTACCCGCAACCTTACGAATGGCAGTCTGGCATATGATACTTCTTTTGCTAAATCTTTGTCTCATGCCTAATTAGATTCTGTTTTTAGTTTGACCAGATTTGGTAAATTGTATACCTATTATGTGGAGTGACTGCTATGAAACCCGCGGTTTCACCTGCATAGTTAGTAGTAACAATGTATAAAATTATACTAAAAACCTTCCTCTTGAATCACTCTATCTATTAAAACAAACCGCCTCAAAATCCGTTGCGTAGTTTTAAAGATCTAAGCATACATAGGGACAGCGGGAAGCGACTTTGTTTGTGACAATCATTATGTTTTTTTCAAATATAATCTCAGAAATCTTTTTTCAGGAAACCAGCTTTCATAGTTTATCAAGACTAAAAAGTGTCCATAAGAATAGTTATGATCAACAATACAAATATGACTCTTATATCAAAAGTGATAAAGATGAGATTACAGCAGCAGATACAGAAATATTCAATGATAATGAATTCGATTATCAATCTGATGATACTTATTGTGAAGAAAATGATTTTAAAATGGATACTAGTTTTAATAATGCAAGTGTATCTAATGATATTAAAGAACAAAAGATTAATGATAAAGAAACTAGAGTTAATAATAAAAATGTAAAAGAAACTGTTGAACTTAAAAATGTAAGTGTAAAAGTTACTAGATGTAAAGCTAATAGTGTAAAAAGTAATTTTAAAGCCAAGAATAAAAGTAAAGAGAAAGCCAAAGTTAAAAACAGTGTAAAAACTACTAAAGTTACAGATAAAAGTGTAAAATGTAATACTAGAGCTATCAGGAAAAGTGTAAAAGAGAATATTGAAATAAAAGATATAGTACCTACAATAAAGAAAGAAGATAATGAATTAGTAACTTCAAATGATAATTCTAGATCAAAACGAGTAAAAGATAAAATTAACTACACAGAACTCATAAAAAAAGAAGATTCAGAAACTACGAAAAATGACAATTCTAGTTCAAAAAAAGAAAAACCTCAACAGGACAAAATTAGGGAACCAAGGAATTACATTAAGAAACCAAGAAATTATATTAAAGTTCCCGCTCCCGTCAAAGTCAACTTGAAAGATGCGGAAAGTTATTTCGAAAAATGTTATTTGACTACTGAGGAAATTGATCAATATCATATAAAATTGCATCGGTTGAGAAAACTAGGTGGCAAGTTAATAAAATGTACAACGTGTAATATTAGATTTATTAAAGGAGATGATTATAAACGACATCGCGATACAGTGCATTTTGATGTAAGTAACAGCATTTCTTTGCTTCGTTCAGTCGGTCCTGGTTGTCGTACAAACATCATCGACAGTCGTTACACACGAAAGGTTGTCATTAATATAAAGCTAGAACAGTAATGGACCTAATATAGATCCCTGGGGCACGCTCATTCTTTAGTACAGTACAAAACTTAAAAAACCATATATATTTCTTGCTATTTAATAATCATATGTACGATTTTATAGCGTTTTACTAAGGTCTTAATATTTTTAACTAGCGGCGCCCCGCAGCTTCACTCACGGCGTTCCCTTTCCCGTGGGAATACGGGGATAAAATATAGCATATGTTATATTGAATTGTTTTGTTTCATAGACTTTGTTACTTGGGGTGAATATTGTTTTCTAATGGGGAAAAATCCTCTCTATAATATTAGTGTAGATACAGACAAGCAAAATTATAGATAGATCAAATATTGATAACAGCCATAATAAAACATTAAATTAAAAATTTAAAAAACCCCCAACACAATTACTCTAAACCCCCATAACTTTTAAACGGGTCAAACGATTTTCATCAAACATGTCTAAGAACACTCGCACGTTAGTCCCCTTTAATAAAAAAAAACTAAATTAAAATCGGTTCATCCGTTCGGGAGCTATGATGCCACAGACAGACAGATACACACACACAGACACATCGAACTTATAACACCCCTCTTTTTGCGTCGGGGGTTAAATAGCAAACTTTAAATAAAACATGCTTGTTAACAGGCAAAAAAATCTGCGCAAAAATGTTCGTTATGCAGACAAACTTATCCAACTATAGATGTATTGAAACATCATTGGAAGATGGACCATCAGAAATACAACACATGTAAGCTGTGCGGGGACTACGTGAGGAGTGATTCTCTGAAATACCATCTTGTGTTCGAACATATGAATTTGTATAAATGTACCAAATGCAAACGGGAGTATGGGTATGTATGTTTCGTTTTAAAAAGTCCTTCATTTATACACCCCTATTTTGAAAATATGGGACTTATTAAAATCAGAATATCTGTAGCAGTAACTGAATCCATATATCCAATAAAAATATCAAAAATGATAGTCAAAAACTTATCTTTAAAAAATACCAAATAAATGTCGTATTACCAGACGGCACACTAGCTATCAAGTATTCTGTGACGGCTCGGGTCGATGACCGCGCTCAGCTGTGTATCGCAGCGTTCGGTATAGAATAACAATAAAATAAGGCGGGATTTTGAAAATCTTTGACTTATCATAACTTTTTAAATAAAAGCAAAAGAAAAAAACTAACTTCACTATTATATTGTCACCCGTCGTTTACATTAGCTGTGAGATAAGGTATCGCAATTTCAAAATAAGGGTGTATATTCAATTTTATAATAAAATCGCCCGGGAAGTGACTGGGCTCACTGATGGAAGGTTCCAATCACACGTTAAAAACATTCTTATAAGCAAAACATACTATAAGGTTACGGACTATATTAATGACCGGGATGTTTGGCATTAAATATTATTGAAATATAATATTATGTGGATGCAATAAATAAATAAATAATTTCTGCACACGCAACCTCAGTATGCTATTTTTAGTTTTTGACCTATGTCATTATTTTACTTCTATATTTATATTTTTTTATATACCTTTTGACAAAATGGCATACAGGTAGATGTTATGACGTAGGCATCCGCTAAGAAAGGATTTTGATTAATTATACCCCCGAGGGGATAAAATAGGGGATGAAAGTTTGTATGACGGAAGTTATTATTCCACGCGGACGGAGTCGCAGGCAAAAGCATACAGGTAGATGTTATGACGTAGGCATCCGCTAAGAAAGAATTTTATTAATTCTACACCCAAGGGGATAAAATAGGGGATGAAAGTTTTTATGACGGAAGTCATTATTCCACGCGGACGGAGTCGCGGGCAAAAGCTAGTATTTTGTATTTGTTTTTAAATACGACGTACATTGGTATCTAGGGTATCAGAAACTACGCACACACTCATTCACACACACCCAGACCGAGATAAACATTTGTGGTTCACACAAATATTCACCCCGCACGGGAATCGACGCAACCTTACGGATGGCAGTCCGGCATGGTGACCACTCTACTCTATTTGGGCTATCTTGTTTTTAACCCCCGACGCAAAAAGAGGGGTGTTATAAGTTTTGTGTCTGTGTGTGTGTGTATCTGTCTGTCTGTGGCATCATAGCTCCCGAACGGATGAACCGATTTCAATTTAGTTTTTTTAGTATTAAAGGTGACTTACGTGCGAGTGTTCGTTAGACATGTTTGATGAAAATCGGTTGACCCGTTTAAAAGTTATGGGGGTTTGAAAGTAATTGTGTTGGGGGTTTTTTAAATGTTTAATTTAATGTTTTTAATTACAGCTGTTTATGGAAATACGATGTTCATTATAAAAAACACCACATGAAATATACATGCGATCACTGCGGGAATTCATTCTCTTCTAGAACTGCGATAGAAAACCATAGTATGCGGTAAGTTTTGTTACTTTCTATAGCAGCGCCCCGCAGTTTCAGCCGCGTAGTTCCCATTCCCGTGGGAATGTGGGGATAAAAGTATGCTACTGGACCGATTGACTTGAAGTTTATAACAGGGATATCTTATGGTCCGGGGAGGACATAGGCTATGTTTTATCCCGAAATTACCACGGGAACGGGAACTACGCGGATGAAACCGCCAGGGCACAGATAGTAAAATATATAAGCAATTTTCTATCTATATGTATATTAACTATTAAGGTATAAGTTGGTAGCCGACTGCAGACAGCAGCAGCAGACCACACGTCGCCGCCTCACGTCATCATGACACTTAGGGTGACAAATCTACATCGAGCTGTGCTGCGCTGGGTCGAGCTGTGCTATGTTTGGTTAACTCGCTCGCCATATATTTGAATGAGGATACAATCAAAGCATGCTGTGCTGCGCTGGGTGAAGCTGCGCTCTGTCTGGAGTAAAAATAACCTAGCTTCAGAAACATAGCACAGCTCAACCCAGTACAGCGCAGCACAGCTCGATGTAGATTTGTCACCCTTCGCCGTCTGTTGCTCGGCGACGCGAAGCTAGCTTCATGTCGCCCACTACGAATGTAATTTCATAGAAATACATACAAACCAGTAGTGGCGCGGCGACGTGTGGTCTGCTGCTGTCTGCAGTCGGCTACCAACTTGTACCTTTATAGTTAATATACATATAGAGAGAAAATTGCTTATATATTTTACTAGCTGTGCCCCGCCAGGGCCGGATTTAAACTCAATGCCGCTCCTGGGCACCAGAAAAAAGTCCGCCCTATTACTAGATTTTTTTTTTCACTTTCAAAATTTTTCCGCCCTAAAATATTTGCCGCCCTGGGCACTTGCCCCGACTGCCCCTAGTGTAAATCCACCGCTGCTGCCCCGCGGTTTCACCCGCGTAGTTCTCGATCCCGTGGGAATTTCGGGACAAAACATAGCACATGTCCTTCCATAAGCCATAAGCTATCCCTGTACCAAACTTCAAGTCAATCGGTCCTGCGTTTAGGTTTAGCTTATACCTTATTTTCCATTTTTCAGCTACCACATGCGAATAAAATGCAGCATTTGCAGTAACACGCTCAGTGGCCACAAAAGTTATAACCAACATTGCAGAGCGCAACATCCTGAGACTTTAAACATTAATGAGGATAAGGAACTCGCTTACTGCGTAGAATGTGACAAACAGTATCCCAGGTTGGAGTCAAACATTGTTTTATAGACCAAGAATGACTTTTAATTTCATGAGCGTATGGGGATGGGAGTCCCCATTTGAAAAGGGAGGATCCTCCGACAAGACGGGTGTTATGTCTGGTGGGAGCTGCCCGACGGTTGTAGTCGGGCTCTCGTATACATAGTCAATTGCGCTGTAAATTTCGCTTGCGCGATTCAGGACACTTCAGTTATTTCCCACAGTTGCAGATAGATGTCGCTGTTAGTAATTAGTTCCTTATGTGGTGTGTAGATGTCGCCACAAGCGTTTCCGTGCTTCGGAGGTCACGTCAAGCCGTCGGTCCCGGCTGTCGTACTAACATCATCGACAGTCGTTACGGGTAGTTAGAGCCCTCAAAAGTCTAACATTTGGTTTAACCAAAAAATGTCGTATAGCCCTCTGGGTTGTGAAGGTCTGATGGCAGTCGCTTCACGTAAAATACTGACATTCCGCCAAATCTGGTTTAACTGAAAACCGACCCCAAATAGACATGGGATAAAGGTTCGGAAAAGAATAACTCCGTATTATCTCCAATGCATTTTAGATAATATTGAGTTATTCGGGTTCGAGTCCCGGCAGAGGTGAAAATTTTGAATGCATTTTAAAAAAAATATTGTTTTAATTTAAATTTGCAAGAAGTTAAGAATTTTTTATTAATAAAATTTTAATTTAAATAAAATTTAATTTTATAATTTGTCGCTATTCATAATTATATTTCAATATGTCATTAATTATATACATACTTACATAAATAAATATTTTTTTCAGTACATATGCCTATCACGCACATATAAAGTTTCATAGTAAAGTTAAAGAAGAACATTTGAGGTCAGTATCTATCTAACGGACATTCCCAATATTAAATCTATCTATGTAATGATAATGTATATCACAATCCCGTGGGAATCCTCTCTTAGCGGATGTCTACGTCATAACATCTACCTGCATGCCAAACAGCCCGATCCGTCCAGTGGTTTGGGCTGTGCGTTGATAGATCACTATGTCAGTCAGACAGTCAGTCACCTTTGAGTTATATACACCCCTATTTTGAAATTACGGGACCTATTAAAATCAGAATATCTGTAGCAGTAACTGAATCCATATATCCAATAAAAATATCAAAAATGATAGTCGATTACTTATCTTTAAAAAATACTAAATAAATGCCGTATTACCAGACGGCACACTAGCTATCAAGTATTCTGTGACGGCTCGGGTCGATGACCGCGCTCAGCTGTGTATCGCAGCGTTCGGTATAGAATAACAATAAAATAAGGCGGGATTTTGAAAATCTTTGACTTATCATAACTTTTTAAATAAAAGCAAAAGAAAAAAACTAACTTCACTATTATATTGTCACCCGCCGTTTACATTAGCTGTATGATTAGGTATCTCGAATTCAAAATAGGGGTGTATAATTAGATGATATTATAGTAAAAATGACTTAATTTATTCTTTTGTTAAATTAATTATGTTGTATTTATTATTCTTGTGTTATATTAATTTTATTGTATTTGTTTTCCAGCGAGCCCTGTTCAGTTTGCAACAAAGTATTTAATTCAAAACATTTTCTAAAAAGGCATTTCAATAAGTACCACGCGTTTACACCTGATCAGTATTGCCGTGTTTGTGATAAGGTAAATAACATATCATTCCTTCCATCATCTCATTACAGTAACTGACCCCTAAGTACGTAACTTGTATCTAGGGTATCAGAAACTACACACACACTAATAATCATCACTAAATAGTATAAAACTAGCAGCGTCCCGCTGTTTTACTCGCGTAGTTCCCGTTCCCGTAGGAATATGGGGATAAAATTATGATAAAAACCTTCCCACTGAATCAGTCTATCTATTAAAACAAACCGCATCAAAATCCGTTGCGTAGTTTTAAAGATCTAAGCATACATAGGGACAGAGAAAGCGACTTTGTTTTATACTATGTAGTGATTCAGGGTTCGAAAATCGATTTTTACAATAAGGGCTTATTTCACGATCTTCAAATAACGTTCCGAGTAGCAACTCACATGTTTTGACTTTGTCACTTGATATAAAGTAAGAAAGAGACAAAACTAACTTTACTTGTAACTTTATCCCCATATTCCTACGGGAACGGGAACTACGCGGGTGAAACCGCGGGGCGGTGCTAGTAATATAATATAAGTAAATACATATTATATGCTAAATTATTTAATTGTTCTATTTTCAGTACTACACTGCTATAAAGGCACATAACAGACGTGTTCATCTTAAAATACCGATGGTCAAAGACAAACTTTGTGATATCTGTGGACGAGGGTTCAGTGTAAGTATATACATACATACAACTAGTTACACCCCGCGGTTTAACCCGCATTCGGTCCGCTCCTTTTGGCCATAGCATTTTATTTATTTTAGACTAGCTGTGCTCCGCGGTTTTACCCGCGTGGAACCTTATCCCGTGGGAATTTTGGGATAAAAGTATCCTGTGTTAATCTGATGTATAAGCAAAATGGCCCGGGTGGGGTAGTGAGGGACCCGAGTGGGGTAACTCGGGATCCGGGTGGGGTAACTCGGGACCCGGGTTAGGTAGTGAGGGACCCGGGTGGGGTAACTCGGGATCCGGGTGGGGTAACTCGGGACCTGGGTTAGGTAGTGAGGGACCCGGGTGGGGTAACTCGGGATCCGGGTGGGGTAACTCGGGACCCGGGTGGGGTAACTCGGGACCCGGGTGGGGTAGTGAGGGACCCGGGTGGGGTAAATCGGGACCCGGGTGGGGCAACTCGGGACCCGGGTGGGGTAACCCGGGACCCGGGTGGGGTAACTCGGGACCCGGGTGAGGTAACTCGGGACCCGGGTAGGGTAACTCGGGACCCGGGTGGAGTAACTCGGGACCCGGGTGGGGTAGTGAGGGACCCGGGTGGGGTAGTGAGGGACCCGGGTGGGGTAACTCGGGACCCGGGTGGGGTAACTCGGGACCCGGGTGGGATAACTCGGGACCCGGGTGGGGTAGTGAGGGACCCGGGTGGAGTAACTCGGGACCCGGGTGGGGTAGTGAGGGACCCGGGTGGAGTAACTCGGGACCCGGGTGGGGTAACTCGGGACCCGGGTGGGGTAGTGAGGGACCCCGGTGGGGTAACTCGAGACCCGGGTGGGGTAACTCGGGACCCGGGTGGGGTAGTGAGGGACCCGGGTGGGGTAGTGAGGGACCCGGGTGGGGTAACTCGGGACCCGGGTGGGGTAGTGAGGGACCCGGGTGGAGTAACTCGGGACCCGGGTGGGGTAGTGAGGGACCCGGGTGGGGTAGTGAGGGACCCGGGTGGGGTAGTGAGGGACCCGGGTGGGGTAGTGAGGGACCCGGGTGGGGTAACTAGGGACCCGGGTGGAGTAACTCGGGACCCGGGTGGGGTAGTGAGGGACCCGGGTGGGATAACTCGGGACCCGGGTGGGGTAACTCGGGACCCGGGTGGGATAACTCGGGACCCGGGTGGGATAACTCGGGACCCGGGTGCGGTAACTCGGGACCCGGGTGGGGTAACTCGGGACCCGGGTGGGGTAGTGAGGGACCCGGGTGGGGTAACTCGGGACCCGGGTGGGGTAACTCGGGACCCGGGTGGGGTAACTCGGGACCCGGGTAGAGTAACTCGGGACCCGGGTGGGGTAGTGAGGGACCCGGGTGGGGTAGTGAGGGACTCGGGTGGGGTAGTGAGGGACCCGGGTGGGGTAGTGAGGGACCCGGGTGGGGTAACTCGGGACCCGGGTGGGGTAGTGAGGGACCCGGGTGGGGTAACTCGGGACCCGGGTGGGGTAGTGAGGGACCCGGGTGGGGTAGTGAGGGACTCGGGTGGGGTAGTGAGGGACCCGGGTGGGGTAACTCGGGACCCGGGTGGGGTAGTGAGGGACCCGGGTGGGGTAACTCGGGACCCGGGTGGGGTAGTGAGGGACCCGGGTGGGGTAACTCGGGACCCGGGTGGGGTAACTCGGGACCCGGGTGGGGTAACTCGGGACCCGGGTGGGGTAGTGAGGGACCCGGGTGGAGTAACTCGGGACCCGGGTGGGGTAACTCGGGACCCGGGTGGGGTAGTGAGGGACCCGGGTGGGGTAGTGAGGGACCCGGGTGGGGTAGTGAGGGACCCGGGTGGGGTAACTCGGGACCCGGGTGGGGTAGTGAGGGACCCGGTTAGGGTAACTCGGGACCCGGGTGGGGTAGTGAGGGACCCGGGTGGGGTAGTGAGGGACCCGGGTGGGGTAACTCGGGACCCGGGTGGGGTAACTCGGGACCCGGGTGGGGTAACTCGGGACCCGGGTAGAGTAACTCGGGACCCGGGTGGGGTAGTGAGGGACCCGGGTGGGGTAGTGAGGGACCCGGGTGGGGTAGTGAGGGACCCGGGTGGGGTAACTCGGGACCCGGGTGGGGTAGTGAGGGACCCGGGTGGGGTAGTGAGGGACCCGGGTGGGGTAACTCGGGACCCGGGTGGGTAACTCGGGACCCGGGTGGGGTAACTCGGGACCCGGGTGGGGTAACTCGGGACCCGGGTGGGGTAGTGAGGGACCCGGGTGGGGTAGTGAGGGACCCGGGTGGGGTAACTCGGGACCCGGGTGGGGTAGTGAGGGACCCGGGTGGGGTAACTCGAGACCCGGGTGGGGTAACTCGGGACCCGGGTGGGGTAGTGAGGGACCCGGGTGACGTAACTCGGGACCCGGGTGGGGTAGTGAGGGACCCGGTTAGGGTAACTCGGGACCCGGGTGGGGTAACTCGGGACCCGGGTGGGGTAGTGAGGGACCCGGGTGGGGTAACTCGGGACCCGGGTGGGGTAACTCGGGACCCGGGTGGGGTAACTCGGGACCCGGGTAGAGTAACTCGGGACCCGGGTGGGGTAGTGAGGGACCCGGGTGGGGTAGTGAGGGACCCGGGTGGGGTAACTCGGGACCCGGGTGGGGTAACTCGGGACCCGGGTGGGGTAACTCGGGACCCGGGTGGGGTAACTCGGGACCCGGGTGGGGTAACTCGGGACCCGGGTGGGGTAACTCGGGACCCGGGTGGGGTAACTCGGGACCCGGGTGGGGTAACTCGGGACCCGGGTGGGGTAACTCGGGACCCGGGTGGGGTAACTCGGGATCCGGGTGGGGTAACTCGGGACCCGGGTGGGGTAGTGAGGGACCCGGGTGGGGAACTTGTTTGAAAAACAGTTTTTCTATTCGCGCGCATCCAACACAACAATGGTGATCGGGCAAAGACAAAGAATATACTTACTAAATAAAAAGGACGAATGTATGAATGAATGGAATCGACCATAGACCTACCAAAAGTAAGGCAACATAGTTGAAGTTTGTTTTTAAAATGTACGGACACATTTTTTTTTGGTATCGAAACTTTTTAAAAAACAAAGCTATTTAAAAAACAACCTATAACTCACTAGTGAATAATCATTATACAACTGTTTTTGCACAAATAAGATGTTTTATGAGAAAGTGTGTTGAATAATATGTATAATTATATGTTTGTTTCAGACTAAAAGAATTTTGACAAACCACCGTCGGACCCACACCGGCGAAAGGCCTTTCAAATGCGAATATTGTGACGCCTGCTTCGCACAAAAAGTAGCTATGACAACTCATATGAAGTCACAGCATAAGCATGTTTTTGTTAAGGCTGATATATCCAACGCCAAATAACTTTACAACGAAGAATATTCACGTTTGACTTTTTGTATTAAATATTGAGCCACAATCGTTTCTGTGCCGGTGACAGCGTCGCTGTAATCGCATCTTTTGGTTGTCAGTTTATTGAAAATGTATCCAAATGACATTAGAGTCACAATGACAATAGTAGCTTCCAATTTGGCCCCCGGCACAGAAACGATTGTGACTCTAGTTATTTATGGTACAAGCGAGTAATGTTGGTGATTACTTCCGAGGCGCTATTGAGATTGAATGAGTCTGAAGATAGCCGAGGATATATGATGAAATAAAACATGTTTTATTTAATTAAATCTCTCTTTTATTTAATCGCTCCCTATTAGGCGGTTGCCGATTAATTAAACTAATATAATATTAAGTAAACATTTTAAGATTAAGTTTGATTGTAAGGTTTATTTATAGGTACTTGTTTTAATTGAAATTATTGTAACAGACAGAAATAAAGGCTAATTTTATTTTATTTTAATTTTATTATTAGGCTGTATCATCGCTTTCCATCCGGCGAGTTTACAGTCAAGTGCAAGCAATTAATGACACGTTTTATTCACAAGTGAGTTATAGATTTTTTTCAATTGCTTTATTTCAGTTGTCAGTTTATTCAAAAAGTATCCATTAGAATCAAAATGACAATAGTAGCTTCCAACTTTGGCCGCCGGCACAGAAAAGATTGTGACTCTATACTCTTTTTAACCCCCGACGCAAAAAGAGGGGTGTTATAAGTTTGACGTGTCTGTGTGTGTGTGTATCTGTCTGTCTGCCGAACGGATGAGGTCAACCGATTTCAATTTAGTTTTTTTTGTATTAAAGGGGATTTACGTGCGAGTGTTCTTAGACATGTTTGATGAAAATCGGTTGACCCGTTTAAAAGTTATGGGGGATTGAAAGTAATTGTGTTGGGGGTTTTTAAATATTTTTATTTAATTTTCTCGCCGCTGTGTGTCCGGAGGTGCGTTGATAGAATCTTGTTGGTCTGGAAATAAAACAAAAAACAATAAAAAGCGAAAGTTTGTGACAACGTATGTTTGTTTTCACGGCTAAACTACTGAACCGATTGACTTTAAATTTGGTACAGGGGTAGCTTATTGTCCGGGGAAGGACATAGGCTGTGTTTTATCTCTAAATTCCCACGGGATTGGGATCTTTGCGGGTAAAATTGCGGGGCATAGCTGGTTCTTTATAGTTAAACTCACAGTGAATCCCCGTCCACAAACGTAGCACATTTTATTCCTCGCCGGTATAATACCTTCGTGTATTCTTCTATTATGCTTCACTAATTCTGCGTTGCGGATGAAATTCTGGAAAAATAATCATAATCATTATTAATATATTAAAGATATAATTATGTATAGGTATTACTAATGGCACCCAGCGGCTTTACCGCACTAAAATTCTTAAAAAGAAATTCGGGATAAAAATGCTTCTGAAATTTCCAGGTATATCCCGTTTTGGGATAAAAACCCCTCTGAAACTTATCCCATAAAATTCCGGGATAAAAACGCTTGACTCTTCTCACCCTCTAGTCTATCTTTGTACCACAATTTAATTAAAATCGGTTCAGTAGTAAGGAAAAGACAAAACGCAACAGAGATACTTTAAAACCTATAATTAATACCATAAAGCTGAAGAGTTTGTTTGTTTGAACGCGCTAATCTCAGGAACTACTGGTCTGATTTGAAAAAATATTTCAGTGTTAGATAGCCCATTTATCGAGGAAGACTATAGGCTATTTTTATCCCCATATTCCTACGGGAACGGGAACTACGGGGGTGTAACCGCGGAACGCTGCTAGTTTATAATATTAGTAGATCTTTATAAATATGACTTACTTTATTATCAGTGTTCGTTCAGCGTCCGCAAAGAACAGTTGCGTTGCAGTTGCTTTAGTGCGCGTTCGGGTAAAGCGCTGACGCGGCAAACACTCGCGAGTGACCTCGGTACGGTACGCGTGCGCCCGGCCGGTCATCAACGCGATGACCTAGATTGTGTGAATCATGCATGACTATGTAGTGAATTAATAAAAAACATTGTTAAGGCTCCGTTACACCTTTATTATAAATTTAATATTTAGTTAGAAAAAATGGCAACAGGAACAATCACAATTAAAACTGAGACTGAGCATTTGCTATACAAGTACCTCAACGAAGAAAAAGAGCAACGTAAGAAATATGAGAACCTTGTTAAAGAACTACAAGATAAAATTGTAGAATTACAACAACAGTTAGTGCAAATTCAGGAGGATAAAAATACACCTCCAGCTAAACAACCATCAGCAGGTTACTCTAACCAAGTTCAGTATGAGACTGATGAAGAGGAACTTGCCAAAGAGACCGAGTGGGTACGGCAACAAAGCCGTAAGAAAAGGAAGCTGAACCAGTCACTCAGCCCGCAACAGGAATCAATCTCCAGAGAGGACGTTACAAAAGTGCCGAAAGCTAGAAAAGCCCCACAGCCACCACCAATAATTGTTGAAAATGTGACAGATTATCAGAGCTTTTTTGATCTTCTGTCATCATCCGTTGCAAAAGATTCTTTTCTAATTAAGATGAAGAGCGGCAACGTCGTTAAAATCAATTGTAGAGATGGCGACTCATATAGGACTGTGACTCAGTTTCTACTACAAAATAATTGTGTCTGGTTTTCTTACGAAAACAAGCAGGATCGGCCCATACGAGTTATGGCAAAAAATCTGCATTCTACATGTGTGCCTGCTCGGATTATAGAGGATTTAGTATCTAAAGGATACAATGTTGAAGATGCAGTGAACAAACTAAGTTGGAGGACAAAGGAACCTTTAAACATGTTCATGATATCTTTCAACAAAAATGAAGATGTCAACAAAATCTACAAAATCCAGTCTATTTTGGGTTGTAAAGTAGACATTCAACCCCTAAAAACGTCAAAATTAATCCCACAATGTAAAAGGTGCCAGGCATATGGTCACACCCACAAATACTGCTCCAAAGAACCCAGGTGTGTTAAATGCACTGGAAAACACTTAACGAAAGACTGCAAGAAACCCGCAGAAGCCAAACCAAAATGTGTTCACTGTGGTGAACAGCATCCAGCTAGCTACAGAGGTTGCACTGTAGCTAAAGAACTCCAAAAGTTGAAAAATAAAATAAGCCACAAAAATCAAATTTCGACCACCCAGGCACAAAAGCCCGATATTACAAAAAAAGCTATACCCAGTCAGCAAGTGACGAAGAATGTGTCTTTTGCACAAATTACAAAGGGTTTCAAACCGCAAACCCAACCAAAAAAACAGCCTACATTAAACATGGAGGACAAACTTAACACCATTTTAAATTTCATTTCATCTTATGATGAAAGATTCAAAAATATTGAGAAACGTTTGGGTATCAAAAATGATGTCTAAGTCAGTAAAGATATTTGCATGGAATGCCAATGGACTTCTCCGGCACCAAAATGAACTACAAGCTGTCCTAAACATAGAAAATATTGACTTATGTCTCATATCAGAAACACATTTCACCAGAGAAACATACCTAGATATTAAAGGATATAAAATCTATCACGCACTGCATCCAACTAATAAAGCTAGAGGAGGCAGTGCCGTCATAATAAAAGAAAATATCCAACATTGCGAGGTCTTTAAATGTGAAGAACCTGAAATACAAGCAGTTGGGATATCCATTAAAACCAAACGTTACCCGGTTACTATTTCAGCAATATACTGTCCACCGAGGTATACGTTAAAGACCGATCAATATGTAAATTTCCTTAAACAACTTGGCAATAGGTTTATCCTTGGCGGCGACTTCAATTCCAAAAATACCTACTGGGGATCTAGACTCACAACAACTAAAGGTAAAGAGTTGTTAAATGCAATTAAAGAAACTAAATGTGATGTGTTATCTACAGGTAAACCAACATACTGGCCCACAGATCCTCACAAAATACCTGATTTGATAGACTTTTTTATATATAAAAATCTCTCTCCTAACTTTCTTCACATTGAGGAAGGTTTTGATATGAGTTCAGACCACTCCCCAATAATTTTGATTCTCAGTGATGAAATCTTAAATAAAAAAGAAATCCCTTCGCTTGTTAATAAAAAAACGGACTGGGATAGCTTTAAACATGACTTAGACTCTAAAATAAATCTAAAAGTACCACTGAAGACTCCAGCAGATCTAAATTTGGAACTTGAAACGTTTATAGCGGATATCCAACAATGTGCTTGGAATAATACTCCGGATATAAAAAGAAAAAATATAACAACCATGTACCCAATAGAAATTCCACAGCTTATAGCAAAAAAAAGAAAACAAAGAAAAATATGGCAGGAAACTAGATTCCCACTCGACAAAACTTTATTAAATAACCTTTCAAAGAGACTTAGTAGAGAGATTAAAAAATTCAAAGAGGATACAATGTCTTCATCGCTAAGTCAACTTACTAGTGACCGTACAACCGACTATTCTCTATGGAAAGCCACTAAAAGTATTAAACACCCAACCAGACAAATACCTCCTATTAAAGAAATTGATGGTACATGGGCCATCAACAATGAGCAAAAAGCTGTACGATTTGCGCACCACCTAGAAAAAATATTTCAGCCAAACGAAAATAACACTGAACTTATAGAACATGTATCGCCACAGGATGAGTCAGAAATAAAACTTGTAACTCCAAGAGAGGTTTATTATGAAATTAAATTTATAAATAAAAATAAAGCTCCGGGCTATGACCTCATTACCGGAGAAGTCCTTAAACATTTACCTAAAAAAGCAGTGGTCAAACTTACCAACCTTATCAATGCTACATTCAGACTAAAACATGTACCGGATGTGTGGAAAGTGGCTGAAGTTATTATGATACCGAAACCAGGTAAACCACCTCATGAAGTAACATCTTACAGGCCAATCTCTCTTCTTCCAGTTATGTCAAAATTGTTTGAAAAACTATTTTTGAAACGGTTAAAAACTATTATAGAAGAAAATAGACTTATCCCTGAGCATCAGTTTGGTTTTAGAGAAAAGCACTCTACAATAGAACAGGTCCATCGAATAACCAATATTATTGAATCAACTCTAGAAGAAAAAAAAGTTTGCTCTACAATTTTCCTGGATGTAGCACAGGCATTTGATAAAGTGTGGCATCAAGGCCTTATGTACAAACTGAAAAAAATGCTACCAAAGCAATTTACTGACATATTGGAGTCATACATAACAAACAGGATGTTCAGAATAAAACAAGAAGACACCTACTCTGAACTAAAAGAAATAAAAGCAGGAGTGCCGCAAGGAAGTGTATTAGGCCCGGTCCTGTACCTATTATACACTAGTGACATTCCACAGATAGAAAACTGCACCATTGCAACTTTTGCAGACGACACAGCCATACTGGCTACTGGTGTCACTCATGAAGTCGCTGTGGAAAACGTACAAAGAGCCGTAACCAAAATATATGATTGGACTGAACAGTGGCGCATTAAACTTAATGAATCAAAATCGGTTCACATTGATTTTACAAATAAAATGACGAATTATCATCCGGTATACATTAACACCCATGCAATACCCTATGAAAACACGGCCAAATACTTAGGCATGACACTAGACACCAAGCTGCGCTGGAAAGCACATGTCAAAAAGAAACGCGATGAGCTAGAAATTCGCTATAAGAAGATGTACTGGCTGCTTGGTAAGCACTCACCGTTATCAGTACACAATAAATTACTATTATACAAACAAGTCCTAATGCCTGTATGGACTTATGGTATACAGCTGTGGGGCTGTACCAAATCAAGTAACGTACAGATGATCCAACGTTTCCAGAATAAAGTACTTAGAGGTATCGTAAATGCTCCCTGGTACGTTAGAAATGACGACCTCCACCGGGACCTCAGTGTGGAACCTGTTGCCATTATTGTTAAAAAACATGCCGAAGCTCATGAGAAAAGACTTCATCATCACGTGAACGTTGAGGCTATCCAGCTCCTCGACAACACGGACATTATAAGACGTTTAAAAAGGACAAAACCTTTTGAATTATTGTAGTGATAGTAAATAGTGTTAAAGTGCAGTGTATGTACTATGGTAAAGAACACATGAACAAAGTGTCTTCGCCTTAACAAAAACAATAAGAAAAGTGCCGATGGGCACATTCTTAACAGAAACATTTTATTAGTTTAAGTTAAAGTTAAATTGCTTATTAGCCTTAATATGGCTAGATTGCAATATTTTGAAGTACACAAAGTGGTGCATCAAGGACAAAAAAAAAAAAAAACTTTATTACATTTTTCACATCTATATTTAAATATCTTCAAATGCACGAAGTTGTAGTGATCCTTCATGTAAATGTTTTTGGTAAATACTTTACTGCAATCTGGACAGGATATACTGGAAAACATAATCTACATAGACTAAAAATGGTGCAGTCTGTTTGTCTTGGTCTGGGTATTATCATTGGGTATATATTTACTGTAGTATGTACCTACGTTTGTAATAAAGATTTATTCAACTTTAAACTTTTGGATTGTTTTAGGGGAATAATTAATTGAAATACCGACATATCTGTCTTTAGGTATACTTAAGTGTGTTTTTTTTGGTCAAGTTTTTACTTCAAGCTATAGTGCCACAATCTTTCCTGTGCCGGTGCCAGCGTCGCTGTAATCGCATCTTTTGGTTGTCAGTGTATTGAAAATGTATCCAAATGACATTAGAGTCACAATGACAATAGGAGCTTACAATTTTGGCCGCCGGCACAGAAAAGAGAATGCTGACTCTCGGAGTGCCTCCTTTTTTTTATTCAGGAAAACTAAGTAATAAAATACCTGCGTTTCTTCTTAGGCGTATGTATCGAGCTATTATATAAATGCCACTTATATTTATACACAGAGTCATAATGTTTGTCACACTCCACACAGTACGCGGGCAGAGCCGGGCGCGTGTGTTCCAGCTTGTTGTGTAGCCACAGACCGCTGTAGCGAGAGAATGATTTGTTGCACGGCTTGCATTCGTGGGGGGAGTGCTTTTTTCTGGGAAAAGAATAAGCAGTTATTTATTTACAGCGCCCCGCGGTTTCACCCGCGTAGTTCCCGATCCCGTGGAAATTTCGGGATAAAACAGCATAAGCTACCCCTGTACCAAATTTCAAATCAATCGGTTCAGTAGTTTAGCCGTGAAAAGATAACAGACAGACAGAGTTACTTTCGCATTTATAATATTAGCAGGGATATTATAATCAAATTCTTATTAAGGACATGTGAGCCCTCTTTACGCAATACCTCCGCCCAACATCTTAGGGGTACAGGAGTGACTGAAAAACAGCGCTGGCCAAATCGTATGTGGTTCAGTCAGCATCAAGCTGAGTCATTTCCTTTTGTTTTATTTTATTGATTTTCTCTGTATTTTTTTTCTTGTAGTTTTAAGCGAAAAAGCAATAAAGATTATTTTATTTTATTATTTTCTTGGGGTTTTAAATTATGTATACTACTCACTTTATATGGTCTTCAATACAATATTTTAATTTAAAACTGATGCCACAGTAATCGCAGATATACTTCTCGTGCCAGCCTTTGTAATGTTTGAAGAATTCACGACGATTGCTAAAAAAAAATACAATCCATATTACATAAAATGTACAGAGTAAAGTACATGAGGTGAACTATTTCAAATACTTGATATGATAATACAGTACACGTACAGCTAGGCTAGCATAACTTCGAAAACGCGATAGATACATAGACCAGGGTAGAAGCCTTTAAAAATAATAAAATATGAAATAAAATAATAGTAGGATGAAACCCATTAGAATAGGAGGAGAATATTATAAAAATTAAAGGAAAAATAATTTACGGGCGATCTGATGTTGGGAAGGGGAGGGGGGTGAGTTTTAAGGGTAAAAAAACGGTTTTTCTCGATTTCCAGCAAAACTAAAAGTCCTATGGAAAAAAGTCAAATAGCAAAGTTGTAGGTAATAAAAAGATCTAAATGTTTTGTATTGACACTTTTTTCACATAACCTCAAAATGTAAGTGAAAAATTCAAAAAACCAAGTTATTGGTTTTTTATTTATATCTCTTTCAAAAACAATTTTTTTTTCACGAAATTTTGTGAAAACTTACCTTTTTATGTCCCAAATACGCTGTAATTTATTTGATTAGAAATATTTATTTTTTCACCTGATTTTGAATTAAAATCAAAAAATCACCCTAATTTTCAATCGAAAATTCACCCGTCAAAATATCAGCTTTTTTAAAAAAAATGGTATGTTTTCTATTCGTTGAAATCTCTACTTTCCGATGGTGAAAAAATATATATATGTTACTATAGTAATTTTTCTCAGAAAATGCAAAAAATCGAAAAAAACTCTAATTCGAATTGTTTATTTTATAAATGTAGATACTTTATTCTGACTACGTTATTCATTACAATATGTTTAAACACATTAATCGTAATGTCTACGAGCTTCTAAAAATACGAGCTTGCACCTTTTCCATTGTCACTTTTTACAGAAAATGGCCTCAGGAAAAATGTTAAATCTCAACTTTACGATTTATTTGTGAGTGCGAATGGACCAACGCTTTCTGACGGTGTAGTGCATGTCGTCGACGGTAGATTTTTACTGCACAAGGTAATTTGGCATAAAAATGAAACGGTGGAAGAGAAAACGAATAAATATTTGCGCTATGTAGAAAAACATTACGCAGCATGGAGCAATTTTCAGAACCATGACAATTTGAACATTTTGTGCATTTCAAACCATGTTTTCGGCAATCACATTTTAAACTGTTACATCCAGTTTCACAGCTGCAGCAAATAGTTTTGAGCAATATTTCCGGAATTAATTTCTTTTGTGTAAATTTGGGCATAATTCCACGTTGATGTTGCTTCCAGCCCCAATCTGTTGCGGTTAGTTCGTTACCCAACCAAGTTTGAAGCTGATAATTGTGCAGTAAAAATCTACCGTCGACGACATGCACTACACCGTCAGAAAGCGTTGGTCCATTCGCACTCACAAATAAATCGTAAAGTTGAGATTTAACATTTTTCCTGAGGCCATTTTCTGTAAAAAGTGACAATGGAAAAGGTGCAAGCTCGTATTTTTAGAAGCTCGTAGACATTACGATTAATGTGTTTAAACATATTGTAATGAATAACGTAGTCAGAATAAAGTATCTACATTTATAAAATAAACAATTCGAATTAGAGTTTTTTTCGAATTTTTGCATTTTCTGAGAAAAATTACTATAGTAACATATATATATTTTTTCACCATCGGAAAGTAGAGATTTCAACGAATAGAAAACATACCATTTTTTTTAAAAAAGCTGATATTTTGACGGGTGAATTTTCGATTGAAAATTAGGGTGATTTTTTGATTTTAATTCAAAATCAGGTGAAAAAATAAATATTTCTAATCAAATAAATTACAGCGTATTTGGGACATAAAAAGGTAAGTTTTCACAAAATTTCGTGAAAAAAAAATTGTTTTTGAAAGAGATATAAATAAAAAACCAATAACTTGGTTTTTTGAATTTTTCACTTACATTTTGAGGTTATGTGAAAAAAGTGTCAATACAAAACATTTAGATCTTTTTATTACCTACAACTTTGCTATTTGACTTTTTTCCATAGGACTTTTAGTTTTGCTGGAAATCGAGAAAAACCGTTTTTTACCCTTAAAACTCACCCCCCTCCCCTTCCCAACCTCAGATCGCCCGTAAATTATTTTTCCTTTAATTTTTATAATATTCTCCTCCTATTCTAATGGGTTTCATCCTACTTTTATTTTATTTTGTTTCAAAACTTATCGACCCTGGTCTAACAGCGATTTATTGACATCTAACTGTCGAAATTCGATAAAAATACCCGCCATATTTAGTTTTGACCACATGATTAATTTTATGACATTTGGTCATGCTCGCGAAATCGATATAGTATTTATTGACATCCAACTGTCAAAATGTAATAAATATAGCCGCCATATTTAATTTTTCATATCGTACTACGCCATATTCATTTGGTCATGCTCGCGAAATCGATATTATTTCGTGGTGTCTATATCATTTATCACGCACAGTCATGCTAGGCAGGCAGGGGGTCATTTTTGTAACAAAATTAACTGGTTCGATTCCTACTATAACCCAAAAATCAATGAAGGCAGCTTTACTGCATTCAGATTTAAAAAACGGCCTCGAGAAACAATTTTTTTAACATATATTTAACCATTTTTTAAGAAAATATATTTTTTCGCTATTCCTCATAGTTTCCGACCATACCCACTTGAAAATCACCCTGTATAGTATATTCATACATACATATTTTATTTTATGTACTTACTAGCTTTTGCCCGCGACTTCGTCCGCGTGCAATAATGACTTCCGTCATACAAACTTTCATCCCCTATTTTATCCCCTTGGGGGTAGAATTAATCAAAATCCTTTCTTAGCGGATGCCTACGTCATAACATCTACCTGCATGCCAAATTTCAGCCCGATCCGTCCAGTGGTTTGGGCTGTGCGTTGATAGATCACTATGTCAGTCAGTCAGTCAGTCACCTTTAGTTATATCTAATATATTTATTTAGATAGATAAACTACTTACCCAAATTTAAGTCCACAATTCACACATTCAAATATCTTCGCATGTAATTTCATATGTTCTACCACATCGCGACACACAGACAGACAAACAAGACATTTGTACACATAGCTGTGTCTTTTTATATGTTTTATTAATCGACTTTTTGATAAATAAAATGTATTGCAGATATCACATATGTAAATTGTATCCTGAAATAGAATGTAAAGTAAGAATAAATTAAAAAATTAAAAAACCCCCAACACAATTACTTTCAAACCCCCATAACTTTTAAACGGGTCAACCGATTTTCATCAAACACGTCTAAGAACACTCGCACGTAAGTCCCCTTTAATACAAATAAAGGTTCATCTGTTCGGGAGCTATGATGCCACAGACAGACAGACACACACACACACGTCAAACTTATAATACCCCTCTTTTTGCGTCGGGGGTTAAAAATTAAAATGAGCTGAATTTTCGCAGTTGAATTAACATTCGCAGTGACAAATCTTCGCAGTACTTATCGTATTTTCACACTAAGTACTTCTACTAAAATGGTGCAATCGACATAAACCTATATTAGAACATTTTTTGCTATAGTCAAGTCAAGTCAAGTCAAGTCGAGTCGAGTCGAGTCGAGTCGAGTCAAGTCAAGTCCAAAACGATTCCGTTACCAAAAAAGATTGAGATACAAGTGACGAACTTAGTTAGGGGTCAGTAATGAGATGATGGAGGGAATGATTATGTTATGTTATACTACAGACTAATTTCTTTCTCACTGATGATATCAGTACAGTGATGAAGAAATAGGCGTGATCACTACATTCTTAAGAAACTTAGGGCTTATTTCACGATCTTCAAGTAACGTTCCGAGTACCTACTCACAAGTTTTGTCTTTGTCACTTGATATAAAGTAAGAAAGAGACAAAGCTCACTTTACTTGGTGAGTAACTTTACTTGAAAGTCGTGAAATAGGCCTTTAGTATCATAAAAAAAACCATTACCTTACCGAACTATGCTTCATCTTGGTATGTTCAATGCATTCAAAAATAGACTCTAAACGCTCCTTACATAGACTGCATTTCAACTTATCTTTGAAACATGTATTGCTATCTCTCTCCGTCGTAGTACCTAAAAATATACATCACTAGCAGCACCCCGCGGTTTCACCCGCGTCGTTCCCGTTTTGAAATCGGTTCAGTAGTTTCGGCTGTTATTCGTTACAAACAAAAAAAAACTTTTCTCTTTATAATATACTAGCAGCGCCCCGCGGTTTCACCTTCGTAGTACCCGTTCCCGTGGGAATTTCGGGATCAAAACATAGCCTATATCCTTCTCAGGACCATAAGCTACCCCTGTACCTTTCAAGTCCATCGGTTCAGTAGTTTAGCCGTGAAAAGGTAACAAACAGAGTACTTTCGCATTTATAATATTAGTAAGGATTTTTTTATCCTGAAATTCCGACGGGATAAATAAATAAAAAGATACTGACTTAAATACTTTACCTCTCTGATGTAATCCTTCATTATTTTTAATTTTAACAAATAAATTATTAAAATTGGGAGTCAAAATTTTTAATTTATTTTTCTTATTTTCCTCCGCTTTTTGAATTGCCCAACGACTTTTCGTATATTTATTTAACTTAACACTTTTCGGAATCTCATAACTTCCATCTATCAATTTAGTTTTAGTACCATCAAATATGTTACAGAAATCTTTGCTATCCGTTTTCGAAACTTTGTTTTTTACCATTTTCAAATTCATTTCACTTTCTTCATTCAAAATTTTTGACTTAGCATTTTTAGAATTAGAACATCTTTTTTCGTTAAACATTTTTGACGTAACATTTTCAAAATTAGAACACTTTTCTTCTGTCAACGTATGTTCTAGTTCTTTGTCTATGTCTTCACAATTATCTATTAAATCAATGTTGCCATCATTAAAATTAATGCAGGTTTTATTTTTATGTGAATGTGTCTTTAAAATGGCAGAATTTGTATGAAAAGGTCCATTTGTGAAGACATCATTTACGTAAATTATATTTTTTATCTCATTGCTAGTTATTATTGTTAATTTTGATAAAGAATTTATTATTGTATTCTGAAAAATATAACAGAAAATATATTTATTAAAGTACAAGCATTTAATATTATACTTATACTTACAAGTCTTTAATATTTTATTATAGAGAACAAAAACATAATATGATCTACATAATAATAATAATATTTTATAGTGTTATACAGGGATAGTCGCCGGTTTATGCATTCTTTACAAAAGATTAAATATGTCAAAGGGCTTCCGTGTGTTGGCTTTGGCCCCATACTAGCCTTCCAAAAGACCGGGACTCCTTAATAGTCCCGTGAGTCGGAAACTGACATACAAGCATAATATTCAGGGCATTTTTTGTGGGCATGCTGAAGCCAACAAAAATTTGAAAAATCCCAAAAAATTAAAAAATTTGTAAAAACTACTTAATTTTTTAAATAATTTATTTATCTCATAGGCAAGGGGTACACAAAATTATGAACATATTTTCTGAAAATAAACATGTCCCCAAGAAAGAAGTGTTAAAATGATCTGATAATATTTATTCCCATTTTTAAGATTTTTTCCTCAAAATATTTTTCCCCCCCTCGGGGAAATATTAATAAAATACAGACCTGTCTGCTTTTAAGCAACATATCTGCCTTTTCAATTTGTTGTTGGAATTCTTTTATTCTTTTCAATAAAGCCGTACATTCCCAACACAATTGTATATTTAAATTTTCAGTGAATGAATTGTTCTGTAAAAAACATTTTTATGTTAATATGTATTATAATGCAAAAGTAAGTTTGTTTGTTGTGGTTCCAAGTTACCTATAACTACACCAATCACCATGTTTTTGTTACCCATTTATTATAGAAAACTTTGATATGGGTACTCCTAACTCTGGTGACATAACATAACATAACCATTCACTCCATCATCTCATTACAGTAACTGACCCCTAACTAAGTCCGTAACTTGTATCTAGGGTATCACAAACTACGCACACACTCACACACACACACAGACCGAGATAAACATTTGTGGTTCACACAAATATTCACCTTGCACGGGAATAATCCGAGAAGATAAGAAATAAAAGAAGAGTTTGTTTGAATATGGTAATCTGAGGAAACTACTCGCTCAATTAAAAAAAATGTACCTAGTAATTGGATAACCTATTTATCAAGGAAGGAAGCATTAATAACATGCTACATCCCTTCGTAGCGAAGCTAACTTGAGTTGAACCGCAGGGCACAGTTAGTTTTATCTATTAGATACCCACTATAACATTGAATTAAAAAAAACCACCCTCAACACAATTACTTTCAAACCCCCGTAACTTTTAAACGGGTCAACCGATTTTCATCAAACATGTCTAAGAACACTCGCACGTAAGTCCCCTTTAATACAAAAACTATATTGAAATCGGTTCATCCGTTCGGGAGCTATGATGCCACAGACAGACAGATACACACACACAGACACGTCAAACTTATAACACCCCTCTTTTTGCGTCGGGGGTTAAAAAGAAAGAAATAGAACCTTACCAAGTCCAGGCAAGAGATTTTGGTTAAAACCTCTTTCAAATCTCCGAGTTCAGACAGTTTCCTTCCAACACTGAGACATGTGCGGCATTGTGGAAGATCGTCAGACATATATTCTTGTTTTATTACTATCTCATCCATAGTTTCGTTAATATTTGTGTAAAAAATCGTTCTGTAAATGTTACTGTTAAAAATTATAGTAAATGTTTATTTTTGACGAGGGTTCTTTAAATATTTATGGGAAAGAAGAAAGAGTATATTAAGTTCTCACTGTTTGCATGATTAACAGGTGTTAATCGCGTATAACATAATTATTAAAATTACCTTGACGTTTCGACCGGGTTACACCGATCGTGGTCACGAGGAGACTCCGACGCGATTAAGACCTGTTAATCATGCAAACAATGAATTCCGATCGCGAAAGTTTAAAAAGTATAAGTTCTCACTGTTGTAAAGATCATATAACACTTGAGTCCGACGAAATAAAATAGAAGGAAGAGGAATAGGCCGAATATATCGTCCTGAAAAGTTATGCTGAGTTCAATCGATTTTCCTACTGATTTAATTTACCGTTTTGAAGAGTAAAGAAAGATTTCACTGCTGATCAGAGGCCTCTATCTCTCACTGATAATATTATTTATTAATTTTATAAATTTCTTGATAAATTTCGTAAATACAAAGTAATCAGCTGATATAAAAAAACATCAACAAAAACATTCAATTTGACATTTTATAATCATACCACAGATAAACATAACGAAGGCACCAAGGATGGCATTATATAATACTTGGATCCATTGAAATGTTACATTTTTTAGGCCTTACCTTGCGTTTCTTAGAGGACGCAATTTTATTTTTTTAACGTGTAGGGGGGGTAAGTGTAAAGCTAAAATCAAGTTTGTGGGGTCGCCACCCTTGTCCCACGGCCGCAATCTTGAAAATAGGGGTTGAAACGGTTTTTACGATATATCTCTTAAACTATTTATGTGATAAAATTTTTTTTAACGTTTTTTGTTGCAAATTAAATTCTCTATAACTTTGGTCCAGTAATTTTTTGTCGTAAAACTATAAATAAAAAAGTTATAAGTGAAAATGTACAGAAATTCGAGAAAAAAATTACCGAGAATGCTGTCCAGGTAGAAAATACCCAAGCGACCATTAGGGAACAAAAGAAAAGCTGCTATTATTATTATCATTATTTCTAACCTCTCTTACTGTACTATTCTTTTTTTGAAGTGAAAACTTCTTTAGCGGCGCTGAGCACTTTTTTTTGTATGGGTAAAAACTTTCAAACTCGCTTCAGGGTCACGTGATGCTGATCGAAAAAGCGTAAGATCGAGGGGAAAGGAGAGGAACTAGTATCTCCCACTCTTTCTACCGTGCCTGAGTGTGCTGCAGCGGTATCCTCGTAACAAATGTCATTGTGACATTGCGTAAAACTAATCGTGGCCCGCGGTTTTGCTCGCGATATTCTTGATACCATAAGAATTTCTGGATGAAAATTTTTGGCTGTATACTTTCGTACTTAATTCTGTTAACAATTTATGGATTTTAGATGTAAAAAGGTCCAGTTTTAAAATTAATCAAGACACAGAAATAAACCCGAACCTAAAACCCCCTGAGCTTCTAAAATTGATCTTTTGCAAATGCAAAGGAAACTGTGGAGCGATGTGTGGATGTCGAAAGCAGGGCTAAAATGTTCCGCAGTGTGCTTCCATTGTTCTGGAGAGACTTGCAGCAACGTAATGGAACTCTCAGAATTAATAAATGAAAATGACTTTGATGATGAACCGCCGACATTGACACCCCTTCCTTCTACAGTTCTCCCACGGATATTTGATTCAGAAAACCGATCAGATGCTGAGCCGCAGCCTGGTCCATCGAAAAGACCGAGGACGGAGTAGTTAAATAAATAATAATAGTTAAGTTTAGCGCTGTAAAACCTTAGCTATTGACTTAATGAAAAAATGTTGCATATAAAAGTTGTCGAAAAAACGATCTGCAAAAATGGTCTGATATCGTTTTTTCGTAAAATGATAAAAAAAAGTTATATCGAAAAATATATTTTTTTACTCGAATTTCTGAACATTTTCACTTATAACTTTTTTATTTATAAATTACTGGACCAAAGTTATAGAGAATTTAATTTGCAACAAAAAACGTAAATTTTTTTTTTATCAGATAAGTAGTTTAAGAGATATATCGTAAAAACCGTTTCAACCCCTATTTTCAAGATGGCGGCCGTGGGACAAGGGTGGCGACCCCACAAACTTGATTTTAGCTTTACACTTACCCCCCCTACACATCAAAAAAATAAAATTGCGTCCTCTAAGAAACGCAAATGTAACTTTTCAATGGATCATATCAATCTTTTGTAAAGTAAATAGGTTCATTGTCATTTGGTTCCTTTGGCAATATTTTTATCATCGTAAATCATAATTTGATTATTAAACGATGTATGAATGAAACTTTAAATTGCATATATTTGCTCACTTGCATTGCATGTGAGAACATTTCAGAATAACAATTTGCTTACGAACAATATTAAACTGTGTGGTTTATATTCAATCTCATTCATCTATTTTAATATTTGTATTATTTTTAAATAACTATTTAAATAAACTTTTACCTACGTCAATAATTTGAATAAAATATAAATAAACGTTTACAAAACTTAGTGCTATTCATTATACTGAAATGAAACGTGAAATTCATTCTGTCATTCAGAAAAAAAAACAATGAAAACAAAGATGGCGTTTTGTACTTGTGTGGATTTTTGTTTACAATTTTAATTTCAATAATTTTGAATGAAAAATGTAACAAAGCCATTTAAATTCATATAGAAAATCAAAATGAAAACCGATACAAATGATTTGTGTTGCGGCTGTTTGTGTAAAGATAGGAAAACTTCGCCAATTAGTGATTATTTGAAGAAGGAATGTTTGTCGCAAATAATTGGCGAATTATCGGTAAATATATTATTTTCTTACTATTTAACTTCTTTTTTTACTATTTTAACAATTCTTAAGTGAAAATAAGTAGGTAAAAAGTATTTTACATAAAACTACTATTTGAAATTCTTTATAATTTGATGCCTGCCTGACTTATATACTTACCTTTTATTTATATAAAAAAATTACGGATTAATGATAGTATTTAAAAAAAATCAAAATTTCAGGATACAGAAGAATCATCAGTATTAAGATTTTGTTGGCAATGTGAAGCGTACGCTCGGAACTTTGTTAAATTCAAAAAGCAAGTCAAGAAATCATATTTATCTTTGATTGATATTCATAATGAAGTAAGTATTTATATGTACGTATATGAATAATATGTATAGTAACCATAACTGACTGACTTGTGTCTGAATGAGTGTGTGCGTAGTTTCTGATACCCTAGATACAAGTTACGGACTTAGTTAGGGATCAGTTACTGTAATGAGATGATGGAGGGAATGATTATGTTATACTAGCAGCGCCCCGCGGCTTCACCCGCGTAGTTCCCGTTCCCGTTCCCGTGGGAATTTTGGGATAAAAAGTATCCTATGTGTTATTCTGATGTATAAGCAAGATTATTGTAAAGTTTCATTAAAATCCATTCAGTAGTTTTTGCGTGAAAGAGTAACAAACATCCATACATACAAACTTTCGCCTTTATAATATTAGTAGGATAATGACTTTGACTGACTGACTGATCTATTAACTCATAGCACAAATAATTGAAGGATTTGTGGCGAATTGCCTACCTTAGTGGTCGTCGAAATTATTTTTATAATTTCATTTATACATTCTAAAAAAATGTTAGGTAGTTAAGTATAGTGACTTTGTTGGTTATTAGTGGTTCTGGATAACTGAGATCCACATACTCAATAACCACAGATTTACCATAATTCCACAACCAAGTGGTGTAGTTGGTAATTGCCACCTGCTATACCAAAGGTTATGAATTCGAGTCCCATTCAAGACAAATATTTGTGTACATTATCATGTATGTTTGTCTCTGTTTGGGATCCCATTATAAGTGCTATTTTTAAAATACACATGTCAATTATATCTCTGGTCCTCAAAAATATGAGTTGACATGGGAAGAAGAAGGAAATCTCCCCCTAGTCCCAAACCAGGATAGATAAAAAATGTTATTAGGAACTAGCTGTGCCCCGCGGTTTCACACGCGTAGTTCCCGTTACCGTTCCCGTGGGAATTCCTGAATTTTCTTTGCTATAAACCTCACGGAGCCCGAGACCTTTCCAACGAATGCAAAACCGTGGCAATCGGTTCGAGCGTTCTGGAGTTATAGCATCAGGAAGGAAAACCCGACTTATTTTTATATAGTAGATAGTATGTATGAACTGTATTACCCCTCATTTACACTATGCCGCTCCCCACTTCCCTCCTCACTTCTCTGCTCATTGCAGCATAGTGTAGATAGCGTACTGCCGCGGAAGTATTTTGGGAAATATTTCCGGCAGCGCGAGTAGCAGGAGCAGGAGCATAGTGTAAATAGGGTATTACGTTTAGTACTGTCAATAAAATTAAAACAACTTCTTTTTTTCCAGACCCTACCCACCTGCGCTTACGCATCGCTAACAATCACAAACATACTAGAACTCTCTCTAACACCAGACAACCAATCACAGGACGAATCATTCCAAGTTCTAAATTCAAACCCACCAATTAAAGAAGAGTATTTTGACAACCCAACCTACTCGGACTCGGATGACAACCAAATGTTAATAGAAATAAAAAAAAAGAAAGTTAAAAAAGAGGTTGGCAATAAACAAAAGAGTTTTTATGGTAATGATAAAGTGGTAATAGAAATTAAGAAAAAGAAATGTAAAAAGGAGATTGGTAAACAAAAGAGGTTTTATACAGAGGTCGAATTAAATGATGCAGAGATTCTTGAGGAGAGAAAATATGTGGAAAAGAGTGATGATTATGTTAACGCTATGTTTAGATGTGATAAATGTTTGACCACTTTTCCTAATGAAGACGATTTGACTGAACATAAGCATAAGAAACATGAATTGGTAAGTTATATCTAAGTACTTCCCGTAGGAATATAGGGATAGAATTATGCTAAAAACCTTCCCACTGAATCACTCTATCTATTAAAATAAACCGAACAAAATCCGTTGCGTAGATTTTAAAAATACGTGTCCAAAAATATAGTATTTTCTCTTTTTTGATACAAACAAATAATTAAGACAGTTTATTACAGTTTTCTATGCACCATATCGGTGCATAGAAAACTGGTGTTTCGTCACAGCTATGTAAATTTTTAACCAAGAATCATCGTCACAAGCCCCCACTCCTGAACTTTAATGCGTTACAACTAAGTCAGTTTTATTAATTTGATTAAACTAAAAAATACGTGTCTAATATTTTTTCGACATCTATCTGACGGACTAATTAAAATTTCATTTTGTTTACCCAGTCGACATCCCTATTAGAGATTAGTGAATGTGTTATGTCATTGTATCCGCAGCACTCCAAACACAAATGCTGGATATGCGAGTGCACGTTCAGCTCTGAGATGTCGTACAGCTACCACCGCAGTCGACATCGGCGCCGGTACCAATGTACTGCGTGCAACAACAACAGTGGTACCAAGAGAGCCGCGGTTAAACATTATGAGATGGTTCATTGTCATAGGTAAGTTACAATACACTCTTGGGGGCGTCCATTAATTACGTGAGGCTTTTTGTCAATTTTTCGACCCCCTCTCCCCCCTTGGTGAGATATCGTAAGATTTTCTTCAACTCCCTCCCCCCTCCCCTAATCTCACGTGAGATTCTTGAAAACTTCTATTTGAACTGTAAACGTGTTGGATTATTAAGAAAAACAATCACGCGCTACTTCATTGCTCCGCGATGTTCGGATGAATACGACAAACACTATTTTCTCAGATTTGACCATGTTTTATTCTAGAAATAATTTTTCACGCAATTTTACATCCCCCCTAGAACACCTCACGTAATTAATGGACGCCCCCCTTGTACTTTTGCTTGTTAGTGCCGTGTGCAACCACAGATTGGAGAGTGACGCTACTGTGTTTTAATATACTTAGGGCCTATTTCACGGCCTTCAAGTACAGTTACTCACCAAGTAAAGTTAGTTCTGTCTCTTTCTTACTTTATATCAAGAGACAAAGACAAAACATGTGAGTAATTACTCGGAACGTTACTTGAAGATGATGAAATAGGCCTTAAATGTAATACCAAATGTTAAACACCGCGTATCGCGTTCACTCTAAACGGCAGTTCAGAGCGGCGACACACATAATTATTGAAAGAATTTGAATACATTGCGTTGTGAATTGACCATAAAGGGTAGCTCTTATTTTATTGTACAGTCAGCGTCATATAAAAGGTACCGTCCCTCTTGGTCATACGAAAGTGAGCATTACCAAGGCACAGTATAATAATGAGTACTAGCGTATAGGTAGCGGCACGTAAGTTTAGCGCTGAGCGTAATGTAGAGGGGATAGCTGCGCATGTGTACAGTAGCGAACAAAATACAATTACTTATAACTCAATTACAATTACTATAACTACTTCAATAAATATTTTTTAACAACATATTTTATTTAAATAAATAGTAAGTTTATCATGCACGGTCTAAGTTAAGTTAATTAAATTATTGACCATCTAGTAAAAATACACAAATAAAAAAAAATCAAACAAATTTAAACTTAAAAAAAAACAATATTCATGAACGGCAATATTAATATACTTTAGAACGCGACTGTTCATTCAGATGTCCGCGGAGTGTGCTATCGTGGCGGGGGACGGAGTACGGCAGACTAGCCAACCGGCGCTACGCACACACTCCCCTCGTCCCTCTAACCCCCCTGTGATACCTTATTTTTGACTTCTGCCCAATAACGGTCAGCGCTAGTAGCCGGGAGTAGGCAGGGAGTGATCATACTGTATAAGTAGCGGCAACTTATACAGTATGATCACTCCCTGCCCTGCCTCCCGCTGAAAGTGCCCCTCACCCCTCGCGGCGTCACTTGTAGTACACAGTTGTAGGCTGCCGCAAACAGAATATAATCAATCATAACGATTTTTTTACGAAATGAACTGACTGACAGATAAACTGACAAACGGTTGTTTAAGCTCGCTGCTCAGCAACCCTAGCGTGTTCTTATCTCACTCACACAAGCTTGCACGCGTTTACCTACACGAGCTGAGACTGTGTGCGTTTGTTTCATACATTTTAGCGCTAGTGTCCGAGGTGACACCAAGGGGAGTACCTTTTATCCAACGCTGACTGTACATGTCATGCGATCAATTTGTTCAAAATATTTATTAATTATGTTTATTTCAGTGAAACATACGAATTAGAGAAGTTACAATACGATAATAAATACAAAACTAACGAACAAGTTGAAATAAATGGGTGAGTAAATAAAATGTTTATCTCGTTCTGTGTGTGTGTGAATGAGTGTGTGCGTAGTTTCTGATACCCTAGATACAAGTTACGAACTTAGGGGTCAGTTACTGTAATGGGGTGATGGAGTGAATGATTATGTTTTGTTATGAGTGTTTTTCTTGATTTAGGGGATGAAAAAGGGGTTTAAATACATCCAAACTTCGGTTAAAAAAGGATGTCAAATAAATAATACTTTACTCCTTATTCACTTTTAATTGATTTTTGAATTTGGAGAGGCAGACATTTTTCCTACGGTGGCATCTTACAAGACCATTCAGCTTTTAGAATATCACGAAATTGAAAAGTTGTGATGGTAGGTATTTGATTTTTACACGAAAATCCACGACAAGTCCGTTAAATTTGTTTTATTTCAATGTCATGAAAATGTTTAAGTTTGAATACATATCAAATGCGAAATGCGAAACTTTAGTTTTTAACCCCCGACGCAAAAAGAGGGGTGTTATAAGTTTGACGTGTCTGTGTCTGTGTGTGTGTGTGTGTGTGTGTGTGTGTGTGTATCTGTCTGTCTGTGGCATCATAGCTCCCAAACAGATGAACCGATTTCAATTTAGTTTTTTTTCTATTAAAGGGGACTTACGTGCGAGTGTTCTTAGACATGTTTGATGAAAATCGGTTGACCCGTTTAAAAGTTATGGGGGTTTGAAAGTAATTGTGTTGGGGGTTTTTAAATGTTTAATTTAATTATGTTGTAATAATATCTTCGTATTTTAGGTCAAAATCAGAAGAAAATTATCCATGTGAAGTGTGTGATAAGAGGTTCAGATGGAAAACGTCTCTACGAAAACATATGGAAACGCACAAGATAGAAGCTGGACAAAAGAGAAAACCTTACTGTGAACCGTGCAGGTATTATCATTACTAATATAACACATTTATAGTCATACTAGCTGCACCCCGCGGTTTCACACGCGTAGTTCCCGTTCCCGTTCCCGTGGGAATTTCGGGATGAAAAATAGATGTTGGCCGATTCTCAGACCTACTGAATATGCTCCCAAAATTTCAAGAGAATCGGTCAAGCCGTTTCGGAGGAGTATGGCAACGAAAACTGTGACACGAGAATTTTATATATTAGATTCCCTCCATCATCTCATTACAGTAACTGACCCCTAACTAAGTCCGTAACTTGTATCTAGGGTATCAGAAACTACGCACACACTCACACACACACAGACCGAGATAAACATTTGTGGTTCAAATATTCACTCCGTACGGGAATCGAACCCGCAACCTTACGGATGGCAGTCCGGCATAGTGACCACTCTGCCATCGAGGTCGTCATCGAATCACACCATAGACATACCAACATACACGTAAAACTTTTAATATCCCTCTCTTTTTGCGTCGGGGGTTAAAAAAATCAATCATCATTACTTCATCCCCTTTCTTCTCGCTAGACTACGCATAAAAAGGGGTGTATATTAATAATATAATATTTATGAGTAAATAAAAATAAACAATTTATTACATAAAATTATTAACTCATTATTAGACAAAGTAAAGGGGGTTCTTTTTTAACCCCCGACGCAAAAAGAGGGGTGTTATAAGTTTGACGTGTCTGTGTGTGTGTATATGTTTGTGTGAGTATCTGTCTGTCTGTGGCATCATAGCTCCCGAACGGATGAACCGATTTCAATTTAGTTTTTTTTGTATTAAAGGGGACTTACATGCAAGTGTTCTTAGACATGTTTGATGAAAATCGGTTGACCCGTTTAAAAGTTATGGGGGATTGAAAGTAATTGTGTTGGGGGTTTTTTAAATTTTTAATTAAATGTTATTGTGATATGTGCATCAATTTTTGAACCATCTTATTTTTAAATTTGCGTGTGCCTTAACAGGGTCCATAAAAACATATTCTTAATTGGTATGTATTTGTGGATTGCAATAAAATATTGAGTACTAGCTGTGCCCCGCGGTTTTACCCGCGTGGAACCTTCTCCCATGGGAATTTCGGGATAAAAAGTATCCTATGTGTTATTCCTAGGTATGAGGAACATCTGTACCAAATTTCATTAAAATCCATTCAGTAGTTTTTGCGTGAAAGAGGAACAAACATCCACACATCTAAACATCGACACTCACAAACATTCGGCTTTATAATATTAGTAGTATTAATAAGTATTAACACTTTAAGAGATGAATTTCTTTATAAAATTTTATTTTTTTAGATTATCCTTCACAACGACGTCGAATTTACAGAAACATGTGAAGACTAGTTCCAAACACCAGATACAGCTTAAATTAAGGTAAGTATTTGTTGAGGAATGTTTCAAATTGAAACAATTTTGTATTGATTTGAAAGTGCATTGTAATTTATTTTATTTAAAAAATGATATAAAAAATAATTCCAGACCGAGTTTCTTGCAGATTCTTCTCGGCTGATGTGTTTCCGAATCTGTGGTAAATTAAAAAATTATATTCAAAATATTGAAGGTAGTAAACTTTTTACATTACTTTGTACAGACGTCTTCCATCTTAGTCTTCTGTGATCACGGGTTCTGTAAAGAATCCGAAACGTCAGAAAATGTTAAACAAAACACAACCACGACAAAAATCCGTTTAAGTGTTTTATTTCAATGTGTAGTGTTCGTGTAAATCAAAGATATCAATAAGTAATTGTTATTTACAGCCGCACTCAGAGACGTTTAACGAATACTTAAACTAAGGAGCTACAATATTTCTGTACCGGCGACCAAAATTGGAAGCTCCTATTGTCATTGTGACTCTAATGTCATTTGGATACATCACTACATAGTATAAAACAAAGTCGCTTTCTCTGTCCCTATGTATGCTTAGATCTTTAAAACTACGCAACGGATTTTGATGCGGTTTGTTTTAATAGATAGAGTGATTCAGTGGGAAGGTTTTTAGCATAATTTTATCCCCATATTCCTACGGGAACGGGAACTACGCGGGTGAAACCGCGGGGCGCCGCTAGTTTTCAATAAACTGACAACCAAAAGATGCGATTACCACAGACAAGATTGTGGCACATTAGTTTAAGTATTCGTTAAACGTCTCTGAGTGCGGCTATAATACAGTTAATATGAAAATAATAATTCTGTCCTTTCGGGAGTGAAAGGGGTTAAAGTTTAAAAGCACCATAATTTAACCGTAAATAATATATTTTTCATCCCACTAGCTCGGAAAGTATGTTTTTAATCCCCGATATCTGGGGGTAAAGGGAGGGGGCGCTGTGACAGGCCGTGCAGGACCCAAGGCATTTTCGATAACTGGGAGTAAAAGTCGTTTTTGCGCTCTAGAGGTTAAAGTAAATTTGAATTTAGAACATCGTGTGCACTAAAATGTGATGATGTTTTGAATTCACAAACTATCATATATTTTTTTTTATTTAAAATTCAAACTCGGAACCTTCTTGGTGTACAAGACTCATTTTTAATTTGCTTTGCGCGTGATATTTTCTTTTCACTTAATATTGTGATTGTTTTATGTTTTCATTTAGTAATTTCCTCGCTGAGGGGGGATGAAAAATAATGTGTTGCACTCGAGTGCAAACAATTTTTAACCTTGTGCTCCTTCTCCTCCCTCGCTAACGCTCAGGATTCTTATTTTGAATCCCTCGCTGCGCTCGTGATTCAATTTTAGAATCCTTCGCTGGCTCGGTCCTCAACTGGAGCCCCGGTTAAAAGGCAACTTTGCACTCTTGTATAACAAATAACTATTTTTCCTTATGTCCTCAATAAAATAAATAATGTACTAAAACAAATATGATTTCTCTGAACAGATTTTTTCAATAGTAAGTATTTAGTTTTATTTTAGCACAAAATATTTTTTCTTTTCTTTTATAGAAAACTCCTGGACTCGAACCCCGATCCTCTGAACACACAAGCCCTGTCCCAACAAGTGTCCAACATCAAAGTGAGCGTCAACTCGTCCCGGGAACTGTATTCGTGTCCCCAATGCGAGAGGCGGTTCCAATGGCGCGGGAACATGTTGAGGCATCTACACACGCACACTTCAAGGTGAGTTCGACTCCGAGGTCAAGTTCTACTCTGAGTGCAAGTTTAAGTTTGAAGTCAAGTTCCGACTCTGAGTGCAAGTTCTACTTTGAGGTCAAGTTCGATACCGAGGTCAAGTTCTACTCTGAGGTCAAGTTCGACTCTGAGGTCAAGTTCTACTCTAAGGTCAAGTTCGACTCTGAGGTCAAGTTCGACACTGAGGTCAAGTTTGACTCCGAGGTCAAGTTCGACACTGAGGTCAAGTTTGACTCCGAGGTCAAGTTCGACTCCGAGGTCTAGATCCACTCTGAGGTCAAGCTCGACACAGGTCAAGTTCGTCTCTGAGGTCAAGTTCTACTCTGAGGTCAAGTTCTACTCTGAGGTCAAGTTCGATTCTGAGGTCAAGTTCGATTCTGAGGTCAAGTTCGACGCTGAGGTCAAGTACGATACCGAGGTCAAGTTCGACTCCGAGGTCAAGTTCGACTCTGAGGTCAAGTTCGACACCGAGGTCAAGTTCAAGTGACAGCCATTGACAGTCAGTGACATCCAGTGACTGCATGACCACAATTCATATAACGCGGTCTAAAGGCAGTGTTTCAAAAGCTTCACAAAGCTACGCTTATAGCTATCTAATATTACTATAAACTGAAATTTTCTTATATTTTCAGGGCAAACGGCGAATTGGTCTGCAAGCCGTGCAATAGAAAATTCTCGTCCATAGCTACTTATAAGCAACACATGCAGATCAGTAAAAAACACGCCACTGAAAACGATTTTAAGTAAGTTTACTATTCTATATGTTTGAAGAGAGGTCCCTGTATGTTGTATTGTTTTTATACAAGCTCAATCGCTATTCGTAGCATTACCCCCTATTCGTACCATTGGTTATTCGTAACATCCCCTATTCGTAGCATTCACTATTCGTAGCGTCCCCTATTCGTAGCATCCAATATTCGTGGCATCTACTGTTCGTAGTAACCGCTATTCGTGGCAACCACTATTCGTAGCATCTACTGTTCGTAGCATCTACTATTCGTTGTATACGCTGTTCTTAGCATCCACTAATTGTAGCATCCACTATTCGTAACACCCGCTATTTGTAGCAAAACCATTATTCGTAGCATACGCTATACGTAGCATCCGCTATTTACAAATAGCGGATGCTACAGCAACCACTGTTCGTAGCTATTCGTAGCAACTACTATTCGTAGCTGCCACTATTCGTAGTATCAGATGCTACGAACATCGGACCATGCTACGAATAGTGGACGATGCTACAATTAGTAAATTCTACGAATAGCGGATGCTACTAATAGCTGATGTATGTAGCATCTGATACTGCGTATAGCGTATGCTACGAACAGCGGATTGATATTTGATATATTGTTAACAGGTACATGTGCAGCGATTGTGGCAAAAGATTCGCTAATAAAACGAAGTTGAAAGACCACGTCGATTGGGAACATTTAAAGAATTATGTGCACACGTGCAACGACTGTCAGAAGGTAAGAACAGACCAGTTAACATAACATAACACAATCATTCCCTCCATCATCTCATTACAATAACTGACCCCTAAGTTCGTAACTTGTATCTAGGGTATCAGAAACTACGCACACACTCATTCACACACACACACTCAGACTGAGATAAACATTTGTGGTTCACACAAATATTCACCCCGCACGGGAATCGTTCAACCTTACGGATAGCAGTCCGGCATGGTGACCACTCTGCCATCGAGGTCTTAGGGGATTGTCTAGTTACTAAACATCTATAGATATACTTATCCATAGCTTATAATACTAGTTTTGCTTAGTTTGGTACAAGATGGCGATGAGTGAAGTGTTTCCTGATATTTAATAGTTATTTATGGTACAAGCACCTCGCTTGTACCATAAATAAAAGTTGGCGATTATTTCCGAGGCGCTATTGAGGCCCGAGCCGTGAGGCGAGGGTCTGAAGATAGCCGAGGATAGTAATCATCAATACACGCGTGTACCATACAACGTTTATCAACACATTTGCGAAGAAATTATCATTTTTCGCTAATAAATAAACAGGTTTTCTATTCGCGCGCATCCAACACAACAATGATGATTGGTCAAAGACTAAAAGAATATACCTACTTATTAAAAAAAAACGAATGAATGAATGAATGGAATCGACCATAAACCTACCAAAAGTAAGGAAACATAGATGAAGTTTGTTTTTAAAATGTATGGACACAATTTTTTTGGTATCGAAACTTTTTTAAAATGAAAGCAATTTAAAAAAACAATCTATAACTCACTAGTGAATAAAACGTGTCATTATTCAACTGTTTTTGCACAAATAAGAGCCCCTTTATGAGCAAGTGTGTTGAAAAATATATTGTATCAAAACCTAATACTTTCTTAATATATTAATAACTAACTGTGCCTCGTGGTATTGCAACGATAATGGTATTGCTACGAATAGCGATAAGTGCTATCTGCATACTTCCTGATCCAGTGGAAATTTCGGGATAAAACATTGTCCTTCTCCGGACCATAAGCTACCCCTGTACCAAATTTCAAGTCTATCCAGCTGTTCATGCGTGATACCGTGACCAAGGGAAATAGGGATTAATTTTTACAAGCTTTTATTTAGTGTCACCTGACCCGTTGTCTGTAATCAAACCATGCAAGCCATTTTTCGACAACTTCTGGCTATCCGATTGAGCTGAAAAGAGATTGCCCATGGACGTACTCCTCCAAAATGTGTTGTGCCTCAAAAAATTAAACATCATAAAATATCTAAATTAAAAATATATTTTTTAAATTAGACATAATCATTTTTTACAATGGGGATTTATTTTTGAAAAATAATTAGTAATTTCGTGTTTCCGGCGATATAGTACGCCATTTGTTCTATGCCTGTCAATACTAGGGATGTCTATTTTCTTACGCCTACGTAAAATATAATAAATATAAATCGATTATTATAAATCGAATGTATCGGATAATTTTTTGATTACGGGTTCAACCCTATTTCACATTTATTGCCCGCCTGTCATAACACAATATCAAATGACGGCCAGTATGTTTTTTCCAAAGAGGTTGTAGGTTTTGAGTATGTATGTTAATGCGTAATGAGTTTAGATTCTGAAGTACCATAAGAAGATGCTCAAAATCTCAGTAATTTCTTGGTTTTATGGACCACCAGACAGATTAAATGCTACATTAATGTACGTCAAATGCAGAGCCCATCCAGTTCCTTTCTAGCTTATTTGTATTGATTTTGTGTTCAAACATAACCTCGAAATAGTAATTACATTTTTGTAAATATCTCGGAAACCCCATTGTAGACTGTTATGATTTTTAAAAATTAGTATTTAGACATGTTTCCGATTATTTTAAAGTTGATTCCATGTCGGCACAACAATGTTAAATTCAGTACATTTGTCCATAGCCCCGTGGGCATTGTCTTTTGGCATACTTATGTAAGTCCCATGACAATGCAATAAAAGTTAAAAAAGCTTGTTTTTAAAAAGGTTTTTTTTTTATTTATTCTTTATTGTTATGTCTTTTCCATTCAAGGGACTATTAAGGAGTCCCGGTCTTTTGGAAGGCTAGTATGGGGCCAAAGCAAACACACGGAAGCCCTTTGACATATTTAATCTTGTGTAAAGGATGCACAATCCGGCGACTATCCCTGTATAACACTATAAAATGCATGCTGGGACTATTGCAAATTTATGGAAAACTACGACTGGGTTATGGGAAAGGGATGTTTAATGGACTGGATATTGGGGAACTATGGGGACTATGACACCCGCCGATACAATGCTATAAACATGTACGAAGTGGCGGATGGAGACTTGCCAGCTCTATAACTGGGCCCCCCAAACAAGTCGCTCGAGTCGCAACAAGGGGGCAACATGAAACGAGCGGCTTTGGGAGTGGAGCAGACGCCCTGGGTTTTAAACCGCGATCCACTGAGCCCGAGGGTCCAATTCCTTATTATCATTTGTTCCAGATATTCAAAAGCCACACCTCCCTATATTTACATAGACAAGTCGTCCACAAGAAGACCAACGCCGAACATTTGTGCGACCACTGCGGCAAGTCGTTCCCGGTATGTATTTTCTTATTTAAAACTGACTGTCTGACTGATGAGTGACTGAGTGACTGACTGATAGACTATGATTGTCTGACTGACTGACGACTGAATTACTAAAGAATGACTTATTGACTGACGACTGAATGACTGACGACTGAATGACTGACGACTGACTGATTGTCTGACTGACTGACTGATTGACTGACTGGCTGCCTCACGACTAACTGAATGACTGACGACTGACTGATTGTCTGACTGACTGACTGATTGACTGACTGGCTGCCTCACGACTAACTGAATGACTGACGACTGACTGATTGTCTGACTGACTGACTGATTGACTGACTGGCTGCCTCACGACTAACTGAATGACTGACGACTGACTGATTGTCTGACTGACTGGCTGCCTCACGACTAACTGAATGACTGACGACTAACTGAATGACTGACGACTGACTGACGACTAACTGAATGACTGACGACTGAATTACTGATGACTGACTGTTTGACTGACTGCCTGACGACTAAATGAATGACGAACGACTGACTGACTGACAGCCTCACGAATAACTGAATGACTGACGACTGACTGACTGACTGCCTCACGACTAACTGAATGACTGACGACTGACTGACTGACTACCTCACGACTAACTGAATGACTGACGACTAACTGTCTGACTGATTGACTAATTGACGACTAACTGACGATTGACTAACGATTGAGACTGACTGACTGGTCGGTTGCTCCATTGACGGTTTATCCTATGGTGCGACGGTTCGTTGACGTACAATCAGCGTCATATAAAAGATACCGTCCCTCAGTTGTCATACCAAAGTTAGTATTACCAAGGGGTACTATCTGACACTGACATAACCAACGGACCCCCTATCTAATCATTTAATTAATATAACGGCCTATTTCACGACCTTCAAGTAAATATCCGAGTACTCACAAGCTTTGTCTTTGTCACTTGATATAAAGAAAGAGACAAAACTAACTTTACTTGGTGAGTAACTTTACTTAAACGTAAAATAGGCCCTAAGTATTTTTCTTTTCAGTTCCATTTAAATTATAACATAACATAATCATTCCCTCCATCATCTCATTACAGTAACTGACCCCTAACTAAGTTCGTAACTTGTATCTAGGGCATCAGAAACTACGCACACACTCATTCACACACACACACACAATTAATCTATTTCTGTCCCCTCATTCCCTCCATCACCTTATTACAGTAACTGACCCCTAAGTTCGTTACTTGTATCTAGGGTATCAGAAACTACGCACACACTCATTCACACACACACACACAATTAATCTATTTCTGTCCCCTCATTCCCTTCATCACCTCATTACAGTAACTGACCCCTAACTAAGTTCGTTACTTGTATCTAGGGTATCAGAAACTACGCACACACTCATTCACACACACACACACAATTAATCTATTTCTGTCCCCTCATTCCCTCCATCATCTCATTACAGTAACTGACCCCTAACTAAGTTCGTAACTTGTATCTAGGGTATCAGAAACTACGCACACACTCATTCACACCCACAATTAACGTATTTCTGTCTCCTAGAACCGCAGTAAGCTGTACGTCCACATGAGCGGTGTTCACGCGGGCTCGCGGCTCGTTTGTGGCGCGTGTCCCGCGCGGTTTAGCTGGGCGTCGTGTCTGTCTCGTCACGTGCGGAGACGACACCGGGACGGACACGGGATGGACACGGGAGGTGACGTGAACCCGGTAGCATTGTGATTGTGAAACATGACGGTGTTTTATAGTAGTCAGCGTCTTTTTTTAATTTTTATTTAATACTATTAGCTCCGCGCGGTTTAACCCGCGTAGTTCCCGTTCCCGTGGGATTACGGGGATAAAATATAGCCTATGTCACGCACTGATAAATTAGCTTTCCATTAGTGAAAGAGTTTATGAAATCGGTCGGGTTTCGGAGCCTATTCATTACAAACAAACAAATCTTTCCTCTTTATAATATTAGTATAGATAAAGCTGACAAAGCAGGTTACAATTGTTATTTAAATAAAAAAAGAACAAACATTTTGATCTAAATTCAAACCATGTGAACAGACATGGCTAAATTAATATTGCAAGATTTAAACCCATTATTTTTTCGAAATCTATCTGACGGACTAATTATTAATTTTTAGTCCATATCCCTATTTTCTATTAAATCCAATTTTCAGCTCACCGATACTGTTCTTACTAAGCGTGAAGTCATTATTATTTTGTCTATGTATTCATTTTATTGTGTAACATTCAAGTTTTTTTTTATTTACCTTTTTTTCTATTTATACTTTAGTAACTTTTGTAAATTTCTAACTAAATTGTATTCTATTTGCGTGTGCCCTAACAGGGTCCACAATAACTTGTACCTTGTATCTTGTAATTGTGGTGAGCAATAAAAATTGAGTATTGAAGTGCTATGTAAATCAGTATTATTTTAATGCGTTATCTGGGATACGTACCCAGGACTGTGTCGGATGATGGCGAATATTTCTTAATTATTAAGATAAAATATTTATACGTTTTATATTAAGAATTAAATCGATCGAATATATTCGAAAGTTTTGAACAGCATCAATGAATTTTTTTTGTGCAAATGCATTTTTTTTTTACCCCTCGTTTATACTATGCTGCAGTGAGCAGGAAAGTGACGAGGAAAGTGGGCAGTGGCATAGTGTAAAGGGGTCACTCGTGCTGCTACTCGTCATGCCGCTGCTCCTGCCCGACGCTCCCGCGAGTGTCGGTTTTTCGTGCGGAAGTCAAAGGAGGGAGAGCGAGAGAGAACATATACGCTATTTCACTCAGTCCTCACGTACCAAGTGACATACAAGTGACGGCACCGGCATGTCGAGTAGCAGCACGAGTGACCCCTTTACACTATGCCACTGCCCACTTTCCTCGCCACTTTCCTGCTCATTGCAGCATAGTGTAGATAGCGTACTGCCGCGGAAGTATTTTGGGAAATATTTCCGGCAGCGCGAGTAGCAGGAGCAGGAGCATAGTCTAAACGAGGGGTTAGAAAAATACTTTGCTTTTTAACATTGTATTGCCACAGACCAGTAGTGTCAATATTTTTTTATTGTGTACCACATATATACCAGTTATGCTAGCATGACTTCGAAAACGCGATAGATAAAGCAATTTATCAACATCCAACTGTCAAAATATGATGAAAATATCCGCCATATTTAATTTTACCACGTAATAAATTTTATGACATTTGGTCATGCTCGCGAAATCGATATAGTTATTTATCGACGTCCAACTGTCAAAATATAATAACTATAGCCGCCATATTGAATTTTATCAAATCGTACCACGCCATATTCATTTGGTCATGCTCGCGAAATCGATATTATTTCGTGGTGTCTATATATATTATCACGCACAGTCATGCTAGGCAGGCAGTAGAATTTTAAAGGATATATTTATTTTTAAAATGAATATATCCCTTACACTACTGGTAATGCCAAGTAATGGCACGAACAGAATTATTAATTACAAATTGTTATCTTGTCAAGATAAAGTCTTAAATTAATTGTTTTTCTTAATTTCAATGGAATAAATGAATAATTAAGACGAACCTATTTATTATACATAATATGATATGCAAAATAAATATAATTGAATACAACAACTGCCTTTTATTTAAATTCTTATTTTATCTGTTGTATCCCAATTGTTTTAGAGTACTTTAAATTAATTGAAAAATACATAATAGTCTATTAATTAAGGCCATTATACAGGGTGTATATTTTTATCATTATATTTTATCAAGTGTGCGTGGTAGACGATATCCGAAACAATAAGGAATATCGAAAAATGCTGAAAGGAGTCTCGAGGCAGATTTTGATAAAAATTAAAACTGCATCATTACATTTTTGATAAATCAATACTCCTAGCCAGGAATCGAACCAGTTGACCATACCAAAAATTGTCCCACCCTGTATTATCACGCCATCTGATAGTGTTGTTAATAAGGATCAAATTCTGTGAAGTAATCACTTATGGCAAACTAAGGGAAGATGCTCATCATGAACAAAATAGTGTTTTGTTAAATAACCTCCATCATCTCATTACAGTAACTGACCCCTAACTAAGTTCGTAACTTGTATCTAGGGTATCAGAAACTACGGACACACTTAAGGCTCAAACCCACCGAAGTACACGCACACGCTAACGCTACGCACGTGTGCTCAGCTTCGTTTTCTATGAAAATGTATGAGGTAAAACCCACCGAAGTACACGCATACGCTACGCACGAAAATGACGTCATTAATCATTCGTGGCTGACTCGGCTATAGCTCCACGTAGCTGAGCTGCGTGGCCGTAGCGTGCGTGGCGGTTGGCTCGCGGCTTTATTCACACACACACAAATCAAGATAAACATAACATAACATAATCATCCACTACATCATCTCATTATAGTAACTGACCCCTAACTAAGCTCTAAGCTTGTATCTAGGGTATCAGAAACTACGCACACACTCATTTACACACACACCCAGACCGAGACAAACATTTGTGGTTCACACAAATATTCACCCCGCACGGGAATCGAACCCGCAACCTTACGGATGGCAGTCCGGCATGGTGATCACTCTGCCATCGAGGTCGTCAATATGAACAAACATTAGTAAATATGAACTAAGTATTTTGTTTAAAATGTTTGCAACCTATAAACGTGCCTACCAAGTATAATACATTGTAGCACGGATAGAAAGATCAATGTACTGTTCTATTTATTGAACTTTATATCTTACGGTCAGTATTATCAGTTTGTTTATTATCATACGAGACTAATTATGTTTTATTATTAATTAATATGAAGAAGTAAAAAAATATCATCCACTAAGAAATAAAAACAAATTAATGCTGAGCAAAGCTAGTATATTTAAAACTAGCAGCGCCCCGCGGTTTCTCCCGCGTAGTTCCCGTTCCCGTGGGAATTTCGGGATAAAAAGTATCCTATGTTCTTTCCCGGACCATAAGCTACCCCTGTACCAAATTTCATGTCAATCGGTTCAGTAGTTTAGCCGTGAAAAGGTAACAGACAGACAGAGTTACTTTCGCATTTATAATATTAATATTAGGATTAGGATTAGGTCCGTCAATAACTATCTTTCTGTAAAATTTCATTTAAATCAGTTCAGTAGTTTTGGCGTGACACTGCGACAGACAGAGTTACTTTCGCAATATTAGTAAGGTTAGTCAGTGGTCCGACCGCGGGCGAGTGAGCGATGAACTATCAGCGAGTTTCTCGCCCAAGAAAAGGACAGTGAACATACATTCCGTGTGAATAAGAAATGAAATTTTACACAAAGATAGTCTCTGTTTAGAGCTTGCGAAATTAGTAATTACATTTGAAATATACACCCCTATTTTGAAAATACGGTTTTATTAAAATCAGAATATGTGTCTCGTCCGTGAAGTCACACACACGGGTGCAGCAGAATATCAGTGTTCTGCTCTCTGGGGCAGATGTATCACTGAGCTACATCCCTTTGCTTTGTTAAGGCACACTGCTCACGTTATTTATGCTTTTTATTCTCTTGTCTAAATTGTTAACTGCTTTTGTTTTGCTTTTTTACCATTTTAGTTTTAAGAATATTTTTGTATGTGTGTCTAATGAAGCAATAAATGATTTATCTATCTATCTATCTATCTAGCAGTAACTGAATCCATATATCCAATAAAAATATCAAAAATGATAGTCGATTACTTATCTTTAAAAAATACTAAATAAATGCCGTATTACCAGACGGCACACTAGCTATCAAGTATTCTGTAACGGCTCGGGTCGATGACCGCGCTCAGCTGTGTATCGCAGCGTTCGCCTGTTGTTCGGTGTAGGATACTCGTAGCAATAAAAATCGGCGGGATTTTGAAAAACTTTGACTTACCTATCATAACTTTTTAAATAATAGCAAAAGAAAAAAACTAACTTCATTATTATATTGTCACCCGTCGTTTACATTAGCTATGTGATATAGTATCTCGAATTCAAAATAGGGGTGTATATTCAACTCACACTTTGCCAAAAATTTCATGGACACAATATTTAAAATTTGATTATTAAAGGTATAAGTTGGTAGCCGACTGCAGACAGCAGCAAACCACACGTCGCCGCGCCACTACTGGTTTGTATGTATTTCTATGAAATTACTTTCGTAGTGGGCGACATGAAGCTAGCTTCGCGTCGCCGAGCAGCAGACGGCGAAGTGTCATGATTTAGGCGGCGACGTGTGGTCTGCTGCTGTCTGCAGTCGGCTACCAACTTATACCTTAACTTAGTTAGTTAGTTATAGTTAAACTAGCTGTGCCCCGCGGTTTTACCCGCGTGAAACCTTATCCCGTGGAAATTTTGGGATAAAAAGTATCCTATGTGTTATTCCTAGGTATGAGGAACATCTGTACCAAATTTCATTAAAATCCATTCAGTAGTTTTTGCGTGAAAGAGGAACAAACATCCATACATCCATACATACAAACTTTCGCATTTATAATATTAGTAGGATTATACATTATGTACTAAGTAGTATGTAATTGCTTTTACTATATATTTCCATTTTTATCGATCCAGTACCTATTACTAGTAGCGCCTCGTGGTTTTACTCACGCAATTCGTAATCTGAGTATAGGTAGTATAATATTATAAAGCGAAAGTTTGTTCGTTTGTTTGGACGCGAATTTTGTGATAAAAAGTATCCTGTAAGTATGTTATTCCTACTTATAATAAACATCACTACATAGTATAAAACAAAGTCGCTTTCTCTGTCCCTATGTATGCTTAGATCTTTAAAACTACGCAACGGATTTTGATGCAGTTTGTTTTAATAGATAGAGTAATTCAGTGGAAAGGCTTTTAGCATAATTTTATTCCCATATTCCTACGGTAACGGGAACTACGCGGGTGAAACAGCGAGGCGCCGCTAGTCTACTTATATAATACCAAATTCCATCTAAATCTATTTGGTAGAAGATTTTAAGTGTGTAGGAGTAAAAAACATATATCCAGCCTTTTCATGTCTATATTATTAATTTTTAACCCCCGACGCAAAAAGAGGGTTGTTATAAGTTTGACGTGTCTGTGTGTGTGTGTATCTGTCTGTCTGTGGCATCATAGCTCCCGAACGGATGAACCGATTTCAATTTAGTTTTTTTTTGTATTAAAGGGGACTAACGTGCGAGTGTTCTTAGACATGTTTGATGAAAATCGGTTGACCCGTTTAAAAGTTATGGGGGTTTGAAAGTAATTGTGTTGGGGGTTTTTTTTAATTTTTATTCTGGTTTACCCGAAATTAATCCATAAAATCAGTTCGCCACGCGCCTAAATTGACATCACACGCTTGCTTTACTAAACAGCAGAACCAGTGTTTCTCAAAGTTTAAGTTCAAAATGTCCGCCTGTGCTAGTTGTAACTTACTCTCGTCGGACGGCCCAACCTGTTCCATTTGTTAAAAATATTACGATTTTCAATGTTCTGGAGTAACGGAGTGCGGCTTTCGGAAACTCGGTGAGCGGAAGAACACTTGGCGATGTCCTACATGCAAGACCAGTCCATACCCATCACCGGCCCCGTCTTCTCCAAGGGCGACTTCTCCACTGCCGAATATGCAACTAGATCAAATGCAGAACCAGTTGAAGAAAATTGTTTCGCAACTAGCCCCCTTGTCATCTTTAGTTGAAGATGTTAAAGCTATTCGCGCAGAAGTCAACAGGTTGCGTGACTCGCTGGAAATGGCCCATGAGCTCATTGGACAATTCTCTAGCTCAGTAAAAGCCTTAGAAAACAGAGTTTCCAAGGTGGAGGAAGTGACTAACACACTAGCAACTCTTCAAACTGAGGTGGACCGGTTGAAACAAGAGTCAAACGAGAGGGATCAATGGGCAAGAGCTAATAATGCAGAGATACGAGGAATCCCTATGAAAAAGAACGAAAACTTATTTGAAATCGCGGATAAGATTAGTAAACTGGGAAAGTTCGAGATTAAAAAGGATGATATTAATTATATTGCACGAGTGCCAACGCAGTTGTCAAATTCTGACAAGCCGATAATTATCTCTTTTAATAACAGATACAAGAAAGAGGAATTTATTACGTCTGCTCGGAACAGTAGAAACCTAAAATTGGATCAGTTAGGATATGCTTCCAACAGTACATTCTACGTAAATGACCACCTAACGCAGCGTAACAAAAATTTGCTAAGCAGTGCAAAGACCCTGGCAAAAGAACGTAACTTTCAATACATCTGGGTTAAACACTGCAAAATTATGGTTAGAAAGTCGGATACATCCCCAATATTTTTTATACGCAACGAAAAGGATCTCGCAAGAATCTCATAATTTATTTATATATTGTTTGTTAATAATATATTTTACATACAAAATTATTTATGTTCACACGAAAAGTTTGAGAATCGTATGCAAAACCAATGTCTATTGTTCTAGGTGTCTTTGTGGTCATTTCGTTCGAATATCGCATGTAAAGCCGCGAACCCACCGCTGCGCTATGTCCACGGCTACGCCGCTCAGCTACGCGTAGCTCAGCTGCGTGTGTGTTGCCGTTTCCACCGAAGTACACGCGTGTATCACCACAGATCAGAGAGAAAGAAACAGATAGACAGCTTCGTAAGAACGTGCAAAATTGTTCTATTATATTATAAAAAAGTATTCTATGACAATCAGTCAAACCAATACAGGTTGTCATAGAGACCAGTAAACAAAAACGTAAAATTAATGAGTATATCTTGAAAAAAAAAAAAACAAATTATGTATTTACAAGAAAAACTATGACCCTGTTTGATACTACGTAACATTATTGTAAATCTGTATATTTAAATGATAAATATAAAAAATAGTAGTAATAGTGCATTCGATTCACGCCCTTGTAGAAAGCTGCCTCTCTGTTCCTAATTATTCTTTGTGCCATGGAGACAGACACGTACCTTCGTGGTCTATTTAATCACAATGACATTAAAGTTCATTTTAGGAAAGAGATTTTAATTGCCTTTTAAACCGACTTCCAAAAAATAGGAAGAGGTTCTTTATTCGACTTGTATATTTTTTTTTTTTTTTTATTTAATTTTATTCGGAACACAACTGTTTGTGCATATAAAATACAAATTAAGTATAAATATTTACTACATGCTTTCGCATATAGTTAGAAAAATTTACACTTGCTTAAATATACGTGTTACAATATGTTTCCTTCTTAATTAGATTAATGTTATTAATGTATTTTCCTTTCACGGGACTATAAAGGAGTCTCGGTCTTTTGGAAGGCTAGTATGGGGCCAAAGCCAACACACGGAAGCCCTTTGACATAAGTATTTAATCTTGTGTAAAGGATGCACAATCCGGGGACTATCCCTGTATAACACTATAAAATGTAACAAATGACACTTGCGAGACAAACTTCAACATGTCAAGAGAGTACTGAGGGACATCAAACTACCAGTACCGCAGTCCCGTCACAGATGTCGCATCAAGCCAGCGACGCGACGGTCGAGCGACAACCTGCTGTCTTACCATACCTAAAAGGAGTCACTAACAAAATTGGAAACATTCTGAGGCGAGCGTCCATCAAGACATACTTCAAACCGCCGAAGAAAATAAACCAATTTCTAAGACCTGTCAAGTGTTTATAAAATTATGCACACTCTGGACAAACCCAACCATTACCTAAGGTTTGATAATCCCCAAATCCTTGCCAAAGAATACAGACATCTAACCAGGATGATACGTGAGGCCTTATACTGAGCAAACGAAAATAGATCTTAAGGTGACGAACCATTTCTTACCATGACTGTACATATTCGTGTGTCAACACACGGGGGATATAGCTCAACATAGCGTAGCCCCCACCCATTTTCGTGCGTAGCGTGTGCGTGTACTTCGGTTGGTTTCAGCCTAACTCTCGTTCCGCGCATCCAATTACAACTTGTATATACCTATACAAGTTGCAAGGAGTATATATACTGATAACGTAATGACTATTTTCGCGTGTAAGTGTGTGCTTCAGGAGCTAATACTGTTTACATCATTGAGCTGGCGCAGGTATCAATTTCTATTATTTTGTTACTTACTGCCAGTTGATTTTACTCTCATTCTACAAATATTTAGTTATATTATCTTTCGGAATGATTATAATCTTTATATGTTAATAAACATTGCATGTATTTATTACGTTTCCAAACGCAATTACCTAGTCCGTCCAAACAACATATTATACTCGCGATTTATAAACTTAATCTTTATCCAATATTGTTTTATTTTTTATTTGATTACGAATGTTTATTTTTATATACTCTTACCAAATTCTATTCGTATAAATTTCGTTTCTAGATACATGAAACTAGTAAAACTATTTATTAAGTCATACTTACGGTTAATACACAACTTGAATGGTTGTTTAGGACAGGTATCGATTGTGTGTTGGAACATATTTATTATTGATCTGCAAGTTACTACTTGGTGTAATATTGTCTTGAAGTTTTATCATTTATTCATAAATTCTAAACACTTACTGTATCTATCCGTCGGATTTATTACACTCCTTAATTATGAATATTGCAAGAATTCACATTTAAGCTTTGATTATTGTGTTGTTATCATAACTACCCTACCTATTACCAGACTTTTTTATTGCCGTATTACGATTGGGATTGAATTTTGTTCACCTATAACTTATTATACGAGTGTTTTAAATAATAATTAGGGCGAGCGAAGCGAAGCGCTTCTAATTCAACAGTTTTTACAGTTTTGTGGTACATATTACGGAAAAACTAGAGCACCTACAGATTTGATATTTAACAGAGTTATTTCTATTCATGTCTAGATGTGCAGAAAATTGTTTTTATGTATTATTTATTTTTTTGTGTACGGCCAGGTGTATTCGTTTACCTCTCCTAGTTTTACACTTAGTAATGCAAATAAAGTTTATGATTTATGATTTATAACGGAGCAACATGGGTTCATCAGGAAGAAGTCTACTTTGACCAACTTATAGACATTTATGGAATTTACCACCCTAAACATGGATTCAGGGGGACAGGTAGATGTGATATCAACGGATTATAGTAAAGCTTTTGATAGGGTAGATCACCAACTATTGCTGGAGAAGCTTCAATATGCAGGAATCCATGGGAACCTATTCCGGTGGTTTTCTTCTTACATAAAAAATAGAATGCAAGCGGTAGTAGTCAACGGTTCTATCTCATCTTGGCGTGACGTCCCTTCAGGAGTCCCACAGGGGTCCTTGCTCGGACCTCTCATGTTCGTGATTTTTTTGAACGATGTTAAATCTTGCTTCTTACACTCGAACTTTTTGTTGTATGCCGACGACATGAAGGTGTTCAAAAGAATCGACAATTACAAAGACCAGCTTCTATTGCAAGAAGACCTGTCTAGGCTCGAGTCGTACTGTCTGTGGAACAGGCTCGACCTAAATGTGTCCAAGTGCTTCTCATTAACTTTCACGCGGAAAACAAATCACGTACCCTTCGTATATTTTCTCCAAGGAGTTCCCCTGGCTTCTGTGAGTGACATAGCAGACCTAGGAGTTGTTCAAGATTCTAAGTTACTGTTTGATAAACATATAGACCATATTATTAGCAAGGCGAATAAAGCATTGGGTTTCATAATTAGATCTTGTTCTCAATTCTCGAATATTAAGGTAATTAAAATATTGTACTGTTCTTTCGTGCGAAGTATCTTGGAGTACTGCTCTCAAGTTTGGAACCCGCGGTATGACGTCTACATTGACAGGATTGAAGCTATACAGCGCAGATTTCTTAGGTACGTTCAATTCAAATCAGCTAAATATGACTCGTGCTACGAAGATCGTTGTAAGAGACATCATATATTACCATTACAGGAAAGACGTCGTATTTCCGACATTGTACTCTTAAGTAAAATAGCGCAAAATTTTGTCGATGCACCGGACCTATTATCCAAATTAAATCTGAGAGTCCCTAATCGCACCTTGCGACAACCTATCTGTCTTACGATACCTAGTTGTTCCACTAACTATCGTCAAAACTCATTCCTAGTCAGAGCTGCTGCCCAGTTCAATGAGTTGTATGAATTTCCACTCATAGACTTGTTTTATTCGAAACCGGATAGTATTAGAAGAATTTAAACAAATCATTGGTTTTGCAAGCACTAAAATCTTTTTTAGATTTTCCTTATATCTCTTATTTGGGCGTTTCTCTGTAAACTGGGCAACTCATTGTCTCAGGCCAATTGTGCTTAAAACAATAAAAGATCATAAATATGTCGTATATAATTTCAAAATTCATACCGTAATCTACCCCTGCTCAATATTAAAAATTCATTAAAATTAATTTTATTATATTAAAATCGATGTCAAAGCCCTTAAAAAACAGTCCCCTGATAGGTCTCCAAAACATTTTAGTTCTTTCAGGCAAAATTTATTGCGAAAGTATCTATTGGAACTAATCTAATTTTTATATTTTTAAACCAATATTATTTGTTTGTTAATAAAACCCATTTATTTTACACAAAATATTATTTTATAATTTAAAAAAAGGCAGTGAAACTTTGTCTCGTTATTTAGTGAACAGTCCCCCTGTGCATTTTTAAAATTACGTATAAAATAGCCAAAATGATAAACAACCCTTTTTATGCTTATAACGAAACGCAATAAACATGAAGTTTTCGCGGGTGCCACCATTACGGGCTGGACGCAATTTTGTTTAGTAGTATGCGAGCGTGATTCCGTGGATGCCGCGTTGAAACCTGACAGTGAACAGTCCCCTGGTAGGGATTATTTTGTTTCCATTTATGTATTTTAATGATTCCTTGAAATATTTAAATTGTTACAATAGATACATCTCTCCTATGTACAGCTAAATAGCATGGATGAATAACATTTTGTATAACTCATCAATTAAATCAAAATAAACAGTCCCCTGGCAACAGTCCCCTGTATTTCCGCATCACAGGGGACTGTTTCCGCATCCAGGGGACTGTTTATTTTATTGTTTTAGGCTTATTTTGTGAATGACATTTGATAAAAAAGCCACTAAAACTTAAGATATTAAGATATTCTTCAAAAAAAGGGAAGCAGACTTAAAAAGCTTTGAGAAAATTAAAAAAGACCCTCAGAAAAGGGAATAACTTAGAGAAAAAGAGTGCCTCAAGTACCTTAGGAAGAAAGAAGAGGGAACAAGAAAACTTGTTGAGAATATGACTCCACGAGATCATAGGGTTGCCAAGAAGAAGTGGATCTCGCGTGTGCAGGTGTAGGGACACGCACGGCAAATCAGGAGATACACCATTGTCTGAGGAGAAATGCCACATCGATATCTAAATAGACATCATCTCCGAGCTGAAATCCCACCTATGCTGGTCTCCATGCTTTTGCTCACTTGTGTCTGACGTCTATTTAATGATTTCAAGATAACCAAGGTAGATCATGTCCAGGGAAAGACACTCTAATGGTTCAATGTACGGATCCATGTGGTATTTCTTCTACCAAAGCTTTAAGCCGTGTGCCCTTTAGCATTCCCGTCCAAAGGAGAAACTTCCTTGAGGAAGTTACGGTGACTCTTTAGCCTCTGGGTCACCACGTGGTGCTGTAAGGGGCATGGGTCATTCGCTTTTTTCAGAAGCTTCAGAGAGCCAGCCATATCTCTACGGACGACCGTGGGAGCAACACCAACCAGTGCATACAGTAAACCAATGGGAGTTGATTTTAGACAGCCTGTGATGGTGCGAAATGTGTCGTTTAGTGTTGTTCTCACTATCTGGGTTTGTGCTATACGGATCCACACTGGGCTGGCATATTCGCCAGCTGAAAAAGGCTAAACCGGTCGTCCGCAAAGTTTGCCGTGAGGCTCCCCATTTGGAGGATTGTGAGGCAGCGCAGAAAATGATTTCGAGGGCCACTTTTAGCTTGGTGTTACTGTTAATGTAGTTCCTTGAACGTCAGAGACTTATCCAATGCAATGAGAAGTGCAATCGGAACATTCACCCATTGAATGTTAAGAGTCTGCCGAGCCTTCCGATTGTGTAGATAGAAAGTGAAAAACTGGGTCTGGAGTGAGTCTTTGATGGATTTGGTTGTAGGGATTTTGCTCACTATAAGCAAAATTCCAACTAAGGGTCTTCAGCACTCTTCTTAAATTCCTTTCGATCTCTCAAAGGAAAGCGCTTGAGATGTCAAGGCTTGGAGGAAATTGTCATCGGCATGGATGTAATGTTTGGTAGTCGCTGCGCAAGGCTGGTCTGGTTTTATGTAAATGTTCAATAACATGGGGTTTGCACACTACCCTGGGAAAGGCGAAGTCAACCACGACTCAAAATATGAAGAAATTAAAAGACTGCAGAAGAAAGTATTGAAGTACAAAAAACGTTTATCGCGACTAAAAAGTACCATAAATCCAAAGCCTTAAGATACGATATGAAGTAATGTTATATAAAATAATTGATTTTTATATATTTTTATTGTTAAGTTACTTAATTCCTTTGGTTTTATGTTTAAAAATGATAAAAAAACATTTAATTTTAGTTCAAAAATCGTATTTTTTATTTAAATTCACAGTCCCCTGGATTTGGTAACAGTCCCCTGTGGGCATGTTTTCAGAAAATGCTTAATATTTCCTAAAATAATGGAAATATTTTTGGGTTCATCGTCTGTATATTAATAAATAGACAGATACTTGTTCCCTAAATCAAATTTATTACATTATTAGCAAAAAAGTGGCCAAGACAGGTTTGTTAGGACGAGTTGCCCAGTTTACAGAGAAACGCCCATTTAACTTATTACTCAAAATATTTCTTTTTTTTTATATATATAAAGTGGTGGTCACATAATTAAGAACGATTTGAAATTTGAGATATTTTTTGTTTAAATCATTTCTTGTGTAGTTATTTATGGCTTTTGACAGTAACTATTTATGTTATGAGATAGCTACGTGACTGGGGCAAATGGGATTAGGAATATAGAATTGTAAAGTCAACTATTTTTTTTACAAATTTCATTAGTTCTCTATTGTAACGAATTTAATGTACCAATGAAGCTGGACAAATAATTAAGAACGATTTATTAAACTGTTCAAAAGTTATTTTATATAAAACTGAGATTCAATAAATGATATTATAGTGAAAGTAAAATATCAATTTGTTGTGTTTTAACTGAAATTAATAGTTAGCAATATGTTTACGACTTTTAATTACTGATTTACCTATACCGGGCGGCGACGCATTGACTCAATCAATTTTTGACAATTTGTAAGAGAAACAGAGTTCCATTCTTTGGAAAAAACATCATTACAGCTCTCTTTAAATTGACATATTGTCCATTTAAAACTATTCTCTTGACTTCGCACCAAGAATGCTCTATTGGGTTTAGCTCTAGGCTGTTAGCTGGCCAATTTTAGACAGAAAATAATTGCAATATGACATATTCCTTAACGGTGCACGCATTATGTTTTGGGTCATTGTCGTGCTGGAATGTTCAAATTGACCAAAAACCTAAAGGAACGTTTTCAGCTTGAAGGAACATAGCTTTTCCATTATATTCTTTGTCTTGGAATTGATCCATGTTTTCTTGTGTCAGCTTCACAGTTTCAACGCCGTATTCAAAGAAGCATCCAAAAATGACATATTTATTCATCATGCTTTAATGTAACTTTTGTGTACTTAAGGTCGAATTATTTATTCGGAAGAAGTCGTAAATTATGTTTTTCACCAGAAAACACCCTAATTTATATAGGTCTCGTCAGAAAATATATCATTTTCCACTGTCTTACTATCCAGTTTTCACACCTTCTTGTAAGTGCCAGCCGGTATTGCCTATGGCATCGTTCCATGATGGGTTCCTTCCTTGTTATTCTTCCGTGCAACTTTCCTTGTACCAAAAACCTTCGTATAGTCCGTGCCGAGATTGTTGGAGGAGCTTTTTCTCCCAAAATATTCGTTTCTCAGCACATTCGACCCTTTAAATTATTTTCTTTCCCCAAACGAATGTTTTCGATCATCTCGACGTGATGACTTTCTGGGTACTCAACACACACCATCCATTTGAAGTAAGTCTGATATGTGGCAAAATGCTTCACAGCGTGAAAAAATATCGTTTTTGAGCATTGTAAAGTGTCAGATATCTATTTTTTCGACCAGATTCTTCTCAGGAAGTTTTTTTTATCATCTACCTTGTAGATTTGTCAAAACTTTTATTTTTCTCCATATGAATTCACATAAAACAATCACTTTTAAGACTTTACAGTACTAAATGGGATCTAAATTATACGAATAGTGACTTACAACCACAAAGCTATAGAGTGTTCTTCATGTAAACTTGAATAAAAAAGTTAACCATAAAGCGTTCTTAATTATATGACCAGCCAGTTCGTATTAATATTAGATCTAATGTATAAAGTTTATCTTTTTATTTATTAGCCAATCGTATCAACTAATGTATCGATACTATGGAAATGTTTTAAGGTATCAAAAGTAATACAAATAAATACATGCAATTAGTTATACATGTTATTTTGAAAAAATCGTTACGTTAAATAAGCGTTCTTAATTATATGACCACCACTGTATATATTTTCGTTGATTTCATTCAACTTCAGTTTTTATGTTCTTTTTTTTCATGTTTTTTATCATTATTATTATTTCTCAAAATTTGTTATTTAAAGTTCCTCAATTAATTTTTCAGCATAAGCTGCTTGTGTTATATAGTATCGATATGTGAAAACATGTAATTGGTTAAGCTGTCTACTAAGTTTATTGTGACTGTATATAAAATTAGAACTGTATGTTTTCCCTGGAAAAAAAAAACTAGAGCTTTGAAAAGGACATAGGCTACATTTTATCCCAAAATTCCCACGGGATAAGTGTCCGCAACGGAAATACCACGGGTTATTATAGAGTTATACAGGGATTCATCTCATTACAGTAACTGACCCCTAAGTTCGTAACTTGAATCTAGGGTATCAGAAACTACGCACACACTCAGTCACACACACCCAGACCGAGACAAACATTTGTGGTTCACACAAATCACTACACATGACATTGAACTCGCAACCTTACGGATGGCAGTCCGGCATGGTGACCACTCTGCCATCTGAAAGATAAGAAAGAAAAATGCGGGAAAACCCGTGGGGCACAACTAGGTACTCTTTTCCGAACCTTTATCCCATGTCTATTTGAGGTCGGTTTTCAGTTTAACCAGATTTGGTGATATGTCCGTATTTTACGTGAAGCGACTGCCATCAGACCTTCACAACCCAGAGGGCTATACGACATTTTTTGGTTAAACCGAATGTTAGACTTTTGAGGACTCTAACTACCCGTAACGACTGTCGATAATGTTAGTACGATAGCCACAACTAGGTACTTACTAAGTTAAAACGTATATAAGTATGTAGGTATATAAAATATAGGTAAGTCTTAGTAAGTATCCTACTTTCCTACTCCTACTAATATTATAAATGCGAAAGTTTGTATGTTTGAATGTTTGTGAGTTTGGACGTTTGTTCCACTTTCACGCAAAAACTACTGTATCGATTTTGATTAAATTTGGTACAGATGTTCCTTACAACTAGGAATAACACATAGGATACTTTTTATCCCGAAATTCCCATGGGATTGTGTATAAGTATGTTTTATTGTAACTTTTTGTAGTCACAAATCCTACCAATAGATGGCGCTGTTACTTAATTTTTTAACACGATGGTGAATTGTGCCGAGATTGTATGATACTACGAGCTACGCATTCTCACGGGAGCGGGCACTACGCGGGTAAAACCGCGGGGCGCTGCTAGTATTAAATATTTCGTCAAACAAACAGACAATTCAGTTTAATTTATATGTATACATTTTGTATATGGGATGAAATGTTTTCAATAATAAAAGTTAACATATGTTGACAATAACAATGGGTACAATTAAATTACTTTAGATATAAAAATGGCGTTATTTACATATCTGTAATGACATTTAGTATTTACTTCATTTCATTGAATTGAAGACGTATTTAATGTTTTTCAATAACAATTTGACTTTTACTTTAAAATGAGAAATTAATTCGAATTATTTTGCTCAAAAAAAAAGTTTTTTTTTTGAGATTATTTAAAAAAGTTTTATTTTGTTTAATTTAAAATAGTTTGGCTTTTTAAGTTAGTCTATGAGTGTGTCTTAATTAAAAAAAAAATATAAGTTAGTAACGTAATTTAGTTCAGTTAGGAATGTTTAACATAAAAATGAAAACATGAAATTGAGCGATTAAATAACAAAAAAAAAAAACAAGTAGGTAAGTAAATAAGTATATAGATAGAAGAAAGCTACAACAGAGATTTCTTTTTAAATCTTCACTAAGTACATAGTATAAAACAAAGTCGCTTTCTCTGTCCCTATGTATGCTTAGATCTTTAAAACTACGCAACGGATTTTGATGCGGTTTGTTTTAATAGATAGAGTGATTCAGTGTCAAGGTTTTTAGCATAATTTTATCCCCATATTCCTAAGGGAACGGGAACTACGCGGGTGAAACTGCGGGGCGCCGCTAGTCTATAATAAATTGGAGAAATACATGCATTAGTTGGGAAGAATCTGCGAGGAACAAACACTGGTACTTACTTATAGGTGGGTAACATATAGGGATACATACATAAGAGGGCGTCCATTAATTACGTGAGGTGTTCTAGGGGGGGGAGGGGGTCAAGCTAAATCTTTCCAAATCTCACTTAGTGGGGAGGGGGGTTCTTGGCAAATATCACGTAATTTTTTTTCTCCCAGAATACGGTGTAAAATTGCGTGAAAAATTATTTCTAGAATAAAACATGGTCAAATCTGAGAAAATAGAATTTGTCGTATTCATCCGAACATCGCAGAGCAATGAAGTAGCGCTCGATTGTTTTTCTTAAGGGGCTCTGAGATGCCAAATGCCCGTTTTCGGAAGACTGGTTATGATATTTCCACTATTAGTACAAAACTATTTTATGTATTATATGCAACTTTGGTTCTTTAACTAAACTTGACCCGCACCGAAACACGATAGCATTACATTTTCTCGATACATTTTCATTTTGAAAATTGTGCTTTTAAAATTTGTTTTTGCGGTCTACGTAAAAAGTATAAGAGCTGGTACCACGAAACTTCGAATACGCTTAGTAAAGATAAATAAATAAGTCTCACCCGAAAGATTTTTTAATCATTAAAGCTTTTCACTAATAATTATTGAATTTCATGTTTTTATCCAGTCTTATTTGAGCCGTTTCGAGGTTGTCATTGCGCTTCTCTTTCCTTTCAATGCAGTGCGACAGTGACCGCTGAGCGGTGGTGCTAGACGGACGTGTATCACTTCTCTTCGTGCTCAATACTGTTTTTTTTACATTGCTAAACAACGGGATATGAATTAAACTAAGATTTTAATTGCCTGAACTACATTACTATAATATTTCGTGATGATCAGACAAGCGGTACTCTATATAACATTTTAATATTTCAGACAAAGATAAAAATATAAACACCGATTGCACAATCGTCAACGAATACGAATGAACTATAGATGTGGCACTTATTTTCTTTCCCTTTCGTCATGCGCCTTTGTCTCTTTCATACATATGTACAATTTACGCTATTTTTGAGAGTCGCGAATGTTGACACGGCACGTCTATAATATTTTTTTCGAGTCGTTGACAAACTTCCAGAAGATTTTTGACACTAGCTATGATAATATAAATATAGTAAAACTAAGTAGTTTGTCCAGTACAGGACAAAAAAAAATTGATGATCCATTTCCATTTTTATGTACGTGTAAATTTTATTATTCGGATCAGACTTTATGAAGTTATGATGGGTACAAAAATTTACAAAGTACCTATGAAAAATGACACGGTTTGACCAAACTGTTCAAAGTTTAGTCCAATCAACTCGTTACTGGATTGATTTAAAAATACTTACTTCAGTAATGTAAAGTTTTACTTTCAGTATTATTTTTGGATTAGGTATATAGCCTATCAGGTACTTGAAATCAGTAGTTCAATAAATTCATATAAATAAATAAATGTAATATCCTAATAGACTTTTAACAAAAGACCTAATAGAGTAGGCTCAAGCCCCTCAGTGAGGACATAATATGATGATGAAAAATATTGAGAATGTTTGTTTCTTATTATATCATTAATTGTCTTTCGCGTATTAAATTCTTGGATACCTGGTAAATTAAACCTGAATTTTCAAATTTTATCGCATTAAAAAACAGAATGCACGTGGGTGAAACCGAGGGGCACGGCAAGTATAAATACTCAGTTATACTCTGACACATGATTATTGATTAGATAACCGTACAGAGACAAAGCTTCATACAACCTCACGAATCGGTTGCCCTGCTAAACAGGCACGTAGAGTGGTTTTTTTTTTATTGATTTTCTTCTTTATTCAAATTTATCATTATGAGTATACAGATATTAGTTATTTATAGTACAAGTTTGTAAAGTTGGTGCTTACCACCGAGGAGCTATTGAAGAGGATAGCCGAGGATAGTAATCACCAACACACACGTGTATCATACAACGTTTTTTAACACACTTGCGAACACAATAATTATAAAATACAATTTTCGCTAATAAATAAACATTTTTCCTATTCGCGCGCATCTAAAACAACAATGAGATCGGCCATAGACTAAAATAATATACTTATAAAAAAATGAACGAATGAATGATTTGGTATCGAAACTTTTTTAAATATGTACAAAGCAACTTAAAAAAATCTATAACTAACTGGTGAGTAATAGGTGTCATTCTGTGCCTGATTGCAGAGAAATAAGAGCCACTTTATGAGCAAGTGTTTTGAAAACATATATTTATTAGGGCGAGCAAAGCGGAGTCCGCCTGACGGAACAATCTATTCAGTTTTGTGGTCCATTTTACGTAAAAACTACAATACCTACTGATTTGATATTTGCCATAGTTATTAAAATTTGTGTTTTTATATAATCGTTTAAATACTCATTTCAACACACTTGCTCATAAAGGGGCTCTTATTTGTGCAAAAACAGTTGAATAATGACACGCTTGATTCACTAGTGAGTCATAGTTTTTTTTTTAATTGTTTAGTTTTCAAAAAAGTTTCGATACCAAAAAATATCGTGTCCATACATTTTAAAAACAAACTTCAACTATGTTCCCTTACTTTTGGTAGGTCTATGGTCGATTCCATTCATTTATTCATTCGATTTTTTTTAATGAGTATTATCTTTTAATCTATGGCCGATCACCATTGTTGTGTTGGATGCGCGCGAATAGAAAAACTGTTTATTTATAAGCGAAAAATGATAATTTCTTCGCAAATGTGTTGAAAAACGTTGTATGGTAAACGCGTGTATTGATGATTACTATCCTCGGCTATCTTCAGACCCTCGCCTGACGGCTCGGGCCTCAATAGTGCCTCGGAAGTAATCACCAACTTACCTCGCTTGTACCATAAATAACTATTATCTTGTATTGAATTTCCATATTTTACATGCCGCGGGTTAAAGGCAGTCTTGGAGTGATTAAAAACCTTGCGAGACCCCACAGAGCATAGACAAAGTCACGTTTTAACTACCTAGTTTTATTTTTAAGTATCGTTCATTAATTTTACATTTTTGTTTGCCAATCTCTGAAACTAAAATTGGTTTGATTGTTGTCATAGAGCACTTTTATTATTTGACAACCTTGCCAAAACAGGTAATAATTTTACACGTTCTTATGAAGCTTTGTCTCTGTACGGTTATCTGCTCTATTTTTTAGGCTTTAAGCTATTCAAAATGTTAGGCTCGCCGCTGACTGTGATTTTTTGTCACTAAGTCGAGCGCAAGAAAAATATATGTAAGCTATAAAGAGTGCGCTCATTATGGTAACGTGGCAAATAGTTCCAGCGATATGAAACATGCTCACTGGTGTGACTTATTGTCATTCGGCCGGCCGAATATATCGTGTACAATTTTCCTTATTATTATCATTTGCATTATATAGGATGCACCCAGTAGCGTTTTTATTTTCGTTTCATTTTTCTTCTACGTATTTCAAGAGGACTACGTATATCAATCACGACTACCTCTTTGAACCCCATAACAAAAATTAACGCGATTTGACACCCTAGATAAGATTCAGTATAGCGCATTGTGAGTGACAGCAGGTGATAGTGATAAAAAGTCACGGCAACAAAACATCATAGTTAGCGGCGGGACTTATAATTCAAAACATTCTGACAATAATCATTTTGAGATAAAGCAGTTTGTACAATTGCACAATCGCAGTCACGAGGCAGGGGGAAGTTAGACTAGATCTTCCGTCCGCCACCCGTCTGCTTCACCCCCTCAAAAACCGAAATTTGACTAGTAACCTCGCCTTAATAATCCAACACGTTTAACAGTTCAAATAGAAGTTTTCAAGAATCTCACGTGAGATTAGGGGAGGGGGGAGGGAGTTGAAGAAAATCTTACGATATCTCACCAAGGGGGGAGAGGGGGTCGAAAAATTGACAAAAACGCCTCACGTAATTAATGGACGCCCCCTAACATAATCATTCCCTCCATCATCTCATTACAGTAACTGACCCCTAACTAAGTTCGTAACTTGTATCTAGGGTATCACAAACTACGCACACACTCATTCACACACGCACCCAGACCGAGACAAACATTTGTGGTTCACACAAACTTATAACGTATACTTATAACTTAAGAATTTCTTACCAACATATTTCCGTAAAGTTTTCTTATATGATATTTAATTTCCAGATACGAGTTTTTAAATTAAAGGAAAAATTGTATATTTTCTTTAGAAAAATAAACATGGATTCATCGCAAAGATACACAAATGTTTCACAAAACGAAGAAAACCCGGAGGCAACGACTAGTGACCTGAAATGGATACATTTTTTTAGACAGGTAAGTTCCTAATAGGACAGAATTAATAAAAGATGTGTATGCTTAGAACTTTAAAACTACGCAACGGATTTTGACGCGGTTTGTTTTAAAAGCTAGCGTGATTAAGTGGGAAGGTTTTTAGCATAATTTTATTTCCATATTCCTACGGGAAAGGGAACTACGCGGGTGAAACCGCGGGGCGCCGCTAGTTGAAGTATAAATTTTAGCGTGACCTTACTACGGAAACTATCATTAATAATTAATCAGTCGAAAACTATTATTTTCTTACACTTTTCTCGTTCCACAAAACACGCTATCATTGTTAGTTCGATTTAAAACCTTACCATTAATGAAATAAGGTATTATTTAGCTTAAAAACAATGTGAATTGAATAAATTTATTCGTAATTAAATTATAATTTATTGTAAAATATTTATATTTAATTGAAAAGGCGTCACCGTGATCACGTTGAAGGAAAATCGTTTAAAATAGTTTGCTAATAGTGTAATTTAGTTTTTTAGGGTTCCGTACCCAATGGGTAAAAACGGGATCTAATGACTGAGTCTTCGCTGTCCATCGTCACCAGGGTGTATGTATAGAGTCACAATCTTGTCTGTGCCGGTGACAGCGTCGCTGTAATCGCATCTTTTGGTTGTCAGTTTATTGAAAATGTATCCAAATGACATTAGAGTCAAAATGACAATAGGAGCTTCCAATTTTGGCCGTCGGCACAGAAAACTTGGTGACTGTATATCTCAAGAATGTTGATAGCTAGACAGTTGAAATGTTCATGTTACTTCCGCTATAACTAAAACTAAAAACAAAATAAAATATATACTTATTTAAGGGGGCTCCCATACACCAAACTTGTTTTTTTTGTCGTTTTTGGTACGGAACCTTTCGAGTCCGACTAGCGCTTGGCCGGTTTTTTTAATTTACCGGGAAAATGTATTGCTATGCAAATTATGGCTTTTATTGTAATTATGCAACAGGTAGTAGGAATGTTGCACGATTCCGTCTGAGTGGGTACTACCGCATTGTCAGATGCTGACCATTTTTTTTCAGGAACTCCCTATTATGACGACCTCGATGGCAGAGTGGTCACCATGCCGGACTGCCATCCGTAAGGTTGCGGGTTCGATACCCGTGCGGGGTGAATATTTGTGTGAACCACAAATGTTTGTCTCGGTCTGGGTGTGTGTGTGAATGAGTGTGTGCGTAGTTTCTGATACCCTAGATACAAGCTTCGAGCTTAGTTAGGGGTCAGTTACTGTAATGAGATGATGGAGTGAACGATTATGTTATATTATGTTAATAAGTATTCACTATAATGTTGATACTTCATATGACTTTCAACTACATGGCCGTAAGAGCTACATGCCTTTTTTTTACGCGGTGAAAATACATAGAACTGCATACCACCGTGAGCCGAGATTGGGAGGGCCCCCGGGGCATGTAGGGCTCTCCCAGAAGGGCTGGGCTTACCCACTAAAAACACAGTGACTTCCATCCGCGTTACATTGGGGTGCCGTAGGATCCCGAGGGGGATTTCTACTACGGCACTCCAACGCCGGGCCCGCACAAAAGGCGGCGCCCCCCTCCTTGAGAGGACGTCCCCGAAGACTGGTACCCTTTTTACCAGGGCTCAGGAGAATCCCAGCCCCCCCTCACTGACCCAAGAACTACATGCCTAAACACGCTAAATGAGACAAGATTCCTATTATGTAAGTAGTTATCGACAAATAAATCTAAAACAAGAAATGATAGCCGCACCATGCCAAGTAAATCGTTTGGAACCAATCTTATTTTATCAAATGAGGAAGAAAAATTGTGTTCAAAAAGTTAGACTAGCATTCTTTCTCGATCTTTCTCGATAGATGGGCTATCTAACACTGAAAGAATGTTTCAAATCGGACCAGTAGTTCCTGAGATTAGCGCGTTCAAACAAACAAACTCTTTAGCTTTATAATATTAGTATATATTTGCAAACGTGTGTTTACGAAGCAAGAAGCCTTATTTTTATGCTAAAACTTTTCATAAGCAAACAACTTTATCAAAATAATTAACACATTCGAGCCTTGAATATTTAATATATTCAAGTCATTGACATCAATACAAAACAATTATAATTTTGGGGATAAAAACAGCTTTCATTAATATCTTATTAAATAAAATTCTCGTGTCACAGTTTTCGTTGCCATACTCCTCCGAAACGGCTTGACCGATTCTCATAAAATTTTGTGAGCATATTCAGTAGGTCTGAAAATCGGCCAACATCTATTTTTTATCCCGAAATTCCCACGGGAACGGGAACTACGCGTGTGAAACCGCGGGGCGCAGCTAGTCTACTTACAAAACAAACAATACTTAGGGCCGAATTTTCCATCGCCAGATAACTTTTATTCGACGAATAAAATTGACGTTTGACAGTTTTTGTATGAAGGAACTGTCAAAATTTCAAAATTATTCTTCGAGTAAAGTTATCTGGCGATGGAAAAATCGGCCCTTACAGATGTAAAAGTAGTAGGTGAGTACAATTTACAAATAACGGGAGCTAATTACTTTGTTTTATATCATACTAGCAGCGCCCCGCGGTTTTACCCCGCGTTGTTCCCGTTCCCGTAGGAATATGGGGATAAAATTATGCTAAAAACCTTCCCACTGAATCACTCTATCTATTAAAACAAACCGCATGAAAATCCGTTGCGTAGTTTTAAAGATCTAAGCATACATAGGGACAGAGAAAGCGACTTTGTTTTATACTATGTAGTGATTGATAATGAGGTATTGAGTCACAATCTTTTCTGTGCCGGTGGCCATAATTGGAAGCTACTATTGTCGTTTTGAATCTAATGTCATTTGGATACATTTTCAATAAACTGACAACCAAAAGATGCGATTACAGCGAACGCTGTCACCGGCACAGACAAGATTGTGGCTCTATAAAATATTATGTTTCCAGGTATGGATAGCCAGCGGTTGCTGGACTATATACTTCTGCATGGGGTTGTTCCTAGGATCTCCCACTGTGATGCTGCCACAGATTAGACGAGAACCTAACTCGACTTTCATTGTCACCGAGGAAATGGCTTCTTGGCTTAGTAAGTTTATTTAATACTTATCTGAACATTATAACACATCGCTATCTAGGCCCAAACTAAAAGAGCGAATAGTTTACACGACTATAGGATAGTTAGGGCCTTACAAATTGGTGCCAAAATATTGAGGTCCGTCTATCTCAATAATTACGTAAAATTAGTTATATATCAATCCCTCGCTGCGCTCGTGATTCAATTTTAGAATCCTTCGCTGGCTTGGTCCTCAACTGGAGCCCCGGTTAAAAAACAACTTTTCACTCTTGTATAACAAATAACTATTATTGTAACAAATTTATTAAATTAATTAAACTAAATTAAAAATCTGAGCCTATCTGAGGTCTCTCTATCCTGAAGGCTGTCAATTTCAAGTACGTTAGGTGGTTGTGACTCGTCAAACGATAAGTAAAGTAGGACTCTAACTAGGGCTTAACATGCCCTTACTAGGGCTTAACATGCCCTTAATAGGGCTTAACATGCCCTTACTAGGGCTTAACATGCCCTTACTAGGGCTTAACATGCCCTTAATAGGGCTTAACATGCCCTTACTAGGGCTTAACATGCCCTTACTAGGGCTTAACATGCCCTTACTAGGGCTTAACATGCCCTTACTAGGGCTTAACATGCCCTTACTAGGGCTTAACCTTACTGACTAACTGTGTTAGGACTGTTTATCGTATGGTATAAAAATAACAGATATATAAACTTAAAAAAAACACTATTAAAAGTTAAAGCGCCTGCCAAAAAAAAAAATTTGAAACGCTGTAGATGAGAATCACTTACGGATGTTTGTGTGTACAAATATAGAACTAAGAATAATGAGTCACAATCTTTTCTGTGTCGGCGGCTAAAATTGGAAGCTCAGCTATTGTCATATTGACTCTAATGTCATTTGGATACATTTTCAATAAACTGACAACCAAAAGATGCGATTACAGCGACGCTGGCACCGGAACAGAAAAGATTGTGGCACAGTAACTATAAACATAGTTCAGTATATTAATTGACTGTTACGTTTTTCTATTTCAGCATCAATTTTTAGCTATGCCGCAATCCCATGGGTCATCATTCTGCCTTACCTCGCCCGCGTGATTGGCAGAAAGAAAACTTCAGTCATTGCATCTGTGGCAACCATAACTTCATTTATAGTTTTTTATTTTAGTAAAACTACAATCCAATTACTTGTAGCTGAAAGTATTATTGCTATAACTCATGCCAGTGTTGCCACAATATCAGTAATCGTAATATCCGAGTACACATCTCCAAAATTTCGCGGTACATTTTTGACAATCAAATCTGCGTCGTTATTCTGGGGTATTTGGGCTTCTAATTCTATAGGGACTTTTACTAATTGGATATATATTCCTATATTCGGTTTTGTATGTTCAATTTACACTGTAGGGATATGGCTTTGGCCAGAATCGCCTTACTGGCTCGCTAGCAAAGGAAGGTTTTTGGAGTGCAAGAAATCGCAAAGATGGTTGAAAGGAAAAAGCATTGCAGCGGAAATTGAGTTAGAAAAGATGATTAAATCTCAATCGCGGAATACTCAAACGAGGAATTTAAAGTTTTTGACTAAAAAAGAGTTTTATATGCCTTTTTTTCTGTCTGTGGTAGCTATATGCCAGTATCATTTGTCTGGCAAGTTCGTGTTCAGTATGTACGCTGTAGAAATTATTAAGAAAATTATAGTTGACGAAAAAAACGTGTACAAGTGTATGCTAGTTTTAGACGGTGTTACAGTTTTCAGTACTTACATAGGTTGTGTTTTAACGCGAATTTTAAAAAGGAGAACATTACTTTTAGCGTCCTCCAGTGTTGCTATTACATTTCTGTATATAATGTCTGTTTATTTATACTTAATTAAGACTTCTTTGATTGACGAAAATCAGTATTTATCTATATTCTTTCTCTGTGGCTTTTCCCTGTCCATCAGTGTGGGGCCTATGATACTAGCCACGTCATTATATGGAGAATTGACGTCATTAAAATATAAAAGTATTTCTATAATTTTATTAGGATTTGTTTTCTTAGCATTACACGGAACTTTATTAAAAATAGCGCCAATTTTGTTTAAGAATTTTGGTATGGATGGAACGTTTTTGTTTTATGCCATTTTGTCTAGTATATGCGCCATTTTGATTTATTTTTATTTACCAGAGACTAAGGATAAAAGTTTGTCAGAAATTGAAGAGTATTTTCGTGAAAAAGAGGAGGTACAGATTTTGAGAAGAAATGATGTTGATACAATAAGATAGGTATTTATGATAAGTATATATCAGACTGCCATCTGTAAGGTTGCGGGTTCGATTCCCGTGCGGGGTGAATATTAGTGTAATCCACAAATGTTTATCTCGGTCTGGGTGTGTGTGTGAATGAGTGTGTGCGTAGTTTCTGATACCCTAGATACAAGTTTCGAATTTAGTTAGGGGTCAGTTACTGTAATGAGATGATGGAGGGAATGATTATGGTATGTTATGTTATAGGCATTGCCAGAAACTTATCTTTAGAGTAGAGATATTTTATTTAAGGTACAATAAAATGAAATAAAAATCTATTTGTATACGAACTATGGTTAAGGTGCTCCTTCACCGGGAGCATTCGCGTGTAATGTAATGTTACAGATTTGAGCATTACATCAGTGAAGGAGGAGAACCGAGCATTACAATGCGCACCTTGCAATTTATTAATTGTAATTTGTAATTATTACACGCGAATGCTCGTTAGTCAGGGTGGTATTATTGTAATGTAATGCTCAAAGACGAATCTGTAACGTTACATTACACGCGAATGCTCCCGGTGAAGGAGCACTTTTATGACATTTGTGAAATTGTATAGTAATATCACGAGTGACAATATCTTACCAGCGACTAATAAAAAACTGTTGTATTTTGTATAGATTCACCAATTTTTTTGTGCCGGCGGCCAAAATTGGAAGCTCCTATTGTCATTTTGACTCTAATGTCATTTGTATACATTTTCAATAAACTGACAACCAAAGGATGCGATTACAGCGACGCTGTCACCGGCACAGAAAAGATTGTGACTCTATATCTACAAGCACCTTATGATTGTATAATCTACTATATAAAAATAAGTCGTGTTTTCCTTCCTGACGCTATGAGTCCAGAACGCACGAATCTATTTCCACGGTTTTGTATTCGTGTAAAGGTCTCGGGCTCCGTGAGGTTTATAGCACTATAGTTTATCCCTGTATTCCCACGGGTATGGGAACTACGCGAGTGAAACCGCGGGGCGCTGTAAGTAAGTCCATAAATTGTATATTGCATAAAAATTAACTTAAAAATAATTTGAATTACAATGTTACTTACAATATAGGTAGTAGGTAAATAAGTATACTTACTTAAATACTTTTGATACGACGAAATAAAATGTTATGTGTAATTGATGGTGTAATTTATTGTAACTTATCTATACTTACTTTTAAATCTAAGTACTTATATATCTTCTAATATATAAAATTCTCGTGTCACAGTTTTCGTTGCCATACTCCTCCGAAACGGCTTGACCGATTCTCATGAAATTTTGTGAGCATATTCAGTAGGTCTGAGAATCGGCCAACATCTTTTTCATCCCGAAATTCCCACGGGAACTACGCGTGTGAAACCGCGGGGCGCAGCTAGTATATATATAAAACTCTTCCGTTACTGAGTGATGTACTGACTGCCAGACAACGCACAGCCGAAACTACTGGTCCTAGAGAGCTGAAATTTGGCACGTGTGTTTGTTGGGGGGAGAAGGCCTACTAAGAGAGGATTTTTGGAAATTCCCCTTCTCGAATTTCTTTCTTTATTTTATTTATTACCTAATAATATTAGCAGGATTTATCACAACTTTTCGCATAATAATAAACATTACGTAGTAGGATTGAGTCACGTGGGCAAATTTAACAAAAATGCCTCAAAACTGATTTATAATTAGTATAAAAACATGAGTGAATTTCAACAAGTCCCCAAAAATCTTCATTTCCGTGGATTTTTTTGTTTTTAAGTTTTTTTCAAAAATAATTAGCGTTTATTATACTTCTTGATAATGTATGTATTCTTGCTTATTATCAAGCTGATTACTTAAAAAACTAACGAATAACACAAGTTTAAAAATTTCATGTCACGGCGATGAAACATGCGTGCACGGCAATGAAACAAGCGTCCACGGCAATGAAAGAACTGTCCCACGGTAATGAAAGAATCACCACGGAAATGAAAATCCATACATAAAACAATTTTTTTATACACTGACATGAGTATTATATTATCCTAACATACAATATATACACGCCTGTCTCCGAGAAGGAGAGGCATACTCCCCCAGATGGGTTATCTACGCCACATCGAATGATAATAATTGATCGAATTTCTTTATAAGATTAACATAAAACCCCTATGATATATGGCCTAAAGATTGGAAAGAATCGCTTTTGATCCCCCTGCTCAAGAAGGGGTCCACAAAATTCCGTGCCTTATAAGCATGCTTTCATCATACGGTCTGCCTGTTAGTTTGTGTGGGTAGATATCGGACTTCTTACGCGATCGATACGGGTCGTTCTTGATGGATGCTCGTCCGATCAAATGGCGATTAATGCCGGTTTTCCCCAAGGGTTAGTACTCATTGCAACACTTTTCCTGTTGCATATCAATGATCTGCTAAAGCCCAGAACCTATGAGTATGCAAATGATTGCACAGTTGTAGAGAATTACATATCCATCCCGCGTGCTAGTGCGGCCGAGACACAGTATTTAAGAGAGGCTATGGTCGATCACACGAACTTTTCCCTTCGGGCAGTCTCCGATTGGAGCGATGCCAATCTGATCAAGTTCAATGCCTTGAAGACCCAGGCGTGTCTTTTCTCCGCAAGGAAGACGCTGTTCGAACTGGCTCCTATTTTCCGGAGTGTATCCTTACCTATAGTGGACCACCCTGACCTTCTTGGAATAACGCTGACCTCAACCCTCAATTTTGGTTCATACATTGAGTCAAAGGCTCAACTGGCTGCAAAAAAGCTAGGGGTCCTCTCAAGGGTGCGACGGTACTTCACGCCAGAACAGCTGCTCCAACTCTATTAAGCACAAGTTCGGTCGTGCATGGAGTAATGTTCGCACCCTTAGGATGGATCAGCTAAATATCAACTTGAGGGGTTGGAGGCCCTAGAGAAGCGTACCAAGAGGCTCATTTCGTTCAGTCCCTTGTTGACTCGAGACTCCAGAGTTTTGAGCACCGGCAAAAAGTTGTTAGCCTATAGGTTTTTTATCGGATACATTTTGGAGAGTGCGCATCGGAACTGCACCGCTTAATTCCCCCATCCCCGTTCTGCCACCAAATGAGCAGGGAAACCGATAAACGTCACCCATACATGGTAGATGTTCCATAAGCTTGCACGAAGCGTTTCGCGTCCACCTTTATAATGCGAATAGCGAGAGTGTGGAACTCCCTGCATAGCTTCTCTGTTCAGAAACTGGAACATACAAATTAAACATACAATCTGGGTCTTTTTAAGTCGCGAGTCAATAGGTACCTTCTAGGTGAGCACGTTCCATCTTAGGCTGTATCATCGCTTTCCATCAGGTTAGTTACAGTCAAGTGCAAGCCTATTCTGGGTAAAAAAAAAAATGTGCACCCTACCGGACTGTGGCACTTATATCCCTTGCCAGTAAGATTATGTTGCATATCATCCCGGATGAGCAGGCTGAAAAAGAGTTCCTTTTTCTATTTAACATCTATGGCGAATACTATAGGATATACGAAATATAAGTAGGAGAGTTCACCCGTGATCATGGCGCTTGCAACAGCGTTGAAATATCGGAAACTCGAAATATTTTAACGCTGTATAATCATAATAATTTGAGTGCTAATAACCATGATAACTATAGAAACTATATAAGTAGGAGAGCCTTAAAAGGGTGGGAGGGAGTCATTACTGTTGGCAGGAACAAGATCAGCAACCTTCGATATGCAGATGACACTACTTTGGCCGCATCCTCTGAGCACGAACTTGCTGAAATGTTCAGCAGAGTAGAACGCAAAACCGAGACAGTAGGACTTTGGGTCAAAAAGTCGAAGACAAAGGTTATGGTCACTGACCGAGCTGAACAGATCACACGCACAGGAGAATTGTCAGACCTGGAATTCATGAGCAAGTTTGTATACCTAGGCTGGACGATCAGTAATCAGAGAGGCTGCGAGAAAGAGATTCAAATTTGTGTGGAGATGGGCAAGCAATAAGCAAAATGTTGATAATCTGGAATGTCCAAACCATCTCCAAACGTAACAAAGATGAGACTAATTAGATCTCAGGTATTCTCGATATTTCTATACTGTTGTGCTGTGAGTCCTGGTCTATCCACGCGCTGTAGATCGAAAAAAGATTAAGGCTTTCGAGATGTGGTGCTGGAGAAGGATGCCTCACATACCGTTAACAGCGAGACGTACGAATAAGTCTATTCTAGAACAACTTGACGTAAAAACAAGACTGTCTACGATATGTTACCTACGAGTCCTGACCTACTTTGGTCACATTTGGAGCTACAACGGTCATACAGCCTGGACAAGCTGGGAAAGGTAGACCTACCCGACCTACCCGTTGGTCAAACCTGATCAAGGCAACAACAGGGCTCTCAATTACCAACTCTGAGAAGAGCCGAAGACAGAGCGGAGTGGAACGGCTGGTACATGACTCCATTACAGTGCATCAGAACGGACACGATCTTAAGGAATCAAGAAAACGAGCTAGAAGGAGTACAGTAAATACAAATGAGTTATTTACTGTACTTATAAGTCTTTACTTAAGTCTTTTGTCGTATTGCAGAGATATTACTTGACGAGTACTGTACTGTCAGTATTCGGTACACTGTTTCACAGGTAAATATGTTTTCCTTGCCTAATCATACCATGGCGATGAAAATATAAGTCACGGAAATGAAAGACCTGGCCACGGCGATGAAAGTAATTTGTTTTAAAAGACACGGCAATGAAATTTTTTTCATTGCCGTGTCTTTTTTTTCATTGCCATAGCAAATATTTGCTATGGAAACCACGGAAATGAAAGCATGGCGATGAGAAACGAGTCGAAAATTTAAAATTACATAAAATCTATTAGGTATCCTAAGAACTAAACAATTCACAAATAAACAGAAGAGTATGGGCATTCTATCGAATGCTCAATCAAGAGTATAAACTTGTTCAAATAGAAGTTATACCTATGCACGGCGATGAAAGAAAAATTGTCCAGTAACGAAAAATGGGATACACTTACATTTATAGCTTGAAAACGCAGGCACGTGGACACGTCCTTCCACGTCGAGCACTGAGGCGGTACTATTGGGCAACGTTTAGCACACAGAGAAGGAGACGCAAGTCTTTAGTTGGAACAATATGTTTAAAAATGTTTTTGACATGGCGATGAAAGGAAGTTCTGGGACAAATGTTTTTCTAGTAACCATTCGTTGTATTGTTTAAATATTTGATTAAGTGTATTCCGTAACAATACCTTAACTATCCAAGTATCATATAAAACTAGGTTTCAATGTATTCAACCAATAGGTTTTCATCAAGGAGGTATAATACACATCAAGGTGAGTTGTGGACAGACACGGCGATGAAAGATTTCGAGGTTTAACATTTTTTTCTGGAGTACCTATTAATCCCAGTAATGAAATATTTAGTGCCTCACATAGGTGACTATTTCATCTAACCAAAAAAAGTTTTTAACATTATAACTATATTTTTTAGTACCGATTTCATAGTTGCCACGCAAATTTAGGCGCCGGGAAATTCACTCACATACAGCTTATGTAAATGAACGCCTATTTACCGTGAAATGAATTAATACCTAGTTAATTGTTTTCATTCAAAATCTCATGAAATCCAAGTACTTATAAAGTATATATTTTTAAAAATACAAATGACTTGGTCAATTTAAACTAGCGATTGCAATAACTCTGTCTGTTACCTTTTCACGGCTAAACTACTGAACCGGTTGACTTGAAATTTGGTACAGGGGAAGCTTAGAGTCCGGGGAACGACATAGGCTATTTTATTTCGAAATTCCCACGGGACCGGGTAAAAACACACAGCACAGCTAGTTTCCAATACGTAACTAAGTACGAATTTGTATGGAACCTTCGGTGCACGAGTCTGACTCACACTTGGCCGGCATTTTTGCGTTAAAACGCACGCGAAAGAAACTATCAGAAATTACTAAGAAACATTTACTTAGATGCTTTTTGTACCTCAGTTCAACTTGAACTTTGAAACCAGTCGTTAAACAATACAGGGAAAATGTGCACGTACCATTTTAATTATTTTTATTTGAACCAAAAAGATTTATAATAAATTTATGTTTAATTAAAGTTCACACGAAAATTTGGGATAAACAAAGGTAATTTTACAACCCTTTTCTGTTTGTTTTAATTTAAATTGCTCGCGTTAATTTTAAAAAGGTCTTGTGGTTATTTTATTTATAATTTACTAGCTGTGCCCCGCGGTTTTTCCCGCGTGACGTGTCAATCCCATGGAAATTTCGGGATAAAAAGTATCCTATGTGTTATTCCTAGTTATAAGGAACATCTGTACCAAATTTAATCTAAATCGATACAGTAGTTTTTGCGTGAAAGAGGAACAAACATCCACACATCCAAACTCACAAACATTCGGCTTTATAATATAAAGTAGGATAGAGAATAAATCGTAATTATCATGAAAAACATTTTTTTTGGATAATAAACGAAGATCCCCGACGCAAAAAGAGGGGTCTTATAAGTTTGACGTGTCTGTGTGTGTGTGTGTATCTGTCTGCTCATAGCTGCTGCATCATAGCTCCCGAACGGATGAACCGATTTCAATTTAGTTTTTTTTGTATTAAAGGGTACTTACGTGCGAGTGTTCTTAGACATGTTTGATGAAAATCGGTTGACCCGTTTAAAAGTTATGGGGGATTGAAAGTAATTGTGTTGGGGGTATTTTAAATTTTTAATTTAATGTTATGTACAGTATTGTATTACCTACATACAATGAGGAAATGACTATACTTAGGTAGGCACTACACAACTTAACTGATTATAATATTTAAAAATACAATTTGATTGTTGAAATGAACATGTGTGAATTAAATTTTTTATACTTTTTTAGCTTACCTACACATTAAAAAACGTCGGTACCTAACCTAATTTAATTGTTTAAACGCAAATAAAATTATGTGTGAATTTATTTTTATACATAATAGAACTTAATACATATAAAGACAGCAATAATACAGTTAGGTAACATAAAATAGTTATTTATGGTACAAGCCAGGTAAGTTGGTGATTACTTCCGAGGCGCTATTGAGGCCCGAGCCGTCAGGCGAGGGTCTGAAGATAGCCAAGGATAGTATTCATCAATACAACGTTACGTTTTTCAACACATTTGAAAATGATATTTTATTATTAATTTCTTCGCAAGTGTGTTGAAAAACGTTGTATGGTACACGCGAGTATTGATGATTACTATCCTCGGCTATCTTCAGACCCTCGCCTGGCGGCTCGGGCCTCAAAAGCGCCTCGTAAGTAATCACCAACTTACCTCGCTTGTACCATAAATAACTATTATTTGCTTATATTATTATTGGGCGATCAGACTAGTCAATCGGGGGATTCTAAGTTCGTAATTGTATCTAGAGTCATATCAGAAACTACGCACACACACCGGGCTAGCATGACTTCGAAAACGCGATAGATACAGCGATTTATTGACATCCAACTGTCAAAATTTGATAAAAATACCCGCCATATTTAATTTTACCACGTGATTAATTTTATCTCATTTGGTCATGCTCGCGAAATCGATATAGCTATTTATCGACATCCAACTGTCAAAATATAATAAACTAGCGGCCCGCCCCTGCTTCGCACGGGTACATACACACACACATACACCCTTTTTTTTGCATCGGGTTTCAAAAAAATAGTAAAATTATAAAGGAAGATTGAATTTTTTTTTGTTTTTTTTTTAATCATATTTTTTATTAATGTTTTTTTGTATTTTTAAATTGTCACAGTAAGCAGTTCTTCATTTGTACCTTGGTATTAATCCTTATCAAAATAAATTACTTTATATTCAAGACGGCTTTAATACCTTTTTATAACTTTGTTTTAACTATGTTTAGAAAGTTGAGATCTTGATCTTTTTGGCATTTTTGGGCATTATAAAATGAAAAATAGTAGGAAATAAATAATTAAACAGGCTTTGACTAAATTTTTGCTTATTGAACTATATGAAGTACTAAGCTTTTTGAATAATTAAAATATAATATTTATTATCAGGTAAGTAGTAGGTACTTATTGAAAGAAAATTAAAAATATGGGTTTTAAAACTACCTTTTACTAAATTTTTGCTTAAATTTTGAACAGGAAATAAAATACTACTATAAGCAGTTTGAATAGTTACATTAAAATATAATATTTAATATCAGATACTTATTTACCTACGAAACGAATTTAAAGTGAATTCAAAATTCTTTCAAGATAAAATCATACGATCACTCCCCCCCGTACCCAAGTGACGCTTACATGGAGCCTACATCGCATGCTGTCATCGTCGACGAGCTTAGGTAGCTTAGCGAATACGGTTTTTATCACGGTTGTTTTTAAAAGCGATGTCTTCGATGCAACATCTGTGAACTCGTCGTTGTTAACATCCGTGATGAGTTTGTTAGTGAATCGCATTGCAGGCTAGCTGAGCGCGGTGAGCGACAACCACGCGACTTTTTTCTAATACTTGCATTTTTAAACTCGTGATATCTTCCGAATGAAATGTCCGAATTGAATAATTCAAAAAGTTATAAAAAGGTATTAAAGCCGTCTTGAATATAAAGTAATTTGTTTTGATAAGGATTAATACCAAGGTACAAATGAAGAGCCTTTTCAAGAGGCGGCATATATAAATTAATATTTTAGAATAAAAAACTGCTTACTGTGACAACTATAATATTTAGACATATGCTGTCGCGACACTTTTTGTAGATAATGATGAGTTCTGCAAAGTCGTAGTGAATGATTTTGTTCTATCATCAATAGTTTTCGCAGCGCACGCGACGTAAGGAATTTTTCAGGTCTTTTTTTTACACCTTATGTTACATTATTGGAGTTTTAGTAAGGATCCCTATTTTTTTTTTAAATATAATATAGCCTATGTTACTCGGGGATAATGTAGCTTTCCAAAGGTGAAAGAATTTTTGAAATCGGTCCAGTAGTTTCGGAGCCTATTCATTACAAACAAACAAATCTTTCCTCTTTATAATATTAGTATAGATATAGCCGCCATATTTGATTTTATTATATCGTAGCACGCCATAATTCATTTGGTCATGCTCGCGAAATCGATATTATTTCGTGGTGTCGATATATTTTATTACGCACAGTCATGCTAGGGGGGCTGGACCGCTATAAACATTTGTAGTAGTATTTTTAGTATTTGTACTTTGGTCTGCAGCGGTATCTTATAGAATGTTAAGTAGGAAGTATCATATAGAGAGTAGTAGTAAGTTCAGTGCAGAGCGAGACGCTGTAGCGGGCGCATCGCACTCATCCTCCTGATGAAGGCCACCGAATGTGGCTGAAACTAGTCGAGGGTACCGACTTAAAGGCTATGAACGCACAGCCCGTACTAAGACATTATAGAGAGTAGTGGTACACTTTCTTAGTAACTTCTGTAAAATAAATTAGACTTGTGTAGTTCAGGAACTATGAACTATTAGGAATGAATTATTGACAGTGAACTAGAACAAACGATTCCGTAAGATCTTAATAGTTCGTTCGTTGAACTATTAAGATCTGAGAACCGGCTGAGGCGACTGATCAGCGATGAGCGATGTTAGTTCCTTTAGTTCTTAAGCGTTCCCAGTTCCCACTCATGTCCGTTAATGCAGTCTTGTAATTCATATAAACAATTTACGGCCTTATCTGGTAACATATAAGGCGGAACATTATTTTTTAGTTCTTTATTCATACACAACTAGATTCTATGACGAAACATTTCGATTCGAATCTTTCGATTGAACTACATTAGTATAGAACAAATAGAACTAGTTTTCCGAACTAGTTCTTTTGTAAAAAGGAACTACATAGTTCGCGCTCACTTTAGTGAACGAGCAAGAACAAGCCTAAAATCTAAGCCTAAAATAAATAAATTGAATTGAAAAAATTTAAAATTTAAATCCGTATTAAACTAATTTAATACAATACATTTTTTTTTATTTGTGACCAAGTTAGATTACAATGACTTACGATTAAAAAGTGCATAAAATAGTGGCCACAAAACGGTAGCAACTCAGCATGATGCTGGACTATTTGCATAGACCAGCGCTGATCTTCCGCTGCAACCGGTTGGTGGAGTCACGCTACGGTAACAAACACAGTACATTATAACATTAAATTAAAAATTTAAAAAACCCCCAACACAATTACTTTCAAACCCCCGTAACTTTTAAACGGGTCAACCGACTTTCATCAAACATGTCTAAGAACACTCGCACGTAAGTCCCCTTTAATACAAAAAAACTAAATTCAAATCGGTTCATCCGTTCAGAGCTATGATGCCACAGACAGACAGATACACGCACAGACACGTCAAACTTATAACACCCCTCTTTTTGCGTCGGGGGTTAATAATCACATTTAAGTTAAACAATTTAAGATCCCAAGGCCGTGGTAAGTGGCAGCCGAGGGCAGGACACAGGTAAAATGCAGTGACGTTGACGCGCCTACTTTTTACGTCAAAACAGTTTAAAGAATCAATACAATTACTTATAAATAATTCATAGTTCTTACTTGGCCTTAATCTCTTTATTTTTAACTAAGTATTAATAAAAACAATGGTATATAAATAGAATGAAATTATCTTTGAGAAATATTAATAAATTAGTTAGCAATTGAATTTTTTATGAAGAAAGTATTGTCATTTTTAAACAGTTATTAAATGATTCTATCACCTCATTACACCGACTGTAACTTATCACTTTTACCTACAAGGTACCTACAAGGTTTTTTTAGCCAAGTTCTACCTGGTAAAGAAGTTCCAAGGGAATGAGCCCCCATAACATAACATAGTCATTCCCTCCATCATCTCATTACAGTAACTGACCCCTAACTAAGTTCGTAACTTGTATCTAGGGTATCAGAAACTACGCACACACTCATTTGTGGTTCACACAAATATTTACCCCTCATGAGACTAAAAGTTAGTTTAACCACACATATCACAGCACGCTCAAAAGATCCTAGTTGCAGAAAACTGACAGCTGTAGGTGCTTCTAGATTTAAAATCACTACATAGTATAAAACAAAGTCGCTTTCTCTGTCCCTATGTCCCTTTGTATGCTTAGATCTTTAAAACTACGCAACGGATTTTGATGCGGTTTGTTTTAATAGATAGAGTGATTCAGTGGGAAGGTTTTTAGCATATTTTATATGGGAACGGGAACTACGCGGGTGAAACCGTGAACAATTAAAATAAAAGTCCGTATATTGCTTTAAATACTTAATGCTACTTACATAGAAAAAAACAACGAAGAATAAGATAAAAAATATGTAAACATGTTATTGTAGGTAGGAAGCGTTCGTCGGCCCAGTGCTACCCGCGGATCACTTGTAATCTGCGCGGTTAAGTAACGTCTGGTACCGCCATGACTGTGATGGGTCATCACTAAAAATGACTTTTAATTTCATGAGCGTTTCCGTGCTTCGCACGTAAAGCCGTCGGTCCCGGTTGTCGTACTAACATCATCGACAGTCGTTACGGGTAGTTAGAGCCCTCAAAAGTCTAACATTCAGTTAAACCAAAAAATGTCGTATAGCCCTCTGGGTTGTGAAGGTCTGATGTCAGTCGCTTCACGTAAAATACTGACATTCCGCCAAATCTGGTTAAACTGAAAACCGACCCCAAATAGACATGGGATAAAGGTTCGGAAAAGAGAGAGATGTTTAGTATACTAACATGTACTACATTATTTAAACTTATGATAAAGAACACGTCTACATTTCCAAACATACTAAGAACTAGCAGCGCCCCGCGGTTTTACCCGCGTAGTACCCGCTCCCGTGAGAATGCGTAGCTCGCAGTATCATACAATCTCGGCACAATACACCATCGTGTGTTAAAAAATTAAGTAACAGCGCCATCTATTGGTAAGATTTGTGACTACAAAAAGTTACAATAAAACGATTACTTATACACAATCCCATGGGAATTTCGGGATAAAAAGTATCCTATGTGTTATTCCTAGTTATAAGGAACATCTGTACCAAATTTAATCTAAATCGATGCAGTAGATTTTGCGTGAAAGTGGAACAAACATCCAAATTCACAAACATACAAACTTTCGCATTTATAATATTAGTAGGATATACTTAACTATGTTCCCCATAGTTCCCCTATATCCAGTCCATTGAACATCCCATTCCCATAACCCAGTCGTAGTTTTCCATACATTTGCAATAGTCCCAGTAGAACCGGGGACTGTCCTTGGATGCATTTTATAGTGTTATACAGGGATAGTCGCCGGATTGTGCATTCTTTACACAAGAATAAATATGTATGTCAAAGGGCTTCCGTGTGTTGGCTTTGGCCCCATACTAGCCTTCCAAAAGACCGGGACTCCTTAATAGTCCCGAGAATGGAAAAGAAAAAAATACTTAACTAATGTCATTATACGTTTGGTTACATAATCTGGGCGCACTTTAGATACAGTATTGCTTACAATGTATCTCTACTTACAATGTATCTAAACCAAAATACATTTATTTATTTATTTATTAAGGACTTCAGTGAAAATTACATTAATCTTAAAACTATTGAAATACACAGAATACAAATCTAAATGCGAATTCTTTAGAAGCCACAACATGCTCTAAAGAATTAGAATTAATAATCATTTATTCATAGATATCGAATTAGAAATATCAACAAACATACAAAACTACTTAGTTACATACATACATACAAAAAATACGTTTAATAATATGTATTGGGGCGTTATTACTATTATAACTTAGCTAATAATGAACTTCAAAACTCGTATGGCAGCTGCGAATTATCCTCATTCATTAATCCACACTAATAATATTATAAAGAGAACATTTGTTTGTTTGTTTGTAACGAATAGGCTCCGAAACTACAGAAACGATTCCAAAAATTCTTTCACTAATGGAAAGCTAATTTTTCTATCCTACTAATATTATACAGCCGAATGTTTGTGAGTGTGGATGTTTGTTCCTCTTTCACGCAAAAAATACTGAATGGATTTTAATGAAACTTTACAATAATTTAGCTTATACATCAGAATAATACATAGGATACTTTTTATCCCGAAATTCCCACGGGAACGGAAACTACGCAGGTGAAAGCGGGGCGCTGGTAGTAGGCTATATTTTATCCCCGTATTCCCACTGGAACGGGAACTACGCGGGTGAAACCGCGGGCACTGCTAGTTGTTAATAAGACAGCACATACTCGTTTAAGCTACTTGCGCACGTTCGACTTTGTGCCGACTTTTTGTAGGATGTAGGAGAAACATAGAACGTACTGATAGCACACGGCCTACAAAAAAACGGTCATAAATAAACCAGTTGAAAAAAAGGCAGCCCGGCCGATTCTCGTAGCTAAAAAAAACATTAAAAAACGTGTGGCACTCGGGGACTGCCGCGGTAAAGCTATTGCATAGCAATTTTATCAACTAATTGTTTTCTTTATTTTTGTATTGCAATCCTAACCTTAGAAATTTTGATGTCGTACTTGGGACTTCATACAATAAAAACTTTGTCTACATTACTATAAAAACTTTTTGGAAAATTTACAAAAAAAAGTTTTCGATAAAAAAATAATAAAAACGTGAGGTTTTTTTTTCGTTACGGAATTTCTGGATTCGGTACCCGCGCTCAAGGCCCTCGATAGAAGCTAGGCAATAGCTTAAAAACGACAATAACATAACATAATCATTCATTCCATCATCTCATTACAGTAACTGACCCCTAAGTTCGTAACTTGTAGGGTATCAGAAACTACGACACATTCACACACACAGACCAAGACAAACAATTGTGGTTCATACAAATATTCACCCCGCACGGGAATCGAACCCGCAAGGCAGTCCGGCATGGTGACCACTCTGCCATCGAGGTCGTCAGCTTAATATCAGTCCATATGTATATTGAGAACTTTATATAAATTACTCCGTAAGTGCCTTTAGGCTAATGCAGTGCGATAATTTGGTGCATAATATTTGAATACAGAATTCTATGTTTATAAATACCTACTTAAAACCTTCTTACAAACCTCTTCTTATTCAATTCGTTTTAGATACAAGGTTTCAATCAGACGTTAGGGAAATCTGTAAATTATTAATTTAAAAATTCTCGCGTTGCTTTGATTTTTCTAAGAAACAGATCTTTATATAGTTTTTGAGTATATTCGGTAGGTTAATTCAAATTCAAATATTTATTGTTACTATAATGTTGTACAAAGGGTAATATAATTAAAGTATCAATTATGATACCTAATCAAATTTTTGGTCTGCCATCATTATAATTAATTAATAGGTTAAGCAGATATTATGTATGGTAATTTACAACTTATGTGTTCTTCTTTTCAGAAAAACTTAACAAGAAAGATTGCCGGACATTTACGAACGAGGTAATTTAAAATGGATTACCGATATCAAGAAGTATCGAAAAATAATCAAAACATATCATGGACACACTTTTTTAGACAGGTATGTTTTTAAAATCGTGGTGTAATTGATGAAAGCACGCGTTTAAAATTTAAAGAACAGAGTGCAGAAAATTTAATCGAATCAATCGAGCAATGAAAAGGAGAGAGATTTTTTTTTCATTGCTTGTTTTTCGAGAATTAAAGTAAGTGGTATTTTCACATTTTGTGCTAAAATCACTGGCAGTCCCGGATTAACCCTTAATTCATTCATACCCTTAATCAAATTAAGCAATTGCCTAGGGCACCAAGTCTGGGGGGCACCAGAAAACACCAGAAGAGGCACCAGAACACATAAGAACAGGGGGCCCAGGGCCGTAGCTATGTGTGAAATGACAAATGCCCTACCTTGCTGAACATAGCGAGAGCTCAGTGTTAGCCGACCTTTTTTTTCATCCTCAAATTCCACTCTAGCTACAGCCCCTGGGGGCCCGAAGGCTTGGACTACTCATGAAGACTCATGAAGCCTTAATCGGTCACTGATCACTGGATACTTTTTCCCGTTAAGATAGAAAATACCAGCCAATTCTTCTAGGCTTATGTTATTTCCGAATCAGGTAGATTTAGTGTTTGACATTACATAAGTGCTTCTTTGTGGCCCCAACTCTTCTTTTCAAGTCAGCATTCACTCCTTTCACATTCATATCCATGTAACATAGTTCATACATGTTTTTTATTTTCTCTTTACTCAAAAATCCTTGCATATTAATTACTTATTACAACCCTCCTAGTTGCGTGACATTTGAGGCCTTTGGGCCAATCAAACTGAATAAAAGATTTTGAATTTGGACGTCTTTTCATTCAGTGAAGTCAATCCTCATCTTGTTAACCTTAATTTATCAATACCATAACATAATCTTCAACCCCCGACGCAAATAGAGGGGTGTTATAAGTTTGACGTGTCTGTGTGTGTGTATCTGTCTGTCTGTGGCATCATAGCTCCCGAACGGATGAACCGATTTCAATTTAGTTATTTGTATTAAAGGGGACTTACGTGCGAGTGTTCTAAGACATGTTTGATGAAAATCGGTTGACCCGTTTAAAAGTTATGGGGGTTTGAAAGTAATTGTGTTGGGGGTTTTTTAAATTTTTAATTAGGGCGAGCGAAGCGAAGCCCTCCTAATTCAACAGTTTTTACAGTTTTGTGGTACATATTACGGAAAAACTAGAGCACCTACAGATTTGATATTTAACAGAGTTATTTCAATTCATGTCTAGATGTGCAGAAAATGGTTTTTATATCATTTTGTAAATGAAATAAAGAAAAAGGTTTTAACAATTTTGCAAACAAATTTTAAATTTCGAGAAATAAAATGGATGCGTAATACAACACGTCCATAAATAATATACATTTATTACATATACACATATTAACAAAAAATACTTCTCAAATTTGCCGGGTTAAAGGGGTTAAAATGACATTTAAATGTCAAACGATTACGACTTAGTGTCATTCGGCACACAATAGATGGCGTTGATATTCAGTTTCGAGCATGAAGGTTTCATGTTTCTAATGCCGTTAAAAAATCGAAATAAAAATAAATGGATTTGTACATTGTGAAATTGATTCTGTTTACAATTTCATCGGTTTAAAAGAAATGTGTCATCGAAGGAGGCCGAGAGAAAGAAGAAAAACGGGGGGTTGGGGGGGCGGAGCCCCCCCGTTAAAAAAAAACAAACATCTCTATGATAGAAATTAAAAGAAATTTTGAACACTGATTCCGAAATGATAATTGTTGTTATAGTAAAATGCCGCAAAAACATACGTTACGCGAAATTAATCGTTCTTTGATGGACGATGTAAAGGCAAGTCAGAGAAGATGTAGTAATTGTGTTCGTGGCACAATGCTCACTTTGTGGCAAAAATATGTCAAAAATAAGAGAGAAATGATTTCGAAATGATAATTGTTGTTATAGTAAAATGCCACAAAAACGCACGTTAACTAGCCTCCTCTTCTCTTTTCCGAACCTTTCCCATGTCAATTTGGGGTCGGTTTTCAGTTTAACCAGATTTGGCGGTATTTTACGTGAAGCGACTGCCATCAGACCTTCACAACCCAGAGGGCTATACGACATTTTTTGGTTAAACCAAATGTTAGACTTTTGAGGGCTCTAACTACCCGTAACGACTATCGAAGATGTTAGTATGGCAGCGGGTACCGACGGCTTTACGTGCCTTCGAAGCACGGAAACGCTCATGAAATTAAAAGTATTTTTAGTAATGACCCATCACAGTCACGACGGTGCCAGACGATGCTTAACCGCACAGATCACAAGTGATCCGCGGGTAGCACTGCGCCACGAGCGGGCAACTAGCCTCCTAGAACGCTAAATTAACCGTTCTCTAATGGACGATTTAAGAGAAAGAAGTCCTCGAGATGTAGAATATAATTGTGTTCGTGGCACAATGCTCACCTTGTGGAAAAATTATGTCCGAAGTTAGAGAGAGAATAAGAAAAACGCGGGGTTGGGGGGGCAGAGCCCCCCCGTTAAAAAAAATAAAAATCTCTGTAATATAAATTAAAGGAAAGTTTAATAAGATTAAGAGATTAGTGTAATCGTTTTAATAAAGTGCCACAAAAACGCACGTTAACTGGCCTCCTCGGACACGAAATTAACCGTTCTTTGATGGTCGATGTAAAGGAAAGCCAGAGAAGACCTCGAGATGTACCTAGAATCTAATTGTGTTCGTGGTAATTCATGTCATCTTCTTTGGATTGATTTGCACATCGAAAACAACGGACTTTGTATAGACAATAGTATGGTTTCAGAACCACAAACTAACGTTTTAAAGAAATTAAAATTCGTCGAAGAGCAATTAATAGCGCAAGTTCACCCAGTTATTGCAGTGTACCTACTCAAATTGGATATCGTGGCCAAGAGATCAACTTCCATCAAGATATCACTTTGTTGGGCTGGTGTAAACTTGCGATTTTAAATACAATGATCATTATACAGTTTTTACAAAGTATATATATTTTTTAAGGGTAATCCGTATGTCCGTACAAGTTACGTACCCATCCGATTTTAGTCCAATCCCTCAACTATTTATCAATAAAGGCCTTACGTATGTGGCTAAAACTAGTGTATACACAGATCCATGGAATCAGTTTTGAGTGGTAAGGTAAGGGTGACCATAGAAATATAAAGCGCGGTCAGAATTATAAAAAACATTACAAACGCTACCAACAGTGCACACGCGTGAACCAAAATTGCTATGTGCGCTGTTTGCGCGCTATCTAATCGGACCAGGATTGTGTGCGTACGTGTGTGTAAAAATATCAAAATTAGAGTTACGTACTCGGCATTTCGAATTGCAAGATTCAGAAAACAGTTGTTGTAATTAGTAATTGATGAGAATGCAATATTTAACCATTGTAAACATAAATGTTTAATAAAAAAAACTAAAATAAATCAAATTCTGAAACGTCAAATTTTGAGTTTGACATTTGTGCACACACTGCACAACATATTTTCCATGAGCAGCGTTTGCACACCTTAATGACGTCACTGATGACGTCCCATTACTATCGTTGGTGCAAATACGTTCAATTCGATCACTTCACTCCGTAAGCGCGAAAAAGCGCTATTTGGACCGCACGGATAGTCAACATGACAATAGGAGCTTCCAATTTTGACCGCCGCCGGCACAGAAAACTTGATGACTCTAATGATGACTAAACAAGACTTTCCAAACTTTCTTATAGTGAATATTGATGTATGAAGATGGCAGTTTTGGTTTTGATTGTTTCTTTTTTTTAAACGAATATATTTTTTATGGAAACTTTTTTCGAGAAATATTTCAGAATCATATATCATAGAGTCAGTTAATCCGCCCTAGCAGTTCCCTGCATGAGATAAAGACTTCAGTATATACAAGAAGTTGTACTCATCGAGACCTTTCAAATGATGTTTGGTCACAAAATGGTACAACATGACAGGACGACACCTCATGGGGTCAGTTAATCCACCCTAGCCTAGCGGTTTTCCTGCACGAGATACAGACTGAAGAACCCATACAAGAAGTTGTAGTACTCATTTAGAGCTTTCAAATGACGTAGGGCACAAAGTGTTATAGGACAACATATAGGACTGAACGCCCATTCTCCTTTGGGTTGAAAATGGATTTGTCCTCCCGATTAAATGCCACGCACTCACGAGTGATAATGGTTCGATATGAAAATTATTCTCATACAACGTATGACAATAATGGTTGAGTCCGAAACCACCCATAACTAAATATTGGAAAAGTGGAAATACTTAATGTTCCAGGAAACAATACAATAAGCTTTCGTAATCACAATTCACAAGTCACAAGGCTTGACGTTAGATAAAGCTGTGGCGGACATTGGACATAAATAAATTTCTGTTGGTCTAACATAGGTAAGGTACCTCTGTGGTATCGCGCGATTTCAACAATTAAAGCATTTTCTTTCTTTCTTACTATAAAACATAGAATTACTAAGAAAAACCTCGCGAGCCCACACAAAGCCACGCTTTTAGCTAGTTTAATGTTATTCACTACATCATCTCAATATAGTAACTGACCAAAGGATAATTCAATGACTATAATTTATTTCCAGCTATACGTGGTGAGTGCAGCATGGATGATATACTTCCTGTGCGGGTTGTCGTTCGGGATACCGACGGTCATGATCCCGCAGATCAGACGCGCCGCCAACTCGACGGCCGCTGTCAGCGAGGAGATGGCGAGCTGGCTTTGTGAGTTGTTATTACGATTTTATTTACTACAAATTCTTGACAATTAAGATTAGGCTAATTGACTAAAAAATCTAATTAGTCCGTCAGATAGATTTTGCACAAATATTGGACACGTATTTTCTCTTTTTTGATACAAACAAATAATTAAGACGATATAGAATAGAAAACTCGTGTGACGTCACAGCTACATACATTTTTACCAAGAATTATCGTCACAAGCCCCCACTCCTGAACTTTAATGGGTTATAACTAAGTCAGTTTTATTAATTTGATAAACAAAAAAATACGTGTCTAATATTTTTTCGAAATCTATCTGACGGACTAATTAGAATTTCATTTTGTTTACCCAGTCGACATCCCTATTGACTAAAAATCTAATAGTCCGTCAGATAGATTTCAAAAAAATTATTGGACAAGTTTTTTTTCTTTTTGGTGTAAACAACTAATTAAGACGTTACAGTGTGTCACGCTACAATCTGGTTCTTATTTTCCAACAATTGACACGGGAAAATGCAAAAAACTCCAAAGGGACTCTGGCCATAAGGGATAATGGAGAGTTTCACATACTTACATACTTATGATGGCAACATTATTAAACTTTTTTTTTATTTCAGCATCAGCGTTCGGCTACAGCGCACTTCCCTGGGTTGTCATCATCTGCATGTTCACCCGACAATTCGGGAGAAAAATACCCTTCGCTATCGTGTCCATCAATACTTTTTGCTACTACCTAGTGCTATATTTTAGTGCCAATACCACCCATGTGTTAATAAGTGAGGTTATGCAAGGTGTCAACCATGCGTCAAATATGACATTATGTGTCATCATAGTGTCAGAATATACGTCACCGAAATATAGAGGTATTTTTTTGGCTATAAAATCGGCCATACTTTTCTGGGGTATCTGGGTTGCTAATGCTATCGGTACTTTTTATTATTGGAAGTACATACCTCTGTTAGGTATTTTTTTGTCTATTTATTTAATTACTGTAATATTTTGGCCAGAGTCTCCGCAATGGTTGGCCAGTAAAGGCAAATTTGAGGAATGTAAGAAAGCGCATAGATGGTTAAGAGGTACAGATTCAAATTCAGAAAAAGAATTGGAACTTTTAATCCAATCACAGTTGGATTACGTCAAAAATAAGCAAGATTACGAAGTTTCTTTTATAAAACAATTTTCGGATAAGACTTTTTATAAGCCTCTTTTGTTGTCTGTGGCTATGTTAGCCCAGTATCATATGTCAGGAAAAATTGTGTGCATGATCTATTCCATAGATATAATTAAAAAAATTACTGATAGCGAAAGTACAGCGTATATTGGAATGTTAATTTTAGATGGGGTGACGGTAGCTGGGATGTATGTGGGCTGTTGCTTAGCTCGTTATTTAAAAAGAAGAACGTTACTTTTTTCAACTTGCAGTGTTGCTATAACGTTCTTATTTTTAATATCCTTGTACCTATATCTGATTGACATAAAAATTTTGGTTGAAAACAAAATTGTAACTATTTCATTGTTGACGATTTTTTCTATTTCAATTAGCTGCGGGCCTATGATATTATCAACGTCAATATATGGAGAATTAACGCCTTTAAAATACAAGAGTTCTTGTACAATGATTTCAGCTTTTGTATTCGTCAGTCTTACGTCAACTTTAGTCAAAATATTTCCCTTAATTTGCAAATTATTCCACATTTCGGGAGCTTTTCTTTTTTATGCAGTATCATCGTTGATATTATGCGTTATTTTGTTTAAATATTTGCCGGAGACAAAAGATAGAACGTTGCAGGAAATAGAAGATATATTTTCGGGTAAAAAGAAAGTTGATGAGGGGAAAGAATTGTTGAAAATCGAGAGACAAACATAGTCTTTAGTAATATAATTATAATTTAAAGACATATTTTTTTATAGTGCCACACCCAAACATATCTGTGCCGGTGACAGCGTCGCTGTAATAGCATCTTTTGGATGTCAGATGATTATCAGTGTAATGAAAATGTACACCAACGACATTATAGTCAAAATGACAATAGTAGCTTCCAATTTTGGCCGCCGGCACAGAAGATTACGGAACTACCTATTTTAATTTAAACACTCCACAATCTTTTCTGTGCCGGCGGCCAAAATTGGAAGCTCCTATTGTCATTGTGACTCTAATGTCATTTGGATACATTTTCAATAAACTGACAACCAAAAGATGCGATTACAGCGACGCTGTCACCGGCACAGGAAAGATTGTGACTCAATATTCTAGTTTTTTAAGTATTATTTAATCTGTGGTATATAACTATGGGCCTATAAATAATAAAATAAAAAGCCTTGAATATACAAAAGTAGTTTTAAAACTAATAGAAAATAAAAATAAATAAATACAAAATAACTAAGAACTTAATTTGTTTTTTTTACCACTCTGTAATAAATGTTTATATAAAATTAAATAATTCCTAAAAAATTGGAAAGATCTCTAAAAAATAAAAAAAGTATTTATGAGAAAAATATAAGATATTTTTAATGAATAATCTCTATACTTACTTATACAGTGTGTGTCTACACCCCGGGCTTTTTTTAAAGGAGGTTAATATAACATATATTTATAATGTAACCATGATATTAATTTAATTTATAAACTAAATTTCAGACTTTGTTAATTTTCTAACAAAATTTTAATTGCCAGCAATGTAAAGTACAGTAATTTGACAAATACCTATGTGTAAATATCAGTCAAGTCGCATTGACAAGGACAACAATACATTCTACGCTAGCTATCATAGTTTTTCACCCCCGTACCACGACATGACTTGTACCAAGTGAATAAACGACAATTACACAGTACGTCTACTACATTTAAGTTGCGGATTTAGAAAATTTAATTGTGGCGTTAATTAACATAATTATGATTTACTAATACGTGCAAACAATTGTTAACGAAGCATATTATCATCAGTCTTTATAAAAGCCCGGGTCGTAGACACACACTGTATAAAAATGAATCCCTATTTCCCTTGGTCACTGCATCACGCATGAACGACTGGGCCGATTGACTTGAAATTTGGTAAGGGGATAGCTTATAGTCCGGGAAAGGACATAGGACATGTTTTATCCCGAAATTCCCACGGGATCGGAAACTATACGGGTAAAACCGTGGGGCACAGCTAGTTTCTTTAATTTAAAACTAGCTGTGCCCCGCGGTTTCACTCGCGTACTTCCCAATCCCGTGGGAATTTCGGGATGAAACGTAGCCTATGTTCTTCCTCGGACCATAAGCTACCCCTGTACCAAATTTCAAATCAATCGGTTCAGCGGTTCAGCCGTGAAAAGGTAACAGACAGACAGACAGAGTTACTTTCACATTTATAATATTAGTAGGGATTCATAACAAATAAGATACTTGGTATATAATATTTATTTACTGTCTACATCACCATACATAAATATATTGCTTAAACCTTAAAGTATTTATATAAATAAATAAAAAAATGAGTATTATACATACATACTTAAAACATATAGAAAACGGATATGTTGGTTGACGACCTCGATGGCAGAGTGGTCACCATGCCGGACTGCCATCCGTAAGGTTGCGGGTTCGATTCCCTTGCGGGCGAATAATTAATATTGTGTGAACCACAAATGTTTATCTCGGTCTGGGTGTGTGTGTGTAGTTTCTGATACCCTAGATACAAGTTACGAACTTAGTTAGGGGTCAGTTACTGTAATGAGATGATGGAGGGAATGATTATGTTATGTGTGACATAAATGTTTGTCTCGAGCGGGAATCGGACCCGTAACCTTCGGAATAGCAGGCAGGACAACCAACTCCACCACTCGGTCATTAAAGTATAATGTACCATCATGGTATAATGCCACAATCTTTTCTGTTCATCCGGGCTAGCATGACTTCGAAAACGCGATATGATATAGCGGATTTATCGACATCCAATCGTCAAAATATAATAAAAACACCCGCCATATTTAATTTTACCATATCATCTTGATAAATCTTATCACATTTGGTCATGCTCGCGAAATCGATATAGCTATTTATCGACATCCAACTGTCAAAATATAATAAATATATCCGCCATATTTAATCATATCGTAGCACGTCATAATTCATTTGGTCATGCTCGCGAAATCGATATGATATCGTGGTGTCGATATATTTTATCACGCACAGTCATGCTAGGCGGTCAAAATAGGAAGCTCCTATTGTCATTTTGACTCTAATGTCATTTGGATACATTTTCAATAAACTGACAACCAAAAGATGCGATTACAGCGACGCTGTTACCGGCACAGAAAGGATTGTGGCTCTATATACAGAGTTAATAAAGTCTATATTCCCATAATACAATTATTTTCATTGGTATATAAAAATGTGACAGGAGCGTTTGTGAGCAAGAGATTTTGGTCTATAACGGGATGTTTTTCATCCTTACGTTTTTTGTTAAGACGGTGTACCTGAAAAAATGAAATAAGTAATCACTATCACTACATAGTATAAAACAAAGTCGCTTTCTTTGTCCCTATGTATGCTTAGATCTTTAAAACTACGCAACGGATTTTGATGCGGTTTGTTTTAATAGATAGAGTGATTCAAGGGGAAGGTTTTAGCATAATTTTATTCCTGCATTCTCACGGGAGCGAGAACTACGCGGCGAAAACCACGGGGCGCTGCTAGTATTATTTATAACGGAGCCCCGCGGTTTCACCCGCGTAGTTCTCTTTCCCGTGGGCATACCGGGATAAAATAAAGCCTATATTGTTCCCTGATAATGTAACGTTTCATTAGCGAATTTTTTTGGAAACCGGATGAGTAGTTTTTGAGTTAAATCGTTACAAACAAACAAATCTTTTCTTTTTTAAATACTAGCGGCGCACCGAGGTTTCACCCGCGGAGTTCCCGCTCCCGTGGAAATGCAGGAATAAAATATGCTAAAAAGCTTCCTCTTGAATCTCTCTATTTATTAAAACAAACCGCATCAAAATCCGTTGCGTAGTTTTAAAGATCTAAGCATACATAGGGACAGAGAAAGCGACTTTGTTTTTAACCCCCGACGCAAAAAGAGGGGTGTTATAAGTTTGACGTGTGTGTGTGTGTATCTGTCTGTCTGTGGCATCATAGCTCCCGAACGGATGAACCGATTTCAATTTAGTTTTTTGTATTAAAGGGGACTTACGTGCGAGTGTTCTTCGACATGTTTGATGAAAATCGGTTGACCCGTTTAAAAGTTATGGGGGTTTGAAAGTAATTGAGTTGGGTTTTTTTTTCAATTTTTAATTTTATACTATGTAGTGATGTATATAAATAAATATTTACCTGTCTATTATGCTTATTTAAATTCGATTGCTGTGAAAACGTAGTAGGACAGAACTCGCAAATAAACGGCTTTTCTCCCGTATGAGTTCTTATATGAGATTCTAGTTGTAACTTAGTCTGAAACAAGGTATAATGTTAGTGAATATAACATAACATAATCATTCACTCCATCATCTCATTACAGTAACTGACCCCTAAGTACGTAACTTGTATCTAGGGTATCAGAAACTACGCACACACTCATTCACACACGCACCCAGACCGAGATAAATCTAATATATAAAAAAAGAAATTTTGTGAGCATATTCAGTAGGTCTGAGAATCGGCCAACATCTATTTTTCATCCCAAAATTCTCACGGGAACGGGAACTACGCGTGTGAAACCGCGGGGCACAGCTAGTAATAATTTAAAAGCGTACTTACCGGGAACCCTTTGCCACAATGATGACATATCTTATTTATAGGTCTTCCCTTATGTACATTCCTTATGTGCTGGTCTAAACCTACGCGATTTTTGGAGGGCTGAAACAAAATACAATTTTAGGTTAGGTAATTGTCAAAATTTTGTTGGAATATCTTACATGGGGATAAAATACACCCCTATTTTGAATTCGAGATACTTAATCACACAGCTAATGTAAACGACGGGTGACAATATAATAGTGAAGTTAGTTTTTTTCTTTTATTTAAAAAGTTATGATAAGTCAAAGGTTTTCAAAATCCCGCCGAATTTTATTGTTATTCTACATCGAACAACAGGCGAACGCTGCGATACACAGCTGAGCGCGGTCATCGACCCGAGCCGTCACAGAATACTTGATAGCTAGTGTGCCGTCTGGTAATACGGCATTTATTTAGTATTTTTTAAAGATAAGTAATCGATTATCATTTTTGATATTTTTATTGGATATGTGGATTCAGTTACTGCTACAGATATACTGATTTTAATAAGTCCCATCATTTCAAAATAGGGGTGTATAACCTATATCGAATATTTCAGAAACTCCATCCGTGTTATTTGCGTTACGTTTCTTAAGCCTAGTTTAACAGAAACAGTTTTAAGGTTAGACTTGGTTTTAGAAATTTGCATTCCAGAACTAAGGGAACAAAAAATTTAAATTAGTCTATGGTTTTGTTCATTCAATGAACCATATAATCTGTGCTATCGTTCCAAATCATTCAGATTAACAGTTTGTAAAACGTCATATTTTTTGGACTAAGTAAGGTTTTTGAGTTTAGCTTTAGTTTAACTTTAGTTCAGCTAGGCTAGCATGGCTTCGAAAACGCGATAGATACAGCGATTTATTGACATCCAACTATCAAAATTTGATAAAAATACCCGTCATATTTAATTTTACCACGTGATTAATTTTATGACATTTGGTCATGCTCGCGAAATCGATATAGCTATTTATTGACATCCAACTGTCAAAATATAATAAATATAGCCGCCATATTTCATTTTATCAAATCGTACTACGCCATATTCATTTGGTCATGCTCGCGAAATCGATATTATTTCGTGGTGTCTATATCATTTATCACGCACAGTCATGCTAGGCAGGCTGGAACGTTAATTTCTAAAACTAAGTCTTACCTTAAAACCGGTTTTATTAAAATAGGTTTAAGAAACTTAATAATAATAAGACGAATTGGGGTTTCTGAAATATCCGATTTACTTGGAAACCCAATTGAATAGTTTTTCAGTAAAACGTAATAAACAAACAAATCATTCCTTTCTATGATATTAGTATAGATATAGATGAATACTTACTTTTAAACATAAATGACACTGGTAAGTCTTGTTCAAGTGTTTCTCTTCGATGTGATCTCTTAGTTTAGTTTTATCCGCGAACCGGCGATTGCAGTGGTCGCATATGAATCTGTAACAATTAATAAAGGAGGATGCCAGAAAATGTATGGACTCTGGTACCCCCTCCAATAGCTATGTGTAATATATCGTTGGATAGCCATAGTTGAGCAGAACAAAAGTTACTATGGAGTCAAGGTCTAAATCTTAGTCCGATCAGAGTTATGCAGTTCCAAACATATCAGTTTATCATAAATTCAAATTCATTTATTTCAAATAATAAACTTTTGTTCTGCTGGTAATCCAATACATAGTTATTGGAGGGGGAACCAAAATTTGTATCATCAACATAACATAATTATTCACTCCATCATCTCATTACAGTAACTGACCCCTAAGTTCGTAACTTGTATCTAGGGTATCAGAAACTACGCACACACTCATTCACACACACACCCAGACCGAGATAAACATTTGTGGTTCACACAAATATTCACCCCGCACGGGAATCGAACCCGCAACCTTACGGAGGTCGGCAAACGTAATGAGACATGTTAATTTTAAAATATCCAATAAAATATACAAGGTAACAGGTAAGTGGATCTACATTCGTTGCCAGCAGTAAGTTTTCCAGAATTTGTAAATTAACACAAACTCTTAAAATTAAACACAAGTTAGTTAGTATATAAAAAACAAATTCATATTTTATTTTTAGGTTCTGGCAACCTTTTTTAGAATTTTCAATATTTTCAAAGCATATAAGTGTGTGTGAAAAATATCCTAAAACTATAATATCCTGTTGCTTACCTTAACTGCGAACTAGAGACGTGTTTCAGACTGTTGTTCATGTGCCGGTTGTATGAGAATATCGACGAGAAGTATATATCGCACAGCTCGCAGTACGGAGACGATATGTCGGATTTGTTCTGTGAAAAACATCCTTATTTTTATTATTTTTTATTATTCTAGTTAATTAAGTTATGCATAAGACCTAAGTATTATTAGTAAAAGAATAATAAACATATTTTTTATATATTTATTAATGGTAAAGAACACATGAACAGAGTGTCTTCGCCTTAACAAAAACAATAAGAAAAGTGCCGATGGGCACATTCTTTACATAATCATTTTATTAGTTTAAGTTAAAGTGAAATTGCTTATTAGCCTTAATAATGGCTAGATTGCAATATTTTGAAGTACACAAAGTGGTGCATCAAGGACAAAAAAAATAATATTTACTTATTTAAATGAGAGATATACTACCATCATCTAAATATATATAACTCAAAGTTGACTGACTGACATAGTGATCTATCAACGCCATAGAGGTATAATACATAGAGCAGGGGAGCCAGGCCTCCAGTTGTCCCTCGGTTAGAAAGAGAGAGGCGATCGCGGTTATTAGTTGAACGACTCAAATGTTTGTACAATTCTACAGTACCGCGACCTTCTCTCTCTTTCTAACCATAGGACGTTTCCGCTTACAGGCAGCCGTATGCCTTCCCTGCTCTATGTGTATTAACTCTATGATCAACGCACAGCCCAAACCACTGGACGGATCGGGCTGTTTGGCATGCAGGTAGATGTTATGACGTGGGCATCCGCTAAGAAAGGATTTTGATTAATTCTACCCCCAAAGGGATGAAAGTTTGTATGACGGAAGTCATTATTCCACGCGGATGAAGTCGCGAGCAAAAATTAGTTACTAATATTATAAATGCGAAAGTAACTCTGTCTGTTACCTTTCACGGCTAAACTACTGAACCGATTGACTTGAAATTTGGTACAGGGGTAGCTTATGGTCTGGGGAAGAACAAAGGCTATGTTTTATCCCGAAATTAAAATAACTATGCAGGTAAAACCGCGGGGCACAGCTTTTTGTCTATAATTTTTAAGGCTTCGCTTGCTTTGCTCGCTCGGGTAATAAAGAATTTGTTTTTTTTCTTACGTACCTTCTCCTCATGTTTCTCAGCGAGATGTCTCCTGAGGCTGTTCTTCCACCGGAATACCTTATCGCAAAGCGTGCAAGGAAACTCGTTGTGGCATTCGTGGACTGCGCTGCGAATAGTGAAAAACAGCTTTATTATCACCAAATGTTAATAGTGAAATATAGCTTGATAAATTGAATAAATGCAATAATAAATGAATTATAATGTACTAAACGTTGCCTAAGTGACGTCATTCTCAATCCAATGTGGTGGGTTTTTAAAGATGGTGGATTAGTTGTTTTAAGCAACAAATAGATGTTTTGATATTCATTATGTTATGGTAACTTTTTCATATACAGTTTGCAATTTCATTTAACCTATTTTTATTTTCCCATATATTTGCAATAGCCCCAGCAGAACCGGGGACTGTCCTTGGATGCATTTTATAGTGTTATACAGGGATAGTCGCCGGATTGTGCATCCTTTACACAAGATTAAATATGTCAAAGGGCTTCCGTGTGTTGGCTTTGGCCCCATACTAGCCTTCCAAAAGACCGGGACTCCTTAATAGTCCCGTGAATGGAAAAGACATAACTTAATAACCGTGTCATTATTATTAGTTTTAAGGGACATCTGTAGCAAATTTCATATTAATCACTTTAGGCGTTTAGACGTAAAGAAGTAACAAATATACACACTCACACACAAACTTTCGCATTTATAATATTAGTAGGATTCTGATTCATTTTTTATCAACATTTTCTGGGTCATCAGTGAAAGCCATTTGGTGTTGATTATTATTAAGTTAAGCATTTAGTTTCTAAGATCATACCGTGGATAATACTGCATGTGACAATATTGGTACATATTCTCATTTGTTCGGGCATATACACATAGAAAGCTGGCTACCGGTGTTTATCAGAACCATTTCTGCGACGTTCTGCGCTCATTGGCGCTGGTTCGGCACAAAGAGATATAGAGATTGCCTGCACCGACTACCTGCGAGGACCGGTTTCCATGCTAGCCGACTTACTACGTGTATACGTCCTACAACTCACATCCGATGGTTCATGAGCGCGGCGCGGTGCCTGAACGTCTTGTCGCACTCGGCGCACTGCAGGCGCGCCTTGTGGGTGTCTTTGTGGTACCGGTGACTGTCTAACGAACTACAAACAAAACAATAATAAAAAAAACATCTTTTTAACCCCCGACGCAAAAAGAGGGGTGTTATAAGTTTGACGTGTCTGTGTGTGTGAGTGTGTGTGTGTGTGTGTGTGTGTGTGCGTGCGTGTCTGTGTATATGCGTGCGTGTGTATGGCGTATGTCAGGGTGTGAGCATGTATGTGTGCGTGTGTGTGTGAGTAGGTGCGTGTACAGAACATGTGTTAGTGAGTGTGTGCGTAAGTGTGAATGTGTATGAGAGAGTGTGTATATGCGTGCGAGGGTGTGTATGGCAGTGTTTGAATGTGTATGTGTGTGCGTGTATGACTGAGTGCGTGTACATATGTTAGTGAGTGTATGTGCGTGTGTGTGTGTGTGTACTTACTTAGACACCTTCCCGCAGTGGTTACAAGTGTATTCCTTCATCATCAGCTCGTGTTTCGTCTGGTAATGTTGTTTCATCACCTTTAGATCGACCGTGCGCTTGTGGCATACTGAGCATTCGTATCTGTGGAGAAATGGTGAAAATGTTTAAAGAATTATCACTACACAGTACAAAACATAACGTCGCTTTCTCTGTCCCTATGTACGCTTAGATCTTTAAAACTACGCAACGGATTTTGATGCGGTTTGTTTTAATAGATAGAGTGAATTTTTTAGCATAATTTTATCCCCGAATTCTCACGGGAGCGGGAACTACGCGGGTAAAATCGCGGGGCACAGCTAGTTTTATTATATTTACCTTCTGGTATGCCTCTTATGATGTGTAGCCATTGAATGGACAGACGGAAGGACAGTGTTACATATTGAACATACGTACTCGCCGATACTCTGGAAGGTTATCAAGTTGTTATCAAAAATTGTATTTGATTCAGAAATATTTGGATATAGAATGAAAATACTTTAAAAACATGTCCATGATATGAAATATTAATAAAAATATAGAAAAAAATACGGCGATATCGTTTTTTTTATTGCATCCGTGCGAGCGGGACGCATTATAATTTACGCAGGTGCGACAGAGATAGATAGCTACAGGTCAACGTACGATATTTCATGTGAATTACGACCGGACTTTATTAAAAACGAGAAAGCTACAGCTTTTAAGCTTTATTTTAGAAAAAAGAAGTAATTATAATCATAATCATTCACTACTTCATCTCATTATAGTAACTGACCCCTAACTAAGCTCGAAGCTTGTATCTAGGGTATCAGAAACTACGCACACACTCATTCACACACACACCCAGACCGAGACAAATAATTGTGGTTCACACAAATATTCACCCCGCACGGGAATCGAATAATATTTTCTTAAACATCTTTTTAATCATTAAAATAAAAATAAAAAAAAAACAAGAAATTATCCCGAAATTAAGGTATTTTATCTGATATTTTAAGGCATATAAACTTATAAAAATCATTACCAAAATCTCCCTAGATTTGGGGAAAATCCACAACTTTGCAATACCTATAATACAAATTAATGCACAACTTGGCAATACCAATTATACAAATTAATGCACAACTTGGCAATACCAATAATACAAATTAATGCACAACTTGGCAATACCTATAATACAAATTAATGCACAACTTGGCAATACCTATAATACAAATTAATGCACAACTTGGCAATACCAATTATACAAATTAATGCACAACTTGGCAATACCAATAATACAAATTAATCCAAACTTGGCAATACCAATTATACAAATTAATGCACAACTTGGCAATACCAATTATACAAATTAATGCACAACTTGGCAATACCTATAATACAAATTAATGCACAACTTGGCAATACCAATTATACAAATTAATGCACAACTTGGCAATACCAATAATACAAATTAATCCAAACTTGGCAATACCAATTATACAAATTAATGCACAACTTGGCAATACCAATTATACAAATTAATGCACAACTTGGCAATACCAATAATACAAATTAATGCACAACTTGGCAATACCTATAATACAAATTATTCCAAACTTGGCAATACCAATTATACAAATTAATGCACAACTTGGCAATACCAATTATACAAATTAATGCACAACTTGGCAATACCAATTATACAAATTAATGCACAACTTGGCAATACCAATAATACAAATTAATGCACAACTTGGCAATACCTATAATACAAATTAATGCACAACTTGGCAATACCAATTATACAAATTAATGCACAACTTGGCAATACCAATTATACAAATTAATGCACAACTTGGCAATACCTATAATACAAATTAATGCACAACTTGGCAATACCAATTATACAAATTAATGCACAACTTGGCAATACCTATAATACAAATTAATGCACAACTTGGCAATACCAATTATACAAATTAATGCACAACTTGGCAATACCAATAATACAAATTAATCCAAACTTGGCAATACCAATTATACAAATTAATGCACAACTTGGCAATACCAATAATACAAATTAATGCACAACTTGGCAATACCTATAATACAAATTAATGCACAACTTGGCAATACCAATTATACAAATTAATGCACAACTTGGCAATACCAATTATACAAATTAATGCACAACTTGGCAATACCTATAATACAAATTAATGCACAACTTGGCAATACCAATTATACAAATTAATGCACAACTTGGCAATACCTATAATACAAATTAATGCACAACTTGGCAATACCAATTATACAAATTAATGCACAACTTGGCAATACCAATAATACAAATTAATCCAAACTTGGCAATACCAATTATACAAATTAATGCACAACTTGGCAATACCAATTATACAAATTAATGCACAACTTGGCAATACCAATTATACAAATTAATGCACAACTTGGCAATACCTATAATACAAATTAATGCACAACTTGGCAATACCAGTTATACAAATTAATGCACAACTTGGCAATACCAATAATACAAATTAATCCAAACTTGGCAATACTAAGTAACAAAATATTCCTTACCTCATTATGTTTAGTTTCCAAATGCATTTTATATGAAGTCTGGTACTTAAACGCCAGAACACACTTGTCACATTTAAACTCCGCCTTCTTATAGCTATCCTTGTCTCTATCTCTCTCTCGCTCTAGCATCACCTCTTCGTATGTTATATCTATGGTTATAATTTTGTTGTTTTTTTGTTTTGATATCTGAAAATTGATATTAATCTATACTAATACTAGCTGCGCCCCGCGGTTTCACACGCTTAGTTCCCGTTCCCGTAGGACTTTCGGGATGAAAAATTGATGTTGGCCGATTCTCAGACCTACTGAATATGCTCACAAAATTTCATGAGAATCGGTCAAGCCGTTTCGGAGGAGTATGGCAACGAAAACTGTGACACGAGAATTTAATATATTAGATTATAAAGAAGTAATATTTGTATATTTGTTAAATTGTAAGGGGTAATCTCGGGATCTACTGAACCGATTTCAAAAATTCTTTCACTCATGGAAAGCTAATTTATTATTATATATATAGCTAATATTTTATCCCTGTATTCACACGGGAACGGGAACTACGCGGGTGAAAACGCGGGGCGCTGCTAGTTTTATAATATAAGTACTTACTATTATTATTAATTGTAAACCGCGGTTTTAATTTTAGTCCCCGCTCCCGTGGGAATACGGGGATAAAATTATTCTAAAAACCTTCCCAATTTTTGTTATCCTATACTTATAATATTATAAATGCGAAAGTAACTCTGTCTGTCTGTTACCTTTTCACGGCTAAACTACTGAACCGATTGACTTGAAATTTGGTACAGGGGTAGCTTATGATCCGGAGAACATAGACTTATCTCGAAATTCCCACGAGAACGGGAACTATGCGGGTAAAATCGCGGGACATTCCTTATAATTTCGGATATGGTCTACTAAGGTCACATGAAAAATTCACACTGTTCATACATATACAGTTATTTAAAAAAAAACATTACCTTCTTTTTTTTCTTCTTCTTTCTGTCCTTAATTTTCTTTTTAATTATTGATTCAACCTCAACGTAAACCTCTTTGGTTTCAGTTTGTAGACTGTCATCAACTGGGTCTAGGAAATCTTAAAAAAATAACATATTCAGGTTATCATTCATAGCTATCATTCATAGCTATCATACACTATCAGATGGCATCAACTGGTTCGTTCCCAGCTAGGCTAGCATGACTTCGAAAACGCGATAGATACAGCGATTTATTGACATCCAACTGTCAAAATTTGATAAAACTACCCGCCATATTTAATTTTACCACGTGATTAATTTTATGACATTTGGTCATGCTCGCGAAAGCGATATAGCTATTTATTGACATCCAACTGTCAAAATATAGCCGCCATATTTAATTTTATCAAATCGTACCACGCCATATTCATTTGGTCATGCTCGCGAAATCGATATTATTTCGTGGTGTTTATGTAATTTATCACGCACAGTCATGCTAGGCAGGCTGGCTAGGCTATTGATTATACAAAAATCTAATAAAAAATAATCATACACTCAGAACCAGATAAAAAATACAGATCATATATGGACAACCTAAATAGCAGACTGCTATCCGTAAGGTTGGGGGTCCGATATCTCTGTCGTACCTGCGTAAATTATAATGCGTCCCGCTCGCCATTGCATCCGTGCGAGCGGGATGCATTATAATGTACGCAGGTGCGACAGAGATAGATAGATACAGGTCAACCATGAAGTTGTAGGTAAAAATGGAGCCCACACTTAGAACAACAGCTTGAGGCAAATACCTACGTCTCTGTGGGCCGATCTCTCTTTTTAGCGTGCACTCTCTCTTTCTAGAGGTTACCTTAGTTAGAAAGAGAGAGCTTGTCCACAGAGAGCGCGATAGTGATACATAGGTTATGCTTCAAGTAGGTATTCGAAGTGTTTGCCGCTGGCGTAGCGGATGTGCGGCCCGCTTACCGTTGCGCCGGCACTCAGCGCCCAGGCGATGTCGCCCCCGGGGGTTTTAGTGGAGGACCTCCACCGCTCCATCTTGGTGGAGGGCGAGTCCCACATACCCCGCTTCGGCGCGGGGATGCGTCAAAGCATTTCCCCCGGGACATCAAAAAAAAAGGTATTCGAAGTGTGGACTCCATTTTTACCTACATCTTCATGAGGTCAACATACAATATTCTCTGTGAATTACGACCGTGGTATACCTGTTTCATCGTCCCAGTCTATTTTAACTTCTTCTTTAACCATGACTTGGTTGTCTTCAATGATTTCAATATTGGGTGATATTGAGACTGCCTCGTTGGTTGATACTTTGAGGCGAGGCGGGCGAGATACATCTGATATCAGGTATTCGTTTAGATTCTGTAATTTAAAAATTACTATAAGTCTATACTACTTATGTATTAACTATTTAGTAATCTGTGATAATACTGGCTGTGCCCTTCAGTTTCATAGACTTTAATCCTGATCTCAAAGGACTTTATAACAAAAGTAGCCTTATTTAATCTTTATAGCATCAATAGTAATTAAATTAAAAATTTAAAAAACCCCCAACACAATTACTTTCAATCTCCCATAACTTTTAAACGGGTCAACCGATTTTCATCAAACATGTCTAAGAACACACATTTTTTTTTCTGTCTTTACTATGTAAAGATGACAAATAGACACTTTTTATTTATTTGCATAGATTGTCATGTATTGTATCTTACCTCATTAGTATAAGCCTGTAGTATCCTGTAAGAGTCCTTCACTTGCTCCTTAAATGATATAGCTTTGTACATCTGCGCTCGACAGTCGAAGCATAAATGTAGTGAGTTTGAGCGCATTGTTAGGAGCTGGAATATAAAAAAACCGACAATATTATTATTAAATGGCTGAATATCAATCAATGGCGTCCTCACATGTAGCAACTGTTTTAAAACATTCACTGCTAAAATTGGGTACCTTAGTCATGTGAGGACGCATCCAACCAGTAACCCATAACCCTATTGTACAGAAGACGGTCGCCGTTGTCGAAGCATGGAATACATCATCATCATCAAATCAAATAAATAAGTAATATCAGACCTAAATTTTAGCTAAACCGGGATTTGAACCCAGGACTGTGCCGAATGCTACTCTCATCAGTTTGTACTGTAGATGTTGGGCTTTGGTTTTTTTTTTTGTACACATAAGTACCTATGTTTATCTTAAGCGTGAATTGAAACTGTAATTATTAGCATAGCAGGCAGTTACTACCAACTACAAAACTTGATTTTCTGGTATAAGATTTATATTAGACTACTAGCGCCCCGCGGTTTAACCCGCATTATCTCATCTCATAAATTGGTCGTAGCGTGATGTTATATGTATAGCCTTCCTCGATAAATGGGCTATCTAACACTGAAAGAATTTTTCAAATCGGACCAGTAGTTCCTGAGTTTAGCGCGTTCAACCAAACTCTTCAAATGTATAATATTAAGCTTTTTGTTATTAGTAACTTAGTAAATATAGTTTATAATACTTACCGGTATTTCTCTAAGAGCAGTCACATAGTAAATAAGAAGTTTCTGATCAAATATTTCGTACAGCTTATTGTTTAGACACAGACACCCATTACAAAGTAATTTACACGTTTTCTTCGTATCTTCTAACTCCATTTTGTATGATTTTTAATAAACCACTAATAAATTAATCAAACTTTTAATCATAGAGGTAAATATTTGTTTTTTTTAAAGAGAAAATTGTTTAGAAATTACTTCCTGAAAGTCGAAACGATACACTTTCTAAAATTAAATCAATAATTGTTCACTGAAAAGTAGCTTATAGTCACGATATTTGATATTAATATCATTGCTTCATTATTTGTTATTCCAAATATAGACATAATAACACACCAATTTAACCAAAAAGTGATTTAAATTAATTATTTTTAAACGTAAACAATAAAAATATTGTCTTTTTTATTGACAACTTCCTAGTGAATGAATGATTTGAATGAAATACTTCCAAAGAGTAACGGAATCTAGATAGCGCAATGTAAAACGAGCATAGCGAAAGGAACAAAATTAGTAATGTGTCTCTTTCTAATAGGGAGACCATCACTACATAGTATAAAACAGTCGCTTTCTCTGTCCATATGTATGCTTAAATCTTTATAACTACGCAACATATTTTGATGCGGTTTTCATTAATAGATAGAGTAATTCAAGAGGAAGGTTTTTAGCATAATTTTATCGCCACATTCCCACGGGATCGGGAACTACGCGGGTAAAACCGCGGGGCTCAGCTAGTATGACATAAAAAGTAAATAAAACCTCTTTGCATGCATGTAAAGGATATTATACTTTTAAAATTGCCCGTTTATCCACAAAAAATAATCCTCTTTAATTTGAATCCTTTAAATGTGCTATGATATTTGAGGTCTTTAACTCCCCGTAACGACTATCGATGATGTTAGTACGCCAAACGAGACCAACAAAACGTTCCCTTGCATTCCTTTTTTAACAGACTTCAAAAAAGAACAGGAGCAGGTGACTTGCATTTTTTTTTGTCAAATGCCACTTTACTAACGCCTTCCCACCAATATAATGACGATGCCCAGACGTTGCTAAACTACTTCAGGAAATAAAACGAAATTTTCGGGTAACTAATGTTATTATTTATTAAAATCAACATCACATAGGTACTATACACATTAATATACTTAAAAATCTTATATATTATATACATACATAACTATAATTGTAAAATTTGTATATATTTTGTCATGCGTTGTATAATTTTTATTCTCGAATGGACCATTTTAAATACATAAATTTATCACATTTTTTCAAATTTAATAAAGTTTACGCCAATCTTAATCTTAACATAGTATAAAACAAAGTCGCTTTCTCTGTCCCTATGCCTCTATGTACGCTTAGATCTTTAAAACTTCGCAACGGATTTTGATGCGTTTTGTTTAAATAGATAGTGATTCAAGAGGAAGGTTTATATATAGTACTAGCTGCGCCCCGCGGTTTCACACGCGTAGTTCCCGTTCCCATTCCCGTAGGAATTTCGGGATGAAAAATAGATTTTGGCCGATTCTCAGACCTACTGAATATGCTCACAAAATTTCATGAGAATCGGTTAAGCCGTTTCGGAGGAGTATGGCAACGAAAACTGTGACACGAGAATTTTATACACCCCTATTTTTAATTCGAGATACTTAATCACACAGCTAATGTAAACGACGGGTGACAATATAACAGTGAAGTTAGTTTTTTTATTTTGCTTTTATTTAAAAAGTTATGATAAGTCAAAGTTTTTCAAAATCCCGCCGAATTTTATTGTTATTCTACACCGAACAACAGGCGAACGCTGCGATACACAGCTGAGCGCGGTCATCGACCCGAGCCGTCACAGAATACTTGATAGCTAGTGTGCCGTCTGGTAATACGGCATTTATTTAGTATTTTTTAAAGATAAGTAATCGACTATCATTTTTGATATTTTTATTGGATATATGGATTCAGTTACTGCTACATATATTCTGATTTTAATAAGTCCCATCATTTCAAAATAAGGGTGTATATTAGATATAATATTACAATTGGTATTTTACTCAGGAGAAACCGCGGAACACTACTAGTAACGTATAATAAAGCACAATTAATAATAATAATATTAACGTCGTATGTCTGTTTGTAAAACTGTTTTAAAAATAAAACTACGCGACGGCTATCGTTAAACTTTCATAAGAAAATAAAAGGAAAAATTTCTTTGTAACGAATAGGCTCCGAAACTACTGAACCGATTTCAAAAAATCTTTCACCATTAGAAAGCTACATTCACCCTGAGTAACATAGGCTATATTTCATCCATGTATTCCCACGGGAATGGGAACTACGCGAGTGAAACGGCGGGGCGCTGCTAGGAGGAAGAAAAGAGCGTAAAACAACATACACAAAAGACATTTTCATGCATTTCATTTTAAAAATAATAATATTGTTGAATATTAACTAAAAAACCTCAAAATAAACATCTTCTCTTAGAAGACAAACAAAAACAGAGTTTAGTAAAAAAAAAATGGTTTAAAATATACAATAAGAAAATAATTAAAGTGGTGAAAACTCGATTATTCCAAACAGTGCCAATTTTAGAACCCAGCCCGCCTAGCATGACTGTGTGTGATAAAATATATCGACACGATATAATATCGATTTCGCGAGCATGACCAACGTGCTATCGCGTGCTACGATATGATAAAATTAAATATGGCGGCTATATTTATTATATTTTGACAGTTGGATGTCGATAAATCGCTATATCATATCGCGTTTTCAAAGTCATGCTACGAAATTTCTAAGGCACCCATTAAAAGCCGTCACCGAAATGGTCACCCCTCACTATTATGACGTTGCCAACCGTTGCTTAACCATATAGATCTTGAAAGCCACTTTGGTAACGGCCAACCATCACTATTATAATGGTGCCAACCGTTGCTTAACCATATCTATATATATAAAAATGAAACCCGTTTTCCTTGGTCACGGCATCACGCGTGAATGGCTGGACCGATTTCACTAATTCTTTTTTTGTTGTATTTGTTATTATTAGGAGAAGGTTTTTATGTGAAAAAATCTGGAAAATCAACGGGAAAATTGGACCCGTGCGAAGCCGGGGCGGGCCACTAGTAGATCATAAAGGCCATCAATGACTATGATGACGTTACCAGACGTAGCTTAACAGTACAGATCGCTCGTTATTAGTAGAAATAATTAATTGAGTTTCCACATTACAAAATAATGAACTTAACATAAGTAGGTTTTTAATTAAAATAAAAAATAGTTATTAAATAACATTAAAAATTAACAATAACTACATTAAAGACTTATCATAAACCTGCTTATTAATAAACGAGGAATAAGAATGGTATAGCTAGTCCGGGTTTAGCGAATATATTGCTCTAATAGGGTGGTTTCCTGGGTAAACAAATTGCAATTCTAATTAGTCCGTCAGAGAGATTTCGAAATAATATTGGACACGTATTTTCTCTTTTTGATACAAACAAATAATTAAGACGATATAGTGCATAGAACACTCCTGCGACGTCACAGCTACGGACATTTATTACCAAGAATTATCGTCACAAGCCCCCACTCCTGAACTTTAATGCGTCATTTTTATTAATTTGATAAAACAAAAAATACGTGTCTAATATTTTTTCGAAATCTATCTGACGGACTAATTAGAATTTCATGTTGTTTACCCAGTCGACATCCCTATAGGTGGGGATCAAATTCACGACCTCTCTATCGGTAGAACGACGGTTTAGCTTTTGGACTATTACCACTAACCGTGGATTAACTATACCATAGTTATTCCTCGGTTATCAATAACATAATTAAAGTATAAGTATAAATACATACATTTAAAACAGTAACGGGGAGTTATGATTATAACATAATTTTGTTTTAAAACTATACATAATAATTGTTTAAAAATAGTAGTATCGTCCTGTAAGATCTCTCACTGATGATATTAGTACAGTGAGGAGGAACAGCCGTAATCTCCACGCTTGGAGCGTGTTGGTGATCTCAAACACGAGTATATAGTAGTAGTATCGTCCTGTAAGATCTCTCACTGATGATATTAGTACAGTGAGGAGGAATAGCCTTAATCACCACGCATGGAGCGTGTTGGTGATCTCAAACTCGAGCTATTGTGCTAATATCATCAATGAGAGATAATTATTGAACGACACTACTACTGTCTACTGTCTTGCATCTCTGTCATGTATTTGGTGTATGAAAAGGACGGATATATAATTATATCAAATTAATTTGTTATAACAAACTTACGATTTTAAAACGTATTCTATTGACATTAAGATCTATTTTGGTTTGTATTAAAATCTACTTTTAAAAAGTAATTAATTAAATTCTAAATAACATCCCTTAACTGTATTATTAATAAGATTTATAAAAAAATATTCGAATTCATTTTATACCACAATTATAAAATACTTAAATTAGTCAGAAATCATTAAAAAGACGAAATATAAATGGGAAACGTTAATATAATGCGTGGCCACGCCAGCGGTATTCATTTATACAGTACCACAAACTTGAAACATTGCCACTATCTTCTCTGGCACAGTACTACAACCTACTCTGGCAATGGTCTAACGCCAAAGACTTATCTTCTCTGACACAGTGGCACAAACTTTACTGTCGGAGTGGTATAATGCCACAGACTTATCTGACAGCATGCCACAACCTTACCTAGCATGGTCGCTGCCGTAATGCCCCACTGGCATGGCCACAAACTTTTCTGGCAAGTTCCACAAAATTTTCTGGCAAGTGCCATACAGTTCTCTGGCAGTGCCACAGAATTATCTGGCATAGAAGATTGTGGCAATGGGTAAATACCGCTGGCATTGCCTAAAAGTTTAGAGACTTAGTGCTGTGAGGAGATAATAATATTCTACTTAGGGCCTATTTCACAATCTTCAAGTAACGTTCCGAGTACTCACATGTTTTGTCTTTATCACTTGACATAAAGTAAGAAAGAGACAAAACTAACTTTACTTGGTGAGTAACTTACTTGAAGGTCGTGAAATAGGTAATTTTACTGAATTAAATCAATAAATGAATTGTGGTATTTACCTACAAAATAAAATGATAATAAAAGATCAATTTTACAATTAATAATTAAAAATAACACTTATTTTAAATATAGATGTGCCCATAAACTTAATATTTTCTTTTATATTTGGTCAAAATATTAATTATTGTTACACCCCTTTGCAAAATACTACTGCTACTACTAGTAGTAGTAATTTCTACCACTACTATACTATATTAGTAGTAACATAACATAATCATTCCCTCCATCATCTCATTACAGTAACTGACCCCTAAGTTCGTAACTTGTATCTAGGGTATCAGAAACTACGCACACACTCATTCACACACACACCCAGACCGAGATAAACTGATTTTACTATGTAAATATAAATAAAAAACATATAGTATAAAACAAAGTCGCTTTCTCTGGCCCTATGTATGCTTACATCTTTAAAACTACGCAACGGATTTTGATGCGGTTTGTTTTGATAGATAGTGATTCAAGAGGAAGGTTTTTTACGTTTTGCAAAGGAGTGTACATAATATATATTGTATCTAACCTATATTAATATTAATGTATATATAAAGATTTTATATATGTTTGAAACTCCTGTCTGATCTTATAGCTATTTATTAATACACTAGAAGCGCCCCGCTGTTTCACACGCGCAATTTTAAATTAACCCCCCTTTTCTCCACCTAGGGGGGGAAGAGTATTCGCGTGTAATAATTACAAATTAAATAAATTACAATTCATACCCATTGTCAAAGGTTGTCTGGAAGAGATCGCTCCTAGCGATAAGGCCGCCTTTGCCCATGTACCTTTTGTTTTTATCATTTCTTATTTTCTGTATCCTTGTGTGTGTATTATGAGCAATAAAGTATTTTCTATCTATCTAAATTACAAGGTGCGCATTGTAATGCTCGGTTCTCCTTCACTGATGTAATGCTCAAATCTGTAACGTTACATTACACGCGAATGCTCCCGGTGAAGGAGCACAAGTTACGGTTAGCGGACGACTAAAATCGGCAGGTACACATAGCCCAGTAAAATATTAAATAAATAAATAGGATCAGACAGGGTTCATAACACTTTACATACATACATAATGTTATATACATCTATAATATATATTTATGTATACTTATTGCGGTTCCTTTTTCACTTTCAGGTCGAGAACGCCATCTGAAATATAAAGTTAATAATAAAATATTTATACTTACACCGTCATAACACAAAAAGTACAGTTATATGCTATTAACCATTATCTACGAACTACCCAGTGCATAAAGAAAGATTAAGGGCCGATTTTTCCATCGCCGGATAACTTTTATTCGACGAATAAAATTGACAGTTGACAGATTTTGTATGAAATAACTGTCAAAATTTCAAAGTTATTCTTCGAATAAAGTTATCTGGCGATGGAAAAATCAGCCCTAAATAAACTAAAAGAATTAAAGTTTTTAGCTGCAATATTTCTAGATGTATATGGAACTAGCAGCGCCCCGCGGTTTCACCCGCGTAGTTCCCGTTCCCGTGGGAATTTCGGGATAAAAAGTCCTTTGTTCTTTCCCGGACTATAAGCTACCTCTGTACCAAATTTCAAGTCAATCGGTTCAGTAGTTTAGCCGTGAAAAGGTAACAGACAGACAGAGTTACTTTCGCATTTATAATATTAGTTAGATTGGCGCCCGCGTTAACTCCTCTTCTATTGGTCGTAGCGAGATTATGATACATACATATACCTTAATATAGGCTTCACTACATAGTATAAAACAAAGTCGCTTTCTCTGTCCCTATGTATGCTTAGATCTTTAAAACTACGCTACGGATTTTGATGCGGTTTGTTTTAATAGATAGAGTGATTCAGTGGGAAGGTTTTTAGCATAATTTTATCCCCATATTATAATTTTTCAAAACAGACCAGTAATTGTGATGTACTTTCAAAAAAACGAAGCCTTATAATATCAGTATAGATTTGTTTTACATAGAGAATGTATTACATATTTCCTTCAAATCTAATATATAAAATTCTCGTGTCACAGTTTTCGTTGCCATACTCCTCCGAAACGGCTTGACCGATTCTCATGAAATTTTGTGAGCATATTCAGTAGGTCTGAGAATCGGCCAACATCTATTTTTCATCCCGAAATTCTTACGGGAAGGGGAACGGGAACTACGCGTGTGAAACCGCGGGGCGCAGCTAGTAATACTATACAAATGAGTGTGTGTGTAGTTTCTGATACCCTAGATACAAGCTTCGAGCTTAGTTAGGGGTCAGTTACTGTAATGAGATGATGGAGTGAATGATTATTAAAATAAAAATACAAATAAATGTCTTACCATCCCAATTACTGCAATAAGCGATCCGTCGCGGCGCCAACTGTTTCCTACCATGAGATTTCCTCCTTCCCTCTTTAACGGACAAATTCAACACCTCATCACTCCCATTCAATTTATCATTCGAAATAAACACTGTTTTAGCGAAAACCTTCTTTTTTTCATCCTTACTTTCCTTATATATATGATTTACACTCTGCTGAACCAATTTAGAGATTTTACACTCAAAAATATCTTTTTTACAGTCGAATACATCTTTTTTACAGTCGAATACATCTTTTTTACAGTCGAATACATCTTTTTTACAGTCGAATACATCTTTTTTACAGTCAAATTTTTCTTTTTTCAGCTCGTTCTTTTCAGCTATAATTTCCTCTCGAACTCTTTCGTATATTTCATCGTCTTCGTCTAGAAGTAGTTCGTCTTTAAAGCATTCTGATAAGAGAGGTGACTTGGTCTGGGTGACTGTAACCTTTTTGATGGGGTTGGCGTGTGATGATAGATGTATTTCTAGAGAGGGCACCTCGGATGTGTCTTCGCGTTGTTTTAATATCTGGAATTTGAGAAAATAAGTATTTTGAGTTTTCTTGTAAGGAAATAGAATCTTAAAAAACGGCAGCCATTTTGTTTTTTTTATCACTGACCGATTTATAGTCACCCTAAAAGTGTTAGTGAATAAAGCTAAAAGCACTAATCATCACTAACTCAAACATTGTCTTCATGTTATAGTTATTAACCCTTAACTGGAGTCGGGGGTATTTTTGACCCCACTGATTTGGTTTTTGTTAAATAACTTTTTTGTATAAGGCCTTAGAATATTGCGCTTTTACGTAATCTCATAGGGTCGGGGGGAGCGGCGACGGTCAGTCAGTCAGTTAGCATCGGTACCCATCTAATCTAATATATAAAATTCTCGTGTCACAGTTTTCGTTGCCATACTCCTCCGAAACGGCTTGACCGATTCTCATGAAATTTTGTGAGCATATTCAGTAGGTCTGAGAATCAGCCAACATCTATTTTTCATCCCGAAATTCCTACGGGAACGGGAACTACGCGTGTGAAACCGCGGGGCGCAGCTAGTTTATATTATAAAATAGATACATACATCAACAATAATCCTCCTGAGCGTCACACACTTGTCCCTAACGCTGTCCCGGCGCGCGACTAACGCGCGTCTCTCTGTCAGCGCGTCGTGTCGGCACGCGCGGACCGCTCGCAGCTCGCGCGTCAACCGCCGCAAGTGTTCCACCGAGCGGCGACGGCTGTTTTGTGATGCTAACTGAAAGATAAGAAAAAATATATATTTAAATTAATTCATATTGATTTTTTTTTTTAATTAAAGTCATATTTGACGACCTCGATGGCAGAGTGGTCACCATGCCGGACTGCCATCCGTAAGGTTGCGGGTACGATTCCCGTGCGGGGTGAATATTTGTGTGAACCCCAAATGTTTGTCTCGGTCTGGGTGTGTGTGTGAATGAGTGTGTGCGTAGTTTCTGATACCCTAGATACAAGCTTCGAGCTTAGTTAGGGGTCAGTTACTATAATGAGATGATGTAGTGAATGATTATGTTATGTATGTTAAATTAATTCATATTGATTTTTTTTTAAATAAAGTCATATAGGGAACACGTCGTATAACCAGAAATAAAAACACAGGATTCTATCCTATAATTTCCACAGGTCATTATGATTGATAGACTGGATTAAAACGTGGGTAAAACCACCGGTCGCAAGTAGTTTATCAAAAAACAATTTCACAAAAATCTCGAAACAATTGATGTCATACAGGTACTATAAATTAAAAAAGGACAAGTTCTAAGTACAGTCATGGTAAGAAAAACTCCGTCGAGATAAAACCTATTTTCTTTTGCTTAGATTACGACAAAAGGAATGAATTTTAACTGACAAAGGTTTTCCTTCTATGAGGGTGACTAATCAACATCGAGCTATGCTGCGCTGTACTGCGCTGTGCTATGTTTGTTCAACTCGCTCGTTTAATATTTTCATGAGGATACAATCAAACCATGCTTTACTGCGCTGTGTGAGGCTATGCTCGAACGCAGTAGACTCGAGCGAGGCGCGCTACCCGCCATGCTGTGCCGAACTGTGCTATGTTTTTTATGGAGCTCTGCAATGCTGCGCTGTGTTTGTTGATTATTAAAAATCGTAGCTTAAGAAACACAGCACAGCACAGCGCAGTACAGCGCAGCATAGCTCGATGTTGATTAGTTTTAATTTAATATTGTAATTATAATCATGTAAAGTGCTGTTGATTCCAAGAAAGATAAATAAATAATTAAAAAAAACGCTCTGCGCTGCGCTCCGTCAGATATGCGCCGGCCATTACAGTAAGTACACGGCGCGGTTACAAACCACAGAAACACGACACCGGTCAACCAATTCACACGGTTGTACGAGAAACTACAAACACTGCAAGAATGAATGGATTTGTCTCTTTGATGTAGAAACTACAGAATTGATTAAGTCACCAGTAAAATTTATACCGAAATTCCCACGCAATCAGTATTCAAGTAGGCAAAACCGCGGGGCGCTGCTAATAAATCTAAAGGCCAAAGTTTGTTTAGATGGTGTTGACCTTGATGGCAGAGTGGTCACCATGCCGGACTGCCATACGTAAGGTAGCGGGGTCGATTTAGGTGCGGAGTAGGTTCTAACAACATAAGCAGCACGCACGGGAACAAGGGAACGCAAGGGACCCAACCTGAGAGGTCTAGGTGCGGAAAATAGCCCGCTTACAAGTAGGTGCGGAGTAAATATTTGAGTGAACCAGAAATGTTTGTCTCGGTCTGGGTGTGTATATGATAACCTAGATACAGATAATAAACCTACTTTTGGGGTGCGTAAGATGATAGAGGGATTGATTGATTACGTACCCTATTCTTAATCCTCCGTCTGAGCCCCTTCAGGAACACGAGGTCTTCATCATTCAGTTTCAGTGATTGCACGCGTTCCGAGTACTTGCATGTCGACAGACCGGCCACTTCTTCTACTGTCATGTTTATACCTCGCTCTGGAAGTAATATTATTTTAAAACTATAAAAATCAAAATAAGTATTCTTTATATTGATATCTTTGATTTACACGAACACTACACATTGAAATAAAACATTTTCTGACGTTTCAGATTCTTTACAGAACCCTTTCTGTAAAGAATCCGAAACGTCAGAAAATGTAAAACAAAATATAACCACGACAAAAATCCGTTTAAGTGTTTTATTTCAGTATTCTTTATGTTTGATTTTGCATTATATACCAAATGAATTTTTATACCTAATGTTTGTACTCTGACTTTGCATGCAGTCTTCACCTATAATTACGGTGACACTTACCTTGTGACCTTTTCACTTTATTTTTATACCATTGTTAAAGTGTACATTGTGTTGGTGATCAATAAATAAATAAATAAAAATCAAAATAGATTCCTAATTCCTGTCTGTATGGTCCGGGAAAGAACATAGGCTACATTTTATCCCGAAATTCCCACGGGAACGGAAACTACGCGGGTGAAACCCCGGGGCGCAGCTAGTTACAAATAAAAAAGAGAATACATAGATTCTTGAAAGCATTAACCATGTCTCAATTAATCACATCCTTTACAAATGACCTAAAATTTAGCCTATAACCTTCCTTAATAAATGTAGCCTTCAATATTTAAAGAATTTTAAGATTTTAAACCACTAATTCCTGAGATTAGTGCATTCAATTAAACTGACAAACAATTCTAGGAAATCTATAACATTTCACATTTTTTTTTTAGTTATATAAAGTTTTACATAAGTTTGTAATATTATTTTTCCTGAATATATGAAAAATTTATTTGTGTGAACCACAAATGTGTATCGTTCATTCATTTGGCCGTGAGACAAAATGTAAACAAAGAAATACTGGTTGTCAAACTTTTAGCTCTTTTAGGCGAAAAATATATTGTTTTTTTAGAGTTATAAATATGAAAATAAAATAAGACTAAGTAGGCATCTTTGATAAATCGTCTATAAGTAATTTAGTTTAGTGTAAAAATCAATAAAAGGTAATAAACAGGATGAGTTGAGTACAAGTAAAAACAATTCATGTAAGTACTTACCTGAATTGTTTTACTACAAAATAAATAAACAACTATTTATTGGTGATCCTCAGAAGAAGAAGAGCTCCAACATGGATTTTCCTTTTTTTCTATTACAAATCGGTAAACGGAGGCTCGTGAAGTCGTTATATACAATATTTTTTTTGTAGGGATACGAATCTTTGGCCAAGTCTCTTCTACGTATTTAAATATATTAATAACACCTTGGTGTATGTTTGCAAGCGCTGTTTGTACCAGGTACACTTATTTTCATCAAATCAACGTTCAGATAACAGAAATTTAACGATAACTGAATATAAAACATAATACAATAATTACTTTAAACAAAGAATTATCAAAAATTTACAATATACTTTACTATATAATCGGGAAGAAAACACTCACGTCAACAAGTTGATCAAGAGTAAAAATGACGGGTACAATCCGGCTAAATACGAAAACTATTAATTTTACTTTCATTACTTACAATGACTGTTCAACTTCATTTAGTAGTGTTAAAATGTATACATAGTTTGAGATTCACAGCATTTTTAGGTTTTAGTAATGTCAATTATCATCGTCATTACTATTACTACCTTAGATGATGAATTGGTTTCGCTGTGTTTGGTAGGTATCGCCGACGTAGTCAAATGCGGCAACAAATACTACACGTACATACCCGGCGTATCCAAGCCAGTCACACTGCAAGCTGTCTGTGAGGCGTATGTTCCTAATGTTTTATAAAATTTTGAACATAATACGTAGTAAAATGTCAGTTTGCGTGGTGAAACTGTGTAAAAATAATTCAAGAAACAAATTTCGTGTAATCATCAAAAACAGTATACAACAAAGTAGCTTTCTATGTCCCTATGTCCTGATGTCCCTATGTATGCTTAGATCTTTATAACTACGCAACGGATTTTGATGCGGTTTATTTTAATAGATAGAGTGATTCAGTGGGAAGGTCTTTAGCATATTTTATCCCCATATTCTTACGGGAACGAGAACTACGCGGGTGAAACCGTAGGGCGCCGCTAGTCTATATATATAAAAATGAAACCCGTTTGCCGTTATCACGTCATAACTTGCGAAAGGCTAGACCGATTTGGCTTTTTCTTTTGTAGTTTTCTAAGACTCTGTAGAATGTTCTTCCGCAAAAAAATTAAGAAAATATCTCAGTTAGATTATAAAAAATACATTTAATTTTGCATATTTTAAAAAACGCGCGTAACGTATGTCAATCATTTGATTCGGGCTGTTGTATATACTTCGACAAAAAATCTCCGAGACGCATTATCAGTATTTCATTAAATTTCCAGGTATTTTATGGCCAAAGTGTCTTATTCCCTACCAATTGCTCAAAGGTAGTGATTTCCAGTTTCCAATATTTCTACGCTGTTGCAAGCGCCATGATCACGGATGAACTGAACTGTTCATCCGTGATCATAATAGTTACTCGCTGGCAGTGTGAACATGCGAGTAACTATTAATAATATATGTATCTCATCAGGTATCGCGGTATCTAACCAATCTTTCATCTATGGTTACTAAATAGTACTTATAAAACAAAGTCGCTGTCGCTGTCTGTCCGTCCCTATGTATGCTTAAATCTTTAAAACTACGCAACGGATTTTGAAGCGATTTTTTTAATAGAGTGATACCAGAGGAAAGTTTATATGTATAATACATGCATGATATTGTAGAGAAACACCGATAAATCTAGGGGTTTCTAATGTGATGTCGTAAAAAACACATTTTTTGCGCTTACATTGCAAAAGTATTTAATCTAAAAGACATTTGCCTTTTACATGATTTGATTTCAATAAGTATCTTAGAAGATATCTTAGTTTTGAAATAACATTACAGCAAAATTATGATCAAGGCCACAGATTACTAAATAGTTACTACGACAAGGCGACCCGGCTAGTGCACGGCGGCACAGAATAACTATTTTTTCACCTTCTACATAAATGAAGTCGCGTGTTAAAATAATTATTACACGCGAACGAAGTTGAGGGCTAAAGCTAGTATGTTATATATTCTATATTTCAAAGATTAATTAAATATCAAGTAGTCAGTAGGGAGTAGTCTATGTATTATTGATAAAATATGACATACAAAATAACCTTTTTCATGGTTTGTTTACATTTTGTCTCACCGCCAAATGAATAGATTATAGGTCTGGGTGTGTGTGAATGATTGTGTGCGTAGTTTCTGATACCCTAGATATAAGTTACGGACTTAGTTAGGGGTCAGTTACTGTAATGAGATGATGGAGTGAATGATTATGTTATGTTATATTAAATATGTTTTTAGTTATATAAAGTTTTACATAACTTTATTTATATGTTTTTTTCCTGAAAAGATGTAAATTTTACAGTAAATAACTACTCAATACTGAGGAAAGCTCAATAGTTCAGTTTCTGTCAAACCAAGTTTGATAAATTTGACTTTAAGCAACCAAATTTTTTTTGAGCAATGAATCAAAGATTTTGAAAGTAGGAAAAATTAATACATAAGAATAAATGAATACAATACAACGAAACAAAACCATATATTATTCTGAGAAACCATTATTATCAACAACTTTAGGTATTTACCAGAAATTTATAAAATGTATTTTGTATGATGTAGTTGCGAAATTCTTACGCACTCAACTTTAATTATAGTTTCAAAGTGATCTATTATAGTAAAGGTTTAATTTTAGTCAAATTAAGTTTAATTTAATGAAAAAGTAATTTTAAAGGAAGTTTAGAAGATAACTACGCCATAGAATTATTACTCTGATTCATATATTTTGAGTTAAAACTTGTAACCTGTTGCGTTATTCGCACGAAAACACCCAATTGTACTCACCGTCCAGTATTTCCTGATCTAGTTGATAGGAGGCTGCGTTCTTCGCATTATCGTCCATTCTTCATATTTAGTTTTGTTTATTTAATACGTGAATGTATTAATATTAATTAAATATAAATTGCAAAATAAATTCTTCCACAATAGGTTATAATTTTTTTTTATTTGATTGATGTCAAATTTTGATGAATGACTCAAAACAGATGTCATTTGAAAGTGACAGTCTTAAGAGTCTTTTACAATATAAACTTATTCTTGAATCGATCGATTCTTGATATGCAAAATTAATATTAAATAACATAACATAACATAACATAACATAACATAACATAATCATTCACTACATCATCTCATTATAGTAACTGACCCCTAACTAAGCTCGAAGCTTGTATCTAGGGTATCAGAAACTACGCACACACTCATTCACACACACACCCAGACCGAGATGAACATTTGTGGTTCACACAAATATTCACCCCGCACGGGAATCGAACCCGCAACCTTACGGATGGCAGTCCGGCATGGTGACCACTCCGGACTGCCATCCGTAAGGTTGCGGGTCGGAAATCGACTGATAGTCAGTACAATTTTAAAATAAATAAATACATTTTAATTGATAAGCGTGTTCAAACGAATTATTATACGTAAGGGTCCCATCCATTGCAATCACCGAAATTGCTAAACGAATCGTCCTATTTAAAAAAAATAAAAAATAATCAATAGTAATTCCATGTGTTATTTGTTTGTTTGTGCGCATTGCTTCGGTCGTTCGTTTGCCGCTCTCGCATTCACTCGGTGGCTGTCACTGCATACAGATGTCCATTCATTCATTAATTTTCTTTGCGTCTTTGTTTTCTGCCGGTAACATTGAATATTTTTTAAAGTTTCTACGAATTTAACAGGTAATCATTTAAACTTTAAAGCCATATTTTAAGAGTATACTTTTACCAATATTTTGAGAGTGTTATTTCAATGTAAATAAACAAATATTGGTTACAAATAACACATGTTTGTCTAACGATCTTTATTTGAAAATATCTGTCATTTTTCTTTTGTGAAAGATGAATAAAAACTCGCTCTTCGTGATAATTTGCTAACGAATTTATTGAAAAGGTATTTTATAAGTTTATTTATTTCTTAAGAATCGGTGATTCTCTTCATGCATTAATTATTAGAATTATTATTCCACAAAATAATAAACGACATAATTTATGTATCATATTTTTTGGGCGTTAAATCATAAATCTAAATCTTACTTTGTGTACTATATAAACTTGTGATATGCCCGCAACTCCAATCGCTACAAAACCACAGTTACATATACTTGAAAATTAAAAAAATATATAAGAACTCTCATAATATTCACACATACGCCCATATCGCCCATGTTTTCTATCTAATTTTCGTTCCTAATATTCCCGTGGTGTTTTAAAAGGTATCCTTTGTATAGTGTCTAGTTTTAGAGGAAATAACATAACATAATCATTCACTCCATCATCTCATATAGTAACTGACCGCTAAGTTGGTGACTTGTATCTTTACCTCATTTTGGGTAAAAAAATATTTAATTTTCAGTTTTTTATTGCATCCCCATTCATTTATTTACAACATTAAAAATCTGTTACAATTAAATGCAAATGCTTTGCTTTCCCGCACGGGGTGAATATTTGTGTGAATCACAAATGTTTATCTCCGTCTGGGTGTGTGTGTGAATGAGTGTGTGTGTAGTTTCTGATACCCTAGATACAAGTTTCGAACTTAGTTAGGGGTCACTTACTGTAATGAGATGATGAAGGGAATGATTATGTTATGAATCTGTATACTGTTGGGTGTCAAAAAAAATGGTTTTTAATTTTTGTTTCCTATGTGTACTAAACTCATCTATGTATCTATATTCCTAATGTTCAAGTAATAATATACACCCTTATTTTGAAATTGCGATACCTTATCTCACAGCTAATGTAAACGACGGGTGACAATATAATAGTGAAGTTAGTTTTTTTCTTTTGCTTTTATTTAAAAAGTTATGATAAGTCAATGATTTTTAAAATCCCGCCGAATTTTATTGTTATTCTACACCGAACGCTGCGATACACAGCTGAGCGCGGTCATCGACCCAAGCCGTCACAGAATACTTGATAGCTAGTGTGCCGTCTGGTAATACGACATTTATTTGGTATTTTTTAAAGATAAGTAATCGACTATCATTTTTGATATTTTTATTCGATATATGGATTCAGTTACTGCTACAGATATTCTGATTTTAATAAGTCCCATATTTTCAAAATAGGGGTGTATATCCACACTTTTATGGAAGGAAGTTTTGAGTTCTGGGGTGGGATACAATTTTTTTTTTTTATTTAACCCACACTGTCCCACTGCTGGGCAAAGGTCTCCCCCAGATATCTCCAACTCTCCCGATTCTTGGCAGCCTCCCACATAACTAAATATCAACAGTTACAATGTCAACACCGTTTAGTCAATAATCAACAGTTAAATTAATCAAAAAACTTCAATATCAATAGTGTAAAACATAAACGGTTCAAAATGTTAACAGTACACATTGTCAAAGAATCACATAATTTGTTAGTTACTAAATATACTCTTAAAACTACTGTTTTTTATTTACATGAAATAAGTCTTAATACTTGGAAACATTGATATCTTTCAGTCTTTTGTGATGGTGTACGATGTTGGCATGTGTATCACTATTTTGGCAGAACCTTCCGGTTTGGCTGCTAGGGAACTGTATAAATTGGTGGTACACATTCTTAATATGTAGATAATTAAGATAAAGGTATGATAGGACTGACATGCCTTATTAAAAGGAAAAAGTCCCTAAATAAAAACAGATAAAAAAAAAAGAATCCGAAATGTCAGAAAATGACAATACAATCATGACAATGTGTTTTAAACTAGGAAACTTTCTAAATATGTATTTTGTATTCATAAATTGTACATAAATATGTTTGTTTTGTAATTGCAGTACAAAATGACAGCACGGGGGAGGGGATACAGCTCCAGCATCGACTGGGATGCGACTGCAGACGACTACAACAACTCAGTGTACGACCCACAGGATGAGGAATCTAGGTACTGTATTCCATTTACTGTGCACCTCCGTTTTATTTAGTACTAGCTGTGCCCCGCGGTTTTACCCGGGTAGTTCCCGATTCCGTGGGAATGTGGGGATAAAATTATGCTAAAAACCTTCCTCTTGAATTACTCTATCTATTACTAAAAACCGCATCAAAATGCGTTGCGTAGTTTTAAAGATTTAAGCATACTAATAGATAGAATGATTTAGTGGGAAGGTTTTTAGCATATTTCTTTCTTTTATATCAAAATTTATCACCATATTCTTACGGGAATTACGCGGGTGAAAGCGCGGGCCGCCGCTAGTTTAATTTAACATAAAGTCGTATGTTTCGTTTAATAATAAAATTTTAAACCAGCCAAAAATAATTACATTACATTAATCCAATTTTCCTCATCTCTACTTCCAGTGGCATGATCCAACTAGACCACTCTCGTCTCTACATCACCAACCTGCCCCGAGGCCTCAACGAGGAGGGGCTGAAGGCAGCGTTCTCCCGCTTCGGAGCCCTGGAGGAATCATACATGAGCCGGGACCCACTGAAAAGATTTGCTCTTGTCAAGTTTGAGACTTCTGCGTGAGTAACTTATGTATTACTAGCATTGCTCCGGGTTTTTATCCCGGAAGTTCCTGGTCCCGTGGGAATAAAATTATGCTAAAATCCATCCCCTTGAATCACTCTTTCTATTAAAAGAAACTACATCAAATCCGTTGCTGTATCTGTATGCTCGTTGTTAAAGATTTAAGCATACATACATAGGAACAGACAGCGACAGTGACTTTGTTTTATACTATTTAGTGATTAAAACTCATAATCATTTTTTTAGAAATGTAAATAAAAATCCGTTTATTGTGATAGGTCATTCACTGAGACAGTATGGAGGCTCTTTTTTTACGCGGTGAAAATGCATAGAGCTGCATACCACCGTGAGCCGATATTGGGAGGACTCCCGGTGGCATGTAGGGCTCTCTCCGTCAGAAGGGCTGGGCCTAGCCACTAAAACACAGCGCCTTCCGTCCACGTTACATTGGGGTGCCGTAAAAGGGGATTTCTACCAAGGCACCCCAAGTATGGAGGCTCCTGCCTTGTACCCAAAAAGACAGAAAAATACATTTCTATGTGCCATATGAAGGCTTGCACTGAAAAATACAGCGAATTTTGAACGTTAAAATTATTCTTCTTTTCACAGGGAAGCGAGGGTAGCCATGATGAAGATGAATAAGACAGAACCTCTGCATTTGAACATCAGTATTGCTCACAAAGTAAGGATCATGTATTTATTACAATTACAAAGTTAAAATTAGGACCTGTTTCACCATCTTCAAGTAACATTCCGAGTATCTACTCACAGGTTTTGTCTTTGTCACTTGATGACCCCAACACTATTACTTTCAAACCCCTATAAATTTTAAACGTGTCAACCTATTTTCATCAAACATGTCTAAGGACACTCGCACGTAAGTCCCCTTTACAAAAAAAAACTAAATTGAAATCGGTTCATCCGTTCGGGAGCTATGATGCCACAGACAGACAGATACACACACGCACACAGACACGTCAAACTTATAACACCCCTCTTTTTGCGTCGGGGGTTAAAAAAGTAAGAAAGAGACAAAACTAACTTTACTTAGTGAGTAACTCTACTTCAAGGTTCACGACCTTCAAGTAAAGTAATAATAGGCCCTTTACATTACAAAATAAACAAAGATCATTAGGCAGAGTTATAAATCATAAAAATTAGATAAAAGATTGTGTCATATTCATTTATAGTTAGTCAACCATTATAGCATTTAAAGATTAATATATTTTATTTTTAACCCCCAACACAAAAAGAGGGGTGTTATAAGTTTGACGTGTCTGTGTGTGTGTGTGTATCTGTCTGTCTGTGGCATCATAGCTCTCGAACGGATGAACCGATTTCAATTTAGTTTTTTTGTATTAAAGGGGACTTAAGTGCGAGTGTTCTTAGATATGTTTGATGAAAATCGGTTGACTTGTTTAAAAGTTATGGGGGTTTGAAAGTAATTGTGTTAGGGGTTTTTTAAATTTTTAATTGATTTATATAATTTTATTTATTCCTTAGACAAGATCCAAAATTCAAGAGCGATCGTACAGCAACACAAACAGAGAACGAGAGAGGAACCGAGATGACAACATCAGCGTCAGTAGCAAGGGGAAGCGGTCAAACAGGTGAGATATTTATTTTAAGGAGATTTAGTGATTGGTGAAGGAAAACATCGTGAGGAAACCTGCACACACCTGGGAAGAAATTCTAAGGTTGTGTGTGAAGTCGACCAACCCGCACTCGGCCAGCGTGGTTGACTAATCGCCCTAATTCAGGGTAGGCTCGCAGCCCCTCGGTGGGGACATTATATGAGCTGATGATGATGATGAATGAGACTAGCTCAGTTATTTCCTGTACAGCAACTAGGATTTATAAAATACTAGCGGCGCCCCGCGGTTTCACCCGCGTAGTTCCCGTTCCCGTAAGAATATGGGGATAAAATAATGCTAAAAACCTTCCCACTGAATCACTCTATCTATTAAAACAAACCGCTTCAAAATCCTTTGCGTAGTTTTAAAGATCTAAGCATACATAGGAACAGAGAAAGTGACTTTGTTTTATACTATGTAGTGATAACTAAAATGACATCATTCAGCCTCTGGCTACTTTTTAAAGATATAAAATACTAGCTGTGCCCCGCGGTTTTACCCGCGTGAATCCGAAGCTCGTAGTATCGTACAATCTCGGCTCAATTCACCATAGTAACAACGCCTTCTATTGGTAAGATTTGCTACTACCAAAAGTTAACAATAAAACTATTATGTTCGGGACGTCAATGAAACACGACAGCTCAAATCGTACCGAGTTTATTTGTCTACCCGCACTTCAAATATTGTTACAGTTAATACATACATAACAAAAACATACGAAAACATATACACAATCCCATGGGAATTTTGGGATAAAAAATCCTATTTGTTATTAGGTATTTGTTATAAGGAACATCTGTACCAAATTTAATCTAAATCGGTTCAGTAGTTTTTGCGTGAAAGAGTCGCAAATATATCTACATCGCATTTATAATATTAAGTAGGATGCTGTTTATATTTGACGAACTATACACGGACCAACCAAACCATGACATAGTATTAAATTAAAATTTAAACCTCCATAATGGCGTTCATAAGCTCGTCGAGCTGTATGCGAACAAATTAGGGATATTGGAACAAAATATAGGTCTTTTAAGTTATTATAAAGAGCGGACATAAAATAAAGAAACAAATCATAACATTTGTTAACGAAAAGTAAATAATACTTAAAATAAATTACGTTGAAATTAATTTTTATGTGAATGCGTTTGCGTTTAAATCTTAATTTTCGTAAAATATAAGGTAAAATAACATTAATATATTGCATAGATTTTCGTAATTACGTTTCGTTACACACAATAGTACCAACCAAACCATATAAAAACCATAGACAAAAATTTTAATCAAATAGAAAACGAGTTGGTATTGGTCCGTCAATTTGCTACATTTATTTGGAGGCAAAATGGTCGTCCATTCGACTTATGTTTGAAGTGCAAAACTTTTCAAGTTTTTTTGTGTTTTTATTAGTGTTTTCTTACAAAATATACTCAAATCAGTTACAAAATCAGCCAAATTACGTTGTATTAGCGTTATTACGTACATTGAAATCGTAGTTATCAAGTGTTCTGTCTCGTAAAGTTCTGGGAACTCGCTACAATGTTGAATAAATACTTTTTGTCCATTCAACAGAATAATACGTAAGTTTATTGTATCATGTTACTGTTAATATAAATAAACTATGCAGCTTTGTGTTTTAAATACAAAGCGTTGTTTGAAGTTTATCTCGTTTCGAACTAAACTTGTAGGTAGTTTTATAACTGTTCTTGTTTTTAGTCGGCTTTTTACCTACCTACCCTACGTAAAAAGTTTTTAGCGAGAAAGTTCATTAATAATAATTAAAAACATGAGGTAATTGATAGAATTATCTCGAATTGTTATTTTTCAGTATCGGATTTCAGTGTTATAGGTATAAGATTGTAATTGATATTTTGTACCTAAAACTTGAAATAATTTCTTGTACTTGAATTTATAAGATTTTTTTTTGTACTATGTGTAAATGCGTGATGTTTTCTATACTTTCTCGGTAAATTGGGTTACCTAAAACTTAAATACTTAATTTAAATCAAACTTTTCAAGTTTAATATATAATACACTAACGGCGCCCCGCGGTTTCACTTGCGTAGTTCCTATTCCCGTGGGAATACAGGGATAAAATATATCCTATGTTTCTTAAGGTGAATGTAGCTATCTAATGGTGAAAGATTTTTGAAATTGGTTCAGTACTTTTTCAGTTTATTTGTTACATACAAAAATACAAATCTTTCCTCTTTATAATATTAGTGTAGATTAGTATAATTACAACATTTCAAACAGGTTACATCAACCATAGTCATACATTGACTAAATAATGATTTTAATATATTTTTCATATGATTTCAGACCGCAAAAAGATCAAAGCAACGGTGACGAAATGGAGGAGAAGATTGACGATGATATTGTAAGTATACATAGAGTAGACCCAATAACCCATTGTTAAACCATTTATTTCCACATCTAATACAAAATAAAAAATTACAATATAAAAGTTATAATATAAAACAGTTTACGATGTAGGCATAGGGTTACCGAGCAAGAGGTTCGGAATTCGATTAAATTCTAGCTCAGATAGTTAAATTGTCTAGGTTTGGCAAGTGAAAGACTGTGTGTTCTATTATATTAATGGGTTCGGCTGTTTGTATAATTTTGAAATGTTGTCAGTTATTCCATACAAAAAGAAGAAAGAAAGGAAAGGCGTTTATTTGCAGTTAGACAAAGTAACATAAAATTTATAACTATATATAAAAATTCTTAATTATGTAGATCTAACCACCAATACTAAAAACTGTCAAAAGTCAATTTGTTGAATAAAAGTTGTCTGGCGATGTAAAAATCAGCCCTGAATGAAATACCACCAGCGATTGATGTGTGGTATAATTAATCATTTATTTTTCACCCGCGTAGTCCCCGTCCCCGGATAATTTTGCCTATGTTTTTTCCCGGGCCATAAGCTACCCCTGTACCAAATTTCAAGTCAATCGGTTCAGTAGTTTAGCCGTGAAAAGGTAAATAATATTAGTTAAGATAGTAGATTACATAACTCAGGGTAGGCTCGAGCCCCTCAGTGGGGATAAATAATATGAGCTGATGATTGTGAGACATATTCACAATTATAATACTTTAACTAATTTACAGCTCTCAATACGCAGGTAAGCTAGAGTAAAAAAATAAGTTTAATTAGTTTCTGAAATAAGTGGATTCAAAAACACTGTCTCTTTAATAAATAGTTTAAAACTTAATTGAACCAGGATTTGAACTTGTACATTACAGAGTACGGAGATTGACCACAGTCTGCACTTCGAGCTGGAGACGATCAAGTTGGAGCAGCTGAAGATCAAAGAGGAACAGCTCGAGTGCCGGCACCGACTGTTGTTGCTGCAGCAGAATGAGAAGAAATTGGTAATTATAGTTACTAATATTATAATAAAAAAAAGAAAAACTGCCTTGTAAAACAGAATAAGAACTATGAAGCACAAAATGAACATGTTTGTATGTCGTGGTTGTATTTTGTTTTACATTTTCTGACATTTCGGATTCTTTACAGAACCCGTGATCACAGAAGACTAAGATGGAAGGACAAAAATCCGTTTAAGTGTTTTATTTCAATGTGTAGTGTTCGTGTAAATCAAAGATATCAATATGTTTGTTTGTCTTGGTCCGGGTGTTTTCTATCTATTCTAAGTATATATTTACAATAAAATGTATATGTATATATGTATCCAATGTCTAGTATCCATAGTTCTAGAGTTAGGGACTAGATGGTGATGTGATGACTTGGTCTGGGTGTGTGTGTGAATGAGTGTGTGCGTAGTTTCTGATACCCTAGATACAAGCTTCGAACTTAGTTGGGGTCAGTTACTGTAATGAGATGATGTAGTGAATGAGTATGTTATGTTATGTAATATACGTCCCGATATTAATATGTAATTACAGGAACAACAATTAAAATTATTATTTATTACAGGTACAAAATCAAGGCTCGGGGGGTAGCAAGAGATGTATTCTTCCTGACGGCAGAATAGTTGTGCGTAATACTGAAAAGTAAGTATTTATATCGACTTATTACACAAACAAAACCTTCTTCGATAAATAGGCTATCTAACACTGAAAGAATTTTGAAAATGCATTCATAATTTTCGCCTCAGCCGGGACTTGAACCCGGAACCGTGCTGAACCGTAGCTCTTAAGCTCAAACCGAGCGACTGGTCGAAAACCTTGAACGCTTGGTATTGCGGTCTTAAAGCAACAACTGCTAGCGACATCCATGGAGATAACGAATTGTCTTACCTAAATCTAAGTTACACTGATACAATTTTTCGAATGGGACCAGTTCACTTAATATGACTGTGCGTGATAAATTATATCGATTCCGCGAGCATGACCAAAATGGCGTGCTACGATATGATAAAATTAAATATAGCGGCTATATTTATTATATTTTGACAGTTAGATGTCGATAATAGCTATATCGATTTCGCGAGCATGACCAAATGTATAAAAAAATTATCACATGCTAAAATTAAATATGGCGGCTATTTATATTATCATATTTTGACAGTTGGATGTCTATAAATCGCTATATCTATCGCGTTTTCGAAATCATTCTAGCCCGGCAGAAGTTCCTAAGATTAGCGCGTCCGAGAAACTCTTCAGCTTTATAATATAAGTATAGTTAAGTGTTTATAGGTATACTAGCTGCGCCCCGCGGTTTCACACGCGTAGTTCCCGTTCCAAACTTACTTACTATCACTTACTTACTATCACTCAACTTATCAAAAACGAACTATATTAATTTTAGCATAAGAAGTGATGGTCAGCCCTCTAAAGATAAAAATACAGGAAATATCAAAGCCCATTATTGCGACATTCTTAGCCTACCGTTACCAAACCAAAACTGTAACTGCCCCACCATAGCTCCAGTGTCATCCACTAGGTACCTAGGAGTAGTACTGGATAGTAATTTAAATTATAAAGAGCATATAAATAACGTGGCTTCCCGAGTTAGGAAATTAATATATATTTTTAAAACTTTACGGCATATTTGTGATGCAGTTCAAATAAAATCTGTTTATCTAGCGCTCTGTGAATCAATTTTAAGTTACTGCATCACGTGTTGGGGTGGATGTTCAAAGACATCACTTTTAATACTGGAACGAGCACAACAAGTAGTTCTAAAGGTTATATTTTTTAAACCATTTCAATTTCCCACAGCTAAATTATACGAAGTATCAGACTTATTAACGGTCAGGCAAATATTTATTGTACTGACTGTCTTGGAACAACACACTACATCCTATGATGTAGCTTTAATTTGTACAAAAAGACGTAAAGATAAAATATTGAGTATTCCACTGTGTAAATCAACTTTTGCTCAAAAATTTTCTTATTTCTTGGGACCCTTCTTGTACAACAAATTCATTAAGATATTTCCAACCTTGCCAAAATTAACTAAAATCAAATGCAAACATATCGTGGCAGATTATTTAAAAACATTAAATTACAATAAAACAGAATCTTTATTAGTTACTCTAACATAAACTTTTTCTATACTTAGTTTTCTTTTTTTCTTATTTTTAAGTAAGTATAAGCCATTTTTTCTAACTTATGTGTATCAACTCCACATAATAATATTTAAATAATGTAATATTAATATTGTAATAAGTAGTTTAAGATGAATCACTGCCTCTTGAGATACAGTCAAACTAGTTCAAGAGGCAGGGTAAACAATTTTTGTAAAAACCTGATCAGCTTATTCGGAGTACACTTATACCCTATGTATTTTTCTTAGGTTATTTATTATTGGAAATAAATTATTGTATATTTTGTATATTTGTTCCCGTAGGAATTTCGGGATGAAAAATAGATGTTGGCCGATTCTCAGACCTACTGAATATGCTCACAAAATTTCATGAGAATCGGTCAAGCCGTTTTGGAGGAGTATGGCAACGAAAACTGTGACACGAGAATCCTACTAATATTATAAAGCCAAATGTTTGTATGTGTGGATGTATGGATGTTTGTTCCTCTTTCACGCTAAAACTACTGAATGGATTTTAATGAAATTTGGTACAGATGTTCCTCATACATAGGAATAACACATAGGATACTTTTTATCCTTAAATTCCCACGGGATAAGGTTCCACGCGGGTAAAACCGCGGGGCACAGCTAGTCTTATATAAGTATTAGATTTACCATGTATATTATTTAATTTATTTCGAGTTTCCGATACATACTTGGATGCTGTTGCAAGGGCCTCTGTTGCAAGGGCCTCTGTTGCAAGGGCCCTGAATCTTTAATGATCTGTGTGTGAACAGGAACATCGTCTTGTTTCATACTTTTTAGAGCATTTTTAAATTAACTACATAACTATAATATTCTTTTGTTTTTCATTTAAGCTCTAAACAAATTCGTGGAAAGAATGTAAGGTAAGATAGAGTTGTTAATGATTAATGACCGATTGCTTACAATGAAATCGTGGCTAATATCAAGACAAATTTTTCACCTTTATGAGAGAAAAGTACTAGGAGAACATACATTAGTAAGAAGTCTGTTCGGGTCACTGCTTGTCCGTCAATCAATGCTCCTTAGAGAGTTGACATTATATCCTATTTACACTATGCTCCTGCTACTCGCGCTGCCAGAAATATTTCCCAAAATACTTCCGCGGCAGTACGCTATCTACACTATGCTGCAATGAGCAGAGAAGTGAGGAGGGAAGTGGGCAGCGGCATAGTGTAAACAGTTACTAGTGCTGCTACTCGTCATGCCGGTGCCGTCACTTGGTACTTTGGACTGAGTGAAATAGCGTATATGTTCTCTCTCACTCTCCCTCCTTTGACTTCCGCACAAAAAAACCGACACTCGCGGGAGCGTCGGGCCGGAGCAGCGGCATGACGAGTTGCAGCACGAGTAACTGTTTACACTATGCCGCTGCCCACTTTCCTCGTCACTTTCCTGCTCATTGCAGCATAGTGTAAATAGGGTATTAGAGAGAGTTGTTAGAGAAGAAAGTACTAGGAGAACATACATTAGTAAGAGGTCGTTTTGGGTCGTGGTAGGTTATCCGTAATGGTTTAAGTCATTTCTGAAACATAATAACTGACACAAAATATCATCCCGACTATTGACTATTGTTTTAACAACAGGGACAGATTCCTGACACTAGAGACAAATGTACAGTCTCGGAATGAAAAGGTTCTCAATTTTCAAATTGATTTGTATAATGTGTCGCGAAAACAAAACTACGAAAACTTACCTTTTGAAACTATGGTTCAAAATAGACTCGGGTTAGGGAAAATAATGTTCTACTGCTCGATAATAAAGTTCAAAATTATTCAGATCAGTGTTGTTTGACAGGATAACAAGATTTTTGATAAACTAAAACCTTCTTGTTGGTTCAACCTGCCATTATTATTTCTGTTAAAACTATTGTCAATCGGTCAATGTCGTCATTGCTAAATATCAAAGAGGTTTTTATACACACATTATTACACATTATTTCACAAGGCAGTGTTTAAAAAAAGGATAGAAAAATCAAGCAAAACCTTATTCGATAGCAAACGTCATTCTATTTATTCAAATGTTAGCATCACTGTTTCTTACACTGGTAAGTTGGCATAATTGTTTCTTGCAATACTAGTGCAAGTGAAAACCAACTCTAAGGTGACGAACCTTTTCATTCCGAGACTGTACTAGGCGAACAGAAACGTATAGAAAGTGTTTCCATAGCGTTTTTGTGTGTATAAAAAAAACTGATGTTGTTTGTGTGTTCATCGTACGCTTACTACCAAACGTATATGCACGCTTTGCCTATTAAATTACATTTCGTGGCTATTATGTTCTGTAAAACATCTTTAAAACTGATGCTTAAATTGCTGCGAATGCGAATTTGAAACAAAGTGACAGGGGTCCTTGGATAAAAAAATAATAATAAATACAGCCTATGCAAAGTAAACAATTTAATACTAAGAATTTTCCAATTCGGTCTAGTAGTGTGCTTATTCAATGCAAAAAAAAAAAACAAAAAGCAATGAAATATTTCCACTTTGTAAATAGACTAGCAGCGTTTTTTTAATTTTGTGATAAAAAATATCCTATATGTTATTATAATTCACGGGATATTTACCGGATGAATTGCTGTTCATCCGTGATCATGGCGCTTGCAACAGCGTCGAAATATCGGAAACTCGAAACAAATAATATACATGGTAAATATCCCGTGAATTATAATAATTTGAGTGCTAATAACCATGATAACTATAAAAACTATATCCTATATGTTGTTCCTGGTTATAAGGAAAATCTGTCAAAAGCGTCAACATCCTGTATATTACAATTTATTTAGGACAGACATTTTGACTTATTAAGGTATAAGTTGGTAGCCGACTGCAGACAGCAGCAGACCACACGTCGCCGCCTAACGTCATCATGACACTTCGCCGTCTGCTGCTCGGCGACGCGAAGCTAGCTTCATGTCGCCCACTACGAATGTAATTTCATAGAAATACACACAAACCAGTAGTGGCGCGGCGACGTGTGGTCTGCTCCTGCTGTCTGCAGTCGACTATCAACTTATACCTTTAGGGATGGTTCATTTCTGACGGAACATGCGTCGCGTATTATCGGTCGCGTAACGCCAGAACAGACAAATGTATAGAAAAACACCGTTCACACTCAACCGATTATACGTTAGTGCGTTGAGTGTGAACGGTCGCATGTTCCGTCAGATATGAACCTTCCCTTAAACTTAAATAAAACGTAAATGCATTTTATTATTCCTGCTTTCTCTTGTGAATAATTACAAAAGAAAATAAAATCCTTTGAGATTCCACAAGCAAAAACTCCTCTCATTTATGATATACGCGATAACGCTGTGTACACCTGTAATTGGTCTGTACATCTGAATTTTGTTACATTTAGACACTATATTTTAAGAATGTTTTATGTACTTTCTGTTGGTGTGCCTGTTTTAAAATAAATAAATATTAGTATCTATCACTACACAAACAAATATTTTTATTCCAGATTCCAAGATGGCGATACCAGTTTCGCGGCAGGCGCTGGAGATTCGGTAAGTTTAATAATATTTTTAAATATCAACACTGAAAACATTTTGCTCTGCTTTCTGCCATATTGTATCAATACACATTAATATTTTAAATTCGAAAGTAAAACAAAAAAATATGTATAGTACAGTCAGCATTAAAGATATGTAAACACTAGTATACATTTGTGTGCCCCGCGGTTTCACCCGCATAGTTCCCGTTCTCATGATAATTTAGGATATGTCAGTCAAAAATCATTTCTCCAGTTAAGGTCTCAATGAGGCACTTATGAACGTAATAAAAATTAAATCAAAAATTTAAAAAACCCCCAACTCAATTACTTTCAAACCCCCATTACTTTTAAACGGGTCAACCGATTTACATCAAACATGTCTAAGAACACTCGCACGTAAGTCCCCTTTAATACAAAAAAAAAAACTAAATTGAAATCGGTTCATCCGTTCGGGAGCTATGATGCCACAGACAGACAAATACACACACAGACACGTCAAACTTATAACACCCCTTTTTGCGTCGGGGGTTAAAAATTGATTCTACCACCGATTCGGAAATTACATCAGCCAAGAAGAATCGTCGAAACTCGGGGTAAATTAACCTTATAAGTAACTAATGAGGTTATTAAAACATACAGTTATATTATTTTGATGCTGGTTGTACAGACTACTTAAAACTCAATATTTATGTCCCATTTCAACATTATTTATTCCATAACATTTTCATACAACAGTAGATTAAGTAGTTTAAAAGTTTTTTAGCTTTCAATTGTGCTACAGCTTTCGCCCGCAGTACATTCCACACATATACATGAACACACATTTATATACTTATTATATACCGGGTGTTTGGTAGAGGGTTGACCAAACGGGATGGGCGTGTTCCTGGGCCTATTTGGGAGATACAATTTGGCAAAAAAATTCCTAGTGGTTAAAATAAAAAAAAACCGGCCAAGTGCGAGTCGGACTCGCGCACCGAGGGTTCCGTACAAACCTGCAAGGTTTACAAAGTTCGTTCATTACGACAATTAAGTAAGTAATTTAAGTATTTGATATGAATTTCAACTTGATAGCTCTACGCGTTCATGAGGAAAAAAGTAATAAGTTTATATTTATTAAAAAATATATATTTTGTAATGTAACTAAAAATTTAAGGTTTTCGGAATTTTTCCTTTATGTGTGCTATAAAACGTTGCTTCATGCCAAATTTCAAGATTCTAGGTCGACTGGAAGTACCCTTTAGGTTTTGATTCCCTTGCGAGTACTTGAGAGTTTCAAAATATGCAGCTTAAATTGCTGTTTCTTTTGATTGCGTTGACATAGAAGTTTAATTTTGTTACAGCTTAAAGGTATTATAGACCTGAGTATTTGGTATGAATTTCAATTTAATACCTCTACGCGTTTATGAGGAAATGGGTAGTAAGGTTAAAATTATTAAAAAAAAATATATTATGTGATGTAACTAAAAATTTATGGTTTTCGTAATTTTTCCTTTATTATTGCTATAAGACGTTGCTTCGTACCAAATTTCAAGATTCTGAGTTCACGGGAAGCACCCTGTAGGTTTTGATTCCCTTGCAAGTGTCGAAAATTTGCGGCATAAACGGCTGTATCTTTTGATTGCGTTGGCTTAGAAGTTTGATTTTTTCACAGCTTCAAGGGACAGTAGACCTGAGTAATTGATATAAATTTCAGCTTCATACCTCCACGCGTTCCTGAGAAAAAGAGTCTTGACAGACGGACGGACGGACGGACGGACGGACAGACGGACAACAAAGTGATCCTATAAGGGTTCCGTTTTTTCCTTTTGAGGTACGGAACCCTAAAAATATCGACAAAATAGTATTTTTTTATTTTTTTCCGAAATTGCGACTATTTATCCCTATAACTTTTTTTTGAGCTGGTTTCCAGTCAATTTTTTGGATTGATTATGGTCTCAGATATCACTTGGTCTGCTCACAGCATTTTCAGACCCCTACAAGGTCTAAATAATTTATTATGGCCACTTAACGCTAGGGAAATGAAAAATAGAAATCTTATAGGGGATCTTTCAACTCAAATAAAAAGTAAACTAATTGTAACCGAGAATTTAAAACTCGTTTAAAAACTTCTCTGTTTATCCCTTATTTTAACGGTATACTACAAGTTTTACAAAAAACTTGTTAAAAATTTAGGTGCAAAGTGGAAATGGAAGAAAAAATAATAAGCTATTTTTAAAAACGAATTCCAAGTTTCGCATAAATACGTCACAGTATGAATAAATTTGGATTTATCTGAGGTCTTCTGAAGATACTGAGATGCTGTAGTGACTTTCTTAGAAAATAATTAGTCTTAAAACAAGTAAAATGGACTATCTCAATTAAAGGAAGATATTGCTTCCAAATCAAGATTTCCCGTCTCTGGCAACCGATTAAAGGGATTAAAATACGTCCACAGTTGTGGAACACGCATCTAGTGGGATGCTATTCCATTTACAGCCTACTTTGTTGGCGAAATCTTCAATTCTCCATTACATATTAAAAGAGATTCGAGAATGATATGTTTATTTGATGATTCTAAATCATTCTGTAGCAAGGGGGTTAAAGTTAAGTGGTCATAACAAATTATTTAGTCCTTGTAGGGGTCTGAAAATGCTGTGAGCAGACCAGGTGATAACCGAGACCATAATCAATCAAAAAAATTGACTGGAAACCAGCTCAAAAAAAAGTTATAGGGAAAAATATACAATTTTATCGATATTTTTTTTATTTTAACCACAAGGAAATTTTTAGCCAAATTGTATCTCCCAAATAGGCCCAGGAACACGCCCATCACGTTTGGTCAACCCTCTACCAAACACCCGGTATATATATTTATATATTACACCGCACTCTGCTTTTATATTATATGTATACTAGCAGCGTCCCGCAGTTTTACCCCGGTAGTTCCCGTTACCGTGGGAATACAGGGATAATTATACTGACAATATAGCTTCCCATTAGTGAAAGAATTTTTGAAATCGTTTCAGTAGATCCCGAGATTACCCCTTACAATTTAACAAACATACAAACTTTACTTCTTTATAATATTAGTATAGATGTATACTAGCAGCGTCCCGCAGTTTTACCCGCGTAGTTACCATTCCTGTGGGAATACAGGGATAATTATACTGACAATATAGCTTCCCATTAGTGAAAGAATTTTTGAAATCGTTTCAGTAGATCCCGAGATTACCCCTTACAATTTAACAAACATACAAACTTTACTTCTTTATAATATTAGTATAGATGTATACTAGCAGCGTCCCGCAGTTTTACCCCGGTAGTTCCCGTTACCGTGGGAATACAGGGATAATTATACTGACAATATAGCTTCCCATTAGTGAAAGAATTTTTGAAATCGTTTCAGTAGATCCCGAGATTACCCCTTACAATTTAACAAACATACAAACTTTACTTCTTTATAATATTAGTATAGATGTATACTAGCAGCGTCCCGCAGTTTTACCCCGGTAGTTCCCGTTACCGTGGGAATACAGGGATAATTATACTGACAATATAGCTTCCCATTAGTGAAAGAATTTTTGAAATCGTTTCAGTAGATCCCGAGATTACCCCTTACAATTTAACAAACATACAAACTTTACTTCTTTATAATATTAGTATAGATGTATACTAGCAGCGTCCCGCAGTTTTACCCCGGTAGTTCCCGTTACCGTGGGAATACAGGGATAATTATACTGACAATATAGCTTCCCATTAGTGAAAGAATTTTTGAAATCGTTTCAGTAGATCCCGAGATTACCCCTTACAATTTAACAAACATACAAACTTTACTTCTTTATAATATTAGTATAGATGTATACTAGCAGCGTCCCGCAGTTTTACCCCGGTAGTTCCCGTTACCGTGGGAATACAGGGATAATTATACTGACAATATAGCTTCCCATTAGTGAAAGAATTTTTGAAATCGTTTCAGTAGATCCCGAGATTACCCCTTACAATTTAACAAACATACAAACTTTACTTCTTTATAATATTAGTATAGATGTATACTAGCAGCGTCCCGCAGTTTTACCCCGGTAGTTCCCGTTACCGTGGGAATACAGGGATAATTATACTGACAATATAGCTTCCCATTAGTGAAAGAATTTTTGAAATCGTTTCAGTAGATCCCGAGATTACCCCTTACAATTTAACAAACATACAAACTTTACTTCTTTATAATATTAGTATAGATGTATACTAGCAGCGTCCCGCAGTTTTACCCCGGTAGTTCCCGTTACCGTGGGAATACAGGGATAATTATACTGACAATATAGCTTCCCATTAGTGAAAGAATTTTTGAAATCGTTTCAGTAGATCCCGAGATTACCCCTTACAATTTAACAAACATACAAACTTTACTTCTTTATAATATTAGTATAGATGTATACTAGCAGCGTCCCGCAGTTTTACCCCGGTAGTTCCCGTTACCGTGGGAATACAGGGATAATTATACTGACAATATAGCTTCCCATTAGTGAAAGAATTTTTGAAATCGTTTCAGTAGATCCCGAGATTACCCCTTACAATTTAACAAACATACAAACTTTACTTCTTTATAATATTAGTATAGATGTATACTAGCAGCGTCCCGCAGTTTTACCCCGGTAGTTCCCGTTACCGTGGGAATACAGGGATAATTATACTGACAATATAGCTTCCCATTAGTGAAAGAATTTTTGAAATCGTTTCAGTAGATCCCGAGATTACCCCTTACAATTTAACAAACATACAAACTTTACTTCTTTATAATATTAGTATAGATGTATACTAGCAGCGTCCCGCAGTTTTACCCCGGTAGTTCCCGTTACCGTGGGAATACAGGGATAATTATACTGACAATATAGCTTCCCATTAGTGAAAGAATTTTTGAAATCGTTTCAGTAGATCCCGAGATTACCCCTTACAATTTAACAAACATACAAACTTTACTTCTTTATAATATTAGTATAGATGTATACTAGCAGCGTCCCGCAGTTTTACCCCGGTAGTTCCCGTTACCGTGGGAATACAGGGATAATTATACTGACAATATAGCTTCCCATTAGTGAAAGAATTTTTGAAATCGTTTCAGTAGATCCCGAGATTACCCCTTACAATTTAACAAACATACAAACTTTACTTCTTTATAATATTAGTATAGATGTATACTAGCAGCGTCCCGCAGTTTTACCCCGGTAGTTCCCGTTACCGTGGGAATACAGGGATAATTATACTGACAATATAGCTTCCCATTAGTGAAAGAATTTTTGAAATCGTTTCAGTAGATCCCGAGATTACCCCTTACAATTTAACAAACATACAAACTTTACTTCTTTATAATATTAGTATAGATGTATACTAGCAGCGTCCCGCAGTTTTACCCCGGTAGTTCCCGTTACCGTGGGAATACAGGGATAATTATACTGACAATATAGCTTCCCATTAGTGAAAGAATTTTTGAAATCGTTTCAGTAGATCCCGAGATTACCCCTTACAATTTAACAAACATACAAACTTTACTTCTTTATAATATTAGTATAGATGTATACTAGCAGCGTCCCGCAGTTTTACCCCGGTAGTTCCCGTTACCGTGGGAATACAGGGATAATTATACTGACAATATAGCTTCCCATTAGTGAAAGAATTTTTGAAATCGTTTCAGTAGATCCCGAGATTACCCCTTACAATTTAACAAACATACAAACTTTACTTCTTTATAATATTAGTATAGATGTATACTAGCAGCGTCCCGCAGTTTTACCCCGGTAGTTCCCGTTACCGTGGGAATACAGGGATAATTATACTGACAATATAGCTTCCCATTAGTGAAAGAATTTTTGAAATCGTTTCAGTAGATCCCGAGATTACCCCTTACAATTTAACAAACATACAAACTTTACTTCTTTATAATATTAGTATAGATGTATACTAGCAGCGTCCCGCAGTTTTACCCCGGTAGTTCCCGTTACCGTGGGAATACAGGGATAATTATACTGACAATATAGCTTCCCATTAGTGAAAGAATTTTTGAAATCGTTTCAGTAGATCCCGAGATTACCCCTTACAATTTAACAAACATACAAACTTTACTTCTTTATAATATTAGTATAGATGTATACTAGCAGCGTCCCGCAGTTTTACCCCGGTAGTTCCCGTTACCGTGGGAATACAGGGATAATTATACTGACAATATAGCTTCCCATTAGTGAAAGAATTTTTGAAATCGTTTCAGTAGATCCCGAGATTACCCCTTACAATTTAACAAACATACAAACTTTACTTCTTTATAATATTAGTATAGATGTATACTAGCAGCGTCCCGCAGTTTTACCCCGGTAGTTCCCGTTACCGTGGGAATACAGGGATAATTATACTGACAATATAGCTTCCCATTAGTGAAAGAATTTTTGAAATCGTTTCAGTAGATCCCGAGATTACCCCTTACAATTTAACAAACATACAAACTTTACTTCTTTATAATATTAGTATAGATGTATACTAGCAGCGTCCCGCAGTTTTACCCCGGTAGTTCCCGTTACCGTGGGAATACAGGGATAATTATACTGACAATATAGCTTCCCATTAGTGAAAGAATTTTTGAAATCGTTTCAGTAGATCCCGAGATTACCCCTTACAATTTAACAAACATACAAACTTTACTTCTTTATAATATTAGTATAGATGTATACTAGCAGCGTCCCGCAGTTTTACCCCGGTAGTTCCCGTTACCGTGGGAATACAGGGATAATTATACTGACAATATAGCTTCCCATTAGTGAAAGAATTTTTGAAATCGTTTCAGTAGATCCCGAGATTACCCCTTACAATTTAACAAACATACAAACTTTACTTCTTTATAATATTAGTATAGATGTATACTAGCAGCGTCCCGCAGTTTTACCCCGGTAGTTCCCGTTACCGTGGGAATACAGGGATAATTATACTGACAATATAGCTTCCCATTAGTGAAAGAATTTTTGAAATCGTTTCAGTAGATCCCGAGATTACCCCTTACAATTTAACAAACATACAAACTTTACTTCTTTATAATATTAGTATAGATGTATACTAGCAGCGTCCCGCAGTTTTACCCGCGTAGTTACCATTCCTGTGGGAATACGGGGATAAAATTATGCTAAAAACCTTCCTCTTGAATCTCTCGTATATCTATTAAAACACCGCTTCAAAATCCGTTGCGTAGTAAAGATTTAAGCATACATAGGGACAGAGAAAGCGACTTTGTTTTATACTATGTAGTGATGTATATCCAGTTTTTTAAATATAGAAAGTAGTATCAAGTATTTTACTCTCTCGAACGGTTTATTAGACTTATAGAAGATTGCAAAAATTTAAGAGTCGGTAGTTTTAAGAAATCTGAACATCTTGTTATACATAGTACCTACAAAAATATTTTATTCAATGACTGATTTTTTGTCAGCGAATTTGGCCTTCTATATCTCGCCCTTAGGAATTTCGGAATAAAAAATATTTCAGAGGAGTGTGTCTAGTTTCAGCCAAATCCGTTCAGTCTTTGCGTTATTGAGTGCCGTGCCAACTTACACATTAAATACACTAAGTAAGACGAGAATACGAAGATAAAATATAGCATATGTCACACACTGATAAATTAGCTTTCCATTAGTGAAAGAATTTTTGAAATCGGTTCTGTAGTTTCGGAGCCTATTCGTTAGAAACAAACAATCAAATCTTTCCTCTTTATAATATTAGTGTAGACTAGCATACCTAAAACTAGCAGCGCCCGGCGGGTTTACCCCCGTTCCCGTGGGACTACAGGGATAAAATGTAACTTTCCTCGATAAATGGGCTATTTGTAGATTTTTTCAAATCAAACTAAGTAGTTCCTGAGTTTTGCGCGTTCAAACCAAACAAACAAACTCTTCAGCTTTATATATTAGTATAGATTAGGTAGAAAATACGTTTAAACTCATCATCATTGGCATATACATCTACATAAGATGATTTAGGTGGCGTCAGGTGGTTGAACAATTCGTGATAGAACATTTAAAGAGCCCTATGCGGGAGTGACAGCCGCGTCCACATTTTTACCGGTCACTGCCACTCCCCGTGTTGTTATCCACCCCAAAAGATTGGGATGAGTGAAGTGTCCACTCCACTGACGCCACTCTTAAACTAGACAGCTTAGTTATATAGTTAGATTGAAATTCAATTATTTTGTCTTATCAATTGAAAAATAACATAGTAATACCTTTTTTATATCCATATTTAAATAATTCACATCAAGCTTCCTAATTCTTTATCTTCTGCTCTTTTAAAATGTTTTTCATTATTAAAAGCGAAAAAAACTTGAAATAATAATAGACTCTCTTTCCTAAGACCTTTTGTGTCATGACATGGATCTAAACTGACATTGTTTGGCTATTTTTCACCCAGGTATTGAGTCACAAACATCTGTGCCGCTGACAGTGTCGCTGTAATCGCATCTTTTGGTTGTCAGTTTATTGAAAATGTATCCAAATGACATTAGAGTCAAAATGACAATAGCAGCTTCTAATTTTGGCCGCCGGCACAGAAATGATTGTGGCTCAATAGGTCGTTCGAAATTACTGGTTTTGGCTCGTAATAGATTTATCAAAATCTTCTTTGGCTATATGAATTTCTTTTTGATGATAGTTTATCAAAATTCCAATTTTTTCGATGTTTTTGGTATTTTAATGAAAGTTGGCCCTGAAAATCCTCATGACTTTTGGCTCAAGTTCATTCATATTTTTGTCTACAAAATTTTATTTCTTTCTTCGATTCAAATTCATTATTGTTGTTTTAAAAAGGTACTTTATGGTCATAAGAAATTTCGTTATCAAGTTTGTCTTCAAAAAATATTTTTGTCTATTCCAAATTTCGTAATCAATAATAATTGATAGAAAATTTTTTGGTCTATTACAATTTTCTTCCTCTATGTTTTTGTTTGATTTTCTGCAGTATTATTTACTAAAATTATAACAGGATAAAACTAAATTCAAAATCTATAGAAAAAAAACAACTACAAAATTCCTGAAAAAAAATCAAGTACAAAATTACTTTTCATGGATTTCAAAATTGTCCACCTTATCGTATTGCAGCATGCATGACCATGAGCTTAGGAGAGCGGAAGCTTTATACCTATCAATACAGACAACAACAAAAACTTCCCCGTTTGTTAACAGAACGAAAACACTTGCTCCTGCAAGAAGAGTGACTGGCATGAAGAATCTGGCAGTTCCACTCCTTCAACCTGTGTTCTATGCTCAGAAGACCGAAGCGCACCCAAACGTAGCATTACCAAAACGGACATCAGCAAAAGCACCTCCGAATTCAGACACACAGAATCCAAATCGGTTACAGTTAGTAAATCAAAACATTCAGATTATAGCAAAATCACTGACTCTGTCAGCAGAAGGTCGGATGTAACTAGCAAAAAATGCGACAGCAAAAAATGTCCGTGCAAAGTTAGGAGCGACATGACAGGTGACTTGAAATTCTGCGATTTCTACGCCGACAGCGATGACGAGTCGGACGAAACTAACAGACTTATACAGTTAAGGAACTCTGACTATTTAGATATCGTTGAGGATCAGTTGAAATTAGTCATTGTTTTGGCAGGATACCCCAAATCTAAGATGAGGTTGAGACAAATGGAGCTGTTCCAAAGATGTCTCAATGATATAATAGATATGCAAGTAAAAGAGGGACTAATGAAGAAAGGTCCGTCCTTTCTTGACTATTACTTGAATAGGGGTGCTATTGTGTGTATTTGTAAGGATTTAGATACTAGAGATTGGATGGTTCGTGTGTCACCGGGGTTGCAAGAGCGTATGTGTACGAATTTGGTGCTATTGAATGCGAAAGTAAAGAGATTGTGTTTGGCTGTGTTGAAAATACCAAGTGCTTGTTGGCCGGCTACCGCGCAAGATGCGTTTAAACTTCTGCAATACTTCAATCCTTCTTTAAAGACGAATCTCTGGAAGGTCTATTCCCAAAAAGTGGCAGCTGGTGTAGAATGCACATCTTTCTTGATTGATAGGGTATCAGGCGAAATTATACGAGGTCCTTCTTTCAAAAATGTGATAGATTACGAGCAAATGGAGTTTGAATTAACCGGGTATTCGGAAATATATTACGAATGTCTTCTTTCTGGTATCCAGGAAGATTTGAGTAGCGTAGCGTCTAGGGTAAAACTTTTAGAAGAAATAAAATCTGCATCAGGCACACCCAGAACAGCTTCCACAGTAAGCGTTCAGCCTACAAAAGAAGCTTCGGAGGAAAATAATAAAGAATGCACTGTTGAAATAGAAGAATTATCACCAGATACGACCAAAAATAAAGCCGCAGAGGCAGAAATGAAGAAAGCTCTAGAAAGCGCTTTACAAGAGAATGTTCTTAAGAAAATAAAAGACGTAGAGTACATTGGTGAAAATGAAGAAGTACTTGTTTGGTCCGATGAAACTGCAGGCAATGATAAGGAAGAGGAAACTGATATTATAGATTCGGAAAGACAGGTAGAGAATATGGAAAATGAGACCACGTCAACATCGTATGTAGTATCAGAATCTGCAGTTGAAAGTAACGATAATTTACTGTCCAAAAGCAGTACTATAAACATTGATAGTAACAGAGGCATCGCTTACCATAGACGAACAAATTATTTACACGTCGAGAATGAACTAAAAGTAGCTATAACTCTTGAAGGATATCCACAGAATAAGCTAGAAGGAATACATATTAGGAGACTCAAACACTTGTTCAAGGAATATTTGCATAAAGACATGAAGAGTCAAAGATTCGCGAATCTCATTATTCCTAAATTTCAAGATATTTACTTGTCAAATGGTGCTGTTATCTACATCTGTGACAGTTTAGAAACAAAAGATTATTTAACAGAAGTTTTGCCTAAATTCATAAATTCTACTGGCCTCAAATTGACGTTTAGAGATATCAAAAACTTAGTTAGATACACTAGGATAGTAATAAGGCTTCCTAAAGAGCAAGCGCATGTAGAATCTATAGAAATTCTAATGAAATTACAAGAGAAATATCCAGGTTTGAAACCTGATTGTTGGAAATATTACTCCGATGTAGCTGGTAAACAAAAGAGGCAATTTGGTGTGGATCCGGAATCTCTAGAAGTTATTAAGAGTCCTGATTTCGATCCTGAGTTTAATGGTGAGAAGATAACGTGTAGGATTATAGACAGACAGAAGAGAGATAATAGTTCAGGTATAACTAAAACGGAAGACGAAGATACTGAAACTAGTAAACAAAGAGACAAGATACTTAAGAAAATGTATACTCCTATTGATCCTGAGATAGCAAACGCTCCTCTCACAAGAATAAGGACTAACCATTACTCAGATTTGATAGCCGATGACTTAAAACTATACGTTGGCCCAAAGAATTATCCAGATTCTCGCATAGACGAAACTCTATTCCACAACATTAAGAGAACATTCGAGAAGATAATAATAGAATCATACGAAAATGACGTCATGAAATGTACAGACGTACCGAAATTCCATGATATGTATTTGTTTGATGGTGTCATATTTATTATATGCCAGAACATGGAATCCAGAGTTTGGGTCGAGAATAACGTAGCGACTGTTAACGAAAAACTTAAGATAAATTTGAAATCAACAGAGTTTAGAGGTGCGGTTGGCATTATAAGCATGTATGCTAGAATCGACAAAGACACGAATGAAGTTATAAGCATTCTCCAATCTATGAATCCTAGGTTAAGAACTAAGTTTTGGAGAAAAATCAGCACTGTTCGAACGAGTACTAAACTAGACGCAGTATTGCAAATAGACAAACTTTCAGCGCAAGTTATAATGGATGCTGAATTCCAAAATTTAATAGACAACGAACCAGTACAGTTTAAACTAGGTCATTTACAATCACTTATCAAACCTAAAGCAAGTCTAGAAGAACTTATAAAAGCACATACACTAAAAATGGAAAAGAAAATCAACAAAGCAATGAAGTCAGCTAAGAAGAAGACTAAGAAAGCTGAAGTGAAAGACGTTAATGATAATATTGAAATTGAAACTGAACAGATGCCAAAATCTCATGACGATAAAATATCTGACACCGATCTAGATCCTATCATTATAGAGCCAGAATCGCCGAAATTAAACAAAGATTTGTCGCTACCAGAGAGCTACCAAGCTAAAATCATTTTGAAAATACCAACGAGTATCCTGCCAGATAACCAGGACGATTTGAATATAATTTTTGATATCCTTGAAGACAAAAATCCTGGGTTAAACACGGAGATATGGCAGGTTTTCAGTGAATCTGCTTATCCAAATAATGGTAAATTTATTCTGTATGTGGACAAGCAATCTTTGTCGATAATACAGAATAAGAATTTTGATTCGTCGGTTGGAGGGGAAAAGTTGAAGTTTTATTTTTGAAAATCGATTTTAAAAAGTGGATATTTATAGACTTTCGTACAGCAGTGACTATAATAGATTCTCGTTAAGATTTATGTTACGAAGACAAGGTTGGGTTGATGATATTATTCTTTATAATATTATGTGAAGATTGATCGGTAGAATGATATCTTTAGACCTAAGGGTCTGACTGCACTGGCTGCAGCGGCGCGACACGGCACCCAGCAGCGAGGTATTATTTCTAAGAAACGCCGCGCAATTACGTTGTAGCGTAGCGCGGTATACCTCATACAATTTCTTAGAAACAATATCTCGTCGCTAGGTGTCGCGTTGCTCAGCTGCAGTGCAGCGTAGTGCGGTCAGACCCTAGTCCATCTAGGATTGGTTTTGAAATATTTGGAAATCGATTTTTGGGAGGTCTTGTAAATTGGATTTCTCTGTCTTATAACGCATTTTATTCGCCTAAAAGTCATTTTCACTTTCCCAAAACTTCTATTTTAGAAACCTAGATCGATCAACTCTTCTTGTCATTTAAAACTATTTTTCGTCATTTTTGGCTCGTATGTTCCTTGTATAACCAGTTATTTTACGGAATAGTTCCTACTAAGGAGAGATTCTTTATTGATTAGGGTATATGCCAAAAAGGTGCCATCTAGATTTGAAACCAAAAATCTACCTCCAAGATTTGTAAGACTAGGTGTCTTCTTCTACAGAATTTTCACTTGAATTCTGTTGGAAGAACATTCTAGATTTATGTGTTGTTTTAATTTCTTTTTCGTACCTATACACACTATATTGACAATTTATTGAAAGACTTAGCGCCTATTTCACGATCTCCAAGTAAAATTTACTTACCAAGTAAAGTAATTTACCAAGTAAAGTTAGTTTTGTCTCCTTCATACTTTATATCAAGTGACAAAGACAAAACTTGTGAGTATGTACTCGGAACTTTACTTGGAGATCGTGAAATAGGCCCTTATGACAGTACTTAGTATTGACTACTTTAGAAATATTCCCACCGTTCTATTTGACTTCTCTAGAGACATAATAATGATTATGACAATACTTAGAATTTACTACCACAGAAATATTCCCACCAAACTTTTTAGATGCGTCTAGAGACTGGCTAGACTATTCTAGACACTTATAAGACCTTTCTAGAAACTTTTAGACCTTTCTAGAAACTTTTGCCGTGTCTAGAAATTCACTATACAACCCTGAGTATTTAATACTTTAAGATTATTCCCACCAAACTTATTCGTATTCTCTAGAGACTTACAAAAGTTCTCTAGAAACTTCTTAGACTTTTCTAGAAACTTTTAAGACTTCTCTAGAAACTTTTTTGACGTCTCTAGAAATTTACTACACTGCTCATCGACCAGCATTTAATACTTTAGGATTATTCCCACCAAACTTATTCGAATTCTCTAGAGACTTACTTAGAATACTCTAGAAACTTTTAAGACTTCTCTAGAAACTTTTTGACGTCTCTAAAACCTTACTTAGACTACTCTAAAGGGTAAAACAATTACCTGTTCGAAAAGTAGGGTAATGTATAACAATAAGTGTCCTTTAAACATAGAATTATTCTTAGAATTGTATTAATGTTAGTTTTGTTCTCAATTCGAACAAGAATTTACCATACATGTGATTTTTATTATACAAAAATGTGATACATTCATTCCTAAAATTACTTATAATACTCTGTTTTATACATTCCGATTGTTTTGTATTTCTTTGTCATTTAAAGTTATGTTTTTTATTACACAATTGTAAGTCTGAAATTACTCAGTTTTGAAGCTATGAATCTCATTATATGCTCTCTAAGTAGCCCTTAACTCAAGCAAAGTTTAGTCCCCGATTTTATCTACGTTAATTTTAGGATAAAAAGTATCATATACTTATGGATATTTCTGGTTATAAGAAACACTCATACAGCCTCATTTTTCTACATAAGTGTTGTCCCAGTTTCATTTTTTTTTCCAAAACTCATCCCATGTCTAATTGGGGTCGTTTTTTAGTTTAACCAGATTTTTCGTAATGTCAGTATTTTACGTGGAACGACAACCATCAGACCTCCACAACACAGAAGGCATGTCATTTTCTGATAAACCATTCCTTTCATTCACTCACCTAGATCATTTAAATCATTCGTTCACCTTAATCATTTTCTTCAGAATTTAGGCGTATGGTTTTGGTTAAACCTTTCGTTCATTCATCCATCCTATATTCTTCACGATTAAAGAGTGAGCCTTGCTTGAGTACGAATGAGAAAAGTTTTCTATAAGACATCAGATTACAAAGATCATAAAATCATGCTTAACCCCCTTGTGCTGTTTCCACCACAAATAAAGTTGACCATTATTAAACTATTTTTATAATAAATGTACCCGTTTTTAGATAAGTATTAGCGTTAAGTATTTTTAGTTTTCGTTTTGTTAGTTTATTTCTTAATGTTACGTTAAATGCGTGTTTTTTCATTATAATTGTGTATTTCATCATGGATTTTAATTATGACGTCGTTGGTTGCAATTAGGAACGATCACAAGTCGAAAAATATACGCTTTTTCATGCTAATGTATGTTAGAATTATAAACCTCTACAATAACATAGTATTTTATTCATAACTTGCTGTGCCCAGCGATTTTACACGCATAGTTCCCGATCCCGTGGGAATTTTGGGATAAAACATTGCCTCTGTCCTCCCCCGGACTATAAGCTACCCCTGTTCTAAATTTGAAGACCAATCGGTTCAATAGTCAAGCCGCGAAAAGGTAACACACAGTCGGACAGAGTTACTTTCGCATTTATAATATTAGTAACAATGAGCGTCTTTCCTTAGTATGTCATATCATCCTTTTTTGCCATAGATATATATAATTACTAGAATATAATCCTTATTAGATTTTGCGAAAGATGATTTTTTCATAATTTTTCGATACATATTCTCCATTATGTACCACGCCTATTTATATAATCTAAGTTTATTTCAACCATCATCATAATAGGCCTTTACATGTACATAAGATGATTTAGGTGGCGTCAGGTGATTGAACAATTCGTGATAGAACATTTCTGTTCATGGCTAAAGAGTTCTATGCGGGATTATTTCAAACATACAACATCTTCTTCATTATATTTGTTCAATTTGTGATCGTTCTTACTATGTAACTGCCCGGTATTTCGACGTTAACTTAATGTAGATTTGTTTTAATAAAGTTTAATTTCTTAAATAATGCGTTGTTATTGACTAACAGCCTTACTAATAAAAAATACCCACTGTGTATATTCTTGATATAACGAGTGTGAAGGATATTAATAATTCGTTATATCAAGAATATACACAGTGGGTATTTTTTATTGGTAAGGGTGTAATAATATACACTACTGGAAAAAATTAAGGGATCAAAAAATAATTCCAAATTTTTCGGTAGTTTTCAACAGGCCGTAACTTTGAGAGAAATGGTCGTACAGGAAATAAAAAAAAGGAAATTGTAGCTCCAAGTGTCTAGTTTTTGGATTAGAACTTCAAAATTTTGTAGCCTCCGCGGTTTTTGAGTAATCGTAGAAAAACCAGCAACAAAAAAATTCTCAATTTTTTTTAGCTTAACCACCATAAGGATCGGATACTTTGTTCATTTAGCTTTAATTTCTTTTTTTAAACACCCTGATACGTCCACTCCTCGCTGAGATATCGGTCTTCAAATGGAAAAGGATCTTTTTGTCTTTGATTATCGATATCTCAGCAACCAATGATCGCACAGAAAGTTAAAGGTGGGTTTCAAGAAATTGAATGAATTCCCCTTAAATTGAAAATTTAAGCACTTGCTGGAACAAAAATGTGGAAAAAGCTCGAAAAAAACATTTTTTTTTCTCATTTTTAAAAATTGCAAAAAAACGTGATCATTTAATTTTTTCAAAAATTCGATCAAGTGAAACAAAAAAACGGCTGGCTGGATTACTTTGATTCTTTGTAGGGTTTTTGTGGACATATTGAACTGTAAAAGGCACACTTAACATTAGTGGTTTCCTCAATATTTTCGATCCAGCGCTTGATTTTCCAAAAAACCACTAACTGCCCTTTTTTTGTTGCATTTTCAAATTCATGTGACAGAAAGAAAAAAATTTTTTTTCGAAAAAACAATGGACAGTCGTTAAGAGGAATTCATTCAAGTTCTTGAAACCCACCTTTAACTTTCTGTGCGATCATTGGTTGCTGAGATATCGATAATCAAAGACAAAAAGATCCTTTTCCATTTGAAGACCGATATCTCAGCGAGGAGTGGACGTATCAGGGTGTTTAAAAAAAGAAATTAAAGCTAAATGAACAAAGTATCCGATCCTTATGGTGGTTAAGCTAAAAAAAATTTTTCCACGCTCGTAGACCAAAAAAAAAAACTAAAAAAAATTTGAGAATTTTTTTGTTGCTGGTTTTTCTACGATTACTCAAAAACCGCGGAGGCTACAAAATTTTGAAGTTCTAATCCAAAAACTAGACACTTGGAGCTACAATTTCCTTTTTTTTTATTTCCTGTACGACCATTTCTCTCAAAGTTACGGCCTGTTGAAAAGTACCGAAAAATTTGGAATATTTTTTTGATCCCTTAATTTTTTCCATTAGTGTAGACCGGTTTGATAGATAGTATGACATGGTCTATGACCTGCTTTAGTGTACCTTTCCGCCAGAGTTATGCTATGCTACGTTGCTGTGGATGCATTCGATGCGCACCGATCCTAGTCATTGGTTATTACTATGACCAATGGATTTGATTGATGGATACCAAACGTATCCATAACAACTTAGCATAGCATAGCTCTGGTCTTGTGAAGCGAGCCGCCTTACAGAGCGATTTTTCATACAAGGTGTCAAGGAGAATCATATATTCTGTTATACACACCACTAAGCACTGCTGTAACTGGCATATCTTATAGGCTGTTGTAAACTTCATCCAACACATAGAAAACAAGTTACACACTAGCGGCGCTCCGTGGTTTAATCAGCGGTTACTCTTCTTCTATTGGTCGTAGCGTGATGATATACACCCTTATTTTGAAATTGCGATACCTTATCTCACAGCTAATGTAAACGACGGGTGACAATATAATAGTGAAGTTAGTTTTTTTCTTTTGCTTTTATTTAAAAAGTTATGATAAGTCAAAGATTTTCAAAATCCCGCCGAATTTTATTGTTATTCTACACCGAACGCTGCGATACACAGCTGAGCGCGGTCATCGACCCGAGCCGTCACAGAATACTTGATAGCTAGTGTGCCGTCTGGTAATACGACATTTATTTGGTATTTTTTAAAGATAAGTAATCGACTATCATTTTCGATATTTTTATTGGATATATGGATTCAGTTACTGCTACAGATATTCTGATTTTAATAAGTCCCATATTTTCAAAATAGGGGTGTATAGTGTGGAACCTTCCTGAATAAATGGGATATCTAACACTGAAAGAAGTTTTCAAATTGGACCAGCTAGGCTAGCATAACTTCGAAAACGCGATGATTTATTGACATCCAACTGTAAAAAATTGATAAAAATGTCCGCCATATTTAATTTTACCACATGATTAATTTTATGACATTTGGTCATGTTCGCGAAATCAATATAGCTATTTATTGACATCCAACTGTCAAAATATAATAAATATAGCCGCCATATTTAATTTTATCTTTACTTCGCCATATTAATTTGGTCATGCTCGCGAAATCGATATTATTTCGTGGTGTCTATATCATTTATCACGCACAGTCATGGTAGGCAGGCAGTAGTTCCTGAAATTAGCGTTCAAACAGCTTTACTAGACAACAATACACATCATTGCTAAGCACCGCTTTCATACCCGCTACACTACACTGATGTATCACAAGTAATACCCCGTATACACACGTACATCCAATGTGACACGCAGCTTAAAATACCCGGGCTTCAGTGCTACCCGTCTCGGCTGTGCGTGGTGTGTGTCACGAAGGCGGACAGCTACTGCGCTCGGTGCGGCGTCACGCCATACTGCTCGCCGGAGTGTCAGCGCAGGGACTGGGCGGATAGGCACAAGGCGGTGTGTCATAATCTTACGCGGTAAGTACGGAAAAAGTTTTTTTGGCGTGGAAAAAGTTTTTTTAGAGTGGAAAAAACTGTTTTCGATATGATTGTGTCGAAAAAAGTGGATTCATTTTTTTCCCGTAAATTTATAAGTTTAATAACTTTAACAGTTAATAGTTTAATACTGTCTGAAAAAGTGGCTACAATTTTTTTTTTGTTTATGTTAAGAAAATATTTTACTTTTAAGTTGCCATTATTTTATTTTTTTTTACTTTTTTTGGTCACCAATTTGATGTTTTTCTTAATTTTATTTCCCCTATTTAATTTTTATTTTTATTTCTTTCTTCCATTTTTAATTTTTCTTTTCTTTTTCTATTTTTTTTTCATTTATTTTAAGGCTTTGTTTTGTCGCTGTATTTTTTTCAGTATGTCTGATGTTAAAGTGAAAGATAGCGAAGTAAAGAAAGTCGAGGAGGTTTCTGAGCCGTAAGTATATTGTGTAATGGATCAAGTCAAATTACTAATAACATGGATAGTCGTTCCGAGTACTAATTTTAAGATAAGAGAGACCCCTCGAAATTCTTAATAGATTTGACTCAAACACATACTACAAAAACCAGAGTCTTTTTTGCAGTTGTCTTTATACTAGCAATCTAAACTAACCTTACTATATGTATTCTCAAAAATAAGCTACAACTACGTAAGATAGTCAGGTTTTCATCCTACTAATATTATAAAGCCGAATGTTTGTGAGTGTGGATGTTTGTTCCTCTTTCACGCAAAAACTACTGAATGGATTTTAATGGTACAGATGCTCCTCATACCTAGAAATAACACATAGGATACTTTTTATCCCAAAATTCCCACGGGAACGGAAACTACGCGTTACAAACCGCGGCGCACAGCTAGTTTCAATATAATTGTATAGTATTACTTTATTCAACAGCACTCCTAAAGCCCCAGCCCCACTGAGACGTCCCCGAGAAATGCAGAATAACGATGATGCCATCTCTGATAAGGTGAGGAATTATCTCTACTATCGGTAACCGTCAATAGCGGATTTATATTTGCCGCCCGTATGCTATACATTTTTGCCGCCCCCTTGTGATGCCAAATTTGATTGAAGTAGCTTCTGGTCCGGGGAGAACATAGATTATATTTTACGGGAGATGGTAAAGGGTGGGATACTTAATATCAACAATCAAAATATCAACAATTTAAATGTCAACACCGTTTATGTTATAAGTCATTGATTATGTGATTCTTTGACAATGTGTACTGTTGACATTTTGAGCCGTTTATGTTTTACACCATTGATATTGAAGATTTTTGATTAATTGAACTGTTGATCAAACGGTGTTGATATTTTGATTGTTGATATTAAGTATCCCGATAGTAAAACAGAGGGGCACAGCTATAATTGATAATCCCCTTTTATTTACAGATAACCTTCAGCGCCCCCGATAACAAGGCTGAAGTATTCAACCACATGATGCGCAAGAATAATAACAAGCAAAACAACAATAATACTAGGAATAACAGGAATTTCAACAATAACGTCCCGAAGAAGGATATGAGGCGCCCCGCCGAGAAGGAGGAGAAGGAAGATGATTGGGATATTAAACGTATGTATAGTTACAGTAGGAAAATCTACCATATTGACAGTGACGGAATAAGACTTCATATATATAGATACCCTAACTGAGCAATCCAAGCCTTCGTGCCCCCAGGGCTGTAGCTAGAGTGGAATTTGACGACGAAAAAAAAGGTCAGCTAACACTGAGCTCGCTATGTCCAACAACGTAGGGCATTTGTCATTTCAAGCATAGCTACGGCCCTGGGCCCCCTATCCTTGTGTTCTGGTGCCCCTCAGACGTGGTGCCCTAGGCAATTGCTTTATTTCATTAAGGGTTAGTCCGGGACTGCATATTGAGTCACAATCTTTACTGTGCCGGTGACAGCGTCGCTGTAATCGCATCTTTTGGTTGTCAGTTTATTGAAAATGTATCCAAATGACATTAGAGTCACAATGACAATGGTAGCTTCCAATTTTGGCCGCCGGCACAGGAAAGATTGTGACTCTATATTTATTCTTTTGTATGATGACAATATGCTAACTCAAACGGTTAAACAGATTACCACTCGTACTGAGAAGATCTTAAGGTGACGAACCTTTTCTTACCATGACTGTACAGTTAAGATCATTAGTAGATTGTAATTTTTTAAGAATGTTTGATTGTATCATCATCATCAGCTCATATAATGTCCCCACCGAGGGGCTCGAGCCTACCCTGAATTAGGGTGATTAGGCCTTAGTCGACCACGCTGGCCAAATGCGGGTTGGTCGACTTCACACACAACCTTAGAATTTCTTCCCAGGTGTGTGCAGGTTTCCTCACGATGTTTTTCCTTCACCGTAAGAGCGTCGAAATTAACGTACTTATGAATTCGTAAATTGAAAACACATTGGTACGTGGCGGGACTGGTGGGGTTTGAACCAGGCAACTTCCGATCGGAAGTCAACGGCCTTACCCCTACGCCACCGACGCTCTCTACGCCACCGACGCTCTTTGATTGTATACTTAGTTATAATGTTGATTTCAAAGCCGTCCTGAACATTGATCACTGTATATGAGCTTATCTTCCACTTAAATAATTTTATCTAATGTTGAAAACCGCATTAGAATTCATTGAATAGTTACAAGATCTAAGCGAGTGGAAGTGCGTGGAAGTGCAAGGGCGAAGCGACGGACTTAATTTTATACCATGACATTTTTTACAGCAAACACAAACGCCCAACAAAATCTAAACCGAGCTATCCAAAAGCCGAAGGTACCCGAACCAGTTGCAAAAAATCCGGAACCGGTTACAAAAATATCGGAACCAATCGCAAAAAAACCGGAACCGGTCGCAAAAATACCGGAACCGGTCGCAAAAAAGACGGAACCAATACCTGTCGTTAAAGAAACTGTTGCTGCGCCCAAACCGAAGGTTGTGACTCAAGAATTGGAACTTGTGCCTAAACAGTAAGAGTAACTATAAACAATATGTGCATCTCTTTCACACGGAATGTATGTTCACTGTCCTTTTGCTGAGCGAGAAACTCGCCGATAGTTCATCGCTCACTCGCCCGCGGTCGGACCACTGCATTAGGCATGTCGTATTACAGGGGACAACGGATGTACGATTTCGTACATTATTAATATAAATAAAACATCATTTACTTAATAACTGCGTGTATCGGTGGTATTCGTGATTTAGCTGATTTGACGAATATACGTGAATTAATTGTTGTGCAATATCTAATGCCATTCAAACCACATGTACAGTAGAATTAAAATCTAATAATCTAATCATATAATTTGTAACATTTTTTCTTAATAAATAACTGAATATATTATATTGGACTTCTTCCATTGCACCAACCAACTACACTCAACTACAGAACAGCATCCACTCATTTATATTATACTAGCAGCGCCCCACGGTTTCACCCGCGTACTTCCCGTTCCCGTGGGAATTTCGGGATAAAAAGTATCCTGTGTTCTTTCCCGGACCATAAGCTACCCCTGTACCAAATTTCAAGTCAATCGGTTCAGTAGTTTAGCCGTGAAAATTTAACAGACAGACACACAGAGTTACTTTCACATTTATAATATTAGTTAGGATTATACTATATTATTTTTTCAGGTACATAGTCGAAAAGCTCAACACTAATATTTATGTATTTCCTTTTATTTCAGCTACATAGTAGAGAAACTACCGATGGGTGATAGTTTCCTGATATCCGTTGAGAATGAGACCCCTGAAGGGTTCATTTGTCTCGCGATACACACGGACTACGAAGAGGCTTTCAATAAACTGTGCAACGAGTACACTGTCGCTTGCGAGAAGGATAATGTACCGTTCAGGTAAGAAATTTAGTATTTAACATAACATAATCATTCACTCCATCATCTCATTACTGTAACTGACCCTTAAGTTCTTAACTTGTATCTAGGGTATCAGAAACCACGCACACACTCATAGATCGAGATAAACATTTGCTGCCTTATTTGCGTTGCATTTTTAGTCCGGTTTAACAAAACCTGGTAAGCATTTGACACCTTATCAGTCAAATCTGTCACTTTGACAATATTCAAAATTGATTATAAAACCTGGTTTAGTGCTAAACCAGACTAAAAATGCAACGCAAATAAGGCAGTTGTGGTTCACACAAATATGTACCCCGCACGGTAATAGTAGTGATCACTCTGCCATCTCATCATCACGTCTTTGCCATACCAGTATATCTTCTTTTTCGTACACTCCTGACGGAGTAGTCGTGGTCATGGATCGTCTGATATGTTGGATGCGGTTTTTGCGAGACTTCTCCACTTGTCTCTATTCGTAGCATTGCGTGTGCACTCAGTAAAGGATATCTTTATCATTATCATCACCTCATATAATGTCCCAAACGAGGGGCACGAGCCTACCCTGAATTAGGGTGATTAGGCCTTAGTCAACCACAGGCCAAGTGCGGGTTGGTCGACTTAACACATATAGAATTTCTGCCCAGGTGTGTGCAGGTTTCCTCACGATGTTTTCCTTCACCGTAAGAGTGTCGAAATTAACGTACTTATGAATTCGAAAATTGAAAACACATTGGTACCTGGCGGGGTTTGAACCAGGCTCTTTCCGATCGGAAGTCAACGGCTTTAATCCCTGCGCAACCGACGCTTTTAAGGGATATCATCAGTGATTAATTAACTTGCCTTCCACAGCCCGCTTCCCGGCGAATCTTGCTCCTTCCCCTCTCCCGCCGACGGCGGGTGGTACCGCGCGCGAGCTCTGTCCAGTACCCGCGTGCAGCTCGTGGACGGGTGCCGCACGGAGCGCGCGCCCGCCGCCGTGTGCCGCCGGCTGCCCGGGGGCTACGACGACATACCCGAGTTCAGCGTGCTGCTGGACGCGAAGGTAACGGCCTTGGCATACATTGTTTATTGGAAAGGTCGCATCAGACAGTGGGATGTGACGGGGCGGGACGATGACGCTTACGCTCCGTCGCGCAAACCATACAGCAAGCCTACAAACGCGGTCAGAACCCTTGCGGCCCGTGCGGGGGCTGTGTGGGGCCGCACTACCGCGTGCCCCCCGCCCCGCGCCCCGGGGGGGGGGGGGGGCGGGGGGCGCTCACTGCGTGTGGGCCCCGGGGGGAATGGCTCTTCGCACGACCTCCCCCGGGCCATCTCGGGGGAGGGTCAACAAAGACATGGCCCTTATGGCGCGCCGAGCCGTGCGCACGTTCCGCACGCTACACAGCGAAACGACCGCGCCTTAAGGCTTTACAGTTAACAAAAGTTAACTAAACGCTAAACTAATAATCCACCCACTCTACAGGTTTCCGTGGGTGTCAGTCTAAAATGCACCCTATTATCGAAGACTACGGACGGTTTCAAAGTGTCTCTAGTCGATGCCGAGACGGACACCGACATGGGACAAGGCGAGATACGCCGCTGGTTGCCGCCCATTGAACGGGTTGAGAAGAAGAGTGTAACAGGTATGTATATAGGGGTATAAATAAAAAATATATGTAAAGAATAAGTTATTTGTTACACACGCACACACACACACATACAGAGACACACACTGCACGCACGCACATATAGATAGACCAGCAAATATACATACAGAAACACACACACTGCATTCAGGTACAGATAGACAGACACGCACATACACAGACAGGCACACACACACACCCAGCCAGACACACACACACAGCCAGACACACACACACACAGTCAGTCACACACATACATCTGAATGTGTGTGTCTGACTGATCTTGCATGCAGTGTAGATACAATGCATGCAAGATCAGTCACAGATAGACAGACACGCACATACACAGTTAGACCCAACAACAGATCTGTAAGCACACATATAAACAATAATTCCAATAACTTTTTCCACAGCTCCAGCCGCCCCCACGATCCCGTCAGTCCCGCGGGCGCCGCTGGCCGCGTCCTCCCGCGTGGTGCTCCTGGACGTGACGTCACTGCGCCGCGCCTGCGTGCGCGCTACCGACGAACAAACTTCTACGAGCTTCGATCAAGTGCTACAGGATGTTGTGCTGTATGCTATGAAGGGTATGAGCTAAAGCACGGTTGTTTAACCTAACTTTATATTACAATGATTTTAAATTTTATATTGGTAAACCATCTATTAGTTCCCCACCTTATCGCTAGATGGCGTTAGTGGAAAAAATAGAACACGCAAACGTTTTATACGGGTTTCAGTATAAGTGCTTGCATGCACTTTCTTGTGTGAGTGTTCTTTATGTTATGAAATATCGTACGTTGACCTGTAGCTATCTATCTCTGTCGCACCTGCGTCAATTATAATGCGTCCCGCTCGCCATTGCAGCCGTGCGAGCGAGACGCATAATTTACGCAGGTGGACTTTAGCCCCCACAAAGTCACGCTTTTAGTTCTTCTTCTTCTTCTTCTTCTTCAGCCTATTGCCACCCAATGCTGAGTGTAGGCCTCTTGCATTGCACGCCATTCACTTCGATGTTGAGCTTTCTGCATCCAATGTCTACCTGCTATGCGAACCAGATCGTCCGTCCACCGCATCGGTTGCCTGCCCACGCTTCTCCGCCCAGTCCTTGGTCTCCATTCTAAGACGGCTTTCCCCCAACGGCTGTCTGTAGTTCGACAGATGTGCCCAGCCCACTTCCACTTTCTTTGAGCTATTGTCGTGTCAATGTCGGTCAACTTAGTACTTCTTCTTCGGATCTCCGTATTACGTATTCTATCTCGAAGAGAAACACCCAACATTGCTCTTTCCATAGCTCTCTGGGCAACCTGTAATTTGTTAATAACCTGTTGTGTAAGAGTCCAGGTTTCTGCTCCATAAGTCATTACAGGCAGAACACATTGTTGAAATGCTCTTCGCTTCAGGTTGATTGGTACATTTCCTTTGAGCACTTCGGATAAATTACTGAAAGCACCCCAACCTAGTCTAATTCGGCGTATAATTTCTTTATCCAATGTGTTCTTTTCTAGGCTTAGGATTTGCCCAAGGTATACGTACTCGTTTACCCTTTCCAGTGCTTGCCCGTGTACAGTGATATGGTCGGCATCATTGTTATTGCACATTATTTTTGTTTTTGACGTATTCATCTTAAGTCCCACTAATGCTGACACGTCGTGCAATTCCTCGGTCATGCTTTGAAGTTCTTCCAAGTTTTTTAGCAAAGAGTATAATATCGTCCGCGAAGCGGAGGTGGGTAAGTGGGACTCCGTTAATATTTAAGCCTCTATTTGTCCAGTCGAGAAGCTTAAATATGTCCTCTAAGCAGGAGGTAAACAACTTAGGTGAAATAGTGTCTCCCTGTCTTACACCTCGCTTCACGGGTATGGGGTTGGTGAGGTCGTGCAATTTAACTTGGAGAGTGGCTGCTTGGTAAATGGCTTTGATGGCTTCTACGTATCTAGTATCCACTTGGCATCTTTGTAGAGAGTGTATTACAGACCAATGTTCTACTGTATCGAAGGCCTTTTCGTAGTCGATAAAGGCGATTGCTAGTGGTTGATTGTATTCCTTACACTTCTCTATTACTTGCCGCACAGTGTGTAGATGATCTATGGTAGAGTAACCTCTTCTGAACCCCGCCTGTTCAACCGGTTGTGCTCCGTCCAGTTTGCCACTCAAGCTTTTAGTTACCTAGTATATAATATATTTATATCTCCAGCCTCCCCGCTCGCCCAGCCGCCCCGAGCCGGCCAAACAGTGATAGCCAAGTTCACCGACGGACAACACTACCGCGCGCTCGTCAAACGCACCAACGTCAAGGAGAACAAGTACCTTATTGAATATATTGAGTATGGTAAGTAATATTTTTATAGTTAATATTTTGGAGAGCGTCGGTGGCGCAGGGGATAAGGCCGTTGACTTCCGATCGGAAGGTGCCTGGTTCGAACCCCACCAGTCCCGCCACGTACCAATGTGTTTTCAATTTACGAATTCATATGTACAGTCTCGGAACGAAAAGGTTCGTCAATTTTCAAATTGATTCGTATAATGTGTCGCGAAAACATATTACCTTTTGAAATTATGGTACAGAATAGACTCGGGTTAGGGAAAATAATGTTCTACTGCTCGATAATAAAATTCAAAATTATTCAGATCAGTGTTGTTTGACAGGATAAATATCTTGGCAACAAGATTTTTGATAAACTAAAACCTTCTTGTTGGTTCAACCTGCCATTATTATTTCTGTTAAAACTATTGTCAATCGCTCAATGTCATCATTGCAAAATATCAAAGAGTTTTTTATATGCCGCGCGCACAAGGCAGTGTTTAAAAAAAGGATAGAAAAATGAAGCAAAACCTTATTCGATGACAAACGTCATTCTATTTATTTAAATGTTATCATCACTGTTTCTTACACTTGTATGTTGGCATAATTGTTTCTTGCAATACTAGTGCAAATGAAAACCGACTCTAAGGTGACGAACCTTTTCATTCCGTGACTGTACGTTAATTTCGACGCTCTTACGGTGAAGGAAAACATCGAGTGGTGTGTGAAGTCGACCAACCCGCACTTGGCCAGCGTGGTTGACTAAGGCCTAATCACCCTAATTCAGGGTAGGCTCGTGCCCCTCGGTGGGGACATGTATGAGCTGATGATGATGAAGTAATATTTAATTATAGCGGCGCCTCGCGCTTTCACCCACGTGGTTCCCGTGGGAATACGGGGATAACATATCCTAACTAATATTATAAATGCGAAAGTAACTCTGTCTGTCTGTTACCTTTTCACGGCTAAACTACTGAACCGATTGACTTGAAATTTGGTACAGGGGTAGCTTATGGTCCGGGAAAGAGCATAGGATATGTTTTATCTAGAAATTCTCACGGGATCGGGAATTACGCGGGTGATACCACGGGGCAGCTGGTAGCCTATGTTACTCAGGGTAAATGCAGCTTTTTAATGGTGAAAGATTTTTTTAAATCGGTTCAGTAGTTTGGGAGCCTATTCCGAACCCGAAATCCGGCAGTTTTGCTTCTTCGCATATCCGCCGAGATGGAAATGCGCTTCGTCCGAGAAGATGATTTTTCGACCCATATTTCTTTTCAAAATTCGCACAGTTTCGGCGACACAACACTGACTTTGAAAATAAGTTTTGACGTATCTTAATCGTACCTTAATAATTAAAAAACTATTAGTCTTAGAAACAAAAATGTGGTGTGAATATTTCACTTGTATAGTCAGCTAGTCAGCTCGCTTATCATTTCAATCTTTTACTTTAAAAGCGATTCGCTAACATAGACGTTTTTTAAATTTTAAAACGCTCTTCAAGACAAAACATGTTATTTCGTGCCGCGGACGGTATGGCTAATGAACTGAAAATTTCGGGTCTGTAGCTCGTTTGCCGTTGTCATACGACGAAATTCAAAAACGTACCAACAGATGGCCCACCCTTTAATTTCACTCTTTTTTAACCCCCGACGCAAAAAGAGGGGTGTTATAAGTTTGACGTGTCTGTGTGTGTGTGTATGTATCTGTCTTGTCTGTGGCATCATAGCTCCCGAACAGATGAACCGATTTCAATTTAGTTTTTTTTGTATTAAAGGGGACTTACGTGCGAGTGTTCTTAGACATGTCTGATGAAAATCGGTTGATCCGTTTAAAAGTTATGGGAGATTGAAAGTAATTGTGTTGGGGGTTTTTAAATTTAATGTTATTCACAGGTAACGAAGAGAAAACGACCCTAGAGAAGCTGTACCCGTGCCCGCCAAACTTGGACCTAACTGAGTCACCTACACAGGCGTCAATAGTACAGTTACACGACCAGGATCTGAAGTTAACTACTGAAGCTGAGCTGTATATTGAGAAGATGAAGGAAGCTGTTGAATTGGTGCTGGTAAGGATGTCCTACTTCTAATTATACTACATCTATACTAATACTAGCTGTGCCCTTCGGTTTTACCCGCGTGAATCCCAATCCCATGGGAATTTCGGGATAAAAAGTATATTCTGTGTTATTTCTAGTTATAAGGAACATCTGTACCAAATTTCATTAAAATCTATTCAGTAGTTTTTGCGTGAAAGAGGAATAAATATCCATACATCCAAACATCATCTCACGAAGTGTAATTTGACTCATTTTTCCACAGACCATACCCACCGGTGAAGATTCTGTGCCCAGCGGTAGTCTAGTCAATTTAACCATACAGAAGAATAATGAGTGTATCAATAAGAAGCTAGTCGAGTTGTGTACTCCAGAGTGGAAGAAACTGGAACTGAAGGGGGTTGATGTTTTATGTAAGTACTTTACTATTTTATACTTCACTAGCGGCGCCCCGCGTAGTTCCCGCTCCCGTGTGAATGTGGGGATAAAATTATACTAAAAACCTTCCTCTTGATTCACTCTATCGATTGAAACACCGCATCAAAATCCGTTGCGTAGTTTTAAAGATCTAAGCATACCTAGGACAGATAGCGGGAAGCGACTTCGTTTTATACTATGTAGTGATTGCATGTTGGATCTCAAACTAATTTTTTTAAAGTAAATAAATCTTAATATTTTTATCCACAGCAACAAAACGCTACATGTACGCAGACCTGACATACGTGGAGCTGCCCACAGATAGAGAATTTGTATTGGAAGTGTGTAACTGGGACATGCTGCAAGACGGCAGCATCTGTGGGTGGTGCAAGGACGAGCCTATGGTCGGGGTTGTGAATGGGAAACTGCAACAGATGGTAAGTTGTATAGGAGGTAGTGAATTACGATGGGTGCAGCCAGAGGAGCCAAAAAAATGCAAATTTAATTTATAAAACAAATTTATTAACTGAATTACAAATAAGAAATTATAACTAATTATAATAATGTCAGTTGGTCGATGTGTGTACCAAAAGTGACGCTCCCACGTTTCAGGCTTTTTAGGAAACCTCCGATTGACGTCAATGGTGTACGGTCACTGCTGAGGTTGCTCCTCGTGGCGTATTTCTAGGTCGTGGGTGCCGTGTGCAATGTGTATGCATGCGTGCTGATGCAGCAATCTATGAAGGTTGGGCACGTGTAACAAGTGTAGTCAAAATGGACCGAGAAAAGCGAGCTAGGCGAGCGAGCTAAGCGAGCTAGGCGGATGGGCTAGGCGAGCAAAGGAACTCACTAACCCGCATTCGGCCTGTGGTTGACTAAGGTCTTATTACCCATTCAGGGTAATTATTCCTTAGTCATTCAGGATAGGGAGAGCTTGAGATGTGGGTATGGGTGGGGATATATGAGCTGATGATGACGTTTATTTATTGAAGGAATATCAATAACATAATACGTGCTCGGTAGAGCGTTAGCCAGACGTGGTGGCGTATACGTGGACCAAAAAATCGCTAGGTGTTTGAGAAATATGTGCCTAGGATTCCTAGCCTGCAGAATAGGGGTACTAAATAACAACGACGTCTAGTTAGTTCAAAGTATATTCGCAGACTGACCTACCGACAATACACAAATGTTAGCTCTTATTATTCAATCTTAAAACTACCTACATTATTAACATAAAATATCATTACTATACATCACAGTGTTAAAATAAATATCATCAATATTTAGATTGTTTTAATTTATATCGGTTATTAACCTTGTTTCGTGCTTATTTCTATTTGTAAGATTATTAAAATAATTTGATAATCACTACAAGAAATATTAGAGTTATTCTGACAATATCACATTGTAAATTTGCCTTTTACAGATAAACGAATACTGCGAGAGTGACTTCGGTAAGGAGCCATACTTACCAGCCTTAGAAGAACTGTGCATCGCCAAACATCCAGCCAGTGAGTATATATAGCATCTTTTCTGTTCCGGCGGCTAAAATTGGAAGTAACTATTGTCATTTTGGCATAATTTCATTTGTACTGTGCCACAATCTTTCCTGTGCCGGCGGCTAAAATTGGAAGCAACTATTGTCATTGTGACTCTAATGTCATTTGGATACATTATCAATAAACTGACAACCAAAAGATGTGATTACAGCGACGCTGGCACCGGCACAGAAAAGATTGTGGCAAATGTAGATAACTTTAAACGAAAATGGATTGGTTCAAAATGTCCTATGTAATGGCTCGCTTGGTGCCCTATATTTTTTTGTGTGGGGTTATTTTTTGTCCCGGAGACTTCATGAAATCCGACTCGCTTGGGGTCGGATGCTTCGGCTTGCCCTAATATCCCATTTAGACTATCACTGCCTTATTTGGGTTGCATTTTTAGTCTGGTTTAGCACTAAACCAGGTTTAACAATCAATATTGAATACTGCCAAAGTGACAGATTTGACTGACAAGGTGTCAAATGCTGGTTTTGTTAAACCAGACTAAAAATGCAACGCAAATAAGGCAGTCATAGTCTAAATGGGATATTAGGACAAGCCGAAGCAGAAGCATAATGCTCCTGCCACTGCTCCTCGCGTTGCCGGAAATATTTCCCAAAATACTTCTGCGGCAGTATTCCATTTAGACTATGCCCACTTGGGCAGGGACATAGTGTAAAAGCGTCACTCGCGCTGTGCTACTCGTCATGCCGCTGCAGTCCCTTGGTAAGTGAGGACTGAGTGAAATGGGGTATATGTTTTTTCTCGCTCGCCCTCCTTTGACTTCCGCACTCTGCGCGCCACCATCCCGCCACTCGCGGGAGCGTCAGGCAGGAGCAGCGATTACATTCAGACATTGCCCACTTCCCTGCCCTGTACAACTAAATGTGAATGGGGTATAAAACATTAAGGTGCTCCTTCACCGGGAGCATTCGCGTGTAATGCAACGTTACAGATATGAGCATTACATCAGTGAAGGAGAACCGAGCATTACAATGCGCACCTTGTAATTTATTAATTGTAATTTGTAATTATTACACGCGAATGCTCGTTAGTCAGGGAGGTATTATTGTAATGTAATGCTCAAAGACGAATCTGTAACGTTACATTATACGCGAATGCTCCCGGTGAAGAAGCACCTTTAAGGTATAAGTTGGTAGCCGACTGCAGACAGCAGCAGCAGACCACACGTCGCCGCCTAACGTCATCATGACACGCCGTCTGCTGCCCACTACGAATGTAATTTCATAGAAATACATAGAAATCAGTAGTGGCGCGGCGACGTGTGGTCTGCTGCTGCTCGGCCACCAACTTATACCTTTACACCTCCGTGTAAATGTCCCGTGCAGGCGGGTCGTGGTGCCGCGCGGTGCTGGTGGAGCTGGCGGCGGGCGCGGGCTCGGGCTCCGCCCGCGTGTACCTGGTGGACCGCGGCCAGCTCGCCGCGCTGTCGGTCAAGGACCTCCGCAAAGTACAGCCCGACTTCTTGCAGCGGTACCCCGCGCTCGCGCTGCATCTCGAGATCAAAGGTAATGATATAGGATATACGTCATTTGGAAGATTATAACTCGACTGCTGGTGAAAATAACACTTTAATAATGGTATAGAACTTGACACATTCATTGTAAAGGAGGTTATGATATAAGAAGTGAAACTAAATGCTCGCAAAGCCTGTGGGTAATTTCAAAATTGCACCGCGAGCAGTAAGACCGAGCGTGGCTCGTCAACTTTACTCGGTGTGCCTTATTTGCGTTGTATTTTTAGTCTGGTTTAGCACTAAGGTTTTACAATCTGATCTAAGTACAATTTTGAATACTGTCAAAAAACTAAAATGTCAGTTTTGACTGACAATGTGTCAAACTAAAAATGCAACGCAAATAAGGCAGGGTAAGTCTAGACGCGGCAATTAACTAGCCACTTTGGTATTTATCATGTATGTTATGAAATCCCATACGTGTGAAGGTATATACTTTTTATTCTTAGTTTCAAGTAAAATAATTCTTCCAGGATTCCCGTCAAACCCGAGTCCGTCCCAGCTATCGGCCGCCATCGACAGTATGACTCCCAGCGCGGGAGGGCGCCGCCAGCTCGCCGTGAAGGCGGCGCGGCCTCTGGACAGCGGGCTCTACGAGGTACACGCGCCCGCGCTCAATGCTGCGCTCGCCTTGTGACATGGTGAGTAGACAGATATACAGACAGATGACACACTCGTGGACAGAGAAACACGAACAGACAGGCACATACACACGCGGTCAGTATACGTACAGAGTGTGAGAGAGAGAGACGGATAGAGGGAGACAGTACACAATATACACAGGCACAATCAGGCACACACACACGTGACGTCATCAGTGGTATACAGCGAGAGAGAGAGAAAGAGAGAGGGGAACAGACGTACGCACGCACACATAAAGACACAGACAAATATACAGAGACACACAAACTACATACATATTGTAAACACATCACACACAATTGAAAACATACCACACGCTGACATTGAGGCTAGATGTATGCTGAGACGCAGTCGACGCAGGTCCGCGCAGAACAGAGCAGATCAGATTTTGTAAAGCATGGAACGTGATTGAACTACGTACGTGGCACGTGCGACGCAGACATGTCTGTCCTGCTTTCTCTCTCTACGTTCCATGCTTCACAAAATCTGCTCTACTCTGCCCTGTGCGGCCTGCGCCGCCTGCGTCTCAGCATATGCCTAGCCTGAGAGAGAAACGTAAACACGTACGCACACCTACATAGCTGAGCTAGCATGACTTCGAAAACGCGATATGATATAGCGATTTATCGACATCCAACTGTCAAAATATGATAAAAAATACCCGCCATATTAATTTTAACATATCATAGCACGCTATAATTCAATTGGTCATGCTCGCGAAGTCGATATTATATCGTGGTGCCGATATATTTTATCACGCAGTCATGCTAGGGGGTCTGAGCATACACAGACAGACACATTATTATTTTGTAGTTTTACAATTTAAGAACTAATTTTTTTTCTTGTTACAGGAAATAAATACTTTATGTCATCAGAAACACAATTCCTTCCTCTGTAATTTGATAATATTTTTTATATTTCAAGACATAAAAATATATTGTATAAGATCTTTTTGATTCTTGGTGTAGGTGTTATATTAAATTGTATCAATTTCAAATAAAGCCCGGTCGTAATTCACAGAGAATCTCGTACGTTGACCTGTAGCTATCTATCTCGCTCGCCATTGCATCCGTGCGAGCGGGACGCATTATAATTTACGCAGGTGCGACAGAGATAGACAGCTACAGGTCAACGTACGATATTCTATGTGAAAAACGACAGGACTATAACATAGTTTGTTAAAATGCAGGTCTTTATCGTGTATACCATTTATGCCTCGCGGTTTTACCCGCTTAAAACCCGTTTTCGTTTCGTTTGGGATAAAAAGTATCCCACTTGTTGTTCCTAGTTATAAGGTACATCTGTACCAAATTTCATCTAAATATGTTCAGTAGTTTTTACGTGAAAGAATAACAAACACACATAGAAACTTTCGCGTTTATGACCGCTCGCACGGATGCAATGGCGAGGGGGACGCATTATAATTTACGCAGGTACGACAGAGATGGATAGCTAACAGGTCAACGTACGATATTTCATGTGAATTACGACCGGGCTTTAGTAGGATAAAGATCTTCTTTTCCGAACCTTTATCCCATGTCTATTTGGGGTCGGTTTCCAGTTTACCCAGATTTGGCGGAATGTCAGTATTTTACGTGAAGCGACTGCCATCAGACCTTCACAACCCAGAGGGCTATACGACAAAGTAGGATAAAGTTCTGTGTTTTAATAAACTATGACTATACTTATTTCTTACTTTAATGTTGATAAGATCTATTTTTGTTTGTTTAAAATTGACATTACCATTTTTTTTTTGTTATTAATATCTTGACTTTTCATCCTAACTAATATTATAAATGCGAAAGTAACTCTGTCTGTCTGTCTGTCTGTCTGTCTGTTACCTTTTCACGGCTAAACTACTGGACCGATTGACTTGAAATTTGGTACAGGGGTAGCTTATGGTCCGGGAAAGAACATAGGATACTTTTTATCCCGAAATTCCCACGGGAACGGGTACTACGCGGGTGAAACCGCGGGGCGCTGCTAGTTTGTTATAATTATTGTAAGTCTTCATTGTAAAATTGGTTATAATTCTAATGTTTTTAGATTAAGTCAATGGGCATAATTTGCCTATATCTGTGGCAACTTCATTTATATTTGTATAGAGTCACAATCTCTCCTGTGCCGGTGACAGCGTCGCTGTAATCGCATCTTTTGGTTGTCAGTTCATTAAACATGTATTCAAAGACATTAGAATCAAAATGACAATAGGAGCTTCCAATTTTGGCCGCCAGCACAAAAAGATTGCGACTCCATAATTTTCCGGTGGTCAAAATTGGAAGCTACTATTGTCATTTGTACACATTTTCATTACACTGACAATCATCTGACAACCAAAAGATGCGATTACAGCGACGCTGGCACCGGCACAGAAAAATTAGAATTATGACCAATAAATATACTTAGATATTAAGTTAAAAACCACACTTATAGGGCCAAATATATTAAGAAATCCAAGTGTGTAGCTATAAGTATATACCATAATATTAAGTTAATTCATTTCTTCTTCGTGTCGATGGACAAGACTTAGGGCCAACGCTAAAACTCGCGCGGGTGCATGCTCGGCGTGTAACGGAAAATAGTACGAACAGCGTGCGGCGGGCGACGGATTGTCACACGCGTGACGGGCGGGCGGCGGGTACACGCGAATGGGTTTTTCAGGCAGTAGACGTTGTTTCCGTTGAAGTCTTTTGCCAAATAATAAATTAGTAAATAATCCATGGTAATCTACTCGAAACAACTGTACACGCGATCAAAATAATAATAGCAGCGCTAAATGAGACTGGTGCCGCCTCGTTAGCGTTCTTTTAGCGTTAGGCCTTAGATTATGGGGCTCCAGTGAGAAGCCTCAATGGCAGGACATGAGGTCCTCGAGAGTACAGGACAGGCTGGACTCTCCAGTACATGGGACATAGTTTGTATAGGTGCGCCACATGAGCAATGAGTTAATTTATAAGAATCTTCTATAATATCATTTTAATACATTTGGTATCTTGTAAGAGTGTGAAGTCGACCCGCACTCGGCTTGTGGTTGACTGGACTGAGGACTGATCGCCCTAATTCAGGGGAGGGAGAGGCCTAGGTAGGGACACATATGAGCTGATGATGATTTAGTATCATAAAATCTGTTTGTATATGTGGTGTTGGTCAGAGGAACTTTTCAATAATGTGGATGACACGTCAATTTTGGTTAATGGATATATTTTACGAATTTAAATAATTTTAACAATAATATGTGCGTGAATGATGCCATAATAACATGGCGTCGCGCCCCTCGCCGCGCCCGCGGTTATATTTTTTTTGTCTATCAAAGTGCAAAGGTCACCAGACTTTTTCAACCACGAAAGGGATCGCAAAATCAAAAAGATTGGAAAACACTGGAATATACTTTAAAAAAAAAATAAAGTGAGTCGACGAAAATAAAACAAAATGAAACCGCTGGCAATGCTAGTTAAATTTTTTTTTCAATTCTCAAGTGAGAATTTTCACTTTTTAGCATTTGTTCTAACTTGCCTACTTTTTTCTCAGATGAGAATTTTCATGTCATTTTCCCATACTTTGGACAATGTTTGGCAAGTTTTATATTTAAAGTGCTAGTCTCAAGAGACATTTTGAAGCACTATTTTTCTAATATTGTCTACTTTTTCGAAACTAGGCCCTTAACTGTCAGGTATTTCCGATTAGAAATATTTTAATTTTTATTGAAAAATATATAAAATATCAAAGAAACAAAGAAATATTTTTATTTCTTTTTTCTTTCTTTCATTGCTATTTTACACTTACTTTACGAACAACTTGTAAAAATAAATTATTGATAAACAATGACGTTTAATAACTTCGAGCACAATTTATATGTGCTTTTTAAAATTCTTAGTGACTTTTCTAGCGTCTTTAATCGATGGTAAGAGACATTTCAAGCACAGTTTATATGTGCTTTTAAAATAGTTATACTTTTCTAGCGCACCGAGATGCGCTATTTTGATTATATTTTTTCCCTGTCTGAGAGACAGTTTTTTAACATATTTACATCAGAATTGTCACTGATTTTTTGGGTTTTAAAAAGCCTAAATTGGCATGTGTTTTTCAAACAGCATTGCTGTGTCTAGCAGTTCCTAGACTATTTTCAATAAAAGTTTTCGATTTTGTCGAGACTTGACACTTTATTATGTCTGGTAAAGTTAAAGAGTTTTATTGAAATAAAACAATTAAACGGATTTTTGTCGTGATTATGTTTTGTGTCACATATCAAAGAAGTTTTTCAAGCACCGGTTATATCAGATACCTTTAAGATGGAATTATCTAGCGCAGTGAGATGTGCTACTTTATTAAGTAATTTATTATTGTCGATTGTGGTGAGACTGGACACTTGTGTCTAGTCTGATAGTTACTGGTTTATTGGTGAGGTTTTTTCAAACACCGGTTATTTATCAGACCATTAAAATGGAATTTTCTAGCGCGCTGAGATGTGCTTTTTTATATTGTCGAAACTAGACGCGCAATATGTCTACTTATTCCTGTTGTGGGATACTAAGTGTCTAGTACAGCAATTACGGTTATAGGAAAAATATATTTTCAAGCACATTGTGTATTATTTAGATATCTGGACACTGCATAGTGTCTGGTATTGACTAGTCCTTTGTGAAAGACTTGTCTAGCACAGCCAGACATTCTTTATTGGTTGTGTTGTGTCTGGACAATTAAATACTGTGTCTGGACAATTAAATACCGTGTCTGGCATTTCCCTGTCTGGTGAGAGACAGTTGTTAAACACATTTATAGATTGTGTCAAAATTTGTGACTGCTAAAACATGTATTTTAGGCTACTTATCAGCATCAGCCTAAACTGATATAGGTTTGGAGAAGTTTTTTGTCAAGCATAGTTTATGCGTGCTATATTTTGATGATATTGTCGACTGTGTCGAAACTGGACACTGCATTGCATTGTGTCTGTAGTATTTACCAGTCCTTTGTGATTTTTCTAGCGCAGTGGAATGTGCTATTTTCGCTATGTCAGCATGTGTTTTTCAATCACGTGTGTTGGAGTTACCTGTTTCATGTATGACTATTTTCAAGGAAAGTTGCTGATGTGTCGAAATTAGACACTATGTGTATTTTCATGGAATGTTGTAGTTTTTCTCGTAACTGGACAATGTAATGTCTAGTAGGTAATGGTTATAGGAAAGGTGTTTTTCAAGCACAGTTGAGTATGTGCTATGTTTTAACCAACTCCAAAAATGGAGGATATTTTTTCCGACATTTTTCTTATAGTTATTGTCATGTTTAGACATAAGCTGTGTTTAGTAGTCAAGAGATTTCTAAGAGATTTTTCAAGCACAAATGTATATGTGCTATTATTATGATAATGGTGATTGTGTCGAGTTTAAGATACAAACGTGTCTAATAGTTACTGAGTCTTAGGGCTTATTTCACCATCTTCACCATCACCATCTTCATGTAATGTTCCGAGTACTCACATGTTTTGTCTCTATCACTTGGTATAAGTAAGAAAGAGACAAGACTCACTTTACTTGGTGAGTAAAGTTACTCGAAGGTCGTAAAATAGGCCCTTAGTAGGATATTTTTTCAAGCACAGTGAATATTATGTGATATTTTTAAGATTATATTATAGTATTGTGTCTGGACACTAAGATTATGTCTGGCAATAAACAGTCTCAAGAGATATATTTTGAAACACAGTTTTTGTGTTTCTTTGATTTACTTGAACACCAGAAATAAAACTTACTTTAACGGATTGTTGCGGGTTTAATTTTGTTTTACATTTCTGAAGTTTCGAATCAAAACCAAATATTCGTTAAAGTAGTTTTATTTCACAGTTCTGTGTGATTTTTTCGAAAGAACTTCATAATTTTCAAAGTTTTAAATGACTGATTTTCATTCACAATTATAATAGCGAACCCGACAAGACTTCGTTCTGTCAAAAAGATATGGAATGTGGCACTTTTTTCAAATTTGCCTTTTATTTAATGCAGCCTATACATTAATTTTTATGTTTTAGATTTCAATATTCTAACATAATATGAAGACATTTATGTACGTGAAATACAGATCTAAATCTTTATTTTACAATTTCAACTTGTAACTTTGGTATTTAATATTGTAACTAAAAATGTTGATTTTTTTCTATTTACCATGATGTAAATTACTTATTCGGATTTTCTCTAGCATTCGATGTTTTAGGGATTTTTTTATAGAAGTTAATCTGCTGAATGGAAAAGCGTTTAGTTGGACCAGAAACTGCCAATTTAGGATGTTAGTAGCTAAATAACTGTCCTAAGTAATTTTTTAAACTTTTTCAAGTTTTTAATAAAGAAATTACTTTATTTCAATTAACGATAGTTATTATTTCCAAATTTTTCAAGAAATATTTTTATTATTAACATTAATAATTTAATATGTTGGTCATAATTTGTTATGATCGTCATGACTACGAGTTTTTTTGGTCATAAGTGGTCATTAATTACTTTACTTGGCCACAAACTTTCATGCTAGCTTGTGACACTAGTAAATTTAAATGTTTACATTTTTCATTGACAAAAAAGATAAATATTTCTTAAATTTTCTTTAACAGGCTTTATTTTAATAAAATGTTATGTAAATTATAGTCATCAGTTAATAACAGTTATGACTACTATTTTACATAAAATTTATTACTATTTTGTTTTTCATAATTAACAGTTAATGTAACTGTCATGACCAGATTTTAGTCATTTTCTTGTTAAGATATTTTGAAACTGAAGTTTCATGAAACTTTATCAAAATTTTTACCCGATTGCGCCAGGTTTATTTGCTTTTTTTTCAATACATTGAAGTTATTTTAAGTACATATTGTATTTCAAATTAATATAACCATTTTCATTAATTTAAAAGAAATTAAGTACATGTTTTGTCTTTTAAAAGATAGTGTATCTTTCCCACAGAAATACAAAGGGCCTATTTCACCATCTTCAAGTAACGTTCCGAGGAACTACTCACATGTTTTGTCTTTGTCACTTGATATTAATTAAGAAAGAGGCAAAACTAACTTTACTTGGTGAGTAATGTTACTTGAAGGTCGTGAAATAGGCCTTAGTAAATTTAATTTTAATTTTAACTTTTTCTACATGAGACAAACGACTCATTTAACGTGACTATGTATGAATAGTATGTGAAATTACGTGTAAGAGTGATTTGTATTTAGATATAAGACTAATTAATTAATAAAATATTAAAAGTATTGCTTATTCTTTTATTTGAGTCTTTAATATATATAATAGTCTATAATAGTCCTTCCACTGTCAGATTTAACTAAACATAACATAATAATTCACTCCATCATCTCATTACAGTAACTGACCCCTAACTAAGTTCGTAACTTGTATCTAGGGTGTCAGAAACTACGCACACACTCATTCACACACACACCCAGACCGAGTCAAACATTTGTGGTTCACACAAATGTTCATCCCATAGAATAAGAATCACGACCAAGATTCTCTCTGGTCTCTGGTTCATCCCGTACGGAAATCGAAGGATGGCAGTCCGGCATTGTGGTCACTGCTATCTAAACGAAAGAAAAATCAATAGTACATAATTATCATTTTATTTTCACCAAAATAATATTTCCAAATTAGTTTCAATTGAAAATTATCTTTAATTGCATTTTTAACATAAATATACTTAGTAAATTTACTCAAAACAATATTGACAAAACTTTATCCAGACGCACAAAAAATAACATGACGCAAAAACTAGAATACATATGTACAACAGGATACATTTTATCCCGAAACTAAACTGGGATATAATTAAGGGTTTCGAAAATATCGAAAACTAATTTGGAGCCGGCCGAATTCGGCAGTGTAAAGTTCGAATTTGTTTGTAGTAAGTACCATTACATGATAAGTACGCTATTCCTTTAAAACCAAATTGTAATTTCTTTAAAAAACTGCCGTAACATACTACTTAATCTGTGGATTGCTTTTTTTTCAAGTACAAAAACCGCGTTAGGTCATATTGACTGACGGCAATTATCTGGAAGTTGGAGCTGGCTAGGGACAGGCACAGATGGAGGGAATTGGGGGAGACCGTTGCCCAGCAATGGGACAATACAGGTTGATATAAAAGTGTAGTATTTATAACAGAGGTCACTAATACAATTGCGTGACCTCTTCTAATAAAATTCGCATTTGGACTTTTGGTGTTGTTGCAAAAAATATAGATTTGATTGGATGTCTTTTTTTATTTAGATTTAGGGCGCGAACCCACCGCCACGCACGCTACGTACGCTGCACACGGCTACGCAGCGCTGCCATATAATTGAAATATCATCTCTATGGCAGCGCCGCGTAGCCGTGTGCAGCGTGCGTAGCGTGCGTGCCGGTGGGTTTGCACCCTTAGGTTCTTTCCATTAAAGAGACGAATTCTTATACGAGAAAGAAGCCAAACGTCCCCTCCGAGAATCGGTTGATGAAAGGACCATAATTCCTACAGGGTCAGACATGCCCTCTCTTTGTATCACAACAGTTTTCTAAAGGATTCACAAACGTTACCGAAAAAGAACCAAAAATATACACCAACACTCACACAGCGACCTTTCTCTGCCTAATTTTAATCCTGCCTGTGTACCTTTCATCGTTAAACTTATCATACACTAATACTGGACTCAGCTGTCGAGGCGCATTTTCGAAAGTATCTATTATACATTTCAGTTCCTTTTCTGTACATTTTGATACTGCAGCTAACGTGGTATCTATCCAGGCTTCATAGTATGGTTTCGTATGGCCGGAAATGCAAGATGGCACCCATTTTGCTACCTCCGAGACAGGGCATGCAATAGCGTCAATACCGCCGCTTGAATCAGGCCGCTTTGTACTTTTTTTAATCTGACTGTCAACCGAGGAGGTATTAGCGACAGGTTTCAATTCTTTCCTAATTTCATTCTCATTGTTATAGTCTATGGGCAGCTTAATCTCTAATGGCGTCGTGTTTTTCCGTTCTTCAAACGTCACAGCTTTGTAGATGCGATCGTTTTTAGCTGCTATAGTTTTGATTATTGGTTTTCTTTGCGATCCTGTGGTTTTTACTGGATCTTCTTTGCTGTCTTCTTCACCTCGCATTTCTGTAATAGCAACATCATTATCATTATCAGCCTATTGGCATCCGTTGGACTTAAGCATTTCCCATGTCGCTATACCATACTAGGAATAGCAATATAATCAATCTTAAAATTACAAAATACCTAAAAAGAGTTGGAAGTGCTTTTCAATAAGAAATCTTAGGCGGCTCTACATTAGTGCCGTGAATGCACTTTATTCAGGGGCTCTACCGAACCAGCAGTTCCAAAGATTAGTACATTCAACGAAGCAAATAAACTCTTCAGCTTTATAATATCCTATAACTAGTATCCTATAATATTATAAAGCCGAATGTTTGTGAGTGTGGATGTATGGATGTGTGAATGGTTGTTCCTCTTTCACGCAAAAACTACTGAATGTATTTTAATGAAACTTTACAATAATTTAGCTTATACATCAGAATAACACATAGGATACTTTTTATCCCGAAATTCTCACGGGAACGGGAATTACGCGATAAATATCTATAGACAAAATCTTACCATTACTTTTATTTTCAGTTCTATCCTTACCCTCATTTTTGTTTGCATTTAATTTAATCGTGTATTTTTGTTTAAGGAACTGTCTTCTTTCTAGATCCAGTAGAATTTTATTCTGGCTTTCGAATTCCTCCTGATATTGTTTACGTCGTGCTAAGTCTAATCTTCTGGACTCATCGTCACTCTTCTGTTTAATAATCTGTCTTTTTTCTGGATCTAGATGAACCTTACTCTGGTTTTCATATTCTTCTTGATTTTTCTTACGATATTCTTTTCTCGATAACTCTCTTCTCGTTTCTTCGTCACTCTTCTGCTTTAAAATTTGTCTTTTATCTACATCTAGATGAACCTTACTCTGGTTTTCATATTCTTCTTGATTTTTCTTACGATATTCTTTTCTCGATAACTCTCTTCTCGTTTCTTCGTCACTCTTCTGCTTTATAATCTGTCTGTGTGGATCTAAATTAATCTTATTTTGGTTTTCATATTCTTCTTGATATTTCTTACGAGAGTCTCTTCTTCCTAAGTCTAATCTTTTCGTATCATCGTCACTTTTTTGCTTATTTTTTCTTCTTTCTATATCCCGAATTTTATTGTGGAGTTCCAATTCTTCTTGATATCTCTTACGAGACTCTCTTCTCGCTAATTCTAATCTTTTCGCTTCATCTTCTGATTTCTGCTTTAAAATTTGTCTTTTTTCTATTTCTAGAATTCTTTTGTGTATTTCCAATTCTTCTTGATATTTCTTACGTAGTTCTCTTCTTGTTAACTCTAATCTATTCGTGTCATCGTCACATTTTTGCTTTGTAATTTGTCTTTTTTCTGGATCGGAATGAACTTTCTGGTTTTCGTATTCTTCTTTGTACCTTTTACGGGTTTCTTTCCTAGATAACTCTGGTCTTTTCACTTCATCTTCAATTTTCTTTGTGGGTTTTAGAAGTTTTTGATAAACTTTTGAATCACCACCTTCCAAATACCGTTTCTTAGTTTCTATATCACTGACTCCACTTATATTCTTCTTATCACCCCTATCTTTCAAGCCGTCAGTTTTTTTATCAACAGCCGTTTTCCGTATTTTTTTATCCATTAAAATTAAGCTGAAAAGTTGTAGAAATTACTGAAATTTTAAAAACTATCCAAAAAATAAATAACCACCGAGATTTTGAGATGTCTGGTCCAAAATGAATGACAGTAATGTGACATTTTGAAATGTTATGTCCAAAAAGTTTTTAAAATTGTCGAGACCAAAGACATTTTATTTACCTTTGTTGGGCAACACGTGCCCGAAGCACGGAATCACTCAAAAAGTTTCGTCTATGGCATAAAAAAATATAAATACTCTTTGGTAATCATAAGAGCCATCAAAAGTCTAACATTTGGTTTAACCAAAAAATGACGTATTTTACGACATTTTTTGGATATATAGCCCTCTGGGTTGTGAAGGTCTGATGGTAGTCGCTTCAAGTAAAATACTGACATTCCGCCAAATTTGGTTAATCTGAAAACCGACCCCAAATAGACATGGGACAAAGGTTCTGAAAAGAGAGACTCTTTCTATGGACTCTTTGGTAATCATAAAAAATAGAAAAACTCTAGTCTATGCTATGACATTTAAAAATAACTGTCAAAATTACCGAACTACACAACAAAATTTAAAATGTAAAAATGTTTCGTTAAAAATAGTATTGAAAAATAAATGCAAAATAAAATATCTCCATGTAAATGCAATGGAGAAATCCATTAAGAAAGCTCAAAATAAAGTTGTATTATCTAAATCATCTAACAGCGCACTTTTAACCAATCCCACAGCAGTTCTTAGAAGAAGTTCTCCTGTAAAGAAAAGTAATAACACTAAAACACGTAGCAATGCAGAATTTCAACCGTATGTAGTCAAGAAACGAGGGATGTATGTCGAAAATAAACCTACAAAACTATCTTTGAAAACTCAAAGTGGTAAGATAACATAACATAATCATTCACTCCATCATGTCATTACAGTAACTGACCCCTAGCTAAGTTCGTAACTTGTATCTAGGGTATCAGAAACTACGCACACAATCATTCACACACACCCAGACCGAGACAAACATTTGCGGTTCACACAAATATTCACCCGCACGGGAATCGAACAATAAACGTATTTGTATTAAAGTTACAGGAACTAGCTTGCCAGAGAATAAAGTGAAACCTCCCCCAAGACCAGGGCGAAAGAGGTTCCTCGCCTCTGTTTTAACCATCCTCTCGAAAGCCACAACGGGCACGCAGTACCCCGACAAAAACGAACCGAAAAGATACAAAAAGAAAATAAAAAAACCTATTGCAGAAGCAGATAATGAATTTCGTACTAAACCAACTCATAGACCGAATAATAATAAGTACAAATCTAAAGCGCTAAACAAAAACAAAACTCAAATTGATAAGTTCGAAGTAATACAGAAGAAGAAAGAGTTAGTACAAACGCCGTCGCTAATCTCCTTCGCGAGCTGCGAAGATAAAATAACAGTTCCAGAAAACTCTGAACCAGCTAAAACTTTCGACGATTTTCAAACCGAAGAAGGCAAAATAGTTAATAACTTGGTCAAACAAATTGAAGAAGGAAGGAAAGTCAGAGAAAAAACCTTACAAAAAGATGTTGAAAATGTCAAAACTGAATGCGAGGCTAACGAGGATAAGAAGCTTTATAACTTCTTTGTAGATCTTCTAGAATCTACTCTGAATGTCTATAAAGTTAGTACAGATAAAATAAATACAGAAGTTTCCGATAAAAATGCGAAAAAAGCTATTTTGGATGAAGCAACAGTTGGGAGCACAGCTTCTTCGAAAGTAGCTTTCGAAATCGATGAAACGGTCGCTAAGAAGTTGATAGTTGAAAAACCTGAGGCAGTTTCAGACACCACTTCAAAACCGTCCAAAGTATTCTTCAACGTTGCAAGCGAGAATAATTACTGGGACAATAATGAAGATGCCAGTTCTTATTCCAAACCTGCGAAAAGCTTTTCGTTATACGATGATGATATTCCATACCATAAGAAGAAAAGAAATGAAACATATAAGAAAAACAGAGTAGCTCCCCCACCGATGTTTAACAACGACATTTTTCCACAAAAATCCGTTTACAAGACCAGAAAAAGCAGAAAGACTGATTTGCTCAATATTTTAAGAGAAGAACTGAAGATGGATGATTATCGGTATGAGGAACCTCGAAACATGTTCCAAGCATTAAGTTTTATAGCCAAAAGTAAACGAAAAGTCAAAAAAGGGATACGTTTCGATGATTCCGTTAAAAAACCACAAGAGAAAAGTTATTCTGGGTGTGCTATGAATCGTGAGAGAAGCTCGCGAAATATTGTTAAGCCTGATGGACTGAAACCACGATTTAAGAAGCAAAACAGCATCTTCCAATCTGAGTATAACACAGAAGAAGATCTATCCAATCATTCCATTGAAGTCTATGGCTATGAATACGATTTTCCCGTCAAAAACTATCCCGGGAAACGGAAAAAAGAGGTCTCCCTAATGTACCACTCTTCAGACTCTCGCAGTGCTAATGAAAATGAAAACAATTGTTATTAGAATATCATATTTATCGTCCATCGAAGTTTAGCAAATAAATAAACTTGAAATACTGATTAATTTGTTTTTATTTTTAAGTGTGATTACGTTAAATACCTACATCCTCACTGTACTAATATCATCATAAAGATAGCTTGTGGTCTGGCTAAAGTAGGATGAATGATGAAAATGCTTAAAGGAGTCTCGATTCTCGAACTTATGCATGGGATCATCTTAAAGGACTATAATCATTCCCTCCATCATTTCATTACAGTAACTGACCCCTAACTAAGTTCGTAACTTATATCTAGTGTACCAGAAACTACGCAAACACACTAATAATGTTTATTAGTTAAAAAAAAACAGCAAGAATTTGAAAATAAAACTTTATTTTAGTAAAAACATTACAACGCAACTAATTTTAATATTGCTTAACAAAATATGGCATATATGTAATTCGACATGTCTTTTAAATGTTATTATTACTTAAAAAAATTGTTCAAAATGTATATTGTTTATTTATGTACTCTTTCATTTAAAAATAAACAAGAATATTTTTTACAACTTCACACAATTTTTTCACATTCCCGCCATTTTATCATCTGACTAATAGCGCCACCAAGCGGCGCCTCGTAGTACTAATATTCAAAAGAGGTTGGTAACATAAAGTTGATATAAAAACAAGCTTTTTTACTTTTTTATGATAAAATCTCAGGATAAAATATAATATCTAATAGTAATCTAAAAAAATAAACTACCTGTACCTCGCGGTTTCAGCTGCCCTTTATCAGTATCCCACAATTTCAATAGGACTGGGATTTATTAGAGTAAAACCGCGGCGGCACAGCTAGATATAAATAAAACTATGTATTATTTAATGATCAATGGTATTACCTATTGGTCATTTCTCCAAAGCTGGCGCGAGAACACATAGACATTTTACACACGTATAGTGTCTGTGAATGTCACTCAAAGTGATGTCGCACGTCACAGTCATCATGGCATGTCAGTGCGTCCCTTCGCGCGCGGTCTAGCTTTTGAGTATGAACGGGACAGTGTAATTGTAATATTTGGTTTTGGAACTTAAAAATATAGCATGATTTCATTTCATTCAATAAACTTTAAAACTAGTTATTCTCTATTCGTATACTTATGAAACATACTGTACACAAAGAATGCATTTGTGTGAATATTTTGATGGCGCCAGGTCTGGAGAAATTACCTATAATAATGGTATAATTCTAAGCTTATATCTAAATACCTATAGGTAATTATAAAATATGATATATCTTCTTATCATTAATTAAATTGTAATATTATACTAAATAATTATTAATAATATTAGTATAATTCTCTTTGGTAAAACTAGCAGCATACTGCACCGGCTAGATACAGCGCCACAAGTATAAGTTGGCGATGGCGATTTGAGGAACTAAAACTTAAAAATTCACTTTGACACTTGAGAGTTCATTGTATAAAAACATCATCCTAATCCTAACTTCCAACTAATATTATAAATGCGAATGTAACTCTGTCTGTCTGTCTGTTACCTTTTCACGGCTAAATTACTGAACCGATTGACTTAAAATTTGGTACAGGGGTAGCTTATGGTCCTGGGAAGAACATAGGATTTTTATGTCCCGAAATTCCCACGGGAACGGGAACTACGCGGGTGAAACCGCGGGGCGCTGCTGTTTTTGCATACATCTTGGAAAATCCTTGGCCGTTATCATGCCTAAAGTGATAAAAAGTGAAATTAATTTCGTGGTATTTTCTGTACAGTGACAATAGTGGCATTGAACACAGTGGCGCTCTGCCGCGCCAAGTTATACTCGTGGTATTGTATTTTGCAGCGTTATCGACATGAAGTTGTAGGTAAAAATGGAGCCCGCCCACACTTAGAACAACAGCTTGAGGCAAATACCTACGTCTCTGTGGGCCGATCTCTCTTTTTAGCGTGAACTCTCTCTTTCCAGAGGTTACCTTAGTTAGAAAGAGAGAGCCTGCCCACAGAGAGCGCGGTAGTGATACATAGGTTATGCTTCAAGTAGGTATTCGAAGTTTGGACTCCATTTTTACCTACCAATTCATGGTTATCGCGCGATTTTGCAGACTAAAACACAATTTTGCAAAACCTATTAAATTGTTAAAAACGTCTATTCATTTGTTATTATAAAATAAGTAGGTATATAAAAATAACTTTGTCTAACTCAGTCTTCTTTCCATTTACGATTTTATAATATCATTTTGAAGTAAAAAAGTTGGCAATTATGTGCCATAATAATAAATTAGGAATTTAAACCATGAATATGCATCATTCTTTCTGGTCTCTCTTGGACGTAATTTTATGGAATGTAATCAATTGTTTAATGGAAGGTTCATATCTGACAGAACATGCGTCGCGTATTATCGGTCGCGAAACGCCAGAACAGACAAATGTATAGAAAAACACTTCTCAACGCACTAACGTATAATCGGTTGAGTGTGAACGGTCAAGTGTTTTTCTATACATTTGTCTGTTCTGGCGTTACGCGACCGATAATACGCGACGCATGTTCCGTCAGATATGAACATTCCCTTAGGTAATATGTTAGTTTGATATGTTTTCCGAATACCAATATTATCTAAGAAAATGCAATGTTAAAAATGCTTTAAATTAAATTAATAAACTAATTACATAACTGAGTCGATATGGCGAACTTCTTAACATAATTATTTTAGTAGCCTAAAGTTGACTAACATATAATTGTAGCCTCTTAACTACAATAATAAACTTTATTTCTTATAAGTAAAGTACAAAATTGTGTGACAAACCGCGCAAAAGACTGGTAACCATTTTACGGACAAACTTGGAAACTCAAACCTATTATTTTTTCATAATTTGATACCCATATTATGTAATGTAGGTAGATGCTAAATTATTATACCGCCATCTTGAACGACGGCCATATTAGATTTAAAATGACGTCACTCTAACCATAGACTATTATTTTCATATAGCAACTGACCCCTAACTAGGTTCATTACCTGTATTTAAGGTATCAGAAACTATTAATAGCTGGCGATAATAAAAATGTTGTTCGTAAACAGAAATATATACAATAAATGGAAAATATTCATTTTTGCTCACAAAATAAAGCTTAAAATTCAATGTCTTAGCAAGTGACTTATGTCATTCATACATATTAACGTCTAAGGTCTATGAGAGAATATTAATTCGGACTTAAACCTAGGATTAAGAAGAGTAAGTTCTCATTACATATTTTTTTAAATTTCTTATTTAAATAATATTTATATTAAATATATCTAATTTTAGATTTCTATATAAATCTAAGTATTTTTCTCGATTAGGTACTTTTTAAATTGTATTTTTTTATGTTTTTTTTTTTACATTATTTCATAGCCAAATACATTTTTTTTTATTTTTCTTATTTCTCTTTTTTCTAATATACATACATTTAAGTTTTTTATTTTTAATGTCATTATAATTAGAATATAAACATTTTGATTGAATCAAAATAAAAAATACATATTGAGTCACAATCTTTTCTGTGCCTGCGGCCAAAATTGGAAGCTCCTATTGTCATTGTGACTCGAATGTCATTTGGATACTTCTATACTAATATTATAAAGAAGTAAAAGAGATTGCCCGTCCACGGTACTCCTCCAAAATGGGTTGTGCATCAAAAAGTTAAAAATAATAAAATATCTAAATTAAAAATATATTTTTTAAATAAGACATAATAATTTTTTACAATGGGGATTTATTTTTGAAAAATAATTAGTAATTTCATGTTTCCGGCGATATAGTACGCCATTTGTTCTATGCCTGTCAGTACTAGGGATGTCTATTTTCTTATTACGTGTGATACACGCCTACGTAAAATATAATAATATTGATTGTATGATTTATTCGATATATTAATAAAATACGTTTGAAGTTAAATAAGTTTATTGAGTTTATTTAATAAAATAGGTGGACTTACATTATATTTTTAAAATGTAGTTTCTATAATTCCACAGAACTTGATATTATTTAAGAGGTACAACATATTTATTATTTTCATTGTAAATGTGACGAAACACTAGTGCGCGATGAGGTATATTTGGTTGGTTGATGATGTTTTTATTTTAGATAGAGGTTTTAGGGATGCAATTACAAATATAGAAGCTGTAGGTTATAAAGCTTATATGCCAGCATCAATGGCAGAGGGGGAACGTCAACTGTCCACCTTAGCAAGTAATAAATCTAGATGTATCACTATGTGTCGATGGGTGGTGGAAGTTGTCAATGGACGAATCAAAAGAGATTTTAAACTTGTCCGTCAAAACTATTTTAATCGTGCCATACCACATATGATGGATGATTTTAGAATAGCATGTGCATTGACTAACAAGTTTCACCGGGTGATTGAAGATAGGCCAGAACATAGGGAGTACGTAGCAATAGCAAATAACAGGATGCGAATGCATAATCACCTAGGAGATTTCATTATTAATCACAACATCAATAGGAGGCGTGCTGTATTTACAGCCATAGACGGTAGTATACCTCAATTAAGAGACTTTCCAAAACTTGGGTTAGTAGAACTCAAAAGATTTGCATTAGGCTCATATCAAATAAAACAAGCCAGATCATAGGATCTGGCTTGTTTTATATATATCCCATTTTGTCGGACATGTTCGCCGTAATAGTACGGCGAACATGTCCGACAAAATGGGATATACCACATTGAAGTATCAGAGGCATTCGAAGAGGAATTACCATTAATATTGGGAATTGATAATTATTTACTAAGAGGAAGAATCCAATCGCGACATGTCTCCAATAAAATATATTGTACCTATATTTTAATAAATAAACGAAGTTGTTCAAAATCGAAATAATTTCTTGTTGAAACCGTTTCAATACACCGACTGATTTGGTAAAATCGATTATAAATCGAATGTATTCGATTTTTTTCACTACGGGCTCAACCCTATTTCACATTTATTGCCCGCTTGTCATAACACAATATCAAATGGCGGCCAGTATGTTTTTTCCAAAGAGGTTGTAGGTTTTGAGTATGTATGTTAATGCGTAGAGTTTAGATTCTGAAGTACAATAAAAAGATGCTCTAAATCTCAGTAATTTCTTGGTTTTATGGACCACCAGACAGATTAAATGATACATTAATGTACGTCAAATGCAGTGAGCCCGTCCAGTCCCTTTCTAGCTTATTTGTATTGATTTTGTGTTCAAACATAACTTCGAAATAGTAATTACATTTTTGTAAATATCTCGGAAACCCCAATGTAGATTTTCCTGATATTTAAAAAATAGTATTTAGACATGTTTCCGATTATTTTAAAGTTGATTCCATGACGGCACAACAATGTTGAATTCAGTACATTTGTCCATAGCCGCGTGGGCATTGTCTTTTGTATATTTGTTAAATTGTAAGGGGTAATCTCGGGATCTACTGAACCGATTTCAAAAATGATTTCACTAATGGGAAGCTATATTGTCAGCGAGTGACATAGGCTATAGTTTATACCTGTATTCCCAAAGGAATGGGAACTACGCGAAACCACGGGGCGCCGCTGGTTTCAATAAACTTACAACCAAAAGACGCGATTACAGCGACGCTGTCACCGGCACAGAAAAGATTGTGGCTCAATACATAAATATTTTAAACTTGGAATTCTTTTCTAAATATGTCATAAAGTACTTAATCAGTACCTACTTTTACAAAAACCATGTTTTTCAAAATATAACTAAAAAAATATAATTCAAAATTTTTACCTCAACTGGGAACTTCATTACGTATGGCATTCTGCGAGGACCAAACAACGTCCAGGTTAACCTACTGAGGTCAAAACCTAAGCTGCCTTATTTGCGTTGCATTTTTAGTCTGGTTTAGCACTAAACCAGGTTTTACAATCAATATTGAATACTGTCAAAGTGACAGATTTGACTGACAAGGTGTCAAATGCTTACCAGGTTTTGTTAAACCAGACTAAAAATGCAACGCAAATAAGGCAGAAGTTGTGAAAATCTTGATTGTTAGATCAGCATGGTAAAATAGAAGTCTCAGGTTCAAGTCTTGATTGCGGTCAAAATTTTGAATTTATAATTTTTCAAAGTATTTTTGAGTGTGTGAAACAGTATAGAAAATAATCTTTATAACAAGTATTTAAAGTCAAATATTAAAATCTGAATATTTATATAAAATATCTGCCTTATTTGCGTTGCATTTTTAGTTTGGTTTACCACTAAACCAGGTTTTACAATCTGAATTTTGAATACTGTCAAAAGACTAAAGTGACAGATTTGACTGACAAGATGTCAAATGCTTACCAGGTTTTGTTAAACCAGACAAAAAATGCAACGCAAATAAGGCCGTACCTATGTATTTAACAATTAACATAAGTATTACATATTAATAACAAGGAATAACAATAATTAATCCAAATTCCCTCTCTTTTATTTAAGTGCAATTATTATAATAATCAAGAGATGACTTTAATCTTTGGATTATCTATGGATTAACAATACCATATTTATTCCATGGTTAATCTTTGGATTAACAATATCATAGTTATTCCACCATTGTTATTCGTTGTTATTAATAAAACAGACAACAAAACTACAAAACAATAATGCTCAAAGCATACATTCAGATATTATTTTATTGCATTAATCCTCCCATATGTATTATAATCCATTTTAAATTACAGTTTTATATATATAATCCATTTGTAATTCAATTCATAATATTTGGTATTTATTTATTTAATTCAACGCAACGCTCCTCATACGGCAGTAAAGCCTTACATTCAGAACCAGAGTTATTAGTATATTTGATAAGGAGAATCTTCCGAGACATCACAACCAAAACGGTATGCCCATCTTTAGTTTCAACGACATCAAGTTTTAGTATCGGATGAACGGATAAAATAGGAATGTCAATACGTTCAGAGAAATTGTACTGTTTCACTGGCGTAGTCTCGAATAGGTTTAATTCTCCGTTTATGTATGGTTTGTAGTAGATCCGGACTATGCTGCATTGAGTACCAACCAAAAATAGATCTCCGTATACTTTTATAGTGCATATAAATCTTAATGGACCGTCAGGAATCCGTCGTCGTTGCTGATTTATCCAAACATAATACGCACGCCATTCCATTGTTTCAATAAACTTGTAGCGATACAAGAAGTTCATTATGTTTGGTATCGAACTAATCGATTGTATTTCAAAGAAATCTTCGTCTCTATATATGAGTAGCATTCCAGTGCCCGTTAGAACATGTAGTTTGTTACAGAGTACTGACATGCTGACGACTCCCGAGCTCACTTGATCGAAGACTATAGGTATACCAAAAAGCAAGCTGTATCCTAAAACATGATTACGCACTGTCACGAAGTAAATCTCTTTATTGATATAGTAGAAGTCGGTGACAGTGTTGAGCACTGTGTCTAACGTAACGGGAGATTTGTTAGGTATCATTTTTTTATTTCTTGTATAAATTTTAAGGTGTGTCTCGCTGGTCACGCCCATGGCTGCTTCGTCCGTCTCTATGTACTTATTGAACTCCTCGCGAGTTACAGGAAAAGGTTTAGGCGATTGCGTTTTTAGGTCGTAATAGATAACGTCAATCATTCGGTGAACAGATATGAGACCTTTTTCCAAACAGTTTATGCTCCGAATTTCTTCAACCACGGCCGAAGAATGGCAGAATTCGTCTATAACTTCAGTTGTTTTCTTTAAATGTTCCCACTGAGATAGTGCGCGGTAGATATCGAACCAAGTTTCGCATTCGTAAGATTTTAACTTAGCTTCCAAATAACATGTAGGAAAATCGAAAGAACAGTGCTTTTTCCAAACGTTGTCGTCCGCAAACATATCGTCAATTATATCCCTCCATTTACGACTTACCCGTCTACATATCATGAGCTGTTTCGCTGATAAGTATTTGAAAATATAGATGAATAGCTCGATGGGGAACTGGTTCAATTCAAACATATCTTCTCCAGAATCAGCCATGGTAAATATCTTTTTTAAGGAATTTATGCTATTAATTGTTTTTTTAAATGCTTTTTTCATATTTTATTTAAAGATTTACGATTTTGTAAGCATTTTTTACTGAGCCGATAAGAAGTGTTTGTACGCGACTCGCTATCGCTATGACTCGCTCGTCACGCCGCCGGCCGATAGAGGTACTAACAGTACAAGACTAGACCTAGCTAGACATAACATATTCCTGTTAAATTATTGATTTATTGTTTTAGTTGGGAGTAGCTGGTTACTGTCAGGATCAGGATACGCCAGGATTTGTTTTTGTTTGTTTGTTTACATTTTGATTTATATGACAGATGACTGACAGGACAGACGACAGTGTAGTCTATAGTTTTTGACAAATGACATTTGGTTTTTGGTCATTCCATGATCATTCATAAATTCATAGTCAATTCGTGGTTAATGTATATCAGTTGTTTAGGATTGCCTTTGCACTCAGCCATTGATTTAGTATCGGAGAAAATCTGTCTCGTGATCCCTATGCGTGATCCTTATTCTATGCACTCAGCAAAATAAAAAAAACTGTGTTGTTTAAAAGCATGATCATTTAAACGGAAAAAAATATAGCCTTATAGCTTGTAACCTTCTTCGATAAACGGGCTATCTAATACTAAGATTTTTTTACGGCCCTGTGAATGTAAACAATAATTAAGAAATATGTAGTTTATAGATAAACTAACTTACTAATATTATAAAGCTAAGTTTGTTTGAAGCCATTAATGTTAGGAACTACTGGTCCGATTTGAAAAATTCTTTCAGTGTTAGATAGCCCATTTATCGAGGAAGGCTATAGGGTATATTATTACGCTAAGACCAATAGGAGAGGAGCTAACGCGGGCTAAACCGCGGGGCATAGCTATCCTACTTCCTACTAATATTATAAATGCGAAAGTTTGGATGTTTGTTCCACTTTCACGCAAAAACAGCTAAACGGATTCAATTGAAATTTAGTACATACATAGTATAACACTTGGATTAAAACATAGGCTACCTTTTATCTGTAAGTATATCAAAAAAATAATTTCATTCTACAAAATAACTCTTTATCAAGTTACTAGATGGCGCCAGAGTACAGAAAGTTTTTAAATAAATAAAAATGTTTCACACGATCAAAGACTATAGGGGAAAATTGTTGTACTTTTTGTATTTTTTATGTAAAATGGTGATATGTAAGTCAATGAAATTTTGGTATCCTAAATAATAATTTTCACACAATGGTTGTTGCCCTATTCCTACTAGATGGCGTTAACTGTCTCATTGTGGAATTTAAATGTCATATTTTTTACTAACTTTGATCCGTGGTTTTTCCCCACATATTTCTAGAAACCTGAAGAATTTCTTGATGAAAATAAAATAGCATCCCACTAGGCGCGTGTGCAACACCACTGGACGTATTCTAATCCCTTTAAGCGATTGCCAGAGACGGGAAATCTTGATTTGGAAGGAATATTTTCCTGTAATTGAGATAGTCCATTTTACTTGTTTTAAGACTAATTATTTTCTAATAAAGTCACTACAGCATCTCAGTATCTTTAGAAGACCTCAGATAAATCCAAATTTATTCATACTGTGACGTATTTAAGCCAAACTTGGAATTTGGTTTTAAAAATATCTTATTTTTTCTTACATTTCCACTTTAGGCCTAAATTTTTATCAAGTTTTTTGGCTTTTCTAAAACTTGTAGTATACCGTCGAAATAAGGGATAAACAGAGAAGTTTATAAAAGAGTTTTAAATTCTCGGATTCAATTAGTTTTATTTTTAATTGAGTTGAAAGATTCCCTATAAGATATCTAATTTTCATTTCCCTAGCGTTAAGTGGTCATAACAAATTATTTAGACCTTGTAGGGGTCTGAAATTGCTGTGAGCAGACCAGGTGATATCTGAGACCATAATCGATCAAAAAATTTGACTGGAAACCAGCTCAAAAACGTTATAGGGATAAATAGTCGCAATTTCGGAAAAAATGAAAAAAATACAATTTTGGCGATATTTATTTTATTTTAACAACTAGGAAATTTTTGACTAAATTATATCTTCCAAATAGGCCCAGGAACACGCCCATCTCGTTGGGAGTATACTTCGTCGTCTGTGACATGTAAATCTGAAAAAGGATATGTTATAGACCAAGCATTGGATGTAGAGATAAATTCTTACAAGAGAGATTCATAATCTATACTAATATTATAAAGAGGAAAGATTTGTTTGTTTGTTTGTTTGTAACGAATACGCTCCGAAACTACTGTGCCGATTTCAAAAATTCTTGCACTAATGGAAAGCTAATTTATCAGTGCGTGACATCCTACTAATATTATAAAGGCGAAAGTTTGTATGTATGGATGTTTGTTACTCTTTCACGCATAAACTACTGAATGGATTTTAATGAAACTTTACAATAATCTTGCTTATACTTCAGAATAACACATAGGATACTTTTTATCCCAAAATTCCCACGGGAACGGGAACTACGCGGGTGAAGCCGCGGGGCGCTGCTAGTAGGCTATATTTTATTCCCGTAATCCTACGGGAACGGGAACTACGCGAGTGAAACCGCGGGGAGCTACTAGTCAAAAATAAGTAGGTAAGTATATCGGAACACATTATTATACACCGCCATTTTGTTGAAAACTAAGTAAAGCTTGTACTATGGATAGACAACGTATATAGGTATTTACATACATACCTAATTATATATAGATAGATAGATAAACACTTTATTGTACAACTTACACCACATACGAAAATACAAATTTCAGATATACCTACCATATTGACATAATAGAGTCGCACAATGGGCGGCCTTATAGCTGACAGAGACCTCTTCCAGGCAACCTTTGGATGGAGAAAAATAATAAAGTTAATAAAATACTGGTGGCGCAAAAAAAAAATACTAATAATAATAAAAATTCAAATTTCATTCACTTATTTCAAAATACATACTTAAAACATCAAATACTTACATAATTAAATAATATAATATTATAAGTACTTATAAAACCTGCATAAACTATATAGATACATAAAATAAATATATACTATAATATATTCTTACTATAAATATACTTCACTACTAATTATATATAAGTACTTTTCTAAATACAAGTATCTATTTATAAAACACTGAGTCCAAGACAAACAGACACGTGACACACAATGTTTGTCTCGAGCGGGAATCGGACCCGCAACATCAATACGGATGTCGACTAAAAAAATCTAATTAGTCCGTCAGATAGATTTCGCAAAAATATTGGACACGTATTTTCTCTTTTTTGATACAAACAAATAATTAAGACGATATAGTGCATAGAAAACTCGTGTGATGTCACAGCTACGTACATTTTTTACCAAGAATTATCGTCACAAGCCCACACTCCTGAAGTATAATGTGTTATAACTAAGTCAGTTTTATTAATTTGATAAAACAAAAAATACGTATATTTACGTACGTAATATTTTTTCGAAATCTATCTGACGGACTAAATAGAATTTCATTTTGTTTACCCAGTCGACATCCCTATTCGATATGGTGGAATCTTATAGGCCGATATTTAATGCTACTATGAGAGTCTAAACTATCTAATATACAGGGTTATTGGTTAAGTCGACCTATTCCCGTCAAGGGCGTGTAGTTTACATCGTTTCTGACTGATTTCACCATGAAACACCCTACCCTAAACCTAACCGCTTAAGAGATATTTCAATTTATTTGTTTTTATAAAAATCACCGGATCTTCGGCTATAAGCTTGGATATTTTCAAATGCGTGTGTCTTATTATTAATATTACTTGATTTTTACATTTATAATAAGGTGCTTTGTGACCCCAATAACAATTATTGTACCTAAAATGAATAAATAAGTAGTTGTAGACGATTAAAACTTATAAAAAATAATATGCATCAGAAAGTTTATTTTTCGTTCAAGGATATCTAGAAAAAAATATATGGCACATGTTTGGCACTAATGCTTAAAAATATCTACATTTCATCAGCTATCCAACGAGGTATAACAACCTAGGGTTTTATCGAAATTTTGTACAAAACATTTAGTTTTATAGGCTACTGGGGAGGATAAATAAAACAATAGGTCAGCATACAGAGCAAGATACTAAACTTATTAAACTTTTAAGTTCCACACACACCATTTTTGAGTCTAAATTTCTTGTTCGACATGTCCGACCCTGCGTTGCACACATCCTTGCATTCTTTTGCGAAGACCAGTTTTCACTACACCAGGGTATAGGCCCACTTCGTCCAATCCATTTGCCTGAATGTGTGGATGGCATTATCTCCAATCATTTGATTGGGCCTTACTTTCTCCCCGACAATTAAAATGGGGAAAACTATGAAAATTAGGGTAGGGCGTTTCATGGTGAAATCAGTCAGAAACGATGTAAACTACACGCCCTTGACGGGAATAGGTCGACTTAACCAATAACCCTGTATAAAATTCTCGTGTCACAGTTTTCGTTGCCATACTCCTCTGAAACGGCTTGACCGATTCTCATGAAATTTTGTGAGCATATTCAGTAGGTCTGAGAATCGGCCAACATCTATTTTTCATCCCGAAATTCCTACGGGAACGGGAACGGGAACTACGCGTGTGAAACCGCGGGGCGCAGCTAGTTTTTTATAAATAAGCCCTAAGTGACATGGTGAAGGGGTGCCCCCTTAAATTATGTTTTTGTCAACCCACATCGTTCCACTGCTGGGCAAAGCTATTGTGCTATACAATTAAATTAAAAATTTAAAAAACCCCCAACACTATTACTTTCAAACCCCCATAACTTTTAAACGTGTCAACCATTTTTCATCAAACATGTCTAAGAACACTCGCATGTAAGTCCCCTTTAATACAAAAAAAAACTAAATTGAAATTGGTTCATCTGTTCGGGAGCTATGATGCCACAGACAGACAGATACACACACAGACATGTCAAACTTATAACACCCATCTTTTTGCGTAGAGGGTTAAAAACATTAACTTCCATCGACTTAAAAACCTCGTTTACTATACTTATCTGTGATTAATCTTACCAGAAGGATAACTCATCCTGAGAGCGTCTTGGGCCAACAGCACAAAATTCTGCGGGTTCATTGGCAGCCCTGTGTTCCGACAGGACACAGGTAACAGGAGATTTGTTACGTACCCATTGTTTATTTCTTGAAAAAAATTCTAGGTGTGTCGTGCTGGTCACGCCCATGGCTTCTTTGTCCACCTCTATGTACTTATTGAACCCCTCGTGAGTTACAGGAAAAGGTTTGGGCAATTTTTTAAAATTGTAATAGACAACGTCAGTCATTCCGTAAACAGATATCCGAATTTCTTCAGCCACCGAAGGAAGGCAGAATCTATCCATAAAATGAGGTGTATCCTTTGAATTTTCCCACTTAGTTACCTAGTCCGCGGTAGATATCGAACCAAGATTCGCATTCGTAAGACTTTAATTTAGCGTCCAAATAACATGTAGGAAAATCTAAAGAACAGTGCTTTTTCCAAACGTTGTTGTCCGCAAACATATCGTCGATTATATCCTTCCATTTACGACTTACCCGTCTACATATCATGAGCTGTTTCACTGATAAATATTTGAAAATATAAATGAATAGCTCGATCGGGAACTGGGTCAATTCAAACATATCTTCTCCAGAATCAGCCATGGTAAATATCTTTTTTAAGGAATTTATGCTATTAATTGTTTTTTTAAATGCTTTTTTCATATTTTATTTAAAGATTAACGATTTTGTCAAAAAAAATTAATGAGCCGCTCTCTCTTTTCTCTTTTCCGAACCTTTATCCCATGTCTATTTGGGGTCGGTTTTTCAGTTTAACCAGATTTGGCGGAATGTCAGTATTTTACGTGAAGCGACTGCCATCAGACCTTCACAACCCAGAGGGCTTACTGAGCCGATAAGAAGTGTTTGTACGCGACTCGCTATCGCTATGACTCGCTCGTCACGCCGCCGGCCGATAGAGGTACTAACAGTAGACCTAGCTATAGTCCATTCATTTGGCCGTGAGACAAAATGTAAACAAAGAAACTGGCTGTCAAACTTTTAGCTCTTTTAGGCGAAAAATATATTGTTTTTTTAGAGTTATAAATATGAAAGTAAAAAAAGACTAAGTAGGCATCTTTGATAAGTCGTCTATAAGTAATTTAGTTTAGTGTAAAAATCAATAAAAAGGTAATAAACAGGATGAGTTGAGTACAAGTAAAAACAATTCATGTAAGCACCTGAATTGTTTTACTACAAAATAAATAAACAACTATTTATTGGTGATCCTCAGAAGAAGAAGAGCTCCAACATGGATTTTCCTTTTTTTCTTTTACAAATCGGTAAACGGAGGCTCGTGAAGTCGTTATATACAATATAATTTTTGTAGGGATACGAATCTTTGGCCAAGTCTCTTCTACGTATTTAAATATATTAATAACACCTTGGTGTATGTTTGGATCTTCGGCGAAGTAAAAGTGCAAGCGCTGTTTGAACCAGGTTCACTTATTTTCATCAAAATCAACGTTCAGATAACAGAAATTTAACGATAACTGAATATAAAACATAATACAATAATTACTTTAAACAAAGAATTATCAAAAATTTACAATATACTTTACTATATAATCGGGAAGAAAACACTCACGTCAAGAGTAAAAATGACGGGTACAATCCGGCTAAATACGAAAACTATTAATTTTACTTTCATTACTGTTCATCTTCATTTAGTAGTATTAAAATGTATCCATAGTTTGAGATTCACAGCATTTTTAGGTTTTAGTAATGTCAATTATCATCGTCATTACTATTACTACCTTAGATGAAGAATTGGTTTCGCTGTGTTTGGTAGGTATCGCCGACGTAGTCAAATGCGGCAACAAATACTACACGTACATACCCGGCGTATCCAAGCCAGTCACACTGCAAGCTGTCTGTGAGGCGTATGTTCCTAATGTTTTATTAAATTTTGAACATTATACGTAGTAAAATGTCAGTTTGCGTGGTGAAACTGTGTAAAAATAATACTTCAAGAAACAAATTTCGTGTAATCATCAAAAACAGTATACAACAGTACCTTTCTATGTCCCTATGTCCTGATGTCCCTATGTATGCTTAGATCTTTATAACTACGCAACGGATTTTGATGCGGTTTATTTTAATAGATAGAGTGATTCAGTGGGAAGGTCTTTAGCATATTTTATCCCCATATTCTTACGGGAACGAGAACTACGCGGGTGAAACCGCAGGGCGCCGCGAGTCTATATATATAAAAATGAAACCCGTTTGCCGTTATCACGTCATAACTTGCGAACGGCTAGACCGATTTGGCTTTTTCTTTTGTAGTTTACTAAGACTCTGTAGAATGTTCTTACGCAAAAAAATTAAGAAAATATCTCAGTTGGATTATAAAAAAATACATTTAATTTTGCATATTTTAAAAAACGCGCGTAACGTATGTCAATCATTTGATTCGGGCTGTTGTATATGCTTCGACAAAAAATCTCCGAGACGCATTATCGGTATTTCATTAAATTTCCAGGTATTTTATGGCCAAAGTGTCTTATTCCCTACCAATTGCTCAAAGGTAGTGATTTCGAGTTTCCAATATTTCTAAGCTGTTGCAAGCGCCATGATCACGGATGAACTGAACTGTTCATCCGTGATCATAATAGTTACTCGCTGGCAGTGTGAACATGCGAGTAACTATTAATAATATATGTATCTCATCAGGTATCGCGGTAACCAATCTTTCATCTATGGTTACTAAATAGTACTTATAAAACAAAGTCGCTGTCGCTGTCTGTCCGTCCCTATGTATGCTTAAATCTTTAAAACTACGCAACGGATTTTGAAAAGGTTTTTTTTAATAGAGTGATACCAGAGGAAAGTTTATATGTATAATACATGCATGATATTGTAGAGAAACACCGATAAATCTAGGGGTTTCTAATGTGATGTCGTAAAAAACACATTTTTTGCGCTTACATTGCAAAAGTATTTGATCTAAAAGACATTTGCCTTTTACATGATTTGATTTCAATAAGTATCTTAGAAGATATCTTAGTTTTAAAATAACATTACAGCAAAATTATGATTAAGGCACAGATTACTAAATAGTTACTACGACAAGGCGACCCGGCTAGTGCACGGCGGCACAGAATAACTATTTTTTCACCTTCTACATAAATGAAGTCGCGTGTTAAAATAATTATTACACGCGAACGAAGTTGAGGGCTAAAGCTAGTATGTTATATATTCTATATTTCAAAGATTAATTAAATATCAAGTAGTCAGTAGGGAGTAGTCTATGTATTATTGATAAAACATGACATACAAAATAACCTTTTTCATGGTTTGTTTACATTTTGTCTCACGGCCAAATGAATGGACTATAGACATAACATATTCCTGTTAAATTATTGATTTATTGTTTTAGTTGGGAGTAGCTGGTTACTGTCAGGATCAGGATACGCCAGGATTTGTTTTTGTTTTGATTTATATGACAGATGACTGACAGGACAGACGACAGTGTTGTCTATCTATAGTTTTTGACAAATGACATTTGGTTTTTGGTCATTCCATGATCATTCATAAATTCATAGTCAATTCGTGGTTTAGGATATGTTTAGGATCGCCTTTGCATTGATTTGATTTAGTTTAGTATCGGAGAGAATCTGTCTCGTGATCCTTATTCTATGCACTTAGCAAAATAAGCAAAAACTGTGTTGTTTATAAGCATGATTATTGAAGAAGTTAAAGATAGCCCGAGGTGGACCTCGGGAGATTAATGAAATGTATTATTATTAGTCCATTGACACTACTGGTAGTGCACTCTGCACTACCCGTAGTGCTAATAATATGTGCTAATACCACTCGAGTAGTATTGAGCCACAATCTTTTCTGTGCCGGCGGCCAAAATTGGAAGCTCCTATTCTCATTTTGACTCCAATGTCATTTGGATACATTTTTATTACACTGATTTAAGTACTTTAATTAAAAAGAATTAATATTAATATTTATTGGGCGTTATAATATTGTAACAACAAGGTTTTCGGGGTCAAGTAGGTACTATAGTTGATAAATAAAACAACAATTTACAATAATATTTTGTTTATTACTTAAATACTTTATCAATTAGGTAAATATATGGTCTTTGAACTCAAATATTGTTGATATCTTCGCATCTCGTCCCAGATATAAGGTCATACACGTTGGCCCTGTGAATGTAAACAATAATTAAGAAATATGTAGTTTATCTATACTTACTATTATTATAAAGCTATAATTTGTTTAAATGCGCTAATCTCAGGAACTACTTGGTCCGATTTGAAAAATTCTTTCAGTGTTAGATAGCCCATTTATCGAGGAAGGCTATATTATCCGTATTCCCACGGGAACGGGAACTATACGGCCGTATATAACATCACGCTACGACCAATAGGAGAGGAGCTAACGCGGGCTAAACCCATGAAGTTGTAGGTAAAAATGGAGCTGACACTTAGAACAACAGCTTGAGGCAAATACCTACGTCTCTGTGGGTCGATCTCTCTTTTTAGCGTGGACTCTCTGTTTCTAGGGGTTACCTTAGTTAGAAAGAGAGAGCCTGCCCACAGAGAGCGCGATAGTGATACATAGGTTATTAGCAGTTCTGGAAGCACGTGCGTGAGAGACGTAAGAGTAGGAATCCCGTTAATGAATATACCTACAATAATGATACAGTTGTCGGTCAAGAGGCTGTGACGGCGTTTGCCAAACACTTTAGCTCGGTCTTCCTCAGTAATACTCCGGTTCTTGACCCTAATGTCGCGGAGCAAAATTCCTCTGTATCCGGAAATTCACGACTCATTGCCTTGGACAGTGTCACTCTAGGGGATATACGTCGAGCGGTGCGTCGCTTGAAAGCAACTTCAGCACCTGGGCCTGACGCCATTCCACCATTTTTGGTCAAAGATTGTTTGCTAGCGTTCGAAGTGCCTCTGCTATATCTTTTCAATCTTTCCCTCAGTACCTCCTGCTATCCTGATAAGTGGAAACTGTCTAAGGTAACACCTGTACCAAAAATTTCCTCATCCGTTGATGTAACGTCTTACAGACCAATAGCTGTTCTCAACGTCTTTGCTAAAACTTTTGAGTCCGTTATTTGTTCCTATCTTAATCGTCAATTAGAGCCTAGTTTAGACAATACTCAACATGGTTTTCGGGTCGCGCGCTCTACAAATACAAATCTCGTAACCTTTGTAGATTCGGTAGCTGCACACATGGATTCTAGGCGACAGGTTGATGCAATTTTTTTGGATTTCAAACGAGCATTTGATATGGTTGACAATGATATTCTTCTCGTCAAACTCTCAACATTAGGGGTCAATCCAAAACTTTTAAAATTTTTTGCTTGCTATTTAAGTCAGCGGCGACAATATGTGCAGCTTAAAAACTATAGATCCGATGAATTTTTCACAAAATCAGGTGTCAGTCAGGGCAGTACACTTGGGCCTACCCTTTTTTTGATAATGATCAACGATCTTCCTGAGGTGCTCACTGGGTCTGGATGCTTATTGTTTGCTGACGATCTAAAAATCTATCAACCTATCAGCAACATTGAGGACTGTTTACAACTTCAGCATAACATTGAATCTTTGAACGAATGGAGTCACACTAATAAACTTCAATTTAATGTTGGGAAATGCAAAATTGTCTCATTCTCCAGATTAAAAGAACCGTTGACCTTTCAATATACTCTGGGAGGGTCTACATTAGATAGGGTCAGTTCTATCCGAGATTTAGGAATTATCCTGGATAGTCGTCTAAATTTCCGGGATCACATAATTACCATTTGTAAAGAGTCGAACAAGTTATTAGGATTTATAATGAGAACAGCATCGCAATTCAAAGACCCAAAAGTTGCAATCATGCTCTACAATTCGTTTGTTCGCAGTAAGTTAGAGTATGGTTCTATAGTCTGGGATACTTGTGAATCTAAGTATATTGTTATGGTAGAAAGGATACAGCGGAAGTTTGCTAGGTATGTTTACAAACGGATATTACCCATACCTCTATCCCTCCCTGTTTGTGTCAGGGATGATAGGCGTGGATACACTAGAGTACAGGCGGAAATTGTTTTTAATCACCCACTACTACCTCATCATGCACAATAGGATTAACAATCCGGATGTATTAAATGCACTGGCTTTATTTGTACCAAATAATTATTTAAGCACGGGCTATCGTCGTAAACATCGCCTATTTTTTTGCCCGGTCTCACGCACAGCCCATGCTAGTAATGCACCTACCCGGAGAGCATTATCAATTCTAAATAGTTTTACATACGAGTTCCAACATGTCGATTTATTTGTTTACAATCTAAATATGTTAATCTCTAGTTTTAGTCAATATTGTACCATACATTTAAGATAGTTAGCGTTTTGGTGTTAGACTGTAAGCTCACTATTATTATGAATGAATAAATAAATAAATAGGTTATGCTTCAAGTAGGTATTCGAAGTGTGGACTCCATTTTTACCGCGGGGAACACCTATTTAAAACACAGGGTGATGTTTCAAATCTGAAATCTGGAGATGCTGTCTCTGATAATAACTAAAATTACTTACATCTAAGCCTTCCTCGATAAATGGGCTATCTAACACTGAAAGATTTTTTCAAATCGGACCAGTAGTTCCTGAGATTAGCGCGTTCAAACAAACTCTACAGCTACTTACTTATGTTGTATAGATAAATAAATATTAGAAAATATGCAATAATAGTTCTTATTACCTGTATATATAGAAGTTATATTGTGTTGTGTCGAGCTGGGAGTATCCGAATCTTGGTAATGTGTTCGTTATAACCCATACTTCGTCGTCTGTGACGTGTAAATCTGAAAAAGGATATGTTATAGACCAAGCAATCTATATATATAAAAGAAAGTCGTGTTAGTTACGCCACTTATAACTCAAGAACGGCTGGACCGATTTGGCTGAAAATTGGTGGAGAGGTAGTTATGAACCAGGAAAAGGACATAGGATACTTTTTATCCCGAAATTCCCACGGGAACGGGAACGGGAACTACGCGAGAGAAAGCTCCATAAAACTTAGATGGTTGTCATGGAAACTGTATTCTGACGTTTATTTGTCAAATTGTTTATATGCAACAAAGACCACTGAGACACCATAGACATATGAATCAATTTTAGCAGAATACCAAATTTCTGAAATTCCCACGGGAACGGGAACGGGAACTACGCGAGAGAAACCGCGGGGCACAGCTAGTATCTAATATATAAAATTCTCGTGTCACAGTTTTCGTTGCCATACTTCTCCGAAACGGCTTGACCGATTCTCATGAAATTTTGTGAGCATATTCAGTAGGTCTGAGAATCGGCCACCATCTATTTTTCATCCCGAAATTCCTACGGGAACGGGAACTACGCGTGTGAAACCGCGGGGCGCAGCTAGTCTAATATATAAAATTCTCGTGTCACAGTTTTCGTTGCCATACTCCTCCGAAACGGCTTGACCGATTCTCATGAAATTTTGTGAGCATATTCAGTAGGTCTGAGAATCGGCCAACATCTATTTTTCATCCCGAAATTCCCACGGGAACTACGCGTGTGAAACCGCGGAGCGCAGCTAGTATAATATAGTAAGAACGTCGATGGCTTTTGTTTAAATGATTGACTTCCATTGGCAAGGTGCGGTTACTTTCCCTATAGGACCGTAGCTATAGGAGGGGCAAGCATCGTATAGTTTGTACCAAATTTAATCTAAATCGATACAGTAGTTTTTGTGTGAAAGAGTAACAAACATCCAAACTCACAAACATACAAACTTTTACATTTATAATATTAGTGGGATAAATACTTACTTTTTTTATGTCTTTTCCATTCACAGGACTATTAAGGAGTCCCGGTCTTTTGGAAGGCTAGTATGGGGCCAAAGCCAACACACGGAAGCCCTTTGACATATTTAATCTTGTGTAAAGGATGCACAATCCGGCGACTATCCCTGTATAACACTATAAAATGCATCCAAGGACAGTCCCCGGTTCTGCTGGGACTATTGCAAATATATGGAAAACTACGACAGGGTTATGGGATGTTTAATGGACTGGATATTGGGGAACTATGGGGACTATGACACCCGCTTATTATTATTAATCTTACCAGAAGGATAACTCATCCTGACAGCGTCTTGGGCCAACAGCACAACATTCTGTGGGTTCATGGGCAGCCCTGTGTTCCAACAAGAGACTCCATCACGCCCTATGTCCGCGTAGAATATCACGCTAGTGGCCTGGTGGAGGTCGTGGGAGGTCGACTGGGTGTTTGGGCCACGGTCGCCCATTATCTAGAAAGAAAATTTTTAAAAATAATTAAATAAAAATTGATAATTTAAAATTCTCCCAACACAATTACTTTCAAACCCCCATAACTAAATCGAAATCGGTTCATGCGTTCGAGAGCTATGATGCCACAGACACACACACACAGACGTCAAACTTATAACACCCCTCTTTTTGCGTCGGGGGTTACATGATTTAATTAAAAGAATAAGAAATATTTATAGCTTTATGAGCGGTATTCGTTGCTGTGGGTAAGTATACCGTGTGGCGACATCTACACGCTACACAAGGAACTAAATACTAACAGTGACATCTTTCCGCTTCTATAGGAACTAAACTGAAGAGTCCTGAATCGCGCAAGAGAAATTTACAGACAATTGACTATGTATATACGAGAGCCCGACTACAACCGTCGGGCATAACACCCGTCTGGTCGGAGGATCCTCCCTGTTCAAATGGGAATCTCCCATCCCCATAATAATGACCCCGACGTGATAGGGTTGAGGAACTTCCGCATGGTATAGCACCACGCGGTATTCTGCCCTCAAGGATAGCGAAATCCGCTTTGGTTTGAACAAGTATCATTACCGCATCTATTCGGTTCTCACTGCCGCAGACGGTAGCTATTTTCTACATTGGCGCGAGTTGGGAGAGGTTTATGTCCAGCAGTGGACGTAAACAGGCTGGTGATGACGATGATAAGATGGTAGCTAATACCGCTCAGCCCCCCATAGCATGACTGTGCGTGCTAAAATTTATGGACACCACGATATAATATCGATGTCGCGAGCATGACCAGATGAATTATGGCGTGCTACGAAATGATAAAATTAAATATGGCAAGTATTTTATCATATTTTGACAGTTGGATGTCGATAAATAGCTATATCGATTTCGCGAGGATGACCAAATATAATAATTTATCACGTGCTAAAATGAAATATGGCGGATATTTTTATCATAGTTTGACAGTTGGATGTCGATAAATCACACATCAAATCACAATATCATATCGCGTTTACGAAGTCATGCTAGCCCGGCAGGTTTGAACAGGTCTTAATATTTTGTGAAGATGGTGCAGGAATGAATACATTTTTGAACACTTACGGTATACCGCTCCCAGTAAGAGCCATCAGTGGGGGCGGTCCTGTTGTTGAGGGTACAAGTGGACACTGAGAACTCCTGGGTGCTGATCATGGGGTGGAAGTAGGCTGTCCTGCAGGTGTCTCCGGGAGCGAGGGTCAGGCTGAAGATGCCGTCGTTCCATTGGAAGCGGTGACCTTGGGAACAAATAATAAGTATTTTTATTGTACTCACAATTTAAATTACAATTGAATCTTATAGACTGCTAGCGTAGTTCCCGTAGGAATATGGAGATAAAATTATGCTAAAAACCTAGATCTTTAAAACTACGCAACGGATTTTGATGCGATTTGTTTTAATAGACACAATGACTCAGTTGGAAGGTTTTTAGCATAATTTTATCCCTATATTCCTACGGGAACGGAAACTACGCGCTAAAATAAAATAAGAATAATACGTACCAGCAATATTCAAATTGGAAGCGGCAGGGTTAAAATGGAAGTAGTTATGAGTCAGTCTCCAGCTGTCTCTCTCCCTCAGGGAGAATACCACAATCCCATTGGTCGTCAGATCGGGGATGTAAGCGTACGTGTCACTGCAACCCTTGCTAGTATCCACTGCTATTGAGGCTAAACCTGAAAGGAATAAAAAGGGATAAGTACCTACAAACTTCTTAGATAGGTTAGGTAGGACGACCTCGATGGCAGAGTGGTCACCATGATTATGTTAGGTATAAGTATTTAATACTTAGTATTGCCCCCTTTGACTAAAAACATATTCCAAATAAATATTCCGTTGATAAACTTGGTAACTAGCTTGTGGATTAGAAACTCTAACTCTGGTTTCCTAAGATAGTGGTGCCGTCATATAGGTGCCGTAATATAACGGTGATTGCCGTCACCAGAACGGTTTATACAGGGTGGCGCAATAGAACGTGCATATTGCATCATCTTTTTTTGCGTGGTAGAAGGGGCGGGGGCGGGGGGAGACCGATATCGTTGGGTAGCGCGGTTCATAAAGTTTTAGTCACTATGAGTCACTTCGACGGGAAGCGTCGCGCATTTTGCGTGCGCGCATTTTACGAAAACTCTCGTTCGTACGTAGTTGTCAGGCGATTATTTTGTTCTGAGTATGGTGTACGGCAAATTAGGGAGGCTCCGAGTGCTAATTTAATTAAAATCTGGATAAAGCGTTTTGAAGAGACTGGATCGACGTTTAAACCACACGCGAAAGGTCGTCCACGCACATCTAGGACCGAAGACAATATTGAGAGTGTTAAGCAGTCGGTACGAGAAGATCCACAAATGTCTACTCGCAAGAGATCGTCTGTCCTAAACATATCGCGACGAAGTTTGCAACGAATTTTAAACTTGGATCTTAAATTGCATCCATACAAGCTGCAATTAACTCAAGAATTGAAAGACTCTGACTTCATAGCACGGCTCACATTTGCTAATGAAATGCTCAATCGGTTTTCAAATTTTGAAAACATCCTTTTCTCTGATGAAGCACATTTTCATATGAATGGGTTCGTAAACCGCCAAAATTGTCGTTATTGGAATAGTAAAAATCCCAGACTCAAACATCAAAAACCGTTACATAGCCCTAAAGTGACAGTTTGGGCCGCAATATCTGCCAAAGGAATAATTGGTCCTTATTTTTTTGAAAACGCACGGGGGCAAAACATCACTGTTAATACCGAACGCTATGTTGCGATGTTGGAAGGTTTTTTGGCCCCAGAACTTGAAAATTCAAGAATAAAGAACTCTAGGACTTGGTTCCAACAAGACGGAGCTACCAGTCACACATCAAATGACTCCATGGCGGTTGTGAAGCAGATGTTCCCTGGCAAACTGATTTCGAAAAGAGGTGATATCCCATGGCCTCCGCGCAGTCCAGACTTGACGCCTCCTGACTTTTTTTTGTGGGGATACCTCAAACACAAAGTCTACACCAATAATCCGAGAAACATCAGTCAGCTCAAGGAGAATATTCGTGGTGAAATGGCAGCAATCACACCAGCACTACTTAAGAAAGTTTTTGGTAATTTCCGTTTGCGGTTAGAGGAGTGCCAACGTAGAGAGGGTCATCATTTAGATGATGTTATTTTTAAAAAATAAACTTCAGTTATCACTTAATAATTGCTTAGTTTTATTTTAACTATACCTTTTGTATTTATTTTTTAATAATTATTTTAAAAATGCACGTTCTATTGCGCCACCCTGTATAAAGACAACGTTCTAGTAACGTCATTCACCGCTGTTATGGCCGCATTATGATGACACCGCATCGTTATCCTAAATAACCGTGGTTTCTTTGAAGAGCCTTAAGACTTTACACTCGATAATTGACGGTTTTTGTACTTTTTGATCTAGTCATATTATATGAAAAGCGTATTTTATAAACATGCTTTTAGGTAATAATTAAAGGAAATATTGTCATCTAAGAAATACTCTGAGAAAAACAATATTATACAGAAAACTTAAAAAATATATCAAGAAAACTGAACATATGTTTTCTGAATTTCACGTTTAGCATTAACTTCCATGCCTTCCAATTCTAGTAATTCGACCAATTTAGCACTAAAAATTAAACAAACTTAAAGTCCTGATCCTTATTAAGGAAATACTCTGAGGAAAATTTAATTGTTATTATAATTATTATTGAAATCGAAAAAAATATAAAGTTAGAATTTGTAAAAATCACACTCAAGAAAATCGTAATTTACGTTGATAAATGATGCTCAAAACGTTATTAAAATTACCTCATGTAATAAAAGAACATTTTCTACAACGATAATACTAAAAAAAAATCTCTAAATCAATTTGTCTTTTTTTCTATAAATATTTTAAAATCATCATAAAACTACTATAAAATCGGACGCACGAAACAATTCAAATCAGTCTGCCGCGAGGCTTTTTAGAGAGAGGACGTATCGCTTGTACTCAGCGTTTCACCTTCGCGGCGCGTACGAATTTTATGCAAGTAACTCATAAACACATTTTGATACTTGGTACGTATTTTTTTTTGTTATATTATTTGTTGTTTTTTTTTTAAATATTAACATTGATGATTGTAAATATTTCAGACAGAATGGGTAGAAAAACAAAATTATTTTTAAACAAAAAAAGGAAAGGATGTAATTTAGAAAGTCTGGCTTTAGCAAGAGCTAAAAGGTTGGTACCGAAAATTTATATTATACTCATACGTAACAAATATTTTTCAATATTCTTCTTAATCTTGTAACTAATAATTATCATATCATTAATTATCTTAATTTTTAAGTTTTTACAATATATATTATTATTATCCTACTAGTTCTACTTATACAACGTGGAGATGAAAATACAATAAAAAATTAAAACACTAATAATATTAGTCCATATAATATGTAGGAGTAACTTATTAGTCCTACATATATGGACTAATATTATAAGTGTTTTAATTTTTTATTGTATGCGTGTAATTTTTTAAAAATATTTTTAAAAAATCTAACAAAATAGCACGAAAATTATAACAAATCAGAACACCATTTGCAAATATCAGTTCACTAAACTGTATCATAATATAGTCCTGAAACAAAAGCGGTAACGGCGCGCGTGTGCTGAAATATTGTACCTATGTTTGTAATACGACGTGAATGGAGATTAGGTACCTAGGTCCTTTGTCGCTTTGTCGGCGCGCGGGCGGCGGCGCGGGCGCCCCGATTCGGCCGCGCGGCCGGGCGGCAACGTACCTACTCCGAGAAGCCGTGTAATGTAACGAGGCATTATAGATAATTTTAATTAATGACTACCTAGTATGCAGTTTTATGCATTTTCACCGCGTTAAAAAATAGATAAGGTCAACCGGGGCTGTTGCGTACCATTTTTCAATCACTCTAAATTAACATCATACCTATTATGAGCAAAATTATGACACTATGCACTTTTTTAAACTGTAGTCCATACTATGGCTTTTTTGTATAAAGTACCAGGGATGTTTTTTTGCCGGAGTTTTAAAAATATATTAAATTCACTGTTTCTTTTTAATTGTCTTTTTTGACGCATTTACCCCGTTTTGGGGTAAATGTATCTTTCTTAAATAAATACTTTATTAATACCATTATATATATTTTACCATACCATTTTGTAGAAGTGACTAGAGAAATTTGGAATCGTGATTTGTCGATAAAAAATGCATCATATTTTACCCTCCTAAAGTATTCGACATCGAAGTCCGGACACTCTGTATACAATAATGAAATACCGAAACGAAACGTATAATGTAAATTATATCTAATCATATCTTACGCAACGATTTTTTTACATAAGTATGTATTTTATACTTTAGACTTGATTTTATATATACTCATACTTTTGTCAATCACTTTTACACAATTTATAATTTCCAATGGATCAAAACCGTTCGGCCGGAGTATTCAGAGCGAGCGCGCCGTCACCACATAGACAGTGTGCATGCGGACACGCGTGCGCGTCTGTGTGAGTGAAAATTTGAGTTGTCGCGCGCCAGATCACGGCTCTTAAGGCTACTTGTATCCCAAGTAAAAAAATACATCATTTAGTATTTGAACCCTGTGACTGTGTCGAACTGTGGCGCAGCTTTTGCCAACTTACAGCCGTACTCAGAAACGTTTAACTAATACTTAAACTGGGTATATGACACGAGATCGAAAGCCATTTAAGCAAAGCCATTTGTGCGACGCCAAATGATCGAAGTGCCATATTGAACATTAGTTTAAGTATTCGTTAAACGTCTCTGAGTGCGGCTATTTAGACTATTTTATTACCCAACTGCAACGAAATTGTTGTTTTTGACGCCTTCTTTGTAATTTTTTTTATTTCCATCTCCAAAAACACTAGATTCATTTCTTTATTTTTTTAAGACATTAATAGATTCGTCTCATTTTTATTTCCTTACCTGTAGGAGTATTATTGGCGGGTACATCCGAGTTTTTCAGTTCATATTTCATGATTTGTCTGTCTGTGTTGAGGTCGTACACCACTATCGCGGGCTGCTGCAGCTGTTGTGGGTTCACTGAAATAAAAAATATCACTTTACTCTAGGCATGTGTGAATGTGTGTGTGCGTAGTTTCTGCTAGGCTAGCATGACTTCGAAAACGCGATAGATACAGCGATTTATTGACATCCAACTGTCAAAATTTGATAAAAATACCCGCCATATTGATTTTTACCACATGATTAATTTTATGACATATGTTCATGCTTGCGAAATCGATATAGGTAGCTATTTATTGACATTCAACTGTCAAAATATAATAAATATAGCCGCCATATTTAATTTTATCAAATCGTACTACGCCATATTCATTTGGTCATGCTCGCGAAATCGATATTATTTCGTGGTGTCTATATCATTTATCACGCACAGTCATGCTAGGGGGGCTGGAGTAACATAGAAGAGTGTATCCAGATGGAGTCCAGTAATTTCACTGACTGACATTGCCCTTCAAACTGGAATACAGTAATGTTTTCACACTGCAGGACAGCAGAAAATCTAACAAATCGAGTAGTATCCTTTTGAGTCTCTTCCTATTATCTGGATCATGTCAATAATATGGCCATATCACTTCTAACATTTTCTTGACGACCTCGATGGCAGAGTGGTCACCATGCCCGACTGCCATTCGTGTGGTTGTGGGTTCGATTCCCGTGCGGGGTGAATATTTGTGTGAACAAATGTTTATCTCGGTCTGGGTGTGTGCGTAGTTTCTGGTACCCTAGATACAAGCTCCAGAGGTCAGTTACTGTAATGAGATGATGTAGTGAATGATTAAACCAAGACCAGACCAAGTATACTCACCAGGTAACTCAAGCAGTCCAGTATCGACCATCCACAGCCTGTTACAGGAGTCGACTCTGGTCCTGTACACGGAGACGAGCGCTCTGCTCGCCTCGAGGTTGGGGTACGGCTTCAGCGCGGGGGAACGAGAGCGGTCTGATAGGTCGACCGTGTTTAGTGTTGCTGGGATACCTGGGGGAAGGACATGTTTATTAATTAAGTTTGTTTATTGCAATGCAATTTGCTGATAGAACGTATTCGATGGGACCTATAAAAAAGTAGGTAATTAATCGAATAATCTTTATAACATAACATAACATAACATAAGCGTTCATTACATCATCTCATTACAGTAACTGACCCCTAACTAAGTTCGTAACTTGTATCTAGGGTATCAGAAACTACGCACACACTCATTCACACACACACCCAGACCGAGACAAACATTTGTGGTTCACACAAATATTCACCCCGCACGGGAATCGAACCCGCAACCTTACGGATGGCAGTCCGGCATGGTGACCACTCTGCCATCGAGGTCGTCATATACCATCATACTACCTACTCCACAAACTATGAGTTTATTTACGTACTTATGGTGCCACAAATATTACTACTAATATTACTGTACTGTGCATAAATAATTGTATAGGGGAAGGACATGTTTAATAAGTTTATTGTATTCCACGAAATTGTTGATAGAACATACATAAGTGTGCGATTGACGTGTATGTGTGTCTGTGTATATGTGTGTGTGTGTGTATCTGTCTGTCTGTGGCATCATAGCTCCCGAACGGATGAATCGATTTTAATTTAGTTTTTTTAATATTAAAGGGGAGACCTTTGCCCAGCAGTGGGACACTATAGGTTGACAAAAAATAAATAAATAAAGGGGACTTATGTGCGAGTGTTCTTAGACATGTTTGATGAAAATCGGTTGACCTGTTTAAAAGTTATGGGGGTTTGAAAGTAATTGTGTTGGGGGTTTCTTAAATTTTATTTTTTTCTATGGATGTTATGGGGCATGATGATAAGGGAGTATTGTTTTACTTATTACCAGCGGCGGTCAGCAATGTTACAAGTAAATACCAATTACAATCAAGGAATTACTAGTATCAACTGAAGTAATGACATTAAGATTTAATAAAAAAGTCGTATAGCCATCTGGGTTGTGAAGCTCTGATGGCAGTCGCTTCACATAAAATACTGACATTTCGCCAAATCTGGTTAAATTAGAAACCGATCGCAATTAGACATGAGACAAAGATGAAAAAGAATAACTAATTACCATATCGTCGCCTCGGTAAAGCAATAAACAGTCTGTTTCCATGTTTCTCAGCACCCATTGGCACGTTGTTGTACTGTATGAAGAAACTGGATGCATCTTCTGTACCTACAATATTAAAACACATGAACACAATATTTTAGTTATCTACATTTAAAAAAAATCCTTAATTTATTGTCCTAAAGTAAAATCACAAAAAATAAGTTATGGGCAATTCAACATAGAAAGATTCAGTAATTCCAGAAGTTAATACGTTCAAAAAAAATCTTCAGCTCATAAATACAAAATCCTTGCCGGAGATCATTATGTTTTTTTCTTTTTGTTTAAGATTTAGAAATGTTCATTAGTTATAAGCACAAGGTTACTACGGGACTGACATAGTCGTTGGTCGACTCAAAGTCCCCAAATAAAATAAAGAATAAGAAAATCATAAAAATTAAGGTTATGTCGTTAATATAGACAAGAAATACAATCGTACCGAATAAAGAGCCTTGTGGAACTCCTCGCATTACTATCGTTTTTCATTGACATACAGTCCTTTGCTTTAGAAATTACTATGTATAATCTGTATTATCTATTGAAATATAGATAAGTAATTTACCTGTTGGTGGTCTTGGCGATCCTTGTATCATTTGAGAGTCTGTAAAGTAAAAATAAAATGTTATAACGTGAATTTTATAATTAAATATTTTTTACTAATAAGTTTCTCTGTACATTTTTAACGGTCAACATGGTTTGGGTTTGGGATCACAAACACGCATTAGTTAATCGTGTTGATGACACATTTCTCCTCACTGTACTAATATTATCAGTGTGTGTTAGAGAGAGAGAGAGAGAGAGAGAGAGAGAGAGAGAGAGAGATGATGTAGCGCTAAAAAATCTTAACTTTTTGTTTTGTTGCGCCGTGCGTTATAAATCAATTGCTAAATGTTAAGCACTGAATATCACGAAGATTAAAATAATATGCAACTTACTGTCAAATATGAAATTAGGAGAATTGACGTCATTGTAACTCCCTGGAAATTCTGTAACAGAAAGGTAATGATATAAAATGGATTTTAGACCAAAAATTATTTGGATTTTTGCCTTTGAAAATACTTTCTTTGTGAAGGTTTACTTCCTATGTGTTTGAATTTGTAATGAATTGATGTAGGTACTAACTTAGTCAATTATCCACATAATCTTTATACATAAAACTCTTCCGTTACTGAGTGACGTACTGACTGACAGACAACGCACAGCCGAAACTACTGGTTGTAGAGAGCTGAAATTTGGCACGTGTGTTTGTTGGGGGGACTAGGGTACCACTAAGAGAGGATTTTTGGAAATTCATCTCCTAGGGGGAGAAAAGGGGGAAAAACCCAAACTCTAATGGAAGTCATTATTCCACGCGAACGAAGTCAAAAGCTTGTAATCTGAAAGTATTGATTTTTAAAAAAGTAATTGATGCCAACAAATGAATTTTGATAATTTAATCCGATATGGAAAGGTTCATTACCGGTAGATAGTATGAAAATATTTGCTCCATTTGATCCTATCCTATCCTCTACAACACGGATATTATAAGACGGTTTAAAAGGACAAAACCTTTTGAATTAGTGTAGTGGTAGTGAATAGTGTTAAAGTGCGGTGTATGTACTATGGTAAAGAACACATGAACAAAACAATAAGAAAAGTGCCGATGGGCACATTCTTAACATAAACATTTTATTAGTTTAAGGGCTGATTTTTCCATCGCCAGATAACTTTTATTCGACAAATAAGATTGACGTTTGACAGATTTTGTTATTTCATACGACAGTTATTTCATAAAATAACTGTCAAAATTTCAAAGATATTCGTCGAATAAAGTTATCTGGCGATGGAAAAATCGGCCCTAAGCTAAATTAGCTTATTAGCCTTAATGTGGCTACATCGCATTTTTTTGAAGTACTTGTGGCACACCACATAAGGAACTAATTACTAACAGCGACATCTATCCGCAACAGAGGGAAATAAACTGAAGAGTCCTGAATCGTGCAAGCGAAATTTACAGCGCAATTGACTATGTATACGAGAGCCCGACTACAACCGTCGGGCAGCTCCCACCAGACATAACACCCGTTTGGTCGGAGGATCCTCCCTTTTCAATGGGGATTCCCACATCCCCATATACTCAAAGTGGTGCATCAAGGACAAAAAAAAATTGATCCTATAGGCACTTATGATAAAACAAATACTTATGTACTCTTGTATTTACTTACTCTTTTTATCAGTAGAACTATTTTCATCGGAGTCATCTGAGAAGTATATGAAATCGGAGTTGCTCTGTCGTTTTTTCCGTCCATAATTACTACCAGTTAGTCCCTCGCTAGACAACCTGTCAGCATTTACTGAAATATAAAATAACATAATAAGTTTTGACAGTCATGTAGTGCGCCTAGCTGGTATTATAGTCACAATATTTCTGTGCCGGTGACAGCGTCGCTGTAATCGCATCTTTTGGTTGTGAGTTTATTGAAAATGTATCCTAATGACATTAGAGTCACAATGACAATAGGAGCTTCCAATGTTGGCCACCGGCACAGAAAGATTGTGGCTCAATATTCATTATGGCTCATTATGTCATTATGGCTTTCGCACATTTGGCCTTTCGGTCAAATGGCCCTTCGGCTAAATGGCGTTTCGTTGATATGGCACTTCGATCATTTAGCGTCGATCAAATGGCTTTCGATCTCGTGTCATAAGCCCATAATTGCCATGTAGCTCTTCTTAATGAATGAATGAATGAATGTAGGCTAAGTATGTCTGTAATGATTTTTCTATTTTTATTGTACTTATTGATCTCCTTATTTTTTGTTATCTCTTTTCCATCCACGGGACTATTAAGGAGTCCCGGTCTTTTGGAAGGCTAGTATGGGGCCAAAGCCAACACACGGAAGCCCTTTGACATATTTAATCTTGTGTAAAGGATGCACAATCCGGCGACTATCCCTGTATAACACTATAAAATGCATCCAAGGACAGTCCCCGGTTCTGCTGGGACTATTGCAAATATATGGAAAACTACGACTGGGTTATGGGATATTATTATTATATTATGTTTTAGATTAAGATTATTGTTACTTATTAATAGTTTTAGAGATGTTTAAGATTTATTTAAAGATTTATATTTTGTTTGCTAACAAAATTCAATGTTGTATAAGTATATTTTAAGTTCATTTAATTCTATTTTACTATGTTTGCTGTGCCCTGACGGGGTTCATGTTGTACTAAACAATTTATTTGTCATCTTTCCTGTCACATGAAGCTATAAAGATTTATGATTTAAATACTTCCCTTAACCGTCATACATCGTGGTTTATTGAAAATCGTGCAAGCATTGCAATACACGAAGATGACGCTATAGGATAGTAAAATAATAAATAATTATCACATAAATGTAATTAATATAACTATGTAGTTCCCTCACGTGTTTCCTTAGCATTAAGGATATCATAATATGTTATTATAATTTAATAACAGCAAGAATTCCACTTCGTTGTCAATGTTTAATTCAAAACTGGTTATTCTCCGCGTTTTTATTATACATAGCTGTGCCCCGCGGTTTTACCCACATTAATCCCAATCCCGTCTGAATTTTGGGATCAAAAGTATCCTATGTGTTATTCCGATTTCATCATTTTTTGTATTAAAGGGGACTTACGTGCGAGTGTTCTTAGACATGTTTGATGAAAATCGGTTGACCCGTTTAAAAGTTATGGGGGTTTGAAGGTAATTGTGTTGATGGTTTTTTAAATTTTTAATTTAATGTTATATATTGAACACTGCAATTTGTATTTAAAACAGTTTTACAGTCTGTTTTAGTTAAACCAGAGATATCTTCGACACTTAAGGCATATCTGTCTATCACTACATAGTATAAAACAAAGTCGCTTTCTCTGTCCCTATGTCCCTATGTATGCTTAGATCTTTAAAACTACGCAACGGATTTTGATGCGGTTTGTTTTAGTAGATAGAGTGATTCAGTAGGAAGGTTTTTAGCATAATTTTATCCCCATATTCGTACGGCAACGGGAACTACGCGAGTGAAATCGCGGGGCGCCGCTAGTCTATATTTATATAAAAGAAAGTCGTGTTAGTTACACTATTTATAACTCAAGAACGGCTGAACTCATTTGGCTGAAAATTGGTGTGGAGGTAGCTTAGAACCAGGAGAAGGACATATGATACTTTTATCCCGAAATTCCTACGGGAACGGGAACTACGTGAGTGAAACCGCGGCCCGCTAGTAGGGGTATATAGGTAAATACTTGCTAAGAATTTCAACATATTCTTACAAGGAAAAAAATAAGTTAAACAAATTAAATTAATACATTAATTAAGTAAGAAATCTATGTACATTTTATTAGTACATAATTGTTTTATTGCACACACATTACAAGGATATTAAAAGCTTTGATTATTTTTGTTACCCGCGTAGTTCCCGCTCGCGTGAGCATGCGGGGATAAAATTATGCTAAAAACCTTCCTCTTGAATCACTTTATCTACTAAAGAAAACCGCATCAAAATCCGTTGTGTAGTTTTTATGAGTTTTAGTTTTTTTTTATACTATGTAATCTATTGTTAACGAAGCATATTATAAAAGCCCGGGTCGTAAACACACACTGTATATAAAAATGAAACCCGTTTCCCGTTGTCACATCATAACTTGAGAACGGCTAGACCGATTTGGCTAATTCTTTTTTTGCTGAGTTTGTTATTGTCAGGAGAAGGTTCTTATGTAAAAAAATTTGGAACAGCAAACGGGAAATTTGGACCCGTGCGAAGCCGGGGCGGGCGACTAGTGATTGAGGAAAAATTTAATAAACAGCCATGTTTTGAAAATAAAAGATTATGAAAATGACATTGATGTGTGACGTCAATGTCAAAGAAAAAAGGTTCTAATCTAAGTTCAATTAAGTGTAGAGGAACTGGCAGCATAGAGTTAAACCAGCAGAAGTGGTTATACATGGTGGAATAATACATTGAAATAAAACACTTAAACGGATTTTGTCATGGTTGTATTTTGATTTACATTTACAGTCTTCTGTGATCACGGGTTCTGTAAAGAATCCGAAACGTCAGAAAATGTAAAACAAAATACAACCACGACAAAAATCCGTTTAAGTGTTTCATTTCAATGTGTAGTGTTCGTGTAAATTAAAGACATCAGTAAAAATATTTTTGTGCGTAATTTAAAGATGGTAGATTCATTGACGTTAATAAGTGCCTCATTGAGGCCTTAATTGAATAAATGATTTTTGTCATTGACTTGTGTGCAGGTTTCCTCACGATGTTTTCCTTCACCGTTTCTAACTTAGGTTTGTAATACTTAGTAGAATTTCAAAATCAATACAATGTTCACACTTCTGCGACTTGTTCACCGTTGGAAGTAAATACTCTATAGTTAAAGTACTTCTACAAAAAAAAACAAAAGCGATGACAGATGACGTTATTTTCAAAATGGTGGTCATCAGTTCCTTTTTGTTAGATTATTAACTTTTTGTTCAATTTTGTATGAACATAATATTTGCTATGATATCACTAATTCAACAATAAACATCGTTTCGAATACTGTTTTTTTGTAATACTAATATTATAAAGAGGAAAGATTTGTTTGTTTGTTTGTTTGTAATGAATAGGCTCCGTAACTACTGAACCGATTTCAAAAACTCTTTCACTAATAGAAAGCTAATTTGTCAGTGCGTGACATAGGCTATATTTTATCCCCGTATTCCTACGGGAACGGGAACTACGCGGGTGAAACCGCGGGGCGCTACTAGTGTAATATAAGAAAAAAACAATAAGTTTTTGTTACAAAGTTAAAAAGTTGGTTTGTTTAGAACGCGCAAACCTTTAAATTACGTAATAAAAATTCATTATGAGAGCGACTCGCGATTGACATACAGACGGCTTTTAGACTTTTGTGAGCAAATTGATGCCTCACTTTCAATAATTTTAATGTTACTACTCATAAAATTTTCATACCCCGACCAAAATATGAGAACAAAGAACCTAAGTACAACCGTTTTTTAAAAAGTAAACTCGAAAATATTATTAATAGTTATTTATGGTACAAGCGAGGTAAGTTGGTGATTACCGAGGCGCTATTGGGGCCCGAGCCGTGAGGCGAGGGTCAGAAGATAGCCGAGGATAGTAATCATCAATACACGCGAGTATAATAATATATAATTTTTCGCTTATAAATACGCGGGGCGCTGCTAGTATTAGTATAGATTTCAAAAATAATTACTTATCTTTATTCTATAGGTATTTATTGTTATTCACACGTTTCTACCCGGATATGGTATAAAAAGCTAAAATATAGGTACATAAATATATAAATTATTCACAGTATAGATAATTGTAGTCATGATTCAGTCTATGTAAAGTTACCTATAATTATATGAAATTAGCTTTTATTATACCTTTGTTAAGCCTAGCTCTGCTCCTCGATTTGACCCGCTTAAGGGAAGGTTCATATCTGACGGAACATACGTCGTATATTATCGGTCGCGTAACGCCAGAACAGACAAATGTATAGAAGAACACTTGACCGTTCACACTCAACCGATTAGTGCGTTGAGTGTGAACGGTCTGGACTTATCCTAATCCCGTGAGAGTGCGGGGATATAAATATACTAAAAACCTTCCCCTCGAAACCCTCTATCTATTTAAAGAAATCGCATCAAAATCCGTTGCGTAGTTCTAAAGAGAACGCGGATGAAACCGCGGGGCGCTGCTAGTACGAGTATTAATCTATGTATCTGACGGACTAATATTTTTTTAACCCCCGACGCAAAAAGAGGGGTGTTATAAGTTTGACGTGTCTGTGTATGTGTGTATCTGTCTATCTGTGGCATCATAGCTCCCGAACGGATGAACCGATTTCAATTTAGTTTTTTTTGTATTAAAGGGGACTTACGAGCGAGTGTTCTTAAACATGTTTGATGAAAATCGGTTGACCCGTTTAAAAGTTATGGGGTTTGAAAGTAATTGTGTTGGGGGTTTTTACATTTTAAAAATATACCACGTAATAAATTTTATGACATTTGGTCATGCTCGCGAAATCGATATTATTTCGTGGTGTCTATATATTTTATCACGCACAATCATGCTAGGGGGGCTGACCCTAGAATGAAAGTTTATCAAGTTATGATAACATATTTTTAAGTACTTATTATCTATATTACATCCTGCGGTTTTACACGCGTAGTTCCCGTTCCCGTGGGAATACGGGAATAAAGTATAGCCTATGTTGCCCGCTGATAATATAGCTTTCAATTAGTGAAAGAATTTTTGAAATCGGTTCAGTAGTTTTTGAGTTAAATGTCATAAATAAACAGTCAAATCTATCCTCTTTATAATATTAGTAGGGGCCTATAGACAGTTTATTATATAAGTATGTAGTCCTAGGTACATAAGACATACTTATATATTTAAAACAAATAATACTTATATTTATATTTGTTTTTGGAATAACCCAATTTGATAAGGATTGAATAAGCTATAAATTGTCAAATCTTTCCTTTTTATAATATTAGTAAGGACGTATGGATAATAGTTATTTATGGTACAAGCGAGGTAAGTTGGTGATTACTTCCGAGGCGCTGTTGAATCCCGAGCCGCCAGGCGAGGGTCTGAAGATAGCCGAGGATAGTAATCATCAATACTCGCGTGTACCATACAACGTTTTTCAACACATTTGCGAAGAAATTATCATTTTTCGCTAATAAATAAACAGTTTTTCTATTCGCGCGCATCCAACACAACAATGGTGATCGGCCAAAGACTAAAAGAATATACTTACTTATTAAAAAAAATCGAATGAATGAATGAATGGAATCGACCATAGACCTACCAAAAGTAAGGCAACATAGTTGAAGTTTGTTTTTAAAATGTATGGACACGATTTTTTTTGGTATCGAAACTTTTTTAAAACTAAACAATTAAAAAAAACAGCCTATAACTCACTAGTGAATAAAACGTGTCATTATTTAACTGTTTTTGCACAAATAAGAGCCCCTTTATGAGCAAGTGTGTTGAAAACAATATTTATTACCTATTGGTATATTGGAATAACCCAGTTTGATAAGGATTTAATAAATTATTGTTTTTTCCCAAAAATACGGGTTTTCTTATGACCTAACTTAGCTATCGAAACCTGATAATACAAATAGGTTTTTGAAAACCAACATTTTTGCGGGCAATTTTGTGAGTATGATTGTTACTCTTTCACGTAAAAACTACTAAATCGATGTACTTATATGAAACTAGCTGTGCCCCGCGGTTTCACCCGCGTAGTTTCTGTTCCCGTAGGAATATGGGGATAAAATTTCCATAACCTTCCCACTGAATCACTCTATCTATTAAAACAAACCGCATCAAAATCCGTTGCGTAGTTTTAAAGATCTAAGCATACTTAGGGACTGAGAAAGCGGCTTTGTTTTATACTACATACGAGGGGGGGTCAAAAAGTTCGCGGAATGGAGGGGATAGCGGGGGGTGGGGGACCTGCCGCAGGTAGTAACTAATGAGCAACTCTTTGTGAGTATATATGCCAAGTTTGAACCTGATTGTGTCAATAACCTTTGACCTGTCGTCGATCAAACAAGTGAATCCGGAAGAAAAACTTGAACATGGAAAAAATCGAGTTTCGTGCCGTCATAAAGTTCCTCACTAAGCAAGGAAAACCACCTCAGAAAATTTTGGAAGAAATGTTATCAGTATACGGGGACTCTTGCCCTGGGAAAACCATGGTGTACAAGTGGAATAGCCTTTTCAAGCAAGGCAGAGAGTCTCTTGAAGACGACCCTCGCTCAGGACGGCCGATTGAGGCCACCACCTCAAACATCGTTGAAAAAGTGGAGAATCTTATACTGGAGGATACTCGTTTGAAGAAGAAACAACTTGCAGAAATGGTTGGAGTATCACCTACAACCATTTTAAATATTCTACACGACAATCTTGGGATGTCAAAAGTCAGCGCAAGATGGGTGCCAAGAATGCTCACACCACCACAGAAACAGCTGCGCGTCGAGTATTCAAAGGAGTTTTTAGACCTCTGTAGCGCCGACAAGGAAGGAATTTTTGCAAGACTTGTTACTGCAGATGAAACTTGGGTTCATCATTATGAGCCTGAGTCGAAGCAAGAGTCTATGCAGTGGCATAAAAAGGGTCAGCCCCCCCCTAAGAAATACAGGGTGTCACAATCGGCTGGAAAAATCATGGCAACTGTTTTTTGGGATACAGAGGGTATTTTATTAATAGATTATAAAGATAAGGGTGTTTCTATAACGGGAGAATACTACGCTAATCTACTAAGACAATTAAAAGAAGCAATCAAGGAGAAAAGGCGGGGAAAGTTGACAAAGGGTGTGCTGCTTTTGCATGACAACGCACCGGTACACAAGAGCCGCGTTGCGATGGCTGCCCTTCATCACTGTGGCTTCGAAATGTTAAACCATCCTCCCTATAGTCCAGACTTAGCCCCCTGTGATTATTTTTTATTTCCCAAATTAAAAAAAGAGCTTCGGGGGAAGAAATTTTCCGATGATGAAGAAGTCAAGTCGGCGATTTCGGCCTATTTTGAGGACAAAGACAAATCATTTTTTTTCGACGGTATTAATAAGTTAATAGAGAGATCTGAAAAATGTATTCGACTTAAGGGGGAATATATTGAAAAAGAAAAATAGTACAGTATTTTATTTCACCCCCCTTCCCCTCCGTTCCGCGAACTTTTTGACCCCCCCTCGTATGTAGTGATTTGGTTCAGATGTTCCTTATAATCGGGAATAGCACATAGGATACTTTTTATCCCAAAATTGTCATACGGTTGAGATTTACACGACTAAACAGGATACAATTAGTCTCGGTCTGGGTGTGTGTGAATGAGTGTGCGCGTAGTTTCTGATACCCTAGAAACAAGTTACGAACTTAGGGGTCAGTTACTGTAATGAGATGATGGAGTCAATGATTATGTTATAAGTAATTGTAATACTTACATATATTTCCATTAATATTAAATGATAATTGCTTCCAAGCGAAGACTTCTCTGAATTTTCCGACACGCCTGTTATTTTGTGCGAGACTTTGCAAGATACAGAGTTGTATCAAAAATAGTATAGTCCACTTCATTTTCTTATTTTGAGAGATTTACCTGTAAAACAAACACGGTTTACTATGCCACATAATCTTCAATGATGCTTAACTATAAGTACATATACATACATACATTCTACTAATATTATAAATGCGAAAGTTTGCATGTTTAGATGTTTGTGAGTTTGGATGTTTGTTCCACTTTCACGCAAAAACTACTCTATCGACTTTTATTATTTTTTGTACAGATGTTCCTATAACTAGGAATAACACATAGGATACTTTTTATCCCGAAATTCCCATGGGATTATGTATAAGTAACCGTATGTTTTATTGTAACTTTTTGTAGTCACAAATCCTACCAATAGATGGCGCTGTTACTTAATTTTTAACACACGATGGTGAATTGTGCCGAGATTGTATGATACTACGAGCTACGCATTCTCACGGGAGCGGGTACTACGCGGGTAAAACCGCGGGGTGCTGCTAGTGTTTACATATTTCCTCTAAGTAAGTATATATTTATAGGAATTATTGATAAAGTATACTTTGTATATAATGACGTCATAACGTTTATAGTGACTATCCGGATACATATCACACATCGCCATCTAGTCACAAACTAAACAAAGCTTGTACTGTAGATATTAGACAACATACTTTTTTGTAAATATAAACATCCTAATCCTTCCTAACTAATATTATAAATGCGAAAGTAACTCTGTCTGTTACCTTTTCACGGCTAAACTACTGAACCGATTGACTTGAATTTTGGTACAGAGGTAGCTTATGGTCCGGGAAAGAACATAGGCTTTTTTATCCCCATATTCCTACGGGAACGGGAACTGCGCGGGTGAAACCGCGGGGCGCCGCTAGTTAAATAGTTAAGCTATAGCTGAGACAGAACCATTTCAGCACACCTTTTGTTTCCTTTTTATTTGGTGTTTATTTATTGTTTGTTTCCTTTTTATTTGGTGTCTGAATAAATGTTTTCTTTCTTTCTTTCTTTCTTTAAATATATTAGGAGACAGGGCCAGATAAGAGAAACTTTGTAAAATCATAATAAAAATGAAAATAAAGAGGCTTTCGCTCGACGGTTGGATCAAGGAGCAGATACAGAAGGCAGTGATTTTGGACACGGCACGTATCGTGAGGAGGGTCGGCCGCGGCCTTCTATTTTTTAAGTTTTAATGTATACTAACAGTGCCCAGCGTTTCACCTGCGTGGTTCCCGTTCCCGTAGGAATTTCGGGATAAAAAGTATCCTATGTGTTATTCTGATGTATAAGCTAAATTATTGTTTTCATTATAATCCATTCAGTAGCTTTTGCGTGAAAGAGGAACAAACATCCACACTCACAAACATTGGGCTTTATAATATTAGTAGCTTATTGTTCTTTATTTTATATATATATATATATATATATATTGTAAAAACTTAAAAAATAAGAAAAGATAATAAATTAAATAATAATAAAAATATGTATAAGTACTCACCAATTCAAACTTCGAACTCAAAAGATTCCAACTTTATATTTAAGATATAAAACTATATTTATTTTCAATAATTATTTAATTAATTTGTTAAAATAACCAGTTAATTCCTTTAATTTTATTAAATTAAAGGAATTAATTTAATAAAATTATTTTAATCAAAATTTTTATTAAAAAAAATATTAGAAAATGAAAATAAAATAAATTTATATAAGAATATCGCGTAATTAAATAAGTTAATTAATTCCGTAATTTAAATAATCAAAAAAATTAATTGAAATTATCGAAATACATCATCAAAGATATCTTTCGAATTATTTATTTATATTTTAATTAATAAATATTTGTGAACTGTATTAACACAACGAATTGGAAACTTGAACTGAACTTAATATGTTTTAACCTCTGACGCTAAACGCTATCTGTGTCGGTAACGTGTTAAAGGTCAAAACACAAAACAGAGAACAGAGTTCGATGCATATAATGTTACGCCAAAATGTAAATGCAAGTATCTTTATTTATTTATTTATTTATTTATTTAAATAGGAACACCAACAGTATAATATATTAAAAATTACAAAGTGTTATAATAAAAAAGCCTTAATCTAATATATATACCAATTACTGGTGTACACAGCACTCTTAATGTAACACAGTAATTAATTAAAGAAAGAATTAAGTAAGTATATTGTGAATATTAATAAAATTATATAAAAAAAAAAGAGAAAAAAGAGAGAGTACAAAGTAACATAATAAAACAAAATGAATAACATAATTATAACGAAACATTAATTTAAAATAATCAGATTAATAAAATTATTATTAATAATCAGATTAATAAAATTCTTATAACAATAATAAAATTAAAATTACTCAAGTGTTATTAGTTTGGTAGTAATCTAATAATTTGTTCTTATAGCTATTAACATTATCATTAAATATATCTAACAAGGTAGCTTTAGTGTGTGTATGGTTATATTGATTACAAATTCTAACAATGGGTGAGTGCAGGCCGGTGTTGGTTTTGCAAAAAGGGACATGAAATGTTCTGGTAATGGGATGTCTCGGATATTTTAGTGGGACAGTTAGACCTATATTATGTAGGATGTAGTCGCAGTCAATTGAACCATTAAAAACTTTATATAAAAATAATAACTCTGTTATCTTACGCCTATTGTATAATGATTGTATGTTGAAAAACTGGAGTCTTTGTGAGTACGGGCATCTATGAGATATGCCAGAAGAGATATAAGCAAGATTTTTGGTAAAAATACGTTGAATTTTTTCAATACGCTGGGAGTGGACGGTATAGGAAGGATTCCAGACCACGCATGCATACTCAAGAACACTTCTTATGATGGCATTGAATAAAATTATTTTGGTGTGTGGTTTAAAACCCTTCGAATTTCGTTTGAGAAAACCTAGTAGTTGTCCGGACCTTTTAACTAATGAACTGTAGTGCGATGTAAATTTAAGTTGGCTGTCAAGGGTAACTCCAAGATCCTTTATCTCGGATACCTCAGATATTTGTGAACCGTTAAGATAGTAACGCGAGTTAATAATTCTTTTCTTTTTTGTAAATTTTATATAAAAACATTTGGTAGGATTTAAAACCATACTATTATTGTTACACCAATCTACTATTGCATTGAGGTCATGTTGTACCAGTACTGTATCTGAGATAGATTTGATATTAAGAAATATTTTAAGATCATCGGCATAAAGTGAATAATTACAGTACTTTATTTGCGTTGTGATATCGTTAATAAATATTTGAAACAATATTGGGCCAAGATGGGAACCCTGAGGTACGCCGGAAGTCGCATAATACATCTTAGAGTCATATCCCTTTATAGATGTAGTTTGGGGTCTATGGCTCAGATACGATTTTAACCATTCAAGTAATGAACCAAAAATGCCAAGGTTTTTAAGCTTTTGTAACAATATGTAATGATTAACTTTGTCAAATGCGCTACTAAAATCTGTGTAGATTGAGTCGACTTGTAGTCCATTGTCAATATTTTTGGAGATTTCTGAGACATATGAAACTAAGTTTGTGTCAACTGAACGACCGCGTCTGAATCCATGTTGGAAATTTGATATGGCAAACTTAGTGTGATCTACAATGATGGGAGTTACTAATGATTCAAATATTTTTGGAAAACAAGATAATATTGAAATTGGACGATAGTTTGATACAATATCTTTATCTCCTTTTTTAAAGACTGGTACAACTCGCGCTTTCTTCCAATCATCAGGGAAAGTCCCTGTTGCAAGAGAATGGTTTATTATCAACATCAATGGAAATGAGAGTGCGGATGCACAGCGTTTGACAAATAACGGAGGTATACCATCTGGACCTGCCCCTTTTGATATATTTATTTTTCTAAGCTTTTCATGTATCATATTCTCGGTGAAATTTAATTTAGATAGACTTTGTGATAAATTCGAATTAAAAACATCTTGACAATAATTTTTTTGAGAACTTGAGGAGTACACAGATGAAAAGTGATCGGCAAATAAGTTAGCAATTGAAGGACCGTCGTTTGCTGTAACAGAGGACGATGATGAACGCATTACAGAAGGAATAGAAGTGTGTTCATTACGTTTACTATTTACGAAAGACCAGAACTGTTTAGGGTCTTTTGATATATTATCTTCGGTTTTATGTTTATAAAATTTATAACATTGTTCATAAAATGTATCGCAACGTTGTCTTAGAGTTTGATATTCTAACTTGTCTCTTGGGTTATTGAATTTTTTGTACTTAATTCTGTATTTTTCTTTTTCGGCCAGGAGTTTAGAAAGTTTTTTGTTAAACCAAGGAGGGTGTTGAGGTTTTTTGGGAGTGCGTTTAGGAACATGCATGTTAATTATAGTCATTATTATTAAGTAAAAAGATTTCACGATATTATTAATATCACCTGTATTCTGTATATTAAGTTTATTAGCCCAGTCGACTGTCTTTAATTTGCTAATAATAGATTTATAGTCTGCTTTGTAATAGTTGTAGTCATCTCTTTCTTTAGTTATTAGATTAGTTTTAGATATAAAACTAACTGTAATTGTGATTGCAGGATGTTTTTGGTCTAGTTTGCTAAGAGGATACAAAACTGAATTAGTTGTGATGTGGTCTATATTTGATAATACAAGATCTAAAGTTTTGTTGTCTGAGTTCTTACAAAGATTAAATTGTTTTAAGTTATTTAAATGTGTGAAGTCAATTAATGCGTAACCTAAATTGTAATTATAATTACTAGCATTACAATAGGTATAACCTGGGACAGAGGACCAATTTATAGTACTGAGGTTAAAGTCACCTACCATCATTATATCATCAACAGTATCCAAAATTTCACAAGTCTTATTTAATAATTTATTTAAATTGTTCAGACCGACTGGTGGTGGAAGATAGACAGCACATAAGCCAAATTTGACCGAAATATTATTTCGTTTTACTTCTAGAGTAAAGTATCAAAGTAATATCTGATTTTTTATATATTATCATAACATAATCATTTACTCCATCATCTCATTACAGTAACTGACCCCTAACTAAGTTCGTAACCTGTATCTAGGGTATCAGAAACTACGCACACACTTATTCACATACAACCCCATAAATAAAAGTAATATCTATTGATATCTTTGATTTACACGAACACTACACATTGAAATAAAATAGTTTATGTATTTTGTCGTGGTTTTAATTTGTTTTACATTTTCTGACGTTTCGGATTCTTTACAGAACCCGTGATCACAGAAGACTAAGATGGAAGACGTCTGTACTGTAATTCCGATGAGCGTCAGTTATTATACTGGCTTGATGTAGTGAATGATTATTATTTGGTACATTTTGGATTTGTTGGAGACAGGAGTTCAACATGGGTAAACCCGATGCAATGGGGGTCTCATTTTGTTGTGTTAATAAAACAAGCATAAAAACTTACAAATATTCGGAAATGTTGAGACTCAAAAGTAGTTATATGGTTTAAGTCTGTAGCTATGAACTACTTATGCGTGTGTGAAATCAATTCACTATTTTCTGTAAAACTTAATAAAATAAAAAATATGTTTATTGTTCTTTTACTAATAATACTTTATTTATATTTTATTTTATTTAGGAAACAAACAGTACTATATTTAATAATGTACTTAAGCTAACACTTTAACCAGTCAAGTTTCCACTGTTACTTCTCGAGTAATCGTCGTTACAGCTTCCAATTGATGTTTTATAATTTGACCCTTACTTATATACTATATCTACTAGTGGCCCGCCCCGGCTTCGCACGGATCCAAGTTTCCCGTTTGCTTTTCCAGATTTTTTACATAAGAACCTTTTCCTGACAATAACAAACACAGAAAAAAAAATTAGAAAAATCGGTCTAGCCGTTCGCAAGTTATGGCGTGACAACGGGAAACGGGTTTACGGTTAACTTATCACGCAGGAATTTTGGGATAAAAAGTATCCTATGAGTTATTCGTAGGTATGAGGAACATCTGTACCAAATTTCATTAAAATCCATTTGCGTGAAAGAGGAACAAACATCCACACACACAAACATTCGGCTTTATAATATTAGTAGGATACATAAAAACAAATCTTGTAAACAAATCTATTAGACGTCTGATCTTATCATATTTTGTTAATAAGTATTCGATGATTTATCAAGGTCTGAGTACTGTTTGATAGTAGTTTGTGATACCCTAGATACAAGTTACGAACTTAGAGGTCAGTTACTGTAATGAGATGATGGAGGGAATAATTATGTTATGTTATGGACTTATGTTATTCCCGGATTTATTATTTGTGCCGATATAATCGGCCACGTAAACCAGAAATCGGTGTTTAGGGGAAATAGTAATAAACATTACTTTTTATCTACACTAATATTATAAAGAGGAAAGATTTGTTTGTTTGTAATGAATAGGCTCCGAAACTACTGAACCAATTTCAGAAATTCTTTCACCATTAGAAAGCTACATTCAACCTGAGTAATAGGCTATATTTTATCCCCATATTCCCACAGGAATGGGAACCACGCGAGTGTAACCGCGAGAGGTCGCTGGTAAAAAATAAAAAGACATATCAAAAACAAGAGAAAAAAAAAATTAAGTAAAACATATGTTTTATCCTCATAAACTTTCACATTTATTTATTTATACTTAGTATTAGTAGACTCCCACGGTTTTACCCGTGTAAATCCCATGGGAATTTTGGGATAAAAACTATCCTACGTGTTATTCCTAGTTATAAGGAACATCTGTACCAAATTTAATCTAAATCGATACAGTAGTTTTTACGTGAAAGGGCCTATTTCACCATCAAGTAACGTTCCGAGTAATTACTCACATGTTGTCTTTGTCAGTTAAAATATTTAATTAAACATTTATTTTTAAAATAATTCATCTTAAGGGCCTATTTCACCATCTCCAAGTAACGTTCCGAGTAATTACTCACATATTTCGTCTTTGTCAATTGTTATAAAGTAAAAAAGAGACAAAACTAACTTTACTTGGTGAGTACCATTACTTGAAGGTGGTGCACTAGGTCAAAATTAAATTTACTTGGTGAGTAACTTTACTTGAAGGTCGTGAAATAGGCCATAATAGTAACAAACATCCTTAACACTTTCACTTTTAAAATACCTATTTTTAGACAGATTTACCTTGTTTTTGAGATATTTGGTTTCTACCGAATTTAAATTAACATATTAATTAATTTTAATAAATAAATATTTATAATCATAAAAATCTGTATAGGCCCACTTTCTTTAAATATTTAAAACTAGCATCACTCCGTGGTTTCACTCGTGTACTTCTCTATCCCGTGGGCATACCGGGATAAAATATATCCTATGTTACTCTCTGACAAGTAAACTATCTAATAGTGAAAGAATTTTTCAAATCAGTCTAGTAGTTTCGTATTATTCAAACAAACAAATAAATCTTTCTTCTTTATAACATTAGTATAGATAAAATATATCGCATTGCGGTTTCACCTGCGTAGTTCCCATTCCCGTAGGAATATGGGGATAAAGTTATGCTAAAAACCTTCCCACTGAATCACTGTATCTATTAAAACAAACAGCATCAAAATCTTTAATTTTTTTTTTATTATTATTATATTATGACGGACCAAAAACATTTTAAAAATGAAAATAGTAAAAAAACAATAAAAAAAAACTATGCACAGATAATTAAATTTTATGATAATCAATCTCAATTATGTAAACTATTCATGGTGTATGTTTTTTATTGAAAACAAGCAATTATGTATCTTTTGAAGCATTTAGTGACGCAGTTTTAAAGGTTTTTGTTAATAAACTATTAATTTGATAAATAAATAGTTTTTCTGTGGTTTTGTTTATAAAAATATTATGTACTAGCTTTTGCCCGCGACTTCGTCCGCGTGGAATAATTACTTCCGGCAGAATTTGAATTATAATGAATATATTTTTACGGGATATTTACACGTACCTATAAGTCGGTACCCTCGACTAGTTTCAGCCACATTCGGTGGCCATCATCAGGAGGATGAGTGCGATACGCCCTCGACAGCGTCTCGCTCTGCACTCTGACTTATAGGTACGTGTAAATGTCCCGTAAAAAGATATTAATTATAAACAATGACGTACGTTTCGTTTATTAATAAAAAATAATTTGGGTTAGCCCATTTACCTATATTTATTTTAGCAGTAGTCACTAATGTGTGTGAAACCGCGGGGCACGCATGTTAATAAATAAATACAAGTTTAACTTAAATTTATTCATGACTTATAATTGCATTATTAATTTACTACATAAGTAAATTAATCTAGATTTTTTTTAATAATAAATAGAAGCTTTTTATGCCAGAAGCGTTCTTTTTCATTTCTTCACGCAGATTCGCACACGGTCCCTTTTATTAAAGATTTAATTGATCCTCTGAAACAAATAAATAAATATGCATTAGTTTGATGATTATATTCCCCTAAGTTCGTAACTTGTATCTAGGGTATCAGAAACTACGCACACACTCATTCACACACACACCGAAACAAACATTTGTGGTTCACACATTCACCTCGCACGAGAATCAAACCCGCAATCTTACCTTTTAATAAAAAACAAAAATAATTTATTCAGGCCTCAATGAGGCACTTATGAAACTCGAATGTGGTTCTACTACCCATTCGGAATTACATCAGCCGAGAAGAATCGGCAAGAAACTTGGTCTTAATAGAATCTAGCGGCTCCCCGCAATTTCATTCGCGTAGTTCTCGTTCCCGTAGAAATATGGGGATAAAATTATGCTAAAACCTTCCCACTGAATCACTCTATCTATTAAAACAAACCGCATCAAAATCCGTTGCGTAGTTTTAAAGATCTAAGCATACATAGGGACAGAGAAAGCGACTTTGTTTTATACTACTTACCTCAAAAGTTGTAACAACATAACATAATCATTCACTCCATCATCTCATTACAGTAACTGACCCCTAACTAAGTTCGTAATTTGTATTTAGGGTATCAGAAATATATCTTAATACTTACTTATGAACATAGAAATTGTATTCGTTCGGATTCAAATTAGAGAATACAAAATTAGGTATCTGATTGGCTAGCACCCACACTTCATCTTTGTATATCTTTAAATCTGTAATGAAATGAAACATATATCTTTATACAGGGTGGCCATGTCATCATTGAGTCAGCGGTGTAGTTATCACTAAGAGAATAACACCAAAATTGCAACAAATGTCAAAAAACGGCCATAATGTTGATATTAAAATACATTTGAGTAGCATTATCACAGCTTAATAGTCAAGAGAATCGAGCCCCTGGCCCTGCTAGGCTAGCATGACTTCGAAAACGCGATAGATACAGCGATTTATTGACATCCAACTGTCGAAATTTGATAAAAATGCCCGCCATATCGAATTTTACCACATGATTAATTTTATGACATTTGGTCATGCTCGCAAAATCGATATAGCTATTTGTTGAAATCCAACTGTCAAAATATAATAAATATAACCGCTATATTTAATTTTATCAAATCGTACTACGCCATATTCATTTGGTCATGCTCGCGAAATCGATATTATTTCGTGGTGTCTATATCATTTATCATGCACAGTCATGCTATTCATTTGGCCGTGAGACAAAATGTAAACAAACCATGAAAAAGGTTATTTTGTATGTCATGTTTTATCAATAATACATAGAGTACTCCCTACTGACTACTTGATATTTAATTAATCTTTGAAATATAGAATATATAACATACTAGCTTTAGCCCTCAACTTCGTTCGCGTGTAATAATTATTTTAACACGCGACTTCATTTATGTAGAAGGTGAAAAAATAGTTATTCTGTGCCGCCGTGCACTAGCCGGGTCGCCTTGTCGTAGTAACTATTTAGTAATCTGTGGCCTTGATCATCATTTTGCTGTAATGTTATTTTAAAACTAAGATATCTTCTAAGATACTTATTGAAATCAAATCATGTAAAAGGCAAATGTCTTTTAGATTAAATACTTTTGCAATGTAAGCGCAAAAAATGTGTTTTTTACGACATCACATTAGAAACTCCTAGATTTATCGGTGTTTCTTTACAATATCATGCATTTATTATACATATAAACTTTCCTCTGGTATCACTCTATTAAAAAAACCGCTACAAAATCCGTTGCGTAGTTTTAAAGATTTAAGCATACATAGGGACGGACAGACAGCGACAGCGACTTTGTTTTATAAGTACTATTTAGTAACCATAGATGAAAGATTGGTTACCGCGATACCTGATGAGATACATATATTATTAATAGTTACTCGCATGTTCACACTGCCAGCGAGTAACTATTATGATCACGGATGAACAGTTCAGTTCATCCGTGATCATGGCGCTTGCAACAGCGTAGAAATATTGGAAACTCGAAATCACTACCTTTGAGCAATTGGTAGGGAATAAGACACTTTGGCCATAAAATACCTGGAAATTTAATGAAATACCGATAATGCGTCTCGGAGATTTTTTGTCGAAGCATATACAACAGCCCGAATCAAATGATTGACATACGTTACGCGCGTTTTTTAAAATATGCACAATTAAATGTATTTTTTTATAATCTAACTGAGATATTTTCTTAATTTTTTTGCGGAAGAACATTCTACAGAGTCTTAGAAAACTACAAAAGAAAAAGCCAAATCGGTCTAGCCGTTCGCAAGTTATGACGTGATAACGGCAAACGGGTTTCATTTTTATATATATAGACTAGCGGCGCCCTACGGTTTCACCCGCGTAGTTCTCGTTCCCGTAAGAATATGGGGATAAAATATGCTAAAAACCTACCCGCTGAATCTATTAAAATAAACCGCATCAAAATCCGTTGCGTAGTTATAAAGATCTAAGCATACATAGGGACATCAGGACATAGGGACATAGAAAACTACTTTGTTGTATACTGTTTTTGATGATTACACGAAATTTGTTTCTTGAATTATTTTTACACAGTTTCACCACGCAAACTGACATTTTACTACGTATTATGTTCAAAATTTAATAAAACATTAGGAACATACGCCTCACAGACAGCTTGCAGTGTGACTGGCTTGGATACGCCGGGTATGTACGTGTAGTATTTGTTGCCGCATTTGACTACGTCGGCGATACCTACCAAACACAGCGAAACCAATTCATCATCTAAGGTAGTAATAGTAATGACGATGATAATTGACATTACTAAAACCTAAAAATGCTGTGAATCTCAAACTATGGATACATTTTAATACTACTAAATGAAGGTGAACAGTCATTTTAAGTAATGAAAGTAAAATTAATAGTTTTCGTATTTAGCCGGATTGTACCCGTCATTTTTACTCTTGATCAACTTGTTGACGTGAGTGTTTTCTTCCCGATTATATAGTAAAGTATATTGTAAATTTTTGATAATTCTTTGTTTAAAGTAATTATTGTATTATGTTTTATATTCAGTTATCGTTAAATTTCTGTTATCTGAACGTTGATTTTGATGAAAATAAGTGAACCTGGTTCAAACAGCGCTTGCACTTTTACTTCGCCGAAGATCCAAACATACACCAAGGTGTTATTAATATACTTATTTAAATATGTAGAAGAGACTTGGCCAAAGATTCGTATCCCTACAAAAATTCTATTGTATATAACGACTTCACGAGCCTCCGTTTACCGATTTCTAAAAGAAAAAAAGGAAAATCCATGTTGGAGCTCTTCTTCTGAGGATCACCAATAAATTTTATTTATTTTGTAGTAAAACAATTCAGGTGCTAACATGAATTGTTTTTACTTGTACTCAACTCATCCTGTTTATTACCTTTTTAATGATTTTTACACTAAACTAAATTAATAGACGACTTATCAAAGATGCCTACTTAGTCTTATTTTACTTTCATATTTATAACTCTAAAAAAACTATATATTTTTCGCCTAAATGAGCTAAAAGTTTGACAACCAGTATTTCTTTGTTTACATTTTGTCTCACGGCCAAATGAATAGACTATAGGCAGGCTGTACCGGTGCCAGCGTCGCTGTAATCGCATCTTTTGGTTGTCAGATGATTGTCAGTATATTGAAAATGTATACAAATGACATTTAGGGTGAGGCCAAACGGGCGTAATTTTGTGAGTCGCGAAATTTACGTTCAACTGAAATTCGGTTAGACTGCCACACGGACGGATGTATTTTCAGTTGTAATCCGAAACATTTGTACGGATTCTTGTATCGTGCAAGCTCCTCACCTCACCCCGACCGAAATTCAGTTGATATTATGCGTGTGAGTCGGCATACAACTCATTTTGCGTCGCCGTGTGAATCAAATAAGACTTTTCTATGAAACTGAATGCAGCAGAATTTCTGCGAACGAAATTCTGCGACTCACGACTCACAAAATTACGCTCGTTTGGCCTCACCCTAGTCACAATGACAATAGGAGCTTCCAATTTAGGCCGCCGGCACAGGAAAGATTGTGGCTATATACTAGATGGAATAACTATACAAATATTTTCATTTTAAAATCCTTACCAGATATATAAACCAATTTCTCGCTATCTTGCGCTATAATGGCGACATTGTCTCGTATCAATGGCTTGTCAACGTTCCAACAAAGTATGGCGTCTTGTGCGACGTTAGCAAATATTAGCGTTTTAGTCCCTCCGTGGTACGCGTGTGAGCCACTCTGTGTGTCCATGCCTCTCTTTCCTTCTCGCTGAAATAAAAATGTCAGATTAAAACATAAAATATCATAGAATAAGGATCACGACCAGGATTCTCCATAGATTATCTAAGTAATATAACAGAGAGAATCCTGGTCGTGATCCTTATTCTATGTAAAATAAACAAAACATAAAATATCATTGAATAAGGATCACGACCAGGATTATCTCTGGTCTTATCTAAGAAATAAAATATTGAGTAAAGTTGTACAGCACAGACGACCTAGACGGCAGAGTGGTCACCATGCCGGACTGCCATCTGTAAGGTTGTGGGTTCGTTCGTGCGGGATGAATAATTGTATGAACCACAAAATGTTTGTACTATTGCCTCTAAGTCTGAACACACACCGGATCGCCAACGAAGCGAATCGCATTTCAGTGTCACACGAATTTTAACTTTATTTTCATTACTATAATACTTAGAATCGCGCGGATGCCTTGGGGAATTCCGGCGAATTCCGTTCGTTCGAGTTTCTCATGCGATAATAATTATTATAGTAATGAAATTAAAGTTAAAATTCGTATGATATTTAAATGCGATTCGCTTTGTTGCCGATCCGGTGTGTGTTGAAGGCAATGATTGGATATTTTTGGTTAAACCAACAGTTAACTTTTGAGGCTTCATTACATAACATAATCATTCCCTCCATCATCTCATTACAGTAAGGGTGACAAATCTACATCGAGCTGTGCTGCGCTGTACTGGGTTTTGGTTAATTTTTACTCCAGACAGAGCGCAGCTTCACCCAGCGCAGCACAGCATGCTTTGATTGTATCCTCATTCAAATATATGGCGAGCGAGTTAACCAAACATAGCACAGCTCGACCCAGCGCAGCACAGCTCGATGTAGATTTGTCACCCTAACTGACCCCTAACTAAGCTCGAAGCTTATATCTAGGGTATCAGAAACTAGGCACACACACATTCACCCAGACCGAGACAAACATTTGTGGTTCACACAAATATTCACCCCGCACGGGAATCGAACCCGCAACCTTACGGATGGCAGCCCGGCATGGTGACCACTCTGCCATCGAGGTCGTCTTCAGTTATTTAAAATATCAATACACCATACCTTAAAATTTTTCTCGCCATCCTTATTTTTCAATTGGTCAGTATATATTGAGAACTCTTCAAGTGACACCAAAGGATGATAGAATGCCTTACGCCTGCCATTGGAGTCAGGATCGGTGATAGCGATACTGAACAGATTGTCCATCCAGCTTATCACGTTTCCTGTGGGATAAACAAGGGAAATTATTACCTGTAGTAAGAGCGTCGGTGGCGCAGGGATTAAAGCCGTTGACTTCCTAAGGTGCCTGGTTCGAACCCCACCAGTCCCGCCACGTACCAATGTGTTGTCAATTTTCGAATTCATAAGTACGTTAATTTCGACGCTCTTACGGTGAAGGAAAACATCGTGAGGAAACCTGCACACATACCCCTGTCAAAGAATCGAATGTAGTGTGGTGGGTACCGCACTCCACCTGTGGACTGAGGACTGTTCGCACTCACAGGGGAGGGAGAGACCAAGGGGGCGGATATGAGCTGATGATGATGAACGATATATTTCTACTGCACGTTTTGCAGAGAAAAGTAATAGGGAGAAGAGGAAGGGGTTGATTGTGAATAAGTTTTGGCAAATACGTTATAATCTACTATTTAAAAATAAGTCAGGTTTTCCTTCCTGACGCTATAACTCCAGAACGCACGAACCGATTTCCACGGTTTTGCATTCGTTGGAAAGGTCTCGGGCTCCGTGAGGTTTATAGCACTATAGTTTATCCCTGTATTCCCACGGGTATGGGAACTACGCGAGTGAAACCGCGGGGCACTGCTAGTAAGTTATATTAACTCTCAGAGTGAAAGAGGCTGTCTTTGACAGTAGAAATTGAAGTGAGTTTACACACTTAGGAGTACTTCTCAATATAGAGAGATAGGATATTCCAAACAAGGCCTCTCTGTCACTGGTGAAATGATTAAAGTATTCATCATCAACACGTATATTTAATTCACCGACCGCGGGGCTCGAGCTTGAATTAGGATGATCAGCCTGCCTAGCATGACTGTGCGTGATAAAATATATAGACACCACGAAATAATATCGATTTCGCGAGCATGACCAAATGAATTATGGCGAGGTTCGATTTGATAAAATTAAATATGGCGGATATTTTCATCATATTTTGACAGTTGGATGTTGATTAATTGCTATATCTATCACGTTTTCGAAGTCATGCTGGCCTGGCAGGCCTTAGTCGACCACAGGCCGAGTGCGGGATGGTCGACTTCGCACCTTAGAATTTCTTCCCAGGTGTGTGAAGGTTTCTGAACGATGTTTTCCTTCACCGTAAGAGGTAAGGTTAAAGTAATGTTGTTACTTAAGTAGTTTAATAATTAAACTAAGTATATTTCTTACCTGCAACACTAAAATTAAGCGCTGTTTCGTCATACTTAAAGCTGGAATGGTCATAAGTCCAGCTGTCCATTTGTTTTAACGAAAACACCACCATAGTCCCGGTCGCTAAATCGTTTATATAGGCATACGCATCGTCGCATGAAGCTGCGTCTACTTCAACCGCTATGGAAGTCAGCCCTGGAGAATTTAGAAGTTATACATATATTAAATGGTATCTCTATAATATAAAAAAGATATAAAAAACCCCCAACACAAATACTTTCAAACCCCCATAACTTTTAAACGGGTCAACCGATTTTCATCAAACATGTCTAAGAACATTCGCACGTAAGTCCCTTTAATAAAAAAGAACTAAATTGAAATCGGTTCATCCGTTCGGGAGCTAAGATGCCACAGACAGACAGATACACAGACACGTCAAACTTATAACACCCCTCTTTTTGCGTCGGGGGTTAAAAATGAATCGCAAAATGTGTTGTTAAGCGCATAACTCAACAACGCCTGGACCAATTCGGCTAATTATTTTTTGCTGTGTTTGTTATTGTCAGAAGAAGGTTCTTATGTAAACAAATCTGGAAAATCAACGGGAAAATTGGACCCGAGCGAAGCCGGGGCGGGCCACTAGTAAGTAATACAAACAAGAAAACATATACCTATATTTTTTTTAAAACAAACTTTTTTTTAGCTTTCATTGCATTGTCATGGGACTTCCATAAGTATGCCAAATTTCAGCTCAATCGGATAACCAGAAGTGGTCGAAAAATGTCTTGCAAGATTTGATTACAGACAACGGGACAGGTGACACTAAATAAATTCTTGTAAAAATTTTTTTTTGGTTTTTATATATTTACCTCCGCTTGTCCTGTTGTTCACCAAATCGCTGGGTTTCAGTTCATATTTCAGGATCCTTTCTCGTGTTTTCAGGTCGAATATTACTATTGAAGGGGGCTGTACTTGTCGACGAGCGTCTGAAATAAATAATGCTTTCTTTTAAAACATGTTGTTTGCAGGTTCCATTCCCGTGCGGGTGTATATTTGTGTGAACCACAAATGTTTGTCTCGGTCTGTGTGTGCGTAGTTTCTGATACCCTAGCTACAAGCTTAGAACTTAGTTAGTGGTCGGTTACTGTAATGAGATGATGTGATTTAATTAATGATTATTATTATTATTATTTTTCGACCACTTCTGGTTATCTGATTGAGCTGAAATTTGGCATACTTATGTAAGTCCCATGACAATTCAATAAAAGCGAGAAAAAGCTTGTTTTTAAAAAGGTTTTTTTTATTCTTGTTTCATTTATCCTCACCTGGCACCTCCATCAGTCCGGTGTCGACCACCCACAGCCTCCCACAGCTGTCCACCCGGGGTCTGTACACGGAGACCAGGTCCCTCAGACAGCTGGAGTCGGGGTACGGCCTCAACGGCGGAGACTTGGACGAACGGGATACGGAGTTCAGGGTCGATGGAATTCCTGGAAAGTACAGTTTGGTTTGTTAACAGCTGTGTTTTAAATAGGTAAAGCAGCTTATCTTCTATCTATATATAAAACTCTTCCGTTACTGAGTGACGTACTGACTGACAGACAACGCACAGCCGAAACTACTGGTCGTAGAGAGCTGAAATTTGGCACGTGTGTTTGTTGGGGGGAGTAGGCTACCACTAAGAGAGGATTTTTGGAATTTCCCCCTCTAGGCGGAGAAAAGCGAGAAAATCCCTAATTCTGCCGGATGTCATTATTCCACGCGAACGAAGTCGCCTGCAAAAGCTAGTCTATACTAATATTATAAAAAGGAAAGATTTGTTTGTAATGTAAATCAAAAACTATTGACTGATTTTCATTCATTTCATCATTGTTACTTATAAGAGTATATTGTTGTACCTGTAAGTGTCAAGATTACACACACCCAAGCATAGTGCGTATACAAGTCACTGCAAAGCAACGAACGCGTTTCATCACTACCCATAGCGCCTGTGTCGCCAAGAACATTCTGAGGAGCGGTCATGCGGCACGAATTATATTAAAAATGTAAAAAGCCTCCAACACAATTACTTTCAATCCCCCATAACTTTTAAACGGGTCAACCGATTTTCATCAAACATGTCTAAGAACACTCGCACGTAAGTCCCCTTTAATACAAAAAAAACTAAATTGAAATCAGTCCAACCGTTCGGGAGCTATGATGCCACAGACAGATACACACACACACACACAGACACGTCAAACTTATAACACCCCTCTTTTTGCGTCGGGGGTTAAAAATTAGGATCCAGTAAAATGTAAGTTATTTTTTGGAACATCATAGTTACATACCTGTATTGACCGTCTGTTCATTAAATAATGTATGCTTGTCCCTACCTCAGAATATTAAAGGATGTATCGTGTTAAAATTTTGATTTATTTTATTTTCTTTACGAACACGGTCAGCCTTAGGTCAGCGGACATTAAGGCCTCTTTTGTGTGAACCACAAATGTTTGTCTCCGTCTGTGTGTGTGTGAATGAGTGTGTGCGTAGTTTCTGATACCCTAGATACAAGTTACGGACTTAGGGGTCAGTTACTGTAATGAGATGATGGAGTGAATGATTACTTACCAAATCGCCTCCTAGGTACAGTTATAAACACGGTATCCTCGTACACTTCCATGCCAATCGGTATGTTATTGTACTGGATGAAGAACTTCTCATTGTCATCTAGTTCCTGGTCGAAGAATACCGCGTGGGGCTTCTTCTCGTTTGCTGTGTCTTGGACATCTAGAATATACAATATATTTAAGTACTAGCTGTGCCCCGCGGTTTCACCAGCGTAGTTCCCGATCCCGTGGGAATTTCGGGATAAAACGTAGCCTATGTTCTTTCCCGGACCATAAGCTACCCTTAAACCAAATTTCAAGTCAATCTGTTCAGTAGTTTAGCCGTAAAAAGGTAACAGACAGACAGACAGAGTTACTTTCGCATTTATAATATTAGTTAGGATTTAATTACTTATTTATATCAAGAGGAGTCCCCCAGAATAAGTAAGCTGAAGTGGCAGTGGGCGGGGCATATTTGTCTAAGAGCCGGTGGTCGCTGTGGCAGAAGAGTGCTGGAGTGGAGACCGCGCATAACCCGTCCAGGTTTTGGGCACTCAAATTTAATCCGTGCGAGCGGGGCGCATTATAATTTACGCAGGTGCGACAGAGATAGAGCTACAGGTCAACGTACGATATTTCATGTGAATAACGACCGTGATTTATTATTATTAACGGGATATTTACCATGTAAAACGCTGCGCTGTTGCAAGCGCCGTGATTACGGACGAACAAGATATATGATGAACTCGTGAACGTGGTAAATATTCCGTTAATCATAATAACTACCCAAGTGCTTACTTAAATTGAGAAATAATTATCTTGTCGCGTAGGTAATTAAAGAAATCAGGTTAGGTATATAAACAGTCTCGGATTAACCCTTAATCAAATTAAGCAATTGCCTAGGGCACCACGTCTGGGGGGGGCACCAGAAAACACAAGGATAGGGGGGCCCAGGGCCGTAGCTATGCTTGAAATGACAAATGCCCTACCTTGTTGAACATAGCGAGCTCAGTGTTAGCTGACCTTTTTTTTCGTCGTCAAATTCCACTCTAGCTACAGCCCCGGGGGCCCAAAGGCTTGGATTGCTTAGGGCATCATGAAGTGAAATCCGTCACTGCACAGAGATAGAGCTACAGGTCAACGTACGATATTTCATGTGAATTACGACCGTGCTCTATTATTATTAACGGGATATTTACCATGTACTTGCTTAAGTAAATATTATTAAAATCGAGTTTTCGACGCTGCGCTGTTGCAAGCGCCATGATTACGGATGAACAAAATGTATGATGAACTCGAAATAAATACAATATACTTACTTATTTACTTACTTACATGTAAAATATCCAACGGGATATTTTACATGTAAGTAAGTAAGAACCTAAGTATTTACTTAATTTGAGAAATAATTATCATGTCGCGTTGGTAGTTAAAAAAATCAAATTAGGTTAGGTATATAAACTTATTAAAATGAGCAAATAGGTATGTACCTACTTGTTTATCAAAAATAATAACCTACTTACACTTGACCCCACCAATATCATAACTAATTTGTTTCCACGAAAACACTTCTTGTAATCCATTATTCTTATAACATATCACAATATTTTGCACAATCAAATAACAAAATAACAATCTTAATAATGTCAACATCGTTGACCGCTTCGCTGTGAAGTTAAAAGCTGAATAACTTGTTTTGTTTATGTTGTATAGTAATTAATAATAAGTACTAGTAGCGCCCCGCGGTTTCGACCGCTTAGTTCCCGTTCCCGTAGGTATATATAGATAAAATTATGCTAAAAACCTTCCCCTTGAATCACTATATCTATTAAAGAAAACCGCATTAAAATCCGTTGCGTAGTTTTAAAGATGTAAGCATACATAGGGACAGACAGCGGGAAGCGACTTTGTTTTATACTATGTAGTGATTATACATCTGTTTTGAGAAATACATTCGCGCTGTGTGTATAGGTAAGTAAGTATGTCTGTATTTGTAAGTACATATATGTAATTCAAGAGGAAGGTTTTGTAAAAGGACGGCAGGCTAAATCCTACATTCACTACTTAGTATAAAACAGTCGCTTTCTCTGTCCCTATGTATGCTTAGATCTTTAAAACTACGCAACGGATTTTGATGCGGTTTGTTTTAATAGAAAGAGTGATTCAAGAGGAAGGTTTTTAGCATAATTTTATTCCCGTATTCTCACGGTAGCGGGAACTACGCGGATGAAACCGCGGGGCGCCGCTAATAATATTATAAATGCGAAAGTTTGGATGATTGTTACTCTTTCACGCAAAAACTACTGTATCGATTTACAATAAATTTGGTACAGATGTTCCTTATAACTAGGAATAACACATAGGATACTTTTTATCCCGAAATTCCCATGGGATTGGGATTCACACGGGTAAAACCGCGGGGCGCAGCTAATTGTTATTTTGTAATATTAATGTAAGTATGTATTGTATGTTAAAAAATATTAAAACCTGTTTAATAACATAATTTATAAAATATGCGATGCGTAATGTAGTTTGAATAATTATCTATCTATAAGTAATTATATAAAAATCAATTGCTGTTCGTTAGTCTCGCTAAAACTCGAGAACGGAAAAACGGATTTATCTTATCTTGGTCTTGAAATGTTCGTGGATGTCTAGGGAAGGTTTAAAAGGTGAGAAAAATTCAAATAATTGCCGGGAACTAATACCAATAAAAATCTACACCAATATTTTAGGCAGTAAGTACTCGCTGGCGGTGTGAACAGGCGACTGTAAATAATACTTATGTCCATCTCTTTTGTTCACACGGAATGTACATTCACTGTCCTTTTCTTGGGCGAGAAACTCGCCGATAGTTCATCGCTCACTCGCCCGCGGTGGGGCCACTGCCTAAAAAGAGCAGCTTTATAGGTAAACTAGCGGCACCCCGCGGTTTCACCCACGTAGTTCCCGTTCCCGTAAGAATATGGGGATAAAATTGCTAAAAACCTTCCCACTGAATCACTCTATTTATTAAAACAAACTGCATCAAAATCCGTTGCGTAGTTTTAAAGATCTAAGCATACATAGGGACAAAGAAAGCGACTTTGTTTTATACTATGTAGTGATGATACGCGGCCCGCGGGTAAGTAACACAGTTTTTGGTTTGTATTTGCAAGCAAAACAAACATTTAGAGATAACCTGTGAACCGATAATTCTATCAAAGAAAGTCTAGCCAGACATCACCGGCAATTCAGCAAAAAAAAAATATTGTGCGTTATTTTATATACCTACTAGTAGCGCCCCGCGGTTTAACCCGCGTAGTTCCCATTCCCTTGCGAATACGGGGATAAAATATAGCCTATGTCATGCATTGAAAAATTAGCTTTCCATTAGTGAAAGATTTTTTTAAATCGGTTCAATAGTTTCAGAGCTTATTCGTTACAAACAAACAAATCTTTCCTCTTTATAATATTAGTATAGACTAGTAGCGCATCGCGGTTCAACCCCCGTAGTTCCCGTTCCCGTGGGAATATGGGGATAAAATAAGCTGTGTCGCGCACTGACAAATTAGCTTTCCATTAGCGAAAGTTTTTTTTAAATCGGTTCAGTAGTTTAAGAGCCTGGTAACAACACAAATAAATCTTGCCTCTGTATAATACAATATTAGTGTAGATATAATCATCAGCTCATATACTTAATGAAATAATAGTAAAAATAATGAAATTTGGTGACATATAATCAGAACTTTAAGATATTATTCTGTCGTACATCTCGTCCGTGAAGTCACACACGCGGGTGCAGCAGAATATCAGTGTTCTGCTCTCTGGGGCAGATGTATCACTGAGCTACATCCCTTTGCTTTGTTATTGTTAAGGCACACTGCTCACGTTGTTTATGATGTATTTTCTCTTGTGTAAAATTTTGATTGTTTTTGTTTTGCTTTGTTACTATTGTAGTTTTAAGAATAGGTTTGTATGTATGCCTAATGAAGCAATAAATGTTTTATCTATCTATCTAATCATCATCATCAGCTCATATCCGTCCCCCCCTCGGTCTCTCCCTCCCCTGTGAGTGCGAACAGTCCTCAGTCCACAGGTGGAGTGCGGTACCCACCACACTACATTAGAATTACATAGCAGGTGCATGAACGATTGTAAATGCGTCGAATAAACGCACATATTATACTATAACATAATCATTCACTACAATATGTAGTAACTGACCCCTAACTAAGTCCGTAACTTGTATCTAGGGTATCAGAAACTACACACCCACTCATCCACACACACACCCAGACCGAGACAAACATTTGCTGCCTTACTTGTGTTGCATTTTTAGTCCGGTTTACCAAAACCTGGTAAGCATTTGACACCTTGTCAGTCAAATCTGTCACTTTGACAGTATTCAAAATTGATTGTAAAACCTGGTTTAGTGCTAAACCAGGCTAAAAATGCAACGCAAGTAAGGCAGCTGTGGTTCACACAAATATTCACCCTTATTTTATGATTCTGAAAATCGAAAACACGTTTGTACGTGTTATACAATTTTCATAATCATTGTGATAGGTAATTAAGATACAAATAAAAAACAATATAAGTACATATTTACAATAATTTTAATGCAATAAAAATTGTGACAATTTATTCAATAAAAATCAACATTTTCTCGTATATTAAGAGAAAAGCAAAGTTGGACTTTAAACGTATTAACTTTAAGTACGTTTTTGCTTGTAATACTTATTTTTAGAGTTCCGTACCCAAAGGGTAAAAACGGGACCCTATTACTGAGACTTCGCTGTCCGTCTGTCACCAGGCTGTCTCGAGAACGGTGATAGCTAGACAGTTGACATTTTCACAGATTCTCCGTTCTCTTTGTACCACCAAACGCTTTCTGCCTTAATTGCGTTACATTTTTAGTCTGGTTTAGCACTAAACCAGGTTTTACAATCAATTTTGAACATAGAATAAGGATCACGACCAAGATTCTCTCTGATTTTGAATACTGTCAAAGTGACAGATTTGACTGACAAGGTGTCAAATGCTTACCAGGTTTTGTTAAACCCATTGACATATAACATGGACATCGCATGTTTGACTATAGAAAAAATAGTTATAGAAGTATGAGGCTTATCGACGCCAAAGTTATAAAAATATAGCCGTCTCTTTTTAACGTTCATAATTTTGCGTAAGGGAAAAAGGACAACAGTATTTCTGACAGTTACTATAATAGCCATCTGTCATTCTTAGTCTCATTGAAATACCTACTCGTGGCCATATTCGCCATATTATTTTCTAGCTATAACAAAAGGATTTACAACTTACTTAGTGATGGGCAATGAAACATCGTGACCACAGACTATAAACTATCGATATTTTAAATAAAACGTTATTTAAACACTTATTCAAGTACGTTTTAATTTTGGTGTTTATTTTTATTTCATAAACTTTATTTACATTTTGTGCATATATGATCTTAAATAATAGTGAGTAAGTATATAAAGTCCAATTTTCAGATTCTCATGTAGTATACCATAAGAAACCATGGATTTGAGGTTTGCTCTTGAGAATATCTGTATTCATATTGAAATATTCGTTTAATTGAATGCCTAACGTTTGTAATTAAATAAAACCCAATTAAATGTTACATCAGTATCGATTATAGTACGAAACGTCGATAATTTCTATCGTCATTTTTATATCCCGGCAACTAGAGTATAATGAATAAAAGTTTGATATATAGGGTGGCCCAAATAAAACAGTCAGTGGGGGGAAGTATAAAACTATAAGAGATACAAAGATTTGTTCTTAGGAACCATGTCATCCATTTTAGTTAAAATGAAAATTGCATTCAAAGATTTAGAAAAATACTATAACTCACTAAAGGAATCGAACCCGGAAGTTTTGAAAAAAATATTTTTAATTATTTGTAACTAGAACGAACGGCCGTATATACAAACTATTGCATTTTGTATCTTGAAATGGTGAATTTGTGTTGAAATGGGATATTAACTGGGAAGGAACTTTAATGATGTCTTGGCGAGTTTTGTACCAAACTATTTCATTTAAAAACAATGCATTTTAATGAATTTAGATATGATGTTTCTTAGTAACATTTACTTACTGCTAAAGATGTACACAATCCATTTCTAGTTTAAAATAATGAACATTAAATTTTTAAAAATTTCCGGGTTCGATTCTCAAAGAGAGTAATAGTTTTTTTTTCTAAATCTATGAATGCACTTTTTTTTTACTAAAATCGAGGACATGGATCCTAAAAACAAATCTTTGTATATCTTATAGTTTTATACTTCCCCTTACTGAGCGTTCTATTTGGGCCACTCTGTATGTCACAATGATCAAGCTATATTTTACAAACTATCTATAATGTTCTTTTACAGTAAGACCTATTTATAAAACTTAAAATTAATCAAAGTAAGAAAACATACTTACAATCTATTATCGATGTTATTTTTCAGACATATCGATAGGGACTGCACTATTAGCCGCCATTTTTCGCTCTCAGTGAAGTATAGGTATACACGTTTTTTTCGTAGGTATGCCCCGTCCATGTTATATGTCAATGGTTAAACCAGACGTAAAATGTAACGCAAATAAGGCAGTTTGGGTCACGAACATTACAACTTACAAAAAATTGTAGATTATTCTTATATGGCTGAAATATATGAGAAAAAATAAGTGAAAATAAAAAATAGTGTGACAGTTTGTGACATAATAAAAATATTTTTGTACAAAATGTTGTTTTAATTAATATATTCCATTTTATATTCTAAGATTATAACAGCATTTACATATAGAGTCACAATCTTTTCTGTGCCGGCGGCCAAAATTGGAAGCTCCTATTGTCATTGTGACTCTAATGTCATTTGGATACATTTTCACTAAACTGACAACTAAAAGATGCGATTACAGCGACGCTGTCACCGGCACAGGAAAGATTGTGACTCAATACATTCGTTTTTCACGGAATAACCACAAAAAATATGCCATATTAATGTGACTATTTATATATTTATTTTGCAAAATATGTTTTATATTATTAGTTACCTTATTCATATTATAAAATTATAACTTTGACAAAATCTCACAGTTTGTGACATCATTGACATTATAGAGTCACCATCTTGTCTGTGTCGGTGACAGCGTCGCTGTAATCGCATCTTTTGGTTGTCAGTTTATTGAAAATGTATCCAAATGATATTAGAGTCGAAATGACAATAGGAGCTTCCAATTTTGGCCGCTCTCTAGATGTTTTGTGTGGATGCAATAAAAAATACTTAAGTGAAATTTTTTATTTTAAAACATGTTGGTTTTCACTTTATTCCCATTTAATACAATATACATAATGTTTAATATAATTGTGACAAAATATAATAATACTGTGACATATTTTATGACACTTTACATTGGTAGTTTTTTCTATAGAAAATAGATTTTAACACTTTCGTTTATAATAGTAAGGGTCTATTTCACGATCTTCAAGTTCCGAGTAAGTACTCACCAAGTGAGTTTTATTTCTTTCTTACTTTATGTCAAGTGACAAAACTTGTGAGTATGTAGTCGGAAGTTTACTATCATCAAGGCTTAATCATCAATTTTCGAGTCGCTACTCACTTGATATTAAGTAGGAAAGAGACAAAATTAACTTTACTTGGTAAGTATATTGCTTGAAGGTCGTAAATATACATAAAAAAATGGTTTTTAGCAAAAAACTTATAAGTGCAGTAATCCTACAGTCGTATCTCGTATTACATGATATTAAACCATCTTAGGGGTAGGAGTGTTTGAAAATCAGCGCTGCCTGGGATGCACATCTCATGCAGCATGTGCTGAGACATTTCCTTTTGTAAAACTTACTCGTATAATTTATAAAATATAGCTTAAGTTCTCGTTTTGGCAATAAATGTTTTTTTTTTTATTATTTATTTCGAGTTTCCGATATTTCGACGCTTGCAAGCGCCATGATCACGGATGAACGTTCATCATAATAATTTGATTGCTAATAACCATGATAACTATAAAAAGTACATTAATTATTTTAAAGATTTAAATCAGCTACATTTTTCTTAATTCTTATTTAACTATTAATACATTGGTAAATGGTAACATAATTTTCAAATACACTTATTAAAATAATTAAAAGTTAAAAAGAAAAAATACAAAAAAAAGAAAAAAAGTTAAATTAATAAAAATAAAAACCTGCTTAAAGCAGAATAGTTTGAAATACATTTACAAAAAGCAAAAAAATGAGATTTAAAAAATAATTACAAAAAGCTAATTAAAAAAAACAATTGAGATTTTATATATTTTTGAGATATATTAGAGATCACTATTTATTAATATCTTTAAGTATTTAAAACAAAGTCGCTTTCTCTGACCCTATGTCCCTATGTATGCTTATATCTTTAAAACTACGCAACGGATTTTGATGCGGTTTGTTTTAATAGATAGAGTGATTCAAGAGGAAGGTTTGTGTATACTAGCTAAAAGCGTGGCTTTGTGTGGGCTCGCCAAGGGACATAAACAGGAAAGATAGTACAACTGTCCGTATATATATGTACCTGCCCCCTAGCATGACTGTGCGTGATAAAAAATATAGACACCACGAAATAATATCGATTTAGCGAGCATGACCAAATGAATTATGGCGTGGTACGATGATAAAATTAAATATGGCGGCTATATTTATTATATTTTGACAGTTGGATACTTATTGATAAATAGCTATATCGATTTCACGAGCATAACCAAATGTCATAAAATTTATTACGTGGTAAAATGAAATATGGCGGGTATTTTTGTCATATTTTGACAGTCGGATGTTGATAAATCGCTTTATCTATCGCGTTTTCGAAGTCATGCTAGCCTAGCAGAGGGGGCCCATGAGAATAGTATATTTCATTACAAGTGTGTCCTTCGGCTCTTCGGCCAAATGGCGTTTCGTTCATATGGCACTTCGATCATTTGGCGTCCACACAAACGGCTTTCGCTTAAATGGCTTTCGATCTCGTGTCACAAACCCGTGCGGAGAGGCAGTCATTGCAAAGAGCTGGGCCGGTTCTAGGGGGGGCTAGCCGGGGTCCATGCCCCGGGCGGTAAGTTGAGAGGGTCACCCAAATTCACATTTTACCTACAGTTCATTTACTTTAACTACGGAATAAAATTAATAGTGCAAGTACAGAAATTTCATGGGTACAGGTATCACCGATACCCAGAGCGCGGAGTGAGATATTGACTTGTTTTGAGCTACTGCTGGCCATAATTTTTGTACTACTTCCCGGAAAATGCCGCTGGCTTGATCGGGAATGCCATATCTTACTATGTAACTTATAATCTACATACTTATAATCTACATGTGTATCAGAACTTTCTCTACTATATCCTCTGTAACTTATCAATGCTCAATATACATGTTGTTGATGTTCCTAAAATAAATAAATAAATAAATAAAATAAATAAATATCTTTGTAGCCCCTTCATGCATGCATCGTGTACATCACCGCGCAACATAGAGACGTTCTACCACTTCAGGCGAGGGTATTTCACATACTGGGAATTGTGTATGTTGAACTTGTTTGGCTATTTTTTGGAAGCGTTCAAAATTAATTACTTGTCCAGGCAGTACGCATTGGGGCGCTATGCTGACTACCTCCTCGTGGTGCGTCCTGGGCAACGTCGGTGGGCTATGTCACTGAGACTAGCTCGCCGACGGCTAAAAGTCAGCGGAGGAGAGGTCCCGGCTAGGGGTCCCGGGTATTGAACCTGGGTCACTGCTAGGCGGGGCGGGCCCGGCCGGCGTCCCGGACTTATTCCGGGTAACGGCGGTGACGGGCGGGGTGGCGGTCCGTAAGGACGGGGCGAAAGCCCAAGGGTTGGCTGCGGATTCCCACTGGCCGTTTAGCGGCCGGGCTGCGGGTGTGAAGCCCAGTACCAATCAAGTACTGTCGAGTACCTGACAAGTACCCGTCTAGTACAGCCTAGTACCAGCATCCCCGCAGCCTAGGGCCGGGCAGCGGGTCGACGCAGAGGAACGGCCGGAACGACGGGGAAAAACAGGGAACGACAGGGAAAGACGTGGAACGATGGGGAACGGCATCCTCCCCCTAAAGGGATCGCCCGACTGCGCGCGCCACGTTTCGGCGCGCGCGGCCCCTCCTTTTTGCGAGGGGGGCCTGGGATGGGGGCTAAGCCCCGATACCGTGGGCGGGGGTCTGGGAGGTTGGCCCTCGTCCGCTAGCGGTATGGTCTGGGGGGGCCGCGCCTTAGTGCGGGCCCGGCGTCTGGGTGCCTGTAGTCGAATTCCTCGAGATCCTACGGCACCCACTTTAAGACGTGGACGGACGTCGTTGGGTTTTTAGTGGGTATGCCTCGCCCTTCAGGCGGGGAGAGCCCCACATAACCACCTGGGAGCCACCTCTCGTTCTCGGCTCCCGGTGGTATGCGATTCAACGCATTTTTCCAACGTTAAAAAAAAAAAAAAGACAGTACGCATTCCTCTGTTTCCAGGAAACCATCAAACATTTTACGGTCGGTGTCCTACGTAGTCCCCAGGCTTCTGTTGCAGTCGTGACAATTGGATACCGTGCTGAACTAACAGCTCTGGCGGGATCAGCATATGTTGAACTTGTTCGGCTATTTTTTGGAAGCGTTCAAAATTACTTGTCCAGGCAGTACGCATTTCTCTGATTCCTTAAAATCATCAAACATTTTACGTTCGGTGTTCGGTTCGCATTCGTCTTCGGATGAGTCTGGCTCTTCTAGCAACCGTCGCATGCGGACAGTGGCGGATTTACCGGGAAGCAAAGGAAGCAATTGCTTGGGGCCCCGCTTGGACAGGGGCCCCAAAATTTGCAAAATTTTGAAAATATGTTCGCAAATTAAAAAAAAATGAAAACATGCAAAATAAAACAATCCAAAATAAAACAATTTAATCTATCGATATAGTGAAGAATATCGATTTTTCATTGTCCCCAAATGATTTTAAATTCCTTACACTACCGATAACTAATAGTACAGGGGAGAGATCGTTCAGCGCATTGAAACGCGTTAAAAATTATTTACGCTCATCGATGTGCCAAGAAAAAGTGAGTGATTTAGGCTTACTGTTTATCGAAAAAGATAAGCTTCAAAAACTTGACTTTGATGATGTCATTCATCAATTTGCGACTGAGAAAAGTAGGAAAAAGTTGTAATTTAGTTAGTAAATTATAAGTAAACTGAATAATATATTGATTTTGCAAAATTAATTGGTTACCTATTTATTATTTTAAAATATTGGGGGGGGGGGTTAATTTCAGAATGGAGGGCCCCGAAAACCTGAGGTTGCTTGGGGCCCCGTCATAGGTAAATCCGGCACTGCATGCGGAGCAGTGGATGTGGATTGGCTGCGCGTGCTACCATGTTTTATGGGTTTCTTGTAAGTGACGTTAGCTCAGTTAGTAGCAGTGAATACTGTTCTGTAGTTGGTTGGTGCATTTATTCCGTTATTTATTAAGTTTTTTTTTTACTTATAATATGATATTGTATTCTGCTGTACGTGTGGTTTGAATGGCGTTAGATATTGCATAATAGTTCACGTATATTCGTCAAATCAGCTAAATTGCGAATACCACCGATACACGCAGTTATTAAGTAAATGTTTTATTTATATTAATAACAAGCAAACCTGGCGAACTCTGTTTCGCCAAAAAAGATTTTCCCGCTTTTCTGTTGAATTTTTTTCCTGAATTTTCTTTGCTATAAACCTTACGGAGCCCGAGACCTTTCCAACGAATGCAAAACCGTGGAAATCGGTTCGTGCGTTCTGGAGTTATAGCGTCAGGAAGGAAAACCCGACTTATTTTTATACACCCCTATTTTGAATTCGAGATACTTAATCACACAGCTAATGTAAACGACGGGTGACAGTATAATAGTGAAGTTAGTTTTTATCTTTTGCTTTTATTTAAAAAGTTATAATAAATCAAAGTTTTTCAAAATCCCGGCGAATTTTATTGTCATTCTACACCGAACAACCGGCGAACGCTGCGATACACAGCTGAGCGCGGTCATCGACCCGAGCCGTCACAGAAAACTTGATAGCTAGTGTGCGTCTATATGCCGTCCGTAATACGACATTTATTTAGTATTTTTTAAAGATAAGTAATTGACTATCATTTTTGATATTTTTATTGGATATATGGATTCAGTTACTGCTACATATATTCTGATTTTAATAAGTCCCATCATTTCAAAATAAGGGTGTATAGTAGAAGATGTACGAAATCGTCACATATTGTATCCATCTTGCGAAGAAGATCCTCCCGTTCTGAATCGGAAAGCGTGTCATACGGCAAGTGCTTACAATATATTTTGTTGAGCTTCAGTTATGCCTTAAAACGTTCAGAATTTAGTCGCATATCTTTTACGACCTGCGGCCATTTTTGTTGTTTAATAACCGCTTTGAGACCGCCGTACAACTGTAATACATGGTACAGTTTTACCAAATCTACCTCCTTCGGATAGAGGTCTGGTGAAGCTAACATTTTGAGTCCCGAGGTGGGCTTTAATTCCTGCTGTCGTGATATATTAACCCATCTCAGCCGGGCTAGCATAACTTCGAAAACGCGATAGATAAAGCTATTAATTAACATCCAACTGTCAAAATATGATAAAAATACCCACCATATTTAATTTTACCACGTGATTAATTTTATCACATTTGGTCATGGTCGCGAAATCGATATAAGTAGCTATTTATCGACATCCAACTGTCAAAATATAATAAATATAGCCGCCATATTTGATTTTATCATATCGTAGCACGCCATAATTAATTTGGTCATGCTCGCGAAATCGATATTATTTCGTGGTGTCGATATATTTATTGCGCAATTATTGCGAATTTCGTCGAATATGCGCTGCACCCGACTGAGCCATAACTCAGAAGCAAAGTAAAGGCTTTCGGATGTCGCCGTACCTGAATAAGCGCGAGGAACTACAATAACGTAGTCCCCAGGCTTCTGTTGCAGTCGTGACAATTGGATACCGTGCTGAACTAACAGCTCTGGCGGGATCAGCAAATGTTGAACTTGTTCGGCTATTTTTTGGAAGCGTTCAAAATTAGTTGTCCAGGCAGTACGCATTCCTCTGTTTCCTTGAAATCATCAAACATTTTACGGTCGGTGTCCGGTTTGCATTCGTCTTGAGATGAGTCTGGCTCTTCTAGCAACCGTCGTATGCGGTGCAGTGGATGTGGAGTGGCTGCGCGTGCTACCATGTTTCTGGGTTGAGTCTGACTCTTGCAACCGTCGCATGCGGTGCAGTGGATGTGGAGTGGCTGCGCGTGCTATCATGTTTCTGGGTTGAGTCTGACTCTTGCAACCGTCGCATGCGGTGCAGTGGATGTGGAGTGGCTGCGCGTGCTACCATGTTTCTGGGTTGAGTCTGACTCTTGCAACCGTCGCATGCGGTGCAGTGGATGTGGAGTGGCTGCGCGTGCTACCATGTTTCTGGGTTGAGTCTGACTCTTGCAACCGTCGCATGCGGTGCAGTGGATTGGCTGCGCGTGCTACCATGTTTCTGGGTTGAGTCTGACTCTTGCAACCGTCGCATGCGGTGCAGTGGATGTGGAGTGGCTGCGCGTGCTACCATGTTTCTGGGTTGAGTCTGACTCTTGCAACCGTCGCATGCGGTGCAGTGGATGTGGAGTGGCTGCGCGTGCTACCATGTTTCTGGGTTGAGTCTGACTCTTGCAACCGTCGCATGCGGTGCAGTGGATTGGCTGCGCGTGCTACCATGTTTCTGGGTTGAGTCTGACTCTTGCAACCGTCGCATGCGGTGCAGTGGATGTGGAGTGGCTGCGCGTGCTACCATGTTTCTGGGTTGAGTCTGACTCTTGCAACCGTCGTATGCGGTGCAGTGGATGTGGAGTGGCTGCGCGTGCTACCATGTTTCTGGGTTGAGTCTGACTCTTGCAACCGTCGTATGCGGTGCAGTGGATGTGGAGTGGCTGCGCGTGCTACCATGTTTCTGGGTTGAGTCTGACTCTTGCAACCGTCGTATGCGGTGCAGTGGATAGGCTGCGCATGCTACCATGTTTCTGGGTTTCTTGTAAGTGACGCTAGCTCAGTTAGTAGCAGTGAATGCTGTTCTGTAGTTGGTTGGTGCAATGGAACAAGTCCGAAGTAATATATTCAGTTATTTATTAAGAAAAAATGTTACAAATTGTATGATATTTTATTTTACTGTACGTGTGGTTTGAATGGCGTTAGATATTGCACAATAGTTCACGTATATTCGTCAAATCAGCTAAATCGCGAATACTACCGATACACGCAGTTATTAAGTATATGATGTATTATTTATATTAATAACAAGCAAACTCGGCGAACTCCGTTTCACAAAAAAAGATTTTCCCGCTTTTCCGTTGAATTTTTTTCCTAAAATTTATTTGCTATAAACCTCACGGAGCCCGAGACCTTTCCAACGAATGCAAAACCGTGGAAATCGGTTCGTGCGTTCTGGAGTTATAGCGTCAGGAAGGAAAACCCGACTTATTTTTATATAGTAGAAGATGTACGAAATCGTCACATATTGTATCCATCTTGCGAAGAAGATCTTCCCGTTCTGAATCGGAAAGCGTGTCATACGGCAACATTACATTGTCCATACATTTTAAAAACAAACTTCAACTATGTTGCCTTACTTTTGGTAGGTCTATGGTCGATTCCATTCATTCATTCATTCGATTTTTTTTTAATAAGTACATATATTCTTTTAGTCCTTGGCCGATCACCATTGTTGTGTTGGATGCGCGCGAATAGAAAAACTGTTTATTTATTAGCGAAAAATGATAATTTCTTCGCAAATGTCTTGAAAAACGTTGTATGGTACACGCGTGTATTGATGATTACTACCTCGGCTATCTTCTGACCCTCGCCTGACGGCTCGGGCCTCAATAGCGCCTCGGAAGTAATCACCAACTTACCTCGCTTGTACCATAAATAACTATTGGCGAGCTTCAGTTATGTCTCGAAACGTTCAGAATTAAATCGCATATCTTCTACGACTTGCGGCCATTTTTGTTGTTCTAACCGCTTGGAGACCCCCGTACGACTGTACTACATGGTACAGTTTTATCTAATCTACCTCCTTCGAATAGAGGAGGTCTGGTGAAGCTGACATATTGAGTCCCGAGGTGGGCTTTAATTCCTGCTGTCGTGATATATTAACCCATCTTAGCCGGGCTAGCATGACTTCGAAAACGCGATAGATAAAGCGATTTATCAACATCCAACTGTCAAAATATGATAAAAATACCCACCATATTTTACCATGTGATTAATTTTATCACATTTGGTCATGCTCGCGAAATCGATAACATTGTAACATTATTCACCACTAAAAATAACTAACTTGTTATATTTCATTCTTATCCGATATTTCAAATCGCTCAATTTCTCACTTATAGGGTACCGCGATCGTCTCTCTCTTTCTAACCGAAGGACAACTGGAGACCTGGCTCCTCTGCTCTATCTATACTAGTATACCTCTATGAACAGCCCACATCCCGAACGCTATACGTCCGTGCAATACACTACTTTTTAACCCCCGACACAAAAAGAGGGGTGTTATAAGTTTGACGTGTCTGTGTGTGTGTGTGTGTGTGTATCTGTCTGTCTGTGGCATCATAGCTCCCGAACGGTAGAACCGATTTTAATTTAGTTTTTTTTGTATTAAAGGGGGCTTACGTGCGAGTGTTTTTAGACATGTTTGATGAAAATTGGTTGACCCGTTTAAAAGTTATGGGGGTTTGAAAGTAATTGTATTGGGGGTTTTTTAATTTTTTAATTTAATGTTATTAAGTAACTGTATTAAAAATACGTTTTTCTTTTAGTAACCCTTTAGTAACAGAACAAGAATAAAATATATTTAAAAACAAGCTTTTTTATCTTTTATTGCATTGTCATGGGACTTACATAAGTATGCCAAATTTCAGCTCAATCGGATAACCAGAAGTGGTCGAAAAATGTCTTACAAGATTTGATTACAGAGAACGGGACAGGTGACACTAAATAAAAGCTTGTGAAAAGGTACTCTCAATTCTTCTATACAAAAGTCCTACATTGTATAAGTATTATACAATTCTAATTCTAGCAAAGGCCCTATAATATGTTTAATACTATTTTAATCACTATCACTACATAGTATAAAACTTCTCTCTTCTTCGATCTTTAAAACTACGCAACGGCTTTTGATGCGGTTTGTTTCAATCGATAGAGCGATTCAGTGGGAAGATTTTTAGCAATTTTATCCCCATATTTATACGGGAACGGGAACTACGCAGGTGAAACCGCGGGGCGCTGCTAGTTGTATATAAATCGGTCTTTAAGTACCCAAATGAGTAAGCATCCTAAGTAAGGGCCCCTAGTCTGAGGGCCCTAATTAAGGGCCCCAAGTCTGAAGGCCCTAATTAAGGGCCCTTAAATATAATTCTAGTTGCGAGATTCTCTCATCCTAATAGCATTACAGCGAACTAAGCGAAGCGCTTCTAATTCAACAATTTATACAGTTTTGTGGTACATATTACGGAAAAACTAGAGAACCTACAGATTTGATATTTGACATACTTATTTCAATTCATGTCTAGATGTGTAGAAAATGGTAAAAATATATATTTTTTAATAAGAATAAGATACTCCTGACAGATGGAGGGATTTGGGGGAGACCTTTGCCCAGAAGTGGGACGATTCAGGCTATTAAAATAGAAAAAATGAGTAAGATGTTTTTTTTTGCTGCGGGCACAAGGCAGTGCTTAAAAAGCTTGCCAGGAGGGCACAAATCATCAAAGTCACGCTTTTAGCTATACTCAGTTACACAATACAGTAGCAAAACATATTTAGCTCTGGATGTGACGCGCTTATACAGTCTGGTTCATTGTGATACCTGAAACGAGAAAGGACATATGTAAAATAATAACCGTCTTTTGAAAAATGCATTCAAAATTTTTTCAAGCCAGGACTTGAACCCGGAGCCATGCTGAACCGTAGCACCGTTCTTCCAATTGAGCTACCGTGGCTTCATGGCTTCTGGTAGAAAAACATTGAATGCATTTTTAAATTTTGAAAAACTTTGCTAATCGGAACTTCAATTAGTAAAAGTCCAAGGGCTTATTTCACCATCTTCAAGTAACGTTCTGAGTACCTACTTACACGTTTTGTCTTTGTCACTTGAACGTTTGGTATTGCGGTGTTAGAGCAGCCGTTAGCGACATCTATGGAGATAACAAGACTGCAATACCAAGCGTTCAAGATCCAAAAAACATATAATCTGTGCTATCGTTCCAAATCATTCAGATTAACAGGTTATAAAACCTGGTTTAGTGCTAAACCAGACTAAAAATGTAACGCTAATAATAGTGTCCCGCTGGCCATTGCATCCGTGCGAGCGAGACGCATTATAATTTACGCAGGTGCGACAGAGATAGATAGCTACAGGTCAACGTACGATATTCTCTGTGAATTACGACCGGACTTCAGATTTTATAACGAAAAGGAGATAACTAATGTACTTACATATTTATCCTTGATATATCTCTAGTATTGAATACAAAGTGGTTTTCTTCCTTCATGTATGTCGCAGACGCTTCAAATATACCTTCTGAAGGGCCTAGCGTTACCTAAAAAAAATATTATACTTACACAAGTTGATCGCTACAATAAAATTAAAAATTTAAAAAACCCCTAACACAATTACTTTCAAACCCCCATAACTTTTAAACGGGTCAACCGATTTTCATCAAACATGTCTAAGAACACTCGCACGTAAGTCCCCTTTAATACAAAAACTAAATTGAAATCGGTTCATCCGTTCGGGAGCTATGATGCCACAGACAGACAGATACACACACACAGACACGTCAAACTTATAACACGTTTTTGCGTCGGGGGTTAAAAACAACCTTTTTTTTATCTTTTATTACATTGTCATGGGACTTACATAAGTATGCCAAATTTCAGCTCAATCGGATAACCAGAAGTGGTCGAAAAATGGCTCGCAAGATTTGATTACAGACAACGGGACAGGTGAAACTAAATAAAAGCTTGTAATAAAAATGCTTTTAATTTTAAATACCCGCTAAAAAGCGAGCGAGCGAAGCGAGCAAAACACATTTCGACATATAAACCGATTTTGTTTTTTGTCTGTGTGGACTATGACGACCTCGATGGCGGAGTGGTAACCATGCCGGACTGCCATCCGAAAGTTTGCGCGTTCGATTCCCGTGCGGGGTGAATATTTGTGTGAACAAATGTGAGTATGAATGAGTGTGTGCGTAGTTTCTGATACCCTAGATACAAGTTACGAACTTAGTTAGGGGTCAGTTACTGTAATGAGATGATGGAGTGAATGATTGTTATTTTCTGAACTAACCTTCAATTGATAATAGATCTTATCGACATTGGCCTTAGAGTTGAATTTCCCGATATACCCGTCATTGTCATGTGCTTCTACGAATGAGATCATTTTCGAGTTGGGCTGTTGTTTCATTACCCACGATATTGATGTTAGCGTTCTTTCTGCGCATTTGTCTCTGGAAATAAATGAAGTTTATGAAATAAAATAATAAATAAATAAATAATAATAAATGTTTAATAAAATTACCTAGCCCAGGAATCAAACCAACAATAATTTATTGATATCTTTGATTTACACGAACACTACACATTGAAATAAAACACTTAAACGTATTTTTGTCGTGGTTGTATTTTGTTTTACATTTTCTGACGTTTCGGATTCTTTACAGAACCCGTGATCACAGAAGACTAAGATGGAAGACGTCTGTACAAAGTATTCAACATATTGAAGGTAGTAAAATTTTTACATTACTTTGTTCAGACGTCTTCCATCTTAGTCTTCTGTGATCACGGGTTCTGTAAAGAATCCGAAACGTCAGAAAATGTAAAACAAAATACAACCACGACAAAAATACGTTTAAGTGTTTTATTTCAATGTGTAGTGTTCGTGTAAATCAAAGATATCAATAAATTATTGTTGGTTTGATTCCTGGGCTAGGTAATTTTATTTGTGTTAAGTTTTGACTCGATTTCCAAAATTCTTTCACTAATGAAAAGCCACATTTTATTAGCGGATGACATCTCTATATACACCAGTGGCGAGGGGTGAAATTTTCCGAAAGGGAAGACGATCCAAAAAAAAAAACGACGCCTACATCATTTTGGATGAGACTGATGAGACAAACTTTTTTCCGCGACTTTACTCAAGAAATACGTTTCTTGCTGATCTATGTTAATTTTAACATAAAATTATATTGACTATTTGCTATGTGAAAAGCCCATCAAAATCGGTTCAGCTGTATTGTTATTTGTTTGCTTACATAAAGATAAACACACAAATTCTAACGGATTTATAATACTTTTGAATCTAAAATATATATATATATATATAAAATAACAAACACAGGAAACAAAACACTTTATGCTATATACCCCGTTATCATTTAAATATAAAAAAGAGATTTAAAAAAATAAACCAGAGACAGATCTCATAAAATTATACAATTAGGTAATTTGTATACTTTCTGAAGTTGCTGCCTCCTTTATATAACAGAACTAACTATTAATAACTAATTTAACTAACTTCTACTGGAGGTGCAAAAAAAATATGTTTCATTTATTAGTTTTAATTCTGCCTCTTTATTTATTTTATTATTCAAATAAATTATATTTCATTATATTTAATTCATTCATATTTTTATGTGTTTAATAGTTATGATGTAATTTAAATTTAAACTAAAAAATACAACAAAAAATATGTTGCAATCATCATAATTATGCATGCAATGGTATAAAATTTCAGTTGTACAAGTTGAACCTATTTCAATAGACTAACATATTCAATTTTAAAAAACTGTGCAGTTTTAAGAACAATACGAGTATACTTTAATACAGGTCGTTTAATAATACGGTAACCTTTAGTTGAAATCAATCTAAAAAGATTATATTATTACTTATCAAGAAATCACCCTACTTTCAAGTAGTATTTTAAGTCCAATTTACTAAATAAATTATTCTCACCTAGCAGGTTATCCAGTAAGCAACAGTTGCTCAATATGCAATAAACTTTTGTTTTGTTTTATTTTAACTTTCACACTTCACAACACGAAAACCAATAATATCGAATTTAGGTATTTAACTCACTAATTATATCAAATTTACAATTGAGGTATACGTAATAATAACTTTACAAATACTACATAAAACAATAAACAATAAATAATAAGTCGCGTAAATAATATTATCATGTAAAATCGTAAAAATCAACAAAACAAAAACAAACTGTTACAACGCGCGAAAACTTAAATGGCATGACACTTGACATACGCGAATACGCTTTGCAAAACGTCAAGAGCCGTGTTTTCTTTCTCTCTCTTTCTCTGGTCTGATCCTTGGCTGTCACAGAATAATTAATAGGATCTAGTAGCAAGACGGTGGCCGAGCGTCTTATTTTTGGGCGTGAATTTGTGCGAATATGTTTCAATGTGTGCGTGAATTTTGTATCGGAACGGCTCATTTGTATGTAGTTGTGAATACGCTTTTGTATGGCGCTAGACCTGCAAGGGAAAACGTTTTATTTTCAAGCGATTTTGAACCGTAACCTTTAGAATTTAATGATTATAATGATTTTGTTTCAGTATGAGGTAGTTAGATCGTTTCTTATACGATGTAGGTGTATTGTAACTTTGTATAGCGCTAGGTGCTTCCAAGTGATTTTGAACCGTAACTTTTAGCTGTTAATGATTATTATGATTTTGTTTCAGTATGAGGTAGTTAGATCGTTTCTTATGCGATGAATATTACGCTACGTATTCTTTTAGTGAATTACGAGTATTATTTTAATTTGATTTATTAAAAACAGATATTTTTTTAATATGTGGTTATAAGTAAGTAGGTGTCGTTAATATGTAGTTGAAGTATGAGTGTTAGATAATTTAGAGTTTAGTAGTGTAAGTTGGTCTGTTTTCAAAAGGGAAGACGGTAGGAATCGTCTTGTATGGACCCCTCGCCACTGATATACACCTCTATTTTGAAATGATGGGACTTATTAAAATCAGAATATCTGTAGCAGTAATTGAATCCATATATCCAATAAAAATATCAAAAATGACAGTCCATTAATTATCTTTAAAAAATACTAAATAAATGCCGTATTACCAGACGGCTCACTAGCTATCAAGTATTCTGTGACGGCTCGGGTCGATGACCGCGCTCAGCTGTGTATCGCAGCGTTCGCCTGTTGTTCGGTGTAGAATAACAATAAAATTCGGCGGGATTTTGAAAACCTTTGACTTATCATAACTTTTTAAATAAAAGCAAAAGAAAAAAACTAACTTCACTATTATATTGTCACCCGTCGTTTACATTAGCTGTGTGATTAAGTATCTCGAATTCAAAATAGGGGTGTATAAAATTGAATCCCTATTTCCCTTGGTCACGGCATCACGCGTGAATTACTGAACCGATTGACTTGAAAGGTACAGGGGTAGCTTATGGTCCGGGGGAGGACATAGGCTATGTTTTATCCCGAAATTCCCACGGGATCTCGGGATGAATTAATGCCTCACCTATAAGCCTCAGTGAGACTGTTGACGTAGTCCACAAACTGCACCGCGACCCGGCTGTACAGGCTGTCGCCCGCGGACACGTTCACCCACGCCACGCACGTGCACCAGTGGGGCTGGATGCCTGCTTCACTACACGAACGGGACACGGGGATCTGTGGGGAATAACATAACATCACTAAATAGTACGAGTATAAAACAAAGTCGCTTCCGGCTGTCTGTCCCTATGTGTGCTTACATCTTTAAAACTACGCAACGGATTTTGATGCGGTTTGTTTTAATAGATAAGAGTGATTCAGTGGGAAGGTTTGTAGCATATTATAGCAATTTTATCCCCTTATTCCTACGGGAACGGGAACTATGCGCGTAAAACCGCGGGGCACAGCTAGTATAAAACTACTCTCATCCCAACTAATATTATAAATGCGAAAGTAACTTTGTCTGTCTGTCTGTTACCTTTTCACGGCTAAACTACTGAACCGATTGACTTGAAATTTGGTACAGGGGTAGCTTATGGTCCGGGGGAGGACATAGGATTTTTATTTATATTAGAATTCTTACGGGAACGGGAACTACGCGGGTGAAACCGCGAGGCACTAGTATAAAAATAAAATTACTTTAATCTATTTAAAAACTTACCGGTTTCAACAAGGAAAGCGCTCTAGGTATATCCGCGCCTGGTATTTTATAATAATTCCTTAAATGATTCAAGTCTAGAACATCTAACACAGTCGCGTATACATCATGTGCTGTTGTCAACACATTCGTATTGTTTTCTAAATGTTTCTGTGCCTCTGGATGTTTGTCTTTAAAAGATTTTGGTAACAGAATAGCCATCAGAGGCAACCGCTCTTCGAACTTCCCCTGCATCGTGTAACGTACTCTGGCATATCTAGAAATAACAAATTAATTTAAACAACCCCCAACACAATTACTTTCAAACCCCCATAACTTTTAAATGGGTCAACCGATTTTCATCAAACATGTCTAAGAACACTCGCACGTAAGTCCCCTTTAATACAAAAACTGAATTAAAATCGGTTCATCCGTTCGGGAGCTATGATGCCACAGACAGACAGATACACACACACAGACACGTCAAACTTATACCACCCCTCTTTTTGCACCGGAGGTTAAAAATAGTTTTCATAGATTCGTGTAAAGCTTTTGATTGTGTGAAGATTTTTTTTACGTTTTTTGTTATTGAATTGTGCTTAAATGGTTAAATAATTAAATAAACTATTTATATGTATAAACAATATGTTATTGTTAAATTCGAATTGTAAAAATATATAAATAGTAAGAGTATGAGTAAATATTTGTGGAGTTCCACAAGGCAGTGTTTTGGAACCAATTTTATTTTTACTTTATATCAATGACATGCCTTGAATAATAATAATGTTGCTTTTAATGCAGTTTTGAGCGATAGATAGAGTGGTTCAAGAGGAAAGTTTATATGTAGTATAATCCTCTTAAGATTGGAGTTTTATACGAGTAAAACCGCGGTACACCGAATACTATGAAAATAATATGAAAATTTGGATAGGTGGATGGATGTTTCTAACTCTTTCTCGCAAAAACTACTGAACCGATTTTGATGAAATTTGGTCAACACATAGGATACTTTTTATTCCAAAATTCACACGGGAATAAGTTTTTTGCTTCTACTATGTAAAGAAGATGAAATAATAACATAACATTCACTCCATAATCTCATTACAGTAACTGACCCCTAAGTTCGTAACTTGTATCTAGGGTATCAGAAACTACGCACACACGCATTCGCACACACAATAACTTTAAATCTCACCTCGGACCATGGTCCCCCATGACAATCAGGAGTGTATTATCGAAAGTGCCTCTTTTATATAATTTGTCTAAAAATTCCACTGTGTCATTGTCAGCTGTCGATATACGGCTAAACTCATCGTGACATATGTCAGCTATGAACGTGAAACAGTAATGTTTTCCGTCAAGTTGTAGGAACTGAAAAAAAATGTTGGTTATAGTTTGTAAAATCAAGGATGATCTCTGTGACATATGTCAAACTTTCGTTCATAGGGTTGGCAGGATCTAAATCTATGTCGATAGAAATTATCGATGTTTCTGACTATTAAAGATGATAATGTTAAATTATATTTAGATTAAACGCTAGGTATTATATTAATATTATTGTTATGTCTTTTCCATTCACGGGACTATTAAGGAGTCTCGGTCTTTTGGAAGGCTAGTATGGGGCCAAAGCCAACACACGGAAGCCCTTTGACATATTTAATCTTGTGTAAAGGATGCACAATCCGGCGACTATCCCTGTATAACACTATAAAATGCATCCAAGGACAGTCCCCGGTTCTGCTTTAATATTATTATTATAATGGCCGGTCCCAATATTAGATCTATCTATTAATTGAAGATCATAATAAAAAATCGTTTATTCAATTAAGGCCTTAATGAGGTACTTAAGAAGGTCTAAATTGTATAATTTATTTTTAATTTTTATAATTTTTTTTGTTTATCACAACAACTCCTTTTGTTTTGGCTGTAATTTTTAATGTAATGTAATTTTTTATTGCTTGTTTATTAATTTATCTGGAACATTTTCTAAATCGTTTAACTTGTTATGTGGATGGTGAATGTGCCTGTAATTTGTATACATATGAGATTGACACCCTATACTTAAGAAATCATGTAATGTTTTAATATGTGTACTGTTGGCATATCTAAATAAATAAATAATAATAATATAATCTTTCGAAAGTATGAAAAAAGGTTGGTTAATGACCGTTCCTAATATTTGATCCTAACTAATATTATAAATGCGAAAGTAACTCTGTGTGTCTGTTACCTTTTTACGGCTAAACTACTGAACCGATTGACTTTAAATTTGGAACAGGGGTAGCTTATGGTCCGGGAAAGGACATAGGCTATGTTTTATCCCGAAATTCCCACGGGATCGGGAACTACGCGGGTGAAACCGCGGGGCACAGCTAGTCTATCTATAAATTGTATAATCTTTCGAAAGTATGAAAAAAAAGTAAGTTGATTAATGACCTGCGTAAATTGTAATGCGTCTCGCTCGCACGACCGGGACGCATTATAATTTACACAGGTGCGACAGAGATAGATAGCTACAGGTCAACGTACGATATTCTCTACGAATAGGGATGTCGACTAAAAAATCTAATTAGTCCGTCAGATAGATTTCGCAAAAATATCGTATTTTCTCTTTTTTGATACAAACAAATAATTAAGACGATACAGTGCATAGAAAACTCGTATGACGTCACAGCTACGTACATTTTTTACCAAGAATTATCGTCACAACTCCTGAACTTTAATGCGTTATAACAAGTCAGTTTTATTAATTTGATAAAACAAAAAAATACGTGTCTAATATTTTTTCGGAATCTATCTGACGGACTAATTGGAATTTCATTTTGTTTACCCTGTCGACATCCCTATTACGACCGTGCTTTATACGACAGGGCGATATTTTATATTTTTATTTTTAATGATTTTATTTTTATTTTTCCTTTATTTGATTTTATTTTGATATTATTATATGTGTTTTATGGATTTTATAAATCAATTTAAATAATGTAATTATGCAATTTGAAATGTATCGTTTTATGGGTCTGTGTAACCTGAATTAAATGGATTTTATTTTTTTAATTTAATTTATTTATTTTATTTATTTTTATCTCAAAGAAGATTTAAGACAAACCTGGTCAGTTATATTCATCATAATTTTGAATTAAATGGATTTATTTTTTTTAATTTTATTTATTTTTATCTCAAAGAAGATTTAAGACAAACCTGGTCAGTTATATTCATCATAATTTTGAATTAAATGGATGAATTTTTTTTAATTTTATTTGTTTTTATCTCAAAGAAGATTTAAGACAAACCTGGTCAGTTATATTCATCATAATTTTGAATTAAATGGATTTAATTTTTTTAATTTTATTTATTTTTATCTCAATGAAGATTTAAGACAAACCTGGTCAGTTATATTCATCATAATTTTGAATTAAATGGATGATTTTTTTTTAATTTTATTTGTTTTTATCTCAAAGAAGATTTAAGACAAACCTGGTCAGTTATATTCATCATAATTTTGAATTAAATGGATTTAATTTTTTTAATTTTATTTATTTTTATCTCAAAGAAGATTTTAGACAAACCTGGTCAGTTATATTCATCATAATTTTGAATTAAATGGATTTAATTTTTTTAATTTTATTTATTTTTATCTCAAAGAAGATTTTAGACAAACCTGGTCAGTTATATTCATCATAATTTTGAATTAAATGGATTTTTTTTTTTAATTTTATTTATTTTTATCTCAAAGAAGATTTAAGACAAACCTGGTCAGTTATATTCATCATAATTTTGAATTAAATGGATTTAATTTTTTTAATTTTATTTATTTTTATCTCAAAGAAGATTTTAGACAAACCTGGTCAGTTATGTTCATCATAATTTTGTACAATGGCGTGTCACCGACGCAGTACGTAGAGCTGCGTTTGTCGTGACCATCTTCTGTGAGGAATGACCTTAGGTAGTGGTCAGCTGGCTTCTGGTTGAACCCGTTGAAACGATACTGAAATGTACCTGTTCCGGGGCTGTCTTCGAAGTACGCTGTGCGGTATCTGAAAAATAATATTAAAACTCACTAGTGAATAAAACGTGTCATTATTCAACTGTTTTCGCACAAATAAGAGCCCCTTTATGAGCAAGTGTGTTGAAAAAAACTAAAAAATACGCTTTTTATAGAAAACTGAACTAAAAAATAGACAATTTTATTCACACTGATATTAATTTAAAAATTTTAACACTTTTCTTAATTTAAATTTATTCAAATTTATTTTATAATTCGGTTTAATTGAATTTTTTAGTTCGGTTTTCTATAAAAAGCGTGTTTTTAGTTTTTTTAAACTATTATTTATTTTATACTTTTTCGATTTCTACTTTCTAGCAGCGCCCCGCGGTTTCACCCGCGGCGTCGTTCTCTTTCCCGTGGGCATATATAGCCTACAAACAGTTTTAGCCACGTGAATCCGTAGCTCGTAGTATCATACAATCTCGGCACAATTCACCATCGTGTGTTAAAAAAATTAAGTAACAGCGCCATCTATTGGCACCATTTGTGACTACAAAAAGTTGTTGTTAACTTTTTGTAGTCGCAAATGGTGCCAATAGATGGCGTTGTTAGTCGCAACAACATACGATTATTTATACACAATCCCGTGGGAATTTCGGGAATAATTTTATCAAATTAGTGTGTTGTCATCGGTCCCCGATAAATCAACAAAGTTTGAACGAAAACTTGACCCCCCCCCCCCTCCTAGCTACGCCACTGGCTCTAATAAAGCTATATTACGAACGCGAATTGCAACATTTTGGGATAAATTTAAGGAGATCCAAAAACAGTATCCTCAATGCTGTATCTGGACTGGCTGGCAAGCTGAACTGTGGGATTTTCTCATATTGGCTGTCTGTTCATCAGCGAGAGAACAGAAAATGACAAAAAATGTGTATTTTGGTTTTTATTTTTAGTTAGTTTTAATTTAATTTATATTTTACTATGGGTTATTTAATTGCCTGCAAATAAAGATTTTATTTATTTATTATTATTTAAAGCTGCAAACTCACCCGTAATCTCTCAATTTGTGAAATATAAACTCCTTGGCGTCCAGATAAGTGTGTTTTGTAAACGCTTTCCTTGCATCAGGAAAATCCAGCTCATTTTTCCCCGATAATATAGGAAATAACGCCGCCGGTGTACCATCACCTAATATGTTATATCTGAAATTAATAACATTAAATTAAACATTTTAAAAACCCCTACACAATTACTTTCAAACCCCCATAACTTTTAAACGGGTCAACCGATTTTCATCAAACATGTCTAAGAACACTCGCACGTAAGTCCCCTTAATACAAAAAAAAAAACTAAATTGAACTCCGTTCGGGAGCTATGATGCCACCGACAGACAGATACGCACAGACACGTCAAACTTATAACACCCCTCTTTTTGCGTCGGGGGTTAAAAAAACGCGACGATTTGAGAGAAAAAATATTATAAAAATATAAACAAATATACTCTTTTTTAATTCCATTAATAACACCCAGACCGAGATAAACATTTGTGGTTCACACAAATATTCACCCCGAACGGGGATCGACGCAACCTTACGGATGGCAGTCCGATATGGTGACTTGTCTACCTGCTAGGTCGTCTTGTTAATGTCCTTATTAGGTCTAAACCTAAGCTTAAACTACTTAGGCTGTGCGTTTATCAGTCAATTAGTTACAGATGCTCCTTCACCGGGAGCATTCGCGTGTAATGTAACGTTACAGATTTGAGCATTACATCAGTGAAGGAGGAGAACCGAGCATTACAATGCGCACCTTGTAATTTATTAATTGTAATTTGTAATTACACGCGAATGCTCGTTAGTCAGGGAGGTATTATTGTAATGTAATGCTCAAAGACGAATCTGTAACGTTACATTACACGCGAATGCTCCCGGTGAAGGAGCACCTTAACAAAGCCTTTTGGATTGTTATTATTATTGAATAAGTGTCTGTTATTAAAAATATAGGTGAGTATCAAATGTAGCGGACGTACATTCTTTTAAAATATAAACATATTAACACTAATCCGTCTCATGTTGTTTCATTTATATGTATTACTAACAGCGCCGTGCGGTTTCACTCGCGTAGTTTTAAATTTACTCCCCTTAAGAGGGGAATTTCCAAAAACCCTCTCTTAGTGGTATCCTACTCCCCCCAACAAACACACGTGCCAAATTTCAGCTCTCTACGACCAGTAGTTTCGGCTGTGCGTTGTCAGTCAGTTAGTACATCACTCGGTAACGGAAGAGTTTTATATCACTACATAGTATAAAACAAAGTCGCTTTCTCTGTCCCTATGTACTTATGCTTAGATCTTTAAAACTACGCAACGGATTTTGATGCGGTTTGTTTAAGAGTGATTCAGTGGGAAGGTTTTTAGCATAATTTTATCCCCATATTCCTATGGGAACGGGAAATACGCGGGTGATGATAGATGATATGTACTTACCCATTCAGCACAGTAGCACCAAGTTTCTTAGTAATATACTCATAACTGTTTGGCATTCTCCTAATGAAACCATTCTTAGATGTAGAATCGAAGCCGAATATCAAAACGTCATATGAATCCTCTCGTCCTGGAGGTAATTTAGGAGGATCAGACCTTCGAAACCCAGTGACGTGACCTTTCCATGAAGATGCGAAAAAACTGCAATATAAAAAAAACTGGAATTTAATTTAAACTAACAGTTTTTCCGTAAAAAATATACAAATATGAAAAAACTGGAAATTATTTTATAAATAGCAGTTGTTGCGTAAAATGTACCATAATTCGAAGGAACTGCAATATTAAAATATGAAAATACTGGAATTTAGTTTTAAACTAACAGTTTTTTCGTAAAATGTACCACAAAACTGTATAAATTGTTGCGTTAGGGGATTCGTTTCTCTTTCGATTTCGTGATCATGGCGCTTGCAATCGAAATATCGGAAACTCGAAACAAATAATATACATGATAAATATCCCGTTAATCATAATAATTTGTTTCCCTTGTACCTTATTATAACATAACATAACATAACATAATCATTCACTACATCATCTCATTATAGTAACTGATCCCTAACTAAGCTCGAAGCTTGTATCTAGGGTATCAGAAACTACGCACACACTCATTCACACACACAACCAGACCGGGACAAACATTTGTGGTTCACACAAATATTCACCCCGCACGGGAATCGAACCCGCAACTTTACGGATGGCAGTCCGGCATGGTGACCACTCTGCCATCGAGGTCGTCAAATACATATCACACATAGCCACAAACTAAGAAACATTTATTACCTGACTAGCGTCCCACGGTTTTACCAACGTGGAAATTTATCCCGTGGGAAATTTGGGATAAATCGAGCCTATATATATTTAGCCTATATCATATACACTAATATTATGAAGAGGAAAGATTTGTATTTTTGTGTGTATGTTTGTAATGAATAAACCCAAAAAGTACTGAAACAATTTCAAAAATTCTTTCACCATTAGACAGCTACATTCACCCTGAGTAATTTATTAGTATATTTTATCCCCGTATTCCCTCGGGAACGGGAACTACGCGGGTGAAACTAGCGCCGCTAGTAGATAATAATTAGCATAGTGATAGAGCTTGAAAAATTATACTAGCAGCGCCCGCGGTTTAGCCCGCGTTATCTCCTCTCCTATTGGTCGTAGCGTGATGTTATATAGCCTATAGCCTTCCTCGATAAATGGGCTATCTAACACTGAGATATTTTTTCAAATCGGACCAGTAGTTCCTGAGATTAGCGTCTTCAACCAAACAAACAAACTCTTCCGCTATATAATATTATAAGTATATAGAAGTAGATGATATTAATAGTAAGGACACACTACATAGTATAAAACAAAGTCGCTTCCCGCTGTCTGTCCCTATGTACGCTTATATCTTTAAAACTACGCAACGGATTTTGAAGCGGTTTATTTTAATAGATAGAGTGATTCAGTGGAAAGATTTTTAGCATAATTTTATATCCGCATTCACACGGAAACGGCAAATACGCGGGTGAAACGGTAAGCGCTGTTAGTTTTCTTATAAAACAAATATTTGTGAGTTGGCAGCAAGATATCTCATATATTTGTTTAATGATAAATAATAATGACACAGTGACTATAATCTTATCTAACGAATTCGTTACAGGTAGCTTTAAAACACATTTATGTACAACAGTAGGTAATTAAAAAGTATGGTCAGCGTAAGAAATAGTTATTTATGGTACAAGCGAGGTAAGTTGGTGATTACTTCCGAGGCGCTATTGAGGCCCGAGCCGTCAGGCGAGGGTCAGAAGATAGCCGAGGATAGTAATCATCAATACACGCGTGTACCATACAACGTTTTTCAACACATTTGCGAAGAAATTATCATTTTTCGCTAATAAATAAACAGTTTTTCTATTCGCGCGCATACAATACAACAATGGTGATCGGCCAAAGACTAAAAAAATATACTTATTAAAAAAAAATCGAATGAATGAATGAATGGAATCGACCATAGACCTACCAAAAGTAAGGCAACATAGTTGAAGTTTGTTTTTAAAATGTATGGACTCAATTTTTTTTGGTATCGAAACTTTTTTAAAATGAAAGCAATTTAAAGAAACAATCTTTAACTCACTAGTGAATAAAACGTGTCATTATTCAACTGTTTTTGCACAAATAAGAGCTCCTTTATGAGCAAGTGTGTTGAAAAAAGTATAATGTTTTACATGGCAATTCATCATCATCATCAGCTCATATACTGTCCCCACCGAGGGGGATTGGTGGTGTTCGAACCAGGCACCTTCCGATCGGAAGTCAACATGCATTTTATTCATTTTTAACCCCCGACGCAAAAAGAGGGGTGTTATAAGTTTGACGTGTCTGTGTGTGTGTGTATCTGTCTGTCTGTGGCATCATAGCTCCCGAACGGATGAACCGATTTTAATTCAGTTTTTTTTTGTATTAAAGGGGACTTACGTGCGAGTGTTCTAAGACATGTTTGATGAAAATCGGTTGACCCGTTTAAAAGTTATGGGGGTTTGAAAGTAATTGTGTTGGGGGTTTCTTAAATTTTTAATTTAATGTTTTATATATCATGTTTCTTAGTAATTTACTGCTTTAAACATACACAATCCATTTCTGGTTAAAAATAACCAACATTAAATTTTTCATAACTTCCGAGTTCGATTCCCGGAGTGAGTAATAGTTTTTTTCTAAATCTATGAATGCAGTTTTTATTTTTACTAAAATCGATGACATGGACAGAACAGATCTTTGTATCTCTTATAGTTTTATACTTCCCCTCACTGACCGTTCTATTTGGGCCACCCTGTATAGTAATATTTAAATTACCTATCGCGGAAAAGTTATATAAATATTGTGAAGAATCTATTGTACTCAGATATCATATAATTAATAATAATATGGAACCCACAGTAAGACGAAACAAGGAAAACAAATCTATACCATCACTACATAGTATAAAACAAAGTCGCTTCCCGCTCTCAGTCCCTATGTATGCTTAGATCTTTAAAACTACGCAATGGATTTTCAAGAGGTTTGTTTTAATAGATAGAATGATTCAAGAGGAAGGTTTTTGGTAAAATTTTACACACATATTCCCACGGGACCGGGAACTACGCGGTTGAAATCGCGGGGCGCCACTAGTAATATTATAAAGAGGAAAGATTTGATTGTTTGTACCGATTTGACTCAAAAACTACTGATTCGATTTCAAAAATTCTTTCACTAATGGAAAGCTATATTATCAGTTAGATACATAGGCTATATTTTATCCCCGTATTCCCACGGGAACGAGAACTACGTGGGTGAAACTGCGGGAAGATAGTAGTATATAAAAGCTGATGATGATGATTATACAGTAACAGCAGTAACATATACAATTATATATTTATTGCAAAACCCACGTTCCCGAGGTGATTTGAACATAACATAACATTCACTCCATCATCTCATTACAGTAACTGACCCCTAACTAAGTTCGTAACTTGTATCTAGGGTATCAGAAACTATGCACACACTCATTCACACGCACCCAGACCGAGACTTATATTATATTTTGAATGTAATATACCTTATGAAGGTAAAAAAAGAATAAATTAATTTAAAAAAAAAAGCTTTTATTTAGCTTTTATTGCATCGTCATGGGACTTGCATAAGTATGGCAAATTTCAGCTCAATCGGATAACCAGAAGTGGTCGAAAAATGGCTTGCAAGATTTGATTGACAGACAACGGGGACAATGGGACAGGTGAAACTAAATAAAAGCTTGTAAAAAGATAGTTATTTGATTATTTGTTAGTCACAAGTGTGGTAAAAGGCTTGTAACAAAATTCTTACCGTGCAGCTTTTTTTCTTGACTTCCATCTAAAAATACCCAAAAAAAATGCAACCGATTAACTTAAGCGGCAGTAGCTTAATGGTTAAGGCAATCGCAAAGTCGTTCGTTCGATCACCAATTATTTAAAAACTAGCAGCGCCCCGCGGTTTTACCCGCGTAGTACCCGCTCCCGTGAGAACGCGTAGCTCGTAGTATCATACAATCTCGGCACAATTCACCATCATGTGTTTAAAAATTAAGTAACAGCGCCATCTATTGGAAGGATTTGTGACTACAAAAAGTTACAATAAAACATACGATTACTTATACACAATCCCATGGGAATTTCGAGATAAAAAGTATCCTATGTGTTATTCCTAGTGATAAGGAACATCTGTACCAAATGTAATCAAAATCGATACAGTAGTTTTTGCGTGAAAGTGGAACAAACATCCAAACTCACAAACTTTCGCATTTATAATATTAGTAGGATTGTGAAGCAAAAGCCATACATAAGAGCCAGCCCAGACACGACAGAACGAGAACTGACCGCGCGAGGCTTAATTAGGTACTAGACACATTTATTCAAATTGATATCTTTGATTTACACGAACACTACACATTGAAATAAAACACTTAAACGGATTTTTGTCGTGGTTGTATTTTGTTTTACATTTTCTGACGTTTCGGATTCTTTACAGAACCGGTGATCACAGAAGACTAAGATGGAAGACGTCTGTACAAAGTAATATAAAAAGTTTACTACCTTCAATATTTTAATATTTTGACCTTTCCAACGAATGCAAAACCGTGGAAATCGGTTCTTGCGTTCTGGAGTTATAGCGTCAGGAAGGAAAACCCGACTTATTTTTATATAGTAGATTATTAACTAGCTGTGCCCCGCGGTTTTACCCGCGTGGAACCTTATCCCGTGGGAATTGCGGGATAAAAAACATCCTATGTGTTATTCCTAGGTATGTGAAACATCTGTACCAAATTTCATTAAAATCCATTCGGTAGTTTTTGCGTGAAAGAGGAACAAACATCCACACATCTAAACATCCACACTCACAAACATTCAGCTTTATAATATTAGTAGGAAGAACAACTGTTATCGATGCTGGTGTAACTATTAAAATAAATAAACTACTTACTTGTATCTTTAAAAAACAAACAAAATGTTTTAATGTTATAAAATGTATTGATATAAAGGATATACCTCCACCTTTTATACATTTTGGGCCAAAAATGTATGAAAAGACGGACTTTTAGAACTCAAGCACGAAGCAAAGTGGTGCTCTATTCCGGTCGTAATTCACAGAGAATCGCGTACGTTGACCTGTAGCTATCTATCTCTGTCGCACCTGCGTAAATGATAATCATGAAGTTGTAGGTAAAAATGAAGCCCACACTTGGAACAACAGCTTGAGTCAAATACCTACGTCTCTGTGGGCCGATCTCTCTTTTTAGTGTGGACTTTGCACTCTCTCTTTCTAGAGGTTACCTTAGTTAGAAAGAGAGAGCCTGCCCACAGAGACGCGATAGTGATACATAGGTTATGATTCAAGTAGGTATTCGAAGTGTGGACTTCATTAATACCTTTAACTTCATGATGATAATGCGTCTCGCTCGCCATTGCATCCGTGCGAGCGGGACGCATTATAATTAACGTAGGTGTGACAGAGATAGATAGCTACAGGTCAACGTACGATATTTAATGTGAATTACGACCGGACTATACAGCTTTGGTGCCATAGTAATAAATGCTTTAAGTTCTAACAGAATAGAGCACATTTTTCATTTGGCACTTTTGATTTTGGGCCAAAATGGAGGATGTATATTATACTGTTTTTGCTTTTTTACTTGCTTATGACTTAAAAATCATAATCATTCACTCCACCATCTCATTACAGTAACTGACCCCTAAGTTCGTAACTTGTATCTAGGGTATCAGAAACTACGCACACTCATTCACACACAGACCGAGACAAACATTTGCTGCCTTATTTGCGTTGCATTTTTAGTCTGGTTTAGCACTAAACCAGGTTTTACAATCAATTTTGAATACTGTCAAAGTGACAGATTTGACTGACAAGGTGTCAAATGCGTACCAGGTTTTGTTAAACCGGACTAAAAATGCAACGCAAAGGCAGTTATGGTTCACACAAATATTCACCCCGTGCGGGAATCGAACTGCTTCATCATCATCAGCTCATATATAATGTCCCCACCGAGGGGCTCGAGCCTACCCTGTATTAGGGTGATTTGGCCTTAGTCAACCACGCTGGCCAAATGCGGGTTGGTCGACTCCACACACAACCCTAGAATTTCTTCCCAGGTGTGTGCAGGTTTCCTCACGATGTTTTCCTTCACCGTAAGAGCGTCGAAATTAACGTACTTATGAATTCGTAAATTGAAAACATTGGTACGTAGCGGGACTGGTGGGGTTCGAACCAGGCACCTTCCGATCGGAAGTCAACGGCCTTAACCCCTGCGCCACCGACGATCTATCGAACTGCTTAAAAATAAAGAAAGTATATAAACTCACCTGTTATTGCGTTTCCCAGTGCATTTGACTTTGACATGGTCACTATCCTCCAGTATATAAGGTTGATCCCCATTTACTTGAGTCGGGGCACTTAGCACATACCGCTGGTCATTCTCGTATATAATGTCCCTATATTCACACTGCACATCCATAACGTCTTTTAAAATTGCTTGCTTTACTCTGCAGGTTGATTGCTGAAAAAAAATACCAAATTAAAAATTTAAATTTCGGGATAAAAGTCCCGAAATTGTCCTTCTCCTGGTTCTTAGCTACCTCCCCACCAATTTTCAGCCAAATCAGTTCAGCCGTTCTTGAGTTATAAATAGTGTAACTAACAGGCTTTCTCTGTCCCTATGTCCTTATGCCCCTATGTATGCTTAGATCTTTAAAACTACGCAACGGATTTTGATGCGGTTTGTTTTAATAGAGTGATTCAGTGGGAAGGTTTTAAGCATAATTTTATCCCCATATACCTACGGGAACGGGAACTACGCGGGTAAAACCGCGAGGCGCCGCTAGTTGATAATATAACAAAAAATGCATATGGATTTACACACAGTATACATACCTATATACAAAAATAACATTTTAAATTACATAAACTGAATGATGATGATGATGTATTCCATGCCGATTTCGGTAACGGCGACTGTCTTCTGTATAATAGGGTTATGGGTTAATGGTTGGATGAACTAAAAAACTAAAATAAAAATAAAACTGACAGATGCAGTCTGCTGATGTCTGCATCTAGACAGATGGGCCAGGATCGTCACGCAGTGGGTGCCTGAAAATGGGCGACGACGCCGAGGAAGGCCGCGGAGACGCTGGCGTGACGACCTCGACGCTTTCTGCCCTAACTGGTGGGATGAAGCTGAGGACCGCAATACTTGGAAAACAATGGAAGAGACCTTTGCCCAGCAGTGGGACAGTATAGGTTAAAAAAGAAAACTAAAAACTATAAACTGAATACTTACGAAGCAAGCAACCCAATCCAACCCACTGCATTGTACCGGTGGATAGTCTTTCTCAAGCGCCATGATATCCTTGGAAAACGGGTCCAACTGCGGCACCACACAGCCAGAACCTTTGTCCCTCTTCAACGCTTCTTGTAATGTGTTATCTAAATACCTGGTGATAAGGTTAGTTTTCGCATGACAAATATGTTAGTAGCTATATACATATAACTCAAAGGTGACTGGATGACATTGTGATCTATCAACGCACAGCCCAAACCACTGGACGGATCGGGCTGAAAGGCATGCAGGTAGATGTTATGACGTAGGCATCCGCTAAGAAAGGATTTTGATTAATTCTACCCCCGAGGTGATAAAATAGGGGATGAAAGTTTGTATGACGGAAGTCAAAAAGCTAGTAACTAGATATACTCCGCTGCTTAGCCCGTCTCCAATAGAACGAAGCCTTATGATATATGTATCTATACTAATATTATAAACGCGAAAGTAACTCTGTCTGTCTGTCTGTTACCTTTTCACGGCTAAACTACTGAACCGATTGACTTGAAATTTGGTACAGGGGTAGCTTGCCCCACAGTTTCACCCGCGTAGTTCCCGATCCCTTGGGAATTTCGGGATAAAATAGCCTATGTCCTACCTCAGACCATAAGCTACCCCTGTACAAAATTTCAAGTCAATCAGTTCAGTAGTTTAGCCGTGAAAAGGTAAGTAACAGACATACAGAGTTACTTTCGCATTTATAATATTATAGTTAGGATTAGGATTATATACAAGTGTTAGATTTAGAAACAAAAGATGAAATTAGTCGATTAGATTTAAAAATAAATTATTAAATTAGTCAATTAAATAACTGGCAACAATTGTAATGGCAACACCAGAGGGGGGGAATTCAAAATGGCGGTCTTTCTCAACGGCATTCTTGATCCGGCGTTGATGAAGGTAACACGTGTGAAGAGAAATATATTGTAGTCTGTGTTCACGAGTCGCATTTAAAGGTAAATGTGTTTTTATTTAATTATATTTTAATGTAAGCATCAATTATTAATGTAAAATAAACCCTGTGAAAGTGGTGTGAGTATTTTATTATAATACATATTGCTTTACCCTTGCTAGCTAGGTAGTGTGATAATATTTCAGAAGTGGGATACTAAGTGGATTATCATCCACAGTTTAATTTTCAAAAGCATTTTTACATTAAACGTTAATTAAATATTGTGTGTTTAAAATTTAGTTTTAAATGTGGGTAGGTAAATATATATTTAAAAAAAAACCCCTTCTAATATCTTGTATGAGATAGTCATTTATAATAAAACAAATACCGACATTTCGTAACTCCCTTTTGGTTCGATCATCCCAAATTATTAATAAGGTCAAGGGAAGGTCAACTTTTTTTATTGGATGTCTAAGTCTCCTGGTCCCTTGTGGGGGTCTACGGGGGAGCAAATTTTGGTTATTTTTGAGCTAGGTATCACCGTTTCGGAGATATAGACGATTTTATAAATTTACATTTTATTTTTGCGTACCATGATTATACGGAAATAGACCCACAGTATGGAAGTCAAGCCGTTAGTTTCGAGTTTCAGACAATGCCACGAACAAGTGAAAGTTCCCCTCAACGACGGTTGACGACCCCGGAGAGGTTAGAAGGTAGCACGCGGTCGCGAACTGGGAAGAACAGATCAAGCCGCAGTCGCAGCTACCGTAGTCGCAGTCCGATTCGCAGCCCTCATCACGAGCGAAGCCCAAGAGTCTGCGAGCGGGAACCGAGCCGTCATGATCTGAATCGCAGATATGTTGAAGATCGGGATACAGGGGATCGAGATTTGAGCTGTAGTCGAATGTTATCGTCGTTGCGCGAACGCGAACTGGAGGTTGATCGTAAAAAGGAACAACTTCGTATTTTGGAAGAAGAAGTCAACAGGAAACGCAGACAACTAGACCACCAGGACAGAGGACACCGTGGAAAAGGAGGAGCAGCTGCGGGAGATACAAGGTCATGTAGTCCTACTTTTACAGCTAAAGATATAGTTGATATTTTGAGGTCATTAAAACCCCAAGCAGAGACAGTAGGTGCCGTTTTGCCTAGTACTAGTAGTAACATTAATCACAAAAATATTTTACCCGATTTTGACCCGTCATTGAAAAGTCAGAGAACGGATATCTGGATTAAGAAAGTCAATGAGTGTGCCACTGTCTATGGTTGGGATGAACGAACGACGGTTCATTTTGCTATGCAAAAACTTCAGGGATTGGCCAAGGTTTGGTATGAAAGTCAGAACTCTATACTATTCAATTGGTCCGAATGGCAGGAAAAGCTCTTAAACGCTTTTCCTTGTCAGCAAAACTATGGCCAATCCCTAGAAGACATGTTGCGAAGGAAAAGTAGGTACAATGAACCACTTGAGGTTTATTACTATGAGAAGTTAGCCCTATTGAACCAATGCGACATCGATGGTAAACGCGCTGTTGATTGTTTGATCCATGGCTTGACCGACAGAACCATGAGATCCAGCGCCAATGCACTACGCTGTACTCAGCCTGATCAGTTATTACAATTCCTTATTAGTAACCAAGAACCATCACATTCTATAGATCAATCTAGGGTTAAGATTAAGGTGATGCCGGAACAAAACAGTAGCTATAATAGTAATCCTATTAGAAGACCTTTTAACAAAACTTTCAATAATCAAGTATATTGTTTCAATTGTAAGGAAAGAGGTCACCCTTATTCGAAGTGTACCAAACCAATAATCCAGTGCACAAAGTGCAAACGATTTGGTCACAAGATAGAGACATGCATGTTTAACAACGACAGCCCATTAGATCAGAGACAAAAAGTTGATTCCATCCCAAAAACTATGCGTATTCTAACATCCAATACAAATTCTAAATATTTAAAAGAATGTACCATTAATGAAACTGTTATAACTGGGTTTGTTGATTTCGGTAGCGAGGTTTCATTGATCACCTTATCTGCAGCTAAATCTCTAGGCCTAACTTGGGATAAAATATCTATTCCTATAAGAGGTTTCGGAAATGAAATTGTGCATTCACTAGGTAGGGTGAAGGTTAATTTGAGTGTTGATGGCGTTAGAGCAGAGGTCTTGTGTCAGGTTATTGAGGATATATATCTGGATGTACCACTTTTAATCGGACAATCTTTTACAGAACAGCCACACATATTGGTTTGTAAAGATGTGAACGAACTTAAGTTCTATGTCGTTGACAATGATTTTGAGAATTTTGATTTTCCTCGATCTTGTGAACTACTTTCATCAGTCACTCTACTTGCAGATTTAGATATATTTGGACCGGTAACTGTAAAATGTCATGTAAATCCTTCTTACAATGGAAATATTTTATTAAATCATAAAATAATTGGCCGGCCTAACCAACAGTTTTTGGTCCAAGGAGGCGTTTATCATGTTAGAGAGGGTACAGTTTTCGTTAGTATTATACCCATTTATGGCGTGGTTCTTTTACGGCAAGGAATAGTGATTGCTCGAGGTACTAAAGTTCAAGTAGTGAATCGCATCATTGGTCCATCTAAGGCTATACAAGTACAAAGTGTGGAAAGTTTTAATGAAACCGAAGTAAAAATAGGTGATAGTATTAGCGAAACGCAGAAACAAGCACTATTAGAATTATTGAAGAAATTTAGACATTGTTTCGCATCAAATTTAAAATATTTAGGATGTACAAATATGACGGAAATGGATATTGAATTGAATAGTCGTAAGCCCGTCGTTTACCGTCCATATAGATTGTCACATAAAGAAAGGGGACAAGTTCGAGAGATGGTAGGAGAGATGATAGACGCAGGTATTGTGAAAGAGTCTGTATCAGAATATGCCAGTCCAATAATATTAGTACGGAAAAAGGAAGGTGGTGTACGAATCTGTGTTGACTATCGCTTGTTGAACTCTATTACGGTTAAAGAGCGTTACCCCATGCCTGTCATTGATGACGAGATTGCCAGGTTGTCTGGCCAAGCTTATTTCATTACGTTAGATCTAATGTCAGGATATTACCAGGTACCAATTTCTGAAGGCTCTAAACATCTCACTTCTTTCGTCACACCAGACGGCCAATACGAGTTTAATCGTATGCCGTTTGGTCTGGCCAATGCACCGGCAGTGTTCCAACGATTAATCAATAAAGTTCTTGGCTCATCGCGTTTTACTGATGCAACAGCATATATTGATGACATTTTGATATATGGTTCAACTGTTGAACAATGTCTCGAGAGGTTGGAAAAGATTCTTAAATTGATAGAGGATGCAAATCTTACTTTAAATTTAAAAAAATGTAACTTTTTACAAGATAGAATAAATTACCTGGGTTATGAAATAAGTTCGTCTGGGGTACGTCCTGGTGATAAGAAGACACAATGTGTTATTGATTTCCCTTGTCCTAAAAATCAACACTCTGTTCGACAATTCTTGGGCCTTGTGGGGTACTTTAGGAAATTTATTAAAAATTTCGCATCTTTGTCACACCCTTTAAATAAATTGCTGAAAAAGGATTCAAACTGGCAATGGGGAGAAGAACAGGAAAAATCTTTTCAACTTTTGAAGGATAGATTAATTGATAGGCCTATACTGGCTATTTACAATCCAAATGCACAAACTGAATTGCACACCGATGCTAGTAAAATTGGTGTCGGCGGAATATTATTTCAAAGAGTACATAATTGTGATCCTTTTCGTCCCGTAGCGTATTACAGCCGTCAAACATCTCCGGAGGAGAAAAATTTTCACGCGTTTGAATTAGAAACCTTGGCTGTGGTTTGCTCATTAGTTAAGTTCAGAGTTTATTTGTTAGGTTTAGATTTTAAAATAGTGACGGATTGTAGTGCTTTGCGTTCAACTTTTTCCAAACGTGATCTCATACCGCGTATAGCAAGATGGTGGTTGACCCTACAGGAGTTTCAGTGCACTGTAGAATATCGCGCAGGCACAAAAATGGCCCATGTTGACGCATTATCACGGAACCCCATTAACGGAAATGTGGTTTCTTTGGAATCTGAACAATATCCAACGGTGTCGGTGATGTCGATTAGTAGTGATGATTGGTTAGCGACCTTACAATTAGGCGACTCAGAGTTACGTAGGATACGCGATATAATAGAGAGCAAGTTGGATGTTGAAGGCTTAAAATATATAAGGGACAATTATTGCATTAAGGACAATAAGTTGTATAGGTTTTTGGACGGTGACAAGTCACAACTGCGCTGGGTAGTTCCCAAGGGAGCAAGGTGGCAGTTATTACGTAAAAACCATGACGAAATTGGCCATTTTGGGGTAGAAAAGACATTGGATAGAATAAAGACTACCTACTGGTTCCCTAAAATGTCTCGTTTCGTAAAGAAATATGTGCAAGCTTGTATTGAGTGTGCGTACGCAAAAAGGAATATCACAAACGAAGGTCATCTACATCCCATCACAAAGATTGAAGTACCGTTCCACACTCTTCACATCGATCATCTAGGTCCTTTTGTGCGCTCAAAACTTGGTAATTCTTACATTTTGGTCGTGGTAGACGCTTTCACGAAATTTACTTTTGTCAGACCCGTACGAAATACTAAATCTCAAACTACTATACGAGTTCTGGAAGACATATTTTTCATTTTTCGAAATCCCGATCGCATTATATCTGATAGAGGTACATCCTTCACGTCACATGCTTTTAGGAGGTTTTGTTTGGACAAAGGTATTAAGCACGTGCTCAATGCAGTTGCTTGTCCACGCTCTAACGGTCAGGTTGAGCGTTATAACCGTACAATTCTGAACTCGTTAACAGCCCAAAATCTTAATGGAAATGAAAAAGAGTGGGACCATAAAGTTGGCGCCATTCAATGGGGTTTGAATAATACACTACAAAAGACTACAGGTAAGACCCCTTCTGACGTCATGTTTGGGACTTGTATGAAGTCCGAAATAGATCCCAGACTCAATGATGTGGTGACTGAAACCCGGCCAGATATAGATTTGACTACGATTAGGGAAACTGTGAAAGACAATATAGATTTTGAACAAGCCCAACAAAAGGAACGCTATAATAAAAACAGACGTCCTTTTCAAACTTATAGCGAGGGCGATTTAGTGAAAATCAGTAAAAATAGTTTTAGTAATGATGGTAAAAGTAGAAAGCTTCTTCCGTCCTACGTCGGTCCCTATAGAGTAGTAGAGGTATTGGATAAAGATCGTTATAGGGTCTCTGCTATACCAGGTTTGTCAAATAGTAAGAATAAGCGTAAAACTACAGTAGCGGCTGATCGAATGTCTCCTTGGATTCATGTAGCTACCTTAAACGTTAATGATGATGATGATGATGATGACGATAACGAATCAGATACCAATGGAGAAGAGAAAAATGACATGTATATTGAGTAATGTATACCTTTCATAGTAGGTTAAGATTTTGTAATTAAGAGATTGTTACCTAATATATTAATTTTATTTAGATGAATTGTATTAAACTGGATAAGATTTGTTAATTGGATAAAAAGGGGAATATAAATATTTTGAGCTATGTACTTTAAATTGTGACTAATATAAGAGTTGAGGATTCATTTGGAAAATAGGAATAAGTATTTATTATGATTTATGATTAATTATACAAAAATTGGATATATTATGGATGTATATGGATTAAGTAAATTTAATGGAACTACGTATTGATATAATTTATGAATTTCCAAAAAAAGGACATAACTGGAAATGGAACTACGTATTGATATAATTTATGAATTTCCAAAAAAAAGGACATAACTGGAAATAAAAATGGATTGATTCTATCGTACTGGTAGTGAGAATGGAGGGTTCACGCCAGTAAGATAGCTATGGAAAATTGATATTATTATGCTTTTGTAAGAATGGAGGGTTTACATAAGCTTAATAATAATTTAAAAAAAAAATGGATATGACATTATGTCTTACTGGATTGGATGGATTGGAATATTATTATTATTTTATTTGAATTTAGGGAAAACATCTATTTATATTAATAAGATTGTGAATTAAGATTGGTTATATATTAGTGATTAATTAATATTTTGAAATAAGGTAATTGTGTGAATTTTTAAATGTTTTTGTATGATGATTTTATTAGATTTCAAAAAGGTTGGATCAAGAAAGCCGAGTGTTAGATTAAGTTACGTAGTGCACTCTATTGAGGGCGAACATGGGGACATGTCCGTAGTTCAGGATGGTCGAGTGTTAGATTTAGAAACAAAAGATGAAATTAGTCGATTAGATTTAAAAATAAATTATTAAATTAGTCAATTAAATAACTGGCAACAATTGTAATGGCAACACCAGAGGGGGGGAATTCAAAATGGCGGTCTTTCTCAACGGCATTCTTGATCCGGCGTTGATGAAGGTAACACGTGTGAAGAGAAATATATTGTAGTCTGTGTTCACGAGTCGCATTTAAAGGTAAATGTGTTTTTATTTAATTATATTTTAATGTAAGCATCAATTATTAATGTAAAATAAACCCTGTGAAAGTGGTGTGAGTATTTTATTATAATACATATTGCTTTACCCTTGCTAGCTAGGTAGTGTGATAATACAAGTGACATCACTTTTGTAGGGCCAAACAGATATAACATGATTCAAATAACATAACATTATAGAAATAACAAAACAAAAATCATTATTTCGTCACATAAATACACATTAGCGTAAATATTATTGTTTTTACGACTCATTTTACGAAAGTAATTTTGAAATTAACTACTGAAAAGCCATAAAATAAATTTTAACGTCATTTTTATCTGTAGTACCTATATGGCGAAACGCAGCGCAGGGCATATTTGGCTTTTAAACTATTACAGCCTTATTTGCGTTGCATTTTTAGTCTGGTTTAGTACTAAACCAGGTTTTACAATCAATTTTGAATACTGTCAAAGTGACAGATTTGTCTGACAAGGTGTCAAATGCTTACCAGGTTTTGTTAAACCAGACTAAAAATGCAACGAAAATAAGGTAGTTGCTGTTTTTGATATTTAAATAAAACTTCTTTAACGGATTTTTGTTTATTATTTTCTTTTACATTCTCTGACGTTTCGGATTGTTTAAACTTTAAAGAATCGGTATAGAGTCACCAAGTTTTCTGTGCCGGTGACAGCGTCGCTGTAATCGCATCTTTTGGTTGTTAGTTTATTGAAAACATTAAATTAAAAATTTAAAAAACCCCCAATTACTTTCAAACCCCCATAACTTTTAAACGGGTTAACCGATTTTCATCAAACATATCTAAGAACACTCGCACGTAAGTCCCCTTTAAAACAAAAACTAAATTGAAATCGGTTCATCTGTTCGGGAGCTGTGATGCCACAGACAGATACGTATACACACACACACAGACACGTCAAACTTATAACACCCCACTTTTTGCGTCGGGGGTTAAAAATGTATCCAAATGACATTACAATCAAAATGACAATAGTAGCTTCCAATTATGGCCACACACAGAACAAACTTGGTGACTCTATACACATCGGATCACAGTAGACTGAAATTTCAAAGGAACTGGCGTCCATCCAAAAATGGTCGTCAATCACCGGAGCGATTCCAGATTCCAGTGGGGAAATCTAGTTGGTCTAAAACGGAGTGACGTCACAGTTTTATGTCTGGACTGATCAGTTCGACTGACTCGTCAGTGGTAATCTTAATTCCGCGCCAAAAACCCGTTAAAAGTATTATTTTAATACGAACTTTGTAATTTGAGAGGCCATGCCTTGTCGTAACACAGTTTCAACTAGCACGGGAGGTATGGTCTCGAAAATTGCATCAAGTGTATTATTATTGACGCAAATGAATTTTAATAAATGATTTGATTGATTGATTGATTGATTGAACTAAGTCAGAGGTTGCGGGTTCTTTCCCGTGCGGGGTGAATATTTGTGTGAACCACAAATATTTAACTCTGTGTGGGTGTGTGTGAGTGTGTGCGTAGTTTCTGATACCCTAGATACAAGTTACGAACTTAGGGGTCAGTTACTGTAATGAGATGATGAAGTGAATGATTGTTATGTATGTTATGTTTTCATGCTTTTAAAGCCTAAAATATAACTATTGTATTAACCAGCTACCAAGTTATATTTAATTATTTATTATAAACTCTGCCAGATCCATTGCAAGTATAATCTTAAATAACATTAAATTAAAAATTTAAAGAACCCCCAACACAATTACTTTCAAACCCCCACAACTTTTAAACGGGTCAACAGATTTTCATCAAACATGTCTAAGAACACTCGCACGTAAGTCCCCTTTAATATAAAAAAAACTAAATTGAAATCGGTTCATCCGTTCGGGAGCTATGATGTCACAGACAGACAGATACACACACACACAGACACGTCAAACTTATAACACCCTTCTTTTTGCGTCGGGGGTTAAAAAATTGGAGTGTTTGTTTGTAATATTAAAATAACCACTTTTTACTACATGCATATTAATAACTAGCAGCGCCCCGCGGTTTCACCCGCTTAGTTCCCGTTCCCGTGTATCCACAGGGATAAAATATAGATCACATCACGCACTGATAAATTAGCTTTCAAAGATTATTTGAAATCGGTTCAGTAGATCCAGAGATTACCCCTTACAATTTAACAAACACACAAACTTTACTTCTTTATAATCTAATATATAAAATTCTCGTGTCACAGTTTTCGTTGCCATACTCCTCCGAAACGGCTTGACCGATTCTCATGAAATTTTGTGAGCATATTCAGTAGGTCTGAGAATAGGCCAACATCTATTTTTCATCCCGAAATTCCCACGGGAACGGGAACTACGCGTGTGAAACCGCGGGGCGCAGCTAGTATTAGTATAGATTTATGTTTGCAATGATCAGACAGAGTTTAAATATAAAAATAAGTAAAAAGAAAAAGTTACTTACTGTTTAATCGTATCTCTGTAATAAGCAAAAAACAAATACTTTAAATACATGCGTTTTACATACCCATTCAAAATATCTAAATATAAAAAAGTACGGTCGTAATTCACATGAAATATCGTACGTTGACCTGTAGCTATCTATCTCTGTCGCACCTGCGTAAATTATAATGCGTCCCGCCCGCACGGATGCAATGGCGGACGGTACGCATTATAATTTACGCAGGTGCGACAGAGATAGATAGCTACAGGTCAACGTACGAGATTCTCTGTGAATTTATTTAATATATACTTTTATCTATTTATGTATTACTTGCAAACGGCAATAACTATATTAAAATGTAATAAAGTTTACTAAAAAATACAAAAAAAAAAAACAACAGCTACAGCCAGTGTTGCCAACGTAAGTTTTTTTCTCTAATTAAGTTTTAGGGTTCTGTACCCAAAGGGTAAAAACGGGACCCTATTACTGAGACTTCGCCGTCCGTCTGTCACCAGGCTGTCTCAAGAACGGTGATAGCTAGACAGCTGAAATATTCACAGATGATGTATTTCTATTGCCGCTATGACAACAAATTCTAATCTATATATATAAAAATGAAACCCGTTTTCCTTGGTCACGGCATCACGCGTGAATGGCTGGACCGATTTCACTAATTCTTTTTTTGTTGTATTTGTTATTATTAGGAGAAGGTTCTTATGTTAAAACAATCTGGAAAATCAACGGGAAAATTGGATCCGTGCGAAGCCGGGGCGGGCCGCTAGTAATTAATAAAGGGGGGGCTCCCATACAATAAAAGAGGTTTCCTGATGAAGACCACCGGATGTGGCTGAAACTAGTCGAGGGATTTGACGAAGTATGTACGAACACGTTATTTTAATTTAATTAAAAGAGGTTTTCGCCGATTATTTCTAATGATTATGGTACGGAACCCTACGTGCGTGAGTCTGACTTGCACTTGGCTGGTTGGCTGGTTTTAACACCTCAAAAATTTAACTCACCCTGTGTTTATTTATAACGTAACAAATCAAATCAATATTTATAAATAAATATTTTTTTGTATACATAAAAAAAACCTGGGAAATAATTCCCTGAAAATCTAGATTTTTCTTCCGAAATTTAGGGAGAATTCCCCACAGTTGGTATCACTGGCTAGAGCTTATCACGTATTTATTAACGTATTGTAAAATACATGCACAAACATGGCGGAAAAAATAACTACTTATGCATATGAAAAAGAGAAATAAATTACGCTAAAATTGCAAAATGTTTAACATATTTTCAATCAAACAGCATACATTACATTACATACTAGTACATGAGTAGATAAATATATCTATAGGTGCTCATTCACCGGGAGCATTCGCGTGTAATGTAACGTTACAGATTCGTCTTTGAGCATTACATTAAAATAATACCTCCCTGACTACATTCGCGTGTAATAATAACAAATTACAATTAATAAATTACAAGGTGCGCATTGTAATCCTCGGTTCTCCTTCACTGATGTAATGCTCAAATCTGTAACGTTACATTACACGCGAATGCTCCCGGTGAAGGAGCACCTTATGGGGATGACGACAGGGTAAAAAAAATGTTTCTAATTAGTCCGTCAGATAGATTTCGAAAAAATATTAGACACGTATTTTTTTATTTTATCATATTAATAAAACTGACTTAGTTATAACGCATTAAAGTTTAGGAGTGGGGGCTTGTGACGATAACTCTTCGTAAAAATGTACGTAGCTGTGACGTCACACGAGTTTTCTATGCACTGTATCGTCTTTATTATTTGTTTGTATCAAAAAGGAAAAAATACGTCTCCAATATTTTTTCGATATTTATCTGGCGGACTAATATATTTTTTAGTCGACATCCCTATTACACGGAAGAAAGAGAGAAGAGATAGCTCTCTCTCTACCTATGTGACAAAAATATTGAATTATTGAATGAGTAGAAAAACTTACAGCTATAGGTAATTTCTCCAGACCTGGCGCCATCAAAATACTCACACTAATGCAATTTAAACTTTATGATTCAAAATAAATTATTTGTTTTATAAGACTAGAGAATAACCAGTTTTGAAGTTGATGGAATGAAATGAAATCACCCTGTATTTTTAAGTTCCAAAACCAAAACATATTACACTGTCTCGTTCATACTCAGACGCTTAAACGCGCGCGAGAGAGAAGGACTGACTTGTCATGATGACTGTGACGTGCGACATCACATTGAGTGACATTCACAGACACTATACGTGTGTAAAATGTCTATGTGTTGCTCGCATGAAGTTGTAGGTAAAAATGGAGTCCACATTTCGAATACCTACTCGAAGCATGTCTATATGTATCACTATCGCGTCTCCGTGGGCAGGCTCTCTCTTTCTAACTAAGGTAACCTCTAGAAAGAGAAGGTCTGACTAAAATGAGAGATCGGCCCACAGGGACGTAGGTATTTGACTCAAGCTGTTGTTCCAAGTGTGGGCTCCATTTTTTACCTACAACTTCATGTTGCTCGCGCCAGCTTTGGAGAAATGACCAATAATGTAAATTAAGGCTATTTCAAAGAAAAGTTAGTTATAAAGAGTAGTTTTCATTCAAAATGCTACAGAGAAGTAAAAGTGTGTCAAATTGTATGGACATCTTTTGTTTAAGAATATGTAAGTGTAGGGCCCGTTCATACTGTTTTTTTTCACCTGATGGAGCGTAACACGCCATTTTTTTAACGCGGTGTAAATGCATAGAACTGCATTCCACTGTGAGCCGAGATTGTGAGGGCATGTAGGCAGTCCCGAATTAACCCGTAATCAAATTAAGCAATTGCCTAGGGCACCACGTCTGGGGGGCACCAGAACACAAGGATAGGGGACCCCAGGGCCGTAGCTATGCTTGAAATGACAAATGCCCTACCTTGAACATAGCGAGCTCAGTGTTAGCTTTTTTTTTCGTCGTCAAATTCCACTCTTGTTACAGCCCTGGGGGCCCGAAGGCTTGGATTGCTTAGGGCATCATGAAGTCTTATTCCGTCACTGCATGTAGGGCTCTTCCAGCCAGAAGGGCTGGACCTACCCACTAAAACACAGCGACTTCCGTCCGCGTTACATTGGGGTGCCGCAGGATCCCGAGGGGGATTTCTACCACGGCAGAGCGTAACACGCCTGCTCTTTACAAACACAGTGCACACAAGTTAGCAAGCCCAGTAATTTCACTGACTAAATTGCCCTTCAAACTAGAAGTCAGCAATGTTTTAGTACTACTGTTGGTATGTAAATATCTGGCAATGATATCATGAACGGGCCTTTACAAATAATGAACACAGAGGTTTTCTTACTAGCCAACTTTAAAATAAAATAAGAAAAACCGCCTTCAAAAAACTGTAGAACAAAATAAGTACTAGAAAAGTAAAAAATAATAATTATAAATTAACAAAATGCTATTTTTTATGGCGCTTGAAATCGGATATGCCATCAGTGATATATCGATCGAATCCACGATATAATATCGATTTCGCGAGCATGACCAAATTAATTTGGGCTTGCTATGGTATGGTAAAATTAAATATAGCGGGTATTTTTATCATATTTTGACAGTTGGATGCCGATAAATCGCTATATCATATGGCGTTTTCGAAGTCATGCTAGCTCGGATGGAAACATTTGGAGGAGACCTTTGCCCAGGCTAGCATGACTTCGAATACGCGATAGATAAAGCAATTTATCAACATCCAACTGTCAAAATATGATAAAAATACCCGCCATATTTAATTTTACCACGTAATAAATTTTATGACATTTGGTCATGCTCGCGAAATCGATTTAGCTATTTATTGACATCCAACTGTCAAAATATAATAAATATAGCCGCCATATTTAATTTTATCAAATCGTACCACGCCATATTCATTTGGTCATGCTCGCGAAATCGATATTATAGATAGATAGAATAACTCTTTATTGCCTTTCACAAATAAATACAGTAACAATAATAACTTAAATAGATATTATTTTTGGTGTCTATCTATATATTTTATCACGCACAGTCATCCCAGCAGTTGGACGATAAAAAAACTAAGAACATCCTTACCTCTTCGCTAGATCATAGTTTAAATTCTGATGCAGACTCTCATTTAACATAAAATAGTATACGATGACGCATACTAACACTATCACTAATGCAAGCACCTGGTTTCGTCTCGATCTCAAGCATTTTTTCATCATCTGAAACAAACAGGTTCATAATTAACACTAGCTGTGCCCCGCGGTTTCACCCGCGTAGTTCCCGATCCCGTGGGAATTTCGGGATAAAACGTAGCCTATGTTCTTCCCCGGACTATAAGCTACCCCTGTACCAAATTTCAAATCAATCGGTTCAGTAGTTTAGCCGTGAAAAGGTAACAGACAGACAGACAGAGTTACTTTCGCATTTATAATATTAGTAAGGATAACATAATTATTGAAATAAAACACTTAGGGCCTTTTTCAGGATCTTCAAGTAACGTTCCGAGTACTACTCACATGTTTTGTCTTTGTCACTTGATATAAAGTAAGAAAAAGACACCTATGGGGTTGGCAAGGCCAAACTGCAGGCCAAAAGCCCCTTTCAAATAAATTATTTAAAAAAAAGACAAAACTAACTTTACTTGGTGAGTAATTTTACTTGAAGGTCATGAAATAGGCCTTAAAACGGATTTTTGTCGTTTCTTTACAGAACCCGTGATCACAGTAGACATCTAAGGAGTCTACTGTGATCACGGGTTCTGTAAAGAATCCGAAACGTCAGAAAATGTAAAACAAAATATAACCACGACAACAATCCGTTTAAGTGTTTTATTTCAATGTGTTCGTGTGAAGCATTTTTTGAGGAAGGCTATCCTAACTAATATTATAAATGCGAAAGTAAGTCTGTCTCTCTGTCTGTTACCTTTTCACGGCTAAACTACTGAACTGATTGACTTGAAATTTGGTACAGGGGTAGCTTATGGTCCGGGAAAGAACATAGTATATTCTTTTTATCCCAAAATTCCCAAGGGAACGGGAACTACGCAAGTGAAACCGCGGGGCGCTGCAGTAGGCTATATAACATCATACGACAACCAATAGGAGGGGAGCTAACACAAGTAAAACTGTGGGACACACACAAGCTAGTTATTACTGTGACTTATTAGTTCAATTACTAAAACCAGATAAAAATATCTAAAATGAAAGAAAGAAGCTTTATCACTAGCGGCGCCCCACAGTTTCACCCGCGTAGTTCCCGTTCCCGTAGGAATATGGGGATAAAAATGCTAAAAACCTTCCCACTGAATCACTCTATCTATTAAAACAAACCGCTTCAAAATCCGTTGCGTAGTTTTAAAGACCTGAGCATATGTACATAGGGACAGAGAAAGCGACTTTGTTTTATACTATGTAGTGATTTAACATAGACAGTACATAGCTTAAGGAAACACAAATAATATAATCAATTATATGATAAAAAGGATCCAACTCAGTAAATTGTTGCGAGCTAGATAGTTTCCTCAATTTAGATTTTCCAAAAATTTAGGAAACAGGAAAAATAATAATAAAAAAGTTTAGGCGATAATTATGGTTTTAAAAGTATACTTATTTATATAAGAGATGATTTTTCCATCGCTAGATAACTTTATTTGACGAATAACTTTGAAATTTTGACAGTTATTCCATACAAAATCTGTCAAACGTCAATTTTATTTGTCGAATAAAAGTTATCTGGCGATGGAAAAATCGGCCCTAAGTATAATTATTAAACTGTTATTTTTATATTTTAACTGTCTTATTCATAAAAAATATAATGGGACTTAAAATACATTTTAAACGTGTTATAAATATTTTTTCAAAAAGTATGATTCATAAACGTTCGGTAACGCTAAAATACGTTTATAGTCTATTTTAGCGACTCCGTAAGTTATAGAAGGTCGTACCCTTCTATAAACCTCTAATAGAGGAAAACATGGCCGACTCTACGACAGCCAGCTGATTTTGATTCATGTCAGTGTGTGCAGAAATTGGAAACTCGGTGACAATGTCAAAATGGCATTTATTTATTGTCAGTGTCTTTAGTATCAAGTGCTCCGTGTTTTAAATCTTTATTTATAAATTGAAAATATTAAATAATCTAAAAGCATGTAAAAGTGATGCCCCACATACTATTCTAAAGGATGACTAATGGATTATAGAAAAAAGTAAGCAGCAGGCCACTTTATTTCCTTAAAATTAAATACACATATGGATTTTGACTGTTACAGGTTTGTGTTGTCAGTTCTTAGTTAAATACTCGACATATTTTTTCATTATAGTAAATAGGTAAGTTAATGATAAAAATTAATACCGTTTGTAATGATTTACATAAATTATCGAGGTTCGTGAAATACCAAATAACAATTCTTGATCGACTACCGAGTCAAAGACTATACAGTGTGGTGTTTTTCGTGGTGAACCTGCCTGTTATGCCGAAGGTTACGAGTTCAATTCCCGCCCCAGATAAACATTTACTTATATTTGATTAACATAAAAGGATTATTGGGGGGGGGGGGGGGGCTACATCTTGTCAAACTTTACATTAGTAAGTAAACATAACTTCTTTTTTTTTCAGATTATTTTTAATTGTGAGACTGGTTAGCAAAGGGTGTACAGTCTGGACCGAAATAATACTGCGTGTGCACTATCCAAATCTATGACTTATTTATTTCACTATATGTATTTAATAATAAATTTATAAAATACCATTTTTGTGTTTTTATTTATTTACATAAGTATGGTACTGAGAGCACTATAATCTATCTTTTTTAGTGTATAATGTTTTGAAACAATATAGGTAATTAGGTTTCTAACGGTGTAATAAAACATTGGCTTGTCTATAATTATGAAAAAAAAATCAAAAAATACAGCCCGCTGTATCATGTCTTGTCAGTTGGACGTGAAATCTCAAAAAAATGTCACCGACTTTGACAATCGCAGCGAGAATCTTTTTAACCTGTGGTCACCGACACTTTTTTTTGGACGAATGTTTGACGGATTGCTCACAACGACAACCTAACAACAGTAAAGTGTATTATAAACCTAACTTAGTTAAAGTAGGTTTATCGAACGTTTATGAATCATGAATTTTATAATACGTCTAATAGGCCTAATGAACGTTATAACTAAATAGCGCTATAAACCTATTTTAAGGATTTTTTATGAATAAGTGTTTAACTTGAATAGAAATGTTAGTTTTTTTCACTATTCTAGTAATATTTATCTGGAAAGATGAATAAATTAAAAAAAACCTTTTTAATAACAAGCTTTATTTTAGCTTTTATTACATTGTCATGGGACTTACATAAGTATGCTAAATTTCCTTAGATAAGTCACCTCTAGATTGACTATGGACGGTGCCATAGCGTCAAAAAATATAATGGCTAACTGTAAACCACTAAGGTGTTCCATACTCCTTAGTGTTCATTGTAACGTCATACAATACACACGCACGGTCTAGATTTTGTATTCAGTTATATTGCTGAAAATGACAAGTTGTGCAATGAAAACCAGCAGGAATTACAAAGGACGTTTAAAAACAACTAACACTATCTCCTTCCATCGGAAAGTAACTCAAATCTTATAGTATTTTACGAAAGCAAAACCTATCAAATGATGTATTTTTCACGCCGCCATTGCGCCATTTTTTAGTGTTACCTGATTTCAGATTTAGAATTTCCCACTGTAGTTTTATTTTGTATGTATGTTATACCTATTATACATTTACTATATATGCATACGTATATGACGATACTAAAAAGTATATGTGTAATAAATATTTTTATGGTTATAAAATTAAATAACAGTTAGCTTAATTGAAATAAATATTTTAGTTGCTTGTACATTATTTCTAGCTTTCGCCCGCGATTTTGCCTCCGTAATTTTTCCGTATTTTTTACATTTCGACCTTATTTGATTCCATGAGTTGTACACTATTCCGGGTTGCACAAAGCTGAGCCATCACCCTTTGCTTATATAACAAAAAAACATGTTTGTATTTTACTTACCTGTATCTTATGTATAAGCAATAAATGGATTTTATTTTATTTATTTACATTCCATAATATTAGAATAATCTTTAACTGAACTGATTTAATCAACCTCTTAATAATATTGTATGGTTTTAAGTTTAACCCGATTTGGCGGAATGTCAGTATTTTATGTGAAGCGACTGCCATCAGAGGGCTATACGACATTTTTTGGTTAAACCAAATTTTAGACTTTTGAGAGCTCTAACTACCCGTAACGATTGTCGATGATGTTAGTTAGTACGACAGCCGGGACCAACAGCTTTACGTGCCCTCAGAAGCACAGAAACGCTTATGAAACTAAAAGTCATTTTTATTTATCATATCGGTTGATGCCGTGTCATTGACTTATAACAGATTTTGTTTTTTTATACTTCATTTAATTAAAGACTATGTTAATAAATATAATCATTTTTATTATTCTAAGCTAAAATAGGTATATTAAAAAAAGAAAAGAAGGCTGTACACATAAATTTATCATATCACTGAATATGTATATCATTTCGGTAGATAAACAAATCGGTGTACAGAAAAATAATCGGTGCCGGTTTGTCACATCGCATCGGTAGAATGCAAAATTCAAACTAAATTTACTCCTTAGTCTTACGTTGATGATATTATTGAATTAAGGGATATTTAAAATAATGATGTTTACATAAAATGATTACATAAAACCTGAAAAATATATAAAAAAAAAATGAAAAAGTTCACCGATATAATGAAAAAATAGCATTTGTTGAAATTCACCCATAGGAAAATGGGCAAAAAGGACATTTTATCACATCGCATATGTTGCTATACACCCCATACATTTAAGTTATTAATTTCAATAAAATTCATCTTATTAAAATATTTTTATTAACACGACTCAATTTTATAGTTTTCCCCATTTCATAGGGAAGATTCATTAGGCGGCAACTCTATGCATTCGAGTAAGACGATGCTGGCTATAAGCTTGTGTGCGTACCACACGCACACAGCCTTGCAAAAGTTGGCCATTGTCTATTGCATCGCTCAGTGTATGACATGGGATCTATAGAGTGACTTATCTAAGTAAATTTCATATATGGATAACCAGATGTGGTCAAAAAATGGCTTGCAAGATTTGATTACAGACAACGGGACAGGTGACACTAAATAAAAGCTTGTAAAAGATACTAACTCAACTAATACAATAAATGTCCCAGCCATAATTCCGACATTATTTTTCAAATAAAGAACTATTCTTTTTTTTTTATTCTGGCTTCGCAAGCATTTAGCCAATGACAATTAGAACTATTCTTTTTATATTTCAACAAAACACACTATGCTAGTTTAAAAAAATGTGCTCTAGTCCATTCATCTTTAAAAATTAAAAAAAACTCACCTTCGACTTTTTACAGGACAAAACTCTAAAAAAGTTTAATATCAAAATCACTAACAATTAAACGTTTAAACGAAATTACAGCTTAAACAGATCATAATGGTACGCCCATTATTATTATCACATAATGTTATTGCTTAATATTAATGCAAATGAATCACTCGTTCTCAAATATCATTTATGAATTTGATATTTTATGAATGTACAAATAAATAAATACATTCACCGGTGTATGTATCAGGCACTGTAATGTTATTTTTTTAAATTTATTACAACAAAACCAAACCGCATCTTGTTGTTAAAGATAGGTTTGGGAAAAGTATTGATACAATAAATGTATCGATATTTTCACGTATCGTTGATGTTTTGAAACGTAATATCGATATTAATTTCCATTTGTGGTCTCTGATGGCTATCATCTCAATTAAGTATACCTACGATAAAAATATTCATGTATCGGATATTTATTTATTTAGAATGGAGTATTTATAAATTTACTTTGAGGGGCACATTTATTTAACGCTGAATGGAGCTGAATAAATGTGTCTTGTCCCTAAGATTTGTCAGGATCTGAGCTGTCAGGAAAAAATATCTAAATATACTAATAGCCGTTGGTAGTTCTAATTTCAAACTTACAATTTTCGCATCACCTCATTAGGAACTGATTTATAAAATAAATAATAAAAACCTAAATTCATATATTATTTTGATGAATAAGTAGCCATGATTGATAGAAAAATATATAATATCCATATTTTTAACTTGAAACTGTATACACCTTGTATGAAGAATATCGATATTGTTAAAAATATCGATTTCTTTAAGTACCCATCCTTATTTTCCTTGACGTTTCCCACAAATCTTTAATGTCAAAATATCAGTCGCTTGTCTTTGTCATTGTTGTCAGTTTGACATTATATTGAGAGACCATGGAGAAATCTCATGATAGCTTCAAGGACAATTTATATATATCATTTAATTTTTTTATTATGAGAAGCGCTCATGGCCCAGTGCTACCCGCGGATCACTTGTGATCCGTGCTGTTAAGCAACGTCTGGCACCGTCATGACTGTGATGGGTCATTACTAAAAATGACTTTTAATTTCATGAGCGTTTCCGTGCTTCGGAGGGCACGTAAAGCCGTCGGTCCCGGTTGTCGTACTAACATCTTCGACAGTCGTTACGGGTAGTTAGAGCCCTCAAAAGTCTAACATTCAGTTTAACCAAGAATGTCGTATAGCCCTCTGGGTTGTGAAGGTCTGATGGCAGTCGCTTCACGTAAAATACTGACATTCCGCCAAATCTGGTTAAACTGAAAACCGACCCCAAATAGACATGGGATAAAGGTTCGGAAAAGATTTAATTTTTTTATTATAATATTTGCATCATCCTTTCTACGGGATTGAGATTTAGGCAGTGGTGGGGATTATTGGCGATTTTCTATTTTTAGTTACTTATGTTATGTAATTTATTTTCATTTCAATACCTAATATTATTTTTCCCACATTCTCAAGGGAGCGGAAACTACGCGGGTAAAACCACGGGGCGCTGCTAGTGTTATTACAAAAACATAGAGGAGACGATATAACTTTTTCTCAGTTAATCTATACTAATATTATAAAGAGGAAAGATTTGTTTGTTTTTTTGTTTGTTTGTTTGTAATGAATAGGCTCCGAAACTACTGGACCGATTTCAAAAATTCTTTCACCTTTGGAAAGCTACATTATCCCCGAGTAACATAGGCTATATTATATTTAAAAAAAATTAGGGATCCTTACTAAAACTCCAATAATGTAACATAAGGTGTAAAAAAAAGACCTGAAAAATTCCTTACGTCGCGTGCGCTGCGAAAACTATTGATGATAGAACAAAATCATTCACTACGACTTTGCAGAACTCATCATTATCTACAAAAAGTGTCGCGACAGCATATGTCCAAATATTATAGTTGTCACAGTAAGCAGTTTTTTATTCTAAAATATTAATTTATATATGCCGCCTTTTGAAAAGACTCTTCATTTGTACCTTGGTATTAATCCTTATCAAAATAAATTATTCAAGACGGCTTTAATACCTTTTTATAACTTTTTGAATTATTCAATTCGGACATTTCATTCGGAAGATATCACAAGTTTAAAAATGCAAGTATTAGAAAAAAGTCGCGTGGTTGTCGCTCACCGCGCTCAGCTAGCCAGCATGCGATGTAGGCTCCATGTAAGCGTCACTGGGGTACGGGGGGGGAGTGATCGTATGATTTTATCTTGAAAAAATTTTGAATTCGCTTTAAATTCGTTTCGTAGGTAAATAAGTATCTGATAATAAATATTATATTTTAATGTAACTATTCAAACTGCTTATAGTAGTATTTTATTTCCTGTTCAAAATTTAAGCAAAAATTTAGTAAAAGGTAGTTTTCTAAACCCATATTTTTAATTTTCTTTCAATAAGTACCTACTACTTACCTGATAATAAATATTATATTTTAATTATTCAAAAAGCTTAGTACTTCATATAGTTCAATAAGCAAAAATTTAATAAAAGCCTGTTTAATTATTTATTTCCTTCTATTTTTCATTTTATAATGCCCAAAAATGCCAAAAAGATCAAGATCTCAACTTTCTAAACATAGTTAAAACAAAGTTATAAAAAGGTATTAAAGCCGTCTTGAATATAAAGTAATTTATTTTGATAAGGATTAATACCAAGGTACAAATGAAGAGCCTTTTCAAGAGGCGGTATATATAAATTAATATTTTAGAATAAAAAACTGCTTACTGTGACAATTTAAAAATAAAAAAATACAAAAAAACATTAATAAAAAATATGAATAAAAAAAATTCATAAAGAAAAATTCAAACTTCCTTTATAATTTTACTATTTTTTTGAAACCCGATGCAAAAAAAAGGGTGTATGTGTGTGTGTATGTACCCGTGCGTAGCCGGGGCGGGCCGCTAGTTAACTATAAAATTCTTTGAACCATAGAATAAGGATCACGACCAGGATTCTCTCTTCTAAGCTTTGAACAGAGACCAGAGAGAATCTTGGTCGTGATCCTTAATCTACGAGTTTGAATGAAGAATTGTCAGAGAATATTTGTATTAAAATTAATAATTTACATAAAATAATAATTATTTGTTAAGGTATACTAATATTTCTTATACTTAAAAATAATCGTTTGCTATAATTAATATTTCTACATACCTATTTCTTCTGGATTACTTACTTAAATATTTTATATTACTATAAAACCTGATTATGAAAGAATAATCGAAGTAAGTACTTTTTTACTTAGATTAAAGTAAGTTTATTTTAAAATTTCCATTCATCTTATTATAACTGACTCCTAACTAAATTCGTCACTTGTATCTAGGGTATCAGAAACTACCAAAGAGCTATATCTCTCTCGTTCTTTCTTCCGTGGCACATCTCATTCCCCAGTTTTGAAAGAGAGGCTCTCTGTGACGGTCTGCGAGAATCCCTCTTGTAAGAATCCCGAGTATGTCTCTGGAAGTCTCTCAGTGTCGTCCAGTTGAAATCGAGGGTAGAGGAGTGTCATCTCTTATGGTAGAAAATTGAAAAAAGGGTCCACCAGCATAGCATAACAACATAACATAATCATTCCCTCCATCATCTCATTACAGTAACTGACCCCTAACTAAGTTCGTAACTTGTATCAGAAACTACGCACACACTCATTCACACACACCCAGACCGAGACAAACATTTGTGGTTCATACAAATATTCACCCCGCTCAGAAATCGAAACCGCAGCCTTACATGGATGGCAGTCCGGCATGGTGACCACTCCGCCATCGAGGTCGTCAAAATATGCAGTAAATAACAGTTTAAAAACCTTTCAGAATGGCGCTGGTGTAGTCACAGTGTACGGTATGAATGTATCTCTATCCTACTCTAAAAATATGGCATGATGCTAATGTGGCGCCACTCTTATTTAATGCATTTCGACGGACACTTTCATGTTCAAGATGATTCTCCTGGCCTCTACCCTCCATATTTAGGGGGAAGGCTAGTCGTTCCCCAGGGCCCTCAAGGCTGCAGGCCGGGCACCGCTTTTTTAAGCTGTTAAAATGCATAGAGCTGCATACCACTGTGAGCCGAGATCGGGAGGACTCACGGTGGTTATGTGGGGCACTCCCAGCCAGAAGGGCTGGGCCTACCCACTAAAACACAGCGACTTCCGTCCGCGTTACATTGGGGTACCGTAGGATCCCGAGAGGGATTACTACCACGGCACCCCAACGCTGGGCTGTTTGTCCACCCCCGCTGTCACCGGACCGTTCGCGTCATCACCGAGAATGTTTATTTCTAGCCGAGTTTGTTCGGTGGCGAGTGGATACGGTTATTACTTAATACTAATTACTATTTTTTATTACAGAATCCCATTAATTCGGTATTGTATACCACTTGAATATTTTGGAAAGAGAATATGGATAGAAATGTGAGTAGGAAATTGTCTAAGACATTAATAAGTCGCTCTTTTTAGCTGCGTAAGGGTGACAAATCAACATCGAGCTATGCTGCGCTGTACTGCGCTGTGCTATGTTTGGTCAACTCGTTCGTCTAACATTTTAATGAGGATACAAACAAACCATGCTGTGCTGCGATATGTGAGGCTATGCTCTGTTTTAAAACGCAGTAGTCTCGAACGAGGCGCAGTACCCGGCGTGCTGAGCCGCGCTTTGCCGAGCTGTGCTATGTTTTTTTATGGAGATTCGGATTCAACTATAATGTTTACGTTTTTTTTTAAATAAAGTGATTTTTGAAAAGATAAACGACTACACGAGCTGCTGATTACTTTTAATACTGAGCTAAGCAAAGAGCAGTATAGTTTGATGTTGTTAAAAAACGTAGCTTAAGAAACACAGCACAGCACAGCGCAGTACAGCGCAGCATACATCGATGTTGATTTGTCACCCTTAATCTCAATCCCGTGGAAAGGATAATGCAAATTTTGTTAACCCCTCCCTATATCTATAACATAAGATAATCATTCACTCCATCATCTCATTACAGTAACTGTCCCCTAAGTTTGTAACTTGTATCTAGGGTATCAGAAACTACGCACACACTCATTCACACACATACAGACCGAGACAAACATTTGTGGTTCACACAAATATTCACCCCGCACGGGAATCGAACCCGCAGCCTTACGGATGGCAGTCCCGCATGGTGACCATTCTGCCATCGAGGTCGTCAACCACCAACGACTTCCATTACTTCGACACCGAAGTAACGATCCTCCAAAGATTCCCCAGAGAAGTAACATAGAATTTCAACCATAACACCCCAACGCCGAGCCCGCACTAAAGGCGGCGCGCCCCCCTTGAAAAATTATTGACCAAACCTGACGCTGTCGCTGAACAAACATGATCATAATTTCTCTCTAAAATAAATAATAATTCTTGCAGGAGGAATTTGAATATGGCGATTGCCAAGAGGCAGTCCTCGCTAAAACATTGACCCAGGACTCAAAGGTATGTCAAAGAAGTTTTAAGGTGCTCCTTCACCGGGAGCATTCGCGTGTAATGTAACGTTACAGATTTGAGCATTACATCAGTGAAGGAGGAGAACCGAGCATTACAATGCGCACCTTGTAATTTATTAATTGTAATTTGTAATTATTACACGCGAATGCTCGTTTAGTCAGGGAGGTGTTATTATAATGTAATGCTTAAAGACGAATCTGTAAATTTACATAACACGTGAATGCTCCCGGTGAAGGAGCACCATTAGATTACCTGCTCCCGGTGAAGGAGCACCTTTAGATACCGGTTAAGAGAGAAAGCGATCTACCTTCGACAGTATAGATAGTGCAATCCACGAAGACGCGCCCCACTGTTCCTCCTAACCGTTTACAATATATGTGTGCAAGCTTCCGTCTATGTTATCGGTATACACTAATGATCTATGAGTGCACACGCACACTACAATAAATAGACTAAACAGGCAATCAGCATCCGCGAATTTCTCAACCGAACCACCAAAAATTAGTCCCTGAATAAGGGTGATGACCCTTATTCAGGGTAGGCTTGAGACCCTCGATGGGGACATATATGAGCTGATGATGATTATCAGAGCTCCAGAATTCTCTAAAGAGAATGTCTTAACGGGAATGATGTCAATCATTTAATCGATCATGAATGTCTGGTTGTCTTGTAATGTAATTTATTTCTATAACTAACAGCGGCCTACAGTTTTACCCGCGTAGTTCCCGCTCCAGTAAAGCTCCGGGGATAAAATTACCGAAAACCTTCCTCTTGAAGCACTCTATCTATTAAATCAAACCGCATCAAAATCCGTTGCGTAGTTTTAAAGATGTAAGCATACATAGGGACAGACAGCGGGAAGCGACTTTGTTTTATACTATGTGATGGTTTCAGAAATTGGATCACGGTGATTTCCAAGAGGCAGTCCTCGCTGATGCATTGGCAATCAAAGGCAGCAAAAATAAAAAGTGGAAAAACATGACCCAGGACTCAAAGGTTTGTGAAACACTCTACCTTGGGCAACTTGGAAGTCCATAAACAGACTGCGGACTCAATTAGGCTGAAGCAAGGAGAACATACACAGGTGGGGCTACAGCACAGCTCTGATAGTGCATGTCTGTGTGGCATTTCTCCCCACACAATAGCCCATCTTTGACTTGACATGCGTATCCCTACACCTGCACACGCGAGGACCTTTACAAGGCCACTGATAATGCTATATCGGCTGAGTTCTGCCAGGCTAGCATGACTTCGAAAACGCGATAGATAAAGCAATTTATCAACATCCAACTGTCAAAATATGATGAAAATATCCGCCAAATTAAATTTTACCACAAAATAAATATGACATTTGGTTATGCTCGCGTAATCGATATAGCTATTTATTGACATTCAAGTGTCAAAATACAATAAATATAGCCGCCATATTTAATTTTTCATATCGTACCCCGCCATAATTCATTTGGTCATGCTCGCGATATCGATATTATTTCGTGGTGTCTATATATTTTATCACGCACAGTCATGCTAAGCAGGCAGGTCTTCAAATTATGAGTCGACACGCCTAATTAGCCAGAAATTTAAGCGTTTATCCATTTTATTTTCAGACACGTGGGATAGTTGTTGTTTTAATAACTCTACTGACAACGATTGTTATCTCTGTGGTATATTATACATGTACATATGGAAAATATATGAAAAAAGATGCTGTATTATTTACCGAGAGGTGATTTCTTTTACATTTTTTCAATTAGTTCAATCAACATCTTAGCCCTGAATGATATTTATTGAGCCACAATCTTGTCTGTGCCGGTGACAGCGTCGCTGTAATCGCATCTTTTGGTTGTCAGTTTATTGAAAATGTATTCAAATGACATTAGAGTCAAAATGACAATAGGAGCTTCCAATTTAAAATTCAACCATGCTGACCAAGTGCGAATTGGTTGACTTCGCACACGACCTTAGAATTCTATTCTGTATATCGAGCCACAATCTTTTCTGTGCCGGCAGCCAAAATTGGAAGCTCCTATTGCCATTGTGACTCTAATGTCATTTGGATACATTTTCAATAAACTGACAATCAAAAGATGCGATTACAGTGACGCTGTCACCGGCACAGAAGAGATTGTGGCTCTATATTCAGTTATAGCCTCAATGAGGCACTTATGAACGTCAATGAATCTACCACCGTAGTGTGTTTACTAAAAGTGTACGTGTAAATCAAAGATATCAATATGTACTAATGTTTTCTTTTATTTCAGATATGACGCGATAAAGTAAGTACCTGCGTATTTCCCGTTCCCGTGGGAATTTCGGGATAAAACAAATTTAGTACAGGGGTAGCTTATGGTCCGGGAAAGAACATAGGATACTTATCCCAAAATTCCCACGGGAACGGGGACTACGCGGGTGAAACCGCGGGGCGCTGCTAGTTTATAAATATTTTTAATTTATTCGTTGTTTATTTATAAATAGGTACTTCGAAAACACTCTCAGGGATAATTTACAAATTGACAAAGGTACAGGCTGTGAAGTTCCCGAGTTTGATCCATTTTCCGAAGAAATGCTGGAACTTGAATACAATGTCAATAGTCTGCAATGTGGCCGCGAAGATTGGGCGTCCTGTTATGTAAGTACATATACACCCTTATTTTGAAATTACGGGACTTATTAAAATCAGAATGTCTGTAGCAGTAACTGAATCCATATATCCAATAAAAATATCAAAAATGATAGTCGATTACTTATCTTTAAAAAATACTAAATAAATGCCGTATTACCAGACGGCACACTATCAAGTATTCTGTGACGGTTCGGGTCGATGACCGCGCTCAGCTGTGTATCGCAGCGTTCGCCTGTTGTTCGGTGTAGAATAACAATAAAATTGGGCGGGATTTTGAAAAACTTTGACTTATCATAACTTTTTAAATAAAAGCAAAAGAAAAAAACTAACTTCACTATTATATTGTCACCCGTCGTTTACATTAGCTGTGTGATTAAGTATCTCGAATTCAAAATAGCGGTGTATATTTAGATTCAAATTGTGTATTGCTGTTGCAAACGCCATGCTTAGTTCATCCGTGATGGCGCTTGCAACAGCGAAATATCGAAACAAATACATACTGTATATTATGGTACATGGTAAATATCCCGTTAATTATAATAATTTGAGTGCTAATAACTATAAAAACTAGATTGCCATTTTGTTTAGCATTCAGTCTGCAGAGTTAATGATTATATATTGAAGACAGCATCGTATGTTGGATGTGCATACAGGGAAATCATACATATTAGTGACCACGAATACAAACTGGGGAGGCCTGTTGTGCAAGTGGGCAATAAAACGTACATTCTGGAGAAATCTGACCATGTTAAAGTACAATGCTCTAGGAAACTTTGGAACGGGTATTTATTTCCATTTTATTATTTACTAGCTGTGAAGGAAAACATCGTTCAGAAACCTGCACACACCTTTTTTTTTTTTTTTTTTTTTTCCGCTGTGAAAATGCATAGAGCTGCATACCACCGAGAGCTGAGAACAGGAGGACTCACGGTGGTTATGTGGGGCTCTCCCAGCCAGAAGGGCTGAGCCTACCCACTAAAAACACAGCGACTTCCGTCTGCGTTACATTGGGGTATCGTAGGATCACCACGGGGGATTACTACCACGACACCCCAACGCCGGACCCACACTAAGGCGGCACCCCCTCCCTGAAAGGACGTCCCCGGAAGTGAGGACGTCCCCAGACCGGTACCGAGAGCGAGCGCCCTCCCTGACGCTCGCCCTTTGTACCAGGGCTTGGGAGAATTGGGTCGATATGGCGCCTATAGCGCCTCTTCCCGCAACTCCCAGCCCCCCTCCCGACCCCCCACATTAGCGAGCACAGCCAACTGCGCCCGAAATGCAGAGGGTAACCTGCACACACCTGCGAAGAAATTCTAAGGTTGTGTGTGAAGTCGACCAATCTGCACTTGGTTCATCCGTTCGGGAGCTATGATGCCAGAGACAGACAGATACACAGACATACACATACACAGATACGTTACTTATAAACTTATAACACCCCTCTTTTTGCGTCGGGGGTTAATAAAAAAGAGGGCCATAGCAGATCCACACTTTATGACAGAAAAAATGACGCTCTATCCAGGGAGGGAACGTGGGAATAACGTTTTTATGGAAAGCTCCACCCCTCTTAAACAAGTCCTCGGAAAGACTCTTCTGTATATTTTGACGACCTCGATGGCAGAGTGGTCACCATGCCGGACTGCCATCCGTAAGGTTGCGTCGATTCCCGTGCTGAGTGAATATTTGTGTAAACAAATGTTTATCTCGGTCTGGGTGTGTGTGAATAAGTGTGTGCGTAGTTTCTGATACCCTAGATACAAGTTACGAACTTAGGCGTCAGTTACTGTAATGAGATGATGGAGTGAATGATTATGTCATGTTATAAATCGCGCCTGAAAAATTCAATTTGTTTGCAGTGTTTGGGAAACATGGAAAGGTTACTTTATCGGTTTTCCTAAAATGATAGAAACACCGAAAACACCGAAGGGCAGGGTAAACCCTTACGACGTGTTGATATTTGCATACGATTCGTCATCCAGAAATGGATTCATAAGGAGAATGCCGAAGACTTACAAGTATATAAAAGACACGTTGAAGAGCACAATTTTAAAACGGTAAGCCTATTTTTTTGCGGCTTAGGGAAGGTCCATATCTGACGGAACATGCGTCGCGTAACGCCAGAACAGACAAATGTATAAAAAACACTTGACCGATTATACGTTAGTGCGTTGAGTGTGAACGGTCAAGTGTTTTTCTATACATTTGTCTGTTCTGGCGTTACGCGACCGATGATACGCGACGCATGTTCCGTCAGATATGAACCTTCCCTTAGTGACAAGACGAGCGAAGTAGTCACACAAACACTGTACTGCGCTCATCACCCCGAGACATCAGTTGGTGAGTCTGTATTCCCACGGGAATGGGAACTACGCGAGTGGAACCGCGGGGCGTTGCTAGTTATTTTATATATTGATTTATGTTTCAGGTTCAACGTTATGGGAGACGGTACCCCGGCGGCTCTATTTCCCCTTTTGTCCGGGAAAAATGAACTGGAGTTCCCGGAAGTGAGAACATTTGTAGTGAAACATTCGTACCTGGACGCGAAGGAATTTATATTTCATAAAGTAGGGAAAGTGGGGTATGTTTTGAGTTAAGTCTTCTAAGGGAAGGTTCATATCTGACGGAACATGCGTCGCGTATTATCGGTCGCGTAACGCCAGAACAGACCAATGTATAGAAAAACACTTGACCGTTCACACTCAACCGATTATATGTTAGTGCGTTAAGTATGTTCCGTCAGATATGAACCTTCCCTTAACGACCGACCGACGGACCCTAGATACAAGTTACGAACTTAGTTAGGGATCAGTTACTGTAATGAGATGATGGAGGGAATGATTATGTTATGTTATGTAATCAATACAATTAGGATAAGCAAAGTTCTGCAGACGGCAAGTCGGTAACGCAGACTAGCCGATCCTTCCAGCACGACTCAACGTCGACACGCTAAGAAGAAGAGGCCATTAATATAGGCTGATGATGATTATGATTAATAATAAAGTGATATGTCATCAGCAAATAAAATACATTTATGATTAGTTATGTCATTTGAATATAAAAGGAACAGGATTGGGCCTAAAATGCTCCCCTGAGGCACGCCTGACTTATTAGTACGGTTTTTAGATGCGAAGATCTGTACTTCTCCGTTTACTACCTTAGATAGAGTGACTTTTTGGTGTCTGTCAGTTAAGTAGGATTTAAACCAATTTAGTGCATGGCCTCGTATGCCTTGTGATTCCATTTTGCACAGCAAAGATTGTGTATAATTATTAATTATAGTTACCGCACGGCATTTTTTGAAGACGACCCAGAATCGGGGACGTTTAATTTTCGTTTCAACGGTTTTAATGAGAAACCAGCCGATCACTACCTACGGTCTGTGTTAATGGACCACTATACAGCGAGTATCAGTCAGAAATATTGCATAGGAGGAAGACCTATGCATCAAATGATGATGGATATCACTGATCAGGTATTAATTAAATTAAAAATTTTAAAAACCCCCAATACAATTACTTTCAAACCCCCATAACTTTTAAACGGGTCAACCGATTTTCATCAAACATGTCTAAGAACACTCGCACGTAAGTCCCCTTTAATACAAAAAAAATACTAAATTAAAATCGGTTTTACCGCTCGGGAGCTATGATGCCACAGACAGACAGATACACACACACACACACACAGACACGTCAAACTTATAACACCCCTCTTTTTGCGTCGGAGGTTAATAAAAGATTTTTAATATTTCCAGTTTCTCCAACTTGAAGGTAAACATTTTTGTTTGACTTTCAATACCAAAATATGTCACGACAACTACAGCGTGATCACGACGGCGGATGGAGACACCGTCTCATTCTTGGACATGTTGTACAAGAGAGGAACTTTTAATAATACCCTCCTAATTTTTATGGGTGACCATGGAGTCAGGTGAGATTTATTTATTTAATAGGAGATTCAACAGCTTTTCTTAACAGTATAAGTACTAATCAAGTTTAGTCACAGAGAGCCAATTATAGGATCTCACGTATAAATAGAGATAATCTAAACATAATTTTTTGACCTATGTAATTATTTTACTTCTATATTTATAGATTTTTTTATATAAGTACCTTTTCACATGTTTTATTTGTTGACATTAGTTATAAGTGACATTTGTATTTAATTTTATTTAAAAAAAAATACCAGCCCGAGTTTCTTGTCGATTCTTCTCGGCTGATGTAATTCCGAATCAGTGGTAGATTCAGTAACCTTCATAAGTGCTTCATTGAGGCTTTAATTGAATTTTTTTTTTTAAATAGGTATACCTTGCTAAAGTAACTGTCTGTCTGTTACCTTTTCACTGCTAAACTACTGTACTTATTGACTTGAAATTTGGTACAGGGGTAGCTTATGGTCCGGGGAAGAACATAGGATTTTTATCCCAAAATTCGCACGGGAACGGGAACTACTCGGGTGAAACCGCGGGGCGCTGCTAGTTCAAAATATGCTAGCAACCGTCCGACCAACCAGGAGACGAAACTTTTATAAACATGACTGTATTTTCAGGTTTTCTGCTGTAAGACATACCACTCAAGGTAGAATGGAAGAGCGACTGCCGTTAATGACAATCCTTCTTCCGAAAACTCTGAAAGAAAAACGTCCAGATGCTCAGAAGAACCTGGACTTAAACGTCAACGTACTGACTACAGCGCATGACCTACACACGACCATACTTGATATTCTGGACCTAAACCATTTGAGGAATACCTATACAATACCGGGCGCAGACTACCCAAGAGGGCTCAATTTATTGACACCAGTTAGTATGAAGCCACGAACCCATCGCCACGCACGCTACGCCCACGGTCCACGGCCACGCAGCTCAGCTATACGTTGAGCTAGCCACGAATGTATCAAGGACGTCATTTTCATGCGTAGCGTATGCGTGTACTTCGGTGGGTTTGAGCCTTTATATCACTGTACTTAGTCATGGTAAAGCAAACCTGTGATTATCACAGTTCGAACATGGACTGTCTCAGCCATATTATTTCGTGGTCTCGATATATTTTATCATGCTAGGGTAGTCATGCTAGGGGAGCTGATGTTTTTTCTGTTATTTTCAGATCCCGAAAAGCAGATCGTGTAGCGAGGCGGGGATCCCACGTCATTTTTGTTCGTGTATAGTCTGGAAGAATGTGTCATCAGATGACAGACTCTACCAGAAATCTGCACTAGACTTTGTAGATTACATTAACGGTTTAACAGCACCCCACAGGTAAGATGTAGCTTGGATCCTGCCCTTTTTTTTTTGATGTCCCGGGGGAAATGCTTTGACGCATCCCCGCGCTGAAGCAGCGGGGTATGTGGGACTCGCCCTCCACCAAGATGGAGCGGTGGAGGTCCTACCCACTAAAACCCCCGGGGGCGACATCGCCGGGCGATGGGTGCCGGCGCAACGGTAAGCGGACCGCACGGCCGCTACGCCGGCGGTGAGCTTGGATCCTGCCCTGCTATAAGTCCTGCCGCCCTGCTTTAAGTATAGGATTCCGACCGTTTTCGGCCACGGCGACTACTTCACCTCCGTTTTGGGCCTTGACACTACCGGCTCGCACCACCACTGGTAGTGCAAAAGGTATTTTTAATACCCATGACACTACCGACAAATAGTGCTGTACCACCATTGATTGTTATAGCAAAAACTTTAATTAAAAATTACGAACAACATACTTTATTACCAGTCAAGGGCCCAAAAGGCTTCACCTCCGGCTACGACTGTCTGTCGGGTGAGCTCATGTGGCTTATGTAGCCAATCTTCTTGGTGAAGACCCTGGAACATACCGGGCATGAAAGAAGAAAGAAAGAGTTGACTGATAGCCGCAGGTATAGGGCTTTCAATTGGTCGCGCTTGCGATCGAGGTCAGCGTGACGTTTGTTCTCAAAACCGTCTTGGTTTTGATCCGAGATCTCCATTCGGGTCTCTGCAGCCTGAGTTTCCATTAATGATGGCTCCATGTCACACTTTTTGAAGTGTGGCTTTCGCACGTCTTTGTACCTGAGGAGTTGTCCGCCATACTAAAGCCGCGAACCCACCGCCACGCCCACGGTCCAAGGCCACGCAGCTCAGCTACGTTGAGCTATAGCCGAGTCGGCCACGAATGTATCAATGACGTCATTTTCGTGCGTAGCGTGTGCGTGTACTTCGGTGCGTGTAAATACACGGATTATTTCATTATTTTTACAGGAACAAATGCGCACTGCGGACATTAAGATCCGTACCGTGGGTTATGACGAAAGAACAAAATAAAGATGTGTTATCATTCGTAAGGACCGATATGGATGGATATGTTCCCACATTGAACACAACTGCAGCTTTATTGACTGACAAAGTGTCTTATCAACTGAAGGTAGGCGTTGGACTATATTACATAACATACTGACCCCTAACTAAGTTCGTAACTTGTATCTAGGGTATCAGAAACTACGCACACACACATTCACACACACCCAGACCAAGATAAACATTTGTGGTGCACACATAATTCATAGTTACTGTCCTGTTCACACAGCCAGCGAGTAACTATTAATATGTGCATCTCTTTCGTTTACACGGAATGTACATTCACTGTCCTTTTCTTGGGCGAAAAACTCGCCGATAGTTCATCGCTCACTCGCCCGCGGTGGGACCACTGCTTAAGCGCGAGCGTATGTTGACACGCAGGCGACGCAGGCCGCGCAGGGCAGAGCAGAGCAGATTTTGTAAAGCATGGAACGTCACGAGAGAGAGCAGGACAGGCATATGTCTGGAATGCCGCGAGAAAGCAGGACAGACATTTGTCTGGGTCTGTAACGTCGCGAGGGAGCAGGACAGACACATGTCTGGAACGCCGCGAGAGAGAGCAGGACAGACACATGTTTGCAACGTCGCGAGAGAACAGGACAGACACATGTCTGCGTCGCATGTGCCTGCTCTACCCTGCGCGGCCTGCGTCGCCTGCGTGTCTCCATACGCCGTCGCTAAATAACGTGAATTAAAACGCAGGTTATCGTTGACCCGTATGCTGAGTTCGAAGTTTCTACAGTCTATTGGAGAAAAACGGATAAATTTGTATTTAGTACAAGAGAAATATCAAGAACTACCATGTTAGTATGAAGCCGCGAACCCACCGCCACGCACGCTACGCCCACGGTCCACGGCCACGCAGCTCAGCTACGTTGAGATAGCCGAGTCAGCCACGAATGTATTAATGATGTCATTTTCGTGCGTAGCGTGTGCGTGTACGTGTTCGGTGGGTTTGAGCCTTTATCCGTCTTAAAACCATGCCAGGTTACTAGTACATTGATCATTTTTCAACACACTTTCTCATAAAGTGGCTCTTATTTCTCCGCAATCAGGCACATAATGACACCTATTATTCACAAGTGAGTTATAGATATTTTTTAAGATGCTTTGTTTTTTTTTAAAAAAGTTCTAAGTATATAAATAACAACGTGTCCATTCATTTTAGAAATAAATTTTATATTGCCTTACTTTTGGTACGTCAATGGTCGATTCCATTCATTCATTCATTCGTAATTTTTTTTATAAGTAAGTTTATTCTTTTAGTCTATGGCCGATCGCCATTGTTGTGTTGGATGTGCACGAATAGGAAAACCGTTTTTTTATTAGCGAACAATGACAATTTTATTATTGTTTTCTTCGAAAGTGTGTTGAAAAACGTAGGTACACGCGTGTATTGATGATTACTAACCTCGGCTATCAATAACGCCTCGGCAGTAGGCACGAACTTTACACGCTTGTACCATAAATAACTATTAAATCAATATTTCAGGTACCGTGACGAACCTGCATGCATTAGTAATACAAACCCGGAATTAATTTTGTACTGTTACTGTATAACCAGTTAGTGGATAATATAGTGCACAAACATACATATCTGTGCCGGTGCCAGCGTCGCTGTAATCGCATCTCTTGGTTGTCAGTTTATTGAAAATGTATCCAAATGACATTAGAGTCACAATGACAATAGGAGCTTCCAATTTTGGCCGCCGGCACGGAAAAGATTGTGGCACAAAATTGATGATAAGTTACCGAACGAAATGTGAATTATCAAAAAAAATTCTAATAAAAATTATCTATAATATTTAATTTATAAATACTTAATTAAAAATTGACTCAGAGAGCTTGTTTTATTATCAACTGAACAACCGAGAAAATATACTAACTTTTGTCCGCCACTTCTTTTTTCGAATTCATAAGTACTTATGTTAATTCGACGCTCTAACGGTGAAGGAAAACATCGTGAGGAAACCTGCACACACCTAGGAAGAAATTCTAAGGTTGTGTGTGAAGTCGACCAACCCGCACTTGGCCAGCATGGTAGACTAAGGACTGATCACCCTATTTCAGGGTAGGCTCGAGCAGGGTAGCTCATATATGTCCCCACCTCGGTGGGGACATATATGCTGATGATGATGATGAACCAAGAGTGCCTTTTCTGACGCTGACTGTACTTGAACTTCAGTGACTAAAATGACACTAGATGGCAATAAAAATACAAACTAAATATATATATATAGTCCTCCTCATCGATTTAGATGACGGCGACCCCCTTATGCTATATTGATAAATAGAAAATTTGAAATATACTAAACTATTATTATAATTAATTATTTTGGTCCCTTTGATGAGCTCTTATATGGCTCGCTAGACCGAACTTCGTCTTAAATACCCTGTCGCAAGCGTTACAATAGAGTTGGCCCTCTGGGTTGTAGGTGTAATTGTAGGAGGGCTTGGGTCGCTCTTTAAGCATTTGGCGTTTTGAGGCGATGTTCCTCAAATACACCCTTATTTTGAAATTGCGATACCTTATCTCACAGCTAATGTAAACGACGGGTGACAATATAATAGTGAAGTTAGTTTTTTCTTTTGCTTTTATTTAAACAGTTATGATAAGTCAAAGATTTTCAAAATCCCGCCGAATTTTATTTGATCCATTGAAAAGTTACATTTGGGGTTGCGTTTCTTAGAGGACGCAATTTTATTTTTTTGATGTGTAGGGGGGGTAAGTGTAAAGCTAAAATCAAGTTTGTGGGGTCGCCACCCTTGTCCCACGGCCGCCATCTTGAAAATAGGGGTTGAAACGGTTTTTACGATATATCTCTTAAACTATTTATCTGACAAAAAATTTTTTTTAACGTTTTTTGTTGCAAATTAAATTTTCTATAACTTTGGTCCAGTAATTTATAAATAAAAAAGTTATAAGTGAAAATGTTCAGAAATTCGAGAAAAAAAATATATTTTTCGATATAACTTTTTTTTATCATTTTACGAAAAAACGATATCAGACCATTTTTGCAGATCGTTTTTTCGACAACTTTTATATGCAACATTTTTTCATTAAGTCAATAGCTAAGGTTTTACAGCGCTCCGAAGTGAGTACTATTTTTCAGTACTCTTAACTATACATATTTTATACGTGGGTACTAATAATGTGTCATCAGTTTTTTATTTTTTTTATTTTGTTATTATAATTCTTTTAATTAGTAATTTTGCAATGTTATTAATAATTAATTATTGACTCTTCCACGAGGTAGAGTCTGCAGGCGCGTTTTTTTTTACGTGGTATCCCCAATAGGCCTAATCCACGGTGATTTTATAAATTTGAACTACTCCGTCCTCGGTCTTTTCGATGGACCAGGCTGCGGCTCAGCATCTGATCGGTTTTCTGAATCAAATATCCGTGGGAGAACTGTAGAAGGAAGGGGTGTCAATGTCGGCGGTTCATCATCAAAGTCATTTTCATTTATTAATTCTGAGAGTTCCATTACGTTGCTGCAAGTCTCTCCAGAACAATGGAAGCACACTGCGGAACATTTTAGCCCTGCTTTTCGACATCCACACATCGCTAATTTTTTTCTCGAATTTCTGTACATTTTCACTTATAACTTTTTTATTTATAGTTTTACGACAAAAAAATACTGGACCAAAGTTATAGAGAATTTAATTTGCAACAAAAAACGTTAAAAAAAATTTTATCAGATAAATAGTTTAAGAGATATATCGTAAAAACCGTTTCAACCCCTATTTTCAAGATGGCGGCCGTGGGACAAGGGTGGCGACCCCACAAACTTGATTTTAGCTTTACACTTACCCCCCCTACACGTCAAAAAAATAAAATTGCGTCCTCTAAGAAACGCAAGGTAAGGCCTAAAAAATGTAACATTTCAATGGATCAATTGTTATTCTACACCGAACGCTGCGATACACAGCTGAGCGCGGTCATCGACCCGAGCCGTCACAGAATACTTGATAGCTAGTGTGCCGTCTGGTAATACGACATTTATTTTGTATTTTTTAAAGATAAGTAATCGACTATCATTTTTGATATTTTTATTGGATATATGGATTCAGTTACTGCTACAGATATTCTGATTTTAATAAGTCCCATATTTTCAAAATAGGGGTGTATATGTAGGTCAGGAAGAAACATTAAAGGATGATGCAAATTTTGGCGGGGGTTCCAATAGCTATGTGTAATATATCGTTAGTTGAGCAAAACAAAAGTTACTATGGAGTCAAGGTCCAAATCTTAGTCCGATCAGAGTTATGCAGTACCATATAATACTATACACATAGCTATTGGAGTGGGTACCAGAGTCCATACATTTTCTGGCATCATCCTTTGAAGGCGCGGGGTAGCGTTTTAAGACCACTCTTGTTTATCACTTATATCAATGACTTCGTCCAAGAAATTAAATATATTATGATCCTCATGCTGATGATTATTAATTATTACTGTAATCATTCACTCCATCATCTCATTACTGTAACTGACCCCTAACTGAGTCCGTAACTTGTATCTAGGGTATCAGAAACTACGCACACACTCATTCACACACACCCAGATCGAGACAAAATATGGTTCATACATATTCATGCACGGGGTTGGAACCCGTAACTTTACGGATGGCAGTCCGGCATGGTAACCACTCTGCCATCAAGGTCGTCATAGAAGTTATAACGAGGATAGGATATTTTATAACTTCAAAAATATAAACCAGTTTCTTGAACATTATCTCGTAAAAGATTAAAAAAAAATCTGGTATAAATCTATAAGATTTATGACTGTGGCGTAAAATGTAATATTTTTAGATAATAAATGTATCATTTTCCTGCTATATTTTCTGTATCTCCCATTTACGTATCGTCTATCCTAACTAATCCTAATCCTAACTAATATTATAAATGCGAAAGTAACTCTGTCTGTCTGTCTGTTACCTTTTCACGGCTAAACTACTGAATCGATTGACTTGAAATTTGGTACAGGAGTAGCTTATGGTCCGGGACAGAACACAGGCTACGTTTTATCCCGAAATTCCCACGGGATCGGGAACTACGCGGGTGAAACCGCAGGGCACAGCTAGTTTCTTATATAAGTAAGTACCTAATTCATATTTTAGTGACAATCTATACTAATATTATAAAGAGGAAAGATTCGTATTTTTGTATGTAACGAATAAACTCAAAAAGTACTGGACCGATTTTAATAATTATTTTTTCATTAGAAAGCTACATTCACCCTGAGTAACATAGGCTATATTTTATCTCCGTATTCCCACAGGAACGGGAACCACGCGGGTGAAACCGCGAGACGCCCCGCTAGTATTCTTTTAATTTAAGGATATAGGCTTGTTCAATCACTAAGCCTTGCTTTTATTTATAACTTTTTGAATAATTTATGCGAATACAAGTTAATCTTAACTAATATTATAAAGAGGAAAGATTTGATTGTTTGTTTGTATGTTTGTTTGTAACCAATAGGCTCCGAAACTACTGGTCCGATTTCAAAAATTCTTACACTATTGGAAAGCCACATTATCCCGGGGTGTCATAGGCTATGTTATATTTACGCGGGTGAAACCGCAGGGCGCTGCTAGTGTAGTATAACTAGCTATAATGAAAATCCGGTTTATGGTTTTTTTAATTAAGGGCTGATTTTTCCATCGCCAGATAACTTTATTCGACGAATAACTTTGAAATTTTGACAGTTATTTCATACAAAATCTGTCAAACGTCAATTTTATTCGTCGAATAATAGTTAGGATATTTATTTATTTATTTATATTTATTTTATCTGGCGATGGAAAAATCGGCCCTAAGTACTTATACAAAACACAGAAAAACAGAAATAGATAAGTAATAACGCTTTCTAATAAATTACTTCACATGACCTTCAACTTTTCCCTGAGCGGTAGATGACATCACTACGGGGCGTTTCAAGGACTCTAATAGAGGGCGAAATAAAATCAATAACGCTTTATTACTATCGGCGCCCCGCGTAGTTCCCGTTCCCGTAGGAATATGGGGATAAAATTATGCTAAAAACCTTCCTACTGAATCACTGTATCTATTAAAACAAACCGTATCAAAATCCGTTGCGTAGTTTTTAAGATCTAAGCATACATAGGGACAGAGAAAGCGACTTTGTTTTATACTATGTAGTGATTATCCGAATACGGTGAAGAAATAAGAATTGTTATGAAGTATTTTACAAGCTTTTATTTAGTGTCACCTGTCCCGTTGTCTGTAATCAAATCTTGCAAGCCATTTTAGACCGTTTCTGGTTATCCGATTGAGCTGTTTGGCATACTTATGTAAGTCCCATGACAATGTAATGAAAGCTAAAAAAAACTTTTTTTTAAAAAGTTTTTTAAATTTATTCTTGTTATTATCCTTACTAATATTATAAATACGAAAGTAACTCTGTCTGTTACCTTTTCACGGCTAAACTACTAAACCGATTTTCTTGAAATTTGGTACAGGAGTAGCTTATAAGTAGTCCGGGGAGAACATAGTCTCTGTTTTATCCCGAAATTCCCACGGGATTGGGAACTATGCGGTAAAACCGTGGGTCACAACTAGTAACATAATCATTCCCTCCATCATCTCATTACAGTAACTGACCCCTAAGTCCGTAACTTGTATCTAGGGTATATCAGAAACTACGCACACACTCATTCACACACACCCTTTAACTCCATCGATTTTTCCATTTAGCTAATATGTAAATGTGTATTGATGACCCGCATAGAAAACTATAGGAAAACAGTGTTTTTTAATTAATTAATTACTAAAGTAATTGCGATATGGGCTTGTGTAGCATCACTACGTAGTTTAAAACAAAGTCGCTTTCTCTGTCCCTATGTATGCTTAGATCTTTAAAACTACGCAACGTATTTTGATGCGGTTTGTTTTAATAGATAGAGAAATTCAGTGGGAAGGTTTTTAGCATACTTTTATCACCATCACCATATTCTTACGGGAACGGGAACTACGCGGGTGAAACTGCGGGGCGTCACTAGTAAGCACATAAATAGATGAACTGGTTTAGTGGCAAAACAACTATAAATATTTGGCGACTTCTCACACAACTGGGATGAAGAATGGGTAAACAAAATAAAATTAGATTGTTTTGTCTCATCAAATTACTGAAACTGACTTAGTTATAAGTTTATAACGCACTAGCGGCGTCTCGCGGTTTCACCCGCGTGGTTCCCGTTCCCGTGGAAATACGGGGATAAAATATACCCTATGTTACTCTGGGTGAATAAAACTTTCTAATAGTGAAAGAATTTTTGAAATCGGTCCAGTACTTTTTGAGTTTATTCGTTACATACAAAAATACAAATCTTTCCTCTTTATAATATTAGTGGGGCCTTGTGACGATAATTCTTGGTAAAAAGTGTATTTACCTAGCTGTGACGTCACACGAGTTTTCTATGCACTATATCGTCTTAATTATTTGTTTGTATCAAAAAGGAAAAAACGTGTCCAATATTTTAAAGAAATCTATCTGACGGACTAATAAGACTTTTTTTGTCGACATCCCTCTGGTTTCCTTACGATGTGTTCCTTCACCGTAAGAGTGCCGAATAAACGTACTTACGGATTAGCGGAGATATAATTATACTTGGAATCGTATAAAATAAAAGCATTCTCTGCCTATCGTGTTTGGCAGCTCGTAAACAAACGCATTACACCTCCACAGTTGGTTAAACTTGGCTCAAAGCCAGAGTTTTGAAAGATATTAACAGACGAAATATACTCATTTTATTTTCTTAGTAATTTGATTTCTTTTACAAGGAATATACTCTTATTTCAGATACCCTAGATACGGGACTAGGTTATAATATCGACAGACTTTACATCGACGGTCGCTGCATCGAAAACGTTCCATCGATGGGTTTGTGTATCGACATGGCCCAGTGCTACCCGCGGATCACTTGTGATCCGTGCGGTTAAGCAACGTCTGACACCGACATGACTGTGATGGGTCATTACTAAAAATGACTTTTAATTTCATGAGCGTTTCCGTGCTTCGGAGGGCACGTAAAGCCGTCGGTCCCGGTTGTCGTACTAACATCCTCGACAGTCGTTACGGGTAGTTAGAGCCCTCAAAAGTCTAACATTTGGTTTAACCAAATGTCGTATAGCCCTCTGGGTTGTGAAGGTCTGATGGCAGTCGCTTCACTTAAATTACTGACATTCCGCCAAATCTGGTTAAACTGAAAACCGACCCCAAATAGACATGGGATAAAAATCATGTCTATTTGGGTGTCCCATGTCATTCCCATGTCATGTGTTTGTTACGCGATTTCTTCGTAATCAAGAAATAAATAAATAAAGAACATTTTGAGATTCTTGTTTGGTTAGAAAGCGGATATTCACGAGGTGGTCCCATGTCAAGGAAATCAGGATCTGATGATGGGATTCAGGACAAATCGAGGAAAACCCGCAAATTGTAGGTTGGGGGTTTCTTCACTAGGTACATAGTATAAAACAAAGTCGCTTTCTCTGTCCCTATGTCCCCTATGTATGCTTAGATCTTTAAAACTACGCAACGGATTTTGATGCGGTTTGTTTTAATAGATAGACTGATTTAGTGGAAAGGTTTTTAGCATAATTTTGCCCCCATATTTTTACTGGAACGGGAACTACGCGGGTGAAACCGTGGGGCACAGCTAGTATTTTTATAATTGTCTTTTTTCTTTGTAACTTGGTTACTTTTACCAGCAATCTACACTACTTTTAATCCTGGTACCCTAGATACAAGTTACGAACTTAGGGGTCAGTTACTGTAATGAGATGATGAGAGATTAAGGTATAACTAGCAGCGCCCCGCGGTTTCACCCGCCTAGTTCCTGCTCCCATGAGAATGTGGAGATAAAATTGTGCTAAAAACCTTTCCCTTGAATCACTCTATCTATTAAAACAAACCGCATCAAAATCCGTTGCGTAGTTTTAAAGATGTAAGCATACATAGGGACAGAGAAAGCGACTTTGTTTTATACTAGGTATGTAGTGATAGGTACATACGCATTTGTTAATTAAAAGTATAGCAATCTGTCTATCATCATCATTTATCATCAGCTCATATAATATCCCCACCGAGGGGCTCGAGGCTCGACTAATCACCCTAATTCAGGGTAGGCTCGAGACTCGAGCCTTCCCAGAATTAGGGTGATTAATTTGTCTATCAACTTTAATATGTTCTACGTTTGTTGTTAGTCAGAACTTTTGGTCAATAATACTGCAATTATTATCTGTAACACCGGTTTTCCTGCTAAGATAATAATAGATGGCGACTCACCGTCACGTACAAACTAAAATCGACCTTAACGAGATGTAATAATGCTCATTTCACTCCAGTTCTTTGAAGCTGTATCTGCTCTAAAACATTGGTGTAATTCAGAAATGAGTATTTGTATTTTTTTTGTATAAATTTTATCCGATTAAATGGTAAATGTTAGTGACTGGTTGTTTTATATCAAGACAGGTGAAATTGAACGGACGCTGAAATTTTTTGGAAAATCCACGGGAAAGCGTCCGTGCTAAGCCGGGGCGGATGTTAGTCAATACTTTTTTATATTATAAAGAAGAAATATTTGATTGTTTGTTTGTTTGTAACGAATAGTGTACAAACACCTTATAATTTTTTATAATATACTTAGATATAAGTGTAATTGTATATTATACATAGGTACATAATCATGGTATCGTGTTCGGCCACGGGCCGCATTGTAGTATGAGACAGTCGCAATAAAGGCAGTGAAGTTGAAGCACACCTTACTTTCATTTTCTCCTTTACTCCTGTCGTCGGTTTACTTTTGGGAAACAAACACAAGTCCCGCCACAACATATTAGGGTGTGAGCCCTAACAAATAGGCTCCGAAACTACTGAACCGATTTCAATAATTCTTTCACCATTAGAAAGCTACATTCACCCTGAATAACATAGGTTATTTTATCCCCGTATTCCCATGGGAACGGGAACTACGCGGGTGAAACCGCGGGGAGCTACTAGTATATTATAAAGAGGAAATATTTGATTGTTTGTAAGTGTATTTAATAAGCTCTAAAACTACTAGAACTAAGTAATTAAATAAAATTCAATACATTTATATTGTTAAGATGTTTGATTCCGAAATTCCCAGGATCATATTGATAGTTAGCGTAGTCGATAACGTAGTTCCTGTGGGAATACGGGAATAAAATATAGCCTATGTCACTTGCCTTATTTTTTCTTTGGTGAAAATTTTAGAAATCGGTTGTCTAGTTTCGAAACTTATTAGTTACAATCAAATCTTTTTTCCCTATAATATTAGTATAGAAGTGTAGAACAGGTTTAAGATTTTTATGTTTGTGAAAACTTAATTTACACTTATACCCTAAATAAATAAATACTTATATGTAGAGTCACAATATTTTCTGTGCCGGCGGCCAAAATTGGAAGCTCCTATTGTCATTATGACTCTAATGTCATTTGGATACATTTTCAATAAACTGACAACCAAAAGATGCGATTACAGCGACGCTGGCACCGGCACAGACAAGATTGTGACTCAATAACTACATTTGATTCGCCCCAGTTTCGTTCACTTACGCCATTCTAAATCATGTGTATGTAGTTGTCATTGTGCAAACAGTTTCTTATTTGTCAGTTAGCGTGTAAACGTCATAGAGAGTAGACGTCAAGTTATTTTTATTAAAAAAAATACAGTTTTGTTGTTTGTGTGTGTTTTAAAACGGTAAGTTTGTTTTTTTATTAAATTGTGTGTATTTTAATTTTGAAATATTTTTTTGGTATTAATGTAGTTTTTAGTAATTGTGATTAAAAGTTGGAGTAGATTTTTTAATTACCCCATAAAGTGTTTTTAACTACAAAATATTTCAGATTAGGTTTTTTATGTTATTGTAGTTTATGGTTTCTTTAACCTTTCAATATCCTACCAATCCTACTAATATTATAAATGCGAAAGTTTGTATGTTTGTGACTATGTTTGTTATTCTTTCACGCAAAAACTACTGTATCGATTTAGATTAAATTTGGTACAGATGTTCCTTATAACTTGGATATTTTTTATCCCGATTCCCATGGGATTGGGATTCACGTGGGTCAACCCGCGAAACATATAAACTTGATTAGTCTCCTTCTTTTTACTTTATACTAACTAGCAGCGCACCGCGGTTTTACTCTCGTAGTTCCCGTTCCCGTGGTAATACGGAGATGAAATATACCCTATAGCATTCCTCGATAAATGGGCTATCTAACACTGAAAGAATTTTCGAATCGGACCAGTAGTTCCTGAGATTAGTGCGTTCAAACAAACTCTTCAGCTTTATAATTATAGAATAGAAATATATAGACTAAGAGCGCCCTGTGGTTTCATTAACTTAGTTCCCATTCCCGTGGGACTACGGGGATAAAGTATAGCGTATGTCACTGGCTATACCATTTTTGTAGTAAAATAACAGAATACAAATTAGGTACATAAGATGCAATTTTTGCATCCATAGGTAATTTTGGAAGATATTTTTATTCTAAAATTTTAATAACCGTGAGAATTAACTATTAAATAAACACATAATAACTGAAATAAGTGTTTTTAAAGACTTGTTTGTGCGTTAGCAAGATTCCCACGAGTTTTTAGGGTTCCGTACCCAAAGGGTAAAACAATTACTGAGACTTCCGTCACCAGGCATGAGATACTGATATACATTTTTTTATTTCATATATATTTGAGATACCTACTTATATACATTTTTTTTCACTCCATCATCTCATTACAGTAACTGACCCCTAACTAAGTTCGTGACTTGTATCTAGGGTATCAGAAACTACGCACACACGCATTCACATACACCGAGACCGAGGCAAACATTTGTGGTTCACACAAATATTCACCCCGCACGGGAATCGAACCTTACGGATGGCAGTCCGGCATGGTGACCACTCTGTTATATAGGTCGTTAAATAGATGTTATCACTCAACGTTTCGTAAAAACTTAATATTTTTTTCAAGGTCTTTTAACAGTCATCGCATCAGTGACTATGTACCTACTATGCCTTTGTTTGGGTTAATTAGATACAGACTATTTATACTTCTGTATAGTAGAACAACTTGTTATCGAATTTTGATCTTTAGCCAATCAAAAATACAGTTCAATTTGCCATAAAACTATTTGTGTGATTCGCTCTAATTATCTTCTACAAATGTATGTTCTCCTGGTACTTTCCTCTCTGGTAAATATGTCACAAACAGACCTCCTACAAATGTGTGTTCTCCTAGTACTTTCCTCTCTAGTAAATATGTCACAAACAGACCTCCTACAAATGTATGTTCTCCTGGTACTTTCTTCTCTAGTAAATATGTCTCAAACAGACCTCCTACAAATGTATGTGTTCTCCTGGTACTTTCTTCTCTAGTAAATATGTCACAAACAGACCTCCTACAAATGTATGTTCTCCTGGTACTTTCCGCTCTAGTAAATATGTCACAAACAGACCTCCTACAAATGTATGTTCTCCTGGTACTTTCCACTCTTGTAAATATGTCACAAACAGACCTCCTACAAATGTATGTTCTCCTGGTACTTTCCTCTCTAGTAAATATGTCACAAACAGACTTCCTACTAATGTATGTTCGCCTGGTACTTTCCTCATTTGTCTGTTAGTGCCCGAAAGTTTTGGCTTTGGCCAAATGTCGTTTTAGAGATTTTATTTAGTGTCACCTCTCCCGTTGTCTGTAATCAAATCTTGCGAGCCATTTTTCGACCACTTCTGGTTATCCGATTGAGCTGAAATTTGGCATACTTATGTAAGTTCCATGACAATGCAATAAATGTTGTTTTTAAAAAGGTTTTTTTATTCATTCTTGTTTTATACAGCAAAAATGGAAGAATATTTCTGTATCGGTATATGTTATATTTATCATCAATTGATAAACAGATACTTTACTTGAAGAGGGTGATTTCAGAACTGATAAGTATCATAACATAACATAATGGACATCAATTTAATATACTTTTTCATAAATACACTAGCTTTTGCCTTTTCGTCCGCGTGGAGTAATGACTTCCGGCAGAATTTGGGGCTTTCCCCCTTTTATCCCTTTGGGGGTAAAATTAATCAAAATCCTTTCTTAGCGGATGCCTACGTCATAACATCTACCTGCATGCCAAACAGCCCGATCCGTCCAGTGGTTTGGGCTGTGCGTTGATAGATCACTATGTCAGTCAGTCAGTCAGACTTTTGATTTATATATATTTAGACTAGCTGTGTTTCTAGGTTTTACCCGCACGGAACCTTGTCCGTGGATTTTTTTGGGATAAATCATTCACTACATCATCTCATTATAGTAACTGACCCCTAACTAAGTTCGTGACTAAAAAGTATCCTATGTGTTATTCCTAGTTATAAGGGACATCTGTACCAAATTTCATATAAATTACTCCAGCCGTTTAGGCTTAACAAACATACACACTCACAAACTCACAATTCGCCTATCTTGTGTGATTAGTGTGATATATAAGTACTTAAAATACATAGATATAAAACACCGTGACCAAGACAAACAGACACGTGACACACAAATGTTTGTCTCGAGCGGGAATCGGACCCGTAACCTTTGACCAAGTGGTGTAGTTGGTGCCTGCTATAGGCACCAACTACACCACTTGGTCGTCAACATAGTATTTTCGTATGAGTGTATGTTTGTTTGCAGACGATGGTTTCTATTACAACTTGTGACGTAAATGCACATCTGCGTGAAGGTCTGGCCAAGCGGGAATCGCGTCATTGTCATTTGAGCGCGAAGATTTCAGATTTGATCATCACATATTTAGTACCTATAAAACAAAGTCGCTTCCCGCTGTCCGTCCCTATGTATGCTTAGATCTTTAAAACTACGCAACGGATTTTGATGCAGTTTGTTTTAATAGATAGAGTAATTCAAGAGGAAGGTTTTTAGCATAATAGCCCCGCATTCCCACGGGAGCGGGAACTACGCGGTTGTTTTATACTATGTAGTGATTTATATGTATAATTAACTAGCGGCGCCCCGCAGTTTCACACGCATAGTTCCCGTTCCCGTAGGAATATGGGGATAAAATTATGCTAAAAACTTTCCCACTGAATCACTCTATCTATTAAAATAAACTGCATCAAAATCCGTTGCGTAGTTTTAAAGATCTAAGCATACATAGAGACATAGGGACAGACAAAGCGACTTTGGTTTATACTATGTAGTGATTTATGTTTATTTTATTACTTCCAGAAAATGCCTGAGTTACACCCAGCGTTTGTAGAAGCAGGCAAAAAAGCAGGATTAGAAATATGGAGGATTGAAGTAAGTTTATTTAGATTTATTGCAAAAACTAGCGTCGCTTCGCGGTTTTACTCGCTGTAACTTTTCTATAAGTCATAGTGTAATAATGAAATATGTTCCTCGATAAATGAGCTATCTAACACTGAAAGAATGTTTCAAATCAGACCAGTTGTTCCTGAGATTAGCGCGTCCAAACAAACTGTGCAGCTTTATAAATATTAAGTGTTAGTTAAATTAAAAGCCTGGCTATTGAAAAAATGATTTTATGATACTAGTGAATATCATGACAGGTGAAATTTATATTATTCTTTTATGTTTAAATTGTAAGTATTTACTCACATACATATTTGAATAATACTAATATTATAAAGAGGAAAGATTTGTTAGTTTGTTTGTTTGTAATGAATAGGCTCCTAAACTACTGGACCGATTTCAAAAATTCTTTCACTCATGGAAAGCTAATTTATCAGTGCGTGACATAGGCTATATTTTATCACCGTAATCCCACGGGAACGGGAACTACGCGGGTGAAACCGCGGGGAGCTTCTAGTGTTATTATATTACTTGAAGTTAAAAATTTGTTACTCTCAGGTTAACTTTTGTGATTAACGATCTCATCTCATTATGTTTTATGTTAAGTGTTATTGTAAACTTTTAATATATTGCATGACCGTGACGGGTAAAAACTGCTGTCCAATTGATCTAAGTAATTTTAAGACCTACACGTACCAGTTTTTGAAGTGAAAACTTCTTTAGCGGCGCTGAGCACTTTTTTGTATGGGTAAAAACTTTCAAACTCGCGTCAGGGTCACGTGATGCTGATCGAAAAAGCGTAAGATCGAGGGGAAGGGAGAGTAACTAGTATCTCCCACTCTTTCTACCGTGCCTGAGTGTGCTGCTCTGTTTAGGCGGCACAGGGCGCTTTCGCGAATGACCGTGTGTGTTTATGTACAGCGTCCTACCTCATAAATGATAATACTTTTATACTTATAATTAAACACAACGTTAATATTGAAGTTTTCACTTCTGCCGGCACTCCCGGAGTGCTACCTTTTTTTTTTGAGTAATAAATTATTCCTATTCTTATTAGTATAGATTATTGAATGAGTGTGTTCACGTAGGTGGCAGTCTGCCAGTCTAAGTTAGACGGTCTAACTGACTGACTCAGCCGAGACACAGCCTAACTTAGGTAGTGGTCTCCCACCACCGGCGATGAGCGAATACTCGCCGGTAGTGTGAACAGGCGGGTAACTATTAATAATATGTGCATCTCTTTCGTTCACACGGAATGTACATTCACTGTCCTTTTCTGGGGCGAGAAACTCGTCGATAGTTTATCGCTCACTCGCCCGCGGTGGGATCACTGCATAAACCATAAATCGTTAATCGTCGTAAACCATACAGGTATTATACATAGAGCAGGGGAGCCAGTTGTCCCTCGGTTAGAAAGAGAGAGGCGATCGCGGTTATTCATTTAACGACTCAAATGTTTGTACAATTCTATGGTACCGCGATCTTCTCTCTCTTTCTATCCATAGGACGGTTCCGCTTACAGGCAGCCGTATGCCTTCCCTACTCTATCTATAATACCTCTATGTCGTAAACACACCCATTGTTGTATGGCCCTCTGTGTTGTGAAGGTCAGAGGCGAAAAGGTTACATTTGACGTTCAGTTGCTGAAATAATCTAGTGGTTCAATGACGACCTCGATGGCAGAGTGGTCACCATGCCAGACTGCCATCCGTAAGGTTGCGGGCTCGATTCCCGCGCGGGGTGAATATTTGTGTGAACCATAAATGTTTGTCTCGGTCTGGGTGTGCGTGTGAATGAGTGTGTGCGTAGTTTCTGATACCCTAGATACAAGTTACGAACTTAGTTAGGGGTCAGTTACTGTAATGAGATGATGGAGTGAATGATTATGTTATGTTAATGATGGGAATGTAGCAAATAAAAAAGGACCAGTAACTCGTAAAAATAATCAACATAAAGTAGTTACAGAGTTAATTATAATAATTAAAATTTTAATTTGATAACAGAAAATATTATCGGAAAAACATTTTAATTATAAAATTAGTTTGTTTACTTAACATTACTTAATAACCTAACAGTTTTAATTAACTATCGATATTTTGCCGCAAAAATATAACATAATAATCAATCCCTCTATCACCTCATTACCTGTATCTAGGGTATCACAAACAACGGACACAAACATTCATACACACAGAGACATATAATCAATCCCTCTATCACCTCATTACACCGACTGACCCCTAACTATGTTCATTACCTGTATCTAGGGTATCACAAACTACGGACACACACATTCATACACACAGAGACATATAATCAATCCCTCTATCACCTCATTACACCGACTGTCCCCTAAATATGTTCACTACCTGTATCTAGGGTATCACAAACTACGGACACACACATTCATACTCACAGAGACATATAATCAATCCCTCTATCACCTCATTACACCGACTGACCCCCAACTATGTTCATTACTTGTATCTAGGGTATCACAAACTACGGACACACACATTCATACACACAGAGACATATAATCAATCCCTCTATCACCTCATTACACCGACTGACCCCTAACTATGTATCTAGGGTATCACAAACTACGGACACACATATATTACGAGCAGCGCCCCGCGCTTTCACCCGCGTGGTTCCCGTTCCCGTGTGAATACAGGGATAAAATAAACCTATGTCACGCACTGATAAATTAGCTTTCCATGAGTGAAAGAATTTTTGTAATCGGTTCAGTAGATCCCGAGATTACTCCTTACAATTTAACAAACGCACAAACTTTACTTCTTTATAATATTAGTATGGATAATGTGATTATGTAATGTTTTAGTAATATATGATATTTAATTACCAAACCAACTTTGTGACTGTTCAATGTCAGATGAAATTCAGCTATTTTTGTACACATAAACAGTTTAATCGCGTTGTAAATTTATCTGACATTTTTATTACCCGTACGATGCGATCTACCTACTATTTCATGTCTATTTATCTTTCAGTTTTCATGGGATATTCGATACTGAATCATATTTGAATAATTGCTTTATTTTTTTCATCCAAAGACTAACAAGAAAATAAATTTTGTATGTACTCGTATACCTATATCACTACATAGTATAAAACAAAGTCGCTTTCTCTGTCCCTATGTCTCTATATATGCTTAGATCTTTAAAACTACGCAACGGATTTTGATGCGGTTTGTTTGAATAGATAGAGTGATTCAGTGGGAAGGTTTTTTATTCCCATATTCCTACGGGAACGAGAACTACGCGGGTGAAACTGCGGGTCGCCGCTAGTTCAAAATACTCGTATAATGACATTATGCAGTGGTCCGACCGCGGGCGAGTGAGCGATGAACTATCGGCGAGTTTCTTCGCCCAAGAAAAGGACAGTGAATGTACATTCCGTGTAAACAAAAGAGATGCACTATTAATAGTTACTCGCTGGCAGTATGAACAGGCGAGTGAGCGATAGTTCATCGCTCACTCGCCCGCGATGGGACCACTGCAGCAAAAGTTTGTGAGTGTTTGAGTGAGTGTGTATGTTTGTTACTTCTTCACGTCTTAACGGCTAGAGTGATTTATATGAAAACTAGCGGCGCCCCACGGTTTTACCCGCGTAGTTCCCGTTCCCGTAAAAATATGGGGATAAAATTATGCTATAAACCTTCCCACTGAATCACTCTATCTATTAAAACAAACCGCATCAAAATCCGTTGCGTAGTGTTAAAGATCTAAGCATACATAGAGACGGACAGCGGGAAGCGACTTTATTTTATATGTACTATGTACTGATTGGTACAGATGTCCCTTACAACTAGGAATAACACATATTATACTTTTGATCCCAAAATTCCCAAGGGATATGTTTTCGCGCGGGGCACACCTAGCATGCATTCAATTTTAGATTACTAGCTTTTGCCCGCGATTTCGTCCGCGTGGAAATATGATTTCCGGCAGAATTTCAGAAAAGGTGAGAAAATCCTTACCTTTTCTTCCACTAAGGGGGGGGGGGGGAACCAATAATCATCTCTTAGTGGTAGCCTACTCCCCCCAACAAACACACGTGTCGAATTTCAGCCCTCTACGACCAGTAGTTTCGGCTGTGCGTTGTCTGTCAGTCAGTACGTCAGTCAGTAACGGAAGAGTTTATAAGTATAGATTGAATCTTTTTTTTCAGGATTTCGAGCCAGTCCCAGTGCCAAGCAATCATTATGGCAATTTCTATTCCGGGGACTCATATATTGTACTAAGTGTAAGTATACATGTATAATTAACAGCTCATATATGTTCCCACCGAGGGGCTCGAGCATACCCTGAATTAGGGTGATTAGGCCTTAGTCAACCACAGGCCGAGTGCGGGTTGGTCGACTTCACACACAATCTTAGAATTTCTTCGCTGTTGTGTGCAGGTTTCTGAACGATGTTTTCCTTCACCGTAAGAGCGCCGAATTAACGTACTTATAATTCGTAAAATTGAAAACACATTGGTTCTTGGTGGGGTTCGAACCAGGCACCTTCCAATCGGAAGCCAAAGGCCTTAAGCCCAACGCCACCGACGCTCTTTTATTATGCCATCAAAAATTACAATTATTGATTGCCTCTGCGTACAGAAATATACACTTATACATCACTATTTTTAAATTACTAGACATAAGTAATCTTACAGCTAACGTAAACGACAGTTAAAAATATGATGTTGAAGTTAATTTTTATATTTTGCATTTATTGAGCCACAATCCTTTCTGTGCCGGTGAAAGCGTCGCTGTAATCGCATCTTTTGGTTGTCAGTTTATTGAAAATGTATCCAAATGACATTAGAGTCACAATGACAATAGGAGCTTCCAAACTTGGCCGCCGGCACAGAAAAGATTGTGGCTCTATGTTCAAAAAATTGTAGTAATAAGTATTTCAAAATTGGAACTCTATTTGATTGCAGACGGTAGGCGATGACTCCCGGAGATCCTGGGACATTCATTTCTGGATCGGTTCCTCTACATCACAAGACGAGGCTGGTACAGCCGCCATTTTGACTGTCAATCTTGATGACCAGCAGTTTCAGGGTTCAGCTGTACAGCATAGAGAAGCACAGGGTTACGAATCGAAGCAGTTCCTAGATTACTTTCAACCAGGTAAGAACATATCATAACATAATCATTCCCTCCATCATCTCATTACAGTACTGACCCCTAAGTTCGTAACTTTTATCTAGGGTATCAGAAACTACGCACACACTCATTCACACACACCCAGACACGAGAAGAACGTTGATGGGAAATGTGTGGGGAAGACTTCTGCCCAGCAGTAGGATATCATCATCAGCTCATATATGTCCCCATCATAGCGACATCTACCTCATCAAGCAGACGTGTCCTGAATCTTATTGATTGACAACAATAGTCGGGCAGCTGCCCACCAGACACAGCACCCGTCTGGTCGGAGGATCCTCCCTTTTCAAACGGAGATATGAAACTTATACCACTCTGTTCCACCTTCATTCCCGAACTCCCTTCTCAATATTGATGGAATCCCAAATACTCATATGCCGTTATTTCTCCTGATTTCAGCCATCAGATACTTAGATGGCGGCCATTCATCTGGGTTCAGCCATGTCACCATTAATCCCGGTGCGGAGAAGAGACTGTTCCAGATCAAAGGAAAGAGGAATGTTAGAGTTAAACAGGTACAACGATTTTAATCCTAACTTAAAATTATAAACGCGAAAGTAACTCTGTCTGTCTGTTTGTCACCTTTTCACGGCTAAACTACAGAACCGATTGACTTGAAATTTGGTACAGGGGTAGCTTATGATCCGGGATGAACATAGGCTATGTTTTATCCCCAAATTCCCACGGGAACGGGAACTGCGCGAGTGAAACCGCGGGGCACAGCTAGTCTATAATAATATTATAAAGCTGAAGAGTTTGTTTGAACGCGCTAATCTCAGGAACTACTGGTCCGATTTGAAACATTCTTTCAGTGTTAGATAGCCCATTTATTGAGGAATAAAATATTGTCCATAGGCTATATAGCTATATAGCCTATGGACTATATTTTATCGCCTTATTCCTACAGGAACGGGAACTACGTGGGTGAAATCGCAGGGCGCTGCTAATTTTTATATTTAATTGAATTTACAGGTAGACCCATCAGGATCCTCACTGAACAGAGGAGACTGCTTCATCCTGGATGTAGACCATCAGATCTACCTGTACGTGGGGGACGCAGCCAAGAGTGTGGAGCGGTTGAAGGCCATCACTGTCGCCAACCAGATCAGGGACCAAGACCACAATGGGAGAGCTCATATTGAGATTATTGGTACGCAGTCACTTATTAACCCTTAATCAAATTAAGCAATTGCCTTATGGGAATGAGGGTATCCCCATTTGAAAAGGGAGGATCCTCCGACCAGACGGGTGTTATGTCTGGTGGGCAGCTGCCCGACGGTTGTAGTCGGGCTCTCGTATACATAGTCAATTGCGCTGTAAATTTCGCTTGCGCGATTCAGGACTTTTCAGTTTATTTCCCTCAGTTGCAGATAGATGGCGCTGTTAGTAATTAGTTCCTTATGTTGTGTGTAGATGTCGCCACAGCCTAAGGCACCACCTTTGGGGGGGCACCAGAAAACACCAGAAAGGGCACCAGAAAACTTCTTAGTTCACATAAAGATAGGGGGCCCCAGGGCCGTAGCTATGCTTGTAATGACAAATGCCCTACCTTGAACATAGCGAGCTCAGTGTTAGCTGACCTTTTTTGTTTCGTCCTCAAATTCCACTCTAACTACAGCCTTGGGGGCCCTTGGATTGCTTAAGGCTTAGGGCTTCATGAAGTTAATCCGTCACTGTTGGTACGTGTTCAACACTACTAAGGCTGAGATCTAAGTATGTGTATAAACACATTATGCTGAAAACACGCGACCGAAGTACGGCGTGACTCGCCTGCAATGTATTTTCAATTACTGATGAGATGACACAATATACCGTTTGTGTGGTGTCTCAGTGGTCTTTGTTGCTTGTCAAAATTCAAATAAAACATTGTCAAATAAACGTCAGAATACTGTTTCCATGACCCTCCGGCCACACTTATCGCGATAACGCGAACATTTGCGTTGTCGCGACACGTCTGGCCAAAGAATTCGTTCCGAATCAGTTCCGCGAACTCGAACGCCCTTAAACCATTGACATAATGCCTTAAACTCGCTGTCGGTAAATTGGCGCACAGTCAAAGGATTTCATCGCGACAGTTTCGCACGACAGTGTGGCCGTAGAGTAAGAACCATCTAAGTTTTATGAGCCATTGAGTCAGCGGAGTAGTTGTCACTAAGAGAATACCAAAATGACAAAAAAGCGGTCATAATGTTGATATTAAAATACATTTGAGTAGCATTATCACAACATTATAGTTAGGAGAATCGAGCCCCTGTTTTAATATTTTTAGTAAGATTCTGTGAAGAATTCTAAACGTCAGATGTATAAAAGAAAATTATAAACACGACAAAAATCCGTTAAAGTAGTCATACCTATCTCAATTTCTGTGTTAACTTTCAGACCAAGATTCTAGCGAAGGAGACTTCTCGCAGTTCTTCGAAGCTTTAGGATCTGGAGACCAGGAATCAGTCGCAGACGCCATCGAGGGAGGGGATGATGAAGTAAGTATAATAACATAACATAATCATTCACTCCATCATCTCATTACAGTAACTGACCCCTAACTAAGTCCGTAACTTGTATCTAGGGTATCAGAAACTACGCACACACTCATTCACACACACCCAGACCGAGATAAACATTTGTGGTTCACACAAATAACTACATCACCTACAGATTTGTCAACATGTGCTGAAAATCGTAAGAATATAATTTTGTAACTGAAATAAAAAAGACTTTCACATTTTATTTTGTGAAAAAATTGTAATGACGGCCTTGGTGGCAGTCCGTCATCATGACTGCCGTCCGTAAGGTTGCGTGTTCGATTCCCGCGCGGGGTGAATATTTGTGTAAACCACATATTATTATTGGACCAAGAGCCCGCTACTGCCTGACCTTCGTCATTTTATAAAAGCTGAAAGTTTGTCTACGTGTGTCCCTAGTACAGGTAAGAATGATCCCCACCCATGAAGCTGAGGCAGCGGTGGCTTTGGCAGATAACAGGTAACAAAGGTGTATGAAATTCCATCTCAATTTCGTCATAGTATAAAACTCTATTTTTTGATATTTGATGCATAATGATATCAAAAATCACGTTGCTCAATGCCGGACAGCTAGTATGGTTCCAACCCTCTGCCGGACACCCCCAAACTATGGTAATTTATAATTAAACTTACGTCATTTTATAAAACCTAAATTTTATATATAATTTTTAGGGGGCCTATTTATCTATGTTTCCATAATTGCCGGACAGCTACGACGGCATTGAGCAACGTGATTTTTGATATCATTATGCATCAAATATCAAAAAATAGAGTTTTATACTATGACGAAATTGAGATGGAATTTCATACACCTTTGTTACCTGTTATCTGCCAAAGCCACCGCTGCCTCAGCTTCATGGGTGGGGATCATTCTTACCTGTACTAGGGACACACGTAGACAAACTTTCAGCTTTTATAAAATGACGAAGGTCAGGCAGTAGCGGGCTCTTACTCCATATGTTTATCTCGGTCTGGGTGTGTGTAAATGTGTGTGTGCGTAGTTTCTGATACCCTAGATACAAGTTACGAACTTAAGGGTCAGTTACTGTAATGAGATGATGGAGTGAATGATTATGTTATGTAATGTTAGGCAAAAAGCAGTGTTTTTGAAAATCTTGCGAGCAACAACAAAACCTAGCTAGCTCAGCTTTTGCCACATCATTTTCATCATCATCATCAGCTCATATATGTCCCCACCGAGGGGCTCGAGCCTACCCTGAATTAGGGTGACTAGGCCTTCGTCAACCACGCTTGCCAAGTGCGGGTTGGTCGACTTCACACACCACCTTAGAACTTCTTCCCAGGTGTGTGCAGGTTTCTGAACGATGTTTTCCTTCACCGTAAGAGCGCCGAATAAAAGTACATATGAATTCGAGAATTGAAAAACACATTGGTACGTGACGGGGTTCGAACCAGGCACTTTCCGATCGGAAGTCAAAGGCCTTAACCCCTACGTCAGCGACGACTTTGCCACCTAGTAAATACATAATCATAATCATTCCCTTCATCATCTCATTATAGTAACTAACTGACCCCTAAGTTCGTAACTTTTGTATCTAGTGATTTCATTATTAAAATTGCAGGAGTTTGAACGTGGCGTCTGCCAAGAGGTAGTCCTCGCGGAGATATCGGACAGCAGCGGCAGTATGCAGGTCAAGAAGTTGACAAAACCACTCACTCAAGAACAGCTGGATTCCAAGGTTTGTCAAGCGACCGTTCTGTTTAGGCGACCCTGTATATATGATTGATATTTATATTATTTTCATCCCACTAGCACGGAGAGTATGTGTTTAATCCTCGATATCTGGGGGTAAAAGTCGATTTTAATCTCAAGAGTGGAAAGTATCGGGGTCGCTGTAGGCAGCCCCTGCAGGACCCAAGGCATTTTCGATAACTGGGAATAAAAGTCGTTTTTGCGCTCTAGAGGTTAAAGTAAATTTGAATTTAGAACATCGTGTGCACTAATGTGATGATGTTTTGAATTAACAAACCATCATACAACTTTTTTTATTTAAAATTCAAACTCGGTACCTTCTTGATGTACAAGACTTACTTACTTATTTTTTGATTTGCTTTGTGCGTGATATTTTGGCTTAGGTGGCTACTCAGCCACTAAAAACTCACCCACTGGGTGAGTAGCCACCTTGTGATTTTCTTAGTGGTCATCTCAGCCAGTACTTTAACCGATTGTGGGTGAGCAAACCACTCCAATTTTTGGACGTCGTCCTCTCACCCACTTTATAAAACTTAACCTTAAACTTAACTTTGCTTTTCACTTAATATTGTGATTGTTTCATGTTTTCATTTAGTAATTTCCTCGCTGAGGGGGGATGAAAAATAATGTGTTGCACTCAATTTTTAACCTTGTGCTCCTTTGTGTCCCTCGCTAACGCTCAGAATTCTTATTTTGAATCCCTCGCTGCAAACTGCTAAAATGCAACTTTGCACTCTTGTATAACAAATAACTATTTCGTTCTTACAGGAATGCTACATTCTCGATACGGGAAGCTACAGTGGTATTTACGTCTGGGTAGGAAGGGAATCAAATGAAAAGGTCAGTATTTGTAATCATATTTTACTACATAACATAATAATCAATTGATTCGTAACATCAGTCTCGAGATTTGGAGCATCAGTCACGGGACTCGTAGCATCAGTCACGGGACTCGTAGCATCAGTCACGGGACTCGTAGCATCAGTCACGGGGCTCGTAGCATCAGTCTCGAAGCGTCAGTCACGGGACTCGTAGCATCAATCTCGTAGCGTCAGTCACGGGACTCGTAGCATCAGTCACGGGACTCGTTGCATCAGTCTCGGGACTCGTTGCATCAGTCTCGTAGCGTCAGTCTTGAGACTCGTAGCATCAGTCACGGGACTCGAAGCATCAGTCACAGGACTCGTAGCATCAGTCACGGGACTCGTAGCATCAGTCTCGTAGCGTCAGTCACGGGACTCGTAGCATCAGTCACGGGACTCGTAGCATCAGTCTCGAGACTCGTAGCATCAGTCTCGTAGCATCAGTCACGAGACTCGTAGCATCAGTCACGGGATTCGTAGCATCAGTCACGGGACTCGTAGCATCAGTCACGGGACTCATAGAATCAGTCTCGTAGCGTCAGTCACGGGACTCGTAGCATCAGTCACGGGACTCGTAGCATTAGTCTCGAGACACGTAGCATCTATTTCGTAGCGTCAGTCACGGGACTCGTAGCATCAGTCACGGGACTCGTAGCATCAGTCACGGGACTCGTTGCATCAGTCTCGTAGCGTCAGTCTTGAGACTCGTAGCATCAGTCACGGGACTCGTAGCATCAGTCTCGAGACTCGTATCATCAGTCTCGTAGCGTCAGTCTTGAGACTCGTAGCATCAGTCACGGGACTCGTAGCATCAGTCACGGGACTCGTAGCATCAGTCACGGGACTCGTAGAATCAGTCACGGGACTCGTAGAATCAGTCACGGGACTCGTAGCATCAGTCACGGGACTCGTAGCATCAGTCTCGTAGCGTCAGTCACGGGACTCGTAGCATCAGTCACGGGATTCGTAGCATCAGTCTCGAGACACGTAGCATCTGTCTCGTAGCGTCAGTCATGGGACTCGTAGCATCAGTCACGGGACTCGTAGCATCAGTCACGGGACTCGTAGCATCAGTCACGGGACTCGTAGCATCAGTCACGGGACTCGTAGCATCAGTCAAGGGACTCGTAGCATCAGTCACGGGACGCGTAGCATCAGCATCAGTCACGGGACTCGTAGAATCAGTCACGGGACTCGTAGCATCAGTCACGGGACTCGTAGCATCAGTCTCGTAGCAGTCACGGGACTCGTAGCATCAGTCACGGGATTCGTAGCATCAGTCACGGGACTCGTAGCATCAGTCTCGTAGCGTCAGTCACGGGACTCGTAGCATCAGTCTCGTAGCGTCAGTCACGGGACTCGTAGCATCAGTCTCGTAGCGTCAGTCACGGGACTCGTAGCATCAGTCTCGTAGCGTCAGTCACGGGACTCGTAGCATCAGTCTCGTAGCGTCAGTCACGGGACTCGTAGCATCAGTCTCGTAGCGTCAGTCACGGGACTCGTAGCATCAGTCTCGTAGCGTCAGTCACGGGACTCGTAGCATCAGTCTCGTAGCGTCAGTCACGGGACTCGTAGCATCAGTCTCGTAGCGTCAGTCACGGGACTCGTAGCATCAGTCTCGTAGCGTCAGTCACGGGACTCGTAGCATCAGTCACGGGACTCGTAGCATCAGTCTCGAGACACGTAGCATCTGTCTCGTAGCGTCAGTCACGGAACTCGTAGCATCAGTCACGGGACTTGTAGCATCAGTCTCGTAGCGTCAGTCTCGAGACTCGTAGCATCAGTCACGGGACTCGTAGCATCAGTCTCGAGACACGTAGCATCTGTCTCGTAGCGTCAGTCACGGGACTCGTAGCATCAGTCACGGGACTTGTAGCATCAGTCTCGTAGCGTCAGTCTCGAGACTCGTAGCATCAGTCAAGGGACTCGTAGCATCAGTCACGGGACACGTAGCGTCAGTCACGGGACTCGTAGCATCAGTCACGGGACTCGTAGCATCAGTCACGGGACTCGTCGCATCAGTTACGGGACTCGTAGCATCAGTTTCGAGACTCGTAGCATCAGTCACAGGACTCGTAGCATCAGTCTCGAGACTCGTAGCATCAGTCACGGGACTCGTAGCATCGGTCACGGGACTCGTAGCATCGGTCACGGGACTCGTAGCATCAGTTTGGGGTCTCGTAGCGTCAGTTTTGAGACTCGTAGCATCAGTCACGGGACTCGTAGCATCAGTCTCGAGACTCGTAGCATCAGTCTCGTAGCGTCAGTCATGGGACTCGTAGCATCAGTCTCGTAGCGTCAGTCTCGAGACTCGTAGCATCAGTAACGGGACTCGAGGCATCACTCTCGAGACTCGTAGCATCAGTCTCGTAGCATCAGTCTCGTAGCATCAGTCACGGGACTCGTAGCATCAGTCACGGGACTCGTAGCATCAGTCACGGGACTCGTAGCATCAGTCACGGGATTCGTAGCATCAGTCACGGGACTCGTAGCATCAGTCTCGAGACTCGTAGCATCAATCTCGTAGCGTCAGTCACGGGACTCGTAGCATCAGTCTCGTAGCGTCAGTCACGGGACTCGTAGCATCAGTCACGGGACTCGTAGCATCAGTCGCGAGACACGTAGCATCTATCTCGTAGCGTCAGTCACGGGACTCGTTGCATCAGTCTCGTAGCGTCAGTCTTGAGACTCGTAGCATCAGTCACGGGACTCGTAGCATCAGTCTCGAGACTCGTATCATCAGTCTCGTAGCGTCAGTCACGAGACTCGTAGCATCAGTCACGAGACTCGTAGCATCAGTCTCGTAGCGTCATCATGGGACTCGTAGCATCAGTCACGGGATTCGTAGCATCAGTCTCGAGACACGTAGCATCTGTCTCGTAGCGTCAGTCATGGGACTCGTAGCATCAGTCACGGGACTCGTAGCATCAGTCACGGGACTCGTAGCATCAGTCACGGGACTCGTAGCATCAGTCACGGGACTCGTAGCATCAGTCACGGGACTCGTAGCATCAGTCACGGGACTCGTAGAATCAGTCACGGGACTCGTAGCATCAGTCACGGGACTCGTAGCATCAGTCTCGTAGCAGTCACGGGACTCGTAGCATCAGTCACGGGATTCGTAGCATCAGTCACGGGACTCGTAGCATCAGTCTCGTAGCGTCAGTCACGGAACTCGTAGCATCAGTCTCGTAGCGTCAGTCACGGGACTCGTAGCATCAGTCTCGTAGCGTCAGTCACGGGACTCGTAGCATCAGTCTCGTAGCGTCAGTCACGGGACTCGTAGCATCAGTCTCGTAGCGTCAGTCACGGGACTCGTAGCATCAGTCTCGTAGCGTCAGTCACGGGACTCGTAGCATCAGTCTCGTAGCGTCAGTCACGGGACTCGTAGCATCAGTCTCGTAGCGTCAGTCACGGGACTCGTAGCATCAGTCTCGTAGCGTCAGTCACGGGACTCGTAGCATCAGTCTCGTAGCGTCAGTCACGGGACTCGTAGCATCAGTCTCGTAGCGTCAGTCACGGGACTCGTAGCATCAGTCTCGTAGCGTCAGTCACGGGACTCGTAGCATCAGTCTCGTAGCGTCAGTCACGGGACTCGTAGCATCAGTCACGGGACTCGTAGCATCAGTCTCGAGACACGTAGCATCTGTCTCGTAGCGTCAGTCACGGAACTCGTAGCATCAGTCACGGGACTTGTACCATCAGTCTCGTAGCGTCAGTCTCGAGACTCGTAGCATCAGTCACGGGACTCGTAGCATCAGTCTCGAGACACGTAGCATCTGTCTCGTAGCGTCAGTCACGGGACTCGTAGCATCAGTCACGGGACTTGTAGCATCAGTCTCGTAGCGTCAGTCTCGAGACTCGTAGCATCAGTCAAGGGACTCGTAGCATCAGTCACGGGACTCGTAGCATCAGTCACGGGACTCGTCGCATCAGTTACGGGACTCGTAGCATCAGTTTCGAGACTCGTAGCATCAGTCACAGGACTCGTAGCATCAGTCTCGAGACTCGTAGCATCAGTCACGGGACTCGTAGCATCGGTCACGGGACTCGTAGCATCGGTCACGGGACTCGTAGCATCAGTTTGGGGTCTCGTAGCGTCAGTTTTGAGACTCGTAGCATCAGTCACGGGACTCGTAGCATCAGTCTCGAGACTCGTAGCATCAGTCTCGTAGCGTCAGTCATGGGACTCGTAGCATCAGTCTCGTAGCGTCAGTCTCGAGACTCGTAGCATCAGTAACGGGACTCGAGGCATCACTCTCGAGACTCGTAGCATCAGTCTCGTAGCATCAGTCTCGTAGCATCAGTCTCGTAGCATCAGTCTCGTAGCATCAGTCACGGGACTCGTAGCATCAGTCACGGGACTCGTAGCATCAGTCACGGGACTCGTAGCATCAGTCACAGGATTCGTAGCATCAGTCACGGGACTCGTAGCATCAGTCTCGAGACTCGTAGCATCAATCTCGTAGCGTCAGTCACGGGACTCGTAGCATCAGTCACGGGACTCGTAGCATCAGTCACGGGACTTGTAGCATCAGTCACGGGATTCGTAGCATCAGTCTCGTAGTGACAGTCACGGGACTCGTAGCATCAGTCTCGTAGCGTCAGTCTCGAGACTCATAGCATCAGTCTCGTAGCGTCAGTTCCGAGACTCGTAGCATCAGTCACGGGACTCGTAGCATCAGTCACGGGACTCGTAGCATCAGTCTCGTAGTGTCAGTTACGGGACTCGTAGCGTCAGTCACGAGACTCGTAGCATCATTCTCAAGATTCGAAGCATCAGTCACGGGACTCGTAGCATTAGTCACGGGTTTCGTAGCATCAGTCTCGGGACTTGTAGCATCAGTCTCGGGACTTGTAGCGTCAGTGTCGTAGCGTCAGACACGAGACTCGTAGCATCAGTCTCATAGCGTCAGTTTCAAGACTCGTAGCATCAGTCACATGAGTTTCGTAGTATCAGTTACGGGACTTGTAGCATAAGTCCTGTAGCATCAGTCACGGGACTCGTAGCATCAGTCTCGAGATTCGTAGCATCAGTCACGGGACTCGTTGCATCAGTTATGAGACCATGCGTCTTACCTGAGACTCGTTGCATCAGTCCCGAGCTTCGTAGCTTTCGATTCCGCGTCGTTAAATCTGGGGAAATCCTTAGGGGTCAGTCGGTGTAATGAGGTGATAGAGGAATTAATTTATGTAATGGTTGTTTTTATTTATTATTTTCAGGAAAAGGCTGAAGCATTGAAAAAGGCTGAGCAGTATTTGAAATCTCACAACTATCCTGATTGGGTAATTACATTGTATTTTTACAAGCTTTTATTTAGTGTCACCTGTCCCGTTGTCTGTAATCAAATCTTGCAAGCCATTTTTCGACCACTTCTGGTTATCCGATTGAGCTGAAATTTTGCATACTTATGTAAGTCCGATGACAATGTAATAACAGCTATAAAAAACTTGTTTTTAAAATGTTTTATTTTTTATATTGCTGATTCAGTAAGAACTTTTGATTACAGATTCTTACAAAATTTCGAAATATATTTATTTTTTGCGTTAAATTAAGATATGTATGTGTGTATTCAACAATGGAGGCTATTCTTATTTATTTGGTAGCAAGAAATGTTGGGAAGGTTCATATCTGACGGAACATGCTAACGTATAATCAACGCACTAACGTATAATCGGTTGAGTGTCAATGGTCAAGTGTTTTTCTATACATTTGTCTGTTCTGGCGTTACGCGACCGATAATACGAGACGCATGTTCCGTCAGATATGGACCTTCCCTAATAGATAGTGATTCTGTGGAAGGTTTTTAACATAATTTTATTCCCATATTATTACGGGAACGGGAACTACGCGGATGAAACCGCGGGGCGCCGCTAGTTATATAATTATATTTTTTTATATTTTCCAGGTACACGTGTCAAAAGTTCCTGAAGGAGGAGAACCGACGGCTTTTAAACAATGTTTTGAAGATTGGAATTAATTTTAATTTTTCCACCTACTTACCTACTTACCTACCTACCTTCTTCCTTGCCACTAATCTACTTATTTAATAACCTCATAAGGTAAATCAGATATTTGGTAAAGTTCAAAAGATTATCTTATAATGTTTTACACACTAATTACCATAAAGAACATATTTTTTTCCTAATAATTATCTAGAAATCTTATGTTTTATCTATTACAATAGAAAATCTTTATATTAGAAAATTATGAAATACCAAAATATAAATACGTCTACTTACCCATTCTACCTACTTACCTACCTACCTACTTACCTACCTACCTACCTACCATACTACCTACCTACCTACCTGCCTATATTCCTTACCTGATATGCGGAACCACCGAAATAATATTAAAGTGACATTTTTAAAGTGTTTCACACAAATAAGTTTTTTGAAAAATATATTTTAAAAGTATATTAAAGTTACATTTTTAAAGTGTTTCACACAAATAAGTTTTTTGAAAAATATATTTTAAAAGTATATTAAAGTTACATTTTGAAAGTGTTTCACACAAATAAGTTTTTTGAAAAATATATTTAAACAATGACAACCTTAAAGTCACAATCATAGCATACAAGACTTTTGTAAACTTCAATTAAACGTTGATAACTCAGTTGGTTAAAACAGTGCTACGGTTCAGCACGGTTCTAGGTTCAAGTCCCGCTTGAGGGAAAATTCTGAATATATTTTTTATGGACCTCTCTTTAGGGTCAATTTATAGCGTAGAGTCGAAGCGCATCGTAAGGAAGTGTCAAATCATTCCCTCCATCATCTCATTACAGTAACTGACCCCTAACTAAGTTCGTAACTTGTATCTAGGGTATCAGAAACTACGCACACACTCACACACACCCAGACCGAGACAAACAGTTGTGGTTCATACAAATATTCACCCCGCACGGGAATCGATGCAACCTTACGTATGGCAGTCCGGCATGGTGACCACTCTACCATCGAGGTAACGCACACATTTAGTTTTGGGTATTCACTTCGATGCGCTTCCAGTCTGCGCTATACACCCCTATTTTGAAATTACGGGACTTATTAAAATCAGAATATCTGTAGCAGTAACTGAATCCATATATCCAATAAAAATATCAAAATTGATAGTCGATTATTTATCGGCACACTAGCTATCAAGTATTCTGTGACGGCTCGGGTCGATGACCGCGCTCAGCTGTGTATCGCAGCGTTCGCCTGTTGTTCGGTGTAGAATAACAATAAAATTCGGCGGGATTTTGAAAAACTTTGACTTATCATAACTTTTTAAATAAAAGCAAAATAAAAAAACTAAGTTCACTATTATATTGTCACCCGTCGTTTACATTAGCTGTGTGATTAAGTATCTCGAATTCAAAATAGGGGTCTATAAATTGGCCCTTATGTTGTTACGATTTCGTACTTTACAAGTTCTTTAATATTTTAAGTTTTGAAGATTTTTATGTTCTAAGTACTTATTTTATTTTAATTTTGTGTTGTGAACTAACTATGTATTATTTTAAGTACTAAAAGTACATTATTTTTACTAATAAAGCACAAATATTAATAAGTTTAATAAAGTTTTTTTTTGTAATTTGTTTTTTTATTTATTAATACTTATCTTCTTATGACTACTTATGGAAGACTACCGCGGTTTTACCCACGTCCCATGGGAATTTCGGGATAAAAAGTATCCTATGTGTTGTTCCAAACTCTTCCGTTACTGAGTGATGTACTGACTGACTGACAGACAACGTACAGCCGAAACTACTGGTCGTAGAGAGCTGAAATTTGGCACGTGTGTTTGTTGGGGAGAGTAGTATACCACTAAGAGGATTTTTGGTTTTAATTCCCCCCCAAGAAAATTAAAAACTGCGCGGGTGAAACCGCGGGGCGCTTCTAGTTAAGATATAAACGACAAAAAATAATACAAATTAAAGGAAGGAAGTGTTACTAAAATATAATAATAATATTTCCTTAAAATGACTCAGCGACCATTACCTTATACAGAAACTACCGCAATCAGTGTGAATCATCGCAAACGATTAAGCCAATTAATTTGAAATATCACGAACAATAACATTATGTATTGTTTTAAATCCATTGTTGATTTTTAAGGTTCTGTGGCGAATAATGAATCCTTCTTCTTTCTTTGCGTGTCGACTCATATTTTTGAGGACCAGAACTCGGCCACCGATATGACACTATCAGTGGCCTTGTAAAGGTCCTCGCGTGTGCAGGTGTAGGGACACGCACGGCAAGTTATTTGCCGTTGAGTCGTGGTGGAAGGATCGGCAGACCGGTCCGCAGACCATTGCCCAGGGTGCGCCGGGCGCATGCTTGTTATACTTATGCGCCACTCGGGGAGGCTCCTTCCATGCACACCCATAACATGATAATACTGACTGTCGACTGGGAACCAAAATGAAATTCTAATTAGTCCGTCAGATAGATTTCGAAAAAATATTAGACACGTATTTTTTTTGTTTTATCAAATTAATAAAACTGACTTAGTTATAACACATTAAAGTTCAGGAGTGGGGACTTGTGACGATAACTCTTGGTAAAAAATGTACGTAGCTGTGACGTCACACGAGTTTTCTATGCACTGTATCGTCTTTATTATTTGTTTGTATCAAAAAAGAGAAAATACGTGTCCAATATTTTTGCGTAATCTACCTGGCGGACTAATTAGCCCCAAGGGGATTTTGATATTCTACCCCCAAGGGGATAAAATAGGGGATAAAAGTTTGTATGACAGAAGTCATTATTCCACACGGACAAATTCGCGGATAAAAGCTAGTTTAATATGAGAGAACCTCATATTGTGCGTGACGCGACTCGCACTTGACGCTTTTACTAAATGCGGTTAAAGTTTATTTATAATAATTAATTGGCAAAGAGATTACTAGAATTTAACTGGTAAACAGTATATTTACTAATAATTTAACAGTAATTCTATCAGTTTTTGTTTATAATATTACTAGCTGCGCCCCGGTTTCACACGCGTAGTTCCCGTTCCCGTGGGAATTTCGGGATGAAAAATAGATGTTGGATTCTCAGACCTACTGAATATGCTCACAAAATTTCATGAGAATCAGTCAAGCCGTTTCGGAGGAGTATGGCAACGAAAACTGTGACACGAGAATTTTATATATTAGTTTTAACAGTAATTTTATCAGTTTTATTCATCTTTCATTTATTTATTCATTTATTGCGTACATGGGTATAGGCAGATCTTTTACATACCAGGGTAGTATTAAAAACATGAACCCTGCAAGGGCACAGTAATACAAGTAAAGTAATAATGACATATTAAAAAACAATTACAATTAACATATTAAAAATAATCCACACCACAACAATACTCAGCAAAGTACTAGGGGACACAGTTTTTGTTCAGGGGGCAACTGAGCGATCCTTTCCTTGAGGGTCTCAGGGCGGACGCTCAGTATTCCGAGCTCTAGCTCGAGTAGAGGAAAACCTCACACAACCATATTAAAAATAAAATAGTGACAAATTAAAAAAAATATATATAAGTACTTAAGTGAGTAAATTAATAAAATCTTAACATTGAGCAAATTTAAATTAAAACAATATTTGACTCCTTAACTACCTTAAAGAACTAAATTAGCATTAAGAGAAGAATTAAATTAGAATTTTTGTCTTTTAATATTATGTCTTTTCCATTCACGGGACTATTAAGGAGTCCCGGTCTTTTGGATGGCTAGTATGGGGCCAAAGCCAACACATGGAAGCCCTTTGACATATTTAATCTTGTGTAAAGGATGCACAATCCGGTGACTATCCCTGTATAACACTATAAAATAAATAATGGACAAATAATTATTGTCAGTGGGGGGGAAGTCTGAAACTATAAGAGATACAAAGATCTGTTCTTAGGAACCATGTCATCGATTTTAGTAAAAATAAAAACTGTATTCATAGATTTAGAAAAAACTATTACTCACTTCGGGAATCGAACCCGGAAGTTTTGAAAAAAAAACATTATTTTTAACTAAAAATCGATTGTGTTTGTCTTAAGCAGTAAATGTTACTAAGAAACATGATATCTAAAACTAGCTTTTGCCCGCGAATTCGTCCGCGTGGAATAAAGACTTTTGACAGAATGTGGGCTTTTCCCCCTTTTCTCCTAATAGGGGGGGAAATTCCAAAAATCCTCTGCCCGCGACTTCGTCCGCGTGGAATGATGACTTCCGGCTTAATTTGGGGTTTCCCCCCTTTTCTAAGTCTAAAGGGGGGGGGGGGGAAGAATTTCCAAAAATCCTCTCTTAGTGGTAGCCAACACCCCCCAACAAACACACGTGCCAAATTTCAGCTCTCTACGACCAGTAGTTTCGGCTGTGCGTTGTCTGTCAGTCAGTCAGTACATCACTCAGTAACGGAAGAGTTTTATATAAGTACTTGTATGTATGTATATAGATTAATGAAATGCATTGTTTTTATATATTTTATCCGTGAATTTTGCATTAAGTAATTCCTAGAATTTTATTTTGTGTTTCTTCCCGAGAATGTGAAGATAAAATGCGTAAAATCCAATTTGCAAGAAGAAAACAAAAATATTGTTTATATCATACGTTTCGTAGTATTATTAACTATTATTTATAATAAGAAATTGTACATAATATGTCTCCTGATAAGAACTCTATAATCTCTATAGGTACTTATATAAAATTCTCGAGTCACAATGTTCGTTCCCGTACTCCTCCGAAACGGCTTGACCGATTCTCATGAAATTTTGTGAGCATATTCAGTAGGTCTGAGAATCGGCCAACATCTATTTTTCATCCCGAAATTCCCACGGGAACGGGAACGTGAACTATGCGTGTGAAACCACGGGGGACAGCTAGTCTCTATATATAAAAACCAGTTATCCTTATCCCGTGGGAATTTTGGGATTATAAGCAACTGTATCAAATTTCATTAAAATCCATTCAGTAGTTTTTGGCGTGAAAGAGGAACAAACATCCATACATCCACACTCACAAACATTCGGCTTTATAATATACAAGCGGGGCGCCGCGGTTTCACCCGCGTAGTTCCCGTTCCCATAGAAATATGATAAAACTATGCTAAAAACCTTCCCACTGAATCACTCTATCTATTAAAACAAACCGCATCAAAATCCGTTGCGTAGTTTTAAAGATCTAAGCATACATAGGGACAGAGAAAGCGACTTTGTTTTATACTATGTAGTGATTTGTATGCGCTCACCTTATTATCTCTACGCACTACAATCCTTAATCAAAACATAGTGTCTAACACATATGAAAATATTTACTAAATTTGACTTGTTATTATTGTAAACTAGCTGTGCCCCGCGGTTTCTCTCGCGTAGTTCCCGTTCCTAATTTCAGGATAAAAAGTATCCTATGTCCTTCTCATGGTTCTTAGTTACCTCCCCACCAATTTTCAGCAAAATCAGTTCAGCCGTTCTTGAGTTATAAATAGTGTAACTAACACGACTTTCTATTATGTATACTAAAACTATTTAAATCTTTATACATACTACCGAAAGTTATGATCTATACTAATATAATAAAGAGGAAAGATCTGTTTGTTTGTAACGAATAGGCTCCGATACTGAACCGATTTCAAAAATCCTTTCACCATTAGAAAGCTACATTCACCCTGAGTAACATAGGCTATATTTTATTCTGTTATTCCACGAGAACGGGAATTACGCGATAAAAATGACTTAGTTACAACGAAAAGTTGAAGAGTGGGGGCTTGTGACGTCAATTCTTGGTAAAAAGTGTACCGAGCTGTGACGTCACACGAGTTTTCTATGCACTGTATACCTAGAGTCACCAAGTTTTCTGTGCCGGCGGCCATATTGGAAGCTGCTATTGTCATTGTGACTCTAATGTCATTTGGATACATTTTCAATAAACTGACAACCAAAAGATGGGATTACAGCGACGCTGGCACCGGCACAGAAAACTTATTTATTTATTTATTTATTTAAAACTTGGTGACTCTTTATGGTTCTATGTTATTTTTTCTTCTTCTTTCGAATCAATCAAAAACCACAAAAATAAATAAATTATTTGCTTGCATTAAAAAGTAAAAAATACGTGTCCGATATATTTTCAAAATCTAGCGAACCAATATGATTTTTTTTAAGTCTTCAACTCAATTGTAGCTATAAAACCCGCGTGGCAAACTAGTATTACTAAAATAAACTCGTAAGTCTTTGTTTAATTCAGATAATATAAATAAGTATAAAAACCGGTTGACCGCAGCGCGTAATCATAACAACATACTTATACTTAGTAGCCATTTTAGTCAGTGGTGAGCTCGCGTTGACAAAGGACGGGTGACCGAGTAAATATTTACGTAAGTAAAAATTATAATTATTTACTATTTTCAAATAAATCTTTGAGTTTTAAGTTTGTTTTTATATAGTTTAATTAATCTAATATATAAAATTCTCGTGTCACAGTTTTCGTTGCCATACTCCTCCGAAACGGCTTGACCGATTCTCATGAAATTTTGTGAGCATATTCAGTAGGTCTGAGAATCGGCCAACATCTATTTTTCATCCCGAAATTCCCACGGGAACGGGAACTACGCGTGTGAAACAGTTAGTTAATCTATATATACCTATGAGTGATAAGTTTAAGAAGAAAACTTTTTCATTTAGTTTTTAGCTAGCAGCGCACCGCGTAGTTCCAGCTCCCGTAGGAATATGGAGAAAAAAATATGCTAAAAACCTTTCCACTGAATCACTCTATCTATTAAAACAAACCGCATCAAAATCCGTAGCGTAGTTTTAAAGATCTAAGCATACATAGGGACAGAGAAAGCGACTTTTTTTTAATACTACCTATGTAGTGATTTTCAAATCAATCTTTTGAGTTTAAAGTTTGTTTTTAAATAGTTTAATTAATCTATAAATATGAAGGGTTAAGTTTAAGAAAAAACTCGTGTATCGTGTTCAAAACTAGATTTTAACAAGCTTTTATTTAGTGTCACCTGTCCCGGTGTCTGTAATCAAATCTTGCAAACCATTTTTCGACCACTTCTGGTTATCCGATTGAGCTGAAATTTGGCATACTTATGTAAGTCTCATGACAAAAAAACGTGTGGCACTCGGGGACTGCCGCGGTAAAGCTATTGCATAGCAATTTTATCAACTACCTAATTGTTTTTTTTAATTTTGTATTGCAATCCTAACCTTAGAAATTTTGTATCGTACTTGGGACTTCATACAATAAAAACTTTGTCTACATTACTATGAAAACTTTTTGGAAAATTTACAAAAAAAAAAATTTCGATAAAAAAATAATAAAAACGTGAGTTTTTTTTTCGTTACGGAATTTCTGGATTCGGTCCCCGCGCTCAAGGCCCTCGATAGAAGCTATGCAATAGCTTAAAAACTTGTTTTTAAAATTCTTGTTTTATATAGCAGGCGTAGACTATTAAAAAAAATGTTTTGGTCTAGACTAGAGGCATTTACCTATCTATGGGAGAGAGAAACTACCTATGTGAATGAAACCGCGGGACGCTGCTATCTAAAATAAGAAGTAGGATTTAAGTATAATATTTTTGGTGAATTTCAACGGGGTTTTGAACAATTTTCTATGGCCATTTCATGGTCTTATTTTATCTTATTGATTTCTTTGATTTACACAAACACTAAACATTGAAATAAAACTACGGATTTTTGTCGTGATTATAATTTTCTATTTACATTTTCTGGCGTTCATATCTTTTTGATCTTTTCATTTATATTAAGATGATGTAGTGAATTTAGTTTTTAACTAGCAGCACCCTGCAGCTTTACTCGCGTAGCTCCCGGTCCCATAAGAATACGGGGATAAAATTATACTAAAAACCATCTTCTTGAATTACTCTATCTATTAAAACAAACCGGATCAAAATCGGTTGTGTAGTTTTAAAGATCTAAGCATACATAGGGACAGAGAGCGGGAAGCGACTTTGTTGTATACCTACCATGTAGTAATAGTGAAGGAACATCCGGTATCTAATAGATAGGTATTGAGTCACAATCTTTTTTGTGCCGGTGACAGCGTCGCTGTAATCGCATCTTTTGGTTGTCAGTTTATTGAAAATGTCATAGAATAAGGATCACGACCAGGATTCTCTCTGGTCTCTGGAAAATGTATCCAAATGACATTAGAGTCACAATGACAATAGGAGCTTCCAATATGGCCGCCGGCACAGAAAAGATTGTTGATGACACACAATTGCCTACATCATAATAGCTATCTGGTGACAAACAAAGCAATGTCTAGCGGAGTATTGAATTGATTGATCAATTAATCATTCACCGTTAACCTTTTGTACAGTCTTGGAATGTAAAGGTTCGTCAATTTTCAAATTGATTCGTATAATGTGTCGCGAAAACATATTAATTATATACCTTTTGAAACTATGGTACAGAATAGACTCGGGTTAGGGAAAATAATGTTCTACTGCTCGATAATAAAGTTCAAAATTATTCAGATCAGTGTTGTTTGACAGGATAAATATCTAGTCAACAAGATTTTTGATTAACTAAAACCTTCTTGTTGGTTCAACCTGCCATTATTATTTCTGTTAAAACTATTGTCAATCGGTCAATGTCATCATTGCAAAATATCAAAGAGGTTTTTATATGCCGCGCGCACAAGGCAGTGTTTAAAAAAGGATAGAAAAATCAAGCAAAACCTTATTCGATAGCAAACTTCATTCTATTTATTTAATGTTAGCATCACTGTTTCTTACACTTGTATGTTGGTATAATTGTTTCTTGCAATACTAGTGCAAGTGAAAACCAACTCTAAGGTGACGAACCTTTTCATTCCGTGACTGTAGTTACGAGTAATACGCAAATTGATTGCTATACTTAAGGCCTATTTCAGCATCTTCAAGTCGTTCCGAGCTATTCACATGTTTTGTCCTTGTCACTTGACATAACGTAAGAAAGAGACAAAACTAACTTTACTTGGTGAGTAACGTTACTTGAAGGTCGTGAAATAGGCCCTAATTCTAATAAGTACTCCATTGAAAAGTTACATTAGTTTTCTCAGAGGACGCAATTTTATTTTTTACTAGCTGTGCCCCGCGGTTTCACCCGCGTAGTTCCCGTTCCTGTAGGAATTTCGGGATAATAACCCTGTACCAAATTTCAAGTCAATCGGTTCAGTAGTTTAGCCGTGAAAAGGAACAGACAGACAGACTTTCGCATCACTGCATAGTATAAAACCATTATAAAACAAAGTCGCTTCCCGCTGTCTGTCCCTATGTATGCTTATATGTTTAAAACTTCGCAACGGATTTTGATGCGGTTTGTTTTAATAGATAGAGTGATTCAAGAGGAAGGTTTCAATATAATTTTATCCCCGTATTCTCGCGGAAACGGGAACTACGCGGATAAAACCGAGGTGCGTTGCTAGTTTATAATATTACTAAGAATATCCGAATGTATTACAAAATTTCGCTTCAACGTAAAGATATTAAGAAAGGAAAAATATGTCGTAACTCGTGTGGTAGATGACCGGTGTTCTTTATTGGGTAATTGCCAATAATCAAGCATCGTTTAAAGATCTATTGTCGATTTGACCTCGAGCCATTTGTAATACTTAGGAACTAGACATATTTATTCCATTCAGCGTTTGTCCACAAAACAACGATTTGTATGGAGACGGTTCAGCTGAATGGATGCGTACGCGTCTCCATACAAAATCGTTGTTTTGTGGAGTTAGTTAGTTATTTAGGCCTAAGAAATGTATCTTGTCAAAAATAGTCATCTAAATGAGAAGAATTTTGTCGGATCTGTGTAAGTAAAATGTCGGGTCTGTTTCAGACAAGAAATTGTGTGTGTTTGTGTGTATGCGTAGTTTCTGATACCCTAGATACAAGTTACGGACTTAGTTAGGGGTCAGTTACTGTAATGAGATGATAGAGTGAATGATTATGTTATTTTGGGTTATAGTAAACTCACCACAACGAAAATTAAATTCTTAGGTACTTAAAAAAACAATTTTTAAGTATTTTGTCTGTTGTGTATCCAGATATGTATAAGTATCTATATAAGTAAATAATATACAATGATCGACTCGTGAATTATCATAATTCTAAATATTATTTAAACGTTATTCCAATAATTATACCTATTATCAACTGTCGCAATTACTTATAACCTTATCACCTATGATTCGATATAACTTAATACCTACCAATTTTTAATTATCTATACTAATATATATATATATAATATATATAATATAATATTATAAAGAGGAAAGATTTGTTTGTTTGTTTGTTTGTTTGTATGTAACGAATAGGCTCCGAAACTACTGAACCGATTTCAATAATTCTTTCACCATTAGAAAGCTACATTCACCCTGAATAACATAGGCTATATTTTATCCCCGTATTCCCACGGGAACGGGAACCACGCGGGTGAAACCGCGGGGCGCTGCTAGTTCTTTATAAATAGCTGTGTGGTTCCCTTCCCGTGGGAATATGGGGATAAAATATAACATAACTATAAAAACACAACAACAAAACACACTTCAATTATTTATAATCCACTATTTAGGTACTTATTTTAAAATTCAACGTATTTTTCGATTCGATTTAAAAATAAACCTTATTAACACAAAATTTTAGACCAACCCGCACTTGACCCGTGGTTGATTAAAGCCACTACCTTAATTCAGGGTAGGCTCGAGCCCCTCGGTGGGGACATATATGAGCTGATGATGATTAACACAAAATTTTGGTAAGTATTTCACTTTTTTCCTCAACAGTCCATTTCTACTTCAAAAAAAGGGTGAATAATTGACATAACCATAAGTGTACCAACTGGCAATAAGCAATTTTATTAAATATAGCAGCGCCCCGCGGTTTCACCCGCGTAGTTCCCGTTCCCGTGGGAATTTTGGGATAAAAAGTATCCTATGTGTTATTCTGATGTATAAGCTATATTGTGGTAAAGTTTCATTCAAATCCATTCAGTAGTTTTTACGTGAAAGAGTAACAAACATCCATACATCCATACTTACAAACTTTCGCCTTTATAATAGTAGTAGGATTTGTGCGCCGTGGTTTTATCCGCGTAATTCCCGATCCCGTGGGAATTTCGAGATAAAACATATCCCGTCACAATGCGGGAGTAAAATTGCTAAAAACCTTCCTCTTGAATTACTCTATCTATTAAAACAAACCGCATCAAAATCCGTTGCGTAGTTTTAAAGATCTAAGCATACAAAGGGACAGACAGCGACAGCGGCTTTGTTTTATACTATGTAGTGATTGTAAAAATTGGTATATGTTTACAGATGTTTACTTACTTTGCTTGATATGACTAAGGATAAGAGTCATTAACTAGACCTTTTTAGAATATTAATCTAGTTTTTTCCTTATATTTTTATAAAACATACGCGTACACAACATCTGTGATTATGATTTCTTGAGTTGTTTACTAATATAGTACTAATAGGTATACATATAACTAACTAGCAGCGCCCCGTGGTTTCACCCGCGTAGTTCCCGATCCCGTGAGAATTTCGGGATAAAACATGGCATATGTTCTTTCCCGGACTAAGGCCGAGTGCGGGTTGGTCGACTTCACACACAACCCTAGAATTTCTTCCCAGTTGTGTGCAGGTTTCCTCACGATGTTTTCCTTCACCGTACGAGAGATAATGTACTCATACGTGCGTTTATTTATTAGAATTGTAATCTATAGGTTATCAAGAGTACAAGAGTCAGTGATAAATCACAAACACGTTCACTATACGTACTTGGACATTAAGTATAAGTATCAATATTTTACGCGTTATTTATTTACATTTACCTATCTCAGCCAGGCCAGCATGACTTCGAAAACGCGATAGATAAAGCAATTAATCAACATCCAACTGTCAAAATATGATGAAAATATCCGCCATATTTAATTTTACCACGTAATAAATTTTATGACATTTGGTCATGCTCGCGAAATCGATATAGCTATTTATCGACATCCAACTGTCAAAATATAATAAATATAGCCGCTATATTTAATTAGGGCGAGCGAAGCGAAGCCCTCCTAATTCAACAGTTTTTACAGTTTTGTGGTACATATTACGGAAAAACTAGAGCACCTACAGATTTGATACTTAACAGAGTTATTTCAATTCATGTCTAGATGTGCAGAAAATGGTTTTTATATCATTTTGTAAATGAAATAAAGAAAAAGGTTTTAACAATTTTGCAAACAAATTTTAAATTTCGAGAAATAAAATGTATGCGTAATACAACACGTCTATAAATAATATACATTGATTACATATAAACATATTAACAAAAAATACTTCTCAAATTAGCCGGGTTATAGGGGTTACTTAAAATGACATGTAAATGTCAAACGATTATGACTTAGTGTCATTCGGCACACAATAGATGGCGTTGATATCCAGTTTCGAGCATGAAGGTTTCATGTTTCTAATGCCGTAAAAAAATTTAAATAAAAAGAAATGGATTTGTACATTGTGAAATTGATTCTGTTTACAATTTCATCGGTTTAAATAAATGTGTCATCGAAGGAGGCCGAGAGAAAAAGAAAAAAGGGGGGTTGGGGGGGCGGAGCCCCCCCGTTAAAAAAAAACAAACATCTCTATGATAGAAATTAAAAGAAAGTTTGAACACTGATTCCGAAATGATAGTAGTTGTTATAGTAAAATGCCGCAAAAACATACGTTACGCGAAATTAATCGTTCTTTGATGGACGATGTAAGGGAAAGTCAGAGATGTAGTAATTGTGTTTCTTGGCACAATGCTCACTTTGTGGCAAAAATATGTCAAAAATAAGAGAGAGAAAAGAAAAAAGGGGGGTGGGGGGCGGAGCCCCCCCGTTAAAAAAACAAACTTCTCTATGATAGAAATAAAAAGAAAGTTTAATATAATGAATAAAATTAACACTGATTTCGATATGATAATAGTTGTTATAGTAAAATGCCACAAAAACGCACGTTAACTAGCCTCCTCTTCTCTTTTCCGAACCTTTATCCCATGTCTATTTGGGGTCGGTTTTCAGTTTAACCAGATTTGGCGGAATGTCAGTATTAATTACGTGAAGCGACTCAGACCTTCACAACCCAGAGGGCTATGCGAAATTTTTTGGTAAAACCAAATGTTAGACTTTTGAGGGCTCTAACTACCCGTAACGACTATCGAATTACGTGCCCTCCGAAGCACGGAAACGCTCATGAAATTAAAAGTATTTTTAGTAATGACCCATCACAGTCACGACGGTGCCAGACGATGCTTAACCGCACAGATCACAAGTGATCCGCGGGTAGCACTGGGCCACGAGCGGGCAACTGGCCTCCTAGAACGCTAAATTAACCGTTCTCTAATGGACGATGTAAGAGAAAGTCAGGGGAGACCTCGAGATGTAGATTATAATTGTGTTCGTGGCACAATGCTCACCTTGTGGAAAAATTATGTCCGAAGTTAGAGAGAGAAAAAGAAAAACGGGGGGAAGAGCCCCCCCGTTAAAAAAAATAAAAATCTCTGTAATAAAAATTAAAGGAAAGTTTAATAAGATTCAGAGATTAGTGTAATCGTTATAATAAAGTGCCACAAAAACGCACGTTAACTGGCCTCCTCGGACACGAAATTAACCGTTCTTTGATGGTCGATGTAAAGGAAAGCCAGAGAAGACCTCGAGATGTACCTAGAATCTAATTGTGTTCGTGGTAATTCATGTCATCTCCTTTGGATTGATTTGCACATCGAAAACAAAAGACTTTGTATAGACAATAGTATGGTTTCAGAACCACAAACTAACGTTTTAAATTTGGTGCAAATACGTTCAATTCGATCACTTTACTCCGTAAGCGCGAAAAAGCGCAATTTGGACCGCACGGATAGTCAACATGACAATAGGAGCTTCCAATTTTGACCGCCGCCGGCACAGAAAACTTGATGACTCTAAACTTAACAAGATTTTCCAAACTTTCTGATAGTGAATATTGATGTATGAAGATGGCAGTTTTGGTTTTGATTGTTTCTTTTTTTTAAACGAATATATTTTTTATGGAAACTTTTTTCGAGAAATATTTCAGAATCACATATCATGGAGTCAGTTAATCCGCTCTAGCAGTTCCCTGCATGAGATAAAGACTTCAGCATATACAAGAAGTTGAACTCATCGAGACCTTTCAAATGATGTTTGGTCACAAAATGGTACAACATGACAGGACGACACCTCATGGAGTCAGTTAATACACCCTAGCCTAGCTGTTTTCCTGCACGAGATACAGACTGAAGAACCCATACAAGAAGTTGTAGTACTCATTTAGAGCTTTCAAATGACGTAGGTCACAAAGTGTTATAGGACAACATATAGGACTGAACACCCATTCTCCTTTGGGTTGAAAATGGATTTGTCCTCCCGATTAAATGCCACGCACTCACGAGTGATAATGGTTCGATATGAAAATTATTCTCATACAACGTATGACAATAATGGTTGAGTCCGAAACCACCCATAACTAAATATTGGAAAAGTGGAAATACTTAATGTTCCAGAAAACAATACAATAAGCTTTCGTAATCACAATTCACAAGTCACAAGGCTTGACGTTAGATAAAGCTGTGGCGGACATTGGACATAAATAAATTTCTGTTGGTCTAACATAGGTAAGGTACCTCTGTGGTATCGCGCGATTTCAACAATTAAAGCATTTTCTTTCTTTCTTACTATAAAACATAGAATTACTAAGAAAAACCTCGCGAGCCCACACAAAGCCACGCTTTTAGCTAGTTTTATCAAATCGTACCACGCCATATTCATTTGGTCATGCTCGCGAAATCGATGTTATTTCGTGGTGTCTATATATTTTATCACGCACAGTCATGCTAGGCAGGCAGGAAATTCTTTGAATTCAAAAAAAATATTGATGTGAGTGAAACGAAGCTCTTCTAATTCAATAATTTATACAGTTTTGTGGTACATATTACGGAAATACTACAACACCTACAGATTTGATGTTTGACATAGTTATTTCAATTAATTTCTAGATGTGTTAAAAACGGTTAAAATATTATTTCGTATTTTACAAGCGTTTATTTAGTTTCCGTCCCGTTGTCTGTAATCAAATCTTGCAAGCCATTTTTCGACCACTTCTGGTTATCCGATTGGGCTGAAAGGCATACGTAAGTAAAGAGTCACCAAGTTTCCTGTGCCGGTACCAGCGTCGCTGTAATCTCATCTTTTGGTTGTCAGTTTATTGAAAATGTATATAGGTTGACCGCTTGTCCCGTGAAACGGCAGAAATTGGAAACTCGGTGACAATGTCAAAATGGCATTTATTTATTGTCAGTGTCTTTAGTATCAAGTGCTCCGTGTTTTTAATCTTTATTTATAAATTTTAAAATGTTAAATAATCTAAAAGCATGTAAAAGTGATACCTCACATACTATTCTAAAGGATAACTAATGGATTATAGAAAAAAGTAAGCAGCTGGTCACTTTATTTCCTTAAAACTAAATACACATATGGATTTTGACTGTTACAGGTTTGTGTTGTCAGTTCTTAGTTAAATTCTCGACATATTTTTCATTACAGTAAATTAGGTAAGTAAGTTAATAATAAAAATTAATACCGTTTGTAATGATTTAAATAAATAAAAATACTTTTATTGTCAAAAGCACAAAATAGAAAAACAACATACAGTGGCTTAAAATAATAATTTTTGACAAAAGGTAAAGGTGAATTTACATAACTTATCGAAGTTCGTGAAATACCCAATAACAATTCTTGATTGACGACCGAGTCAAAGACTACAGTGGTGGTGACCCTGCCTGTTATGCCGAAGGTTACGAGTTCGATTCCCGCCCAAGAGAAACATTTACTTATATTTGATTAACATAAAAGGATTATTGGGGGGAAAAACCTACAGCTTGTCAAACTTTACATAAGTAAGTAAAGATAACTTCTTTTTTTTTCAGATTATTTTTAATTGACAGAGGAGCAAGCAGATTTAAATGAAATACAAGTTAGACGGTGTAGTGAGACGGGTTAGCAAAGGGTGTACAGTCTGGACCGAAATAATACTGCGTGTGCACTATCCAAATCTATGACTTATTTATTTCACTATAAGTATTTAATAATAAATTTATAAAATACCTTTTTTGTGTTTTTATTTTTTTACATAAGTATGGTACTGAGAGCACTATAGTCTATCTTTAAATGTTTTGAAACAATATAATTAGGTTTCTAACGATAAAATAAAGCATTGAATATTTAATAGATTGTGTTAGTCAAATTAAACGATTATTTTTTGCCTATTTTAAAGCAAGTTAAAATGTAATGACAATACATGAGAAAGAGATGCCTAGTTCTCTGTTTCATGGAAACGAATGGTGGCGGTCCCCGTTGTTTCACGACTGCCTTGGCTTGTCTATATATCCAAATGACATTAGAGTCACAATGACAATAGGAGCTTCCAATATGGCCACCGGCACAGAAAAATTGGTGACTCTATAAGGCCCATGACAATGCAATAAAAGCTGGAAAAAAGGCTTGCTTTTAAAAAGGTATTTTTCAATTATCACTTGTTGATTAGTAGAAGAAGTGTTCACCATCTTGCGAGCAACCCAAAGTCACAGTTTTAATAGTTGTTTGTTTGTTCCAGAATGTTTCAAAAACTTCTGCTACTTTTGGTGGTAGCAACATGCGTGTTTGCCAGAACCGCTGTCAAACAGGAGACTATATCAGGACCTATCACCTCTCTTACTGACAAGGTAAGAAAGAGAGAGACAAAACATTCAGGGGCGATGAGAAACTGTCATATAGTCGATAGATATAGTCGATACTGCCACAAACATATCTGTGCCGGTGACAGCGTCGCTGTAATCGCATCTTTTGGTTGTCAGATGATTGTCAGTGTAATGGAAATGTATCCAAATGACATTAGAGTCAAAATGACAATAGTAGCTTCTAATTTTGGCCACCGGAACAGAAACGTTTGTGGTTCTATAACGTGCCTTCCAACTTCCAAACCAAATTGCATATTTTTACAAGCTTTTATTTAGTGTCACCTGTCCCGTTGTCTGTAATCAAATCTTGCAAGCCATTTTTCGACCACTTCTGGTTATCCGATTGAGCTGAAATTTGGCATACTTATGTAAATCCCATGACAATGCAATATAAGCTAAAAAAAAGCTGTTTTTAAAAAGGTTTTATTTTTAAATTTATTCTTGTTATCTTTTCCAGGATGCCAGAATAAAGGCCAAAACCCATACTGCCTTTAGGGACGCTGGCACCCGCACTGGGCTTGAAATATGGAGAATTCAGGTAAGAAATTGATCGAGCAAGCGGAGCGAGCGAAATGAGCGAAGTGACAAGATAGGCCGGTTTTGCTTAGGTCTATGTGGACTATGTCTGCCTTATTTGCGTTGCATTTTTAGTCTGGTTTAACAAAACCTGGTAAGCATTTGACACCTTGTCAGTCAAATCTGTCACTTTGACAGTATTCAAAATTGATTGTAAAACCTGGTTTAGTGCTAAACCAGACTAAAAATGCAACGCAAATAATGCAGTGTATGTCTGTGTCACTTTGTATATCAGTTACAGCCTTAGTTACTGCTCTACGGTTTATCGTGTCATGTGGTTTCGGACACAGTTAACAGATTGATTTAAAAAAAGTTTTTTTATCGAAAGATTTTCAATTGGGAAAAAATAAACAAAGAAAATTGTAAATTAATTGTCCATTGTTCTCTGCGAGGTCTTGTCCATACCATAATTAGTTTTTTTTAATGTCTCTTTTGCTCTTTATGTCAGACTAGCGTCATCCCTATAGGATAGGCTACAGCTCTGATAGTGCATGTCTGTGTGGATCTGATAGTGCATTTCTCCCCAAACAATGGTCCATCTTCTAACTTGCCGTGCGTGTCCCTACACCTGCACACGCGAGGACCTTTACAAGGCCACTGATAGTGCTATATCGGCTGAGTTCTCAAACATATGAGTCGACACGCATAGAAGAAGAAGCGATATCCCGCGGTTTTCACTAGTGTAGTTCTCGCTCCCGTAAGAATACAATAATAAAATTATGCTAAAACATTCCTCTTGAATCATTTTATCTATTTAGCTCGGCTACAAATTCCAATTCTTCACTACATAGTATAAAACAAAGTCGCATTCTCTGTCCCTATGTCCCTATGTATGCTTAGATCTTTACAACTACGCAACGGATTTTGATGCGGTTTGTTTTAATAGATAGAGTGATTCAGTGGGAAGGTTTTTCCATAATTTTATCCCCATATTCCTACGGGAACGGGAACTACGCGGGTGAAACTACGGGGTGCTCCAAGTTTGTAATATTAGTAAGGATGTTTTTTTTTTTCAGTACTTTGAACCAGTGCCAATCCCACAATCGGAATTTGGTAAATTCTCCAAAGGAGATTCATATATTATTCTAAAGGTAAGATATAACTCTTAGGGAAGGTTCATATCTGACGGAACATGCGTCGCGTATTGTCGGTCGCGTAACGCCAGAACAGACAAATGTATAGAAAAACACTTGACCGTTCACCCTCAACGCACTAACGTATAATCGGTTGAGTGTGAACGGTCAAGTGTTTTTCTATACATTTGTCTGTTCTGGCGTTACGCGACCGATAATACGCGACGCATGTTCCGTCAGATATGAACCTTCCGTCAGGGCCTATTTCACGACCTTCAAGTTCCGTTACTCACCAATTAAACTAAGTTTTGTCTCTTTCTTACTTTACATCAAGTGACAAAGACAAAACATGTGAGTACCTACTCGGAACGGTACTTGAAGATGGTGAAATAGGCCCTTAGTAACTTGACACACTATAATATACAGGGTGGCCCAAAGAAAACGTCAGTGGGGGGAAGTATAAAACTATAAGAGATACAAAAATCTGTTCTTAGGAACCATGTCACCGATTTTAGTAAAAATTAAAATGGCATTCAAATATTTATAAAAAATCTATTACTCACTACGGGAATCGAACCCGGAAGTTTTAAAAAAAATATTATTTCTAACTAAAAGTCGATAGTGAATGTCTGAAGCAGTAAATGTTACAAAGAAAAATGATATCTAATATGAATAAACTGCATTTCTTTGTAATCATGAATGGAGCATTTTAAAATTCTTGTTTTGTTAAAGAGCAAATTTTTTTTGGTCGAAATCCCTATAATTAATATACAATATGATTGACAGACAACAAGTGACAACAAGAACAAGTTATCCTGGGACATTCACTACTGGATCGGCAGCGAGTCGACACAGGACGAGTCGGGCGCAGCAGCTATACTCACAGTGGGATTGGATGACAAGTTCAACGGTGCGGCTGTTCAGCACAGGGAAACCGAGGGTTATGAAAGCCAGAAGTTCCTGACGTACTTCCCCAGACGTAAGTATACCATGATACATGGTACAGCCCCCCTAGCATGACTGTGCGTGACAAAATATGTAGACACCACGAAATAATATCGATTTCGCGAGCATGACCAAATGAATTATGGCGTGGTACGATATGAAAAATTAAATATGGCGGCTATGTTTATTATATTTTGACAGTTGGATGTCAATAAATAGCTTTATCGATTTCGCGAGCATGACCAAATGTCATAAAATTAATCAAGTGGTAAAATTCAATATGGCGGGTATTTTTATCAAATTTTGACAGTTGGATGTCAATAAATCGCTGTATCTATCGCGTTTTCGAAGTCATGCTAGCCTAGCAGGTTCCGTAGAACATTTTGCCAATAGACTACTATATTGGTCATTTCTCCAAAGCTGGCGCGAGCAACACATAGACATTTTACACACGTATAGTGTCTGTGAATGTCACTCAAAGTGATGTCGCACGTCACAGTCATCATGACAAGTCAGTGCGTCCCTCTCGCGCGCGGTCAAGCTTATGAGTATGAACGGGACAGTGTAATATGTTTTGGTTTTGGAATTTCATATTACAGGGTGATTTCATTTCATTCAATCAACTTCAAAACTGGTTATTCTCTATTCGTATAAAACAAAAATTTATTTTGAAACATTCTGTATAAGAAAATTGCATTAGTGTGAGTATTTTGACGGCTCCAGGTCTGGAGAAATTACCAATAGCACGGTCGTAATTCACATGAAATATCGTACGTTGACCTATAGCTATCTATCTCTGTCGCACCTGCGTAAATTATAATGCGTCCCGCACGGATGCAATGGACGTAAGGCAGCTACCACAATCGAGAATTTTTGAAAATAAATGTTGGGCGAATCATCAAAATGAAGCTATCATTCACTCCATCATCTCATTACAGTAACTGACCCCTAAATCTGTAACTTGTATCTAGGGTATCAGAAACTACGCACACACTCATTCACACACACACACACAGACCGAGATTAACATCTGTGATTCAATTATTCACTCCGCACGGGTATCGAACCCGCAACTTTACGGATGGCAGTCCGGCATGGTGACCACTCTGCCATCGAGGTCGTAAAAATATTATAGTAGTATTTTTATGATTTGTTATCAGCGTTTCGCGGTTTTACCGGCATGGTTCCATAGAGTTAATACACATAGAGCAGGGAAGGCATACGGCTGCCTGTAAGCGGAAACGTCCTATGGTTAGAAAGAGAGAGAAGATCGCGGTACCATAGAATTGTACAAACATTTGAGTCGTTAAACGAATAACCGCGATCGCCTCTCTCTTTCTAACTGAGGGACAACTGGAGACCTGGCTCCCCTGCTCTATGTATAATACATCTATGCATGGTTCCCGTTTCCGGGGATAAAATTATGATTTATGCTAAAAACCTTCTTCTTGAATAACTCTATCTTTAATATCACGGAATATAAAACTAAAATATATATTTGTCATTCTTTAATTTATATCTCAATGTCATGTCAAAATATATTTGACATAATTAAGCCACAATCTTGTCTGTGCCGGTGCCAGCGTCGCTGTAATCGCATCTTTTGGTTGTCAGTTTATTGAAAATGTATACAAATGACATTAGAGTCACAATGACAATAGGAGCTTCCAATTTTGGCCGCCGGCACAGAAAAGATGGTGATTCAATACTAAAAATAGCATATCAACAAAAAACACACTTTCATCAAATAACTAATTTTATAATATTCTCAAATATGTTTCACAAGAAGTGACATAGTTTTTTTTATATTTATGGTTGAAACAAAACGGCAGAAGTGATATGTATTTTGAAATTTTAACGGCAGAACATGTGTAAGGTTAATTTTGTCATTTTATATTAAAATAGCGGAGTTCCACAGTTTTCTTTTACACATAAAAATAACTCTTGAATCATCCTATCTATTACTGAAAACCGCACTAAAATCCGTTGCGTAGTTTCAAAGATCTAAGCATACATATCTAAGCAATCTAAGCATCTTATCCAACCTAGTGATCTCCGTTATGAACTTTTTTAATAACATAACATAATCATTCCCTCCATCATCTCATTACAGTAACTGACCCCTAACTAAGTCCGTGACTTGTATCTAGGGTATCAGAAACTACGGACACACTCATTCACACACACACCCAGACTGAGATAAACATTGGTTGTTCACACTAATATTCACCCCGCACGGGAATCGAACCCGCAATCTTAAGGTGCGTCTACGCTATACAAGCACAAGCCGAATATAAGTCGAGCTGGAGCCGGGCACAAATTCATTCAAAAGCGCGTACGTTCGATGCTTGTAAGTTCGTTCACACTATGCGAGTTTGTGCTCCGCTCGTGCTCGACTCTCCTAGCATAGACGATTAGACGCAATCTTAAGGTGCTCCTTCACCGGGAGCATTCGCGTGTCATGTAACGTTACATTCGTCTTTGAGCATTACATTACAATCTAAGATTACAATAATACTTCTCTGACCAACGAGCATTTGCGTGTAACAATTACAAATTACAATGAATAAATTACAAGGTGCGCATTGTAATGCTCGGTTCTCCTCCTTCGCTGATGTAATGCTCAAATCTGTAACGTTACATTACACGCGAATGCTTCCGGTGAAGGAGCGCCTTTTAGATGACAGTCGGGTATGGTGACCACTCTGCCATCGAGGTCGTCGTATATTTTATTATTTACTGTTTCAGCTTTGCAGTATGTAGCCGGTGGCACCCCGTCAGGTTTCCGCCATGTTGAAACAAATGCAGGCGCTGTAAAACGTCTTTTACAAATCAAAGGGAAGAAAAGTCCTCGCGTTAGACAGGTGATAATTATTTTCCACCCACTTGCTCATAAAGGGGCTCTTATTTGTGCAAAATCAGACTCATAATGAAATCTATTATTCACAAGTGAGTTTTAGATTTTTTTTGTTGCTTTGTTTTTAAAAATGTTTCGATTCCAAAAAAAAAACGTGTCCATATATTATAAAAAAATATTCAACTACACACATCAAAAGTGTCTAGGGATCAAGCATTTTTATGCGGATTTCTTGAGATTGAGATGTGGCTTTGTAATAAATTTATGATTTTATAAATTTATATGGATCCTTTTTGGTGCATTTCATAATTTGAATCAGGAACTGTGAATCAAATTCGAGTAAAAGATGAAAATCAGCTGTCAATATTTTCCCTATAAAAACATACAACGCATTGAAGACATTATTAGTGCTACTGTTTCCCTACTACTGATTAAAACCAACGTTATTATGGAGCGGCGACGTCATTTAAGCAGGGAAGAAATGCTCAGAGCCGTGGGAATGATAGAAGCTGGTTCCCGGCAACGTACTGTGGCTTTAGCTCTGAATACAAGTCAGAGTGTTATCAGTCGACTTTGGACACGTTACCGAAGCACTGGTACCGTGGCTGAGCGCCATGGAGGACGGTATCGCTGCACCACACGGAGACAAGAGCGATACATTCAAATCTTAACTCGAAGAGCTCCAACAATAACCGCCATGATGTTAGCCGTGCGGCTTCATCACTCTTCAGGGAACTTAATTAGCGACCAAACAGTCAGAAACCGCTTGCATGAAGTGAACCTTCATACCCGAAGACCGCTACGGGTACCACCTATAGCAATGCACAATCGTAGGATTCGATATCAATGGGCTCTTGAACACAGAAATTGGGCAGAAGAACAATGGCGTTTCGTGTGCTTTTCTGATGAGTCTCGTTTTGGTATGAGACCGGATACAAGACGTATACGACACTGGAGAACCCCTGGACGCCAACAGCGATTAAAATCCTGCCAGGAAGTCCATCCTTATAGTGGTGGAACCATCATGGTATGGGCGGGTATTTGGATCGGCGGAAGAACTGAGTTGATTTGGATCAGAGGCAACCTCAACGCTCAAATTTATGCTGAGACGATTGTATCAGACGTCATCGTTCCTCTACAAGTGCAAATCGGTCCCTTATTTCAGTTAATGCATGATAATGCACGACCGCACACCGCAAGAGTTGTAAGACAGACTCTCGCCGCAGCTAACATCAATGTCCTGCCCTGGCCTGCTCAGTCACCAGACTTGAACCCGATTGAGCATGCATGGGATATGCTACAGAGAAGAGCTCTGCCGAATATGGAGGGTATCCAGTCGCAAGAAGACCTTTTTTTGTTGTTGCAACGAACATGGGCGGCCATTCCACAGCGTGATTTGGATGAACTCATTTTGAGTATGCCAAACCGATGTTCTTGTGTTGTTAGTGTTCGCGGTAGAAACACGGATTATTAATTGTTTAAGTTACCCAATAAAATTTTAAAGAAAACTGTTATTTCAGTCTTTTTTTCGAACTTTAATGTTAGTGGTTCAAATGTCAAAAATCCCTTTATTAGGAAAATGGCAAATTTCTTTATTAATGCAAAGGTGACTGGTTTATCGTTACTGTGACAAACGAAAACACTTTATTTGATGAATCCTTAAAGAAAATTTTAATTAATATCAATCAGGAGAAAAGTTATTGCAAAAATATATGTTGATCCCTAGACACTTTTGATGTGTGTATGTTGCGTTAATTTTGGCACGTCTATGGTCGATTTCAATCATTCATTCGTCTATTTTTTATAAGTATATTTTATTCTATGGCCGATCGCCATTGTTGTGTTCAGGGCCGGATTTAAACTCAATGCCGCTCCTGGGCACCAGAAAAAAGTCCGCCCTATTACTAGATTTTTTTTTTCACTTTCAAAAATTTTCCGCCCTAAATCATTTGCCGCCCTGGGCACTTGCCCCGACTGCCCCTAGTGTAAATCCACCGCTGGTTGTGTTAGATGCGCGCTGTTTGTTTATTAGCGAAAAATTATATTTTTATTATTACTTATTTCAAAATTATCATTTTTTGCTTATAAACAGTTTTCCTATTCAATAAACTGACAACCAAAAGATGCGATTACAGCGACGCTGTCACCGGCACAGACAAGATTGTGACTCAATTTTTTTTTATATAGGTCGAGCCAGTCATAGCTTCCATGAACAAAGGGGACTGTTTCATCCTTGACGTGGAACACAGTGTGTATGTATACGTCGGCCCTAACTCGAAAATGATCGAAAAACTGAAAGCTACCTCTGTTGCCAATCAAATACGCGACCAGGATCACAGGGGCAGAGCCAGAGTGGAAATCATGGGTACGTATCACTAATATTATATTGGTCATTTTGTTACGAGTGATTTTGGATAGAAGCGTCAGTAAATGGACTATAATTTCGATCACACTATTTATTTTCTAACAAACAACTAACAAATTACACACTAATACTAATTACTTATTTCCCTACATTTAACTCCTAACTTATAACCTAAATACACTCTTAACCTAGCACTTATATTTTACAAAGCACACACATAAAACTATTTACAAAACTAGCTATGTATATACAAGTGGGCGCCAGGAGGGAGTTATGCTGTAGAATGCGGGGATCCCTGCCTATCCCGGATGTCCTGCTCAGAGGTATACAAGCATAACTCCAAAGCTGGCGCGAGCAACACATAGACAATTTACACGCGTATAGTGTCTGTGAATGTCACTCAAAGTGTGAATAGGTACCTTCTATGCGAACACGCTCCATCTTAGGCTGTATCATCGCTTTCCATCAGGCGAGTTACAGTCAAGTGCAAACCTATTCTGGGTAAAAAACTACTACATAGTATGAAACGAAATGAATATCTATCATAAAAGGCATGATAATTAAGTTTTTTTATAATTTATACTAATAATATAAACCTGAAAAGTTTGTAATAGTTTTTTTCTAAATCTATGAATGGAGTTTTTATGTTTACTAAAATCGATGACATGGTTCCTAAGAACAGATCTTTGTATCTCTTCTATTTTTATACTTTCCCCCATTGACCGTTCTATTTGGGCCACCCTGTATATTACCCGGGGTAGCAGCGCCCCGCGTAGTTCCCGTTCCCGTGGGAATTTCCCATGGGATAAAAAGTATCCTAAGTGTTATTCTGATGTATAAGCTAAATTATTGTAAAGTTTCATTAAAAACCATTCAGTAGTTTTTGCGTGAAAGAGGAACAAACATCCACACTCACAAACATTCGGCTTTATAATATTAGTAGGATATCCTGAGATTAGCGCGCGGGTTTTGATATATGTATATATTATTTCAGATCAGTACTCAAACGAACGGGATATGGAGCGGTTCTTCGTGGCCCTCGGGTCCGGTAGTGCGGACTTGGTGCCGGAGGAGAGCGCGGGCGGGGACGATGTGGTCAGTAGTGAGTTATTTGTTCGACAAAATAAAAATCTGTGTGTGTGTGTCTCTCTCTTTAGGCCGGGTTCACACGGCATTGTCCTGCACGTTTTTTTTTACAGTATACGTCTTAAAGAATAAATAGTGGCACTACATTGTACATAGAACCATTCACATGTCGTTTGTACTGCAAATAGTCGTACATCGCTGAAATGTATGGGCCACTAAGACGTATACTGCAAAAAAATGTGCAGGACAAAGCTGTGTGAACGAAGCCTTAGAGAGCTTCATAAAGAGCGTCGGTGGCACAGGGGTTAAGGCCGTTGATTCCGAACAGAAGGTGCCTGGTTCGAACCCCACCAGTCCCGCCACGTACCAATGTGTTTTCAATTTATGAATTCATAAGTACTTTAATTTCGTCGCTCGTACGGTGAAGGAAAACATCGCGAGGAAACCTGCACACACCTGGGAAGAAATTCTAAGGTTGTGTGTGAAGTCGACCAACCCGCACTTGGTTAGCGTGATGGACTAAGGCCTAATCGCCCTTATTATTTAGGGTAGGCTCGAGCCCCTCAGACGGGACATATATGATCTGATGATGATGATGATGATATCTCTTTCTCTCTCTCTGTTTGTGTATGTGTGTGTATGAGGATGTATGTATGTGTGTGTTTATCTCAGATTGGATGTGTGTGGTTTATTTCAATTAAATACAGGGTGTCCCAAAACTCAACGTCTAAACGAAAGGGGGTGAAGCCTGAGTGTCCTGGCAGTACAAGAAAGAAATCTAAGTCAACTATTTAAAAAAAAATAGCAATTTTCTAAAATTTGGTATAAAACTTACACGGATTCACATTTTCAAGTACTACGTAACATTTGTCCATTAATAAGTGCCTATTTTTTGTATCCGTAGCCTGGATATAGCCTTCGCTTGGCTTCGCTTCGCTCGTCCTAATTAATGGATATTTTCAGGAGTTCGAAAAGAAGGAAGAGCAGACTCCTGTTCTATATGAAGTGGCAGAAGTCAACGGACATGTGAAAGTGACTCCGCTTTCAAGGCCTTTCAGACAGGAACAATTAAAGCCACAGGTAAAAAAAACCTAAAAGTCAAAAGTAAAAAAAAAATACCCTAAAAAAGGAGGATGCCAGAAAATGTATGGACTCTGGTACCCCTGGTAGAGTTTTTTTTTTTTTTTTTACACATAGCTATTGGAGAGGGTGCCAAAATTTGCATCATCCTTTAGTGCCACAATTATATCTGTACCGGTGACAGCGTCGCTGTAATCGCATCTTTTGGTTGTCAGTTTATTGAAAATGTATCCAAATGACATTAGAATAAAAATGACAATAGGAGCTTCCAATTTTGGCCGCCGGCAGATATATTTGTGGTAGAGGTAACATTTTAAATTTTAGCTGCTGAAGTCATTTATTCTATGCCTATTCTAATATTATAAAGCTGAAGACTATGCGTGAACGCGCTAATCTCAGGAACTACTGGTCCGATTTGAAAAATATTTCAGTGTTAGATAGTCCATTTATCGAGAAAGGCTATAGGATAGCTACCATATTAAATCACTAGCGGCGATTAATCCGCGTTATCTCCTCTCCTATTGGTCGTAGCGTGATGTTATATAGCCTATAGCCTTCCTCGATAAATGGGCTATCTAACACAGAAATAATGTTTCAAATCGGACCAGTAGTTCCTGAGATTAGCGCGTTTAAACCAAAATAAACAAACGCTAAATAGATTATACTATAGATAACATTACATAGTTTGTCCCTATGTATGCTTAAATCTTTCAAACTACGCAACGGATTTTGATGCTGTTTGTTTTAATAGATAGAGTGATTCAAGAGGAAGGTTTTTAACATAATTTTATCACCGCATTCTCATGGGAGCGGGAACTACGCGGCTAAAAGTGAAGGGCGCTGCGAGTTAAAAAATAAAATATGTATTTTGTTTTTAGGAGAGCTACGTTTTGGAGACGGTCAGCGGCAGTATATATGTATGGATGGGGAAACAATCTACCGAGAAGGTAAGAATGGAAGGAAGAAACATAACATAACATAATCATTCGCTCCATCATCTCATTACAGTAGCTGACCCCTAACTAAGTCCGTAACTTGTATCTAGGGTATCAGAAACTACGCACACACTCATTCACACACACAGACACGTACACATTTATACAAATAAGTACAAGTACTGAACCGATTTAGATAATATTTGGATGTATAAAGTGGAGGATATTTGGATATTCCACCCAATTTCAAAAGAAAAGGGGGAAATTCCCAAATTCCGCCGGAAGTCATTATTCGACGGCAAAAGCTAGTTTTTTATAATTCACAATTTGTTTCTATTTTCAGGAAAAGTCTGAGGCGTTATCTAAAGCTCATGAATATTTAAGAGCAAAGAAATATCCCTCATGGGTAAGTATTTTGAAAAATACATTCAATTGTCGCCTGCGACAATCCGCCACATTCTTGTCTGTGCCGGTGACAGCGTCGCTGTAATCACATCTTTTGGTTGTGAAAATGTATCCAAATGACATTAGAGTACCGTGACCATACGTCCCGCTTTGGGCGGGACAGTCCCGCTTTCAGGCAGTCTGTCCCGGTGTCCCCCGCGGGGCTGAAATTGTCCCGCTTTTGCAAACGCACGAAAGAATAATTTAAAATGTATTTTTCTCGCTCGAAATGATATTTTTAAACAATTTTTTTCAGCCGATAAATATAAAAATACAAACTAGAATTCACGTCACTACTTATTTGCTTTGATTATTTTGAGTTATTCTATGTTCTATATTAAAAAAACTTGTACAAAACTAATACCTAACTTTTTTTATTACTTAATTCCGCAGATGTCCCGCTCTGACAAAAAAATAATGGTCACGTTACATTAGAGTCACAATGACAATAGGAGCTTCCAATATGGCCGCCGGCACAGAAACGATTGTGACTCAATAATGCCATTTATCTCCAGAAACATCTGACACCCGCTATTGAAAAACATGTCTAAACCATTTTTGGTAATTTCCAGGTACAAGTCGAAAAGATCATTCAAAATGCGGAGCCAGCCATATTCAAGCAATACTTCAACACGTGGCGCGATATGAATATGTCACATTCAAGAATTATTTAGATTACAAATGTAAGTCAATGTGGCGTGTTAAAGTAAAAAAAAAACCAACACAATTACTTTCAAACCCCCATTACTTTTAAACAGGACAACCGATTTTCATCAAACATGTCTAAGAACACTCGCACGTAAGACCCCTTTAATACAAAAAAAAAAACTAAATTGAAATCGGTTCATCCATTCGGGAGCTATGATGCCACAGATTATGCAATAGATGGCGCTGTTACTTATTTTTTTAACACACGATGGTGAATTGTGCCGAGATTGTATGATACTACGAGCTACGCATTCTCACGGGAGCGGGTACTACGCGGGTAAAACCGCGGGGCGCTGTTAGTTTTATCTGTATATAGAGATACACGTGTGTTTTTTTTTCATTTCAGAATTCTTCTCGCTAGTGCCATTGTTATTTGATTGTCATCAAGTTTGTGAATCTTTTGTAACGTTACATTTTTTAAAATAAACTTAATATATAAATGCTTAACATAATTTTATTTTATTTTTGGTTATCTCCTTTTACCACCTTAGGTCTTATTTTTTACTCCTGGGTCCAGGTACTTATAGTAGTGTATTTGACACCAATCGGAAGGTGGTTCGATTCCTGCCTCGGAAATTCATATTTCGTTTATATCGAAGTTCATTCACCTGCACACACCTGCGAAGGAATTCTAATGTAGTGTGGTGGGTACCGCACTCCACCTGTGGACTGTGGACTGATTGCACTCACAGGGGAGGGAGAGACCAAGGGGAGGGGGGGGATATGAGCTGATGTATAAATAACAAAGATTTATTTACTTTATAAGTACATTGGGCATGTAAAACAAGTATTAACATCGATTTCACGAGACTCTCAGTATATCCTAAATTGTTAAAAAAGGACCATCTCAGTAGGCCCTTGCCCAATAAACAAATACCTGCCTGGGTAGCGGTTCACCTGCATAGTTCACCTTGGTGGTCCACGGGCACTTTTTCTTACCGGTAGTTCATGTTCCTAGATGTTGAGTAACATGCGAATCAAAAGTGTCTATAGGCCATGTGATGGTCCACCTAAAAGTATGGTCACCTTGTGGCAAAACTATGTGAGAGGTTAGAGAGAAAAAAATAAAATTAGAAAAGAAAAACAAACATATCTATGATAAAAATTAAAGGAGAAAGTTTAATAAGATTAAGAGATTAGTGTAATCGTTATAATAAAGTGCCACAAAAACGCACGTTAACTGGCCTCCTCGGACACGAAATTAACCGTTCTTTGATGGTCGATGTAAAGGAAAGCCAGAGAAGACCTCGAGATGTACCTAGAATCTAATTGTGTTCGTGGTAATTCATGTCATCTCCTTTGGATTGATTTGCACCGATTTGCACATCGAAAACAACGGACTTTGTATAGACATATTATGGTTCCAGGACTACAACCTAACGTTTTAAAGAAATTAAAATTCGTCGAAGAGCAATGAATAGCGCAAGTTCACCCAGTTATTACAGTGTACCTACTCAAATTGGATATCGTGGCCAAGTGATCCACTTCCATCACGATATCACTTTGGCTCTTTATTATAACGATTACACTAATCTCTTAATCTTATCAGACTTTACTTTAATTTTAATCATAGATGTTTGTTTTTTTTAACGGGGGGACTCTGCCCCCCCAACATCCCATTTTTCTTTTTCTCTCTCTAACTTCGGACATAATTTTGCTACAAGGTGAGTATTGTGCCACGAACACAATTATATTCTACATCTCGAGGTCTTCCCTGACTTTCTCTTACATCGTCCATTAGAGAACGGTTAATTTCGCGTTCTAGGAAAACGTGCGTTTTTGTGGCATTTTACTATAACAACTATTATCATTTCGAAATCAGTGTTGATTTTATTAAACATTCTTTTTATTTCTATCATAGATATGTTTTTTTTTGTAACGGGGTGGCTCGGCCCCCCCAACCCCCGTTTTTCTTTTTTCTCTTGGCCCATTTTTTTAAACCGATGAAATTGTAAACAGAATCAATTTCACAATGTTTTATTTCGAAATTTTTGCGGCATTAGAAACATGAAACCTTCATGCTCGAAACTGGATATCAACGCCATCTATTGTGTACCGAATGACACTAAGTCGTCATCGTTTGACATTTAAATGTCATTTTAACCTCTATAACCCAGCTAATTTGAGAAGTATTTTTTGTTAATATGTTTATATGTAATCAATGTATATTATTTATAGACGTGTCGTATTAGGCATCCATTTTATTTCTCGAAATTTAAAATTTGTTTGCAAAATTGTTAAAACCTTTTTCTTTATTTCATTTACTAAATGATATAAAAACCATTTTCTGCACATCTAGACATGAATTGAAATAACTAAGTTAAATATCAAATCTGTAGGTGCTATAGTTTTCCCGCAATATGTACCACAAAAATGTATAAATTGTTGAATTAGGAGGGAGAGGGCTTCGCTCGCCCTAATAACAAAAAATATAGTCTATGACATAAAGTTTCGTAATACTAACATAAACTCTAATCTTTTAATTAATAAATGAGGAATTGATAAATAGGGAGCACGTGGAAGTATCTGAGGATACCCGGAGAAATTTCCACCGCAATTTATTCGAGAAAGGTCCCATTCATATTTTTTCTCATACTTATATTTTGAAGGTTGAGACAGCGGTCCGTTTCATTTTTATTACATGTGTATACTATACACTCCTATTTTGAATTCGAGACACTTAATCACACAGCTAATGTAAACGACGGGTGACAATATTCTAGTGAAGTTAGTTTTTATCTTTTCCTTTTATTTAAAAAGTTATGATAAGTCAAAGATTTTCAAATTTCAAAATCGAACAACCGGCGAACGCTGCGATACACAGCCGAGCGCGGTCATCGACCCGAGCCGTCACAGAATACTTGATAGCTAGTGTACCGTCTGGTAATACGGCATTTATTTAGTATTTTTTAAAGATAAGTATTCGGCTATCATTTTTGATATTTTTATTGGATACATGGATTCAGTTACTGCTACAGATATTCTGATTTTAATAAGTCCCGTAATTTCAAAATAAGGGGTGTAAAATACATAAAAAAAACAGTTCTCCAAAAAAAATAAATATTATCATCAGTCTAACAAACCTAATATCTCATTTTCTTTTTTTGTATAAGTGAGCAATAAATGTTTTTTTTTTTAAACAAATATGGATTGCACTTTCGACCCGTCTCGCCATGGTAACCAAGTAAATAAAAACAAGAAGGTGTGTATGTAATCATTTTTGTATAATTTTTAAAGGATTTTTAATACTTATTCTCTCGTTATTCCCATTACTCAAAGGGATGCGACCGAACATTTTATTCTTAGATATATTTTCGTATCCACCTGAAAATAATTTAAGCTTTGTTTGCCGTGGGTCCCGGCCCCAAACAAAATCGAGCAATGTCTTTTGTTCTTATAGCTGGTCCGTTTGATTAGATTGATTAAGATTTGTATGTGTACTCATTGGTGTGGTCTATGATTCATATTTTTTTCGTTTTGTTAATAAAACAAAATTTGAATTTCCGAATTGAAATTGTGACTGGTTCGGACTGCGGTTCATTATGTTCCGTCATTTCACACACTTATTATATTTTCTTTGAGTCTGTTTACAACGTCAGAGGAGCAATGTGCCGTACTGGAATTCCGCTCTTTTTTATACTAGTTATATTACAATTAAGTTTCATAGCAAATGTGACGCATGCCATGTCCCTGTTATCGAGGTTCAGAAACCCTACGCAACTAACATATAGGAACGAGGAGGACACTTCTAATGACCTCGACCAGAGCGATGATTGGCAAGAATACAAAGATACCCCTCAAGCGAAGGCCCTCGTTAAATCGGTCATGAATCGCGTCCTGATGCCCTATCTCAAAAATGATGAACACACCTCTGTGAAACAAGATATCTCGCAAGTGACCAAGAAAACAGACAATACATGCAATGCTATGGAAGATACCTCAAACATCTGTCTGCCAAATAATAAAACGATGACAAACGTGAGCCTGCCAAACATTCAAAGATCGATAGACATTAAAAGAAGTTGGAAATGGCCAACCACGACGACGACCAGCTATTTTCAATATAAATTATCATTTACTGATTATAAGTGGCAATTCGGATCTTGCTATAAATGCGGCTCCCTGTACACTCTTGTGCCCGCCGACAACGAATGTCACACCATGTTTTCCTCGAACGACGCTAGGAACAGAGCGAAGAGGTTCCGGAAACGCGTCAAATGTTACCGGAATCGATATTATTACACCGAGACATATAGCAAGAATAAGTCGGCTTCCTATTATGGGCCTGTTATATTTGGTAAAAACTGGGCCGGTTATGCGGGTTCGGCAAAACTAATAGGTTGGTACCATCTAAATGGCTGTGTTAAGAGGTTCTTGGATGTGGGCACGGTTTTCACGCAGCGCAATTGCCGCGTTTGGCCTCCGGACCCGTACCCCTCGCTGGCGGCGCACCGGTTCAACAAGCTGGAGCTGATGATGTTCCGCAAGAGGAACGAGTGTATGTTCAGTCCGTACGCGTCATTGACTCCGTTCGCACGTGGCATCTCCCTCTATGTCCGGTACCACGTGTGCGTCTGCAACACCAACTACTGCAACCACGCCACCACCGCGCACGCTACTCCTCTATTGCTTTTGGCTATTTTATTTATTTGTATTTATTTATATGAATATGTTAATTAAAATATTATTACGAGTCCTTTTTCATTATAGAATTTGTATGAATTTCATAATTAAATATTCTTTGTTATACATACTTATGTTAATTATTTATAGTTTAACCCTGTCACTGAAGGAATTCCCACTGGAATTCGAACCTATATGCCGTGTGCGTCAGAATGGCTGGTTGCCTGTGAGTTTGATCTATGAGAGTTGATTAAAAAATTGCGAGCGAAGCGAAGCCCTCCTAATTCAACAATTTATACAGTTTTGTGGTACATATTACGGAAAAAATAGAGCACCTACAGATTTGATATTTAACAAAGTTATTTCAATTCATGTCTAGATGTGCAGAAAATGGTTTTTATATCATTTTGTAAATGAAATAAAGAAAAAGGTTTTAACAATTTTGCAAACAAATTTTAAATTTCGAGAAATAAAATCTTTTACTCTCTGTAGATCTAGTGATCAAGATCCAATTGGTTCTATTGAGAACTTTTTTTCCCAATAAATCTCTTTTAAAAAACAACGTCACAAATTGGATCTATTGCATCTACTTACAAAATTACTAGATCCATATTGGTTCCATTAAGAATCTTTTTTCTCATTAAGGCGAGGTTACTAGTCAAATTTCGGTTTTTGAGGGGGTGAAGCAGACGGGTGGCGGACGGAAGATCTAGTCTAACTTCCCCCTGCCTCGTGACTGCGATTGTGCAATTGTACAAACTGCTTTATCTCAAAATGATTATTGTCAGAATGTTTTGAATTATAAGGCCCACCGCTAACTATGATGTTTTGTTGCCGTGACTTTTTATCACTATCACCTGCTGTCACTCACAATGCGCTATACTGAATCTTATCTAGGGTGTCAAATCGCGTTAATTTTTGTTATGGGGTTCAAAGAGGTAGTCGTGATTGATATACGTAGTCCTCTTGAAATACGTAGAAGAAAAATGAAACGAAAATAAAAACGCTACTGGGTGCATCCTATATAATGCAAATGATAATAATAAGGAAAATTGTACACGATATATTCGGCCGGCCGAATGACAATAAGTCACACCAGTGAGCATGTTTCATATCGCTGGAACTATTTGTCACGTTACCATAATGAGCGCACTCTTTATAGCTTACATATATTTTTCTTGCGCTCGACTTAGCGACAAAAAATCACAGTCAGCGGCGAGCCTAACATTTCGAATAGCTTAAAGCCTAAAAAATAGAGCAGATAACCGTACAGAGATAAAGCTTCATAAGAACGTGTAAAATTATTACCTGTTTTGGCAAGGTTGTCAAATAATAAAAGTGCTCTATGACAACAATCAAACCAATTTTAGTTTCAGAGATTGGCAAACAAAAATGTAAAATTAATGAACGATACTTAAAAATAAAACTAGGTAGTTAAAAACGTGACTTTGTCTATGCTCTGTGGGGTCTCGCAAGGTTTTTAATCACTCCAAGACTGCCTTTAACCCGCGGCATGTAAAATATGGAAGTTCAATACAAGATAATAGTTATTTATGGTACAAGCGAGGTAATCACCAATACACGCGTTTACCATACAACGTTTTTCAACACATTTGCGAAGAAATTATCATTTTTCGCTAATAAATAAACAGTTTTTCTATTCGCGCGCATCCAACACAACAATGGTGATCGGCCATAGATTAAAAGATAATACTCATTAAAAAAAATCGAATGGATAAATGAATGGAATCGACCATAGACCTACCAAAAGTAAGGCAACATAGTTGAAGTTTGTTTTTAAAATGTATGGACACGATTTTTTTTGGTATCGAAACTTTTTTGAAAACTATACAATTAAAAAAAAATCTATGACTCACTAGTGAATCAAGCGTGTCATTATTCAACTGTTTTTGCACAAATAAGAGCCCCTTTATGAGCAAGTGTGTTGAAATGAGTATTTAAACGATTATATAAAAACACAAATTTTAATAACTATGGCAAATATCAAATCAGTAGGTATTGTAGTTTTTACGTAAAATGGACCACAAAACTGAATAGATTGTTCCGCCAGGCGGACTCCGCTTTGCTCGCCCTAATAAATATATGTTTTCAAAACACTTGCTCATAAAGTGGCTCTTATTTCTCTGCAATCAGGCACAGAATTACACCTATTACTCACCAGTGAGTTATAGATTTTTTTAAGTTGCTTTGTACATATTTAAAAAAGTTTCGATACCAAATCATTCATTCGTTCATTTTTTTATAAGTATATTATTTTAGTCTATGGCCGATCTCATTGTTGTTTTAGATGCGCGCGAATAGGAAAAATGTTTATTTATTAGCGAAAATTGTATTTTATAATTATTGTGTTCGCAAGTGTGTTAAAAAACGTTGTATGATACACGTGTGTATTGGTGATTACTATCCTCGGCTATCCTCCTCAATAGCTCCTCGGTGGTAAGCACCAACTTTACAAACTTGTACTATAAATAACTAATATCTGTATACTCATAATGATAAATTTTAATAAAGAAGAAAATCAATAAAAAAAAACACTCTACGTGCCTGTTTAGCAGGGCAACCGATTCGTGAGGTTGTATGAAGCTTTGTCTCTGTACGGTTATCTAATCAATAATCATGTGTCAGAATATAACTGAGTATTTATACTTGCCGTGCCCCTCGGTTTCACCCACGTGCATTCTGTTTTTTAATGCGATAAAATTTGAAAATTCAGGTTCAATTTACCAGGTATCCAAGAATTTAATACGCGAAAGACAATTAATGATATAATAAGAAACAAACATTCTCAATATTTTTCATCATCATATTATGTCCTCACCGAGGGGCTTGAGCCTACTCTATTAGGCTTTTGTTAAAAGTCTATTAGGATATTACATTTATTTATTTATATGAATTTATTGAACTACTGATTTCAAGTACCTGATAGGCTATATACCTAATCCAAAAATAATACTGAAAGTAAAACTTTACATTACTGAAGTAAGTATTTTTAAATCAATCCAGTAACGAGTTGATTGGACTAAACTTTGAACAGTTTGGTCAAACCGTGTCATTTTTCATAGGTACTTTGTCAATTTTTGTACCCATCATAACTTCATAAAGTCTGATCCGAATAATAAAATTTACACGTACATAAAAATGGAAATGGATCATCAATTTTTTTTTGTCCTGTACTGGACAAACTACTTAGTTTTACTATATTTATATTATCATAGCTAGTGTCAAAAATCTTCTGGAAGTTTGTCAACGACTCGAAAAAAATATTATAGACGTGCCGTGTCAACATTCGCGACTCTCAAAAATAGCGTAAATTGTACATATGTATGAAAGAGACAAAGGCGCATGACGAAAGGGAAAGAAAATAAGTGCCACATCTATAGTTCATTCGTATTCGTTGACGATTGTGCAATCGGTGTTTATATTTTTATCTTTGTCTGAAATATTAAAATGTTATATAGAGTACCGCTTGTCTGATCATCACGAAATATTATAGTAATGTAGTTCAGGCAATTAAAATCTTAGTTTTATTCATATCCCGTTGTTTAGCAATGTAAAAAAAACAGCATTGAGCACGAGGAGAAGTGATACACGTCCGTCTAGCACCACCGCTCAGCGGTCACTGTCGCACTGCATTGAAAGGAAAGAGAAGCGCAATGACAACCTCGAAACGGCTCAAATAAGACTGGATAAAAACATGAAATTCAATAATTATTAGTGAAAAGCTTTAATGATTAAAAAATCTTTCGGGTGAGACTTATTTATTTATCTTTACTAAGCGTATTCGAAGTTTCGTGGTACCAGCTCTTATACTTTTTACGTAGACCGCAAAAACAAATTTTAAAAGCACAATTTTCAAAATGAAAATGTATCGAGAAAATGTAATGCTATCGTGTTTCGGTGCGGGTCAAGTTTAGTTAAAGAACCAAAGTTGCATATAATACATAAAATAGTTTTGTACTAATAGTAGAAATATCATAACCAGTCTTCCGAAAACGGGCATTTGGCATCTCAGAGCCCCTTAAATCTATTTAAAAAAATTGCGTCACAAATTGGATCTACTGAGAATAAACTACGAAACTGACGTCATAAGAACTGATTTTTAAATACAAACCACTTTTACAATAACTGGTAAATGAGAAGTCAGAATTTAACAAACCTTTTTACCTATAATTAGATAAAAATCTTTTTTTATCTTGCCATAATATTCATCTATAAATAGAAATAATTTAAACGCAATAGGTAGTTCTAATAAAATACATTTATTAACGTAGTTTATCTAGAAAATGGCCAACATTGATATCCCCATTTACAAGTTGCATCTGAGCAAACAAAATGCAATTGTCACTTTCAATACTGCTTTTACGTCGTTTGCACGATGACTTGTTAAATCTTTCCAGTCGATTACAATTTAAGGAAGTGATTGATGATTCCTGTTGTAAGATATGCAAAATTTGCGAAAATTGCACCTCATTTTTATTTATGTTAGTATTTAGATTGTGGTTCCAACCTTCCGCGGCATTATTGGTGCGATGACGCAGTCCATACACACACCAGATTTTATAATATTCATCTTTCATCCAATTATTTTCGAAATAATTAACGAATTTATTTAAATCGTTGTCAGGCATAATTTCTTTCTTAATATAATTCCAGCCCTCTTCTATACAATTTTCAGGGAGTAGGGGAAGTTTAGTGCAAAGAGTAACGATCCTTCTATTATGTTTCGTTTTCTTAATGCCTAAAGCCTTAGCTTTGCGAATAATTGCATTACAAAAATGGTAATGGCAACCACTCATCACCACACGAGTAAAGGGTATTTTTGATAAAGCGAGTATAAGGGCTTTCTCAAAGTCAGTAGTTACAGTTTTGGGGTGCCAAGTTGGTATCTGGGATTTAATTATATTGAACAAGATTGTATAAGCCTCCGACGTTTGATGAGACATCTATACTAATAATAAAACAATAGAACCACCGTGTCTGTACATTAAATAAATTTACCTAAAACTGATCGGGGGGGATTAAAGAAGGTCAAAGGAACACAAAAAAATAATTTTCGACTTTCTTTCCTGTCTGTCTGTCTGTCTGTCTGTCTGTTCGCGATAATCTCAGAAAGTACTGAACGGATTTTCATGGCGTTTCCACATATGGATTATGCTTAATCTGGCGCAATATATAGGCTTTGTTTCATCTCATTTGGATAACGAAAAGAAAAGTTATCAATAAAAATCTATTTTGTTGTTTTGAATTTAATAAACAATACTCCGCCCACGACATCGCTTGGGTAATATCCGTTTATATCGCGCAAGTTACCACCTTAGTTAGTTCTAAGTGATTGAGATATTCTTTAAAATTTGGGAGGAATCGTAGTCTTTGTTGTTCATCGGTCCTCTGATTTCAATCAAAAAATATATTTATCAACACTTCGCTTCCTTTTGACGAGAAAACATTGCTGACAAAAATATGTACTACATTTTGGATTTTGTATAATAATATTTCATAGATATCAAATTTGACAGAATATAGAATACTTCAATATCGAACGCTTAAAAGGCGTATGCACATAGCGGATTTTCACGCAATCGAAACTTTTGTGAACAAGCAAAAAAATAGTATAGACGTAATATTAAAGTGCAGTGTACGTATGTACTATGTTAAAGAAACATCAACTGAGTGTCTTTCTCTTAATAAAAAACAATAAGAAAACTGCTGATGGATACATTATTAACATAAATATTTTATTAAATAGTTTAAATTAAATTAAAATAACTTATTAGCCTTTTAGAAAAATGCATTCAAAATTTTCGCCTCAGCCAGGACTTGAACCCGGAACCATGCTGAATCGTAGCACCGCTCTATCCAATTGAGCTACCGAGGAGATTAGATCGTAATATACTGAAGTTCTCAAAATGGTGCATCACACATCAAAAAAATATCTACAGCGCCGTCAAGGTATCAATTCAATAAACAAAATAGTTTTTGGCTACTACTGCCATAACTACGCAATTCTGCTAATGTCAAAGTAGGTAAACGTAAAACAACACGAGAGAGATTGGTCATTAAATTTTTTTATCGAGTATAATCCGTCACGGTATCTACGTGAGAGTGAAAAATAGGCAGTGTGCAATGGTCCTAAAATTTATGATATTCTTTACACAAAAAGGTTGGCAGTATTGAGTTTTAAATATATAGGTGCATTCAACCTTTTTTTTGTTAAATCAAGCAAAAATTGTGATATCCATCTATAAATACTTTAGGACAAAAAATAAATGCTTTAAAATTATTGTTCACTGTCTTTGTGTGCTTGCATCATGTACAAAACTTTGTTATATGATAGTTCATATTCAAAGAATTTCTCTATAAATTACATTAATAGTTTTGCCTTCCGGGGCTATAAAGATTTATCTACCCTACAAATAAAAATAAAAATGGTGAAATGTATTAAATGTACAAAAGTTGTAACAAAAAAGTCCCCGGGATTACAGTGTGGCAAATGTGGGAAATGGCTTCACGCTAACTGTGCTTCAATATCACCCGACCAACTAAGTGTTTTGAATGGTACGGACTCAGTGGACTGGAAGTGCAAGTCATGTTCGGGTGGTTGTAAACCTAGGCGGCTCTCGTGTATTATACCAGACAATGAGGCTGACGAAAACACGGATACTGAGTGCACTTCGAAACCTACTGGGATGTACACTGACAACATGATGCAACAAATAGTACGGGAGCTGCGGAGAGAAGTGAAGGAAGTAATTAGGGAAGAATTACAACGCACGTTAGAATTTTACTCCGAAAAAATCGACGAGTATGAAAAAAAGATCCAAAAATATGAAAAATCTATGAAAGAATTGGAGAACCGGTGTATGGACTTACAAAATACTTCAAAAAATACGCAATTAAAATACGAAGTTCTGGAAACAAAAGTAAACCAAATGGAGCAAACACAACTAGCTAATAAACTTGAAATATGCGGTATTTATCAATCGGAAAATGAAAATACTGAAGAAATAGCCAAAAAAGTATCTGTGATCATACAGCAGAATCCAGATGACATCGTAGGAGCTTACAGGAAGAAGAAGAACCCGACAAATATCGCGAGGCAACAAAAAAGCCAGTCTAATATTACAGTAATACTTCGGGAAGGGAAGCGAGATCTATGGTTGGAAGCTGCAAAAGGATCGAAAACATCTGCTGCTGACATAGGAGAATGTGGAAATGATCAAATATACCTACGTGAGTGCCTGACACCAGCCTCGGCTTTTTTGCTGTGGAAAACAAAGGAACAACTCAGAGGAATGTTCAACTATATCTGGTGTAAACACGGAAACATTTTAGTGCGTAAAAGTGAAAAAGAAAAAAAAGTGATCACCATCCGTTCGCTCGCTGACATTGAAAAGGTAAAATTATCCCATGGATGAAATCATGTAAGTCTCATTAATTATACCTACTTGTAGTTCTCTCTTTCCTTTAAACTAACATGCCAAGCACCAAAAATCATCTAATAAACATGTCAGACACATCAAACCATAATAATATTACTGAAACAAATTGTCAAACATGGAATGATTTTACCTACAGTATACCAAACCCCGAAAATTGTTTATATTTGTTACACGTTAATTTACGTTCAATCAAAAAAAACTTTGCACAAATAGAATACATTGTGTTAAATAATAAATATACTATTCATATATTGTTGATAACAGAAGCTAATATAAAACATGATTTGTTACAAATGTATACACTCCCGAATTACAATTTATTTTCGGAATTAAGAACCAATCGTAAAGGTGGTGGGGTGTTATTATATGTACATAAAATGGCATCTTTTGTAAGGTTTAATAACCCTCGCACAAAGGAATTTGAATGTGTGTCAGGCGAAGTCAACATAAATAACTTTAAATTTGGATTATGTGCCATGTACAGGCCACCTCACACATCTAAGCCTCGTTTCGTTAAGGAACTGTCTTCCCTTGTAGCTAAATACCCATACAAACACAGCTATTTAATAATGGGAGACATGAATATAGATCTAAAATTATGTAACTCGTTGTCAAAACAATATTTATATTCACTGTGCAGCCTAGGATTTGAAAGTGGTGTTAATACATACACACGCATAGAGAAATACGGTGACTATATATCCAAGTCGTGCATTGATCATGTATTTATCCGTAACACTAGTTCGCATAATGTATATACAGCTGTAGTAAATATCGCCCCGGCAGACCATTGTATAACCGGTTGTGCACTGACGGGCGTGATAAACAAAAGTAATATAAACATAACAAACCAGGTAATTACGAAGATAGATAATCAGAGAGTGTATAGTGAATTAAATAATGTGGACTGGAGTAAACCAATCCAATACACTAATCCCAATGAAATTGTCGAATATATACATGTAAATTTTACTAATATATACAAAAAATGTAAATGTACAATCATTAATAACAGCTTAAGTAAACGTAAAAATTGTACATGGGCTAACCAAAAGCTACAAAACATGTGTGCGAAAAGGGATGAATTATTTAATATTTGGTTGAATGACGAGAATAACTCGAAAAAAAGACTTTTGTATAATAGATATAGAAATAAAACTAATAAATATACTCAATATGTAAAAAATAAACAAATTAGAACCGAAATCTCACAACATTTTAATAATAGTAAAAAAATATGGAATATTATAAATAAGCTTACTGGTAAAATTATGCAATGTATTGAAAAAGTATTACTTACAACTTTTCGAATGAATCCATTAACTTTAGCTAATACATTTGTAAAAGAATTTCATAATAATATCAAAAAAAATTGTAACTCTTGTAATGTACCCCTGATAGATAAGTCGACGTACGAAACAACTCCTGATAGATGTTTACGAATTCAGCAGGCTAGAGAGGGAACAGTTGCAGGTATCATCAAGTGCTTAAACGACAGTAAAAGTCCGGGTTATGACGGAATACGAGCCAAAGATGTCAAATACATGTCCGAGAAATTGGTACCAGTCATTACACATCTAATTAATCGATGTTTGCGGACAGGCATTTATCCAGACCTTTTAAAAATAGGAGTGATAAGACCCATACATAAAAAAGGTAAACGTGACGATATAAATAATTATCGTCCTATTACCATATTGTCCTGCATAGATAAGATCATTGAACGATTCATAAGTAATGAGATTAATAACTTCCTAGGAAAGTATAATATAATCAACAACAAACAGTACGGCTTCCAAAAAAATAAAAGTACAACCCAATTGTTATGTAATTTTACAGACGAGGTCAATCAACACTTAAATAATAGAGATAATGTATTGGCATTATTTATTGATTTTAGCAAAGCATTTGATATGCTACGCTATGATATACTTTTTGAAAACCTATCACAGAGTGGCATACAGGGACCTCTCTTAAAATTACTTAAAGAATATCACACTAATAGATACACTACTGTCAAAATACAAAATCAGTTTAGTGATCAAATTCACACCACCATGGGCACCGCTCAAGGTTCAATTATCGGTCCGACGGAATATTTATTGTATGTTAACAATATGAGCCATGTCATACACTCAGGATCTGTGTATCAATTTGCTGATGATACCTGCATACTGGTAGCTCATAAAAATGTGACCGAAGCTCAAAAAACTTTACAATTCAATTTTGATCAATTATGTAAATGGGCTCATGATATTGGCTTAGTAATTAATACATCTAAGACAAAAGTAGTTCATATACATTCATCCCATAACAAATCAATTATGCCTGTAGTCTTAGCCCATGACCATACTTGCCTTCACGGGTTAGGTGCCGCTTGCCAGTGTCCAAAATTGGAAGTAGTTAGTCAACACATGTATATTGGCCTAATAATTGACAACCGTTTCTGTTGGGGACCCCATATAGAATATGTTTGCAATAAATTAAGATCTATTGTAAGCAAATTGAGTATATTAAAATATAAATTACCATATAAAACTCTTAGAATGCTATACATGGCCCTAGCTGACTCAGTTGTCGGCTATGGGTTAAGCAGTTATGGTAGAACCTATCCGACTTACCTGGCAGATATATACAGACTCCAATTAAAACTACTCAAAATAATTACGCCAAAGTATATAAAAAAGAAATATAATAATAATGAAGAAGATCTTTTCAAATATTGTAATATTATGAATATATATAACAAAGTTAAATATAGTATACTTACTGAAGTTAACAGGCCAGAGTTTTTAATTGAAAAAATAAGACCAACTTTTTTGAGATCTGTCTCAAATACTAATAAATACATATTACCTAAATATAATAACTTGTACGGAACAAGAGTTGCAAATTATTTGATCCCTTATTACCTTAATAATCTCCCTGAGAATATACAAACAATGTACAAAACACATTCGAAAAGGAGTAAATATAAATACAAAAGGTACTTCATAGATTATAATATGTAAGCACTCTGTATTTAAAATATGTTTAGTTATAGATAATATGTGCGACTCGCCGATACCCAGATAAACCCTACGAGGTTTTCGTGGATCGGCTATTGTATAGATTAAGGAGTGTTAAAAGTGTTTTGGAAAATTAAATAAATAAAAAAATAAATAAATAAAAAAATTACGGATCCGTGAGCAGGCCACATATAGTTGGCCATGCTAAAAACAATTAGACCTTAGGTCGACACCGTCGACTGACGGCCTTTAGTGTCTGACCCTGGGATTTATTTGTCGTCATAGCAAAGCACGCCACGACTGGGAATTGGGTGCGCTTGAATTGGAATGGAAAATTGTTAGGGATGAGTGGTATTCTTTGTATCAAGACGGTTTCTTCGACACCACAACCGGTTAAAATTTCTGCCTCAATTATGTTAGGTTGTAGATTTATGACCTTTAATCGAGTACCATTGCACAGTTTAGGACTTAAATTACGAATAAGAATTATAGAAACACTTTGCCTTGAAATGGAGAAATGAGTCTGCTGGATTTTGTTGTTCTGGTGGAGAAGTGAACTTATCCCTATTTGAAGATCCACCGGGACCTTTCAAATCATTACTATTAGGAGAATATACACTTTCTAATCATTTTTAGATAATATTCGCGCTGTTAACAGTGCATTTCAAATGACTTCTTTTGGGGCTCAACAAATACCCGAAGGCCCGTTTATGCCTACATTTAAAATTCAAGGCCAAGTATCACCTAATAGGATCATTGTTGCCAGAACGCGAACGAAGTCGCGGGCACAGCTAGTGGAAAATATGTTGTGCAGTGTGTGCACAAATGTCAAACTCAAAATTTGACGTTTCAGAATTTGATTTATTTTAGTTTTTTTTATTAAACATTTATGTTTACAATGGTTAAATATTGCATTCTCATCAATTACTAATTACAACATCTGTTTTCTGAATCTTGCAATTCGAAATGCCGAGTACGTAACTCTAATTTTGATATTTTTGCACACACGTACGCACACAATCCTGGTCCGAGTGCGCGTAATTTGAGAGGCCTTACCTTACCGTAACACAGTTTCTAACTAGCACAGGAGGTAATGTCTCGATAATTGCGTCAAATGTATTATTATTGTAACAAAAAGTTATATAAATAAATTTGATTTGATTAGATAGCGCGCAAACAGCGCACATATCAATTTTGGTTCACGCGTGTGCACTGTTGGTAGCGTTTGTAATGTTTTTTATAATTCTGACTGAGCTTTATATTTCTAAGGTCACCCTTACCTTACCACTCAAAACTGATTCCATGGATCTGTGTATACACTAGTTTTAGCCACATACGTAAGGCCTTTATTGATAAATAGTTGAGGGATTGGACTAAAATCGGATGGGTACGTAACTTGTACGGACATACGGATAACCCTTAAAAAATATATTTACTATGTAAAAACTGTATAATGATCATTGTATTTAAAATCGCAAGTTTACACCAGCCCAACAAAGTGATATCTTGATGGAAGTTGATCTCTTGGCCACGATATCCAATTTGAGTAGGTACACTGCAATAACTGGGTGAACTTGCGCTATTAATTGCTCTTCGACGAATTTTAATTTCTTTAAAACGTTAGTTTGTGGTTCTGAAACCATACTATTGTCTATACAAAGTCCGTTGTTTTCGATGTGCAAATCAATCCAAAGAAGATGACATGAATTACCACGAACACAATTAGATTCTAGGTACATCTCGAGGTCTTCTCTGACTTTCCTTTACATCGACCATCAAACCACGGTTAATTTCGTGTCCGAGGAGGCCAGTTAACGTGCGTTTCTGTGGTACTTTATTAAAACGATTACACTAATCTCTGAATCTTATTAAACTTTCCTTTAATTTTTATTACAGAGATTTTTTTTTAACGGGGGGGCTCTGCCCCCCCAACCCCGCGTTTTTCTTTTTCTCTCTCTAACTTCGGACATAATTTTTCCACAAGGTGAGCATTGTGCCACGAACACAATTACATTCTACATCTCGAGGACTACCCTGACTTTCTCTTACATCGTCCATTATAGAACGGTTAATTTAGCGTTCTAGGAGGCTAGTTGCCCGCTCGTGACGCAGTGCTACCCGCGGATCTCTTGTGATCTGTGCGGTTAAGCATCGTCTGGCACCGTCATGACTGTGATGGGTCATTACTAAAAATACTTTTAATTTCATGAGCGTTTCCGTGCTTCGAAGGCACGTAAAGCCGTCGGTACCCGCTGCCGTACTAACATCTTCGATAGTCGTTACGGGTAGTTAGAGCCCTCAAAAGTCTAACATTTGGTTTAACCAAAAAATGTCGTATAGCCCTCTGGGTTGTGAAGGTCTGATGGCAGTCGCTTCACGTAAAATACCGCCAAATCTGGTTAAACTGAAAACCGACCCCAAATTGACATGGGAAAGGTTCGGAAAAGAGAAGAGGAGGCTAGTTAACGTGCGTTTTTGTGGCATTTTACTATAACAACAATTATCATTTCGAAATCAGTGTTAATTTTATTCATTATATTAAACTTTCTTTTTATTTCTATCATAGAGATGTTTGTTTTTTTTAACGGGGGGGCTCTGCCCCCCCCCAACCCCCCGTTTTTCTTCTTTATCTCGGCCTCCTTCGATGACACATTTCTTTAAACCGATGAAATTGTAAACAGAATCAATTTCACAATGTAAGTACAAATCCATTTCTTTTAATTTCGATTTTTTAACGGCATTAGGAACATGAAACCTTCATGCTCGAAACTGGATATCAACGCCATCTATTGTGTGCCGAATGACACTAAGTCGTAATCGTTTGACATTTAAATGTCATTATAACCCGGCTAATTTGAGAAGTATTTTTTGTTAATGTGTGTATATGTAATAAATGTATATTATTTATAGACATGTTGTATTACGCATCCATTTTATTTCTCGAAATTTAAAATTTGTTTGCAAAATTGTTAAAATCTTTTTCTTTATTTCATTTACAAAATGATATAAAAACCATTTTCTGCACATCTAGACATGAATTGAAATAACTCTGTTAAATATCAAATCTGTAGGTGCTCTAGTCTTTCCGTAATATGTACCACAAAACTGTAAAAACTGTTGAATTAGGAGGGCTTCGCTTCGCTCGCCCTAATAACTCTGTTAAATATCAAATCTGTAGGTGCTCTAATCTTTCCGTAATATGTACCACAAAACTGTAAAAACTGTTGAATTAGGAGGGCTTCGCTTCGCTCGCCCTAATAATAATAACAAGGAGCATACAACAACACCATATTATATTTGTATGTGTACTCATTGGTGTGGTCTATGATTCATATGTCTTCGTCTAGTCAATAAAATAAAATTTGAATTTCCAAATTTTCGAATTGAAATTGGTTCGGACTGCGGTTCAGTATGTTCCGTCATTTCACACACTTATTATATTTTCTTTGAGTCTGTTTACAACGTCAGAGGAGCAATGTGCCGTACTGGAATTCCGCTCTTTTTTATACTAGTTATATTACAATTAAGTTTCATAGCAAATGTGACGCATGCCATGTCCCTGTTATCGAGGTCCAGAAACCCCACGCAACTGACGTATAGGAACGAGGAGGACACTTCTAATAACCTCGACGAGAGCGATGATTGGCAAGAATACAAAGATACCCCTCAAGCGAAGGCCCTCGTTAAATCGGTCATGAATCGCGTCCTGATGCCCTATCTCAAAAATGATGAACACACCTCTGTGAAACAAGATATCTCGCAAGTGACCAAGGAAACGGACAATACGTGCAATGCCATCGAAGATACCTCAAAGATCTGTCTACCAAATAATAAAACGATGACAAACGTGAGTCTACCAAACATTCGAAGAGACTTATTCGGTGGTTTAAGTAAGTTAATTCCGTCAGGGTTAATTAAAACCACGACGACCAGTTTTTTTCAATATAAATTATCATTTACTGATTATAAGTGGCAATTCGGATCTTGCTATAAATGCGGCTCCCTGTACAGTCTTGTGCCCGCCGACAACGAATGTCACACCATGTTCTCCTCGAACGACGCTAGGAACAGAGCGAAGAGGTTCCGGCACCGCGTCAAATGTTACCGGAATCGATATTATTACACCGAGACATATAGCAAGAATAAGTCTGCTTCGTATTATGGGCCTATTGTATTTGGTAAAAACTGGTCTGGTTATGCGGGTTCGGCAAAACTACTAGGTTGGTACCATCTAAATGGTTGTGTCAAGAGGTTCTTGGATGTGGGCACGGTTTTCACGCAGCGCAATTGTCGCGTTTGGCCTCCGGACCCGTACCCCTCGCTGGCGACGCACCGGTTCAACAAGCTGGAGCTGATGATGTTCCGCAAGAGGAACGAGTGCATGTTCAGTCCGTACGCGTCATTGACTCCGTTCGCGCGTGGCATCTCCCTCTATGTCCGGTACCACGTGTGCGTCTGCAACACCAACTACTGCAACCACGCCACCACCGCGCACGCTGCTCCTCTACTGCTTTTGGCTATTTTATTTATTTATATGAATATGTTAATTAAAATATTATTATGAGCCCTTTTTCTTTATAGAATTTGTATGAATTTCATAACTAAATATTCTTTGTTATACATACTTGATGTTAATTATTTATATTTTAACCCTGTCACTGAAGGAATTCCCACTGGAATTCGAACCTATATGCCGACGTCACTGGCGGCATAGTCTTAGGTGAAGGTCAATGTGTGCGTCAGAATGGCTGGTTGCCTGTGACTGATCTATGAGAGTTGTTTAAAAAATTGCTACATAATTATCCTTAAAAAATACCAAATAAATGCCGTATTACCAGACGGCACACTAGCTATCAAGTATTCTGTGACGGCTCGGGTCGATAGTACTCATTTTATGAAACTGATTACTCAGGGTTCTACTACCTGTTTTGGTACCTCCAAAAATCATCTAAGATTATGGGAATTGTGTTGGTTTTTATTAAATTCAATTTTAAAAAAATTACTCGTAACGCCTTAAAGTTTTAATAACAAAGAGGACGCAGTTGACAATTGCTAAACGATAGTGTGTAGGTGCTTTGCTTATTTTAACGAAATATTTTATTTTCATGATTTAATTATTGTAAATGCATACAAAAACATATATAAACTGTTAAATTTTTTAGTATAAATGTATAAAGTCATCTACTAACATATTTTTTTATGTCCTGTAATCTGAAAAAATAGGGACTTTTTTTATTGCAGGGTAATTCTGCAACAAAAAGAAAATATCAATGTGTATATATAGTATAATATGCAATTTTATTTCGTTGTAGACCGACTCTGTGGACGTCCCGACTAGGGTTACCAAATTTCAGGATTTGGCCTAAGATTTCAGGACTTTTCGACTTTTCTCAGGGTTGCGATCGGGTTTTGAAAATCTCGTGATATCTCAGGATTTTAAATAAAACACAGGTTACATTTTAAAGATCATATAATAAAAAGATAAACAAACTAAAAATAATCTTCTTACTAGATAATATAACTCAATGTACTCGAGCTTGAATTTTTATACATGGATTTTTAACAACCTAAGCAGGTACCAAATCCAAGATGCTAGGAGGTATCAAATGGTACCAAATGAGTACTTTATAGCGATGGTAAAGTATGTTTAAAACATAGTGTGATCCCGCCATCTTGACGTTTATAATAATTGCTACATAATTTCTTCATTGATATAATGTGGTTGTAACTTCAAACATATGTTAAATAAAGGATGTAGCAATTATTTAAATTGTCCCAAGGAAAAGTGCCTGACGAGCGCGAGCAGGAGGCGCTGCTGGCCGACTTCGACATCAGGATGCTGCCCGAGGCGGCGGGTGAAAGCGCCATGCACGCGGTGACCGTGGTGGCGCAGCGGCTGGGCGTGCGGCTCGAGGAGCGCGACGTGGTGTTCGCGGAGCGCGTGGGCGCGCGCCCGGCGGAGGGCGAGCACGCCGTGGCACCGCCTGCGCGACGAGCTGCTAGCCGCCGCGAGGTTGCGCCGCGCGGTCACGGCGCCCGACGCCGGCGCCGACCGGGTCTAGATCACGAGCGCCTGACGCGCCGCAACCGCTAGCTGTTCCACCGCGCGCGCGAGGAGTGCCGCGCGCGCCACTGGCGGTACGTGTGGACGCGGCGCGGCCGGGTCTCTGTGCGCCAGGGGGATGGGAAGCCGGTGTATCCCATCAGATGCGACGCTGATCTCGATGATGCTCATAAGGCTCACTGGCATGACTCACTTCCTGCAATGTTAGATTTAACTCTGAACCAAAATTCAGCACTGATTCACTATTGTTTAAGTTTTTCTTTTTTATATATTTTATTGTCACCTATGATTTGCGTTTTTGTATTATTAATATTATGGTTATAATTACGAGGGGGGGTCAAAAAGTTCGCGGAACGGAGGGGAAGGGGGGTGAAATAAAATACTGTACTATTTTTCTTTTTCAATATATTCCCCCTTAAGTCGAATACATTTTTCAGATCTCTCTATTAACTTATTAATACCGTCGAAAAAAAATGATTTGTCTTTGTCCTCAAAATAGGCCGAAATCGCCGACTTGACTTCTTCATCATCGGAAAATTTCTTCCCCCGAAGCTCTTTTTTTAATTTGGGAAATAAAAAATAATCACAGGGGGCTAAGTCTGGACTATAGGGAGGATGGTTTAACATTTCGAAGCCACAGTGATGAAGGGCAGCCATCGCAACGCGGCTCTTGTGTACCGGTGCGTTGTCATGCAAAAGCAGCACACCCTTTGTCAACTTTCCCCGCCTTTTCTCCTTGATTGCTTCTTTTAATTGTCTTAGTAGATTAGCGTAGTATTCTCCCGTTATAGAAACACCCTTATCTTTATAATCTATTAATAAAATACCCTCTGTATCCCAAAAAACAGTTGCCATGATTTTTCCAGCCGATTGTGACACCCTGTATTTCTTAGGGGGGGGCTGACCCTTTTTATGCCACTGCATAGACTCTTGCTTCGACTCAGGCTCATAATGATGAACCCAAGTTTCATCTGCAGTAACAAGTCTTGCAAAAATTCCTTCCTTGTCGGCGCTACAGAGGTCTAAAAACTCCTTTGAATACTCGACGCGCAGCTGTTTCTGTGGTGGTGTGAGCATTCTTGGCACCCATCTTGCGCTGACTTTTGACATCCCAAGATTGTCGTGTAGAATATTTAAAATGGTTGTAGGTGATACTCCAACCATTTCTGCAAGTTGTTTCTTCTTCAAACGAGTATCCTCCAGTATAAGATTCTCCACTTTTTCAACGATGTTTGAGGTGGTGGCCTCAATCGGCCGTCCTGAGCGAGGGTCGTCTTCAAGAGACTCTCTGCCTTGCTTGAAAAGGCTATTCCACTTGTACACCATGGTTTTCCCAGGGCAAGAGTCCCCGTATACTGATAACATTTCTTCCAAAATTTTCTGAGGTGGTTTTCCTTGCTTAGTGAGGAACTTTATGACGGCACGAAACTCGATTTTTTCCATGTTCAAGTTTTTCTTCCGGATTCACTTGTTTGATCGACGACAGGTCAAAGGTTATTGACACAATCAGGTTCAAACTTGGCATATATACTCACAAAGAGTTGCTCATTAGTTACTACCTGCGGCAGGTCCCCCACCCCCCGCTATCCCCTCCATTCCGCGAACTTTTTGACCCCCCCTCGTAAAATAAAGCATATAAATGAACCATTGTACTACAGTTTATATATCAGGGATTGCCAAGCCATACAAACTACACATTTCTTTTAAAAAAAAAAAAAATTAAGTTCCTTAAGGTAAATAAATGCACTAAACAGCCTTATCAGAAGTATTTTAGAGTATGGGTCTGTAATCTGGTCACCCTGCTACGAAGTTCACAACCAAACAATTGAAAGCTTCCAGAGACGCTGCTTAAGGATTATGTCATACAAATTTGGTTACGGTCGAAGACAAGGATCTTTTATCTTTTTTCAGAGACCAGAGAGAATCCTGGTCGTGATCCTTATTCTATGGTCGAAGACTTTCGTATTTGGTTTCCAGTCAAGATCAAGAGAAAGACATAGTTCCTTTTTCCGTTATCTCGTAAATAGATCCAAGGAGCATACAATAACACCATATTATATTTGTATGTGTACTCATTGGTGTGGTCTATGATTCATATGTCTTCGTCTTGTCAATAAAACAAAATTTGAATTTCCGAATTGAAATTGTGACTGGTTCGGACTGCGGTTCATTATGTTCCGTCATTTCACACAGTTATCAATTAATTATATTTTCTTTGAATAGGTTTACAACGTCAGAGGAGCAATGTGCCGTGCTGGAATTCCGCTCTTTTTGATACTAGTTATATTACAATTAAGTTTAATAGCAAATGTGACGCATGCCATGTCCCTGTTATCGAGGTTCAGAAACCCCACGCAACTGACATATAGGAACGAGGAGGACACTTCTAATGACCTCGACGAGAGCGATGATTGGCAAGAATACAAAGATACCCCGCAAGCGAAGGCCCTCGTTAAATCGGTCATGAATCGCGTCCTGATGCCCTATCTCAAAAATGATGAACACACCTCTGTGAAACAAGATATCTCGCAAGTGACCAAGGAAACAGACAATACATGCAATGCTATGGAAGATAACTCAAACATCTGTCTGCCAAATAATAAAACGATGACATACGTGAGCCTGCCAAACATTGAAAGACAATGGACAACCAAGAGAACCAGTTATTTTCAATATAAATTATCATTTACTGATTTTAGGTGGCAATTCGGATCTTGCTATAAATGCGGCTCCCTGTACAGTCACGTGCCCGCCGACAACCAATGTCACATCATGTTCTCCTCGAACGACGCTAGGAACAGAGCGAAGAGGTTCCGGCACCGCGTCAAATGTTACCGGAATCGATATTATTACACCGAGACCAATACCAAGAATAAGACGGCTCCCTATTATGGGCCTGTTATATTTGGTAAAAACTGGGCCGGTTATGCGGGTTCGGCAAAACTAATAGGTTGGTACCATCTTAATGGCTGTGTCAAGAGGTTCTTGGATGTGGGCACGATTTTCACGCAGCGCAATTGCCGCATTTGGCCTCCGGACCCGTACCCCTCACTGGTGACACACCGATTCAACAAACTGGAGCTGATGATGTTCCGCAAGAGGAACGAGTGTATGTTCAGTCCGTACGCGTCATTGACTCCGTTCGCACGTGGCATCTCCCTCTATGTCCGGTACCACGTGTGCGTCTGCAACACCGCCTACTGCAACCACGCCACCACCGCGCACGCTACTCCTCTACTGCTTTCGGCTATTTTATTTATTTGTATTAATTTATAATTATGAATATGTTAATTAAAATATTATAACGAGCCCTTTTCTTTATAGAATTTGTACGAATTTCATAATTAAATATTGTTTGTTACATGTTATTAACCCTTTTATTTCATATATTAATTTATTTTCTTATTTTTTAAGCACTAAAAAGTAAGAAAATAATTTACAATAACCGCAATCTTCAATATACACCCCTATTTTGAAAATATGGGACTTATTAAAATCAGAACATCTGTAGCAGTAACTGCATCCATATATCCAATAAAAATATCAAAAATGATAGTCGATTACTTATCTTTAAAAAATACAAAATAAATGTCGTATTACCAGACGGCACACTAGCTATCAAGTATTCTGTGACGGCTCGGGTCGATGACCGCGCTCAGCTGTGTATCGCAGCGTTCGGTGTAGAATAACAATAAAATTCGGCGGGATTTTGAAAATCTTTGACTTATCATAACTTTTTAAATAAAAGCAAAAGAAAAAAACTAACTTCACTATTATATTGTCACCCGTCGTTTACATTAGCTGTGAGATAAGGTATCGCAATTTCAAAATAAGGGTGTATATTTACAATTTTTAATTAGCAATTTATTATTATTTTATATTATTAATTTACAATTTATAACTTTTGGAGTCAGTGTCAGCCAAGGATAGTGTTTTTCCTTAGAAGATAAAACTGCGAACCCACCGCTACGCTATGTCCACGGCTACGCAGCTCAGCTGCGTGCGTGTGCTCAGTACCATACTTATGTAAAAAAATAAAAACACAAAGGAATTTTATAAATTTATTATTAAATACATATAGGGAAATAAATAAGTCACAGATTTGGATAGTGCACACGCAGTATTATTTCGGTCCAGACTGTACACCCTTTGCTAACCCGTCTCACTACACCGTCTAACTTGTATATCATTTAATCTGCTTGCTCCTCTGTCAATTAAAAATAATCTGAAAAATAAAGAAGTTATGTTTACTTACTTATGTAAAGTCAGCGAAGTGGGCCTATATCCTGGTCAGCCAGAAGTCTGGACTTAACCCTCATGGATTTTTATGCGTGGGGGTACATAAAGTCTCATGTACAGTGAGCCCAACCCAATTTCATCAATTGAAGTACTGAGAGACAGAATCATTAATGCGGCCAATGAAATAAGAACAAAATTAACTACTAGTGTAGTGAAAACTGGTCTTCGCAAAATAATGCGAAGATGTGTGCAAGGCAGGGGCCGACATGTCGAACATGAAATTTAGACTCAAAAATGGTGTGTGTAGTACTTAAAAGTTTAATAAGTTTAGTAACTTGTTCTGTATGCTGACCTATTATTTTATTTAACCTCCCCGGTAGCCTATAAAACTACATGTTTTGTACAAAATTTCGATAAAACCCTAGGTTCTTATAGCTCGTTGGATAGCCGATAAAACGTAGATATTTTTAGGCATATCTGCCAAACAGGTGCCATATCTTTTTTTCTAGATATCCTTGAAAGAAAAATAAACTTTCCGATTGTTATTATTTTTTAAAAGTTTTAATCGTCTACAACTACTTATTTATTTATTTTAGGTACAATATTGGTTATTGGGGTCACAAAGCACCTTATTATAAACGTAAAAATCAAGTAATAGTAATAATAAGACATGCGCATTTGAAAATATCCAAGCTTATAGCCGAAGATCCGGTGATTTTTATAAAAACAAATAAATTGAAATATCTCTTAAACGGTTAGGTATAGGGTAGGGTGTTTCATGGTGAAATCAGTCGGAAACGATGTAAACTACACGCCCTTGACGGGAATAGGTCGACTTAACCAGTAACCCTGTATATTAGATTTTATATATTAGATATCATAAGAAAGTATTCTATGACAATCAGTAGACAACAATCATGACTATAGTTTGTAAAATTTAGGATGATCTCTGTGACAGCTGTCAGTGAAATCCCGCCTATAAAGTTCTGAATTTCTTAGTACTACAGTCAGTACATGTTAATGTCATACTTTATGGGCATGTCGAGCTGTTTAGTGATGGGCGATGTATCATCGTGACCACGGACTATAAATTATCGATATTTTAAATAAAACTCTATTTAAAATGAAGGTGTATTTTAATTTTATTGTATATTTTAATATCATAAACATAATTTAAATTTGATATAAAATAATAGTAAGTAAATAAAATCCAATTTCTAACTTACTCATGTAATATTCCATCAGAAACTGATTCAGATGTGAATTGGGTGTACCCCTTTAAGAGAATAATTGTTTTTTGTAATTAAAATATTCGTCTTATTTAGTACCTAGCGCAGCGGTTCTCAATCTTTTTTGGTAACGGAACCCTTTTGGAAAGCGATATACTTGATGGAACCCTACCCCCTACTTGAAGTTCACACATTTCGGTAAAATTAAGGAATGTTAGTTCATTTGTGAAAATTTCGGATTTTTTGTTATTATGATTATTTAAATATTTGATGGACATTTTTAATAATAAACTTGATTAAAGGAAAAATTAAGAAATCCTTATTTTTTATATTTTACTTTGTGTGTTTTAAGTGTAAATTTTACGAAATTAACGATTTGTTAAGGTCAAAAGCGTGTATTGCCCCGTGCTCAAATGAGTGTCTGTATACGCTTACTAAAACTTCAAATGGGGTATATTCTGCCACTCTTCAATCAAAGTCAATTTCAGTTTGGAAACATTACTGGGATATAATAAGGTCACAGTTACTGACAGACGTGTTTTTTTTACGTGCGGAGGCGAGGACAAGGCAGAAATCGGTCAAACTGAGCCATAGATGACCATTTTACAGGGATACAAACACTGAAAAATCGTCTTTAAATTGCTGTTCAGACCCGAAATCGCCTGGAAGAAGCGCGCAACAGCCGGGAGAGTGCGTTCACTCTCCCGGCTTCGTGTTCGTTAACAGTGAGAAGGAGATTAAATGAAGTTGATTTGAGGTTGTACATACCCGCCAAAGCCCCAAAACTCAAGGTGGGCCACCGAGAAGCTCGATTAGAATTTGCTCGTTTACACTAATACTTGATATATGTGTGGAGGCGAGTTTTGAACAGTGTTTGTTGTTTGTGCTAATTTCTTTTTGAAAAGATGTGGAGTAGAACGTTATAACCAGATGAGCTTCTCCAAAACTGTCGCTTATAGTGGAGATTCTGGTATGGGGTGGCATATGTTCAGGAGCACGCACGAAGCTGGTCGTCATCGAAAATGATCCCTGACCACACAGAGATACATAACCGATATCTTGGAACTCCATGAAATGCCTTTTTGGCGACGGTTTTGTTTTATGCATGATAAGGATAACGCACGAATACAGCTAGAATCATTTCTAGAATTTTTTTATGTATTTTGGTGTAAAAATAAATGGTTTAAATGGAATGCTACGTAAGTACCTTAACGAAGTGGAAATTACCTAAATCGACTGGCCAGCGAGATCACCAGAAATGAGTCCACGCTTTTGAACTTAAAAAAATCTTTAGTTTTGTAAAGTTCACTTAAGAAGTACATACTTAGATCAAAAATAAGGATTCCTATTTTTTTTCCAATAAACAAGCTTATTAACAACAATTTTCATTCATACCTAACTCTTAAATTTTGTTTTATTATTATGGATAAATTCTCTCTCCGCTTACCTTAAATATTTAAATACTTAATCATAAAAATAAAACAACATTATAACAAAAAATCCGGTTTCTTTTTCAATTTAACTAACGTTCCTCTAATTTCGGGTGTGTGTGGTTTACGTATTGTAATCTTAGTACGTTACAAATTACGGGTAATAAGTAGGTAATTAGGTATCTTTGATAAGTCGAGAGTGACTTATCAAAGTTAGGTATAATCGAAATGATAGAATGTCAACGCTAGGAACTAAGACGCTGCTACCCGCGCCATGTCAGTAAGGTCGACTAGAAAGAGGTATTTTTTTCTAAATTCTCGCGGAACCCTTAAAGGAGTCTCGCGGAACCCTAGGGTTCCGCGGAGCACACTTTGAGAAACGCTGACCTAGCGTTTAATCTCAATATACTTTGACATTATCATTTTCAATAGTCAGAAACATCGATAATTTCTATCGATATAGATTTAGATCCTGCCAACCCTATGAACGAAAGTTTGACATATGTCACGGAGATCATCCTAGATTTTACAAACTACAAGTGTTTTATTTCAAAGCTCTCTCTTTCTAACTAAGGTAACCTCTAGAAGTCTAGAAAGAGAGAGTCTGCAAAGTCCACGCTAAAAAGAGAGATCGGCCCACAGAGACGTAGGTATTTGACTCAAGCTGTTGTTCCAAGTGTGGGCTCTATTTTTTACCTACAACTTCATGGTTTTCATGGACGTATTATGTAGAATGATGCATATTCCAGGGCATACACTATAGTGCCAATGTTATTCGATTGCTTTTTGATTGTCATCAAGTTTGTGAATCTTTTGTAACGTTACATTTTTTGTAAAATAAACTTAATATACATATAAATTTTGAATAAGTACCAACCAGAGACCAGAGACAATCCTGCTTATTCTATGGTACCAACATTTTAGTTTTGTTTATCTTCTTTTCCCACCTTTGGTCATATTCATTACTCCTGGGTCCAATACTTATAGTAGTGTGTTTGACACCAACCGGAAGGAGCAAGTTCGATTCCTGCCTCGGAAATTCATATTTCGTTTATTTCGAACATGGACGTATCATGTGAGAGCATAGAAAAAGGATGACGAGCAGGATTCTCTCTGGTCTCTGTGTGAGAGAATCTCCCATAGAAAAAGGATGACGAGCAGGATTCTCTCTGGTCTCTGTGTGAGAGAATCTCCCATAGAAAAAGGATGACGAGCAGGATTCTCTCTGGTCTCTGTGTGAGAGAATCTCCCATAGAATAAGGATGACGACCAGGATTCTCTCTGGTCTCTGGAATCTCCTCTCGTGTTGCTTATTCAAAGATTTCGAAGCTCTTACAGTGTAGGGAAACACAGTTCATTCACCTGCTCACACCCGCAAAGGACTAATGGCGGCTCCACATTCACGAGATGCTCACAACAGTTCGAAACCCGCCGCGAAATGGACGTAGAAGTTGCTGCTGCAATAACTTTATTTGGTGTGTCCCTATTCCATCGTGACGTGAATGTGGATGTGTAAGCGCGAAGGGGACGCGAACCCTTTGTCGCGCGCAATATCTCGCCGTGAATTCACGGAACGACCGACTCTGATCGGGGAACAGGCGCGAACGTGCGTGAACCCCGCGAAAACCGGCCACATTAACGTTCGCGCTTGTTCACGGGGCTTCACGGCACTAATGTGGAGCCGCCATAATGTCGTGTGCTCGGTGCCCCGCACTCCACCTGTGGGCGACAAGGGCCTGTTCGCCCTCATGTAAAATCATATATCCTTAATTGTTAAAAACGGACCATCTCAGTAGGCCCTTGCCCAATGCCTAAACAAATACCTGCCTGGGTAGCGGTTCACCTGCATAGTTCACCTGGGTGGTCCAAGGGCACTCTTTCTTACCGGTAGTTCACCTAGATGTTGAGAAACGTGCAAATCAAAAGTGTCTATAGGCCATGTGATGGTCCACCTAAAAGTAATTCCCGCATATTCCACCTGGTCATCCCACCTGGGTGGCAAAATACTATTTTTTTTCCACTCTTCGTACCCCAGCTGCCTCTAGGGAACATGTAAGATTTTTAGCGCTTCGCCGGCCGCTGCCGCGACACGCTCGCTACGCTCGCTCTGCTCGCTCTTCTTGATGTCGCAGTTCTAACATAAACTAACCTATGCATCAATGGGAATTGAAATATTTCTTTTGAAGGTCATCATCATTATTTTAAAAAGGTGAAAAACTGGCAAGGGAATGTGCCCACCCAGGTGAACTAAGCAGGTGGACTACTACCCAGGCGCTAACAAATATAATGTATTCAAAATCGATTCGCTATTGCTAAACTATGTACATAAAAAACAAGAATCAATTGTATTACATCCTGCCGCTGCTCCTCGCGCTGGCATGACGAGTGGCAGCGCGAGAGTGACGTGTTTACATTGAGCCGTTGCACACTTCCTGGCTGAGTGTAAACGAAATTCATTAATTTGTTGTATTATAAGTATTTGGTTTCCAGTCAAGATCAAGAGAAAGACATAGTTCTTTTTTCCGTTATCTCGTAAATAGATCCAAGGAGCATACAATAACACCATATTTTATTTTGTATGTGTACTCATTGGTGTGGTCTATGATTCATATTTTTTCGTCTTGTCAAAAATTTGAATTTCCGAATTGAAATTGTGACTGGTTCGGACTGCGGTTCATTATGTTCCGTCATTTCACACAGTTATAATTATATTTTCTTTGAATAGGTTTACAACGTCAGGGGAGCAATGTGCCGTACTGGAATATCGCTCGTTTTTATACTAGTTATATTACAATTAAGTTTCATAGCAAATGTGACGCATGCCATGTCCCTGTTATCGAGGTTCAGAAACCCCACTCAACTGACACATAGGAACGAGGAGGACACTTCTAATGACCTCGACCAGGGCGATGATTGGCAAGAATACAAAGATACCCCGCAAGCGAAGGCCCTCGTTAAATCGGTCATGAATCGCGTCCTGATGCCCTATCTCAAAATTGATAAACACACCTCTGTGAAGCAAGATATCCCGCAAGTGACTAAGGAAACGGACAATACGTGCAATGCCATGGAAGATACCTCAAACATCTGCCTGCCAAATAATAAAACGATGACGAAACGAAACATGAGCCTCGAAAACATTGGAAGAGGGTGGTGGCCGAGCTTTAGCCTTATCTCGAATTTGTTAACGACGACCAGTTTTTTTCAATATAAATTATCATTTACTGATTTTAAGTGGCAATTCGGATCTTGCTATAAATGCGGCTCCCTGTACAGTCTTGTGCCCGCCGACAACGAATGTCACACCATGTTCTCCTCGAACGACGCTAGGACCAGAGCGAAGAGGTTCCGGCACCGCATCAAATGTTACCGGAATCGATATTATTACACCGAGACAAATAGCAAGAATAAGTCGGCTCCCAATTATGGGCCTATTGTATTTGGTAAAAACTGGGGCGGTTATGCGGGTTCGGCAAAACTAATAGGTTGGTACCATCTAAATGGCTGTGTCAAGAGGTTCTTGGATGTGGGCACGATTTTCACGCAGCGCAATTGCCGCGTTTGGCCTCCGGACCCATACCCCTCGCTGGTGACGCACCGATTCAACAAGCTGGAGTTGATGATGTTCCGCAAGAGGAACGAGTGCATGTTCAGTCCGTACGCGTCATTGACTCCGTTCGCGCGTGGCATCTCCCTCTATGTCCGGTACCACGTGTGCGTCTGCAACACCAACTACTGCAACCACGCCACCACCGCGCACGCTGCTCCTCTACTGCTTTTGGCTATTTTATTTATTTGTTTTAATTTATATGAGTATGTTAATTAAAATATTATTACGAGCCCTTATCTTTATAGAATTTGTATGAAATTCATAATTAAATGTTATTTTTAGGTACACTTGATGTTCATTATTTTTTAACCCTGTTACAGCCGCGCTCAGTCTTATTATTTAGGTGTTTATGTATTGGTCATTTCTTGAAAGAAGGTATGAGCAACACATGTGATGTTCGCACGTCACAGTCATCATTACAAGGCAGTGCGTCCCTCGCGCGCGGTCAAAAACTTATGAGTATGAACTTATGAGTTATGTTTTGATTTGTTCCCGTCGAGTCACACCATTTATAACAGAACAGACTTCCAAAAAAACAGGAGGAGGTTCTCTATTCGACGCGAATGCTTTTTTGTGTGTTACGCGATTTCTTTGTAATAATGAATTTAAAAATTCTTGTTTTATTAGAAAGCGGATAGTCGCGAAGTGGCGTTCCGTCGCATATGGTCAAATTCGCAAATGGTCAAGTGACAGAAAAACCGTCAACATTGCATTCGGTCAAAATAGCGAATGGTCAATATCGTGAACAGTCAAAATAGCAATTGGTCCAAATCGCGAATAGTCCTATTTGCATTATTACCTAATCGCAGACGGTCGAGTTCGCAAACAGTCAAGATCGCAATAGGTCGAATATTTTACTCTTAGATAAGTCACTCTAGGTGACTTATCTAAGATTTTACTTCATATAATAATCGTAGAATTATGTACCTACGCATTACTACTTATGCATTACTATCCAGTATAATGATAATAAATACTAAACTACACTTGAGAGCAAAGAAATCGCACACCTGCTCAATTTTCGTTTCAAGGTTGTTTTTTTTTAAACGTGCTTGTATTTAATTCTCGTTTATGGTGAGGTATCCATTTTCTTGTTTCGGATGTCGACGTGTTCTTTAGCTGACTTTCCAAGCTACGATTTGATATGCAGATGATGCAGTTTCACCCAACCCTTCACCTTTTATACCCGCTCTTAGTCGCTCAATTAGCACTACCTGAAACGAGTGATTTCCGATTAATTTGTTCTTTTGGCTTTAATGTAATGAATTTAAGGGTTATGGATTAGCTTAAGGTGTTATCTGAAAGCTGACAGTGTACACTTCAATTCAGTATATAAACGAGAATTAAATACAAGCACGTTTAAAAAAAAACAACCTTGAAACGAAAATTGAGCAGGTGTGCGATTTCTTTGCTCTCAAGTGTAGTTTAGTATTTATTATCATCATACTGGATAGTAATGCATAGGTAGTAATGCGTAGGTACATAATTCTACGAAGATTCTACGATTATTATATGAAGTAAAATATTCGACCTATTGCGATCTTGACTGTTTGCGAACTCGACCGTCTATTAGGTAATAATGCAAATAGGACTATTCGCGATTTGGACCAATTGCTATTTTGACTGTTCACGATATTGACCATTCGCTATTTTGACCAAATGCAATGTTGACGGTTTTTCTGTCACTTGACCATTTGCGAATTTGACCATATGCGACGGAACGCGAAGTGGTCCCATGTCAAGGAAATCAGGATCTGATGATGGATCCAGGATAAATCGAGAAAATTCCGCAATGACTTATCAAAGTCCGCAACATTGTAGGCTGGGGTGTCGATTGACATTATTAAAAGTAAAACTACCTATGACCCGTGATTTTGCTCGCGATATTCTTGATACCATAAGAATTTCTGGATAAAAATTTCTGACTGACTTCTTTCGTATTTAAATCAAATGCTGTTCACAATTATTCATGGGTTTTGGATATCAAAAGGTCCAGTTTTTTAATTCGTCAAGACACGCCGATATAAACCCGAACCTACAATTTTTGTTCAAATGTTTTTTTTATTATTATAGGTACCTATTACACATATATCTTCAGGGCGTTTTCATAAAACTTTTAGTAAAAAAATATATTTAGATTTTACAAACAAACACTGTACCAGATTAGTTTGTATAAATATTTTAATTAATAAATATACAGTATAAACGTCAGCCTCTATTTTCGTTTTTACTTTGGTTAATTTTCTAAAAAGTTCTTATACCTTTGTTGTTGTGAAGTTTTGTAATAAAATGATGGTTTAATTGCTAAGTTTAATTGGGATGATGAAGTTAAAAAGAAGTACTTAATAAAATGCAGGGTTGTGTTAGATTCTAATTAATCATGATACACATGTGTGACATCAGCTCATGACAGGATTCAAGCGGTACCCCTTGAGGCTGAACTGCTCGACACTTATAGAGCAGCGAAGAACTCCCTGCAAGAGGCTATTGCCCTCGCAACTCTCGCGGCAATCGTGGAAAACGACCCTTCCTTGCCAAAAATGTAGTCTCTGCTATGGAGAGCGAGAGGAGAGGTCTTGGATTTGAGTGTCCACCTTTTGTGAGGTCGTACTCTCGCAAAAAGAAGCTGCGGATAGAGAGCGCGAAGCCCTCTCCACTAATACTATCCGCAGCAGAAGGTTGGGCAGACGGAGGCTGGACACCACTTTGTCCTGCAACCGCCATACGCCCGACCTGCGGCAGTGATCCCCGGGGGGAGATCCACTGCCGCCATATAGGCCTCGAGGTGGCGCGCGCGGTGTGTCCGCGCGATACTTTCAGAAGGGGGTGACTCAACATTTGTCGCCCAGAGCTACATTTTAGCTCGGAGGAGAAACCCTTAACAGGGTAGAGGCGCTGTCCGGGATCGTAGTAGCGTACACGCGCAGGTAAAAAATGGAGCCCACACTTGGAACAACAGCTTGAGTCAAATACCTACGTCTCTGTGGGCCGATCTCTCTTTTTAGTCAGACTCTCTCTTTCTAGAGGTTACCTTAGTTAGAAAGAGAGAGTCTGCCCACAGAGAGCGCGATAGTGATACATATACAGTGGTGGTCACATAATTAAGAACGATTTGAAATTCCATATATTTTTTGTCTAAATCATTTCTTGTGTAGTTATTTATTGCTTTTGGCAGTAACTATTTATGTTTTGAGATAGCTACGTGACTGGGGCAAATGGGATTAGGAATATAGAATTGAAAGGTCAACTATTTTTTTTATAAATTTCATTAGTTCTCTTTTGTAACGAATTTAATGTACCAATGAAGCTGGACAAATAATTAAGAACGATTTATTAAACTGTTCAAAAGTTATTTAATATAAAACTGAGATTCAATAAATGATATTATTGTGAAAGTAAAATATCAATTTATTGTATTTTAACTGAAATTACTAGTTGGCAACATGTTTACGACTTTTAAATTACTGATTTACCTATACCGGGCGGCGACGCATTGACTCAATCAATTTTAGACATTTTGTAAGAGAAACAGAGTTCCATTCTTTGGAGATAACATCATTACAGCTCTCTTTAAATTGACATATTGTCCATTTAAAACTATTCTCTTGACTTCGAACCAAGAATTCTCGATTGGGTTTAGCTCTAGGCTGTAACTGGCCAATTTTAGACAGAAATTAATTGCAATATGAGATATTCTTTAACGGTGCGCGCATTATGTTTTGGGTCATTGTCGTGCTGGAATGTTCAAATTGACCAAAAACCTACAAGAACGTCTTCAGCTTGAAGGAACATAGCTTTTCCATTAAATTCTTTGTCTTGGAATTGATTCATGTTTTCTTGTGTCAGCTTCACAGCTTCAACGCCGTATTGGAATTAGCATACAAAAATGTCATATTTCTCCATCATGTTTTAATGTCACTTTTGTGTATTTATGGTCGAGTGATTTATTCGGAAGATGTTGTTAACGTTGATTTTCACCAGAGAACACCCTAGTTTATATTAGTTTAATCAGAAAAATATCATTTTTCCTCTGTCTTAATATCCAGTTTTCACACCTTCTTGTAAGTGCCAGCCGGTATTGCCTATGGCATCGTTGCATGATGGGTACCTTCGTTTTTATTCTTCCGTGCAGCTTTCCTTTTACAAAATACCTTCGTATAGTACGTGCCGAGATTGTTGGAAGAGTTATTTCTCCCAAAATATTCGTTTCTTAGCACATTAGACCCTTTTAAATTATTTTCTCTTCCAAAACGAATGTTTTCGATCATCTCGACGTGATGACTTTCTAGGTACTCAACAAACACCAACCATTTGAAGTAATTCTGATATGTGGCAAAATGGTTCACGGCGTGAAAAAATAACGTTTTTGAGCATTGTAAAGTGTTAAATATCTTTTTGTTCGACCAAATTCTTCTCAGGAAGTTTTTTATTATCTACCTTGTAGATTTGTCAAAACTTTTATTTTTCTCCATATGAATTCATATGAAACAATTACTTTTAAGACCTTTACAGTACTAAATGGGATCTAAATAATACGAATAGTGACTTACAACCACAAAGCTATGGAGTGTTCTTTATGTAAACTTGAATAAAAAAGTTCACTATTCAGCGTTCTTAATTATATGACCAGCCAGTACGTAGTAATATTAGGTTTAGATCTAATATATAAAGTTTATCTTTTTATTTATTAGCCAATCGTGTGTATCAACTGATGTATTGATACTATGGAAATGTTTGAAGGCATCAAAAGAAATAAAAATAAATACATCCAATTAGTTATTTTGAAAAAATCGTTACGTTAAATAATCGTTCTTAATTATATGACCACCACTGTATGTATGCTTCAAGTAGGTATTCGAAGTGTGGACTCCATTTTTTACCTTTAACTTCATGCCTAAGACCGGCAACGGCTAAGCGCGGTTTGAGTCGCGGCGCATAGCCAATTAGCCAACTCTGATCCCGTAGCCTCAACCATCTGTGGTGGTGGAGAGACCCACATACCCTGCTGCTTGCGAAAAGGGTTTCCTCCTTAAAACGGATGAAGTTTACAAAACTATATAGTAAAGACTTTAAGTAAATGTTGCATTGAAGAACTTGTTTTCATTTTGAACACAATAACAATATCGCCATCTATTGGGGTTTGGGTATCTTTGTGTTATTTTAATATTTCAACCATTCAGCAGATAAGCAATTTTAGTTACGCTACTCCCCAAAAGATGGCAAGGATGGCACTAACAGAATAGAATATATTTTTCAATATGGCAACACCAAAAGCTCCCTCTACCGAATTTCAATGAAAACTTTCCTTTTTGTCTCGCTCAATTCAATATGGCGGTAAATAGTGTATGAGAGGTGCAGAATGTTATGATTCGAATCGAACAATAAAAAAATAGAAAAAGAACTTCGATGTTAAACGAAAAATATATCAATGACCGGCTCGTTAACGGTAGCAATGTGATTGTGATACTCATAAACCGATCTCTTTTGTGATATGTGATATTCACGTTATTATTTGTGAAGTGTTTTTTATGTGTGGATTAATTCTGTAAAGCTAATGTTGTCAATTGCGGTGTTATTATGTGACATTAGTGTAATCAGATATGTCTGCCGCTCGTGATAAAGATGCGGCATGCCCGGCGGCTACCAATCCGGAGTTAGAAATTGATAAAATTGGCGAAAAAGCAACTGAAAAAAATGACAAGAAAAATCGTCGTTCAGTCAGTTTTCCTATAGATAACCAACTTGTTACTCAATATTTCGAGCCAGCGAACCCTTGGCAAGAAGGTGAGTCCTAAACATAAATAAAAACTTCATTATGAAGTGCAAAATCCATTATTTGGAACCACAGGTAAAATTTGGCAAGATACCAAAAAAAAAATCTTTACTTCCTAATATTTATCTCTGTCTTATTATAAAAAAGTGGTTAATGTTCGCGTGTCTGTTTAGAACTTATAGTAAAAGTTACTATTTACACCTATTAACTTATATATATATCTATATCTAACCGAGATATTGCTGACTGGCCTATAAAGGTTATCTTCGATATCTGTAACCTAAGTTCTATAGAAACCACAACCAAAGACTTCTCTAATTGATGATATTAACCTTCTTCTTAGCGTGTTGTCATTCTGAGGACCAGAACTCAGCCGATATAGCACTATCAGTGGCCTTGTATTGAATTTCTCTAAACATTTTTATTGATTGTTTCATACAATTTAATAATACTCACGTTGTAAGGTCAATTTTGTTATTTGGTGTTTTTGTTTCAATGCTTATTATGATTTAATTTTCTGAATAATGTTATTACTGTACTCGCAATCTGCTCGCCGTTAAAACCAAATTATAATTCATTAAAAATAACCCCACAGGACAGGCATAGCCTAGTGTGGGGGTCTGTGTAATTTACAAATATTGTGAAGTGCTTTTTATGGTAATAAATTATTATTATTGTTATGTCTTTTCCATTCACGGGACTATTCAGGAGTCCCGGTCTTTTGGAAGGCTAGTATGGGGCCAAAGCCAACACACGGAAGCCCTTTGACATATTTAATCTTGTGTAAAGGATGCACAATCCGGTGACTATCCCTGTATAACACTATAAAATGCATCCAAGGACAGTCCCCGGTTCTGCTGGGACTATTGCAAATATATGGAAAACTACGACTGGGTTATGGGAAAGGGATGTTTAATGGACTGGATATTGGGGAACTATGGGGACTATGACACCCGCCGATACAGGGTACAGCAGTCATATGCGAGTGAAACACCCAAGCTCATGTTTGTAATGAAGTTAAGTCGCCGTAGCCAAAATCGGCTTGGATAATATATATATCAGTGGCCTTGTAAAGGTCCTCACGTGTGCAGGTGTAGGGACACGCACAGCAAGTTAAAATATGGGCTATTGTCTGGGGAGAAATGCCACACAGACTTGCAAGAGCTGTAGCCCCACCTGTGTATGTTCTTGCTTCGACTTACTCGAGTCCGCAGTTGGTTTAAGGACTTCCAAGTTGTCCAAAGTAGATCATGTCCAGGGGGGAGTCGCTCCGATATTAAACTAGTGGTGTAGTTGGTTGCAACCCTGCTTGCTATGCTAAAGGTTCGATTACCGCTCAAGGCAAAAATGGGGTACATGAACATGTCTGTTTGTCTTGGTTTGGGTGTTTCCTATCTATTTTAAGTATGTCTATACTAATATTATAAAGAGGAAAGATTTGTTTGTTTGTTTGTAATGAATAGGCTCCGAAACTACTGAACCGATCTCAAAAATTCTTTCACTAATGGAAAGCTAATTTATCAGTGCGTGACATAGGCTATATCTTATCCCCGTAATCCCACGGGAACGGGAACTACGCGGGTGAAACCGCGGGGAGCTACTAGTATTTACTAAGTATATAAGTATGTATATCCGTTATCCAGTATCCACAGTACAAGCTTCGCTTAGTATGGGACTAGATGCTGATGTGTGATATGTGTCCCGATAACTAACTTGACTTGTTATTAACTAGCAGCACCCGTGTAGTTTTCAATTTACCCCCCTTTTCTCCCCCTAGGGGGGAATTTCTAAAAACCCTCTCTTAGTGGTAGCCTACTCCCCCCAAAAAACACACGTGCCACATTTCAGTACTCTTCGACCAGTAGTTTCGGCTGTGTGTTGTCTGTCAGTCAGTACATCACTCAGTAACGGAAGAGTTTTATATATACATATTATTATTAATTTAATTGTAAGTTATTCTTGGCATACAAGAAGGTTGCAACGTGGAATTAAATTACATCATCATCATTTCAGCCTACTTAACTTAAATATAGTTAAAAAAATATTTATATAAAAAAAAATACAAAATCGGACATTATACCATGGAAACATTGAAGAATCTGTCATCCTACTAATATCCTACTAATATTATAAAGGCGAAAGTTTGTATGTATGGATGTTTGTTACTCTTTCACGCAAAAACTACTGAATGGATTTTAATGAAACTTTACAATAATCTTGCTTATACATCAGAATAACACATAGGATACTTTTTATCCCAAAATTCCCACGGGAACGGGAACTACGCGGGTGAAGCCGCGGGGCGCTGCTAGTTTTACATACATTTATGACAGGTATACCGAGTTTTGTATCTGTTGACAAGCAAAATTATAGATAGATTGAATATTGGGAACAGCCTTTAGAAAGAAAGAATTAATGTACCTACATACTTGAAATGTAATACTGATGGCAAGTGTAGGTAGTTTTAAAACACAGAATAATCCCTACTTCCCTACTATCCCTACTAATATTATAAATGCGAAAGTAACTCTGTCTGTCTGTTACCTTTTCACAGCTAAACTTCTGAACCGATTGACTTGAAATTTGGTACAGGGGTAGCTTATGATCCGGGAAAGAACATAGGCTATGTTTTATCCCGGAATTCCCACGGGGTCGGGAACTACGCGGGTGAAACCGTGGGGCACAGATAGCCTATGTTCTTTCCCGGACCATAAGCTACCCCTGTACTAAATTTCAAGTCAATCGGTACAGTAGTTTAGCCGTGAAAAGGTAACAGACAGACAAAGTTACTTTCGCATTCATAATATTAGTAGGGATATCCTACTAATTCCTACTATAATAATATTATAAAGGCGAAAGTTTGTATGTATGGATGTTTGTTACTCTTTCACGCAAAAACTACTGAATGGATTTTAATGAAACTTTACAATAATCTTGCTTATACATCAGAATAACACATAGGATACTTTTTATCCCAAAATTCCCACGGGAACGGGAACTACGCGGGTGAAGCCGCGGGGCGCTGCTAGTATAGATATAAACCAATGTGCGTACATACTTAAACCTATTATGTACCTACTACTTTACCTAACATTTACTTCGCACGGGAACTGAACCCATAACCTTTTGTTTTACAATGACATGACCAACTCTGCTACTTGATAAATGACATCATATAACCCTGAATTTGGTCAAAATAAATAAAATTTCATTTATTAGTTTACTGGCGGCGCCCCGCGGTTTCACCCGCGTAGTTCCCGTTCCCGTAGGAATATGGGGATAAAATTATGCTAAAAACCTTCCCACTGAATCGCTCTATCTATTAAAACAAACCGCATCAAAATCCGTTGCGTAGTTTTAAAGATCTAAGCATACATAGGGACATTGAAAGCGACTTTGTTTTATACTATGTAGTGATTACTCATCTTTCATGTAGAAAAAGTAAATAGTTGATGAAATAGTTTCATGATTCTTGGAAAGTATATCGTTATATCATTATACAAAGAAATTAAAAGATAATATGGCTTCAGCATTACCAGCTCATATACACACATCAAAAGTGTCTAGGGATCAAGCATTTTTATGCGGATTTCTTGAGATTGAGATGTGGCTTTGTAATAAATTTATGATTTTATAAATTTATATGGATCCTTTTTGGTGCATTTCATAATTTGAATCAGGAACTGTGAATCAAATTCGAGTAAAAGATGAAAATCAGCTGTCAATATTTTCCCTATAAAAACATACAACGCATTGAAGACATTATTAGTGCTACTGTTTCCCTACTACTGATTAAAACCAACGTTATTATGGAGCGGCGACGTCATTTAAGCAGGGAAGAAATGCTCAGAGCCGTGGGAATGATAGAAGCTGGTTCCCGGCAACGTACTGTGGCTTTAGCTCTGAATACAAGTCAGAGTGTTATCAGTCGACTTTGGACACGTTACCGAAGCACTGGTACCGTGGCTGAGCGCCATGGAGGACGGTATCGCTGCACCACACGGAGACAAGACCGATACATTCAAATCTTAACTCGAAGAGCTCCAACAATAACCGCCATGATGTTAGCCGTGCGGCTTCATCACTCTTCAGGGAACTTAATTAGCGACCAAACAGTCAGAAACCGCTTGCATGAAGTGAACCTTCATTCCCGAAGACCGCTACGGGTACCACCTATAGCAATGCACAATCGTAGGATTCGATATCAATGGGCTCTTGAACACAGAAATTGGGCAGAAGAACAATGGCGTTTCGTGTGCTTTTCTGATGAGTCTCGTTTTGGTATGAGACCGGATACAAGACGTATACGACACTGGAGAACCCCTGGACGCCAACAGCGATTAAAATCCTGCCAGGAAGTCCATCCTTATAGTGGTGGAACCATCATGGTATGGGCGGGTATTTGGATCGGCGGAAGAACTGAGTTGATTTGGATCAGAGGCAACCTCAACGCTCAAATTTATGCTGAGACGATTGTATCAGACGTCATCGTTCCTCTACAAGTGCAAATCGGTCCCTTATTTCAGTTAATGCATGATAATGCACGACCGCACACCGCAAGAGTTGTAAGACAGACTCTCGCCGCAGCTAACATCAATGTCCTGCCCTGGCCTGCTCAGTCGCCAGACTTGAACCCGATTGAGCATGCATGGGATATGCTACAGAGAAGAGCTCTGCCGAATATGGAGGGTATCCAGTCGCAAGAAGACCTTTTTTTGTTGTTGCAACGAACATGGGCGGCCATTCCACAGCGTGATTTGGATGAACTCATTTTGAGTATGCCAAACCGAAGTTCTTGTGTTGTTAGTGTTCGCGGTAGAAACACGGATTATTAATTGTTTAAGTTACCCAATAAAATTTTAAAGAAAACTGTTATTTCAGTCTTTTTTTCGAACTTTAATGTTAGTGGTTCAAATGTCAAAAATCCCTTTATTAGGAAAATGGCAAATTTCTTTATTAATGCAAAGGTGACTTGGTTTATCGTTACTGTGACAAACGAAAACACTTTATTTGATGAATCCTTAAAGAAAATTTTAATTAATATCAATCAGGAGAAAAGTTATTGCAAAAATATATGTTCATCCCTAGACACTTTTGATGTGTGTATGTCCCCACCGAGGGGCTCGAGCCTACCCTGGACTAATCCACATTCCTAAGTTCGGCGCTCTTACGGCGAAGGAAAACATCGTGAGGAAACAACGACGACCTCGATGGCAGAGTGGTCACCATGCCGGACTGCCATCCATAAGGTTGCGGGTTCGATTCCTGTGCGGGGTGAATATTTGTGTGAACCACAAATGTTTATCTCGGTCTGGGTGTGTGTGTGAATGAGTGTGTGCGTAGTTTCTGATACCCTAGATACAAGTTACGGACTTAGTTAGGGGTCAGTTACTAAAATGAGATGATGTAGTGAATGATATTTTAAACTACGCAATTTCGATGCGGTTTTTAACAGATAGTGATTCAAGAGGAAGGTTTTAGCATAATTGTATCCCCATATTTTCACGGGCGCTAGATCTACGCGGGTTAGTAATAGATATCAAACACCGCGACCAAGACAAACAGACATGACACACAAATGTTTGTCTCGAGCGGGAGTCGGACCCGTAACCTTCGACATAGCAGGCAGGGCAACCAACTACGCCACTCGGTTGTCAATCTTTATGCTCGCAGCTTTTGCCACAATAGTTTCTGTGCCGGCGGCCAAAATTGTAAGCTCCTATTGTCATTGTGACTCTAATGTCATTTGGATACATTTTCATTAAACTGACAACCAAAAGATGCGATTACAGCGACGCTGTCACCGGCACATATGTTTGTGGGACTTTTCAGGTCTCTTAAAGATATCATAGTGATCAATAAATATGTGTTATTTTTAACTAAACGTTTATCTTAGATAACGATGTCAAATATATTATTATGTACTAGCTTTTGCCCGCGACTTCGTCCGCGTGGAATGATAACTTCTGGCAGAATTTGGGTTTTCCCCCTCTTCTCCTCCTAGGGAGGGAATTTCCAAAAATCCTCTCTTAGTGTTAGGCTTCTCCCCCAACAAACACACGTGCCAAATTTCAGCTCTCTACGACCAGTAGTTTCGGCTGTGTAATTAAAGATATATATTACTAGTAGCTCCCCGCGGTTTCACCCGCGTAGTTCGGGAACTACGCGGGATCCCACGGGAACGGGTTCCCGTGGGATTACGGGGATAAAATATAGCCTATGTCACGCACTGATAAATTAGCTTTCCATTAGTGAAAGAATTTTTGAAATCGGTCCAGTAGTTTCGGAGCCTATTCATTACAAACAAACAAATCTTTCCTCTTTATAATATTAGTATAGATGTGTCAATGATATTTCTAACGTTTACGTACTAGCTGTGCCCCGCGTTTTGTTACCTCCTGTGTTAGCTCCTCTCCTATTGGTCGAAACTTGATGATATGTACAGCCTTCCTCGATAAATGGGACAATGGCCTATAGCCTTCCTCGATAAATGGGACATCTCACACTATTTATCCCAAAATTCCCACGGGATAAGGTTCCGCGCGGGTAAAACCGCGGGGCTCAGCTAGTAGACCATAATTGCAGATGGGTTTAAAGAATTACGTCATCGGCCCGAGAGTAAATGATTATCGCAATAAATTATAATTGACAATAATAAGGCAGAATTAAAACATGACTGACTAGCGGCGTCTCGCGGTTTCACCCGCGTGGTTCCCGTTCCCGTGGGAATAGGGGGATAAAATATAGCCTTTGTTACTCAGGGTGAATGTAGCTTTCTAATGGTGAAAGAATTTTTGATATCGGTCCAGTAGTTTCGGAGCCTATTCGTTACAAACAAACAAATCTTTCCTCTTTTTAACCTCCGACGAAAAAAGAGGGGTGTTATAAGTTTGACGTGTCTGTGTGTGTGTGTGAATGTGTGTGTGCGTAGTTTGTGATACCCTAGATACAAGTTACGAACTTAGTTAGGGGTCAGTTACTGTAATGAGATGATGGAGTGAATGATTATAATGTATTTTGTTTACCCAGTCGCCCTATTGTATGCGCAAGAGTGTCGCGCGCCTTGCTGTCTGGTAACAACGGTCACACGCAATTATGATTATAAATAAATACTTACATACGTTCGCCTAGTCACGTGCAAGTATATAAGAAATAATCTGTGAAGGAAAACATCGTGAGGAAACCTGCACGCAACTGCGAAGAAATTCTAAGGTTGTGTGTTAAGTCGACCAACCCGCACTCGGCCTGTGGTTGACTAAGGCCTAAGGGTAGGCTCGAGCCCCTCGGTGGGGACATATATGAGCTGATGATGATGATGATGATAAAAATGATATTACATACAAACTTTTTCAACCCACTAATATTATAAAGCCGAATGTTTGTGTGTGTGGATGTTTGTTCCTCTTTCACGCAAATACTACTGAATGGATTTTAATGAAATTTGGTACAGATGTTCCTCATACCTAAGAATGACACATATTTATCCCAAAATACCCATGGGATAAGGTTCCACCCGCGAGTAAAACCCACAGCTAGTTTATAATAGTAGTAGGATTAGTATGAAGAATATTTCGATTTCCCTTCATATAAAGATACAAGGCTAACGGAACGTCATAATTAAAGGGGCATATAATGTATAATCAATTATTTAATTGCATTGTTTAATGTAATCTCACTTTTATAGCAACATTAGCGGCGTCTCGCGGTTTCAGCTGCGTGGTTCCCGTTCCCGTGGGAATACGGGGATAAGATCTAAATATAGCCTATGTCACGCACTGATAAATTAGCTTTCCATGAGTGAAAGAATTTTTGAAATCGGTTCAGTAGGTCCCGAGATTACCCCTTACAATTTAACAAACACACAAACTTTACTTCTTTATAATCTTCTTATATATAAAATTCTCGTGTCACAGTTTTCGTTGCCATACTCCTCCGAAACGGCTTGACCGATTTTGATGAAATTTTGTGAGCATATTCAGTAGGTCTGAAAATCGGCTAACATCTATTTTTCATCCCGAAATTCCTACGGGAACGGGAACTACGCGTGTGAAACCGCGGGTCGCAGCTAGTAGGTATATAAAATATGTCGCACCTGCGTAAATTATAATGCGTCCCGCTCGCCATTGCATCCGTGCGAGCGGGACGCATTTACGCAGGTGCGACAGAGATAGATAGCTACAGGTCAACGTACGATATTCTCTGTGAATTACGACCGGACTATACCGGTAATCGAATCTTATACCATTAGCAGTATTAGCTTGGCAATTGCGATGCTTAAAATCGTACGATATTTTAAAATTGTGAGTCATGGAGTCACCTGTATGAGTGAAATTACTAGAAATCTATTTTAGTCAAATAATTATTACTTACTAGCTGTGCCCCGCGGTTTCACCCGTGTAGTTCCCGATCCCGTGGGAATTTCGGGATAAAACGTAGCATATGTTCTTTCCCGGACCATAAGCTACCCCTGTACCAAATTTCAAGTCAATCGGTTCAGTAGTGTAGCCGTGAAAAGGTAACAGACAGACGGACAGACAGAGTTACTTTCGCATTTATAATATTAGTAAGAATTCTATTTTAGGTGTAGTGTTAGCCGTTATTCTGTCATTTTGGAATCAAAATAAGTTTAGTTTACCACAAATGTTTGTCTCGGTCTGGGTGTGTATGAATGAGTGTGTGCGTAGTTTCTGATACCCTAGATACAAGTACGAACTTAGTTTGAGGTCAGTTACTGTAATGAGATGATGGAGTGAATGATTATTATGTTAGTGTGCACACGAGACTCACCAACTGGAGCCTTAGTCTGTTAACGATAATGCTGTGATATGTTACTCAAAGATAAATTAAATAAAAAAGGTAATTTTATTGAGTCACAATCTTTCCTGTGCCGGTGACAGCGTCGTCGCTGTAATCGCATCTTTTGTTTGTCAATTTATTGAAAACTAGCGGCTTTACCCGCGTGGAACCTTATCCCGTGGGAATTTTGGGATACAAATTATCCTATGTGTTATTCCTAGGTATGAGGAACATCTGTATCAAATTTCATTAAAATCCATTCAGTAGTTTTTGCGTGAAAGAGGAACAAACATCCATACATCTAAACATCCACACAAACATTCGGCTTTATAATATTAGTAGGATGTATCCAAATCACATTAGAGTCGAAATGACAATAGTAGCTTCCAATTTTGGCCGCCGGAACAGAAAGATTGTGACTCGATAAAATACATTTGAGTAGCATTACCGTTAACAGACTTAGGCCCCAATTGGTGAGTCTCGTGTGCTCAGTTTCATAACATAATCATTCCCTCCATCATCTCTTTACAGTAACTGACCCCTAAGTTCGTAACTTGTATCTAGGGTATCAGAAACTACGCACACTCATTCACACACACCCAGACATGTAGTGAAGTGTAGTAAAGCTGCGCGTGGCCCGACACGCACTTGGCCTTTAGAGAATACGGCTCCTGGACAGTATTGGCATTATTCCACAATTGCCAAAACTTTGCACGCTTATACCGTCATTGTTGTACCATGACTCACATTTTGTTTGTCATGGAAAATTATTGTTGACAACGATTTACTCTGATTTTCTGTAAAAAATATACAAAATACCGGCACGGACTCGCGCACGAATGTTTCAGCTTCATTCAGCGTCCATACAAAACAACCATTTTGTATGACGATTCAGCTGAATGGATACGTACGCGTCTCCATCAATTAAAGAAAACCGCTTCTAATTCCGTTGCGTAGTTTTAAAGATATAAGCATACATAGATACATACAGACGCCGAAGCGACTTTGTTGTAGTGATTATCAGTAGTCGGGTTTTGGATTTCGAACTTTTTAGGTATAAGTTGGTAGCCGACTGCAGACAGCAGCAGCAGACCACACGTCGCCGCCTAACGTCATCATGACACTTCGCCGTCTGCTGCTCGGCGACGCGAAGCTAGCTTCATGTCGCCCACTACGAATGTAATTTCATAGAAATACATACAAACCAGTAGTGGCGCGGCGACGTGTGGTTGCTGCTGCTGTCTGCAGTCGGCTACCAACTTATACGTTTAAGTTTAACATAAATAAAAAAGTAAATAAAAATAAAACGGAGAACTATCACGGTTATAAAAACCTTGTATTTCGTCCTTCAACAAAGCAAGGTTACTGGGCTAAATAGTCTAGTAGTTGATCTATAGGAATACCATTTAGTAAAAGCTAAGCGAGTTAGACTTTGTGGAGGCTCGCAAGATTATTAAACACTGCCTTTTCTTATTAAAATACTAGCTGTACCACGCGGTTTCACTCGCGTAGTTCCGTTCCCGTGGGAATTTCGGGATAAAAAGAAGGTGCATTTTATCAATGGCAGAAAACTCATTTTTTGACCTGGAATAAAAAACCCTCAAAAGGAAGTGTTGGAGGGTTTTAAATTCTTATTTATAATTGTGTTTTTTAACAATTTTACAACAACATGTGAATTAATACACCTTCGATTTTTTATTATGATCGGTGTATAAACTCTCTTTTCCGAACCTTTATCACATTATAATGCTCGGTTCTCCTTCACTGATGTAATGCTCAAATGTAACGTTGCATTACACGCGAATGCTCCCGGTGAAGGAGCACCTTTACTTAAATATGCATCCGACTATCCGAACTAGCGATTAGTGTGATAGCTCCAGCTTAGGTCATATCTTGAAACCTATAAATCCGAACACTACATGGAGAGTGCAGTGATGTCATCCAACACTTAACAAGACTTCCAAGAAATAGGTTTATGTGTTAAATTTAACGAGCACTCATTTCCATTTCTTTATTTTACTTCAATACTTTTATATTTAACGAACGATGCGGTTTAACCCGTGCAGTTGCCGTTCCCGTGGGAATGCGGGGATAAAATATAGCCTATGTCACGCACTGATTAATTAACTTTCCATTAGTGAAAGAATTTTTGAAATCGGTTCAGTAGTTTCGGAGCCTATTCGTTACAAACAAAGAATCACATTTTTTTCTCTTTATAATACATATTAGTGTAGACAAGAGGTGCCCACCGGTTTACCCCCCTTTTAAAAATCGGCTTCGGGACTCCTTTCAGCATTTTTCGATATACTTACCTTATAGTTTCGGATATCGTCTACCACGCCCACTTAAAAAATTCACCCTGCATACACAGCTGGACAAAAATTGGAAGCTCCTATTGTCATTTTAACTATATAGTTAATGTAATTTGGATACATTTTTAATAAACTGACAACCAAAAGATACGATTACAGCGACGCTGTCACCGGCACAGATATGTTTGTGGCACAATCCCTGAATATGCATCACGAAGAGATTCTCTTTGGTCTTTGTCCAGGGGCAGAATATAGAGTCACCAAGTTTTCTGTGGCGGTGAAAGCGTCGCTGTAATCGCAACTTTTGGTTGTCAGTTTATTGAAAATGTATCCAAATGACATTAGAGTCACAATGACAATAGGGGCTTCCAATTTTGGCCGCCGGCACAGAAAAGATTGTGACTCAATTATAAACTTTTTGACATGCATCATTATTTTTCAGTGTCATCTACAACAAGGGCCCAAATTGCTGAGGATTATGAAGAGTCTTGCAGACGACACAACACGCCACCCATCGAGTCAGTTGTTCTACAGATACGGGTAAAGTATTATCATCATCATCATCAGCTCATATATGTCCCTACCGAGGGGCTCAAGCCAACTGCATGCAATTTTAAGCAACAGTTGACGTCACAAGCCCCCACTCCTGAACTTTAATGCGTTATAACTAAGTCAGTTTTATTAATTTGATGAAACAAAAAAATACGTGTCTAATATTTTTTCGGAATCTATCTGACGGACTAATTAGATTTTTTTATACCATGTAATATTTCGCCTTCGACAGTAGCTGGTGGGAGGCTGTGAAGCATAGAGAGTTGGGGATGTTTGGGGAAGACCTTTGCCCAGTGGGACGAAGATGTTTAAAAAACAAACGTGTCGTTAACATCGCCTATTTTTTTGCCCGGTTTCACGCACAGCCCATGCTAGTAATGGAGAGCCTTATCAATTCTAAACAGTTTTACATACGAGTTCCAACATGTCGACTTATTTGTTTACAATCTGAATATGTTAATCTATAGTTTTAGTCAATATCCTACTAATATTATAAAGGCGAAAGTTTGTATGTATGGATGTTTGTTACTCTTTCACGCAAAAACTACTGAATGGATTTTAATGAAACTTTACAATAATCTTGCTTATACATCAGAATAACACATAGGATACTTTTTATCCCAAAATTCCCACGGGAACGGGAACTACGCGGGTGAAGCCGCGGGGCGCTGCTAGTTGTACCATACATTTAAGATAGCGTTTTGGTGTTAGATGTAGGCTCACTATTATCTATACTAATATTATAAAGAGGAAAGATTTGTTTGTTTGTTTGTAACGAATAGGCTCCGAAACTACTGGACCGATTTCAAAAATTCTTTCACTAATGGAAAGCTAATTTATCAGTGCGTGACATAGGCTATTTTATCCCCGTAATCCCACGGGAACGGGAACTACGCGGGTGAAACCGCTGGGAGCTACTAGTTATAAATAAAGAAAAAAATGTAATATTTCAGGAGTTGCCTGAGAACTGTATCGGCGGGGGGAATAGAGCGCCGCTCCTTTCGCTCGCCGAATGCTCGCTCATCGGCACGGCGCCAATCGACGCGCTCGAAAGTCTGCTGTCGAAAGTACAATTCAAGAAACTGGAGATTGATCACGCGGAAATTGATGATGAGGGCGCGGTAAGTCATGTTTCACTACATAGTATACAACAATTAAATAAAAAGTAAAAAAAAACCCAACACAATTACTTTAAAGGTAACTATTAAAGGGGTCAACCGATTTTCATCAAACATGTCTAAGAACACTCGCACGTAAGTCCCCTTTAATATAAAAAAAAAACAAATTGAAATCGGTTCATCCGTTCGGGAGCTATGATGCCACAGACAGACAGATACACACACACAGACAAGTCAAACTTATAACACCCCTCTTTTTGCGTCGGGGTTAAAAACAAAGTCGCTTCCCGCTGCCTGTCCCTATGTATGCTTAGATCTTTAAAACGGTTTGTTTTAATAGAAAGAGTGATTCAGTGGCAAGGTTATTAGCATAATTATTTCCCAGCATTCTCACGGGAGCGGGAACTACGCGGGGCCCTAAATCTTTCAAGTAATCATTTCGAATATGTTTTTTCTTTTCAGGAAGCCATTTTTGACATGATAGAGTATTACGAGAGTGCGACCATGGTTTCCATAAGTGGCCCGAGGCAGTTTGGCATTAGGGGATGGCAGGCGGCTTCCAGGATGATTAAAAAGGTATATTGTCACACTAGTTTTGTAAAGGCCTTAGTGGCAATGGGCAGGACACATAGCGAGGGGAACTGACGGCCGATGGGGCGGCCAGCTGCTCCAATGGAGACCACGTACTGGGAAGTGCAGTGTGGGACGACCGCCTGCATGGACGGACAACCTGTAAAAGCCGGAAACAGTATCTGCCTTATTTGCGTTGCATTTTAGTCCGGTTTAACAAAACCTGGTAAGCATTTGACACTTTGTTAGTCAAATCTGTCACTTTGACAGTATTCAAAATTGATTGTAAAACCTGGTTTAGTGCTAAACCAGACTAAAAATGCAACGCATATAACGCAGTATATGAGTATACTGTACATACACCAAAATAACATTTATTAAAAATTTTGTCTTTCTGATTTGACTGACAAGGTGTCAAATGCTTACCAGGTTTTGTTAAACCGGACTAAAAATGCAACGCAAATAAGGCTAAAAATGACAATATAACATTTTTTCTTGATAAATAACTGAATAAATTACTTCGGACTTCTTCCATTGCACCAACCAACTACAGAACAGCATCCACTGCTAACTGAGCTAATCTCACTGTACAATATTACTTGGTTAGACTTTATAATTTGCGTGTGACGTGTGCCGTATTGCCGCAGAGCGCGTGCGTGCGCGGCGTGGGCGTGTGGTGCGGCGCGCTGGCGGGCGCGCACGCGGGCGCGCTGGGCCGCGCGCTGCGCCACGCCGCCTGCGCGCTCTCCGCGCTGCACCTCGCGCGCGCCGCGCTCACAGGGGACGCGCTGCTCTCCATAGGTACACCACCACTAGTCACGAGATCTATACACCCCTATTTTGAAATTATGGGACTTATTAAAATCAGAATATCTGTAGCAGTAACTGAATCCGTATATCCAATAAAAATATCAAAAATGATGGCCGATTACTTATCTTTGAAAAATACTAAATAAATGCCGTATTACCAGACGGCATACTAGCTATCAAGTATTCTGTGACGGCTCGGGTCGATGACCGCGCTCAGCTGTGTATCGCAGCGTTCGGTGTAGAATAACAATAAAATTCGGCGGGATTTTGAAAATCTTTGACTTATCATAACTTTTTAAATAAAAGCAAAAGAAAAAAATTAACTTCACTATTATATTGTCACCCGTTGTTTACATTAGCTGTGAGATAAGGTATCGCAATTTCAAAATAAGGGTGTATACAAAATCAAAGTAAATATTGGGTGAATACCTTTCTTTAATGAACAATGATGGAGGTCAAATATGAAGCGCTGAAAATATGTGGTGAACTGAACTGAACGGCGCCTTACCGTATACATGGGGCCGCGGCTTTACTTATTTTAGTCGAACTGTCAACGCTGAAAACAAACATAGAGTATTACTTTGATTCTGTCACATATTATGTCTACTAGCTCTTGGACGACCTCGATGGCAGAGTGGTCACCATGTCGGGCTGCCATCCGTAAGGTTGCGGGTTCGATTCCCGTGCGGTGTGAACCACAAATGTTTATCTCGGTCTAGGTGTATGTGAATGAGTGTGTGCGTAGTTTCTGATACCCTAGATACAAGTTACGGACTTAGTTAGGGGTCAGTTACTGTAATGAGATGATGTAGTGAATGATTATGTTATGTTAAATGAGATTTTATTTCACTCTGAGACGAAGCTCACTCTTAAGGTGGCCATTGACGAGTCAGTTGAACTGGCGTCCATCCAAAAATGGTCGTCAGTCACCGGAGCGATTCCAGATTCCAGTGGGGAAATCTAGTTGGTCTAACACGGAGTGACGTCACAGTTTTATGTCTAGACTGATCAGTTCAACTGACTCGTCAATGACCTTTAAAGGTTCAATAATTGGATGATTTAAGGTATAAGTTGGTAGTCGACTGCAGACAGCAGCAGCAGACCACACGTCGCCGCGCCACTACTGGTTTGTATTTCTATGAAATTACATTCGTAGTGGGCGACATGAAGCTAGCTTCGCGTCGCCGAGCAACAGACGGCGAAGTGTCATGATGACGTTAGGCGGCGACGTGTGGTCTGCTGCTGTCTGCAGTCGGCTATTAACTTATACCATTACCCTATTCAATATTTCACCCTATGTTACATTTATTTATTTTAGGAACATCAACAACATGTATATTGAGCATTGATAGGTTACAGAGGATATAGTAGAGAAAGTTCTGATACACATTATAGATGTCCACAACATTTAAATGTTTTTAATTACATTAAAATGTCTTTTCTTTCAGTGATAGCCCTGAAATCGAACACGTCCATTCGCGAGCTCCGCCTTCCCGATAACGATCTGACGCCTGCGGACGCCCAACAAATAGGGTCGCTACTGAAGTTCAACAATCACATACAGCTGTTGGATTTGTCCAATAATCAGATACAGGTAATAAATATCTTTATTTTTAATCTATACTAATATTATAAAGAGGAAAGATTTGTTTGTTTGTTTGTTTGTAACGAATAGGCTCCGAAACTACTGAACCGATTTCAATAATTCTTTCACCATTAGAAAGCTACATTCACCCTGAATAACATAGGCTATATTTTATCCCCGTATTCTCACGGGACCGGGAACCACGCGGGTGAAACCGCGGGGCACAGCTAGTAAATAATATTTATAAAACTACCAAACATCCTAACTAATATTATAAATGCGAAAGGAATTCTGTCTGTGTCTGTCTGCCTGTTACCTTTCACGGCTAAACTACTGAACCGATTGACTTGAAATTTGGTACAGGGGTAGCTTATGATCCAGGAAAGAACATAGGCTATGTTTTATCCCGAAATTCCCACGGGATCGGGAACTACGCGGATGAAACCGAGGGGCCCTGCTAGTATTGAATAAAATAACGCATTTGAGAATAACGATAATAGTGATAAACTAACGATGTAAACGTCAAAAATATGAATGAAATCAATCTCAATCGTATGGATTGAATATTAATACTGGGCGTTGAAAGTAGTGCTACAGTTCAGCTTGCATTTGGTATTTTACTTTGCCACAAGTGTTTGTCTCGGTCTGGGTGTGTGCGTAGTTTCTGATACCCTAGATACAAGTTACGGACTTAGTTAGGGGTCAGTTACTGTAATGAGATGATGGAGTGAATGATTATTATGTTATGTTACAGGACGCAGGACTGGCTTACATAGCGGACGCGTTGGTTGAACAAGCTGCGCAGACGCCGCCGTCAGCTAATACGTCACCGCTCTCGCCTCACAGCTGTCCATGTATGTTTACACTGGCCGTTATTAATATTCAATCTATCTATAGTTTTGCTTGACGGTACAAAACTCTGTATATCTATACTAATATTATAAAGAGGAAAGATTTGTTTGTTTGTTATGAATAGGCTCCGAAACTACTGGACTGATTTCAAAAATTCTTTCACTAATGGAAAGCTAATTTATCAGTGCGTGACATAGGCTATATTTTATCCCCGTAATCCCACGGGAACGGGAACTACGCGGGTGAAACCGCGGGGAGCTACTAGTCTGTCATAAATGTATGTAAAATTACAGATTCAAATTTATTTAAATAACTTTTTGTTTCAATAATGATACGTATGACGCAATTACCGAGATATTACCTCCCGTGCTAGTTAGAAACTGTGTTACGGCAATTATTTAAAGTATTTAGAGATTACTTAAAGTTTACGTACCCAAAGGGTAAAAACGGGACCCTATTACTGAGACTTCGCTGTCCGTCTGTCACCAGGCTGTATCTCAAGAACGGTGACAGCTAGACAGTTGTCATTTTCACAGATGATGTATTTCTATTGCCGCTATAACAACAAATACTGAAACAAAATAAATATTTGAGAGTGGCTCCCATACAACAATTAGTCGTTTTTGGTACGGAACCCTTCGTGCGCGAGTCCGACTCGCATATGGCCGGGTTTTTCTGACGCTGACTGTACCATAATGTACTATTTTTAACCCCCGACGCAAAAAGAGGGGTGTTATAAGTTTGACGTGTCTGTTTGTGTGTATCTGTCTGTCTGTGGCATCATAGCTCCCGAACGGATGAACCGATTTCAATTTAGTTTTTTATGTATTAAAGGGGACTTACGTGCGAGTGTTCTTAGACATGTTTGATGAAAATCGGTTGACCCGATTAAAAGTTATGGGGGTTTGAAAGTAATTGTGTTGGGGGTGTTTAAAATTTTAAATTTAATGTGTTTCAGTGGGAAGCTACGAATCCAGAGGTTTGGCGTTTCTAGTGTTATGGAATAATCAACTGACAAGAAACTGCGCTCCACATCTCACTAAGGCGTTGGTAAGTTTACGCGGCAGATGTAGCGTGGTCGGAGTTCACATGAAATATCGTACGTTGACCTGTAGCTATCTATCTCTGTCGCACCTGCGTAAATTATAATGCGTACCGTCCGCCACTGCATCCGTGCGAGCGGGACGCATTATAATTTACGCAGGTGCGACAGAGATAGATAGCTACAGGTCAACGTACGATATTTCATATGAATTACGACCGTGCTTTTCAAAATGTTTGATTTTCGGATAAAAACTATCATATATCATGGTCTCAAAATATCTCTATACCCATTTCATCTAACGGCCGTTTTCAATATATGATCTATCTATGATCTTGCTTGTCGACGGATACAAAACTCTATAAACCTGTCGTATTATGATGTATTCGCAATCTTGTCTGTGCCGGTGTCAGCGTCGCATCTTTTGGTTGTCAGTTTATTGAAAATGTATCCAAATGACATTAGAGTCACAATGACAATAGCTGAGCTTCCAATTTTGTCCGCCGGCACAGAAAAGATTGTAGCACATTAGTTTAGTACTCGTTAAACGTGTCTGGGTGCGGCTGTTAGTGTTTTGTGTCGCCCCCCCGCCCCCGCCCCCCCGCGCTCCCGGGGCCCAAGGGGCGGGGGGCGGGCCGGGCCAGCTTCACTAGCGCCCCCCCGGGCGGCCCGCCTTGGCCTTGGATGGTGCTTTTTGTGTCTATAAACTGTTAATTATTTGTATTTATTAATTCCAGCGGTCGTCTTCCTCGCTGTGCGTGCTGAACGTGGGGCGCAACCCGGTGGGCGCGGAGTGCGTGCGCGCGCTGGCGGCGGGCGGGCCGGCGCTGCACTCCGTGGGGCTGCAGGCGGCCCGCCTCGGGCCCGACGCCGCCGGCCCGCTGGGCCACGTGCTGCGGGCCGCGCGCGCGCTGCAGGTAGGGACACACACACACACACACACACACACACACACACGGGCTGCAGGCGGCCCGCCTCGGGCCCGACGCCGCCGGCCCGCTGGGCCACGTGCTGCGGGCCGCGCGCGCGCTGCAGGTAGGGACACACACACACACACACACACACACACACGGGCTGCAGGCGGCCCGCCTCGGGCCCGACGCCGCCGGCCCGCTGGGCCACGTGCTGCGGGCCGCGCGCGCGCTGCAGGTAGGGACACACACACACACACACACACACACACACACACACGGGCTGCAGGCGGCCCGCCTCGGGCCCGACGCCGCCGGCCCGCTGGGCCACGTGCTGCGGGCCGCGCGCGCGCTGCAGGTAGGGACACACACACACACACACACACACACACACACACACACACACACGGGCTGCAGGCGGCCCGCCTCGGGCCCGACGCCGCCGGCCCGCTGGGCCACGTGCTGCGGGCCGCGCGCGCGCTGCAGGTAGGGACACACACACACACACACACACACACACACACACACACACACGGGCTGCAGGCGGCCCGCCTCGGGCCCGACGCCGCCGGCCCGCTGGGCCACGTGCTGCGGGCCGCGCGCGCGCTGCAGGTAGGGACACACACACACACACACACACACACACACACACACGGGCTGCAGGCGGCCCGCCTCGGGCCCGACGCCGCCGGCCCGCTGGGCCACGTGCTGCGGGCCGCGCGCGCGCTGCAGGTAGGGACACACACACACACACACACACACACACACACGGGCTGCAGGCGGCCCGCCTCGGGCCCGACGCCGCCGGCCCGCTGGGCCACGTGCTGCGGGCCGCGCGCGCGCTGCAGGTAGGGACACACACACACACACACACACACGGGCTGCAGGCGGCCCGCCTCGGGCCCGACGCCGCCGGCCCGCTGGGCCACGTGCTGCGGGCCGCGCGCGCGCTGCAGGTAGGGACACACACACACACACACACACACACACACACACACACACGGGCTGCAGGCGGCCCGCCTCGGGCCCGACGCCGCCGGCCCGCTGGGCCACGTGCTGCGGGCCGCGCGCGCGCTGCAGGTAGGGACACACACACACACACACACACACACACACACACACACACACACACACACGGGCTGCAGGCGGCCCGCCTCGGGCCCGACGCCGCCGGCCCGCTGGGCCACGTGCTGCGGGCCGCGCGCGCGCTGCAGGTAGGGACACACACACACACACACACACACACACACACACACACACACACACACGGGCTGCAGGCGGCCCGCCTCGGGCCCGACGCCGCCGGCCCGCTGGGCCACGTGCTGCGGGCCGCGCGCGCGCTGCAGGTAGGGACACACACACACACACACACACACGGGCTGCAGGCGGCCCGCCTCGGGCCCGACGCCGCCGGCCCGCTGGGCCACGTGCTGCGGGCCGCGCGCGCGCTGCAGGTAGGGACACACACACACACACACACACACACACACACGGGCTGCAGGCGGCCCGCCTCGGGCCCGACGCCGCCGGCCCGCTGGGCCACGTGCTGCGGGCCGCGCGCGCGCTGCAGGTAGGGACACACACACACACACACACACACACACACACACACACACACGGGCTGCAGGCGGCCCGCCTCGGGCCCGACGCCGCCGGCCCGCTGGGCCACGTGCTGCGGGCCGCGCGCGCGCTGCAGGTAGGGACACACACACACACACACACACACACACACACACGGGCTGCAGGCGGCCCGCCTCGGGCCCGACGCCGCCGGCCCGCTGGGCCACGTGCTGCGGGCCGCGCGCGCGCTGCAGGTAGGGACACACACACACACACACACACACACACACACACACACACGGGCTGCAGGCGGCCCGCCTCGGGCCCGACGCCGCCGGCCCGCTGGGCCACGTGCTGCGGGCCGCGCGCGCGCTGCAGGTAGGGACACACACACACACACACACACACACACACACACACACACGGGCTGCAGGCGGCCCGCCTCGGGCCCGACGCCGCCGGCCCGCTGGGCCACGTGCTGCGGGCCGCGCGCGCGCTGCAGGTAGGGACACACACACACACACACACACACACACACACACACACACACACACGGGCTGCAGGCGGCCCGCCTCGGGCCCGACGCCGCCGGCCCGCTGGGCCACGTGCTGCGGGCCGCGCGCGCGCTGCAGGTAGGGACACACACACACACACACACACACACACACACACACACACGGGCTGCAGGCGGCCCGCCTCGGGCCCGACGCCGCCGGCCCGCTGGGCCACGTGCTGCGGGCCGCGCGCGCGCTGCAGGTAGGGACACACACACACACACACACACACACACACACACACACACACACACGGGCTGCAGGCGGCCCGCCTCGGGCCCGACGCCGCCGGCCCGCTGGGCCACGTGCTGCGGGCCGCGCGCGCGCTGCAGGTAGGGACACACACACACACACACACACACACACACACACACACACACGGGCTGCAGGCGGCCCGCCTCGGGCCCGACGCCGCCGGCCCGCTGGGCCACGTGCTGCGGGCCGCGCGCGCGCTGCAGGTAGGGACACACACACACACACACACACACACACACACACACACACACACACGGGCTGCAGGCGGCCCGCCTCGGGCCCGACGCCGCCGGCCCGCTGGGCCACGTGCTGCGGGCCGCGCGCGCGCTGCAGGTAGGGACACACACACACACACACACACACGGGCTGCAGGCGGCCCGCCTCGGGCCCGACGCCGCCGGCCCGCTGGGCCACGTGCTGCGGGCCGCGCGCGCGCTGCAGGTAGGGACACACACACACACACACACACACACACACACACGGGCTGCAGGCGGCCCGCCTCGGGCCCGACGCCGCCGGCCCGCTGGGCCACGTGCTGCGGGCCGCGCGCGCGCTGCAGGTAGGGACACACACACACACACACACACACACACACACACACACACGGGCTGCAGGCGGCCCGCCTCGGGCCCGACGCCGCCGGCCCGCTGGGCCACGTGCTGCGGGCCGCGCGCGCGCTGCAGGTAGGGACACACACACACACACACACACACACACACACGGGCTGCAGGCGGCCCGCCTCGGGCCCGACGCCGCCGGCCCGCTGGGCCACGTGCTGCGGGCCGCGCGCGCGCTGCAGGTAGGGACACACACACACACACACACACACACACACGGGCTGCAGGCGGCCCGCCTCGGGCCCGACGCCGCCGGCCCGCTGGGCCACGTGCTGCGGGCCGCGCGCGCGCTGCAGGTAGGGACACACACACACACACACACACACACACACGGGCTGCAGGCGGCCCGCCTCGGGCCCGACGCCGCCGGCCCGCTGGGCCACGTGCTGCGGGCCGCGCGCGCGCTGCAGGTAGGGACACACACACACACACACACACACACACGGGCTGCAGGCGGCCCGCCTCGGGCCCGACGCCGCCGGCCCGCTGGGCCACGTGCTGCGGGCCGCGCGCGCGCTGCAGGTAGGGACACACACACACACACACACACACACACACACACACACACACGGGCTGCAGGCGGCCCGCCTCGGGCCCGACGCCGCCGGCCCGCTGGGCCACGTGCTGCGGGCCGCGCGCGCGCTGCAGGTAGGGACACACACACACACACACACACACACACACACACACACACACACACACGGGCTGCAGGCGGCCCGCCTCGGGCCCGACGCCGCCGGCCCGCTGGGCCACGTGCTGCGGGCCGCGCGCGCGCTGCAGGTAGGGACACACACACACACACACACACGCAGACAAATAGCCACACGTACAGACACAGGCATACACATAGATACAGAACACACATACTGTGCCACAATATTTTCTGTGCCGGCGGCTAAAATTGGAAACTACTATGACAATAGGAGCTTGCAACCTGGCCGCCGGCACAGAAAATATTGTGACTCAATATACTAACTCTAACTAAACTTGACACTCACATTCGTTTGTCTAATTACAGAGGCTAGATCTCCGAGACAATCGTCTGGGCGTTGTGGGCTTGCAAGCAATATTAAACGCCTTGAGCGAGAATAAAACTATAACGCAAATTGATTTGGATGATCCTGTGGTGAGTAAATACAGATATTTGTTAATCTACACTAATATTATAAAGAAGAAAGCTTTGTAGTTTTGTGTGTATGTTTGTAATGAATAAACTCAAAAACTACTGAACCGAAAGAAAGCAACATTCACCCTGAGTAACATAGGCTATATTTTATCCCTGTATTGCCACGGGAATGGGAACTACGCGAACGAAACCTCGGAACAGCTAAAGCCCGGTCGTAATTCACGTAATTTTAAATTATAATGCGTCCCGCTCGCACGGATGCAATGGCGACAGAGATAGATAGTTACAAGTCAACGTACGATATTTCATGTGAATTACGACCGGGCTTTAGTATAAATTCACCTAATTTTTATTTTGTTGTAAAGTTGATTTTAGCTTTTGCTGTAGAAATCCTACTAATATTATAAATACAAAAGTAACTCTGTCTGTTACCTTTTCACGGCTAAACTACTGAACCTATTGACTTGAAATTTGGTACAGGGGTAGCTTATGGTCCGAGGAAGGACATGGCTCTTGTTTTCTCCCGAAATTTCCACGGGATCGGGAACTAGTATCTATGTATATATGATACTCTTCCTTTATGTAGTCTGTAGTCTATCTGAGTGATTTACTGAGTGACAACGCACAGCCGAAACTACTGGTCGTAGAGAGCTGAAATTTGGCACGTGTGTTTGTTGGGGGGAGTAGACTACCACTAAGAGGATTTTGGAAATCCCCCCCTAGGGGGAGAAAAGGGGGGTAAATTTAAAACCTCGGTACACAGCTAGTTGATTATATTGTTGTAACATTAAAGGAAACAACAACGCTAACGGAAGACAGCACGGCGGCGACAGTGGGCCGCCTGACGCGCGACATCCGCGCCGCCTGCCGCCGCAACGAGCCGCCGGCCGGCGCCGAGCGCCGCGTGCACAGGAAGATCAGCCTCACGTGCCACACTGTCTGTAATGTCAAGGTAACGTATTTATAGTAAGGTGTAATAAGTAGGCATGTTAGACTACTTTTTTAAATTGTATAGTGTAATATTTTCTGGGCCGGCGGGCAAAATTGAAAGCGAATATTGTCATTTTGATTGTAATGTCATTTGTATAGTTACCAAGTTTTCTGGGCCGGTGGCCAAAATTGGAAGTTCCTATTGTCATGTTATTTGCATACATTTTCATTACACTGACAATCATCTGACAACCAAAAGATGCGATTACAGCGACGTTGTCACCGGCACAGAATGTTTGTGGCATTATAAGTGACCACCGTCATCCGCAGTGGCAGTGTCGCTCAAGTCATAGGCCTTAACAGAATATGATGACAATTTTGTGATCATTAGTTTCATTAGGCCGTTCGCTGTGTGCCTGTGTACAGTACACCCGGTTAATTAAGAACAGTGTCTCAAATTAATACTAGCTGGAGCGAGGCTGAGGCAGTTATATCATGACTAGCTCAACCTCGGCGTGCGGCAGCCTCATGCATATGAAATACAGGCCGAGGCTGCTCGCACAGTCAGTCAATGGAGTACCCCTTGAACGTTGTGATTACATATATGGTGTCGCAGAGCGCGGGGTGCCGGCGGCTGCGCTCGCCGCTGCCGTCGCCGGGCCCGTCGCCGGCCGCGTCGCCCGCCGGCTCGCCCGTGCCGCATCACCACCACGCCTCGCGCTTCTCGGTCAGTCACTACACTATATCTACACTAAACCAGGTCACACACCGAAGTAATAAATGCTTTTTTCAGACAGCTCTACATCAAGTTTTGTTAATATCACTTAACACTAGATAAAACTACTCCCAAATTAATGAATCGCGCCACAGGAATCATCCTACGTTGCTATTTTTAAAGACAAATAATTGACTATATTTTTATCCCCCGACGCAAAAAGAGGGGTGTTATAAGTTTGACGTGTCTGTGTGTGTGTGTGTGTGTATCTGTCTGTCTGTGGCATCATAGCTCCCGAACGGATGAACCGTTTTGAATTTCGTTTTTTTTTTTTATTAAAGGGGACTTACGTGCGATTGTTCTTAGACATGTTTGATGAAAATCGGTTGACCCGTTTAAAAGTTATGGGGTTTGAAAGTAATTGTGTTGGGGGTTTTTTAAATTTTTAATTTAATGTTATTATTGGACATATAAGTTCAGTTACTGCCATAGATTTTAATGTGTCCAGCAATTTTAAAACATAACATGTCACCAAACGTCACTCATGTTTGACATTGACAGGTGACACGAGTGACGCCCGAGCGGGAGTCGTCCACTGACAGCTCGAGTCCGTCGACCCCGACCAGACCCACAATGTGTTCAACGCCCTCCCGATTTAAAGTCGTACAGGTTTGTATTATGTTCTAACCCTCGGTTTGTAGAGTCACAATCTTTTCTGTTCCGGCGGCCAAAATTGGAAGCTGCTATTGTCATTTTGACTCTAAAGGTACTCCTTTACCGGGAGCATTCGCGTGTAATGTAACGTTACAGATTTGAGCATTACATCAGTGAAGGAGGAGAACCGAGCATTACAATGTGCACCTTGTAATTATTACACGCGAATGCTCGTTAGTCAGGGAGGTATTATTGTAATGTAATGCTCAAAGACGAATCTGTAACGTTACAATACACGCGAGTGCTCCCGGTGAAGGAGCACCTTAATGTCATTTGGATACATTTTCAATAAACTGACAACCAAAAGATGCGATTACAGCGACGCCGTCACCGGCACAGACAAGATTGTGACTCAATACCTTCAGTTGTACAGGACAGGGAAATGGGCAATGACTGAATGTAAATAGGTCACTCGCACTGCTACTCGTCATGCCGCTGCCACTAACCGACGCTCCCGTGAGCGTTTAGATATCTTTAATTTTGTTTGTAATACTAATAAACTCAAAAACTACTGAAGCATCCACTCAAACTTTCACAATTGGAAAACTAGGATGTCATTCCTAGTTGAAATATAAATTTACTTGCATTTGACGTCACAACATCTACCTGCATGCCTTTCAGCCCGATCCGTTCAGTGGTTTGGGCTGTGCGTTGATAGATCGCTTTGTCAGTCAGTCAGTCACCTTTGAGTCATATATATTTAGGTTACAATTTGAATTTTATATTAATCCAAAATATTTTTCTTTCTCCAGGTGGTTGAACCGCCTCAGATACAAGTTCATCCAGCCAAACGTTCGTCAAGATTCTCTGTCACCCGTAACTACGACTCTATCTACAATCCGTCGCCGAGCGCCAGCCCCAACGCCTCGCCAACACCCAGCCTGTCACCGACGCCTAGCAACTCCAGTGACAGCCCGAGAATGGGCAGTGACAGCCCGAGAATTTGTGACAGCCCGAGAATTAGTGACAGCCCGAGAAGTAGTAGTGACAGTCCGAGATTAAGTGACAGCCCGAGAGTTTGTGATAGCCCGAGAATTAGTTGTAACAGCCCGAGAAGTAGTAGTGACAGTCCGAAAGTTTGTGACAGTCCGAGAAGTAGTGACAGCCCGAGAAACGCACGGGAAAATGTGGGAGTCCCAAGTGACGATATAATAATAAAAAGTGACAATGTGAGAAACTTGAGTGCTACATCGTTAGATACTCAGTTAGCTAATTTAGAGCAATCAGGGTCATCTATTACTCTAAGTGAAAGAGAAAGAAATATATCTGATGAAAGTCTTAAAGACCCAACACAGTTGATACTCAAAGAAACATTAGACCACAAAGATTCACTATCACTGAGTAGAAATCGTTCAAAAACATCAAATGAAAAAGAAGATATTTCAGTTTTACTACAAAAAGATTGCGACTCATCAGTAACACTTAGTCAAACAGATTCCAATTGCTCCGTGTTCGTACAAAGAGACTCGGTGACATCGAGTGGCAGTGAATGTGACAGCCCGAGACTGACAGCTTCCACTTTCGAACCGCCATTACAAACATGTTTCACGTGTGACAAGAACGGAACTAAAAGTGTGACAGCACAGGAAAGAGATTCAGTGTTTAGTGACGGTCACGGCAAAGATAAAAACAATGATGACAGAAATGCGAATTTAACATGTGACAGTGTGAGAATCAAAATTGACAGTGACAGTGACAAAAGAATAGCTGTGACAACATATGACAATATAGGCGCGCTCAGATCAGATAATAGATCTTCTAATATAGATATACCTGCTAGAGTGGTATCGAATACCAGGTTTTCTATATCACCTAGTCCTGTCAATTTAGATAAACATAGATCAAAGGAAATTATAGAAATTGAACCAGAAACTGTTATAAGTAGAGCCTCTATATATGATCCTATACCTCTACCGTTCATAGACAGCGTTGCAAAAGACGGTTCTTATTATGCTGGTTATGACACTGAAATATCAAGTTTTGAATCTTGTAATGTCAAAATAGATGATAAAATTGACACAGGAGCTACTGACACGACCAAATGTCAAACAGTGACAGATAGTGACGTTGACAATGTCAATAAAAACGCGAAGACGTACAGTGATGCTGTCAAAAGTGAAACGAAAATATACAAAGATAGGAGTGAGAATGTGACGTTTGAGAAAGATATTTTTGATGATATAATCAAAACTGAAACTAAGCTAATGTCGAATACTGTCGAAGTGACTGACGTTGACGTCAAAACTGAACTGACAGTGATAACTGAAAGTGTCAAAACAGCCAAAGTTATTGACAAAGAATATGTAAATATAGATGATATAGTTAAGAAAGAGGACAGAGCGATGAAACAAATAGTTTCTATTACAGAAGATCTTGGAAACATTATAAAAGAAATGAGAGACATGTCTTGTAGAAATAAAAAGAATAAAGATAGTTTAGTTATAGAATCTAATGTACCTGCGCGCGAAGTAGTGCTTAAGAAAAACAAAAGTGAATCGAGTTTAGATAGCCCCGATTTCGAAGTTTCTAGATTAATGAACAAAAAAATTGTGGGGAGTCCGTTCAGAGATAGCAGTTCGTCTCTCGAGATATCGGGGAGTTCGATGGAGAGTTTAAACACTGAGAATGTCCACAAACCTGTTATAATACAGGAATGCGCTGAGCTAGAATTGGATAGGAGAAAAGTTGAATTATCCACTGAAAGCAGTATGGAGTCCACCAGTGATACAACCCCAGTCAACACTGGCAATCTCCTCAACATGTCAATGAGTTCGAACGAAAGCGTATCACCAATAATTTTTAGTAAAAACAAGAAAATACACGACTCACTCTCTAGTTTAGAAGTTAGTATGAGTTCTTTAGACTCTGCCAAGCAAGAGAGAGTTATGGTGACGTCAGCGGATTCAGGAATAGAATATTCTTTACACAACCCACCAGAGAAAGAAGACGCTTCGTCTAATGAAGGAACTTTAACACATAACTCAAGTTTGAGAGAGACTGTTAGGAACAATGAGATACAAGAAACGTTGACGTCTTCGCCTAAGAGAGCGTCAAGCTTACTGGATGTGCCAGCGTTGAAAAGCAAAGGGTTAGACAGGATGAGAAAGATATCCTGGGTAGCTCCGTCATCCAGTTTTCATATACCAAAAAATGAAGAAAAAGAAAAGCCGTCACATCTGGAGAAACTATTAAGTTTATTCCAGAATCCTACAAGTATATTCTCGAGGAACACACAAAGTGATGACGAGAAGAGATTCAATTCGAACACACCGCCTAGGAAAGATTCCTCTCTAACAAGTTCTTTCTGGTCTTGGGGTGCAGCTGTAGACAGAGACGAGAAAGATGATTCGTCCGAAGCAACAGACACGACATTATCCGAAAGAGTACAAGTCTCGTTCGTAGACGAATCCTTTTCTAAAAAGCTGGACAGTAAAACGCCATCAACGGACACTGATAATACTCTAAGCGAATTTCAAACGTTCCAAAACGCTGAATGCAATGAAACCACCGATGATTTAGTACAAAAAATAGATTTAAGTTACAAAGATGATGCCTTTTCTAATTCTAATGGCAATAAATGTAAAACGGATCTCATACAACCCAACGATTTGAACATGAATGATTACGAATTGCCGCCCGGTGATAACAACACTATATCAAATGAAAACGAAGCAAAATTTGACAAAGATGTTAATAGAGAAGAAGTAAAAGATCAAAGCAGACCTAGATCTTTTGCAGCGGTCCTAAAGTCTTCTGGTTCTGAAAATTCTTTAGACAAACAGGCCAGTCCAGATGCAGGGCCTTTAGTAAACAAACTACCAAGCAAAGTTATAAGAGGTATCAAAGAGAATATTAGTCCAGAAAACACTCTAACATCCAGTATGACGAACACACTAGCAATAGAATTAATTGAGAAACAGATCAAGAACCAAACTGTAGTTAACACATGGGACGTATTGCCAGAGAAAATTGAGTCTAAAACTGAAGATGTTAAAGTACAAAGTGATTTGGCACCTATAGCGACGATAGAGGAGACTTGCGACGAGACAGCTGATGATAAAATTGATTTGCAAATTGAAGCTAATGTAACAACGTTAAGTACAACTGAAACAGCAGATATCAAAGAGTTAGAAAACGTTGATCTAGGAAAAGATGCCTTATCTTATTTAATATATGAAAGTCGAGATTTTGAGCCAGATGAAGCGATTATAGCTACCAAAATAGAAGGCGGATCGCTAGCCCAGGAGTTAAAAGAAGCAGAAATCAAAGAAATGTTAGACTTATCTCCAGAACTAGTTATCGACGAAGCTGTAGAAGTACCAGAATCGGTGACAAAAGAAATTAAAGGCTTGAAATCTTCGCCAGCTATACCGGAACGAGCGAAACTCAAAAAATCGAATTCATTAGAAAATTTGTCCCAAAGACAAGCGCCACAAGAGAAAATAAGTCCTAAAACAAAGTGCATAGCGTTCAAAATACCAGAAACTTCGCCTCGCGATATACCGGAAAGGCGAACGAAATTACGCACCAGAAGCGGTTCAAGTCCAAAATCGTTGCCCGAAAGCCTTATAAAGCCTTGCTCTTTTACCAAAATGGAACCAAATATATGCAAAAAGAAGAAGAAAGTTTCTTCTTTAGGCAAAATGGCGAGAGATTCGTTGTTAGCACTTAATATGTCAGATGAAGAAATTGCCGAATTCAGGAAGTCTTACAAACTAACATCAGTCGAGAGTCTGAGATCGTTAGAGTCTGTTTCTGAAGACGCCAACTCTCAAAGTGGTACCTCAATCGACTCTCGATGCAAATCCTGCCTTAGGACTTCACAAGAAAGTCTAATGTCCTTAGATTCGATCACCGAAGATTGCAAATGTGGTGAAGATAATGAAAAGAAACACAGATCGGTTAGATAAAGGTTGAGCCTTTGAAGGTGATTGAGCCACTGTTTAAAAGTTTGAGCCAATGGGATTGAGCCACAACTTCTAAAAAAAAAAAATTGAGCCAATTTTCTAAAGGCGATAGAGCCACTCATTCTAACAAGAAAAATATTGTACCAAATTTGAAAGTTGGAACATTTGACGGATCATGGCTCAAGCTCGCTACCTTATTAGCGTTAAAGGTTTAAACCTGGTTTGACAAAGTTTTAAGACAAGTAAACCTGGTTTAACAAAGTTTTTAAGTTAGTCTTGAATTTTAATTTGATTTTAAGGACTCGGGACTAGAGTTGGATGCGTCTATTATAATTTATGTAAAGTGTCATAGCACGAGATACGGCTGCAGAATTACTGCGCTCATTATGTTTTTTGCTGAAAACCATTTTTTTATGTATACTAGCGGCCCGCCCCGGCTTCGCACGGGTCCAATTTTCCCGTTGATTTTCCAGAACCTTCTACAGAGTATTAGAAAACTACAAAAGTAAAAAATTGCCAAATCGGTCTAGCCGTTCTCAAGTTATAGCGTCAGGAAGGAAAACCCGACTTATTTTTATATTGTATATTTACAATTAGGAGAATATATATTTACCAGGTTTTCTAGCAAAATTTGGCTGCAAATACTTTTAATTAAATTATGTTTAATTGACTTTTGGGAAACATTTCATTTTATATATCAAATAATAGTACAAAAAACTGAGCGCAGTAATCGTGCAGCCGGATCCTAGACTATTATAAAAATAGTGTTATACAACACGGCTTCATTATTATTATTACACATGTTAAATAACATTGTTATATAACATGTCTTGTTACAAAATACAGACGCACAAAATAATCCCATTTAAATTAGACTTATTCTGCCTTATTTGCGTTGCATTTTTAGTCTGGTTTAGCACTAAACCAACCAGGCTAGCATGACTTCGAAAACGTGATAGATATAGCAATTTATCAACATCCAACTGTCAATATATGATGAAAATATCCGCCATATTTAATGTTATCAAATCGTACCACGCCATATTAATTTGGTCATGCTCGCGAAATCGTTATTATTTCGTGGTGTCTATATCATTTATCTCGCAAAGTCATGCTAAGCAGGCAGGTTTCACAACCAACTTTGAATACTGTCAAAGTGACAGATTTGACTGACAAGGTGTCAAATGCTTACCAGGTTTTGTTAAACCAGACTAAAAATAAGGCAGATTGGGTTAAATTCAATGAAACATACAATCTGAGTTTAAAACCAGTTTTATTTTTTAGCCAAGTTTAAAGTTAAACCTTTAACGCTAATAAGGAAGGCAAAATTGAGTTTTGGTTTCAAAAAACTTTAAAATTAAAGTTTTATATATTGTCATATAATTATGTAAAACATATTAGCTCTTTAGTTGTAAAAAATGGGAAAAAATATTGCCATATGAAAAAAATACCCAAATCTTACTTGGCTACAAGACTTAAAGTTGACAAGCATATTATTGCTATAAAAAAAAAATGATACCGTTTTTGAAAATTTTATACTCAAAAATTTTAACTTATTGAAAAAAAAATATTATATAGTTTTTTTTAATATTGTAAAAAATATGTTTAATTTTAGGCTTTTTATTATAAAATAATATGCGGGATCGCGGATTGTACAAAAGAAAAATATATAATGTACGAATTTTCTAAAATTGTTATTGTATATTAAACTAGCTGTGCCCCGTGTTTCCCGTGGGAATTTTGGGATGAAAAGTATCCCCACCAATTTTCAGTCAAATCAGTTCAGCCATTCTTGAGTTATAAATAGTGTAACTAACACGACTTTCTTTTATATAGATTAAAATAAATCGCTTCCAAAATTATCACTACATAGTTTAAAACAAAGTCGCTTCCCGCTGTCTGTCGTTCATACCGGACTGCCATCCGTAAGGTTGCGTCGATTCCCGTGCGGGGTGAATATTTGTGTGAACCACAAATGTTTGTCTCGGTCTGGGTGTTTGTGAATGAGTGTGTGCGTAGTTTCTGATACCCTAGATACAAGTTACGAACTTAGTTAGGGGTCAGTTACTATAATGAGATGATGGAGTGAATGATTATGTTATGTTAATTCTTGCTGACTTAAAAAGATATCGGCGTGCGTAGTTAGTATGACAATACTTGTAAACAATGATTATGAAGTGACGTCATTTTTGAATTCAAAATGGCCGACTATCAAAGATGGCTGATACTTATTTTTAAATTTACTTTCATAATAAAGTTATTATTAACTAGCTGTGCCCCGCGCTTTCACCCGCGTGGTTCCCGTTCCCGTGGGAATACGGGGATAAAATATAGCCTATGTTATTCAGGGTGAATGTAGCTTTCTAATGGCGAAAGAATTATTGAAATCGGTTCAGTAGTTTCGGAGCCTATTCGTTACAAACAAACAAACAAATCTTTCCTCTTTATAATATTAGTATAGACTAATAATCTATCTTCTTCCGTTACTGAGTGATGTACTGACTGACTGACTGACAGACAACGCACAGCCGAAACTACTGGTCGTACAGAGCTGAAATTTGGCATGTGTGTTTGTTGGGGGAGTAGGCTACCACTAAGAGAGGATTTTTGGAAATTCCCCCCTAGGGGGAGCAAAATCCCAAAGTTTAATATACAATTTCAATAATAATGTAAAAAATAACTATTTCTTTTAATACAAACGAATATTAAAACTATTTTTAGATGTTAAGTCTTATTTCAGTTCGTTTGTCGGAGATATAGTTTTTATCTTGTATATAGTTATTATATGTATATTAACGTCACAATGGCGTTTTTTCTCTATATAAATAGATGTATCGTATAAAACTATGTCTTGAAAGTTTCGCTTCGAAAATATATAGATTTTATTAATAAATTGAATTTTATTACCAATTCTTGTTAATTTTTTATTTTTTTCTAGCTACCCTTTTTTTTTGATGTCCCGGGGGAAATACTTTGACGCATCCCCGCGCCGAAGCAGCGGGGTATGTGGGACTCGCCCTCCACCAAGATGGAGCGGTGGAGGTCCTCCCCACTAAAACCCCCGGGGGCGACATCGCCTGGGCGCTGAGTGCCGGCGCAACGGTAAGCGGGCCGCACATCCGCTACTTTCTAGCTACCCTGGTCTTGTCTTATTATTGTGTCCACCATTGATATGGTTATTAGGACGGTGAAATGACAGATTTGAGTCACAATCTTTTCTGTGCCGGCGGCCATATTGGAAGCTCCTATTGTCATTGTGACTCTAATGTCATTTGGATACATTTTCAATAAACTGACAACCAAAAGATGCGATTACAGCGACGCTGTCACCGGCACAGAAAGGATTATGACTATATTTTGTTTAGGAAATAATTAACTTCGAATACAAAAACGAATTACCTTATAAATAAAAAATTTAAAAAACCCCCAAGACAATTACTTTCAAACCCCCATAACTTTTAAACGGGTCAACCGATTTTCATCAAACATGTCTAAGAACACTCGCACGTAAGTCCCCTTTAATACAGAAGAAAACTAAATTGAAATCGGTTCATCCGTTCGGAAGCTATGATGCCACAGACAGACAGATACACACAGACACGTCAAACTTATAACACCCATCTTTTTGGGTTGAAAATGCTTGTCGCTCTAAAAAAATATTGTCTTTGAAAAAACATTTTGCTTGCAACCATACATTGCAAACACTTCTTGTTTCCCAAAATTCCCACGGGATTACAATTTCCGCGCGTAAAACCGCGGGCCGCTACCAATCTAAACTAATATTATAAAGAGGAAAGATTTGTTTGTTTGTAACGAATAGGCTCCGAAAATACTGGTCCGATTTCAAAAATTCTTTCACTATTGGAAAGCCACATTATCCCGGAGTGTCATAGGTTATATTATATTTACGCGGGTGAAACCGCGGGCCGCTGCATATCTATAATAAAAAAATCATAAAATTTCTTTTTTAATTATTGAGTTTTTACGATGTAATTTATTATTTCATTAAGTATTTTGTGTGAGCTATTACAAGATAAAAATGGCATATTTAAACAGAATAAAAGTTTCTTTTAAATCTTTGCTAAAATTTATATTTCTCTTATTATTCTCTAAGTTAATATTTGATACAAGTAAGTTTATAACATATTTTAAACATAACATAATCATTCACTACATCATCTCATTACAGTAACTGACCCCTAAGTTCGTAACTTGTATCTAGAGTATCAGAAACTACGCACACACTCACTCACACACACCCAGACCGAGATTTGACCAGATTTTAGAATACTGTAACTATCACCCTCGTAAATCCCAATACCGTGGGAATTTTGCTGTGGAATGGGATAAAAGTACCTATTCTATGGGCCTGTTTCACGACCTTCAAGTAAAGTTACTACCAAGTTTAGTTAGTTTTGTCTCTTTCTTGCTTTATATCAAGTGACAGAGACAAAACATGTGAGTAGATACTCGGAATGTTACTTGAAGATGGTGAAATAGGCCCTAAGTGTTATTCCTAGTTATAAGGAACATCTGTACCAAATTTCTTTGACATCGGTTCTTTAGTTTTTGCAGGCAAGAGTTATGAACATCCAGCTAAACTATAAGTATATAAGTTTAGCGGTGATTACATAGGTCCCATGTGAGAACCTATGTTTCGTCTGTTAAGAATGAGGGTCCAACTTTACAGCCCGTAACTTTTTACAAGCTTTTATTTAGTGTCACCTGTCCCGTTGTCTGTAATCAAATCTTGCATTTTTCGACCACTTCTGGCTATCCGATTGAGCTGAAATTTGGCATACTTATGTAAGTCCCATGACAATGCAATAAAAGCTAAAAAAAGTTTGTTTTGAAAAAGCTTTTTTTTAATTTATTCTTGTTTGAATCAGAAACTTATTCAATAAAATAAAATAAAAACTCACAAAACGTGCCTGTTTGGAACAAGTGCGTTTATATGTCTAATTGCGGTGAAAGACGAGCCGCTTTATGAGCAAGTGTGTTAAAAACTTATTTTTTTAGAGTTCCGTACCCAAAGGGTAAAAACGGGACCCTATTACTGAGACTCCGCTGTCCGTCTGTCACCAGGCTGTATCTCAAGAACGGTGATAGCTAGACAGCTGAAATTTTCACAGATGATGTATTTCTATTGCCGCTATAACAACAAATAACTAAAAACAAAATAAATATTTTAAGGGTCTCGCTCAACAAAACGTGTTTTTTTTACGTTTTTGGTACGGAAACCTTCATGCGCGAGACTAGCACTTAAAAAAAACATTTATTGCTACATTAATAAGAAAACATAAGAAAAAAAAACTTTAAACTAGGAACACAAAAACATGTAGCAATAGGAGCCGTCTTCAGCGTTAGCTGTACTGAGACCGAGATCTCGGTACAGCGCTGGTTCTCAGACGGCCGCCGCTCTCTAGGGTGTTAGGTGAGCCGTAGTAGAAATCCCCCTCGGGATCCTCCGGCACCCCAATGTAACGCGGACGGAAGTCGCTGTGTGTAGTGGGTAGGCCCCCCCTACATGCTCTGGGGTCCTCCCAATATCGGCTCACGGTGGTATCCAGTTCTATGCATTTTCACCGCGTTAAAAAAAAGGGTGTTAGGTGAGAGTGATGGCACTTGGCTGGTTTCTTTCAGATATATTACCAGTAACGAAATGCCTCCAAGAGATAAACCCTTCCTACAACACTTCTGGCGCTATTATAAACACGTACCCGAGATTACTTCGTCTCATGAGAACGATATATATAGACGCTGTTAAGCGAATCGTCGGCGCTAACCACATGAGGTTCTTGTTCGAGGAGACACCGCATTACGAACAGGGCTACGTAATGCATGAGGCTATTGAAAGGTATAAAATAATCACCAAGTTTCCTGTGCCGGTGACAGCGTCGCTGTTCGCATCTTTTGGTTGTCAGTTTATTGAAAATGTATCCAAATGACATTAGAGTCACAATTACAATAGGAGCTTCCAATTTTGGCCGCCGGTACAGAAAACTTGGTAACTATAGAAAGTATGTCTATACTAATACTAGCAGTAGTTTTTGCGTAACAAACATACAAACGCATTTATAATATTAAAGGTACAATTCCAAGTCGGAAACCGCAAACTGCAAGCGACAATACTTTTCTATCAACATCTATGAAAGAGCGCGTCGCGACTGCAGGCAGCCGTGTAGCCGCGCTCGGAATCAATTTCATAGACGTTCAAAGAAACAAGTGTTGTCGCTTGCAGTCTGCGGTTGCAGTTTGCGGTCTGCGCTCCGTCTTGGAATTGTATCTTATACACCCCTATTTTGAAATTAGGGGACTTATTAAAATCAGAATATCTGTAGCAGTAACTGAATACATATATCCAATAAAATATCAGAAATGATAGTCGATTACTTATCTATAAAAAATACTAAATAAATGCCGTATTACCAGACGGCACACTAGCTATCAAGTATTCTGTGACAGCTCGAGTCGATGACCGCGCTCAGCTGTGTATCGCAGCGTTCGCCGGTTGTTCGGTGTAGAATAACAATAAAATTCGGCGGAATTTTGAAAAACTTTGACTTATCATAACTTTTTAAATAAAAGCAAAAGAAAAAAACTAACTTCACTATTATATTGTCACTCGTCGTTTACATTAGCTGTGTGATTAAGTATCTCGAATTCAAAATAGGGGTGTATAAGTGTGATTATTTTCAGATTCAAAAAAATGGTGGAATACAATAAAAAACTAAAACCTATGAACGTATCTATAAACAGTACAGCGTACACCAGAATGAAATGCGATAGACTATTCCCGAAAATCGAAGTACTTAGCAGAATGCAAACGAAGTATTTTGAAATATACCATCTTGTGCGCATGATGCACGAAATCAGGAGGAAATACCAACATATGTCCGAATTTAACTACTCCATATCTGCCGAGGCTCTTTATAATAATACATTCCATGGTAAGAATGGGGATGGTGACTGGATAAACAAAATGAAATTCTAATCGGTCTGTCAGATAGATTTCGAAAAAATATTAGACACGAATTTTTTTGTTATCCTACTAATATTATAAATGCGAAAGTTTGTATGTTTTGATGTTTGTGCGTTTGGATGTTTGTTCCACTTTCACGCAAAAACTACTGTATCGCTTTTGATTAAATTTGGTACAGATGTTTAACGGGTTTTTGTCGTGGTTGTATTATGTTTTTGTAAAGAATCCGAAACGTCAGAAATTAAAAAATTAAAAAACCCACATCACTTTCAAACCCCCATAACTTTTAAACGGGTCAACCGATTTTCATCAAACATGTCTAAGAACGCACGTAAGTCCCCTTTAATACAAAAAAACTAAATTAAAATCAGTTCATCCGTTTGGGAGCTATGATGCCACAGACAGACAGATAGACACACACACACACCCCTCTTTTTGCGTCGGGGCTTAAAAACAAAATACAACCACGACAAAAATCCGTTTAAGTGTTTTCAATGTGTAGTGTGTAAATCAAAGATATCAATAAAGAAATCTTTATTCAGGCCCAACAAAAGAAGAACTGATGGACAAAGCTGAATTAGCTAAAGAGAGAAAGAGAAAACGCGAAGAGGAAGCGAGAAACAAAGTGTTGCAGTACGAGAAAGAGCAGAAACGGAAGAAACGACAGTACATGAAGATGATTAAAGAATTGAATAAACAGCCTAAGAAGAACAAGAAACCTCCAGGCATGAAAAGGAACCCATACAACAAGTTATGGCCGATTGATTACGGCTGGGAGATAGATTACATGCCCAACGATTTCTGGGGGTAATCTTATAATATATCTAATAATACCCATAGGTTGTCTGGAAGAGATCGCTCCTAGCGATAAGGCCGCCTTTGCCCATGTACCGTTTGTTGTTATATTTTCCTATTATCTGTATCCTTGTGTGTGTATTATGAGCAATAAAGTATTTTCTATCTATCTACTTTTTGGGCTACCATTATTGAACCGAATAAAATAATCAAATCAAAAATCTGTATAAGTTTCTTTAAATCACTACACAAACAAAGTCGCTTTCTCTGTCCCTATGTATGCTTAGATCTTTAAAACTACTACAGGGGTAAAACCGTAGGGCACAGCTAGTCTATTTATAAAACTTAAAATATAATGAGAACCCTGTAATACAGGGTGGCGCAATAGAACGTGCATATTGCATCATCTTTTTTTGCGTGGTAGAAGGGGCGTGGGCGGGGGGAGACCGATATCGTTGGGTAGCGCGGTTCATAAAGTTTTAGTCACTATGAGTCACTTCGACGGGAAGCGTCGCGCATTTTACGAAAACTCTCGTTCGTACGTTAGTTGTCAGGCGACTATTTTGTTCTGAGTATGGTGTACGGCAAATTAGGGAGGCTCCGAGTGCTAATTTAATTAAAATCTGGATAAAGCGTTTTGAAGAGACTGGATCGACGTTTAAACCACACGCGAAAGGTCGTCCACGCACATCTAGGACCGAAGACAATATTGAGAGTGTTAAGCAGTCGGTACGAGAAGATCCACAAATGTCTACTCGCAAGAGATCGTCTGTCCTAAACATATCGCGACGAAGTTTGCAACGAATTTTAAACTTGGATCTTAAATTGCATCCATACAAGCTGCAATTAACTCAAGAATTGAAATACTCTGACTTCATAGCACGGCTCACATTTGCTAATGAAATGCTCAATCGGTTTTCAAATTTTGAAAACATCCTTTTCTCTGATGAGGCACATTTTCATATGAATGAGTTCGTAAACCGCCAAAATTGTCGTTATTGGAATAGTGAAAATCCCAGACTCAAACATCAAAAACCGTTACATAGCCCTAAAGTGACAGTTTGGGCCGCAATATCTGCCAAAGGAATAATTGGTCCTTATTTTTTTGAAAACGCACGGGGGCAAAACATCACTGTTAATACCGAACGCTATGTTGCGATGTTGGAAGGTTTTTTGGCCCCAGAACTTGAAAATTCAAGAATAAAGAACTCTAGGACTTGGTTCCAACAAGACGGAGCTACCAGTCACACATCAAATGACTCCATGGCGGTTGTGAAGCAGATGTTCCCTGGCAAACTGATTTCGAAAAGAGGTGATATCCCATGGCCTCCGCGCAGTCCAGACTTGACGCCTCCTGACTTTTTTTTGTGGGGATACCTCAAACACAAAGTCTACACCAATAATCCGAGAAACATCAGTCAGCTCAAGGAGAATATTCGTGGTGAAATGGCAGCAATCACACCAGCACTACTTAAGAAAGTTTTCGGTAATTTCCGTTTGCGGTTAGAGGAGTGCCAACGTAGAGAGGGTCATCATTTAGATGATGTTATTTTTAAAAAATAAACTTCAGTTATCACTTAATAATTGCTTAGTTTTATTTTAACTATACCTTTTGTATTTATTTTTTAATAATTATTTTAAAAATGCACGTTCTATTGCGCCACCCTGTACTTTTGGCACCAGATACTTATTTTCATTTTTTTTTTCAAATTTTTCATCATAATGTTGATTTGATTCCGCGACTATAAACAAGTCTTGAAGTATAATAATAAAACAATATTTTGAAATGGTTATTATGTATCATTTTACATCGATATACCGAACAGCCAACTGTGGCCCCACTCCCCCAGCGACCCCAATCCCCCTGTGACCCCACTCCCCCAGGGACGCGACGCCACTCCCTCAGCAACCCCACTTTCCCGGCGACCCCATTCCCCAACGACACCACTCCCCCAGTGACCCCATTCCCCCAGCGACCCCACTCCCTCAATGACCTAACTCCCCCAGCGACCCCACTTCCCCTGTAACCCCACTCCCCCAGCGAACCCACCTCCCCTGTAACCCCACTCCCCCATTGACCCCACTCCCCCAGTGACCCAATGACCTCACTCCCCCAGCGACCCCATTCCCCCTGTGACCCAACTCCCCACGTGACCCATTTCCCCCAGCGACCCCACTCCCCCTGTGACCGCACTCCCCAAGAGACCGCACTCCCCCAGTGACCCCACTCCACCAGTGAACCCACTCCCCCTGAGACCCCACTCCCCCAGAGACCCCACTCCCCCGGTGAACCCACTCCCCCTGTGACCCCACTTCCCTAGAGACCCCACTTCCCCAGTGACCCCACTCCCCCAGAGACCCCACTCCCCCAGAGACCCCACTCCCAAAATGACCTCACTCCCCCAGCGACCCCACTCCCCCAGTGACCCCACTCCCCCAATAACCTCACTCCCCCAGTGAACCCACTCCCCCGGCGACCCCACTCCCCTGGTGACCCTACTCACCCAGTGACCCCACTCCCAAAATGACCTCACTCCCCCAGTGACCCCACTCCCCCAGCGACCCCACTCCCCAAGTGACCTCACTCCCCCCCCAGCGACCCCACTCCCCCGGTGACCCCACTCCCCCAATGACCTCACTCTCCCAGTGACCCTACTTCCTCTGTGACCCTACTCCCCCAATGACCTAACTCCCCCCAGCGACCCTACTCTCCCAGTGACCCCACTCCCCCAGTGACCCCACTCCCCCTGTAACCCCACTTCCGAAGGGACCCCACTCCCCCAAAGACCTAACTCCCCCAGCGACCCCACTCCCCCAGCGACCCCTTTCCTCCAGTGACCCCACTCCCCAAGTGACCCCACTCCCCAAGTGACCCCACTCCCCCTGAGACCCCACTCACCCAGTGACCCCACTCCCCCCCTGTGACCCCACTCCCCCAGTGACCCACTCCCCCCAGCGACCCCACTCCCCCAGCGACCCCACTCCCCCTAAAACCTTACTCCCCCCCTGTGACCCCACTCCCCCTGAGACCCCACTCCCCCCCTGTGACCCCACTCCCCAAGTGACCCCACTCCCCCCAGTGACCCCACTCCCCCAGTGACCCCACTCCCAAAATGACCTCACTCCCCCAGTGACCCCACTCCCCCAGTGACCCCACTCCCCCAATGACCTCACTCCCCAAAGACCTCACTCCCCCAGTGAACCCACTCCCCCGGCGAACCCACTACCCCTGTGACCCCACTCCCCTAGAGACCCCACTTCCCCGGCGACCCCACTCCCCTAGAGACCCCACTTCCCCGGCGACCCCACTCCCCTGGTGACCCTACTCCCCCAGTGACCCCACTCCCCCAGAGACCCCACTCCCCATGTGAACCTACTCCCCCAGTGACCCCACTCCCCCAGAGACCCCACTCCCCCAGAGACCCCACTCCCCCAGTGACCCCACTCCCAAAATGACCTCACTCCCCCGGCGACCCAGCTCCCCTGGTGACCCTACTCCCCCAGTGACCCTACTCCCCCAGTGACCCTACTCCCCCAGTGACCCCACTCCCCCAATGACCCCACTCCCCTGGTGACCCCACTCCCCCAATGACCCCACTCCTCCAATGACCTCACTCCCCCAGCGACCCCACTCCCCTTGTGACCCCACTTCCGTAGCGACCCCACTCCCCCGGCGACCCCACTCCCCTTGTGACCCCACTTCCGAAGCGACCCCACTCCCCAAGTGACCCCACTCCCCCAATGACCTCACTCCTCCAGTGAACCCACTCCCCCGGCGACCCCACTCCCTCAGTGAACCCACTCCCCCGGCGATCCCACTCCCCTGGTGACCCTACTTCCCCAATGACCCACTTCCCCAGCGACCCCTATCTCCCAGTGACCCCTTTCCTCCAGTGACCCCACTCCCCAAGTGACCTCACTCCCCCCCAGCGACCCCACTCCCCCAATGACCCCACTCCCCCCAATGACCCCAATGACCCCACTCCCCCAATGACCCCACTCCCCCAATGACCTCACTCCCCCAGCGACCCCACTTCCCCGGCGACCCCACTCCCCTGGTGACCCTACTCCCCCAGTGACCCCACTTCCCCTGTGAACCCACTCCCCCAGTGACCCCACTCCCCTGGTGACCCTACTCCCCTGGTGACCCTACTCCCCCAGTGACCCTACTCCCCCAGTGACCCCACTCCCCCAATGACCCCACTCCCTCCATGACCTGACTCCCCAGCGACCCCACTTCCCCAGTGACCCCACTCCCCATGTGACCCCACTTCCAAAGCGACCCCACTCCCCCAGTGACCCCACTCCCCCAATGACCTCACTCCCCCAGTGAACCCACTCCCCCGGCGACCCCATTCCCCCAGTGAACCCACTCCCCCGGCGATCCCACTTCTCTGGTGACCCCACTCCCCCAATGACCTCACTCTCCCAGTGACCCTACTTCCTCTGTGACCCTACTCCCCCAATGACCTAACACCCCCCAGCGACCCTACTCTCCCAGTGACCCCACTCCCCCTGTGACCCCACTTCCGAAGGGACCCCACTCCCCCAAAGACCTAACTCCCCCAGCGACCCCACTCCCCCAGCGACCCCTTTCCTCCAGTGACCCCACTCCCCAAGTGACCCCACTCCCCAAGTGACCCCACTCCCCCTGAGACCCCACTCACCCAGTGACCCCACTCCCCCCCTGTGACCCCACTCCCCCAGTGACCCACTCCCCCCAGCGACCCCACTCCCCCTGGGACCCCACTCCCCCTGGGACCCCACTCCCCCAGTGACCCCACTCCCCCAGTGAACCCACTCCCCCGGCGATCCCACTCCCCCAGCGACCCCTTTCCTCCAGTGACCCCACTCCCCAAGTGACCCCACTCCCCCAATGACCTCACTCCTCCAGTGAACCCACTCCCCCGGCGACCCCACTCCCCCAGTGAACCCACTCCCCCGGCGATCCCACTCCCCCCAGCGACCCCACTCCCCCTGAGACCCCACTCCCCCAGCGACCCCTTTCCTCCAGTGACCCCACTCCCCAAGTGACCCCACTCCCCCAGTGACCCCACTCCCCCAGTGACCCCACTCCCCCAGCGACCCCACTCCCCCAGAGGCCTACTTCCCCACTGACCACACTCCCCAAGTGACCAGTGACTTCACTGACTTCACTGGTTACTTCACTGATGATGAAATAAATAAAAATAATTTACAAAGATTTATTTGACTTTTATTTATAATTAGAAACCGTTTTCTGTGTGTCTTTTCGTGAAGTTTTCCCGAAACTGTCTTTTCAAGTCATCCTCTTGGTCCTTCTCGTCGTCCTGGATAGCTAGAGGCTGTATAGTTTGTAAAATTTGAGGTCCCTTCGAAGTGTGCTCAGGTTTCGATCTTCTACGATACATATTATCTGACAACAATTAAATTTAAAAAGCCCCAACACAATTTCAAACACCCATTACTTTTTAACGGGTCAACTGATTTTAATCTTACATGTCTAAGAACACTCACACGTAAGTCCCCTTTAATACAAAAAAAACTAAATTGAAATCGGTTCATCCGTTCGAGAGCTATGATGCTACAGACAGACAGACACGCCAAACTTATAACACCCCTCTTTTTGCATCGGGGGTTAGAAATAAGACAATTTAAAGTAAAGATTTTTTTTTTTATTTCTCGGGGGAAATGCTTTGCATCTCCGCGCCGAAGCAGCGGGGTATGTGGGACTCGCCCTCCACCAAGATGGAGCGGTGGAGGTCCTACCCACTAAAACCCCCGGGGGCGACATCGCCTGGGCGCTGAGTGCCGGCGCAACGGTTAGCGGGCCCCACATCCGCTACAACGGCCTTAACCCCTGCGCCACCGACGCCCTCTTTCTTCTAATAAAATCTTTCCTCTTTATAATATTAGTGTAGATATATTAAGGTTTGTCAACTGGCCATTTGCTCTCGCCTTATTCCACCTGACTAAATGCAGACGTCTAAAGAAAGGTTGGTCTAAAGCCATTGACGACTCAGTTGAACTGGCGTCCATCCAAAAATGGTCATCAAACCGGAGCGATTACACATTCCAGTGGAGAAATCTAGTTGGCCTAAAACTTTTGGAGTGACGCCACAGTTTTATGTCCGGACTGATCAGTTCGACTGACTCAATTACCACCTTAAAAGCCTTATTCCACCTGGCTTCATCACTACATAGATAAAACAAAGTCGCTTTCTCTGTCCCTATGTCCCTATATATGTTTAGATCTTTAAAACTACGCAACGGATTTTGATGCGGTTTGTTTTAATAGATAGAGTGATTCAGTGGGAAGGTTTTTAGCATAATTTTATCCCCATATTCTTACGGGGACGGGAACTACGCGGGTGAAACCACGGGGCGCCGTTATTACGTTCTAAATCATTCAGTTACTAAATTCAGTCAAGTTAAATAGCATTTAGGAAGTTACTTATTATAGAAGTAGCTCCCCGCGGTTTCACCCGCGTAGTTCCCATTCCCGTGGGATTACGGGGATAAAATATAGCCTATGTCACGCACTGATAAATTAGCTTTCCATTAGTGAAAGAATTTTTGAAATCGGTCCAGTAGTTTCGGAGCCTATTCGTTACAAACAAACAAATCTTTCCTCTTTATAATATTAGTATAGATAAGGCTTATTCTAATCAGTCCGACTAATAGTTCGATCATCTAAGTACTTGGACATAGACTAGCAGCGCTTCTACTTCCGAGAAAATGCGGAGATAAAATTATTAAAACCCGTTGCGTAGTTTTAAAGATGTAAACATACATAGGGACAGCGGGAAGCGACTTTGTTATATGCTATTTAGTGATGATTACGATATAACTGTTTTGAAAATTAAAGGTTTCTTACTGTGACCGTTAATAAAAATGTAAATAACATACTTACCCCTTCTGGTCTTGCGTGGGTAATCTGTGAGAGGAACCAACTGAAAAACAAAATAATTTTAAAATAAATCGACTTTCAATACAAACAAGAATAAATAAAAAAAATGCTTTTTATAAACAAGCTTTTTTTAGCTTTTATTGCATTGTCATGGGACTTACATAAGTAATAACACTCACCTCCACAGTGTCGACCAACTTATCAATTTCCATTTCAAGTATTTTAATTTTCTCCATACATTTTATGTAATGCACGGGTAGGAAGTCCTCTTCGATTATTGGGGGCAAATAGGGGAACTTCCCTGAATACCTATTAGCTGCATGGCCGTAAATCTCCATCATTCTTTTATATTTCTCGCGAATTCTGCCTAAAATACAAAAGAAAGGAAGTCTAAATAAAAATAACATAACATAATCATTCACTCACATCATCTCATTATAATAACTGACCCCTAACTAAGTTCGTAACTTGTACCTAGGGTATCAGAAACTACGCACACACTCATTCACACACACACCCAGACCGAGACAAACATTTGTGGTTCACACAAATATTCACCCCGCACGGGAATCAATCCTGCAACCTTATTATCCTTATCCCCGTATTCTCTAGGGCAGCGGAACCCTTTTGTAAAGCGATAGACTTGATGGAACCCTATTTGAAGTACACACATCGGCAAAATTAGAGGAACGTTAGTTCATTTGGGAAAATTTCGGAAATTATAAGGTTGAGGTGTTTTGTTTTTTTTTCTGAATTCTTGCGGAACCCTTACAGGAGTGTCGCGGAACCCTAGGGTTCCGCGGAGCACACTTTGAGAAACGCTGCTCTAGGGAACGGGTACTACGCGGGTCGTGGCTATAAGCACAGTCGTTATTAACATGGAATATCGTACGTTGACCTGTAGCTATCTATCTCTGTCGCACCTGCGTTAATTATAATGCGTCCCGCTCGCCGTTGCATCCGTGCGAGCGGGACGCATATAATTTACGCAGGTGCGACAGAGATAGATAGCTACAGGTTAACGTAAAGAGTCACCAAGTTTTCTGTGCCGGCGGCCAAAATTGTAAGCTCCTATTGTCATTGTAACTCTAATGTCATTTGGATACATTTTCAATAAACTGACAACCAAAAGATGCGATTACAGCGACGCTGTCACCGGCACAGGAAACTTGGTGAATCTATACGATATTTCATGTGAATTACGACTGAGCACGGGAGCCAGGTCTCCAGTTGTCCCTCGGTTAGAAAGAGAGAGAAGATCGCGGTACCCTATAAGTGAGAAATTGAGCGACTTGAAATATCGGATAATGTGAAATACAGAATGAAATATAACAAGTTAGTTATTTTTAGTGGTGAATAATGTTACAATGTTTTTATAAACGACTCAAATGTTTGTACAATAATAGGGTACCGCGATCTTCTCTCTCTAACCATCGGACGTTTCCGCTTACAGGCAGCCGTATGCCTTCTTACTCTATACGACCGGTATTCAGTAAAATAATGTAATATAGAGATCAAACAACAATTGAATGACAACCAACGACACAGATTAAAAAGGAAAAAAGTGCCACCTCTCAGGGGCCTCTTCGATCGGTAAGTAAACTTACCGGTAGCAGTCTAGAGTACTTGTGGCGACATCTACACACAACATAAGGAACTAATTACTAACAGCGCCATCTATCTGCAACTGAGGGAAATAAACTGAAGAATCCTGAATCGCGCAAGCGAAATTTACAGCGCAATTGACTATGTATACGAGAGCCCGACTACACCCGTCGGGCAGCTGCCCACCAGACACAACACCCGTCTGGTCGGAGGATCCTCCCTTTTCAATGGGGATTCCCTCATCCCCATATACTTTGGTCTTGGTAACTTTACTTACCGGGGACGTTCAAGTGGATAAGTACATATACACCCCTATTTTGAAATTACGGGACATATTAAAATCAGAATATCTGTAGCAGTAACTGAATCCATATATCCAATAAAAATATAAAAAATGGTAGTCGATTACTTATCTTTAAAAAATACTAAATAAATGCCGTATTACCAGACGGCACACTAGCTATCAAGTATTCTGTGACGGCTCGGGTCGATGACCGCGCTCAGCTGTGTATCGCAGCGTTCGCCTGTTGTTCGGTGTAGAATAACAATAAAATTCGGCGGGATTTTGAAAAACTTTGACTTATCATAACTTTTTAAATAAAAGCAAAAGAAAAAACTAACTTTACTATTATATTGTCACCCGTCGTTTACATTAGCTGTGTGATTAAGTATCTCGAATTCAAAATAGGGGTGTATACTTACCAAGAACTAATCCGACCTCATAAGACACGTGAATTTTGAACTCTTCTCTTATGCCGCGGAGCTGGCGTTGTTTGTGTTTCATTTCCTTATACAGATCTAATGCCAAACCCTTTATCCGGGATTTATCTATTTTGCCCAAATTGTCATCGTAATACGGCTTCTGGATTTTCCGGGAAAATGCTGATGATAAACCTGGGGATTTAATCGAAATTGATTTTAATGTCTTTTTAACGCAAAAAGAGGGGTGTTTTGTTTGACGTGTCTGTGTGTGTGTGTGTGTATCTGTCTGTCTGTGGCATCATAGCTCCCGAATGGATGGACCGATTTCAAAGTTTTTTTTGTATTAAAGGGAACTTACGTGCGAGTGTTCTTAGACATGTTTGATGAAAATCGGTTGACCCGTTTAAAAGTTATGGGGGCTTGAAGTAATTGTGTTTTTTTTTAATTTTTAATTTAATTATTTATTTACTAGCTTTTGCCCGCGACTTCGTCCGCGTGAAATAATGACTTTCAGCATACAAACTTTTATCCCCAATTTTATCCCCTTGACGATAGAATTAATCAAAATCCTTCTTAGCGGATGCGGTGCATGCCAAATTTCAGCCCGATCCGTCCAGTGGTTTGGGCTGTGCGTTGATAGATCACTATGTCAGTCAGTCAGTCACCTTTATGTTATATATATTTAAATTTAAATGATTAATCTACTAGCTGTGCCTGCGGTTTTACCCGTGCGGAACCTTATCCCGTAGGAATTTTGGGATAAAACTATCCTGTGTTACTCCTTATTACATCAGCTACCTGCCAATAAAAGTCCCGTCAAAACTCAGCATGATACTGGACTATTTGCATAGACCAGCGCTGATCTTCCGCTACAACCGGTTGGATCACAGATAGGACTATTGTTGCCAATAAGCCTGACATTGTGCTGGTAGACCAGGTAGCAAGACGGGCAATACTTGTTGACATCACTGTTCCACATGACGAGAAGGAGTGGGTGCGTAGTTTCTGATACCCTAGATACAAGTTACGAACTTAGTTAGGGGTCAGTTACTGTAATGAGATGATGGAGTGAATGATTATGTTGTTATAAATCAGCGTAGCGTGAGTTTAGCCTATATCCTAGCCTATATCCTTCCTCAATAAATGGGCTATCTAACACTGAAATAATTTTTTAAATCAGTTATTTTTTTCAAATTAGTTCAAGTGGGTCTGCCACTTACATATGTAAGTAACTAGGTACTTATAGGTACGTGGTTTAGAAATAAAACTCATTTTTAAACACATATCAATTTAATGTACTTACATATATTTCAACAAATATGATGACATATAATATTTTATTAAACATAGAACTTTTCATACTAGGGATGTCGACTGGGTAATCAAAATGAAATTCTAATTGTCGACTAAAAAAATCTAATGAGTCCGTCAGATAGATTTCGCAAAAATATTGGACACGTAATTTCTCTTTTTTCATACAAACAAATAATTAAGACGATATAGTGCATAGAAAACTCGTGTGACGTAACAACTACGTACATTTTTTACCAAGAATCATCGTCACAAGCCCCCACTCCTGAACTTTAATGCGTTATAACTAAGTCAGTTTTATTAATTTGATATAACAAAAAATACGTGTCTTATATTTTTTCGAAATCTATCTGACGGACTAATTAGAATTTCATTTTGTTTACCCAGTCGACATCCCTATTATTTTTTTAGTCGACATTCCTATTATTGTGTACGTTTATTGACGAGCCTTATTAGGTCAATAAGATGGTTGATTTCTATCGCTTGGTTGGCGATCTGCTCGTACGCATTGATATGTTCAATTGGCTTCCATTCCACATAAAATCTGCGTCACACAAAATGTATTATTAAACGAAACGTACGTCTCGAATTCAAAATAGGGGTGTATATATACCCCTATTTTGAATTCGAGATACTTAATCACACAGCTAATGTAAACGACGGATGACAATATAATAGTGAAGTTAGTTTTTATCTTTTGCTTTTATTTAAAAAGTTATTACAAGTCCAAGTTTTTCAAAATCCCGCCGAATTTTATTGTTATTCTACACCGAACAACCGGCGAACGCTGCGATACACAGCTGAGCGCGGTCATCGACCCGAGCCGTCACAGAATACTTGATAGCTAGTGTGCCGTCTGGTATACGGCATTTATTTAGTATTTTTTAAAGATAAGTAATTGACTATCATTTTCGATATTTTTTTTGGATATATGGATTCAGTTACTGCTACAGATATTCTGATTTTAATAAGTCCCATCATTTCAAAATAAGGGTGTATAAGTATGTAATACAACGGGATTTTTGTACGTACTTATTTAAGTCGATTCCCTCGAATAGTTTCAGCCACGTCCGGTGGCCATCATCAGGAGGATGAGTGCGATACGCCCGCGCCTCGCTCTGCACTTAAATAAGTACGTACTAACATCCCGTTGTATTACATACTTACCTATACACAAAATATGTTTTGTTAAGGGCCTATTTCACCATCTTCAAGTAAAGTTCCGAGTACTCACTAGTTTTGTCTTTGTCACTTGATATAAAGTAAGAGACAAAACTAACTTTACTTGGTGAGTAATTTTACTTGAAGGCCGTGAAATACATAGGCCCTAAGTATGGTAAGCAACACTTGCCCATTACAAACACAGTGTACAACACAACTACGCTCATGAAATTATGAAACAAAACATTACACTTCACATAGAGTCCCAATCTTTTCTGTGCCGGCGGCCATATTGTAAGCCCCTATTGTCATTGTGACTCTAATGTCATTTGGATACATTTTCAATAAACTGACAACAAAAAGATGCGATTACAGCGACGCTGTCACCGGAACAGGAAAGATTGTGACTCAATACACTTATATTGAATCATTCATTGAATCAGAGAGCGTCGGTGGCGTAGGGCTTGGCTTCCGATCGGAAGGTGCCAGATTCGAACCCCGCCACGTACCAGATTATTTCCAATTTTCGAATTCATAAGTATGTTAATGCGACGCTCTTACGGTGAAGGAAAACATCGTGAGGAAACCTGCACACACCTGGGGAGAAATTCTAAGGTTGTTTGTGAAGTCGACCAACCCGCACTTGGCCAGCGTGGTTGACTAAGGCCTAATCACCCTAATTCAAGGTAGGCTCGAGTCCCTCGGTGGGGACATAGTATATGATGATGAATGAACTATTATAGAGGCACAATCTTTTCTGTGCCGGTGACAGCGTCGCTGTAATCGCATCTTTTGGTTGTCAGTTTATTGAAAATGTATTCAAATGACATTAGAGTCACAATGACAATAGGAGCTTCCAATATGGCCGCCGGCACAGAAAAGATTGTGACTCGATACATGATATCAGCATTACGTAAGCTATATGTGCCTTTTAAAAAAATACAAACCTTTTTAAAGTTGCAGATATATCGTTAATAATATTAAATTTATCCGTTATATCACCGATCAGATATCCGATTTCGAATAACGTTGAATTCTGGTAGTTACTTCTGATAAGTTCGGCTCTTTTCACCTTCATATCGCAGTCTCTCACCGTTTCATACATTAGTTTAAATAGTTTAAGACGCATGTCATTATCATCCTTGTCAGTCGTTATAACTTCGGAGTCCCTTCTCTGAGCCAGCACTAATTGTTGCATCCCTACACGCCTCATAGCATCTCTTGGGGGAAGGACTTCGCCAGACCCAAAAGAGACATTTTTTTGAAAAATTTTCAACTTCAAATTCCACGATAAATTGTCAAACAATTCTTTTATAGCGATTCCGTGGGTACATTGAACTGAAAAATCTTGAATATTAACCGCCTTATTCATAAACATTTCATAAACCTATTTTGGTTGAAAAGTGTTTTGCACCTGTCACACCATCTATCATTTGTAAAAGTGTGAAAGTGACAAAACATATTTTAACTATAATAGGTTTATTATATTTTTATGAATAAAAGGGGGTTAGACTTTAATGAACTACATTATAACAAAGTCGCTTTCTCTGTCCCTATGCATGCATAGATCTTTAAAACTACGCAACGGATTTCGATGCGGCTTTTTTAATAGATAGAGTGATTCAAGAGGAAGGTTTTAACATAATTTTATCCCCACATTCTCACGCCGCTCCCGTGAGAACTACGTGTAAGTAATCGTATGTTTTATTGTAACTTTTTGTAGTCACAAATCCTACCAATAGATTGCGCTGTTACTTAATTTTTTAACACACGATGGTGAATTGTGCCGAGATTGTATGATACTACGAGCTACGTATTCTCACGGGAGCGGGTACTACGCGGGTAAAACCGCGAGCACTGCTAGTAGGCTATATAACTCTTAAGGGCGAGCGAAGCAAAGCCCTCCTAACACAAAATTAAGTAATACAGTTTTGTGGTACTACAACACCTACAGATTTGATACTTAACATATTTCAATACATGTCTAGATGTGCAGAAAATTATTAAAATATTATCCTAACTAATATTATAAATGCGAAAGTAACACTATCTGTTACCTTTTCACGGCTAAACTACTGAATCGATTGACTTGAAATTTGGTACAGGGGTAGTTTATGGTCCGGGAAAGAACATAGGCTACGTTTTATCCCGAAATTCCCACGGGATCGGGAACTACGCGTGTGAAGGCGGGGCACAGCTAGTTTTTAATGAACTACAAAAGTGGTTTTTGTATGCCGCGGGCACAAGGCAGTGTTTAAAAAGCTTGTGAGCATCCACAAAGCATTCCCTCCATCATCTCATTACAGTAACTGACCCCTAACTGAGCTCGTAACTTGTATCTAGTGTATCAGAAACTACGCACACACATTTACACACACACCCAGACCGAGACAAACATTTGTGGTTCACACAAATATTCACCCCGCACGGGAATCGACGCAACCTTACGGATGGCAGTCCGGTATGATGACCACTCTGCCATCGAGGTCGTCATCCACATCCACAAAGCTTGGTTAGCTTACCTTTTGCTACTTAGTTAGAAACAGTTACAAATATTCACCTTAATCTATAGGTTTCGATCTATAGAGTCACCAAGTTTTCTGTACCGGCGGCCAAAATTGGAAGCTACTATTGTCATTGTGACTCTAATGTCATTTGGATACATTTTCAATAAACTGACAACCAAAAGATGCGATTACAGCGACGCTGACACCGGCACAGAAAAGATGGTGAATCAATATGCAAATAATTCCGTTTTTTAAATATTTAAACATATCTTCTGTCTATAGGGATATTTAAAGAAAATGTCTGTCTGTCTATTTTGTCCATCAGGTAAAACAAATTTTAGACACGTAATTTTGGTTTTATCAAAATAACATAAAATAACTTAGATGTGCGTATTTATTTTATTTCAACTCAAAATGTACAACATATTATTGTTTATTTTAAAATGTATATAATATGTGTCCAATATTTTTGAATATTTCTGTGGGTCAAGTCTGTTACCTATAGAGTCACAATCTTTCCTGTTCCGGTGACGCGTCGCTGTAATCGCATCTTTTGGTTGTCAGTTTATTGAAAATGTATCCAAATGACATTAGAGTCACAATGACAATAGGAGCTTACAATTTTGGCCGCCGGCACAGAAAAGATTGTGACTCAATACAATGCTGTTGCTTGTCAAATGTATTTTTATATCGACACTAGCAAACCCGGCGAACTCCGTTTCGCCACCAGATTTTCCCGCTTTTCTGTTGAAATTTTTCCTGAATTTTCTTTGCTATAAACCTCACGGAGCCCGAGTCCTTTCCAACGAATGCAAAACCGTGGAAATCGGTTCGTGCGTTCTGGAGTTATAGCGTCAGGAAGGAAAACCCGACTTATATTTATATGTATAGTCGACTATGGTCGATTTTTTTAAGTTTGAAATTCGAATGGCTCATAAAAATTAGATGGTTGTCATGGAAACAGCATTCTGACGTTTATTTGACAATTTTTTTATTTGAATTTTGACAAGCAACAAAGACCACAGAGACACCAATAGGCATATTAATAAATTTTAGCAGAATGAAATTAGAAAACTATCCTGTGACTTAAAAGCAAGTTTTAGTACTTATTATACAGTGTTTCATAAAATTTGAAATGATAAAATTCTTATGGCCTATTTCACCATCTTCAAGTAACGTTCCGAGTAGCTCACATGTTTTGTCTTTGTCATCCTACTAATATTATAAAGTTTGTATGTTTTGATGTTTGTGAGTTTGGATGTTTGTTCCACTTTCACGATAAAACTACTGTATCGATTTTGATTAAATTTGGTACAGATGTTCCTTATAACTAGGAATAACACACATGACTTTTTATCCCGAAATTCCCATGGGATTGTGTATAAGTAATCGTATATTTTATAGTAACTTTTTGTAGTCACAAATCCTATCAATAGATGGCGCTGTTACTTAATTTTTTAACACACGATGGTGAATTGTGCCGAGATTGTATGATACTACGAGCTACGTATTCTCACGCGGGTACTACGCGGGTAAAACCGCGGGGCGCTGCTAGTTTGATATAAATTTAGAAAGAGACAAAACTAAGTGTACTTGGTGAGTAAATACTTGAAGGTTGTGAAATAGGCCCTCAGTTATTAGCTCTATTTGAATAAGTTGCTTGTTAATAATTTGGTATTTTAGGCCACCAGCCGTAGTCGATGGGGAATCCATAGCCGTAAGGCCGCTTGGTCGTTGTCTTCTTGTTCATCAGCTCCTTAATCCTTTCTTTCAGCTTCTTATCTTGCTTATCCTTCTTCTTCTTAAGCTTTTCTTCCTGTTTCTTCTTCTTTTCAAGCGCTTTCTTCTCTTCTTTAGTCAACACCTTCTTTTTCTTCTTCCCTTTACCATCGCCATCATCATTGGGATCTTTTAAGTATTTCTCTGGATTCTTTATTTGATCCGGAGTTTTGCCTTCATAGCCCTTTTTAATTTTGTATTTGTTTTCGATCTCGTGCAAAACGCCTATTAAGTGTTTGATTTCTAGAAAATATAGCTGTATGTCTTCGAAATAAAGATGCAGTTCGTTTTCGTATAACAGTTTTGTTATTCGGACGCTGATGTTGTATCTGTCCACCATGTGCCTGTACCTGTTGTATATTTGGAACACTATGATTCCAATTTCGAAGTCTGGCGTCCTTTGATGATCAGTCCATAGGGTCTCTGCATTATGAACCATTACGAAGTTCTTAGTAAACATATCCATGGCCATGTATCGGAGTTTTCTCATCGCAGCCCTAGCCTTTTCGTCTTCCACATCATCCTGAGGATAAGTTTGCGTCATTCCTGTTGTTATTACACCTGCATAGATATAAATTAATGATCACTACATAGTATAACTCTTACGGTGAAGGAAAACATCGTGAGGAAACCTGCACACACCTGGGAAGAAATTCTAAGGTAGTGTGAGAAGTCGACCAACCCGCACTTGGTCAGCGTGGTTGACTAAGGCCTAATCACCCTAATTCAGGGTAGGCTCGTGCCCCTCGGTGGGGACATTATATGAGCTGATGATGACATAGTATAAATCAAAGTCGCTTTCTCTGTCCCTATGTATGCTTACATCTTTAAAACTACGCAACGGATTTTGAAGCGGTTTTTTGTAATAGATAGAGTGATTCAAGAGGAAGGTTTTAAACATAATTTTATTCCAATATTTTCACGGGAGTGGGAACTACGCGGGTGAAACGCGGGGCGCAGCTAGTCTAAAATATAAAATTCTCGTGTCACAGTTTTCGTTGCCATACTCCTCCGAAACGGCTTGACCGATTCTCATGAAATTTTGTGAGCATATTCATAAGGTCTGAGAATCGGCCACCGTCTATTTTTCATCCCGAAAATCCTACGGGAACGGGAACTACGCGTGTAAAACCGCGGGGCGCTGCTAGTATTGGTATAAAAGTATAAATGAAATCAAATTTTGTTTCCATAGATGAAATTCAAATTCAAATATTTATGGTGCCCATAATGTTGTACAAAGGTGATAATATAATTAAAGTATCAATTATGGACCCTGTTGGGTATTACAATATTTAAAATCTAAGAATTATAAGTAGAGAGGACACGTCCTTTTATACTTAAACTTACACTTACATTATAAACGTTTTATTTATCTTTAAACAATATTAAGTTATTATAATTTGACCTCTAAATATTCTTGAAGACTATAGTAACATTTTTCAATTAATGTATTTTTAAGTTTTTTACAAAAAATAGATATATTATTTTCACTTCTTAGGCTATTAGGAAGCTTATTATAAATTTTAACTGATATACACCCCTATTTTGAAATTATTTTTTTAATTTAATTAATTAATAATTTAAAATCAGAATATCTGTAGCAGTAACTGAATCCATATATCCAATAAAAATATCAAAAATGATAGTCGATTATTTTTCTTTAAAAAATACTAAATAAATGCCGTATTACCAGACGGCACACTAGCTATCAAGTATTCTGTGACGGCTCGGGTCGATGAGCGCGCTCAGCTGTGTCGATACACAGCTGAGCGCGCTCATCGACCCGAGCCGCTGCGATCAGCGTTCGCCTGTTGTTCGGTGTAGAATAACAATAAAATTCGGCGGGATTTTGAAAAACTTTGACTTATCATAACTTTTTAAATAAAAAAAAACTAACTTCACTATTATATTGTCACCCGTCGTTTACATTAGCTGTGTGATTAAGTATCTCGAATTCAAAATAGGGGTGTATATGTATAATGGTGTCCTTGTTATATAGTTATATAATAAATACATAACAACATCTCGATTTTTGTATTATCTGACTGAAGGACAAAATAGAATTTCATTTTCTTTAAATATCCCTATAGACCGAAGATATGTCCTAAATGTTTAAAGAACGGATTTATTTGCATATTTATACACTTTTCAGATGTAATTGCATATTTTGGCAAAAAAACTGCATATTGAACAAAAATGTTTTCTGTGCCGGTGACAGCGTCGCTGTAATCGCATCTTTTGGTTGTCAGTTTATTGAAAATGTTGGATACATTTTCAATGCCAAAATTGGAAGCTACTATTGTCATTGTGACTCTAATGTCATTTGGATACATTTTCAATAAACTGACAACCAAAAGATGCGATTACAGCGACGCTGTCACCGGCACAAAAATGATTGTGGCTCAATACTTACGCATAATATTTACAAAATATAATAGTCTACTAGTTATATAAAAATAAGTCGGGTTTTCCTTCCTGACGCTATAACTCCAGAACGCACGAACTGATTTCCACGGTTTTGCATTCGTTAGAAAGGTCTCGGGCTCCGTGAGGTTTATAGCACTATAGTTTATCCCTGTATTCCCACGGGTATGGGAACTACGCGAGTGAAACCGCGGGGCGCTGCTAGTATGTTATATAAAAATGATTAAGTACTTACTTATTAATATAAGCCAAATAAAAATTAACATGTTGACGGTGTTTTAGAGGAAACCTCAAATAAAATCAATATAACTTGCCTATTTAAAAATATCTATAAAACTTTATCTTATAACGTATACTATATAATGAGCTATAAAAAATGCTTAATTAAAATTGCTAATAACAAGAGATCTGCTGTGTTTATAGCATTGTATCGGCGGATGCCATAGTCCCCATAGTTCCCCAATATCCAGTCCATTAAACATCCCATTCCCATAACCCAGTCGTAGTTTTCCATATATTTGCAATAGTCCCAGCAGAACCGGGGACTGTCGTTGGATGCATTTTATAGTGTTATACAGGAATAGTCGCCGGATTGTGCATCCTTTACACAAGATTAAATATGTCAAAGGGCTTCCGTGTGTTGGCTTTGGCCCCATACTAGCCTTCCAAAAGACCGGGACTCCTTAATAGTCCCGTGAATGGAAAATAGATCTGCGATAGCTCTCAAAGTCTGTTCTAAATGAGTGTGTGCGTAGTTTACTGTAATGAGATGATGGAGTGAATGATTATAAATTCACTCCATCATCTCATTACAGTAACTGACCCCTAACTAAGTTCGTAACTTGTATCCATGAAGTTGTAGGTAAAAAATGGAGCCCACACTTGCAACAACAGCTTGAGTCAAATACCTACGTCTCTGTGGGCCGATCTCTCTTTTTATTCAGACCTTCTCTTTCTAGAGGTTACCTTAGTTAGAAAGAGAGAGCCTGCCCACAGAGACGCGATAGTGATACATATAGGTATGCTTCAAGTAGTTATTCGAAGTGTGGACTCCATTTTTACCTTTAACTTCATGCTTGTATCTAGGGTATCAGAAACTACGCACACACTCATTCACACACACCCAGACTGAGACAAACATTTGTGGTTCACACTATTCACCCCGCACGGTAATCGACTTAACCTTACGGATGGCAGTCCGGCATGGTGACCACTCTGCCATCGAGGTCGTCAAAAACATAAAAATATTTTAAGCCGTATTTTGTAAGGAACCCTTCAGCGCGAGTCCGTCTCCCGCTTGGCCGGTTTTCTTTCAATTATAATTTTAAATTAAAAAGATTATCTTTTCTTAATTTAAGTATGTGCTAACATTAAAAATACTTAATTAAATTATTATTGTGTGTTAAAATAAAACCATAAAAATATTATGGTAGTTTTAGTATTTTATAGTTCTGAGTCCGGCTTTGCTTATGGTATGTAGTTTTTAATTATTTTTTTCTACATATAAAAAACCGGTCAAGTACGAGTCGGACTTGCGCACGAAGTCCGTACCAAAAACGACAAAAAATACCTTTGTTGTATAGGAGCCCCTCAAATATTTATTTATTTTTGTATTTGTTGTTATAGCGGCAATAGAAATACATCATCTGTGAAAATGACAACTGTCTAGCTATCACCGTTCTTGAGATACAGCCTGGTGACAGACGGACAGCGAAGTCTCAGTAATAGGGTCCCGTTTTTACCCTTTCGGTACGGAACCCTACAAACGAGGGTAAGGGCCTATTTCACGACCTTCAAGTTACTCACCAAGTAAAGTTAGTTTTGTCTCTTTCTTACTTTATATCAAGTGACAAAGACAAAACATGTAGCTACTCGGAACGTTACTTGAAGATGGTGAAATAGGCCCTTAGTCTTATACTTAACATCGTGCATCTCTTTCGTTTACACGGAATGTACATTCACTGTCCTTTTCTTGGGCGAGAAACTCGCCGATAGTTCATCGCTCACTCGCCCGCGGTGGGACCACTGCATTATGATTGTGTTCATTATTGATATGGTTATTGAGACGGTAAAATGACAGATATACAGAGTTTTGTAACCATGCCGGACTGCCATCCGTAAGGGGGCGTCCGTGAGGTGTTCTAGAGGGGGAGGGGGTGAAGCTAAATCTTTCCAAATCTCACTTAGGGGGGAGGGGGGTTCTTGGCAAATATCACGTAATTTTTTTTCTCCCAAAAAACGGTGTAAAATTGTGAAAAATTATTTCTAGAATAAAACATGGTCAAATCTGAGAAAATAGTATTTGTCGTATTCATCCAAACTTCGCAGAACAATGAAGTAGCGCTCGATTGTTTTTCTTAATAATCCAACACGTTTACAGTTCAAATAGAAGTTTTGAAAAATCTCGCGTGAGATTAGGGGAGGGGGGAGGGAGTTGAAGAAAATCTTACGATATCTCACCAAGGGGGGAGAGGGGGTCGAAAAATTGTCAAAAACGCCTCACGTAATTAATGGACGCCCCCTAAGGTTGCGGGTTCGATTCCCGTGCGGGGTGAATATTTGTGTGAACCACAAATGTTTGTCTCGGTCTGGGTGAGTGTGTGTGAGTGTGTGCGTAGTTTCTGATACCCTAGCTAGATACAAGTTACGGACTTAGAGGTCAGTTACTATAATGAGATGATGGAGGGAATGATTATGTTATGTTATTTCGTGAAACTTTATAGGCCACAGGCGGAGTATTATTGATTCACCAAAAATTCATTGTTTTATAGGTGTATCGATTTTATTTTGTGAAAAATAAAGAAAATAAATAATGTCAACACACCGAGTCCATATTCTGGGTATTTTCATATTAGTTTCCTTATGTAAGTATCAAAATAAAATATACACCCCTATTTTGAAATGATGGGACTTATTAAAATCAGAATATCTGTAGCAGTAACTGAATCCATATATCCAATAAAAATATCAAAAATGATAGTTGATTACTTATCTTTAAAAAATACTAAATAAATGTCGTATTACCAGACGGCACACTAGCTATCAAGTATTCTGTGACGGCTCGGGTCGATGACCGCGCTCAGCTGTGTATCGCAGCGTTCGCCGGTTGTTCGGTGTAGAATAACAATAAAATTCGGCGGGATTTTGAAAAACTTTGACTTATCACTAGCTAAAAGCGTGGCTTTGTGTGGGCTCGCGAGGTTTTTGCTTAGTAATTCTATGTTTTATAGTAAGAAAGAAAGAAAATGCTTTAATTGTTGAAATCGCGCGATACCACAGAGGTACCTTACCTATGTTAGACCAACAGAAATTTATTTATGTCCAATGTCCGCCACAGCTTTATCTAACGTCAAGCCTTGTGACTTGTGATTGCGAAAGCTTATTGTATTGTTTCCTGGAACATTTAGTATTTCCACTTTTCCAATATTTAGTTATGGGTGGTTTCGGACTCAACCATTATTGTCATACGTTGTATGAGAATAATTTTCATATCGAACCATTATCACTCGTGAGTGCGTGGCATTTAATCGGGAGGACAAATCCATTTTCAACCCAAAGGAGAATGGGCGTTCCGTCCTATATGTTGTCCTATAACACTTTGTGCCCTACGTCATTTGAAAGCTCTAAATATGTACTACAACTTCTTGTATGGGATCTTCAGTCTGTATGTCGTGCAGGAAAACCGCTAGGCTAGGGTGGATAGAGGAACTGACTCCATGAGGTGTCGTCCTGTCATGTTGTAACATTTTGTGACCAAACATCATTTGAAAGGTCTCGATGAGTACAACTTCTTGTATATGCTGAAGTCTTTATCTCATGCAGGGAACTGCTAGGGTGGAATAACTGACTCCATGATATGTGATTCTGAAATATTTCTCGAAAAAGTTTCCATAAAAAAAATATACTTATTCGTTTAAAAAAAAAGAAACAATCAAAACCAAGACTACCATCTTCATACATCAATATTCACTATCACAAAGTTTGGAAAGTCTTGTTTAGTTTAGAGTCATCAAGTTTTCTGTGCCGGCGGCGGTCAAAATTGGAAGATCCTATTGTCATGTTGACTATCCGTGCGGTCCAAATTGCGCTTTTTCGCGCTTACGGAGTGAAGTGATCGAATTGAACGTATTTGCACCAACGAAAGTAATGGGACGTCATCAGTGACGTCATTAAGGTGTGCAAACGCTGCTCATGAAAAATAGGTTGTGCAGTGTGTGCACAAATGTCAAACTCAAAATTTGACGTTTCAGAATTTGATTTAAGTATTTTAGTTTTTTTATTAAACATTTATGTTTACAATGGTTAAATATTGCATTCTCATCAATTACTAATTACAACAACTGTTTTCTGAATCTTGCAATTCGAAATGCCGAGTACGTAACTCTTATTTTGATTTTTGCAAAAAATTTCGCAAAAAAGCCGTCGGTACCCGCTGTCGTACTAACATCATCGACAATCGTTACGGGTAGTTAGAGCCCTCAAAAGTCTAACATTTGGTTTAACCAAAAAATGTCGTATAGCCCTCTGGGTTGTGAAGGTCTGATGGCAGGCGCTTTACGTAAAATACTGACATTCCGCCAAATCTGGTTAAACTGAAAACCGACCCCAAATAGACATGGGTTAAAGGTTCGGAAAAGAGAAGAGGAGGCTAGTTAACGTGCGTTTTTGTGGCATTTTACTATAACAATTAAGTACTATCATTTCGAAATCAGTGTTAATTTTATTCATTACATTAAACTTTCTTTTTATTTCTATCATAGAGATGTTTGTTTTTTTTTTAACGGGGGGGCTCCGCCCCCTCAACCCCCCGTTTTTCTTTTCTCTCTCTTATTTTTGACATATTTTTGCCACAAAGTGAGCATTGTTCCACGAACACAATTACTACATCTTCTCTGACTTTCCCTTACATCGTCCATCAAAGAACAATTACTTTCGCGTAACGTATGTTTTTGCGGCATTTTACTATAACAACTATTATCATTTCGGAATCAGTGTTCAAACTTTCTTTTAATTTCTATCATAGAGATGTTTGTTTTTTTTTAACGGGGGGGCTCTGCCCCCCAACCCCCCGTTTTTCTTTTTTCTCTCGGCCTCCTATGATGACACATTTTTTTAAACCGATGAAATTGTAAACAGAATCAATTTAACAATAAACAAATCCAATTCCTTTTATTTCGATTTTTTACGGCATTAAAAACATGAAACCTTCATGCTCGAAACTGGATATCAACGCCATCTATTGTGTGCCGAATGACACTAAGTCGTAATCGTTTGACATTTAAATGTCATTTTAACCCCTATAACCCGGCTAATTTGAGAAGTATTTTTTGTTAATATGTTTATATGTAATCAATGTATATTATTTATAGACGTGTTGTATTACGCATCCATTTTTTTCTCGAAATTTAAAATTTGTTTGCAAAATTGTTAAAACCTTTTTCTTTATTTCATTTACAAAATGATATAAAAACCATTTTCTGCACATCTAGACATTAATTGAAATAACTCTGTTAAATATCAAATCTGTAGGTGCTCTAGTTTTTCCGTAATATGTACCACAAAACTGTAAAAACTGTTGAATTAGGAGGGCTTCGCTTCGCTCGCCCTAATAAAAAGCAAAAGAAAAAAACTAACTTCACTATTATATTGTCACCCGTCGTTTACATTAGCTGTGTGATTAAGTATCTCGAATTCAAAATAGGGGTGTATACATCCTACTAATATTATAAAGTTCGGCTTTATAATATTAGTAGGATGTATACATGTTTGTGAGTGTGGATGTTTGTTCCTCTTTCACGCAAAAACTACTGAATGGATTTTAATGAAATTTGGTACAGATGTTCCTCATACCTAGGAATAACACATAGAATACTTTATCCCAAAATTCCCACGGGATAAGGTTCCACTCGGGTCGCTAGTAATATAAATTAAACTGGAGTGTCCGTTTGTATTATTGCAATAACCGCTTTTTATTACTGCATATGAATATTATAATATACGGCACATACAAAAAATAATATTTAAAAAAAATTACTGTCTGTCTGTTCCGGCTCTGATATGGCTGGACCGATTTTGACGGGACTTTTATTGGCAGGTAGCTGATGTAATAAGGAGCAACACAGGATAGACTTCTTATCCCAAAATTCTCACGGGATAAGGTTCCACATAGTTCCCGATTACGTGGGAATTTCGGGATAAAACATAAGCTACCCCTGTACCAAATTTCAAGTGCTATTTCTTTGTTTTTTATTTTGTTTGTTAATTTTAATTAAACAACTTGACCGTAACTGGAAGCTTTATTGAGAATAGCATTTCCGTTTCCGTCGATTACCTACCAGTTTTTAAGACTTTTAACGACCTTGTTTCCGGTCAAGTGGCGCCACCTGGCGGTTTCGCGCCATTTTGTTTTATAAAATGAGCGGCGACATTTTGTCATTGGCGTTTGTGTTTCCGTCGTGACAACACGTGTGCAGCAACTGCTCGCAAATAAATTAAACTGTATTAACTGTACTATAAGACAGACTCAGGTGAGTATTGTAATTAATTTAATACTTTTATAACGGGTTTTCCCGTTCGTTTTAGTATTTTTACCTACCCTAATTGTGTTACAGAATATATTTAAATGGTTTTTGCTATTTAAATTAAGTATATTGAGTGATATGTGTAACACTTGCAACAAAGTTAATATTTTCTTTAGCAAATTTTTATTTTTAGATTACACTTATGACGCGAACTAATACAGTTTGTTTACAGTGATAACTAAGAACATTTTTTTTTTCGGCTATGGAGCCAGAAGCTGTGGCGGGTCCGAGTGGAGTAAGTCAAAAACGGAACCGCAGCCGATCGAGCAGCAGTAGTAGCAGCAGCAGCAGCACTTCATCAAGCTCACCATTGGATAATAAGCGCAGATGGTCGCGTCGGCACAAAAAACGTAAGCGATCCAAGCGTTCTAACCATATAATAGACACGTTGGTTAAGGAAGTAGGCGAGTTACGCAAACAGATGGCTGCTTCATCAAGAAATAATGATGATGCATGTCTGGATAGTGTTTCAATTTACACACAAATGAGTGATGAACTTCACGAACAGGTAGATGACACACATGCTGTTAATCATGATCATAGATATTTAAATGATGATTTAAGCTTTACATTTGATATTGAAACCAAAATAAAGGAACCAACTGTCCCAAAAACTTCGGATATATATTTGAAAATGTTGCTTGAGGTTCAGAGACTAGGTTCTACCTCTTGGTCTGAAATTAGATACGCAGATACACAGAAAATGTACAACCACGCTCCAGGTTTCATTGAGTTGCGCAAAAAACCGAAAGTTTTCAAACGAAAACTAATTATTCTAATCGCCGCCCCTCGCGGGGGCATGGCGTACCAAAATCTATAGTTCCATCGCGTGGAACTCAGTGCCCTCATCACGAACCCAGCTGTCAACAGCTAACTTATAATAACCCACCCTCGCGGGGTGGATATGGACATACAAATTATGTTCCGAGAGGTCAATTTTCAAGCGTACAACCCAGCCACCACAGTGGAAGGGGTTTCTTTCATAACCGAGGTTCACGAACCGACCGAGGAGTCAACAATCGACACGGTAATATCCGAAACAATTCCAAGGGAAGTCAGAAAAGAAATTACAAACAATGACTCGAAACGATTCGAAGCCGGTCAGTTAGCGCATTACCAAGAACAGTGGAAAGAAATGGGAGCACCAGAAATCATTTTAAAGTACATCCAAGGGTATCGCATACCTTTTTTCAAAAAACCTCTTCTAATATATCCAAATTTAATCAATTGTCCATTCCAAACTCCTATTTCGGAGAAAATGACGGCAGTCATTCGAGAAATGAAATCTCAGGGAATTTTAAAATCGGCTCCAATGTCTCCCAGCTTCATAACCCCGCTGTTTTTAATACCAAAAACCGACGGGTCAATCAGACCAATATTCAACCTCAAAGCGCTAAACGATTATGTGAAGACCGAGCCATTTCACCTAATAAACATGTATCGCATCCCAGATTTCATTCAACCACGCGATTGGATGTGCAAAATAGATTTGTCTCAAGCATATTTTCACCTGAAAATGACCAAATCACAAAGACGCTTCCTACGCATAATTTACAATCGCGAACTATTAGAGATAACGTGCTTACCATTCGGGCTCAACACGGCCCCAAGAGTTTTTTCAACAGTAACAAATTGGGTGGCACATATATTAAGGGAAAGGTTCAATATACGAATTCTAGTTTATCTCGACGATTTTTTACTAGTAAATCAGGATATGAATGCTCTTCGTGTTCAGGTACATATAGTCATACAAACACTGCAAACCCTAGGATGGCAAATAAATTTCAAAAAATCGATCTTACACCCGCAACGAAACCTTATTTATCTAGGGATACTATGGAATCCTTGGAACAATCTGAAAGCCTTGCCAGAGGAAAAAGTCATAGTTCTAAAGGAAAAAATAAAGGTAGTTCTCGAAGAAAAGAAGTTATCCATCAAAGATTTACAGAAAATAATAGGTCTTCTCAACTTTGCAAGTTTTGTTGTTCCACGAGGTCGCCTCCATCACAAACATCTGATAAGGTTTATGAACTCTCTGCCAGACCTACCATTGAAGCATTATTCATTGCCGAAAACAGTCTCGGACGAAATGCACTGGTGGCTGCAAAACTGCCAGTTAACAACACCGTTACACAGCCCACCGCCTCAACATTTTATTGTAACAGACGCCTCCGACCAGGGTTGGGGTGCACAGGTCAACGATCAAGCTACCTGGGGCAATTGGCTACCAGAAGAAGAACATCTGCACTGCAACCAAAAGGAGATGTTGGCGATACTGCATGTCCTTCAGAGTTTCGCACCGACACTGAGAGGCAGCTCAATCCTCATTCAATGCGACAACAAAGTTGCAGTCGCTTATCTGAGGAAGGAAGGAGGTACGAAATCATTACATCTATTAAACATAACCTATCAAATTCTAGAATTAGTAGACAAGCATCAAATTCAGTTCCAAATTCATTATCTCCCAGGCAGATACAATATTCAGGCGGACCATCTGTCCCGTCTTCGCCAACCTCCCGAATGGCACCTATTACCAACAGGAGCAGAAATAGTGTTTGCAAAGTGGGGAGTTCCAGTGATAGACCTGTTTGCGTCGAAAACCGCTCATGTGGTATTCAACTATGTGTCCCGAGATTTAAAAGATCCACAAGCCTTATTTCACGACGCATTCAGCGTTCCATGGAACTACCCTCTGGCGTGGATATTTCCACCCCCATTTCTTGTTCCCAAAGTCCTGACGCATCTAAATCAGTCGACAGGAATCTTCTTAATAATAGTCCCTCGGTGGCAGAAAGTGTTTTGGCGAGCCGACCTCAAAGCAAAAGCACTCGAAGCCCCACTAACTCTATACAATCTTCAGAGACATCTGATCGACACATCGACCGGACTCCCACCACCAAAAATCGAAAACTTAACTCTCGAAGTTTGGAAGTGTGGGGGTGGTCTGAAACGGTAAAAACATGGAACCCAGAACAGATATCTTTACTTAAAAATTCATGGCGTAAGTCCACTTTAAAAACCTACGAAGTGGCGTGGAAGCGATGGATATCCTGGTCTAATAGTAAAAATATAAATCCTATTAATCCCACTGGTTCTCAACTAGCTCAGTTCTTATCAGATTTATATTTAGTTAATAACTTGTCTTATAATACTATATTATTGCATAAATCTGTAGTGTCTACCTTATGTAACACTGAACAGTCGAGTCACTTAAGTTCACATGTACTTGTCAAACACATTCTTAAATCAATCTCTTTAAAAAACCCGAAGAATCCTAAAGGACCTATTTGGGACGTTAGTAAATTAAGTTCATATTTAAGTAACTACACAATAGACATAAATAATTTGTTTCAAACATCACGACATACAGCTACCTTGTTATTGCTTTGTTCTGGAAGACGCATACATGATTTGACATTATTATGTGTTGATCCTAATCACTGTGTGAGATCAAATGACAGTATATTATTTTGGCCGCAATTTGGTTCAAAAACTGACAGTAGTAACTACAGACAGTCAGGATGGAAGCTTCTTGTAAATACTGAAAACCGTAACCTAGATCCATTGTATTGGATTGAAAGGACAATAGCTTTATTAAATGAAAGACGCGTTGCTTCGAACACCTTTAATCTTTTTATTACAGTTAGAGGAGTTGCTAAATCTGCCTCACGTACAGTAATAGCAGGCTGGGTAAAAACTCTATTAAAGGAAGCAAATATTACAGCAGCGCCGGGAAGTTTTCGTTCTGCAGTGGCTTCTAAAAGCTGGCTGGAAAACGACTCCATTGATGATATCTTGGCACGTGGCAACTGGCGATCAGCTAATACATTTCAACGTTTTTATCAACGTGAAGTAATGAGTAGTGGTGATTCACAGAAGGTTACACATTTATTTACACCCGTTAATTAATTTTGATGTGATTTATTTCATATTCAGTTGAAGGAAACATTTTTCGTTATTTGTAATTGAAATATTAAAAAATAGTTGTAAAAAATTGTGTTTTTATTTCATATCACATTGGCGTTAATATTATCACACAATAGGTACAATAAGTGGCGTCACCAGGCGATAATAAACAGATCTCAATAAAGCTTCCAGTTACGGTCAAGTTGTTTAATAGCAGCGTTTTACCTGAAATAAAACGCATATTAAAATACTTACCTAACTGGAAGCTTCTACTTTAATTCCTGCCTGGTGAAAATTGAGCCAATGACAAAATGTCGCCGCTCATTTTATAAAACAAAATGGCGCGAAACCGCCAGGTGGCGCCACTTGACCGGAAACAAGGTCGTTAAAAGTCTTAAAAACTGGTAGGTAATCGACGGAAACGGAAATGCTATTCTCAATAAAGCTTCCAGTTAGGTAAGTATTTTAATATGCGTTTTATTTCAGGTAAAACGCTGCTATTGTCAAAATTGTATACGTATAACGTTTTTGTTTTAATTTTCTATTTTACTTTTGAATAGTGTAAGTTAGTGTAAGGTAAGGTTAATATCTGACGGAACATGCGTCGCGTATTATCGGTCGTGTAACGCCAGAACAGACAAATGTATAGAAAAACACTTGACCGTTCACACTCAACCGATTATACGGTGCGTTACAAAAGATATATAATCATTTTTTTTAAAGAAGAACAGAAACTAACAAAATAAATATTATATACTAGTATTATTATATATATACTAGCTGTGCCCCGCAGTTTCACACGCGTAGTTCCCGTTCCCGTGGGAATTTCGGAATGAAAAATAGATGTTGGCCGATTCTCAGACCTACTGAATATGCTCACAAAATTTCATGAGAATCGGTCAAGCCGTTTCGGAGGAGTATGGCAACGAAAACTGTGACACGAGAATTTTATATATTAGAAGATTGTTATATTTTTAATATTGTTTACAGTTATAGTTATATTCAATGTTGATTTTGGTTCGACTGCCACTATACCTCCCCCGGAGTCGACCAATAAGTCTGAGCCACATATGATGTACAAGAGAAACCGACGGCTGTGCTACTTGACCCAAAGGTTGATAACGGGTAAGTACCATAACAGGGGCCTAATTCTGCAATTTGACACTATTGATCAGACAAATATGTTGATATTGAGGCACCATAACGAGAGGGTCAGAAATTTGGTATTCTGCTAAAATATATGGCTATGGTGTCTCAGTGGTCTTTGTTGCATATCAAATTCAAATAAAAATCGTCAGAATACTGTTTCCATGACAACCATATAAGTTTTATGGAGCCATTGAGTCAGCGGAGTAGTTTTCACTAAGAGAATACCAAAATGACAACAAATGCCAAAAAAACGGCCATAATGTTGATATTAAAATACATTTGAGTAGCATTATCACAGCTTAATAGTTTAGAGAATCAGGGCCCTGGAGTGTAGCTAGATCAAATAGCTAGTAGAATTACGTAACATAACATAATCATTCACTCCATCATCTCATTACAGTAACTGACCCCTAAGTTCGTAACTTGTATCTAGGGTATCAGAAACTACGCACACACTCATTCACACACACAAACATTCGGCTTTACAATATTAGTAGGTTATACATAAAATCATTAAAAAACCCCCAACACAATTACTTTCAAACCCCCATAACTTTTAAACGGGTCAACCGATTTTCATCAAACATGTCTAAGAACACTCGCACGTAAGTCCCCTTTAATACAAAAAAACTAAATTGAAATCGGTTCATCTGTTCGGGAGCTATGATGCCACAGACAGACAGATACACACAAACACACACACAGACACGTCAAACTTATAACACCCCTCTTTTTGCGTCGGGGGTTAAAAATGGTTTCCAGCAAGAAAAAACATATGAGCCCAGTAATCCTGCAGCCGTATCTCGTTAAAAGTCATTATGGGCAGACAAAGTTTGCAGCGACTTTTTTAATCCTACTAATATTATAAAGCCGAATGTTTGTTTAAGTGTGGATGTTTGTTCCTCTTTCACGCAAAAACTACTATATCGATTTAGATTAAATTTGGTACAGATGCTCATACTTAGGACATAGGATACTTTTTATCCAGAAATTCCCATGGAATTGGGATTCACGCGGGGCGCAGCTAGTAGAAATAACATAACATAATCATTCACTACATCATCTCATTATAGTAACTGACCCCTAACTAAATATATGTTTTATTTCCAGATTTCGACCATTTTCTCTATTTTGTTCCGCATATGAGCGCTATATACACTCCCTTCATGACTTATCATACGGGCGAGGTGATGGCGTCCATGCAAGAGACCTACAAACATATGTTAGATATGTACAAAAAGTATGGGGACATAAAAAAATTTGATAGTAAAAAGAATAACCTAATGGATATGATGAAGGCATACCATATCATCCGTAAGTAATATACATAATCATTCACTCCATTATCTCATTACAGTAACTGACCCCTAAGTACGTAACTTGTATCTAGGGTATCAGAAACTACGCACACACTCACACACACACACAGACAGAGATAAACATTTGTGGTTCGCACAAATATTCACCCCGCACGGGAATCGACGCAACCTTACGGATGGCAGTCCGGCATGGGGACCACTCTGCCATCGAGGTCGTCTTTATATACTTTGTTATATTAAGTCGGTACCCTCGACTAGTTTTAGCCACATACGGAGGCCTTCATCAGGAGGATATATACATTACATATGTATGTACGTTTGTACGTACGTACAAAATGTAGGTAAAATGTCTACATCGTACGTTTCCTTACAAAATTATTTAAGTTACAATTTTGACGACCTCGATGGCAGAGTGGTCGCCGGACTGCCATCCGTAAGGTTGCGTCGATTCCCGTGCGGGGTGAATATTTGTGCGAACCACAAATGTTTGTCTCGGGCTGGGTGTGTGTGTGAATGAGTGTGTGGGGTGTGCGTAGTTTCTGATACCCTAGATACAAGTTACGAACTTAGTGGTTAGTTACTGTAACACTAGCTAAAAGCGTGGCTTTGTGTGGGCTCGCGAGGTTTTTCTTAGTAATTCTATGTTTTATAGTAAGAAAGAAAGAAAATGCTTTAATTGTTGAAATCGCGCGATACCACAGAGGTACCTTACCTATGTTAGACCAACAGAAATTTATTTATGTCCAATGTCCGCCACAGCTTTATCTAACGTCAAGCCTTGTGACTTGTGAATTGTGATTACGAAAGCTTATTGTATTGTTTTCTGGAACATTAAGTATTTCCACTTTTCCAATATTTAGTTATGGGTGGTTTCGGACTCAACCATTATTGTCATACGTTGTATGAGAATAATTTTCATATCGAACCATTATCACTCGTGAGTGCGTGGCATTTAATCGGGAGGACAAATCCATTTTCAACCCAAAGGAGAATGGGCGTTCAGTCCCATATGTTGTCCTATAACACTTTGTGCCCTACGTCATTTGAAAGCTCTAAATGAGTACTACAACTTCTTGTATGGGTTCTTCAGTCTGTATCTCGTGCAGGAAAACAGCTAGGCTAGGGTGTATTAACTGACCCCATGAGGTGTCGTCCTGTCATGTTGTACCATTTTGTGACCAAACATCATTTGAAAGGTCTCGATGAGTTCAACTTCTTGTATATGCTGAAGTCTTTATCTCATGCAGGGAACTACTAGAGCGGATTAACTGACTCCATGATATGTGATTCTGAAATATTTCTCGAAAAAAGTTTCCATAAAAAATATATTCGTTTAAAAAAAAAGAAACAATCAAAACCAAAACTGCCATCTTCATACATCAATATTCACTATCAGAAAGTTTGGAAAATCTTGTTAAGTTTAGAGTCATCAAGTTTTCTGTGCCGGCGGCGGTCAAAATTGGAAGCTCCTATTGTCATGTTGACTATCCGTGCGGTCCAAATTGCGCTTTTTCGCGCTTACGGAGTAAAGTGATCGAATTGAACGTATTTGCACCAACGATAGTAATGGGACGTCATCAGTGACGTCATTAAGGTGTGCAAACGCTGCTCATGGAAAATAGGTTGTGCAGTGTGTGCACAAATGTCAAACTCAAAATTTGACGTTTCAGAATTTGATTTATTTTAGTTTTTTTATGAAACATTTATGTTTACAATGGTTAAATATTGCATTCTCATCAATTACTAATTACAACAACTGTTTTCTGAATCTTGCAATTCGAAATGCCGAGTACGTAACTCTAATTTTGATATTTTTGCATACACGTACGCACACAATCCTGGTCCGATTAGATAGCGCGCAAACAGCGCACATAGCAATTTTGGTTCACGCGTGTGCACTGTTGGTAGCGTTTGTAATGTTTTTTATAATTCTGACCGCGCTTTATATTTATAAGGTCACCCTTACCACTCAAAACTGATTCCATGGATCTGTGTATACACTAGTTTTAGTCACAAACGTAAGGCCTTTATTGATAAATAGTTGAGGGATTGGACTAAAATCGGATGGGTACGTAAAAACTGTATAATGATCATTGTATTTAAAATCGCAAGTTTACACCAGCCCAACAAAGTGATATCTTGATGGAAGTTGATCTCTTGGCCACGATATCCAATTTGAGTAGGTACACTGCAATAACTGGGTGAACTTGCGCTATTAATTGCTCTTCGACGAATTTTAATTTCTTTAAAACGTTAGTTTGTGGTTCTGAAACCATACTATTGTCTATACAAAGTCCTTTGTTTTCGATGTGCAAATCAATCCAAAGGAGATGACATGAATTACCACGAACACAATTAGATTCTAGGTACATCTCGAGGCCTTCTCTGGATTTCCTTTACATCGACCATCAAAGAACGGTTAATTTCGTGTCCGAGGAGGCCAGTTAACGTGCGTTTTTGTGGCACTTTATTATAACGATTACACTAATCTCTGAATCTTATTAAACTTTCCTTTAATTTTTATTACAGAGATTTTTAATTTTTTTAACGGGGGGGCTTTCCCCCCCCACCCCCCCGTTTTTCTTTTTCTCTCTCTAACTTCGGACATAATTTTTCCACAAGGTGAGCATTGTGCCACGAACACAATTATAATCTACATCTCGAGGTCTTCCCTGACTTTCTCTTACATCGTCCATTAGAGAACGGTTAATTTAGCGTTCTAGGAGGCCAGTTGCCCGCTCGTGGCCCAGTGCTACCCGCGGATCACTTGTGATCTGTGCGGTTAAGCATCGTCTGGCACCGTCGTGACTGTGATGGGTCATTACTAAAAATACTTTTAATTTCATGAGCGTTTCCGTGCTTCGGAGGGCACGTAATTCGATAGTCGTTACGGGTAGTTAGAGCCCTCAAAAGTCTAACATTTGGTTTTACCAAAAAATTTCGTATAGCCCTCTGGGTTGTGAAGGTCTGAGTCGCTTCACGTAATTAATACTGACATTCCGCCAAATCTGGTTAAACTGAAAACCGACCCCAAATTGACATGGGATAAAGGTTCGGAAAAGAGAAGAGGAGGCTAGTTAACGTGCGTTTTTGTGGCATTTTACTATAACAACTATTATCATTTCGAAATCAGTGTTATTTTTATTCATTATATTAAACTTTCTTTTTATTTCTATCATAGAGAAGTTTGTTTTTTTTAACGGGGGGGCTCCGCCCCCCCAACCCCCCTTTTTTCTTTTCTCTCTCTTATTTTTGACATATTTTTGCCACAAAGTGAGCATTGTGCCAAGAAACACAATTACTACATCTCTGACTTTCCCTTACATCGTCCATCAAAGAACGATTAATTTCGCGTAACGTATGTTTTTGCGGCATTTTACTATAACAACTACTATCATTTCGGAATCAGTGTTCAAACTTTCTTTTAATTTCTATCTTAGAGATGTTTGTTTTTTTTTAACGGGGGGGCTCCGCCCCCCCAACCCCCCTTTTTTCTTTTTCTCTCGGCCTCCTTCGATGACACATTTATTTAAACCGATGAAATTGTAAACAGAATCAATTTCACAATGTACAAATCCATTTCTTTTTATTTAAATTTTTTTACGGCATTAGAAACATGAAACCTTCATGCTCGAAACTGGATATCAACGCCATCTATTGTGTGCCGAATGACACTAAGTCATAATCGTTTGACATTTACATGTCATTTTAGGTAACCCCTATAACCCGGCTAATTTGAGAAGTATTTTTTGTTAATATGTTTATATGTAATCAATGTATATTATTTATAGACGTGTTGTATTACGCATCCATTTTATTTCTCGAAATTTAAAATTTGTTTGCAAAATTGTTAAAACCTTTTTCTTTATTTCATTTACAAAATGATATAAAAACCATTTTCTGCACATCTAGACATGAATTGAAATAACTCTGTTAAATATCAAGTCTGTAGGTGCTCTAGTTTTTCCGTAATATGTACCACAAAACTGTAAAAACTGTTGAATTAGGAGGGCTTCGCTTCGCTCGCCCTAATAACATAATGTATTGTTTAAATAATTAGGATCTGTCATAGGCTGTCAGTTTTTTTTGTGTACAATATTTTGAATTGTGAAAGAGCTGTTGATCCTATGATAATATAAAAAATTAATCATTCACTACATCATCTCATTATAGTAACTGACCCCTAACTAAGCGTAATGAGATGATGGAGTGAATGATAATGTTATGTTATTTTTAACCCCCGACGCAAAAAGAGGGGTGTTATAAGTTTGAAATGTCTGTGTGTGTGTGTGTATCTGTCTGTCTGTGGCATCATAGCTCCCGAACAGATGAACCGATTTCAATTTAGTTTTTTTTTTTGTATTAAAGGGGACTTACGTGCGAGTGTTCTTAGACATGTTTGATGAAAATCGGTTGACCCGTTTAAAAGTTATGGGGGTTTGAAAGTAATTGTGTTGGGGGTTTTTTAAATTTTTAATTTAATTGTTTTTATAGAAGGTGATTACTTCAAGATAAGAGAAGATTTTAACAAGTTCCATGAAATTAAAAAACTACATTTGAGAAAGATAGAAGAAGCCAAGGAGAGACAAGTGAAATGGACAAGGCTCAATTTGAAAAAACGACTCGAAAAAGAAAAGGCTAACAAAGGCAAAGGATAATAGTTATTTATGGTACAAGCGAGGTAAGTTGGTGATTACTTCCGAGGCGCTATTGAGGCCCGAGCCGTCAGGCGAGGGTCAGAAGATAGCCGAGGATAGTAATCACCAATACACGCGTGTACCATACAACGTTTTTCAACACATTTGCGAAGATAAATTATCATTTGTCGCTAATAAATAAACAGTTTTTATATTCGCGCGCATCCAACACAACAATGGTGATCGGCCAAAGACTAAAAGAATATATACTTATTAAAAAGAAATCGGATGAATGAATGAATGGAATAGACCATAGACCTACTAAAAGTAAGGAAACATAGTTGAAGTTTGTTTTTAAAATGTATGGACACATTTTTTTTGGTATCGAAACTTTTTTAAAATGAATTCTTTAAAAAAAAACAATCTATAACTCACTAGTGAATAAAACGTGTCATTATTCAAGTGTTTTTGCACAAATAAGAGCCCCTTTATGAGCAAGTGTGTTGAAAACTTATATTATTGTTTAATTTTGATAATTGCCTAATATATTTTCTAAATAATCAATAAACCACTTTGTAATAATAAGATATTTTTACCGATTCCTAAAAATATTACCGCCAAAACATAACATGACATTTTTGACATATGTATACACCCCTATTTTGAGATTACGGGGCTTATTAAAATCAGAATATCTGTAGCAGTAACTGAATCCATATATCCAATAAAAATATCAAAAATCATAGTCGATTACTTATCTTTAAAAAATACTACGATTATATAAATGCCGTATTACCAGACGGCACACTAGCTATCAAGTATTCTGTGACGGCTCGAGTCGATGACCGCGCTCAGCTGTGTATCGCAGCGTTCGCCTGTTGTTCGGTGTAGAATGACAATAAAATTCGGAGGGATTTTGAAAAACTTTGACTTATCATAACTTTTTAAATAAAAGCAAAAGAAAAAAACTAACTTCACTATTATATTGTCACCCGTCGTTTACATTAGCTGTGTGATTAAGTGTCTCGAATTCAAAATAGGGGTGTATAAAAAAAAATAAGTGAAAAGTCATTGACAATGACTCCTCCGTGGTTACAATGTAGACTTCGCCTCCGTGATGCAAGTGCATGTTACTTGTTCCAACAATTATAAATGCGAAAGTTTGTATGTTTGTAATGTTTCAAATAAAACAATTAAACGGATTTTTGTCGTGGATTTTGATTTAAATTTTTTGTGATTGTTAATCTTTCACGCAAAAACTACTGAATCGATTTAGATTAAATTTGGTACAGATGTTCCTTACAACTAGGAATAACACATAGGATACTTTTTATTCCGAAATTCCAATGGGATTGGGATTCACGCGGGTGAAACCGCGGGGCGCAGCTTATCTGGGGGCACGGCAGTGCCCCCCGCCAAGTCGAGCGCGAAGCAAACACTGCCGTACCATCCTTTACAGGAACCCTTTCGCCGCATTTTCAGGCCCCTATTTGAGAACCTCGGGATAAGCCCAGAACGCTGAAATTTTCGTCATCCAGTAAGCTATACAATCACATACTTAAAATAAAATTTCAAGTCTGTAGGTCATTTAGTTCCCAAGTTAAGCGAAAGCAAAGTTTCGTATTTATGACAGACACTCACTCACTCACTCACTCACTCACTCACTCACTCATGATCATCAAAATAGAACTAGTACTTCCCATAAACCTAGAGAGCTGAAATTTGGTACAGAGTTAGGGTTTAATGGCCACATAAAGGGAAAACTATAAAAACTAGGATAATCGAACGGGAACGGGAATTATACAGGAACGGGAACAGGAATTGTAACTCAAGAACGGCTGAACTGATTTGGCTGGAAATTGGTGGGGAGGTAGCTTAGAACCAGGAAATGGACAAAGGATACCTTTAATCCCGAAATTCCCACGGGATTGGGAACGGGAATTTAAAAATCAAGAACGGCTGAATTGATTTGGCTGAAAATTGGTAGGGTGGTAGCTTAGAACCAGGAAAAGGACGTAGGATACCTTTAATCCCGAAATTCCCACAGGATTGGGAACGGGAATTTATAACTCAAGAACGGCTCAACTGATTTGACTGAAAATTGGTGAGGTGGTAGCTTAGAACCAGGAAAAGGACGTAGGATACGTATAATCCCGAAATTCCCACGGGATTGGGAACGGGAATTTATAACTCAAGAACGGCTCAACTGATTTGGCTGAAAATTGGTGGGGAGGTAGCTTAAAACTTTGAGAAGAACATAGAATACTTTTAATCCCGAAATTCCCACGGGATTGGGAACGGGAATTTATAGCTCAAGAACGGCTGAATTGATTTGGCTGAAAATTGGTGGGGAGGCAGCTTAGAACCAGGAGAAGCACATAGGGACATAGGATACTTTTTATCCCGAAATTCTCACGGAAACGTGAACGGAAACTACGCGGGTGAAATTGCGGGGCGCTTAGTAATAAAATACTACTCCTAAAAAGAAAAAAATGTGTCAAATAAGAAAATCTAATAAAAAAAACAATATAAACACGTTTCAACAAAAATAAATGAAATCCCACCAAAAACATTCTGTAAAAAACTAGCCAAGTCTCGATGGAGCTGCTTGTTTATCTCTAAAAAGTAATGAAATCTAGACAATGTCGTGCCAAGTGTAAGGTTCCTTACTGCGATTTCTTTATTATTATAGTTAATGTTGTGTGACTTGGCCGTTGAACATTGTTTAAAACGTTAGTAGTGGGTACAAGTCAATTTTGTTTACACGTAATGTTGTAACATTATTAAAATACGCAGCTTTATCAAGCCTACAATTGACTGGATATTGAATCAACGTTTTTCAAGTGGCAATTTTCTATCGTCAATGGGTAGTGGTTCTGGCGACAGATTGGTGCAATAGTGTCATGGAGCACCTAGTTTTGTACCCTTGTGTACAGTGTATCCTTCAAAGGCCAAGCCACACAACATTAACTATAATAATAAAGAAATCGCAGTAAGGAACCTTACACTTGGCACGACATTGTCTAGATTTCATTACTTTTTAGAGATAAACAAGCAGCTCCATCGAGACTTGGCTAGTTTTTTACAGAATGTTTTTGGTGGGATATATTATAATTAGAATATAAGAAAATCACAGTCGTTTCTGTGCCGGTGTCAGCGTCGCTGTAATCGCATCTTTTGGTTGTCAGTTTATTGAAAACTAGCGGCGCCCCGCGCTTTCACCCGCGTAGTTCCCGTTCCCGTAGGAATATGGGGATAAAATTATGCTAAAAACCTTCCCACTGAATCACTCTATCTATTAAAACAAACCGCATCAAAATCCGTTGCGTAGTTTTAAAGATCTAAGCATACAAAGGGACATAGGGACATAGGGAAAGAGAATTTTAGAAAGAAAGTTTTATCTGTATCCTAAAGACATTACAAACACAATGACAATAGCAGATTCCACTTTTGGCTGCCGGCGCAGAAAACTTGGTGACTCCATTCCTACTAATATTATAAATGCGAAAGTATGTCTGTCTGTCTGTATGTCTGTCTGTTACCTTTTCACGACTAAACTACTGAACCGATCGACTTGAAATTTTGTATAGGGGTAGCTTATGATCCGGGAAAGAACATAGGCTATGTTTTATCCCGAAATTCCCACGGGATCGGGAACTACGTGGGTAAAACTATAGGACTTACTCGTTAAAAAATTATGTAGTTTATTTTTGAACTTAATCCTGCTGTGTTCTTGTATTGGTCATCTCTCCAAAGCTGGCGCGAGCAACACGTAGACATTTTACACACGTATAGTGTCTGTGAATGTCACTAAAAGTGATGTCGCACGTCACAGTCATCATGACAAGTCAGTGCGTCCCTATCGCGCGCGGTCAAGCTTTTGAGTATGAACGGGACAGTGTAATATGTTTTGGTTTTGGAACTTAAAAATACAGGATGCTTCATTTCATTCAATCAACTTCACAATTGATATTTATTTATTTAATAGGTGACACAACGGGTTACGATCTAATTATTGTTATCTATTAGGTTTACAGTCTGGACTGCAACCCAAAAACGTGTTCACACTGCATGACATAAGTATTATACATTTACAATATTCCAATAAAATCAAACGTTCTCTTCAAATAATTATTAAATTTATAGAATAATTACAATTTTAAATAAAAAAAATATTAAACTAACTCTCTATCGTATAAAACAAATTATTTATTTTGAAACATACTGTATAAGAAAATTGCATTAGTGTGAGTATTTAGATGGCGCCAGGTCTGGAGAAATGATCAATAGCATATCATCTTCACAGCATTTTAAGAGATCCAGGCACCTTCGCAATGAACGTCAAAGGCCGTAACCGTGAAGTTGTAGGTAAAAATTGAGCCCACACATATAACAACAGCTTGAGGCAAATACCTACGTCTCTGTGGGCCGATCTCTCTTTTTAGCGTGGACTCTCTCTTTCCAGAGGTTACCTTAGTTAGAAAGAGAGAGCCTGCCCACAGAGAGCGCGATAGTGATACATAGATTATGCTTCAAGTAGGTATTCGAAGTGTGGACTCCATTTTTACCTACAACTTCATGGCCGTAACCACTACGCCATCAACGCAGCGGCGTAGCGTGGGTGTCGGCCGCCCGGGGCGGAAGACAATTTTGCCGCCCTCTTATTTAGATATTTCAATTTAATGTATACTAAACATTACATAACATTCATTTAAATAAAAAAGTTTATCTAAGTTTTACAATCATCTTTATTATACATTGATACATTTTTATAACAGGTACACTCAAGAACGCGTCAACCTATACACTTTGGACTTTGCACCATTCTTATTAACAAACGCATAAGCTCGAAACTTGAACTGCGAGTGTATAGCTTGATGTGAGCTCGACTGTACAATACCTATCACCGTAGATTAGGTATAGCTGTCGATCGTCAGATTGACAAAATTAAATAATTGGAGAATTGAATATAAAACGCAAATAAATTTTTAATAAAAACTAGAACTATACTATTATAATAAAAGACTTTGCTCTTAAAAAAAGTAGACGTCAAAGTAAATTTATACGTCTACTTTTTTTAAGAGCAAAGTCTTTAATTGCACCATCGATGTCTATAGCATCACACATTTCTTGCTCAATAGACAAGATAGCCAAATTAGTTAGTCTTAAAGTACTCATGGTTGATCTTTATTATTAAGATTATTAAGAACAAAGTCCAATTATTTCACGACCACGACACACGTATCTATTTGCACAAAAATCACAGTTTTAAAGCGTAACGTAAATTACGATACGAGACATCAATAAAACTTTGTTTGAATCGTCAGTCATTCTCGCTGTTGTTTTGTTAGCCATAAACAATCCAAGCAATAAATAAAATACGGGGAATCCCCGCAAGTCGTAGACGGTGTTGCCAGCAGTCGCTACAAAATATCATTCAAAGAAAGGGGATTCCCCGAATCCGTTACAGAATAAGTAATGAAAAATTCCATGCTCTTTTCAATCGGTCCTTTGTAGTTGCGTTAAAAATATGAAATGGTTCAAATATTTTTATTATTTATTGTGAAATTTTGCCGCCCCGCTAAAATGTGCCGCCCGGGGCGGGCCGCCCCTGCCGCCCCCACTACGCTACGCCACTGCATCAACGCTCTCATCATCAAGTTTTTATTATATCATAAAATTAAAATAAAAAGTATAATTTAATTTTAAACCAAGTACTTTTTAATAGTATTAGTAATTATGCGTTGAATATGAACATAGCGGTTTGCTACGTTTTTTCATGTAAGCAAAAAATAATATATTAATCAAATCAATTTATTTCATTCCCTTTAACAAATTAAATATTTGCCTGTCTAGCATGACTGTGCGTGATAAAATATATAGACACCACGAAATAATATCGATTTCGCGAACATGACCAAATGAATATGGCGTGGTAAGATTTGATAAAATTAAATATGGCGGCTATATTTATTATACTTTGACAGTTGGATGTCAATAAATAGCTATATCGATTTCGCGAGCATGACCAAATATCATAAAAATTATTACGTGGTAAAATTAAATATGGCGGATATTTTCATCATATATTGACAGTTGGATGTTGATAAATTGCTATATCTATCACGTTTTCGAAGTCATGCTAGCCTGGTTGGAGTTGGACACATATCACACATCGCCTTTTAGTTCCAATCTACGCAAAGCTTGTACTATGGATATTATTTTTATTAATTTTTAGGGTTCCGTACCCAAAGGGTAAAAATAGGACCTTATTACAGAGACTTCACTGTCCGTCCGTCCGTCACCAGGCTGTATCTCAAGAACGGTGATAGCTAGACAGTTGACATTTTCACAGATGATGTATTTCTATTGCCGATTGCATTTAAAAATTAAATATAATAGATATTAAAACAAAATAAACTTGTTTTTTTACTGTTTCTTGTTAGATACTGTTAACGGTGACAGATAAACGCTATAGTACAGTCATTTAGTATTTTTACTTGGAAAGTTTTCCGGGAGTTTTGAAAATTGGTAATTTTATAGATTACTAGCTGCGCCCCGCGGTTTCACACGCGTAGTTCCCGTTCCCGTTCCCGTAGGAATTTCAGGATGAAAAATAGATGTTGGCCGATTCTCAGACCTACTGAATATGCTCACAAAATTTCATGAGAATCGGTCAAGCCGTTTCGGAAGAGTATGGCAACGAAAACTGTGACACGAGAATTTAATATATTAGAAGATGATATGCTCTTTCCAAATTTCAACTTTGCCACCTTGTATGTTTGCCGCACGCGCCGCCATATTGAAAAATAGCGCCCAAAAGTTTATTGATAATAACTTCTTTCCGACCTTCGTGCGCGCGTCCGACTCGCATTTGACCGGTTCTTAAAATCGTGCCCTAACTTTTTCAATATAAAATAAATACTTCAATAAAAAAATAGCCTTAAATAATTCTTACTTAAACAAACTGACAAAAAAACATTCTTAATCGCTACATAGGTACGTAGTATAAAACAAAGTCGCTTTCTCTGTCCCTATGTATGCTTAGATCTTTAAAACTACGCAACGGATTTTGATGCGGTTTATTTTAATAGATAGAGTGATTCAAGAGGAAGGTTTTTAGTATAATTTTATCCCCGCATTCTCACGGAAACGGGTACTACGCGGGGTACTGCTTTAGGGGATGAGGGAATCCCCATTGAAAAGGGAGGATCCTCCGACCAGACGGGTGTTATGTCTGGTCGGAGGATCCCAGACGGGTGTTATGTCTGGTGGGAAGGTTTTTAGCGTAATTTTATACCCATATTCTTACGGGAGCGGGAACTACGCGGGTGAAACCGCGGGGCGCCCGTATAAAAACACACTATTTTTTTTCAATATATTATAGGTTTAATAATAAGAACTTTATCTGACGTCGAAGATGAGGAAAATATCGATGTATCGAAATGGAATTTTGGAAAATACTCATTCAATTATGAAAAGGCTTTCGGGCTAAACAAAAAAAACAAAGGTTCGTCAGTTTAAACATAACATAATCATTCACTCCATCATCTCATTACAGTAACTGACCCCTAAGTTCGTAACTTGTATCTAGGGATTCTAGGGTATCAGAAACTACGGACACACACTCACACACACCCAGACCGAGATAAACATAACATAACATAATCATTCACTACATCATCTCATTACAGTAACTGACCCCTAACTAAGCTCGAAGCTTGTATCTAGGGTATCATAAACTACGCACACACTCATTCACACACACACCCAGACCGAGACGAACATTGGTGGTCCACACAAATATTCAAAAAAAAATATAAACATTTGTGTTCCACACTGTGTGAACCACAAATGTTTTGTTTTGACAATTAACCAGTCATGGATTAATCCTTAATCAAATTAAGCAATTGCCTAGGGCACCACGTCTAGGGGAGCACCAGAAAGCACCAGAAGGTGTCCTTTCTGGTGCCCCCCCAGTCGTGGTGCCCTCAGAAAACTTCTTAGTTGACATGGATGGGGGGCCCCAGGGCCTACCCATGAAGTTGTAGGTAAAACATGGAGCCCACACTTCGAATACCTACTTGAAGCATACCTATATGTATCACTATCGCGTCTCTGTGGGCAGGCTCGCTCTTTCTAACTAAGGTAACCTCTAGAAAGAGAAGATCTGACTAAAAAGAGAGATCGGCCCACAGAGACGTAGGTATTTGACTCAAGCTGTTGTTCCAAGTTTGGGCTCCATTTTTTACCTACAACTTCATGGGCCTACCCTGAACATAGCGAGTGTTAGCTGACCTTCTTTTTTTATTCCATCCCTGGGGGGCCCGAAGGCTTGGATTGCTTAGGGTATCATGAAGTCTTAATCCGTGACTGTTCACACAAATATTCACCCTGCACGGGAATCGATGCAACCTTACGGATGGCAGTCCGGCATGGTGACCACTCTGCCATCTTTTGCCTCAATTTTTGCCCCCCGACGCAAAAGAGGGGTGTTATAAGTTTGACGTGTGTGTATCTGTCTGTGGCATCATAGCTCCCGAACGGATGAACCGATTTTAATTTAGTTTTTTTTTATATTAAAGGGGACTTACGTTCGAGTGTTCTTAGACATGTTTGATGAAAATCGGTTGACCCCTTTAAAAGTTATGGGGGTTTGAAAGTAATTGTGTTGGGGGTTTTTTAAATTTTTAATTTAATGTTTTTTTTTATTGTTTTTATTTGCAGGAGTTTCTTTTAGGCGTAAATCATTACGAACTGATAATAATAAGACGATTGACCGTCGTATGGGCTCTGATTATTCTGCCTCTGGTAATAGCGTAAGTACAAATAAAACAACATAATCATTCCCTCCATCATCTCATTACAGTAACTGACCCCTAACTAAGTTCGTAACTTGTATCTAGGGTATCAGATACTACGCACACACTCATTCACATACAGTACAATCCTACTAATATTATAAAGCCGAATGTTTGTGAGTGTGGATGTTTAGATGTGTGGATGTTTGTTCCTCTTTCACGCAAAAACTACTGAATGGATTTTAATGAAATTTGGTACGGATGTTCCTCATACCTAGGAATAACACATACGATTCTTTTTATCCCGAAATCCCCATGGGATTGGGATTCACGTGGGTAAAAACACAGATAGTTAATAATATATTTAATTTTCTTTACAGGAAAAAGTTTCAGATAATGTTCAAGTAAGTCATTCTTTTTTATTATTGACAACCGAGTGGTGTAGTGGGTAGTGACCTGCCTGCTATGCCGAAGGTTACGGGTTCGACTCCCGCTCGAGACAAACATTGTGTCGCGTGTCAGTTTGTCTTGGCCGCGGTGTTTTATATCTATTTCATTTATAAACAAATTAAAAAAAAACCTTTTTTAAAACAAGCTTTTTTTAGCTTTTATTGCATTGCCATGGGACTTACATAAGTATGCCAAATTTCAGCTCAATCGGATAACCAGAAGTGGTCGGCTATCAATGTAACAATCACTACATAGTATAAAACAAAGTCGCTTCCCGCTGCCTGTCCCTATGTATGCTTAGATCTTTACAACTACGCAACGGATTTTGATGCGGTTTGCTTTAATAGGTAGAGAGATTCAGTGGGAAGGTTTTAAGCATAATTTTATCCCCATATTCTTACGGAAACGGGTACTACGCGGGGTACTGCTTTAGGGGATGAGGGAATCCCCATTGAAAAGGGAGGATCCTCCGACCAGACGGGTGTTAAGTCTGGTGGGCAGCTGCCCGACGGTCGTAGTCGGGCTCTCGTTTACATAGTCAATTGCGCTGTAAATTTCGCTTGCGCGATTCAGGACTTTTCAGTTATTTCCTACAGTTGCGGATAGATGTCGCTGTTAGTACTTAGTTCCTATGTGGCGTGCAGATGTCGCCACACTGCTAGCGCAATAATAAAGGGATATTTACAGGACGATACTCAAGATGTTCTAAAAGTGGATCATATGGAACATATTACGTCAGAAACTTTGGCTACAATAGGCAATCTTGTGCCGACAAAAGGTATGGCATCGTCCTAATAACATAACATAATCATTCACTACATCATCCCATTACAGTAACTGACCCCTAACTAAGTCCGTAACTTGTATCTAGGGTATCAGAAACTACGCACACACTCATTCACACACACACAGACCGAGATGGCAGAGTGGTCACCATGTCGGACTACCATCCGTAAGGCTGCGGGTTCGATTCCCGTGCTGGGTGAATATTTGTTGAAACCACAAATGTTTGTCTCGGTCTGTGTGTGTGTGAATGAGTGTGCGTAGTTTGTGATACCCTAGATACAAGTTACGAACTTAGTTAGGGGTCAGTTACTGTAATGAGATGATGGAGGGAATGATTAGTGAATGATTTTAATATTAAGTAAGATTTTTCTTCTGCAGATGGCGATAATCCTAAAAACCATACCAACTTGTTGAGAGACAAGAAACTCAGATACGATATAAAAGAAAATGTATTTATGTGCTACTCGATCAGCGCTACTTATAGAAATGCGTAATAATAAATAATTTAATCCAAAATTAAAAATTTAAAAAACCCCCAACACTATTACTTCAAACCCCCTTAACTTTTAAACGGGTCAACCGATTTTCATCAAACATGTCTAAGAACACTCACACGTAAGTCCCCTTTAATACAAAAAAAAACTAAATTGAAATCGGTTCATCCGTTCGGGAGCTATGATGCCACAGACAGACAGATACACACACACAGACACGTCAAACTTATAACACCCCTCTTTTTGCGTTGGGGGTTAATAAAATAAATCCTTACTAATATTATAAACGCGAAAGTAACTCTGTCTGTTTGTTACCTTTTCACGGCTAAACTACTGAACCGATTGATTTGAAACTTGGTACAGGGCTAGCTTATGATCTGGGGAAGAACATAGGCCATGTTTTATCCCAAAATTCCCACGGGTACGGAAACTACGCGGGTAAAACCGCGGGGCACAGCTAGTAAATAATATTTTAATCACTACATAGTATAAAACAAAGTCGCTTCCTGATCAGTCCAGACATAAAACTGTGACGTCACTCCGTTTTAGACCAACTAGATTTCCCCACTGGAATCTGTAATCGCTCCGGTGATTGACGACCATTTTTGGATGGACTCCAGTTCAACTGATCAACTGACTTGTCAATATCCACCTTATATGAGATGACTAACAACGCCCCGCGGTTTCACCCGCGTAGTTTTCAATTTACCCCCCTTTTCTTCACCTAGGGAGGGAATTTCTAATAATCCTCTCTTAGTGGTAGCCTACTCCCCCCAACAAACACACGTGCCTTTCAGCTCTCTACGACCAGTAGTTTCGGCTGTGCGTTGTCAGTCAGTCAATCAGTACATCACTCAACGGAAGAGTTCCTACTAATATTATAAAGCCGAATGTTTGTGAGTGTGGATGTTTAGATGTGTGGATGTGTGGATGTTTGTTCCTCTTTCACGCAAAAACTACTGTATCGATTTCAATTAAATTTGGTACAGATGTTCCTCATAACTAGGAATAACACATAGGATACTTTTTATCCCGAATTTCCCATGGGATTGTGTATAAGTAATCGTATGTTTTAATGAAACTATAAGTAGTCGCAAATCGTACCAATAGATGGCGCTGTAACTTAATTTAACACACGATGGTGAATTGTGCCGAGATTGTATGATACTACGAGCTACGCATTCTCACGGGAGCGGGTACTACGCGGGTAAAACCGCGGCGCTTCTAGTATATACATATACATAATATAGATTTAATTTTCTGTGACAGCATACAAGACTTCCGAAAATATTACAAGTTAAGATATCTCTACTACAATAACTTGGAGTTTGAAGTCGGTTACCTGACGCACGAAATCGTGGCTAAATATCAACAATTATTGGAATTATTTCACATAGTCCAAACCAGGTAACATTTTAATTATTTTTTAAGTGGGTGCCCCGCGGTTTTACCCGCGTGCAGTCCCGGATTAACCCTTAATCAAATTGAGCAATTGCCTAGGGCACCACGTCTAGGGGGGCACCAGAAAACACCAGAAGGGGCACCATAACACAAGGATAGGGGGCCCCAGGGCCGTAACTATGCTTGAAATGACAAATGCCCTACCTTGTTGAACATAGCGAGCTCAGTGTTAGCTGACTTTTTTTTTCGTCGTCAAATTCCACTCTAGCTACAGCCCTGGGGGCACGAAGGCTTGGATTGCTTAGGGCATCATGAAGTCTTAATCCGTCACTGCCCGCGTGGTTCCCGTTCCCTGGGAATACGGGGATTAAGTATAGCCTATGTTACTCAGGGTGAATGTAGCTTTCTAATGGTGAAAGATTTTTTGAAATCGGATCAGTAGCTTCGGAGCCTATTCGTTACAAACAAACAAATCTTTCCTCTTTATAATATTGTTATAGTGTAGATTAAGTACACTGCGTAAATCCCAAACCCGTGGGAATTTCGGGAGAAAAAGTATCCTATGTGTTATTCCTAGTTATAAGGGACATTTGTACCAAATTCTTACTACCACTACGTTCTTACTAACATTATAAATGCGAAAGTAACTCTGTCTGTTACCTTTTCACGGCCAAACTACTGAACCGATTGACTTGAAATTTGGTACAGGGGTAGCTTATAGTCCGGGGGAGGACATAGGCTATGTTTTATACCAAAATTCCCTCGGGATCGGAAACTATGCGGGTAAAACTGCGGGGAACAGTTTGTTCCATATAAATCGTTCCAGCCGTTTAGACGTGAAGAAGTAACAACCCACACAAACATTCACCTTTATAACACTAGTGTGATTTTACAGGTATTAAAGTACCAAGAATTGAATTAAGTACCTTTTTTTTCCATTCACGGGACTATTAAGGAGTCCCGGTCTTTTGGAAGGATAGTATGGGGCCAAAGCCAACACACGGAAGACCTTTGACATATTTAATCTTGTGTAAAGGATGCACAATCCGGCGACTATCCCTGTATAACACTATAAAATGCATCCAAGGACAGTCCCCGGTTCTGCTGGGACTATTGCAAATATATGGAAAACTACGACTGGGTTATGGGAATGGGATGTTTAATGGACTGGATATTGGGGAAGTACTGGGGGACTATAGAATTACCTTTATTATTAACTTCACTAGTGTGATTTCACAGGTATTATAAGTACCAAGATTTGAACTACGCGCCTTCATCCTTCATGATATACATATATGCGTACATGGTGGACCAAGCCCGTATGATTATACATCTCTGTAATATGCTACATGAAGTTGAGGCGAAATATGAAGCGGCTATGAAGAAAGATTTCAACGGTACCATAACGGCATTTAATGCCGTGGTGCCCGATAAAGGTATGTGTAGGATCAGGAGGTATACATATTAAAACAAAGCACACCAGATTATAATAATTGCGTGTCCCTACACCTGTACACGCGAGGACCTTTACAAGGCCACTGATAGCGCTATATCGGTGGCCGAGTTTTGGTCCTCAAAAATTTGAGTCGATACGCAAAGATGAAGAAGTAATTCACTCAGTTTATTAATTATTATCACAATAGACAATAACCACTGAATCACATTAATTTCATGAAACAATTATTAAATGAGGAAGGCGCGACCGCACCGGGCGACGGTCGGCGAACAACTGCCCTTTCGTTTCGACGTACGTGGTGGGTCTTCGGCGCCCTTTGCGGAGACCTCGGTAAGCACCTTCGGGCCGGGGGCCCCTGGGTGCGGTTTCCATGCCGCCGTGCCTACTCTGGGCACGGGTCACTGGGTTGGGCTATCTGCGCCGTGGTGGAGCCAGTGGTGCTACTATGCCAACGACACGTCGGCTGTCACCTCTCGCTGTGAAATCCTCCCGGGTTTGGATCCCTAAGAGTGGTCGCGGTGTCCCTGGGGTAGGCCAGTAATCGGGGGGGGGGCGGTCGTGGGGGGGGGGGCGGTCGTGGGGGGGGGCGGTCGTAGAGGGGGGCGATCCCACTTAGGTGTGACCGTTCGACTGGCGAGCTCTGCCTTTTATACCGTGGTGGTGGGGAGACTGGAGACGTAGCGCCTGTTGCACACGTTGTTAACTTGTTGTTTTGACAAGTGACGTTGACACGACGACAGTGGCGCCGCCACGCCAACACAGATTGTCTGTAGACGGTGGCGCCGTCATATGCGTAAAAAATGCAGGACGGAAAGGTTGGTAGCCGACTGCAGACCACACGTCGCTGCCTCACGTCATCTTCACACTTCGCCGTCCGCTGCTCGGCGGCGCGAAGCTAACTTCATGTCGCCCACTACGAATGTAATGTCCTAGAAATACATATATGGGGATGAGGGAATCCCCATTGAAAAGGGAGGATCCTCCGACCAGACGGGTGTTGTGTCTGGTGGGAGCTGCCCGACGATTGTAGTCGGGCTCTCGTATACATAGTCAATTGCGCTGTAAATTTTGCTTGCGCGATTCAGGACTCTTCAGTTGTTTCCCACAGTTGCGGATAGATGTCGCTGTTAGTACTATGTGGCGTGCAGATGTCGCCACACATATTTACTAGTAGTGGCGCGGCGACGTGTGGTCTGCTGCTGCTGTCTGCAGTCGGCTACCAAGTTATACCCTAACGTGGACACTACAAACAAATATTAGGTCAATACTCTTATTATGAAGCTTTTTAGTATTCTATGTAACTCGAAAATTTGTGTTTGTAAGTTGCTGTTCTGTTGATTTGTCATCACTCAAAGTCAGTCGCTCACTTAGTTATCTTTGTAAACTGTATGTATAGAGTCACCAAGTTTTCTGTGGCCAAAATTGTAAGCTCCTATTGTCATTGTGACTCTAATGTCATTTGGATACATTTTCAATAAACTGACAACCAAAAGATGCGATTACAGCGAACGGTGTCACCGACACAGGAAAGATTGTGGCTCAATAGAAAACAAAATACATTGCAGGTATAGAATAAGGATCACGACCAAGATTCACTCTATATTATCAAAGATTGCAGGCGTAGTCACGCCGAACTTCGATCGCGTATTTTCGGCATTGCATTGTCTTTAGTAATTATGTAGAAACATACCAGCCCGAGTTTCTTGCCGATTCTTCTCGGCTGATTTAATTTCTCAATCGGTTCACTTGTGGATTTACTTTTTGACGTTCATAAGTGCCTTATTGAGGCCATCCTAATCCTAACTAATATTATAAATGCGAAAGTAACTCTGTCTGTCTGTTACCTTTTCACGGCTAAACTACTGAACCGATTGACTTGAAATTTAGTACAGGGGTAGCATATGGTCCGGGAAAGAACATAGGCTATGTTTTATCCCGAAATTCCCACGGGATCGGGAACTACGCGGATGAAACCTCGGGGCACAGCTAGTAACTGAATAAATTATTGATTTTTTAATGTAATTTACAGATAAATACAAATTGAAAAAGGATAAGACGAAAGTGATTGACGCTGAAACTGGATCTCAAGCAGACAGACACAAGAAACGATTACAGAGACAGAAACTGAAAGAATTAAAGAAAAGAAACAGATTGAAAGCGAAATTTGGATCTACAACTTCCAGAGTAAGAAGACCCAAGAAAGGGTATGTAAGGATTGATTATATGTTATGTCTCTGTGTGTATGAATGTGTGTGTCCGTAGTTTGTGACACCCTAGATACAGGTAATGAACATAGCTAGGGGTCAGTCGGTGTAATGAGATGATAGAGGGATTGATTATATGTCTCTGTGTGTATGAATGTGTGTCCGTAGTTTGTGATACCCTAGATACGGGTAATGAACATAGTTAGGGGCCAGTCGGTGTAATGAGGTGATAGAGGGATTGATTATATGTCTCTGTGTGTATGAATGTGTGTCCGTAGTTTGTGATACCCTAGATACAGGTAATGAACATAGTTAGGGGTCAGTCGGTGTAATGAGGTGATAGAGGGATTGATTATATGTCTCTGTGTGTATGAATGTGTGTCCGTAGTTTGTGATACCCTAGATACGGGTAATGAACATAGTTAGGGGTCAGTCGGTGTAATGAGGTGATAGAGGGATTGATTATATGTCTCTGTGTGTATGAATGTGTGTCCGTAGTTTGTGATACCCTAGATACAGGTAATGAACATAGTTAGGGGTCAGTCGGTGTAATGAGGTGATAGAGGGATTGATTATATGTCTCTGTGTGTATGAATGTGTGTCCGTAGTTTGTGATACCCTAGATACAGGTAATGAACATAGTTAAGGGTCAGTCGGTGTAATGAGGTGATAGAGGGATTGATTATGTCTCTGTGTGTATGAATGTGTGTGTCCGTAGTTTGTGATACCCTAGTGAACATAGGGGTCAGTCGGTGTAATGAGGTGATAGAGGGATTGATTATATGTCTCTGTGTGTATGAATGTGTGTATCCGTAGTTTGTGATACCTAGATACAGGTAATGAACATAGTTAGGGGTCAGTCGGTGTAATGAGGTGATAGAGGGATTGATTATGTCTTTGTGTGTATGAATGTGTGTGTCCGTAGTTTGTGATACCCTAGTGAACATAGGGGTCAGTCGGTGTAATGAGGCGATAGAGGGATTGATTATATGTCTCTGTGTGTATGAATGTGTGTATCCGTAGTTTGTGATACCTAGATACAGGTAATGAACATAGTTAGGGGTCAGTCGGTGTAATGAGGTGATAGGGATTAATTATATGTTTTTTTCAGGCGTTTCCCCTTGGTCTATGGCTGGTCTATCGAATATTGGTAATTTGGCGACTATTTTCAATAAATACATACTTAAATCAAATAAACCGCTTTGTTTTATTTTTAAGTAAGTATTTATATGACGACCTCGATGGCAGAGTGGTCCCCATGCCGGACTGCTATCCGTAAGGTTGTATCGATTCCCGTGCGGGGTGAATATTTGTGTGAACCACAAATGTTAGTCTCGGTCTGTGTGTGTGTGAATGAGTGTGTGCGTAGTTTCTGATACCCTAGATACAAGTTACGAACTTAGGGGTCAGTTACTGTAATGAGATGGATGATGGAGTGAATGATTATGTTATGTTATATAAATACATACATACGTACCTACGTACATACGCTCTCACTAACGAAAAACATCGTTCATTCACTTACTTTCGCATTTTATTATAACTAGGATCTGACTTATTTATTTCAGCGTTGTGTATATTTCTGTTAAAGAACGTTTTATAAAATTTTATATTTTTTTTGAGTAATAAAACACTTTATGACAATTTAACAAAAAAAATAATTTAACAAAATGTTAAGAAAAACTGACATTGTTAACAGCGCCATCTATGTGTAACGTGGCGAACTTTTTCCTAAAACCAAGTATTTATCACGCAAAAATATTTATCAGTATTATGATAAATAATTCGCTATAGCGATACTCTTAAAACCTTAGATAAGAATTATCAGTTTTTATCTCTATATTTATGAATATTTGTACATGTTTTAATGTTATATACCTAGATAAGTAAGTATACGTCTCAAGTCAAGTAACTCATAATATTTTCATCAGTATCACTTTGGCAGTCTGACATCACTGTATTGTATGTCTGTATTACGCAACCAAATTTAAGTGTGCACGTTTTCGAACATATTGTGTGAGGTTGGCGCCTATTTAATTTATCCAGGTTTTAATTTATATTTTTTCCTGGTTTAAAAACTTTTTAATTTGTGTTGGTGTTGTGTTAATTTGGATTTTAAACAATTTATATTATTTGTAAGTATTGTTTTCATTATTTATTTAATATCTTGCTTAATTTACTGTTTTAAATCTTTTTTGTGTTAAATAAATCCTTTCAAATTACTTTGAAATAGCTCGTAGCCTATTGACATATGAACTTTAATAATATAGTTGTCTCTCTCACACTTACACTTTTACGTATAAGGCTATCTCTGTCTTTGAATCTTACGTATATTTTGACGAAATATGACGTCTAAAGTGTTAATTTAGATACCTATGTATGGAAATTATTATTTGTCCATTAGAGACTAGCTGTGCCCCGCGGTTTTACTCGCGTTAGCTCCACGTCTATTGGTCGTAGCGTGATGTTATATAGCCTAAAGCCTTCGTCGATAAATGGGCTATCTAACACTGAAAGAATTTTTAAATCGGACCAGTATGTAGTCCTTGAGATTAGCGCGTTCAAACTGTTCAGCTCTATAAGTAATTATATAGCAGAGATTGTAAAACGAGTTTTTTTTTACTGAACTAGCATTCTGCACGCGACTTCGTCTGCTTATACCTATTCCGTTAAAACTACTGGTAACCCATAGGTAGGTAGGTATATCAATTTAGTTTTATCCTGACTAATTAAGTACCTTGAAATAAAACACTTAAACGGATTTTTGTCGTGGTTGTATTTTGTTTTACATTTTCTGACGTTTCGGATTCTTTACAGAACCCGTGATCACAGAAGACTAAGATGGAAGACGTCTGTACTAGGGTTCAGAACCGGGAAATCCCGGAACCGAAAATCCCGGGATTTCCCGGTTCTTTAACAGTAGTCAAAGAACCGGTTCTCAATGAATAAGAACCGGGATTTTCGGTATTTTCGGGAAATAACGAATCATGTTAACTATATAATCATTTGTTTGATTTTAATCTTCTATTAACAGCATTTATTCTTTTTATACAAAATATTCAAGCTAAAACCATATTCAAATTAAAATGTTGTATCTGTAGGTACGTGGTAGATCATTATTCCATCATAAGACAAAATGTGGTACTTAAAAAGCTTACGAACACCTTCTCACAATTCCAACTACTAGTGTGGAGCCAGAAAGAATTTTCTCCTCAGCTGGCCTTTTTTGTAACAAAATTAGATCTCGATTAGGTGATGCAACTTTAGATGCAATAATCTTTTTGAAGACACATTACCAAGAGAACAAGAAAGTTTAATTATAAGGACCAAAATGGAGATACTATTTAGGAGAATCGGCCTCCGATATACGTTGATGTATTATGTGTACAACTTTATCAAAAGTGAATTTATAACTGTATTTTAATAATCATCAGCCTGTTTGCGTCCACTATGTCGACGTCAAAACTACTTTTGCTGAGTCGCGGTGTCCACTGGAGAACTCTTCTGCTCCAACAACCATCGGTTCTCCTACAGATGTGGCCAGCCCACTGCCACTTCAGAGAGCTAATTCCTTGAGCTATGTCGGTGACTTTAGTTCTCTGTCTGATCACTTCATTGCGAATGCGATATTTCAGAGAAACTTGATTGGCTCCAGCATAACAAGGCTATTAACCATGGCCTTGGTCTTGTCAAAGTTCACGCCGAGGCCGACCCAACGAGAGGCATCTGCTAGGTCATTCAGCATCCAGTGTGGCTCTTGCGCCGTTTTCACCATTAGTACGATATCGTCTGCAAACCGGAGGTGTGAGATGTACTCGCCATTTAGGTTTATGCCCCATCCAGCATAAGGCAGTCTTCCAGCGCGTTGGTGAAGAGTTTCGGGGATATAACGTCACCCTGTCTTACACCTCTGCACAGTTGGATAGACTTTAACTGTCGGCACTGAACTTGAACGGTCATTTCTGCGGCATCATACAGACATCTCAACACCTCTACATAACGAGTATCGACCTAGCATCGCTGCAAAGATTCCAGAATAGCCCAGCCCTTTTCATAGTCCACAAATGCAAGATACAGAGACTGATTATACTCTTAGATCATCTGTATAATTTGCCTCAATGTGTGGATGTGGTCTGTGATGCCATAACCGCTTCGAAACCCGGCCTGTTCGAGGGGCTGAAATTCGTCGAGTCTTCTTGATAGACGAATTGAGACAACCCTCGAGAACAGCTTGTAAACATGGCTCAAAAGCGAGATGGGTCTATAGTTCTTCAGCAGGGTTTCATCCCTTTTTTAAGTACAGCACCATCACGCTTCTGTTCCATGCTTTTGGAGTTCTCCCGGAGAGATGACATCGTAAAACAGCTTTTGCAGTTTCCGCAGCACTGGCCTGCCTCAGGCTTTAAGAGGCTCAGTCGTGATGCTATTTTTACGTGTTAAAGCAATCAATGCTTATTTTGTCATGCCAGAATGCGCAATATGTGTTATTTAATATAAATAATATTTTTAGACTATATTTACCTCCAAAACTAAAAAGAAGAAAAAAATCCCGAAAGTACCGAAAATCCCGGGAAATCCCGGTTCCGATTAGTACTGGTACCGAAAATCCCGGTTCTGTTATTTATACCGGTTCTCGATACCCTAGTCTGTACAAAGTAATGTAAAAAGTTTACTACCTTCAATATTTTGAATATAATTTTAAATACATTGTGAATTTACCACAGAAACGTCAGAAAATGTAAAACAAAATACAACCACGACAAAAATCCGTTTAAGTGTTTTATTTCAATGTGTTCGTGTAAATCAAAGATATCAATAATTAGGTACCTATTTATAAATGCGAAAGTAACTGTCTGCCTGTCTGTTACCTTTTCACGGCTAAACTACTGAACCGATTGACTTGAAATTTGGTACAGGGGTAGCTTATGGTCCAGGAAAGAACATAGGCTACGTTTTATGCCGAAATTCCCACGGGATTGGGAACTATACGAGTAAAACCGCGGGGCACAGATAGCATTTAATAATATTGTTATTATTTAACATGTTTGATAATGTAGACGTGATATCTATACTAATAAAGTTGAAGAGTTTGTTTGTTTGGACACGCTAATTTTAGGAACTACTAGTAGGTAGAATATTTATCGAGGAAGGCTATAGGGTATATAACATCACGCTACGACCAACAGGAGAGGAGATAACGCGGGTTTAAAAGTGCATGACTGTGCGTGATAAAATATAGGTATAGACACCACGAAATAATATTGATTTCGCGAGCATGACCAAATTAATTATGGCGCGGTACGATATGATAAAATTAAATATGGCGGCTATATTTATTATATTTTGACAGTTGGATCTCGATAAATAGCTATATCGATTTCGCGAGCATGACCAAATGTCATAAAATTAATCATGTGGTAAAATTAAATATGGCGGGTATTTTTATCAAATTTTGACAGTTGGATGTCGATAAATCGCTGTATCTATCGCGTTTTCGAAGTCATGCTAGCCTACCAGAGCTATACACATAAGTTTAAATTAATGTAGAGTAGACATTACTTTTACATAGGTACCTACAGAATCTAGAGTTTCAGACGCATTTTAAGTACTTATTTAACTAGGGTTCCGTACCCAAACACAAACACGAGCCAAATTTCAGCGCTCTACGACCAGTAGTTTCGGCTGTCAGTACATCACTCAGTAACGGAAGAATTTTATATAATACTAGCTGCGCCCCGCGATTTCACACGCGTAGTTCCCGTTCCCGTAGTAATTTCGGGATGAAAAATAAATGTTGGCCGATTCTCAGACAGAATATGCTCACAAAATTTCATGAGAATCGGTCAAGCCGTTTCGGAGGAGTATGGCAACGAAAACTGTGACACGAGAATTTTATATATTATAATAGATAGATAGATATAAGATATATAGAAGATAGATAGATTAGTATACTGAGGAAGAAAAAGCGTATTCATCCCGCGATTTGGCCATTTACCTCCTTTTCATGTTGCCATTTCAGAGGGCAACGCATCTGTAGTTTTTTTTATATATCATTGGACACATCTAGTTTTATAAAATGTGAAAGTATATTATGTAATTCAATCACAAAAAGCTTAACTTTGGTGTATGTAATGTTACATACAAATAAATGTAAAAATTATATATATGTACTTACCTAATATATTAACGAAACTAGCTGTATCCCGCGGTTATATTTTACCCACTTATGTGTGTCATCATGGCCGGACTGCCATACGTAAGGTTGCGGGTTTTGATTCCCGTGCGGGGTGAAAATTTGTGTGAACCACAAATGTTTGTCTCGGCCTGGGTGGGTGTGTGAATGAGTGTGTGCATAGTTTCTGATACCGTAGATACAAGTTACGGACTTAGCGGTCAGTTACTGTAATGAGATGATGATCTAACTACCCGTAACGACTGTCGATGATGTTAGTACGACAACCGGGACCGACGGCTTTACGTGCCCTCCGAAGCACGGAAACGCTCATGAAATTAATAGTTATTTATGGTACAAGCGAGGTAAGTTGGTGATTACTTCCGAGGCGCTATTGAGGCCCGAGCCGTCAGGCGAGGGTCTGAAGATAGCCGAGGATAGTAATCATCAATACACGCGTGTACACATACAACGTTTTTCAACACACTTGCGAAGAAATTATCATTTTTCGCTAATAAATAAACAGTTTTTCTATTCGCGCGCATCCAACACAACAATGGTGATCGGCCATAATACCTACCTAAACTTATTAAAAAAAAATTGAATGAATGGAATCGACCATAGACCTACCAAAAGTAAGGCAACATAGTCGAAGTTTGTTTTTAAAATGTATGGACACGATTTTTTTTGGTATCGAAACTTTTTTAAACTAAACAATGAAAAAAAAAATCTATAACTCACTAGTGAATCAAGCGTGTCATTATTCAACTGTTTTTGCACAAATAAGAGCCCCTTTATGAGCAAGTGTGTTGAAATGTCATTTTTAGTAATGACCAATCACAGTCATGACGGTGCCAGACGTTGCTTAACCGCACAGATCACAAGTGATCCGCGGGTAGCACTGGGCCACGAGCGCTTCATATAGTTTACTTATATAGTTCTACACATATAAAATGGGAACAATGTATAAACAATATGTTTCTAATGACTCAAAACCAATTGACGTACAGGAAAAACCAATTTTATAGTATTATTTATTACTATTACTAACATCGCCCCGCGGTTTCACCCGCGTAGTTTTCAATTTACCCCCCTTTCCTTCGCCTTTGGGGGGTAATTTCCAAAAATCCTAAATAGTGGTATCCTACTCCCCCCAACAAACACACGTGCCAAATTTCAGCTCTCTACGACCAGTAGTTTCGGCTGTGCGTTGTCTGTCAGTCAGTCAGTCAGTACATAACTCAGTAACGGAAGAGTTTTATATACTTATATAAGTTTATAGATATAGATTATAACTAACAGCGCCCTGCGGTTTCACCCGCGTTGTTCCGGCTCCCGTGGGAATACAGGGACAAAGTTATACTAAACACCTTCCTCTTGAATCACTCTATCTATTAAAGAAAACCGCTTCAAAATCCGTTGCGTAGTTTTAAAGATCTAAGCATACATAGGGACAGAGAAAGCGACTTTGTTTTATACTATGTAGGTAGTGATAGTGATTTATTACGTATACTAGCTCTACCACGCGTTTTTACCCGTGTCAATCCAAATCCCATGGGAATTTTGGGATAAAAACTGAACCGATTATGAAAATTCTTTTACCTCTAAAAAGCCACATTATCTATGTGTCTAAGCTATATTTTTCCCCGTTATCCCACGGGACGGGGAACTAAAAACGCCGGTCTCCGGTAAAAACATAACATAATCATTCCCTCCATCATCTCATTACAGTAACTGACCCCTAAGTCCGTAACTTGTATCTAGGGTATCAGAAACTACGCACACACAGGCACCCACACTGAGATAAACAATTATGGTTCGCACAAATATTCACGCGGGAATCGAACTCGCAATCTTATGATTGGCAGTCACAGTCAGACATGGTGATCTATCTGCTTAGTTAATATCGCAAATGAAACGTTATTTTAGCGTTTGTAAAAAGCGGAAATGATTAAAAACCAAGGTTAAAGTACGTAGTATGTTATTAGATTATTACAGCGTAAAACAATCCTTACTAATATTATAAACTAGCTGTGGAACCTTACCCCGTGGGAATTTCGGGATAAAAAGTATTCTACGAGGGGGGGTCAAAAAGTTCGCGGAATGGAGGGGATAGCGGGGGGTGGGGGACCTGCCGCAGGTAGTAACTAATGAGCAACTCTTTGTGAGTATATATGCCAAGTTTGAACCTGATTGTGTCAATAACCTTTGACCTGTCGTCGATCAAACAAGTGAATCCGGAAGAAAAACTTGAACATGGAAAAAATCGAGTTTCGTGCCGTCATAAAGTTCCTCACTAAGCAAGGAAAACCACCTCAGAAAATTTTGGAAGAAATGTTATCAGTATACGGGGACTCTTGCCCTGGGAAAACCATGGTGTACAAGTGGAATAGCCTTTTCAAGCAAGGCAGAGAGTCTCTTGAAGACGACCCTCGCTCAGGACGGCCGATTGAGGCCACCACCTCAAACATCGTTGAAAAAGTGGAGAATCTTATACTGGAGGATACTCGTTTGAAGAAGAAACAACTTGCAGAAATGGTTGGAGTATCACCTACAACCATTTTAAATATTCTACACGACAATCTTGGGATGTCAAAAGTCAGCGCAAGATGGGTGCCAAGAATGCTCACACCACCACAGAAACAGCTGCGCGTCGAGTATTCAAAGGAGTTTTTAGACCTCTGTAGCGCCGACAAGGAAGGAATTTTTGCAAGACTTGTTACTGCAGATGAAACTTGGGTTCATCATTATGAGCCTGAGTCGAAGCAAGAGTCTATGCAGTGGCATAAAAAGGGTCAGCCCCCCCCTAAGAAATACAGGGTGTCACAATCGGCTGGAAAAATCATGGCAACTGTTTTTTGGGATACAGAGGGTATTTTATTAATAGATTATAAAGATAAGGGTGTTTCTATAACGGGAGAATACTACGCTAATCTACTAAGACAATTAAAAGAAGCAATCAAGGAGAAAAGGCGGGGAAAGTTGACAAAGGGTGTGCTGCTTTTGCATGACAACGCACCGGTACACAAGAGCCGCGTTGCGATGGCTGCCCTTCATCACTGTGGCTTCGAAATGTTAAACCATCCTCCCTATAGTCCAGACTTAGCCCCCTGTGATTATTTTTTATTTCCCAAATTAAAAAAAGAGCTTCGGGGGAAGAAATTTTCCGATGATGAAGAAGTCAAGTCGGCGATTTCGGCCTATTTTGAGGACAAAGACAAATCATTTTTTTTCGACGGTATTAATAAGTTAATAGAGAGATCTGAAAAATGTATTCGACTTAAGGGGGAATATATTGAAAAAGAAAAATAGTACAGTATTTTATTTCACCCCCCTTCCCCTCCGTTCCGCGAACTTTTTGACCCCCCCTCGTATGTGTTATTCCTAGATATGAGGAACATCTGTACCAAATTTCATTAAAATATATTCAGTAGTTTTTGCGTGAAAGAGGACACACATCCATACATCTAAACAGCCACACTCACAAACATTCGGCTTTATAATATTAGTAGGATGCGAATGTAACTCTGTCTGTTACCTTTTCACGGCTAAACTACTGAACCGATTGACTTGAAATTTGGTACAGCTTATGGTTCGGGGAAGGATATAGGCTATGTTTTATACCAAAATTCCCATGCCCCTGTTCCGGTGACAGCGTCGCTGTAATCACATCTTTTGGTTGTCAGAAAATGTATATAGAGTCACGAAGTTTTCCGTGCCGGTGGCCAAAATTGGAAGCTCCTATTGTCATTGTGACTCTAATGTCATTTGGATACATTTTCAATAAACTGACAACCAAAAGATGCGATTACAGCGACGCTGTAACCGGCACAGAAAACTTGGTGACTCTTATACTGTAAGTACGTTTTTTCGACGTTCATACGGTGAAGGAAAACATCGTTCAGAAACTGTTTGTTACTATGTAACTTAGAGGAGCTATGTAACGATGGATTAAACATAAATAATAATGTATGTTTTTTATATATTTTTGTCAATAGTCAGACGCCTCAGACGGGAAATAAATATTTTGTCTGTATTGATTATGTAGTTATTGGACGTAATCTGTTCAAATGCGAGTCGGACTCGCGCAAAGGGTTTCGTACCATACAGGGTGTCCCAAATAGAACGGTCAGTGGGGGAAGTCTGAAACTATAAGACATACAAAGATCTGTTCTTAGGAACCATGTCGTCGATTTTGTGATCCAGTCTAATTCATAAGTAAACTGAAGTTTATAATATTACTAAGATTTTTCAGAATTGTATTCTTTTTATATTATCGTCAATTTGTTTTCGTATTACCGACACCACGAGCCTAGTGTGGGAGTCAACATTATCCTTTAATTGTAAACTTTTTGGAAATATAGATTTATTATTATTATTTATTGTAATGTCTTTTCCATTCACGGGACTATTAAGGAGTCCCGGTCTCTCCGGAAAACCTTCCCACTGAATCACTTTTAATAGATAGTAAAACAAACCGCATCAAAATCCGTTGCGTAGTTTTAAAGATCTAAGCATACATAGGGACATAGAAAGTGACTTTGTTTTATACTACACACTGGTCCGATTTGAGAAATTCTTTCAGTGTTAGATAGCCCATTTATCGAGGAAGGCTATAGGCTATATAACATCACGCTACGACCAATAGGAGAGGAGATAACGCGAGTAAATCCGCGGGGCGCTGCTAGTCTCTAAATAATAGCATTTAATAGGTAGTTTGTTAAAACCAGTTTGCAAATTATTTTTAGCCGTAGTTTAAAACCGGATATGTATGTACGTAATATTTATTTGAAGATTTGTTTTTATATATTTTAATGGTATTGTATGTCGGACAATCAAAGTTACAAGTTCGATACCCGTATAAAGTACTTTTTGTTTTATTTTATTTTTGTGATATATCTGAAGATTTGTTATTAAATGGCAATGTGGTCACCATGGACTAGGTATCTAAGTTACAAGTTCGATTCCCGTACAAAGTTGTTTTCTTTGTAATAGGTATATTGTTTGTCTTATTTCTAACTAGCTGTGCCCCGCGGTTTCTCTCGCGTGGTTCCCGTTCCCGTTCCCGTGGGAATTTCGGGATAAAAAGTATCCTTTGTCCTTTTCCTGGTTCATAACTACCTCTCCACCAATTTTCAGCCAAATCGGTCCAGCCGTTCTTGAGTTATAAGTGGCGTAACTAACACGACTTTCTTTTATATACACCCTTATTTTGAAATTGCGATACCTTATCTCACAGCTAATGTAAACGACGGGTGACAATATAATAGTGAAGTTAGTTTTTTTCTTTTGCTTTTATTTAAAAAGTTATGATAAGTCAAAGATTTTCAAAATCCCGCCGAATTTTATTGTTATTCTACACCGAACGCTGCGATACACAGCTGAGCGCGGTCATCGACCCGAGCCGTCACAGAATACTTGATAGCTAGTGTGCCGTCTGGTAATACGACATTTATTTTGTATTTTTTAAAGATAAGTAATCGACTATCATTTTTGATATTTTTATTGGATATATGGATTCATTTACTGCTACAGATATTCTGATTTTAATAAGTCCCATATTTTCAAAATAGGGGTGTATATAGATTAAGATCGGTTTTTAGTTTAACCAAAATTTGGCGGAATGTCAGAAAATGCATATAAATCTAGCTATGTAGCCCGCAGCTTTATACCCAGACTGAGATAAACATTTGTGGTCCACACAAGTATTCACCCCGCACGGGAATCGAACCCGCAACCTTACGAATGGCAGTCATAGTCAGGCATGGTGACATATTAATAAAAAAATTCAAACATATTTATTTATTAAAAAGAAAAGGTTAGGATACAAAAATAACGTTAATAGTTATTTATGGTACAAGCGAGTAAAGTTGGTGATTACTTCCGAGGCGCTATTGAGGCCCGAGCCGTCAGGCGAGGGTCTGAAGATAGCCGAGGATAGTAATCATCAATACACGCGTGTACCATACAAACGTTTAACAATTCATAATAAAATAAACATTTTCGCTAATAAATAAACAGTTTTTCTATTCGCGCGCATCCAACACAACAATGGTGATCGCCAAAGACTAAAAGAATATACTTACCTATTAAAAAAAATCGACTGAATGAACGAATGGAATCGACCATAGACCTACCAAAAGTAAGGCAAAATAGTTGAAGTTTGTTTTTAAAATGTATGGACACGATTTTTTTTGGTCTCGAAACTTTTTTAAAACAGTAACTTAAAAAATAGTCTATAACTCACTTGTGAATAAAACGTGTCATTATTCAACTGTTTTTGCACAAATAATAGCCCCTTTATGAACAAGTGTGTTGAAAAATCGTAATCATATACTTATGATATCATCGTTACTAAATTACTATTTAAGCAGATAAGATAAATAAAAGTCTTATCAAAATGTTGTTGAAAACAAAAGATTTGCTTTTTCGTTACTTCCTAATAGATATTACTAGCGGCGCCCCTCGGTTTCACCCGCGTAGTTCCCGTTCTCGTAAGAATATGGGGATAAATTTATGCTAAAAACCTTCCCACTGAATCACTTCATTAAAACAAATCGCATCAAAATCCGTTGCGTAGTTTTAAAGATCTAAGCATACATAGGGACATAGGGACAGAGAAAGCGACATTGTTTTACTTTACTGTTTTTTAGGTTACCTAAAATTATCTTAATGATTTTAGTAAGAAATTTCTTATTTTATTTTGTCTTGTTAAAGGGCCCAAGCAATATGGATGAAGTTATGCCCATGATGAGAAGTTTAAGCCCGGGAGCTGATGAAATGTCCGGCAAGAAATACAATAATATACAAGTAAGTTAATATATAAATCATCATCATCATCAGCTCATATAATGTCCCCACCGAGGGGCTCGAACCTACCCTGAATTAGGGTGATGGCCTTCGTCAACCACAGGCCGAGTGCGGGTTGGTCGGCTTCACACACAACCCTAGAATTTCTTCCCAGGTGTGTGCAGGTTTCCTCACGAAGTTTTCCTCCGTACGAGCGTCGAAATTAACGTATATGAATTCGTAAATTGAAAACACATTGGTACGTGGCGGGACTGGTGGGGTTCGAACCAGGCACCTTCCGATCGGAAGTTTTCGGCCTTTACCCCTGCGCCACCGACGCTCTAATAAATATAATAAATAATTTCATGGCGGATTTCCCAGTAGGCTAACTTACAATATTCAATCCTTATAAGTGTCCATTGATGAGTCAGTTTAACTGATCAGTTGAACTGGCGTCCGTCCAATGGTCGTCAATCACCGGAGCGATTCCAGATTCAGTCAGTCCCGGATTAACCCTTAATCAGATTATGCAATTGCCTAGGGCATCACGTCTGGGGGGGGGGGCGGTACCAGAAAACACCAGAAGGGGCACCAGAAGCATAAAAAAACTTCTTAGTTGACATAAGGATAGGTAGCTATGCTTGAAATGACAAAAGCCCTACCTTGAACATAGCGAGGACCTTCTTTTCCGTCCTCAAATGGGGGCCCAAAGGCTTGGATTGCTTATCATCACATCATGTAGTCTTAATCCGTCTCTGATTCCAGTGAGGAAATTTAGTTGGTCTAAAACTTTTGCTGCCTTATTTGCGTTGCATTTTTAGTCTGGTTTAGCACTAAACCAGGTTTTACAATCAATTTTGAATACTGTCAAAGTGATAGATTTGACTGACAAGGTGTCAAATGCTTACCAGGTTTTGATAAACCAGAATAAAATTGCAACGCAAATAAGGCAGTTGGAGTGACAGTACAGTGAACGGCATAGTTTTATGTCTGGCTGGACTGATCACAACTAAATCGTCAATGACCACCTTATCAATACAATGAGATTGATTTCAAAGATTGATTTCATTCATTTTGACGTTTAGTTATTAGCAAGCTACGTTTCCGTTCTTCATACGTCGGTCTCAGTTGTCGTACTAACATCATCAGTCGGACAGCGGAGTTAAAGCACACGAAAGTCTAGTAGTTTTTATAATTTACTACGCTGTGCCCTGCTTTTTACCCGTGGGAATTTTGGGTTTAAAAGTATCCTATGTTACTTCTTATTACACCAGCTACCTGCCAACAAAAGTCCCGTCAAAATCGGTCCAGCCATTTCAGAGATAATACTAATATTATAAAGAGGAAAGATTTGATTGTTTGCGTTGAATGGACTCCGAAACTACTAAACCTTTTTTAGGCTATATTTACTTTTCAGGGCTATATTTTATCCCGGTATGCCCACGGGAAAGAAAACTATGCGGGTAAAACCGCGGGGAGCTACTATAGTAAATATACTTACGGATATTTGTTAGATTTTTTATATTTAGATTTGGTAAAGATGTTTTTTTAAAACCATTATAAGGTACTTATACGATATGTTTATCCCAAATTCCCACGGGATTGGGATTTGTGTGAGTGAAACCGCGGGTCTCAGCTAGTTGACCTATCACTACATAGTATAAAACAAACTCGCTTTCTCTGTCCCTATGTCCTTGTGTCCCTATGTATGCTTAGATCTTTAAAACTACGCAACGGATTTTGATGCGGTTTGTTTTAATAGATACAGTGATTCAGTGGGAAGGTTTATAGCATTTTTATCCCCATATTTCTACGGGAACGGGAACTACGCGGGTGAAACCGCGGGGCGCCGCTAATTAATTGATATGATTGAGGAAAATTTAAATGGAAAATCCCATAATTTGTTCGTTTACAATACAATAGGCACATTTTAATATGTTGTTAGATCGATTATATTACAAACTAGCGGCGCCCAGCAGTTTTACCCGCGTAGTTCCCGTTCCCGTAGGAATATGGGGATAAAATTATGCTAAAAACCTTCCTACTGAATCACTCTATCTATTAAAACAAACCGCTTCAGAATCCGTTGCGTAGTTTTAAAGATCTAAGCATACATAGGGGCATAGGGACAGAGAAAGCGACTTTGTTTTATACTATGTAGTGATGCAGCCGATTAGAATATAATCTTCTATGGATTGAAGATTGATTTCATTAAAATTTTTAACGTTTAGCTATTTAGCTATTTAGCTATTTTTCTAGCTATTTAGTAGGATTTCCTACTAATACTATAAAGCCGAATGTTTGTAAGCGTGGATGTTTAGATGTGTGGATGTTTGTTCCTCTTTCACGCAAAAACTACTGAATGGATTTTAATGAAATTTGGTACAGATGTTCCTCATATCTAGGAATAACACTTATGATACTTTTTATCCCAAAATTCCCACAGGATAAGGTTCCACGCGGGTAAAAACGCGGGGCGCTGCTAGTATATAATAAACGCCAAAAAATATGGCTTAAACTTTGGTCCAGAGAAAATCTTACTCATATCATGACTCGTGATTCTCGTGATCCTTCTACGGGCTTAAGTCAATCTTCGATTTCAATCGCATGGTTTACGATTGATTATTAATATTGGGTGTCGATGGATAGACTTTCGAAGGCTCTAACGATTGTCGATGACGTTAGTACGACAACCGGAAAAACGGCTTACGTTAAAAAAATTTTTATAAGTATTTCATTAGTAACGGTATTATTTTTTATTTTTTTCTTATTTATTAGTTATAGACAAAGTAAGTATTTAAATTTTTCTTTAAGATTTTATCCTTACTATATATTTATTTGAATAAAGATGGATTTTCCAAGTGTGTTCCAAGAAGTTTTTAAGTAAAACACAGTACCTACCTACAAATATGTAAATACAAAAAGATGAAGAACAAAAAAATGTTCAATCATAACTTAGCAAAAACTTTACATTTATTGTAGCTTATGTAACCTCTTATTTGAAAGATAATTCTGTTATTATAGATTTTTTGTAATGATACACAACGTAGTTAATAATCATAAAAAAATATTGCGCAATAAAATATGAAGATATAGGATTCTTAAGCTAGCATTTAGCGACATCTATATTGGGTTTTTCGCAACTTACAAATTAGTTCTGCTACTCGCCAACAGATGGCGGTAAATGTTCTATGTTTAAAATTGTTCTTTGTTCACAATATTTGAATTACATCAACTACTAGTTGCTTGAATATAGTTGTGGTATTCAAAATAATTATTTACCTACGTCTAATATTGCAAACTATTGCGTTATTCTATAAAAAAATATTATTAAATGTTAATCATCAAGTACATACATCGAGCAAAGGTTTTGTATTGCTATCCTTTTCACGTATATAGCTGCGTCTCCTTTTTCTTGTCACTATGACGTGTGCTAGCAATCATGCCATGCCGAACTGACTTGAAGTGTTTTGCGAAGTCAGTTACAAATGATAATCGCTGTCATACTATCTTGTTTTATTAAAATTATTCAGTAAATAAATTAATAAACCGCTTGTATTGTACTTAAATTGGAAAACAATAACATTATCTAGTGATTTATATAGACTCTACTGGGATTTCAGTGTGTTTGAGTGAGTGTTTTAGTGCTAAAGTGAGAACAAAAAGAACAGTGCAACTACATCGATTTTAAAGTGCTTTTTTACCTCATTTAGAGAATTATTCCGTTAATAAAGGTAACGAAGTGGAACGAGTATTCTTTGTACTGCAGCGGTTTCGTTATAATTCTTTTAATTATTTAGTAATATCAAGTTATTATAACCTCTTCTGACCTTACCGCTAACAATGATACTTTTAAGGCTGAATAGGATATTTGCCTTTGCCTCTTTTATTAAAAAAAATACATTAAAAAAACAACTATGATTCATTAAAAAAAATACTGTACTGATGATTTTATAAACATAATATATTTTCTGATTAGATTCTAATAAGAAATCGATAGTTTAAACTATTAAATACGTATTGCAACTACCTAATTTTACGTAAAGAACATTGACCTACCCCCATCGAGACATAGATAACAAAAGAAAGTACGTTTCAATGTACATTTTACGTAACATTATACACATTTTTAACTTGAATAACACACATTTTGCTCATGAAATAGGTAGCTAGGTAGATACTTACTACAATCTTTTGTCCCTTATTATTTATTATACATAGTAGATTTAGATTTTAACTATATTTGACGAATCGTCAGTATTTTACGTGAAGCGCCTGCCATCAGACCTTCACAACACAGGGAGGACAGAGGCTGTTTTTAAAAAATAAAAGTCACAATTGTCTATGAAAGTTTATCAATATTTTTTTTATTAGAGCAAGGTTTAAAAGGATAAGGTCCTATTTCACGACCTTCAATTAAAATTAATCACCAAGTAAAGTTAGTTTTGTGTCTTTCTTACTTTATATCAAGTGACAAAGACAAAACATGTGAGTAATTACTCGGAATGGTACTTGAAGATCGTGAAATAGGCGCAAAAGCATGTAATAAATGAAAGACCAATTTACTTACTAGCCTATTAGACTATTTTTCTATTATTAATCATAATAACTATCAGTATGTCAAACAGTGCTATCCATTCAGTGGTTTATTGAGCCACAATCTTTCCTGTGCCGGTGACAGCGTCGCTGTAATCGCATCTTTTGGTTGTCAGTTTATTGAAAATGTATCCAAATGACATTAGAGTCACAATGGCAATAGGAGCTTCCAATATGGCCGCCGGCACAGAAAGGATTGTGGCACAATAAGTTTGTTGATGTATAGATCAGTCAGTCAGTGACTGTTGCCTCGTTTATATACAGATTCTATGTAATTACTAGAAGTCCACTCTGGCTTTGCTCAAGCCCAATATATGCCATGAATAATTCTTGTACATATTCTTGCCTTGGGAAAATTTCTTGTACACAAATTCTAATAATATACTCAAATTATTATAATTAATGGGATATTTACCATATATATTATTTGTTTCGAGTTTCCGATATATTCCGAATTGTACAGGGGTAGCTTATAGTCCGGGGGGGCATAGGCTATGTTTTATCCCGAAATTCCTACGGGATCGGTAACTATACGGGTAATTTCATTTAAATCGCTCCCGCCGTTTAGACGTTGAAGTAACAAACGTACATACATACTGACAAACTTTTGTATTTATAATTTAGTGTGTTTTATCTACACCAATATTAGAAAAAGGAAAGATTTGTTTGTTTGTAACGAATTAGCTCCGAAACTACTGAACCGATTTCAAAAATTCTTTCGCCATTACAAAGCTACATTCACCCTGAGTAACAGCATAGGCTTTATTTTATCCCCGTATACCCACGGGAACAGGAGCGTAGCTATTGAATATTTCATAAACATTATTTCTTTGTTCGAACATTAAGAATTGAAATCAAACCTACTTTGGAATCAAATTATATACCTAGAAACTAGCTGTGCCTAACGGTTTTACCCGCGTTAATCACGATCCCGTGGGACTTTCGATAATCAAAAATCTCGAAAAAAAAGAAACGAAATCTCTAAAAAGTTTCAAAGATGTTTAATTTTCAACTTTTTATCGCGAAATTCCCACGGGATTTACGCGGGTGAAACCGCGAGACGCGGTTAGTTTATAATATTAGTAGGATTTATTATATTTATACGTACATTAGTCATTTTCTTGACCTAACGCCCGCTTGTTTACGAAGATGTCAATGATCTAACGTTCAATGTGGGCGATTTTATGTGCCTTTGTTTATTATTCACTAGCAACGCCTCGCGGTTTTTCTCGCGTAAATCCCCTGGGATTTTTATAAAAAGTCGAAAATATAATACAGACACAAAGTAATTAGCTTGTTTCAGACTAAATAACCTTTTTTTTTATTATTAATATAATTTTTATTAGTTTTTAAGTGTATTTAATTTATTTGTATTACGTCTTTTATTTGTAAATGTTGTGCACAACTATTATTGGGATACATATTAGAACTGTATTTTTTTTTCTAATTCTGTAAATGTTAAATATGTTATCCTGTTGATGTGCCTTAATAAATAAAAAATGGAACATCTTTGCAACTTTCGCGAAACTCCTTTCGAAATTTTCACGGGATCGTAATTAACGCGGGTAAAACCGCTGTATACCTACAGTTAGTTTTTATAATTTGTGTACAAAGTAGGTTTTAATTCAATTTTTAATGTTTGAATAATGATAGAATATTCAATAAATACTGCGTAGCGCAGTAAACGTATTACTAAATATTATTTTTAAATATTGCGTCAAAGAGCAAAGAGCATTAACCTCTTTCGACCGACCGCGGACAAGGACGTTCTATTTAAAAAAAACATGTGTTTACACTTTTTAGCGGGAAAGGTAAATGGGATAGGTCATCGAAGGAGGATTTATTTAAAAATATTTATTGTCTATTAGCGCTCCGCGGTTTCTCCCGCATAGTTCTCTTGTCCGTGGAGGGAAATATAAATGAACGTCATTTTACTTTTAGTAAGTCCCGCGGTTTTACCCGCGTTAAATCCCAATCCCGTGGGAATTTTAGGATATAAAGTATCCTATGTGTTATTCCTTTTTATATGGAACATTTGTACTACAAGACTTACCAAAATGTTCAAAGAAAAAATCACTGTCGCGTTCAACCATAACCTTTTTTAGTTTTTACAATAGATTAAGTACCTACGTTTTTTTTTAAGAAATATAAAATTAAGGTACCGCGTGAATCTTATGAAAGTTCCTAATATTAGATGCCCTAGAAAGTAGCTTGGCAACACCTTTGACACTAAAAATTTCAATGTTGCTGCAATTTTAAACACGTTTATTTTAAAATGTGATCTGACATTGTTTATTCGAGGTTATTATTCCAGAAGGTTATGTTCCATTTCTTGACGTTAAAATATAGCTTTTGTTTTACTTTTGCCAGAAGATTTCATTTATAATGTCTTGATTAAAGTAAGTTTATAATTAGGTATGTTTCACGGTCACCTAGATTGTTGTCCGTTAGTATGAAAAATTATAACAGTTACCTATTTATGATACAAGTTAGTAAAGTTGGTGAATACTTCCGAAGCGCTATTGAGGCCCGAGCCGTCAGGCGAGGGTCTGAAGATAGCCGAGGATAGTAATCATCAATACACGCGTGTACCATACAACGTTTTTCAACACATTTGCGACGAAAATAATAATAAAATATCATTTATCGCTAATAAATAAACAGTTTTTCTATTTGCGCGAATCCAACACAACAATGGAATCGACCATAGACCTATCAAAAGTAAGGCAACGAAGTCGAGTTTGTTTTTAAAATGTATGGACACAATATTTTTATGGTATCGAAACTATTTTAAACAAAGCATACATTTGTAGGAGCTCTGTTTGTGACATTATGTACTAGAGAGAAAAGTACCAGGAAAACATACATTTGTAGGAGGTCCGTTCTACATTAAAATATGAGTGAAAGTACTTAATTTAGCAAATACCGTTACCACCACATCGCAAAAATGTTCTTATTTAGTTTTTAATTAAAGCTGTTATTAGAATAATTTTATGCAGAAAAAGATAATAATATACCTTCTAAAAACTATAAAACAGATTAAAAATTTTCTTTCTTAAAAATTGACGTGTCGTGTAGCCAGTTGTAAAAACTACTTCCATAGCGTATGGCAACACCGTTTATGGCCATGTAAGGGCGTCTATCAACATGTTTTTCCATTACTGGCAAGGATGGCGTCTTTAACCAGTACAAGGTTGCCAGTACGACAATAATACGTTTGTATCTAAATCTGTTTCCACTTGTATTTTATTCATTTAACTTGTACTTGCGGCGTCTCGCGGTATAACCCGCGTGGTTCCCGTTCCCGTGGGATTACGGGGATAAAATATGGTCTATGTAACTCAGGGTGAATGTAGCTTACTAAAAGAGAAAGAATTTTTAAATCTGGAAAATCAACGGGAAAATTGGACCCGTACGAAGCCGGGGTGGGCCGCTATTTTTTATTATAAAGAGGAAAGATTTTATTGTTTGTTAAGTTTTAACTCAAAAACTACTAAACCAATTTCAAAAATTCTATCCCTGATGAAAACCTTTATTATCAACAAGTAACATAGGCTATGTTTTATCCCCGCATTCCCACGGGAACGGGAACTACGCAGGTAAAACTGCAGGGTGCTAGTAGTGAATAATAAAGCTTGAAATAAGCTTTCGTATAAACTCAAGTACCAGGCAATCAGGAAATATGAAGAGGTCGTACGAAAATAGCTCAACAGATGCAGATGTTGTATTAAATGCATTTAATGTAGGATATTTTCATGACATTGATCAAATTCGTTGACATTGAACGAAACAAAGTTTGTTGAACGCACTAATCTCAGGAATTACTGGTTGGATAGCCCACACATAGGATACTTTTTATCCCGAAATTCCCATGGGATTGGGATTCACGCGGGTAAAACCGCGAGGCGCTAGTAGCTGACTATTTGGCATTGTATTTTAAACATTTGTGGATCACATAAATATTCACCCCGCACGGGAATCGAACCCGCAACCGTACGGATGGCAGTCCGGCATGGTGACTTCTTTGCCATCGAGGTCGTCAAATATCTAATTGAAAAACAAAAAAAAACTAATCATTGTCAAATCCCACGGGATTGGCATTTACGCGGGTAAAATCGCGGGTTGCAGTTAGTTAATATCATTATCTACGTGTTTACTCAAACACCTAACGCCACGCGATTTCCCGCCTCTTTTTACGTCACTGTCTTGTTTTTTTCTCTATTGACCGTCAAGAGTTCAAGGTGAAGTTTGGACGTTCGGAATTTTAAATTGAGAATTTACAATTATTATTTTTCTAACCGGCCTGTTTTGTTAATCAAATACACACATCAAAAGTGTCTAGGGATCAACATATATTTTTGCAATAACTTTTCTCCTGATTGATATTAATTAAAATTTTCTTTAAGGATTCATCAAATAAAGTGTTTTCGTTTGTCACAGTAACGATAAACCAAGTCACCTTTGCATTAATAAAGAAATTTGCCATTTTCCTAATAAAGGGATTTTTGACATTTGAACCACTAACATTAAAGTTCGAAAAAAAGACTGAAATAACAGTTTTCTTTAAAATTTTATTGGGTAACTTAAACAATTAATAATCCGTGTTTCTACCGCGAACACTAACAACACAAGAACATCGGTTTGGCATACTCAAAATGAGTTCATCCAAATCACGCTGTGGAATGGCCGCCCATGTTCGTTGCAACAACAAAAAAAGGTCTTCTTGCGACTGGATACCCTCCATATTCGGCAGAGCTCTTCTCTGTAGCATATCCCATGCATGCTCAATCGGGTTCAAGTCTGGCGACTGAGCAGGCCAGGGCAGGACATTGATGTTAGCTGCGGCGAGAGTCTGTCTTACAACTCTTGCGGTGTGCGGTCGTGCATTATCATGCATTAACTGAAATAAGGGACCGATTTGCACTTGTAGAGGAACGATGACGTCTGATACAATCGTCTCAGCATAAATTTGAGCGTTGAGGTTGCCTCTGATCCAAATCAACTCAGTTCTTCCGCCGATCCAAATACCCGCCCATACCATGATGGTTCCACCACTATAAGGATGGACTTCCTGGCAGGATTTTAATCGCTGTTGGCGTCCAGGGGTTCTCCAGTGTCGTATACGTCTTGTATCCGGTCTCATACCAAAACGAGACTCATCAGAAAAGCACACGAAACGCCATTGTTCTTCTGCCCAATTTCTGTGTTCAAGAGCCCATTGATATCGAATCCTACGATTGTGCATTTGCTATAGGTGGTACCCGTAGCGGTCTTCGGGAATGAAGGTTCACTTCATGCAAGCGGTTTCTGACTGTTTGGTCGCTAATTAAGTTCCCTGAAGAGTGATGAAGCCGCACGGCTAACATCATGGCGGTTATTGTTGGAGCTCTTCGAGTTAAGATTTGAATGTATCGGTCTTGTCTCCGTGTGGTGCAGCGATACCGTCCTCCATGGCGCTCAGCCACGGTACCAGTGCTTCGGTAACGTGTCCAAAGTCGACTGATAACACTCTGACTTGTATTCAGAGCTAAAGCCACAGTACGTTGCCGGGAACCAGCTTCTATCATTCCCACGGCTCTGAGCATTTCTTCCCTGCTTAAATGACGTCGCCGCTCCATAATAACGTTGGTTTTAATCAGTAGTAGGGAAACAGTAGCACTAATAATGTCTTCAATGCGTTGTATGTTTTTATAGGGAAAATATTGACAGCTGATTTTCATCTTTTACTCGAATTTGATTCACAGTTCCTGATTCAAATTATGAAATGCACCAAAAAGGATCCATATAAATTTATAAAATCATAAATTTATTACAAAGCCACATCTCAATCTCAAGAAATCCGCATAAAAATGCTTGATCCCTAGACACTTTTGATGTGTGTAGTTTCACCCTTGCTTATGGCCAAGCGCCAACGTAGGTACCTATTAGCGTTAAAGGTTTAAACTAAGTTTAACTAAATCGGTTTTAAGGCTATCTAGATGTTATATTTTATTAGCTGTGCCCCGCGGTTTAACCTGCATAGTTCCCGATTCCGTAGGAATTTCTTAATAAAACATAGCCTATGTCCTTCCCCAGACCATAAGCTACCCCTGTACCTAAATTTCAAGTCAATCGGTTTAGTTGTTTAGCCGTGAAAAGGTAAGAGACAGACAGAGGTTTTAGGATAGACCAAGATAATCTGAACATTAAATATAAATAGTGTTTGTTTTCGATATGTTATAGGTAATTACTTATGCCAAAGAAAAACAAAAAACAATAATCTTTCGTCACTCAATTTGACGTATATGTTTTCGAAGTGCCCTTGTCGCGTCGCCCGAGATTTTAAAAAGAAAAAGTGTCATTATAATCCCACCAAAAACATTCTGTAAAAAACTAGCCAAGTCTCGATGGAGCTGCTTGTTTATCTCTAAAAAGTAATGAAATCTAGACAGACTCGTACCAAGTCTAAGGTTCCTTACTGAGATTTCTTTATTATTATTGTTAATGTTGTGTGACTTGGCCGTTGAACATTGTTTAAAACGTTAGTATTGGGTACACGTCAATTTTGTTTACACGTAATGTTATAACATTATTAAAATACGCAGCTTTATCAAGCCCACAATTGACTGGATATTGAATTAACATTTTTCAAGTGGCAATTTTCTATCGTCTGGTTCTGGATTTTTTAAGATTGGTGCAATAGCGTCATGGATCACCTAGTTTTGTACATACATGTGTACCTTTCAACGGCCAAGTTACACAACATTAACTATAATAATAAAGAAATCTCAGTAACGAACCTTAGACTTGGTACGAGTCTGTCTAGATTTCATTACTTTTTAGAGATAAACAAGCAGCTCCATCGAGACTTGGCTAGTTTTTTACAGAATGTTTTTGGTGGGATTTCATTTCTTTTTGTTAAAACTTGTTTATATTAATTTATTTTATTAGATTTTCTTATTTGACACATTTTTTTCTTTTTAGGAGTAGTATTTTATTATTAAGCGCCCCGCGGTTTCACCCCCGTAGTTCTCGTTCGCTTTTCCGTGGGAATTTCGAGATAAAAAGTATCCTATGTGCTTTTCCTGGTTTTAAGCTACCTCCCCACCAATTTTCAGCCAAATCAATTCAGCCGTTCTTGATTTTTAAATTCCCGTTCCCAATCCCGTGGGAATTTCGGATTAAAGGTATTCTATGTTCTTGTCCTGGTTCTAAGCTTCCTCCCCACCAATTTTCAGCTAAATGAATTCAGCCGTTCTTGATTTTTAAATTCCCGTTCCCAATCCCGTGGGAATTCCGGGATTAAAGGTATTCTATGTCCTTTTCCTGGTTTTATGCTACCTCCCCACCAATTTTCATCCAAATCAATTCAGCCGTTCTTGATTTTTAAATTCCCGTTCCCAATCCCGTGGGAATTTCGGGATTAAAGGTATTCTATGTCCTTTTCCTGGTTCTAAGCTACCTCCCCACTAATTTTCAGCTAAATCAGTTCAGCCGTTCTTGAGTAATAAATTCCCGTTCACATTCCCGTGGGAATTTCGGGATTAAAGTATTCTATGTTCTTGTCCTGGTTCTAAGCTTCCTCCCCACCAATTTTCAGCAAAATCAATTCAGCCGTTCTTGATTTTTAAATTCCCGTTCCCAATCCCGTCGGAATTTCGGGATTAAAGGTATTCTATGTCCTTTTCCTGGTTCTAAGCTACCTCCCCACCAATTTTCAGCCAAATCAGTTCAGCCGTTCTTGAGTTACAATTCCCGTTCCCGTTCCCGTATAATTCCCGTTCCCGTTCGATTATCCTAGTTTTTATAGTTTTCCCTTTATGTGGCCATTAAACTCTAACTCTGTACCAAATTTCAGCTCTCTAGGTTTATGGGAAGTACTAGTTCTATTTTGATGATCATGAGTGAGTGAGTGAGTGAGTGAGTGAGTGAGTGAGTGAGTGAGTGTCTGTCATAAATACGAAACTTTGCTTTCGCTTAACTTCGGAACTAAATGACCTACAGACTTGAAATTTTATTTTAAGTATGTGATTGTATAGCTTACTGGATGACGAAAATTTCAGCGTTCTGGGCTTATCCAGAGGTTCTCAAATAGGGGCCTGAAAATGCGGCGAAATGGTTCCTGTAAAGGATGGTACGGCAGTGTTTGCTTCGCGCTCGACTTGGCGGGGGGCACTGCCGTGCCCCCAGATGCACTATGGTTTCGTTTGAAAACGGAGCCAAAATCGTTAATTATTAAATTAAAATTTAATTTGTTTTTTTTTGTTGTTTGTAACATTGTTTGTAGCAATGTCGAAAATAGGGCAATACTAATAGATTTTTTAAGTTTTTTAGCCCCGGGAGTGTTGCTAGATAATGAACATAGGGGTCAGTCGGTGTAATGAGGTGGTAGAGGGATTGATTATATCTCTCTGTGTGTATGAATGTGTGTGTCCGTAGTTTGTGATACCCTAGATACAGGTAATGAACATAGTTAGGGTCAGTCGGTGTAATGAGGTGATAGAGGGATTGATTATATGTCTCTGTGTGTATGAATGTGTGTCCGTAGTTTGTGATACCTAGATACAGCATTATAAACCCTTGCGTTAATAAAAAGAAAGTTTGCTAATAATATTATAACAGTGAAAGTGTTTTGCGTCTAATGTGAATTAGCGAACGTGAAAGCGGATCGCTATTCCTTAAAAAGTTGCGTTTCGCGCCATTTTTAGATTTTCTACGTTGACAGCTGTCAAAATAGAAAAAATACAAATATTGTTAATAGCGACAGTTTGAACGCGCTAATCTCAGGAACTACTGGTCCAATTGGCAAAATTCTTTCAGTGTTAGATAGCCCATTTATCGAGGAAGGCTATAGGCTATATTTCAGGCTACGACCAATAGGAGAGAAGCTAACGTAGGTAAATTCGCAGGGCACAGGTAGTTGTTTATAGTTCGCTTATCAGTCAGGGAACAATAGACAATTGATTTGTATTACGTTGGCAAATGCGTCATTGATATAAAATCATTACTCAACATGATTAGTTTGGGATCACCAACACGCTTCAAGCTAGTTTATTACGCGTATTTCTCATCCCCTATACTTATAAAACTACTTGCTGTACTCCGCGGTTTTACCCGCATAGTTCCCGATCCCGTGGAAATTTCGGGATATAACGTAGCCTATGTCCTTCCCCGATCCATAGGCTACCCCTGTGCCAAAGTTCAAGTCAATCTGTTCAGTAGTTTAGCCGTGAAAAGGTAACAGACAGAGTTACTTTCGCATTCATAATTCATAATAAGTATATTTTTGTATAATAATATTTTTCATCCCAAAATACGTACAGGACCGAGATTTACACGGATAGTACTTAAATTGTAAATTTGACAACAACTTTCTTTGTTCCAATAAACGTCAGCTAACCTTATGAAAGGTACAATTAACAAAAATATCACTAAATTTAGCGCAGATTCTTGCGAAACGTCGGCCATTTTAAATAAACTGTTTCGTCTTTGTGATTCATTATTGTTGAAGACCATTTAATACTGGTTTCACTTGTGTACGTTTGGCAATTGATGTAAGTCATATGAATGATGAAAACAACTGTTTTATGTTGATTTACAATATTTATAACTAGGTTGTATTACCTGAAAAAGTGAAATTATACAGGTTTTTAATGAACATAGTTAGGGGTCAGTCGGTGTAATGAGGTGATAGAGGGATTGATTGTCTCTGTGTGTATGAATGTGCATCCGTAGTTTGTGATACCCTAGATACAGGTAATGAACATAGTTAGGGGTCAGTCGGTGTAATGAGGTGATAGAGGGATTGATATGTCTCTGTGTGTATGAATGTGTGTGTCCGTAGTTTGTGATACCCTAGATACAAGTAATGAACATAGTTATGGGTCAGTCGGTGTAATGAGGTGATAGAGGGATTGATATGTCTCTGTGTGTATGAATGTGTGTCCGTAGTTTGTGATACCCTAGATACAGGTAATGAACATAGTTAGGGGTCAGTCGGTGTAATGAGGTGATAGAGGGATTGATTATATGTCTCTGTGTATATGAATGTGTGTGTCCGTAGTTTGTGATGCCCTAGATACAGGTAATGAACATAGTTAGGGGTCAGTCGGTGTAATGAGGTGATAGAGGGATTGATTATATGTCTCTGTGTGTATGAATGTGTGTGTCCGTAGTTTGTGATACCCTAGATACAGGTAATGAACATAGTTAGGGGTCAGTCGGTGTAATGAGGTGATAGAGGGATTGGATATGTTATTTTTAGGAATTACTGCATCCATTGCATAAAAATAATATGAAATGTTTGAATATCTTAATGAATATGAGTTTAAAGCGGTCAAATAAACGCGCCAAGGGAATTTTGTTTTTATATTAAGTAGTGGTTAATTTTGTATGTTCTCATTCCGTTGAGATTTATACACGTTTTTAACGAAAAGATCAATATTAATTATGTTTCCTTTTATAATTTAATATTTTAAGTCTTGTACCGGTGACAAAAAGGACAGACATATTGTATAGGCTTATTATTTATATCCTACTAATATTATAAAGCCGAATGTTTGTGAGTTTGGATGTTTGTTCCTCTTTCACGCAAAAACTACTGTATCGATTTAGATGAAATTTGGTACAGATGTTCCTTATAACTAGAAATAACACATAGGTAGATAGATAAAGTAGTTTTTGCGTGAAAGAGTAACAAACATCCAAACTCACTTACATACAAACTTTCGCATTTATAATATTAGTAGGATTTTTCGTACATATGTTTATCAAATAAAATTATTCTGATTCGGACTAAATTAAAAACAAATGCCGAACGCATAATCGGATCCTTTGTGTCGATATAGGGTTTGTAATATCGATTAAAACATCGATATTTAAAACCTTTTCGCTTAGTCGACCGCTTTTGTCCTAAATTGGTTATGGGACCTTTGAGTATCGTGTGGTTAGTCATACATTTTCTTAATATGGAGTAATGAGGTCGTATACTTAGCGATGCAACTCGTTAGACACTTATTTTTATCCTTTTTATTAGCTTATGTATGTCCTCTATTTTACCCGCGTATATCCCAATCCCGTGGGGTTTTTGTGGGATGAAAAGTATACTGTCTGTTATTCCTAGTTTTAATGAATATCTGTACAAAATTTCGTCTAAATCGGTTCAGTAGTTTTTACGCTTTAAGAGTTAGAATGAGGTCGTCGTAACTTTTTGGTGCGTATACAACAAATGCGCAGTTCGGAGGAATTCGATAAAATTGAACTTTAAATTGGGTTATTCATAAATTAAAATATTTTTTTCGCCAACGTACTTAGCTGTAAGGAACTTCGTTCCAAAAAAACAACTTTTTAATAATTTGTTTACAAAATATATTATTTTTATTATTAACGGATCTTAATCTAATCTAAGATTACTTATAATTACTCATATTTTGTTGTGAAGGTTGCCTTAAAGGTGATCAGTTGGTGTAACGTTAGTCGAATGCCAAACTCGACTCGTAAAATAGTCGATTCAGACGCCCTGGCTGAATGCACGTACCGTTTGCTCGGTACGAAACAAAGAAAAAAATAAACAGTTTTCGCGCGCGTTTTCTGACGTGAAGTGCAATTGTGATTTTGAATTTAGAATTGTTTGTGGTATTTGATGTTGGAATTTTAAAGTGTTGTTTTAATTCGGATTTTTATGATTTTTGAATTTAGAAGGATTTATTTTTTATGGTATTTTAAAATTTTCTTTTAATTTAAAATTGTGATACTAATTTTGTTGTCTCAATATTTCTTTTTAATTTAGAAGGATTGTTTTTCGTGTTTTTTCTCTACATTAAATTTAAAAAGACATTTTGATTGAAAAGTTATACGTTTTTGTATGGATTTATTTATATAGTCTTTCACCGTGTCAATTTCTGAAAATTAAATTATTGAAATAAATCATTCAATAAGACTTAGATAACAAACAAACATCAATTTCTAAATATAATACGCAAAACAAAACGACACGTGCAACGTATTGTTACATAGTAAATAAATAATATACTTACGTACGTAGTAGATAGTTGTAATTTAAAGTAAGTATATCTATACTAATATTATAAAGAGGAAAGATTTGTTTGTTTGTTTGTAATGAATAGGCTCCGAAACTACTGGACCGATTTCAAAAATTCTTTCACTAATGGAAAGCTAATTTATCAGTGCGTGACATAGGCTATATTTTATCCCCGTAATCCCACGGGAACGGGAACCCCGCACGTGCGCACGGATTTTTGTCGTGGTTGTATTTTGTTTTACATTTTCTGACGTTTTGGATTCTTTACAGAACCCGTGATCACAGAAGATTTTAATTTTGTTTACCACGCGCATTTAAAAGAAATCTTTGTTTATCAATAACTAGTAGCTCCCCGCGGTTTCACCCGCGTAGTTCCCGTTCCCGTGGGATTACGGGGATAAAATATAGCCTATGTCACGCACTGATAAATTAGCTTTCCATTAGTGAAAGAATTTTTGAAATCGGTCCAGTAGTTTCGGAGCCTATTCATTACAAACAAACAAATCTTTCTTCTTTGTAATATTAGTGTAGATTAGATTTGATACAATACAGTTTTTAGGAAACTAAATTAGCTTGCTATAACCTAATGACTATGCGTCTGCCTTGCAATCAAGCGGTCGTAGGTTCGAGTCCCATTTATTTACTTTAGTAATGTGCAACAGACACTGCCAGAACTAGCAGTCCGCCCCGGCTTCACACGGATGCAATTTTTTCCAAAGTTTTTCCAAATTAGAGAGTAAACATCCGTCCATCCTCACAAACATTCGCAGTACCTAATTTCAGAAAATCTTTGACGTGTGAAACGCTATATAAAATAATCGTAATTAATTTTAACGTAAGTTCGTTGACATACAACAATTAAAATGTCTATGACTCGTATGTATAATTGACATAACTTGTTACTAAGCGCGCTAAAATATGTATAAGGCTGGAGTACCACTGCGTCAAGCACGCTGTCCACATTAGTAAGTTTACTTGCGTGGGTCTGTGGGTCACATCCTTACTAATATTATAAATGCAAAAGTAACTGTCTGTCTGTTACATTTTCACGGCTAAACTACTGAACCGATTGACTTGAAATTTGGTACAGGTGTAGCTTATGGTTCGGGGAAGGATATAGGCTATTTTATCTCGAAATTCCCACGGGATCGGGAACTACGCGGGTGCACAGATAGTACTTATATGTATTTATAAGTTAAAAATCATCAACAGCTCAATATATTTTAACATTTTTCTTCTGTGGGTCACATGTACTTAAAAAAACATCAACACAAAATCTTTGCACTCGCGTGCACCACGGTATGTAGTTATGTTATGATTGTGTCCATCATTGATATGGTTATTAATTATTAAGACGGTAAAATGACAGATATACAAAGTTTTGAATCCGTTAACAAGCAAATTATATTGGGAACGGCCAGTACACATACTTGTGTGATCCACTACCCCACGCAAGTAACTAAACTTACGTGTCCACCGCTACTGCCGCGGGCGAGTGAACGATGAGCTATTGGCGAGTTTCTCGCCCAAGAAAAGGACAGTGAATGTACATTCCGTGTAAACGAAAGAGATGCATATATCCTACTAATATTATAAAGCCGAATGTTTGTGAGTGTGGATGTTTAGATGTATGGATGTTTCTCTTTCATTTAAAAACTACTGAATGGATTGTAATAAAATTTGGTACAGATGTCCCTCATACCTAGGAATAACACATAGGATACTTTTTATCCTAAATTCCCACGGGATAAGAACCCACGCGGGTAAAACCGCGGGGCACAGCTAGTTATTTATAGTTACTCGCCTGTTCACAATGCCGGCGAGTAACTATTAGTATATGCATAATAATATGTGCATCTCTTTCGTTTACACGGAATGTACAGTCACTATCCTTTTCTTAGGCGAGAAACTCGCCGATAGTTCATCGCTCACTCGCCCGCGGTGGGACCACTGCCTTACCCACGTCAAACTTTCCATTGTACAAAATGTCATTCACATGTCAATCGCCAAACAATAGATTACCTAATTTGATTGAAAAAATACGAAAACAAACCATATTATCTAATTCATAAGGTTTACAATTAAATAAAAGAGGCAAAGGTTACGATGAATATTAATTTATTTGTACTCATTAAAAAATTTAAAACGCTGCAGTGTGAATACTGGCTCGTATTATGGCAGAACTCTGAACAGAGCTTCTTTAATTTTGCTAAAGAATTTACCACTTTAAGTTCTTTGGAATAAGATCTAAATTTACTTGAATAATCTTCTAGAATATCTCTTTTCACAAGGTTAGCTTAAATAATCTAGACTATCTCTTATTAAAAACAAGGAATAACAGCGGTATAGCTAATCCAAGGTTTCTTCTCTTAAAATATTATGAAATAGATGACATGGATTAACTATTCTGTCTTTATATCTTGGTTTTTAATATGAGGGTAGACGATTATTTGTAAGTACTGTAATGAATTGTAGATCTTATTTCAAAGGTGATAAAGTTGATAATGATTTGGCAATCAAAGATTAATTGCTGTAATGCGTGTCCATTTAAGATTTGATTCACAAATTTCAGGGAAAAGACTATTTTTCTATAAAGTGCTTTTGGCAGAACACCAAAAACGAAACTGTAAGTGACTTAGTAGACTTGAGTGTTAAAATGTGCGGAAAAATGTTCTTAAGACTCCAACATGTGCCGAAAAGAAAGTGAACATAGCTAAACCATGTCTTCAGCTAAACGAAAAAGAAGAATAAAAGTCGTATTTCAAAGAACTTAGAACTGTTTAGTGAAAAAATTGATCTCAAGTATTTTTAGTGCTCAATAATTATTAAGATGATCGCACTGAAGAAATTCTACGGTGACGAATTGCTCCGCCTAGCTTTAGTACTAAGCCTTCTTAAGTCTGACCCTAGCGACTACCTAGATAGAGACCCTCAGCTTATCTCTGGACTCCACATCTCAAACGGAACCGATTGGTCCTTGGAACAAGAAGCAAGGACTTTAATAACTCCAAGGCATATACACCCGAAATCTCTAGACCACATACTGGCCAACTATCATAGACAGGTTTTCGAAGAATTGAACTCATTGGGTCGATATGCAAATAATTTAGAATACAATGAACATACATATTTAGTTAATAACGTAGCTACTGATACGGCTGGGCCTAATAACGATGCGTCAATGGTAGACGAAACAAGTCAAGATGGCGTGTCTTCAGACGATAATGTAGCGCAAGAAGTCAAAATAAGTGATGAAATAGAAGATGGAGAAGCACAAGAAAACGCGGAAGCGATTGTAACGCTAACACCAGACTTTTTAGCCAATCACACTGATGATATATTCAATGAAATAGCGTCCCGCACTTTTGATGTCAACGAATTCTTAGTCCAACCAGAAATGCAGATCAAAAAAGAGCCAGATTCAGATATTTTAGAAGTAACTATTAAGAAAGAGAGAGAAAATGAAGATTTGTACAGCGATAACGCGATGGACTACGTTTCTTACTTCAATGTCAAAAGCGAGATGGATCTGGATGAAAACGAGTCTGTTATCCATCAAAACATGGCCGATTTGCAAGACTACGAGGAGCTTTTCGAAGACGTTAAAGATATTAAACATAATTTGGAAATTTGTGATACTAAGAAAGAGAATTTGGAGCAATACCTTCTAGAAAACACTCCGCTAGATGCAGAAGTGTATGAATTAGCTCCTATTTTTGATGATGAGTTAGTAGTTGATGTTAAGAGATCTAGAGCTAGCACAAGCTTCACGTCAGCTAGCTCCAGTGGCGTTAGTGATATGGATTTCTCCCTGAAGGAAGCTGGTGATATAAAATTTGAAGATCAATCTGATGAAGGGCATCATACCGGCGATGAACTTACTCAAGAGGTAAGTTGTAGTCATATAATTAATCAAACTTAGGGGTCAGTTACTATAATGAGATGATGTAGTGAATGATTATGTTATTTTTATTATTAAACGAAACGTACGTCGTTATATATAACTATATAATACAACGGGATGTTTGTACGTACGTCGAGTCGTAGTACGTACGTAAAGCCGAGGGAATCGACTTAAATAAGTACGTACAAACATCCCGTTGTATTATATGATTATGTTATGTTATGGTAATTTTCACAAAAGCTATAGTTTCCTTAGGCTTTAGGCTCGAGCCCCTCGGTTGGGGACATTATATGAGCTGATGATGATGGTTTCCTAACAAGGTTTAACTACGGTTTTCTAACAATATTCTTATGGATAAAGTTATGGTTTACTAACAAGATAATATAGTTATGACAAAAAATTGAATTGAAAGCTCTGCTAGACTAGCATGCCTTCTAAAACGTGATAGATACAGCGATTTATTGACATCCAACTGTCAAAATATTATGAAAATACCCGCCATATTGAATTTTACCACGTGATTAATTTTATGACATTTAGTCGTGCTCGCGAAATTGATATAGCTATTTATTGACATCCAACTGTCAAAATATAAAAATATAGCCGCCATATTTAATTTTTCATATCGTACCACGCCATAATTAATTTGGTCATGCTCGCGAAATCGATATTATTTCGTGGTGTCTATATATTTTATCACGCACAGTCATGCTAGAGGGGCAGGCTTACTATAATACCAGTGATGTCATATAGCAACCGTATTACAGCGGTGTATGTATGACGTCGCTAGAACGTTGTCTATATTAAATGGATTCTTAGGATAGCGGTGGCGTCACATAGCGACTGTAATACAGCGGTGAATAATGTCGATAGACATTTTATACAGTCAATTTTCTAGTGACGTCATTCACCGCTTTATTAAGGACGATATATAGCGCCACCGCTATCCTAGAAAGCCAAAGGTTATTACGTACTGACTGTGCACTATGAATTTACATTATATGAAAATCCCGTGGGAATTTCGGGATAAAAAGTATCCAATATCCTTCTTTGTATCCCTATAAACGCGTATATCTCAATAATCTACGTCAAATGTTTGTCTTGAGCGGTAATCGAACTCGTAACCTTCGGCATAGCAGGGTCACTACACTACTAGTCAAAATGTTTATTTTTCTAGAAACACTGGCTTACGTATATTATAATTTGAAAAGGTGGCCATTGACGAGTCAGTCGAACTGATCAGTCCAGACGTAAAACTGACGTTACTCCATTTTAGACCAACTAGATTTCCCCACTGGAATCTGCGATTTCATATTCCAGTGGGGAAATCTGGCCTATAACTTTTGGAGTGACGCCACAGCTTTATGTCTCGACTGATCAGTTCGACTGAATCGTCAATGGTCTGTATGCGCACTTTAAGCATGAGAAAAAACATTGAGATTTAGCAAATAAGTTTATTTAACAAATTATCGCCAAATGTATAGACAAAGTCAAGGTTATTGACCGATACAAAACATCTACAATACTAATTATCATTACTATTATATCTAAAATACCTATTATAATATAAGTATTTAAGTGTATTCATAAAATACCGGTGATTGACGACCATTTTTGGATGGACGCCAGTTCATTTGATCAGTTAAACTGACTCGTCAATGGCCACCTTAACCCTGTTTAACTTTTCACACAATATTCAACTCTTGCGCATGTATAAGTAATTTTTATTTCGATTTTATATTCGAGTTTTTTTTCTTTTAAAATGTTATGTAAGCGGTGTAGTGGTAAGTTGGTCTATCTGTTTTAGGCAAGGACTTAAATTCGATTTGTTTTTTAGCCTAAAAATGCCTTGAAAAATGAATAAACAGTTATGCTATCAGTCGGCATCTTTACATTAACATTTTTATTTTGCACTGTGGTCCGCATAGTTCCCGATCTCGTGGGAATTTCGAAATAAAACATAGCCTATGCCCTCACCCGGACCATAAGCTACTCCTGTACAAAATTTCAAATCAGTCGGTTCAGTAGTTTAGCCGTGAAAAGGAAACAGACAGACTTTCGCATTTATAATATTAGTAAGGATTTTCAATGTTGAAATATCCATTCATTCGTTCCCCAAAATATTGATACACACCCAGACTCCAGACATAGACGCAGACAGTTAACGACCCTTAAGGTCTAAGGGAAACAAAGGGATCACGTTTAAAAGGGATCGGGAGCAATGATCGTTTTAAACTTTACAGACGGCCAATGATATAAGTTGAATGACTTGTCTTACTTGCAGCGCCCCGCGGTTTTACCCATATAGTTCCCGCTCCCGTGAGAATGCGAGGATAAAATTATGCTATAAACCTTCCTCTTGAATCACTCTATCTATTAAAGAAAACCGCATCAAAATCCGTGGCGTAGTTTAAAAGATATAAGCGTACATAGGGACAGATAGAGAAAGCGACATTGTTTTATACTATGTAGTGACTTTTTTATTACGATACCCTAGACCTAGATACAGGTAATGAACATAGTTAGGGGTCAGTCGGATAGAAGGATTGAAGAATTAATGATATCTCTTTTCCGAACCTTTATCCCATGTCTATTTTGGGGTCGGTTTTTCAGTTTAACCACATTTGGCGGAATGTCAGTATTTTATGTGAAGCGACTGCCATCAGACCTTCACAACCCAGAGGGCTATACGACATTTTTTGGTTAAACCAAATGTTAGGCTTTTGAGGGCTCTAACTACCCGTAACGACTGTCGATGATGTTAGTACGACAGCCGGGACCGACGGCTTTACGTGCCCTCCGAAGCACGGAAACGCTCATGAAATTAAAATTCATTTTTAATAACGACTTATCACAGTTATGACGGTGCCAAACGTTGCTTAACCGCGCCGATCACAAGTGATTCGCGGGTAGCACTGGGCCATGAGCGCTTCAATGATATGAACCCAAATATTTTTCATGAAAATTTAATTTTCCTACCGGGATTTGAAACATTGACCTCTCGCTTCCAAGGCGGGATAGTTACAGCTCCACCACGAAGCTTGACGAACTTGACCTTGAAATTTTAAGATAATAAGTTCACTGACATTTAATGTCAATAGCCGACGCAGAATACACATAACTGTATATATTTTGCTTGGAATAACGTAGGCACGGATACTTAGTGTGGCGAAAAGTATTTAAATGGTCGAAAATAAAAGAAAAAGAGGTTTAAATATTACACCACGCGTGGATAGAGCGTGTTGGTGATCTCAAACTCGAGTGTTTAGTAGTAGTATTGTCCTGTAAGATCACTCACTGATGATATTAGTACAGTGAGGAGGAATAGCCGTAATCAAAACGCTTGAAGCGTGTTGGTGATCTCAAACTCGAGTGTATAGTAGTAGTATCGTCCTGTAAGATCTCTTACTGATGATATTAGTACAGTGAGGAGGAATAGCCGTAATCAACACGCTTGAAGCGTGTTGGTGATCTCAATCACGAGTATATAGTAGTAGTATCGTCCTGTAAGATCACTCACTGATGATATTAGTACAGTGAGGAGGAACAGCCGTAATCACCACGCTTGGAGCGTGTTGGTGATCTCAAACTCGAGTGTATAGTAGTAGTATCGTCCTGTAAGATCTCTCACTGATGATATTAGTACAGTGAGGAGGAATAGCCGTAATCACCACGCTTGGAGCGTGTTGGTGATCTCAAACTCGAGTGTATAGTAGTAGTATCGTCCTATAAGAGCTTACCGGACCATAGGCTGTCTCATTGATGATATTAGGTAGGAGACATTGAGGAAGAATAGACTAAATCGCGACTTAAAAAAAAAACAAAGAAAAAAGCAATTGACATTCCAAATGTCATTACCCGCCAAAAAATGACATTGACGTTAATAAAATCTGATTAATAAAATTATAAATTTTAATTTATTTTTCTTTTCGTATTTTATGAATATATACGTACTTAATATATTATAATTTAAGATATAATAGTGATAATTGTATTGTAGATGTTTTTGTATCGGTCAACAACCTTGACTTTGTCAATATATCTACTTGGCGATAATTTGTAAAACGAACCTATTTGCTAAATCTCATTGTTACTCATAGTTTTAAATGCGCATAACATTATCCAACTAGCTGTGCCCCGCGGTTTTAACCTTATCCCGTGGGAATTTTTGGATAAAAAGTATCCCGTGTTATTCCTTATTACATCAGCGACCTGCCAATAAAAGTCCCGTCAAAACATTTAAGAAACCCCCAACACAATTACTTTCAAACCCACATAACTTTTAAACGGGTCAACCATCATCAAACATGTCTAAGAACACTCGCACGTAAGTCCTCTTTAATACAAAAAAGAACTAAATTAAAATCGGTTCATCCGTTCGGGAGCTATGATGCAGACAGATACACACACACACACACAGATACGTCAAACTTATAACACCCCTCGTTTTGCGTCGGGGGTTAAAAATAGGTCCAGCCATGTCAGAGATTAGCAGGAACAAACAGACAGACATTGTATAAAAACGCAAATGTGATACGCACTTTTCCCGCTAATTTTTATGATTGGGTTATTCCTAGTTTTCTTCATTCTTTTGTTTTAAAAAGAGATATTTTATGTATTTACGTAACATTGATTTTTAAACTACGCAATATTTAAATTAGGAACTTTTGTAGTAACTACGCAAATTTTGTACTTTTACTACGTCTTATTTAAAGAAATTTATGATTTTTCTTTCTTTAAATAAAAATCCTACTAATATTATAAAGCCGAATGTTTGTGAGTGTGGATGTTTAGATGTGTGGATGTTTGTTCCTCTTTCACGCAAAAACTACTGAATGGATTTTAATGAAATTTGGTACAGATGTTCCTCATTTTTATTCCAAAATTCCCACGGGATAAGGTTCCACGCGGGTAAAACCGCGGAGCACAGCTAGTATCTTATATAAGTACCTATTTTTTACTTTTTATTATAGTTACAGAGTGGTCACCATGCCGGACTGCCATCCGTAATTGGTTCGATTCCCGTGCGTGGTGAATATTTGTGTGAACCACAAATCTTTATCTCGGTCTGGGTATGTGTGAATGAGTGTGTGCGTAGCTTCTGATACCCTAGATAGAATCCCTAGATACAAGTTACGGACATATTTAGGGGTCAGTTACTTCATTCACTCCATCATCTCATTACAGTTAATGAGATGATGAAGTAAATGATTTTTTTTTAAGCTAATTCGCACATTTTTTTTAATTCTAAATTCCTGCGGGATCGGGATTAACAGAGCACAGCTATTTCATTTTGGAATTCCCACGGGATCGGGAATAACACAGTACACAGTTATTAATACAATACAATACAAAACACGTGGTAAATGTTCAATGTTTGTTTACAAACATTCGAAAGTAATTGGCGCCAAAAACGTGTCAGCCATTTTGTATTTTATGATGGATGAAACTAGCAACGCTGGTTTCACCCGCGTAGTTCCCGCTCCCGTGAGAATTCGGGGATAAAATTATACTAAAAACCTTCCTCTTGAATCACTCTATCTATTAAAACAAACCGCTTTAAAATCCGTTGCGTAGTTTTAAAGATGTAAGCATACATAGGGACAGCGACAGCGACTTTGTTTTATACTATGTAGTGATAGCGCGTGTCTCATTGTTGCGACGCCATTGTTGTATTTAAAAATTATTACTAAGTAATCTATGTACTTCTAAACTAATCACTACATAGTATAAAACAAAGTCGCTTTCTCTGTCTCTATGTATGCTTAGATCTTTAAAACTACGCAACGGATTTTGATGCGGTTTTCTTTAATACATAGAGTGATTCAGTGGGGAGGTGTTTAGCATAGTTTTATCCCTGCATTCTCACGGGAGCGGGTACTACGCGGGTAAAACCGTAAATATACTAATATTATAAAGCTGAAGAGTTTGTTAGAACGCGCTAATCTCAGGAACTACTGGTCCGATTTGAAAAATTATTTCAGTGTTAGATAGCCCATTTATCGATGAAAGACTTCTAGAACATGGTTATTGGGATATTAAAAAGGATATAGGGTATATTTTATCCCGGAATTCCCGCGGGTTCGGGAAATGGGTAAAACCGCGTATCACAGAACTATTTATAATTTTTTTGTAACAAAACGTATTTGTTTGTTGATTTCATTTCTGATCTATATATTTGTATATATTTTGTTGATAAATTGCGTAGTATTTATTTATCGTACGTATTTACGTTTTACGAATTTTAGTCGCTCGGCAGATTAATAGAGAAAATACGTAATTTCATTAAATGTGTCTTACGTTTTGTTTATTTTAAGAATTTAAATGTTTTTTTTGACAATTTACGCCATACCGAGATACACTTTTGTGATACAAACATTTTATTTTACTTCTCACAGGAACCGAACCTGCGACTCTTTGATTTTGAATTTATTTGATGAGAAATTTATTTTTAATTATAACTTTTATACATAAGTAAGTATATACTTTAGTAAATAATATAATAATTTACTTTGTAAAATTTGATAAAAAGAATAATAAGAAAACCCACATGATAAAATTAGTCTTTAACTTTAAGTACAAACACGTGTATTTTCATTTTCATTAAACGTGTAGAAGTGACGTCACTGAGACGAATCTATGAGCCAAATCTATTAGAGGTAATTTACGATATTGATATTTATCTCTATTATAATAGAGTACATATTACATTGTATTTTATTATTAAACGATGTAGCAGAAAGGAAAAGTATTTATTTTGATACACATAGTAAAAAAAAAATATAGGTACTTATAGCTGATTTTTCCATCGCCAGATAATTTACCGCGTAGTTCCCGTTCCCGTAGGAATATGGGGATAAAATTATGCTAAAAACCTTCCCACTGAATCACTCTATCTATTAAAACAAACCGCATCAAAATCCGTTGCGTAGTTTTAAAGATCTAAGCATACATAGGGACAGAGAAAGCGACTTTGTTTTATACTTTGTAGTGATAAAATTGACGTTTCACAGTTTTTGTATGGAATAACTGTCAATATTTCCAAATTATTCCTCTTAGGGCCGATTTTTCAATCGCCAGATAACTTTATTCGAGGAATAATTTTGAAATTTTGACAGTTATTCCATACAAAATCTGTCAAACGTCAAATTTATTCGTCGAATAAAAGTTATCTGGCGATGGAAAAATCAGCCCTAAAAAAGTTATTTAATGATTGAATAACCAGCCTTTAAACGAAAAAAAGAACAGAATTATGTTAAAATTACTGTTTTCATAAAAAAAACCTAAGGAAGACATTTCTTTTCGGGTATTCTATAGCAAAAAATTATTTGCCTTGACCACCAATAACCTATCAACGCATAACTTAATAGTCCCAAAAACAATATTTCTGTGCCGGTGCTAGCGTCGCTGTAATCGCATCTTTTGGTTGTCAGATGATTGTCAATTTAAAAACCAAAATGTCATTCCAAACGAAAATGTCAAAATTAGTTCCAATTATATCCGCCGGGTCAGTTTGTGGCGCTGTAGGTCCATTTTGTAACCCTGTATAGCATAGTAAGTAATTATTACAAAAACTTAAATTATGGAACACAAAGAAACATTTGTTTAATAATATGTAAAGAACAAACAAGTTATGATATTAAATTATTATGAAATAATGCGTAATTCTACGAACGACAACTATAGATAAATATTACGACTAGGTTACAAAGTTTGACAGAATTTAGGATTCGTATATCTTAAATGAATCATTGCTATTATTTTTGTTTAATGATTTAACCTTGCGTTGCCTTGACCGTGAGCAACCTCGCAATTTTTTTTATAATAATAATTTTCTAGAAGGTTTTCCTTGTCGTTACCGCCATCTGTTGACTGTTTTCCGAAAGTGTGCTTTTGTTCGTAAGATTATTTTAGTTAATTATAATTACTAAAATACTGGATTTTTAAGTTTATTGTTTTGTCTCTTAAAATATGATATTTATATGTCTCTATATTTTATTTTAACTAAAAAAAATAAACGTTGAAAAATAGCTATTTTGTGTTGTGAAAACCAGTAACGCCACCTAGCGAGGAGTAGCAATACTGTTTAATAATTTTGTTTACTCACTGCAGATGTCGCTGGCTTAGTACCATCAGAGTAACATAGATGTCGCTATACAGTTATATTTCACAAACCCAATATAGACGTCGCTACCGGTCTGTAGTACTAAGAATTTTACATAGATGTCGCTACAATAGAAAGATTTGTTTTCTCAAACACAACACAGATGTCGCTGTATTAAAATTATAATAAGTAGATACCTAATATGCACACTCTATAACAAAAATAATCATTTAAAATAAAAGAGAAACTTGGATTAACTATTAAGTAAATATACATTTCTAGGGTTCCGTATCCAAAGGCTACAAACGGGACCCTATTACTGAGACTTCGCTGTCCGATGATAGCTAGTCAGTTGACATTTTCACAGATGATGTATTTCTATTGCCGCTATAACAACAAATACTAAAAACAAAATAAAATGAATATTTAAGGGGGGCTCCCATACAACAAACGTGTTTTTTTGTCGTTTTTGTTACCGAACCTTTTGTGCGCGGGTCCAATTCGCACTTAGCCATTTTATTTCGTTTATAATTAAGAAAACTGCATAAATTATTAATTTCGCAATAAAAATGTGTAAACACGACACTTCCCCCTTTTCTGAACCAGTAATAAGTTAAACGATTTTGTACCTTATCTATACTCATATAAGTTCTCTTTTCCCAGGACATGGACCTCATCGAGGTACTTTGGAAGCAGGATGTGGACATGGGGTTCTCTCTGGAGGATCCTATACAACCGGTAAGTCAGTCAGTCAGTTATATGTACATACATGCAAACATCTAAGTAAAAGTGCATAACATTAAATTAAAAATTAAAAAGCCCTCAACACAATTACTTTCAAACCCCCATAACTTTTAAACGGGTCAACCGATTTTCATCAAACATGTCTAAGAACAATCGCACGTAAGTCCCCTTTAATACAAAAAACTAAATTGAAATCGGTTCATCCGTTCGGGAGCTATGATGCCACAGACAGACAGATACACACACACACAGACACGTCAAACTTATAACACCCCTCTTTTTGCGTCGGGGGTTAAAAAGCTTGATTTAATGTTATGTCATTTTCTATTTCCCCCAGGTGGTGGCTCCACAAGCGACTAAAGTGGCCGATGATGACTTGGAACTCAAACTCGGTGATGAGAAGTTGATGAAGGATGATGATGAAGCAGGCATCGAGAAAGTTAAAGCTTCCTTGTTTGATACTGAGATTAAAGAGGTGAGATACGTTTTAAATTTTTAATAGTTGTAATTGAGTCACAATCTTTTCTGTGCCGGCGGCCATATTGGAAGCTCCTATTGCCATTTTGACTCTAATGTCATTTGGATACATTTTCAATAAACTGACAACCAAAAGATGCGATTACAGCGACGCTGGCACCGGCACAGGAACGATTGTGGCACAATATATGCGTAGTTGTAACCTCAAGTTTTTCAAAATAATTATGTAGTTTATTCTTATCAAATTTAGTATGGAGACTCCTTTCAGCATTTTTTTATATTCCTTATAGTTTCGGATTTGCTATCGTAAGACAATACAGGGAGTAACAATATTTGTTTCTTTTTTACAAGCTTTTATTTAGTGTCACCTGTCTCGTTGTCTGTAATCAAATCTTGCAAGCCATTTTTCGACCACTTCTGGTTATCCGATTGAGCTGAAATTTGGCATACTTATGTAAGTCCCATGACAGTGCAATAAAAGCTAAAATAGAGCTAGATTAAGCTAGATTTTTATATATATTTCCATACATTAGCTTCGTAGCCTTTCAATCGATTCGGTGGTTTTAAAGTCAATTCAGTATTGAAGATTTTCAACCACTATGATAAGTCCTTGTTAGTTTAGAGAGCTCTAAGCTTCACAGTCCTAGGTTCCAATACCAGTTGTGGTAATTTTGAATGAGAATTATAATGATGAATTCTTACAGGACGATCCGTGGGCTGGACTATCGTACACCGTGGATACAGAGACAGGTAAGTCGAATTATGAAAATATATTATACTTATACTAGTGGCCCGCCCCGGCTTCGCACGGGTCCAAGTTTCCCGTTTGCTTTTCCAGATTTGTTTTACATAAGAACCTTCTCCTGACAATAACAAACACAGCAAAAAAAGAATAAGCCAAATCGGTCTAGCCGTTCTCAAGTTATGGCGTGACAACGGGAAACGGGTTTCATCCTAACTTCCTAACTTAATATTATAAATGCGAAAGTAACTCTGCCTGTCTGTTACCTTTTCACGGCTAAACTACAGAACCGATTGACTTGAAATTTGGTACAGGGGTAGCTTATGATCCGGGAAAGAACATAGGATACTTTTTATCCCGAAATTCCCACGGGAGCGGGAACTACGCGGGTGAAACCGCGAGGCGCTGCTAGTTTTTATATATATAGACAAATCTACAGGGTGGCCCAAATAGAACGCTCAGTAAGGGGAAGTATAAAACTATAAGAGATACAAAGATCTGTTCTTAGGAACCATGTCATCGAATTTAGTAAAAACAAAAACTGCATTCACAGATTTAGAAAAAACTATTACTGGCTACGGGAATTGACGCCTTATTTTATACTATACTAGCAGCGCCCCGCAGTTTCACCCGCGTAGTTCCCGCTCCAGTGAGAATTCGAGAATAAAATTATATACTATAAACCTTCCTCTTGAATCACTCTATCTATTAAAATAAACCGCATCAAAATCCGTTGCGTAGTTTTAAAGATCTAAGCATACATAGGGACAAGAAAAGGAAAAAGCGAAATAGGGATAAGAATAGGGACAAGATAGACAGAATAGGGACAAATAGGGACAGAATAGGGACAAATAGGGACAAGAAAAGGAAAAAGGAGAAAGCGACTTTGTTTTATGCTATGTAGCGATGATTTTTTTAACATAACATAACATAATCATTCACTCCATCATCTCATTACAGTAACTGACCCCTAACTAAGTTCGTCACTTAAAAAACCGCGCAAAACCGGGACGGATTACTAGTTCCATATAATAATTCTTAAAGACACTTTCTGTGGCCCTCCCTCTTAGTTACACAAGGGGTTGGTTATTATATAACTTTGTAATACATAGGGGTTGTTTCACCCCTGTTTACTTTAATATAAGCGTTATTGATAGTAGTAATAATTTAACCAACTTTGAAAACAGTGGTTTGTGTTATAATGTTTGTTACTCATTCGCGTAAAAACTACTGTATCGATTTTGATGGAATTTGGTACAGATGTTCCTTATAACTGGGAATAACACATAGGATACTTTTTATAACGAAATTCCCATGGGATTGAGATTAACGTTACTGACTGACTGACTGACTGACAGACAACGCACAGCCGAAACTACTGGTCGTAGAGAGCTGAAGGGCACGTGTGTTTGTTGGGGGGAGTAGGCTACCACTAAGAGAGGATTTTTGGAAATTCCCCCCCCCCCCCCTAGGGGGAGAAAAGGAGGAAAACCTAAATTCTGCCGGAAGACATTATTCCACGCGGACCAAGTTGCGGGCAAAAGCTAATCATAAAATAAATAAAAGGAGCATTTAACTTGCAGTGGGATCTTAAAGATACTTATTTATATATTTATTTATATATTTATTAATAATTGTACACACAAATAAAAGGCGAAAAGGCATATACAGAGGTGAGCTTAACCCTAAAAGAGTTTTCTTCCAGCAAACCTTAGAGGCTAGAGAGAGTAGGTGATTGATGTAGTGTACAAATGAAAGGAATAATTATACGTTTTGAGGAATTATAATACTTCACATTTTTAAAAGATTTGCTGTATTAAAGTTGTAGAACAATTCAAAAGTCCTACAAATATGTCGAATCATTTCGACCTCTGTCAGGAATGTAAAACATACATATGTCATTAGGTTTTTGTTTAATTTTTTTGATCAATTCTTTGTCGGTATATCTTTTATAGTAAAACTAGCTGTAACCCGCGGTTTTAGCTGTGTAGCGTAGTAGTTCCCGTGGTTTCGGGATAAAAAGTATCCTATGTGTTATTCTGATGTATAAGCTAAATTATTGTAAAGTTTCATGAAATCCATTCAGTAGTTTTTGCGTGAAAGTGGAACAAACATCCACACATCTAAACATCCACACTCACAAACATTCGGCTTTATAATATTAGTTGGAAAAAAAACTAGCTGTACCCCGCGGTTTTAGCCGTGTAGGTAGGTCCCGAGGGGGATAAAATATAGCCTATGATATTCCCTTTTTTTAAGCTGTTAAAATGTATAGAGCTGCATACCACCGTGAGCCGAGAACGGGAGGACTCACGGTGGTTATGTGGGGCTCTCCCAGCCAGAAAGGCTGGGAGAGCCCACTAAAAACACAGCGACTTCCGTCTGCGTTACATTGGGGTACCGTAGGACTCTGTTTGTCTGTCTGTTACCTTTTCACGGCTAAACTACTGAACCGATTGACTGAAATTTGGTACAGGGGTAGCTTATGGTCCGGGGAAGGACATAGGCTATGTTTTATCTCGAAATTCCTACGGGATCGGGAACTACGCGGGTGAAACCGCGGGGCACAGCTAGTACTTCCTAAAAAGTATACCATACTTTTGCGAGTGGGCGTGGTAGACGATATCCGAAACTATAAGGAATATCGAAAAATGTTGGAAAGAGTCTCGAAGCCGATTGTGATAAAAACTAAAACTACGTAACTTGTATCTAGGGTATCAGAAACTACGCACACACTCATTCACACACACACCCAGACCGAGATAAACATTTGCTGTCTTATTTGCGTTGCATTTTTAGTCCGGTTTAACAAAACCTGGTAAGCATTTGACACCTTGTCAGTCAAATCTGTCACTTTGACAGTATTCAAAATTGATTGTAAAACCTGGTTTAGTGCTAAACCAGACTAAAAATGTAACGCAAATAAGACTTGTGGTTCACACAAATATTCACCAATATATGTATGTACAATCTTTTTATTTAATTTAAGTTACTTTTGTCCAAAATATATTTTCAATTATAAAATTTCGTGTATAAAACATTACCCTATTTCTGCCATCCCAAGTCGGGTAACTATCGTCTCTACGCAGCCGCCTACCAAAATAGCTGAATCACATGACAAATGGTCCAGTGAACTGGGGTTCGATTCCTATTTCCTTAGGGTGTTCATATATTGTAGAAATCGATTTTTTGCCTGTAGAATTTTTGATGAGATTCTCAAAAATATAATAGAAATTCTATGATTTGTAATCATTGTGATTTTTTTGTTTCTTTGTAGTAATTGATTTCCATTTTTCTTTAAGCTTCGTGGTTTTGGATTATATGTATGTATATTATATATGTATATAGTAGCGCCCCGCGGTTTTACCCATAGTTCCCGTTTCAGTGGGAATACGGGGATAAAATAGGAAGATAAAAAAGGGAGATAAAAAGTAGATAAGTAGGTATGTGTTACCATCCCAATTCGATGTATGTAAATAATCACTAAGTACGTAGTATAAAACAAAGTCGCTTTCTCTGTCCCTATGTATGTTTACATCTTTAAAACTACGCAACGGATTTTGATGCGGTTTGTTTTAATAGATAGAGTGATTCAAGAGGAAGGTTTTGAGCATAATTTTATCCCCAAGAACTGGAACTTCGTGGGTGAAACCGAGCACTGCTGTAGACACTTTCTGTGGCCTATATATGTAGTAGGCTATACATAACGCCACGACGAGCGTTGCAATATTAATGAACGCGAGTGAAGTCGCCGGGCACAGCTGGTATCACGTACAATACATACTCCGAATATGATTAATGGTGGAGCTTACATCTCAATCCCGCAGGAATTAAATCATTAATATCAAGCTATTGTAGTATTCAACTATACAGCGTGCAATTGAAAAAAAATATTTTTATTAAAAAAAAATGTGTTAAGTCATTTCTCTGTTGTGAGGTATAAAGAAATAGTAATAGTTTTTGATTTTATTCTTAGACTAGCATCGCCCCGCGGTTTCACCCGCGTAGTTCCCGTTTCAGGGGATAAAATTATGCTAAAAACCTTCCCACTGAATCACTCCATCTATTAAAACAAACCGCATCAAAATCCGTTGCGTAGTTTTAAAGATCTAAGCATACATAGGGACAGCCAGCGGGAAACGACTTTGTTTTATACTATGTAGTGATGTTGTTTTTAGACTAGGTTTATTATTTGACTTTGCTCTCCTTTCTTTGCTGGAACTCTATCTAAATACTAGCGGCGTCCCGCGGTTTAACCTTTGTTAGCTCCTCTCCTATTGGTCGTAGCGTGATGTTATATAGTCTATAGCCTTCCTCGATAAATGGGCTATCTAACACTGAAAGAATTTTCCAAATCGGACCAGTAGTTCCTGAGATTAGCGCGTTCAAACAAACTTATACTTCACACACAACCTTAGAATTTCTTCCCAGGAGTTTGCAGGTTTCCTCACGATGTTTTCCTTCACCGTAAGAGCGTCGAAATTAACGTACTTATGAGTTCGTAAACTGAAAACACATTGGTACGTGGCGGGACTGGTGGGGTTCGAACCAGGCACCTTCCGATCGGAAGTCTACGGCCTTAACTCCTGTAAGGCCTAATTACCCTAATTCAGGGTAGCCTCGAGCCCCTCGGCGGGGACATATATGAGCTGATGATGACAACAAAACCCTGACCTAGCTCACCACTAGTTCAATAAACCTTTAGTACTTAATAAAAATATTAAATGTTGTGATGACTTCGAATTATTTTTTATATGAAAAATGTATTCTCATCGTGATTGTTACAAGTACGTTTACGCGTAGGTTAGACGCTACCGACCAGATAAGTAGATCTCTCATATATACTGGTATTCATAGGAATAAGGGGTCAAGCTTTGGTTCATCATCAGCTCATATATGTCATACTAGCTGCCGATTTTATCCGGGAAACCTTATCCCGTGGGAATTTTTGGGATCAAAAGTATCCTATGTGTTATTCCTAGGTATGAGGAACATCTGTACCAGATTTCATTAAAATCCATTCAGTAGTTTTTGCGTGAAAGGGGAACAAACATCCTCACAAACATTCGGCTTTATAATATTAGTAGGATAGTAGGATTATTAGGACAACCTCGATGACAGAGCGGTCACCATGCCGGACTGCCATCCGTATGGTTGCGGGTCCGATTCCCAGGTGAATATTTGTGTGAACTACAAATGTTTGTCTCGGTCTGTGAGTGTGTGTGCGTAGTTTCTGATACCCTAGATCAGCGGTTCTCAATCTTTTTTGGAAACGGAACCCTTTTGGAAAGCGATAAGCTTGATGGACCCCTATTTGAAGTACACACACCGGCAAAATTAGAGGAACGTTAGTTCATTTGGGAAAATATTGGATTTTTTGTAATAATGTTGTTTTATTTTTATGATTTTATTTGAATATTTAGAATGTTTTTTTTTATAATAAACTTGTTTAATGGAAAAATTAAGAAGAAGTTTTTACTTTTTAAGTGAATTTACAAAATTAACGAATTTACATAATTGCGGTGACTGTTTACGCTTATTCATGCTTCCGATGGTCCCATGGGGTAAATTCTACCACTCCTCAATCAAAGTCAATTTCAATTCGGAAACATTACTGGATAATCGTATCTTCCAATAAGGTCAATGTTATCGGCAGACGGGTTTTTGCGTGCGGAGGCGAGGACAAGGCAGAAATGCAACCAGCGTCATAGATGACCCTTTCATAATACAAACACTGAAAAATCGTCGTCAAATTGCTGTTCAGACCCGAAATGCCGCCTGGAAAAAGTGCGCAGTGTGTGTGAACGAACAGTGAGAAAATGAATTTGGTTTAAGGTCGTACATACCCGCCAAAGCCTCGAAGTGAGCCACCGAGTAGCTAGAATTTGCTCGTTTACTTCAAGGTGCATCGTCGTCGGAAGTAAACGCCTGACAAATTTACGTTTTGCGGATGACATCGACCTTTTTGCCCTAACCGCACAAAAACTGCAAGGAATGCTCCAAGAACTGAACACTGCAAGTCTTGAGGTTGGACTTCAAATGAATCGGCCAAATACACAAGTCATGTCTAATGGTACGAAACGTAGGGTAGTGGTAGATGGGCAGGAAATACAGTATGTCGATGAATACATGTACTTGGTCGATCGCCGCATCGATAACGCCTGGAAGAGCTACTGGTAAAGGACTAAAAATGGAAAGGCTACTGGAAAGAGCATATGAAAAGTGATTTACCGATAACCTTAAAACGGTGAGTAATCGACATGTGCATCCTGCCCGTCCTAACCTATGGTGCACAGACGTGGTCTCTGACCGAGGCCCAGAAGTCTAGGCTCAAGATATGCCAAAGGGCAATGGAACGCAGCATACTCCGATTCAAACGGATCGATAGTGCGTAACACCATGCTGCGTTCTCTTACCGGTATCACCGATGTCGGTAACAAAACTGCGAGGCTAAAGTGGGAATGGGCGGGTCATGTGATTCGGATTGTACCTGAGAGGTGGGGGGTGGGTTTCCGAAGGAGGGCATCGTCGGCGCATGCGCAAGCATTGGCGGGACGATCTTACTACCTTCGACAATAGCTGGTGGGAGACTGCGAAGGATATGGATAGTTGGAGATATTTGGGGGAGACTTTTGCCCAGCAGTGGGACATTACAGGTTAGCAAAAAAATTAACATCAATACTGGATTGAAGTGTGGAGGCGAGTTTTGATCAGTGATGAATGTTGGTTTTGTGTTAATTTCGTAGATGAAAAAGAAAAGATGTGCAGATTTCGAGGAGACCGAAATTGCCGCTTATAGTGGAGGTTCTGGTCTGGTATGGACCGTATGGGGTGGCATATGTTCAGGAGCACACATGGAGTTTGTCGTGATCTTAAATCTCAGATCCCTGACCGCACAGCGATACATAACCGATATCTTGTAACCCCATGAAATGCCTTTTGCCCCATTTATAGGCGACGGTTTTGTTTTATCCATGATAATTGATAACGCACGGATTCAGCTAAAGTGGTAGGTAAGTACCTAAAAGTGGAAATTACGCAAATCGACTGGCCAGCGAGATCACCAAACATGAGTCCACACTTTTGACCTTAAAAAATCTTTAGTTTGTAAAATTACTACTTAAAATATCAACCTTATTTTTTTTCCAAGTTTATTATTAAAAAAATCCATTCATAAAATATTTAATCATAAAAATAAAACAACATTATAACAAACAATATGAAAGTTTCACAAATGAACTAACGTTCCTCTAATTTTGCCGGGTGTGTGTAGTTTATTTAATTTGTTACACGTATTGTAATCTTAGTATGTTACAAATTACGGATAATAAGTAGGTACTTAGTTACGTATAATCGGTATGGTAAAATATCATACACTAGGAACTTGAACGCTGCTACCTACGCCTTGTCGACCAGAGAGAGGTGTTTTTTTTTCTAAATTCTCGCGGAACCCCTACAGGAGTGTCGCGGAACCCTAGGGTTCCACGGAGCACACTTTGAGAAACGCTGCCCTAGATACAAGTTACGAACTTAGTTAGGGGTCAGTTACTGTAATGAGATGATGGAGGGAATGATTATGTCATGATATGTTATATCCGTCTTCACATCGGTCTCTCCCTCCCCTGAATGATGGTGTTCAGTCCACAGTCCCCCACAGGCCGAGTGCGGGTCCCAACACAAGATTTGCTGCCTTATTTGCGTTGCATTTTTAGTCTGGTTTAACAAACCCTGGTAAGCATTTGACACCTTGTCAGTCAAATCTGTCACTTTGACAGTATTCAAAATTGATGTAAAACCTGGTTTAGTAAAAATTTCAATCGAAATTTTTAAATTGCATACAAATAAACCGAACGATTCTTCTTCCAATGTCTCATTTTCAGAGTATTTTTCAGGCTTTTTGAGGCCTTTAACGAGATTATTACTTAACGAGTAAAACGAGGCGTTGTTATTAAAAACTTCGCTTAGTAATTCACGCACACAATGAAAATGTATAGTAGTAAGTCATTTTAACTGATCAGTTGAACTGGCGTCCATCCAAAAATGGTTGTCAATCACCGGAGCGATTCCAGATTCCATTAGGCAAATCTAGTTGGCCTAAAACGGAGTGACGTCACAGTTTTATGCCTGGACTGATCAGTTCAACTGACTCGTCAATGGCCACCTTATAGACGGTTATTGGTATACAAACTCTTTTTATCATAACTTTTAGAACACACCACGGTATAAAATAATTGGAAAACCAGTTTTAAAGAACGACTTTCAATACTTACATGTAATTTAGATTTATCTAATTTCAATCTTGTTTACAAGTGTAATAAAGACGAAAATGTATTGAACTAAATTTAAATTAATTCGTAAAACAATTCCAAAATGGCGATAGCATAATTAAAGTTTTTTAGTGATACATTTTGAGTTCTATGCTTTAGAAAATAAAGCATAGTTTTAGTTTGATAATTTGTAATTAAAAATACGAATTTTTATATTAATTTCTATTTACAACAAAATAGTTTATATTACTAAAGAAATAAGCATCAAAATTGAAAAAACAAAAACATAAAATTAAAATTCAACTTTCGAACGCTATGATTACTCGGTATGGAATCCTATTGTTTTATCGCTGATACTATTATAGACTCTAACTTGCACTGAATAAAGACGAAAATCGTATATCAAAGAAATGGTACTTGAGACGTTTTATTTTGGTGACGTATTTTATTGATTAGTAACCGAGCCGGCCAATCAGAGGCCTGCTTTTAACAAAATGGCGACTACATTTTACGAAGGGTAGGAACCCCCCCGAATTTATATCCTACTAATTTATTACGCATTGTGCTTCATAGACATTAATCTTTTTTTTCTTTTATTAATGGTTCGTATACATGGTTTTCTTTTTAATGAAACTTTTGGTTATTTCAACGGCTGAGTGGTAGTGACCCTTGCCTGCTATGCGTAGGTTATTGGTTCGATACCCGCTTTAGATAAATATTTGTGTTATATGATTGTTTGTCATAGAGCTGATTTATTTATCGTCAGAAAATCTTTTATTAGATCAATAAAATTGTCTTCTTTGATTTACACAAACACTACACATTGAAATAAAACACTTAAACAGATTTTTATCGTGGTTATATTTTGTCTACAGTGATAACGGGTTCTGTAAAGAATCTGAAACGTCAGAAAATCCGAAACGTCAGAAAAAAAAGATTTCAATAAAATTTACATTTAACAGTTTTTGTGTGAAATAACTGACAAAGTTTCAAAATTATTTCTTAAATGAAGTTAAATATCTGGCGATGGAAAAAATTTAGTCTGGGTCTTTCTAAGTATGTATTTACAAAACGTATATAAGTACCTTTTAATCCGTGTGTCTAGTATCCATAGTACAAGCTTTGCTTAATTTGGAACTAAATGGCGATGTGTGATATCTATTTAGATAAAAAAATATCACAAAGGTGTTAACCCATAACTTTCCAGACTACCAAAAAAAACAAACCACAATTTAAGATAAATCATTAGAATTTTAAAAGCATAACTGTAAAGGCTTCCGTTGTCTATGCAATTAAGCAGGTAGCTGTCAAATTATGTGTCAAAGTGAAAAAATGGCGGCAAAAAAAAACGTTTGACAATGACATGAAGATTATTGTGAATCCTTTTAGCGGGGGACGTGTTAATTGTCCTTTTTTCTTATTTATGCTCCTTGTGGCTTTTAACTGGACATCCTTTGTATTGTAAAAGGCAACTGACTGACTGATATATCAACGCAGGTCAAACCACTGTATTGATTGCGCTGAATTTTCGTCGCATATAGTTATTAATAGCTGCGCCCCACGGTTTTACCCGCGTGAATCCCAATCCCATGAGAATTACGGGATAAAAAGTATCCTATGTGTTATTCCTAGTTATAAGGAACATTTGTACCGAATTTAATCTAGATCGATACAGTAGTTTTTGCGTGAAAGTGGAACAAACATCCAAACTCACAAACATACACACTTTCGCATTTATAATATTAGTAGGATGATTGATTAGACATTGGTTATGAAAGAAAAAATGTGGGTATTAAAGGATAAAACATTGCGCAAATAATTTTCTTAATATAGGTAACTAGCGGCGTCTCGCGGTTTCACTCACGTAGTACTCGTTCTCGCGGGAATACGGGGATAAAATAGCCTATTACTCAGGGTGGTAGCTTTATAATGGTGAAAGAATTTTTGAAATCGGTTCTGTAGTTTCGGAGCCTATTCGTTACAAACAAACAATCAAATCTTTCCGCAGCGTCAGGTTTTGTTAAACCTGACTAAAAATGCAACGCAAATAAGGCAGACATAGGGTGACAAATCTACATCGAGCTGTGCTGCGCTGGGTCGAGCTGTGCTATGTTTGGTTAACTCGCTCGCCATATATTTGAATGAGGATACAATCAAAGCATGCTGTGCTGCGCTGGGTGAAGCTGCGCTCTGTCTGGAGTAAAAATTAACCAAAACCCAGTACAGCGCAGCACAGCTCGATGTAGATTTGTCACCCTTAGTCCTAAACTAAGCAAAGCTTGTACCTACTATGGATACTGGACAACGGATACACATACTTATATACTTTTTTGTAAATATATAAGTAAGTACTTATAATAAATACAAAAGACATTCACGCAAATAGTATTTGAGCGGAGTCGAACCCGTAACTATTGGCTTAGCAGGCAGGGTCACTGCCAACTATTGAGTCAAAATCTTTCTGTGCCGGCGGCCATATTAGAAGCTCCTATTGTCATTGTGACTCTAATGTCATTTGGATACAACTACACTAATATTATAAAGAGGAAAGATTTGATTGTTTGTAACGAATAGGCTCCGAAACTACTGAACCGATTTAAAAAATTCTTTCACTAATGGAAAGTTATATTGTCAGCGAGTGACATATGCTAATTTTATCCCTGTATTCCCACGAGAATGGGAACTACGCGAGTGAAACCGCGAAGCGTTGCTAGTTTTCAATAAACTGACAACCAAAAGATGCGATTACAGCGACGCTGGCACCGGCACAGAAAATATTGTAGCTCAATACACCACTAGATTATTGATATGACATTTTCGCGCTCAAAACTTCAAATTTCAAATTCTATTTTCAAACCAAGGATGTATCTTTAAATTCTATTTTCAAACCAAGGCTGTATCTTTAAATTCTATTTTCAAACCAAGGCTGTATCTTTAAATTCTATTTTCAAACCAAGGATGTATCTTTAAATTCTATTTTCAAACCAAGGCTGTATCTTTAAATTCTATTTTCAAACCAAGGCTGTATCTTTAAAATCTATTTTCAAATCAAGGCTGTATCTTTAAATTCTATTTTCAAACCAAGGCTGTATCTTTAAATTATATTTTCAAACCAAGGATGTATCTTTAAATTCTATTTTCAAACCAAGGCTGTATCTTTAAATTCTATTTTCAAACCAAGGCTGTATCTTTAAATTCTATTTTCAAACCAAGGCTGTATCTTTAAATTCTATTTTCAAACCAAGGCTGTATCTTTAAATTCTATTTTCAAACCAAGGCTGTATCTTTAAATTCTATTTTCAAACCAAGGCTGTATCTTTAAATTCTATTTTGAAACAAAGGCTGTATTCAAGTACACTGGCTGTTTTTCTAAAAAAAAATTCACTTTCTCCGGAAGCAAAGACCTGATGATCACCATGACATTACATTACAAAATGGCTGCTCAGTCATCACTGATCAGCGGTTTCTCGGTTTCTGTACTAGCGCACTAGTAAAAGTTTGTTGTGTTAATGTGTACCAATTACTAAGACTGCCATCCGTAAGATTGCGGGTTCGATTCCCGCGTAACATTTGTGTGAACCACAAATGTTTGTCTCCGTCTGGGTGTGTGTGAATGAGTGTGTGCGTAGTTCCTGATACCCTAGATACAAGTTACGAACTTAGGGGTCAGTTACTGTAATGAGATGATGGAGGGAATGATTATGTTATGTTTAAAAGCTAATCTAACTAGGTTTTGCAAGATTTTTAAACACTGCCTTGTGCGCGCGGCATATAAAACCTCTTTTTTTATTTGCAATATATTTTAATGTTTTCTTGCTCATCTAGACATGAATTGAAATAACTCTGTTAAATATCAAATCTGTAGGTGTTGTAGTTTTTCCGTAATATGTACCAGAAAACTGTATAAAAATATTGTTGCGTTAGAAGGACTAATAACAAAAGTTTGGTGTACTTATGTAGTTGTTAGTTCCCTGCCTGCTATGCATAAACTATTTTTTCTTTCCATTTCGAAGGTTACGAGTTCGATTCGAGTTCGAGACAAACATTTGTGTGTCATGTCTGTTTGTCTTGGTCTCGGTGTTTTATATCTATTGTTACTTACTATATTTGAATATTTGCAAAAAAGTAAATTAGTTTATGCTTATCCATTGCCAGCTTTGCTTAGTTTGAGTCTAGATGGCTATGTGTTAGGTGCTCCTTCACCGGGAGCATTCGCGTGTAATGTAACGTTACAAAGAGCATTACATCAGTGAAGGAGAACCGAGCATTACAATGCGCACCTTGTAATTTATTAATTGTAATTTGTAAATTCACGCGAACGCTCGTTAGTCAGGGAGGTATTATTGTAATAATGCTCAAAGAGGAATCTGTAACGTTACATTACACGCGAATGCTCCCGGTGAAGGAGCACGTTTAGGTATCATCTATTTAAAAACAAGAGAAATAATTACAAAATTACCTCGAAAATATAATAAAATGAATATTTCCATTACATTTTCATATAAAAATAACGACACCGAAAACTTAAATTAAAAAACTTAAAAAGCCCCAAATAAAATAAATTACGTTCGCACACAGCAATCAAAAAATACATATAAAAAAGTATACCTAACAAATCCTTATATCCTTTGCATCAAATTGAAAAACGTTCATCTCTCTCCAACTTGACTTAAACTACATAGGTGTAACAGAGACGAATATATGGTTCGTGTAACTCCGCCTACATTCGTAGGCCGAAGCCGGTTGGTCAGAGACAAAGAAAAAAAAATATATACGTAGGGACAAAAAGGTTTCATTCCTGTTCCATTATTACGAAGCTGTACCAAGGAGAGGACAAAATACGGAATCCTTACTCTTAATCTGCTAGGTCATACTGTATCTGCATTTTCATAGCCAAGTCATTTTTGTTGTGAAAAAAAAATCGCGCTAGTTTTTTGACAGTGATAGTGTTTTTTTTTAGTGAGTGTGTGAGTGACCAGTGTTTCGTGGTAGGTATTTTTAATGTGTAGTTTGGATATATTTTTTTTAACCTATGGGATATGGAGCTCTTAATTTAAATGAAAAGTCTATTGAAGGTATTTAAATAAATTTAAACGGAAAAAATCTTTTTTGCTTTTGAACATTAGGTATTTTAAGAAAAGTATTTTTAGTGTTTTCGTATAAATTTTAGGTACTTTTTTCATATTTATACTTACGTTAAATTAAACTAAGTACTTGAAGCTTTTTACATTGTTTTGTATAGACGTTTTTTTGATCACGAATTACGTAAAGAATCTGAAATGTTAAAAATTAAATCCAACAATAAACCAAAAAAAGAGTTTTAACTGTTTCAGTTTAAATAAATAAATTGGTGTTTAAATTCATAGCGGTTTTATCGGCCAGGCGTATGAAACATTGATTATTTATTTGAATATGTATCAAAAACTAAGCTAACTAGCCTTTGTGGGGCTAGCAAGCTTTTTAAATACTGCCTTTAGCCCGCGGCCTATTATAACCTCTTTTTTATTCATTTACAAGATAATATTTAAACGATTGTCTGCACATGAATTGTAATAACTACTTATGTTAAATATTAAATGTAGGTGTTGTAGTTTTTCAAAACAAAACAAATTTAAATCCAAAAAAACATATTTTAGGGAAAAAGACCCATTTATATAACGGAATTAATTGCGATGCAGTTTTCAAAGAGCAATCATAAAAATACATTTAACTAGCAATGCCTCACGGTTTCACCCTCGTTTTCTCTTTCCCGTGGGCACACTGGGATAAAATATAGTCTATGTTACTCAGGGTGAATGTAGCCTTCTAATATTTCTAAGAATTTTTGAAATCGGCAGTTGTTTTTGTGTGTATTCGTTACAGACATACACATAAAATATAAATTTTTCCTCTTTAACGCAGTGTGGTCCGACCGCGGGCGAGTGAGCGATGAACTATCGGCGAGTCTCTCGTCCAAGAAAAGGACAGTGAATGTACATTCCGTGTAAACGAAAGAGATGCACATATTATTTTATAGTTACTCGCCTTTTCACACCGCCAGCGAGTAGTTATTATTGTCTTTTCCATTCACGGGACTATTAAGGAGTCCCGGTCTTTTGGAAGGCTAGTATGGGGCCAAAGCCAACACACGGAAGCCCTTTGACATATAATCTTGTGTAAAGGATGCACAATCCGGCGACTATCCCCGTATAACACTATAAAATGCATCCAAGGACAGTCCCCGGTTCTGCTGGGACTATTGCAAATGTTTGGAAAACTACGACTGGGTTATGGGAATGGGATGTTTAATGGACTGGATATAGGGGAACTATGGGGACTATGGCACCCGCCGATACAATGTTATTAACACGTACGAAGGTAACTCGCCTTTTCACACCGCCAGCGAGTAGTTATTATTATATGCATCTCATCTGATAGTTCATCGCTCACTCGCCCGCGTTGGGACCACTGCATATAATATTATTGTAGATAGTGTAGATGTGGGTAGACAACTGATTACTAAATGAGTTCACTGTAATATCCAAATAATGTTCAATAGATTGCAACGCCACCGATAGTGCCATATCGGTAGCTGAGTTCTGGTCCTCAAAAATATAGTTTGAACCTATTAAAACGATGTCTGTTTTTTATTATAAATACCTACATTTATTTATTTTTTTGTCGACACGCTGAGAAGAAGAAGAATAGATTGTCATTCCAATAGATTCACATTATTTAGGAAAGAAAATACCCGCTTTACGATAGATCTTTAATTTAATAGTTATTTATGGTACAAGCGAGGTAAGTTGGTGATTACTTCCGAGGCGCTATTGAGGCCCGAGCCGTCAGGCGAGGGTCAGAAGATAGCCGAGGATAGTAATCATCAATACACGCGTGTACCATACAACGTTTTTCAACACATTTGCGAAGAAATTATCATTTTTCGCTAATAAATAAACAGTTTTTTATTCGCGCGCATCCAACACAACAATGGTGATCGGCCAAAGACTAAAAGAAAATACTTATTAAAAAAAAATCGAATGAATGAACGAATGGAACCGACCATAGACCTACCAAAAGTAAGGCAACATAGTTGAAGTTTGTTTTTAAAATGTATGGACACAATTTTATTGGTATCGAAACTTTTTTAAAAACAAAGTAATTAAAAAAAAATCTATAGCTCACTAGTGAATCAAGTGTGTTATTATTCAACTGTTTTTGCACAAATAAGAGTCCCTTTATGAGCAAGTGTGTTGAAAATTATTTTTTTATTATATTTTATACTTAGCGCCTGAAAACGAGCTAGTTTTTTTGACAAACTCTTATCTCTTTAACAATAATTAAAAATGTTTTGTATATAGTATTGGTTTTCAAGAATGTTTAGTATATTTAGGGTCTATTTCTCGATCTTCAAGTAAATTTCCGAGTAACAACTCACGAGTTTTGTCTTTGTCACTTGATATAAAGTAAGAAAGAAACAAAACTAATTTTACTTGGTGAGTAATGGTACTTGAAGGTCGTGAAATAGGCCTTTATTATAAGAAAATAGAGACAAGCGCGTTGAACTCTTTTGTATCATCTTGTAATTCTGATAAGTTAAATTTTGAAATGGTACCGCGCCGTTAAGAATTACAAAGAAAAATAATATTTTTACTCAATAAAAATCTCTAAAATAAGTCCCATTACCTTATTAGGTGTAACAACAATATGTCACATGTAAAATATAAAAAAAAACTACATATCTGTCACTGTGACAGCGATCGATCAAACTGACGTTTAATACGTCAAAATATTTATGAAAAGCATAACTTTGGAAACATTTAAATCCATTGGGATTTTTATTGTACTTTATTTTATTGTATACAGCTGTGCCCCGCGGTTTGACCCGCTTTAGCTCCTCTCCTATTGGTCGTAGCGTGATGTTATATAGCCTACTATCTGCCTACTACCTGCTACGCGGGTGAAACCGCGGGGCGCCGCTTGTAGAATATATAGAATCACCGAGACCAAGACAAACAGACACGCAACACAAATGTTTGTCTTGCTCGGGAATCGAATCTGTTACCTTCGGCATAGCAGGCAGGGCAACCAACTACACCACTCGGTCGTCAAAAAGTTTCTGACATAAGTTTTTTTTTTGGAGCCAAAGACCTTCTCGAGACCTCTTGACAATGGAGACCTCAAGTGTGGGACGGTCTGGTTTAATTTTATTCTTTTTTCAAAATAACGCACTGGCTGGTTACAATGGCGATGAATCAGTTCAACTTTTTAAGAATACGTATTTTTAAATTTGAATTTGAATCCATAAATGCTAGCTTTAAAGCGAGAAATTCTGTTTATTTTGATTCTATATATTTCCTTCCAGTTTTGTGATACATATAATATTATAGAAAAACTACAACACCTACAGATTTGTTATTTGACAGAGTTATTTCAATTCATGTCTAGATGTGCAGAAAAAAGTTAAAACATTATTTTTTATCTATACTAATATTATAAAGAAGTAAAGTTTGTGTGTTTGTTAATCTGTAAGGGGCAATCTCGGGATCTACTGAACCGATTTCAAAAAAATCATTCACTAATGGAAAGCTATATTGTCAGCGAGTGACATAGGCTATAGTTTATCCCTGTATTCCCACGGGAATGAGAAAAACGCAGGTGAAACCGCGGGGCGCTGCTAGTTAGAAATAAAAAAGAGGTTTTTATATGCCGCGGGTACAAGTCAGTGTTTACCTTGTATGTATGTTATTAACAGGTATTTAAAACATATATAATTTAATCGATTTCATAAAAAAAACTTCAAAACCATTGTTAATCTCGACCAAAAACTGTAACGATTTTGATGAAATTTTATTCATATTAATTTATGCATCCTAGCTCTATTATTTGTTATTTTATTATTATACTGTCATTGCCCTGCGGTTTCACTTGAATTTTCCACGTATTTTGATGATACCATACCAAAGCAACACTTAAGTTATAACTGATCAGATTTTTCTTTATTTACAAAATACTTGATCCGGGATTCGAACCCATGACCTTATGCAAGGTGTTCTCACCACTTGACCACAGAAGTCCATAAACTACATTGTTGTTTGTCATTATAAATTGTTTTTATTAAGTTTTTTTCCGCTGCCATTAGATAAATTATATAATTATGGTTTATTATTGTTCTCTAAGACTAAGTTTGTACTTATAATATCTGTATTATATAAAACACTAGCAGTGCCCCGCGGTTTTACCCGCGTAGTTCCCACTCCCGTGAGAATCCGGGGATAAAATTATGCTAAAAACCTTCCTCTTGAATCACTCCATCTATTAAAACAAACCGCATCAAAATCCGTTGCGTAGTTTTAAAGATCTAAGCGTACAAAGGGACAGAGAAAGCGACTTTGTTTTATACTATGTACGAGGTATGCCTTTTAAGTTTTGTCGTTTCAAGAAATAAACACAACTAGAACCTTATAGTACTTTTTATTGTTTATCAAAGTATTCACCACGTAGCTTAATACACTTTTCCATTCGCTCAAACCAGTTATTATAACATTTATTCCACTCTAAAGTGGGGGTGTTCAAAATGCTAACTTGAAAGCGTCGACTGCATCTTCACCGGACTGGAACCTTTGACCATGAAGACTTTTCTTAATTTTAGGAAATGTAAAGAAATCGTTAGGTCTTAGGTCAGGACTGTATGGCGGATGGTCAAGAATTTCTACTTTTTCCTGCTTCAAATACTCAATCGTTTGACGGGCGGTGTGTGAGCTTGCATTGTCGTGGTGCAGGATGATGCGCCGCTTTGAGTTAGATTTTCGAAGTTCGGCGATGACTTGTGGTAAACAAACTGTGGTATACCACTCTGCGTTAACCATTCTACGATCTTCAAGTGCGATAGTCGCAACATGGTCGGCTTTTCCAACGAACGTGGCCTTCATCTTCTTTGATGTGCTTCGAGAACGAAAAACTTTAGTCGGCTTTGGCTCGTCTTGAAAGACCCAGATTGTCGATTGTTGTTTGGAATCAGGATCGTAGGCATAGATCCAAGATTCGTCACCACTGATGATGTCATAAACGTGATTTGACTCTCCTCGGTTGAACTTTTGCAGAGTTTTCTTACACCATCTGACGCGGGCCACCTTGTGCTCGTCGGAAAGCAGATGCGGTATCCAACGGCAAACTAGCTTTCTCACACCAAGCGCTTCATGCAAGATCTTCTGAATGGTTGTCCCTGAGATGCCTAATAGAGCCTCTATCTCCCGATATGTCACATGACGATCTTCGAGAATTATTTGTCTCACAGCGATGACGTTATCTTCAGTGAAGGCGGATTTTGGGCGTCCTTCGCGAGATTTGTCACTAACACTAGTATGTCCACGCTGGAATTCTAAATACTAGCGTTCGACAGTCCGCAGACATGGGGCTTCATCACTGAATACAGATATTTGCTCTTCAAACACTCAAGCCGTGTCAGGTCTCTTCTAAAGTTATAGAAAATTATTGCACGAACATTTTCCTTAGAAAGATTCATTTTCGTACGTATCTTGACAGATTCCAATGGACGCTGTGACTAAACAAAAGCATGAATCCTAATACTTTCAACTGTTTTAAGATTCAAAATTTAAACACATTCGAATATAGAACAGTTTCAAATTCAAAATTGCCGGGAAATATGGAAACGACAGAACTTAAAAGGCATGCCTAGTAGTGAAGAGTTTGTTAGAACGCGCTAATCTCAGGAACTACTGGTCCGATTTGAAAATAATCTTTCAGTGTTAGATAGCCCATTTATCGAGGAAGGCTATAGGCTATATAACATCACGCTACGACCAATAGAAGAGGAGATAACGCGGGCTAAACCACGGGGCACAGCTAGTACATATTTGTAGGTAGTATACTTGTAGAATCAGGCGCCCTCCAAATCTATATCTTCTATATACGAGTATATAAAACTCTTCCGTTACTGAGTTATGTACTGACTGACTGACTGACAGACAACGCACAGCCGAAACTACTGGTCGTAGAGAGCTGGAATTTGGCCTGTGTGTTTGTTGGGGGGAGTACCGCTACCGCTAAGAGAGGATTTTCGGAAATTCCCCCCCTTAAGGGGAGAAAAGGGGGAAAAACTTAAATTCTGCCGGAAGTCATTATTCCACGCAGACGAAGGCTAAAGTCCTAAGAACTACACCCTCGACTTTCTGCAGTTAATAACATAATCATTCACTCCATCATCTCATTACAGTAACTGACCCCTAACTAAGTTCGTAACTTGTATCTAGGGTATCAGAAACTACGCAATGTATATAACGTTTATATACCAATTTAATTCCCATTGTCTAGACAATATACATTATTAATCACAATAATTCTCAATAGACAGACATCAATATTAATTTGAAACAATCTATCCAATCTGCCGTCATTTAAAGACCCCGCCATCTTGAAATCGTCCCACGAACATTCCTATTTCAAATTACATTCCCTCTCCTACTCTAACTTACGAGTCAGAAAGAGATGCACATACATTTTTTAAGTTACATTTTTAAATTACATCGTGGCTAGTCCTTTTCGATGTCGATGCGTTGTTTTTTTTTTAATTTGTCGATAGTTCATGTGGTTTCGTGTCTTTGATTCGCCGCTCTTACGGTTTTGAGAAAAAAATGTGGTTATTTTTTTAATGATTTTGTAGGTATTTGTTAAAGTATATAGGTACTTTATTTATAGTATGTACGAATAGAATGTATTACTAACTGGTTTCCGTCTATGTTCGCTATTTAGATAAGGTTTTTATATACTTACGTATTTTATAAAGAAACTAGCGGCGCCCCGCGGTTTCACCCGCGTAGTTCCCGTTCCCGTAGGGATATGGGGATAAAATTATGCTAAAAACCTTCCCACTGAATCACTCTATCTATTAAAACAAACCGCATCAAATCCGTTGCGTAGTTTTAAAGATCTAACCATACATAGGGACAGCGAAAGCGACTTTGTTTTATACTATATAGTGATAATAAGTAGGCGTTTAGCCGCAAGCTACAACAAAAATAATAACAATAGAATAACTTTGAACTTCAAAATAAATAGTTACATAACGTCAAATGCAAACTGTCAACCTTGACAGTGACAGTCACGGTTATAGTATTGAAAGCAAAACGATACGATTGTCCATTCGACACGGCTGAATCGATAATTCGCTAATTTTAAACCACTTTTGTTACACTGTTGTATACGGTTCAATTAACTAGGTATATAAATAACAATCAATTGTATAATGTATTATTTTATTAAGTACTAGCAGAGCACCGCGGTTTCACCCGCGTAGTTCCCGTTCCCGTGGGAATACGGGGATAAAATATAGCCTATGGCACGCACTGATAAATTAGCTTTCCATTAGTGAAAGAATTTTTGAAATCGGACCAGTAGTTTCGGAGTTTATTCGTTACAAACAAACAATCAAATCTTTTCTCTTTGTAATATTAGTTTAGATAATATATATTTCTTTTTTGTTAACCTATAGTGTCTCACTGCTGGGCAAAGGTCTCCCCCAAACACCTCCAACCATCCCATACTTACTTGTTTCTTGTTGACAGTTCTCCGCAATTAGACGACTCAGTTGCGTCCATTTTGCGTGAGTTGGGCGTCTAGTACCAGTTCAATTCTTCCAAGAAGCTGATCAGTCCCCTCGGGTTTCTGGTGACTTCCTGGATTGTGCTGGGCGACCTAAAAACCATCCCTATAATAATGAACTAATATGATAATATTAGTTTAAATTATCTGTGTGCCTAGTGCAAGTTTTATTTTCGAAAAGTTGACGTTACAATAACGCAGATTTGTATGGGATCGAATTATTCCACCCCTCTTCGCATACCAAACTCGCCCTTTTTTAACGCGGTGAAAATGCATAGAACTGCATACCACCGTGAGCCGATATTGGGAGGGCCCCCGGGGCATGTAGGGCTCTCCCAGCCAGAAGGGCTGGGCCTACCTACTAAAAACACTGCGACTTCCGTCCGCGTTACATTGGAGTGCCGTAGGATCCCGAAGGGGGATTTCTACCACGGCAATCCCAAACTCGCCCTAGGCACATTGTGTGTACAGGTTTCTAAACGATGTTTTCCTTCACCGTAACAGCATCTAATAAACATACCTACAAATGACGTTGACGACCTCGATGGCAGAGTGGTCATGCCGGACTGCCATCCGTAAGGTTGCGGGTTCGATTACCGCGCGGTGTGAATATTTGTGTGAACCACAAATGTTTATCTCGGTCTGGGTGTGTGTGAATGAGTGTGTGCGTAGTTTCTGATACCATAGATCAAGTTTCAAGCTTAGTTAGGGGTCAGTTACTGTAATGAGTGAATTGTGATTAAATGAATTTGAAAATACTAAGAGGCAAGGATTGAACCAGGCACCTTCCGAACAGCCAAAAAGTCTTAATCACTACACCATCGACGTTCTCTAACAATACGCTTGACTAATGCCTTAGTTATCACTCCATACAAAACAAAAAAACGTTTCCTCATTTTTCCAATTACTTACAAACAACGATTTTTCCTTAAATTCTAATAGAATATAGACATACCAAATTACTAAAAAATCTAAAAATAAAAAAGTACAATTAGTTGTTTGGCGCGCAAAAAACGCCGCCATAATTGTCCGCCATTTGCTTTCACGGTCGACCAATCACAGCGCGGGATGTGTGGTTTAAATTAGGAAGCGGTTTTTTTTTTAATTAAAGACTTTTTCGTCACGGACCTCTTTGTTGGGTTTCGTTAGTTTTTTTTAAATTTATTGATATACTTTTAGACCCTTTTTTACTGTAACTTATGTATTTGGTAGTAAATAACAGCTGTGCTTCGCCGGTTTTTCCCGCGTTATATGTACAAACTAACTTTTGCCCGCGACTTTGTCCGCCTGAATTAATGACTTCCGGCAGAATTTGGGTTTCCCCCCTTTTCTTCACCTAGGGGGGAATGTCCAAATATCTCTTAGGGTAGCGTACTCCCCCCAACAAACACACGTGCCAAATTTCAGCTCTCTACGACCAGTGGTTTCGGCTGTGCGTTGTCAGTCAGTCAGTCAGTCAGTACATCACTCAGTAACGGAAGAGTTTTATATACCCACTTACTTATATAGATTGTACATTTTCACCTGAACTGGAATTTAAATTAGCACGGTCATAGGTTCAGATCCCAGATGAGGTGAAAATTTTGAATGATTTATTAATTGTCACTAATGGAATACTTCTTAAAATTACTCGATAATTCGCAAGAAATTTTAAATAAAAAAAATCGGCACACTCAAAGCCAAACTATTAAATCCCATAGGAACATCTCAGGAAGGTCATTCCTTAGGGACAACGTTATTCTTTAAAAAATAAAATTGGCATTACAACCAGCCTTAGCTTGGCCGACAGAAAAAAAAACAGAAGCCAAACGGATGTCAAAAAGTTTTTTTTTAAATGCCGACAATGGCTTTGCGATTATTTGTTTTAAAAAAAACTTACTAATGTTTCTAGCAGCGCCCCGCAGTTTTACGCTCATAGTTCCCGTTCCCGTAGGCATATAGGGATAAAATTATGCTACAAACCTCTTGAATCACTCTATCTATTAAAACAAACCGCATCAAAATCCATTGTGTAGTTTTAAAAATGTAAGCATACATAGGGACAGACAGCGACAGCGACTTTGATTTATACTATGTAGTGTTAAAGACAGTGACAAATATTATGCGCATATATAAAAAATTGCACATCGCTAACTGTCCCTCTGTTTCTACGCTTAGATTTTAGATATTTTAAACTACGCAACGGATTAACATAACATACATAACATAATCATTCCCTCCATCATCTCATTACAGTAACTGACCTCTAACTAAGTTCGTAACTTGTATCTAGGGTATCAGAAACTACGCACACACTTATTCACACACACCCAGACCGAGATAGAAATAAATGCTTTTGTAGAAACATATTAGACATAGAATAGTTAGAAAACACCGATACCAAGACAAACAGACATGACACACAAATGTTTGTCTCGAGCGGGAATCGGACCCGTAACCTTCGACATAGCAGGCAGGGCAACCAACTACAGCACTCGTTAATAAAATAAAGATTTGTCCATTCAAATCTAAACATTCAATATAATCCTATTAAGTTAGAAAAGAGTTAAAACTTCAAGTAGCCACACGGTTAACCGAAGCTGTCACTTCGGTAATTTGAAGAAAAAAAAACAATTGTCTCTGAATTGTCGCTGGTCGGTTTTTTTTTTTGTCACACAAAAGAGGGATTAATTTTTAAATCCTTATTGTATGGTTGGCTCGGTGGCCATAGCGTTTAACTGTATTTTTTTTTCATTTAAAACTCGATGTGTCCCACATTTTTCTTTTTCGAATTGTGACGTTCTTCGCAATCCGTTGAGTTTTGTTGTGTTGGTAGGTCAGTCAGTCAGTTACAGCTGCTTTTTAGACGCAGTCTAACAATGCACAGGTGCCTTGCTGTTCTAAATTTAAAAAACCCCCAACACAATTACTTTCAAACCCCATAACTTTTAAACGGGTCAACCGATTTTCATCAAACATGTCTAAGAAATCTCGCACGTAAGTCCCCTTTAATACAAAAAACTAAATTGAAATCGGTTCATCCGTTCGGGAGCTATGATGCCACAGACAGACAGATACACACACACACACACAGACACGTCAAACTTATAACACCCCTCTTTTTGCGTCGGGGGTTAATACTGTATGATACTCCTGTTTATAAGAGACTTCTGTACTCTACAATTTTGTTCAATAGTTTTTTACTTGAAAGAGATACTATATTGAATAGATAGAATAACATTTTGTTATAGGTATTATAACATTGTACCGCCTCTTGATGCTTAGCGGTTAGTTGGTAAGGTATGATTTGAGAGTGTGGAATTCACTGCCAGCTTCTCTGTTACCTGATTCATACAGTCTGGGTCTTTTGAAGTCGCGGGTGAATAGGTACCTTCTATGCGAGCACGCTCCATCTTAGGCTGTATCATTGCTTTCCATCAGGCGAGTTACAGTCAAGTGTAAACCTATTCTGGTTAAAAAAAAAGATACATCCATCCGGCATCATAAAAACGTAGCCTATGTTCTTTCCCGGACCATAAGCTACCCCTGTACCAAATTTTAAGTCAATCGGTTCAGTAGTTTAGCCGTGAAAAGGTAACAGACAGACAGAAAGACAGACAGACAGTTACTTTCGCATTTATAATATTAGTTAGGATATAATACGTCAACATTAGTATTGATAAAGTTTTACCTACTAAACTAAAAGACCCCTCTGTCTCCAGGTGAATACGTGCTCCAAGGTGAACTTCCCCGCGAGCTGGTCAGCAGTGAAGAGTCCAGGTTTGACCTCCTGGAGGAGGCTCTCCAGCTCGTCGAGTTAGGAGACAACGCCGAGTCTAAGAATGAACCTGTTGAGGTGAGAGATTCCTTGATATTCTAGAAGAAAAATCCTCCAACTGATGTATAGTTGCCTGGTACTTTCCAGAAGAAATGGTCTCCTAGTGATGTATGGTCGCCTGGTACTTTCCTCTCTAATAAATATTTCACAAACAGACCTCCTACAAATGTATGTTCTCCTGGTACTTTCCTCTCTAGTAAATATGTCACAAACAGACCTCCTACAAATGTATGTTCTCCTGGTACTTTCCTCTCTAGTAAATATGTCACAAACAGACCTCCTACAAATATATGTTCTCCTGGTACTTTCCTCTCTAGTAAATATGTCACAAACAGACCTCCTACAAATGTATGTTCTCCTAGTACTTTCCTCTCTAGTAAATATGTCACAAACAGACCTCCTACAAATGTATGTTCTCCTGGTACTTTCCTCTCTAGTGTCAGTGTCATGATGATGGTTCTTTCCTCAGGCGATAGAGGGCAGCAGCAGCGCCGGTGACGACATGCTGCACCCAGCAATGCGGCATGTGCCGCATCATCCGTTGGCCCATTACCATAACCAGGTATGTCATAGTTTATTATTTATTTACTAGTACTAAGTTCTATGGGCAGTAGATCTTGGAGAACAATGGATGCCAAACAACAGTAATGAATTAAGTTAAAACATTTCTCCCACCTTTTTGCACCTATTTTTACAAAAAAGCTGTTGACATCGAGTGCCATGTTTCGCCAGAATCAGTTAATAATGTGTTCTCTAGTCCGAAACTGACATACAAAGTGACACATACATACATAGTCCACACAGACGAAAGAAAACTCTGCCTATACACCCTTATTTTGAAATTGCGATACCTTATCTCACAGCTAATGTAAACGACGGGTGACAATATAATAGTGAAGTTAGTTTTTTTCTTTTGCTTTTATTTAAAAAGTTATGATAAGTCAAAGATTTTCAAAATCCCGCCGAATTTTATTGTTATTCTACACCGAACGCTGCGATACACAGCTGAGCGCGGTCATCGACCCGAGCCGTCACAGAATACTTGATAGCTAGTGTGCCGTCTGGTAATACGACATTTATTTTGTATTTTTTAAAGATAAGTAATCGACTATCATTTTTGATATTTTTATTGGATATATGGATTCAGTTACTGCTACAGATATTCTGATTTTAATAAGTCCCATATTTTCAAAATAGGGGTGTATAGTCGAAATGTTGACGCTACGCTCCCTCCGCTCGCTCGAACAAATATCAACTTATGTAGATTGTCTAAAAGAGATCGCTTCTACTTATAATACCACTTTTACCCTATCTTAAAACTAGCTGTGCCTCGAGGAAGTTATTGGCAATTTAATAAGACGCTACCACCAAGAAGAGCGAATAGTATTGATATCTTTGATTTACACGAACACTACACATTGAAATAAAACACTTAAACGGATTTTTGTCGAAAACGTCAGAAAATGTAAAACAAAATACAACCACGACAAGAACGAATAGTAGTTATCGCAAGTAAAACAGCGGTGTTCAGCTAGTATTAAAATAATCCTAAACATTTCTTGTTGTTCGAATTTGTCCAAACATTATACGTGATAGTCTATTGATTGATGATTTTACTGACGATGTGGGGTTCGATCGGGTTTTAAGTCATAATAATTCAGCGATTTTGTATAACTATTTTTTATTTGATACTAGCTGTGCCCCCGGTTTCACCCGCGTAGTTCCCGATCCCGTGGGAATTTCGGGATAAAACATAGCCTATGTTCTTTCCCGGATCATAAGCTATCCCTGTACAAGTCAAGTCAATCGGTTCGGTAGTAGTTTAGCCGTGAAAAGGTAACAGACAGACAGACAGAGTTACTTTCGCATTTATAATATTAGTTAGGATTTTTCTTTTAATCTTTATCTGTTTTATCAGTATTTCGCTATTCTCGTATACCTTAAACCGTATCAAAGACTAAAGTTTGACAAAAATCAAAGGTATCTTCTTGTGTGGTTGATTTTGAACTATGTGACATCACTTCATTTGTCAAAACAGGTGTAGCCAACTAGATACGATCGATATGGAAGGAGCGATGGATTAAATACATTTAGCTTTTTCATATTATCACTACATAGTATAAAACAAAGTCGCTGCCCGTCCCTATGTATGCTTAAATCTTTAAAACTACGCAACGGATTTTGATGCGGTTTGTTTTAATAGATAGAGTGATTCAAGAGGAAGGTTTTTAACATATTTTTATCCATGCATTCTCTGGAGCCGTAACTACGCGAGTGAAACCGCGGGGCTCCGCTAGTTTATACTAATATTATAAAGCTGAAGAGTTTCTTTGAACGCGCTAATCTCAGGAACTACTGGTCCGATTTTTAAAATTCTTTCAGTGTCAGATAGCTCATTTATCGAGGAAGGCTATAGCTATAACATCACGCTACCACCAATAGGAGCTGAACTAACGCGGGTTTAACCGCGGGGCACTACTAGTTACAATATGAGCCTATTTCACGACCTTCAAGTAAAGATACTCACCAAGTAAAGTTAGTTTTGTCTCTTTCTTACTTTATAACAAGTGACAAAGACAAAACTTGTGAGTACCTACTCGGAACTTAACTTGAAAATAATAAAATAGGCTCTAAACCTAATTAAATTATAAGGGTTTCTCATTAACCACGGAATCTTAAAAAGTGGTAGACCAAACAGTTAAACCAAAGACAAGCCATTATAAACAACAATTAGCGGGCACTTTGTAATGAAAAAAAAAACTACTTTGTGGTTGGTTGTGAAGGAAAATAAAAAAAACTGCGTCTACCTGTCACCCGTATGGGCTGTCAACGAATCATTTGTCAAAATTGACAAGTGGTTTGCCCGATTTGTTAGAAGATGTGTTGTGTTTTTGTAGTTAAAACTTATTTTAGTTTTGAAAAGTAATTGAAAATATTTTTTCCAATTTATCGATTCTCAAAATGATAAATTTAATTGTTATTTTTTTTTAATCAACCTGTATTGTCTCACTGCTGGGCAAAGGGAAAAATAAAATAATAATTATAAATTGTTATAATCTAGAATAAATTCCGACACGATTATTTTAATATTAATCGAAACGTCTGACGTTTCGTTTAATATTCTTAATTACCTTAATTATTTTTTAACATACTCGGGCCTCAACACCGCCTCGCCAGTAAGCACCAACTTTACACGCTTGTACCATAAATAACTATTATACGGGCTATGCGTACGTACCCATTTAAGTCCAATCCCCTCTTCCTGCTCAATTTTGGGTTAAATATCACTACATAGTATAAAACGAAGTCGCTTGCCGCTGTCTGTCCCAATGTATGCTTATATCTTCAAAACTACGCAACGGATTTTGATGCGGTTTCTTTTAATAGATAGAGTGATTCAAGAGGAAGGTTTTTAGCATAACTTTATCCCCGCATTCTCACAGGAGCGGGAACTATGCGGGTGAAAGCGCGGGGCGTTGCTATTCGGTTTAAAGAAACTTTATTCTCAAAAGAACTTAAAAACAGTTCACTTGTATGAGAATTTATACATAAAAAATATATTCTTAAGTGTATGTTTTTTTATATTTTTTTAGGTCTCTAGTGACAAAATGCATGCAGGAAACAAGCAAAATAAAATACAGTATATAATATCTACTTATAGCTATTACTCTATACATATATAAATATTAGTTTTATATTTGGTTAACCCAAAAACAAAGGCTCCAAATTAAAGAGTTCTAGTCGCGGAATCTCAAAGGTCCATATTGTGATAAATGATTGTGATATTTAGACAAGTGACGCCGGGCCACCTGCGTTGTGTAGCGGACAGACAGAATGACAAATTGTTATATTATAACGTTGATATACCGCCACTAGATGCTTAGCGGTTAGTTGGTAAGTTTTGATTCGAGAGCTTCTCTGTTCCCTGAAACATACAATCTGGGTATTTTTAAGTCGGTACCTTCTAGGCAAGCACGCTCCACCTAAGGCTGTATCATCGCTTTCCATTAGATGAGTTACAGTCAAGTGCAAGCCTATTTTATGTAAAAAAGAATTTTTGAAATCGGACCAGTAGATTCGGAGCCTATTCGTTACAAACAAACAATCAAATCTTTCCTCTTTATAATATTAGTTTAGAAGAAAAATGTTAGTTAAGTACTATCATGTACGTTTCCTGTGCAGAAGGTGTGGGTTTGATTCACTACCTGCACCTTCTTATTAATCCTTCCTAATATTATGAATGTAAAATTGAGTGACGCTGACGCCCTGTGATGTACCACTGCAGAACAAAGTCGTCTCTCACACTGATGATATTAGTTAGTACAGAAGCAGAAGGTTTTAATCTTTTATCATTAAATTCAAAATTACCTATTTACATTATACTTAAAATCGATTAAAATTTGCACTAAAATCTTTTCAAAAACGCGTTTCCAAGAAATTGCAAAATCATTCGCTATTACACGTTAAAAACAATCGTTCGGAATCGAATGATGCAGCGTTATTGATCAATATCGATAATCGATTCCTTTGCTCTCGATATCTCGCCGCAATCGTAAGGACAGACGGACAGACATGTGTCAGGCCTACACAATGTAATGTCAAGTCATTCTGTATTGTAAGGGTTTAGTGCATAATTAAGGGGTGGCTTTTGAGTTTTATTAGTTTGTTCTCTTTGGTTTTGTTGCAAAAAATTAAAAGGATAAATTATGTTAGACTTTTAACCCCCGACGCAAAAAAGGGGACTTACGTGCGAGTGTTCTTAGACATGTTTGATGAAAATCGGTTGACCCGTTTAAAAGTTACGGGGGTTTGAAAGTAATTGTGTTGGGGGTTATTTAAATTTTTAATTTAATGTTATATCTACACTAATATTATAATAAAGAGGAAAGATTTGATTGTTTGTTTGTAACGAATAAGCTCCGACACTACTGAACCGATTTCAAAAAGTATTTCACTAATGGAAAGCTAATTTATCAGCGCGTGCCATGGGCTATATTTTATCCCTTTATTCCCACGGGAACGGGAACTACGCGGGTGAAACTACTAGTCTATAGTAAAGAGGAAAGCGGGTGAAACCACGGGGCGCTACTGTTATCTATAAAAGAATTACTTTGAAGAACATCCTGATTAACTTATTATATCGCTCAGCAAACTACTAATCTTCACTGTCACTACATAGTATAAAACAAAGTCGCTTTCTCTGTCCCTATGTATGCTTAGATCTTTAAAACTACGCAACGGATTTGATGCGGTTTGTTTTAATAGATAGAGTGATTCAGTGGGAAGGTTTTTAGCATAATTTTATCCCCATATTTCTACGGGATCGGGAACTACGCGGGTGAAACCGCGGGGCGCCGCTAGTAATTTAATAAAATGTAAAAATAAGTTGTTAAAAATAAATTACTGTGAAGATATTTTACCTTTTCATAACTTTAGTACTATAAATATGAGTCAGATACTCATAAAGAAAAAAAATGACAGTCGAGTGATTCGACCTAAGTAAATATTGGTGGAATTTGTGGTATTAAAAAAAAGAAAGCAAAATTGGTTCGGTTTTAGTGATTGGAAAAATATTTATCGATAAAAGTATCGATAAAAGTTAAAATATACTGCATGAATATTTATCGATAAAAATAAAATATATTGCTTTCATGTGATTCCCATTTTTGATAGCCCTGCAAATATCTTATTATTGGAAAATTATACTTACGATTATTTATCGATAAAAATAAAATATATTGCTTATTATGTGATAAGAATCACTTTTACAATTACAATTAGAATTATTGGTAAAAAACTAAATTAAAACCGTCAGTTTTGATAAAAGAAAAAACCGCGAAAAATAGTGTGTTTTTACTGATAATGCGCCACGCGGTTAAATTACATTATCTCCGCTTCTATAGCTCGTAGCGTGATGTTATATAGCCTATAGCCTTCCTCGATAAATGAGCTATCTTACACTGAAAGAATGTTTCAAATCGGACCAGTAGTTCCTGAGATTAGCGCGTTCAAACAAACTCTTCATATCTACAATATCCTACTAATATTATAAAGCCGAATGTTTGTGAGTGTGGATGTTTGTTCCTCTTTCACGCAATAACTACAGAATGTATTTTAATGAAATTTGGTACAGATATTCCTCATACCTAGGAATAACACATAGGATCTTTTTATCCCAAAATTCCCACGGGATAAGGTCCTCGCGGGTAAAATCGCGGGGCACAGCTATCGATAAATATTGACCATAAACTCGTTTTTACACATCACTACAAAAGTAAACTTTAAAAAAAAACAGCTACCGGAGTATACATTTTAAATATTTAGATTTATAATTCAAATTCTTTTACTTTTGGATACGTGAAGATATTTTAACTAGTTCTATCCTGCGACTTTAGCCGAAAAAGGTTGATTCATGCACTGAAGATTTAATTGGCAGAGTGGTCACCATGCCGGACCAACCGTAAGGTTGCGGGTTCGATCCCCGTGCGGAATGAATATTTGTGTGAACCACAAATGTTTGTCTCGGTCTGTGTGTGTGAATGAGTGTGTGCGTAGTTTCTGATCCCCTAGATACAAGTTACTTAGTTAGGGGTCAGTTACTGTAATGAGATGATGGAGGGAATGATTATATGTTAAGCCCTAGCCATGTTCCTAAAACAAACATGCATAACTTTTTTCCATAATTACTTTAACCTAGAATCGAACTTACTACCTATCAGGCAGATGATGACTATTAACACTGAGATTTTACTAAACATAATTTGATAAACTAAAAAAAGAAATTGCAGTGATATTGACACTTGTACAGTGTTGATGTACCGTATCTGTGGTGTAGTAAATAAACATAAAATAGTTACTTTGGAAAATGTCTAAATAGATATTATGTATGTATGTAATACAATAATTTGCTTTTATCATCGGGTGAGTTACTCAAGTGCAAACAAAAACAAAAATAAGTATGTGTAAAATAAATATTTAAGGCCCCCCCATAAATATTTATTTTTATTTTTTCAAATTTTTAATATTTTTTTTCCCATACAACGTGTTTTTTTGTCGTTTTGGTACAGAACCCTTTGTGCGCGAGTCCGACTCGCACTTGGCCGGTTTCTTCTAATATTTATTTCCACCAGTAGGTAAATTCTGTTTTTGACATATTAAACTTAAAAAAATCATAATCGACTTTTGACACTTACCTTACTTATCCAGTTTGAATCCCTTTAGTTTTGTATCAAAAAGAGTTCTTTACGTACTTAAAAGTCCAATAGGGTAGTTTCCTGGGTAAACAAATTGCAATTCTAATTAGTCCGTCAGATAGATTTCGAAATAATATTAGACACGTATTTTTTTGTTTCATCAAATTAATAAAACTGACTTCGTTATAACGCATTAAAGTTTAGGAGTGGGGGCTTGTGACGTCAACTGTTGGTGAAAATTGTAGCAATCTGTGACGTTTCACGAGTTTTCGACGCACTGTATCGTCTTAATTATTTGTTTACATGAAAAATAAAAAAATACGTGTCCAATATTTTTTGGAAATCTAAAAGACAGACTAATAATTTTTTTTTAGGCAACTACCCTATTTCATAATTACATTACATTACTTCTGTGGCTCAGCGACCCAAAGTGTGTCTTGGCCTCCGATACGAGAATACGCCATTTGTCTGGTCTTGTCACCACCTCTTTGTCATTGGAAAATTATAGATATATTACCAATTCGAATTATTAAGTAAGCTGCGAGTCAGTTGAACTGATCGGTCTAGATATAAAACTGTGGCGTCACTCCAAAAGTATTAGGCCAACTAGATTTCCCCACTGGAATCTGGAATCGCTCCGGTGATTGACGACCATTTTTGGATGGACGCCAGTTCAACTGATCAGTTAAACTGACTCGTCAATGGCCACCTATAGAAAAATCTAATTTGAAATCTTGTTAGAATGCTGCATTACACGTTTCATTTCTATTTTGCCCCGTTTCTACGGGTTATGCGTTTCAGCCATATATGTATACGGTGGTCTTCACCAGGACTCAGATTCGAGAGCGATAACAACTCAGACATAGATACGTATAATATAAGATATAATTAAAATATCTACATCGTTAATTTCTTTTAATATAAAAAATATTAGAAGCGCTCGTGGCCCAGTGCTACTCGCGGATCATTTGTGATCAGTGCAGTTAAGCAACGTCTGGCACCGTCACGACTGTGATGGGTCATTACTAAAACTGACTTTTAATTTTATGAGCGTTTCCGTGCTTCGAAGGGCACATAAAGCCGTCGGTTCCGATTGTCGTACTAACATCATCGACAGTCGTTACGGGTAGTTAGAGCCCCCAAAAGTCTAATATTTGGTTTAACCAAAAAATTACGTATAGCCCTCTGGGTTGTGAAGGTCTGATGGCAGTCGCTTCACGTAAAATACTGACATTCCGCCAAATCTGGTTAAACTGAAAACCGACCCCAAATAGACATGGGATAAAGGTTCGGAAAAGAAATATAAAAAATATTAGAAATTATTAAACTCAACCATATTTCTTCTTAAAACTACAACATATCCATCAGTCGATACCAACATCAATAGGTGCATAATTGCTTACCTGACCTCTTCGATCTATAGATCGCGATCCATAGATCATTGATCGATAATAAGACGATCGAGAAAGGAGGTTATGTTTTGTGCGTCTGTCCGTTTGTACGTGAAAGTTAATGTAATTGTCACCATTGTACAGTTTTTTTATATACATAATTATATGTCAATATATTTGATATATAATTTCTTTTTTACTTTTCCTGTTCATTATTTAAACATCCTGTAGTTAATGAAGTAAGTGACACAGACCTCCTACAAATGTATGTTCTCCTGGTACTTTCCTCTCTAGTAAATATGTCACAAACAGACCTCCTACAAATGTATGTTCTCCTGGTACTTTCCTCTCTAGTAAATATATCACAAACAGACCTCCTACAAATGTATGTTCCCTTAGTACTTTTCTTACTAGTATTTTAGACAAATTTAGAAATTAGTTTATGAAGTAGCGACACCCCGTGGTTTCACTCGCGTAGTTCCCGTTCCCGTAGGAATATGGGGATAAAAATATGCTAAAAACCTTGCCACTGAATCACTCTATCTATTAAAACAAACCGCATCAAAATCCGTTGCGTAGTTTTAAAGATCTAAGCATACATAGGGACAGACAGCGACAGCGACTTTGTTTTATACTATGTAGTGATAGGATTATTATCACCATTTTTACTATTACCTAAACTGTGAAATTATTAGATTTAAATTCCTTCTCTCGATGTTTGCTACCGACGCGTGAATAATTTGTGGTAATAAAGTTATAGTAGAATCGTCGCACGCGCAGCTAGACTAGACTTGCTCTAGATTAGATACAACTTTACTCGGCTCAATAATCAGTCAGTCAGTTTTTAATTTATTTGTAACTTGTATCCTGCGCTTTTAATTGTGTTTTTTATTATGAAATAATATTATAAATTTATCTCGGTCTGGGTGTGTGTGAATGAGTGTGTGCGTAGTTTCTGATACCCTTGATACAAGTTACGGACTTAGTTAGGGGTCAGTTACTGTAATGAGATGATGGAGTGAATGATTATGTTTAAAAAAAATACAATAGTAATTAAAGCGAGACAAACCGCGGGCACAGCTAATTTTATACTAGAGTATGTTAAATAAGTTAACCGCAAACACTAACTAGGCTATTTAACCGGCGTATAAAGTAACTGTACTGATATAACTTTATTCCAAGATATTTGCAGTTAACAGTTTAAACGTTAAAACTAGTTATAACTAACGTTAAAACCTGTGACGACCGAGTGATGTATTGAGCCACAATCTTTTCTGTGCCGGCGGCCATATTGGAAGCTCCTATTGTCATTTTGACTCTATTGTCATTTGGATACATCACTACATAGTATAAAACAAAGTCGCTTTCTCTGTCCCTATATACCTATGCTTAGATCTTTAAAACTACGCAACGGATTTTGATGCGGTTTGTTTTAATAGATAGAGTGATTCAGTGAGAAGGTTTTTAGCATAATTTTATCCCCATAATCTTACGGGAACGGGAACTAGGCGAGTGAAACCGCGGGGCGCTGCTAGTTTTCAATAAACTGACAAACAAAAGATGCGATTACAGCGACGCTGGGACCGGCACAGAAAAGATTATGACTCAATAGTTGTTAGTGAACCTGTTTTTGAAAAATGCATTCAAAATTTTTCGATTCAGCCAGGACTTGACCAGTGACCAGTGACACAGGACATCTGCCTGCTATGTCGAAGGTTACGGGTCCGATTCCCGCTCGAGACAAACATTTGTGTGTATATTTTTGCCTATGACTATTGCCAAGTGTAGCTTGTAGGAGCTCGCAAGATTTAAAAACAATAATCATAATCATTCACTCCATCATCTCATTACAGTAACTGACCCCTAACTTCGTGACTTGTATCTAGGGTATCAGAAACTACGCACACTCATTCACACACACCCAGACCGAGACAAACATTTGTGGTTCACACAAATATTCACCCCGCTCGGGAATCGATGCAACCTTATGGATGGCAGTCCGGCATGGTGACCACTCTGCCATCGAGGGCGTCAATCAAAACAATCACCACTTTTTGGACACACCTGGAATGTAAAATATAGAAACCTCTTTTATATTTCAATTAAAAAATAATAATTTAACCATAAATTGCACATCTAGACATGAATTGAAATAACTATGTCAAATATCAAATCTGAGTGTTGCAGTTTTTCCGTAAAATGTACCACAAAACTGTAGAAATTATTGAATTAAACTGTTTAAATTACTGAATTCGAATTTATTATATTGTGTTAAAGAAAAGCCACTGAACATAGCTAGTAAAAGTAAATATTAATTTGAAATTTGTATGATAGACAGATAGACAGAAGTTATTAAAATCCAATAAGAGTCTTAGAGAAATCTGTACAGTGAAAGATATTTAATGATTTTTTTGTTATTATTAAATACTTATACATTTGAATGGGTATTGAATAGAACTTACTTTTTAATTTTAATCGAATTTAAAAATAAAAGTTTGTATGTCTCTCTTAGTGGTAGTCTACTCCCCCCAACAAACACACGTGCCAGATTTCAGCTCTCTACGACCAGTAGTTTCGGCTGTGCGTTGTCTGTCAGTCAGTACGTCACTCAGTTATGGAAGAGTTTTATATACATATTTATACCCCTATTTTGAAATGATGGGACTTATTAAAATCAGAATATCTGTAGCAGTAACTGAATTCATATATCCAATAAAAATATCAAAAATGATAGTCGCTTACTTATCTTTAAAAAATACTAAATAAATGCCGTATTACCAGACGGCACACTAGCTATCAAGTATTCTGTGACGGCTCGGGTCGATGACCGCGCTCAGCTGTGTATCGCAGCGTTCGCCTGTTGTTTGGTGTAGAATAACAATAAAATTCGGCGGAATTTTGAAAAACTTTGACACATCATAACTTTTTTTTATAATAAAAGCAAAAGAAAATAACTAACTTCACTATTATATTGTCACTCGTCGTTTACATTAGCTGTGTGATTAAGTATCTCGAATTCAAAATAGGGGTGTATAGATAGAAATCATAAACAAAAATCTATATAAAAATGAAACCCGTTTTCTTTGGTCACGGCATCACGCGTGAATGGCTGGACCGATTTCACTAATTCTTTTTTTGTTGTATTTGTTATTATAAGGAGAAGGTTCTTATGTAAAAAAATCTGGAAAATCAACGGGAAAATTGGACCCGTGCGAAGCCGGGGCGGGCCGCTAGTATATAGATAGATATCATAAACAAAAATATCTTTATAACTAAAGTCTACAGAAGCATCTTTCTTCACAAAAAGTATGGAAAGTACACACTTTTATCATTAAATTTATTTGTTAAAATACGAAAGTAATTCATATTGAATATGTAACTGTAGTTTACGAGAACGCGATCAATCATAAAGCCGAATAAGTATCGATGTAATTGCATACGGTATACCAATGGACGCGCTGAGAAAGCCTCTCACGGCTGAGGTACTCAAAGTTTAGTTTGACGTCTTATTTGATATTGACAGTTGAATGTCAAAGTCATTTTTTTCAAATTACTGTCAGATACAATCAAACAATAAGTTGCAGTTAAAATAAATTAATATTAACCACACACCGTATTAACAGCTTTATTTTTGGGATAGTAATTTAACAAAATACAATTTAAAAAATAGTGACGGTAGATAACTCAAAAAGTTAATTAGTCAAATAAAATAGAGAACTTTCATCTACATTTTTAAAATTCAAAGGCCGATACTATATCTATCAATAGTTATTTATGGTACAAGCGAGGTAAGTTGGTGATTACTTCCGAGGCGCTATTGAGGCCCGAGCCGCCAGGCGAGGGTCTGAAGATAGCCGAGGATAGTAATCATCAATACACGCGCGTACCATACAACGTTTTTCAACACATTTGCGAAGAAATTATCATTTTTAGCTAATAAATAAACAGTTTTTCTATTCGCGCGCATCCAACACAACAATAGTGATCGGCAATAGATTAAAAGAATATACTTATTAAAAAAAAATCGAATGAATGAATGAATGGAATGAATGGAACCTACCAAAAGTAAGGCAACATAGTTGAAGTTTGTTTTTAAAATGTATGGACACGATTTTTTTTTGATATCGAAACTTTTTTAAAACTAAACAATTTAAAAAAAAAATCTATAACTCACTAGTGAATCAAGCGTGTCATTATTCAACTGTTTTTGCACAAATAAGAGCCCCTTTATGAGCAAGTGTGTTGAAAAAACTATTTATTGATTTCTTTTATTAACACGAACACGTTGAAAATGTGAAACAAATTTAACCACAACAAAAAACTTTTGATTGATAAAATAGAGGATTTGCATCTTTCAAAGTTCTTTTCTTGAAAGTTACTTCAAAGTTCGACGTTTTCATTCACTTTACTAAACGTTAATACGAAAGTTTGAGCACCGCAGTGCGCCTCTTTAGACGTTCCGTTAGAAACGCTCTTGCCTCGTATGTGTCCGGCAATTTCACAGTGCCCATACTATACGTACCCGCTGACTTTGCTCGGGTTTATTTGTTAAAGTATTTCTGTTTTTATGACATGAAATAAGATTTTTTTATTTATTTATTTATAGGCACAGCAACAGTACACAAATCAAAACATTTAAACAAATCACAAAAATTCCTTACTTAAAATTTAAATTTGAATACCTATTATAGCTACGCACAGCATTCACTTTAAAATAAAAATGATCTGTAAGTTCCCACTGCAGAGAAAAGCTTCTCTGTTGCTGAAGATTTCTATCAGTGTAATCGCCTGATTCGCGTGTTGGTGATCTCAAACTCGAGCATGTAACAGTATAGACTTGTAACATACAATGATACAAGCGCTAGTTTAAAATATGAACTAAATATTTACGGCTAAGCAACGTCTGGCACCGTCACAACAGTGATGGATAACCGTTATCGAAGTGGTTTTTGATTTTATGAACTTGTGCTTCAGATGGCACGTTAAATCAGTAGTCAGAGTCCTGGTAGTCGTACTAACATCATTGATAGTTATAATGATGAGTTAGAACAATCAAAAATCTCAAACTTGGTTATAAAATAAGTCCCCCTTATACAAACCTTAATACAAAAAAAAAACTAAATTAAAATCGGTTCATCCGTTCGGGAGCTATGATGCCACAGACAGACAGATACACACACACACACATATACACACACACACAGAGACACGTCAAACTTATAACACCCCTCTTTTTGCGTCGGGGGTTAAAAATACACTAGAATGACAAACTAATTTGGTCGAAATACAAAAAAGAAAACTATCGCATTTAGGTCAAAAAAGTTAAATTAAAAAAAATACATTAAAATAATATCCTGTTCCCTATTTTTTTTTAATAAGTCATCTTCGTCATCAGCTCATATAAGTCCCAAGAAAGGGACTCGAGCCTACTCTGAATTAAGGCGATCGAATTGAAATAAACAATTTATTATTGACATTTTTTATCATACTTGAGGATTACCTCGTCCAATACACACCAAAAAAGTAAGAAAAAATGCTCGAATCACCGTTAAAATTTACTTATAACATACATACGTTTTTTTTTACTACAGACCTCTTTTCTGCCACCATAATGGCCAGTAACGAAAGCCACGCGTCGCGCACCGCGCGCTTTCCAAAATGACAGCTCAAAATAGCGGGAAAAAACGTTATGTCAAACGAATTTGACAGATAAAAAAATAAAAATGTAACTTTTTTTTCTTAAATGCCGTAAGGTATACGTAAATTTGTGCAATATACCCGAAATAGGGATTGTCTGATATAAGTGCAATAATATATTTTAAGTGTTTTTTTAATTAAGTTTTTTTATAAGTGGTGTTATTTATTTAAATTATTTATTAAGTTAAGTGTTGTCAAAATGATGGATTTACAAGAATATCAGGTGAGGGTTTTTTTGAGATTTTTTTTTAATTTTATGTCAAACATCCCTTTTATTATTTTTTTTCGTTTTTTTCTCTAGTTTGGGAGCATTATCATTATTTCTTTTATTAAAATAAACTAAATATAGGTTACTTAACAAAAATTTTTGAAAAAACTAATTTCACATTTCGTTTTCATTTAAATTATATAGTATTCTCTTATTATTTTATGATAATTCTGAAGAAAAAATATATTTCTTTAATGATTTTTCTTCATATCTATTGTAACTTTTTAATTATCTTTAAAAGTTTATTACTTTTTGATGTTCTTACTAGACAATGCTGTACACAACCATAATTGGTTTACATATCAGAACCTTCTTTAAATATGTGTATTCTGTTTTAATGTTTAATATGTTAAACTGTTGTTGTGTCTTTTTTCAATAAATAAAATATAATAAAAGATTCTGATTCAAAGATTACATGTTATCGATTAATTAATCTAAGAGCTGAATTTTCCATCGCCAGATAACTTTATTCGACGAATAATTTTGAAATTTTGACAGTTATTCCATACGAAAACTGTCAAACGTCAATTTTATGGGGAAGGACATAGGCTATGTTGTATCCCGAAATTCCCATGGGAGTATAGTAGTATAGGAGAATAGTAGGCTATATAACATCACGCTAAGACCAATAGGATCATATTTTAATTTGTTTTGTAATTAACAAGTTAAGTATGTCTTATAATTATAAGTAGAACCTAATTTTATTGTAGATTTTATAAGTACTATTGTGTTGTACCTAAATGTGAACAAAATCTAACTAGATTTTAAGATTATTGTTGCAGTGCCCAAACCGGGCTTCATGTTGATTCAATATTTTGTACCTAACACCTCTGTATACACATGAAAGCAATAAGTTATTTTGAGTTTGAGTTTGGAGATATCACGGGTTAAACTGCTGGGGTGTTGCTAGTAAAAAATATGAATACTGCCCTACATCCAAAGCTAAAATTTTTCCATACATAACCACTAGCTAGTACATCGCGACCTTGCCTACATCTCAAGGTGTAGCAAAATTATATATCACTTAAAACATGTCAGTAATTTAACACACGCGACTGCTTGACACTTAATTGAAAACACGTGGGTTAAAAGACGAATACTGTACTTAATTTTCAATCACACACGTCAGAGCTGTGATGGTCTGATGGTTTTCAAGGCTGCTTCGCGAGTTGAGGGGTGGAGTTACGAATCCTAGTGAGAATGGATTTTTTTTTCTTTGAGACTGTTCTGCTAGGAGATTTTAAGTGCCAAACAGACCTCCTACAAATGTATGTTCTCCTGGTACTTTCCTCTCTAGTAAATGTGTCACAAACAGACCTCCTACAAATGTATGTTCTCCTGGTACTTCCCTCTCTAGTAAATATGTCACAAACAGACCTCCTACAAATGTATGTTCCCCTGGTACTTTCCTCTCTAGTGTCAGGTGTCTGTCCATGTTGTCTGTGTATCCCTTTCCGTGGTTTCTAATATAAAATACATCTCCAGTAACGGCCACCATTATTACTGGTGCCTTTGCGAACCCTACTTATAGGTGGTCATTGTCGAGTCAGTTAAACTGACATAAAACTGCGACGTCACTCCGTTTTAGGCCAACTAGATTTCCCCACTGGAATCTGGAATCGCCCCGGTGATTGACGACCATTTTTGGATGGACGCCAGTTCAACTGATCAGTTAAACTGACTCGTCTATGGCCGCCTTATTAGTCAGCTTCGGTCACTCACATCACCAAAACCAAACAACAAAATAATTACTATCAATTTTCAAACAAAAACTAAATTCAAGCTACTGTTGGAGTCTTTATACGAAAATTGTTAGTTTTCGGTCAAAATTGGGCATTTATTGTTACTTAGGACATAATTTTGACCTTCAAATGACATTATTATTGAAAATTAACTCTTAATACGGTACAATTAAAGTTTATAATGGCATGTGTAGTGTAATTGCACATAGATTTTCGTATGTTGTACCTGTGTATAGGATTTCCTTGTTATTATGTTTTAAAGGTCGTTTTTTCGTGGGTTTAAACGCTTCCAAAGGTAGATTTGTACTATAGTTACGTAGAAAAAATAAAAATTTTAAAAACCCCCAACACAATTACTTTCAAACCACCATAACTTTTAAACGGGTCAACCGATTTTCTTCAAACATGTCTAAGTACACTCGCACGTAAGACCCCTTTCATACAAAAAAAAACTAAATTGAAATCGGTTCATCCGTTCGGGAGCTGTGATGCCACAGACAGCCAGATACATACACACACACACAGACACAGACACGTCAAACTTATAACACCCCTCTTTTTGCGTCGGGGGTTAAAAACAGGGTAAAACATAGCCGATACCTACTATCGGTAAACAAAATCATCATTCAGAAACCTGCACACGCCTGGGAAGAAATTCTAAGGTGGTGTGTGAAGTCGACCAACCCGCACTTGGCCACCGTGGTTGACTAAGGCCTCATCACCCTCAGGGTAGGCTCAAACCCCTCAAATTTTCCTTTTTATAATATTACTAGCAGTGAACCGCGGTTTCACTCGCGTAGTTCCCACTCCCATGAGAATGCAGGGATAAAATTATACTAAAAACCTTCCTCTTGAATCACTCTATCTATTAAAACAAACGCATCAAAATCCGTTGCGTAGTTTTAAAGATCTAAGCATACATAGGGACAGACAGCAAATTTGTTTTATACTATGTAGAGATTACAGATTAAAAATGTCGCCAAATAAGAAAATTTAATAATATCTCAGTACTAGCTGCGCCCCGTGGTTTTACCCGCGTGAATGCGTAGCTCGTAGTAGCATACAATCTCGGCACAATTCACCATCGTGTGTTAAAAAAAATAAGTAACTACGCCATCTATTGGTAGGATTTGCAACTACAAAAAGTTACAATAAAACATACGATTACTTATACACAATCCCATGGGAATTTCGGGATAAAAAGTATTCTATGTGTTATTCCTAGTTGTAAGAAACATCTGTACCAAAAATCTAAATCGATACAGTAGTTTTCGCGTGAAAGAGTAACAAACATAGAAACTCACAAACGTACAAACTTTCGCATTTATAATATTAGTAGGATAAGCTCGGGCAAGCACTCACTCGCGTGCCACATAAAAAAGCGCGCTCGCGTATGTTTGTACAACGATGTACAAGTGCTTGGCTAATATTGATCAGTTTTCACTGGTCTACAACTCGTGAGGTACAGTTAGAATCAGATTTGCTTGTGAAACTTGAGTTGTTACACATTTTTTCTTCATTTGTCATGTTTTTAAGAAGATTTTAACATAAAGTTGATGAATTGACTAGCTGTTTTATCCGCGTATATCCCAATCCTGTGGGAATCTCGGGATACAAAGTATCCTATGTGTTATTCCTAGTTATAAGAGGCATCTGTACCAAATTTCATTAAAATTCAGTAGTTTTTGCGTGAAAGAGTAACAAACATACACACTCGTTTACAAACTTTCGCCTTTTTATTATACTAGCAGTGTCCCGCGGTTTCACTCGCGTAGTTCCCATTCCCGTGGGAATACAGGGATAAAATATTAACAAACTTCAACTATGTTGCCTTACTTTTGGTAGGTCTATGGTCGATTCCATTCATTCGTTCATTCGATTTTTTTTTAATAAGTAAGTATATTCTTTTAGTCTTTAGCCGATCACCATTGTTGTGTTGGATGCGCGCGAATAAAAAAACTGTTTATATATTAGCGAAAAATTATATCTTATTATTAATTTCTTCGCAAGTGTGTTGAAAAACGTTGTATGGTACTCGCGTGTATTGATGATTACTATCCTCGGCTATCGTCAGCCCCTAGCCTGACGGCTCGGGCCTAAATAGCGCCTCGGAAGTAATCACCAACTTTACTCACTTGTACCATAAATAACTATTTTAAAATGTGCTACTAATATCATCAGTAAGAGAGAGGCATGAAGTCTGCAATGGGACTTACTCGTATAAAATGTAACATATCTCAAGATATTTGACTAACGGTAAAAAATGTGGTGTAATGAGATTAAGTGTATTTTTAGTGACATGCACTTGGCATAAATTACGTTTAAAAAAATATTTTAAAAATGTTCACTTAAAAAAACAAGCTTTCACTTATTGTCAAGTATTTGCAGAGGTATCAAACGCTTAGTTTTTTTTTTTATATGGTTTATTTTTTAGAAAGAAAGAATAAAATCTAATAAGTACTTATATAAAATTCTCGTGTCACTATTTTCGTTGCCATACTCCTCCGAAACGGCTTGACCGATTCTCATGAAATTTTGTGACCATATTCAGTAGGTCTGAGAATCGGCCAACATCTATTTTTCATCCCGAAATTCCTACGGGAACGGGAACGGGAACTACGCGTGTGAAACCGCGGGGCGCAGCATGTGTATATTATTATAGTATATGTATATTATTTAGACATACATAATGTACAACTACATAACTAATGTATAACTACATTTTTAAGGGCCTGTTTCACCAGACGCTAATATATCGGATAGCTACTCAGCTACTCACAAGTTTTGTCTTTGTCACTTGACATAAAGTAAGAAAGAGACAAAACTCACGTACTTGGTGAGTAGCCTACTCGGAACTTTACTTGAAGATCGTGAAACAGGCCCTTAGTGTTTTATCTATATAAAACTCTTCCGTTACTGAGTGACGTACTGACTGACAGACAACGCACAGCCGAAACTACTGGTCGTAGAGAGCTGAAATTTGGCACGTGTGTTTGTTGGGGGGAGTAGGCTACCACTAAGAGAGGATTTTTTTAAATTCCCCCCCCTAGGGGGAGAAAAGGGGGGAAAACACAAATTCATTAGTCATTATTCCACGCGGACGAAGTCGTGGTCACTAGCAAATTAAAATACAAAATTAAACATTGAGTTTTTTGTTGTTTTTAATTTAACAGAACTTCACCTAGATCATCTTGAATAGATGTAAAGGCCAAATAATCATTCCCTACATTATCTCATTACAGTAACTGACCCCTAACTAAGTTCGTAACTTGTGTCTAGGGTATCAGAAACTACGCACACACTCATTCACACACACACACTCAGACCGAGATAAAGAATTCTCAGTCTACAGTAACATCTAAAATTCTCAACCTCCAAGACCATAACCACTTAAAAAAACTAAAAAAAAAGTAGTTTTAAAACAACAAAACAGAACCACTTTCAAATGTTGGCGCGAAATCTTAACGAAAACAAATATGACGTCCAACTTTCCTTACAAATATGAATTTAAAACAAACATTTGTGCATAACGGGTGTGTGTGTAATGTCGTGTACACAATACGTACGGTAGTAGCTGGGTACAGGTGGTTACAGAAGTGGATTAACACATTCAAATGAATACATAGTATAAAACAAAGTCGTTTCCCGCTGTCTGTCCCTATGTATGCTTACATCTTTAAAACTACGCAACGGATTTCGATGCGGTTTGTTTTAATAGATAGAGTGATTCAAGAGGAACGTTTTTAGTATAACTTAATCCCCGCATTCTTGCGGGAACGGGAACTATGCGGGTAAAACCGCAGGGCGTTGCTAGTAGGAATGAAAAAATATTATTTTTTATGTTGAAATATAAACTACTGTAACGGAATATGTTGCAGTTTTAATTTTGTTTCATATTTCTGATGAAAACGAAATGAAAATAAAAAATAGGGATGGTATTATTATACGTCCATGTAATATTATACATTACTTTGTATAGACGTCTTATAACTCAGTCCTCTGTGATCAACTGATCACAGATTTTGTAAAGAATCGTTTGAAATTTATAACAAAAAAAATATCTTTTTACTCCTAAATTCCCATGGGAATGGGATTAACGCGCGTAAAACCGAGGCACAGCTAGTGAATCGAAAAATATATATAACTTTTTTATGACTTTCCTAGATCAATCTATAGGTATTTTTCGATACATATAATTATTTTCGATACATATAATTTATAATTAATAATAGCTAAATACTTATGTATAGATTTATCAATACATACAAGCTGGTCCTACAAACGAAATTTTTTTGGACCCTAACGCGAAGTAAACCGCGTGCGAATAGTTATTATCTATCCTACTAATATTATAAAGCCGAATGTTTGTATGTATGGATGTTTGTTCCTCTTTCACGCAAAAACTACTGAATGGATTTTAATGAAATTTGGTACAGATGTTCCTCATACCTAGGAATAACACATAGGGTACTTTTTATCCCAAAATTCCCACGGGATAAGGTTTCACGCGGGTAAAACCGCGGGGCACAGCTAGTATATATATAAAAATCAATTGCTGTTCGTTAGTCTTGCTAAAACTCGAGAAAGGCTGAACGGATTTATCTTATCTTGATCTTGAAATGTTCGTGGAGGTCTAGGGAAGGTTTAAAAGGTGAGAAAAATTCGAATAATTGCCGGGAACACGGGAACGGGTACTACGCGGGTGAAACCGCGGGGCACAGCTAGTTCTTAATAAAACTATAGATACACTTATCTCTACGACTGTACATAATTATTTGCTCGTATATTCTCAGTCCAATGTCACTTTTAGTAGCTACTAAAACATTTTGTGTGTCTGTTAGTTCACAGCGTTACAGTTCATCTGGTTTGACATTTAACTGACAGATGACAATTACGTCAACATGACGTTTGGTGGTCTGTCTTAACTAGCTGTGTGCCGTTGGTTTACACGTGTTTATGTTCATTTTTTTTTTTTTTTTTGTTATACTGTGTATATTTTTTCTTTCTCTCTTATTTATTAAAGAATAACGACATCTGTACTAGAAAATATAAATAATTTTAATAAGAATTTTTGTATAAAAAATATCCTATATCTTTGATCAGTTTAATTAATATTTAAAACGTAATGACGACCGACGACCTCGATGGCAGAGAGGTCACCATGCCGGACTACCATCCGTTAGGTTGCGGGTTCGATTCCCGTGCGGGGTGAATATTTGTGTGAACCACAAATGTTTGTCTCGGTCTGGGTGTGTGTGAATGAGTGTGTGCGTAGTTTCTGATACCCTAGATACAAGTTACGAACTTAGGGGTCAGTTACTATATTGAGATGATGGAATGAATGATTATATTGTTATTATCAAAGAAAATTAGTTAATATTTTAAACTAGATAAAGTTTATTTTTGTATCTCGCGTCAATCATATCGTAAGCCTATAGACTATACATAATTATGATGAGTAAATATTATTTATTTTTTCTAATGAAACTATAATTTGAAAACAACTTTGGTCGCCAAACTTCGTTCCGTTAATATTCGGCCATCTTATTTGTCCAACGTTTGGTCAATAAAGTTCGTCTGCCAAATGACGCTAGACCAACTAAATCATTTAATTTCGTTCGGCCAACATTACTCGTCTAAAAGTTACAATTATGACGAGTAAATATACTCATACGAGTATATGTAACTTGCTCAACATTCGTCTGGCTGACTAGTTAACTTCGCTCGCCCAACTCTCTTTAGGGCCGATTTTTCCATCGCCAGATAACTTTTATTCGATGAATAAAATTGACGCTTGACAGTTTTTGTCTGTCAAAATTTCAAAATGATTCCTCGAATAAAGTTATCTGGCGATGGAAAAATCACGCCTTAGTCAATTACATTCTTCTAAGTTCTTTTTTCAAAATGCACTCGTGTAAGTTCTTTTGACCAAATTCGCTCGGTCAACATCATTCGCTGAACTTCGCTTGGTTAACTTCTCCCGCCAAACGCTCATCCTTCTCTTACTTCTATCTATTTATGATGCCGATGATGATATGTATTATTATCTTCTACTTCTATTCTAATCCCTAATGCACTCCATGTCAGTGGAGCAGCATTGGCAAGACCTCGCCTCTCTACTGACGATAAACTTAATAATTCGGTCAGCTTTTGTAACAGACATTCGCTCACCAAACTTAGCTCAACCAACATCTATCAATGAACTTCGCTAGGTTCGCTAGATCAATGCCGTAGTAGAAATCCCCCTCGGGATCCTACGGTACCCCAATGTAACGCGGACGGAAGTCGCTGTGTTTTTAGTGGGTAGGCCCAGCCCTTCTGGCTGGGAGAGCCCTACATGCCCCGTGGGTCCTCCCAATATCGGCTCACACGGTGGTATACAGTTCTATGCATTTTCACTGCGTTAAAAAAAAAGGTTCGCTAGATCAACTTCGCTCGCCCGTTATTCGCTCGACCCAAGATACATACAACAACTTCGCTCGGTCAAATTCTCTCTACAAACGCTCAACAAACTTCACTCACACTTTTAATAATGCGTATGTCCAGAGTCTCTCGACTAGTTTCAGTCACATACGGTGACCTTCATCAGGAGGATGAGTGAGATATAACAGCGGTTCTACTCGCACTAAAATGTTATTTTTTGTAAATAAACTTACCTTCCCCTTCTATTACAGTCCCTAATGCGCTCGATGTCAGTGGAGCAGCGTTGGCAGGACCTGGCCTCTCTACTGACGATCCCGCCGCCCCCGGACCAGTACCAGCACTACCATCACCATCACCATCCGCAACACTCGCATAATATCAGGTGAGTTGTGATTTATTTATACAAATATGTGGTGTCTCGCGGTTTAACCCGCGTAGTTCCCGTTCCAGTGGGAATACGGGGATAAAATATAGCCTATGTTACTCGGGGTGAATGTAGCTTTCTAATGGTGAAAGAATTATTAATTCACTGATACATCAGCGAGTGATATAGGCTATTTTATCCCCGTATTTTCACAGGAACGGGAACTACGCGGGCAAAACGGCGGGGCTGATCTGATCACTATACAAAGGCAAATTACTGTATTCTCAGCGGAATTACGGCTTAAGCACATGTTTTCAGAATCTTCTTCTTCTTCAACAGCATGTGTTAGCCCACTGCAGGGCATATGCCTCTCCAATTTCTCTCCACATCTTTCTGTCCCTGGTCTTTCTGGGCCACGTTGTCCCGGCATGCACTCGTATGTCAACGGACCATCTGGCTGGTGGTCTGCCCACACTCCTCCTTCCGAGTCTTTGTCTCCATTCGAGAACAGAATAATGTTTTCAGAATACTAATAATTAATTAATATTATTCCTATTCCAGCGGTCACGCAGCGGGTGGGTACGCCCCTAACTACCACGCGCCCCATGCTCCCATCGCACCAGTGCCAGAGAAACATCCTGATGCTTATGGTAAGTTTATCATCATACATCACGCCCAATATTAATATTCAATCCTAATCCATACGATCGAGATTAAACTCAAGCTAACCTCAAAGAATATGTTTAAAATCAATCTTCAGCGTTAAAGTATATATATACTAGCAGCGCCCCGCGGTTTCACCCGCGTAGTTTCCGTGGGAATTTCGGTATAAAAAGTATCCTATGTCCGTTCCCGGACCATAAGCTACCCCTGTACCAAATTTCAAGTCAATCGGTTCAGTAGTTTAGCCGTGAAAAGGTAACAGTCAGACAGAGTTACTTTCGCATCCTACTAATATTATAAAGGCGAAAGTTTGTATGTATGGATGTTTGTTACTCTTTCACGCAAAAACTACTGAATGGATTTTAATGAAACTTTACAATAATCTTGCTTATACATCAGAATAACACATAGGATACTTTTTATCCCAAAATTCCCACGGGAACGGGAACTACGCGGGTGAAGCCGCGGGGCGCTGCTAGTTTATAATATTAGTTAGGATTAGAATATAGAACCGATTATATCTAACATCTATTTGAAACAACATTTGAAATTAGTCACAGAAATTCTATTCCGTTCTATTCTTTCAGTGATAATATTAGCACAATAAGCTGTATTTGTATCTTAGGCTGTATCATCGCTTTCCATCAGGCGAGTTACAGTCAAGTGCAAGTCCATTCTGGGTAAAAAGAAAGTTAACAAGAATAACTAATCATCAAGCATAAAGCATGTTGGTGGTCCCAAACTCGACCTATATATATTATAGATTTTTTTTTAATATACCTTTTGACATGTTTTTTATAGTTGACATTAGTTATAAGTGACATTTGTATTTAATTTTATTTAAAAAAAAATACCAGCCCGAGTTTCTTGCCGATTCTTCTCGGCTGAATTACATTCCGAATCGGTGGTAGAATCAATTCTGACGTTCATAAGTGCCTCATTGAGGCCTTAACTGAATAAAGGATTTTTGACTTTGACTTTGACCTTTGTTTATATAGATAGATAGAAATACTTTATTATACATACACACACAAGAAAAAGAACAGAAAAACAGAATAGTTACAAACAAGTTTATTCCATTATTAAACAATATTACTTCTCTCAGCTGGCGCCGCGGCCCCGTTGGAGGGCGCTTACAAAGTGGAATCGGCTCATCACCCTCAGCAACACGATGGGATTTACTACCAGGTAAAGAATCTTTTTATTGCGAAAAAGTATTGATTTACATGTATGTGAAAAAGTATTGACGACCTCGATGGCAGAGTGGTCCCCATGCCGGACTGCTATCCGTAAGGTTGTGTCGATTCCCGTGCGGGGTGAATATTTGTGTGAACCACAAATGTTTGTCTCGGTCTGGGTGTGTGTGAATGAGTGTGTGCGTAGTTTCTGATACCCTAGATACAAGTTACGGACTTAGTTAGGGGTCAGTTACTGTAATGAGATGATGGAGGGAATGAATGATTGTCAGATAGATGGAGCCCACTCACCACTCAGACGGAATCGTGTAAGAGTCCTACTAGCTGGTAAGGTGGTAGGACTACCTACTACCTGAACTAAACAATATAAAAAAATTTAAACGCAATTTTTATTTTTTTTCACTTTCGTCGGCCTTCCCAGAAAACCAGTACTTTTTTAAAGTATTAATTAAGTTTAGACTATTACAAAATCGACTTTAATTTTCTTTCTTTCCAACAGAATTCTACTGCTGAAATGGTGCCACCGACGAATCAAGATGGCTTCCTCCAATCTATACTCAACGACGAGGATTTGCAGCTCATGGATATGGCGATGAATGAAGGTAGGATTATTTGTTAGTAATACCTACAATAGCTATAATCTATACTTATATATAAAAATGAAACCCGTTTTCCTTGGTCACGGCATCACGCGTGAATGGCTGGACCGATTTCACTAATTCTTTTTTTGTTGTATTTGTTATTATTAGGAAAAGGTTCTTATGTAAAAAAATCTGGAAAATCAACGGGAAAATTGGACCCGTGCAAAGCCGGGGCGGGCCGCTAGTATAATATAGTTATGTTGGTAACCCTTTAATAAATAAATAAATAAATAATAATGGTGCACATATAAAACAAAACATATAATACCAGCTGTGGTTTCACCCGCATAGTTCCCGATCCCGTGGTCCTCGTGGATATCCTTTCCCGGATCATAAGCTACCCCTGTACCAAATTTCAAGTCAATCGGTTCAGTAGTTTAGCCGTGAAAAGGAAACACAAAGTTACTTTCGCATTTATAATATTAGTAAGGATAACCAAGATATACGATTAGCATCTCAAAATCGTACAAAATGTTCGCTCATTTCAGTCTTTTCAACTTTAAATCTTCCGCGTAAGGTTGACTTTGCAATAAAATATATTTTTAACCCCCGACGCCAAAAGAGGGGTGTTATAAGTTTGACGTGTCTGTGTGTGTGTGTATATATGTGTGTGTGTGTATCTGTCTGTCTGTGGCATCATAGCTCCCGAACGGATGAACCGATTTCAATTTAGTTAAAGGGTTTTTTTGTATTAAAGGGGACTTACGTGCGAGTGTTCTTAGACATGTTTGATGAAAATCGGTTAACCCGTTTAAAAGTTATGGGGGTTTGAAAGTAATTGTGTTGGGGGCTTTTTAAATTTTTAATTTTATGTTTTTGTGTACGTCAAAATGATTTTAAATAGTAATGAAAACAACTATTTTATAATTGTAAGATATGCGACTCTAGAGATAGAATTTAATCATTGTACAAATATCTGATTATAGATCTTTATTTGTATTCTACATAATAATGTTTAAATAATGATAAAATCAGTACTATTTAACGCAAAGTAATAATATGTAATGATTTCATTGTCTCTCTGTCCTTAAAAGCATTATCATAAACGACGCGGTCTTTTAAAAATCGATTTTTTTGAAAAAAAATTGTTGTTTTTTTTTCGTTTCGTTTTTTTTCTATCACGATGGGCGTGTTTTCATACGTATACAGACTTTTTGTAATGCGATTCTAAGTGTATTTTTCTCCGAAAATTTTTGTGTTCTAAAACTAAATTCGAGTGAGTGAAAAGTGGACAGTTCAAAACTCTTTTCGGAGTTTAAAGTGACTTTACAAAAAAACTTTCAAAAACTTATTTCTGTGTCTGAACTTGTATTGAAGTGTCAAAATTAAAACTCTAAAATTGTGTTAAAGAATTTTCTAGTTCAATTTTCAAGTTTTCTGTGTTGTTTCCGTTATTTTTTCAAAAGACAGTTACTAAAGGCCTACATATGCCATACGTTCAAAGTACTGGTGTAAAAAAGAGTCGCCGGGCGCATATCGATTGTGGTTTCTGTCTATGTCGAATTTGCTGTGCTTTACGAAAAACAAAAACAACCTCCGATTCCTGGACGAAAGTATCCGCAGCCGTCTTAAAAAGATACAACTTCTGCCTCTGGTCGTTTAAATATAGACTTTACTTCGATCGCTGAAGTTCTAGATTACGAAAACAAATAATAAAATAAACATTTCAAGTCATACGCTTGTTTGTAAAAGATTTTGTAATCATTGACGCATATTTGCATTTCAACAATTTATTTGTGGAAAACAACTTTCCGAACGGAATATTTTGTTGACGTCACAGGTGACATTGAAAGGTCGGTTTGACGTTTGCTGTGAGAGCGGGAATTTTGAAAATAGAACTTGGATACGTATGAAGGAAGAGTTTGAAAGAAGAACCTATAAGAGTTTGAATATAGAACTTTGACAACTTCGAAGGAGTAGAATTTGAATATAGAACTTTGTCAAGTTCGAAAGAAAAGAGTTTGAAACGTACAAAGAAAGGAATTTGATTAGAGAACTTCACGAATGAAAGAAGTTTTAAAAAAGAACTTTATTACGAAATATAAGAATTTATAAAAAGAACTTGGCTAACACGAAAGAAAAAAGTTTGTCAAAGAACACACGAAAGAAAAGAATTTGAATAAAGAACTCAAAAGAGTTTAAAAAGAGAACTTTGTTACGTACAAAGAAATAATTAGACGGACTTTGACACCTACAAAAAACAATTCGAAAAAAGAACTTTGATCCCAAAAGATATGACGAAACAATGAATGAAAAACGGTTACTGATAAAACGTCATTATTGACGATGATAAAACCAATTTCCTAAGGAAATAAATTATTGAGCGTTAACTCGTACTACAAAGAGATAGTTTTTATCAATATAAAGATAAAAACGGTTTTGGATTACGAAGATTTTCAACGATTTCAAAACATGGACATAGTTCCTTTACGTTTCCATGCGTACGCTACGCCGTTTTACGGTATGGCGCAATATTTAAGAAATACAGTTTTGTATCCAGATCCGACGGATTACTTGAACTCGTACTACAATTATTATGATGGTGAGATATTTAATTTACTATTTTTTGTTTAACGGACTTTTTTGTGGAGTATTTTTAAGGATATGACTAGCTTTTGCCCGCGATTTTGTCCGCGTGGAATAATGTCTTCCGGCAGAATTTGGATTTTCTCCCTTTTCTCCAAAAATCCTCTCTCAGTGGTAGCGTACTCCCCCCAACAAACACACGTGCCAAACAGTTCTCTACGACCAGTAGTTTCGGCTGTGCGTTGTCTGTCAGTCAGTCAGTACATCACTCAGTAACGGAAGAGTTTTATATAGGTATATAGAAGATTTTAGCGATAGAACAAGATTTTACAAGAAAACAATGCGGTAACAGTCCAACTTTCGTCAAAAAGGTTCCATTCGATCCAGTAATTCCTAAGATTTAAACAAAGAAACTCTTCAGTGTCCCTAGTGTGAGTTTTATTCTCGAAAAGTTAACTTTACGCTAACGCAGATTTGTATGGGATCGAACATCAGAAGATAGCGCTGATTCGATCCCATACAAATAACATAACATAATTCCCTTCATCATCTCATTAGAGTAACTGACCCCTAACTAAGTCCGTAACTTGTATCTAGGGTATCAGAAACTATGCACACACTCATTATCTGCGTTATCGTCAGATTTGTCTGCCTTTTTGCAGCTATTTGCTCTTTATACTTTTTGTATTTTTAGACCATCTGTTTCCCGTGGTTTAATCCGCGTTATCTCCTCTCCTATGGGTCGTAGCGTGATGTTATATAGCCAATAGCCTTCCTCGATAAATGGGCTAACTAACACTGAAAGAATTTCTCAAATCGGACCAGTAGTTCCTGAGATTTGCGCTTTCAAACAAACTCTTCAACTTTATAAAATTACTAGTAGTAGGGCCTCACGATTTCATCCGCGTAGTTCCCGTTCCCTTAATAATACGGGAATAAGTAGTCTATGACATTCACAAGTAATGTAGCTTCCTATTGGTATAAGAATTTTCATAATCGGTTCAGTAGATCCTGAGATTACCCCCCACAAACAAACAAACTTTACCTTTTGTATAATAATAGCAGCGTTCCGCGGTTTCACTTGCGTAGTTCCCGTTCTCATAGGAATATGGGGATAAAATTACCTTCCCACTGAATCACTCTATCTATTAAAACAAACCGCATCAAAATCCGTTGCGTAGTTTTAAAGATCTAAGCGTACATAGGGACAGAGAAAGCGACTTTGTTTTATACTATGTGGTGATAGACTAAGTACACTGGGTGCATTTTTGGCGGGAATTACGATGCCCCAGTATCCATGCCAAAACAATGAATTTTGAAAAAAAAATACTCAATCATAATGATTATTTAATTTTTTCTTATCTCGTCCGATAAGCTATGTGGTAATCTTAAACCATTATTGCTAACAATGAATTGCTTTTTCATATTTATTGTTGATAATATTATGTAATATCAGTGCAGTATGGTGTCAGCTTTACGTATAGAGTCACCATTTTGTCTGTGCCGGTGACAGTGTCGCTGTAATCGCGTCTTTTGGTTGTCAGTTTATTGAAAACTAGCAGTGCCCCGCGGTTTCACCCGCGTAGTTCCCGTTCCCGTGGGAATTTCGGGATAAAAAGTATCCTATGTTCTTTCCCGGACCATAAGCTACTCCTGTACCAAATTTCAAGTCAATCGGTTCAGTAGTTTAGCCGTGAAAAGGTAACAGACAGACCTTTATGTTACTTTCGCATTTATAATATTAGTTAGGATGTATCCAAATGACATTAGAGTCAAAATGAGTAGCTTCCAATTTTGGCCGCCGGCACAGAAAAGATTGTGGCTTCATAGGACTTTCTTTCTTTCTTTTTTATCTTTGATTTCTTTTTATTTCCAATAATTTGTGACACTTTTGAGTGCTTTAACTCCCTGTCCGACTGTCGATGATGTTAGTACGACAACCGGGACCGACTTGACGTGCCTCTTTGTTTCTCCAAATAATTTATGCTCTAGGAACTGAGAAATTATGTACTTCAGTATTTTATACTTTTAATTATTTATTACTATCGGCGCCCCGCGGTTTCACCCGCGTAGTTCCCGTTCCCGTAGGAATATGGGGATAAAATTATGCTAAAAACCTTCCCACTGAATCACTATCTATTAAAACAAACCGCATCAAAATCCGTTGCGTAGTTTTAAAGATTTAAGCATACATAAGGATATGGGGACAGAGACTTTGTTTTAAACTATGTGGTGAAGAGGGGAGTCGAGGAGCAGCTTTCCGCACAAACGTATTCTCGTGTTTCTTTCCTGGATAATGCCGCTGAGCATTTTTTTTATAAAGTGTGGACCTGCTATAGCTATGATCCTCTTGTTATTTGTTTTTCAATATCTCAATAATAAAGTTACGTAATATTTTTCCCAGCCCCCCCTAGCATGACTGTGCGTGATAAAATATATCGATACCACGATATAATATCGATTTCGCGAGCATGACCAAATGTGATATTATATTTTGACAGTTGGATGTCGATAAATCGCGCTTTCGAAGTCATGCTAGCCCGGCTGGTGTGTAAGTGCCAATTACAGACATACTCTCAGTTTTAATAATAAAATAATGTATGTATTTTGTTTTGTTCCCAGGAATGTATACTATGCGTATGCTGGACGGACCACCGACTCATCACCCCCCGCCGCATACTCACTCGCATATGATGATAGCTGGTAAGTCTCTTATATTAATATAGCAGCGCCCCGCGGTTTCACCCGCGTAGTTCTCGTTCCCGTGGGAATTTCGGGATAAAAAGTATCCTATGTTCTTTCCCGAACCATAAGCTACCCCTGTACCAAATTTCAAGTCAATCGGTTCAGTAGTTTAGCCGTGAAAAGGTAACAGACAGACAGACAGACAGATAGACAGACAGAGTTACTTTCGCATTTATAATATTAGTTAGGAAGTTAGGATAATATAAGTACTTGATTTTTTTTTCCGTTTCCGGCTGTAATTTTGTTAACATCGTTGCGTCGGCACTCCACAAGATATCAAGATTAAAAATAGTAAAACACCTGTGTTATCGACAGGCTCTACTAATAACTATTTCCTACGCAGTACGAAGTGATTGACAGAAATAATTTTATTCTGGAAGTGAATTTCGAAGAAATATCAAACGATTATTACAACCACAATTTTAAGGTTAGTCAATTCATAACAAACATAGCAGTGACACTTAAGAGAAATAGTGACGTTTGACAGACAAGACAACTTGTCATATACTGTGGGGTTGCCATTAAAGAAAATACAACTTCCGCTATAACGTTCCGTTTCAAGCATAAATAAATATGGAGGATCAGTTTCAATTATTATTTAATAAATTAAAATTAGAGATGAACAAACAAACGTTGGAATTAACAGAATCTCTAACTAATACTTTGATGAATAAAATGGATGAGAAATTACAACCAATTATCGAAGAAAACCAAATTTTGAAGGAAAAAATCGAAAATTTAGAGAAGGAGTTAGAAAATCAAAGAAGGCAAAAGAAAAACAATAGCATTATCGTATACGGTCTTAAAGAAGAAGAAAAATCCACTATAGATCTACTACAAAAAGTAAATGAAATATTTGGAGATATTAATATAAATATTCAAAGTAATGAAATTAATCAAATACGCCGCGTTGGAAAACCGGGAAATGTTAATGACCGGGATAAACCGCGGCCTTTAATGATATCTTTAATAAGTGGATGGAAAAAAGTGGAGATTCTTAAAAACAAAAAGAAGCTCAAAAATTTATACATACAAGAAGATTACACGAGAGAAGTTTTGGAAAAAAGGAAGGCATTGAAACCTCAACTAATAGCGGAAAGAGAGAAAGGAAATATAGCGTACCTAATTTATGATAAGCTGATAGTGAAAGAAAAAACTAGCAATAAAGATAAGAGAAAGAGAGAGTTATCTTCATCACCAAAAGAAAATGCACAACCAAAGAAACTTCAACCATCAACATCAGGAAAAAATACAACAAACGCCTTTGACAACTTGATGAGAGCCAGATCAAACTCTTTCTCGAACTCTTTTTCTTTAGGGAAAAAACAATAGCAATTAGATATCGGCGAACGGAAACTAAAACTAAATGCACAGAACAAAACTAATAGAACTGAAAAACCTCTCCCAAGCCGACTGGTCATCGTGGGAGAGAATGACCAAAACCCTCTAAGGATAAAGAAAAACAATGAAGATATACATATAGCCACTCTCAACGCCAGATCACTACGCACCCCTGAAAAACTACTAGAATTAGAACTAGCTATAGATAAAGTTAAATGGCACATAATAGGTATCAGTGAAATGAGAAGACTCGGTGATGAAATAGAAGAATTTGAAAACTACATATTACACTACAAAGGAGACACACCTGGTCAATTGGGAGTTGGATTTTTAATAAAAAAGGAACTAGCACGAAAAATAGTCGAAATTAAAGGAATATCAGAAAGAATTACAGTACTCAATATAAATCTTCCTACACACCAGGACGGAGATGAACTGTGGACAATCATCCAAGCATATTCACCAACGGAATCAAACAAGAAGGAGGAGATAGCTAAAACAGATTTTTTTTACGAGGAATTACAAGAAATCATACAAACTTCAAGCAAAAACGTCATAGTGATGGGAGACTTCAATGGACAAGTTGGAACACAGGATATTGGAGAAGAATATGTCATAGGTAAATATGGATATGGGAAAAGGAGTAAAAATGGTAAGAGATTAGTCGCTTTTGCTCTAGAAAACAAACTGGCCATATTAAATAGCTTTTATAAAAAGAAATCCACAAAAAAATGGACCTGGATCTCCCCTGGCGGAAAATACATGAATGAAATTGATTTCATCCTATCGAATAATGGCAAAGTATTTAAAGATGTATCCGTTCTAAACAGCCTTAACTTTAACACAGACCATAGGATGGTTCGGGCAACAATATCGAGTAATCATGCACGAAGATCCAGAAGATTCCATAACACAAATCAAGCTATGATGTGTTTGGGTGATAGCAAGACACTTATAAAGAACCTGAAACTAGCAATCGACGAAAACAAGGAAGAAAATATATCACTACAAGAGAGATACAACAGAACAATCTATACACTTAAGAAAGAAACAGAAAAAATAAATAAACAGCACAAAAAAATATATATTTCGGAACGGACGCATCAACTATTACGTGACAGGAAAGATCTTTTAATGGAAGGAAGAGATAAACATAAACGAGAAATCTCGGAAATAAGCAAACAAATAAATGAAAGTATTAGGAAAGATAGAAAAATAAAAAGACAAAACACATTGAAAAGACATATAGAAAAAACTGGTGGAGTAAAGAAAGCGTACAAGGAACTGAACTTGAAGAAAAACTGGATGCCTAAAGTTAAAAACCTAGATGGGGACTACACAAGCAAAAGAAATGAGATTATAGATATTGCTACTGAATTCTACAAAAAAATATACCAGAGTAAATACGTACAAACAGCAGAAGACCAACACAAAGACAACGAAATAGTAACAGACGAAGAGACGATACCAACAATATTAAACGTAGAAACAATGAATGCAATCAGTACACAAAAATTAGAAAAAGCTCCCGGTCTAGACCAAATAACAAACGAATTGTTGAAAACTACAATGACAGTACTTGCACCGAAATTAACTGAAATATATAATGAAATTATACAGACTGAAAACATCCCTACAGATTGGACAAAATCAACAATTGTGCTAATTCACAAAAAAGGTGACAAAGGGGATATTGGGAATTACAGGCCCATAAGCTTGATGTCGAACATATACAAGGTATTCTCAAAAATACTCCTCTCCCGTATCACAAGTACGCTCGATGATAATCAACCTAAAGAACAGGCTGGATTTCGTAGCAAGTTCTCCACAATTGATCATATCCACGTCGTAAGGCAGGTCATTCAAAAATATCACGAATACAACAAAGAGTATTATCTAGGGTTTGTTGATTTCAATAAAGCCTTTGACTCACTTGAACATAAATACATATGGGAAGCACTAGGAAAACAAGGAGTTCACACAAAATTTATCCGCATATTAAAAAATATATATTGCACTAGCACCGCCCAAATAAAACTAGAAACGACTGGAAAAGAATTCCCGATAGAAAGGGGTGTCCGTCAGGGTGACCCCATCTCGCCAAAATTATTTACGGCGGTCCTAGAGCAAATATTCAGAAACATTGACTGGAGCCAAAAGGGTCTTATTATTAACGGTGAAAGGCTAAGCCACTTAAGATTCGCAGATGACCTAGTTTTATTTTCGGAAAGCCCGCAAGAATTACAAATTATGCTCCAACAACTCTCAGACGAAAGTGACAATGCAGGCCTCTCTATGAACACCTCTAAAACCAAGATAATGAGTAACAGTAGCCATATAGTAATAAAAATAAATAATGATGATATTGAATATGTAAGCGAATATATATACTTGGGACAGCTAATTTCGACTGAAGACACAATGCAAAAAGAAATACAGAGAAGAATCACAAACACCTGGAAACGATATTGGTCTCTCAGCGAAATCATGAAAAATAACGAAATACCTATTAAAGACAAGAGAACAGTTTATAACACCTGCATACTGCCATGCCTCACATATGGATGTCAAACGTGGACACTTACACAATACCTATCAAATAAAATAAGGACTTGCCAGAACGCGATAGAAAGAAGTGTGATCGGAGTAAAAAGGAGAGACAGAGTAAGATTGGAAAACATAAAAAATAGGACAAAATTTAAATGCGTAGAAAAAACATACAGAACACTAAAATGGAAATGGACAGGACACATAATGAGAGAGAATAAAGAAAAATGGACAAAAATAATTACGGAATGGTATCCAAGGAGAAGCAAAAGAAGTAAAGGGCGACAGATGAAACGATGGGAAGATGAAATAAAAAATGTTACAGGACCGATCTGGACGCGAATAGCTAGAGATAGAGAAAAATGGAAAGCCTTAGAGGAGGCCTTTGTCGAGAGACAAGCTGCCGAGGAATAAAACGTTTGCCGATTTAATACGATTTATATTAATTTAATTTTTATGTTATAGTTTTTAGTTTATAGGTAGTTAAGTTAAATTTGTGTAAAATTGTAAAGCAGAAATAAAGGCTTTTTTTTTTTTTTTTTAAGTACTTGATAATAATCATTATATACTTAGATAGATTATATCTATATAGATAAAAATCAATAGCTGTTCGTTAGTCTCGCTAAAACTCGAGAACGGCTGAACGGACTTATCTTATCTTGGTCTTGAAATGTTCGTGGAGGTATAGGGAAAGTTTAAAAGGTGAGAAAAAAATCGAATAATTGCCGGGAACACGGGAACGGGTACTACGCGGGTGAAACAACTAGTATATAAAAATAATGTAATAAATATTTATTTTTCAAGGTAGATAGCATACATAAATCATTAAAAACAAAAAAAATGTATTAGAAAAACTTGTAATTCTATACAAGTTTGTAATATCTTTGTGTGTAGTATCTTGTTCGATTCCCGTGCGGGGTGAATATTTGTGTGAATCACAAATGTTTGTCTCGGCCTGGTGCGTGTGTGTGAATGAGTGTGTGCGTAGTTTCTGATACAAGTTACGAACTTAGGGGTCAGGGTCAATATTTTAGTCTTTCCAAAAGCGGACCCAAAAAGGTACCATTTGACATTGAGTTGCTAAAATTATCCAGTGATTTAATGACGGAATCCTAAATAATATTATAAATGCGAAAGTAACTCTGTCTGTTACCTTTTCACGGCTAAACTACTGAACCGATTGACTTGAAATTTAGTACAGGGGTAGCTTATGGTCCGGGAACGGACATAGGCTATGTTTTATCCCGAAATTCCCACGGGATTCGTAACTACGCGGGTAAAACGCGGGGCACAGCTAGTTGTACTATAAATTAAAAAAAATATATAATTTTTCAAATTATCATTAATTATGCATGTAATTTTTGAAATCGTAAAAAGAGTTTACGATTTCAAAAATTACTCGTTTGATGTTTGTCAAATGTTATCTTTTTAGTCCCGACCGGGGAAGTACCACTATCTCACAAATTTATCATTTGATTTAAATGTTTTTTGTATTAAAGGGGACTTACGTGCGAGTGTTCTTAGACATGTTTGATGAAAATCGGTTAACCCGTTTAAAAGTTATGGGGGTTTGAAAGTAATTGTGTTGGGGGTTTTTAATTTAATGTTTTTTTAATTATTTGTAACTCATTGTAAAAACGTCTATATATATATATGTATTTTTCTCCATGTTTTCTTAATAATAATTAATTGTTTGTTCCCAGAGCGTGACTCGGCCTCCGATAGTGCGGTATCGTCGATGGGCTCTGAGAGAGTGCCATCTCTTTCTGACGGCGAGTGGTGTGACGGGAACGATTCTGCGCAGGAGTTTCATAGGTAAGTTTCAAGTAGCTAGACTAAAGTGATAGAATTTTTTGTTTTATTTCTTTTTTTTAAATATGGATATTTATTTACGTGAAGATTATTTTTAATCATTAGGTTTTAGGATTGAATACTTTATTTAAAAGTGCTGTCTATTGGAACCTACTCTTAACTTATTATGCAGATGAGATACCGTGCTTCGGAGGGCACGTAAAGCCGTCAGTCCCGGCTGTCGTACTAACATCTTCGACAGTCGTTACGGGTAGTTAGAGCCCTCAAAAGTCTAACATTTGGTTTAACCAAACAATGTCGTATAGCCCTCTGGGTTGTGAAGGTCTGATGGCAGTCGCTTCACGTAAAATACTGACATTCCGCCAAATCTGGTTAAACTGAAAACCGACCCCAAATAGACATGGGATAAAGGTTCGGAAAAGAAGATTTATTTATGTAATTTATATTTTGCATTATCCCATCATATATTATCCGTAGTTCCAAGTTCCGTCCGTACGACGCGGGGTACGGCCGCGAGCGCGCCGCGCCGCACCAGCCTCAGAAGAAGCATCACATGTTCGGCAAGAGGTGCTTCCAGGTGAGATACACTATTATAATAATGTATTTTATTTATTAAACAATAAGATATTTAAATTATTTAACATAATCATTCACTCCATCATCTCATTACAGTAACTGACCCCTAACTAAGTCCGTAACTTGTATTTAGGGTATCAGAAACTACACACACACATTCAAATATCATAATTAACGCTAGCAAAGAATTTTGCTCCTTTATTAAATGTTATTCCTTACTTTTAAATTGTTTTAATTTTTTTATGAAAGTTGTGAGTATCTGTAACTAAATCCCTGTCGTAATTCACACGAAATATCGTACGTTGACCTGTAGCTATCTATCTCTGTCGCACCTGCGTAAATTATAATGCGTCCCGCTCGCCATTGCACCCGTGCGAGCGAGATAGTTTTAGGTAGCAAAAGCTAAGCTACGAAGGCTTTGTAGGAGCTCGCAAGATTTTTAAGTGTTAAGTGAATGATTATGATTTTAATATGTAATTATTGTTACTCTAGGAGCCGCCCCCCGCCCCCCTGGAGCCGGCGGCCCCCCGCGGGGTCGTCAAGTACGAGTGCGAACAGACCACCTACCAGCACGACATGCAGCATATGCATAATGGTGAGATTTATTTATTTATTTTTACATATGATAAGATATGATTTTAATGGCGAATTCCAAAAAACAGGAGGAGGTTCTTTATTCGACTTGTATGTTTGTGTGTTTGTCACGCGATTTCTTAGTAAACATGAATGGATTTTTTTAAGCGAAATAGTGATTAGTTATTGTATAAAAAGATAGATAGAAATACTTTATTGTACATACACACACAAGAAAAAGAACAGAAAAACAGAATAGTTACAAACAAGTTGGTACATACAAAGGCGGTCTTATCGCTAGATATGTTTATATTAAATCCTAAATGTATGAAATTCTTTAAAAAGAAAAACAAAACTTAACATATTTAAAAAAATCATTTAAAACTCATCATCATCATCATCAGCTCATATAATGTCCCCTCCGAGGGGCTCGAGCCTACCCTTAATTAGGGTGATTAGGCCATTATTCATTTAAAACTATTTCACAAAAGTTTTAGACGTCTATACATATTATAACGCGACAAATATCTTTAAAAACTACATACTGCTTCGAAATGTAAATTAAAACTCCAAAAAAATATCCGTTATATGTATTACTAAGATATATTTCGCAAAAATTAAAATGAAATCATGTGAAATAAACTCTATTATTGAAATAAAACACTTAAACGGATTTTTGTCGTGGTTATATTCTCTTCCGTCTTCCATCTTAGTCTTCTGTGATCACGGGTTCTGTAAAGAATCCGAAACGTCAGAAAATGTAAAACAAAATACAACCACGACAAAAATCCGTTTAAGTGTTTTATTTCAATGTGTAGTGTTCGTGTAATTCAAAGATATCAACTCCATTATTCCTTTATGTAGATTACTCGGCTCGCCACCAGCTGATGCCCCCCCACGTGCCGCCGCTACAGCCCGCGCTCGACATCAACGCTCCGCACTCCAGTCACGCCCTCTTACAGGTAAGGGCACAATGTCAAATTATAACTAACTAGTAGCTCCCTGCGGTTTCACCCGCGTAGTTCCCGTTCCCGTGGGATTACGGGGATAAAATATAGCCTATGTCACGCACTGATAAATTAGCTTTCCATTAGTGAAAGAATTTTTGAAATCGGTCCAGTAGTTTCGGAGCCTATTCATTACAAACAAACAAACAAATCTTTCCTCTTTATAATATTATTATAGTATAGACAACAATTTATTTTTATTAAATAAGTTATATTTAACCCCCGACGCAAAAAGAGGGGTGTTATAAGTTTGACGTGTCTGTGTGTGTGTGTGTATCTGTCTGTCTGTGGCATCATAGCTCCCGAACGGATGAACCGATTTTAATTTAGTTTTTTTTGTATTAAAGGGGACTTACGTGCGAGTGTTCTTAGACATGTTTGATGAAAATCGGTTGACCCGTTTAAAAGTTATGGGGGTTTGAAAGTAATTGTGTTGGTTTTTTAAATTTTTAATTTATATCTTTTAAACCCCACGATAGTCTATTTTTCGAAGCGCTCATGGCCCGGTGCTACCCGCGGATCACTTGTGATCCGTGCGGTTAAGCAACGTCTGGCACCGTCATGACTGTGATGGGTCATTACTAAAAATGACTTTTAATTTCATGAGCGTTTCCGTGCTTCGGAGGGCACGTAAAGCCGTCGGTCCCGGTTGCCGTACTAACATCATCGACAGTCGTTACGGGTAGTTAGAGCCCTCAAAAGTCTAACATTCAGTTTAACCAAGAATGTCGTATAGCCCTCTGGGTTGTGAAGGTCTGATGGCAGTCGCTTCACATAAAATACTGACATTCCGCCAAATCTGGTTAAAACTGAAAACCGACCCCAAATAGACATGGGATAAAGGTTCGGATAGTCTATTTTTCATCCAATGTTACACAGGATAAACTGTAACCTCCAATTTCAGCCCAGCCCCAGCCCGGCGCGGTTCTACGGCAACCCGGAGAGAGTGAGGCACAACCACACTTACTCACAGCCCACACTCACCAGCGAGAGGCCCGCGGCGCTGAGAGACAAGCGAGGTGAGGAAACATCAATAAATCAATTTACGTACTGTTCTGATGGCCAAAATTGGAAGCTACTATTGTCATTGTGACTATAATAGATTCATTTTCATTCAACTAGCTGTGCCCCGCGGTTTTATCCGCGTAGTTCCCGATCTCGTGGGAATTTCGGGATAAAAATGTCTCGTATCCCATGTGTTATTCCGAGTTATAAGTAGCATCGGTACCAAATTTCATGTAAATCTGTTCTGACGACCTCGATGGCAGAGTGGTCACCATGCTGGACGGTTAGGTTATGGATTCGATTCCCGTGCGGGGTGAATATTTGTGTGAACCACAAATGTTTGTCTCGGTCTGGGTGTGTGTGAATGAGTGTGTGCGTAGTTTCTGATACCCTAGATACAAGTTACGAACTTAGTTAGGGGTCAGTTACTGTAATGAGATAATGGAGGGAATGATTATGTTATGTCATTGTTTTGGTACTTTTAAATAAATATTATGTCGTAATAAATATATGTAATTGTTATAGTCCGTCGCCTGACAGACGGTAGTATCAGTGACGGTGGTTCGTCGGCGACCAGCAGCGGCCATCTTACTAGAGACGAAAAGCGCGCGAAGGCTCTCGGTGAGTTTGGCATTTGTGAGTGATTAAAGGAGGTGCCTTATGGGTGGCTACTGACTTTTAAATTGATGTTTGTGAAATTGTGTTTAATAGTGGTGACGTGGTGATTAAGATTGACTTACAATCGGAAAGTGCCTGGTTCGAATCCCGCTGATATTAATGTGATTTCAAATTCGTATGTATGTCTATTCGACGCTCGTACGGTGAAGGAAAACATCGTGAGGAAACCTGCACACACCTGCTAATAAATTCTGAGGTTGTGTGCCCGTGACCTTATGTAAAAGCCACTGAGAAATGTACATATGTATTTGTTTATACGTACTTTATTAATAAATAAATAATACATTTATTCTTATTATTATACTACATATTTTGAAAATGAAAGAAAAGAATAGTAATTAATGGTACAAGCGAGTAAACTCACTTGTGAGTAAAACGTGTCATTATTCAATTGTTTTTGCACAAATAAGAGACACTTTATGAGCAAGTGTGTTGAAAAAAATTAACACTTATTCAGACACTAACAATATAAAGAAAAAAAAACAATAAAATATAATAAAATGCTAATCCTAATTTCCTTACAGGTATACCCCTAGAAGTCCACGACATTATCAACCTGCCGATGGATGAGTTCAACGAGCGACTCTCCAAACATGACCTTAGTGAAGCGCAATTGTCTCTGATCAGGGATATCAGGCGTCGGGGGAAGAATAAGGTAGGGATGCTAAAAAGTAAAATTGTTACCCAGGAACAAACTTAATTTAAGATTGGGAGATGATAATAAAGAAAGAAATCTTACTTCTTAATTAAAATAAACAGAAAAATAGAATAAGGATAATGAACAGAACGTCTCAAGTGTTGTAGCATTTCGTGTGATACATAATTTGATAGGTGTTGTTAAGAGAAACAAATGATTCTATGAGCATAAAACTGAACTCCCCGGCAGAAAAAAGTTACTATTGTTGGGAAGCCTAAAGGCTCAAACCCACCGAAGTTCACGCACACGCTACGCACGAAAATTACGTCATTCATACATTCGTGTCTGGCTCAGCTATAACTCAACGTAGCTGAGCTGCGTGGCCGTGGATCATGGGCGTAGCGTGCGTGGCGGTGCGGTGGGTTCGCGGCTTAATAAATAAATGTCTCGCCTACAGGTAGCAGCTCAAAACTGCCGCAAACGTAAGCTGGACCAGATCACGTCTCTGGCGGACGAGGTGCGGTCAGTGCGGGACCGCAAGCTGCGCTCGCAGCGCGAGAGGATGGAGCTGTTAGCCGACAGGCGGAGGATGAAGGAGAGGTTCGCGGCGCTGTATCGACATGTTTTCCAGGTTATTATTTAGAAATAATATATATCTAAGTGCTTAAAGCATTTGTACCCAATTTCAATAAAAGAGTCTTTGATATAAACGTAAAACAATTTTACTATATATCTAAGTGCTTAAAGCATTTGTACCCAATTTCAATGAAAGAGTCTTTGATATAAACGTAAAACAATTTTGGGCCTAAAACACTGCCTTGAGGTACACCTACCTACAATCTGTAAACAAAACACAGACTTTAAGCCTAAAGGCTAGTGCATATAACGTCGTACAGTTCTTACAAATCTCACTTTTATTTTCCTTACTATTACTATTAAGTTAGACTACCTCGATGGCAGAGTCCATGCCATGCCATCCGCAAGGTTGCGTCGATTCCCGTGCGGGGTGAATATTTGTGTGAACCACAAATGTTTATCTCGGTCTGTGTGTGTGTATGTGTGCATAGTTTCTGATACCCTAGATACAAGTGACTTAGTTAGGGGTCAGTTACTGTAATGAGATGATGGAGTGAATGTTAAAAAGTTTACTAAAATTTCCATTGTATTTTCAGAACCTCCGCGACCCTGAAGGCCGCCCTCTGTCTTCAAACCAATACTCGCTACAACAAGCCGCCGACGGCAACGTCGTGTTAGTGCCCAAGATGCAACATCATGGTACGTGAACATAATTATATTTTGTTTTAATTATTGACTAGTCGTGCGACGACGAAAGTTAATTATAAAAATTTAAGCATCACTACATAGTATAAAACAAAGTCGCTTTCTCTGTCCCTATGTATGCTTAGATCTTTAAAACTACGCAACGGATTTTGATGCGGTTTGTTTCAATAGATAGAGTGATTCAGTGGAAAGGTTTTTAGCATAATTTTATCCCTAAATTGTCAAGGGAGTGGGAACTGCGCGTGTGAAACAGCGGGGCACTTCTAGTAACAAATATAAAAACGCCTAGCCTATCTTCTCTTTAATGGAAGGTAGGGCTTCTGAATAGGAAAATATTGAATGGGGGCCTGAAGAAATCACTTGACTTTAAATATAGCAAATAACTTTCAATAAGATCACCCCCTGAATCTGGGAAATAAGCAATTCATTTAAACACGCGAACTCACACGCTTCAGTATTTCTTTGTAATCTCTATAATATATAAAGTGAATCCCTATTTCCCTTGATCACGGCATCACGCGTGAACGACCGGACCGATTGACTTGAATTTTGGTACAGGGATATAGGTTTTATCCCGAAATACCCACGGGAAGGGTAACTACGCGGGCAAAACCGCGGGGTACAGCTAGTATTAGTATAACTAGATAGAAAAAAATAATTTTCGTTTTCTTTTTTCCAGATCACCCTCTAAACCGTTCATCGGACGACGATTTAGACCGAAAAGCAAAACACTACGATCAATGATACACAACACATGCTATCTCATTCACACGCCCAACAAAACATATACCTGTCCTTTTCTACTAACTTCGACTATTATCATATATTCGATGTTTGAGTAAATTGATTTTAACTAACTAGCGGCGCCCCGCGTTTTAACCCGCGTTATCTCCTCTCCTATTGGTCGTAGCGTGACGTTATATAGCCTATAGCCTTCCTCGATAAATGGGCTATCTAACAATGAAAGATTTTTTCAAATCGGACCAGTAGTTCCTGAGATTAGCGCGTTCAAACAAACAAACATAACTCTTCAGCTTTATAATATTAGTGTATGATTTTAAACTTTATGCTATAAAGAATAAGGCTTAAATTATTGAATAGATTTAATAGTTGAAAAAGTATTTATTTACTTCATTATGTATTTATCTTGTACATATAACACGGTCAAGAAACAAAGACTATTTATCAGAAAAGATTACATAATTATGACTACACTTTGAAATGGTTGTATTATACATATGAAGCTATATATTTAAACACTTACTGCCTTATTTGCGTTGCATTTTTAGTCTGGTTTAGCACTAAACCAGGTTTTACAATCAATTTTGAATACTGTCAAAGTGACAGATTTGACTGATAAGGTGTCAAATGCTTACCAGGTTTTGTTAAACCGGACTAAAAATGCAACGCAAATAAGGCAGTTGAGGACTTTAATGACTGTTGATGATGCACGAACCACGGAAACGGGAATTAAATAACTACTTATCCTTTTTTAAGTGTATTCTGTATTGAGCTACTCTTCAAAAATATTTAAAGTATTAAGGGCCTATTTCAGGCCCTTCAAGTAAAGTTACTCACCAAGTAAAGTAAGTTTTGTCTCTTTCTTACTTTATAACAAGTGACAAAGACGAAATACGTGAGTAAGTACTCGGAACGTTACTTGGAGATGGTGAAATAGGCCCTACGGATGATTAATTTTAAAAATAAATGTTTAATAAAAAAAATATTCCTACCACTGGCAACATTTATTGTCTATGTTGAACCAGTGTTGCCTACTACTAACAGCTTAGTGTTTACATTTTATTAAATTCGCCATTGTTTAGCCTCTCATTCATTCAGTTACCTACCCTAGTTTTTAATTATTTGTGTATATTAATACAAAAAAAATAAAAAAAACATGTTTTCATGGTACTACGTCTTTAGTTAAGTAAACAAACATGTCTATGGTATTCGCGCCATTTTTTGACGTTGACACTGACAGATGTCGCTGACAGTTGACAGATGACTGACAGATGTCGCTGTGAATGTCACATCGAAGTTTGGGGAATGTGATAAAGAAAATTCCATTTTTTTATTATCGATCGAGTGTTTTTCCAAAAAAAAAGTTTTATCAAATTTTTTTATATGTTTATGTATGTTTTCGAGAGCTAGATGCAAATAAATCATTTCGTTTCGCCAGAAATCGACTGACAAGTGAATATTATTAAAAAAAATACCATAGTTTAATGAAAAAGGTGGGTGTCTATGGCACCGTATAGATGCAATAAAAATAGGTTTAATACACTTTTTTTGTAAAATAGTTTTTTTTTTAAATATAAGTCGTTTATTTATGTAAGGTGTTTAAAAGAATTTTGAATTCTGCTGTCCGTTGCTTTGTTTTTCTAAGCTTATTTTTTGATTACTAGCAACACGTTAATGTGTTGCCACATAAAATGATGAAAAGTACAAAAAAATATTGCCAGTGTATTCTTAATTTTAACTAAAAAAAGGTTTTTTTATATTTTTGTAGTATTCCAATTTCATTAAGTTTTCTCATAAAAAAATCTGCATTTTAATCGATTTTTTTTTATTAAAAATACTGTATTTTCTAACATTTAGAATACATGTCAAAAAATATTTAAAAGAAATTTATTTTTAAAAATATATTATTTACAGTTTTAAATAGCAAAAAACATTCTTATGGATCACCATTTTGAAATTAATTGTAAAAAAATAAAAGTATGATAAAATATGTATTTACTTGTATTTAAAGTTTTCTTTATGTATCTATTTATAAGTACTTATATTTTTTGTAAAAACTTCAAAACCTGCCAGGCTAGCATGACTTCGAAAACGCGATAGATAAAGCAATTTATCAACATCCAACTGTCAAAATATGATGAAAATACCCGCCATATTTAATTTTACAACGTAATAAATTTTATGACATTTGGTCATGCTTGCGAAATCGATATAACTATCTAACGACATCCTACTGTCAAAATATAATAAATATAGCCGCCATATTTAATTTTATCAAATCGTACCACGCCATATTCATTTGAAATAATATCATTTCGCGAGCATGAGCTCGCGAAATGATATTATTTCGTGGTGTCTATATATTTTATCACGCACAGTCATGTTAGGCAGGCTGATCGCCTTAATAACTTGTTCAATAATATATCTTTCACATAAAGATTTAATCAAAATCTGTTCAGTATTTTTTATGAAACCAGTTATGATTATAAAACTCTTTGTAAAAGTTATTTAGGTATGTTGTAGTATTTATGTTTTGTCAAATTTTTTGGTTATTTTTTGACAGCTCAACTTATTGAGTCACAATCTTTTCTGTGCCGGCGGCCATATTGGAAGCTCCTATTGTCATTGTGACTCTAATGTCATTTGGATACATTTTCAATAAACTGACAACCAAAAGATGCGATTACAGCGACGCTGGCACCGGCACAGAAAAGATTGTGACTCAATATGAAAAAAATACTCAGCACATTAAAAAAACATATAATATTTATAAAAAAAAACCGTTTTGCTGAAAAAACGAAATTTATATAAATTTTGGATGTGTTAAAAAATCAATTTAACATTATAATTTTTACCCATCAATAAAGTACAACATTATTTGCTTTACATTTTACCCGAAAAAATACGAAACTTCATGAGCTGTCAAAATTCTTATCCGAAATTAGACAAAACATAAAATTTTGTATATTTCTTTAAAGTTGGTTAAAGGCTGTGGGCTATTTAATTTTGATCTGTTATTAGTTAAGTTTCTAATAGAAACAGAACGGGCATAATATTTTGGGCATAAACTGCCCGGGCATTCTGTAATGCCCACTTCGTTTATTTTATAAAGAACAGTCACAAAAAATATTAAAAATCTGTTTGAAAAATTGTTGATCAATTTTGGTATTTTTGTGCTAACAGACAGACAAATATGTATCTTAATATATAGTTGTAAGTGCTAGAATCGCCTGGCAAATGTAAATTACTAAGTACCCTAGTTTGTAAGAATGTTTTTTAACAGATTAGTTCATAAATGTAACATAGGAGTAAGTTCTTAAAATAAAAGTTACGAAATATTGATATTCATTGTTTTATTTTTACTTTCCTTTGGGAATTTTGGGAAAAGTAAGTTATGATTTGTCGACCGCGATGGCAGAGTGGTCACCATACCGGACTGCCACCTGTAAGGTTGCGGGGTAAATATTTGTGTGAACCACAAATATTTATATCGGTCTGTGTGTGTGTGTGAATGAGTGTGTGCGTAGTTTCTGATACCCTAGATACAAGTTACGGACTTAGTTAGGGGTCAGTTACTCTAATGAGATGATGGAGGGAATGATTATGTTATGTTATCTCGTCAAACACCTGTAAATAGAAAAATCATATAAGTAATAACAGTGTATAGATAATTATAGATCCTAATCCTAACTAATATTATAAATACGAAAGTAACTCTGTCTGTTTGTTACCTTTTCACGGCTAAACTACTGAACCGATTGACTTGAAATTTTCTACAGGGGTAGCTTATGATCCGGGAAAGAACATGGGCTATGTTTTATCCCGAAATTCCCACGGAATCGGGAACTACGCGGGGGTTAAACCGCGGGGCACAGCTAGTATTTATTAATCTAGACGCACTCTGAAACATATTTTAAGCGTCAACGCACACCGGATCGGCAACGAAGCGAATCTCATTTCAGTGTCATACGAATTTTAACTTTATTTTAATTGGCGAGTACTCGCACACTCGCTCACACCCGCGGTGGGACCGCGGGAGTGCGACTCAACGGGAACAAATCGGTTCTCGCTTCTCGCTGATCGCCAACTCGCTTGCACATAAGAAATAAGATGTTTAATTGCCCCCCTACAAAATCCGAGCCGTAGCCGTCTTCGAACATCCATTGTATTCGGTAACGCACAGTCGCGTAGATGATCACTGCACGAAATGCGTTGAACTCACAAACGCGTTAAAGGGCAACGATAGTTTCTTTAGGAAGCAACTGTGAGTTGGGGGCACACAGTGATCTCGTTAAAATCGCCACGTACGTTTAGAACTCTTTTTTTTTTTGTTAACCATTAAAAAATTGTATACTTACTTACTTGAATGTCCAGTTAGTTTGGGGTCTTGTCACTGTGCTATGTAGGAAAAATATGCACTAGTCGATGTGTGCTTCAGGATATTTGTGTAGTAGTCACTTTAAGCTTCAGACGAAAATCAAATGTAGTCAAATTGTGTTCTAGACAATCCAAGACCCTTATTGTCCCACTGCTGGGCAACTCAACTCGCCCTATCCTTTGCAGCATCCCACCAGCTACTGTCGAAGGTAGGCAGATCATCCCGCCAACGCTTTCTCGGCCGACCCCGACGACGCCCTCCTCCGGGAACCCACTGAGTTGTTATGTGGGCCTACCTCTCATTTTATTTCAATAAGGCCTAATTTTTCCATCGCCAGGTAACTTTATTCGAGGAATAACTTAGAAATTTTGCCAGATATCTCTACAAAAACTGTCAAACGTCGAAAAAAAAATGAAAAATGGGCCCTAAGAAAAATATATGTAAAAAGTTATCTGCGGTATACACATATAGATATAATTTGCAATAACTCTGTTAAATATTAAATCTGTAGGTGTTGTAGTTTTTCAGTAAAATGTACCACTAAACTGTATAAATTGTTGAATTTGAAGAGCTTCGCTTCGCTACAATTGACATAAAGTTCATTATATACTATGTACAGTTTCATTGCAAAAAGCGTTTATATTCTACTGTTAACGAACACAAATGTTTGTCTCGAGCAGGAATCGGACCCGTAACTTCGACATAGCAGGCGGGGCTTAGCCTAAGGGCCTATTTCACGATCTTCAAGTAAAGTTCCTAGTAGGCACTCACAAGTTTTGTCTTTGTCACTTGATATAAAGTAAGAAAGAGACAACACTAACTTTAGTTGGTGAGTAACTTTACTTGAAGGCCGTGAAATAGGCCCTAAGTTTAACAGAGGTTATACTTTACAAAATATCACTACATAGTATAAAACAAAGACGCTTCCCGCTGTCTGTCCCTCTATGTATGCTTAGATCTTTGAAACTACGCAACGGATTTTGATGCGGTTTGTTTTAATAGATAGAGTGATTCAGTGGGAAGGTTTTTAGCATAATTTTATCCCCATTTTTTCTACGGGAACGGGAACTACGCGGGTGAAACCGCGAGGAGCCGCTAGTACGAAATAAAACAACTTTTACGATTATAATAATGTTTATTTAATTATTTAAAAGTACATAATACGATACAACCTTATATTAGATAAAAAATATTAGAAAATAATATAATATTTAGGGCTTATTTCACGACCTTCAAGTAAAGTTACTCACCAAGTAAAGTGAGTTTTGTCTCTTTCTTACTTTATATCAAGTGACAAAGACAAAACATGTGAGTACTCGGAACTTTACTTGAAGATGGTGAAATAGGCCCTTTACCTAACATACATAGTAAATACTTAATAATGAGAAATAAACTTATTACCTAATTATATTTTATAAATCTACAAACTGATTTTCATAATATTGATTTCATTAATTTACGTAAACACTACACATTGAAATAAAACTATTTTGACGGTTTTTGTAGTCTCGATTTTAAAACTACAAAAAATCTATTATACGTGGTTTTATTTAAGTAAATTATTTTGTTAATATTAGGATACATTTCTTATGCTACTACGTTAAAAAAGTTCCTTATTCAATTTTTATTACATTGCAATACATATGTAACAAGAATAAATAAAAACAAAACATTTTAAAAGTGTATGTGTTTGTGAGTGTGGATGTTTGTTCCTCTTTCACGCAATAACATTAAATTAAAAAACCCCCAACACAATTACTTTCAAACCCCCATAACGTTTAAACTGGTCAACCGATTTTCATCAAACATGTCTAAGAACACTCGCACGTAAGTCCCCTTTCATACAAAAAACTAAATTGAAATTGGTTCATCCGTTCGGGAGCTATGATGCCACAGACAGACAGATACACACACACACCCCTCTTTTTGCGTCGGGGGTTAAAAACTACTGAATGGATTTTAATGAAATTTGATACAGATGTTCCTCATACCTAGGAATAACACATAGGATTTTTATCCCGAAATTCCCACTGGATAAGGTTCCACGCGGGTAAAACCGCAGGCTACAGCTAGTATTAAATAAAATCTATAATTTTAATTTAATAATCATAAAGATATTAATAAAGCTACAACTAATAATTTTATTATTAAAATTAATAATTTCAGTTGAATGTTTAAATGGAATAATGGCAAAGTGCCGGAGTCTTAAAGAAAGAGTTACTGGTAATTCTGGCTATTTTAATTTTTAATCACCCCCTACCCTTGGTGAGATGTGAGAATAGGGTAGTTGACTAAAAAAAATTATTAGTCCGTCTATAGATTTCCAAAAAATATGCGACACTTATTTTTTTATTTTCCATGTAAACAAATAATTAAGACGATACAGTTCGTCGAAAACTCGTGAAACGTCACAGATTGCTGCAAATTTAAGCAACAGTTGACGTCACAAGCCCCCACTCGTAAACTTTATTGCGTTATTTATAACTAAGTCAGCCCCCGTAGCATGACTGTGCGTGATAAAATATATAGACACCACGAAATAATATCATTTCATGATGCATGACCAAATGAATATGGCGTGGTACGATTTGATAAAATTAAATATTTTATTTTATTTTTTATTTACTAGGAAAGCAAACAGTTGTCTTAACAAAAATAAGTAGGAAAAAAATAATAACTATAAACAATATGGCGGGTATTTTTATCATATTTTGACAGTTGGATATCGATAAATAGCTTTATCTAACGCGTTTTCGAAGTCATGCTAGCCCGGCAGTTTTATTAATTTGATGAAACAAAAAAATACGTGTCCAATATTTTTTCGAAATCTATCTGACGGACTAATTAGAATTTAATTTTGTTTACCCAGGAAACTACCCCCTTTACTTGATATAGGTGAGGCGTTATGATGACTTCTTGTCAGGGGAAATTCTACATTAGGGAATGTTCATATCTGACGGAACATCCATCGCGTATTATCGGTCGCGTAACGCCAGAACAGACAAATGTATAGAAAAACACTTGACCGTTCACACTCAACCGATTATACGTTAGTGCGTTGAGTGTGAACGGTCAAGTGTTTTTCTATACATTTGTCTGTTCTGGCGTTACGCGGCCGATAATACGCGACGCATGTTCCGTCAGATATGAACATTCTGTTATTATACTATGACCGTTGAATACATGAGTCACAATAAATAAATAAAATTGTTTCATCCGCACAAAGCCAGGATTTATATCTAGTAACCCAGGGAAGGTATCTAGTATATATATCCCCCTCTACCCCCTATCTAGTCTATACAGGGTGTCCCAAATAGAACGGTCAGTGGGGGAAGTATAAAACTATAAGAGATACAAAGATCTGTTCTTAGGATCCATGTCATCTATTTTGGTAAAAATAAAAATTGCATTCAAAGATTTAGAAAAAAAACGGTTACTCACTACGGGAATCGAACCCGGAAATTTTGAAAAATTTAATGTTCGTTATTTTTAACTAGAAATCGATTGTGTATGTCTTAAGCAGTAAATGTTACTAAGAAACATGATATCTAAAATATACAACCCTATTTTGAATTCAAGATACTTAATCACACAGCTAATGTAAACGACGGGTGACAATATAATAGTGAAGTTAGGTTTTATCTTTTGCTTTTATTTAAAAAGTTATGATAAGTCAAAGTTTTTCAAAATCCCGCCGAATTTTATTGTCATTCTACACCAAACAACAGGCGAACGCTGCGATACACAGCTGAGCGCGGTCATCGACCCGAGCCGTCACAGAATACTTGATAGCTAATGTGCTGTCTGGTAATACGACATTTATTTTGGTATTTTTAAAAATAAGTAATCGACTATCATTTTTGATATTTTTATTGGATATATGGATTCAGTTACTGCTACAGATATCCTCAAATTAATAAGTATTTCGAATTCAAAATAGGGGTGTACATATGCATAGTTAATCGATGACATGGTTCCTAAGATCAGATCTTTGTATCTCTTATAGTTTTATACTTCCCCCACTGACCGTTCTATTTGGGCCACCCTGTATATCCCATCGTTGATCATATAATCACTTAATGTTGTGCGGTGGGCGGTGGGAAGCACCTAACATGTTCGACTCGAGCCGCGTCATCGTCCGCCGCAAGATGGCGGTTGATGACACCGAATATCTGACTGTTTAACACTTGGAACCGACGAATACGGTCCACCATCTTCTTCAGTTGCTGTAACAGAACAAATATTGATAAATATCCTACTAATATTATAAATGCGAAAGTTTGTATGTTTGTGAGTTTAGCTACCTTATTTGCGTTGCATTTTTAGTCTGGTTTAGCACTAAACCAGGTTTTACAATCAATTTTGAATACTGTCAAAGTGACAGATTTGACTGACAAGGTGTCAAATGCTTACCAGGTTTTAAACCGGACTGAAAATGCAACGCAAATAAGGCAGCAAGAAATCAACGTTTTTTTCTGAACTTACTATCCCCTTAACAAGTTCGTCCTTCCCGTCGACGCGCTGGACCCGCAGTATGTGGTAGCAGAAGTCGAGCGCCTCGAACCGCCGCTGTTGGCCGAGCAGCGCTATGATAGTGCACCCCGCCCAGTGCAGGCCTTCGCCGAATAACTCTCTGTAAAAATAATATATAAAATATATATATTTTTATTGGTTACTAGCTGTGCCCCGCGGTTTAACTCGCGTAATTTTCAATTTACCCCCCTTTTCTCCCCCTGACTAAAAAAAATAATACATATAAGTAGTTTCAAATTACCCCCCTTTTCTCCCCCTAACAAAAAAAATAATATATTATAACAAAGAAATAAAAACAAACAAACACAATAAATTATATTATTTTTGAAAATACAATATTTCGAACTAAATAAATACTATATAAGTTAATTTGTTTTTAAGTCGTAAAAAGAAAATACAAGAGTGAGAGTTAGAGAGAGAGAGAGAGACGCGTGAAAAGGGTAATTAAAAAAAACAAGCAATATTAATGGCTACTTTTAAAACATATTTTAAAGAAGAAGGCTTTGATTATAATGTTTTAGCTTCACTTAATAGTCAAATGACTGATGGCTGATTTATTTATTGTAAATAATTTAATACTCACTCAACAGTAAACTGTGTTTCGCCAACTGGAATGCAGTACAGGAACTGAAGAGCTGACCATAGTCTGAAAACATAAGAAATATTAGCATTAGATAAGGTAATTTTTTTACTGAAATTTTTCAGTCAAAATTTTCATCACTTATTCACTTATTGTTTGACTATATAAATAGTCTAATCTTTGAAACGGCTGGACGGATTTCGATAGGACTTCACTCACAGATTAGAACTAATTTAGATCTAATCCTTATAATTATAAATGCGAAAGTAACTCTGTCTGTCTGTTACCTTTCCACGGCTAAACTACTGAACCGATTGACTTGAAATTTGGTACAGGGGTAGCTTATGATCCGGGAAAGAACATAGGCTACGTTTTATCCCGAAATTCCTACGGGATCGGGAACTACGCGGGTGAAACCGCGGGGCACAGCTAGTTTGGTTATAAATTAAAGATAGCTTATGTTATTAAACTTTTAATCCCAATATTATCAAGGGATGGGAATTAATGCGGGTGAATCCGCAGAGCACAGCTTGATAGTTAATCGTTTTAATTTTATATTTGCACTCTTTTTAATAAATGATTAAATTACTATTCTATATCAATAAGTGGATGTATTGTATATTTCAAATAGAATGTCATTAATGTATGTAAGAAACGAGACTGGGCCCAAAATAAAGCCTTGAGGAATCCTTTTCAGTTTTCATTGTTTGATTTGTTTTATGCTTTTTTTACTATGTACTATTTTTCGATAATACTATAAATATTGCATGAATCACCGTTTATTTTAAGAGATTGTTATACTAATTTATAAAGCATATTAAATTAAAAATTACGTTATGTACTTTATTGAAAGCTTGACTAAGGTTCAAAAAAATACAAAAACACTATTATTAATAAGGAAACTCCACAAAGATTGGGCATTAGGGTGAAAAAAAATCACACTAATATTATAAACGCGAAAGCTTGTGAGCATGTGTGTATGTTTGTTACTTCCACGCAAAAACTACTGAACCGATTTCGAAGAAATTTGGTACAGATGTTTTTTATAACTAATAATAACACGTAAGATACATTTATCTCGGAATTCCAACGGAATCGAGAATTACGCGAGAAAAATCGCAAGGCTTAGCTAATCAAACATATAACATAACATAATCATTCACTACATCATCTCATAGTAACTGACCCCTAAGTTCGTAACTTGTATCAGAAACTACGCACACACTCATTCACACACACCCAGACCGAGATAAACATTTGTGGTTCATACAAATATTCCCCCCGCGCGGGAATCGTACAACCTTACGGGTGGCAGTCCGACATGACCACTCTGCCATCGAGGTCGTCATAATTAAATAATAGTAATTTATATAGATACTCAAATGACATACTTAGTAATAATTTAATAATGTTGTAATAGTGATGATATAATTTGTTTTTAAATCGTAATTATTACTAACCCTAGTTAATAAGTCTTCTTTGTAATTACTAACAGACTGTGTATATGGAAATATTAATTTTTGAAATAAATGATAATAATAATAAATACCTGTGGAACTCGTGCGTGTCGTCGGTGTGTAGCGGCGCGTGGTGGTGGTGCGGCGGCTGCGGCCAGGCGGGCGCGGCGAGGAAGGCGCGCAGGCGGCGCAGCACCACCGAGAACAGCGACAGCCCGCAGCACAGCCGCTCGCGCGTCAGCAGGTCGCCCTCGCGCGACAGCAGCGCTTGCTGCACACCACACGACCGGTATAGCAGCAGTGAGGGGTGAAATTTCGGAAGGGAAGACGGTAGGAATGCAGTATAGTACAAGAGAACAACACGGACGCGAGCGTGGAGGGACAACTGACAGTGTTATGCTAGATTGAGTGACCTTGCTTGCGACCTTAGCTGGAGACACTTAAAATGACCTTGAAAAAGTCAATCCTGGATAGACGCAGCAGTAATTTGAATGACAAGACCGCGAGAGAAATATCATAGTCTGGTCTTTTAAACAGGCTGTTTCGAGAGCAAAATTGACTGCCAACCTTAGCCAAAGGCAACTTAATTTAGACTCAATTTACTCTAAAAAAGCTAATATCAGCAGCGACGCGATTGAGTATTTTAATGACAAGACTGTCACGCGCACTCCATCTTATGAATTTGAATTAATGTGTCATAGCGGAAAGAGCGTAAATGTAATAGGAATAGACAACGAGAAACGAGATAAGTGTGTAAACACACAATGGTCAAAATACGCGACCGAAGTTCCGCGGCTGATTTTAAATTACGCGCGGCGTATAATGTGTTGCTATATAAAATCATTGCCATCGAATCGCTGCCGAACTTACATGACCGAAGTTCGGCCGTACGCTATTACACGACGTAATTTCGGCATATTGTGTCATCAGTAATTGAAAATACATTGCAGGCGTAGTCATGCCGAACTTCGGTCGCGTATTTTCAGCATAGTGTGTAGGAGCATGAGGTTTTGAGCGCGTGATCTTTACCGTCCTTCCTTTTTTTTAGTTTCCTTGCACGCGATTGCTATTGCGCGATAGTGACTGTGTAAAGCCCCCTATTATCTATTTATTAGGAAAACCAACAGTAATAACGTAATGAAAAACTTAACAGTAACAATTTGCTCATAAACTTTATATACAAACATGTATATTAATCCAAAAATATTAAAAGAGAATTGTTTACCTTAGCGTTTCCATATTTCTCAACATTCTGTCCGATTTGCAGTGCGGCGTATTTCGCTTCCAACCGCTTTTGCTTCGTCTCCGGTTTTTCTCCCTCTAAATTACAAAATTAGGGTTTCATCAGATCTCTTCGATCAGTTATAGCCGTTCCCAATATTCGATCTACAAAACTCTGTATATCTTTCATAAATGTACGTAAAATGTCAGATATGCAGAGTTGTAGTGTAATAGTTAGTACTGACTCACGCATCTCCCCTTAGGTAGGTACGGTGCAACATAGTTGCATACCATGTGAATGAACCTTGACAAAGGAATGTAAACAATATAGGGTAACAAGCAAGAGACAGTTAGAATATTGACAACGGCCGATAGAGAATCAAACGAAATCTATTTGTAAATGTCAAATGAAGCAATTAAAAGAATATTCCTAGTTATAAGGAACATCTGTACCAAATTTAATCTAAATCGATACAGTAGTTTTTGCGTGAAAGAGTAACAAACATACAAACTTTCGCATTTATAATATTAGTAGGATAGGAATATGTTTCGTAAAGAATCTAAGTAAGGGACTTGTATTACGGTTACTTTAACTTACCAGGAGTGAACGGACGAGGTAGAATATTCTGGAATGGCGCAGCGTGCAGTAGGTCCGTTACTTCCTCTTGACTTAGAGCCTAAAATGATAAAAATTGTTTAGCGGATGTCGTTCTAATCACACTTGCATGCCTATTCATGTCGGTGATCTGAAATCTAAGGCATGATTGGAAAATAGTAAACGATTGCATCTTTTGTGTGTGTGTGTGTGTGTGAATGAGTTTCAGTTTTCAGAGTCTAGATACAAGTTTCGAACTTAGGGGTTAGTTACTTTAATGAGATGATGGAGTGAATGATTGTGTTATGTTATGTTATTTGACCCAGGAATTGATCTCGGGACCCCAGGCTTACCAGTCAAGTGTAAAATACAATTGATTTAAATTAGCGACTGTCATTTTAAAATAGTGTGAAAATAAAAAAGTACATGAATCATGAATTTACAACAATCCATCATTTGTGACAACTGAAAGAGAACTTAATTTATCAAAATCTGTTCAAAATGGACCCAAATATAAGTAACCCTGACCCTACTCCTCACCTGTTCAATAAGCATACAGAACAATATAATGTTCCCAAGTTCCCTGAACGCGTGGAACAACTCCGTCCTCGCCTCTGGATACTGCACAATGTCAGTCAGCTGAGCGTGGTAGTAGCCCAGGACACCTGGTGATAGAAATACAAATATTGGAGAGAAAGAAAGAAAGACATACAGGACATCATAATCATTAGCTCATATAAGTCCCAACTGAAGAGCTCTTTTCTGATTTATACAAAGCTTTCGATTGGTTTTATTTAGATATGGGACATAAGGATTGTTCCGGATAAAATTATAATTAACTGACGAACAAAATATGACAAAAATCAGATGAAATGATAGCAGATGTCTATTCAAACTGCTCTGCATACGACATGATTGAAAATAGTGTTCCACCAGGTAGTGTTTTGGGGCCTATGTTCTTTCTGGTCTTTATAAATGATTTGTAAAATTTGCTGAAATTTGTATTGTGCCAGTTTTCAATTTGGGTTTTAAAGAACCAATTATGAAAGTCAATAAGATAAATTATCGAAAGTCGTTATGAGTAGTTAGGTGACCTGAAAAGTCTTATAGTGGATTCAACACAAATATCACAGCGCGAACAAAATACCTTAGTTTTTAGGCTTAGTTTCGGAAACTATTCATTAACTTAAGTGCTACAATAAATAATACAATTTAAAAATAATAAAATTAAAACTCACCATTACTGCCGTAGTCGTATCGCGGTAGCTTGCAGTGCCGCGGCATCGCGTGATGGAGAGCTCGAGCGAACTGAGCGAGCGTTCCGTGCAGCAGGCCGCGCGCCACGCCCAGCAGCTCGCCGCACACCACCGCCACGCCCTGGTAGCCCAGCAGGCGGACCAGCGCGTGCAGGTGCTGCGGGCCCACGAACCCTGCACGCCCACACCACCTTGTACCACTACCCCACGCCCACGCCCACGCCCCGGTAGCCCAGCAGGCGGACCAGCGCGTGCAGGTGCTGCGGGCCCACGAACCCTGCACGCCCACACCACCTTGTACCACTACCCCACGCCCACGCCCACGCCCCGGTAGCCCAGCAGGCGGACCAGCGCGTGCAGGTGCTGCGGGCCCACGAACCCTGCACGCCCACACCACCTTGTACCACTACCCCACGCCCACGCCCACGCCCCGGTAGCCCAGCAGGCGGACCAGCGCGTGCAGGTGCTGCGGGCCCACGAACCCTGCACGCCCACACCACCTTGTACCACTACCCCACGCCCACGCCCACGCCCCGGTAGCCCAGCAGGCGGACCAGCGCGTGCAGGTGCTGCGGGCCCACGAACCCTGCACGCCCACACCACCTTGTACCACTACCCCACGCCCACGCCCACGCCCCGGTAGCCCAGCAGGCGGACCAGCGCGTGCAGGTGCTGCGGGCCCACGAACCCTGCACGCCCACACCACCTTGTACCACTACCCCACGCCCACGCCCACGCCCCGGTAGCCCAGCAGGCGGACCAGCGCGTGCAGGTGCTGCGGGCCCACGAACCCTGCACGCCCACACCACCTTGTACCACTACCCCACGCCCACGCCCACGCCCCGGTAGCCCAGCAGGCGGACCAGCGCGTGCAGGTGCTGCGGGCCCACGAACCCTGCACGCCCACACCACCTTGTACCACTACCCCACGCCCACGCCCACGCCCCGGTAGCCCAGCAGGCGGACCAGCGCGTGCAGGTGCTGCGGGCCCACGAACCCTGCACGCCCACACCACCTTGTACCACTACCCCACGCCCACTATCCCCCCGTATACTGTACCTGCGTATTGTGCGTACTGCGCGGAGTACGCCAGACTGAGCTGCTTGGAGCCCCAGAGCAGCGCGTGTCCGTACTGCTGCGGCCGCTCCCGCTGCACGCTCGGAGCGAACTGAATGCCCTTACACTTGACGAACCTAGAATAACAGGTGTGGTATGTTACACAGTTGAGACGGCCATCGGTTCTACTGAAGTGGGTTAGGTAGAAAAAGAAGGTGAAGAAAGAAGGGTTTAGTGTGACTGTGTTGAGTGAGGGGGTTTGGGTGACTGTGTTGAGTGAGGGGGGTAGGGTGACTGTGTTGAGTGAGGGGGTTAGGGTGACTGTTGAGTGAGGGGGTTAGGGTGACTGTGTTGAGTGAGGGGGTTTGGGTGACTGTGTTGAGTGAGGGGGTTTGGGTGACTGTGTTGAGTGAGGGGGTTTGGGTGACTGTGTTGAGTGAGGGGGGTAGGGTGACTGTGTGGAGTGAGGGGGGTAGGGTGACTGTGTTGAGTGAGGGGGTTTGGGTGACTGTGTTGAGTGAGGGGGGTAGGGTGACTGTGTTGAGTGAGGGGGGTAGGGTGACTGTGTTGAGTGAGGGGGGTAGGGTGACTGTGTTGAGTGAGGGGGGTAGGGTGACTGTGTTGAGTGAGGGGGTTTGGGTGACTGTGTTGAGTGAGGGGGGTAGGGTGACTGTGTGGAGTGAGGGGGGTAGGGTGACTGTGTTGAGTGAGGGGGTTTGGGTGACTGTGTTGAGTGAGGGGGGTAGGGTGACTGTGTTGAGTGAGGGGGGTAGGGTGACTGTGTTGAGTGAGGGGGGTAGGGTGACTGTGTTGAGTGAGGGTGTAGGTGACAGTGTTGAGTGAGGGGGTAACTATTACCTGTCAGTGGCCGCGTTGTAGCAATAGTTTGGCAAGAAGTCGTAGTTCAACTCCCAGAACACGTGGAGGGTGATACGGCCGTAACTGGAACAAATAACATAACATAATCATTCACTCCATCATTTCATTATAGTAATTCACCCCTAAGTCCGTAACTTGTATCTAGGGTATCAGAAACTACGCACACACTCATTCACACACACACCCAGACCGAGATAAACATTTGTGGTTCACAAAAATATTCACCCCGCACGGGAATCGAACCCGCAACTTTACGGATGGCAGTCCGGCATGGTGACCACTCTGCCATCGAGGTCAATAAATCATAGTTATGTATAATTTTATTTATAATAAAATATTACAAAGTGACTTACGGAGCAAGCACGCCATGGTCAGATTCCCTCAAAATGGCGTCGAAATCGTCCAAAGTGAGGTACCGACTCAACAGCTTGTGACACAATCGGTTCACAGCTATCAGGCCTTCCAGTTCCTGTTGGAAAAAATGGATAGCTTACATGAGGTATTAAAAATAATATTATACTAATAATTGTTATTTAGCGTCGGTGGCGCAGGGGATAAGGCCGTTGACTTCCGATCGGAAGGTGCCTGGTTCGAACCCCACCAGTCCCGCCACGTACCAATGTGTTTTCAATTTACGAATTCATATGTACGTTAATTTCGACGCTCGTACGGTGAAGGAAAACATCGTGAGGAAACCTGCACATACCTGGGAAGAAATTCTAAGGTTGTGTGTGGAGTCGACCAACCCGCACTCGGCCTGTGGTTGACGAAGGCCATCACCCTAATTCAGGGTAGGCTCGTGCCCCTCGGTGGGGACATTATATGAGCTGATGATGAATTGTTATTTAGTGTTGGATAGCTCATTTAACAAGGATAGCCAAAATTTTGTGAAGGATAGCCTATTACTTAAGGAAGGCTATAAAACTTTATACTAGACTAGCTGCGCCCCGCGATTTCACACGCGTAGTTCCCGTTCCCGTGGGAATTTCGGGATGAAAAATAGATGTTGGCCGATTCTCAGACCTACTGAATATGGTCACAAAACTTCATGAGAATCGGTCAAGCCGTTTCGGAGGAGTATGGCAACGAAAACTGTGACACGAGAATTTTATATATTAGATAGATAGATAGATATATCTCTTTATTGTCTTTCACAACTAAAACAGCTAAGTATACAAATGTATACAGTAACAAAATAACTAAAATATAACACATAGATAGAACAATGGGCGGCCTTATCGCTAAAAGCGATTTCTTACAGGCAACCTTAGGATGAAACAGTCTACTACGATAATAGGAGCGGAAAATATTTAATACTAGCGGCCCGCCCCGGCTTCGCACGGGTCCAATTTTCCCGTTGATTTTCCGTGTTTTTTTTTACATAAGAACTTTCTCCTAATAATAACAAATACAACAAAAAAAGAATTAGTGAAATCAGTCCAGCCATTCACGCGTGATGCCGTGACCAAGGAAAAAGGGTTTAATTTTTATATATATAGATAAAACAATTTTTGGTGAAAACTTTAATCGATTGGTGGAACAATGGGAGTACAAAGGGGGGAGAAAAAATATTAAAATTAAAAAACTTATTTATATTTGAAATATAACTAAGAAATTTTTGTCGTGATTAAAACTTTCTTTTACATTATTCTTTCTTTAGTTTCTGACAGTCAGTCTCTTTTTATTATTGTTACTAGCAGCGCCCTGCGGTTTCACTTGCGTAGTTCCCATAATACAGGTATAAAACATAGTCTATGTCACTTCCTGATAATACTTACAACAACACCAGTGATATCTCCCGCTTCGAACTTAGCGACCGCCGCGTCGAGAGCTCTGTGCATATCGGCATTGATGCGCTGGGCCACCTGCGATAATAATATGCAAGTGAATGAGTGTATGTGTGTGTGTGTGGGACAATGCATACGTGTGTGCGAATGTGTAACGTCATCAGTTTGTGTGATTATACAGTCACAATCTTTTCTGTGCCGGCGGCCATATTGGAAGCTCCTATTGTCATTGTGACTCTAATGTCATTTGGATACATTTTCAATAAACTGACAACCAAAAGATGCGATTACAGCGACGCTGGCACCGGCACAGAAAAAAATGTGACTGAATCTGTGCCGGTGACAGCGTCGCTGTAATGCATCTTTTGGCTGTCAGATGATTGTTAGTGTAATGAAAATGTATACAAATATTACTTTAAGTGTATGCGTGTGTGAGAGTGTGTATGCGTCTCACCAGCGCGCACAGGTCGACGTGGCGGCCGAGCAGCGCGACGTGGCGCTGGCGGAGCAGCGACACGTAGCGGCCCGCCCAGCCGCCGCAGCCCGCGCCGCGCGCCGCGCACTCCGCCCGGTAGCGCTTGTCCAGCATCATGCTGCGGGCGGACGGAGTCATGAGAGGGGGCAGCGGAACACGTGCCTTACCCCTCCCGGCCGGCGGGGGCTGCCGGCGCCCGGACCCGCCGCACTACGCCCACGCTCGGGACAGGCCACTCACTAACCAGGCCGCACCGAAGCAGCAAATGCTTCCAGGCAACAAATGTGGCGAAAAACAAAATCTTGCTCATGAATTGCCGGGAACACGGGAACGGGAACTACGCGGGGCCCAGCTAGTAAAATACAATAGATATATCCTTACCTAGCAGCCAACTGCTTGTAATGCGCGTAGACTTGTTCGGACAACTTGTAGACGAACTGGTCGAAACACAAGTTGACCTCCGCCTCTACCTCGTCGTACAGAAACTGCTTCTTGAACACGGTCAGTGCGTACTGCGCCGAGTCGTTGTATAGGTCTAGGGGGTAGAGCACGTATCTGTAGAAAAAGGGGATGAAAACAATCAAATTTAGGAAAATGCATTAAAAATTTAACCTAAGCTAAAAAATGAATTTCTCCAAATACTTATATAATTTATTTTTAAACAATTATAGTTTTGGGTTCATGTGCCTAAAAGACGACCTAAATTAGATTGTATGTGTGTGCGCGCTGTGTGTGTGCGTGTGCGCGTTTGTGTGTCTGTGTGGGCGTTTGTGTGTGAGTGTGCGTTTGTGTGTGAGCGTTTGTGTGGGAGTGTGCGTTTGTGTGTGTGTGAGCGTTTGTCTGTGAGTGTGTGAGCATTTGTATGTGTGTATAAGCGTTTGTGTGTGTGTGTGTGTGTGTTTGTACGTGAGGGTGTTTGCGTATGTGTGTGTGTGTTGTATTTGTTGTGTTATTTTATGTATGTGTGATTGTGTGTGTGCACATGTGTGACACTAGAAAGGAAAGTACCAGGAGAACATACATTAGTAAGAGTTCTATACTCACTCCATCATAGCTGGTTCTTTAGTTTTCAGTATGTGGTCTGTCAGTATCCATGGCATCGACATTTCAATGGGGAATTGTATTCTCTTCTCCATGGTGATGAGGTCATTGCATTCCTCGTTGTGTTGGTGGCGTACTGTGCATTTCTGCGAAGATAATTAATAATCACTATATAGTCTAAAACAAAGTCGCTTTCTCTGTTGCCTATGTCCCTATGTATGCTTAGATTTTAAAACTACGCAACGGATTTTGATGCGGTTTGTTTTAATAGATAGAGTAATTCAAGAGGAAGGTTTTTAGCATAATTTTATTCCCGTTTTCTCACGGGAGCGGGAACTACGCGGGTGAGACCGCGGGGCGCTTCTAGTTTTTAGTATGATTATAAGTTAAAAGGTGTGGTAATTACAATCCTACTTCTTTACATATAACAGTGTCTCATATAGTTCCCGTGAGAATATGGGAAAAAAATATAAATTACTAGCTGCGCCCCGCGGTTTCACACGCGTAGTTCCCGTTCCCGTTCCCGTGGGAATTTCGGGATGAAAAATAGATGTTGGCCGATTCTCACACCTACTGAATATGCCCACAAAATTTCATGAGAATCGGTCAAGCCGTTTCGGAGGAGTATGGCAACGAAAACTGTGACACGAGAATTTTATATATTAGAAGATGACACTCACCAAAAGTCATGTGGATTTTTATTGGTGATAGAATATTTAAAATTGGTTCAATAGATTAAAAAAATACCCGCTACAAACTCACAAACTTTGAATGTAATTTTGTTACTCTTTCACGTAAAAACTACTGAACCTATTTAAGTACATGAAATTTGGTGCAGATGTTTCTTATAACTAGGATACATTTTATCCCAAAATACCCAAGCGAGATTGGGATTGACGCGGGTAAAACTTCGAAACTCTGAATGAATGAATAAACAACATAACATAGTCATTCATTCGGTCGTCTTCATATACCAATTGATTCCTAACTATGTTCATTACGTGTATCTGGGGTATCATAAACATAATACCTACGTTAACTTTCCTTCCCATGGTCATTTCCAAATAGAACTCTCTGTACCACAGCTGGGATAAGTCGCAACACTTCTGCAATGAGTCTGAAAATATAAATAATATATATACTAAATAATAGTTATTTGTTATACAAGAAACTCGGAACCTTCTTGGTGTACTCACCCCACTAGCTCGGAAAGTATGTTTTTAATCCCCGATATCTGGGGGGAAAGGGAGGGGGCGCTGTGACAGCCCGTGCAGGACCCAAGGCAATTTCGATAACTGGGAGTAAAAGTCGTTTTTGCGCTCTAGAGGTTAAAGTAAATTTGAATTTAGAACATCGTGTGCACCAAGTGTGATGATGTTTTGGATTCACAAACTGTCATACAACTTTTTTTTTATTTCAAATTCAAACTCGGAACCTCCTTGGTGTACTTACTTATTTTTTATTTGCTTTGCGCGCGATATTTTTGCTTTTCACTTAATATTGTGATTGTTTTATGTTTCCATTTAGTAATTTCCTCGCTGAGGGGGGATGAAAAATAATGTGTTGCACTCGAGTGCAAACAATTTTTAACCTTGTGCTCCTTTGAGTCCCTCGCTAACGCTCAGGATTCTTATTTTGAATCCCTCGCTGCGCTCGTGATTCAATTTTAGAATCCTTCGCTGGCTCGGTCCTCAACTGGAGCCCCGGTTAAAAAGCAACTTTGCACTCTTGTATAACAAATAACTATGTTTTAAAAAACCAATGCAGTTATGGGAAATGGGAGATCCCCATTTGAAAAGGGAGGATCCTGCGACCAGACGGGTGTTGTTGTCTGGTGGGAGCTGCCCGACGGTTGTAGTCGGGCTCTCGTATACATAGTCAATTGCGCTGTAAATTTCGCTTGCGCGATTCAGGACTCTTCAGTTTATTTCCCTCAGTTGCGGATAGATGTCGCTGTCAGTAATTAGGCCGGCGGCCAAAATTGTAAGCTCCTATTGTCATTTAGACTCTAATGTCATTTGTATACATTTTCAATAAACTGACAACCAAAACATGCGATTACAGCGACGCTGGCACCGGCACAGGAAAGATTGTGGCGCAATACGGGAATATATTATAATCAATAGGGCAAATAAGTGATCTAATGATGACATTGACACTTCTGACATTATTCTAATGACGTTTTAAATATATTTTCTTTATTAACTTTTAAGTATATTATTTAATTTACTCACCAGACAAATTCAACAGATAAGGCCAGAAGAAGCTCTGCGTATGGAACGCCTCAATCTGTTGCAATGTGTTCGCGTCCAAATCTTTACGTAAAGTCCTCCGCCCGCCCCATTTGTCGGAGACTAGCGCCTCTAGCTGTGTGCGCACCATGTACAGCTGAGTTGATGACGGACCTGTGACAGGTTGACAGGTAAGTTTGACATGTGACAGATAAGTTTGATAGGTGTCAGGTGAGTTAGACAGGTATCAGGTAAGTTTGACAGGTGTCAAGTAATTTTGGCAGGTGAGCGACAGCTGTCAGATAAAAAAGTGTAAATCTAGTCACTCAAAAAGTTTCAGGCAGCAAAATAGTAATAGGTTTGACAGGTGTCATATGACAGTTGTTGTTGTGTTAAAAAGAATACCGAGTGTGTGTGCGTAGTTTTTGATACCCTAGATACGTTGTTTCGTAAGTTACTTAGTTAGGGGTCAGTTACTGTAATGGGATGATGGAATAATTATGGTCTAACACATACCGACGTTCCGTCGCGGCACTTTGATGGTGAAGCTAGCGTCCGCGTCCTTCTTCCCTCGCAGCGCGGGGTCTTGTTGGGGCTCACACCCGCGGGACCAATCGCCGCAAGTCTCGCGGACTGATACTACGATACTGGGGAGAAAATATTCATTTGGTCACCACAGATTATTTATTTCACTACATCACTACATAGTATAAAACAAAGTCGCTTCCCGCTGTCTGTCCCTGTGTATGCTTTAAGGTACAATTCCAAGACGGGCCGCAGACCGCAAACTGCAAACGCCAACACTTGTTTCTATGAACGTCTATGAAATTGATTCCGAGCGTGGCTACACTGCTGCCTGCAGTCGCGACGCGCTCTTTCATAGATGTTGATAGAAAAGTCTTGTCGCTTGCAGTTTGCGGTCTGACTTGGAATTGTACCTTAAATCTTTAAAACTACGCAACGGATTTTGATGCGGTTTGTTTTAATAGATAGAGTGATTCAGTGGGAAGGTTTTTAGCATAATTTTATCATTTTCACAGGAGCGGGAACTACACGGGTGAAACTAAATACATTCCTCTTGAATCACTCTATCTATTAAAACAAACCGCATCAAAATCCGTTGCGTAGTTTTAAAGATCTAAGCATACATAGGGACAGAGAGCGGGAACGACTTTGTTTTATGCTATGTAGTGATAAGTATAGACTATAGATTGTAAAAAGAAAAAGAGATTTTCGACCAGTCGCCTTGAAGCCACGGTTGTGAATCCCTACTAATATTATAAATGCGAAAGTGACTCTGTCTGTCTGTTACCTTTTCACGGCTAAACTACTGAACCGATTGGCTTGAAATTTGGTGTAGCTTATGGTCCGGGAAAGAACATAGGCTACGTTTTATCCCGAAAATCCCACGGGATCGGGAACTACACGGGTGAAACCGCGGGGCGCAGCTAGTAACTGAATAAATTATTATTTTTTTTGGGTACAGCTAGTACACTATAAAAAAAAACAATTAGACTATAGATTATTCTAACATCAACTCAAGAACGTACCTCCTAATTAAATCCTTCTTATTCTTAATAGCCTTCCTCAATGGCTCCCTCAACACCAACTGCACAAAGTCTTGCAGCTCAGCGTAAATAGACCGTCTCGCTGCGTCTGCAAACACTGTCTCCATGCGCGCCATGAGCACTTGTAGACCTTTGATCATTGCTATGACTTCAATCATTGCGAATTTTTCTTCGGATGTATAGTTGTATCGGGTTGCCTGTGGGATGAAGGTTGAGTTTTTGAGTAATTTTTGGGTGAGTTTTGAGTAAATTTTAGGTTGAGTTTTGAGTAAATTTAAGGTTGAGGGTTTTCTTGGGATGAGTTTAGAGTAAATATTTAGGTGGATGATGGTTTTAGAGGAGTTTTGAGTAAAATATTTTGGGATGAGTTTTGAGGTAAATTTTAAGGTTGAGGGTTATCTTGCGATGAGTTATGAGTAAATGTTGAGGTGGTGGATGATTTGGGACCACTTTGAGGCAAAGATTTTGGGATGACCTTTGAGTATTGTGAGTAGGCGGATGAGGTTTAAGTAAAAAGTGAGGTAGATGACTTTCTTGGGGATGAGGTTTGAGTAAAACATTTTGGGATGATAATTGAGAATAAGTGTGTGTGTAAAAGTGAAAGTGAATTTTAAGTAAATATTTAGAGGGATGAGTTTAGAGTATATATTTAGGTGGATGTATCTTAAGATAGGTTGATAGATAAATAGAAACACTTAAATTTGAATAAAATAATTAAATATGTGGTCTATGTATATACTTACTCATAATTCATCTCAAAAATCGTCGAACTCAATATTTACTCAAATCTCAATTCAGTTTGCTCTCCCAGACAACAATGGGATGAGTTTTGAATATATAAATAATGAGAAAGGTGATCTCCTAGAGATAAGTATTGAGTAAAATTGAGGTGTATAAGTTTTGAGTAATTATTTAGGTGGATGAATTTTGAGTAGATAGTAAAGTATATGAGTCAATATTAAGGTTGACCTTCTAGGGATGAGTAAATATCAAAAATCTAGGGTGAGTATTGAGTAATGGTTGATTTCATCTCCTCAAGATGTCTACTCCCTTCCTTACTATGTCTCTTCCCATTCCCTACTCCTAGCTTTCTTCCTGAGCACTCCCTGATCTGTCCCCTCTCTTATAACCCCCTCCCTCTCTCCCTTTCTCCTAATCCCACCCCCTTTCTCCTACCCCCCTCTCTCTCCTACCCCCTCTTTCTCTCTTTCCCCCCCCTCCTCCTACTCACCCGCTCGTACTCCTCTGCGTCGGGCGGGCAGCGCGCGTTGGTGGCGTGGTCCGTGGGGTGCAGCAGCTTCCACGAGCACAGCTCCGTCAGCACCGAGCACCACGCCGACAGCAGCTGGAGCCCGCGCACGCACAGCGCCGACACGCAGCGGTTCTCCGCGTCTGAGCCCGCCTCTTTGAATGTTGTCGTCACCTGAGGGAATGGTGGGAGTGAGTTGCCGTCACATTTGCGTTAAGTTTCTTAAACCTAGTTTAAGTAAGTCTGTCGCGTAACGCCAGAACAGACAAATGTATAGAAAAACACTTGACCGTTCACACTCAACCGATTATACGTTGGTGCGTTGAGTGTGAACGGTCAAGTGTTTTTCTATACATTTGTCTGTTCTGGCGTTACGCGACAGATAATACGCGACGCGTGTTCCATCAGATATGAACCTTCCCTTAGTATGACGGGCTGTGCGTGCGTACGTACAGTGCAGAACGAGACGCCGTGTCTGTGTGTGTATCTGTCTGTCTGTGGCATCATAGCTCCCGAACGGATGAACCGATTTCAATTTAGTTTTTGTATTAAAGGGGACGTGCGAGTGTTCTTAGACATGTTTGATGAAAATCGGTTGACCCGTTTAAAAGTTATGGGGGTTTGAAAGTAATTGTGTTAGGTTTTTTTTAATTTTTAATTGATTGGTTATCAATTCCTTACCTCATTGCTATACCGCGCGAGTTCTGATATGTAGTTCTGGTGTTCCTCCCTTATCTGAGGCAGGTGGACCATCAGGTCAGCTTGGGGGGAAATTGGGTTCGTGTTGGATGACATCGGCCATCTGTGAAATAAGAGTTTGTCTTAATATATATCCAAACATATCGCCATCTAGTCCTAAACTAACAATAAAAGAAAATATTTATGAATATGTGGCAAAAATAATGCTTGTATTATGGATATTAGGCAACGGATAAACATAACATAATCATTCCCTCCATCATCTCATTACAGTAACTGACCCCTAACGAAGTTCGTGACTTGTATCTAGGGTATCAGAAACTACGCACACACTCATTCACACACACAGACCGAGACAAACATTTGTGGATAACACGAATATTCACCCCGCACGGGAATCGAACCCGCAACCTTACGGATGGCAGTCCGGCATGGTGACCACTCTGCCATTGAGGTCGTACATACATATACATAAGTACAGATGTTTCTTATAACTAAGAATTACACATAGGATACTTAATATTCCAAAATTCCCATGGGATTATTGGGATTTACACGGGTGAAACTGCGTCAAGGAACGCACAAGTTGCGGCAGGATCGGTTATACATATAACATGGCCTCTAGTCTAGCCCAGCCTGTCTAGGATGACTGTGCGTGATATTAGTTATTTATGGTACAAGCGAGGTAAGTTGGTGATTACTTCCGAGGCGTTATTGAGGCCCGAGCCGTCAGGCGAGGGTCTGAAGATAGCCGAGGATAGTAATCATCAATACACGCGTGTACCATACAACGTTTTTCAACACATTTGCGAAGAAATTATCATTTTTCACTAATATATAAACAGTTTTTCTATTCGCGCGCATCCAACACAACAATGGTGATCAGCCGAAGACTAAAAGAATATACTTATTAAAAAAAACGAATGAATGAATGGAATCGACCATAGCCCCTTTATGAGCAAATGTGTTGAAAAATATATATAGACACCACGAAATAATATCGATTTTTCGAGCATGACCAAATGAATTATGGCGTAGTACGATATGATAAAATTAAATATGGCGGGTATTTTCATCAAATTTTGACAGTTGAATGTTGATAAATTGCTTTAACTATCGCGTTTCGAAGTCATGCTAGCCAGGCAGAACTGACATCAAAAGGGTTACACATACACATACATAGTACACACAGACGAAAGTCAAACCGGCCTATCTTGTCGAAATGTTAATCCTTCGCTCGCTCAGTCAATAATGATAAAGATATTTGTACTTACTTGCTCGGATCATAATGTTTAGACCTCTTGATGTAGTTGAACGGAGCAATCTGCATGTCGCCGAACAGAGGGACCACTTCCAGATTCTGTAACAACATAATCAATCCAATCCAACATAATCAAATGGCATTTTCCCAGACTTGTGGAAAATTGGTAAGATTGTACCCATTTATAAATCTGGCAACAAAAAAGATATAAAAAAACTATCGTCCTATTAATATTCTGAGTGGTCTATCCAATATAGCCATTTTTACTCACATTTGAAACAAATTATTAGCGACAAGCAACATGGATTTACTAAAGGTCGATCAACGGAGAGTAATCTTGTAAACTACACGCATTATCTTAACACAGCTTTTAATAAGCGCACCCAAGTTGACTCATTGTACACAGATTTTTCCAAGGCTTTTGATAAGGTTGACCACTTTATATTATGTCGAAAGGCTCAGCACGTTGGTATACATGGGTCACTACTGCGCTGGTTGCAATCATATGTATCAAACAGAACACAACTGGTGACAGTCTATGGATACGACTCTACACCGTTCATAGCAACTTCTGGAATACCGCAAGGTTCTAATCTGGGGCCGTTGTTGTTTCTATTGTATGTTAACGATCTAATAATTTCAATATCAAGTAACTGCTTAGCATATGCAGACGATCTTAAAATATACAATGAAATCAAAACCCTTAATGACTGTTTAAAATTGCAACAAGACATTAACAAAGTTTATACGTGGTGTACCCTTAATAACATGAGCTTAAACATATCAAAATGCCACCTAATCACCTTCACCAAGAAACGTTGCCCTCTAATTTATAATTATACTATTGTATATGACTTGATAACACGGAAAACCAAGGTCAAAGACTTAGGAGTTTGGTTAGACTCTAAACTCACGTACACAGATCATTATGACAGTATAACAGCGAAAGCGAAAAAAACCCTTTACTTTATTTTTAGGATTTCTCAACCTTTCCGTAAACCGGAAAGCATAATCATCCTCTATAACACCCTTGTCAGAAGTCTGTTGGAATATGGTTCAGTTGTTTGGTCCCCATATTATAAGAATCATGCAGATAGAATAGAAGCGATTCAAAGATTATTCTTACGCCGCTTGAGTTCCAAATTAGGAATCAGACGGAAAATACATACATATGAAGCCAGATTAAAATACTTTAACTTATCTACCCTCTCTTCTAGACGTAACCTTATTGATTTAATTACTTTGCATAAAATTATGAATTCCAGATGGAACAACAGTGAATTGCTAAGCCATTTTTCGCTAAAAGTAGGGAACACCCGCACTCAGACATTGTTTGCCGTGCCCATATGCTTCAATAATGTTACATATAATGATCCTGTGTTTAGATTAAGTAGAGCATACAATGAAATATGTAAAGACGTCGATGTATTCAGCACTTTAAATATATATAAACATAATTGTATTAGTAATATCAATAATTTGTAAGTTTGCATAATTTAGGGTTTAAATTAAATTAATATATGTATTTTTAAGTGAATGCTGTGCGTAGCTATAATAGGTATACAAATTTAAATTTTAAGTAAGGAATTTTTGTGATTTGTTTATGTTTTTTGATTTGTGTACTGTTGCTGTGCCTATAAATAAATAAATAAAATAAATCCCTCTATCACCTCATTACACCGACTGACACCTAACTCCTGGTTTTTACAAGATTTGCTACGAGTTTTTACATAGTGTCACAATCTTTTTCTGTTCCGGGGACAGCGTCGCTGTAATCGCATCTTTTGGTTGTCAGTTTATTGAAAATGTATCCAAATGACATTAGAGTCAAAATGACAATAGGAGCTTCCAATATGGCCGCCGGCACAGGACAGATTGTGACTTTATAAATGAAGTTGACAAGTTTCAAACTTATTTTGAAAGAAATTGCTAAGAATTAGGACTATAATATTTTGAATCGAACCCGCTACCTTACGGATGGCAGTGACCACTATGCCATCTAAGTCAACAATTGTGATTAGTTTTCTCCAAGTTTTTATGGTAATATAAAAGTATCTAGGGTATCACAAACTATATTAAACTAGCAGCGCCCCGCAGTTTCACTCGCGTAGTTCCCGTAACCGTGGGAAGACGGGGATAAAATGTATCCTTTGTCACTCGCTGATAAATTAGCTTTCCATTAATGAAAGAATTTTTGAAATCGGTTCAGTAGTTTCGGAGCCTATTCGAACATAAACAAACAAACGAAACTATCCTCTTTATAATATAATTACTAGCAGCGCCCCTTGGTTTCACCCGCGTAGTTCCCATTCCCGTGGGAGTTTCGGGATAAAAATTATCCTATGTGTTATTCTGATGTATACGCTAAATTATTGTAAAGTTTCATTAAAATCCATTCAGTAGTTTTTGCGTGAAAGAGGAACAAACATCCACACATCTAAACATCCACACTCACAAACATTCGGCTTTATAATATTAGTAGGATAAATAAGTATGGAATACGTACCTTGAAAATTCTATCGATTCTATCGAGGCGTATCTTCTTTTTCTGGTCGAGACGATTAATGTTACAAACTTCGGAGTCCATCAGAAATAGTCCGAAACCCATCACCTAGAAATACAAAAATAAGCATCAAATTGTATCCTGTAGGAATATTGGGATATTATACACCCTTATTTTGAAATTGCGATACCTTATCTCACAGGTAATGTAAACGACGGGTGACAATATAATAGTGAAGTTAGTTTTTTTCTCTTGCTTTTATTTAAAAAGTTATGATAAGTCAAAGATTTTCAAAATCTCGCCGAATTTTATTGTTATTCTACACCGAACGCTGCGATACACAGCTGAGCGCGGTCATCGACCCGAGCCGTCACAGAATACTTGATAGCTAGTGTGCCGTCTGGTAATACGACATTTATTTGGTATTTTTTAAAGATAAGTAATCGACTATCATTTTTGATATTTTTATTGGATATATGGATTCAGTTACTGCTACAGATATTCTGATTTTAATAAGTCCCATATTTTCAAAATAGGGGTGTATAGTCTGTATGTATTATGGTGTAGAAAATTGGCTATCTGCTCATGAAAATCTTGTCAAAATTGACTCAGTAATTTCGGAGACTTGCACGAACATAAACACTAAGTAATAGTCAATTTGTTTTTATGTATTTGTTTTCACAAAACATACTTTAAAACTTCACAAAAAACATTGAAATAAAACACTTAAACGGATTTTTGTCGTGGTTGTATTTTGTTTTACATTTTCTGACGTTTCGGATTCTTTACAGAGACGTTTAAGTGTTTTATTTCAATGTGTAGTTTTCGTGTAAATCAAAAAGGAATTGACAAAATATTTTTTTTAGAGCATCACCACAATTCGACATAGTATAAGGTTCAAATTCCAGTTGAGGTAAAAACTTTGAAAGTTTAATTATTGTGTAGTGTTCGTGTAAATGAAAAAGATAAAATATTTTTTTAGAACAGCACCACAATTCAGCATAGGTTAAAATATAAGGTTCAAATTCCAGTTGAAGTAAAAACTTTGAAAGTTTAATATATATTATCAAAATACCTAAACATGCGCGATATTATCATTAAAAATACAATAAACGTGTTTGTTTTTACTTATTTATTATTACTTATTATTTATTATGCATGTATGTATTATAATTTCTAATATGTAATAGTACATTACCTTGACAAGCATATGTTTCTCAGACGGCGTCAGATACATTTTAGTCTCGAACATATGAACACATATGTTCACTACGTCTGCCAGCAAGTCTTCGTAGCCTGGATAATAGAAATACATACTGATGACGATCAAGTGGACCCTGGCTGTTATGCCGAAAGTTATGGGTTCGATTCATGTCGAAGATCAGGATTTTTGTTACCAAGAAATTTACCAATCTAAGTATTATAGCAATGAAAATAAAGTTAAAATTCGTATGTCACTGAAATGCGATTCGCTTCGATGCCGGTCCGGTGTGTGTTGACGCTAAGCGAGACGATTTTTATATACTTATACTAGCTGCGCCCCGCGGTTTCACACGCGTAGTTCCCGTTCCCGTAGGAATTTCGGGATGAAAAATAGATGTTGGCCGATTCTCAGACCTACTGAATATGCTCACAAAATTTCATGAGAATCGGTCAAGCCGTTTCGGAGGAGTACGGGAACGAACATTGTGACACGAGATTTTTTTTTATAAGAGATAAGAAGATTGAAATGAACGTACCATTAATCTTCTCGAGCGCGTCCTTGACAGTGTCCCTGATCTTGTTCTGCGTGGCGAGGAACATCGACAGGTTCTGGGACTCCTGCAGGCTCTGGCTGTCCGACATCACCTTCAGGAACTGGGCCGCTCTGGGGGCGGGGAAGAAATTATGGATAAAAGAATAATGCAATTGATACAAAAACACTTAGGGCCGATTTTTCCACCGCCAGATAACTTTTATTCGACGAATAAAATTGACATTTGACAGATTTTGTATGTAATAACTGTCAAAATTTCAAAGTTATTCGTCCAATAAAGTTATCTGGCGATGGAAAAATCGGCCCTTAGGATAACTTGCACAAACAAACGTTAAATACCTACCTTTAAACATATTTATCAAAATGTAAAAATGAATAATAAAATGACTGTCAAAATGCAAGGAAAAATATTATCACTACATAGTATAAAACAATGTCGCTTTCTCTGTCCCTATGTACTACTGTTTTTTTAATAGATAGAGAAATTTAAAAGGAAGGTTTTTATCATAATTTTATCCCCACATTCCCACGGGATCGGGAACTACGCGGGTAAAACCGCGGGACACAGCTAGTTTTAAATATATTTGAGAGCTAAACATATTTAGCGGCTATTGTGTATGTCAGCCTTAGGGTGCCTTTCCACCAGAGCCATGCTATGCTACGTTGCTATAGATACGTTCGATATCCACAAATCCATTGGTTAGTTAGCACTATGCTATATGGACCAATACTTATTTTGAATTTTCATGTTATTTCACAAGTGGACAGAGTGGTTCTCAAAGAAGGTTTTAGTATTATAGTTAAAATCGCGTAAATAATAGTTTTAAATAAGTAATTGTTATGTTAATGTTATGTTTTAATAAGATTTATTTTTGTAATTATTTGTATAAAACTTTCAAAGGTGCATATAGCCTGATAAAGTGTCCTCATAAGGGTCAATTCATACTAGCCCAGAGTCGAAGCGCATCGATGCGAATTTCCAAAACTGAACATAACAAATTCAACTTTAACTCTACAGCATAACGCACACATTACTTCTGAGATTTTAATAAGACACGCGCATTCTTCCGAATTAACGCGTCTGCGCGCGACTACGCTGATTGATTCGCTTTTAAAACATTGAAGTAATATGTGCGTTACGCTGTGGAGTTAAGGTTGAATTTGTTATATTCAGTTTTGGACGTTTTGCTTCGATGCGCTTCGACTCTGCGCTATATAAATTGACCCTAAGTGTTTGTGTGTAGTTCGTAAGTACTGCATTGTAATACTTTATAGCAATAAAGACATTTCAAAATCAAAATCAGTATTATAAAGGTTTATCCTCATTCTCACTAAAAATGGAACTCCGCAGAAGAAACCACAAGGTGCTTAGTAAAAGACTAAAAAACATTTCAACTCACCTCCTATAAGTGGAATAATCATTCTTCACAGAGCTCTTCATGTTTTTAAGCTCGTCCAACACAGCGAACATGTTGACAAACTTGCCCAGAGTCAGTAGGTACGCTTCTGATACGAAATCTCTGCGCTTCTCTTGGTGGCACAGTCGACGGACCTCGCCACAGAAACGTTCTATTGCTTTACGCTGGAAAAAATTAAGAATCCTTACTAATCCTTACTAATATTATAAATGCGAAAGTAACTCTGTCTGTCTGTCTGTTACCTTTTCACGGCTAAACTACTGAACCGATTGACTTGATGAATTTGGTAGGGGTAGCTTATGGTCCGGGAAAGAACATAGGCTACGTTTTATCCCGAAATTCCCACGGGATCGGAAATTACGCGGGTGAAACCGCGGGGCACAGCTAGTAATAAATAAAACTACCTATTTTACCCTACATAAATGTCAATCCCGTGAGAATTTTGGGATATTCTCTATAAAGAAACAGTAATTCAGGCACCCAGTAGAAATAAATGTCAACCCCATGGGGTTAAAAGTCTCCTATGTGTTTTACTACCGTTTTTAAACTAAACTACCAATTTTGAACACCCTTTAAATCCAAATCCCGTGCGAATTTTGGGATAAAAAGTATCCTATATTGACTCGAACATACCACGACAAAATCCGTTAAAGTAGTTTTTTTTTCAATAAATATTATCCCATGTATTATCCCTAGTTACAAGGATGTAAATCGGTCCAATAGTGTTATCGCGAGTGTCAGTAGGTACGCCTCTGACACAAAGTCTCTGCGCTTCTCCTGGTGGCACAGCCGGCGTACTTCGCCGCAGAAACGTTCTATTGCTTTACGCTATAAAATAAATAGTATATTACATAATAGAAAAAATATCAATTAAGTAGCAAATCCCAGTACAAATAATTATAGATAGCAGCTCCCAGTATGGTAGTACGCTGGACCAACCGGTAGTACGTTGGACCACCCGGTTGTACGTTAGACCTACCGGTTGTACGTTGGACCACCCGGTTGTACATTAGACCAACCGGTACTTCATTAGACCAACCAGTTGTACGTTGGACCACCCGGTTGTACATTAGACCAACCGTTACTTCATTAGACCAACCAGTTGTACGTTGGATTACCCGGTTGTTTATATGATTACCCGGTTGTACATTAGACCAACCGGTTGTTCATTAGACCGCGGTAGTACATTCGACCACTTACATAACAAAAACCTCAATAATAACTAAACTTATATAGAGCTGGCAAGTCTCCATCCGCCACTTCGTACATGTTTATAGCATTGTATCGGCGGGTGTCATAGTCCCCATAGTTCCCCAATATCCAGTCCATTAAACATCCCATTCCCATAACCCAGTCGTAGTTTTCCATATATTTGCAATAGTCCCAGCAGAACCGGGGACTGTCCTTGGATGCATTTTATAGTGTTATACAGGGATAGTCGCCGGATTGTGCATCCTTTACACAAGATTAAATATGTCAAAGGGCTTCCGTGTGTTGGCTTTGGCCCCATACTAGCCTTCCAAAAGACCGGGACTCCTTAATAGTCCCGTGAATGGAAAAGACTAAACTTACCTGAAAATACATAAACTGCAGAAGCTTGTCGACCTCGGGCGCTAGCACTTGGACCGTCCGTTCGTATATGTGGACGCGGTCCGGTTGTTCGTTGGACCGCGGTTGTGGTATCGCACGACTGCAGCATCGCCATGTGTACAGCATTACTGCGTGCGCGTTGCCTTCTTCTAGGAGCTCGTTCTGTGGGGAGAGAGGGGCATTGTTATTATTTAAATTTATCTACACTAATATTATAAAGAGGAAAGATTTGTATTTTTGTATGTAACGAATAAACTCAAAAAGTACTGGACCGATTTTAATAATTCTTTTTTTATTAGAAAGCTACATTCACCATGAGTAACATAGGCTATATTTTATCCCCGTATACCCACGGGAACGGGAACCATGCGATTGAAACCGCGAGACACCGCTAGTAAGAATATTATAAAGAGGAAAGATTTGATTGTTTATTTGTAACAAATAGGCTCCGAAACTACTGAACCGATTTCAAAAAATCTTGCACTAATGGAAAGCTAATTTATCAGTGTGTAACATGGGCAGTTTTTTATCCCCGTATTTCCACGGGAACGGAAACGACGCGGGTGAAACCGCGGGGCGCTAATAGTATTAGAATAAAATAAGAGGTGTTTAGTTGGTCTTTAGTTTGTTTCTACGAAATATTACTTCTAATTGGGAAAACAGATTGTTTTATTTTTAATATTGAAAATTCGGGAGATTAGTTAGCTAATAAAATAAGTGAAAGAACTAAAAAAACTGCCAACATAAACCTAGCAAAGTACTTAGTCAATAAAATTACATTTTAAAAATAATTCCTCCAATTTTTTGGAGTTGGTTAAAAACTAGTTTAAATCAAGCCCATTCCCCATTTGAAGCCAATCAAAAATACACCCTAATCCACCACAATACATACCAAATTAGCATGGACAGTCGCCTCTTCAATATACTTGGCGATACCGGTGACGAACCCATTCCTGTCTTCGAAATTAGTATCGAAGTTGGCTTGGTACAGGATGGAGCAGGGCGCTGCTTCGATACATGGTTGTTCATCTGTGGAGAGATAGAAATAATTTATTGTATCATAATTTAAGTTATTTATTTATTCAAGAAGCTTAATTAATAACATTACAGAAAATAATCAGTGTAAATATACATATAGGGTTAAAGTCGACCTATTCCCATCAAGGGTGTGTAGTTAACATCGTTTCGGACTGATTTGACTATGAAACACCCTACTTTAAATCTAACAGATTTCGAGATATTTAAAGTGAACTGTTTTTATAAAAATCACCGGATCTTTGGCTATAAGCTTAGATATTTTCAAATGCATATGTCTTATTATTACAATTACTTGATTTCAACATTTAACATAAGGTGCTAGCCCAGAGGTTTCACCTGCCTAGTTCTCTACTATAAAATTATAACCAACTAGCAGTGTTCCGCTGTATCATCTGCATAGTTCCATTCATTCCTGATGTAGCCTTTTGATGAAGAATAATTTTATAAATGAAGAAAAATAGTCCAGAGATATTGAAGTTTATTCTACACTAACGGTGCCCCGCGGTTATACCCGCGTGGAACCTTATCATTTTGGGATAAAAAGTATCCTATGTGTTATTCCTAGGTATGAGGAACATTTGTACCAAATTTCATTAAAATCCATTCAGTAGTTTTTGCGTGTAAGAGGAACAAACATCCACACTCACAAACATTTGGCTTTATTATATTAGTAGAAATACATCTAATGTCATTATACTATGTTTTAAACTATCATATAAACTATTACTATATTAACTATATTTATAAACTATTGTATAAACTATCAGCTGTCTCACAATCTTTGTATGTTTGTTGTAGAAGGTACTTCCTTCTTACTAATATTATAAATGCGAAATTTCATGAGCAAATAAAAGGATGCCTCAGATGTTTGTTACTCCTTCACATACAAACTACTGAACTGATTCACATGAAATTTGGTACATATGTTCCTTACAACTAGGAATAAAACATAGGATACTTTTTATCCCCAAATTCCCACGGGTTCGGTATTAAAACAAATATAACCGCGGGGTACAGATAGTCTATCATTTTAATATAAATTTAGTGTGAATAATACGCCGGCCGACAACTATTAATCGTTTGACAAATGTGACTAATAGGAAGTTTAACATAATAAATAGGTAAAGCAATTTGTAATACATCGTTTATCTATGTGTAAATAAACATAATGTTTCATTAAACTCAGTACATAGACGAATAAGTACTTTACGATGCCACACCTTAGGTATTAAGGATGTGATCTAAAAAAATATAAATAATTAGACTTACCAGGCAAAGTCAGCTCATCCAACACATCCACATTACTCAACGCATCAGAAAGCGATACTTTCTCACTCACAGACATTGTTAAACCACTTTAATTAAACCTTTTTAGGCAAAACACTGCACCATTGATGGACAGGATACGAATAATTTGTAGTTTTTACAACATATTTACTGATTTATAAGTGTTAATCCGATTAAATTGGGTATAGAACTTCGCGAATTGAACAAATAATAGTTATTAAAGTCTTAATTATGGAATTTAAATAAGGAAAATAGGGAAACGGGATAGTAAACCACACGACACGGCTCACAGAGTCACAGACCAACGGGAATAAATAAATAATCGGAATGTCAAACATAACAATCAAAGCAATTCAATCAAACATCGGTAAATTGCGGTAGGAAAAAATATTGGAAAATACCGATTTTTGTAAATAAGACAAGCATAAAATTCCTTCAAACTATTAAAATTTCTTTAAATTGAATTATAATAATTTGTAAATTTATATTTTAAATTACTGAACTTATATTCTTATCTGAATAACAACAAAAAACCAAAGCGTATAATGAAACGAAATTATTATTATAGATCGTTTCCATCAGTGCTTTTAGAATCTAAACTCAGGTAAAATTACTATTTTTCCTGTTTGTCCTCGCATTGTGCTGTGATATGGTGAGGGTTTTATAAATAAAACCATACAAGCCCAAAGATTTGATAATGTATATTTTGTAAAAAAAGAATGACTCTTTCCATACTCTCTTCGGTACTCTTTCAAGCAAAAACTACTGATACGATTTGGATGAAATTTGGTACAGATGTTCCTTATAACTAGGAATAACACATACGATGCTTTTTATCCCATAATTCCCACGGGATTGGGATTCACACGGGTAAAACTGCGGGACACAGCTAATTTTAGCATAAAGGAGCTGGCAACTGGCATGCTTTTGTAGAGCTCCAATATTTTTAGGGTCAGCGCAGACAGAACGCGCAGCGGAGAGGATTTTATTAACGCACTTGAAAATATACTTTAAAATTATTACAATAAAGTGCAGAACAACAAGTGCAGCAAACAGTTTTACCCGTGTGAATCCCAATCCCGTGGGAATTTTGGGATAAAAAGTATCGTATGTGTTATTCCTAGTTATAAGGAACATCTGACCCATAAGGTTAGAAAGCTCATAAAGTTCCAGGGCTAGGGGTTAAATAAAACAACTTATATACAATGTTATATATATATTATATTGTATGTACCTTGAAGCTATAGTACGTGCGTTTCATTACAGCAATAACAAATAACAGTTAACTCTTTATATATTAAATAGATTTAAAACTTAAACCAAATAAGCCAATTAATGCTAAAATTATTAATAAGGCAATAGACACATTTATTCAGCTCCATTCAGTGTTTGTCCATACAAAACGTTATTTTGTAGTTTTTTTATTTTGTATTAGATGTGGAAATAAATGGTTTAAAACAACGATTTTCTATGGAGACGCGTACGCACGTGTACGCATCTATTCAGCTGAATCGTCTCCATACAAAATCGTTGTTTTGTATGGACAAACGCTGAATGGAACTGAATAGATGTGTCTAGTCCCTAATACAGTCATTTGGTAGTTTTAGCTAGACATTTTAATTATATTAACTTTTCCATTTCGTATCTTTGTCGCTTCATGCTAATGTTATTAAATTGTACTTAAATTTTGAGAAAAATAAATTAAATAAAAAAGAGTGTGTGTACTTATACACGCGTTAGAAGTTATACTTCTTTGGTGTATGGAAAAAAATTCACTCTCATCATTTTTCTCCATCGCGCCAAAATTTCATACCACCTAGAACTAACTTCATGCTGTTAAATTTAGGTGTCGGTGTGCGCGCGCATCGTAAAAATTCACTCTCATCATTTTTTTCCATCGCGCCAAAAGAAGTATTACTTCAAAAATCGCGTATAGAGTCACAATCTTTCCTGTGCCGGTGACAGCGTCGCTGTAATGCTACGGCCACACTATCGCGATAAAGCAAACATTTGCGTTGTCGCGACACGTCTGGCCAAGAATTCGTCCTATCGCGAATCAGTTCCGCGAACTCGAATGCCCTTAAACCATTGACATAATGCCTTAAACTCGCTGTCAGTAAATTGGCGCACAATCAAAGGATTTTGTCGCGATAGTTTCGCACGACGGTGTGGCCGGGAGGTAATCGCATCTTTTGGTTGTCAGTTTATTGATAATGTATCCAAATGACATTAGAGTCACAATGACAATAGTAACTTCCAATTTTGGCCGCCGGCACAGAAAATATTGTGACTATACACAAATACTATTTTTGTTTTGACAGTACCGCTTTGTCTACTCTTTTACATTGAAAGAAGCGGCAAAGATATGATAACGAAATTTATTTAAAAAAAAACAAACTTAAAAAAAATACTTTTTTAAAACAAGCTTTTATTGCATTGTCATGGGACTTACATAAGTATGTCAAATTTCACGCTCAATTAAATAACCAGAAGTGGTCGAAAAATGTCTTGCAAGATTTGATTACAGACAACGGGACAGGTGACACTAAACATAAGCTTTTATAATACACTAAATTTCTAAACTCCCGGAAACTTTCTAGGCACTTTATAGCTTTTATAACCACCAAATGATTGAACTATAAGTAATGTATAACGAAACATAATTTGTCAATAATACACAACACACAACAAGTATCAATTAGGCCCAAAGAATGATTTAATTTCAATTGAAATTTTAATTTACAAGATTAATAGTAAGAAATGAACTTCCCTTTTTATGACGTAAGGTGACATTTGATGGTAAATGCTTAGCGAAGGCATATGCTGAGAGGCAGGCGACACAGCCGCGCAGGGCAGAGCAGGCACGTGCGACGCAGACATGTGTCCTGCTCTCACTCGCGACGTTCCAGACATGTGTCTGTCTTGCTCTCTCTCGCGACGTTCCAGACATGTCTGTCTTGCTCTCTCTCGCGACGTTCCAGACATGTGTCTGTCATGCTCTCTCTCGCGACGATCCAGACATGTGTCTGTCCTGCTCTCTCTCGCGACGTTCCAGACATGTGTCTGTCATGCTCTCTCTCGCGACGTTCCAGACATGTCTGTCTTGCTCTCTCTCACGACGTTCCAGACATGTATCTGTCCTGCTCTCTCTCGCGACGTTCCAGACATGTGTCTGTCCTGTTCTCTCTCGAGACGTTCCAGACATGTGTCTGTCCTGCTCTCCCTCGCGACGTTCCATGCTTTACAAAATCTGCTCTGCTCTGCCCTGCGCGACCTGTGTCGCCTGCGTCTCCACATACGCCTTCGCTTACCGTCGGCCATGGACAATAGACCCCAGACACTCAGGACAGTCATAAATGGATTGCATGCATTTAGGGGAAAGCACTAGAAGGTGAAGGAAGGGGAGATTTGACTCAGGAAGACTGTTAAAAAAAGATTGGAAATATATCGAAAAATAAGTTTCTATTTTTGACAGGGAGACGTTTGCCTGAAACTAAGGGGTCAGTTAATGAGATGATGGAGTGAATGACAAAAAAAATATACACCCCTATTTTGAATTCGAGATACTTAATCACACAGCTAATGTAAACGACGGGTGACAATATAATAGTGAAGTTAGTTTTTTCTTTTGCTTTTATTTAAAAAGTTATGATAAGTCAGTTTTTCAAAATCCCGCCGAATTTTATTGTTATTCTACACCGAACAACAGGCGAACGCTGCGATACACAGCTGAGCGCGGTCATCGACCCGAGCCGTCACAGAATACTTGGTAGCTAGTGTGCCGTTTGGTAATACGACATTTATTTAGTATTTTTTAAAGATAATATTGACTATCATTTTTGATATTTTTATTGTATATATGGATTCAGTTACTGCTACAGATATTCTGATTTTAATAAGTCCCGTATTTTAAAAATAGGGGTGTATAAAGTGCAAACAAACATAAATATATACGATCGTTCGTGCATTCATCACGCATTATCATACCCACATACTAATTGCAAACATGTTCACTTATATTTGTGTTTCTCTGAAAAACTAAGGAAAAAATATAACTTAAACAAATAATACTTAATGTAAAAATGTACTTACTATCATAATTTAATATGATAAACTTAAACACAATTAAAATAATATCGGAAAGGCTTGGAGTGTAGAAAGGAGGAGATATCATTTTACAAATATATCACTACATAGTATAAAACAAAGTCACTTTCTCTGTCCCTATGTATTGCTTAGATCTTTAAAACTACACAACGGATTTTGATGCGGTTTGTTTTAATAGAGAGAGTGATTCAAGAGGAAGGTTTTTAGCATAATTTTATCCCCAAATTCCCACGGGAACGGTAACTACGCGGGTAAAACCGCGGGGCAGTATCTTTAGATTTCAGACTTCAGTAGACGCCACATTTTACACCCTAGTAACTCTGTCTGTCTGTCTGTCACCTTTTCACGGCTAAACTACTGAACCGATTGACTTGAAATTGTACAGGGGTAGCTTATGGTCCGGGAAAGAACATAGGCTACGTTTTATCCCCAAATTCCCACGGGATCAGGAACTATGCGGGTGAAACCGCGGGGCACTGCTAGTTTGTTATAGATCTTGTAAAAAGTTCACTCCTCCGTTCTACCCTCCATAATTAGAATTAAAAATGTACAAACAACAGTTATGTAGGAATTACTTAAACATAAAAAAAACTGTACTATTTAATAGATATGACTTAACAAGTACTTCAATTGTTATTTAATCAAATAAGAACTGTTTTTTCCATCGCCAGATAACTTTATTCAAGGAAAAATTTTGACGTTTGACAGTTATTTCGGGTTCGATTCCCGTGCGGGGTGAATATTTGTGTGAACCACAAATGTTTGTCTCGGTCTGGGTGTGTGTGAGTGTGTGCGTAGTTTCTGATACCCTAGATATAAGTTACGAACTTAGTTAGGGGTCAGTTACTATCATAAAGTTGTAGGTAAAACATGGTGCCCACACTTCGAATACCTACTTGAAGCATACCTATATGTATCACTATCGCGTCTCTGTGGGCAGGCTCTCTCTTTCTAACTAAGGTAACCTCTAGAAAGAGAGAGTCTGACTAAAAAGAGAGATTGGCCTACAGAGACGTAGGTATTTGACTCAAGCTGTTGTTCCAAGTGTGTGGGCTCCATTTTTTACCAAAACTTCATGGTTACTATAATGAGATGATGGAGTGAATGATTATGTTATGTTCATACAAAACCTGTCAAACGTCAATTTTATTCCTCGAATAAAAGTTATCTGGCGATGGAAAATTAGCTCTTTTTATAATTATATTAAGTATTAATCATTGCAAAATTATTGCCTTAGTATCCTGTCCGATCCTAGAGGGTGAAGTTACATGAATGGCACGTTCATATCTGACGGAACATGCGTCGCGTATTATCGGTCGCGTAACGCCAGCCTGCCTAGCATGACTGTGCGTGATAAAATATATAGACACCACGAAATAATAACGATTTCGCGAGCATGACCAAATGAATATGGCGTAGTACAATTTGTTAAAATTAAATATGGCGGCTATATTTATTATATTTTGACAGTTGGATGTCGATAAATAGCTATATCGATTTCGTGAGCATGACCAAATGTCATAAAATTTATTACGTGGTAAAATTAAATATGGCGGATATTTTCATCATATTTTGACAGTTGGATGTTGTTAAATTGCTTTATCTATTGCGTTTTCGAAGTCATGCTAGCCTGGCTGAACAGACAAATGTATAGAAAAACACTTGACCGTTAACGCACCAACGTATAATCGGTTGAGTGTTTTTCTATACATTTGTCTGTTCTGGCGTTACGCAACCGATAATACGCGACGCATGTTCCGTCAGATATGAACCTACCCTAAGGGCTGAATTTTCCATCTCCAGATAACTTTATTCGAGGAATAACTTTAAAATGTTGACAGATATTTCATACAAAAACTGTCAAATGTCAACTTTATCCTAACTAATATTATAAATGCCGAAGTAACTCTGTCTGTCTGTTACCTTTTCACGGCTAAACTACTGAACCGATTGACTTGAAATTAGGTACTGGTGTAGCTTATGGTCCGGGAAAGAACATAGGCTATGTTTTATCTCGAAATTCCCACGGGAACGGGAACTACCGCGGGGCGCTGCTAGTTCCTCATAAAAGTTCAATTCAATTTTTAGTTCTTTGGCTGCTGCTGTCTTGCAATTCTGCCAAAGTCAAAGTAGACGTACGACAACATAAACGATGGAGATTGGTCGGTAAAATCCATGAAGTTGTAGGTAAAAATGGAGCCCACACTTGGAACAACAGCTTGAGTCAAATACCTACGTCTCTGTGGGCCGATCTCTCTTTTTAGTCAAACCTTCTCTTTCTAGAGGTTACCTTAGTTAGAAAGAGAGAGCCTGCCCACAGAGAGCGGGATAGTGATACATAGGTTATGCTTCAAGTAAGTATTCGAAGTGTGGACTCCATTTTTACCTTTAACTTTTACCGGCCGGTTTTTTCGGGTATCACCGGTTTATTGAATAACCAATGCAGTTATATTCAAATCTAGCGATGGAAAAATCAGGCTTTAGTGAGATTGTAATTCTTAATGGATTCACAATATGATTTAGGCCTGATTTTTCCATCTCCAAAAAACTTAATTCGAGGAATAACTTTAAAATTTTGACAGATATTTCATACAAAAACTGTCAAACGTCAATTTTATTCATCGAATAAAAATTATCTGACGATGGAAAAATCGGCCCTTAGCAAACAAGGCACTTATCTTAAAATTTGTCTTTATAGTGCCACTTTAGCTAACCCGGTGGCAGTGTCGCTGTAATGTCATTTTTAAATGTCAAATACATCTACAAAGTCAGACCAACTAGTGGCACCATAGGGATGTCGACTAAAAAAATCTAATTAGCCCGTCAGATAGATTTTGCCAAAATATTGGACACGTATTCTCTCTCTCGTTTTCTCTTTTTTAACCCCCGACGCAAAAAGAGGGGTGTTATAAGTTTGACGTGTCTGTGTGTGTGTATCTTTCTGTCTGTGGCATCATAGCTCCCGAACGGATGAACCGATTTCAATTTTTGTATGAAAGAGGACTTACGTGCGAGTGTTCTTAGACATGTTTGATGAAAATCGGTTGGCCCGTTTAAAAGTTATGGGGGCTTGAAAGTAACTGTGTTGGGGGTTTTTTAAATTTTTAATTTATTGATACAAAAAAATGATTAAGACGATATAGGACATTTGAGTAGAATGGACTCAGATAGGTGGGCTAAATTGTCCACGGACTGGGAACTCAAATGCGTAGCCCCCGGGTCGCCCCCCGACACGATGGAGCCAAGACCTTGAGAGGTTCGACAGAGATTGGAAGGAGCTGGCTAGAGACAGAGACGGATGGAGAGATTTGGGGGAGACCTTTGCCCAGGAGTGGGACAATACAGGTTGATTAAAAAAAATGCGCATAGAAAACTCGTCTGAAGTCACAGCTACGTACATTTTTTACCAAGAATTATCGTCACAAGCCCCCACTCCTGAACTTTAATGCGTTATAACTAAGTCAGTTTTATTTTTGATAAAACAATAAAATACGTGTCTAATATTTTTTCGAAATCTATCTGACGGACTAATTAGAATTTTATTTTGATTACCCAGTCGACATCCCTATTGTAATATTTTATTCTAATTTAGTCATTTTTATTGGAATTAATTTTGATTCTTCTTTTGTAAGTTCTTTGAGAGATAGTAAGCCTCAAATTATTATGATTAACGGGATATTTACCATGTATATTATTTATATCGAGTTTCCGATATTTCGACGCTGTTGCAAGCGCCATGAACACGGATGAAGCCCAATGCCTGTAGCTTAAGGGTGAGGCCAAACAAGCGTAATTTTGTGAGTTGTGAGTCGCGTAAAATGAGTCGCGAAATTTACGTTCAACTGAAATTCGGTTAGACTGCCACACGGACGGATGTATTTTCAGTTGTACTCCGAAACATTTGTACGGATACTTGTATCGTGCAAGCTCCCCACCTCACCCCGACCGAAATTCAGTTGATATTATGCGTGTGAGTCGGCAGACAACTCATTTTGCGTCGCCGTGTGAATCAAATAGGACTTTTCTATGAAACAGAATGCAGCAGAATTTCTGCGAACGAAATTCTGCGACTCACGACTCACAAAATTACGCTCGTTTGGCCTCACCCTAAGAGTTAAAAGTGAGGCCGGCCTCTGAGGTAAACTCTATTCTTAAAAAATTGGAGGCAGACAATTAGTTTCACAAATGGAATACAACCTAAAAAATCGGACAGGATTGTATACATTTTATAATATATAATACTTTTATGTACATATTTACATTTCTAAATATATAACTTAATCAACAAGCAATTACAAAACTGACACCTTTTTTGACACTTGATTTGACAAACCAAATTTAGAACAATACAAATAATGGGTGTGGCCATGAAGTTGTAGGTAAAAATGGAGCCCACACTTGGAACAACAGCTTGAGTCAAATACCTACGTCTCTGTGGGCCGATCTCTGTTTTAGTGTGGACTTTGGAGACTCTCTCTTTCAAGAGGTTACCTTATTTAGAAAGAGAGAGCCTGCCCACAAAGAGCACGATAGTGATACATAAGTTATGCTTCAAGTAGGTATTCGAAGTGTGGACTCCATTTTTACCTATAACTTCATGTGACAAACTACCTGACTTTTTTTGTTAGATCGTCACCATTTTCACCTTAAGTGTTCTGTCAATTCTGACATTCTTTACTACAATGTAAGGTTAGGCGTATGCTAAGACGCCTTATAAGTGATTGTATCAATCCTTGATAATAAAGATATTTTGAATTTTGCAGGCGACGCAGATCCACGCAGGGAAGAGCAGAGCAGATTTTGTAAAGCATGGAACGTCATTGAACTACGTACGTCACGTGCGACGCAGACATGTGTCTGTCGTGCTCTCTCTCACAACATTCCATAATTTAGAAAATCTGCTCTGCTCATTATGCCCTGCGTCGCCTATTCACGCCTAGTTTAACTATAAACGCGTATACTTTACATTTTTTACAAATCACACCTTAATACAAAAACCGGTAATTTCCGCAAAACTGTCAAGTGTCAAAAATAAATTTTAAAATCAGAACTCAACAGGAACCTCTTGCATAACAACTTTATAACCTAAATTCTGTAACTGTTCACAATTCAAATTATTTTCACTATTAGCAACTGCATCGTCATACTCTGTCAATTCAACTATAGGCGCTGGTATTTCGAAATCAACCGAATTCATGTAATCATCACCATCATCGTCTATCATTGGTAAATCATCTTGTATCATCGGAAAATCTTCTACATCACCCGGATTTTGATTTTCGAACTGTATTTCGGGGCGTGCGTCTTCGAAAGGCATTTCAGGTAGATTGAGTCTTATACACTTATGTGTCCTTAATAAGGATGGCCATACAAATGTCTCCTCACATACCTTACAGCGTAGCTGGTCGAAATCGCTGTGCAGTGTCGCGTAGTGACGTTTCAAACAATAGTTACTGGAGAAATATCTTCCGCAGTTCTGGAACATATTTATTGAAGTCTATGTAAAAGAATTAGATTAATAGATTAAGGGCCTATTTCACAACCTTCAAGTAAAGTTATTCACCAAGTAAAGTTAGTTTTGTCTCTTTCTTACTTCATATCAAGTGACAAAGACAAAACATGTGAGTAACTACTCGGAACATTACTTGAAGATGGTGAAATAGGCCCTAAGTAGAATTAGATACATCAAATAAAAAAATGTAGAAAAAATATCCTCTGACAAATCGGTATACTTAACTAAATTTTGATATACAGGGTGAATTTTTCAAGTAGATCTGGAACTATAAGTTATAGCGAAAATGTTGGAAAGGAGTATTGATGCCGATTGATAAAAACAGAAATAGTATAATTGAATATTTGGAAAAAAAAACAATACTCCTCCAGAAATCCAGACACATCCAGAAATTGAAATTGATTTCGAAAAACAAATAGCACCCTGTATAATCGCACTATCGGATAATGTCATTAAGGATAAAAAATGATTCTCCTTGTGATTTTTTAGTATTTTTCGCTATTTCTTATAGTTTCGAATTTGGATTATAACCACACTTGAAAAATTGACCCTGAAAATGACATTTTTTCTTTCTTTCATGTATGAAAAATATACATATAATAAAATAAATAATAAAGCAAATGAGACAGAAGCATAAACAGCGCAGTAAACATTGACAAGCTTTAGTTTTAAACCAGTTTTAAAAATTACTTTGATATTTATATACATTTTTTAACTACCCAGATTTTGAAGGCAAACCATAGACATTATTTTTGCAAGATTTTTTAATACAAATTTTTTTTATTGGTATTATGTATATTATGAGGCAACTCAAGCAAATTAGTCACTAAGCCAGACTGCTAAACAGTATTTTGAACTATTTTTTTTAATGTGGTTTACAAAAATATTTTTTTCAACACACTTGCTCATAAAGGGGCTCTTTTTTGTGCCAAAATAGTTGAATAATGACACGCTTGATTCACTAGTGAGTTATAGATTTTTTTTATAATTGTTTAGTTTTAAAAAAATTTCGATACCAAAAAATACATTTTAAAAACAAACTTCAACTATGTTGCCTTACTTTTGGTAGGTCTATGGTCGATTCCATTCATTCCTTCATTCGATTTTTTTTAATAAGTATATTCTTTTAATCTATGGCCGATCACCATTGTTGTGTTGGATGCGCGCGAATAGAAAATCTGTTTATTTATTAGCGAAAAATGATAATTTCTTCGCAAATGTGTTGAAAAACGTTGTATGGTACACGCGTGTATTGATGAATACTATCCTCGGCTATCTTCAGACCCTCGCCTGACGGCTCGGGCCTCAATAGCGCCTGGGAAGTAATCACCAACTTACCTCGCTTGTACCATAAATAACTATTATTTAGCAGACTGACTTATAGACATTGCATGGTGTGATAATGTACCTAAAATTGTGATAGTAGAAAATTTGCTGCAATTTTGTGATTGTTACCCAAGATTTTGGAAAAGTCGTAGGAGATGCAATTTGGCCTTGATTCTTGTAGAGATGCTATTTGCATATACACCCCTATTTTGAATTCGAGATACTTAATCACACAGCTAATGTAAACGACGGGTGACAATATAATAGTGAAGTTAGTTTTTTTCTTTTGCATTTAAAAGGTTATGATAAGTCAAAGTTTTCAAAATCTCGCCGAGTTATATTGTTCTACACCGAACAACAGGCGAACGCTGCGATACACAGCTGAGCGCGGTCATCGACCCGAGCCGTCACAGAATACTTGATAGTTAGTGTGCCATCTGGTAATACAGCATTTATTTAGTATTTTTTAAAGATAAGTAATCAACTATCATTCTTGATATTTTCATTGGATATATGGATTCAGTTACTGCTACAGATATTCTGATTTTAATAAGTCCCATATTTTCAAAATAGGGGTGTATATAACTATATAATACAGCGGGAAGTTTCAGCCATGTCCAGTGGCCATCATCAGGAGGATGAGTGCGATACGCCCGCGACGACTTAAATAAGTACGTACAAACATCCCGTTGTATTATATAGTTAAACTTGTAGGAGATGCAATATGCCCTTGATTCTTGTAGAGATGCTATTTGCAATATAAATATTATAGACAAAATGATTGATTGATTAATTATAATGACACTAACCTCACATTTATGTTTTGAAAACAATGTCTTTTTACTCTTCTTGTCAACGAGAGGATGTTTCAAATCGCTAACATTAACTAATGTCATATTGTCCGATAAAATGTTAACTTCATCTGTTTTTTGAGGCTCTTTCAGTTTTTCCAGTACAATTACTGGTTTCATGTATTCTGGTATTTCTTCGTTGATATTGTATGTTGTTTTTATTTTTTTCTGCTTATTATTATTGGTTATATTTAACATGTTCGCTAAAATTTTATTTTTCGACAGAAAATGGGTCCATTTATGTTGCAGCATTTCCTTTTCTGTCTCAAACTTTTCCATGCATTGGTCACAGAAATAATAGTCCTTGTAATCAGTAATAACTTTATTGGACAAATCGGGAAGATTTTCACAATGTTTTTCTATCAATTCTTTTTCTACCGACGTTTCGTCACAAAAGTTACATAAGTATACCCGTTCGTTACCCACTTTGAGCATATTATATAATGAGTCAGGTTTGTTTTTGTTATGTAAAAATGAAATATGATGAGCGAGCAAGCATTTCTGCTTAAATCGGTCTTTGCAATCGTCACACACTAAGCATGGGTCAATGTGATCGTAGCCGTGATCTTTTAAGTGCATTATATTGAAGAATGTATCATCGCATAACTTACATTTGTAGTATTTAAATATTCTACAAACTTCTCGTCTATGTATTAAGTATTTAGTTTTGTTTGGCAGTAATTCACCGCAGATGTCGCAGTGTAGTTTAATATGAACTTTGAATATTGTACGGTCCGCAAAGCTTCTGGTACAATAATTACAGATGTAGCATTTGCGCTTTTTATGCTTCTGTCTCATGTGTTGCTTTAAAGACTTATATTCTTCAAATATCTTTGTACACTTACGACACTTATGATACTCCTTAACCTCATGAATAATGACGTGATCGGAGAATGATACCCTTTTCTGAGGCTTGCCGTTCGCTGTCAATATTATATGTTTGTCCTGCAGATGGTTCTGCAGCTTCTTGACATTATTGTAAGACTTCTTACATATTCTACAAGTTATTACCATTTCTGAGGAACTTGAGGCTTCCGTGTCGGAGTTAGTAATGTTCCGATTGTATAAAGATTTAAGTTTATTCAAATCATCTCTAACAAGTTTCACTTTGCATAACTGAGAGAGCCGTCCTCTGTGAACTTCGCTTACTTTAAAGCCATTGCCCGGTTTTATACGAGATTTAGGCCTTCCAGTTCTTTGTAAGAACGGTGATATGTCGATTTTAGGTAGCTTAACAAGTGGTACCTTCTTAAATCCACGGAAGGAGACCCCAATTTCCAATAGCCCGTTTTCGCAATCCTTCGAGCTTCGTATATCAACGCCTTCCGTCTCTTTACACTTTTCTTTTTCCACAATATCAAACCCATTGCAAGTAATATTCATATGTTTAATAAAATAACGCGGGAAAAATAAAATAATAACTTGGAACTGATAAAATAAAATTAATTTGTAAAAATGACAACAACGCTACATGTCATTATAATTTGCAGACAAACAAAGCAAATTAAGTCAAAGAACGCAAGCAAATAACCTGATTGATTGGCTTGATTGCTAAGCTGACAAACGATTGAAAAACCGATGAATTCCGAAATGTTTTATTTTAAGTTACACAAACAAAAGATCTCCGTGTTTAAATTTATATTTTAGGAAATTTATTAGTTAAAGATATTATACCTAGGTATATTTATTTTTTTAAATTATTGATCGAATTTATAAAAGTATATATCCATACTTTAGGTTTACTGGGATTTGGGATTTACAGTTTCGGACACACCCCTAATTTTGTGTCATTTGAGTTTAAAGGTAAAAGCACACTTGTCCGAACTGAATGCGTCGAACGAAAGAATTTAACAATTCGAGAAAAGCAAAGTCTACATACAATCTTAGGTGTTTCTTCCTGGTTATAACGATTATTTCTACCTTTAATCTTAATCGATTTAGTAGTTTTTGTGTGAAAAAGGTCTGTCGATACTTACGCATTTATTAGGGCAAGCGAAGGGAAGCCCTTCTAATTCAACAATTTATACATTTTTGCGATAAATTTTACGTAATGTGCAGTTTATATATGCAGACAATGGTGAAAATATTATTTTGTAATTGAAATAAAAAAGAGGTTTCCAGAATTTATAACGCCTGTAAATGCCACTGTTTAAAAATCTTGCGAGTTCCCCCACTTTATGCTACCCAGAAATATTAAAGACTAGCAGCGCCCCGCGGTTTTACCCGCGTAGTACCCGCTCACGTGAGAATGCGTAGTTCGTAGTATCATACAATCCCGGCACAATTCACCATCGTGTGTTAAAAGATTAAGTAACAGCGCCATCTATTGGTAGGATTTGTGACTACAAAAAGTTACAATAAAACATACGATTACTTATACACAATCCCATGGGAATTTCGGGATAAAAAGTCCTATGTGTTATTCCTAGTTATAAGGAACATCTGTACCAAATTTAATCAAAATCGATACAGTAGTTTTTGCGTGAAAGTGGAACAAACATCCAAACTCACAAACAGCCAAACATATAAACTTTCGCATTTGTAATATTAGTAGGTAATTCGGCGTGCCGATGCTGCGCTTCGATCGACTCTTACGATATTTGAGCTAGGCCTCCTTAATTTCGATTCGTTCTGTAATTCTGTGTTCGGTTCGGCACGGATGAGTGTGCATTAACCTTTACCAAATTATCAATAAAGTATTATTATAATCGCATCGTTCGATTGTCTGACGATTCTTATCAGAAAACGAAACAAAATCTGCGTTATCTGTATCGTACATTGACATATAACATGGACATCGCATGTTTGACTATAGAAAAAATAGTTATAGAAGTATGAGGCTTATCGACGCCAAAGTTATAAAAATATAGCCGTCTCTTTTTAACGTTCATAATTTTGCGTAAGGGAAAAAGGACAACAGTATTTCTGACAGTTACTATAATAGCCATCTGTCATTCTTAGTCTCATTGAAATACCTACTCGTGGCCATATTCGCCATATTATTTTCTAGCTATAACAAAAGGATTTACAACTTACTTAGTGATGGGCAATGAAACATCGTGACCACAGACTATAAACTATCGATATTTTAAATAAAACGTTATTTAAACACTTATTCAAGTACGTTTTAATTTTGGTGTTTATTTTTATTTCATAAACTTTATTTACATTTTGTGCATATATGATCTTAAATAATAGTGAGTAAGTATATAAAGTCCAATTTTCAGATTCTCATGTAGTATACCATAAGAAACCATGGATTTGAGGTTTGCTCTTGAGAATATCTGTATTCATATTGAAATATTCGTTTAATTGAATGCCTAACGTTTGTAATTAAATAAAACCCAATTAAATGTTACATCAGTATCGATTATAGTACGAAACGTCGATAATTTCTATCGTCATTTTTATATCCCGGCAACTAGAGTATAATGAATAAAAGTTTGATATATAGGGTGGCCCAAATAAAACAGTCAGTGGGGGGAAGTATAAAACTATAAGAGATACAAAGATTTGTTCTTAGGAACCATGTCATCCATTTTAGTTAAAATGAAAATTGCATTCAAAGATTTAGAAAAATACTATAACTCACTAAAGGAATCGAACCCGGAAGTTTTGAAAAAAATATTTTTAATTATTTGTAACTAGAACGAACGGCCGTATATACAAACTATTGCATTTTGTATCTTGAAATGGTGAATTTGTGTTGAAATGGGATATTAACTGGGAAGGAACTTTAATGATGTCTTGGCGAGTTTTGTACCAAACTATTTCATTTAAAAACAATGCATTTTAATGAATTTAGATATGATGTTTCTTAGTAACATTTACTTACTGCTAAAGATGTACACAATCCATTTCTAGTTTAAAATAATGAACATTAAATTTTTAAAAATTTCCGGGTTCGATTCTCAAAGAGAGTAATAGTTTTTTTTTCTAAATCTATGAATGCACTTTTTTTTTACTAAAATCGAGGACATGGATCCTAAAAACAAATCTTTGTATATCTTATAGTTTTATACTTCCCCTTACTGAGCGTTCTATTTGGGCCACTCTGTATGTCACAATGATCAAGCTATATTTTACAAACTATCTATAATGTTCTTTTACAGTAAGACCTATTTATAAAACTTAAAATTAATCAAAGTAAGAAAACATACTTACAATCTATTATCGATGTTATTTTTCAGACATATCGATAGGGACTGCACTATTAGCCGCCATTTTTCGCTCTCAGTGAAGTATAGGTATACACGTTTTTTTCGTAGGTATGCCCCGTCCATGTTATATGTCAATGGTATCGTACGACATTTATTTATGGACTAGACAGACAGTTGATTGTTTGGTTACAACGTAATCGTTCGCGAAAACCTAAAAGTAAACAAATTATTTATAATTGGTGTGAAAATGTTTCCGCCGACGCGCATTCGGGGCTGCCTTCCAGTAATAAATCCGTTGTTCAAACAGCGGCTGCGTCCGCACAGGCCGTTCCGTCAAACATCTACAATTCACTCCGCGCAAACAAAGACTTCTACACAGTTTCAAAAAACGAAATGGATGAATTTCCGTGCGATTTTCACACGATGGATGCCGATCGGGAGTGTTATTTATGTCGGGTGGTGTTACATACGTGCGAGTATAAACTACGATGTTTCGAAAGTGGAGATACGGTTTTACGAAATGCTTCCTTTCCGGATTACTAGTAGGCTTTGGGGTCGGCTAGCTGCCTGCGAACTGCCTGTCTCTCTACGAAGTCTCGTCTACGGTACGTACATAAAACTTTTCGACGTTAACATCAACGATGCAGCTGTCACAGACCTAACTTATTATAGAAGTCTTTCCGCGTTTTTCACAAGACCATTACGCGAAGGTGCTAGATACATTTCGCCTGAATCATGCGTCTCCCCCTGCGATGGAACTGTTTTAAACTGCGGCCCAGCAGACACAGACAAAATAGAGCAAGTGAAAGGAGTAACATATAGTTTAGAAGAATTTTTGGGCGAGAATAAATGGTCGAAGAAAAAAGGTAGTTGTTATTACGACTCCTTGCTAACTAATAAGGATAATATACTGCATCAGTGCATCATTTACTTAGCTCCTGGTGACTATCACCGTTTTCACACGCCTTGTGATTGGAGAGCAACTTTTCGAAGACATTTTTCTGGCAAACTTTTATCAGTTAACCCGTGGTTAGCTAGACTTATACCAGGCTTATTTGCCATCAATGAAAGAGCTGTGTATGTTGGTGAATGGCAGCATGGTTTCTTCAGTATGACAGCAGTTGGCGCTACTAACGTAGGATCAATTGAAATATTTAAAGACCCAGAATTAAGAACGAACACTAAAGGCAAAAGAAATCGGATCGGCGAACAGGATTTGGGTGAAATTGAGTTGAAGAAAGGTGAATTGTTCGGTCAATTTAACATGGGAAGCACGATTATACTTCTTTTCGAAGCACCGAAGAATTTCAAATTTGACATGACAGCGGGTGACAAAGTTCTAGTAGGCCAAGCGTTGTTCCAAGCTAGGCAACATAAAGAAAGATGACCTAATGAGCTAGCACAGTTTGTCCAGCTAGCATTAGTATTTTGTATGCTTGTGCTACTAATGTAATTATAAGTAGTAAATTTTGTATATTAAGCATTAATGAAAATGTTTTTATTATTTTTGTGTTATGGCTAGCCATAAACTCTCTCGTTCAATTTATAAATTAGGAATATGAAACCATATTTAATCCACATTTCCTCTCTTTCATACATGTGTAATTATTCTTTAGAGTGAAAGAGAGGAAAAATGAAATAAATGTCATTGAGTGTGTTAAGACAGAAAAAGTGTTAGATAATGAAAGTTCCCAATATTCAATCCATCTATGATCTTTATGCATTTTTAGTCTGGTATAACAAAACCCGGTAAGCATTTGACACCTTGTCAGTCAAATCTGTCACTTTGACAGTATTCAAAATTGATTGTAAAACCTGGTTTAGTGCTAAACCAGAGTAAAAATGCAACGCAAATAAGGCAGGTGATGTCTGTCATTTTATCCCATAACTATATCAATATAATGTTGTCTTGTCATAATGATTGTGTCCACCAAGTTATACGGTCTAACTTTCCGTCACCATTTTACTTTTGTTCTGTCAATTCTGACAGATAAAAATAGATTTATGACAGCTTATATAGGCAGAGTCCAGGCTGACACTGTATATACTCAGTTAGAGTTACAATCTTTTCTGTGCTGGCGACCAAAATTGGAAGCCCCTATTGTCATTGTGACTATAATGTCATTTGTATACATTTTCAATAAACTGACATCCAAAAGATGCGATTACAGCGACGCTGTCACCGGCACAGGAAAGATTGTGACTCAATAGATTGGTGTATGTATAAACACACTCAATATTCCTTATTTATATATCAATAAGAGGGTATATATTTATTGGATTTAATCCATAAAATAGTATATTTAATTGTAATAACAATGCTTAGAAATCAACTTATCTCATGTTATTTTTAATTAAACCTTAAGCTTATGTGTATAGAGTCCTTTTTTGACAGCAACTGTTGTTTAACAAGAGTTGTATGTTCATACGATTTATTGTCAGTTAAAAAATAATTAACGTACTGAGTCACAATTGTTTCTGTGCCGGTGACAGCATTGCTGTAATCGCATCTTTTGGCTGTCAGTTTATTGAAAATGTATCCAAATGACATTAGAGTCACAATGACAATAGGAGCTTCCAATTATGGCCGCCGGCACAGAAAAGATGACTCAATAAGTTCTATAACTATAGTGCCATAATCTTATCATGACCTGGTGGCCAAAATTGGAACTAATACTGTCAATTCAATTCTTGTGTTTTTGGCTTCTGAAGGCATCAAGCCACAACTCCGCCAATTTCGAGTGTTTCGCTGCTAATACACATAAATTTTGGAGATGATCGGTAAGAATGCTGATGGTCGGTAATATTGAGGATATGTCCCGACTTATCGCTGCAGGATCAAATTTCTGAAAGGACAAACACAACATATAATAATACACATACATAAACTCACATATATATACTGAACAAAAATACATAGATATAATACTAGAAAAGAGATAGAAGATGCATGCAATATTTACAGTTTAATTTGGTTAGTACTAACATATTTACATAGTATTTTACAGAATGGGGTATGTACAAGGGAAAGGAGACAGTTCATAGAAGTGGGACGAGGGATATCAGGGGGAAGGGTATCAAAGAGTGATACTGATTGTTTAGGACAGTTGAAGAAGATATGCTCAATAGTGCCTTCATCCAAACCACATTCACATAGGGAGTGATCCCTGACCCGAATCTTGGCAAGAAAAACAGGGGTGCAAACATGGCCAAGACGTAGTCGACAAATGGTGGAAATGGTAGATTTGTCGAATCTACGGTATTTATAAAACCATGGTTTAACTGGTATATTTGGTTGGATATTCCCGTAGTGCTTGCCTTTCAAATTTTTGGACAATCGCCATTTGGACAACCAGGATTGATGTAGAAGGGATTTGGATAAGGAGCAAAGGTCTTGGGAGTGGACATTAAAATATTCAAGGCTACCTATTTGGCTTGCGTCTTTAGCACATGAATCAGCAGATTCATTGCCTAGGATTCCAGAGTGGCTCGGAATCCAAGCCAACACAATTTCAATTCCTAATTCATGGCATTCGTACAGAGCTGCTCGAATTTTTAAAATGATAGGGAATTTGGACTTGGAACGGAATGGATTTGATTTTATGGCTAGGAGACAACTTCTGGAGTCAGACAGAATAATGGCTTGGGGAACAGTGTGTGATTTAACAAATAAAATAGCTTCCAGAATTGCAATTGCCTCTCCTGTAAAAACCGAGCAAGTAGAGGGGCACTTAAAGCTTAGAATTATACTGTGCCTTGGGATCCAGACTGCGGCACCTACCGGATTATCTCCGATTTTTGATGCATCTGTATAGACAGTCAGCCATCCCTCATACTCGTTGTTAATTTTATTATTAAAGGACGTATTAGCACACATGGAATTTTTGTTAAAGCCAAAATCCAGCTTGATATTGGGTTGAAAAATAAGACAATTAAAATTTACCGCATATAGAGGACAGGCTAGATTCTGGATGACAGGGTTAGGGAGGCGGGTGAAATTGTAAAATGAACGGAGGACACAAGGCAAGTTTTCTAAAGAAGAGTTGGAATTAATATTAAGTAGAGAGGTTAAATAATCTAGCTTACTAAGAAGGGGATGGCTAGAATTATAAATAATTTTTGAGACAAATCTATCCGATAAATATTGTCTACGCAGGGAGAGAGGGGGTTCTCCACTCTCTACCTGCATAGCATTTATAGGAGTAGACTTCATGGCACCTAGAATCACTCTCAAACATTTTGATTGGACTTTGTCTAGTTTTTCTAGGGCTGACTTATTGCACGGATCTAATAAGAAGGAGCCATAATCCATATGGCTACGGATTATGGCGTTGTATAATAACTTTTGACTAAAAGGATGTGAACCCCACCATACACCAGAAAGAGAACGGAGAATATTAACATTCTTATCACATTTGGAAGAAATGTAATCACAGTGAGGAGTCCCTGTCAGTCGAGAATCCAGCCAGACACCTAGGAATTTGGAAGAGTTTTTGACAGGAATCTTTTCACTACCTATGTAAATATTTACCGACGGGACTATCCTTTTTTTTGTAAATACTACTACATTGCTTTTAGTAGCGGAAAGACTTAAGCCATGTGTTTCTAGCCAGACGGATAAGTTTGATAAGGCTGTATTTAGATCGGAAGTGGCGTGTTCTATGGAATTTGAGGATTTGTACAGGGCTAGATCATCTGCATATTGGAGGATATTACAAAAGGGTTCAGCAGCTTTTTCGAGGTCATAGGTGTATATGGCGTATAGCAGAGGGCTCAGCACAGATCCCTGAGGCAAACCCTTCCAGATAGTTCTAGCAGGAAGAAGGTTATTTTTGAATTTTATATGAATGGTTCTTTCTGTTAAAATATTGATGACGAAACGAACCATCTTTTCGGGAATACTCAGCTGGATGAGTTTTCTCCTGAGTACCGGAAGAAGGACGTTGTCAACTAATACTGTCATTTTGACTCTAATGTCATTTGGATACATTTTCAATAAACTGACAACCAAAAGATGCGATTACAGCGACCCTGTCACCGGCGCAGATATGTTTGTGGCATTGTAAATCCTTCATGTATCCAACATTGCCAGATATTTTTCTTAATTTCAAATTATTTTTTACTTTACTCAACTGTCAATATCATGTTATTGATATAATCAAAAATGCAGAAGAAGCATTTAAATTCTTTTTATCAATTTAGAAAAGAATTGAATTGAAAGAATTTTCTAGTTTTAGCAAGACTAACAGACAGCTGTAGTATTGATTTTTAATTTAATTATAAAATTAGGTAAAGATGTCTCTGAATGACAAGCAGTGTACATAAAAAAAAACTAAAAATATAGTTTGCTTTCAGAAAGTAATAAAAATTTAAAAAACCCCCACCACAATTACTTTCAAACCCCCATAACTTTTAAACGGGTCAACCGATTTTCATCAAACATGTCTAAGAACACTCGCACGTAAGTCCCCTTTAATACAAAAAACTAAATTGAAATCGGTTCATCCGTTCGGGAGCTATGATGCCACAGACAGACAGATACACACACACACATATACACACACACACACACACAGACACGTCAAACTTATAACACCCCTCTTTTTGCGTCGGGGGCTAAAAATATATGACTTTCTCTTTATTTTGAACATGATTTCGATTCGATTAACATAATTTTGATGCTGACTTGTTAAAAACCCAAAACCCTATTGTGTTGTACAGTCACGGAATGAAAAGGTTCGTCACCTTAAAGTTGGTTTTTACTTGCACTAGTACTGCAAGAAACAATTATGCCAACATACAAGTGTAAGAAACAGTGATGCTAACATTAAATAAATAGAATGAAGTTTGCTATCTAATAAGGGTTTGCTTGATTTTTCTATCCTTTTTTAAACACTGTCTTGTGCGCGCGGGATATAAACACCTCTTTGATATTTTGCAATGATGACATTGACCGATTGACAATAAGTAACAGAAATAATAATGGTAGTTTGAACCAACAAGAAGGTTTTAGTTATTAAATCTTGTTGACAAGATATTTATCCTGTCAAACAACACTGATCTGAATAATTTTGAACTTTATTATCGAGCAGTAGAACATTATTTTCCCTAACCCGAGTCTATTCTGTAACATAGTTTCAAAAGGTAATATGTTTTCGCGACACATTATACTTACGAATCAATTTAAAAATTGACGAACCTTTTCATTTCGAGACTGTACATGTACATAGTAATTTCCCGACTACATAAAGGCTTTATAAAGAAAGTATATTGTACTAAGAACTGAGGCAAACTACATAGTCACTTGTATACCATTTGCTAAGCGAATTTAGACCTTATCCTACATATTAATAGGAACAAAATTTCTTGCAGATATTACTTGCAAAGAATGTCCATTGTTCATCAATTGTTGTACATTAGTGTAATATACAGCGGTTATAGCCGAGTCAACCTCGAATTATTTACGACTAATAGGTTTCACCCGCGCAGGTCCAGTTCCCGTGGGGATACGGGGATAAAATATAGCCTTTGTTACTCAGGGTGAATGTAGCTTTCTAATGGTGAAAGAATTTTTGAAATCGGTTCAGTAGTTTCGGAGCCTATTCGTTACAAACAAATCTTTCCTCCTTATATTAATTACTAGCAGCGCCCCGCGGTTTCACCCGCGTAGTTCCCGTTCCCGTGGGAATTTCGGGATAAATAGTATGTTCTTTCCCAGACCATAAGCTACCCCTGTACCAAATATCAAGTCAATCGGTTCAGTAGTTTAGCCGTGAAAAGGTAACAGACAGACAGACAAAGTTACTTTCGCATTTATAATATTATAGTTAGGATTAGTGTAGATCGTTCGGTTAAGCAACGTCTGACACCGTTGTCATAGTGATGGGTCGCCGTTGCCGAAATGGGTTTTTAATTTCATGAGGGTTTCCGTCCCGTCTGTTGAGAACACGACGTCACAGGATGGAGGACGGGATACACAGACAACAGGGACAGACACCTGACTCTAGAGAGGAAAGTACCAGGAAAACATACATTTGTAGGAGGTCTGTTTGTGACATATTTACTAGAGAGGAAAGTACCAGGAGAACACACATTTGTAGGAGGTCTGTTAATAATAGTTTCAGTGGTGACACGTTAACGTAGAAAAAACTGACAACACGATACGTCACAGGCCGGAACCAAGCCATAAATAGCCAGCGTATTTGAAGAATTTTTATGTAGGCGTAATTGCGTCTTTGTTGAAAAGTATGTGTGTTGTATACATCATCACTACATAGTATAAAGTTGCTTCCCGCTGCGCGCTGTCAGTCCCTATGTATGCCTTTATCTTTAAAACTACGCAACAGATTTTGATGCGGTTTTCTTTAATAGATGGAGTGATTCAAGAGGAAGGTTTTAGTACAATTTTATCCGCCCCGCGGTTTCACCCGCGTAGTTTTTTTCGCGGGAATTTCGGGATAAAAAGTATGCTATGTGTTATTCTGATGTATAAGCTAAATTATTGTAAAGTTTCATTAAAATCTATTCAGTAGTTTTTGCGTGAAAGAGGAACATACATCCACACTCACAAACATTCGGCTGTATAAAATTTTATCATCGCATCTTCATAGGAGTGGGAACTACGCGGGTGAAACCGTGGGGAGTTTCTAGTGTAGTGATACAATTGATTCATTGCCTTGTTTCATATAATTGACCTTTTGCTAATAATGTAGTGAAACCGACTTTAAAAATGTAGTAAGGATATGATTCAAGGATTTAACGTTTGAATATATCATTTGAATTGAACTTATCAAATTATAGCAATATAAGCCCGCGTAAATCACAATCCCTTGAGAATTTTGGGATAAAAGTATCCTATGTATTATTTATTTATTATTCTCAGTTATAAGGAACATTTATACCAAATTTTGCTTCAATCGGTTCGGTAGTTTTTGCGTGAAAGAGTAACAAACATCCACACCAACATTTGCGTTTTATATTATAGGTTTTATACTATAGTATGTTTTATCCTGAAATTCCCACGGGATCGGGAACTATGCGGTTAAAACCGCGAGGCATAGTTAGTCGAAACATAAAATAGCCTGCATTGTTGTACATTAACAAAGAAGATTGATTCAATATTATTCATAACCGCGATAACAGATGACACATTTCTTTTATCTCGTGACTAGAGTTATTAAACACTCATCACATTGTGACTAAGCTATCGAAAATACACAGAAATTGTCTCATATTTTTGGCCACCATGTTTGTCTCGGTCTGGGTGTGTGTGAATGAGTGTGTGCGTAGTTTCTGATATCCTAGATACAAGTTACGAACTTAGGGGTCAGTTACTGTAATGAGATGATGTAGTGAATGATTATGATTACCTATTATTATTGTAATGTATTTTCTTTTCACGGGCCTATTATGGAGTCCCGGTCTTTTGGAAGGCTAGTATGGGGCCAAAGCTAACACACGGAAGCCCTTTGACATATTTAATCTTTTGTAAAGGATGCAAAATCCGGCGAATATCCCTGTATAACACTATAAAATGCATCCAAGGACAGTCCCCGGTTCTGCTGGGACTATTGCAAATGTATGGAAAACTACGACTGGGCTAAGGGAATGGGATGTTTAATGGACTGCATATAGGGGAACTATGGAGACTATGGCACCCGTTATTATTTTGGGACATTATTACTGCCTTTGCCTCGCAGTTACCGCGGTAACTCCTCTCCTATTGGTCGTAGCGTGATGTTATATAGCCTATAGCCTTCCTCGATAAATGGGCTATCTAACACTGAAATATTTGTTTTTGTCAATTTGAACCAGTAGTTATTGAGAGTAGCGCGTTTGGTCAGTCTTCAGCTTTATAAAAAAGCATCTAAAACTATCTAATCTAACTATAGGATTCAATGGGATTTTTTTCGATATTTTTGGTTGAACTGTAGACGTGTAGACTCCACGTAACGACTGTCGATGATGTTAGTAACATAACCGGGACCGAAACACTTTGAAATTAAAAGCCATTTCGACAACATCCACCTATCATTATTCCAACAATGTTGCACGTTGCATCATTGATATAAACAAGAAATAAAACCCGCCCTAAAACACTGCCTTGTGGAAATAAATAAACCAATTTTAACGTTCATATTCATTTATTACAAGCTTTTATTTAGTTTCACCTGTCCCGTTGTCTGTAATCAAATCACGCAAGACATTTTTCGACACTTCTGGTTATCCGATTGAGCTGAAATTTGGCATACTTATGTAAGTCCCATGACAATGCAATAAAATCTAAAAAAAGTTTGTTTTTAAAAAGGTTTGTTTTTTAAATATATTATTGTTTTTGTATAGAGAAGTAGCGGAATTAAATAGTTTATCATAAAGCCTATATTTGCTTGTAAATGATAAGTATTTTTATCAAATTATGTATGTATAACAGGTCGTTGTACTGATATACGTTGCTAAGGCAATAGCAAATACCAAGATAATGTTTTCAAAGAAGATTTGTCAACATGCCCAGCGGTGGATTTACACTAGGGGCAGTCGGGGCAAGTGCCCAGGGCGGCAAATGTTTTAGGGCGGAAAAAATTTGAAAGGGAAAAATAAATTCTAGTAATAGGGCGGACTTTTTTCTGGTGGCCAGGAGCGGCATTGAGTTTAAATCCGGCCCTGAACATGCCCATTGTTAAGTTATGCTCGTCATAAAGAGACATCACTCGTTAACTCTCACATGTCCTGTAATATCTCTGACTACATTACCCTTCAAACTGTAACACAGTAATGTTACACACTACTGTTTGACAACAAATACAGTGATATCCCAACTTTGTATTACAACCTGTACAACACTGCACTGCGCTCGTCACACAGAGACATCACTCGTTAACTCTCGCATGTCCAGTAATATCTCTGACTACATTACCCTTCGAACTGTAACAGTATTGTTGATATTTGATATAGGAATTAGGGAATAATATCTGGCAATGAGAACACTTAGACAAAAGCGAGAATAGTATATAAGTTACCTCAAATGAATGTTTAAATTGAATAATATAATTGCTATAATCAAACACAATGCTCCACAAAAGACACTGTTTAATGTCTTGTAGACCACCGATTTAGAACCTACGTATTAAGATCGCCTCATTTCCTCAAAGCCGCGAAAAAGAGCTTCGCAAATATTCGAAATTTCGCGGCTTCGCATCACATTCGCTTCTTTGATAAGAAGTTCACGAATGATAATGTGAATCCGCGTTTTAACAAGTAGAGTGGCTATTACTCATAAAGTCCGGTCGTAATTCACAGATAATTTTGTACGTTGACCTGTAGCTATCTATCTCTGTCGCACCTGCGTACATTATAATGCGTCCCGCTCGCACGGATGCAATGGCGGCCGGACTTTATCATCCGATAAACACTAATACTTAATCAATAAAAAGATTAGTTGAGTCTATCTTTGAGACTATTCGTTACTTTTAGGCAGGCTTTTCCGTAGTCGCTTCCAATTTAAGTGAGGTTCAGGTTTCCATGAGGCAGGTTCAGTCACTCTAACCCAGGCCGCACACCGAAGCAGCAAATTGTTTTCAGGCAACAAATGTGGCGAGAAACAATAGGGATTATTAATTATTATTATCAGCCTGTAATATCCCACTGTTGGGCAAAGGCCTCCCTTCCTTCCTTCAATAACAATAGGGATGTCGACTAAAAAAATCTAATTAGCCCGACAGATAGATTTCGCAAAAATATTGGACACGTATTTTCTCTTTTTTGATACAAACAAATAATTAAGACGATATAATACATAGAAAACTCGTGTGACGTCACAGCTTACATTTTTTACCAAGAATCATCGTCACAAGCCCCCACTCCTGAACTTTAATGCGTTATAACTAAGTCAGTTTTATTAATTTGATAAAACAAAAAAATACGTGTCTGATATTTTTTCGAAATCTATCTGACGGAATTAGAATTTCATTTTGTATACCCAGGAAACTACCCTATTATTGCCCCCATACATTTAAGTACCTACATGTGCCGCACATAGAAGACATTTGCTTCTCGATAAATGTATGGGATACATTTTTGATTCGAAACATTTGTTGCTTCGGTGTGCAGCCGGGTTAAGAAGCTGATCAGTCGCTTTCGGTTGCTGGTCGCTTCCTACTGTGTTGGCGATCCGAAGTGTAGTCTATAACTATATGCTTGTCCGCATACAACTAACATGTGCCTCGCTGTCTCTTACCACATGAGTAGATAAGCCGTACTTATGTGCTTCTGGGGCTCCCAAAAACTTGCCAGTTTTACAAAGGGAGCCTAAGCAAGCGTTAAAAAGAGTTTTGTAATTTTACACTTTTGTATTTAATGTAATTTGCCACAAAGTTATCTGACTCGACGGCTAAAATTGGAACTAAAATTGTCATTGCGTTTAAAATGTCATGTCAAAAATTACAGCGACGCTATCACCGGATCAGTTACCCTCCGGCCACAATATCGCGAACATTTGCGTTGTCGCGACACGTCTGGCCAAGAATTCGTCCTATCGCGAATCAGTTCCGCGAACTCGAATGCCCTTAAACCATTGACATAATGCCTTAAACTCGCTGTCAGTAAATTGGCGCACAATCAAAGGATTTTGTCGCGACAGTTTCGCACGACAGTGTGGCCGTAGCATTATAGTCCCACAAACATAATATTTTCTGTGCCGGTGACAGCGTCGCTGTAATCGCATCTTTTGGTTGTCAGTTTATTGAAAATGTATCCAAATGACATTAGAGTCAAAATGGCAATGGGAGCTTCCAATTTTGGCCACCGGAACAGATATGTTTGTGGCAATATAATCGTCAGTTTTGAATGTATAGATATTGTGTAGCATATGCTGTGCTTATGCATCTGCACTGTGTTTTAGTGTAAACTTTGTTTTGTCAAGTGTATTCTGTGTAATATGTTTATTACGCCATTGTATGACAGGGTGATGACTATTAAGCTACAATCTTTTCTGTGCCGGCGGCCATATTGGAAGCTCCTATTGTCATTGTGACTCTAATGTCATTTGGATACATTTTCAATAAACTGAAAACCAAAAGATACGATTACAGCGACGCGTCACCGGCACAGAAATATTGTGACTCTATATTCATTTATTTTTAAATCTAGATTATGTAACATGTTATAAAACCGTTGTTATATAACATATTTTGTTACATAACATAGACGCTTTATATTGTCGTCGCCATCTTTAAAATGTATTAATATTTAAGTGTTATATGAATATGACCCTTAAAATATTTGAATTAAGAACTATATTTGCTTATGTGAGTTTGTAAACGTATGTACAAAATAAATGTTTTATAAGATACAGTGAGTATATTAGTTTTTGTTACTTAAGTAATGAAATGCTATGTATTGTATTTGTTGTAATGTGTGAATTATATGACGGAAATATATATTGTAGTTTTTTTTCTATCCTCAATAATATCCATCATCATTCACTCCATCATCTCATTACAGTAACTGACCCCTAACTAAGTCCGTAACTTGTATCTTCTAGTGTATCAGAAACTACGCACACACTCATTCACACACACACCCAGACCGAGACAAACATTTGTGGTTCACAAATATTCACGACACGGGAATCGAACCCGCAACCTTACGGATGGCAGTCCGGCATGGTGACCACTCTGTCATCGAGGTCGTCTATCCTTGATTTGTTTTGGGCTATGCTTGAGTTTAAAATATTTGGAAATGAGTGAGTCCTCCATCATTCGTCATTATACAAAAAAAATTCATTATACAAAGTTAACTTGATTTCATAATTTGAGGCCCAAAATCATAAAATATTATTTAAATAACAATGTGTCAAATTGAATGGCTTAAAGACTAGACTGTCAAGTGAGATGCGGGTTCGATTCCCGTGCGAGGTCTGAGATTTAGCTCTTATCTGTACCTTCTGCTGCAGATGGCAGGACATGGTGGTCAAGTTATTTTGCGGACACCAAGCAAAAAATTACCAAAAACATTTTTATATCAATATGATGTGTTATATTACTTATATCATATTCGGCCGTTCACAATGTCTATGATCTTGCTTGTCAACGGATACAAAACTGAATAATCTGTCATTTTTAACACCCGACGCAAAAAGAGGGGTGTTATAAGTTTGACGTGTGTGTGTGTGTATCTGTCTGTCTGTGGCATCATAGCTCCCGAACGGATGAACCGATTTTAATTTAGTTTTTTTTTGTATTAAAGGGGACTTACGTGCGAGTGTTCTTAGACATGTTTGATGGAAATCGGTTGACCCGTTTAAAAGTTATGGGGATTTGAAAGAATTGTATTGGGGGATTTTTAAATTTAATTTTATACATACATTTATGACAGATATATTGAGCCACAATATTTCCTGTGTCGGTGACAGCGTCGCTGTAATCGCATCTTTTGGTTGTCAGTTTATTGAAAATGTATCCAAATGACATTAGAGTCACAATGACAATAGGAGCTTCCAATATGGCCGCCGGCACAGAACAGATTGTGACTATAAGTATCAGTTGACAAGGACAGATCATAGATATCGAATATTGGGAACGCCTGAAGGGTATAATATACATATAGTGATTCAATAGGTAGGTTTAAGTAATAAAATAAAACAATGTCCACGAGTTGATCTCTATATTTCACCATCGCACCATCGGCCTGTACTGGTCGCTGACCGCCACCCGCTTTATGCTCTCGTAGCCGAGGATTATGGAGAAGGAGAAGCACGCGGACTGCACTAGTCTCGCGGACAGGCCTTTGGCGTACAGCCCGCAGAAACCTTCTTCAGCCCATAATTGTTTGAATACTTGCTTCATTGTGCCTACTCCTTCAACCTGTAGAGAGTGATAAGATATTAGTACAAAAAAATACAATAATAGTTATTTATGGTACAAGCGAGTAAAGTTGGTGATTACTTCCGAGGCGCTATTGTGACCCGAGCCGTCAGGCGAGGGTCTGAAGATAGCCGAGGATAGTAATCATCAATACACGCGTGTACCATACAACGTTTTTCAACACATTTGCGAAGAAATTATCATTTTTCGCTAAAAACTAATCAGTTTTTCTATTCGCGCGCATCCAACACAACAATGGTGATCGGCCATAGACTAATAGAATATACTTATTAAAAAAAATCGAATGAATGAATGAATGGAATCGACCATAGACCTACCAAAAGTAAGGCAACATAGTTGAAGTTTGTTTTTAAAATGTATGGACACGACTTTTGAGAAAGATTGTTTGGGAATCAGTACAAAATTACAAAATTTTGCAAATATAATAAATATTTCTGCCATCCGTAAGGTTGTATCGATTCCCGTGCGGGGTGAATATTTGTGTGAACCACAAATGTTCGTCTCGGTCTGGGTGTGTGTGAATGATTGTGTGCGTAGTTTCTGATACCCTAGATACAAGTTACGGACTTAGTTAGGGGTCAGTTACTGTAATGAGATGATGGAGTGATGATGATTATGTTATGTTATTTCATTTTTAACAAGGGCTGTAGGAGCAATTGGGAGACAGAAATGTTATTGGGTCATTTAGTTCCACAAATTACCGCTGTGTCAGATAAGTTTGTTTTTATACCACAGTGTTAGGTAATTTTTAATCCCCGACGCAAAAACAGGGGTGTTATAAGTTTGACGTGTCTGTGTGTGTGTGTGTGTGTGTGTGTGTGTATCTGTCTGTGGCATCATAGCTCCCGGACGGATGAACCGATTTCAATTTAGTTTTTTGTATTAAAGGGGACTTACGTGCGAGTGTTCTTAGACATGAAAATCGGTTGACCCGTTTAAAAGTTATGGGGGTTTGAAAGTAATTGTGTTGGGTTTTTTAAATTTTTTAATTTAATGTTTTATAGTAATCATGGTTATTAGCACTCAAATTATTATGTACAGTCCAACAGTTCATCCGTGTTCATGGCGCTTGCAACAGCGTCGAAATATCGGAAACTCGATATAAATAATATACATGGTAAATATCCCGTTAATCAAATTTGGTTAGATAAGTTTATGGCATTACCTTTTAAATGTTGTGGACATCTATAATCTACATGTGTATCAGAACTTTCTCTACTATATCCTCTGTAACCTATCAATATCTTATAATATAAAAATGAATCGCAAAATGTGTTGGTAAGCGCATAACTCAACAACGCCTGGACCAATTTGGCCAATTCTTTTTTTGTTGTGTTTGTTATTGTCAGGAGATGGTTCTTATGTAAAAAAAATTGGAAAATCAACGGGAAAATTGGTCCCGTGCGAAACCGGGGCGGGCCGCTAGTATACTAATATTATAAAGAGGAAAGATTTGTTTGTTTGTTTGTAATGAATAGGCTCCGAAACTACTGGACCAATTTCAAAAATTCTTTCACTAATGGAAAGCTAATTTATCAGTGCGTGACATAGGCTATATTTTATCCCCGTAATCCCACGGGAACGGGAACTACGCGGGTGAAACCGCAGGGCATAGCTAGTGCTCAATATACATGTTGTTGATGTTCCTAAAATGAATAAATAAATAAATAAATTACCTGTAACCTCGCCCGTACGATATCGAGCGGGTTGGTGAGTATGGTGGTGGTGAACCCGCCGAGCGTGCCCGCCACGCACTGGATCAGTAGGTGGGACATCCACACGGGGGATAGCTTGATTAGCTCGTCTGGAATACAAACAAATAATGTGTTAATATGAAAATTCAACAATTTTAGCTCAGCTGGGATTTGAATCCAAGATTTTTGCCAAAATTGCCTCGCGATTGGTACATGGAATATACAGGGTGGCCCAAATAGAACGGTCAGTGGGGGGAAGTCTGAAACTATAAGAGATACAAAGATCTGGTCTTAGGAACCATGTCACCGATTTTATTAAACATAAAAACTGCATTCATAGATTTAGAAAAAAACTATTACTCACTACGGGAATCGAACCCGGAAATTTTGAAAAATTTGACCGTTTTATTTGGGCCACCCTGTCTAACATTAATTATCTGCAAGTGAAAGTCCCGATAAAATCGGTCCCGCTGCTTCAGAAAGTCAAAACAAATAAGCAGACAATTTTTTTTATGTAAGTCAAGTACCTTACTTTGTTAAAAAGCTGTTATTTTTAAAGTACATACATACACTTCAATTTTATTTATTTGTATATTGAGTCACAATATTTCCTGTGCCGATGTCAGCGTCGCTGTAATCGCATCTTTTGGTTGTCAGTTTATTGATAATGTATCCAAATGACATTAGAGTCACAATGACAATAGGAGCTTCCAATATGGCCGCCGGCACAGAAAGGATTGTGACTCAATATTGTATGTATATTTTACTAGCAGTGCTCGCGGTTTTACCCGCGTAGTACCCGCTCCCGTGAGAATACGTAGCTCGTAGTATCATACAATCTCGGCACAATTCACCATCGTGTGTTAAAAAATTAAGTAACAGCGCCATCTATTGGTACGATTTGCGACTACAAAAAGTTACAATAAAACATACGATTACTTGTACACAATCCCATGGGAATTTCGGTATAAAAAGTATCCTATGTGTTATTCCTAGTTGTAAGGAACATCTGTACTAAATTTAATCAAAATCGATACAGTAGTTTTTACGTGAAAGTGGAACAAATATCCAAACTTTCGCATTTATAATATTAGTAGGATATTTACCTTGATAAGCAGTATACAGCGCCCACCAAAGTGCAGAATTAGGTACATACGCAGCCAATGACGCGTAGTACCCTCTATAATACCCCTTGAGCCCGTGTAACCGGTACACTTTGTAGAATACCTCTTTAGCTAGCGCTGTCTTGGACATGTGTTTCGTTAGGTCTAAGCCTAGCGGGTTTATTGCCTGGAAAAGGTAAAAAATATAGGGATTAACAATTAAATTATAGTTATTTATGGTACAAGCGAGGTAATCATCAATACACGCGTGTACCATACAACGTTTTTCAACACATTTGCGAAGAAATTATCATTTTTCGCTAATAAATAAACAGATTTTCTATTCGCGCGCATCCAACACAACAATGGTGATCGGCCAAAGACTAAAAGAATATACTTATTAAAAAAAATCGAATGAATGAATGAATGGAATCGACCATAGACCTACCAAAAGTAAGGCAACATAGTTGAAGTTTGTTTTTAAAATGTATGGACACAATTTTTTTGGTATCAAAACTTTTTTATGAAATGAAAAAAATTTAAAAAACAATCTATAACTTACTAGTGAATAAAACGTGTCATTAATCAACTGTTTTTGCACAAATAAGAGGCCCTTTATGAGCAAGTGTGTTAAAAAGGTAATTTTTATATGAAGGTTAAAAATGTGGCTTATTCCAATCTGTCCGACAAGTAGTTCGATCATCTAACTACTTGGACAAAAATGTTCTTTATAGTTAGCCTGAGATGTCGAACTGTTTGGACACACATATTTAATTGCAAGTAGTCCGACAATGAATTTTACGGTACACTCAAATGGGAAAGGCTTATTATATTTTACTAGCTTTGACCCGCGGTTTCACCCGCGTAGTTCCCGATCCCGTGGGAATTTCGGGATAAAACGTAGCCTTTTTTCCCGGACCATAAGCTACCCCTATACCAAATTTCAGGTCAATCGGTTCAGTAGTTTAGCCGTGAAAAGGTAACAGACAGACAGTTACTTTCGCATTTATAATATTAGTTAGGATTAAATAGCTCTATACATTATAAGTATATAATATATGGCGCGATTTGTTTGTTAGATCGAGGCGTAGCGGGTTTATTGCCTGGAGAAGGTAATTTAGGATTTTAGTGTTAATAGGCTGTACCGAAAATTGTTAAAACATTTAAAATTTTCACTTAAGTTTACTTACTGGATTCTTAGCGCCTCCAGGCCTTCCTTTGACCAGGCCTAAGACCATTAAATGTTGACTCAGCACGTCAAATGGTACTATTATGGTCTGACCCACTATAGATGCACAACCTCCTCCTATAAACGACTGGAATAATATAAAAAGAAAGATATTAAAATGGGAAAAGTTGAGAATATACATTTGTAGGAGGTCTGTTTGTGGCATATTTACTAGAGAGGAAAGTACTAGGAGAACATACATTTGTAGGAGGTCTGTTTGTGACATATTTACTAGAGAGGAAAGTACTAGGAGAACATACATTTGTAGGAGGTCTGTTTGTGACATATTTACTAGAGAGGAAAGTACCAGGAGAACATACATTTGTAGGAGGTCTGTTTGTGGCATATTTACTAGAGAGGAAAGTACTAGGAGAACATACATTTGTAGGAGGTCTGTTTGTGACATATTTACTAGAGAGGAAAGTACCAGGAGAACATACATTTGTAGGAGGTCTGTTTGTGACATATTTACTATAGAGGAAAGTACCAGGAGAACATACATTTGTAGGAGGTCTGTTTGTGACATATTTACTAGAGTGGAAAGTACCAGGAGAACATACATTTGTAGGAGGTCTGTTTGTGACATATTTACTAGAGTGGAAAGTACCAGGAGAACATACATTTGTAGGAGGTCTGTTTGTGACATATTTACTAGAGAGGAAAGTACCAGGAGAACATACATTTGTAGGAGGTCTGTTTGTGACATATTTACTAGAGTGGAAAGTACCAGGAGAACATACATTTGTAGGAGGTCTGTTTGTGACATATTTACTAGAGAGGAAAGTACCAGGAGAACATACATTTGTAGGAGGTCTGTTTGTGACATATTTACTAGAGTGGAAAGTACCAGGAGAACATACATTTGTAGGAGGTCTGTTTGTGACATATTTACTAGAGAGGAAAGTACCAGGAGAACATACATTTGTAGGAGGTCTGTTTGTGACATATTTACTAGAGTGGAAAGTACCAGGAGAACATACATTTGTAGGAGGTCTGTTTGTGACATATTTACTAGAGAGGAAAGTACCAGGAGAACATACATTTGTAGGAGGTCTGTTTGTTACATATTTACTAGAGAGGAAAGTACCAGGAGAACATACATTTGTAGGAGGTCTGTTTGTGACATATTTACTAGAGAGGAAAGTACCAGGAGAACATACATTTGTAGGAGGTCTGTTTGTGACATATTTACTAGAGAGGAAAGTACCAGGAGAACATACATTTGTAGGAGGTCTGTTTGTGATATATTTACTATAGAGGAAAGTACCAGGAGAACATACATTTGTAGGAGGTCTGTTTGTGACATATTTACTAGAGAGGAAAGTACCAGGAGAACATACATTTGTAGGAGGTCTGTTTGTGACATATTTACTAGAGAGGAGAGTACCAGGAGAACATACATTTGTAGGAGGTCTGTTTGTGACATATTTACTAGAGAGGAAAGTACCAGGAGAACATACATTTGTAGGAGGTATATTACCTTTAACTTCGGGCTGACGTCATATTTTCCTAATTCATGCCGGACTCCCTCGTACGTTGATATATAAAACACTCCAGATATGATTTGAAACTGAAATGAAGAAATAAATTTTATTAGACCAATTTTTTTTCTATTATTATTCTGTAGTCAAGTTTTAATCAAATTACCTAATAAATCACTGCTGTAATAACATTTTTTAGATGATCGACAGTTTATTGAAAATGTATAGAGTCACAATCTTTCCTGTGCCGGTGACAGCGTCGCTGTAATCGCATCTTTTGGTTGTCAGTTTATTGATAATGTATCCAAATGACATTAGAGTCACAATGACAATAGGAGCTTACAATATGGCCGCCGGCACAGAAAAGATTGTGACTCTATAATGTGTGCGTTACGCTGTCGAGTTAGGGTTGAATTTGTTTTGCTCAGTTTTGGATATTCGCATCGATTTTGCGTTAGTATAAAGCCGAGGATACACTAGGGGACAAATATCCCACGACATGTATCGAGCGACATATCAAGCGAAGTCGGCCAATTTAATATGACGACATCGCGCTTCTTATGTTTGTAGCGACGTCAGATGTTGCCAGACATGTCGACCAAAGTCCGGCAACGTCGCGCCACATCACCCAATGTCGCTGGCGACAAGTTTCGCAGGACTTTGTTCCCTAGTGTATCCTTGCCTTTAATATGGCTATGGTGTCTCAGTTCTTGTCAAAATTCAAATAAAAACGCTGTCAAATAAACGTCAGAATCCTGCATTCATGACAACCATCTTTTATGAGTCAGTAGTGATCCCCCATTACCTAAAGATGCCAAATACGAAATAAATACTCACACTGGAGAGCCAGAATCCCCTATAAAGACCAGAAACGCCCTCGTGTTTGTATATCTTCGATATCGCGTCCGTGATACCCGTGTACGCCTCCTTCTTGCGCTGTATTTGTATTTGCGTTTTTACTAGTGTTAGGGGGTATAGTGCGCATCTAACTGTGAGAAAAAATATATGTTTGAAAAATTTTTGTTAAGTAAGAGCCTATTTCACGACCTTCAAGTAAAGGTACTCACCAAGTAAAGCTAGTTTTGTTCTCTTTCTTACTTTAAGACAAGTGACAAAGACAAAACTTGTGAGTAGGTACTCGGGAACTTTACTTGAAGATGGTGAAATAAGCTCTAAGTGGTATAGATTGTTTATGGACTTATTTTTTCTTAATGTAAGGGGCATAGAGCTAGCGGGTCATCTAATGGTAAGTTACTACTATCGTCGAAGGCTACCAGCATGACTGTACGTGATAAAATATATCGACACCACGAAATAATATCGATTTCGCGAGCAAGACCAAATGTATTATGGCGTGCTACAATATGATAAATTTAAATATGGCGGTTATATTTATTATATTTTGACAGTTGGATGTCGATAACTAGCTATATCGATTTCGCGAGCATGGCCAAATATGATATATAAATATAATCAAGTGGTAAAATTAAATATGGCGGGTATTTTTATCATATTTTGACAGTTGGATGTCGATAAATCGCCTTATCTATCGCGTTTTCGAAGTCATGCTAGCCCGGATGGTCCGATTTGAAAAAAATATTTCAGTGTTAGATAGCCCATTTATCGAAGAAGGCTATAGGATATATTTAGAACCAGCTGTGCCCCGCGGTTTCACCCACGTAGTTCCCGATCCCGTGGAAATTTCGGGATAAAACATAGCCTATGTTCTTTCCCGGATCATAAGCTACCCCTGTACAAAATTTCAAGTCAATCGGTCCAGTAGTTTAGCCGTGAAAAGGTAACAGACAGACAGACAGGCAGAGTTACTTTCGCATTTATAATATTAGTAGGGATAGAATACAATAGAAAGTAATTTGTACTCACCAGTGAAACTACTTAAAGTATACAACGGGAAAAACTTGCTTTTATCCATCATACTCCATTCTATATTAGTGATCAGCTGTGGGGGCGGGGTCTCCACCATCGTCGCCGCCATATTGGAATTACTATCCCTCTCTCTCTTAACTATAGCTCTGTCCTTCTCAGACGTCAACAACAACATAGATACTCTTTTTTAACAAATAAAAATAAAATATATGCATACTCTTTGGTAAATAAATGATTTGTTTTGTATTTTATACAAATAAAAATATGTTATTATATGGAATTGATTAAAATGATGACTTTGTATTATAAATTATATTTATTTTTTATTTTATTTGTTTATTTATTTATCAACAGATGAGACTAGACTAATAAACTATGTTTTTAATATAAATACTTATTTAATAATCTAATTATATTAAATTTATTTTTGACGGTTCACTTCTTAGTTTTTCTTTGTCCATTGTATCAGAGAAATATGGCGTTCTCTGTGGTGTTTCTGGGAAATAAAAAAATAAAATATTACAAATTAATCTATACAAATAGTAAATTATAATAATGTATAAATCTATTTTAAATATTTTTAACCCCCGACGCAAAAAGAGGGGTGTTATAAGTTTGACGTGTCTGTCTGTGTGTGTGTATCTGTCTGTCTGTGGCATCATAACTCCCGAACGGATGAACCGATTTCAATTTAGTTTTTTTTGTATTAAAGGGGACTTACGTGCGAGTGTTCTTAGACATGTTTGATGAAAATCGGTTGACCCGTTTAAAAGTTATGGGGGTTTGAAAGTAATTGTGTTGGGGGTTTTTTAAATTTTTAATTTAATGTTATAAAGACTAAACATTATTAGTCCTTTATTGTTTTAACACACATAAGTAAGAAGTTAGTTTAAGTAGTGGTTATTAACTATTATTAACAGTAAAGCCAACCAATCTAAGTAAGAAAAAATATTGGTATCTAAATATACATAACTCAAAGGTGACTGGCTGACTGACATAGTGATTTATGAACACAGTCCAAACCACTGGACGGAAAAGATTGTAACTCAATACATAAAAGTTTTATACATGGTATACATTTTTTAAAACACTAGACAGCTACCTAGACTGCATGTAATCTATTGATATACATAGTTTCATATCTTAAGATATATATATACAGGGTTATTGGTTAAGTCGACCTATTCCCGTCAAGGGCGTGTAGTTTACATCGTTTCTGACTGATTTCACCATGAAACACCCTACCCTAAACCTAACCGTTTAAGAGATATTTCAATTTATTTGTTTTTATAAAAATCACCGGATCTTCGGCTATAAGCTTGGATATTTTCAAATGCGTGTGTCTTATTAACAACATACTTGCAACGCAGGGTCGGACATGTCGAACAAGAAATTTAGACTCAAAAATGGTGTGTGCAGAACTTAAAAGTTTAATAAGTTTAGTATCTTGCTCTGTATGCTGACCTATTGTTTTATTTATCCTCCCCAGTAGCCTATAAAACTAAATGTTTTGTACAAAATTTCGATAAAACCCTAGGTTGTTATACCTCGTTGGATAGCTGATGAAACGTAGATATTTTTAAGCATAAGTGCCAAACATGTGCCATATTTTTTTTTCTAGATATCCTTGAACGAAAAATAAACTTTCTGATGCATATTAATTTTTATAAGTTTTAATCGTCTACAACTACTTATTTATTCATTTTAGGTACAATAATTGTTATTGGGGTCACAAAGCACCTTATTATAAACGTAAAAATCAAGTAATATTAATAATAAGACACACGCATTTGAAAATATCCAAGCTTATAGCCGAAGATCCGGTGATTTTTATAAAAACAAATAAATTGAAATATCTCTTAAACGGTTAGGTTTAGGGTAGGGTGTTTCATGGTGAAATCAGTCAGAAACGATGTTAACTACACGCCCTTGACGGGAATAGGTCGACTTAACCAATAACCCTGTATATATACTTTTTATCATTGATAAATGATACCAAACATATGTAATTGTCATTTAATACTTTGTGACTCAAATGACGAAAAAAGACAAAAGTTTTCATATACCTATTATCATATCAGTTAAAGAAAGACTAATTTAATCCTACTATACATATAATATTATAAATGCGAAAGTTTGTATGAGTTTGGATGTTTGTTCCACTTTCACGCAAAAACTACTGCATCGATTTTGATTAAATTTGGTACAGATGTTCCTTATAACTAGGAATAACACATAGGATACTTTTTATCCCGAAATTCCCATGGGTTTGTGTATAAGTAATCGTATGTTTTATTGTAACTTTGTAGTCACAAAATCCTACCAATAGATGGCGCTGTTACTTAATTTTTTAACACACGATGGTGGAGATTGTATGATACTACGAGCTACGCATTCTCACGGGAGCGGGTACTACGCGGGTGAAACCGCGGCGCTTCTAGTATGACATATTTTAAAAATTATAATATGAATGCATCACACAAAAACATTTGCCTTTTATTAAACCTGTCTTTACGTTTAATGAAGTTTTGTTTTTCGATAATATTTACTACAAAGAATGAAGGTGACTCATGAGATACACGAACATATATTTTATTAGCAGCGCCCCGCGATTTCACTCGCGTAGTTCCCGTTTCCGTGGGAATTTTGGGATAAAAAGTATTCTATGTTCTTTCCCGGACCATAAGCTACCCCTGTACCAAATTTCAGGTCAATCGGTTCAGTAGTTTAGCCGTGAAAAGGTAACAGACAGACAGACAGAGTTACTTTCGCATTTATAATATTAGTAGGGATTATTAAACTTATATTTTACTAGCAGCGCCCCGCGGTTTCACCCGCGTAGTACCCGTTCCCGTGGGAATTTCGGGATAAAAAGTATCCTATGTTCTTTCCCGGACCATAAGCTACCCCTGTACCAAATTTCAAGTCAATCGGTCCAGTAGTTTAGCCGTGAAAAGGTAACAGACAGACAGACAGACAGACAGACAGAGTTACTTTCGCATTTATAATATTAGTTAGGATTAGGATTATTAAACGAAACATACAACATAACGTTATATTCATTTGAGAAGCTTTTTGTATGTACTGATTAATTTGAGGGATTTGACTTAAATTGGTACGTACAAACAGCCCGAGAAATTAACATTATATGTTTGCCAACTATATGTACCTCACATATAGTTGGAAAACATATTTAGCTTTTATATAGTCATGAAGGCATTGAATATGTGAATGTGTTAATACACTGATGATGACAGTCCACAGTAGAATTAGAAAACTAAAATTGGATGTATAGTTGTTTAGAAAAAATTAAGTATATAAAACTCTTCCGTTACTGAGTTATGTACTGACTGACTGACTGACAGACAATGCACAGCCGAAACTACTGGTCGTAGAGAGCTGAAATTTGGCACGTGTGTTTGTTGGGGAGAGGAGGATACCACTAAGAGAGGATTATTGGAAATTCCCCTCCTAGGGCGAGAAAAGGGTGAAAACCCAAACTCTGCGGGAAGTCATTATTCCACGCGGACGAAGTCGTGGGCCAAAGCTAGTACATATATAAATTACTTAAGTATTTCATGACATTAAAATACATTGCCTAATTTGAAAGATCTAAGTGTATATGCAGAAGGACAGAAAGCGGGAAGCAACTTTATTTTGTATTGAGTATACTAAAAAAAGATAACAAATTTTAAAATAACAACTTTAACAATTCATTGACTGTATTATATTTTAATTATCTTTATAAAATGTGTAATTCCACATAACATAGATTATTTATGTACTATTGTATAACAATAGATAAGTGTTACATTTTATGATTAGTAATTTGAAGATACCACACCCGTCTTATCACTACATAGTATAAAACAAAGTCGTCTTCTCAGTCCCTATGTATGCTTAGAACTTTAAAACAACGCAACGGATTTTGGTGCGGTTTATTTTAATAGATAGAGTGATTCAAGAGGAAGGTTTTTAGTATATTTTTATCCCCTATATTTAATACTAGCAGCGCCCCGCGGTTTCACCCGCGTAGTACCCGTTCCCGTGGGAATTTCGGGATAAAAAGTATCCTATGTTCTTTCCCGGACCATAAGCTACCCCTGTACCAAATTTCAAGTCAATCGGTCCAGTAGTTTAGCCGTGAAAAGGTAACAGACAGACAGACAGACAGACAGACAGAGTTACTTTCGCATTTATAATATTAGTTAGGATTTAGTAAACATAATAATTGCTAGTGAAGAATTATATAAATAAGAACTATAAGAATTTATGTTTAAGATTTAGTCATATAAGAATATTTGTTTCTTATTTATTCTAAAATTATGGGTCAGATTTAGGTGTTGTGTCATGTGTGAAATATGTTCTTAATAATCACGAATAGCATACAGGGTCTTTTTATCACTATTTTCTCATAACATGGGAAGGGACAAAATGAGTGATACCGTTGGACATTATAGCCAAAACTATGGGATAGAATTATGGTGGATTTTGGAGCAAATATTCCTGTTAACTGGATACATTATTTATGATATTTTTTATCTCAAAATTCTCAGGGGATAAACCAAAAAATAACTAGTTGGTTACTATATTTTTAATTAATTTAACCAACACTTAAGTTTTTGTGGGCAGAAAATTTGTGATTTTATTTCTTGTTAATGTATGTGTTATGGTGCAACAAATATTTAAAATAATATATTTTCAACGATAATATGAATTTAGGAAGATGATATAACAAGTTTCAATTAGTAATAAGTTTAAATAATTATTAAGTTTCAGTTTCAAAAACACACAACGTAAGTCAAATTCATATTACGATATTTCAAGGTTTTGCAGAAACGTGTGGTGTTTTTAAAATGAAAATTTACATTTATTTATAGAGATATTAGAGGCCAGTGCTTACTTCCTATAAACCTCGCACAAGGACAAGGTGAAAAGCGATTACAGAGGCTTTCATGAAAAACGTAATATTTTTTTCATGTGTTTTTGACTTACATAGGTCCAAACAAGGTTCCCATCACTCAGAATGTATTTATATCACTATTATTAACGTAGAATATCACTTGAGACACGATCTTATAACGTTTTATGTAATAATTTACTTTATTTCACTAATTACACACATCTCAACAGTTAACACATAACTGTCAGCTGATTGGGCGGCCATGTTTTTTTCTTATTTTTTTCTACAATGCTATAGATTATAAATTGAATTGATTATTATGGTGATTTTACACGGGTATAGTAAATTTGGAATATAAAAATAAATTGATAATGGGCTGAATTTTAATGTTCTTAAATAATGTATTGTATGTAAATTTATTGAAATTACTCGTAATTGAATTTCGAGATTGATAATAAAAGGTAACATCTTCATATCGCAAAATTAATATTTAACAATTGATATTATTAAAAAGTAGGTATCTTAATTTGAAACTACGAAAACAAAAAAGTTTCATGCACGAGCCGTTTTTAAAAAAAAGTAATTCTATAAAATCATTTAAGTATTTTTCATCCCACCACCTCGGAAAGTATGTTTTGATTCCTCGATATCTGGGGTACAAGTCGTTTTTGCGCTATAGAGGGTAAAGTAAATTTGAATTTAGAACATCGTGTGCACGTGGGATGATGTTTTGAATTCCCAAACTATCATACAACTTTATTTTTATTTAAAATTCAAACTCGGAACCTTCTTGGTGGTGTACATATAATACAAGACTTACTTATTTTTTAATTTGCTTGTGTGATTGTTTTATGTTTCCATTTAGTAATTTCCTCGCTGAGAGGGGATGAAAAATAAGTAATAACTTAATCACATTAGTGTACACGATGTTCTAAATTAAATTATTTTAACCGCTAGAGCGCAAATTAGATGGCCAAGATAAGACCTCGCTGCGCTCGTGATTCAATTTTAGAATCCTTCGCTGGCTCGGTCCTCAACTGGAGCCCCGGTTAAAAGCAACTTTGCACTCTTGTATAACAAATAACTATTTCTTCGTAAATGATAATTTGGCATGTGATAATTTGTGTAATGATAATTTGTCAAATGATAATTTGTCAAATGATAATTTGTCAAATGATAATTTGTCAAATGATAATTTGTCAAATGATAATTTGTCAAATGATAATTTGTCAAATGATAATTTGTCAAATGATAATTTGTCAAATGATAATTTGTCAAATGATAATTTGTCAAATGATAATTTGTCAAATGATAATTTGTCAAATGATAATTTGTCAAATGATAATTTGGCATGTGATAATTTTTCAAATGATAATTTGGCATGTGATAATTTGGCATGTGATAATTTGTCAAATGATAATTTGTCAAATGATAATTTGTCAAATGATAATTTGTCAAATGATAATTTGTCAAATGATAATTTGTCAAATGATAATTTGTCAAATCGAAAATAATCATTTTACAAATGATAAGTTGGGAAATGATGAGTAGCAAGTAGGGTATCGAGAACCGGTATAGATTTAAGAACCGGGATTTTCGGTACTTTCGGGATTTTTTCTTCTTTTTAATTTTGGAGGTAAATATAGTCTAAAAAATATTATTTATCTTAAATAACACATATTGCGCATTCTGGCATGGCAAGATAAGCATTGATTGCTTTAACACAATAAAATAGCATCACGACTGAGCCTCTTAGCAGTTTTACGATGTCATCCACTCCGGGAGAACTCCAAAAGCAAGGAACAGAAGCGTGATGGTGCTCTACTTCAAAAAAAGGGATAAAACCCTGCTGAAGAACTATAGACCCATCTCGCTTTTGAGCCATGTTTACAAGCTGTTCTCGAGGGTTGTCTTAATTCGTCTATCAAAAAGACTCGACGAATTTCAACCCCTCGAACATGCCGGGTTTCAAAGCGGTTATGGCACCACAGACCACATCCACACATTGAGGTAAATTATACAGATGATCTAAGAGAAGACTATGAGAAGGGTTGGGCTATTCTGGAATCTTTGCAGCGATGCCAGGTCGATACTCGTTATGTAGAGGTGTTGAGATGTCTGTATGATGCCGACCGTTCAAGTTCAGTGCCGACATTTAAAGTCTATCCAACTGTGCAGAGGTGTAAGACAGGGTGACGTTATATCCCTGAAACTCTTCACCAACGCGCTCGAAAACGTATTTAAGAGTTTGCCTTGGGCTGGATGGGGCATAAACCTAAATGGCGAGTACATCTCACACCTCCGGTTTGCAGACGATATCGTACTAATGGTGAAAACGCCGCAAGAGCCACACTGGATGCTGAATGACCTAGCAGATGCCTCTTGTTGGGTCGGCCTCGGCGTGAACTTTGACAAGACCAAGGTCATGGTTAATAATAAATAATAGCCTTGTTATGCTGGAGCTGATCCTAGTACACGGTACCCCTCTCGAGATTGTTCAAAAATACAACTACCTCGGGTAAATAATGCCATTGGGTAGAAACAATCTGGAGAGTGAGGTTCAGAAGCGAATACAGCTCGGTTGGGCAGCGTTTGGTAAACTTCGACGAGTCTTCTCATCGCAAATTTCACAGTGCCTAAAAACAATAGTTTTCAATCAGTGAATCCTACCAATGATGACCTACAGTGCCGAGACGTGGACACTCACGTGGCTGTTCCACCAATTTAAAGTCGCTCAAAAAGCCTGTCGCCCTGCCGCCGACAGGGCACATTGGCGCAAGTTGAGAGAGGCCTTAGTCCAGTAGTGTACGTAAACAGGCTGTTGATGATTAAAATAAAGTTATAAATTCACTTTTGATAAAGTTGTACACATAAAACATCAACGTATATCGTAGGCCGATTCTCCTAAATAGTATCTCCATTTTGGTCCTTATAATTAAACTTTCTTGTTCTCTTGGCAATGTGTCTTCAAAAAGATCATTGCATCTAATGTTGCATCGAGATCTAATTTTGTTACAAAAAAGGCCAGCTGAGAAGAAAATTCTTTCTGGCTTCACGCTAGTAGTTGGAATTGTGAGGTGTTCGTAAGCTTTTTAAGTACCACATTTTGTCTTATAATGGAATAATGATCTACCACGTACCTACAGATACAACATTTTAATGAGAATATGGTTTTAGCTTGAATATTTTGATAATTTGATAAAAAGAATAAATGCTGTTAATAGAAGATTAAAATCAAACAAATGATTATATAGTTAACATGATCCGTTATTTCCCGAAAATACCGAAAATCCCGGTTCTTATTCATTGAGAACCGGTTCTTTGACTACTATTAAAGAACCGGGAAATCCCGGGATTTTCGGTTCCGGGATTTCCCGGTTCTGAACCCTAGTAGCAAGTCGTGATTGAAGTTTTCATGTTTAAAATTATGCGCTCGCAAAAAAATCATAGGTACTGAGGACGAACTTTTTGAATAATCCCGTGAATTATAAAGCAAGTTTTATCCCAAAATTTTCCACAGATCTAAAAATAGAAGAAAAAGATTTTGGGATACAAAACCACGGGGTGCAGCTAGTAGAACAAGTGGCGCCCTCTACGACCTTAAAACAGAACGGAAAATGAAAAAATCGATGAATAAATTCCCTTCATAAATCAATATACAGACAGACGTAACCTTGCAATTACAATGCACATTATTTATTAAACGACCTACCTCAAGAAAACATACATGGTCTAATACCAACTTAATTTTTCTTGTTAAAGATGGCGCGACTGTCTTTGCATCTTGAAAAATGTACAGAAAATTCAACCCAGTTGAATTTTTCCGACTGCATTTATAAGTTTGTCAGACATCCTGTGACTCGTTCTGGAGGACGTTTACGTATAAAACATTGATTTATTCGTAACAAACAGCAGATTATAACTCACTACTGAATTAAACATTGTTATGAAAACTAATAAAGTATTCAAGATAATAAAAAACGATTGTAGCATCTATTTTAGTTTTTGCGAAAATGCATTCTAGTTGCTTTTAATTGGCGTACAGCGCCATCTTGTAATGAGGTATTAGAATTATGATATTTGAGGTTATGCTACTCAACGCAAGATGGCGCTAGGAGTATTAAAATGTTGCATTATGAATATGTAATGTGAATATTTTAGTTTACCCAAGCATATTAGTTATATTTTATGCTTTAAATATATAACAGCTGAAGAATTTTAACAGCAATAGAAACGGAGTCCACGTCTATTTATAAAGAGGAAACCTTTGTTTGTAACGAATACGCTCCGATACTACCGAACCGATTTTCTAAAATCTTTCACCATTAGAATGCTACATTTAGGCTATTATATTTATATTTTATCCCAGTATTCCCACGGGAATGGGAACTACGTGAGTGAAACCGCGGGACGCCACTAAGGAAAAATTTCATCTAAATTGATTTTACAGACTTTCAACTGTTCAACTCCATTTTCATTTGATGATTTTTGGACATTAAAATTTTCTATTATAAAATAACTAACAGTCTTCAATTTTATGTGTATAACAACTAGTTGACTAGTTCCACGCTAGTACTAACCTCGCACCGCGGTTTGACTCGCGCTAGCTCTGCTCCTATTGACCGTAGCGTGTAGAGGATTCGATCCCGGTCGATTTTTCTAATCCCGGGATTTCGGAATTTTCTACAATTAATATCGGGATCCCGAGATAGTCCCGGGATTGTATTAATAATAGAAAAAGGTAACAAAGACATTAAATTACAATATTTTTTTATTTAAGTCTTATGAACATCCGGGTTCGATTCCCGTAGCGAGTTATAGTTTTTTTCTAAATCTATGAATGTAGTTTTTGTCTTTAGTAAAATCGATGACATGGTTCCTAAGAACAGATCTTTGTATGTCTTATAGTTTCAGACCTCCCCCCACTGACCTATCTATTTGGGCCACCCTGTAGCCTATAGCCTTCCTCGATAAATGGGCTATCTAACACTGTAAGAATTTTTCAATTGGAACCAGTAGTTCCTGAGATTAGCGCGTTCAAGCAAACAAACTCTTCAGCGACTTCTGCTTTAATAGTTATTTGTTATACAAGAGTGCAAAGTTGCTTTTTAACCGGGGCTCCAGTTGAGGACCGAGCCAGCGAAGGATTCTAAAATTGAATCACGAGCGCAGCGAGGGATTCAAAATAAGAATCCTGAGCGTTAGCGAGGGACTCAAAGGAGCACAAGGTTAAAAATTGTTTGCACTCGAGTGCAACACATTATTTTTCATCCCCCCTCGGCGAGGAAATTACTAAATGGAAACATAAAACAATCACAATATTAAATGAAAAGAAAATATCACGCGCAAAGCAAATTAAAAAATCAGTAAATCTTGTACACCAAGAAATTCCGAGTTTGAATTTTAAATAAAAAAAAAAGTTGTATGATAGTTTGTGAATTCAAAACATCACCACATTAATCTTATTTTATTGTTAAAATATACCTAATATGTGAAAAGAAAAAGGCGCGCGCAAAGCAAATTAAAAAAAAAGTGAGTACACCAAGAAGGTTCTGCATCTGAGTTTTTAATAAATTAAAAAGGTTGTATGATAATTTGTGAATAAAAAAACACAATTAAACCTTTGTACTTCTACCTCCATGGTGCTAATTGCCTACATTCGGTACCATGGAGGTAGTAATAAACAAGTTTTTAATTCACACAATTAGTGCACACGATGTTCTAAATTCAAATTTACTTTAACCTCTAGAGCGCAAAAACGACTTTTACTCCCAGTTATCGAAAATGCCTTGGGTCCTGCAGGGGCTGTCACAGCGACCCCGATAATTTCCACTCTTGAGATTAAAATCGACTTTTACCCCCAGATATCGGGGATTAAAAACATACTTTCCGAGCTAGTGGGATGAAAAGTATATTGGGATGCTTGCACGTTGCGCCGTAGGTTTGAGATATTTTATTTGAAACTAGAGGGGGCCCGCGGTTTCACCCGCGTAATTCCTGTTCCCGTAAGAATATGGGGACAAAATTATGGTAAAAACTTTCCCACTGAATCACTCTATCTATTAAAACAAACCGCATGAAAATCCGTTGCGTAGTTTTAAAGATCTAAGCATACATAGGGACAGAGAAAGCGACTTTGTTTTATACTATGTAGTGATTAGCTATCTGCAATGTAAACTAACCAACCAATTGATTTGCAGGAAGTCTAGAAAGAGCAGAAGTTACAGAGGTTCGTATAACATGCTGTGCCTCGATCACCTAAGCCCCTGTTCTCTAAGCCCCCGTCCTCGGTAAAGTGAACCTCGGTCACATGAGCCCCGGTCACTTGAGCCCCGGTCACCTGAACCCTGGTCACCCAAGCCCCGGTCCCCAATGAAGTGATCTCCAGTCACATGAACCCGGTCACCCGAGCCCCGGTGACATGAGTGTAATGTACTTAAGTAAATCGGATATATGATAGTTAGGAATATCTACGTATTGTATATAATTTTGTAACTTAATTGAACTAAGTACTAAACGAATAAATTTTTGTTAATTTTTTTGCAAATAGGTAAAATAATCTATTGAGTCTCTGGATTCAATTAAAAATCTTAAGATTGAAGAATCCTATAGACTGATATCTTATTCATATTAAATATTCGACCTCGATGGCAGAGTGGTCATCATACCGGACTGCCATCCGTAAGGTTGCGTCGATTCCCGTGCGGGGTGAATATTTGTGTGACCCACAAATGTTTATCTCGGTCTGGGTGTGTGTGAATGAGTGTGTGCGTAGTTTCTGATACCCTAGATACAAGTTACGTACTTAGTTAGGGGTCAGTTACTGTAATGAGATGATGGAGTGAATGATTTGTACTTTACTAAATCTGACTGTAGATTTTATGTGTTAAAAATTAAAATACTTATACCTACTTAATTTAGGTTAAAAATGAAACGAAAATAAAATAATTTGCAAAATATTTATTAAAAATTTGGAGACTACAAAAAACACTACCTTCACAAATATACAAAATCTTAAAATTAAATTCTAACTACATTCGATGTCCATTGTTCAGCCATGTCATTTTTAATTTAACTAAATATCCTTAATTATATAAGATCACACTAAAATACGTATGCGATTACATTTTATATGTATATTTTAATATAATTATAACTTAAAATCTAATTTTTCTATAATGATCGTTTATATTTTTACGGATTTAATTTTTAATTGTATGGCCGCCATTTTTGTGTCAACCATTTTGTTTTGCGAAACTATTAAGCTTAGAATGCACAGAGATTATAAAATTCTAATTTATTAGTTACATTTTACACTAAGGCGGTTCTATTTTCATACAAACTCAAAAAAACAAATTATGGCCTTTTTTTGGGTTACAGAAAAATGGTTACAAAAATACAAATATTTGCTGTTTTCAGCTAAAAACATAAGAATCTTAGAATATTTTTTATCAAATTAGTGTATTGTCATCGGTCCTCGATAAATCTACAAAGTCTGAACGAAATCTGGCCGTTTAAAGTGGGTCAAAATCGCGCCCAAAGAAGTCGGTTACAAACATACAGATGAAGCTAATAAAAAGCTTGTAAAAATGGTCAAAATTCTGAACACTGTCGGTCCCTGAACACACTAAATAAATCCTATCTCTGCTATAACTATGTGTCAGAATTGACAGAACACAATTTTGAACATTATTAGAAATGTTTTTAAGTTATGAATGGACTAAGTGATAAATGATTTCATATAAAAAAAAAGCTATATCGGACCAAAAAATTCAAACAATTATTTTAAATATAGTTAACATAAACGTTCTTTTTTAAATTTTTACCCAAAAACAAAAGTTAATAATACAAAAACAATGATTTTGAAAATTGAAAAAAAAAACTTAATTATTTTTCTTTTTGTTATCAAAATGTCACGGGCCATTAATACAAACTTAAAAAAAAAAACCTTGTACATTCTGCGCATTAGAAAAAATAAAGAGGCCATGTTTAAAAAAAATACTAAGTACATATTATAAGCTATGGTGTTACAATTTAAACTAAAACTAAGTTTATTCTACTAAAATATATGATTAAAGTACACATTCTATATATCTACATTTAAAAAAATATAAAATAAGTATTAAAAATCAAATATTATAGAATAAAATGAAATATAACACACATTCCTACAAAAAACAATATAAACTGGTGTAAGTATTTCCAATCACACAAAGATTAAATACATAAGTTTAACAATCAATCAAAATATAGAGTCACAATCTTGTCTGTGCCGGTGACAGCGTCGCTGTAATCGCATCTTTTGGTTGTCAGTTTATTGAAAATGTATCCAAATGACATTAGAGTCACAATGACAATAGGAGCTTCCAATATGGCCGCCGGCACAGAAAAGATTGTGGCTCTATATTTATTAATTTTGAAGACATTTTCGTAGGGCATGTTAAGTCTGTCCCGGTTGTCGTACTAACATCATCGACAGTCGGACAGGGGAGTTAGAGCACTCGAAAGTTTTACTGATCATTTATCCAAAATTTTGCACAAAATTCAGAGGCCTATTTGGTCAGCTCATTTACAAAAATATATATATACTTACTTACATTCATACAAAAATAAAATAAAAATTTTAATCAATTTTTCCAAAAAATAATAGTTAAAAAAAATAAAAATACTTATACCCAAAGACACATACATTATGTATTTATATATATCATTCAATCATTCACTCATACAACTCTTAAAATATATTATTGAAATCGTATAAAAAGTAATTAATATAAACTTAGGTATAGTTTTCTTTATAAATGCTTCTTGGACTCAATATTTATTTTCTTATATTTTTTTTTAATTAAAAACATAATAAGAAATTAATCAGATTACAAAGTAAGTATATAAAATAAATATTTATAATTTACATATTATTTAAAAACTGGTAAGGGCTAAACACAAAACTGCGATAAAAAATCTTTATACTGAAAGTTGAAAAAAATATTTATAGTTATATTTTTAAAATGATATAAATAAGTACCTACTTATTTATATAAAAAACACTTTAAAAAAAAATAAGGATACATTTTAAAAAGAGAAAGAAAGAAAAGTAATATTATAGAATCATATTCTTCGTAGTTACAGTTAAAAAAAAACCACGTTTTTAACATTACAAATATTTTTTATCTTTGTAAGACGCAGCTTTGTACGTTAAGTTTTATCGAGCAGTTTTGTACTTACTTGGTAATTTAAATTTTATATTTTTTTATGTATATGTTAAACCCTGTTCTTATACCTTTTCTAATTCCACACCTTAGTAAAGAACGAAATACATACAAAATATACTTATATGTAAAATGGCTTAAAGATTGTATAATAAATAAATAATAAGAAAATATATATAAAAAAATAACCAATAATGCCTAAAACAAGAACTAGAACTCCATCTTTGTCTGTCCGCCATATTGAATTTCAAATGACGTCACTATGCTAACTATATAAACTAAAGTAATGGTGGATACAAAATTTCATATTAATCGGTTGAAAATGGTCTGATATTAGGTTTTAAGATTTGACCCGAATACAACGTACTTACATTTTTTGTAACTTAATTAAGAATTTGTTATGTTCCTATAATTTTATTGTCCTTACTAATATTATAAATGCGAAAGTAACCGTCTGTCTGTTACCTTTTCACGGCTAAACTACTGAACCGATTGACTTGAAATTTGGTACAGGAGTAGCTTATGGTTCGGGGTTACTGAGTGATGTACTGACTGACTGACAGACAACGCACAGCCGAAACTACTGGTCGTAGAGAGCTGATATTTGTTGGAGGGAGTAGGCTACCACTAAGAGAGGATTCTTAGAAATTCCCCACCTAGTGGGAGAAAAGGGGGAAAACCCCAAATTCTGCCGGAAGTCATTATTCCACGCGGACGAAGTCGCGGGCAAAAGGTAGTATTTTATATAATTTAATATTTAATCAAACAATTTTGCAAGATTTGACTCACAATTATACTTACAAGAAAAATACCTCAAGAAAATTAATTTGAAAATAATAAATATAAACATGGGCCTTACATAAGTATGCCAAATTTCAGCTCAATCGGATAACCAGAAGTGGTCGAAAAATGGCAAGATTTGATTACAGACAACGGGACAGGTGACACTAAATAAAAGCTTGTAAAAAATATCTTTATACTTATAAAACAATATTTTGTCTAATTAGTTCTTGCTCATTTTTGAAACTATTGGATCAGTTTGAAGAGATTTTCTGTAAAGTAAGTTTATTTTTATCTCGAAATTTCTACAGATTAAATTAACTAATGCTTACAGAGCCCACGGGGCTAAGTCTGTAAATGTTTTCTAAAATAAATATAAGAAAAATATTAATAAAACTATTTTCTCAAAAACTCATTTTTTTACCTATAAGACCCCCTACTATTAAAAAACAAAGTCGCTTCCCGCTGTCAATCCCTCTACATTAACGCTAAGATCTCTAAAACTACTCAACCGATTTTAACACAGTTTTCAGCAAAAGATAGACTGATTCAAGAGGAATATTTAAGTTTTCTAACCCGACTTAAACCGGGGGTAATAACTAAAGCATTACCGAATTTAAAAACAATTTTTAAGACGCCTATTTTTGTAATTTTGTACTCATTTTCTAGGTAACATATATAAGCTGTACGTGTCTTTGGGTAGGGCTACACAGGCTGGTTTTTGTATAAGATCTGCTTCATTAACTGCTCTAATATCGAAATTTTGCATAATATTAGCGAACATAACAAAACTCATCGTTGTAACCAAAGTTTGGCCTATACAAGTACGCTTACCAATGCTGAAAGGCAGAAAATGCGGTATATTTCTCTTCACACTAACAATTTCTTTCTCATTTTCGTTAGACTTGTTTACCGGGCTATTTCTTTCAGAATCAGATTCCATTCCTGAATCGCACTGGGAATTCCTACGCGTCCTGACTTTGGTACGTTCTAAAAACCTTGACGGATCGAATTTCTCCGGCTCTTCCCAATATTGATCAGAGGTATTTAACTCGTAGTTGTTAATGAAGACTATTGTTCCTTTTTCGATGCCGTATCCAGAAACAGATGCGTTTTCAGTGGCCACATGCGGTACTATAGGCGATGACGCGTATCTTAGACATTCAAGCACAGTAGCTTCAGTGTACGGCATACTCCGTCTGTCAGTGAGACCAATAATCCTCTTTCCTTTGGTCACTGCGTCAATTTCGTGTCTTATCTTCCGGCCTATCTCTGGGTCTCTAGCTACAGCAGTTAAGCATAACATGACTAAATTGCCAACAGACGAATGACCTCCTAGAAAGTCTTCCAACATGAAAATAATAGTGTTCCTGTCAACCGATGGATCGTCGTGTAGGACTCTTAATAACCCGTCTAAGAAATCTTGTTCAGGCGATTCTAGGTCTAAATCGTTTTCTCTGTGTTCAACTATGCGTGATAAAATAAATGACCTGATTTCCTGGGACCAGTTAGATAGTTTGTCCATATGTTTCTTATATACCGGAGCTAACCAAGGCAGGAAATCAACAGCGTATCCTTGATTGATCTCCCAAAAAATCTCATCAAAATGATCGACAACTTTCCTAAATTCTGTATCATTATCCGAATCAAACCTTATATTGCACATATAATGGCTAAACATGTTCATTGCTGTGGTCATTAAAATAGGTTTTAAATTAACCAGATTCGAAGATTTTACTTTTTGTTTTAAAGTTTGAATCAACTCGATCGATTCGAAGGTGGCAACTGACCCGATTCGGGCGAAGTTCTCGGTGTGTTGTTTCGGCCCACAGTGTCGTCTTGCCAGGTTGCGGCGGCGAGTTTGCAGGTTGGACCAGTCGCAGAGGGCTAGGGCTGTAACAATGGAAACGAGGTTTGTTATAAAATATAATAGAACTATTTACTTATATTTATACTAGCAGCGCCCTGCGGTTTTACCCGCTCCCGTGAGCATGCGTAGCTCGTAATATCATACAATCTCGGCACAATTCACCATCGTGTGTTAAAAAATTAAGTAACAGCGCCATCTATTGTACGATTTGTGACTACAAAAGGTTACAATAAAACATATGATTTATTATACACAATCCCATGGGAATTTCTGTATAATAAGTATCCTATATGTTATTCTTAGTTGTAAGAAATATCTGTACCAAATTTAATCAAAATCGATACAATAGTTTTTGCGTGAAAGTGGAACAAACATCCAAACTCACAAACATACAAACTTACGCATTTATAATATTAGTAGGATTATAAAGAGGTAAAGTTTGTGGGGGAATCCTCTGGATCTACTGAAACGATTAAGAAAACTCTTTCACTATCGCGGGAACGACGACTACGCGGGTAGAAAACGGGACGCTGCTTATATAAAAACATTAAATTAAAATTAAAAAAAACCCCCAACACAATTACTTTCAAACCCCCATAACTTTTAAACGGGTCAACCGATTTTCATCAAACATGTCTAAGAACACTCGCACGTAAGTCCCCTTTAAAACTAAATTGAAATCGGTTCATCCGTTCGGGAGCTATGATGCCACAGACAGACATGTTAAATGAAAATCGGTTGACCCGTTTAAAAGTTAGTTATGGGTTTGAAAATAATTGAGTTGAGGGTTTTTTAAATTTTTAATTTCATTGTATTAGTGTTATACAGGGATAGTCGCCGGATTGTGCATCCTTTACACAAGATTAAATATGTCAAAGGGCTTCCGTGTGTTGGCTTTGGCCCCATACTAGCCTTCCAAAAGACCGGGACTCCTTAATAGTCCCGTGAATGGAAAAGACATGACAATAATAATCATTTTTAAGCTATTGCATAGCTTCTATCGAGGGCCTTGAGCGCGGGGACCGAATCCAGAAATTCCGTAACGAAAAAAAACCTCATGTTTTTATTTTTTTTATCGAAAACTTTTTTTTTGTAAATTTTCCAAAAAGTTTTTATAGTAATGTAGACAAAGTTTTTATTGTATGAAGTCCCAAGTACGACATCAAAATTTCTAAGGTTAGGATTGCAATACGAAAATAAAAAAAACAATTACTTAGTTGATAAAATTGCTATGCAATAGCTTTACCGCGGCAGTCCCCGAGTGCCACACGTTTTTTTTTATTTCAGATCAAAACAATCCAATATTTGTTAGTCTTTCTTATTTAAAAATGCAAACTAAATTTTGTATGACTGACTTTCATATAATGCTACGTGGGTGAACCCATTGGCAGAAACATAGTAGTATTATTAAATTATATTTAACCAATGATGTATTAAACTATAGATGCGTTGCCTGCACTCTAAAAGTGCAATATTAAAAGGAGTCAATTACCAACATACTGTTTCGTTACGTATGATAGTGCTACACGAATCGCTTAGCCTTTCTCAATAAATGAGGTATTCTATACTAAAAAAAAACAATTCTAGCAAGTGGTTTCTGAGATTGGCTAGATAAACTCTTCAACTTTATAATATCCGCTCAGAAAGAAAAAGACAAGCCAGTATTAGTATGACCTATTACTACATTTAGATTTATGCTAGTTTAGAAAAAAAACCGAGTAAAACTGCATGATACAGCTAGTGTAAACGTATATATTATGAAGTATATATACTAACAGAAGAATAAATCCTTACTATCCTTACTAATATTATAAATGCGAAAGTAACTCTGTCTGTCTGTTACCTTTTCACGGCTAAACTACTGAACCGATTGACTTGAAATTTGGTACAGGGGTAGCTTATGGACCGAGGAAGGACATAGGCGTTTTATCCCGAAATTCCCACGGGATCGGGAACTACGCGGGTGAAACCGCGGGGCACAGCTAATAAATAAATATTTTTGCTATTTTTAGAACTGCTATATTGACGCATCTATATTAAACTACATCGTTGTTTTTAATCCATGGTTTCATATGATAAATCTCGTTAACTTGAGTATAAAATGGTAGTTATCATTTGATACAACTATGTGACCTCTAAGTAACGATAATGAAGTTCATTTTGTCTTTTGTTACTATAAAGTATAATTTAATGATAATCCCGTGGGAATTCTAATATGTTATCCTACTAATATTATAAAGCCGAATGTGAGTGTGGATGTTTAGATGTGTGGATGTTTGTTCCTCTTTCACGCAAAAACTACTGAATGGATTTTAATGAAATTTGTCAATAATTTCGCTTATACATCAGAGTAACACATAGGATGCTTTTTATCCCGAAATTCATACGGGAACGGGAACTAAGCTGGTGAAACCGCGGGGCGCTGTAGACGCGAAAGTTTGGATGATTCTAAGTTTGTTACTCTTTCACGCAAAAACAACTGAACCGATTTCCAAAACTCTTTCACTAATGGAAAACTAAATATATTACCAGAAAGTGTCATAAACTATATTTTATTCCCTTACTAGCGGTGCCGTAAGAATCCGGGGGTAAAATTATGCTAAAAACCTTTCCACTGAATCACTCTATCTATTAAAACAAACCGCATCAAAATCCGTTGCGTAGTTTTAAAGATCTAAGCATACATAGGGACAGACTTTGTTTTATACTATGTAGTGATTCTCAAACGCTTAATCTTGTGTCTAATATTACAAAGAGGAAAGATTTGGATATTTTGCTCCGAAATTACAACCGATTTGATAAAATCTTTCACTATTAAATAGTTTACTTTTCAGGGATTCCGTATTCCCACGGGAACGGGAACTATGCGGGTAAAACCGCGGCACACAGCTAGTACATATATCACTAGCGGCGTCTCGCGGTTTCACCCGCGTGGTTCCCGTTCCCGTGGGAATACGGGGATAAAAGATAGCCTATGTTACTCAGGGTGAATATAACTTTCTAATGGTGAAAGAATTTTTGAAATCGGTCCAGTACTTTTTGAGTTTATTTGTTACATACAAAAATACAAATATTTCCTCTTTATAATATTAATGTAGATGTAGTTAACAAGATCATAACATAATTGTTCCGGTTGATTGTACGAGTATATTAACGTATCTCACGTAATAATACCGTAGAAATTGAAAACAATGAATAATTAATAGAAAACATAAATAAATTCATAATTAGGGCGTAAATTGATAAAAAATATATCAATAGTAAACACTTTTATTTAACTTCTCGGGAAATAACAACATAAAATCATTCACTCCATCACCTCATTACAGTAACTGACCCCTAAGTCCGTAACTTGTATCTAGGGTATCAGAAACTACGCACACACACATTCACACACACCCAGACCGAGATAAACATTTGTGGTTCATACAAATATTGAGTCACAATATTTCCTGTCCCGGTGTCAGCGTCGCTGTAATCGCATCTTTTGGTTGTCAGTTTATTGAAAATGTATCCAAATGACATTAGAGTCACAATGACAATAGGAGCTTCCAATATGGCCGCCGGCACAGAAAAGATTGTGACTCTATATTCACCAAAATGAAATTCTAATTAGTCCGTCAGATAGATTTCGAAAAAACATTAGACACGTATTTTTTTGTTTTATCAAATTAATAAAACTGACTTAGTTATAACGCATTAAAGTTCAGGAGTGGGGGCTTGTGACGATAATTCTTGGTGAAAAATGTGTGTAGCTGTGACGTCACACGAGTTTTCTATGCACTATATCGTCTTAATTATTTGTTTGTATCAAATTACTTTCAAACCCCCATAACTTTTAAACGGGTCAACCGATTTTCATCAAACATTTCTAAGAACACTCGCACGTAAGTCCCCTTTAATACAAAAATACTCAGCTAAAAATCACTATTATAAATAAATTAAATTCTTAATTAAATACACGCGTAAGAAAATACTAACTCAGCTTTTATTAAACAAAATATTGGAAATAAATTATAACCTATACAGCATTTAATTTACTCAATGGAGTGACCTTTATGTTTACTAAGTAATGTAAGTTGGCATTTTTATGTTATGATTTCATAAATTTTAGGCATTAATGTGTTGGCCTAGTAATTTGATACCTGCCCGACTTATGTACGACTGATATAATAATAAATAATATAATCCCATAACCCAGTCGTAGTTTTCCATATATTTGCAACAGTCCCAGCAGAACCGGGGACTGTCCTTGGATGCATTTTATAGTGTTATACAGGGATAGTCGCCGGATTGTGCATCCTTTACACAAGATTAAATATGTCAAGGGGCTTCCGTGTGTTGGCTTTGGCCCCATACTAGCCTTCCAAAAGACCGGGACTCCTTAATAGTCCCGTGAATGGAAAAGAAATAATAAATAAATAATAAATCTATATTTCCAAAAAGGTTACAGATTACAATATGGCGATACTCATAGCAAATGATAGTTTCCGAATTACAATAATAGATCGTTGTTAAGTTTACGTAGTATATCGCGTAGTGGTTACATCCGTAATAGGGATGTCGACTAAAATAAATTATAGTTTAAAAAAACTAAAAAACACGCTTTTTATAGAAAAGCGAACTAAAAAAAAAAAAAAATTTTTAATGAATTTAAATTAAGAAAATAGTGTTAAAAATTTCAATGTATATAAATTAATAATAGTGTGAATAAAAAAAAATATATTTTTCAACACACTTGCTCATAAAGGGGCTCTTATTTGTGCAAAAACAGTTGAATAATGACACGCTTGATTCACTAGTGAGTTATAGATTTTTTTATAAATTGCTTTGGTTTTAAAAAGTTTCGATACCAAAAAAAATTGTGTCCATACATTTTAAAAACAAACTTCAACTATGTTGCCTTACTTTTGGTAGGTCTATGGTCGATTCCATTCATTCATTCATTCGTTTTTTTTTTAATAAGTATAATTTTTTAGTCTTTGGTTGATCACCATTGTTGTGTTGAATGCGCGCGAATAGAAAAACTGTTTATTTAGCGAAAAATGATATTTTATTATTAATTTCTTCGCAAGTGTGTTGAAAAACGTTGTATGGTACGCGCGTGTATTGATGATTACTACCTCGGCTATCTTCTGACCCTCGCCTGACGGCTCGGGCCTCAATAGCGCCTCGTAAGTAATCACCAACTTACCTCGCTTGTACCATAAATAACTATTATTTTAAAAAAAGCGTGGGGTGCTTTTTAAAATATTATCGAAATGATAATCACTCTACTCATATCTGTCAATAAAATATTTATAACTATTGACACCATGCACCCCACGCTTTTTTTTAAATAAAATAATTTTATTTTTTATTCACACTATTATTAATTTATATTCATTGAAATTTTTAACACTATTTTCTTAATTTAAATTCATTAAAATTTATTTTCTATTTTTTAGTTCGGTTTTCTATAAAAAGCGTGTTTTTTAGTTTTTTTAAACTATTATTTATTTTCTACTTTTTAGTTTGGATTATTACTATAGATGAAAATTATATAAATTAACAAAAATCATATTTTGCAAATTGAAAAATGGAATAATTTTATCAAATTAGTGTATTGTCATCGGTCCTCAATAAATCTACAAAGTTTGAAAGAAATCTGGCCGTTTAAAGTGGGTCAAAATAGCGCCCAAAGAAGTCGGTTACAAACAAACATACAAACATACAGGTGAAGCTAATAAAAAGCTAATAAAATCTAATTAGTCCGTCAGATAGATTTCGTAAAAATATTGGACACGTATTTTCTCTTTTTAACCCCCGGCGCAAAAAGAGGGGTGTTATAAGTTTGACGTGTCTGTCTGTGTGTATCTGTCTGTCTGTGGCATCATAGCTCCCGAACGGATGGACCGATTTCAATTTAGTATTTTTTTGTGGGGACTTACGTGCGAGTGTTCTTAGACATGTTTGATGAAAATCGGTTGACCCGTTTAAATGTTATGGGGGTTTGAAAGTAATTTGATACAAACAAATAATTAAGACGATATAGTGCATAGAAAACTCGTGTGACGTCACAGCTACGTGTGTTCTTAGACATGTTTGATGAAAATCGGTTGACCCGTTTAAAAGTTATGGGGGTTTGAAAGTAATTGTGTTGGGGGTTTTTTAAATTTTTAATTTAATTGTTATGTATTTTAATTTAAATGTAGCAATAAATGATTTTTTACTTTACTTTACTTAAAATACGCTACGACCAATAGGAGTGGAGCAGAAGACACTATGGGACGTAGTAACTATTTAGTAATCTGTGCTACACAGCTACTAACTTTATAATAAAACTCTAAAATACGTAATTAATATTTCGTTTTATTTTATCTAAATAGGAATTTAGGATTTAAGGTTAGTAAAAAATCTACAGAAATACAAGATAAAACTTATTACTCAATTGCAAGCAAATTTAAGCTTATAATAATAATAAGGAAAAACATACAGAAATGGATTTCTATAACATTTAAATCTATTTTTTAATTTTTTTTTGTTACATCTCTAAATGCCTCCAAGTAATTTTATTTCAATGAGAGTTGTGGATCTGGGGGCACGGCAGTGCCCCCCGCCAAGTCGAGCGCGAAGCAAACACTGCCGTACCATCCTTTACAGGAACCCTTTCGCCGCATTTTCAGGCCCCTATTTGAGAACCTTTGGATAAGCCCAGAACGCTGAAATTTTCGTCATCCAGTAAGCTATACAATCACATACTTAAAATAAAATTTCAAGTCTGTAGGTCATTTAGTTCCGAAGCTAAGCGAATGCAAAGTTTCGTATTTATGACAGACACTCACTCACTCACTCACTCACTCACTCACTCACTCATGATCATCAAAATAGAACTAGTACTTCCCATAAACCTAGAGAGCTAAAATTTGGTACAGAGGTAGGGTTTAATGGCTACATAAAGGGAAAACTATAAAAACTAGGATAATCGAACGGGAACGGGAATTATACAGGAACGGGAACGGGAATTGTAACTCAAGAACGGCTGAACTGATTTGGCTGGAAATTGGTAGGGAGGTAGCTTAGAACCAGAAAAAGGACAAAGGATACCTTTAATCCCGAAATTCCCACGGGATTGGGAACGGGAATTTAAAAATCAAGAACGGCTGAATTGATTTGGCTGAAAATTGGTGGGGTGTTAGCTTAGAACCAGGAAAAGGACAAAGGATACCTTTAATCCCGAAATTCCCACGGGATTGGGAACGGGAATTTATAACTCAAGAACGGCTCAACTGATTTGGCTGAAAATTGGTGAGGTGGTAGCTTAGAACCAGGAAAAGGACGTAGGATACCTTTAATCTTGAAATTCCCACGGGATTGGGAACGGGAATTTATAACTCAAGAACGGCTCAACTGATTTGGCTGAAAATTGGTGGGGAGGTAGCTTAAAACCTTGAGAAGAACATAGAATACTTTTAATCCCGAAGTTCCCACAGGATTGGGAACGGGAATTTATAGCTCAAGAACGGCTGAATTGATTTGGCTGAAAATTGGTGGGGAGGTAGCTTAGAACCAGGAGAAGCACATAGGATACTTTTTATCCCAAAATTCCCACGGAAACGTGAACGGGAACTACGCGGGTGAAATTGCGGGGCGCTTAGTAATAAAATACTACTCCTAAAAAGAAAAAAATGTGTCAAATAAGAAAATCTAATAAAAAAAAACAATATAAACACGTTTCAACAAAAATAAATGAAATCCCACCAAAAACATTCTGTAAAAAACTAGCCAAGTCTCGATGGAGCTGCTTGTTTATCTCTAAAAAGTAATGAAATCTAGACAAAGTCGTGCCAAGTGTAAGGTTCCTTACTGCGATTTCTTTATTATTACAGTTAATGTTGTGTGACTTGGCCGTTGAACATTGTTGAAAACGTTTGTAGTGGGTACAAGTCAATTTTGTTTACACGTAATGTTGTAACATTATTAAAATACGCAGCTTTATCAAGCCTACAATTGACTGGATATTGAATCAACGTTTTTCAAGTGGCAATTTTCTATCGTCCATGGGTAGTGGTTCTGGCGACAGATTGGTGCAATAGTGTCATGGAGCACCTAGTTTTGTACCCTTGTGTACAGTTGTGTACTTGTGTACAGTGTATCCTTCAACGGCCAAGTCACACAACATTAACTATAATAATAAAGAAATCGCAGTAAGGAACCTTACACTTGGCACGACTTTGTCTAGATTTCATTACTTTTTAGAGATAAACAAGCAGCTCCATCGAGACTTGGCTAGTTTTTTACAGAATGTTTTTGGTGGGATTAACTATACCGTTATTATTCCTAGTTTATTAATATGAGGGATATATTAATGTTTCAAAACTTGTAACATCATTATTTTTTAAGAAAATCGATTTGTTAAAAGTCATTCTAGTCCTCATATATTTAAAAAAAATGGTTTAGAAAAAAAGAAATCATAGAATAATAGGGTTCGGAAATTAACCGTTTTTCCTAAGTTCCTGACTTTTATCGGTTTTATCGACGATTGTAATGATTTCGATGATCCTCTTTTTTAACCCCTCACGCAAAAAGAGGGGTGTTATAAAGTTTGACGTGTATGTGTGTGTGTGTGTATCTATCTGTCTGTGGCATCATAGCTCCCGAACGGATGAACCGATTTCAATTTAGTTTGTTTGTATTAAAGGGGACTTATGTGCGAGTGTTCTTAGACATGTTAAATGAAAATCGGTTGACCCGTTTAAAAGTTATGGGGGTTTGAAAGTAATTGTGTTGGGGGTTTTTTAAATTTTTAATTTAATGTTATATAAGATCAGTCATAAGTCTCACAAAGACAGGACAGTTAAAATGTTATCTACCTCGGTTCGGAACTTAGAAAGTTTTTAAATTAATAGTTAATTTTCATTAAAATAGCATCAGCAATTGCTGATAACTATTTAGAAAATTAAAAGCATTTTTCTGCAAATTTTCACGAAAAACCATCGAAAAACAAAAATAAGTATTTAAAACACGTATAATTAAACGCGATCGTAACAGATTGCCAAATATATAAGGGGTAGCCGGTTTGATTCCCGATCCCGAGTGAAGTAAATATTCAAAAAATCTTGTAAACGAATAAAATCAAAAACGATTCGAACGATTTCTTATTTTTTAGTTTTTCGCGAAAATGATGGTTAAAAATTAAAAAAAAATCGGACGAAACGGAAAAAACCGCGGGACACTTAATAATAAACGCATACCTATAAAAACACATACAATTCAAAAAATATATAAAATAACGGTTAAAAAAAAAACAAAAAAATATTACCTCTAAAAAAAACAGTTTAAAATAAAGGAAAAACACCTTACCTTCAAAATCCTGCCAAAAAAAAACATTACACAATTTAAAAAAAACATAAAAAAATACTCACAGTTATTCCTGTCTCCAGCAAACAGCTTATGGAACCGCATGAAATCTGGTCGGCCGCCGAAGAACTTGCCATTTTGATTCAAAACTTCCCTAATCAAGTCTAAATTATTGACTACTACACATTTCGATATTCCCAATTTAAGACTGAATATATCCCCGTATTCCTTAGCTAGATCTGTAAATGCTTGGAAAGGCGAATCGTGTCTCCCCAAAAGATGCAAATTCCCAATTACCGGTAAAGGCGTGGGACCCGGTGGGGTAGGTAGAACAGCGACTTTGCTATCGCCATTTTTATTTACCCTTTTCAGCGTGACGGCGGTTTTCTTAAAAAACTTTAACACCGACAACGCTAAAATAGCGAAGATGAATAGAGCACTCATTTTTTCTTTTAAAAGAATTTCTTGAGTGTCACCGGGTTTGGGCGGGAACAGAACGCCTAAGGCACTGCGGGGTTTGACGGCGTGTCGGCCATTTTATACGATTCCGAACGTCATTTAAAATCAGAACGGTTGTTTTTCATATTATCTAAAATAGACTCTATTTTCTTTTTGCTAAGGTTAGATTTCTTTTAATATTAGAAATAAACTTAAATTGCTAATTTTCAAAGATGATGTGTTAAACGATTTTAGCTTTTGTTAGTGAGGACATAAGGTTGATGTATGAATTTAATTGGTTAGTGTCAAGTATAGGTTTTCAGCAATTTCAGTCTTATGTGTTTAAAATTAAGGTGTGTTTTGTTCCAAAGTTTTTTTGAAGAAATTAATTATTTGATGCTTTTTTTATGCAATTCCAAATTCGAAAAAAGGAATAAATAGGTTTGATTTTCTATTTTTTTTTTGACAATAATCATCAGTTTTTTTTCTTTTTGGCTTACATTTAACTTACAATATATGAAAAAATCGAAAAAAAGACCAAAATGTTTTTTTTTGGTTTTAGTTATTTTTTCGCCAAATTTTTTTTTATTTTTTTTCAACACACTTGCTCATATTTGTGCAAAAACAGTTGAATAATGACACGTTTTATTCACAAGTGAGTTATGGATTGTTTTTTTTAAATTACTTTGTTTTTAAAAAGTTTCGATACCAAAAAAATTGTGTCTGTACATTTTAAAAACAAACTTCAACTATGTTGCCTTACTTTTGGTAGGTCTATGGTCGATTCCATTCATTCATTCATTCGTTTTTTTTCTAATAAGTATATTCTTTTAGTCTTTGGCCGATCACCATTGTTGTGTTGGATGCGCGCGAATAGAAAACTGTTTATTTATTAGCGAAAAATGATATTTTATTATGAATTTCTTCGCAAGTGTGTTGAAAAACGTTGTATGGTACACGCGTGTATTGATGATTACTATCCTCGGCTATCTTCTGACCCTCGCCTGCCGGCTCGGGCCTCAATAGCGCCTCGGAAGTATTCATCAACTTTACTCGCTTGTACAGTTGTACCATACATAACTATTAACTGTCATTTCACTGACATGAAAAAAACTAAATTGGAAGATAAAGATTTAGATTTACTTACATTTTAATTAAAAGTAATTATCATAATTAACGTATATTAAGGAGAAAGCGGAAAAGTGCGAGTCAAACGCGCGCAAGAAGGGTTCCGTACCTTTATCTAATCACTATTATCACTACATAGTATAAAACAAAGTCGCTTTCTCTGTCCCTATGTATGCTTAGATCTTTAAAACTACGCAACGGATTTTGATGCGGTTTGTTTTAATAGATAGAGTGATTTAGTGGGAAGGTTTTTAGCATAATTTTATCCCAATAATCCTACGGGAACGGGAACTACGCGGGTGAAATCGCGGGGCGCCGCTAGTATGTATAATACATATAAAAAAAATACGGAAAAAACACTTTTTGTATAGAACCCCACTGAAATCTTTATTTTACTCTCCTTCTATTTTATTTTTTGTGTGTTATAGTTATATACCATATATCAGAAATACATAAGTAAGTACATTATCCTGTGAAAATAACAGCTGTCTAGCTATCACAGTCCATGAGATACAGCCTGGTGACAGACGGACGGACAGCGAAGTCTCTGTAATCTTCAAATTATTATAATTAACGGGATATTTACCATGTATTATTGTTAAGTTGAAACCCAACGTCGCGGTTGAAATTATTTTTATGTCTGGTAATTTCATTCGCTTCCCTAACAATCCTAGGTATGTAGTGGCGTTCCGTCGAGAGTATCTGAGGCTTATGCAACACGTTCCAATGATTCGTGCCCGATTCCAGGAGGTGTTCCGCGATAGCTGATTTGTGACTGTCATTATTTTTGACCGCTAACTAATAATATACATGGTAAATATCCCGTTAATTATAATAATTTGAGTGCTAATAACCATGATTACTATAAAAACTCGGTAATCTTCTTTTTCTTTGGGTACGGAACCCTAAATATGACAAAAGATACTGTCACACAGGGAGTTTAAGGTTCAAATGTAAATCTATATCGGGGGCATTTATTTATTTAAGGAATATCATTATATCAACAATTTATTCAAATTTGTTCAATCACCTGACGCCACCTAAATCATCTTATGTAGATGTAAAGGCCAATGATGGTGATGACGATGATGATTATATCAACAACTTACTTACATTTAACTAGCAGCGCCCCGTAGTTTTACCCGCGTAGTTCCCGCTCCCGAGAGAATTCAGGGATAAAATTATATTAAACCTTCCTCCTGGGCTAAATCGCGGGGCGCCACTAGTTAACTTATAATTATGAAGAAAAGAAAAGAAAAATTGGAATAAGCGTATTCGCCACGCGTGGTAGAGTAGGTGATTTCAAACAAGCGAAAAATGACAAAATAAAATGAAATGCTTACAAAATTTCATGACAATCGGTCAAGCCGTTTCGGAGGAGTATGGCACCGAAAACTGTGACACGAGAATTTTATATATTAGATAAGCGTAGTTAGCTGTCACGCATGTTGGTAGTTGCAAATCTCATAAAATTGATAAAACTAAATAAAAAAAAGAGAACGCTACATAACAAAAAAAAAAACAGCTTTTATTTTTTTTTCTTTCTAAAAAAGAAAATAAACAGTAAAAAGTACAATTTCATTAAAAAAACGAAAAACGTGGCAAAAAAAATTTTTTCATTCAAAAAACAATCTGTATTTTTCCTTCTAAAAAAAAACGTAAAAAAACAATTTTCATAAAAAAAAACGAAAAAAAATATTTCACCTAAAAATCAATAAAAAAAGTAAAAAAGCCATCTTCCTGCCATTTGCGTCATTCCGCTCCTCAATCCACATATTACCATAGACGAGATCACTGCATGCGTCATTGGATAATTATTCCAGGAATTATTCAGTGAAGACATTTTAAAATACAACGAGTATGCCTATGTTGGCATTATAATTGGAGTTTAGCATATTTTTAGAGAGAAAACTGTGGTTTTAAAACGTTAGAATTACAATTTTTAATATTGAAATGAAACTAAATGTATTTAACGGATTTTTGTTTCGGATTCTTGAAAATAATACTACAAATATGATAACTAGCTGTGCCCCGCGGTTTAACCCGCGTGGAACCTTATCCCATGGGAATTTTGGGATAAAAAGTATCCTTTGTGTTATTCCTAGGTAAGAGGAACATCTGTACCAAATTTCATTAAAATCCGTAGTTTTTGCGGGAAAGAGGAACAAACATCCACATTCACAAACATTCGGCTTTATAATATTAGTAGGATGCGAAAGTTTGTTTGTTAGTTTTTACTCTTTCACGCAAAAACTACTGTATCGATTTGGATTAAATTTGGTACAGATGTTCCATAAGACTAGGAATAACACATAGGACACTTTTTATCCCGAAATACCCACGGGATCGGGATTCACTCGGGTAAAACTGCGGGGCGCAGCTAGTCACACATAAATGAGATTTCATATGGTTTCGGCAAATCAAATATAACGCTATTTTTCCGTAAGAAACAGTATTAAATTGTAAAAAAACTTATTCAATTAAAAATTGTTTTATTAAGGGCCTATTTTACGACCTTCAAGTAAAGTTCCGAGTATTTACTCACATGTTTTGTCTTTGTGACTTGTCATAAAGTAAGAAAGAGACCAAACTAACTTTACTTGGTGAGTAACGTTACTTGAAGGTCGTGAAATAGGCTCTTAATGAAACAGCTAGAGATGATGACTATATTTTTTTCTTTTCCACCTAGTAGATATTAAAACCTATTTGATACAACGTTTTTTTCTTTTATTCCAGAATCAAAAAGTCACGTTGTGACGTAGAGAACCCCTTCTTTGCCCATCATCCCTTTCATAAGTAAGGGCCTAATTACAAGATTTTATTTAGTGTCACCTGTCCCGTTGTCTGTAATCAAATCTTGCAAGTCATTTTTCGACCACTTCTGGTTATCCGATTGAGTTGTTTGGCATACTTATGTAAGTCCCATGACAATGCAATAAAGGCTTAAAAAAAGATTGTTTTAAAAAAGGCTTTTTTTAATTTTTTTTTTCATGTAACCAAGCATTTATTTTTTTATGTACATACTTAGTTATATATTTTCATTGAGATTAGCTTATGTTTGAGCCAAAACTAACTAAAAAAATTGCCTAAAATCGTCACGTGGAAAATAACAAAAATTAGAATTCTGAATAAAATATGAAACGTGTTGACAAAATACTAAAAAATATATTCTATTGATTTAAATATAAAATTGAGAAATACAATAAATATTAATATTCTACTGAATTTGATAAAAATGGACGTCAGTGTTTTAATAAATATATTTTTCTTATACTGATCGTTCGCCGCGGTTTTTCCTGTAATTCAGAAACATATTTATGGATCTCGACTCGACTCGAGTGACTTTAAAGGTGGATTGACGAATCAGTTGAACTGATCAGTCCAGACATAAAACTGTGACGTCACTCCGTTTCAGGCCAACTAGATTTCCCCACTGGAATCTGGAATCGCTCCGGTGATTGACGACCATTTTTGGATGGACGCCAGTTCAACTGACTCTTCAATGGCCACCCTCAGGGTACACTTATCTCGACGCCGTAGAAATTTCGAGACCAAAGTATCCTATGTGTTATTCCTGGTCATGAGGAACATCTGAACCTCATGTAAATCGGTCCAGTAGTAGTCCAATAGTCTTACGTGTTAAATATACTATAAATCCATACAAAGTTTATGATACAGTGCCTTGTGGTCACACAGACAACAGGGACAGACACCTGACACTAAAGAGGAAAGTACAAGGAGAACATACATTTGTAGGAGGTCTGTTTGTGACATATTTACTAGAGAGGAAAGTACTAGGAGAACATACATTTGTAGGAGGTCTGTTTGTGACATATTTACTAGAGAGGAAAGTACCAGGAGAACATACATTTGTAGGAGGTCTGTTTGTGACATTTACTAGAGAGGAAAGTACCAGGAGAACATACATTTGTAGGAGGTCTGTTTGTGACATATTTACTAGAGAGGAAAGTACCAGGAGAACATACATTTGTAGGAGGTCTGTTTGTGACATATTTACTAGAGAGGAAAGTACCAGGAGAACATACATTTGTAGGAGGTCTGTTTGTGACATTTACTAGAGAGGAAAGTACCAGGAGAACATACATTTGTAGGAGGTCTGTTTGTGACATATTTACTAGAGAGGAAAGTACCAGGAGAACATACATTTGTAGGAGGTCTGTTAGTGACATATTGACTAGAGAGGAAAGTACCAGGAGAACATACATTTGTAGGAGGTCTGTTTGAGACACCAGACACCTGACAGTTCTACAGTATGTTCTCACGGTACTTTCCTCTCTAGGAAAGTACCAGGAGAACATACATTTGGAGGAGGTCTGTGTTACTTAGATTGTTGTCCGTCAATATTAGTATCAAATATACTATTTATAATAATAATAGTTTGAATTATTATCAGAATAAAATATCTTCGATACAACCAGACAATCTTAAAAGCCTCAACTATAGATAAAAGTACCAGGAAAGCATAAATATGTAGCAGCTCTATTGAGGTGACAAATCTACGTCACAGGATGTGGAACGGAGTGATAAACAATAGGTGACTTACACGAGATATCCCATTTGGAAAGGCCTAGATAACGCGGCCAGTGACCCCAAATTCTGGAAGACATGTGTATGCAAATTTTAGTCTCAATTCGGTGAAAACGTGCCGCGTTAAGCCGTTAGTATTTAATATACATTAGCCAGGGATTCGACTGAAAGATTTCTTCATAATAGACTTATCCTTATCGTTACTATTATTATAAACTAACTGCCCCGAGGTTTCACCCGCGTAGTTCCCGATCCCGAGGGAATTTCGGGATAAAACGTAGTCTATGTTCTTTCCTGGACCATAAGCTACCCCTGTACCAAATTTCAAGTCAGTCGGTTCAGTAGTTTAGCCGTGAAAAGGTAACAGACAGACAGACAGACAGAGTTACTTTCGCATTTATAATATAAGTTAGGATTAGGATACAAAAGTAACTCGGTCTGTCTGTTACCTTTTCACGGCTAAACTACTTAACCGATTGACTTGAAATTTAGTACAGGGGTAGCTTATGGACCGGGGAAGGTCATAGGACATAGGTGGCCAGATATGGCAGTAATCGCATCGCATCGCATGTGATATCACTACATAGTATAAAACAAAGTCTGTCCCTATGTCCCTATGTATGGTTAGATCTTTAAAACTACGCAACAGATTTTGATGCGGTTTGTTTTAATAGATAGAGTGATTCAAGAGTAGATTTTTTGCATAATTATACCCCCAAATTCTCATAGAATCAGAAACTACAGGTTAAACCGCGGGGTGACTGCTAGTAATTAAAATGACATAGGCATCTAATAAAAAAAAAGAATCGCGGGTAAAGCCACGGGACAGAGCTAGTTTCAAACAAACTTACAGACAAAGAGTGTTAAGGAAAGACTTAATAAGGTCACAATCAGAATATTTATCTGGAAAACTAATGAATTATTAAAAAAGAACGGCAGTTTTCGGAGACAGTTATAGAAAATTCTCGAAAATAATTTATTATTCTGTTGTAAGATACAGGGAAAATTGCATCAGCCTTGTACCTATGTAACTTCTTCTTTTCCGAACCTTTATCCCATGTCTATTTTGGGGTCGGTTTTCGTTTTAACCTGTGTCATGCCATGTCAGTATTTTACATAATTTGAAATACATTGTGAATTTACCACTGATTCGGAAATACATTAAAACAAAATACAACCACGACAAAAATCCGTTTAAGTGTTTTATTTCAATGTGTAGTGTTCGTGTAAATCAAAGATATCAATATAAATTTATGTAGTTACTAGCTGCGCCCCGCGGTTTCACACGCGTAGTTCCCGTTCCCGTAGGAATTTCGGGATGAAAAATAGATGTTGGCCGATTCTCAGACCTACTGAATATGCTCACAAAATTTCATGAGAATCGGTCAAGCCGTTTCGGAGGAGTATGGCAACGAAAACTGTGACACGAGAATTTTATATATTAGATTACACAGGTGACTCGCCTGCATTATTTATGGTAAATTCTGAAAACTTTCCAAGATTCAATACTCTATAATATATTCTGATAACCTCATACGTATGCTTTTCTAAAATAGGCCAAGCCATGTACTTGCGTCACTATAAATAACTCGATCAATTATTCAATTTATGTACTTACATATATGAAATGGTAGAGAATATCTGTAATGACTTTTGTTCGAGGTTAGTTCATTGTATTAAATACTTTTCTCTATCTATATTATATATGTGAAAGAGGAACAAACATCCACACTAACAAACATTCGGCTTCATAATATTAGTAGGATTATTATTTTAAGTAGGTATATAAAACTCTTCCGTTACTGAGTGACGTACTGATTGACTGACAGACAACGCACAGCCGAAACTACTGGTCGTAGAGAGCTGAAATGTGGCACGTGTGTTTGTTGGGGGGAGTATGCTACCACTAAGAGAGGATTTTTGGAAATTCCCCCCCTAGGCGGAGAAAAGGGAGGTAAATTGATGACTACGCGGGTGAAACCGCGGGGCGCTGCTGTAATAAATGTATCTTATATAAAGAAGTGAATCAGCGGGGCATTACTAGTTACTCTACACAATGTTATTATTAGGTTTTTTATTCGTATAACATTAAATTAAAAATTTAAAAAATTAAAGTAACCCAACACAATTACTTTCAAACCCCCATAACTTTTAAACGGGTCAACCGATTTTCATCAAACATGTCTAAGAACACTCGCACGTAAGTCCCCTTTAATACAAAAAAAATAAAATCGGTTCATCCGTTCGGGAGCTATGATGCCACAGACAGACAAATACACACAAACACACACACACAGACACGTCAAACTTATAACACCCCTCTTTTTGCGTCGGGGGTTAAAAAGTAGAATATGCCGAACCTATACTGGCTGGACCGATTTAAATGAAATTAGGTGCAGATGTTGTTCCTTATAACCAGAAATAAAACCTAGAATACCTCTTATCCCAATAAATCCCACGGGATTGGAATTTACGCAGGTTAATCCGCGGAACATTGCAAGTCATACATCGAATCCTTACTTAATACATATTATAAACTAGCTGTGCCCCGCGGTTTCACCCGCGTAGCTCCCGATCCCGTGGGAATTTCGAGATAAAACATAGCCTATGTCCTTTCCCGGACCATAAACTACCCCTATACCAACTTTCAAATCAATCGGTTCAGTAGTTTAGCCGTGAAAAGGTAACAGACAGACAGACAAAGTTACTTTCGCATTTATAATATTAGTAGGGATTAGTTAGGATTAGGATGCGCAAGTAACTGTCAGTCTGTTACCTTTTCACGGCTAAACTACTGAACCGATTGACTTGAAATTTGGTACAGGGGTAGCTTATGGTCCGGGAAAGAACATAAGCTATGTTTTATCCCGAAATTTGATTCATATAAACTCAATACAATATTTATATTAAGCTTACAAGTAAATACAATAATAATAAATATTAAAAACCTAAAAACAACAATACTAAGAACAAATATTTTACGTAACATGTTTTTCCCGCGTAAAATACGTCGCCATAGCAACCTAGATTTTTTGTGCATAGACAAATTGATGGCTTTTTTTCTCCGAATGTCGCATAAGTTAAAAAAAAAAAGAATTTGAAATTCAATCGAATTTATTCGTAATTTAAAACGTCTGTGTTTCACCAAAATATGGCTTAAATTACATTTAATTTTTGCAATGGTTCTCTATATTTATTGGTCACTTCTTATATCGGGAGAAGAAAACTACAGACACACACATTCATACACACAGAGACATATAATCAATCCCTCTATCACCTCATTACACCGACTGACCCCTAACTATGTTCATTACCTGTATCTAGGGCATCACAAACTACGGATACACACATTCATACACACAGAGACATATAATCAATCCCTCTATCACCTCTTACACCGACTGACCCCTAACTATGTTCTTTACCTGTATCTAGGGAATCACAAACTACGGAGTAATTGTTTCTTATTATTATCCTAAGGGACCCCAATTTCCCCGAGACACGGAAACCATATTCCAATAAATTTTAATATTAACAAGATGTTAAACAATTTTGACCTTCTTGCTGTAAAAAATTGCGACTGTATAAAAACTTTTTGGTAAAATCCGATTTGAATATTTTTTTGTCAAGAATAATTTCCATTTGTTCCTGAATTTAATGTTCGTTGAAAAACTATAATAAGTAAGTACTTACTTAATCACTACATAGTATAAAACAAAATTACTTTCTCTGTCCCTATATATGCTTAGATCTTTAAAACTACGCAACGCATTTTGATGTGGTTTGTTTTAATAGATAGAGTGATTCAGTGGGAAGGTTTTTAGCATAATTTAATCCCCATATTCCTACGGGAACGAGAACTACGCGGGTGAAACTGTAACACAGCTAGTTGAATATTTTGTGGACAATTTTGTACACAAATATAGAATACTCTACATTAATTAAATGTTTAGTAAAATGAATATTGCGAAATTGATGACCGTGAAATTGTTAAATTTTGTGCATGTTATTATTTATATACTTACATATAATTTGGGCATGTATGTAATTTGACACAATTATCAACAAAAACACTAACGGATTTTTGTCGTGGTTGTATTTTGTTTTACATTTTCTGACGTTTCGGATTCTTTACAGAACCCGTGGTCACAGTAGACTAAGATGGAAGACGTCTGTACAAAGTAATGTAAAAAGTTTACTACCTTCAATATTTTGAATATAATTTTAAATACATAGTGAATTTACCACAGATTCGGAAATACATCAGCCGAGAAGAATCTGCAAGAAACTCGGTCTGGTTTTTTTTTTATCGTCAAATCCGTTGGGCAAACCGCATCAAAATCCGTTGGGTAGTTTTAAAGATGTAAGCATACATAGGGACAGACAGCGACAGCGACTTTATTTTATACTAGTGCGCTGAGGTTTCACCCGTGTGGTTCCAGTTCCCGTGGGAATACGGGGATAAAATAGCCTATGTTACTTAGGGTGAATATAGCTTTCCATTAGTGAAAGTTTTTTTTTGAAATCGTTTCAGTAGATTTTGAGTTTTATCGTAACAAACCACGCTCCGCGGTTACGTGCCGCGGGCAAAGAGTAGTGGTGTTTAAAAATCTTGAAAACGCTTAACACCCACGCGTTTAGTTAAAAAGGCTGCCGTTTTTAACCCCCGACGCAAAAAGAGGGGTGTTATAAGTATGACGTGTCTGTGTGTGTGTGTGTGTGTCTGTCTGTGGCATCATAACTCCCGAACGGATGAACCGATTGCAATTTAGTTTTTTTTTTTGTATTAAAGGGGACTTACGTGCGAGTGTTCTTAGACATGTTTAATGAAAATCGATCGATAAAGAAAATTGGATTCGTCCAAATATTTTAACCCTTTAAAATATCCGACATCGGCACGGGGACACACCCTTGCAAATCACGAAAAAACTAATTTTTTGATCTTTGATCTGGAATAAAAATCGGATGGGGCTATACCGGGGCACACGGCCGTTGGTTTTAACGTGAAACGTCTATGTTAGCGAATCGCTTTTAAAGTAAAAGATTGAAATGAAAACAAGAAAATTCAATGTCATAACAGCGAGCTGACTATAAGTGCAATATTCACACCACATTTTTGTTTCAAAGACTAATAGTTTTTTAATTATTAAGGTACGATGATATAGACCGTTACGGTCCACTTTTTAAACCTGGTACCCGTATGTTTCGGCGCAATTTTAAAGTCGTCACGTTTCACGTCAAAAGAAAAAATAAAATGCAAATTCGGGAGTGATAGGGACTTTCAAATTTGTATTTATTTGTAATTGTGTTTGGAACAATTTTTCTGATTTTCAGCCTGACGTTAATTTAATGCACCATCGACTTTTCAAATAGACCGGTCTGTTTAGCTAAATACCTAAGAATAAGTACCCAGTGACGGATAAAGACTTCATGATGCCCTAAGCAATCCAAACCTTCGTGCCCCCAAGGCTGTAGCTAGAGTGGAATTTGACGACGAAAAACAAGGTCAGCTAACACTGAGCTCGCTATGTTCAACAAGGTAGGGCATTTGTCATTTCAAGCATAGCTACGGCCCTGGGGACCCCCTATCCTTGTGTTCTGCTGCCCCCCCAGACGTGGTGCCCTAGGCAATTGCTTAATTTGATTAAGGGTTAATCCGGGATTGTAAGTACCTTGTTATTTCAGGACAATTTCGCAATATTATTTTTTGAAACTATCGTCACTCCGCGTAAACAAATTCAAATACATATGGAGGAATTCAAATCCGTTGACGCAGATGGGAGATGCATATTGTATTAAGGTGGTGTTTCATATTTATATATTCATCACCTTTGGAGCGTTCTGAAACATTGTTTTTTGATTTATTGTCTAACTAGCAGAGCCCCGCGGTTTCACCCGCAGTTCCCGCTCCCGTGAGCATGCGTAGCTCGTAGTATCATACAATCTCGGCACAATTCACCATCGTGTGTTAAACAAATAAGTAACAGCGCCATCAATAAAACATACGATTACTTATACACAATCCCGTGGGAATTTCGGGATAAAAAGTATCCTATGTTCTTTCCCGGACCATAAGCTACCTCTGTACCAAATTTCAAGTCAATCGGTTCAGTAGTTTAGCCGTGAAAAGGTAACAGACAGACAGAGTTACTTTCGCATTTATAATATTAGTTAGGATAAGGATTAAAGCGACTGCCAACGGACCTTTACATACCTATGTATTTTTTTGTACACAACATCAACGATATCTTTTCTTTATAAGCATGTGATAAGATAAAAAGTATCATGATTCTGTTTATTTTTGAAATTGGTCATTTTAGCTCCTCCTTATTTTCAATGGTCAAAATAAGAAGAAAATAAATCATTATGATTTTCAAAAAAGTTTCTACTCAAAAGAGTTAGCCATAGGTTACCTACCTTTTAATAATTAAAAAATAAACGCACGCCGCGCTGTTCGAAATTTGAAAAAAGTGTCGTGATAACTTTTCGTAAGATTTTTTTCCGTCTAGCCCCCTTTCACAACACGCGATAAGGAACTTCGTTCCAAAAATTAATAAAATTATTCAAGTACCGATTGGAGTCAAACGGGATATGAAAAATAATATATTATTTTTAAAATTATTCTCTGGAGAAAACTGAGATTTTCGATTACAAAGGAATGGAGTAAAATGGGACTAACCCTTAGAATTATTTGTCGCTACTTAATCTATGGCTGTCATAGCGAGCCGGATGGAGTCCGGAGGGAACGGGTACCAAATACTCCCTGGAAAACCAGGAAGAGGTCAGAAGAGGTCCTGCATGGTATAGGGTAGTTTCCTGGGTAAACAAATTGCAATTCTAATTAGTCCGTCAGATAGATTTCGAAATAATATTAGACACGTATTTTTTTGTTTCATCAAATTAATAAAACTGACTTCGTTATAACGCATTAAAGTTTAGGAGTGGGGGCTTGTGACGTCAACTGTTGCTTAAAATTGCAGCAATCTGTGACGTTTCACGAGTTTTCGACGCACTGTATCGTCTTAATTATTTGTTTACATGAAAAATAACTAAATACGTGTCCAATATTTTTTGGAAATCTAATAAAAATTTTTAGGCAACTACCCTATTGCTGACCTTACGTCGTGTGTGTATGAGCCCTTAGTTATTATCGTACTGCTTGTAACCCATGTTTGCCTGGTACTTTTGTCAAAAAATCGCGCGATATATCTAAACAATATAACATTTGACAGGTACGGTCTCTTATATTAAGTTTAATATAGTGGGTGAAAGGACGAAATTTTTGGTTCACTCAGCCCGCTGATTTTCCCGCGGTCTGAGTTAGGACGATGCCGAACTTTGGTGTAGTTATCTCACCCACAGTCGGCTCAAGATGGGTGAGATGACCACTATGAATATAACAAATTAAAAAGCCTGGCTATTGAAAAATTGTTTTTTATAATATTAGTGAATATTATGTTTAAAATTGTAAGTACTGTAGCGATACAACCTGTATCGCTAGTGATTGATTACAAACTTTTTGTGATCAAGAAAAAAAAATATTAAATAAAGAATATTCGAATTTGTAATTGACGTAGAAATCGAATAAGTAAAAAAGTGAAGATTTCTGGCAGATAGATCGGGACTGTGATCTTGAATGTATATCTTTACTGTGAAAGTGAATTGAAAATATATATAAAGTGAAATATAAGTGCTTCTTGTTATTTGATTCCTCTCATAGGATAAGTGTGTCCTTAATAGTTTAATCCTCAGGTTATATATCCCGGGCACGTCGTTCGACGTCATATGGTGGAGGCGCCGGGTACCACCAATGTTATTATATTCCTTGAAGTTTAAAATCTATTACTCTTAGGTAAACTTTTGTGATTAACGATCTCATTATGTTTTATGATAAGTTTTATTGTAAACTTTTAATATATTGCATGCCCGTGACGGGTAAAAACTGTTGTCCAATTGATTTAAGTAGTATTAAGACCTACATGTACCAGTTTTTTTAGCAATAAATTATTCTTATTCTTATAACAAGCTTATACTGGGTGAGTAGCCACCTAAGCCCATAGACATGCTGTCATATTATTTTCAGCAATGCACGTCAACTTGCTGCTAAATTATGACAACATTAAAATAAAAAAGAAAATAAAAATCTCAATTCAAATTTCAGTTTTCGAACGCATCCCAAATTTTCAAAATGGCCGCCGACCGTACCGTTATCAGAGGCTACTTTGGAAGCTAAACGTCTTAAAATTATTCATCAGATATAAATTTATACATGAAAACACTTCTAAGAAACAGTTATGTATGAGAATCTATCAATTTGGTATATGCAAAAATATTATGTACCTATGACAGTATGTTATACCCCTCGGTTTTGCCTGTATAAATGTTTTAGAAAAAAAAAGAAAATAATAAAAACCTAAGAACAAAAATATAAGAACACAACTATTTAGCTAAAAAATATAGTTTTTCTTTTATTACAAGCTTTTATTTAGTGTCACCTGTCCCGTTGTCTGTAATCAAATGTTGCAAGCCATTTTTCGACCATTTCTGGTTATCCGATTGAGCTGAAATTTGGCATACTTATGTAAGTCCCATGACAATGCAATAAAAGCTAAAAAAGCTTGTGTTTGGAAAGGATTTTTACACGCTTTTTATTAGCTTCACCTGTATGTTTGTATGTTTGTTTGTAACCGACTTCTTTGGGCGCTATTTTGACCCACTTTAAAAGGCCAGATTTCGTTCAAACTTTGTAGATTTATTGAGGACCGATGACAATACACTAATTTGATAAAATTATTCCATTTTTCAATTTGCAAATTAAAAAAACAAGCTATTATAAATAATCCAAACTAAAAAGTAGAAAATAAATTATAGTTTAAAAAAACTAAAAAACACGCTTTTTATAGAAAACCGAACTAAAAAATAGAAAATAAATTTTAATGAATTTAAATTAAGAAAATAGTGTTAAAAATTTCAATGAATATAAATTAATAATAGTGTGAATAAAAAAAAAAATATTTTATTTTAAAAAAAGCGGGGGGTGCTTTTTAAAATATTGACACCATGCACCCCACGCTTTTTTTAAAATAATAGTTATTTATGGTACAAGCGAGGTAAGTTGGTGATTACTTCCGAGGCGCTATTGAGGCCCGAGCCGTCAGGCGAGGGTCTGAAGATAGCCGAAGATAGTAATCATCAATACACGCGTGTACCATACAACGTTTTTCAACACATTTGCGAAGAAATTATAATTTTTCGCTAATAAATAAATAGTTTTTCTATTCGCGCGCATCCAACACAACAATGGTGATTGGCCATAGATCAGAAGAAAATACTTATTAAAAAAAAATCGAATGAATGAATGAATGGAATCGACCATAGACCTACCAAAAGTAAGGCAACATAGTTGAAGTTTGTTTTTAAAATGTATGGACACGATTTTTTTTGGTATCGAAACTTTTTTAAAACTAAAAAATTTAAAAAAATAATCTATAACTCACTAGTGAATCAAGCATGTCATTATTCAACTGTTTTTGCACAAATAAGAGCCCCTTTATGAGCAAGTGTGTTGAAAAATATTTTTTTTTTATTTTATTTAATTTATATTCATTGAAATTTTTAACACTATTTTCTTAATTTAAATTCATTAAAATTTATTTTCTATTTTTTAGTTCGGTTTTCTATAAAAAGCGTGTTTTTTTAGTTTTTTTAAACTATAATTTATTTATTTATTCTTCTTTAACTTGTAAGTATAATTGCAGTACTGGGTATAGGGTCTTCCCTAATCCTTATATCTGGGCTTAAGTCAGATGTCTTTAGATCTGAAAGTGACTAGTGTCCATATGTTTCTTTAACTTCCTGCTAATTCAGTGAGCTATTAACGCCCGTCCCCGATATTCGATCTATCTATGATTTTGCTTGTCAACGAAATATTTTTATAAAACTCTTTAAATATATGTAAAATGACAGATTATTCCTTATCCCTTCCCCCCGGACCTCCAAAGTGAGCGGTTGTGTCTAAGATCCGTATTTTACATTTGTTTTAAATAATTAAAGTAATTTACTAAAATTTAATTGCAACGAAAAAATAGGAGTGCATAAATCGTGAGGAAGTATCACGCTCTACACAGTGTTGTGTTCACAGTTCTTCGCAGCGTGTGAGTTTCGCTCTTATTGCTACAATATAAGGGAGAGGTCTCGTTATACTGGACGGACGCCCATTTTGTTCGAAATCGTAGATCGGCGACCAGAGATCAAGACCCCTGACACTTACTGCGAATAACTTGTAATTAAACCAACTAGTGTTTTCTGTCGCCCTGGTACTTTGTCTTGTATTGAACAACTAGAATGCCGCGTACGCAACGGACCCCTCCCTCGTCCACCGCCTCCCCCGCTCCGCCTACCCTGCAACTACCGCAGGCGGATGTGGCTACCAGCGAAGACTCGGCGTCGGACCTGCAGACAGGTGGTGAGGAAGCAATGCCTCTCAAACTAACTCTTAGAGGTAGAAAGAAGAAAGAGGACTCTAGCAGCACCGACTTAGCGAGCTCCATAAACAAGCTAAATAAATTATTCACAACTACTATGTCCCCAGCACGAAACTAAATTCTCAAATCTGATTTCAACTGTGAATGAAATCAAGGAACAAAACGAGTGTATTAGAAAATCAATCGAGTTTATATCGGAAGAGTATGAAAAGTTTAAGGAAAAATTTATACAGTATGAGAAAGAAAGAATAGATAATCTCATATACATCCAGACTCTTGAAAATCGGATCGACTCTTTAGAGAAAAACGAACGAGCCTCTAGTATAGAGTTAAGGAATGTGCCACAGGTATCTGGAGAAAATAAAGAGAGCCTGTGTAGCCTTATAGAGAACTTAGGAAATACCTTATCTTTGCCAGGATTGCAAACAAACATCAAAGACGTTTTTAGAGTAAAACAAAGAAATAAATCCGCAAAAATTACACCAATTATTGTTGAGTTCGGTTCTGTTATCCTGAAGGAGAAAGTTATCGACAAGGTTAAACAATACAAGCGGGACAAAAACGGTAAGATCACAACACACTCATTAGGGCTTAAAGGCGACTCTTCTACAATTTACATATCAGAGAATTTAACTTCTAAAAATAAGATTTTATTTTCCATGGCAAGAGACTACGCAAAAACAAATTCTTATAAATTTTGCTGGACATCGTACGGGAATATATATTTGCGTAAAGATGAAGGCCTACCAGCTGCAAGAATTAATAATGACTCTGACTTAGTGGCTCTGAAAAATAAGAAATGACTATTTAAATATACTCGTACAACCTTATTTTTAGTTCGTATTCATAGATTAATTTTATTTCTATTTAAGTTACAATATTTTATTTTTATATACTTTGTTTTTAAAACTTCAGCAAGATTTTTAATAACTAACTCATACTACGTAATGCAAGATTTTTCTTTATGTATAAATATTATTGATTGTTATTGTGTGTTAAATACCGCTTTAGCACTTAACATGCTGCGTAATGTATGTTTTACAAGAAATAATGAACCAAAATTGTATATTAAGTTTTATAGTACATTTCACGATAAAGTACTGATAGGTTTCAACAAAACTTTGTTACAGTATATTGTTATCAAGATTATATTATGTTAAACATTTAATTCCATAAAAAATATCCTGAATGATTTGAGTAAAACAGGCGTAATCAGTTGTAAAAAGATAAGCATTCCTGACGATTATAACGATTTAGTATCATCTCATACACATACATCATTTACAATTCTAACTGTTAATATTCGTAGTATTAATGCCAACTTCGATCAATTACTTATTTTATTATCGCAGTTTGAAAAGTTGATTGACATCATTGTATTGACCGAGTGTTGGACTAATGATAAATTTAATCCTTGCGCCATGAACAATTATAAGGTAACTCAAACACGAAATTTTTTGAACCAAAATGATGGTGTCGTGGTTTATATACGAAATGAGCTAGAGTCTGTTGAATACGAGCCGATATGTTGCGATGGTAATTGTCTAGTGATTGAAATAAAAAATGAATACTCTATTATATGCACTTATCGCCCCCCTTCTTTCCGCAATCCAACTAATTATATTAACTCATTAAACGATATAATTTGCGCGTGTAAAAACCAAAATAATATTATACTTACGGGGGACTTAAATTTAGACATAATGGATAATAACCAGAATAGTTTTATTTCAAAATATTTAGACTTAATGGCAATCCATAATCTCAAACAAGGAGTTCAATGTCCAACCAGATTAAATGCGTGCTTAGATCATTTTATGGTAAAATCTGTGAATGACTGCGAGGTATTTGTTTTTGATGAGTTGACAGATCATTCACCAATTTTGTTAAGTATTAGCACACAAAGCCCTATAACCTATGCGAGGGACATTAATTATAATCGTATCCAAATAAATATTGAGGGTGTAAAAGAGGCTTTAAAAATAGAGAATTGGAGTGACTTATATAGTATTACTGATGTAAACGTAGCGGCCCAAATACTCTTAGATAAGTTGCAAACAATAATAAAAAACTACACTAATATCAAAACTATATCTAGACGTAAAATGCCGTTGAAGCCCTGGATTACACCTGCTATTGTTAGATCAATTAGGAAAAGGAATAAATTACATATGAAGATGAAAAAAGAAAGTAACAATATTGAGTTAAGAGAGAAATTTATTAAATATAGGAATTTATTGCGTAAATTAATTAAACGTTTAAAAAAAGAATATTATAACGAACAACTGTCAAAAAACAAGGGCAATGTTAAAAAGACGTGGGATATTATAAAAGATATTTGTAGCATGAAACGAATTAATACATCATCCGAGGACTTGCTTACAATAAAACCTACAGTTACTGAATCTCTAGATAGCGTGAATAGATTCTTTACCTCAGTTGGGTCTGAGTTAGCTGCAAATATTTTAGATAACTTAAACTCGAACGAATCAACACTAGCAACTAAAGCTCGTAGCATTCAAACACCGTTAAACTCTATGGTCCTCTACCCAACTTACCAAAAAGAGGTTGAAGACGTAATCAATAGTTTGAAGTCAAATAGTGCTCCAGGTTATGATAAGCTATCTTCTTCTACACTTAAATCATGCCGGCAATTTCTTTCAGCTCCATTAAGCTATGTCATTAATCTTAGTTACGAAATAGGTGTCTTTCCTAGTATATTTAAAACAGCAGTAGTATGTCCCATATATAAAGCTGGTGACAAAAAATTACCTACCAATTATAGACCAATCTCCTTGCTAAGTTCACTATCAAAAGTTTTTGAGAAATTGACCAACAAACGACTAATGCACTACATAGAGAACAATAATCTGCTAAGTGATAGGCAATACGGCTTTCGTTCAAAGAAATCAACGGATGACGCTGTCTTAACATTATCGAATAAAATCATTTCTACCCTAGATAATGAGAAAAAGTGCTTAGGAGTTTTCTTGGATCTACAGAAAGCATTTGATACAGTATCAATACCAATTCTATTATCACGGCTTGTGAACTTTGGTGTTAGAGGTAATGCTTTGCTGTGGTTCCAAGACTATCTCCGGGGCAGAAATCAACTCGTAAAGGTTCAAAAATGTTTAAGTCAGAGTCTCCCCACCACATGCGGAATTCCACAAGGAACTAATCTCGGGCCATCTCTGTTTCTGTTGTACGTCGATGAGCTGTCCAAAATGGAGCTCCAAAATGCCTATATTCAATTATTTGCAGATGACACAGTAATTTTATTTTATGGCGATACATGGGAGCAGGCGTATCAATCTGCTGAAAATGGAATGAGCAAAATTACTGCTTGGCTTGAAGACAGTCTTCTCACGCTCAACACCAACAAAACAAAATTCTTATGCTTCACCAAATCAGCAGCTACATCCCCTAATTTACAAAAGTTAACGATACATTCCTATCCTTGTAATAGGCTACCAGTAATTGAACCAAATAACTGTCAATGTTCAAAATTGGAACGTGTGGACAATATAAAATATCTCGGTGTGATGATTGACGACAAGTTTAAATGGGACAAACACATAGCATACATCTCTGGCAGGCTTAGGAAGTTAGTATACATTTTTAAAGAACTACGTATTGTATCGGATTTGGCATTATTACTTCAAACTTACAAAGCGCTCGCGGAATGTGTTATCTCGTATTGCATAAGTTCTTGGGGTGGTGCAGCCAAAACGTTTCTGATACAGGTGGAACGGGCACAGCGTCTTGTACTGAAGGTTGTAATGAGTTTACCATACCAACACCCTACCAAACTTGTATACGATCAAGCTAAGGTGATGACAGTGCGACAATTGTTTGTGTATCAGTGCATTCGTCGTTATCATAAAACGGTCGATCCCACTCCACCTAGTGGTAGACGTGACATAACTGGTACTGTCCCCCATGTCAGAGGCGTTTTTGCTACTAATTGCTATGCATATCATGCTCCTAGACTATATAAAATATTTAATGCTAGGTATAAAGTTCGTAGCTTTTCAAATTATGAAATTAAGAATAAAGCTAAAATTTGGTTAAATACTCTAACATACGATGAGACTGAAAAATTATTTACTAGAGTAGTGTAAATCTTGCTTTTATTTTATATTATTTTATTTTATACAAATATATATTTTATAACATACCCATTTAATATGAGGTTTTGTATTGTAATATTACTTATATTCACTTTTTTTTTTTCCAAAATTTTATTTTGTTTTTATTTCTTATTGTTTAGATCTTTGGATAAATCAATCAATTGTTTATAGTTATTAAGATTTAATGTACAAATTGGGAAGGAACTATCATCTGATATACAGCGCAAGCTACTTCGGATGATAGGGCTTTATTGAAATTTGACTTGTAATTATAACAATAAAGGATTTATTTATTTATTTATTTATTTATTTATATTCAAAGTTTCCATCATATAATAAGGATCACGACCAAGATTATCTGTTTCCATGGTTTTATATCCGTCGACAAACAAGATCATAGACAAGATCGATCATAAAGAAGGAAAACTGCTAGGCTAGCATGACTTCGAAAACGCTAGATACAGCGATTTATTGACATACAACTGTCAAAATTTGATAAAAATGCCCGCCATATTTAATTTTACCACATGATTAATTTTATGACATTTGGTCATGCTCGCGAAATCGATATAGCTATTTATTGACATCCAACTCAAAATATAATAAATATAGCCGCCATATTTAATTTTATCAAATCGTACCACGCCATATTCATTTGGTCATGCTCGCGAAATCGATATTATTTCGTGGTGTATATATCATTTATCACGCACAGTCATGCTAGGGGGGCTGCATCGACTATGCGAGAAACTGCTAAGCTAAACTAACTTAGCTCGAATAATAACTGACGCAGTTTTCCTAACTAACTTAAGCTATGCAAGTTAAACTAAACTTGCAGTCTGCAACTGGCATATTATGCTTGGAAACAGCACATGCTATTAGACTGCTAGAAATGATTACTTTTAATTAGACCAACAAATGTTTATCTCGGTCTGTGTGTGTGTGTGTGTGTGAATGAGTGTGTGCGTAGTTTCTGATACCCTAGATACAAGTTACGAACTTAGGGGGTCAGTTACTGTAATGAGATGATGGAGTGAATGATTATGTTATGTTAATATGCCTTTATAAAAAAATGTTAATACTCAATTTTTATTGCTCACCACAATTACAAGATAGTACAAGTTATTGTAGACCCTGTTAGACCCTGTTATTTTGATAAAACAAACAGACAACACAATTTTATTTATAAGAATGTATATTTTTTAATATTGAAATCTGCCCACGTGACATCTGACGTCAATTCAGTTATTTAACATAACATTTCTATTCTTCTAACTTTTTGGGAATAAACTTTTAGATTTATTAAAATGTATACTTTAAGACAGTGAATTTCAAATTTCAGACCCCTGTTGTCACGTTTGGTGTATAATTATACGTAAAGAACTTTCAGCCGTTACACATATCGAAGAAAAGCGTTTGCTACAGCCCCCTAGCATGACTGTGCGTGATAAAATATATCGACACCACGAAATAATATCGATTTCGCGAGCATGAACAAATGAATTACGGCGTACTACGATATGATAACATTAATTATGGCGGTTTAATTTTTGTATTTTGACAGTTGGATGTCGATAAATAGCTATAGGTATCTATCGCGTTTTCGAAGTCATGCTAGCCCGCCAGGTCACCTTTTTTTTTGTTGGGAAAATGCTTAGATATGCCTTGGAGGTTAGGAGGTTATGAAGGACTCTCAAAGCCTGAGCGGTAAGGCCTGCTCACTACGTGGAGGTTCCGCAAGATCCCGTAGTATTTATACCATTTTTTATAGTTGGAAAGCCCATTTAATCCCAGCGGAGTATGTGGGACTCGCCGCCACCAAAGAGCTGAGGGGTGGCGGAATACCCACTAAAACCTAACTTCGAGACGCCTCTGCGCGTTTGGCCGGGGACATGGGACATTGCATAACAAATCGGGTAAAATCGCGTGTCACAGCTAGTTTTCTATTTATTTAATACTAGCATTAGTTTCACCCGAGTAGGTCTCACTCTCGTGAAAATGGGAGGATAAAATATGCTAAAAACCTTCCTCTTGAATCACTCTATCTATTAAAGAAACCGCATCAAAATCCATTGCGTAGTTTTAAAGATCTAAGCATACATAGAAATAGAAATAGAAATATATTTATTTCATAACTTAATGGCTAGAGTACACCAAAACTTATAAGCTAGAGTTTTATTAATAAACATATAAAATCTTAAATCTAATATCATAACAAAAATACCAGTTTATTAATAACTTACAATTTTGAGTTAATATTTTAAAATAATTTGGGGGTATACAAAACAATGTTCATTACCTCCCGTGCTAGTCAACGACTGTGTTACGGCGAGGTAAGAATCTCATTCCGTACAACCATACTACATTGTAATTGTAATAGAGCAGCAATTAGTTTAACTAGAGTCGTCTATTGTATTAAACAAAAGAAGCCGGTAAGACATGTTAGAATATGTTAAAATGATCAGACGAAATTATTACCAAATAAATTTCGACAATTAATTCTTCTTTTTTTTTTGTTAAATTTATTGGTATTATTTAATAGCATTATGGTACTTATAATATTTTTGTAAAAGTTTTTTTTTCTTTTTTTAACTAAAGATTAAATACAAAAGCGAACAAGGAATATAATGAAATCTTAAGGGTATATTAGCATGAACTCAGACCAGTCTAAATATTTTTACAATAAAATAAAGACGATGATTGACATAGGGACAGACAGCGGGAAGCGACTTTGTTTTATACTATGTAGTGGCTTTAGTGTATAATTTAAAATGCTATTGTAATAAACTAATAATAAATGCTTAAACTAATAATAAATGCTTATTTAATACATCCTTGGAATGTGTGTATTTCAGCCATTTGCTTTCAATTAGACATTTGTCGTTTATAAATATTTTCCCATACAGAAACTAGAGTTTATAGTTTCAAGGTTTTAATGCAAGTTCAAGCGTGCTTATTGTTTTTTTTTAATAAGTACATATTAGCTAAGATTTCCCGCGATTTTTTACATAAATTTTGGTGGGATTTTGGGATGAAAAGTGACCCCAATTAGGTATGGGATAAAGGTTGGGAATTCAAAAGAAGATTATTATATATAATTACTTAATAGAATCGGTAATTGAACATGACATAAATTGTCATAATATTAAAAGATTGTAAAATAATGCCATCTATTGCGGAGTAGTGGAACTAAAAGAAAAACGTTGATTTTTTTTACGTAAATTTTAATTTTGTAATTTGAATAAAAAAATATTTTTTAATTTTTATTGTCTTTAGTTTTTCTTCCTCTATAGATACTAAGTAATAATATATTATGAGCGAGAGAGAATCCTCTTCCTTGCATAAAATCTTACAATCCGTTACTCAACTTACGTGAGTTTGTTTTTAAATTTAAGAAATATAAGACACGTTAAGCTATCTTCAATTTCACAAATAGAAAAAAAAACTTAAAAATATCTTAAAACACGTAAGTTAGTTTAAAAAAAAGAAATATAATAGATCTAAAGCTATCTTCAAAAATTTCACAAATAGAAAAAAAACTACAAACAAAAAATTAAAAATATCTTTAAACTAGCACTAGACTCCAAAACCTTATTATCCTATTATATATTAGTAATATTATAAAGCCGAATGTTTGTGTGTGTGGATGTTTAGATGTGAGGATGTTTGTTCCTCTTTCACGCAAAAACTACTGAATGGATTTTAATGAAGTTTGGTACAGATGTTCCTCATACTTAGGAATAACACATAGGATACTTTTTATCCCAAAATTCCAACGGGATAAGGTTCCCCGCGGGTAAAACCGCAGGGCACAGCTAGTAAGTACATAATATTAAAAAGCGCCAAAGTTTGTTTGTATGAATGCGTTAATCTCAAGAACTAGTGGTCGGATTAGAAATTTATTTCAGTGTTAGATAGCCCATTTATTGAAGAAGGCTATAGGCTATATAACATCACGCTACGACCAATAGGAGAGGAGCAAACTTGGACAAAACTGGATGGCACAGCTAGTTAAAATGAATTTTTATCCAAATGACATTTGCATTTTTTTTCACAAGTCAAAAAAATCACGCTTATTCAAAATAAGTTTCCAACACAAAAAACAATGTGCAAATAAGGGTGTCTTTAAAAAATGTTTTGAATAAATATAAATTTTAAATAAAGTATATGCCGTTGTTCTTATTTACGTGAAGATACTTCAGTATACCGCCTTGGTCCGGGCTGTATGCGCGTGTCTTTGGCTCACGTCACCTGTCAACGTTCCCGCGCTTTTCACCGAAGAGGTTAGCAAAGGTAAGGGTTTATGTCAAGTTTATGTTTCTTTTTTTCAATAAAATATCAATGGATCATTAAAAATAAATAGGTCAATTATTTTAAATACTGAAAAATAAAACACGTAAAATACTGACATTCCGCCAAATCTGGTTATACCGAAAACCGACTCCAAAATAGACATGGGATAAAGGTTCGGGAAAGAGAGGTCAATTATTTTAAATTTACAGCATGGGATAAAACATTATAACTTTTTGTCTCATTTCCCATGGGATTGGGATTTACGTGGGAATAAACGCGGGATATAGCTACATACCATACCTACATACAAGTCAAATTGAAAACCTATTTTTTTTTAAGTCGTTTAATAATTCTGAGACGGGTTAAATATTAAAAATCCTGCAAAGCCTGGAGGTCACAAGGATGGGACACTAGGTCACTTTTTAAAATGTTATAAGAAACTAGCAAACCCGGCGAACTCCGTTTCGCCACCAGAATTTCCCGCTTTTCTGTTGAAATTTTTCCTGAATTTTCTTTGCTATAAACCTCACGGAGCCCGAGACCTTTCCAACGAATGCAAAACCGTGGAAATCGGTTTGTGCGTTCTGGAGTTATAGCGTCAGGAAGGAAAACCCGACTTATTTTTATATACTTAGTAGATTATATCTTTGAACTTATGTATATTTGGGGTCGGTTTTTAGTTTAACCAGACTTAGAATATCAGTATTTTTAACCCCCGACGCAAAAAGAGGTGTGTTATAAGTTTGACGTGTCTGTGTGTGTGTGTGTGTGTCTGTGGCATCATAGCTCCCGAACGGATGAACCGATTTCAATTTAGTTTTTTGTATTAAAGGGGACTTACATGCGAGTGTTCTTAGACATGTTGGATGAAAATCAGTTGACCCGTTTAAAAGTTATGGGGGTTTGAAAGTAATTGTGTTGGGGATTTTTTAAATTTTTAATTTATACGTGAAGCGACTGCCATCAGTGATCAGACTTCACCCCCCAGAAGGCTATACAACATTTTTGGTTAAAACAAATATTAAATAATGCTTGTCGATGATGTTAGTACGACAACCGGGACCGATTTAACGTGCACGAACCACGGGAACGGGAATGAAATTACATTTACTTCTACTTATTGTATTTACGAAGCAGCACCCCGCGGTTTCACCCGCGTAGTTCCCATTCCCGTAGGAATATGGGGATAAAATTATGCTAAAATCCTTCCCACTGAATCACTCTATCTATTAAAATAAACCACATCAAAATCCGTGGCGTAGTTTTAAAGATGTAAGCATAAGTACATAGGGACAGAGAAAGCGACTTTGTTTTATACTATGTGGTGATTCGCAAGCGATTCCTTGACTAATATACCACTACATAGTATAAAACAAAGTCGCATTCTCTGTCCTTGTGTATGCTTAGATCTTTAAAACTACGCAACGGATTTTGATACGGTATTCTTTAATAGATAGAGTGATTTAAGAGGAAGGTTTTTGATGTAGTTTTATTTCCTCATCCTTACGGAAGCGGGAACTACGCGGGAAACTGCGGGGTGTCGCTAGTACTAAATACTTATAAATGTTCCTCTTGAATTACTCTATCTATTGCTGAAAACTGCATTAAAATCAGTCGAGTAGTTTAAAAGATATTAGGTATCCTACTAATATTATAAATGCGAAAAGTATGTTTGTGAGTTTGGATGTTTGTTACTCTTTCACGCAAAAACTATTGTATCGATTTAGATTAAATTTGGTACAGATGTTCCTTATAACTAGGAATGACACATAGGATACTTTTTATACCGAAATTCCCATGGGATTGGGATTCACGCGGGTAAAACCGCGGGGCGCAGCTGTAAGTAATAATACATCACCTATTTCACTGATCGAGTGCCCTACTTTTAATTATTAGTAATTGAAAATAATGCAATTAATTGTTTTTGTAAATAATTCTTCAATTAAGGAAGTGTAATTTGATATAACCACGAGTTATTCAAAATAATCTTACTTTGTAATATTATAATGACTAAGGCCTAATTTTGGCCGCCGGCACAGAAAGATTGTGGCTCAATACTTCTATTTTAAAAATTCCCACGCATAACGCGGTAGTATAGAGTCACCAAGTTTTCTGTGCCGGCGGCCAAAATTGGAAGCTCCTATTGTCATTGTGACTTTAATGTCATTTGGATACATTCTTACTTAATATTATAAATGCGAAAGTAACTCTGTCTGTTATCTTTTCACGGCTAAACTACTGAACTGATTGACTTGAAATTTGGCACAGGGGTAGCTTATGGACCGGGGAAGGACATAGGCTATGTTTTATCCCGAAATTCCCACGGGATCGAGAACCGCGGGGCGCAGCTAGTTTTCAATAAACTGACAACCAAAAGATGCGATTACAGCGACGCTGTCACCGGAACAGAAAACTTGGTGACTATATCTTGATGTTCAGCTGTTGACTTTGTTTTCTGTCCACAGATGAAAGAAAATCATACAGAAAAACAATGGAACTGCGGAATAAACTTATTAGCAGAAACTCCTGCACCCAAAGACGCCTTATTTTTAATTTTAAACACAAACGTCGCAGATATATACAAATATGTATCTATTCGACTTATTGATAACTTCATGGCATTATTTTTGACTGGGATAATGCTTTTAATGGTCTATGCTGTGTATAAAGTTTATTTCGATCCTATTGTTTATTGTAAGGTAAGTAGCGCCATCTGTTGTTGAGTAGTCTTTCAAACTTAATTAAACGTACTGTATCTTTTAAATGATACTAAAATACTCATTCTAAATTATTGAACTCTTTTATTTGATTCTACTAGTTATTTATTTGTTGCAATTGAAAACAAAAGAAAATCTATAAAACAAGATATATTATTTTTTTGTCAAATAGTAATTCGTATAAAATGACGGCCCTCTCATTCTTTCTTATTTAGTTAAGTATACCCAATAGAGTTCATATTTTATTGTGACAAAATAAAAAAAATGTGATCAGTACATGATTTGAATTTAAAATATATAATCAACGCCATCTATTATCTAATTCTAGGAACTAACTGAAGTAGGATTTGAACATATACCTCCTGGGCCGGACAGAGAGAGAAACATAAGCAGAGCTCAGTCTATGAGAAGAAGAGGTATAAAAATACCTCCACCTTATCCTAATGGTTGGTTTGCAGTCGCTGAAAGCAGGGATGTTAAAATAGGTGGAGTCAAAGCTGTAGATGTTTTAGGTAAGCGCCATCTATTGGCTAATAGTGGAACTAGTTTTTAACTTAGAAATCTTATCAATTAAAATATTTTCGATCAAAAATAATATAGTTCATTTTTCTAGAAAATAACGACATCCAAAATTGTTTTTAACCCCCGACGCAAAAAGAGGGGTGTTATAAATTTGATGAGTCTATGTGTGTGTGTGTATCTGTATGTCTGTGGCATTATAGCTCCCGAATGGATGAACCGATTCCAATTTAGTTTTTTTTTGTATTAAAGGGGACTTACGTGCGAGTGTTCTTAGACATGTTTGATGAAAATCGGTTGACCCGTTTAAAAGTTATGGGGGTTTGAATGTAATTGTGTTGGGGGGTTTTTTTAATTTTTAATTTAATGTTTTTGAATGTGAAACAAATATAAAATTGAATGTTTGCAAAGATATGTATTATCGTATCACATATATTTGCAAAAATTCAACATTATGTCTATTCTTAGACCTTGTTTGTGTTGTGACCTATGCTTGAGGAGTTTCATTAACCATTTATACTAAGAGAAAGCTAAATTTAAATAACAATTTCAGGCCAAAACCTATGCGTATACCGCGGCGATGACGGCGTCGCTCGCTGTGTAGACGCATACTGCCCCCACCTCGGCGCTAACCTCGGCATCGGCGGCAGCGTGTGTGGCACTTGTATCGAATGTCCCTTCCATAAGTGGAGGTTTGACGAACACGGCGCGTGTGTGTCTGTACCGGGGAATGAACATGGTAGGTTGGAAATTTATGAAAAGATTATCTTGGTTATGTTAGACATCGAGTAGGCTCTTGAGTTTTAGTATAACGCCATCTATGTTTTGGTTCAAGAATTAATGTGAGAGACTTAAGGTTATACTGCGCGGTTACAATGCCACAAACTTATATAGATCAGATGATCACATGAAGTTGTAGGTAAAAATGGAGCCCACATTTAGAACAACAGCTTGAGGCAAATACCTACGTCTCTGTGGGCCGATCTCTCTTTTTAGTGTGGACTCTCTCTAACCTCTCTCTCTAGTTAGAAAGAGAGAGCCGGCCCACAGAGAACGCGATAGTGATACATTGGTTATACTTCAAGTAGGTATTCGAAGTGTGGACTCCATTACCTACAACTTCATGGATGATGAGGCGGCCAAAATTGTAACTAATACTGTCATTCATTATGTTTAGATTGTAGTTTGTACTCATTTAACTGACAACTATTTGAAAGCTACAAATATGACTACAGCGACGCTGCCACCCAGCCAGTATATTACAAATATTACAAGAAGTATCATGTTTTCTACAAAATAAGAGTTTTTTTTATAACATCAACATTACTTTACATATTTTTTCATACCAATTTCAGCCCCAAGAGGAGTATCAATAAAGAAATGGACGACAGTAGAAGCAGATGGCGCTATCTGGATCTGGCACGACGCTGAGCACAGGAAACCTTTGTGGGAGCTCACTGACGCGCCGGAGTGTAGACAGTGGGGGTACAGAGGGAAGAACGAGTTTATTGTTAGCGCTCATATACAGGTACTAAAAGATTAATCCTACTGATATTATAAATGTGAAAGTTAAGATGGATGGATAGATGTTACCCTTTCACGTTAAACTGCTGAACCTATTTAAATATAATATATAATGTTTGTAGAATTGCTGCTAGATATCTAAATAAATAAATAAATGAAAGGTACAATTAAATATCCCAAAATTCCCGCTGAATTCTGATATTACAAATTAGTCATGTCATAATGAATAAGTCAACCTCTATTCTCCGTTAGATGTCGCTACTTTATTTGTAAGTCATTCGTTAAGTTTCATCGACAAGACACAACAACTTCTTAGTTCATATTTTTTATGCTATTCAATAAAATACCATAGGTTTTAATTTATGCAAGAAATAAATAAAATAAGCGTTATATTTCCAGGAAATACCCGAAAACGGTGCAGATGTGGCTCATTTGAACGCTGTGCACGCAACTTCACTCGTCACCAACTTGGGAGAAAAGTTTCCTATCATTAATGATATTATTGGTAAACGTTACTTTACTAACTAACGCCTCTATAGTCTAGCTAAGCTAGTGACTTGACTTAGTCTTGGGATTCCTTAGTCGAGCGAAGTATATTTCGTAATTCTGTAAAAATCGAACATTTATCACCTAGTTCCAAATTAAGCACGGAGTCTACGGAGAAATGCACATACACTTGTACACACTGTATATAGAATAGATAAAAAAACACCCAAACCTAGACAAACAGTCATGTGACACGTAATGTTTGTCATGAGTTATTATCGAGTATCGAACCCTTACACTGTCAGCTGTAGATTTGTAAACTTTGGCATAGAAAGCATGACAAGAAGGTAATACAGCCTAATATACCTACTGCAATTGCGTACAGGTCAACATGTATGGAGCGCCAGCTGGTCACGTAACAGCGACCACACAGCCACGATGACTCTCATACACGATTACAAGATCATGAAGTATTCATTCTTTCACACCGAGTTGGATATAACACAAGTAAGTTTTACTACAAATATATGAGTAACATTCTAGTTATAATACTAGTGGAGATTTGTAAAGGCTTTTGAATGGCGATGGAACTACTAAATTAACTTAGATTCTCAAGAATAATGTATAGATGGCCTAACCAAAAATATTCCACTACTTGCTATCAGATGACGTTAATAAAATAATCCCACTACTCAATAACAGATGGCTCTAATAAAATATTTCTATTATTCAACAACAGATGTCGTTATCAAAAAAGTTTCACTACTCAATAAAAGATGGCGTTTCCACAACTCAATAAGAGATGGCATTAGCTAAAATAATTCCATTACTCGATAACAGGTAGCGCTAAAAAAATAGTTCCACTATTCGGCAATAGATAGCGCTAGTAAAAATAACTCTGCTACTCAATAACAGATGGCGCTAAAAAATAATTCAACTATTCAACAACAGGTGGTTTTAGTAATAATACTGCTTTTCAGTAATAGGTGGCGTTATACGAAATGCATTTTCTGTTTATTGATAATTGTTTAACTCATATAATGTTAATACAATGTCCTAGCTTTATTAGGTACTTTTTTAGTCTGATATTGTATGAAACAAATAAATTTTCATTCACTTTCAGACGGGTCCAGGCCACGTCCGCCTTCGCCTCCAAACGCCAGTCGGTCCATTCCTGTTCTCTCAGTCGGTGACGCCAATCAGTCCGCTACTACAGCGAGTCGTGCATAGATTGTACTCGCCTATGTATAACGCGGCGGCTGCAAGACTTATGATTATTAATGAAGGGAAAATGGTGAGTTTACAGGCTTTTGTTAGCTAGCTTAATAATAAGTAGTAATTCTGTAGTTATACATGTATTCGCTCTATGGAAGAGATGTGTGAGATAAAAAACTTTTTTTTTCAAAATGTAAATAAATATTCCTGTATTTCACAGAAGTTGCACATACATTAATTTAAAAATAAAAGGAAAGAACATCTTATGTAAAAAATTCTCGTGTCACAATGTTCGTCCCCTACTCCTCCAAAACGGCTACGACGGCTACGACGAACGATTCTCAGTAGGTCTGAGAATCGGCCAACATCTATTTTTCATCCCGAAATTTCCACGCGAACGGGAACGGGATCAACGCGCGTGAAACCGCGGGGCGCAGCTAGTATTATATGAAACTTAAATCTCTAGCAAAAGAATATGGCATAATAAACAAGAAACTTTTTCTATTTTCAGATTGAAAGAGACATTAAAATATGGAACAGTAAGAAGTTCGTCAGCGCCCCGACGTACGTGAAGGCAGACAAAACAATACGAGCGTTCAGAAACTGGTATTCACAATTTTATTCAGAAAATAGTGTATCGTACAAAGATTCTGTTCAAAACACGTTAGATTGGTAACTTTGTTGGTGACGCCATCTAACGGTGAGTAGCATAAACATAGTTTAGAATATTGTGGCTATTCAACGCTAGATGGTGGTATATTTTACAACGCCATCGATGGCTTTATTCTTATAACAGACATAGGGTATTTTTGTCTATCTTTGGAAAAAATACATTAATTTGTTTTAACATTGTGCTTCAAAATAAATGATAAAGTTTATTTTAACGATTTTATGATATTGAAACAATATTTTTTCCTAATAGGATATACTTATTACGATTCCTCCAAAGACAACTATTTAGCCCTGTAGAGCTTTCATATAAGATTAGCTTACATTAAAGTCACAGAAGTGACATCTAGTGTTACATTTTAGTAGCGACATCTGTTGTCAATTATCATAAGTTTAAACATAGAATAAGGATCACGACCAGGATTCTCTCTGGTCTCTGAGTTTAAATAACAAAAGAATTTTCTATATTTTTTCACCAAATAAATGAAACCCACCAACGTAACGAGTAAGAAAAAATGTATTTTGATAATGTTTTGTATTGTGCCTCTCTTTTTGAGGTCCAGTGAGCGTATTGCGACAGTTTTGTTAAAACCAACTGTTAGACTTTTAAAGGTTCTTATAAAACACTACAATTTAGGTATATGTTATAAATATTTGATAAGATTGAATGAAAACATGTCATCTACACTATCTACACTAACAGCCTTACTAATATTATAAAGAGGAAAGATTTGTATTATTGTATGTAACGAATAAACTCAAAAAGTACTGGACCGATTTTATTCTTTTTTCATTAAAAAGCTACATTCACCCCGAGTAACATAGGCTATATTTTATCCCCGTATTCCCACGGGAACGGGAACCACGTGGATGAAACCGCGCATACTAAATATCTACTTACTAATCTATGTGATAAAAAAATAATTGTAAGAAATGCATTTATGTAATTAAGTAAGAATTTAACATATAGCATCACTTTTTTATAATTGTCACGTAAATAAAATAAAAATCAAATTATATAAAAATGTTTTATTTCAAAATTATCTAGCTACATCTAACGGTAAGTAGAAAACTATTCATACAATATACTATATTTCAAAACAGCACCATCTAGTGGTAAGTAGAAAAACTATCTAATAAATATTTTATTTAGAGACAACGTCATCTAGCGCTAAGTCGAAAAACTAAAATTAAGACTAGTTAAAATCCCGCCTATTCTTTTAAACTATTTTGTCCCAGTATACGCTACTCTAAACTCTTCATAAGTTATGTACCCGTCATTGTCTTTGTCAGCTTGTTTTACTGCCGATTCCACCATCGTCTCTAAATGTTCATCATCATACGATTTTACGTGAGTTATTTCTTTTCCGTGTTCATCTGAAAACAAATAAAAATAGTCAATCAATCACTCCATTTTCTTATTAAACAAATAAATAAACTAAAATAATCTTTATTGCTTTTTTCGCTTAAAATTACAAGAAAAAAAATACAGGGGAAAAAAAAAGAACAAAAGGAAATGACTCAGCTTGATGCTGACTGAACCACATACGATTCGGCCAGCGCTGTTTTTCAGTCACTCCTGTACCCCTAAGATGTTGGGCGGAGGTATTGCGTAATGATTATTATAACATTTTTGTCATCATTAGCCTGTGTTCGTCCACTGCTGGACATAGGCCTCTCCCAACACACACCAATGTGCCCTGTCGGCATAATTATTATAGCATCGAACTTCCTAACTAGGTTTATAACCAGTATCTTGGGTACCTATCATAAATTACGGATATACACACACATTTTCATATTCATACATGACCGAGATAAAAATTTGTTGGATCATACAAATATTTACTTCGCACGGGACACTTCCCCTTGAATCGCAGTCTGGCATGGTGACCACTCAACATTTTTTCATTTCAGTGTTATACTTAAGTAAATATATAATGCTTAAGATTGTAGTAAACAAAATTACATAATAACTCACCTATTGTTTGCATTATAGTGCTGATAAATTAAAGAATAATAATGAAGGGAAAATGAAGAAACCAAATAAAAAAACATAAGTTTAATAACTCAAACTTAATCTAAAACAAAATCAATTTTATCCAAATATTCCCACGGGATTATATCACTCCAAGATATTGTATTTTACTTTTAGTTCCACTACTGCCCGCTAGAGGCGGTGGTCATATAATCTCATTTTTACTTTTTTAATTTAAATAAATTTATATTTCGTATAATTTAAAACGAATCGTACCAAAAGCTAAAATTGTTGTTTTTATTAGTAATTTCGTATTCTTTGATATTTTATTTTATTTATTTTTTAACCTCATCGCCATTTTCTTTTTTATTTTCTTTTGCTTTTAAAAAAGAGTAACGGTACTCTATGAAATCGATATATCCATCCTTGTTGGCGTCTGATCTATTCATTGATACCTCCACGATCTTCTCTAGCCTATCGTCATCGTAAGATGAATATTCTTTGTCACTTTTTTCTGAAAAAAAAACACATTTTAAACCATAGAATAAGGATCACGACCAAGATTGTCTCTGGTCTCCGTTGTAAACAAACGTCACTCTCGTCCGCTATTTTTTCATAAAATTTAACGCGAGTGAAACCGCAGAAATAGGTAAGTATAATCTACATCTACAGGGTGAACCAAATAGAACGGTCAGTGGGGGGAAGTCTGAAACTATAAGAGATACAAAGACCTGTTCTTAGGAACCATGTCATCGATTTTGGTAAAAATAAAAACTGCATTCATAGATTTAGAAAAAAAACTACTCACTACGGGAATCGAACCCGGAATTTAAAAAAAATATTGTTCGTTGTTTTTAACTAGAAATCGATTGTGTATGTCTTAAGCAGTAAATGTTTCTTTGTAACTAAGAAACATGTTATCTTAAATGAATAAATTGCATTACTACTACATAATATAAAGGAAACTTTTTGTTTTCAAAAACTATTGATTGTAAGGTCAACCGGGGCTAAGGCGTCTTTGGGGCAAATGCGTTTTTTTGAAATTATTCAAAAACTATTCATTCTTTATTAATTACTGCCATCTCGTAGCATTTGTTTAAACGAAATACAGCTACATAAAGTCCGAGCAAATGGCTCTCTACTTCACTTTTCAAGTATTTAGCAATTTTGTAAATGGAGCATTTTTGCCGAAGTTGACATTGTGAGAGGTGAGTCACCAAACCCATATTTATTTTAGGTTTTCTTAAATTTATTGATTTTTGTCAATACTGATTGTAAAGAATGGTGAATATGTTGATTAAAAATACGATTATTTTTAAAGAAATGGCATTATTTGGAGAAATAATTACATTTATATTTTCAAGTTTAGGAGTAATCTTTTGGGGTAAATGCGACTGCACATATGGGGCAATAGCGTCTAATGCCACGCATTTGCCCCAAAACAGATACTGTCAACCTTATTGATGATGACTGCAAATTTTAAAATGAAAATGATATATTATTTCAGTTAAATAAATAAACCATAAATTACTTGGGGATTTTATTATGGGATTTATATTAATAAACACTTAAATAAATATGATTTTCAAAACTTTATACTACAAAGACCATTCAAAGCCATGGCAATTGGCTGAAGAGAACAAGGTAGCAAAAGTGACGACACTAAAGTAGAAGAGAAAGTGATCTTTTTCTTCTTTCGTTGACGACGATTAAATTTTATAAAGTTTTGCACTCTTTTTTCACATGATAATGTAAAATTACATATAGTTTATCAAAAGCTTCGTTTTATGGAACTAAATTTACTTTATATGAAAAATCGCTTCATTATAGAATAGGGCGCAACCATTTTTGACAACCGCAGCTGCATACATTTACAGAGATAGTACGCTCGAGCTACCCAAGTAAAAGGTTGACAACATCTGGATCTGCTACGGGGCTAATGCGTCTGTCTAAATTAGACGCATTTGTCCCATTTTTCCCAAATTTGTTCTAAATTCGTCAAATATTCTTTTTGTCAAGCTTAACCGTCAATCCTCGATACATATACTTGACCGGAATAAAACTACTTTGTTTTCCTCACGAAAAGTTTAGTAAAAAAGTATTTATTCAAGAAAGATGCATTTGCCCCAAAACGGGGTAAATGCGTCAAAAAAGTCAACTAAAAAGAAACAGTGAAATTTACATATTTTTAAAACTCCAGCAAAAAAAAGTCCCTGGTATTTTATACAGAAAAAGCCATAATATTAGACTACAGTTTCAAAAAGAGCATAATAACATAATTTAGCTCATAATATGATGTTAACTTAGAGTGATCAAAAAATGGTACGCAATAGCCCCGGTTGACCTTACTGATTTTCAACTGATAGAAAAACGTTCTCATCTTCATAGAATGCTACATTATCATATAACATAGGCTTTATTTTATCCCCGTATTCCTACGGGAATGGGAGAAAATATAAAAACGTCGATATATTAAATTATTAATGTAACGAGACAATACGCATGTTGGAGATGAAAAAAAAATGTACTTACCCCTCCACCCTTGTTTTTAAAGGGGTTAGAAATAAACAATCACTGAAACATCGTCATTTAGATGTTTTAAAACACACACTTAAAAAATATTGAATTGTAATATTAAATTCAATTAAAATAATAAATGCGAAAGTAACTCTGTCTGTCTGTTACCTTTTCACGGCTAAACTACTGAACCGATTGATTTGAAATTTGGTACAGGGGTAGCTTATAGTCCGGGAAGGATATCGGCTATGTTTTATCCCGAAATTCCCACGGGATCGGGCACTATGCAGGGCACAGCTAGTTACAAATTCAAATAATTTCTTTCACCATTTAGCCTGGGTGACGTAGGTAATTAATTTCCTATTAAAAATACTCAATTACCTCCATAAGTAATTGCATTTTTGTGATTATTGTGAAGGAAAACATCGTAACGGTAAATTATGATAATTCATAACATCATTTAGAAACCTACACACACCTGCGAAGAAATCACCTCCCTGACTAACGAGCATTCGCGTGTAATAATTACAAATTACAATTAATAAATTACAAGGTGCGCATTGTAATGCTCGGTTCTCCTTCACTGATGTAATGCTCAAATCTGTAACGTTACATTACACGCGAATGCTCCCGGTGAAGGAGCGCCTTAATGTAGTGTGGTGGGTACCGCACTCCACCTGTGGACTGAGGACTGATCGCAGTGATCGCACTCACAGGGGAGGGGAAAGACCGAAGTGGGGACGGATATGAAAAGATGATGATATGTATTTAAAGTGAAGATAAAAGATCACGATCCGAGACCTATCTAATAATCCTAATTATTATTATAAATGCGAAAGTATCTCTGTGTTACCTTTTCATTTCACGACTAAACTACTGAACCGTTATAGGTAGTTTCGGATTTGGTCTACCACGCCCACTTGATAAATTCACCCTGTCTGTAGGTATAGGTAAATCCTCCAATATAAGCACCTTCACCAAAAAAGCTTTTTGTATGCGTACTTTTTGTCTACCGCGGTTTTCATTAAGCCTACACTACAAATAAGTAATAAGTAAAGTAGCTAGGTATATTCTACTTTTCAAAAACCTTTTCAATGTAGGCAGAGTATAAACTCACAATCTTTCCTGTGCCGGCGGCCATATTGGAAGCTCCTATTGTCATTGTGACTCTAATGTCATTTGGACACATTTTCAATAAACTGACAACCAAAAGATGCGATTACAGCGACGCTGGCACCGGCACAGACAAGATTGTGACACTATAGTGTAGGTCAGCGTTTCTCAAAGTGTGCTCCGCGGAACCCTAGGGTTCCACGACACTCCTGTTAGGGTTCCGCAAGAATTCAGAAAAAAAACATAACACCTCAACCATAAAATTTCCGAAATTTTCCCAAATGAACTAACGTTCCTCTAATTTTGCCGGTGTGTGTACTTCAAATAGGGTTCCATCAAGTCTATCGCTTTCCAAAAGGGTTCCGTTACCAAGAAAGATTGAGAACCGCTGGTGTAGGTAACGCTTGGATCTGGATAAACTTATGAAATGTAGGTTAATAAAAAATAGACAATCACATACATACAACAAATTTATTTCACATAAAACATACACAAACGTATAAAACATTGAACACAACACAACAAATAAATGAATGAAACCCTGAAATTAAAATACTAAGGAGTAAAATATAATTTTCAACAAATAAATTTGAGATTTTTCGCTCTTGATTTTTAGTTTATTCATTGGCAAGTCCGGAGGTTTTGGTACAAGGATAACTTATGGTCCGGAGAAGGACATAGGCTATGTTTTATCCAGAAATTCTCACGGGATCGGGAACTATGCGGGTAAAACCGCGGGATGGGGCTAGTAAAATAGTATAAGTACTTAATACAACCTGTACTTATAAATTACGCTCAATATTAATATCTAATCCATTCGATTGAAGATAGATTTCACTCATATTTTTGACGTTTATCTATTATACACCCCTATCTTGAAATTACGGGACTTATTAAAATCAGAGTATCTGTAGCAGTAACTGAATCCATATATCCAATAAAAATATCAAAAATGATAGTCGATTACTTATCTTTAAAAAATACTAAATAAATGTCGTATTACCAGACGGCACACTAGCTATCAAGTATTCTGTGACGGCTCGGGTCGATGACCGCGCTCAGCTGTGTATCGCAGCGTTCGCCTGTTGTTCGGTGTAGAATAACAATAAAATTCGGCGGGATTTTGAAAAACTTTGACTTATCGTAACTTTTTAAATAAAAGCAAAAGAAAAAAACTAACTTCACTATTATATTGTCACCCGTCGTTTACATTAGCTGTGTGATTAAGTATCTCGAATTCAAAATAGGGGTGTATAGCTAAACATCAGAAAAATATATAGGCCACCTAGAGAGAATCTTGGTCGTGTCGTGATCCTTCTTCTATGGGCCACCCAAGGGTCACCTTATACGACATGACAGATTTATATTGAACATCTTGGAGGGAAAAGTAGAAGGAAGAAGAGGAAGAGGTCGGACGAGAATAAGTTACATGAGTCAGATAAAGGATAAGGTCGGTGTGTGTCGTATATGGAGGTGAAGGAAGCTGCATTGGATGGAGGCAGGTGGAGGGAGGTGCACATGTTACACCGACAAGCGCAACAGCTGATGATGAATGAAAATCAAAAATTAAAATCAATCTTCAATCTTAATCGTATAGATTTTTCTTTAACCTTAGGATTAAATATTAATATTGGGCTTTAGATAGAAGAGACTCCATTCTCTACTCTAAAAGTGTACAAGTTATGTTCTTTAGATAATAACGTCTGTAAATAGATAGGCTTCGTTTTGCACGACCTAAGTAATAAAATGTACCATAAAACTGTATAAACTGTTAATAAAGTCCTACAAAACTGTATAAACTGTTGTAATACAAGCCCCTCTATACAAACGCAGTCTGCCCGCCCACAGTGACCTCCTGTATCGGGAAGCTTCTCATCCTCAACACCAGTTCCGGGAACGTCACGTATCCATCATCGCTGTAGTCTGAGTTCTTGAGGAATTGATCCACGATGACCATCAGTTGGTGCTCGTCGACGACACGAAGCTGTTCCTTGCCTCCGTCTGACATGTATTACTGTATTAAGAGTCACAATCTTGTCTGTGCCGGTGACAGCGTCGCTGTAATCGCATCTTTTGGTTGTCAGTTTATTGAAAATGTATCCAAATGACATGACAATAATAGCTTCCAATTTTGGCTGCCGGCACAGAAAAGATTGTGACTGTATACATTCATATCTGGTCGTAATTACTGCGGCAGCAGCGGATGCCTTCTCATTACAAATGGCGCCGCGCGACTCGAACAGACATGACAAGACTGGTTCAAAGCCGACCGATCTCACGCGGCTACCGCCCGCTATGATAATCACGTGTCGATGCTCTTTATCTAATATATAAAATTCTCGTGTCACAGTTTTCATTGCCATACTCCTCCGAAACGGCTTGACCGATTCTCATGAAATTTTGTGAGCATATTCAGTAGGTCTGAGAATCGGCCAACATCTATTTTTCATCCCGAAATTCCTACGGGAACGGGAACTACGCGTGTGAAACCGCGGGGCGCAGCTAGTAATATAGAAGTTTGCCGCTTATGAACAGCGCGATTGTCGCGCTGATACTACCGACCGCGCTGCTGCCGCACTACTTACGACCAATGTAAATGCGCCCTTACTTTAGGCTGCTATCTGATAATGGAAGAATGTTTAAATAATTCAATACAAAGTTTGGGTCTGAGGGCCCTTAAAATTGGGCCCCGGTGCTGAGTAATTTAAAAAAAATAGACGGGGCCCCAATTCCTTAGCAATGTATAAAAAAACAAGACAATAGGTATAATTTTAAAAAACGAAACATACGTCATTGTTTAAGATTAGTTTGATACGGGATATTAATGCAGAGTGAGAAGCCGTCGCGGGCGCATCGCACTCATCCTCCTGATGAAGGCCACCGAATGTGGCTGAAACTAGTCAAGGGTACCGACTTATAGGTACGTACAAACATCCCGTATCAAACTAATCTTAAACATTAGGTATAGTCTCTTAAAATATGATTGAAATATTGGCAGCAACTTTGACATCATGAAGTTGTAGGTAAAACATGGAGTACACACTTCGAATACCTACTTGAAGCATACCTATATGTATCACTATCGCGTCTCTGTGGGCAGGCTCTCTCTTTCTAACTAAGGTAACCTCTGGAAAGAGAGTCTGACTAAAAAGAGAGATCGGCCGTCAGAGACGTAGGTATTTGACTCAAGCTGTTGTTCCAAGTTTGGGCTGCATTTTTTACCTACAACTTTATGTTTGATATCAAGCAACAGTTGCTCAAGAAATGCTTCCAATATACGGTCAGTGTCATACAAAAAGTACCGTCTCTTGGTTGTCATACCAAACTGAGCATTGCCAAGAGGTATCTTTTATCTGTCGCCGTATCTTCATCAAGGGCTTAATATAGATAAATATTTACAAATATTAGTAAACTAAGGGCTGATTTTTTCCATCGCCAGATAACTTTCGACGAATAATTTTAAAATTTTGACAGTTATTCCATACAAAAACTGTCAAACGTCAATTTTATTCATCGAATAAATGTTATCTGGTGTTTGTGTGAATGAGTGTGTGCGTAGTTTCTGATACCCTAGATACAAGTTACGAACTTAGTTAGGGGTCAGTTACTGTAATGAGATGATGGAGGGAATGATTGTTATGTTTGAAAATCAGCCCTTGTATAAATAACAGTTAGTTACATAAAACAACACATATGCAGTTGATTTATGTATTTATTTATTAATAAAAATAGAAAAAAAACACTTCGGATTATTGGCACCGACTATACATTTACACATCACAATTAAATAACCAATAATAGAACGTTAAATAAAATGGGCTTTAAATGTGTGGTGAAAGGGGCCCTTAGGGTGAGTGTACACTAATAACATGTTACAAAACCTATGTTATATAACTTAATAGCGGCGCCCCACAGTTTCACCCGCGTAGTTCCCGTTCCCGTAGGAATATGGGGATAAAATTATGCTAAAAACCTTCCCACTGAATCACTCTATCTATTAAAACAAACCGCATCAAAATCTGTTGCGTAGTTTTAAAGATCTAAGCATACATAGGGACATAGGGACAGAGAAAGCGACTTTGTTTTATACTATGTAGTGATGTTAATCAAACATGTTAAATAACGATATTATTCTACTAATCCTACTAATATTATAAATGCGAAAGTTTATATGTTTGTGAGTTTCGATGTTTGTTACTCTTTCACGCAAATACTACTGTATCGATTTAGATTAAATTTGGAACAGATGTTCCTTACAACTAGTAATAACACATAGGATACTTTTTATCCCGAAATTCCCATGGCATTGAGATTCACGCGGGTAAAACCGCGGGGCACAGCTAGTATATAATAGGCATGTTTTATAAATAACATAAGTTTTAAAACATGTTACATAGTCTTACTCACTTTCATGGGCCCTGGGGGCCCTCAACCAACTCCTAGGGCCCCCGAGAAAAATAATGTATTCTTTCATGATTTCACGCCAATTAATTGATACGGTGCTAACGTATTTACAAAAGTATGGACGGACAAACAAATAGATCGAAATACAGTTTTTTTTGGAAAATAATAATAATATTAGAACATAATTTCAAACAAAAACAATTTTTGAGCTCAGACACACAACCAAAATATACACAAACATTTTGTATTAATAGACAAAGAAAGACAGCGAGATACAAAATGTTTTGTCTCTTTCACACAAGAGTAATTTCTCTTATGATAGAAAGAGACAAGACGTGGACTAAATAAGTGACGTAGCTAGATAATCAAGGGCCCTGATTAAAAGAGACATTTATTTATGAGGGCCCTGTTTAAAAGACGAGGGCCCTAACTATTGCTGCCTTATTTTCGTTGCATTTTTAGTCTGGTTTAGCACTAAACCAGGTTTTACAATCAATTTTGAATACTGTCAAAGTGACAGATTAGACTGACAAGGTGTCAAATGCTTACCAGGTTTTGTTAAACCGGATTAAAAATGCAACGCAAATAAGGCAGTCTCTCTGTAAAACTTTGTTTATTAATAACATCGAAAGATAGCCTTATATAGATATACAATTGTTTTAGTACAATAACAGAAACAATAATTTCAGTTTTAAAATAAGATTATTTTAAACTTCAATAAAAGAAGAACAGATCTTTTTGAGTAAGTATTCAAACAAAAAGCTGTATTACCATTTTTTAAAGTTACTTTAATAGACACCACATGACAACTGGGCAAACAAAATGAAATTCTAATTAGTTCGTCAGATAGATTTAGAAAATATATTAAGCACTTATGTTTTGTTTTATCAAATTAATAAAACTGACTTAATTATAACATAACGCATTAAAGTTTAAGAGTGGGGGCTTGTGATAATAATTCTATAAAAAGTGTCGCATCTAGGTAAGATGCGACGTCACTACAAACTGTTAAAAATGGCAATACAAATACAATGTAAAATTAAAAACTAAAATTTAAAATCTCATTCATGATACAGAAAAAAGCCGTTTTTTGAAAACAAAAAAGTCGTTATTAAAAATAAAAACAGTATTATACAAAAATCTCATTAATTATTTATTTATTTACCATATTTCTACTAAAATGCAAAAAAAAAACATTTTTACATTTATTTACAATTTATAAGATCAAAAATGTTGAACTTATTAAATTGACTGGAAAGAACGAAGACTAACGAAAAAGAAAAGAATGAACGAAAAGAACGATACGTGCGATGTCAAAATAAAGAAAAAAAAGAAAAGTGTTAATTCTTATCTCTGTTTTGAACTTAAAAATAATAAATTAGTAGAAACAGGGTTCTTAATTTCGGAATGTCAAAATTAAATATAGTCTCAATCTTTCCTGTGCCGGTGACAGCGTCGCTGTAATCGCATCTTTTGGTTGTCAGTTTATTGAAAATGTATCCAAATGACATTAGAGTCACAATGACAATAGGAGCTTCCAATATGGCCGCCGGCACAGAAAATATTGTGGCTCTATTCAGAATTAATCCTATAGATAAATTCTATAGTATTTTAACTATATTTCCTTATATACACATAAAAAATAATTGTTATATTCGTTCATATTATAAAAGTGTAAAGTTATTTTCAATAACTAGATGGCGTTGTTAAAACACGATATCTTTATTTTAAATTCAGAACTTTTTTTCCGTTTATGGCTGCCCGCCTACGTCGGTGACTTATGCCCGAAATTAATAATGTATCTCAAGATAGTTTTCAAACTTGATTTTTAAAATTTTTTTAGATGTTATCCCAAATTTGCGATTGGTCCTCCCAAAGATCATAGAGATATCAAATAATACATATAGAGTCACAATCTTTCCTGTGCCGGTGTCAGCGTCGCTGTAATCGCATCTTTTGGTTGTCAGTTTATTGAAAATGTTTCCAAATGACATTAGAGTCACAATGACAATAGGAGCTTACAATATGGCCGCCGGCACAGAAAACTTGGTGACTCTATAGATATATTATTGGCAAGCTAAACGTCAAAAAATATGAAGATTGATTCCAATTCCAATAGTTTGGATTAAGATTTAATATTAATATTATAATTATAACTCGCACAAAATTAGAAAAAAAAAACATAATATCATACAAAACTGTGACGTAGACAGGCAGCCTATATTACTCATTCCATGTACACTAAATCGTTACCATAAGCGTCAACACACACCGGATCGGCATCGAAGCGAATCGCATTTCATTGTCATACGAATTTTAACCTTATCTTCATTACTATAATACTTAGAATCGCGCGGCGCCGCGGGAATCCCGGCGAATTCCGATCGTTCGAGTTTCTAATGCTATAATAAGTATTATAGTAATGAAAATAAAGTTGAAATTCGTATGACACTGTTATGCGATCCGGTGTGTGTTGAGCCTAAATCATTTGTTTTTTTACTGTTGAGGCTTTGGATTTTTCGCTTGCGCTCTCACAAATTCTGGATAATCTATGTATCCGTCTCTATTATGGTCATCCATATTTAAAATAGGATCAATTAAATTGACTAATTCTTCGTCCTTAAATATTTTCTCTCCGACTGGAGGTGTGTTAGTGTTAGCCTGCGTTTCTTTATGCTTATGTTCTTGTTCTATGGTAAAAATGGCGGCAACCGATGACAGTGACAGGTGTCAACATAGAAAGAGACAAACGATACACACATGAATAGGACGTATTTTACAAAAGCACAATGTTTTTTTTTAAGATGAATATGTTTAAAGTTTATTTTTTCTTTTTTAAGTGTACTTAACTGTGACGTCACACGAGTTTACTATGCACTGTATCGTCTTTATTATTTGTTTGTATCAAAAAGGAAAAAATAAAATAAATATTTTTTCGAAATCTATATTGTGACGGTCTCATTAATTTTATTAGTCGACATCACTATTTTGATTAAATTTTAAAAAATATGATTTCGATTATTAAAATAATATTTTGAATTTAAACATATTCACCTTTAAAATGTAACAAAATAAAACATATGTACAACATAGACAAAGCACACATTCCCAAAATCACACACTCAGGCCAAAATGAAAAATAAAATTCATATTTACCTATTACGCAAAAAAAGAAAATAAAATAAAATTAATATAGGTATCTCTAACAAAAAATGTAGTAATAGATATTTTCATTGAAATAAATATTCGAAATAACTTTATTTATGTAATAATGACATTGATAACAAGAGACTTGTCAAAATTGACATTTGTAAAGTCAAAATTAAAAAACTAGCAAAACATAAATCATTCTCATCTTTCAATTAAAAAAACTTAATAAAAAACAGTCCATCATTCGTTAATCAAGTAAAATCTATTATCTATATAAATATATAAAGCGGAAGAATTGGATTGTTTGTTTGTTTGAACGCGCTAATCTCAGCAACTACTGGTCCGATTTGATAAATTCTTTCAGTGTTAGATAGCCCATTTATCGAGGAAGGATATAGGCTATACTATAACATCACGCTAAGGGCCTATTTCACCATCTTCAAGTAACTTTCCGAGTACCTACTTACATGTTTTGTCTTTGTCACTTGATATAAAGTAAGAAAGAGACAAAACTAACTTTACTTGGTGAGTAACTTTACTTGAAGGTCGTGAAATAGGCCCTAAGCGTGATGTTATATAGCCTATAGCCTTCCTCGATAAATGGGCTATCTAACACTGAAAGAATTTAATACGAGCGGAGCACCAATAAATATTTTAAAATCTATTTTATCCCCGCATTCCCACGGGAACGGGAACTACGGGGATACTAGTAATGTTATATAACTCACCGTGCCAGTGTATCAGCGATTTGATGAGCTCACACCCGTCAAGCTTGTTGTTGTTGTCAGCGTCATGCATCTTGAAGTAGTGGAACATCAGCTCCTGTTCCGTCATCTTGGACGTGTCTATTGGTACGTCCATGTGTTCTTGGATGTGTCTGGGGGGAAGAGAAAAAGTAAGTATGGATGTGTCTGGGAGGAGAAGGTGGATTAGAAAAAAATATTGGGATGATATGGAAAAACCGACCAAGTGCGAAGGGTTCGTACCAAAAACGACAAAAAAAATTATGTTTGTTGTATGGGTACTCCCTTAAATATTTATGTTATTTTGTTTTTACTATTTGTTGTTATAGCGGCAATAGAAATACATCATCTGTGAAAATGTCAACTGTCTAGCTATCACCGTTCTTGAGATACAGCCTGGTGACAGACGGACAGCGGAGTCTCAGTAATAGGGTCCCGTTTTTACCCTTTGGGTACGGAAACCTAAAAAAACAGTGATACTTCGGGGAATACTGACAAAGTATAATGGCAGAGACATTTCTGTTCCGCATTTTTTACTTGAATTGAATATTTTATTATGACTTCTATCTACTGCAGACCGTCTCGTCGCAATTTCATTGTAAAATTATGGATTTTCTTATACAAATGTACTGACGTCGATTTAATAAAACCAATTAAATTAAAAATTAAAGAAACCCCCAACACAATTACTTCCAAACCCCCATAACTTTTAAACGGGTCAACCGATTTTCATCAAACATGTCTAAGAACACTCGCACGTACATAAGTCCTCTTTAATACAAAAAACTGACATCCGTTCGGGAGTTATGATGCCACAGACAGATACACACACACACACACAGACACGTCAAACTTATAACACCCCTCTATTTGCGTCGGGGGTTAAAAATGTATACAAAGTGACATTGAAAGTTTTAGTTCTAATTTTGGCCACCGCCGCGCCGAGTCAGATAAATCATTAAATTAAAAAATATCACTTACTCTCTTTCGTGGGCGATGTTAGTCGGGTTCAATAGCTGAGGGTCTGAAACAAACATTTTTGTGAGCTATTAAATAATAGCGCATACAAGCTGCTTTCTACAAGAAAAATCGCAAAATCCCACGTAGCTTGTGAAGTTGCTACTATACCGATTTTGATAAAATTTGGTATAGAAGTTTGTTTAAACTAGGAATACCATGTAGCATATTTTTATACTCAAATTTTATCAATGAAATTTATAGGATACTTGTAATCCCAAAACTTATGTTAGTTAAAAATTCGAGTACCGGCGTTTTAAATAGATATCAGAATCGAGGAGCAGTTACGACCGATCCCAATATTCAATCTATGAAAGTTTTTTTTAATGAATGAATGATTTATTTCACATAAAATACAGTACATCAGATGTTACATTTATACAAGTCCTTCTATTTTATCACAAACTGACTTGTGAAAGTCAATTTTTTTTCAGGTTAAAGTTTTTAAGGCCTAAATTGTGTTATTATTTCTTAATATTAGTTTAAAAGTTTGCAATTAATAATTTAATTTAATAGTAATATTTTTATTAAAAAATGTTGGCAACACTTAATTTATCTTGTCATGTTCACATAATAGGATTATCAATCTAGCTTCTATTGTTTGTTCTTAATGTATATTATTTGTAATTATTATGATTGTAATCTGATTTGTGAATTTAAAAAAATAAATAATACAGATAATAAATAGGCTATAATCATGTCAGGAACAAGTAGCAAATTTAAAATAAGTAAATATCAATTAAGAACAATACATATTTTAACCGTAGACATTGTCGACTCGACACGCAAGATCATTGACAGCTTGAATATGTAATGGCCGTTAGTAATTTAACCCTAACAAAATCCCAGGGGACTACCAATAACACCCCGTGGGATTTCCCTAATTTTATGTACCACTCACCCATATGCCCGCCATGTCCTTGGGGAGGCTGCTGTTGGTACTGCTGTTGCTGTTGTTGCGGCGGTGGGGCTTGCTGGTATTGCTGAGGGGGCGGGGGTTGGTATTGCTGTAATACAACATAAAAATATCAGGAATCATTTAAGGTCGGCCCGCTTTTGTGCGTCACTGCACTGCGCGTCAAAATGTACTCTGGGAGCGACGCGCAGTGCAGCGCTGCTCTAAAGGTGCTCCTTCACCGGGAGCATTCGCGTGTAATGTAACGTTACAGATTTGAGCATTACATCAGTGAAGGAGAACCGAGCATTACAATGCGCACCTTGTAATTTATTAATTGTAATTTGTAATTAATACACGCGAATGCTCGTTAGTCAGGGAGGTATTATTGTAATGTAATGCTCAAAGACGAATCTGTAACGTTAATGGGTAGGTAGCATCGTCAATGGGTAGCGGTTCTGGCGACAGATTGGTGCAATGGTGTCATGGAGCACCTGGTTTTGTACCCTTCAACGGCCAAGTCACACAACATAATAAAGAAATCGCAGTAAGGAACCTTAGACTTGGCACGACTTTGTCTAGATTTCATTACTTTTTACAGATAAACAAGCAGCTCCATCGAGAGTTGGCTAGTTTTTTACAGAATGTTTTTGGTGGGACATACATGACTACAATACAAAATGATTGAAATATTCTTACTTGTTGTTGAATCGGTTGCTGCTGCTGCGGCGGCGGCGGAGGAGGTGGTTGTTGGTAGTTTTGTTGCTGTAACAAAGAACAAGACAAATTAAAACGATTACACTGACAGTCCTATAGGCAGTCCCGGATTAACCCTTAATCAAATTAAGCAATTGCCTAGGGCACCACGTCTGGGGGGCACTAGAAAACACCAGAAGGGGCACCAGAACACAAGGATGGAGGCCCCCAGGGCCGCAGCTATGCTAAATGACGGTGATCAACGGACGATGGCTAAAGTATATGCCATTTTCGGGATAAAACATAGCCATAGACTTTTTATCCCGAAATTCCCACGGGATCAGAAACTATGGGGGTAAAACCGCGGGTAGCTAATATATGATATTATTTATTAATTTAAACTATACCATGAACATGTAGCTCGTAAACATCAAATTACACTGGTTATTTAAATCATATAATAACAATAGTATTATTACAGCATTTCTAATCAGATACTTACTTATGTCTAGATATTTTATTTATATTCTAAATGACCTTGATTTTGAAAAGTATCCTACTAATATTATAAATGCAAAAGTTTGTATGTTTGTTCCACTTTCACGCAAAAACTACTGTATCGATTTAGATTAAATTTGGTACAAATGTTCCTTACAACTAATAACATATAGGATACTTTTTATTCCGAAATTCCCATATAAGTAATCGTATGTTTTATAGTAACTTTTTGTAGTCGCAAACCGTACCAATAGATGGCGCTGTTACTTAATTTTTTAACACACGATGGTGAATTGTGCCGAGATTGTATGATACTACGAGCTACGCATTCTCACGGGAGCGGGTACTACGTGGGTAAAACCGCGGGGCGCTTCTAGTAAGGATTAATAAGTATAAGTTGGTAGCCGACTGCAGACAGCAGCAGCAGACTACACGTCGCCGCGCCACTACTGGTTTGTATGTATTTCCATGAAATTACATTCGTAGTGGGCGACATGAAGCTAGCTTCGCGTCGCCGAGCAGCAGACGGCGAAGTGTCATGATGACGTTAGGCGGCGACGTGTGGTCTGCTGCTGTCTGCAGTCAGCTACCAACTTATACCTTTAGGTAGCAAAGTCTATGTTATCTAGGTTTTGTGTGGGCTTGCAAGATTTTTAAACACTGCAGCATATAAAAACCTCTTTTTTTATACTAATATTATAAATGCGAAAGTAACTCTGTCTGTTACATTTTCACGGCTAAACTACTGAACCGATTGACTTGAAATTTGGTACAGGGGTAGCTTATGGTCCAGGGAAGGACATAGACTATAGTTTATTTCGAAATTCCCACGGGATTGGGAACTATGCTGAGCACAGCTAGTTTCATCTACATTGACCATCTGTCCTCAGAAAATTCCCATTTATAATATTAGTGAAGGGGCCCGGCCCCGAGACGGTCAAACGGTTTGAGTCAAACACATAAATTTTTATTTGAGTCAAACTATTTTGATCGACAAACCGGTCAAACTAGTTGTGTAAACGAACAAAATGGTTTGACTCAAACCAAAATTTACGTGTTTGACTCAAATTATTTGATTGTCTCGGGACCCCTTAAGATTTAGGCAAACATTGTATAATAGATCTCATTCGATGAAATAAAAAAAAATCTATAATCTATGTTTAGTTTTATGATCTATTGTGCATCCTTTACACAAGATTAAATATGTCAAAGGGCTTCCGTGTGTTGGCTTTGGCCCCATACTAGCCTCCCAAAATACCGGGACTCCTTAATAGTCTCGTGCATGAAAAAGACATAACAATCGATATATATAAAAATGAAACCCGTTTTCCTTGGTCACGGCATCACGCGTGAATGGCTGGACCGATTTCACTAATTCTTTTTTTGTTGTATTTGTTATTATTAGGAGAAGGTTCTTATGTAAAAAAACACGGAAAATCAACGGGAAAATTGGACCCGTGCGAAGCCGGGGCGGGCTGCTAGTAATAATAATAAATCTTTATTTCAGTCCAGTTTACAATGAATATCTAATTAACAGTGACTGCCTCACTAGGCAATGCCTGTATCGAGGCAGTTGTGTTTTTTTTTGTCAACTAAATAACAATTAGCAATAAATTAGCCATGTTTTTTTTATTTGGGAAGGATATGCCTGGATACTACATAGCACAGGCCCAACTAGATGGCTAGTGTATCTCTTCTTTTATGAAATAAAACCATTTTGGTTAACGGTTGTTTTGAATAGACAACTTTAGACAACCTCAATAGCAGAGTGGTCACCATGCCAAACTGCCATCCGTAAAGCTGTGGGTTTGATTCCCGTGCGGGGTGAATATTTGTGTGAACCACAAATGTTTATCTCGGTCTGGGTGTGTGTGAATGAGTGTGTGCGTAGTTTCTGATACCCTAGATACAAGTTACGGACTTAGGGGTCAGTTACTGTAATGAGATGATGGAGTGAATGATTATAAGTAGTAGAAAATGTTTGAAAGACTTCCATTTCAAGTAGAAAAATGCAAAAAATCGACAAAGTAATAATAGGTTATTTTTTTTAAATTACTTACTTTTTCTATAAATTAAAAAAAAATGCTTACCTGGTAATTCTGTGGCGGCACCCCAGGTGCCACCTTATTATATTGTTGCGAAATCGCGCACTGTAACACAGCGGCGAAAAATACTAACTTCAGCATTATTGTACCTAAAAACGACAAGTTTAATTTATAATTTACTTAAAACCTCCACGGAACACAATTTATAAACTTAAAAAAAAAACTTTGGAACAGTTTTTAAAACATTCAGCCACCGTGTTAAATTTAAGTTAAATATTTTACCTGTTATTATACGTGGAATTATGATAAAATGCTTATCGAATCGGCTTAATGATTATTAGTTCGAATATACGTGTGCATTACAAGATTTACAAGTATTAAATCAGAAATTCAAACGTTTACAAAAAATACCCGATTGCAACTTGAAAACATCAAAACATACACGTCAGAAGAATTAGTTTGACATTGACGTGAAACGTTTCGTTCAAAAATGCACATGGCACTTGTCATGTTACGTCATTACCTTTGACGTTAGTTATTCCATGGAACACATGTAAGTGGTGAGAAATACAAAAACAAAATTTTTAGTTTAATCGAAGCTACTTTTATTATAATGCAAGACTATAATTATTATATCTAATCCTTTTATCTCACGCTATTTCCGTTTCTATTCATTCCATCGGAATTTTGGACAAAAATTTGGATCTTTTTTCATCCTTAAGTAGTTTCATCAAATTTGATCCAGCCGTTTTTAAATAGCAATAGGAGCTAGTCATATTTAAGACTAGCTGTGCCCCGCGGTTTCACCCGCGTGGTTCCCGTTCCCGTGGGAATACGGGGATAAAATATAGCCTATGTTATTCAGGGTGAATGTAGCTTTCTAATGGTGAAAGAATTATTGAAATCGGTTCAGTAGTTTCGGAGCCTATTCGTTACATACAAACAAACAAACAAACAAACAAATCTTTCCTCTTTATAATATTAGTATAGATATCAGATATCCTTGGGCAGTGATCACTTTTGCTCCCTGACTTAAAGTTACTACAATCCCTACAACTAGATTTTTTAAAAGGTGAAAAATATAAAAAAAACAACTTCTTCAATAATATTTTAATAACACATTTACAAAATTGTCTTTGTTTACACAATCTTATGAATACGATAATTAGACATTTATAAAACAGCTACACATTTATACCAATTCTTTGTGGGTACCGATATATTTTTAAGCTATTGCATAGCTTATATCGAGGGCCTTGAGCGCGGGGACCGAATCCAGAAATTCCGTAACGAAAAAACCTCACGTTTTTATTAAGTAAGTACTTAATTTTTTATCGAAAACTTTTTTTGTAATTTTTCCAAAAAGTTTTTATAGTAATGTAGACAAAGTTTTTATTGTATGAAGTCCCAAGTACGACATCAAAATTTCTAAGGTTAGGATTGCAATACAAAAATAAAAAAACAATTAGTTGATAAAATTGCTATGCAATAGCTTTACCGCGGCAGTCCCCGAGTGCCACACGTTTTTTTGTATGGGTAAAAACTTTCAAACTCGCGTTAGGGTCACGTGATGCTGATCGAAAAAGCGTAAGATCGAGGGGAAGGGAGAGGAACTAGTATCTCCCACTCTTTCTACCGTGCCTGAGTGTGCTGCTCTGTTTAGGCGGCACAGGGCGCTTGCGCGAATGACCGTGTGTGTTTATGTACAGCGTCCTACCTCATAAATGATAGTACTTTTATACTTATAATTAAACACAACGTTAATATTGAAGTTTTCACTTCTGCCGGCACTCCCGGAGTGCTACCTTTTTTTAATCATACATTACACTATTATGTGCTCCAACTCCCCGTCCGACTGTCAATGATGTTAGTACGACAACCGGGACCGACTTGACGTGCACAAACCACGGAAACGGGAATTACATTATAAGTCAAAAAGATATTATCGGCCACATATTGAGTCACAATCTTTTCTCTGCCGGCGGCCATATTGTAAGCTCCTATTGTCATTTTGACTTTAAATCATTTGGATACATCTATACTAATATTATAAAGAGGAAAGTTTTGTTTGTTTGTTTGTAATGAATAGGCTCCGAAACTACTGGACCGATTTCAAAAATTATTTCACTAATGGAAAGCTAATTTATCAGTGCGTGACATAGACTATATTTTATCCCCGTAATCCCACGGGAACGGGAACTACGCGGGTGAAACCGCGGGGAGCTACTACTTTTCAATAAACTGACAACCAAGAGATGCTATTACAGCGACGCTGTCACCGGCACAGGAAAGATTCACATGTATATATCTTAAACGGCATGAATCAATTGTTACAAAACTATGTTATTATAACATGCTTTTTTACTTAACCTATACACAATTTTACGTATACACATAAGTCCTTAAAAACTATAAACAATAATAAAATTACTCCAAAACTTTCAGTCTTAGAAGTCAAAAACAATATAAAATATTATTGCAAAAAATCAATAAAAAAATAATAACAACATTTTGGTATAGTCCGGTCGTAATTCACATGAAATATCGTACGTTGACCTGTAGCTATCTATCTCTGTCGCACCTGCGTAAATTATAATTCGTCCCGCTCGCACGGATGCAATGGCGAGCGAGACGCATTATAATTTACGCAGGTGCGACAGAGATAGATAGCTACAGGTCAACGTACGATATTGGACGATGGTGTAAACTTTTTCTGCCTTATTTGCGTTGCATTTTTAGTCCGGTTTAACAAAACCCGGTAAGCATTTGACACCTTGTCAGTCAAATCTGTCACTTTGACAGTATTCAAAATTGATTGTAAAACCTGGTTTAGTGCTAAACCAGACTAAAAATGCAACGCAAATAAGGCAGTTTAAGTTTAACATAACTAACTAGTAAACAAAAGTTTAAGCAGTAAGCAAATTACGCACAAACACACATAGGTCAAATCCAGAACCGCTTTTGTTAGTCATAAATAGTCAATCATATTAAGTCAAAATCTTTTCTGTGCCGGCGGCCATATTGCAAGCTCCTATTGTCATTGTGACTCTAATGTCATTTGGATACATTTTCAATAAACTGACAACCAAAAGATGCGATTACAGCGACGCTGACACCGGCACAGGAAAGATTGTGGCTCCATACACAGTTTTTACATAATACAGCCTATTTTCAACAAACTGAATTTAATAATAAGTACTTCAACTCAATTGTTTTAAGGGTTCCGTACCCAAAGGGCAAAAACGGGACCCTATTACTGAGACTTCGCTGTCCGTCTGTCACCAGGCTGTATCTCAAGAACGGTGATAGCTAGACAGTTGACATTTTCACAGATGATGTATTTCTATTGCCGCTATAACAACAAATACTAACAAAATAAAATAAGTATTTAAGGGGGGCTCCCATACAACAAACGTGTTTTTTGTCGTTTTTGGTACGGAAACCTTCGTGCGCGAGTCTGACTCGCACTTGGCTGTTGAAGGCCAAAACATACTTTAAAGAATATACACCCCTATTTTGAATTCGAGATACTTAATCACACAGCTAATGTAAACGACGGGTGACAATATAATAGTGAAGTTAGTTTTTATCGTTTGCTTTTATTTAAATAGGTATGATAAGTCAATTTTTCAAAATCCGGCCTAATTTTATTGTTATTCTACACCGAACGCTGCGATACACAGCTGAGCGAGGTCATCGACCCGAGCCGTCACAGAATACTTGATAGCTAGTGTGCCGTCTGGTAATACGGCATTTATTTAGTATTTTTTAAAGATAAGTAATCGACTATCATTTTTGATATTTTTATTGGATATATGGATTCAGTTACTGCTACAGATATTCTGATTTTAATAAGTCCCATCATTTCAAGATAGGGGTGTATATTGGTTATAACTAGTAATAACAATGACAACGTAAATATAATATATAAATTAACTTCTGAAATAGATTTTAGAAATCTTTCAATAAAAAAAACAGTTAAGAATCTTTTTTTCTACAATTGTAAAATGCTTATTTTTCTACCAACACTATAATGGCACCACTATTTATATAATTAAATCGCTTTTTATAGCTTAACATTTATTATCCTGTAATCTCCATGTATTTTAATTAAAAAAATTGTGCTTATTTGAGATGAGACTCATTTTCGAACAATACGGCAATACTATTATTAATAGCTGCTATATTATCAAGATTTTTCAATTAAAAATAAGTAAGTGAGTCACAATCTTTTCTGTGTCGGCGGCCATATTAGAAGCTCCTATTGTCATTGTGACTCTAATGTCATTTGGATACATTTTCAATAAACTGACAACCAAAAGATGTGATTACAGCGACGCTGTCACCGGCACAGACAAGAATGTGGCTCAATAATTAATTTGTTTGATAACGATTCACCCAATTTTCTATGTATTGTCTTTTTTTTTATAAAAAATAGACAGTCCCATTCTCTTTTTAAAATTACGGCAAAACCTTTTTAATAATAGTAGTTCGTTTCCTCTGTCCTTCACCGTCCTCTTGTATAATTAGCCCTTCGAACTGGCTGGCAACATGTTTTAAACATAGAACCTCATCATTCGTCAATCCGTTCGGCAAATCAAATTTGGAATACTCATTTCTTGCCGCCAAATCTTGACACATGTCAAGGGCGCCATTTTTGAAATCGTCATCGACATTGAATTGTATTTTCTCTTCACGTTTAGTTTTAATAGCTTTCTGCCACATATCTACTTCAATGGCGGCCGATTTTTTATTTTTTTCCTCTAATTCTGCCAAAAATAGCCCGATTTCTTTATTCTTTGGCTCCAATTTCAGGGCTTTCTTGTAGTAGATTAGCGCTTCTTCGCTTTTATCCATAAGTTCGTAAGCTTTTCCCTTATAAAAAAGCGCTTTGCAGTGCGTTTCTATATCTATCAAATTGTCTATCATATCACATGATCGTAGTACGTATTTCGGCTTGCCTAACTTAGCGTAACAGACAGCCATGTTGACAAATATTTTTATTTTAAGATCCTTTAAATGCTGTATCTGTTCTTCCGTTTCCGGGCGAGATGCCGCGAAAACCATGACAGCACGTTGATACTCCATCAAAGCTTGTGTGTAACGCTTTTTCTTGAACAAACCTTTGGCTGTGTTTCGTATGATTTCTATAGTTTTGAGGGTAGTTGCGTATTTGCGTTGCTCTTCTGTTGGTAGGGAGTTGAAACTGGAAATTAAATAAATACGTATAAGTAACTATTTGAGGGGCATATGTAAGTTTAGTACTACTTATTTTAAATTCTTCTTGTTTTAAATTATAGTACCTGGGTGGTTTTTTCGTAATAAACTATTAAATAGGTATTTGTATTTAGACTATCAACGCCATCTATTAGGAATGGTGATAAGTAACTGCAAGTCTGTAACTATCGTAGAAAACTAAAATCTTGTCAATAACAAAAAGAAACCACAATGCGATTTAGTTATTAAAATTTACACTAACTAAAATTATAGATGGCGCTAATTTTTTGAACAATATATTTTTGAGCAAAATTGCGTTTTCGTGTGTGTCTATAAGCGTGTGTATATACGAGTACATATCCTTACAATCCAGCATCACAATCGAACAGCACATCCAGTAGCCGTATGACGTAGAGCGCGGGGCTCCGCCCCCAGGCGGCGGCCGGCGCCAGCAGCGCGAGCAGGCGGGCGGAGCGCCCCCGCGTGTTGCACAGCGCGATACGGACGCCCGGCGCTACGCATTCCTCGCGGAGGTTTATGCGCTGTGGAAGTTAAGGGAAGTCAGTAATGGCCTATCTAGATACTATACTATACTAAGGGCCGATTTTTCCATCGTCAGATAACTTTATTCGAGGAATAATTTTGAAATTTTGACAGTTATTCCATACAAAAACTGTCAAACGTCAATTTTATTCGTCGAATAAAAGTTATCTGGCGATGGAAAAATCAGCCCTTAATATTATAAAGAGGAATTTGTTTGTTTGTAACAAATAGGCTACGAAACTACTGAACCGATTACAAAAATTCTTTCACCCTACCGTTAGTAGCTATCTATCTCTGTCGCACAAGCGTGCAAGCGAGACGGATTATAAATGTACGGAGGTGCGACAGAGATAGATAGATAGCTACAGGTCAACGTACGATACGAGACTTAAGTCACAAACATACGCTAGTGTGTAATAATAAGTAAAGTATTAAAACACTAGGTAGCAAACTCAAAGCTAGCTTGGATTTGTGGGGGTCTAACCTATGTTACTAGGGGGGGGGGGGTCGCTAACTTACCCAGGGTGCCCCTCCATATCTAGTCAGCGACGAGTCGAAAGGCACGCGCGAATTCTCAAAGTACGCCGCGTAGTGTATCAGAACTTGTGCCTCGGGGGACACCAGAGGACCGTCGCCTGGAACAACCATATTAATGGGATACAGGTTAATGGACTGAGCGAGCGGAGCGAGCAAAGTGCCAACAATAGGAGAATTTGATATCATTGGCATCCTTCTAAATTAAGATAACTAAGGGTCTAATTCATGACCTTCAAGTAACGTTATTCACCAAGTAAAGTTCGTTTAGTCTCTTTCTTACTTTAAAATCAATTGACAAAGACAAAACATGTGAGTAGGTACTCGGAACGTTACTTGAAGATGGTGAAATAGGCCCTAAGAGTGCCCAATTACTTCTTTTCGAGTAAGTCACTTCGGCCAACTCGGTGGTAGATTCAGTGACCTTCATAAGTGCCTCATTGAGGCCTTAATTGAATAAATGATTTTTGATTTGGCCATAAATCTAAATTTTTACTTTTTTGACCAACAGATCTATCAACACACAGCTCAAATCACTGAACATATAGTGCATAAATTTAGCATGCTAATACATGTTATGCTTGTGCCTACATAGGACTAGGCAGTATTGCTTGAAATATATATTGAACGGACGTGTCGTGTTTTATTTGCAACATCAATAGTGACAAGTAGATGCCCACATGCTGTAGAAAACCGCATAGAAAGAAAATGCGTGTAATCAAAAAATAAATAAATGTTTTTTCAACACACTTGCTCATAAAGGGGCTATTATTTGTGCAAAAACAGTTGAATAATGACACGTTTTATTCACTAGTGAGTTATAGATTGTTTTTTAAATTGCTTTCATTTTAAAAAAGTTTCGATACCAAAAAAATTGTGTCCATACATTTTAAAAACAAACTTCAACTATGTTTCCTTACTTTTTACAACTTACCTCGCTTGTACCATAAATAACTATTTTTGTTATGTACATATGTGTAATATTAATGTTGCAATAAATGATTTTTTATTTTATTTTTTTTAAATATTTTTGCCATAACGACAGTTTTGCAATTTTAATCTTTTTATTGTATAATTGTAATTTTGTCTATTTGTACTATTTTGTTGGCAAAAAACGTTTTATACACCTACCCTCCTCTAAAATCCGTATCTTGACAGCCCCGGGTGGTTTGGAGTCACACTCCACCATCGTAGAGCCGAGTTTCTCAAACGACTCGTACTCCGGGCAGGATAGCATCTGTCCCTCTGTCTTGTCAGCGATGTGACTGAATATGTCTTCTAATTCACTGTAATTTGGGAGTTGGTATAGTCAGGACCGGTGCATATCACTACATAGTATAAAACAAACTCGCTTTCTCTGTCCCTATGTATGCTTAGATCTTTAAAACTACGCAACGGATTTTGATGCGGTTTGTTTTAATAGATAGAGTGATTCAGTGGGAAGGTTTTTAGCATAACTTTATCCCCATATTCCTACGGGAACGGGAACTACGCGGATGAAACCGCGGGGCGCCGCTAGTATAGCGAATAAAAGTCTTTTTAATAAAAGAAAATGGTGGTAGGTTTACATTCGGCACATAGAATAGAATAATTTTTTCATCCCACTAGCTCGGAAAGTATGTTTTTAATCCCCGATATCTGGGGGTAAAAGTCGATTTTAATCTCAAGAGTGGAAAGTATCGGGGTCGCTGAAGGCAGCCCCTGCAGGACCCAAGGCATTTTCGATAACTGGGAGTAAAAGTCGTTTTTGCGCTCTAGAGGTTAAAGTAAATTTGAATTTAGAACATCGTGTGCACTATAAGTGTGATGACGTTTTGAATTCACAAACTATCATACAACTTTTTTTTTATTAAAAATTCAAACTCGGAACCTCCTTGGTGTACAAGACTTACATATTTTTTAATTTGCTTTGCGCGTGATATTTTCTTTTCATTTAATATTGTGATTTCGGCCTCTGGCAACACTAGCGTTAACAGCTGATTTCTGTGTCCCGCTAATTTTAATTTTAATTTGTGTAAATACTGTCTAATTTATAGCCCATTTCCAATATAATCGCTTAATATAGTGATTAGTATTAAGTGTTCATAATATTTTTTAAGTTTAATGTATTATTTTTGGTGATTTGTGAGAGTTTGTTAAAGTGCAAGTGACAGGTAGTTTTCGAAATTATTATTTGAATATTATAATTGTAATTCATCAAGTAAGTACTTATTTAAATAACTTGTGTCTTAAATACAAGTATTTTAATTATTTATAAGTAATCTGAGACATATTAATTGTGTTATTTGATTGAATAAACGTTAATTTTACCGGTAAACAAACTACCCGTTACTTTGTTACATTTGAGTTTTGTGGGACAAATCCTTCGTATTTAATTCCTTTTTTATAATTTTACTTGTGTTTTGATAAAAATGATGACCCGTAAAGCTCTGTCTCGCCAGGAGGAGTCTAAACTTCAACTGGTTTTGCAGGAATTAAAGATTTCTAAGGATTTGTGTTCACAACTAAACAATGAGAGAGAGGATAATGAAAGGGAACTCTTACAAATATTAGATAATAACAGTAGATTGAAATGTGAAATGACTGCTTTACATCTACAATTAAATTCAGTTGTTGAGGAGCGGGACACTCTCCAAAATATAGTTAGTAAGTTTGACCGGTGTAGTGATGAGTACGAGCAGGCGTTGAGGAGAATTGTGACTCTGGAACAGGAGCTTCGGGAGGCCCATCTACACGTCTCCGAGCTAGAAGAGGCCGCTCACAAAGTCACCGCACAACATAATGTTAGTTTATTTAATGAGTTAGTGGAGAGTGCCCCGCTGTTGGTTTCTGCTGCAGTAGACACTCCAATAGTAACTATTGACCTAACTAGAGATAGTACTTTAATTAATTCACAGATTCCATTAGGTTTGGCACACAGCAGCAGGAACAAACTTAAAAAGTATGTAAAAATTAATAAATACATTAGGAAAACACAAAAATTAATTAAAAATTATAAATTATTTCCTAGCATTTCAAAATGTATTAAAGATAAATACATAGTAATGGATAATTTACATGTAAGTACCTTGCAATTAGAAAATAGTAGATTACAGTATGAGGCTGACACACAAGAATTAAATTTGGAAATTAAACATTTAGAAGATTCATTGCAGTCACTTAATAATAAATATGAATTATCACAGAAAGAGATAAGGGAGTACTCGCAGGCCTTAGATGACTTAATTAAAACTTCACAATATAATTCTGAGCGCTTTGAGTCACTAGTTAACAATCACTTATGTAATTGTAAATGCGCAGGTCATCCTCGGTCGGTGAGTGGACCCTCTTCCTCTGAGACCTTGTGTGACAGCTTACTCACTGGTCCTCAGCAGTCATTAGACCCAAGTAGTGCACATGAAACGGTAATGTTCAGTGATGGTATTGGAAGGAATATGGGCTCAATATTAAATTACCATCTGGGACGTTCCGTTATTAACAATTGTTTTCCTTCATCATGTTTCGAGGATATCATGGTGAAAATATTAAATTATAATTTTAAGGAATGTAGGAACTTAATTATTTATATTGGAAATAGAGGAAATGTAGGCAAAAAAGATTTAATTAAGTTTTGTGACACATTAATAAGTTTAGATTTAAGTAACATTATTATGTTTACATTTCCCTATTGTAAAACTTTGCCAGAGGTAGAAAATAATAATAGACATAAGCTAAATAATATATTACACACCGTTAGTAATTATAATAAAAATATTAATTTAATTGACTCTAACAGTTTTGTTAGTAATATATATTCTAATTTGACTGTAGGTAAATATTACCTAACTAGTAAATTCAAAAGACAGGTAGCTGGTTCGCTATCATATTTTTTTAATATTTCAGCCAAGAATTTGGCTACTTCCCCTGCTTCTATTGAGCAGTTTTCTGACATACCCTATAATGACATCAATAATTGTATTAATAATAATGTTGACATTTCTTTTTCTAATCAACTGACATGTTCACCTAATTATTTAAATTAGATATAGAGACAATAGAGATAGCCTCTTGCAATAATTCACTTAATAATTCATTAATTAATTTTGCAAATAAATTAAATATAAATTTTTCTAAACAATGCCCTAAGAAATCTAGTAATAAGTCAAATGTATTATCTATCAACCTGGTACATCAGAATATATATTGTATGACAGAGGGCAAGCAGTTAGAGCTGGAATTATTTATGAACTCGGAGAATATTAATATTATGTGTATTACTGAACATTGGTTAAAGGGGCACCAGCTCATGTTTAATTTCAGCAATCACCGGGTTGGTAGCTCATTCTGCAGGGTGAATACAATACATGGGGGGTCGTTAATTTTGTTAAATAAAAAACTTAAATTTAAGGAACGGAAAGATATTGTATCCCTCTCTGTAGAATGTATAATAGAACTTGCTTGTGTACAATTAGAGCAATTCATCGTAGTATGTGTATACAAACCTCCTTCTGGCGACTTCAAAATTTTTTCAGAAATAATGGATGATGTTTTATGTAAACTCAGTTGCTCGGATAGAAAGTTATTTGTTTGTGGTGATTTTAATATTAATTTATTAGACCGTACACCAATGTCTTTTCGGATTCTAAATTTGTTCAAATCCCATGATTTAATTAATTTATTTATGGAGCCTACTAGAATATGTGCTACTACAGCTACCTGTTTGGATAATATTTATAGTGATGTTGTACCAAGTTACAAAAGTATTATTAATAAGCTAGATTCTGACCACTCGGGTCAATTAATAAGATTTGAAGTACAAAAAAGACAGGTGATTAAAAGAAATATAAGCTATGTACCAGTAACAACTAGTCGCTTGGAATGTATGAGAGTTAATTTAATTAATACATTACCTTTTTTGGACTATGATGCAAGTCCCAATTACTTATATAATTCTTTTTTTCAGTCATTTTATAGTCAGTTTAACTCAATATTTACTTCCAAGGTGATTACTGTTACTGATAGGCTAGTTTTTAGCGAATGGGCAACAGTAGGTATTCATAAAAGTAGGCAGAGATTGTATGAGTTGTACAGTGAAAGACAGTTCAATATTAGTGAAGAGTTTAAGGAATATGTAAAGTTATATTCAAAGTTATTTAAGAATGTTTGCAAATTAGCTCGATCATTGTTTATTAGTTCCAAGATTAAAAATAGTAATGATAAGATTAAAGCCACTTGGAACATTATAAATGCAGAGACAGGCAGAACTAAATTTAGAGATACAGATTTTAAGCTATGTATTAACGGTACTATTATTAAGTCGGATCTAGATGTGGCGAATGAGTTTGAAAGATTTTTTGCTACCATGCCAGTCTCTTTAACAAACACTTTAGGCTCTTCAACTTCCATCGCAGAGTCGTTACTTAGAGATAATGTTCCTGAATGTACCGAACAGTTCCATTTTAGCCACGCGAATAAATTCGATATTATTAAAGTTTTTAAATCATTAAATATAAAAAAAACAGCTGATCTATGGGGCGTTTCTGTTAGTATTATAAATTCATTTATTGACATTATTGCACCTGATCTAGTCATAGTATTTAATAGATGTGTTGACTGTGGAGTGTTTCCTGACTTGATGAAATGTAGTAAAATCACTCCTCTATTTAAATCGGGTAGTACATCAGACCCCACTAATTTTAGACCGATTTCTGTACTACCCACGTTTAGTAAAATATTTGAGAAACTTATGCTTAATCAGCTTTTATCATATTTCAATAAGAATAAATTATTGCACGGTAAGCAATTCGGTTTCACTCGTGGTCGCTCCACTACTGACGCGGGAGTTAAATTATTAGATAACATTTTTGATGCCTGGGAAGAGTCACGTGATGCTTATGGAGTATTTTGTGACTTATCCAAGGCATTTGATTGTGTACAGCATAAAACGCTTGTCAGGAAACTACACCACTATGGTATAAGAGGCGTCGCCTTGGATCTTCTCACTTCTTATCTAAGTGATAGGATCCAAAGAGTTGACGTCAATGGGAAACGATCTGGTGGATCAGCTGTAGCGATGGGAGTGCCGCAAGGCTCTATATTGGGGCCATTTCTGTTCCTCGTCTACATTAATGACTTACCTTATCTTGTAGGGGACAACCACGAGATAGTATTATTTGCAGATGATACATCTCTAGTGTTTAAGGTTAATAGACAGCAAGCAGTGATTGACGATGTAAATAGTGCTCTCTCAACAATAGTTAACTGGTTTAGTGCCAATAATTTGTTATTGAATAGTAATAAAACTAAATGTATTCGATTCGCCACAAAAAATGTTAAACAGGTAAAAACCAGTGTACTAATCAATAATGAGGAATTAGAAATGGTCAATGAAGCTGTCTTTCTAGGTATAACGTTAGATGCTAAGTTACAATGGGGTCCACATATAGAAAAGTTAGCGGGCAGACTGAGCTCTGCTGCATTTGCTGTAAAAAAAATTCGTCAGCTGACCGACGTTGACACCGCGCGATTAGTTTACTTTAGTTATTTTCACAGTATCATGTCGTATGGAATACTGTTGTGGGGTAATGCCGCGGATATAGATTCTATCTTTGTCTTGCAGAAACGAGCTGTTCGCGCTATCTATAAGATGGGCCCCAGGGAGTCACTAAGAAATAAATTTAAAGAAATTAAAATAATGACCGTACATTCGCAATATATCTATGAAAATCTTTTGTATGTTCACAAAAATTATGTAAATTTTAAGAAAAATAGTGATCTCCACAATCTCAACCTTAGGAATAAAGATAAACTCTCTGTGCTCACTACTAGGCTCCATAAAATTTCTAACTCTTATAAAGGTCACTGTATACGCTTCTACAATAAACTTCCAAACGAAATAGTTAATTTGTCTATTGGTAAATTTAAAAATGTAGTGAAACGTAATTTGTGCGAAAAAGCTTATTACACTATAGTAGATTATTTAAATGATAAAATCGTTTGGAAATGAATTGCTCTTTTTATATCTCTTATTATTTTCGTTATGTACACATATTTTTATTTTGTGAATACAATCACAATAAAAAAGACAACCCCACTGAGTTTCTTGTTAGTTCTTCTCAGTAGTGGGCGCGTAGTGAACTAACAATCAAATCAATTTAGTTTAAGTTTTGACGATTATAAGTGATTGTATCAATCCTTGATAATAAAGATAATTTGAATTTTGAATTTTTTGAATTTTGATTGTTTTATGTTTCCATTTTAGTAATTTCCTCGCTGAGGGGGGATGAAAAATAATGTGTTGCACTCGAGTGCAAACAATTTTTAACCTTGTGCTCCTTTGAGTCCCTCGCTAACGCTCAGGATTCTTATTTTGAATCCCTCGCTGCGCTCGTGATTCAATTTTAGAATCCTTCGCTGGCTCGGTCCTCAACTGGAGCCCCGGTTAAAAAGCAACTTTGCACTCTTGTATAACAAATAACTATTATTTAGTATTTATACATACATAGCATTTTTACTGTCAAACTGCCTCACAATATGTGGTTTTCTGTGCAAATATTAATAAATATAGACGACCACGATGGTCACCATGCCGGACTGCCATCCGTAAGCAAATGTTTGTCTCGGTCTGGGTGTGTGTGTGAATGAGTGTGTCCGTAGTTTCTGATACTCTAGATACAAGTTACGAACTTAGTTAGGGGTCAGTTACTGTAATGAGATGATGGAGTGAATGATTATGTTGTTATATTACACAGGGGCCTCTCCCATTTAGTAAAGTGGAACATGGGCCTGCACCAATCAGTCAACTTAATGAAACCTATACATAGTTTTAATAATAGAAATTAAAATTATAGAGATAAAATGATTGATTATGATATAAGCGGCGCCCCGCGGGTTCAACCGCGTAGTTCCCGTTCCCGTTGAAATATGGGGATAAAATTTTGCTAAAAACCTTCCTACTGAATCACTATCTATTAAAACAAACCGCATCAAAATCCGTTGCGTACTTTTTAAAGATCTAAGCATACATAGGGATATAGGGACAGAGAAAGCGACTTTGTTTTATACTATGTAGTGATAGTAATTCAATTATTTACAAGGTATATTAGAAAGCTCTGCCTTACTACTTTATTGATTCGCTGCCGCATGTAAATGTGTCTTTGGACTAACGGTTACTTGTACTTGTAAGCGGGCTATTACCCGCACCTAGACCTCTCAGGTTGGGTCTCTTGTGTGCTGCCTATGTTATTAGAACCATCCCAGTTCCTCCAGGAAGTTCGCCAGACTGTGTGGTTTGGTAATAATAAGTGTACATTACCTCTCCTCGTCATCCTGAACGAGATCAATATTAGGCCCCGTGAAGCGTTGACCCGGTTGCTTGTTGAAGTCCGAGTCGATTTGGAACTCAAACTCCGACATTAGGTTACTGAAACATAAATATACAAAATTCCTTTGGTGCTCGGAGAATGAAGGACATTCTATAAATGGTGAGTTGGATTCTAATTGCGGAGAAGAGCCTGTCAACAAGTAACAAGTGGTGAGTTGGCTTAGCATGAAGTTGGACCTTCGGGCTCAGTGGGTGGCGGTTTACTTCCCAGAGCGTCTGCTCCACTCTCAAAGCCACTTGTTTCTTGTGAATCGAGCGACTTGTTTGGGGGCCCAGTTATAGAGCTGGCAAGTCTCCATCTGCCACTTTGTACGTGTCTATAACACAATATCGGCGGGTGCCATAGTCCCCATAGTGCCCCTATATGCAGTCCATTGAACAATTTGAACATCCCATTCCCATAACCCAGTCTTAGTTTTCCATATTTACAATATCAATATTGTATTAACTTGAATTTGAACCCAGGACTACAAAAATTAAGTTTAAGAATTTTACACGATTACTTATTCAAAATATTATAAATGACTGGAAGGAAAAATTCCGTTTTTTTAATAAATTGACAGCCGAAAACTCCCTGTTTGAGATTATAAATGGTCGTTTAATTGAAGTAGGCTTTATAGCAATGCGCGTAAAACCGCGAGGCCCAGTTAGTGTAAAATAATATTGTAATTTGAGCTACGAACTTTTTACCGCCCTAATAAGAAATTTTCGTAATCTAACTTACGTCAAGTTTATGCCATTTTTCAAATGCACAAAGTTACTATCCATTTCGAATATTTATTAACTTCTATTCTATCTAATAAAAATAAGTCCCAGCTTCGTCAAAATAGTTAAAAAATGTATTTTTTGTTTGAAAACAACTTTCATTTTACCCGAACCGAACGAAAGTCCCGCAAATTGTGAATGAATGAACTATACTCGCACGAACAAATGAAAGCAATGTCAAATTACTGTCAAAAGTTAATACATCCATGGTCAAATCATATGATGACCAAGCAAGACCCTATACCAATGTTTATATAAGACCCTGTGCTATGCTGCCGCATTTTCAGTAGAGGTACATTCGTGAGGATGCTATACTTATGGGTTAGGTTAGGTTAGGTTAGTTTACTAATAAAATAGTTAAATAAAAAAGATATTTTTATTGCATGAATTATTGATAAAAACTCAATTCATCATATTAGACCATTCAAAATACACCAATGCAATTTCACTAAATATGTTCGTTTAAAAAAATGAAATATTTAAATATTTGTTTTGAAGGAAACTAAGAAAGAAAGTAACATTTGTTTAGATATGGAATGGCATAATATTGTGGTTATTGACTATATCAAAGACAGAAATTTCCAGCATTCCATATTTTTTCAAACATACTTGGGTAAAAAGTATTAGATATTACCTATTTCAGTGCTAGCTTTAGATCAACGACCTATGTCTCATATTTAAGGGTGAATAAAGTACCTGGTTTTGTGGTAATTTTTTACTAACCATTCCACGGAACACAGAGTACCTAACTTAGATACGGGATATTCATTGTTGTCTTGGTTGTCAGTCAGTACTCACGCGAGTGGATAACCTATCCATGGGGCAAAATCCTCTGGGAATTAAGTTAATTTCTATATTTCAATGACTAAAACTTGTCTTTTATTCGGGAAACCACGAAGAATTTCATTACGATCCATTTACAAATGAATTTCAATAATTACAAGTGGACTGTGAAGTAAAATAATGATAGCCACAAACGGTGTACACAAACATGAAGTTGGAAAACAAAGTAATTTGTATTATTTCAAAGACTAATTGCTTACAATATTAGTAAAATAATTAATTGAAGTAATTCCGCGAAATGTGTTCTCCGTAAATAAGTCCTATAAAAAGTGTGCCTTGAAGCTATTAAAATATTAATACTTACGACGAGGCTATATGTGAAACTATTGCTTATACCCAAAGGTAATAAAAAAAAAACAATCAATCAATAACTTCCGTTCCATCCATTCACTTCACTTCAAATTCTTCAAAAATTGATTGAAATCTGCAAGTTAAACTTAATCAGTGGAAATAAATATTTTTCAAAGTTCTCGCCTGTTGCTGAGTCCTGAGTCGTGAAGTTTTCTTCTGCTTCTAATAAATTGAAGGTAAATATGTAATTAATGAAATATTTGTGTTGATTCTCGCGTTATCCATTTTGCAAGTGTGCGATTTTTATCTTAATAAATACTTTTTCTTCATTATTTCTTTGAATTCGAATGTACTCGAGAGTTTAACATACTTTAATATGTTATTAAACCTTTTATAGGGATTTTATTAGCAATATTTCATTGATAGTACGTAATGCGCATATCATAAGTTGATTGATTATTGATTTTTACAATGGCCTCAACTTTTCCATATTTTTTAATTTTATGACTATACAGGTCAATTGAACATTATTCTTGTCTTGTATTTATTATTAATAAACATATTGAGTGTGTGCGTAGTTTCTGATACCCTAGATACAAGTTACGAACTTAATTAGGGGTCAGTTACTGTAATGAGATGATGGAGTGATTATGTTATTTGAATTTGAACATTATATTTACATTCTATAGGACTTCTGACTATACATATACATATATTTAGAAAGCAAAACTTTTGTGTTGTTAAATATGTTGGGAATTTCCAAGTGGTGTAGTTGGAGTGACTGACTATTATCAAAGGTTACGGGTTCAACTCCCACTCCAAGGCCAATCAGAGGTCCGATTTTGGTGTGGAGGTTATTTATTTACTTATTTATTTATTTAGTTAGACACTTCAACAATATCTTCACTTATAATACTAATAATAAAACTTATTCTATTTTTTATTTATTTTTATTTTTTTTATTTACTAGGGAAGGAAACAGTTGTCTTAACAAAAATAAGTAGGAAAAAAAATTAATAACTATAAACCAATTACATGCTTTCACATATAGTTACACAATACACATGAACAATACAAAGTAAAAGGAAGATTTACAGAAAAAGGGACATTAAAAAAAGAGGGAAAAAAATAAAAATAATATTGTTAATTACGTTTGAGATCGCGAGGAGAACCAGTGGTTAGTTAATAATGTTTTAGTTCTTTCTGAGCTAGTGTTAAAAAATGTAACATACTTATGCAATAGTTACAGTCTTTTAGATTATACTTTCATTGAGCTACCGTGTGAATCGATGGCATAGTGGTTAAAACAAAGTTACACCTCAGACTATGTGTTTATACAGAAACAATTTATAGAGGGTATTAAATTTTAAGCAAGCATTTGAAGCCGTGCTAGCATGACTTCGAAAATGCGATAGATAAAGCGATTTATCAACATCCAACTGTCAAAATATGATAAAAATACCAGCCATATTTAATTTTACCACTTGATTAATTTTAATTCATTTGGTCATGCTCGCGAAATTAATATTATTTCGTGGTGTCAATATAATTTATCATGCACAGTCATGCTAGGGCTGGTTTGCTTGTGACTGATATTTAAAAAAACAGACATTTTCATTTTTCACATTTAAAGAACACATGAACAGAGTGTCTTCTCTTTTTAAATTTTTTTTCTTTCTTTTTGTTCTTAGTGTTGAAATAAAAGTTTTTTTTCTATTTATTTTTTATTTATTTCTATTTTTTTCCTTGTTCCAGCCAGAACCCCAGCCATGGCAACCCCGCTACCCCACCAAATGATGACCTGCCCGTACAACCCATCACACCAAGTGGAACATTACCGTATGCACATCCATCTGCAGAAGTGCCGCAAGCAACACCCCAACTCGATGACTTCCACTTGCCCGTTCGACTGTACTCATGTCATTAGGAACGTTGAGATGAATGTAAGTCATTTAATATTATCTATATCCCTACTAATATTATAAATGCGAAAGTAGCTCTGCCTGTCTGTCTGTTACCTTTTCACGGCTAAACTACTGAACCAATTGACTTGAAATTTTGAACAAGGGTAGCTTATGGTCTGGGAAAGAACATAGGCTATGTTTCATCCCGAAATTCCCACGGGATCGGGAACTAAGCGGGCGAAACCGCGGGGCACAGCTAGTCTATCTATATACATTATTATACAGGGTGTCCCAAATAGAACAGTCAGTGGGGGGAAGTCTGAAACTATAAGAGATACGAAGATCTGTTCTTAAGAACCATGTCATCGATTTTAGTAAAAATAAAAACTGCATTCATAGATTTAGAAAAAAAATTATTACTCACTACGGGAATCGGACTTTGAAAAAAATAATGTTCTGTATTTTTAACTTGAAATCGTGTATGTCTTAAGCAGTAAATGTTACTTTTTTTTTTTTCTTTTTCCGAACCTTTATCCCATGACTAATTTTTGGGGTTGGTTTTTCAGTTTTAACCAGATTTGGCGGAATGTCAGTATTTTACGTGAAGCGACTGCCATCAGACCTTCACAACCCAGAGGGCTATACGACATTCTTGGTTAAACTGAATGTTAGACTTTTGAGGGCTCAAACTACCCGTAACGACTGTCGAAAATGTTAGTACGACAACCGGGACCGACGGCTTTACGTGCCCTCCGAAGCACGGAAACGCTCATGAAATTAAAAGTCATTTTTAGTAATGACCCATCACATTCATGACGGTGCCAGACGTTGCTTAACCGCACGGATCACAAGTGATCCGCGGGTAGCACTGGGCCATGAGCGCTTCTAGTAGTAAATGTTACTAATATCTAAAATTAATAAATAAAAAAAATTAATAGTTTTTTTACTTCCCCTCACTGACCGTTCTATTTGGGCCACTCTGTATATATAAAACTCTTCCGTTACTGAGTGATGTACTGACTGACTGACAGACAACGCACAGCCGAAACTACTGGTCGTAGAGAGCTGAAATTTGACGCGGGCAAAAGCTAGTTTTATATACACCCCTATTTTGAAAATACGGGACTTATTAAAATCAGAATATCTGTAGCAGTAACTGAATCCATATATCCAATAAAAATATCAAAAATGATAGTCGATTACTTATCTTTAAAAAATACCAAATAAATGTCGTATTACCAGACGGCACACTAGCTATCAAGTATTCTGTGACGGCTCGGGTCGATGACCGCGCTCAGCTGTGTATCGCAGCGTTCGGTGTAGAATAACAATAAAATTCGGCGGGATTTTGAAAATCTTTGACTTATCATAACTTTTTAAATAAAAGCAAAAGAAAAAAACTAACTTCACTATTATATTGTCACCCGTCGTTTACATTAGCTGTGAGATAAGGTATCGCAATTTCAAAATAAGGGTGTATATTACTAGCTTTTGCCTACGACTTCGTCAGCGTTTCATAATGACTTTCGGCAGAATTTGGGTGTTCCCCCTTTACTCTCCCCAGGGAGGGAATTTCCAAAAATCCTCTCTTAGTGGTAGCCTACTCCCTCCAACAAACACACGTGCCACATTTCAGCTCTCTATGACCAGTAGTTTCGGCTGTGCGTTGTCAGTCAGTCAGTACATCACTCAGTAACGGAAGAGTTTTATATGTATAGACTAGCTGCGCCCCGCGGTTTCACAAGCGTAGTTCCCGTTCCCGTGGGAATTTCGGGATGAAAAATAGATGTTGGCCGATTCTCAGAATCGGTCTAGCCGTTTCGGAGGAGTATGGCAACGAAAACTGTGATACGAGAATTTTATATGTATAGATTACTCAGTATTTATTTTCCTCTTTGTCCCCAGTACCACGTAAGCATCTGCTCCAAGCGGCTGATGTTGGACCGCGAGCTGTACGTGTTGGATGACGACTACCGCCCCGTGGTACCGGTACACCCGCAGAGCGCCGACTTCTCCTGCGCGGAGAACTGGGACGATGTATGTATATTATCTGTATATCATAGGCAAACCAAAAGACAGTGACGGATTAAGACTTCATGATGCCTTAAGCCTTTGGGCCCCCAGGGATGGAATTTGGGGACCCTCATCCTTATGTCAACTAAGAAGTTTTCTGGTGTGCCTTTCTGGTGTTTTCTGGTGCCCCCCCCAGACGTGGTGCCACAGGCAATTGCTTAATTTGATTAAGGGTTAATTCGTGACTGCCAAAGGACAACAAAAAAAAAGCTTAATTTGATTAAAATCCGGGACTGCCAAAGGCCAAAAACAAACGCAACCAAAAGGCAACAGAAGGGGCTGGGGAGCCCCCCAAAAAGAAAATAAGAAAGAAGTACATACATGTATACATGATATTGAACCTAGAGGCAAAGCTCTACTACGGGGGGGGGGGGGGGGGGGGGGATAGGGCGGAGCCCCCCTCATAAAAAGTAAGAAATACATGCACGATAGCGAACCTAGAGGCCCAACTACGGGGGGGATGGGGGGCTTCGCCACTCCCATTAAAAATTGGATGGTGAAGTTAAGAAGATTTTTCAATACAAAATAAAACTCATACTCATAGTATATGTTTGAATATTCATTTTCTAGATCAATATCGAATTGTAAATGATCGAAATAAAGATTTAGTTCATTTGTTACTAATAATTATTATAATACTACTATTTCACCATCTTCAAGTAACGTTCCGAGTATATACTCACATGTTTTGTCTTTGTCACTTGATATAAAGCAAGAAAGAGACAACACTAACTTTACGTGAGTAATTTCACTTGAAGGTCGTGAACAAGGCCCTAATATTAATTAATTTTGTTGTTGGTATCTGCATAAATGTCTCTTTTCTAATAATCCTATACTTTAAACGAGCAATTCTTGTATCTATCTATGTATGTATCTTCCGGCTATCTCGAAAACGGCTCTAACGATTTTGATGAAATTTTGCATACCGATGCAGTTTTGTATTTTAAATTCAACTGCATACTTGCAATTACATTAAAAACGTAATTTTTCTCAAAAAAATTTTCATAAAATTATCACCATCTATAATTTTAGTAGTGTAAATTTTAATAACTAAATCGCATTGTGGTTTCTTTTTGTTTTTGACAAGATTTTAGTTTTCTACGATAGTTACAGACTTGCAGTTACTTATCACCATTCCTAATAGATGGCGTTGATAGTCTAAATACAAATACCTACTTAATAGTTTCGAAAAACCATATCACGTGTTTATCAAAATCTACCGAGCAAAGCTAAGCGGTACCACCCAGGGACTATACATACAGATTAGCAAAACTAAATACCTCTATTTATTATTATTTTCAATGTTTCAGGACAACTTGACGGCCTACAACCCGAGCGTGGTCAAGAAGGGGACCGCCATCATCACCAAAGCGAAGGGGATGACTCCCTCCGAGCGTCGGCTCGCCAGGGAACAAGGTACATACACTCTAGGTGCATCCCGCGGTTAATATAACTAGTTATTTTTAGTGGAGAATAATGTTACAATCTATATATATATAAAATTCTCGTGTCACAGTTTTCGTTGCCATACTCCTCCGAAACGGCTTGACCGATTCTCATGAAATTTTGTGAGCATATTCAGTAGGTCTGAGAATCGGCCAACATCTATTTTTCATCCCGAAATTCCCACGGGAACGGGAACTTCGCGTGTGAAACCGCGGCGCGCAAATTTCGGGATAAAATATCACAGCTATGTCCTTTCCCGGACCATAAGCTACCCCTGTACCAATTTCAAGTCAATCGGTTCAGTAGTGTAGCCGTGAAAAGGTAACAGACAGAGATATTTTCGCATTTATAATATTAGTAAGGATTTAAAAGAATCATTTTTTCACAGGTCGTCTCTCATACGCCGCTGCAGCCCAACTACCAGTCGATGAACAAGACAAGAAAGATGAATAAATACACCTAATTTGACATGGATCTACGAAAATTGGCAAAATGTACAGTCACCGTCAGATAAATGGTACCCGCCTTGGTAATGCACACTTTAACAAGCCAACCAAGGGACGGAACTGGAGGGATCTCTCAAGTTCGGACTTCTCTAGAATAATAATAACAATCATTATATTAAACTAGCTGTACCCCGCGGTTTCACTCGCGTTGTACCCGTTCCCGTGTTCCCGGCAATTATTCGAATTTTTCTCACCTTTTAAACCTGCCCTAGACCTCCACGAACATTTCAAGACCAAGATAAGATAAATCCGTTCAGCCGTTCTCGAGTTTTAGCGAGACTAACGAACAGCAATCGATTTTTATATATAGATAGTTGTATTTTTAAATAATAAAATTATTTTTCTTTGTAAAATACAAATTATTTCAAATGTCACTAGAATCATTCTGTCATATTATATTTTAATAACGAAATATTATACATTCTTCTATAAAAAGTTTGCATTAGTGATATAAAAAGGTGTATGTCGCTACAGTACCTTTTATTTGACGCGGACTGTACTATAAAATGACTTTGACAAATCTTAATTAAGTATTTAATTATATAAATTAAGAAATATCTTAAATAAGTACATATGTTATTATGTAAATTTTTTTTTTGCAATAAAACTAATTTAACGGATTTTTTGTGATAGATTTGACTGACATGGTGTCAAATAGAGTCACTCTGAATCTTTCCTGTGCCGGTGCCAGCGTCGCTGTAATCGCATCTTTTGGTTGTCAGTTTATTGAAAATGTATCCAAATGACATTAGAGTCACAATGACAATAGGAGCTTCCAATTTTGGCCGCCAGGTTTATACCAGGTTTTGTTACTAGGTTTAAAATTTAACGCAAATAAGACGAATAAAGGCTTCTTTTTCTACCTCTTTTAAAAAAAAAAGGGTTTAAAATATTGTATTTTGTTACCATTTATTTTTCAACAGCTTTAATATAGTTTCCTAAATAAAAACAAAGCTTTTCTCATATTATTATTCTATATATCTATTCTGTATTCTAATTGTAGTGCACCCAAAGAAAGGGAACTGAATGTTGTATTTGTGTAAACAATTATTAAATATTGTTATTAGCTCAAATTTCTAGGAGTAAAATGTGTAGTTACCATATAATACTTATATATTTTTGACACAAAATCAATTCATAAGGTATAAGTTGGTAGCCGACTGCAGACAGCAGCAGACCACACGTCGCCGCGCCACTACTGGTTTGTATTTATTTCTATGAAATTACATTCGTAGTGGGCGACATGAAGCTGCCTTTTCGCCGAGCAACAGACGGCGAAGTGTCATGATGACGTTAGGCGGTGACGTGTGGTCTGCTGCTGTCTGCAGTCAGCTATCAACTTATACCTTTATAAACTAATCTTGTACAGTACTCCCAGATTAATAATGCCCATGCAGATCTTCGGTAATTATCGTATTCACGGAAATGCCCGAATCATTGAATCGGAAGAGCCCTAATCAATGCATTTTGCACCTTGTTCCAAAGATATAGGAGTCAATATCGTGTGTACACAATCTGAAACCATTCGGTCGGTGGTCAGTCAAAGGTGTTCGTGTTCTCTCTGTGTGGAATTACGACCGTTGCCGAACATTGACGAAGATTGCTAAGCGCATTATCACTTCGGAGAACTGTTATGATAAGTAAATTTTTAGTTTCTATACACCCCTATTTTAAAATTACGGGACTTATTAAAATCAGAATATCTGTAGCAGTAACTGAATACATATATCCAATAAAAATATTAAAAAGTGATAGTCGATTACTTATCTTTAACAAAAATGATAGTCGATCCTTAAAAATACTAAATAAATGCCGTATTACCAGACGGCACACTAGCTATCAAGTATTCTGTGACGGCTCGGGTCGACGACCGCGCTCAGCTGTGTATCGCAGCGTTCGCCTGTTGTTCGGTGTACAATAACAATAAAATTCGGCGGGATTTTGAAAAACTTTGACTTAACATAACTTTTTAAATAAAAGCAAAAGATAAAAACTAACTGCACTATTATATTGTCACCCGTCGTTTACATTAGCTGTGTGATTTTGTCCCGTCATTTTAAAATAGCGGTGTATAACTAAAACCTATATATTGGTACAAGTATTTGGCGAAAAGGGTCACAAAGTTAAGTTTTAATTGAACAAAAAGTATTATGATAAGCTCAAGTAAAAACCCCCCTTTTTTAAAAAGGGGGTTCATCGAGCTTATTCATCTTTTGATATACAAAAACAAATATTCTATTACCAGTGTACAAATATTTGAGCCACAATCTTGTCTGTGCCGGTGAAGGCGTCGCTGTAATCGCATCTTTTGGTTGTCAGTTTATTGAAAATGTATCCAAATGACATTAGAGTCACAATGACAATAGGAGCTTCCAATATGGCCGCCGGAACAGAAAAGATTGTGGCAAACTTTGCTGACATATTTGTCAGAGAATTATAAAAAATATATAATATTTTTCTACCCCTTTCAAAAAAAAGGGTTTAAAAGTTACATTTAGCGAAGGTTCATATCTGACGGAACATGCGTCGCGTATTATCGGTCGCGTAACGCCAGAACAGACAAATGTATAGAAAAACACTTGACCGTTCACATTCAACGCACTAATGTATAATCGGTTGAGACTAGGGTTCAGAACCGGGAAATCCCGGAACCGAAAATCCCGGGATTTCCCGGTTCTTTAATAGTAGTCAAAGAACCGGTTCTCAATGAATAAGAACCGGGATTTTCGGTATTTTCGGGAAATAACGAATCATGTTAACTATTTAATCATTTGTTTGATTTTAATCTTCTATTAACAGCATTTATTCTTTTTATACAAAATATTCAAGCTAATACCATATTCTCATTAAAATGTTGTATCTGTAGGTACGTGGTAGATCATTATTCCATCATAAGACAAAATGTGGTACTTTAAAAGCTTACGAACACCTTCTCACAAATCCAACTACTAGCGTGAAGCCAGAAAGAATTTTCTCCTCAGCTGGCCTTTTTTGTAACAAAATTAGATCTCGATGCAACATTAGATGCAATGATCTTTTTGAAGACACATTACCAAGAGAACAAGAAAGTTTAATTATACGGATCAAAATGGAGATACTATTTAGGAGAATCGGCCTACGATATACGTTGATGTTTTATGTGTACAACTTTATCAAAAGTGAATTTATAACTTTATTTTAATCATCAACAGCCTGTTTACGTCCACTACTGGACTAAGGCCTCTCCCAACTTGCGCCAATGTGCTCTGTCGGCGGCACGTCGCATCCACTCTCTCCCGGCTACCCTGCGCAAATCATGGCTCCATCTAGCCACAGGACGTCCAACACTACTTTTGCCGAGTCGCGGTGTCCACTCGAGAACTCTTCCGCTCCAACAACCATCGGTTCTCCTACAGATGTGGCCAGCCCACTGCCACTTCAGAGAGTTAATTCCTTGAGCTATGTCGGTGAATTGAGTTCCCTGTCTGATCACTTCATTGCGAATGCGATATTTCAGAGAAACTCCGAGCATAACCCTCTTCAGAACTTTTTGAGCGACTTTAAATTGGTGGAACAGCCACGTGAGTGTCCACGTCTCGGCACTGTAGGTCATCATTGGTAGGATGCACTGATTGAAAACTATTGTTTTTAGGCACAGTGAAATTTGCGATGAGAAGACTCGTCGAAGTTTACCAAACGCTGCTCAACCAAGCTATATTCGCCTCTTAACCTCACTCTCCAGATTGTTTCTACCCAATGGCATTATTTATCTGAGATAGTTGTATTTTTGAACAATCTCGAGAGGGGTACCGTGTTCTAGGATCGGCTCCAGCATAACAAAGCTATTATTTATTATTAACCATGACCTTGGTCTTGTCAAAGTTCACGCCGAGGCCGACCCAACGAGAGGCATCTGCTAGGTCATTCAGCATCCAGTGTGGCTCTTGCGGCGTTTTCACCATTAGTACGATATCGTCTGCAAACCGGAGCCATTTAGGTTTATGCCCCATCCAGCCCAAGGCAAAGTCTTAAATACGTCTTCCAGCGCGTTGGTGAAGAGTTTCGGGGATATAACGTCACCCTGTTAAGACAGGGTGACGTTATATCACCTCTGCACAATTGGATAGACTTTAACTGTCGGCACTGAACTTGAACGGTCGGCATCATACAGACATCTCAACACCTCTACATAACGAGTATCGACCTGGCATCGCTGCAAAGATTTCAGAATAGCCCAACCCTTCTCATAGTCTTCTCTTAGATCATCTTTATAATTTACCTCAATGTGTGGATGTGGTCTGTGGTGCCATAACCACTTTGAAACCCAGCCCGTTCGAGGGGTTGAAATTCGTCGAGTCTTCTTGATAGACGAATTGAGACAACCCTCGAGAACAGCTTGTAAACATGGCTCAAAAGCGAGATGGGTCTATAGTTCTTCAGCAGGGTTTTATCCCTTTTTTTGAAGTAGAGCACCATCACGCTTCTGTTCCTTGCTTTTGGAGTTCTCTCGGAGTGGATGTCATCGTAAAACTGCTAAGAGGCTCAGTCGTGATGCTATTTTATTGTGTTAAAGCAATCAATGCTTATCTTGCCATGCCAGAATGCGCAATATGTGTTATTTAATATAAATCATATTTTTTAGACTATATTTACCTCCAAAACTAAAAAGAAGAAAAAAAACCCGAAAGTACCGAAAATCCCGGGAAATCCCGGTTCCGATTAGTACTGGTACCGAAAATCCCGGTTCTTTAATCTATACCGGTTCTCGATACCCTAGTTGAGACGCATGTTCCGTCAGATATGAACCTTTTCTTAATACCTTTTCCATTCATATTGTAGTACTTAATAGAATATTCAAATAATTTATTGTGCCAATTGAATGTGTAGTAAGTAGTAGTAGTTCGTAAATGTAGAAACATACTGTGTTTAAATCCTTCTTCTTACGTAAACAAATCAATTTTAGACATGAACCAGCAGTGCCCTGCAGTTTCAGCATTTTACTTATTCAAACCTAGCATAGTTTCCGGTCCCGTGAGAATACGGGAATAAACTTCTAAAACTCTCCTCGAGAATCACACTATCCAATTTCTAAAACAGCATAAAAATCAGTGCAGTACTTTTTGAGTTTGTCGCGAATATAACATAACAAAGCATCATGTAGGTATATACGAGGGGGGGTCAAAAAGTTCGCGGAACGGAGGGGAAGGGGGGTGAAATAAAATACTGTACTATTTTTCTTTTTCAATATATTCCCCCTTAAGTCGAATACATTTTTCAGATCTCTCTATTAACTTATTAATACCGTCGAAAAAAAATGATTTGTCTTTGTCCTCAAAATAGGCCGAAATCGCCGACTTGACTTCTTCATCATCGGAAAATTTCTTCCCCCGAAGCTCTTTTTTTAATTTGGGAAATAAAAAATAATCACAGGGGGCTAAGTCTGGACTATAGGGAGGATGGTTTAACATTTCGAAGCCACAGTGATGAAGGGCAGCCATCGCAACGCGGCTCTTGTGTACCGGTGCGTTGTCATGCAAAAGCAGCACACCCTTTGTCAACTTTCCCCGCCTTTTCTCCTTGATTGCTTCTTTTAATTGTCTTAGTAGATTAGCGTAGTATTCTCCCGTTATAGAAACACCCTTATCTTTATAATCTATTAATAAAATACCCTCTGTATCCCAAAAAACAGTTGCCATGATTTTTCCAGCCGATTGTGACACCCTGTATTTCTTAGGGGGGGGCTGACCCTTTTTATGCCACTGCATAGACTCTTGCTTCGACTCAGGCTCATAATGATGAACCCAAGTTTCATCTGCAGTAACAAGTCTTGCAAAAATTCCTTCCTTGTCGGCGCTACAGAGGTCTAAAAACTCCTTTGAATACTCGACGCGCAGCTGTTTCTGTGGTGGTGTGAGCATTCTTGGCACCCATCTTGCGCTGACTTTTGACATCCCAAGATTGTCGTGTAGAATATTTAAAATGGTTGTAGGTGATACTCCAACCATTTCTGCAAGTTGTTTCTTCTTCAAACGAGTATCCTCCAGTATAAGATTCTCCACTTTTTCAACGATGTTTGAGGTGGTGGCCTCAATCGGCCGTCCTGAGCGAGGGTCGTCTTCAAGAGACTCTCTGCCTTGCTTGAAAAGGCTATTCCACTTGTACACCATGGTTTTCCCAGGGCAAGAGTCCCCGTATACTGATAACATTTCTTCCAAAATTTTCTGAGGTGGTTTTCCTTGCTTAGTGAGGAACTTTATGACGGCACGAAACTCGATTTTTTCCATGTTCAAGTTTTTCTTCCGGATTCACTTGTTTGATCGACGACAGGTCAAAGGTTATTGACACAATCAGGTTCAAACTTGGCATATATACTCACAAAGAGTTGCTCATTAGTTACTACCTGCGGCAGGTCCCCCACCCCCCGCTATCCCCTCCATTCCGCGAACTTTTTGACCCCCCCTCGTAACATAGTCATTAAGTATGTGTTCAGTGGCGTAGCTAGCATGGGTGGCACCAGCCGGGCTAGCATGACTTCGAAAACGCGATAGATAAAGCAATTTATCAACATCCAACTGTCAAAATATGATGAAAATATCCGCCTAATTTAATTTTACCACGTAATAAATTTTATGACATTTGGTCATGCTCGCGAAATCGATATAGCTATTTATCGACATCCAACTGTCAATATATAATAAATATACCCGCCATATTTAATTTTATCAAATCGTACCACGCCATAATTTGGTCATGCTTGCGAAATCGATATTATTTCGTGGTGATTATATATTTTATTACGCACAGTAATGCTAGGCAGGCTGGGGCGGATTTTGTATATGTGTCACCCCCAAACTCAATCAAGTAATGCAATTGCGGGGGTGGGGGGGGGGGGGGGTGTGGGAGAAATCTCGCCCAAGATAATCTTTTATAGGTGATACTTTAAAGGGGTGACCCGACTATGAACATCAATTAAAGTACTTCTCACCCCTAAATGGGTGACACCTCCCTCCCCCCTAGCTACGCCACTGTATGTGTTAGACTTAAAGTTATCAAAGTGTAGTTTTTTTATTGACATACCTGTATTACCAAAGGTTATAAGGGTTCTATTTTCGCTCAAATACAAACGTCTGTTTGTCTCGGTCTAATTAATTTCTAAGTATTTTAAGTACATAGTTACAAAAAGAGTTTTTCAAAAATAAAATATGAGTGTTATGATTCCAATATTTTTATTCAATAGGCTGTGAATTTGTAGCTCAGCTGTTAGAATCATATAGGGAAGGTTCATATCTGACGGAACATGTGTCACGTATTATCGCGTAACGCCAGAACAGACAAATGTATAGAAAAACACTCGACCGTTCACACTCAACGCACTAACGCATAAGTCTAGTATCCATAGTAAATGTTTAATTTTATGCGTAAGGTCATTGTTTATAGTAGATTAATTTTTTGGTGATATTTTTTATACTTGATACCAATGTACATATAGTTTTTTAAGTTGGTTAACTCATTGTAATTTTTTTATGGCTGACATAATTATGTTATGCTGCTTAATACAAAATAAATTATAAAATAAAGGGATTATAAATACGACTATATTAATAGTTTAAGGCACGTATTTCACGACCTTCAAGTTAAATTATATGCTTTATTGAAGATGAAAATAAGTATATAATATTTTTAATGAAGTATATTAATAATCTTCCGCAAATAAAAAAAAATATCACAATTCTACCCGTATTTTTTTCTAAACCATATAACTAACTTTTCTATTCAACAGTGAAAATAAATCCAACGAACATATTAATACAACATAATATAAAACAATAACAAAATGGCTCGAAGAACTTGGAAATTAATAAAATCAAAACTAAAATGCAATTCTAATCTTACAGAATATTGACTTAGGTCCTATTTCACGATCTTCAAGTAAAGTTACTCACCAAGTAACGTTAGTTTTATCTCTTTCTTACTTTATGTCAAGTGACAAAGACAAAACTTGTGAGTAGCTACTCGGGACGGTACTTGAAGATGGTGAAATAGGCCCTAAATAAAACAGCGTCATTGGATTAGTCAAAAATGTTGATACACAAAATTCTTTCACGAGATTTATTTTGCCAGCGGTATGTAGGTAAGCAGCACACAGCTAGTCATGACGAAAATACACCCCTATTTTGAAATTACGGGACTTATTAAAATCAGAATATCTGTAGCAGTAACTGAATCCATATATCCAATAAAAATATCAAAAATGATAGTCGATTACTCTAGCTATCAAGTATTCTGTGACGGCTCGGGTCGATGACCGCGCTCAGCTGTGTATCGCAGCGTTCGTTGTAGAATAACAATAAAATTCGGCGGGATTTTGAAAATCTTTGACATATCATAACTTTTTAAATAAAAGCAAAAGAAAAAAACTAACTTCACTTTTATATTGTCACCCGTCGTTTACATTAGCTGTATGATTAAGTATCTCGAATTCAAAATAGGGGTGTATACTGTATTTTTATTTAATTTTCCTGATATTATTAAAAAAATCGAAATCTCGTAATTATTAGCAAATTAACGTACAAAGATTTTCTGTGTTATTATTTCTCTGGACTATAGTTAAATATTAATTTAAGACTGTAAAAGTACCTATACTTTGTAAATAAGTGAAAATAAAAGTTGTAGATTATAATTTGTTTTATTTAAACCCAAGCGCTGCTATTAATTTGAGTACAGATAATAACATAACATAATCATTCCCTCCATCATCTCATTACAGTAACTGACCCCTAACTAAGTTCGTAACTTGTATCTAGGGTATCAGAAACTACGGACACACTCAATCACACACAGAATAGCAAAAATGCTACAAATAGTGATAAATGCTATTGCTACGAATAGTGAAATATGCTATTGCTACGAATAGTGAAAACTGCTATTGCTACGAATAGTGCAAACTGCTATTGCTACGAATAGTGAAAACGGCTATTGCTACGAATAGTGCAAACTGCTGTTGCTACGAATAGTGCAAACTGCTATTGCTACGAATAGTGAAATATGCTATTGCTACGAATAGTGAAAACTGCTATTGCTACAAATAGTGAAATTTGCTATTGCTACGAATAGTGTAAAATTCTATTGCTACGAATAGTGTAAGACTATTGCTACGAATAGTGTAAAATTCTATTGCTACGAATAGTGAAAACTGCTACTGCTACGAATAGTGAAAACTGCTATTGCTATGAATCGTGAAAACTGCTATTGATACGAATAGTGAAAACTGCTATTGCTACGAATAGTGAAAACTGCTATTGCTACGAATAGTGAAAACTGCTATTGCTACGAATAGTGAAAAATGCTATTGCTACGAATAGTGTAAAATTCTATTGCTACGAATAGTGTAAGACTATTGCTACGAATAGTGTAAAATTCTATTGCTACGAATAGTGAAAACTGCTACTGCTACGAATAGTGAAAACTGCTATTGCTACGAATCGTGAAAACTGCTATTGATACGAATAGTGAAAACTGCTATTGCTACGAATAGTGAAAACTGCTATGGCTACGAATACTGAAAACTGCTATTGCTACGAATAGTGAAAACTGCTATGACTACGAATTGTGAAAACTGCTATTGATACGAATAGTGAAAACTGCTATGGCAACGAATAGTGATAACTGCTATGGCTACGAATAGTGAAAACTGCTATTGCTACGAATAGTGAAAACTGCTATGGCTACGAATAGTGAAAACTGCTATTGATACGAATAGTGAAAACTGCTATGGCTACGAATAGTGAAATATGCTATTGCTACGAATAGTGAAAACTGCTACGAAAAGTGAAAACGGCTATTGCTACGAATAGTGAAAACTGCTATGCTACGAATAGTGAAAACTGCTATGCTACGAATAGTGAAAACTGCTATTGCTACGAATAGCTACAATGCTACAAATAGTTAAAACAGCTATTGCTACGAATAGTGAAAACTGCTATTGCTACGAATAGTGCTATTGCTACGAATAGTGAAAACTGCTGTTGCTACGAATAGTGATTTTGCTACGAATAGTGAAAACTGCTATGGCTACGAATAGTTAAAACTGCTATTGCTACGAATACTGAAAACTGCTATTGCTACGAATAGTGAAAACTGTTATGGCTTCGAATAGTTAAAACTGCTATTGCTACGAATACTGAAAACTGCTATTGCTACGAATAGTGAAAACTGCTATTGCTACGAATAGTGCTATTGCTACGAATAGTGAAAACTACTATTGCTACGATTCTTGCTATTGCTACGAATAGTGAAAACTGCTATTGCTACGAATAGTGAAAACGGCTATTGCTACGAATAGTGAAATATGCTATTGCTACGAATAGTGAAAACTGCTATTGCTACGATTCTTGCTATTGCTACGAATAGTGTAAAATTCTATTGCTACGAATAGTGAAAACTGCTATTGCTACGATTAGTGCTATTGCTACGAATAGTGAAAACTGCTATTGCTACGATTAGTGCTATTGCTACGAATAGTGAAATATGCTACGAATAGTGAAAACTGCTATTGCTACGAATAGTGAAAACTGCTATTGCTACGAATAGTGAAAACTGCTATTGCTACGAATAGTGAAAACTGCTATTGCTACGAATAGTGAAAAATGCTATTGCTGCGAATAGTGAAAACTGCTTTTGCTACGAATAGTGCTATTGCTACGAATAGTGAAAACTGCTATGGCTACGAATAGTGAAAACTGCTATTGATACGAATAGTGAAAACGGCTATGGCTACGAATAGTGAAAACTTCTATTGCTACGAATAGTTAAAACTGCTATTGCTACGAATACTAAAAACTGCTATTGCTACGTATAGTGAAAACTGTTATGGCTTCGAATAGTTAAAACTGCTATTGCTTCGAATAGTGAAAACTGCTATTGCTACGAATAGTGCTATTGCTACGAATAGTGAAAACTGCTGTTGCTACGAATAGTGATTTTGCTACGAATAGTGAAAACTGCTATGGCTACGAATAGTAAAAACTGCTATTGCTACGAATACTGAAAACTGCTATTGCTACGAATAGTGAAAACTGTTATGGCTTCGAATACTGAAAACTGCTATTGCTACGAATAGTGAAAACTGTTATGGCTTCGAATAGTTAAAACTGCTATTGCTACGAATACTGAAAACTGCTATTGCTACGAATAGTGAAAACTGCTATTGCTACGAATAATGCTATTGCTACGAATAGTGAAAACTACTATTGCTACGATTCTTGCTATTGCTACGAATAGTGAAAACTGCTATTGCTACGAATAGTGAAAACTGCTATTGCTACGAATAGTGAAAACTGCTATTGCCACGATTCTTGCTAATGCTACGAATAGTGTAAAATTCTATTGCTACGAATAGTGAAAACTGCTATTGCTACGATTAGTGCTATTGCTACGAATAGTGAAAACTGCTATTGCTACGAATAGCGAAAACTGCTTGTGCTACGAATAGTGAAATATGCTACGAATAGTGAAAACTGCTATTGCTACGAATAGTGAAAACTGCTATTGCTACGAATAATGCTATTGCTACGAATAGTGAAAACTACTATTGCTACGATTCTTGCTATTGCTACGAATAGTGAAAACTGCTATTGCTACGAATAGTGAAAACTGCTATTGCTACGAATAGTGAAAACTGCTATTGCCACGATTCTTGCTAATGCTACGAATAGTGTAAAATTCTATTGCTACGAATAGTGAAAACTGCTATTGCTACGATTAGTGCTATTGCTACGAATAGTGAAAACTGCTATTGCTACGAATAGCGAAAACTGCTTGTGCTACGAATAGTGAAATATGCTACGAATAGTGAAAACTGCTATTGCTACGAATAGTGAAAACTGCTATTGCTACGAATAGTGAAAAATGCTATTGCTGTGAATAGTGAAAACTGCTTTTGCTACGAATAGTGCTATTGCTACGAATAGTGGAAACTGCTATGGCTACGAATAGTGAAAACTGCTATTGATACGAATAGTGAAAACTTCTATTGCTGTGAATAGTTAAAACTGCTATTGCTTAGAATAGTGAAATCTGCTATTGCTACGAACAGTGAAAACTGCTATTGCTTAGAATAGTGCTATTGCTACGAATAGTTAAAACTGCTATTGCTTAGAATAGTGAAATCTGCTATTGCTACGAATAGTGAAAACTGCTATCACTACGAATAGTGAAAACTGCTATTGCTACGAATAGTGCTATTGCTACGAATAGTGAAAACTGCTATGGCTACGAATAGTGAAAACTGCTATTGATACGAATAGTGAAAACTGCTATGGCTACGAATAGTTAAAAGGTGCTATTGCTACGAATAGTGCTATGGCTACGAATAGTGAAAACTTCTATTGCTACGAATAGTTAAAACTGCTATTGCTTAGAATAGTGAAATCTGCTATTGCTACGGACAGTGAAAACTACTATTGCTTAGAATAGTGCTATTGCTACGAATAGTTAAAACTGCTATGGCTACGAATAGTGAAAACTGCTATTGATACGAATAGTGAAAACTGCTATGGCTACGAATAGTTAAAAGGTGCTATTGCTACGAATAGTGCTATGGCTACGAATAGTGAAAACTTCTATTGCTACGAATAGTTAAAACTGCTATTGCTTAGAATAGTGAAATCTGCTATTGCTACGGACAGTGAAAACTACTATTGCTTAGAATAGTGCTATTGCTACGAATAGTTAAAACTGCTATTGCTTAGAATAGTGAAATCTGCTATTGCTACGAATAGTGTAAACTGCTAAGAATAGTGAAATCTGCTATTGCTACGAATAGTGAAAACTGCTATTGCTACGAATAGTGAAATCTGCTATTGCCACGAATAGTGAAAATTGCTATTACTACGAATAGTGATAACTGCTCATGCTACGAATAGTGAAAACAGCTATTGCTACGAATAGTGAAAACTGCTCTTGCCTTGAATAGTATAAAATGTTATTGTTTTGAATAGCGATAATGCTACGAAACGTGAAAGATGCTACGAATAGTGAAAACTGCTATTGCTATGAATAATGAAAACTGCTATTGCTACGAATAGCGAATAATACTTTTACTACAAATAGCTAACTATTTGCGGAAATGATACGAAAAGCGATAAGTAGTCACTAAGAGTAGGGGGTAAATGGCATATCTATGAAAAGCGGAAAATAACGAAAAGTGCTACAAATTACGGAAGACTTTGCGAATAGCTAAAAATGATAGGAATTGCGGATGTCGATGTAACGAATAAACTCAAAAAGTACTGGACCGATTTTAATAATTCTTTTTTCATTAGAAAGCTACATTCACCCTGAGTAACATAGGCTATATTTGATCCCCGTTTTCCCCACGGGAACGGGAACTACGCGGGTGAAACCGCGGGGCGCTGCTAGTTTATAATAAAACTACATATAATTATTATCCCTGTATTCTATCGGAAGCGGGTACTACGCGGGTGAAACCGCGGGGCGCTGCTAGTTGAAAATAGATCTCTCAAAAATAGATTCCACCTAATAACCTAACAATACATTATAGTGTGTGTTAAATTGACAAGTTCCTGTTTGACAAACTACGTATTAAGTTGTTGCCAAATTGAATAACTGAGGTCATACCTAATGGGTCATACGCAGTGGTCTCACCGTGGGCGAGTGAGCGATGAACTATCGGCGATTTTGTCGCCCAAGAATAGGACAGTGAATGTACATTCCATGTAAATGAAAGAGATGCACATATTATTTAAGTATAGTTACTCGCCCGCCTGTTCACACCGCCCGGTGAGTACTCTGATCGCTGGCAGTGGGAACACTAGCAGTAAAATATTGTATTTTCCTTTCAATATTGTAGGTACCCTACCATTAGAGCGTTGGTGGCGCAGGGGTTAAGGCCTTCCGATCGTAATGTGCCTGGTTCGAACCCCACCAGTCGCGCCACGTACCAATGTGTTTTCAATTTACGAATTCATAAGTACGTTAATTTCGACGCTCGTACGGTGAAGGAAAACATCGTGAGGAAACCTGCACACACCTGGGAAGAAATTCTAGGGTTGTATGTGAAGTCGACCAACCCGCACTTGATCTAAGGCCTAATCAGCCTAATTCAGGGTAGGCTCGAGCCCCTCGGTGGGGACATATATGATGATTGTACCACCTATAGGGTAAAAAACAAATAAAACCAGTTCACAATTATAACTAACATTTATTAAAATATGTTTCAATTACATTCCATATAAACATTTGATTATAAAATCTAGCTTAAACTTAATAGTAACAATTACTTAATATTAATCGGTATGAATTCCTTATTTTGGAACATTATTAACATTATATGGCTCATATTAATTATATGGTTGCTTAACGGTGGATATTCCTTGAATTTGGTTTGTGTGGTTAATAGCCATAATAGGGTAGTTTCTTGGGTAAACAAATTGCAATTCTAATTAGTCCTGACATAATATTAGACAAATAATATTAGACACGTATTTTTTTGTTTCATCAAATTAATAAAACTTACTTCGTTATAACGCATTAAAGTTTAGGAGTGGGGGCTTGTGACGTCAACTGTTGGTGAAAATTGTAGCAATCTGTGACGTTTCACGAGTTTTCGATGCACTGTATCTACTTAATTATTTGTTTACATGAAAAATAAAAAAATACGTGTCCAATATTTTTTGGAAATCTAAAAGACGGACTAATAATTTTTTTTGGCAACTACCCTATTATGGCGTATCAAATTTTGGTCAAAAACTGAGGGATTCGACCATATTCGATCTATCTATGATCCTGCTTGTCAACGGGTACAAAATTCTGACATTTTACCGTCCCTGTAACCACATCAATGGTGGACACAATCATAGGACAAGACTACATACCATTGATATGGTTATTGGGACGGTCAAATTACAGATATACAGTTTTGTAAACGTTGACAAGAAACATTATTATAGATGGATTATTGGGAACGGTCGTAAAACAATCTACCCAGCCCCCCTAGCATGACTGTGCGTGATAAAATATATAGACACCACGAAATAATATCGATTTCGTAAGCATGACCAAAGGAATTACGGCGTGGTACGATTTGATAAAATTAAATATGGCGGCTATATTTATTATACACCCCTATTTTGAAAATATGGGACTTATTAAAATCAGAATATCTGTAGCAGTAACTGAATCCATATATCCAATAAAAATATCAAAAATGATAGTCGATTACTTATCTTTAAAAAATACCAAATAAATGTCGTATTACCAGACGGCACACTAGCTGTTAGCAACGGGGATCTTAGTTTTAACTCCAAAATGAATAGTTTATTATATTCCTTGCAATACGTTTTAATTTTATAATAAATAAAAGTACAAAAGTCGTTGTGCGTTGATTGAATACAAAAATATAATGCGTGGGTATGAAAACCCGTTCAAACAAAAAAATATGAAGCAGCAGTGGCGCCGATGTTTCCAAATCTTGCCGCATAACATCCAATCCGAGCTCTCTGCGAAACTTGTATTGATCTCTTTGAATTAGTTCCGTTCAGTTAGACAAGGTGGCGCTGCTTGTATATTCGACGGCGTTGACATACCGCCCGCCTTGGAAGCACCGGCTTCCAATGAAGATGTTTGAGAGTCCTTAGCGGTCCCATGGTCGTCCGGCGTCAGCGGCAAAGGACATATTTTGGTGAATGCCCTCCGTGTGAGCCCATTTGCAGTAAGAAGCTCAGCTACCCGGGAAACTCCGTCGGTGCCAGGGTACACCTTCGTTACTCTTCCAAGACGCCATTTTAATGGAGGAAGCTGGTCGTCTTTGACAAGTACAAGACTGCCAAGTTTGATGTCGTCCTGGTGGATCTTCCATTTTGTCCGTTTTTGAAGCTCTGAGACATACTCCCTCGACCAGCGCTGCCAGAAGTGTTGTCGTATCTGCTCGATGCGGCGATACCGTGTCAGCCGCAGTGTCGGTACGTCTGTGAGGTCGTCTCGTACTCCTGGAGCGGTTAACGGCCGACCAATAAGGAAGTGACCAGGCGTTAAAGGGGATAAATCAGTAGGATCTGTGGAAAGAGGAATCAGGGGACGGGAATTGAGGATGGCTTCAATTTGTGTCAAAACCGTGCTCAGTTCCTCAAAAGTGAGCCGCGCGTTGCCTACTACACGTCGTAAAATACCTTTACAGGACCCTACCCCTCTCTCCCACAAGCCTCCACAATGGGGTGAATTAACGGGAATAAAGTGAAATCGAATGCCTTCATTAGCTGCGAAAATATTTATTTGTTTAAAATTATTGTTTAAAAATGTTGAAAACTCCTTTTGAGCGCCCACAAAATTTTTCCCGTTATCTGAATAGATAGAATTAGGTTTGCCCCTTCTACTAATGAAACGTTTTAAAGCTAGAGAATAGTCGTCAGTTGATAAACTGGAAACAAGCTCTAAATGAATGGCGCGAGATATGAAACAAACAAATAAACATATGTACGCCTTCGTTAAGCGAGCACCTCTGCCCTTTCGATTTAATACGAGTATTGGCCCAGCATAGTCTACGCCAGTACGTGAGAATGGAAATCCAGAATCTAGCCGAGCTGAAGGAAGATTACCCATAATAGGTCTCAACGTTTTAGCCCTAAATCTAGCACAAGTGACACATTGTCGCACTATTTTACGAACTAGATTCCTAGCTCCAAGTGGCCACCATTGTTCTCGTAACGTGTATAAGAGTAAGTGCGGTCCTGCGTGAAGTAAACGCTTATGTTCATGTTTGACTAATATCTGTGTAAAATGATGTTTACTGCACAATAGAACAGGATGTTTTTTATCGTAACTAAACTCGGACGAGTTTGACAGTCTACCACCTACTCTTATTAATTTGTTTTTATCTAAAAATACGTTTAAACTAGATATCTGACTAGTTTGTTTACCTTTTATGAAAGGTAAATTATGTAACAAACTATTATAAACATCAGGAAAGGAATTTATTTGCACAAACCTAATTAACATAGTTTGTGATGCATTTAACTCGTCCACTGATAACGAACCGGTTAGCCGGTTCGATCTACCTGTGCGAACATTAGATACAAAGCGGAGTATATACGCACTTATATGTATAAGTTTATTAAAAGATGAATATTTGTTTATATTAATTAAATGATCAGATGAGTTACAAGTTAAAATAATAGATTGTGATTTTAATTCGGATAATTTATCAATATTAGATTCATTATGCACTGTATTATATGAAAAATTATAACAATTATTTTCTAAGAATTCTGGGCCGTTCCACCATAATCTATTTTTTATGAGAGAATCAAGAGACAAACCCCTGGACAAAATATCAGCTGGATTATCTTTAGTACCTACATGTAACCATTGTGAATCACTCGTAATTTCGTTGATTTCCGTTACCCTATTTTGTACGAACGATTTTAATAAATGCGGAGACATGCGTAACCAGCCTATTACTATCGTCGAATCGGTCCAAAAGTATGCTTTAGTAAATTGCAATCGTAACGAATCCTTTATCCTTTTATAAAGCCTAGCACCTACTAGCGCCCCACATAACTCTAACCTGGGTATGGTTAATGTTTTAAGGGGTGCAACCTTGCTCTTTGAACAAAGTAGCCTAACCGTGACCTCGGAATCGTCATCATAGCTGCGTATGTATGCGCACGAGCCATAAGCATATTGTGACGAGTCAGTAAATATATGAAGTTCTATGTGCTGCTTATTATCGCTTATTACGTGACGTGGAATTTTTAATGTGTGTAGACAGCCTAATGTGTTAATAAAATTATTCCATGTCTGCGCAATGTCTTGGGGAACAGGTGAATCCCAATCTAGTTTGCTAAGCCACAGCTTCTGTAATAACATTTTAGCAAGTATTACTACGGGTGAAAGAATACCCAACGGGTCGTAAATTTGAGATATTACAGAAAGCATTATACGTTTAGTTAATTTGTTATTATAAGAAATCGGATCGATCTTTGTAGTGAAGTGTAACTCATCACTATCATTCTGCCAACCTATACCTAACGTTTTGTTTTGTGTATGTTCGCTGATAAAGGTGTGAGCACACGAGCTACTGGTCACGTCAGTGTTAAACGTCCATTTACGGAGAGGGAAACATCCTGACTGAAGAACCTTTGAAACCTTCTCACATATAGCCAGTAACTCGTGGTAGTCATCGTGACCCGTACACAAATCGTCAACAAAAATATCTTGACTAATAACTCGCGATATGACGTCATCCTTACACTCTAACGCTAACTGCCGTATACAACGCATACTAAGGTAAGGCGCCGACGCAGTTCCGTACGTCACAGTATTAAGCTGAAATACACCGAGTGCATCGTCGGGGTTTTCTCGCCAAATCACAAGTTGTAAATGCCTTTGATCAGGTTGAATTAAAATTTGTCTAAACATTTTCTCCACGTCGGCACAAGCTACGAATTTATATTGTCTAAAACGTAAAAGAATGGAGAAAATGTCGTTCTGTAGTGCTGGACCAGGATATTGAATATCATTAATAGATTTATTTGATGTGGTCGCAGCACTGCCATCAAATACGACTCGTAGTTTTGTTGTTAAACTATTAGCCTTAAAAACACCGTGATGCGGAAGAAAATAATTAGGACTTTCGATTTTATCAATGCGCGTCATATGGCCTAAGGCCTCATACTCACGCATAAATTCTAAATACATATGTTTATGTGGAGAGCGTTCGAGCTTCCGTTCTAATTTAAAGAACCTACATTTCGCTAAATAATAGGAATCCCCCAAGCTTTCAGTGGACTCCTTTAAAGGAATACGAACAGAAAACCTACCTCCCGGTTCGCGAGCCGTTGTTTTAATAAATAGTTCTTCGCAAAATTTCTCGTCCTTTGTGAGGATACTACCTACCCGAGATACGTTTTCTACTTCCCAAAATCGTTTAAGTTGCTCGTCTAAGGTTTGAGTAAAATTACACTGAACCTCATTGTTATTAAAATACCCACTGTATATAGGACCCGAAAGTAGCCATCCGAACTTCGAATTTTGAAGGTATGGCCCGTTTACCAATCGGATTCTATTACCGTCGAGAATGTCCCAAAACAAATCCGCACCTATTAATAAATCAATGTCCGAAGAAATATTAAAGGTCGGATCTGCCAAGCAAACATTGTCCGGAATACGTATGTGCTCAATATCGATGTTTGTCGAGGGTAAACTGTTTGTTATACGCTGCAAGACAAAACATTGAATCTTAGCATTATAATCGCAAGATTTAGATCTAATTAATAATTCACATGAATAATTACACTGTGTTAGTGCCTGTGCAACACTCGAAATTTGAATTGTGGACGGTATTAAACGCGCATTTAGTCGCTTACAAAGGGCTTCTGAAACGAAACAATGTTGACTGCCATTGTCTAACAGCGCCCGGGCTGTATGGATTCGCTTATTGTTATCAATTATTTCTACTAATGCAGTACATAATAATACCGGTTGCAATATGGTTCGTTTAGTCGCACCGTCGGCGGCGGCGCATGTGTATACCTTACTGTAGTTCGTATCTATAGCTAAGGAATGCATCGTCGCGGTCATTGACGGAGCGGCAACAAAGTGAGACAAGTTGCGATCAGCTGGTTGCTCGTATTGAGCTTGTGTATTGTCACTATTATTCGCAGGTATGTGAAGCAATGTGTTATGTTTATATTGACACTCCTTACATGGACCGAAAATACACTCTGAAAGTGTATGATTTGAACGCAAACAATTTTTACAAAGTTGTTTCTCGTTTATGAATTTAATTCTCTCTCGAATAGATAAATTTAAAAATTTTAAACACGTATATATTGCATGTTTACCGTTACATAGGGGACAGAGGAGAAGTGATACGGATTTAGGCTTAGTTTTAGCACCCGAACTGCCGGTCGATATATAGCTATGTGCGAGCACGGTTTGTTTACCTTTCGTTTCCGTTAAAGATTTAATTTGCGGTTTATTCGAACCCGAGCTTAGTGAATCTAACATGTCAGCCTTTTGTTTAAGGAATGAAAGAATGTCGTCTAACCTTTGTTTACCATCTGACTTATCATAAATAGACCCTTTTCTGACCTCCCAATCACGTTCAGTATGTTTATCGAGTTTTGTTTGAATTAAATAAATAATTAAAGTGTCCCACGACTCCGTAGGCTCACCTAAAGAAGTGAGTGAACGTATATTACGCATTACTGTGTCAATTAACTGTCTAATTTGTAACGACGAATCTTGTTTCAAAGGAGGTATGTTAAATAATGATTTTACGTGATTCTGAACTAAGAGCCTAGTGTTATTAAACCTACTCTCTAACAATTCCCATGCATGAACGTAATTATTAGGTGTAAATTCTAGGGCACTTATAACTTGTAATGCGACGCCAGATAAAGAAGAACGTAAGTAATGAAATTTTTGTACTGGGTCTAAATCTTGACACTTATGGATCATGGTAACGTAGGCGTGCTTGTACTCTAGCCAATGATCGTATGATCCATCGAAGGTAGGCAATTTGATCTCTGGTAACGAACGTGAACGACTTGAATGACCGTTACATTTTGAAATATTTAATTTGTCCCCAGTTTCCTCTCCTTCTACTAAACTCTCAGCGAATGCTAAAGCACCGAAATACAAAGTTTCAAGAGATTCTACGTATTCATTATTAGAAGCGGCTTCTGATTCTGAACTTAACAACTCAATTTGATTTTCTAGTTCGTTAAATTTTTTATAATGTTCATGAGCAGCCGTCATTCTAAACTTTATTTCTTTGATTTGTAGTTTAGATGGGCTATTATTTGAAAATGATTCTACGTACTTCTGAAATTGAGTTAATCTACCCTTTAAGTTCCCACGTTGCCGTCTGAGGTCAGAGAGAAGATTTCTGGACGGCGACACCGCAGGGCTTCTACTAGGCAAATCTAATTTATCTTCACCACCCATTGTAAAGGCCGGTAAGAGAGAAGTAAGGTACTTACAGTTCGGTTGACTAGTATGTATGTCCTAAAACACACAACTGGTGCCGGTAATCACTTGAAAATTCGCGATGATACGTTCTGAAATGCACACAAACGACACGGTTTTGACACAAATTCGAATAGGATAGGAGTAGAATGAGATTAAGACCAGACCGTTAACTGATGCTCTCGTTGGCAATACGTAAGTTTGAATTCTGCTGCCACGTTTTCTGGATGACTTGCTTCTCTTGTAATCGAGTGTCCCAAAATCAGCAGAATCCGGCTCGAAGGACCAAATTTATGTTAGCAACGGGGATCTTAGTTTTAACTCCAAAATGAATAGTTTATTATATTCCTTGCAATACGTTTTAATTTTATAATAAATAAAAGTACAAAAGTCGTTGTGCGTTGATTGAATACAAAAATATAATGCGTGGGTATGAAAACCCGTTCAAACAAAAAAATATGAAGCAGCAGTGGCGCCGATGTTTCCAAATCTTGCCGCATAACATCCAATCCGAGCTCTCTGCGAAACTTGTATTGATCTCTTTGAATTAGTTCCGTTCAGTTAGACAAGGTGGCGCTGCTTGTATATTCGACGGCGTTGACACTAGCTATCAAGTATTCTGTGACGGCTCGGGTCGATGACCGCGCTCAGCTGTGTATCGCAGCATTCGGTGTAGAATAACAATAAAATTCGGCGGGATTTTGAAAATCTTTGACTTATCATAACTTTTTAAATAAAAGCAAAAGAAAAAAACTAACTTCACTATTATATTGTCACCCGTCGTTTACATTAGCTGTGAGATAAGGTATCGCAATTTCAAAATAAGGGTGTATTTTGACAGTTGGATGTCAATAAATAGCTATATCGATTTCGCGAGCATGACCAAATGTTATAAAATTAATCACGTGGTAAAATTCAATATGGCGGGTATTTTTATCAAATTTTGACAGTTGGATGTCAATAAATCGCTGTATCTATCGCGTTTTCGAAGTCATGCTAGCCTAGCAGAGATAGTTACTTTTACAATCCAACAAGGATTTATATCCCACACGAATTTTGACCATAAAAAATATGTAATCCTACTAATATCCTACTAATATTATAAAGGCGAAAGTTTGTATGTATGGATGTTTGTTACTCTTTCACGCAAAAACTACTGAATGGATTTTAATGAAACTTTACAATAATCTTGCTTATACATCAGAATAACACATAGGATACTTTTTATCCCAAAATTCCCACGGGAACGGGAACTACGCGGGTGAAGCCGCGGGGCGCTGCTAGTCAGTTGATAAATGACATTTATGTGCCGCCGAGCCCCTAGGTCCCCTAGGGGACATTATATGAGCTGACAAAGAGAAATGGTAACATTCTGACAACCTCCTTCTTTTTAATATTTTTGACCGATTTTTACTTATTTCGTAAGTACCTATAAGTCGGTACCCTCGACTAGTTTCAGCCACATTCGGCGGCCATCAGGAGGATGAGTGCGATGCGCCCGCGACGGCGTCTCGCTCTGCATTCTTTCGTTTCAATAATATTTTGACTGACTTCAAAGGAGGAGTATATAATATTACATTATAAATGCCTAAATAATACACTTAACTAACAAGTGGTTAAATATACAAATTATTAATAGTAGATACAAAATTGTCTTATAAAAAACAAAGTTTAATCAATATTTTCTAGTCTAAGTTTTTTTTAAGGTATAAGTTGGTAGCCGACTGCAGACAGCAGCAGACCACACGTTCGCCGCCTAACGTCATCATGACACTTCGCAGTCTGTTGCTCGGAAACGCGAAGCTAGCTTCATGTCACCCACTACGAATGTTATTTCATAGAAATACATACAAACCAGTAGTGGCGCGGCGACGTGTGGTCTGCTGCTGCTGTCTGCAGTCGGCTACCAACTTATACCTTAAAAAATATATTTATTTTTATATACCTTTATAAAAGTATAATATCATCAGTGAGAGTTTTTTTTTGAGAATCTTTGTAATGTAATGGTTTTTTACAGGATAATACATGTTGCCCTATAAAGGAGGTATAATTACTAATAGTCTAGAATCCGGCTGGAGGATTACTGCGCTCATATATTTTTTGCTGGAAACTTGACAAAATTTGTAATTGGCTGGAAAAAATTAAGTTAAAGTACTTGCGGCCTTTGCTAGGCAACCTGGTAAATATATATTATCCTAATTAAATATACATACAAAAATTGTTTTCCAGCAAAAAAAATATGAGCGCAATAATCCTGCAACCGGATTTCGTACTATAACATTTTGTTATTTACACAATCAGCATTGCGATGTTAAGATACTTTGAAAAGAAAAATAAATTGTATAGATATATTGTTCATCTCTCTCTGACAACAGGTATCCTGTATGGAGGTATTTATTTTCTTTCTCTTTCTTCTATATAATATTTATGCTGTTTTTGGTTGTCTATATCATTATATACCTAAATTATTATTGTCCAATCCATAGTTATTGTGATAACAACTAGGGATTGACAAATACATATACATAATCTATACATAACAAAATTATTTTTTCTTAATAAGAAATACACATAAGATCAGTTAGACTTTATTTCACGACCTTCAAGTAAAGTTACTCACCAAGGAAAGTTAATTTTGTCTCTTTCTTACTTTATATCAAGTGACAAAGACAAAACTTGTGAGTAGGTACTCGGAACGGTACTTGAAGATGGTGAAATAGGCCATTAACATAACATAATATTGTCCAATCCGTAGTTATTGTGATAACAACTAGGGATTGACAAATAATACAATACATATAATTACACTAGCAAACCCGGCGTTTCGCCACCAGATGGCTTCGCTGTATGTGAAAGAAGATGTTCCCGCTTTTCTGTTGAAATTTTTCCGAATTAACCCGACTTATTTTTATATAGTAGATATGGGCGCGCCAAAGTTCACCTAAAATTTCAACTCCGATAATTGGAAATCCGAAAATTTTCTTCTTAACAATCACAATTCCTAATTACTTTGTCCCTAATGTTATAATTCCGAAACATTCAACTGCATAAAGTCAGTAGCAATAAACATCTTTTACACTTTTATTTGTTTTCCTATATTTTCTCAACATAACCATCGTTCATACTATTATTCAAAGTCATATCTTTTTTGATTAGATTTATTTTTATTTATAATAATCAATATTATATACATAAATTTTTCGTAACTTTGTTTTAACATAACATGTAGGTATAACATATAACGCACGAGCCGAGCGAGCAAAACCAGAGTCCTGCTCCAATCATTCAGTCAAGTTCCAGAAATGAATCGGTCCTATTCCTACTTATTGGTTTAGGTTATGTTAGAACTGTGACCCCAACGCACGAGCCGAGCGAGCGTAGCGAGCGTGCCGCGGCAGCGGCCGGCGAAGTGCCAGAACCGAATTGGTCCTTTAGTTAGTGGTTTAGTTACGGTTACGGTAAACTCCCAGGCCATAAGCATAACCGTAAACGAGTCGTACAATAATCATTAAAACTATAAATATCATCTTCTACTCACATATATTTTTTATTACACTTGGTAAATGTTTCTTTCTGAGTATGAGTGAAAATATTATGGTGAGTATGTTTAGGGATAAAAACGTTATGACAAAAAACAGTAGGAGTTTAAATATATTTACATTAAAGATGTTATTAATTTCAATTTTCGGAAACATTAGTGTTATGAGCATCGCCGGTAGCACTACAAATAGTATGAATTAAAACTTTAGGATGAAAATTTTTAGGAAGAATGATCATTCGGATTACAAATAGTTAGGAAGAACAATTTCGGGTAAAGAACTTTAGGTGAGCCAATATGGATCCAGTAGATATACATAATACAACAAAACTTAATAATAAATACATACACATTAGATCAGGTAGGCTTAATTAGACCACATAGATATACAATAGAGTAGCAATATAGCTAAGGCTATAGTCTATAGGCCCATCCCAGTAAAAAAAGATCATAGACATTTTTTATTTTTTTAACTTGGGTATTTTTGGTTTGGAACCTATGGCATATAGCCAGTCCTGTCATCCTATAGTTATTGAGTCACAATCTTTTCTGTGCCGGTGACAGCGTCGCTGTAATCGCATCTTTTGGTTGTCAGTTTATTGAAAATGTATCCAAATGACATTAGAGTCACAATGACAATAGGAGCTTCCAATTTTGGCCGGCACAGAAACAATTGTGACTCAATATTTAGCCAGTCCTGTCGTCCTATAGTTACTTAGGAAAATACATCCAAAACATTTTCATTTCAGCATTCATGAATGAGCAAAATTTTTAATATGTTTTTCACCTACTGTGTGAAACATTATAACAAGAATAATTTAAAAAGAACACCTTTTTAAAAACAAGCTTTTATTGCATTGTCATGGGACTTACATAAGTATGCCAAATTTCAGCTCAATCGGATAACCAGAAGTGGTCGAAAAATGGCAAGATTTGATTACAGACAACGGGACAGGTGACACTAAATAAAAGCTTGTAAAAATGTTTTTCAAATATCAAGATGTTTGATTGAACAGCCAAATGATGTCTACATTGGAGCCATTAAACAAAATCTATTATTTAAGAAAATCCTTACTAATATTATAAATGCGAAAGTAACTCTGTCTGTTACCTTTTCACGGCTAAACTACTGAACCGATTGACTTGAAATTTGGTACAGGGGTAGCTTATGGTCTGGGAACGGAACGGCTTATCCCGAAATTCCCACGGGATCGGGAACTATGTGAAACCGCGGGGCGCTGCTAGTAAAATCATAACTATGGTCAATCACAAAGTCTTGGTAACTCTAGTTTTGTTAGTGTTCTTACAGTCTGATACAATCCTGGATTCAATACCCAGTTAAGAACATTATGTATAAATATACTTGGCCAGTGTTTGACTAAAGCCTGATTCATATTCAGGGTAAATATATTGATGGTACTTGGCAAGGACATATATTATTTTTATATAAATATTGACTCCATCTTGTAAAAAACTTCTTAGGAACCTATACTCTTAAGATATTCCTCGTCCATCTCCTCAAATTGCTTTACCAAGTGCTCAGGCACGGTAACTTTAGAAAAATCTTCCGTTCCGACTTCATTTTCCTTTTGTATCAATATATCAACTACATTCTCGCACGCCAGCTTCGTTAACGGGTCTTTTTCCCACTTGTGGTATTCTCTTAAAATATAATAGACGCCATTATCGCGTAAATATTCGCGGCATTTCCGCTTCGTACAAAGTTTGACAAGCGTCTCCAAGATAGTAAAAACTGTTATGGCTTCGAATAGTTAAAACTGCTATTGCTACGAATAGCTACAATGCTACAAATAGTTAAAACAGCTATTGCTACGAATAGTGAAAACTGCTATTGCTACGAATAGTGCTATTGCTACGAATAGTGAAAACTGCTGTTGCTACGAATAGTGATTTTGCTGCGAATAGTGAAAACTGCTATGGCTACGAATAGTAAAAACTGCTATTGCTACGAATACTGAAAACTGCTATTGCTACGAATAGTGAAAACTGCTACTGCTACGAATAGTGAAAACTGCTATTGCTACGAATCGTGAAAACTGCTATTGATACGAATAGTGAAAACTGCTATTGCTACGAATAGTGAAAACTGCTATGGCTACGAATAGTGAAAACTGCTATTGCTACGAATCGTGAAAACTGCTATTGATACGAATAGTGAAAACTGCTATTGCTACGAATAGTGAAAACTGCTATGGCTACGAATACTGAAAACTGCTATTGCTACGAATAGTGAAAACTGCTATGACTACGAATTGTGAAAACTGCTATTGATACGAATAGTGAAAACTGCTATGGCAACGAATAGTGATAACTGCTATGGCTACGAATAGTGAAAACTGCTATTGCTACGAATAGTGAAAACTGCTATGGCTACGAATAGTGAAAACTGCTATTGATACGAATAGTGAAAACTGCTATGGCTACGAATAGTGAAATATGCTATGGCTACGAATAGTGAAAACTGCTATTGATACGAATAGTGAAAACTGCTATGGCTACGAATAGTGAAATATGCTATTGCTACGAATAGTGAAAACTGCTACGAAAAGGGAAAACGGCTATTGCTACGAATAGTGAAAACTGCTATGCTACGAATAGTGAAAACTGCTATTGCTACGAATAGCTACAATGCTACAAATAGTTAAAACAGCTATTGCTACGAATAGTGAAAACTGCTATTGCTACGAATAGTGCTATTGCTACGAATAGTGAAAACTGCTGTTGCTACGAATAGTGATTTTGCTACGAATAGTGAAAACTGCTATGGCTACGAATAGTTAAAACTGCTATTGCTACGAATACTGAAAACTGCTATTGCTACGAATAGTGAAAACTGTTATGGCTTCGAATAGTTAAAACTGCTATTGCTACGAATAGTGCTATTGCTACGAATAGTGAAAACTACTATTGCTACGATTCTTGCTATTGCTACGAATAGTGAAAACTGCTATTGCTACGAATAGTGAAAACTGCTATTGCTACGAATAGTGAAATATGCTATTGCTACGAATAGTGAAAACTGCTATTGCTACGATTCTTGCTATTGCTACGAATAGTGTAAAATTCTATTGCTACGAATAGTGAAAACTGCTATTGCTACGATTAGTGCTATTGCTACGAATAGTGAAAACTGCTATTGCTACGATTAGTGCTATTGCTACGAATAGTGAAATATGCTACGAATAGTGAAAACTGCTATTGATACGAATAGTGAAAACTGCTATGGCTACGAATAGTGAAATATGCTATTGCTACGAATAGTGAAAACTGCTACGAAAAGTGAAAACGGCTATTGCTACGAATAGTGAAAACTGCTATGCTACGAATAGTGAAAACTGCTATTGCTACGAATAGCTACAATGCTACAAATAGTTAAAACAGCTATTGCTACGAATAGTGAAAACTGCTATTGCTACGAATAGTGCTATTGCTACGAATAGTGAAAACTGCTGTTGCTACGAATAGTGATTTTGCTACGAGTAGTGAAAACTGCTATGGCTACGAATAGTTAAAACTGCTATTGCTACGAATACTGAAAACTGCTATTGCTACGAATAGTGAAAACTGTTATGGCTTCGAATAGTTAAAACTGCTATTGCTTCGAATACTGAAAACTGCTATTGCTATGAATAGTGAAAACTGCTATTGCTACGAATAGTGCTATTGCTACGAATAGTGAAAACTACTATTGCTACGAATAGTGCTATTGCTACGAATAGTGAAAACTGCTATTGCTACGAATAGTTCAAATTCAAATTCAAATTCAAATGTATTTATTGCGAATAAAGGTTACAATATGGTGTTACAGTTAATACTTAAATTAAGAATCTCTTTATTCTACCTTACATGAGGCATGCAATATGTATGCAACTTAAACAATATTAATTAATACCAAAGTAACAAAATTTAAACAATCTTAATAAACAAAACAAATAACAACAATCTTAGAAAATCAAAAATAAAACAAACGCTAAAAAGACAAGATAATTTAAGGTACATTCATGGGAATTTATCATTTACATAATCAATAATACTATAATAGGCCTTACTCATTAGAAAATGTTTAAGTTTATTTTTGAACTTAACACTGCTCTGTTCTTGTAATATGTATGTAGGCAAGTGGTTATATATACGGGGAATCATCAGAAAAATACTATTATTAAGCAGAGAAGACCTATTAGAAATACACTTAATTTTATGACAATGACGTTTACTGCTCAACTTATCAAATAAATTTAAATTGGCTCTTACAAATGCAGAAACTTCGTAAATATACAAACATGGCAACGTCATTAATTTATACTTTAAGAAATAGGCTTTACAACTGTCCGTCTGTTTAAGACTAAATATAGCTCTTATACATTTTTTTTGTGCCTTAAATGCCGTTGTTTTCTCAACTGAGTTTCCCCAAAAGATAACTCCATAACGCAAAGCAGCTTCTACATAACCGTAATAAGAAGTTAATACAGCAGAAATATTTACAATTTTATTCAAGTGATACAGCGCATACGAGAATTGAGACAACTTTGAACACACACTGGCGACATGCTCTTTCCAGTTTAAGTTGCGGTCTAATGTAAGGCCCAAAAACTTTGCTGTAGTGACCTCTTGAATAGAATCACCATCATGTTTTATTGCCAAAGGACAATGGGCAGATTTGTATGGAGTGTGTCCCAAGTGCTGTAGCACTTCGTATGATACATCATTCCATAGGTATCGTTCAGAAAAACAAATGACTTTACGGGAGTGAAGCCGAATTCCCCGGCAGAAAAAAGTTACAGCCATTTAAAAAGAAATATATGCCTACTTTATGCAAGGAGTTCCAAGTGCTGTAGCACTTAGTGTGGTACATCATTCGATAGGTATCGTTAAGAGGAACAAATGATTCTACCGGAGTGAAGCCGAATTCCCCGGCAGAAAAAAGTTACAGCCATTTAAAAAGAAAAATATGCCTACTTTATGCAAGGAGTTCCAAGTGCTGTAGCACTTAGTGTGGTACATCATTCGATAGGTATCGTTAAGAGGAACAAATGATTCTACCGGAGTGAAGCCGAATTCCCCGGCAGAAAAAAGTTACAGCCATTTAAAAAAAAAAATATGCCTACTTTATGCAAGGAGTTCCAAGTGCTGTAGCACTTAGTGTGGTACATCATTCGATAGGTATCGTTAAGAGGAACAAATGACTCTATGGGAGTAAAGCCGAATTCCCCGGCAGAAAAAAGTTACAGCCATTTAAAAAATATATATGCCTACTTTATGCAAGGAGCTAGCTATTTGGCTAAGCTATTAACCTTATTTAAATAAGGAATAGGTACGAAATATAAGAAATAAAACAAAAATAATTTGTAGGACTGAGCGACCACTTTTACTTATATTTTTAGATAAAAGTAAGCGGAGTTTTGAAAAACGCAAATACTAGTTAATTCCGCACGAGCTCGCTGTTGACTGCACATACTTGCCATCTATCAGATTTGCACTAAATTACAACGCCTACTGTTCTAGCCAAATATTGACAAAAAAATTGCTAGATGAAGTTACTTTCCCATTATTAACGCAAAATGTCAGAGTATGGTAATGATGATTTTACTGTAACAAAAGAACCATTTTTAGATAATTGTCAATAATGATCTCTTTTGAAAAAGGAGAATTTATTGAACCTCTTAACAGTCAGTCCAAAAATTTTTTTTTTTAAATTGTTGTAACTTTTTTCTGCCGGGGAATTCGGATTCACTCCTGTAGAGTCATTTGTTCCTCTTAACGATACCTATCGAATGATGTACCACACTAAGTGCTACAGCACTTGGAACTCCTTGCATAAAGTAGGCATATTTATTTTTTTAAATGGCTGTAACTTTTTTCTGCCGGGGAATTCGGCTTCACTCCGGTAGAGTCATTTGTTCTTCTTAACGATATCTATCGAATGATGTACCACACTAAGTGCTACAGCACTTGGAACTCCTTGCATAAAGTAGGCATTTTTTTTTTTAAATGGCTGTTACTTTTTTCTGCCGGGGAATTCGGCTTCACTCCCGTAGAGTCATTTGTTCCTCTTAACGATACCTATCGAATGATGTACCACACTAAGTCCTACAGCACTTGGAACTCCTTGCATAAAGTAGGCATATTTTTATTTTTAAATGGCTGTAACTTTTTTCTGCCGGGGAATTCGGCTTCACTCCGGTAGAATCATTTGTTCCTCTTAACGATACCTATCGAATGATGTACCACACTAAGTGCTACAGCACTTGGAACTCCTTGCATAAAGTAGGCATATATTTTTTTTTAAATGGCTGTAACTTTTTTCTGCCGGGGAATTCGGCTTCACTCCCGTAGAATCATTTGTTCTTCTTAACGATACCTATCGAATGATGTACCACACGAAGTGCTACAGCACTTGGGACGTTTTGCCCAATATCCTTTAGACTTTGAGTTCCTCTGTGAGTGAATGGCATTACATTAGTCTTTTTTATATTTAGCAATAAATTATTTGATTCTAACCATCCTACTACATCTACGAGACTCTCATTGGCACTGATTTCCATGGCTTGTTTATCTTTGGCAGAAAACATAATGGTACTGTCATCGGCAAATAATACCATTGGTTGCTGTACAGATCTAGGGAAATCATTAATATATATTATAAATAAAAGGGGTCCCAATATGCTACCCTGTGGGACGCCATACCTAACGAGACGATAACCAGAATTGTATGTCATTTCTGTTTTCGTGATTGGACATATTCTGGTTATTTGGGTGGCCTGTTGCCTGTCGCTTAAATATGATTTTATTAAATTAAGGGCATTGCCTCTGATACCGTATATTTCCATTTTTTTTAGTAGTAAAGTATGGTCAACATGATCAAACGCTTTTGTGAGATCCATGAGCAATGCGCAAACTTTATGGCCATGGTCAAGATTAGTCATGATAACTTTTAAAAAATGATATATGGCTATATTAATCGACTTGTTCTTTCTGAAACCTTGTTGCTCGTCAGTTAATATATTATGCTTTTCAAAATATGTATAAAAACAATTATATATAATCTTTTCAAATATCTTTGACATAATAGGTATAAGGGCAATTGGTCTGTAAGATTGCATTTCTTGTTTATTGCCTTTTTTAAATAGCGGTTTAATAATGGTGACTTTTAATTTTGTAGGAAAAACTCCTTTACTTAAACAAAGATTAATAATATGACACAAAATTGGTGATATAATGGGCGCAACTAATTTTAGTATATTTGTGCAAATACCATCATAGCCAGTGCTGTTAGTATTCTTTAGTGTTTTAATAGTCCTGAGGATGTCAAATGGAGTAGTGGGATTAATAAATATAGAATTAAAATTGTTAGAATTAAACGTTACAGGTTTATTATTTACACTTATGACAGATTTTACCTGATCAATAAAAAAGTTATTAAAGGACTTTGCTATGACAGAAGGATCAACAATCGTTTGATCGTCTACAATTATGTTGTGTATGTCATTATTTGGTAAATTCATTTTATTATTATTTATAATGGACCATGTAGCCTTGGACTTATTAGGAGCTGTTTTAATGAAGTAATTATTATGCGACTTTTGAGTCAATTTAATAATACGGCTATATCGTGCTGAGTATAGTTTAAATGCTTTTCGTGTTTCTTCATTTCTAGTTATCCTATATTGCCATAACAGTTGCCGCTTGCGTTTTGAACAAACTTTTATTCCTTTACTGACCCACTTCGGTCTCTTATGGGTAGTTATTTTAATTTTTATCTTAGGAAAACATAAGTAATAAAATATAGAAAAGTCATCGTAAAACAAATCAAAAGCTATCTCTGGATCAAACATACTGTAAACATTATCAAATTTAAGGGCTTTAAGACATTCTATAAATTTAAGTATATTCTCCTGGCTATAATCCCTTCTTTCAATATACCAGTATTGTAGAGAACAGTACTTTTTAACTGGACAAGAAAGCAGTTGTGCTGTGTGGTCTGATAGAGCTAGTTCAATGACTTCAGCATTACATGATCTAAAATTGTGTAAAAAGTTATCAATACAAGTTCCACTCGAGAGGCGTGTGGGTTCTTTAAAAGCAATTTTTAGATTGTGATCTTTCGAAATTATTTTAAATTTTTTCGCATAAGTAGAGTCTTTCAAAAGATTGATGTTAAAATCTCCGCATATAACAACTTTCTTATTTAATTGACTTAATTCTTCTAAAACCAAATTAAATGAATTGAAAAACATCTCAAGCTCTGATAATAGGGTTTTTGGAGGTCTATATATACATATTATAATTATACCTAATTGCGTAAGTTCAATTCCACAACACTCCATATACCCTGGTACACTTAGTTTATTTATTTGAGAATATTTCTTATATTGATGTTTATTATTAATAAGTATACACGCACCGCCATGACGAGTTTTACGTGTGTACACTGAACCAAGTTTATAATTTGGAATGGTGATCTCAGATGTATCCGTCTCTATCATGTTGTGTTCAGTTATACACAGTACATCTATCATAATACCTTTATCTAATATATTATCTAAACTTACACTAAGGAGATCTGATTTAGTCTTTAAGCCATCTATGTTTTGATGTAAAATATGTAATAAGTTAGAGACGAAAAAAGCTCTGCAATGGCTGTTGAACAGATACCGGCGTAGAGGTTATATTATGGTTAGACTGTGCCAGTGAGTGTTCATGTTCAATGTCATAACTTATATTATACATTATATTTTCGTACATATTTTTAATACCAGAGCTATTAATTTTACCAGTTGTATAAGAAAGCATACTGTAAGTGAGAGTTCTATTAACATCATAGAGATATGCATATTTATGACATTGCAGATCTAAACATAGTAAATTGTTAAACATTTCTACACGATAATTATAAATGGGGGATCCTTGGACGTAGCTGGGTACACACAATATTATATTAGTATGTGATAATTGCATTAGGCACTCTCTAATGTCCTTTATTAGCTCTATGTAGTTGCTATTTTGTCTAAAATCAGACTCACCAATTATAACTATACAATAATCATTTAAATTATAATTACTTAATTTATATTTTAGGTTAGGTAAAAGTTGTCTGAAGCCAGCATCAGGTGAGGAATAACGGCAGTAACTGTTAAAATGCTGACAGAACGTGTCTTCAATAGTATGTAGCTGTCCAGTAAATCTTTTGTTACTGATAATACATAATTTCCGATGTTGACGGTTTTTTGAATGTATATCTGTTGTTGGTTCTGTTGCGTTCCTTATTTCCTGAGTGTTCTCTTTATCTTTTGTAGATATTGGTGTTTGCAGACAATTATTATCAATATCTTTTTCGCTTTGCTCGCCTCCAGAAGGAAACAGTACCCGATTCTTGGGGTCAGTGTTTTTAGTTTTCTTTTTTTTCTTTGACGTTTGACTTGATTTAGGGGTGCCATTTGATACTACCTGTTGTTTATAGGTATCAATGATTTTCTGTGATTTACCTAAATCACATTTGAGTGCTTCGTTTTCTAAGCTGAGGTCTTCAATTAACTTATGAGCTGTTTTTAGTTCTTCTCTTAAGTTTTTTATTTGTAGCGCTAGTTCTGAGCCTGACAAGTTCATATTGTCATTTATCGAGCTATAAGAGAGACTCTTCGTGCTTGTGTCAAATAGTGTAGTGTCGTGTTGTGACACACTGTCGGAGGAGTGTGACCTTTGCAGTTTTTGTCGACATCTTAGAGTTACAAATTCTGCATTTATAGAATCCATATTGTAATAGTACTACTATATATTTTGGGATTTTAACTTCTGGCTTCACTATAAATGTCGTAATTATGATGTAAGTATATTATTACAATTCCCGACAAACAAAAAAAAAAAGAGAAAAAAATAAAATAAAAATAATCTATCTTCCTCTCGGGTGGATTTGAATCACTGATCTCAGGATCGTTAGGCGGACGCGTTCACCGTTGTGCTACGCTTCTCGTACCGGAGAGGTTGAAAGTATCAGTCTCATTTCACTATTGCAGTTTGCCGATTTGGCGGTTAACTGTTTACATTCGAATTTGAAAAATTGTACACAAACACCTTCACTTGATTTTAAAAATTGTTTTTGTTTGTTTAGTATTATTGTAAAGTTTTGTGGTTATATTTAGCACTTGTATGAAGAAAATATTGTAGTTTTTTGTTCTTTAAGGCACTTTTAATCACTGAATCTATTATTTTTTGCACTTTGTTAGTATTTTTGGGAACTGTTTTTTAATTCGTATTTTATTTAGTTAATAGTTCTTTAAATGTTACACTAACATTAATCGAGCTTTATTACACTCTTATAAAGTTAATTATCACTATTAATTTACTCTGTAACTATATTTACTATTTTTAATAAATTAAAATATACGGAGCCGACTTTACTTCTAGGACGGTGGCGCCCTCACTCGTGAAAACTGCTATTGCTACGAATAGTGAAAACTGCTATTGCTACGAATAGTGAAATATGCTATTGCTACGAATAGTTAAAACTGCTATTGCTACGAATACTGAAAACTGCTATTGCTACGAATAGTGAAAACTGTTATGGCTTCGAATAGTTAAAACTGCTATTGCTACGAATAGCTACAATGCTACAAATTAGGGTTCAGAACCGGGAAATCCCGGAACCGAAAATCCCGGGATTTCCCGGTTCTTTAACAGTAGTCAAAGAACCGGTTCTCAATGAATAAGAACCGGGATTTTCGGTATTTTCGGGAAATAACGAATCATGTTAACTATATAATCATTTGTTTGATTTTAATCTTCTTTTAACAGCAGTTATTCTTTTTATATAAAATATTCAAGCTAAAACCATATTCTAATAATATATTCTCATTAAAATGTTGTATCTAGGTACCTGGTAGATAATTATTCAATCATAAGACAAAATGTGGTACTTAAAAAGCTTACGAACACCTTCTCACAATTCCAACTACTAGCGTGGAGCCAGAAAGAATTTTCTCCTCAGCTGGCCTTTTTTTGTAACAAAATTAGATCTCGATTAGGTGATGCAATGATCGTTTTGAAGACACATTACCAAGAGAACAAGAAAGTTTAATTATAAGGACCAAAATGGAGATACTATTTAGGAGAATCGGCCTACGATATACGTTGATGTGTTATGTGTACAACTTTATCAAAAGTGAATTTATAACTGTATTTTAATAATCACCAGCCTGTTTGCGTCCACTACGTCGACGTCAAAACTACTTTTGCCGAGTCGCGGTGTCCACTGGAGAACTCTTCTGCTCCAACAACCATCAGTTCTCCTGCAGATGTGGCCAGCCCACTGCCACTTCAGAGAGCTAATTCCTTGAGCTATGTCGGTGACTTTAGTTCTATGTCTGATCACTTCATTGCGATTGCGATATTTCAGAGAAAAACTCCGAGCCCTCATAACCCTCTTCAGAACTCTTTGAGCAACTTTAAATTGGTAGACCAGCCACGTGAGTGTTCACTTCTCGGCACCGTAGGTCATCACTGGTAGGACGCACTGATTGAAAACTATTGTTTTTAGGCACTGTGAAATTTGCGATGAGAAGACTCGTGAAGGTTTACCAAACGCTGCTCAACCCAGCTGTATTCGCTTCTTAACCTCACTCTCCAGGTTGTTTCTACCCAATAATGTCATTATTTACCCGAGGTAGTTGTATTTTTGAACAATCTCGAGAAGGGTACCGTGTACTAGGATTGGCTCCAGCATAACAAGGCTATTAACCATGACCTTAGTCTTGTCAAAGTTCACGCCGAGGCCGACCCAACGAGAGGCATCTGCTAGGTCATTCAGCATCCAGTGTGGTTCTTGCGCCGTTTTCACCATTAGTACGATATCGTCTGCAAACCGGAGGTGTGAGATGTACTCGCCATTTAGGTTTATGCCCCATCCAGCATAAGGCAGTCTTAAATACGTCTTCCAGCGCGTTGGTGAAGAGTTTCGGGGATATAACGTCACCCTGTCTTACACCTCTGCACAGTTGGATAGACTTTAACCGTCGGCACTGAACTTGAACGGTCATTTCTGCGGCATCATACAGACATCTCAACACCTCTACATATCGAGTATCGACCTGGCATCGCTGCAAAGATTCCAGAATAGCCCAGCCCTTCTCATAGTCCACAAATGCAAGACACAGAGGCTGATTATACTCTTAGATCATCTGTATAATTTGCCTCAATGTGTGAATGTGGTCTGTGGTGCCATAACCGCTTCGAAACCCGGCCTGTTCGAGGGGCTGAAATTCGTCGAGTCTTCTTGATAGACGAATTGAGACAACCCTCGAGAACAGCTTGTAAACATGGCTCAAAAGCGAGATGGGTCTATAGTTCTTCAGCAGGGTTTTATCCCTTTTTTGAAGTAGAGCACCATCACGCTTCTGTTTCATGCTTTTGGAGTTATCACGGAGAGATGACATCGTAAAACAGCTTTTGCAGTTTCCGAGGCACTGGCCTGCCTCCTGCTTTAAGAGGCTCAGTCGTGATGCTATTTTAATGTTTTAAAGCAATCAATGCTTATCTTGTCATGCCAGAATGCGCAATATGTGTTATTTAATATAAATAATATTTTTAGACTATATTTACCTCCAAAACTAAAAAGAAGAAACAAATCCCGAAAGTACCGAAAATCCCGGGAAATCCCGGTTCCGATTAGTACTGGTACCGAAAATCCCGGTTCTGTTATTTATACCGGTTCTCGATACCCTACTACAAATAGTTAAAACAGCTATTGCTACGAATAGTGAAAACTGCTATTGCTACGAATAGTGCCATTGCTACGAATAGTGAAAACTGCTATGGCTACGAATTGTGAAAACTGCTATGGCTACGAATAGTGAAAACTGCTATTGCTACGAATAGTGAAAACTGCTATGGCTACGAATAGTGAAAACTGCTATTGATACGAATAGTGAAAACTGCTATGGCTACGAATAGTGAAATATGCTATTGCTACGAATAGTGAAAACTGCTACGAAAAGTGAAAACGGCTATTGCTACGAATAGTGAAAACTGCTATGCTACGAATAGTGAAAACTGCTGTTGCTACGAATAGCTACAATGCTACAAATAGTTAAAACAGCTATTGCTACGAATAGTGAAAACTGCTATTGCTACGAATAGAGCTATTGCTACGAATAGTGAAAACTGCTGTTGCTACGAATAGTGATTTTGCTACGAATAGTGAAAACTGCTATGGCTACGAATAGTTAAAACTGCTATTGCTACGAATACTGAAAACTGCTATTGCTACGAATAGTGAAAACTGCTATTGCTACAAATAGTGCTATTGCTACGAATAGTGAAAACTACTATTGCTACGATTCTTGCTACTGCTACGAATAGTGAAAACTGCTATTGCTACGAATAGTGAAAACTGCTATTGCTACGAATAGTGAAATATGCTATTGCTACGAATAGTGAAAACTGCTATTGCTACGATTAGTGCTATTGCTACGAATAGTGAAAACTGCTGTTGCTACGAATAGTGATTTTGCTACGAATAGTGAAAACTGCTATGGCTACGAATAGTGAAATCTGCTAATGCTACGAATAGTGAAAACTGCTATTGCTACGAATAGTGAAAACTGCTATTGCTACGAATAGTGAAAACTGCTATTGCTACGAATAGTGAAAAATGCTATTGCTGCGAATAGTGAAAACTGCTTTTGCTACGAATAGTGAAAACTGCTATTGCTACGAATAGTGAAAACTGCTATTGCTACGATTAGTGCTATTGCTACGAATAGTGAAATATGCTACGAATAGTGAAAACTGCTATTGCCACGAATAGTGAAAACTGCTATTGCTACGAATAGTGAAAACTGCTATTGCTACGAATAGTGAAAACTGCTATTGCTACGAATAGTGAAAAATGCTATTGCTGCGAATAGTGAAAACTGCTTTTGCTACGAATAGTGATATTGCTACGAATAGTGAAAACTGCTATGGCTACGAATAGTGAAAACTGCTATTGATACGAATAGTGAAAACTGCTATGGCTACGAATAGTTAAAAGGTGCTATTGCTACGAATAGTGCTATGGCTACGAATAGTGAAAACTTCTATTGCTACGAATAGTTAAAACTGCTATTGCTACGAATACTGAAAACTGCTATTGCTACGAATAGTGAAAACTGTTATGGCTTCGAATACTGAAAACTGCTATTGCTACGAATAGTGAAAACTGCTATGGCTACGAATAGTGAAAACTGCTATTGATACGAATAGTGAAAACTGCTATGGCTACGAATAGTTAAAAGGTGCTATTGCTACGAATAGTGCTATGGCTACGAATAGTGAAAACTTCTATTGCTACGAATAGTTAAAACTGCTATTGCTACGAATACTGAAAACTGCTATTGCTACGAATAGTGAAAACTGTTATGGCTTCGAATACTGAAAACTGCTATTGCTACGAATAGTGAAAACTGTTATGGCTTCGAATAGTTAAAACTGCTATTGCTACGAATACTGAAAACTGCTATTGCTACGAATAGTGAAAACTGCTATTGCTACGAATAATGCTATTGCTACGAATAGTGAAAACTACTATTGCTACGATTCTTGCTATTGCTACGAATAGTGAAAACTGCTATTGCTACGAATAGTGAAAACTGCTATTGCTACGAATAGTGAAAACTGCTATTGCCACGATTCTTGCTAATGCTACGAATAGTGTAAAATTCTATTGCTACGAATAGTGAAAACTGCTATTGCTACGAATAGCGAAAACTGCTTGTGCTACGAATAGTGAAATATGCTACGAATAGTGAAAACTGCTATTGCTACGAATAGTGAAAACTGCTATTGCTACGAATAGTGAAAACTACTATTGCTACGATTCTTGCTATTGCCACGAATAGTGAAAACTGCTATTGCTACGAATAGTGAAAACTGCTATTGCCACGATTCTTGCTAATGCTACGAATAGTGTAAAATTCTATTGCTAAAAATAGTGAAAACTGCTATTGCTACGATTAGTGCTATTGCTACGAATAGTGAAAACTGCTATTGCTACGAATAGCGAAAACTGCTTGTGCTACGAATAGTGAAATATGCTACGAATAGTGAAAACTGCTATTGCTACGAATAGTGAAAACTGCTATTGCTACGAATAGTGAAAACTGCTATTGCTACGAATAGTGAAAACTGCTATTGCTACGAATAGTGAAAACTGCTATTGCTACGAATAGTGAAAAATGCTATTGCTGTGAATAGTGAAAACTGCTTTTGCTACGAATAGTGCTATTGCTACGAATAGTGAAAACTGCTTAGGCTACGAATAGTGAAAACTGCTATTGATACGAATAGTGAAAACTTCTATTGCTGTGAATAGTTAAAACTGCTATTGCTTAGAATAGTGAAATCTGCTATTGCTACGAACAGTGAAAACTGCTATTGCTTAGAATAGTGCTATTGCTACGAATAGTTAAAACTGCTATTGCTTAGAATAGTGAAATCTGCTATTGCTACGAATAGTGAAAACTGCTATCACTACGAATAGTGAAAACTGCTATTGCTACGAATAGTGCTATTGCTACGAATAGTGAAAACTGCTATGGCTACGAATAGTTAAAAGGTGCTATTGCTACGAATAGTGCTATGGCTACGAATAGTGAAAACTTCTATTGCTACGAATAGTTAAAACTGCTATTGCTTAGAATAGTGAAATCTGCTATTGCTACGGACAGTGAAAAATGCTATTGCTTAGAATAGTGCTATTGCTACGAATAGTTAAAACTGCTATTGCTTAGAATAGTGAAATCTGCTATTGCTACGAATAGTGTAAACTGCTAAGAATAGTGAAATCTGCTATTGCTACGAATAGTGATAACTGCTCATGCTACGAATAGTGAAAACAGCTATTGCTACGAATAGTGAAAACTGCTCTTGCCTTGAATAGTAAAAAATGTTATTGTTTTGAATAGCGATAATGCTACGAAACGTGAAAGATGCTACGAATAGTGAAAACTGCTATTGCTATGAATAATGAAAACTGCTATTGCTACGAATAGCGAATAATACTTTTACTACAAATAGCTAACTATTTGCGGAAATGATACGAAAAGCGATAAGTAGTCACTAAGAGTAGGGGGTAAATGGCATATCTATGAAAAGCGGAAAATAACGAAAAGTGCTACAAATTACGGAAGACTTTGCGAATAGCTAAAAATGATAGGAATTGCGGATGTCGATGTAACGAATAAACTCAAAAAGTACTGGACCGATTTTAATAATTCTTTTTTCATTAGAAAGCTACATTCACCCTGAGTAACATAGGCTATATTTGATCCCCGTTTTCCCCACGGGAACGGGAACTACGTGGGTGAAACCGCGGGGCGCTGCTAGTTTATAATAAAACTACATATAATTATTATCCCTGTATTCTATCGGAAGCGGGTACTACGCGAGTGAAACCGCGGGGCGCTGCTAGTTGAAAATAGATCTCTCAAAAATAGATTCCACCTAATAACCTAACAATACATTATAGTGTGTGTTAAATTGACAAGTTCCTGTTTGACAAACTACGTATTAAGTTGTTGCCAAATTGAATAACTGAGGTCATACCTAATGGGTCATACGCAGTGGTCTCACCGTGGGCGAGTGAGCGATGAACTATCGGCGATTTTGTCGCCCAAGAATAGGACAGTGAATGTACATTCCATGTAAATGAAAGAGATGCACATATTATTTAAGTATAGTTACTCGCCCGCCTGTTCACACCGCCCGGTGAGTACTCTGATCGCTGGCAGTGGGAACACTAGCAGTAAAATATTGTATTTTCCTTTCAATATTGTAGGTACCCTACCATTAGAGCGTTGGTGGCGCAGGGGTTAAGGCCTTCCGATCGTAATGTGCCTGGTTCGAACCCCACCAGTCGCGCCACGTACCAATGTGTTTTCAATTTACGAATTCATAAGTACGTTAATTTCGACGCTCGTACGGTGAAGGAAAACATCGTGAGGAAACCTGCACACACCTGGGAAGAAATTCTAGGGTTGTATGTGAAGTCGACCAACCCGCACTTGATCTAAGGCCTAATCAGCCTAATTCAGGGTAGGCTCGAGCCCCTCGGTGGGGACATATATGATGATTGTACCACCTATAGGGTAAAAAACAAATAAAACCAGTTCACAATTATAACTAACATTTATTAAAATATGTTTCAATTACATTCCATATAAACATTTGATTATAAAATCTAGCTTAAACTTAATAGTAACAATTACTTAATATTAATCGGTATGAATTCCTTATTTTGGAACATTATTAACATTATATGGCTCATATTAATTATATGGTTGCTTAACGGTGGATATTCCTTGAATTTGGTTTGTGTGGTTAATAGCCATAATAGGGTAGTTTCTTGGGTAAACAAATTGCAATTCTAATTAGTCCTGACATAATATTAGACAAATAATATTAGACACGTATTTTTTTGTTTCATCAAATTAATAAAACTTACTTCGTTATAACGCATTAAAGTTTAGGAGTGGGGGCTTGTGACGTCAACTGTTGGTGAAAATTGTAGCAATCTGTGACGTTTCACGAGTTTTCGATGCACTGTATCTACTTAATTATTTGTTTACATGAAAAATAAAAAAATACGTGTCCAATATTTTTTGGAAATCTAAAAGACGGACTAATAATTTTTTTTGGCAACTACCCTATTATGGCGTATCAAATTTTGGTCAAAAACTGAGGGATTCGACCATATTCGATCTATCTATGATCCTGCTTGTCAACGGGTACAAAATTCTGACATTTTACCGTCCCTGTAACCACATCAATGGTGGACACAATCATAGGACAAGACTACATACCATTGATATGGTTATTGGGACGGTCAAATTACAGATATACAGTTTTGTAAACGTTGACAAGAAACATTATTATAGATGGATTATTGGGAACGGTCGTAAAACAATCTACCCAGCCTCCCTAGCATGACTGTGCGTGATAAAATATATAGACACCACGAAATAATAACGATTTCGTAAGCATGACCAAAGGAATTACGGCGTGGTACGATTTGATAAAATTAAATATGGCGGCTATATTTATTATATTTTGACAGTTGGATGTCAATAAATAGCTATATCGATTTCGCGAGCATGACCAAATGTTATAAAATTAATCACGTGGTAAAATTCAATATGGCGGGTATTTTTATCAAATTTTGACAGTTGGATGTCAATAAATCGCTGTATCTATCGCGTTTTCGAAGTCATGCTAGCCTAGCAGAGATAGTTACTTTTACAATCCAACAAGGATTTATATCCCACACGAATTTTGACCATAAAAAATATGTAATCAGTTGATAAATGACATTTATGTGCCGCCGAGCCCCTAGGTCCCCTAGGGGACATTATATGAGCTGACAAAGAGAAATGGTAACATTCTGACAACCTCCTTCTTTTTAATATTTTTGACCGATTTTTACTTATTTCGTAAGTACCTATAAGTCGGTACCCTCGACTAGTTTCAGCCACATTCGGCGGCCATCAGGAGGATGAGTGCGATGCGCCCGCGACGGCGTCTCGCTCTGCATTCTTTCGTTTCAATAATATTTTGACTGACTTCAAAGGAGGAGTATATAATATTACATTATAAATGCCTAAATAATACACTTAACTAACAAGTGGTTAAATATACAAATTATTAATAGTAGATACAAAATTGTCTTATAAAAAACAAATTTAATCAATATTTCCTAGTCTAAGTTTTTTTTAAGGTATAAGTTGGTAGCCGACTGCAGACAGCAGCAGACCACAAGTCGCCGCCTAACGTCATCATGACACTTCGCCGTCTGTTGCTCGGCGAAAAGCTAGCTTCATGTCGCCCGCTACGAATGTAATTTTATAGAAATACATACAAACCAGTAGTGGCGCGGCGACGTGTGGTCTGCTGCTGTCTGCAGTCGGCTACCAACTTATACCTTTATAAAAGTATAATATCATCAGTGAGAGTTTTTTTTTTGAGAATCTTTGTAATGTAATGGATTTTTACAGGATAATACATGTTGCCCTTTATAAAGGAGGTATAATTACTAATAGTCTAGAATCCGGCAGCAGGATTACTGCGCTCATATATTTATTGCTGGAAACTCGACAAAATTAGTAATTGGCTGGAAAAAATTAAGTAAAAGTACTTGCGGCCAAATTTTGCTAGGCAACCTGGTAAATATATATTCTCCTAATTGTAAACATACATACAAAAATTGTTTTCCAGCAAAAAAAATATGAGCGCAGTAATCCTGCAGTCGGATCTCGTACTATAACATTTTGTTATTTACACAATCAGCATTGTGATGTTATACTTTGAAAAAAAAGTGTAAAGATATATTGTTCATCTCTCTCTGACAACAGGTATCCTGTATGGAGGTATTTATTTTCTTTATCTTTCTTCTATCTAATATTTAGGCTTTTTTTGGTTGTCTTTATTATACATCATTATATACTTAACATAATATTGTCCAATCCATAGTTATTGTGATAACAACTAGGGATTGACAAATACAATACATATAATTTTATATACTTATATATAATTCATACATAATATATATTTTTTTCTAAATAAGAAATACACATAAGATCAGTTAGACTTAGGTCCTATTTCACGACCTTCAAGTAACGTTACTCACCAAGGAAAGTTAATTTTGTCTTTTTCTTACTTTATATCAAGTGACAAAGACAAAACATGTGAGTAGTACTGGGAATGTTACTTGAAGATGGTGAAATAGGCCATTAACATAACATAATATTGTCCAATCCGTAGTTATTGTGATAACAACTAGGGATTGACAAATAATACAATACATATAATTACACTAGCAAACCCGGCGTTTCGCCACCAGATGGCTTCGCTGTATGTGAAAAAAGATGTTCCCGCTTTTCTGTTGAAATTTTTCCGAATTAACCCGACTTATTTTTATATAGTAGATATGGGCGCGCCAAAGTTCACCTAAAATTTCAACTCCGATAATTGGAAATCCGAAAATTTTCTTCTTAACAATCACAATTCCTAATTACTTTGTCCCTAATGTTATAATTCCGAAACATTCAACTGCATAAAGTCAGTAGCAATAAACATCTTTTACACTTTTATTTGTTTTCCTATATTTTCTCAACATAACCATCGTTCATACTATTATTCAAAGTCATATCTTTTTTGATTAGATTTATTTTTATTTATAATAATCAATATTATATACATAAATTTTTCGTAACTTTGTTTTAACATAACATGTAGGTATAACATATAACGCACGAGCCGAGCGAGCAAAACCAGAGTCCTGCTCCAATCATTCAGTCAAGTTCCAGAAATGAATCGGCCCTATTCCTCATTATTGGTTTAGGTTATGTTAGAACTGTGACCCCAACGCACGAGCCGAGCGAGCGTAGCGAGCGTGCCGCGGCAGCGGCCGGCGAAGTGCCAGAACCGAATTGGTCCTTTAGTTAGTGGTTTAGTTATGGTTACGGTAAACTCCCAGGCCATAAGCATAACCGTAAACGAGTCGTACAATAATCATTAAAACTATAAATATCATCTTCTACTCACATATATTTTTTATTACACTTGGTAAATGTTTCTTTCTGAGTATGAGTGAAAATATTATGGTGAGTATGTTTAGGGATAAAAACGTTATGACAAAAAACAGTAGGAGTTTAAATATATTTACATTAAAGATGTTATTAATTTAAATTTTCGGAAACATCAGTGTTATGAGCATCGCCGGTAGCACTACAAATAGTATGAATTAAAACTTTAGGATGAAAATTTTTAGGAAGAATGATCATTCGGATTACAAATAGTTAGGAAGAACAATTTCGGGTAAAGAACTTTAGGTGAGCCAATATGGATCCAGTAGATATACATAATACAACAAAACTTAATAATAAATACATACACATTAGATCAGGTAGGCTTAATTAGACCACATAGATATACAATAGAGTAGCAATATAGCTAAGGCTATAGTCTATAGGCCCATCCCAGTAAAAAAAGATCATAGACATTTTTTATTTTTTTAACTTGGGTATTTTTGGTTTGGAACCTATGGCATATAGCCAGTCCTGTCATCCTATAGTTATTGAGTCACAATCTTTTCTGTGCCGGTGACAGCGTCGCTGTAATCGCATCTTTTGGTTGTCAGTTTATTGAAAATGTATCCAAATGACATTAGAGTCACAATGACAATAGGAGCTTCCAATTTTGGCCGGCACAGAAACAATTGTGACTCAATATTTAGCCAGTCCTGTCGTCCTATAGTTACTTAGGAAAATACATCCAAAACATTTTCATTTCAGCATTCATGAATGAGCAAAATTTTTATGTTTTTCACCTACTGTGTGAAACATTATAACAAGAATAATTTAAAAAGAACACCTTTTTAAAAACAAGCTTTTATTGCATTGTCATGGGACTTACATAAGTATGCCAAATTTCAGCACAATCGGATAACCAGAAGTGGTCGAAAAATGGCTTGCAAGATTTGATTACAGACAACGGGACAGGTGAACGTAAATAAAAGCTTGTAAAAATGTTATTTGAATATAAAGATGTTTGATTGAACAGCCAAATGTTGTCTCCATTGGAGCCATTAAACAAAATCAATTATTTATGATAATCCTTACTAATATAATAAATGCGAAAGTAACTCTGTCTGTCTGTTACCTTTTCACGGCTAAACTACTGAACCGATTGACTTGAAATTTGGTACAGGGGTAGCTTATGGATATACACTTATCCCGAAATTCATACGGGATCGGGAACTATGTGAAACCGCGGGACGCTGCTAGTAAAATCACAAAGTCTTGGTAACTCTAGTTTAGTTAGTGTTCTTACAGTTTGATACAATCCTGGGTTCAATTCCCAGTAAAGAACATTTTGAATAAATATACTTGGCCAGTGTTTGACTAAAGCCTGATTCATATTCAGGGTACATATATTGATGGTACTTGGCAAGGACATATAATATTTTTAGATAAATATTGACTCCATCTTGTAAAAAACTTCTTAGGAACCTATACTCTTAAGATATTCCTCGTCCATCTCCTCAAATTGCTTTACCAAGTGCTCAGGCACGGTAACTTTAGAAAAATCTTCCGTTCCGACTTCATTTTCCTTTTGTATCAATATATCAACTACATTCTCGCACGCCAGCTTCGTTAACGGGTCTTTTTCCCACTTGTGGTATTCTCTTAAAATATAATAGACGCCATTATCGCGTAAATATTCGCGGCATTTCCGCTTCGTACAAAGTTTGACAAGCGTCTCCAAGATCATTCTTCTAATGTCAATATCATCATCCCTTTTTTTTTCTTTCGGCAAATATTGGAGGGAAATTGGAAGTTGATCCATCTCTGTGTCTATGAATTCATCATTACCCATAATCGGGCTAAGGAGGTATGTGAGCAAGTCTAAGTCCGTGCTAAGTAAAAAATCGTGATATTCGATGTCGAACGATAGGTTTCTCACTACGCCTATAGCGCCTCCTTTGCGTATACTAGAACCGTCGTAGTTGCAGAACGGTAGCAATTTTATCAATGGAATGTATGGATTTTCCTCTGTCAGCCATTTTCTTATCCTGTGACTGCAAGACAGGTTGCTGAACATCGGCGCCAAGTAATTTAAGTCCGATCCTTTTTTGTTATAGTCTATGTTTACGAAAGCGTTTAGGATGTCGTTTAAATGAGGTATGAAGGTGTCTAGACATATTTCTAGCTCGTCTTCGAGTCTAGTGATGTTGGAAAGTATCATACAGGCGGCATCAGCGTCTACCTTCATAGGATCGAGGACATAACCTATGAGCAACTCGATCACATTTTTATGTGTGCTCGGACGGTATTTTAGTATCTCCGCAGCTCCTTTACCGCTCGCAGTGATGTTAAGAAGAATCAGGAGAGCGTTCTTCGCGAATGTACGAGTTTTATCACCAGTTAATTCGATGACATTTTTAATTATCTGCTCGTTGCCCAATAGTGTGTTGATTCCGTCTTCGCTCGCAGATAATCCGACTAGATGATCCAATGATATGTGTTTTAGATCCGGCCTCGAGTCTGGTTTTAGAAAATCGGACAATTCCTCCAGTGGGTCCTTCGACATTGTTGATTTTTAACTTTATTTACTGTCCGTAAACAAAACTCACCATAAAATTTTCACAAGAAAAAGAAAACTTCAATCAATCAATCAACGCACATGTCAAGCGAAAATTGTTTTTTTCCGTCACCGTCATGCAGATCCGTCAGCTGTCATATTAATAGTGATTATTTAGTTATTTTGACGTTGTTCCAACGTTTTGTTTTTAAACTCTATGGCGATTACAAAACGTGCCAGTACTTGACAACAGTACTTGACCTTTAACTCGTAATAAAATATTGATACATTAGTTTAGTCTATACAGAACTTCTGTTGATATAAATTAGTGTTTTTAACAAATTCAGAGCTTTATGCAAGTTAAAAGTTGTGAACATTTGCATTTTAACGCTCACAACTTTCTGAATAATATAAAAAAATAAAATCAGTCATAAATAAAACAACACATACATTTTATTCAATTTATTTAGCAATAATGTAATACAATCTGAACTAATATAATCGCACGACTAAGCACACAAACGTTACACGTCCTATCACACTTTTCTAGTTCAATTATTAATTTAATCACAAAACTATTAATATCTAAATAATGCTTGAATTCGCTTATAATTAATTTTAAGTGCATTACAAATATTTATGTTATAAAAATATAGATATGCGATTTGCAGTGTCCATTAAAAAAAAGTAAGTATTAGTATAAATCGGATATGAAAATAATGTCTGCCCCACGATATAATATCGATTTCGCGAGCATGACCAAATGAATTATCACGTGCTATGATGTGGTATTTTGACAGTCGGATGTCAAAAAATCGCTATATCATATCGCGTTTTCGAAGTCATGCTAGCCCGGTTGTATTAACAATTCTGGTGTGTTATTATTTTTTTAATATAAGTGGATATTTAACGCAATTTTGTTTTATCGATTTAATCATAATCTCGTGACTATCGTTAAATATCCATTCATATATGTAATGTATTTATCAATGAGTACATAATTAAGTAATATTAAATCTACTAAAATATGAATAAACTATAAAAGTATTAACTTTAAAAAGTTATAACCTTAGTTTTAAAAACATTAAGCTTTTAGTCTATAGAAAACTCTCTAAGAACAATCACATAGTCAACATTGACAGTTATTATTGATAGTAATGTCAAACATTGACAGTTATTAAAGCTTATTTCTACACAAACACGATATTTTTATTAAACCACACGTTAATTACCTTTAGTAGGCAATGATACTCTAAGTAGGCGAGCAAGTAGTGCTGTGGTATTTTAATTAGCTTTCTGCAAAGTGGCTTGTGTATAAGTAATCGTATGTTTTATTGTAACTTTTTGTAGTCGCAAATCGTACCAATAGATGGCGCTGTTACTTAATTTTTTAACACACGATGGCGAATAGTGCCGAGATTATATGATACGAGCTACGCATTCTCACGGGAGCGGGTACTACGCGGGTAAAACCGCGGGGCGCTGCCAGTAAAGTATATATTTTTTCGGGAAGCTCTGACTAGAGAGTGGTGTTAATAACTTAGTACCTACTTTTTCAATGTAGGTTAAACTATGGCAAGAAAGTTGTTTGTCCTTAACTTATAGCACAAACTACTGTGCTTAGGATCTGTTAAAATTTGATTTTACATTAATGTGATTAAGAACGTCCAGTAAGACTTAATATTGCGAAAAATGGATAAGTTTGTATAAAAATCTATAAAGAAATTTTAACATCTAAAAAGCTTTATCACAATGGGGATGTCGACTGGGTAAACAAAATGAAATTCTAATTTGTCTGTCAGATAGATTTCGAAAACATATTAGACACGTATTTTTTTGTTTTATCAAATTAATAAAACTGACTTAGTTATAACGCATTAAAGTTCAGGAGTGGGGGCTTATGACGATAATTCTTGTAAAAAATGTATGTAGCTGTGACGTCACACGAGTTTTCTATGCATTATATCGTCTTAATTATTTGTTTGTATCAAAAAAGAGAAAATACGGGTCCAATATTTTTGCGAAATCTATCTGACGGACTAATTTTTTATATTTTTAGTCGACATTCCCATTATGATTATGTTATAGTGTATGTAAAGAATCATAAAAGTGTGTGAATTCATTAATTTGTTCTAATATAACATTAATAATTTCTATAAACATCATCCTCCATCATCCTATAAATTTAGTGCAAAATAAAAAGCACTGTGCTCTTGTGGATTTGCCTTTAAGAGAAAGAGAGAGAGAAAATTATCCAAGGTACAAACATGAATAGTTGATTTACGAGTTGTTATTTTATCATATTTTAAAATGTATTGTTGGTATTTCTGATACGTATTGATTTTTATTTTTATTTATATCTATAAAATAAAAATGAATCGCAAAATGTGTTGGTAAGTGCATAACTCAACAACGCCTGGACCAATTTCACTTCTTTTTTTGTTGTGTTTGTTATTGTAAGGAGAAGGTTCTTACGTAAAAAAATTACGAAAATCAACGTGAATATTGGACCCGTGCGAAGCCAAGACGGGCTGGTAGTTTTAAATAATTTTCTCTCCTCTAAAACACTTACGATTATACAACATACAAATTTTGAACTATTTTCTAATAAAGGCAACTATTTACATGTGGACGGATTCTTAATGAGCATTACTTTTTTTAAACCTCAAATCTACATTTTTTTTAAAGAAAATAGTGCTTACATTTTTTTTAATAGTGTTTGTTAAGATTGTTAAGAGAGTTGTTATGTTATAATTATTTAATCCTTATAAAAGATTATATAATCTAGAAATTATAGATATTATGCTTAGAATACAATGTGGGCAATTCTCTTTGGAGGACGTATTCAGATAATAAACAGTTATTGAAAACAATTTTTGAATTACTTTCCAGGTGAACACTTATCCTAAAAGAAAAAAAACACTTAAACAAAATATAAAACATGACAACATTTTTTTGATTATATCCTTGGAATATTACTTTGAAGCACAGAACGATCGAGACTTCCTGCTATGTAAAAAAACATAAAATGTTTACTTTAAAGCGTAAGGCATTAAAGAGTAACTAAGATTAAATTCCATGTCCTAAAAATATAAAAAAAAACAACATTAGAAGTAACAATATTTGACAAAAATTGCGGCAACATAAAAGTAGATTCAAAAGGCTTTTAACTGTTTCGATTTTATAAAATTAAGGAGTGTTGATCAATAACTGTCTTAATATAAATACAGCAGTGATTGCGATTAGAGATGTCTTCAATATGTCCGCATCTGGAACAAAAAAACATTTATTTAATGGAACAAGAAATAACATAACATAACCATCCACTCCATCATCTCATTACAGTAACTGACCCCTAACTAAGCTCGAAGCTTGTATCTAGGGTATCAGAAACTACGCACACATCCAGACCGAGATAAACATTTTGTGGTTCACACAAATATTCACCCCGCACGGGAATCGAACCCGCAACCGTACAGATGGCAGTCCGGCATGGTGACCACTCTGCCATCGAGGTCGTCAATGATTTATATGAGTGGGTATTTTTCAAATTACGTGGAATTTTTTAGGATAAAAAATTGCTTCAGTTTGCTATTTCTATTTGCGAATGAACGTGCCATCAAAATCAGTCCAGCCGTTTCAGAAATTAGCCGGAACCAACAGAAAGCCAGTTTTTTTTTTAATATGTTTGTTTGGTGTAGTACCGTATGTGCTATCATATTATATTATGAAAAACTGTTCTTTGAAATTTCAAACAGACACTGCAACATAGTTCTTTGTATACATAAGTCCAACTAACCATTACAAGTATGCTCCTTCTCCACAAATCCGTTTTCAGTATCACACAGGCATATCTTGTCGTGCGGGGCGTGGACGCGGAGGTGCGGAGGGGCGGTGCCCGTGATGTTAGGTGTACCGCAGATCAAGCCATCGTTACACTCGTCGCTGTTCGCGCATACGTGGTATAGGGCTGGAAAGTAGTATAAATTGATGAATAGTAAATCTATTACTATTACTGTGTTTTAAAGCTAAAGGGTTTGTTCCCCTTTCTACAAAATTTGGTGCCCTTTACACGCAATTCTAACACAGAAGTTTGTTAAGTAATATCAATAACAATTAACTGGATCTATAAAAATAAACATGTTTTCAACAACTTTATATGTACGTTCATATTGTGATGTCTCACTCAACGCAAAAAATATATTATTATTGAGTCACAATCTTTTCTGTGCCAGTGGCCAAATTGGAAGCTACTATTGTCATTTTGAATGTAATGTCATTCATTTGGATACATTTTCAAAACTGACAAATAAAATATGCAATTACAGCGACGCTGTCACCGGCACAGAAAATATTGTGGCTCAATACTGTCTTTAAAAACACCAATTGTCATTTTAACCAGTAACCAACTAGTTCAATGTAAACTCGCCTTAATTTTTCCTTCACGACAATCGTAATATATAACCTCAAAGTATACTCATGCTCGAACTAAAAATGAGTAATTTGCACGAAAACTACTTGAATTAGTAACATTTATACGTACTTAGTTGTTAAACTAAAGTGGTCAGATTGTGATCATTGTTTCATTTTATTTGTATTAAACATGAAATTTTTAATGCCTCCATGTTGCACGATATCGTTTCCGTTTGACATTGATTTTTGTGAACATACTTTTTCTGTTGTAATTTTTTGATATTTACTTTTAGATTCAAGCTTAAACATGCATAATTATGAATTCTTTTTCTAGCTTATTCGTTTTGTAGTCAATTTAAGTAGCAAATTTATTGGACTGTAAATTGTTATTTTGTTCAAAATATTGGCGGGAAAGTCAGAAAAAACCTTTATCGTCTGAAAATTCTAAAATAATCCACAAGAGGCAGCACAAAGGGGGTACTTTAAATTTCTTACTATAGTTATCATAATTTGTATTTTATATGGTAAAAATAAATTATTTGCATAGCATATTAAACATTTGAATAAATATTATAAAAGAAATAAGTTAAAAATACTAAAACCATTTCTATAAAAACAGTTCAGCTACTCCCCAACAGATGGCGTTACCTTTAGACTGCGCTTCGCACTGCCCGTTCACAGGCGGCAAGTTGTCCCCGCAGAGGCATCTAGTGACGGAATCGTAGTGCGTACGAACGCAAGAACTGCTGCTTATACCCGCACATTCCGCTTGTCTTATACAGGGACGAGCTGAAAAATAGATTTGAATAAATATTTTTTATATAGTAATAGTCTATTAAGGAATTATTTATTTCAGTTTTGCGAAAATATCTACTGAAGTCGTCGTAGGAGGAATATTTAACCCGATTTTTGAATATATCCACTTAAATCGTACATATTGTGGTCGGAGCAACGGGGACAATAGCTAAAAGTCTGCGTTAATACTGCGTCGAACTAGATTCACCCGGTTAAAGTTCTTAGGGGTACAGATTTGCAACTCGCGGGGTAATAACGCACTTCATGGGGAAAACAGGGTTACCTTTTCATAGACTCGAGTAGAAAAACTACGTCTTAAATGTATATACAAACCATGAAGTTGTAGGTAAAAATGGACCACACTTCAAATACCTACTTGAAGCATAACATATGTATCACTATCGCGCTCTGTGGGCAGGCTCTGTCTTTCTAACTAAGCTAACCTCTAGAAAGAGCAGGTCTGACTAAAAAGACAGATCGGCCCACAGAGACGTAGGTATTTGCCGCAAGCAGTTGTTCTAAGTGTGGGCTCCATTTTTACCTACAACTTCATGGTACAAACTTACTTAATATTATCACGGATCTTAAAATACTAACATATATAAAGCTGAAGAGTTTGAACGCGCAAATCTCAACAGGAACGACTAATTTCAATATCCTTGGTGAAAAACTGTATTTCTGTTTTAGTGTTATATCGAAGTCAACTATTGTATTCTAGCATAAATATACTCTAGAACTTGTACTATCTATACCTATTCAATACTAGCGTCATCTATTGACGAAAACATAGATTTAAAAGATTACCATACACAGATTAACTTTTTAATCATCGGCTTATAGTATTTTGGCAATTTTTTTTTACGTTTACCTACTAAAGCCCCGTCGTAGTACACAGATAATTTTGTACGTTGACCTGTAGCTATCTATCTCTGTCGCACCTGCGTACATTATAATGCGTCCCGCTCGCTATTGCATCCGTGCGAGCGGGACGCATTATAATTTACGCAGGTGCGACAGAGATAGATAGCTACAGGTCAACGTACGATATTCTCTGTGAATTACGACCGCGCTTTAGAAATAAAACTCACAAACCAGGGACTTTATCTCCTCTTATTCTCACCATGCACATCAGAATCCCGTGGGAATTTTGCATAAAACGTATCCTGTATCCTATATATTATTCCGGGTTAAATATCCTGAGAAGTGGGCCTACATAACAACAGGGGCCTAAGTCTGTAATTTGACATTATTGATCAGACAATATGTTGATATTGAGGCACCATAACAGGAGTGTCAGAAATTTGGTATTCTGCTAAAATGTATTCATATGGCTATGGTGTCTCAGTGGTCTTTTTTGCATATCAAACTTCATATTTTTTTTGTCAAATAAACGTCAGAATACTGTTTCCATGACAACCATCTAAGTTTTATGGAGCCATTGAGTCAGCGGAGTAGTTTTCACTAAGAGAATACCAAAATGACAACAAATGACGAAAAAACGGCCATAATGTTGATATTAAAATACATTTGAGTAGCATTATCACAGCTGAATAGTTTAGAGAATCGGGGACCAGTATGGGTTCCCGAAGGAGGGCGTCGTCGGGGTCGGCCGAGAAAGCGTTGGCGGGATGATCTCGTCGCCTTCGACAGTAGCTGGTGGGAGGCTGCGAAGGATCGGGAGAGTTGGAGATGTCAGGGGGAGACCTTTGCCCAGCAGTGAGACGATTTGGGTTAAAAAAAACCTGTAACTTTTATCCCGAAATTACCAAGTTATTATACTCTACACAAGTTAAACTACGTTGTTAATATCTTCTTCTACTATATAAAATTCTCGTGTCAGTTTTCGTTGCCATACTCCTCCGAAACGGCTTGACCGATTGTCATGAAATTTTGTGAGCATATTCAGTAGGTCTAAGAATCGGCCAACATCTATTTTTCATCCCGAAATTCCTACGGGAACGGGAACTACGCGTGAAACCGCGGGGCGCAGCTAGTACATAAGTAAATATATCACTATGTATAGAACGATAGGTCAAGGAAAGTATCAAGTAGATTCCTACCAAGGAAGTAATACATACCTACATACATAGTTTGTACGTACCATGCCGCTGGCGTGACCAGCTATGTAAATGTCGTGCCTGATTTAAACCACCGGAATTGCTAAGGTTACTGGCGAACCACTAGTATTTTATTTTATGTATAAATACTACTGTTTCAGCCTTTGGGAAATGAGGTTTCAGTATCCTAACTAATATTATAAATGCGAAAGTAACTCTGTCTGTTTGTTACCTTTTCACGGCCAAACTACTGAACCGATTGACTTGGAATTTGGTACAGGGGTAGCTTATGGTCCGGGAAAGAACATACATAGGCTATGTTTTATCCCGAAATTCTCACGGGATCAGAAACTACGCGGGTGAAACCGTAGGGCACATAGTTTGATATATTTGGCTTTAATTTTTTTTAAATAGGGATGTTGTTTAAGTAAAGAAAATGATGTTTTGTCCGTCAGTCTAATACAAAAAAATATTGGACACGTATTTTTGTTTGATCTATAAATCTATCTTAACAAAAATAACTCGATAAAAATGTATGAGAGGGTGGGAGGTAACTAGGCCTACGTCACAACTTGGTATAAAATATAGTACATTGTGACGTCATGAGCTATTTTAGCCAGATTTATTTCGGTAATATTATGCTAACGTAAAAGTAGGAAAACGATGTGTCCAATATTTTTTGGTAAATATTTGTACCTACTAAAAATTGCATTCAATTATTTTTATACCATGAGTGACGCTGAGGGAACAAAACAGACCTTCATTTTCCTTACTCCGTTATCATCTCTATGCCCTAAAAATCTTAAAAAACGCGACTGAAACAACAAAAAAGCTAAAACATATTTCCAAAACTAAAAAAATACTTCGAAAATTTTCCGAGTCGTATTGATTTTTAAGTCACGCAATCGCCCTTAACCTAGTTTCACTACTCACTAATAGATGGCGTTGTCCGATTGCGTTGGGAACTAAGATTTACGCGATGCAATTACCATTATATCTTGATCTCTGTACTACGAACAGTGTCGTTGTTTAATGGTCGAATGAGAGGTCAGGTTATGTTGGTTTGTTACTTCCGTTTTGCTACTGCTAGTGGCTATTATCTATCGTAACGTAAGACAGAGGTTGAAAAAGAAAATTTTAATGGCGGGTATTTAATGATTTTCTTTTTGTAAGGCTTTTTTTAATGTTTAAGTTATGTTTACGTAATTTCCGGTTTGAAAGAAGATACTTCCTATTTTGAATGCCACGTTTTTTTTTCGTTATGAAACTATTTTTCATAAAAATAAATAAGTAATTTAGAGTTATTTTTTCAAACTCCGCATCATAAATTCTGATTGATATTGTAATGTAGCTATTGAAACTATTTACCTTCCCTCTTTAGTAAGAAAATCTTAAATTTTAGTTTTCTTATTTGAGAAAAAGCGTGGCATTCGAATTTAAATTAATTTGTCAGTATACATCCAAATTATATATTATGGAAGTAAAAATAACTACTACAGACAGACAGACAGAAATACCAAACCTAAAACAGTTCGTTATTGACTACAAAATCCTTATAAAGCGGTTTAAAATTCCGACATTACCGCATACCGAAAAACCGCGCCAAACGAATCGAGGCGCCATTTTGAAATACTCAATTACCATACTAAAAATTCTTATAAATTCTTACAAACACAGTTACGTTCATAAATTTACTTTTAAAAAGTGTTTTAAAATATTTCAAGTTTAAATTTTAATGTAATGTACGTTCAAACGGTAAAAATATGTTAAAATGTACTTAAATTATATGTTTTCACGACTGTAGTGGCCGCCATATGGAAATTTATGGCGATATTTTTTTCTTTCTTTTTAGGGAGAGTTTACAAAACTGGGCCCTGATTCTCTAAACTATTAAGCTATCATAATGCTACTCAAATGTGTTTTAATATCAACATTATGGCCGTTTTTTTGTCATTTGTTGTCATTTTGGTATTCTCTTAGTGACAACTATTCCGCTGACTCAATAGCTCCATAAAACTTAGATGGTTGTCATGGAAACTGTATTCTGACGTTTATTTGTCAAAAAAATTATATGCAACAAGGACCACTGAGACACCATAGCCATATGAATAAATGTTAGCAGAATACCAAATTTCTGACACTCTCGTTATGGTGCCACAATATCACCAAATTGTCTGATCAATAATGTCAAATTGCAGACTTAGGCCCCTGGAGTACATAAACAAATATCACTGCACTTAAACACTAAAGTACTCATTATTATACTGTGTTACTAGTTCAGTATGTTATATACTTGACTCATAAATATGCAGTTTTCAGTTATTTTGTGTCATTTAAGCGTACTTACTTTTTTTTCTTACGAAACTACATAAAGGAGTTTCTTAATAATTACAATATTTATAATCCTTTTGCTGGCTAATGAGTAATTTTATTTTAACCTATAATAATAATGTTTTATTAAGAATATGTCCAATCCTTTCTTATTATTTCTACTTAAGGACACTTTGTTCGTGTGTTCTGTTTAATTAAACATTTGATTAGACTTATCGTGTTACTACAATAACATAACATTTATTGCAGGTCAATTTACGAGTCAATATATGTAAATGCGTTATTACGAGAAAATAGATATCTATGGTATAAGCGAGTAAAGCTGATGAATATTTTCGAGGCGCTATTGAGGCCCGAGCCGTCAGGCGAGGGTCTGAAGATAGCCGAGGATAGTAATCATCAATACACGCGCGTACCATACAACGTTTTTCAACACACTTGCGAAGAAATTCATAATAAAATATCATTTTTCGCTAATAAATAATCAGTTCTTCTATTCGCGCGCATCCAACACAACAATGGTGATCGGCCATAGATTAAAAGAATATACTTATTAAAAAAAATCAAATGAATGAATGAATGGAATCGATTCCAAAATTGCCTTACTTTTGGTAGGTCTATGGTCGACCATAGACCTACCAAAAGTAAGGCAACATAGTCGAAGTTTGTTTTTAAAATGTATGGACACGATTTTTTTTGGTATCGAAACTATTTTAAAACTAAACAATTAAAAAAAAAAATCTATAACTCACTAGTGAATCAAGCGTGTCATTATTCAACTGTTTTTGCACAAATAAGAGCCCCTTTATGAGCAAGTGTGTTGAAAAAGAACTTTATGTAGGTATTCTTCAATTTTTATGTCGCGGGGCTAAACGCGACGTTCTGATCGCTGTTTTGTGGTTAGGTCCTTAAATTAAGGAAATCTTTTGGTATTTTTATTTGTTATTTCGGATATTTTGAGGAGAGGATACTGTTATCCTAAAATACCGTTATGGGATCCAAAATATTTATGTGTACCTATAATAAATTACCTTCTTTAAGCACGTTTTGGTATATTTTTAACTGATTTCAAAAAAGACATTTTCAATTCGGTTGTATTTGTTTTTTACCTCATTCATGCCTCGTTATAACTTTATCATTTATTTATGGATCCAGATTTTTTTAATCTGAATTATAAGTACTTATTTTTCGATTGGTCCCATAGATCAAGTCTATCTAGTTTTACTTTTAATACAAAATTGATTTATCTTTGATAAAAAAAAAACTGCACTAAGGATCTTAAATCTTAAAAGTACGCAACAGATTCTAATATTATCAGCAATAGATGGTGATTCAAGAGGAAAAATCATATCTCATTTTATGCCCATAGGACTTGGATCTTGCGCGGTTAAAATCTCGGGGCACGGCAAACGTACTCAAATAAAATACCTAGTATAGGTATGGAACCACCAAGTTTTCTGTGCCGGTGACAGCGTCGCTGTAATCGCATCTTTTGGTTGTCAGTTTATTGAAAATGTATCCAAATGACTTGAGTCACAATGACAATAGGAGCTTACAATTTTGGCCGCCGGCACAGAAAACTTGGTGACTCTATAATCTATACCATCTCTATACGCAAAAAATATTGATTTGACATAGAACTTAACCTTATAACAGACAAAAAAGGTCAAATACAATAAAAACTTTTCACGACATCCACAAAAAAGGTTGGTAACAAAGAATAACTTTTTATTGACAAAACGCAAAGAGGTTGAGTATTTGAGTATTCAAACTCCTTTGAGACATGCTATCTTGGTTTATATTTCAAAGTAAGATTATTGGTTTATGTAAAGATAGGTTTTATCTAGACATCGTAAACTATGAAAATATATTTCGTCTTGTCATTTTAGTACTCAAATAGTTCTTGAATTTAAGAACTAGGCTTGTTTAGGTAATTTCAAAATTCGAATACGAAATTATTTGTTGATAGAGCTTATAAAACATGAGAATGTCTAACTGCCTTATTTGCGTTCATTTTTAGTCTGGTTTAGCATTAAACCAGGTTTTACAATCTGATCTATAGTCGCTGTAATCCAAAGAGTACTTTTCTATAAAATGAATGCTGTAATCGCATCTTTGGTTGTCAGATTATTGAAAACTAGTAGCTCCCCGCGGTTTCACCCGCGTAGTTCCCGTTCCCGTGGGATTACGGGGATAAAATATAGCCTATGTCACGCACTGATAAATTAGCTTTCCATTAGTGAAAGAATTTTTGAAATCGGTGCAGTAGTTTCGGAGCCTATTCGTTACAAACAAACAAACAAATCTTTCCTCTTTATAATATTAGTATAGATGTATCCAAATGACATTAGAGTCACTATGACAATAGGAGCTTCCAATTTTGGCCGCCGGCACAGAAAACATTGTGATTTGTGACACATATATAGGGACAGACAGCGACTTCGTTTTATACTATGTAGTGATTTAAATTTAAACGGTAGAACGAACCCTCTAAGTCAAAGAAAATGTCGCGTTAAATGCCAACGTTCAACCTTATCTTCATTTTTTGTTACATTCGCTTTCGTTTCAGTTATCGCGAGTTTAATTAAAGGAGTTATACAAAGAGGCCTTTTAGCTATATCGATCGCCGTTATAAGCGTTTTCCTAATGTATTCATAGCTTAGTTTATTAAATCTAGTATTCAGGTTATTAAAAAGGAGTTCTTTGACCCTTTTTACGAAATATATTAGGTATTATTAATGTATTTTTAGTAATTGCGTATGATTTCATGCTGGTGCTTTTAAAATACTTATATGTAGTAACTTTCCGCTGGTCATAAGTACCTAACCCTTTGATTTATACATATTTGTATTGAAAGGAATAAAAACATCCGGTATTTCCTTGCGAATCCTATTTCTACACTAATAATATAACGAGGAAAGATTTGTATTGTTGTATGTTTATAATTATTAAACACAAAACTACTGTGCCGATTTCAAAAAATCTTTCACCATTAGAAAGTTAGGTACATTCACCCTGAGTAACGCTATAATTTATGGGACAATTGGATAAGCTATATTTTGTCGGAAGGGAACCACGCGAGTGGAACCGCGAGACGCCGCTAGCATATCATAAACGCGAAAGTTTGTAATGGATATAAATAGATGTTTGTTAACTTTTCATGTATTTAAATAGTACTGGCCAGATTTGGGTAAAATTTGAAACATAGATACTTTTACTTCCAAAATACCCACTTGGTTGATATTAACGAGGGGTAAAACCGCTCTAAAAACATAATTTCCCTAACTGTCAGTTATGTCATATTCTTGACGTCACAACAATGGCGGCTTGCGTGACGTAAGTGCCATCAGCCTGTATTGTAATATGAACGTAAATGTCAATCAGATAAGGTTTATTTTCGTGCGATCTGATAAAGGTTCAACTTTATATAAGTTTCGTTTTTTAACACGCACAAGACTTTGTTTTGTGAACTATATTTTTGCTCGCGGTTTTGCTTGTGAATTATGTCTGGTATTTTTACTAAGTACTTTAGATCTTGGTTAACACACAAAAAAAAAATTCTTTGTATTGTGCCGCAATCTTTTCTGTGCCGGCGGCCAAAATTGGAAGCTCCTATTGTCATTGTGACTCTAATGTCATTTGGATACATTTTCAATAAACTGACAACCAAAAGATGCGATTACAGCGACGCTGGCACCGGCACAGGAAAGGATTGTCACTCAATACTAAGTATTGACGAAAAAATCTGAATATCAGAGAATACCCTCTAAAAAGATATATATTCCTTAATCGATTCTTAGTTAATTTTACTCAATAAAACTGCCTTTAAAGCCTTTGAATATTATACCACAAATATAATTTCAGTCCATTAATTTAACGGTTCCCGCCATTCTTCATACGTCAAACGTCAAAATGATTGATTGTATTGTCAAATAATATTTACGTGGAGTTGAGCTGTTAATGTCAGATATGAGAAGGGTATTTTGTAACGTTAAACCTATTAATTTAATTGATATATGGATTGAAATGTAACTTAATAATAAATTGATTTCTAAGTTCATTGCCCGTGACTCTACCAGTAGTAACAAAGAAAATGTTCTTTTACTTACACTACTAGTAGTGTTCCAGTAGTGTTCCGGCAGTATTATATTTTTTGGGTTAGCCATTAAGGAATTTTGGGATAACCCAAAATAATGTTTCATTTCTGTAATTGAATGCATCTTGTACAAAATAAAAAAACGATCAACAGCCTTATTAATTCTTATAAGTATTAGATTTTAAGATAATCTGTGTATGATATTTTATATACAAATAAAAAAAACCTTTCTTACAAACTATTGTAACTTACCTTTTTACCATACGGATAGCAATTATTAGATATTAAAAAACACAAAGTCACTTACAAAAACATGTTAATACGCTAGTAGTTACATAGTCCTTAACAATACATATAATACATAAGTAAATAGAAGAGATAAATACATAGGAAAATATACATAAAATAGTGCTATTGTGTGAAGAGGAATTGATAAAAAATATTGTATTTACAAGAAATATTGTGCGTTGATTTTGAAGGCAGTGAAATATTTAAGCATTGTGCATTATAGGTATATGATATTAATTATATATGAATATAATCTATTTACTAAATAAGAAAGTACTTAAATAAGTCTATGACTTACAAGAAATATTTTGAGTACGAGGCTCATTTTTTTATCTATCATTCAAGACTCACATTATCACGCTTATCAACATGTTGGTGATCTCAAACTGACCCCATGTCAACACATTTCAACAAACCTCATACTAAAATAGACCTCATACTGTGCCACAATTTCTGTGCCGGTGACAGCGTCGCTGTAATCGCATCTTTTGGTTGTCAGTTTATTGAAAATGTATCCAAATGACATTAGAGTCACAATGACAATAGGAGCTTCCAATTTCGGCCACTGAAAGATTGTGGCACTGTATTGAGCCACAATCTATTCTGTGCCGGCGCGGCGGCCAAAATTGGAAGCTCCTATTGTCATTGTGACTCTAATGTAATTTGGATACATTTTCAATAAACTGACAACCAAAAGATGCGATGACAGCGACGCTGTCACCGGCACAGACAAGAATGTGACACTACTACATTACCTGGAGGAGAAGTCGGCGCGACATCTTTCGGCGCCTGAGTATTACTTTTGCCGAAGGTTGTCAGTGCTTCCGAACTCTGACCGGTGAGCCATCCCGTGAGAAGAAGTGGCAAAATTGCCGCCGCTGCTTGTCGTCTACACCACATCTCAATACGCCAGAAAGTACGCATCGTTTAATAGTTTTAATGCCTCGGTTATAGTTATTCGAAGGTGGGAAGAACTGTATCCTCTTTGGTTATTTGAACTTTAAAACCTCTTTGTTAATATTTTTAATTTCTATAATATCAATCCTCTTTGGTAACAAACTTTTTACTTTTTGACTCAAAGCTATGGAAACTTTTTATGCTGCGTCAAAATGTGATAAAACCTCTTCAGTAATTTAAACATAAAACGTTTTTGATTTGGTTTTCAAAAAGTTTTTTTAAAGTTTATTTTATAATTCTTTTATCGAATTGTAAAATTTCTTTTAATATTCGTTAAATTTAAAATTCGATTTGCCAATTCGGTCTGCCAATTTTAAATCAAAGTTCTAAATCTAATTTTAACAAAAAAACGTATACATCATAGACTAGATATGTACTGTGATTGGTGGTTTTACCTAAATCGTGCATTTTCTTGTATGATTTTGACAGAATTCTTTGAGATAAGTATAGTACGAGACTTTTTTTCGGAATTCAAATAATTTGGAAAAAAAAAAAAAAACTAATAAGAGGGTGCTAGGTAATTGTATTTTTTTGTTATATTTGCAACATTTTGTTTAATTTCGATTGTATTTCTACCCTATATCAATTGCTATAAATTATAAAAACTGTTTCAAATCGCTTTTCCAAAATAAATTTACAAAAAATGTTCAAGAATCAATTATCGAAGGATTTTCAAAATATGAGTATACACAATTATGTACATACATTTTTTTAATTGTACTTTTTAAATTCAATTTTCCCCTCCTTTAGTCTATGACTAATTAAAGCAATTATATTCTTGTTGTCGTTTTTTTTTATTTAATGTTTACAGGAAACAAAAAAAAGAATTAGAATTATTTTTAAGGTAAATTAAAATAAAATTGATTATGTAATACACTTTTAAAATATTTACTTATTTTATTTAGAGGCATTTTATTTAATATTTTATTAAGATGTGGTGAGGACATTTTGTTTATTATTTTTCACAAATACTTATTTCTAAATTTATTTATTGTTAATTTGTTAAAGTTTAATGTTTTTTAATGATTACTCAAAGATCACACAATCTATTTTGTTTTATCTACAACTATCTGTTCTTCGCGTATTTTTGTTGCATATGGGCACCTACATCACAAAATCTCTCCCTCCCCTTGCTACACGCAGCCCCTCTCACAACTTCCACGGTCGCGACAGACCGGGTTTTAACTGGGACAATATATTTTGGACTAAGGGCCTATTTCACCATCTTCAAGTACCGTTCCGAGCTACTCACATGTTTTGTCTTTGTCAATTAATATAAAGTAAGACAGAGACAAAACTAACATTACTTGGTGAGTAAATTAACTTGAAGGTCGTGAAATAGGTCCTTCTTCTTCTTTCGTGTCAATGGCCACAAAAATAAGCAAATAATCTAAATTTTCCCGGACCAAAATCCAGCTACGCCTACGCCAAATAGGCCCTAATATCAGTATACCTAATTGAGCGACAGTACTGAAATAGGCGAATGTGTGTAAATCCGCACAGTTAAGATAGTAATTTAATAAAATGGTACCATCAGTTTAATTGGGGGATGGGATGCTAAAAATGATTGTGTGATCTTCGAAAGTTAGTAACGAAAGTCGATTAATACAATCAAGTTTTCAAACCTTTTAGGTATTTTATATATTTTAAGATTAAAATTGAATATTTTTTCAAACTTGACTGTCTTAATTAATTTCCATCCTGTATTTACCGAAAAATCCAACCTGAAATTGTTATGTTCATTATTTTGTACGGGTAATGAGTACTTACCGAGATTAGTCGAATCCGTCGACTAGTTTCAGTCACACATTGTCTTCAGCAGGAATAAGAAGCTATAGCTATATTTATTCTATGAAAATTAATAACAACAGAACAGGTTTGAACTGAAATTAACAAAAGAGGCTCTAGAGAGAAAAATAACAAAACATATATGAATAGAGAGAAAAATAACAAATATAAGTACATATTTTATTTTGGTATCTATAAAAATTATAGGAATAAAAACCAACTTTAATTTAAAAAGACTATGGTTCCAATGTAGAGCCCAGAAAAAAAACTTAGTTCCTAAATAATGGAGTTATAAAGTAACCTAAAAAAATATATTCATATAGAGTCACAATCTTTCCTGTGCCGGCGGCCATAATGGAAGCTCCTATTGTCATTGTGACTCTAATGTCATTTGGATACATTTTCAAAAAACTGACAACCAAAAGATGCGATTACAGCGACGCTGTCACCGGCACAGGAAAGATTGTGACTCAATACTTCAAATAGCTCCTGAAGGAAACCGCCCTAAATGAATGAAACTAGTCGAGGGATTCGACCAAAATCGTTCACATTACCCTAAAAATAAATAAAATGTCTGACGTTTCGTCTATTAATTAAAATATTATTCACATTATGGATAATTAAAATGTATTTATAGTTAATTATATTAATTAAATAGTGTATTTTAATAAAAATAGTGACATGCGTCTGTTCGAAAGTAATTGGTCGAACATATTTTAAAGCCATTTTTTATTTGCGATTTTTTCATGCTTTTTTAGTTTTTTTTTATTGTTTTTTAATGTATGCGACAAGATGGCGAAAGAGATAGATAGTAAGTAAGAGAGAGAGAGAGAGATAATTAAAATAATTAAAAGTTTCAATACTCAGAGTTTACTTAATTAAATTAAATATTTTTACCTATAAGAAGTGTAAAAAATAAAATATGAGACATTATCTTTGATAAATTAAAAAGAAAAATAGACAACAGAATCCGAAAGATAAAATAAGACTAAATAAAAAATATAAATTTTTCCCTAAAATTCGGTAAAAATATCAAAGGTTGTCAACACTGCATATCAGTGACATGACATATCGTGCTGTCAGTGTTTAAAAACTGCCCGATATTTGGGGAAAATAATGTCAAAATTAAAAATACATAAAATACTACCTAATTAGATACTCCAATATATTGTTTTAAGGACTCTTCTTTAAAAATACAACAAATAAAATAAATAAAGCCGCCATCTTGTCGTCTACATACGTACACACATTCGAAGCGTGTGTGCCTTTAAGCAGCTTTTCCCATTATATAAAGGTCTAAATATTTTTTTATTCTTACCCGGTGACGCAGTAGTCGTCAAAGGTTTTGGCGGGTCGGTATTCGCCTTCCCAAAACTCGAAATACCAAAAGATTCCACAGACTGTACCGTGAGCCATCCAGTCAATAATAATACCATGTAAAAACTAGTTTTTCCCGAAATAATTTCTTTTTTACCCATTTTTTTAGGTTGCCTGTACTAAAATTATTTTTTTAGGTTACTTAAGTTTTTTTGTTCTGGGTTGCCTGTACTTAAAGTCTTCACTTTTTTTAGGGTGACCTGTACTAAAAATCTTTTCTCACTGGTATTGCTTTTTAATAGGCAATAATGAGGTTCATTGCGATAAGCAGTGTGTTTAGCCATAAGGCAGCCACATGAATGATACTAACATTAAATCTATTTCACGATTATAATTAAATGTTTATTTTTCTTATAAATATACAAATTAATATACCCTAGTCCCTTTTATATAATGAGACAACGAGCTGCAGGTTTTGTTTGTTTGTAACACTTGAATTCTGTGACAGATGGATTGTAAGGTCAGCAAAGAAAGTATTTTATCTCTTTCAATTAAAATAATCTTAATATATCTAAATCTCTTATTTATTGCTGGTAATTTTGAACATTTATTCGAATGAATTTTTTTTCACACTATATAGGTATAAGGTCATATTCTGTTGTTTTTACCTGTATTTTGCGATAGAGCACTAAATATTTGAATCTGGCAAAAAATTAAAATCAACTTTCTTATCTGACAATACAATGCCAGCTGTCAAACAGATCAAGCTTCATTTTAAAAATGTATTTACAATTTTGTACTTAGTGTATATTGTATTAAGGTTGAGTTTTTAACTGTACAGAATTTTGTTTATGCCAATGTTGAAAAGCCAATTTGTATGAATGTTTATAAAATTGTCCCAGTATATAAAGCCTTACCCGTAGGAGAGGTTGGTAAAGGTCTTGTCAAAGGAGATTCGGTTTTAATCACGCCAAAAACCGGACTAAACGCCCCCGAACATACATCGATAAGACAAGCTGTCAATACAACTGTCAGAACTGTCATTTTTGACATTTAAATTTTGACTTATAAAAAACTGTTCTGAAAATTTTAAATTTCGAATTTAGATGTTTTTTTTGTTGAATATTTACAAGAAAGCGTATCCTAAAAGTGTATTTTGGCTAAAATTATGTACATTTTACACTATATCCTGGCAACACTTTATATAACGGGACAATTTTATGAATAGAAATTTTTGATAGAATAGTTTGTTGTGATGATATAATGTGCTGATGTATGGTGTTTAACGCAGGCCAAAGACGCTTGGGCGTACCTGACAGGTATGCTTGTACAGTTCAACTGCACAGATAAACATGAGCGGGTATGTTACACAACTGAGGTTTAACCACAAAGGTTTAACCAGGCCGCATACCGAAGCAACAAAATGTTTCAAGCAACAACCATTGCCTCCATACATTTACCTACATCGTACGCACTCAACACATATTTGCTTCTCGATAAACATGTAAATAACGAGTATGGGGGCAATAATTGTTGCTTGAAACATTTTGTTGCATTTTGTGCGGCCTTGTTAAGTTTGCACAGTTGTGCAATACACGCTCCTGTTTACCTGTGCAGTTAAACTGTACCTGCCTTATTTGCGTCGCATTTTTAGTCTGGTAACAAAACCTGGTAAGCATTTGACACCTTGTCAGTCAAATCTGTCACTTTAGTCTTTTGACAGTATTCAAAATTGAGATCAGATTGTAAAACCTGGTTTAGTGCTAAACCAGACTAAAAATGCAACGCAAATAACACATGTTTACCGGTACAGGTGAATCAACCTGTCAGGTACGCTAGCGTATGGCCTGCTCAAATGTAGTGAGTGTTAAGTGCAGTCCCATTATATAAAATCGTTACCAGGAGGCGCTGTAGGCTTTGCTGCCGGCGGCTTTGTATTCGATACACCGAAAGTGCTCAGCGCTTCTGACGAGTAATCAGTCAGCAATAACATCACCAGCATTACTATTAAAGCGGCGGCTTGTCTCCGTAACATCTCAAAAATCAACACCATATTTTGTTTTAATTATTTACAGGCAAAAACAACTTAAAAATGTATGTTTATCTTTAAAAAGTATGATCAACTTAAAAACGGTTGTAAATTTGACAGTTTGTGTCCTGCTTCTGTAAATGTCATTTGGAACGGGCGATTTGAATTTTTTGGCCTTGTAAGGCGGGTTTTTAATAAAATATAGGTATTATTTGTGTTAATTTAATTGAAAAACACATTAAGGCATTCTACAAACTTATTTGACCTGGTGGTGGCGTGTCGCTATAACCGCATTTTGAGTTGACATTCTAATGAAAATTAATACAAATGACATTTTAAACAAAGTGACAGTACTAATTCCAATTTTAACCGCCAGGTTACATAAGTTTGCACCATTTTAATGCGTTCGACAAAAATAGGTTTTGTGTGTATGTTGTTAATTTTATTAACGTGTAGTTTGACTCATTAATGGAATAGTAGTTTGACACATAAGCATAATAGACACATTTTTTATTATTTTTATTTTACTACCCATATTTTATTAAAAATATTTTTCAAAGAAGTAACTGTTACGACAAGAGAGTAAAAGTGATTTTTAATAAATTTATAAACATCAAACTGAAGAGTCAAAAAGAAAAAAGAAATAAAATAGAAAGATAATGTTAAAACTAAATTTAAAATTTCAAAAGAGAAACCATATCCCTACGTAATTTAAATCATATTCTATAATAAAGTCAACAATTACGAGTATCAAAAAATTAAAGAAATAATGGTATTAAATACGTTTACGATATTAATTATGAAAAGATATTCAAATGTTTTTACTTAAAACAATATTAAAAAAATATACATTCCATAAAAATAAGTTCACAATTTTTCCCCAAAATTCGGCAAAATACTAAACGCTGACAACATTATATATGTCAATGTCGCTAAAACTTAGTTTTTTTTAATTTTTTTTTTCAAGCACAGATAAATTACGTGAGCAATGTATCAGGACTTTTAAAAGCATTAAACGTTGAATATCTTTCCAAAATTAAATTATTATTTCTACATATTATTTCTTTAAATACAATTAATATACTTATAGACTAATAATGAGCTCAGAGAATATACAACTGTTTTAGATACAATAATCAGAATGAATAAAAACTTGGATTATCTACAACTTTGTTTTATTTCTACAGGAAGAAACTACTAGTACACAAGTTTTGAACTTGTGGTTTGAGGAACCTATATCTCACTGTACTGTATCAACAGGAAGAGAGAGAAGCTCTTTACCTAACATTCTACCTAACTTTGTACAGACGTCTTCCATCTTAGTCTACTGTGACCACGGGTTCTGTAAAGCATCCGAAACGTCAGAAAATGTAAAACAAAATACAACCACGACAAAAATCCGTTTGTTTCATTTCAAGAAGCTCTTTAGTTAGTTAGACTGTGGAATATTACAGGACAATATTTATTTTACTTTAGCGTTAGTATATTTGTTTTTTAGTCAGTTAATTCTTTTTAAAGTAGTAGTCTCTTCGGCGTTAATAAACTCCTTTCATAAGGAACCCAAACTTAATAAATTATTTCAATTTTCTTTTCTAAAACTTTCCGCGCGAGGTACAAAATAAGCAAGTAAGTATTTTTTTGCATATTCTCTGTTTTTTTTTAAATCGCATTATGTACTTAGGATTAGGTGACGGATTTAGTTAAAAGCCGATTAAAGACAGATTTAGGGCGGCAAAGATATTAAGGGCGGCTAATCGGGCTAAGAAAATTATTGTTACACGTCACTATCTAGTTCTTTTGTAAATCTTGTACTAAATAACTAACAGCGTTCTGCGGTTTGACCCGCGTAGTACCGCTGCAGTGAGAATATGGAAATAAAATTATGCTAAAAACCTTCCTCTTGAATCACTCTATGTATTAAAACAAACCACATCAAAATCCGTTGCGTAGTTTTAAAGATGTAAGCATACATAGGGACAGAGAAAGCGACTTTGTTTTATACTATGTAGTGATTAACAACAGAAGAACATCCTTTTTTCACATAAGAATCCTGAACAAATTTAAATGAAAGTTGGTACAGATGTTTCTTATAAACAGGGTTAACACAGAATAAGTACTTTTTATACTAAAGTTCCTACGAAATCGGAGAAACCGCGGAGCGTAGCTAGTACCTACAATACATCTTTTTTTTATTCTCTCTTTTCCGAACCTTTATCCCATGTCTATTTGGGGTCGGTTTTTCAGTTAACCCAGATTTGGTCGAATGTCAGTATTTTAAGTGAAGCGACTGCCATCAGACCTTCACAACCCAGAGGGCTATACGACATTCTTGGTTAAATTGAATGTTAGACTTTTGAGGGCTCTGACTACCCGTAACGACTGTCGAAGATGTTAGTACGACAACAGGGACCGACGGCTTTACGTGCCCTCCTTAGCACGGAAACGCTCATGAAATTAAAAGTCGTTTTTGGTAATGACCCATCACAGGTATGATGGTGCTAGACGTTGCTTAGCCGCACGGATCACAAGTGATCCGCGGGTAGCACTGGGCCATGAGCGCTTCTTATCTTTTTTTATTATAGGTATTTATTATACCTTGAGAGAATTTTCCGGAAATGTATACTTTTTGGGAATCAATTATTTACGAGAATTTGCCTCGGGAATCTAAAAAGTAAGTTTCTTGTCGATTCTTTTCGGCTGATGTAATTCCGAATCGGTGGTAGATTCAGTGACGTTCATAAGTGCCTCATTTAGGTCATCATAGTATAAAACATAGTCGCTTTCTCTGTCCCTATGTCCCTTTGTATGCTTAGATCTTTAAAACTACGCAACGGATTTTGATGCGATTTGTTTTAATAGATAAAGTGATTCAGTGGGAAGGTTTTTAGCATAATTTTATCACCATATTCCTACGGGAACGGGAACTACGTGGGAGAAACCGCGGGGCGCCGCTAGTAACTGAATAAACGATTTTTAAATTTGAATATCCTTATGTAATGCGATTTATTATTAATCTAAATTAAAAAGAAGCATAGAATAACAATTATTTTATACTTATTTTGTTAATGAATTGGAATGAGGTAAGATTTTGCGTAACTAAGTAAATTATCGTATTTTTTTATTTACTAAGGACCTATTCACCATCTTAAAGTAACGTTCCGAGTACTCACATGTTTTGTCTTTGTCACTTGATATTAAGTAAGAAAGAGACAAAACTAAATTTACTTGAAGGTCGTGAAATAGGTTCTTACACTAAATTTTTTAAGGTCTATGGGATACTAAGTACTGTATGAAAATAATACTGGAAATATAGACATATTACTGTTATTTGTTACAGATGTTCTCTAAAATTATTACTGAAACAAAGTTAATCGAAAATAAAGAAAAATCAAAATGGCGGCATAATCAAATTAGACCTTTTTGGTAAAATATCATTATGTCATAAAACTGGATTGCCAGTAACCAGTTAAAAAAGTCCCGAACTATTATCAAAATTAGGGAAAATGTATTTTTTTTGTGACAGAACGTTTTGTCTGTACTTTAATTAGTTTCGCAAAATCTTTTGTTTTAAAGCATGGTGCGGTTAAGCTGGCGTGGTGTTCAAATAAAACATTATTTATAGAAAAAAAATGTAACGTATAAACAAATTACTAAATAAGATTATCCAGAGATAATTAAGTTTAACTTTTTTTTATTCGAGCGGGCTAGATTTCAGTTTAAAATGTGTTCAATTATTTCTTTGTTTTAGGCGAATAGATACAAATAAATTTTAATAACGCGGTTTTTATTTCTATTTAACCGTTTCTCTTTAGTATTCTGAGATTTAAAATAACTCTTAACAGTTAAAATTACTGAAACAAAAAACAACTGTATAAAATTAATATTTTGTGTAATTTATATTTACACACAGGAATTTAATTAACTTTCCAAAACAAATTAGGTTATACCGAAATTAAACTTTTTTACAAAACCTTAGCCCACTTTAAAAAAACACTACACAAAAACAAAAACAAAAAGGTTTTCAAAAAAAGAATCTTACATAATAGTGCAATAGCGTGCCAAAGCGTTTATTATTCGAAATTTAATTTTGGCATTATCGATCTGACGTTTGTATTTTTTCTTTTATTTTTGTTTTTAGTTATTTTTTTAACACACTGGTGGTTTTTTTAATGTAATTTTTAAAATAGTTACAATTGTTTCGGCCTGTTGGTTTCGGTTCGCGACTTATACTGAAAACAACTAAGGTTCTTGGAGCTATAAGTTTGTTAATACAGGGTGTTTGAGTAAACGAAGGTCGTTGTAATTTTGTTTTATGGGGATGAGGGAATCCCCATTGAAAAGGGAGGATCCTCCGACCAGACGGGTGTTATGTCTGGTGGGCCGCTGCCCGACGGTTGTAGTCGGGCTCTCGTATATATAGTCAATTGCGCTGTAAATTTCGCTTGCGCGATTCAGGACTCTTCAGTTATTTCCCATAGATGTCGATAGATGGCGCTGTTAGTAAGTAGTTCCTATGTGGTTGTGTAGATGTCGCCACATCACTCCCCTCCGAGACCGGAGGTCGATAGCAGGTTGAGTCGTTCATCTTGAGATGCGTCCATCTTGAGATGTTAGCCGGGCCAGTGGAATGTTCCAGTGAGTCGGAACTAGATGCCGCATAGTTCACGGTGAGTCGGAACTGCGTGCGGTGATGCCCCAGTGAGTCGGGGTGATGCTGCGTGTGCTCCAGTGAGTCGGAGTGTTGCAGTGCTGCGTAGTGGCTGATTGCTGCGTAGACCAGGAGAGAAGTGCGTCTCTGCTTGCTGACCGGCCGAAGTGCAGTGTGCTGTGCCATAGTCGCTGATAAGGCTGTAGGTGCTAACCAGGTATGCGCGTGCGCTGCATGCTTGTGGTCAGGGAACCCGTAGTAGCCGTGGATGCTGGCGGCTGGCTGTATGACTCGCTGCTCGAAAGCTTGAGGAAGTGATGACGTCACGATGCGTAGCGTTGTGAAGACTGCGCTGACGTTGACGTTCTTGCGTCACCAGTTTTGAGGAATGAGGATGAAGGATGACGTCATGATGACGTAGATTTCTGAATCTACGAAGGTTGCGCTGATGTTCATGCTCGGGGTCACCAGTTATGGGTATGGGGGTCCCCATTTGAAAAGGGAGGATCCTCCGACCAGACGGGTGTTATGTCTGGTGGGCCGCTGCCCGACGGTTGTAGTCGGGCTCTCGTATATATAGTCAATTGCGCTGTAAATTTCGCTTGCGCGATTCAGGACTCTTCAGTTATTTCCCATAGATGTCGATAGATGGCGCTGTTAGTAAGTAGTTCCTATGTGGTTGTGTAGATGTCGCCACAGTTTTAATTTATTAATTAAACTGGTTCAGAAGTGATTTTTACTTTTATTTATGTTAAAGAGTATTTTATCATTTTGTGTGTATGTTTGTTATAAGATTCGATACCTCTTGTTTTCTTTCTAATAATGATTAGAAAAAAAAACGTGCAGCCGTATTGTTTAGTTTTCAAATAAGTGTATTTGTACACAAAAAGCGATATTTTTTTAGAAATAGGATTTCTAAAAAAAAAATTGTTGGATATTCTAATCGTAACGACTTTTAATAAGGTTAGTACGACTAATTCGAAAAAAGGATACGTCAAAAAAGAAAAAAAAAACTTGACACAGTCACACATCGCCATATAGTCCTAAACTAATCAAAGCTTGAATAGAGTCACCAATTTTTCTGTGCCGGCGGCCATATTGTAAGCTCCTATTGTCATTGTGACTCTAATGTCATTTGGATACATTTTCAATAAACTGACAACCAAAAGATGCGATTACAGCGACGCTGTCACCGGGACAGGAAAGATTGTGACTCAATAACGGGATCTAATATCACCAGAGTTAAACATTAGTGTGCATGAACATTTAAAAGCATGTTTATTAACGAAAGGATAATAAAAATTACTTACTTTTTAAAATAATTTTAATAACAATATTCAAAATTTTGAATATTTATTTCTATTACATAGGTTGGCTTAAAGAGTCACATAGTTTATGGTCTGTTTGTGAACTGTCAGAAAGCATACAAGAAGAATAGAACCTTTTGTATAGGGAGGAGGGAGCGTGTTTTATACATAGAGCAGGGGAGCCAGATCTCCAGTTGTCCCTCGGTTAGAAAGAGAGAGGCGATCGCGGTTATTCATTTAACGAATCAAATGTTTGTACAATAATAGGGGACCGCGATCTTTTCTCTCTTTCTAAATAGGACGTTTCCGCTTACAAGCAGCCGTATGCCTTCCCTACTTAGAATAAACATAAAACACCCAGACAAAGACAATTAGACAAACACACAAATGTTTGTCTCGAGCGAGAGTCGAACCCATAACCTTCGGCATAGCAGGCGGGGGGGGTCACTAGTCACAACACCAATCGGTCGTCAAAATGCAAATAAAAATGAAAAATTAATTGTTGCAAACTAACACACCCCGTATAAGACTATTAAATTAGGGGTCGACCTACCCCCCCTTCTAATATATAATACCCACCATAAGGGGTGGGAGGGGGTAAGAAAAGTATATATTTCTTTACCTTCTGTGTAGTAACTGTTAAGTAATCTATGTCTAATGCGTACTTAACCTATTGTTACAAGTGTAAGTTGAGTTATGTGTTTAGCGTTAACTGTTTGTAGCCTACGGCTTTGTGTGCATTGATTTTTGTGATGTAGGCTTTTGAGAGATTTATTGACTTAAGAATTACGTAATTTGACTTTATATACAAGCTTTTATTTAGTTTCACCCGTCCCGTTGTCTGTAATCAAATCTTGCAAGACATTTTTCGACCACTTCTGGTTATCCGATTGAACTGTTTGACATACTTATGTAAGTCCCATGACAATGCAATAAAAGCTAAAAAAAAGTTAGTTTTTAAAAAGTTTTTTTAAAATTTATTCTTCTTTAATGATCCAAGTGGTCACTATGCCGGATTGCCAAGCAAAGGGTTGCGGATTCGATTCCCGTGCGGGGTAAATATTGTGGGCGTATTTTGTTTATCTCGGTCTAGGTTAGGTGAGTTGTGTGTGTATGAATGTGTGTGTGCGTAGTTTCTGATACCCTCAAGTTTCTGATACAATCCCTAGATACAGGTAATGTACTTCAGTTTAGATAGAACTACCTGTGCCCCGCGGTTTCGCTCGCGTGAAACCTTATCCCGTGGGAATTTTGGGATAAAAATTGAGTGTAGATGTTTAGATGTTTGGATGTTTGTTCCTCTTTCACGCAAAAACTACTGAATGGATTTTAATGAAATTTGGTACAGATGTTCCTCATACCTAGGAATAACACATATGATACTTTTTATGCCAAAATTCCCAGGGGATAAGGTTCCACACGGGTAAAACCGCGGGCACACCTAGTTATTCCATATTTTGCTTGTGTATGAATTAGTGTATGTGTTTGCGTCGTTCCAAATTATAGTTCTATATGTTGATTACCTTTATATAATTTACATAATACTATCAGCGCCCTGCGGTTTCACCCACGTAAGTAGTTTCCTCATACTAACAGATTCCCCGGAGTTTCAGCCGCGTAGTTCCCGTTCCCGTCAGAATACGGGGATAATAAATATAGCTTATTACTAGCAGCGCCCCGCGGTTTTACCCGCGTAGTACCCGCTCCCGTGAGAATGCGTAGCTCGTAGTATCATACAATCTCGGCACAATTCACCATCGTGTGTTAAAAAATTAAGTAACAGAGCCATCTATTGGTAGGTTTTGCTACAAAAAGTTACAATAAAACATACGATTACTTATACACAATCCCATGGGAATTTCGGGATAAAAAGTATCCTATGTGTTATTCCTAGTTATAAGGAACATCTGTACCAAATTTAAACATAATCGATACAGTAGTTTTTGCGTGAAGGTGTATAACAAACATCCAAACTCACAAATATACAAACTTTCGCATTTATAATAAGTATTAGTAGGATTAGGATGACACTCACAAGTAATGTGGTTGTCTATTGGTAAAAGTATTTTCAAAATCAGTTCAGTAGATCCAGAGATTATCCCTTACAAACTCACAGACTTTAACTCTTTATTTTGTTGTTTCCCGTTGTATTTTATCCCCGCATTCTCACGGGAGCGGAAACTACGCAGGTAAAACCACGTAGCGCTGCAAGTATGCCATAAACAGCCATCATCATAACAGCATCCATTCAGTAGTTTGAACTTGGTTATTTTTTCCAAAAGTTTCACCTGTGTGTACTTATTGAGTCAGTCAGCATAAATTGCCTATCACAGAAAGAGCCACAATTTTTCCTGTGCCGGTGACAGCGTCGCTGTAATCGCATCTTTTGGTTGTCAGTTTATTGAAAATGTATCCAAATGACATTAGAGTCACAATGACAATAGGAGCTTCCAATATGGCCGCCGGCACAGAAAAGATTGTAGCTCAATCACTTCAAATTTTCCAAATCAGTTACTAATTACAATACAATGTATTACCCAACCAGTATGTGTGTGTATGTGTATTGTACATGTGTGTTACCGTGTGAGAGGTCAGCTTGTGTTGGACGGGTTATAAATAACTCGCGATATTTGTAGGTGTGAGGTAGGTAGTATAATTTGATGAGGTGGGGTGCTAGTTGGAGCGATTATCATACTCACTACTAAGAGCTGTTTTTTCCATCACCAGATAACTTTATTCGAGGAATAATATTGAAATTTTGACAGTTATTTCATACAAAAACTGTCAAACGTCAAGTTGGAGCGGCTATACTAATAAAAATAGAGTATTTTTACAACATAATATAACATAAGTTATTCTCTTAAGTTAGTGTTATGTGCTTTGTGACCAAACCGCACTCAACCTGTGGATGACAGAGGACTTATTGTCCCTCGAGCGGTGAATATGTCTAAGCAAGAACATAAGCGCCTGGCGCACCCTGGACATCCCTTTCCTGCCCCCCTAGCATGACTGTGCATGATAAAATATATCGACAACACGATATAATATCGATATCGCGAGCATGACCAAATGAATTATCATTAAATATGGCGGATATTTTTATCATATTTTGACAGTTGCATGTCGATAAATTATCGCGTTTTCGAAGTCATGCTAGAGTGTAAACGGGGTATAAGAGTATATAACATAACATAATCATTCACTCCATCATCTCATTACAGTAACTGACCCCTAAGTTCGAAACTTGTATCTAGGGTATCAGAAAATACGCACACACTCATTCACACACACCCAGACCGAGACAAGCATTTGTGGTTCACACAAATATTCACCCCGCACGGGAATCGAAACAACCTTACGGATGGCAGTCCGGCATGGTGACCACTCTGCCATCGAGGTCGTCATATCATCTACCCTCTATAACTCTGCCCCCACCCTTTCCCAGTACAAATGCAAGTAACAAAGTTATTAGCTGCATGCAACCGTGTGTCGGCGTTTGATACATTACCCGACCCACCACAATGGAGGTTATGAGTTTTGTGCCAGATATAGAGCTCTTAATACGTCATCGCTACAACTAGGTAGGTATTATTACCTATTATAGGACAATGATATAGCTAAACGAACCTAGGACAATGAATGTTTCGGAGAGGGTTAGCCAAACGTGGTGGGCGTGTACCCGAGCCTATTTGGGAGATCTTCCATTTTCGTTACTGAAATCTTGTAACCAGTTACAAGAGAGATACTATTTGGCCAAAAGATTCCTAGTGGTTAATAAAAAAAATATCGCAAAATTGGAATAAGTATTAATATTATAAATATATATACCTACCTGTGTATTCGTGAGTGGTCAGTTTCTCGCAATGGGGATGACGACTAAGAAAATCTAATTAGTCCGTCAGATAGATTTCGCAAAAATATTGGACACGTATTTTCTCTTTTTTGATACAAACAAATAATTAAGACGATATAGTGCATAGAAAACTCGTGTGACGTCACAGCTACGTACTATAATTTTTTACCAAGAATTATCGTCACAAGTCCCCACTCCTGAACTTTAATGCGTTATAACTAAGTCAGTTTTATTAATTTGATAAAACAAAAAAATACGTGTCTAATATTTTTTCGAAATCTATCTAATATTTATTTACTTACTACCAGCGCCCCGCGGTTTTACCCGCGTAGTACCCGCTCCCGTGAGAATGCGTAGCTCGTAGTATCATACAATCTCGGCACAATTCACCATCGTGTGTTAAAAAATTAAGTAACAGCGCCATCTATTGGTACGATTTGTGACTACAAAAAGTTACAATAAAACATACGATTACTTATACACAATCCCATGGGAATTTCGGGATAAAAGTATCCTATGTGTTATTCCTAGTTATAAGGAACATCTGTACCAAATTTAATCAAACTAGATACAGTTAGTTTTTGCGTGAAAGTTTTTTGTATTTATAAATCCTACACCGCGTTGAGCGACACGCACTTGGCCATTTTAATATAAAGATAAGACCCAATCCATTACATATAACAAAATTTGACAAATCTATTTTTTTTATATATAAAACTCTTCCGTTACTGAGTGATGTACTGACTGACAGACAACGCACAGCCGAAACTACTGGCCGTAGAGAGCTGAATGGTACGTGTGTTTGTTGGGGAGAGTAGGCTATCACTAAGAGAGGATTTTTGGAAATTCCACCCCTAGGGGGAGAAAAGGGGGTAAATTGAAAACTACGCGGGTGAAACCGCGGGGCGCTGCTAGTCCTTTAATAAATAAACAAATCCTTCCTACTCACTCAATAATAATATTTTCACTTCCGGTCTAACGTCAACATGTCAGATGTCAGCTGTCAATTTTGCCGCGCAAATATAGCCGTTGATTAAAGATGGCTTCCCCCTTTACTTCGATTAAATTGATTTTATTCAAGTTTATTTTTAAGGGAAAAAGTTTATGCCCTGGTTTTACATGAGTAGTAAAACAGGACTAGTATGTAGTTATTTAAAGAGGAATAATTCAAACCCTTTAGTAATTAAAGTTGCTCTAGCTTTTGCCCGCGACTTCGTCCGCGTGGAATAATGACTTCCGGCAGAGTTTGGGGTATCCCCTTTTTCTCCTCCTAGGGGAGGTTTTCAAAAAATCCTCTCGTAGTGGTAGCCTACTCCCTCCAACAACACGTGCCAAATTTCAGGTCACTACAACCAGTAGTTTCGGCTATGCGTTGTCTGTCAGTCAGTAGGTCATTATGTTTAATTAAATGAAAGTAACGGGATGTTCGTACATACTTATATATGTACTTACACAGTGCAGAGCGCACTAATCCTCCTGATGAATGCCACCGAATGTGGCTGAAACTAGTCGAGGTTACAAGCCAGTACTGACAGTACCAGTATCAACAGTATCATCATCGCCACATCAGTCCTCTGCTGGACATAGGCTTCTCCCAATTCCCGCCACCGTGCTTCGGCTCTTCTTTGCCAATCACTTGCCCAACGCCTTGCGAAGTTCGTCGCTTCTCAAGGCGTCGGTTCTAGGCTACTTTGTTGTTATTGCTAGCTACTCCTTAGTGCTAGCTCCTTAGCTAAGTGCCCTGCTCATTGCCACTTTAGCGCGCTAATCCGATGGGCTATATCGACCACCTTCGTTCGCCTGAATATTTTCTTATTGCAGATTCGATCACACAGGGGTTTGAAAAGCATAGCGCTTTCTATAACTCTTTCTATATAATAAGCTTTCTATGAGGCCTATATTTGTGTGAACCTCAAATGTTTGTCTCGGTCTGGGTGTGTGTGATTGAGTGTGTGCGTAGTTTCTGATACCCTAGATACAAGTTACGAACTGAACTACAGTAACTGACCCCTACAGTTACTGTAATGAGATGATGGAGGGAATGATTATGTTATGTTGGTATGGGAACTATGCGAGTGAAACCGCAGGCCGCTGCTAATTGCAAAACAAAATAGTGAAAATAGTAGCCACTAGCCAGTAATCAAGTGTTATATAGACCTGATTATGCCTATGTATTTGACCTTTTCAAGTAATTTCTTCAGAATCTAATTTAAAAAATAATGTAGTCTCCAACCATCGCATTATAGTCTTTATTTCTTAGATTATAAGGGTGATAATGGAGTAAATTAATAAGAAAAATAATGAAACATATTTCCAACGCATTATAGCCTTTTTTTTCTTGTACATTAAGGGTGATAATGGAGTAAATATAAAAGGTTTTTCCTTGTTCTAATCGGCCTTATTTCGTGACGGCCCCGTGCGTGTCGAGTTTACCCTTTGCATACATAGATTTATAATAAAGTATAGATAAGTTGCTAAGTGAGAAATGGCAATGTGGAAGGGAGAAAATTTCCAACATTTATTACCTAGATTCTGTTTTGTAAAGTGTCAACTAGTGTCGCAAGCAACGCTACGATTCGTAAAAAAACAATACAAAAACAAAAACTGTAGCTATAACTATATAACTACTACGTTACGAAATGACAACGTGAGCAGGAGATAATTTATTACCATTATTCGTTGTATATACAATGAAAACTATAGGGTCGCCAGTAGCGGGGCAAAGCCTGCACTACTGGTTAGGCTGCAGTAACTTTACGATACGTGCCGTGTCCAAAACCACTAGCTGCCTTCTGTATCTGCCCCTTAATCCAACCGTCGAGTGAAAGCCTCTTAAGATGTTGGTCGAGGCTTTCCTTTCTTAACAAATATCCTTCCAGGCTAGACATCTAATCCTACTAATATTATAAAGGCGAAAGTTTGTATGTATGGATGTTTGTTACTCTTTCACGCAAAAACTACTGAATGGATTTTAATGAAACTTTACAATAATCTTGCTTATACATCAGAATAACACATAGGATACTTTTTATCCCAAAATTCCCACGGGAACGGGAACTACGCGGGTGAAGCCGCGGGGCGCTGCTAGTATGTATATAAAATTCTCGTGTCACAGTTTTCGTTGCCATACTCCTCCGAAACGGCTTGACCGATTCTCATGAAATTTTGTGAGCATATTCAGTAGGTCTGAGAATCGGCCAACATCTATTTTTCATCCCGAAATTCCTACGGGAACGGGAACGGGAACTACGCGTGTGAAACCGCGGGGCGCAGCTAGTAGACTAAAAAATATACAACCAAAAGATGCGATTACAGCGACGCTGACACCGGCACAGAAAACTTGGTGACTCTATATATATGATATTTTTTGAGAGTCACATTTATGAATGACACGTCTATATTATAATAAGTCGTTGGTCGCATAGTTATTTTAAATTTGGGTGGTTGTAATGTATTTTTCAAGAAAAATACTGTTTAACACTTTTAAAATTGTTTTAAGTTTGATATGTAATTGTTAATATGAAATATGATATGATAGTATCTCTTTAACAATTGCTTTACCTTGAGTTTTTCACATTTCACGCAAACACAAATAAAAATGTGGCATAAGTTTAACCTTAGAGAATGAACCAAAAAGTTTAACATATAGTTTATCTATACTAATATTATAAAGTGGAAAGATTTGTTTGTTTGTTTGTTTGTTTGTTTGTAATGAATAGGCTCCGAAACTACTGGACCGATTTCAAAAATTATTTCACTAATGGAAAGCTAATTTATCAGTGCGTGACATAGGCTATATTTTATCCCCGTAATCCAACGGGAACGGGAACTACGCGGGTGAAACCGCGGGGAGCTACTAGTTTATTATAAGATAAGCGTTTTGGTGTTAGACTGTAAGCTCACTATTATTATAAATAAATAAATAAATATAGTTTTACCAGTCCCGAATTAACCCTTAATCAAACTAAGCAATTGCCCAGGGCACCACGTCTGGGGGCCACCAGAAAACACCAGAAGGTGCACCAGAACACATAAGGATAGAGGGGCCCAGGGCCGTAGCCATGCTTGAAATGACAAATGCCCTACCAACAAGGTAACATAGCGAGCTCAGTGTTAGCTGACGTTTTTTCGTCGTCAAATTCCACTCTAGCTACAGCCCTGGGGGCCCGAAGGCTTGGATTGCTTAGGGCATCCTGTGACATAGGGACATAAGGACATAGGGACAGAGAAAGCGACTTTGTTTTATACTATGTAGTGATAAAGAGGAAAGTTTTGTTTGTTTGTTACGAATAGGATCCGAAACTACTGGACCGATTTCTAAAATTCTTTCACTAATGGAAAGCTAATTTATCAGTGCGTTACATAGGCTATATTTTATCCCCGTAATCCCACGGGAACGGGAACTACGCGGGTGAAACCGCGGGGAGCTACTAGTGTAGTGATAAAGAGGAAAGTTTTGTTTGTTTGTAACGAATAGGCTCCGAAACTAAAGAACCGATTTCAAAAATTCTTTCACCTTTAGAAAGCTACATTCACCCTGAGTAACATAGGCTATTTTTTTTTCCCCGTATTCCCACGGGAACGAGAACCAAGCCGGTGAAACGGTTTGACGCCGTTAGTAACTACATACTCATAACTCATAACATAATATAGTATATCTAACTCTATTCTAGGGTACTTATAAAAAACGCACCAACAAACACACATCCGAACCGAGATAAACATTCGTAAATCACCTAAAAAGATTTACCTCAAACGGGAGTCAAACCCACAACCCTCTATTAGACAGTCCGGCATAGTGACCACTCTACCACATCATTTAAAATGGCGTTTCTGAACTTTGTGCTAACCTTTTAATCCCCCATATAAATTTTGTTTAGTTAATCGCGATCCGTATCTTAGCACGCATAATTATTACTACAAAAACGTATTTATAATCGGTTAGTGACCTTGATTTACTAAATACTAGCTGTGTCCCGCAGTTAAACCTGCATAAATTCCAATCCCGTGGGAATTTCGGGATTTTTATCCCGAAATGGTAATTGGTACTTTTGTACCTCAAATTATGTTTTACCACCTGTGCCTTGCAGTTAAACCCGCATAAATCCCAATCCCGTGGGAATTTTGGGATAAAATGTATCCTATGTGTTATTTCTAGTTATAAGGAACATCTGTACCAAATTTCATCTAAATCGATCCAGTAATTTTTGCGTGAAAGAGTAACAAACACACACACTCACTTTCGTATAGTTGCTTGAGTCGATTTCTGTTAAATCGTAGTAGTTTTTTTAATAAGGATGACGAGAAATCGTCTTTCTACATATTTAAAGACTAGCTGTGCCCCGCGTTTTTACTAGCATAGTTCCCGACCCTGTGGGATTCGGTATACAACATAACCTATGTCCTTCCCCGGACTATAAGCTACCCCTGTACCAAATTTCAAGTCAATCGGTTCAGTAGTTTAGCCGTGAAAAGGTAACAGAGAGAAAAACAGAGTTATTATCGCATTTATAATATTAATAAGGATAATCTGCTGTCAAACAGTAGTGCAAAAACAGTACTGTGTTCCAGTAGTTTAAAGGGCAATGTAGTCAGTGAAATTACTGGGCACATGAGACTCACCAACTGATGTCTCGGGGTGATGAACGCAGTACAGTGTTGTACACTGTGTCTGTAATAGGAGACTCGCCAACTGATGTCTCGGGGTGATGAGCGCAGTACAGTGTTGTACACTGTGTCTGTAATGGGAGACTCACCAACTGATGTCTCGGGGTGATGAGCGCAGTACAGTGTTGTACACTGTGTCTGTAATGGGAGACTCACCAACTGATGTCTCGGGGTGATGAGCGCAGTACAGTGTTGTACACTGTGTCTGTAATGGGAGACTCACCGACTGGTGTCTCGGAGTGATGAGCGCAGTACAGTGTTGTACACTGTGTCTGTAATGGGAGACTCACCGACTGATGTCTCGGAGTGATGAGCGCAGTACAGTGTTGTACACTGTGTAATGGGAGACTCACCGACTGGTGTCTCGGGGTGATGAGCGCAGTACAGTGTTGTACACTGTGTCTGTAATGGGAGACTCACCGACTGATGTCTCGGAGTGATGAGCGCAGTACAGTGTTGTACACTGTGTCTGTAATGGGAGACTCACCGACTGGTGTCTCGGGGTGATGAGCGCAGTACAGTGTTGTACACTGTGTCTGTAATGGGAGACTCACCGACTGATGTCTCGGAGTGATGAGCGCAGTACAGTGTTGTACACTGTGTCTGTAATGGGAGACTCACCGACTGGTGTCTCGGGGTGATGAGCGCAGTACAGTGTTGTACACTGTGTTTGTTATGGACAAGTGTGATGCTTACCTGATGGTGATCACCCCGCTCGTCTCGTCACTTGATTGCAATAAAAAATAATAACCTCAAAATAAGTCATTAGCAATTTATAAAACATTGATTTTTCATAGAAACGTAATACTGTAATTAAGAAGTGAATTTATTTACGTAAAACTACGTTTTTGAACGATAATTAACTGTTTTCTTACGTCGTTAGAAAATCATTAGTCGAATTTAACGTGGCACTCTCCCATTCAAATTCAATTCGAAATAATTTATTTAGTTTTTCCCTTAAAAAAAGTACTTATCAAAAAGCTTACAAATAAATTAATGAAACCCGTCTGTTGACGACACGACGTCACAGGATGGAGGACGGGATACACAGACAACAGGGGCAGACACCTGACACTAGAGAGGAAAGTACCAGGAGAACATACATTTGTAGGAGGTCTGTTTGTGACATATTTACTAGAGAGGAAAGTACTAGGAGAACATACATTTGTAGGAGGTCTGTTTGTGACATATTTACTAGAGAGGAAAGTACTAGGAGAACATACATTTGTAGGAGGTCTGTTTGTGACATATTTACTAGAGAGGAAAGTACTAGGAGAACATACATTTGTAGGAGGTCTGTTTGTGACATATTTATTAGAGAGGAAAGTACCAGGAGAACATACATTTGTAGGAGGTCTGTTTGTGACATATTTACTAGAGAGGAAAGTACTAGGAGAACATACATTTGTAGGAGGTCTGTTTGTGACATTTACTAGAGAGGAAAGTACCAGGCGAACATACATTTGTAGGAGGTCTGTTTGTGACATATTTACTAGAGAGGAAAGTACCAGGCGAACATACATTTGTAGGAGGTCTGTTTGTATTGTAATAAAACAATTTGAATATTATAAACAGCCTTTATTCAATTTTCTTATTAACTATAATATCAGGTGTATATATTTTTGGTACAATAGTCATTTAAGCACAAATATTCTGTGTGTGTCCATAGTTTGTGATACCTTAGATATTGAGTCACAATCCTTTCTGTTCCGGTGACAGCGTCGCTGTAATCGCATCTTTTGGTTGTCAGTTTATTGAAAATGTATCCAAATGACATTAGAGTCGAAATGACAATAGGAGCTTCCAATTTTGGCCGCCGGCACAGAAAAGATTGTGGCTCAATACAGGTGATGAACATAGGGGTCAGTCGGTGTAATGAGGTGATATAAAGATCAGAAAATGTCATATTGCGCTCAATATTGCCATATAAATAAATAATTATCTTATCAATAAATATAATAATGCTGCCATAATAGTCGTAAAACTTCCATAAATTGCTGTTGATGATGAATCCGATACTGAAAAAAAAAAACAAAATAGTCCATTAATGTCCATTAAAGTTTTTAGAAAACACCGTGACCAAGACAAACAGATACGTGGCACACAAATGTTTGTCTCAGCGGGAATCGGACCAGTAACCTTCAACATAGCAAGCGGGGCAACTACACCACTTGGCTTGTTCATCGTTTACTTTGATGAGGTCAAAAAACTAAGTAAGTACGTTTATCTTAACTGCTGGGCTAGCATGACTTCAAAAACGCGATAGATATAGCGATTTATACACATCCAACTGTCAAAATATGATAAAAATAACCGCCATATTTAATTTTAGCTTACGTGATATATTTTATGACATTTGGTCATGCTCACGAAATCGATATAGCTATTTATCGACATCCAACTGTCAAAATATAATAAATATAGCCGCCATATTTAATTTTAACATATCGTAGCACGCCATAATTCATTTGGTCATGCTCGCGAAATCGATATAGCTATTGATCGACATCCAACTGTCAAAATATAATAAATATAGCCGCCATATTTAATTTTATCATATCGTAGCACGCCATAATTCATTTGGTCATGCTCGCGAAATCGATATTATATCGTGGTGCCTATATATTTTATCACGCACAGTCATGCTAGGCAGGTTGGAGTTTAGATGTTTGATATAGCCCTTTTTAGTGAAATCGAATTCGTATCTTTGCACTCAAACTAAGCATGTTAACTGGCTTAGCTTAGATTGATTGCGTTTAATCATTAGTTAGTATTAAATTGACATTAGTTATAAGTTACGTTTGTATTTTATTTTATTTTTAACCCCCGACGCAAAAAGAGGGGTGTTATAAGTTTGACGTGTCTGTGTGTGTGTGTGTGTATCTGTATGTCTGTGGCATCATAGCTCCCGAACGGATGAACTGATTTAAATTTAGTTTTTTTTTTATTAAAGGGGACTTACGTGCGAGTGTTCTTAGACATGTTTGATGAAAATCGGTTGACCCGTTTAAAAGTAATTGTGTTGGGGATTTTTTTAATTTTTAATTAAATCTTTTATTTAAACAAAAATATCAGCTCTAGTTTCTTGCCGATTCTTCTCGGCTGATGTAATTCCCAATCGGTGGTAGATTCAGTGACGTTTATAAGTGCCTCATTAAGGCCTCCTTAACTGAATAAATGATTTTTGACTTTGACTTTGAAACTCAACGGTGAAATCGACCATTAAAGATAACCTTGTAACACTCACAGCAATCATTAAGTTCCTCCGAGTAGGGGTATGTGAAGTCACACTGACAGAGGCTGTTCCTACAGACGACGCGGTCCGTGTGGTCTGACAGGAAGCACTCGCTTGAACGGGAGCATGTTTCGAATAGACCTGTGAACAAAATTTATATGTATTTACATAGGCATAAAGTAAAAACTGTTTTTTTCAGAAACTATGTATTTCTAGCTGTGCCCCGTGGTTTTACCCGCATAGTTCCCGATCCCGTGGGAATTTCGAGGTAAAACATCCTATGTGCTTCCCCGGACTATAAGCTACCCCTGTACCAAATTTCAAGTCAATCGGTTCAATACTTTAGCCGTGATAAGGTAACAAACAGAGTTACTCTCGCATTTATATTAAGTACTAGTAGCTCCCCGCGGTTTCACCCGCGTAGTTCCCGTTCCCGTGGGATTACGGGGATAAAATATAGCCTATGTCACGCACTGATAAATTAGCTTTCCATTAGTGAAAGAATTTTTGAAATCGGTCCAGTAGTTTCGGAGCCTATTCATTACAAACAAACAAACAAATCTTTCCTCTTTATAATATTAGTATAGAAGAATATGTTTTGGATTTACAAAGAAACAAAAAGTAGGATATCACGAAAACGGGCACGAAAATGTGTTGCCAATATATGTATAGAAGAGACTGAGGCAGAGGGTTTGGGCTCTCCTTTACCAAGCGTAATGCAGTGAGCTACTCGATGTTTTGAGAAAGTGAGGTACTTCTTTAGTCAAGACCACAGTCGAGTCCGTTTTCAAACATTTTTCAGTCCAGCAGTCTTCTTCTTTGCGTGTCGACTCATATTTTAGAGGACCAGAACCATCGTCCACCGATATGGCACTATCAGTGGCCTTGTAAAGGTCCTCGCGTGTGCAGGTGTAGGTACACGCACGGAAGGTTATTTGCCTTTGAGTCTGGAAGGATCGGAGGAGGAGGAGTCCAGCAGTGGTAAGCATTCACGTGAAAAACAAACATCCAACCATCCATACATCCATATTATTACCACTGCTGGACTCCATATTATACTTACCGGTCATAGGCCAACAGCTATCATCCCTGTAATGGTAAGAGGCCTTGCAGTCACACACTCCATCGACGCATGCGCTGTTCACACCCACATTTAGCACGCACTGCCCGTCCACTTCGCATGTAGCGTTGTAGCCTGATGATACTGAAAAACAAAACAAATCAAAATCAATTTCTTTTATAAACATTTTGTTACGAGATACATTTGGCGCAATTATGGCGACTTTACCTCCCATTCTAGTATAAAACTGTATTATGGCAAGGTAAAGGCTCTCAAATTACGCGGCGTCTCAGCGTTAAAAAACAAAACATTAAATTGATAAACTAGCCAGTCCAGCCTGCCTAGCATGACTGTGTGTAATAAATGATATAGACACCACAAAATAATATCGATTTCGCGAGCATGACCAAATGAATATGGCGTGGTACGATTTGATAAAATTAAATATGGCGGCTATATTTATTATATGTTGACAGTTGGATGTCAATAAATAGCTATATCGATTTCGCGAGCATGACCAAATGTCATAAAATTAATCACGTGGTAAAATTAAATATGGTGGGCATTTTTATCAAATTTTGACAGTTGTATTTCAATAAATCGCTGTATCTATCGCGTTTTAGAAGTCATGCTAGCCAAGTTGACTTTTACCTTTTTTGTTTTTAACGCTGAGAAAGCATACCACCGGGAATCGAGGGGGAAGATTCCGGGTACCTCTACTAAGTAATTATCTAGGGATAAATACAGACGCAGTTTCTTCTGATTCCTTCCTAATTGTAATTTTCAAAAGGTTTAGAGTCCCTTGTTGGTGTTAAAAACATGTCTAAACTTTAGGTCACCAACACGCTAGAAGGGTGGTGATTACTCTTATCCCATTGTACTGGTATCATCAGTAAGAGAGTGCATCAGCTTTGTTTAAAAATATGATAAAATGTTATCTATACTTACTAATATTATAAAGAAGTAAAGTTTTTGTGTTTGTTAAATTGTAAGGGGTAATCTCGGGATCTACTGAACCGATTTCAAAAAATATTACACTAATGGGAAGCTTTATTGTCAGCAAGTGACATAGGCTATAGTTTGTCCCTGTATTCCCACGGGAATGGGAACTACGCGAGTAAAACCACGGGGCGCTGCTAGTCGTTTAATACAAAGAAACATTTGGTTTACACGAACACTTTAAAATAATACCTACAATTTTCAATTGAATTCGATTAAAGATTAATTTCACTTTAATTTCAGGATCTTACAAGGAAATATTAACTTTAAAATCCTTACCCCTCCAGCACTCCTGTTCATACGCCACATAAGACTCATTACACTGACACGTCATCACTGATTCACTGGTGTTCACACACACTGTGTTTGCGACGAGGCAATCAGAGTCAGCCGTGCATACTCCACCTATGACTGGAAGATAAGAAACAGTGGTTAGACAATAGTTATTTATGGTACAAGCGAGGTAAGTTGGTGACTACTTCCGAGGCGCTATTGAGGCCCGAGCCGTCAGGCGAGGGTCTGAAGATAGCCGAGGATAGTAATCATCAATACACGCGTGTACCATACAACGTTTTTCAACACATTTGCGAAGAAATTATCATTTTTCGCTAATAAATAAACAGTTTTTTTATTCGCGCGCATCCAACACAACAATGGTGATCGGCCAAAGACTAAAAGAATATACTTATTTAAAAAAACGAATGAATGAATGAATGGAATCGACCATAGACCTACCAAAAGTAAGGAAACATAGTTGAAGTTTGTTTTTAAAATGTATGGACACAATTTTTTTGGTATCGAAACTTTTTTAAAATGAAAGCAATTTAAAAAAACAATCTATAACTCACTAGTGAATAAAACGTTTTTGCACAAATAAGAGCCCCTTTATGAGCAAGTGTGTTTAAAAGAAACTTATTGTAAGTACTTTAGAATATCAAGTTGCTCCCTGTGAAACGCTTTGATCTTTAAAATTACTCCACAAATTTTAGAACAGTTTCAGGAATAGATAGACAGGAGAGTCAAACTGTGAGATGTTGTAGCAGTTATATTTTTTTGTAACTAATAGGCTATTTTTTAATTTCAATAAGCTTGTACTTGACTGTAACTCTCCTGATGGAAAGCTGATACGTCCAAGATGGAGCATGCTCGCATAGAAGGTTCTGTTCTGAAGGACCTGTCCACTGACTTACAAAGACCTAGATTTTATGTTTCAGGGAACAGAGAAGCTGGCAGGGAGTTCCACACTCGCGCTGTTCGTATGATGAAAGTGGACGCGAAACGCTTCGTGCAAGCTCGTGAAACATCAACAATGTATCGGTCCTTGCTTGTTGGGTAGTAGAACAGGGATGTCCAATGCTCACTCTTCAATAGTCCGATAGGTTGCAACTTTTCGCGCTGCTAGCAGTGACCCAGTTTTGCCTTCGTAAATCCCAATCCAGTGGGAATTTTATGATAAAAAGTATCATTTGTAGATGTTATAAGGAACATCTGCACCCAATAATATAGTAATATACTTACTAGGAGAACAGACCCCGTTCTGCGCCATGTAACCCTCGGTACAGGAGCACGTTCCTCCACTGCACTCAGAGTTCGCCGTCTCACACTCTATAGAAGTTTGACAGGCGTCGCCGAGAACTAAAAAAAAAATGATTTCAATGTCAGATTTGTTAACCCAAATAATTTATTAAAATACCTCAAAGCTGATGAACGTTAGAGAGTAAAGAACATGCTCAAATGCGGCCATTTTCAAAGCTAATTTATAAGTGCGTGACATAGGCTATATTTTATTCCCGCATTCCCACGGGAACGAGAACTTCTTAATTAATGTATCCCTTACCTAGCCCAGAAGTGACACAGAGTCCCTCAAACACAGTCAGCCCCTCTGGACACGCGCAGTAGCCCTGACCAGAGTCGTCCAACACACAGTTGACTTCCAACTCTCCCGCGACGCAGTCACTGTCCACCTCGCATAGCTCGCCTACTCCTGTGGGATAGAATGGATTGGGTTAGTTGATGCTTTGACGACCTCGATGGCAGAGTGGTCACCATGCCGGACTGCCATCCGTAAGGTTGTACGATTCCCGTGCGGGGTGAATATTTGTATGAACAAATGTTTATCCGAAGTTTCTAGTCGACATCGGTGTACATGCATAAAAAAAGTTGTATGATACTTTGTGAATTCAAAACGGTTAATTCCTATTTCCATCACACTCAGTGCACACGATGTTCTAAAACAACACAAAGAAACGACTTTTACTCCCAGTTATCGAAAATGCCTTGGGTCCTGCAGGGGCTGCCTACAGCGACCCCGATACTTTCCACTCTTGAGATTAAAATTGACTTTTACCCCCAGATATCGGGGATTTAATAGTTATTTGTTATACAAGAGTGCAAAGTTGCTTTTTAACCGGGGCTCCAGTTGAGGACCGAGCCAGCGAAGGATTCTAAAATTGAATCACGAGCGCAGCGATTTAAAATAAGAATCCTGAGCGTTAGCGAGGGACTCAAAGGAGCACAAGGTTAAAAATTGTTTGCACTCGAGTGCAACACATTATTTTTCATCCCGCCTTAGCGAGGAAATTACTAAATGGAAACATAAAACAATATTAATATTAAGTGAAAAGCAAAAATATCACGCGCAAAGCAAATAAAAAATAAGTAAGTACACCAAGGAGGTTCTGAGTTTGAATTTGAAATAAAAAAAAAGTTGTTTGACAGTTTGTGAATCCAAAACATCATCACACTTAGTGCACACGATGTTCTAAATTCAAATTTACTTTAACCTCTAGAGCGCAAACTCCCAGTTAGCAAAATTGCCTTGGGTCCTGCAGGGGCTGCCTACAGCGACCCCGATTATTTATTTATTTATTTATTTAATTTTCCAAAACACTTTTAACACTCCTTAATCTATACAATAGCCGATCCACGAAAACCTCGTAGGGTTTATCTGGGTATCGGCGAGTCGCACATATTATCTATAACTAAACATATTTTAAATACAGAGTGCTTACATATTATAATCTATGAAGTACCTTTTGTATTTATATTTACTCCTTTTCGAATGTGTTTTGTACATTGTTTGTATATTCTCAGGGAGATTATTAAGGTAATAAGGGATCAAATAATTTGCAACTCTTGTTCCGTACAAGTTATTATATTTAGGTAATATGTATTTATTAGTATTTGAGACAGATCTCAAAAAAGTTGGTCTTATTTTTTCAATTAAAAACTCTGGCCTGTTAACTTCAGTAAGTATACTATATTTAACTTTGTTATATATATTCATAATATTACAATATTTGAAAAGATCTTCTTCATTATTATTATATTTCTTTTTTATATACTTTGGCGTAATTATTTTGAGTAGTTTTAATTGGAGTCTGTATATATCTGCCAGGTAAGTCGGATAGGTTCTACCATAACTGCTTAACCCATAGCCGACAACTGAGTCAGCTAGGGCCATGTATAGCATTCTAAGAGTTTTATATGGTAATTTATATTTTAATATACTCAATTTGCTTACAATAGATCTTAATTTATTGCAAACATATTCTATATGGGGTCCCCAACAGAAACGGTTGTCAATTATTAGGCCAATATACATGTGTTGACTAACTACTTCCAATTTTGGACACTGGCAAGCGGCACCTAACCCGTGAAGGCAAGTATGGTCATGGGCTAAGACTACAGGCATAATTGATTTGTTATGGGATGAATGTATATGAACTACTTTTGTCTTAGATGTATTAATTACTAAGCCAATATCATGAGCCCATTTACATAATTGATCAAAATTGAATTGTAAAGTTTTTTGAGCTTCGGTCACATTTTTATGAGCTACCAGTATGCAGGTATCATCAGCAAATTGATACACAGATCCTGAGTGTATGACATGGCTCATATTGTTAACATACAATAAATATTCCGTCGGACCGATAATTGAACCTTGAGCGGTGCCCATGGTGGTGTGAATTTGATCACTAAACTGATTTTGTATTTTGACAGTAGTGTATCTATTAGTGTGATATTCTTTAAGTAATTTTAAGAGAGGTCCCTGTATGCCACTCTGTGATAGTTTTTCAAAAAGTATATCATAGCGTAGCATATCAAATGCTTTGCTAAAATCAATAAATAATGCCAATACATTATCTCTATTATTTAAGTGTTGATTGACCTCGTCTGTAAAATTACATAACAATTGGGTTGTACTTTTATTTTTTTGGAAGCCGTACTGTTTGTTGTTGATTATATTATACTTTCCTAGGAAGTTATTAATCTCATTACTTATGAATCGTTCAATGATCTTATCTATGCAGGACAATATGGTAATAGGACGATAATTATTTATATCGTCACGTTTACCTTTTTTATGTATGGGTCTTATCACTCCTATTTTTAAAAGGTCTGGATAAATGCCTGTCCGCAAACATCGATTAATTAGATGTGTAATGACTGGTACCAATTTCTCGGACATGTATTTGACATCTTTGGCTCGTATTCCGTCATAACCCGGACTTTTACTGTCGTTTAAGCACTTGATGATACCTGCAACTGTTCCCTCTCTAGCCTGCTGAATTCGTAAACATCTATCAGGAGTTGTTTCGTACGTCGACTTATCTATCAGGGGTACATTACAAGAGTTACAATTTTTTTTGATATTATTATGAAATTCTTTTACAAATGTATTAGCTAAAGTTAATGGATTCATTCGAAAAGTTGTAAGTAATACTTTTTCAATACATTGCATAATTTTACCAGTAAGCTTATTTATAATATTCCATATTTTTTTACTATTATTAAAATGTTGTGAGATTTCGGTTCTAATTTGTTTATTTTTTACATATTGAGTATATTTATTAGTTTTATTTCTATATCTATTATACAAAAGTCTTTTTTTCGAGTTATTCTCGTCATTCAACCAAATATTAAATAATTCATCCCTTTTCGCACACATGTTTTGTAGCTTTTGGTTAGCCCATGTACAATTTTTACGTTTACTTAAGCTGTTATTAATGATTGTATATTTACATTTTTTGTATATATTAGTAAAATTTACATGTATATATTCGACAATTTCATTGGGATTAGTGTATTGGATTGGTTTACTCCAGTCCACATTATTTAATTCACTATACACTCTCTGATTATCTATCTTCGTAATTACCTGGTTTGTTATGTTTATATTACTTTTGTTTATCACGCCCGTCAGTGCACAACCGGTTATACAATGGTCTGCCGGGGCGATATTTACTACAGCTGTATATACATTATGCGAACTAGTGTTACGGATAAATACATGATCAATGCACGACTTGGATATATAGTCACCGTATTTCTCTATGCGTGTGTATGTATTAACACCACTTTCAAATCCTAGGCTGCACAGTGAATATAAATATTGTTTTGACAACGAGTTACATAATTTTAGATCTATATTCATGTCTCCCATTATTAAATAGCTGTGTTTGTATGGGTATTTAGCTACAAGGGAAGACAGTTCCGTAACGAAACGAGGCTTAGATGTGTGAGGTGGCCTGTACATGGCACATAATCCAAATTTAAAGTTATTTATGTTGACTTCGCCTGACACACATTCAAATTCCTTTGTGCGAGGGTTATTAAACCTTACAAAAGATGCCATTTTATGTACATATAATAACACCCCACCACCTTTACGATTGGTTCTTAATTCCGAAAATAAATTGTAATTCGGGAGTGTATACATTTGTAACAAATCATGTTTTATATTAGCTTCTGTTATCAACAATATATGAATAGTATATTTATTATTTAACACAATGTATTCTATTTGTGCAAAGTTTTTTTTGATTGAACGTAAATTAACGTGTAACAAATATAAACAATTTTCGGGGTTTGGTATACTGTAGGTAAAATCATTCCATGTTTGACAATTTGTTTCAGTAATATTATTATGGTTTGATGTGTCTGACATGTTTATTAGATGATTTTTGGTGCTTGGCATGTTAGTTTAAAGGAAAGAGAGAACTACAAGTAGGTATAATTAATGAGACTTACATGATTTCATCCATGGGATAATTTTACCTTTTCAATGTCAGCGAGCGAACGGATGGTGATCACTTTTTTTTCTTTTTCACTTTTACGCACTAAAATGTTTCCGTGTTTACACCAGATATAGTTGAACATTCCTCTGAGTTGTTCCTTTGTTTTCCACAGCAAAAAAGCCGAGGCTGGTGTCAGGCACTCACGTAGGTATATTTGATCATTTCCACATTCTCCTATGTCAGCAGCAGATGTTTTCGATCCTTTTGCAGCTTCCAACCATAGATCTCGCTTCCCTTCCCGAAGTATTACTGTAATATTAGACTGGCTTTTTTGTTGCCTCGCGATATTTGTCGGGTTCTTCTTCTTCCTGTAAGCTCCTACGATGTCATCTGGATTCTGCTGTATGATCACAGATACTTTTTTGGCTATTTCTTCAGTATTTTCATTTTCCGATTGATAAATACCGCATATTTCAAGTTTACTTATACTTTCCACTCTTGAGATTAAAATCGACTTTTACCCCCAGATATCGGGGATTAAAAACATACTTTCCGAGCTAGTGGGATGAAAAACATACTTTCCGAGCTAGTGGGATGAAAACATACTTTCCGAGCTAGTGGGATGAAAAACATACTTTCCGAGCTAGTGGGATGAAAACATACTTTCCGAGCTAGTGGGATGAAAAACATACTTTCCGAGCTAGTGGGATGAAAACATACTTTCCGAGCTAGTGGGATGAAAACATACTTTCCGAGCTAGTGAGATGAAAAGAGTCTATAAATGCCCACTTACCGGCGAAGTACCTGCAGAGCACCCTGTGCGGGTCCCAGAGCGCCTGCTCCGTGGCGCACTCGCAGTACCGCAGGCCCCACGGGCCCTCGGGCGCGCCGCACGACGCCGCCGCGCCGAACGTGTGGCAGCTCTCGTCGGACATGCACGAGTCGGAGAGTACGCGGCTTGCTGGGGAATAGAAAGGTAATATAATTTTATGATGATCATTGGCTTTTATATCTACTTTGGAAGCTAGTTAGTATTTTAAATAGTAGAGAAGTATATAGAAGAATAAGAATATAGAAGTATATATGAGAAGTATACAGGGTGTCCGGGCATCGATGTCGGATACTTTAAGGGAGTAAAATATGGTATTTTTTATCGATAAATCACGATTCCAATTTTCTCTAGCTACCTCCATTACAAAATGGCAGCCATTTTGTTTTTTTCAACTCGACGCGCGGGTGCTTGTACTGATTTAGTCATTGCTATCCATGTAAATGTCTTAGGAAGATGAAAGATGTCTCATTTGAAAGTAAATAATGTAAGGTATTATTGAATGTAAGATTTTATTCCATATCTTAATTATAAAATAACAAAAAACCATTACAAAAATAAAAATCAATATTTTTTTACAGATTTTTTCTGCATTTTTTAATTTTTTGTTAAAATTTGACCCATTAACCTACGTTTTTCATCTTGTTTTTTGATAGTACAGAATATTCACTTAAAAAAGAATCATACATCTTATAGCCTTATGTATGATAGTTCTAAAGTTACGATGGTTTGAATATGATCCTTAGCCAAGAAAATCGTCTCGTATTGCGAGGAGTGCTCGACGTGCTCGCCCATGGGACTGCGTTGTTGGGATTATCTGACTTGGACTATTATTTAGTCCGTCTAAGTGAAGGTAATTGATAAAAAATGCTACATTTTATTCCATATCTTTATCATAAAATAACAAAAGAGGATGATAAAAACAAAAACCATTATGTGTTTTCGTAAATTTTTTACATTATTGGTCTCGTAAAATCAATATGCTACTCGATTTCGCGAGCGTTTTTCCGCAAGTTTTGAACATCTTAAACGCAATATAACACTTAATTTTGAGAAAATTAAACGCAATAAAAGTTTGTTAAAGTATTTTTAATTTGTGTCTTAAAATATCCTTTGGTACTATCAGGACAAAAAGCCTTGCGTTGCAATATACTTACGTTTCACACAGTCCCTCATGTTGTCAGCATAGAAGAAGTTAGTCGGGCACACGCAGATTCCATCGACCACTTCTGCCAGTTGGCCAACACACTGCTCCGGGGTGGAGGGCATGCCCAGTTCTGGAAAAATATCAGATAATCTATCACTTCCCAGAAAAAGACGGAAAATTTAAAACTAGTGAGGAATATTCCATAAAATGACGTCACTAGAATGATGTCTATGGAAAAACATTGCAGGGTTTCCTAGAAAGCGGTAAGTGACACCGTCACGTCAAAAAGCGGTGCCGGTTGGAGTGTACGTAACGGGACGCTGCGCTGAGAAAAAATTCAGTCGAAAATTATGACCCTAATACCCTAGCCTATCTTAACCCTAGGGGTCAATGACCCTAACAAAAATTTGCGTCTCTCAACCCCTTCTATCTGATAGTAAAATAAAAATGGGGGGTTAATTAGGGTCATAATTTTGAACGGAAATTAAGGCTTTTTTCCTTAGCGCCCGTTTCGTATCCTCTGACCGCGGTACCGCTTTAGCCTTTGTATAAAGACGGCCGCCTTTGAAAACGGACCGTTAAGGCGATCGTCTTATGGGTTCGTAATATTAGGGCTGCTTAATGACGGTACCGCTATCCTAGGAAACCATAGCACACAGAATACAGGTGACAGATCACTCTACCCACAAATTCTCAATAAAAAAAAAATATATCAATTAATTATACCTGCATAGCAAATGGTATTATTCTCCTCTGTAGAATAATACCCATTGGGGCAGATACAGATGCCAGAGCAGATGAAACCACTTGCACAGTTTTCATCGGTCGAACAAATATCGCCATATTGGAAACCAGATCTCGACGGGTTTGACAAGCTGTCAGCGAACGTGAAATCGGCAGCCATGTTGCTTTTGAATTTCGTAGCAATATTTGTTGTGTTGGTCTCTTCAATTTCTGCAAAAAATATTGAATTAAGTAATTGAAGATTTGAATATTAAAAGCAATTACAATGTAAACATCCTATTTAGATTTCAAAAAGTTGATCATGACGTCACAGGATGAGGACGTGATACACAGACAACAGGTGCAGACACCTGACACTAGAGAGGAAAGTACCAGGAGAACAACATTTGTAGGAGGTCTGTTTGTGACATATTTACTAGAGAGGAAAGTACCAGGAGAACATACATTTGTAGGTCTGTTTGTGACATATTTACTAGAGAGGAAAGTACTAGGAGAACATACATTTGTAGGTCTGTTTCTGACATATTTACTAGAGAGGAAAGTACCAGGAGAACATACATTTGTAGGAGGTCTGTTTGTGACATATTTACTAGAGAGGAAAGTACTAGGAGAACATACATTTGTAGGAGGTCTGTTTGTGACATATTTACTAGAGAGGAAAGTACTAGGAGAACATACATTTGTAGGAGGTCTGTTTGTGACATATTTACTAGAGAGGAAAGTACTAGGAGAACATACATTTGTAGGAGGTCTGTTTGTGACATATTTACTAGAGAGGAAAGTACTAGGAGAACATACATTTGTAGGAGGTCTGTTTGTGACATATTTACTAGAGAGGAAAGTACCAGGAGAACATACATTTGTAGGAGGTCTGTTTGTGACATATTTACTAGAGAGGAAAGTACTAGGAGAACATACATTTGTAGGAGGTCTGTTTGTGACATATTTACTAGAGAGGAAAGTACTAGAAGAACATACATTTGTAGGAGGTCTGTTCTAGAATGTTTCTTAGGAATTTCATCCTTACCTTCATCGCCATACAGCTCACATTGCTGTGTGCGAATATTACAGGTGCTGTTTTCAAAATGACAATCTTCATTTACTATACAACTATCGCCAATAGCTGAAAAAAAAATAGAATATCATTTTTATTATATCCTACTAGGGGTGCCCCGAATTTACCCCCATAAATCCTAATCCCGTGGGAATTCTGGGATAAAAAGTATCCTATGTGTTATTCCTAGTTATAAGGGCCATCTGTACCAAAAGAGTCAGTTCATCATTTCGGACTGACATTGCGGGTTCGATTCCCGTGTGGAATGAATGTGTGAACCACAAATGTTTGTCTCGGTCTGGGTGTGTGTGTGTGTGCGTAGTTTCTGATACCCTAGATACCAGTTTCGAACTTAGTTAGGGGTCAGTTACTGTAATGAGATGATGGAGGGAATGATTATGTTAAATATATTAATTTCCAAAATCAATCCTACTAATATTATAAAGCCGAATGTTTGTGAGTATAGATGTATGGAATACGGATGTATGGATGTTTGTTCCTCTTTCACGCAAAAACTTAATGGATGGAAAGGTACAGACGTTCCTCATACCTAGGAATAACACATGGATACTTTTAATCCCAAAATTCCCACGGGATAAGGTGCCACGAGGGTAAAACCGCGGAGCACAGCTAGTTTAAATATTTAAATCAATAAACTTACCAAAACCAATCTTCCTACACTCGTCTCTTTGTCTCAGGTAATATCCCTCTGCGCATACACAAGTCCCGTTACAGGCCATGCTATACGGGTCAGCTATGGTCATCTGGCATTCTTCGTCGGTGGCACAAGGGTCTCCCAGCTCTGTGTTCTGCCAACATCGGCCGTGGAAGTAGTGGAAACCTGGCTGACAACGGCAGGTTCCTTCTGGAAGAAAAACAAACATAAGTAAACTAGTGGTTCTTTTGATTGAAGACTTCGCAAACAACAATAATGATTGTTATTTTTCTTTCTTGTCATGTTTTTGATTTCCCCCCAATACATAAAATCTCGATATAATCAAGGATTTTTTTATCAGGATCGGTTAAAAAATGTGGTCTCTAGCCCGGGACTGGCACAGACATACATAGTTCATACACACGAAAGCAAAATTAGCGTAACGAAATATTAACGATTCTCTCGCTCGGCCAAATAAAGAAACATTAAATTAAAAATTTAAAAAACCCCCAACAAAGTTACTTTCAAACCCCCATAACTTTTAAACGGGTCAACCGATTTTCATCAAACATGTCTAAGAACACTCGCACGTAAGTCCCCTTTAATACAAAAAAAATATTGAAATCGGTTCATCCGATCGGGAGCTATGATGCCACAGACAGACAGATACACACACACAGACACGTCAAACTTATGACACCCCTCTTTTTGCGTCCGGGGTTAATTAGCCAATCTGGACGAAATGTTTAACCAAATAATAAAATAAATAAAGTTCTTATTGCCAAGGTCTCACTAATGATATTAGTATCTACAATGAGGAGGACCACAACGTTTGTATTAATTTAGTTTTTACGCCTAGAGTTTATTTGAGAGACCTTACCTTGCCGTGACACAGTTTCAACTAGCACGGGAGGTATGGTCTCGATAATTGCAATAAGTATATTATTATTATTGTAACAAATGAATTTTAATAAATGATTTGATTTGAGTTTTTACGCCAATTGATATGATTTAGAAAAAAGATTATATAAATCACTATACATACCTGTTTCATTGTAACCGATGCTACACTCGAACCCGAAGAACAGTCTGTAACACTGACTGTCGGCCACACACGGAGAGGTATGGTATGGAGCAACTGGAAGGAAAACAATATTAAATTTAAAGGTAAAAAATAACTAAGTACTTATAGATTATCACGAGAACATATGGGATATTTTTTTAGAACATATCCCATTCGTCCCCAATGGGGACAAACTTGGTGGGGACGAATGGGATATACTCAAAAAGTTCTGTGGGATAGCTATGATAGATTGCAATATTATTTCTCGTGGCTCAAGTGGGTTATCTTTTAAGAAATCTCGTTTATTAATTACAAGCAGTGCCCCGCGGTTCACCCGCGTAGTTCCCGTTCCCGTGGGAATTTCGGGATAAAAAGTCCTATGTTCTTTCCCGGACCATAAGCTACCCCTGTACCAAATTTCAAGTCAATCGGTTCAGTAGTTTAGCCGTGAAAAGGTAACAGACAGACAGAGTTACTTTCGCATTTATAATATTAGTTAGGATTAGGATAATACCTCTACTTGATAGGTATATCGTAGCATCCGCTAAAAAACCGTAACCTTAGGCATAGCAAGCAGGGTCAACCAACTAGACCACTCGGTCGTAATGATGTATAAATAAATAATTATTTTACACCCCTATTTTGAATTCGAGATACTTAATCACACAGCTAATGTAAACCACGGGTGACAATATAATAGTGAAGTTAGTTTGCATCTTTTGCTTTTATTTAAAAAGTTATGATAAGCCAAAGTATTTCAAAATCCCGCCGAATTTTATTGTTATTCTACACCGAACAACAGGCGAACGCTGCGATACACAGAATACTTGATAGCTAGTGTGCCGTCTGGTAATACGGCATTTATTTAGTATTTTTTAAAGATAAGTAATCGACTATCATTTTTGATATTTTTATTGGATATATGGATTCAGTTACTGCTACACATATTCTGATTGTAATAAGTCCCGTAATTTCAAAATATGTGTGTATTGTCACTCTTGAATTCACGTTTTTCTAAATCGTTGTAAAATTAAACGATTATTCATACAAACTACAAACAGTAGGTAACTTCCATACTTGCCGTAGTAGAAATCCCCCTCGGGATCCTACGGTACCCCAATGTAACGCGGACGGAAGTCGCTGTGTTTTTAGGGGGTAGGCCCAGCCCTTCTGGCTGGGAGAGCCCTACATGCCCCGTGGGTCCTCCCAATATCGGCTCACGGTGGAATGCAGTTCTATGCGTTTTTACTGCGTTAAAAAAAAAGGTAAATTCCATACTCACTATCAGCACAAACGCCCCCCACTAAGTCCTTGCCAGGCGCGCACATACAGGCCCCGTTGGAGCACACGCTGCTCGGCACGTAGCGCTCACAGTCGGCGTTGGAGACACATACCCATTGGGAGGATGCGTGGGTTAGGAGGAGGGACGCTGAAATAGGATTAAATTAAATTAAAAATCTGTAGAAATAATCGCGTTTGTTATTAAAAGATATATTTTATACTAGCGGCGCCCCGCGGTTTCACCCGCATAGTTCCCGTTTCCGTAGGAATATGCGGATATAATTATATAAATATTGCTAAAAACCTTCCCACTGAATCACTCTATGTATTAAAACAAACCGCATCAAAATCCGTTGCGTAGTTTTAAAGATCTAAGCATACATAGGGACATAGGGACAGAGAAAGCGACTTTGTTTTATATGTACTATAATAGTGATTTAGTATTTGTTGCAGAAAAATCTTGTGTTCCACCGCACCATAAATACATAATCTGTGAAAATGTCTGCTGTCTAGCTATCACGCTTCTTGAGATACAACCTGGTGACAGACAGACAGAAGGACTAAGGTCCTGTTTTTACACTTTAGGCATGGGACCGTAGAAATAAAAACGAGCGTCGATGGCATAGGTCTTCGACTTCCATTTGGGAGATGCTGATTCAATCCCATTCGAAAACGTGTTTTCGATTTCGGAATCATATGTATGTTTATTAATATTCGATGCATAATCCGAGTGAGTGAGACAAACCCATTGGGACGATACACTGCAGCACTGGTTAGGTTAGATTAGGAAAGGAAGCCTGGAGCCCGATTCTCTAATCTAAACTATTAAGCTATGATAATGCTACTCAAATGTATTTTAATATCAACATTATGGCCGTTTTTTTGACATTTGTTGTCATTTTGGTATTCTCATAGTGACAACTACTACGCCGACTCAATGGCTCCATAAAACTTAGATTGGTTGTCATGGAAACAGTATTCTGACGTTTATTTGACAAAAAAACATGAATTTTGATATGCAACAAAGACCACTGAGACACCACAGCCATATGAATAAATTTTAGCAGAATACCAAATTTCTGACACTCTCGTTATGGTGCCTCAATATCACCATATTGTCTGATCAATAATGTCAAATTGCAGACTTAGGCCCCTGGACAGATACCTACTCAGCCTAATACGCGCCATTGAAAAAAAAAAACTCCTTATTAAATAGGCAAAATGTTAGGTCGGAAGTCCTAAAGTGACTCCCTGATCTGTAGGCAAAATAACATAACATAATCATTCACTTCATCGTCTCATTACAGTAACTGACCCCTAACTAAGCTCGAAGCTTGTATCTATGGTATCAGAAACTACGCACACACTCATTCACACACACACCCAGACCGAGACAAACATTTGTGGTTCACACAAATGGTTGGAAGCTACCACAGTCCTTATAGATTTGTTTTTTAAATAGTTATTAAAATTCATGTCTAGAGAAAATGCGCATAAAATCGTAAAAAAAATCAATTAAAAAAGAGGTTTTTATAAGCCGCAGGCACAAGACAATGTTAAAAATCTTTCAAGCTCCCACATAGTCTAGCTAGCTTGGCTTTTGCGACCTACAAATTAATAGTTATTTATGGTACAAGCGAGGTAAGTTGGTGATTACTTCCGAGGCGCTATTGAGGCCCGAGCCGTCAGGCGAGGGTCTGAAGATTGCCGAGGAGAGTAATCATCAATACACGCGTGTACCATACAACGTTTTTCGCCACATTTGCGAAGAAATTATCATTTTTCGCTAATAAATAAACAGTTTTTCTATTCGCATCCAACACAACAATGGTGATCGGCCAAAGACTAAAAGAATATACTTACTTATTAAAAAAAAATCGACTGAATGAATGAATGGAATCGACCATAGACCTACCAAAAGTAAGGAAACATAGTTGAAGTTTGTTTTTAAAATGTATGGACACAATTTTTTTGGTAACGAAACTTTTTTAAAATGAAAGAAATTTAAAAAAACAATCTATAACTCACTAGTGAATAAAACGTGTCATTATTCAACTGTTTTTGCACAAATAAGAGCCCCTTTATGAGCAAGTGTGTTGAAAAAAATACTTACCCAAAACACTAAACAAATATAATTTGGGACACATTATAAATAACTAAATTATACACTAAATAGAACAGCTACTCCGCGCCGTTACTGAATACGAAATGAAAGTTGATAAATGATAACAACAATTATTTTCGTAATGATTAATAGTTAATGGTATCTGAAGATTAAAACATTATACATTGTTATAATTAACTAGTTATGTGCAGTGGGTTTCCTCGCGTTCCCATAGCCATAGATAAATCAGTTAATCTTATATACAGGGTGTCCCGTAAGTAGTGGACCAACGGGATGTGGGGGATAGGGGAGACCGTTACCTACCAGAATCACCAAAATGTATTGTCCTAGGCCTCATAGTTTTGAAGTTATAACGTTTTTTAGTAAGTAGGTGAAATTATCGTACTATGTGCACATTTTTCTTAATTCTACAAATTCTATTACTTATTTTGATGTTATTTTTATTCAAGGGCGTTAAGAATACATAGGTTTTTCTAATTTAAATTATTTTTTAGTGTAGTTATCATTAACATTAAAATTAATCAACAAAACAAGTGCAATTGTTAAATTTCAAAATACTCTAAGTGGTATTTGAGCTGAGCTGGTGTAAAAAAAATGTATTGTAGCCTTGTGGCACTTTATTTTAAAAACATCTACATATCATAAGGATTACAAAAACGTATAACACTGTGGTTTCAAATGAGTAGTTTTTTATTTTAACTAATACAACGTGAAAGGGAACTTTTGAGAGAAAACAAAAAATCATTGCTAATTATGGAAATTCGTTTATTACTCAATTTATTTTTACATTAAGGGTTCAAAATGCTTTTCTTTAGCTCTTGTGTATTAAAACATCTTCGTATAAAGTCCTTTTGTAAACTTTTTTGGGCTCTTTGATGTTTTTTTATCAATTCAGCAACATGATTGAAATTTTGTGATAACTCTCTTTTTATCAGAAATATTTGTCTCATAAACTGCTTCTTTGAGGAAACCCCATAGAAAATAATCCAAAGGATTCAAGTCGGGAGATCGTGGCCTATTTCATGGCCGATCACTGGCCATGAAATAGTACCTTCGCGTCCAAACCATCGATTTGGGAACGTCTCGTTCAAAAATTCAGTCACTTACCGTGGATAGTGGGCAGGTTCACCTTCGTACTGCAACCACATTCTCTCCCGCGCAGTTTCAGGCCTTATGCATAACCAACATCTTCGAATAAAGTTAAGAAGTACGCGAGAGTATGTGGTTCCGCGCAGTTTCAGGCCTTGTGCATAACCAACATCTTCGTTAAGTTAAGAAGCACGTACGAATGTTGCAGTACGAAGGTGAACCTGCCCACTATCCACATTCAAGAGGAAGATTTTTAGCATAATTTTATCCCCATATTCCTACGGGAACGAGAACTACGCCGGTGAAACCGCGGGGCGCCGCTAGTGTCTTATGGTCCACCATTGATACGGTTATTGGGAGGTTAGTATCCGTTGACAATCAAGATCATAGATAGATTGAATATTGGGAACGGCCGATATTCAACGATGAGTCTGCATAGCTTAGTTACATAGATTACCGTTTTATTATATTTTAAACTAGCAGCGCCCCGCGGCTTCACCCGCGTAGTTCCCGTTCCCGTGGGAATTTTGGGATAAAAAGTATCCTATGTGTTATTCTGATGTATAAGCAAGATTATTGTAAAGTTTCATTAAAATCCATTCAGTAGTTTTTGCGTGAAAGAGTAACAAACATCCATACATACAAACTTTCGCCTTTATAATATTAGTAGGATAAATATTATATTTTATAAATCCTGCAGGTGTTCTCACATTTGGTAATCGAATTCAATATTTTAATCTGTTTGATAAATACTTATCTCTCAGCTGTTCTGATAAGTGTATTGATTTGTATTCAATTCCTAATTTCTTTTTGTTTTAATATGTAAGTTTATATAAAAATAGCAGCGCCCCGCGGTTTTACCCGCGTAATTCCCGATCCCGTTCCCGTAGGAATTTCGGGATGAAAAATAGATGTTGGCCGATTCTCAGACCTACTGAATATGCTCACAAAATTTCATGAGAATCGGTCAAGCCGTTTCGGAGGAGTACGGCAACGAAAACTGTGACACGAGAATTTTATATATTAGATAGCAGCACCCCGCGGTTTCACCCGCGTAGTTCCCGTTCCCGTAGGATTTTCGGGATAAAAAGTATCCTATGTTCTTTCCCGGACCATAAGCTACATACAAAATTTCAAGTCAATCGGTTCAGTAGTTTAGCCGTGAAAAGGTAACAGACAGACAGAGTTAGTAGGGATGAATATTAAGTATGTACTATTGTTAAGTATATAAGTACTAACAGTATTGCAGGCACAAACTAAACTATGTATTGTACATATATCTACTTACTAGCTGTGCCCCGCGGATTTCCCGCATAAGTCGCAATCTCGTGAGAATCACTACATAGTAGTAGTGTATACACCCTTATTTTGAAATTGCGATACCTTATCTCACAGCTAATGTAAACGACGGGTGACAATATAATAGTGAAGTTAGTTTTTTTCTTTTGCTTTTATTTAAAAAGTTATGATAAGTCAAAGATTTTCAAAATCCCGCCGAATTTTATTGTTATTCTACACCGAACGCTGCGATACACAGCTGAGCGCGGTCATCGACCCGAGCCGTCACAGAATACTTGATAGCTAGTGTGCCGTCTGGTAATACGGCATTTATTTAGTATTTTTTAAAGATAAGTAATCGACTATCATTTTTGTTATTTTTATTGGATATATGGATTCAGTTACTGCTACAGACATTCTGATTTTAATAAGTCCCATATTTTCAAAATAGGGGTGTATATATAAAATATAGTCTCTTTCTCTGTCCCTATGTATGCTTAGATCTTTAAAACTACGCAACGGATTTTGAAGCGGTTTGTTTTAATAGATAGAGTGATTCAAGAGGAAGGTACTACGGGAACGGGAACTACGCAGGTGAAACCGCGGGGCGCCGCTAGTTTTAAGATAAAGTGTATTCTATGTGTTTTTCCTAGTTATCACGAACATCTGTACTAAATTTTATTTGAATCGGTTTAGTAGTTTTTGCGTGAAAGAATAACAAACATCCGTCTTTCTTATTCATCGATACCTATCACTATACAAAAACCGTTTTTTATTTAACTAGGGTAAGTTCGCCGGTTCGCGTCCATGTACCGGTTCGCGTCCACTTTAAGGATCTCCCTTTAAAAATAAGTAAACTAACACACCAATTAAACGAATAGACATTACCGCTAATACCTCAATGTATAAGGAGCACACACGCATGGATAAAAGGTCCGTGCGACAAACCAATCCCGTAAAAAAAAAAATTTAATCTGACTGGTCATCAAGGGAGAGCGATTTTGCGGGATTTTTAGGAAACAAGTAGTGTGCAGCGGCGCGTTCGATGGTAAGTTTTTAATAGTTTTATGTGAATTTTAGGATACACAGCTGTTTCTAGACTTTAATAATGAAAAAAGGAATAATATTATTTATGAATTTGCTAATGTTTTTCATATTTAACGAATAAAATAAGGTGGACGCGAATTGCTACATCGAATATACACAATTTCCAGTTTGCGTCCGCAATGGACGCAAACTACACCTACAAGTGATGATAGTAAACCAAATTGCGTCCACTAAATAAATACGATTGACTTGCTATATAATTATAATTTAAAATGTATTAATTATTCATATATTCATTTATTTTGTTATATTTTAAGTTTTTACAATATAAAATTAATTATTATTACTGTATTTTTTTGTGAAGACTATGTGTTTATAATTATTTTTTTAAATGAAATGCGTAATATCTTTCGTTTTTTTTTCTAAATAGAAAAATATGTACTTATATATATCTCTCTCTTCTTGTCTCCAAAGAACTCATCGTAAATAAGACGAGTTATCAAGGAAGAACTCATCTTAAATAAGATGAGTACTTCGGAGACAAGAAAGAAAAAGTACATACACAGAAGACAAGTTAAAGAAAGTGTTAAATTAATTTCGAGAGAAGATTAAATCGATAAGATACATATGTATACTATTCCCAAGACCACAATATTGAACAAAATCAGTGGGCGCAGACCAGATGGAGTAAAGAGACTGGGACTATTTGGACAGTATTGGAAGATGCCAGCTCCTGGAATAGAAAGAACTTGGCATCAACATCGCCTTCACCATCTATTTGCCAACGACATCGAAGTCATGGCAGAAGTGCTGGAAGACCTGAAGCTCTGGGACAAATTCTCGCTGACTTCGACGGAGTCTCTCATCAGATCGGCCTTAAAATAAACATGCAAAAGACGAAAATCATGTCGAATGTTCATGTTGCGCCGAATTCTATTCTGAAGTTGATGGCGAATATATCTACCCAGCACAAACGGTCTAATTAGTTAAGTCAAGAAAATGGTCAATCGTCGAATCTAGCTCGGCTGGGCAGTGTTCGGGAAATTACGAAGCGTCTTCTCGTCCAAAACACCTCAGTTCCTTAGGACGAACCAGCGTGTGTTACCAACGGTGACCTACAGAATTGAGACTTGGTCTCTTACTATGGCCTAATCATTAATCTCAGAGTTACTCAGTGTGTTTTGGAATGGAGAGGGCTATGTTTGGCGTTTCCCTGCGTGATCGTATCCGCAACGAGGTGATACGCAGGAGAACGAAGGTGCGACCACCTTTGTTCTCCTACGGTGACATGGGCAGGGCACGTAGCAAGGAGAACTGACGGCCGATGGAGCAGCTAGGATCTCCAACAATGGAGACCACGTACTTGGAAGCGCAGTGTAGGAAGACCGCCTACCCGACGGACAGACAACCTGGTAAAGGTTGCCTGCAATGCATGCTTGCTGTAATCAACCGTCCCCACTGGAAATCATTGGGAGAGGCCTATGTCCAGAAGTGGACAAACATAGGCTGATGATGATGATTGGACAGTATGGAAATACGATACAAGGTGGAAGAAGGAAGAGTTTTAGTGACTAGTATGCCTCAAGAAAGTTACTTAGACCGATAGGTGGAACAGATCTTATTATATTTTTAAGTGATGATTGTAGTGATAATAATGTTTTTAATAATAATAATATCTATTCAATATTTATATTCTTAAAGAAATTGTTATAATATAATCATTCTTTACGAATTCATATAATTATCACCCCTTTATTCCTTTACTAAGCAAGTGGACGCAAACCGGTTCATAGGTGGACGCGATTTGGATTTTTTGGACGCAAACCGGCGAAAACGGCTATTTCTGATATTTCTCTATTTAACAAAAAAACCAAAGATATATTTAACAAAACTAAAAGTTAATCTTAAAATAGACTATACACCCCTATTTTGAATATATGGGACTTATTAAAATCAGAATATCTTTAGCAGTAACTGAATCCATATATCCAATAAAAATATCAAAAATGATAGTCGATTACTTATCTTTAAAAAATACAAAATAAATGTCGTATTACCAGACGGTACACTAGCTATCAAGTATTCTGTGACGGCTCGGGTCGATGACCGCGCTCAGCTGTGTATCGCAGCGTCCGCCTGCTGTTCGTTGTAGAATAACAATAAAATTCGGCGGAATTTTGAAAATCTTTAACTTATCATAACTTTTTAAATAAAAGCAAAAGAAAAAAACTAACTTCACTATGATATTGTCACCCGTGGTTTACATTAGCTGTGAGATAAGGTATCGCAATTTCAAAATAAGGGTGTATAACGAACATATTAAATATTTTTCTACATAGAAATGAGTGCTGGGATATTTTTATAATCGCCGTCGAACTCGCCAACTGCACTAAATGGACGCGAACCGGCGAACTTACCCTAACTAGCGGCGTCTCGCGGTTTCACCCGCGTGGTTCCCGTGGGAATATGGGGATAAAATAGGGATAAATATGTTACTCATGGTGAATGTAGCTTTCTAATGGTGAAAGAATTTTTGAAATCGGTTCAGTAATTTCGGAGCCTATTCGTTACAAACAAACAAATCTTTCCTCTTTATAATATTAGTGTAGAATACATACTTAGATTACGCTAGGACTCATTATTATACTGTGCTTAGATATAAAACACCCAGACCAAGACAAACAGACAGACACACAAATGTTTTATTATGAAACGAAACGTACTACATTATACCTATATATGTGAAACAACGGGATGTATAACATCCCGTGGTCCGATTCCCGCTCGAGACAAACATTTGTGTCTATATTATACACAAACAGCCTTACCAATAAAAAATACCCACTGTGTATATTCTTGATATAACGAATTATTAATATGCTTCACACTCGTTATATCAAGAATATACACAGTGGGTATTTTTTATTAGTAAGGCTGAAAATGTTTGTCTCGAGCGGGAATCGGACCCGTAACCTTCGACATAGCAGGCAGGGCAACCAACTACACCACTCGGTTGTTAAAAAATAAAAGTAACAACTAAAAATAAAGTGATTGAAGTCTCATTAAAATAATTATTTACTGACTCATGAATAGTAATAGTCAATTAGGATGTCGTGAGGATAAACTTTCTTTTCCTTTTTAACCTTAAAGGTGGCCATTGATGAGTCAGTTAAACTGATCAGTCCAGACATAAAACTGTGGCGTCACTCCAAAAGTTTTAGGCCAACTAGATTTCCCCACTGGAATCAGCCCCCCTAGCATGACTGTGCGTGATAAAATATATCGACACCACGAAATAATATCGACTTCGCGAGCATGACCAAATGAATTATGGCGTGCTATGATATGGTAAAATATTGTGTGGTGGGTATTTTTATCAAATTTTGACAGTTGGATGTCGATAAATCGCTATATCTATCGCGTTTTCGAAGTCATGCTAGCTCGGCTGGAATCGCTGCGGTTGACGACCATTTTTGGATGGACGCCAGTTCAACTGATCAGTTAAACTGACTCGTCAATGGCCACCTTTAAGCTTAACTAGTACAATAAATAAAATATTCAGAAGTCAATTGAAATCTACTAACTTGTTATTGTTGTATCGAAATAAAACATATTGGACGTTATACCTACTCCTATTTTTAGTTGGTGTAAGTAAACCTTTTCAAATGCTTATATTATAATCTTCAACATATAATCTAATATATAAAATTCTCGTGTCACAGTTTTCGTTGCCATACTCCTCCGAAACGGCTTGACCGATTCTCATGAAATTTTGTGAGCATATTCAGTAAGTCTGAGAATCGGCCAACATCTATTTTTCATCCCGAAATTCCCACGGGAACGGGAACGGGAACTATGCGTGTGAAACCGCGGGGCGCAGCAAGTATATTATAAAAAAAACTTTAAAATGAATACATACTTATGTTTAGATCAACCTCGGCAATAAAAGACTGCTAGTGACATCTAGTGTGAATTTGCAAAACTAAAAGTTAATTCTACTCACCGATAGATGTCGCTGCACCTACCACCACCAGTTTCGTTTTTTTCTTATTTCAAGAAAGATATCATTTTGTTAATTTGTTTTGAATACAATCTAATATTTTAAATTACTCAATTAAAATTTAATTAATAAATTTTACGAACCAATAAAATATCAAGTCTGACAACAACTTTCTTTTTTATTGCAAACTTTTTAGAAAGTGATTATAAAAATCATTCGCTCGCCATTTATTTTTTACTTCAATCAAGTTATATTTGCAAGTATAATGTTTACCAAAACTGTGTTTATTCAAATAAAAACAATAAAAAAACATAGTATCATTTTCACTTGCAAAACAAAAACAAACATTATTTAATTACGTCATTCACCAATTCGTTTTTATAGTCTAAATTATAAGTGAAACAATTTCGACCTTTTCAATATCTGGTTCCGTGGTGTAGTGGTTATCACATCTGCTTTACACGCAGAAGGCCGCCAGTTCGATCCTGGCCGGAATCATACTTTTTGTTATTTTTCATTACTAAGTATAAAACCAAAGTCGCTTCCCGCTGTCCCTATGTATGCTTACATCTTTAAAACTACGCAACGGATTTTGATGCGGTTTTCTCTAATTAACCACCGACGCAAAAAGAGGGGTGTTATAAGTTTGACGTGTCTGTGTGTGTGTGTGTGTATATGTGTGTGTGTGTGTATCTGTCTGTCTGTGGCATTATAGCTCCCGAACGGATGAACCGATTTCAATTTAGGTTTTTTTGTATTAAAGGGGACTTACGTGCGAGTGTTCTTAGACATGTTTGATGAAAATCGGTAGACGTGTTTAAAAGTTATGGGGGTTTGAAAGTAATTGTGTTGGGGGTTTTTAAATTTTTAATTTAATAATTATTATAGATAGAGTGATTCAAGAGGAAGGATTTTAGTATAATTTTATTCCCGAATTCTCACACGAGCGGGAACTATGCGGGTATAACTGCGGGGCACAGATACCTGTACATTTCTTCTTACTATGTGAAATAAGGAAAACAGAACAAACTTTCACATTATTTTATATTTATTATATTTATATACTGGTCTGACTACATCCATACTTAATTATGAAGAGAAAACATTGTTTATAAGTTTGTAATTAAAAAACGTGTTGATAAATTACTAAATCTAGGTATTTATTTTTTTCTGGGTGTAGGGTAAAACTACCGGTTATCGGCCCCTTAAGCAACTTTTCAACTTCAGCGTTGATCTTTATACTATTTGGATAAACCAAAAACTTTCAAACAAATCATTATGTAATGCTACAATATTCTAGTTTCAGAAAACCTAAAGCATATAGACGTATCTTTAACACATAATTTACAAATAAATATTAATCGTGAAATGAGCGAAAACACCGGTTATCGGCCCCTAAGACCGGCTATCGACCAGCAATGTACCGGTTATCGGCTGCCTACATTCACTATAGGAAAATGACTCTTATGGTAGAGACATAAGGTTGATAGTCGAATGAAAATAAAACGATTGATGCGCTAAGTACAAACCATACAAAAAGGATTTTAGTTGCTATTATATTTTGATAAACGTTTTGTGAAATATATAAAATCAAATATATTATACCGGGAATGCAAGGTGAGATCCCGGTGGCTATGTGGGACTCATCCAGCCAGAAGGGCGAGGCATATCCACTAAAACCGCAGCGACTTCCGACTGCGCTTCACATTATAGGGTGTCGTGGTAGAAATCCCGCGGTAGAAATCCCGCGGGATTTCTACCACGACACCCCAATGCCGGGCCCCCTCTAAAAGGGGCGCCCCCCTCCTGAAAAGAACATCCTCGGAAACAAGGACGTCCCCCAAACCGGTACCGACAGCGAGCGTCCTCCTATGCGTCCACCTTTTGTACCTGGGCTTGAGAAAATTGGGTCGATTACTCTTCCCGCATCTCCTAGCCCCCTCCTGATTCCCAACATTATCGGGCACACCCAACTATGCCTGAAATGCGAGGGACGATGGGACGGTCCGGAGCCCCGGGAACCCGGGCCGTCCAGTCGACTCGACGCGCAGTATAGCATAACCTTGATAAAAGCTAATTACTGGCTAGTTACCAACTCGTATGGCTGATAAAAATGTTATATTTTAGCCATAATGTTCATAGGTCGATAACAGGTATAGCTATACCCTATACCCGGCCGTCATAAATTCAGTATTTCTGAAGGTCATAACTTTGTAAATACCAAGTATTTTGGCGGCCGGAATCTAGTTGTAAGACCACAAAAATATAGTAGTTCATACATGTAAATAGACCTACTTCATTAAACCTAAGGTTTCTTCAATAAAATCAAAGAAAAACATCGTAAATAAAACTGGTTTGCGACCTCCCGGCCGATAAGGGGTTTTTGAAGAAATTCGTCGACCTGTGTGCCGGCCTCCAAAAATCTCAAAATTGATGAAACCTTGATGAGTTTTAGTATTTGTATATGAAATTTAAACATTTTATAAACACACAGCCCAAAATTTTCAGCAATTGAACTATAGTAACACATTAAAACTTAGCTTCGAAAATAAATCTACTTGCTATGTTTATTGCTAAATTTTACGCAACTCCTCACATCAAAATTTTAAATTGCGATTGGGGGCTCAATTTTCCACTTTCAGGAATATGCCGTTAGCTAATAAATAAGTGAAGTTTGCAGGAATCGAAAGACACTAAGTTAGAAAAGATAAGATTAATATATTTTTAATTATTTAACAAAATGTGCCAGGTGGCCGATAACGGGTAGTGGCCGGCTAACAGGTAGTTTTACCCTATGTGTGAATGAGTGTGTGCGTAGTTTCTGATACCCTAGATACAAGTTACGGACTTAGTTAGGGGTCAGTTACTGTAATGAGATGATGGAGTGAATGATTATGTTATAAAGTTTGTTAGAACGCGCTAATCTCAGGAGCTACTTGTTCGATTTGAAAAAATATTTCAGTGTTAAGTAAAGTAGACAGACCTTTTTCGAGGAATGTTAGAGATAGGCTATGTTTCATACGTATGATGATACGTATATGTATGATGTTATAATATAGCCTATAGCCTTCCTCGATAAATGGGCTACCTAACACTGAAAGAATTTTTCAATTTGAACCAGTTCTTGCAGTTAGCGCGATCTACCAAAGAAGAAAGAAGAGAAGAACTCTTTAACTTAATATTTTCACAAGTAAAAATTTTATAAATTATAGCCTATGTGTTCCCGCCTATGTACCCGCGTAGTTCCAGGATAAAAAGTATCCTATTTTCTTTCCCGGACCATAAGCTACCCCTGTACCAAATTTCAAGTCAATCGGTTCAGTAGTTTAGCCATGAAAAGGTAACAGACAGACAAAGTTACTTTCGCATTTATAATATTAGTTAGGATGGAATGCATATTATTATGTAAGTACTTATAAACTTGATAGTAATTGAAAAACATTTGCAACAGACATTGAACTTGGACCCTCAGATAAAAACTGGTACTTACCTGCATAAGTTATTAAGTAAGAACTGCATGTACAGAGACGTACTTACATTATCTTAGTTGCCCTAGGCCGTGTTTGAAAACCCCAGCAATGGCTCAAAAACCACGTTAAAAATACATAACTTAACATAAGCATTCCCTCCATCATCTCATTATAGTAACTGACCTCTAAGTCCGTAACTTGTATCTAGGGTATCAGAAACTACGCACACACTCATTCACACACACCCAGACCGAGACAAACATTTGTGGTTCACACAAATATTCACTCCGCACGGGAATCGACGCAACCTTTCGGATGGCAGTCCGGCATGGTGACCGATTTACTCACAAGTTTCAAATTCAAATTCAAATATTTATTGTTACCATAATGTTGTACAGAGGTGATAATATAATCAATTATGGACCCTGTTGGGTATTACAATATTTAAAATCTAAGAATTTTAGGTAGAGAGGACACGTCCTTTTATATTTAAACTAACATTTCCATTATACACGTCTTATTTATCTTTAAACAATATTAAGTTATTATAATTTGTCCTCTAAATATTCTTGAAGATTATAGTAACATTTTTCAATTAATGTATTTATAAGTTTTTTACAAAAAATAGATATATTATTTTCACCTCGTAGGCTATTAGGAAGCTTATTATAAATTTAAACAGATATATTGTAAGTACCAGATGAGCATAAATTTAATCGAGCAGTTGGGAGTTTTGTCTTTGTCACTTGATATAAAGTAAGAAAGAGACAAAACTAACTTTATTTAATGAGTAATTTTACTTGAAGGTCGTGAAATAGGCCCATAGTCTAGCCCTAGTCATCCTATATAAATACTCCACTGTACCTATATACAGCTAGATCCCTATTTAAGTAAAACTCTAACAGTTATTTGTAAACAGGATAACTTGAATAAAACATAGAACAGACATGCGAAACAAGCGCTACTTTTAAACTGCATTAAAGATGCAGGAAAATAACATAACATAATCATTCCCTCCATCATCTCATTACAGTAACTGACCCCTAAGTTCGTAACTTGTATCTAGGGTATCAGAAACTACGGACACACTCAATCACACACACACCCAGACCGAGACAAACATTTGTGGTTCCCTCAAATATTTACCCCGCACGGGAATCGATACAACCTTACGGATGGCAGTCCGGCATGGTGACCACTCTGCCAGCGAGGTCGTCAAAATGTCAAATCAAATTACAGACTATACAAATACAATTTACGGAAAAACTACAACACCTATATTTGAGATATTTTTGACGTCATTTTCGCCAGTGAATACCAAGTTTAACATTAAATATCAGTTAACATCTTTAAACCAGTTATGCTATAAGTAACTAAGTACTATGCTATGACGCATATACATAAATGTCTTTAGTTCGTATTATATCCAGTTTGGAACTGACCGCTTAAAAGCAAGACTTGTTTGCGAAAACAATAAAAAATAATGTTTTTAAGTCGTATTAAGTATAAATATTGATATTTTATTTATTTTTTAAAAGAATTTGGTTTTAATTTCGAATTTGTGCGTAACGAAATGCATTTTTATTGTTTTTAAGTGTTTTTTTTTAAGGTAAGTCCATTGTTTTTGTTTTTAAGGTTATGTTATTTTTACGAAAGAGGTTTTCATAGAATGTCTTTTTTACAAAATCTTGTTTTGAAAATTAAAACTTAGATATTTTGATACAAATGACCATATTCGTAAAACCTATATACAATACATTTAGTTTATTTAGTTATTTATATAAATATTTACATACTTATGTACTTTATTAATTTATTATTCGTGCTACTTATTTACGTTTGTAAATGTTTATGGCATTTATTTTTAGATTCCGTAGTACTGCCTCATTAGCGTCGCATTTTTAGTCTGGTTAAGCACTAAGCCAGGTTTACATACCCCGGGGGCCCTCCCAATATCGGCTCACGGTGGTATGCAGTTCTATGCATTTTCACCGCATTAAAAAAAAACAAAAAAAAAAGGTTGTAAAACCAGGGGCCTAAGTCTGCAATTTGACATTATTGATCAGACAATATGTTGATATTGAGGCACCATAACGAGAGTGTCAGAAATTTGGTATTCTGCTAAAATTTATTCATATGGCTGTGGTGTCTCAGTGGTCTTTGTTGCATATCAAACTTCATGTTTTTTTGTCAAATAAACGTCAGAATACTGTTTCCATGACAACCATCTAAGTTTAATGGAGCCATTGAGTCATCGGAGTAGTTTTCACTAAGAGAATACCAAAATGACTAAAAAACGGCCATAATGTTGATATTAAAATACATTTGAGTAGCATTATCACAGCTTAATAGTTTAGAGAATCGGGGCCCAGGTTTAAATGTAATTCTGAATACTGTCGTGTCGATAGTTAGTCTATACTAATATTATAAAGAGTAAAGATTTGTTTGTTTGTTTGTTTGTAATGAATAGGCTCCGAAACTACTGGACCGATTTCAAAAATTCTTTCACTAATGGAAAGCTAATTTATCAGTGCGTGACATAGGCTATATTTTATCCCCGTAATCCCACGGGAACGGGAACTACGCGGGTGAAACCGCGGGGAGCTACTATGATAAATACAGCTAATGAAAATAAGCAAGTACTTACATATACTTGTATTTAAAATAAATAAAAATAGTAATACATACATACCTATGTATGGACTTAGTCAAAAATTAAAATGAACTAGCTCAACTAGCTGTGCCCCGCAGTTTTACCCGCGTGGAACATTATCCCATGGGTATTGTGGGATAAAAACCCCCATGTGTTATTCCTAGGTATGAGGAACATCTGTACCAAATTTCATTAAAATCCATTCAGTAGTTTTTGCGTGAAAGAGGAACAAACATCCACACATCTAAACATCCACACTCACAACCTTTTTTTAAATAATAACAAATGTCCGGAGACAGATCACCAGTTCCGGATTAAGCCTTAATCAAATTAAGCAATTGCCTAGGGCACCACGTCTGGGGGGGCACCAGAGAACAAGGATAGGGGGGGCAGGGCCGTAGCTATGCTTGAAATGACAAATGCCCTACCTTGTTGAACATAGCGACCTCAGTGTTAGCTGACCTTTTTTTTCGTCATCTAATTCCACTCTAGCTACATCCCTGGGGCCTAAGTCTGCAATTTGACATTATTGATCAGACAATATGTCGATATTGAGGCACCATAACGAGAGTGTCACAAATTTGATATTCTGCTAACATTTATTCATATGGCTATGGTGTCTCAGTGGTCTTTGTTGCATATCAAAATTCAAATAAAAATCGTCAGAATGCTGTTTCCATGACAACCATCTAAGTTTTATGGAGCCATTGACTCAGCGGAGTAGTTTTCAATAAGGGAATACCAAAATGACGACAAATATCAAAAAGCGGCCATAATGTTGATATTAAAACACATTTGAGTAGCATTATCACAGCTTAATAGTTTAGTTAGAGAATCAGGGCCCTGGACCGAAGGCTTGGATTGCTTAGGGCATCATGAAGTCTTAATCCCTCACTGCAGATTACACATCGCCATCTAGACCCAAACTAAGCGGAGCTTGTACTGTGGATACTAGAGATATAAATTAGTTCTTATCTACACTAGTGTACACTATAATCCTACAAATATTATAAAGCCGAATGTTTGTGAGTGTGGATGTTTAGATGTGTGTATGTTTGTTCCTCTTTCTCGCAAAAACTACTGAATAGATTTTAATCATCATTGCGTATGGCATTAATCCAGCGAGGATCAGATTAGAATGTCCAGGTTATGAATCCAGCTTATAGCGGCAGGTGTAAGCTTATGGACTTCCGATATTCCGCCGGGGAAACACCGAAGCGGGCATTCGTTTGCCACATGGGACAGGGTCTGGTCAAGTGCTCCGCAATCGCACTGTGGTGACTCCCTTAAACCCCATTTATGGTGGTATTCATGGATTTTAATGAAATTTGGTACAGATGTCCCTCATACCTAGGAATAACACATAGGACTTTTATTCCAAATTATTAAAAAAAAAAATATCCCAAAATTCCCACGGGATAAGGTTCCACGCGGGTAAAACCGCGGGGCATAGCTAGTAATAATATTGTATTGTAAAGAGGAAAGATTGTTTGTTTGTTTGTAACGAATACGCTCCGAAACTACTGAATCGATTTAAAAAAATCTTTCACTAATGGGAAGCTAATTTATCAGTGCGTGCGTGACATAGGTTATATTTTATCCCTGTATTCACACGGGAACGGGAACTACGCGGGGCGCTACTAGTTATGAATAAATAAATAGAAAACACCCAGACCAAGACAAACATGTTCGATTCCCGTGCGTGGTGAATATTTGTGTGAACCACAAATGTTTGTCTCAGTCTGGGTGTGTGTGTGAATGAGTGTGTGCGTAGTTTCTGATACCCTAGATACAAGTTACGAACTTAGTTAGGGGTCAGTTACTGTAATGAGATGATGGAGTGAATGATTATGTTATGTTACCCAGGACATAACAATTAATTATATTAAAATAAAGCAAAAAACTATAGGTATTGAACAAAATATGTATAAAATCGTCATAAAGTTTTAATTGATATGCTCTTAATTCTATTAAATTTTCCATCACTTTGTATTTTTATGGTAATTTTATGATTGTTTTGCCTTAGTTCTTTTATTAGGGTTACGTACCAAAGGGTGAAAACGAGACCTTATTACTGAGACGCTGTCCGTCCGTCCGTCACCAGGCTGTATCTCAAGAACGGTGATAGCTAGACAGATGACATTTATATATAAATTATGTATTTCTATAGCCGCTATAACAAGATAACAAATAGATAAGTGCATGCTAAAAACAGATTAAAAACGCCAGAACAGACAAATGTATAGAAAAACACGCGACCGATAATACGCGACGCATGTTCCGTCAGATATGAACCTTACCTAAAACAAATATTTAAATGGGCTTCCATACAGTTAACGTGTTTTTTTATCGATTTTTATAAACATTATAAAAACTGATAAAAAACATGTTAATTACTTATACCTAAGTAGATAATGGTACGGAACCCTACGTTCGCGAGTCCGACTCGCTCTTAGCTGATTTTATTTTGTTTTGATTTTTATTTAATTACTTACTAACCTTCTCTATTAAACTAAATAGTGATAATTGTTTTTAAATGTTTATTTGTTATTGTATTCTTTTAAATGTTTTTATTTTTTAAACATTAAGTTTTTCTTTTTTTTTTCTCTTTTTAAGATTTTAATTTTAAATGTTTTGTTACTTATTTAAAAAAGAAAAAAGTTCTAATTTTTGTTTTTATTTTATAATTCAAGAAGATTTTCTTGTGTTTGTTATATTTTAATGTATAACTTTAAAAACATATTTTAATTATTTAATTTCAACATTTTATTTTGTCCAACTTTCATATTTCAAAATTAGCCAAATCGGTCCATTCCTTCTCGAATTTTTTTGAAGAAATTTCTTTGAAATAAAGCCACATTTTATTCATGTAGCAGCGCCTCGTGGTTTCACTCGCGTAGTTCTCTTTCCCATGGGCATACCAAGATAAAATTTGGCCTATAAGTATGTTCCTTCCTGAGAAAAGAAAATGTACTAATAGCACGGATCTTAAAATAATAACGTACGTACCTACTAGTAAAAGTTTTTTTTTAAAACGGTCGTATAGACTAGCGGCGCCTCGCAGTTTTACCCACGTAGTTCCCGTTCCCGTGGGAATACGGGGATAAAATAATTAATTCTAGAAGAAGATTTGTCTCGGTTATTGTCTCTATCATTATGAAGTTTATTTATTTAGTGGGAATTTCGGGACAAATAGTTTCATTCGCGTAGTTCCCATTCCCGTGGGAATACGGGGATAAAATATATAGCCTATGTTACTCAGGATAAATGTAGCTTTCTAATGGTGAAAGAATTTTTGAAATCGGTTCAGTAGTTTCGGAGCCTATTCGTTACAAACATACACACATAAATACAAATCTTTCCTCTTTATAACTGCACATCTGTCGTAGCTATTACGGAGATAAAAACGTAAATTATCTCTTATAGGTCAATTAATAAATCTATTAGCTGTCTTATCGGTATTACCAATACTTATAATATTTATTTGTTACAGGAAAAACGTTTTATTTAATACAGAACGTAGAATTTAAGATGGCGCAGAACATATGTCTTATTTTCCTGCTATTTTTTATACAAGCAGTTGTATCGCAGCAAAGAGGTGAGTCATTATTCATTAATTTGATTGTATCTGTCCTTATTTAATAGGGTTAATGTCTTACGTTGTAAATAAATAGATATTATAGGTACGTACTACTGCTAGGCTAGCATGACTTCGAAAACGCGATAGATACAGCGATTTATTGACATCCAACTGTCAAAATTTGATAAAAATACCCGCCATATTTAATTTTACCACGTGATTAATTTTATGACATTTGGTCATGCTGGCGAAATCGATATAGCTATTTATTGACATCCAACTGTCAAAATATAATAAATATTGGCGCCATATTTAATTTTTCATATCGTACCACGCCATAATTCATTTGGTCATGCTCGCGAAATCGATATTATTTCGTGGTGTCTGTCTATATATTTTATCACGCACAGTCATGCTAGGGGGGCAGTATCCTGCCAAGATACCACTGCCTTTTTGGAGCGATTTCTACGTAGTTTTAAATTTTTTGGTATTCCTTAAACTTAAGAATGACGACCTCTCGCTGGCAGAGTGGTCACCATTCCGGACTGCCATCCGTAAGGTTGTATCGATTCCCGTGCGGGGGGAATATTTGTGTGAACCACAAATGTTTATCTCGGTCTGGGTGTGTGTGAATGAGTGTGTGCGTAGTTTCTGATACCCTAGATACAAGTGACGAACTTAGTTAAGGGTCAGTTACTGTAATGAGATGATGGAGGGAATGATTATGTTATGTTATCACTAATGACGGCATTAGGTACTTATAGCAAGCTAGGTATGAACGCTTCGGAGTCACACATCAAAAAAAAATGTACTGTGGTTTTTCCAAAGTTTTCTTGACACATTGATTGTAGCATCTTGGGATTTTCCAATGTTTTCCTTGAACAAATTATTCACTTAAATCTTCTTCGTTTTTTTTTTCAGAGATACTTTTTTTTACTTTTAATTGACATTGATTACTCCATGATACATTAAAAGCATAGACATTGCCAATATCTGACCCGATACTTGACTTGGAAAGTCGCAAACAAAAACCAAAATAGTATAATTATGTAGAGTTTTTAACCAGCTTTCGTTATCTGTAACTATTTTCAATCAAAACAATGGAAGAGCGAACATAATTAGCATTTTGTTACTACCTACTTATACCTACCTATTTTTGTTATAATTTGTACTAATATTTTTAACCCCCAACGCAAAAAGAGGGGTGTTATAAGTTTGACGTGTCTGTGTCTGTGTGTGTGTGTGTGTGTGCATATGTGTATCTGTCTGTCTGTGGCATCATAGCTCCCGACAATTTCAATTTAGTTTTTTTTGTATTAAAGGGGACTTACGTGCGAGTGTTCTTACTTCTTAGACATGTTTGATGAAAATCAGTTGACCCGTTTAAAACCCCCATAGGGTTTGAAAGTAATTGTGTTGGGGGTTTTTTAAATTTTTAATATAATGTTATTTGTATTTTAGAGGGTGATTCATGCACAGTGAAGTATAGCAATACAGTGGGCATATGCAGGCCGGTTGAGAAATGTGAATCAGCAAGAAATGATTTCCAGTAAGTACGAATAAGTCATAATTTTTTGTACAAAAACTTAACAAGTAAGGACAAATATTAAAGTTAATAACAGCGCCATCTAGCGTTGGGTAGTAAAACTAAAACGTCAAATCAAATAATTTATTTGTGAATAATGGGTTACATAGATGTTGGGTGGTTGAATTGTATCAGCCATATTCCGCTGTTACAGCATACAAATACGTCGGTTAACTATTTTATTTATTGTATTTTTATTTCCTTATTTGCTAAGCTTTGAAAATACTATAACGTTTATTATAATATAATAACGTTGCTCTATTTACTAATAATTAAATACTTATTGAATTATGCATATTTTATGTTTATTTTCCAGATCAAACGGCATTCTGCCAACGTTCTGTGCGTATACTGCATTCGGTAGTTCTCTAGTCTGTTGTAGAGATGGCAGCAGTATACTGGCTACCACGGAAGAGTGAGTAATTTAAAAATCATAAAATATTTGATAAAAGAATGTAAAAATATGTGTTATTGCATATAATAAAAATAAAAACATGCGATATTGTATACGATTACTGAGAATGGAGATACACTTCCAATTTCCGTAGAACAAAAAAAAAATGTTAGCACTAACTTGGACTATTGGCCAACAATTTAATGCCAAGTCTCATACAGAGTAGAAAATTAACGAAATTAATTTTTAGAACTAAACCAAGCTCGCTGAATATTAGCGCTGCCTGATATAAGGGACTCTTGTACTAGGCAGCTCTGATTTTCTACCATGAAGTTGTTGGTAAAAAACGGAGCCCACACTTGGAACAACAGAGTCAAATACCTACGTCTCTTTGGGCCGATCTCTCTTTTTAGTCAGACTCTCTCTTTCTAGAGGTTACCTTAGTTAGAAAGAGAGAGCCTGCCCACAGAGACGCGATAGTGATACAATAGGTATGCTTCAAGTAGGTAAAGAAGTGTGGACTCCATTTTTTACCTTTAACTTCATGTTTTCTACCACTTCTTCGATGTAGAGGTTTCTGGACTTTGTACGCTCTAACTCCCCGTAACGACGAATGATAGTATTACAATTGATTCGTCTTAACGTGCCTTCCTGGGCAATTCCTTTAATTTTTATATTTATTGTATTTGTGTATAATATTGTTTATTTTAGTTCGAGACCAATTTGGGGTACAGTAAGCAATAATAACAATAATAATAGAAGAATTAGTGAACGAAGTAAGTAATATTAATAATAATAAAGATTTAAAATAAGCTTAAGAAGCTTAATCCTACCCTTCCTAATAAGAAAATACATAATGAAAGGTGTGTGCAAGCAGAGACATCTAGCGGGTAGCTGAACTAAATAACCCATTTTAGGGTTCGCTGTCCGTCTGTCACCAGGCTGTATCTCAAGAACAGTGATAGCTGGACAGTTGACATGTTTGTTGAATATTTAAGGGGGCTCCCTTACAACAAACGTGTTTTTTATCGTTGCGCGATTCCGTCTCGCACTTTTCTGTCTATAAACACCATTTTCAACCGCACAATAATTATAAATAACTCAATTTTAATACTTTTTCAGAATGTGAAGAGTACAGCCGAGGGGTAGTTGAGAAGGTAGACTACATCCCCCTACTACCCAACCCCGAGACACTGTCGATATCGGCAGCTAAATGTGATTATACGGGGGTGGAACTTATAGTGGGGGGTGAAACGGCTATGCAAGGGGAGTTTCCTCATATGGTAAGATTGATTTATTCTACTAATATTATAAATGCGAAAGTTTGTATGTTTGGATGTTTGTTCCACTTTCACGCAAAAACTACTGTATCGATTTTGATTAAATTTGGTACAGATGTTCCTTATAACTAGGAATAATTTGACTGACAAGGTGTCAAATGCTTACCAGGTTTTGTTAAACCAGACTAAAAATGCAACGCAAATAAGTATTAGTAATAACAATAACAAAACTTTTCCCCAGGCAGCAGTAGGCTGGGCTAACTTCGAAGGCGGCTACTCCTTCCTCTGTGGAGGCAGCCTCCTTAGTCCAAAGTTCGTCCTCTCTGCTGGACACTGTTTGTCATTCCGTGATGCCACGGTCCAGGATTCGAGTCCCGCTATAGTGAGGTTGGGAGACCAGAATATTGATCCTAATGTCAGGGATGGCGCTAATCCTATTGACGTGAGTATCTTAAAATTTAGCCGTAAGAAAAAATTAAAACAATTAAATTAAAAATTTATTAAACCATTTAATAACAATTACATACTTTTAAACCCTCATAACTTTTAAACGGGTCAACCGATTTTCATCAAACATGTCTAAGAACACTCGCACGTAAGTCCCCTTTAATACAAAAAAAACTAAATTGAAATCGGTTCATCTGTTCGGGAGCTATGATGCCACAGACAGACAGATACACACACACACAGACACGTCAAACTTATAACACCCCTCTTTTTGCGTCGGGAGTTAAAAATTGGAGTGGGCTGGGCCCTTATACTTATATTTTGGGATACTAAAATAGTTTATTACTACGTCCGACCTACCAATTACCTATAAGTACTTACTTACACCTTTTTTATGAAAATCTGTCATTAAATACTTTTTTACAAATAACAGTGAGAAATGGGAGAAATTATGAGAACATAAAGCTGATACTGACCAATTAATATGGTGCTAGCAAATAATGCGGTTTCAAAAATGCCGGTTTAGGGAAGGTTCATATCTGACGGAACATGCGTCGCGTATTATTGGTCGCGTAACGCCAGAACAGACAAATGTATAGACAAACACTTGACCGTTCACACTCAACCGATTAATGAAGTTAAGTAGGTAAAAAATGGAGCCCAAACTTGGAACAACAGCTTGAGTCAAATACCTACGTCTCTGACGGCCGATCTCCCTTTTTAGTCAGACTCTCTCTTTCTAGAGGTTACCTTAGTTAGAAAGAGAGCCTGCCCACAGAGACGCGATAGTGATACATATAGGTATGCTTCAAGTAGGTATTCGAAGTGTGGGCTCCATGTTTTAACTACAACTTCATGCAACAGATTATACGTTAGTGCGTTGAGTGTGAACGGTCAAGTGTTTTTCTATACATTTGTCTGTTCTGGCGTTACGTGACCGATAACACGCGACGCATGTTCCGTCAGATATGAACCTTCCCTTACTCATCTCAAAATTAAATTTCGAATTTGATTTATAAATAATTTGCTGCTTACCTGGACACTTTCGACTTCCTCCTTAAAATATTGTGTTTATTTATTTATTTTAGGAACATCAACAACATGTATATTGAGCATTGACAGTTACAGAGGATATAGTAGAGAAAGTTCTGATACACATGTACATTATAGATGTCCACAACATTTGTGTTTTGTGTTTTTTTGTGTTCCTTACATCTACCCTCAATACTCCCTTAAAGACTAATAATTCCTCTGTTACACCCACAGGTACCAATCAGGCGACCCCACAAGCATCCCCAGTACAAATATCCCTCCACATACAACGACATAGCGTTATTAGAGTTGGTCTCTAACGTAGAGTTCAGTGCGGCCATAAGGCCGGCTTGTCTCTGGTCTAGACCGGACTTCGGTACTCATATTAAGGCTATTGCTACCGGCTGGGGCGTTACTGATACTGATCCTAGTGAGTATATACTTGATAACTATTTTATTAGGGGTTAAATTCAACTCTTAAGAGTGGTAAAAATGGGCTGCAGTTTGTATGAAACCTTCACAAAAGCACCTACTTAGGTAATGTATTGCAATAATTGACTAAACCGAACGTTAATTATAGTTTCGTTAAGTTGGCGATAAAAATCTTTGGAATATTTTGTTGAAAAAAGTCCCGTAATCACTAACGGATGGAAATGAGGGTAGAATTGTAGTGAAACCGATTTAGGTGTATGCAAAACTGAAAAATATTAAATTCGGTAGATCTCTTAAAGGATAGATTTTATCTCAAAATTCCCACGAGTTTGGGTTTTGGTCTTTTGGCATCAGCTATTTCTGCTAGGAGAGTTTGTCTTGGCATCTTATGTAGATGTAAAGACCTATGATGATGATGATGGGGTTTACGAGGATAATTGTTGCCGTGCTCATGTGCTAGTTGCCAATAAAATCCAAAAAATACTACAAATAGGTACTTATTTAAATATTAGTTTTCTTCTTCTTCTTTGCGTGTCGACTCATATTTTAGAGGACCAGAACTCGGCCACCGATATGTCACTATCAGTGGCCTTGTAAAGGTCCTCGCGTGTGCAGGTGTAGGGACACGCACGGCAAGTTAGGAGATGGGCCATTGTTTGGGGAGAAATGCCACATAGACATGCACTATCAGAGCTGTAGAATATTAGTTTTAATAAGGTGAGTCAAATTAATCATTTTGCGTATTATAGGATCAAAAAGAACGTCTAAAGAGCTACAAAAAGTATCTCTCTCGCTGTTAGAGAACGATTACTGCGATCGACTGCTGTTCTCCATACGGAACAGGAACTGGCAAGGATTCGCGCCGACGCAGATGTGTGCTGGAGAACTTAGAGGAGGGAAGGATACTTGTCAGGTGAGGGTTTTGACCAGTGCCAAGCAGAGGCTCATCAATTAAGGTCCTATAACCGTGTTGCTATATCTAATAAAATTTCTATATTCCAGGGCGACTCAGGCTCTCCTCTCCAAGTGTCGTCCAAAGACAATCAATGTATTTTCCACATCATCGGTGTGACGTCATTCGGCAAGCGATGCGCGGAAAGCGGGAAGCCAGCTGTGTACACGCGAGTTTCGGCCTACTTGGACTGGATAGAAGGCATAGTTTGGCGTGGAGAGAAATAAATGAGTTAATTTAGTTATTTTTAATATTTATGTGTATTTTAAGTACTATTAAGGTCGTTCCCAATCTATGATCTTTCTTGTCGAGGGATACAAAACTCAAGTACCGATATCTGTAATTTTTACTTAATAATACCTATGTAGTCTTGTATTATTGTGTCCATAACCCTCCGGCCACACTATCGCGATAACTCGAACATTTGCGTTGTTGCGACACGTCCGGCCAAGAATTCGTCCTATCGCGAATCAGTTCCGCGAACTCGAATGCCCTTAAACCATTGACATAATGCCTTAAACTCGCTGTCAGTAAATTGGCGCACAATCAAAGGATTTTGTCGCGACAGTTTCGCACGACAGTGTGGCCGTAGAGTTATTGATTATGGTTATTGAGACGGTAAAATGACATAACTACGTAGTTTTATAACTATAACTAGCTGTGCCCCGCGGTTTCACACGCGTAGTTCCCGTTCCCGTTCCCAAGGGAATTTCGGGATAAAAAGTCCTATGTCCTTTTCCTGGTTCTTATCTACCTCCCCACCAATTTTCAGCCAAATCGGTCCAGCCGTTCTTGAGTTATAAGTGGCGTAACTAACACGACTTTCTTTTATATATACACCCTTATTTTGAATTCGAGATACTTAATCACACAGCTAATGTAAACGGCGGGTGACAATATAATAGTGAAGTTAGTTTTTTTCTTTTGGTTTTATTTAAAAAGTTATGATAAGTCAAAGTTTTTCATAATCCCGCCGAATTTTATTGTTATTCTACACCGAACAACAGGCGAACGCTGCGATACACAGCTGAGCGCGGTCATCGACCCAAGCCGTCACAGAATACTTGATAGCTAATGTGCCATCTGGTAATACGGCATTTATTTAGTATTTTTTAAAGATAAGTAATCGACTATCATTTTTGATATTTTTATTGGATATATGGATTCAGTTACTGCTACAGATATTCTGATTTTAATAAGTCCCGTATTTTCAAAATAGGGGTGTATAGATAATGCAACTTGGCAATATTTAAGATAGATCGGATATTGGGAATGGCTGTAAGTGGATAGTTTTCTCTATGTAACCTTTCCAACAGTTTATGTTCTATTCTGTCCTATGTCATATAAATGTTTTGTAGGTGCTATCTATTGATTCAATGTTTTCTATGCCGGCGGCCATATTGGAAGCTCCTATAGTCATTTTGACTCTAATGTCATTTGGATACATTTTCAATAAACTGACAACCAAAAGATGCGATTACAGCGACGCTGGCACCGGCACGGACAAGATTGTGACTCTATTTAAGTACATAAATGAAAGTTTCATATAAATAAAGGACCTACAGACTTGTGTTTTAACATGGTTCTATCTCCCATGTCCGACTGTCGATGATGTTAGTACGACAACCGGAACCGACTTGACGTATGAAGCACAGAAACTTGAAATTAGTCATAGATTTTTTAGAACAAATGAGATTATTTATATGTACTCAGTATTTTAATCACCATTTAGATTAATTTAATACTATCAATATGTTAAAACAGCCTGGCAACTTTGGCTCAGTGATTGCTAGTTTAATTTAAAAGGTTTTTTGAATAACTTTTTTATTAATCTTTACAATTATCTTATTATCTTAATATTATAAATGCGAAAGTAACTCTGTCTGTCTGTCTGTTACCTTTTCACGGCTAAACTACTGAACCGATTGACTTGAAATTTGGTACAGGGGTAGCTTATGGTCCGGGGAAGGACATAGGCTACGTTTTATCCTGAATTTTGTTACGGGTTCGGGAAATGCGCGGGGCACAGCTAGTTTTAATATTATAATTAACTACATTTTAATCATTTTTATAGAAGCATCCAAAGAAATTCATCGTTTGGTTAAAAAAAGCTGGGCCAAAGTTATCAGGATGTTTAAAAATAATGATAATTAATAGTTATTTATGGTACAAGCGAGGTAAGTTGGTGATTACTTCCGAGGCGCTATTGAGGCCCGAGCCGTCAGGCGAGGGTCTGAAGATAGCCGAGGATAGTAATCATCAATACACGCGTGTACCATACAACGTTTTTCAACACATTTGCGAAGAAATTATCATTTTTCACTAATAAACAGTTTTTCTATTGGCGCGCATCCAACACAACAATGGTGATCGGCCAAAGACTAAAAGAATATACTTATTTAAAAAAAATAACGAATGAATGAATGAATGGAATCGACCATAGACCTACCAAAAGTAAGGAAACATAGTTGAAGTTTGTTTTTAAAATGTATGGACACAATTTTTTTGGTATCGAAACTTTTTTAAAATGAAAGCAATTTAAAAAAACAATCTATAACTCACTAGTGAATAAAACGTGTCATTATTCAAGTGTTTTTGCACAAATAAGAGCCCCTTTATGAGCAAGTGTGTTGAAAAATAATAAACAGATTTAAGTTAAAAAAAATAGTTTTATTTACATATTCTTATATACAAAATATATTTTTTAATAATATTGCACCTTATTGTCTATTAACAGTTAGCTTTAAAAATATAAATATTTATGACTTTCCAAAAGCTAAATTTAATTTTCAACAATAATTCTATTACTATAATACGACCTCGATGGCCGAGTGGTCACCATGCCGGTCTGCCATCCGTAAGGTTGCGGGTTCGATTCCCGTGCGGGGTGAATATTTGTGTGAACACTAATGTTTGTCTCGGCTGGGTGTGTGTGTGTGCGTAGTTTCTGATACCCTAGATACAAGTTTCGGACTTAGTTCTATAATGAGATGATGGAGTGAATGATTATGTTATGTTGTGTTAATAAGAATTAATCTTTAAAAAATATAATTAAGTCACTATATATCTTTTGGAAAGACATTAAAAAAACCTCGTTTTTTATAATTTCAAAAATTATAATCTCTATATACCTAAAAAATTAAAAGAGTATATGTCATGAACAACTATGCTACAATATCACACATTGACACCTAGGCGGGCAAAACCGCAAGGCACAGGTAGTACTTTGTATATTGTCTTTGGTTTAATAAGAATTATACCATAACCATAAGTTGATAATGTCTTAAATTAATAAGAGTTTATTAAATTAACTTTTATGTTACAAATCAGTTTAACAAAATATTACATCCTATCCTACTAACTATAATATTATAAATGCGAAAGTTTGTATGTTTGGATGTTTGTGAGTTTGGATGTTTGTTCCACTTTCATGCAAAAACTACTTTATCGATTTTGATTAAATTTAGTGCAGATGTTCCTTATAACTAGGAATAACACATACACATAGGATACTTTTTTTCCCGAAATTCCCATGGGATTGTGAATAAGTAATCGTATGTTTTATTGTAACTTTTTGTGGTCGCAAATCGTACCAATAGATGGCGCTGTTACTTAATTTTTTAACACACGATGGTGAATTGTGCCGAGATTGTATGATAGAGTAGTTACAAATCAGTTTGTGAGTTTAAAAATATTAACAAAAACTTACATAATAAATAAAATACTGGGCATAATAATATATGCCCAGTTTTTTTCTATAATCTCATTGTTTAAATATGTATATAATATTAGTAATTTCGCTTTAAGGCGAATTGAAAATTTGAGTATAATTTAGGAACTAGCATCAGCATGGTTGTAATAAAATTTAAAATTTGTCACAATATCTGGGCGTAATCATCACCACATAGTATAAAACAAAGTCGCTTTCTCTGTCCCTATGTATGCTTAGATCTATAAAACTACGCAACGGATTTTGATGTGGTTTGTTTTAATAGATAAGAGTGATTCAGTGGGAAGGTTTTTAACATCATTTTATCCCCATATTCCTACGGGAACGTGAACTACGCGGGTGAAACCGCGGGGCGCTGCTAGTTAAATTATAAGTTTCAAAATTTAACTATCCAACTGGACCGCATTATTGAAGGTTTAGAAATAAAAAATATAAGAGTGACTGGGCATTTCCATTTGACAATGGCAGAGTAGTCACCATGCCGGACTGCCATCCGTAAGGTTGCAGGTTCTAGGTGATTATTTGTGTGAACCACAAATGATTGTCTCAGTCTGGGTGTGTGAATGAGTGTGTGCGTAGTTTCTGATACCCTAGATACAAGTTACGGACTTAGTTAAGGGCCAGTCACTATAACGAGATGATGGACTGAATGATTATGTTATGTTATTTAGAAATTGTCAGTCAAACTGGGCTTAGGTATTACATGATTTCAAGATTGACATGGAATTGGGCCTAATAATCATTTTAAAAAATAATATAGACTGAGCAAATCCATTATGAAATCAATTTAACCTTGGTAGAACCGCGTGTAGAGCTTATTATGAATTGTGAGATCTTTGAGTATCAAGATAGTTTCAAAATACCTAATTGTAAAACACTATGGAAATTAAAAAAAGATTGTTTTGTTTAAAGGCGTTCCTAAGGACTAGACGCATTTGTTCAGCTCCATTCAACAATGATTTTGTATGGAGACGATTCAGCTGAATGGATGTGTATGCGTCTCCATACAAAATCGTTTTGTATGGACAAATGCTGAATGGAACTGAATAGGTGTGTCTAGTCTCATACAATCCCTTAAAATCTAAACCAAAGCATTATAGTCTATGACAACTTCTTTAGACATACTCCGTCCAAACGAGAACGCTAACGCTGCTAAATTAGGCATAACCAACAGACCAGTTAGATACACTAACTTATTCAATGGCGGAGTATGTCCGTACGGATACAACCAAAGACCCCGTCTATTCCCATCTCGTATATGATGTGATGTAAACGCTAGTACAATCATGAAAGTAAGTATATATATGTTCTGTTTCTTAGTTACATAGCTGTATATGAGTAGGGTTGTGGATATGAGTAGCCAGAATGTGGTGCAGTGGAATATACCTCGTTGTTTCAGGTTGGTTAAGTCCTGGAATAAAGAGAATGAGTATTATTTATTTAGGACTTCAGTGAGCATTTACATTTTGTATTAATTCATATTATTGATATATTTGATGGTTAAAGTGTTTGTGTATGAATATCCTAACTAATATTATTAATGCGAAAGTAACTCTGTCTGTTACCTTTTCACGGCTAAACTACTGAACTGATTGACTTGAAATTTGGTACAGGGGTATTTATTTTGGTATAGGACATAGGCTATGTTTCCGATTGATTTTAAATTTGAAACAGGGGTAGCTCATGGTCCGGGGGATGACATAGGCTATGTTTTATCCCGAAATTCCCACGGGATCGGCAACTATGCCGCTATAACTAAACCGCGGAGCACAGGTAATGTTTTATTATCCTAACTAACTAATATTATAAATGCGAAAGTAACTCTGTCTGTCTGTCTGTTACCTTCTCACGGCTAAACTACTGAACCAATTGATTTTAAATTTCGAACAGGGGTAGCTCATGGTCAAGGGGATGACATAGGCTATGTTTTATCCCGAAATTCCCACAGGATCGGCAACTATGCCGCTATAACTAAACCGCGGAGCACTGGTAATGTTTTATTATTTGAAATAAATATTGACAACTTACCTTAATATAAAAAGACTTCGCAACAAAAAAGTGATCAATATCGATCAACGAAGACATCAAGGTGCAGAATATTACATTATAAAGGCACGCTTGGAACGTTATATTGGTTTTGTAACTGAAAAATATCACTGCTGAAAGGAATCCTATACTCCCATGTACCACACTGTCCGATAACGCTCGAAAAATAAATGACTCGGAAAATTTCGACTTAAAAACAACATAATCTCCAATTAAAGCTGTAAATATTAACGAAGTATTGAGTAATAACTTTAATAATCTCATTTTTGTTACTTATTTATGTTTTGTGACTGTTTTTAGCGTAACATTTTAGTTTGGTTTAATTTTAATGTTCGATGTTTTTATCGTTTAATCGGTTCCATTGTTCGGTTGTTTTGTTTTATTGTGTTATTAAGAAATTAAATTTCATGTTTTGTGCATTCTTACACAAATTATTGATCACAATTAAGTATGTATTTAGATTAAACTTTATTTATTTTTGTGAGGAAAGGAAAAGAAAGAGAGAAAATTGCTATAATGACATGACATTCAGTCATTCATGATTGATATGTCAACGTCAGATGGACCATAGGTAAGTAAATATTTACAGCGCCATCTATTATTGAGTAGCTGAAGCTCAAATAAAAATAAATAATCATTGTTGGTTCACAAAATATATTTTTTAGGCAAAAAATAACGTAAAATACCGTCATAATTAATATTATAGCACTTTTACAATATTTCCTGAAATTATAACACTTAATATTTCTTTTAGATAATTATCTGGAATGGTAAAAACCAATTCAATTCAATTTATTTGTTCATAAACATGGGTTTACATAAGTAGGTGATACAATATGGTTACAAGTCCTCCATGATTCGCCATATTGGCATACGAACATAGTTAATTAAACATACATAATTCATAAAATTTATGTCAAAAATAATGAAAAAATAATAATTACACACACATTTATACATACTACGATAATGTATTAATAATGTATTCTTGTCTTGCATTGCACACCAGAGAGCGATCTACCAATTTAACAAAATAAATATTATTTTGATAACTTTATAGTTACTCAACAACACTACCTACCATAAAAAATAACCAATTAATTCGATAAGCTATTAATGGCGTTGAATTAGTAGTTTAATTACTTATTAATTACCAAACTTTAATTAAAAATGTTGCCTAAATACGAAACAAGTTTATGTTCAAGTACTTACTTACCTACTTGCTCAAGGTAAAGGTACCATACAGATAACAGTCATCCACATACACCCTGGCCACACTGTCGTGCGAAACTGTAGCGACAAAATCCTTTGATTGTGCGCCAATTTACCGACAGCGAGTTTAAAGCATTAAGTGAATGGTTTAAGGGCATTCAAGTTCGCGGAACTGATTCGCGATAGGACGAATTCTTTGGCCAGACGTGTCGCGACACCGCAAATGTTCGCGATAATGTAGCCGTAGCAATAAAAGAACCAATTTTTCTTATGCTTTTAACGTATCGTGAAGTATTTTACATAACAGTTTAAAATAGTTGCTTCCCGCCTCGCCATATTCTCTGTAACTGTGATTAAATCTTTTAGACTCGGTACGGATTTGACGGAGACAACGGAAATTAATTTTATCACAGCTCTGTGATTTAGAATAACGGTCACAATGATGTGTTATATAATGCTCAATTGCTGTTAATGAGTTATTGAATGTTAATTGCTAAGGTAATTAATTGTGCTCAAAATTTATAATTTGCCAATATCCCTCTATTGAGAGCAGCGCAGCGCCATCATATAAAAGTACTCTGTGAGCGCTATATTGTAACACTTTTAAAAGTTTAAATATTAAAACTGATAACTCAATAACGGAAATCACAGCATTTTTATCATACTAAATTTTAAACTGTTTGTTAATAAGATTCAGTGGGATATACAAATAAAAAACAATTTAGATTAGACGCAAATTTATTTACTATGCAATCGAAACAAAACAAATGATGGATCAGTTTACAAAGACCGTTTTATTTTGAAGCAAGTACACTTTCTACAACTCGCATCGTGCGGACCAACCTTAAGCGCGCGATACGAACGAAACGAAATCTTCTACTTTTAGCTTTGGTTCTGGTACATTTCTACGTATTTATTACTATGATAATATCAGTCATTTTAAGTTATCAAACGAAACGAGTGTTATCTTTTCTGAGAAGTTAATTTGATAAGATATTAATACCCCACAGTCGATTACTCGAGTAAAAAGTATAATCATAAAAAAGGTTATATATCATAACCATTATAATCTACTTTTGTGATATAATTACAAGTAAATATGCGTGAAATTGTACATGTGCAGGCAGGGCAATGCGGAAACCAAATTGGTTCGAAGGTATGTTTAAATTCACTATTAATACACTTCTTACTTAGTACTTATGACATCAATTAACTATCAATCAAGTTATAATAAAATACGCCTCTTTCGTCATTCATTTGTCAAAAAATGCGTGTTATTTTATTACATAAATCACTAAAATTAAACATCAGATTATACACTTTAATGTCATTTAAAGTTAATGACCTATATTTCAAACAGTTTTCGAGAAAGTTTTATCTTTTATTTTATAATTTAACGAAAAAATTCCATGTCGGCTACCATTTTGTAATAAGAAATTTCTCTTTTTAACATACTTTAACCCATAAGTGAGTTATTTTTTAAAGAAATATTACAACTTCTTCAATGAAAACACCAAAATGTTAGTTTTAAATGTATTATAACCTCTTTCGGGTTAAAACTGAAAATTACCTCATAGATATGACGCATGAACAACAAATTAAAATTTGCATAGACGAAAAACAAATGCCGAATAAGGGTTTTTTATGAAATACATTTCCTCTATGTATTATATCTAAGTTAAAGTAAGTATAGGTTTACATAAGTAAGTTTTGCGCATAACAGTACTGTCGATTAAAAACGAAATTCGTAAAACAATTGTCCATAAATACATTTATAAAGCCGATTTTGAATAGATAACATCTACAAACTATAATATGAATAAAAAAGTCATCTAATTACAATAATACAAACATCAAAACACCATTCTAACCCCAAAAAGTAATAAAAAACAAATGACTTAATTGTCATGACATGAAGCCATTTTGTTTTTGTAAAAAAAAAAATTTTAGGGAACATTTTCAATTAAAATATTACGTAACCAGCTTACCTTGTTAAAGTAATATAATTTTTATAAATTCGTCAATTCAATAAAACAAGGCCAAGGATAAAACAATTAGGTTAAATTGACATGACCGATTGTTTGTGCCTGTAACTAAAAATGGCGCCGATAGATGGCGTTGTAATTAAATGTTTTAGTTTTTTTAATTCGTTGAAAATTTTATGGTGCGTTCAGACTTTGAAAGTATGTACTCGTATGCAAAAAGTCGTAATAGAAAAATTGACAAAATAAACTCGATTTACGTAAAATCTAAAAAAATTGCTTACCACGCAAAAAGCTTGCATAACTTGCGCAAAATTATGGATAGGGTGACTCAACAATAAAACTACGTATTAGGAACTAAATATAGCTTACCACCCCAAAAAGGGGGGGCAAATGAAGGTTATATCATGACAATAAAATTACTAGATATCACGCACGACGGGTGAAGGGCGGTTGTAAAATAAGTCTACTGAAATATATTTATACCTATAAAGTTCTTTAAATTGATTAAAGGCTACATGGCACTGCCGGGCTAGCATGACTTCGAAAACGCGATATGATATAGCGATTTATCGACATCCAACTGTCAAAATATGATAAAAATACCCGCCATATTTAATTTTAGCACATCGTAGCACACAATAATTCATTTGGTCATACTCGCGAAATTCATATTATTTCGTGGTGTCGATATATTTTATCACGCACATTCATGCTAGGGGGGCTGGTGTAGTAGTGGGTATACTGAAATTAACAGCTGATATAAACTGAGACGAGTAGAATAAAATATTTATCAATGTGTTTGTTAAAATGAAGACATCGGTAGTCAATGATTTAAAATTAAACCTCGACTTTTTTGCCTTAGACAATATTTCACTCCATCATCTCATTACAGTAACTGACCCTCACTCATGCACACACAGGACGAACACCTCACCGTAATTTTCGTTTCAGTTCTGGGAAATCATATCCGACGAACACGGTATCGGGCCTGACGGGATCTACGCTGGTACAAATCCTCTGCAGTTTGAGAGACTCAACGTCTACTACAATGAGGCTTCGAGCGGTAAGAATTTTGACTTATTTTACTTATTTACTAGCAATTCCCGCGGTTTTACCCGCAAAGTTCCTCCCTTTAAGAATACGAAGATAAAATTATGCTAAAATGGCAGAATACCAGTGTTCGCTCAACAGAGTGAATTTACACTGAGCCTTGACCCTATTGGATTGCTGTAACACACACATTGTTTTATATTTTTGAAGTAAAAACTTCTTTAGCGGCGCTGAGCACTTTTTTTGTATGGGTAAAAACTTTCAAACTCGCGTCAGGGTCACGTGATGCTGATCGAAAAAGCGTAAGATCAGCATCACGTGACGTTTATGATAACTGAAGTAAGAAACAAACATTGTATTCTACCTCATAAATGATAGTACTTTTATACTTATAATTAAACACAACGTTAATATTGAAGTTTTCACTTCTGCCGGCACTCCCGGAGTGCTACCTTTTTTTGTATTAATATGATTGTTTATTGTTTTAGATATCTTTTTTTGTTGTACTTATACTGTTTTTATTTTCTATGTTTTTTGCCAATGTTGTGTGTTTTAATAATCCAAATAAACGTGAATCTATCTATATATCTATCTAAAATTTTTCCTCTTGAATCACTCTTTCTATTAAAAAACCGCATCAAAATCCGTTGCGATAATAGAGAATATCCGTGTATATCTAACTAGCAGCGCCCCGCGGTTTCACCGGTCACCGCTCCCGTGTGAATACGGGAATTCATTAATGCTAAAAACCTTCCCCTTGAATCACTCTTATCTATTAAAAGAAACGGCATCAAAATCCGTTGCTTAGTTTTGAAGATATAAGCATACATAGGGACAGACAGTGGAAGCGACTTTGTTTTATACTATGTAGTGATAATCATTCACTACATCATCTCATTACTAACTAAGTTCGTAACTTGTATCTAGGGTATCAGAAACTACGCATGCACTCATTCACAAGTTTTCTATGCTCTATACCGTCTTTATTTATTTGTTTGTATAAAAAAAGAAACAATATGTGTCCTATCTCTTTCAAAATCTATTTGACGGATATTTTTTTTTTGTCAAAATCCCTATTAACGCTAAAAAATTGTAGGTAAATACGTCCCCCGGGCGGTTCTCGTGGATTTGGAGCCCGGCACAATGGACGCGGTGCGAGCCGGCCCTTACGGACAACTGTTCAGACCGGACAACTTCGTGTTCGGACAGAGTGGTGCTGGTAAGTGACATCTGTTGGTCGGTAGATAGAACTAATCTGATGTTAGAGGATTGTGAATAGCGCCATCTATTGTGAAGTTAGGGAAATATTTCGCTATATGTTTAAATTGTGTACTTCATTCATTTTAAATGTTACTTTTTACTACATTATCTCATATACAATACACCGTTGAATTTCATTTCTATTTCTACCATGTTTACCGTTAAAATTGAGTTAACAATATCTTAATTCTGTAACAAATTCTGTCTTTTTTAATTCATCAATATAAATTCTAATAAAATAGAGTCACCATGTTTCCTGTGCCGGTGACAGCGTCGCTGTTATCACATCTTTTGGTTGTCAGTTTATTGAAAATGTATCCAAATGACGTAAGAGTCACAATGACAATAGGAGCTTCCAATATGGCCGCCGGCACAGGAAACTTGGTGACTCTATAGCTGTGGCTATGTACATCAGTGTCAGATAAAAGTTAACGTTCCTTGGTTGACAATACCAAAGTGAGCATTACGAGGGGGGGTACCTTCCTTTTATCTGACACTGGCTGTACTTTTTAACCATTTTTAAAGCAAAATTCTGAGTCTTCTGTGATCACGAGTTCTGTAAAGAATCCGAAACGTCAGAAAATGTAAAACAAAATACAACCACGACAAAAATCCGTTTTAAGTGTTTTATTTCAAAATTCTGACATTATTTTTCTTTGTAGGTAACAACTGGGCCAAAGGCCACTACACAGAGGGCGCTGAGCTCGTCGACTCAGTGTTGGACGTTGTGAGGAAGGAGGCGGAAGGATGCGACTGTTTGCAGGGTGAGTTAATGGGAAATGTTCTTTATTGTTATGTGGAATTAGAGCTATGTTCCTTTACATCACTATTGTAGTATTACTGGACTGGACAATGATATAGAGCTACAAACATATCTGTGTCGGTGACAGCGTTCAGCAGTTTATTGAAAATGTATCCAAATGACATTAGAGTCAAAATGACAATACGAGTAGTATTATAAAAAAATACCTTCCAATTGTTTTCCTTCCAACATTTATTTTTTTACTAGCAGCGCCCCGCGGTTTCACCCGCGTAGTTACCGATCCCGTGGGATAAGACAACGCTAAAAACCTTTCCACTGAATCACTCTATCTATTAAACAAACCTCATCAAAATCCGTTGCGTAGTTTTAAAGATGTAAGCATACATAGGGACAGACAGCGGGAAGCGACTTTGTTTTATACTATGTAGTGATAAAGTCACACCCACTGTATCATTAATAGGATTATAACAAGGCCTTGTTTATTTGAACGTGTTAATCTCAGGAAGTAATCCCATTTGGAAAATTCTTTGCCTGTTCATTGAGGAAGGCATAATAAGAGGGATGACTAACGTGACCATTTATTTTTTTTGTCAGAGCGGGACATCTGCGGAATTAAGTAATAAAAAAAGTTAGGTATTACTGTTGTACAAGTTTTTTTAATATAGAACATAGAATAACTCAAAATAATCAAAGCAAATAAGTAGTGACGTGAATTCTAGTTTGTATTTTTATATTTATCGGCTGAACAAATTTGTTTTAAAATATCATTTCGAGCGAGAAAAATACATTTTAAATTATTGTTTCGTGTGTTTGCAAAAGCGGGACAATTTCAGCCTCGCGGGGGACACCGGGACAGACTGCCTGAAAGCGGGACTGTCCCGCCCAAAGCGGGACGTATGGTCACGTTAGGGATGACTCGAACTTTGTTTATATTTGATTTTACCGCGTTTCATAGCAGTTTAAACCGAAATTCAGCACTGCTAGGCTAGCATGACTTCGAAAACGCGATAGATACAGCGATTTATTGACATCCAACTGTCAAAATTTGATAAAAATACTCACCATATTGAATTTTACCACATGATTAATTTTATGTCATTTGGTCATGCTCGCGAAATCGATATAGCTATTTATTGACATCCAACTGTCAAAATATAATAAATATAGCCGCCATATTTAATTTAATCATATCGTAGTACACCATAATTCATTTGGTCATGCTCGCGAAATCGATATTATATCGTGGTGTCGATATATTCTAGCACGCACACACAGGTATTTTTATCATATTAATTTCGACAGTTGGATGTCGATAAATCGCTATATCATATCGCGTTTTTGAAGTCATGCTAGCCCGGCTGATTATGATTTAAAGATTCGGCGTTATTCTAATACTTAATTTGCAATTATATCAAAAGGCGCGATAAAATTCTACTGATTTTTTGAAGTATTCAAATGACATTCGGCTTATTGCTAATCAAATAAACATAGATACTGTGCAAGGATCAAATTGAACGCGGACAAAACCGCAAGCCACAACCATGTATAACACAGTAAACAAAACAATATACCCGAGGTTGACTCACGAAAGATGTATACAATCAAATCAAGAAATATTTTATAGAACAACTAGCTGCGCCCCGCGGTTTCACACGCGTAGTTCCCGTTCCCGTAGGAATTTCGGGATGAAAAATAGATGTTGGCCGATTCTCAGACCTACTGAATATGCTCACAAAATTTCATGAGAATCGGTCAAGCCGTTTCGGAGGAGTATGGCAACGAAAACTGTGACACGAGAATTTTATATATTAGATTATTTTTACAGTAACTTTTGCAACATTATATCGGTATTATGTTTTGTGATATTACAAAGATGCATCTACATTACCTATGTTATAAAATTAATGTTATACAAACACGTCAACATTATCAAACATGTTATATTACATACCAGCTGTGCCCCGCAGTTGCACCCGAGTATTGAGGAATTACGGAATAAAACGTTAGCCTATGTTCTTTCCCGGACCATAAGCTACCCCTGTACCAAATTTCAAGTCAATCGGTTCAGTAGTTTGGACGTGAAAAGGTAACAGAAAGAGTTACTTTCGCGTTGTTTTGTCCCGAAATTCCCACGGGAACGTGAACTACGCGGATGAAACCGCGGGGCACAGTATTATTAGTAAATTAGTAAGTATAGAACAAGATTTCGACGAATCAAAATCCTACTTTTTTAAACTCTGGTATCAATAGTAAACAATATACGCGAGATTGACTCACGGAGGATGCAAACAATCATATCTACATAGTAATATTCTATTTACAGAGGTGATCTCTTGTTATGGTCATCGCGTTATATAAGGACATATGAACTGCCCACATGTTGTGCTGTTTTGAAATGATAAAAACAGTTTATATTGTTCTATTTTGAGACGGAGTTTTATTTTAGGAAAATTTACTGTTATACATAAATGATTAAGTATTCTATAGGTACTACTTACGAGAAATATTTTATATGCGTTTTTTAATTGTTGACATAAGTTATAAGTGACATTTGTATTTTATCTACTAAAAATAAGTCGGGTTTTCCTTCCTGACGCTATAACTCCAGAACGCACGAACCGATTTCCACGGTATTGCATTCGTTATAAAGGTCTCGGGCTCCGTGAGGTTTATAGCACTATAGTTTATCCCTGTATTCCCACGGGTATGGGAACTACGCGAGTGAAACCGCGGGATGCTGCTATATAAAATATATGGTCCTGTCCTGAATAGGAAGTGGGTAATTGAAATAAAATAAACACTTTTACAAAGTAATGGGATATAATGGGATTGAATCAGCGCCATCTTCTGGCGGAGTGTTCGATCCCATACAAATCTGCGTCATCGTAAATTTACTTTTCGAAATAAAACTCGTACTAGGCACACTGATGTCAGCACTTCACGTACCTACAATACTGACATTCCGACAAATCTAGTTAAACTAAAAAAATAAAACTCACACAGACCTTCACAACCCAGAGGGCTATACGACATTTTTGGTTAAACCAAATGTTAGACTTTTGAGGGCTCTAACTACCCGTAACGACTATCGATGATGTTAGTACGACAACCGGGACCGACGGCTTTACGTGCCCTTCGAAGCACGGAAACGCTCATACTTGAAATATTTTTTCAAATAGGACCTGTATACTTCCTTAGATTAGCGCGTTCAAACAAAGTCTTTAGTTTTATTATAATATATGCCCCGCGGTTTCACCCGCGTAGTTCCCGTTCCTGTAGGAATTTTGGGATAAAACAAATCTATGTTCCTTCCGGACCATAAGCTACCCCTGTACCAAATTTCAAGTCAATCGGTTCAGTAGTTTAGCCGTGAAAAGGTAACAGACAGACAGAGTTACTTTCGCATTTATAATATTAGTTAGGATATATGTATAGATATATAGATTACTAGTAGCTCCCCGCGGTTTCACCCGCGTATTTCCGTTCCCGTGGGATTACGGGGATAAAATATAACCTATGTCACGCACTGATAAATTAGCTTTCCATTAGTGAAAGAATTTTTGAAATCGGTCCAGTAGTTTCGGAGCCTCTTCATTACAAACAAACAAACAAATCTTTCCTCTTTATAATATTAGTATAGATAAATTAAACTAAATTAAACCCATATTTCTCGATCCCCAGGTTTCCAACTAACGCACTCTCTCGGCGGCGGCACTGGCTCCGGTATGGGCACGCTGCTCCTCAGCAAGATACGAGAGGAGTTCCCCGACAGGATCATGACTACCTTCAGTGTTGTACCTTCGCCTAAGGTCAGTATTCATTAGGGCGAGCAAACGAAACCCTCCTAATTCAATAGGACGAGCGAAATAAAGAGGCTTCTATATGCCGCTCACACAAAGAATTGTTTAAATAGCTTGCGAGCCCCCACAAAGGACAGCTAGCTGCTTACTAGTTTATTAATATTAATTCTATGTGTATTTAGTTAGATACTATACTAGACATGTTTGATGAAAATCGGTTGTTCCGTTTAAAAGTTATGGGGGTTTGAAAGTAATTGTGGTGGGGGTTTTTTAAATTTAATACATTTTATTGATTATTCGTTACATACAAAAATACAAATCTTTCCTCTTTATAAGTGTAGATTAATTAATTTTCTATTATCCAGGTGAGCGAAGTGGTCCTTGAGCCGTACAACGCGACGCTGTCGATGCACCAGCTGGTGGAGAACACGGACATGTCGTTCACGATCGACAACGAGGCGCTCTACAACATCTGCTTCAAGACGCTGCGGCTAGCCAGCCCCAGCTACGGGGACCTGAACCATTTGATATCGGTGAGTGGGTTTGGTATATTTTTCTTTTTAACGACATTTAATGCAAATTTCGAACAGCGCATTAAATCCTAACTAATATTATAAATGCGAAAGTAACTCTGTCTGTTTGTTACTATTTCACGGCTAAACTACTGAACCGATTGACTTGAAATTTGGTACAGGCGTAGCTTATGGTCCGGGAAATAATCATTTTTATCCCGAAATTCTTACAGGAACGGGAACTACGCGGGTGAAACCGCGGGGCGCTGCTAGTTGCAAATATATGGAAAACTACTACCGGGTTTCCATAAGGGAATGGGATGTTTAATGGGCTGGATATAGGGGAAGTATGGGGACTATGTGGCTAGGTGGCGCGATGATCTGCGCAGGGTAGCCGGGAGAGAGTGGATGCGACGGGCCGCCGACAGGGCACATTGGCGCGAATTGGGAGAGGCCTATGTCCAGCAGTGGACTAATGCAGGCTGTTAATGATGATGATGGGGCCTATGGCATCCGCCGATACCATTTTATTAACAAGTACAAAGTGGCGGGTGGAGACTTGCCAGCTCTATAACTGGCCCCCCAAACAAGTCGCTCGAGTCGTATTAACTTTATTAATTATTCCAGCTAACGATGTCCGGCGTGACGACGTGTTTCCGTTTCCCGGGTCAGCTGAACGCCGACCTCCGTAAGCTCGCCGTCAACATGGTGCCATTCCCCCGGCTGCACTTCTTTATGCCAGGTCTGTATAATATATCACTGCATAGTATAAAACAAAGTCGCTTTCTCTGTCCCTATGTATGCTTAGATCTTTAAAACTACGCAACGGATTTTGATGCGGTTTGTTTTAATAGATAGAGTGATTCAGTGGGAAGGTTTTTAGCATAATTTTATTTCCATATTCCTACGGGAACGGGAACTACGCGGGAGAAACGGCGGGGCGCCGCTAGTATTTAATAAAAAACTAGCTGTGCCCCGCGCGTTTCGCTCACGTAGTTCCCGTTCCCCTGGGAATTTCGGGATAGATCCTATGTCCTTCTCCTGGTTCTAAGCTACCTCTCCACCTATTTTCAGCCAAATGAGTTCAGCCGTTCTTGAGTTATATATAGTGCAACTAACATGAGTTTCTTTTATATATCGTATGGCTTAGGGCCTGTTTCACGGCCTTCAAGTAAAGTTACTCACCAAGTAAAGTTAGTGTTGTCTCTTTCTTACTTTATATCAATTGACAAAGAGAAAACATGTGAGTAGGTACTCGGAACGTTACTTGAAGATGGTGAAATAGTTTAACATTTTTTACCCTGTTTCTAATACATATTTTTTTTTCTCAGGATTTGCGCCCCTCACTGCGAGGAGTTCTATGACCTTCCGCGCCCAGACCGTGCCAGAGTTGATGAGCCAGGTAAGACATGTTAATATTAATATCACTAGCAGCGCCCCGCAGTTTCACCCGCGTAGTTCCCGTTCCCGTGGGAAAACGAGGATAAAGTAGCTGTGCAATTAATACTAATGCAATTTATTGATTTTAGATATCATGTTTCTTGGTAACATTTACTGCTTTAGACATACACAATCGATTTCTAGTTATGATCATTTCATTTTTCATAACTTCCGGGTTCGATTCCCGCAGTTAGTAATAGTTTTTTTTCTAAATATTTGAATGCAGTTTTTATTTTTACTAAAATCGATGGCATGGTTCTTATGAACAGATCTTTGTATCTCTTATAGTTTTATACTTCCCCCCACTGACGGTTCTATTTGGGACACCCTGTATAATTTCCCTTGGTCACGGCATCATGCGTGAACCGATAGACTTGAACAGTACAAGCGTAGCTTATGATCCGGGGAAGGACATAGGCTTTATCCCGAAATTCCCACGGGATGGGGAACTATGCGGGTGAAACCACATGGCACAAATAATAACAATTTTATTATTAAACGAAACGTACGTCATCATATATAATCATTTAACAAAACGGGATGTTCGTACGTACTTGTTAAAGTCGAAATCCTCGACTAGTTTCAGCCACGTCCGGTGGCCTTCATCAGGAGGAGTGCGATACGCCCGCGCCGTCGGCGTCTCGCTCTGCACTTAATAACAAATTTTCATGATTCCAGATGTTCAACCCAGGCAACATGATGACGGCGTGCGACCCGCGACACGGCCGCTATCTGACGGTCGCCACCATCTTCAGAGGACACATGTCCATGAGGGAGGTCGACGACCAGGTCATGTCTATACAGAATAAGAACTCCAGGTAAGGAAAACAATGGTGTAGTCAATATTTTACAACGGCCGCTATCTGACGGTCGCCGCCATCTTCAGATAACCCATTAAGTATAATATTTTTAATTATAATATTTATTATATCCTAAACCAAAGTTTCCTTTAAAACTCAGTCATTGAAATAAAAAGGACTTCGAGAAAAGGGTTCAAAATTCCCTTAGGAGGTTATAGCAGTCTTATGGAGACCCATAAGACGGTTTTTAGCTACCTAATCTGCGGATTCAAGTAGGCCGAAGCAAGGCGAACATGCACAGGTGGGGCTACAGCTCTGATAGTGCGTGTCTATGTGGCATTTCTCCCCAAACAATGGCCCATCTCCTAACTTGCCGTGCGTGTCCCTACACCTGCACACGCGAGGACCTTTACAAGGCCACTGATAGTGCCATATCGGTGGCCGAGTTCTGGTCCCCTAAAATATGAGTCGACACGCTAAGAAGAAGCTACCTAATTGACGACCTCAATGGCAGAGTGGTCACCATACCGGACTGCGATCCGTAAGGTTGCGGGTTCGATTCCCGCTCGGGGTGAATATTTGTCTGAACCACAAATGTTTGCCTCGGTCTGGGTGTGTGTGAATGAGTGTGTGCGTAGTTTCTGATACCCTAGATATAAGTCACGAACTTAGGGGTCAGTTACTGTAATGAGATGATGGAGGGAATGATTATGTTATGTTATACAAATCATTTGTTTTTCTCTGTTCCAGCTATTTCGTAGAATGGATTCCGAACAACCTTAAGGTCGCAGTGTGTGATGTACCACCTCGCGGGCTCAAGATGTCCGCTACCTTCATAGGAAACTCGACTGCCATACAGGAGATATTCAAACGCATCCTGGAACAGTTCTCGGCTATGTTCAGACGGAAGGTACGGATCATCACTATCACTACATAGTATAAAACAAAGTCGCTTTCTCTGTCCCTATGTATGCTTAGATCTTTAAAACTACGCAACGGATTTTTATGCGGTTTGTTTTAATAGATACGAGTGATTCAGCGGGAAGGTTTTTAGCATTTTATCCCCATATTCCTACGGGAACTACGCGGGTGAATTCGCGGGGCGCCACTAGTCTATAATAAAAATATCTAGCCCGTTTTAGTTCCCGCTCCCGTTGGAATTTGTTTTTTTTTTTTAACCCGTTGTGTCACCTATTAAATAAATAAATAAATAAATTTCAGGATAAAACATAGCCTATGGTCTTTCCCGGACCATAAGCTACCCCTGTACCAAATTTCAAGTCAATCGGTTCAGTAGTTTGGCCGTGAAAAGGTAACAGACAGAGTTTCGCATTTATTAGGGCCGGGCGACCTAAGTGAAGCCCTCCTAACGCAAAAATTTATAAAGTTTTGTGGGTGGTATATTTTATATAGAAATACTACCTACATATTTGATACTAGCTGTGCCCCGAGGTTTTACTCGCGTGGAACCTTATCCCGCGGGAATTTTGGGATAAAAAGTATCCTATGTGTTATTCCTAATTATAAGGAACATCTGTACCAAATTTCATTAAAATCCATTCAGTAGTTTTTGCGTGAAAGAGGAACAAACATCCACACATCTAAACATCCACACTCACAAACATTCGGCTTTATAATATTAGTAGGATAGCAGGCAAGCTCAAGGCATGTTCAAAATCTTGCGAACACCCACATAGCCACTTAGCTATTAAAGCTACTTACCTTTTATGATCAATTACTAACTTGGTACAGGGGTAGCTTATGGTCCGGGAAAGGACATAGGCTATGTTTTATCCCGAAATTCCCACAGAGAATTATTATGCTGTTAAAACCGCAGCTAAATTATTATATGCATACTATGTAGACATTTTATTTTACAATACACATTTCTTTTGCCTTAGACCTTTTAAACTTCCCACAGGATTTTAATACAGTATTCAAACATACAAAACACATATTAATACCATTGTTGTCCTCAGGCTTTCCTCCACTGGTACACGGGCGAGGGTATGGACGAGATGGAGTTCACTGAGGCTGCCAGCAACATGGCTGACCTCATATCGGAGTACCAGCAGTATCAGGTAACATCATCATCATTATCAAGCTTATTTTATCTTTTATTGCATTGTCATGGGACTTACATAAGTATGCCTCAGCTCAATCGGATAAACAACACAATTACTTTCAAACCCTCAAAACTTAAACGGGTCAACCGATTTTCATCAAACAGTTCAAACAGTCTAAGAACACACGCACGTAAGTACCCTTTAATACAAAAAAAAACTAAATTGAAATCGGTTCATCCGTTCGGGAGCTATGATGCCACAGACAGACAGATACACACACACACAGACACGTCAAACTTATAACACCCCTCTTTTTGCGTCGGGGGTTAAAAATCATTCACTACATCATCTCATTACAGTAACTGACCCCTAAGTTCGATGGACTTATTGATTGGACCCGTGCGGTGCCGGGTCGGGCCGGATAGTATTTAATAAAGTAATTATATAATGTCCTTATTGCAGGAAGCGAACGCTGATGACGAGGAAGACTTCGAGGATGAAGAGGAACTGGCCAACGAAGACCAGTACCGCGAGGAGACTAACTGAACACACACATATCATACAACATAACAATAATATATATATACAGTATATACTAATATATACACCCCTATTTTGAAATGATGGGACTTACTAAAATCAGAATATCTGTAGCAGTAACTGAATCCATATATCCAATAAAAATATCAAAAATGATAGTCGATTACTTATCTTAAAAAAATACAAAATAAATGTCGTATTACCAGACGGCACACTAGCTATCAAGTATTCTGTGACGGCTCGGGTCGATGACCGCGCTCAGCTGTGTATCGCAGCGTTCGCCTGTTGTTCGGTGTACAATAACAATAAAATTCGGCGGGATTTTGAAAATCTTTGACTTATCATAACTTTTTAAATAAAAGCAAAAGAAAAAAACTAACTTCACTATTATATTGTCACCCGTCGTTTACATTAGCTGTGAGATAAGGTATCGCAATTTCAAAATAAGGGTGTATATATACAGTATATACTAATATATATATACTAATTTGTTTAAACACTATTTGTAAAGCAATTTGAATCTTTGAAACAAAATGGCATAACACTAACATACCTACATTTTTTTTAATAATGGCCGCACATAATCCTTTTTTAATAGAAATCATAATTATTATAGTGATTATGGAATTCAATCCCATTCCCGTGGGAATAACTACAAATAATACTAATATATGTATAATAATTTGTTTAAAATCGCCGCACATAATCAATTTAAATTAAACACTAATATTTGTAGTGGAGCAGCAGATTTTCCCGCGTAACATTCATTCCCATGGGAATTTTGGGATAAAAATTTCCCATTTTTTTTTTAACTTTTTTAATTATGAGTGTTCTCAATCATGTAACTTATCATAAAAGTAAATTAATCAAAATAAGTTAATTCGTTTCAAAAAATATGAAAACGCCCGTTTTGAAACGAAAATAAAACTTTTAATACTAATAATAATGAATGACATTTAAAAATAATTATTTGTAAGACAATTTTAAATATTAAGTTCAAATTTTAATTTTAAGCGAAAATAAGTTTTTTATAATTTTTTAGACATTTAAATCAGACAACAAACTTGAAACTAGTTTTTGTAAACGGCTTTGGTCGTGTTTTTGTAATACTGGTGTAAAACTTGAAGGAAAGTCATCTTAGCCTTTACAATAAGTATCTTGATTTTCTTAAAAAGCGGTGCGTTCATATAGCGGCCGTAATATAACGGTGAATGACGTCACTAGAACGTTGACTATGTTAAATAAATTACGGCTCAATACCTTTCTAGTGAGCGCTAATTGACACCGTAACGTTATAAAGCGGTGCCGTCATTTTCATGACGCCCGTCTTATTGTTTCGTAAACGTTTTATTTAAAAAGTTAACAGACTATGATAATCTGCACCGTAAAAGCGGCCGTCTTTTTGTCACCGCAATATTACGGCCGCTATATTAACACCGCTATGGTAACAAAAGCTATAGGAACTTAGTGTCTGCATATTGTGAAAAATAAGGCTTATCAAGTACCTGAAGTGCAGTGTGTGAATGGTACTTCGCATTTATATGTAAAATACTTATTTATAAGTTTTTATAGTATTGATTGGATTAAATACGCAGGTTTTTTGTGTTAAAACAAAAAACGCACTCCGGGACTGCCGCGGTAAAGCTATTGCATGGAAATTTTATCAACTAATTGTTTTTTTTATTTTTGTATTGTAATCCTAACCTTAGAAATTTTGATGTCGTACTTGGAACTTCATACAATAAAAACTTTGCCTACATTACTATAGAAACTTTCAACAACAAAAAAAGTTTTCGATAAAAAAATAATAAAAACGTGAGGTTTTTTTTCGTTACGGAATTTCTGTATTCGGTCCCCGCGCTCAAGGCTCTCGATAGAAGCTATGCAATAGCTTAAAAATACTTTACGTTGTTAAACCATGATTAAAATATACTTATCATTGAAAACACTTCGTTAGAAAAAAAAACGTGATATTTTAATGTTTATGTAAGTATACTATAACTTTTTTATTTATAGAAAACTAGTGGCGCCCCGCATTTTCACCCGCGTAGTTCCCGGTCCCGTAGGAATATAGGGATAAAATGCTAAAAACCTTCCCACTGAATCACTCTATCTATTAAAACAAACCGCATCAAAATCTGTTGCGTAGTTTTAAAGATCGAAGCATACATAGGGACAGAGAAAGCGACTTTGTTTTATACTATGTAGTGATAGTGAAGTGTATAAAAATATACTTTTTCGCATAAGCTTTATCCTATTTCATTAGTTTCTTATACCAGTAGAAAAAAAATCCTTTCTACAAATTTTTTCGTTCAAAAACTGAAACTGATTACGTACGCAAAACCTAAAAATTGTGTTTTTTTTAAAGACCGCATATTTAATCCATCAATATTATTTTTAAATTGTGTTCACGTCAAGAAAATAAGTATAGCCATTACAAGAAAAAATACAAACAAAGCATTGTAAATATACACCCCTATTTTGAAATTACGGGACTTATTAAAATCAGAATATCTATAGCAGTAACTGAATCCATATATCCAATAAAAATATCAAAAATTATAGTCGATTACTTATCTTTAAAAAATACTAAATCAATGCCGTGTTACCAGACGGCACACTAGCTATCAAGTATTCTGTGACGGCTCGGGTCGATGAGCGCGCTCAGCTGTGTATCGCAGCGTTCGCCTGTTGTTCGGTGTAGAATAACAATAAAATTCGGCGGGATTTTGAAAAACTGACTTATCATAACTTTTTAAATAAACGCAAAAGAAAAAAACTAACTTCACTATTATATTGTCACCCGTCGCTTACATTAGCTGTGTGATTAAGTATCTCGAATTCAAATAGGGGTGTATAACTAAAAATACATATGTCTAGGCTGTCGTACTAACAACATCGACAATCGTTACGGGGAGTTAGAGCCCTCAAAAGTGTAACATTTAACCAAAAATATATAACCCTCTGTGTTGTGAAGGTCTGATGGCAGTCGCTTCAAAAAAATTATCATCATCAGCTCAAATATGTCCCCACCGCGGGGCTCGAGCCTACCCTGAATTATTGTGATTAGACCTTAGTCAATCACAGGCCGAGCGCGGGTTGGTCACGGAGCACACAATAAAATATTGAAGTTTTGGTTATACTGTAAAACTATTAATATTTTGGTTAAACTTAACAACTATTTTTGGTTAAATAAGATATGAATATAAATGTTTTGAGCCGGCCACTTTCTAGCGGAAGTTTTATCAAAATCTAGAGTGTAAGGAGTTTTAGATATAATTAAATAAGGCCAATACGTATTAACAAACCTTAAAATTAAGCGCATCGGGACATTTTTAAACAGTTTAATTTTTTATACCTTGCCCACGAAATGATGTAGTGAATGAAATAAAACACTTAAACGGATTTTTGACAAAAACAATGTTATCCATAGATGAAAAAATGCATATATAGCCTCTTTTTGAGCTTGAATAAGTTCCGATACGTTTAATTTGTTAAAAATTGTATTCTAGAAAATATTTAATTGTTGTTTGTCTAGAGCCTTGTTTCTCTATCACCAAGTTATTGCAGAAGTAGCCATATTAAAAAAATAATTAAACAATAAAAATAGTGTATTGAGTCACAATCATTTCTGTGCCGGTGACAGCGTCGCTGTAATCGCATCTTTTGGTTGTCAGTTTATTGAAAATGTATCCAAATGACATTAGTCACAATGACAATAGGAGCTTACAATTTTGACCGCCGGCACAGAAAAGATTGTGACTCCTATATTGTTTATGTGTTATTATTGTGTATTTAAAACATCACTTAAATATTTTTTAATTTTTATAATGATTTTTCTTAAAAGTCATAGCTTTGAAAGCACTTTCACTTACTAGCTTGAAGCTTTGTTAACTAACACTTTTTATTATGCAATTTATTGTTAAAACCTACAAAGTTTCCCCTCCCAATGTTTCAAAAACAAGGAACTCAAGTAATTGTCTATCAAATTGAGTTAACAGTATCAAAATCAGTCCATCTCTTTGTGAGACATAATTTATAACTAATAGAGAATATACGTGTAGAGACTATCAACGCCTCGCGGATTCACCCGCGTAGTTCCCGCTCCCGTGAGAATGCGGGTATAAAATTATACTAAAAACCTTGATCACTCTATGTATTAAAAGAAACCGCATCAAAATCCGTTGCGTATTTTTAAAGATCTAAGCGTTCATAGGGACAGACAGCGGGAAGCGACTTTGTATTATACAGGTGCGTACGGATTGCGCGTTCCTGTGTTACGCGTAGTTGGGAAACACTGTCCACGCGTACATTGGATACGCGTACAGCTCCTGTACGGACCGCCGCGAACCTGTATGCGAGGTCAATCGATCCAGAGCGCTCCGCGAGTCATAATATTTTCATTATTGAAACTCGAAGAACACGCGTGTTTATTCTTTTTGCCGTCCAAATATAGCGTAGCCGGCCGCGTGCGTCCTCTTTGACGCGCGACCAAAAACCGACTGACGGTGGCTCGCGCTCGAGTTGGCTCGCGCGGTACGCGTACCCCAAGAGTGAACGCGTAGCTGCAGGTATGGACTAGGCGTTCCGGATACGCGTAAACTGAGTACGCGTACCAGGGTACGCGCAATCCGTACGCACCTTACTATGTACTAGCTGTGCCCCGCGGTTTCACCCGCGTAGTTCCCGTTCCCGTGGGAATTTCGGGATAAAACATAGCCTATGTTCTTTCCCGGATCATAAGCTACCTCTATACAAAATTTTAAGTCAATTGGTTCAGTAGTTTAGCCGTGAAAAGGTAACAGACAGAGTTACTTTCGCATTTATAATATTTGTAGGGATTGAAGATACAAAATTTAAACTATGGGTTTAAAAACTACGCATATTCTCTATTAGTATTAAAAAATCAAAACCAGTGTTTTTAAATTAGGCTATATTATAATAGGTGCCTACAATTATGTTATTCATTTTAAAATTAAGCTTATCAATAATTTATTTTTTTAATGTAAACTTTGTGAGTATAGCTTTTATAATTAAAATGAATGTTATGATATTGAAAAATGTGTTTTTTTTAATGTCATTCCCGTTCCCGTAGTTCTTGCACGTTAAGTTGGTCCCAGTTGTACTAACATCATCGACACGACAGTCGGACAGGGGAGTTAAAGCACACGAAAGTAATTAAGTATTTACTTACAGTCTTCCCAAAAATAACTGTTTTGTGTTTTGTATCAACTACCTGCCCAATTCGTTAATTATAGCGTATTTCTATTCTACATACTTCGAAATACAGTTTTGAATGAATATAACAAAATCTAAATGATCAACCAACTATCAGGATTTTTATAATACCTGCCAAGGTACAGGAAAACCACTCATGTAATGTTTCCAATCGATAAATAATGTACTTACCAGTGGCGAGGGGTCCATACAAGACGATTCCTAACGTCTTCCCTTTTGAAAACAGACCAACTTACACTACTAAACTCTAAATTATCTAACACTCATACTTCAACTACCTATATATTAACGACACCTACTTACTTATAACCACTTATTAAAAAAATATCTGTTTTTAATAAATCAAATTCAAATAATAATTCACTAAAAGAATACATAGCGTAATTTTCATCGCATAAGAAACGATCTAACTACCTCATACTGAAACAAAATCATAATAATCATTAATTACTAAACGTTACGGTTGAAAATCGCTTGGAAGCACCTAGCGCTATACAAAGTTACAATACACCTACATCGTATAAGAAACGATCTAACTACCTCATACTGAAACAAAATCATTATAATCATTAAATGCTATGAATTACGGTTCAAAATCGCTTGAAAATAAAACGTTTTCCCTTGCAGGTCTAGCGCCATACAAAAGCGTATTCACAACTACATACAATGAACCGTTCCGATACAAAATTCACGCACACATTGACACATATTCGCACAAATTCACGCCCCAAAATAAGACGCTCGGCCACCGTCTTACTACTAGATACTATTAATTATTCTGTGCCAGCCAAGGATCAGACCAGAGAAAGAGAGAGAAAGAGAACACGGCTGTTGACGTTTTGCAAAGCGTATTCGCGTATGTCAAGTGTCATGCCATTTAAGTTTTCGCGCGTTGTAAAAGTTTGTTTTTGTTTTGTTGATTTTTATGATTTTACATGATAATATTATTTACGCGACTTATTGTTTTATGTAGTATTAGTAAAGTTATTATTACGTATACCTCAATTGTAAATTTGATATAATTAGTGAGTTAAATACCTAAATTCGATATTATTGGTTTTCGTGTTGTGAAGTGTGAAAGTTAAAATAAAACAAAACAAAAGTTTATTGCATATTGAGCAACTGTTGCTTACTGAATAACCTGCTAGGTGAGAATAATTTATTTAGTAAATTTGACTTAAAATACTACTTGAAAGTAGGGTGATTTCTTGATAAGTAATAATATAATCTTTTTAGATTGATTTCAACTAAAGGTTATCAAACGACCTGTATGAAAGTATACTCGAATTGTTCTTAAAACTGCACAGTTTTTTAAAATTGAATATGTTAGTCAATTGAAATAGGTTCAACTTGTACAACTGAACTTTTATACCAAATTGCAGCATAATTAATTATGATGATTGCAACATATTTTTTGTTGCATTTTTTAGTTTAAATTTAAATTACATCATAACTATTATACTCATAAAAATATGAATGAATTAAATGTAGTGAAATATAATTTATTTAAATAATAAAATAACTAAAGAGGCAGAATTAAAACTAATAAATGAAACATATTGTTTTGCACCTCCAGTGCCACCCATAAGTAGAAGTTAGTTAAATTAGTTATTAATAGTTAGTTATAAAGGAGGCAGCAACTTCAGAAAGTATACAAATTACCTAATTGTATAATTTTTTGAGATCTTTCTCCGGTTAAATTTTTTAAATCTCTTTTTTATATTTAAATGATAACGGGGTATATAGCATGAAGTGTTTTGTTTCCTGTGTTTGTTATTTTAGATTAAAAAGTATATAAATCCGTTAGAATTTGTGTGTTTATCTTTATGTAAGAAAACAAATAACAATACAGCTGAACCGATTTTGATGGGCTTTTCACATAGCAAATGGTCAATATAATAAATAGTAACTTTTATGTTAAAATTAACATAGATCAGCAAGAAACGTATTTCTTGCTGACCGGGAAAAAGTTTGTCATCAGTCTCATCCAAAATTATGTAGGCGTCGTTTTTTTTTTTTGGATCGTCTTCCCTTTCGGAAAATTTCACCCCTCGCCACTGGTACTTACTATACTTTTGTACGTACATAATATCCAAATAAAAAAACTACTTCGATTCTATTAAAAATTCGGATAATTTCGCGCTGTTATTTGACAGACACGCACGTTTTGACAGCCATGAAAAGCTTTTTGACAGAAAAGTGACAAAAAGATTGTTTGTCAATTTTTAGCAGCAGCTAAACTGCTCTAACTATACCAGAGTTATAGGAGAAAGACAAAGATGGAATATTTTCAAAACCAAAACAAAGAGCACGTGGGTTTGTTTTTTCTTTAATTTATTCTCGGTGTGTTGTTTCTTGTGGTTGGCTGTCGTGTCGTCGTGTGTAAAAAGTATTTTTTAATAAGTTTTTTAATTATTAATAAGAAGTTCTATAAATAAACGACATTATGGATAACAGGTGGGTTTATTTTGTTATTAAAAACACATACAGGGTGTGTCGTAAATAGTGGTCCACCGTTTAGGATTCGATAAACCAGATAATTTACTATAACAAATTCCATTTTAGAACCATTTTTAGCCGAGGGTTCCGTAAATATTAATTTTTAGTTATTTATTTACGAAATTTCTACCTCTTGTAACAAATTTGGTTGTAGTTTTATTAAAAACCATTATATTTTCATTTTGATTACTGTTAATTACTGCCGAATACAAGAGCTATCGCTTATTAACATGTTATTTAATGTAGATTTAGATCTTCTGCAAAAAAAAATGATTGTACTCTAATTTTAACGTATTTTTTTAACATATCATGCTAATTCAAAAGCGATTTATGTAAAAAAAATGTACTACACTGTCAGTGCCCATTAATTTAATAATATGCCTATTTAATACCAATTTCAAAAAGGTATCATAATACCAGATCCCTATAAAAAACAGAAAGATATCTAATTTTAATTGAAGAAAGTAAGATTTTCATTAAAATGCATTTTAAAATTTAGTTGCTATAAAACTTACGATTTTTGTAAAAAAAAAATCTTTACTATCAGTGCCTACTTATTTAATAATATTCCTACTTAATACCGATTCTAAAAGGTTTTACTATCCCATCAATAAAACAGGTAATGAAATTTTAGTTAAAAACGACTATAAAAGACAACTTTTTACTATTTTTGCAAAGTGATCTAGACCTAACTTGTAAATTACAACAAGGCATTGAAAAAAAACAAGTCATACATCATCATACATCATTTATTGTTATTCTTTAACATTTACATTACACCAAGTGCTCGAAATGTCCCCCATTTGCAGCTATGCATGCTCTGCAACGTCGAATAAACGACCGTTTAAGTCGCCGAGCAAACCCACTCTCGTTTATTTTTCTAGCTGCTGTGTGTATGCTAGTCCTCAAGTGATCAATGGACGTTATTTCTTCTTTGTACACATGTTCTTTCAGGCAACCCCAGTAAAAAAAATCCAGGGGATTTAAGTCTGGCGAGCGCGGTGGCCATAGTATTGGACCTAAGCGTCCTATCCACCTATTTGGATACGCTGTGTGTAGGTGCTCTCGTACTCTAACAGCATAGTGAGCGGGACAGCCATCGTTCTGGAGCCACATATCTTCTTGGACTTCAGGAGCGACGTTTTGAAGAAGCATTGGCAAGTCAGTCCGCAAAAAACTTAAATATCTGTCTGCATTTAAAGTTTCTGGCAGCTCGTGTGGACCGATTATCTGTCCGTTAATAATTCCGGTCCAAAGGTTTATTTTAACTTGATACTGTGATCTATCTTGTCTTATGAGATGTGGGTTTTCTCGCTGCCAGCTATGCAGATTATGGAGATTTAAATATCCATCTTTTTTGCATGATGATTCGTCGCTCCATAATATTTTATTAAAAAAATGCGGGTCTTCTCTTATTCTGCGTAATATTTCTCTACAAAATCGTACTCTGAATGCGTAATCTCTAGGTAGTAATGACTGTACCCTTTGATAGTGGTATGGGTACATATCATTTCTTTTAAGTACGCGATGTACCGATTTAAAAGGTATGCCAGTTCTGCGACTTAAGACACGCACCGATGTTGAAGGATCTTCAGCAACTAAATTCATTACCGCTTCATCGTTGTGTGCTCGCGGTCTTCCTTCACTTGCACCGCCTACTCCTGTGCCAGGTATCCTCCCCTCGGTGTACGCGTTATGCACTCTCCCAAAGACGCGATGATCAGGATGTCTTCGATTGGGATATCTCTCCCGGTAAAGACGAGCTGCTTCTCTAGCGACACCTCTGCATTCCCCGTAAATAAAATGCATGTCGGCATATTCACGCGGTGTGTACCGAGACATTTTTATCACTGTACAGGTAGTCCAAAACGTTGAGCAAGCCACAAGTTACTATTACACGTAGCCAAAGATCACCAAAACAACAAATCCAATCATTAGGCAAATTAAACAGAGTCCGGGGTCAGGCATACAAAAACAACGAAAGTAAACACACAAAACGCATACGACGCACGGGTGACGAGATCGTACTAAGCTAAATCGTTTCAATATTTATTTCAACGTTACGAGCGAAAGGAATAGCTTACATTAACCATGTCCTTTCCTTATCACTCGTATTGTGCGATTCTCGATTGGCGAGAGCTCCAACCCGTGGCTCCAACAGATCTATTGTTAACAACATGTCACAGGTAAAAAAAGGGTCGGGCCTTTTTTTACCTGAATTTATTTGTTAGTGCGCTCTTAAAACCAGTTTTGTCACACTCAAATAATATTTCAAAGTTTTATTACCATATTATCAGTTTTGTTGTAAAATTAATGCAACAAAATGTTTAAATTAATTTTAATGAAAATCTTACTTTCTTCAATAAAAATTCGATATCTTTCTGTTTTTTATAGGGATCTGGTATTATGATACCATTTTGAAATTGGTATTAAATAGGCATATTATTAAATTAATGGGCACTGACAGTGTAGTACATTTTTTTTACATAAATCGCTTTTGAATTAGCATGATATGTTAAAAAAATCCGTTAAAATTAGAGTACAATCATTTTTTTTTGCAGAAGATCTAAATCTACATTAAATAACATGTTAATAAGCGATAGCTCTTGTATTCGGCAGTAATTAACAGTAATCAAAATAAAAATATAATGGTTTTTGATAAAACTACAACCAAATTTGTTACAAGAGGTAGAAATTTCGTAAATAAATAACTAAAAATTAATATTTACGGAACCCTCGGCTAAAAATGGTTCTAAAATGGAATTTGTTATAGTAAATTATCTGGTTTATCGAATCCTAAACGGTGGACCACTATTTACGACACACCCTGTATAATATACTTACTTATAATTCACATACGTAACTAACTTATTTTTTTCTTCAAATGTTTACAAGTAAAATGTTTCTCTAAATATGTAAGTACTTTCTTACTTAATATATTTTTTGTTAATTTGTGTCATATCTACTAATAATTTGCTTTTTAAATGAGTATTTGGTTATTTTATGTTGAGTAATAATCATTTTTAAATGTCAAAAATACGCAGCCGAAGGTCTCCCTCCAAAAAGTTTATACACGTACTTACATAATAACTGCCTATTTCTTAGATAGAGAACACATATTCTTAAAAACATGAAATTAAAAATTTAAAAAACCCCCAACACAATTACTTTCAAACCCCCATAACTTTTAAACCAACCGATTTTCATCAAACATGTCTAAGAACACTCGCACGTAAGTCCCCTTTAATACAAAAAAAAAACTAAATTGAAATCGGTTCATCCTTTCGGGAGCTATACCTATGATGCCACAGACAGACAGATACACACAGACACGTCAAACTTATAACACCCCTCTTTTGGCCAAGTGCGAGTCGCGCACGTAGGGTTCCGTATGAAAAACGTCAAAAATAAAATCTTGCAAAATTCACGTTGGTTGCATACAAATCACATACCCCCGTGATAGGTAGACGATTTAGATGTAATTTCACAGATGATGTATTTCTGTTGCCGTTATAACGACAAATACTAAAATTATATAAAGGGGGCTCCCATAAAAAAAAATGCCATTTTTTGCTACGGAATTCTTCGTGCTCGAGTCTTAAGACTCGCATTTGACCATTTTTATGTCGTGGCCATATCGTAAAATTTACCATTTCATGAAATGGTTGATAATTTCGGCCACATCATAATGTGGTTAGGGCAGATCAATGATAAGAAATCGTTTCTCGATATGGTCAACTAAACGCGCCGCTACTTCATGAAATGGCCAAGATCATTTGATCATATCGTGATAATTAACGGAAAAGGCGCTGCAAGCGCTAGGTTAATGCGCAAGATGGCGGCCGTTGACGAAAATCGCAATAAGAAAGTGAATAATTTATTATCAAATGTTAAGGAATATGAGAAGAAAAAACTTTACGACGGTAAGGTCAAACGAGTAGGTTAGATTAGGTTAGAACTGTGACCCCACACAGCGCGAGACGAGCGAGCGAAGCCAATTTTACGATCTGGCCAAACGTTGATGAAAAAATCTTGAAACGATAACAATTTAATGATCTGATCAAATTAAGTTGGCCACTTCATGAAATGTGGTCAAATTTACGATATGGCCACGACATATATATGACGAAGTGGGTGGTATATAACTAGGTATCGTTTTTTATATTTATGTACTTATAGATTTATTTTTGAAACTGCAGCATTGAATTACACGAAGTTAAAGACTTGCCAATCGACGAAATTGGTGAGAATAAGATTCCCAAACACAGTAAAAAGAAACGAAGGAAACCAAAGCCATTGTAAGTAACTACTTTTATTTTATTTCTTTTCATACACACTAGCAGCCAATGCCCCGCGGTTTCACTCGCGTAGTTCCCATTCCCGTGGGAATACAGAGATAAACTTAGCCTATTACTTATAGCCTATGTCACTCGCTGACAATATAGCTTCCCATTAGTGAAAGAATTTTTGAAATCGGTTCAGTAGATCCCGAGATTACCCCTTACAATTTAACAAACACACAAACTTTACTTCTTTATAATATTATAGTATAGAAGTATTGATACGTATCGACCCGAATTTGAAAGTATATTTAATTATAGCTGTGCCCCGCGGTTTCACCCGCGTAGTTCCCTTTCCTGTAGGAATTTCGGGATAAAACATATCCTATTTCCTTTCCCGGACCATAAGCTACCTCTGTGCAAAATTTCAAGTCAATCGGTTCAGTAGTTTAGCCGTGAAAAGGTAACAGACACACAGACAGAGTTACTTTCGCATTTATAATATTAGAGTAGAGATAAGAGGGATGCTGCCTGGGAAAAAAAACTATGTTGTCCAAGATTACCAAATTGTGACGTCACACGAGTTTTTGACTGTATCGTCTTAATTGTTTATTTACGTTGGTCACCAATCATCTATTTTACCATCAACGCAGTGACGGATTAAGACATCATGATGCCCTAAGCAATCCAAGCCTTCGTGCCCCCCCCCCCCCCGGGCTGTAGTTACAGTGGAATTTGACGACGAAAAAAAAAAGGTCAGCTCTGAGCTCGCTATATTCAAGAAGGTAGGGCATTTGTCATTTCAAGCATAGCTACGGCCCTGGGGCCTCCCTATCCCTGTGTTCTGGTGCCCCTTTTCTGGTGCCCCCCCAGACGTGGTGCCCTAGGCAATTGCTTAATTTGATTAAGGGTTAATCCGGGACTGCATCAATGTAATAATAATTAGGGCCTATTTCACCATCTTCAAGTAACGTTCCGAGTACGTACTCACATGTTTTGTCACAAAGAGATAAAATTAAAATTACTTGGTGAGTAACTTTACTTGAAGGTTGTGAAATCGGCCTTTAGTCTGTCGGATAGATTTAAAAAAATACTGGACACGTATTTTTGACGTCAAACGTCTTTAAAATCGCGCCGAAACATACGGGTACCAGGTTTAAAAAGTGGACCGTAACGAAAAGGTCTATATCATCGTACCTTAATAATTAAAAAACTATTAGTCTTAGAAACAAAAATGTGGTGTGAATATTGCACTTATAGTCAGCTCGCTGTTATGACATTGAATTTTCTTGTTTTCATTTTAATCTTCTACTTTAAAAGCGATTCACTAACATAGACGTTTCACGTTAAAACCAACGGCCGTGTGCCCCGGCACAGCCCCACCCGATTTTCTTCACATCATTCGACTTTCTTTATTTCACTTTTATAGGCGAAACTCAAACAATATCTTTAAGAAGAAACGTAAAGCGCCAGAACGTCCCAGCAGAGTCAAAAATAGTAGTTATCCGACCAATTATGGTAAGTACTTATTTCAGTCAAATTAGACGGCAAATAACTTGCCGTGCGTGTCCCTACATCTGCACACGCGAGGACCTTTACAAGGCCACTGATAGTGCCATATCGGTGGCCGAGTTCTGGTCCTCAAAAATATGAGTCGACACGCAAAGAAGAAGAAGTCAATTTAGAGTTCGTAAAACATAATTCAAGTGATGAAGTTAATCCTGCCAATGCCAGCATTTGCGGGTTCGATACCCGCTCAAGACCAACATTCGTGTGCATGATAAACAAACGACAGACAAACAGACATACCGTTTGTCTTGGTCTGGATGTATCATAACATAATATACTTTAAGTTACGAACATATTTAGTATTTACCATGTAAAAATAATCTAATATATAAAATTCTCGTGTCACAGTTTTCGTTGCCATACTCCTCCGAAACGGCTTGACCGATTCTCATGAAATTTTGTGAGCATATTCAGTAGGTCTGAGAATCGGCCAACATCTATTTTTCATCCCGAAATTCCCACGGGAACGGGAACTACGCGTGTGAAACCGCGGGGCACAACATAACATAATCATTCTCTCCGTCATCTCGTTATAGTAACTGACCCCTAAGTAAGTTCTAAATTTGTATCTATAACCTACCGAAATATATAAAACACCTTTTTTGATGTCCCGGGGGAATTGCTTTGACGCATCCCCGCGCTGAAGCAGCGGGGTTTGTGGGACTCGCCCTCCACCAAGATGGAGCGGTGGAGGTCCTCCTCACTAAAGCCCCCGGGGGCGACATCGCCTGGGCGCTGAGTGCCGGCGCAACGGTAAGCGGGCCGCACATCCGCTACGCCAGCGGCAATATATAATACACCTAACTTCCTTACAGGTAGCGAGCCAAGTTCTGAAGAAAGTGATGATGATGATGAAGAATTAGCTCCTGTCTTTATCCCTAGGGCATTTTTCGCCATCTTAGATTTCGAAGGAGAGATTGAAAGCGTCAATGACCAGGAAAATAACCCTATTTCCACTTATTCCACTAGAAAATCGGCCATTAATGTCCCATTCCAAAAGACACTAAAACCTTGGACTCTTCACGATTTCAATTGGACACCTATTCCTCAAAGTCATTCACCAAAACCAAGGCGAGAATCTTTCGAAAACGATATCGGGCCGACAATTTCAGCTGTTGATCCGTATGAGATTTTCGTTTCTATTTGGGACAGACAGATCATGCAACATATAGCGTTTGAAACTAATAAGTACGCACAGCGAAAGACAGCTGAAATTATTGAGAGTCTTACACCTGATGAAATGATTGAGAATAACAGTGTTAAGCCTGAAGTTAGACTTGAACGTTGGTCTGATACAAATGTAAACGAACTATACGTATATTTCGCGATTACTTTAGCCATGGAAGTTGTGCAACAAACTAGGTTAGACCTATACTGGAGTTCTGAAGCAGATATCTTTTCTACGCCAGGCTATGGTGCCCATATGCGTTATGATCGGTATATGCTTCTAAGCAAGCACATACACTTCAATGATAACGAAGAAATGAATTCACTCAACATGAGCCTTTCAGATGCAAAGATTTTCAAAATAAAGCCTTTGCTAAATCATCTGAATTTCAAGTTTCAGAGCTTGTATAATCCGTCGCAAAATTTGGCTATAAACGAATCTGTTATTACTAGTAAAAGTTCGATAACAATGGGCCAAATTAATGAAAATGGAAGAGCTATCAAATGTTATGAACTTTGTGAACCCTGTACTGGATATTTGTGGCGTATCGAAATTAGCAGTAATAAAACTGATGATCAACCAAACCAACACACTTTAAATCCGCTGGAAACAAATCCTTCTTCCACTGTTTTAAAGCTAGCACAAGGTCTTGAAAACAAGGGACATACTTTATGGATGAACCAAGATTTCAACTCGCCATCTCTAGCAAGGCGTCTCAAAAGTATAGGCATAGACTGTGCTGGTACTATGAAAGTTAATCGCAAATATGTGCCGGAAGATCTGAAGAATATTTTTAAAGCTAGCCAGCTTAAAACTGGTGAGGTTTGTGGTGTGACTTCCAATGATTTAGACGTTTTATTATGGAACAACGGTAATAGCAATATAATACCCATGATATCTACGTACCATGGAGACACTGTAACCCATAATCGAGGGTCCATAAAACCTATTTTAATATCCGATTACATGACCATAATGAATAGTATGGATAAAAAAGATATCTTGCTATCTAATTATTCCACCACAAGAGGTCATGCAAAGATATTTTATAAGAATCTATTCAGAAAACTTCTCAATAAATCTGTGTTAAACTCTTTTGTGATACATAGTTTTTGTAGCAAGATAAGCCATCGCAATTTTCGAACGAATCTTATTGATTCCTTGCTGGCTAAACATTCAAGAATGAATGCAGTAAATGGTACATATAGTAACAAGCTTGAGAATGTAAATATATGTGTAGCACATCGCCTGTCTTATTATCCATTCAATACGCATCAAAGGCTAAGACGTGCTTGTCAAGTTTGTAAGAAAAAAGTGAATACCTATTGTGTAGGTTGCGCTAAAACTGTATGTCTTGGGGAATGTTTTGTTGCGTTACATGAGCCAAAAAATATCGGGACTTAAAAATCCCCTGGGAATTTGATACAACAAAAATCCCGTGGGTATTTGCTATACCGAAAATCCCGTGGGAATTTGCTATACCGAAAATCCCATGGGAATTTGCTGTAGCAAAAATCCCCTGGGAATTTTCTATAGCAAAAAATCCTCTGGGAATTTGATATAACAAAATATCCGCGGGAATATGCTTTAGAAGAAATCCCCTGGGAATTTGATATAACAAAATTCCCCTGGGAATTTGCTATAACAAAAATCCCGTGGGAATTCAGGGATAAAAAAGTATCCTAACATTCTTTATGAGGGTATGTGTGTGTTTATCCTGATTATAATTATAAGGAAAATGTAACATTACCAAAGTAAGAGACAAATGCATAATTTTAGACATTTTTGTTCAAGTGTGTCGAAAGTTAATAATTAAAATATGATTTTACTAGCAGCGCCCCGCGGCTTCACCCGCGTAGTACCCGTTCCCGTGGGAATTTTGGGATAAAAAGTATCCTATGTGTTATTCTGATGTATAAGCAAGATTATTGTAAAGTTTCAATAAAATCCATTCAGTAGTTTTTGCGTGAAAGAGTAACAAACATCCATACATCCATACATCCATACTTACAAACTTTCGCCTTTATAATATTAGTAGGATTATAATTAAATAAGTAAGTACTTATTTATTTATCTAGTTTGTTTTTTGTTTTGTTATTTATATAACAGTTGCACTCAGAGTCATTTAATGAATATTTAAACTAATGTGTCATAATATTTCTGTGCCGGCGGCCATATTGTAAGCTCCTATTGTCATTGTGACTCTAATGTCATTTGGATACATTTTCAATAAACTGACAACCAAAAGATGCGATTACAGCGACGCTGGCACCGGCACAGAATTATTTTGGCACATTAGTTTAGGTATTCGTTAAAACGTCTCTGAATGCGGCTGAAAGTATACTTAATTATGTTAGAATGATAAAAATGACTTAAGTAAGTACTAATTTTATGTTATTAAAAAGAACTAGTTGGCTGCTAGTATCCCAAAAGCTATGATAACTTTTTTTTTTATTATTAAGGCTTGTGTCATTGATCTCCTTGTTATATTTTTAAAAATTGTACTGAGTAAATATAGAATGTGTTCTTTTGTTTGTTTTTATATTTGTGTAAATACCTCCTACTAGGTATGTTCAATAAACTACAATATTTTTTAAGTACTTACAACTGTGTTTTATTTTAAAATTATTTAGTATTTACTAACTATAGGCCAGGAAGCGAGGCAGATGATTTTTGGTAAAGTTAAGGTAGGTAGGACCATGAAGTTGTAGGTAAAAAATGGAGCCCAAACTTGGAACAACAGCTTGAGTCAAATACCTACGTCTCTGTGGGCCGATCTCTCTTTCTAGAGGTTATAAGTAGCGGCACGAAACTCTAGCGCTGACCGTTATTGCGCAGAAGTAAAAAATAAGGTATCACAGGGGGGCTAGAGGGACGAGGGGAGTGTGTGCGTAGCGCCGGTTGGCTAGTCTGCCGTACTCCGTCCCCCGCCACGATAGCACACTCCGCGGACATTTGAATGAACAGTCGCGTTCTAAAGTATTGCCGTTCATGGATAGATTTTTTTAAGTTTAAGTTTGTTTGATATTTTTGGTTTCTTATTAGTGTATTTTTAGTAGATGGTAAATACTATACAACTTAATATTAAAGTTTAAGTTAACTTTAATATTAAGTAGGTAATTAATAATGTTAGCGCGCGCAACAGTACATAATATCGTCCACATTTCGTGCATGATAGACTTACTATTTATTTAAATAAAATATGTCGTTAAAAATATTTGTTTAAGTAGTTAAAGTAATTGTAATTGAGTTATAAGTAATTGTATTTTGTTCGCTACTGTACACATGCGCAGCTATCCCCTCTACGTTTCGCTCAGCGCTAAACTTACGTGCCGCTACCTATACCTTAGTTAGAAAGAGAGAGTCTGCCCACAGAGAGCGCGATGGTGATACATATAGGTATGCTTCAAGTAGGTATTCGAAGTGTGGGCTCCATGTTTTACCTACAACTTCATGGGTAGGACTCTTGGGTTAGGTAGTCTATTTCCATCGCCTCGCCCCTATATAAATAAAGTCTAGGGAACAAGAAGAAAGTAGGTACCCTATAACTATATAGGTAGTATAAACTAAGCTAGCTAGGTTATGTGGGGGCTCGCAAGCTTCTTGAACACTGCCTTTTGCGCGCGCCATAAAAATCTCATTTTTATAACGATTTTTTGCCCATCTAGCCATGAATTTAAATACATACCATGTCAAATATCAAATCTGTAGATGTTGTAGTTTTTCCGTAAAATGTAAGTAAGTACTACGTACGAAACTGTATAAGTACTTAAATAAATAAAAAATTAATATATACTTAAATGTAAGTAAATTATTGCGTTAATAGTTAGAAGGGCTTTGCATCGTTCGCTCTAACGACGAGTGGTGTAGATGTGACCACGCAGATCCCTTTCCCCAATTTCACTGAGGAAATGTTTTCTGTTCTTAGCCTTATCAATACAAAGTACTTATGGTACTTAATTAATTACTAAAATTATCAACGCAAAAGTTACGATGGATGGATGTTTAATGATTTGACGCCATAATGAACCCATTTAGATATTGTTACAGATGTGTTTTATAACTAGAAATATCAATTCGGACTTTTTAAACTAAAATTCCTACTGGATGGCGCCAATACCGCCATCCAGTAGGAATTTTGGTTTTAGATTTACAGAAGTAAAACCGCTAGGTACAGCTAGGCTAGTATTGTATACTAGCTTCTGCCCCGCGACTTCGTACGCGAAGAATAGTTATTTTGGGCTAACGCTAAATATCGATGTAATAAAATAACTTAAATCAATATGGTCTGGCAGTCGAGATTAAAATTAAACAATAAACGCGCCTATATTATTCGTTAATATGTAGTATAAAACAAAGTCGTTCTCTGTCCCTATGTATGCTTAGATCTTTAAAACTATGCAACGGATCTTGATGCGGTTTGTTATATTAGATAGAGTGATTCAGTGGGAAGGTTTTTAGCATAATTTTATCCGCGTAGTTCCCGTTCCCGTAGGAATATGTCCAACGGGAACGGGAACTACGCGGGTGAAACCGCGGGGCGCCGCTAGTGACATAAATTAGGTAAACTTTAATATTTTATGTGCCTACATAATTAAAATACCTATTAGATATGATTCAGGACAGGCCCTAGCCCCTCCTTAGGTAGCTGATGCTGACCCCCTAATATCACTTCCACGCCACTACCTCTTCTACCCCACTCCCATTCCACACTAATACATCTTCCACACCGCTCCCACTTCCACATCACTCATCATTACTTATTTCTGGTCTTGTATCCTCGGTAGGGAGATCAATGAACTGGTAATGATGATTTAAAACACATTGGTACGTGGTGGGGTTCCAACCAGGCACCATCCGATCGAAAGTCAAAGGCTACCTACGCCACCGACGATCCACATCATACCGTCCTACATCCACACTAATCCCATCTCTACCACTTCAACGCCTATCCCGCATCCACACCACTCTCATTTCCACTCCACTTCCACGCCACTACCCCTTCCACCCCACTGCCACTTCCATCCTATTTTTTCATCTTTTCTTCGGAAGAGTCGGCGTTTCATACATAATATATATTCAGTAGAACGCCGATTGTCTGAATTAATTGGGACCGGGGTCGATTCGGATAATCGAAAATTCGGATTATCGCACACAGACCGTACCAAAAACGACAAAAAAACACGTTTGTTGTATTGAGAAGCCCCGCTTAAATATTTATTTTATGCATTTTTTCCTATAGCGGCGATAGAATAGAAATACATCTGTGAAAATTTCAAGTGTAGCTTTAGCTATCACCGTTCTTGACCTTGAATATGCATCATTCTCTCATATCATACGTCCAATGTCTATGGTTCTTGAGATAGTTCGGTGACAGACGGACGGTCGGACAGCGAAGTCTCAGTACATAATATGGTTCCGTTTTTACCCTTTGGGAACGGAACTCTAAAAACGATGTCACACATAGAATAAACTATAATAAGTTTAACAAACACAGTTATACAATATCTGATAGCTCATTTAAACATCTCGATCAGAATAAGTTATTTTATTTTATTTATTTATATTTAAGTTGCAATCCCAGCGGCCCTTAACGAAAATACAAAATATAAAAAATCACAACAATTAATAGAGGTACATTACATAGTAACTTAGGACCGATTCGGATAATTGGCGATTCGGTTAATCGGCGTTCTAATATATTGGAGTGTTTTAGATTCTGCGTAAAACTAAACTGCCAAGTTAACACTGGTATTGTAATTTAGCGAATCTATGTATCTATAATAAGTGGGTGATTTAGTTATAAAAAAACCCTGCTCGACTTAAATAATTTCATATCATAAAGCTAAAATCGATAAATCGCACATGAATAATAATTTTCGTATTTTAGATCGAAAATGTCTGAAGATATGATAAGCAGAAATCAAATTATGAGAAAAAATATCTAATTAGGGCGAGCAAAGGGAAGCTCTTGTAACGCAACAATTTGGTGGTACATTTTATGAAAAAACTACTTCACCTACAGATTTGATATTTGAAATAGTTATTTAAATTAATGTCTAGATTTATAATGCGGGGTGAAGAATATTGGTAAATATCTATTAATAAGTAAAAATACGGCATTTTTTTATTTTTTTTTTAGTTTTGATACGCTGCCTCAATTTCCGTCAATTTATTTTAGTCCGCTATTTTGACATTCAGCTGTCAAATTACAAATTGAAACACATGTCAAATGACAATTGCAGTAAGGAGTATTGATATCAATTTCGACGCAAATCAACCCCAAAATAACTTGTTACCCCTTTTTAATCATGTTAGGTGATGATTGTAAGAAAAATGAGTATCACATATTTAATTAATCTTTTTGAAGAACATTTATGCCAAGTTTGAACTTAATCAGACCACGGAATCACGTTGTCCCATACAAACTTTGCAACCCCTTTTCACCCCTTTAGAGGAGGAATTTTCAAAAATCCCTTCTTATCGGACGCCTACGTAATACAAATAACACACCCTCCAAGTTTCAGATCTCTACGATCAGCGGTTTAGGCTGTGCGTATATGTCAATGCTGTGCGTTGATCCATCAGTCATTCAGGACAAAGCCTTTTATATAATGATGATATAGATTAGATTATCTGTGGAACGAACTTGACAGTGACAGCGAGCAGCGTTAGCAATTTGTAGCAAGCAAAACAAATCAAGCTTTTTGATGGCTTTTTGCCTTAGCAGTAAAAAAAGTTGTGTGTGGATACTTGCTATATTTTTTTCTATTTATTTCGTAAATTATGTGTAAAAATAATCAAAATTATATATAAAAAATATCAAATAATCTCATTAATATCAATTTGTATGGCTTTATTGTAACTGCGTCGAATATTTAAGCTTTTTTCGAGTATTAAAAATCAAATAAATTATAATGTTTTGATTTAAGCTCGCGTATTTAAAAGCTTATTTTTAACTTAAATTGAATATAATATGAGGTGTTGTGTTCCTGGCTGCAAGAATGATTCGAAACATATATCCAAATCACAAGGAATTACATTTCACGCGTACGTATTTCACAAAATAAATAAATTAATTATTATATCACTAAGTACATACAATTTTTCATTTCGCGTCAAGTATTTTAAAATTTAATTAAGTACTTAAATATAATTCATTCATAGGCAAAAATTAATTGTTCAAAAATTACTCGACTGATTAGATTATTCCTTGTTTTGTTTACATAATTCATACTTGGATTGATGAGAAAAAAAAAACTATAATTAAATTAGATAAACGCAAGTGTTTAACTTATTAAACTATGCATCTCTATTTATAAATATAGTGGGGAAACCTGCTCACGCTTGCTATGAAATAATAATTATTTGATTCACCCAGCACTCAGCCTGTGTAAAATAATTTAGATCTACTAAATACTACTACTAAATACTTACTCATGTTAATACAATTAAAACAATTTTATTTCACTTGTTCTTTACTAAAGTCTGATCACCCTAATTTAGGGTAGGCTCACCATCACATTTAGATAACATAATCATTCACTCCACCATCTCATTACAGTAACTGACCCCTAACTAAGTTCGTAACTTGTATCTAGGGTATCAGAAACTACGCACACACACATTCACACACACCCAGACCAAGACAAACATTTGAAATAAATAACATATTTTTTTATTAATTTAGGGCTGATTTTTCCATCGCCAGATAACTTTTATTCGACGAATAAAATTGACGTTTGACAGATTTTGTATGAAATAAGTGTCAAAATTTCAAAGTTATTCCACAAATAAAGTTATCTGGCGATGGAAAAATCAGCCCTTAATACAATTTAAACAATTTGATTTTACTTGTGGTTTACTAAAGTCTGACCACCCTAATTCAGGGTAGGCTCACCATCACATTTAAATAACATAACACAATCATTCCCTCCATCATCTCATTACAGTAACTGACCCCTAACTAAGTTCGTAGCTTGTATCTAGGGTATCAGAAACTACGCACACACTCATTCCCACACACCCAGACCGAGACAAACATTTGAAATAAATAACATATTTTTTTATTAATTTAATCTTCCCCATTTCCAGGTTCCCAACCACCCCGTCACTCCGTGCCTCCTGGGTGAAAGCCCTCGGTAAACCGGACTGGCAGCCCAAGGAGCGGAGTGCAGTGTGCTCGGAGCACTTCTACTATGAAGACTTGTATGTCACGAAGAGTGGATTGAGAAAGGTGAAGACGGGGGCCGTGCCTTGTGTTGTTGGGGTGAGATACAGTTTAAAATAATAATTTTTTTAGCATACAAAACAGATTATGATCAATTTTTTATAATGCTAGCTGTGCCCCGCAGTTTCAGCCGCGTAGTTCCCGTTCCCGTGGGAATTTCGGGATGAAAAATAGATGTTGGCCGATTCTCAGACCTACTGAATATGCTCACAATATTTCATGAGAATCGGTCAAGCCGTTTCGAAGGAGTATGGCAACGAAAACTGCGACACGAGAATTTTATATATAAGACTAGCAGCGCCCCGCGGCTTCACCCGCGTAGTTCCCGTTCCCGTGGGAATTTTGGGATAAAAAGTATCCTATGTGTTATTCTGATGTATAAGCAAGATTATTGTAAAGTTTCAATAAAATCCATTCAGTAGTTTTTGCGTGAAAGAGTAACAAACATCCATACATCCATACATCCATACTTACAAACTTTCGCCTTTATAATATTAGTAGGATAATGTGATTTAATTTCATGGGTCTAAAATAAATGTATTTTTTTTATTATTTCAGGGTTTTCAAGCAACTTACAACTATGAAGAGGCTAATGCGGAGGTAAGAAAACAATGTTCAAATATCAATTATATAAATAAACTACTAATAGATTAACTCCACTTTAAAGTGGCTACAATTAAATGTACATCACTTCATCACTACATAGTATAAAACAAAGTCGCTTTCTCTGTCCCTATGTATGCTTACATCTTTAAAACTACGCAACGGATTTTGATGAGGTTTGTTTAATAGATAGAGTGAATCAAGAGGAAGGTTTTTAGCATAATTTTATCCCCGTATTCTCACGAGAGTGGGAACTACGCGGGTAAAACCGAGCTGCGGTATTGTTATAATCTTTCTTTAAAAAAGTATTTTTTTTTTGTGTGTCTGCATCTACAATCAGTCCGAGGACTATAAGCAGATTTGTTGGGCGGTTGAAGCATTGTGAGGGGTCTCCCCAGCAGGAGACACTCCTATTTAACATCGAGCATGTAAATTCTTCTAGAGCGTCGGTGGCGCAGGGGATAAGACCGTTGACTTCCGATCGGAAGGTGCCTGGTTCGAACCCCACCAGTCCCGCCACGTACCAATGTGTTTTCAATTTACGAATTCATATGTACGTTATTTTCGACGCTCTTACGGTGAAGGAAAACATCGTGAGGAAACCGGCACACACCTGGGAAGAAATTCTAAGGTTGTATGTTCCGTGACCAACCCGCACTTGGCCAGCGTGGTTGACTAAGGCCTAATCACCCTAAGTAATTCAGGGTAGGCTCGTGCCCCTCGGTGGGGACATTATATGAGCTGATGATGATGTAAAGTCTGGATATCATGGCGTTTAAGGTGTTACCTGTAGCTGATTTAATCTTAATTAAAAAAGTTTTACAATTAATTATGAAAGTATGTACTAATATTTCTTGTAATTTGTTTCAGATTTGCAGAGTGTGTTTAATATCATCAACTAATTTAAATACACTAAAACATTATAAATTGGAAGAAGCATTCGAAAATCTAACTGGAATTATGGTAGTTATTTAATATACTACATATTATCCTAATCAATATTATAAATGCGAAAGTAACTCTGTCTGTTACCTTTTCACGGCTAAACTACTGAACTGATTGACCTGAAATTTGGTACAGGGGTAGCTTATGGTCCGGGGAGCTAAGTTCGAAACTTGTATCTAGGGTGTCAGAAACTACGCACACCAAAAATAAAGTTAATTAAGATATTAACGGGTACGGAATCCAAAAAAATTGAATATGTATTTAAATTCAAATTATTTTTGTTATATTGTCCACAGTTAATCGAAGAAGAGAGATTATCACAATCTATATGCGGGGTTTGCGCGTACAGACTAGCTAACTTTAACAAGTTCAGACGAACAACTATACAAGCAAATACAGTATTATTAGATGTACTTAGGAAGAATAATTGTGTGAGTACTTATTTATTTATTTTCTATACTAATATTATAAAGAGGAAAGATTTGCTTGTTTGTTTGTAACGAATAGGCTCCAAAACTACTGAACTGATTTCAAAAATTCTATCACTAATGGCAAGCTATATTATCAGCGAGTGGAAAAAATATAGCCTATAGCCTTCCTCGATAAATGGGCTATCTAACACTGAAAGAATTTTTCAAATTGGACTAGTAGTTTCTGAGATTAGCGCGTAACACTTCCGCTTTATATATTAGTACTAGCGGCCCGCCCCGGCTTCGCACGGGTCCAATTTTCCCGTTGATTTTCCAGATTTTTTTACATAAGAACCTTCTCCTAATAATAACAAATACAACGAAAAAAGAAGTGAAATCGGTCCAGCCATTCACGCGTGTTGCCGTGACCAAGGAAAACGGGTTTCATTTTTATATACAGGGTTATTGGTTAAGTCGACCTATTCCCGTCAAGGGCGTGTAGTTTACATCGTTTCTGACTGATTTCACCATGAAACACCCTACCCTAAACCTAACCGTTTAAGAGATATTTCAATTTATTTGTTTTTATAAAAATCACCGGATCTTCGGCTATAAGCTTGGATATTTTCAAATGCGCATGTCTTATTATTACTATTACTTGATTTTTACGTTTATAATAAGGTGCTTTGTGACCCCAATAACCAATATTGTACCTAAAATAAATAAATAAGTAGTTGTAGACGATTAAAACTTTTAAAAAATAATAACAATCAGAAAGTTTATTTTTCTTTCAAGGATATCTAGAAAAAAATATATGGCAACTGTTTGGCAGATGTGCCTAAAAATATCTACGTTTCATCGGCTATCCAACGAGCTATAACAACCTCGGGTTTTATCGAAATTTTGTACAAAACATGTACTTTTATAGGCTACCGGGGAGGTTAAATAAAACAATAGGTCAGCATACACAACAAGATACTAAACTTATTAAACTTTTAAGTACTACACACACCATTTTTGAGTCTAAATTTCATGTTCGACATGTCGGCCCCTGCCTTGCACACATCTTCGCATTATTTTGCGAAGACCTGTTTTCACTACACCAGTAGTAATTTTGTTCTTATTTCATTGGCCGCATTAATGATTCTGTCTCTCAGTACTTCAATTGATGAAATTGGGTTGGGCTCACTGTACATGAGACTCTTTATGTACCCCCACGCATAAAAATCCATGGGGGTTAAGTCCGGACTTCTGGCTGGCCAGGGTATAGGCACACAACATGAAATGGGAATAGGTCGACTTAACCAATAAAACTGTATATAGATAGATTTTTAATTAAGCTGATAACTGATTGCTTTCCTGCCGTTCCCAATTCGATCTATCAATGACAAGCAATACACAGATAGATTTAATATTGGGAACGGGCGAAAATACCTTAACACTTTCACAGCGGATCACGACCTCAGCTCGGCATTCATATTTTTCTCTAACGCGCGAATCACGAGTAGCACTCGTGACCGCCTTTCAAATGTTTATTAGAAAATCACGACGTCTTGTCGTGATCCGCCTTGTACACGTTTGTAGCTTAGTTCATAAGCTACACACACATATACAATGTTTGTATGTAGTAAGAACGCGATAGCTACAGTTCGCGATCGCCCGCGCCCACTCAGTCGACCGCCGGCGAGAGTACGGAGCGAGTGTGACTGTTTTTGTCTGTATGACTTTTTTTTTTTTATAAAAAATGACCATGTTTACTTTACTCGTATTAAATTATTTTATATACTATAATTTTTTTTTATTTATTATCCATAAAATATAAAAGTATATCTTTTAAACACAAAAAGAATTATCCATATACCCCTATCCGTTATTTTTCTATGATGTTCACAATTATGCAGAAATACGCCCGCGTACCGTATCAAGCGGCGCTCTAAACGCTCCGCTGTGAAAGTGTTAATAAATATTTTTACAGATATCATCAACATTTATTACTGATAACTATAATTGTCTAACCAACTTTGGCATCAAACATTTGACTTCAGAAAATTACGATTACAATTTCGAATTCAACGAAAAAGATTTCATCGAAAAAGATAGTTTCGAAAAAGATTACTCGGGAAAAGATAAAGATGAGATAAAGATAGATAATATTGACATTAAAGATGAACAAGAAAATTTAGAAAACATAGAATTCGTTGATGAAATAACAAAATATTCTGACACAGAAGTTAACGCAAACGATTTTGACTCTGAAGACAGTTTACCTCTAGAAGTAACAAGAAAGAAGAAAAGAAAAGAAGTTAAGAAGAAGAAAATTGTTGAACCCAAAATAGATCGGAGAAGGAAGCCATTTTTGAATTCTGATCTCAATGAAACTTTGTTTAATATTATTGATTTGACGTATGAGGAACAAATAGCAGAGATTGAGAAAAGACAGGAAACTGATAATTATAGACATGCTGTATATAAGTGTACTGAGTGTTATAAAGGATTTTTAGACCAAGCGGCTTATAACAGTCATATGGTTCGGCATACTAATGTAAGTATAAATTATTTCTATTATAACATAACACAATCATTCACTACATCATCTCATTACAGTAACTGACCCCTAACTAAGTCCGTAACTTGTATTTAGGGTATCAGAAACTACGGATACTCATTCGCACACACCCAGACCGAGACAAACATTTGTGCTTCACACAAATATTCACCCCGCATGAGAATTGGAATCGAACCCGCAACCACTTCCATTTAGGTTTAAATGGTTAGATGAGTTGATGTTTGTTAGGTGGGTGGATGTGTGTGGTGTTATGGGGTAATTGTTGGGTTGGATGTGTATATGTCGTGGCCATATCGTGCCCATTTCATGAAATGATCGATAATTTCATGAAGTGGTCGCATTTCATGAAATGTCTCACTGTCTATTGGCCACATCATGATGTGGTTAGGGCAGATCGATGATAAGAAATCGGGGTAATGGTTGGGTTGGATGTGTATAGATGGGATTATGACTGTTTTACATGTTTAAATAGGAAATTTTGGATGGTTAGATTGGCTCTAATGTTTGATTTGCACTTGTTAAGATTATGATAATTTTTACATGTTTAAACGGATCCACTCATCCAAACATCTATAAAACATATTTTTTAAATAGAATATTTGTTTGACCAGGAAAGCGGCACCCATCGCTGCGGCGTATGCAAGACACACTTCCGCCACGCGCATGCTCTACGCAAACACATCACAGCGCATCACACGCAGCGGTTCAGCTGCAAGCAGTGCGTGTACGTGACGACACACCGACAGACGGCGCGCCTGCACGAGCGATGGCACCGCGGCACTAAGTACTGCTGTCCGCACTGCCCTGATGAGTTTCTGTGAGTACATCAAATGGCACCACTTGTACAACACTTGGCACTACTTGGCACCACTTCTACACCAGTTGGCACCACTTGGCATCACTTGGCACTACTTGTACACCACTTGGCACCACTTGTACACCAGTTGGCACCACTTGGCACTACTTGTACACCACATGGCACCACTTTTAATCCATTTGGCACCACATGACACCACTTGGCACTAATGGGCACCTCTCGTACACGCGGCACCACTTGTACAACACTTGGCACCAATTGTACACCACTTGTACACCACTTGTACACCACTTGTACACCACTTGTCATCCCCATGTGTGCGAAGTCGTCCAACCAACCCGCCCTTGGCCAGGATAGGCTCAACCGTTTGCGTAGCGGCTGTGCGGTCCGCTTAGGCCATGCTTTACAAAATCTGCTCTGCTCTGTGCGGCCTGCGTCTCAGCATACGCCTAGCCTTACCGCTGCGCCGGCACTCAGCGCGCAGGCGATGTCCCCTCCCTCCCCCGGGATGAAGGTTCGAGCTGTGGGGACGTATACGGTCTGATAAGTGGTGATGATGATTGCAGTAAGTTCACGACGTACATGGGCCACGTGCGCATCAAACACCCTTCCGACTTCGTGTGCGCGCTCTGCGGGTACTCCTTCGTCAGCGCCAAGGGCATCGACCTGCACAAGAAGCTGAAACACAGGGGCGATGCTGAGGTATGTAGAACATGAATTAACTACTCTTAAAACTACTATCACGGTAGAAATACACAGTTCTAAAGGTGCTCCTTCACCGGGAGCATTCGCGTGTAATGTAACGTTACAGATTTGAGTATTACATCAGTGAAGGAGAACCGAGCATTACAATGCGTACCTTCTAATTTATTAATTGTAATTTGTAATTATTACACGCGAATGCTCGTTAGTCAGGGAGGTATTATTATAATGTGATGCTCAAAGACGAATCTGTAACGTTACATTAAAAAAAAAGCTAAACGTGGGACTTCTATTTATAAAATGAATCCATATTTCCCTCACGGCATCACGACTAAACTACTGAACCGATTGACTTGAAATTTGGTACAGGGGTAGCTTATGGTCCGGGGAAGGGCATATGTTTTATCGCAAAACTCCCACCGGATCGAGAACTACGCGAGTTTAACCGCGGGGTACAGCTAGTTTAATATAAAAAAGAAGAAAAAAATAAATTCCATATACATTGATTTCCATTTGTAAATAAAATGGTTATTATCATATCCAGATACCACTGGACGGACCATTCTGCGAGCTGTGCAACGTTCGTTTCGCATCCGAAGAGGCCTATCAGAAACACCTCAGCATTTCAGCGAGACACGAGAACAAGAACGATAATGACAGTAATAAACCCAAGAAGAGGAGAACACGGGAGACGCGGTAAGTTCGCGGCAATATGTGTCATATAAGTTTGTAGCAATTGTGCCAGAAAAGTTTCAAACAAATGACAACTGCCAGATTAGTTTGTGGCATTATGCCACTTTGCCAGATAAGTTTATTTATTTATTAAGGACTTCAGTGAAAATTACATTAATCTTGAATCAAAACTATTGAAATACACCGAATACAAATTCTTTAGAAGCCACAACATGCTCTAAATAGACAAAATTATAAAATAAAAAGAAAATGTACTTAAACTACACATAACTTAAAAGTCGCAAAATTGTGAATGGTATCAGAAAACAAAATTAAAATAAGATAAAATCAAAATAAAATAAAATCAATCAGAAGTTCGTGGCAATATACCACTGTGCCAGATAACTTCGTGGCAATGGACCTCTGTGGCACCGTTTCAGAAAGGTTTGTGGAACTATGCTACTGGGCCAGATAAGTTGGTGGCAAATTTGCCATGATGCCAGATAAGTCCGTGGTAATTTACCGCTCTGCTAGATAAGTTAAGGGCACTATGTCACTGGGCCAGATAAGTTTTTGGCAATTTGCAACTGCCAGATAAGTATGTGGTCCTGCCAGATAAGTATGTGGCACTATGCCACTGGTCAGATTAATTTGTGGCATTATTCCACCATGTTAGATAAGTTTATGGCACTCAACTACTGTACCAGATCAGTTTCAGCCATGCAAATATTTTGATAGTTATAAGATTAACATTCCTATAGTTGTAACAAACACGCCGACTGAAATTAATTGTACAATATTTATTGCAGAGAGAAGTCAAGCAAAGAAATTGATGAAACGGACGAGGAGAAAAGGAAGTTGTATCCGAGTCAGGCGAGGAAAGCCGAGGGGCCTATACCGTGCGAACAGGTACATATATACTAGCTGTATACTGCGATTTCACCTGTATTATTTCCTCTCCTATTGATCGTGCCGTGATGTTATACACCCCTATTTTGAATTCGAGATACTTAATCACACAGCTAATGTAAACGACGGGTGACAATATTATAGTGAAGTTAGCTTTTATTTAAAAAGTTATGTAAGTCAAAGTTTTTCAAAATCCCACCGAATTTTATTGTCTTTCTACACCGAACAACAGGCGAACGCTGCGATACACAGCTGAGCGCGGTCATCGACCCGAGCCGTCACAGAATACTTGATAGCTAGTGTGCCGTCTGGTAATACGACATTTATTTAGTATTTTTTAAAGATAAGTAAGTAATCGACTATCGTTTTTGATGTTTTTATTGGATATATGCATTCAGTTACTGCTACAGATATCCTCAAATTAATAAGTATCTCGAATTCAAAATAGGGGTGTGACCAGTAGTTCCCGAGATAAGCGAGTTCAAACAAGCAATGTTTCCAGTGGAATCTTACTTCTGATACTGGATGGGAAAGCTTGGTCCTAGGTTTAAATCCCAACTATAATGAAGTTTTTTATTTTTATTTTGTAGAATCCCATACAATGTTGAATTTTCTAAATCATTATTTTTATATAAACTATATACCGCGGTTTCACCCGCGTAGTTCTCGTTCCCGTAGGAATATGAAGATAAAATTATGCTAAAAACCTTCCAACTGAATCACCCTATCTATTAAAACAAACCTCATCAAAATCCGTTGCGTAGTTTTAAAGATCTAAGCATACATAGGGACAGAGAAAGCGACTTTGTTATATGATACTATGTAGTGATATACTCGTATATCAATTTTTACTCCAGTGTGGCCTCCAATTAGAAGACTCCCGCGCTTATCACGGCCATTTCCGAAGAATGCACCCCGACAAGAATCGAACCAAGTACCCGTCAATGAAGTCGCCCTGTATGTGTGAAGTTTGTGGAAGAATATTCCAGGTGAGGTACATAGGAAATTATATTTATATATATAGAGCGTCGGTGGCGCAGGGGTTAAGGCCGTTGACTTCCAATCGGAAGGTGCCTGGTTCGAACCCCACCAGTCCCACCAGGTACCAATGTGTTTTCAATTTACGAATTCATATGTACGTTAATTTCGACGCTCATACGGTGAAGGAAAACATCGTGAGGAAACCTGCACACACCTGGGGAGAAATTCTAAGGTTGTGTGACTAAGGCCTAATCACCCTAAGTAATTCAGGGTAGGCTCGTGCCCCTCGGTGGGGACATTATATGAGCTGATGATGACGATTGGAGGAGAATACTAAACTAAAATCGGATCTTATAAGTGCCCGTACAGAAAGAGAAAACTTAAAACTCAATATAGAACATTAAATTAAAAATTTAAAAAACCCCCAATACAATTACTAGTACTAGATATTTTCTTGTCTGAAACTGACAAGAAATTTTTGTAACTTGACAAAATTCTTCTCATTTATAATACATTTTTTTTACTATTATTTCCAGAGCTTCGCCCTCCTAAAAGACCACCGCTGGACGCACACAGGCGAGCGGCCGTTCTCGTGCGCGGAGTGCGGGAAGCAGTTCCGCATGAAACAACGGCTGGTGGCGCATCGCCGGCTGCACAGCAACCACCGGGCTGTCTACGACTGCCACGTGTGTGGGAAGCACTTCTCAACACATAGCAACCGGCAGAGGCATATGTTTGTGAGTAAAACATAATATATCTATCTATATCTATAATATAAAAATGAATCGCAAAATGTGTTGGTAAGCGCATAACTCAACAACGCCTGGATCAATTTGGCCAATTCTTTTTTTGTTGTGTTTGTTATTGTCAGGAGAAGGTTCTTATGTAAAAAAAATCTGGAAAATCAACGGGAAAATTGGACCCGTGCGAAGCCGGGGCGGACCGCTAGTACTTATATAAAAATCGATTGCTGTTCGTTAGTCTCGCTAAAACTCGAGAACGGCTGAACGGATTTATCTTATCTTGGTCTTGAAATGTTCGTGGAGGTCTAGGGAAGGTTTAAAAGGTGAGAAAAAAACGAATTAATGCCTGAAACACGGGAACGGGTACTACGCGGGTGAAACCGCGGGGCACAGCTAGTAATAAATAAAAATACCGGCCAAATTGAGAACCTCCTTTTTGGAAGTCGGTTAATAACACATATTGAGTCACAATCTTTTCTGTGCCGGCGGCCAAAATTGTAAGCTCCTATTGTCATTGTGACTCTAATGTCATTTGGAGACATCTATACTAATATTATAAAGCCAAATGTTTGTGAGTGTGGATGTTTGTTCCTCTTTCACGCAAAAACTACTGAATGGATTTTAATGAAATTTGGTACAGATGTTCCTCATACCTAGGAATAATACATAGGATACTTTTTATCCCAAAATTCCTATGGGATAAGGTTCCCCGCGGGTAAAACACACGGGCACAGCTAGTATAAAATAAAACTCAATATACACCCTTATTTTGAAATGATGGGACTTATTAAAATCAGAATATCTGTAGCAGTAACTGAATCTATATATCCAATAAAAATATCAAAAATGATAGTCGATTACCTATCTTTAAAAATACTAAATAAATACCGTATTACCAGACGGCACACTAGCTATCAAGTATTCTGTGACGGCTCGGGTCGATGACCGCGCTCAGCTGTGTATCGCAGCGTTCGCCGGTTGTTCGGTGTAGGAAGACAATAAAATTCGGTGGGATTTTGAAAAAATTTGACTTACATAACTTTTTAAATAAAAGCAAAAGATAAAAGCTAACTTCACTATAATATTGTCACCCGTCGTTTACATTAGCTGTGTGATTAAGTATCTCGAATCAAAATAGGGGTGTATAGAAAATAAAAATACCGGCCAAATTGAGAACCTCCTCCTTTTTGGAAGTCGGTTAAAAACACATTTTGAGTCACCAAGTTTTCTGTGCCGGCGGCCATATTGTAAGCTCCTAATGTCATTGTGACTCCAATGTCATTTGGATACATTTTCAATAAACTGACAACCAAAAGATGCGATTACAGCGACGCTGGCACCGGCACAGAACATATTGTGACTCAATAACACAATATTGTGTTGTGTTATGTTATGTCGTATCATATCACGTCATGTTATGTTATATATGTGTGTGTGAATGAGTGTGTGCGTAGTTTCTGATACCCTAGATACAAGTTACGGACTTAGGGGTCAGATACTGTAATGAGATGAGTAATGGAATTTATTTTTACACACATTTTTTTAGGATTTAGAAAAATGCATTCAAAATTTTCGCCACAGCCAGGATTTGAACCTGGAACCATGCTGAACTGTAGCACCGACTTGAAGTCTCGGCAGCTCAATTGGAAGAACGGTGCTACGGTTCAGCATGGTTCCGGGTCCTGGCTAAGGCAAAAATTTAAAATGCATTTTTCTAAATTATAATGAGATGATGGAGTCAATGATTATGTTATGTTAATTACTTATCCCCTTACAGATACACACCGGTCTAAAGCCGTTCGCGTGTGAGCTGTGCGGCAAAGGGTTCAAGCACTCGAGTGAGAAGCGAGCGCATATCACGTATGTGCATCTGAAGAAGCCGTGGCCTAAACGGACCAGAGGGAAACGGGGGGCGCAGGTAATTCTTCTTTACTAATATTATAAATGCGAAAGTAACTCTGTCTGTTTGTTACCTTTTCACGGCTAAACTACTGAACCGATTGACTTGAAATTTGGTACAGATGTTCCTTATAACTAGGAATAACACATACGATTTTTTATCTCGAAATTCCCACGGGATCGGGAAGTATGCGGGTGAAACCGCGGGGCACAACTAGTATCTGAATAAACGATTTTTGAATTTTGCACGGCTGCCTCCTAACCGCTTATAAAATTTTATCTTCCCAGGGCTCCGCCCCCCCGCCGGCGCCCCCCCCGGACATGGAGCTCCCCATGTGGTCCTCGTGTGACCCCAAGATGGCCGATATGAACATCATGGAGGACAAACCTGTTTACTATAACTTGAAATTGTAGAATAGATTATCGCGATTTTAATTTTGTTTAGGCTGCTCTCCCTTATCCGATGAAATAACATAAAGAAAAGTGGTGATAGACTTGAGCATTCACTTGTAATGACCATTTGTTAATCACTACATAGTATAAAACAAAGTCGCTTTCTCTGTCCCTATGTATGCTTAGATCTATAAAACTACGCAACGGATTTTGATGCGGTTTGTTTTAATAGATAGAGTGTTTCAGTAGGAAGGTTTTTAGCATTTTCAATAAACTGACAACCAAAAGATGCGATTACAGCAACGCTGGCACCGACACAGAAAACTTGGTGACTTATATTTTTTTTAACCGACTTCAAAGGAGGTTTTCAATTCGGTCAGTTTTTTGCCTGAGCGAAAATGACATTATTTCAAATAAATAAATGAAATTGAAATATTTTCAAATACATAAATTAATTTATATAAGAATGATAGTAACGCCAAGTAGTTTTAAGATAAAATGATCTGAATACTCGAATAGTATTAAAATGGTATTATTTAGATATATGTAGATAACACTAAATTATTATATATTATTTGTAATAAACAATTTTTAGATAAACTTATTGTTTTATTTTAATCCTAAGGATTAGACAGTGGTCTGACCTCGGGCGAGTGCGCGATGAACTATCGGCGAGTTTCTCGCCCAAGAAAAGGACAGTGAACATACATTTCGTGTTAGGGAAGGTTCATATCTGACGGAACATGCGTCGCGTATTATCGGTCGCGTAACGCCAGACCAGACAAATGTATAGACAAACACTTGACCGTTCACACTCAACCGATTATACGTTAGTGCGTTGAGTGTGAACGGTCAAGGGTTTTTCTATACATTTGTCTGTTCTGGCGTTACGCGACCGATAATACGCGACGCATGTTCCGTCAGATATGAACCTTCCCTTAACAAAGAGATGCACATATTACTAATGGTTACTCGCCTGTTCACACCGCCAGCGAGTAACTATTATTATGCATATGCAACTCATTCTTTCACACGGAATGTACATTCACTGTCCTTTTCTTGGGCGAGAAACTCGCCGATAGATAACGCTCACTCGCCCGCGGTGAGACTGCCTTAGTACCTAATAACATGGTGACCACTCTGCCAACTAAGACGTCATTAAGAAAAGGTTTGTTTAAAAATAAAATAAAAACGCCATAACAAAATTTGATCCTTATTTTTTAATTCATTCACACATTTTGATCATTTAGGGCCTATTCACGACCTTCAAGTAATGTTACTCATCAAGTAATGTGAGTTTTGTCTCTTTCTTACTTTATATCAAGTGACAAAGACAAAACATGTGAGTAACTACTCGGAACGTTACTTGAAGATCGTGAAATAGGCATAAGTATATAATTCTAAATCACTAATTATAATATTTCTAGCAAACTACTTATAAGTAAATAAATAAATAAGTCTATATAAAGCACATATGCCTTTTCTAATAATAAATACATGATTGATTTTATAATATAAAATTAAGTAAGATTTTGATATGCCCTTTCCAAATTTCAACTTTGCCACCTCGTATGCTAACTTTGTTGAAATTTGGAAAGAGCATATCAAAATCTATAAAATTGCCAATTTCCAAAACTCCCGGAAAACTACACATTGAAATAAAACACTAACGGATGTTTGTCGTGGTTGTATTTTGTTTTACATTTTCTGACGTTTCGGATTCTTTACAGAACCCGTGATCACAGAAGACTAAGATGGAAGACGTCTGTACAAAGTAATGTCTTCCATCTTAGTCTTCTGTGATCACGGGTTCTGTAAAGAATCCGAAACGTCAGAAAATGTAAAACAAAATACAACCACGACAAACATCCGTTTAAGTGTTTTATTTCAATGTGCCGGAAAATTTTCCAAGTAAAAATACTAATTTATACTCAAATTATTCTTTTTCAACAGACTCTGCCATACTTTTATTCCTATTTAAGCACTTTACGAGTATTCTAAATTATTAATTTATTCTTGTCATACATTTTTCTGAACACAACTTGTATCACAAACATACTATGACAAAGCTTTACTTGTTTCATATATTATATATACTTATTTTATTCTAATACAGCCTATAGTAGTCTCAAATTGGGCAACCATTATTGCTAATATCATTGAATAAATATTTTCTTTTTTGACAAAACTGACTATTATTGAGTCACAATCTTGTCTGTGCCGGTGTCAGCGTCGCTGTAATCGCATCTTTTGGTTGTCAGTTTATTGAAAATGTATCCAAATGACATTAGAGTCACAATGACAATAGGAGCTTACAATGGGGATGTCGACTAAAAAATCTAATTAGTCCGTCAGATAGATTTCGCAAAAATATGGTACACGTATTTTCTCTTTTTTGATACAAACAAATAATTAAGACGATATAGTGCATAGAAAACTCGTGTGACGTCACAGCTACGTACATTTTTTACCAAGAATTATCGTCACAAGCCCCCACTCCTGAACTTTAATGCGTTATAACTAAGTCAGTTTTATTAATTTGATGAAACAAAAAAATACTTGTCTAATATTATTTCGAAATCTATCTGACGGACTAATTAGAATTTCATTTTGTTTACCCAGTCGACATCACTATTTTGGCCGCCGGCACAGAAAAGATTGTGACTCAATACTACCACTTCTGTCACCAAAGTGACAGTTTTCCAGTACAATGACAATACAGTCACAATTGTGACTAATTCACATTTCAGTGACATAATATAGCCCGGTCGTAATTCACATGAAATATCGTACATTGACCTGTAGCTATCTATCTCTGTCGCACCTGCGTACATTATAATGCGTCTCGCTCGCACGGATGCAATGGCGAGCGGGACGCATTATATTGCAGGTGCGACAGAGATAGATAACTACACTTAAACGGATTTTTGTCGTGGTTGTATTTTGTTTTACATTTTCTGACGTTTCGGATTCTTTACAGAACCCGTGATCACAGAAGACTAAGATGGAAGACGTCTGTACAAAGTAATGTAAAAAGTTTACTACCTTCAATATTTTGAATATAATTTTAAATACATTGTGTTTACAACAAAGTGTTTTTTAAGTGTTTTATTTCAATGTATAGTGTTCATGTAAATCAAAGATATCAATAGATAGCAACAGGTCAACGTACGATGTTTCGTGTGAATTACGGCCGTGGTAAAGCCGTCATTAACCATGACTATTTCACATTTTATTAACAATACAATCTTCAGTCCTCAGCACCACACTTGTCATTATACTCATCCCTTCTCCGCGTGCGTTTGGGCCACGGCTTCTTCATATGAACATGGTCCACATGGGCTCTCTGCTCACCCGCGGTCGTGAAGCATTTACCACAGGTCTCACATTTATGGGGCTTTAGGCCGGTGTGGATCTGAAAAGAGAGATGTTTTATTCGAGTCTTTTTAACCCCCGACGCATTAAGACGGGTGTTATAAGTTTGACGTGTCTGTGTGTGTGTGTGTGTATCTGTCTGTCTGTGGCATCATAGCTCCCGAACGGATGAACCGATTTCAATTTAGTTTTATTTGTATTAAAGGAGACTTACGTGCGAGTGTTCTTAGACATGTTTGATGAAAAAGGTTGACCCGTTTAAAGGTTATGGGAGTTTGAAAGTAATTGTGTTGGGGGTTATTAATTTTTAATCATACTAATATTATAAAGGCGAAAGTTTGTGAGTGTGTATGTTTGTTACGTCTTCTCGTCTAAATGGCTGGAGCAATTCTTAAAGAACAACTACCAAACTCATTCACACACCCAGACCGAGACAAACATCTGTGGTTCACACAAATATTCACCCCGCACGGGAATCGATACAATCTTACGGATGGCAGTCCGACATGGTGACCACTCTGCCATCGAGGTTGTCACACGTGAGGCAATTAAGATATATATGATTTACTTACGAACATATGCCGCCTCCTGTTATTATAGAACGCGAAGTGTTTCCCACAGAGCGGACATTCATAGGAGGGTCTAGCCGCGCCGTGTACTCTCTCATGACACACGAGGTTGGTCTTCTGCGTGAAGCTCTTGGGGCAGCGCGAGCACTTGAAGCGCTTCTCGCCGGTGTGCACCCACATGTGGTCCTGGAGCAGCGCCATGCTCTGCGGGGGGAGGAAGGGTTATTTCGAACATGTGATACACAAAATGAATACAAACAGTATAGAGCCACAATCTTTTCTGTGCCGGTGCCAGCGTCGCTGTAATCGCATCGCATTGTCAGTTTATTGAAAATGTATCCAAATGATATTGGAGTCTAATTGACAATATCATACAATAGTAGCTTCCAATTTTGGCCGCCGGCGCAGAAAAGATTGTGGCACTATATGTAAAACAATAAGAAAATATTAATAAATAAAGATCTGACAACTTTATCACAGTTAAACCCGACCGCACATTACAATTACCTACATGTTTGCCGAGAAGCATAATATTAATATGTTTCTCAGTAAAGATGTAGATAAATAGAAAATATGGTGACAATAAAATCGTTGTTTAAAACATTTGCTGCTTCAGTGTGAGATCTGAGTTACTCCTTTGTCACACTACTGGCGATTGTGTCACAAACATGACTCTTGTCACAACCTTGACTGAAACTTGTCATAAATATAACCGTGAATTTTATAGTCATAAATTAATTGAGGGTCACCGCCCACCAGACACAACACCCGTCTGGTTGGAGATCCTCCCTTTTAAATGGGGATGACGCAACACCTTTCTACACCATCCCCAAACTGGTAACCCCGACATGATGTAGTAAAGTTCTCGTATATAAGTTCAATCGCTCGGTAAATTTCGATTGCGCGATTCAGGACACTTCAGTTTAGTTCGTATGTGGCCAAGTAGATGTCGCTACATGTTTGACTGTTATAATAGTCATAAAGTATGAAATGAAAAACTTGTCCCAAAAGGACAATGGGCAAAAATGTATGGAACGTGGGCTATTTCCAATAAGGATGAGCTGTATATCAAATGAAAGGCAACGGCGGATCCAGGGGGTGGGTCATGGGGGTCATGACCCCCCCTGAGCAGGTTCCAGGACTTAGGTGGACCACTAATTGAACATAATGACTTTATTTATAAAAAAAATTGTCACCATACAGAGGCGCCAGGAGGTGGTCACATAGTCGTGGTCACATCAAGAACTTATAAGTATTTAATTTTGATAACAATATACCAGGGCCCTGATTCTCTAACTAAACTATTAAGCTGTGATAATGCTACTAAAATGTGTTTTAATATAAACATTATGGCCGTTTTTTTGGCATTTGTTGTCATTTTGGTATTCTCTTAGTGACAACTATTCCGCTGACTCAATAGCTCCATAAAACTTAGATGGTTGTCATGTCAACAGTAATCTGACGTTTATTTGTCAATTTTTTTATATGCAACAAAGACCACTGAGACACCATAGCCATATGAATAAATTTTAGCAGAATACCAAATTTCTGACACTCTCGTTTTGTGGTGCCACAATATCACCATTATTGTCTGAACAATAATGTCAAATTGCAGACTTAGGCTCCAGTTGTTTGGTAGAGGGTTAACGTGGTGAGCGTGTACCTGGGCATCAAATTTTTTGATTGGTTTTGGTCTCAGATATGACCTGGTCTGCTTACAGCATTTTCAGACCCCTACAAGGTCTAAATAATTTGTTAGAATTGGTCACACTTCTTTTCTTTTCCGAACCTTTATTCCATATTTATTTGGGGTCGGTTTTCATTTTAACCATATTTGCCGTAATGTCAGTATTTTACGTGAAGCGACTGCTATCAGACCTTTACAACCCAGAGGGCCATACGACATTCTTTGGTTAAACCGAATGTTAGACTTTTGAGGGCTCTAACTAACCGTAACGATTGTCGATGATGTTAGTGAGATGCTGTAGTGCAGACTTCCGTACTGCAGAATGATTTCAAATCATCAAATAAACAAATCATTCATGAATTTCTTTTAGTACGTAATGGAGGTAGGTAGAACATTTCGCCAGCTCAGTAAAAAGAATGAATAAACGTATTCGAAACCAAAAAAGGCTGTAAATGGTATAGCATCCCACCAGACGAGTGTGCCACACCACTGGATGTATTCTTAACCTTTTAAGCAATTGCCAGAGCGAAATCTTGATTTGGGAGCATTATCGTCCTGTCATTGAGATAGACCATTGTACTTGTTTTAAGACTAATTATTTTCTAATAAAGTCACTACAGCATCTCAGTATCTTCAGAAGACTTGGGATTTGTTTTTAATAGAATCCTATTATTTTTCTTCTCTTTCCACTTTGCACCAAAAAATTTAACAAGTTATTTTGTAATAAGTACATGTAGTATACCGTTGAAATAAGGAATAAACAGATAAGTTTTTAAATTCTCGGTTTCACTAAGTTTTCGTTTTAATTGAGTTGAAAGATCCCCTATAAGATTTCTTTTTTCATTTTACTAGCGTTAAGTGGTCATAACAAATTATTTAGACCTTGTAGAGGTCTGAAAATGCTGTGAGCAGACTAGGTGATATCTGAGACCATATAATCAAATAAAAAATCAAAAAGCTATAGGGATAAAAGGTCGCAATTTGGAAAAAATATAAAAAAAATACAATTTTGGCGATATTTTTTTAATTTTAACAACTAGGAAATTGTTGGTCAAAGTATATCTCCCAAATAGGCCCAGGTACACGCCCACCACATTTGGTTAACCCTCTAGCAAACACCTGGTATAATGTTATCAAAACTAAATTATAAGTTCTTACCACTTGACCACGACTACGTGACCCCCCCCTGGCGCGAAAGCTGGATCCGCCCTTGATGAAAGGTGTGTATAAATTCGTTATTAATGGCGCATGCTAAGATTCACTGTGTGAGCGGAGATATTTGGATTTGAAAAAGTTAATATTTTTTTCTTACCATATCGAAATGAGCATCTTCCTTAAGTACAGTCTCACGCGAAATATATTACCTTTTGATACTATGGTACAGAGTAGACTCGGGTTAGGGAAAATAATGTTCTACAGCTCGATAATAAAGTTCAAAATTATTCAGATCAGTGTTGTTTGACAGGATAAATATCTTGTCAACACGATTTTTGATAAACTAAAACCTTCTTGTTGGTTCAACCTGCCATTATTATTTCTGTTTAAACTATTGTCAATCGGTCAATGTCATCATTGCAAAATATCCAAGAGGTTTTTATATGTCGCGCGCACAAGGCAATGTTTAAACAAAGGATAGAGAAATCAAGCAAAACCTTATTCGATAGCAGACGTCATTCTATTTATTTAAATGTTAGCATCACTGTTTCTTACACTTGTATGTTGATATAATTTTTTTCTTGCAATACTAGTGCAAGTGAAAACCGACTCTAAGGTGACGAACCTGTTAATTCCGTGACTGTACATCCACACAGCGAAATTTGGCATGCGCCTTACTAATAATGAAATGTAGGGATACAGACCTTTCATTGGATATACAGCTCATCCTTATTGGAAATAGGCCCATTTTGCCCATTGTCCTTTGGGACCCAAACATAGCTGTGTGTTTATCAGGCATAAACTATGAAACTATGTATTAAAGTGTATCCTCACCTGGAATATCCGTCCGCACAGCTCGCACATGCAGGGCGTCTTCATGGCGGGGTACTTGGTCCGGTTCTTGTCGGGGTGCACGCGCCGGAAGTGCTGCGCGTACAGACGGAGGTCCTTCAGCTGGATGCCGCACTGGGATATACGGATTTATGTTAAACTGGCTTGACCGCTTAGCATAGTTACCGTTCCCGTGGGAATACGGGGATAAGCTGTACTAAATTTCAAGTCAATCGGTTCAGTAGTTTAGCCGTAACAGACTAACAGTGCCCAGCGGTTTCACCAGCGTAGTTTTCTATTTACCCCCTTTTCTACCCCTAGGGGGGGGGGGAAGTTCCGAAAATCCTCTCTTAGTGGTAGCCTACTCCCCTCAACAAACACACGTGCCCAATTTCAGCTCTCTATTAGCGGCACCCTGCGGAAACTTATTTGGGAAATCTGATGAATGGATGATAATTTGCCTTGAAACATACTTTCTAACTATGTGTGTGTGTTTGTGTGTGTTTGTGTGTGTGTGTGTGTGTGTGTGTGTGTGTATGAGAAAGTGTACCAGTGTGTGTGTGTGTCACCTGTTCGCACGTGACCGGCCCGCCGGTGTTCCTGGTCTCCTTGTTCCTGTATATGACGGGTCTCCGCTCGATCTTCCTGTACGCTCTCATCTTTCTGACCGTGCTCATGCTTTGGGAGTCGTTTCTTATTCTCTCTCTGTTAAGGTTGAAAATTGATTGATTAATATTAATGCTATTTTAACTCACGGTCCTCGTTTTACTAATCTTTATATTATTTTCAACACACTTGCTCATAAAGGGGCTCTTATTAGTGCAAAAACAGCTGAATAAGGACACGTTTTATTCACTAGTGAGTTATAGATTTTTTTTTAGTTGTTTTGTTTTTAAAAAGATATCATAAAGGTAAGGGTCCATATATTTTAAAAACAAACTTCAACTATGTTGCCTTACTTTTGGTAGGTCTATGGTCGATTCCATTCATTCATTCGTTTTTTTTAATAAGAATATTCTTTTAGTCTATGGCCGATTACCATTATTGTGTTGGATGCGCGCGAATAGAAAAACTGTTTATTTATTAGCAAAAATTGATATTTTATTATTATTTTCTTCGCAAGTGTGTTGAAAAACATTGTATGGTACACGCGTGTATTGATGATTACTATCCTCGGCTATCTTCAGACCCTCGCCTAACGGTTCGGGCCTAAATGCGAAAGTAACTCTGTCTGTCTGTCTGTTACCTTTTCACGGCTAAACTACTGAACCGATTGACTTGAAATTTGGTACAAGGGTAGCTTATGGTCCGGGAAAGAACATAGGATACTTTTTATCCCGAAATTCTCACGGGAACGGGAACTACGCGGGTGAAACCGCGGGGCTCTGCTAGTGTTATTATAATTACAAAAAATATATACTACAGTATATTTATAGATCTTTGAGGCATTAAATAAGGAAGGTATATAATCTAATATATAAAATTCTCGTGTCACAGTTTTCGTTGCCATACTCCTCCGAAACGGCTTGACCGATTCTCATGAAATTTTGTGAGCATATTCAGTAGGTCTGAGAATCGGCCAACATCTATTTTTCATCCCGAAATTCCTACGGGAACGGGAACTACGCGTGTGAAACCGCGGGGCGCAGCTAGTACTACAGTATATTTATAGAGCTTTGAGGCATTAAATAAGGAAGGTATATAAAAATATGATAAATGAAACTTACGGATCGTCCTCTCTAGTGTGTTTAGATGATAACTTCAGATGTCTCTCGTGAGCTTCTTCAGATATGAATTTCACATCACACACCTCACAATATGGACCGTTTTCTGGGATCTGAAAATAATCACTACATAGTATAAAATAAAGTAGCTTTCTCTGTCCCTATGTATGCTTACATCTTTAAAACTACGCAACGGATTTTGATGCGGTTTATTTTAATAGATAGTCATTTAACCGGAAGGTTTTAGCATAATTTTATTCCCATATTCCTACGGGAACGGGAACTACGCGGGTGAAACCGCGAGACGCCGTTAGTAATATTATAAAGACGAAAGATATGATTGTTTGTTTGTTTGTAACGAATGGGCTCCGAAACTACTGAACCGATTTCAAAAATTCTTTCACTAATGGGAAGTTAATTTATCAGTGCGTGACATAGGCTATATTTTATCCCTGTGTTCACACGGGAACGGGAACTACGCGGGTGAAACTTGAAACGAAGTAATAAAACGAAGTAATAATAAATAATACATACCACATAACTCTCCAAGCGATGTTTCTTCTTCTTATGTACCTCAATCCCTTTCTCACTTACAAAGGTGTACCCGCAGAGTTCGCAGACGAAGTCAGAAACGTGCTTTATACGGATGTGGCCCATGTACGTTGTTATTTTACTGAAAATAAAATATTAAATTGAATAATATACATAATTAGCCATGCTCCACGGTTTTACCCGCATAGTTCCCGATCCCGTGAGTCGGGATAAAAAGTATCCTATGTTCTTTCCCAGACCATAAGATACCTGCTACCTGCTGCTCAAACAAACAAACAAACTACAGCTTTGTAATATTAATATAGATTTTAATGATATAAATTCTCAAACAACTATAAAATTAATCCTTACTAATATTATAAATGCGAAAGTAACTCTGTCTGTCTGTTATCTTTTCACGGCTAAACTACTGAACCGATTGACTTGAAATTTGGTACAGGGGTAGCTTATGGTCCGGGGAAGGACATAGTTTGTTTTAACCGCTATATGACAATAATATAAAATAACATACTCGAACTCGAGACCACACTGTTGACATTGGTACTTGGTACCCGCGTGCCACTTCGCGTGCGCACGCGCCACGCCTCTGAAACAGACAAACAAACAAACTTATAAATATACAGGTTTTTAAATGGGTGGTATAATAAATTTAAAACTATAAGAAATGTCGAAAATGCTGATTTCGATATAAACGACTAGCGGCCCGCCCCGGCTTCGCACGGATCCAATTTTCCCGTTGATTTTCCAGTTTTTTTTACATAAGAACCTTCTACAGAGTATTAGGAAACTACCAGTGGCGAGAGGTGAAATTTTTCGAAAGGGAAGACGGCCCAAAAAAAAGACCGCGCCTACACGCGTACCTACATAATTTTGGATGAGATGATGATGATGACAAACTTTTCTCCGGGGCTTTACACAACAAATTCGTTACTTGCTGATCATATGTTAATTTTAACATAAAAGTTAAGGTTTATTACATTGACCATTTATTATGTGAAAATCCCATTAAAATCGGTTCAGCTGTATTGTTATTTGTCTGCTGACATAAAGATTTATTTTTTTAGAACACTAATTCCGATGGATTTATATACTTTTAAATCTCAAGTATACAGGAAACAAACACTTCATGTTATATGTCCCCCGTTATCATTTAAATATAAAAAGTCATTTAAAAAAATACCGGAGAGTAACTACAAAAGAAAAAATACACGGAATGTACATTCACTGTCCTTTTCTTGGGCGAGAAACTCGCTGATAGTTCATCGCTCACTCGCATAAATCATTTTACATAATTATATACACACTTACCTATTCTTAGTGACAAACGGACACCCTTTGCACGTAAACTTCTCGGTGTGTTGTGACGTGAGATGTTTCCGTAACGCCCGCATGCTTTTCAGTCTTGTTTTACATATAAAACATTCAAACGCGCCGCTTTCCTGAAACAAATATAATAGAAAAATATATAACATAACATAATCATTCCCTCCATCATCTCATTACAGTAACTGACCCCTAACTAAGTTCGTAACTTGTATCTAGGGTATCAGAAACTACGGACACACTCATTCACACACACCCAGACCGAGACAAACATTTGTGGTTCACACAAATATTCACCCCGCACGGGAATCGTACAACCTTACGGATGGCAGTCCGGCATGGTGACCACTCTGCCATCGAGGGCGTCAATATATTATTCGTTAGGAAAACCAACAGCTTCACTACATAGTATAAAACATCCTCGGCTATCTTCAGACCCTCGCCTGACGGCTCGGGCCTCAATAGCGCCTCGGAAGTAAACACCAACTTCACACGCTTGTACCATAAATAACTATTTTGACCGGCTTAAGTCGATTCCGCGTCGATTTATGTGGGGAGATTTTGAGAAGGGTTCCATTTACCCTAAGAATACAGAATATTTATTGTACATACCTCGCTATGCCTAACGAGATGCACTTCATATCTCTCCTTAACGGGGAACCCCCTGTAGCAGACAGTACACTGATAGGGCGCTGTCTTGTACGAGTTACACTCTTGTCTCTGCTCCACCTCTTTGACTTGCTCTTCGTAAGTTAAATATGTCACTGTGAATAGGGAGTCTTCTATGCTGGTCGCTAATTTCCTTCTTTTCACGTCTGATGTTTTGTATCTGTAAACAAATAATAAGTTTTGAAGATTTTTGTATGACGGTTGGCTGAGTAGTCGAAATTTTGGTTTTTATTTCAAAAGTTATGTTAAGTTTTTCACAATCCCGTCGAATTTTATTGTTATTCTACACCGAACAACAGGCGAACGCTGCGATACACAGCTGAGCGCGGTCATCGACCCGAGCCGTCACAGAATACTTGATAGCTAGTGTGCCGTCTCGTAATACGACATTTATTTAGTATTTTTTAAAGATAAGTAATCGACTTTTTGATATTTTTATTGGATATATAGATTCAGTTACTGCTACAGATATTCTCATTTTAATTTGTCCTGTAATTTCAAAATAGGGGTGTGTAACTTACTTATCCACAGCAGAAACAGGATTATTTTCTTCATCTTTCTTTTTCACACCTTTAACTTTCCTATCCACCTTTTCTTTCCGCTTTTTTACTTTCCCTTTAGACTTCGGCTGACATATTTCACTTAATTTTTTATCGTCATCCGACTCAAAATCACTCTTATACTCATTCAAGAATAACTCATTACTTTCATTCTTTATATCAACTTCAGTTATTGGTATCTTCGTATTAATTTCTTCTTCGTAATAATGGTCAGTATCACAGGAGTCTTGGTTATAATTGTTGTATATCTCATTCTGTTCAGATTTGATATTTTCATTTTTTTCGTTAAAATCGTCGGTTATAATTTTTTGTATTAAATTTGAGTTTAAATTGCATTTTTTCTTGTTGATTGATTTTATGTTTCTTATTGTTAACTGGAAAAAAATAGATTATTATTATTATGCATGTGCTGTGTCTCGCGGTTTTACCCGCTTAAATCCCAATCCCGCGAGAATTTTGAGATAAAATGTATCCTATAAGTTTTTCTGGTAAAAAATAAAAATAATTCAATATATTATCCTTGTTATACATCAACATCTGTGCCGAATTTCACAAAAATCGGTTCAGGAGTTTACAAGAAACAGTATCGTATATCCATACGTCCAAACTTTTGTATAACACTAACGAAAGTTTGTGAGTGTGTATGTTTGTTACTTCTTCACGTCTAACCTACTGAACCGATTTAAATAAATTTTGGTACAGATGACCCTAGGAATAACGCAAATTTTTATCCCAAAATTCCCACGGGATAAAGAACGGCAGAGGTAAATCCGCGGCCCACAGCTAATTTACTATATTATTGTGTCACAATCTTGTCTGTGCCGGTGCCAGCGTCGCTTTATCGCATCTTTTGGTTGTCAGTTTATTGAACATGTATCCAAATGACATTAGAGTCACAATGACAATAGGAGCTTCCAATATGGCCGCCGACACAGGAAAGATTGTGGCTCAATAGTAAGATGATGATAACATACACATCCATTTTGTTTTAGAACAACGTTCAGTAGTTTGTCCGCTGTTAGTGCTTTTTCTCTTAATTCCGACGCGTTTTTCAACCGTTGACAGCATTCGAAACAAATGACGGTAGGTAGGAACATTGAATCATTCAGCTGAAATAAAAATCAAAAAATTAAAAAATACAATTACTTTCAAACCCCCATAACTTTTAAACGGGTAAACCGATTTTCATCAAACATGTCTAAGAACACTCGCACGTAAGTCCCCTTTAATACAATAAAAACTAAATTGAAATCGGTTCGGGAGCTATGATGCCACAGACAGACAGATACACACACACACACAGACACGTCAAACTTATAACACCCCTCTTTTTGCGCCGGGGGTTAAAAATACAAATAAAATAAAATAATAAACCTACATTGATTCCAGTCAGTAATTCATAGACATGTTTAAAGTTTTTCAATTCGAACGTCTTTATATCCATCGACAAGCAGATTCTGCATACCTGTAATAGACAATAAATACATTATTTTTAATTTTAAATATCTATGCTACATGATTTTAGCAGACTTGCAGTGGGATCTCAAAGTATGGAGCCACAATATTTTCTGTGCCGGCGGCCAAAATTGTAAGCTCCTATTGTCATTGTGACTCTAATGTCATTTGGATACATTTTCAATAAACTGACAACCAAAAGATGCGATTACAGCGACGCTGGCACCGGCATAGGAAAGATTGTGACTCTTGTCCCTGTTTACATTGCAAATATTATAGTAAATGATGATTGGATTAAATTTGGCTTTATTTACTATAATAATATTATAAAGGCGAAAGTTTGTATGTATGGATGTTTGTTACTCTTTCACGCAAAAACTACTGAATGGATTTTAATGAAACTTTACAATAATCTTGCTTATACATCAGAATAACACATAGGATACTTTTTATCCCAAAATTCCCACGGGAACGGGAACTACGCGGGTGAAGCCGCGGGGCGCTGCTAGTTTACTATAATGCATGAACTGAATAAGGTTAGGGATAAGTGGAAAGAATTGTAAGACCTTTTTCCAGCAGCGGGATAATAGTTATTTATAGTACAAGCAAGTAATGTTGGTAATTACTTCCGAGGCGCTATCGAGGCCCGAGCCGTCAGGCGAATACTTAACTTGTGAATAAAACGTGTCATTATTCAACTGTTTTTGCACAAATAAGAGCCCCTATATGAGCAAGTTAGTTGAAAAAATGTTTTACACATGTTTATAAAAAAGAAAAAATAGTTTTTAAACTTACTCTATAAATGGCCAGTGAGTCCAAGTCAATTGAATTCTGAAAAAATAATAAACAGCACACAATTAAAAATTACAAAATATATCTACATCCTACTAATATTATAAAGCTGAATGTTTGTGAGTGTGAATGTTTGTGAGTGTGGATGTTTGTGAGTGTGGATGTTTGTGAGTGTGGATGTTTGTTCCTCTTTCACGCAAAATCTACTGAATAAATAATGAAATTTGGTACAGATGTTCCTCATACCTAGGAATAACACATAGGATCTTTTTATCCCAAAATTCCCACGGGATAAGGTTCCACGCGGGTAAAACCGCGGGGCACAGCTAGTATCTTATAAGAAAAATAGAATGGTCAGAATCAATGTGTTTGAAATTAAGATTATTTATTTATATAATAACTAGCGGCGCCCCGAGTTTCACCCGCGTATTTCCCGTTCCCGTAGGAATGTGGGGATAAAATTATGCTAAAAACCTTCCCATTGAATCACTGTATCTATTAAAACATACCGCATCAAAATCCGTTGCATAGTTTTAAAGATCTAAGCATACATAGGGACAGAGAAAGCGACTTTGTTTAATACTATGTAGTGATGGTTTTAAGTAATACTTACATCTTCAACGGCTGGTACCGAATCAGACCCAATTTTCCATGCACCAGACTCAGTAAGAAACATATCCGTGCTTTTAAAGTGTTCCGAGCATACTTTGCTCGAGTCCTTGGGCTCCCAGTTTGGGATATCCAGATTCCTCAGCCATGTTGCTTGTAGGGCTGATTCTTTTGGAAACCTGTGGGGCAGAAACATAAAATAAATATAATATGTTTTTATAATTATTTATTATTTTATTTTCTTTGATGTATGCACATGTTTTGTAGTTACAACCAAGATTCAAAACCTTTGTATTTATGTGTTGTATTTATTTGGATGTGATTTTTTTTGTGCATCAAATATAATAAATAAATAAATAAAATGCGAAAGTTTGTAAGTGTGTATGTTTGTTACCTCTTCAAGTCTAAACGGCTGGACCGATTTATATGAAATTTGGTGCAGATGTTCCTTATAACTAGGAATAGCACATAGGATATTTTTTATCCCAAAATGCCCACGGAATAAGTAGGTATATATAGATAGTCAAAGAATAAGTTATTTATTGAACACACAGGACCCAGTTATTTTTTTGCGGTCTGGTAACTGTAACTGAGTTTGTACAGATATGCCCTAGCGTGTCTGTATTATAGTCTAGCTAGTCTATAGTCTCTTCCAGACTCCAGTATATACATGCAGATGACTTAGTTATGGGTACTTAGGAAAGATGTTAATATGGAGTGATTTATTTTTTATTAGGAGTGAGTATGTTATTCAATATACTTACGGATGAAACGATACGTCCTCATCTATAGATTGTTTATTACTATTGTTGCAATTCGGTACACAGCACTTCATATTGGTAAATTAATTGAAAATAATGCATTCAAAAATCCATATTTTGTTTTGGATTTCAAATATTCTTTAAACAATGTTTCTGAATGAAAACTACTAGATTACACATTGAATTATATTCCAAAAGCGTTTACAGTACATTTCATTGTCATAATAAAGATTTTTACAATTGATAAATACATCGATTAATAGAAAAAATATTCTTCAAACTGCACATCCGACTTCACTTGACGCCATTTTTATTTACTTGTTTTTTTTTCTTTTGCCGTCCACAGACAATTTACCATAAACACTAGGCAAGCACTCCACAGACTATTTTCTCGATATATTCTAGTATCTATACAATCATTCTATTCCCGCCTTTTCTAATCTATATTTTTCTATAGATTTTTTCTGTTGCAAAGCAAGGCGGGAAATTATTTGATTTCATTCAACAATCAGCATCTTTGATCGTAGTAAAAGTTTGATTTGAATTAAAATTAAATTGTAATATTTAGTGATTTCTGCAATAAATGATTGTATTTCAAAAGGATCATTTTGTTGGTAAGTCTGGGATAAATTCAATTACTTTTATACTCAATAAGATTAATGCAAAAATTTAATACATAACATACAAATTCAATTTCAATGAATTGGCTGAGGTATAAAATGAAAGCAATTAGCAAAATGAAATTTTACTTAAACTAAAGTATATGTATTGAAAAAAAGGTTAAGAAAATCAAAAGGAAACTATTGATGTGATCTTGCTAACTTGCTAATTTAAGTACATAGGTATTTGATTTTGAAATTTTAAGGTAAAAGTTTACTTTAATATTTAATAAGCTCTATAAGGTTCTCGTAGAAAGTATTATTTAACTTATCTTTTGGAAAATATATTTATTACAAAGAGCAGTTGAAATGAATTATGAACTTACGAGGAAGGATGTTATTTTAGTATTGTATTGCCGCGCTTTTCAACTCCCGCTCAAAATTTTGGTGGCCATTTTGTTTGAAGAATTTTATATTACGTATGTAGGTATTTAACGATGATTATTTCCTTGTATAAGTTCAAATTCCCGAAAGCTTTTCTCCCTTTTTTCTTTTACAATGTAATCCCGTGGGATTTTACAAACAGAATTTTTATTTATCCTATGTGTTTTCCTTGCAATATGTAACATCTGTACCGACGATGACCGAGTGGTGTAGATGGTATAGTGACCCTGCCTGCTATGCCGAAGGTTACGGGTTCGAGACAAACATCTACGCATGAATATTTCTTTCTGGTTTGGTCTGGGTGTGTTCTAAGTACCTACTCCTTATAACATTAGCTATCTCCTACAACGCCTTGTATTAAATTGTTTACTTATGTATAAGTAATTAATTAATTATGTAGAAGCCATGAGTCGCCGCACGTTGCGCCAAGTGCCACGAATAAGTTACTACGAGCCAGAGGAACCCAATTTGGACGAGTACGTCTGTAAGTATACTTACTCATAGTTTTTTCCATTCACGGGACTATTAAGGAGTCCCGGTCTTTTGGAAGGCTAGTATGGGGCCAAAGCCAACACACGGAAGCCCTTTGACATATTTAATCTTGTGTAAAGGATGCACAATCCGGCGACTATCCCTGTATAACACTATACAATGCATCCAAGGACAGTCCCCGGTTCTGCTGGGACTATTGCAAATATATGGAAAACTACGACTGGGTTATGGGAATGGGATGTTTAATGGACTGGATATTGAGGAACTATGGGGACTCTCATAGTTTTATTATTAAACGAAACGTACGTCATCGTATATAATTATTTAACAAACGGGATGTTCGTACGTACTTATTAAAGTCGAAATCCTCGACTGCATCTCTGCATGAGCAGAGCGAGACGCCGACGGCGCGGGCGTATCGCACTCCTCCTGATGAAGGCCACCGGACGTGGCTGAAACTAGTCGAGGATTTCGACTTTAATAAGTACGTACGAACATCCCGTTTGTTAAATAATTATTTACTCATAGTTATTTACTACTACTAGCTATTGTCAGCTCTCTATGACCAGTAGTTTCGGCTGTGCATTGTCTATCAGTCAGTCAGTCAGTATATCACTCGGTAACGGAAGAGTTTTATATACTTATAAGTATAATTAGTAGCTCCCCGCGGTTTCACCCGCGTAGTTCCCGTTCCCGTGGGATTACGGGGATAAAATATAGCCTATGTCACGCACTGATAAATTAGCTTTCCATTAGTGAAAGAATTTTTGAAATCGGTCCAGTAGTTTCGGAGCCTATTCATTACAAACAAACAAACAAATCTTTCCTCTTTATAATATTAGTATAGATATCGTCCGCTTGGAGTAATGACTTCCGGCAGAATTTGTGTTTTCCCCCTTTTCTCCGCCTAGGGGGGGGATTTCTAAAAATCCTCTCTAAGTGGTAGCCTACTCCCCCCAACAAACACACGTGCCAAATTTCAGCTCTCTATAACCAATAGTTTCGGCTGTGCATTGTCTGTAAGTCAGTCAGTATATCACTCAGTAACGGAAGAGTTTTATAGTTATAGGTATACAGCCTTACTAATAAAAAATACCCACTGTGTATATTCTTGATATAACGAGTGTGAAGTGAAAACGCTACTAATAAAAACAATTTTGACATAAGCCTGTTATAAACCTAATGTAAACTCCAAAAAATTGTATGGAAAGTTACACTAGGTTTATTCAAGCAGGCCACATAGTTTAACGATACTATATAGGGTATATATGGGGACAAGATGGACGACTGTATGTATCAGCTGATCGTGCATTGAGTTTCGTTTCGTTAGTTAGGTTATAATTTGTGAATTCGATCGATTTGTTACTGAGGGAGGTCTAAACCAGTCTGTGTTCTACGTAAATCGATTATTTAAATTAAATGGATTATTTAAATTATTTGGACTACCTGGACCAGAGGGACTTGGAGGAATTAGAAGAAAATTTAACTTCGAGTTGCAATCGTAAAAGAAAACATTACAAGACCCGATCGGATCCCTTTCTTTTAAATGAAAAAGATTTCAAATCAAAATACAGATTTACAAAAGCGTATATAACAAAAATTGTAAATTTAATTCGAGACGATATAAAACGTGACGCAAGAGGGTCTGCAGTATCACCCGAATTGCAAGTATTGACGGCGCTTCGGATTTGGGCACGTCAAGAGGTCCAAGACGATGCTGCTGATCTCCACGGCTTGAGTCAGCAATCTATAACTAATATCTGTCGTCGTGTGGCAACAGCCTTATCCAGCAGGGCCAACCAATTTATTTTTATGCCGAATAGCATCGAGGAGCAAGAGCAAGTCATAGCAGGATTTCGCCAGATTTGCGGTATGCGTAATACGGTTGGAGCTATTGATTGCACGCACATCAAAATAAAGAAGGTGGGTGGCCCGTCAAGCCAGTTTTATATTAACCGTAAAGGTTTTTACTCTCTCAACGTCCAAGTTGTTTGTGATTCCTCTCTGAGAATCAGAGATATTGTGGCAAGATGGAGAGGAAGTACTCACGACTCGAGAATATTTAATGAAAGTCAAATCCGTGAGCGCTTTGAATGTGGGGAATTTGTGGGGCATTTATTAGGGGATGCCGGATATGCCTTAATGCCATATTTGCTAACACCAGTAAATAATGCGACTACACCAGCAGAAGAGGCATATAACAGAGCCCATATTTTAACGAGGAATACGGTGGAGAGGTGCTTTGGTGTGTGGAAGCAGTGATTCCGATGTCTGCAAACTGGCTTTTCAGTGACATTAGAAAATGTAAAACTGTACATTGTTGCACTCGCAGTTTTACATAATATTGCCATTGATATGGGTGAAGACGTGGACTGTATAGGTACGCTTCCACCACCACAAAATTCTGTGCCTCATCCTCCACCTCAAGGTGTTAACGTACGGGGACAGGTAGTCCGAACATTATTCATTGAAAGGCATTTTAATTAAAATAGTTTAAATTTAGATTTTTGTCTTGGTTATAATTCAATTCCACATTCAAGTGACAACCTGCTGTCTTACCATATGCGAAAGGAGTCACTGACAAAATTGGGAACACCCTGAGGTGACCGTCCATCAAGACCTACTTCTACCTGCCAAGGAAAAAAAATCAATTTCTAAGATCTGAAGTGCCATATACCTTATGAAGATGCAGGTGTTTATAAACTTGCCTGTGACTGCGGGCTCTCCTACATAAGTCACACTAAAAGAAGTATAGTAACATGGGATTAATGGATAACATAGATGATGTTAAAATAGATGTGACTATAATTCTGCAGTCTGTGAGCACACTCGGGAAAAAACCCAACCATTACCTAAACCTTGATGAACCCTCGTCAAAGAAACCCAGGATGATATGCAAGACCAATAAAATTAAAAAAAAAACCTAATTTGAATAGGGAAGATGGCACTAAGTAGGAAAAAACGAAAAAGATGTACACTCATTTATTGTTTTAATTGTTTTATTATAAGTTTATTTTGCAATTTTAAATTTTTTATTTTTAGTTCATGTTCCTTACGGGCCCATTCTTGGGCTTCCACCATGTGTTTTAACTTGTTTTCATGTTCAACCCTCATGAACTCTAGAATAGTTTCGTTTCTAGTTTTATTTATATCAGCCATTCTTGACTCCTGAAATGTAGACATAAATTATATTAAATGGGGTTGAACATATCTTGAGCTATTACTGAATCTAGACTTGAATATTCCCAGACCTTACTGTTCAGGGAATAAATACACCTTGACTGTACAAATGGTAAAAGTAGAAGCAAAGCAAATTAGAGAAGGTATTTCAAACCATGAAGACTTTTCCTTAAGAATAATCACATTACTTCTTCAAATAATAGGAAGTTTTACATAACCTTACCAAACAAATTATGTACATAATAATATTTATTGATCAATAATACATACCACATCAATTGGATTATTTTTCCTTATTTTTGCTGGTAATGGGTTATGAGCATCATACTTTCGTTTCTTTACAGGAGTCTGGTATCCTTTTTTTTCTGATTTTACTAGTATCCATTATAAAATATTCTTTGTAAATGTTTTCCCAAAATAATACGAAACAAGAATAAATGACTGACACTTGATGACAGTAACAGAGGCCTAGCGAGATTTCGTTCAGAAATTATTCTAATTTAATCGGCTTACTTTGACAAAATATTGCAATTATACCTAATAATATACTTTTAATTATATTTATACATGATTATATGTTTCTAACGACGTTTTAATATAATATAAGGTGATATATTCTTATTTTGTGGGGAAAAAAAAAAACGTTTTTGAACGAAAAATAAAATGCTGCCATGAAGGAAACAAATAGTGAAAATAACTGACATAGCGACGTAAAAGCAACTGTGAAGATTCCATGAAGTTTCACATCAGGTGCACACTGTTTATTAGTAGGTCTCTGTAATAACGGGTGTGAAACTTTATTTACTCCTTTCACACAGTGAAACTGTTTAATGGTTAATCACTTGTGAAAGATTTTTTTATTAGTAAGGCTGATAATATATATACTTAGATTAGTTTATAATAGGCACAGAGACACTTATAATTAGGGTTACTAATTATTTAGGGAGAATGAAAACGCCTATTTCTTCCTTATGTAATAAATACTGCTAATTGTATAGAATATCTATTCTGAATTTCATCTCAATCGGTTCAGTATTCCAATATTAGAGAAACAAAGATCCATTCACATAATTATGGGAAGCTCCACCAAAAAGATTTTACAATACAGCGTTCCCGTATCATGCAACCGCGTTAAAAAACTCCATAAAACTGTACTAATTAACCGTGGAGGTCGCGGGTTCGATTCCTGTACCGTATCGCATGTTATTTTGCAATGATGTCTCGAGTTTGAGATCACCAACACGCGGACAACTCAGAGTGGTGATTACCAGTGGTAAGGAGGTATAAGAGTGTGGCGACATCTACACATCACATAAGGAACTACGTACTAACAGCGACATCTATCCGCAACTGAGGGAAATAAACTGAAGAGTCCTGAATCGCGCAAGCGAAATTTACAGTGTAATTGAATATGTATACGAGAGCCCGACTACAACCGTCGGGCAGCTGCCACCAGACATAACACCCTCCGACCAGACGGTCGTAGGATCCTCCCTTTTCAAATGGGGATCTCCCATCCCCATAAGAGAATCACCACGCTGGGGCCGCGTGTTGGTGATCCAGATGTTTGGATTGAGGAGCCACTTTTACACCGGTGTAACTTTTTTACCTATCCTGCTACAAAATCCAGCGTTTGTCCTACAAAATCAGTTATTTTACTACTAAATAAGGATATGATTTTAATTTAAAACTATGATTTGGCTCCTCAATCCATACGCACATGATCCCAACCAAACCCGCGAGGCCGATCAGAGGCATTTGTCCTGAACTATGGGATCCTACAGGACTACTTACTCTATTCGCAGTCTGTGACAAGTGCGGTGATTATGTCTATGAATACTGTTCTATACACGGCGCTTTACTGGTGGTGCCGGACGACAAGGTAAGTAAATGTATCACAAACTACGGACACACACATTCATACACACAGAGACATATAATCAATCCCTCTATCACCTCATTACACCGACTGACCCCTAACTATGTTCATTACCTGTATCTAGGGTATCACAAACTACGGACACACATTCACACACACAGAGACATAATCAATCCCTCTATCACCTCATTACACCGACTGACCCCTAACTATGTTCATTACCTGTATCTAGGGTATCACAAACTACGGACACACATTCATACACACAGAGACATAATCAATCCCTCTATCACCTCATTACACCGACTGGCCCCTAACTATGTTCATTACCTGTATCTAGGGTATCACAAACTACGGACACACATTCATACACACAGAGACATAATCAATCCCTCTATCACCTCATTACACCGACTGGCCCCTAACTATGTTCATCACCTGTATCTAGGGTATCACAAACTACGGACACACACATTCATACACACAGAGACACATAATCAATCCCTCTATCACCTCATTACACCGACTGACCCCTAACTATGTTCATTACCTGTATCTAGGGTATCACAAACTACGGACACACACATTCATATACACAGAGACATAATCAATCCCTCTATCACCTCATGGACACCTAGATACAAACTTATCCTTCATACTTAGTGCGATTTGTAACTAGGTCACCTCCAGCATAAGATCCAAGTTCCCATCGTTCGTGCCGCGCGCCGCGCTCACTATACCTCATGTGTTCCTTCACATCGCGCCCTCCATTATACCAGGTATTACTCATATTATTATCTAGTGTTTCTTAGTACTTTGTATCACGGAAACTTACCAAAACCATACTTCTCAAGGCGCTGGTCTCGGCATATTCACGACGCGAACTCTTCCACGCGGAGTGCGCTTCGGCCCTTACAGAGGACAGCGTTCAGAGCAAGTCAACTCCATGTACTGCTGGCAGGTAGGGGCTACTCTCTAAGAAATATTGGTGATATAAAATAATTAGATATTAATAGTATTGATAAATACTTTTCTCTAGATTTACGACAAAAACAACAAGCCGTCCCACGTGGTCGATGCCGCTGATGCGAACAAGTCAAATTGGATGCGATATGTGAACTGCGCCCGCCATTGGTGCGAGCAAAACCTGGTGGCATACCAATATCAGGGACAACTGTACTATAGGTAGGTAACTATCACGACTACTTACTGTAAATCACTACCTCAACTAATATGACTACTGTAGCCCAATAAGTACCATGATAGACCTCACAAACAACAATAATAATTAAATACTTTTATTTTTTTCTTCCCCATTTTTGCCCCCCATTTTTCTACAGCAAAACAAATCTTGTTGAAAATGTACCCTGTCGTGATACAGATACATTACACAGACAAACGCAAAGAAAAAATAAAGCAAAATCGGTCTATCTTGCCTAAATGCTGACGCTTTGCTCGCTTCGCTCGCTCAGTTGATGACAAATTGTGGCTTGACTTGACCGAGCCAATGACCCTCAATAGACATTGACCGAGCGAGCGAAGCGAGCAAAGCCGTTTAGACAAGATCGACCGATTTTGCTTCGTCTGTATTTTGTATGTCGGTGTCAATGTATGTAGTAATTTGCGTAATATAAGTTCTTAATATTTATGTTATGAAATACTAGCTGTGCCCCGCGGTTTCACCCGCGTAGTTGCCGTTCCCGTAGGAATTTCGGGATAAAAAGTATTCTATATTCCCCGGACCATAAGCTACCCCTGTACCAAATTCAAGTCAATCGGTTTAGTAGTTTTGCCGTGAAAAGATAACAGACAGATAGACAGACAGAGTTACTTTCGCATTTATAATATTAGTTTGGATAGTACGTATAGAGTTGTTTGTTGTCAGAACCATCAAGATAATACCTCGCTTCACCGAGTTGATGGTGTTCTACGGCAGCGAGTTCGCCAATGACCTGCACATCGACCTGTGCAGGTACAACTCGCCGGCCGGGTTCGCACAGAAATATGGTAAGTACCTACTTATATATTTATTTTCTCGCAATTTCAGTCAGCTTGACCCGGTTTACTTTATTTAGATCACAATCCCGTGGGAATTAAGTATCCTGTGATATGTTATTCCCGGTTATGGAGAACATTTGTACCGAATTTCATCAAATTCGGTTTAGCAGTTTTTACGTGAAGGAAGCAATTCTCCATACAAACGTAGGCCCGTGTTTCCTCCATGGATAATGCCTGTAGCTAGAGCATTATTTTTATTCATAAAGGTATCCCTATGGGTTTGTTTGAAGATCATTTCAAAGCAAATTGCAGTTGGAATGCAGTTGACACGACTGCAATAGAACTGCATTCGGACTGCGCGTTTAGTTTGCAGAATGCAGTTGACACGACAAGTCTTGCGTAAAAAAATCCTCACAACTTATTTACAGAAACTTATTCGTAACAGACTTGGATTAATTAATGCAAATGTTTGAAATGATCTCCAAACAAACCCATAGGGATACCTTTATGAATAAAAATAATGCTCTAGATTGCATTTCAACTGAAATGCAATCTGTCTAGCTAGAGCCTACATTTTAATTAATAGAAAAATGCTTTAATTACAGGAGCACCCGATCCGAAGAAACGTAAGTTGTGTCAAATAGATAATAAACAAATGAATGTCACCAACGTTTCAGAAAATAACAGCGAAAAAATAAAAACACAAAATAAAACTACCGAAGTCGTTAAAACAAACACATTAAAAGAAAATAATGAAAAAGTAAAAGAAATTAATAATAATAAAACGATTGAAAAAACTAAAAATGTATCAAAATTAAATGAAAAAGTTCCAAATTCTTCAACTAAAATAGATATTCAAAATTATTACGTTTATTGCAACGAATGTAATTCCAAATTTGTATTTAAAAACGATTTAGAAAAACACATTTTACAATTTCATGATACGAAAAGAACATTTGCTTGTGATTTATGTAACCAGAAATTCAATAAAACAATTGATTTAAGTAATCATAAACTTGTTAAACACAATGTAGATATTACTGATTTTACTGTATACAGATGTGAAATGTGTAATTATAAGACTTGTTTAAGGAGTAATTTAAAGAATCATACACAGATTCATGATAAAGAAATTAAATTCGAATGTGATACATGTAATATGAAATTTAGCCAAAAACATAGTTTAATTGCCCATAAGAGAACTCATACAGGCGAAAAGCCTTATAATTGTGATATATGTAATAAGAAATTTAGTTTTAAACATAATTTAATTACCCATAAGAGAACTCATACAGGCGAAAAGCCTTATAATTGTGATATATGTAATATGAAATTTAGTCAAAAACCTAGTTTAATAACCCATACGAGAACTCATACAGGCGAAAAGCCTTATAATTGTGATATATGTAATAAGAAATTTAATCAAATATCTCATTTAATTACCCATAAGAGAACTCATACAGGCGAAAAGCCTTATAATTGTGATATATGTAATATGAAATTTAATCAAAAACCTCATTTAATTAAGCATACAAGAACTCATACAGGCGAAAAGCCTTATAATTGTGATATATGTAATAAGAAATTTAGTCGAAAAGATGAATTAATTAGACATACAAGAATTCATACAGGCGAAAAGCCTTATAATTGTGATATATGTAATAAGAAATTTAGTCAAAAAGGTGATTTAATTAAGCATACAAGAACTCATACAGGCGAAAAGCCTTATAATTGTGATATTTGTGATTACAGATGTTCAGCCAATAGTAGTTTAAAACAGCATTTAAAGTCAAAACATTAAAATTAAATCTACTATGTAGTTACTGATTGTTTGTATATACTATTTAGTTACTGATCAGTTTTAGATAATTATATCACTTTGTGTAGTGGTATGTGCACTTGCCTACCAAGCTTGAGGTCGCGCGTTCAAGTCCTGAATCAAGCAATATTAATGTACTATGTTTGCAATTTACAAATTCCAATTTCCGCTCAGCAATGATACCTATCATGAGATACTGTAATTTATTTATTCAATACCTGATTGTCGGTTCGATTCCTGTGCGATGTCCATTTTTTATCAAAAATATGTAAGTACAACTTTTCCAAATAAATATTATTAGTTCTATAGATACTTATAAGAATTAATATCACTACATAGTATAAAACAAAGTCGCTTTCTCTGTCCCTATGTATGCTTAGATCTTTAAAACTACGCAACGGATTTGGATGCGTTTTTTTAAATAAATAGAGTGATTCAGAGGGAAGCATGATTTTATCCCCATATTCCTACGGGAACGGGAACTACGCGGGTGAAACCGCGGGGCGTCGCTTGTATTTCATAAAGTAATAGTTGTTTCAGGATTTTAATTCCATAAAATGATGTGTTTTTGATTTTGTTAATTAGTTTTTAATTTTATTACATATAGAAATCTTAAAAAAAATGTTAATATGTTCAATACTAAAAAAAATGTAGTTTAGATTAAAATGTTCATTCATTATTTGTACGTAGGTATTTTATTTTTAATAAAAAGTTCTTATGTCAAAAAATTGTAAGTACTATATCACTAACGGCCTATTTCACGATCTTCAAGTAACTCTTCCGAGTAGCTACTCACATGTTTTGTCTTTGTCACTTGACATAAAGTAAGAAAGAGACAAAACTAACTTTACTTGGTGAGTAATTTTACTTGCAGGTCGTGAAATATTCCCTCAGTGAGATCATACAAGATGATACATACTTAATGTAAATATGTTCATTTTTAACTTCTAATATTTTAAGTTTATTTGCTTTAAAACTATTGTTATTCTAATGTTTATGAATTTTGTTATTAAGAGTATGTTTTTTCGTTAACGTCGAATAATATAGATATGTACTTAGTTAAGTATATAACATGAGTTTTTTAACATAATCACATGATATCATAGTAGGTATTCTAGAATGTAGATAAAGAGCCACAATATTGTCTGTGCCGGTGTCAGCGTCGCTGTAATCGCGTCTTTTGGTTGTCAGTTTATTGCATGTTTATTGAAAATGTATCCAAATGACATTAGAGTCACAATGACAATACGAGCTTCAAATATGGCCGCCGGCACAGAAAATAATGTGACTCAATACATGCTCAATACACTTTTAGCATAAGTTGTAGGTAAAACATGGATGCCCACACTTCGAATACCTACTTAAAGCATACCTATATGTATCACTATCGCGTCTCTGTGGGCAGGCTCTCTCTTTCTAACTAAGGTAACCTCTAGAAAGAGAGTGTCTGACTAAAAAGAGTGATCGGCCCACAGAGACGTAGGTATTTGACTCAAGCTGTTGTTCCAAGTTTGGGCTCCATTTTTTACCTACAACTTCATGAGTTTTAGGCGTTTTAATTTGATGTTTTGAGAATCTTGGTTGTGATCCTTATTCTATGTTTTTTTTAGTACTTAATGTCAAGTAGCTACATATTAATTTTTCAACTTCTTTTTTACTATAAATACCTGGCTAAAGAAGAAAAATGGCCAGTATGAAAACGTTATTTGTTACCTAATTTTTATTTGTGAATAATTTATTACTTAATTTTTTGTTGTTTTCAGAATTTAAATTTAATTACTGTTTCGATTTCTTATTTTATTTCTATTAGATTAATTACATGCATTTACTTTCGTTAAAAATTAATAAAATATTATTTCAAATGTTGTTTTATTTTCTAATTTTATTTTTGGGGTTTTTATTTTAGACTAGCAGCGCCCCGTGGTTTCACCCGCGTAGTTCCCGTTTCTTTGGGAATTTCGGGATAAAAAGTATTCTATGTTCTTTCCCGGACCATAAGCTACCCCTGTAAAAAATTTCAAGTCAATCGGTTCAGTAGTTTGGCCGTGAAATGGTAACAGACAGACAGACAGAGTTACTTTCGCATTTATAATATTAGTAAGGATTGTACTATAAAAGAACGTAAATTATGATTAAAAAAGTACAAAATGAACTAATTTGACACCATTATGTTATTTGTGGTTTACATTCATGTTTTTGTAATTCCAGGGTTGAATGTAGAAAGAAAAATAAAATTTAAAAAAAACTAAGTAACTAAAGGCGGGAAAAAATAAATTTCATTATAAACTTTTTTGCTTTTTGGTAGAAAGTGATAAAAAATATATCTTTCAAAAAATCTAGACAGTAGAATTTAATAATTTTAACGATGCTTAGGAAATGTCTTCGAGATAGAGTGCCCATCAGTTACTACGAGCCTGAGGAGCCATCTTTTGATGAATATGTTTGTAAGTTTTTAATTATTAAGTACTTATAGTTTTACTTACTGCGTTAGTAACTCTATAAATAAACTAGCGAAATACTGACTAAGGTCTTAGTCAATAGGAGCGAAGCTAACGAGGTTTATGTTTTACCACGGGGTACATACAGCTAGTATTAACATAAAAATACTACATCCATACAATATCACCGAGAGCCGAGAACGGGAGGACTCCCGGTGGTTATGTAAGGCTCTCCCAGCCAGGGCTGGGCCTACCTCAGGGCTTTATTTAGAGTCGAATTTGAGGCTGGGCAGATTGGGTGGGCGAAAATGGACAGGGAAAAAAGGGCGAAAAAAAGGTCACACTAATTACTGACCTCGAGGTTTATTCAATAGCTATTCGTAGACAACATGTAGAACAAGATGGTTTAACTTCCTTTAGATTTGGATGTGAGGTAGGACATTATGATTGCAAGGTGGGACATTGCCCCCCCCCCCCCCCCAGCTACGGCCCTGACCTATCTACTAAAACACAGCGACCTTCGACCACGTTACTCATACGTTAATATTTTATGATCCGTGTTCAGACAAACTAAGTATTCCTTATATTATTTTGCCTCAGATTGTGACCAATGTGCCGACTACGTGTACGAATACTGTTCCCTCCACGGACCGCTTCTCGTTATACCTGATAATACGGTGAGTTAGATTTATTAATTATTTTTTTATGTACCTACGTTGTATAAACAAATAACGATGTTTTTTTTATTGAATGAGTAGACAAACCACAAACATGTAACAACTTATATACACCCTTATTTTGAAATGATGCGACTTATTAAAATCAGAATATCTGAAGCAGTAACTGAAACCATATATCCAATAAAAATATCAAAAATGATAGTCGATTACTTATCTTTAAAAAAATACCAAATAAATGTCGTATTACCAGACGGCACACTAGCTATCAAGTATTCTGTGACGGCTCGGGTCGATGACCGCGCTCAGCTGTGTATCGCAGCGTTTGCCTGTTGTTCGGTGTAGAATAACAATACAATTCGGCGGGATTTTGAAAAACTTTGACTTATCATAACATTTTAAATAAAATCAAAAGAAAAAACCTAACTTCACTATTATATTGTCACCCGTCGTTTACATTAGCTGTGTGATTAAGTATCTCGAATTCAAAATAGGGGTGTATAAGTATAACATAATGATGTATATCACAGCCTGTGATAAATACTTACATGAGGTTTAAGTGATCATGATCACTTATGAGTATGTATGTAGGTAGGTATGTATGTTATGTGAGCAGTTTTCCGCAATAGGACCCCTTTATTTGGGTAATTATATGCGTGAGACAACTTTTAATTTAAGTTCTGTCAGATTCTGAAGCATGTTTCATTTTAATCGTGTCCTTACAAATTTTCCCTAAGTAATTATTTTGATTAATTGTTTAGAAAATTTAAATGTGGCAACATTGACTATATGACGTAAAGGGCTCTTTTTATCACTTTTTCTAGTCCAACAAAAAGTTGTATTAATCGATTTTTTCTCGTAAAAAGAGTGCGTTGCACTATGGCAATATTACATTTTGCATTAGGTGACCTCAAGATCCAAGTTCCCATCGTTCGTGCCGCGCGCCGCGCTCACTATACCTCATGTGTTCCTTCACATCGCGCCCTCCATTATTCCAGGTATTACTCATATTATAATATCTAGTGTTTCTTAATACTTAGCACGAAAACTTACCAAGACCATACCTCTCAAGGCGCTGGTCTCGGCATATTCACGACGCGAACTCTTCCACGCGGAGTGCGCTTCGGCCCTTACAGAGGACAGCGTTCAGAGCAAGTCAACTCCATGTACTGCTGGCAGGTAGGGGCTACTCTCTAAGAAATATTGGTGATATAAAATAATTAGATATTAATAGTATTGATAAATACTTTTCTCTAGATTTATGACAAAAACAACAAACCGTCCCACGTGGTCGACGCCGCTGATGCGAACAAGTCAAATTGGATGCGATATGTGAACTGCGCCCGCCATTGGTGCGAGCAAAACCTGGTGGCATACCAATACCAGGGACAACTGTACTATAGGTAGGTAACTATCACGACTACTTACTGTAAGTCACTACCTCAACTAATATGACTACTGTAGCCCATTAAGTACCATGTAGACGTCACAAACAACAATAATACTTAATTACTTTAAAATTTTACTTCCCCCTTTTCCCCCCATTTTTTCACAGCAAAACAAATCTTGTTGAAAATGTAGCCTGTCTTAAAGAGTGACACAGATAAATTACACAGACAAACGCAAAGAAAAAAAAAGCAAAATCGGTCTATCTTGCCTAAATGCTGACGCTTTGCTCGCTTCGCTCGCTCAATTAATGACAAATTGTGGCTTGACTTGACCGAGCCAATAACTAATGGCCCTCAATTAGTCATTGACCGAGCAAGCGAAGCGAGCAAAGCCGTTTAGACAAGATCGACCGATTTTGCTTCGTCTGTATTTTGTATGTCGGTGTCAATGTATGTAGTAATTTACGTATTATACTTAGGGCCTATTTCACCATCTTCAAGTAACGTTCCGAGTAGCTACTCACATGTTTTGTCTTTGTCACTTTATATAAAGTAAGAAAGAGACAAAACTAACTTTACTTGTAGGTCGTGAAACAGGCCCTTAATGAAATATAGTACGTATAGAGTTATTTGTTGTCAGAACCATCAAGATAATACCTCGCTTCACCGAGTTGATGGTGTTCTACGGCAGCGAGTTCGCCAATGAGCTGCACATCGACTTGTGCAGGTACAACTCGCCGGCCGGGTACGCACAGAAATATGGTAATTATATTTGTTTACAATTTCAGTCTGTCCCGTTTTACTTACTTAGATCACCATCCCGTGGGAATTAAGTATCCTGTGTAATGTTATTCCCGGTTATAGAGAACATTTGTACCGAATTTCATCAAATTCGGTTTAGCAGTTTTTACGTGAAGGAGTAACAAACATCCGTCCGCAAATCATTAAGAGGGTTTCGTTTTCCATACAAATGTATTCCCGTGTTTCCTCCCTGGATAATGCCTCTAGCTAGAGCATTATTTTTATTCATAAAGGTATCCCTATGGATTTTCTTAAATCCAAAACTGTTACGAATAAGTTTCTGTAAATACGCTGTGAGGATTTGGGGTGCATGGTGTCAATAGTTATAAATATTTTATTGACAGATATGAGTAGAGTGATTATCATTTCGATAATATTTTAAAAAGCACGCCACGCTTTTTTTTAAAATATTTTTTTTTTATTCACACTATTATTAATTTATATTCATTGAAATTTTTAACACTATTTTCTTAATTTAAATTCATTAAAATTTATTTTCTATTTTTTAGTTCGGTTTTCTATAAAAAGCGTGTTTTTTAGTTTTTTTAAACTATAATTTATTTTACGCAAGACTTGTGTCAACTGCATTCTGCAAACTAAACACGCAGCCCGAATGCAGTTCTATTGCAGTCGTGTCAACTGCATTCCAACTGCAATTTGCAGTCGGATTGCAGTTGAAATGCAATCTGTCTGTCTAGAGCCTACATTTTAATTAATAGAAAAATGCTTTAATCCACAGGAGCACCCGATCCGAAGAAACGTAAGTTGTGTCAAATAGATAATAAACAAATGAATGTCACCAACGTTTCAGAAAATAACAGCGAAAAAATAAAAACACAAAATAAAACTACCGAAATCGTTAAAACAAACACATTAAAAGAAAATAATAAAAAAGTAAAAGAAATTAATAATAATAAAACGATTGAAAAAACTAAAAATGTAACAAAATTAAATGAAAACGTTCCAAATTCTTCAATTAAAATAGATATTCAAAATTATTACGTTTATTGCAACGAATGTAATTCCAAATTTGTATTTAAAAACGATTTAGAAAAACACATTTTACAATTTCATGATACGAATAGAACATTTGCTTGTGATTTGTGTAATCAGAAATTCAATAAAACAATTGATTTAAGTAATCATAAACTTGTTAAACACAATGTAGATATTACTGATTTTACTGTTTACAGATGTGAAATGTATAATTATAAGACTTGTTTAAGGAGTAATTTAAAGAATCATACACAGATTCATGATAAAGAAATTAAATTCGAATGTGATACATGTAATATGAAATTTAGCCAAAAACATAGTTTAATTGCCCATAAGAGAACTCATACAGGCGAAAAGCCTTATAATTGTGATATATGTAATAAGAAATTTAGTTTTAAACATAATTTAATTACCCATAAGAGAACTCATACAGGCGAAAAGCCTTATAATTGTGATATATGTAATAAGAAATTTAATCAAATATCTAATTTAATAACCCATAAGAGAACTCATACAGGCGAAAAGCCTTATAATTGTGATATATGTAATAAGAAATTTAATTACAAATCTGTTTTAATTGCCCATAAAATAACTCATACAGGCGAAAAGCCTTATAATTGTGATATATGTAATAAGAAATTTAGTCAAAAAGGTGATTTAATTAAGCATACAAGAACTCATACAGGCGAAAAGCCTTATAATTGTGATATATGTAATAAGAAATTTAGTCGAATATCTAATTTAATTACCCATACGAGAACTCATACAGGCGAAAAGCCTTATAATTGTGATATATGTAATAAGAAATTTCATCAAAAAACTAATTTAATTACCCATATGAGAACTCATACAGGCGAAAAGCCTTATAATTGTGATATATGTAATAAGAAATTTAGTTTTAAACATCGTTTAATTACCCATAAGAGAACTCATACAGGCGAAAAGCCTAATAATTGTGATATTTGTGATTACAGATGTTCAGACTATAGTAGTTTAAAACGGCATTTAAAGTCAAAACATTTAAATTAAATCTACTATGTAGTTACTGATTGTTTGTGTAATTATTTAACTTTGAGTGTCGTAGGTCTGCGGTGTAGTGACATGTGCACTTGCCTACCAAGCTTGAGGTCGCAGGTTCAAGTCCTGAATCAAGCAATATTAATGTACTAGGTATGTTTGCAATTTTCAAATTCCAATTTCCGCTCAGCAATGATACCTATGATGAGATACTGTAATTTATTTATTCAATACCTGATTGTCGGTTCGATTCCAGTGCGATGTCAAAAAATATGTACAACTTTTCCAAATAAATATTATTAGTTCATAGATACTTATAAGAATTAATATCACTACATAGTATAAAACAAAGTCGCTTTCTCTGTCCCTTTGTCCCTATGTATGTCCTCATATTCCTACGGGAACGGGAACTACGCGGGCGAAACCGCGGGGCGTCGCTTGTATTTCATAAAGTAATACTTGTTTCAGGATTTTAATTCCACAAAATGATGTGTTTTTGATCTTGTTAATTAGTTTTTAATTTTATTATAAGTAGTAATCTTCACTTATATAATTTTGTTATGAAATAGGTGGTGATGAAAGTAAAAAAAATGTTAATATGTTCAATACTAAAATAAATGTAGTTTAGATTAAAATATTAATTCATTATTATACATAATTTGTGTAAATACCTATACTTATTTCATTTTATAACTTCTAATAGGTATTTTAAGTTTATTTGCTTTAAAACTGTTGATATTTTAAATGTTTATGAATTTTGTTCTTAAAAGTATGTTTTTTCTTTAAAGTCTATAATATAGATATGTATGTACTTAGTTAAGTATATAACATGAGTTTTATAACATAATCACATGATATCTACACCTCTATTTTGAATTCGAGATACTTAATCACACAGCTAATGTAAACGACGGGTGACAATATCATAGTGAAGTTAGTTTTCTTCTTTTGCTTTTATTTAAAAAGTTATGATAAGTCAAAGATTTTCAAAATCCCACCGAATTTTATTGTTAATCTACACTGAACAACCGGCGAACGCTGCGATATACAGCTGAGCGCGGTCATCGACCCGAGCCGTCACAGAATACTTGATAGGTAGTGTGCCGTCTGGTAATACGACATTTATTTAGTATTTTTTAGAGATAAGTAATCGACTATCATTTTTGATATTTTTATTGGATATATGGATTCAGTTACTGCTACAGATATTCTGATTTTAATAAGTATCATCATTTCAAAATAGGGGTGTATAGTAGGTATTCTAGATAAAGTGCCACAATCCTTTCTGTGCCGGTGTCAGCGTCGCTGTAATCGCATCTTTTGGTTGTCAGTTTATTGAAAATGTATCCAAATGACATTGGAGTCACAATGACAATACGAGCTGCCAATATGGCCGCCGGCACAGAAAAGATTGTGACTCTATACATGCTCAATACACTTTTAGCATGAAGTTGTAGGTAAAACATGGAGCCCACACTTCGAATACCTACTTGAAGCATACCTATATATATCACTATCGCGTCTCTGTGGGCAGGCTCTCTCTTTCTAACTAAGGTAACCTCTAGAAAGAGAAGGTCTGACTAAAAAGCGAGATCGGCCCACAGAGACGTAGGTATTTGACTCAAGCTGTTGTTCCAAGTTTGGGCTCCATTTTTATTATATGTTTTTTTAGTATACTTAATGTCAAGTAGGTACATATTTAATTTTTCAACCTCTTTTTTAATATAAATACCTGGCTAAAGAAGAAAAATGGCCAGTATGAAAACGTTATTTGTTACCTAATTTTTATTTTAGAATATTTTATTACTTAATTTTTTGTTGTTTTCAGAATTTAAATTTAATTAATGTTTCGATTTCTTATTTTATTTCTGTTAGATTAATTACATGCATTTACTTTCGTTCAAAATTAATAAAATATTATTTCAAATGTTGTTTTATTTTCTAATTTTATTTTTGGGGTTTTTATTTTAGACTAGCAGCGCCCCGTGGTTTCACCCGCGTAGTTCCCGTTTCTTTGGGAATTTCGGGATAAAAAGTATTCTATGTTTTCCCGGACCATAAGCTACCCCTGTACAAAATTTCAAGTCAATCGGTTCAGTAGTTTGGCCGTGAAATGGTAACAGACAGAGTTACTTTCGCATTTATAATATTAGTAAGGATTGTACTATAAAAGAACGTAAATTATGATTAAAAAAGTACAAAATGAACTAATTTGACACCATTATGTTATCTGTGGTTTACATTCATGTTTTTTTAATTCCAGGGTTAAATATAGAAAGAAAAATAAAATTTAAAAAAACTAAGTAAAGAAGGCGGGAAAAAATAAATTTCATTTTAAATACTTTTTGCCTTTTAGTAAAAAGTGATAAAAAATATATCTTTCAAAAAATCTAGACAGTAGAATTTAATAACTGTAACGATGCTTAGGAAATGTCTTCGAGATAGAGTGCCCATCAGTTACTACGAGCCCGAGGAGCCGTCTTTTGATGAATATGTTTGTAAGTTTTTAATTATTATAGTTTTACTTACTGCGTTAGTAACTCTATAAATAAACTAGCGAAATACTGACTAAGGTCTTAGTCAATAGGAGCGAAGCTAACGAGGTTTAAGTTTAACCACGGGATACATACAGCTAGTATTAACATAAAATTACTACATCCATACAATATCACCGAGAGCCGAGAACGGGAGGACTCCCGGTGGTTATGTAAGGCTCTCCCAGAAGGGCTAGGCCTACCTCAGGGCTGTAGCTGGAGACGAATTTGAGGCTGGGCAGATTGGGTGGGCGAAAATGGACAGGGAAAAAAGGGCGAAAAAAAAGGTCACACTAATTACTGACCTCGAGGTTTATTCAATAGCTATTCGTAGACAACATGTAGAACAAGATGGTTTAACTTCCTTAACCCCTCGTTTATACTATGCTGCAGTGAGCAGGAAAGTGACGAGGAAAGTGGGCAGTGGCATAGTGTAAAGGGGTCACTCGTGCTGCTACTCGTCATGCCGCTGCTCCTGCCCGTCGCTCCCGCGAGTGTCGGTTTTTCGTGCGGAAGTCAAAGGAGGGAGAGCGAGAGAGAACATATACGCTATTTCACTCAGTCCTCACGTACCAAGTGACATACAAGTGACGGCACCGGCATGACGAGTAGCAGGACGAGTGACCCCTTTACACTATGCCACTGCCCACTTCCCTCCTCACTTCCCTGCTCACTGCAGCATAGTGTAGATAGCGTACTGCCGCGGAAGTATTTTGGGAAATATTTGCGGCAGCGCGAGTAGCAGGAGCAGGAGCATAGTCTAAACGAGGGGTTAGATTTGGATGTGAGGTAGGACATTATGATTGCAAGGTGGGACATTGCCCCCCCCCCCCCCCCCCCCCAGCTACGGCCCTGACCTATCTACTAAAACACAGCGACCTTCGACCACGTTACTCATACGTTAATATTTTATGATCCGTGCTCAGACATACTAAGTATTCCTTATATTACTCAGATTGTGACCATTGTGCCGACTATGTGTACGAATACTGTTCCCTCCACGGACCGCTTCTCGTTATACCTGATGATACGGTGAGTTAGATTTATAAATTATTTTTTACCTACGTTGTATAAACAATAACGATGTTTTTTTTATTCAATGAGTAGACAAACCACAAACATGTAACAACTTATATATAAGTATAACATAATTATGTATATCACAGCCTGTGATACATACTTACATGAGGTTTAAGTGATCATGAGATATGTATGTAATGTGAGCAGTTTTCCGCAATAGGACCCCTTTATTTGGGTAATTATATGCGTGAGACAACTTTTAATTTAAGTTCTGTCAGATTCTGAAGCATGTTTTATTTTAATCGTGTACTAACAAATTTTCCCTAAGTAATTATTTTTATAAATTAGAAAATTTAAATTTCCTTATGATGGTAACATTGACTATATGACGTAAAGGGTTCTTTTTATCACTTTTTTTATTCCAACAAAAAGTGTAATTAATCGATTTTTTCTCGTAAAAAGAGTGCGTTGCACTATGGCAATATTACATTTTGCATTAGGTGACCTCAAGATCCAAGTTCCCATCGTTCGTGCCGCGCGCCGCGCTCACTATACCTCATGTGTTCCTTCACATCGCGCCCTCCATTATACCAGGTATTACTCACATTATTATCTAGTGCTTCTTAGTACTTTGTATCACGGAAACTTACCAAAACCATATTTCTCAAGGCGCTGGTCTCGGCATATTCACGACGCGAACTCTTCCACGCGGAGTGCGCTTCGGCCCTTACAGAGGACAGCGTTCAGAGCAAGTCAACTCCATGTACTGCTGGCAGGTAGGGGCTACACTCTTAGAAATACTTATTGGTGATATAAAATAATTAGATATTAATAGTATTGATCAATACTTTCCTCTAGATTTACGACAAAAACAACAAGCCGTCCCACGTGGTCGACGCCGCTGATGCGAACAAGTCAAATTGGATGCGATATGTGAACTGCGCCCGCCATTGGTGCGAGCAAAACCTGGTGGCATACCAATACCAAGGACAGCTCTACTTTCGGTAACTTCCCTAATATGTTTGCCATCCCATTTCTTTTCAGAATTTAATTTGTACTGGCAACAATAATAGTTAAAATACAGGGTGTGATTTTTCCCCACCAACCAGATTGATTCTTAGCTAGGAGTATTTGATTTTAAAAATTCATTGATGCAGTTTTTATCAAAATCGGTCTCAAGACATCTCAACTGCGAGAGCATTTTTCACTATTCCCTATAGTTTTGGATATAGTCTACTACATACACATGAAAAAAAAAGGTAGCACTCCGGGAGTGCCGGCAGAAGTGAAAACTTCAATATTAACGTTGTGTTTCATTATAAGTATAAAAGTACTATCATTTATGAGGTAGAATACAATGTTTATTTATTGCGCTATCGTACACAAATATGACAATTTATATGTTGTTATTTATAATATTATATCGTTATTTATATATGGATCTTACGCTTTTTCGATCAGCATCACGTGACCCTGACGCGAGTTTGAAAGTTTTTACCCATACAAAAAAAGTGCTCAGCGCCGCTAAAGAAGTTTTAACTTCATAAAAAACTCGGCCAGAGTTTGGTCGAAAAGCCTACATTAAATATGAAAGTAGTAAGCTCGTTTTTGGTTGCCATGGCTGAGTTTTTTGTTACCCGAGTTTACACGAATGAGTGTGAGCGTAGTTTCTGATACCCTAGATACAAGTTACGGACTTAGTTAGGGGTCAGTTACTATAATGAGATGATGGAGTGAATGATTATGTTATGTTAGTTAAAACAATCTTTATTTTTAACTCCCGACGCAAAAAGAGTAGTGTTATAAGTTTGACGTGTCATGTGTGTGTGTGTGTATCTGTCTGTCTGTGGCATCATAGCTCCCGAACGGATAAACCGATTTTAATTTAGTTTTTTTTGTATTAAAGGGGATTTACGTGCGAGTGTTCTTAGACATGTTTGATGAAAATCAGTTGACCCGTTTAAAAGTTATGGGGGTTTGAAAGTAATTGTGTTGGGGGTTTTTTTAATTTTTAATTTAATGTTTTAATTTCAGATCAATAAAAATAATTCCAAAATTCACTGAATTATTAGTATTCTATGGCACCGAATGCGCAGAGAAACTTCAGATAGATTTGAAAATGTACAACTCTCATAAACACTACGTTGATGTTCTAATGGGTGAGGTTTCATTTATAGTGCCACAATCTTTTCTGTTTTCTGTTCCGGCGGCCAAAATTGTAAGCTCCTATTGTCATTGTGACTCTAATGTCATTTGGATACATTTTCAATAAACTGACAGCCAAAAGATGCGATTACAGCGACGCTGGCATCGGCACAGACAAGATTGTGGCTCTTAATACTGTTTTATTTTATTATACCTTTTTTGTTTGTTCATTTTTAATTTGATGTTTTGATTTTCCAAAGTGCTAATCATATTAAAATATGGACTTATTATGTCTATATAAGATAAATTAGAGTTTATTATTTGGATAAATAAATAAAATAAAATATAAAGTACAAGCTGTGCCCCGCGGTTTCACCCGCGTAGTTCCCGATCCCGTGGAAATTTCAGGATAAAATATAACCTATGTCCTTTCCCGGACCATTCCATGTGACCATTTCAAGTCAATCGGTTCAGTAGTTTAGCCTTAAAAAGGTAACAGACAGACAGAGTTACTTTTGCATTTATTATATTAAGTTAGGATTAGGATAGGTAAGAAACACAAGACTTTGTTTTTAATATAAACTAACAAATATTATAAAGAGACCGTTTCTTTTAATGCATTCTCGCTTTTATTTACTATGAAAAAGTAGTTAAAAAATAAGTAAAATTTACTGTATTTTTAAATGTTATGTCAAAATAGAAGACCGATATTTTTTAAAAACTATAATAATTAAAAACAAGCAATAAGTAAGATGGTGTGAAAAACTTATTAAGTAATATTTTTTTCTAATTTACAGAATCTACGAAAATTCAACAAGAAATAGATAACTTGAACATTGAAAATAATATTATACATGAAAACGAAGTTAATTTCACAGCTGAAAACTCTACTCATACAGATAATACTGAAACAAAAGTTATAAAACACGAATTCTACGATATAAATTACAGTGAAAACAACGAAATTATAAAAATTACGTTCAAAGATACTGAAAATATTGTAAAAAACGACGTTTTACTTGCCAATAATAATAATTTTATAAATAAAACCAATGAATCCGTAATTAACAGCAATTTTAATACAAATAATAATAATTTAGTAACTATTACTAATAACTTATCTTGCCATATATGCAATAAAGAGTTTAGCAACAAAAGAGGTTTGCGTCGTCATGTATTAACGCATGATATAAACAAAAAATATATCTGCACATATTGTACATATAAAACCAATTTTAAATACATGTTAGATAGACATATCGGTATACATACACAGGAATTTAATTTTAAATGTAATATATGCACTTACGCAACGAATTCTATGCGATATCTAACGAGGCATAAAACACGTCATTTAAAAGAAAAAAAACATATTTGCGAATTTTGTGATTATAAAACTTTACACAGGCCTACGATGGCATATCATTTAAAAATGCATGAAGAAAAAATGTCTATAAAATGTGATTTATGTAGTTTTTTGGCTAAAAATAAAAAATATCTGCATAGACACGTTTTAAATATGCATAAGATGAATAATTTGGTTTTTTATTGCGATATATGTGGTTATTCGGCTTTTAATAAAAATTGGTTACTGAGACATGTAATTAATCACAATAATATTACTAAAAAAAAATCGAAAAAAAACTGATTTATAAAAATAAATATTTAGATGTACCGATATGTAACACCATGTATACAATAGGTACTGCCAGCAATAATATTTTACCCACATTTTGGGGTAAATAATACATAAATTTAAAAGAAGACTGAAATAAATTATAAATTCAGGAATATGCCCTTATAAAATCGTACAAAAAACGTATTAGATTGCTATTAAAAAACAACTGAAATAAAAAAAAAAAATGTGAGAAATGCCTCATAGAGCGCATAGCAAGACATCTAGTTTGATTTAAGAGACGCGTGAAATATGAAAAATTGATATTAAAAAAAAAAATAGTTTTATCGTTGATAAAAGGTTGATTAATTAAGAACAAGATATGTTTGTAATTCAAGTCGATTTATACTAAGAAATAAATTAAGTTGATTATTAAGAATTATTAAAATGGATATATAATAAATGATTTTGGATGATATAAGGTGTGGTGTTTTTTTTTCATGATTCTTGGGGCCTATTTCACCATCTTCAAGTTACGTTCCGATACCTACTCATATGTTTTGTCTTTGTCACTTGATATTAAGTAAGAAAGAGACAAAAACTAACTTTATTAGTTTATGAGATAAACTGCTAAGAATCTGAATTAATTGCAATGAAAACGAATTATTACCTAAAAGCATGTTTATAAAATACACTTTTCATATAATATGACTAGATCAAAAAGTACAAAAACCGTCAATTATCGAGTCAAAGGTCTTAACTCTACCATCAATAAATTCACACACATATTTGCCAATGTCTTTTTTACCTCTGTTGATACTTATACTTATAATTTATATTTTGTATTATATTTGGAAATAAATGGTTTAAATGGTAAATGGTTTAAATACTTTATAATCCTAAATTCTCAAACGCTAGATTAGCCTTAATAAACTTGCTGTCAAAATCAAATTGCATTTGCTTGTCAACACCTAACTGTCAGTTCACAGTGACAGTCTGATAATAACACACACACTGCCTCCGCTCCGGAGTGCGATTTGTTTGTATTGTAACCTCAAAAATAATGTTGTTCTAAAAATAATTTTAATAAACCAAATTTAGTTAAAAATGCCTCAATTTCACATTGACCAAGTGTACAAAAAGGACGAAAATTATCAATACATTGTTAACTTTCAAAATGGGTATCCTACGCGCAAATTCGAAGACGCACCGTGTATATTACTTGATAGTGGAGATAATAAGAAAAAGACTATTGCCACACAAATTTCAGACCTTCTTTACTCGGGCACCGAAACTGAAGAAGATATAGGCAAAACGTTGATATTAGCCAGAGACAAAATAAGTGGGAAAGTTAGACTTATCGAAGTCGGCTCGTTATCGTTAAAACCATCAATGAAAAGTGACTTAGAAAGTACCCAACTCCTCGACACTTCGAATTTGGAACTCGGCAGAAAGTTTGGTAGCAAGAAACAGAAGAAAATTCTGGAACAAAGAGAGAAATTGAAGCTTAACGATCAATCTGTTAGTGAACAAATGAAAAACGTTTCTCAAAATGTTTCTATAGACATTACAGATATAAAAACACTGGACGAAACTAATCCAGACGTATTTTACTTACCTCCGTGTAATAAAGAAGCTAAATCTCTAACAGAAGTGTACCCCATAGAAGAAATGTTATCATCGGACTTATACGACAAAATTTACGAAGAAATTCAAAGCGTTGATTTAGACTCAATTCTTTTGAATACAATTAAATCTTCTCTTAAAACTGACCATTCGAAACATATTAGAGTATTAGCCCTGTATTGCAATGCTTTATTTTCTATTGCAACTAAAAATACGAAGGAAATAAGTTTAAGATCTTATACTCCTTGTGTGGAATCACCGACTTTGAACACGCATTTGATTGAGAACTTCTTTGGTTTACATAACGGCAGACGAACTCGGTCTTTACACTTAAAAGACAAAGCGATATGCCACGGGCTTGTTTATTTATTACTTGTATCCAATTATAAGTTTAATTTTGATAGTTTATGTACAGAATTGAAAACTGGTTTTAAGATATTGTCGACCAAGTTGAAAATGACCGGAGCTTCTTTAATAAGTATAGACAATAATCAATATGCTGTACTGAAGCTACCTCTAGCTAAAATGCCTTTGAAAAGGGGCAGAAAGAAATAAATAAATAGTTTTTATATTTTCATGATTGTTTTATTTTAGTAAAATAGTATATTTTTATTTGTCAGTTTGATTCCCATATGTTTGTCTGAACCACAAATATTGACTTAAGTCTGTCTGGGTGTGTGTGTGCTGAGTGTGTGCATAGTTTATGTAATACCCTAGATACAAGTGACAAACTTAGCCATCCTACTAGAGGTTAAATGCAGGGGCGGCCTGCCTGGAAATTAAATTTTCTATGGAAGCCCATGACAGCGGATTTCAGCTCACCGTGCACTGCCGAGCGGCGCGTCTAGCAGCGCAACAATAAATCAATTTAAAATATAGGATAAGTATATTTTGTTCCAAAACTGCGAGCGCTGCTATTATCAAAAAGACAGGTAAGTATACATATATGATAAAGTATCCTTCTTTAGGGTATGTCCAGTGGGGACGAATGGGATATATTCGACAGTGGCAGCCTAATCAAAGTAAAATTTTCAGTTTTAATTAGTGGTGACTGGGATGTGCTTAAGAAAAATCCCATTCGTCCCTACTTGGGACATGTATGGGATATTTTTTAGAACATATCCGATTCGTCCCCAGTAGGGACACAGCTGGTGGGGACGAATGTGACATACCCCTCCTTTAGTGAGATGGAAGAGCGCGATAATAAAATAGTTAAATAAAACAAAATAATTACTATTATTAATATTTATTTTTTATACAGAAATCGTAAAATAATAAATCTTCTATGATACTTAACATAAATGACTAAACTTATACTCTTACAATAAATGCGAAAATCCTTTGCTAAGCCATATTTGATACAATTTGAAAATACTCATTTTTAACCCTCGACGCAAAAAGAGGGGTGTTATAAGTTTGACGTGCCTGTGTGTGTGTGTGTGTATCTGTCTGTCTGTGGCATCATAGCTCCCGAACGGATGAACCGATTTTAATTTAGTTTTTTTTGTATTAAAGGGGACTTACGTGCGAGTGTTCTTAGACATGTTTGATGATGAATCGGTTGACCCGTTTAAAAGTAATTTTGTTGGGGGTTTATTAAATTTTTAATTTAATGTTTTTTCCTAATAATCTTATGAAAAATAAGTATTTTCAAAAATTTCATGACTTGCAAAGAGCTTATAACATATAACAAAATATTATTTCTAAACATTAATTAGAGGCAGTTTCATTGTACACGTTAACCTCAGGAACTAATGTAGGTAGTATTTATAGTGTTATTTATAGAACAATTATTGAGTAAGGCTATAGTTTCACCCGCGTAGTTCCCGTTCCCGTAGGAATATGGGGATAAAATTATGCTAAAATCCTTTCCACTGAATCACTCTATCTATTAAAACAAACCGCATCAAAATCCGTTGCGTGAGATCTAAGCATACATAGGGATGTAGTGATTTCTCCAGACCTGGCGCCATCAAAATGTTTCAAAATAAATGATTTCATCATCATCATCAACAGCCTGCATTAGTCCACTGTTGGCATAAATGATTTGTTTTATACGAATAGAGAATAACCAGTTTCGAAGTCGATTGAATGATATGAAATCGCCCTGTCCCGTTCATAAAGTCATTAGATTGACCGCGCGCGAGAGGGACGGACTGACTTGTCATGATGACTGTGACGTGCGACATCACTTTGAGTGACATTCACAGACACTATACGTGTGTAAAATGTCTATGTGTTGCTCGCGCCAGCTTTGGAGAAATTACCAATAGATACCGTGTAAGAAAGAAGTTTTATACATACAAAAAATCAAAATTAACTTTTATACACCCAAGTTTTCTGTGCCGGCGGCCAAAATTGGAAGCGCCTATTGTCATTGTGACTCTAATGTCATTTGGATACATTTTCAATAAACTGACAACCAAAAGATGCGATTACAGCGACGCTGGCACCGGCACAGGAAACTTGGAGACTATAGTAAGATATGAAAAGTAAAAATTTTGAGGATAAGATTAAACATAAAAATCAACTTCTGATTGATCTTTGAAATTTGTAGCAGACAGAGGAAAGATTTGTTAGTTTGCGTAACGAATAGGATCCGAAACTACTGAACCGATTTAAAAAAAACTTTCACCATTAGAAAGCTAGATTCACCCTGAGTAACATAGGCGTATATTTTATCCCCGTATTCCCCCGGGAACGGGAACTACGCGGCTAAAACCGCGGGGTGCTTCTAGTATTACATAATTCACTATTAATCCACACACGTGATAGTTAAATTACAACTTATATTATGGCAGTCTTTTTACAATCATAAGCTTATTTATTATTCATTAATTATGTTATCTTAATTAAAGACCAGACACTTCACATAAAGGACATATCTATGTCTTAACACATATCATAATATGGTATCAAATTTTTGAGTTTTTCTCACTCTCCTAATCAATTGTCTTTAGCATCTCGCACAACTATATTTAAGAGCCAAAGGTTCTCGGACTACCTCAAGCATTTTTCGACCAACATTTTTTGCCAGCTCCACACTGTCATCTTCCAAATGAATCCCAGTCTTGTCCCAACTAATAATATAGCACGGTCGTAATAGGGATGTCGAATAAAAGAATCTAATTAGTCCGTCAGATAGATTTCGCAAAAATATTGAACACGTATTTTCTCTTCTTTGATTCAAACAAATAATTAAGACGATATAGTGCATAGAAAACTCGTGTGACGTCACAGTTACATACATTTTTTACCAAGAATTATCGTCACAAGCCCCCACTCCTGAACTTTAATGCGTTATAATTAAGTCAGTTTTATTAATTTGATAAAACAAAAAAATACGTGTCTAATATATTTTTGAAATCTATCTGACGGACTAATTAGAATTTCATTTTGTTTGCCCAGTCGACATCCCTATTAACATGAAATATCGTACGTTGACCTGTAGCTATCTATGTCTATCGCACCTGCGTAAAATATAATGCGTCCCGCTCGCACGGATGCAATGGCGAGCGGGACGCATTATAATTTACCACTGCCTTAATCTAGTATGGTTTATTGCCATTCGGACCGATCGCGAGCCAACATAATCGGAAATCGTCCAACATACACGAACCAACAACCTCACATCACATACATCAAGGTTGGCCGAACAGTTGGGATTCTTGGACGGTAGTGTGGAGTCGGCATTTGATTCTTCTACATAGATACAAATTATGTACGTTAGTCTTGCAATTATAGTTTCTGTACTTTTAGTTTTCTAGATCTTGGCTAAGAGTAAGTAATGTAACAATAACCGAATGTACTAAGTTCCATCTCTTAAACGTAGAGAATAAATTCTCTTTGGTACACACTTATTATTTTAAGGCGACATTGGCTCAGCTTTAATATGAATATTATCTTCTGATATCTCGTGTAATTCTATTTTAATATCCGTTGTTGTACTTTCTGGTTCCATTTGCTGATGTAATGATCCGAATCCGGAGAAGCCTGGTTCGTCATCACTCATCTGCGTAGTGCAGAGTTCGCTCAAAACCATTTTGGACTTAGTATTATCAAAATTAAGCCTCTGCCTTTGGACAGCAAATTCTAACGCATCTATAGAAGATTTGCAAGTATCACAATTAAATATAATCGTGTTTTTAGATGTTTTAGATCTGTTGTACACATTTATGTAATGATCATCATTGAAGTTTTTAATGCAATCTTCACAATCTATTATTAAGACTTTATTTCTTGATCCGTAATTCATTAGTTCTTCTACTTCAAATTCCATATGAAATTTCTTTATATGACGCTTCAAAGACTTTCTAGTACTGAAATCTTTCATACATATTATGCAGCATGGTGTTAGCTTATTTTGCGACGCGTGTATTACACTAACATGATTCTCTTCATTATGTTGTTCAAATTTCTGCGATCCTTTAAACACTAGGTTACAATCTTCACATTTAAAAATTTGGTCTTCAGCTAAGTGCTTAGTAGCTAGATGGATTTTCAAAGCGTCTTTTGAATTGAACGACACGGAACATAGGTCACACGGATAAGAATTCATGTTGAAAGAATGTATTAGTTTTAGGTGTATCTTGCAAGACTTAGCTGACTCGAAGCGTTTGTGGCAAATATGACATTGTGGGAACAAAGCTGAGTTAGGATGTTTAGACCTAACGTGCTTCCGAAGACTCCTTTTCTCTTTAAACAACGTTTCGCATTCAATACATTTGTGCCTTTGCATACCCAAATGTGTATAATCAATATGTCTTCTCACATTTCTTTTAGATTTGAACTGTTTATCACAATAGTCACATTGAGACCAAGAAACGTCGCAATGGGCCATTTTCATGTGAGACGCCAAATAATACTTATTACTACAAATCTTACCACATATTTCACAATTCACTATTTCGTCTGTCGAATGTTTTAACTTGATGTGATGCTTCAAAGACCTATCACTGTAATAAAAGCGATCGCAATGGATACATTTGAAATTGTTATCTTCCTTCTCATCTACGTTAGTTGAAGATATGTTAGAATCAGCAATTTGAGCTTGCGGATGAAAGATTCTGGTATGGAAATGCAAGCTTGAAACCTCTGTGAATAACTTATCGCAGTGGCTACATGAATTCACATTAGGTGGTGGCAGGCAAATTTTCTTATGCTCATCTATAGCTGCCTTGCTGTAAAACTTACCGAAACAGACATTGCAAGTCGATAGACTGTATTCAGTAAAATGATTCAATCGCATATGATTTTTTAGTTCAAACACGCTTACGAACGCAGTATAACAATATTCGCAGTTATAAATCATCTGTTTGGTTATCTTTTCGTCTTTTATCATTTGTTTTTCTAAGTAATTCTTGCAGTATGTGTAGAAAGCTTCGAATGAGTGATCAGTTTTGATATGCTGTCTTAATTTCGACTCGTCGCTGAACAATTTGTGGCAAGTATCACAACTAATGCCTTCAGTTTCCGACTCCATACAATTATTATCATCAATTTCATTACTGTACTGAGTGACATCGCTTTCAGATTTTTTAATTTCTTCACTAGCAGTATGCACAGATTTGATATGTCTTTTCAAACTTCGATTAGAAGTATAGACTTTTGGACAAAAATCACACTTATGATCCTCCTTTTCACCGTGATACATTTCAATATGACGTTTCAAATTCCTTTTATTGCTATAAGTTTTGTTACACACGAAACATTTAATGCCTGTATTAGGTCCATTATGTTCAGCTTGCAAATGAGCGTAAAGTAGCTGTTTATTTTTGAATATTTTACGGCAAAAATTACACATTTCAGGATTGTGAACTATATTTGTATGTCTTTTAAGGTTTCTTTCGGTTGAAAATACTTTGTCACAATCTTTGCACTTTATTTCTGGACCGATGCCTTGTAAATGTATGGTTATCATGTGCGCTACAATATTTTGCTTGCGTGTGAATACTCTGCCACAAATATCACATTCAGGGAAAGGTTCATCATGAGTATTATGACCTTTAGACATATGATGTTGTAAGCCAGTCGGACTAGCAAATTTCTGATCACATACATTACAACAGCTAGACCCATTAACATGACAATTCTCAATATGAGCCTGCAAATTAAACTTCCTAGTGAAACTTCTGTCACAATAGTCGCAGAAAAAGTCTAGTTGATTATAGTACATGTTGTTCATCTTGACTTTAGTTAGGCTTTCGTCATTCAAATGCTTGAAATAGTTGGGATGCCACAGGGTATTTTATTAGGTGCTTAGTTGTTGCTTAGATATATCAAAGAGTGCCTCTAGTTTTACTAGTAAGATTTTTTAGTTATTACATTTAAGATGGATATTTAAATTATTAAACAATGTTTATGACAAAAATATGTTTTGATTATAAGCTGCATAAATTGGCAAAGTTGAAATTAGGAACTTATCAATACTTGCATTACTAAGACATAATTAATTACCTTACAAATTAATAAAATTAGCTTTTAACTATTTGTGGCAAGAAACAAACTTATTGGAACTTAAGATATAAACTATATATACTTGATATAAAACTTAGAATAAAATATTAATTGAAGAAAGGAATAGTTACAGAAGATGTTGATTGAAGGCATGAGATACTATTATGCAAATTCCCTTTCATTTCTTGAAATCCAAATTATGAATCATATCTGAAATAAAAAAAAATGTTTATTGAGAGGGAGATTTATTAAACAATCCTTGATAATGCAGTGATCCCACCGGCGAGTGAGCGATAAACCATCGACGAGTTTCTCGCCCAAGAAAAGGACAGTGAATGTACATTCTGTGTACACAATGAAATGCATAATAGTTACTTGTTGGTGGTGTGAACAGGCTAATAGTTCATTGCTCGCCCGCCGTGGGGAGTTGGTCTGGGACTGTCCAGAACACAATTTGACCACATTTGATTTTCACCTAGAGCTTAAAATGACTACTACACAATGGGTCGAGCACTCAAATCTCCCAAGTCCCAAACCAACCCGCTTAAATGAATGATTTTTAATCAAAATGTAGTTTCTGAGATAAATGTGTTTACCTAAGCAGAACAATCATTCACAACATCTCATTACAGTAACTGACCCCTAACTAAGTTCGTAACTTGTATCTAGTTTATCGGAAACTATACACTCATTCACACATAAACCCACACAGAGAAACATTTATGGTTCCGTTGGCAGCACGGGAATCATACCCACAACCTTACGAACGGCAGTGCGGCATGGTGATCCTGGTTGTCAATGATTATGATTATGAAACTTATAGCAATAAAGATTATTTTTACAAGTGGACATAGGCATTCATGAGGCTCTCTAAAAGACAGTCAATTTGGTTTTAGTTTAAATATAAAAAGGTTTTAACTTACCAACAAAAACACTGCAGTTTAAACATCACAATGTTAAGTATACACCTTTGTTTATGATCCAATAAGTATATATAGAACTTTGTTTACCATCCAGTCTTCATATACTTATTAGAATTTTAAAATAGTGATCTAAAACAAGAAGCACGCACTCAATACATATATCAATACGAATTTCCGATGCAATACGATTATCATAATAATTTATTTGCTAAAGCAAAAAAAACAATCATTTTTTTCATCTAATTAGAAATATGAAAGAATGCTATAGATTACAGAAAACGGCAGATAATACACAATTTAAACTTAGAATCCAGTTTTAAAAAGGACAACAAGAAAATTAAAAAGAAAGCAGTCAAATCAAGTCATAAACTATATTGATTTTTCTTATCTAACTTACCGGAGAGAAGGATTGTATTATAAATTAGGATATAATGATGTTAAACTAACTGTTAAAGTAATATTTTTTGTATTATCAGTATTAATGGTAGATAAACAAAATAATTGAATTAATTTCGATTAAAATCCGCCTCCAACGACCATTGATTGCATTTTGTTTGACATTTCATTTCATTTGTTTGATTGTCTGACCGAGACGAGGCGAACGAAATCGAAATTCGAATTGTTTTTTTCTCGATCGAGTGGTGGGTGTTCGCTTAACGAACATGGAGTAATAAATCTGATAAGGTTGTGTAAAATCGATTATTTCATAAATCGACTAAAATATACACGTAGTTTATTTTTTATTAATTGGAAACCTTGAATAAATAGGATCTTGAGATTCTCTCTTACTTGGAAATCTTTCAAACTTTATAATAATAACCAAGCCTTGCTTGGCTAGTTTATGTTGATAATAGATGACAAAAACCTTCCCGATTGTGGTTTTAAAGCTTTCTTTCTTTCCTACCTTCTCCGTCCCGCCTGCTTTAGTCCTGTCAGATCAACAAATCAATCGTTCAATTTTTCAATCAGTCTGTGGTGTGGATTGTTGTCCTATGGTTGAATCGATTGTCGATATTTATTGTTTTAAAAATTATAAATAACTTGTTTTTATGTATTTATCTCGTTTTTTAACTAAAAATAACCATGTCTAATATTAATGTATGTAGAATCTGCTTAGCTGATAACGCTAAAATGTATTGGATTTCAAATTCACCGCTCCAACATACATACGAAAGTCTCACATCTTCGAAGGTAAATAAATGATCTTTTATGTATTAATGTTTACTAAAATTGATGAAAAACCCAGTGTAAATATCACATACAATACATTAATAATATAATATACGATATATATGTGATTTTCAATAAGTTATGACTTCATAAATTACAACTAAACATCACAATTTTATATCTATGTTTTTGTTTATATATTTTATATTTAAACATATAAAGTAAATATAAATATAAAAAAAATGTTTATATAAGTCCTTTCTGCAATCCTCTGATATTATCATAGCTAATTTGCTTCATTTTTCATAAGATTCAGTCACTAATATAGCATCGTAAGCCACTAATATTATAAATGCGAAATTTGTGTGTTTGTGAGTTTGGATGTTTGTTACTCTTTCACGCAAAAACTACTGCATCGATTTAGATTAAATTTGGTACAGATGTTCTAACTAGGAATAACACATAGGATACTTTTTATTTATTGAATGGTGAATATTTGTGTGAACCACAAATGTTTGTCTCGGTCTGTGTGTGAGTGAATGAGTGTGTGCGTAGTTTCTGATACCCTAGATACAAGTTACGGACTTAGTTAGGGGTCAGCTACTGTAATGAGATGATGGAGTGAATGATATGTTAATATTAAATCAGTGTGCACGAAAAGGAATAGAATATCCTCTGCGGAATTGCTGTGTGAACAGCGCTGGTTTTCAGAATACCCCTGTATGCTTACCATAAATTTTTCTTTCAGCTACACAACATGTCTCTACCTGAAACATTTTGCCAGATATGTTATTCTCTGATCAAGAAATGCTACAACTTGACAAAGCTGGCTCGGGAATCTGAGAAAGTGTTGTTAAACTTTTATAGTAACGGTGTTGAGGTAATGTTCTATTATATTTATCTAAGGGCCTATTTTACCATCTTCAAGTATCGTTACTCACCAAGTAAAGTAAGTTTCGTCTCTATCTTACTCTATATCAAGTGACAAAGACAGAATTTGTGAGTCACTACTCGGAACATTACTTGAAGATTGTGAAATAGGCTCTAAGTATATTAATATTATTATAAAGCTAAGGTGTAAGGTGAGGTCGGCCCAGAAAAAGGTGGCGAGACGAACTAGACGCGTACCAAAACGATTGGCCACTGGAAGCATTGGAGAGAGAAAGTTGGAAACATATGGGGGAGACCTTTGCTCAATAGTGGGACAACATAGGTTAATATAAATGTGGTAAATTCACAATGTATTTAAAATTATATTCAAAATATTGAAGGTAGTAATCTTTTTACATTACTTTGTCTTCCATCTTAGTCTTCTGTGATCACGGGTTCTGTAAAGAATCCGAAACGTCAGAAAATGTAAAACAAAATACAACCACGACAAAAATCCGTTTAAGTGTTTTTTTCAACGTAGGTTAATATCTTCTAATATATAAAATTCTCGTGTCACAGTTTTCGTTGCCATACTCCTCCGAAACGGCATGACCGATTTTGATGAAATTTTTTGTGCTTATCCGGTATCTATGAGAATCGGCCAACATCTATTTTTCATCCCGAAATTCCCACGGGAACGGGAACTACGCGGGTGAAACCGCGGGGCGCAGCTAGTAAATAAATAAATAAAAAAAAAACCTTGCATTGTCATGGGAACGGAAACTGACTGGAACCGCAGAGAGCTGCTATTGTTTACTTATCAGTACTTTACTCAATTACCCTTATTCCACAGCTAACTCCCCACTCGCTGCCGGTCCAAAAGCCGCGCTACACCGTCTCACAAACGCAGACCATGTCCATCACGGAGTCGGACCTCATCGAAGTGGAACTAACGAAGACTGTATACGTGAAGAAGGAGGAAGAACTTGATGTTAATGAGAAAGCTATGGATGAAGATGTTGGTATGTATCACTATTACTACATAGTATAAAACAAAATCGCTTTCTCTGTCCCTATGTATGCTTAGAACTTTAAAACTACGCAACGGATTTTGATGTGGTTTGTTTTAATAGATAGAGTGATTCAGTGGGAAAGTTTTTAGCATTTTATCCCTATATTCCTACGGGAACGGGAACTACGCGGGTGAAACCGCTGGGTGCCGCTAGTTATTATTTATTTTACAGCCCCAGCTGAAGAAGACTTTGAAATGAAACTCAACATAGACACACAGGACGTACAATCCCACTCGGATATAGATGACAGCTACAAACAGACAGACTCCGAGGATGAAATACCATTGAAGAGTATCAAGAAGAGAATGAGGAAAGAGAAGGGGAAGGAGAAGAGAGTTAAGAGGGAGAAAGAAGGTAAGATGGAAAATCATACTAATATTATAAAGGCTAAAGTAAAATAAACTCAGATAACAAAACATTAAATTAAAAATTTAAAAAACCCACAACACAATTACTTTCAAACCCCCATAACTTTTAAACGGGTCAACCGATTTTCATCAAACATGTCTAAGAACACTCGCACGTGAGTCCCCTTTAATACAAAAAAAAACTAAATTAAAATCGGTTCATCCGTTCGGGAGTTATGATGCTACAGACAGACAGATACACACACATACAGACACGTCAAACTTATAACACCCCTCTTTTTGCGTCGGGGGTTAATATAAATGAAATAAGACGAAAATAGAAAAAGATGACTTAGAGAAAATAACTTTTTAATCCTACTAATATTATAAAGCCGAATGTTTGTGAGTGTGGATGTTTAGATGTGTGGATGTTTGTTCCTCTTTCACGCAAAAACTACTGAATGGATTTTAATGAAATTGGTACAGATGTTCCTCATACCTAGGAATAACACATAGGATCAACACAAAAATCCTACGGAATAAGGTTCCACGCGGGTAAAACCGTGGGGCACAGGTAGTAACTAATAAAATGAAAAGAGGAAAATTCCTGACAGTGTTAAAAAATAATTAAATTTAAAAGACGCAAATATTTCCTATTTCTTTCAGACATAAAGTAATTTCCAGCCATAATATTTTTTTACAAAAATAAAGACTATGTATTTCCATTTTTCAGAAATAAAAATAGACGCGAAAGAGATAATCCTGAGCAAAGACCAGCAACTCAAAGACGTGTTGGACCGCCGGAAGTCCCCCAACTACATAAACTCGTCGTACAAGTGCGATCTGTGCTACAAGGGGTTCATGAACAGCGTCACCTACAACAATCACATGTACAAACATGACTTGGTACGTACATACATGACAAATGACAATATATAGATTTATGTAAACAACAGCAGGTCACTTTCCCCACCCGGGTCACTCTCCCCACCCGGGTCATTTACCCAACCCGGGTCATTCTCCCCACCCAGGTCATTTACCCCACCCGGGTCATTCTCCCCACCCGGGTCACATACCCCACCCGTGTCATTCTCCCCATCCGGGTCACTCTCCCCACCCGGGTCATTTACCCCACCCGGGTCATTTACCCCACCCGGGTCATTCTCCCCACCCGGGTCATTCTCCCCACCCGGGTCATTCTCCCCACCCGTGTCACTTGCCCCACCCGGGTCATTCTCCCCACCCGGGTCATTCTCCCCACCCGGGTCACTTACCCCACCCGGGTCACTTACCCCACCCGGGTCACATACCCCACCCGGGTCACTCCCCACCCGAGTCACTTACCCCACCCGATAATCCTGAGCAAAGACCAGCAACTCAAAGACGTATGGGACCGCCGGAAGTCCCCCATCTACATTAACTCGTCGTACAAGTGCGACCTCTGCTACAAGGGGTTCATGAACAGCGTCACCTACAACAACCACATGTACATACATGACAATATATAGATTTATGTAAACAACAGCTTTACCCCCAGGTCCCTTACACCACCCGGGTCATTTACCCCACCCGGGTCATTCTCCCCACCAGGGTCATTTACCCCTCCCGGGTCATTTACCCCACCCGTGTCACTTACCCCACTCGGGTCACTTACCCCACCCGTGTCACTTACCCCACCCGGGTCATTCTCCCCACCCGGGTCTTTTACCCCACCCGGGTACTTGCCCCACCCGGGTCATTCTCCCCACCAAGGTCATTTACCCCACCCGGGTCATTTACCCCACCCGGGTCATTCTCCCCACCCGGGTTATTTACCCCACTCGGGTCATTTACCCCACCCGGGTCACATACCCCACCCGGGTCATTCTCCCCACCCGGGTCATTTACCCCACCCGGGTCATTTACCCAACCCGGGTCATTCTCCCCACCCAGGTCATTTACCCCACCCGGGTCATTCTCCCCACCCGGGTCACATACCCCACCCGTGTCATTCTCCCCATCCGGGTCACTCTCCCCACCCGGGTCATTAACCCCACCCGGGTCATTTACCCCACCCGGGTCATTCTCCCCACCCGGTTCATTTACCCCACCCGGGTCATTCTCCCCACCCGTGTCACTTACCCCACCCGGGTCATTCTCCCCACCCGGGTCATTCTCCCCACCCGGGTCACTTACCCCACCCGGGTCACTTACCCCACCCGGGTCACTTACCCCACCCGGGTCACATACCCCACCCGGGTCACTCCCCACCCGAGTCACTTACCCCACCCGATAATCCTGAGCAAAGACCAGCAACTCAAAGACGTATGGGACCGCCGGAAGTCCCCCATCTACATTAACTCGTCGTACAAGTGCGACCTCTGCTACAAGGGGTTCATGAACAGCGTCACCTACAACAACCACATGTACAAACATGACTTGGTGCGTACATACATGACAATATATAGATTTATGTAAACAACAGCTTTACCCCCAGGTCCCTTACACCACCCGGGTCATTTACCCCACCCGGGTCATTCTCCCCACCCGGGTCATTTACCCCTCCCGGGTCATTTACCCCACCCGGGTCACATACCCCACCCGTGTCACTTACCCCACTCGGGTCACTTACCCCACCCGTGTCACTTACCCCACCCGGGTCATTCTCCCCACCCGGGTCTTTTACCCCACCCGGGTACTTGCCCCACCCGGGTCATTCTCCCCACCAAGGTCATTTACCCCACCCGGGTCATTTACCCCACCCGGGTCATTCTCCCCACCCGGGTCATTTACCCCACCCGGGTCACATACCCCACCCGTGTCACTTAACCCATTCGGGTCACTCTCCCCACCTTGGTCATATACCCCACCCGGGTCATTTACCCCATCCGGGTCTCTTACCCCACCCATATCATTTACCCCACCCGGGTCAATCTCCCCACCCAGGTCATTTACCCCACCCGGGTCTTATTCCCCACCCGGGTCACTTACCCCACCCGGTTCATTCTCCCCACCCTGGTCCTTTACCCCACCCGGGTCACTTACCCCACCCGGGTCACTTACCCCACCCGGGTCATTCTCCCCACCGGGTCATTCTCCCCACCCGGGTCATTTACCCCACCCTGGTCACTTACCCCACCCGGGTCATTCTCCCCACCCGGGTCATTTACCCCACCCGGGTCATTCTTCCCAACCCGGGTCACTTACCCCAACCGGGTCATTTACCCCACCCGGGCCATTTTCCCTACCTGGGTCATTCTCCCCACCCGGGTCCTTTACCCCACCCGGGTCATTTACCCCACCCGGGTCACTTACCCCACTTGGGTCATTTACCCCACCCGGGTCACTATCCCCACCCGGGTCATTTACCCCACCCGGGTCTTATTCCCCACACGGGTCACTAACCCCACCCGGTTCATTCTCCCCACCCGGGTCACTTACCCCACTTGGGTCATTTACCCCACCCGGGTCACTATCCCCACCCGGGTCAATCTCCCCACCCAGGTCATTTACCCCACCCGGGTCTTATTCCCCACACGGGTCACTAACCCCACCCGGTTCATTCTCCCCACCCGGGTCATTAACCCCACCCGGGTCATTTACCCCACCCGGGTCACTTACCCCACCCAGGTCATTTACCCCACCCGGGTCACTTACCCCACCCGGGTCATTCTCCCCACCGGGTCATTTACCCCACCCGGGTCACTTACCCCACCCGGGTCATTCTCCCCACCGGGTCATTCTCCCCACCCGGGTCATTTACCCCACCCGGGTCATTTACCCCACCCGGGTCATTTACCCCACTCGGGTCATTTACCCCACCCGGGTCACATACCCCACCCGGGTCATTCTCCCCACCCGGGTCATTTACCCCACCCGGGTCACTTACCCCACCCGGGTTTCATACCCCACCCGTGTCACTTACCCCATCCGGGTCATTCTTCCCACCCGGGCCATTTTCCCTACCTGGGTCATTCTCCCCACCCGGGTCATTCTCCCCACCCGGGTCCTTTACCCCACCCGGGTCACTTACCCCACTTGGGTCATTTACCCCACCCGGGTCACTATCCCCACCCGGGTCATTCTCCCCACCCGGGTCATTTACCCCACCCGGGTCACTTACCCCACCCGGGTCACTTACCCCACCCGGGTCATTCTCCCCACCGGGTCATTCTCCCCACCCGGGTCATTTACCCCACTCGGGTCATTTACCCCACCCGGGTCATTTACCCCACCCGGGTCACATACCCCACCCGGGTCATTCTCCCCACTCGGGTCATTTACCCCACCCGGGTCATTTACCCCACCCGGGTCACTATCCCCACCCGGGTCATTTACCCCACCCGGGTCTTATTCCCCACACGGGTCACTAACCCCACCCGGTTCATTCTCCCCACCCGGGTCACTTACCCCACTTGGGTCATTTACCCCACCCGGGTCACTATCCCCACCCGGGTCAATCTCCCCACCCAGGTCATTTACCCCACCCGGGTCTTATTCCCCACACGGGTCACTAACCCCACCCGGTTCATTCTCCCCACCCGGGTCATTTACCCCACCCGGGTCATTTACCCCACCCGGGTCACTTACCCCACCCAGGTCATTTACCCCACCCGGGTCACTTACCCCACCCGGGTCATTCTCCCCACCGGGTCAATTAACCCCACCCGGGTCACTTACCCCACCCGGGTCATTCTCCCCACCGGGTCATTCTCCCCACCCGGTTCATTTACCCCACCCGGGTCATTTACCCCACCCGGGTCATTTACCCCACTCGGGTCATTTACCCCACCCGGGTCATTTACCCCACCCGGGTCACATACCCCACCCGGGTCATTCTCCCCACCCGGGTCATTTACCCCACCCGGGTCACTTACCCCACCCGGGTTTCATACCCCACCCGTGTCACTTACCCCATCCGGGTCATTCTTCCCACCCGGGCCATTTTCCCTACCTGGGTCATTCTCCCCACCCGGGTCATTCTCCCCACCCGGGTCCTTTACCCCACCCGGTTCACTTACCCCACTTGGGTCATTTAACCCACCCGGGTCACTATCCCCACCCGGGTCATTCTCCCCACCCGGCTCATTTACCCCACCCGGGTCACTTACCCCACCCGGGTCACTTACCCCACCCGGGTCATTCTCCCCACCGGGTCATTCTCCCCACCCGGGTCATTTACCCCACTCGGGTCATTTACCCCACCCGGGTCATTTACCCCACCCGGGTCACATACCCCACCCGGGTCATTCTCCCCACCCGGGTCATTTACCCCACCCGGGTCACTTACCCCACCCGGGTCATTTACCCCACCCGGGTCTTATTCCCCACCCGGGTCACTTACCCCACCCGGTTCATTCTCCCCACCCTGGTCCATTACCCCACCCGGGTCATTTACCCCACCCGGGTCATTTACCCCACCCGGGTCATTTACCCCACCCGGGTCATTCTTCCCAACCCGGGTCACTTACCCCAACCGGGTCATTTACCCCACCGGGGCCATTTTCCCTACCTGGGTCATTCCCCCACCCGGGTCCTTTACCCCACCCGGGTCATTTACCCCACCCGGGTCACTTACCCCACCCGGGTCATTTACCCCACCCGGGTCACTTACCCCACCCGGTTCATTCTCCCCACTCGGGTCACTTACCCCACCCGGGTCATTTACCCCACCCGGGTCATTCTCCCCACCCGGGTCATTTACCCCACCCGGGTCACTTACCCCACCTTGGTCACTTACCCCACCCAAGTCACTTACCCCACCCGGGTCATTCTCCCCACCCGGGTCATTTACCCCACCCGGGTCACATACCCCACCCGTGTCACTTAACCCATTCGGGTCACTCTTCCCACCTTGGTCATTTACCCCACCCGGGTAATTTACCCCATCCGGGTCTTTCACCCCACCCGGGTCTTATCCCTCACCCGGGTCACTTACCCCACCCGGTTCATTCTCCCCACCTGGGTCATTTACCCCACCCGGGTCATTTACCCCACCCGGGTCATTCTCCCCACCGGGTCATTCTCCTCACCCGGTTCATTTACCCCACCCGGGTCATTTACCCCACCCGGGTCATTTACCCCACTCGGGTCATTTACCCCACCCGGGTCATTTACCCCACCCGGGTCACATACCCCACCCGGGTCATTCTCCCCACCCGGGTCATTTACCCCACCCGGGTCACTTACCCCACCCGGGTTTCATACCCCACCCGTGTCACTTACCCCATCCGGGTCATTCTTCCCACCCGGGCCATTTTCCCTACCTGGGTCATTCTCCCCACCCGGGTCATTCTCCCCACCCGGGTCCTTTACCCCACCCGGTTCACTTACCCCACTTGGGTCATTTACCCCACCCGGGTCACTATCCCCACCCGGGTCATTCTCCCCACCCGGGTCATTTACCCCACCCGGGTCACTTACCCCACCCGGGTCACTTACCCCACCCGGGTCATTCTCCCCACCGGGTCATTCTCCCCACCCGGGTCATTTACCCCACTCGGGTCATTTACCCCACCCGGGTCATTTACCCCACCCGGGTCACATACCCCACCCGGGTCATTCTCCCCACCCGGGTCATTTACCCCACCCGGGTCACTTACCCCACCCGGGTCATTTACCCCACCCGGGTCTTATTCCCCACCCGGGTCACTTACCCCACCCGGTTCATTCTCCCCACCCTGGTCCATTACCCCACCCGGGTCATTTACCCCACCCGGGTCATTTACCCCACCCGGGTCATTTACCCCACCCGGGTCATTCTTCCCAACCCGGGTCACTTACCCCAACCGGGTCATTTACCCCACCGGGGCCATTTTCCCTACCTGGGTCATTCCCCCACCCGGGTCCTTTACCCCACCCGGGTCATTTACCCCACCCGGGTCACTTACCCCACCCGGGTCATTTACCCCACCCGGGTCACTTACCCCACCCGGTTCATTCTCCCCACTCGGGTCACTTACCCCACCCGGGTCATTTACCCCACCCGGGTCATTCTCCCCACCCGGGTCATTTACCCCACCCGGGTCACTATCCCCACCCGGGTCACTTACCCCACCTTGGTCACTTACCCCACCCAAGTCACTTACCCCACCCGGGTCATTCTCCCCACCCGGGTCATTTACCCCACCCGGGTCACATACCCCACCCGTGTCACTTAACCCATTCGGGTCACTCTCCCCACCTTGGTCATTTACCCCACCCGGGTAATTTACCCCATCCGGGTCTTTCACCCCACCCGGGTCTTATCCCTCACCCGGGTCACTTACCCCACCCGGTTCATTCTCCCCACCTGGGTCATTTACCCCACCCGGGTCATTTACCCCACCCGGGTCATTTACCCCACCCGGGTCACATACCCCACCCGTGTTACCCCATCCGGGTCATTCTTCCCACCTGGGCCATTTTCCCTACCTGGGTCATTCTCCCCACCCGGGTCATTTACCCCACCCGGGTCACTTACACACCCGGGTCACTTACCCACCCGGGTCATCTACCCAACCCGGTTCATTGACCCTACCCTACCCGGGTCACTTACCCCATCCGGGTTCCCGGATCGCTTATCCCACCCAGGTCGCTTTTCACGCGCGGGTCACTTACGTTTAATAATCATATGTACAAAAATGAATGGGTATTCAATTCAATTAAATTTTCTTGCGAGTGGAAGTCATCAAAGTCGGGGCATGTACAAGAAAATATAAATTTTAGAACGTGTTGGTAGACAATTGGCATTAAATTTCTGCACACGCAACCTCAGTATGCTATTTATAGTTTTTGACCTATGTAATTATTTTACTACTATATTTATAGATTTTTTTTTATATACTTTTTGACATGTTTTTTATTGTTGACATTAGTTATAAGTGACATTTGTTCATTTAAAAAAAATGCCAGCCCGAGTTTCTTGCCGATTCTTCTCGGCTGATGTAATTCCGAATCGGTGGTAGATTCAGTGACGTTCATAAGTGCCTCATTGAGGCCTCAATTGAATAAAGAATATTTTAATTTTGAAATGTTGAATGGATTTGCCTCGCGCCTCAGATGGTATATTACGTCACCGTCCAACAGCGCCTCGGCGGTTAGCACCAACTTTACAAACTTGTACCATAATTAACTATTATTATATTTCAGAGTTGCGGTCCATACCAATGTGAGATATGCCGTCTCCGCTACAAGACGCCGCGCAACCTCCGCAATCACATCTACAAGTCACACTCGCGATACTACACTTGTAACAAGTGTGGCCATATGTCGCATACTTTGTAAGTTATGAATTTTAATTATGGGATAATAGTACATTATGGCAACAAGTTTGTAAAGTTGGTGATTACCGCCGAGGCGCTATTGAGGCCCTAGCTGTTAGGCGAGGGATATTTTATCGAAACTTTTTTTAAAACAAAGCAATTAATCAATTACATAAAAAAGCGCTTTATATCACTTGTGAATAATAGGTGTCATTATGTGCCTAATTGCGGTGAAATAAAAGCCAGTTTATGAGCAAGTGTTTTGAAAAAACCTATAATAAGTATAATATAATCCTTATCATCAGCATATCATCTTTCACACAATCCCTCCATCTTTTTTATGAATAAATCCTAACTAATATTATAAATGCGAAAGTAACTCTATCTGTCTGTTACCTTTTCACGGCTAAACTACTGAACCGATTGACTTGAAATTTAGTACAAGGGTAGCTTATGGTCCGGGAAAGGACATAGGCTATGTTTTATCCCGAAATTCCCACGGGATCGGGAACAACGTGGGGGAAACCGCGGGTCACAGCTAGTGAAATATATTTATTTGTTACAGCGATCAAGCGAAAGACCACGAGAAATGGCATGAAGGGGTCACTTACGAATGTAAAATATGTTGCCAGGACTTCAAGTAAGTTTTTTAAGCTATTGCATAGCTTCTATCGAGGGCCTTGAGCGCGGGGACCGAATCCAGAAATTCCGTAACAAAAAAAACCTCACGTTTTTATTATTTTTTTATCGAAAACTTTTTTTTTGTAAATTTTCCAAAAAGATAGTAATGTAGACAAAGTTTTTATTGTATGAAGTCCCAAGTACGACATCAAAATTTCTAAGGTTAGGATTGCTATACAAAAATAAAAAAAAACAATTAGTTGATAAAATTGCTATGCAATAGCTTTACCGCGGCAGTCCCCGAGTGCCATACGTTTTTTTATTATTTTTAAAACAACATAATCAAGTCAATCCTTCTATCACCTCATTACCGGCATCGTAGGTATCACAAACTATGTACACACATTTATAGACACACATATTCATATTCGACTTTTTCCACAGCCTAAACATCAGGCATTGTGGCCGATTTAATCACTACATAGTGTAAAACAAAGTCGCTTTCTCTGTCCCTATGTATGCTTAGATCTATAAAACTACGCAACGGATTTTGATGCGGTTTATTTTAATAGATAGAGTAATTCAGTGGGAAGGGTGTTAGCGTAATTTTATCCCCATATTCCTACGGGAACGGGAACTTTGAGGGTGAAACCGCGGGGCGCCGCTAGTTAAAAATAAAATAAAACAACTTACACTTTTTAACCCCCGACGCAAAAAGAGGGGTGTTATAAGTTTGACGTGTCTGTGTGTGTGTGTGTGTATCTGTCTGTCTGTGGCATCATAGCTCCCGAACGGATAAACCGATTTCAGTTTCGTTTTTTTTGTCTTAAAGGGGACTTACGTGCGAGTGTTCTTAGACATGTTTGATGAAAATCGTTTGACCCGTTTAAAAGTTATGGGGGTTTGAAAGTAATTGTGATGGGGGTTTTTTAAATTTTTAATTTAATGTTATTTATTAAAAAATAAATTGAACCAAATATTGTTTATTCTAGGAAACGAACCTCATACCTCACCCACGTACGCCTAATGCACCCGACGGAGCACGTGTGCAACATGTGCGGTCACAGCTTCATCGGGAAAAACGGACTCATGTTACATAAGGGAAAAGCACATAAGAGGGATTTCGAGGTAAGGTATATTGTAATAACTTTAAATAAATAATATTGAAACTTAACATTTTATATGGTAAATAATTAACCGGATTTTACCCCATCCAGGTCCTTCTTCCCCACCCGGGTCCTACTTCCCCATCCGGGTCCTAAATCCCCTCCAGGGTCCTCCTTCCCCATCCGGGTCCTCCTTCCCCACCCGGGTCCCACTTCCCCACCCGGGTCCTACTTCCCCATCTGGGTTCCACTTCCCCATCCGGGTTCCACTTCCCCATCTGGGTTCCCCTTCCCCAACCAGGTCCCACTTCCCCATCCGGGTTCCACTTCCCCATCTGGGTTCCCCTTCCCCAACCAGGTCCCACTTCCCTAACCGGGTCCCACTTCCCCATCCGGGTCCCACTTCCCCATCCGGGTTCCACTTCCCCAACCGGGTCCCACTTCCCCAACCGGGTCCCACTTCCCCATCCGGGTTCCACTTCCCCAACCGGGTCCCACTTCCCCATCCGGGTTCCACTTCCCCAACCGGGTCCCACTTCCCCATCCGGGTTCCACTTCCCCAACCAGGTCCCACTTCCCCATCTGGGTTCCACTTCCCCAACCAGGTCCCACTTCCGGGTACCACTTCCCCATCTGGGTTCCACTTCCCCATCCGGGTTCCACTTCCCCATCTGGGTTCCACTTCCCCAACCAGGTCCCACTTCCCCATCTGGGTTCCACTTCCCCAACCAGGTCCCACTTCCCCATCTGGGTTCCACTTCCCCAACCAGGTCCCACTTCCCCATCTGGGTTCCACTTCCCCAACCAGGTCCCACTTCCCCATCCGGGTTCCACTACCCCATCCGGGTTCCACTTCCCCAAAGGATGCACAATCCGGCGACTATCCCTGTATAACACTATAAAATACATCCAAGGACAGTCCCCGGTTCTGTATTGAATTATAATTTTAGAAAGTATTTAATGAAATACTCTATTTTTTTTTAGAACGGTGAAAACGTCGATGAGTCTGAGAAGACGTTTTGCGCCGAGTGTAACATACAGTTCATGTGTCTCGAGGCCAAACAGAGGCACATACTCAAGTCTATTAAACATAAAAAGTGGAGAGAGACTAAGTAAGTTATTTTGTATATAATATTACTAGCAGCGCCCCGCGGTTTCACCCGCGTAGTTCCCGTTCCCGTAGGAATTTCGGGATAAAACATAGCCTGTGTCTTTTCCCAGACCATAAGCTGCCCCTGTACCAAATTTAAAGTCAATCGATTCAGTAGTTTAGCCGTGAAAAGGTAACAGACAGAGTTACTTTCGTATTTATAATATTAGTTAGGATTTTTCTACCTAGTAATAAATCTTCTTGTAGTGCCTCTCCATTACTGAAGGTCAGCCAATTCAGTTCAAGGTCATGAAAGTTAGTTTCTGGAACCTTCGTCTGTCCGGAGGTCTGAACAGATGTTCTACGGTCTTGATGTAAGTCAACTCCCGAATGCGAGCCAGGAGATTTTCCTCAATAAATAAAAGTGGCGCCCCGCGGTTTCACCCGCGTAGTTCCCGTTCCCGTTGGAATATGGGGATAAAATTATGCTAAAAACCTTCCCACTGAATCACTCTATCTATTAAAACAAACCGCATCAAAACCCGTTGCGTAGTTTTAAAGATTAGCATACATAGGGACAGAGAAAGCGACTTTGTTTTATACTATGTAGTGATTTCATTCAATTTTCAGTACCCACATGCAATGCCTAGTGTGTGACAATCGCTTCCCCGATAGAACTACTCTGATGAGGCATCTTAAGGAGCACAAGAGGAAGTTGTTACCCAAGAAACTGCCTGATAAGCGACCGGCGCCCTTGGAGGTGCCTTGTACAGAGGTAAGTGGATAGTGGAGGGCACGTAAAGCCGTCGGTCCCGGCTGTCGTACTAACATCATCGACAGTCGTTACGGGTAGTTAGAGCCCTCAAAAGTCTAAAATTTGGTTTAACCAAATGTCGTATAGCCGTCTGGGTTGTGAAGGTCTGATGGCAGTCGCTTCACGTAAAATACTGACATTCCGCCAAATCTGTTAAACTGAAAACCGACCCCAAATAGACATGGGATAATTCGGAAAAGAATAAGATGATAGAAAAATTGATTCATGACAAAAAACACTTTGTAGATAATTTTAACATTTCCCTACACTTTGTACAAAAAAAATATCAATTTTCATTTTACTATTCGCACTATAGAATTTGTTCCTTTTACACTACTTACATTAAAGTTTTATCATTTTACACTTACACATTTATTTTACACTTTACACCAATCTCAACTACTAAAACATAATTATTATTCCAACAGTGCGCCTCGGTATTCCCAAGCGAGGCCAATCTGAAGGCCCACGTGAAAACGGTCCATTTAGGACAGAAGTACAACAAGAATATAGTTTGTGAAGTCTGCGGAATTAAGTGTAGGGTAAGTATTATAGACTAGCGGCCCGCCCCGGCTTCGCACGGGTCCAATTTTCCCGTTGATTTTCCAGATTTTTTTACATAAGAACCTTCTCCTAATAATAAAAAATACAACAAAAAAAGAATTAGTGAAATCGGTCCAGCCATTCACGCGTGATGCCGTGACCAAGGAAAACGGGTTTCATTTTTATATATACACCCTTATTTTGAAATTGCGATACCTTATCTCACAGCTAATGTAAACGACGGGTGACAATATAATAGTGAAGTTAGTTTTTTTCTTTTGCTTTTATTTAAAAAGTTATGATAAGTCAAAGATTTTCAAAATCCCGCCGAATTTTATTGTTATTCTACACCGAACGCTGCGATACACAGCTGAGCGCGGTCATCGACCCGAGCCGTCACAGAATACTTGATAGCTAGTGTGCCGTCTGGTAATACGACATTTATTTTGTATTTTTTAAAGATAAGTAATCGACTATCATTTTTGATATTTTTATTGGATATATGGATTCAGTTACTGCTACAGATATTCTGATTTTAATAAGTCCCATATTTTCGAAATAGGGGTGTAGATTACAATCTTTACAAGACGCGTTAGCTTGAACTATTGTATAACCGGTCTGTCCCATTAGCCATTAAGCTCAACACAGACCGGATCGGCAAAGCGAATCGCATTACAGTGTCATACGAATTTTAACTTTATTTTCATTACTATAATACTTATTATCGCATGAGAAACTCTAACGATCGGAATTCGCCGGAATTCCCGCGGCATCCGCGCGATTTTAAGTATTATAGTAATGAAAATAAAACATTAAATTAAAAATTTAAAAACCCCCAACACAATTACTTTCAAACCCCCATAATTTTTAAACGGGTCAACCGATTTTCATCAAACATGTCTAAGAACACTCGCACGTAAGTCCCCTTTAATACAAAAAACTAAATTGAAATCGGTTCATCCGTTCGGGAGCTATGATGCCACAGACAGACAGATACACAGCACACACACACAGACACGTGAAACTTATAACACCCCTCTTTTTGCGTCGGGGGTTAATGAAGTTAAAATTCGTATGACACTAAAATGCGAATCGTTGCCGATCCGGTGAGTGTGGTTACGCTACGACTCCTCGATGGCAGAGTGGTCCCCATGCCGGACTACCATCCGTAAGATTGCGGGGTGAATATTTGTGTGACCACAAATGTTTGTCTCGGTCTGGGTGTGTGTGTGAATGAGTGTGTGCGTAGTTTCTGATACCCTAGATACAAGCTCCAAGCTTAGTTAGGGGTCAGTTACTATAATGAGATGATGTAGTGCATGATTATGTTTATGTGTATCTATTAATATATCTTTATGTGCAGTCAAACGCCAGCCTTGTCTACCACCAACGAACACACACAGGAGAGCGTCCATTCGCTTGCGCGGCGCCGGCGTGTGGTAAGCGATTCGCGGCCGCGCACCAACTGAGGGTACACTCGCGCACACACTCGGGGGAGGCGCCCTACTGCTGCCGTGTCTGCAGGAAGCTCTTCAAGCAGAAGACGGCGCTCAACAGGCACTTCAGGGTCAGTCAGTCAGTCAGCATTGTACACTCGCGCACACACTTTACACGCATAGTTCCCGATCCCGCGGGATAAATATAGCCTATGTTCTTCCCTGGACCATAAGCTACCCCTGTATTCAATTTCAAGTCAATCGGTTCAGTAGTTTAGATGTGATGCCGTGACCAAGGGAAATAAGGATTCATTTTTATATATAACTAGCGGTCCGCCCCGGCTTCGCACGGGTTCAATTTTCCCATTGATTTTCCTGTTTTTTTTACATAAAAACCTTCTCCTGACAATACCAAACATAACAAAAAAAGAATTAGCGAAATTGGTCCAGGCGTTGTCGAGTTATGCGCTTACCAACACATTTTGCGATTCATTTTTATATTATAGAAGAAGACTAGCTGTGCCCCGCGGTTTCACCCGCGTAGTACCCGTTCCCGTGTTCCCGGCAATTATTTGATTTTTTTCTCACGTTTTAAACCTTCCCTAGACCTCCACGAACATTTCAAGACCAAGATAAGATAAATCCGTTCAGCCGTTCTCGAGTTTTAGCGAGACTAACGAACAAACAGCAATTGATTTTTATATATATAGAAGACTAGTAGCTCCCCGCGGTTTCACCCGCGTAGTTCCCGTTCCCGTGGGATTACGGGGATAAAATATAGCCTATGTCACGCACTGATAAATTAGCTTTCCATTAGTGAAAGAATTTTTGAAATCGGTTTAGTAGCTTCGGAGCCTATTCGTTACAAACAAACGAACAAACAAATCTTTCCTCTTTATAATATTAGTATAGATATATAATATACTAGCTGTGCCCCGCGGTTTCACCCGCGTGGTTCCCGTTCCCGTGGGAATACGGGGATAAAATATAGCCTACGTTATTCAGGATGAATGTAGCTTTCTAATGGTGAAAGAATTATTGAAATCGGTTCAGTAGTTTCGGAGCCTATTCGTTACAAACAAACAAACAAATCTTTCCTCTTTATAATATTAGTATAGAATATGTATAGATTAGTATTTTAACCATAATTTTTTATCCACAGGTCCACACAGGCGCTAAGCCGTTCGCCTGCAAACTATGCTCCAAAACGTTCAGTCAATCCAACTCGGTCAAAGTACACGTGAATACAGTACATTTGAAACTACCCTCATATAGGAAACGGAGTAAGGAGCAGAATGCGCTGATAGCTAGCAAGATTGTCAGCGAATTGATGCCTAATAATCCTAGTCTTAATTAAGTGATATTTATATAGACAAGCGAGGTAAGTTGGTGATTACCTCCGAGGCGCTATTGAGGCCCGAGCCGTCAGGCGAGGGTCTGAAGATAGCCGAGGATAGTAATCATCAATACACGCGTGTACCATACAACGTTTTTCAACACATTTGCGAAGAAATTATCATTTTTCGCTAATAAATAAACAGTTTTTCTATTCGCGCGCATCCAACACAACAATGGTGATCGGCCAAAGACTAAAAAAATGTACTAATAAAAAAAAATCGAATTGATGAATGAATGGAATCGACCATAGACCTACCGAAAGTAAGGCAACATAGTTGAAGTTTGTTTTTAAAATGTATGGACACAATTTTTTTGGTATTGAAACTTTTTTTAAAACAAAGCAATTTAAAAAAACAATCTATAATTCGCTAGTGAATCAAGCGTGTCATTATTCAACTGTTTTTGCACAAATAAGATCCCCTTTATGAGCAAGTGTGTTGAAAAAAGTATTATGATACTAAAGGCCTATTTCACGACCTAAAATAAAGTTAGTTTTGTTTCTTTCGTACTTTATATCAAGTGACAAAGACAAAACATGTGAGTACTCGGAACGTTACTTAAAGATGATGAAATAGGCCCTAAGGGCTGGTTATTCAATAATCTGATAACTTTATTCAAGGAATAAAATTGACGTTTGACAGTTTTTAAAAGAGGGGTGTTATAAGTTTGACGTGTCTGTGTGTGTATCTGTCTGTCTGTGGCATCATAGCTCCCGAACGGATGAACCGATTTCAATTTAGTTTTTCTTGTATTAAAGGGGACTTACGTGCGAGTGTTCTTAGACATGTTTGATGAAAATCGGTTGACCCGTTTAAAAGTTATGGGGGTTTGAAAGTAATTGTGTTGGGGGTTTTTAAAATTTTGAAATTTAATGTTTTTTGTATGAAATAAATGTCACAAATTTCAAAATTATTCATCGAATGAAGTTATCTGGCGATGGATAAATCCCTAAGACAAATGATACTCTATCTCTCACTAATGATATTAGTACAGTGAGATTCCGCCTCACTGCACGGTATAATTGTGGCTCTTAAGGGGCCCCGAGACGGTCAAACGGATTGAGTCAAACCATTTTGATAGACATACCGGTCTAACTAGTTGTGTAAACGATTGTAGTAGAAATCCCCCTCGGGATCCTACGGCACCCCAATGTAACGCGGACGGAAGTCGCTGTGTAATGGGTAGGAGAGCCCTACATGCCCCGGGGGTCTTCCTAATATCGGCTCACGGTGGAATGCAGTTCTATGCATTTTCACCGCGTTAAAAAAAAAATCTCTGATTTTAGTGAACCGATTGTGTTAATATTTTACCAAAAGAAAGCCGTATTATTTGTGAGTGGCATAGGCTATATTATATCCCGTATTCTCATGGGAACGGGAACTGAGATAATAAAAAAAAAGTTGTGTAAACGATCAAAATGGTTTGACTCAAACCGTTTGACTGTCTCGGGGCCCCTTTTAACATGGTTCGCGTGTTGGTAATCAAAAACAATCGGATTGTAAGATAAAGATACACTATTGTATTGCTTAATTTGGGAACTGAACCCGCTACTGCTATAGCAAGTCAAAGTCAAAGTCAAAAATCCTTTATTCAGTTAAGACCTCAATGAGGCACTCATGAACGTCACTGAATCTACCACCGATTCGGAATTACATCAGCCGAGAAGAATCGGCAAGAAACTCGGGCTGGTATTTTTTTATTTAAATAACTCGGCAAGCTCGTAAATATACCACTAAATCCGAGAGATTGTAAGTACAAACAAACATAATACTCATCATTACATTGGGGTGCATAAAATTGCATAGACCGCCATCTTTGAAACTCCATATTGGATTTAGAATGACGTCATTTGATTGAAAGAACGATTTATGAAATAAGAATGTAATCAAAAAGTATTGTGCTACATCTTTTCTGTGTCGGCGGCCAAAATTGGAAGCTCCTATTGTCTTTGTGACTCTAATGTCATTTGGATACATTTTCAATAAACTGACAACCAAAAGATGCGATTACAGCGACGCTGACACCGACACAGAGAAGATTTTGTGGATTGTTAGCTCATAGATCTGTCGTATGTACTTAATTATGAAAAATATATATTCATAAAAACATTTTCAAGTAAGTAAATATTTAGTTTTATCAACTTAGTTGTAATAAATTAGTTTATAAGTAAGACAGGCACTCAGTATATAAATATAAGAAATTTACTTGTAAGATCTATTTTTATAGGCAAGTACTTAATGTAAGGACTTTATAAATAAATTATTTTAACAAGTTTTGAAGTTTTATTTAATATTCTAGAAAGTTGAATGATCTTTGATGATATTATATGACGAGTCGACGAAATACCTCTATCCTCCATGAGATGAACAAGTAATAAAAAAAAATTAACCGACTTCAAAATAGTAATTTACCCATTTCATTATCTATATATATGAAAATCAATTGCTGTTCGTTAGTCTCGCTAAAACTCGGGAACGGCTGAACGGATTTATCTTATCTTGGTCTTAAAATGTTCGTGGAGCTCTAGGGAAGGTTTAAAGGGTGAGAAAAAAAATCGAATAATTGCCGGGAACACGGGAACGGGTACTACGCGGGTGAAACCGCGGGGCACAGCTAGTTAATAAAAAAATATATAAATGTAATATTTCAATACCTTATATTAAAATATTTTTTGAAGTTGGTTAAAAAGGAGATACACAGACTAAAAATTACAATCAAACCGCTCCCCACTTTATAACGTCTGTGGTATTAGATTGTCAAATCAAATAGTGATGTTCATTTTGTAATGTATGAATGAGGCAGAGGCACGAATAATAAATTATTTTTTTATACCTTATTTCTTTAATTTAATTTACCTTATTAACATTTACTTTAAACTTACAAAATTATTGATATATTAGTTTGATTTTATTTTTAGTTAATGAAATATTTTTAAATTGATATCTTTAAAATAATCGACTAAAACCAATGACAGATTAAACGTTTCTAACGATCTGTCATATCAATCATCAAATGTTCGAAAATTTGAAATCAAATGCCAATTGCCAAAAAAAAGTGTAAACGATCCGGTGTTATTGTTTTGCTTACAATTAATTTGATTTAATTACGTAATTTTAAATGTTAGAACAACAAAATAAGTTGCTACGGCTAAATGGAAGTTCCATTAACAAAGTTGCACCGTTAAAATTAAGTTTAATACAGCGAAAACTGTGATGTTTTAAGATTTACAATTATTGCCAATGTCAACAAATATTCTGAAATGCTACCCATAGTTCTTTACAATAATATGGAAGGCAGTTCAAACGGGAATTTGAATCAAAATAATAGTTTTGGACAGTTGTACGATGAGAATGTTATATTAAATTGTGTTAGAAATAGGAAGAAAGTTAGTGAATTGCCGAATTGCCCTGTATGTAGTTGTACTATCCGCCAAGGAGAGTTGGACTCTCACTTGAGTTTGGAAGTTGAAAGACTTCAAAAGTTGTCCAACGGTGGTTCAAAAAGGAAATTAAGTGTAAATAGTGGGTCAGCCGCAGTGCCGGGATCCAGTACAAGTTTAGAAACTCCGGATGAACAAGAAATTGATGTCTCTGGGTGCCCAGGAAGTGATGTTTACCAAGTAAGTTGTTTTAAAAAGTAGGAAAAATTGTTTCGAAGTTGTACTTTCAAATATTGAGATAATACACACACAATTAGAAAATAAGTAAGTAAATCATAAGTGGATAATAGAATTTTAATTTAGGAAATGTATTTATCTGTACTAATATTATAAAGAAGTAAAGTTTGTGTGTTTGTATATTTGTTAAATTATAAGGGGTTTTTGTTTGTTAATTTAAATGGTCTAAATTGTATAAGTATGTAAGACTTTTTTTTTTAAATTTTGTATAATAAGTAATAAGTGTATGTTAGTGTAAGCCCCTCTCAAGTTGCTGCGCCCCTACGGGCATCACATGATCCACACATTATTTACTATAAGAGCTCTATGTCTTGTGATATTGCAATAAAGTTATTTTGATTTTGGGTAATCTCAGGATCTACTGAACCGATTTCAAAAATTCTTTCACATTTTGGAAAGCTAATTTATCAGTGCGTGACATAGGCTTTTTATCCCTGTATTCACATGGGAACGGAACTACGCGGGTGAAACCGCAGGGCGCTGCTAGTTTGATTATAAACATGTATAAATAGTTCTTATATTTCTCCAACAGAGGCTAGGGAATTTTTCTTTGGTAGCAATTACTAAGTTTCTATGACCTTCGCTAATATACATTTTATAAACAATAAATTAATGGCCTATTTCACCATCTTCAAGTACCGTTCCGAATAGTTATGTTTTGTCACTTGATATAAAGTAAGAATGAGACAACGTTCACTTTACTTGGTGAGTAACGTTACTTGAAGGTTGTGAATTAGGCCCTTAGTAAAATAATCCAATTATGTGTGTGTATTATTAACAAATGTTATGTAAAGCAGAATTTATTATATGAACCGAAGGTCCAAAGATCTTGTTTGCCTTGAACATCTTTGAACTAAAAACATCTTAATTAACATGAGGAAAAGAAAGATACAGACATATTAAAGCAGTGTTTGTGTGCAAATAATTTCAGTTGTATTATTTTATTAATTTTAAGATGATTGTTATAAGTTTTACATCATTTATTTGAGCAATTCTTCCTAACTGATACACATAACATAATCATTCACTTCATCATCTCATTACAGTAACTGACCCCTAACTAAGTCCGTAACTTGTATCTAGGGCATCAGAAACTACGCACACACTCATTCACACTCACACCCAGACCGAGACAAACATTTGTGGTTCACACAAATATAAGTTATATAACATAAGTTCCTCTCTATAATATCACCCTTTCACCAGAGAGTGCACTCCAACCGCGTGCGCCGACTCCGCGCCCGCCGGCGGAGCCCCCCGCCCGCACAAGACGGCGAGTGCCCAGTCTGTAACACCAGGCTACCTGTCTCACGGCTGCAGAGACACGCGCTGAGGTGCCTCAAGCGGACGGGGGCTAGTATTGATGATGATGTGCCTGATACCAGCTCGGAGGAGGGCAGTATTGATGTAGAGGTAAGGGTGATGAAAATAATGTCTATTCTAATAAAAAAATTCTCTCTCTTTTCCGAACCTTTATCCCATGTCTATTTGGGGTCGGTTTTCAGTTTAACCATATTTGGCGGTATTTTACGTGAAGCGACTGCCATCAGACCTTCACAACCCAGAGGGCTAAACGACATTTCTTGGTTAAACTGAATGTTAGACTTTTGAGGGCTCTAACTACCCGTAACGACTGACTGTCGATGATGTTAGTACGACAGCCGGGATTCTAATACAAAATTACCAATAAAATAATGTCAATTCTACTAAAAAAATACCAATAAAATAATGTTTATTGTTTGGCTTTAATAGTTGCAAGTAAAATTCAATATTTTTTTAGTTTTTGGCTAATGCCAATCGTGACAATTTTGTCAATTTCAGTGTAAATTTAACATAAACGTTTATGGCTAGTTATTATAACATTTTATGGTTCTGTACAATAAATATACACAAGAGCACCACTCTTTTTAATCCCCGACGCAAAAAGAGGGGTGTTATAAGTTTGACGTGTCTGTGTGTGTGTGTGTGTATCTGTCTGTCTATGGCATCATAGCTCCCGAACGGATGAACCAATTTCAATTTAGTTAGTTTTTTGTGTTAAAGGGGACTTACGTGCGAGTGTTCTTAGACATGTTTGATGAAATCGGTTGACCCGTTTAAAAGTAATTGTGTCGGGGGTTTTTTAATTTTTAATTTAATTATAGATAATAATTATAAATAACGAACTTTCGCCGGCAGTGTGAATAGGCGAGTAACTATAAATAATATGTGCATCTCTTTCGTTAACACGGAATGTATATTCACTGTCCTTTTCTTGGGCGAGAAACTCGCCGATAGTTCATCGCTCACTCGCCCGCGGTGGGACCACCACTGCAGCTTCCACCAACCATTAAAACTTTATTTAAAACTAGCAGCTCCCCGTGGTTTCACCCGCGTAGTTCCCGTTCCCGTGGGATTACGGGGATAAAATATAGCCTATGTCACGCACTGATAAATTAGCTTTCCATTAGTGGAAGAATTTTTGAAATTGTCCAGTAGTTTCGGAGCCTATTCATTACAAACAAACAAACAAATCTTTCCTCTTTATAATACTAGCGGCCCGCCCCGGCTTCGCACGGGTCCAATTTTTTCGTTAATTTTCCAGATTTTTTTTTACATAAGAACCTTCTCCTGGCAATAACCAACACAACAAAAAAAGAATTGGCCAAATTAATCCAGGCGTTGTTGAGTTATGCGCTTACCAACACATTTTGCGATTCATTTTTATATTATAGATTAGTATAGAAAAAACTATTCCATCTCCAGAACGACGAGCCTTCTGGCTTCGGGGCGGAGTACCAATGGTGTGGCGAGTGGCGTGTCAGAGCCACCGCCTTGCAGAGCAACGAGGCACGCGTGGCTACCTGTGTGCGGAGGGCGAGTAATGACCAAGCGTTGGTAAGTATTGTATACTAATACTAGTAGCTCCCGTTTCACCCGCGTAGTTCCCGTTCCCGTGGGATTACGGGGATAAAATATAGCCTATGTCACGCACTGATAAATAGGCCATTTTCTTATATCAACAATAAATTATGAAATTATATTACTTGGATAGTTTTCATCACGGAAAATGCAAATATAAAGTTATTTTCCCATGAAAACCTAAGGTTAATTTTATTTTTCAAAATTAAAATTGAGGTTTCATTATCTGTATGTCACGTGATTGAAAACGCCGACCGCCATGATGTGACGTCAATTTCACTAAAGCAATGATACCGAGCTATGTAGTAAAAATAACCTCAAAGTCTCGTTTACATAGTAAAAAAGAGAGTAATATCGTAATTTAAATAAAAATCAATAAAAAAAGCTTATGTACTTACGTCAAAGTGATCCTCACAAAGATATAAATGAGATTTCTTAGAATATTTTACAGGATCTCGTCCCGCGAGTTCCAACCAAACATTTCTCATAGAAACGTCGGTCGGCACATTAATAAATAACTTTTCTGGAGTCTTCAACGTAGAATTTTTACAATTCAACGCTACACACCAACGATATGGGCTATAAAAACTCATTTTTACTTGAAATTAAATTATATTAAATCACTACAAGAGTACAAGACAAACTGGCATTTTGACATTTCTTCATTTTAGTTTATATGACGTCAGTCGCCGCCACCATCATGGCGGTCGGTGTTTTGGCGCGTATATTTTAAGTCAAATTTTTGATATATTTTTTTTAACATTTAGCAGGTATATTTTGCAGAAATAAAAATAATCCTTGATTATCTGATATATATGAGCATTTTAAAAAATATTTGAAAAAATAGGAGAATAGCCTATTAGCTTTCCATTAGTGAAAGAATTTTTGAAATCGGTCCAGTAGTTTCAGAGACAAACAAACAAACAAATCTTTCCTCTTTATAATATTAGTATAGATGACCGGGGTGTCTGGCATTAAATTTCTGCACCCGCAACCTCAACATGCTTTTTTTAGCTATATATTTATATGATAAAGAGGCGTTTGGTCTGCAATGCGGTCTAAGTGGGGAAACCCTTACGAAACGATTCTTATAATAGTCTCTACAGAGAGTCAGTAAAATAAAATGTGTAGAATAAAAACTATTTATAAAAAGGACTATAAATTAGACGATTTGACAACGATATTATTGTTGCCACTTTTGAGAGATATTTAAATTAATTTTTTGGTTTCTAAACATTTACATCTATACTAATATTATAAAGAGGAAAGATTTGTTTGTTTGTATTGAATAGGCTCCGAAACTACTGGACCGATTTCAAAAATTCTTTCACTAATGGAAAGCTAGTTTATCAGTGCGTGACATAGGCTATATTTTATCCCCGTAATCCCACGGGAACGGGAACTACCCGGGTGAAACCGCGGGGAGCTACTAGTCTATCTATATATATAAAACACTTCCGTTACTGAGTGATGTACTGACTGACAGACACAATTTTTAACAAACAGTTCTTATGTTTCAGGTAGTGGACGGTGATGAGGACACGGAACTATACGGCCCAGCACAATATTCACCTTCAAGAATAGCTCCAGACGTGAGTATTTAAATACCTAAGTTTACTGAAACACTGAATACTGTCTATACAAAACAGAAATAAGGTTGCCTTTTTTTAACCCCTGACGCAAAAAGAGGGGTGTTATAAGTTTGACGTGTGTGTGTGTGTGTGTGTGTGTGTGTGTGTGTGTGTGTGTGTATCTGTCTGTCTGTGGCATCATAGCTCCCGAACGGATGAACCGTTTTTATTTAGTTTTTTTTTTATTAAAGGGGACTTATATGCGAGTGTTCTTAGATATGTTTGATGAAAATCGGTTGACCCGTTTAAAAGTTATGGAGGTTTGAAAGTAATTGTGTTGGGGGTTTCTTAAAGTTTTAATTTAATTGATCTTTTGTAATAAAGAGAACTTGAATGATATTTATGAGTACAAATACTAATACTATAGCATAAAAGTTTATTTCTTTTTATTAAAGTATAATCTAACTATGCCCGCTCTTTTCACCCGCTTGATTTCTCTCGATCCAGTATGTATGCTATTCCTAATTATAAAGAACAACTGTAAAAAAATCAGTATTTTTAATCTTTATACATGACTAGCAGCGCCCCGCGGTTTTACCCGCGTAGTACCCGCTCCCGAGAGAATGCGTAGCTCGTAGTATCATACAATCTCGGCACAATTCACCATCGTGTGTTAAAAAATTAAGTAACAGCGCTATTTATTGGTAGGATTTGTGACTACAAAAAGTTACAATAAAACATACGATTACTTATACACAATCCCATGGGAATTTCGGGATAAAAAGTATCCTATGTGTTATTCCTAGTTGTAAGGAACATCTGTACCACATTTAATGAAAATCGATACAGTAGTTTTTGCATGAAAGTGGAACAAACATCCAAACTCACAAACATACAAACTTTCGCATTTATAATATGAAATATACATTTATAATTGAAATAATTATTAAAATATCCTACTAATAAGTAGGATATTTTAATAATAATTATTAATAATAATTACAGGCCGAAATCCCATCAGCTGAAGACACGAATAGACAAGAAAATGAAAATGAAACGGAACACAGAAATGATGATAAAAGTGACCCCGTCGAGCCCCCGCCGCACAAACCAAACGGACTCGTTGAGGCGAGCGCTGAGGTAATGTAACCTATATAAATTACTAGCGGCGCCCCACGGTTTCACCCGCGTAGTTCCCGTGGGAATATTGGGAAAAAATTATGCTAAAATTATGGTGAAACCGCGGGGCGCCGTATGTACTGTAGAGCTTCTAATGGTGATTATTTATTTATTATTTTCAGACGAGAATTCAAGCTCTGAAAGCGAGAATAAAAGACTTGGAGAAGAAACAAAATGGAGCCACAGAGGTAACTATTTAATAGTTCTCATAATAATTGTTTTACTAAACTACTATCTTCTAATATATAAAATTCTCGTGTCACAGTTTTCGTTGCCATACTCCTCCGAAACGGCGTGACCGATTCTCATGAAATTTTGTGAGCATATTCAGTAGGTCTGAGAATCGGCCAACATCTATTTTTCATCCCGAAATTCCTACGGGAACGGGGACTACGCGTGTGAAACCGCGGGACGCTGCTATATATTATAGATTTAAAATATTGTTGTTTATTTTCAGAGCAAATGCCTTATTTGTCTCGGCCCCTACACATCACCAGCTGTCTCTATACAATGCTGGCACGTCTATTGCGAGGTAAATATCTTCTTCGTATTAATATCAATATTCTACTAATATTTAGCCGAATGTTTGTGAGTGTGGATGTTTGTTCCTCTTTCACGCAAAAACTACTGAATGGATTTCTTAGTCCTACCTATTCAACAAATAAAAATACTTACTTTGATTTTTAACCCCCGACGCAAAAAGAAGGGTGTTATAAGTTTGACGTGACTGTGTGTGTGTGTGTGTGTGTATCTGTCTGTCTGTGGCATCATAGCTCCCGAACGGATAAACCGATTTCAATTTAGTTTTATTTGTATTAAAGGGGACTTACGTGCGAGTGTTCTTAGACATGTTTGATGAAAATCGGTTGACCCGTTTAAAAGTTACGGGGGTTTGAAAGTAATCGTGTTGGGGGTTTTTTAAATTTTTAATTTTAATATACTTAATAATTTCTGATTCCAATATTAATATATTATTTGTTCCAGGTATGTTGGCTTCAATCTCTACACGCTAAGAAGATATGTCCCCAATGCAACATTATAACCACAGCTCAACATTTACGAAGAATATACATGTAAACCGATTTAGTATTTACTGGCAGAGCCCCGCGTAGTTCCCGTTCCCGTAGGAATATGGGGATAAAATTATGCTAAAAACCTTCCCACTGAATCACTCTATCTATTAAAACAAATCGCATCAAAATCCGTTGCGTAGTTTTAAAGATCTAAGCATACATAGGGACAGACTAAGCGACTTTGTTTTATACTATGTAGTGATCTGGTAGTATGCCATGACTTCGCACGGATTAAATTTATCTACGAAATATTCTGTTCCTTCTCACTGTACTAATATTATTAATGAGAGAGAAGCTTTATAAGCATAAGCATTCCCTCCATCATCTCATTCCAGTAACTGACCCCTAACAAAGTCCGTAACTTGTATCTAGGGTATCAGAAACTACGCACACACTCATTCACACACACACAGACCGAGAAAAACAGATCTTTGGTTTGCAGTTTTGCAGAATACTTTTTTGAAATCACACGAAAAAATGTTTAATTATTTAATTTGTTTATTTAGTATTGGTGTATCTTGGAATATACAATTAAAAAAATATATATTTCCAAAAATATGGAAATGTTTCGTATTACATACATTATACTAGTCTATAAGTTAGTTGTAAGTATAATGTGATTATAAATAAGTAATTGTTAATAGACTGCCTTCTATGAAGTTGTACAATAAGGGATTGGTGGAGATTTGTAAATAAAATTATTTTAATGAGACTGGTATTTTCTTTCTTTTACAAGTTTTTATTTAGTCCTGTCCCGTTGTCTGTAATCAAATCTTGCAAGACATTTTTCGACCACTTCTGGTTATCCGATTGAGCTGAAGTTTGGCATACTTATGTACTCCTCGACCGCTTGCCCCGTGAAACGGCAGAAATTGGAAACTCGGTGACAATGTCAAAATGGCATTTATTTATTGTCAGTGTCTTTAGTATCAAGTGCTGCGTGTTTTAAATCTTTATTTATAAATTGAAAATATTAAATAATCTAAAAGCATGTAAAAGTGATGCCCCACATACTATTCTAAAGGATGACTAATGGATTATAGAAAAAAGTAAGCAGCAGGCCATTTTATTTCCTTAAAATTAAATACACATATAGATTTTGACTGTCACAGGTTTGTGTTGTCAGTTCTTAGTTAAATACTCGACAAATTTTTTCATTATAGTAAATAGGTAAGTTAATGATAAAAATTAATACCGTTTGTAATGATTTACATAACTTATCGAAGTTCGTGAAATACCAAATAACAATTCTTGATTGACGACCGAGTCAAAGACAGTGTGGTGTATTTGGTGGTGAACCTGCCTGTTATGCCGAAGGTTACGAGTTCGATTCCCGCCCAAGATAAACATTTACTTATATTTGATTTACATAAAAGGATTATTGGGGGGGAAAAACCTACAGCTTGTCAAACTTTACATAAGTAAGTAAACATAACTTCTTTTTTTTTCAGATTATTTTTAATTGACAGAGGAGCAAGCAGATTTACTTAAAATGAAATACAAGTTAGACGGTGTAGTAAGACGGGTTAGCAAAGGGTGTACAGTCTGGACCGAAATAAGATACTGCGTGTGCACTATCCAAATCTATGACTTATTTATTTCACTATATGTATTTAATAATAAATTTATAAAATACCATTTTCGTGTTTTTATTTATTTACATAAGTATGGTACTGAGAGCACTATAGTCTATCTTTGTTTGTGTGTAATGGTTTGAAACAATATAATTAGGTTTCTAACGATATAATAAAGCATTGAATATTTAATAGATTGTGTTAGTAAAATTAAACGATTATTTTTTGCCTATATTAAAGCAAGTTAAAATGTAATGGCAATACATGAGAAAGAGATGCCTAGTTCTCTGTTTCATGGAAACGAATGGTGGCGGTCCCCGTTGTTTCACGCGTCAAGCGGTCGGGGAGTAAGTCCCATGACAATGCAATAACAGCTAAAAAAAACTTTTTTTTTTAAAGTTAAAAAGGTTTTTTTTATTTATTCTTGATTCTTTCTTATATTCCCGTTTTGGTATAAAAAGTATGCTGTGTTGATTTCCTTACTAGCTTGCAATATAAATAAAACCATTTGAAAATTTTCATTAACTTTTATTCTAAGAACTTATTCTAAAATTACATTAATCATTTAAATAATCACACATCCCAATGGTGACTAATAAATCGCACACACAAATATGCCATTTAGAAAAAGAAGTTTTGGTATTTTATGCGCAAAGCAGGATAAATTCCAATCAAACAATGTGTTTCCAGACGGAAGTCCCATTTTGAAGATTCCCGCGTTAATAAGTAAAAGGCGCAATAAAAACCGCGGGAAGTTAAATCATAGACAATTTTAGAAACGAGGCAATGTCATTTCACATGATTCCTCAACTAAAATATATCGTTATTTTTATTCGTTACTGAATAAATAACGATATATATCTAGGTACTACAATAAAATATTTTTAGAGACAATGACACATTTTTATTCACAAATACATAGAAATTAAGAACTTTAATCATTAGTTTCTGCGCTGACCAGAGTTTCCACGGCGTCTCCATCATCAGGCTGAAAAGTAATATTATTTAATAAATAAATATCCCACCAAAACATATTAATATGTTAGTCAAGTTTAATAATAATTACGATGTTATACAGATTTCTATACATCGATCAAACAACTGAGATATATATATATATATAGAAATTAGCGCCTTAAAAAATGACCCAAATAATTTTGAAAAATTATATTTTGGCTTGTTTAGTTTTTGAAATCAGTTAATTGTTTAAGCGTGAAAGCGTAATAATAAAAAGCAAACGGACTCACTTTCCTATCCTAAATATTCAGTAATTTTACCTGCATATCAGCGACAGTCAAAGGCGGGTCGTCTTCTCTCAGTACCGTTTCACCATCTAGCTTCTTCAAATTGGGCAGTCGCCTCGCAGCCTCAGCGCGCCAAGCTTCCAATTCACAGGCATCGTACAGGGGATTGCCAACGAATAGGAGATCTTCTAGGTGTGGAAGTTCCTAATAAATACACTTAGATAGATTAGGTAAGTATTTTATAAGGTACCGGCCGCATAAGTATATGTTTGTGATACCCTAGATACAGGTAATGAACATAGTTTGGGGTCAGTCGGTGTAATGAAGGGATTGATTATATGTCTCTGTGTGTATGAATGTGTGTGTTCGTAGGTTGTGATACCCTAGAATCCCTAGCTAGATACAGGTAATGAACATAGTTAAGGATAAGTTGGTGTAATTAAATTATAGAGGCATAGATTATATGCATCTGTGTATATAGGAGGCCGCTTTAGATAGTGGCTGAATGCAGATGGAGGGAGTTGGACCTGTTACACCGACAAGAGCAACGTTCTTCAATTGATGATGATGATGATCTATGAATGTGTGTGTCCGTAGTTTGTGATACTAGATACTTCCCTAGATACAGGACATGAACATAGTTAGGGATAGGTTGCTGTATTAAAATTATAGATTGCTTGATTAAGTACTTATATTACATGATTGACACGAAACCACAAACTTTACCTGTAATTTATTAAACTCACTCCAATCTTTCACCAAATTATTGCTCATGTACAGCACTTTCAGACTTCTTAGTACGTGAATACCTTTTAACTTTTCAACCAAGTTGTATGATATCCATAGTTCTTCTAAGCTTTCACCTAGACATTCCTGAAATTTAACAAAATAAATACATACTTACTTAATTAATCTTATCTAAACTTATATTAGGTACTTACTATTACATAAGTACTAATATTATAAAAAGAAAATAAGTATTTATTTTGTTTGTATAGGAGAAACTTCGAGATTACTATTAAAAACGATTTACGCGGGTATACCACTGGTTACGTTTAAAACTCTTACCACAAGTAGTTACCTGTCAGGGGCCCAATAAAAATAATATTAAAATTACATTCTAAATATTCAGAAATAACTTACCATGCCCGCAAAGGATTTGATATAATTTCTTCCCAATGACAGAATCCGCAGTTTCTTGAGACTATTCAGTCCTGTTACTTTCTCTATCATGTTTGTTGACAAACTTAACTTTCTGTAATTAAATGACAATGAGATGTTTAGTTAGTTTTTTAGTTAACATAACATAATCATTAACTCCATCATCTCATTACAGTAACTGACCCCTAAGTTCGTAACTTGTATCTAGGGTATCACAAACTACGCACACACTCATTCACACACACACCCAGACCGAGATAAATATTTGTTACAGCTAGTAATATTGTAATGTGAGGATGAGTGGTTAGATCTTAGACCCGCTATTAATCCTCTCTAATTTTCAGTATTACCCCTAGTCTATAATTCGTCAACTTACTCGCAATTAGTAAGAGCTGCCAAAGAGTTATCCATTTTCTCAATTGGTGGCCATTGGAATGTGAGAACCACGTCAGTCGCAGTCGCAGCTTGTTGCCCTGTCTTATCTTCCCATCTTTTGATAGCTTCTTTTATAGTAGTAGCTTTTTGAGCCATTGTTTTTAAATAATCAAATGTAGCTTTAAGTTTAAAAGCGTTTCAGTACTTTGGCAAGTGAAACCGTCGGTTTTTACTAGTTTACTAACATTATTGACAGTCCCTATAGTGAAGGTCCTCTAAATTGTAAGATAAAAATCTCAGTATGTACAAAGGACTTTGACCAAAGTGGTTTAGACGTGAAGAACTACGCGTTTATAAAAGCAAAAGTTATAAAATCTTTATAGCAACGATTTATTGATTTAACTTTCACGATTATTAGGAACGAATATAAGTCTTATTTATAACAGGAACTTGATATATTCGTAATGGTATAATTGTCGCTTAATCAAAATATAATAAAGAGATTATAGTTTGGTTATTGTAAATAACAAAAAAATATTATAAATATATAGTTAGTACCTATGTCAATTGTAACGTAACGGAGAAATAACCAAAAACGAAATAGCGTTATATTTATCGTTACTCGTTTCGTTATCAAGTATTCGAGAGAACTCAAGTCGAATTTATATTGAACACAAAATGGCGTCATTCCATATCTAACCAGCCACGCCTCGGTTTATGTGAATAACTTATCCTAATCATTCATCTCAAAGTAATTTTATTGCACAAATAAAAGCATTTCTTTCAATTTTATAGTGAACCGTTTTGCCGGTAAGTTTTTGACATTTCTCAAAGACACCATACTTTTTTAATCTTTTTTTTTTCTTTCAAATTCTTTTTTTTAATTAAAAAAAAAACAATCGTCAGTCTTCATTCGTTCTCAGACGGCTGAGTAAATAAAAATATTTGAAGATTTTCAATGCAAATTCAATTAATTTCGTTATTTATATTATTGCGTTGTATTTTAATGGTGATTGGTAAGTTTATTAAATACATTTTAATTGCTTTACTTTACTTGGAGTGTGTATTTTTTTTCTTTTTCACTAGCGCCATAGCCAAAATTTTCTTTTTTACATTTTAGAAAAAGTTAATTTGTTTGACATTGGTTTATTTTATTATATTTTCCCGCTCTTACATTTTATTTCAAATAATTTTGTATTTTTCGATACTTTTACATAAATTTATTCCTTTTATAAGTTCATTATGAGTAATATTAGAGAGTTTTATGAAGAATTAGGTTATGTTTATGTATGTAATCGAAAAAATACATTATCTGGAGGTTTAGATATTAGAATACTTTAGATATTTTTTATTTCTAACAAATATATTTTTGATTTAGCTTCTGGACGAAGAAAACGAAATGGCTGCAGCTAATACATCGTATTTTCAGATAAAGGTACGTTCAAATTCATTATTATACACTGCCCAGCACAAGAAACGAAAAAACGTCTATTAATATGAACTTATGTACTTAAATAAAAATGCCAAACTTTGTATGTTACATATTTCCCGGTAAAAAAGCCTTTCCTAACAGAAATAAGTATAAATATGGTATGAAAACGAACAGACCACCAATTATGAATTGATAGTTATTTACTTAACATAACATAATCATTCCCTCCATCATCTCATTACAGTAACTGACCCCTAACTAAGTTCGTAACTTGTATCTAGGGTATCACAAACTACGCATACACTCATTCACACACAGACCCAGACCGAGACAAACATTTGTGGTTCACACAAATATTAAAATATAATTATATTATTATAAATATTTAAGCAATAGTACCTATATTTTTGAGATAAAAATGGGAAAACAAAGTTTTAATACAATTCATTAAAATGCATATCTCTCGATATTCCAGCGAGAAATTAAAACCGAGGTACTCTCAGAAAAGGAAGATGAATACAACTGTCGTCTGTGCACTAAGTGCTTCTCGAACGAGACCGCATTGCAGAACCACGCTAAAATAGCACATATTGAGGCGTATATCAGTGGTGATCCTACTGTTTGGACTAAGGAGGTATGTTGTATTTTAGTAACTATCTATATTACTAGCCCCCGGTTTCACCCATATAGTTCCCGTTCCCGTGTGAATATAGGGATAAAATATAGCCTATGTCACGCACTGATAAATTAGCTTTCCATGAGTGAAAGAATTTTTGAAATCGGTTCAGTAGATCCCGAGATTACCCCTTACAATTTAACAAACACACAAACTTTACTTCTTTATAATCTAATATATAAAATTCTCGTGTCACAGTTTTCGTTTCCCTTCTTCTTCGAAACGGCTTGACCGATTCTCATGAAATTTTGTGAGCATATTAGTAGGTCTGAGAATCGGCCAACATCAATTTTCATCCGGGAACTACGCGTGTGAAACCGCGGGGCGCAGCTAGTATTAGTATAGATTATGGTACACCCAAATGTTTGGATGAATAGATGTTTGTTACCAGAACTTTCTAGGAATCAGATGACATTTTACATAGATGTTACTTACAACTAAGAATAGAAATAATTTCTTATAGTTATACATAGGAGTCTTTTAATCCCAAAATTCCCACGGGATTGGGATTTACGCTGGTAAAACCGCGGGCACAACTAGTGTGATATAATTATTAGTAGTATCCCAAGGGCTCTAACTACCCATTACGATTGTCGATGATGTTAGTACGACAACCGGGACCGACGGCTTTACGTGCCCTCCGAAGCACGGAAACGCTCATGAAATTAAAAGTCATTTTTAGTAACGACCTATCACAGTCATGACGGTGCCAGACGTTGCTTAACCGTACAGATCACAAGTGATTATAATATATAAGCCACTGATACTGCCATATCGGTGGCCGAGTTTTGGTGCTCAAAAATATGAGTCGACACGTAAAGAAGAAGACAAGTGATTCGCGGGTAGCACTGGGCCATGAGCGCTTCTAAACTTAATACAGTAAAACCTGGTTAAGTGAGACTCCAAGGGACCTGCAATGTCGTTGCACTTATAGAGGTATTCCACTTACCCAGTGTTTCAGATATCCAGGTATAAATTAATATCTGTCTCATTTACAGAGGGTTCCATTGATAGAAGTGATATACGATAAGTGATATAGTGGGTAGGATTAGAATGAGTAAACAAACAAAACGATATTATCTCAGTTACAGCGGTTTATACGTATAAAATTCACTCGCTGTCTTAGTTATAGAGGTAACTATGATGATAAATCGAAAGAATAAATCCCAGATATAGAGGTTACCTCATCCCACTAACAGAGGTAATTTAGTGCCAAAGTGTTGGGACTTTAGCATGAGTTCCAGTTATGGAGGTTTCTCACTTATCCAGGTCCCACTTAACCAAGTTTCACTGTATACAACAATTATTTGTTTCAGATAATAAAAAAAAACAAAGTTGAAACAAAACAGGAAGACTTCACAAATATCACCGACCCTAATATTATGAATGCAATCGCTTCCAGTAATTTCGATTACATTATACTGAAATCTGACGATCCTCCGGTACAGAAGAAAAAGAAGAAAGAGGATGAAGTTAAGGAGGCCAAGAGGCCGGGGAAACGGACTAAAACTGTGCAAGTTATTACGTAAGTTACCCCAAATTGAAAAAACAACGTGTGGCACTCGGGGACTGCCGCGGTAAAGCTATTGCATAGCAATTTTATCAACTAATTGTTTTTTTATTTTTGTATTGCAATCCTAACCTTAGAAATTTTGATGTCGTACTTGGGACTTCATACAATAAAAACTTTGTCTACATTACTATAAAAACTTTTTGGAAAATTTACAAAAAAAAAGTTTTCGGTAAAAAAAAAACGTGAGGTTTTTTTTCGTTACGGAATTTCTGGATTCGGTCCCCGCGCTCAAGGCCCTCGATAGAAGCTATGCAATACCTAGCTTAAAAACCAACAAGTGCCAAGTTTGTCTGGGAAAGTGTCATATACATATTCTTAGTATAGAGTCACCATGTTCTCTGTGCCGGGCGGCCAAAAGTAGAAGCTACTATGGTCATTGTGACTCTAATGTCATTTGTATAGATTTTCAATAAACTGACAACCAAAAGATGGGATTACAGCGACGCTGGCACCGGCACAGAAAACTTGGTGATTCTATACACATGGACAATATCGAAATCGGCCTATCTTTTGAAAGTGGATGCATCACTAGCTTGGTCAAATAACTCATTTTTCTATACAGTGGCGTAGCTAGCATGGGTGGCACCTGGGGCGGATTTTGTACAGCTATCACCTCCAAACTCAATCCAATTTGCATTAGTAGAAATCTTGCCTATGAGAAACTACTACTAGGCAAGTAGCAATCTCGGGTTATTTTATTATTGGCGGTTTTTTGGAACTATAGCTGGTGATCATAGTCGGGCCCCGGGCGTCACCTACTTGGGTGACTCCCGGGGCCCGCCCCCCTAGCTTCGCCACTGTTTCTATATTACAGTGAGCAGAGCTAACATGGTTAAACCTGTGACATAGACAATACAGATTAATAATAATAAAATTAACTGTTTTATCCCCATTCCAGCGGCCCATTCGAATGCCTAGAACCGTCAAACGTGGGCTCGGACGGCGCGTGCCACCAGATGTTCTTCTCGTGCTGCGAGTACAGCAGCCACGTGCGCCAGGACCACGCGCGCCGCCGCCGCGCCGCGCGCTGCCAGGTCTGCGAGCGCGTGCTGCCGGCCGACAGGAGTCACCATTGTACGGTAGGTATACTGTTCTGGCAGTCACACTCCCACACTCAGACTGACTGTCACACTCCCACACTCAGACTGACTGTCACACTCCCACACTCAGACTGACAGTCACACTCCCACACTCAGACTGACAGTCACACTCCCACACTCAGACTGACAGTCACACTCCCACACTCAGACTGACAGTCACACTCCCACACTCAGACTGACAGTCACACTCCCACACTCAGACTGACTGTCACACTTCCACACTCAGACTGACAGTCACACTCCCACACTCAGACTTCACACTCCCACACTCAGACTGACAGTCACACTCCCACACTCAGACTGACAGTCACACTCCCACACTCAGACTGACAGTCACACTCCCACACTCAGACTGACTGTCACACTCCCACACTCAGACTGACTGTCACACTTCCACACTCAGACTGACAGTCACACTCCCACACTCAGACTTCACACTCCCACACTCAGACTGACAGTCACACTCCCACACTCAGACTGACAGTCACACTCCCACACTCAGACTGACAGTCACACTCCCACACTCAGACTGACAGTCACACTCCCACACTCAGACTTCACACTCCCACACTCAGACTGACAGTCACACTCCCACACTCAGACTGACTGTCACACTCCCACACTCAGACTGACTGTCACACTTCCACATTCAGACTGACAGTCACACTCCCACACTCAGACTGACAGTCACACTCCCACACTCAGACTGACAGTCACACTCCCACACTCAGACTGACAGTCACACTCCCACACTCAGACTGACTGTCACACTCCCACACTCAGACTGACAGTCACACTCCCACACTCAGACTGACAGTCACACTCACACACTCAGACTGACAGTCACACTCACACACTCAGACAGACACACACACTCAAGACTGACAGTCACACTCAGACTGACAGTCACACTCCCACACTCAGACTTCACACTCCCACACTCAGACTGACAGTCACACTCCCACACTCAGACTGACTGTCACACTCCCACACTCAGACTGACTGTCACACTTCCACACTCAGACTGACAGTCACACTCCCACACTCAGACTGACAGTCACACTCCCACACTCAGACTGACAGTCACACTCCCACACTCAGACTGACAGTCACACTCCCACACTCAGACTGACAGTCACACTCCCACACTCAGACTGACAGTCACACTCACACACTCAGACTGACAGTCACACTCACACACTCAGACAGACACACACACTCAAGACTGACAGTCACACTCAGACTGACAGTCACACTCCCACACTCAGACTGACAGTCACACTCCGACACTTAGATTGACAGTCACACTCCCACACTCAGACTGACAGTCACACTCCCACACTCAGACTGACAGTCACACTCCCACACTCAGACTGACAGTCACACTCAGACTGACAGTCACACTCCCACACTCAGACTGACAGTCACACTAAGACTGACAGTCACACTCCCACACTCAGACTGACAGTAACACTCAGACTGACAGTCACACTCAGACTGACAGTCACACTCCCACACTCAGACTGACAGTCACACTCCCACACTCAGACTGACTGTCACACTCCCACACTCAGACTGACAGTCACACTCCCACACTCAGACTGACAGTCACACTCACACACTCACGACTGACAGTAGTGACTGTCGCAGTCATTGTGCTCTAGACTGTGACCGAGTTACTACACAGCCACACACACTCCGACAACATTACATCACTGTTATATGTAAAACCAATATTATTATGATACATCACTGTTATATGTAAAACCAATATTATTATGATTACAGACATGCGGTGAAGGATTTGACACTGAGGAAGAGTTACAAGAACACGCTGCCAACCATGTGAAGCTCAAGAAATATGAGTGCGGAGTCTGTCACAAGAGGTTTACACAGCAGGTGAGGATATGTTGAGTCGGCTTCTCTTCTTTCTCTGTGCCGGCGGCCAAAATTGTAAGCTCCTAATGTCATTGTGACTCCAATGTCATTTGGATACATTTTCAATAAACTGACAACCAAAAGATGCGATTACAGCGACGCTGGCACCGGCACAGGAAAGATTGTGGCTCAATATGTTAATTTGACAATCCTTATAATATTATAAAAGCGAAAGTTATTGAGTGTGTGTGTGTGAGTTTGGATGTTTGTTACTCTTTCACGCCAAAACTACTGCATCGATTTTGAATTTTCGAACAAGTAAGGTTTTTTTATTGATCACAGCTGCGCCCTCAAATCTTTTGACGATTATACTGTTTTTGATCAACCTTTAATGTAATAAGAACTATTAACTTAATTAACACCTTACATCCAGGGCGGAGTCCAGCAACACATGAGAATGCACACCGGTGACCGTCCTTACCCATGCACAATGTGTCCGAAAGCATTCACTCAAAAATCAGGCTTAGAACAACATCTCCGGACTCATACTAAGGTGAAACCGTACCGCTGTGTTGTCTGTGCTAAATCGTTCTGCCAATCGGTTCATTTGAAACAACATATGCGAACGCACACGAATTTGGCTCCTTTCCAATGCGGTATTTGTGATAAACGTTTTAAACAGAGCAGTCATTTAAATTATCACCTAAAAAATCATAATCCAGCCCATTTGACCCCCGAACAGAGAGAGAAATATAACTTGTTAGTGGGTAGGATTAAGAATAATATCAGTAACGAAAATGTTATTATAGAAACGGAGCTGGTAGATGATGGTAGCTATAATATTAATGAGCCGTACGTGTATATAGAGAACGGGTCGCCTAGTAAAGTTGTTATATATGAGTCTGAGTAAATTTTTGGGAACAATTAGGCCCTATTTCATCATCTTCAAGTAACGTTCCGAGTACTCACATGTTTTGTCTTTGTCACTTGATATAAAGTAAAGAGACAACAGTAACTTAACTTGGTGAGTAGTTACTTGAAGGTCGTGAAATAGGTCCAACGAGTAAAATTTGTAATTATAAGTGATTTGAGTCTGTAATTCTAAAATATGAGTAAAATTGATGTTTTTGAGTCTACAATTTCTGGGCGCGATTTGAGTAAAATTGTTAGTACATAATGAGTCTTCAATTTCTGAGCCCATTTGAGTAAAATTGTTAATAAGTCTGAGTTACTTTATAGCTCAAATTGAGTAAAATTGTTGAGTCTTTTTTGCCCAATTTGAGTGAAATTGAGTCGAAATTCGCCGAGAAAAAAAAGTGTCTTATGTGCGTACTATGTAGGTAAATGGCAATAATTGTTTGAAACATCTTGTTGCTTGTGCGTCAGTAATTTCTGGGCTCCAATTTGAGTAATTTATTAATGAGCCTTATATTTTTTGGGTACAATTAGGGCCTATTTCACCATCTTCAAGTAACGTTCCGAGTACTGACAAGTTTTGTCTTTGTCACTTGATATAAAGTAAAGAGACAACAAAGTTTACTTGGTGAGTATCGGTACTTGAAGGTTGTGAAATATTAAGTAACATTCCAAGTAGGTACTCACATGTTTTGTCTTTGTCACTTGATATTAAGTAAAGAGACAACGCTAACTTTACTTGGTGAGTACCAACTTGAAAGTCGTTTAATAGGTCCAACGAGTAAAATAGTTAAATACAAGTGATTTTCTGAAAGCAATATGAGTAACATTGTTATTAATGAGTCTTCAATTTCTGGTCTTGAGTAATATTGTTGTTAATGAGTCTGAATAATATAAAATTTTATGGCTCATTTTGAGCAAGATTTTTATGAGTAAGTTATTTCTGGAAACTATTATAGTTTGACTAATTTCTGGGCACATTTTGAGTAAAATTTACATTTATGGTTCTGGGCGTAATTAAGGACGCCATGATAGATAAAATTAAAAATTTAAAAAACCCCAACACAATTACTTTCAAACCCCCATAACTTTTAAACGGGTCAACCGATTTTCATCAAACATGTCTAAGAACACTCGCACGTAAGTCTCCTTTAATACAAAAAAACTAAATTGAAATCGGTTCATCCGTTCGGGAGCTATGATGCCACAGACAGACAGATACACACACACACACAGACACGTCAAACTTATAACACCCCTCTTTTTGCGTCGGGGGTTAAAAAGAGTTATTTTGCGTTTCAAAAATGAAAATATTTTCACTGAACCTCACTATTTATGAAACACATTATATGTGTTATTTGTGTTTTTTAAAACACGTAGATACATAAATGTATATGTATAAATATATTGATTTTTTACGTTTTTTATGTTTTTTTGAAGCTAAGTATTTTAAAATAATGAATTTGTATTTTTTAGTAATTGTATATAGTGCCAAAATTGTAACTACTTATAGTGCCACGAACTTAACTGAAAATTGGATTACAGCTATTAACTGGTTGAATAATAATAGGGAAAGCTAAGATGCTAAATAATAGGTATAGATTCACAATCTATCTGTGCCGGTGAGCGTCGCTGTAATCGCATCTTTTGGTTGTCAGTTTATTGAAAATGTACCCAAATGACATTAGAGTCACATTGACAATAGGAGCTTCCAATATGGCCGCCGACACAGAAAACTTTGTGATTCTTTATTTAATTGTGCATCGTCGGGAAATGATTAACCGACTTCAAAAAAGGAGGAGGTTATTGTCGACGACCTCGATGTCAGAGTGGTCACCATTCCGGACTGCTATCAGTAAGGTTGTATCGATTCCCGTGCGGAGTGAATATTTGTGTGAACCACAAATGTTTATCTCGGTCTAGGTGTGTGAATGAGTGTGTGCGTAGTTTGTGATACCCTATATTAAAGTTTGTGGGACTATACTTAAGTTTATTGTAAACTTAAAATTTTGTGGTCACGCGTCTCGGCAGCGCCGTGGTTCGCGCGCGCGTTTGGAGATGTATGGTGGTAGTATTACTAGTTGCGTTTGTGTCGCGCGCGACAGCAGCGCCGCACGGTGGGCTGGCGTCTGTCTAGACAAAGGGATTAAAATTTTCTATGGAAGCCCATGACAGCGGATTTCAGCCCACCGTGCGTTGCCCAGCGTCTAGCAGCGCGACGATAAAGCCTTAATTATTTAAAACAAAAGCAATACTTATGTCTATCTATACTTACTGTATAAATTATAATGAACTTGTAGCCTGTAGCCTATCTTATAAAGTATGCTAAGCCTAGGTTATAAATATTTTAGTAATAATATATGCTCTATGTAGTTTGAGATCTCTGATTAGTTATAAGAATTTACTTAAAATAAACTGAATGAATTTATTATGTTTTTCATTTCAATCCCTCTATCACCTCATTATACCGAGGGTTTATGGAGTGGGTCATTCCCACTCCACATAAGGAAAGACACAGAAGGAAAGGACGCCGCCGCGGCACGCTCGCTCCGCTCGCTCGGCTCGCGCGATGTGTTGTCGCAGTTCTGACATAACCTAACCTAGTGACAGGGGCACTTGTTTTCAGCATGAAATATTGAGTCACAATCTTTTCTGTGCCGGCGGATGGCCGGCGGCTGAAATTGGAAGCTCCTATTGTCATTGTGACTTTGTCATTTGGATACATGCTTACTATATTATAAATGCGCGAGTAACTCTGTCTGTTACCTTTTCACAGCTAAACTACTGAACTGGTTGACTTGAAATTTGGTACAGGGGTTAGCTTATGGTCTGGGAACAGACATAGGCTATGTTTTATCCCGAAAATCCCACGGGATCGGGGCGCTGCTAGTTTTCAATAAATTGACAACCAAAAGATGCGATTACAGCGACGCTGTCACCGGCACAGAAAAGATTGTGACTCAATAAGGTTAGGAGTATGGAGGGGAAACAGAAAAAGAAAAGTGCTTTGATATTTTTTATTTACAAAAACGTTAACATTTTTTTAGTAACAAACACGACTCTTAAAAAACCAAAATATGTAATTGTAAAAAAAAATGTTTGTTACTCTTTTACTCAAAAACTACTTACTGGACTGTCCTGATGTTCCTTATATCCCAAAAAAGGATATAGGATATATTATATCCCAAAATTGACGGAATAAGAGAAACTTGAAAACTACTGAACAGAATTGGGTTAAATTTGGTACTGATGTTTCTTATATCCCAAAAAGGATATATTATATCCCAAAATTTTACGGGATATGCGAGAAACTCAAAACCACTGGTCAGATTTTAGTGAAATGTTTGTATAGATATTGTTTAAAACCCAAAAAATCTATGGGATATATTATAAAAATAAGGTTTTAATGCCTGCGTGGAACGCCTGGAACGGGGGATAAATTCTTTGGTTTTATATCCATATGTGTGCTTCTAGATATTACTAATTCTTTAGCGAAGTTGGAATCTAAAGATCTGAAGACGAGCTGAGGGGCGTCGTGTTTAGCTGAAACAAAATATTCATTTAAATTATGTTTCCTTTCAATCCTTACTAATATTATAAATGCGAAAGTAACTCTGTCTGTATGTTATACACGAAGTTAAAGGTAAAATATGGAGTCCACACTTAGAATACCTACTTGAAGCATACCTATATGTATCACTATCGCGTCTCTGTGGGCAGGCTCTCTCTTTCTAACTAAGGTATCCTCTAGAAAGAGAGAGTCTGACTAAAAAGAGAGATCGGCCCACAGAGACGTAGGTATTTGACTCAAGCTGTTGTTCCAAGTGTGGGCTCCATTTTTTACCTACAACTTCATGATGTTATACGGCTAAACGACAGAACCGATTGACTTGAAATTAAGTACAGGGATAGCTTATGATCCGGGGAAGGACATAGGCTATGTTTTATCCCGAAATTCCCACGGGATTGGGAACTGCGCGGGTGAAACCGCGGGGCACAGCTAGTAATATTATAAATACGAACGTAACTCTGTTTGTTACGCTTTCACACCTAAACTACTGAACTGATTATGATGAAATTTGGTACAGAGAAAATGCGGGTAGAACCGCGGGACAGAGCTAGTAATATAATAAAACTAACCTTGAGGTCTAAAGGTTTCAGTAATAATATTGTTTCCAGGCGAATCTAATCCCTTTGTATACGAATGCAATTCAGAGCCGATAGTCCTGAAATAAATACCGAGAGAATACATCAGTCCTTTAGGGTGTAAATCTTAGTTAAAAAAAGAATTGGAATGAAAATTTTCCTTTTTTAAATTTTTGACTGGAGCAATGGTCATGAGCTTGAATCAAACCCGTAACTATTGATAGAAATAGTGGGGGGAACCACTTCTCATATCTAGGTTTGACATTAGGTCTCCCTATTATAATACGAGCTGACGATGATGATATATGAGCTGATGATGATGATATATGAGCTGATGATAATGATATATGAGCTGATATTGATGATATATGAGCTGATAATGATGACATTTGAACTGATGATGATGATATATGAGCTGATGATAATGATATATGAGCTGATAATGATTGTATATGAGCTGATGATGATGATATGTGAGCTGATAATGACGATATAAGAGCTGATGATGATGATATATGAGCTGATAATGATGATATATGAGCTGATGATGATGATATGTGAGCTGATAATGACGATATAAGAGCTGATGATGATGATATATGAGCTGATAATGATGATATATGAGCTGATAATGATGATATATGAGCTGATAATTATGATATATGAGCTGATAATTATGATATATGAGCTGATAATTATGATATATGAGCTGATGATGATGATATATGAGCTGATGATGATGATATATGAGCTGATGATAATAATATATGAGCTGATAATGATTGTATATGAGCTGATGATGATAATGTGTGAGCTGATAATGACGATATAAGAGCTGATGATGATGATGATGATATATGAGCTGATGATGATGATATATGAGCTGATAATGATGATATATGAGCTGATAATTATGATATATGAGCTGATAATTATGATATATGAGCTGATGATGATGATGATAATACCTCTTATTCCGCACCCTCCTGTTGGCAGTCAGTCGATCATTAGACGATATGGACCCGCGGACTTTACGCTGCTTACCGTCTACTTGCTTTTGGCGGAATTTAGAACTGGAATATTAAAATTAAAGAATTGATTAGTCTTTAAGGTATAAGTTGGTAGCCGACTGCAGACAGCAGCAGCAGACCACGCGTCGCCGAGCAACAGACGGCGAAGCGTTATGATGACGTTAGGCGGCGACGTGCCAACTTAGGTATACCTTTAAACTGTGCAGTGTAATGGCTCTTTTCGCTCTGATCATTAGTACAGTGAGGAGGAATAGGCGTCATCATCACGCTCGAGCTCGTTCATGCGAATTGATGATCTCAAACTCAAGTAATGATTGGAAAATTAAACATGCATTTCTCGTCCCAGAAATCGAATCCAGGTCCTCAAGTATGACAGAAACCAGCACCAAATAGCCTACTTATTTTGGTCCTTAACCATGCACCAAATAGACCACTTAGTCTTGGTCTTCTGAGAGTTTGTATGAAAAAGAATATTATGCAGTTCCGATCTGCCGATTCTACATACCTAGAATGGTGCCCCATAAGTGTATCTAAAAAACGATGAAGCAACGCTTTTGTGGCATGAAATTTAAAATCTAATGGAAAAAGACGCGGCAAATGACGATGATGCCATTTTAATAAGTATTTATGTAAGTAAACGAAGCAAGGTCGCAACGCAAAGCACTAATGGGGCATCATCCATAATAGGATAACATACAAATCATTCCCTCCATCATCTCATTACAGCAACTGACCCTTAACTAAGTCCGTAACTTGTATCTAGGGTATCAGAAACTACTCGTTCGAATCCCTTTGTACAGATGATTCTGAGAATGATGTAGACTCTCTCGGCGAATCATGCAAACTTAACAGAAGCTGCCCAGAAATAACATGCACGGTGACTGAAGAATTGAATGAGTTCAAAAAGGCAATTGAAGATTTACAAATAAAATTACAAATCGCTGAAAATGAGATTGAAAATTTATTGTTAGAAAATAGCTCATTAAAAAAACAAATACTTTGTTATGAGAAAAAAACTTCTACATTGACTAATATATGTAAGTCAACTCCATTAAAAGAAAGTAAAAAGAAAAAGAAACGCAAATCAGTAGTCGAAATAAAATCAGACTTAAAAACAGAAAACTTAGAAAGTGGAAAATTAACAGACCATGGGAGTTTGAATCTGGAACATGACTCAGAACCTAATAATGAAAAAAAGGGCCACAGTACTGATGAACACAATTTACAGAAGCGACTACGCAAACTTACTAACTATGAGTACCAATTTTTTCAAGACCAACGAGAAAGAGAAGTATCTGCAATAAATAAAAGGAAAATTGTTATATTATCAGATCAAACAGGCAAGGCTCTCTCAAATTTACTTTATAAATACTACGCACCGTATTTTGAAATATTTGCCTTTGTTAAACCTAATGCAGATACAAAACAAGTTCTAAATGAAGCATACAAATTCACGAACAAACTGACAAAAGAGGACTTTCTTGTAATAATTACAGGAACTAATGATAAAGACCCAAATATTATATATTCCAACCTTTACTACACAATTCAGGAATGTCAAAATACCAATGTCATCGTAACACAAGTGCCCCAGAATAGACATTTAAACGAATGTAAACTGAATAAAATGATCAATCAGATAACAGTACAATTTCCTTACTGTGTCTATCTTAACCTTAATTATGAATACTGGATAACTACAGAACGCTACACATATGCCAAAAATTTAATGGATAACATAATTAAACAAATAGCTCAAAAGATGTATGATTCCAAATTTCTTTACAATGCTACCAAAAATACGAATAAATACAAAAACTCATTAATTAATAAATATAATACGATGAAAAATACTAAAATATATTCAGAAATTACATATTGTGACAAAAACACACAAACAACAGAAAGGGAGTTTTTTCGTGAAGAATGAAGAAAGTAGACACCAATTCAGAATAATGCACCAAAATATCGCAGGTGCCATAACTAAACAGGACGAATTAACTCTGGCTCTGAATGGTTTGTCAGAAAAAAAACATTCCGTAAGCGCAGTATGTCTTACAGAAACATTTATACAGGAAGGATGTGAAAGCAATTTTCTAACAGAGGGTTACTCGGTTGCTTGTTCATATTGTCGCAAAAATTCCAAAAGAGGTGGTGTTTTGATCATGTTGAAGGACGATATAGAATTTTCTGTTTTAGCGGATTTAAAAATAAGTGAATCATGTGTATTTGAATGTTGTGGAGTTATGTTAAACAAAATAGGAATTACTTTATTATGCATCTACAGAACACCTTCTTCAAATGTAAAAGTATTTCTGCAGAAGTTGGAGATACTTTTATCAAAAATATGTCATAACACTCGAAGAAAAGTCATACTATGTGGTGATTTTAACATTGATCTATTCAAACCAAACAATGACGTGAAAATATTGAAAGACATACTAGAAAGCTTTAATTTGGAACAGGTTATATTAGAGCCAACAAGAATAACATCTTCAACAAGCACTTGTATTGATCAAATAATTACTAATATCAATAATGGACAGGCAACTGTTATGAACTTAGGTCTATCAGATCATACCGCGCAATTTTTTGAATTTGCTACAAAAGTATCACGACCATATATAAAGTATTGGTTTGAGTACAGGAGAGATTACTGCCAGGAAAACTGTGATAAATTTATAAATTGTCTTTCAGCCTTGTCTTTCAGAGATGTGTACATAGAAAATAATGCTTCTGAAGCCTTTGACAGTTTTCTGGACTTATTTGATCTTTTTTATAAACTATGCTTTCCGATAATCAGAGTCAAAATCGTGAATAATAATAAATGTAAATGGATCACTAATGGTTTAAAAATTAGTTGTAAGAAAAAACGAACATTGTATTTAAAGCATAAATTTTTTAGAGGCAATAGTTTCGAAAATACCTGTAAAATAAAATATGTAAAGTATGTAAACTTATTGCGAAAATGTATTAAATATTCACAGAAAAGTGTTAATTTTAAGAGTATTCATAATTCTAGAAATAAATGTAAAACAGTATGGAAAATAATAAAAAAATATGCAATAAATAACCCTAACAAACTTAATATAGATAAAATAGAAGTAAATGATGAAATTATTACTGATCCGACAATTATATGTAAGCATTTTAACGACTTCTTTATAGATGAAATATGTAATAATTCTGTACCTAACTTAAATAATGATGTATTAAATATTGATTGTAATTTAGAGAGTATATACCTTTCTCCAGTGACCTCTGATGAGGTACAGAAAACCATACAGATGCTTAAAAATTCGCATTCGGTAGGATATGATGAAATTAGAACAGATATTTTAAAAAAATGTTGTAAACATATAGTGCAACCACTAGTTTATGTAATTAATCTATCTTTGGATCAAGGGGTTTTTCCAAAAGCACTTAAAAAATCTGTTGTCAAACCCTTACATAAAAAAGGAAGTACTGCTAAATTAAATAATTATAGGCCAGTAGCATTGTTGCCAATTTTTTCAAAAATATTTGAGAAGGTTATTTTCAAAAGATTGTATGGATTTGTGGAGAAATACAATCTATTAAAAGATGAACAAAATGGATTCCGAAGAAATAAAAATACAACTTTAGCGGCGTTCAAAATGGTTAAATATATCACTCAATGCTTAGATAGTAAAATTCCCGTTTGCACATTATTCATGGATATGAGTAAAGCATTTGACTTTGTTAGTCATAAAAGGCTTCTAGATAAATTATATCGGTATGGTGTTAGAGATTCCGCACATAAGTTAATAAAATCTTATTTAAATGATAGAATTCAATGTGTCCATATTTCAAAGATTAATAACACCTCCCGAACTATTGAGCAATACACATCGGAATACAGAGACAATCATTTTGGCGTTCCTCAAGGAAGCATACTCGGTCCCCTATTATTCTTATTATATATAAATGATCTTCCCAGCGTACTAAATCATAATTCTATACTTTTCGCGGATGACACAACCATAATTATAGAAGGTAAAGAAATATCAAATTATAATAATGACATTAATCAGGAGTTACATAGTACTATTAACTGGCTTACTCTTAACAATTTACAAGTAAATTTAAATAAAACTAAAGTAATGCAATTCCGTACTTTTAATGGTATAAATAACCAACTCGACATTTCATATAATAATTTTAAAGTTGAAGAGACATCTTCCTATAAGTTTCTCGGTATACATATGGATAGTTTGTTATCCTGGAAGCAACACGTTGAAAATATCTGTTCTAAATTAAACAGCTATGTATACCCATTACGACGTATATCTCAAATTGTATCAACAGAAGCGGCGTTATTAGCTTATCACGGTTATATCAATTCTAATATTCGGTATGGGATAGTTATTTGGGGTAAATGTGTTTACATAGACAAAGTTTTTATAATACAGAAAAGATGCGTTAGAGCTATTTTTTCCCTTAACCAAACTGAATCATGTCGACCATTTTTTAGAAAGCACAAGTTACTGACTGTTACTGGAATTTACATACTGGATGTCTGCATTTTTGTGTATAAAAATAGGAATATTTTTCAGTCAGCTCATGAAAGTCATAATTACCCAACAAGACGGTGTTATAAAAACAATATATTTCGACCTCAAACTAGATTGACTCTAACTACAAATAATTGTTTTATTATGTGTATAAAAATTTTCAATAAAATTCCATATGACTTTAAAAATATGACATTCTCACAATTTAAATGGGATTTGACAAAGTGGCTAGCTGATAAATGTTTCTACAGTATTAATGAATTTTTTGAATATAAATTTTAATAAATTGTTTAATAATCAAGTGCATGTATAGTAATGAAAATAATGACATGTATAATTTTATTTTTATAATCATGACAAGTATAATTAAGTATAATTTCAATAAAATTGCAATGTATAATTTCATACGCCTGTAAAGGCAGGTGGCGGCTGATCATGTTAATTATTTTAAGAACCTTTGTACCCAAAACCAAATGAAATAAAAAATTCTATTCTATTCTATTCTAAACACTCATTCACACACACAGACCGAGACAAACATTTGTGGTTCACACAAATATTCACCCCGCACGGGAATCGTTCAACCTTACGGATGGCGGTCCGGCATGGTGACCACTCTACCATCGAGGTCGTCAGAAGAACAGAAAGATGTTTCACTTACTTCATATCAATAGAATTCCTGTCGATTCTTGACGGTCGGTTGGGGCAGCACCATGACTGGGAGTTTAGTTTCGGAGGAATCGGTAGGGGGCTTCTGGGAATAAGTTACTTAAATTATTGTAGGTACGTCCATATCCTTGGAGCTACATCCTCTTCTAAGCACTTGGGTGAGGCCAAACGAGCGTAATTTTGTGAGTCGCAGAATTTCGTTCGCAGAAATTCGACAACTGAATATGTCGAAAAATCAAAATGTCGAAAATTCAAAATGTCGAAAATCAAAATGTCGAAAAATCAAAATTTCGAAATTCAAACTGTCCATAATCAAAATGCCGAAATATCAAAATGTCGAAACTCAAAATATCGAAACTCAAAATATCGAAAATCAAAATGTCAAAAAATCAAAATGTCAAAATGTCGAAGAATCAAAATGTCGAAACTCAAAATGTCGAAAAATCTGAATGTCGAAAAATCAAAATGTCGGAAATCAAAATTTCGAAATTCAAAATGTCGAAATATCAAAATGTTATAAAATTTGCCTTTAAGCAAGTACATACTCTTTATTACTGTGTTTAGGGGTATGCGATCGAGGGTATGAGAGCACCCAGTGACGGATTAAGACAATGCCGCAAGCAATCCAAGCCCTCGGCCCCCCAGGGTTGTAGCTGGAGTGGAATTTGACGACGAAAAAAAAGGTCAGCTAACACTGAGCTCGCTATGTTCAACAAGGTAGGGCATTTGTAACTACACTTTTTAAAAACTTTCGTGATCGGAATTCACTGTTGCATAATTTACGGGTCTTAATCGCGTATAACATAACTAGCTGCGCCCCGCGGTTTCACACGCGTAGTTCCCGTTCCCGTAGGAATTACGGGATGAAAAATAGAAGTTGGCCGATTCTCAGACCTACTGAATATGCTCACAAAATTTCATGAGAATCGGTCAAGCCGTTTCGGAGGGTATGGCAACGAAAACTGTGACACGAGAATTTTATATATTAGATTATTATTTACCTCGACATTTCGTTTACACCGATCGTGGTCACGAGAAGACAGTTATACGCGATTAATAATTATGCGAATAATAATTAAGTGACCTGTAAATTATGCAACAAGGCATTTGTCATTTTAAGCATAGCTACGGCCCTGGGGGCCCTTCTGGTGTTTTCTGGTGCCCCCCAGACGTGGTGCCCTAGGCAATTGCTTAATTTCATTAAGGGTTAATCCGGGACTGACAGCTAGAGATAAAAAGCGGGAAAATACTTCATACTGACCTCGTTTTAGCTTTAGAAAAGAGACCGTACTTCAAGTGGGGTGCGGTCGGGTCTTCGTTCAGATACCTCCGCTGGCGCGTGTTAGCGCCGTAGTTCATGGGTTTCTCTCTGTAGCTGAATAAAAAAATAATAAGTATTGTATGATTTTAGTTTATTTTGATGTAGATACCTTTAGGCTCTTAGTGATTATATAGAAAACTAGCAGCGCCCCGCGGTTTCACCCACGTAGTTCCCGTTCCCGTGGGAATTTCGGGATAAAAACTATCCTATGTTCTTTCCCGGACCATAAGCTACCCCTGTACCAAATTTCAAGTCAATCGGTTCAGTAGTTTAGCCGTGAAAACAGACAGAGTTACTTTCGTTTTTATAATATTAGTTAGGACGGATATTAGTTAGGATTCGGATACGCCTCTGTAGAGGTACGCTAGTACTCATTAGGTAACTACTTACTATAACTGTGGTAAAAGTAAAAAGTAAAGTATCTCACGTGGGCAACACGTAGTTGTTCCTTCTATAAGCCCGAGAATTTCGTTGTCTGCCGCGACACTCTGCCGTGCGTGTCGGTGACCCCACTTCGATCAATACCGGGGACCTGCAATTAAACAGCTAATATCAACATAACATTCACTACATCATCTCATAGTAACTGACCCCTAACTAAGTCCGTAACTTGTATCTAGGGTATCAGAAACTACGCACACACTCATTCACACACCCAGACCGAGTCAAACATTTGTGGTTCACACAAATATTCACTCCGCACAGGAATCGTTCAACCTTACGGCAGTCCGGCATGATGACCACTCTGCCATCGAGGTCGTTATAAATCATCATGCGAAAGACGAAAGGAACTGTCTGTCTGATTTTAAATTTGGTTGGTACAGGGGTAGCTGATGGTCCGAGGAAGGACATAGGCTATGTTTTATCCGGGAACTATGCGGGTAAAACCGCGGGACGGAGGTAGTCCTAAATAATAATAATTTTAAGATTTTTAAATATAATTCAATACAAACATCTTTTTATTTCTTTTGCCAGATATCTGCTCCATTACCGTAAATTTTTATGATATTTTAGTATTTTTTTTCAGTTTATTTATCAAAATTTAAATAAAAAATGCAATATATTTTTCTTTGTTTTTTTAAATTTACCGCTTCGTGTCAAACAAAATTGACTTGAAACGTCATTTCAAAACGTTCCGTTAGTCGGTGAGGTGTTAAATACTTTGTGGTAAACATATTTACATATTATTAATTTAAATCACGATACCCATTAAGTTTATTTGTTTAAAAAAATATCTTTGCATATTTTTTAAACAATATTAAAATTCAGCTGTTATTATTTTGATATAAGACATTGAATCTAGAGCTAGACAAAATAAAAACTTTGCGTGTAATGAAACCCATAAAGTGACCTCCAAGTAGCGACATCTGTTGGATTGTGGTGAAGAGAAAAATAATTTTTAAGTTGCCAGTTTCTTAAAATTTCCATAATTTCAAGCTTAAAGATACAATTATGAACATTTTAATTCTAATATTAGTTTTACCATGTATTTTTAAATATTTACTTAATTATTGTTAGATATATTGATTATAGTTAGTGTCATAAAACTTTGTAAATATTAATAAGGCGAATGTATTAGACTTGGAAATTGTGGTGTATTTCAGAGAAAACATTTCTTATTATTTAATACTGAATAAAAAGTCAGCTACCCTATATTGCACATATATATTTTTAAATGTTAGGTTTTTTTTTCCAATATGGTAACATTCCACCTGTCAAACTAACACCCTGCCTGCCCCCCTAGCCCCCCTCCCTCACACCATCCGCGGGGGCGAGTGTTTTTTGCACGAATTTCCTTGAATTTTGTTTTCTATTCCTCTCGCTCCTGTATTACCCGTCTCGCTTGCTCTATCATGACTTTTATACACCGGCCTCAAAATACCACAAAATAGAGACACAGTAAGCTTATTACTTAATAAATACGTTAAAATATATCATAGGATAAATAACTGATTAAAAAAAATCGTCTAATAATTCATTTGGCGTCATACTTGTTGATATTCTAAATATAAAACTTGTGCAAGTGTGCGTGTTGTTGGTCGTAAATCGTGTTGTTTGTGTGCGTCATACGTCAAAATTCTTGGAATTTGCTACAAGAATAATGTAAAACGGGGATCGCTCAATACAGGTAAATTTATTTCCCATTTGTCTGGGCCGAGTAATTACCTTAATCGGACTATCTTTCGCAGTGTAGTGATAGACAAGTGCAAAAATATTTAAAAACTCTTTTCTAATCAATTGACATTCTGAATTCAAACTTTATCGCGTAGTTAGTGATAAGTTTAAATTATAAAATGCCGTGCGTTTAAATAGATAAAGGTATGTCGATTATCCGTAATTATGCAACTAGATGCATTATTCATTTAGTTTCATTAGCTAGATTTAGCAGAAATAACGTTTCGGAGAAATTCTACTAATCAAAAAGTGTTAACTAAGTGTGAAACAAGCTGATTTTTGTACTTATAATTTCACTAATGAGTATTTAATCTGTAACATGTTTTGTTGCCAGCCAGCTTTTAACCAAAGAGTATTTATACAAAGTTTATTACATAGACCTCCTTAGATGAAACTTTTAATCCTACCCATTCTTGAAATCCTTGTAATTTCTAATTTATCTTGTAAAACATGGTCTGAAATCAACAAACAACATTGAATTTTGGATAAGTTTTAATGATTTAAAAACATTGTGTAAAGGTTATCGTTTCTGTGACCCTGGAAAGGGTTGGAAAAACAATTTCAAAGTGTTTTGTTGCAATTATTTGAAAAAGTTAGATTAAAAAGTTCTTAATAAAAACTTCTTCTTGCTATCAAAATTAACCAATTTCAGAAGAGGTTTTTATCTGTTACATTAATTAAAGGAAATACCTATGTTTATCTCGGTCTAAGTGTGTGTGAATGAGTGTGTGCGTAGTTTCTGATACCCTAGATACAAGTTTCGAGCTTAGTTAGGGGTCAGTTACTGTAATGAGATGATGGAGTGAATGATTATGTTATGTTATTTAATTTACATTTAAGTAGTTTTTCCTGTTAGTTTCAATGTTTATCAAAACAGATAACCAACGATGATAAAAGTGTGTTATGACAATTTTTAAAATAATTCATCATCATCAGCTCATATAAGTCCCCACTGAGGGGCTCTCCCCTACCCTGAATTAGGGTGGTTAGGCCTTAGTCAACCACAGGCCAAGTGTGGGTTGGTCGACTTCACAACCTTAGAATTTCTTCCCAGGTGTGTGCAGGTTTCTGGACGATGTTTTCCTTCACCGTAAGAGAAAAATAATATTTTGGATTTATTATTTTAAATTTTCCTTTTGTTACAGATTTATATGTTACGAATATAGTTAAGTCTTCATTATATCGAGTGATTTAACCAATAGTGGTAAGTATTAAATTTATCAAATCACTACATAGTATAAAACAAAGTCACTTTCTCTGTCCATATGTCCCTATCTATGTTTGCTTAGATCTTTAAAACTACGCAACGGATTTTGATGCGGTTTGTTTTAATAGATAGAGTGATTCAGTGGGAAGGTTGCTGGTATAATATGAGACTAAAATAATACTAAAAAGTTATAGAGTTTGTGTGTTTGGTTGAAAGGACTAATCTGAACTACTGGTTTTACATATTTGAATAATTTTTTTGATCCAAACATCAGAGAAAGAAAAATAGTATATTTACTTACTATACAAGAAACCACAGAGACAGCTATTCATAAATAACTTTCAGAAATATTGCATGTTGAACATTATTTTATGTGGCTCAAAGAGTCATTAAATTATTAAGTACTAGCTGTGCCCCGCGTGGAGCCTTATCCCGTGGGAATTTTGAGATAAAAAGTATCATATGTGTTATTCCTAGGTATGAGGAACATCTGTACCGAATTTCATTAAAATCCATTCAGTAGTTTTTGCGTGAAAGAGAAACAAACATCTAAACATCCACACTCACAAACATTTGGCTTTATAATATTAGTAGGATGCTAATAAATTAATTATTTTACAGATTCATCATGTCTCTGTGGGCCAGAGCTCAACAGCTGCCCCCCGAGAGCCTCCAACAGGTGAGAAAGTACACCATCATCACTAACGTAGTATAAAACAACGTCGCTTCCCGCTGTCCGTGTCTATGTATGCTTACATCTTTATTTATTTATTTATTAAGGACTTCAGTGAAAGTAAAGTAAAGTAAAAAATCATTTATTACTACATTCAAATTAAAATACATAAAAAACACACAATTAAACTTAATAACAAAACAAATATAGCAAAAGGAGGCATCTCAGCTGTTGCTGTACTGAAGGTTCAGTACAGCGCTGGTTTTCGGATGCCCCCTGCTCTCTAGGTGTTATGAGAGCCATGAGAGGTAGGTAGTTGACACCAAAAATAACTAAAATAACAATAAAAATAAAATGACAATAAAAACAACAAGTTTTTTAAAACTACACAACGGATATTGATGCGATTTTCTTGATAAGAATAAAAAATATACTAAAAATGAAGTTACTTCCCGCTGTCTGTCCCTATGTATGCTTACATATTTAAAACTACGCAACGGATTTTGATGCGATAATAAAAAGGTTTAAACTGGTACATAGGTCTGTGGCGACATCTACACGCCACTATAGGAACTAAACTGAAGAGTCCTGAATCGCACAAGTGAAATTTACAGAGCAATCCTTACTATATTATAAATGCGAAAGTAACTCTGTCTGTCTGTCTGTTACCTTTTCACGGTTAAACTACTGAACCGATTGTCTTGAAATTTGGTATAGGGGTAGCTTATGGTCCGAGGAAGGACATAGGTTATGTTTTATCCCGAAATATCCCCGGGACCGGGAACTACGTGGGTGAAACCGCGGGGCACAGCTAGTTGACTATGTATACCGTATACATAGTCAACTAGCTGTGCCCCGCGGTTGTAGTCGGGCTCTCGTATACAGTATACGAGAGCCCGACTACAACCGTCGGGCAGCTGCCCACCAGACATAACACCCGTCTGGTCGGAGGATCCTCCCTTTTCAATGGTCTCGGAGGGGAGTGATGTGGCTTTGTTGCGGGTAGATGTCGCCACAGGTCCTTAATATTTAAAAAACAAGTACATAATAGGTATATAGTGTGATTCAAGAGGAAGGATATTAACATTAATGTCCGTATTCCCACGGGAATGGGAACTAGCGGGTAAATCCGAGCGTTTCTATCACTACATAGTATAAAACAAAGTCGCTTTCTCTGTCCCTATATCCCTAAGTATGCTTAGATCTTTAAAACTACGCAACAGATAGAGTGATTCAGTAGGAAGGATATAACATAATTTAATCTCCGTATTCCCACGGGAACGGGAACTACGGGGGTGAAACCGCGGGACGCTGCTAATAAAAATATATTTGTTGCAGGTTCGCACTATCTACGTGGACCATTTCCCCATCGAAGTCAGACACTGTCTCGCATCTTGGATCGAGAGCAGAGTATGGTAAGATATAGCTTAGCTAGCTTTTGCCCGCGGCTTCGTCCGCGTGGAAAAATTACTCCCGTCATACAAACTTTCAACCTATTTTATCCCCTTGGGGGTAGAATTAATCAAAATTCTTTCTGAGCGGATGCCTACGTCATAACATCTACCTGCATGCCTTTGCGTTGATAGATCACTATGTCAATCAGTCAGTCACCTTTGAGTTACAGTATTTAGATTATATTGTAATGTTTTATATTAAAGTTATTATTAAAGTCAAAATCACTCAGTTATGTCCTCAATGAAGCACTTATGAACGTCAATGAATTTACCACCGATTCGGAAATTACATCAGCCGAGAAGAATCTGAAAGAAATTCGAGCTTTTTTAAAATAAAATACATTTTTAATACAAAAGTGTACCTTAAAACTGATGTAAAGTACAATTAAAAGAGATCTATGACCTACAATCTCGTCTGTGCCGGTGTCAGCGTCGCTGTAATTGCATCTTTTGGTTGTCAGTTTATTGAAAATGTATCCAAATGACATTGGAGTCACAATGACAATAGGAGCTTCCAATATGGCCGCCGGCACAGAAAAGATTGTGACTCATAAACAAAAAATGACAACTAAATTAAAAATTTAAAAAACCCCCAATACAATTACATTCAAACCCCCGTAACTTTTAAACGGGTCAACCGATTTTCATCAAACATGTCTAAGAACACCCGCACATAAGTCTCCTTGAATACAAAAAAAACTAAATTGAAATCGGTTCATCCGTTCGGGAGCTATGATGCCACAGACAGACAGATACACAGACACACACACATATACACACACACACACATATACACACACACACACACACACAGACACGTCAAACTTATAACACCCCTCTTTTTTCGTCGGGGGTTAAAAATAGCATGTCTAGCCTTGTATGATCACAAATTTAATCAGGATTCATTTTCCTCCCCACAGGACAGCCGAGCCAGAGGAACAACAACGTTTCTTCGTGGACGAGCTGGTCCAAGAGATACAGACGCACGCAGACCTCATGCTCTCGCCGGACATGTTCGTCACTAAGATGAAACTGTTAGACGCCGCCAAGAACTTCCATTTGCAGTATAGGTAATTATAACTCTTTTTAAATATTACTAGCTGTGCCCCGCGGTTTCACCCGCGTAGTACCCGTTCCTGTGTTCCCGGCAATTATTCGAACTTTTCTCCCCTTTTAAACCTTCCCTAGACCTCCACGAACATTTCAAGACCAAGATAAGATAAATCCGTTCAGCCGTTCTCGAGTTTTAGCGAGACCAACGAATAGCAATTGGTTTCACTACATATTATAAAAAAACAAAGTCGCTTTCTCTGTCCCTATGTCCTTATGTATGCTTAGATCTTTAAAACTACGCAACGGATTTTGATGCGGATTTCAGTAATAGATAGAGTGATTCAAGAGGAAGGAATATTTTATTCCCACATTCCCTTGGGATCGGGAACTACGCGGGTGAAACCGTGGGGCATAGGATATAAAATTGATTCTTCTTCTTTCGTGTCAATGGCCACAAAAAGGATAAATCTATACTTAATTAAATATTCCCGGAGCAAAATCCAGCTACACCTGTAAAATTAAAAAAACCTTATAAAATTGATTGACTATTACTAAGTACATATATATTATCCGACACGATGGAGGCAAGACCTTGAGAGGTTCGACAGAGATTGGAAGGAGCTGGCTAGGGAGTGAGACAGATGGGAGGGATTTGGGGGAGACCTTTGCCCAGGAGAGGGACAATACAGGTTGATTAAAAAAAAATACTAAGTACTAATTTAGATGTTTGTTTGTTATTAAACTTAAAACCACTGAACCGATTTCCAAAATTCTTTCACTGATGGAAAGCTACGTTATCAGCGAGTGACATAGGCATGTTCTCACAGAAACTGGACCTATTAAGTGGATATAAATCATAACATTAAATTTAAAATTTAAAAAACCCCCAACACAATTACTTTCAAACTCCCATACCTTTTAAACGGGTTAACCGATTTCCATCAAACATGTCTACAGTAGGACACTCGCACGTAAGTCCCCTTTAATACAAAAAAAAAAAACTAAATTGAAATCGGGTCATCCGTTCGGGAGCTATGATGCCACAGACAGACAGATACACACACACACACACGTCAAACTTATCCTCCTCTTTTTGCGTCAAAAATATTAATTACTAGCTGCGCCCCGCGGTTTCACACGCGTAGTTCCCGTTCCCGTGGGAATTTCGGGATGAAAAATAGATGTTGGCCGATTCTCAGACCTACTGAATATGGTCACAAAATTTCATGAGAATCGGTCAAGCCGTTTCGGAGGAGTATGGCAACGAAAACTGTGACACGAGAATTTTATATATTAGATTTATTGATTTTGTCCCCAGCCACGCGCCCCACGAGCTGTTCCTGTTCATGCGGCGCTGCCTGTCGCTGGAGATGGACGTCATCCAGAGCGCCATGGGCTCGCAGTACCCCGCGCCGCCGCAGACCGAGCGGAAGTATAGCGAGGTAGGGGCAATGGCCGAAAACTGTACATTATTGAGTCACCAAGGATTCTGTAATAAAGGCTTTTATTATTATTGTTATGTCTTTTCCATTCACGGGACTATTAAGGAGTCCCGGTCTTTTGGAAGGCTAGTATGGGGCCAAAGCCACCACACGGAAGCCCTTTGACATATTTAATCTTGTGTAAAGGATGCACAATCCGGCGACTATCCCTGTATAACACTATAAAATGCATCCAAGGACAGCCCCCGGTTCTGCTGGGACTATTGCAAATATATGGAAAACTACGACTGGGTTATATTATTATAAGGATTCTGTGCCGGTGTCAGCGTCGCTGTAATCGCAGCTTTTGGTTGTCAGTTTATTGAAAGTGTATCCAAATGACATTAGAGTCACAATGACAATAGGAGCTTACAATTTTAGGAAACTTGGTGACTCTATACTTATAGAGATATACGATGTGAGGATGTGTGTGTACTTGTAGAGTGAAAATTGTATTACACATACATCCTCACACACACGTGTGTGAGGATGTATGTGTAATGAGATGAGATGATGAAGTGAATGATTATGTTATGTTATACCTATGTATATTAAACTATATTCGTTCAACTACATCGACATCGACAGAAATATCGACTCAAAACGTTAGCTTAAAGAGCGACCAAAGCCCTCCTACAATTACACCTACAACCCAGAGAGCCAACTCTATTGTAACGCTTGCGACAGGGTACTTAAGACGAAGTTCGGTCTAGCGAGCCTTATAAGAGCTCATCAAAGGGACCAAAATAATTAATTTATAATAATAATTTACTATATTTCAAATTTTCTATCTATCAATATAGCTTAAAGGGGTCGCCGTCATCGAAATCGATGAGGAGGACTATACTATACCTGTTGTTCGGTGTAGAATAACAATAAAATTCGGCGGGATTTTGAAAAACTTTGACTTATCATAATTTTTTGAATAAAAGCAAAGGAAAAAACGAACTTCACTATTATATTGGCACCCGTCGTTTACATTAGCTGTGTGATTAAGTATCTCGAATTCAAAATAGGGGTGTAGAGATATACGATGTGAGGATGTGTGTGTAGTGTGTTACACACAGATCCTCACACACACACGTGTGTGAGGATGTGTGTGTAATGATGTAATGAGATGAGATGATGAAGTGAATGATTATGTTACGTATACCTATGTATATTAAACTAATATAATAATTTTCAGCTAATAACCGGTCTGCAAACGGTGCGTCAGAAAGTGAACATGGCCGGTGAAGAGATACGGAGTCTGCAGGCCAATATTGAGTCCTTTTCACTGCAGTACCACGAGTGTTCCAAGAACAAAGGTGATTATAAATTCTGTACAGTCACTAGGAGTCACGGATTATGCCCTAAGCAATCCACGCCTGTGGACCCCCCTATCCTTATGTCAACTATGAGTTTGTCCTTCTTCTGGTGCCCCACCCCCTCCCCCTAATTCCCCTGCTTAATTTAATTGCTTAGACTGGGGATGGATTAATAAATTTGGCACCCTTAGGGTGAGGCCAAACGAGCGTAATTTTGTGAGTTGTGAGTCGCGTAAAATGAGTCGCAAAAACGTTCAACTGAAATTCGGTTAGACTGCCACACGGACGGACGTATTTTCAGTTGTAATCCGAAACATTTGTACGGATACTTGTATCGTGCAAGCTCCCCACCTCACCCCGACCGAAATTCAGTTGATATTATGCGTGTGAGTCGGCAGACAACTCATTTTGCGTCGCCGTGTGAATCAAATAGGGCTTTTCTATAAAACTGAATGCAGCAGAATTTCTGCGAACGAAATTCTGCGACTCAAGACTCACAAAATTACGCTCGTTTGGCCTCACCCTTAGGCAGTTCAATTGTTGCCGCCCCTGCGCTAATGATCTTTTATTTCTTCAACGACCTGTTTTAACCCCCGACGCAAAAAGAGGGGTGTTATAAGTTTGACGTGTCTGTGTGTGTGTGTGTGTCTGTCTGTCTGTGGCCTCATAGCTCCCGAATGGATGAACCGATTTCAATTTAGTTTTTGTATTAAAGGGGACTTACGTGCGAGTGTTCTTAGACATGTTTGATGAAAATCGGTTGACCCGTTTAAAAGTTATGGGGGTTTGAAAGTAATTGTGTTGGGGTTTTTTTTAATTTAATGTTATCTATTTAACGTTTCCCCGCAGGTCACCTTAACTACCTGACTCAATCAATGACGAACGACCGCCGCGACCTGGTGGTGTGTCTCCGAGCTCAGATCGACGACACAGAGAGGAAACTCAATGCTTTGGTAATTATTATTATCATCACTATCTGTGTGCCTAGAGCGAGTTTTATTTACGTAAAGTTAACTTTACGATAACGCAGATTTGTATGGGATCGAATCAGCGCCATCTTCTGGCGGAGTGTTCAATCCCATAGAAATCTGCGTTATCGTAAAGTTAACTTTACGTATATAAAACTCGCACTAGGCACACAGAGAGACAGAGAGGAGTGGACGCAATTGGAGGAGGCTTTTACCGCTACCAGCGGTCCTTACAGCTAAAATATACATAAGTACTTCAATATTTTCTTGTAAAAAAAATAAAACTAATAAAAAAAAAGTAAAAAAAAATAACCACTACATCAATCACCTACTCTCTCTAGCCTCTAAGGTTTGCTGGAAGAAAACTCTTTTAGGGTTAAGCTCACCTCTGTACATGCCTTTTCGTCTTTTATAATTATAGTCTCTGTGTACAATTATAAATAAATAAATAATATACCTAACACAAAAAAAAAATACAAATTAAAAAAAATCGTAGATAAGTATAAATAATTAATTAATATTATGTACTTAGTTTAACTATAAATAACTAAATATTTTATTGTAAAAAAAACTGCTGTATAGGAATAAATAAAAAGCCTTATTATTATCACTATCACTACATAGTCTGTAATAATATGATAAAGAGGAAAGATTTGTTTGTTTGTTTGTAACGAAAAGGCTCCGAAACTACTGAACCGATTCCAAAAAGTCTTTCACCATTAGAAAGCTACATTCACCCTAAGCACATCCTAATCCTAACTTAATATTATAAATGCGAAAGTAACTCTGTCTGTTACCTTTTCACGACTAAACTACTGAACCGATTGACTTGAAATTTGGTACAGGGGTAGCTTATGGTCCGGGAAAGAACATAGGCTATGTTTTATCCCGAAATTCTCACGGATCGGGAACTACGCGGGTGAAACCGCGAGACGCCACTAGTAATAAATAAAAATCTCTTTCCCCCCAGGGGGCCCAAATCAGCCAATCGCAGATGGAGCTGGTGGATCACATGAAGGAAAACATCGCGAACCTCCGCCAGCTGCAGAGCCAAGTGTTGGACGACGAACTTATCAAGTGAGACGACGACACTCTTTATCTATACTAATATTATAAAGAAGTAAAGTTTGTGTGTTTGTTAAATTCTTCTTCTTCTTTGCGTGTCGACTCATATATGAGGACCAGAACTCGCCCACCGATATAGCACTATCAGTGGCCTTGTAAAGGTCCTCGTGTGCAGGTGTAGGGAGTCGTGGTGGAAGGATCGGCTGGTCTGCGTTACCGACTTGCCGTGCGCAGACTGTTGCCCAAGGTGCATGCTTATTTTATGCGCCACTCGGGGAGGCTCCTTCCATGTAAGGGGTAATCTCGGGATCTACTGAACCGATTTCAAACATTATTTCACTAATGGAAAGCTAATTTTATCCCTGTATTTACACGGGATCGGGAACTACGCGGGTGAAACCGCGGAGTGCTGCTAGTTATTGTGTAATCTTTTTATGATATTAATAGTGGGAACGAAGTTCCTTATCGCGCGTTACGAAAGGGGGCTGCCCCCCCTAGCATGACTGTGCGTGATAAAATATATCGACACCACGAAATAATATCGATTTCGCGAGCATGACCAAATAATGTCATAAAATTAATCACGTGGTAAAATTCAATATGGCGGGTATTTTTATCATATTTTGACAGTTGGATGTCAATAAATCGCTGTATCTATCGCGTTTTCGAAGTCATGCTAGCCTAGCTGGACGAAATAAAATAAGACGAAAAGTTGTAACGACAGTTTTTTCAAATTTCGAACAGCGCGCGTTTATTTTATAATTATTAAAAAGTTATGCAACCTATGGCTAACTTTTTCGATTCTATTTTTGAATTTATTTTCTTCTTATTTTGACCATTGACATTAATACTTATTTATGTAACTTCGTTACTACCTGGTGTCCCACGACACCAAACTCGGTCTTTTCATTTATGGTACAAGCAAGTAAAGTTGGTGATTACTTCCGAGGCGTTATTGAGGCCCGAGGCGTTAGGCGAGGGTCTGCAGTTAACCGAGGATAGTTAACATACTTTAGTATACATACCGAGTAGCAGTGGCGAGGGGTGAAATTTTTCGAAAGGGAAGACGGCCCAAAAAAAAACACCGCGCCTACACGCGTACCTACATAATTTTGGATGAGATGATGATGATGACAAACTTTTCTCCGGGGCTTTACTCAACAAATTCGTTTCTTGCTGATCATATGTTAATTTTAACATAAAAGTTAAGGTTTATTACATTGACCATTTATTATGTGAAAGTCCCATTAAAATCGGTTCAGCTGTATTGTTATTTGTCTGCTGACATAAAGATTTATTTTTTTAGAACACTAATTCCGATGGATTTATATACTTTTAAATCTCAAGTAACAAACACAGGAAACAAACACTTCATGTTATATGTCCCCCGTTATCATTTAAATATAAAAAGTCATTTAAAAAAAATTACCGGAGACAGATCTAAATCTAATGAAATTATTTCTATTAAATCTTTTACAATTAGGAAATGAATTTGTATACTTAGGAAGTTCCTGCCTCCTATAATATTACTGAACTAACTATTGATAACTAATTTAAGTAAATTCTGCTTATGGGAGGCACTGGAGTGCATAAAAGTTAAGTTAAATAATTGTATCTAATTATTAGTTATAATTCTTTAGTTATTATTTAAATTAATTAGACATTTTACTAGATTTACATTCATTCATATTTTTAATGTGTGTAATAGTTATAAGTATCTTATTTAAACTAATAAATGCAACAAAAAATATGTTGCAATCATCATATACTCTTACCAGAACTGCATGCAATTTGGTATAAATGTTTAGAAGTTGATACCTATTTCAGTAGACTAACATATTTAATTTAAAAAAACTGTGCAGTTTTGAGAACAATAAACTTTCATACAGGTCGTTTGATAACATTTAGTTGAAATCAATCTAAAAAGATTATATTATCACTTATCAAGAAATCACTAATTTCAAATAGTATTTTAAGTCTAATTTACTAAATAAGTTATTCTCACCTAGCAGGTTATCCAGTAAGCAACAGTTGCTCAATATGCAATAATCTTTTGTTTTGTTTTATTAAAACTTCACACTTCACAACACGAAAACCAATAATATCGAATATAAGTATTTAACTCACTAATTATATCAAATTTACAATTGAGGTATACGTAATAATAACTTTACAAATACTACTTTAAACAAATAAGTCGCGTAAATAATTATCATGTAAAATCGTAAAAATCAACAAAACAAAAACAAAACAAACACAAACTGTTTTTTTTATAACGCGCGAAAACTTAAATGGCATGACACTTGACATACGCGAATACGCATTGCAAAACGTCAACAGCCGTGTTTTCTTTCTCTCTCTATCTCTGGTCTGATCCTTGCCTGGCACAGAATAATTAATAGTATCTAGCAGCAAGACGGTGGCCGAGCGTCTTATTTTTGGGCGTGAATTTGTGCGAATATGTGTCAATGTGTGCGTGAGTTTTTGTGTCGGAACGGTTCATTGTATGTAGTTGTGAATACGCTTTTGTATGGCGCGAGACGCGCAAGGGAAAACGTTTTATCCCAACCGATTTTGAACCGTAACTCTTAGTACTTAATGATTATTATGATTTTGTTTCAGTATGAGGTAGTTAGATCGTTTCTTAGACGATGTAGGTGTATTGTAACTTTGTATAGCGCTTGGTACTTCCAAGTGATTTTGAACCGTAACTTTTAGTAATTAATGATTATTATGATTTTGTTTCAGTATGAGGTAGTTTGATCGTTTCTTAAGCGATGAATATTACGCTATGCTTTTCGTGAATTATTATTTTAATTTGATTTATTCAAAACAGATTTTTTTAGATATGTGGTTTTAAGTAAGTAGGTATGTGTCGTTAATATTTAGTTGAAGTATGAGTGTTAGATAATTTAGAGTTTAGTAGTGTAAGTTGGTCTGTTTTCAAAAGGGAAGACGGTAGGAATCGTCTTGTATGGACCCCTCGCCACTGCCGAGTAGAAATATAGCAAGCGATGGACCACGCGGCAGCAGGTCAAGAACGTGGAGAGGGTCTAATGTCAGCTGGTTGAGAGTCTATCAGTCAGTCAGTCAGTCTGTCTATCAGCCAGTCAGTCCGTCTGTCCGTCAGTCAGCTTGTTGTCCGTCCATCAGTCAGTCAGTCTGCAAGTCAGTCATTCCGTCCATCAGTCAATCGGTCGTCACTCAGTCCGTCAGTTTGTTGTCAGTCCATCAGTCAGTCAGTCAGTACATATGTATGTGTATCGTAGATGGAAACGCGAGCAGCAGCTGAGCGGTAACGGGGTCCCGATGCAGTCCAACCTGAACACGATCCAGGAGTGGTGCGAGCTGCTCGCCGACCTCATCTGGACCACGCGGCAGCAGGTCAACAACGTCGCCAGGATCAACACCAAGACGGTGGTCGACTTACGGCAGCCGCATCTCGCCGACATGCTGGATGATATGACTAAACAGGTATTTAATTGGACCAAGAATATTCAAGTTTGCCAGACATGACCAAATAGGTATATAAAAGTTTGCCAGACATGACCAAATTGGAATATAAAAGTTAACCGGACATGACCAAATAGGTTTATAAAAGTTTGCCAGACATGACCAAATAGATATATTATAGTTTGTCAGACATGACCAAATAGGTATACAGTGGTGGTCACATAATTAAGAACGATTTGAAATTCCATATATTTTTTGTCTAAATCATTTCTTGTGTAATTATTTATTGCTTTTGGCAGTAACTATTTATGTTTTGAGATAGCTACGTGACTGGGGCAAATGGGATTAGGAATATAGAATTGAAAGGTCAACTATTTTTTTTACAAATTTCATTAGTTCTCTTTTGTAACGAATTTAATGTACCAATGAAGCTGGACAAATAATTAAGAACGATTTATTAAACCGTTCAAAAGTTATTTAATATAAAACTGAGATTCAATAAATGATATTATTGTGAAAGTAAAATATCAATTTATTGTATTTTAACTGAAATTACTAGTTGGCAACATGTTTACGACTTTGAAATTACTGATTTACCTATACCGGGCGGCGACGCATTGACTCAATCAATTTTTGACATTTTGTAAGAGAAACAGAGTTCCATTCTTTGGAGAAAACATCATTACAGCTCTCTTTAAATTGACATATTGTCCATTTAAAACTATTCTCTTGACTTCGAACCAAGAATTCTCGATTGGGTTTAGCTCTAGGCTGTAAGCTGGCCAATTTTAGACAGAAATTAATTGCAATATGAGATATTCTTTAACGGTGCGCGCATTATGTTTTGGGTCATTGTCGTGCTGGAATGTTCAAATTGACCAAAAACCTACAAGAACGTCTTCAGCTTGAAGGAACATAGCTTTTCCATTAAATTCTTTGTCTTGGAATTGATTCATGTTTTCTTGTGTCAGCTTCACAGCTTCAACGCCGTATTGAAATTAGCATACAAAAATGTCATATTTCTCCATCATGTTTTAATGTCACTTTTGTGTATTTATGGTCGAGTGATTTATTCGGAAGATGTTGTTAACGTTGATTTTCACCAGAGAACACCCTAGTTTATATTAGTTTTATCAGAAAAATATCATTTTTCCTCTGTCTTAATATCCAGTTTTCACACCTTCTTGTAAGTGCCAGCCGGTATTGCCTATGGCATCGTTGCATGATGGGTACCTTCGTTTTTATTCTTCCGTGCAGCTTTCCATTTACAAAATACCTTCGTATAGTACGTGCCGAGATTGTTGGAAGAGTTATTTCTCCCAAAATATTCGTTTCTTAGCACATTAGACCCTTTTAAATTATTTTCTCTTCCAAAACGAATGTTTTCGATCATCTCGACGTGATGACTTTCTAGGTACCTACTCAACAAACACCAACCATTTGAAGTAATTCTGATATGTGGCAAAATGCTTCACGGCGTGAAAAAATAACGTTTTTGAGCATTGTAAAGTGTTAAATATCTTTTTGTTCGACCAAATTCTTCTCAGGAAGTTTTTTATTATCTACCTTGTAGATTTGTCAAAACTTTTATTTTTCTCCATATGAATTCATATGAAACAATTACTTTTAAGACCTTTACAGTACTAAATGAGATCTAAATAATACGAAAAGTGACTTACAACCACAAAGCTATGGAGTGTTCTTTATGTAAACTTGAATAAAAAAGTTCACTATTCAGCGTTCTTAATTATATGACCAGCCAGTACGTAGTAATATTAGGTTTAGATCTAATGTATAAAGTTTATCTTTTTATTTATTAGCCAATCGTGTGTATCAACTGATGTATCGATACTATGGAAATGTTTGAAGGCATCAAAAGAAATAAAAATAAATACATCCAATTAGTTATTTTGAAAAAATCGTTACGTTAAATAATCGTTCTTAATTATATGACCACCACTGTATATAAAACTTTGCAAATAGGTATTTTCAAGTTTGCCAGGCATACCAAATATATTATAGTTTGCTTGATAGTGAGGATTTTATTTATTTATTTAATAAGTTACACCAACAGTATTAACAAAATTAAATAACACTTCAAGTCTTATACAGTGTGCAATATTTCTGTAAATGATGACACCGCCATTAAAAGTAACAAAACCATTAAGAAAATGAAATATTGTCATTTGACAGGTGACAGGCCTGCTGTCAACTCTGGTGACGTCTACGTTCGTCATCGAGAAACAACCGCCGCAAGTGATGAAGACTAACACTCGGTGAGCATAACAAACTACCCACAATTATATTTATTTCTTTGATTTACACAAACACTACATAGAAATTAAACACTTAAACGGCTGATGTATTTCCGAATCTGTGGTAAATTCACAATGTATTTAAAGTTATATTCAAAATATTGAAGGTAGTAGAACTTTTTACATTACTTTGTACAGACGTCAATTTCCCATGTTCAATAAACTGTCAACCAAAAGATGCGATTACAGCGACGCGGTCACCAGCACAGAAAAGAAGTGTTTACCGTTGTTATTAAATTAAATATTTTTGCGTTTGCCATCAGTTTCACCGCTACAGTTCGTCTGTTAGTCGGAGGACAGCTGAACGTTTATATGACACCGCCACGAGTTAGCGTAAGTATAATTTATTTAATTAAATTCAGTAAAAAAACAATCTTTTTCTTTTTGTGTAAACCCTAGAATGACTGTGCGTAATAAAATATATCGACACCAGGAAATAATATCGATTCCGTGACCAAATGAATTATGGCGTGGTACGATGATAAAATTAAATATGGCGGCTATTTTTATCATATTTTGACAGTTGGATGTTGATAAATCGCTTTATCTATCGCGTTTTCGAAGTCATGCTAGCCAGGCATGGTATGAAGCTTTAGTAAAAAAATCATTTAAAAATGAAATCTACAAACGAAAGTGTTTAAACTACCAAACTAAACTGTGCGTAGTTTGTGATACCCTAGATACAAGTTACGAACTTAGTTAGGGGTCAGTTACTGTAATGAGATGGTGGAGTGAACGATTGTGTTATGTTAAACTACTGAAAATAATATTGGAGGGGATGGGATTTCGATCTTCAAGAGATCTTAGACATCAATCTTGACAAGCACTTATGTGCCTGAGAAGTATGCTTGACGAGGCTTAACGACGAGGCCGTAACGTTATGCTTGTTAAGCACAAAAATGCTGGCTCAATTTAAAAAATTATTTCACTAATGGAGCTATATGCTATCTCTAATATTGGTTTAAATGACAGGTAGCAATAATATCGGAGCAACAAGCGCAGTTGCTCCTGAAGAGCGAGACGCAAGCGGGCAAAGGCAAGCAGCCCGTGGAGTGTGGCGAGATCCTCAACAACTCGGGCGCCATGGAGTACCAGCCCACCAGCCGCCAGCTCTGTGTCAGCTTCAGGTACGGATGTGTAGTGAACCGGTCCCGGTCTGTCCCACTCTGTCCCGCTCAGTCCCGTTCCTGGTACCGTCCCGCTCGGTCCCGTTCCTGGTACCGTCCCGCTCGGTCCCGTTCTCAAGATTTTCCCACTTCAATTCAGATGAACGAGGAGAAATGGTCTTCATAATTGTCTTATTTCCAGGAACATGCAGCTCCGTAAGATCAAGCGCGCCGAGAAGAAGGGCACTGAGAGCGTGATGGACGAGAAACTGACGCTGCTGTTTCAGTCGCAGTTCAACGTGGGAGGCGGGGAGTTAGTGTTTCAGGTTGGTGGAGATACATTATCCTTTTAAACTTTCGCGATCGGAATTCATTATTGCAATTGTTTTAGACCTGTACATTTTGCAACAATACATTATCCTGAAAAATAATGCACTAAAATGCACCAATGAAAAATCAACAGAAACATGCTTTTATCTTGTTTTTTTAATTTTTCTAGAACTTTTATCCTATTTTTTTTTCATTTTTTCTAACTCTATTATCCTTTTTTTATTTTTTACTAACAGTTTTATCCTGTTTTTTCATATTTCTCACACTATTCCTGTTTCTTTTTAAAGAAAAATCTACCATTTTCGTCCTGTTTTTTCATGAATATCGCTTTTATCGTTTATACTATTTTTTTTCATAAGTATTTTCAACAATTTTATCCTATTATTTTCTTAATTTTCATATCCCAAAGGTGTCTTTTATGCTGTTTTTCATATATCTTCCACTTTTATCCCGTTTTTATCTCATTTCCGTATACACAGGTGTGGACCCTATCCCTCCCGGTGGTGGTGATAGTGCACGGCAACCAGGAGCCCCACGGCTGGGCCACCGTCACGTGGGACAACGCCTTCTCCGCGCCCGGAAGAGTACCCTTCCATGTGCCTGATAAGGTAAGGATCACTACATAGTGTAAAACAAAGTCGCTTTCTCTGTCCCTATGTATGCTTAGATCTTTAAAACTACGCTACGGATTTTGTTCAAATAGATAGAGTGATTCAGTGGGAAGGTTTTCAGCATAATTTTATCCCCATATTCCTACGGGAACGGGAACTACGCGGGCGAAACCGCGGGGCGCGTTATATATATAAATCCCGGTCGTAATTCACAGAGAATATCGTACGTTGACCTGTAGCTATCTGTCTCTTTCGCACCTGCGTACATTATAATGCGTCCCGCTCGCACATTGCATCCGTGCGAATGTACGTGTAAGTGTAACATATTTATCTCATAACTAGTAGCTCCCCGCGGTTTCACCCGCGTAGTTCCCGTTCCCGTGGGATTACGGGGATAAAATATAGCTTATGTCACGCACTGATAAATTAGCTTTCCATTAGTGATAGAATTTTTGAAATCGGTCCAGTAGTTTCGGAGCCTATTCATTACAAACAAACAAATCTTTCCTCTTTATAATATTAGTACATATTTATCTCATAATACAGGTACAATGGGGTCAACTAGCGGAGACTCTGCGCATCAAATTTTGCTCAGCCACTGGCGGGGATCTCTCTGAAGAGAATCTCAGATTCTTGGCTGAAAAGATTTTCAGGTATGTGTTCTGAGATTTATATTTGTATAGTGTTTTAGAGACATCCTACTAATATTATAAAGCCGATTGTTTGTGAGTGTGGATGTTTAGATGTGTGGATGTTTGTTCCTCTTTCACGCAAAAACTACTGAATGGATTTTAATGAAATTTGGTACAGATGTTCCTCATACCTAGGAACAACACATAGGATACTTTATCCTAAAATTCTCACGGGATAAGGTTCCACGCGGGCAAAACCACGAGGCACAGCTAGTGTGTTTAATAAAGAGACTTTTCATCATTTTCGCAATTCATTAGTGTGTGCATTTTGGCCGTGTGCAGCGTGCGTGGTGGTGGTTTCGCGACCTTATAGTTTCAGATATTGACTAAATTATTTTCATCCCCCACAGAACAAACATCCCCCTCAACGCCCTGGAGCTGACCTCCACCGCAGTGTCCTGGACGCAGTTCTGCAAGGACGCGCTCCCCGAGAGGAACTTCACGTTCTGGGAGTGGTTCTACATGGTCGTCAAGGTCACGAGGGACTACCTGCGCACGCTGTGGTGCGACCGGTCAGTACTAGGGGCACACCTCGGACACTACCGATCACAGCTTGCTATAGCTATCTATCTCTGTCGCACCTGCGTAAATTATAGTGCGTCCCGCTCGCCATTGCATCCGTGCGAGCGGGACGCATTATAATAACATAACATAATCATTAACTCCATCATCTCATTACATTAACTGACCCCTAACTAAGTTCGAGACTTGTATCTAGGGTATCAGAAACCACGCACACACTCATTCACACACACAGACCGAGACAAACATTTGTGGTTCACACAAATAATGTACGCAGGTGCAACAGAGATAGATAGCTACAGGTCAACGTACGATATTTCATGTGAATTACGACCGTGCTATATCCATAGAGGTATTATAGATAGAGCAGGGGAGCCAGGTCTCCAGTTGTCCCTCGGTTAGAAAGAGAGAGACGATCGCGGTTATTCGTTTAACAACTCAAATGTTTGTACAATAATAGGGGACCGCGATCTTCTCTCTCTTTCTAATCATCGGACATTTCCGCTTACAGGCAGCCGTATGTCTTCCCTACTCTATGTTTAATACCTCTATACCTCTATGGCCTCACACTCCTAACCATTGCCTATCATTTCAGATTGATCCGCGGGTTCATCCAAAAGAAGCAAGCCGAGGAGATGTTGTCCAAGTGTCCCCCGGGAACTTTCCTCTTGAGGTTTTCCGACTCTGAACTGGGTGGGATCACCATTGCTTGGGTTGGGGGTAAGTCATAAGTAACAATTTGTACAGTTTTGTGGTACATTTTACGGTATTGTGCCACAATCTTTTCTGTGCCGGCGGCCATATTGAAAGCTCGTATTGTCATTGTGACTCTAATGTCATTTGGATACAATTTCAATAAACTGACAACCAAAAGATGCGATTACAACGACGCTGGCACCGGCACAGACAAGACTGTGGCACAATACATTTGTTGAAATGTCACATGTCTGTTGAAACGTGTGTGCCATACCACTTCACGTTCTGTTATCCCTTTTAGCTATTGCCAGAGACGGGAAATCTTAGTTTTCAAGAGTAATTTTCTGAGTTAATACCTGTTTTTAACCCCCGACGCAAAAAGAGGGGTGTTATAAGTTTGACGTGTCTGTGTGTGTGTGTGTGTATCTGTCTGTCTGTGGCATCATAGCTCCCAAACGGATGAACCGATTTCAATTTAGTTTTTTTTGTATTAAAGGGGACTTACGTGCAAGTGTTTTTAGACATGTTTGATGAAAATCGGTTGTCCCGTTTAAAAGTTATGGGGGTTTGAAAGTAATTGTGTTGGGGGTTTTTTAATTATTATTTTGAATATGTAGTATGAATGTGTGTACAGTCAGATAAAAGGCAACCCTCTTGATAAAGCTCACTTTGGTATGACAAGGGACGGTACCTTTATCTGACACTGACTGTACGGTCATTTGAAAATGCATTTGTACGAGACATGGATTGAATTTTTTGAATTTTTTTTAACCTTGCCGAATGAGATTGTAGCGACATCTACCTTGCCACATACAAACTAAACTGAAGTGTCCTGATGAAGGCAACTAGCGCTGGTATAGGCGTAGTTGGATTGTGGTCCGGGAATATTTAGTTATAGGTTTATCCTTTTTGTGGCCATAGACACGAAAGAAGAAGAACTGAAGTGACCTGAATCGCGCAAACGAAATTTTACCGAAACTGACCTTATATACTTGAACCCTACAACAACGTATGGGCAGCTGCCACCAGACACAACACTCGTCTGGTTGGAGGATCCTGCCTCTTTAATGGGGATTCCCGAAAGATGATAGACTATCTTCTTTCCACAGAGGGTAACGAAGTATTCAGTCTCCAGCCGTTCACGTCCCGCGACCTCATGCTGCGCTCGCTGGCCGACCGAGTGCTCGACTTGCCACAGCTACAGTTCTTATACCCCAATGTGGCTAAAGATGACGTGTTCTCCAAATATTATACTAAACCGGGTGAGTCATATTATTTTTCAACACACTTGCTCATAAACGAGCTCTTATTTGTGCAAAAACAGTTGAATAATGACACGTTTTATTCACTAGTGAGTAATTATTGTTTTTTAAATTGCTTTGTATTTAAAAAAGTTTCGATACAAAAAAAATTTTAAAAACAAACTTCTACTATGTTGCCTGACTTTTGGTAGGTCTATGGTCGATTCCATTCATTAATTTTTCTTTTAATAAGTATATTCTTTTAGTATTTGGCCGATCACCATTGTTGTGTTGGATGCGGGCGAATAGAAAAACTGTTTATTTATTAGCGAAAAATTATATTTTATTATGAATTTCTTCGCAAGTGTGTTGAAAAACGTTGTATGGTACACGCGTGTATTGATGATTACTATCCTCGGCTATCTTCATCAGATTAAAGACTCCCACATTGACTTTTATTAATAATATTGCAGAGAACGAGATGCTAAAGAACGGGTACGTGAAGCCGGTGCTGGTGACCACGCTCCCGCCGTACATGGCGTCGCCGGCGTACGCGCACTCGCCCGACTCCCACCGCAACACGCCCTCCGTGCAGAGCAGGTAGGGACACGCTTGTGATACATTAACAGGAATAATACATGTTGGAATGAAACTGCTTTAACGAATTTTTGTCGTGATTATAATATTTTTATTATTAAACTAGCGGCGCCCCGCAATTTCACCCGCGTAGTTCCCGTTCCTATATATGGAAATAAAATTATGCTTAAAACCTTGCCACTGAATCACTCTATCTATTAAAACAAACCGCATCAAAATCCGTTGCGTAGTTTTAAAGATCTAAGCATAGGGACATAGGGACAGAGAAAGCGACTTTGTTTTATACTATGTAGTGAAGTGAATTTATTACCGATTTGGAAGTAAAACAGTAAAGATAAATATAACATATACGAAATAAAAATAACATTAAATTCAAAATTTAAAAAACCCCCAACACAATTACTTTCAAACCCCCATAACTTTTAAACGGATCAACCGATTTTCATCAAACATGTCTAAGAACACTCGCACGTAAGTCCCCTTTAATACAAAATAACTAAATTAAAATCGGTTCATCCGTTCGGGAGCTATGATGCCACAGACAGACAGATACACACACACAGACACGTCAAACTTATAACACCCCTCTTTTTGTGTCGGGGGTTAAAAATCGTTAAAGCAGTTTTATTTCAACATATAAAAAAAAACTATGCATTATTATTTTATTTATTATTTTTGTTTTTTTTTTTATTATTTTATGTTTTTTTATTTCTTTTTCTTTAGGTACATGATTGACTTTTAAAAGTATTGACTTCAAGATTCGACTGACGCATTTTTTTTTAATTTAATTATTATTTAAGCTTAATTCCGTGGTCACATCCGTTTAAGTATTTTTTTTAATTTAATATTCTTAGTTTATGGTGCTTTTTTTGTATTTTTTTTATAAATTTTTGGATCTGTAATTTTTAGGTTATAAGTATTTTTTTATTTATTTTAAGTTACTTTTTCTTAATTAGTTTGTAAGGTTTTTGCACAATTTGAGATATGGTCTATAAACGGGATATGGGATATTGATTTAATTATTTTTTTGTCTCTAAAAACATACCTACTATCAATATACCCATGTACGTATTTTATTAGTAATTTAATAGTTTGAGAAAAGTTTAAATTTATTTAAAGTTTATTTATTTGTTTAAATAAATAAATAAATTACTAATTAAATCAGTATCCTGTATTAAAAAAAAACACAAATATTTTTATACTTGAAAATTTTTATTCATGATAAATTATTGTATTAATGTTATACTAATGTAACAAGCGTGCTTGACGTTGCATCAGTCTCGTCAAGCACGTGAATGCTTGACAAAAAAATATTATGATTAGGTTCAACCACAGAGTTAATACACAAAGAGCAGGGAAGGTATACGGCTGCCTGTAAGCGGAAACGTCCGATGGTTAGAAAGAGAGAGAAGATCGCGGTACCCTATTATTGTACAAACATTTGAGTTGTTAAACGAATAACCGCGATCGTCTCTCTCTTTCTAACCGAGGGACAACTGGAGACTTGGCTCCCCTGCTCTATCTATAATACCTCTATGGATATAGCTCGGTCGTAATTCACATGAAATATCGTACGTTGACCTGTAGCTATCTATCTCTGTCGCACCTGCGTACATTATAATGCGTCCCGCTCGCACGGATGCAATGGCGAGCGGGACGCATTATAATGTACGCAGGTGCGACAGAGATAGATAGCTACAGGTCAACGTATAGCAAGACGGTGATCGGTAGTGTCCGAGGTGTGCCCCTAATACTCACCTAATTCTGTATCTTCATTTTTTGTCAGGTTCAAACATTTATGCACTTTATTGTAATAATTTTAAAGTTTATTTTCAAGTGCGTTAACCCTTAAATTGGCAGACAAAATAAATCTCAAAAATATAGAATTGTACAATTTGAGTTGTTAAACGAATAACCGCGATCGTCTCTCTCTTTCTAACCGAGGGACAACTGGAGACCTGGCTCCCCTGCTCTATGTATAATACCTCTATGGGTTCAACACACACCGGATCGGCAACGAAGCGAATCACATTTCAGTGTCATACGAATTTTAACTTTATTTTCATTATTATAATACTTAGAATCGCGCGGATGCCGCGGGAATTCCGGCGAATTCCGATCGTTCGAGTTTCTCATGCGATAATAAGTATTATAGTAATGAAAATAAAGTTGAAATTCGTATGACACTGAAATGCGATTCGCTTTGTTGCCGATTCGATGTGTGTTGAGGCTTAGTCAAGCATAGTGAATAGTATAATATTTTACATAAAAATTATATAAAACTGAAAATAATTTCAAAATTACTCTTTTTAGCTGCGGCACAACTATCCTCCAACTTTAAATAAAAAAAATGGATCGGCTATGGTGTAATAATAAGGATTTGTATGTATTGAATGTTTTGAACGTGTTTCTGAATGTTTATCTATATTATATATGTATTATGTATCTTCGTGTTGTTAGTTATAATGTATGGGATATACAGACGAAAGTACAGACCTTTCTTGATAGAAAAGTACCAGGCGAACATACATTTGTAGGAGGTCTGTTCTTCTTACTTAGAAATAACATCTTAGTTTGTTGTCCTATATGATATACTAATTAATGTATGGGATATACAGACGACAGTACAGACCTTGATAGAGAGAAAAGTACCAGGCGAACATACATTTGTAGGAGGTATCTTCATATTACTTAGATGACATCTGATATAAAGAAAGTACCAGGTGTACATAGATTTCAAGGAGGTCTGTTCGTGTTACTTAGATTGTTGTCCGTCAGTATAAGTATGTATATACAGAGAACAGTACAGACCTTAGAGAGAAAAGTACCAGGCGAACATACATTTGTAGGAGGTCTGTTCTTGTTATAACATCTTAGTTTGTTGTCCTATATGATAGAGTAATTAATGTATGGGATATACAGACAACAGTACAGACCTTAGAGACAAAAGTACCAGGCGAACATACATTAGTAGGAGGTCTGAATACTGCAGTACCAGGAGAACATACATTTGTAGGAGGTCTATTAATGTTAATAAAATTAAGTATTATGGTAGTTTTATAAAGCGTATTTATATGTATATTATTTAAAATGTCTCTGTGTATATAACATATTGTTTTAAAGTCTCAATTGTCGTACTAACATCATCGATAGTCGTTACAGGGAGTCAGAGCATTCATAAGCATCATTTTTAAAACCAAAATATCCCAAAATTTACCATATATTAAAGTTATATTAAACTAGCGGCACCCCGCGGTTTGACCAGCGTTATCTCCTCTCCTATTGGTCGTAGCGTGATGTTATATAGCCTATAGCCTTCCTCGATAAATGAGCTATCTAACACTGAAAGAATTTTCAAAATTGGACCAGTAGTTCCTGAGATTAGCGCGCTCAAACAAACTCTTCAGCTTAAAATAAGTTTTTAAATAAGTTTAAATGTATAATAATACTAGCTGCGCCCCGCGGTTTCACCCGCGTAGTTCCCGTTCCCGTGGTAATTTCGGGATGAAAAATAGATGTTGGCCGATTCTCAGACCTACTGAATATGCTCACAAAATTTCATGAGAATCGGTCAAGCCGTTTCGGAGGAGTATGGCAACGAAAACTGTGACTCGAGAATTTTATATATTAGATACGCAGAGACATTACTTTAAGTATATAATATGTTGTATGTATACCTATTTCCTATATATTCCATTTTTGAGGCACAAATATTCAGTATTATTACGATTTAAATTTAAGTACTATAAATAATATCTATTGATTTTTATAATTAATTGAACCAAAATTTAAAATGCCCCCGATACATAGACACTCAGTCAAATCAAATATTGAGTCACCAAGTTTTCTGTGCCGGTGCCAGCGTCGCTGTAATCGCATCTTTTGGTTGTCAGTTTATTGAAAATGTATCCAAATGACATTAGGGTCACAATGACAATAGGAGCTTACAATTTTGGCCGCCGGCACAGAAAAGATTGTGGCACTATATCAAAGAAACAAAACTGCATCAAAATCAATCCAGTCGTTTGGGAGCTACGATAACAAACACAAAGAGTTTTCCATTATAAATAAGAAAGTGATTCATTCCCATATTCGCTAAAAAATTACTTTTTGAGTTAAATTTTTTATTAATTTATCTTTTTATAATAAAAAAAAAACGTTTTTTCTTTGGTATTAGTAGGGCCATGTTTACAATATGAAAAAAATACATTTAAATTTTAATTGCAAAACAAAAACAAATTATAATATACAGGTTTAGCTAACACAAATAAAAATTTTATTACAAAATAAATGGGAATATTCGGATGCGCGCGCCACCAACTTGTGCGTGCGTGCTTGCGTGCGTGCGTGCGTGAGTGAGTGAGTGAGTGTGTGTATTGTTTTAGGCCCGCATAATGGAAAGCTCTTATAGACAGACAAAACACACAATACCTCTTTTTGTATCGGGGGCTTAAGCAATTATTAGCTCCTAGATCTCTTGACAGTATTTTTTACTTAATATTATTATCAAAATTTAATTTTAGTATTTTTTGGGTTTTTTTATAAGTTTTGCTTAAGATATTGTACTTATAATAGGGTAGTTGATTAAAAAAAAGTAGTCCGTCTTATAGATTTCCAAAAAATATTGGACACGTATTTTTTAATTTTTACTAGCTGTGCCCCGCGGTTTCTCCCGCGTAGTTCCCTATCCTGTAGGAATTTCGGGATAAAACGTAGCCTATGTTCTTTACCGGACCAAAAGCTACCCCTGTACCAAATTTCAAGTCAATCGGTTCAGTAGTTTAGCCGTGAAAAGGTAACAGACAGAGTTACTTTCGCATTTATAATATTAGTTAGGATGTACACAAATAATTAAGACGATACAGTGCGTCGAAAACTCGTGCAACGTCAATTGCTGCGATTTAAAGCAACAGTTGACGTCACAAGCCCCCACTCCTAAACTTTAATGCGTTATAACTAAGTCAGTTTTATTAATTTGATGAAACAAAAAAATACATGTCTAATATTTTTTCCAAATCTATCTGGCAGACTAATTAGAATTTCATTTTGTTTACAGAAACTACCCTATTATCAAAAAATCTAAGAAATTCGGAAAGGGTAATTTTTTTATATTTACATCGAGCTTAAACCTATCGAATTTTGTTTATATTTCTCTATCTATAATATTTTTAATTCATATTCAAATATGTCCTAAAATGTCCGTTTCTATTATCTTCAAAATATTATAATTTTGCAGAAAATGTAATTTTGGTTTGTTTTCATTTGGCTTGACCGATTAGTTTGACGATTCTATTACAAGTTTTTATTTAGTTTCACCTGTCCCGTTGTCTGTAATCAAATCTTGCAAGCTATTTTCGACCACTTCTGGTTATCCGATTGAGCTGAAATTTGGCATACTTATGTAAGTCCCATGACAATGCAATAAAAGCTAAAATAATATTGTTTTTAAAAAGTTTTTTTTAAAAATATTTTTGTTTATGTAGAATTTAGAAAAACATGGCGACCACTCAACCATCGAGGTCCTAGATGGTAGAGTGGTCACCATGCCGGATTGCCATCCTTAAGGTTGCGGATTCGATTTCTGCGCGGAGTCAATATATTAAGTTTTTAAATCATCGGCACCATTGAATAACAAACATTACAAAATATGATCATCATCATCAGCTCATTACATTGTCCCCACCGAGGGGCACGAGCCTACCCTGAATTAAGGTGATTAGGCCTTAGTCAACCACGCTGGCCAAGTGCGGGTTGGTCGACTTCACACATAACCTTAGAATTTCTTCCCAGAAATGTGCATAATATGATAAATTATGGATATTGATGAAAACCCTGTGGTTTAACCCGCGTTATCTCCTCTTCTATTGGCCGTAGCCTAATGTTATATAGCCTATAGCCTTCCTCGATAAATGATCTATCTAACACTGAAAGATTTTTTCAAATCGGACCATTAGTTCCTGAGATAAGCGCGCTCAAACAAACTCATAATTTTTGTAATATTTTTATTTATTTATTTATCTATCTATCTAATTCTAAATAAATGTACAGATATTGAAGATAATATAATGGACATTTACGGACATACATACATATCCCTTATATAGTTTAATTAATTATTTATATACATTAAAATATTCCCCATGTATACGAGATTTCAGGGTAATCCGTAAAAAAAACTCTTTCGACCAATTTTTCGTAATCATAACATAGATAGAAATGAATTTTCAAATTTTTAAGACTCATACCAAAAACAAAGCAAAGTAAATAAAACCGATTAGAAATAAAATTGACAAGTCTAGCCATTTTGAATTAATTGTCCCATAAAATGACATTTATTTCCGATCATATTGAGTCACAATCGTTTCTGTGTCGGTGACAGCGTCGCTGTAATCGCATCTTTTGGTTGTCAGTTTATTGAAAACTAGTGGCGCCGCGCAGCACCCGCGTAGTTCATAAAAGATAAAATATAAATTAGCTTCCCATAAGTGAAAGAATGTTTGAAATCGGTTCAGTAGATCCCGAGATACACAATTTAACAAACTTTACTTCTTTATAATATTAGTATAGATGTATCCAAATGACATTAGAGTCACAATGCCAATAGGAGCTTCTAATATGGCCGCCGGCACACGAAAGATTGTGACTCTATAAAAGCCGTTTAAAGGCAAGTTTTAGCCACTTGACGCATAAATATGACATAATTTATTATTACAATCTTTTGCCAGTACAAGTGAAGCATACCTATATGTATCACTATCGCGTCTCTGTGGGCAGGCTCTCTCTTTCTAACTAAGGTAACTTCTAGAAAGAGAGTGACTAAAAAGAGAGATCATCCCACAGAGACGTAGGTATTTGACTCAAGCTGTTGTTCCAAGTGTGGGCTCCATTTTTTACCTACAACTTCATGGAAGCTACTTTAATCGTGTTTATAATACGTAAATTACTTTGAATTATTTAAAAACTTGGGATCAAATTAAACAGTCTTTTAGTTTTTATAAGTATTAATTTCATATTTTTTAGTTAAGAATTCTTCTTAATATAGAGTTTTTAGATTTACGCGAACTACACATTGAAATTAAACTAATTTTTGCGATTTTTTCGCGGTTTTTATTTTGACATATATGTACTTATATCTGACATTTCTTTTTTGTCGAGTCTATATTCTCTGAAGTATCTGAATAATTAGGAACACCTAGAATTACCGTTCAATTTAAGTAGTATTATTTTCATAATTATATTTTTATCCATATATACCTTGGGTTAATTAAGTATATATTTTAAAAATATTATGTAAAACATTTCGTCCCTCGTATAATATAGATTTAATTTTTGTATTAATTATAATAATTCATAATTATTTTTATAAGTACATTTAATTATTTATAAAATAAATATTTTATAAGAAATTTTCACAAAAATATTTGCAATTTTTGAAGTAAAATTTAACGCCCCGACTGTTGTTAGACAACAGTTGATGACGTCACAGGATAACGGGACAGACACCTGACACTAGACAGGAAAGTACTAGGAGAACATACATTTGTAGGAGGTCTGTTTGTGACATATTTACTAAAGAGGAAAGTACTAGGAGAACATACATTTGTAGGAGGTCTGTTTGTGACATATTTACTAGAGAGGGAAGTACCAGGAGAACATACATTTGTAGGAGGTCTGTTTGTGACATATTTACTAGAGAGGAAAGTACTAGGAGAACATACATTTGTAGGAGATCTGTTTGTGACATATTTACTAGAGAGGAAAGTACTAGGAGAACATACGTTTGTAGGAGGTCTGTTCGTGTTACTTAGATTTTCGTCCGCCAGTATAATGTACCATCGTGATAGTTTCAGCGGTGACACGTAACCCCGACTGTTATTTTCAAAAATTGCAAATATTTTTTATTAAAATCGTATTATGTAGAGAATAATGTGTAAATATGTTAACTATTTGTCGTCGAAATTATATGTGCAATCAAATTATGTGGTGATAAGTAACTCACCAGTTAAGGTATAATTCCAAGACGGGCCGCTGACCGCAAACCGTCTGTTCTGTGTTTTATTCAACAACTAGATGTGCCCCGCGGTTTCACCCGCGTAGTTCCCGTTCCTGTAAAAATTTCGGGATAAAACATAGCCTATGTTCTTCCCCGGAACATAAGCTACCCCTGTACCAAATTTCAAGTCAATCGGTTCAGTAGTTTAGCCGTGAAAAGGTAACAGACAGACAGAGTTACTTTCGCATTTATAATATTACTAGCTGCGCCCCGCGGTTTCACACGCGTAGTTCCCGTTCCCGTAGGAATTTTGGGATGAAAAATAGATGTTGGCCGATTCTCAGACCTACTGAATATGCTCACAAAATTTCATGAGAATCGGTCAAGCCGTTTCGGATGAGTATGGTAACGAAAACTGTGACACGAGAATTTTATATATTAGATAGGAGGGATTGATTCCGAGCGCGTCAACACTGCTGCCTGCAGTCGCGACGAGTTGGGAACCAATTTCATAGACGTTGATAGAATCAAATGTTGTCGCTTGCAGTTTGCGGTCTGCGGCCCGTCTTGGATTTATACCTTTATCACCAGTGGCGTAGCTAGCATGTGTGGCACCTGGGGCGGAATTTGTATAGGTGTCACCCAAACTCAATCAAGTAATAATTCAATAGGGATGTCGACTAAAAAAATCTAATTAGTCCGTCAGATAGATTTCGCAAAAATATTAGACACGTATTTTCTCTTTTTTGATACAAACAAATAATTAAGACGATATAGTGCATAGAAAACTCTCTCTAATGACGTCACAGCTACATACATTTTTTACCAAGAATTATCGTCCACTCCTGAACTTTAATACGTTATAACTAATTTATTAATTTGATAAAACAAAAAAATACGTGTCTAATATTTTTTCGAAATCTATCTGACGGACTAAATAGAATTTCATTTTGTTTACTCAGTCGACATCCCTATTGCAGGGGGGGGGGGGGAACAGGGATTTTGTCAAAAAATAGGCCCTAAACGGCCTATATATGAGACCTAATTATACATTATTACTATGTAGTACTTGAGATATAAAAATATGAATCATTTTCTTGGATCCGACTGAACAGATTTCGTTCCAACCACCACCATAAATGGGGTTTAAGAGAGTCACCACAGTGCGACACGTCACCACTCATTTATTTATTTATTTTAATACATCGGGATAACAAACAGTTACACAGTGAAATATTATATACTAGCTGTGCCCCGCGATTTCAACCGCGTAGTTCCCGTGGGAATTTCGGGATAAAAAGTATCCTATGTTCTTTCCCGGAACATAAGCTACCCCTGTACCAAATTTCAAGTCAATCGGTTCAGTAGTTTAGCCGTGAAAAGGTAACAGACAGAGTTACTTTCGCATTTATAATATTAGTTAGGATTTAAAAATGATTCATATATTTTTATCTCTAACTTATCAGTCATAATAATTATTATATATCAAGTCTATACGTAATAACAAAGATTTGTTACATGTGCATACAATCCGAAGGTTATGGTTTCAAATCCAACCTCAGGATACTTTTTGTTAATCTGTATTTTGTCTGTGCATGTAATAGAAGTCTTTTAGTTTAAAATCGCGAATTTATATTGTTAAGTTTCACTGGATGTGACTATTTAGGTAGTTTTTTAATTATTGAGTTGTGTGAATCGGATTTTTGGTATTTAGTATCCCATTTTTTTATACATAAGTTTTTACATCAAACATGTCTAAGAACACTCGCACGTAAGTCCCCTTTAATACACAAGAAACTAAATTAAAATCGGTTCAACCGTTCGGGAGCTATGATGCTACAGACAGACAGATACACACACACACACACACACACACACAGACACGTCAAACTTATAACACCCCTCTTTTTGCGTCGGGGGTTAATGACAATAGGAGCTTCCCAGTTGGACCGCTGGCACAGAAAAGATTGTGACTCAATACTCCATTTTGGGTTAAACTATTTTTGAATTGATTTTTAGGCTTAGGTGACATCCCGCCAGACATACATTAGCGCTGTCACAATTCTAAAATCCAACTTTTGCCCAACTTTTGGCCAAATACATCCCCATCTCAAACTGTCAATTTTATAATGATTTACATAAATAAATAAAATGATCTCTTTGCCCACAATTCCATACTGCATTCACTAAATTAAATACTAAAATCCGATTAACAAAACATTGTAACTTAAGTAATAATGACATTTCAATGTTGAAAACTTAAAAATGGCGATTACACAAAAAAATCAATCCTGAAAAGAAAGAAAAAAATATTTACAAAGTAGCTGTGGCCCGCGGTTTTACCCGCGTAGTTTTTTTTTTTCCCTTTCCCGTGAGAATGCGGTTATAAAATTGCTAAAAACCTTCCTCTTGAATCACTATCTATTAAAACAAACGCATCAAAATCCGTTGCGTAGTTTTAAAGATCTAAGCATACATAGAGACAGACAGCGACTGTGTTTTATACTATGTAATGATTATGTAAAGAACAGTGATTTATTTTGTATAACACTGCACTGCGCTCGTCACACAGAGACATCACTCGTTAATTCTCACATGTCCAGTATTGAGTCACAATCTTGTCTGTGCCGGTGTCAGCGTCGCTGTAATCGCATCTTTTGGTTGTCAGTTTATTGAAAATGTATCCAAATGACATTAGAGTCACAATGACAATAGGAGCTTACAATATGGCCGCCGGCACAGAAAAGATTGTGGTATTGTAATATCTTTAAATTAAGATTTTTCTTTTTGTGTAATCGCCTTATTTTCTTCTAATATAAGATTTATTAAACATGACATAGAATAAGAATTTAAATGTTTTGAACAATTTGTGTAATTATATGTGGAGAAAATACTTTTTATTTTATTTAGATAAAGAAAAAAATCTCTGTTCCAATTTTTAAAATCAGAGACATTTTTCTTTTTTTAAACCCTATCGCGAAAATGCAACACAGACGGTCGATTAAAAAATATTGCTATCTATGATTCGTTTTTTTTATTGTCTATTGTCATTTTTTTATTTGTAGACGAGGCATTTTTATTTATTTGTCTGTGGTGCCTTTTGGCGAATAGGAGTAGGTTTTTATTTTATTTATTTTTGTATTTCACGACCGTCTAATCATGTGTTGCATTTTCTCTTTTCCCGATCCGTGTCGACTCTACGTGGTGGTGACGAACATACATACACACACACACATACATCAACAAACATACAAATATCTTTTCATCATTATATCATCTGATCAACATTCATAAATATCTACTTATACATTTTCCTATTTCAAATTCTAATCAATATTTTGAAATGATATAAAATATCGTTATTTTATATAAAAATATTTTATAATGGCTAATTATTAATATATCATGGCACCATCTAATCGTCTTATTTAAAATCACAATATACTGACTTACATAACTTTACTGAAAATCATATTAACATTTAAATTATTTACACAAATACTTTACAATAAAACTCCACCTAACTTCAAATTATACTTAATCCCATTCTACACACAATACCAATAATATTAAAAATCATCCATCCATAAAAAAATCATACCTTTCATTCTTTACTTTCAATCCACAAAATTGAAAACTTCACATTCACAAAAAATCATAACTTTCAATCCACAAAAATCAAAACATCCACTAAAATTCACTATCCACAATCACACACACCCACACATACAAACAAACAGTTACTTCAGCGCGCCGACGCCCGCTCAACAAGACAGCTACATGGAAAGCGAGCTATTCGAGCAGATTCGAGCGTTCGAGCCAGACGGCTTGGACGACTTCGATATCTACAGCAATATGAGTATGAAGTGAGGTGAGTATATTATATCACTATACCCAAGATACAGGTGGGGTTAAGGTATCACTATAACCAATATACAGGTGGGGTTAAGGTATCACTATACCCAAGATACAGGTGGGGTTAAGGTATCACTATAACCAATATACAGGTGGGGTTAAGGTATCACTATAACCAAGATACAGGTGGGGTTAAGGTATCACTATAACCAAGATACAGGTGGGGTTAAGGTATCACTATAACCAAGATACAGGTGGGGTTAAGGTATCACTATAACCAAGATACAGGTGGGGTTAAGGTATCACTATACCCAAGATACAGGTGGGGTTAAGGTATCACTATAACCAATATACAGGTGGGGTTAAGGTATCACTATAACCAAGATACAGGTGGGGTTAAGGTATCACTATAACCAAGATACAGGTGGGGTTAAGGTATCACTATAACCAAGATACAGGTGGGGTTAAGGTATCACTATAACCAAGATACAGGTGGGGTTAAGGTATCACTATACCCAAGATACAGGTGGGGTTAAGGTATCACTATACCCAAGATACAGGTGGGGTTAAGGTATCACTATACCCAAGATACAGGTGGGGTTAAGGTATCACTATACCCAAGATACAGGTGGGGTTAAGGTATCACTATACCCAAGATACAGGTGGGGTTAGGGTATCACTATACCCAAGATACAGGTGGGGTTAAGGTATCTCTATACCCAAGATACAGGTGGGGTTAAGGTATCTCTATACCCAAGATACAGGTGGGGTTAAGGTATCACTATACCCAAGATACAGGTGGGGTTAGGGTATCACTATACCCAAGATACAGGTGGGGTTAAGGTATCTCTATACCCAAGATACAGGTGGGGTTAGGGTATCACTATACCCAAGATACAGGTGGGGTTAAGGTATCACTATACCCAAGATACAGGTGGGGTTGCCAGGTCGCCTAACTTGCATAATAAAATAGGTTACCGGTACCGACAAATCTGTACGAGTCGGTACCGATATAATGTTTCTATGATACCGGTACCGGCTCGTACAGATTTGTCCGGTACCGGTAACCTGTTCCTCTATGTAAGTACCCTAAGGGTGACAAATCTACATAGAGCTATGCTGCGCTGTACCGCGCTGTGATGTGTTTCTTAAGCTATGATTTTTGGTAAAACCGCGGGGCGCAGCTAATCTATACTAATATTGTGTCACATTTCCTATGTCATACTTTATTCGGACGCCTGGCAACACGACTTCGGCTAGGCGCATGCTGAGACGCAGGCGACGTAGGCCGCAGGCACGTGTGACGCAGACATGTGTCGCAGATCTGCGTTGCCTGCGTCTCAGCATACGCCTAACCTTAGGGGTAAAGACATCTAAATAGTGACATATATAATATATTGTTTCAGGGGAACGCCATGATTCATCTAAAAATATATATTTTAATATATAATATACACAAAATATGGATACAAAATCCCATTTCACAAAATACAAGCCCAGTTAATCACTTATAAGCTGCAGACTACATTGTCTCACAAATTCACTGCACTTAGTTTAAGCTTCTATATACATATATGAAAACATATGTGATAGAGTCCACTATAGATCATATACACTTTTAAAAATAAAAATAAATGAGGCAGATGACGTCATTTATATGCACCGTAATATATTACATGTAACAGTATAATGGTATAATATGTATGGTTTTACTCCCAACGGCCACCACTTAATCCGCCACCACTGGTGGCCGTTGTCACTAAACTTTTAATTTTAGTGTGATCGACCACAACAATGCCAATCAAATTATTATAATTAACGGGATATTTACCATGTATATTATTTGTTTCGAGTTTCCGATATTTTACAGTTCAACCGTGATCATGGCGCTTGCAACAGCGTCGAAATATCGGAAACTCGAAACAAATAATATATATAGTAAATATCCCGTTAATTATAATAATTTGAGTGCTAATAACCAACCATGATAACTATAAAAACTATAACAATGCCAATGGCACTAAAATTAAAAGTTTAGTGACAACGGCCACCAGTGGTGGCGGATTTGGTGGTGGCCGTTAGGATTAAACCTATAATTAATAACTACGTCTGGCCAGTAAAGCGGTTTTAATAATGTCTGCTAGCCATACTAAAAATAATTATAAAAATCTATAAGATTTACTATTCTGGAAATACGTACAGTCAGGTCAGCGTCAGATAAAAGAGAAAAAAAAAAATTAATCCGTCTTATGGATTCCCAAAAATATTGGACACGTATTTTTTATTTTTCATGTAAACAAATAATTAAGACGATACAGTGCGTTCAAAACTCGTGCAACGTCACAGGTAAAGCAACAGTTGACGTCACAAGCCCCCACTCCGAAACATTATAATAAGTCAGTTTTATTAATTTGATAAAACAAAAAATACGTGTCTAGTAATTTCGAAATCTATCTAACGGACTAATTAGAATTTCATTTTGTTTATCCAGGAAACTACACTATGCTCACTTTTAAAGTATCTTTAAATATACAGGGTGTGTCGTAAATAGTGGTCCACCGTTTAGGATTCGATAAACCAGATAATTTACTATAACAAATTCCATTTTAGAACCATTTTTAGCCGAGGGTTCCGTAAATATTAATTTTTAGTTATTTATTTACGAAATTTCTACCTCTTGTAACAAATTTGGTTGTAGTTTTATTAAAAACCATTATATTTTCATTTTGATTACTGTTAATTACTGCCGAATACAAGAGCTATCGCTTATTAACATGTTATTTAATGTAGATTTAGATCTTCTGCAAAAAAAAATGATTGTACTCTAATTTTAACGTATTTTTTTAACATATCATGCTAATTCAAAAGCGATTTATGTAAAAAAAATGTACTACACTGTCAGTGCCCATTAATTTAATAATATGCCTATTTAATACCAATTTCAAAAAGGTATCATAATACCAGATCCCTATAAAAAACAGAAAGATATCTAATTTTAATTGAAGAAAGTAAGATTTTCATTAAAATGCATTTTAAAATTTAGTTGCTATAAAACTTACGATTTTTGTAAAAAAAAAATCTTTACTATCAGTGCCTACTTATTTAATAATATTCCTACTTAATACCGATTCTAAAAGGTTTTACTATCCCATCAATAAAACAGGTAATGAAATTTTAGTTAAAAACGACTATAAAAGACAACTTTTTACTATTTTTGCAAAGTGATCTAGACCTAACTTGTAAATTACAACAAGGCATTGAAAAAAAACAAGTCATACATCATCATACATCATTTATTGTTATTCTTTAACATTTACATTACACCAAGTGCTCGAAATGTCCCCCATTTGCAGCTATGCATGCTCTGCAACGTCGAATAAACGACCGTTTAAGTCGCCGAGCAAACCCACTCTCGTTTATTTTTCTAGCTGCTGTGTGTATGCTAGTCCTCAAGTGATCAATGGACGTTATTTCTTCTTTGTACACATGTTCTTTCAGGCAACCCCAGTAAAAAAAATCCAGGGGATTTAAGTCTGGCGAGCGCGGTGGCCATAGTATTGGACCTAAGCGTCCTATCCACCTATTTGGATACGCTGTGTGTAGGTGCTCTCGTACTCTAACAGCATAGTGAGCGGGACAGCCATCGTTCTGGAGCCACATATCTTCTTGGACTTCAGGAGCGACGTTTTGAAGAAGCATTGGCAAGTCAGTCCGCAAAAAACTTAAATATCTGTCTGCATTTAAAGTTTCTGGCAGCTCGTGTGGACCGATTATCTGTCCGTTAATAATTCCGGTCCAAAGGTTTATTTTAACTTGATACTGTGATCTATCTTGTCTTATGAGATGTGGGTTTTCTCGCTGCCAGCTATGCAGATTATGGAGATTTAAATATCCATCTTTTTTGCATGATGATTCGTCGCTCCATAATATTTTATTAAAAAAATGCGGGTCTTCTCTTATTCTGCGTAATATTTCTCTACAAAATCGTACTCTGAATGCGTAATCTCTAGGTAGTAATGACTGTACCCTTTGATAGTGGTATGGGTACATATCATTTCTTTTAAGTACGCGATGTACCGATTTAAAAGGTATGCCAGTTCTGCGACTTAAGACACGCACCGATGTTGAAGGATCTTCAGCAACTAAATTCATTACCGCTTCATCGTTGTGTGCTCGCGGTCTTCCTTCACTTGCACCGCCTACTCCTGTGCCAGGTATCCTCCCCTCGGTGTACGCGTTATGCACTCTCCCAAAGACGCGATGATCAGGATGTCTTCGATTGGGATATCTCTCCCGGTAAAGACGAGCTGCTTCTCTAGCGACACCTCTGCATTCCCCGTAAATAAAATGCATGTCGGCATATTCACGCGGTGTGTACCGAGACATTTTTATCACTGTACAGGTAGTCCAAAACGTTGAGCAAGCCACAAGTTACTATTACACGTAGCCAAAGATCACCAAAACAACAAATCCAATCATTAGGCAAATTAAACAGAGTCCGGGGTCAGGCATACAAAAACAACGAAAGTAAACACACAAAACGCATACGACGCACGGGTGACGAGATCGTACTAAGCTAAATCGTTTCAATATTTATTTCAACGTTACGAGCGAAAGGAATAGCTTACATTAACCATGTCCTTTCCTTATCACTCGTATTGTGCGATTCTCGATTGGCGAGAGCTCCAACCCGTGGCTCCAACAGATCTATTGTTAACAACATGTCACAGGTAAAAAAAGGGTCGGGCCTTTTTTTACCTGAATTTATTTGTTAGTGCGCTCTTAAAACCAGTTTTGTCACACTCAAATAATATTTCAAAGTTTTATTACCATATTATCAGTTTTGTTGTAAAATTAATGCAACAAAATGTTTAAATTAATTTTAATGAAAATCTTACTTTCTTCAATAAAAATTCGATATCTTTCTGTTTTTTATAGGGATCTGGTATTATGATACCATTTTGAAATTGGTATTAAATAGGCATATTATTAAATTAATGGGCACTGACAGTGTAGTACATTTTTTTTACATAAATCGCTTTTGAATTAGCATGATATGTTAAAAAAATCCGTTAAAATTAGAGTACAATCATTTTTTTTTGCAGAAGATCTAAATCTACATTAAATAACATGTTAATAAGCGATAGCTCTTGTATTCGGCAGTAATTAACAGTAATCAAAATAAAAATATAATGGTTTTTGATAAAACTACAACCAAATTTGTTACAAGAGGTAGAAATTTCGTAAATAAATAACTAAAAATTAATATTTACGGAACCCTCGGCTAAAAATGGTTCTAAAATGGAATTTGTTATAGTAAATTATCTGGTTTATCGAATCCTAAACGGTGGACCACTATTTACGACACACCCTGAAATCTAGAAAATAGATAGAGTGACATGACTATAGCAGGTATGAAAAATGTTCTAGAAGCATTGTCCAGGGAAGAAACACAGGAATACGTTGTATGGATACTGCTTCTGTACTCCCCTTTTAAAGTAAAATATCCGCAGATTTGAGCATTACATCAGTGAAGGAGGAGAACCGAGCCTTACAACGCACCTTGTAATTTATTAATTGTAATTATTACACGCGAATGCTCGATAGTCAGGGAGGTATTATTGTAATGTTCAAAGACGAATCTGTATCGTTACATTACACGCGAATGCTCCCGGTGAAGGAGCACCTTAAGATCCCAGCTTTCAAAGGCCTCTCCTTAAAATATATTTCAGAAAATAGTTATACGATTTAAGATTTTAATAGTTATAAGTACTTAAAATTGTCAAATAGAAATATATTCTTTAATAGTTTACACGTCCAATGCACTTAGACTTTTGATGTTGTTAAATAAAATACATTTTACAATTTTATTGCAAAAATAGGTGCCATTATTTTGAATTAGTATTTACTCTAAGCTCGGTCGTAATACACATGATATATCGTACGTTGACCTGTAGCTATCTATCTCTGTCGCGCATGCGTAATGCGTCCCGCTCGCCATTGCATCCGTTCGAGCGGGATGCATTATAATGTACGCAGGTGTAACAGAGATAGATAGCTTCAGGTCAACGTACGATATTTCATGTCAATTACGACCGTGTTTTATTATAAAGTTATATATATATTTTATTAAAATACTTAATATTTTACCAAGTATGTGAATTTTATATAGATGTAAGCTTATATAAAACGTCGCGAGAGAGAGCAGGACAGACACATGTCTGGAACGTCGCGAGAAAAAGCAGGACAGACACATGTCTGGAACGTCGCGAGAGAGAGCAGGGCAGACACATGTCTGCGTCGCACGTGCCTGCTCTGCCTGCGTCGCCTGCGTATCACCATATGCGAAGGTTTACGCTAGCACATTTTGATCAATAACGCCCAATATTAATATTCAATTCTGTCTGATCCATACGATTGGAATTGAAGATCGCTTTCATTCATATTTGTATCATGCCGTTTAGCTATTATTGGCAACCTATAGTACCACAATCTTTTCTGTGCCGGCGGTCAAAATTGGAAGCTTTGACATTTTGATTCTAATGTCATTTGGATACATTTTCAATAAACTGACAACCAAAAGATGCGATTATTGTATAGTCACAATCTTGTCTGTGTCGGTGTCAGCGTCGCTGTAATCGCATCTTTTGGTTGTCAGTTTATTGAAAATGTATCCAAATGACATTAGAGTCACAATGACAATAGGAGCTTACAATATGGCCGCCGGCACAGAAAAGATTGTGACTCAATATTCAGTTGTGGCCAATGAGGCACTTGTGAACGTCAAACGTTGCGTCAAGTCTCATCAAGCATGCTTGTCAAGCACGTTGTCAAGCAATTTCGTTTTTTTGTCAAGCACTGATTACACTGGTCAACACGGTTTTTGCCACACGAAGTTTGATAGCTAATTCTGTTTTATCAATCTACCCTCATTATTAAATCACACAAGATTGTGACTCAATACAGCGACGCCGTCACCGGCACAGAAAATATTGTAGCGCAATAAAGTCAAAAACTATGAAATCAATATTAAAACTCAATCGCATGGATTATGATTGTATCTTAATATTGGGCGTTACTTTGTCCATATAGTCTAATTATTAATAGTGATATGTGTGGCCTTAAATGTACCCCTTGTCGATAAATGTAAGAAAATAATGAAATATTGGAAGTAATGTTGCATTTATGTTGTCAAATGTATGTATTTTATATTATTTTAAGTGTACTAATATAGTGTAAGATATAACAGAGATTACACTATACGATAATTAGGGTCCTAACTCAGTTAGGCAACTTAGCAGGGGTAAGGGTTACGGTCCAGTGCCTAGTTAGTGCCCTACTTATCGTTGATTGACAGGTTACAACCCAATCGGATGACCAGAAGTGGTCGAAAAATGGCTTGCAAGATTTGATTACAGACAACGGGACAGGTGAAACTAAATAAAAGCTTGGAAAATAGGCAGTCGTCTTATGGTATTGTAAACAGAATGCCCTGATTTCATTTTGTAAGGCCTTAATTATCGTAAGTGTAATTGCTGTTTAAAACGGTGTTCAAAAATATATTTTATTAATTCACCACCCAGTGACGCTAAGCTTTTTAAAAAAATCGTGTGTAAAGATTTACATCATCGACGACAGACAGAGATTTTAACTTTTCATCAAGTAATGAGTGTGTGAAAAAGGCTTCTATGTCTAAGGCAGAGGTTTCATCGCGGGCGAGTGAGCGATGAACTATCGGCGAGGAATTATAATTATAGTTACTCGCCCGGCGATACATGCATCTCTTTCGTTTACACGGAATGTTCATTCACTGTCCTTTTCTTGGGCGAGAAACTCGCCGATAGTTCATCGCTCAGTCGCCCGCGGTCGGACCACTGCCTAAGTTAGGCAGAGTCTCCAGCCGATTTAAGACCATCTAACTTAAAACTTGGAAGTCTGAACACACTCATTGTCAATCACATAGTTTAAGTATGACGAGAAATAAGTGTTCAAATGCTATGGACCTTTCATGAAGCCAATGTTTGGGACAATACACTGAGCCAGTGTGATTAATCATCATCATCAGCTTAGCATTTTGGGACTGGCTTTAAGGTGTAGAAGTCTAGATTATGGCGCCAACAAATTATTTTTAGATTTATTAGAATTTGTAATGTTATATAACATGTTTTTAGAATTTATTTTTACTTCACACTTTTCATTCTTTAGCATAGTTCCGGGTTCAAGGCCTGGCTGAGGCAATTTTGGATGTATTTTTCAAAATGTTATATAACATGTTCAGTAACGTAGACGTGTTATATAACATAAGTTTTATATTACATATTACATGTAGACTCCCCTTTATAGAATAGTCTCAAGCATTAGCTAGTGTAAATGGTCCATTATAGATAAGTGTGTTTTAAAAATTATGAGATGTTCAAAATGAATGTATAGATTATTTTATTAAGCATATTATATTATATATCGCTACCATTTGTAATGTACGTGAATCGATGTAATAAAGTATAATTCAATGTTAAAAGTGTTTTATTTACTTAGTTTATATGACTCTGTGTATAATGGCACGGATCAACGCTAAAACTCGCGCGGGTGCACGCTCGGCGTGTGTATAACGGAAAATAGTATGAGCAGCGCAGGAGCGTGCGGCGGGCGACGGATTGTCACACGCGCGGCGGGTGGGGGTCACACGGCGCGGGTGGGTGTCACGCGGCGGGTATACACGAATGGGTTACACAGGCAGTAGACGTTGTTTCCGTTGACGTCTTTTGCCAAATAATAAATAATCCATGGTAATGTACGCGAAACAACTGTACACGCTCGCGATCAAAATGATAATAGCAGCGCTAAATGAGACGTGCGCTCGCGACTGGTGCCCCCTGCGCACGCGGCGTCCACACGCCCGTGTCTTAGCGTTGGCCGTTAGCCCTATGTTTGATTACTTCGGGTTTAAAAAAACTTAGTAAAACTACTTATGGAACTAATAAATAATCATATTATGATGATTATTTTATAGCATCAACTTCTGAATATGTATGGCTGTGTGTGAAAGGAGTAAAAAGGGGATAAAAATAAAATAAAAAATCAGTTTCAATTATTATAATTCAATTTCTAATCAATATAGTTAGATTTTTTTGTGATACATATATAATAATAATAACTCTAGCATACTATAACATGCGATAATCTATAAATTTACACATAATTTACAAACATTTTAGGCGGCATAAAATTTAGGCCTCTTGTAATACATTTTAGTCCTCTTAAAATGGGAGAAAATGTGTTATATTTCTGGCCTAAATTTTACGCCACATATAATTTAAATTTACATTAAATTTTTTATCTAAAGTTTGTCTGTTTATCATTGAGAGTAGCGAGTAACAATATTTAATTTAAGCCCCCTACTGACAAAAACATCTTCCTCGATTTAATGAGAAAATATTTATTTAAAATTTGTGTAAGTCCTTTGTCAAAACTATTAAAAACTATAAGCTTATACGCAGAATTGCAAATACAAAATAACTTTGCAAAAACATTTATTATATTTCTAACAGTATTTCCATAATATTATATAACATATTTTTGACAATAATTCATTATTTAGGTATGTGACGTCATTTTACATTCCAAAATGGCGGACGGACGTCATTTTAAATTCAATATGGTGGACATAATTATGTTTTATTCTTTATTGAGGAAGAATAAACGGCTTATAAACAAAGTAAGTTTAAAAATGAATAAGTTTTTAATATTTTCTTAAATTTCGCTACTCCCAGACAATTAATAACTATATTATAACTACTTAATAATGGGGACATTACGAGAAATTATAGGCACTTAGGGATATACAAAAAATGCTAAATATTATCATTATTTTATTAATTTAAACGATTAATTTTTAGTTTTATTGGAACTATGTTCCTAGGTTTTGACGGATGGGGGGTAGTTTTTCTGACATTTTGACCTGCGTTATTGTATTCATGAAATGAGGTCATATATCCAGACCTTTTTACTATAGTCTGTCATGGTTAACATGAAATGAGGTCATATAATAAAGTTTGTATGTTTTGTAGGGGGTAAACTGGAGCGTTTGGCTAGTTTGTGGTTGGCTTAGGACGATAGAGAGATAGAAAAATAACATGGATGCGGCTATGAGAATTGGTTGGAAGGAACATAGTCCCTGGGTGACACGCGACATTGTTTATTACCTCTCTTTAAAAACAAAACCATTAAATTTCAACCACGAAGTGTGACTTTCTGTAACTTAGGATATTTCGTTACGTCAAACGTAGTTTAGTCACATGTCAAAATCTAAATTAGATAACGCGATAATTGTCAAATAACTTTAAAATATTACCAATTCTATAAGATATTATTAAGTATTGATAATTTTTGACGTCACACTTTGAGTGCCACAAATGTGACTAATTATGACCAACTGTGACAGAAAACAGTATGAAATAATGTATGACTTTTCTAATTTTAACATTTTTAACAAAATTTTGTAGATTTATTAAAAAATTTGGAAGTCTTTTCTTAATTGTCGAGAATAGGCAGTGCCTTTCATATTAAAAAATATGGTTGAACAGTTAAAATTACTAGTCTAATTTCAATAATTCTTTTTGTCTTAAATACGCCGTAAATTGAGAAAGATAACACATTATTTAAAATACATATCTAACTAATAATGAAGAGCTAAATCTATATGTAAAAGTTGCTTTAAAATTGTATCCTAATAGGCTACGTTTTATCCCAAATATCCTACGTGTTATACACTAATGAAGGATACAACGTATGCCAGGTACATTTATTTTTATGACGCCGGAATAAAATATTAATTTTATTATTTTAATTATGTTTATACGGTAATATTAGAAAAAAAACATTAAAATAAAGAAAATAAGACAAATCCTATTTAATAAATGAAGGATAGTTGAGGGAAAGTCCTAAAACAAAAAAGAAATGATCAACGAAAATATATGAACTCAAAAATGTATTTCTTTTTAACTTTTGCTTGAACTACAGTCACAGATACACCATTGAACATCGAAAGTGAGGTCTTAAAGCCTTATTAAGATCAAATTCAGACGTTCTAAATCACATATAATAACAGTGACATAACATAATCATTCACTCCATCATCTCATTACAGTAACTGACCCCTAACTAAGTTCGTCACTTGTATCTAGGGTATCAGAAACTACGCACACACTCATACACACACACCCAGTCCGAGATAAACATTTGTGGTACACACAAATATTCACCCCGCACGGGAATCGATACAACCTTACGGATGGCAGTCCGGCATGGTGACCACTCTGCCATCGAGGTTGTGAAGCATTTAGGTAGCTAGGGTCCTAAATAGCATTCTAAATCGGAAGTGTGGCTTGTGACTGATTATTATCCTAACTAGAAAGCGATTTAGAACGCCTGAATTTAGTGGAATAAGGCTTTTACTGTCATCTATATTTCCCTGCTGACTGACTGACTCATTTTTTTTAATCATTTTTTACGGTAGCTTGTATAGTTCTGATTGAATCTATACTAATATTATAAAGCTGTAGAGTTTGTATGAACGCAATAATCTCAGGAACTACTGGTTTGATTTGAAAAATTATTTCAGTGTTAGATAGCCTATTTATTGAGGAAGGCTATAGGCTATGTTAGGCTACGGCCAATAGGAGCAGAGCAGTATAATATGTTAATAAAACCGGGAGGGAACAGCTAGTATGAATATAAATTATTGTATGTATTATTTTAGACTAAGGGCCTATTTCACCATCTTCAAGTAACGTTCCGAGTAGACTCACATGTTTTGTCTAACTTTACTTGGTGAGTATCCTTACTTGAAGGTCGTGAAATATGCCCTAAGACCCTTATGTAACTTAGAAGTAAAGTATACATCAATTTACTTATACAAAGAGTTCATATATTATGTCAGTTTTAAAATTACTGAACAATTTTCCATGAACCTATGAAAATCTGATTATTCATAACCATATTTTAGACAAAACATCTTATAATAGAAATAACATTAAAAAGTTTTCGACAAATTAATTTTAATTAAACCTAACTATTATAATAATTGACAAGTAATATTTAATTTCAATAATAAAAACAACCAAATTGATATGAATTTAAAAACTAAATTATTCCATCTTTATAATCACTACATAGTATAAATCAAAGTCGCTGTCGGTCTGTCCCTATGTAAGCTTAGATCTTTAAAACTACGCAACGGATTTTGGCGCGGTTTTCCTTAGTAGATAGAGTGATTCAAGAGGAAGATTTTTACGTAGAATGTTCCCATGGGATTGGGATTTTACGAGGGTGAAACTACAGGACGCTGCTAGTAATCAATAAAATATTTAATTTAGAAAGCTTAGATATTCAAGAAACACTAATGAAATTAGATTTTTAGTATCATATATGGTAGAAATTGTGAAATGATACCAAGGTTCAGAAAAAACTACCATTTTGGTAGTATTTTTTATAGACTAGCTATTGCAAACTTGGCAGTAGACAATTAAGTGGTAGAGATTGATTGTGCCATGAAAGTGACAGCATAAAACCTTTGTATAGCCATCTCTTTTATTTCAATCTATTAGAAAAGGACGGCACTGGTTTTCGAGCTGTCAAAGTATTTAATTTGTTTTTAAAATTGTCATTTCTTGAAAACATATTCTACATCTATACATTTACAAATATTCGCATATTTCATAGGAATAGTTCATCAAGAAATTGACTCTGTGTGTCCGTAGTTTGTGATACCCTAGATACAGGTAATGAACATAGTTAGGGGTCAGTCGGTGTAATGAGGTGATAGAGGGATTGATTATATGTCTCTGTGTGTATGAATGTGTGTCCGTAGTTTGTGATACCCTAGATACAGGTAATGAACTTAGTTAGGAGTCAGTCGGTGTAATGAAGTGATAGAGGGATTGATTATATGTCTCTGTGTGTATGAATGTGTGTCCGTAGTTTGTGATACCCTAGATACAGGTAATGAACATAGTTAGGGGTCAGTCGGTGTAATGAGGTGATAGAGGGATTGATTATGTCATATCTAGCAGGGACGAGGTCAATTTTCATCCTCGACGCCAAAAAGAGTAGTCAAATGTATTGTCTGTCTGTCTGTGACATAATAGCTTTCAAAACAACTGAACAAATTTTGATAAAGATTTGTTTGAAAAATGACATGATCAAGAATAGTTATGATAGAAATTATAATAAAAATTAAACCGTAACTTTTTAATTTTTTTAATTTTGCTTGGTTATACTCCTTTAAATCGAAAAAAAGATATATTTAAAGACAATATGTTTAAAAACATTATTTTTTATATATTGTAAAAACTACAATTAAAAATTTAACATTATATTAGGCCTATCAATAATATTTAAATTTATCGACAAACAATAATAATAACTAATTTTATTTATTTTAATTTTATTTTTTTAATTGCTTATTTTTTTATTCTTTATTTATATTTATAATTACAGTTCCGAAACCTAAGGTAATTATTTTTTAAATTTCAAATTTCGAGCCTACATAAAAATTCTACCATGGTAGAAAGAGTTGCTGGCATATAAAAAACCTACTATTTTAGTAGCTCCTACTGTTTCGTTGCCAGTAATATAATAATTAAAAACTAAAAACAACTATTTATAATAATTATTGCTAACATTAAAAATTACAAAAAAAGAAAGAAAAAAAAAGAAAATTTTCTCTTCTAATTATACCCTTATGTACAAGTCTATGCGAATATATAATTGTCTCTCTCTTCTTCACTTATAATGACAGCGAGCGAGGGAGATAGCTATAGTCTACGTATAAATCATATTTTAAAAACGAAACAACATATTTAAATGAAATTTTTAAAGTAAAGTATACATTAAAATGTTGGTAGTTTTACTTAAGTAATTTTTACAGATGTATTTCTATTGCCGCTATAACAACAAATACTAAAAATAAAATACATATAATTGCGCCAAATATAATGTATTGTGTAAAATTTATATTTAATAAATTGAATTGAATTGAAAATAAAATAAATATTTAAGGGGGGCTCCCAAACTACAAACGTGTTTTTTCTCGTTTTTGGTACGGAACCCTTCGTGCGCGAGTCTGACTCTGACTTTTGCCGTGGTAGAAATCCCCCTCGGGATCCTACGGCACCCCAATGTAACGCGGACGGAAGTCGCTGTGTTTGTAGTGGGTAGGCCCAGCCCTTCTGGCTGGGAGAGCCCTACATGCCCCGGGGGCCCTCCCAATATCGGCTCACGGTGGTATGCAGTTCTATGCATTTTCACCGCGTTAAAAAAAAAGATCTATGACTTTACTGAACCGATTTTAAAAATTCTTTTACCAAAAGAAAGCCGTATTATTTGTGAGTGGCATAGGCTATATTTTATCCCCGTATTCCCACGGGAACTATGATGTAAAACCACGGAGCATTGCTGGTACGCGATAAATACCTGTTTTAATGGAACTATCCTACTAATATTATAAAGCCGAATGTTTGTGAGTGTGAATGTTCGTTCCTCTTTCACGCAAAAACTACTGAATGGATTTTAATGAAACTTTACAATGGGTGGGAACGGGAACTACGCGGTTGAAACCACCGGGGCACTGCTAATATGCTATGAATTTAGACCTCGAAAGTTTGAATTGTTGCCACATTTTAATGTATTTTTAACTTTAAAAAGTTCAGTTTTAAATTCATAATTATTAAGAATATATTTTTAAATTGACATCATTCACAGTAAATATAGTATTTTTAATATATGCGAAGTTTATATCTCTATCTACACTAATAATAAAGAAGAAAGATTTGTTTGTTTGTAACGAATAGGCTCCGAAACTACTGGACCGATTTCAAAAATTCTTTCACTCATGGAAAGCTAATTTATCAGTGCGTGATATAGGCTATATTTTATCCCCGTATTCCTACGGGATCGGGAACTATGCGGGTAAATCCGCAGGGCACAGCTAGTCTCTATTAAAAACAGTAAAATTTTCAGAGAAAATATTTAATTTTTACTCTAAAATTTTTCACAATTTCTCCAATATTTTTTGTACGTTATTCAAAAATTACTGGACCAATTTTGGTAATTCTTTTACCAGAATTTTGGTACCGAAATACTTTTTATCCCAAAATTCCCGCGGGATAATTATCAACGCTGGTAAAACCACTGAGCGTCGCTAGTAGTATATATTATTATTTATTTATATAAAGATATAGTTTGGCACGAAGATAAATTATTATAACTTTAAGAAAAAATGCACACCCGCGGGGCATTCTAATAAAGATAAAAACTTCGCATATTATAAATAATTAACGAAAAAAAAATACATTTAGATTCTTTAAAATTCGAATTATAGAAATTAAAAATAGATTTTATTGATAAGAAATTTAAATTTTATAAAATGGAGGGTAGTTTTAAAATAATCTATAATTCGAATCATACACTTCATTTACACACGCTAGCCTTCACAATTTACACAAAAATGTAATTTACTCTGTGCGCAGTTGAGTAAAGTTTTACTCCATCAAGCTACCAGGCCGAGTAAAAAACAAAACCAGGTTCAGTAATTCATTAAATTCATTTTTCATTTACTCAGTTTGAAGTCGAGTACCGTTTTACTCCATACTCAAATACAATTTTACTCTACTGCATGTCGAGTAAAAACAAAACCGGCTGCAGTAATACATTATTTTCGTGATTTACTCCGTGCGAACTCGAGTCACGTTTTACTCATAATATTAATTAAAGTCGTGTTGATATATTGAAAGACACGACTGAGTATGGAGTAAAATTTACTCCAGTGTGTTTTTTCTTAATTTGACTGAGTGGAGTCAAATTCACAATGATGAATATTTTTTTCTTAATTCTGTGGACTATATTTACACAGTATTATGAGTAAATTTTTTTATTTTATTTTACACACCACACTCACACCGTATATGGAGTTTGAGTTTTATTTCTTAATATTACAGACCACATTTACACAGTAAGTATATCATGAATAGTTTAATAATGGACCACGTTTACACTGTATTTAGGTTCTGAGGCATAACGTTGTAAATGCAGTAAGAATCAATACCTAGTAGTTTACAAGTATATATTTTTTAAATTTGTACATTATTTTTTCACTTAGCTGAATTTTTCCTTTGTACTTTTTCTTTTGTCAATGGTTTCTTGTCTATGGGCTTGAGTGGTTCTTTAGGTTTCTCCGGTTTTGTCTGTGGTTTGGGCGTTTCTAAGGGTGGCGATGTCGATTTCTGTTTCGGCTTGCTCGCTTTGGCTGCGGCCGCGTAATTGATCGGCTTGAGGGCTGTTGACGTTGTTTCTTCTATGGGGGTAGGTTGAGCCTGGGGGACAGATATATTATGTTATAATGCTTAATAAATAATAGTACGTTTCCTCCATCATCTCATTATAGTAACTGACCCCTAACTAAGTTCGTAACTTGTATCTAGGGTATCAGAAACTACGCACACACACATCAAATCATCAACTTTAAATATGATTACAGCGAACCTATAATAGATAATAATTAATATCTTTTCACGGGATATTTACACGTACCTATCGTACCGTACGCAGGGCCGAGCCGACCTCCCACAGCGCCTGTGTTTTTTTTCACGACTCTTCACTGTCACGGTGGGGGGGTGTACTTGGCTTGGGCGTCACTGGGGCCTGAGTATAGGCTATATTTTATCCCGGCATACCCACGGGAAAGAGAACTACGTGGGTGAAACTGAGATTCGCTGCTAGCCCTCGTGTATGTTTCGATGGCGGCGCGGCGCCCCTATTGTCTTGGCGCCTGTGTGCGCCGCACACATCGCACATATGGGCGGCTCGGCCCTGACCGTACGTATCGGTACCCTCGACTAGTTGCAGCCACATTCGGTGGCCTTCATCAGGAGGATGAGTGCGATGCGCCCGCGACGGCGTCTCGCGACGCACTGAGAGAGACGCCGTCGCGGGCGCATCGCACTCATCATATAAATATTCCGTAAAAAGATATTAATTATAAACAATGACGTACGTTTCGTTTAATAATACACCCCTATTTTGAATTCGAGATACTTAATCACACAGCTAATATAAACGACGGGTGACAATATAATAGTGAAGTTAGTTTTTTTCTTTTGCTTTTATTTAAAAAGTATAATAAGTCAAAGTTTTTCAATTTTATTGTTATTCTACACCGAACGCTGCGATACACAGCTGAGCGCGGTCATCGACCCGAGCCGTCACAGAATACTTGATAGCTAGTGTGCTGTCTGGTAATACGACATTTATTTGGTATTTTTTAAAGATAAGTAATCGACTATCATTTTTGATATTTTTATTGGATATATCGATTCAGTTACTGCTACAGATATTCTGATTTTAATAAGTCCCATATTTTCAAAATAGGGGTGTATATAAAACTCTTCCATTACTGAGTGATGTACTGACTGACAGACAACGTACAGCCGGAACTACTGGTCCTAGAGAGCTGAACGAAGTTGCGGGCAAAAGCTAGTTGTAGATAAGTTTCTACCACTATACTCACTTTGACAACATCAACGGTCACTTCTTCACACTTCTCCTCAACTTGCACTTCGCTCTTCACACTTTTCACATCTTTCTTCTTCACTTGTACTTTAGTGTCAGATTTGACAGTTTGAGGTTTTGTTTTCTTAATGTCAGTCTTCAGTGGTTTCTTTGTGTCTTGTTTCTTTATTTCTTTCTTGTTTGTTTTGCTTGCTATTGGCTGCACGTCCGCTGCGCTCACTTCTGGGGGGTCTTTTGGCGGTGATGGGGGGTCTGCAAGAATAAGTATGATTTTAATATACGAAAACTGAAATAAAAATTATATGCAAGTCACAGGTTGCCTATAAGGCGTTCAAAAGTTAAGTATAGAAGATTTTCAAAAATGATTTGACTTACTAAAGCGCCGGAATATCAGAAATTCGAAATAAATAACATAGATTATATTATTTATACATTTATCATCTATGTACTGTACCAACATGGAAAAAATATCCTGTAAATGATACTAATTTCAGTGTTAATAATTTCAGATCAAAATATTTTCTATATAACTATAAAACTATAGCTTCGTTCCTAGCATTCGAGATTTTCAAACTCATCTTGACTGGTTACAAATCATGATACACATCATATTAAAGAGTACGTGTGTTTCATCAACTATAACATTAATGATATACATAGTTTTATAGTTATCATGGTTATTAGCACTCAAATTATTATGATTAACGGGATATTTAGATTCGAGTTCATCCGTGTTCATGGCGCTTGCAACAGCGTCGAAATATCGGAAACTCGAAACAAATAATAGAAGTACATGATAATTATCCCGTCAATCATAATAATTTGAGAACATTAGTGATAATTCAGATAAATTAAAAATTTAAAAAACCCCCAACACAATTACTTTTAAATACCCATAACTTTTAATTTTTTCAACCGATTTTCATCAAACATGTCTGAGAACACTCGCCCGTAATACAAAAAAAACTAAATTGAAATCGGTTCATCCGTTCGGGAGCTATGATGCCACAGACAGACAGATACACACACACACACACACACACACACACACACACACACACAGACACGTCAAACTTATAATACCCCTCTTTTTGCGTCGGGGGTTAATAAAACCAATATTACCTTCGCCCCGACTGTCCTCCGTTTCGGTAGTGCTCTCAACCTCAGTGACTGCTGTGTGTTCCTCTGGTCGTGATGGCTGTTCAGCGTCTGATGGAGGAACTGGTTCCGGGGATTTGTCTTCTGAAAGGAGATGTTAGGTAGATAGGCTTCGATACAGGCCTCGTAGTAAAATGATGATAGGAGCGTGACATGATGAGAAGTGTCATATGTACAATCTATACACCCTTATTTTGAAATTGCGATACCTTATCTTACAGCTAATGTAAACCACGGGTGACAATATAATAGTGAAGTTAGTTTTTTTCTTTTGCTTTTATTTGAAAAGTTATGATAAGTCAAAGATTTTCAAAATCCCGCCGAATTTTATTGTTATTCTACACCGAACAGGCGAACGCTGCGATACACAGCTGAGCGCGGTCATCGACCCGAGCCGTCACAGAATACTTGATAGCTAGTGTGCCGTCTGGTAATACGACATTTATTTGGTATTTTTTAAAGATAAGTAATCGACTATCATTTTTGATATTTTTATTGGATATATGGGATTCAGTTACTGCTACAGATATTCTGATTTTAATAAGTCCCATATTTTCAAAATAGGGGTGTATATTTAATAAAAGATTAAAAAAATACTTGATACAAAACTGCTTTTATTCGATTAAAGAATATTTCGAAGCAGTCTAATAATTTGTCAACAGAAACAAATGTGTCAATTAAATATACCTCAAAATATGTAGATACATTATAAAATTTATTATTAAGTACGAGTAGGTATATTATTGAAATAGGTAAGTATATTCTTTTTTGTCATTATAAGCATATTTAATAGGTATTTATTCAAGATTCTTTGTTATATAATTCGACGTTGTTTATATTTTTGTTGTATAAATACTAAACATAAAATTACCTAATATTAATTTTTTGCATGTACTATAACTTACTTTGGTTAATAACCTTTATTGTTAACATTAAATTTGTTATGCCTGACAAGGGCTACTAAGTTTTAAGTGCCTGTATATTATGTTAACAACTTTATGTATAATATTATCTTCTTTTCCGAACCTTTATCCCATGTCTATTTGGGGTCGGTTTTCAGTTTTTAACCAGATTTGGCGGAATGTCAGTATTTTACGTGAAGCGACTGCCATCAGACCTTCACAACCCAGAGGGCTATACGACATTCTTGGTTAAACTGAATGTTAGACTTTTGAGGGCTCTAACTACCCGTAACGACTGTCGAAGATGTTAGTACGACAACCGGGACCGACGGCTTTACGTGCCCTCCGAAGCACGGAAACGCTCATGAAATTAAAAGTCATTTTTAGTAATGACCCATCACAGTCATGACGGTGCCAGACGTTGCTTAACCGCACGGATCACAAGTGATCCGCGGGTAGCACTGGGCCATGAGCGCTTCTTTTATGTATAATATTATACACTTAGTAATGCAAATAAAGTTTATGATTTATGAATTATACTAATATTATAAAGAAGTAAAGTTTGTGTGTTTGTTAAATTGTTAGGGGTAATCTCGGGATCTACTGAACTGATTTCAAAAATTCTTTCACTAATGGGAAGCTAATTTAACAGTGCGTGACATAGGCTATTTTTTATCCCTGTATTCACAAGGGAACGGGAACTACGAGAGTAAAACCGCGAGGCGCTGCTAGTGTGATATAAAGTGTAATGTGATATATGGTCTGGTGTGAAGTGTGATGCAACAGGGATGACACTAGCAAAATCTAATTAGTTCGCCAAATAGCCTAAATAAAACGTGTGGCACTCGGGGACTGCCGCGGTAAAGCTATTGCATAGCAATTTTATCAACTAATTGTTTTTTTTATTTTTGTATAGCAATCCTAACCTTAGAAATGTTGATGTCGTACTTGGGACTTCATACAATAAAAACTTTGCCTACATTACTATAAAAACTTTTTGGCAAATTTCCAAAAAAAAGTTTTCGATAAAAAATTTATAAAAAATTATCAATGTAAATATGAGCTTTAGAGCTCTTAAAATAGAGTTCAAAATTACTATAGCAAACTAAAAACGTGAAGTTTTTTCGTTACGGAATTTCTGTATTCGGTCCCCGCGCTCAAGGCCCGCGATAGAAGCTATGTAATAGCTTAAAAATATCGGACAAGTATTTTCTCTATTTTGATACTAACAAATAATTAAGACGATATAGTGCATAGAAAACTTGTATGACGTCACAGATTTTTTTACCAAGAATTATCTGCACAAACCCCCACTCCTGAACTTTAATGCATTATAACTAATTCAGTTTTATTAATTTGATAAAACAAAAAAATACGTGTCTAATATTTTTTCGAAATCTATCTGACGGACTAATTAGAATTTCATTTTGTTTACTCAGTCGACATCCCTATTGCTCGATTTCGGGGGTGACCCATGCTAGCTACGCCACTGATTAAAGGGAAGTGTATTAGTGATATCTATCATCATATACAATACCTGTAGCTGCCGGAACTCTCGCTCTGGTCGGTACGAACTCAGCGGCGAGGGGGTTCAGTGTGGACCGGGAGACGGTCTCTTCCAGAGATAGGGAACTGCTACCATTGCTTGTCCTGTAATACACAGATAGAATTCAAAATCTATACTAATACTAGTTGAACCCGGTAGTTTTACCCACATAGTTCCACATCCCGTGGGAATTTCAGGATAAAACATAGCTCATGTCCTTCCCCGGACCATAAGCTATATGGGTACAGTTACTGCTACAGATATTATAATTTTAATTAGTCCAGCTAGGCTAGCATGACTTCGAAACTGCGATAGATACAGCGATTTATTGACATCCAACTGTCAAAATTTGATAAAAATACCCGCCATATTTAATTTTACCACGTGATTAATTTTTGACATTTGATCATGCTCGCGAAATCGATAATATAGCTATTTATCGACATCCAACTGTCAAAAAATAGCCGCCATATTTAATTTTATCAAATCGTACCACGCCATATTCATTTGGTCACGTTCGCGAAATCGATATTATTTCGTGGTGTCTATAATATTTTATCATGCACAGTGGTGTATACTGACGTGGGTTGCTGGCTCTGTGAGTTGGCCGCCCGCCTCTCGCGCTGTTCGTCTTCCAACATGGCTTCTATACACTGCTCCATCAGGGCTTCTTCTTCCAGTTGTTGTAATACCTACAAATTTATTAATATGTTATTTAACATGGCTCGGGTTTGGGCTCACCAACACTTATCAAGCGTGGTGATTACGCCTATTCTTTCTCACTACTAAGTAGCATCATAAGTGAGAGATATTTTTTATGTTGTTGATTGATTGCCCAGCAAAGGGATCTAATAGGCCAATACTTCATACTTTTTAACCCCCGACGCAAAAAGAGGGGTGTTATAAGTTTGACGTGTCTGTGTGTGTATCTGTCTGTCTGTGGCACCATAGCTCCCGAACGGATGAACCGATTTCAATTTAGTTTTTTTGTATTAAAGGGGACTTACGTGCGAGTGTTCTTAGACATGTTTGATGAAAATCGGTTGACCCGTTTAAAAGTTATGGGGGTTTGAAAGTAATTGTGTTGGGGGCTTTTAAAAATTTTAATTTAATATTTAGTCTCTATCTACTGTGTGTGAATGAGTGTGTGCGTAGTTTCTGATACCCTAGATACAAGTTACGAGGTGTGCGGTTGGGTTGAGTCTTTTGGCCATGTACAGTACAGTCATGGTAAGAAAAGGTTGGTCGCCTTAAGATCTATTTTCGTTTGGCCAGAGGCCTAAGTCTGCAATTTGACATTATTGATCAGACAATATGGTGATATTGAGGCACCATAACGAGAGTGTCAGAAATTTGGTTTTCTGATAAAATTTATTCATATGGCTATGGTGTCTCAGTGGTCTTTGTTGCTTATAAAATTTTTGACAAATAATCGTCAGAATACTGTTTCCATGACAACCATCTAAGTTTTATGGAGCCATTGAGTCAGCGGAGTAGTTGTCACTAAGAGAATACCAAAATGACAACAAATGCCAATAAAACGGCCATAATGTTGATATTAAAATACATTTGAGTAGCACTATCACAGCTTAATAGTTTAGAGAATCAGGGTCCAGGTTTACCGTAGTCATAATATATTTTTCTGTTTCTAACGTACCTGTTTATCGAACTCCTCCTCGTTTTCCATCCACATGTAGTCGGCAAAGTCGTCCTGAGGCGCCGGCACGGGCGGGTAAGCCGGCGGGTAATACGCGCCCGCCATTACGTACCCCGCTGGAGAGAGAGAAATATATTTATTAGAATTTAGGGTGAGTTGAAATGCTATGCTACGTTGCTACGGATGATATTATGATATAACCATTACGGACTGCCATCCATAAGGTTGCAGGTTCGATTCCCGAACCACAAATGTTTGTCTCGGGCGCCTGCCATTAAGTACCCCGCTGGAGAGATAAATGTGTTAGATTCGATGCAGTATTGGACTCACTCTTTATGAACTGTTGATTATATTATAACTACTACTGTGTGCCGCGGTTTTACCCGCGGGGAACCTTATCCCGTGGGAATTTTGGGATAAAAAGTTCCAATTTCTATGTATTTTTGCTAGTTAGGGACTAGACACATTTATTCAGCTCCATTCAGCGTTTGTCCATACAAAACAACGATTTTGTATGGAGATGATTCAGCTGAATGGATGCGTACGCGTCTCCATACAAAATCGTTGTTTTGTATGGACAAACGCTGAATGGAGCTGAATAAGTGTGTCTAGTCCCTAGACATCTGTACCAAACAAGTCAATCGGTACAGTAGTTTAGCCGTGAAAAGGTAACAGACAGAGTTACTTTCGCATTTATAATATTTGTGTGTGTGTGTGTGAATGAGTGTGTGCGTAGTTTCTGATACCCTAGATACAAGTTACGGACTTAGTTAGGGGTCAGTTACTGTAATGAGATGACGGAGTGAATGATTATCTAATATATAAAATTCTCGTGTCACAGTTTTCGTTGCCATCCTCCTCCGAAACGGCTTGACCGATTCTCATGAAATTTTGTGAGCATATTCAGTAGGTCTGAGAATCGGCCAACATCTATTTTTCATCCCGAAATTCCCACGGGAACGGGAACTACGCGTGTGAAACCGCGGGGTGCAGCTAGTGATATGATATTAGTAAGTATAATCTGTGCACCTGGCACGTGGCCCCTAGCTATGTGGAGGGGGTAGACGGGCGGGCGGTGGATGCCGGCGTCGCCGCTCCCGACCACGCCTCCGCCCACACCGTTATCTATTATCACTCCGTTTGGCTGGAAACAGATAAAGTGTTATGTTATAAAATGTTGTCATATAAACGGTTTCAATTCCCACCGACTATTCTCTGCCAGGGAATTCAGCTTTATGCCCATAGAATCATTTGTTCCTCTTAACGATACCTATCACATGATATATCAAAGTTCTACAACTTGGGATTTTAGGGGAAAGGGAATCCCCATTGAGTCGGGAGGATCCTCCGACCAGACGGGTGTTAATGTCTGGTGCCCAACGGTTGTAGTCGGGCTCTCGTATACATAGTCAATTGCGCTGTAAATTTCGCTTGCGCGATTCAGGACTTTTCAGTTATTTCCCACAGTTGTGGATAGATGTCGCTGTTAGTACTTAGTTCCTATGTGGCGTGTAGATGTCGCCACAGGATGTTTTGCACATTATGCTTTTAGTACCGGGACATAAGCTAAAACTTACAGCAACCAAGGCTACTTTTTATCTTAATTACGGGATAAATAAGTCTAAATATGTCTAAGGGCCTATTTCACCATCTTCAAGTAATGTTCCGAGTACTGACATGTTTTGTCTTTGTCACTTGATATAAAGTATGAAAGAGACAACAGTCGTTTTACTTGGTGAGTAACTTTACTTGAAGGTCGTGAAATAGGCCTTAGGTTACTTTTTATCCTAATTACAGGATATATAAGTCTAAATATGTCTAAAAGTAATACACACCTGCCACTGCCCATTCTCTTCATTGCCATAATAAGCCCCAACATTAGCTGAAGTCTCCGGTATTTTCATAATTGCAACACTTCAATTAAATAATTAAAAAAACAATATATTTCTAACACTTATTGTACCCATAAACTAAAAAATTTACTTTTTAATAATTAACAAAGAAAAAAAGTCTGCACCTTAGAATATTTAAAAATTTAAATAAAGAACTTAATTATTACTGGCACGTAACAGTTTGTAACGATTGAATGTCAAGTTATTTTTTTTAATTTGTTTTTTCAAATAGTAAAGTTATATAATTGGTTTCGTTTATTATTATTAGGCACTGTTATCATAAGTATCTTGTGTTTGCGTCCAGTTATCTTCATTTCTGGTGTGCTCGACCGCTGTAATGAGAAAAAAAAGTTTTTATAAATTGAGGGTAGATAAAAAATGTTCATTCGATTCACTCATACGTTGCCAGACAGAGACAAACATTTGTGAACCACAAATGTTTGTCTCGGTCTGTGTGTGTGAATGTGTGTGTGCGTAGTTTGTGATACCCTAGATACAAGTTACGAACTTAGTTAGGGGTCAGTTACTGTAATGAGATGATGTAGTGAATGATTATGTTATGTTATGTTCTTCTTCTTAGCGTGTCGACTAATATTTTTGAGGACCAGAACTCGGCCACCGATATGTCACTATCAGTGGCCTTGTAAAGTTCCTCGCGTGTGCAGGTGTAGGGACACGCGCAAGTTAGGAGATGGGCCATTGTTTGGGGAGAAATGCCACATAGACATGCACTATGAGAGCTGTAGCTCCATTCATTCGTCGTGTCATGTTCATTCATTCAACAATTCTTATCGGGTTGTTGGAATTTAGATGAACCATTGTGGTGAAAGGATTGGACAGTTGATTCGATTAATTGAGGGTAGTCAAGAATAGTAGACGCCATCTTTGTTTTAGCTTGGTTCTAAGTTCGCGGACGTACTGACAGTGTAGGTTGAGCCAAATAATGAGAGTAGAATGCTAAAAATTTATCGCGTCAAAACTTGACCATCTCTATATTTTTTTTTTTTTAGTGAAACCATAGAGCTGATATATTTTCATGTCTAAGTGCTAAAAATACTTTAAACATTTTTTTCGACTAAAATCTTATACTTTCGTCACAAAATCTACAAAATATTTTTTCCAAAAGTTTTCTTCGATATCTTTATACATACTCTGCATAGTAAACTATTCTATATACTACCAATATATGAGGGTACATATAATATAATGATCCACCATCTTCTCTTATAAAATACTAGTAGCACTCCGCGGTTTCACCCACGTAATTCCCGTTCCCGTGGGAATACGGAGATAAAATATAGACTATATCGAGCACTGATAAATTAGCTTTCCTTTAGTGAAAGAATTTTTGAAATCGGACCAGTAGTTCCGGAGCCTATTCGTTACAAACAAACAAATCTTTCCTCTTTATAATATTAGTTTAGAAGAATAACCCATCTTTTTGTAATAAGAATAAAAAAGCATTAAAAATCGTAAAAAATATTGTGAAACTTGAGAATAACATTGCATCATCACTACATAGTACAAAACAAAGTCACTTCCCGCTGTCTGTCCCTTTGTATGCTTAGATCTATAAAACGACACAACGGATTTTGATGCGGTTTGTTTTAATAGATAGAGTAATTCAATGGGAAGGTTTTTAGCATAATTTTATGCCCTCATTCCCACGGGATCGGGAAATTCGCAGGTGAAACGCTATAAGGGGAATGATCTAATTTGTAATCCTACTAATATTATAAATGCGAAAGTTTGTATGTTTGTTACTTTCACGCAAAAACTACTGCATCGATTTAGATTAAACTAGCAGCGCCCCGCGGTTTCACCCGCGTAGTTTTCAATTTACCCCCCTTTTCTCCCGTAGGGGGGGGGGGGATTTCCAATAATCCTTTCTTAGTGGTAGCCTACCAAACAAACACACGTACCAAATTTCAGCTCTCTACGACCAGTAGTTTCGGCTGTGCGTTGTCTGTCAGTCAGTACATCACTCAGTAACGGAAGAGTTTTATATGTAATACTAGCTGCGCCCCGCGGTTTCACCCGCGTAGTTCCCGTTCCCGTGGTAATTTCGGGATGAAAAATAGATGTTGGCCGATTCTCAGACCTACTGAATATGCTCACAAAATTTCATGAGAATCGGTCAAGCCGTTTCGGAGGAGTATGGCAACGAAAACTAAAACACGAGAATTTTATATATTAGATTTGGTATAGATGTTAATTATATCTAGGAATAACACATAGGATACTTTTTTTCCCGAAATTCCGATGGGATTGGGATTCACGCGGATAAAACCGAAGGGCGCAGCTAGTAAGAAATATTGCAAAACTGAGAAAAACATTGCATACGAAAAAAATACCATCTTTAAAGTCATTACAAATGAGATAAGGTTACAATAAACAAAAACAGAGATAAAGAAATAAAAATAACTAAGTAGATACCTACTATGAACTACATAATATGTTGTATTTTAATGAGATAATTGGCCACATCCCGTTTTTAACTTTTTTAACCCCCGACGCAAAAAGAGGGGTGTTATAAGTTTGACGTGTCTGTGTGTGTATCTGTCTGTCTGTGGCACCATAGCTCCCGAACGGATGAACCGATTTCAATTTTTCTTGTATTAAAGGGGACTTACGTGCGAGTGTTCTTAGACATGTTTGATGAAAATCGGTTGACCCGTTTAAAAGTTATGGGGGTTTGAAAGTAATTGTGTTGGGGGGTTTTTTATTTTTAATTTAATGTTATACCTATTAAGGTAAGTATTCATTAAAAATTCTCAAGAATGGTAATGTTTTAAACAAAAAAAAGTAAGTACTATCCTACTAATATTATAAAGGCGAAAGTTTGTATGTATGGATGTTTGTTACTCTTTCACGCAAAAACTACTGAATGGATTTTAATGAAACTTTACAATAATCTTGCTTATACATCAGAATAACACATAGGATACTTTTTATCCCAAAATTCCCACGGGAACGGGAACTACGCGGGTGAAGCCGCGGGGCGCTGCTAGTATAGAATAAATCTGCAATCAAAAGCTTATGACATACAAACCGCGTCTTTTAAATTTTTCGGGTTTTCTGTGCAAATAAGAAAGTAACTGTCTGTTATCTGTTCACGGCTAAACTACTGAACCGATTGACTTGAAATTTGGTACAGGGGTAGTTTATGGTCCGGGAAAGAACATAGGCTACGTTTTATCCCGAAATTCCCACGGGATCGGGAACTACGCGTGCACAACTATCGATATAATATAAAAATGAAACCCGTTTTCCTTGGTCACGGCATCACGCGTGAATGGCTGGACCGATTTCACTAATTCTTTTTTTGTTGTATTTGTTATTATTAGAAGGTTCTTATGTAAAAAAAAACACGGAAAATCAACGGGAAAATTGGACCCGTGCGAAGCCGGGGCGGGCCGCTAGTCTATAATAAATCTATATTTAAATTGAAATCAAATGGATATATGTGTAGATAGTATAATAACAATATGCTATTCTATTATTTTTAAAACGGAAAAATATATAGGTACCTTAGAATATTATCAAAACATTGACATTGGCTAAGGATTTTTATTGTATTCAAATTATAATAACATCTTACTACTACTAATAATATAAATGCGAAAACTACTTAACCCATTTAAATATAATAAAAAAATAAAATTTAAAAAACCCCCAACACAATTACTTTCAAACCCCCATAACTTTTAAACGGGACAACCGATTTCATCAAGCATGTCTAAGAACACTCGCACGTAAGTCCGCTTTAATACAAAGAAAACTAAATTGAAATCGGTCCATCCGTTCGGGAGCTATGATGCCACAGACAGACAGATGCACACACACAGACACGTCAAACTTATAACACCCCTCTTTTTGCGTCGGGGGTTAAAAATATTGTACAGATGTTCCATATAACCAGGATAAATACAGAATATGTATGTTGTACAACAAATTCACTTCCTTTTTTAACCCCCGACGCAAAAAGTGGGGTATGTGTGTGTGTGTGTATCTGTCTGTTTGTAGCATCATAGCTCCCGAACGGATGAACCGATTTCAATTTAGTTTTGTATTAAAGGGGACTTTTACGTGCGAGTGTTCTTAGACATGTTTGATGAAAATCGGTTGACCCGTTTAAATATTATGGGGGTTTGAAAGTAATTGTGTTGGGGGTTTTTTAAATTTTTAATTTAATGTTTTTTAAAAATAAATAAAAACAAATCTGAATTGGTCTACATTTATAAATGTTAGTAGCCAGTATTTAGTCACAAGTTATCACTACATAGTATAAAACAAAGTCGCTTTCTCTGTCCCTATGTATGCTTAGATCTTTAAAACTACGCAACGGATTTAGATGTGGTTTGTTTTAATAGATAGAGTGATTCAGTGGAAAGGTTTTTAGCATAATTTTATCCCCATATTCTTACGGGAACGGGAACTACGCGGGTAAAACCGCGGGGCACAGCTAGTCATAAATAAACTGAAATAGTGCATTTATTTAATTCTGTTATCTATAATATTACTCATCATAACCAAATTTAACATAAAAAAATGGAGGAAAATACAGCTTGAAATTCGGGGAATACCCAAACTATAGACATAGTATTGTCAAGGCAACTTTAATTTCGGGAAATACCCAGACTATAGACAAACAGTATTTTGACGGACAGTCTATACATAGACAATTTTAATCATAACAATGTAGTAATGACGACCTCGATGGCAGAGTGGCCACCATGCCGGACTGCCATCCGTAAGGTTGTACGATTTCCATGCGGGGTGAATATTTGTGTGAACCACAAATGTTTGTCTCAGTCTGGGTGTATGTGGGAATGAGTGCATGCGTAGTTTCTGATACCCTAGCTAGATACAAGTTACGGACTTAGTTAGGGGTCAGTTACTATAATGAGATGATGTAGTGAATGATTATGTTATTATGTTAATGTTTTTTTATCAACTCATATGAGGCTCCCCCAAACATTTCCAACTTATCCTATCTTTTGCATCCTCCCGTCAACTACTGATTTAAAATTCTAAAACATCTAGAAATTTTCAAGGTCTTATTCAAAACCATTTACTCAACGTGACATACAAAGAAACAATACAGAATCATTTTGTATGAACACATATGGGTAAAATCATTACTAATATTATAACTACGAAAGTATCTCTGTCTGTCTGTCTGTTACCTTTTCACGGCTAAACTACTGAACCGATTGACTTGAAATTTGGTACAGGGGTAGCTTATGGTCCGGGAAAGAACATAGGCTGTTTTATCCCAAAATTCCCACGGGATCGGGAACTACGCGGGTGAAACCGCGGGGCACAGCTAGTTTGTTATATTGCTGTTTGTCTATAGTTTGGGCATTCCCCAGTTTTTTTATTATTTCCCTAATGTCATTTATAAACTTTTTTTTATGAAATTTGGTTTGTAATTGCTTCTTTTAATCTTAGGTTGTTATTTTTTTTTTAATGTATGTGTAAATAGATATTGTTCAATTTAATTAATCATAAAATTAAATATTGTACTTATAAGAAAATAATTTGCTTTAAAAAAATTAAGATATTATTTTGTTTTTTTAAATCATAATTGATAACAACCCTAATCGAAAATAAAAAAAAACAAACCACCGAAATATTGCTATAATGTTATTTATACCGAGATAATACAAAGTCTCGCTCTACGAATAACAAACACGTCGCTATGACCGAAATGTGCCCTGGTTAAAATAATTTATGCAACTTTCTAACTAGGTATATAAATCTTTCGATACTTTACTAGAAAAGTAAATAAAATTTGTCATGTTTACTTTTTTTTTCATGAGCGGGAAACAATTTCGATTTCGAAACTTGTTTTTTTTTAAGCCACTGAAAATAGTGCATACAGCCAATCCAAAAATAGAATCAACCTAGAAACCAAATTGAAACATAGTTTTCCGAGAATCGATGAGATTAAAACCGATTTGCCACGGCTCAGAGTTCAAAGTCGACATTAAACTACACATTGCAAACGCGTAAATTGAAAAAAATTGAAACTAATAACACGTGTAGTTTAGTTATCCATGCTACGTAGTAGGTAATCGCAAGATTCTTACTTACTCAGTTACAGCACTTGTAGTGCTTTCTAGGGCATTTCAACGATAATTAATCAATTATCGGTGGTTTTTGGTGATTTAAATCCACAATTTAACTCGTTTTTACCACTATAACCTATTATTCCATCAATTTTACACACAAGCCCAGCAGCCAGCTATCGTGGCGCAAATGGCGACCGACGCGAATTTATCGCGAAACGAAACGCAAATTCAACAACTTCACTGCAGTAGATGCCGGTTAATAAATATTTTATTTGTAAAAATAATTGAAAATATACAATAAATTACCTTTTTATGAGACAATCATACTCTTGTAAATTTAGCTGAGCCAAATAAAATGCCAAACTGACAAAATAAATTACTTTTTTGCTACAACTGAGGTTTCATACAACAGTGAAGGTTTTATTTGAATCATAAATCATTGAAGTTTCCTGCACCCTGAAATTAAACGTAAACCTATTTTATAATTAAACTTAATTTAATTACTACTCAAACTCAGCATTTTAATTTCAATCATATTATTAATTCAAGTGAGATATTTTAAAATTAACTTTTAAAAATTTTACGTTCCGTTTTACAGATGTTGCGCACTGCTGCCAAGGAAACCATTACTTTACTGTCACAGTCAAAACATTTTTTGACGTTGACTTTTGACACTTCACAATATTTGACAGATTACAAAATGGATGGATGGAGGTAAAAAAATGGTTTCCCTTTCGATTTGTTTTGATTTTTACAAGCAATAAAAGTACGATTAAATTTAATTAATAACACAATGGCTGCGCCGTACATAGAACTAGAGACTCCGCTCAGTGAATACACGTTAGTTTGTCGTGGTTGTTTGGCAGATAGCGGTGAAATGAAGAATATTAGGGAATGGGGGCTGGCTGAAGATTTTTGTTTATTTTCGGGTTTACAGGTACTGTGACTGCGCTCCTATAGGTCGTATTTAGGTGTTATAGATAGATAATTACTTTATTGTACAACATAAACACCACATTATGAGAATACAAAATTCTAACAAAACACTTTGTCACATTAAGAGAGTTGCACAATGTTATATAAAATATAAAAATAAGATAAACTCATAGCCTTAAATTATGGCCTGTAAATGTGCTATCCAACACTTCATCTTCCTGCCCTTGTCCCACTTAAGTGGGGTCGGCACAATATGTTTTTCTCTTCCACTCGCTTCTATCACTCGTCATACCCTCATTCACTCCTTTCATATTCATATCCCTTTTCACACACTCCATCCAACCCTTCTTTGGCCTCCCTCTTCCAAAGTCTCTCTTAGCAATATGGTGTTCTGGCCTCCTCATCACATGCCCATACCATCCCAATCTAGCACTCCTTATTTTTTCTACAATCAGCGCAACTTTCAAACTCCCTTGCTATCCAACACTTACTTATAATAAAGATTATTTTATTTATTTATAATTTTTTTCTCTATTCGGATCAGTAGTAACTGTTGTCTGTTCTGGCGTTACGCGACCGATAATACGCGACTCATGTTCCGTCCGATATGAACCTTCCCTTAATAAACTTGTCATTGTTCCAGCTGAGACCCCTGGACGGTATATCGGAGTTACTGTGCACCTCGTGTGAGGACACCCTCACCTCGTGCAAGAGGTTCCGCGGTCAGTGCCAGCGGTCTGACGCGGCGCTGAGGAATGTGGCTTCGGTAAGATATTTATATTCTGTTTATATTAAATTTGGTGGTTTTATTATGATTAACGGGATATTTACCACGTATATTATTTAATTCGAATTTCCATCCATTCTATTAACCATGATAACTATAAAAACATATAGGTGATTTTTTCAAGTGGATTGGATATGGTAGACTTAATCCGATACTATAAGGAATCTACACTAATATGATAAAGAGGAAAGATTAGTTTGTTTGTTTGTAACGAATAGGCTCCGAAACTATTGAACCGATTTCAAAAACTCTTTCACCTGAGACTTTGTGGGCCAACATAAATACATAAAAACCACAAATTATGTGATTGACACGTTTACGTAGGCCATCAATTCAACACCTGAGAATAGATAGAGATAGAGATAATAATCATTATCGGATATGAATTGCATTCACTTTTTTCAAACAGCCCATTCATCTCTTATTAGGTCATCAAAATTCTTAGAAATAATATACATTTCTCTTTCACAGAGAGTAAACACCGCAGAAAATGAAAGCAACAAAGTAACATTTAAATTAGAAGAGCAATCATTAACATTCGACATAATAGCGCCAGACGCAACCGCAAAAATCAAACTAACATGTCCATACAATTGTAAAAATACATACATTAAAAAGAAAGATTTGTTAATACATCTAATCAAAACACATAATATTAATAAAAACTTCGTAATAGAAACAAAATATCATTGTTCTGTTGAAGATTGTAGTTATAATTCGAGTAAATGGTTCACAGAAAGGAAATTCCTAAATCAACATCATAATAAAGTTCATAAAAGTAAAGATTTAAACTGTACCGAATGCGATTCAAATTTTTCTACCATCGCAGATTACAATAGACATCTAAAAACGTGCAATGTTATATTCAAATGCGATATCTGCGACAAACCATACAATTCGAACGAAAAATTACTCGTTCACCTAATGCGTCATCATCCAGAATTACACAAAGAATATAAAGAAGCAAAAAAAGCTGAAAAAAGGAAATCTAAAACTGAAAAAGATCTTAAAAAAGTTAAAGCTGACATTTCGGAGTATTTGATTGACAGTCCTAAGAGACATTTTGCGACACAGACCCTAGATTTAAAAGATACAATTAAAAACGATGTTACTTTACCGATATGGCAAACTAAGAAAGATGAAATATCAACACAGACAGCCTTTGAAGATGTTCTATCACTAAAATCGCAAAACAGTGAAGACGATATATTTTTCTCTGAAACAGTATCTCTATCAGATATACAAACTCAAACGTTTCCTGAATTTGGAATCAATAGGTCTAATAAAGAGACCTTAACTGAAAATTCTATGGATATAAAATGGACACAGACTTGTCTTTGCTATTGTGACTCGCCAAAGCACACCTATAGACTCTTCGACAGCGTATCATCAAGTCCAAGTAGCAACTTGATGACAGCTGAAACGCAAACGGCTGAGTTTAAATCGAGCGTAAAATCAGATGTATTATTGAGTTTGAACTCAGCACAGACACAGACAAGCTTTGACGAGTCTAGTAAAAATATTTTGTGACAGTGGACTTTTGATAAGTCGTGGTAGACTAGACGATATTATCGTTTATTCGCAAGATGCACTAGAACAGTTGAAATGGTAAATATTTTTTTCACGTAAATAAGCGTCAAAGAAATGTATCTGCTAAGTTCTTCCGAGCCAACGCCAATACCAACATATGGACAGCATTGTCTTGCCATCACTCGGCTCGTGTACAGGCAGTACCACTAGCCTTGTATTCATTTGCCTTCGCTCACGTTGGCCTTAGCTCGGCCAATGCGTATAGGCTGTATAATAACAAATAGATAAAGGTTCTTATATAAAAAAATTGAATGAATTACATAATTTCCTATTTGTTTAAGATCACCAGCACGCAATAGGCAAGCGTAGTAATAGGGATGTCGACTGGGTAAACAAAATTAAATTCTAATTAGTCCGTCCGATTTCGAAAAAATATTAGACACGTATTTTTTTGTTTTATCAAATTAATAAAACTGACTTAGTTATAACGCATTAAAGTTCAGGAGTGGGGGCTTGTGACGATGATTCTTAGTAAAAATGTATGTAGCTGTGACGTCACACGAGTTTTCTATGCACTATATCGTCTTAATTATTTGTTTGTATCAAAAAAGAGAAAATACGTGTCCAATATTTTTGCGAAATCTATCTGACGGACTAATTAGATTTTTTTTGTCGACATCCCTATTACACTTAATCTTACTCACTACTAATATTATCGGTAAAAAAAAAGCATTTGTCTGCAGCTGTATATTCCATGATATATTGATATATGTATTTGTAATGTAATTTATAATATTATATTTGTATTTTATACATTTGATACTCATTGAAAATTAATATAACTCAATGAGCTTGTGGCGACATCTGCACGCCACATAGTACTAACAGCGACATCTATCCGCAACTGAGGGAAATAAACTGAAGAGTCCTGAATCGCGCATAGTCAATTGCACTTTAAATTTCGCTGGCGCGATTTAGGACTCTTCAGTTTATTTTCCTCAGTTGCGGATAGATGTCGCTGTTAGTACTTAGTTCCTATGTGGCGTGCAGATGTCGCCACAAGCAAAATATTAAAAAAAATACATTTAATATATGTACTTATACTGAGATTATAACCGTAAGCAATATCTTAATGTTTATTAATCAAACTGATGATGTAATTACTGATAGTTACTGATACTGATTGTAATATTTGTAATGTTATCAGGTCTATCAGTAATCAATGTATCTAATATACGAATACTAATATTATAAAAAAAGCAATATCGTAATGGTTGTAACTCAAACTGATAGTTACTGATAGAGTTTGTAATATTATCAGCTCTATCAGTCATCAACATATTTTAAATAACTTTTACTGACATCAAGTAAGCAATATTGTAATGGTTGTTAGTCTAACTGATGAATACTGATAGAGATTGTAATGCTATCAGCTTAATTAATTATTTCTATATTAATTTTATCAGTAATTAAAGTTTCTTTATGATATAATAATAATTAATAGAATGATATACCTACATACAAATATAATGTAATAATATCCATATACTCGTATATATTAGGAAGATAATTATAATAACATAACATAATCATTCCCTCCATCATCTCATTACAGTAACTGACCCCTAACTAAGTTCGTAACTTGTATCTAGGGTATCAGAAACTACGCACACACACATTCACACACATATAGTTAACTAAATAATAACACTTACTTACTCGAAACACATATTATACTCGTATGTAAGTACATTCTTTAATATTATATGTATAAGTAGTTTATTATAACTCAGTTTAGGCCATAAATGGTTTACTTATTATAAACATATTATGCATTTATACATTGTAATCTATATCAATTTATCTAATTTCCGACTCATAACTTAAGTGTACTTATTAGTGAAAAAATAAAATATTTAAGTAAAAAAAAAAGGTAGCACTCGGCATCGGCAGAAGTGAAAACTTCAATATTAACGTTGTGTTTAATTATAAGTATAAAAGTACTATAATTTATGAGGTAGAATACAATGTTTATTTATTGCGCTATCGTACACAAATATGACAATCTTACGCTTTTTCGATCAGCATCACGTGACCCTGACGCGAGTTTGAAAGTTTTTACCCATACAAAAAAAGTGCTCAGCGCCGCTAAAGAAGTTTTCACTTCAATAAAATTTTATGAAATTTTCACTACAGTTAGAATTGGACGATTTCAGCAGCCTGAATATTTTGAAAAGATGAAGCGAAAGTTTTGAAAACATTTTTTCAAAATCAGTCAATTTCAAATTTAAAAAGTGAGTGAATCATAATAAAAAATAAATTCTAATTAGCTATGTTATTAAAAATACCTCAATAACTGAGTTAGTTGAAGCTGCGTCTACGCTAGGAGAGCGAGCGAGAGAGAGAGAGAGAGAGAGAGAGAGAGAGAGAGAGAGAACGCGGAGCACAAATTCGTATAGTGTGCACGAACTTACAAGCATAGAACGGACGCGCTTTTGAATGAATTCGGCTCGAGCTCGACTCATGTTCGGCTTGTGCTTGCGTCGTCTAGCGTAGACGCATCTTTAGAACAGTGACACGGTTCGACTCGGTCCAGGGTTCAACTCCCAGCTGAGGTTAAAATTAATAATTCCAAATTGCAATGCTATGGAGCCACATTTCTTTCTGTGCCGGCGGCCATATTGGAAGCTCCTATTGTCATTTCGACTCTAATGTCATTTGGATACATTTTCAATAAACTGACAACCAAAAGATGCGATTACAGCGACACTGGCACCGGCTCAGAACATATTGTGACTCTATACTCTTGTTTGTAAGTTCTTTATGATTCCAATAATGGTTGTCCTTTACAATAGCTCTAAGTATGTTTTTTTCTGCTTTTAAAAAAGTTGTATAAGTAAAGATTAGGTTTAAGAAATGTATCCTATTTACCTTCCTTATTAAATAATAAATACATAAAATAAAACATTATTAGATACTAATTTGCGTTTTTATTGTCTAAAAAGGCGGGCAGACCAAGTTGTCAAGTTCTATCCCCAAATTGCCAAGTTCAATTCCCAAGTTGCCAAGTTCTATCCCCAAGTTGCTAAGTTCAATTCCCAAGTTGCCAAGTTCAATTCCCAAGTTGCCAAGTTCTATCCCCAAGTTGCCAAGTTCAATTCCCAAGTTGCCAAGTTCAATTCCCAAGTTGCCAAGTTCTATCCCCAAGTTGCCAAGTTCTATCCCCAAGTTGCCAAGTTCAATCACCAAGTTGCCAAGTTCTATCCCCAAGTTGCCAAGTTCTATCCCCAAGTTGCCAAGTTCTATCCCCAAGTTGCTAAGTTCTATCCCCAAGTTGCCAAGTTCTATCCCCAAGTTGCAAAGTTCTATCCCCAAGTTGCGAAGTTCTATCCCCAAGTTGCCAAGTTCTATCCCCAAGTTGCCAAGTTCTAGCCCCAAGTTGACAAGTTCTATCCCCAAGTTGCCAAGTTCTATCCCCAAGTTGCCAAGTTCTATCGCCAAGTTGCCAAGTTCTATCCCCAAATTGCCAAGTTCTATCCCCAAATTGCCAAGTTCTATCCCCAAATTGCCAAGTTCTATCCCCAAGTTGCCAAGTTCTATTCCCAAATTGCAACGTTCCTTTGAACGAAGAACCTTTGGTAGGTACAGCTGGGTCACTACCAATCACACTATTTGGTTGTAAACTTATATATTTATAGCCTTTCTCGATAAATGGGCTATCTAACACTGAAAGAATTGTTCAAATCGGTCCAGTAGTTCCCGAGATTAGCACGTTCAAACAAACTCTTCCGCTTCATAACATTATAGGTACTACTAGTAGCGCCCCACGGTTTTACCCGCGTAGTTCCCGTTCCCGTGAGAATTTCGGGATAAAAAGTATCCTATGTCCTTCCCCGGACCATAAGCTACCCCTGTACCATATTTCAAGTCAATCGGTTCAGTAGTTTAGCCGTAAAAGGTAACAGACAGACAGAGTTACATTCGCATTTATAATATTAGTAAGGATACTACTATGTAGTATACTAGCAGCACACCACGGTTTTACCCGCGTAGTTCCCACTCCTGTGAGAATGCAGGGATAAAATAAAATTATACAAAAACCTTCCTCTTAAATCACTCTATCTATTAAAAGAATTCGCATCAAAATCCGTTGCGTAGTTTTAAAGATCTAAGCATTCATAGGGACAGTGACTTTGTTTTATACTATACTAGCGACGCCCCGCGGTTTCACCCGCGTAGTTCCTGTAGCCGTAGGAGTTTGGGGATAAAATTATACTAAAAACCTTCCCACTGAATCACTCTATCTATTAAGAGCCTTGATCTAGCGCGCGACAACTCAAATTTCACTCACACAGACGCGCACGCGTGTCCGCATGCACACTGTCTATGTGGTGACTGCGCGCTCGCTCTGAAAACTCCGGCCGAATGGTTTTGATCCATTGGAAATTATAAATTGTGTAAAAGTTATTGACAAAAGTATAAATACGAGTATATTTTTTTTTACGATTCGTAGTAGGTAGTATATGATTAGATATAATTTACGTAATACCTTTCGATTCGATATTCCATTATTCACAACAAGGAATAATGAATAAAACAAATACTTAGTTTTTTGTTTTTAAAATAAGACATGTTTTTTTTTTTGGTAATTAACGAAACTTTTTAAAAACAAAACAACATACGAGTAAAAAAAATTTATAACTTACTTGTGAATAATATATTTTTTGCCATAATGGGGTATTGATTTTTCATATACTAATTGCAGTTTTAGTTTTTATTAAAATCGCCAGCAATTTCGATATTCCTTTCCTTATAGTTTTGAATATCGTCTACCACGCCTACTTGAAAAATGCATCCTCTGTATATGTACAACATATATTATCGGGACAACCTTTTAGCGCTAAAAGCAGGACTTTCTAAATTATTTCGTTTCCTTTTTTGTTAAAAAAAACCAACTTCAAAAACTAAAAAGTATAAAATAACAAATATTTAATGTAATACCTCTTATGCGATGTAGCACATAAATAAAATAAAAATGCGACCAACCCAAGCGGGCAAACGTTCGTTAACGGTCGTCTCGAATTATAATTTTGTAGTTTATTTTTCTAATAGTTTTATTTCTTTAAGGCTTGGCACCGACTTCACACTTATCAATAGGTAACATACACACAAAGGTATTAATTAGCATCGCATAAGGGGTGTATTAAATTAAATATTTGTTATTTTATACTTTTCAGTTTTTGAAGTCGGTTTTTTTTACTTTTGAGTGTCACAACCTATCTGGTTGTAAAGGTCTCATCGATACAAATTAATCAAGCCCAAACACGAGGTAACTGCTGTTAGTCGTTGAAGAGTTCCCTCGACGATCTTCCAGGTCCATCATCAGATCGACTCCAAACCTTCATTTAATTATAATGCTTTAAGATAATTAACGAAAAACTTAACAAATGCACTAATCACCATACGATTTTCTAAAGTTCCTCTCAATTTCTCTAGAATGCCATCATCAGATCCTGGTTTCCTTGACATGGGACCAAACGGCAAGTCCACTCTTTTGAATAAAAAAAGAATTTTAGTAATCGGTACAGAATTGACGGAGAAATCGTTGTACATATTCATAAAAAAAAACATACCGGCCGAATTGAGAACCTCCTCCTTTTTGGAAGTCGGTTTAAAATAATGTTGTTTTATTGCTCATTATTTCTAAAACATCATTTGTTATCATAAATGTTAATATTTTTTTTAATAAATAATTCAAATTATAAAACAAAAATTATTATCAAGTATCAAAACATGTTGATGAGTTAATCGCATAAAATTCGTACGCGCCGCAAAGGTCAAACGCTTGGCAGGAGCGATACGTCCTCTCTCTAAAAAGCCTCGCGGCAGACTGATTTCAATTGTTTCGTGCGTCCGGTTTTATAGTAGTTTTATGATGATTTTAAAATATTTGTAGAAAAAAAGACAATTGATTTAGAGAATTTTTTAGTATAATTGTTGTAGAAAATGTTCTTTTATTAAATGAGGTAATTTTAATAACGTTTTGAGCATCATTTATCAACGTAAATTACGATTTTCTTGAGTGTGATTTTTACAAATTCTAACTTTATATTTTTTCGATTTCAATAATAATTATAATAACAATTAAATTTTCCTCTGAGTATTTCCTTAATAAGGATCTGGACTTTAAGTTTGTTTAATTTTTAGTGCTAAATTGGTCGAATTACTAGAATTGGAAGGCATGGAAGTTAATGCTAAACGTGAAATTCAGAAAACATATGTTCAGTTTTCTTGATATATTTTTTAAGTTTTCTGTATTATATTGTTTTTCTCTGAGTATTTTTTAGATGACAATATTTCCTTTAATTATTACCTAAAACATGTTTATAAAATACGCTTTTCATATAATATGACTAGATCAAAAAGTACAAAAACCGTCAATTATCGAGTTTAGGGTCTTAAAAGAAACCGCACCAAAATCCGTTGCGTAGTTTTAAAGATCTAAGCATTCATAGGGACAGTGACTTTGTTTTATACTATACTAGCGACGCCCCGCGGTTTCACCCGCGTAGTTCCTGTAGCCGTAGGAGTTTGGGGATAAAATTATACTAAAAAGCTTCCCACTGAATCACTCTATCTATTAAAAGAAACCGCACCAAAATCCGTTGCGTCGTTTTAAAGATCTAAGCATACATAGGGACATAGGGACAGAGAAAGCGACTTTGTTTTATACTACACTAGCTGCGCCCCGCGGTTTCACACGCGTTGTTCCCGTGGGAATTTCGGGATGAAAAATAGATGTTGGCCGATTCTCAGACCTACTGAATATGCTCACAAAATTTCATGGGAATCGGTCAAGCCGTTTCGGAGGAGTATGGCAACGAAAACTGTGACACGAGAATTTTATATATTAGATAGTGACAGATGTGACGTCACATGATATCGACCACGGTTATTCCCGAACTTACTACGAGTATGATAATTTTCTTTTATACTTTTTAGAGCGTAATTTTTATCAGTGAAGTTTTAGTTTTCGAACAGTTTTTTAATAATTGTGCATTAGAACTTAAACCTAAGTTCACAGTATTAATGTCAGAATTACAGGCGCACCAACCTAACGAAACGAGAATTTTCTCACTAATTATAGCACAAGAGTAAAGGGACTTTTTTATGACGATAACTCAAACGTTTTAATAAACTAAAAAATAAGAAAACCCGTACTTATGTAATTATGTCCATATGATATTTTTGATAAAAACCATAGTTGTTGGATATTTAATTTATTAAACAACTTCATAAAAAGAGGTATTCAATTTGGTCGTTTCTTTTTTTTATTTTTTTGTTACCTCTTTACGTCATTAATGAATGGATTTGTATTTTGTCGTTTTTTTCTGCAGTGGGGATCAAACCTACGGTCTCTCGATTGCCAAAAGATGAGTTAAGAAAATTAATAAATTATTTTTTTTTTTTTTTTTAATTTATTTATTTAAGGTCGCTTTTTAACAACTAAGGTCATTAGCGACCACGTTTACAATTATACTTAACTAAGGTCTATAACAATTGGCACATTAATAACTATGTATTACAATTTTCTTAATGTAAAAAATCATATCAAACTGAAGATATTTGTCTTTTTGAGGAAACTAAGAGTAAGTGTACAACCATTATCATCTAAACAGTCCTTTAAAAGATTGGGTAAATTACATGAAAGTCTTTCATTTGTGTAAGCTGAACAATCAACTAATATATGGGAAACTGTTACATTTTGTCCACATATACATTTGTTTACTGGATTTTTAGTTATTAAATGGATATGGGTTAAGTTAGTGTGTCCAATTCGTAGTCTGGTGATAACTACTCGATCCTTCCTGCTAGAAAATGATAAAGGAGGCTTTTCAAAAACAGAATTCCGAATAGAGAATAATTTCGTTGTGTTATTTGTTTTCCAGTTATGATCCCAAAGATTTTTAATTTTATATTTTATGTACTTGTGTAGTTCCATTGGGGTTGATTTTATTGTTTTACAAATTTCATTTTTAGATGTTGCAGATTTAGCTTCGCTGTCCGCTCTTTCGTTGCCAGCTATGTCTACATGACTTGGGATCCAAACAATTTCTATTTCATAATTTTGTTGTAACAGGTCGAGTATTTGCTGTTTGATTTCAATTATAAGTGGATTTATATTACTTGGATTGTTTATAGCAGTTAGACATGATTTGGAGTCGGTATAAATAATATATTTCTCTAAATTGGATGAAGAATGTATTAGTTCTAACGCTTTAAGTATAGCTATTGATTCACAACTAAAGATTGAAAAGAAGTCCCAAAGTCTATAACTGTAGCTATTTTCACCAAATACTATTGAACAACCTGACCTTCCATTCATAACCGAACCATCTGTATATAAAACCTTATAATTTTTGTATCTACTATTAATTTCATAAAATAAATTTTTGTATAAAAATTGGGGCGTGTTTGATTTTAAGTTATCCGCTAGTTCTAGGTTAATCGGTATTTTTTTGTTTTCCCAGGGACCGTAGTTTGGTAGTTTCTTTACGAAAACAGATGGTATATTTACACTCAATTCATTTAAGTATTTAGCAGCTCTAATTCGTAATGGTTGTGGTAAATTGGGACGGAATTCAAATTCACTGTCTATAGCTGATTTCTTTGTATAATATTGGAAGGTGGGTTTTTCAGGTTGAGACATAATGTTTATAGTGTAAGTAATAACTAGTTCCTTTCTTCTAAATTCTAATGGAATTTCACCGGCTTCTGCTAAAATACTTGTTATAGGGCTGGTCTTAAATGCTCCTATACTTAGTCGTAGTGCCGTATTTTGAATACTTTCTAGTGACTTCAGTGTTCGTGTTTTTGCAGAATCGTAAATAACGGAACCATAATCAATTTTTTGTCTGATTAAAGCACGGTATGTATTAATTAAACATTTCCTATCAGACCCCCATGTTGTTGATGACAGAACTTTTATTACTTTTAATCTATTATAACATTCAGACTTCAGTTTATTAACATGTGTAATCCAAGTCATCTTTTTATCAAAAGTTAAACCTAAAATTTTTAAATTATTTACTTCTCTTACATCGTGACCATTTAGTGTAAGTTTTAAGTTTCTCAATTTATACCTTTTATTAGTTATAATCATATATTCTGTCTTCGTTTTGGAAAATTTAAAACCTGATAGTTTAGACCATTTTTCTAGATTATTTAATGTATTTTGTATTAGTTTTAGTGTAGGTTCTAATGTCTTACCACTACAGGTTATTGTGAGGTCATCTGCAAATAAAAAACCTTTTACTGGTTTTTCTATAAAGGAATGGGCGTCATTAATACTTATTAAAAATAAAATCACACTAAGCACAGAACCTTGAGGTAGACCATTTTGTATAGAAATAGATTCAGATAGTACGTCGTTGATTCTTACCCTGATTGACCTATTTTCAATGAAATTTTTTACAAATGCCAGGGTGTTTCCTTTAATATTATTGCATTGTAAAATTTTTAGAACTCTGTGTTTCCACACCATTTCATAGGCTTTTTCTATATCTAAAGCTATAATAACTGTATAATAATCATCCGCCATACTATCCAAAACCTCACTTTCAACATTCATTAAATAATCTGTAGTGGAACGAAATTGTCGAAAACCATATTGAAAAGGTGAAAAAAAATTGTTTGACTCTAAATACCATCTAATTCTTTTAGAAATAATCTTTTCAAGTATCTTACAGAGGTTACACGTTAGTGATATAGGTCTATAGCTAGTTTGTTGATTAGATAATTTGCCCGGTTTTAATATAGGTATAACTAAAGCTTCTTTCCAATTGTCTGGAAACACTTGTTTTCCCCAAATAAAGTTATAAATCTGTAGTAAATATTGAAGTGCTGTAATGGGTAAAAATTTAATTATAATATTGGCTATATTATCTGGGCCTGGACTTGAATTGTTTATCTGTGAAAGGACTAGTAGTAATTCGTGCATTTGTATTTCTGTATTTATTGGGTTCGAGTTATCAAGCATCTCAAAATTTGATTCCATCTCCTGATCGGCTTTATATTCAATAAACTGAGGATCATAATTATTAGAACTAGAATTTTTTGCAAATGTTTCGGCTAAGAGATTGGAAGTTTCGATAGGAGAGGATGTAAGTGTTCCATCTAGCTTTTCAAGAATAATACTGTTGTATTTTATACTACGGTGATTAAATATTTGTATTTTTTTCCACATATCTCCAATTAATGTATTATTGTTGATAGATGACACCCATTTCTGCCAATATCTTTTCCTACTTTCTTTTAGTAACCTCCTATAGTACGCCCTCTTTTTCTTATATTCTATTTTATAAACTGATTTTGGATCATTTCGAGCATATTTTTTAAACAGTTTTAAAGCCTTTTTTGTTTCTCTGATAGCATTTTTACATTCGTCGTTCCACCACGGTAGATTATGTTTTCTTAAAGTACCTGACGTTTTAGGAATAGCTTTGTTAGCCGCATCAAGAACTAATTTGGAGAATTTTTCTACAACATCATTGATTGATTCTTTTGGTAAAGTTAGGGATGGTAGTTCGGAAAGGTTTTTATTAATTTCTTCAGTAAATAATAACCAGTCTGCTTTATCAAATTTCCATTTTTTTGGCAATTTTATATTATTCGGTATATCATTAAATATTTGAGATGTAATCGTTATTGGGTAATGGTCACTATCATATAAATCTTCTAGGACATTCCATTCAAAATATGATGCTATATTTTGTGAAGTCAAAGTCAAATCTATATTACTCGAACGTCCAGTATTGCTATCAAAATGTGTAGGTGAGCCATTATTAAGCAATATAAAATTGTCTTGGTCATCGAGCCAATTAGCGATTATTCTACCCCTAGTATCACATTTTTCGGATCCCCAATAAAAATGATGACTGTTAAAATCGCCTAAAACTATAAACGGAGCTGGAAGTTGATCAATTAAAGCATTTAAGTCTGTAATGATTAATGGATTACTGTTAGGAAGGTATATATTGCATATTGTAAGCGTTAACGGAAATTTAATCTTTACGGCTACAGCTTCTAAATTGGTGTTTAGTTGAATTTTCTCAGAGATGGTATGACTTTTTACAAATATTGCTACTCCACCACTAGCCCTATTACAATGCAATCGATTTTTAAAGTAGTGATCATATCCAGTAATAGTAGCACAATAATCCGAATTAAAATTGGTTTCTTGTAAACAAATGCAAGTTGGACTAAATTTACTTAAAAGGAGCTTAATATTTTCTAGCCGTTTAAAATAACCATTAACATTCCATTGTAATATACCCAAATTAGCCATAATTACTACAAATAATATCCAAATAAAAATATATTATATGAGAGAAAAAAAATAAGTATCTAAATTAGTAATTTACCAAAGTAGGAATAGTTGTGGACGAATTTAGTAGTTCGTGTAATTTTTTTGATAAACGTGAGCACCTATTTTTAAGACTTTTATTCATTTTATGATGTAATTTATTACACATTTTAATTAAATCCTTTATATTGTCTGTATATGAAAAAACTAATTCTTTTATATTTTGTTTACCTTTTGAATTGTCTAATAAACTAATAAATTGATCTAGATTAATAGGGAATGAAGTATCTTTACTTAATTCTGTCATGTTTGCTTCAATATCTTTCCAAACTTCTTTTTCTGTTTTAGTGTCACTTTTAAAATTAAACAATAACATGGAGCATGTGCATATTTATACCTAATAAAAACATAAAATAAAAAATCCTTACAGCCTACTATATTTTGAAGACCAACTTTTTATCTTCCACAAGTAATAACATATTCATAAAATACGTTCCTTATTTTAGTCGTTGTACTCTCAGACTACCTATTGATTTTCCGAACTGCGCATGCTCGCGAAAATCTGTCTCCGTATAACTAAAACCTTCGTGAAGAACGCCCGTCCGCGGAGTAACTAAATAAAAAAGTAAAAAAAAGGAAATAACGTGCCAAAGACTGTGTCACTATATTTTTTAAATCTTATTCGACATGTTTGTGCTACCGTAACTTGCGATCAGCCAAGTTTTTAAGAAAAAAAAATTGACATTTGTAATTTGTGTGTTAAAAAAAATTGTAAAAACGGCTTCGTTAAAGAATATTTGTTTTGAAAAACCAATGTTTGATACGGCGTTTGCCGTTTCTATTAGAGATAAATTGCAATCGACAGAATCTGAGGACGAATTCGGGCTGTCATTACCACCAGATATCGCGAGATGTCTTTACCGAGAGAGTTCATCTTTAATGAGGTAAGTGAATTCATTTTTCGAATAAAAAAACAATAAAATCGGGAGTTACGATGCTACATACTGACACGTCAAATTGTCGTTTTGTGCGTTCGTAAAAAAAAGAAATCAATTTTTTTTTAATAGATACTAATACTTAATTAATATAATTCTATTTTTGAAATCTCGTAAAAACGTACTGGCCACAAACATAAATTTAGTATGAAAAAGTTCAAATAATAGTACGAAATTAAATAAAAAATTTGAAAAAGAAAAAATAAAACTGTCACATTTAAGACATACGAAACAAAGAAAAATTTAAAAATTAAATTTTTGCACTAAAGTTTTCTTAATCCCTAGACTTTGTTGAGTTTATTTATGTAGAAAAGCGAATTTTCCCGAATTTCATGATATTTCCTCATCGGATCCTGACTTGATAACAATGACGCCAACATTCAAACAAAAAATTAATTTTCAAAATCGGTTCGAAATTGTCGGACTTCTATGAACCAAAGAGATTTTACTTAACTTAAAAAAAAAAAAATTGCGGCGAATATACTCAAAAAAATACATCCGAACATAGAACCTACTTTTTGATTTAAATTCGATTAAAAAGTATGAGAATTGCATTAAATACTGCTTTGTACAGAATCCTTCGCGAGAGAGTTCCATAGGGAAGGTGGTGTAAAGGGTAATGACCTTTCAAGGATGTTTTTTTTATTCGGACACATTGTCATCTAGTCCCTAAGCTAAGCTTGTATATAGATACTAGACGAAGGATAAATACATTATTTCGTAAAAATACAAAAGAATAGTTTAATAGAAAACACCCAGACTAAGAAAAATATACATGTTCCTGCACAAAAGATTCTTCTATCTTTCACACAAATGTTTCTTCTGAACGATTGAAACAAACCTTTTTAATATTGTGACATATGTCAAAAACGACTAGGCCGATAAGAGGCCGATATAAACGGGTATTACTTATCATATAAGTAGAGGACTTTTATCCTACTTATAATTTCTACGGGATCGCAAAAGAGGGTAATCACGCGGCGCACAACTAGTCCTATCCCAAATGTTTTTTAAATCTTACACGTAAAAAAAAACTAAGAGTAAATCGTAAAATGAATGGATTCCTTTTAACCATGATTTAAGATTTTTGGATAACTTTTACCCCCAAATTCCTACGTAGATAAAAAACGGGAAATAACACGTAGATACATCACTACATAGTATAAAACAAAGTCGCTTTCTCTGTCCCTATGTATGCTTACATCTTTAATACTACGCATCGGATTTTGATGCGATTTATTTTAATATGATGATTCAGTGGGAAGGTTTTTAGCATAATTTTATCCCTATATTCCTACGGGAACGGGAACTACGCGGGTGAAACCAAGGGGCGCAGCTAGTAGTAAATAAATTTAGGTAACCTTCATGGTTGCACAACGCTGAGTCATCGGGGAAGAGGCACTGCGTAGGCATCAAATTGGAGTGACTTTATGACGTAGGCTCTCAGACTATAGGGACTTTTTAAGGGTTCCGTACCCAAAGGGTAAAAACGGGACCCTATTACTGAGACTTCGCTGTCCGTCCGTCTGTCACCAGGCTGTATCTCAAGAACGGTGATAACTAGATAGCTAGTTGAAAATTTTACAGATGATGTATTTCTATTGCCGCTATAACAATAAATACTAAAATAAAATAAGTATTTAAGGGGGCTCCTTTACAACAAACGTGTTTTTTATACCGTTTTTTGGTGCGGAACCCTTCGTGTGCGAGTCCGACCCGCACTTGGCCGGTTGTATATTATTAGTCATAATGGACGAAATATTACAATGACTCACCACTTTCCAGATTAAATTATTATGTTTACAATATTTTTTGTCAAAAGAGTATTTATTTAATACTAGCTGTGCCCAGCGGTTTCACCCGCTTAGTTCCCGATCCCTTGGGAATTTCGGGATAAAACGCAGTATCCTATGTTCTTTCCCAGATCATAAACTATCCCTGTACCAAATTTCAAGTCAATTGGTTCAGTAGTTTAGCCGTGAAAGGTAACAGACAGACAGACAGAGTTACTTTCGCATTTATAATATTAATATAGTTAGGATTTGGTTGTTATACACGTACATATAGAAGAGTGTATTAGAAGATTATATTATTAAGAGATAGTTTTAAAAGAGCGTCGATGGCATAGTGGCTAAGGCGTTTGACTTCCGATCGGAAGGTGCCTGGTTCGAACCCCGTATATAGAGTCACCAAGTTTTATGTGCCGGTGACAGCGTCGCTGTAATCGCATCTTTTGGTTGTCAGTTTAATGAAAATGTGTTATCGATTTTCGAACATATTATTGAGTCACAATCTTTTCTGTGCCGGCGGCCAAAATTGGAAGCTACTATTGTCATTGTGACTCTAATGTCATTTGGATACATTTTCAATAAACTGACAACCAAAAGATGCGATTACAGCGACGCTGTCACCATCACAGAAAATATTGTGACTCAATATTGTAGTGCGTTTATTCGAAGCTCTGACGGTGAAGGAAGACGTCGTTCAGAAACCTGCACACACCTGCGAAGAAATTTTCATGTTGTGTGAACTTGGAAAAGGCTAACTTGGTCTCTGGTTATAAATCTAGATAAGGATCAGTCAGTTGGTATAAGAATATCTTTAGTGATTGATTTATCTGACGTTGAATGTATATAACATAACATAACATAACATAACATAACATAACATAACATGGTCATTCACTACATCATCTCATTATAGTAACTGACCCCTAACTAATCTTGAAATTATATTGTACTAGCTGCGCCCCGCGGTTTCACTCGCGTAGTTCCCGTTCCCGTAGGAATTTCGGGATGAAAAATAGATGTTGGCCGATTCTCAGACCTACTGAATATGCTCACAAAATTTCATGAGAATCGGTCAAGCCGTTTCGGAGGAGTATGGCAACGAAAACTGTAACACGAGAATTTTATATATTAGATTTTACAAGCTTTTATTTAGTTTCACCTGTCCCGTTGTCTGTAATCAAATCTTGCAAGACATTTTTCGACCACTTCTGGTTATCCGATTGAGCTGTTTGGCATACTTATGTAAGTCCCATGACAATGCAATAAAAGCTAAAAAATCTTGTTTTTTTTTAAGTTTATTCTTGTTACTTGTATTATTATTTTATGTGTTCAATAATGAATTAAAGTAATGTAAAAATGTGCCATTACATGGTAGCATTGTGCCAAGGTCTTTGAACGGTGTCTGCCAGTGACCTACATACTGGTCGGTGTATCTAGACCTAGTTTGTTGTATCTAGGGTATCTGGGTTAGTGCATCGACTCTACTGCATTGTCCTAAAGACTAATAAGTATGATTACCTATACTAGTCCTACTAATATTACAAAACCGAATGTTTGTGAGTGTGGATGTTTAGATGTGTGGATGTTTGTCCCTCTTTCACGCAAAAACTACTGTATCGATTTAGACTAAATTTGGTACAGATGTTCCTTACAACTAGGAATAACACATAGGATACTTTTTATCCCGAAATTCCCATGGGATCAGTAATCGTGTGTTTTATTGTTAACTTTTTGTAGTCGTAAATCGTACCAATAGATGGCGTTATTACCTAATTTTTTAACACACGATGGTGAATTGTGCCGAGATTGTATGATACTATGAGCTACGGATACACGCGGACTGGGCCGCGTAGGCCATAGTTATCATGGTTATTAGCACTCAAATCAGTTACATTTTAAAGAAGTTTCGTCAAAAAAGCGGTTGAAAAGCAAAGTCATAAAGAAGAAAACCTTATAAGGTAACGGGTGATTTTTTAAGAGCTTGAGAACTTTTTTAAACAATAAAACGCATAAAATTTGCAAAATCTCATCGGTTCTTTATTTTAAACGTTAGATTGGTACATGACATTTACTTTTTGAAGATAATTTCATTTAAATGTTGACCGCGGCTGCGTCTTAGGTGGTCCATTCGGAAAGTCCAATTTTGGGCAACTTTTTCGAGCATTTCGGCCGGAATAGCCCGAATTTCTTCGGAAATGTTGTCTTCCAAAGCTGGAATAGTTACTGGCTTATTTCTGTAGACTTTAGACTTGACGTAGCCCCACAAAAAATAGTCTAAAGGCGTCAAATCGCATGATCTTGGTGGCCAACTTACCGGTCCATTTCTTGAGATGAATTGTTCTCCGAAGTTTTCCCTCAAAATGGCCATAGAATCGCGAGCTGTGTGGCATGTAGCGCCATCTTGTTGAAACCACATGTCAACCAAGTTCAGTTCTTCCATTTTTGGCAACAAAAAGTTTGTTAGCATCGAACGATAGCGATCGCCATTCACTGTAACGTTGCGTCCAACAGCATCTTTGAAAAAATACGGTCCAATGATTCCACCAGCGTACAAACCACACCAAACAGTGCATTTTTCGGGATGCATGGGCAGTTCTTGAACGGCTTCTGGTTGCTCTTCACTCCAAATGCGGCAATTTTGCTTATTTACGTAGCCATTCAACCAGAAATGAGCCTCATCGCTGAACAAAATTTGTCGATAAAAAAGCGGATTTTCTGCCAACTTTTCTAGGGCCCATTCACTGAAAATTCGACGTTGTGGCAGATCGTTCGGCTTCAGTTCTTGCAGGAGCTGTATTTTATACGGTTTTACACCAAGATCTTTGCGTAAAATCTTCCATGTGGTCGAATAACACAAACCCAATTGCTGCGAACGGCGACGAATAGACATTTCACGGTCTTCAGCAACACTCTCAGAAACAGACGCAATATTCTCTTCTGTACGCACTGTACGCATTCGTGTGGTTGGTTTAATGTCCAATAAAGTAAACTGAGTGCGAAACTTGGTCACAATCGCATTAATTGTTTGCTCACTTGGTCGATTATGTAGACCATAAATCGGGCGTAAAGCGCGAAACACATTTCGAACCGAACACTGATTTTGGTAATAAAATTCAATGATTTGCAAGCGTTGCTCGTTAGTAAGTCTATTCATGATGAAATGTCAAAGCATACTGAGCAAATAATAATGCATGAAAATCATAACCTCAAAAAATCTGAGCAAATACTAATGCATGAAAATCCTAACCTCAAAAAAATCACCCATTACTTATCGTATCGTAAGTAATACCCCGTGGGAAATCCTTACTAATATTAACAAAGTTAATTAAAAAAAATAAGAAACCGACTTTAGCGCTAAAAAGTAAGAAAATAATTTTAAATAAACGATATTATTAATACATTTTTATCCCATCATCAGATCCTGATTTCCTTGACATGGGACCACTTCGCGAATATCGGCTTTCTAATGAAACAAGAATTTTAAAATGCTCCATTCATGATTACAAAGAAATCGCGTAACTAACACACACAAAAAAAAATATACACGTCGAATAGAGAACCTCCTCCTGTTTTTTTTGGAAGTCGGTTAAAAATGCAAAAGTAACTCTGTCTGTTACCTTTTCACGGCTAAACTACAGAACCGATTGACTTGTTTTTTGTTACAGGGGTGGCTTATGGTTCGGAGAAGGACATAGGCTTTGTTTATCCCGAAATTCCCACGGGATTGAGAACTATGCGGTTAAAACCGCGGGACAGATAGTTTGGAATAAAAGTCATATTTTTTCTCAGGCTCTAGAGTAGACTGGTTCAGTAGTTTTGGCGTGAAAGCGCAGAAAGAACAGAAAGACAGACAGACAGCGATACTTCAACATCCACACATCCACACTCAAACATTCAGCTTTATAATAATAGTAGGATATCATTATTTTTGTACCTAGGATCGATCTCCAGACACCTAGACCAAACGTTTGTACAAAAATGTTTGCCTGGAGCGGGAATTGAACTTGTAACAATTTGCACCAATAATTACACCACTGCACCAGGTCAATGAAAAAATCCATTTTGATGGTGATCCCAAAAAACGGATAATTCGGTTAAAAAGTATCTTAGTAAGGATAAGGTGCTCTATTTGGCTCCTCCTCAGCTGATTTTGAAAGCAGACAGCATCACAGTGACTCAGCTTTGAGTTTCCAGACTTCTACATACTTACATATGTAAAAGGTTCATTGCCCTGTCTGAGTTCAACGAATGTCCCTAAATTCTACAATTTAAAAACTAGCTTTGCTGAGCACGTGTCCAAATACTTTAGCGTTTTACTAATTTAAAATCTAGCTCGCGTTGGAATACCTTGGGGCATTTTACAAAAATTCCATTTTCGGTATGTGCCAATTTTATGGATAGATTAGGTACCTCATATGTTTTAATAATGTATTATTTTAATTGCTAATTACTTTGGAAATAAAGATTGTTGAAAATGTGAGTCCTCAAGATACAGACGCTGAGTCTAGTTTGTGGCTCACAGATATGTAAAACCTGATATGGCAATTAGGATTATAATTTAGTACTACCTCATATGTTTAGTACTACTATCTACCCAATTTAATTTCTTTAAATTAACGAAACAGACTATTATATAAACACATCGTAGGTACGATTGTTCGATGGAAATTATTACAATACGGAATTAGAACAATTACAAATGTGTAAATGAATTTCATTCCTTGATCATGCATCGGACGATCAATTGCCAATTTTTTTTAACATAACATAATCATTCACTCCATCATCTCATTACAGTAACTGAACCCTAACTAAATTCGTAACTTGTATCTATGGTATCACAAACTACGCACACACTCATTCACACACACACAGACCGAGATAAACATTTGTGGTTCACACAAATATTCACCCCGCACGGGAATCGAACCCGCAACCTTACGGATGGCAGTCCGGCACGGTGATCACTCTGCTATCGAGGTCGTCAATTTGATTAAACGATTTTCGTTAGTCCAATTTTATGGTTTATTTCTTCCAATTTATTGGGAGATAAGTTTGTGGCCAACTTTAGCTCTGCTTCTATTGCGCCTGCTTTCTTCGATTTATAAGTAACTAGCAGCGCCCCGCGGTTTTACCCGCGTAGTTTCCGTTCCCGTGGGAATACGGGGATAAAATGTAGCCTATGTTACTCAGGGTGAATGTAGCTTTCTAATGGTGAAAGAATTATTGAAATCGGTTCAGTAGTTTCGGAGCCTATTCGTTACAAACAAACAAACAAACAAACAAACAAATCTTTCCTCTTTATAATATTAGTATAGATATACATCTAGATCTAGTCCTACACGAAAGTTAGGTTTGATGGATAGATGTTTGTAACTGTTTCACGCAAAAACTGCTGAACTGATTTAGATGAAACATTAGCACAGATGTTTCTTATAACCAGGAAAAAATCCCAACATTCCCATGGGATACAGTTCCGCGCGTGTAAAACCGCGGGGCACACCTAGTTCGTATTATAAACGCGAAAGTTTAGATGGATATTTTTTATTCCCAAATTCCCACGGGATTGGGAACTAGACGGGTAAAACCACAGGGTATAGTTATAGATAATTGTAGACGTATAAACGTCGTATTACAGACAGAAGTATTGTATCGATCAATAGAAACGCGGATCCCTCCGTACCAGGCGACCGATCATGAAACAAAGTCGTAAATATTTTAAAATAAAATTGAAATTCAAGGATATTTGCTAAATGGTACTGAATAATATATTATTTTGATTTAGTGAATTTAAAATAGGAGGGTATGGATTCTACTATGTGATATTGTCAGAATTGAACAGTTTTTGGATATGTTAGTTAAGTTTCTCAAATCAAATTTGTACAAACAGATTTTAGATGGATAATAAATTTTTCAACACACACTTTTGCACAAATAAGAGCCCCTTTACGAGCAAGTCGTAAAGGGGCTCTTATTTGTGCAAAATCAGTTGAATAATGACACTTTTTATTCACTAGTGACTTATAGATTGATTTTTAAATTGCTTTCATTTTAAAAAAGTTTCAATACCAAAAAAATTGTGTCTATACATTTTAAAAACAAACTTCAACTATGTTTCCTTACTTTTGGTAGGTCTATGGTCGATTCCATTCATTTATTCATTCGTTTGTTTTTTTAATAAGTAAGTATATTATTTTTGTCTTTGGCCGATCACCATTGTTGTGTTGGATGTGCGCGAATAGAAGAACTGTTTATTTATTAGCGAAAAATGATAATTTCTTCGCAAATGTGTTGAAAAACGTTGTATTGTACACGCGAGTATTGATGATTACTATCCTCGGCTATCTTCAGACCCTCGCCTGACGGCTCGGGCCTCAATAGCGCCTCGGAAGTAATCACCAACTTGCCTCGCTTGTACCATAAATAACTATTATAACATTACTTAAAGTAGGAGTACAAATTCAATATGTACCCTGAGTTCCAAACTAGGAGAACCTGTGTTTTGGAAGTAATATTTTAAAAGAGGAGCGCCCCGCGGTTTTTAAAACAAAAATCGATACAGTAGTTTTTGCGTGAAAGTGGAACAAACATCCAAACATACAAACTTTCGCATTTATAATATTAGTAGGATGCGAAAGTGTGAGTGTGTATTTTTAACCCCCGACGCAAAAAGAGGGGTGTTATAAGTTTGACGTGTCTGTGTGTGTATCTGTGGCATCATAGCTCCCGATCGGATGAACCGATTTCAATTTAGTTTTTTTTTTATTAAAGGGGACTTACGTGCGAGTGTTCTTAGACATGTTTGATGAAAATCGGTTGAACCGTTCAAACGTTATGGGGGTTTAAAAGTAATTGTTGGGGGTTTTTTAATTTTTTGTTACTTCTTCACGTCTAAACGGCTGAAGCGATTTATATAAGTACTTATATGAAATTTGGTACAGATGTACCTTACTTTTTAATCCAAAATTCCCATGGGATAAGGTTCTGTGCGGATAAAGATAAGATAAAATACAATTTTCAAGTAAATATAGTATATAGTAAAAATTTTCTTGTCTGAAACATAAGAAATAGGAATATTTTTTTACGTAGGTACAGTCTCGACAAATTCGTCTCTGAAATTTGATAATTTGAAAACTTGAAATTTGAAAATTTGAAACTTGAAATTTTACGTGCAAAATTTTTCTTATCAGAATTTAAGAAGCAAAAACTCTAACACGCTGCCAAGAAAAGTATCATCATAGTTCGTCGAATAAAAGTTATCTGGCGATGGAAAAATCGGCCATTAGTCTAACAAATAATTCAATACAATGAGGGTAGCGCGCTATCGACCACACTAAAACTGTCCGCTGTCATATTCTATTCATACTCTGATTCTATCGATTTTATAATTAAGTACAAATTCATGGAAACCTCGACTGAGGTTAGCTGTAAATATGTCTCTTTCTGTCCTTTATATAAATCGAAATTTGTATAACGAACTTTGAAAAAATAAATGTTTCGGTTTCAATAGTAGGTACTTATTTTATACAATACAATCTTTATCCTTTCATTCATCATCAGCTCATATATGTCCCCACCGAGGGGCACGAGCCTACCCTGAATTAGGGTGATTAGGTCTTAGTCAACCACGCTGGCCAAGTGCGGGTTGGACGACTTCACACACAACCTCAGAATTTATCCTTTATGTAATATTATTTATTTATTATTTGGGGTAACAACAGTAAGGTACAAAACAACTTATAATATCTTAATAACTAGTACAATAACCAATAATTTAATTATGTGAAACTAGCTGTACCCCGCGGTTTGACCCCCGTTCCCGTGAGAATATGAGGATAAAATATAGCCTTCATCGATAAATGGGCTATCCAACACGTAAAATACTGATATTCCGCATATCTGGTTAAACTAATAAAAATTTAAAAAACCCCCACCACAATTACTTTCAAACCCCCATAACTTTTAAACGGGTCAACCGATTTTCATCAAACATGTCTAAGAACACTCGCACGTAAGTCCCCTTTAATAAAAAAAAAACTAAATTGAAATCGGTTCATCCGTTCGGGAGCTATGATGCCACAGACAGACTGATACACACACACAGACACGTCAAACTTATAACACCCCTCTTTTTGCGTCGGGGGTTAAAAATGGATTTTAATTAGATTATTACTATTTTCAATTAGAAGGTTTATAAGAAGAACAGTGGAAACACTGGATCACCTGACGAAACTTTATGGAGTTTAAAGGACTGGACACAGTTATTCATCTCCATTCAGCGTTTGTCCATACAAAACAACGATTTTGTATGGAGACGCGTACGCATCCATTCAGCTGAATCGTCTCCATGCAAAGGCGTTGTTTTGTATGGACAAACGCTGAATGGAGCTGAATAAATGTGTTTAGTCCCTAATCCACTGTACCGGGTTCCATGCTCGAGATAAAGAAGTCTCTTCTCTCATTGAGATATCCAAATTTTATGTTGAACTGAAAACAGACCACAATTAGATATAAGATACAGGTTCAGATGAAGAATATTCCATATTTATTTCTTCTTGTTACAGGAGCTGTCCAAACTGGACCAGCAGTTCCTCGGGTGCTCTGCCCCGCCGGCTCCGAACGCGCCTCTCTCCTGCTCCATCGACATGCAAACAGAGAACGATGCAGAGGTATTTACTCATCACTACATAGTATAAGACAGTCCCCTCGCCACTTCTGTCTGTCTGTTTGCGATAACGTCTGCACCGATTTTCATGTTGATTTTGCCAATGGATAGAGTGGTGTTAGAAGAAGTTACATTTGTAAATTATTTCTCAGAAGACGCATTTTTATTTTTGAGATGTCAAGAGGATGTCAGTTTAAAGTTAAATCCAAGTTTGTGGGGTTGCAACCCTTGTCCAACGGCCGCCATCTTGGAAAAAGAGGTTGAAGGTTTATCTGACAAATTATAAAAACATTAAAATAAAAATTTAAACAACCCCCACACACACAATTACTTTCAAACCCCCATAACTTTTAAACGGGTCAACCGATTTTCATCAAACATGTCTAAGAACATTCGCACGTAAGTCCCCTTTAATACAAAAAAAACTAAATTGAAATCGGTTCATCCGTTCGGGAGCTATGATGCCACAGACAGACAGATACACACACACAGACACGTCAAACTTATAACACCCCTCTTTTTGCGTCAGGGGTTAAAAATTGCGTTCTTATGGCAGCGGGAACTACGCAGGTTAAACAACAGGACACGGCTTTCTACATTAATTTATCAAAACAACTAAAGCCCGTCTTTGAGGTTTTATAATGCAACCATTTCTATACATTTCCCTACATGGTACAAATACGCATTTAGTTTCTCAGTAGACTTCTTCTTCTTCTTTGCGTGTCGACTCAAATTTTTGAGGACCAAAACTCGGCCACCGATATGGCGCTATCAGTAGACTTGAATGTATGGAAATAGTTCCTTGAAACATTTTGATGCTTCAGTGATGCGGCTGGGTTTACAATGAAATTGTTGATGAAAAATAAAATTTCTTTTCGGTTCCTTCCGGGTTCAAGTTCTGGCTGTGGCGAAAAATTTTGAATGTATTTTTCAAAAACACCAAATTCGTACTCTTTGGTACCGTAAATTCACTAGTCTATACTTTACTAGCTGTGCCCCGCGTATATCACAATCCTATGGGAATCCTCTCTTAGCGGATGCCTACGTCATAACATCTACCTGCATGCCAAATTTCAGCCCGATCCGTCCAGTGGATTGGACTGTGCGTTGATAGATCACTATGTCAATCAGTCACCTTTGAGTTATATATATTTAGATTTACCGTGTCCCCCAGGCGGTGTTGTCCCCGGACAAGGCGGGCTCTCTGCTCTCGGTGCAGTCGGCGCCAGGCCCAGAGCGACCGCCCAGTCTGCTGCTTGAGCTGCCGTTAGCCTCGGTAAGTCATTTCATTACCAACCTATTTACATTGGACTGCAGTTTGTTTATCATACTTTTTGATGATTAGTATGAAGCCAGTCTACCGGCTATTTGTTACCTAACTAACCATACACCAGTACACTGGTACTGTATGAAATATTTTTGATAAACTAGTGCCCTTTGAGCACAAGGCCAAAAGTATTTAGTGCAATAAAATATCTAATGTACAGCGCGGAATCGTTTATCAACAATATTTGTCTACTTATATTAAACTAGACAATCAAGATAGTTTACTTAATAAAGACACGCAAACATTCTTTACTACGACGCTATACGAGTAAGAAGGAGAAATCAACTCCGGATTACAGCTAGTCCTAACAAATTAAGAAACTCCTTTTTACGTAGTCGATTCATAAAATAGGAAACATTAAAATAATAGCTAATCATTACGAGGCCTAAGTAATAATTGTGATTGATGTTCATTTATCTGATGATTATACATTTCTCCCCCCACAGCAAGTAGGGGCCTACCTATCAGCCATGTCCCCTACGGAGCAGGAGGAAGACTCGTTGTTAACGCTGTCTTCGGTCACGGCCAGACCGCTGTTAGCCGTCTCGAGAAGACTTCGGGCGCCTACTGAAAGTGCTGAGTGAGTTACTTTGGTCTAGAGCTGCTACGAATCCATGTTTGCCTGGTACTTTTCGCTTTAGTGACGTTATTTTTTCTAGTAAACTTTCTACAAATGTATGAATGCCTGGTACTGTTCAATCATTTCCTGTTATTTCCTTGAATTTATCTAACTTCTAACGTGTTCAAATCCCCGATATGCTATGCTAGCCCCCCTAGCATGACTGTGCGTAATAAAATATATAGTCACCACGAAATAATATCAATTTCGCGAGCATGACTAAATGAATTATGGCGTGGTACGATATGAAAAAATCAATATGGCGGCTATATTTATTATATTTTGACAGTTGGATGTCAATAAATAGCTATATCGATTTCGCGAGCATGATCAATTGTCATAAAATTAATCACGTGGTAAAATTCAATATGGCGAGTATTTTTATCTAATTTTGGCAGTTGGTTGTCAATAAATCGCTGTATCTATCGCGTTTTCGTAGTCATGCTAGCCTAGCTGGGTTGTAATTTAATCGCCGAAGTTCATCGCTCACTCGCGAGGGACGAACTGCATGCACATATTTGTAAAAATAGCTTTAACCTTAAATAAATTACTAATTATTTTTCCATCGCCAGATAACTATATTCGACGAATAAAATTGACGTTTGACAGTTTTTGTATGAAACAACTGTCAAAATTTTAAAATTATTTCTTGAATAAAGTTATCTAGCGATGTAAACGTCTGCTCTAAACCTAATAAACCTGCTTATTTACCAAAAACCTTCCTCCCCAGCCTCTCACCCCCAGACGGTGGTTACGGCTGGGTGGTGGTCTTCGGTGCGTTCATGGTCCAGTTCTGGGTCGCCGGCCTGTTCAAGTCGTACGGAGTGCTCTACGTCGAGATCATGGAGACCTTCCCTGATTCCTCCGAGAGTGTGGCCTCTTGGATACCGGCAGCGCTGTCTACGCTTTGTTTGGCTTTGGGTAAGAAAATAGTTAATCCCTTTTCCGAACCTTCATCCCATGTCTATTTGGAGTCGGTTGTCAGTTTAACCAGATTTGGCGGAATGTCAGTATTTTACGTGAAGCGACTGCCATCAGACCTTCACAACCCAGAGGGCTATACGACATTTTTAGGTTAAACTAAATGTTAGACTTTTGAGGGCTCTAACTACCCGTAACGATTGTCGATGATCTATTTGTTACATACAACGTAATATAATCTTTCCTAAAAGTATGAACATAAATAATTCATAAATCATGTTGAAAATGAAAATTGTTTATTTGCGTTTTTTGACTTCCCAAATAAATCATCTATTAACAAGAAAATAAATATTCAGTAGCTTTTTTCCTGGAAAACGTAATTTTATTTAAACCAGTCCAAATTACAACAAATCAAATACATTTGAACTAATAATAACTTATTTTACAACCAAAATATACTATCATAACGCGCGATAGTAATCTGGTGAAACCCTTTTTCCAGCTCCACTATCATCAGCTCTGTGCGAGAAGTATTCCTGCCGGTTGGTTGTGTTTATCGGAGGCCTGTTCTGTGCTACTGGACTCGCGTTGTCGTATTTCAGCCAAGGACTTCTACATTTACTGCTTAGCTTTGGAGTTATGACTGGTAAGATAAAATAAATATTATACTATTTAAACCATCACAATATAAATACATTGTTCTGATCATTTCGCGATCACATAATGTTTTGTTTCGCTATAAGTCTTGATTTAATAAAACTAAGTAAAGGATGGGCTTGTAAGATCTCACTAAAAGGCAATGGTGTCAGTCTCATAGATGGTGTACTAGGTGCATAATGCATGTTGATAAGCTTAAACTCGAGCTGTGTTTGGAAATAGCAAACATGCATCGCTTGTTGAAGGAATTGAATAATCTAATATATAAAATTCTCGTGTCACAGTTTTCGTTGCCATCCTCCTCCGAAACGGCTTGACCGATTCTCATGAAATTTTGTGAGTATATTCAGTAGGTCTGAGCGAAGCGCTCATGGCCCAGTGCTACCCGCGGATCACTTGTGATCCGTGTGGTTAAGCAACGTCTGGCACCGTCATGACTGTGATGGGTCATTACTAAAAATGACTTTTAATTTCATGAGCGTTTCCGTGCTTCGGAGGGCACGTAAAGCCGTCGGTCCCGGTTGTCGTACTAACATCTTCGACAGTCGTTACGGGTAGTTAGAGCCCTCAAAAGTCTAACATTCAGTTTAACCAAGAATGTCGTATAGCCCTCTGGGTTGTGAAGGTCTGATGGCAGTCGCTTCACGTAAAATACTGACATTCCGCCAAATCTGGTTAAACTGAAAACCGACCCCAAATAGACATGGGATAAAGGTTCGGAAAAAGAAGATATTCAGTAGGTCTGAGAATCGGCCAACATCTATTTTTCATCCCGAAATTCCTACGGGAACGGGAACTACGCGTGTGAAACCGCGGGGCGCAGCTAGTGCTTAGATAATAAGCTTGATTTAGGATTGAGCTCAGTGTTCATGGTTCAGGACCTCATAGTATTTGGATGACGAATAATGAGTGAGTTAGATACATTCAAAAATATTTATTTGTGTTACAGGCATCGGTGGCGGTCTCTCCACCACTCCAGGCATCGTCATCGTCTCTCAATACTTTGATAAACACAGGTAAACACGAATCATTAACTAAGTTCGTAACTTGTATCTAGGGTATCAGAAACTACGCACACACTCATTCACACACACCCAGACCGAGACAAACATTTGTGGTTCATACAAATATTCACGCCGTGCGGGAATCGAACCTGCCACCTTACGGATGGCAGTCCGGCATGGTGACCACTGTGCCATCGAGGTCGTCGTTTTTGTTTTTGCCATCACATTATTTCTGCCGCTATATGACGATGTCGCTTTTCAAGAAAACCAAAGCTTAACAGTTTTTTAGATTAAAGGCCTATTTTACCATCTTCATCTAAAGTTCCGAGTACGTACTCACAAGTTTTGTCTTTTTCACTTGATATAAAGTAACAAAAAGACATAACTAACTTTACTTGGTGAGTAACTTTACTTGAAGATCGTGAAATAGGCCCTTAGTCTACCACGTACACTTAAATAAATATATAATAACATTCTCAAATATGTTTGTCTCTTTCTAGAGCTCTGGCAAACGGTATATGTGTGAGCGGGACCGCTGCCGGAAGCTTCGTGTTTCCAATGCTCATTGAAAAACTTGTTGATATGTATGGATTGCACGGAACTGTGTTACTTTTGGGTGAGTATCAATTTTAATATAACTAGTAATTATTTATTTAATCTTCTAAATATATAAATAAATATATATATATATATATACAGGGTGTCCGGGCATCGATGTCGGATACTTTAAGGTGGTAAAATATGGTATTTTTTATCGACAAATCACGGTTCCAATTTTCTCTAGTTACCTCCATTACAAAATGGCAGCCATTTTGTTTTTTTCAACTCGACGCGCAGGTGCTTGTACTGATTTAGTCATTGCTATCCATGTAAACGTCCTAGGAAGATAAAAGATGTCTCATTTGAAAGTAAATAATGTAGAGTATTATTGAATGTAAGATTTTATTCCATATCTTAATTATAAAATAGCAAAAAATCATTACAAAATTAAAAAACAATATTTTTTTTCAGATTTTTTCAGATTATTTTTATTTTTTGTTAAAATTTGACCTATTAACCTACGTTTTTTATCTTGTTTTTTGATAGTACAGAATATTTCCTTAAAAAAGAATCATACATCTTATAGCCTTATGTATGATAGTTCTAAAGTTACGATGGTTTGAATATGATCCTTAGCCAAGAAAATCGTCTCGTATTGCGAGGAGTGCTTGACGTGCTCGCCCATGAGACTGCGTTGTTGGGATTATCTGACTTAAGACTATTATTTAGTCCGTCTAAATGAAGGTAATTGATCAAAAAATGCTACATTTTACTCCATATCTTTATCATAAAATAACAAAAGAGGATGATAAAAACAAAAACCATTATGTGTTTTCGTATATTTTTTAGATTATTTGTCTTTTCTTAAAAACTGACACATTAGGCTACATTTTTTTTGTTGTTTAATAATAGCACAGGATATTTACTCAAAAATAAGTCATGCATTTTATAGCCCTATGTATGATAGTTCAAAAGTTACGGAGGTTTGAGTATGACCCTTAACCGTGAAAATCGCCTCGCATTCGCAGGATTACTCGTCCGTGGGACTGTATGGCTAAGGGTCATATTCAAACTGTCTAACCTTTCGAACTTCATAGATACCCTAAATAAATATGCTGTACTATCAAAAATAAAGAAAAAAGTAGCTTAATGGTCATTTTTTAAGAAAATACAAATAATCAAAAAAATATACGAAAACACATAATGGTTTTTGTTTTTATCATCCTCTTTTGTTATTTTATGATAAAGATATGGAGTAAAATGTAGCATTTTTTGATCAATTACCTTCATTTAGACGGACTAAATAATAGTCTTAAGTCAGATAATCCCAACAACGCAGTCTCATGGGCGAGCACGTCAAGCACTCCTCGCAATACGAGACGATTTTCTTGGCTAAGGATCATATTCAAACCATCGTAACTTTAGAACTATCATACATAAGGCTATAAGATGTATGATTCTTTTTTAAGGAAATATTCTGTACTATCAAAAAACAAGATGAAAAACGTAGGTTAATAGGTCAAATTTTAACAAAAAATAAAAAAATGCAGAAAAAATCAGAAAAAAAAAATTGATTTTTATTTATGTAATGATTTTTTGCTATTTTATAATTAAGATATGGAATAAAATCTTACATTCAATAATACCCTACATTATTTACTTTCAAATGAGACATCTTTCATCTTCCTAGGACGTTTACATGGATAGCAATGACTAAATCAGTACAAGCACCCGCGCGTCGAGTTGAAAAAAACAAAATGGCTGCCATTTTGTAATGGAGGTATCTAGAGAAAATTGGAACCGTGATTTGTCGATAAAAAATACCATATTTTACCACCTTAAAGTATCCGACATCGATGCCCGGACACCCTGTATATATATATATAATGCTCTTCCGTTACTGAGTGACGTACTGACTGACAGACAACGCACAGCCGAAACTACTGGTCGTAGAGAGCTGAAATTTGGCACGTGTGTTTGTTGGGGGAGTAGACTACCACTAAGAGAGGATTTTTGGAAATCCCCCCCCCCCTAGGGGGAGAAAATTTCAATTTATTTATATCTAGAATTAAAAACTACGCGCTGTTAGTATTTTATGTATGGACAGTGTCTGTTAAAAACACTGTCTGAGGCATCGTGTTATGGAGGTGGCTAATGGTAGTCGCTTCACGTAAATGTTATACTTAATTGACGCACACCGCACATCATTTCGAATAAAAATTAAAAAAACCCCCAACACAATTACTTTCAAACCCCCATAACTTTTAAACGGGTCAACCGATTTTCATCAAACATATCTAAGAACACTCGCACGTAAGTCCCCTTTAATAAAAAAAAAAACTAAAATTGAAATCGGTTCATCCGTTCGGGAGCTATGATGTTACAGACAGACACACACACACAGACACGTCAAACTTATAACACCCCTCTTTTTGCGTCGGGGGTTAAAAAGCTAGAGCTAAAGCTATTTAACACAAAATGACACAAGTAGGACAGTTGTGGCATTCTTGTGCAAATCAAAATTCTCTAGAAATACTGTCATATTTTGTTTGCAAATAGCAAATCTAGTGAAATTAGAGAGAAAGCTAAAGGTTTGGAGAAGATGTTTTTTGACTAAACTTTGGAAAGAAAAGTGGCCTTGTTGTTGCAAGCAGTATTCCGCAAGAAGACTACTATCAAAAATATGACTATCAATATCAGTCCCGGATTATTAATAAAATTTTAACATAAGGAAGTGGGCCCAGGGCCGTAGCTATGCTTGAAATGACAAATGCCCTACCTTGTAGAACATAGCGAGCTCAGTGTTAGCTGACCTTTTTTTTTCGTCCTCAAATGTTGTGGGGGCCCAAAGGTTTTAGGATTGCTTAGGGCATCATGAATTCTTAATCCGTCACTGATCAATATCATAAAATATCTATATATTCTCTCCAGGTGGTGGCATGCTACATGTGTGTGTAGCGGCGACGCTGTACCGGCCAGCACCGACACAGCATCCTCCTTCATCACCCACTACCACCACAACGGAACATACCACACTCTTGAATGATATACAGGAAGGTACGAATGAATTTCGGGGCGGCAGATTTGGCAAACGATACAACATCATAACATTAACACCACTCACTCCATCATCTCATTTTATTAACTGACCCCTAACCAAGTTAATCAGAAACTAACACACACTCATTCACACAAACAGCCAGACCGAGGGAAACATTTGTAGTTCACACAAATATTCACACGGCACGGGAAAAAAATAAATTTCGCCATTATTATTAATAGGTAAAATAAAATACAAAATTTGTTTGGTTTTCAAATGTTCCAGGTAAAATAGACCCCCAGCCAAAAGACAGCCACCTCCAAAGCCTGTTCCGGCCAGAGACGGAGCTCGCCCTGAACCAACACAATACACTGCTTAGCGACGAGAAGAGAGCTAATCTGATATCGGAGATCATGCATCCCAGTCTCATTGAGGTGAGGGAAAGAGAAAGTGAATATTGATATCTTTGATTTACACAATAAATTTGTAGGTAAAAATAGAGCTCACACTTAGAACAACAGCTTGAGGCAAACTACGTCTGCTCGAATTCCGATCTCATTACAGTAACTGATCACTAACTGAGTCCGTCACTTGTATCTATGGTATCAGAAACTACGGACACTCATTCACACACACAGCCAGACCGAGATAAACATTTGTAGTTTACATAAATATTCACCCACACGGGAATCGAAACCGCAACCTTACGGATGGCAGTCCGTCATGGTGACAACTCTGCCGTCGAGGTCGTAAAAATTTAAAGCATTACACCTGTATTGTTGACGTCATACATGTATATTTATTTACTGTGTCTATTTATGTTGCAGATGGCGAGGCCTCTCCCCTCACAGATGTCAGATTCGGAGGACTCCGAAGGATTGGATGTACTGGGTGTTGTTGGTATGTTACTCAACTCAACACAACTCAACTCAACTCACATAACCCCCCGGGACTCCGCCTCCATTCCATCATCCTCGGCGGAACAAAACCGGGATAAGGTTCTGCTAGTTGATAGCTCTAAATAATCCCTCTGTCCCCAGGCCTTCCCCGTGAGGTGGCGAGGTTACGACTGCGTCCAACGCGCTCGTCGTCCATCCTGCATTCTGTTGAGGACCTCTCCACCGACAGCACGTGTGTGTACAAGGCGAGCAGACGGAAGATTAGCAGGTAATTCAATTGTTATTTTACAATGTATTACAAATCATTTTGGTATTCTCTTAGTGACAACTACTCCGCTGACTCAATAGCTCCATAAAACTTAGATGGTTGTTATGGAAACAGTATTCTGACGTTTATTTGACAAAAAAATTACTATATGTAACAAAGACCACTGAGACACCATAGCCATATGAATAAATTTTAGCAGAATACCAAATTTCTGACACTCTCGTTATGGTGCCTCAATATCAACATATTGTCTGATCAATAAAGTCAAATTGCAGACTTAGGCCCCAGGTGGTGTAGCCACAAACTTGTCTGGCCAAGAAAGTTTTTGTTACAATAAGTATAGTTGAGCAATTATCGAGACATTATCTCCCGTGCTAGTTATAAACTTTGTTACGGCAAGGTAAGGCCTCTCCAATTACCGCACACATTATGAGAAGTTACTTAGATAAACTACTCCGACTCCGCTACCGGATCTTATAATGCGAAAATAATCGGAATTATAATGCGTCCCGCTCGCACGGATGCAATGACAAGCGGGACGCATTATAATTTACGCAGGTGCGACAGAGATGGATAGCTACAGGTCAACGTACGAGATTCTCTGTGAATTACGACCGTGTATAGTTGATTTCATTGTAAATTTCACAAATTATTTCTAGATCTCTCTACATAAGACCACCATTACCGGCCAAACTGATCCAGAATAAGCTGGAAACTGTTTCCAAACCCGAGATTGAAGAGAACAAAGAAGAAGTGATCGTCGAGAAGAAAACAAGTTGTATTGACAAGATATCGAGGTTAGTGCTAAGTTTTATCACTACATAGTATAAAACAAAGTCGCTTTCTTTTCTTTTTTTTCTGTCCCTATGTATGCTTAAATCTTTAAAACTACGCAACGGATTTTGGTGCGGTTTGTTTTAATAGATACAGTGATTCAAGAGGAAGGTTTTTAATAGTTTTATCCCCGTAGTCTTACGGTAGCGGGAACTTCACGAGTGAAACCGCGAGGCGATGATTGTCTAAATAATTCTACTAGAATTTCAATTAATTTTACCCTCAAGGGGATAAAATAGAGGATGAAAGTTTGTATGATGGAAGTCATTAATCCACGCGGGCGAAGTTGCGTTCAAAATCTATTATAAATGCGAAAGTAACTGTCTCTGTCTGTTACCCTTTCCTGGCCAAACTACTGAACCGATTGACTTGAATGTTCAAGCCAGAAATCGCCACTTAACGGGATGAACGAACATGATATCTAGACGTGAAACAATTTTGTTTATTATTACATAAACAAAATTGTTTTTAAAACATATTGTTTGTTTTGATTATACTTAGCAGCGCCCCACAAAATATAGCCAATGTCACTGATAAATTAGCTATCCGTGAGTGAAAGAATTTTTGAAATCGGTTCAGTAGATCCCGAGATTACCCCTTACAATTTAACAAACACACTAACTTTATTTCTTTATAATATTAGTATAGATAAGCAATAAATGGATTTTTATTTTATTTTTAATCGCCCTCAGATACCTAGACGTGTCTCTGCTCCGTTCTTACCAGTTCGGTCTGCTGTGCGCGTCCGTGGGGCTCATGTCGTGTGGGTCTCCGTACGCACTCTACTACCTGCCTGCGTACACTGTGGCTGTAGGACATAGTAAGGCTGCTGCAGGTAACTCAAATTCAAAAATGATTTACATATTCAATTAAGGCCTCAATGAGGCACTTATGAAGGTCACTGAATCTACCACCGATTCGGAATTACATCAGCCGAGAAGAATCCGCAAGAAACTCGGGCTGGTATTTTTTTTAAATACAATGAAATACAAATGTCACTTATAACTAATGTCAACAATAAAAAACATGTCAAAAAGTATATAAAAAAAATCTATAAATATAGAAGTAAAATAATTACATAGGTCAAAAACTAAAAATAGCATATAGCATAGCAGGTTGCGTGTGCAGAAATTTACAACCCTCAACAGCAGCCTTTTTATTAGGCAGCCATTTTACTAGGGAAAATCCAGTGAGGAATCCTCCATAATCCAGTAAGGGATCCCGACATAATCCAGTGACGGATCCCGACATAATCCAGTGACGGATCCCGACATAATCCAGTGACGGATCCCGCCATAATCCAGTGACGGATCCCGCCATAATCCAGTGACGGATCCCGACGTAATCCAGTGACGGATCTCGACATAATCCAGTGACTCGACATAATACCTAATTTGAACATTCTGTTCGCAGGTCGCCTGGTAGCAATCAGCGCGGTGCTCGACCTGTGCGGGCGACTCGGCCTCGGCTGGCTCTGTGACCTGCATCTGTTCTGCAGGAGGAAGGCGTATATTGTCAGGTAATGAATACGAGTAAATAACATAACATAATCATTCACTCCATCATCTCATTACAGTAACTGACCCCTAACTAAGCTTGGAGCTTGTATCTAGGGTATCAGAAACTACGCACGCACTCATTCATACACACACACACACAGAGACCGAGACAAACATTTGTGTTTCACACAAATATTCACCCCGCACGGGAATCGATACAACCTTACGGATGGCAGTCCGGCATGGTGACCACTCTGCCATCGAGGTCTTCAAAAATGGCAAAAGTGACTAAGTATATGAAAAACGAGCTAAAATTTATAAACCTAACTGTTCTGAAAGGATAATTACCATGTAATATACTTACTACCATCTCGAATTTTGGAGTCAAAGTGTTTCGCTTATAGACGGAGGAACGGATGGTTTCTAAATTTCCCAATGTTCTTAGTTAGGGGTCAGTGACTATAAGGAGATGATGTAGTGAATGATTATGTTATGTATGTTATGTTCATGAAGTTATAGGTAAAACATGGAGCCCACACTTCGAATACCTACTTGAAGCATACCTATATGTATCACTATCGCGTCCCTGTGGGCAGGCTCTCTCTTTCTAACTAAGGTAACCTCTAGAAAGAGAAGGTCTGATTAAAAAGAGAGATCGGCCCACAGAGACGTAGGTATTTGACTCAAGCTGTTGTTCCAAGTGTGGGCTCCATTTTTTACCTACAACTTCATGGTTATGTTATATCCCATGATCTTAAAATTAAAAGCATATATTTTGCAGTATTCTGGTGGCTGGCGTGGCAGTACTGACGTTACCAAGTCTGACGTCATGGTGGGCGCTCGCTATAGCATCAGGTAACATACGAGTACATACATACTATACACCCCTATTTTGAAATGATGGGACTTATTAAAATCAGAATATCTGTGGCAGTAACAGAATCCATATATCCAATAAAAATATCAAAAATGATAGTCGATTACTTATCTTTAAAAAATACTAAATAAATGCCGTATTACCAGACGGCACACTAGCTATCAAGTATTCTGTGACGGCTCGGGTCGATGACCGCGCTCAGCTGTGTATCGCAGCGTTCGCCTGTTGTTCGGTGTAGAATAACAATAAAATTCGAAGGGATTTTGAAAAACTTTGTCTTATCATAACTTTTTAAATAAACGCAAAAGAAAATAACTAACTTCACTATTATATTGGCACCCGTCGTTTACATTAGCTGTGTGATTAAGTATCTCGAATTCAAAATGGGGGTGTATAGCATAATCAATATTTCTAACCTTCTATGCAGGATGACCTAGATTTTGTTTTTGGGCTCTTATTCGTGCAAAAACAGTTAAATAATGACACGTTTTATTCACAAGTGAGTTATAGATTTTCAGATTATAGATGTGATATGCGTTATAGATTAGTGAGATTCATTCATTCGTTATTTTTTTTATTCCTACTAATATTATAAATGCGAAGAGGTCTGTCTGTCTGTTACCTTTTCACGGCTAAACTACTGAACCGATTGACTTGAAATTTGGTACAGGAGTAGCTTATAATCTCAGGAAGAACATAGATATGTTTTATCCCGAAATTCCTACAGGAACGAGAACTACGCGGGTGAAACCGCGGGGCACAGCTAGTAAGTACATATATTCTTTTTGTCTTTGGCGATCACCATTGTTGTGTTGGATGCGCGCGAATAGAAAAACTGTTTATTTATTAGCCAAAAATGATATTTTATTATTATTTGATGTACAAATAACTATTATATCCCCCAGCGGCGTACGGCCTGTGTCTCGGTTGTTGGTTCCTGCTGGTCCCCGTGCTGCTAGCGGACGCGTTCGGCACCGCCCGCATCGCCTCCTCCTACGGCCTGGTCAGAATGTTCCAGAGTGTCGCCGCTGTTTCTGTACCTCCTACTGCTGGTATGTCAATATTAATATTATGTTTATTTTATTTATTTAACAAAAAAAATATTTCAAACTTTTGTTAAATACACACTACATTAAAAACTTAAGATAATATTTTTTCAACACACTTGCTCATAAAGGGGCTCTTATTTGTGCAAAAACAGTTGAATAATGATACGCTTGATTCACTAGTGAGTTATAGATATTTTTTTAAACGATACCAAAAAAATTTGTGTGATTTTTTTTAAAATGAAAGAAAAAAAAACAATCTGTAACTCACTGTCATTATTCAACTGTTTTGCACAAATAAGAGCCCCTTTATGAGCAAGTGTGTTGAAAATAACTATTATTCACAGAAATATTGTGACTCAACACATTGTTCTTTTTCAGGATTAATTCGTGACGTCACCGGCGGTTATTCCTGGTGTTTCTACGGAATGGGATCCTGTATGGTACTCGGTTCGATCCCCGTTATAGCGTTTCATATTTGCACCAAAAACGAGGATGAAGATTCGTCTGTCGATTGAAGGATAATAATTAATGAGTGTTTAAAGAGTTGCGCCCATTTTGAACACGCTGGTCGAAAATAATGGAATAATGGTATAATTAACAAGCTGTTTGCACTTGATGTAATTATCAAGTGTATATTTTGTAACAAAAAAAAAGATTTTATTTGACTTGATTTGAAATCTTATATTAATTACAAAAAACTTCTTGGGCCTTTGCGTTGCATTTTAGTCTGGTTTAGCACTAAACCAGGTTTTACAATCAATTTTGAGTACTGTCAAAGTGACAGATTTGACAGACAAAGTGTCAAATGCTTACCAGGTTTTGTTAAACCGGATTAAAAATGCAACGCAAATAAGGCAGCTTATGTGTAAATCTTCTAAATACTTATATTATAGTGTATTTGATTCATTAAGTAGGTATGTACCTAGTACTTACTTAATTTTTGATGTAAAACTTAATTTGAATAAGGGACTATTTCACCACCTTCAATTAAATTTCCGAGTAAGTACTCACAAGTTTAGTCTTTGTCACTTGATATAAAGCAAAAAAGAGACACAACTAACTTTACTTGGTAAGTAACTTTACTTGAAGGTCGTGAAATAGGCCGTAAGCCACATTTGTTCAAAAAGCTGCTATAACTTGAATACAGTTACAAAAACGGTGATACCATGACCATATTTTTATTTAACGGGCTGTCAAAACATATATTTTTTAATGATTGAAACTTTTTTTTATTTACACACCTACTGCCTTATTTGCGTTGCATTTTTAGTCTGGTTTAGCACTAAACTAGGTTTTACAATGTGATCTAAGTACAATTTTGAATACTGTCAAAAAACTAAAGTGACAGATTTGACTGACAAGTGACAAATGCTTAAACCAGGTTTTGTTAAACTATGTTTAAAATTTAACGCAAATAAGACCGCCAAAGTTTTATGTCTGTCAAATTAACAGCTATGTTAGTTACACATTAATTAGATGATGGCTTTTAAAAAATGAGGGATATTTAGGAATTTGAACTGTTGTTGGAAAAAATAAATATAAGATAAAAAAAAACTTTAAGTATAAAATTAAATAGACTTTTGTTCTCACAAAATCTCGAGAACGGGTGGACCGAATAGCATATTATGGATGTTTGGGTAAAGAATATGAATTTCTAGGCAAAAATATTGGACTAGTTAGCTATAAGCTATAATGTGCTCTGGTTTTAAGAAAGCGGTGCCGTCATAAAGCGGTCGTAATACTGGGTGAAAGACGTTACTAATAAATCTGTAAAACTTTCCACATGCCACCGTAAAGACTGCCGTCTTCTTACGGTAGTTATACACCCCTATTTTGAAATGATGGGACTTATTAGAATCTGAATATCTGTAGCAGTAACTGAATCCATATATAGAATAAAAATATCAAAAATGATAGTCGATTACTTATCTTTAAAAAATACTAAATAAATGTCGTATTATCAGACGGCACACTAGCTATCAAGTATTCTGTGACGGCTCGGGTCGATGACCGCGCTCAGCTGTGTATCGCAGCGTTTGCCTGTTGTTCGGTGTAGAATAACAATAAAATTTGGCGGGATTTTGAAAAACTTTGACTTATCATAACTTTTTAAATAAAAGCAAAAGATAAAAACTAACTTCACTGTTATATTGTCACCCGTCGTTTACATTAGCTGTGTGATTAAGTATCTCGAATTCAAAATAGGGGTGTATTACGGTACCGCTAGGATCAGAGCTTTATAAATAAATAAAATTAAAAATATCCTTTTATTTCTTAATCAAAGCTTTATTAAAGCTTGTTAAACGCTCACTGTGAGAAATGGCTGAATAAATATCAACTTAATTACTAAAGCTATAGAGTATAGAATGCATTATACTCATAAGGGTGATTCTTCGAAGATTGCAATTATTTCAAAAATATCATTTGTCTTAGTTGAGGTTAATGTTGAGCACAAAAATACATTTTTACTTCTATGTTAAAAATTGAAGAAATCGAAAATGGTTTCTCTGAAGAATCACCCATATTATAAATTAAGACGGTATTTTGTAATTTCGACCATTTTCAACGAAACATACAGTAGACATTTTAATATTTTATACGGGCTTTGCGCACGTACTTCTTTAAGTCGGTACCCTCGACTAGTTTCAGCCACATTCGGTAGCCTTCATCAGGAGGATGATTGAGATGCGAGAGCGATAGAGTTACTGAATGTAACTGAAACTAGCCGAGGGATTCGACGAAATTCGGTATTGAGCCACAATCTTGTCTGTGCCGGTGCCAGCGTCGCTGTAATCGCATCTTTTGGTTGTCAGTTTATTGAAAATGTATCCAAATGACATTGACAGTATTAGTTCCAATTTTGGCCGCCGGGTCAGATAAGTTTGTGGCATTTTAAGACCTTTTCATTTTAAGATATTTTTCAACACACTTGCTCATAAAGGGGCTCTTATTTGTGCAAAAACAGTTGAATAATGACACACTTGATCCACTAGTGAGTTATAGATTTTTTTTTAAATTGTTTAATTAGACCTACCAAAAGTAAGGCAACATAGTTGAAGTTTGTTTTTAAAATGTATGGGCACAATTTTTTTTGGTATCGAAACTTTTTAAAACCAAAGCAATTTAAAAAAAAATCTATAACTCACTAGTGAATCAAGCGTGTCATTATTCAACTGTTTTTGCACAAATAAGAGCCCCTTTATGAGCAAGTGTGTTGAAAATAACTATTATTAGTATCTACTTCAAGCGTGCATAAATCTTCTGTGGTCTTTATAAAGAGAAACAGACGGCGGAAAAACTGCTATGCTATATGTATATTTTCTAAAAAAAACATGGGAATTTCCATTTGGGCAGTAAAAAATCATTGTTAAACTTTAATTGTGTGAAAAAGAAAAATAAACTTGCAATTTGTGTATGAACACGCTTACAGTAGCTTCACTTGTAACTAACAAATTATAAAAAGACAATTTTATCCAACTTCTAATTGTCGTATCTAAATGTTTGTATGTTGTAAGTAGTTTGGATGAAAATATAAAAATTTGGGGTCTGAAGTTGTGGGTCTAAAAAGGTGATATTTAGAATTTGTCCTGCTTAGTCATCTATTATTTTTTTACTTAAGAGAATTTTGATTATAAATATTAATCATATTTTGAGTCTCATAGTTTTATTTAAATTTTAACATTAGTTAAATCAAAGTTATGTTATTATTAGTTTAGGTTAAAATTAAATTATTCATTAGCCAGCAAAAGGCTACATTGTAATAATTAAGAAACTGCTTTATGTTGTTTCGTAAGAAAAAAATATTTTGAGTCATTGTATAAGTCTCCAATGTTACCGTTAGCTGCAAAAGTAGTATGTGTGGCACTTCTTCCCAGATCTATGACACATATTTTGACTTGCCGTGCGTGTCCCTACACCTGCACACGCGAGGACCTTTACAAGGCCTCTGATAGCGCTATATCGGTGGCCGAGTTCCGGTCCTTAAAAATGTAAGTCGCCATGCTAAGAAGTTACCTTTTTAGACCTAGCTGATTTGATGATGAAGTTTGAAGGTGTATAGTGGCAGATGAGAGGCTAGTAAGCCCTTCTAGATTGGGCTCATATAATTTGTGTTGAAACCAATAGATGGCGCTTGGAGATGGTTTGATGTATGTTAGGCTCTGGTTTCTTATGATAACGGTGCCGTCATATAGCGTCCGTCATACAGCGATGAATGACTTCACTATTAAACGTTACTTACAGTGACGGATTAAGACTTCATGATGCCCTAAGTAATCCAAGCCTTTGGGCCTAAAACAAAGGTCAGCTAACACTGACATATTCAAGGTAGGGCATTTGTCAATTCAAGCATGGCTACGGCCCTGGGGCCCCCTATCCTTATGTGTTCTGGTGCCCCTTCTGGTGTTTTCTGGGCCCCCCACACGTGGTGCCCTAGGCAATTGCTTAATTTGATTAAGGGTTAATCCGGAACTGATTACTTATTATCGTTACAGTAAAGTCATTCACCGCTGTATTATAATCTGTGGATATGACGGCACCAGTGATTATAAGAAAACATAGCTTAATAAGAATCATAAGCATGTTTTTTAGTTTTTTATTCTACGTATTTTTGGGTGTATTCGGTTGAACAAGTCAATAAAAATAATAAATAATTTATTTTAAAATCAATTACCGAAGTGACATTTACAGTTTTAAAAAATACTTAATGAATTACCTATAAGAACATTTTAAGTTACTTTTCGATCCTACTGTATTGTGCTACAAACTTATCTGACCCGGTAATAGCGTCGCTTTAATCGCATATTTATTTATTTTATATTTAGTTGTCATTCTATTTAAAATTATGCAAAATGAAATTGACAGTATTAGTTCTATTTTTTTCCGCCGAATCAGATAAGTTTGTGGCGCTACAGTCGACCTATTGAGTCACAATATTTCCTGTGCCGGTGACAGCGTCGCTGTAATCGTATCTTTTGGTTGTCAGTTTATTGAAAATGTATCCAAATGACATTAGAGTCACAATGACAATAGTAGCTTCCAATTTTGGCCGCCGGCACAGAAAAGATTGTGGCTCTATAATTGACTGTTCAGCCGAAAACGCGTAACCATTTATAACATTTTAAAATTCATTCAATCATACATAATCTTAGTAAATAGGTATATAAAATGTATGTAATATATGTATATAATAGGGTTTTTATGTAGATTGCTAAATAAATGTACTGCGATCTTTAAGCCCTAACCCTCTGTGGATATTGTATCAAATGTAGGTATGGAGCATAATCTATTAGGGTGTTACCAAACCAATCGAAGAAATATATTGTTAGTTATATTGTTACCACTGTTTTAGCCTATAGATATAGTAATTTAAGTTACCTACCTAATATTATATAATTGCAATGCCTGTAAAGGTGCTAAGTCTTAAGTTCCTATTATTGTAACACCTGTGTACCTACACTTAGCAAGCAATAAAGAATTTTGATTTCATTTGATCGATCGATCATCGGTCGAAGGCATCGATCAGCATCGATCGACTGGTCTGGTAGAAACTATCGATCGACGTCGACTATTCCATTCTACCATCGATCGATTGGTCTGGTAACAACCTTACAGCCGTTCCAAATATTCGATCTATCCATGATCATGATCCTGCCTCCCTAGCATGACTGTGCGTGATAAATTATATAGACACCACGAAATAATATCGATTTCGCGAGCATGACCAAATGAATATGACGTAGTACGATTTGATGAAATTAAATATGGCGGCTATATTTATTATATTTTGACAGTTGGATGTCAATAAATAGCTATATCAATTTCGCGAGCATGACCAAATGTCATAAAATCAATCATGTGGTAAAATTAATTAAGGCGGACATTTTTATCAAATTTTGACAGTTGGATGTCAATAAATCGCTGTATCTATCGCGTTTTTGAAGTCATGCTAGCCTAGCTGCTTTATAAATATGTTCTCGCTTGTCAACGGTTACAAAATCTGTATATCTGTCATTTGACCGTCCCAATAACCATATCAATGGTGGACACAATCATAACACAAGACTACATACCATTGATATGGTTATGGAGAATATTGGGAACCTATATGTGGACGATGACGTTTTCACATGTCACAGTGGGTCTGTGGCTTTACTATGTGTGTTCGTAAGTTAAAACTCACTGTTTGATATCACATTTAAAAAGTAACTGTATTTGTATGATATTAAGGTCTATATTGAAACAAATTCATGAGGTACAGACATACATACTATGTTATATACATCATTGATTTTTATCGCTGTGAATGTTATTAATATTGGAGAAATTGTAAATGAAATGGGGTCCCAAAACGATCAAATTGAACAAACGATTTAATATAAGTACTTGACTAGCATTGCAAAAAAAATAACTTTTTCAACACACTTGCTCATAAAGGGGCTCTTATTTGTGCAAAAACAGTTGAATAATGACACGTTTTATTCACTAGTGAGTTATAGATTGTTTTTTTAAATTGCTTTCATTTAAAAAAAGTTTTGATACCATAAAATTTGTGTCCATACATTTTAAAAACAAACTACAACTATGTTTCCTTACTTTTGGTAGGTCTATGGTCGATTCCATTCATTCATTCATTCGATTTTTTTTTAATAAGTATAATCTTTTAATCTATGGCCGATCACCATTGTTGTGTTGGATGCGCGCGAATAGAAAAACTGTTTATTTATTAGCGAAAAATTATAATTTCTTCGCAAATGTGTTGAAAAACGGTACACGCGTGTATTGATGATTACCTCGCTTGTACCATAAATAACTATTTATTCTTCTTTGCTTGTCGACTCATATTTTTGAGGACCAGAACTCTTATTAGGGAGGGTACAGAAAGATTTCTACTCTTCATACTTTTAGCAATGTCAATCAGTTTGCTTGTCAAACGCATCAATCATTCTAAACTGTCAATATTGCTTGACATGCATTCAAAATTCGTGTGCTTTTTGATGACCAAATTTTGAAGTTTTGGGACCCCTTAAGTGACCAGATTTATGGCAACTAGACCTATCCATTTTGTATAATAAACCAAATATTATAAAAAGACCCGTCCGATCCATTGCGCATGTATTAATATACATTATAGAAAAAATAATAAAAAAATGTCGTAACGAAGGCACATTTTTAACTTGTAATAATAATTCAAAAATCTCTTAATTTTGGTGACGTAGCAAATATTGTCAATACACATCGGTGACACAGATGTAGTGCCACAAACTTAACTGACCTGGTGGCCAAAATTGGAACTAATACTGTCATTGTGTTTAAAATGTCATTGTGTATATAGAGTCACCAATATTTCTGTGCCGGCGGCCAAAATTGGAAGCTACTATTGTCATTGTGACTCTAATGTCATTTGGATACATTTTCAATAAACTGACAACCAAAAGATGCGATTACAGCGACGCGTCACTGGCACAGGAAAGATTGTGGCACAGTACGGCGACGCTTCCACCGTGTCAGATAAGTGTGTGGCAGTCGCTTCACGTAAAATAGTGACATTTCGTCAAATCTAGGATAAAGGTTCGGAAGAAGAGAGAAGAAGAGAAGGTGTTCAAAATTAGCACAAAAGGCTTTGTAATTGCTTTTTTCTATGGTTTATTTGAGCTAATAATTAAGGGAATGTTCATATCTGACGGAACATGCGTCGCGTAACGCCAGAACAGACATATGTATAGAAAAGCACTTGACCGTTCACAATCAACCGATTATACGTTAGTGCGTTGAGTGTGAACGGTCAAGAGTATATTTAGTACATTTGTCTGTTCTGGCGTTACGCGACCGATAATACGCGACGCATGTTCCGTCAGATATGAACCTTCCCTAAAGCAAAGTATTTAATTTAATTATTTTCTTTAAATTATTTTAATTGATACTTAATTATAACCGCTTATGGATCGGACGGTGAATACATAAATAAATAACATACTTATTGTATAAACGTATATCTAAATATTGTATACATGGTAAACTTAACTTATATGATGAAATAAACTGATTAGATTTAAGATATCATAAGGGTTTTATTTTAAACTAGCAGCGCCTCGCGGTTTTACCCGGATAGTTCCTGCTCCCATGAAAATACAGGGATAAAATATGCTAAAAACCTTCCTCTTGAATCACTCTAAGTATCTATTAAAACAAACCGCTTCAAAATCCGTTGCGCAGTTTTAAAGATGTAAGCATACAAAGGGAAAGACAGCGGGAAGCGAATTTGTTTTATATTATGTGATATTGCCCTGTAAGATCCCGCTGTATACTAGAGGCCTGTCTCCTACTGATGATATTAGTACAGTGAGGAGGAATAGCCGTAATCACCACGCTTGGAGCGTGTTCGTGATCTCAAACACGAGTATATAGTAGTAGTATCGTCCTGTAAGATCTCTCACTGATGATATTAGTGCAGTGAGGAGGAATAGCCGTAATCACCACGCTTGGAGCGTGTTGGTGATCTCAAACTCAAACACGAGTATATAGTAGTAGTATCGTTCTATAAGATCTCTCACTAATGATATTAGTACAGTGAGGAGGAATAGCCGTAAGCACCACGCTTGGAGCGTGTTGGTGATCTCAAACACGAGTATATAGTAGTAGTATCGTTCTATAAGATCTTTCACTAATGATATTAGTACAGTGAGGAGGAATAGCCGTAAGCACCACGCAAGCCATATTTAAAACCAATTGAAAAGAATAAATATGAAAATACAATAAAAGTAAATTTCAAAAACTTTTGTTTCATAAAATGAACGCATTTTTATTTACAAATCAGTGAGCATATGCATAGTTGAATTCAGGAATTCAACCTGGGACCTCAGACTTGACAGGTCCATACTGCTAGAATGCTTGCTAAAATAGTTTATAACTTAATAATAAAAGATTGAAGAGGTTTCTTGTAATGAAAACACAAAATATTCTTCAAAAATTTTATTAACTTAATCCATAACAAAATCTTAAAATAAATCCTTTGGCCGATAAAAATAATTCCTTCATATTTCATACAAAATCCCAATAGTTTAAAGGCATTTAAAGGTAAAAAAATAACCACTAACTTAACCTGGCGGACAATATTGGAACTAAATCTGTCATTTAGTACAAAATGTCATTTTGGATTGATTTTTATTACAATGACAACTATAGTGACAATAACATATTGAGCCACAATCTTTTCTGTGCCGGCGGCCAAAATTGGAAGCTCCTATTGTCATTGTGACTCTAATGTCATTTGGATACATTTTAAGTAAACTGACAACCAAAAGATGCGATTACAGCGACGCGTCACCGGCACAGAAACGATTGTGACTCTATAATACTGTCAGTTAGTAAAACATGACATTTTGTATACATTTTTAATAAACTGACGGCTATAGTGCCACAATCTTTCCTGTGCCGGTGCCAGCGTCGCTGTAATCGCATCTTTTGGGTGTCAGTTTATTGAAAATGTATCCAAATGACATTAGAGTCACAATGACAATAGGAGTTTCCAATTTTGGTAGTCGGCACAGAAACGATTATGGTATATCTAACATCAAGGTCAGTTAAGTTTGTAACAATGAGTGTGTTAATACAGAAAAAGTCTAAAGTTCTTATTCTATGTTAGTTGGTCTAACTTTCCGTCACCACTTTACTTCATGTACTGTCAATTCTGACAGATCCTTACTAATATTATAAATGCGAATGTAACTCCGTCTGTTATCTTTTCACGGCTAAACTACAGAACCGATTGACTTGAAATTTGGTACAGGGGTAGCTTATGGTCCGGGAAAGGACATAGGCTATGTTTTTGCAAAAAAAACACTCCCTGTATTATCACACCATCCAATAGGGTTGCTAATAAGGATCAAATTCTGGGAACTAATGACCTATGGCAAACTTAAGGAAAATGCTCATTTTGATATGAAAAAAAAAACATCATTTTAAATCCAAATATCTCCGCTCACACGGCGAATTCAGCCATGCACCACTGATAACGAATGTATGGATACAGACCTTTCATTTGAAATTCAGCTCATCCTTATTGAAAATGTTAAGTTTCCTATTTAATTTTACTTTGGCATATATTTGTAAAGGTATGCAATACTATTGTGATAATAGCAATAATCTATACTAATAATATAAAGAGGAAATATTTGTTTGTTTGTAATGAATAGGCTCCGAAACTACTGGACCGATTTCAAAAATTCTTTCACTAATGGAAAGCTAATTTATCAGTGCGTGACATAGGCTATATTTTATCCCCGTAATCCCACGGGAACGGAAACTACGCGGGTGAAACCGCGGGGAGCTACTAGTATTTGATATACAGCTCATCCTTATTGAAAATGTTAAGTTTCCTATTTAATTTTACTTTGGCATATATTTGTAAAGGTATGCAATACTATTGTGATAATAGCAATAATAAGTAATAAAATTGTTAAATTGTGTTTTAGTAATAAGAAAAATGTTATTGAAAAAAGTTAATTGTATTAGCTTAAGTAACTAATTAATTATTAGCTTGTAATTAATAACTGTAGTAGCCCTCCGATTGCAAGCACCCTTACGGGGTGTCACATGTTCATGTATTATATTACCTATTAATAGCTCCCCGCGGTTTCACCCGCGTAGTTCCCGTTCCCGTGGGATTACGGGGATAAAATATAGCCTATGTCACGCACTGATAAATTAGCTTTCCATTAGTGAAAGAATTTTTGAAATCGGTCCAGTAGTTTCGGAGCCTATTCATTACAAACAAACAAACAAACAAATCTTTCCTCTTTATAATATTAGTATAGATTATATTATTGTCATGTGACATACATAAATAAATAATGTGACATAAATAAATAAATAAATAGGCCAACTTTGCCTTAGTCCTTTATGACAGCAAGTTAGACCATCTAAGTTAAAAGACTTTAAAACTTCAATATGAACACACCCACTATAAGAATATCCCCGTCCTTGTCTAAACCTTACAACACGGTTTGTCCGTCTCTTTCTTACAACACCCTTTCTCTCTCCGTCCCTTTCCCGCCAACGGTTTGTCTCTCTCATCCCATACAACTACTCCATCGCATTGGCATATCCTTTTTGGGTTTTCAAATATTCCAGCCGATCGGGCTATTATACCGCAGGCTATGCTGTGGATAAAAAAAGATTTTAATAAAAAAAAACCGGTCAAAATCGTAACCTAAATATAGAGTCACAATCTTGTCTGTGCTGGTGCCAGCGTCGCTGTAATCGCATCTTTTGGTTGTCAGTTTATTGAAAATGTATCCAAATGACATTAGAGTCACAATGACAATAGGATCTTCCAATATGGCCGCCGGCACAGGAAAGATATCATAACCCTCTTTTTGCTTTGTCGTAGTTGGGTATAAAAATATGTTTGGATCTGAAAATAGAACTTTCGGGAATCGAACCCATATTCACTTAATTAGCAGTCCGGCAGGGGGACCACTTTTGCTATAGCTCAAATATTAAGAAGGCTTTAGAATATTATCATGATACTAAGGGCATATTTCACCATCTTCAAGTAACGTTCCGAGTACTTACTCACATGTTTTGTCTTTGTCACTTGATATAAAGTAAGAAAGAGACAAAACTCACTTTACTGGGTGAGTACTTAACTTAAAGATCATGAAATAATGACCTGGGTGGTAGATTTTTATAAACACGTGATATGGTTTTTCGTAACTATTAAGTACCTAGGTATTTGTATTTAGACTATCAAAGCCATCTATTAGGAACGGTGATAAGTAACTGCAAGTTTGTAACTATCGTAGAAAACTTAAATCTTGTCAAAAGCAAAAAGAAACCACAATGCGATTTAGTTATTAAAATTTACGCTACTAAAATTATAGATGGCGCTAACTTTATGAAAAATATTTTTTTTGAAGAAAAAATGCGTTTTTAGTGTAATTGCAAGTATGCAGTTGAATTTAAAATGCAAAACTGCATCGGTATGCAACATTTCATCAAAATCGTTACCTACATACATAGATACAAGAATTGCTCGTTTAAAGTATAGGATAGGAGCAGAGCTAACGCGAATTAATCCACGGGTGACAGCTAGTATATATACTTACAATTGTCCCGTGTCCCCGTCTATTTTGGAGGTAGGCGAATTCCCCTTTCCAAGGTCATCTGGCTTCTCAGTAACGGCTATAGACCTCCCTATGATCTCAGATATCTGGAACAATATAACATAATCATTCACCATCATCTCATTACAGTAACTGACCCCTAACTAAGTCCGTAACTTGTATCTAGGGTATCAGAAACTACGCACACACTCATTCACACACACCCACACCGAGACAAACATTTGTGGTCCACACAAGTATTCACGCACGGGAAAAAAACCCGCAACCTTACTGTTGGCAGTCCAGCATGTTGACCACTCAGCCATTGAGGTCGTAAACACAATATAACATAATCAATCACTCTATCACCTCATTACACTGAGTGACTGACCCCCACCTACGTCATAGATTAGAGAAAAAGGAACAGATATAGTGCCACAATCTTTTTTGTGCCGGCGGCGGCCATATTTGAAAGCTGCTATTGCCGTTCTTAGTTACGGGTCAGTTACTGTAATGAGATGATGGAGTGAATGAAATCATGATGTGCCAATAAGGCCGCATTTCCCCATGTACCGTTTGTTTGTCTTTTCCTATTTTATGTACCCTTGTGTGTGTACCAGCAATAAAATGTTTTCTATCTATCTATGAATCATTTGACAGCTTTGTAGGAAGCTGTCTCTCTGTGCCTAGGATCCACGTGTATCCTGACCCCCTCTACCACATCACACTGACCACCTTCATTACATCACACTGACCCCCTATATCACATCACCCTGACCTCCTTTATCACATCACACTGATCCCCTATATCACATCACATTGACCTCCTTTATCACATCACTTTGACCCCCTTTATCAGAACCCCCTGACCTCCTTTATCACATCACACAGACCTCCTTTATCATATTGACCCCCTTTATCACACTGACCTCCTTTATCACATCACTTTGACCCCCTTTATCACACAGACCCCCTTTATCAGAACCCCCTGACCTCCTTTATCACATCACACAGACCTCCTTTATCATATTGACCCCCTTTATCACACTGACCTCCTTTATCACATTACCCTGACCTCCTCTATCAAATCACTTTGACTCCCTCTATCACATCACACTGATCCCCATTACCACATCACATTGACCCCCTTTATCACACAGACCTCTTTTATCACAATGAACCCCTTTTTCACACCACACTGACACTATCACATCACACTGACCTCCTCTATCACATCACACTGACACTATCACATCACACTGACCTCCTCTATCACATCACATTGACCCCCATTATCACATCACACTGACCTCCTATATCACACTGACCCCCTTTATCACATCACACTGACCTCCTTTATCACACTGACCTCCTATATCACCCTGACCTCCTTTATCACATCACACTGACCCCCTTTATCACATCACACTAACCCCCTTTATCACATCACACTGACCTCCTTTATCACCCTGACCCCCTTTATCACACTGACCCCCTTTATCACATCACACTGACCTCCTATATCACCCTGACCTCCTTTATCACATAACACTGACCCCATTATCACATCACACTGACCTCCTATATCACCAGGACCTCCTTTATCACATCACACTGACCCCCTTTATCACATGTCACTGACCCCCTTTATCACACACTGACCTCCTTTATCACACAGACCTCATTTATCACTGACCTCCTTTATCACACAGACCTCCTTTATCACATCACACTGACCCCATTATCACATCACACTGACCTCCTATATCACCAGGACCTCCTTTATCACATCACACTGACCCCCTTTATCACATGTCACTGACCCCCTTTATCACACACTGACCTCCTTTATCACACAGACCTCCTTTATCACATCACACTGACCCCATTATCACATCACACTGACCTCCTATATCACCAGGACCTCCTTTATCACATCACACTGACCCCCTTTATCACACACTGACCTCCTTCATAACATCACACTGACCTCCTTTATCACATCACACTGACCTCCTTTATCACATCACACTGACCTCCTTTATCACACAGATCTCCTTTGTCACACTGACCACCTTTATCACATCACACTGACCTCCTATATCACCCTGAACTCCTTTATCACAGACCTCCTTTATCACACAGACCTCCTTCATCACATTGACCCCCTTTATCACATCACATTGACCCCCTTTATCACCCTGACCTCCTTTATCACATCACACTGACCCCTTTATCACATCACACTGACCTCCTATATCACCAGGACCTCCTTTATCACATCACACTGACCCCCTTATCACACACTGACCTCCTTTATCACACTGACCCCCTTTATCACATCACATTGATCCCCTTTATCACCCTGACCTCCTTTATCACATCACACTGACCTCCTTTATCACATCACACTGACCCCCTTTATCACACAGACCTCCTGTATCACACAGACCTCTTTTATCACATCTCACTGACCCCTTTTATCACAATCACACTGACCTCCTTTATCACATCACACTGACCTCATTTATCACATCACACTGACCACCTTTATCACACAGACCTCCTTTATCACATCACACTGACCCCCTTTATCACATCACACTGACCTCCTTTATCACATCTCACTGACTCCCTTTATCACACAGACCTCCTTTATCACACTGACCCCCTTTATCACACTGACCTCCTTTATCACACAAACCTCCTTTATCACATTGACCCCCTTTATCACAATTACACTGACCCCCTTTATCACATTGACCCCCTTTATCACAATCACACTGACCTCCTTTATCACACTGACCTCCTTTATCACATTGACCCCCTTTATCACAATTACACTGACCCCCTTTATCACACTGACCCCCTTTATCACATCACACTGACCCCCTTTATAACATCACACTGACCTCCTTTATCACACTGACCACCTTCATCACATTGACCCCCTTTATCACAATCACACTGACCTCTTTTATCACACTGACCTCCTAAATCACACTGACCACCTTTATCACATCACACTGACCTCCTTTATCACACTGACCTCCTATATCACCCTGACCCCCTTATCACATCACACTGACCTCCTTTATCACATCACATTGACCCCCTTTATCACATCACACTGACCTCCTCTATCACATTACATTGACCCCCTCTATCACATCACACTGACCTCCTCTATCACATTACATTGACCCCCTTTATCACATCACACTGAACCCCTTTATCACATCACACTGACCACCTTTATCACATCACACTGACCCCCTTTATCACATCACACTGACCTCCTTTATCACACTGACCACCTTCATCACATTGACCCCCTTTATCACAATCACACTGACCTCCTTTATCACACTGACCCCCTTTATCACATTGACCCCCTTTATCACAATTACACTGACCCCCTTTATCACACTGACCCCCTTTATCACATCACACTGACCCCCTTTATAACATCACACTGACCTCCTTTATCACACTGACCACCTTCATCACATTGACCCCCTTTATCACAATCACACTGACCTCCTTTATCACACTGACCTCCTAAATCACACTGACCACCTTTATCACATCACACTGACCTCCTTTATCACACTGACCACCTTCATCACATTGACCCCCTTTATCACATCACACTGACCTCCTTTATCACACTGACCTCCTATATCACCCTGACCCCCTTTATCACATCACACTGACCTCCTTTATCACATCACATTGACCCCCTTTATCACATCACACTGACCTCCTCTATCACATTACATTGACCTCCTCTATCACATCACACTGACCTCCTCTATCACATTACATTGACCCCCTTTATCACATCACACTGACCCCCTTTATCACATCACACTGACCACCTTTATCACATCACACTGACCCCCTTTATCACATCACACTGACCTACTTTATCACATCACACTGACCTACTTTATCACATCACACTGACCTCCTTTATCAAATTGACCTCCTTTATCACACTGACCTCCTATATCACCCTGACCCCCTTTATCACATCACACTGACCTGCTTTATCACATCACATTGACCCCCTTTATCACATCACACTGACCTCCTCTATCACATTACATTGACCCCCTCTATCACATCACACTGACCTCCTCTATCACATTACATTGACCCCCTTTATCACATCACACTGACCCCCTTTATCACATCACACTGACCACCTTTATCACATCACACTGACCACCTTTATCACATCACACTGACCACCTTTATCACATCACACTGACCACCTTTATCACATCACACAGACCTCCTTTATCACACAGACCTCCTTTATCACACAGACCTCCTTTATCACATTGACCTCCTTTATCACATTGACCCCCTTTATCACATCATACTGACCTCCTATATCACCCTGACGCCCTCTATCACATCACACTGACCCCCTTTATCACATCACACAGACCTCCTTTATCACACAGACCTCCTTTATCACATTGACCCCCTTTACCACATTGACACCCTTTATCACATGTCACTGATCCCCTTTATCACATCACACTGACCTCCTTCATCACATCACACTGACCTCCTATATCACATTGACCCCCTTTATCACAATCACACTGACCTCCTTTATCACACAAACCTCCTTTATCACATTGACCCCGTTTATCACAATTACACTGACCCCCTTTATCACATCACATTGACCCCCTTTATCACATCACACTGACCTCCTCTATCACATTACATTGACCCCCTCTATCACATCACACTGACCTCCTCTATCACATTACATTGACCCCCTTTATCACATCACACTGACCCCCTTTATCACATCACACTGACCCCCTTTATCACATCACACTGACCCCCTTTATCACATCACACTGACCTCCTCTATCACATCACATTGACCCCCTCTATCACATCACATTGACCCCCTCTATCACATCACACTGACCTCCTCTATCACATTACCCTGACCCCCCTATTTACCTGTATCCCGTCTACGTGTATCCTGAAGCTGGCCCGACCGCGCTCGTCGGCGGTGATGTTCCCGAGATCCCCCGCGTGGCGGCCCCCCGCACCATCCGTTGGCCCCCCGTGCGGGGTGCCGCGAGGGTTGTAGTGCTCGCCGAGCGAACCGCAACCCTGGGGAAAAGTCATCATCAACTTAAGAGCTGTTGATCTCGTGTGGATAACAGGTACAACTCCCACCACCTGCCCCTATTTAAGGCCTCCTTCACCTCCTTATACGACACGACACCGACCTTAACCTTTATTTGGCTCATAGCTTATTCTCGGCCGACCCTTTGGCCTGTTCATCACCACATAGTATAACATTAAATTAAAAATTTAAAAAACCCCCAACACAATTACTTTCAAACCCCCATAACTTTTAAACGGGTTACCTATTTTCATCAAACATGTCTAAGAACACTCGCACGTAAGTCCCCTTTAATAAAAAAAAAACTAAATTAAAATCGGTTCATCCGTTCGGGAGCTATGATGCCACAGACAGACAGATACACACACACACACACATGTCAAACTTATAACACCCCTCTTTTTGCGTCGGGGGTTAATAAAATATGTCTAGTCCCTTAATCATAATAATTTGAGTACTAATAACCATGATAACTATAAAAACTATATAAAACCAAAGCCTGATATGGCTCACCTCGCTCAAATCCCCTCTACTCCGGACATGTAACCCATGCTGTCCGGGGGGCAGGTTGTCTATACTGCCATCAGCTAGCAGAGACCCTCCGGGGGTCTGCTGGAACCTGACCACGCCCAGGGCACTGCCCGGGCAGCATCGCTGGCTGGAGATCATTGCTACTGCTGATTGGGATTCTAGAAGGAGTGTAAGGATTATTTTCATCACCAACTCATATTATTCAAAAATCAAATCAAAATCAAATCAATTTATTTATGAAGTTTTTTTTACAATAATACATTTGAGCAATTATCGAGACATTACCTCCCGTGCTGTGTTACGGCAAGGTAGTGCAAAAACGATGATTCGGTCAATACATCGAGGCAGCTGTTGCGACATGACTGCTTTTAAATAAGAATTAATAAGAGCTCTATGTTTTGTGATATTGCAATAAAGTTATTTTGATTTTTTGATTTGATCGTGTTGACGGATCGTACGCGAATATTAGATTTTATTTAGATTTAGAAAATGCAACGGGTTAGAAAATGGCACGGGTAGCGTATGCATAACGTGACCATACGTCCCGCTTTGGGCGGGATAGTCCCGCTTTCAGGCAGTCTGTCCCGGTGTCCCCCGCGAGGCTGAAATTGTCCCGCTTTTGCAAACACACGAAACAATAATTTAAAATGTATTTTTCTCGCTCGAAATGATATTTTAAAACAAATTTGTTAAGCCGATAAATATAAAAAATACAAACTAGAATTCACGTCACTACTTATTTGCTTTGATTATTTTGAGTTATTCTATGTTCTATATTAAAAAAACTTGTACAACACTTATACCTAACTTTTTTTATTACTTAATTCCGCAGATGTCCCGCTCTGACAAAAATAATAAATGGTCACGTTACGTATGCACCAATTTAAGTTGAATTTGAAAATGCAATGAATTCAATTCAGTTCCGTCTGAGGCGAAAATTTTGAAAGCATGTTTCATTAAGCTCATATTATTTTGCCACCAAGGGGCTCGAGCCTACCCTTTATATATATATGTATATGATGTAATAATTATATTATATGTATTTTTCAGACCAAATTAATAAACTTACACAAAAAAAAACAGTCAATCTATTTTATTTCTTTTTTGTACAAATTAGGTACCCTTTGATTTTTAGTCATCCATTTCTGCACAGATAAGATATATAAACATACAAATCATTCTTCCTTATAATATTAGTATACTTTAGTAGTATCTAACTTACCCCCAAACCCCTGTAAAACAGCCCGTTTCCCCGAACTCTGTATCACAACATCCAGCACCCTTTGGTTAGGTAGTGTTGTCTCTATCATGAACGCTCCATCTTTGAACACAGCGGTCTCGATGCCGTCCTGAGCTTTAAGCGCTGTTAGCGTCTTTTGTAACGCTTGCTGGTCTGGGTTCTGGCCGAAATCTACGAGGACTTCTAGCTGTAAGTGTGTTAAATTATTTGTTTATTTTTTGTTGGTAAAGAAAACATACATTATTTATTGATATCTTTGATTTACACGAACACAACACTAGTTTTATTTCAACATACATTATTATTTATATATTCTTTGTATTAAAATATTATTTTATTTGTTTGTACAAAAAACAATGTACTTGTACAGGGAAAACATAAAATGTACGATAAACAGTATTATTGTTGGTCCCTCAAATCATTGGCACTTCACTAGTTTATCCTGTACATTAAGGTGTATTTTCTGCTGTAGAAACTGTAGAAACACAAATGAATTTGTAGAAAATACAATTAAAATGTAATAAGTAATCTTACAATTTTATTAATATCTATAATAAAAGATAGAAAATACCCAGGCCAACATAAACTGACATGTTCATGGAAATAAATAGTGCATATAATTGATTATATTATGTACTAGCAGCGCCCCGCGGTTTCACCCGCGTAGATCCCGTTCCCGTGGGAATTTCGGGATAAAAAGTATCCTGTTCTTTCCCGGACCATAAGCTACCCCTGTACAATATTTCAAGTCAATCGGTTCAGTAGTTTAGTCGTGAAAAGGTAACAGACAGACAGACAGAGTTACTTTCGCATTTATAATATTAGGAGGGATTAGGATTAGGATTTAAGTTCCAACTAAAAGTTGAATAAAAAAATAAATTTCTGTGCCCTTTTACCTATTCACTGTGTCCATATTATTTGTTAACTAGGTACATAACATTGGTGTAATATTGACATTAATATGTGGATGCAATAAAGAATTGATTTGAATAGAGTTTAAACTATGTGTGAATAAAAACAACATTTAAGTTCGTAAATATATTTTCAGCTAAATAGTAGTAGGTAAGTTTGAAGGGCATCATTGTCATTCTTATGGAAGTTCAATTCAATATATCGTAACTTATAGACCAATTGCGTATTCTACATAAGTAATTAAAAAAATACTTTTGCGACTGAAGGTCAGCTAAGTTTTTTACAATAAAACGTACTCATACCTTGGAGGTGACCATTTTAGTACTTCAGATTAACTTGAATATTTATTAATATTGTATTTTCACTAGAAAAAAACACATGAATTTATGTAGTTTTCGTAATTTCTAGAAAAATGTTTGGGAATAAAATTCACAACACGGCCGATCGGCCGTATTATTATGACTTTTCTGAACGATTTTTTATCATTTTGACATTGAAATTTAATTTGATTTTGACTTTGAGTTATTGCCAAATTGATTGATCAGTCAAAGTTCGACACAGACTATAAAACTATAAAATTTAAAGGTGAATCTCTCTTTGTGTACACATACATATTTAAATTAAGATGGCGTTGCTATCACTAAAGTGTGACTTTTCATGAGAGAATTTCGTGTCGTGCGTGAATTACGTGATCCCTCCAGAGAGAATCCTGGTCGTGATCCTTATTCTATGCGTGATCCTTATTCAAAGCTTCGACTGTATCTGACTACTAAAAGGTCATAAGTCTTTAATTATATTATATTTAGAAATTTAATTTTCATCCCACTAGCTCGGAAAGTATGTTTTTAATCCTCGATATCTGGGGGTAAAAGTCGATTTTAATCTCAAGAGTGGAAAGTATCGGGGTCGCTGTAGGCAGCCCGTGCAGGACCCAAGGCAATTTCGCTAACTGGGAGTAAAAGTCGTTTTTGCGCTCTAGGTTAAAGTAAATTTGAATTTAGAACATCGTGTAAGTGTGATGATGTTTTGGATTCATAAACTGTCATATAACTTTTTTTTATTTCAAATTCAAACTCGGAACCTCCTTGGTGTACTTATTTATTTTTTTATTTGCTTTGCGCGTGATATTTTTGCTTTTCACTTAATATTGTGATTGTTTTATGTTTTCATTTAGTAATTTCCTCGCTGAGGGGGGATGAAAAATAATGTGTTGCACTCGAGTGCAAACAATTTTTAACCTTGTGCTCCTTTGAGTCCCTCGCTGACGCTCAGGATTCTTATTTAGAATCCCTCGCTGCTTAGGATTCTAAAATTGAATCACGAGCGCAGCGAGGGATTCTAAATAAGAATCCTGAGCGTCAGCGAGGAAATTACTAAATGAAAACATAAAACAATCACAATATTAAGTGAAAAGCAAAAATATCACGCGCAAAGCAAATGAAAAAATAAGTAAGTACACCAAGGAGGTTCCGAGTTTGAATTTGAAATAAAAAAAAAGTTGTATGACAGTTTGTGAATCCAAAACATCATCACACTTGGTGCACACGATGTTCTAAATTCAAATTTACTTTAACCTCTAGAGCGCAAAAACGACTTTTACTCCCAGTTAGCAAAATTGCCTTGGGTCCTGCACGGCCTGTCACAGCGACTCCGATACTTTCCACTCTTGAGATTAAAATCGACTTTTACCCCCAGATAGCGAGGATTAATAGTTATTTGTTATACAAGAGTGCAAAGTTGCTTTTTAACCGGGGCTCCAGTTGAGGACCGAGCCAGCGAAGGATTCTAAAATTGAATCACGAGCGCAGCGAGGGATTCAAAATAAGAATCCTGAGCGTTAGCGAGGGACTCAAAGGAGCACAAGGTTAAAAATTGTTTGCACTCGAGTGCAACACATTATTTTTCATCCCCCCTCAGCGAGGAAATTACTAAATGGAAACATAAAACAATCACAATATTAAATGAAAAGAAAATATCACACACAAAGCAAATTAAAAAATAAGTAAGTCTTGTACACCAAGAAGGTTCCGAGTTTGAATTTGAAATAAAAAAAAAGTTGTATGATAGTTTATGAATCCAAAACATCATCGCACTTAGTGCACACGTTGTTCTAAATTCAAATTTACTTTAACCTCTATAGCGCAAAAACGACTTTTACTCCCAGTTATCAAAAATGCCTTGGGTCCTGCACGGCCTGTCACAGCGACCCCGATACTTTCCACTCTTGAGATTAAAATCGACTTTTACCTCTGGGGGTAAAAGTCGATTTTATCGGGGATTAAAAACATACTTTCCGAGCTAGTGGGATGAAAATAACTATTAAAACCTAGGTGCTCAATAAAACAAATATGTACATAAAATAATCATTTATTAAGAAAAAAACACAGTTACACAACAAAATAGTATAAAATTGAAAACATAAGTACTAGGAGTACATGATATGCGAGGAGATTAAGGCTGGAACTGTTGGGGGCGGCCGCTCACCATCTCAGTGGAGGGAGTGGCTGAACGGCATCTCTGGAAGAAGAAATATAAACGTGAAGCAGTATTTTTACTATTGTATTAGATTTTTTTAATTGTAGTTATGAAGGACCAATATAGGACTTAAAATTCCATAGGACGATTATGCTTTAGGCAGGGCCAAAGAAACCAGCATACAAATGTAACCCCTTCTTCTGATGCAGTCGGCTAAAAATCTTTCATTATAGAAATCAAATCAATCAATTACTACTTATTTTAATTGACCCATATCTTCTAGGTTTATTATACAGGGTGGCCCAAATAGATCGGTCAATGGGGAAAGTCTGAAACTGTAAGAGATACAAAGATCTGTTCTTAGGAACCATGTCATCGATCAGCAAAAACAAAAACTGTATTCATAGATTAAGAAAAAAAGTATTACTCACTACGGGAATCGATCCCGGAAGTTTTGAAAAAAAAAATCGTTCATTATTTCTATCTAGAAATCGATTGTGTATGTCTTAAGCAGTGAATGTTACTATAAAATATGATATTTAAAACGAGTCTACCTCTTTATAATCAGCCCCAGAGACCACCGGTGTCAGAAAGTCCATTCGTTTCAAGGGCCCATAGTCCATATTATTATGGACCACCTTGTAGACTCATTGATACACATAGACCGAAATAATTTTGGATAACACTTTATCTTACACGGGAATTGAACCCGCAACATGAGTGTTTGGTAGACTCATGTGCCATGTAGGTCATCAATCGATTTTGTAAAGTACCAGGGTAACATAACCAAGGAAGATATTTATAATGGTGGTTATAAGGTCGTCTATAGCTTCTGAAGAGTACCAGCCGGGCTAGCATGACTTCGAAAATGCGATAGATAAAGCGATTTATCGACATCCAACTGTCAAAATATTATAAAAATACCCGCCATATTTAATTTTACTACGTGATTAATTTTATCACATTTGGTCATGCTCGCGAAATCGATATAGCTATTTATCGACATCCAACTGTCAAAATATAATATATATAGCCGCCATATTTAATTTTATCATCGTACCACGCCAGAATTCATTTGGTCATGCTCGCGAAATCGATATTATTTCGTGGTGTCGATATATTTTACCACGCACAGTCATGCTAGGGGGGCTGGTCACCATAACCAAGGAAGATGTTTATTATGGCGGTTATAAGGTCGTCTATAGCTTCTGAAAAGTACCAGGGCATCATAACCAAGTAAGAACTTACTTCTCGATAATCAGCCTCAGAGACCACCGGTGTCAGAAAGTCCACTCGTTTCATGGGCCCCTGGTCCATATTATGGACCACCTTGTACACCTCCGACCTCTGCAGGTGGTCCAAGCTTACAGGCGGCTTTTCGTATTTCTTGAAATTGATTCTGTAATATTTTTAATAAATATTTGAGAAGAGAAAATTGGTGTTTGTTATAATTGGTTGCAAGGTAATTTTGCGGTTTTTTTTTGGTTTATATTTACAGAGGTTAAAAAAGTCCTAATGATGGAGATGTCGTGATTTCGATCCACAGCCATTGAACTATGGACCATGGAACCGATATACACCCCTATTTTGAATTCGAGATACTTAATCACACAGCTAATATAAACTACGGGTGACAATATAATAGTGAAGTTAGTTTTTTCTTTTGCTTTTATTTAAAAAGTTATGATAAGTCAAAGTTTTTCAAAATCCCCCCGAATTTTATTGTTATTCTACACCGAACAACAGGCGAACGCTGCGATACACAGCTGAGCGCGGTCATCGACCCGAGCCGTCACAGAATACTTGATAGCTAGTGTGCCGTCTGGTAATACGGCATTTATTTAGTATTTTTTAAAGATAAGTAATCGACTATCATTTTTGTAATTTTTATTGGATATATAGATTCGGTTACTGCTACAGATATTCTGATTTTAATAAGTCCCATCATTTAAAAATAAGGATGTATAGATCCTAGCATAGGAACTTAGCTTAGTATAGTTTGAAATGCAAAGAAAACTACAATAATGTGCAACAGGCATTTTAGAGTAAGGTCTAAAATAAAGTTAAGTTCATTATTTCAAATAAGTACCTAAAAATTTAATTAAAAAACCTCCAACACAATTACTTTCAAACCCCCATAACTTTAAACGGATCAATCGATTTTCATCAAACATGTCTAAGAACACTCGCACGTAAGTCCCCTTTAATACAAAACTAAATTGAAATCGCTTAGATAAGGTGACTTATCAAAGTGAAATCGGTTCATCCGTTCGGGAGCTATGATGCCACAGACAGACAGATACACACACACACACAGACCCGTCAAAAAAAGACCGAGTATGGTGTCGTGGGACACCAGGTAAGAACGAAGTTACTTAAAAAAGTATTATTTTCAATGGTCAAAATACGAAGATAATCATTATGATTTTCAAAAAAGTTTCTACTCAAAAAAGTTTAGCCATAGGTTACCTACCTTTTAATAATTAAAAAATAAACGCGCGCCGCGCTGTTCGAAATTTGAAAAAAGTGTCGTGACAACTTTTTGTAAGATTTTTTTCCGTCTAGCCCCCTTTCACAACACGCGATAAGGAACTTCGTTCCAATTATAACACCCCTCTTGTTGCATCGGGGGTTAAAAACATGATTGTGCAAATACAAGGAAAGTTCATCCAAACCCATGCATTTAAGAAACTTACCTCAACGATATTGTTATAAAGATTGACCATTTTACCGCGGACCGTATGCAAATCTACTAGGTGGCAGTTCGATTCTCTGTAGAACACATTTTTTTATTTTTTTGGGGGATATACTTATAAAACTGCAAGGTAGTGTGGTATTGGCTCATTTATTAAGTAATCATAATAGGAAAAATAATTACTTTCTTAAATCTTAAGAAATACTTAGCTTAATATTTAGGATTTAGATTTTAAGATTTAGAATTTATACGCATTAGCTATCCTATCCAGGGTGTGCACGGAAGGAGCCTCCCCGAGTGGCGCATATAACAAGCATGCGCCCGGCGCACCCTGGGCAATGGTCTGCGGACGGCAAGTCGGTAACGCAGACTAGCTAATGCTTCCACCACGACTCAACGGCAAATAACTTGCCGTGCGTGTCCCTACACCTGCACACGCGAGGACCTTTACAAGGCCACTGATAGTGCCATATCGGTGGCCGAGTTCTGGTCCTCAAAAATATGAGTCGACACGCAAAGAAGAAGAAGCTATCCTACGGTTTCATCTGCAAAAATCCGGATGCCGTTAAAAATTCGATACTATTATCTTAAAAGTTCTCCTTTTATTAATTGAATAAAATTATTCTATTTGCAACGCCCCGCGGTTTTAAGCGCGTATCTGCTGTTCCTTTAAAATATGTAGGCACTTTCATATGCTATGTAGCTTTCAATTAGTATTTTTTTTTTTAAATCCGTTGAGCAGTTTTTTAGCAATCATATCAAATAAACAATCAAATCTTTCCTCTTTATAATATTGGTATAGATCGGTCGAACATACCTATTCTTCCTACAGAATGACTTATTGTCACCCCACGGCCAAACGTGGTTCCACGCGTCGATCTGCCACCGGCACAGCAAACATGCAAACAAACAGAGAAACACACTTAAAAACGCACACACGCAAGCTTTTGAAGTGAGCGAAGTTAGCGAAGTGAGACAGAAAGCGAAGTCGTTGAAGCGAAGTGAGTGTTGATAGAAAGGCGAAGTCGTTGAAGCTGAATGTTCGAATGTCAAAAACATTGAATGTTGATAAAAAATCGAAGTGAAACTTTGAGCGAAGTCGTTGAAGTGAGACACAAAAGCGAAGCGATATTGAGCAAAGTGAGCGTAGACACAAAAAACGAAGCGAATCTTTGAGCGAAGTCGTTGAAACTAAGTTTACTATGAGTGCGAACTCAGAAACGAAGCGGACGTTTGAATTAAGTATCTAAAGTGACGTGTGTTTTATACAAAGACGACGATATGTAAAGCAAAACGGTGCAAACTGAGCGAAGTGAGCGTATTGTTTGAAGCGAAGTAAGCATTTAAGGCACAAACGCAGAACGGACGAATCTGAGCGAAGTAGTAAGAATTATGATGCGAAGTAGTTTTCATTTAAGCATTAAGAAAAGCAGTTGATGTTGATCAGCGCAAACTAAGGTTTTGCACTGAAAGAAGATATTTTGAGCACTTAAATTCAAAACTTCGTTTAAGCTAACATTACTTCTTAGAAGTTAATCCATAATTCGGAATGTTGATTGTATCCAGCATTAATTACAAGCGAAGTCATTTATAGAAGCGACATTTTCATTTCTACATCTGTGTCCCAAAATACAGTAGATAATTCAGCCCTATAAGTAGGTAAGTATATTATTTAATAAACATCACCCTGTACAGAATATATATTTAGGTATATTTTCATATGGTAATATACAAAAAATAATATACAATTTTACAATTTACAACAAAATATCATGCCTATATTACGATTTTAAGTAAACGAACCTCTTATCATAACGCGTTTCACTGCCGTACCTAAAAATGTATGGATAATGTAATAAAACATGTCGAATGTCAACTAAAATTACAATTTTAAATCAATCAAATTAATAAAACATTTCTTAAATAATATGTATGAAAAAGGTATGAAAATTCTCGATGATGTTAAATAAAAAATCTAAAAATATAATTACTATGTACGAGTAAGAATATGTACTTAAAAAATATATGTAGGTAGTAGGTATAAGTTGGTAGCCGACTGCAGACAGCAGCAGCAGACCACACGTCGCCGCACCACTACTGGTTTGTATGTATTTCTATGATATTACATTCGTAGGACATGAAGCTAGCTTCGCGTCGCCGAGCAACAGACGGCGAAGTGTCATGATGACGTTAGGCGGCGACGTGTGGTCTGCTGCTGCTGTCTGCAGTCGACTACCAACTAATACCCTACTTAATTAATTCAATGAAAAAATCTCTTCAACAAAAAACAAAATGGCTGCGTGTACGAAAAATTTAAAGCAATGAATTTACTATCCTATATTTTGAACTCTTAAAAGCCCAATATATTACTTATATTCAGCCTGAAATGAATCACGCAAAGACACAAATTAGGCAGAAAATGCCAGCCAACAACATAAATACAATACCCCATAGCTTTTCCTTGTATCAACTCCGATTGAGCCTGCACAGTTTCAGCAAACATTTGCTCATTAAAAGCATCTTTAGGGCCTTTCCATCGCCTTCCTCCAGGTAGAACTAGAGGTCTCTCTTCAGGGTTTTGAGGCCCAAACATCCTTTTAGGCTTCCCGACGCGAGGAGTAGGTCTTTGCTTGATCTGACGGGACTCTTGCTCCAATTTTGCTTGTTCTTCTAGCTGCTATAGTTTTAAAGGGATTTGAATAAGATAAAATATTATTGACTAGCAGCGCCCCGCGGTTTTACCCGCATAGTACCCGCTCCCGTGAGAATTCGTAGCTCGTAGTATCATACAATCTCGGCACAATTCACCATAGTGTGTTAAAAAATTAAGTAACAGCGCCATCTATTGGTAGGATTTGTGACTACAAAAAGTTACAGTAAAGCATACGATTACTTATACACAATCCCATGGGAATTTCGGGATAAAAAGTCTCCTATGTGTTACTCCTAGTTATAAGAAATATGTTACAAATTTGTTATTAGAAAAAATATACTATAATATAGATGAGTACCTAAATGATAAAACTTTAGCTCTAGCTTAAGTATTTAATTTCATATAAATGTTTAACTAACTCAATATATTTGTACGCCACCCTGGCATTACATGTTGAACCTATTTTAATGTACTTAATTAACACCTAATAATTGAATAATTGTACACATGTTATAACAAATAAATTTATCTTTTATCTTTTAAGGAACATCTGTACCAAATTTAATCCAAATCGATACAGTAGTTTTTGCGTGAAGGTGGAACAAACATTAAAACTCACAAACATACAAACTTTCGCATTTATAATATAAGTAGGAAGTAGGATAGTCGTTACGGGTAGTTAGAGGCCTCAAAAGTAAAAAAATGTATCTTTAGTGTTGTGAAGGTCTGATAGCAGTCACTCAACGTAAATTTTGCCAGATACCGCGGAATGACAGTATTCTGTCATTTCACGAAATCTGGTTGCTAACAACTGACCTAAAAACTTAGAATATGCGACAAAGGTATTTGGAAGAAGAAGAAATAAAGTAAAAAATTGTGGATTGGACCATAACAACTCTATACTTACATTGTGAAATGAAAACTACCGAATCATCATAACCTATGAAGAACTCGATGGCAGAGTGGTCACCATGCCGGACTGCCATCCGTAAGGTTGTACGATTCCCGCGCGAGGTGAATATTTGTGTGAACCACAAATGTTTATCTCGGTCTGGGTGTGTGTGTAAATGAGTGTGTGCGTAGTTTCTGATACCCTAGATACAAGCTTCGAGCTTAGTTAGGGGTCAGTTACTATAATGAGATGATGTAGTGAATGATTATCATAAGGTCTTAGATAGAAAAAAAAGATCTTGGAAGGACTATCTCTGCAGAAAGCATATATCTCCGAAAGACATAAAAAAAGACTGTTTCTCGAGAACACCACATTTAATCAGACTACCGACGGATTAAGACTTCATGATGCCCTAAGCAATCCAAGCCTTTGGGCCCCCAGGACTGTAGAATTTGAGGACGAAAAAAAAAGTCATTTTTCAATGTAGCATAGCTACGGCCCTGGCCCTATCCTTATGTCAACTAAGAAGTTTTCTGGTGCCCATTCTGGTGTTTTCTGGTGCCCCCCCAGACGTGGTGCCCTAGGCAATTGTTTAATTTCATTAAGGGTTAATCCGGGACTGAAAATACTGAGTCGCAAAACTACTGGAATGCAAATTGTTGGTACTTATACTTTAATCAAACCGGCTGTAAATTTTAAGTTAATCGGTCCAGCAGTTCTTGATATAACTTGAAAAAATTACAAATATTCATCCATTCTCATAAAATTTCGCATATACAATACTTATGCATATATTAGCCATGTCATATGTCTTCGAACAGTTCTAATAGATGTCTGTTTACGGACGATGTTTTTCGTTCACCGTTCACAAGTTTTTTAGTTTAAAAACATACCTTTTTCTGCTTTTCATTCATTCTTTCCTCTTCAATCAAAGCTTGTTTTCTTCTTTCTTCTTCCAATTCTTCTTCAGTTGGTTGTTGAAGTTCTTCTTTAACCTCTTCAATAGGAGAGAGCATTTCTTCAACAATCACTTCAGTGTTTTCAAATTGCTCTTTGTTTTCTTGCATGTTTTCAGAGTATGATGCTGAAAAATATGAACAATTTTCATTACCATAAGGAAATTACGTTACAAACTTAGTTATGAGTCAGTTACTATAATCTTGTACTTGGTGAATGATTATTATGCTATGTAATATAATTATTTTTATAAAGGTGCTGATAGACTTGAGCATTCAAATCAAATCAAATCATTTATTAAAATTCATTTGTTACAATAATAATATACTTATTGCAATTATCGAGACCGTAACTCCCGTGCTAGTTGAAACTGTGTTACGACAAGGTAAGGCCTCTCAAATTACGCGAACATAAAATATCATAACAAAATAATTCACTTGTAATAGAACATCGAGGATTCGCCGTTTTTATATTTGTGGAACTGAACAACGAGCCGAGCCGAGCACAGAGCCAAACATTGCTACGAATATTTTCATGAGCATTCTAGTGAATGTTCTAGTCGATGCTCGTCAAAAAATATTCTTCACGAAAATGTCAGACTTGGATGTCAGGCCGGGCGCGGAACGATGACCGAAGGTTGGCTCGGCAAAAAGCCCGCTAGAATGCTCGCCAGAACGCTCGATAATTTTCTCGTATTTTCTGTAATGTAACATTCGCGCGAATGCTCATTACAAGTAAATGCTCAAGTCTATCAGCACTTTTATTGTTGAGAAGTTCATTAATGAAATAACATTATTGCTTACTCTCTGTCTGCTCGTATGATTCTTCCATCATCTGACATTCCGAAGACATTTGCATTTGTTGGAACTGCATCGATTCCTTAAATATAAATTTATTATTATATTATGATATCATCATCAGTTCATCTCATTTAACGTCCCTATCGACGGCCTACCCTAAAATTACCCGTTCCCGTGTTCCCGGCATTTATTCGTTTTTTTCTCACCTTTTCTAGACCTCCACGAACATTTTAAGACCAAATTAAGATAAATCCGCTCAGCCGTTCTCGAGTTTTAGCGAGACTAACGAACATTGATTTTTATATATAGAAAAGACTAGCAGCGCCCCGCAGTTTCACCCGCGTAGTTCCCGTTCCCGTGGGAATTTCGGGATAAAAAGTATCCTATGATCTTTCCCGGACCATAAGCTATCCCTGTACCAAATTTCAAGTCAATCGGTTCAATAGTTTTGCCGTGAAAAGGTAACAGACAGACAGAGTTACTTTCGCATTTATAATATTAGTAGGGATAGATAACCTACCTGTTGTTGGCCCATGATCGACAAATGTCTTGTCAATGATTCGAGGGACTGCTGTATGACGCACGGCAGTTGGGCCAACGCGGCTAGTTGGGCGCGCATTTGAGCCAATTGTTGGTCGATTGGCGCGTTTGGATCTGAAAAAAGGAAAAAAAGATATCCTAAAGTTTTAGAAGTATAATACTATATGACTTCTTCTTTCTTTATAGTGTTATACTTTTATAATTTTGGAGCTGGGATTTGAACCCAGGATCTTGCTAAAATGTAGAACCGGCTCTAAAAGAACTAAGCGAGAGAAAAATTCTTAATTTTTGAAAATCACGAATGTTAGATTGGTTTCACGGCAGTCTCTAGTTTCATCATCATCATCAGCTCATATATGTCCCCACCGAGGGGTTCGAGCCTACCCTGAATTAGGGTGATAAAGCCTTAGTCACCCACAGGCCGAGTGCGGCTTGGTCGACTTCACACACAACCTTAGAATTTCTTCCCAGGTGTGTGCAGGTTTCTGAACGATGTTTTCCTTCACCGTAAGAGCGTCGAATAAGTCTCTGGTTTATTATATCCTAAATCCTAAAAAAGACTATTCGATATTCACAGGGCAAGGGTAAAATTACATTGGTGTGATCTACAACGTTTTTTGGGAGCTTGTTGTACTGGGTTACATTGAGAATCCTAGAACACACACACACACACACACGCACACGCAAACACAGTCAGGCATAAATTAAAAACTCTTGTATTTCAATGTTATAGTGTTCGTGTAAATCAAAGATCATCAATATCTTTCTTACTTTATTTCAAGTGACAAAGACAAAACTTGTGAGTACCTACTCGGAACGTTACTTGAAGATCGTGAAATAGGCCCATAGACTAACTACTGCAATTTCTAGCTAACTAGATACCTTTGAAACTAAAAGTCCACTCACCAACCATACCCTTAACGCTTTCAACAAGCTTCTCAGCACGTTTCTCGACGCTCATCTCCATTTCTTCTTCCTGTAATTCTTCTTTAACTGATTCCTCTTCAACTGGCTGCTCTTCTTCTTCTTCAAAAGAAGTTTCTTCTTGTTGCTCTCCTTCAATTACTTCTACAGTGACGATTTTTAGTGAGGTTGGAAGTGGTATTCCTGTGGGTTTAAGAGTTTGTATCAGACAGTGACCAGGGACATGTATAAATATGCCCTCATCGAAGGGCTCAAGCCTACCCTGAATTAGAGTGATTTTGTGTCTTGCTGTTTGCTGATCTCTGAATCAACTGGGCTGATTAAAGATAAAAGATAAATTTATTTGTTATAACATGTGTACAATTATTCAATTATATATATATATATTTTTTTTTTTTTTTGAATTTTTCAATTATTCAATTGAAGCGCTCATGGCCCAGTGCTACCCGCGGATCACTTGTGATCCGTGCGGTTAAGCAACGTCTGGCACCGTCATGACTGTGATGGGTCATTACTAAAAATGACTTTTAATTTCATGAGCGTTTCCGTGCTTCGGAGGGCACGTAAAGCCGTCGGTCCCGGTTGTCGTACTAACATCTTCGACAGTCGTTACGGGTAGTTAGAGCCCTCAAAAGTCTAACATTCAGTTTAACCAAGAATGTCGTATAGCCCTCTGGGTTGTGAAGGTCTGATGGCAGTCGCTTCACGTAAAATACTGACATTCCGCCAAATCTGGTTAAACTGAAAACCGACCCCAAATAGACATGGGATAAAGGTTCGGAAAAGAAAAATGTGTACAATTATTCAATTATTAGGTGTTAATTAAGTACAATAAAATAGGTTCAAATGTTATGCCAGGGTGGCGTACAAATATATTGAGTTATGTTAGTTAAACATACACAAATACGAAAATTTGCACGGAACTTTTAGGTCGCATGTCCACGATAAAAAAATCTCTCGTCGGATTTAGATAAGATAAAAATATTCATGTTAATACTAGATTTATTCTTGTCTGTTCAGACAATACATTTTTCTTACGTAGACTCGACAAATTTCATAAAACATAAATCTTTATTGCTTCATGTGACAGAAAAGATGACAAATAAATTGTTTAGTACAACATGAACCCCGTGAGGGCACAGCAAACAGTAAAATAGAATTAAATGAACTTAAAATATACTTATACAACATTGAATTTTGTTAGCAAACAAAATATAAATCTTTAAATAAATCTTAAACATCTCTAAAACACATTAATAAGTAACAATAATCTTAATCTAAAACATAATATAATAATAATAACAAAAAATAAGGAGATCAATAAGTACAATAAAAATAGAAATGTCATTACAGACATACTTAGCCTACATTCATTCATTTAAGGAACTCTTCTATGGAATAAAAGCTTTCTTCTCATTTACATGAAAATCTCATCTAATCTGAATACGACAAGACATTTTTTTTATCGTGGATACACGATCTTACTCGCAGAGATTATTATGAAGTAATTTAGGCTACTTTTACCGAAATTCTTTCGGATTCGGAATTAAGTGGATGTACTAATCGCACCACATTATTTCATACGCATTTGGTAAAACGCTATTTTCAAACAATTCATTGCATGTCACATTACAAATACACCCCTATTTTGAAATTACGGGACTTATTAAAATCAGAATATCTGTAGCAGTAACTGAATCCATATATCCAATAAAAATAACAAAAATGATGGTCGATTACTTATCTTTAAAAAATACTAAATAAATGCCGTATTACCAGACGGCACACTTGCTATCAAGTATTCTGTGACGGCTCGGGTCGATGACCGCGCTCAGCTGTGTATCGCAGCGTTCGCCTGTTGTTCGGTGTAGAATAACAATAAAATTCGGCGGGATTTTGAAAAACTTTGACTTATCATAACTTTTTAAAAAAAGCAAAAGAAAAAAACTAACTTCATTATTATATTGTCACCCGTCGTTTACATTAGCTGTGTGATTAAGTATCTCGAATTTAAAATAGGGGTGTATAAGTTGATACAATACCGTAAGTATACGACGCCTTGCAAGAGTTAAAATTGAAATTACAAACAGATAATTCTATTTTATTTACTACAGATGTAAAGATTACCTGTATCTTCCAAATCCGGCACTTCACTCTCAGGCAGCGGGTCGACCGCTTCCAGGAATTCTGGTGTATCCTCAGGCACCAAAATGGGATCTTCTAAAGCCACTGGTGACGTAGGAGGCTCGGTTAGTGCTCTCTCTTCCCACGGGAGGGGGCCTGTGTCGAAATCCTGGGGAATTAGAGGAGCGGTTAGTTTTGATGGTGGACTTAGGTGAGTAGGAGATATTTACATACGAAAATTTTTAAGATGTATTTTAGTAAAATGGTATCTTAATTTTTTAGTGTTGGATGGAGGACCTTTACAAGACACTGATAGTGCCATATCGGTTGCCGAGTTCTGGTCCTCAAACATATGAGTCGACACGCAAAGAAGAAGTGTAGGATGTATGTAGTGAAAATACAGTATGAAGTCTCCGATATTTCAATAAATTAAACATTTGTTTATGAACATGCAAAGCTGATAGTGCTTATGAAAATAGCAACATAACATAATCATTCACTACATCATCTCATTATAGTAGCTGACCCCTAACTAACATCTATAGAAATAACGATGTTTTCAAAAGTATTATGTTTTCCTTATAATATATGTACCTAATTGATAGATACTTGCACACGCGAGGACCTTTACAAGGCCACTGATAGCGCTATATCGGTGGCCGAGTTTTGGTTCTCAAAAATTTAAGTCGACACGCAAAGAAGAAGAAGTGACATTACGTGCTATGCCAATGATGACAAGTTGAAATCGGTTCATCCGTTCGGGAGCTATGATGCCACATACAGACAGTCACACACACACGCAGACACGTCAAACTTATAACACCCCTTCTTTTTGCGTTGGGGGTTAAAAATAGTAATTTAAACAGCATTTATGGAAATTAGTATGTCTCCATAAATTAAACATACATTCATATTTGTTTTCAAGAATGATTTGAACATGTCTGTTTGTCTTGGTCTGGGTGTTTTCTATCTATTCTTAGCATATATTTACAAAAGTATATGAGTATGTACTATGTATGTATATCCGTTGTCTAGTACAAGGTTTGCTTAGTTTAAGACTAGATGGCGATGTGGGATATTTGTACCGATATATATTTATTTTAATGAGCAATGCGATGCTGAAAGCTATGCCTAAGGGAAGGTTCATATCTGACGGAACATGCGTCGTGTATTATCGGTCGCGTAACGCCAGAACAGACGGATGTATAGAAAAACACTTGTCTGTTCTGGCGTTACGCCACCGATAATACGCGACGCATGTACCGTCAGATATGAACCTTCCCCAATAATGATTAAATAAATAAGTAATAAATTACCTTCTCAAAGTTATATGTATTTTAAAATATCTCCAAAAATATTTAAATAGTGTTGATTGTAAACTAAAAACAAAATTATTAAAAAAAATAATTTTCTTTTATATTTTAATGTTCTCTCTCTTCATTTGATAGAGATTCTCATAGCCGAGTTCTCCGTCAGTCCTCATAGTAGATTATTTTTTTAAATAATCCGTGCATTTTGTGTGGGGTATTCCTTACCAAAAATTTTGTCTTGATCAAAATTAATTGCTGACAAATGTAAGTATTGGGTAGTTGACTAAAAAAAATTTATTAGTCCATCTTATAGATTTCCAAAAAATATTGGACACGTATTTTTTTATTTTCCATGTAAACAAATAATTAAGACGATACAGTGCGTCGAAAACTCGTGAAACGTCACAGATTGATGCGATTAAAAGCAACAGTTCACGTCACAAGCCCCCACTCCTATTAATGCGTTATAACTAAATCAGTTTCATTTATTTGATGAAACAAAAAAAATACGTGTCTAATATTTTTTCGAAATCTATCTGACGGACTAATTAGAATTTAATTTTGTTTACCCAGTAAACTACCCTATTACGTTTTTAAACTAACAACATTTAACTTAAATGACAATGTATAAGTTACAAAAGTAAAAAAAGTAGGTGCAAGCAATTACTTAACATTTTTAAAAAAATAAAAAAAGGGAAAACAAATACACACTAATTAATTAAATATTATTATTATTATTTTATATTACTTACACACAAACATTAAATCTCTAAAATATAGATAAGTACATAATTAGGAAGTTAAATATTTAAATTAATATTTAATATATTTTTTTTATTTTTACAAATTTTAAGATTCCTATTAAAAACAAAATGGAGACTTTAAATTAAAGACAAGTAAGTAGGTAGATGTTAAGAAGAGTTTTAAATCTAATTTTAATTCAATAAATTAACATTTAAATTGATTACTTCGTTAACATATTATTAAAATTACCTCTGGCTTATAATCAGGAGCTACTTTGGGCTTCGGTTGTTTCACGATTTTCACTTTATATGGTTCCTGTAAACAGAAAAACCATAGTTAAGAAAAGTCTGAGACATATAATCAATCCCTCTATCACCTCATTACACCGACTGACCCCTAGCAATGTTCATTACCTGTATATAGGGTATCACAAACTACGGACACACATTCATACACACGGAGACATATAATCAATCCCTCTATCACCTCATTACACCGACTGACACCTAACTATGTTCATTACCTGTATCTAGGGTATTACAAACTACGGACACACATTCATACACACAGAGACATATAATCAATCCCTCTATCACCTCATTACACCGACTGACCCCTAACAATGTTCATTACCTGTGTCTAGGGTATCACAAACTACGGACACACATTCATACACACAGAGACATATAATCAATCCTTCTATCACCTCATTACACCGACTGACCCCTAACTATGTACATCACCTGAATCTAGGATATCACAAACTACGGACACACATTCATACACACAGAGACAAATAATCAATCCCTCTACGGACTGACCCCTAACAATGTTCATTACCTGTATCTAGGGTATCACAAACTACGGACACACACATTCATACACACAAACTGAGCTAAAAATTTGCCTCAAACACGTAAATATTTAAAAATGTGATAAAAATATAATAAAGAGACTTTACCTTATCACAACTAGACACAACAAAGTCGAATAGAAAACTAAAATAAATTATTTTTCAATCCAACTTTAGACATAATCATAGCCAAAAAAAAAATGCCTTGAGTTGATGCCAAATTATTTCAATATGTCGATCAAAACAAGACAATTGGCAACCATGTTGATTTAATCAGTATTAATCATCAAGTTTCCTTATTGAGGGCACTAACAATACACACAGGAAGGACGGGATACATAGACATCTTGACTATATACGGAAAAATACCAGGGGAACATACATTTGTAGGAGGTCTGAACACTAGAGAGAAAAGTACCAGGGGAACATACATTTGTAGGAGGTCTGAACACTAGAGAGAAAAGTATCAGGCGAACATACATTTGTAGGAGGTCTGAACACTAGAGAAAAAAGTACCAGGGATAGATACATTTGTAGGAGGTCAGAACATTAGAGAGAAAAGTACCAGGAGAACATACATTTGTAGGAGGTCTGAACACTAGAGAAAAAAGTACCAGGGGAACATACATTTGTAGGAGGTCTGAACACTAGAGAGAAAAGTACCAGGAGAACATACATTTGTAGGAGGTCTGAACACTAGAGAAAAAAGTACCAGGAGAACATACATTTGTAGGAGGTCTGAACACTAGAGAGCAAAGTACCAGGGGAACATACTTATAACAGAGGTCCCAAAAGACTAGTGGAACATACATTTGTAAGATATCTAGATAAGAAAGTACCAGGCAAACATGCATTTGTAGGAGGTCTGTCAAATGTTACCTCTTCCTCAATATTTTGCACGATATATCCATGGCATCCAATCTTAGGTCTAGGCACTGCCCTTTTAGGCTTTTGCAAAAAAGTGGTCCACTTTTTATCTTCGGCTTTTTTCATTTCCTCAATTTTAATTTCTTCATTTAATGCTTTTATCACCTCCGAATTTTTAAGTGAAGGTACTAGAGGCTTTATCCTTTGAAATTCTTCTTCATCATCACCGGGGCGATGCATGTGTGATGAAATTACTCTTGTTAAGCTAGAAATAAATATTTAATATAATAACTAAATATACTAGCTGCATTAGCTTTTGAACAGAAACTTTGGTCGTAGACCCAGGACCCTTGAATATTTCAACTTAACAAAACCATGCTTTTTCCAATATAAAAATGACTAGCAGCGCCGTTTAATAGTTATTTTCAACACACTTGCTCATAAAGGGACTCATATTTGTGCAAAAACAGTTGAATAATGACACGCTTGATTCACTAGTGAGTTATTGAATTTTTTTTTTAATTGTTTAGTTTTTAAAAAGTTTCGATACCAAAAAAAAACCTGTCCATACATTTTAAAAACAAACTTCAACTATGTTGCCTTACTTTCGGTAGGTCTATGGTCGATTCCATTCATTCATTCATTCAATTTTTTTTTAATAAGTATATTCTTTTAATCTATGGCCGATCACCATTGTTGTGTTGGATGCGTGCGAATAAAAAAACTGTTTATTTATTAGCTAAAAATGATAATTTCTTCGCAAATGTGTTGAAAAACGTTGTATGGTACACGCGAGTATTGATGTTTACTATCCTCGGCATCAACTTACTTCGCTTGTACCATAATAGTTATTTGAATAAATGAATGGAATCGACCATAGACCTACCAAAAGTAAAGAAACATAGTTGAAGTTAGTTTTGTGTTTTTAAAAAAACAATCTATAATTCACTTGTGAATCAAGCGTGTCATTATTCAACTGTTTTTGCACAAATAAGAGCCCCTTTATGAGCAAGTGTGTTGAAAAATTTATTTATTTATTTTAAAACTAGTTTTAAATTTACCCCTTTTTCTCCCCCTAGGAGGAGAATTTTCAAAAATCCTCTCTTAGTGGTAACCTACTCCCCCCAACAAACACACGTGCCTTACAGCTCTCTACGACCAGTAGTTTCGGCTGTGCGTTGTCTGTCAGTCAGTACATCACTCAGTAACGGAAGAGTTTTATATACTTATATAGATTATACTTTTACACCCTCATTTTCACCCCTTAAGGGGATGATTTTCAGGATAGAAACTACCCTATGTCCTTGGCAGGATCTCAAAGCATTCCCATGTCAAGATTAACTTTAATCTGTTCAGCAGTATCCATTAATAAATTGACAGACAGTCACTTCCCTGCTTGCTATTGTAACTTGGTTATTACGAGATAGGAAACTCTACTCACCCCATTAAATGTGCTTCTCTCATCATATCAGACTCTCCTGATATTATTTCTGCCACTTTCTCCTCCGTGATACCAGGTTTACCGAGTTCTTCTGTAATAAATAATAAAATATTGAAGTCCTCAGTTTTAAAAACATCATCTGTCTTTTCATCATCATCAGCTCATATTATGTCTCGCCGAGGGGCTCAAGCTTACCCTGAATGTGGATGATTAGTCCTTAGTCACCCACAGGCCGAGTGCGGGATGGTCGATTTCACAGAAACTTAGAATTGCGTAGCTAGAATTTGGAGGTTTCCTTCACCCTAAGAGCGTAGAATAAACATACACACGAATTCAAAATTCGATAACACATTGGTATATGGCGGTAATCGATCCAGCCTTCCGAAAGAAAATCATAACTACTATATCATCGAATTTCACCGTTGTTTAATTGTATTTACTTTTTGAAAATGCCACTATAGTCACGAGGCTTAGCTAGTGCGGTCAGCGTCAGCTAAAATGTATTGAGTCACAATCTATTCTGTGCCGGCGGCAAAAATTGGAAGCTCCTATTATCTGGGGGCACGGCAGTGCCCCCCGCCAAGTCGAGCGCGAAGCAAACACTGCCGTACCATCCTTTACAGGAACCATTTCGCCGCATTTTCAGGCCCCTATTTGACAACCTCTGGATAAGACTAGAACGTTGAAATTTTCGTCATCCAGTAAGCTATACAATCACATACTTAAAATAAAATTTCAAGTCTGTAGGTCATTTAGTGCCCAAGTTAAGCGAAAGCAAAGTTTCGCATTTTAGACACTCACTCACTCACTCACTCACTCACTCACTCACTCACTCATGATCATCAAAATAGAACTAGTACTTCCCATAAACCTAGAGAGCTGAAATTTGGTACAGAGTTAGGGTTTAATGGCCACATAAAGGGAAAACTATAAAAACTAGGATAATCGAACGGGAACGGGAATTATACGGGAATGGGAACGGGAATTGTAACTCAAGAACGGCTGAACTGATTTGGCTGAAAATTGGTGGGGAGGTAGCTTAGAACCAGGAAAAGGACATAGGATACTTTTAATCCCGAAATTCCCACGGGATTGGGAACGGGAATTTAAAAATCAAGAACGGCTGAATTGATTTGGCTGAAAATTGGTGGGGAGGTAGCTTAGAACCAGGAAAAGGATATAGGATACTTTTAATTCCGAAATTCCCACGGGATTGGGAACGGGAATTTAAAAATCAAGAACGGCTGAACTGATTTGGCTGAAAATTGATGGGGAGGTAGCTTAAAACCAGGAAAAGGACATAGGATACTTTTAATCCCGAAATTCCCACGGGATTGGGAACGGGAATTTAAAAATCAAGAACGGCTGAATTGATTTGGCTGAAAATTGGTGGGGAGGTAGCTTAGAACCAGGAAAAGGACATAGGATACTTTTAATCCCGAAATTCCCACGGGATTGGGGACGGGAATTTAAAAATCAAGAACGGCTGAATTGATTTGGCTGAAAATTGGTGGGGATGTAGCTTAGAACCAGGACAAGAACATAGAACACTTTAATCCCGTAAATCCCACGGGAATGGGAACGGGAATTTATTACTCAAGAACGGCTGAACTGATTTGGCTGAAAATTGGTGGGGAGGTAGCTTAGAACCAGGAGAAGCACATAGAATACTTTTAATCCCGAAATTCCCACGGGATTGGGAACGGGAATTTATTACTCAAGAACGGCTGAATTGATTTGGCTGAAAATTGGTGGAGAGGTAGCTTAGAACCAGGAGAAGCACATAGAAAACTTTTAATCCCGAAATTCCCACGGGAATGGGAACGGGAATTATAATTCTAGAACAGCTGAACTGATTTGGCTGACAATTTGTGGGGAGGTAGCTTAAAAACTATTTATGTATAGATACTTTTTATCCCGAAATTCCCACGGAAACGCGAACGGGAACTACGCGGGTGAAACCGCGGGGCGCTTAATAATATAATACTACTCCTAAAAAATAAGTGTGTCAAATAAGAAAATCTAATAAAATAAATCAATATAAACAAGTTTTAACAAAAAGAAATGAAATCCCACCAAAAACATTCTGTAAAAAACTAGCCAAGTCTCGATGGAGCTGCTTGTTTAACTCTAAAAAGTAATGAAATCTAGACAGACTCGTGCCAAGTCTAAGGTTCCTTACTGCGATTTCTTTATTATTATAGTTAATGTTGTGTGACTTGGCCGTTGAAGGGTACACATGTATGTACACAAGGGTACAAAACTAGGTGCTCCATGACGCTATTGCACCAATCTTAAAAAATCCAGAACCTATCCATTGACGATAGAAAATTTGCTTAATTATAGCCACTTGAAAAATGTTGATTCAATATCCAGTCAATTGTAGGCTTGATAAAGCTGCGTATTTTAATAATGTTATAACATTACGTGTAAACAAAATTGACATGTACCCACTACTAACCTTTTAAACAATGTTCAACGGCCAAGTCACACAACATTAACTATAATAATAAAGAAATCGCAGTAAGGAACCTTAGACTTGGCACGAGTCTGTCTAGATTTCATTACTTTTTAGAGTTAAACAAGCAGCTCCATCGAGACTTGGCTAGTTTTTTACAGAATGTTTTTGGTGGGATCATTTTGACTCTAATATCATTTGGATACATTTTCACTAAACTGACAACCAAAAGATACGATTACAGCGACGCAATCACCGACACAGAAAAGATTGTGACTCAATATTGTCCCTTGGTTGGCATATCAAAGTGAGCATTACCGAGGGGGTACCCTTAATCTAACGGTGACGTACAGTCTCGGAACGAAAAGGTTCGTCAATTTTCAAATTGATTCGATTAATGTGTCGCGATGACATATTACCTTTTGAAACTATGTTACAAAATAGACTCGAATTAGGGAAAATAATGTTCTACTGTTCGTTGATAAAGTTCAAAATTATTCCGATCAGTGTTGTTTGACTATTTATCTTGTCAACAAGATGTTTAAGTTTTATAAACTAAAACCTTCTTGTTGGTTCAACCTGTCATTATCATCTCTGTTAAAACTATTGTCAATCGGTCAATGTCATCATTGCAAAATATCAAAGAGGTTTTTATATGCCGCGCGCACAAGGCAGTGTTTAAAAAATGATAGAAAGATCAAGCAAATCCTTATTCGATAGCAAACGTCATATTATTTATTTAAATGTTAGCATCACTGTTTATTACGCTGGTATGTTGGTATAATTGTTTCTTGCTTTACTTAGTGCAAGTGAAAACCGACTCTAAGGTGACGAACCTTTTCATTCCGAGACTGTACAATATAATATTACAAACTATTTCAATTCCAACTTACTAGCAACAACGTCATCAACAGTGGCCTCTTCTAACCCGTCTACGATGCCCTGCACCGTGCCTATCGGCTGTCCTGACTCGTCCATGAACACTTCGCTTTTTCGACCATCTTGAGGTATTTCCTGAAACATTCATATGTCTGGAGTAACATACTTTATGTAGTATTTAAGTAAACTTGACTAAGGTAAACTGGTTGAGTTTGGCCGCTCTTAATTACTTAAAATATCTTAGGATTTGAAGTAGTTTGCCTTCAGGGCCCAATGATATTTACTACTCGTTATTAAGTATTATTATTTCGGACCACACCCTATTTTGAAATTACGGGACTTATTAAAATCAGAATATCTGTAGCAGTAACTGAATCCATATATCCAATAAAAATATCAAAAATGATAGTCGATTACTTATCTTTACAAAATACTAAATAAATGCCGTATTACCAGACGGACGGCACACTAGTTATCAAGTAATCTGTGACGGCTCGGGTCGATGACCGCGCTCAGCTGTGTATCGCAGCGTTCGCCGGTTGTTCGGTGTAGAATAACAATAAAATTCGGCGGGATTATGAAAAGCTTTGACTTATCATAACTTTTTAAAAAAAGCAAAAGACAAAAACTAACTTCACTATTATATTGTCACCCGTCGTTTACATTAGCTGTGTGATTAAGTATCTCGAATTCAAAATAGGGGTGTATATTTTTTGTTGTAAATACTGGATAAATACAAGATAGAAAATACCCATACCAAGACAAACACTCGCACGCACCAAACTCGAAAGCTTAGGCTACAATAATAGGTTCAAGTCCCAATAAAGCTGATTTTTTTTCTAAAAAAAAATACTTTGTTCAAGTCCTAGCTGTGAATATTTTCAATGTGCAACACTATAATAACAATCTAAAGGTTTAATAATATTTACCGGCATTCGCACAGCAACCTTCGTTTCCTTCCCAGCATCAGGATTGAACTGTACAGGTTTAAACCCTGGCAATTCTATTGGTTCTTCTAAAACAATTTCTTCAGCAACTAATTCTTCTTTCTCTTCTTCTTTGCCTTTATCTTTAGGTCTACTACAATTCTCTATTATAGCTTTTAACATTGAAGGTCTTTCAACATTATCTTCTGCGTTAGTTCTAGAAGAATCTTTGTCTATTCCTACTTCTTCTTTGTATTCTTCTATGGATTTAATTGTCTGGTCGATGGCTGAAGCCAGGAGTGATGATTTCCTCTCGATTTCTCGTATGTATTCCTGTGTGGTGATATTGGGTGTTAGTATTGTAGAAATGCATTTATTGGTCAAAAAATTACAAGAAAATAAGGCGACTGACCCGTAGTCCAACAGCTTTGTTCAATGCGTTGGACTACGGGGAAGAAATTTTACAACGAAAATTTTTGTAGAACTTGTTGTACCACAGGTCATATTTTTCTTACCCGAGGTCCAACGAAAAGTTTTACCTCGGATAAGTAAAAAAAATTTCATTGGAGAATTATTGAAGTACCAGGAGAGCATAACCTTTAAGCGTTATTTTTTATAAAGTCTGAATATTTAAGTAACTATACCAAATTATTTATTGTCAAAGAACATTTTCCTTATAAATAAAAATAGGTCAATATATTATCGCCCTAAAAATCTATGGGATAGAAAAATTGGGAATGATAAGTGTGACACAGCATGGCACAGCTAGTCAAATAAAATAATAATTAATAAAAACACTCTTCTTGAATTCTGTTTATTTCTTTCACCCAAAATGTTTGCTGGAAGAAAGTCAGTTAAATCTTTTGCTAAAATACAAATGCAATAATTTTATTATAACTTAGAATTAACATAATCATAATGATTGAGCCTCAATGTTTTCCATGCTGGTGCCAGCGTCGCTGTAATCGCATCTTTTGGTTGTCAGTTTATTGAAAATTTATCCAAATGACATTAGAGTCACAATGACAATAGTAGCTTCCAGTTTTGGCCGCCGGCACAGAAAATATTGTGGCTCAATAAACTACACAATACAATAATTATAAGTTTATTCAACGCTCTTGTTGTGAAGGAAAACGTCGTTCAGAAACCTGCAAGAATTTCTTCGCAGTTGTGAAGAATTTTACGGTGTAATTAAACTGTGAAGTCGACCAGTCGACCAATCGGTCGACTAAGGCCTAATCACCCTAATTCAGGGTAGGCTCGAGCCAAGCTCGAGCCCCTCGGTGGAGACATAATATATGAGCTGATGATGATGATTACTTAAATAATGATAAAGACCTTATATCCTAATAATATTATAAAGCCGAATGTTTGTGAGTGTGGATGTTTGTTACTCTTTCACGCAAATACTACTGTATCGATTTAGATTAAATTTGGTACAGATGTTCCTTATAACTAGGAATAACACATAGGATACTTTTTATTCCGAAATTCCCATGGGATTGGGTTTCACGCTGGTATAACCGCGAGGCGCAGCTCATTTTGAAATAAAAATGGAAAAATATGACCTTATCTGACGGCATGAAGAATTCGAGGAAAATTTAATATTCTTTAGAGAAAAAATACAAATGAAAGTAAAAATATGACCAATCTTGATACTTGCAGTCAGTTCGTGATAAATGCAAAGCTTTTTACAGAAAAATAACGTACCTTATAAGTCAATACACACCCACCACCTCTTAAACCTGGCTTAGTATACACAGGTAGCTTTTTTTCTTCAGTTGGTGACAATAGAGGAGTTTCATAAATAATTTGTGGTTCAATAACAGTCTCTATATGTGGTACAAGTTTCTTTTTGACTATATTTGGATCATCATCTTCAATAATTTCTTCAATAAACGGAGTTGTGCCTCTACTTTTTGGGAGCGGAATTTCAAGTTTGAAGACGTATTCGTCAGTTAAGGGGGTAGGGGGTACGGTGGATGGAGTAGGAGTGAGAAGGAGATCACCGTTGGTCTCTAAATCAGTTTTAATATGCAAACTAGATGATTTCTTACTAGATACCTCTTTAGTAGATTCAAAATACTCATTATTAGTTCTAACATCACTAAGTTCTAAACTTTTATGTATGTTAAGTTCTGATTCTCTTACTACAAACGTGTTTTCAACGTCTATAATTTCTTCTTTAACTATTTTTAACTCAGCATTCTCTTCGTCATATGTAGGTGGTTGTGGCTCTTTACAAATTTCTGTTTTAGTTTCTATAATACCAGCTACACTTAAATGTCTTGTATCTTCTCTTATAATAGCTTCTTTTTGCAGATTAATAGTATGTTCTTCGATAACTTCTTCTAAAGCGACATCTGTAGTCTCAATTGCGGCTGTTTTATAAGTTTCTTCAGATTTTATCATTGCTTTCTTAGCTTGCAATTCTTCAGCTTTAAACTCTTTCACTTCAGAATCATCTGCTACTATATCAGTAGATTCTGCTACTGCTATCGCTAGTTGTTCAACTTTAGCTGAAGCTTGTTGCTTATTCATTTTTAGTTCAGTCATTTGTTCTTTAGCTTCTTCAATAAGTATGTTAGTAGTTTGTAAAGCTGTAGCTTTGTAGTTTTCCTCTGTTTCCTGTTTAATACTCTTTGTTGTAGCTTCGTAAGTTTCAAAAGATTTGTGCTTCGAATCGTCTATGATTACATCTGTGTTTTCAGAAGCAATTGCAGTTAGAAGTTCTTGTTTAGTAATTGTAGCTTCTTTCTTAGTAACTGTCGCTTCTGTTACTTCTTGAGAAGATTCTAAGGTGACTTCGATAGATTCCGAAGCAGCTTCTTTGTAGCTTTCTTCTGCAACTACAGAAACATGACTGTCTTTTGTTTCTTTTGATTCAAATACTTTGACATCTGATACGGTTGTCAACTCTGTGCTTTCGCTAGCAATGTTAGTAAGCATCTCTTGTTTTAGAGCCGCTTCACGCTTATCTATAACAGTTTCCTTAAATTCTTTAGCAGTATCCAGTTTGATTGCCTCAGCTGTTTGTAAAGTAGCTTCATTTGTAGCAGTTACTTTAGCTAATTGGCTAGTTGTTTCAACGCTAGACTTTGCAGTTTCTAATTTAGCAGTTACTGCTGTTTCTGTAGCAACTGCTTCTTCTGCTATAACCTCTTCAGTGATTTGACTCGATTCTTCGGTAATTTTTTCAACAATCGCATCTTTGTTCGTGTACACGTGTGATTCGACAATAGCTACATACATTTGTGGAGTAGGTGATCTTGATGTTAAACGAGTGACGTGTCTATCTTCAATTTTGCTCTTTTTGCTGTCAATAGTTGTCATAGATTTATTAATTTCAGTCTTTTCTTGAGTCTGAGTGTTTATTTTTTCAAGCCAATCTAATGGATCACTCTCCTTTAATACTTCTTCTTCTATTCTGCTTCTACTTCTTGATCTTCTTCTAATACTCTCTTCTTCAAGACCAGTCTTGTTTTCAAACTCAGTTATAACTGCGTCCATTCTTTGAGTCAGTTCTCTGGATTTTCTTTGAGTACGCTGAGCCATTTCTGCGCCAGAAACTCTTTTCTTTTCGTATTCTTCTTCCAGTAATTGCTCTTTGTATGCTTCTTCAGATCTTTGAACAATATCTGCTTTTGTGATTTGTTTTTCTTCTTGAATATCTTTTTTGATTACTTGTTCTGCTTCAACCTTTTTATGTTCTGCTACTTTAACATCTTGTTTCACTCTTTCATTCTTTTCTTCCCTCATTTCAGATTTAACCTCAGACTTTCTATGTTCATTAGTTTTAGTATCACGACTAACTTTCTCACCTAAATAAACTAGATTTTCTTTGATAACTTTTTCAGATTTAGCATTTAGTTCTCCAATAGGTTGAGTCAAAATAAATCTAGATAGTGCTACCATGACGTCAGTTAGGTGAATGAAAAAAGTTCTTAGTAACAGATCGAAATGATGCGAAGTTTGTACCATACCTCTTATATTAGGTATAGTTTGCAGCCCAATTTTGTAAGCAGACTGTTTCGTATTAAATTCCGTCTCAGTAACGTAATCATTGTTAATTACATGTCCATTCATATGTGTTTCTTTTACAAATTCTGTTTCTTTGGCAGACTTCTTTGAATGTATTTCTTTGTTATATTGTACATCAGATGAGAAATCAGCGTCTACTTTTTCACTGACAGTAGATTTAACAGATTTTTTATGTATTTCTTCTTTTTTAGCATCGATTTCTTGAGTTTCAGCATAAGATTTGTCTACAAATTCCGATGTTTCAGTTTTATTAGTAATTTCGCTCTGTAATTCAATATGTTCAATAGATTGTTCTGCTTTAGACTGTGTTAATTCTGATTTTTCATAAGATTCTTTTACTGCTGAAGTTTCAACTTCATCACGAGTCATAGAAGCTCTTAATTCTTCTTCTACTTCTCTTTTTATTTCTTCAGTAACAGAAACTGCTCTATCTATGCTCTCTTCAACTATATTTAAAGCTGTTTTTTCTATACTTTCAACATTAATTTCAGTATTAACTAATTCAGTAAAACTTTTCTCTTCTTTTAACTCTTCTGTTCTAGATGTTTCTTTAGAAATCTCATTTATTTCATTTGTTATCTGTTTAGTATCTACTTTAACATCTAATTCACTTCTCATATCAATATTTTCATTACTAACCTTACTAACATCAACAGTACTATCTACAATGGTAACTTTCTTCTCTTTACCTACATTCTCAAGTATTTCACTTACTCTCTTCCCATAATTAGGATCATATTGTTTCGAAATAGGCAGTTTGAACTTATTTTTGACTAAATAATCTATATTACCAAGTATATTAGCAACATTGTCTAAATCATTTTTGACTTTATCTAGATTCAATTCATCTTTATAATCAGGGTTAAGTATTATTGGGTCTTCTAGTGCTGGCACTTCTAAAGGCTCAGTCGAAAAAGGGCGATAAGGTTTCGGGAAAGGGGAAGCGGTTAACGATCTTTGGAAATCATTGATATGGGATAATTCTGGACAGGTTATCTGAAAGTCGCCATTTTGGGTAAAATCTGGACAGGATAGAGGAGTCGTACTTGTATTACGGTAAGGATCATTATTAAGGGATGTTGATCCAGGTCTATAAGGATCATTAAGGGTTGATCCAGTCATGTGATCCGGATCAAATGTGTCTGGTACCTCAGTCGCTGATTGACGGTCTAAATCGCCAGGGTCTGTGTCGTATATCGGGTCGTAATCGTCCAGCACTGGGTCGTAGAGGCCACTGGAAAGAGAATTGAGGTTAGAGGATCAAATTCGATTAGATAAAATGGAAAATGGAAGTCAAAATTAAGAGACCAAATTTTTGACAAGCTGCGTGAGTGAAAGCGAAGCTGTGGTGCGAAATTAACAAACAGTTATAACTAAAAGTTAATGGACTAAAAAATTTAAGGTCGAAAATTAAAAGGCTAAAATGTAGGATCATTTTGACTATACAGCTTATGTGTGAGTGAAAGCAAATGTGGCAATAGGGTCGTTTAATGACAAAAATAAGTCCAATGAGTCCTAGAGGCCACTGGAAAGAGAATTAAGGTTAGAGGATGAAATTGAAAGATCAAAAATAATAGAGAGCGAAAGCAAAGCGGTGCAAAATTAAGAAAGATTTCCATGTGTAAAATTAAAGGACCTTTTACAAGGACTAAATTAAAGATTAAACTTAAAGGACCAAATGTGGTCAAGCAGCGTATGCATGGTCAAGGAGCGTCCTGTCTAAAATCAAAGCAGCAGCGTAGCCTGGTGCGAAAATAACAAACAGCCCATATATTTGTTGTGTTCTACATGAGCGAGCTATATACGATGAGCTGCAGATTGAATGCAATTCAATGATTTAGAAAGCGCTTGAATTGTTATTATAATTCAATAAGCATTGTGTGCATGGTGTTAAAAATAACTGCCACTTTTTTACGATAATATAAAGAAAACTCAATCCAAATGTTAACTACACTGTTTTGTCTTTTCCATTCACGGGACTATTAAGGAGTCCCGGTCTTTTGGAAGGCTAGTATGGGGCGACATAAAGCCAACACACGGAAGCCCTTTGACATATTTAATCTTGTGTAAAGGATGCACAATCCGGCGACTATCCCTGTATAACACTATAAAATGCATCCAAGGACAGTCCCCGGTTCTGCTGGGACTATTGCAAATATATGGAAAACTACGACTGGGTTATGGGAATGGGATGTTTGATGGACTGGATATTGAGGAACTATGGGGACTATGACACCCGCCGATCCAATGCTATAAACTACACTGTTTTATTATTATTATAAATAGTATGTTTCTGATTTGAATCGAAAAAAGCCTATGAAACGAATATGATTAATAGCATATTGCATTAAAAAGCATGAAATTTAAAAGCAAATTAAAAAGCTATTGAGCGAAAATATAAAATATATTTACGTTATTATTATTCCTGTTGTATTTCCATATAATTAACGCCAAAAGTGATACATTGCGTTTCTGTTCACCACTCATATTTATTAATATAATATTCTATAGTATACTTTATATAATCTACACTAATATAACAAAGCTGAAGAGTTTCTTTAAACGCGTTAATCTCAGGAACTACTGGTCTGATTTGGAAAATTGTTTCAGTGTTAGATAGCCCATTTATCGAGGAAGGCTATAGGCTATATCGCATTAGGCTACGGCCAATGGGAGAGGAGCTAACGCTTGTTGAACAACCATAGTTAATCAATCATCAAATTAAATTAAATTAATTACTCGCAGTAATTTCATTTATTTAGTTCTTTACTTCTATTCGGATTCGCAGTGGACGAATACAGGTTGTTCGGAAATTAAAAAAAACGTGTGGCACTCGGGGACTGCCGCGGTAAAGCTATTGCATAGCAATTTTATCAACTAATTGTTTTTTTTATTTTTGTATTGCAATCCTAACCTTAAAAATGTTGATGTCGTACTTGGGACTTCATACAATAAAAACTTTGTCTACATTACTATAAAAACTTTTTGGAAAATTTACAAAAAAAAAGTTTTCGATAAAAAAAATTATAAAAACGTGAGGTTTTTTTCGTTACGGAATTTCTGGATTCGGTCCCCGCGCTCAAGGCCCTCGATAGAAGCTATGCAATAGCTTAAAAAATCAATTGTTTGTTTATTATTTTGCATTTCATTCACAAATATCCATGATGTGAAGATGAATGTACGTTTTATAAATTTATTTAGTAATTTATTGTTTCCAATTTTTTCGATTTACGTGAACACTCATTAAAATAAATAGAACTATTTTTCGTACGTATTTTTGCGCGGTTCTATTTTTTTTTTTAATTGAAATGTTTTTTTTATCTAAGTATTTTTTATATTTTAATCACATATCCAACACTAAATACTCCAAAACAGTAAATATTAAACATTTTTGTATTTTAAAAACACTTAAAACAATTTCACTTTAAAAAAACACTTACTGATTTTTATATATTAAATAAAACCTCATTTCAAGACCCAGCACTGGCTAGTTTTAAATTCGGTTTGCAAATGAAAACGAAACTATAATGCCAAGTTCACAATAGTTATATTTAGCAAAGGTCAATATAGTACTTATAAATAACGTAATATCGTTCGGAGAAATATTATATCGTTGACAATACGATTAGCAGAGTGGATAAATTATGCTACTAGCTCCGCTTCACGGTTTTTCCTGCATAGCTTCCAATTCCGTGGGAATTTCGGGATAAAACAGTCTGTGTCCTTTCCCGGACTATAAGCTACCCTTGTACCAAATTTCAAGTGAATCAATACTCAAGTTAAGACTCGGCTAGCATGACTTCGAAAACGCGATAGATACAGCGATTTATTGACATCCAACTGTCAAAATTTGATAAAAATATCCGCCATATTGAATTTTATCATATCGTACCACGCCATAATTCATTTGGTCATGCTCGCGAAATCGATATTATTTCGTGGTGTCTATATCATTTATCACGGTCATGCGAGGCAGGCTGGTCTAAATTAGGGACCTTATTATGATCATTACTTTATTTAGTTTGACAACCTGGCAGAGTGGTCATCATACCGTAAGGTTGCTGGGTCGATTCCCGTGCGGGGTGAATATTTGTGTGAACCACAAATGTTTGTCTCGGTCTGGGTGTGTGTGAATGAGTGTGTGCGTAGTCTCTGATACCCTAGGTACAAGTTTTGAACTTAGGGGTCAGTTACTGTAATGAGATGATGGAGGGAATGATTATGTTATATTATGGTCTCTAATCAGTCTTTAGAACTTAGAGTTTACAAGGCCACTGATAGCGCTATATCGGTGGCCGAGTTCTGGTCCTCAAAAATTTGAGTCGTAAAGAACTCACCGGTAGATACCCACAGCAAGGCTGCCCACCGCCCGCGCAATCAGCTCGTTCGCAGCATCCAGAGACAGGTCCGCAGCGAGGGTGTCTCCTATCCTCGTGATGACGTCACCCGGCTGCAGGCCGCCGGCGTGCGCGGGCGATGATGGGTGTACCTGGGATGAAATATTTTGTTTAATAACTAGTTGTGCGCCGCGGATCTGCTCGTATTGGTCTTAGCGTGGTGTAGAACCATTCTTCAAATATATGTATAAGAACACTCTTTATAGTTATGGTTCAATGAAATCTTTCATACCCTTCAAAGAAAAAATACATTTCTCAGAGGAAGCAAATTTATTTTTGGGATGTCAAGAGGGGGTCAGTTTAAAGTTAAATCCAAGTTTGTGGGGTTACAACCCTTGTCCAACGGCCGCCATCTTGGAAAAAGGGTTTGAAGGTTTATCTGACAAACTATAGGTCTCACAAATTTTTTTTAGCATTTCTTGTTGCCAATAATATTATCTACATCTTTTGTTAAGATGTCATAGTTTTAGAACCAAAATTATAAGCGAAAATCCACGAAAACTTAAGGAAAAAGTACTATATAAAAAATTGTATCAAAAAAATAGTTTTTTTGCCTCAAACGTTCGTGGATTTTTGCTTATAACTTATAACACATACAAAAATATTGACAACAAGAAATGCTAAAAAAAAATTGTGGGACCTATAGTTTGTCAGATAAACCTTCAACCCCTTTATCCAAGATGGCGGCCGTTGGACAAGGGTTGCAACCCCACAAACTTGGATTTAACTTTAAACTGACCCCCTCTTGACATCTCAAAAATAAAATTGCGTCCTCTGAGAAATAATTTACAAATGTAACTTTTCTATAATACACTTTTAGAATCTTTAGATAGTATATTATACGAAGTGTCTAGTCGTCCAGTAATTCGGACGAATAAAATAACTAAAATAGGTTTATTATAATTTTTTTCCGTGCTTCGGAGGGCACGTAAAGCCGTCGGTCCCGGTTCTCGTACTAACATCATCGACAATCGTTACGGGTAGTTAGAGCCCTCAAAAGTGTAACATTTAATTAAACCAAAAAATGTCGTATAGCCTAAAATACTGACATTCCGCCAAATCTAGTTAAACTGAAAACCGACCCCAAAATAGACATGGGATAAAGGTTCGGAAAAGAGAGAGGTTTATTATATTTTTATGAATAAGGGGGTTTATATTTAATTCATATTTGAAATGAAAAGTTTACGGACGACTAATATAATCTTATTCATCCGACTAGCGAACGAATGACATTATATTAAACGTCCATTCTAGCGGACGGCTAGCAACAGCCGTATACTATATGTATAGATAAATAGTAATTATAGATTTACATAGAAATGATTAATATACTGGGTGGCGCAAAAGTACGGGCACTAAAGAAAATACTTTTTTTTTTTTATATGACATTTTCTGTCATTCTGTTGTTGAAAATTGTGTAGTGAACAAATGTAAAATACACTGAAAATAAACATGGACCGTTTTACTCCCCAAGAACGCGGAATAATTGTGTCAATGTTCTTACGGAATAATTCATCAGTGATAAGAACACAACGTGAATTTCGTCGACGATTTCCCCACCGTCCGGCACCGATTGGTCGCACAATTCGACGCTTTGCCACACGCCTTGAAGCAACTGGCTCAACATTGGATAGACCTAAGTCTGGGAGACCAAGAACAGGCCGTTCAGCTGAAAATATCGATGCTGTGCGCGAAGATGTGGAAGAGTGTCCAGAAACATCAACGAGACGACGTGCCACGCAATTGGGCATTTCCAGACGGACCCTGCAGCGTATTTTGGTGAAAGACTTAAAGATGTTCCCGTATAAAACTCAAATGACTCATCAGCTGCTGCCTGCTGACCACCGAGCTCGTCTAGATTACTGCCAGCGCGTCATAAACCTCAACCTTGAAGAGGATGATTTTCCTTCAAAATTGGTTATGAGTGACGAAGCGCATTTCCATCTCTCAGGGCATGTCAATAAGCAGAATACTCGGTTCTGGGGCACTGATAATCCGCGCATTATTCAAGAAACACCTCTACACCCACTAAAAGTTACTGTATGGTGTGGCATCTGTGTTGACAGAGTGATCGGACCCTATTTTTTCGAAGACGCTGGAGGCAATGCGATAACTGTCACTGGAGAACGCTACAGAACCATGTTACGTGAGTTTTTGATACCCAGTTTGGACGAATTGGGGCTGGAGCACATCTGGTTTCAACAAGACGGCGCTACGGCACACACAGCGCGCGACACTATGGACTTAGTGAGGGACGCTTTTCCAGGCCGAGTTATCTCTCGTTTTGGCGATTTGCCTTGGCCTGCAAGGTCACCCGATCTGACCAGTCCAGACTTCTTTCTTTAGGGTTTTTTGAAATCTCGGGTGTATGTGAACAAGCCACAGACTCTCGCAGCTCTAAAAGAAAACATTCGTCAAGAAATAACGAACATATCGCAGGAAGTGTTACGGCAAGTTATGCAAAATGTCATAAATAGGGCTCAAATGTGAATCAACTCTGGAGGTCACCATTTAAAAGACATCATCTTTAAATCCTAATGGTACGAAATTTAATGGCACAAATATACATTTAAAAAAACCTAAATCTAGTTTTCTAATTTAGAAAAAATGTTATAGCTGAACCAAATAGGGTCTTTACTTTTGCGCCACCCAGTACTTTAATGAATCACAACCACAAATCTATACCTAATAATACCGATTGATTGACATTGATGCCTGTCTATTTGTGTTACAGTTGGCAGACGCACACCTGTCAATACCAAACGTATGCGTTATCTAACATTGAGATTAACTAAAACTGTGATTTATGATTATATAGCATTTGTATAGTTAACTTGCCGTGCCCCGCGGTTTCATCCGCGTAGTTCCCGATCCCGTGAGAATTTCGGGATAAAACATGCCTATGTCCTTCCCCGGACCATAAGCTACCCCTGTACCAAATTTCAAGTCAATCGGTTCAGTAGTTTAGCCGTGAAAAGGTAACAGACAGACAGAGTTACTTTCGCATTTATAATATTAGTTAGGATTAGTTAGGATATAAGTGGGGATAAAGGGATACTCGTAGCATTTGTATAGTTAATTTTAGTGGTAATATTCGAGTAGTTCGTTGTCTGCTTCGCGATTGAGAGGTCGTGAGTTCGAGCGAACTTTGTTAAGTATATGTATTTAATTGAAAAGCATTTGTTCAGTTAATTTTAAGAGGCAATATTTCGAGGCGATTGAGATGTCATGGCACGTAAAGCCGTCGGTCCCGGCTGTCGTACTAACATCATCGACAGTCGTTACGGGTAGTTAGAGCCCTCAAAAGTCTAACATTTGGTTTAATCAAATGTTGTATAGCCGTCCGGGTTGTGAAGGTCTGATGGCAGTCGCTTCACGTAAAATACTGACATTCCGCCAAATCTGGTTAAACTGATAACCGCGACTTATTTTATCCCTAAATAGTGAAATTATTACCTTGTCGACAGTGAGCGGCGTGTCTGCATCCCCTCCGCAGAACTCCAACCCCCAGGACTCCTCGCCATCACGAGTTAGGTGAACATCTAACTCCATCTTCTTCTTCTTTCTTCTTCGGGTTACAAAGGCTTAGAACAGAAAACAAGAATAAATTAAAAAAAAACCTTTTTAAAAACAAGCTTTTTTTAGCTTTTATTAAAGGGACTTACATAGGATAACCAGAAATGGTCGAAAAATAGCTTGCAAGATTTGATTACAGACAACGGGATAGGTGACACTAAATAAAAACTTGTAAAATCGAAGAAGTAAGATCACATGTCTATTTGGGGTCGGTTTTCAGTTTAACCAGATTTGGCGGAATGTCAGTATTTTACGTGAAGCGACTGCCATCAGACCTTCACAACCCAGGGGGCTATACGACATTTGGTTAAACCTAATGTTAGACTTTTGATGGCTCTAACTACCCGTAACGACTGTCGATGATGTTAGTACGACAACCGGGACCGACGGCTTTACGTGTCCTCCGAAGCACGGAAACGCTCATGAAATTAAAAGTCATTTTTAGTAATGACCCATCACAGTCATGACGGTGGCAGACGTTGCTTAACCGCACCGATCACAAGTAATCCGCGGGTAGCACTGGGCCATGAGCGCTTCTTCTATGTGTAATGCATACATACCATAATCATAACATAACATTACGTCGTAAGGAAAGGAACCCTCAAAAGCCTAATGAAAAATATCACAACCCAGAGAATACCTAAATTAATTACTCTAAGGGCCTATTTCACGAACTTCAAAGTTACTCACCAAGTAAAGTGAGTCTTGTCTCTTTCTTACTTTATATCAAGTGACAAAGACAAAACTTGTGATTAGGTACTCGGAACGTTACTTGAAGATCGTGAAATAGGCGTTTAAACGAAATACAGTATTCTACATGTAATAGGTATTTCATTTTGAATTTTCACTTATAAAACACAAGCGGCGCCCCGCGGTTCACCCGCGTAGTTCCCGTTCCCGTAGGAATATGGGGATAAAATTATGCTAAAAAACTTCCCAATGAATCACTCTATCTATTAAAACAAACCGCATCAAAATCCGTTGCGTAGTTTTAAAGATCTAAGCATACATAGGGACATAGGGACAGAGAAAGCGACTTTGTTTTATACTATGTGATGCATAAACGTCGCTAAAAAAACTAAAAAAAAAAACAAAAATTTCCAATAAAACAAAAGTTATTTGCATTAAACTGCATAATTGATAACTAAGTTACTTAAGTAGTTCGAAAAAAAAAGTAAATCTCGACCAAAGTCGCGCGCGAACACTAGTCAATCGTAAAATTTCTCTTACCTTCAGAGAGTGTTACCTTGCCCACAGTGAGAATCAAACTGCAGTCGAAAGTTGGCAGTCTCGAAGGTGTCCTAGTTAGTCACAAATACTAGATCAAGACCTACATCGTAGTCTTAACCTAGAGCCAATAAGTGAAGCAATAATCAAGATCAGATATATTTAGGAAAGAAATACTTCATTAATGAACCTCTCACCGACTCATGTGACCCTAGTACTCGAAGTACAACGTAGTTACGGTACTGACGTCAACCAACGTCTGTCTGTGTGTATGGGACTCGGCTGAGGGGAGTCTTCATTAATGAACCTCTCACCAACTCATGTGACCCTAGTACTCGAAGTACAACGTAGTTACGGTACTGACGTTAACCAACGTCTGTCTGTGTGTATGGGACTCGGCTGAGGGGAGTCTTCATTAATGAACCTCTCACCGACTCATGTGACCCTAGTACTCGAAGTACAACGTAGTTACGGTACTGGCGTTAACCAACGTATTTCTGTGTGTATGGGACTCGGCTGAGGTCACTTATGAACTTATGAATAAAATCTTTTTGAACATGATATTTTTTATTTACTTAACCATCTCGATAGCAAAAAATATATTGAAAAATCTAGTTGGCTTCTGAACTAATGTTTTAATAATTCGATTTAAAAATGATTATAAAATTATTATTAATTTTTGCTCTGGTATATTGTGTTCAATGTAAAAATACTTTAAAATCTTTAACTGAGTCTGCGGGTAAAGAAATTATTGAAATAGGTACTCCTGAAAAAGGTATGTCACTAGGATTTTTATTTTGATTTAGAATTTTTGTAAAAAAACTTTCTAAATTAGCAGCGCTCTCGTGAGAATATGCTACATATAAACCATTTTCTTGATCCACTTTACTTACTGCATTAAAATCCGATGAATTCCCACCCACACTTGGTCAGCAGCGTAGCTCTACATGCCACCCTAATTCATGAGCCAACCGAAGTTAGTTTAGCTAAGCTAAGCGCACACCGAGGGAGCTATATCGTTTAGTTTATCTCGCATAGCTAACGCAGTTTTCCTTAGTGAGCCTGATGATGATGTAATTGGGAAACCATAATCAGACCTCTTTTATCTTTCGTCTTTTGTACGTAGACTTTCTATTGAAGAGGTTATATTGTTCTAGATCTACCACCAGGCATTGAGGAAGAGCCGTCACCTGATGTAGAGGAACCGAAGACTGCGAAACCTGCCCAGACACCTACCAAGAAAGATGCTAAGAGGACGTCAACTGTAAGTGTTATTTAATATATGTAGGTACTAAGGCCAGCGTGCTATGGAAAGGACTATGCTAGGATTTCCCTGCGTTATCAAATACACAACGAGGAAATCTGTAGGAAAACGAATGTACTCGACATAGCCCAACGGATTAACGCGCTGAGGTGGCAATGGGCATGACACATAGCAAGGAGAACTGACGGCCGATGGGGCACCAAGGATCTCCAATAAAGACCACATACTGGGAAGCGCAGTGTGGGACGACCGCCTCCCGGTGGACGGACGACCTGGGCCCTGATTCTCTAAATTATTAAGCTGTGATAATGCTACTCAAATGTATTTTAAAATCGACATTACGACTGTTTTTTTTGTCATTTTGGTATCTTAGTGAAAACTACTCCGCTGACTCAATGGCTCCATAAAACTTAGATGACAAAAAAAACAATTGAATTTTTATATGCAACAAAGACCAATGAGACACCATAGCCATATAAATAAATTTTAGGAGAATACCAAATTTCTGACACTCTCGTTATGGTGCCTCAATATCAACATATTGTCTGATCAATAATGTTAAATTGCAGACTTAGGCCCTGGTAAAGGGTGCCGGAAACCGTTGGTTGGGGAACAAATGAGGAGAAGCTTATTGTTCAGCAGTGGACAGCTATAGGCTGAAGATGACGATGACTAGAGTCACATGAATCGGGGAGAGGTTCAATTGCCCAAGTCTAAACTACTTGTCTAAATTGAAAAATATTTTATTATTTATTATAGCCGAGTTATCAAGAAAGACAAATATCTAATAGGCTACATAACTTCATGCTACCATTATAAGAACTAAGCTAATACGAGTAAAACCGCGTGGTAAAGCTATAGTAATTAATAATATTTTACAGAGTAAGACTCCAGAAAAGAAGACTGAACCACCGAAAGAGGAACTTGGCAGTGAAGAAGAAGAAATTAAAATAGAAAAAGAATTTGCTGATATTTACAAAGATACTGGTAAGTTTCTTCTATTAAAGTCATCTGCGAAAAAGGCTAGGCTTCATCATCTAAATCACGAGTGTATAATATTATAACCTTCTATGCGAGCACATACTTTCTTAGGCTGCATGTATCATCGCTTTCCATCAGGCGAGTTGCAGTCAAATGCAAGCACTTACAAAGTTTAAAAAGCGCCGTAATTTGAAGTCCATTGCTGGTACATAGCCCTCCCCCATCAACTTCCATAGCGCCCGATCACATGCGCTTTGTATCCGAAACAACACCGAATCTTGTATTTGGTTAATGTAGCTTAATCTCGTCCGACCTCTTCATCTTCGTTAGTATTCTTTCCATGATGTTCAATAAACACCTGTTTTACGAAGCAAGTGACGCCGGCGCCAGCACTTAGACAAGCCAGCACTGGCCTGGCCCGTATTGTTGAGACGATGTGTCTACTCGACACGCATCCACACGTAGGCACGGGGGTCATGACTTGAAAACTCTGACTTGAAAAATATACCAGCGTTCTATTCCCGCCAGTGCTAGCAGCCAGCACTGGCCAGGGCAGACTTGTCTTGAAAAACTGTTGATACGAGGCCAATAACAAGCCAATACTGGCCATTTTCGGCTGCCAGTGCCAGTGCTGGCTTCGTATAAACCCACAATCTTCTCTTCTTCTTTTTTTAGACTACAAGTCCGACACAGAAGCCCCTCAAGAAGAAACCAGTGACACTACAATCATGGAGGACGAACAAAAGGCTCTTCGACTTCGATCTAGGTGACTTATCTTAGAATTAAAATGTTTAGTAAAATAACGGTCTTTTAAAATCTTGCTTATGATAAATGCTACTTACTTTCTACTACGAGTAATCACTACATAGTATAAAACAAAACCGCTGTCGCTGTATGCTTAAATCTTTAAAAATACGCAACGGATTTTGATATTGGATTAAGTGAAGGTTTTTAGCATAATTTTATTCCCTCATTGTAACGAGAGCGGGAGATATGCGGGTAAAACGCGGGGCGCTGCTAGTTTTTATATGCGAAAGTATATATCCAGAAATAACATAAGATATTTTTCATCCCAAAATCGCTTTCGGAATTGGAATTTCACGTTGGATAAAGTCACCAAGCTTGGCCAATAAACTCAAAATTTTAATCAATCTAAAATTTTCAGCTTCAAATTTCAACCAGATTCAGCGAACAGGAATGAAATTGAACGTTTCAGGACGTCTGTTGATGAAATCAGTTGTGAAAAACGGGTCACTCAACGACTGAGTGCAGAAGTTAGGAACGTCGAGGTATTTATACATATAGAGCCACAATCGTTTCTGTGCCGGTGCCAGCGTCGCTGTAATCGCATCTTTTAGTTGTCAGTTTATTGAAAATGTATCCAAATGACATTAGCGTCACAATGACAATAGGAGCTTCCAATTTTGGCCGTAGGCACAGAAAAGATTGTGACTCAATAACAAGTGTTATTTTATTAGGGCAAAGGAAGCGAAGTCTAAACTATACAGTTTTGTGGTACATATTACGGAAAAACTACAGCATTTACAGATTTGATATTTGACATAGTTATTTCAATTAGTGTCTAGATGTGCAGGAAATCGTTAAAATAGTATTTTGTAATTGAAATAGAGGTTTCACAGGCAAAAAAAGTGTGAAAAATACTTGCTAGACCTACGATTTTAGTTACTTTATATACTTACTTACTGATAATAGTTATTTATGGTACAAGCGAGGTAAGTTGGTGATTACTTCCGAGGCGCTATTGAGGCCCGAGCCGTCAGGCGAGGGTCTGAAGATAGCCGAGGATAGTAATCATCAATACAAGCGTGTACCATACAACGTTTTTCAACACACTTGCGAAGAAATTCATAATAAAATATCATTTTTCGATAATAAATAAACAGTTTTTCTATTCGCGCGCATCCAACACAACAATGGTGATCGGCCAAAGACTAAAGAATATACTTATTTAAAAAAAAACGAATGAATGAATGAATGGAATCGACCATAGACCTACCAAAAAGTAAGGCAACATAGTTGAAGTTTGTTTTTAAAATGTATGGACACTTTTTTTTTGGTATCGAAACTTTTTTAAAAACAAAGCAATTTAAAAAAACAATCTATAACTCACTAGTGAATAAAACGTGTCATTATTCAACTGTTTTTGCACAAATAAGAGCTCCTTTATGAGCAAGTGTGTTGAAAAATAATAAATGTTATAAACGCGAAAGTAACTCTGTCTGGTACCCTTTAACGGCTAAACTACTGAACCGATTGACTTGAAATTTGGTACAGAGGTAAACTGTCCGGAAAAATACATAGGCTGTTGTTCTATCTCGAAATCCCTTCTGTATCGGGAACTATGCAGGTAAAACTGTAGGGAACAGCTAGTAGTCTATAGCTCTGGTTTCCTAGTGAAGCGTATTTATAAAAGACTAGCAGCGCCCCGCGGCTTCACCCGCGTTTTCCCGTTCCCGTGGGAATTTTGGGATAAAAAGTATCCTATGTGTTATTCTGATGTATAAGCAAGATTATTGTAAAGTTTCATTAAAATCCATTCAGTAGTTTTTGCGTGAAAGAGTAACAAACATCCATACATACAAACTTTCGCCTTTATAATATTAGTAGGATTAGTAGGATTTGTTTTGAAGGTTGTTCGAATGACATGACACATGAAACTACTAAATTAATGTTTTCTTTTTCAGGACAGTGGAGCGAAAATCCTCGAAGCTTACTTCTTCTACATAGGGTTATCAATAATGGTGCTTATTGCATTGTAATAAGAATGAAAGTTAAATAAAATTCTTGGTTCTGGATTTTACTTGTTTAATTTATTCACACCTCCTACAAATGTATGATCGCCTAGTACTTTGCCTCATTAAAGTCCCCCGTGACTGACACTACGAGTCCCACGACTGATGCTACGAATCCCGTGACTGATGCTACGAATCCCACGACTACGAGTCCCATGACTTATGCTACGAGACCCACGACTACGAGTCCAGTGACCGATGCTACGAGTCCCGTGACTGATGCTACGAGTCCCATGACTGATGCTACGAGTTTCGTGACTGATGCTACGAGTCCCTTGACTGATGCTACGAGTCCTATGACTGACGCTACGAGTCGCATGACTGATGCTACGAGTCCCGTGACTGATGCTACGAGTCCCGTGGCTGATGCTTCGAGACCCGTGACTGATGCTACGAGTCCCATGACTGATGCTATGAGTCCCTTGACTGATGCTACGAGACCCGTGACTGATGCTACGAGTTCCATGGCTGATGCTACGAGTCCCACGACTGATGCTACGAGACCCTTGACTGATGCTACGAGACTCGTGACTGATGCTAAGAGTCCCATGACTGATGCTACGAGACCCGTTACTGATGCTACGAGTCGTCGAGTCCTATGACTGATGCTACGAGTCCCGTGACTGATGCTACGAGTCCCATTACTAATGCTACGAGTCCCACGACTACGAGTCTCATGACTGATGCTACGAGTCCTACGACTACGGTGTCCCATAACTGATGCTACGAGTCCCGTGACTGACGCTACGAGTCCTGTGACTGACGCTACGAGTCCAGTGACTGATGTTACGAGTCCCATGATTGACGCTACGAGTCCCATGACTACGAGTCCCATGACTGATGCTACGAGTCCCATGACTGACGCTACGCATCCTGTGACTGACGCTACGAGTCCCATGACTATGAGTCCCGTGACTGATGCTACGAGTCCCACGACTGCTACGAGTCCCGTGACTGATGCTACGAGTAAGAATGTAATAGCAAGTAAGCAGGAATAGCATATCGGATACTTTTTCTACTCAAAATTAACACATAATAATTAACATAGATAAAACCACAAGATTTAACCAGTATACGCTAATACTGATCAATATTTTAATCTTAAATGATAAAATTATCTTATCTATGATAAAAATATGAGTCACAGCTTATCATTAAACAGTTTTACAAACAAAAATTCAGTTGTGTTGAAGTATTGTTTCTCTGAACATGCATGAAGCGTTTGAAAATGCAGGGGCCGAGCCCGGGATTGAAGTCTGGACTATTGAGGTGGGTACTTCGATTTTAACTATAATAGAAATCTATACAAATTTTGTAAAGAGGAAAGATTTGTATTTTTATGTGTGTGTTTGTCTATACTATAAAAAGAAGTAAAGTTTGTGTGTTTGTTAAATTGTAAGGGGTAATCTCGGGATCTACTGAACCGAATTCAAAAATTCTTTCACTAATAGAAAGCTAATTTATCAGTGCGTGACATAAGCTATTTTATCCCTGTATTCACACGGGAACGGGAACTACGCGAATGAAATGGCGGGGCGCTGCTAGTAATGAATAAACTCAAAAACTACTGAGCCGATTTCTAAAATTCTTTCACCATTAGAAAGCTACATTCACCCTGAGTAACTTAGTCTATATTGTATCCCCGTATTCCTAACAGGTATGGGAATTACGTGGATGAAACCGTGAGATACCGCTAGTATCTAATAAGGAGGTGTACCTACCATTATTTTACAAAGATGTAGAGTTTGTCTCTGGATCTACAGAACCGATTTTCAAAATTTTTTTACCCATAGAAAGCTACATTGTTTGTAAGTGTTATAGGTTCTTGGGAAGGTTCATATCTGACGGAACATGCGTCGCGTATTATCGGTCGCGTAACGCCAGAACAGGCAAATGTATAGAAAAACACTCGACCGTTCACACTCAACCGATTATACGTTAGTGCGACCGATGATACGCTCGACGCATGTTCCGTCAGATATGAACCGTCCCTTAGTCTCACTGAAACGGGAACTACGCGAGTAAAACGGCGGGGCGATGCTAGTTTTTAAATATTTAAATGTGGTTTATATTATATTTGTTACTCTGGTAAAAAATACTGGACCCGTTTAAATAGCACAGATTCTTATATAGCACAGATATATTTCTTATAATCAGGAATAACATGTAGGATACTTTTTGTCTGAATTCCCGCGGGATCGGGATTATCATGTGTAAAATCGCTGGACACAGCTGGTAATATTTATTATTATCGTTGTGCATCTACCACATTTTATGTCTCATTAAGTCCGCCTTTGTACACGCTATTGTACATCATCATCATCTCCCTGCCCTTGTCCCACTTAAGTGGGGTCGGCACAGTATGTTTTCCTCTTCCACTCGCTTCTATCACTCGTCATACTCTCATTTACTCCTTTCATATTCATATCCCTTTTCACACACTCCATCCAACCCTTCTTTGGCCTCCCTCTTCCAATGTTTCCTTTCACACACAGATCCATAGTTCTCCTAGCAATATGGTGTTCTGGCCTCCTCATTACATGCCCATACCATCCCAATCTATTGTACATTAACTAACACGCTATTGTACATTAAGCATTAAATAAATAAATATTATAAAGACAAATTTAGAACTTACGCAGGTAAAACCGCGATAAAAACTACTTAGTGCAAATTAAAAAACATTAAATTAAAAATTTAAAAAACCCCCAACACAATTACTTTCAAACCCCCATAGCTTTTAAACGGGTCAACCGATTTTCATCAAACATGTCTAAGAACACTCGCACGTAAGTCCCCTTTCATACAAAAAAACTAAATTGAAATCGGTTCATCCGTTCGGGAGCTATGATGCCACAGACAGACAGATACACACACACACACACACACACATACAGACCCGTCAAACCTATAACACCCCTCTTTTTGCGTCGGGGGTTAAAAATATATTTTTTTAATCGTTTTTAGCAATTTGAACCTGTTCCTGTAGAGCCGAAGAAATATGGAAAATTCTACAATGGAGACACTTACATTGTCTTGAAGGTATGTAATGAAAGATTGGTATTTATATATTTCTTATTGATATCTTTGATTTACACGAACACTACACATTGAAATAAAACACTTAAACGGATTTTAAAGGATTGAAACGTCAGAAAATGTAAAACAAAATACAACCACGACAAAAATCCGTTTAAGTGTTTTATTTCAATATATATTTCTTGTTAATAAAGTTAATTAACTGGCCAAGTTACCGGGCCAGATGGGATACAGTCAATTTTTATGAAGAGTAATTTATACACCGACAATACCGACATACGTTGGTTGGCTTGCTTGAGTTACAATCTTTTCTGTGCCGATGACAGGGTTCGATTCCCGTACGGGGTGAATATTTGTGTGAACCACGAATGTTTGTCTCGGTCTGGGTGTGTGTGAATGAGTGTGTGTGTATTTTCTGATACCCTAGCTAGATACAAGTTACGAACTTAGTTAGGGGTCAGTTATTGTTATGAGATGATGGAGTGACTGATTATGATTATGATTTTGGCCGCCGGCACAGAAAAGATTATGACTCAATAGGTACTAGGCTCCCATGAACTAGTAGAGGTGCTTATAAAATGTTCTTATCCAGACCACAGGAGATACCAACTCAACGCTATCATACGATGCCCATTTCTGGCTCGGCAGTAAGAGTACTCAGGATAAGCGTGGTGCCGCCGCTATATGGACAGTAACCCTGGATGACATGCTGTCTGGACGGGCAGTGCATCATAGAGAACCTCAGGGATACGAGAGCTCCGCATTTCTGGGATATTTCAAACCGGGTAAGGAAGAAATATATGATTATTAGCGATCCACGTAAATCCTAACTACGTGGGAATTTTGGGATAGCAAGTATCCTATCTATATCTCTATGTCCCGAAATTCCCACGGGATTGGGATTTCCGCGGGGCGGGGCACAGCTGATACTGGGAATTAAGGTATTGGAAGTTTTTTTTATGTAGAAAGTTTTTCCGCTATTAGACCATTCTAATTTTTGTTGCCTTAAATCTAATGTGTGCTGGCTGCAATATTTTTATTATTAAACGAAACGTATGACTTTATGTTTAATTAAATGAAAGTAACGGAATGTTCGTCCAATACCCATTAAGTCGAATCCCTCGACTAGTTTCAGCCACATTCGAGGGATTCGACTTAAATAAGTATGTACGAACATCCCGTTACTTTCATGCAATATTTTTGTTTAGGTAAGTATACTGTTGCGTGCTGTAACTCCTTTGTCCGACTGTCGATGATGTTAGTATGACAACCGCAACCGACTTAACGAGCACGGAGCACGGAAACGGGAATTAAATGAAGGGGTTCAGTTACAGAGTTGGTTTTATTTATCAATTATGATAGGTGGCCTTTTTACCCATCATTATTACAACGGTGTCAGGCGTAGCTTAATTCTAAGTTTTATTTATGTGTTTTTTTGTATTTCAGCGATCAGATATTTGGAAGGAGGAAACGAGTCTGGCTTCACTGAAGTAGAAACGAATGCTGGAGCTGAAAAACGACTTCTGAAACTGTCTGGATGCGAGAATATGAGAATCGAAGAGGTAGGCAATTATAGTTATTTATGGTACAAGCGAGGTAAGTAGGTGATTACTTCCGAGGCGCTATTGAGGCCCGAGCCGGCAGGCGAGGGTCTGAAGATAGCCGAGGATAGTAATCATCAATACACGCGAGTACCATACAACGTTTTTCAACACACTTGCGAAGAAATTCATAATAATATATCATTTTTCGCTAATAAATAAACAGTTTTTCTATTCGCGCGCGTCCAACACAACAATGGTGATCGGCCAAAGACTAAAAGAGTGAATATCCCGGCGCCTAAATTTGCGTGGCAACTATGAAATCGGTACTAAAAAATATAGTTATAATGTTTAAAACTTTTTTTTTGGTTAGATGAAATAGTCACCTATGTGAGGCACTAAATATTTCATTACTGGGATTAATAGGTACTCCAGAAAAAAATGTTAAACCTCGAAATCTTTCATCGCCGTGTCTGTCCACAACTCACCTTGATGTGTATTATACCTCCTTGATGAAAACCTATTGGTTGAATACATTGAAACCTAGTTTTATATGATACTTGGATAGTTAAGGTATTGTTACGGAATACACTTAATCAAATATTTAAACAATACAACGAATGGTTACTAGAAAAACATTTGTCCCAGAACTTCCTTTCATCGCCATGTCAAAAACATTTTTAAACATATTGTTCCACCTAAAGACTTGCGTCTCCTTCTCTGTGTGCTAAACGTTGCCCAATAGTACCGCCTCAGTGCTCGACGTGAAAGGACGTGTCCACGTGCCTGCGTTTTCAAGCTATAAATGTAAGTGTATCCCATTTTTGTTACAGGACATTTTTTCTTTCATCGCCGTGTATAGGTATAACTTCTATTTGAACAAGTTTATACTCTTGATTGAGCATTCGATAGAATGCCCATACTCTTCTGTTTATTTGTGAATTGTTTAGTTCTTAGGATACCTAATAGATTTTATGTAATTTAAAATTTTCGACTCGTTTCTCATCGCCATGCTTTCATTTCCGTGGTTTCCATAGCAAATATTTGCTATGGCAATGAAAAAAAAGACACGGCAATGAAAAAAATTTCATTGCCGTGTCTTTTAAAACAAATTAGTTTCATCGCCGTGGCCAGGTCTTTCATTTCCGTGACTTATATTTTCATCGCCATGGTATGATAGGCAAGGAAAACATATTTACCTGTGATACAGTGTACCGAATACTGACATATATATCGTCCTCCTTGACGTTTCCGTCAACGGCGAGCCTCGGCTTAATGAGCTCGGTCGTGAGCTCCGATATGGCTTGCAAAGCCTGTATCTTTCGACCGCGATTATGTCGGTGCCCGATGACCGCGGTTTGCCATACGGGTAAGAGTTGAGACGGACTATGTTTAGGCCACCTTTTCTAGGCCCCTCCTCTATGCAGAGGTAAGCAGAGCGATCCTAAATAGGGCTGCTTAGTCATCAGACGTGCTGCCGAACCCAACTTCCCGCCTCAGTCGAAGCCAGGAGCGACCACTCTCGTCAGACCGCCTATGTGCAGGGAAACAGCTAAGAACCGGATTCACCGTGAACCGAATTCCCACCACCGTCGCCCCGTCGCCATAGGACTTCAAAATCCGAGACCGAAATAATGCCGAGGTTCATCTGCGCGAGAATAATTTATAGTGGGTAAGCGGTTGCGCTGGTGCAAACCCACTCTCTCGTCCCGCACTGCCAGGCCCCGGTGGACCAGTGACCTGGTACGACCGGTGGCAGGAGGGATGCAGTGGATTGGCCGCGAGCTATATTAGACCCTAGCAAGCGCCCTTCAAGGCGTACCACAACACCTTGCTGCATCGCCGCAGACGCCGAATACTGACAGTACAGTACTCGTCAAGTAATATCTCTGCAATACGACAAAAGACTTAAGTAAAGACTTATAAGTACAGTAAATAACTCATTTGTATTTACTGTACTCCTTCTAGCTCGTTTTCTTGATTCCTTAAGATCGTGTCCGTTCTGATGCACTGTAATGGAGTCGTGTACCAGCCGTTCCACTCCGCTCTGTCTTCGGCTCTTCTCAGAGCTGGTAATTGAGAGCCCTGTTATTGCCTTGATCAGGCTTGAGCAACGGGTAGGTCGGGTAGGTCTACCTTTCCCGCCACAACCAGCTTGTCCAGGCTGTATGACCGTTGTAGCTCCAAATGTGACCAAAGTAGGTCAGGACTCGTAGGTAACATATCGTAGACAGTCTTGTTTTTACGTCAAGTAGTTCTAGAATAGACTTATTCGTACGTCTCGATGTTAACGGTATGTGTGGCATCCTTCTCCAGCACCACATCTCGAAAGCCTTAATCTTTTTTAGATCTACAGCGCGTGGATAGACCAGGACTATCAACTATTCCAGATTATCAACATTTTGCTTATTGCTTGCCCATCTCCACACAAATTCGAATCTCTTTCTCGCAGCCTCTCTGATTACTGATCATCCAGCCTAGGTATACAAACTTGCTCATAAATTCCAGGTCTGACAATTCTCCTGTGCGTGTGATCTGTTCAGCTCGGTCAATGACCATAACCTTTGTCTTCGACTTGTTGACCTAAAGTCCTACCGTCTCGGTTTTGCGTTCTACTCTGCTGAACATTTCAGCAAGTTCGTGCTCAGAGGATGCGGCCAAAGTAGTGTCATCTGCATATCGAAGGTTGCTGATCTTGTTCCTGCCAACAGTAATGTCTCGCTCCCACCTCTTTTAAGGCTCTCCTACTTATATAGTTTCTATAGTTATCATGGTTATTAGCTCTCAAATTATTATGATTATACAGCGTTGAAATATTTCGTGTTTCCGATATTTCAACGCTGTTGCAAGCGCCATGATCACGGATGAACTCTCCTACTTATATTTCGTATATCCTATAGTATTCGCCATAGATGTTAAATAGAAAAAGGAACTCTTTTTCAGCCTGCTAATCCGGGATTATATGCAACATAATCTTACTGGCATGGGATATAAGTGCCACAGTCCGGTAGGGTGCACATTTTTTTTTACCCAGAATAGGCTAGAACTTGACTATAACTCACCTGATGGAAAGCGATGGTACAGCCTAAGATGGAACGTGCACACCTAGAAGGTACCTATTGACTCGCGACTTAAAAAGACCCAGATTGTATGTTTAATTTGTATGTTCCAGTTTCAGAACAGAGAAGCTGTGCAGGGAGTTCCACACTCTCGCTATTCGCATTATAAAGGTGGACGCGAAACGCTTCGTGCGAGCTTATGGAACATCTACCATGTATGGGTGACGTTTATCGGTTTCCCTGCTCATTCGGTGGCAGAACGGAGATGGGGGAATTAAGCGGTGTAGTTCCGATGCGCACTCTCCAAAATGTATCCGATAAAAAACCCATAGGCTAGCAACTTTTTGCCGGTGCTCAAAACTCTGGAGTCTCTTGGTACGCTTCTCTAGGGCCTCCAACCCCTCAAGTTGATATTTAGCTGATCCATGATAAGGGTGCGAACAGTACTCCATGCACGACCGAACTTGTGCTTAATAGAGTTGGAGCAGCTGTTCTGGAGTGAAGTACCGTCGCATCCTTGAGAGGACGCCTAGCTTTTTTGCAGCCAGTTGAGCCTTTGACTCAATGTATGAACCAAAATTGAGGGTTGAGGTCAGCGTTATTCCAAGAAGGTCAGGGTGGTCCACTATAGGTAAGGATACACTCTGGAAAATAGGAGCCAGTTCAAACAGCGTCTTCCTTGCGGAGAAAAGACCCGCCTGGGTCTTCAAGGCATTGAACTTGATTAGATTGGCATCGCTCCAATCAGAGACTGCCCGAAGGGAAAAGTTCGTGTGATCGACCATAGCCTCTCTTAAATACTGTGTCTCGGCCGCACTAGCACGCGGGATGGATATGTAATCCTCTACAACTGTGCAATCATTTGCATACTCATAGGTTCTGGGCTTTGGCAGATCATTGATATGCAACAGGAAAAGTGTTGCAATGAGTACTAACCCTTGGGGAACACCGGCATTAATCGTCATTTGATCGGACGAGCATCCATCAAGAACGACCCGTATCGATCGATCCCGCAAGAAGTCCGATATCCACCCACACAAACTAACAGGCAGACCGTATGATGAAAGCATGCTTATAAGGCACGTAATTTTGTGGACTCCTTCTTGAGCAGGGGGATCAAAAGCGATTCTTTCCAATCTTTAGGCCATATATCATAGGGGTTTTATGTTAATCTTATAAAGAAATTCGATCAATTATTATCATTCGATGTGGCGTAGATAACCCGTCTGGGGGAGTATGCCTCTCCTTCTCGGAGACAGGCGTGTATATATTGTATGTTAGGATAATATAATACTCATGTCAGTATATAAAAAAATGTTTTATGTATGGATTTTCATTTCCGTGGTGATTATTTCATTACCGTGGGACAGTTCTTTCATTACCGTGGACGCTTGTTTCATTGCCGTGCACGCATGTTTCATCGCCGTGGCATGAAATTTTTAAACTTGTGTTATTCGTTAGTTTTTTAAGTAATCAGCTTGATAATAAGCAAGAATACATACATTATCAAGAAGTATAATAAACGCTAATTATTTTTGAAAAAAACTTAAAAACAAAAAAATCCACGGAAATGAAGATTTTTGGGCACTTGTTGAAATTCACTCAAAAGAATATACTAAAAAAAAATCGAATGAATGAATGAATGGAATCGACCATAGACCTACCAAAAGTAAGGCAACATAGTTGAAGTTTGATTTTAAAATGTATGGACACAATTTTTTGGGTGTCAATTTTTTTAAAAACAAATCAATTTAAAAAAACAATCTATAACTCATATATAATTATTTAACAAACGGGATGTTCGTACGTACTTATTTAAGTCGAAATCCTCGACTAGTTTCAGCCACGGCCGGTGGCTTTCATCAGGAGGAGTGCGATACACCCGCGCCGACGGCGTCTCGCTCTGCACTGCAGTGCTTTTATTGCAGTTACTTTAATAAGTACGTACGAACATCCCGTTTGTTAAATAATTATATACGATGACGTACGTTTCGTTTAATAATAAAATCTATAACTCACTAGTGAATAAAACGTGTCATTATTCAACTGTGTTTGCACAAATAAGAGCCCCTTTATGAGCAAGTGTGTTGAAAAAAATTAAATGCACTTTCTTTAGGTGCCACGACATGCAAAGAAATTAAAATATAACGTTAGATTAAAATGAAATAATATAAATTAAATAATGGAAATGAAATCTTGAGAACAAAATGCTTGAATTTTTTTTAAAAAAAACATAATACAAGTTATACTTAGGGCCTATTTCACAATCTTCAAGTAAAGTTCCAAGTACGTACTTACAAGTTTTGTCTTTGTCACTTGATATGAAGTAAGAAAGAGAGACAATTCACTTTACTTGGTGAGTACCTTTACTTGAAGGTCGTGAAATAGGCCCTAACTCTAATTGAGAGACTACTCTGCTAAATTATAAAGTTGAAGAATTTGTCTGTTTGAACGCGCTAATCTCAGAAACTACTGGTCCGATTTGAAAAATACTTTCAGTGTTAGATAGCTCATTTATTGAGAAAGGCTGATACATATTCAAGACGCAATGACCATTCATTATTACTATTTTGAGGGACAAACTTAATAAATGATTTAGAATTTGAAAGAACGGCTGTTAAATATAGGTATAGTCCGACATAAAAATAAAAACAATTACTTATCTATTATTTAGATAATAAAAAAGCGAATCATAATTTGATTGTAATTGATAAGATATCTAAAGATTAAAACTTGTATCATTTCTGTGAAATTAACGAGTCGTTTGCTAAATCTTTTTTTAAATTCAAGGTCAATGATTTTAGGTAATAGGGATGTCGATTGGGTAAACAAAATGAAATTCTAATTAGTCCGTCAGATAGATTTCGAAAAAATGTCAGACACGTATTTTGTTTTATCAAGTTAATAAAACTGACTTAATTTTAATTTAACACATTAAAGTTCAGGAGTTGAGGCTTGTGACGATAATTCTTGGTAAAAAATGTACGTAGATGTGACGTCACACGAGTTTTCTATGTACTATATCGTCTTAATTATTTGTTTGTATCAAAAAACAGAAAATACGTGTCGAATATTTTTGCGAAATCTATCTGACGGACTAATTAGACTTTTGTAATCGACATCCCTATTAGGTAAGTACTAAATTCAATTAATTGGCGATTAAGTATATAATATGACTATTCACAACTCAAAGTCCATAAAATAATTATTCAGTTTATTCCTCATAGAAGCACTTTGGCTTTATTCCTAGTCTTTATTGAGTTACTAGGTGCACCCCGCGATTTTGACCGCGTGAAAAATTTTTGGGATAACATAACATAATCATTCACTCCATCATCTCATTACAGTAACTGACCCCTATCTAAGTCCGTAACTTGTATCTAGGGTATCAGAAACTACGCACACACTCATTCACACACACACCCAGACCGAGACAAACATTTGTGGTTCACACAAATATTCACCCCGCACGGGAATCGAACCCGCAACCTTACGGATGGCAGTCCGGCATGGTGACCACTCTGCCATCGAGGTCAAAAAGAAAAAAGTATCCTATGTGTTATTCCTAGTTATAAGGAACATCTGTACCAAATTTAATCTAAATCGATACAGTAGTTTTAGACATAGGAGTTTTACTTTTTATCCCAAAATTCCCACGGGATAAGGTTCCACGTAAAACCGCGGGGCACAGCTAGTTTATAATATTAGTAGGAAAACTTTACAAGTAGTAGTAGCATACAGTACAACAATGAGTACTAGCGTAGTAGTAGTAATTGAATAGACAAGAAAATAAAAGAACTATCTTTCCCTTCCAAGGTACCAGCGGAAGCCTCATCCCTCACTAAGGACCACTGCTTCATCCTCGAAGTAGATCATGATATCTTCGTCCTCATGCCGGAGGGCGCGAAGGCAACACAGAGAAGGAAGATCATCAGTGTCGCCAACTCTCTGAGAGACGATTACCATAATGGGAGAGCTACTATTGAAATTATTGGTAAGGATATCTTTAGTCTTCATAAAAATATTAAATTTAAAATTTAAAAAACCCCCAACACAATTACTTTCAAACCCCCATTACTTTTAAACGGGTCAACCGATTTTCATCAAACATGTCTAAGAACACTCGCACGTAAGTCCCCTTTAATACCAAAAAAACTAAATTGAAATCGGTTCATTTTTCATTTAGGCCTTAGTTAACCACGCTGGCAAAGTGCGGGTTGGTCGACTTCACACACAACCTTAGAATTTCATCGCAGTTGAGTGTAAGCTTCTTAACGATGTTTTCCTTGACCACAGGAGCTTCGATTTCGAATGAATTCAAAAATTTAAAACACAGACCGTGTTTGAACTTCAAACTGGGATAAATTTTCATTACAGATGAGTTTTCCTCTGATGATGACTTCACCATGTTCTTCGAGGCTCTGGGCTCAGGGTCTCGAGACGAACTCGCCGATGGAGACTCCTCTACAACTGTAAGTTATTAATTATTGTCTTTTAAAGTTAAATAGCGCTGAAAGAAGGAAGTTATACCTACTAGGTGGGCTATAGCGAAATAATTGGCTCAAATAAAAAAAAAAACAAAAGATGTTTTGTGAAAATAAATTAAACCTCCATAACATAAATGGGTCAACCGATTTTCATCAAACATGTCTAAGAACACTCGCTCGTAAGTCCCCTTTAATACAAAAAAAAACTAAATTGAAATCGGTTCATCCGTTCGGGAGCTATGATGCCACAGACAGATAGATACACACACACACACATATATACACACACACAGACACGTCAAACTTATTCAGTCATTATAATCCACAGACATCGTACAGAGCCGACATATCGGCTGTGTACCTGTACAGAGTACTGGTTGGTGACGAGCTGGACCTCATATCGCTCAGCAAACCGTACAGGCAGAAGGACTTGTCATCTAGTGTAAGTATTGTCTATCTATCTATATTAATATTATAAAGCTGAACAGTTTGTTTGTTAGAACGCGCTAATCTCAGGAACTACTGGTCTGATTTCAAAAAAACATTCACTACATCATCTCATTATAGTAACGCCCCCCTAGCATGACTGTGCGTGATAAAATATATAGACACCACAAAATAATATAGATTTCGCGAGCATGACCAAATGAATTATGAAGTGGTACGATATGAAAAATTCAATATGGCGGGTATTTTTATCAAATTTTGACAGTTGGATGTCAATAAATAGCTATATCGATTTCGCGAGCATGACCAAATAGCATAAAATTAATCACGTGGTAAAATTAAATATGGCGGGTATTTTTATCAAATTTTGACAAGTTGGATGTCAAGTTGGATGTCAATAAATCGCTGTATCTATCGCGTTTTCGAAGTCATGTACTAGCTGACCTCAAACTAAGTTCGTAACTTGTGTCTAGGGTATCAGAAACTACGCACACACTCATTCACACACACACAGACCGAGATAAACATTTGTGGTCTCTTTCCAATTGAGCTTCAAAGCGACGACTGGTCGAAAATCTTGAACGCTTGTTATTGCGGTGTTAGAGCAACCGCTAGCGACATCTATAGAGATAATATTGAGTTATCTTATAGCATGGTTCCGGGTTCAAGTCCTGGCTATGGCAAAAATTTCAAATGCATTTTTCAAAATCCTAAAAAGTTGTGTGAATCTAATTATATAAAATTCTCGTGTCACAGTTTTCGTTCCCATACTCCTCCGACACGGCTTGACCGATTCTCATGAAATTTTGTGAGCATATTCAGTAGGTCTGAGAATCGGCCAACATCTATTTTTCATCCCGAAATTCCTACGGGAACGGGAACGGGAACTACGCGTGTGAAACCACGGGGCGCAGCTAGTACACTATAAACATTAAATGGTTTTATACATAGTTAATTATATGTTTCAGGAGATATATTTCCTAGACACCCCAGACTCCGGAGTGTACATCTGGCTGGGGTCTGACGTGGATGAGGAGGTCAAGAAGAATTACATGGATATCGCCGAGAAATACCTGGAGATGCAGTCTTATCCTAACTGGGTAAGTCTATGTTGCCTGAAATAAAATCTAGACTCTTCCGTTACTGAGTGATGTACTGACTGACTGACAGACAATGGACAGCCGAAACTACTGGTCGTAGAGAGCTGAAATTTGTCACGTGTGTTTGTTGGGGGGAGTAGGCTACCACTAAGAGAGGATTTTTGGAAATTCTCCTGTAGGGGAGAAAAGGGGGAAAACCCCAAATTAAATAAAATAATGTATTTCCTTTTTTTTCAAGATTTACACAATCTGCTTATATTAATATTATACAGGGTGGCCCAAATAGAACGGTCAGTGGGGGGAATTCTGAAACTGTAAGAGATACAAAGATCTGTTCTTAGGAACCATGTCACCGATTTTAGTAAAAATAATAACTGCATTCATAGATTTAGAAAAAAGCTATTACTCTTGGAATCGAACCCGGAAAAAAATAAACATTTATTATTTCTATCTAGAAATCAATTGTGCGCTTATGTGAAATGTGTATTACTATAGTAAATACTAGCGGCCCGCCCCTGCTTCGCACGGGTACATACACACACACATACACCCTTTTTTTTGCATCAGGTTTCAAAAAAATAGTAAAATTATAAAGGAAGTTTGAATTTTTTTATGAATTTTTTATTCATATTTTTTGTTAATGTTTTTTTGTATTTTTTTATTTTTAAATTGTCACAGTAAGCAGTTTTTTATTCTAAAATATTAATTTATATATGCCGCCTCTTGAAAGGCTCTTCATTTGTACCTTGGTATTAATCCTTATCAAAATAAATTACTTTATATTCACGACGGCTTTAATACCTTTTTATGTTTTAACTATGTTTAGAAAGTTGAGATCTTGATCTCAACTATATGAAGTATACTATACTATATGAAGTACTAAGCTTTTTGAATAATTAAAATATAATATTTATTATCAGGTAAGTAGTAGGTACTTATTGAAAGAAAATTAAAAATATGGGTTTAGAAAACTACCTTTTACTAAATTTTTGCTTAAATTTTGAACAGGAAATAAAATACTACTGTAAACAGTTTGAATAGTTACATTAAAATATAATATTTATTATCAGATACTTATTTACCTACGAAACGAATTTAAAGCGAATTCAAATTTTTTTCAAAATAAAATCATACGATCACTCCCCCCCCGTACCCCAGTGACGCTTACATGGAGCCTACATCGCATGCTGGCTAGCTGAGCGCGGTGAGCGACAACCACGCGACTTTTTTCTAATACTTGTATTTTTAAACTCGTGATATCTTCCGAATGAAATGTCCGAATTGAATAATTCAAAAAGTTATAAAAAGGTATTAAAGCCGTCTTGAATATAAAGTAATTTATTTTGATAAGGATTAATACCAAGGTACAAATGAAGAGCCTTTTCAAGAGGCGGCATATATAAATTAATATTTTAGAATAAAAAAACTGCTTACTGTGACAACTATAATATTTAGACATATGCTGTCGCGACACTTTTTGTAGATAATGATGAGTTCTGCAAAGTCGTAGTGAATGATTTTGTTCTATCATCAATAGTTTTCGCAGCGCACGCGACGTAAGGAATTTTTCAGGTCTTTTTTTTACACCTTATGTTACATTATTGGAGTTTTAGTAAGGATCCCTAATTTTTTTTTAAATATAATATAGCCTATGTTACTCGGGGATAATGTAGCTTTCCAAAGGTGAAAGAATTTTTGAAATCGGTCCAGTAGTTTCGGAGCCTATTCATTACAAACAAACAAACAAACAAAAAAACAAATCTTTCCTCTTTATAATATTAGTATAGATAACTAAAAAAAACTTGTGATTTATCTAAATGAATATCACGCTCCGATCAATACAAAAGAATAAAAACGACTTTCAATTTGTTTCCCCAGGTAAATATAACGAGAATAAAAGAGAACCACGAAAGTGCTGCGTTCAAGCAATACTTCCACAACTGGGAAACGCTTTCTGCGGACACCATCAGAGCATTCTCGGAGGAAATCGGTACGAATATTAGAAGATTCCTGTCAGATATTTATTTCTTCTTGTCCTTTATCCCATGCCTTTTTAGGGTCTGTTTTCAGTTTAACCAGACTTGGTAGAATATATCTCTAATATATAAAATTCTCGTGTCACAGTTTTCGTTGCCATACTCCTCCGAAACGGCTTGACCGATTCTCATGAAATTTTGTGAGCATCTAAGAATCGGCCAACATCTATTTCTTTTCATCCCGAAATTCCCACGGGAACGAGAACTACGAGTGTGAAACCGCGGGGCGCAGCTAGTCTACTATATAAAAATAAGTCGGGTTTTCCTTCCTGACGCTATAACTCCAGAACGCACGAACCGATTTCCACGGTTTTGCATTCGTTGGAAAGGTCTCGGGCTCCGTGAGGTTTATAGCAAAGAAAATTCAGGAAAAATTTCAATAGAAAAGCGGGAAAATCTTTTTTCACATACAACGAAGCCATCTTGGTGGCGAAACGGAGTTCGCCGGGTTTGATAGTTCATAATCCTACTAATATTATAAAGGCGAAAGTTTGTATGTATGGATGTTTGTTACTCTTTCACGCAAAAACTACTGAATGGATTTTAATGAAACTTTACAATAATCTTGCTTATACATCAGAATAACACATAGGATACTTTATATCCCAAAATTCCCACGGGAACGGGAACTACGCGGGTGAAGCCGCGGGGCGCTGCTAGTATATTATATTTATGTTTAGGTACCTATCCTACTAATATTATAAAGCCGAATGTTTGTGAGTGTGGATGTTTAGATGTATGGATGTGTGGAAGTTTGTTCCTCTTTCACGCAAAAACTACTGAATGGATTTTAATGAAATTTGATACAGATGTTCCTCATACCTAGGAATAACACATAGGATACTTTTTGTCCCAAAATTCCCACGGGATTGGGAATTACGCGGTTAAAAATTTCCCATCCATATCCTCCGCAGTCTTCCACCAACGAATATTTTTTTTTATAATGTTTCACTCAAATCATCATCATCTTCCTGCCCTTGTCCCACTTAAGTGGGGTCGGCACAATATGTTTTCCTCTTCCACCCGCTTCTGTCACTCGTTATACTCTCATTCACTCCTTTCATATTCATATCCCTTTTCACACACTCCATCCAACCCTTCTTTGGCCTCCCTCTTCCAAAGTTTCCTTTCACACACAGATCCATAGTTCTCCTAGCAATATGGTGTTCTGGCCTCCTCATCACATGCCCATACCATCCCAATCTATGTTCTATATAATATAATATCATCCCAATAATGTTTCACTCAAATGTATTTTGAAAAATGCATTCAGAATTTTCACCTCAGCTGGAATTTGAACCAAAACCCTAACACTGCTCTAACCAAGCTACAGAGGCCTCATAATCAACACAGTTCTTCTACCTTTGTTCTAGACGCTGGATACAGCAGTGACGATACTTCAGCCATAGCCAAGTTGATCGGCAAGAGCGCTGCCGTGAGAGGATATATGCCTGACAGCGGGGACGGAAACCTATCTATAATTAGGTAAGGATACACTGGATACATGTATTGTATATATGTGTGAATGAGTGTGTGCGTAGTTTCTGATACCCTAGATACAAGGTTCGAACTTAGTTAGGGGTCAAGATGAAGTTAAAGGTAAAAATGGAGTCCACACTTCGAATACCTACTTGCACTATCGCGTCTCTGTGGGCAGGCTCTCTTTTTCTAAGGTAACCTCTAAAAGAGAAGGTCTGACTAAAAAGAGAGATCGGCCCACAGAGACGTAGGTATTTGACTTAAGCTGTTGTTCCAAGTGTGGGCTCCATTTTTTACCTACAACTTCATGGGGGTCAGTTTCTGTAATGAGATGATGGAGTGAATGATTATGTTATGTTTTTAAAGAGACCTTGGTTATGACGTGAGTTTTTATAGCATGTTACATATATACTTGTGGAAATAGTGTGCCCGGCGGTTCACGCGTCGATCTCTGCCCCGTGGGCATACCGGGACTGAAAAGTAAACTATCTAATAGTGGAAGAATTTTGCAAATCGGTCCAGCAATTTAAACCTATTAAATGCAAACAAAAAATTCTGGGTGTGTGTGTGAATGAGTGTGTGCGTAGTTTCTGATACCCTATATACAAGTTACGGACTTAGTTAGGGGTCAGTTACTGTAATGAGATGATGGAGGGAATGATTATGTTATGTAAAAAACATGTTGTGACGTGAGTTTTATAACATGTTTATATACTTACTAGAGGCACATTAACAAACATGTAATCACACTTATAAAGGTGAAAGTTTAAAGAGTATGTTTGTTACTTCTTCACGTTTAAACGGCTGAAGCGATTTTGATATTTGGTACAGATGTTCCTTATAACTAGGAATAAAATATAGGCTTTTTATCCCAAAATTCCCACGGGATTGGGATTTATCTGAGTAAAACCGCGGGGTACAGCTAGCATTATACACAGCTTGAATTAGTGACCCCCATATTTTTGAAGTCAGACAAGCTTTTATATAATAACGGATGTCGTTAGTAGTCGCACGGATGCAATGTGCGAGCGGGACGCATTATAATGTACACAGGTGCGACAGAGATAGATAGCTACAGGTCAACGTACGATATTTCATGTGAAATACGACCGGACTTTAGATGAGGCAATTTTTTTTTTTGAGTTTTATTAAGTGTTATCTGATATGAACTACCAGGATAGCAGGAGGTGAAGAAGATGTCACCGGTCAGTCAGTGTTTTACCAGAACGAGGTGTACATTGTGAAGTACCAGTATACCAACGACAATGGAGAAGATGCGTACGTGTTTTATACTTGGATTGTGAGTAAATAAGACTTTTTAATATACTATAAAATTTTAACTTAGCTGGGATTTTTTAAACGTGCGCTGATCTAACCAACTGAGCTATAGAGTCACAATCTTTCCTGTGCCGGTGACAGCGTCGCTGTAATCGCATCTTTTGGTTGTCAGTTTATTGAAAATGTATTAGTCACAATGATAATAGGAGCTTCTAATATGACCGCCGGCACAGAAACTTGGTGACCATAGAATAAGGATCACGACCAGGATTCTCTCTGGTCTCTGTTGGTGACTCTATACTTCCCTTCATAGAATAAGGATCATGACCAGGATTCTCTCTTCCCTTAGTTTGCCATAAATATGTCATTTCTTCACAGAATTTGAACTTTTATAAGCAACTCTATCAGATGGCGTGATAATACAGGGCGCGATATTTTTTTACTTTGGCAATTGGTTTGATTCCTGGCCAGCCTGCCTAGCATGACTGTGCGTGATAAATGATACAGACACCACGAAATAATATCGATTTCGCGAGCATGACCAAATGAATATGACGTAGTACGATTTGATAACATTAAATATGGCGGCTATATTTTGACAGTTGGATGTCAATAAATAGCTACTATTGATTTCGCGAGCATGACCAAATGTCATAAAATTAATCATGTGGTAAAATTAAATATGGCGGTTGGATGTCAATAAATCGCTGTATCTATCGCGTTTTCGAAGTCATGCTAGCCTAGCTGAGGGTATTGAATTATCAAAATAATTGACTGAGTTTTTGTTGTTATCAAAATCAGTATCCTTTCAACATTTTTCTCTGTCCCTTAAAGTTTCGGATACCAAGCCCGTTTGAAAAAATCACCGCATAAATCCTACTAATATTATAAAACCGAATGTTTGTGAGTGTGGATGTTTAGATGTATGTCCTCTTTCACGCAAAAACTACTGAATGGATTTTAATGAAATTTGGTACAGTTCCTCATACCTAGGAATAACACATAGAATACTTTTTATCCCAAAATTCCCACGGGATAAGGTTCCACGCGGGGCACTGCTAGTACTTATATAAATACAATGTCCTTTTTCAGGGTGCTCTATCTTCTGACGATGACAAACAGACAGCACGACAGATCATCAACCTGATTGAGAGCGAAGTAGAGACCAACGTTACTATTGTCAAAATGCCGCAGGGGAAGGAAATTAAACACTTCTTGAAACTATTTAAAGGTAAAAATTATATTTAATCTACCGGGTGTTTGGTAGAGGGTTGACCAAACGTGATGGGCGTGTACCTGGGCATATTTGGAAGATACAATTTGGCCAAAACTTTCCTAGTTGTTAAAATAAAAAAAATATAGCATCCCACTAGACGCGTGTTCCACAACTCTGGACCTATTTGAATCCCTTTAATCGTTTGCCGGAGACGGGAAATCTTGATTTGGAAGCAACATCTTACTATAATTGAGATAATCCATTTTACTTGTTTTAGGACTAATTATTTTCTAAGAAAGTCACTACAACATCTCAGTATCTTTAGAAGACCTCCGATAAATCCAAATTTATACATACTGTGATGTATTAAAGCCAAACTAGGAATTTGATTTTAAAAATATGTTATTATTTTTTCTTCCATTTCCACTTTGCACCTAAATTTTTAACAAGTTATTTGGCTTTTGTAAACCTTGTAGTATACCGTTGAATTAAGGGATAAACAGAGAAGTTTTAAATTCTCGGTTACAATTAGTTTTCTTTTTAATTGAGTTGAAAGATCCCCTATAAGATTTCTATTTTTCATTTACCTAGCGTTAAGTGGTCATAACAAATTATTTAGACCTTGTAGGGGTCTGAAAATGCTGTGAGCAGACCAAGTGATATCTGAGACCATAATCAATCAAAAAATTTAACTGGAAACCAGCTCAAAAAAAAGTTATAGGAATAAATAGTCGCAATTTTGGAAAAAATAAAAAAAATTAATTTTGGCGATATTTTTTTTATTTTAACAACTAGGAAAGTTTTGGCCAAATTGTATCTTCCAAATATGCCCAGGTACACGCCCATCACGTTTGGTCAACCCTCTACCAAACACCCGGTATATTAATAAGACTCGTCTAGATTAATGTAACAAAACGTAACATAACATAATCATTCACTACATCATCTCATTATAGTAACTGGCCCCTAACTAAGTTCGAAAAACTACATACACGCACGCACGCACGCACCCACGCACGCACGCACGCACGCATGCACGCACGCACACACACACACAAAAAATACAATACAAATGTAATTGCGAACTCTAAAATAAGATTTGATTATTTTTTCAGGTAACCTGGCAATAATTTGTGGAAACAAAGACGATGAGTACAAACCCGAAAACTTTAACGGAAATTACGATGATAGCAACATTCGCTTGTTTAGGGTGAGTTACCATTCTCACAAATTTCAAGTCTATCTTCTAATATATAAAATTCTCGTGTCACAGTTTTCGTTGCTATACTCCTCCGAAACGGCTTGACCGATTCTCATGAAATTTTGTGAGCATATTCAGTAGGTCTGAGAATCGGCCAACATCTATTTTTCATCCCGAAATTCCTACGGGAACGGGAACTACGCGTGTGAAACCGCGGGGCGCAGCTAGTATTTTATGAAATCAAATCTATTTATTTTAATAATTTTACAATACATTATAAGTACTCAACGAAATTATCGAGACCTCCCGTGCTAATTAGAAACTGTGATACGGCTAATATTCTTGTGTTAGTTAGCCAACTTTTTGAGGAAGGCTAAAACATTAAATTAAAAATGTAAAAAACCCCCACAATGACTTTCAAACCCCTATAACTTTTAAACGGGTCAACCGATTTTCATCAAACATGTCTAAGAACACTCGCACGTAAGTCCCGGTCAACCAATCGGTTCATCCGGGAGCTATGAGGCCACAGACAGACAGATACACACACACACACAGACACGTCAGACTTATAAAACCCCTCGTTTTGCGTCGGGGGTTAAAAAACAACACGTTAAAACTTAAAGGAGCAGAGCTAAGATGGGTTAAAGCGCGAGAAACATCTCATAAAAAAGCTGTAGGTTGAAATAAAACACTACTCGGATTCTTTACATTTCAATTCCAGACCGAGTTTCTTGCAGATTCATCTCGGCTGATATATTTCCGCATCTGTGATAAATTCACAATGTATTTAAAATTATATTCAAAATATTGAAGGTAGTAAACTTTTAACATTACTTTGTACAGACGTCTTCCATCTTAGTCTTCTGTGATCACGGGTTCTGTAAAGAATCCGAAACGTCAGAAAATGTAAAACAAAATACAACCACGACAAAAATCCGTTTAAGTGTTTTATTTCAATGTGTAGTGTTCGTGTAAATCCAGGTGTTCCAGGAATCCTTAACTACCAACTACCTAATCTACATATACTCGTACTACTACACTAATGTAAAGATTGAAGAAAAGATTTGTTTGTTTGTAACGAATAGGCTTTGAAACTACCGAACCGATTTCAAAAATTCTTTCGCTAATGGAAAGCTATTTTATCAGCGAGTGATATAAGCTATATTTTATCCCTGTACTCCTACGGGAATGAGAACTACGCGAGTAAAACCGCGGGGCGCTGCAAGTTACTAATATTACAAATGCGAAAGTAAATATGTCTGTTACGTTTTCACGCCAAAACCACTGAACCAGAGCTTGGGAAAGGACAACAAGCCTAAATTTTGTCCCAAATTACCCGCGGGATAAATCTCGAGTAAGTATTTTCTATGTTATCTGTTCTCCAGGTGGAAGGCACGGAGCTGGACGTGGACATGAGAGCGATGCAGGTACCCGAGCGATCTGACGTGCTGGAGAACGATGACGTGTTCATACTGGAGACGGCCGACGTTGTCTATATTAGGAATGGAAAGGTAGGTCTTATCTCAGGGCTTTAGCTAGGGGGGGAGCATTGTGAGGCAAAGCCCTACCTTGAAATCACAATGTCCTTCCTCTCTCTCCCTCTCACTCAGACACGTGGATCTGAGTGAGAGGGAGAGAGAAGATGATGTTAGTGATCATCCAAATCTGGAGGAAGTTCAACCATCTTGTTCTTTAGTTCTTTATCATTGAAAATTTCATTGCTATTGAATATACCTCGAGGTCAGTGTCAGCCATGAAGTTGTTGGTAAAAATGGAGCCCACAGGAGTTTATAATTGCAGTGACGGATTAAGACTTCATGATGCCCTAAGCAATCCAAGCCTTCGGGCCCCCCAGGGCTGTAGCTAGAAAAAAAGTCAACTAACACTGAGCTCGCTATGTTCAACAAGGTAGGGCATTTGTCATTTCAAGCATAGCTACGGCCCTGGGCCCCCCTATCCTTGTGTTGTGGTGCCCCTTCTGGTGTTTTCTGGTGCCTCCCAGACGTGGTGCCCTAGGCAATTGCTTAATTTGATTAAGAGTTAATCCGGGCCTGTTTAATTGTAATTCCTTGTGTATATTTTTAGAATTGTGGCCAAGGGCTATAGAAGAATATCTTAAATGATCAAAATATTTAATGTTAGCTTCGGTATATAAGTTCGAAACCAACCTGTGTGCCTAGTGCGAATTTTATTTTCGAAAAGTTAACGTTACGATAACGCAGATTTGTATGGGATCGAATCAGCGCCATCTTCTGGCGCCATCTTCGAACCAAACATTTTTGACTTCTTTCACATAAAATTAAAGTGAAAGAAGTCAAAAATGTTGCATATCTTCAAATTTTGTGTTACAGGAATCGACCGAGAATGAATTGGAAGCCGCGCAGAACTTCGTGAAAATACTCATCGGCGAAGACAAGACAGTCGAAGTTATTGAACAAGATAATGAGCCAGATACATTTTGGGAGATTTTGGGTAAAAACAAAACTTTGTTATATTATACGGTGACCTCGATGGCAAAGTGGTTGCCATGCCAGACTGCCATCCGTGACTGCTTAGAATCGCGCGATAACGAATCGAACGAATTCCGATCGTTCGAGTTTCTCATGCGATGATAAGTATTATAATAATGAAAATAAAGTTAAAATTCGTATGACACTGAAATGCGTTTCGATCCGGTGTGTGTTCAGCCTATGGTTGCGGGTTCGATTCCATTTACTTGTCACAGTGTGGGTGTGTGTGAATGAGTGTGTGTGTAGTTTCTGATACCCTAAATACAAGTCACAAACTTAGTTAGGGGTCAGTTACTGTAATGAGATGATGTAGTGACTGACTGATTATGTTATAAACATTTTATATTAAAGAGACCTTACTCTTGTTTCCAGGTTCCCTCCCTGACGATGTAGAGGACCCGTCAGGCTGGATGTTGACTGTCAACCGCCGCGTCAACGCGCCCAAGACACTGACAGACGTCACTGTCAAGACCAACGGGAAGATACTCTTTGAAGATTTGGATTGCCAATTTACGCAACAGGTAAGGAATTATCATGAAGTTGTAGGTAAAAATTGAGTCTACACTTCGAATACCTACTTGAAGCATAACCTATGTATCACTCTCGCGCTCTGTGTGGGCAGGCTCTCTCTTTCTAACTAAGGTAACCTCTAGAAAGAGAGAGTCCACGCTGAAAAGAGAGATCGGCCCACACAGAGACGTAGGTATTTGCCTCAAGCTGTTGTTCTAAGTGTGGGCTCCATTTTTACCTACAACTTCATGAGAATTATAAAAGGAAGTATCTACTTATAGATGAAAAGTGCTATCATAGTGCTTATAAACATTTATGGATTCCACATTATATACTTAGCTTTATTTTGCTAGAAATACTTACTAAGAATTTAAGATCGGTGATGATGTAGCGGTAAATTTATGTCTCTGGCTTCGATTTGAAGGCACTAGTTCGATCCCCGTCACCGTTATTGCCGATAGGATGAAGGCATAGACTACAGAACCAACGGTGAAGGAAAATATCTTTCATAAATATGCACACCCCTAATATATTGTGCCACAATCTTTCCTGTGTCGGTGCCAGCGTCGCTGTAATCGCATCTTTTGGTTGTCAGTTTATTGAAAATGTATCCAAATGACATTAGAGTCACAATGACAATAGGAGCTTACAATTTTGGTCACCGGAACAGAAAAGATTGTGACTCAAAACCTAAATAATCCGTGACCAACCCGCAATCGGCCTGTGGCTAAAGACTGATAGCCCTCATTCAGGGGAGGAATATCCCAAAGTGGGAAGAATTTCTTAAATAACTATAAAACTATAATGTATTCATTTGGCCGTGAGACAAAATGTAAACAAACCATGAAAAAGGTTATTTTGTATGTCATGTTTTATCAATAATACATAGACTACTCCCTACTGACTACTTGATATTTAATTAATCTTTGAAATATAGAATATATAACATACTAGCTTTAGCCCTCAACTTCGTTCGCGTGTAATAATTATTTTAACACGCGACTTCATTTATGTAGAAGGTGAAAAAATAGTTATTCTGTGCCGCCGTGCACTAGCCGGGTCGCTTTGTCGTAGTAACTATTTAGTAATATGTGGCCTTAATCATAATTTTGCTGTAATGTTATTTTAAAACTAAGATATCTTCTAAGATACATATTGAAATCAAATCATGTAAAAGGCAAATGTCTTTTAGATTAAATACTTTTGCAATGTAAGCGCAAAAAATGTGTTTTTTACGACATCACATTAGAAATCCCTAGATTTATCGGTGTTTCTCTACAACATCATGCATGTATTATACATATAAACTTTCCTCTGGTATCACTCTATTAAAAAAACCGCTTCAAAATCCGTTGCGTAGTTTTAAAGATAAGCATACATAGGGACGGACAGACAGCGACAGCGACTTTGTTTTATAAGTACTATTTAGTAACCATAGATGAAAGATTGGTTCGAACCGCGATACCTGATGAGATACATATATTATTAATAGTTACTCGCATGTTCACACTGCCAGCGAGTAACTATTATATATATATATTACTCCAAGCCGATTTCGGCTACGGCGACCTAGCTTCATTACGAGTTTGGGTGTTTCGCTCGCATATGGCTGCAGTACCCAATTTTTGCAGCAAAGGTACGTGCACAGTTAGGACATGTCAGAGTACCGTTGACAAAGTTGTATCTTATATTCGAAGGCGGTTTATTTTTGAGATTATCTCGCTTACTGTCTAGATCTCGCCTCCTATCCTCTTCGAATATATGTGTTTGGGTCTGCACACATCGTCTCCATTCAGAGCGCTGTGAGGCGACGGACTCCCAACGAGAGGAGTCAATTTTGCATCTCTTCATATGTCTATTCTGAACGTCTTTGAAACGTAGGAACTGGCCACCGCGTTTCCGCTTACCATGTTCAAGTTCAGAATAGAAGATGCGCTTCGCCTTCCTCTCATCCGACATACGAGAGAGGTGCCCGCACCAACGCAGCTGACGCCGCATCAGATATGCCTCCATACCGCAGACATTAGCTCGCCGCAGTACCGTGGTGTTACGGACTCGGTCCGACCACTTGATGTTCATTATGTCACGGAGGCATTTCATTTCATTTCAGTAACTATTATAATCACGGATGAACAGTTCAGTTCATCCGTGATCATGGCGCTTGCAACAGCGTAGCAATATTGGAAACTCGAAATCACTACCTTTGAGCAATTGGTAGGGAATAAGACACTTTGGCCATAAAATACCTGGAAATTTAATGAAATACTGATAATGCGTCTCGGAGATTTTTTGTCGAAGCATATACAACAGCCCGAATCAAATGATTGACATACGTTACGCGCGTTTTTTTAAAATATGCAGAATTAAATGTATTTTTTTATAATCTAACTGAGATATTTTCTTAATTTTTTTGCGTAAGAACATTCTACAGAGTTTTTTGAAAACTACAAAAGAAAAAGCCAAATCGGTCTAGCCGTTCGCAAGTTATGACGTGATAACGGCAAACGGGTTTCATTTTTATATAATATAGACTAGCGGTGCCCTGCGGTTTCACCCGCGTAGTTCTCGTTCCCGTAAGAATATGGGGATAAAATATGCTAAAGACCTTCCCACTGAATCACTCTATCTATTAAAATAAACCGCATCAAAATCCGTTGCGTAGTTATAAAGATCTAAGCATACATAGGGACATCAGGACATAGGGACATAGAAAGCTACTTTTTTGTATATTGTTTTTGATGATTACACGAAATTTGTTTCTTGAAGTATTATTTTTACACAGTTTCACCACGCAAACTGACATTTTACTACGTATTATGTTCAAATTTTAATAAAACATTTGGAACATACGCCTCACAGACAGCTTGCAGTGTGACTGGCTTGGATACGCCGAGTGTAGTATTTGTTGCCGCATTTGACTACGTCGGCGATATCTACCAAACACAGCGAAACCAATTCTTCATCTAAGGTAGTAATAGTAATGACGATGATAATTGACATTACTAAAACCTAAAAACGCTGTGAATCTCAAACTATGGATACATTTTAATACTACTAAATGAAGGTGAACAGTCATTTTAAGTAATGAAAGTAAAATTAATAGTTTTCGTATTTAGCCGGATTGTACCCGTCATTTTTACTCTTGATCAACTTGTTGGCGTGAGTGTTTTCTTCCCGATTATATAGTAAAGTATATTGTAAATTTTTGATAATTCTTTGTTTAAAGTAATTATTGTATTATGTTTTATATTCAGTTATCGTTAAATTTCTGTTATCTGAACGTTGATTTTGATGAAAATAAATGAACCTGGTTCAAACAGCGCTTGCACTTTTACTTCGCCGGAGATCCAAACATACACCAAGGTGTTATTAATATATTTAAATACGTAGAAGAGACTTGGCCAAAGATTCGTATCCCTACAAAAAATATATTGTATATAACGACTTCACGAGCCTCCGTTTACCGATTAGTAAAAGAAAAAAAGGAAAATCCATGTTGGAGCTCTTCTTCTTCTGAGGATCACCAATAAATAGTTGTTCATTTATTTTGTAGTAAAACAATTCAGGTGCTTACATGAATTGTTTATACTAGTACTCAACTCATCCTGTTTATTACCTTTTTATAGATTTTTACACTAAACGAAATTACTTATCGACGACTTATCAAAGATGCCTACTTAGTCTTATTTTACTTTCATATTTATAACTCTAAAAAAACAATATATTTTTCGCCTAAAAGAGCTAAAAGTTTGACAACCAGTATTTCTTTGTTTACATTTTGTCTCACGGCCAAATGAATGGACTATAAGTATTTAATGATGTAATTTGCAGGACTTATCTGATGACGGAGTCTACATTCTGGACACCAGTGAGGAGTTGTATCTGTGGCAGGGGAAGAACGTCAGTGAACGGGTTGTCAACGCGAGGGAGGAAATTATACAGGTACACAGTAAACCCCCGATTATCCGAATTAATTGGGATCGGATAATCGAAAATTCGGATAATCGGACATAATAATATAATAATTCTTTATTGTTTAAGACACAGAGATCCATTGAGTTAGTAAGTTTCTTATATTTATGTTAGTTTAATAATAGTTCTTAAATCTAAAATAACAATTTTTTTTTACACATAGACTGGTAGTTAATAAAAAAACGATCTTTCACGCAAAGAATAAAATTTATAAAGTTTAACAAACACAGTTCTACAATAACGCTCGATTGAATATCTCGATCAGAGTAAGTTGCAATCCCACCAGGCCTCAAAAAATTGCAAAGTATACCTACCTAAAATATCACAACAATAAATAAGTAGAGGTATACATAGTAGCTTATGACCGATCCGGATAATTGGCGATTCGATTAATCGGCGGGCGTTTTCCATCACTACATTATCATACTTCTCTTCCAGAAATACATAGAAGATGACGGCTTGGAGCGCACTTACGATACAGCGTTAGTGGTGGTAGTGAAACAAGGATCAGAGCCGACAGTATTCAAGAAACTATTCAAAGAATGGGACGATGATATGTGGGCTGTAAGTACAACAAAGTTTACTGATGACCTAGATGGCAGTGGTCACCATGTCGGACTGCCATCCGTAAGGGTTCGATTCCCGTGCGGAGTGAATATTTGTGTGAACCACAAATGTTTGTCTCGGTCTGCGTGTGTGTGTGAATGAGTGTGTGCGTAGTTTCTGATACCCTAGATACAAGTTACGGACTTAGGGGTCAGTTACTGTAATGAGATGATGGAGTGAAAGATTATGTTATGTTATAAATTCATAATAATACATAAGTACGTTTATTCAACACTTTAAGAAGCGAAGAAATTCCAAGTTTGTAAGATAAAGCGTCAACACACACTGGATCGGCAACGAAGCGAATCGTATTTCAGTGTCATACGAATTTTAACTTTATTTTCATTACTATAATACTTATTATCGCATGAGAAACTCGAACGATCGGAATTCGCCGGAATTCCCGCTGCGCCGCAGGCATCCGCGCGATTCTAAGTATTGAAGTAATGAAAATAAAGTAAAAATTCGTATGACACTGAAATGGGACTCGCTTCGTTGCCGATCCGGTGTGTTGACGCTAAAGCCTTATTCCCGTAATTTAGGGTAGGCTCGAGCCCCTCGGTGGGGACATATATGAGCTGATGATGTCAATCTAATGTTATTTTCCATTTGATTACAGAACCAAACATCTTACGAAGACATGAAGAACGAAACCAAGGCGTCCAATTCTTAGTAATTTGATAAATAAATAGCTATTTGATAAATAAATAGCTATGTCCAGTGAAGTTCCCGTTTCTGGCAATCCCGTGGGAATTTCGGGATAAAAGTATATTTCGTCTGATTATACTAATAATTTTATACACACAGTAATGAGGAATATTTTAATCATTATGCTTAATTAATAGTGTTGGTGTAAATAAGTATAAAATTAAAATTTGATTAATTGCTTTAAAAATTTAAAAAACCTACAACACAATTACTTTCAAACCCCCATAACTTTTAAACGGGTCAACCGATTTTCATCAAACATGTCTAAGAACACTCGCACATAAGTTCCCTTTAATACAAAAAAAAAACTAAATTGAAATCAGTTCATCCGTTCGGGAGCTATGATGCCACAGACAGACAGATACACACACACAGACACGTCAAACTTATAACACCCCTCGTTTCGCGTCGGGGGTTAAAAAGGTTTTACAATATACAATGGCTCTAGCCTCCTTTTAAGCTAACAAAGCCTGTGTCAGAAGGCACCGCTCTTCCTTATATTAAAATTGCATAATAAGGTTAACCTAGTTTAAAAACAATTTAATAACAGATAAACAATTTACATACATATATATATAAATACTTAAGTAAATAAATAAAATATCTTTATTGTATACTAAAATATTTTATTTACAGTATATACAATTATTATAATTGGTTTTAAGTACTTTTACTATTAATAAAACATTATGCCTTTATTTTGCTTAATTTAATAGTTTTATTATACATACATACCTTCTTTTATTCATAAAAAAATCAACATTTGTTTAAATTCAGACTGAACATAAATAAAAAGCTTGTGATTTAACATTTAAGGATCTAAAATATGTCAATAAGGGCCTATTTCACGATCTTCAAGTAACGTTCCGAGTAATTACTCACATGTTTTGTCTTTGTCACTTGATATTTATAAGAGACAAAACTAACTTTACTTGGTGAGTCACTTTATTTGAAGATCGTGAAATAGGCCCCAAATGTAATAAAAAAGTAAGTGATGTGTGTCACTCAGTAGGCACTATGTTCCTTTCAATCATTTAAAATAACACACTGATTCACACTAACAAAAAATTACAAATATACAGTAATAGCTGTGTCCCGCGGTTTCACCCGCGTAGTTCCCGATCCCGTGAGAATTTAGGTGTAAAAATGTTCTTTCCCGGACCATAAGCTACCCCTGTACCAAATTTCAAGTCAATCGGTTCAGTAGTTTAGCCGTGAAAAGGTAACAGACAGAGTTGCTTTGGCATTTATAATATTAGTTAGTAAGGATAAAACAAAGTCGCTTCCCGCTGTCTGTCTCTATGTATGCTTACATGTTTAAAACTACACAACGGATTTTGATGCAGTTTGTTTTAATAGATAGAGTGATTCAGTGGGAAGGTTTTTAGCACAATTTTATCACCATATTCCTACGGGAACGGGAACTACGCAGGTTAAACTGCGGGTGCTACTAGTACAGTACAACGCCGATTATCCGAACGCCGATTAACCGAATCGCCAATTATCCGTATCGGTCCTAAGTTACTATGTACCTCTATTAGTGACGAGAATTTTTATACTTAGTATTTTTGATTCAGATCGAGTTATTTAAGCGAGCGTTATAGTATAACTGTGTTGTTAAACTTTATAAAGTTTATTCTATGTGTGACAGTTCCTTTTACTTTAAAACCAGCCTATGTCTGATTATCCGAATTTTTGATTATCCGAATCGACTGCGGTCCCAATTAATTCGGATAATCGGCGTTCTACTGTAATCCTAACTAATATTTTAAATGTGAAAGTAACTCTGCCTGCCTGTCTGTTACCTTTTCACGGCTTAACTACAGAACCGATTGACTTGAAATTTGGTACAGGGGTAGCTTATGGTCCGGGAAAGAACATAGGATACTTTTTATCCCGAAATTTCAACGGGAACGGGAACTACGCGGGTGAAACCGCGGTGCGCTGCTAGTTAAAAATAAAATAGTTGTCCTTTACATACATCATCGACTACTTAACAGCAATACATTGATTTATAATCTGTATCAAGTTGTTGTTCTCCAACGCGGCTGCAACTCGTTCCTTGTCAGCTAGTTGTTTGTTGACCGCGTTCTCGGAGACGTGTGTGCCTTCAGACACTTGGACGGTCACTTTGAAGCGAGCGGGGAGCGCGCGGAGCAGCTGTACTCGTATTGATAGACCTGGAAGGGAGTGTTTTATGGTAATTAGCTTTTAAATGTAATTAAGTTTTTTACTCAATGCATATGATGCAGCCTATACATGTGATGCGTCTGTGTGCAAGTGACATTGCGCGTCACATTAGTTGCACACAACGACAACTTGTAACTCGTATTTGTGTAACCGACTTGGGTCTGTAATAAACGAGCTTCCGTAAAGACAATCTGTGCGTTTCATTTATATCACCAACGCAAGCAAAGACAAGTTAAAACAAGGCAAGTTTTACTGCCTATACACAAGCCGAGTGATGGCAAGACAATGCAAATATACTGGTCACACGTTTTTGTACTAGTTAATATATATTGATGTTACATCTAAAATTATATTTCAAAAATTATGTGTCTGTTGTTCAGTCTGATCTATGAAACGGCTGGATCGATTTTAACGGGACTTTCATTATTTGGCTGGCTGATGTTTATCTGAGGATCTTTACAAGGCTACTGAAAGAGATATTAGTGGCAAAGTTCTGGTCCTCAAAAATAACAGTAATTTAGGCTACTTTTTATCCTAAATTCCCATGGGATCGGATTTAACAAGGAGCACATCTAGTAACATAACATAATCATTCACTACATCTCATTAAAGTAACTGACTAAGTTCGAAACTTGTATCTAGGGTATCAGAAACTACGCACACACTCATTCACACACACACGAGACAAACATTTGTGATTCACACAAATATTCACCCCGCCTGGGAATCGAACCCGCAACCTTACGGAAAAGCAGTAAAGAATATAGTGCGTAAATTACGAAGAAAACCTACCTATTAAAGTCGCCATACTACAGTGCGGAATCGTCGGCGTAAAGTGCACTACAACCTCATTAGAGCGATCATTCACGTAAATATTCTGTTCCTCGACCACTCTTAGCTCTTCCAAGGTCAAAGGGTGTTCAGGATCGTTGATATTGCGAATTAAATCGAATATTTCTCTGGCATCAAATTCGTCGACACAATTCTCGTCGAGTTCGCTCGCAGTTATCTCCCGTTCTGAACCTTTATCGTAGACATTTGGATTTACGTTGTCTGCTGTTTTAGTCATTTTTAAGTTTAAACTCAATAATAAATAGCCACGAGCAGGTTATATTTTCAAAACAGTTCCACTTTGCTTTGCTCACCTCACTCGACAGTCGACATTCGACGACAATGCTGTTCGTTGACAGTTGAGGAGTTTGACAGAAAATAGGACATTGGTAGTTTCGTTTAGAAATTATTTTACAGCACACAAAAATCTCAAATCTTCAAAATAATGCAGGTCATTTGTTATTCTTAGCATAAAATAGGTACATTTATTCTTCAGGGAAAAACCTAAGAAAATTTGGATAAAATATGTGCGTGAATGTTGAGACGGCAGCGGCTGCTGTGACTGTGAGTGAGTATAAATATTTTTTATTTTTTTATAGTTTTTGAACGAAACATGAACTGTAAAAAATTTCAAATCTGACAGCACAGCACAGAATCTAAACTGTCAGTTAGCTGAAATCAGCTGTGGTTCGGAAAATATAACTATATAATCTATAATTTTCTCTAAAAACTTTCGTATTTCGATCAATAATTGAACTAGAACTCTCCGCAGTGCTGTGCAACTCGTATAATTGTAATATAAATCAGAAAAACTATCCACTGCTGTCGAAAACGAACTAAAACGTAAGTTTTTACATACGCATTCATATCGTTAAGTAAATAGATTTTAATCTCCTTTTCTCATAATTTACCTCCCAATTTTTACTTTTAACGACTACTGTTACTAGTTCAAAGAATATTCTTTTACTTATTTTTAGTTTTTCCTGTAGTTTTCGTCGATTTTTATCGTTATTTGAAAAGGTAACGCCCATTTCATAAACTCGAAAATCTGCGATCAATTTATGTTTGTTAGAACTCCTAATAACTTGCTGCTGTGTTAGAAGTTTACCCTTTAAATAAATAAATAAAAAACCAGTTTCTTTATTATTTTCTGCTGATGTAATATCTCAACCCAACTCAATGTTTTCTCTAAGTGTTTGCTGCAAGAGGACACATTCACTCATGTATAATTCGAGATGTGTTTAAGTATACGACCTCGATGGCAGAGTGTTCATGCCAGACTGCCATCCCTAAGGTTGCGGGTTCGATTCCCGAGCGGGGTGAATATTTGTGTGAACCACAAATGTTTGCCTCGGTCTGGATGTGTGTGAATGAGTTTGTGTGTAGTTTTTGATACCCTAGACCTAGATAGATATAAGTTACGAACTTAGGGGTCAGTTACTGTAATGAGATGATGGAGTGAATGATTGTTATTACATAACATAATTTACAGTCTTTGATTCAAATGCTTCGTCCATTTAAAATATTTATCTTTTATTTACATCACCATTATTAGTTTTTCATTACTCTCCAGAAGATGGCGGGTGATCCGTGGGTGATCCAGCCCCACGAGCATGCTAAGTTCTCAGAACACTTCCGGAACCTCGGGCCCGTCAACGGTACCCTCACCGGGGAGCAGGCCAAGAGGTTCATGTTGCAAGTGAGTACATTAGTTTTAAATCTATTTTTTATTAGGTACATTTCCTCTTATTCAAGACTGTCTAACTTAAGGTTAACATAAGAGGTTTATATACTAGCTGGCTGTTCCCCACGGTTTCATCCGCGTAGTACCATATATATAAATACAGATACAGATAAAACACAGCCTATGTCCTTCCCCAGACAATAAGCTACCCCTGTACCAAGTCAATCGGTTCAGTAGTTTAGCCGTAAAAGGTAACAGACAGACAGACAGAGTTACTTTCGCATTTATAATATTAGTTAGGATATTAAAAAAAAGTTAAAGAGAAAGAGGTAAAGTTTGTCAATTTATAACATTGTAAGTTGGTTGTCCCAGTTTCTACAGTTCCCTAGCAGACAGACTCAAGTGTTCTACAAAAACAGTGATACATTACCGTCATTATCCGACCGACGACTTCGATGGCAGAGTGGTCACCATGCCGGACTGCCATCCGTAAGGTTGTACGATTCTCGTGCGGGGTGAATATTTGTGTGAACCACTAATGTTTGTCTCGGTCTGGGTGTATGTGTGAATGAGTGTGTGCGTAGTTTCTGATACCCTAGATACAAGTTTTGAACTTAGTTAGGGGTCCGTTACTATAATAAGATGATGTAGTGAATGATTATGTTATGTTATGTTATGTTATTATACATCCTTACTGTCCTTATCCTTACTAATATTATAAATGCGAAAGTAACTCTGTCTGTTACCTTTTCACGGCTAAACTACTAAACCGATTGACTTGAAATTTGGAACAGGGGTAGCTTATGATCCAGGGATGAACATAAGCTATGTTTTATCCCGAAATTCCCACGGGATCTGGAACTACGCGGGTGAAACCGCGAGGCACTGCTAGTAAATACATATTTGTACTTAACCTAGTCTAGATCTAGAGCCTAGGGGCTCCGGCCCGGTCTAATGGGGTCTTGTGTACAGGGCCCTATTATTACTATAGGTATCTACAGTAACTATTATCCTACTAATATTATAAAGGCGAAAGTTTGTATGTATGGATGTTTGTTACTCTTTCACGCAAAAACTACTGAATGGATTTTAATGAAACTTTACAATAATCTTGCTTATACATCAGAATAACACATAGGATACTTTTTATCCCAAAATTCCCACGGGAACGGGAACTACGCGGGTGAAGCCGCGGGGCGCTGCTAGTGTATTAATATTCCAGAGTCAACTGCCTCCCCCGATCCTGGGTCAGATCTGGTCTCTAGCCGACACAAACGCTGATGGAAAGCTCGATTTGAAGGAGTTCTCTATTGCTTGTAAGGTATGTAAAAGATGACATTTAATATTGCAAACAATCATTAAAAAATGAAGACCCAAGAGGTGTAGTGGGAGTGACCCTGCCTGCTATGCAATTTGATTCTCGTTAGAGACAAATGTGTGCATGAACATTTATTTATTTTCATCTTCTCTCATTTTACCAGGGTAATTAAAAAAAAAAAAAAAATTTCATTTAACATGTACGAGTATATTTGTCATATTCTGCCAGGCTAGCATGATTCCGAAAACGTGATAGATATAGCAATTTATCAACATCCGACTGTCAAAATATGATGAAAATATCCGCCATATTTAATTTTATCACGTAATAAATATTACGAAATTTAGTCATGCTCACGAAATCGATATAGCTGTTTATTGACATCCAACTGTTAAAATATATTAAATATAGCCGTCATATTAAATTTTTCATATCGTACCACGCCATAATTCATTTGGTCATGCTCGCGAAATCGATATTATTTCGTGGTGTCTATATATTTTATCACGCACAGTCATGCTAGGGGGGCTTGGTGCTTTCTATATCTATACTAATATTATAAAGACGTAAAATTTGTTTGTAACGAATAGGCTCCAAAACTACTGAACCTATTCCAAAAATATATTTTATCCCTGTATTCCCACGGGAATGGGGACTACGCGAGTGAAACCGCGGGGCGCTGCGAGTATTCTATAAATCTGTAAAAGTCAGTTACTTTACTACATTTATAATTAGTAAGAATAGTTAGGGGTCAGTTGGTGTAATGCGGTGATAGAGGAATTATAACATGACATAATATAATCATTCGCTCCATCATCTCATTACAGTAAATGACCCCTAACTAAGTTCATAACTTGTATCTAGGGTATCAGAAACTACGCACACACTCATTCACACACATACAGACTGAGACAAACATTTGATTCTTTATTTAATTTTTTAGATAATCAACCTGAAGCTTCACGGCATTGAAGTGCCGAAGGGTCTTCCTCCATCATTGATCGCCTCTTTAAGCCCATCAGGTAGGTTCTTTAATAAATACCTTAACTGGGAGTTGAAGCCATGACTTATTTAGTATTCATATGGAGATGAGGGAATCCCCATTTGAAAAGGGAGGATCCTCCGACCAGACGGGTGTTGTATCTGGTGGGTAGCTGCCCAACGGTTGTAGTCGGGCTCTCGTATACATAGTCAATTGCGCTGTAAATTTCGCTTGCGCGATTCAGGACTCTTCAGTTATTTCCCACAGTTGCGGATAGATGTCGCCGTTAGTACTTAGTTCCTTATGTGGCGTGCAGATGTCGCCACATTCAAATGTCAGCATGTGAAACTCCAAGCTTATAGGTAATAATACTTCAACCGGGAGAGAAGCCTTGACTAGTTTACTATTCAAAATCTAGCGTAATGGACCTTGTGAGCCTGATCGGTTAAAGCATCGTCATGGCTTTAATTCCAGCTGACATAAAAGTGATACAAAAATTCGGCTAAATGTAGTTTTTGTTGTCATTAAAATGGGTCGCCTTTTTAACCCCCCGACGCAAAAAGAGGAGTCCGATTTCAATTTAGTTTTTCTTGTATTAAAGGGGACTTAATTGCGAGTGTTCTTAGACATGTTTGATGAAAATCGGTTGCTTCGTTTAAAAGTTATGGGGGTTTGAAAGTAATTGTGTTGGGGGTTTTTTAAATTTTTAATTTAACTTTATTAAGTATGACATTCCAAGTTCGATATTTCTCCCACCGCCGCACCCCTTTGAAAAAAATTAAGAAACAATATAAACCATCAATATTATAAATCTCTGCCCACAGGTGTCCCAAAGCCAGTCCAACAGTTCGCTCCCCCGACCAAGCCCCCCATCCCCCCGATGCCCACAATGCCCCCCTCCCAGCCTCCGCTGGTCCCCGGTCTGCCGCAATCCAACCAGTCGCTCCTTGGAGACTTCAACAGTCAGCCCTTGATAAATACGGCTCCAGCCGTCCAACCAATGATTCCTCCAACTCAGCCAATGATTCCTCCAACTCAGCCCATGATTCCTCCAACTCAGCCCATGATTCCTCCAACTCAGCCAATGATTCCTCCAACTCAGCCAATCATTCCACCATCTCAGTCGTTAATATCCCCAACTCAGCCGTTAATGCCACCGTCTAAGCCACCTGTGCCTGTAGTCCCAGATTTGATATCAGGTGTCAAGCCTAACCAATCACTGATGGATTCGCAGTCTCTAATCGGTGGATCTACAACTGGGTTGACTATGAATCAGACAGTTTTATCCAATTCCCAGCCCATGGTTCCTACGCAACCAATAATTTCAGCATCAAGTATAATGAGTGGTCAACCAAGTCAGACTATGATGCCGACTCAGCCTATGATTCCTCCAACTCAGCCTATGATTCCTCCAACTCAGCCAATGATTCCTCCAACTCAGCCTATGATTCCTCCAACTCAACCTATGATTCCTCCAACTCAGCCTCTCGGAGGTTCCCCCCTCGTGCCCACCTCCCCTCCCCAAGTATCCGGGGTGGCTAAACCTCTGATCAGTAGCCCGCCGAAGCCAGCGGCGTCGGTTATAGGACAACCGGTCACTTCAACGCCTATTACAGCTATAAAGAGTGATCCTCTCTCAAAACCTGGTGAGTATTTGATACTTTGTTCATTAGTTTTAAGTAGAACGTGCCTTAATTAATAGAAAGAATTTAGAAATGGTATGGGATTTTATCTATACTAATATTATAAAGAGGAAAGATTTGTTTGTTTGTAATGAATAGGCTCCGAAACTACTGGACCGATTTCAAAAATTCTTTCACTAATGAAAGGCTAATTTATCAGTGCGTGACATAGGCTATATTTTATCCCCGTAATCCCACGGGAACGGGAACTACGCGGGTGAAACCGCGGGGAGCTACTAGTAATTCATATGTAATAAAAAAATATTCTACTTTGTAAATACTCGTAGAAACGGAGCAGTATTAGCACATGAATAGATATTCGGGTATCGGTATTCGTTCCACCTTTGGCCTTGGAATTAATGCAATGGAACGGCGAGGCTCAGCATTGAATGAAACTGCTGGAAACGCTAAATCAATACTTACCACTGTGTACACAATTTACAGGTCTTATTCGCGGATAATATAACTTTTTAAAACGAAAAACGTGGTCTTTTCGTGGCTACGATCGCGATATGATCGCGAAAGATTAGAAAGTGTATCAATATGTAGCTGAACAAACAGTTTATTTGTTACTAGTAGCTCCCCGCGGATTCACCCGCGTAGCTCCCGTTCCCGTGGGATTACGGGGATAAAATATAGCCTATGTCACGCACTGATAAATTAGCTTTCTATTAGTGAAAGAATTTTTGAAATCGGTCCAGTAGTTTCGGAGCCTATTCATTACAAACAAACAAACAAATCTTTCCTCTTTATAATATTAGTATAGACAAACATACAAATATCTTCCCGTACTCCAGGGTCGGCCGTGGGCTCGGTGGTGGGGTCGGTGGTGACGAGCCCCACGGAGCCGCTCGGCGTGATGACCCCGCCGCCCGTCGAGTGGGCCATTCCGCAGCCGCAGAAACTCAAGTGAGTACCACATTTACAACCAATAATAAGTTATCACTACATAGTATAAAACAAAGTCGCTTTCTCTGTCCCTATGTATGCTTAGATCTTTAAAACTACGCAACGGATTTTGATGCGGTTTGTTTTAATAGATAGAGTGATTCAGTGGGAAGGCTTTTAGCATAATTTTATCCCCATATCCCTACGGGAACGGGAACTACGCGGGTGAAACCGCGGGGCACAGCTAGTTAGTTAATAAAGAGATAGCTGGAAACAAATAGACGGTGCTTCACGCCCGAACAGCTGCTCCAACGCTACCAAACACAAGTTCGGTCGTGCATGGAGTACTGTTCCCACTTTTGGGATGGATTATTCTAGCGGATTCTCACAGAACCCGCTGACATAACTGTCAATCCGCTGACCGTTTATCAAACATATATCCACAATCTTTTCTGTGCCGGCGGCCGAAATTGTAAGCTCCTATTGTCATTGTGACTCTAATGTCATTTGGATAAATGTTCAATAAACTGACAACCAAAAGATGCGATTACAGCGACGCTGACACCGGCACAGGAAAGATTGTGACTCAATACTGACGGCGACTGCAACAGCTTCAATCTATACAAATATAAAAAAAAAACCTTTTTTTCTCTCAAGTTGTGTATCATGAGTAAAATACTTTCTTTTGTTGGAATGGTAAACGTATATTCCCCATAGTCCAACCAGTGGGACTACGGGGAAATTAGTTTACCCGTAGTCCAGCTGGTTGTACTACGGGTAAAATTTCTTCCCCGTAGTCCAACGCGTTGAACAAAGCTGTTGGACTACGGGTCAGTCGCCATGCTGACGGTCCACTGACACACATGTCAATCCACTGTCAGATACACTCAGCTGTTCAACGCGACGGACCGCACAAAGTCGGGCAGCGTGTCGGGGGCGCAGGCGCGCGCCATCATGCTGCAATCGCGATTGTCGCAGAACACGCTCGCGCAGATATGGGCGCTGGCTGACCTTGATTCTGACGGGAAACTTGGTAAGATGTCTAGCTAGATTAGGGAATAAGATGTCGTCCTTATTGGGAATAATCGTACGTTAACGCAATGGGTATTTGTCGTACGATGAGGCATCGTCATAAAAAAAAATGATATTCGCGCGATGCGGTAGGTTTTAGGCGTTGTCCTAATTGTGTAAGCAATGCGACCACCGCGATTTCGATCAAGCATCGTATTAATAGGCAATGATCGTACGATGGCACGAGGCGTTTCTATCGTGCGACGAAAATTACTATCAAACCCATCGTATAATCGTGCGATGGCAATTAGGACACCCAGAAGGTATGTGTATGTTTGAATTTGTCGCACGATGAGAACGCATCGTGCCATCGTACGATCATTGCCTATTAAGACGATGCTTGATCGAAATCGCGGTGGTCGCATCGCTTACTCGCGCGTAAATACAACGACCTTTTCTGAATGTCCTAATTGGTCATTACGCTAGCACAACAACAGCATCGCGCGACGGAATCGCGCGTTCTATCAGGACATCTCTGTTCAATCATTTTTATCGTACGACAAGAATACATCATGCTTTCGTACGATCATTGCTAATTAAAACGACGGTTAAGCACGCCTTAAATTTTGTATTATACCTTAAACATTTCATTATTTGTTTTCATTGTGAGATAAAATGTAAATTTTCAATTGATTGACCATGCCGGACTGCCATCCGTGCCAGGTTGCGGGTTCGATTCCCGTGCGGGGTGAATATTTGTGTGAACCACAAATGTATATCTCGGTCTGGGTGTGTGTGAATGAGTTTGTGTAGTTTCTGATACCCTAGCTAGATACAAGTTACGAACTTAGATATCAGTTACTGTAATGAGATGATGTATGTTATTTACAGGTTGTGAGGAGTTCGTGCTCGCGATGTACCTGTGTGAGAAAGCAACGCAGGGTGAGACGGTGCCCGCGAAACTACCGCCCGAAATGATACCGCCTACCTTCAGGTAAAGAACGAACTCTGGTGAGAATATCTTCTTCTAATATATAAAATTCTCGTGTCACAGTTTTCGTTGCCATACTCCTCCGAAACGGCTTGACCGATTTTGATGAAATTTTTTGTGCTTATCCGGTATCTATGAGAATCGGCCAACATCTATTATTCATCCCGAAATTCCCACGGGAACGGGAACTACGCGGGTGAAACCGCGGGGCGCAGCTAGTCTAATATATAAAATTCTCGTGTCACAGTTTTCGTTGCCATACTCCTCCGAAACGGCTTGACCGATTCTCATGAAATTTTGTGAGCATATTCAGTAGGTCTGAGAATCGGCCAACATCTATTTTTCATCCCGAAATTCCCACGGGAACGGGAACTACGTGGGGCACAGTTAGTAATTATCTAATAAAATACCTGTAAATATCGTACAAATATTAAAATGCAAAAGTTTATGAGAAGAGGATGGATGAGTGTTTGTTACTTTTCACGCAAAAACTACGTCGATATGGTTTCTTTTATCCCTAAATTCCTACGAGTGAAACCACAGGGCATAGTAAGTAGGGCTTATTATTTTTACGACCTCGATGGCAGAGTGGTCACCATGCCGCACTTCCATCCGTTAAGTTGCGGGTTCGATTGCCGCGCGGGGTGAATATTTGTGCGAACCACAATATTTGTCTCGGTGTGTATGTGTGTGTGTGTCTGTGCTTAGTTTCTGATACAAGTTACGGACTTAGTTAGGGGTCAGTTACTGTAATGAGATGATGGAGTGAATGTAGTGAAGTGAATGATTATATTACTTATCTCCGACAAAAGATGTGACTGAAGTGGCAGGCAAACTAGTTCATTCGTTCACTTGTCGGAGACAAAGCTAGTTCATTCGTTCATTTGCAGATCAATAAAATTAACTACATATGTTCAATTAATTAATAATTCTGATAATGGCTACACTTGCTTTGCGATAATACAAACTCTACTCATCTCCAGACGCGAATCCATCACCTCAAACACGAGTGCCAAGTCGTACGAAGACCGGCGCCGCGAGAACATGGCTCGCGGGCAAGCCGAGCTTGAGAGGCGGCGGTCGCAGCTGCAGGACATACAGATCAAGGAGAAGGTACGTCATTGGAGGATTAATAATATTGTTTTGGGTTATGGGTGTCGTACTAACTATATCGAAAGTCGTTATGGGGTCTCGTAGTGTCGTAAGGCGGTACGGGGAGTTAGGCTTTGTACTAACATCATCGATAGGGGTTATGGGTGTCGTACTAACATTATTGAAAGGCGTTATGGGGGGTTAAGTGTCGTACTAACATCATCGATAGGGGTTATGGGTGTCGTACTAACATCATCGACAAGGGTTATGGGTGTAGTACTAACATTATTGAAAGGCGTTATGGGGGGTTAAGTGTCGTACTAACATCATTGACAGGAGTTATGGGTGTCGTACTAACATCATCGACGGTGGTTATGGGTGTCGTACTAACATCATCGACAAGGGTTATGGGTGTAGTACTAACATTATTGAAAGGCGTTATGGGGGGTTAAGTGTCGTACTAACATCATTGACAGGAGTTATGGGTGTCGTACTAACATCATCGACGGTGGTTATGGGTGTCGTACTAACATCATCTATAGGGGTTATGGGTGTCGTACTAACATCATCGACGGTGGTTATGGGTGTCGTACTAACATCATCGACAGGGGTTATGGGGAGTTAGAGCACTCAAAAAGGATGTAAATTAAAGAGGACTAATTGCAGGAAACTCACCACCTAACTAACCACTATTTTTAAATATTATTTTACTTAAGAACCTAATTCTAAAAACATGAATGGAAATCTTAAGGGACTATACACATTTATTAAGCTCCATTCAGCGTTTGTCCATACAAAACAACGATTTTGTATGCTGAATCGTCTCCATACAAAATCGTTGTTTTGTATGGACAAACGCTGAATGGAGCTGAATAAATGTGTCTAGTCCCTAAAAAAGGCTGAGCCGACATAAAAAAGGGAGATTCACAAGAACTTCATCAAGTTATGAAGTAAAAAAAATAACAAAAGACCGAATTGAACCGATTCAAATATTTTGAAATCTGAAACGAAACCATCTATTTTTTTTAAACACTTATCTATTAATTTGTAATTGAAAATAATATCTAAAAATAAATTGAATGAATGATTTCTTAGTAATTCAAAAATATTAACTATATTTTTATTGGTTTCCATAACTCGATTAGGAGGCAGAGGTAAAGACAATAGAAACATAGACTAGGCCCTAGGCAGTAGACTATAGAGTGGTAGAGGTTTCTTTATACAGGGTGTCCCGGCATCGATGTCGGATACTTTAAAGGGGTAAATATTGTGTTTTTATCAACTAGCTTTTGCCCGCGACTTCGTTCGCGTGGAATAATGACTTCCAGCAGAATTTGGGTTTTCCCCCTTTTCTCCCCCTAAGGGGGGAATTTCCAAAAATCCTCTCTTAGTGGTAGCCTACTCCCCCCAACAAACACACGTGCCAATATTCAGCTCTCTGCGACCAGTAGTTTCGGCTGTGCGTTGTCTGTCAGTCAGTCAGTACGTCACTCAGTAACGGAAGAGTTTTATATATACAGATTTTTAACCCCCGACGCAAAAAGAGGGGTGTTATAAGTTTGACGTGTCTGTGTGTGTGTGTGTGTATCTGTCTGGCTGTGGCATCATAGCTCCCAAACGGATGAACCGATTTCAATTTAGTTTTTTTTGTAGTTATAGGGGTTTGAAAGTAATTGTGTTGGGGGTTTTTTTAATTTTTAATCTATAGCTGCCATTACAAAATGGCTGCCATTTTATAATGGTAGGTAGCTAGAGAAAATTGGAATCGTGATTTGTTGATAAAAACACCATATTTTAAAGTATCCGACATCTATGCCCGGACACCCTGTATATAAGAGTTTGGTTTTTGACGCACTTGAATTTAATTAACGCACAATGAAAATAACGTTTTAAAATTAAGGAAAATCGAGTGAAGCCACTTGGCACAGCTAATAATGTTATAATGTGATTGTGTGTTCAGTTGTTTTTATTATATTTTGATGTTATATTATGTTATATCCTACTAATATTATAAAGACGAATGTCTGTGTGTTTGCATTTTAGATTTGTATAGATGTGTGGATGTTTGTTCCTCTTTCACGCAAAAACTACTGAATGGATTTTAATGAAATTTGGTACAGATGGTATTTTTTATCCCAAAATTCTCACGGGATAAGGTTCCACGCGGGTAAAACCGCGGGTCACAGCTAGTTTAATAATATAGTTACATTTAGACGCATCTTAATATAAGTGTAAAAATACATGTAAAATAAAATTAATAAACATTATACCCAGGCCGAGAGAGAAAGGAAAGAGAGGGAAGAGGCTGAAAAGAGAGAGAAGATACGCCTCGAAGCGCAGAAGAAAGAACAAGAAGAGTTAATGAGGAAACAGAAGGAAGAACAGGTACATAACATAATCATTCATTCCATCATCTCATTACAGTAACTGACCCCTAACTAAGTTCGTAACTTGTATCTAGTATCAGAAACTACGCACACACTCATTCACACACACCCAGACCGAGACAAACATTTGTGGTTCACACAAATATTCACCCCGCACGGGAATCGAACCCTAATGGCAATCCGGCATGGTAACCACTCTGCTATCGAGGTCATCGTATGTTCAATATTAGTTAATTTTATTTTTATTTTTTTATTATTAAGAAAACAAACAGTTAACAAATTCCACCTAATAGCTAAATATAAACTAAAAACCATTTATATGTTCCCACATGTAAAAATCTAGTAACAAACACTTATTCATAAAAAAAAACTAATTTGAAAGGAATGACATGAAGTATTTGAAGAGAACAAAAACAATAATAGCAAAATCATTGAAAAGGAGATAAAAACAAACAATATTAACACACAGTGTAAATAGATGAGACACAATACTAAGTAGCATGGAACCAGTTTACAGTTAAATAAATATGTAACTTCCTTATGTTTTATGTTCGCCTGGTACTTTTACACCAGGAAGGAGGAATTCCTTTCTTTCCCGGTGACAGCGTCCGCTGTAATCGCATCTTTTGGTTGTCAGATGATTGTCAGTGTAATGAAAATATATTGAGTTACAATCCTTTCTGTGCCGGCGGCCATATTGGAAGCTCCTATTGTCAGTGTGACTCTAATGTCATTTGGATACATTTTCAATAAACTGACAACCAAAAGATGCGATTACAGCGACGCTGACACCGGCACAGAAACGATGGTGACTCAATAGTTGAGATTGACCGAACTTCGTTATAACCAATTTTAGCAGGTTGAACCAAAATTTGCCATTCGGTCAAAATTCTTGAATTAAAATTGAATATTCGTCACTATTTTGACTTAAATTTGATAGAAATAATATAAAAAAAATATTTGAATTAAATATTTTTTTATGTTTTCCATAATTTTACATATGGGACTAAAGTTTGGAAAAACAATTAAGCTTCTTAATCCTAACTAATATTATAAATGCGAAAGTAACTCTATCTGTCTGTCTGACTGTCTGTCTGTTACCTTTTCACGGCTAAACTACTGAACCGATTGACTTGAAATTTGGTACAGGGGTAGCTTATGGTCCGGGAAAGAACATAGGATACTTTTTATCCCGAAATTCCCACGGGAACGGGAACTACGCGGGTGATACCGCGGGGCGCTGCTAGTTTTAGATAAAAATTACACTTTTGAAATTACCTTTTTTTAGGAAAAGAGAGAGGCTGCCCGTAAGGAGATGGAGAGACAGTGTCAGCTCGAATGGGAGAAAAAGAGGTAATCCTACTAATATTATAAATGCGAAAGTTTGTGAGTTTGGATGTTTGTTCCACTTTCACGTAAAAACTACTGTATCGATTTTGATTAAATTTGGTACTTTAACTAGGAATGACTGAATAGTTCCTTATAACTAGGAATAACACATATGATACTTTTTATCCCGAAATTCCCATGGGATTGTGTATAAGTAATCGTATGTTTTATTGTAACTTTTTGTAGTCACAAATCCTACCAATAGATGGCGCTGTTATTTAATTTTTTAACACACGATGGTGAATTGTGCCGAGATTGTATGATAGTACGAGCTACGCATTCTCACGGGAGCGGGTACTACGCGGGTAAAACCGCGGGGCGCTGCTGGTACATTATATGTAGATTATTTTAATTCTTACTTTTTTCAATTTTGAAATCCTCTATTGTTACCACTTGGACATTTATAAGTACTTCTATGAGGATGTGTAGTGATATCTGAACAAAATGATTTTTAATATGTAATTTTTTCAATTGATGCATTAATTGAGTATGTTCGCTGTTTCTTAGCGAGTAAATGATCGGAATATGTCTTCTGTATACATTTACCGAAAAGCAAATGTCTTATCCTGACCATGTACGTAGGGACAATAATTGTTGTTTGGAAACATTTTGTTGCTTCGCTCGGTGTGCGACCGGTTTAAGGGTTTATTCCCAACCGCCACCTTGACACCGCCACCACAAGGTGGCGGTTGCAACTCCAACTCTAGGCCCAACCGCCCCCTCGGTGGGCAGTTGGGCATAAAAAATTGTTCAGAGATTTATTCCCAACCGCCATCCTACAATCGAACTCGCGTTTGAAGAAGTTTAAAACTATTTTATATGAAAATACCAGGAAATCATAAACTAAAGGAGTTGGTTAGGTTTTTAAATGACCCATTGCACTGGTACTTTAGCTATAAAAAAACAATAAATTAATGATTAATCTTCAATTTCTAAAATACCTACTAGGACGACTAGGCGTCAACTGGCCCGAATCAAATAGACGAGTTTTCGTGTATAGGTAGCCCCCTCCTATTTATTTCTTGTGACAATATTTATTAGCATATGCTATTTTATATACTACCTATTTCTAATGGAAGTACCAGGAGAACATAAACTTTAAGAGATTGTCGACAAACAAAATAATGTTTTGTTTTTTATAGCTAAAGTACCAGTGCAATGGGTCATTTAAAAACCTAACAAACAGCTTTAGTTTATGATTTCCTGGTATTTTCATATAAAATAGTTTTAAACTTCTTCAAACGCGAGTTCGATTGTAGAATGGCGGTTGGGAATAAATCTCTGAACAATTTTTTATGCCCAACTGCCCACCGAGGGGGCGGTTGGGCCTAGAATTTTTTGGGAGTTGCAACCGCTACCTTGAGGTGGCGGTTGGGAATAAACCGGTTTAAGAGTGCCTTTACACCAGTCAGTCATTTAGTTACAATAAATCAGCATAATGTAATGTGTACTAAAGTACAGAGTGTGAGAGTGTCTGAAGAGTTTGTAACTCTCCTAAACTCCCCAGGACCCGCGAGCTGGAAGCCCTCCGGTCGGACGAGCAGTCCCGCGTGCTGGCGCTGAAGGCGCGCGCGCAGGCCGCGGGCGCCGCCGCCAGCGCCGCCGGGCAGCGCGTGCGCTCGCTCGCCGCCGACATCCGGGACACGCGCACGCTCGTCGCCACGCACAAGTGTACTATAGATCATATGAGGTGAGTAATTAGTAGTAAAGGTTTCCGTCTAAAATATTCACTATTCAATTTAATTTAAAAATTTAAAATTTAAAAAACCCCCAACACAATTACTTTCAACTTACTACCGGACTGCCATCCGTAAGGTTGCGGGTTCGATTCCCGTGCGGGGTGAATATTTGTGTGAACCACAAATGTTTTTCTCGGTCTGGGTGTGTGTGTGTGAATGAGTGTGTGCGTAGTTTCTGATACCCTAGATATAAGTTACGAACTTAGTTAGGGGTCAGTTACTGTAATGAGATGATGGAGGGAATGATTATGTTATGTTAATAAGTATTTTCTATCAGATCGGAGCGCGACGCGAGCATGGCTGAAATGCAGCAGCTGAAGGCGAGAGTGAAGGAGCTGAATGCGAAGCAAATAGCACTCAACAAGGAGAAGATGGATTTGGATAATAAGGTACATAATACTAAGTATACACCCCTATTTTGAAATTACGGGACTTATTAAAATCAGAATATCTGTAGCAGTAACTGAATCCATATATCCAATAAAAATATCAAAAATGATAGTCGATTACTTATCTTTAAAAGATACTAAATAAATGCCGTATTACCAGACGGCACACTAGCTATCAAGTATTCTGTGACGGCTCGGGTCGATGACCGCGCTCAGCTGTGTATCGCAGCGTTCGCCGGTTGTTCGGTGTAGAATAACAATAAAATTCGGCGGGATTTTGAAAATCTTTGACTTATCATAACTTTTTAAATAAAAGCAAAACAAAAAAACTAACTTCACTATTATATTGTCACCCGTCGTTTACATTAGCTGTGTGATTAAGTATCTCGAATTCAAAATAGGGGTGTATATAGATTATATCAATAATCATTTCCCCTGTAGGCCAAAGCGTCGGAAGGCGCGGGTGAGGACGGCAAGCTCAGCATGATGGAGGTGACGCTCAAACAACTCAGGGACAAGGTGAGCGTCGTGGTTGTATCAAGTTTTGAAACTTACATAATAACAAGGCATTTTTATGTTTTTATACAGATTTTGACGGATTTTAGTCGAATCCCTCGACTAGTTAACTTTAACGCCCAATATTAATATTCAATCGTAATCCAAACGATTGAGATTGAAGATTGATTTAAGTATATAGAGCCACAATCTTTTCTGTGCCGGCGGCCAAAATTGGAAGCTCCTATTGCCATTGTGACTCTAATGTCATTTGGATACATTTTCAATAAACTGACAACCAAAAGATGCGATTACAGCGACGCTGACACCGACACTCAATAATTGAAAATTCAGTATTTGTTAGCTAAATATTTGATTAACGATAATTGAATATTCGTTACAAAAAAAATCCAATAACAAAAATTCCCTTTAACAGGTGGAAGCAGCAAAAGCGATAGTAGAATCCAAGAACTCAGATTTGGACAACAACAAGAGTCAGCTCGAAGAGTTGAATACCAAAGTGAGCGAATTGAGCGACAAGTGCGACCAGGTGTGGAAGCTATACGAGCAGAAACGGAGCGAGTATATGGAGCGGAGTACCGCGCCCGCGGACGGCGGATGGGCTGCTGCAGGTAACGATATTATTATATATACCAAAGTAAGCGAATCGAGCGACGTAATAAGCTATACGAGCAGAAGCGGACGAGTATATGGAGCGGAGTACCGCGCCGGCGGACGGCGGGTGGGCTGCTGCAGGTAACGATATTATTATATATACCAAAGTAAGCGAATCGAGCGACGTAATAAGCTATACGAGCAGAAGCGGACGAGTATATGGAGCGGAGTACCGCGCCGGCGGACGGCGGGTGGGCTGCTGCAGGTAACGATATTATTATATATACCAAAGTAAGCGAATCGAGCGACGTAATAAGCTATACGAGCAGAAACGGAGCGAGTATATGGAGCGGAGCACCGCGCCGGCGGACGGCGGGTGGGCTGCTGCAGGTAACGATATTATTATATATACCAAAGTAAGCGAATCGAGCGACGTAATAAGCTATACGAGCAGAAGCGGACGAGTATATGGAGCGGAGTACCGCACCGGCGGACGGCGAGTGGGCTGCTGCAGGTAACGTGGTATATATTATTATATATACCAAAGTGAGCGAATTGCGTCGGTGGCGTAGGGGTTAAGGCCTTTGACTTCTGATCGGAAGGTACCTGGTTCGAACACCGCCATGTACCAATATGTTTTTTCCATTTTCGAATTCATATGTACGATTATTCAGTGAAAAAAAACATCGTGAAGAAATCTGTACACCTGGGAATAAATTATAGGGTTGTGTGCTTCGTGACCCACCCACACTTGGCCAGTGTTGACTAAGGCCTAATCACCCTAATTCAGTGTCCGCTCGAGCCCCTCAGTGGTGACATAATTACATGAGCTAATAAGTTGAGCGAATTGAGCGACAAATGTCAAGCTGTACGAGCGGAAACTTTAGACTTTTTTTCTATAAGCATTGGGCAGTATTTTAATTGTATTTTGTTTCCTTAATCAATATACATGACCTCTGCTCTTATTTTGTGAGTTGTAACTTGACGATATCTATCTATCCAGACGCGGAGTGGGCCACCAGTTCGGACGCGTGGGGCGACTCAAGCGCCGCCGAGGAGGCGTGGGGCGACGCGCCCACCACCACCGGTGAGACCCATACACTATTATTACACATTTTTAGTCACGTTTAGCACTTAGAGAGTCACAATCTTTTCTGTGCCGGCGGCCATATTGTAAGCTCCTATTGTCATTGTGACTCTAATGTCATTTGGATACATTTTCAATAAACTGACAACCTTATTCAATAAACCGGTGATACCCGAAAAAACCGGCCAACTTCCGCGATTTTACCGACCAATCTCCATCGTTTATGTTGTCTTACGTCTACTTTGACACTGGCAGAATTGCAAGACAGCAGCAGCCAAAAAACTAAAAATTGAATTGAATTGAAACTGACAACCAAAAGATGCGATTACAGCGACGCTGTCACCGGCACAGAAAAGATGGTGACTTTATAATAGATAGCACAGATTATATGGTTCATTGAATGAACAAAACCATATAAATAAGTTTTTGAATTTCTCGATATAACTTTAGTTCTAGAAAGCGAATGTCTAAAACTAAGTGTAACCTTGAAACCGGTTTTGTTAAACTAGGTTTAAGAATTGATATCTTTGATTTACACGAACACTACACATTGAGATAAAACACTTAAACGGATTTTTGTCGTGGTTGTATTTTGGTTTACATTTTCTGACGTTTCGTATTCTTTACAGAACCCGTGATCACAAAAGACTAAGATGGAAGACGTCTGTGATCTTAGTCTTTTGCGATCACGGGTTCTGTAAAGAATCCGAAACATTAGAAAATGTAAAACAAAATATAATCACGACAAAAATCCGTTTAAGTGTTTTATTTCAATAGATTTAAGAAACTTCTTATTTCTTAACTTATTCTTGATCCCGTGTAAAATAGTTGTAAAAATAAAGACCAGCGTTATTGAGTAGTAGAAGTGCCCCCAGCGAGCGAGCCGGTCCCCGCGCCTAGCGCCGCCCGCTGGCGCTGCGTGTACGAGTTCGCGGGGCGCGCGCCCGACGAGCTCAGCGTGCAGCCCGGGGACCTCGTCGGCGCGGGCGGAGCGCCCCCCCGGAATGCTGACCCAGGGTGGCTGTGGGGCAGCTGCAGGGGTGAGTGCTGTAGGCTCTTACATAGTCATGTTAGCCTAGTACACTTAGGGCGGATTTCACGATCTTCAAGTAAAGTTTCGAGTAGGTACTCACATGTTTTGTCTTTGTCACTTGATATAAAGTAAGAAAGAGACAAAACAAATTTTACTTGGTGAGTAAATTTACTTGAAGGTCGTGAAATAGGCCCTAAATCACACTGAAGAGCATATTCATGTTATCCTAGTAATTCACTAACACATCATACACATTTATGTGGTCCTAGTTCCCTCTTATATAGTCATATTATCATTATCCTGTTATCCATATATAGTACTTGCTAATACATAATTGCAAGAAGATATACACTTACGGTCATGTAATCCTAGTACTTTCTTAGACACTTATATGACCCTAGTAATCACTATCACTACATAGTATAAAACAAAGTCACTGTCTCTGCCCCTATGTATGCTTAGATCTTTAAAACTACGCAACGGATTTTGATGCGGTTTGTTTTATTAGATAGAGTGATTCAGTGGGAAGGGTTTTAGCATAATTTTATCCCCATATTCCTACGGGAACGGGAACTACGCGGGTGAAACCGCGGGGCGCCGCTAGTAATGATATATATCACACACTCCTGTAACCCTAGTACTCCTAACTAATACTCGCTGAATTACATGTGTGAAAGACAGATACAGATACAGTCGTGAGGGCAAATGCACATATTTGTCATGCATGCTTCGTTCTTAACGGTCAAATTTAGAAAGTTTGTTAATATTTTTTCAACACACTTGCTCATAAAGGGGCTCTTATTTGTGCAAACTGTTGAATAATGACACGTTTTATTCACTCGTGAGTTATAGATTGTTTTTTAAATTGTTTTGTTTTTAAAAAAGTTTCCACACCAAAAAAATTGTGTCCATACATTTTAAAAACAAACTTCAACTATGTTGCCTTACTTTTGGTAGGTCTATGGTCGATTCCATTCATTCATTAGATTTTTTTTGTATATTCTTTAGTCTTTGGTCGATCACCATTGTAGTGTTGGATGCGCGCGAATATAAAAACTGTTTAATTATTAGCGAAAAATGATATACAGGGTGTCCCGTAAGTAGTGGACCAACGGAATGTGGGGGATAGGGGAAACCGTTACCTACCAGAATCACCAAAATTTATTGTCCTAGGCTTCATAGTTTTGAAGTTATAACGTTTTTTAGTAAGTAGGTGAAATTATCGTACTATGTGCACATTTTTCTTAATTCTACAAAATCTATTACTTATTTTGATGTTATTTTTATTTAAGGACGTTAAGAAAACATAGGTTTTTCTAATTTAAATCATATTTTAGTGTAATTATCATTAACATTAAAATTAATCAACAAAACAAGTGCAATTGTTAAATTTCAAAAAACTCTAAGTGGTATTTGAGCTGAGCTGGTGTAAAAAAAATGTATGGTAGCCTTGTGGAACTTTATTTTAAAAACATCTACATATCATAAGGATTACAAAAAAGTATAACATTGTGGTTTCAAATGAGTAGTTTTTTATTTTAACTAATATCAAAGTAAAAGAAAATGTTTGAGACAAAACAAAAATTCATTGCTTATTATGGAAATTCGTTTATTACTCAATTTATTTTTACATTAAAGGCTCTAAATGCTTTTTTTTAGCTCTTGTGCATAACAACATCTTCCTATAAAGTTTTTTTGTTAACTTTTTTGGGCTCTTTGATGATTTTTTATCAATTCAGAAACATGGTTGAATTTTTGTCATAACTCTCGTTTATCATGAATATTTGTCTCATTAACTGCTTCTTTGAGGTAACCCCATAGAAAATAATCCAAAGGATTCAAGTCGGGAGATCATGCTGGCCATGAAATAGTACCTTCGCGTCCAATCCATCGATTTGGAAACATCTCGTTCGAAAATTCAGTCACTCACCGTGAATAGTGGGCAGGTGCACCGTCGTACTGCAACCACATTCGTACGTACTTCTTAATTTTAACATAACGAAAATGTTGGTTATGCATAAGGCCTGAAACTGCGCGGAACCATACTCTCTCGCGTACTTCTTAACTTTATTCGAAGATGATCGTTATTCATAAGGCCTGAAACTGCGCGGGAGAGAATGTGGTTGTAGTACGACGGTGCACCTCCCCACTATTCACGGTAAGTGACTGAATTTTGGAATGAGAAGTTCCCAAATCAATGGATTGGACGCGAAGGTACTATTTCATGGCCAGCATGATCTCCCGACTTGAATCCTTTGGATTATTTTCTATGGGGTTACCTCAAAGAAGCAGTTAATGAGACAAATATTCATGATAAAAAGAGAGTTATCTCAAAATTTCAATCATGTTGCTGAATTGATAAAAAATCATCAAAGAGCCCAAAAAAGTTAACAAAAAAACTTTATAGGAAGATGTTGTTATGCACAAGAGCTAAAGAAAAGCATTTAGAGCCTTTAATGTAAAAATAAATTGAGTATTAAACGAATTTCCATAATTAGCAATGAATTTTTGTTTTGTCTCAAACATTTCCTTTTTCTTTGATATTAGTTAAAATAAAAAACTAATCATTTGAAACCACAATGTTATACTTTTTTGTAATCCTTATGATATGTAGATGTTTTTAAAATAAAGTTCCACAAGGCTACCATACATTTTTTTTACACCAGCTCAGCTCAAATACCACTTAGAGTTTTTTGAAATTTAACAATTGCACTTGTTTTGTTGATTAATTTTAATGTTAATGATAATTACACTAAAATATGATTTAAATTAGAAAAACCTATGTTTTCTTAACGTCCTTAAATAAAAATAACATCAAAATAAGTAATAGATTTTGTAGAATTAAGAAAAATGTGCACATAGTACGATAATTTCACCTACTTACTAAAAAACGTTATAACTTCAAAACTATGAAGCCTAGGACAATAAATTTTGGTGATTCTGGTAGGTAACGGTTTCCCCTATCCCCCACATCCCGTTGGTCCACTACTTACGGGACACCCGGTATTATTATGAATTTCTTCGCAAATGTGTTGAAAAACGTTGTATGGTACACGCGAGTATTGATGATTACTATCCTCGGCTATCTTCAGACCCTCGCCTGACGGCTCGGGCCTCAATAGCGCCTCGGAAGTAATCACCAACTTACCTCGCTTGTACCATAAATAACTATAAATTAATTTCCCAGGTCAAACCGGGTGGTTCCCAGAGTCGTATGTTGAAGACATAAATGCGCCGTCAGCATACGCGGCCGAGGTCATTGAACCGCTTGAAACTAAAACACAATTGGAAGGTATGATATTACTTTCTTAATAATATTTTGATTTAGGCTCAACACACACGAAAAAGGCAACGAAGCGAAACGCTTTTCAGTGTCATATAACGAATTTTAACTTTATTTTCATTACTACACCCCTATTTTGAATTCGAGATACTTAATCACACAGCTAATGTAAACGACGGGTGACAATATAATAGTGAAGTTAGTTTTTTTCCTTTGCTTTTATTTAAAAAGTTATGATAAGTCAAAGTTTTTCAAAATCCCGCCGAATTTTATTGTTATTATACACCGAACAACAGGCGAACGCTGCGATACACAGCTGAGCGCGGTCATCGACCCGAGCCGTCACAGAATACTTGATAGCTAGTGTGCCGTCTGGTAATACGGCATTTATTTAGTATTTTTTAAAGATAAGTAATTGACTATCATTTTTGATATTTTTATTGGATATATGGATTCAGTTACTGCTACAGATATTCTGATTTTAATAAGTCCCATCATTTCAAAATAAGGGTGTATAATACTTATTATCGCATGAGAAACTCGAATGAACGAACGGAATTCGCCGGAATTCCCGCGGCATCCGCGCGATTCTAAGTATTATAGTAATGAAAATAAAGTTAAAATTCGTATGACACTGAAATGCGATTCGCTTCGTTGCGGATTTGGTGTTGAGCCTTAGCGCCTATTTCACCATCTTCAATTAACGTTCCGAGTAGCTACTCACATGTTTTGTCTTTGTCACTTGATATAAAGTAAGAAAGAGACACAACTAACTTTACTTGGTGAGTAACTTTACTTAAAGGTCGTCAAATACGCCCTTAATCTTCTTTCTTCTTCCAAACCTTTTTCTATTTGGGGTCGGTTTTCAGTTTAACCAGATTTGGTGGAATATCAGTATTTTACGTGAAGCGACTGCCATCAGACCTTCACAACCCAGAGGGCTACGACATTTGGTTAAACCAAATTTTAGACTCTTGAAGGCCCTTAAAGCCCGGTGGTAATTTACATGAAATATCGTACGTTGACCTGTAGCTATCTATCTCTGTCGCACCTGCGTACATTATAATGCGTCCCGCTCGCACGGATGCAATGGCGAGTGGGACGCATTATAATGTACGCAGGTGCAACAGAGATAGATAGCTACAGGTCAACGTACGAGATTCTCTGTGAATTACGACCGGACTACCTATAATTCTTAGATTTTAAATATTATAATACCCAACAGGGTCCATAATTGATACTTTAATTATATTAGCACCTTTGTACAACATTATGGTAATAATAAATATTTGAATATACCCGTAATCACTGTCGATGTAAAATCTGTGAAATCTTTCTCTTAAAATGTATATTTTTTCAGGAATTGCTGAAGTGCCTGAAGCTGAAATCACCAACGATTTGGGAGGAGCTATGCCTGTTGTTGGTAAGTAATATAAAAAACAGCCAAGTGTGAATCGCGTCACGAAACTTTTGGTATCAATCTCGAGACTTGTAGCTTCAGTCATAGGACTAAGGCTGTGGTCCGACCGCGGGCGAGTGAGCGATGAACTATCGGCGAGTTTCTCGCCCAAGAAAAGGACAGTGAATGTACATTCCGTGTACACGAAAGAGATGCAGATATTATTTATAGTTACTCGCCTGGTGTACCGCATAACTATAAATATAATATAATATATGCATACTACTAATATGTGCATCTCTTTCGTTTACACGGAATGTACATTCACTATCCTTTTCTCTCGCCGATATCTTCATCGCTCACTCGCCCGCGGTGGGACCACTGCCTTATAGTATCAGCCAGGGATAATACCTTTGTTGTTTTTGATTTGTCAGAGGGTGGCGACTACTACATAGCGGCGTATCCGTACAACTCTGCGGAGCCGGGGGACCTGACGTTCGAGGCGGGCGAACGCATCGAGGTGGTGCGGCGGGACGGCGACTGGTGGACGGGGCGCATCGGGGCCAGGTCAGGGTGCTGTTAAGATTATCTAAATATACACCCCTATTTTGAAAATACGGGACTTATTAAAATCAGAATATCTGTAGCAGTAACTGAATCCATATATCCAATAAAAATATCAAAAATTATAGTCGATTACTTATCTTTAAAAAATACCAAATAAATGCCGTATTACCAGACGGCACACTAGCTATCAAGTATTCTGTGACGGCTCGGGTCGATGACCGCGCTCAGCTGGGTATCGCAGCGTTCGCCTGTTCGGTGTAGAATAACAATAAAATTCGGCGGGATTTTGAAAAACTTTGACTTATCATAACTTTTTAAATAAAAGCAAAAAATAAAAACTAACTTCACTATTATATTGTCACCCGTCGTTTACATTAGCTGTGTGATTAAGTATCTCGAATTCAAATTAGGGGTGTATATAACTCAAAGGTGACTGACGGACTGACATAGTGATCTATCAACGCACAGCCCAAACCACTGGACGGATCGGGCTGAAATAAGTCCACATTTTTTGTGACAAAAAAAAACATTGACTATGACAACTCCATTAGGCTCAGCCTGTGTTGAGGTTATACGAGTTTCAATTCAACGTCCTTCCTTCCCGACGCTTAGAAAGGAAACCAAAGATTGAGTGTCGTACTGAAGCTGGTGTTATTATACAGGGTGCCCAAATAGAACGATCAGTGGGGGAAGTATGAGCTATAAGAGATACAAAGATCTGTTCTTAGGAACCATGTCATCGATTTTTGTAATAATTAAAACTGCATTCATAGATTTAGAAAAAAACTTTTACTCATCATAGGAATCGAACTCGGAAACTTTTAAAAATGTAATGTTCGTTATTTCTAACTAGAAATCGATTGTGTATGTCTAAAGCAGTAAATGTTACTAAGAAACATGATATCTAAATGTCGGTTCATGGACGAAAAGTAATTTTTTGGTAATATAATAAAATGAATAATATATGTCCAATATTAATATACTTTTCAACACACTTGCTCATAAAGAGGCTCTTATTTGTGCAAAAACAGTTGAATAATGACACGTTTTATTCACTAGTGAGTTATAGATTGTCTTTTTAAATTGCTTTGTTTTTAAAAATGTTTCGATACCAAAAAAATTGTGTCCATACATTTTAAAAACAAACTTCAACTATGTTGCCTTAGTTTTGGTAGGTCTATGGTCGATTCCATTCATTCATTAATTCCATTTTTTTTTAATAAGTATATTCTTTTAGTCTTTGGCCGATCACCATTGTTGTGTTGGATGCGCGCGAATAGAAAAACTGTTATTTATTAGCGAAAAATGATAATTTCTTCGCAAATGTGTTGAAAAACGTTGTATGGTACACGCGTGTATTGATGATTACCTCGCTTGTACCATAAATAACTATTATGTAGTTATCATGGTAATTAGCACTCAAATTATTATGATTAACAGGATATTTACCATGTATATTTATTTATCTGAGTTCATCCGTGATCATGGCGCTTGCAACAGCGTCGAAATATCGGAAACTCGAAATAAATAATATACATGGTAAATATCCCGTTAATTACTAGCTAAAAGCGTGGCTTTGTGTGGGCTCGCGAGGTTTTTCTTAGTAATTCTAATGTTTTATAGTAAGAAAGAAAGAAAATGCTTTAATTCTTGAGAACACGCGATACCACAGAGGTACCTACGAGTATGTTAGACCAACAGAAGTTTCTTTATGTCCAATGTCCGCCACAGCTTTATCTAACGTCAAGCCTTGTGACTTGCGAAAGCTTATTGTATTACTTCCTGGAACATTAAGTATTTCCACTTTTCCAATATTTAGTTATGGGTGGTATCGGACTCAACCATTATTGTCATACGTTGTATATGAGAATAATTTTCATATCGAACCAATATCACTCGTGTGTCGTGGCATTTAATCGGGAGGACAAATCCATTTTCATCCCAAAGGAGAATGGGCGTTCTATCCTATATGTTGTAACACTTTGTGCCCTACATCATTTGAAAGGTCTCGATGAGTACAACAACTTCTTGTATGGGCTGAGGTCTGTATCTCGTGCAGGGAAACCGCTAGGCCAGGGCGTATTAACTGACTCCATGTGGTGTCCTCCTGTCATGTTGTAACATTTTGTGACCAAACATCATTTGAAAGGTCTCGATGAGTACAACTTCTTGTATAGGCTGAAGTCTGTATCTCGTGCAGGAAAACCACTAGTCTAGGGCGGATTAACTGACTCTATGAGGTATCATCCTGTCATGTTGTAACACCTATGTCATTTGAAAGGTCTCGATGAGTACTACTATGTACTTATTGTATGGGCTGAAGTCTTTATCTCATGCAGGCAACTGCTAGGGCGGATTAACTGACTCCATGATATGTGATTCTGAAATAAATCTCGAAAAAAGATTCCATAAAAAAATATATAAGTACGTTTACAAAAAAAGAAACAATCAAAACAAAAACTACCATCTTCATACATCAATATTCACTATCAGAAAGTTTGGAAAGTCTTGATTAGTTTAGAGTCATCAAGTTTTCTGTGCCGGCGGCGGTCAAAATTGGAGGCTCCTTTTGTCATGTTGACTATCCGTGCGGTCCAAATTGCGCTTTTTCGCCCTATTGGTACCAATAGCGCGCTTACGGAGTGAAGTGACCGAATTGAACGTATTTGCACCAACGAAAGTAATGGGACGTCATTACAGTATGCAAACGCTGCTCATGGAAAATACTTAGGTTGTGCAGTGTGTGCACAAATGTCAAACTCAAAATTTGACGTTTCAGAATTTGATTTATTCTAGTTTTGTTGGTAAACATTTAAGTTTACAATGGTTAAATATTGCATTCTGATCAATTATTAACTACAACAACTGTTTTCTGAATCTTGAAATTCGAAATGCCGAGTACGTAACTCTAATTTTGATATTTGCACACACGTTCCTGGTCCGATTAGATAGCACGCAAACAGCGCACATAGCGCATTAGCGCACATATCAATTTGGTCAACGCGTGTGCACTGTTGGTAAAGTTTGTAACGATTTCGTATTTTGGACCGCCCTCTATAATGTCATTTGGATACATTGACAATCATCTGACAACCAAAAGATGCGATTTCAGCGACGCTGTCACCGGAACAGAAAACTTGGTGACTCTATATCTCTAAGGTCACCCTTACCACTCAAAACTGATTCCATGATCTGTATTCTGCCTTGATTGATAAATATTTGAGGGATTGGACTAAAATTGGATAGATACGTAACTTGTACCGACATCATACCGACATACGGATAATCCTAAAAAAATAAATAAAATATTTACTTCGTAAAAACTTTATGATCATTGTACCTAAAATCGCTATATTGAATTCCAATTATCTCCGTAATGTGATACTTTAGAGTACTTTACTCCAAAATATTTTTCGTTCGTATGTGTGGTCGCTATTCATATTTTATAGGTTTCATAAAGCGCTGCTCAAGTTTACATCAGCCCGAGAAAGTGATATTTTGATTGGAAGTTGATCACTTGGCCACAATATCCAATTTGAATAGGTACACTGTAATAACTGGGTGAACTTGCGCTATTAATTGCTCTTCGATGAATTTTAATTTCTTTAAAACGTTAGGTTGTGGTCCTGGAACCATATTAGTCTATACAAAGTGCGTTGTTTTCGATGTGCAAATCGGTGCAAATCAATCCAAAGAGAATGACATGGATTATCACGAATTATTACACAATTAGATTCTAGGTACATCTCGAGGTCTTCTCTGGCTTTTCTTTACATCGACCATCAAAGAACGGTTGATTTCGTGTCCGAGGAGGCCAGTTAACGTGCGTTTTTAGGGAACTTTATTTAACGATTACACTAATCTCTTAATCTTATTAAACTTTCCTTTAATTTTTATCATAGAGATGTTTGTTTTTTTTTTCTTTTTCTCTCTCTAACTTCTGACATAGTTTTGCCACAAGGTAAGTATTGTGCCACGAACACAATTATATTCTACATCTCGAGGTCTCTTTTTCTTTCTCTTACATCGTCCATTATAGAACGGTTAATTTCGCGTTCTAGGAGGCTAGTTGCCCGCTCGTGGCCCAGTGCTACCCGCGGATCTCTTGTGATCTGTGCGGTTAAGCATCGTCTGGCACCGTCATGACTGTGATGGGTCATTACTAAAAATACTTTTAATTTCATGAGCGTTTCCGTGCTTCGGAGGACACGTAAAGCCGTCGGTACCCACTGCCGTACTAATCTTCGATAGTCGTTACGGGTAGTTAGAGCCCTCAAAAGTCAAACATTTGGTTGAAACAAAAAATGTCGTATAGCCCTGGGTTGTGAAGGTCTGATGGCAGTCGCTTCACGTAAAATACTGACATTCCGCCAAATCTGGTTAAACTGAAAACCGACCCCAAATAGACATGGGATAAAGGTTCGGAAAAGAGAAGACGAGGCTAGTTAACGTGCGTTTTTGTGGCATTTTACTATAACAACTATTATCATTTCGCAATCAGTGTTAATTTTATTCATTAAGTATATTAAACTTTCTTTTTATTTCTATCATAGAGATGTTTGTTTTTTTTTAACGGGGGGGCTCCGCCCCCCCCAACCCCCCGTTTTTCTTTTCTCTCTCTTATTTTTGACATATTTTTGCCACAAAGTGAGCATTGTGCCACGAACACAATTACTACATCTTCTCTGACTTTCCCTTACATCGTCCATCAAAGAACGATTAATTTCGCGTAACGTACGTTTTTGCAGCATTTTACTATAACAAATAATATCATTTCGGAATCAGTGTTCAAACTTTCTTTTAATTTCTATCATAGAGATGTTTGTTTTTTTTAACGGGGGGGCTCCGCCCCCCCAACCCCCCGTTTTTCTTTTCTCTCTCTTATTTTTGACATATTTTTGCCACAAAGTGAGCATTGTGCCACGAACACAATAACTAACATCTTCTCTGACTTTCCCTTACATCGTCCATCAAAGAACGATTAATTTCGCGTAACGTACGTTTTTGTGGCATTTTACTATAACAACTATTATCATTTCGCAATCAGTGTTAATTTTATTCATTAAGTATATTAAACTTTCTTTTTATTTCTATCATAGAGATGTTTGTTTTTTTTTAACGGGGGGGCTCCGCCCCCCCCAACCCCCCGTTTTTCTTTTCTCTCTCTTATTTTTGACATATTTTTGCCACAAAGTGAGCATTGTGCCACGAACACAATTACTACATCTTCTCTGACTTTCCCTTACATCGTCCATCAAAGAACGATTAATTTCGCGTAACGTACGTTTTTGCAGCATTTTACTATAACAAATAATATCATTTCGGAATCAGTGTTCAAACTTTCTTTTAATTTCTATCATAGAGATGTTTGTTTTTTTTTTAACGGGGGGGCTCCGCCCCCCCAACCCCCCGTTTTTCTTTTCTCTCTCTTATTTTTGACATATTTTTGCCACAAAGTGAGCATTGTGCCACGAACACAATAACTACATCTTCTCTGACTTTCCCTTACATCGTCCATCAAAGAACGATTAATTTCGCGTAACGTACGTTTTTGCAGCATTTTACTATAACAAATAATTGATGACACATTTTTTTAAACCGATGAAATTGTAAACAGAATCAATTTCACAATGTACAAATCCATTTCTTTTTATTTAGATTTTTTTACGGCATTAGAAGCATGAAACCTTCATGCTCGAAACTGGATATCAACGCCATCTATTGTGTGCCGTATGACACTAAGTCGTAATCGTTTGACATTTAAATGCCATTTTAACCCCTATAACCCGGCTAATTTGAGAAGTATTTTTTTGTTAATATGTTCATATGTAATCAATGTATATTATTTATAGACGTGTTGTATTACGCATCCATTTTATTTCTCGAAATTTAAAATTTATTTGTAAAATTGTTAAAACCTTTTTCTTTATTTTATTTACAAAATGATATAAAAACCATTTTCTGCACATCTAGACATGAATTGAAATAACTCTGTTAAATATCAAGTCTGTAGGTGCTCTAGTTTTTCCGTAATATGTACCACAAAACTGTAAAAACTGTTGAATTAGGAGGGCTTCGCTTCGCTCGCCCTAATAATAATTTGAGTGTCAAATATTGTTGTGTTACCTGTACTTTATTGGACAAAATTTAAATCAATTTTGTGTACCCTGGCATCATTGTTGATTTTTCTGTACCCTGGCATCCTCCTCAACATGTCATTCCTGTAGGAGCGGCATATTCCCGTGTAACTACGTGACGAAGGACGCGACCACCGCGCCCGGCACCGCCGACATCCCGGAGGCGCCCGAGCCCGCGCCCGAACCCACGCCCGTAGTGCAGCCGGTGGAACCCGCACAGGTATGTACTATCAACATCTATCTATAATCATAATAATCATAATCATAATTTCTTTATTGCATAAAACAGGTACATTTATTGGTGTTACAAAATTATTTTCTTCGCTGTTTTAGGCCACTAAGGCATGCAATTAACTTAACAATTTAAATAAAAATAAAATTTATCAACTAACACAAAAACAAACATAAGAAAAATCAAATTCACAAAATAACAAATAATAATAGGTAGGTATTAAAATAATATAATAACACAAGTAACAAAAATTAAAATTATTAAACAAAATCAAATGAACAACAACAACAAATAAGTATAATAGTATTAAGAAAAACTATCATTTAAAAATTCGTCTGTACTATAATACGCTTTACATAATAAAAACTTCTTTAAATTACATTTAAATATTGAAATAGTGTGAGATTGTAATATTGACATCGGAAGGTGGTTATAAAATACGAGGGATATCTATCTTGGAAGTCCATAAATAGACTGCGGACTCAAGTAGGCCGAAGCAAGGAGAATACACAGGTGGGGCTACAGCTCTGATAGTGCATGTCTATGTGGCATTTCTCCCCAAACAATGGTCCATCTCCTAACTTGCCGTGCGTGTCCCTACACCTGCACACGCGAGGACCTTTACAAGGCCACTGATAGTGACATATCGGTGGCCGAGTTCTGGTCCTCTAAAATATGAGTCGACACGCTAAGAAGATCTATCTATCTATATATATAAAACTCTTCCGTTACTGAGTGACGTACTGACTGACTGACAGACAACGCACAGCCGAAACTACTGGTCGTAGAGAACTGAAAGGCACGTGTGTTTGTTGGGGGGAGTAGGCTACCACTAAGAGAGGAGTTTTGGAAATTCCCCCCGAGAAAAGGGGGGTAAATGGAAAACTACGCGGGTGATACGCGCTGCTAGTCAGCTCATATACGTCCCCTCTGAATGGAGGCGGATTAACAAAAGTTTGCATAAACAGTTCAATTCTTGTTCTGATGACGTTTGTTTTTCGTCAGAGTATCACAAATTACTGATTTCTTTGTCTGTCATATCTGTTGACGACCTCGATGGCAGAGTGGTCACCATGCCGGACTGCCATCCGTAAGGTTGTACGATTCCCGCGCGGGGTGAATATTTGGGTCTGTGTGTGTGAACGAGTGTGTGCGTAGTTTCTGATACCCTAGATACAAGTTACGGACTTAGTTAGGGGTCAGTTACTGTAATGAGATGATGGAGTGAATGATTATGTTATGTTATGTATTCACTTTAAAATTTTGCGCCTTAAAAATCGTCCATTTGTTTTCTCGCACCTTTTTGTCTTAAGGATAATACGTCCTCCCCTGAATGAGGGCGATCAGGCTTCAGTTGTAACAGGTCGGATGTAGGGTGATCGACTTCGAAAGTTAGAGATAGAGGATGGTTCAAAAGATGAAAATAAACGACTCAATACAAGTATCTGTTATCTCGGTCTGTGTGTGTGAACGAGTGTGTGCGTAGTTTCTGATACCCTAGATACAAGTGACGGATTAAGTTAGGGGTCAGTTACTGTAATGAGATGATGGAGGGAATGATTATGTACAAATATTCCCCCCGCACGGGAATCGTTCAACCTTACGGATGGCAGTCCGGCATGGTGACCACTCTGCCATCGAGGTCAAACGATTCAATACAAGCACCTTTGTCCCCAGGAACAGAAATCCTCCACCCCCATCTCGTCCGAAGTAGCCTCCCTTACTGAAGTGGTGGCGCGTCCCGGGTCCAGCGCGCGGCGCGACTCGGGCCGGGACTCCGCCACCGGACGGAGGAAGAACGAGGTCGCACAGGCCATCGCGTCATATACTGCCACCAGGTACGGAATCTATCTAGTATATAAAATTCTCGTGTCACAGTTTTCGTTGCCATACTCCTCCGAAACGGCTTGACCGATTCTCATGAAATTTTGTGAGCATATTCAGTAGGTCTGAGAATCGGCCAACATCTATTTTTCATCCCGAAATTCCCACGGGAACGGGAACTACGTGTGTGAAACCGCGGGGCACAGCTAGTAACTATATAATACAACGGGATGTTTGTACGTACTTATTTTAGTCGATTCCCTCGACTAGTTTCATCCCGTTGTATTACATAGTTATACAGGGTTATTGGTTAAGTCGACCTATTCCCGTCAAGGGCGTGTAGTTTACATCGTTTCCGACTGATTTCACCATGAAACACCCTACCCTAAACCTAACCGTTTAAGAGATATTTCAATTTATTTGTTTTTATAAAAATCACCGGATCTTCGGCTATAAGCTTGGATATTTTCAAATGCGCATGTCTTATTATTACTATTACTTGATTTTTACGTTTATAATAAGGTGCTTTGTGACCCCAATAACCAATATTGTACCTAAAATAAATAAATAAGTAGTTGTAGACGATTAAAACTTTTCAAAAATAATAACAATCAGAAAGTTTATTTTTCTTTCAAGGATATCTAGAAAAAAAAATATGGCACCTGTTTGGCAGATGTGCCTAAAAATATCTACGTTTCATCGGCTATCCAACGAGCTATAACAACCTAGGGTTTTATCGAAATTTTGTACAAAACATGTAGTTTTATAGGCTACCGGGGAGGTTAAATAAAACAATAGGTCAGCATACAGAACAAGATACTAAACTTATTAAACTTTTAAGTACTACACACACCATTTTTGAGTCTAAATTTCATGTTCGACATGTCGGCGCCTGCCTTGCACACATCTTCGCATTATTTTGCGAAGACCAGTTTTCACTACACCAGTAATTAATTTTGTTCCTATTTCATTGGCCGCATTAATGATTCTGTCTCTCAGTACTTCAATTGATGAAATTGGGTTGGGTTCACTGTACATGAGACTCTTTATGTACCCCCACGCATAAAAATCCATGAGGGTTAAGTCCAGACTTCTGGCTAACCAGGATATGGGCCCACTTCGTCCAATCGATTTGCCTGAATGTGTGGATGGGCATTATTTCCAATCATTCAATTGGGCCTTACTTTCTCCCCGACAAATTAAATGGGAAAAACTATGAAAATTTCCTGCGAGAAGACTTAAATGACCTATTTGATGATTTGCGACTTAATCTTATTCAAGACATGTGGTTTCAGCATGATGGCTGCCCTGCCCATTTCAGGAGAAAATTTATCCAAACAAATGGATTGGACGAAGTGGGCCCATATCCTGGTTAGCCAGAAGTCTGGACTTAACCCTCATGGATTTTTATGCGTGGGGGTACATAAAGAGTCTCATATACAGTGAACCCAACCCAATTTCATCAATTGAAGTACTGAGAGACAGAATCATTAATGCGGCCAATGAAATAGGAACAAAATTAATTACTGGTGTAGTGAAAACTGGTCTTCGCAAAATAATGCGAAGATGTGTGCAAGGCAGGCGCCGACATGTCGAACATGAAATTTAGACTCAAAAATTGTGTGTGTAGTACTTAAAAGTTTAATAAGTTTAGTATCTTGTTCTGTATGCTGACCTATTGTTTTATTTAACCTCCCCGGTAGCCTATAAAACTACATGTTTTGTACAAAATTTCGATAAAACCCTAGGTTGTTATAGCTCGTTGGATAGCCGATGAAACGTAGATATTTTTAGGCACATCTGCCAAACAGGTGCCATATATTTTTTTCTAGATATCCTTGAAAGAAAAATAAACTTTCTGATTGTTATTATTTTTGAAAAGTTTTAATCGTCTACAACTACTTATTTATTTATTTTAGTACAATATTGGTTATTGGGGTCACAAAGCACCTTATTATAAACGTAAAAATTAAGTAATAGTAATAATAAGACATGCTCATTTGAAAATATCCAAGCTTATAGCCGAAGATCCGGTGATTTTTATAAAAACAAATAAATTGAAATATCTCTTAAACGGTTAGGTTTAGGGTAGGGTGTTTCATGGTGAAATCAGTCGGAAACGATGTAAACTACACGCCCTTGACGGGAATAGGTCGACTTAACCAATAACCCTGTATATAATGACGTACGTTTCGTTTAATAATAAAAAAGGTAAGGAATCACTACATATTATAAAAGAAAGTCGCTTCCCGCTGTCCCCTCCCTATGTATGGCTTACATCTTTAAAACTATGCAACGGATTTTAATGATTTTAATGCGGGAGAATGTATTAATAGCGTTGGCATGTGACTGATAGCAGGGGAAAGGAATGTACTGATAGCGGGGGAATGTACTGACTGGGAAAATGTACTGATAGCGGGGGAATATACTGATAGCAAGGGAATGTACTGATAGCGGAGGAATGGGCTGATTGCCGGGGAATGTACTGATAGCGGAGGAATGGGCTGATAGCGGGGGAATGGGCTGATCTGAAACCAACTGTTAGATTTTTGAAGGGATTTCTGACTATCCATAACGTTTCGTTTCCTATTTTCTATCGTTTTTTTTTATTATTCGTTATATTAATAGACATTTAATATTCCAGCGCTGAACAGCTGTCCCTGCAGAAGGGCCAGCTGCTGGTGGTGCGGAAGAAGGCGGACAGCGGGTGGTGGGAGGGCGAGCTGCAGGCCAAGGGCAGGAACAGGCAGACCGGGTGGTTCCCAGCTAGTTACGTTAAGGTATGGGTACATTATATATTCCAGCGCTTGCTGAACAGCTGTATCTACAGAAGGGCCTCTCTAAGCCTTCATTTTTATATAGAGCCACAATCTTTCCTGTGCCGGTGACGGCGTCGCTGTAATCGCATCTTTTGGTTGTCAGTTTATTGAAAATGTATCCAAATGATATTAAAGTCAAAAAGACGATAAGGTAACTTCCAGTTTTGGCCGCCGACACATTTTTGACATGTGACTACATTGTAATTTACACTTTAAGACAGCAAAGCGCTTCATGTAAATAACTAATAATAATGTATGTATGTGTGTCCAGTTGCTGCAGTCATCAGGCCGTACGTCGGGGCGGACGACGCCGGTGCTCTCCAAGATGGACACGCTGCCCGCCGACACCGTCATCGATAAGGTAACGGGGACATGCTGGGGGTTGGGGTCACCGACATGCTGATTACGGGTATTACTTAGCTGTATTTATGATCAGTGGGACTCATACTATAGTGACATTACTCTAGTGACAGTCACACTTGTGACATTCGCGCTAGTGACAAGTCACACTTGTGACATTCTTTCTAGCAATATTCACAATAGTGACAGTCACTTAAGTGACATCTATACTAATATTATAAAGAGGAAAGATTTGTTTGTTTGTTTGTAATGAATAGGCTCCGAAACTACTGGACCGATTTCAAAAATTCTTTCACTAATGGAAAGCTAATTTATCAGTGCGTGACATAGGCTATATTTTATCCCCGTAAACCCACGGGAACGGGAACTACGCGGGTGAAACTGCGGGGAGCTACTAGTACTTAATATTTTGCTTAATATAACTTCATACAATTATTACCATGTTTCATCCTACATTGTTTCATATTGCAGGTAATAGCGTTATACCCGTACACAGCACAGAACGCGGACGAGCTGTCGTTCGAGAAGGATGACATCATCGCCGTCACCGACCGCAGCCAGGACCCCGCCTGGTGGCAGGGTGAGTCACTAACGGCACTAACGCACTAACTTAGGGAAATATAGTCACTAGTAGCTGTTCCCCACGTAGTACCAGCTCCCGTAGGAATATGGGGATAAAATTAAAGATCTAAGCATACATAGGGACATCTTAGAAAAATATAGTCGCTAGTAGCCGTGCCCTGCGGTTTCTCCCGCGTAGTACCCGCTCCCGTAGGAATATGGGGATATAATTATGCTAAAAACCTTCCTTTTGAATCACTCTATCTATTAAACAAACCGCATCAAAATCCGTTGCGTAGTTTTAAAGATGTAAGCGTAAATAGAGGACGAGAACCCCCAACCTATGGACAGCTCCTACCAAACACAACACCCGTCTGGGCGGAGGAATCCTCCCGACTCAAGGGGGATGGAACTTTACCCCCTGTGACCTACCAGCCACCATCCTCAAAGAGTATAAGTTTTATAATAGAAACTTTAAACTTTGCCCCATGATCGGTTCTATGTTCAAGCGTAAAAAGAATACAGACAGACAGAATTATTTTGGTATTTATAATTGTGTTATAATGGAAGTATGGATTGGGCCCCCTGGATTCCCCCGCTATCTGTACATTCCCCCACTATCAGTTTATTCCTCTGCTATCAGTCCATTCCCCCGCTATCAGTATATTCCCCTGATATCAGTACATTTCCCTGGTCCACTGCTAGACCGTGTTATTTGACATCGTATAAGAAATATACAGGGTTTTTTCTCTCCGAATTAAATGTTACAAAAATTCGCTTTTCATAAATACTTGGAGTGATTCAAGAGGAAGGTTTTTTTATTAATAAGTACATGTATTTAATGCGAGTCAACCCGCGGGGTAAACTAGTGTACTATATTTATAAATACCTCTATCTAATATATAAAATTCTCGTGTCACAGTTTTCGTTGCCATACTCCTCCGAAACGGCTTGACCAATTCTCATGAAATTTTGTGGGCATATTCAGTAGGTCTGAGAATCGGCCAACATCTATTTTTCATCCCGAAATTCCCACGGGAACGGGAACTATGCGTGTGAAACCGCGGGGCGCAGCTAGTATTATCTAGATTTTATTTAAGTTGCACGCATTGTATAAAAATACTAATAAACTAACAATACTAACTAAATAAAATGTTTAAAACACAGTTTTAAATATTTAGGTACCAGGATAACAGAATTCATAAGGAGATTTTGCAGTATATATTTTCAGAGCACTTTCATAAACTAATATTATGTATAAAGCTGAAGAGTTTGTTTGTTTGAATGGAAAAATCTTTCAGTGTTACATATGTGGTTTAAAACTATTTAGGGCTATTCCATCGCCAGATAACTTTATTCGAGAAATAACTTTGAAATTTTGACAGTTACTTTATACAAAAACTGCCAAACGTCAATAATATAATTCAATTCCAGGGGAGGTGGTGCGCCGTAGAAATCCCAAATCTTGTCTAAAAAACTACTACTTGACAAGTAGGAATCTCAGATTAGTAGTGGCGGTTTTTTTAAAGGGGCAGACCGCCCGCCCCCCCCCCCCCCCCTCTTCCCCCCTCTAGCTACGCCACTGGCCCTTAGTATCTTAAGGTCTCTTCTAAACCATATCCTATCGAGCTTTGGGTTTTAATTTGTATTTATCAATGTTGTTTTTTTTCTCTTTTCCAGGAGAGCTACGAGGTATGACCGGCCTGTTCCCGAGTAACTACGTCACTAAATTAGTTAACTAAATACACCCCTATTGTTAAATTACTGGACAAATATAAATCAGAATATCTGTAGCAGTAACTGAATCCATATATCCAATAAAAATATCAAAAATGATACTGGCATACTAGCTATCAAGTATTCTGTGACGGCTCGGGTCGATGACCGCGCTCGGCTGTGTATCGCAGTGTTCGCCTGTTGTTCGGTGTAGAATAACAATAAAATTCGGCGGGACTTTGAAAAACTTTGACTTATCATAACTTTTTAAATAAAAGCAAAGATAAAAACTAACTTCACTATTATTTTGTCACCCGTCGTTTACATTAGCTGTGTGATTTTGTCCGGTCATTGAAAAATAGCGGTGTATAGCTTTATGTTTTTCTCTCTCTTTCACTCACAAGTAATTTGTAGTATGTCTGAGAGGAACAAAAGATAAACTTATATTGTTACTCGAATGTAGTTTGTAGCTAACTTATAATATGAAAAATGTTATTACTTATTGAAATATAAGTTTTCAATCACTTTAAGGCATAAAAATATCAATTTTGCTTCTCAATGCTAACCTATAGCGCCACAATCTTGTCTGTGCCGGTGCCAGCGTCGCTGTAATCGCATCTTTTGGTTGTCAGTTTATTGAAAATGTATCCAAATGACATTGGAGTCACAATGACAATAGGAGCTTCCAATATGGCCGCCGGCACAGAACAGATTGTGACTCAATACATACACTATTTTGAAAATGTTATTTTGCAATTCGATATTTTTACTTGAATTGAACAATTTTACAGAAATGATGTTCCTTTACTTTTGTAATCGGATAAAATTTTCCTAATCGAAAAATGTGTTTTCCATAATTCTTTTCCATTCACCGGACTATTAAGGAGTCCCGGTCTTTTGGAAGGCTAGTATGGGGCCAAAGCCAACACACGGAAGCCCTTTGACATATTTAATCTTGTGTAAAGGGTGCACAATCCGGCGACTATCCCTGTATAACACTATAAAATGCATCCAAGGACAGTCCCCGGTTCTGCTGGGACTATTTTAAATTACACACAACTTTTAATGGGAAATAATGATATAATTTTTTAATAAGTTATTACTTGTATCAGATATTTATTACTATTCAGCATTTCTGCGCCTAAATCATATTAATTATAGCTTAAATATTATTGTATTGAACGTGTTATCTAGTAGAAAATTATAATAAAAATCATTCCTTATTATTATATTAATAATTGTGATTATTGCCATTGTATGCTTAGTTATAAATGTAATGAAATATTAAATAAATAAATGTAGAAATATATTGTTGTTTAATTTTGAAAATATATTGTGTAAACTTATCTGCCAGGCTGCCATCCGTAAGGTTGCGGGTTTGATTTGCGGGGTGAATATTTGTGCGAACCACAAATGTTTGTCTCGGTCTGGGTGTGTGTGAATGTGATACCCTAGATACAAGTTACGAACTTAGTTAGGGGTCAGTTACTGTAATGAGATGATGGAGGGAGTGATTATGTTATCCGACCCGGTGATAGCGTCGCTGTAATCGCATTTTTTGTGATTCAGCCACAATCTTTTCGATTCTTGATTTTATGGCTTCTGTTTACAACTCTGCTAATGTCACGTTACATACCAAACCAATAAGAGTGAGCCTAAGGAGTGAGCAAATGATCGGTAACGGGTAGGGTTCAGAACCGGGAAATCCCGGAACCGAAAATCCCGGGATTTCCCGGTTCTTTAATAGTAGTCAAAGAACCGGTTCTCAATGAATAAGAACCGGGATTTTCGGTATTTTCGGGAAATAACAAATCATGTTAACTATATAATCATTTGTTTGATTTTAATCTTCTATTAACAGCATTTATTCTTTTTATATAAAATATTCAAGCTAAAACCATATTCTCATTAAAATGTTGTATCTGTAGGTACGTGGTAGATCATTATTCCATCATAAGACAAAATGTGGTACTTAAAAAGCTTACGAACACCTCACAATTCCAACTACTAGCATGGAGCCAGAAAGAATTTTCTCCTCAGCTGGCCTTTTTTGTAACAAAATTAGATCGCGATTAGGTAATACAACTTTAAATGCAATGATCTTTTTGAAGACACATTACCAAGAGAACAAGAAAGTTTAAATATGAGGACCAAAATGGAGATACTATTTAGGAGAATCGGCCTACGATATACGTTGATGTTTTATGTGTACAACTTTATCAAAAGTAAATTTATAACTGAATTTTAATAATCACCAGCCTGTTTGCGTCCACTACTGGACTTAGGCCTTTCCCAACTTGCGCCGATGTGCCTTGTCGGTGGCACGTCGCATCCACTCTCTCCCGGCTACCCTGCGCAGATCATCGCTCCATCTAGCCACAGGACGTCAAACACTACTTTTGCCGAGTCGCGGTGTCCACTCGAGAACTTTTCTGCTCCAACAACCATCGGTTCTCCTACAGATGTGGCCAGCCCACTGCCACTTCAGAGAGCTAATTCCTTGAGCTATGTCGGTGACTTTAGTTCTCTGTCTGATCACTTCATTGCGAATGCGATATTTCAGAGAAACTCCGAGCATAACCCTCATCAGAACTCCTTAAGCGACTTTAAGTTGGTGGACCAGCCACGTGAGTGTTCACGTCTCGGCACCGTAGGTCATCATTGGTAGGACGCACCGATTGAAAACTATTGTTTTTAGGCACTGTGAAATTTGCGATGAGAAGACTCGTGGAAGTTTACCAAACGCTGCCCAACCCAGCTGTATTCGCTTCTTAACCTCACTCTCCAGATTGTTTCTACCCAATAATGGTATTATTTACCCGAGGTACTTGTATTTTTGAACAATCTCGAGAGAGGTACCATGTACCAGTATCGGCTCCAGCGTAAAAAGGCCATTAACCATGACCTTGATCTTGTCAAAGTTCACGTCGAGGCTGACCCAACAAGAGGCATCTGCTAGGTCATACAGCATCCAGTGTGGCTTTTGCGGCGTTTTCACCATTAGCACGATATCGTCTGCAAACCGGAGGTGTGAGATGTACTCGCCATTTAGGTTTATGCCCCATCCAGCCCAAGGCAAAGTCTTAAATACGTCTTCCAGCGCGTTGGTGAAGAGTTTCGGGGATATAACGTCACCCTGTCTGACACCTCTGCACAGTTGAATAAGATAGACTTTAACTGGCATTGAACTTGAACGGTCATTTCTGCGGCATCATACAGACATCTCAACACCTCTAACATAACGAGGCTATTCTGGAATCTTTGCAGCGATGCCAGGTCGATCCTGGCATCGCTGCAAAGATTCCAGAATAGCCCAGCCCTTTTCATAGTCCACAAATGCAAGACACAGAGGCTGATTATACTCTTAGGTCATCTGTATAATTTGCCTCAATGTGTGGATGTGGTCTTTGGTGCCATAACCGCTTCGAAACCCGGCCTGTTCGAGGGGCTGAAATTCGTCGAGTCTTCTTGATATACGAATTGAGACGACCCTCGAGAACAGCTTGTAAACATGGCTCAAAGCGAGATGGGTCTATAGTTCTTCAGCAGGGTTTTATCCCTTTTTTTGAAGTAGAGCACCATCACGCTTCTGTTCCATGCTTTTGTAGTTCTCCCGGAGTGGATGACATCGTAAAACAGCTTTTGCAGTTTCCGCAGCACTGGCCTGCCTGCTGCTTTAAGAGGCTCAGTCGTGATGCTATTTTAATGTATTAAAGCAATCAATGCTTATCTTGTCATGCCAGAATGCGCAATTATGTGTTATGTAATATAATATATATTTTTAATATATATATTTTTTAGTTATAGTTTTTTAAATAGTGTTTTTTAATTTTTAATATACATATTATATAGTTTTTTAATATAATATATATATTTTTTAGACTATATTTACCTCCAAAACTAAAAAGAAGAAAAAAATCCCGAAAGTACCGAAAATCCCGGGAAATCCCGGTTCTGATTAGTACTGGTAACGAAAATCCCGGTTCTGTTATTTATACCGGTTCTCGATACCCTAGTAACGGGGATGTCGGCTAAAAAAAATTTGTAGATTTCGCAAAAATATTCGACACGTATTTTCTCTTTTTTGATACAAACAAATAATTAAGACGATACAGTGCATAGAAAACTCGTATGACGTCACAGCTATATACATTTATTACCAAGAACTATCGTCACAAGCCTCTACTCCTGAACTTTAATCCTAACTAATAATTATAAATGCGAAAGCATCTGTCTGTCTGTTACTTTTTCACGGCTGAAGTACTGAACTGATTGACTTGAAATTTGGTACAGGGGTAGCTTATGGTCCGGGAAAGAACATAGGATACTTTTTATCCCGAAATTCCCAAGGGAACGGGAACTATGCGGGTGAAACCGCGGGGCGCTGCTAGTGATAACAAACAACAAAAAAGTAATAGTATAACTAAGTCAGTTTTATTAATTTGATAAAACAAAAAAAAACGTGTCTAATATTTTTTCGAAATCTATCTGACGGACTAATTGGAATTTCATTTTGTTTACCCTGTCGACATCCCTATTAAAAAGTAGGGTTATAGGGGAGTGGTAATAATAAAACTTCCATTCTCTATGTGTACAATAACAATATAATATAGTTTTAAATAAATGTATTATTACATAGGAGGCTACTGGTGGTTGGTAAGCGCCGTGTGCTCCCGGGCGTCGCGCCAATGTCGCTCCACGAACTTACGGATGTAGTTGTACGGTTTCGATTCCTTCTCACCGATCACGTTTTCTACCTGGAAATTACAAGAAAAGTCTATTAAATAATACTGAAATAAGTTCAGCCCGCCTAGCATGACTGTGCGTGATAAAATATATAGACACCACGAAATAATATCGATTTCGCGAGCATGACCAAATGAATATGGCGTGGTACGATAATAAAATTAAATATGGCGGCTACATTTATTATATTTTGACAGTTGGATGTCAATAAATAGCTATATCGATTTCGCGAGCATGACCAAATGTCATAAAATTTATTACGTGGTAAAATTAAATATGGCGGATACTTTCATCATATTTTGACAGTTGGATGTTGATAAATTGCTAAAACTATCACGTTTTAGAAGTCATGCTAGCCTGGCAGAAACTAAAATTGGACTCTGCACATTTAAAATGTTCGCCTCAAGCTCTTAGCTTCAAGTCAACTGGTATTGCGCTACGGGTAGCCGCTACACATTTATGCCGTGAATGCGTATTTAAATTTAGTAACGCCTTAGAAATCACTACATACACACATCAAAAGTGTCTAGGAATCAACATATATTTTTGCAATAACTTTTCTCCTGATTGATATTAATTAAAATTTTCTTTAAGGATTCATCAAATAAAGTGTTTTCGTTTGTCACAGTAACGATAAACCAAGTCACCTTTGCATTAATAAAGAAATTTGCCATTTTCCTAATAAAGGGATTTTTGACATTTGAACCACTAACATTAAAGTTCGAAAAAAAGACTGAAATAACAGTTTTCTTTAAAATTTTATTGGGTAACTTAAACAATTAATAATCCGTGTTTCTACCGCGAACACTAACAACACAAGAACATCGGTTTGGCATACTCAAAATGAGTTCATCCAAATCACGCTGTGGAATGGCCGCCCATGTTCGTTGCAACAACAAAAAAAGGTCTTCTTGCGACTGGATACCCTCCATATTCGGCAGAGCTCTTCTCTGTAGCATATCCCATGCATGCTCAATCGGGTTCAAGTCTGGCGACTGAGCAGGCCAGGGCAGGACATTGATGTTAGCTGCGGCGAGAGTCTGTCTTACAACTCTTGCGGTGTGCGGTCGTGCATTATCATGCATTAACTGAAATAAGGGACCGATTTGCACTTGTAGAGGAACGATGACGTCTGATACAATCGTCTCAGCATAAATTTGAGCGTTGAGGTTGCCTCTGATCCAAATCAACTCAGTTCTTCCGCCGATCCAAATACCCGCCCATACCATGATGGTTCCACCACTATAAGGATGGACTTCCTGGCAGGATTTTAATCGCTGTTGGCGTCCAGGGGTTCTCCAGTGTCGTATACGTCTTGTATCCGGTCTCATACCAAAACGAGACTCATCAGAAAAGCACACGAAACGCCATTGTTCTTCTGCCCAATTTCTGTGTTCAAGAGCCCATTGATATCGAATCCTACGATTGTGCATTGCTATAGGTGGTACCCGTAGCGGTCTTCGGGAATGAAGGTTCACTTCATGCAAGCGGTTTCTGACGGTTTGGTCGCTAATTAAGTTCCCTGAAGAGTGGTGAAGCCGCACGGCTAACATCATGGCGGTTATTGTTGGAGCTCTTCGAGTTAAGATTTGAATGTATCGGTCTTGTCTCCGTGTGGTGCAGCGATACCGTCCTCCATGGCGCTCAGCCACGGTACCAGTGCTTCGGTAACGTGTCCAAAGTCGACTGATAACACTCTGACTTGTATTCAGAGCTAAAGCCACAGTACGTTGCCGGGAACCAGCTTCTATCATTCCCACGGCTCTGAGCATTTCTTCCCTGCTTAAATGACGTCGCCGCTCCATAATAACGTTGGTTTTAATCAGTAGTAGGGAAACAGTAGCACTAATAATGTCTTCAATGCGTTGTATGTTTTTATAGGGAAAATATTGACAGCTGATTTTCATCTTTTACTCGAATTTGATTCACAGTTCCTGATTCAAATTATGAAATGCACCAAAAAGGATCCATATAAATTTATAAAATCATAAATTTATTACAAAGCCACATCTCAATCTCAAGAAATCCGCATAAAAATGCTTGATCCCTAGACACTTTTGATGTGTGTAGTATAAAACAAAGTCGCTTCCTTTGTCCCTATGTATGCTTAGATCTTTAAAACTACGCAACGGATTTTGATGAAGTTTATTTTAATAGATAGAGTAATTCAAGAGGAAGGTTTTTAGCATATATTTTATCCACACATTCCCACGGGATCGGGAACTACGCGGGTAAAACTGTGGCCACAGCTAGTTGTATATAAAGATTAGGACTGCTACATAACACATAGCCTATGTCCTTTCCTTTCCCCCATGATATTGTATCATACATAGGCTGTATTTTATCGCTGTATTCTCCCGAAAAGTATATTCAAAACAAAACAGCATGTTACCTTATATGGTGGTGTGATGATAACTTCGTTGTAGACTCGTATGTTCTGCCCGGCCCACGACACGTCGTCGATGACGCGCGCGATCGCGAGGAACAGCCGCTGGCCCTCGGGGTCCAGGCACGCCGACAGCGCTGACACCTGGAAACACAATAATTGTTGTAAATAAACTAATATTATAAAGAGGAAAAAGGACGATGGGCAAAAATCTATGGAATGAGGGCCTACCACCAATAAGAAAAACTTGTATACATATAAAAAAAAAGGTCTGTATACATACATTCGTTATCAGTAAGGCGCATGGCTGAATTCGCTGTGTGATTGGAGATAAATGGATTTGAAAAAAAAACAGCTATGCGCCCCTGATAACGAATGTATGGATACAGACCTTTCATTTGATATACAGCTCATCCTTATTGGAGGTGGGCCCATTTTGCCTGTTGTCCTTTGTTTGTTTGTAACGAATAGGCTCCGAAACTACTGAGCCGATTTCAAAAATTCTTTCACCATTAGAAAGCTACATTCACCCTGAGTAAAATAGGCTATATTTTATCCCTGTTTTCCCACGGGAATGGGAACTATGTGAGTGAAACCGCGGTGCTGTTAGTAAATAAATAAAATATAGCAAAAGTTAAACTAGCTAGGCTTTGTGGGGCTCTCGCTTTTTAAACACTGCCTTGTGCACACGGCATATACAAACCTAACTTTATTTCACTTAGGGCTGATTTTTCCATCACCAGATAACTTCACTTTTATTCGACGAAAAACTTTGAAATGTTGACAGTTATTTCATACAAAATGTGTGAAACGTCAATTTTATTCGTCGAATAAAAGTCAAGTTATCTGGCGATGGAAAAATCGCCCCTTACAAAATATAATTTTTTTGCAGATCTAGATAAATTTATTGAATAAGAAGGGCTTTTCTCAAATAAATCTTATTATATAGTTTCATGGTACCTACAAAAACTGCCTCTCTAGTCCTATATCGAGGCTGTTAGTACAATTTCAAGCACAGCTATAACATGACATAGCAACTGACCCTATACCCGGCCGCACCTCAAATCAACAATGTTTATAGGCAGCAAATGAGTCCAAATAACAATTATTGCCCCCATACATTTACCCTACATGTGCCGTACACCGAAGACATGTTGGCTTCTTGATAAATGTATGGGGAATATTGTTGCTTGGATACATTTGACGCTTCAGTGTGCGACCTGATTTATTAGATTATCTTAGTATCTAATTTTGTTTTTAAATATGTATTTATTTATATATCTGCTAATATAACAAGGAGTGTGTATGAATGCACAAATCTCAGGAACTACTGGTCCGATTTGAAAGATTCTTTCAGTGTTAGATAGCTTATTTATCAAAGAAGGTTGTAGGGATTATATCGCTCTACAACCACTGGGAAAGGAGATAATGAGGGTCAAACCGCGGGGCACAGCTAGTAATGTCATACGTACCAGTCTTCGTTTGTTTTCTATGGAATTCCGTACTCTGGTATTCAATCTGTGAAGGTTGAGTGACTGTGGAGGCTCCGGTACGGTTGTAACCTCTTTTTTGATCTGCACGTCGCTAACCAGCGATAGGTTAACGATATTCACGTCGTGGCGCTTCGGATTCCCGCTAGACGAGGGACATTTCAGTATTAACATCTTAGTCTGAGGATCGAAAGCGAGCACTTCACCCTCAATGTCTTCATTATAACATGTCCTAGTGGCCACTATACTGCCGATTGTGAAACAGTCGGAAACGACAGTAGACATGATTTGATGTTTTCCGTGTTGAATGCCCGTGGCATGTATCGGTGAAAGTATTTTCCGACGGTATTTGACTGTTTAATAATTTGTTTTGTTACGATGTGAGGCCGTCCGCCATTGAAGATTTTATTTATTTGATTTTGACAGCTTTAATGCGAATTTTTGGTTAGGTTTCAACAGATTATAAAAATTATAGACTCTTTTTTGTATTGTCACAGAACAAAATAATCGACTAAAGTATCTGTCAGTATCGGTATGATAGCTTGGAGAAAAATTAGTTCTTGGAGTACAACACTAGTTGAAAAATAGTTCACGACTCAACGCTAGATGGCGTTACAAAAGATGGGGGGCGACCATCAGTGTGACCATTTGTGGCAGATTTCTGCCATTTTGGCAGATTTCGCTCCAAAATTTTGGCTTTGGCAGATTAAGTTGACGATTCAAAAAAGTGGCAGAATTTGGCAGATTTCAAGGAAACCTTCAAAGTCTTCATTTTGTTCATGATAATCAAGTAAATCAATTTTAAAATCTGTTTAATCATTCCTTTCGTTGGTTTCTGTGATCATTTATACCGGGTGATTTTTATAGTTTGAAAAATGTACCTACCTCCAAATGAATAACCCGTATCAATACCTTATTTTATTGTACTATTTACCGACTTCGAGATTATTAAAAATACTCATTAAGTGCAATTTTTGAAATAAGTTTTTGTAAGTAACATGTTTTTGACATTGATTGTACTTTTTATTGCGTAAGCGACAAAAAAGTCAAGAAAAGAAATCATTTGCGTACCTAAAATAGTGTTTTTATTCATGAAAACACAGAAAAAAAGTAATGGCATGCTTTTGGCATTTTCTGTTGTTGGATTTGGCAGATTTTGGCAGATTTTTAGTCAGTCTCTGGCAGATTCGCGATTTTTGAGATGGTCACCCAGGTCACCCTGGCGACCATCGATAGTTTATTTTTTTTCCGTAAAATATACGAAACTAGGATTCTGTTGTTTGATGTTTATTTTTGGGTAATATTTATTAGATTGTATATTGCTTTAAAAGTTTAAATAGGCTTAATTAATTAATTAAACTTTGTTTATATTTTAAATTTTCCTCCTAAATAGATACTTCGAAGAAACTCGATGGGCAAATTGCATGGATGTTATTAGTGTAACACCTGACAAAATTAATAGTTAAAATAACTTAGTTTGCAAAGATATTTTAATTCAAATAAAAGTTACGAAATACTGACACAAGGTCTGAAATTTTACGGAATAACAGCAGAGCTTAAGAACAATTTCAGGAAAAAAGATATCCTATTACAAACGTGTAACAAATCTCACTTAAATCTGCAGTTGACTATTATTTTACAAATTTGTCTACGTTATTATTTAAATCCATTCAAGTTTCTATCATAAGAAGCCTACATCTATAAAATTTATACTTATATTATAAAGAGGAAAGATTTGTTTGTAACGAATAGGCTCCAACTGATTACTAAAATTCTTTCAAGCGAGTGACATAGGCTATATTTTATCCCTATATTCCCACGGGGATGGGAACTACGCGAGTAAAACTGCGGGGCGCTGCTGGTATTAGATATACTGTGAGGCCAATTACAATGGCAAACAAATTGAATGTATTAATGAATTTACTCTACTCCGTTTAACAATAGACACAAATTTAAATTGGAAAGCCCACATCCAGAAATTAAAATCTAAATTATCCAGCTTTGCGTATGCCCTCCGCGAAGTAAAAATAACTACTGACCTTAACACTGCATTAGTTACATATTACGCGTACGCATATGCTTGGCTCAGTTGCTTCCACCTTATTTATTTCACAAAAAAAACTAATTCGGATTTTAGTCAATATAGAGCAAACAGAAAGCTGTAGGCCATTTTTCAAAAAATATAATATTCTAACGTTACCTTCCATGTATATATTATAAATCTGTAAATTCGTTAAAAAATATATTGAATTGTACACACAAAGAGACGAAGTACCATCTAAATACTCCATAAGACACAAGAACAAGCTCGTAGTCCCAACTGCTCGATTAAATTTATGCTCATCTTGTACTTACAATATATCAGTTAAAATGTATAATAAGCTTCCTAATAGCCTACGAGGTGAAAAGAACATATCTATTTTTTGTAAAAAACTTAAAAATACATGAATTGAAAAATGTTACTATAGTCTTCAAGCATATTTAGAGGACAAATTATAATAACTTAATATTGTTTAAATAAATAAGACGTGTATAATGTAAATGTAAGCTTAAGTATAAAAGGACGTGTCCTCTCTACATAAAATTTCTTAGAAAAATCTAACAATATTTAAAAAAATATTGTAATACCCAACAGGGTCCATAATTGATACTTTAATTATATGTATTATCACCTTTGTACAACATTATGGTAACAATAAATATTTGAATTTGGCCTAGCGACGGAAAAATGGACATGACGAAACTATAAGGTGTTAAAAATGAAACAAAGAATTAAATCTAGCATTTTAATTATATTTTAAACTTAAAAAACCTACTTTCTACTAACATACTTAATACATACCAACTTTATACATATCAATAGAAAAAACAATTGTTATAAATCCAATATGGCGATGGCCGCCATTTTGAGAAAATCAAAGGCTAAGGCTCAACACACACCGGACCTGCATCGAAACGAATCGCATTTCAGTGTCATACGAATTTAAACTTTATTTTCATTATAATAATACTTATTATCGCATGAGAAACTCGAACGATCGGAATTCAGAATTCGGCGCCGCAGGCATCCGCGCGATTCTAAGTATTATAGTAATGAAAATAAAGTTAAAATTCGTATGACACTGAAATGCGACTCGCTTCGTTGCCGATCTGGTGTGTTGAGCCTAATGAATATAATATATAGATTTAAAACTCAATAAAACTTATATTTTGACTTCGCTTATAGAAATAACATATACAATAACGTGTTTTGCAAAAAATCGAGACTTTTCTGTCTAAAATTGGACATTTATACTAGAAAACGGGAGTTATACAATAAATAAGGCTGAACATAATCTATATTCATATAGAGTTACAATCTTTTCTGTGCCGGCGGTCATATTGGAAGCTCCTATTGTCATTGTGACTCTAATGTCATTTGGATACATTTTCAATAAACTGACAACCAAAAGATGCGATTACAGCGACGCTGGCACCGGCACAGAAAAGATTGCGGCTCAATCTTTGATAATATATGTACAGGATGTACAGGATCTACGCTATCAACCGCGTGTCCATTTTATGTAAAGTGTCAGTGTCTGCAACTACAGAGACCAGAGAGAATCTGGGTCATGATCCTTATTCTATGGGCTCAATACTTTTGTAAAAAACGTTTTTAATTTTTATGTTTTTTTTCTACATTTAAGACTTATTTGGACTATATGAACATTTTAAATACATATAACATTTTCAAATTTTTCATGAATAACGCTCGATTTCTTGCAAAATATTTACCAAGAAACTTATAAACATACATTTTAATACAAATATAAAAATAAAATCACAGTAAGCTTGTGATAAATAAATTTGTTTTAAATACGCCCTAGAAAACGGACCGACGCAAGAGTTTTTGAAATTTCTAAAACACCTAGCTCGGAAATGAATCTATGACCGCCTCAGCCCGTTCTGAGCTCAAGTCATTTTGACTTTAAAAAAACCAAAAAAAAAACAATTTAACTCTTTTTAAATAAAAAAGCTACTTATTATATTATATTATACTTACTATATAATTCTATTATGATATTTTTAGCAGTATAAAAATTATCTTCTAAGTTATTATGAATTTTAATGGCTTTAAAAACTAACTCTTTGAAATTTATGGATTCCTGGTACTTTTTGAAACAAAACAAGATACTATAAGATTTTTTTCGAACTCTATGTAGTTTATGTAGCCCTAGTACATTAAATGAAAAAATCTAACAAAAAAACTCATTTTTAAAACCATTAAAATTTATAAATATATATAGAAAGAGAAAAAAAATGTTCTTCAATTGAAATTTCAGGAAAAATACTGAAAAATTCTATAGTATTTTAGCCGATCCAATCAGAGAACATTTTAACATAAATATTTAATTTTATAAAAGACTTAATTCTAAGCATTTTTTTTAATAAAGCTTAATAAGAAAAAAAAAATTTACTCATATTTATTTTATTGTCCAAAAAATATTTAGGTAACAACCTTTTCAAATCGAATTTAATAAATAAAAACATAATTATATAGAAAAACGCGACGCGAGGCGGCTTAGCACAAAATTTCCAACATTTTCTACAACATAACTTGTTTTGAATTACTGTTCAACACACCTGCTCATAAAGTGGCTCTTATTTCTCGGCAATCAGGCACATAATGACACCAATTATTCGCAAGTTAGTTATAAATTTTTTAAGTTGCTTTTAAAAACAGTTTCGATACCAAAAAGAAGCGATTATTTAATTAAATAGATATCACCTAAATATTTTATGGAGTTTTACTTAAAATAACTATGAATAAATGAGAAAAATCATCTTTTCAAAATGTGTATGACAGATACAGTTTTTAGCTTTTTAATAGACCAATACAAATTATTATAGACAGAATATTTGGATATTATTTAGACATTATCTAGATAAAAGTACCAGGCGAACATACTTTTGTAAGAGGTCTTAGGTCTTAAATAGACATCTTTCCATACACCTAGAGAAAAGTACCAGGCGAACATACATTTGTAAGAGGTCTTAGTTACATCAAATATCTGTCTATAATAACTGTAACAACTAATATTTATGAATAGAAAAATCCTTTCAGCAGTCTCCTTACCTATCCCACATATTTATTATTAAATATACATATTTCAATATATATAAAATAACAAACTGTAGGTACTTTTACAAGACAGTTTTTCGCCGTTAGAAACACGGAAAGTATGAAAATATTCCTAAAAATTTCGACATTCTTTCGAACGAGACATTAATATTTAAATTCAATAAAATTCTACAGAAATTTAGCTCAAAAATGACTTAAAAAGACTTGAGGGGTGTCAAGGGACACCCGGATAGAAAGAAGTTCTTTTAAAAAAGTTTTTACTCGAAAGAGATTACCTACCTTTTTAATATTATAAAATAAACACGCTGTTCGAAATTTGAATTAAATGAAATAAACGCGCTGTTCGAAATTTGAATTAAATGAAATAAACGCACTGTTCGAAATTTGAATTAAATAAAATAAGCGCGCTGTTCGAAATTTGAACTTAATTAAATAAACGCGCTGTTCGAAATTTGAATTAAATGTCGTTAAAGTAATATTCGTTCATACATTTCCGTGTCCTATACCGCGTTCAAACGTTGCATTGCAATATGACCCCTATACCCCTAGCTATACGTATCAGTCTTGTGTGACTCAGTTGATCACTATTAGTCTTGGGGGCAGCATGCCTTTCTTGCTTAGCCACACTCTGGAACAAAAAAGAACAATTTATAAGTAAAATTGTGCAATACTATTTATTCTAAAAACCCCACATTAAGCAAAAAACATAAAAATGGGTAAGTATAAAAAAGCTTATTTTTAACAATAGTTGAATGTATAAAATTAATATCTGAAACTGCTGAACCGTTTTTGATAATTCGTACATAAATAGAAAATTACGTATCCTATATTTTGTAGTGTGTCAAACTATATGAACCTCGCACGAAAATCGAACCGTAAGAGCTTCGGTTCTTTCTCTAGGACACCGGTGCCATCATATAATATTAAATTTAACGTAATATTAAAATTAATAAAATGCATTGTTTTTCACATCATTTCATTACCAGTGTCAAATGACAACCATTTTTTACAAAACAACATTGATATGTAACTATTATAACGTTTACTATTGCATTTTGTATTTTTAAGTGATGAATATGATGCATAGAGATATTATAGATAGAGCAGGGGAGCCAGGTCTCCAGTTGTCCCTTGGTTAGAAAGAGAGAGACGATCGCGGTACCCTATAAGTGAGATATTGAGCGACTTGAAATATCGGATAAGAATGAAATATAACAAGTCGTATGCTATCCCTACTCTATCTGTAATACCTCTGTGATATGTTGATAGACGATGGGGCCGTCATGCAAATGGCGGCACCTATTTTATTTATTGAATCACGAGCGCAGCGAGGGATTCAAAATAAGAATCCTGAGCGTTAGCGAGGGACTCAAAGGAGCACAAGGTTCAAAATTGTTTGCACTCGAGTGCAACACATTATTTTTCATCCCCCCTCAGCGAGGAAATTACTAAATGAAAACATAAAACAATCACAATATTAAGTGAAAAACAAAAATATCACGCGCAAAGCAAATAAAAAAATAAGTAAGTACACCAAGGAGGTTCCGAGGTTGAATTTGAAATTAAAAAAAAAGTTGTATGACAGTTTGTGTACCCAAAACATCACCAAACTTAGTTCACACGATGTTCTAAATTTAAATTTACTTTAACCTCTAGAGCGCAAAAACGACTTTTACTCCCAGTTATCGAAAATGCCTTGGGTCCTGCAGGGGCTGCCTACAGCGACCCCGATACTTTCCACTCTTGAGATTAAAATCGACTTTTACCCCCAGTGAGAGGATTAAAAACATACTTTCCGAGCTAGTGGGATGAAAAGATTGTTTATGTCTTACCCAATGCCAGCGCCGAGGATCAAGGAGACGAGGTTGGTGACGAGCACGGCTGCGATGGCCCCGCGGCTGAACAGGCACGTGCGACGCACCGACAGACAGTGGCTCTGGAATAACACAAACACATTAACATAACATAATCATTCCCTCCATCATCTCATTACAACTGACCCCTAACTAAGTTCGTAGCTTGTATCTAGGGTATCACAAACTACGGACACACTCATTGTATTACTATACTATAGTTAACTAGGTGGCAAGAAGCTAAAGCACGGTCGTAATTTACAAATAATTTTGTACGTTGACCTGTAGCTATCTATCTCTGTCGCACCTGCGTACATTATAATGCGTCCCGCTCGCACATAACATCCGTTCTTTGCAAACTTTCGTGTGAATTACGATAGAGCTTTAGATGTTCCTTTAGTTATAACTAGGATTAACACATAGGATACTTTTTATCCCGAAATTCCCAAGGAAATGGGAACTACGCGAGTAAAACCGCGGGGCACAGCTAGTAAACAATAACAAAAATATTTTAAAAATAATATGTAAATACCTGTTGCATAACTGGAGCCACGAGTTGCTGTTCCAACACTTCGATGGAGGAGGTGGCTGATGGAGGACCCCTAGCGCTTTGAGGGTGCTTGAATCGCCAGTCTCTGTGGAACATCAGATACGTTAGTACCAGGATAACATACGTTGGAAAGAGAACTTGAAAAAGAGTAGACTGATTCGAAGAAAATTCTGAATTTGAAATGTTACATTGAATGACATGGGGGCTGAGGAGATGCTGAAAGGTGCTGGAATCACTAGTTTCTGTGGAACACCAGCTTCGTTTCTACCAGGGTTACATAAATTAGGAAAAGCACTTGAGAAAGCAGATTAATATGTTGTGAAGAACACATGAGAAAATAGATTGAGATATAAAAAGTTCTAAATAATGAAATTTTGCATCATACGCAGCTGAGGAGACACTGAAGAGTGCTGGAATCGCCAGTCTATGTGGAACATCAGCTCCGTTTGACGTTTGTACCAGGACAACATAAGTTGGGAAGAGGGATTGAAAAGAAAGTATTAAATTGATATAAAATAAAGTCCTTCTAACTTCAAATTTTGTGTTGATATGGGTTTCAGTGTTAGGAGACACTTAAAAATGCTAGAATCGCCAGTTTCTGTGGAACACCAGCTTCGTTTGTACCAGGATAACAAAAATTGGGAAGAGCACTTGAGAAAGGTATGAAATGAATGTTTCTTGTAAATGCAAACTGACTTACTTTGGGGGAAGCTGGTCGGGGCGACTACTCCACTCCCACACCCAGTCGTTTGAGTCGTCCTGAAATTATATAAAAAGTGGATAAATAACATATATTTAGAATATTTATTCTTGTTATTTTTTATGAATAATTTATTACAAAAAAGATTAATTTGCAGACAGACCATGAACCTCAATTTGGTGTCATCAAAAAGTTCAAAGTACCAGGAGATCATACTTGACTAGGAGATTAAAGAACAGTAACTAACCCGCCAGCAGTTGATGTAGACTCCCTTCAGCTCGTCTTCAGTCGATGGCTCCAGGTTCGGACTGTTTGGAGGTGATTTCGGACTGAAAATTAAAAGGAAAAAAAATGTTATTACAGTGCGATTTTAAAAAGTTTTGCTTTTGTAAAAATTCTATGCTACTTCCTTTGATAATCAAACTAGCAGCGCCCCGCGGTCTCACCCTCTTAGTTCCCGTTAGAATTTCGTGATAAAAAGGTTCCTATGTCTTTCTCCTGGTTCTAAGCTACCTACCCACCAATTTTCAGCCAAATCAGTTATTTGTTCTTAAGTTATAATTCCTGTTCCCGTGGGAATACGGGGATAAAATATATGTTACTCAGAATGAATGTAGCTTACTAATGGTGAAAGAATTTTTGAAATCGGCCCAGTAGTTTCGGAGCCTATTCGATACAAACAAAAAAATTAGCAGATTGCAAATCATTTTTTAATTTGTGAACTTCCATTTTGTTTCATCAATAGACAGAGAGACAAAGAGTTATTCAAAAGAATTAATATAGCTTAATAAAATTTATCTCAGGTGAAACCGCGGGCCTTAACTAGTATAGGATATAATAAAATATGACGAAAATGTAATTCATTTGTTCATATTAATTACATTTAATCCGAAATAAATAAAGTACTAAATAAATAAAAGTACCAGGACAACATAATCAAACAGAAGATGTATACAAATCAAAACATTACTCGCTAAGTAGGTGTCACTTATCATGTTTGCATTGTATGTAAGTATCACATTACACGCGGTCGGCACTCGGCAGCATGGCGCTAGCATTTCAATGGTCTCTTTGAATGAACTTATTAGTTATTAATTTAAACTTATAATCCCTATTCCTGCTTTCCTGAAAACTACAGTATCAGCGAGTGACATAGGCTATCCTTACTAATATTATAAATGCGAAAGTAACTCTGTCTGTTACCTTTTCACGGCTAAACTACTGAAACGTGACTTGAAATTTGGAACAGGGGTAGCTTATGATCCGGGGAAGAACATAGGCTTGTTGCATGTATTATCCAGAAATTCCCACGGGAACGGGAACGCGGGAGAAACCGCGGGGCGCTGCTAGTATAGTATAAGCATAATCATTCACTACATCATCTCATTATAGTAACAGACCCATAACTTAGTTCGAAACTTGTATCTAGGGTATCAGAAACTACGCACACACTCCTCACACACACCTAGACCGAGATAAACATTTGTGGTTCACACAAATATTCACCCCGCACGGGAATCGAACCCGCAACCTTGAGAATGGCAGTCCGGCATGGTGACCACTCTGCCATCGAGGTCGTCATAAGTACCTATATTCCTGCGGGAATGGGAACTACGCGAGTGAAATCGCGGGCCGCTGCTAGTTATCAAATCAAAACTTTTTACAACGAAATTCCCACAAGATTGTCAGAGTAACAGGAACTGATTCATTGAAATTAGTAGACTCACTAAAATTAATAAAAAACTACTATATTGGGTATGTATGAATATTTAATAGTGTAGATCTAGCTAGACCGGTTTAAAAAGCTGAAGGTCTAGGCTAAATAATGTCTATCTAAATATAGACTAGGAATCCTAGCAATGTTTGTACCAGGCGTTCAGAAATTGCGAGGAGTTCTCCTGATACTCTGTTAACATGATGAATAATTTATTAATATGCAGTATAAATAAATACATTATTCTATTTCTACACTAATATTTTCTAAAGAGAAAATATTTGTATGTTTGTTTGTAATGATGAATAAATTTTAAAACACTGTACATATTTAGGTGAAATTCGGTACAGATGTTCCCTATAGCCAGGATAAATAAAAACTTGTTTTTTTTCCTATAAAATCCGGTTAAATCCGCTAGGCACAGCTAGTAAAACCGGATATTAATTAAAATATAGCTAAATCAACTTTAAAACACAATTTAAATAGAGGCAAGTTAATAAACGAAAATAATTATAACCTTCTTTTTAAAACTCGGTTAAAATACATAATCATCATAAATGATTATGTAATTAAAACAACACGAAAGTCGGTCAAGTGAAAACAAATTCGATATTAAAGTACCAGGCGTTCATGAATTGCAAAGAGACGTTCACAAATTCGTCCGACGGCTCATTTAATATTATAGTCGTATGAATAAATTTCGCATCACTTAACAGATATGATTTCCTGGTATTATGTTTTATGAGACGTAGAACCTTAATTTAAATAATGTTTCTATATGACGTTTTTTTACTGTCTAGTTTTTACTAATGTAGGTAGATGGGAATAAATTTCAACAAAATAAAATCCCAACATGAAATTCCCTTCCCATTTTGCTGGAGCAGTTAGAAATATTTACATAAGCACTACTTTCTGTACTGATCCTACCGATCCCCTTTTCTTTGCCAAAAGAATAAGATAAAAATCAAACAGCCCTATAGGACTCATTTTCTAAAATCGAAAACATACATTCGTAGAGAGACATAACATAATCATTCACTCCATCATCTCATTACAGTAACTGACCCAATAATTTCGAAACTTGTATCTTTCTACTAGGGTATCAGAAACTACGCACACACACACACTCAGACAGTACATCTAGGTACTGTGACAGTACCCAGATGTTCATAAACGTTTATAGATCTTTCTCGAGCTATTAATAGTACTCATAAAACTAGAATCTACTTTCGTTTTAATTTAGTCATAAAAAGACTAGCAGATTGCCTCTCAGTTTTATCTTAAAACTAAATCCCGTGACGATCTATACTACCTATAATACGATATTTGTGTGAACGCGCTAATTTTAGGAACTACCGATCTGATTAATAAAACTGTTCCTTCCAAGTTCCTTTGAAAAAAAGTTAAAAAAAGTTTTTACTCGAAAGAGTGAGCCACAGGTTACCTACCTTTTTAATATCCTAATCCTAACTAATATTATAAATGCGAAAGTAACTTTGTCTGCCTGTCTGTTACCTTTTCACGGCTAAACTACTGAACCGATTGACTTGAAATTTAGTATAGTGGTAGCTTATGGTCCGGGAAAGAACATAGGCTACGTTTTATCCCGAAATTCCCACGGGATCGGGAACTACGCGGGTGAAACCGCGGGGCACAGCTAGTCATAAAATAAAAACGCGTTATTCGAAATTTGAATTAAATTAAATAGACGCGCTGTTCGAAATTTGAATTCGTAAAAAAAGTGTCGTTAGTACAACTTTTGGTTTTAATAACGCGGTGCCAGGAAAAAAATAATCCGTCCAGCCCATTTTTGCAACGCGCGATAAGGAACTTCGTTCCGAATACTATGAAGGAATCTGTACCGATTTCATCTAAATCGATCGAACTTTCGCATATACATATTACCTACGCTAGTGTTATATTAATGACCTAGCTAACAGTTAAAACAAGGCTAGTTCTAGGCACGCAATTAGCCCACAATGCATCGGAAGCCTCACCGAGTAATGAGCGCATACAATGCATACTTATTGTGACACGCATGCGACATTAGTTACACGGAATGATGGCATTTATTTACTACTGGCTGTGCCCCGCGTTGTTCCCGTTCCCGTAGGAATATGGGGACAAAATTATGCTATAAACTTTCCCACTGAATCACTCTATCTATTAAAACAAACCGCATCAAAATCCGTTGCGTAGTTTTAAAGATCTAAGCATACATAGGGACAGAGAAAGCGACTTTGTTTTATACTATGTAGTGATTGAAACAAGAATAAACCTTTTTAAAAACTAGCTTTTTAGCTTTTATTGCATTGTCATGGGACTTACATAAGTATGCCTTTCAGCTCAATCGGATAACCAGAAGTGGTCGAAAAATGGTTTACAAGATTTGATTACAGACAACGGGACAGGTGAAACTTAATAAAAGCTTGTAATAAATCTTGCGTACAAAAATTATGACTTGCTGACTGACTGACTGACATAGTGATCTATCAACGCACAGTCCAACCAAACCACTGGACGGATCGGGCTGAAAATTGCCATGCAGGTAAATGTTATGACGTAGGCATCCGCTAAGAGAGGATTTTTGGGAATCCCCCCCCCCCCCCCTAGGAGGAGAAAAGGGGGAAAACGCAAATACTTCCGGTCATTATTCCACGTGAACGAAGTCGCGTGCAAAAGCTATATTTATATACTTTTTGATTCATGAATACCGCATTAAAATTCGTTTCGTAGTTTCAAAGATCTTGTGTATAAACATACAGAGGGAGTTTTGAAACTATGGTACAGATGTAGGTATTTAATTTCTTTTTCAACACACTTGCTCATAAAGGGGCTCTTATTTGTGCAAAAACAGTTGAATAATGACACGTTTTATTCACTAGTAAGTTATAGATTGTGTTTTTAAATTGCTTTGTTTTTAAAAAAGTTTCGACACCAAAAAAATGGTGTCCATACATTTTAAAAACAAACTTCAACTATGTTGCCTTACTTTTGGTAGGTCTATGGTCGATTCCATTCATTCATTCATTCGATTTTTTTTTTAATAAGTATATTCTTTTAGTCTTTGGCGATCACCATTGTTGTGTTGAATGCGCGCGAATAGAAAAACTGTTTATTTATTAGCGAAAAATGATAATTTCTTCGCATATGTGTTGAAAAACGTTGTATGGTACACGCGAGTATTGATGATTACTATCCTCGGCTATCTTCAGACCCTCGCCTGACGGCTCGGGCCTCAATAGCGCCTCGGAAATAATCACCAACTTACCTCGCTTGTACCATATATGGTACAACGTTTTTCAACACATTTGCGAAGAAATTATCATTTTTCGCTTATAAATAAACAGTTTTTCTATTCGCGCGCATCCAACACAACAATGGTGATCGCCAAAGACTAAAAGAATATACTTATTAAAAAAATATTCGAATGAATGAATGAATGGAATCGACCATAGACCTACCAAAAGTAAGGCAACATAGTTGAAGTTTGTTTTTAAAATGTATGGACACCATTTTTTTGATGTCGAAACTTTTTTAATAACAAAGCAATTTAAAAAAACAATCTATAACTCACTAGTGAATAAAACATGTCATTATTCAACTGTTTTTCCACAAATAAGAGCCCTTTTATGAGCAAGTGTGTTGAAAATAACTATTATTTGAGTCATAGAAAGACCAACTCCAAACTATGGGAAAATTCAAAACAACAAAAAGAAAATGTTTTTCTAACTATATTTTGCTGTCTAAAAATAAAATATACCAGGAATTTATGAGACGGCAGGAGTTTGTCGACCTCGCATGAGTCAATGCAAAAGAAAAACTGTTTTACACAAAGAAGGGTTCTTTTCACTTTGTTTGAACATTGAGGGGGTGACTAAGCGAGGCCATAGAACGGTTTGTGTTTCATTTGTATTAAGCAGGGTTTGCAATTTTCTTTGTATTTAAATCGGTCTGTAAGATGTAAATTCAGGACAAAGGCCTGTCTTTTTTTGAGAAGAAAAGATGTACAACATGCTTGAATGTCGATGATCAAAAATGCAGGGCATGTTAGGAATGCTCGACCAAGGAATAACCCGCGACCTCCGGTTAAACCTATCTATTTCAAACTTATCCCACCAAAAACATTCTGTAAAAAACTAGCCAAGTCTCGATGGAGCTGCTTGTTTAACTCTAAAAAGTAATGAAATCTAGACAGACTCGTGCCAAGTCTAAGGTTCCTTACTGCGATTTCTTTATTATTATAGTTAATGTTGTGTGACTTGGCCGTTGAACATTGTTTAAAAGGTTAGTAGTGGGTACACGTCAATTTTGTTTACACGTAATGTTTACACATTATTAAAATACGCAGCTTTATCAAGCCTATAATTCACTGGATATTGAATCAACATTTTTCAAGTGGCTATAATTAAGCTAATTTTCTATCGTCAATGGATAGGTTCTGGATTTTTTAAGATTGGTGCAATAGCGTCATGGATCACCTAGTTTTGTACCCTTGTGTACATACATGTGTACCCTTCAACGGCCAAGTCACACAACATTAACTATAATAATAAAGAAATCGCAGTAAGGAACCTTAGACTTGGCACGAGTCTGTCTAGATTTCATTACTTTTTAGAGTTAAACAAGCAGCTCCATCGAGACTTGGCTAGTTTTTTACAGAATGTTTTTGGTGGGATTTCATTTCTTTTTGTTAAAACTTGTTTATATTGATTTATTTTATTAGATTTTCTTATTTGACACACTTATTTTTTAGGAGTAGTATTATATTATTAAGTGCCACGCGGTTTCACCCGCGTAGTTCCCGTTCGCGTTTCCGTGGGAATTTCGGGATAAAAAGTATCTATAGATAAATAGTTTTAAGCTACCTCCCCACAAATTGTCAGCCAAATCAGTTCAGCTGTTCTAGAATTATAATTCCCGTTCCCATTCCCGTGGGAATTTCGGGATTAAAAGTATTCTATGTGCTTCTCCTGGTTCTAAGCTACCTCCCCACCAATTTTCAGCCAAATCAATTCAGCCGTTCTTGAGTAATAAATTCCCATTCCCAATCCCGTGGGAATTTCGGGATTAAAAGTATTCTATGTTCTTGTCCTGGTTCTAAGCTACCTCCCCACCAATTTTCAGCCAAATCAGCTCAGCCGTTCTTGAGTAATACATTCCCGTTCCCATTCCCGTGGGATTTTCAGGATTAAAGTATTCTATGTTCTTGTCCTGGTTCTAAGCTACCTCCCCACCAATTTTCAGCCAAATCAATTCAGCCGTTCTTGATTTTTAAATTCCCGTTCCCAATCCCGTGGGAATTTCGGGATTAAAAGTATTCTATGTTCTTGTCCTGGTTCTAAGCTACCTCCCCACCAATTTTCAGCCAAATCAGTTCAGCCGTTCTTGAGTTACAATTCCCGTTCCCATTCCCGTATAATTCCCGTTCCCGTTCGATTATCCTAGTTTTTATAGTTTTCCCTTTATGTGGCCATTAAACCCTAACTCTGTACCAAATTTCAGCTCTCTAGGTTTATGGGAAGTACTAGTTCTATTTTGATGATCATGAGTGAGTGAGTGAGTGAGTGAGTGAGTGAGTGAGTGTCTGTCATAAATACGAAACTTTGCTTTCGCTTAACTTGGGAACTAAATGACCTACAGACTTGAAATTTTATTTTAAGTATGTGATTGTATAGCTTACTGGATGACGAAAATTTCAGCGTTCTGGGCTTATCCCGAGGTTCTCAAATAGGGGCCTGAAAATGCGGCGAAAGGGTTCCTGTAAAGGATGGTACGGCAGTGTTTGCTTCGCGCTCGACTTGGCGGGGGGCACTGCCGTGCCCCCAGATAATTTATAAATACTTAATCCCGGATTTTCACGTTAAAGTACCAGGCGCCCATAATCCCCGGAGAGTTCACCTGTTATTCGCCCTGGCATGAGTTCCTTTGAGCTTCCTATATTTAATCCCCTAATTATTTATTTAACCCCCATGTTAAAATACCCGTTTATTCCCGGATTTCCATTTTGTAATACCAGGCGCCCATAACGACAAAAGAGCTCATTGAATCTACCTATCCCCTTATTTATCTATAAACACCTATTTATTCCCCGATTTTCCCCCTCAAACTACCAGGCGCCCATAACCCTCGTGAAGCTCACTCACCTGCCTTTCACACTGGACGCCCTAGAATGTCTGACCGACGAGTCTCTGCTCTCCCTCTGAGCTTCCCATGATACGTCTCCAAATATTAATTCCCTAACATTACACCTACCAATTTAGTCCCGTATTTTCACTTAAAAGTACTAGGCGCCCATAACCATCCAAGAGCTCACAAAACCTCTTCCTAATTACATACTTTTTTATCCCCCCTTTCAGGTTTATTCTCCGATTTTCCCCTCAAATTACCAGGCGCCCATAACCCCCGTGGAGCTCACTCACCTGCCTTTCACACTGGACGCCCTAGAATGTCTGACCGACGAGTCTCTGCTCTCCCTCTGAGCTTCCCGTAGCAGTCTGATGTATTCGTTCTCTACAGCCGCCAGACCACCGCCAGAGTTTAGTTCCACCCATGATTCTGGAACAAACAATAAATAAAATTAATAGAAAAAAATCGCAGCAGTTAAAATATAAGACCTCCGTAGATCAAAATAATGTACAGTCACAGAATGAAAAGGTTCGTCACCTTAGAGTCGGTTTTCACTTTTATGAAACATTTATGTCAACATACCAGTAGTGTAAGAAACACAAACTAGCTATAGGTATATTCCGGAGTTTTACTCTAAATCCCAATCCCGTGGGAATTTTGGGATAAAAAGTATCCCATGTGTTATTCCTTCTTAGTTACAAAGAACATCTGTATCAAATTGCATCTCAATTTAGATGATGTAAGCAAAAATCTCGTCATAGATAAAAACTACATCAAAACGGGACCAGCCTGCCTAGCATGACTGTGCGTGATAAAAAATATCGACACTACGAAATAATATCGATTTCGCGAGCATGACCAAATGAATATGGCGTGGTACGATTTGATAAAATTAAATATGGCGGCGATATTTATTATATTTTGACACTTGGATGTCGATAAATAGCTATATCGATTTCGCGAGCATGACCAAATGTCATAAAATTTATTACGTGGTAAAATGCAATATGGCGGATATTTTCATCATATTTTGACAGTTGGATGTTGATAAATTGCTTTATCTATCGCGTTTTCGAAGTCATGCTAGCCCGGCAGTCCTACTTAAATGACGCATAATAATGTATAACAATACCAATTAATTATAAATAATTACCGGACGTGCCCAGATAACATAAAAAAAGAGATTTTTATCAACTTAGTAATTTAATTTTATTAACCGCAACTTCCATTTGTATTACGATTATATCTCTGTTTAAAAATACCGGGATAAAACATAGACTATATCCTTCTTTGTACATCAGACTATTTTACCATCCCCGATGTTATTTTAACTTATATCCTAAGTTAATTAATTAAGAAATCAAAAGGGGATATAATAGGATATAAGTTGGATATTTTTATCCTAAATTTTTCACAGAATGCAGAAACAAGAATAACGAATAGAAAAGAATAAAAATAGGATATTTTATATACAAAATTTCACACGGAATGCGTGAGAATCCACAGGATATGAGTAGTATAGAAACTAAAATTATTTGTTGTCATACGTTATCTGACATTTCATTAAAGGTCAAGGGAAGTCAAGTGTAATTATTGTATAGTAACTACATCCGCTGGTTTTACTTGCATTGTTACGTCAGTTTAAGATCCCGGTTTAGTCATATTCTTACTAACAGCCAAGCATTAGCTATCCCCCAGTAAAAGCCGCATTAAAAAAATTGATATTTTGGTATTTGCAGCATAAAATCACTACATAGTATAAAACAAAGTCGCTTTCTCTGTCCCTATGTATGCTTAGATCTTTAAAAATACACAACGGATTTTGATGCGGTTTGTTTTAATAGATAGAGTGTTTCAGTGGGAAGGATTTTAGCATAATTTTATCCCTATATTCCTACGGGAACAGGAACTACGCGGGTGAAATCGCGGGGCACCGCTAGTACTTTTATAAAAATCTTATAGATTTTAGGATACAAAATATCCCATGCGATTACATAATGAAAATCTATCCTATATATAATCTATCTGCGTACCAAATTTCATCAAAATGCCTGCAGCCATTTTTGCTTGATTGAGTAACAAAGAAACATACATACTTTCACATTTATTTTGTTAGTAGATATTTATTTCTCACAAAGGAATCTTGTTAAACCGGTTTTGATAAACAAATAACTATTATTGTAAGAAATATGATATGTATGTACTAGGCTATCATAACTACAAAGGAGTTGACATTTATAGCCAGCTATAAATAAAAATAACGTATTTTACTTGCTTTTAGGGTTCTTCGATATAATGGGCTATCGAACACTAATGATTTTTTAAATTAGCGCGTTCAACTAAACAAGCAAACTCTTCAGCTTTATATTTGTAGCGGCGTCTCGCTGTTTCACCCGCGTGGTTCTCGTTCCCGTTGATAAACACGAATACGGGGATAAAACAGGTGAATGTAGCTTTCTAATGGTGAAAGAATTTTTGAAATCGGTTCAATAGTTTCGGAGCCTAATATAAACAAACAAATATTTCTTTTGGAAAGCTATATTATCTATTATCTATGACATAGGCTATATTTTATCCCTGTATACCCACGGGAATGGGAACTACGCGAGTGAAACCGTAGGGCGCTGCTAGCAATTAATATTACTATCCAGATATGGTCACCGACACTAACTATTAATTATTCTGTGTCGACACGCATTATTCATGCGTAGAACAAGCCTATTTGTCTGCTGTAATAATAATTATCATCAGTTGGTCGTTATCCTAACTAAAATCGTACCACATCACGCGATGAAATCGTTTAATTTTAATTAGAGACAAACCTACGCATTAACTAAACCTACCCATTTCCTCCTCAGCTGGTGTCAAAATCTTCGTTGATTCCATCATTTTTGTACACAAAATCACTACACTACACTTCTAGTAAAACAAAAGTTTAGAAACACACAATAAACAGGCTCTGAAATTTTTTTTAAACAATTTTTATCACGCAGCGGCCGCCGGCGCGTCCTTCCGCGCCGAGCGTTCGAACACAACTAATTTAAATACGAACTCGATAAACAAACCGTGGCGTGTTCGATTGAGATTGCGTGGGCGCAGACGCGAGAAGGCGACGTTGTTTTGTTTTGTTTACATATTTATACGTACACAGACGGACAGATGTACAAATTAGATGCTACTGCCCTTTATCTATTGTTGCAACTATTGTGGAAGTTATTGCGTTTCATATTATTTGTAATAACGGAAGGCTTTATATGTAATGCTAATGAGTCATAAGACTTTTCTTTTTCTTTAACTCCTTTGTTTCGTATCAATGTTTGATAATAAATGTATGTTACGACTTTTGAGGAATCGTAACTACCCGTATTTGATGATGTTAGTACGAAAACAGTTGTCGTACTAAAACTATTTGACTTTATAATAGCCGAAGTATATTTCATTCCATTATTTACTACGCGTTACAAATTATAATTTATTATACTTTTTCCCTGTACATTTTTAAATATTCAACGTTCTTATTCTAATACATATTAACATAGCTTGATTAATAAAATTGATCTAAAAATATAGGACTTAAATTACGTTCTAAAAGTCCTAGGATTGTATGATTGTATAAGTAAGAATGTTCAAAATACCATACTTATTTGAAAACAAGAATGTTTCTGTTCAAAACTTCCTTCTTTTATTTTTCAAATGTCGATGATTCTCCGATTTGAGTACCAGGATAATATAAATAACAAAGAGTAGAATCAATCAATTAAACATTTCCAGAAATGCTTGTTTGTTAAACGCGCGGTTATTACTCTCGCCAAAGGTCAAATCTTGGAGATAATGAATTTAATTACTTTCCAAACTCGAGTCATCGTTACAAAGACATGTTTGTATGACTTTGATGACGTCAGGTGACATTTGATGATTTATTTCGATGATAATAAATGAATGAAATGCCTTTTAGGACGAAAATGACGGACGACATGTATCATAATGTCACCCTCAAGTACTAGGAAAACATAACATTCTAAGAGATCTTTTGCATTTCATACTTTTAACTACTTTTAATTGAGACTGGTAGATTCTAACTTCAAAAAAAATAGATTTTCAAGTTAAATTTGGTACTTTCAACCTTTTTACATCAATTTAAGGGTTCGATTCCCGGTCGAGACAAATATTTGTATGCTTAAAACATGTCTGGGTATTTTTCTACCTATCCTGGTATGAAATATTTACAACAAAGTTTTTAGTATTGTTAAATTCTAGTTCTAGTATTTAGATCACATTAGATGACTAGACACCAAGTACCAGGAGAACATAACAGATAAAGAGCCTTGACCCAAACCCTAACGAGTTCGAACATTAATGTGTAACGTTATTCTCATTAAATGAGATGCAATATAAAACCCGAATGCTTACGTGACCACGCACGCGCGCACCACACTTTAGGGACCTTGTCATACTACATATTATACACGTATACGGGGCATAATCTAATCTGTTGTCCTGACTGACTGAGTCATCAACGATGAGCTTTAACTACTGGGTTTAAGGTCGTGATTTGCATGTCTTTTATTTTTAGGTGACCACTAAGATAGAATTTTTGACATGGATTATAATCTCCTAATGTGGTGAAAATTGGATGAAAGTTTGTATGAAATTGGTATTTAGAAACTAACTAAACTACTTAGTCTTTTATAGAAAAAGCAAATAGGACACCTTAATCCCGAAATTATTACGGGATTATTAGAAACAGGAATAAATTCGAAACCAAAAGTACCAGGCGGACATACCACTACAAGAAGTAAACAAACATTAACCCGCAGATTTAAAAAGTGAACGCCCTAACATCTAAACCTTTCAAGGTCTACACTTTCCCTCCATAGTCTTCACACTTCATGCACGCTATAATAACCTTTATAGCACAAGAAATAAGTGTTAATAACCCGTAAATCACAATTGGAATTGAGCCAAGATTTCCTTGCATGAAACAACACGTGTTCAATTTGACGTCATTTCATCAAATATAGAAATGCATTTCGGAGAAGTGACCTCAGTTGTATGGCGTGATTTGAGTTCATCACCTTTTACATTTGTACATAAGTACTTATATAATTTTCTAGGTGTGCCCATAGTTAAATTGCTCCACTCCTTTGGTCGTATCGTGATGTTATGCTGCCTTGTTTATCCTACTTATATTATAAATGCGAAAGTTTGTATGTTTGGATGTTTATGAGTTTGGATGTTTGTTCCACTTTCACGCAAAAACTACTGTATCGATTTTGATTAAATTTGATACAGATGTTCCTTACAAATAGGAATAACACATAGGATACTGTTTATCCCGAAATTCCCAAGGGATTGTGTAAAAGTAATCGTATGTTTTATTGTAACTTTTTGTAGTCACAAATCGTACCAATAGATGGCGCTGTTACTTAATTTTTAACACATGATGGTGAATTGTGCCGAGATTGTATGATACTACGAGCTACGCATTCTCACGGGAGCGGGTACTACGCGGGTAAAACCGCGGGGCGCTGCTAGTACTAAAATATTTTTGTAACCAGTAGTTACAGAGATTAGCACGTTCAACCAAACATACCATTCAGCTTTATACGAAGCAAGTAACGCTGGCGCCAGTGCTGAGACAAGCCAGCACTGGCCTGGCCCGTGTTGTTAAGTGACGTCACAGATGCGAAATCAGCTGTTACGTGTCAGTTATTTTTATTGTGTTTTAAAAGTTATTAGTAAGCGATTAAAGTTGTTTTTGTGCTCCAGAGCTAGCTTACATATTGATTATCAGCTGTGAGTGTTTGGTGCGAGTGTAGTAGTCTTTGAAGTCTATAAAGTGATAAAATTATTTTCGATTTGTGGATTTAGTTTCTGTCGAGTGAAGGTAGATCAAACTATTGTGCTTCAAATTTATTCATAGTCAGTGTTAATGAATATACTACTGTCGCCATCTATCGTGGAGTAGTTACACCAAAAGCGCGCCATCTACAATAACTCGATAGAACTACTTAGTGAATCTGTGACTTTAATCAATAATATGGCTAAATCCTGTCCAAGCTGCAAAAAATTTATCTCGCCGTCGTCGGCAGGTGTCGCTACTTGTAGGTCATGCCAGGCCCACTTCCACAAAGCGTGCCTGTCCCTTCCGGATGCAGCACCTGTCAGCAAATCCTGGATCTGTCCAGAGTGCAAAAAAAAGGTGCGCAAAGTGGACAACATGTGCACCCCGGTTCGCGACACCTGCGCTCAAGACGTGCCAGAGTCATTTGAGTCTCCCATCGGCATCAGCCCGGCGCGGGCGGACGCATCACTGGACGCCGCCGGCGCCGTGGCCATGGACGCTGCCGCCGCTGCCGAGGGAGTGCGTGCGCTGCGCAGGGAACTCGCGGAATATGCGGCAGAGATGCGCGAATTTCGCAGAGAGATGGCGGAATACCGCGCTGCCGTTACCGGCGTTATCGCGCGTATCGACGGGGTGGAGATGCGACTCGCAGCGCTGGAGGCGCGAGGCACTGTGGCTGCGCCCGAGGAGGATGTGAACGAGCTGGGACGCACCGTGCTTCGACTTCAGGAGGAGCTGCGGGATCGGGAACAGGACGCTTTGTTGTCAGACCTTGATATTGGTCACCTTCCTGAAGAGCGGGGAGAGAATGCGGTGCACGCAGTCACCGTTCTCGCCACGAGATTGGGCGTCAAGCTGGATGAGCGAGATATTGTGTTCGCTGAGCGCGTGGGTGCCGTGCCGGCGCCGACGGATGGCGCCGTGAGAGGGCGGCCGCGGCGTCTTGTGGTGCGGCTGGCGCGGCGCGCTGTGCGCGACGAACTGTTGCGCGCGGCTCGGGTGCGCCGCACGCTCACCGCTGCAGACGCCGGCCGCGCCGGTGCCGATGGCGCCCCTGGTGGCCGTATCTTCGTCAATGAGCGGCTCACGCGCGAAAATCGACTGCTGTTCCACCGCGCCCGGGAGGAGTGCCGCAGGCTTCAATGGCGGTACTCGTGGACGCGACGCGGCCGTGTCTATGTGAGGCAGAGCGACGGCAAGTCTGCCCACCTCATCAAAACTGAAGCGGACGTCCTGCGGGTTTTTGGCTTGGGTCCTGTTTAAAATGTGTGTAATTTTAATTAGAACACTCCTTTATTTGTTTTTATTTATATTTATTTTTATATTTTTGGGCACTTTAATTTCTTTTATAAAACAATTACTAAATTTTTGTCACCACATGTCAATTAGGGATTTGATAATTTATTTGTTTATTATTTTCACTGTGTTCCATACCCTATTGCTATCAGTGAAATATACCATCATTGTTATAATTACCTTTGCAAGTTTTACCAGTGTGTTCCACATTATTACTGACCCTATTATAATATATTCATATGCCATTTTCGCATTTCTTCCTACGTCTGAGCATTACCATGGAGCATACACCGCATATGTACTAGTCAGATGGTTTTATATAAGCATTGCTACCACACTAATTGTACTATTTTATTTACTAAATTATATGATTTTTTACAAATTTATTTTTACAATACATAATGAACTTTATTTTTTAAGACAAAATTACCTTATTATTTACACTTTTATTAACTACATTTTTATTATTTTAATTTTTTATGTTTACATTTTTATTATTTACATTTTTAATATTTACATTTTTACAATTTACATTTTTATTATTGCTATACTGAATAAATTAAGCCTTTCTTATACTTTACATTTTATTCAACTTCAAAAATATATAAATGATTAGCCCCGGAAAACATTTAAGAGTTGGTCTTTATAATGCGGGATCTCTCTACACGGGACAGGAGGAGTTTATTGTAGCCATGGAGGAGTTGGCCCCAGACATTATGGCTATTAACGAAACCTGGCTGAGGCATGGAGAAGAGGAGAGTGCACCAAAAGTGTCAGGAATGCGACTTCGTCATTGTCCACGGCCTGAACACATTAAAGGCGGGCGGGGTGGAGGTATTGGCTTTTATGTGCGTAAGGGATTAAACATACGGCTGTGTCCCCACCCCACTGCTGCCAATGTAGAACAGTTGTGGCTACGGTTGACTACAAATGGAATGGTGGTAGTAATAGGTACGGCTTACAGGCCCCCATGGCAGGACTTAAATGTGTTCATAGATGCTATAACTGATTCCATTACATCTTTCTCAGTCGGTGACAGAATCATCTTGCTAGGTGATTTTAATGTCGACCTTTTTAATAGTACTTGTAATAAAACAGTTTTACTTCAGCAATTCTTGAATAGTCTAAACTTGAAACAACATATCACCACCCCGACTCACTTCACAGAACATAGCCAGACTTTAATTGACCTGTTCTGCACCGATGCAACTGTGAAAGGGATTTCAGTGAAACATATCCCAGAACTTGGCGGCCATGCTATGTTACTAGCAGAGCTCTACATAAGGAGGGAAAGGGTGAGGCCACAGTTAGTTTCATATAGACCCCTTAAAAACATTATTCCTGAGCTCTTTGAAAATGACCTCAACTCAATTAGATGGAATTTCTTTGAAGATAGCAGGGATGTCAATGACATGGTTTCAACCCTTTCTTCTACTCTGGTTCAGGTATTTGACCTACATGCCCCTACAAAATCGACTACATTTAAAACTCCTCCATGTCCCTGGATCACAGATACTATAAAGAAAATGATTAGTATTAGAAATGGCTATCATGAGAAACATAAGATCATTAAAACAGACATGTCGAAAGAATCTTATAAGAGTATGAAGCATATGGTGATTGCGGCAATGGAATATGAAAAGCGATGTTTCTTTTCTCAACATATTAATAAAAATATTGGTAATCCAAAGGCTTTGTGGAAAAACTTAAAAACCTCAGTAACAATTAACAGCAAAGATAATTTTCAGTTGCCCTCACATTTTGATAATCCTGATGTCATTAACACCCACTTTCTGGAGATACCAGGCAGCAATGATGTTTCTATATCCACCCTCAGTTTCTACGAGCATCATAGATATGGAACAGAGAGCTTCTCGTTTTGTCCTGTAAGTGACACCACAGTGCTAAAGATCATACAGGGACTGAAATCTAATGCACAGGGTGCAGATGGTATTTCTTTGGAAATGTTGTCACTGTCATTGCCGCAGTCACTCAACGCTATAACCACAATAATAAATAAATCACTATCGAGCAGTGTTTTTCCGGAATGTTGGAAGGTTGCTGTGGTAAAACCTATTCCAAAAAAGAATAACCCCTCATCTGAGAGAGATCTTCGTCCTATTAGTTTACTTCCCTGCATCTCTAAGGTACTGAAGAAGGTAGTTCAGTTACAGGTGATTAAATTCATAGAAGATAATAACATTTTGCCATGCAGACAGTCTGGTTTCCGTAAGGGTTACAGTACGGCAACTGCTCTTATTGATGTGGTAGATAATCTTATTAATGCACAAGATCAGGGCATGTGTAGCATATTGTTACTTCTGGATTATTCCCGCGCATTTGATGTGATTGACACTTCCCTTCTTCTCTCTAAGCTTAGTTTTTATGGTTTTGACTCAAATTCAGTGAGATGGTTCCACAGTTATCTGTCTAATAGGCAGCAATATGTAGAACTCACCTTAAATGATGGCAAAAAGGTGCAGTCCACTAGACGATACGTCACACGTGGTGTTCCGCAAGGGTCGATATTAGGACCTATTCTGTATATCCTGTACAGTGCTGATGTAATCCAAGCTATCACCCATTGTCAGCACCACCTTTATGCAGACGACCTCCAGTTGTACCTCTCTTTTAGGCCAGAAAATGTGAGGGAGTCTGTCGCAAAAATAAATAAAGATTTAGCAAACATTTTCCAATGGTCTCACAATAACTCTCTTGTTTTGAATCCCAACAAATCAAAATTTTTATTAATAGGGACAAAAAATAATTTAAAAATACTGAATGGCACTAATGTGAATATTTTAATTGATAATAAGCCTGTAGAACAGGTAGTTAAGGCTAGAAATCTCGGGTTGGTCTTTGATAGTCACCTTAAGTTTGAGGAGCATGTTGCTGAATGTGCACGAAACAGTTTCTATAGATTAAGAATGCTATATAAAATCAGGCCATATCTTAATTCTGACCTGAGAATACAGCTATGCGAGTCTTTAGTTCTTTCTAAGCTCAACTATTGTGATGTGGTGTATGGTCCATGTTTGCTCAGTAGAACTATGAAGGTCATACAAAGGGTTCAAAACGCATGTGCACGTTTTTGCTTTCATGTTCCTCCTAGGTCTCACATTACGCCTTATTTAAACAACTCAAATATGTTGAAAATGAAAGGTCGAAGAGACTTACACTTGGCAACACTTCTCTTTGGGGTCATCAAGCACAAATATCCAAAGTACTTGTATGACAAGCTTGAGTGGGCGCAAGGTCATTCAAAAAACCCTAGGAGAACATGTACCTATGTTCTCACAACGCCTAAACACAGATCAATGGCCTTCCGTGGTAGTTTCAGGTTCGCCGCCTCCCGTTGTTGGAATGATCTTCCTCCGCCGATTCGTACCTTAAACACATTAATTTCTTTTAGAAATACCCTTAAATCCAGGCTACTAATTTTCCAGCAAACGACGGAGGGAGGTAGACAATAAAAGTAGTTAAAATTAGTTAATAAAGTCTTATTTCTAATAATAATTATATCTAATAAAGTCAGCTACTATGTAAATAACTTACCAAGTTGGTTGTTTACGTATTGCTTTCGGAAGATCCACGCTTTCTTCTGAAAGGCGGCCATCCACACAATTTCATTTGTGCACTTGTGCCCTTGCTTACCCTGACATGGTATTGATGCAAGCATATTCCGTGAATCTGAGTGCCTTTACAATTTTGTTTGGAAATGGATTTAGGTATTACTTGTAGACTTTGGTTCACACTGGTAAATTTCTTTTTATAATGAGTGTTTTCTTCTTCAATGTAGTGTAGGTAGGATTATATTAATGTTTTTTATTTTTCTTAAACTGTATCACTTTGTAAATCGTTGTTTTATGTTTTTTCTTGTTATCATTGTTTCGAAATTGTAATTAATATAGTAAGTGAAATATTTACGCTAGTAAAAGCGTCTTTTTTCACGGAGTTGCCAAAGGAAAGAAAAAAAAAAAAAAAAAAGTTTGATTGCTTGATAATTGCATTTAAATAAACAAATAATGGCTTTTATAGGCGTGCTATAATGTGCAAAGTTTCTTTTTTTTGTCAACCAATTTTTCTTATTTATTTTTATTTTTTAGATTATGTAAGATTAGTATGTATTTAAAAAACGGTATTTTGTTTGTTACTAAACCACACGTATCATCACATAGTATTTTGTCTGTCACTCCTTCGCTTCGGGCCGTGTGGAAGAACAGTGTTGTGGCCTTGGACTGTCAAGGTCACAGCGTATGCTGAACACGGTCCCCTTTTTCATAGGTACTAGTGTATTTATTATTTTTGTTCAACTATAGTTATTTAAGTACTTTGAAAAATAAACATTTTTATTATTATTATTGTTATGTCTTTTCCATTCACGGGACTATTAAGAAGTCCCGGTCTTTTGGAAGGCTAGTATGGGGCCAAAGCCAACACACGGAAGCCCTTTGACATGTTTAATCTTGTGTAAAGGATGCACAATCCGGCGACTATCCCTGTATAACACTATAAAATGCATCCAAGGACAAACTTATTATTATTATTATTATTATTAAGACGATCCATGTAGACGCATCTAGTTAGAAATATAGGCCAGTGTTCTTTTCGCCGCAGGGCTAGTGGCTTACTGGCCAGCGCTGGCTAGTCTTGAAAAACTCTTCACACGAGGTCAATATATGAATACTGATCCCCGTATCGGGTATCAGATCCCTGGGGTATCCGTTTTTTTATATATTTTTTTCTTAAGCCAGCGATGGCCAACGTTGGCTGCCAGTGTGAGGGCTTGCTCCATAGAAACCATGGACAGAAAATAAGTATGTATGTATGTATTTTTAAGTGGGCAATTTTCCGAAATTAGACCTACTTTTGGGTCAATTGTGCGTACTACAATATTTTTTGTGGCTACACTTTTAAGCATTCTAACTTCGCTAACGACTGTCGATGACGTTAGTAAGACAATCATGGTTTAATTCACTACTAGCAGTGCCCCGCGGCTTCACCCGCGTAGTTCCCGATCCCGTGATAATTTCGGGATAAAACATAGCCTATCCTTTCCCGGACCATAAGCTACCTGTACCAAATTTCAAGTCAATCGGTTCAGTAGTTTAGCCGTGAAAAGGTAACACACAAAGACAGAGTTACATACTTTCGCATTTATAATATTAGTAAGGATAATGGAGAGGTCTTTTCTTTATGCTACTTAACGGGGTGAATATTTGTGTGAACCACAAATGTTTGTCTCGGTCTGTGTGTGTGAATGAGTGTGTGCGTGGTTTCTGATACCCTAGATACAAGTCACGAACTTAGTTAGGGGTCAGTTACTGTAATGAGATGATGGAGGGAATGATTATGTTATGTTAATTTTTATTCGTTTTTCAAAAAACCTAAATCGCCATTGTTGGCTGCCAGTGCTGGCTGTGTATAAACCTACTGGTATATTACTATGTATTTGAGTTGCATGCAAGTGCCTTGAGAGGTCACCGGCCGGCCGTGAACGTAAGCCACATAAACAAAGCAGGCTCATAAAATATGTTAAGCGCACAAATAAATAAATAAAATCAATGTCTGTTTGCGATTTCAAAATAACTATATTGCCATATCGTTATTTTTGGCGTTAAGGGAGTGAATACGTATTCAGATACTCTGAAAATTGTCTATACAATCTCAGTTTTCATCTTGACTGGTACTTGACTTGAAACCAGCTAGGCTAGCATGACTTCGAAAACGCGATAGATACAGCGATTTATTGACATCCAACTGTCAAAATTTGATAAAAATAATTTTACCACGTGATTAATCTTATGACATTTGGTCATGCTCGCGAAATCGATATAGCTATTTATTGATATCCAACTGTCAAAATATAATAAATATAGCCGCCATATTTATCAAATCGTACTACGCCATAATTCATTTGGTCATGCTCGCGAAATCGATATTATTTCGTAGTTTCGATATATTTTATCACGCACAGTCATGCTAGGGGGGCAGGACAGGAAGCACCCTTCTTGACCACTATGAGACATTGGCAATTGAAACATTTATTCCGCTTTGGTCCATGGAAAACACTGTATGAAAACTGAACGGATGTGTACGCCGTCTCTACACAAAATCGTTGTTTTATTTGGACATAATTTGAATAGAGCTGAAAGTCCCTGTCGGTCCCGATTGTGGTAAACACTTCATCGACAACCGTTACGGGGCAGTTAATTATTCATTCTGACCACAGACTGACCCATAACAAATTTTGTCATCTACCAGGGTATCAGAAACTACGCACACATTCACACAAAGTACAAACACATTTAGACGGAGATTAAATGGAACACGTAACCAGGCCGTCCGCCATGATGAACACTCGGCCGTCTAGATCATCTAACTCCTTACAGATAATTATGATGAAAGACGTTCATCAACCTAAGAACGTCGACCTGATGATATCATCACTTTATTTGTTCAATTGGCGGCTGATTGATTGCTAATTGAAACATGGGCTTCTATTGATAACAGTTTTAGTACTAGCGTTACATACATAATTTGTTTCGTACTTGATGACTGACTGATACATCAATGTAGGGCCCCTATTGGGGCTAGGCCGTGAAAATTTTATTTTAGGTTCTTTTTAAACTGCAGATACTTGGGGTGGATTTTTGATAAATTGAACCCCTTTTTTTTTTTTTTTTTTTTTTTAACGCAGTGAAAATGCATAGAACTGCATACCACCGTGAGCCGATATTGGGAGGACCCACGGGGCATGTAGGGCTCTCCCAGCCAGAAGGGCTGGGCCTACCCACTAAAAACACAGCGACTTCCGTCCGCGTTACATTGGGGTGCCGTAGGATCCCGAGGGGGATTTCTACTACGGCACTCCAACGCCGGGCCCACACTAAAGGCGGCGCCCCCCTCCTTGAGAGGACCTCTCCGGAAGTGAAGACGTCCCCGACTACTGGTACCGAGGGCAAGCGTCCTCCCCGACGCTGATAAATTGAACCCCTAAAGTAGTGAAAAAGATGAAATTTTTGAATAAAGGTACATAGAATTAAGAATATTTTCGCTTGCTTACAATTATACCTAAGTGTAAACATATAGAAAGATAAATATAGAGTATATGATATAAATATATAGCATAATATATGCCTGCATTTATATAAATGTATACCCGATTTAAATAAGACTAACAATAAATAATCTTCGTAAATATGTTTTTAAAGTTGAAAATGCCATCACAAAATTAATGTAAACAATATCCAAGTACTAGGATAGCATAATAATGTAAGAGTCGAGTTAAGTAAACAAACAACGTTGTTATTGTTTTGGTAACATTAGTCATTTATTTTGTCTGCAGTTGTCGCGAGCTTCTTATGTGACATGATACCCTGGTAATTGAGTTGCGAATGAATGTTTATTTTATGTATTTGCTCTAGAAACAAATAATTTCTTGACACCCCTATGTATCAACCTTAACAGACGTATTTTTTTCGTAAATTGAAAAGTAAAATTTTCCAAAATCCTAATCCTAACTAATATTATAAATGCGAAAGTAACTCTGTCTGTCTGTTACCTTTTCACGGCTAAACTACTGAACCGATTGACTTGAAATTTGGTACAGGGGTAGATTATGGTCCGGGAAAGAACATAGGCTACGTTTTATCCCGAAATTCCCACGGGATCGGGAACTAAGTGGGTGAAACCGCGGGGCACAGCTAGTTGTTTATATTTTCGTTAATAACTTAGTTATTTTTAGTTCTACGACTAAAGGTTATACTAAGGTTATACTCGTAGAACCAAAGTTGTAGAAAATTTCATTTACAACAAAAAACCCGTAACTCTAGTGGGCCATGCGCGTTTTGAAAGACAATCAAATTCAATTAAATTCAAAAGACAGGTAGCTGGTTCGCTATCATATTTTTTTAATATTTCAGCCAAGAATTTGGCTACTTCCCCTGCTTCTATTGAGCAGTTTTCTGACATCCCCTATAATGACATCAATAATTGTATTAATAATAATGTTGACATTTCTTTTTCTAATCAACTGACATGTTCACCTAATTATTTAAATTAGATATAGAGACAATAGAGATAGCCTCTTGCAATAATTCACTTAATAATTCATTAATTAATTTTGCAAATAAATTAAATATTAAATTTTCTAAACAATGCCCTAAGAAATCTAGTAATAAGTCAAATGTATTATCTATCAACCTGGTACATCAGAATATATATTGTATGACAGAGGGCAAGCAGTTAGAGCTGGAATTATTTATGAACTCGGAGAATATTAATATTATGTGTATTACTGAACATTGGTTAAAGAGGCACCAGCTCATGTTTAATTTCAGCAATCACCGGGTTGGTAGCTCATTCTGCAGGGTGAATACAATACATGGGGGGTCGTTAATTTTGTTAAATAAAAAACTTAAATTCAAGGAACGGAAAGATATTGTATCCCTCTCTGTAGAATGTATAATAGAACTTGCTTGTGTACAATTAGAGCAATTCATCGTAGTATGTGTATACAAACCTCCTTCTGGCGACTTCAAAAATTTTTCAGAAATAATGGATGATGTCTTATGTAAACTCAGTTGCTCGGATAGAAAGTTATTTGTTTGTGGTGATTTTAATATTAATTTATTAGACCGTACACCAATGTCTTTTCGGATTCTAAATTTGTTCAAATCCCATGATTTAATTAATGTATTTATGGAGCCTACTAGAATATGTGCTACTACAGCTACCTGTTTGGATAATATTTATAGTGATGTTGTACCAAGTTACAAAAGTATTATTAATAAACTAGATTCTGACCACTCGGGTCAATTAATAAGATTTGAAGTACAAAAAAGACAGGTGATTAAAAGAAATATAAGTTATGTACCAGTAACAACTAGTCGCTTGGAATGTATGAGAGTTAATTTAATTAATAAATTACCTTTTTTGGACTATGATGCAAGTCCCAATTACTTATATAATTCTTTTTTTCAGTCATTTTATAGTCAGTTTAACTCAATATTTACTTCCAAGGTGATTACTGTTACTGATAGGCCAGTTTTTAGCGAATGGGCAACAGTAGGTATTCATAAAAGTAGGCAGAGATTGTATGAGTTGTACAGTGAAAGACAGTTCAATATTAGTGAAGAGTCTAAGGAATATTTAAAGTCATATTCAAAGTTATTTAAGAATGTTTGCAAATTAGCTCGATCATTGTTTATTAGTTCCAAGATTAAAAATAGTAATGATAAGATTAAAGCCACTTGGAACATTATAAATGCAGAGACAGGCAGAACTAAATTTAGAGATACAGATTTTAAGCTATGTATTAACGGTACTATTATTAAGTCGGATCTAGATGTGGCGAATGAGTTTGAAAGATTTTTTGCTACCATGCCAGTCTCTTTAACAAACACTTTAGGCTCTTCAACTTCCATCGCAGAGTCGTTACTTAGAGATAATGTTCCTGAATGTACCGAACAATTTCATTTTAGCCACGCGAATAAATTAGATATTATTAAAGTTTTTAAATCATTAAATATAAAAAAAACAGCTGATCTATGGGGCGTTTCTGTTAGTATTATAAATTCACTTATTGACATTATTGCACCTGATCTAGTCATAGTATTTAATAGATGTGTTGACTGTGGAGTGTTTCCTGACTTGATGAAATGTAGTAAAATCACTCCTCTATTTAAATCGGGTAGTACATCAGACCCCACTAATTTTAGACCGATTTCTGTACTACCCACGTTTAGTAAAATATTTAGGAAACTTTATTTAAACTTATGCTTAATCAGCTTTTATCATATTTCAATAAGAATAAATTATTGCACGGTAAGCAATTCGGTTTCACTCGTGGTCGCTCCACTACTGACGCGGGAGTTAAATTATTAGATAACATTTTTGATGCCTGGGAGGAGTCACGTGATGCTTATGGAGTATTTTGTGACTTATCCAGGGCATTTGATTGTGTACAGCATAAAACGCTTGTCAGGAAACTACACCACTATGGTATAAGAGGCGTCGCCTTGGATCTTCTCACTTCTTATCTAAGTGATAGGATCCAAAGAGTTGACGTCAATGGGAAACGATCTGGTGGATCAGCTGTAGCGATGGGAGTGCCGCAAGGCTCTATATTGGGGCCATTTCTGTTCCTCGTCTACATTAATGACTTACCTTATCTTGTAGGGGACAACCACGAGATAGTATTATTTGCAGATGATACATCTCTAGTGTTTAAGGTTAATAGACAGCAAGCAGTGATTGACGATGATAGTGCTCTCTCAAAAATAGTTAACTGGTTTAGTGCCAATAATTTGTTATTGAATAGTAATAAAACTAAATGTATTAGATTCGCCACAAAAAATGTTAAACAGGTAAAAACCAGTGTACTAATTGATAATGAGGAATTAGAAATGGTCAATGAAGCTGTCTTTCTAGGTATAACGTTAGATGCTAAGTTACAATGGGGTCCACATATAGAAAAGTTAGCGGGCAGACTGAGCTCTGCTGCATTTGCTGTAAAAAAAATTCGTCAGCTGACCGACGTTGACACCGCGCGATTAGTTTACTTTAGTTATTTTCACAGTATCATGTCGTATGGAATACTGTTGTGGGGTAATGCCGCGGATATAGATTCTATCTTTGTCTTGCAGAAACGAGCTGTTCGCGCTATCTATAAGATGGGCCCCAGGGAGTCACTAAGAAATAAATTTAAAGAAATTAAAATAATGACCGTACATTCACAATATATCTATGAAAATCTTTTGTATGTTCACAAAAATTATGTAAATTTTAAGAAAAATAGTGATCTCCACAATCTCAACCTTAGGAATAAAGATAAACTCTCTGTGCTCACTACTAGGCTCCATAAAATTTCTAACTCTTATAAAGGTCACTGTATACGCTTCTACAATAAACTTCCAAACGAAATAGTTAATTTGACTATTGGTAAATTTAAAAATGTAGTGAAACGTAATTTGTGCGAAAAAGCTTATTACACTATAGTAGATTATTTAAATGATAAAATCGATAGAGATAATTTTGTTTCATCTATAGAGAAACCTAAATAAGCTTAATCATGCATATCTGGCAAATTAATTTTCAAAAACATATTTTTTTTTCCTTCAACCATATACTATGTCACCTTTCAAGCGTTAGAACGGAAGTCCTAAGGGACTTCCTGATCTGTGTTTCAAAATATACAAAATTAAAAAATTTAAAATCCCCCACCACAATTACTTTCAAACCCCCATAGCTTTTAAACGGGTTAACCGATTTTCATCAAACATGTCCCCTTTAATACAAAAAAAAACTAAACTGAAATCGGTTCATCCGTTCGGGAGCTATGATGCCACAGACAGAGAGATACACACACACAGATACACACACACACACAGACACGTCAAACTTATAACACCCCTCTTTTTGCGTCGGGGGTTAACAAAGAAAAACTAAATTAACTTTTGGGAGCTACAACGCAACACTATAGACAGGCACATTTGTGCATATAACAGCCCTCTTTTTGCGAGAGCGTTTATAAGCAGGTGACCACATCAGCTGCTTGTTATAACCGACTGACCTTATACTATTCATGATATCCTAGTACGAATGAGGTTGAGTTTAGTATAAAAAGATATTCTAAGGGCGATTTTGAATACCTTAGATTTTCATGAAATACAGAATAAACAAATATGTTTTTAACATCATTATCAGCCCATATTATGTCCCCACCGAGGGGCTTGTTACCCTTAATAAGGCCTTAAATCAATTAATTTGAATTTGATAAAATACACCGAATACTTATGTAAATAGAGTTCAAAGTAGCAAATCAATTGTGATGATTAATTACAAATGTCCGCGCGCGCGGTTGGCTCATCGATTGGCCAAACCCAAGGTTGGGGAATTAGAACAATGCATAAAGGGCTGAGTAGGTTAAGAATTCAAGGACAGAATCTGTCCTGTGATTAAAGGTACCAGGAGATTAGAAGTTATATGAAGGTACTAGCAGCGCCCCGCGGCTTCACCCGCGTAGTTCCCGTTCCCGTGGGAATTTTGGGATAAAAAGTATCCTATGTGTTATTCTGATGTATAAGCAAGATTATTGTAAAGTTTCATTAAAATCCATTCAGTAGTTTTTGCGTGAAAGAGTAACAAACATCCATACATACAAACTTTCGCCTTTATAATATTAGTAGGATAGTAGGATCTTATTTGAGTTTCAATTTGTATAGTAATGTATGACAAAGAACTAGCGCCTGGGAAAGGACAAGCCACAGTTTATCCCAAATTCCCGCGGGAATAAGTAGATTATATTACATAAACAAATTTAATCTTAAAAAATCTATGAGACAATGCGAACAGAGTTAAAAATAGCAGTCATTCTAATAATAAAAATGTCAAATTCATTTAAACAATGACTGCAACTACCAGGGGGACAGCGCGCAGAGGATGTAACAGATTACAAGGATATTGACCGACTACGTCATCAAATTGTTTCCATGTAACGAAATACAGGGCCACATTAGGCTAGCTAGGTTATCTATAAAAATATTTTCGTAGCTATCTTCAATAATGTTTTCAATACCATTCCCTTTTCGTCACTTTAGTTTTTCCCTTTACATTACACACACAGTGCGTTTCAAAAATGGATAGTTTCTTTCTTGGTTTCATAAACTGTACTTAATTTATGTTCAGAAATAATTATAAATCAATCAGTCAGGTAGATAGTAGGTAAGTACATAATCTGTATAAATTAATAAAAACAATATTACCAGGCTAGCATAAATATAAAGCAACTTGCAACCGTTATTGTAAACAGAATACTTATGTACATATTCATAAACAGCTTATGTACAGTCTCGGAATGAAAAGGTTCGTCAATTTTCAAATTGATTCGTATAATGTGTCGCGAACACATATTACCTTTTGAAACTATGGTACAGAATAGACTCGGGTTAGGGAAAATAATGTTCTACTGCTCGATAATAAAGTTCAAAATTATTCAGATCAGTGTTGTTTGACAGGATAAATATCTTGTCAACAAGATTTTTGATAAACTAAAACCTTCTTGTTGGTTCAACCTGCCATTATTATTTCTGTTAAAACTATTGTCAATTGGTAAATGTCATCATTGCAAAATATCAAAGAGGTTTTTATACGCCGCGCGCACAAGGCAGTGTTTAAAAAAAGGATAGAAAAATTAAGCAAAACCTTATTTGATAGCAAACGTCATATTATTTATTAAATGTTAGCATCATTGTTTCTTACACTGTTATGTTGGCGTAATTGTTTCTTGCAATACTAGTGCAAGTGAAAACCGACTCTAAGGTGACGAACCTTTTCATTCCGTGACTGTACTTACCACTAGGCAAACATGAATAGAAAAGACTATGGATGTATATGACTATGTATTATTAAACAATCAATAATAGAAAACTGTACATAATAAATTTCTTATACCAACATACTAGGCAAACATGACCTACAAAGATATTCATTTCGATTTCATTGAAACTATGGTTATGCTATTATTATTTTTATAGTTTCAATCTTATTATATGAACCGTTATCGGCTTGACTACCTGTTTATCGAGTAATACATGAATTTGAAATTAAAATCAGTACCAGGAGGTCAGAAGACGGTTGAATGTATAAATAAAATCGTCGGAATTCAAGTAAACAATCTGGGGGCACGGCAGTGCCCCCCGCCAAGTCGAGCGCGAAGCAAACACTGCCGTACCATCCTTTACAGGAACCATTTCGCCGCATTTTCAGGCCCCTATTTGACAACCTCTGGATAAGCCCAGAACGCTGAAATTTTCGTCATCCAGTAAGCTATACAATCACATACTTAAAATAAAATTTCAAGTCTGTAGGTCATTTAGTTCAGAAGTTATGCGAAAGCAAAGTTTCGTATTTATGACAGACACTCACTCACTCACTCACTCACTCACTCACTCACTCATGATCATCAAAATAGAACTAGTACTTCCCATAAACTTAGAGAGCTGAAATTTGGTACAGAGTTAGGGTTTAATGGCCACATAAAGGGAAAACTATAAAAACTAGGATAATCGAACGGGAACGGGAGTTATACGGGATCGGGAACGGGAATTGTAACTCAAGAACGGCTGAACTGATTTGGCTGAAAATTGGTGGGGAGGTAGCTTAGAACCAGGAAAAGAACATAAGATACCTTTAATCCCGAAATTCCCACGGGATTGGGAACGGGAATTTAAAAATCAAGAACGGCTGAATTGATTTGTCTGAAAATTGGTGGGAAGGTAGCTTAGAACCAGGAGAAGAACATAGAATACTTTTAATCCCGAAATTCCCACGGGAATGGGAACGGGAATTTATAACTCAAGAACGGCTGAACTGATTTGGCTGAAAATTGGTGGAGGGGTAGCTTAGAACCAGGAGAAGAACATAGAATACTTTTAATCCCGAAATTCCCACGGGAATGGGAACGGGAATTTATAACTCAAGAACGGCTGAACTGATTTGGCTGAAAATTGGTGAAGAGGTAGCTTATAACCAGGAAAGCACAAAGAATACTTTTAATCCCGAAATTCCCACGGGGATGGGAACGGGAATGATAATTCTAAAACAGCTGAATTGATTTGGCTGACAACTTGTGGGGAGGTAGCTTAAAACCAGGAGAAACACATAGGATACTTTTTATCCCGAAATCCCCACGGAAACGCTAACGGGAACTACGCGGGTGAAACCGCAGGGCGCTTAATAATAAAATACTACTCCTAAAAAGAAAAAATGTGTCAAATAAGAAAATCTAATAAAATAAATTAATATAAACACGTTTCAACAAAAATAAATGAAATCCCACCAAAAACATTCTGTAAAAAACTAGCCAAGTCTCGATGGAGCTGCTTGTTTATCTCTAAAAAGTAATGAAATCTAGACAAAGTCGTGCCAAGACTAAGGTTCCTTACTGCGATTTCTTTATTATTATAGTTAATGTTGTGTGACTTGGCCGTTGAACATTGTTTAATACGTTAGTAGTGGGTACAAGTAAATTTTTTTTACACGTAATGTTATAACATTATTGAAATACGCAGCTTTATCAAGCCTACAATGGACTGGATATTGAATCAACGTTATTTAAGTGGCAATTTTCTATCGTCAATGGGAAGCGGTTCTGGCGACAGATTGGTGCAATAGTGTCATGGAGCACCTAGTTTTGTACCCTTGTGTACATGTGTACCCTTGAACGGCCAAGTCACACAACATTAACTATAATAATAAAGAAATCGCAGTAAGGAACCTTAGTCTTGGCACGACTTTGTCTAGATTTCATTACTTTTTAGAGATAAACAAGCAGCTCCATCGAGACTTGGCTAGTTTTTTACAGAATGTTTTTGGTGGGTAATATTTTTACTTTAAAATGTAATTGCCTTGACGGCCTATTTACTCTTGCTGGTTCAGTTCCAGAGCCAATTCAATGCATGTTTGTTTTCAAAACATGTCCTTGATTTGGCATTACCGACACGTGGACAATCATACGAAAATTGATAGTGTAATATAAACACATTTTTGCATACATTTTGTATGTAGTTTTTATATCATGGCCTAGTCATGCAGTTATGATTTCCTAGTATGCGTGGAAAACAATAATTATGAATTCTTATTTATTGAAATATTTTGTTTTTAAGCACTATTTAAAACTATGTAATAGGATCACAGACGATTGAGCAAGTTTTCAATTTTGCCACCATAATATTGTATTATGTATTTGCATCGCACATAACACGCATGTACAAATTACGTGTAAAGCTAAAACAAAAGGCCATCTGATAACGTATACACGTACTGATAAGCAGTGTATGTGGCCAGATTGGATTAACCACCATTTTAGAAATAATGCGTAATTTTAAGCAAAATAAAAAAGGTATACAAACTTTTTCGTGGATCATTGCTGAGAGCATTCTCGGCCATGTCACCTTTTAAACAAAAAAAAAACTAAATCAAAATCGGTAGAGTGAGTGAGATAGATGTCGCGTTAGTAATTTAAAAATTGCGTGTTAAATAAAACATTTGGTACTAGGAGTTCATAATCATAAGAAGACCTCACAAATTTATTATCAAAATTTTTTTTTTTTGTTCAAAACTAGGCCTATTTCTATTTATTAAATCGTACAGAGTACTAAGACAACATAACTTCAAAAGAGTTTATAAAACAAACCCAACCAATTCAAGTTTAGTGTTGAAACGAAACGCAATAAAACTACAGAATACCAGGCAAACAGCAATTACAAAGAGGTTCCGAAAAGGTAGCTAGTTCATGACCAGTTATCAAAGACCTTGATATTGCTGACAAATGCTATTGTTTGTAGATCTAGATTGTTGGTCGGTACATTCAAATCAGGTGCTAATTATATCGGACTCATTAATTAATTAGGGATGCAATGATTTGTCTGTATGTACGTAACATACATACATAATGTCAAGGTTGGGCACTTGACACATTAATCTAGAAATAAATATACTAAAATACATTTGAAAATAATAAATGTTTATACGGATTTCAAAAATAAATATTTCTTTTTGTAGCTCCACTTGCAAAAATTATAATATGGATTTTAGCTTTAAAAAATCTCAATTATTCTATCTCTAGGAGAATGCCGCGTTTTAAGAATCCCGTGGGAATGTAGTATTTGTTTTAAAGTTGATAAAGAGTTTAAAGAACCGAAAAAACAATAATAAGTACCAGGCCATTATAGATTAAGAAGTGGTATTTTTGTTTTTCTGTTTACACCTCCAGTAGTACCGAGAATTCTAATGCGCAAAATACTTTCAAAACATGTTTGTTTACGTATTTGTTGGTTTGTGCAAAATTTTATCTTTTAGCAAGGTTAAGTGACTAAACTGCGAAAATTTTATCTTGAAAACAATAATAGATTTCATTGGAATGTGAAAAGTGATTTCCGCCTTTCCATCGCGTATACAAAAAACATAGAAAATATAACGGTCACGAGAATATTACTGCAAAGCAAAGGACTCTCTTAGTCCTGATAAAAAATCGGTAAGGAGAAATTGAGGAAATCCGCTACGCTTGCGCGCATGTTGGTGATTTCATAACCGAGTCATGTTTGTTTATTTAAATTATTTTGCTTGATGAATGAGGCAGCTTTTGGTACTTTTTGTGTGTTCAAGTAAATTTTATTCTTTCTTCTACGTCCAAATCCAAATTTCATCAAAACCAGTTTAGTTAATGAAAACGCGAAAAACATTATTTAAATTATTTAAGATATATTATTTTTAGATGCAAAATGAAAATAGAACTGGTAAACATTGCACGGTACCAGGCAAACATACGTTACTAAGAGATACAATCTCAGTAACATTGAACGACAGATACCAGGCGACCATAAAACAATACATAAAATAAAGATCCCTAGAGCCAAACAAGCAAAATAGAACCTAAAATGTTAGTAAATGGATCCTAAATACCAGGCGAACATGAATGGCGAAGAGATTCTACATACTAGGTACTGGAGAGGTCGGCGAACTCGTCTGGTCAGACGTCTAGGGGTCTAACATTTCACCTCAGTTTGGGAGTAAGGACCTTGAAATTGGTAGCTTTATACGTTTCATTAAAGTATATGAAAGTTTAAATTTGTAATCTAAACATTTTACTATGAAAATGCTTTAAAGATACACTGGCTGTAATCCGCGGTTTTTCTCGTAATCACAATACACATTTCATGTTAAATTGACTACGCTAAAACAACCGAAACGAACTGGAAATTTAATTTTCATGGAAATCCATGAAAATTCCCATTACATTTTTTTAGCAAGTATCTGGTACAAATCCTTAAAAATCTTAGTAATTTGAAAGTCTGAATGGATGTATGGCTGTTTGTTACTCTTTCACTGTATCAATTTAGATTAAATTTAGTGCAGCTGTTCCCTATAACCAGGAAGAACACATAGGATACCTTTTATCCCAAAATTCCTACAGGATTGAGATATACTCGGGTAAAACCGCAGAGAACAGCAAAATACTGCCATCCCCTTTGTTTTAATTAACCATATAAATTACAAATAGAACTTTTATCGACATTACGATATGTTCACGCGGCGGTGACAGACAGAAAGATAAACATATTGTCTGATATGAGACTGTTGACCTTTATAAACCATTATTTATAGACAGTGTAACTCTTGCACGATCATGTTATCCTGGTACTTTTGATTGAGTTAGAAAGAGAGTCTGAACATTTTCTCATAGAAAATATATTATAAAAATGTTTATATGAAAAGGTTTTTACAAAAAATAAATAATTTACATTAAATTCTATGTAAGTATGAAGAAAAAGATATTGAATTACGAAAGAAAAATAGAAATACCTACTGAATTGACGCAAATAAATAGTGGGATTAAGTACAACTTCAGAAAAAAAAAACTACTGCCACATATTTTATGTGCCGGTGACAGCGTCGCTGTAATCGCATCTTTTGGTTGTCAGTTTATTGAAAATGTATCCAAATGACATTAGAGTCACAATGACAATAGGAGCTTCCAATTTTGGTCACCAACACAGAAAAGATTGTGACTCAATAAAAGTTTGAAACAAGAAAATATAATATTTATAGAAGTTCAGGGCAACAAGATTTATGCTAAATCAGAAAGTTGGTAATTAAATTAGTATTACCTCCTTTTTATGATACCATTACAGAGACAGCGCATCTATAGTAAGTGTTAGATCATTGCAAAAAACGTGTTTTTTAGGCCTTCATATACAAAACTGGCTTTAAATTACCAGTTTTTTGTACATTTAAATGAAATAAGATAACTGTAAACAATATCCGATAACGTAACTAAATATTGCATTTGAAACTGAATTCGCACGTTCAAGGTTTTTATAAATGACTAGCGGCGTCTCGCGGTTTCACCCCGTGGTTCCCGTTCCCGTGGGAATACGAGGATAAAATATATCCTATATTACTCAGGGTGAATGTAGCTTTCTAATGAAAAAAGAATAATTAAAATCGGTGTAGTGCTTTTTGAGTTTATTCGTTACATACAAAAATACAAATCTTTCCTCTTTAAAGTGTAGATGTGGTTATACAAAGCTGAAGAGTTTGAACGCGCTAATCTCAGGAACTACTGGTCCGATTTAGAAAATTCTTTCAGTGTTAGATAGTCTTTTTATCGAGGAATGCGGCAAGTAAGGTCATAGATAGATTGAATATTAGGAACGGCCGTAAGGCTATCGGTATATTTATATCCGCGTTAGCTTCTCTTTTATTCTTAGCAAACAAACTTTTCAGCTTTGTCTTCTATACTAATATTGTAAAGAGGAAAGATTTGTTTGTTTGTTTGTAATGAATAGGCTCCGAAACTACTGGACCGATTTCAAAAATTCTTTCACTAATGGAAAGCTATTTTATTAGTGCGTGACATAGGCTATATTTTATCCCCGTAATCCCACGGGAACGGGAACTACGCGGGTGAAACCGCGGGGAGCTACTAGTAATACATATTAGTATTATGTAGTTTTAAAATCTACTTGCTACCTACTCATAGTTGCCTGGTACCTACGGCCGAGATCTCATATTGAAGCATTCTCCCACAATTGGATAATGTCAATCTATATTTAGATACCAAGACATCAGCAGTACAACTATATGGTCCATAAACACAATTGACCAATTTATTCATCAATCTCTTTCTTGTGTTATATTTAGACGGAACTCCTGTTGTATACTTATTTCTGTCAACAATTTTAGCAGTTAACAGACTTCTTGCAATTTATGTTCGCCTGGTACTTTTCTCAGAACTTTATCCATGTTTTTTAGAAGATGTTTGTAACTCTGTCACTTAAAAACAACTACTAATGAGATGTTTCATAACGAATTAAAATAAGGATACTCTTTTTATCCAAAAATTCCCGCGGGATTGGGATTTATGCAAATAAACCGCGTGGTGCACTTCTTAGTAGATAATAAATCCCTACTAATATTATAAATGCGAAAGTAACTCTGTGTGTCTGTTACCTTTTCACGGCTAAACTATTGAACCGATTGACTTGAAACTTGGTAGAGGGGTAGCTTATGGTCCGGGAAAGAATATAGGATACTTTTATCCCAAAATTCCCGCGGGATTGGGATTTATGCAAATAAACCGCGTGGCGCACTTCTTAGTACATAATTAATCTATACTAATATTATAAAGAGGAAAGATTTGTTTGTTTGTAATGAATAGGCTCCGAAACTACTGGACCGATTTCAAAAATTCTTTCACTAATGGAAAGCTAATTTATCAGTGCGTGACATAGGCTATATTTTATCCCCGTAATCCCACGGGAACGGGAACTACGCGGGTGAAACCGCGGGGAGCTACTAGTTAATAATATATGCAATGTACAGGTAGTAAGTATTTTAGTACATAAACATTTTTTGGCTATGTCCCAAGTAGCTCGGTCATTCCCCGTAATTAGGAACATACATAGCACGCAGAACGTTAGCATATCTGTACCGACGAAAGAAAATCAGGAAAAAATCGTAAAACACTTTTTATTAGTGCGTCACAGGGTTACAGATGAAAATAGTTACAAATGTGCTTCAAACTTTCACGGTTATCCCAAAATGTGATATGAGATTGATGCTATCCTACTAATCACTACATAGTATAAAACAAAGTCGCTTTCTCTGTCCCTATGTATGCTTAGATCTTTAAAACTACGCAACGGATTTTGATGCGGTTTGTTTTAATAGATAGAGTGATTCAGTGGGAAGGTTTTTATCCCCATATCCCTACGGGAACGGGAACTACGCGGGTGAAACAACATCAAAATCCGTTGCGTAGTTTTAAAGATCTAAGCATACATAGGGACAGAGAAAGCGACATTGTTTTATACTTTTACTAGCAGCGCCCCGCGGTTTCACCCGCGTAGTACCCGTTCCCGTGGGAATTTCGGGATAAAAAGTATCCTATGTTCTTTCCCGGACCATAAGCTACCCCTGTACCAAATTTCAAGTCAATCGGTCCAGTAGTTTAGCCGTGAAAAGGTAACAGACAGACAGACAGACAGACAGACAGAGTTACTTTCGCATTTATAATATTAGTTAGGATTAGGATGTAGTGATAGTGAAATGAAGTGATGATAGTGATGAACCGATATATTTAATCATGATATTTTATCATGTTCGCGGAAATAAAAGATATCATTAGGTATTTCATTTTACAAATATTGTTAGTGGGAGGGGGTGAATGACTTTTATCTCGCAATACGGAAACCCAGAACACATGTGTTTTACGCGATAACCCGAAATTTGCGATAGGAATGACCTTGCAAAAGTATTATACAGATTATGTTTACATAAAATATGTATTTGTTAAAATATTTATACCTATATTTTCCTGGTTCTTTAAATAATAGTGTAAAATTAAGTCGCTTCTACTGTCGAATTCATTCCGATTCTTTTTATCTTTTAAACCTTTTTTAAGGTACCTACCTACTCTTTGAATTTTTAAAGCAATTTTCAGCAAAACAGTGATATATAATTGGAAGAACGATAAAACAATCATGTTTAGAACTTTAAATACTCGACTGGTACCTATGATGGAGTTACAGGCGCCATCTTTTATTTTCCTGTGAACTCATTGATTTGTTTAAAATTTTCAGTAGGTAGGTACCTACCTAACTTATGAAGCTCTAGTGAGTGAATGGTTTATTGTGATTTGTTAGGCAACGTATTCTCTAATTGATATTGATGGGTGTCCGTTTATGCATATATTCAACATAATGACAAACTAATACTGGTATAGACGTAAAGACAACAGACAGACAGATATTGTTAATTTGTTGTAATTTTTTATCTTTATAAACGAAGCAATGTAGGACAGCCAATTTAAATAATTATAGAATGATAATGATTTTCTAAGAATAATAAATGTTATCGAAACTGATTTAGTATTAATTTAATTACGTTACAAATCATGCGATGTTTACAAACAAAGAAATGTAAACAAAATGGTCACTAATCAATAGGTAACAGTACCAGGCGCACATACCATAGTAGGAGGTTCACCTCGCCACAGGTATAACACAACTATTTTACAAACAGACACCAAACAACGCAACACAAAGAATTTCAACTACAACTTAATTTTGGTCGGGTTATAATTTACAATCACGTAGGCAGTCTTATTTGAATTCGTATGACGCAAAATAAATTTTAAATTGCATCGCCATTTATTGTAACACGTTTTGTTTATAGAAAATAGTGTTTTACTGCGCAGTTTAAATCACATTTCAAATGTTAAAGTCGTGCATCCTTGATAGGAACGGGTTGAGCAGGTTTCGTCACAAACAAAGCACTGTTATTGTTTTGAACAATGTTTACTTACCACTAAGATCTTCAATCGTGTTCAATTTTCGAGTCGTCATCTTGATTTTATGAAAACACTTCTCACAAGATAGTTACAGTCAATGAATTTCACTTATAAATTATTAATCGTGTGCAAATAACACGTATTTTTCGCAAATATACAACAACACAACTAGCTTCAACCGTCTTTGTTTTCTTTTTGATTTTGCGCAGTTTTGATTTTTCTCCGCAGTTTTGACAGAGGGCGCTGATATCATAGATCTTTGTGATTGGTTATCGCTTTTGAATTATTGGCCAATAGATGAAGACGATATACAGTTCAATGTTTCCATTGGTGGAATATCAATGACTTGGTTGCCAGCTATAAATTTTATATGTCAAAACGTGTCAACGAATACGTTTTGTCCTATTCCATTTGATTTAGTTTCACGGGTTCAATTCCTAGATCGAGCCCTTGCTCTTTACGAAAAATGCATAGTAGTATTTTACATGGCTTGGGTTTCAGATCACCAAGAAATATTGGGCGCACGTGATGATTAAATACGCCTTTTCTAAAAAAGTGAAATTAAGGCCTTACACTGCAATAGGATATTACAAGTTACAAGCCGATACTTTCCTTTCATTTTTGTAGTTTTAGAAATCCATATTTCCGAATAAATCTAGTGTGGAAAAACCAGAGAAACAGTTGTGTATCATGTGGAAAAAATCTATTATCTATTTTGAAGCGAAGTTACAGTCTGACTGTTATTATTAGTATATCATCTTATCTTTGAGGTGACACGATCTGCATTTCAGTCGCTATGATGTGATTGAAATTCTCGAAGGTCTGAAAAATGAAAGTTTTTTGCAAATAACAAATATTGTAGAAACCAAGTAGAAACCCATAAAACTTAAATACCGGCAACCTTTCATTGAGATTAGAAAAGAAGCTAATAACGTAAAATGTACGTACTCCAAACTAAATTCACTATTGCTCACTATGTTATCATTACAATAAATGAAAAATATGTTTTTTTTTTGTGATAAGTTAGATGGGCATTTTAATGGTTTTTTTTATTTTACGTGTTGTTTCGTGTTTTATTTTTTGTTTTTAAAGCTAGCAACTCTATCAACTTATTCAACTTACGTCTTCAGTCATAGTTGTCAAAAATATTCTTTCTTTTTTTTTTCACCGCTCATTCATTCTTTGCCAAAATCGGCTGATGACGTTAAGTTCAGTGACCGTAGTAATTATTTAATAATTAATAACACAAAATGAGTGTAAATAAATCTGAAGATGAACAGCCTTCGAGGAGAAACTCTGAAGATGTTGATAGCCCTCGGTAAATTGTGTATATTTATTAAATAACGTTAAAAATACGGTTTGCACGTTAGTGTCTGACAGCTGATCGACAAGCGGGAAAGTTGAATAGGCGGTAAACTGAAATACCTGTTTTTAGTGATTTTTACATGAAAATAAGTGATTTTATTACGTTTTTACAGAAAACGTATGCGTTTGGATAATTCTACACGCAAAAGTTGGAGTTTAATTGACAGGAAAACCGATCATGAGGTAAGTTGCGAATGACGTAGGGTTCCCGCTTTTTTTTTTCCCTCTCAATTTTGGTTAGAAGTAAAAAAAAGGTTACCTGTCCTCAGGGAACTGTTGTATTCATTGTGGCTTTTATAACAACCTTTTTCAAGTTATAACTATTTGGTTAAGTTTTAAATACAGTTCTATATCACGCATGAAAGCTTGCTAACGTTCGTTAAAGTTAACTCGTAGTTTTTACGTGTAATTGAAGACTTAGTTCCAAAAATGCTGTCTAAACGTGTAAGTTTAATATATTTAATGTCCATTGTTGTAATTAACTATGTGTCTCAAGTGTTATTTTTCGAAAATCGGTTAAATTTTAAGTGTAGGCGAGGTTGGTAAACTTATTTGCATATTATGCATTTTGTAACGACAATGTGTATGTATCCCGTTAGCGGGATCGATTCCCGTGCGGGGTGAAAATTTGTGTGAATAAGTGTGTGCGTAGTTTCTGATACCCTAGATACAAGTTACGAACTTAGGGGTCAGTTACTGTAATGAGATGATGGAGTGAATGATTGTTATGTTAAGTAATTATGATTACAAGTTTATTATATTAAAAAAGGAGTATATAGCCCACAAGACTTTTGTCGAATCGGAGTCCATCATACGGAATCAGTCTATTATGCAGGAAAATATTAAAGTGCACAGGCGTACGCACAAACGCAAGTGCACTCTCTCGTCCAACTCTCTCTTTAATGTAGCCATAATGAGACTTTGTGTATCAGTATGTTTAAAAATAGTTTTGGTGTAATGAAGTGTTAGATGTATGATGTATGTATGACATACGAGTGCATGCCGGGAGAACGTGGCCCAGAAAGACCAGTGACAGAAAGATGTGGAGAGAAATTGGAGAGGCATATGCCCTGCAGTGGGCTAACACATGCTGTTGAAGAAGAAGAAGAAGTGATTCCCGTGCGGGGTGAATATTTGTGTGAACCATAAATGTTTGTCTCGGTCTGGGTGTGTGTGAATGAGTGTGTTAGTTTCGGATACCCTAGATACAAGCTTCGAGCTTAGTTAGGGGTCAGTTACTATAATGAGATGATGTAGTGAATGATTTAGATGGATTGACGATGATATGTTTACAGGTCCTCCAAGAAATGGGTGTCAGTATCTTAGACCCAGACGAAGACACCTCTAATGAAAGTACTAATATGGTATGTATAATGAAATATGTATTATTTTACTAGTATGTACTACTACTGGTTTCTATTCCTGTTTCCTTGAGAATATAGGTAAAATATAGCGTACTAGCTATATTTTACCTAGCTGTGCCCCGCGTAGTTCCCGATCCCGTGGGAATTTCGGGTTAAAACATAGCCTTCCCCGGAACATAAGCTACCCCTGTACCAAATTTCAAGTCAATCGGTGAAAAGGTAACAGACAGACAGACAGAGTTACTTTCGCATTTATAATATTAGTTAGGATTAGGATGTTATTTTGACAAGAAACAGTACCTAACATACTTATGTTTTTTTTTCCATTCATTTGCTCCATCATCTCATTACAGTTACTGGACCCCTAAGTTTGTGACTTGTATCCAGGGCTAGGATAGATTAGTTAGATATTAGAAAAATCTGTAAATTTCGGTTCAGTAGTTTTTTTGTGAAAGAGTAACAAATATCAACTAAATATATATAAACTTTCGTGTTTATGTGTGAAATAACTAGTATTGAATAAAAGATATCTTGCAATACACAATTTTTACTTCTAAAGTTTCAACACCAAATATTTTTTCATGAACACAGCACCCTTCTGACCTGAATTTATCGAAACAACAAAATTCATCAAAAACTGTTTAATTTTATTTTGATAATGCAGCATTATTTTTAAGTGGGTTATTTCAATTTGTGATTTATGCATTTATTATAATTCACATTAAATAAATTATAATGTACTTTTATATGGAACTGGCTGTGCCCCGCGGTTTCACACGCGTAGTTCCCGTTCCTGTAGAAATTTCGGGATAAAACAGCCTATGTTCTTCCCCGGAACATAAGCTACCCCTGTACCAAATTTTAAGTCAATCGATTCAGTAGTTTAGCCGTGAAAAGGTAACAGACAAACAGAGTTACTTACGCATTTATAATATTAGGATTTCAACAATCTTTAATCATCTTAAGGGTCAGTTACTGTAATAAGATGATGTAGTGAATGATTATGTTATGTTCTCTTCAACAAAGAAGGATGTTCTCAATTCAGTTGTATCTTTTTACCTCATAATGCAGTCCTTTATGGACCTACTAGCTGCGCACCGCGGTTTTACCCGCGTGGATCCCAATCCCATGGGAATTTTGGGATAAAAAGTATCCTATGTGTTATTCCTAGTTATAAGGAACATTGTGCCAAATTTAATCTAAACCGATACAGTAGTTTTTGCGTGAAAGAGTAACAAACATCCAAACTCACAAACATACAAAATTTCGCATTTATAGTATAAGTATATTTATTGTCCCCAGCACCACCACAAGCCGGTGAAACGCAAACACAACATAGAGAACGTGAACCCGAACATCAACTGCGCGCCGTCGCCCCGCAAGAGCCCCCGCGGCAAGCTGTGCAGCCCGCCCGCCGGGCCCTCGCGGCCGCGGAGCCCGAGGACCTGTGATAAATGTGAGTGGACCAGAGACGGATTAAGACTTCATGATGCCCAGAGAAATCCAAGCCCCCCCCCCCCCCAGGGCTGTAGCTAGAGTGGAATTTAAAAGATCAGCTAACACTGAGAGCTACTTTAAGACCCTAAACTCGATAATTGACGGTTTTTGTACTTTTTGATCTAGTCATATTATATGAAAAGCGTATTTTATAAACATGCTTTTAGGTAATAATTAAAGGAAATATTGTCATCTAAAAAATACTCAGAGAAAAACAATATTATACAGAAAACTTAAAAAATATATCAAGAAAACTGAACATATGTTTTCTGAATTTCACTTTTAGCATTAACTTCCATGCCTTCGGATTCTAGTAATTCGACCAATTTAGCACTAAAAATTAAACAAACTTAAAGTCCAGATCCTTATTAAGGAAATACTCATAGGAAAATTTAATTGTTATTATAATTATTATTGAAATCGAAAAAAATATAAAGTTAGAATTTGTAAAAATCACACTCAAGAAAATCGTAATTTACGTTGATAAATGATGCTCAAAACGTTATTAAAATTACCTCAAATAATAAAAGAATATTTTCTACAACAATTATACTAAAAAAAAATCTCTAAAACAAATTGTCTTTTTTTCTACAAATATTTTAAAATCATCATAAAACTACTATAAAATCGGACGCACGAAACAATTCAAATCAGTCTGCCGCGAGGCTTTTTAGAGAGAGGACGTATCGCTTCTACCGAGCGTTTGACCTTTGCGGCGCGTACGAATTTTATGCGATAACTCATCAACATGTTTTGATACTCGATAATAATTTTTGTTTTATAATTTGAATTATTTATTAAAAAAAAAATATTAACATTTATGATAACAAATAATGTTTTAGAAATAATGAGCAATAAAACAACATTATTTTAAACCGACTTCCAAAAAGGAGGAGGTTCTCAATTCGGCCGGTATGTTTTTTTTTATGAATATGTTCAACGATATCTCCGTCAATTCTGTACCGATTACTAAAATTCTTTTTTTATTCAAAAGAATGGACTTGCCGTTTGGTCCCATGTCAAGGAAACCAGGATCTAATGATGGCATTCTAGAGAAATTGAGAGGAACTTTAGAAAATCGTAGGGTGATTAGTGCATTTGTTAAGTTTTTCGTTAATTATCTTAAAGCATTATAATTAAATGAAGGTTTGAAGTCGATCTGATGATGCACCTGGAAGATAGTCGAGGGAACTCTTCAACGACTAACAGCAGTTACCTCGTGTTTGGGCTTGATTAATTTGTATCGATGAGAACTTTACAACCAGATAGGTTGTGACACTCAAAAGTAAAAAAAAACCGACTTCAAAAACTGAAAAGTATAAAATAACAAATATTTAATTTAATACACCTCTTATGCGATGCTAATTAATACCTTTGTGTGTATGTTACCTATTGATAAGTGTGAAGTCGGTGCCAAGCCTTAAAGAAATAAAACTATTAGAAAAATAAACTACAAAACTATAATTCGAGACGACCGTTAACGAACGTTTGCCCGCTTGGGTTGGTCGCATTTTTATTTTATTTATGTGCTACATCGCATAAGAGGTATTACATTAAATATTTGTTATTTTATACTTTTTAGTTTTTGAAGTCGGTTTTTTTTTAACAAAAACGGAAACGAAATAATTTAGAAAGTCCTGCTTTTAGCGCTAAAAGGTTGTCCCGATAATATATGTTGTATATATATACAGAGAATGCATTTTTCAAGTAGGCGTGGTAGACGATATTCGAAACTATATGGAAAGGAATATCGAAAATTGCTGGCGATTTTAATAAAAACTAAAACTGCAATTAGTATATGAAAAATCAATACCATTATGGCAAAAAATATATTATTCACAAGTAAGTTATAGACTTTTTTTTACTCGTATGTTGCTTTGTTTTTAAAAAGTTTCGTTACTTACCAAAAAAAAACATGTCTTATTTTAAAAACAAAAAACTAAGTATTTGTTTTATTCATTATTCCTTGTTGTGAATAATGGAATATCGAATCGAAAGGTATTACGTAAATTATATCTAATCATATACTACCTACTATGAATCGTAAAAAAATATACTCGTATTTTTACTTTTGTCAATAACTTTTACACAATTTATAATTTCCAATGGATCAAAACCATTCGGCCGGAGTATTCAGAGCGAGCGCGCCGTCACCACATAGACAGTGTGCATGCGGACACGCGTGCGCGTCTGTGTGAGTGAGTTGTCGCGCGGCAGATCAATCCTCTTAATAAAAAAGCAGGTAGGTATGGCGGATTTACTTTGCCGCTAGTAGCTACCCCTGCTGACGATGTATTTTTTACTCGTTTACCCGATCTACCGCCCCCTCATTCAAAATTTGATGTAAGTAAATCTATATACACCCTTATTTTGAAATTGCGATACCTTATCTCACAGCTAATGTAAACGACGGGTGACAATATAATAGTGAAGTTAGTTTTTTTCTTTTGCTTTTATTTAAAAAGTTATGATAAGTCTAAGATTTTCAAAATCCCGCCGAATTTTATTGTTATTCTACACCGAACGCTGCGATACACAGCTGAGCACGGTCATCGACCCGAGCCGTCACAGAATACTTGATAGCTAGTGTGCCGTCTGGTAATACGACATTTATTTTGTATTTTTTAAAGATAAGTAATCGACTATCATTTTTGATATTTTTATTGGATATATGGATTCAGTTACTGCTACAGATATTCTGATTTTAATAAGTCCCATATTTTCAAAATAGGGGTGTATGTATATAAAAATGAAACCCGTTTTCCTTGGTCACGGCATCACGCGTGAATGGCTGGACAGATTTTACTTATTCATTTTTTATTGTATTTGTTATTATTAGGAGAAGGTTCTTATGTAAAAAAAAACACGGAAAATCAACGGGAAAATTCGACCCGTGCGAAGCCGGGGCATTTATCTAAAGCAATCTTTAAGTCTGGGGGGTGGGAGCGCCAGTATTGGCCGCCTCTGACCGAATCTGGCGCTCCTTTAAACTTTTCTTCTAACTCTTTGGTTAGATAGTAACAACGTGTTGTTTATTAATCGTATTATTTGCAGTCAAACCACTCTCCGAGACCCAACTGGACACAACCATACCATCAGACTACCTCATCGAAGAGGAGACCCCACTGGCCCAGGTGACGGCCAACCTGCCGGGTTACAACAACGGAGGCGGCAAGAGGATACCTAGTACACGTGAGTATATATAGATAGACTAGTTACGAACTTAGTTAGGAGACTTAGGGCCTATTTCACGATCTTCAAGTAAATTTCGGACAGAGTTTGTCTTTGTCACTTGATATAAAGTAAGAACGAGACAAGACTCACTTTACTTGGTGAGTAACATTACTTTAAGGTCGTGAAATAGGCCTTTAATGAGATGATGGAGTGAATGACGTTATAGACTAGAGGGCGCCCCGCGTTATCTCCTCTCCTATCCTATTGAAATTATTATATTAGAATGTTCCTTTACGTAAGATTAGAGTACTAGGATCACATAAGTCTGTAAGAGGTTCACCGTTCACGTAGTTGTTTGGTGTAGCGACGCGTGCGAGCAACAACCAAAAATGTTGCAGATAATGTTTGTGGCACCATACTAGGAGAAGGAATATTAGGATAACATGAGTCTATTAAAGCTTAAAGGTATAAGTTGGTAGCCGACTGCAGACAGCAGCAGCAGACCACACGTCGTCGCCTAACGTCATCATGACATTTCGCCGTCTGCTGCTCGGCGACGCGAAGCTAGCTTCATGTCGCACACTACGAATGTAATTTAATAGAAATACAAACAAACCGCGGCGACGTGTGGTCTACTGCTGCTATCTGCAGTCGGCTACCAACTTATACCTACACTCGTTTCCAGCGGAGGCATCCGAGTATCAGGCTAACATAACTCAATAAGAGTTCTCGTTCCCAGCGGAGGCGTGCGAGCCGTCGACGATCTTGTCATGAGTACTAGGCTAACATAACTTAATAAGAGTTCTCGTTTCCAGCGGAGGCGTGCGAGCCGACTCCGTTAGAGATCTTGTCATGAGTACTAGGCTAACATATCTCTATAAGAACTTCTGTCGGTTCCAGCGGAGGCATACGGACAGCTGCCATAAGTACCAGGCTAACATAACTCTATAACAGTTCCCTCGTTTCTAGCGGAGGCGTGCGAGCAGACTCCGTTAGCGATCTTGTCATGAGTACTAGGCTAACATAACTCTATAACAGCTCCCTCGTTCCCAGCGGAGGCGTGCGAGCCGTCGAACGTGCGGTGGTCGCCGGGCGACTCGTTCGTGAAGCTGTCGGACGAGGTGATGCTCGGCGTGTTCCGCTGGCTGCCCAAGAGGACGCTTGCGCACTGCATGCTGGTTTGTAAGAGGTGAGTCACGGGGAAGTTTGTATATACTGAAGCCCGGTCGTAATTGCATTGCCATTTGCATCGCCATTGCATCCGTGCGAGCGGGACGCATTATAATATACGCAGGTGCGACAGAGATAGATAGCTACAGGTCAACGTACGAGATTCTCTGTGAATTACGACCGAGCTATACCAGACATGTATGTTCCCCAGGTGGTACCAGGTGGCGTGCGACGAGTCCCTGTGGCAGCGCCTGGACCTCGGGAACAAGTCGCTGTCGCGCGGCGCGCTCGGCAAGCTGCTCGCGCGCAAGCCCGGCGTCGTCAGACTCGCCAGCTCCGAGGTACGCACGGACGGACGCACACGTGCACTACGCACTCGGGCATGCGCTCACACACTCATGGGCGTACTCACTGTACTTTTTTTTTTTATTTAAACAATACAAGTTACAATCAAAACTTAGCTAAGTACAAGCAAATGGAGAGGATTAAAACTGGATTGGAACTCAAATTTTGTGTCGACTAACTAAACCAGGTAAATTTTACAGTTGGTCAAGTAAGACATACGAGACAGGGGAACAAAAAAAAAATTTACAAATATTTAAGTAAGGTACAAGCCAAAATATCAAACTAAGTAAAAGTTTATACAATATAATATCATCAATCTTCTTCTAAAATACAGCTGTATTAATATAAATACAGAAGAAGAAAAATTAAGAGTAGATTACACGCACGTAAAGCATGCTCTCTCTCTCTCACACACACACACACACACACACACACTCGCGCATGCATTCATTTACGTACTCACGCACGCAAAGCACTCACGCAAGTACGCATATACGTATGAATGAAGCCATTCCTCAGGTTGTTATGAAATCAAGAAGCTTACTTCATTTACACTGAGCCTTGACCCTTTTGGATTGCTGCAACACACACATTGTTTTTACATTTTTTGTATTAATATGATTGTTTATTGTTTGTTTAGATATATTTTTTTGTTGTACTAATAATGTTTTTATTTTCTATGTTTTTTGCCAATGTTGTGTGTTTTAATAATCCAAATAAACGTGAATCTATCTCCTCGTATCTCCCCCTCAGATAGGCGAATGGCACCCCACGTCCCCCGTAGCCCCGTCGCGGGTTCAGTTCCTGGACCTGAGCATGGCGTCAGTGGACGTCTCCACCCTCAACCACCTGCTGCGCGCGTGTCCACTGCTCAGGAAACTCAGTCTGGAGAGCGTGGCTATTGATGACGAGAGTTGTCGGATTATTGGTCAGTATACTCGACTTGATGTTTTAAGATATAGGTCAGGGTTGGCAAACCTTTACGTACTAAAGTGTCATTTTTCTAAAAATAAAAAATGTAATTAAATTAAAAATTTAAAAAACCCCCAACACAATTACTTTCAAACCCCCATAATTTTTAAACGGGTTAACCGATTTTCATCAAACATGTCTAAGAACACTCGCACGTAAGTCCCCTTTTATACAAAAAAAACTAAATTGAAAGCAACAGTATAGTAAGCAACAGAAAATATAGTGGTCGTTTTGAAACAATCGATGAGACATTTTCTGATAGTTTTAAACTTTGCCGATATTCTATACCAAATATTAGCTTAAAACAACTTATTACTAATATTAAACCTAAGATACAAAACTATAATATGAATGATTATTGTATTATTATGATTGGGGAAATTGATTTCAGTACAAATGTTAATTGTATAGAATTGATTGATTTTATAAAGAATGTACTTCAGGAACTAACACATACAAACATAATAATATGTACCCCAACATACATCAAAGGAGCTTTAATTTACAACTATAAAATAGAATTGTTCAATAGTCTTCTTTATATACATACACAAAATAATAAGTATGCATATTATTTTGATACGAATTACTACCTCACACATGATATGTTTTCGCTTAACACTGGCTATATCAACAGTTTGGGTTTCAAAAATATTTATGAAACTATAATGAGTAACTTGAAGTTAGATTTTGTACAATTTCCATATATTCACTATAACACTCAATGCTCTAATGAACAAACTAATTTACATGAAGTAACTTCTCAAGTTTCACTCCAAAATTACAAAACTTCACAAAACAATAATCTTTTTCATGTATTATAATAAAATTAATATACTTCATCAAAATTTAAATGGTCTCATATCTAAATGTGATTTACTATCTATATCTTTGGATAAACTACAACAAAATTATAATAAAATAGACGTAATTTGTATAACTGAACATAATATGACCGTAGGTGATTCGAAGTTATTACTTGTTCCCAATTACACTCTGGCTTCTTTCTACTCACGCAATAATAGACGTGGTGGATCATGTATAATGGTTTGTAACACACATAAATACAGAGAAATAAATGAAATTAATCAGCTGTCCATTGAAAACATTATTGAGTGCTCTGGCATTGAACTATTAGATCACAGTATACTTATCATCTGTATCTACAGACCTCCCAAGACAATCTTGGAAGATATTGATATGTTCTTTAAAAACCTCGATGCTTTAATTAAAAAAATTGCCTATTCTAAGAAAAAAATAATAGTGTGTGGTGATTTCAACATTAATATTCTGAAGAAATCCAAGGAAACAAATACATTTATTGATATTCTAACGAGTTATAATTTAAAACTAGCCTTGAAAGAACCAACCAGATTAGCCTCAGGAACTTGTATTGACAATTTCATTTCTAATGTTAAAGGTAGTAAATGTAAAGTTCATGAATTGGCCTTGTCTGATCACATAGCTCAAGTTTTCACATGTCCTGTAAAGCCAACTCTATTGATTGATAATTGGACTATATTAAAACGCGATTATTGTAAGGAAAATATTAACAAATTCATACATTGCATTAGCTCTTTGACTTTTTCAGATGTTATTGACTGTGAAGATCCCGATATTGTATTTGAAACATTCTATGATTCATTTATATTATTCTATAACTTATGTTTTCCAATAATTAAGACAAAACAATTTTCTACAAAAAGAAATAAATGGATTACGAAAGGCATTCGGATCTGTAGCAAACGGAAAAGACAGTTGCTTTGGAATTATAGAAAGAACCCCACTGAAATGAATAAAGCCAATTTCAAGTCATTATCATCCAGACTTACTCGCATTACCAAACTAACGCAAACATCTCAAAATGAGCATTACATATTTAATGCTAAAAACAAATGTAAAGCCACATGGAATGTAATAAATCAATCCAAGTACAATGGTCCAAAGGAACAAATAGTCGAAATAAATGTAGATGGTAATGTTATAAATAGTTCCCACGAAATTGCTCAAGCTTTTAATAAATATTTTACTACCCAAAAATCAGAGTCACCTAAATTTAATCCTCATAATAAATTAAAATTTATAAACCAAAATCATAATTCTGGCTCCTTTTTCATGCCTCCTACAGTTTCAAAAGATATAAATAAAATTATAGTTAATTTAAAAAACACAAACAGTACCGGTTATGATGACGTATCTACAAAAATAGTCAAGAAGGTCTCAATATATATATCAGAAGTATTAAGTCATATAATAAATTTATGTATTTTTTATGGTACATTTCCGGATAAATTAAAGAAAACAATAATAAAACCATTGTATAAGAAAAATGACAGAAATGACTTATCTTCTTATAGACCTATAGCCCTGATACCAATCTTCTCTAAAATTTTTGAAAGAGTCATTTATGATAATTTATATTCTTACTTTGAAAATAATGGTTTATTTGCTAATGAGCAAGTGGGATTCAGGAAAAACAAGTCTATAAACATGGCTATATATAATTTACTTCATTCTGTTATGGGTAGTATCGATAATAATGTAACAGCGTGTGCCCTACTAATGGACTTAACAAAAGCATTTGATCATGTAAATCACAAAATTCTGCTTCGGAAACTAGAGTCATATGGTATAAGAGGTAATATATTAAATCTTCTTGAATCATACCTTACAAATCGTACACAGGCAACACAAATCACAAAAATTTGTCCAATATTAAAAAGAGAAGTAACAGCTTTGTCTAATTGGGAAAATGTTACGACTGGAGTTCCTCAAGGCAGTGTAATTGGACCCTTGCTTTTTAATATTTATGTTAACGAATTACCCACTATCTCAAATCACCATACTATAATGTTTGCCGATGATACCACCATTGTATTTAAAAGTAAAAGTAAAGCTTTACTCGAATCTGACATCAACAATACTCTTTCTCTCATTATTAAATGGTTAAATTCAATGGATTTAAAAATTAATTTAACTAAAACTCATTTAATGATATTTAGGAATAGAACAGTAAAAATAAGCGATATTTGCGTAAATTATATGAATAATCCCATAGAAACTGTTGAGACAACAAAATTTTTAGGATTGCATATTGATAACGATTTAAAATGGAACACTCACACAGAAAGTTTATGTTCTCGACTAAATCAATACTCGTATGCTTTACATATGTTATCTAGGGTTGCAAATAAGAATACTCTTCTGACAGCGTATCACGGCTATGTAACATCGATACTCAGGTACGGAGTTTTGTTTTGGGGCAACTCCACAAACAAAGATATCGTTTTTAAAGCAAAAAGAAGTGTGTAAGGTCTATTTGTAAATTAAAATCCACCGATAGTTGTCTTCCACATTTCAAAGAACTTAACATCTTAACTTTACCATGTCTGTATATATATGAAGTATCACTATTTGTAAAGACGAATCCCAATCTGTTTGATGTAGTACGAAGCAAACGTCATTGCAACAAAATACGTTGTCCACAACATAATAGTGCGTGGTACAACAAAAGTTTATTCTGTATGATGTCACGCATTTATAACAAATTACCAGATGCTATTAGGAATTTAAGTAATATTGATGTATTTAAGATGCGGCTTAAAAAATTACTACACACAAAGTCGTATTATAATGTCTCATTATTTTTGGAGGATGTGTTAAATTAATTGTTAATTATTATTGTTTCTTTATGTATAAGTTTAATTTTGTGTTTCATCATTTATGTTTTTATTCTATTATTTTAAATTTTATTGTAATTTTATTAATAGTAGGATGTAATAACTGTTTTATTATTTGTATGCTGTAACAGCGGAATATGGCTGATACAATTCAACCACCCAACATCTTTGTAACCCATTATTCACAAATAAATTATTTGATTTTGATTTTTGAAATCGGTTCATCCGTTCGGGAGCTATGATGCCACAGACAGACAGATACACACACACAGACACGTCAAACTTATAACACCCCACTTTTTGCGTCGGGGGATAATTAATAAGGTATTAGACGTGCCATGAAACAATTTTGATTTTGTTATTATTAGAAACATTTTGCACACGAAGGGTTCCGTACCAAAAACGACAAAAAAACACGTTTGTTGTATGGAAGCGCTCCTTATAGCGGCAATAGAAATATATCATCTGTGAAAATGTCAACTTTCTAGCTATCACCGTTCTTGAGCTACAGCCTGGTGACAGACGGACGGACAGCGAAGTCTCAGTAATATACCCTTATGGCTTTTTGCCTTGGACCTATCTGTACTATGCTTCCCACGTATTCTACGCATATAAAAAGTATCTGTTGTCTGGAAAGTATCTGCAGTTACCACTAGGGCATAGCAAATTTATTCCTTTTATGGCAAAATTGTTACAGAGAAAACAGGAATGTCTAAAATTCAATTTCTCTTCATTACATAGTATAATACAAAGTCGCTCTCTCTGTCCCTATGTCCCTTTGTATGCTTAGATCTTTATAACTAAGCAACGGATTTTGATGCGGTTTGTTTTAATAGATAGAGTGATTCAGTGGGAAGGTTTTTAGTTTTATCCCCACATTCCTACGGGAACGGGAAATACGCAGGTGAAACCGCGGGGCGCCGCTTGTTATTTATATGTTGTGTATTTTTCAGGTGAATGCAAGTCCTTAGACACTCTCAATCTGACGATGGCACAGGGCGTCACCGCTGACGGACTGACGCATATACTGAACGGATGTCACGGGTGAGTGTCTATCTAAATGTCCCAGTCTAGCTAGAGCATGTACGTACACATTACAGTACACTTACACAGTCTGGTTTTTTTGGTCGTCATTGAGATAGATCTTACAGTTTGTAATTAGCAAGCAAATTAATCTTCACTAATGACCTGCTTAGACTTTATATACCTACTAGCTGCGCCCCGCGGTTTCACACGCGTAGTTCCCGTGGGAATTTCGGGATGAAAAATAGATGTTGGCCGATTCTCAGACCTACTGAATATGCTCACAAAATTTCATGAGAATCGGTCAAGCCGTTTCGGAGGAGTATGGCAACGAAAACTGTGACACGAGAATTTTATATATTAGATTTACAAAGTTGCAACCCCAATAGTTTAAAAGGTGCTTCTTCACCGGGAGCATTCGCGTGTAATTACAAATTAAATTAATAAATTACAAGGTGCGCATTGTAATGCTCGGTTCTCCTTCACTGATGTAATGCTCAAATCTGTAACGTTACATTACACGCGAATGCTCCCGGTGAAGGAGCACCTTTATAGATAACCAAAATGTCTTGTACACATAATAAAATACATTTTACTTTGATAGTTTAGTTAGGGTGATGCTACAGTTTAACATTTAGTTTGAAATTCTAACTATGATAAATTTTTGAATGTAATTTCTCCATAAATTAAAACCTCACCTTCCTTTCCAGTCTTCAATCCCTAAACGTATCCTGGTGTAACCTCTCCGAAGAGGCGTTGGAGGCGCTGATCGACTTACTGCCAGACAAACTGCTACGGCTCAATCTAGCGGGCGCCAGGCTGCTTAATGATGACAGTGAGTTACTTGGTTATACTAACGGCCTATTTCACGACCTTCAAGTAACTTTTAAGTTAGTTTTGTCTCTTTCTTACTTTATATCAAGTGACAAAGACAAAACATGAGTTCTGGTCCTCAAACATATGAGTCGACACGCAAAGACGAAGAAGACAAAACATGTGAGTAAGTACTTGGAACGTTACTTGATGATCGTGACATAGGCCTTAATATTAGTAAGGTTTTATCCGCGGGGATAAAAACGAGAACCGGTGACATTGGGGGGGAGGGGGGGGATTCTAAGCTGAAGCCTAGCCCACTTGTCTTCCCACCAGTTTTGACTTCCATAAAGGTAGTTTTTTCTATCCGGAAATTGATACCGAGCGCGTCGCGACTGCAGGCAGAGTGTAGCTGTGTTCGGAATCAATTTCATAGACGTTGATAGAAACAAGTGCAGTTTGCGGTCTGCGGCCGTCTTGGAAGTGTACCTTAAGACAATAAGGGCCGATTTTTCCATCGCCAGATAACTTTTATTCGACGAATAAAATTGACGTTTGACAGTTTTTGTATGAAATAACTGTCAAAATTTCAAAATTATTCGTCGAATAAAGTTATCTGGCGATGGAAAAATCAGCCCTAAGTATAAGTATTACAATCCTTGTTTGTCAACAGTGTGCGCGCGCCTGCCGGCCGCCTGCCCCCGTCTCCAGGAGCTGGACGTGTCGGACTGCCCGCGCCTCTCCGGCCGCGCGCCGCCGGCGCTGGCCGGCCTGCGCGCTTTACACCATCTGGCGCTCAGCCGCTGCTACCTCGTGCCGTCTGCCACGCTCGCGTTAGTATAATACACCATTCTCACTACCACTCCACAACTAAGTTCGTCACTTGTATCTAGGGTGTCAGAAACTACGCACACACTCATTCACACACAGAGATAAATATCTATGGTTCACACATACTATTCACCCCGTACAATTCGGATGTCAGAGAGTCATAAGGCTGCTCGCCCACGTCCGATAATACCGATAAATCGACGTTTTATAGAAAAGACATCCTTATCCTTACTAACATTATAAATGCGAAAGTAACTCTGTCTGTCTGTTACCTTTTCACGGCTAAACTACTGAACCGATTGACTTGAAATTTGGTACAGGGGTAGCTTATGGTCCGGCAAAGAACATAGGATACTTTTTATCCCGAAATTCCCACGGGAACGGGAACTACGCGGGTAAAACCGCGGGGCACAGCTAGTAAAACATATTTATTGCTATAGTGCAATGCAAGTTCTACAAAAAATCTGTTAGAAAATCAGATTATGAATCCTACTAAAAATCTAACGTGTGCGGTCTAACCGTGTGTTGTTCCCACTTTACAGGAAGCTGAACTCCATGGTGTCCCTCCAGTACCTGGACGTGTTCGGGATGCTCCAACAGTCGTCGCTCACCGCGCTCCGGGCGGCCTTACCCTCCATACAGATCAACCAGTTTATGTTTAGGTTAGTATTCACTACAAATACTTACGTATAAAAACAGAAAAACATTAAATTAAAAATTTTAAAAACCCCCAACACAATTACTTTCAAACCCCCATAACTTTTAAACGGGTCAACCGATTTTCATCAAACATGTCTAAGAACACTCGCACGTAAGTCCCCTTTAATACAAAACTAAATTAAAATCGGTTCATCCGTTCGGGAGCTATGATGCCACAGACAGACAGATACACACACACACAGACAGACACGTCAAACTTATAACACCCCTCTTTTTGCGTCGGGGGTTAAAAACAAAGTCGCTTCCCGCTGTCTGTCCCTATGTATGCTTACATCTTTAAAACTAAGCAACGGATTTTGATGCGGTTTGTTTTAATAGATAGAGTGACTCAGTGGGAAGGTTTTTAGCATAATTTAATTTTATCCCCGTATTCTCACGGGAGCGGGAACTATGCGGGTGAAATCGCGAGGAACAGCTAGTATTCTATAGGTTAAAGTACATTTGAGTACATAATCTTTTGATGCTAACTGCATTTAGTATAAAATCCATAATGGCGGACCATCAAAGATGGCTTACTATTTTAACACCTACCCTACTAATCAATTACTGCTTATATCATTAAAAAATTGTATCCAATCATTATTTATTCATTTTTAATACTTGTTACTAAAAAAGTTGTTTATGGTATAACTCACTTGTGAATAATAAGTGTCATTATGTGCCTGATTGCGGAGAAATAAGAGCCACTTTATGAGCATGAGCAACTATTAAAAAAATATTTTAGTATTTTAATTTTAAAGCGTGTTTGTAATTATTATTTTTGTATTCCAGCGCTATATCTCGTCCAACGGTGGGCACGAGACGCACCTCAGTGTGGGGCCTGCGAACGAGAGACTGAAACAACTGAAGTATTCTAAATAATTTATTGAATGTAGAATTAATAGAAATCAAATGGAAATTATAACATGTATATTATATTTAGATGATCCGATATAGAGAAACATCATAATCAGAGCTTTTTGTGAGGTTGTAAGAAAATTTAAAAATAACTAGCTATATGTAAAAGAAGATTAATTTATTTTGATTTTATATTGATATCTTTGATTTACACGAACACTACACATTGAAATAAAACACTTAAACGGATTTTTGTCGTGGTTGTATTTTGTTTTACATTTTCTGACGTTTTGGATTCTTTACAGAACCCCAGTGATCACAGAAGACTAAGATGGAAGACGTCTGTGATCTGAGTCTTCTGTGATCACCAAGAATCCGAAACGTCAGAAAATGTAAAACAAAATACAATCACGACAAAAAATCCGTTTAAGTGTTTTAATTTTGATTTTGCCTCAAAACGTAGTGGCAAATTTGTAATTCGAGAACTACCATGCCACCAAAAATGACATAAAAATGCCTTATCTTAAACACATAATGACGCAGCTTAAATAAAATTAAACTTAATAGTAAAGCCTGTAAGATCCCACTGCAAGGCAAAGAGCTTTCTTCCTGATCATAATTTGTATTAAGGAATTAAGGTAATCACCATTCTAGCCAAATGCGTGTGTGATCTGAGGGTCTTCCCACATATATCGACGCGGAAGCGGCTTAAGCCGGTCAAAACAACCTTTATGTGTACGTAATAAGGGTGCTCGCCGTCGGCCGACGTCGTATATCGTCCAAACCGAGCCGATGCGAATGGTATTAGTTACACCCTCATTGCGTACACATAAAGGCTTTTGACGTGAAACGTCTTTAAAATCGCGCCGAAACATACGGGTACCAGCCCCCCTAGCATGACTGAGCGTGATAAAATATACAGACACCACGAAATAATATCGATTTCACGAGCATGACCAAATGACATAAAATTAATCACGTGGTAAAATTCAATATGGCGGGTATTTTTATCAAATTTTGACAGTTGGATGTCAATAAAACGCTGTATCTGTCGCGTTTTCGAAGTCATCCTAGCCTAGCAGGTTTACAAAGTGGACCGTAACGAAAAGGTCTATATCATCGTACCTTAATAATTAAAAAACTATTAGTCTTAGAAACAAAAACGTGGTGTGAATATTTCACTTATATAGTCAGCTCGCGGTTATGACATTGAATGTTCTTGTTTTCATTTCAATCTTTTACTTTAAAAGCGATTCGCTAATAGACATTTCACGTTAAAACCAACGGCCGTGTGCCCCGGCACAGCCCCAACCGATTTTTTGACCGGCTTAAGCTGATTCCGCGTCGATATATGTGGGGAGACATTTAACTCTTCAAAATAAGTATTGTAAATTCAGATTTTTTGTGTGGGATATGTCCCAATAGTGGGAATATATGAGTATGACAATAATTTATATTAGATTTAAGTAAATCAGCCGTTATAGACAGACAATAAAGTCACTTGTGTCCATTCAATATTCGATCTGTATGATCTCACTTGTCGACGGATATATAGAGTCACTAAGTTTCCTGTGCCGGCGGCCATATTGTAAGCTCCTATTGTCATTGTGACTCTAATGTCATTTGTATACATTTTCAATAAACTGACAACCAAAAAATGCGATTACAGCGACGCTGTCACCGGCACAGAAAACTTGGTGACTCTATATAACCATGGAAACTGAATAATCTGTTATTTTACATACATTTATGACGAACTAGCAGCGCCCCGCGGTTTCACCCGCGTAGTTCCCGTTCCTGTGGTAATTTCGGGATAAAAAGTATCCTATGTTCTTTCCCGGACCATAAACTGCCCCTGTACCAAATTTCAAGTCAATCGGTTCAGTAGCCGTGAAAAGGTAACAGACAGACAGAGTTAGTTTCGCATTTATAATATTAGTTAGGATAATACAGAACCAGAGAAAATTTTATTCGTGATCCTTCTTCTATGGAGTTTTGTATCCATTGACAAGCAAAATCGTAGATAGATTGATTATTAGGATCGGCCGTTATTGTACTTCGAGTACTAGGGTCACATGAGTCGGTGAGAGGTTCATTGAAAATTCGGACTGTTTTATACTGAAATTATAGGCATTTAAAATAGTGATTAGACAATCAAACATTATTTTTGTATTATAAAATATTAAGTTTATTAAATCGATGTGTGAATGGGCTTGTTCGGCTGAACTTAAGATCTTTATTAATTGAGTAAGATGGTCTTAAATTCTGAATTCCAACAGATTGCTTATGTCTGACTGTTCCCAGTGGTTTAACCGCTTAAATTCCAATCCCATGGGAATTCCGGAATAAAGTGTGCGGTTGGACCTAAGGAACATGTTTACCAAAGGACATCCTCCACCTTTCATGCATTTTTGATCCAAATTCAAGAGTGCCATAGAGTGCTGTACTCGGATATAACACGTCCTCCTTAGCATACTATGGCACCAAAGCTGTAGCTTCGTACTGTGCTTCGTAGTAATTGAGTTCTAAAAGTCCGTCTGTTCACACATTTCCGTGAAAGAGGTATAAATATCCAACCATCTTCACAAACTTACACATTTAGTATGATTATTGATTATCTTAGTTTGGCCGAACAACCAATGATTATTAGAAAGTTATTATATTGAATTGAAATGGATTTTACACAATTCATAGACAAATAAAATAATCGCATTTAGTTTAAAATATTTTGTTTCTGGTATTTGATTGAGTAGTCTATGAACATTGTAAAATCCATTTGGGCTATGTGTAAGACGAAATAGTGATTTTTAATAAAAATCTTTTTTTATTTATGTTTGTATTTTATTTCAATCCATTGTCTGTAGTGTATACTAGCTAGCTGTGCCCCGCGGTTTTACCCGCGCGGAACCTTATCCTGTGAGAATTTTGGGATAAAAATTATCCTCATACTTGTTATTACATCAGCTACCTGCCAGTGAAAGTCCCGTCAAATTCGGTCCAGCCATTTCAGAGAGACAGAGAAATTGTAACAAACAGTAAATATGATGTAGTAAAAAGCAGACTACAGACTCCAATTTTACTTATATCGTTTAAAGTATAGATAAAATCTTTTTGTAATGTTCCCTAAATTATGTGTCTTTAGCAAATGTATGACTATTACGAGTAGAAGATAGAAACTTTCATAAATACTGACATTCTGCCAAATCTGGTCAAATTAAAAACTTATCCTGGCCAGATATAGGATAAAAAGTTCAGAAAGCAGAAACAATTAGTTCTCTTAATAACTTCCAACTTTATTTCGATATATTTATTAGATGTATATTTGCAGTGCTTAATCAAACTATCAAATGTATATTATTTAAATGTCCTCTTGGCCTTTTGCTCGGCCGCGTCGCTCGCTTGGACAAATGTGCGCTTCAGTTTGTTTTTGCGGCTCTCTCTGTATTTGGACGACACTTTCTCGGCTAACATTGATATTCTTTTCATCGTTTGAGGTGGATATCTGGAATAACAAATTATTATTAGTTAACAGGAATGCACAATAGGGATGTCGACTGGGTAAACAAAATGAAATTCTAATTAGTCCGTCAGATAGATTTTGAAAAAATATTATAGTATTTTTTGTTTTATCAAATTAAAAAACTGACTTCGTTATAACGCATTAAAGTTCAGCCGGGCTAGCATGACTTCAAAAACGCGATAGATATAACACTATCCAACTGTCAAAATACGATGGAAATAGCCGCCATATTTAATTTTTATCATTTATCGATACGCACGGTCATGCTAGGCCGGCAGGAGTGGGGCCTGTTGACGATAACTCTTGGTAAAAAATTTATGTAGTTGTGACGTCATATGAGTTTTCTATGCACTGTATCGTCTTAATTATTTGTTTGTATCAAAAAAGAGAAAATATGTGTCCAATATTTTTGTGAAATCTATCTGACGGACTAATTAGATTTTTTTTAGTCGACATCCCCATTACATTGTTCTAGGGTTCCTGCCTTTATAAATATGCACATAGGTGATCTATACTAATATTACAAAGCTGTTGGTTTTATGGCTCATCTTGAATTTAGAAGTTCTGAATAGAAAAAGAAGGTGCGTATCAGAAAGAGTAAGACCAAAACTTAATAACAACTTTTCTCATAAAAGTCCTTATATGCTAATAACATTAAATTAAAATTAAAAAAAAAACCCCAACACAATTACTTTCAAACCCCCATAACTTTTGAATGGGTCAACCGATTTTTATCAAAGATATCTTAGAACACACGCACGTAAGTTCCCTTTAATACAAAAGAAACTAAATTGAAATCAGTTCGGGAGCTATGATGCCACAGACAGACAGATACACACACACAGACACGTCAAACTTATAACACCCCTCTTTTTGCGTCGGGGATTAAAAACATATTTTTAATCTGGTTTAGCGTTAAACCAGAGAGACTAGACGCTAATAAGGCAGCGTGAATTCCTCATAAGAACTTCAAATCTAATAAAAACACTAACCTGCATCCCAGAAACTCGATATTGGTAAACAACTGTGCTAACGTGATGAGCTCGGCTTCTTCAAAGTCATCCTTGTGTTCGATCATGAAGCTGCGACGCACTTCCCATTGCTCGTCAGACTCGTGCTCTGTACGGAGGGAATCTACGTCAATTTCTGGTTTCATTTTGTAATTTGTAAGTTTTGAGCGAAATATGTTAATTTTTGTTACTGCAGTTCGTTCGTCGCTTGTTTTAGGGTTTGATTTGTAGTAAATAAATAATAAAAATCTTTATTGCGAAAAACAGTAGTGTAGTTTAATAATAAATTATTTATTAAGTTTGAAGAATTAGAGATTATTTGATATAAAATAAAGGTTTGTTTTAATTTTTGTATGATTTGTTTGTTTGTTCGAGTAAGCGAAATGTCAAAGAAAATCAGGTGTACAGTGACAGATTCCAGATTTAAACAGATTACAACTATACTTCCATTCCGTTCCACGATTCTCAATATAATAGTTTTTGAGTGGATTTCTTTAATAAAACTGCCTTTTTTGTGTTTATCTTGTTTTTACAACGTTTACCAAGTTTCGGAGGATATTCTTTATTTTAGAAAGTTATGTGCAAGTAAATCAGAAGCCAAAATGAAGTAACCTGTTTTTGCAACTTGCAACCCTGTATCTGTCCGTCAATCAGCCCAGGGCCCAGCACCAGCAAGTAGTCCAAAAGCAAAAAGTCTTTGTTTGTTGTATCTACTTGTTGTTGTTGCTTTGTGGTACTGTACGTTCGATATTTTTTCACAAAAGTGTTTTATTATTATTTTGAAGGTAATCGCGATTATAACATAATATTTCAAAAAACAATAATGTGAGTTGTTAGTTAAATTGTGTGTATGCGTGCGTCGCTACCCCCATTTCAGGTAACAAATTCAAATATATTTCAACATATTCTAATTTATTCATTGTCTGCTCTGAAAGAAATTAAATGAGGTGATTTAATTTTGTCTCCAGTTATATCCGTTGGCTTTATTGCTGCAAGAGTTTGAAAGTAATAATTGAAGACAAAAAAAGAGTCAAAATGGCTTTTTCCATTCGAAATATAATATCAAATATATCGTATTTTTCGAAATCTGAAGAGGAATCTTTAGAAAATGAAAATCAAACCGAGTTCGACATTGAGAATCGACAAGAGGACTACTTCTCCGTCGTAACTGCGACAGAAAATGTCAATTTCGATCGCGCTGAAGCGGACTCTACGACCAAATGCGCTAAAAGTCTCAACTTGCCTGTGTCTATCAAAAATAGAGCTTCAACAAAAGCTTCTCTATCCGATACAGACATTCTCACATCTAAATCCAACCCTGGTACCAGTCAACCCAGGAAAAAATGTAAGAAGCTGCGTCTCGATATCGATAAGGCGAGCCAGTCTACCTCTGACACCATTGACCTCTCCGATAACAGCCCGGTCAACATAGAGAACACGCCGAAACACAAACTTCTTGAAGGTCGAGACTTGGAAGCGTTCAAAAACTTGAACTTCAATCATTCGTTCGATATCTCTGATGTTGTATCTATGGGGTCGTCTTCGGAAGATGAATTGGATATTGATTTGTTGTCCGAGCACTCTGATAGCGAATCTGCTGATACTGACGATGGTAAACGTATCAAATTGTGTAGAAAAGTTGAGCCAAGACCGCCTTCCGAGCTCGTGCCATCGGCCACACCAGAATCTTTCGGAGACATCGAGATTGAACAAAATGATGACGAACGAGTATCTCAACTTCTCAATTACCAGGTCAAAATGGAAAAGGTTGAATGTCTTCTCAAGAAACTACTCACTGAATTCAAATTTCATATTAAGGTGTCGAAAATATTTGACTGCAAATCTATGGACAGTGCTCTGCCCGGCACTGATATGGCTAACGTACCTAAGTCGCTTGGAGAAGTTTCTTACATAGACAACATACAGAGAGGCGTCAGCCCGGCCGGATGGAACGTAGTCGAAAACGAGGATAAAATAACCAAAGCCAAATTAAAAAATCAACTTGTGAACTTAAGGAATTCAATTGATATGTTCGTGAACCATTATTTGGAAGAAAAGCCACAACTGACTCGTGAGAATAGAAGTAACACTTTTGATTTGCATAAAGGGAAGCGCTACCACAAACGGACCCAGGTCAGTAACCTACTAATATTATAAACTAGCTGTGCCCCGCGGTTTCACCCGCGTAGTTCCCGATCCTGTGAGAATTTCGGGATAAAACATAGCCTATGTTCTTTCCCGGACCATAAGCTGCCCCTGTACCAAATTTCAAGTCAATTGGTTCAGTAGTTTGGCTGTGAAAAGGTAACAGACAGACAGAGTTACTTTCGCATTTATAATATTAGTAAGGATAACATTACATAACATAACATAATCATTCACATCATCTCATTACAGTAACTGACTACTAACTAAGTCCGTAACTTGTATCTAGGGTATCAGGAACTACGCACACACACATTCACACACACCCAGACCGAGACAAACATTTGTGGTTCACACAAATATTCACCCTGCACGGGAATCGAACCCGCAACCTTATGAATGTGTTTGTATGTTTGTGAGTTCCGATGTTTGTTATTCTTTCACGCAAAAACTACTGTATTGATTTAGATTAAATTTGGTACAGATGTTCCTTATAACTAGGAATAACACATTTTTTATACCGAAATTTCCATAGGAATTTGGAACGCGAGTGAAATTGGGTGGCGCAACGAGTATTACTTATACATTTTTTTTTACCTCAACTGGGTATTGTACCCTGGACCATGCTTAACTGTAGCACTACTCTAAAGATAAAACTATTTTTATTGGCTCAAACATCAACACTTTAAAAGGTAGTTGTTATTTTGTTGCTGTTTTGAGTTCAATTCTTAGGTCATGTGATATTTATCCTAGTGGTCTTTGATGGCAACATATGTTTGTTTTAGTCATTACTTTTTTTTTAAATATGTATGTGTATGTTTATATTTTTACAAGCTTTGATTTAGTTTCACCTGTCCCGTTGTCTGTAATCAAATCTTGCAAGCCATTTTTCGACCACTTCTGGGTATCCGATTGAGCTGTTTGGCATATGTATAGTGCCACATGTTTAAATTTGCGGTGGCGATTTGAGGAACTAAAATTTAAAAAAATATTTTGACACTTTGGAGTTCATACTTCGCCATTATCATGCCTAAAGTGATAAAAACTGAATAAATTTCGTGGTATTTTCTGTCCAGTGGCAATAGTGACATTGAACACAGTGGCGCTCAGCCGCGCCAAGTTATACTTGTCGCATGTAAGTCATGACAATGCACTAAAAGCTAAAAAATAGTTATTTTCAACACACTTGCTCATAAAGGGGGTCTTATTTGTGTAAAAACAGTTGAATAATGACACGTTTTATTCACTAGTGAGTTATAGATTTTTTTTTTAAATTGCTTTCATTTTAAAGAAGTTTCGATACTAAAAAAATTGTGTCCATACATTTTAAAAACAAACTTCAACTATGTTTCCTTACTTTTGGTAGGTCTATGGTCGATTCCATTCATTCATTCATTCGTTATTTTTTTAATAAGTAAGTATATTCTTTTAGTCTTTGGCTGATCACCATTGTTGTGTTGGATGCGCGCGAATAAAAAACTGTTTATTTATTAGCGATAACTTCTTCGCAAATGTGTTGAAAAACGTTGTATGGTACACGCGTGTATTGATGATTACTATCCTCGGCTATCTTCAGACCCTCGCCTGACGGCTATAAATAACTATTATGGTACAAGCGAGGTAAGTTGGTGATTACTTCCGAGGCGCTATTGAGGCCCGAGCCGTCAGGCGAGGGTCTGAAGATAGCCGAGGATAGTAATCATCAATACACGCGTGTACTATACAACATAATACATTCCTAAATCTGTGATTAGTGCCTTATTAACTAGGAATAACACAACACTATCCCAAAATCCCCATGGGATTGGGTTTTTTTATTCCAACTAGCAATTTACGGGAACAGCAAAGCACAGTTAGTCAAATAATATATCCTAACTTCAAATATTATGTTTATGTATTTATTTATTTTGTTATAATATTTTATATGTGTAATTTGAGAGGCATTTCCTTGCCATGATACAGTTTTAAACTAGTATGGGAGGTAAAGTCTCGATAATTGCGCTAAATGTATTTTTATTGTAACAAAATGTTTATTAAATAAATTGAATTGAATTCCAGGTGAGCAACAAAAAGAAGATAAAACACTACGACTTCCCGGACCTGAGAGACGCTATGGTCAACCTGTTCTCATCATCAGACCTCAACTCCTCATACTCTGAAGACGACCCACCATCACCAAAATGCAAATGCTGCTGCCACAACGACTCCAACTCCATCAAATCAGAAAAGGAAACAAACCACTCCATCTCTTCATCAATCGGTAACTTCACTCTCGATTCTACAGCTTTAACAGCTTACTCCGAATCGCTTGACATGATTCTAAGCTACAACAGTTTCCAGGATACAAGTTTATACAGCACTTTGCTCCAAAAATCAGCTGTTGAACGTATTACATTCTACGTTCAAGTGCATAGTATACAGATCAATTCCGATTCTACCAACCATATCACTTTTTATTGCCCAGCTTGTTCGATTGCAGAAACTGATGAGAATAGTCTCCTTAAGCATATTTTAAGTCCAGAACACTGCGAGAAGATACACTTTTTGTACAAAACAGCTTACGTTAAGAAGTGTATTGCTACGGGCAAAGAAATCATGCCTAGTACTGTCCTGAACCCGATGACCATGTATAGAGATTATAATAAAATTGTCTGCTTCGGGGACGCAGTGTATGCTTGTTCTTTGTGCTTCGAAGGTGTCATTGTAGGAGAGTCTGTACTGATGGCACATTGCGTTGAAGAAGAACATGTGTACCGTAGAGAGAGGTTGCCGGAGATATTCGAATAACGATCTTATTGTGACCGCGGTAAAGTCTATATTTCTTTGCATAGATTAAAGACTTTTGCTAAAAGATATTCGATTAACATTCTTATTGTGAGGGCGGTAAAGTCTAATTTTCTTTGCATTGATAATAGCCTTTTTTGCTAAGAGATATTCGATTAACGATCTTATTGCGAGCGCGGTAAAGTCTAATTTTCTTTGCATTGATAATAGACTTTTTTGCTAAAAGATATTTGATTAACGATCTTATTGTGAGGGTTGTAAAGTCTATTTTTCTTTGCATTGATAATAGACTTTTTTGCTTAAAAAGATATTTGATTAACGATCTTATTGTGAGGGTTGTAAAGTCTAATTTTCTTTGCATTGATAAAACACTTTTTTTTAAAGAGATATTCGATTAACATTCTTATTGTAAGGGCAGTAAAGTCTAATTTTCTTTGCATTGATAAAAGACTTTTCTGGTGAAAGTAGGAGTTCGATTATTCCTTATTTTATAGGTAGTACAGTTTATTTTTCTCTGCATTTTAATAAATAATATGTTTGCGGAGAAAAATTGCAATTGATATAGGAATAACGACTTTATTTTGTATGTTTAAGTTTTATTTTTGATTGTAATGTTAAGAAATATCTGTTAAAACGGCCAAAAATCTTAAATAGTTAATTCAAACAATTTTGATTCTTATGTCATTGAAATACGGTTGATATTGATAAAAACTCGCGTGCATCACCCGTGGGTTACATTAAGGTGCTTATATTACGTGCGTGCATATTATTTTTGTTAATTTTACAATAAAACAATTCTATACACCCTTATTTTGAAATTGCGATACCTTATCTCACAGCTAATGTAAACGACAGGTGACAATGTAATAGTGAAGTTAGTTTTTTTCTTTTGCTTTTATTTAAAAAGTTATGATAAGTCAAAGATTTTCAAAATTCCGCCGAATTTTATTGTTATTCTACACCGAACGCTGCGATACACAGCTGAGCGCGGTCATCGACCCGAGCCGTCACAGAATACTTGATAGCTAGTGTGCCGTCTGGTAATACGACATTTATTTGGTATTTTTTAAAGATAAGTAATTGACTATCATTTTTGATATTTTTATTGGATATATGGATTCAGTTACTGCTACAGATATTCTGATTTTAATAAGTCCCATATTTTCAAAATAGGGGTGTATATTTAATTTATACAATTTATCGTCAATCAAAAACGATTAATTTTGTTAAAAACTCGCGTGAACCAGCGTGGGTCACATTATGCTTATATTAGGTGCTTATACATTATGTTCATTTTTACAATTAAATAATCGTAAATTGTTATTTCAAAATCAATTTTAAACTTTAATCGTTAAACAAAAACTATAAACTTACGTGAACCACTGTATTAAATGTTAATTTGCGTATATTAGGGGCTTGTACATTAAGTTCTTAATTTTATAGTAATAATTTCAAACCTATTGCCAATCAAAAACGAATAATATTGTTAAAAAACTTGCGTGGATCACACGTGGGTTACGCTAAGGACTTATATTACCCGCGTGTCCCATTTACTAGACATTCGGACAAAATAACATAATGCAAATGAAATCAGCGAAGAAAGATTTATTATCAAACATTTAAATTTATATGAAAGTGAAGTAAGTTTTGTCATGTTATAAATGACTGGTTATTAATTTAAATATTATAACCAACATATCAGCTCCAAATGAAAACAGATTTTTTTTTTTTAAATGTCAAATCAAATTTATTTTCACAAAAATTATATTAATATGTTAAAATACTCCGTGCATCAATCATTAATTTTTACTTGCGTGTCTCACACGCGAAGCGAGACACACAGGTTACATTTACGTCTATTTATATTCGGGTATGGCTAATCGTGCTATGCCGAAGGTTATTAGGAATTAGAAACAGGAGTCAACTTTTTTATATACTTCACCCAGTTAGCACCGTTCGTATTGTCGTATCGGGATGTTTAATAACCATGATAATTGGGCTATCCAACACATTATTTCAATTTAAACCAGTAGTTCCTAAAATTAACGCGTTCAACCAACCAAAAAAAATGTTCAGCTTTATAATTAAATATATTTTAGCCGCCATAACGGTTATAATAACCTAGAACCTTCAATAAATGGGCTATCCAACACATTATTTCAATTAAAACCAGTAGTTCCTAAAGTTTGCGTGTTCAACCAACCAAAAATCTCTTCAGCTTTATAATATTAGTATATATTTTAGCCGCCATAAGTATAGCGACCCTCGTACGTCGCAAACTGATTTAAAAGCGCTTTCCAATAAGGTTTAAAGATGTTGATCAGAACGTCGAGCGTAGTGTCATATAGCCTACTAGCAGCGCCCCGCGGTTTCACACTCGTAGTTCCCGTTCCCGTGGAAATTTCGGGATAAAAAGTATCCTATGTTCTTTGCCGAATCATAAGCTGCCCCTGTACCAAATTTCAAGTCAATCGGTTCAGTAGTTCAGCCGTGAATAGGTAACAGACAGACAGAGTTACTTTCGCATTTATAATATTAGTTAGGATAGCCTTTCTCGATAAATGGGATATTGCCGAAATCGGCATGGAATACATCATCATCGTCATCATTGCTTGTTAATTTTATAGTATTTTTTTATCATATTATTATTTTTGGCACATTTTTTTCGGGCTTTAAAAATGTTGCCATAAGTAAAAGTTTTCAAACAATTTAATTTTTTTAATGTTAAGACTGATTTTTGACTGATTTTCTCTCTTTCTGCTATGACATTCTTGTGATATTTTGTCTTTCTCTAACATTAGGTGCTAATTTTATTTTTTCTTTTTTAATATACTTATATTTACATTTCTTTTTTGTTTTTTTTTTTCTACTAATATTTCCTTTTTATTTGTATTTTGGTGGTAGAGGCTATTAACATAACAAAAAATAAAATAAGTTTAATTAATAATAAGTATAAATAACTGGTCCGCCATCTTGAAAAACCTGCCATATTGGATCTGGAATGACGTCACATAACATCCATTAAACTATGAATCTTATGCCTATACCACTAAAATACTATATCCTTTAACCATCATCAGCGCTTTGTAAAATAAACTTTATGTAGATACGATTCCTACACTTTAACATGACAACATAAAACAAAATAATAAAAAATTAAAAACCCTCAACACAATTACTTTCAAACCCCCATAACTTTTAACCGATTTTGATCAAACATGTCTAAGAACACTCGCACGTAAGTCCCCTTTAATACAAAAAAAAACTAAATTGAAATCGGTTCATCCGTTCGGGAGCTATGATGCCACAGACAGACAGATACACACACAGACACGTCAAACTTATAACACCCCTCTTTTTGCGTCGGGGGTTAAAAACAAAATAAAAAAGGTAAACCAACCTTCAGTTACGCATCAACCAGTGTGGTGATGCTACACTAAATAGTACATACATATATATTTGTCTCTCTCGACTCGATAATCATTCCTTCCATCATCTCATTACAGTAACTGACCCCTAAGTTCGTAACTTGTATCTAGGGTATCAGAAACTACGCACACACACATTCACAAGTTAAATAACTGTTATATAACACGTTTTGTTACATAATCTAGCCAACCTTAATATGTCATTCAATAAAACAAAACAAAAAAAACTATTGAGTCACAATCCTTTCTGTGCCGGTGTCAGCGTCGCTGTAATCGCATCTTTTGGTTGTCAGTTTATTGAACATGTATCCAAATGACATTAGAGTCACAATGACAATAGGAGCTTACAATATGGCCGCCGGCACAGAAAAGATTATGACAGACTCTATCTGCCATATTTGCGTTGCATTTTTAGTCTGGTTTAACAAAACCTGGTAAGCATTTGACACCTTGTCAGTCAAATCTGTCACTTTGACAGTATTCAAAATTGTTTTTAAAACCTGGTTTAGTGCTAAACCAGACTAAAAATGCGACGCAAATAAGGCAATATATGTACTTAATTTCGAAAGTCAATTAAAAACCACTCGCAAAATTGTCTATTAAACAAAATTCAAACATATATATTAAAAAGTGATGCAATAAAATTGTGCTCAGAAAACAGGGATATCAAAATAATAGGTTAAAAATAATACATTTAAGGAAATAGTTTAATAAAGAGATAGCAATATTAATGAATTTATAAAAAATAGCGCGCCTCGGTTTCACCCGCGTAGTTCCCGTTCCCGTGGGAATACGGGATAAAATATAACGTATATCACACACTGATAAATTACCTTTTCATTAGTGAAATAATTTTTGAAATCGGTTCAGTAGTTTCGGAGCTTATTCGTTACAAACAAAAAATCAAATCTTTCCTCTTTATAATATTTTTTACTAGCGACGCCCCGCGGTTTCACCCGCGTAGTTCCCGTTCCCGTAGGAATATGGGAATAAAATTATGCTAAAAACCATTCCACTGAATCACTCTATCTATTAAAACAAACCGCATCACAATCCGATGCGTAGTTTTAAAGATGTCAGCATACATAGGGATATAGGGACAGAGAAAGCGACTTTGTTTTATACTATGTAGTGATAGTGTTAATAATGAAAAAGAAACTTTAAAATCTGATCAGTGTTCAGATGTCTATGTGAGGTGGTACTTTATAAGCAGTTTTTAATCAATCATTAAATAACTTGGCTATTGATAAGTAGTTGTTGTACGTAAAATTATCCGTATAGGTTATTTAGTGTTCTAAATAAAACTTGTATGAGCTTCTGGTAGAATTTAGTGTGCTATGACGTAATATGATGGTAGCAAAAAAAGAATAAGTTTCTCCTTAAAATATAGACTTTAAACGATAAAGTCTCGTAGTTTCGCTGTGGTGTGTTGTGTAACGTGATTCGCTTTTAAATTGGGTAAAATATAAGTATATAGTCAAAAATTTGCAATGTTACATACAAATTCTAATATGCCAAAAGTGGCTAATCCACCATTTGGCGACTTCATTCTTTCTTGATTTCATCTTCTTTCGTTCTACGCCGTTGACATAATATCGCGAAAACGTACGATCTGTCGCAAATCCTCGCGGTGTCGTATATATCTGCGATACGATGCATCACAGTATTGTGTTTTCGATCTAACCATGTTATTCAAGCATTGGATTTTTATCTATATGTTTGGTAGTCATTTTCAAATAGCAATCTCAATAAAAAAAATATCGCGTTTAAAACATTAAATATTATTTACCTATAATTTTTCGATCAAGTTATACTGACCATGTTTCTATTGTTATACTGCCCCACTAGCATGACAGTGCGTGATAAAATATATAGACACCACGAAACAATATCGATTTCGCGAACATGACCAAATGAATTATGGCGTGATACGATATGAAAAATTAAATATGGCGGCTATATTTATGATATTTTGACAGTTGAATGTCAATAAATAGCTATATCGATTTCGCGAGCATGACCAAATGTAATAAAATTAATCACGTGGTAAAATTCAATATGGCGGGTATTTTTATCAAATTTTGACAGTTGGATGTCAATAAATCGCTGTATCTATCGCGTTTTTGAAGTCATGCTAGCCTAGCTGACCATGATAAGTAGGGGAGTGAAGTGTTGGTCAGTAATATTTTTTAATTTTACCACACTTCTACATAAGTTTAGTTTTAATTTACATTTAAGTATATTATTTTTACTTTTTTAAATATAGCAATATTTTTTTTACTTTTTTAACATGTTTTTAGAAGCGATTAAGGCTATTATAATAACGCTACGTATCTCAAAAGTTGCCATTTTAAAATCAATTCCAAATCGATAGCATTTCAATGTAACGCTTGAGTAAAAACGGTTACCTATCCTTAAGAATCTTAGAGAATTTTCTTCCAAGTTAATAATAGTAAAAATAAATATTGAGTCACAATCTTTTCTGTGCCGGTGACAGCGTCGCTGTAATCGCATCTTTTGGTTGTCAGTTTATTGAAAATGTATCCAAATGACATTAGAATCAATGACAATAGGAGCTTACAATTTTGGCCGCCGGCACAGAAAAGATTGTGGCACTATAGTACCTACGTATAAGCAATCTCACAAACTGTAGATCTCAAAATTCAAAAGACTGAATCAATACGGTAATAAACATTAAACTCAGACAGACTGTGATAAATACATTTTTCTTAATGTCAAATTGACGTTTGTTCCACAACCCGTCCGCCATTTAACATTTTGAAGCTTGTCAAATAGAACGCTGGCGCGTGAGAGATTCAAATTTCGAAACGGTTTGACGTCGAAATACGCGATATTTTAACGTCAGGATATGTTTTATTTATTTATTGCAAGTCACATCAGTGTCGTTTGAATATGCGATAGTATTACGACAGAACATTTTTGACGTCAAAATACGCGATATTTTCACGCCAGTAAGAGCCTAAGTAGATTGATAATTTAACTGACATACACATCCTTTAAAAAGTCAGTCATAGAATCGAAAAAAACGGCCCGAAAATGGGACCCATCAAGAACCGGTCATGAAATGAATATGAAAATAAAATCGACTTATTAACCGACTTTAAAAATTGAACAAAATTGGTTCTATAAATAGTCAGACTTATGTAGCAGCTCAAACGTGATTTTTCTCGAAGTTTTGACATAAAACAGTTTTAATATCCGTAGTTTTACCAATGAAGTTATAGGTAAAAATGGAGTCCACACTTCGAATACCTACTTGAAGCATAACCTATGTATCACTATCGCGCTCTCTGTGGGCAGGCTCTCTCTTACTAACTAAGGTAACCTCTAGAAAGAGAGAGTTTGCAAAGTCCACGCTAAAAAGAGAGATCGGCCCACAGAGACGTAGGTATTTGCTTCAAGCAACCTATGAGTTTTACGCGCCAAAGCGTTTTATTCGACCAAACTTTGTCTGTAGTGCCATCAATTAAAGTTAAAAATTCTTAATATTAAATTTTAGAAATAAGTTAATGTTGTATTGATGTTATAATATTAATAATAGAATAATTACTCATGCTCCGTACTCACATATTGTTTGACTCGATGGAGTAAACCATATTTTGCTCGATAGAGAAATAATACACATGATAATAGTATCAAGACAACGACGATCTTACTGTACATGTTGATTTTTACTCCATTGAGTGAGTGCCATAGAGCTAGGAATTTCGCGCATAGATTTCTCATCTGCGCTACCTCAAGGCTTAATTTAAAGTACTCTTAAATTAATAATGCGCATGCAGATCTTCGCTAATTATTTATTATCTTCGTATTCCCGGAACCACCCGAATCATTGAATCGTAAGAGCACGAAACAATACACTTGCATTTTGCACCTTGTTCGGAAGAAATAGGAGTCAATATCGTGTGTATACAATCGGAAACTATTCGGGCGGCCGCCGCGCCGGTCAGTCGGAGGTGTTCGTGTTCTCTCTGTGTGGAATTACGAACGTTGCCGAACAGTGACGAGGATTTCTATGCTCATTATCCCTTTTGGAGACGCTGTACCTTGCTCTATGGTAAATACGGAGCTTAAAATTAAGTGTTAGAAATAAGGGCATTATAAGTAACTTAATTAGCATTTAAATGAAGCCTAGTAAAGCTATAATTATGTTAATACTACAGGAAACGCTTATAATATTTTGTACAAGAAAAAATATTTTTTCTTTAACATTTACTTAAAAAATTTTCAATATGATCTCGTTATACGCACATGTTTTTAGGTCGTTTATATCTTTAGGCCTTAAACCTAAAAGTCTTAATGAATCCGCCTCTGTTTTAATAAGATAATATATCTAATATATCTGAAATAACATTACAACTTTGTCAGTATTGAGTCACAATCGTTTCTGTGCCGGTGACAGCGTCGCTGTAATCGCATCTTTTGGCTGTCAGTATTGAAAACTAGCTGTGCCCCGCGTGAATCCCAATCCCATAGAAATTTCGGGATAAACAGTATCCTATATGTTATTCCTAGTTATAAGGAACATCTGTACCAAATTTAATTTAAATCGATACAGTAGTTTTTGCGTGAAAGAGTAACAAACATCCAAACTCACAAACTTTCGCATTTGTAAGGATGTATCCAAATGACATTAGAGTCATAATGACAATAGGAGCTTCCAATTTTGGCCGCCGACACAGAAAAGATTGTGACTCAATATGTGTAATTCACTCATTCATTCATTGTGGGAATGAGTCTGTTTCTGTTCTATAGAAATATTTGAGTCATACTTTTTTTTATACCAAAAAGTTCAAACCAGGTCCAAATTGTAATACTTATAAAACTTGCTGTTAGTGTAGCTATAAGTTCTATATTAATCACGTGTATTGTAATTTAATAATTAACAACTTATAAATCTATTTGGTAGAGGCTTACTTAAAGATTATACTAACAAACCTACCAACCAATCTCAATAATCTGTGATCAGAGACTCAGAATTATCAAATTTGGCGTAATATTCAAATTCAAAATTCAAAAATTCTTTATTCAATTAAGACCTCAATGAGGCACTTATGAACGTCAGAATTGATTCTACCACCGATTCGGAATTACATCAGCCGGGAAGAATCGGCAAGAAACTCGGGCTGGTATTTTTTTTTAAATAAAATGAAATACAAATGTCACTTATAACTAATGTCAACAATAAAAAACATGTCAAAAGGTATATAAAAAAAAACTATAATATTCTGTGTAATTATTATTTCAAAATTAAATGAAACGTACGTCATTGTCTATCATTAATATCTTTATACGGGTTTTTTGTACGTACAGATAAGTCTGTACCCTCGACTAGTTTCAGCCACATTCGGTGGCCTTCATCAGGAGGATAAGTGCAATGCGCCCGCGACTGCAGTTGAGTGCAGAGCGAGACGCTGTCGCGGGCGTACAGTAAAATTATATTAATGACTAGCAGCGCCCCGTGGCTTCACCCGCGTAGTTCCCGTTCCCGTGGGAATTTTGGGATAAAAAGTATCCTATGTGTTATTCTGATGTATAAGCAAGATTATTGTAAAGTTTCATTACAATCCATTCAGTAGTTTTTGCGTGAAAGAGTAACAAACATCCATACATACAAACTTTCGCCTTTATAATATTAGTAGGATAGTTCTTATTTCATCACTACTTCTAAAATAAGTTTATATAAGGACAGAGTACATGAAATTAATTGGTCCGCCATCTTGTGGAGTATATATTTACTTTGGAATTATTATTCAGTATCACATTTAAAGAAAGTTGATATTATTTATTTATTAAGAGGGTACATAAAAATAATTGGTCCGCCATCTTGTGGAGTCCGCCATATTCGATTTAGAATGACTCTTTTTTTTAACATGCTTTGTTCATCATTATCAGCTCATATATGTCCCCACCTAGGGGCGCGAGCCAGCCCTGCATGAGGGCGTTAAGGCCTTAGTCAACTACAGGCCAAGTGCGGGTTGGGACTTCACACACAACCAAAATGCTTTGTTCAATTCAAATTAATTATAAATAAATATGTATTTTATAATATTAGTGGTAAGTGTTATCACCCTTATTCACATGTTGATCTCAATTTCAAAATATTTTAAAAAATAGCAAATATTATAAAAATGCTACGCCAAATTTGATGTTTCAAGTCACCATAAAAACTATAAAATTAGACACTGTTATTAGCGAAATACCCAAATTGTTGATTATAATAGTTGATTTTTATGTTTATGTGCGGTTTTGCGGTTTCTTTTTATGTACTGTTACAATAAATTAAAAATTTAAAAAACCCCCAACACAATTACTTTCAAACCCCCATAACTTTTAAACGGGTCAACCGATTTTCGTCAAACATGTCTAAGAACACTCGCACGTAAGTCCCCTTTAATACAAAAAAAACTAAATTGAAATCGGTTCATCCGTTCGGGAGCTATGATGCCACAGACAGACAGATACACACACAGACACGTCAAACTTATAACACCCCTCTTTTTGCGACGGGGGTTAAAAATACCTCGCACGGGAATAGAACTGCCACTTGTTTTAGTGGTCCCACCGCGGGCGAGTGAGGGATAAACTATCGGCGATTTGAAACTAGCACCGCGGTGGGACCATAGAGGTATTATACATAGAGCAGGGGAGCCAGGTCTCCAGTTGTCCCCATGAAGTTGTAGGTAAAAATGGAGTCCACACTTCGAATACCTACTTGAAGCATAACCTATGTATCACTATCGCGCTCTCTGTGGGCAGGCTCTCTCTTTCTAACTAAGGTAACCTCTAGAAAGAGAGAGTCCACGCTAAAAAGAGAGATCGGCCCACAGAGACGTAGGTATTTGCCTCAAGCTGTTGTTTAGCGTGGACTCTCTCTTTCTAGAGGTTACCTTAGTTACAAAGAGAGAGCCTGCCCACAGGGACGCGATAGTGATACATATAGGTATTTTTCAAGTAGGTATTCGAAGTGTGGGCTCTATGTTTTACCTACAACTTCATGGGTTTATGCTAGCTACACATGTCTGGTTTGTTATTTACGATGAAAATGTTGATAGAAAATTTTGTTACGTATTACTTAAATAAAATTAAGTTTTCAAAGAAATCGCATTACCGCAAACTGATTTGAACCAAAAACTGTGATCCACATGAAATTGCTGTTTCATATCGAGAACTATGTTGTTTTTTATTCATTTGTGAATGTGAACAAAAAGCATTTTTTATTTATTTTGTCGTCACGCGTCTCGGCAGCGCCGTCGGAGCCATGAAGTTGTAGGTAAAAATGGAGTCCACACTTCGAATACCTACTTGAACCAAAATCTATGTATCACTATCGCGCTCTCTGTGGGCAGGCTCTCTTTCTAACTAAGGTAACCTCTAGAAAGAGAGAGTCCACGCTAAAAAGAGAGATCGGCCCACAGAGACGTAGGTATTTGCCTCAAGCTGTTGTGTGGGCTCCATATTTACCTACAACTTCATGGTGCGCGCGCGCGTTTGGAGATGTCTGGTGGTAGTAGTTGCGTTTCTGTGCCACGCGACAGCAGCGCCACACGGTGGGCTGAAAATCGACTGTCATAGACAAAGGAATTTAAATTTTCTATGGAAGCCCATGACAGCGGATTTCAGCCCACCGTGCGCTGCCCAGTGGCGCGTCTAGCAGATAAAACGATAAAACCAGCCTAAGAAGAAACTTAATGTAAATGGAGTCTCAGCGATTGCTTTCAGACGGTCTGAAAATAAAGGTTTAGCTTCAAAAATGTTTTTGCCACATCCGATAATCGGTGACCGATTTTTTGTAGGAGAAAAATAAACCTACTACAGTATGTGCTAAAGCTGCATCTACGTTAGGAGAGCCGAGCACGAGCGGAGCACAAATTCGTGTATTTTGGACGAACTTACAAGCATCGGACGGACGCGCTTTTGAATGAACTTGTGCTCGGCTCGAGCTCGACTCATGTTCGGCGTGTGCTTGCTTCGTCTAGCGTAGACGCATCTTAATAATAGTGGAACGTTAATATACAAATAACTTTCAATCAAAAATATGTCGTATTGATGAAAAAATCGGCCCGATTACCGGTCCTAAAATTTTTGAATAAAAACTTCACAAATGGATGAAAACTACAACAATGTTATTCTATAAATTGGAACTAATAATATTAGACACAATAAATTTTGTATGTTTTTTGTAAAAAACCTGTTGTTTTTTTTCATTTAGTTTTTTATACCTACTAGATCAAAACATAATATTATAATCATTCCCTCCATCATCACATTACAGTAACTGACCCCTAACTAAGTCCGTAACTTGTATCTAGGGTATCAGAAACTACGCGCACACTCACTCACACACGCACCCAGACCGAAATAAACATTTGTGGTTCACACAAATATTTACCCGCACGGGAATCGAAAGCCACAACCTTAAAAAAGTAAAAACTATAAAAAAAAATTATGACACCAATTGGCAGGAGTGGTTATCATGCTGGTCTTCCAAACATAAGGTTGCTGGTTCGATTCGAGTACTAAGTAATGTTTATCTTGGTGTGCACAATTTTTGATAGTAAAATAAATGTATTAAACACAATCATTCCCTCCATCATCTCATTACAGTAACTGACCCCTAACTAAGTTCGTAACTTGTATCTAGGGTTTTAGAAACTACGCACACACACATACATTTTAATTGTGCAGTTTGGATGACAACTAGTATAAGTTAGTAACTAATCTTTAGAGACAGTCCGTTTTAAGGTAAGTACAATAAAAATAACAATTCAAAAACATAATTTATTCATCATCACCACACAGTTCTTTAAATAACAACAGACATGGTCTTTTAAACGGTGAGTTATGGTCATCCAAAGTTTTCCTCAGAACTTCTTCATCAATTTCTCTCTCTAAATTCTTTTCAGCTTGCAAATATATCATAAATATTCGTCCGTAATTCCGATCAGTTCTACAACTCTCAGAGTATCTTATTAGACAATTTTTAATGAAACTTTGTACTGTATCATTTTTGATGCAATCTTTGTATACTGTATATATTGTTAACAAGTTATGAACGAAACCAGCCGATGATATATTTATATTATGTAGATTTTCTATGAAATTTGTTAAGTTTTCTACGTTTAACATAGTTGTGTAGTTGTTTAGTAACTGTGGAGTGATTCCTGTATCGTTAAACAGTATTTCTAATAGTTTAAAAAACGTTTCGGGATATATTTCGTTTATTTTAATCAATAAATCGATACATAACAAAGAATATTGGTATTTCACGTAATTTGTATAAAAATCTATTAAAAATTGCTGAATAAATGAATTTTCTTTATCTTTTTCTTCAAATATAAGTCTGAATAGCTTTTCTGTGGCGTTATTTGATAACTTTTTGGTTATTTTAAGTGTTAAATTGGGATTCTTTTCGCATTCTTTACAAATTAAGCTGAGGTTAAAAGTTTCGTTTTCTATAGTTTCGAAGAAATCTTCGTCTGTAAAAGATACATGGTTAGCTTCTTCTTGAACTGGAGATGTAGGTGCAGTATTATCATCAATGATTATACAAGTATTTTCATTTAAATTAGAGGTTTTCTTCCCAAAGTTTTCGGTCCATTTGTTATCGCTTTTCACACGTGATGCTGCTTCTAAAACCCGCTGCAAATATGGTTCGGATGACGGCGAAAATGTCCAGATATGAGACATTTTGCTGTTTTCTAGTTTTATATTTATTATTTTAATTTTAAACGCTAAAAATTTAAATAATCCGGCAAGGCTTTTTGCAGGCAATTTGTAAACAAAACAAAGTTTTGTCAAATTTGACATTATTAACTGTCAAAAAGCTCATCCTGTCTGACATTTGAATCATGGTGTTGCCATTACATTTAATACGGCGTGTCTGAGTAACTGCCTGCCTTGAGTTAGACCCTCAAGCTCTCAAGGAAGATATAACTCTGTTTGTACGAAAAAGGGAAGTTCCCAAGGAGGCATTATTTACCTTTTTGGTGTTCCCGTAGGAAGTGTAGATACTCTTTTTTTTTGATGTCCCGAGGCAAATGCTTTGACGCATCCCCGCGCCGAAGCAGCGGGGCATGTGGGACTCACCCTCCACCAAGATGGAGCGCTGGAGGTCCTACCCACTAAAACCCCCGGGGGCGACATCGCCTGGACGCTGAGTGCCGACGCAACGGGAAGCGGGCCGCACATCCACCACGCCGGCGGGAGTATAGATACTCCTGAGTTTTATATATTGACCCTTAGAGAACTGAAACGCTTCTCCAATAATAATTGTGAACAAAATACGGGACTAATAAAGAATTCATCTCTTTCGGATCAATGTCATAGAATAGAAAAATTAGAAAATTAATGAAGCCGTGGTCCTCAATGCATTTGTCGATTTCATTCCATCGAGTTTGACTGATAATAACTTGTCATGTTATCTTTCTGTCGGTCCTGTCAGTCAATAATTCAATGCAGTCAGTCAGTCAGTCGTATTTTAAAAGTGCCTAGGGCAGGTCGTGTTTTATAAAATACCGCAAAATTTATCAATGTACGTGAATTAACCGGTGAGTATATTATTTGTTAAATAAGAAAATACTTGTAGCTATTATTTGATAAAAATAAGATTTTCGAAAAGTTATTTCGTTTAGTACGTAATGTTGTGAACTGCGATATATTTTTATCCGGAATCCTTTGTTGTGAAATTGAAGCAAGGAATACTGGAACATAATATTATGTAGATATTAACTATTCAGCGTAAGTGTATGGTATGTAAAAACGCAAATGTCTCCAATAAATATTTAACTCATAAAGTATCTATTAACTTTTTTTTCTAAAATATTAAATTAAGTTACTTACTTACTTTTATTTTATTTATTTTCATCCACTTATTATTATTACTTTAAGGGGGCGTCCATTAATTACGTGAGGCGTTATTGTCAATTTTTCGACCCCCTCTCCCCCCTTGGTGAGATATCGTAAGATTTTCCTTAACTTCCTCCCCCCTCCCCTAATCTCATACTTACTTATTATTAACTAGCTGTGTGCCCCACGGTTTTACCCGCGTGGACCCTTATCCCGTGGGAATTTTGGGATAAAAGTATCCTATGTTACTCCTTATTACATCAGCTACCTGACAAAAGTCCCATCAAAATCGGTTCAACCATTTCGGAGATTAGCCGGAACAAACAGACAGACAGACAGACAAAAAAAAGTGCAGAGTGATCTTACATTGTCACCTACCGATATCCAGTTCCCATTCCCCCGCGATTTTTGGGACAAAATGTGTTATTCCTAGTTATAAGGAACATCTTAAAAATGCCATCAAAATCGGTTGAGTAGTTATTACGTGAAATAGTAATAAATATTCGTATAAATTTTCGCGTTTATAATAGGTAATTATAAATTTAAGTATGTATTAAAATAAGCGGGATTTTTAATTACTTAGCACTTCTTCTTGGTTTAATACATCCACGTTTTTATAAATCAAAATCTTTGGTCGTTTTTAACACACTAGAAAAGTAAGTTTTTTTTCTAATAATTTTAATTTTCTTTGCTGTCGAGGTACATAATCTACACTAACAATAATCACTACATAGTATAAAACAAAGTCGCTTTCTCTGTCCCTACGTCCCTATGTATGCTTAGATCTTTAAAACTACGCAACGGATTTTGATGCGATTTCTTTAAGTAGATTTAGTGATTCTTTAGCATTTCATTTTATCACCGCATTTTTACGGGATCGGGAACCACGCGGGTAAAACCGTAGGGCACAGCTAGTAATAAATATTTATAATACAAACCATTCATACCTATAAACCCAGTTAAAGAAAACTACAGCAGGAAATTTATACGTCTTGGAGGTAGCAAAAAATGTGTGCCGACATACCTTAGTGGAAAGACCTGTTTGAAATTATGGTATCCTGGTACTTGGGAATTAGATTAACTGCGTTCCAGGTGTTTTTATTAGCGATAATATGTATCCTGTAGGAAATCTACATTATATAAGCTGACTAGCAGCGCCCCGCGGTTTCACCCGCATAGTTCTCTTTCCCGTGGGCATACCGGGATAATTATATAACCTAACTAGCTGCGCCCCGCGGTTTCACACGCGTAGTTCCCGTTCCCGTAGGAATTTCGGGATGAAAAATAGATGTTGGCCGATTCTCAGACCTACTGAATATGCTCACAAAATTTCATGAAAATCGGTCAAGCCGTTTCGGAGGAGTATGGCAACGAAAATAGTGACACGAGAATTTTATATACATATTAGATTTTAATTGGGAGTCGAAAGAGTTTGTCCAATCTCTAGAAACTACCGGCAAAATTTACAACTTCTAAATGAATGTCGGAATGTCGTCATAGCTAGACAGTGTTCTTTCAACCTCTGGGTTGAAGATACCTGGCAAAACTGACAACTTCTATATGAGATGTCGTCACACCCAAACCGGGGATTCTGTCAAAAGCTGAAGAATTACGGAAAGCAACGCTTCACATTCTTCTAGAACCGAAGACGACAGTAAGGATCACAGAGCTACCTTATCCAGCCATTAGACTGAAGATCTAAATGAGTCCAACGACGCTGCAATCGCAGTAGCAAATTAATGGGCAGACAAAATTTGGATTTATGACCGGTCAATAACATTAAATTTAAAATTTAAAAAACCCCTAATTCAATTACTTCCAAACCCCCATAACTTTTAAACGGGACAACCGATTTTCATCAAACAATGTCTAAGAACATTCGCACGTAAGTCCCCGTTAATACAAAAAAAACTAAATTGAAATCGGTTCATCCGTTCGGGAGCTATGATGCCACAGACAGACAGATACACACACACACAGACACGTCAAACTTATAACATCCCTCTTTTTGCGTCGGGGGTTAAAAACACTGACACGAAAAGAACTGAAGATCTGTCTGATACTATCTTCCGAGAAGAGATCATGACTGGAAGTTGAGGATAGAATCTCAATACAGCTTTTAAAGGCTGGAGGATTTCCAGCGGATGACCAACTTCAACAACATTTTAATCCTTTTTATAACACGTTTCATACATTTTTGGCCATCGTTCTTTGGCGCTCGTATGCAATTTAATTGTTGCCGCCCTTATTGATGATCTTTTTTTCATACGTAATACCTAGTAACGGGAATTTCAACATTTTTTCTGCCATATCTGCTCTATCAGTCCATTCCCTTTTGTATCCTGGCGCCTGCGGGCAAAAGCGTTTTTAGCCTTAAGACCTTATTCCACCTAACTAAATCGCTTTCTAATTAGGAAGTTAGTCACTCGGAAGCCACAGTTCTTCCGATTTAGAATGCTAAATAGGATCCTAACCTCCTAAATGCTATTTTACTTGACTGAATTTAGTGACTGAATGATTTAGAACGTCTGAATTAGTCCGGTGGAATGAGGCCTTTTTATAATAGAACTAGCTGTGCCCCCCGGTTTCACCCGCGTAGTACCCGTTCCCCTGTTCCCGGCAATTATTCTTCCTCCACGAACATTTCAAGACCAAGATAAGATAAAACCGTTCAGCCGTTCTCGAGTTTTAGCGAGACTAACAAACAGCTATTGATTTTTATATGCTTACTAGCTGTGCCCCGCGGTTTCTCTCGCATGGTTCCCGTTCCCGTGGGAATTTCGGGATAAAAAGTTATCCTATGTCCTTCTCCTGGTTCTTAGCTACCTCCCCACCAATTTTCAGCCAAATCAGTTCAGCCGTTCTTGAGTTATAAATAGTGTAACTAACACGACTTTCTTTTATACAGATAAGATATTTCGGGGGAAGATGGGGCTATTTTGTTCCCAGTGTGTATTCGGGGGCAATAGCAATAAAAATTCCTAGTTTTCTCCGATCGGGGAAAATTGGAATAGACCGATAAATATGCCTCTAACTGTATAGGTTCTCATCGCAAACCAGTCAATGTTTATATTGAACACCGGGTCGTTTAATGTTATATAAACTTCTTAATTGTCCGTCCATTTGTTATTATATGTGTTATGCAATGACAATAGATAATAGATTTATTATCAATCCGTATCTTTCTAAATAAATAGTTTAGGTACTTGGGATGTAAGGGGGCAAATTAACACACGGTTCGAGCCCCTCGGTGGGGACGTAATATGATTTGATAATGATGATGATAAAAAAAGAAAACTTTTTATATAAATAACATTAAATTAAAAATTTAAAAAACCCCCAACACAATTACTTTCAAACCCCCCTAACTTTTAAACGGGTCAACCGATTTTCATCAAACATGTCTAAGAACACTCGCACGTAAGTCCCCTTTAATACAAAAACTAAATTAAAATCGGTTCATCCGTTCGGGAGCTATGATGCCACAGACAGACAGATACACACACACACACATATACACACACACACACATATACACACACACACAGACACGTCAAACTTATAACACCCCTCTTTTTGCGTCTGGGGTTAAAAAGAAAGAAAACTTTTTATATAAAAAACACGCCGCGCGGTTTCCCCGCGGAAATTTCAAACCCGTCGGAAATTCAAGATACTTACACAGTTTTTTTGTTATTCCTGGTTTAAGGAACATCTGTACCAAATTTAATCTAAATCGATACAGTAGTTTTTGCGTGAAAGAGTAACAAACATACGAACTTTCGCATTTATATTTCGCGAAGCTAGCTTCATGTCGCCCACTACGAATGTAATATCATAGAAATACATACAAACCAGTAGTGGCGCGGCGACGTGTGGTCTGCTGCTGCTGTCTGCAGTCGGCTACCAACTTATACCTCTCGTTTCAAGCATGTAACTATGTGCATACCACAGATTAAATAGTAATTTACTTATGCAATAGTTTTGGTATTTTTACTACAATAATAAGCATGTCGATAACAAATTATTAATATTAATTTGTTGCAAATCTTTTACGTAATTTAATCTTTGCGGCTTAAACCTCATCAAAAGATTTGAGAAAATCCTTAAACCTGGAGTTTTCACTATTACTATCACTACATAGTATAAAACAAAGTCGCTTTCTCTGTCCCTATGTCCCTATGTATGATTAGATCTTTAAAACCACGCAACGGATTTTGATGCGGATTGTTTTAATAGATAGAGTGATTCAGTGGGAAGGTTTTTAGCTCAATTTTATCCCCATATACCAATAGAAACGGGAACTACGCGGGTGAAACCGCGGGGCGTCGCTAGTAACTTAATAAAACATTAACCAGTTTTAAGGTACATCTTTACCAAACCTTTAAATCGGTTCAGTAGTTTTTACGTGAAAGAGTTATGGCCCACAAAAATAAGCGAAATTTAGAATACATATTACTTATACAAATTATAAAGCCGAATGTTTGTGAGTGTGGATATTTAGATGTATGGATGTGTGTTTGTTCCTCTTTCACGCAAAAACTACGATACCTTTTTTATATTTGTAGCCATTTCGGCAGCGGAATCCTTAAATTACTAGGCTATAATAAACATATCATAATCATTCACTAAATTCTCCATCATCTCATTACAGTAACTGACCCCTTACTAAGTCCGTAACTTGTATCTAGGGTATCAGAAACCACGCACACACTCATTCACACACACCCATACTAAGCTTGACATTTATTAATCCTAACTAATATTATAAATGCGAAAGTAACTCTGTCTGCCTGTCTTTCTGTCTGTCTGTCTGTCTATCTGTCTGTCTGTTACCTTTTCACGGCTAAACTACTGAACCGATTGACTTGAAATTTGGTACAGGGGTAGCGTATGGTCCGGGAAAGAACATAGGATACTTTTTATCCCAAAATTCCCACGGGAACGGGATCTACGCGGGTGAAACCGCGAGGCACAGCTAGTTTTATTATATTAGTAGGATAGGCCCCCAAAATTTTAACTATGTAACTTTAGTCTAGCTGAAGACATAATATGTATTATCAAAATTTGTTTAGACAACACGTCGGTCGATAGACTAATAATGTTGTCATGTTGTAATAAAACATGTTGTAATTGTTCGTCTGTTTCTTTGTTTGTTGATTATGATTACGTATGATCACTACATAGTATAAAACAAAGTCGCTTCCCGCCGTCTCGATGACGACCTCGATGGCAGAGTGGTCACCATGCCGGACTGCCTTCCGTAAGGTTGCGGGTTCGAACCACAAATGTTTGTCTCGGTCTGGTTATGTGTGTGCGTAGTTTCTGATACCCTAGATACAAGTTTCGAACTTAGGGGTCAGTTACAGTTGCCGCCGGGCGGCGTGGTGGATGTGCGGCCCGCTTCCCGTTGCGTCGGCACTCAGCGCCCAGGCGATGTCGCCCCCGGAGGTTTTAGTGGGTAGGACCTCCACCGCTCCATCTTGGTGGATGGTGAGTCCCACATACCCCGCTGCTTCGGCACGGGGATGCGTCAAAGCTTTTCCCCCGGGACATCAAAAATAAAAAAGGGGTCAGTTACTGTAATGAGATCATGGAGTGAATGATTATGTTATGTTATGATTTAATTTGAAATTGAATTTCAAATACATGAATATTATCTAAAGTTGTAAACATGCAGTCTGCAATTTCCCAATTTCCACTTGTCATATTATCATATCTCCGATAAGTAGACCGTCTTTCATAATCATACTACTTCAGTTACAATTCTAAGGTTATTGGAAGTCAAGTGGATGCTTCAGATTATGTTGTCAAGTGGGCTATTACAAAATATTCAATGATTGTTTATGTATAATTTTGAAATAGATTTTTACATAGTACATAAATTGGAACACTCCCAGCGCCCTTCGGTTTCACCCGCTCCCGTGAGAATGCAGTCAATCATTAACTACATCATGTCTTAACCCCTAACTAAGTTCGTAACTTGTATCTAGGGTATCAGAAACTACGCACACACTCATTCACACACACACAGACCGAGACAAACATTTGTGGTTCACACAAATATTCACCCCGCACGGGAATCGTACAACCTTGCGGATGGCAGTTCGGCATAGTGACCACTTTGTCATCGAGGTCGTCATATATGAGCCGATAATGATTACTTATGTTCAACGGAATGTATTCCATTATCGTGAAAGTTTAAGTTATAGTCCAATAATATTAGAGGTCGTTAACTGACCGATACTGTGTTATTTGAGCGGCCATTAGTGGGAGTGATAATGAGTAAGCACGCTAATAACTTAACTTATTACTTATCATTACTGAGTCAATAACCTTACTTAATTAGATGTTTTGTTTTGTAAGGATAAGTGTGTTTTGTTTCGAACCTTTATCCCATGTCCATTTGGTTTGGGTATTAGTTTGTTGAGTCACAATCTTTTCTGTGCCGGCGGCCATATTGGAAGCTGCTATTGTAATTGTGACTCTAATGTCATTTGGATACATTTTCAATAAACTGACGGATTTTGATGCGGTTTGTTTTAATAGATAAGAGTGATTCAGTGGGAAGGTTTTTAGCATAATTTTATCCCCATATTCCTACGGAAACGAGAACTGCGCTGGTGAAACCGCGGGGCGTCGTCGCTAGTTTTCAATAAACTGACAACCAAAAGATGCGATTACAGCGACGCTGACACCGACACAGAACAGATTGTGGCTCTATAAGCCTTTCCACCAGAGCTATGCTATTCTACGTTGCAATGGATGCGTTTAATATCCACCAGTCAATGTCATTTTTTTTTTATTTATTTATTCATAAAACAAAATACATGTTTACAAAGATATACATAAAGGTGCGAACATAAACTCATTGGTCCATATAGCATAGCGCTATAATTATTATCAAGTCACAATCTTTCCTGTGCCGGTGCCAGCGTCGCTGTAATCGCATCTTTTGGTTGTCAGTTTATTGAAAATGTATCCAAATGACATTAGAGTCAAAATGACAATAGGAGCTTACAATATGGCCGCCGGCACAGAAAAGATTGTGACTCAATACTAATACTGGTTCAAAAGACGTACGTAGTAAATATGTTATGTTATTATATGCGCGTTAATAAGTTGTAAATAAGGAAGGAAATATAGGTACAGGATACTGATACTAACATATAAACACATAATTTATAAGTACATAATTTATTTGATAAACATAGTGATAAACACTAAGGTACTCTAGGACAGGATTAAGTACTAGGATACAAGTTACGGACTTAGTTAGGGGTCAGGAGGGAATGATTATGTTATCTATACTTAAGTACTTATCTAATATATAAAATTCGCGTGTCACAGTTTCCGTTGCCATACTCCTCCGAAACGGCTTGACCGATTCTCATGAAATTTTGTGAGCATATTCAGTAGGTCTGAGAATCGGCCAACATCTATTTTTCATCCCGAAATTCCTACGGGTACGGGAACTACGCGTGTGAAACCGCGGGGCGCAGCTAGTATAATATAATGTTTTAAAATTAGAGAAAAAAAATGATTGTTTGTAACGAATATGCTCCGAAACTACTGAACCGATTTCAAAAATTCTTTCACCATTAGAAAGCTACATTCACCCTGAGTAACATAGGATATATATTATAGATATTTTATCCCTGTATTCCCACGGGAACGGGAACTACGCGAGTGAATCCGCGGGGCGCTGCTGGTTTGTTATATGTTTCTTTTCTTTTGCAGATGGCGTCGTTGGCGTATCTCGTGCTATTCCTCGGCCTGGCTCACTCCTCGCCGATAGACTATCCAGAACAGTGTGGGTATAAGGTACGAATAACGCAATATTATATGTACTTATAAGAAGAAAATAAACGTTTATTTCAAACATATGACACACTAAACAAAGAGTATAATAAAGTCACAACCTTTCCTGTGCCGGTGGCCAAAATTGGAAGCTCCTATTGTCATTGTGACTCTAATGTCATTTGGATACATTTTCAATAAACTGACAACCAAAAGATGCGATTACAGCGACGCTGACACCGGCACAGACAAGATTGTGAGTCTATAGAGTTAAAAGCCTTATAAGCCTTATTAAAAGCCTAATCTATGGCCGCGTCGAAAAGATTAGTAACCTACCTATAAAGAACAGAAGTTCGAAAGCTGAAAAAAAATAATATTATAAAAAAATAACTGTATTAAAAACCGAATTCTTGTATAATTAAATCGGTTTATTACATAAACTATAAGCAAGTAGGTACGTAAATCTCAATGTAATTCTGGGATAAAAGTATCCTATAAGTATATTTAATTCGCGGTTAAAATAAACATCTCTATGTCAAATTTCATTTAAATCGGTCTAGTAGTTTTGCGTGAAAAATTAACTCCTTTTGTTTCGCTATAGTCGGGGAAATTGGCAGCTAACTGTGACGGATAAACCATATATAGAGCATAGAATAAGGATACCGACCAAGATTCTCTCTGGTTATCAAAGATATAGAGTCATCAAGTTTTCTGTGCCGGCGGCCATATTGGAAGCTCCTATTGTCATTGTGACTCTAATGTCATTTGGATACATTTTCAATAAACTGACAACCAAAAGATGCGATTACAGCGACGCTGACACCGACACAGAAAACTTGGTGGCTGTATACTTACTCCATGTATACTTACGTCATAATATGATCAATTACTCTTATCGTCTTATGCCAACCGACCTTTAGGGTCACTGTTATTTTCTACGTACACTCTGCAGATAGAGATATTTTGCTATTACATATACGTTTTCGTGCTTCGGAGGGCACGTAAAGCCGTCGGTCCCGGTTGTCGTACCAACATCATCGATAGTCGTTACGGGTAGTTAGAGCCCTCAAAAGTCTAACATTTGTTTTAACCAAATTTCGTATAGCCCTCTGGGTTGTGAAGGTCTGATGGCAGTTGCTTCACGTAAAATACTGACATTTTACCAAATCTGGTTAAACTGAAAACCGACCCCAAATAGACATGGGATAAAGGGTCGGAAAAGAAGATATACAACTAACTTACACTATACTAATATTATAAAGCGGAATAGTTTGTTTGTTTGACCACACTAATCTCAGGAACTACTGGTCCGATTTGAAAAATTCTTTCGGTGTTAGATAGCACATTTATCGAGGAAGGCTTATAGACTATATCCACGTATTCCCACGGAAACGGGAGCTACAGGGGTAAAAACCGCGGGGCGCTGCTAGTTACTTATATACCAAAAGCTGTGTTTTATTTGTTCACATAGACAACGTTCTAGTGACGTCATCGTCATTGGAAGCGTTGTTATAGCGGTCGTAATACCTGTGTATTAAAGGGCCCCGAGACGGTCAAACGATTTGAGTCAAACACGTAAATTGTGGTTTGAGTCAAACCAATTTGATCGTCAACACAACTAGTTTGACCGGTTTGTCGATCAAAATGGTTTGACTCAAACCAAAATTTACGAGCTTGACTCAAACCGTTTGATTGTCTCGGGGCCCTTTTACTTACGACCGCTATAACGACACCGACGGCATCGTTCTCCTAGCATACCAGCCCCCCTAGCATGACTGTGCGTGATAAAATATATCGACACCACGATATAATATCGATTTCGCGTGCATGACCAAATGAATTGATGATGAAGTGCTATGATATGATAAAATTAAACACGGCGGGTATTTTTATCATATTTTGACAGTTGGATGTCGATAAATCGCTATATCTAACGCGTTTTCGAAGTCATGCTAGCCCGACTGAGGTTGACGATGTATATATGTTTGTTTGTGTTCCAGGGCTGTCCGGTGACCCCCTCCGACGTGCTAAATGTCCACATAGTGCCTCACACACACGATGACGTCGGCTGGCTGAAAACTGTCGATCAGTATTACTATGGCAGTAAGTATTGTCGGATAAACCCTTCTTCATCTTCCAGCCCTCCAAGCATAACTGTGCGTATCGATAATGATAAAATATATCGACACCATGATATAATATCGATTTCGCGAGCATGACCAAATGAAATACGATATGATAAAATTAAATATGGCGGCTATTTTTATCATATTTTGACAGTTGGATGTCGGTAAATCGCTATATCATAACGCGTTTTCGAAGTCATGCTAGCCCGGCCGTGCCTCCAACTAGTGGAGGTTGGCAGTCAAATCCGCATATTTGTCGCGATCTCTCGAATAGCTCTGCGGTACTCCATACTCCTGTCCATTCCCGGATATTACGTAGTCAACTCTTTCCTACGTCCAACTGCTCGTTTGCCTGCCACTTTTTCCATCATTATAAGTTGCAAAAGTCCATATTTATCGTGTCTAGCACATGTCCTAGATAAGCAACCTTTCGTTTCTTATTGGTTTGCAAAAGTTGGCGTGTTTTAGCCGCTCTGTGCAGATAAACCTTTAAAAGGTTTAATCAAAATAATGTTGTATCGCGTTTTGTATTGATGGCAGTCGCTTCACGTAAAATACTGACATTTTGAAGAATCTGTTTAAACTAATAATAAAGGTTTGGTAGAAGAAAAAGAGTAAGTAACTTTTACGGTAAAGAAAAACATCCTACTAATATTATAAAGGCGAAAGTTTGTATGTATGGATGTTTGTTACTCTTTCACGCAAAAACTACTGAATGGATTTTAATGAAACTTTACAATAATCTTGCTTATACATCAGAATAACACATAGGATACTTTTTAATCCCAAAATTCCCACGGGAACGGGAACTACGCGGGTGAAGCCGCGGGGCGCTGCTAGTAATTCATAAACCTGCACACATCTGCGAAGAAATTCTAAGGTTGTGTGTAAAGTCGACGAACCCGTACTTGGTCTGTAGACTGAGGACTGATCCAGTGACGGATTAACACTTCATGATGCCCTAAGCAATCCAAGCCTTCGGGCCCCCAGGGATGTAACTAGAGTGGAATTTGACGACAAAAAAAAGTCAGCTAACACTGAGCTCGCTATGTTCAACCAAGGTAGGGCATTTGTTATTTAAAGCATAGCTACCCATCCTTGTGTTCTGGTGCCCCTTCTGGTGTTTTCTGGTGCCCCCCCAGACGTGGTGCCCTAGGCAATTGAATTAACCGGATTAACCCTTAATCAAATTTATTTTATTAAGGGTTAATCCGGGACTGGACTGATCGCACTCACAGGGGAGGGAGAGACAGGTGGGGACGAATATGAGCTGATGATGATTTATAATTCCAGGTCGCAACAACATCCAGAAAGCTGGAGTGCTGTACATCATTGATTCAGTGGTGAAAGAGTTATGGGAGGACCCTAAACGAAGGTAAATATAGTATTTATTTATTGTTTGCCTAGTAACGTCCCGTGGTTTCACCCACGTAGTTCCCGTTCCCGTGAGAATACGGGGATAAAATAAATCTACTGGTTATTGAGTCACAATCTATTCTGTGCCGGTGACAGCGTCGCTGTAATCGCATCTTTTGGTTGTCAGTTTATTGAAAATGTATCCAAATGACATTAGAGTCACAATGACAATAGGAGCTTCCAATTTTGGCCACCAGCACAGAAAAGATTGCGACTCTATATATTTTTCAGCACACTTGCTCATAAAATGGCTCTTATTTCTTCGCAATCAGGCACATGATGACACATATTATTCACAAGTGAGTTATAGAATTGATTATTTCTCTATCCCCACAGATTCATATACGTAGAGACGGCTTTCTTCTGGAAGTGGTGGGTGCAGCAAGCGCCGGCCACACAGGTCAAAGTGCGGACCCTAGTGGAGGAGGGGAGGCTGCAGTTCGTGGGGGGCGCGTGGAGCATGAACGACGAGGCAGCCGCGCATTACCACTCGATTATAGACCAGTTCACTTGGGGACTTAGGTGAGATTGTTTAAGAGGTTATTTTGGTTAGAAAAGCTACGTTTTGCTATTATTTAGTATGAAAAGCTAAAAAAATAACATAGAAAACTTTACAGTCAAGCTTTTTAGGGTTCCATACCCTAGGAGCAATTTAATTTTACGACAATTTAAAATTCTTACTAAAGATTGTATTTAATGCTTAAAAGGGGATTAACCTTTTAACCCCATTAGAAAATGAAATCTCGTTTAATACAACGCAAAAGTTAACAAATTTTTATTCATCATTCACCCAAAGGGATCTTCTTTCACAACCCAAATATTCAACTTCAAAACAAAATCAACTGGAGTAAATTTTCGAAAACGCGACAGATAAAGCGATTTATTGACATCCAACTGTCAAAATATGATAAAAATACCCGCCATATTTAATTTTATCACATTTGGTCATGCTCGCGGAATCGATATAGCTATTCATCGACATCCAACTGTCAAAATATAATAAACTAGCAGCGCCCCGCGGTTTTACCCGCGTAGTTTCCGTTCCCGTGGGAATACGGGGATAAAATGTAGCCTATGTTACTCAGGGTGAATGTAGCTTTCTAATGGTGAAAGAATTATTGAAATCGGTTCAGTAGTTTCGGAGCCTATTCGTTACATACAAACAAACAAACAAACAAATCTTTCCTCTTTATAATATTAGTATAGATGTAGCTCCCCGCGGTTTCACCCGCGTAGTTCCCGTTCCCGTGGGATTACGGGGATAAAATAATAATAGCCTATGTCACGCACTGATAAATTAGCTTTCCATTAGTGAAAGAATTTTTGAAAACGGTCCAATAGTTTCGGAGCCTATTCATTACAAACAAACAAACAAATCTTTCCTCTTTATAATATTAGTATAGACTAGCAGCGCCCCGCAGTTTCACCCGCGTGGTTCCCGTTCCCGTGGGAATACGGGGATAAAATATAATAGCTTTCTAATGGTGAAAGAATTATTGAAATCGGTTCAGTAGTTTCGGAGCCTATTCGTTACATATAAACAAACAAACAAACAAATCTTTCCTCTTTATAATATTAGTATAGATATAGCGGCCATATATATTTTTTTATCATATCGTAGCACGCCATAATTCATTTGGTCGTGACGATAAAATCACTCTAAATACAATGTTTAAAAAGGTGGCTCTTTTTCACACCCAAAATTTAACTTCACAGCAAAATCAACGAAACATTCGGTCCCTGTGCGTTACCCCGCGTGGGATGGCAGATAGACCCATTCGGCCATTCCCGGGAATTCGCGTCCATCCTCGCGGCGATGGGCTACGACGGACTGTTCCTGGGGAGGATCGACTACCAGGACAAGAGGAGCAGGCTGAAGAACAAGGACATGGAGATGGTGTGGCGAGGAAATGATGATATAGGTAAGGAATATTTATTTAGACTTAGGGCCTATTTCACCATCTACAAGTAAAGTTCCGAGTAGGTACTCACATGTTTCGTCTTTGTCACTTGATATAAAGTAAAAAAGAGACACAACTAACTTTACTTGGTGAGTAACTTTACTTGAAGATCATGAAATAGGCCCTTAGACTTTTTATGGTTCCGTACCGTACCCAAAGAGTAAATACGGGACCCTATTACTGAGACTGTCCGTCCCTCTGTCATCTCATCAGGCTGTATCTCAAGAACGGTGATAGCTAGACAGTTGACATTTTTACAGTTGATGTATTTCTATTGCTGCTATAACAACAAATACTTAAAACAAAATAAAATAAACGTTTTTGATTTCGTTTTTGGTTTTGAAACGTTGACCCGTTTAAAAGTTATGGGGGTTTGAAAGTAATTGTGTTGGGGGTTTTGAAATTTTTTAATTTAATTGTTATAATGTCTGTTTCCATTATTTTCCAGGCACCCCCTCAGACATATTCACCGGCGTGTTATATAACACCTACTCCCCCCCTCCCGGGTTCTGTTTCGACGTTCTCTGTAACGACGAGCCTATTATCGACGACCCGGATTCACCCATGTACAATGTGGACAAACGGGTGAGTTAAATAAAGTATATAAGTAAGTAGGATTTTCTTTGATAATGAACACTAAAAAGTCGTAATTCACATGCAATATCGTACGTTGACCTGTAGCTATCTATTTCTGTCGCACCTGCGCATTATAATTGACGCACGACAGAGATAGATAGCTACAGGTCAACGACCAATATGTGCTTTACACATTGAAATGAAACTACTTTACCTAATATTTCACTGATCACAGATTCTGTATCGAACATAGTAATTTTGTTATAAAATTCAATCAGTGGTTACAAAAATAAATGCGGTTTAAAAATCTATTCACTTTTATAATACATCTGTGTCCCGTGGTTTTACCCAAATCTTTTTGATCATTGAGATATCAATAGCCTGTATTAGTGTACGTGTATATAGTCTTGTGTCAGAAATATGCGAAGGCACGTATGTTGACACGCTGACGACACAGGCCGCGCAGGGCAGAGCAGGCACGTGCGACGCAGACGTGCGTCTGTCCTGCTCTCTCACGAGACGTTCCAGACATGTGTCTGTCCTGCTCTCTCTCGCGAAGTTCCAGACATGTGTCTGTCCTGCTTTCTCGCGACGTTCCAGACATGTGTCTGTCCTGCTCTCTCTCGCTACGTTCCAGACATGTGTCTGTCCTGCTCTCTCACGCGACGTTCCAGACATGTGTCTGTCCTTCTCGCTCTCGCGACGTTCCAGACATGTGTCGGTCCTGCTCTCTCTCGCGACGTTCCAGACATGTGTCTGTCCTGCTCTCTCTCGCGACGTTCCAGACATGTGTCTGTCCTGCTCTCTCTCGCTACGTTCCAGACATGTGTCTGTCCTGCTCTCTCACGCGACGTTCCAGACATGTGTCTGTCCTTCTCTCTCTCGCGACGTTCCAGACATGTGTCTGTCCTGCTCTCTCGCGACGTTCCAGACATGTGTCTGTCCTGCTCTCTCACGCGACGTTCCAGACATGTGTCTGTCCTGCTCTCTCTCGCGATGTTCCAGACATGTGTCTGTCTGCTCTCTCTCGCGACGGTACATGCAACTTAAAATCTGCTCTGCTCTGCGCGGCCTACTTCACCTGCGTCTCAACATACGCTCGCGCTAATCCGGCTTTCAATTTGTGAAAGAATCTTCAAAATCGGTTCAGTAGTTCTAGAGTTATGCATGTTCAAAGAAAAACTAGGTACCATAAAATAGTTTGTCTGTGGTAATTATTTGTAAGTTGTTAGTGTAAGCCGATAGATGGCGTTGTTATTAATGTTGAGATAATTCAGATAATAGTTTCTAGAACTCCCTGCCAGCTTCTTTGTTCCCTGAAACATACAATCGGGGTCTTTATAGGTCAGTAAATAGGTACCTTCTAGGCGAGCAAGCTTCACCTTGGGCTGTATTATCGCTTTCCATCAGGCGAGTTACAGTCAAGTGCAAGATTATTTAATGTAAAAAAAAATATTTAGCGAAGGTTCATATCTGACGGAACATGCGTCGCGTATTATCGGTCGCGTAACGCCAGAACAGACAAATAGAAAAACACTTGACCGTTCACACTCAACGCACTAACGTATAATCGGTCGAGTGTGAACGGTCAATATATTTTTTATACATTTGTCTGTTGTCATGTGTCCGATAATACGCGACGCATGTTCCGTCAGATATGAACCTTCACTTAGACTAAGGGCCTATATCACGACCTTCAAGTAAATTTAGTTTTGTCTCTTTCTTACTTTATATCAAGTGACAAAAACTGAGTAAATACTCGGAAAGTTACTTGAAGATCGTGAAATAGGCCCTAAATATATTTGCCTCTATGATTGTAGGTAACACAATTCATAGATATATCCAGAAATATATCCAACGTTTACAAAACAAATAATATTTTGATAACAATGGGCGAAGATTTCCAATACCAAGACGCGGCCATGTGGTACACCAACTTAGACAAACTCATACAGTAAGTTTAGCATGAGTTCTGAAAGCTACAAGTAACAAAACAATGGTTCTTAGTGACTTCATTGGATTATTAGTGACTTTAATGATAGAGATATATATAGAGAGGTTATAGTGACTTTATGACTTCATTAGAAAATTTATTAGTGACTGTAATGACACCTTAGTGATGTTATAGTGACTTTAATGATGCCTTAGTGACTTGTTTGGATGATACTTCACTACATAGTATAAAACAAAGTCGCTTTCTCTGTCCCTATATATGCTTAGATCTTTAAAACTACGCAACGGATTTTGATGCGGACTAAGTATCTCGATAAGAAGAAGAAGGGGTGTATACGAGTATAACGTTATAGTGACTAAAATTAAACTTGAGAATTCAATTTCAAAGTTATTTAAGAAGTCACTATCAATATCGCTCATGTTTTGTTACGATGCACAAGCTATTGTATTGAGCATGCGTGCGTTAGGTATATTCATGCATCTTGTTTATAATTAATATTGCATGGGGAATGGATATAATATTAATTTATTGGTCGCAAAAATACAACCTCCTTAAGTTTGTTGACAGCTGTCCTCACTAGAGGGCGCTTTGTGAACTGGTAGACAATTTAAGCCAGGTTTAATAAACAAAAATAAATAAATAAAATAATTTAACAATTAAAATGTTTATTGAAAATTAATAACAGCGCCATCTATACATCTATATTGGAATTAAAACAAAGAAGTTTAATTTAGTTACTATTACGACGTATAGGTGGCGCAGTTCATCGACATTAGCTTCAAAATGGCAGCCTCGTACCGAACTCGTAATATTCTGGTTACGATGGGGGATGACTTTCAATATATGGACGCAGAAATGTGGTTTCGAAATTTGGATAAGTTGATTGAGTAAGTTTTAAAATATTGTTCGTAGGGGTAAGCAGGGCTAAGAATTTTATATATAACTTGCTGCGAATGCCAATTCCATGGGAATTTCGGGATAAAAAGTATCCTATGTGTTATTCCTAGTTAGAAGGAACATCTGTACCAAATTTAATATAAATCGATACAGTAGTTTTTGGGTGAAAGAGTAACAAACATACAAACTTTCGCATTTATAATATTAGTAGGATTTATCTATCCAACTTTTTGATTACCTACTTACTTGTGTAGTATTTAATCGTATCGTAGATTGGGTTACAAGTCAAAGAAGTTTGTATTTAAATTACTTAACTAACTTTTTGGTGACTACCTATTAGCGTATTAAAATTTGGTAGTAACCCTACTATAATACAGGTAGGTAACATTTGTGTGCATGACATTCTGTTTGTCTTGATCTGAGTGTTTTCTATCTATTCTATGACTTCTTAGCTTGAAAAAAGTATTCATCTTTACTTAGTGTGGGACTAGATATCGATGTGTGAATGTGTCCTTCTGTTTGTGCTTTGGCTTGATTTATAAGTATATAATACAACGGGATGTTAGTACGTACTTATTTAAGTCGAATCCCTCGACTAGTTTCAGCTACGTCCGGTGGCCGTCATCAGGAGGATGAGTGCGATACGCCCGCGCCGGCGTTTCGCTCTGCACTAACATACCGTTGTATTATATACTTATATATTATATTATATACCTATATATAATGACGTAGGTTTCGTTTAATAATAAAATTTGGCTTGATTTGTTGTCACACCTACTTTTATTTTATATTGATAGAGCCTGTCCCAGTTCTAACCCGGCCTGTCTCAATCGATAAAGTATCACACTCTCACTGAATATTGGCCTCAAGTACTTGTAAGAAAAAAAACCCACCCCATAATCTCATGTGTGATAGTTTCTCCCGTTGATTTCCAAAATTTCACAAATCTTATCCTGACAAAAACCTTCAACTAAATACATTAGGCAAATTGGTGCGTGAACATTTCTTGATGTTTTTAGAGAGATTATTTACCTACGAATGTTTAAGAAAATAATATTTCAATAAGTTTATCTAAATTGTTGTACCACATCGTTTTGTGTCTACCAAAAGATGGCGCTAGTGGGCGAATTACCAAATTTTTTTAATAGGTATAATCTTTCCTCTTGAATCACTCTATTTCTGTATATCACAAATTACATACAAGAGATATTTATTTGTGGAAAGCTGTCAGTTACGAATACTAATAGGACGAATTTTTTTTAAATAAGACGTTTTAGAAAACACGGGACACAGCAATTTAAAACCATTGACTTACGTCAACCCCACTGACTTCACTTATTGATATCATCAGCTCATATATGCCCCACCGGGGGGCTCGAGCCTCAATGAGGGCTATCAGGTCTTAGCAAACCACTGACCAAGTGCTGTTTTATCGACTTCACAAATAACTTTTCTTAGCAGCTGTGTACAGTTTCTTTCACGATATTTTCCTTCACCGTAATAAACTTAATAATAATTTCAAAATTAAAAAAAAAACATTAGTATACTTTTTGGAATATTTTTGTCCAAGTAGTTAGATGATCGAACTACTTGTCGGACAGATTGGAATAAGCCCCTACGACCTACGTGGCAGAGACCTAACTAGGCACCTCCTGAATGCTACTCAAAAGTTTCAAACTTAACAATAACATCATCGATGTTCGAACATACCTATTGATTGATAAAAAGCTATCTCTCAAATACAGATAGACGAGTTCTTGAGTTACATAACGAAACAGTCCAAACACTACCGGAGTAATAACGTGGCAGTGACTATGGGTGGAGACTTCACGTACCAGGACGCCGCGATGTGGTACAGGAATCTGGATAAACTCATTGAGTAAGTCCATCTACGAAAGCTAACCAACTCCTTTAGTTATCCTGGTACTTTCATATTTTGTACCGATAGAAGCTCCTTCTAATGTGGGGTCATATGGGGTCCGTTGATAATAAAGTCATATTTTTTTTATTCCCATCAGACCCCATATGGTTTCTGATCCGGTTTCGGTCCGTATTCTCATCGACCACACTGAGGAAGGATGGGCTTCAAATATTTTTGGATTTCCACCGGACCTCATGTGGGGTTGTTTTCATGGGACCCGTTGGTTATAAACCTTCTTCTAGCACCTCTTTCTCTTAACATCCCGTTATCCCTTAACCCTCGGTACAGGTGTCCATGGGCAGTCACTTACTCTCACGATTTTTTAACTCTTGCATGGAGCATGTTTCAATTTCTTTATTAATAAGAGGGTAAAATAAAAAGGCTTTATCTGTATGGACTATTACACAAGGCCAATGTTTGCACTCCACTGAAATATTACAATAATGGTCTCGTGTAAATGAAATCAGTCCACTGCATATTGGGTCCAAAGTATTGACGAAGCATTTTGGGTCTGGCTTAGTGGATTGTCTCAATAATTGAGTTTGTGTAAAAAATCTTAAGGCGAGTCTTTATTATGTAATAAGTTATATTTATAACACGTCTAAATTATTAAACATGTTAAATAACAATGTTATATAACATCTTTTGTTACATAATCTAGACGCCTTTTAACTATGATAAAAAATTACATAATACAAAACTAAAATAATAATTACTATTTCAGATATGTCAACATAAAATCAGCGAAAGATAATTTGAAAATTAAATTGCATTATTCAACACCAAATTGTTATTTGAAAGCCGTTAAGGACGCCAAGTGAGTATTTATTCATTATCTTAAGGGCCTATTTCACCATCTTCAAGTAACGTTCCGAGTACTCACATGTTTTGTCTTTGTCACTTGATATAAAGTAAGAAAGAGACAAAACTAACTATACTTGGTCAGTAACTTCACTTGAAGGTCGTGAAATAGGCCCTAAGTGTTATGTATGATGTGTGTATATGCTCTTGACGGCTCTTCTGCTAGTCAATTACAGAAATTGATGATTCTATAGTCATTTGATTGTAGTCAGGCCAACGGCTTTTCTAGTCAAGGGCCCTTTTAGCCCTTTTACCCACTAGAAAAACTGAACAAATGAAGTTACTATAATAATTATTTTTCTAGACTAACAGCCGCACTCAGAGACGTTTAACGAATACTTAAACTAATGTGCCAAAAATTCCGTGCCGGTGACAGCGTCGCTGTAATCGCATCTTTTGGTTGTCAGTGTATTGAAAATGTATCTTAATGACATTAAAGTCTAAATGACAATAGTAACTTCCAATTTTGGCCGCTGGCACAGAAATATTGTGGCACATTAGTTTAAATATCCGTTAAACGTCTCTGAGTGCGGCCTGTAAGTCCACTTTTAAAAACCCAGAGGCCCTTAAAAGCCCCCAACCAGTCAATTGCAGCAACAAATCACGTAACTATTTATCCTTCTCAGGGCAAGTTATAATAATCATCCTTTAATCTAGTCTGTCTATTCAAGTTGGGTAAATAGCCAGGGGTTTCATCTAACGCATTTTAAAGTCTCTGGGGCTTTAAAATGGGTCCTTAAAGGTCCCCTGCTTATTACAGAACCTTAACTTAATTCAATAATTACCTTCCAGCCCAGTCCTGCCTACTAAGCTGGACGATTTCTTCCCGTACGCGAGCGATCCCAACTCGTACTGGACGGGGTACTTCACCTCCAGACCTACTACCAAGTACTTTGAGAGGCAGGGGAATGATTACTTACAGGTAAGTCTTCGTAGTCATTTCTTTTTTTTTTTTTTATCCCAGGGGAAATGCAGTGAGGCATCCCCGCAAAGCGCCGGGGTATGTGGGACTCTACACTCCACCAGTTTGGGGTGGTGGAGGTCCTACCCACTAAAACCCCTGGGGCGATTCATCAAAGCGCTAAGTGCCTCTGCAGCGGTGAGCGGACCGCATATCCGCTACAGCGGCGGCGCGTGACTCCTGACGGGAGTCTCACCGTGAGGCACAAGGTGTTGGCACCCCGGACAGGAGGGATGAGTTCCTGTCCTCGTCTTGTGAGCGTCACAGACGCTTCTTATTCTCCTCATGAGGCTGGTCTTAGCGGACGCTTAAGGTCCGCAGCCTCAGTTATGGGGGCTGGTGAGTCTGAAATGCCCTCCTCCGCCGCCCGACTCTCCTGCTGCGGATAGGATCTGAGGACGCGGCCTCTCTTTCCCTCTCTGCAGCTTCCTTTCTCTTAAGGACATCTTCGCTGAAGGCAATGAAGGCTTGCCAATTGTTCTCCCCTCCAAGTATGGTATTGACCACGCTCGGGAGAGAGAGGTCTGAACCAATTGCACTGATGAGTGCGCTTCTTTGGGTGGTCCAGGCGGGGCATTCCGTTAAGGTGTGCACGGACGTGTCGTCAGAGGCGCTGCAGTGGTGACACATCGGAGTTGTTTCCCTCCGGGCAACGCGGTACAGATAACCGAAGACTGACTGTCGTGAAGTGAATATCAAGAATCGATGAACACATTTTGTTTCCAAAACTTTTATTCCTAAACATCGAATCCTTGTATTATAAACAGCAGCGCCCCTCGGCTTAACCCGCGTGGTTCCCGTTCCCGTGGGAAATTCGGGATAAAAAGTCCTATGTTGTTTCCCGGACTATAAGCTACCCCTGTACCAAATTTCAAGTCAATCGGTTCAGTATATATAGTTTAGCCGTGAAAAGGTAACAGACAGACAGACTTACTTTCGCATTTATAATATTAGTTAGTAATAGTTAGTAATTAGTTAGTAATTAGTAACATTAGTTAGGATTAGTTAGGATGTGAAAGTAACTCTGTCTGTCTGTCTGTAACCTTTTCACGGCTTAACTATATATACTGAACCGATTGATTTGAAATTTAGGACAGGGGTAGCTTATAGTCCGAAGGAGACGGAACATAGGCCGTTTTATCCCGAAATTCCCACGGGATCGAGACCTACTAGGTGTCCAGTAGTGCATATTTTTCTGAACACGATTGACTTCAGCACTCCATAAATTCTTAAAAACTTCAATATAAAATATGCTAACTGGAGTTAAGCTGAACAATTATTTTTAAAAGCCACTTTTGTAATGGCCGCCCATCAATACTTAATATGTTAATCCTAATCCCAACTAATATTAACGCGAAAGTAACTCTTGTCTGTCTGTCTGTTACCTTTTCACGGCTAAACTACTGAACCGATTGACTGGAAACTTGGTACAGGGGTAGCTTATGGTCCGGGAAAGAACATAGGCTACGTTTTATCCCGAAATTCCCACGGGATCGGGAACTACGCGGGTGAAACCGCGGGGCACAGCTAGTAAGTTATAAATACTATTTACAGATGGCGAAACAGCTACAAGTCCTGGCCAATCTGGAGAAACACAATATGTTCGTATTGAATCAATTGAAGAGCGCTATGGGTGAGTGTTCATATAAATCACGTTATTAAATTTTCTTTTCTTGGACCTATTTTCGTCGCTGCAAAAATTCTTTGATATTTTCTTAGCTGGAGTTTTTGAACGTTGGTTATGTTGGGCTATGATAACTTAAAATACTGTCTTAAAATCAATTTTGCTAAAGTCCGGTCGTAATTCACATGAAATATCGTACGTTGACCCGTAGCTATCTATCTCTGTCGCACCTGTGTAAATTGTAATGCGTCCCGCTCGCCATTGTATCCTTGGGGAAGGTTCATATCTGACGGAACATGCGTCGCGTATTAATGTATAGGAAAACACTTGACTGTTCACACTCAACGCACTAACGTATAATCGGTTGAGTGTGAACGGTCAAGTGTTTTTCTATACATTTGTCTGTTCTGGCGTTACGCGACCGATAATACGCGACGCATGTTCCGTCAGATATGAACTTTCCTTTACGACCGTGTTTTATTAATTGACAATTCATGTTGCTATTCATAAAAACATTTTTCTCCACATTTTGAGATAGAAAGCCCTTAAAACCGTGTCCATTTCCCCACCAGGTGTGATGCAACACCACGACGCCATCACGGGCACTGAGAAGCAGCACGTGGCACACGACTACGTCAGGATCCTCACGCAGGCGGTCGACGACTCGCTCATTATAGCACGGCAGGCTTTCAAGTGAGGACTCAATTTACACACGTCGGGGGCCCCCGTGGCGTGGCCCGGAAGCCCCACGTAATTGATACGGCAGATATCGCGGTAGCTACGCCCCTGCTCAATAACTACTGAACCGATTTACCACGGATTACAGCTAGTAATATTATACATGTGAAAGTGAGTTTGTTACAATTTCACGTCTAACCCACTAAACCGATTTTAAAATTCTTCCACAAATGGAAATCAACATTATCAGAGTATAATTTCGGCTTTATTTCATCCACGATTTCCCACGGGAACGAAAAATACATTAATTACAGAAATCAAACTAGTTGTTGATTGAGACCCAGTATTGGATTAAATTCTTGAAACTATATAAATAAAATATGTCAATCATTAATCACCTAACTAAAGGTATACGCTCATTTTGAACAAAATATTAATTTGTAAATGTATTGCACACCCCGGTCTAATATAAAACCCTAAATCTTTTTACACGCTATTATTAAGTTTCACCTGTGCCGTTGTCTGTAATCAAATCATGCGAGCCATTTTTCGACCACTTCTGGTTATCCGATTGAGCTGAAATTTGGCATACTTATGTAAGTCCCATGACAATGCAATAAAAGCTAAAAAAAAGTTAGTTTATAAAAAAGTTTTTTTATAATTATTCCAGTAAAATAATCCACCGCACAGTACCGCCCCAGTCCCCCCTGAGCTACAACAGATGTAGACTGAACGAGTCTAGCTGCCATACCTCGGAGCACAGCGACAAGTTTGTGGTGAGTGAACCTCTTAGTGACTCATGTGAGCCTGGTATTAGAGATGGATTACCAATATGGCACCCATAGGCGATTAAATTCTTACCGCCCCTCCTGATGACGTTTTTTCCTTAGATAGTAATTTCTGACTTTTTCTGCCATATTTACCGCCCCCTATAATGTTCCGCCTTTTTACCTTATTACATTAACATAATCGTTTTAAAAGCTAGTCTTCAATTTAGAAGCAACCAACCCAACCACCCAACAAATGTATACACATAAATTAAAAATTTAAAAAACCCCCAACACAATTACTTTCAAACCCCCATAACTTTTAAACGGGTCAACCGATTTTCATCAAACATGTCTAAGAACACTCGCACGTAAGTCCCCTTTAATACAATAAAACTAAATTGAAATCGGTTCATCCGTTCGGGAGCTATGATGCCACAGACAGACACACACACACACACAGACACACACACACACACAGACACGTCAAACTTATTACACCCCTCTTTTTGCGTCGGGGGTTAAAAATATGAATTTTTTGGTCAAAATTTACATAAAATGACTACGGTACCCTCATTTTCGCTTTTGAATATTGATAAAATCAATTTAATTAATATTATTGATTCCAGATAACTCTATACAATCCACTATCCTGGAAAGTGACCACGCCAGTTCGGATCCCAGTGCAAGACGGAAAATATGAGGTGTATGCCCCTAATGGTAAGAAACAACTCTTTTTAACAGGATAACACTTGAGAGGTGTCAGGGAACACCCGGATGGAACGGTTCCTTTAAAAAAAATAGTTAAAAAAAGTTTTTACTCGAAAGAGTTAGCCATAGGTTACCTACCTTTTAAGGGCCTACTTCACGACCTTCGAGTAAGTTTACTCACCAAGTAAAGTTAGTTTTGTCTCTTTCTTACTTTGACCAAGACAAAACATGTGAATACTACTCGGAACGTTACTTGAAGATGGTGAAATAGGCTCTTAATGTTATAAAATAAACACGCTGCATATTCGAAATTTGAATTTAATGTCGTTAAAAAAGTGTTGTTACAACTTTTGGTCTTAATTTTTTACGTCTAGACAAATTCGTTGACAATTCGCAACGCGCCAAGGGGAACTTCATTTGAATACAGATCCATGTTAAACTAGTGTTGGAAAGGCACTACATTTTTATGCACATAACTACACTTCTTTATACTAGTTATCAATTGAAATGTTCATTTATTTTCTTTACAGGAGACAAAATTAACTCCCAACTGGTCGACATACCGATACAAGTGCTAGAAATACCGACAAGGGAATCGGAGGCGACGCACGAACTAGTCTTTATCGCCTTCCTCAAACCTTTAATGATCAAATCATTTTACATACAAAAAGTGAAGAAAGTTAAACGCGAAATAGACTACAATTTGTACCGAAACACCGCTGAGAACGAATATATGGTTGATAATAAAGATCTGAGCGACAATTTGAATATAGACCTCAAATTCCTAGAAGATGATTTAATGAATTCTGGGTACGATAAAATTGAACCAGACGAATTAAGTGATCTGAAAAACAGAACAGATTTCAACATATTTGCGGATGAAGATGAAATTAAAAATCTAAAAGATGACAACGGTTTTGAAGAACACGTGAAGGAGTTAGTGAGAATGATTAAGAATATTCGAGAAGTTTCTGGAGTTAGTGAGAGAAAGAATTATGAAAGATTCGCGGAGTTTAGCATGGAAGATAGGATGATGGGAGACGAGCCGGCCATCATTGATAAAATAGAAGATTACTTCACTCTAAATAATGAGGTAAGTACCGCCTTTATTTGTTTATTTACCAGGAGAGTTCCAACAGCTTTTTTAGTATTGATTATACTGACAGAAAGCCAAAGATCTCACGAATAAAAGCTAGGATAAATGCTTTTGGCTACTATAGCTATATTCATATTGAAGTTAAAGAGTTTGTATGTTTATAGCCTAGTTATCTACATGTATATTATTCCCCTACATTCTCACGGGAACGGGAACTACGCGTTGAAACCACGGGGCGTGCTAAGAACAAAAGTAGCAAAACTAACGTGGGTAAAACTGCAGGGCACATTTTAATAGCATGTTTCATCAAATCGATTGTTGGTTGATTGGTTGCGGGTTCGATTCCCGTGCGGGGTGAATATTTGTGTGAACCACAAATTTTTATTTCGGTCTGGATGTGTGTGTGAGTGTGTGCGTAGTTTCTGCTACCCTAGATACAAGTTTCGAACATAGGGGTCAGTTACTGTAATGAGATGATGGAGGGAATGATTATGTTATGTTATAATCTTGGTCTAAGTTTGAAACAATAGAGTTTTGAATAAAGAAAATCTTTTCCCTTCACAGGTGATCCAACTACAAATAGACAAATTCTCCGGTGACGTGAAATCCATTCACTTCCCACATCAGAACACAAAATTAAATATTAGTTTCCATTACTACCCCGCCTGCGTTGGCAATAACGAGATACCGGTTAACAGATCATCTGGTGCTTATATTTTTAGGCCTAACGCTACAGCACCAACTCCTATTAACAAAACTGATTTTAGCGTTGTCAATGGCCACGTTGTCAAAGAAATAAGAGTATCATGGGATGATAACGTTTACAGCACAGCCAGAATATATAACAACTTTGAATATATTGAACTTGAATACGTAGTAGGCCCTATTAATATAGATGATAATATAGGAAAAGAATTCGTAGTGAAATACCAAACTGATATAACTAATAATGGCGAATTTTACACCGATTCAAATGGCCGACAGGTTATAAAAAGAAAGCTTAATGAAAGACCACAATACAATGTGACTATAGCCGAAGCGGTTGGCGGTAACTATTATCCAGTAACTAATAATATTTATATAGAAAACGGTGATAAACGATTCTCAGTAATCACTGACAGATCAGCAGGTGGTACTTCTTTGGTTGAAGGTGAAATAGAATTGATGTTACATAGAAGGTTGCTTCATGATGACGCGTTTGGCGTAGGCGAAGCACTAAATGAAACAGCAAACGGTGAAGGTTTAGTAGTAAAAGGAACGCACAGAATCATGCTATCTCAAGCAAACGATAAGCGTAAGAAAGAGATGAAATACACAATAGAATCAGACATGCCACCGCTTGTATTCGTGTCTGATGCTAAAGATCTCGCGTTAGCAGATTGGTTGAAAATTAAAAACTGTTATTCGTGGCTCAAAACCTCTTTGCCTGAAGGCATACATTTGTTGACTCTAGAACCTTGGGGTAATGCTGATGATAATATGTTGCTCATAAGATTAGAGAATTATTTAACAACGTCTGAAGATGCAAACCTAGAAGTTGATTTGGCAAATCTTTTCAATAATATAGTTGTGAAAGATTTTAAAGAGACTGTACTCTCTGGCAATGAGTGGGTAGATGCGTATAAGAAATGGACTTGGAATACCGAAACGAACGTGGTTCCAGATACCTTCAATCTATGCACTATTACTAAAAGGAAAGACAAAGGTTGTCTAATAACAATACATCCGAAACAAATAAGAACGTTCATTGTTGCGTATGATTTTGTTATGTAAGTAATTGAAAAATGTTTTGACAAAAATATCTTATAAAGACTTATTTGAGAGATTTTAAGTTTTGGGTCTCAAAGTATTGTGCTTAAAGCATATCTGTGCCGGTGACAGCGTCGCTGTAATCGCATCTTTTGGTTGTCAGTTTATTGAAAATGTATCCAAATGACATTAGAGTCACTATGACAATAGGAGCTTACAATTTTGGTCACCAGCACAGAAAAGATTGTGGCGCAATAAATTCAGATGGTTTGTCTATTTAACCGATTAAAAAAGGAATGTCAAACAAAATTGTGTATTTTTGAAAATAATTTTGTGGAGACCAAATAAGTCAGGATTAGTTAAAATTAATTATAATGCAATTAAAAGAGTGTCGACAAAAATATAAAATAATAATAAGCGACGTCATTATGAATACAATATGGCGATATTACAAGATGGCGGTATATTTTTAAAGTACCCTCATGATACACAGCAATTTTAAAATTACAGGACAAATAAAAAATATCAAAAATGATAGTCGATTACTTATCTTTAAAAAAACTAAAAAAATGTCGTATTACCAGACGGTACACTAGCTATCAAGTATTCTGTGACGGCTCGGGTCGATGACCGCGCTCAGCTGTGTATCGCAGCGTTCGCCTGTTGTTCGGTGTAGAATAACAATAAAATTCGGCGGGATTTTGAAAAACTTTGACTTATCATAACTTTTTAAATAAAAGCAAAAGATAAAAACTAACTTCACTATTATATTGACACCCGTTGTTTACATTAGCTGTATGATTTTGTCCTGTGATTTTAAAATAGCGGTGTAAGTATATCAAAGATTGATGAGGTAAATTACGAAATGGTTTTAATGATTACATGAATTTATATTTTAATTACCTAATCTATGTATCTGAATTAAACGTACTAAGTTGTAGTATTTTTTTTAAATGTATTCATAATTACCATATTTTTTAATAAAAATATTAAAAAATGTATTGAATTGACGATTTCTTTATTAAAAAGGGCTTCGCAGACGACGAAAATAACTTTATTTAACATGCCCCGCGATTTTACCCGCGTGAAACCTTATCCCGTGGGAATTATGGGATAAAAAGTATCCTATATGTTATTCCTAGGTATGAGGAACATCTGTATCAAATTTCATAAAAATCCATTCAGTAGTTTTTGCGTGAATGAGGAACAAACATCCACACATCTAAACATCCACACTCACAAACATTCGGCTTTATAATATTAGTAGGATGAAAAAATTTAGCATGCAATTTTTAAGTTATACTACTATTAAATTATTCTGTGGTTATACTTACATTTTATAAGATCATATGTATTTTCGTCGTATGCTTAGCCCATAGCTAAAAATGTAAATTATTTTTTAAGACTATATATTTTTTTAAATAGCAATGATGTAGTGTACAAAATAAATTAAAATTAGTATTATGCATTTTTTGTTTTATTTTTATTCTTTACTATACGCGGTTTTACCCGCGTGAATCCCGTGGGAATTTAGGGATAAAAAGTATCCTATGTGTTATTCCTAGTTATAAGGAACATCTGTACCGAATTTCATCTAGATCGATACAGTAGTTTTTGCGTGAAATAGTAACAAACATCCAAACTTTCGCATTTATAATATTAGAAGGATAGGCCGGATTCCGTAAAACATTTTTTCCAATTGACTACTATCATGCTAATTTTCCGTGAGTAGCTTAATTTAGATGAGACGCACATTTGATAATAAAACATTTCCGATTGTGGTATCTAACCGGGATAGCGAGGATATAAAACTTTTGAGCATAAGACTGAAATAACATACCGCTCAATATGTAGGACACAAATATATTTTTATCTAATAAACAGTAAAAATAAGTTCTCAAATTAAAATTGGGTCTCGTAGCATCAGTCAAGGGACTCGCAGCATCAGTCACGGGACTCGTAGCATCAGTCGTGGGACCCGTAGCATCAGTCACAGATCTCGTAGCATCAGTCACGGGACTCGTAGCATCAGTCAAGAGACTCGCAGCATCAGTCACGGGACTCGTAGCATCAGTCGTGGGACCCGTAGCATCAGTCACAGATCTCGTAGCATCAGTCACGAGGCTCGTAGCATCAGTCGTGGGACTCGTAGCATCAGTCACGAGATTCGTAGCATCAGTCATGGGGCTCGTAGCATCAGTCAAGGGACTCGTAGCATCAGTCACAGATCTCGTAGCATCAGTCACGGGATTCGTAGCATCAGTCATGGGACTCGTAGCATCAGTCAAGGGACTCGTAGCATCAGTCACAGATCTCGTAGCATCAGTCACGGGATACGTAGCATCAGTCACGAATCTCGTAGCATCAGTCACGGGATTCGTAGCATCAGTCACGGGATTCGTAGCATCAGTCACGAATCTCCTAGCATCAGTCACGGGATTCGTAGCATCAGTCACGAATTTCGTAGCATCAGTCACGGGATCCGTAGCATCAGTCACGAATTTCGTAGCATCAGTCACGGGATCCGTAGCATCAGTCACGGGATTCGTAGCATCAGTCACGGGATTCGTAGAATCAGCCACGGGATTCGTAGCATCAGTCACGGGATTCGTAGCATCAGTCAAGGGACTCGTAGCATCACTTACGGGATTCGTAGCATCAGTCACGGGATTCGTAGCATCAGTCACGGGACTCGTAGCAACTGTCACGGATCTCGTAGCATCAGGCACAAGGCTCGTAGCATCAGTCACAAGGCTCGTAGCATCAGTCACGGGATTCGTAGCATCAGTCACGGATCTCGTAGCATCTTTCACGGGATTCGTAGCATCAGCCACGGGATTCGTAGCATCAGTCACGGGATTTGTAGCATCAGTCACGGGATTCGTAGCATCAGCCACGGGATTCGTAGCATCAGTCACGGGATTTGTAGCATCAGTCACGGGACTCGTAGCATCAGTCGGATTCGTAGCATCAGTCATGGGACTCGTAGCATCAGACACGGATTTCGTGGCATCAGTCATGGGACTCGTAGTAGAAGTTACGGGATTCGTAGCATCAGTCACGGGACTCGTAGCAGCAGTCACGGGACTCGTAGCATCAGTCACGGGACTCGTAGCATCAGTCACGGGATTCGTAGCATCAGTCACGAATCTCGTAGCATCAGTCACGGGACTCGTAGCATCAGTTACGGGATTCGTAGAATCAGTCACAAGGCTCGTAGCATCAGTCACGGGACTCGTAGCATCAGTTATGGGACTCGTAGCATCAGTCACGGGACTCGTAGCATCAGTCCAGATCTCGTAGCATCAGTCACGGGATTCGTAGCGTCAGTCACAAGGCTCGTAGCATCAGTCACAAGGCTCGTAGCATCAGTCAAAAGGCTCGTAGCATCAGTCACGGGATTCGTAGCATCAGTCACGGGACTCGTAGCATCAGTCGGATTCGTAGCATCAGTCATGGGACTCGTAGCATCAGTTACGGGATTCGTAGCATCAGTCACAAGGCTCGTTGCATCAGTCACGGGACTCGTAGCATCAGTCATGGGACTCGTAGCATCAGTCACGGGACTCGTAGCATCAGTCCAGATCTCGTAGCATCAGTCCAGATCTCGTAGCATCAGTCACGGGATTTGTAGCATCAGTCACAAGGCTCGTAGCATATAATTTTTGTGAACATACAAAAGATTTTCATAGATATATTGTGAATGTACGGTCATTATTTTAATTTCCTTAAATTTATTTCTTAGTGACTCCCTGGGGCCCATCTTATAGATAGCGCGAACAGCTCGTTTCTGCAAGACAAAGATAGAATCTATATCCGCGGCATTACCCCACAACAGTATTCCATACGACATGATACTGTGAAAATAACTAAAGTAAACTAATCGCGCGGTGTCAACGTCGGTCAGCTGACGAATTTTTTTTACAGCAAATGCAGCAGAGCTCAGTCTGCCCGCTATATGTGGACCCCATTGTAGCTTAGCATCTAACGTTATACCTAGAAAGACAGCTTCATTGACCATTTCTAATTCCTCATTATCAATTAGTACAAAGGTTTTTACCTGTTTAACATTTTTTGTGGCGAATCTAATACATTTAGTTTTATTACTATTCAATAACAAATTATTGGCACTAAACCAGTTAACTATTTTTGAGAGAGCACTATTTACATCGTCAATCACTGCTTGCTGTCTATTAACCTTAAACACTAGAGATGTATCATCTGCAAATAATACTATCTCGTGGTTGTCCCCTACAAGATAAGGTAAGTCATTAATTAATGTAGACGAGGAACAGAAATGGCCCCAATATAGAGCCTTGCGGCACTCCCATCGCTACAGCTGATCCACCAGATCGTTTCCCATTGACGTCAACTCTTTGGATCCTATCACTTAGATAAGAAGTGAGAAGATCCAAGGCGACGCCTCTTATACCATAGTGGTGTAGTTTCCTGACAAGCGTTTTATGCTGTACACAATCAAATGCCCTTTTTTTTTTTTTTTTTTTTTTTTTCCGCTGTGAAAATGCATAGAGTTGCATACCACCGTGAGCCGATAACGGGAGGACTCCCGGTGGTTATGTGGGGCTCTCCTAGCCAGAAGGGCTGGGCCTACCCACTAAAAACACAGCGACTTCCGTCCGCGTTCCATTGGGGTACCGTAGGATCCCGAGGGGGATTACTACCACAGCACCCCAACGCCGGGCCCGCACTAAATGCGGCGCCCCCCTCCCTGAAAGGACGTCTCCGGAAGTGAAGACGTCCCCACGACCGGTACCGAGGGCGAGCGTCCTCCCCGACGCTCGCCCTTCGTACTAGGGTTCGGGAGATTTGGGTCGATAATGGCGCCTGTAGCGCCTCTTCCCGCATCTCCCAGCCCCCCTCACTGACCCCCTCACTGACCCCCGCACATTAACGGGCACAGCCAACTGCGCCCGAAATGTGGGGGGCCGCGCGCGCCAACGGGACGATCCAGAGTCCCGGGACCCCGGGTCGTCCGGCGGACGCGCGCAGTCAGGGGCAGCGACCCCCCTCGGCTGATTCGCCAATGGGGGCCGCCGCCTCCCTTCAGGTCCCCACCGGCGGGTTAGGGACGGTTATCACCGCCCTATACCGGCCGGCGGCGGGAGACCTCGGACCGGGGTATGCCCAATTGAACTCCCCCGACCCGCAACCGGGGCATTCCTAATTAGGATTCCCCGGTTACGAAGGCCCGAGTGGGAGGAGGTGCGCGTAGCGCCTCCTCCTCCCCCCCGGCCTCCTGCGGCGGATCGGGTCAGTGGACAGTGCCTCACGGACCCGCTCATTCGCCTCCTTCTGCGAGATCACAGTCTCGCAGAAGGTGACGGCCGCTCTCCACATCTCCTCGCCGTCGAGCATGGCCTCGACCAAGCTCGACAGCGACAACATTCCTCCTCCCATCTGCGCCACCAGGGTCTGTCTTTCCAGACCCCAGGCGGCGCATTCCGTCAGAGTGTGACGCGCCGTATCTGTCGGCGCGCCACACTCGTGGCAGACCGGGGTGATCTCCCGGCGCGCCACCCGGTGCAGGTACTCTCCAAAACACCCATGTCCGGAGAGCACCTGCACCAGCCTAAAAGTCATCGCCCCGTGCCGCCGGGCAACCCACCGAGAGAGGTGGGGGCGAATGGCCTCCACCGTCTCCCGGCCGGCAACCGGCGACCGGAGCGCTTCCCCCCACCGTTGGATCAGGACCTCATCAGCTGCGGTCCTGACCCGACTTATTTCCGCCCAGCAGGGCCGGTGACCCCGGGCCCTAGCATCCCCCCTGTAACGGTGGACCGCCGCAAGGACTTCAGCCTGAAGCTCCCACGGCGGATCCGCCGCCAGGAGGGTCGCCGCTGTCCAGCTCACCGTCCTATATGCCCTCACAGACCGCACCGCGATGACTCGCTGCGGGGCCCGTAGGAGTCGCACGTTGCGGGCGTTGAGGGCATCCACCCAGATTGGAGCGCCGTACAGGGCCATACTCCGGATGACTCCGGAGTACAGTCGACGGCACCCCGATCCCGGCCCACCCACGTTGGGCAGTAGCCTCCCCAGCGAGGCGGCGGCGGCTATCAACTTCGGGGCCAGCTGTGTAAAGTGGGCCCCGAAATTCCACCGTCCGTCCAGTACAAGGCCCAGATACCGCATCTGGGCCTTGACCGCCACCCTCTCGCCGAAGAGGGTAATGCCCGCCCCCCTCGGTGCCCCTCTGCGCGGCCCATGGAAGTAGAGGGCCTCCGTCTTGTCGACGGAGACTCTCAACCCGAGGCTCGAGATCCGGCCGACCACCACAGAAACTGCGATGGCCGCCCGGAACTCGACCTCCGCCCACGAGCTGCCCCTAGCGGTGACAAGGGTGTCGTCGGCGTAACATGACACCCCTATCCCCGGGAAGATTGGGCCCCTGAGGACACAATCATACCCGACGTTCCACAAGGTCGGTCCGAGAACCGAGCCCTGTGGAACCCCACATGCCACCCGATGACGGTGCCGGGCACCATCCGCGCCCTCCCAAGCTACCGTGCGGCCCCTCAGGTACGCCCCCAACAGCTCCCTCAGATAAATAGGCACCCCGTGATAGCGGAGTGCCTCTTCAATCACCCAATGGGGGAGGCTGTTGAAGGCGTTCCGGACGTCTAGCGAGACCGCAAGGACTCCATCCCCCTCCTGAACCGCCCCCCTCGTGAGGTCCTTCAACGACTTCAGGGCGTCGATCGTGGATCGACCCGCCCTGAAGCCATACTGGGCCTCCGACAGGGGCGGCCCAACTCCCTCAAGGTGCTGGACGAGACGGGCAGCGAGAATCCTCTCAAAGAGCTTGCCCGTCTCATCCAGCAAGACTATTGGCCTGTATGCCGAAGCCGAACCGGCCGGCCGGCCCGCCTTCGGCAACAGGCAAAGCCTACCTTCTTTCCACAGCTGCGGGAACTCTCCGGTGCGTATGCACGCATCAAAGAGCTCCCGCAGCTGCACTCCCAAATACTCCGAGGCGAGGTGAAGCACTCGCCTCGGGACACCATCCGGACCGGGGGCCTTCCGACCTCCCCGGATCCGGTCCAGAGCGTCCTCCATCTCCCCGTCTGTAACGAGGGGTGGAGGAGGCTCCGTCACTCCTCCCCCGCCCGTCGGGGGGGGCATCAAAAACGGGGTATAAGTCCCCGCCTCAGTGGGCGCCCCGACGCGCGGGGGATCAGGGAACAATTCCCCTACCACCTGGCGGAGGAGATCTGGCGGAAGGGTCTCCGTTGCGGGGCGGCCCTGGGCGCAGAGTTTATTCCGCGCCACTCTGTAGGGCCGCCCCCATGGATCCCTGTTGAGATCCGCCAACATCTCCTCCCTCGCCTCGGCCTTAGCCCGGACTATAGCCAGCTGCAGAGTCTTTCTCGCATCGCGGTAAAGACTCCGCAACCGACTCTCCAAGTCCGGGTTGAGGCCGTTGCGACGCCGACACCTTACGTACGCCCTCCTAGCTCTATTGGCGGCCGCCCGGAGATCCGCAATCTCCGGCGTCCACCAATAGACCGCTCGCCGCCGTCGCCACCGTCGCGCCCTCGGCATCGCCGCATCGCAGACCCTGGTGAGGGCCTCGCGCATGCGGCCGGCCAGGACTTCGGGGCTCGCTCCGTCGCTGGAGTCGGCGATCCACCCCTCGAAGATCGCCGCCTCCCTCGCCAGCTCCACATCCAGCTTCGCTAGCGCCCATCTGCGAAAACAACTTTCTCCCCTCGGGGCACCCTCCTGATGGAGGAGGGGAGACACCTCGAACCGTATATATTTATGGTCCGAGAGTGTCTCCACATCCTCCTCCACTCTCCATCCCTGCACACTGCGCGCGATCGCGGGGGTAGCGAACGTAAGGTCCACCACGGACCCCCCCCGCGACCGAACGCAGGTGTGGGCAGTGCCCCTATTTAGGAGGGACAGTCCAGAATGGATTGACCAAATCTGGACCGCCCTCCCCCTCGCGTTCGTGGCCGGGTTACCCCAGGCCACGGATTTGGCGTTGAAGTCACCGAGGACGATAACCGCCCCCGGCGACTGCCGCGCCACTGCGGCCCTAACGGAGTCGAGCCAGGACTCGAACTCCGCCAGTGGACGGTTTGGGGAGAAGTATACACCTATGAGTGTGTATTCTCCCCACGACGCCGCCACGTAACCCGAGCCCCTCTCTTTAACCGAGAGGGGCGGGCCATCTCCGCCCGGGGCCACCACCGCCACCATGCCGTCCAAGTCCCCCGCCCAATGAGGGAGTGGGGGCACGTAGTACGGCTCAGCGGCTACACCCACCGAGACCTCCCACCCCGCCAAGGACTGCAGGAACAAGTCCTGTGCCCTGGCGCAGTGGTTGAGGTTCGTCTGGAGGACTTTCAGATGTCGGGACCTAATCATTCCGACATCTGAAGTGAGTCCTCCCGCGCCCTCGACGGGCGTCCGGCATTGGTGGCGGTTCGGGCGGTCCGTGCCCACACCGTGCTCTTACCCCGGGTGGTGGGTGGGACACAGTCCCGTCCACCCATGATGTGACCCGCAGGCCTTCCCGCATCCGCACAGATTGCACAGCGTGGCTTCGCTGTGCAACTGGCGGAGTCGTGTCCCTCCTCGCCACACCGGTAGCACAGAGCACCCCGGTCGGCTTTGGAGGGACACCTGGACCGCGTGTGACCGACGCCCATGCACTTAAAGCAGCGCAATGGGCGTCGATCCAAGGCCGTGACCTTGGCGGAACTCCATCCGACCAAGATTCGGCCTGCAGCCAACACGGCCTTGGCCGCCAGGACCGGGCACACCACCACGGTAGCGCCCAGTCTCCCAGGGCCCTCGGCGATGCCCATGACCCTGACCTGCTCCACGGAGCAGGCCCCGGTCCGGGCCACCGCCGCGGCCACCAACTCCCTGGTGACCGAGTCGTCCAGCCCCACCACGCGGAGATCCGCACATTTGGTGGGGCGGGTGACGTCAGCCACGCCGTCCAACACGGTGCGGAGCCGTGTTGTAAGGGCGTCGACTTTGTCGGCGCCCTGAGAGTTAGCGACCTCCACCATTCTCGCCCCCGCCATCGTATTACACAGCCTGATGGAGCTGGGGTCGATACCCAGCTCCCCCAGGCTGACCTCCTCCCTCGCCTTGCGGAGGACCTCCGCATAAGTGATGCCCTTCGCCGCAGCCTCCGGCTGAAGGGTCATCACCACGGCGGCAGAAGTCGGCGCGGTCAAGTTGGGCTTGGCCATGGCCTTACCCTTCCCCGATGCCGCACCGCTCCGACCGCCAGCCCTTCCGGGAGCCGGTTTTGCGACCGGCTTGGAGGCAGGAGGAGGAGGAGGAGATTTCTTCCCCTTCCCCTTCCTCACGACGGTGGCCCATGATTCCACCGTCTGTGATGGTCCCGCCGTTGGCTCCGTGGACTGGGCCACCGGCGGAGGACGTACAACCGGGGCAGGGGGGGGAACGGGAGGGGCAGGTGTGGCCTTCCCCTTTCCCTTCCCCTTACCCTTCCCCTTCTTGCTGCCGCTCGTTGCTGGCGGCGCGGGAGTCTGCTGAGTAGCCCGGGGGGCTGCAGTTTGCTCTTGCGCCGCCGCCTTCCTATCCGCCGCGAGAGGCGGACGCTCCGGCCTCATGGGGAGGAGACGGTCGCGGTTCGCCTCAAAGCGCGCGTCAACCGCCTCCTGCACCGAGGAGATGATGAGGGCTTTCAGGTCCTCAAACATCTCCTGCGCCGACAATGATGACGAGGGCGCGAGGGACGACGCTTTGCACGAAGCTCGCATGTTTGCGAACTCCGTCCGGTACGCCTGTCTCTCAGCCCTCATCAGGTCCACCTCGCGGCGGAGCCGAGCGTTGTCGGCCCACGCGCGCTTGGCCTCCTCGGATTCGGTCCGAGTGACCAGAGCCTCTATAATGTCCCCAAGGACGTCGACCGCGTCCTTGAGGGCCCTCACGTGGGTACCCTTCAGGTGCCCAGAGGTCCGAGCAACCTCCTTTATGACCTCCATAGATTTGCAGGCCATAGCTCGGAGCTCCTGGGCATCCTGGCGGGTGTGCCGCACTTCCAGCGAGCGATATTTTTGGCCCGCTGGCACCAATCTCCCCGTGTTCCCTTCATTGTCTCCCGGCGGAGGCGGTTTCCGGAACGTCATTACGAGCCCCTTAGGGGCTCGGTCGTCGCCCGGAGAGTTGTCGCGCGATGCCCCACGCGACACGTCCCGCGACCCGTCACGCGACATGTCCCATGACACGTCCCGAGACGCGCCACGCGACGCGCCGCGCGACACACCACGCGAGTCCGCCTCGCTTCCCTCCCGGGAGACCCCTCTCCTCTTAACGGAGGACTCCGTCTCCGTGTCGGAGCCACTCCTAGAAACGGGGTGAGACCGCTTCCCGCGCTCCCTCCCCTCCCTCCCCTGTACAGACGGCGCGGGGCTCGAACCCGCCGTATTCCCTCCGAGGTTCGCTGTGCACGGCTTCGTGATGCACGATGCCGTCACAGTAACCTTCCCGCTTGAAGAGCTACCGAGATTCGAACCCGGCACAACTTTCCCCCTCGAAGATTTACCGGGATTCGAACCCGGTACCGCTTCCGGAACGGGTGTTGAGCCCGTCCGGCGTCCGGAGCGCAAGCGCCCGGCGATCCCCCCGACGGAGGAGTCGGAATCCGACCCCATACCGTCCAGATTAAAATTTTAGTTCTACCCGCACTCTAGTATTTCAGATGATATAGTGACTATTTTGATACAAACCGTCACAATATCATCAAAAACACACAAACACGGATAAAACCAAAAGAACACCACCGACCTGGATTCTGGTTGCACCGAAAAGCACAAAAAACACCTCCAAAACACCTTCCCACGAAACACGTGCGTCTCCGACGACTGCCAGCGACCGACACAATCAAATGCCCTGGATAAGTCACAAAATACTCCATAAGCATCACGTGACTCCTCCCAGGCATCAAAAATGTTATCTAATAATTTAACTCCCGCGTCAGTAGTGGAGCGACCACGAGTGAAACCGAATTGCTTACCGTGCAATAATTTATTCTTATTGAAATATGATAAAAGCTGATTAAGCATAAGTTTCTCAAATATTTTACTAAACGTGGGTAGTACAGAAATCGGTCTAAAATTAGTGGGGTCTGATGTACTACCCGATTTAAATAGAGGAGTGATTTTACTACATTTCATCAAGTCAGGAAACACTACACAGTCAACACATCTATTAAATACTATGACTAGATCAGGTGCAATAATGTCAATAAGTGAATTTATAATACTAACAGAAACGCCCCATAGATCAGCTGTTTTTTTTTATATTTAATGATTTAAAAACTTTAATAATATCTAATTTATTCGCGTGGCTAAAATGGAATTGTTCGGTACATTCAGGAACATTATCTCTAAGTAACGACTCTGCGATGGAAGTTGAAGAGCCTAAAGTGTTTGTTAAAGAGACTGGCATGGTAGCAAAAAATCTTTCAAACTCATTCGCCACATCTAGATCCGACTTAATAATAGTACCGTTAATACATAGCTTAAAATCTGTATCTCTAAATTTAGTTCTGCCTGTCTCTGCATTTATAATGTTCCAAGTGGCTTTAATCTTATCATTACTATTTTTAATCTTGGAACTAATAAACAATGATCGAGCTAATTTGCAAACATTCTTAAATAACTTTGAATATGACTTTACATATTCCTTATACTCTTCACTAATATTGAACTGTCTTTCACTGTACAACTCATACAATCTCTGCCTACTTTTATGAATACCTACTGTTGCCCATTCGCTAAAAACTGGCCTATCAGTAACAGTAATCACCTTGGAAGTAAATATTGAGTTAAACTGACTATAAAATGACTGAAAAAAAGAATTATATAAGTAATTGGGACTTGCATCATAGTCCAAAAAAGGTAATTTATTAATTAAATTAACTCTCATACATTCCAAGCGACTAGTTGTTACTGGTACATAACTTATATTTCTTTTAATCACCTGTCTTTTTTGTACTTCAAATCTTATTAATTGACCCGAGTGGTCAGAATCTAGTTTATTAATAATACTTTTGTAACTTGGTACAACATCACTATAAATATTATCCAAACAGGTAGCTGTGGTAGCACATATTCTAGTAGGCTCCATAAATAAATTAATTAAATCATGGGATTTGAACAAATTTAGAATCCGACAAGACATTGGTGTACGGTCTAATAAATTAATATTAAAATCACCACAAACAAATAACTTTCTATCCGAGCAACTGAGTTTACATAAAACATCATCCATTATTTCTGAAAAATTTTTGAAGTCGCCAGAAGGAGGTTTGTATACACATACTACGATGAATTGCTCTAATTGTACACAAGCAAGTTCTATTATACATTCTACAGAGAGGGATACAATATCTTTCCGTTCCTTAAATTTAAGTTTTTTATTTAACAAAATTAACGACCCCCCATGTATTGTATTCACCCTGCAGAATGAGCTACCAACCCGGTGATTGCTGAAATTAAACATGAGCTGGTGCCCCTTTAACCAATGTTCAGTAATACACATAATATTAATATTCTCCGAGTTCATAAATAATTCCAGCTCTAACTGCTTGCCCTCTGTCATACAATATATATTCTGATGTACCAGGTTGATAGATAATACATTTGACTTATTACTAGATTTCTTAGGGCATTTTTAGTAAATTTAATATTTAATTTATTTGCAAAATTAATTAATGAATTATTAAGTGAATTATTGCAAGAGGGTATCTCTATTGTCTCTATATCTAATTTAAATAATTAGGTGAACATGTCAGTTGATTAGAAAAAGAAATGTCAACATTATTATTAATACAATTATTGATGTCATTATAGGGTATGTCAGAAAACTGCTCAATAGAAGCAGGGGAAGTAGCCAAATTCTTGGCTGAAATATTAAAAAAATATGATAGCGAACCAGCTACCTGTCTTTTGAATTTATTAGTTAGGTAATATTTACCTACAGTCAAATTAGAATATGGATTACTAACAAAACTGTTAGAGTCAATCAAATTAATATTTTTATTATAATTACTAACGGTGTGATCAGTCAGTCACGGATCTCGTTGCATCAGTCATGGGACTCGTAGCATCAGTCACGAATCTCGTAGCATCAGTCACGGGATTCGTAGCATCAAACACGGGACTCGTAGCATCTGTCACGGATCTCGTAGAATCAGTCACAAGGCTCGTAGCATCAGTCACAAGGCTCGTAGCATCAGTCACAGGATTCGTAGCATCAGTCACGGGACTCGTAGCATCAGTCGGATTCGTAGCATCAGTCATGGGACTCGTAGCATCAGTCACGGATCTCGTAGCATCAGTCATGGGACTCGTAGTAGAAGTTACGGGATTCGTAGCATCAGTCACGGGACTCGTAGCAGCAGTCACGGGACTCGTAGCATCAGTCACGGGACTCGTAGCATCAGTCACGGGACTCGTAGCATCAGTCACGGGATTCGTAGCATCAGTCACGAATCTCGTAGCATCAGTCACGGGACTCGTAGCATCAGTTACGGGATTCGTAGCATCAGTCACAAGGCTCGTAGCATCAGTCACGGGACTCGTAGCATCAGTCATGGGACTCGTAGCATCAGTCACGGGACTCGTAGCATCAGTCCAGATCTCGTAGCATCAGTCACGGGATTCGTAGCATCAGTCACAAGGCTCGTAGCATCAGTCACGGGATTCGTAGCATCAGTCACGGGACTCGTAGCATCAGTCGGACTCGTAGCATCAGTCATGGGACTCGTAGCATCAGTCATGGGACTCGTAGCATCAGTCACGGATCTCGTAGCATCAGTCACGGGACTTGCAGCATCAGCCACGGGATTCCTAGCATCAGTCACAAGGCTCGTAGCATCAGTCACGGGATTCGTAGCATCAGTCACGGGACTCGTAGCATCAGTCGGATTCGTAGCATCAGTCATGGGACTCGTAGCATCAGTCATGGGTCTCGTAGCATCAGTCACGGATCTCGTAGCATCAGTCACAGAACTCGTAGCATCAGTCACGGGGCTCGTAGCATCAGTCCTGGGACTCGTAGCATCAGTCACGGGATTCGTAGCATCAGTCACGGGATTCGTAGCATCAGTCACGGGACTCGTAGCATCAGTCACGGGGCTCGTAACATCAGTCCTGGGACTCGTAGCATCAGTTACGGGATTCGTAGCATCAGTCACGGGGCTCGTAGCATCAGTCCTGGGACTCGTAGCATCAGTCACGGGATTCGTAGCATCAGTCACGGGATTCGTAGCATCAGTCACGGGACTCGTAGCATCAGTCACGGGGCTCGTAACATCAGTCCTGGGACTCGTAGCATCAGTTACGGGATTCGTAGCATCAGTCACGGGATTCGTAGCATCAGTCACGAATCTCGTAGCATCAGTCACGGGACTCGTAGCATCAGTCACGGGACTCGTAGCATCAGTCGGATTCGTAGCATCAGTCACGGGACTCGTAGCATCAGTCACGGGACTCGTAGCATCAGTCACGAATCTCGTAGCATCAGTCACGGGATTCGTAGCATCAGTCACGGGACTCGTAGCATCTGTCACGGATCTCGTAGCATCGGTCACGGGACTCGTAGCATCCGTTACGGGATTCGTAGCATCAGTCACGGGATTCGTAGCATCAGTCACGAAACTCGTAGCATCAGTCACGGGATTCGTAGCATCAGTCACGGGACTCGTAGCATCTGTCACGGATCTCGTAGCATCAGTCACGGGACTCGTAGCATCAGATACGGGATTCGTAGCATCAGTCACAAGGCTCGTAGCAGCAGTCACGGGATTCATAGCATCAGTCAAGGGACTCGTAGCATCACTTACGGGATTCGTAGCATCAGTCACGGGATTCGTAGCATCAGTCACGGGATTCGTAGCATCAGTCACGAATCTCGTAGCATCAGTCACGGGATTCGTAGCATCAGTCACGGGACTCGTAGCATCTGTCACGGATCTCGTAGCATCAGTCACAAGGCTCGTAGCATCAGTCACAAGGCTCGTAGCATTAGTCACCGGATTCGTAGCATCAGTCACGGGACTCGTAGCATCAGTCGGATTCGTAGCATCAGTCATGGGACTCGTAGCATCAGTCACGGATCTCGTAGCAACAGTCATGGGTCTCGTAGCATCGGTCATGGGACTCGTAGCATCAGTCACTCGTAGCATCAGTCACAGATCTCGTAGCATCAGTCACGGGATTCGTAGCATCAGTCACGGGATTCGTAGCATCAGTCACGGGACTCGTAGCATCAGTCACGGGGCTCGTAGCATCAGTCACGGGACTCGTAGCATCAGTCACAGATCTCGTAGCATCAGTCACGGGATTCGTAGCATCAGTCACAAGGCTCGTAGCATCAGTCACAAGGCTCGTAGCATCAGTCACGGGATTCGTAGCATCAGTCACGGGACTCGTAGCATCAGTCGGATTCGTAGCATCAGTCATGGGACTCGTAGCATCAGTCACGAATCTCGTAGCATCAGTCATGGGTCTCGTAGCATCAGTCATGGGACTCGTAGCATCAGTCACGGATCTCGTAGCATCAGTCACGGGATTCGTAGCATCAGTCACGGGACTCGTAGCATGTCACGGGATTCGTAGCATCAGTCACGAATCTCGTAACATCAGTCACGGGATTCGTAGCATCAGTCACGGGACTCGTAGCATCTGTCACGGATCTCGTAGCATCAGTCACGGGACTCGTAGTATCAGTTACGGGATTCGTAGCATCAGTCAAGGGACTCGTAGCATCAGTCACGGGACTCGTAGCATCAGTCACGGGGCTCGTAGCATCAGTCACGAGACTCGTAGCATCAGTCATGGGACTCGTAGCATCAGTCACGGATCTCGTAGCATCAGTCACGGGACTCGTAGCATCAGTCACGGGACTTGTAGCATCAGTCACGGATCTCGTAGCATCAGTCACGGGACTAGTAGCGTCAGTCACGGATCTCGTAGCATCAGTCACGGATCTCGTAGCATCTTTCACGGAATTCGTAGCATCAGCCACGGGATTCGTAGCATCAGCCACGGGATTCGTAGCATCAGTCACGGGATTTGTAGCATCAATCACGGGATTCGTAGCATCAGCCACGGGATTCGTAGCATCAGTCACGGGATTTGTAGCATCAGTCACGGGACTCGTAGCATCAGTCACGGATCTCGTAGCATCAGTCACGGGATTCGTAGCATCAGTCACGGGATTCGTAGCATCAGTCACGAATCTCCTAGCATCAGTCACGGGATTCGTAGCATCAGTCACGAATTTCGTAGCATCAGTCACGGGATCCGTAGCATCAGTCACGGGATCCGTAGCATCAGTCACGGGATTCGTAGCATCACTCACGGATCTCGTAGCATCAGTCACGGGACTCGTAGCATCAGTCACGGATCTCGTAGCATCAATCACGGGACTCGTAGCATCAGTCACGGGACTTGCAGCATCAGTCACGGGACTCGTAGCATCAGTCACGGGACTTGCAGCATCAGTCACGGGATTCGTAGCATCAGTCACAAGGCTCGTAGCATCAGTCACGGGACTCGTAGCATCAATCACGGGACTCGTAGCATCAGTCACGGGACTTGCAGCATCAGTCACGGGACTCGTAGCATCAGTCACGGGACTTGCAGCATCAGTCACGGGATTCGTAGCATCAGTCACAAGGCTCGTAGCATCAGTCATGGGATTCGTAGCTTCAGTCACGGGATTCGTAGCATCTTACTTAAAAGGTGTAATAAAAAAAAACCGGTTCTCATTTAACATATTATTTATGTATTAATTGTTATATTTTACACATGCACAGCTTACAATTTATAAAATTACAACGAAGACTTAACATATTAACATTATTACGACGAAAATAAAATTATACAAAGTAACAAATCAGAACAACATTTTCTTAGACTTATAAATCACTAACAAATCAACCATTGTTTGTCTCGGTCTGGGTGTGTGTGTGTGTGTGTGTGTGTGTGTGCGTAGTTTCTGATACCCTAGATACAAGTTACGGACTTAGTTAGGGATCAGTTACTGTAATGAGATGATGGGATTCAGTGGGAACCTATCTATCTATCACCGAGTTGAATAAGTTTGGGGCAATAAATAGTCACTGATTTTTGTTGACTAACTAATAATATAATATTTCTGTAGTTTCTTGGTTTTTTCTGCAATTTTCAAAGGCTTCTTCAGATTGGTAGTAACACTCACGTTTCGTTCCTTCCGGTTCCTTCGTATATTTAAATGTACCCCTCTAACATGTTCACTCAGAGCGCCGGAGTGAATGAACCCTTTACCACAGTGAGTACATTTGTAACGACGATCCTTGATGTGGCTCTGAAATAAAAAAGAAATATTACACTAACTACAACTACTAACTACTTATACAGGGTGTCGCAATAGAACGTGCATTTTTAAAATAATTATTAAAAAATAAATACAAAAGGTATAGTTAAAATAAAACTAAGCAATTATTAAGTGATAACTGAAGTTTATTTTTTAAAAATAACATCATCTAAATGATGACCCTCTCTACGTTGGCACTCCTCTAACCGCAAACGGAAATTACCGAAAACTTTCTTAAGTAGTGCTGGTGTGATTGCTGCCATTTCACCACGAATATTCTCCTTGAGCTGACTGATGTTTCTTGGATTATTGGTGTAGACTTTGTGTTTGAGGTATCCCCACAAAAAAAAGTCAGGAGGCGTCAAGTCTGGACTGCGCGGAGGCCATGGGATATCACCTCTTTTCGAAATCAGTTTGCCAGGGAACATCTGCTTCACAACCGCCATGGAGTCATTTGATGTGTGACTGGTAGCTCCGTCTTGTTGGAACCAAGTCCTAGAGTTCTTTATTCTTGAATTTTCAAGTTCTGGGGCCAAAAAACCTTCCAACATCGCAACATAGCGTTCGGTATTAACAGTGATGTTTTGCCCCCGTGCGTTTTCAAAAAAATAAGGACCAATTATTCCTTTGGCAGATATTGCGGCCCAAACTGTCACTTTAGGGCTATGTAACGGTTTTTGATGTTTGAGTCTGGGATTTTCACTATTCCAATAACGACAATTTTGGCGGTTTACGAACCCATTCATATGAAAATGTGCCTCATCAGAGAAAAGGATGTTTTCAAAATTTGATAACCGATTGAGCATTTCATTAGCAAATGTGAGCCGTGCTATGAAGTCAGAGTCTTTCAATTCTTGAGTTAATTGCAGCTTGTATGGATGCAATTTAAGATCCAAGTTTAAAATTCGTTGCAAACTTCGTCGCGATATGTTTAGGACAGACGATCTCTTGCGAGTAGACATTTGTGGATCTTCTCGTACCGACTGCTTAACACTCTCAATATTGTCTTCGGTCCTAGATGTGCGTGGACGACCTTTCGCGTGTGGTTTAAACGTCGATCCAGTCTCTTCAAAACGCTTTATCCAGATTTTAATTAAATTAGCACTCGGAGCCTCCCTAATTTGCCGTACACCATACTCAGAACAAAATAGTCGCCTGACAACTACGTACGAACGAGAGTTTTCGTAAAATGCGCGCACGCAAAATGCGCGACGCTTCCCGTCGAAGTGACTCATAGTGACTAAAACTTTATGAACTGCGCTACCCAACGATATCGGTCTCCCCCCGCCCACGCCCCTTCTACCACGCAAAAAAAGATGATGCAATATGCACGTTCTATTGCGCCACCCTGTAGTTTTAACAGATTTGGCGATATTATTGTATTTAGCATTCCTTTTTGTCAAATCAGGGATAATATTATTAAATTAAAATGACATCGAACCTTGAGTTTCCCGCTTGGTAGCTACCGGTGCGCATTAGTTTTAAAGGAAAAAAATAGATCTGTTCTGAGGTCGTTGCAGACGAACGGACGTGCGTACCTATCTTCCTACTCACCTACTTACCTACCCACCTACCTGCCTACTCACCTACCTATCTACTCACCTACTCACCTACCCATCTACCTACCCACCTACTTACCTACTCACCTACCAACCCACCTACCGAATAGGAAAAGACTTATAAAAGTGAATATATGTACTGATACGTTACCCGCATATGATTATTCAAATTGGCGGAGGTGACAAACTGTTTCCCGCAGTGCTTGCACTCCCGCTGCGGGGGCCCGTGGCGCTCCTCATGCGTGCGCAGGGTGACGAGCGTGCCGAATGTCTTGTGGCAGTGCGAGCAGGCGAACGGCCGCGCGCCCGTGTGCGTGTTCAGATGGTCCGCGAGGTATGACGGGGTCTGCACGGCGAGAGATGAACAGTTAGACATCATATAGATTGTGAACGTGGTTTGTAACTACAAGTAATAAATAAATTGATTTAATTGAAATTGATAGACTAGCTGTGACCCGCGGTTTTACCCGCATAGTTCGCGATCCCGTGAGAATTTCGGGATAATAAGAAAAGATGATCACCGTAAGGTCGTCTTTTTGCGTTCGTGATATCCGCCGGCCGCCAAGTGACCATCCTTACTAATATTATAAATGCGAAAGTAACTCTGTCTGTCTGTATGTTACCTTTTCACTGCTAAACTACTGAACCGATTGATTTGAAATTTGGTACAGGGGTAGCTCATGGTCCGGGGAAGGATGTATGCTAGGTTTTATCCCGGACCATAAGCTACCCCTGTACAAAATTTCAAGTCAATCAGTTCAGTAGTTTAGCAGTGAAAAGGTAACAGACAGACAGACAGAGTTACTTTCGCATTTATAATATTAGTAAGGATTAATAAGGATTTAATTTTACGGCAAAGGAAAACATGCATTTTTTTTAGCATAGGACTGCTAGGATATCGGTGCCGTCATATAGCGGCGGTAATATAACGGTCACTAGAACGTTGTCATAAAAACACATGCCACATTTTCTTAGAGAGCGTTTTATTTAAAAACTAGCAGCACCCCGCGGTTTCACCCGCGTAGTTCCCGTTCCCGTAGGAATATGGGGATAAAATTATGCTAAAACCTTCCCACTGAATCACTCTATCTATTAAAACAAACAGCATCAAAATCCGTTGCGTAGTTTTAAAGATCTAAGCATACATAGGGACAGAGAAAGTGACTTTGTTTTATACCTGTGATACAACCACGGACGCACGGACAGGTATTTGGCCCTAAAAGTCGGACGAAATTATTTTTTTCGTTTTATAGTATTATTTAGGTATTTCGTTTAATTTTATAGGTATAAGGTAGGTATAATAGAGAAAAAAAAGGCATACATTATTTTTAACAACATTTATTTTTAATTTTCATCATTTTCAGATTCATTTTCGATACTAATATTACAAATATCATTTTCTTCTAAAAGATTCATGGTATCTGCTGAAAGAGGACTCTTTCTTTTATGTTTAGTTTTCCTCATTCCCGTCAGCAAGGGGTCCGACGTCAAGAGCAACCTATTTAAAACATCTGTGTTGCAGGCTACTCTCGAAAATTTTCGGGCGTAGTTTAGCCGAAATGCTCTTATGTGCTTATTCCGTGCTTCTGCAGCTTCCTCGGACAGCTGCCCTATTGGCAAAATCGCCTTCTGTATCACGGCTGCTCCATGACACAACACCTTATGTAATGTCGGCGACATTGGGTGAAAATTGTACAAAGAAACGTACAATTCAGCAGTTTCTTTGCAGTAAATTCCGAATTTTTCGATGTTAATTTTTATCCCGGAGCACATAGTGTCTAAGATGACTTTTAGTCGGTAGATTAAATTTTGATCGATTCCAGTTATTTCAGCAGATTTCTCATATTCATCAAAAAATCGCCTGCTCGTATTTCCATCATTCGTGTTTCCAAAGTTAACCTTTGGAATATCTACTAATAAGCCTAGTTGTTCACGAAACCTGGATTGAATTTCTTTTTTTCGTGTCTCCACTAGTTTCTTCTCTTCGACAGTCAGACGAGCCCTCCACTTCATGACTGGTAACTTATAAGCAACATGCTGAATGCTCTCAAAAAATGCTTTTGGTAGCGATATGGTGCCCTTGAGCCACTCTTTATTCGTTTCTAGGAACCTGGCTCTGGTATTGTGGGCAGCTGACCATTTCTGCTTGAATTGGTGACGTATTATTGACAACTTGTGCTTTGCATTGGCAATGTTTGGGTCATCTTCAGAATATTGATGGAGAAGTTCCAACTCCATAAATTCCAACTTTTCATTGAAAGTTGAAGCATTAGACCGTTCCATGATACTAAGTAAATCGTTTCTAGTCAATACCCGCACCCCAGAAGAACCTAAAAACAAAATAAACGATTTTTTATAAAAAATAACAACACGTGGTTTTTTTGGTTAGATGCAAAAAAAAATGCCAAAAATAGAGGGGTGCGTTGGGGTGGCTGTTTTACGCATTTTAGAATACTATAGAGTCTATTCTAAAACAAACCATACAAATTATTACTTACAAATGCTCAGAAATACTTTAAAACACTTAAGACATTTTTTTATACGTATTTTCTAGGACTTAGACTATGAGTTAGTTACTAATGGAGCTAAAAATATGAAAAATCCCTTTTTTCTTATCAAAACTAAATAAAATAATAAGTACATACCTGATTCTGTAAGATCCATAGTAGTAACTCACAAGAAAAAGAATTGTTCACCACAAATTTAATATTTGAAAACAATAAAATTTGAGCGTATCGAATAATTACACGACTACGGCAAGCGAAGGGTAATTTCCGACTGAGCGCATGGAGCGGGGGAAAGGCTCTTGTGCGTCGGGTTTACGCTATTGGTAGGAGGAGATACCGTCGTATTTCGAGGAATAATAAAAATCGGTGTTTAACTAAAACAAAGACAATGGATTTTGCCCGACTTTTAGGGCCAAATACCTGTCCGTGGGACGAAGCTAGTGTTTAATAGATGAAAGATAAATGATTTATTTGATACCACAGTCAAACGAACATATATCATATCAAACATTTAAAACAGAAATCTATTACTAATATTATAAAGAGGAAAGATTTGTTTGTTTGTTTGTTTGTAATGAATAGGCTCCGAAACTACTGGACCGATTTCAAAAATTCTTTCACTAATGGTAAGCTAATTTATCAGTGCGTGACATAGGCTATATTTTATCCCCGTAATCTCACGGGAACGGGAACTACGCGGGTGAAACCGCGGGGAGCTACTAGTACAAAATAAAATAATAAGTATTACATGCAAATATAAAAGAATTAATACGTACAAGGAACCCCTTCCCGCACTGGTCGCACAGGTATTTCTTGAGCTTGCTGAGCGAGGATACGTAAGGCTCGGCGGGGTGCACCCTCTTCATGTGGAGATACAGCCACGTGGAAAACGTGCCTGTGGCGTCACACTGCAAGGAAGTACCCACTTCAAAAGGGATTCTTAATAGGGATGTCTTCAAAAGAGAGGTTTATTTATTTTTAAGCTATTGCATAGCTTCTATCGAGGGCCTTGAGCGCGGGGACCGAATACAGAAATTCCGTAACGAAAAAAACCTCAAGCTTTTTTTTTTTTTATCGAAAACTTTTTTTTTGTAAATTTTCTGAAAAGTTTTTATAGTAATGTAGACAAAGTTTTTATTGTATGAAGTCCCAAGTACGACATCAAAATTTCTAAGGTTAGGATTGCAATACAAAAATAAAAAAAAACAATTAGTTGATAAAATTGCTATGCAATAGCTTTACCGCGGCAGTCCCCGAGTGCCACACGTTTTTTTTAATTATATTTTTTTCTTTTCCATTCACGGGACTATTAAGGAGTCCCGGTCTTTTGGAAGGCTAGTATGGGGCCAAAGCCAACAAACGGAAGCCCTTTGACATATTTAATCTTGTGTAAAGGATGCACAATCCGGGGACTATCCCTGTATAACACTATAAAATGCATCCAAGGACAGTCCCCGGTTCTGCTGGGAAAAGTACCAGGGAAACATACATTTGTAGGAGATCTGAACACTAGAGAGAAAAGTACCAGGGGAACATACATTTGTAGGAGGTTTGAACACTAGAGAGAAAAGTACCAGGCGAACATACATTTGTAGGAGGTCTGAACACTAGAGAGAAAAGTACCAGGGGAACATACATTTGTAGGAGGTCTGAACGCTAGAGAGAAAAGTACCAGGCGAACATACATTTGTAGGAGGTCTGAACGCTAGAGAGAAAAGTACCAGGGGAACATACATTTGTAGGAGGTCTGAACACTAGAGAGAAAAGTACCAGGGGAACATACATTTGTAGGAGGTCTGAACACTAGAGAGAAAAGTACCAGTCGAACATACATTTGTAGGAGGTCTGAACACAAGAGAGAAAAGTACCAGGCGAACATACATTTGTAGGAGGTCTGAACACTAGAGAGAAAAGTACCAGAGGAACATACATTTGTAGGAGGTCTGAACGCTAGAGAGAAAAGTACCAGGGGAACATACATTTGTAGGAGGTCTGAACGCTAGAGAGAAAAGTACCAGGGGAACATACATTTGTAGGAGGTCTGAACACTAGAGAGAAAAGTACCAGGAGAACATACATTTGTAGGAGGTCTGAACACTACAGAGAAAAGTACCAGGGGAACATACATTTGTAGGAGGTCTACATTATACGAATACTTACCAATTCGCATGTGAGTTTCACTGGAGATTTCTTTTTGCTTTTAACAATGTTGGGATGTTCTTCTCTTCTGTGTTTCAATAGTTCATGTTTTTCCCCAAATTTTTCTCCGCAACGGCTGCATATTAACCTGTACAATATAAAAACTTAGAAAGTGGTCCGACCGCTAGCGATCAGCGGGAAAATCACACTAAAATTATACTTACCAATTGTCCAAATTGGCTATATCTTGGTGTATCGGCGTGTTTTTCAGATGGATATTGTAAACGTCAATGGTGCTGAATATGATATCACACTCATCACATCTCGCTTCCCCCTCTTCCTCCACAAGCGAACGCGTCTGTTTGTGAACACATGTAATAAACAAAATTATTAATCTTCAACTAATCGCCTCGACTGTCATTCCCCTGTATGTCAGCTCCTATATAATAATATGTCGGTGCCTTGTGCACACGTATCCTGTGCTGTCGTTATGTCACTCCCCAGTATGTCAGTACCTTGTGCACACGTGTCCTGTGCTGTCGTTATGTCACTCCCCTGTATGTCAGTACCTTGTGCACACGTGTCCTGTGCTGTCGTTATGTCACTCCCCTGTATGTCAGTACCTTGTGCACACGTATCCTGTGCTGTCGTTATGTCACTCCCCTGTATGTCAGTACCTTGTGCACACGTATCCTGTGCTGTCGTTATGTCACTCCCCTGTATGTCAGTACCTTGTGCACACGTATCCTGTGATGTCGTTATGTCAATCCCCTGTATGTCAGTACCTTGTGCACACGTGACCTGTGCTGTCGCAGTCCCTGGATGTTTATGAACGCACGTGCGCATGCGCCGCACACATGACTCGCGCCGTGCTCTCTGCGCTCGTGGTCCAACTTCGTAGATATATTGCTGAAATACGACACGCGCTATACGAGTTAGCAGAATGAGCCCTTCGCAACATTTTCTTATATATCCACCCTAATTCAGGGTAGGCCGAGCCCCCTCGTTGGGGACATTGTATGAGCTGATGATGATGATATACTCACCGAAAACCTTTGCCGCAAACTTTACAATTGATTTTAATCCCTTTATGTCTCTTGTAATGGAGTTCCATCACGCCTCTGAAAGAGAAAGTAACTACTTCGAGTACTAGGGTCACATGAGTCGGTGAGAGGTTCATTAATGAAGACTCCCCTCAGCCGAGTCCCATACACACAGACAGACGTTGGTTAACGTCAGTACCGTAACTACGTTGTACTTCGAGTACTAGGGTCACATGAGTCGGTGAGAGGTTCAATAGGTGTGAAGTTGTATACATACCTGTGGTATGTGACGAGAGGACACATTTTACATGTAAATCTTCCTGAGTGGCATCTACTTCTATGATTACACAATTGCCTGGTCCCCACGAAACGCATTGAGCATATTTGACAGATGCGATCACCAGCAGATGGCTGGAAATAAATAAGTTTCACTATCAGGTAATATTATAACCGACACTCAAGTAAAATATTTGCTAGATAGGTACTCCAAATCAATCGTCCGATTACCTCATTGATTTCAAAATTTGCCTTTCATTTTAGACATTATAGGAATGCCGAAGCGGTCGGATAAGAATACGCTATATGAGCCCAACATAGGATAAGGTCGGTGTCGTGTTCTATGAGGAAGTGCAAGAGGCTGCTTTGGACAGAAACAGTTCGAGGGAGTTACAACGAATTACTTTATAGACTAGATTGGCTCCTCACACCAATTTGGTCGGCACCGGCCAAAATGGAACATCTGTTGCTTAAAAGATGGATATATCTACTAAATACTCACATCATGCCACCTCATATGGACGTCCAGACACTTCTGTGACTTATACGCGGTGAAGCAAACGTCACATCTATAATTCGCATTGAGGTAATAGTCACTGAACTGCCTCTGAGCGAACTCGGCCAATACTTCCTCGCGATTATTGAACCACACTATGTCAAACACTTCTTGATATTTATTGTATTGCTCTGAAAATAATATTTAAAACTAACTTTGCTTATGGTACCCGCGTTAGCTCTGGTCCTATTAGTCGTAGCGTGCTGTTATACAGGGTGTCCCGTAAGTAGTGGACCAACGGGATGTGGGGGATAGGGGAAACCATTATCTACCAGAATCACAAAAATTTATTGTCTTAGGCCTCATAATTTTGAAGTTATAACGATTTTTTTAAGTTGGTGAAATTATCGTACTATGTGCATATTTTTCTTAATTCTACAAAATCTATTACTTATTTTGGTGTTATTTTTATTCAAGGGCGTTAAGAATACATAGGGTTTTCTAATTTAAATCATATTTTAGTCTAATTATCATTAACATTAAAATTAACCAACAAAACAAGTGCACTTATTAAATTTCAAAATACTCTAAGTGGTATTTGAGCTGAGCTGGTGTAAAAAAAATGTATGGTAGCCTTGTGGAACTTTATTTTAAAAACATCTACATATCATAAGGATTACAAAAAAGTATAACACTGAGGTTTCAAATGAATAGTTTTTTATTTTACCTAATATCAAAGTAAAATGAAGTTTTTGAGAGAAAACAAAAATGCATTGCTAATTATGGAAATTCGTTTATCACTCAATTTTTTTTTACATTAAGGGTTCAAAATACTTTTCTTTAGCTCTTGTGCATAACAACATCTTCGTATAAAGTTTTTTTATAAACTTTTTTGGGCTCTTTGATGATTTTTTATCGATTCAAAAACATGATTGAATTTTTGTGATAACTCTCTTTAATCATGAATATTTGTATCATTAACTGCTTCTTTGAGGTAACCACATAGAAAATAATCCAAAGGATTCCAGGTATAACATATAACGCACGAGCCGAGCGAGCAAAACCAGAGTCCTGCTCCAATCATTCAGTCAAGTTCCAGTAACGAATCGGTCCTATTCCTAATTATTGGTTTAGGTTATGTTAGAACTGTGACCCCAACGCACGAGCCGAGCGAGCGTAGCGAGCGTGCCGCGGCAGCGGCCGGCGAAGTGCCAGAACCGAATTGGTCCTTTAGTTATGGTTATGGTAAACTCCCAGGCCATAAGCATAACCGTAAACGAGTCGTATAATAATCATTAAAACTATAAATATCATCTTCTACCCACATATATTTTTTATTACACTTGGTAAATGTTTCTTTCTGAGCATGAGTGAAAATATTATGGTAAGTATGTTTAGGGATAAAAGCGTTATTATAAAAAAGTAGGAGTTTAAATATGTTTACATTAACGATGTTAGTAATTAAAATTTTCGGACACATCAGTGTTATGAGCATCGTCGGTAGCACTACAAATAGTATGAATTAAAACTTTACGATGAAAATTTTTAGGAAGAATGATCATTCGGACTACAAATAGTTAGGAAAAACATTTTCGGGTAAAGAACTTTAGGTGAGCCAATATGGACCCGTTAAAATTATGTTAGCGGCGACTGGGATACAAAGAGTGGAAAAAATACACCTGCCACCCACGTGGGATAGCCAGGAAGAATAGGCGGGAATTACTTTTTAGTGTACCACTAGCTGTACCCCGCGTTTTCACCCGCGTAGTTCCCGTTCCTGTAGGAATTTCGGGATAAAACATAGCCTATGTTATAGGCTATATAGCCTGTACCAAATTTCAAGTCAATCGGTTCAGTAGTTTAGCCGTGAAAAGGTAACAGAGAGACAGACAGACAGTTACATTCGCATTTATAATATTAGTTAGGATAAGGATGGCCTATAGACATTTTTGATTTGCATATTATTCAACTTTCGTGAACTATCGGCAAGCAACTAAGCAGGTGGACCACGAGCCAAGACCCAGGCAGGCATCGTACGTTTCGTTGAATAATAAAACAACTAGTGTGCGTTGATAATACATATCTTACCTTTTGTACTGAATGTTTCTTTTTTAATTTCAGGCTTAACATTTACATTAGCTTTAACTTTCCTCGTAATTTTAATCCCTTTCAGCAGTTCATTTATAATTTTATTATTTTCTTTATTTTTTACAATAACTGCTACTGTATCGTCCTTTAAATCAATATCATCTTTAAAATTTTCAACCATTTCATCGTCTGAATCTAATTCAATATTATCAGTGATTTCAATATAGTCTGGGTCATTCATATCATCAGATACGTTATCGTCTTTTAGACTATCAGCTATATCATTGTCACTATCAGACATATCATTTAGTTCATTAGCTTTATCATTGTGACTGTCAGACGGATCATTTAGACTATCAGTAACCTCATTCTGACTATCTGATACATTATTTAGATTATCAGCAGTATCGTTATGACTATCAGTAACAACATTCCTATCAACATATTCAATTTTAACCTCTTCCACCTTATCAATTACCACAGCTGGTTTAGTTTCTTTTTTTATTGTATTTCTTTTAGTTTTTCCTTCATATACATCATCATTAAAGTTGTGACAGACAAGTTGGTTAAATAGATCGGTCATAGGTTTTCTTACCTGTAAGAAAATAACATAATTAATCCTTCAGGTGTGAATACGGAGATATAAATATACTAAAATCTTCATCGAAAACCACTCAATAACAGCACGAAATCAGTTATATAATGCTAGCTGTGCACTACGGTTTTACCCGCGTAGCGTAGTTCCCGATCCCGTGGGAATTTTGGGATAAAACAGTCAATGTCCTTCCCCGGACCATAAGCTACCCCTGTACCAAATTTCAAGTCAATCGGTTCAGTAGTTTAGCCGTGAAATGGTAACAGACAGAGTTACTTTCGCATTTATAATATTAGTAAGGATAATATGTAGTGATAACAGACAGGCTATGTTTTATCCTAAACTGCCAATGAGATTGGGATAAGTAGTATCTTACCCTGGAATCACTTTCATCCCACTCCGTCAACAGCTTGATGGCAACTTTGCACTGTTTTTGGAAATGGTAACTCTTTATTAAAATGTCCAAACAAATCTCGCAGAATGTTGATTTCCGTTTCTTGGTGTACTGTGAACGAAAATAAGACATTAGATCTCACACACCACATTAAAGCAGAGCGTATGGTGACATGCACAAAGAGGATTTAAACACTACGTTTAGACATGCAGGTTTCATATTATGTGTAGGTACTTAAAATCGGGTGTGTGTGAGCAGTACCGACTACCATACAATCGAAAAAGAACATCGTGATCGAACTATCCACGCTCATTCTTATTTCATTGGTTCTAATCATGAAGTTGTAGGTAAAAAATGGAGCCCAAACTTGGAACAACAGCTTGAGTCAAATACCTACGTCTCTGTGGGCCGATCTCTCTTTTCAGTCAGACTCTCTCTTTCTAGAGGTTACCTTAGTTAGAAAGAGAGAGCCTGCCCACAGAGACGCGATAGTGATACATATAGGTATGCTTCAAGTAGATATTCGAAGTGTGGGCTCCATGTTTTACCTACAACTTCATGGTTCTAATAAACTTACATTAGAGCCATACATTTATCAACAAACCCTCTGGAAAGCAACTCAAAATGAACAATAAATATTAAAATCTAACAACAAAGCATTATCTTACGTTATAGTCGCAGAAATCATCATAGAAGTATTCAATTTGTTCTTCAATCGGTACTACAGGGAGATCGGTGCGTAAACAAATGTGACATATTTGTAAATAAGGCACTGGTTGGGGTCCCGGTTTTCGAGGCGGCATTTTTCATCACGTAGGATAACACAATCTTTCAAATATTTTTGATGAACTATCTACTTTAATACAATACTTGATATTTTTCAACTTCTACGGAACGGAAAGTGAGTGAAATGAACTGGTTTGGAACCACAGAATGCTAAATGTTTATGACGTTTTTGAACGAAACACGGCACTTGACGTGTATTATCCACAGAGTATTAATTTCAATTGTACAACTCGAATGAATAATCGACTAAAATCGGAACAGGTCGGGCACTTGTTTACTCTTTGTCAACTAAACAAAAATGTTGTCTGTGGTTAATTCAGATAAAGAGCGGGAAATGTTTATGGCATGAACATGAAATAATCCTGTTTCAGTGGTTTATTTACAAATTCATACTATACCTTCAATTGATCAACAAAATCATCGTAAAACAACTCAACATGAATAGGCAACATAAAAACTTGACTTTAACTCAGAAATCCTCATAAAAATTACCCAATTGTTCTTCAATGCCTGCCACAGATACATCGGTTTTTAGACAAATTAAAAATATTTTCTTTGCGGGTATTCGTATTTGAGGCCGCTTTTTGTAATCAATTTGAATTTACATTTAATAATAGTACAAATTGGGTATAAATCTATTTTTGGGTACTTATATAACTACGTTAAAAAAAATTGTAACTAAATTAGAAAATATGAATAAATTGTAAAATTGAATATCGCTATGTTTTATTTTGTTCGTAACAACTACTCTATTGATATATTTGGTCTACGGAAAGTGAGTGGATTTGATGGATGGAGACCACAGATCCTTTGTACTTTTTATGACATATGTGAACGAAATATTTTTCCCTAAGCCACAGAGTTTCAAGGAACTCACTCATCATAATCGAATGAAAATCGACTAAAATTAGGTTATTGAATTCAAATTTCTGGGCATGAATAGAAATCTTAAAAAATGTTGTCTGTGGCCCAACTCAAATATTTGTTATATCTGTGGCTTACAGGCTTAATTATCCACAGGTTATCTATCATCGCTGAACTTTCATTCGTGTCATGTAAAATAATTTTAATTTTATCCAAATATAATAATATCGCAAAATAATACGAAATTGTATTATTTTATTCAATTAAAATTTATAATTATTAAGTAATATCTGGTTTTAAAGATGCCGCCCCGTACTCCAAGACAAAGACCTGTGAGTATTATGTATATCTTGTGTGAAATATTGACTGGCCACGATAAATATAACTGTAAAATAAATTGTTATAATTTTTCGGACTTTAGAAGCACTTAAAATACATTAAAACCTATTAATAAATAGAAAATATAGTCCTTTTATTTAATGACAAGCAATTTTCTCATCACAAAATTTCATTAATCTTGGGTAAGAATTTTTATTTTTCTGTATTTATTATTGACTACTAGCGTTTACCCCGGCTTTTCACGGGTTTAATATATCAAGAGATATCCCAAAATAATCTGTAAAACCTTGTCCATGTCCTTACAATAACGGACACAAAAAAAAACAATTTGGTCCATTTATTCTGAAGAAAAGAGATTTAATGTGCAAATTCATAGATTGTATAAATAAATATGTCTGGGATCTTTAATTTTAATTGAAATTGAATTCAACTAAGTGTTCTTTAAAAATAAATAAATAAACAAGTAGAACATTCTAGATAATCTAATATATAAAATTTTCGTGTCACAGTTTTCGTTGCCATACTCCTCCGAAACGGATTGACCGATTCTCATGAAATTTGGTGAGCATATTCAGTAGGTCTGAGAATCGGCCAACATCTATTTTTCATCCCGAAATTCCTACAGGAACGGGAACGGGAACTACGCGTGTAAAACCGCGGGGCGCAGCTAGTATTGTACTAAAATAGTAGTTTAAAAAAAACTTTTTCATTTATGTCGTATTTCTATATATAGATACATTTAAATCGACTCCAATGGCAGAGTGGTCACCATGCCAGACTGCCATCCATGTTGCAAGTTTCTGATACCCTAGATACAAGTTATGAACTTAGTTAGGGGTCAGTTACTGTAATGAGATGATGAAGTGTATGATTATAATCATATAATAATTATTTTATGTTTTGTTAAATGTTCATTAATTAAAAAATAAATATCTTGCCTTGCTGTCCCGTCTGCATAGACCTGTACTATACTAAATACAAGTTTCCCATAACTACACCTCTCCTTAAGGTGCTCCTACACTGGAAGCATTCGCATGTAATGTAACGTTACAGATTTGTCTTTGAGCATTACATTACAATAATTCCTCCCTGGCTAACAAACATTCGCATGTAATTATTACAAATAATTAATAATTACAATAATAAAATAATTACAATTAATAAATTACAAGGTGCCCATTGTAATGCTCGGTTCTCCTCCTTCACTGATGTAATGCTCAAATCCGTACCATAACATTACACGCAAATGCTCCCGGTGAAGGCGCACATTTACGTTTTTAAGTTATTTAACACAGAACAGGCGCTCAACCACAGAACATGAGACCATAGAGACAAACTACAACTACAATGACTCCAACGACGGAGGAGATGAGAGGAACTCCGACACAGAAGATGAGAAGAACATACAGATACAGCTGTATACGGAGGAGGTTGTCACGGAGCACGCGGATACCTTCTTGGAGGTCGAACTGGTGGAACTGGCTGAGAAGGATGAGAGTTGTAAGTTATGTTATATATTATTGTATATTTTATTTTTCATTTATTTATATACCAAAATCCAGTGCACTTATTAATAATAATAAACTTAATACTAAAAGTATAAGTATCAAATTAACATAACATAATCATTCACTCCATCATCTCATTATAATAACTGACCCCTAAGTTCGAAACTTGCATCTAGTTCTAGGGTATCACAAACTATGCACACACTCATTCACACCTACACTGAGACAAACATTTGTAGTTCACACAAAAAACACATTATCTATACTAATATTATAAAGAAGTAAAGTTTGTGTGTTTGTTAAATTGTAAGGGGTAATCTCGGGATCTACTAAAAATTCTTTCACTCATGGAAAGCTAATTTATCAGTGTGTGACATAGGCATTTTATCCCTGTATTCACACGGGAACGGGTAGTATTTTATTATATTGGTTCCCTTTTTATATATTGTTGTTCGTATATGTCTAAACTAGTTTCTTTCTTTGATATAAATTAAGCTGCTAGTAATTGATATAAGTACTTAAATAAATTGTCTCCCACAGACACATCCACAGACAACCATAACCAAAACACAATCCGCAAAGACAATAAATCAAAACCCAAAAGAGTTAAACCGCTGCAAAAGATTACCAGAAACAGGATAGATGACTCCTGGATCACACCGGACGGCAGACCTTATAGAGAGCTTAGCAGAGCTGAGAAACATGCCATAGCGGTCGCTAAGTATACTAAGAAAAATCCAGAGGTACATAGGCGGGCTGTAGCGAGGTATGCAGCCAAACATCCTGAGGTGCATAGAAGAGCGGTAGCCCGGTACGCTGCCAAGAATCCTGAGGTGGGTTATTTTTTATTATCTACCTACACTTATATTATAAAGAGGAAAGATTTGTTTGTTTGTAACGAATAGGCTCTGAAATACTGAACCGATTTCAAAAATTCTTTCACTAATGGAAAGCTGCATTCACCCTGAGTAACATTGGTTATATTTTTTAAATATAGGCTTTATATATCCCCGTATTCCCACGGGAACAGGAACAACGCGGGTGAAACCGCAGGGCGCTACTAGTTTATTCATATACAGGCTGTGCCCCGCGGAACCTTATCCGTGGGAATTTCGGGATAAAAATCCTTTGTACTAATCCCAGTTATGAGGGACATCATGTGATTAATAAATGGAATAATTCATTATTATAAGCTTTTTTCATGATTACAAGATTTAGTTTCACCTGTCCCGTTGTCTATAGCTTGTTTTTAAAAAGGTTTTTTTTATTTATTCTTCTTTTACAGGTAAACCGCAAAACAACAGCGAAACACTCGGCTAAGAATAGGCAAGTGAACCAACGGGCTGTAGCTAGATATGCAGCGAAGCACCCCGATATCAACCGCAGAGCTGTAGCCCGGTACGCGGATAACCGCACTACCAAGAGTTGTACAGGTGTAGTGAGTGCTAAGTCGTGTATATCTTCTGATAATGAGGGTAGGACGAGTAGTGTTTTCGAGGGTAGAAATAATAAAGATGGGTTTCTAGAAGTTAATACTCATAATGAATGTGTATGAAAGATTTTGGGGGCGTATAGCGAAGTACTTATATGATTTTTTGAATTGTACAATAGGGATTTCGACTGAAACAAAATGAAATTCTAATTAGTCCGTCAGATAGATTTCGAAAATATATTAGACACGTATTTTTTTGTTTTATCAAATTACTAAAACTGACTTAGTCATAACGCATTAAAGTTCAGGAGTGGGGGCTTGAGACGATGATTCTTGGTAAAAAATGTATGTAGCTGTGACGTCACACGAGTTTTCTATGCACTATATCGTCTTAATTATTTGTTTGTATCAAAATAGAGAAAATACGTGTCGAATATTTTTGCGAAATCTATCTGACGTACTAATTAGATATTTTTAGTCGACATCCCTATTTCTTGGTTTTAGAGGTTAAGTACTTATAATGACTTTTAAAATATACCTACAACCTACAATGAATTGATTTTGAATGCGAAGTTAACTTATATGATTTTTGTAATGTATAATGTCTTCTGATGAGTGTTTACGCCGACTAAGGCTTCCAAAGTATGCCAATTCTAAGTTAGATGGTCTGACTTGATGTCGCCATCTTACTTTTTGTTCTGTCAATTCTGACAGATGAACAATAGATATATTGCGCCACAATATTTTCTGTTCCGGCGGCCAAAATTGGAAGCTCCTATTGTCATTGTGACTCTAATGTCATTTGGATACATTTTCAATAAACTGACAACAAAAAGATGCGATTACAGCGACGCTGTCACCGACATAGAGAAGATTGTGGGTCTATAAGACAGCCTAAGTTCGGCAGCGAGCATGTCAAGACTCTGTTAACCAATCCACACACCGAAGTAGCAAATGTTTCCAGGCAACAAACCTGGCCAGAAACAATTATTGCCCCCCATACATTTACCTACACGGTATTGAGCCACAATTGTTTCTGTGCCGGTGCCAGCGTCGCTGTAATCGCATCTTTTGGTTGTCAGTTTATTGAAAATGTATCCAAATGACATTAGAGTCACAATGACAATAGGAGCTTCCAATTTTGGCCGCCGGCACAGAAAAAATTGTGACGCAACGCACACACAACACAAGATGCATTTGCTTCTCGACAAATGTATGGAAGAAAATTGTTGCTTGGACACATTTGCTGTCTGAAAGCATTTGTTGTTTCGGTGTGCGGGCGGGTTTAGTTAGACCATCTAACTAAGACTGGCAGACTGCCAACGGCGTGAACAGACCCAATGAGGTTAAAAATGTCTAAATATATATAACTCAAAGGTGACTGACTGATTGACAGTGATCTATCAACGCACAGCCCAAACCACTGGACGGATCGGGCTGAAATTTGGCATGCAGGTAGATGTTATGACGTAGGCATCCGCTAAGAAGGATTTTGATTATTTCTACTCCCAAGGGTATAAAATAGGGGATGAAAGTTTGTATGAAACCTAGTAATTTTTCCTAAAATTCACTTGAATCACTCCTATTAAAAAAATCGCTTAAAAATCAGACAGACAGCGACTTTGTTTTATACTATGTAGTAATTGACATCACAAGCTAGACCTTAAATCCGGGTACTTAAAATAATATTTAAATAATTAGGTGATTATGTAGCAATAATAATTTTGAAATTTTTGTCTTCCGATTATGAATTTTGGGGCCCCATATCCAATTGACCAAGGCCGGGTATTATAATTTAATTATAGATTTAGTAAATGCACAAATTATTATAATATTAGGAATAGTCTGTAAAATAAATACTTGATATTCATTTTTCTTATTTTAGAAGTACCATAGTTACAGGGCCGTAGCTAGGGGGGCATTGGGGGGCAATACCCTACCTTGAAATCACAATGTCGTACCTCACTCACTCAGACACGTGGATCTCTAATACATCCAAATCTGGAGGAAGTTCAACCGTCTCGTTCTTCATCATTGAGGAATTAATAGTTCTTAGATCTTAATATTTTTGAATATACTGAGCCGAAGAGCAAGCTTAGGACCTCAAATTTGACACTAGCTACAGCCCTGCATAGTTATAGAATCGCCGCGACCCCCCATATATACGCCAATGTTTATCAATAAATTTGAACATGATCTCTATAAAGTATTTGATTAGTATTTTTAAATATGTAAGTTTTTGACTTTAATAAAAATTGAATATTATGCGAAAATGCCCCAAGACCCCCGGTATTACTTAGGAATAGAGTCAACGGACCCCCAAGCAAAAATGACCCATGACCCCCACGCAATAAAGTGTCTACAATTATAAAGTAGTGAAAGATTACTATCATTGTATATTATTTATATTTGTATTGGTCATTTCTCCATACCTGGCGCCATCAAAATACACTAATGCAATTTTCTTATACAGTATGTTTCAAAATAAGTTATACGAATAGAGAATAACCAGTTTTGAAGTTGATTGAAATCACGCTGTATTTTTAAGTTCCAAAACCAAACATATTACAATGTCCCGTTCATATTCATAAGTGGAACGCGCGCGAGAGGGACGGACTGATTTGTCATGATGACTGTGACGTGGGACATCACTTTGAGTGACATTAACAGCATGAAGTTAAAGGTAAAAATGGAGTCCACACTTCGAGTACCTACTTGAAGCATACCTATATGTATCACTATCGCGCTCTCTGTGGGCAGGCTCTCTCTTTCTAACTAAGGTAACCTCTAGAAAGAGAAGGTCTGACTAAAAAGAGAGATCGGCCCACAGAGACGTAGGTATTTGACTCAAGCTGCTGTTCCATTTTTACCTACAACTTCATGAAAATGTCTATGTGTTGCTCGCGCCAGCTTTGGAGAAATGACCAATATAATCTTAATTATATTAAAGTTTTTATATATTTTGACAGTAATTATATTACAATTTGCTAGTGATATTATAATTAAAGTAGGTTGTCAAAATTTCTTACAATTTAAAGGCCTTATTGTAATAACTCGGGGCCCCATTAGTGTAGAGACCCCCAAGATTATGGAGTGGAGTCATTATATTGTTTGTATAAAAAGCCTTATTTATGTATGTTAGTATGTATGGTATTTATAATTCTGGATGTATGGAAACGCAAAGCAATAATTTTACTTAGTTTAGGTGCCTGTCCCCCAATTTTAATTAGATGACTAAGCGATTAGATTCCCGTTCAAGACAAACATTTCGGTGCAGAATGGTGCCTTTCCACCAGAGCTATGTTATGCTACGTTGCTATGGTTGCGTTTGATACCCACCAATTAATGCCATTGGCTAGTGCTATGTTATATGGACCTATGAATTTGATGGGTTGATATCAAATGCATTATTCGTTCAGCCACACTGAATTGAGCATAATGTGTGATGCGCACCTTAGACGCTTGTGAGCGAGTTCGTAAGGCTCTAGACAGATGGACTGCAATCCAACCGCAAATTGCAGTTCAGGTGCACTTTGAATGCAGTTGACAGTCTATTGCAGTTGTGTCAACAGCATTCAAACTGCACCTGAACTGCAATTTGCAGTCGGATAGTAGTTGAAATGCAGTCCATCAGTTTAGAGCCTAATCTAAGTGGTATCGAATTTAAGACCTCTTAATTGGCAGATGAGACCTTAGTCTTTGCCTTTTAAGGTACAATAACTTGAAGTTGTAACAACGGTATTTGGAAGTATTATAATTGACTGTTATGTTTAAATTGAAAATGTATTAGGTATATTATTTCTTATTAAACTACTTATATACGTTGGCTGAACCTCTGTTTATATAGGTATTAGGAGCGTGTGAACTGTTATTCATATTTGAATAAAAAGTAACGGAACTTTGTCGCGGATTTCATTTTGTTGAATCATTCCCTCCATCATCTCATTACAGTAACTGACCCTCAACTAAGTCCGTAACTTGTATCTATAGTCCATTCATTTGGCCGTGAGACAAAATGTAAACAAACCATGAAAAAGGTTATTTTGTATGTCATGTTTTATCAATAATACATAGACTACTCCCTACTGACTACTAGATATTTAATTAATCTTTGAAATATAGAATATATAACATACTAGCTTTAGCCCTGAACTTCGTTCGCGTGTAATAATTATTTTAACACGCGACTTCATTTATGTAGAAGGTGAAAAAATAGTTATTCTGTGCCGCCGTGCACTAGCCGGGTCGCCTTGTCGTAGTAACTATTTAGTAATCTGTGGCCTTGATCATAATTTTGCTGTAATGTTATTTTAAAACTAAAATATCTTCTAAGATATTTATTGAAATCAAATCATGTAAAAGGCAAATGTCTTTTAGATTAAATACTTTTGCAATGTAAGCGCAAAAAATGTGTTTTTTACGACATCACATTAGAAACCCCTAGATTTATCGGTGTTTCTCTACAATATCATGCATGTATTATACATATAAACTTTCCTCTGGTATCACTCTATTAAAAAAAACGCTTCAAAATCCGTTGCGTAGTTTTAAAGATTTAAGCATACATAGGGACGGACAGACAGCGACAGCGACTTTGTTTTATAAGTACTATTTAGTAACCATAGATGAAAGATTGGTTAAATACCGCGATACCTGATGAGATACATATATTATTAATAGTTACTCGCATGTTCACACTGCCAGCGAGTAACTATTATGATCACGGATGAACAGTTCAGTTCATCCGTGATCATGGCGCTTGCAACAGCGTAGAAATATTGGAAACTCGAAATCACTACCTTTGAGCAATTGGTAGGGAATAAGACACTTTGGCCATAAAATACCTGGAAATTTAATGAAATACCGATAATGCGTCTCGGAGATTTTTTGTCGAAGCATATACAACAGCCCGAATCAAACGATTGACATACGTTACGCGCGTTTTTTAAAATATGCAAAATTAAATGTATTTTTTTATAATCTAACTGAGATATTTTCTTAATTTTTTTGCGTAAGAACATTCTACAGAGTCTTAGAAAACTACAAAAGAAAAAGCCAAATCGGTCTAGCCGTTCGCAAGTTATGACGTGATAACGGCAAACGGGTTTCATTTTTATATATATAGACTAGCGGCGCCCTGCGGTTTCACCCGCGTAGTTCTCGTTCCCGTAAGAATATGGGGATAAAATATGCTAAAGACCTTCCCACTGAATCACTCTATCTATTAAAATAAACCGCATCAAAATCCGTTGCATAGTTATAAAGATCTAAGCATACATAGGGACATCAGGACATAGGGACATAGAAAGCTACTTTGTTCTATACTGTTTTTGATGATTACACGAAATTTGTTTCTTGAAGTATTATTTTTACACAGTTTCACCACGCAAACTGACATTTTACTACGTATTATGTTCAAATTTTAATAAAACATTAGGAACATACGCCTCACAGACAGCTTGCAGTGTGACTGGCTTGGATACGCCGAGTATGTACGTGTAGTATTTGTTGCCGCATTTGACTACGTCGGCGATACCTACCAAACACAGCGAAACCAATTCTTCATCTAAGGTAGTAATAGTAATGACGATGATAATTGACATTACTAAAACCTAAAAATGCTGTGAATCTCAAACTATGGATACATTTTAATACTACTAAATGAAGGTGAACAGTCATTTTAAGTAATGAAAGTAAAATTAATAGTTTTGTATTTAGCCGGATTGTACCCGTCATTTTTACTCTTGATCAACTTGTTGACGTGAGTGTTTTCTTCCCGATTATATAGTAAAGTATATTGTAAATTTTTGATAATTCTTTGTTTAAAGTAATTATTGTATTATGTTTTATATTCAGTTATCGTAAAATTTCTGTTATCTGAACGTTGATTTTAATGAAAATAAGTGAACCTGGTTCAAACAGCGTTTGCACTTTTACTTCACCGAAGATCCAAACATACACCAAGGTGTTATTTATATATTTAAATACGTAGAAGAGACTTGGCCAAAGATTTGTATCCCTACAAAAAATATATTGTACCTATATAACGACTTCACGAGCCTCCGTTTACCGATTTCTAAAAGAAAAAAAGGAAAATCCATGTTGGAGCTCTTCTTCTCCTGATGATCACCAATAAATACTTAGTTGTTTATTTATTTTGTAGTAAAACAATTCAGGTGCTTACATGAATTGTTTTTACTTGTACTCAACTCATCCTGTTTATTACCTTTTTATAGATTTTTACACTAAACTAAATTACTTATAGACGACTTATCAAAGATGCCTACTTAGTCTTATTTTACTTTCATATATATAACTCTAAAAAAACAATATATTTTTCGCCTAAAAGAGCTAAAAGTTTGACAACCAGTATTTCTTTGTTTACATTTTGTCTCACGGCCAAATGAATGGACTATAGAGTATCAGAAACTACGTACTCATTCACACACACACAGACCGAGACAAACATTTGTGGTTTACACAAATTGTTTATGTCAACTTTTTTTTTAGTTGCAATTAAAATTGCAATAGAAAATCCGTTAGCTTTATTTTAATGTGTAGTGTTCGTGTAAATCAAAGAAATCAATGTTACTTCATTCACAACGTTTAAACTTAATTGTCTATGTTATCAGAGGTTCAGCGATCGTATGAAGACGAATATTTATGTTGTAAAGAAAAGTAAAATATTATTTTGTATTTTTTGTAGTTCTGTTGTATTGTATACATACAATAAAAACGTTAATAACATTTACAACTTGGACGTTTTATTCTCAACGACTCCCAATTATATACTAAAAATTATCTTTATGAATATAAAGCAATTTTCCCAAAATAATGCCCTTTACCTAATTCAGGGTAGGCTCGTGCCCCTCGGTGGGGACATTGTAATGAGCTGATGATGAATGCCCTTTACGTAAATACCTATATCTCCTTGGTCGTAGCGTGATGTTAAAGCCTCTATAATGGGCTATCCAATGAAAGAGGCACCTTGGCCAGAAGAAGCATTATTAAAACCTTTCAAAAATATAAAAAGATAACATTTTCAAAAGAGTCCCGTCCATCCCGTGAATAAAATAAACTAAAATTTCAAAAGTTATTTACCCGCGCTATTTTTTTATTCTATTTACCGCAAAGAGTATAAAAACACATGGAAGTGCCTACTAACATTGATTTTAGTCGATTATTCAAACGAATCGATTATTATTGATACTCTGTGTTCAAGACTGCAATATTTCGTTCAAAAACGTCAAACAGCTCTGTATAATCTGTGGTTCCCACCCACATCATTCAATCAATAAATAAAATAATAACAACAAATTAGAAATTGGTGTAATTAAATTGATAATGCTGACTTAAAAAGTGTTCCAAAAATGCCACCGCAACAAATATGTCTTATTTGTTTAAAAACGGACATACCTATGAAGGGTTTAAATGACTCTCTGGAATATTTTTATGATGATTTCTGTGATTATAAAGTAAGTTATTAACTACTAGCGGCGCCCCGCGGTTTGACCCGCGTAGTTCCCGTTCCCGTACGAATATGGGAATAAAATTATGCTAAAAACCTTCCCACTGAATCACTCTATCTATTAAAACAAACCGCATCAAAATCCGTTGTGTAGTTTTAAAGATGTAAGCATACATAAGGACATAAGGACAGAGAAAGCGACTTTGTTTTATACTATGCAGTGAAGAGCTTTTTAGCAAATTTAACATATTTTTAGGCTCATATTAATCGTCAAAAAGTCATTGAATTAATAATTATGAAATAGATTACTATTATTACTTAAAAATGATAGGATTCTTTTTAAAAAACTACATAATCAATGAGTTTTCATTATCAACAAGCTTTGATTTACTTAGAGGAAAGTGGGTATTTGAAGCTATTCCAATATTATTTATTTATTTAGTTAGACACTTCAACAATATCTTCACTTATAATACTAATAATAAAACTTATTCTATGTAACATTCCCATGTGAGATATCTATACAGAAGTGTACATTCTTCTCTTCAAAAAAAAAAGCAACAAATATAAATTAGTTATGAAACAATAAATAGACGCTAAACAAACAATAATTAACATCTAATGAGCTTATGTTTTAAACCTCTATTATAAAGAGGAAAGATTTGTTTCTTTGTAACGAATAATAAAGGCTCCGAAACTACTGAACCGATTTCAATAATTCTTTCACCATTAGAAAGCTCCATTCACCCTGAGTAACATAGGCTATATTTTGTAACCGACAGATTCCGCTAGTAATTAATATATTTTTACAGAGTTGCCAGAAAAGAAAAACATTATTCTGCGCTGATTGTTTCGACGCTCTTAACCGGTGTTACCTCTTTAAAAAACAATGCAAAGTTGCCGTTAAACTTTTGACTGATTGGGATAAAATTGATCCCAAGGTAAGGATATCCATATTATAATACAGTATGGTAATACCCCGGAGATACGCGATATGTGGGACCGAGAGATAACCGCGTATGTCAAATTCGCGTAAGTCGGGGTACAACTTCTTGACAATTTTTTGGTCTTTTAACCAATAAAGTGTTCTGCGTTCGTACGTAGTCATCTGGATATTTAAAATAATTATTTCTAATATATTTGTAGGTCAGAAAACCTATAACCGAGTTATCCAACGAACTCGTCAATTGCAACTTGAACGAATCAGATGACGACGAAGAACTGATTAATGACAAAGAAATTGAGAAAATAATAAAAAACAGCACAAGAAAAACAATAAAGAAAGAAACTAAAAGTGTTAGTAAACCTATATTTAACGAGGATGAGGTCAAAATTGAAATAGATGATATCACTGACAGTAAAATCGAAGTATTTAGTTATAGAAATGTTACTGATAGTCATAATAATGTAGCTGATAGTCACAATGATGTAGCTGATAGTCACAATGATAAAGCTGATAGTAAGGTTGGTGTAATTGATAGTAAAACTGGTGTATTTGATAGTTGTAACTATGTTACTGATAGTTTGAATGGTGTTTCTGATCGTCGTAATGATATAACTGATAGTAATAATAAGTCTACTGATAATAATGATCATGAACTAACTGATACAGAGGAATTAAATGATGATTCAAGTGATGATAATTATGATGATGAATCTGAAATTGTTAAGAAGAAAAGTATTAAATCCACTAAAAAGCTGCTTAGTGGCACCCGTAAAACTATTAAAAAAGGTAAGAAATCATAATAACTTGTTACAATTACAATTTTATGACTTTTATGGCTCTCTGTGATTTGGAAAGCCTGGAGAGTAATATCAGTTATCGTACTAACGTCATGTAATTCAGAGAGGCTAGATAGAATAACGTACACTTACACACACACACACACACACTACACACATACACACACACACACAACAGACATAGTTTTAATGACAATAAGGTCGCGTTTCCACCGCCACGCTGCCATACAATCGATTTCTAATTTCAAACATTTTTAAACACGACTACAATTTTTAGAACGAAGAAATAAAAAACTACCATTCAAAAATTATGCTGAATACGAGAAAGTGTTTGACATAGTGTTGTTCAAAAATCGCGAGGAAGAATTAGCCGAGTTCGCTCAGAGGAAGTTCGGTGCCTATTACCTCAATGCGAAGTACAGGTGTGACGTTTGCTTCACCGCGTATAGGTCACAGAAGTTGTTGGACTTCCATATGAAGTGGCATGATGTGAGTATTATTTAGGTAGTGATCCGCCGGCGATTAGCGAGTAGCGAGTACTCGCTGAGTGACAAAAATGAACTCGCTAACTCGCTAAAAAATTTAGCCGTTTGAAATTGTGGAAGCAAGATAATAGTTATTTATGGTACAAGCGAGGTAAGTTCGCCGTCAGGCGAGGGTCTGAAGATAGCCGAGGATAGTAATCATCAATACTCGCGTGTACCATACAACGTTTTTCAACACATTTTTGAAATTATAATTTTTCGCTAATAAATAAACAGTTTTTCTATTCGCGCTATTTTAATCTATGGCCGATCACCATTGTTGTGTTGGATGCACACAACGATGGTGATCGGCCATAAATTAAAATAATATACTTATTAAAAAAAAATCGAATGAATGAATGAATGGAATCGACCATAGACCTACCAAAAGTAAGGCAACATAGTTGAAGTTTGTTTTTAAAATGTATTGACAAGATTTTTTTTGGTATCGAAACTTTTTTAAAACTAAACAATTTAAAAAAAATCTCTATAACTCACTAGTGAATCAAGCGTGTCATTATTCAACTGTTTTTGTACAAATAAGAGCCCCTTTATGAGCAAATGTGTTGAAAACTGTTTTGTTGGTTGTTCTCAATAGAGAGCGCGTTTTGAACTGAATAGTCCAAGTTCTAACGACGATTGCTTTAAAGTACAGTCAGTGTCAGATAAACAAGAGACCTGAACGTGAAATGAAAGATTGTTTAAGGGATTAGACACACTTATTCAGATCCATTCAGCGTGTGTCCATACAATACAACGATTTTGTATGGAGATGATATATACCCATTTTTATTTTTTAACCCCCGACGCAAAAAGAGGGGTGTTATAAGTTTGACATGTCTGTGTGTGTGTGTATCTGTCTGTCTGTGGCATCATAGCTCCCGAACGGATGAACCGATTTCAATTTAGTTTTTTTTTGTATTAAAGGGGACTTACGTGCGAGCATTGTTTGATGAAAATCGGTTGACCCGTTTAAAAGTTATGGGGGTTTGAAAGTAATTGTGTTGGGGGTTTTTTTAATTTTTAATTTTCTATTTTTTTAATTGTATTAATTTCATCTTTTTGTTTCATTATGTTTAACTTGTTAAGTTGTCTCTGAACCTTTGTTTGTAAATGCTATAAACATCTTTAATTGGCTTTATACATCAGAATTTTGATTTTGTTGTACATTTATGAAAAAATGTTTAATGTATAAAGCTGTTGATGTTTTCTCTGAATAAATATCTGAGCAGAGATGATTCAGCTGAATGGATGCGTACACGTCTCCATACAAAATGGTTGTTTTGTATGGACAAACGCTGAATGGAGCTGAATAAGTGTGTCTAGTCCCTAAAACTTTTGTAATTTATTTCCAGCCATCTGCAGGCGATCACAGCTGCGATATTTGCTCAATGCGTTTCCGCAGTCGCCTGCGCATGCAACATCACAGAAGTGTTGACCACAATGGAAGATTTTCATGTAAAATGTGTCCTCTCGTCACATACCACAGGTATGTATACTACTTCACACCTAATGAACCTTTCACCCAGTCGCGTAGCTAGATGGACATCAGTTATAGTTCCACCTATAAAAAAAACCACCACCAATAAAATAATCTAGGTAACAAAGTAGATTTTCTTGGGCGAGATTCCCCCCCCCCCCCTGCAATTGGATTATTACTTGACTAGCAGCGCCCCGCGGTTTTACCCGCGTAGTACCCGCTCCCGTGAGCATGCGTAGCTCGTAGTATCATACAATCTCGTCACAATTCACCATCGTGTGTTAAAAAATTAAGCAACAGCGCCATCTATTTGTAGGATTTGTGACTACAAAAAGAACATACGGTTACTTATACACTTACCAATAGGAATTTCGGGATAAAAAGTATCCTATGTGTTATTCCTAGTTATAAGGAACATGTGTACCAAATTTAATCAAAATCGATACAGTAGTTTTTGCGTGAAAGTGGAACAAACACCCAAACTCACAAACATACAAACATGCAAACTTTCGCATTTATAATATTAGTAGGATTGAGTTTGAGGGTGACACCTAAACAAAATCAGCCCCATGCTAGCTATGCAACTACCCTCACCGACTCATGTGACCCTAGTACTCATTAAAATTTAAAAAACCCCCAACACAATTACTTTCAAACCCCCATAACTTTTAAACGGGACAACTGATTTTCATCAAACATGTCTAAGAACACTCGCACGTAAACCCCCTTTAATACAAAAAAAACTATATTGAAATCGGTTCAAACGTTGGGGAGCTATGATGCCACAGACAGATACACACACACACATATACACACACACACACACACAGACACGTCAAACTTACAACACCCCTCTTTTTGCGTTGGGGGTTAAAAATACAGCCAGCCAGCGTCAGATAAATGTACCGTTTCTTGGTTGGCATACCATAGTGAGCCAAGGGGGGGGAGGGGGGAGGGACTTTATCTGACGCTGACTGTACCCAGTACAAAAAAATCCCACGGGATACCGTCCCACACTCACACTGATAGTGTTGCATTCTCTTTCAGAAACGTAATGGAGTGTCATTACAAGAAGCATATTGGGGGTGAATATAAATGCAGATTTTGCAGCAAAGTTTTTCAGTAAGTTAACATCAGAATCTATATACACCCCTATTTTGAATTCAAGATACTTAATCACACAGCTAATGTAAACGACGGGTGACAATATAATAGTGAAGTTAGATTTTTCTTTCAAAATTTCTACGCGCATCCTTTTCCATCCTCGCCCCTATGCAATTGCCTTTTAATGCACTATAACCATTGTCTTTTTGTGCACTAGGCAATTGCCATTTTGTGCAATGATATGCGATGGTATTTCAGACACGTTTCGACAGGCAAGTGCCACGAGCGCACCGCGCACGCCACGCGGCACGTGTGCGGCGCGTGCGCGCGGACCTTCGTGTCCCACGCCGGGCTCCGGCAGCACCGGACACAGGTGCACAAGGTACTGACGAGTCTTTTCTTGTTTTAAGGTGCTCCTTCACCGGGAGCATTCGCGTGTAATGAAACGTTACAGATTTGAGCATTACATCAGTGAAGGAGAACCGAGCATTACAATGCGCACCTTGTAATTTATTAATTGTAATTTGTAATTACACGCGAATGCTCGTTAGTCAGGGAGGTATTATTGTAATGTAATGCTCAGAGAGGAATCTGTAACGTTACATTACACGCGAATGCTCCCGGTGAAGGAGCACCTTTATACTATTCAGCACTCGGGTTCAGTTTTACAACCTACTTTTTAGGGTTCCTTACCTAAAAACGGGACCCTATTACTGAGACTTCGCTGTCCGTCTGTCACCAGGCTGTATCTCAAGAACGGTGATAGCTAGACAGTTGACATTTTCAGAGATGATGTATTTCTATTGCCGCTATAACAACAGATACTAAAAACAAAATAAAATAAATATTTAAGGGGGGCTCCCATACAACAAACGTGTTTTTTTTGTCGTTTTTGGTACGGAACCCTTCATGCGCGGGACCGACTCGCACTTGGCCGGTTTTTATTTAAATAAATAAACACATTTATGGCCTATTTCACGACCTTCAAGTAAAGCTACTCACCAAGTAAATATAGTTTTGTCTATTTCTTACTTTATGACAAGTGGCAAAGACAAAACTTGTAAGTATGTACTCGGCCCTTAGATTCATAGTGAGCCTACTCATAGTCGGCGGCTGACAGTCAGTTGGTATGAACACAGCCTTATTATTAAAACATGTTCACAAACAGACAAGTTCGCTCGTGGAGACAGAGGGAGAAAAGAAATGCATCGAGTGTGACGTCATATTCACTACGCTACACGTTTACAATCTGCATTTGAAGAACTCCCACAAAGGAACGGTCAGACATATGTAAGTATTCTTCTCTAGTTTGTGTCGATATATTTTCAGTGACGGATTTACTATTAACGGCCGTAATTCGCAGAGAATATCGTACGTTGACCTGTAGCTATCTATCTCTGTCGCACCTGCGTACATTATAAAGAGCGGGACGCATTACAAAATTATCTGTGAATTACGACCGGACTATAAGAGGCTGAGTAGGTTAGCAAATTTTAAAATGGCGATAAATTTGGCCAGGGGCGACGAAATCCGCCTCCCCTGCCACCCGAAGCTAGAGGCCTAAGCCAGGGGGCGGCAAATTGGGCTAAACGAAAAAAAAGTTATCGGCAGGGGTAAAGTAAAACACCTACAGATGGATGTATATTTTTTTTATTATATTAACCTATATTATCCCACTGCTGGGCAAAGGTCTCCCCCATTATTTTCCACTCCTGTCTATCTTCTGCCACCGTAGGCCAATCGCTTCTGTACGCGTCCAACTCGTCTCGCCATCTTTTTTTGGGACGGCCACGGTACCGGCGTTGTATTGATTGATTGATGTATAACATAGTTATTTTAATTCATATCTGGTTATGCAGAAAATCTTTAAAATAATGTTTTGTAATTGAAAAAAATAAAGATGTTTTTATATGCCGCGCGCACATGGCAATGTTCAAAAATCTTTTCTTTTTAACGCAGATATACACCCTTATTTTGAATTCGAGATACTTAATCACACAGCTAATGTAAACGACGGGTGACAATATAATAGTGAAGTTAGTTTTTTTCTTTTGCTTTTATTTAAAAAGTTATGATAAGTCAAAGTTTTTCAAAATCCCGCCGAATTTTATTGTTATTCTACAGCGAACAACAGGCGAACGCTGCGATACACAGCTGAGCGCGGTCATCGACCCGAGCCGTCACAGAATACTTGATAGCTAGTGTGCCGTCTGGTAATACGGCATTTATTTATTATTTTTAATAGATAAGTAATCGACTATCATTTTTGATATTTTTATTGGATATATGGATTCAGTTACTGCTACAGATATTCTGATTTTAATAAGTCCCGTAATTTCAAAATAGGGGTGTATAATAATAGTCTTGCACTCGACTGTAACTCGCCTGATGGAAAGCGATGGTACAGCCTAAGATGGAGCGTGCTCGCCTTGTGAGCCCTACAAAGCCCAGTTAGCTTAGTTTTTCCTACCTTATTGTATTATTCTTATTATATTGCAAAGGACCGTGTGTGCCGATTGTGGGAAAGAATTCGAGAACAGACATCAGCTCTCCGAACACAGACGAGAGAAACATTCCGACAAAATCAGAGCGAAGAAGACATTTACTACAAACATTTGCGAAAAATCGCCATTAAAACTCACATGCGAATTGGTAAGTGTATCTAGTGTTCACTGTTCAGACCTCCTACAAATGTATGTTCCCCTGGTACTTTTCTCTCTAGTGTTCAGACCTCCTACAAATGTATGTTCCCCTGGTACTTTTGTCTCTAGTGTTCAGACCTCCTACAAATGTATGTTCCCCTGGTACTTTTCTCTCCAGTGCTCAGACCTCCTACAAATGTATGTTCCCCTGGTACTTTTCTCTCTAGTGTTCAGACCTCCTACAAATGTATGTTCCCCTGGTACTTTTCTCTAGTGTTCAGACCTCCTACAAATGTATGTTCCCCTGGTACTTTTCTCTCTAGTGTTCAGACCTCCTACAAATGTATGTTCCCCTGGTACTTTTCTCTCTAGTATTCAGACCTCCTACAAATGTATGTTCCCCTGGTACTTTTCTCTCTAGTGTCTCATATTATGGTTTATAAGAGCTATATAGGCTGATGATGGAGACCATAGACTCCTCAACGATTTATAACAGTTACCAATTAATGTTCCCTATGTCATTTTACCGTCCCATTAATATATGTATGGTATGTAGTCTTGTCCTATGATTGTGTCCACCATTGGTATGGTTATTGGGACGGTCAAATGACAGATGTACAGAGTTTTGTACAAGCAAGATCATATCTATCTATGGACCTTGCTATCTTGCTTAGTATTGGGAACGGCTGTAAGAGGATAAAATCCTAATCCTAATTAATATTATAAATGCGCAAGTAACTCTGACTGTCTGTTACCTTTTCACGGCTAAACTACTGAACCGATTGACTTGAAATTTGGTACAGGGGTAGCTTATGGTCCGGAAAAGAACATAGGATACTTTTTATCCCGAAATTCTCACGGGAACGGGAACTACGCGGGTGAAACCGCGGGGCGCTGCTAGTACATAATAAAGCTTTTTTGTGTCCTGTCCCGTTGTCTGTAATCAAATCTTGCAAGACATTTTTCGACCACTTCTGGTTATCCGATTGAGCTGATATTTGGCATACTTATGTAAGTCCCATGACAATGCAATTAAAGCTTGTTTTTAAAATGTTTTTTTTTTTAATTTATTCTTGTTTTTAACCCCCGACGCAAAAATAGGGGTGTTATAAGTTTGACGTGTCTGTGTGTGTGTGTGTATCTGTCTGTCTGTGGCATCATAGCTCCCGAACGGATGAACCGATTTCAATTTAGTTTTTTTTTGTATTAAAGGGGACTTACGTGCGAGTGTTCTTAGACATGTTTGATGAAAATCGGTTGACCCGTTTAAAAGTTATGGGGGTTTGAAAGTAATTGTTGGTTTTTTAAATTTTTAATTCAATTGTTTTAGTGTAACGCAACGGGGACGTATCCGAAGTGGTTGTTTATTCATATGCAACAAGTTCACCCCGAGGTCGAGTATGTGCCGAAATCGGCAATTGCCAAGAAGTATCTGTGTGACCAGTGCGGGAAGGGATTCGTTGTAAGTACATATTTATTAGAGGTCTTTTAATGTTTATCTCGGTGTGTAAAACAACGATTTTGTATGGAGACGCGTACGCGTCCATTCAGCTAAATCGTCTCCATACAAAATCGTTGTTTTGTATGGACCAACGCTAAATGGAGCTGAATAAATGTGTCTGTCTAGTCCCTAAGTGTGTGCGTAGTTCCTGATACCCTAGATACAAATGACGAACTCAGTTAGGGGTCAGTTATAGTCAAAATGACAATAGTACCTTCTAATTTTGGCCACCGGAACTGTTTGTGGCACTGCAGTACTGTACCTATTCCGATCGTCTGTCGTCAGTCCCCTGGCCTGTTGGCAGACTATCAGATGGCAGTATATAGAATCATCAAGTTTTCTGTGCCGGTGGCCAAAAGTAGAAGCTACTATTGTTATTATGACTCTAATGTCATTGAGATACATTTTCAATAAACTGACAACCAAAAGATGCGATTACAGCGACGCTGTCACCGGCACAGAAAACTTTGTGACTCTTTATCTTGTTTACTGTCGTTGTCATGTCACTGTCACTCTGTCGTCAGTCCCCTGGTCTGTTGGCGGAACATCAGAACGTGCACAGTGGAGCGCGGCCGTTTGAGTGCCAGCAGTGCGGCGCCAGGTTCCGCTCACTGGTGTATTTACGAGCGCACGAGGCCTCGCATCGCCCGCCTGCCAGGGAGTGCAAACACTGCGGAATGAAGTTCACCAGCGGAACGCAACTTTCCAATCACGTGAGGGTAAGGTGTACAATACAACTAACTTTTTGGAAGCCTTAGTCGGCGTAATCACTCATCAGAAGACATTATACATTACAAAAATCATATAAGTTAACTTCGCTTTCAAAATCAAATCATAGGTAAAATATACATATATATAAATATATATATCCGTAAGGTTGCGGGTTCGATTCCCGTGCGGGGTGAATATTTGTGTGAACCACAAATGTTTGTCTCGGTCTGGGTGTGTGTGTGAATGAGTGTGTGCGTAGTTTCTGATACCCTAGATACAAGCTTAGAGCTTAGTTAGGGGTCAGTTACTATAATGAGATGATGTAGTGAATGATTATGTTATGTTATGTTATGTTATGTTATACCTACAGTATATTTTAAAAGTCATTATAAGTACTTAACCTCTAAAATCAAGAAATAGGGATGTCGACTAACAAAATCTAATTAGTCCGTCAGATAGATTTCGCAAAAATATTGAACACGTATTTCTCCCTTTTTGATCCAAACAAATAATTAAGACGATACAGTGCATAGAATACTCGTGTGACGTCACAGCTAGGTACACTTTTTACCTTAATTTATATGAATTATCGTCAGAAGCCTCTACTCCTCAACTTTAATGCGTTATAACTAAGTCAGCCTGGGCTAGCATGACTTTGAAAACGCGATATGATATAGCGATTTATCGACATCCAACTGTCAAAATATGATAAAAATACCCGCCATATTTAATTTTATCATATCGTAGCACGCCATAATTTATTTTGACATCTCGCGAAATCGATATTTTTTTGTCGTGGTGTCGATATATTTTATCACGCACAGTCATGCAGTTATGATAAAACAAAAGTTACTATTGTCTCATATTAAAACTAGCTAAAAGCGTGGCTTTGTGTGGGCTCGCGAGGTTTTTCTTAGTAATTCTATGTTTTATAGTAAGAAAGAAAGAAAATGCTTTAATTGTTGAAATCGCGCGATACCACAGAGGTACCTTACCTATGTTAGACCAACAGAAATTTATTTATGTCCAATGTCCGCCACAGCTTTATCTAACGTCAAGCCTTGTGACTTGCGAATTGTGATTACGAAAGCTTATTGTATTGTTTCCTGGAACATTAAGTATTTCCACTTTTCCAATATTTAGTTATGGGTGGTATTGGACTCAACCATTATTGTCATACGTTGTATGAGAATAATTTTTATATCGAACCATTATCACTCGTGAGTGCGTGGCATTTAATCGGGAGGACAAATCCATTTTCAACCCAAAGGAGAATGGGCGTTCCGTCTTATATGTTGTAACACTTTGTGTAGGGCATATTTGAAAGCTCTCGATGAGTACTACAACTTCTTGTATGGGTTCTTCAGTCTGTATCTCATGCAGGAAAACTGCTAGGCTAGGGTGGATAAACTGACCCCATGAGGTGTCGTCCTGTCATGTTGTACCATTTTGTGACCAAACATCATTTGAAAGGTCTCGATGAGTACAACTTCTTGTATATGCTGAAGTCTTTATCTCATGCAGGGAACTGCTAGGGCGGATTAACTGACTCCATGATATGTGATTCTGAAATATTTCTCAAAAAAAGTTTCCATAAAAAACATATTCGTTTTAAAAAAAGAAACAATCAAAAACAAAACTGCCATCTTCATACATCAATATTCACTATCAGAAAGTTTGGAAAGTTTGTCTTAGAGTCATCAAGTTTTCTGTGCCGGCGGCGGTCAAAATTGGAAGCTCCTGTCATGTTGACTATCCGTGCGGTCCAAATTGCGTTTTTTCGCGCTTACGGAGTGAAGTGATCGAATTGAATGTATTTGCACCAACGATAGTAATGGAACGTCATCAGTGACGTCATTAAGGTGTGCAAACGCTGCTCATGGAAAATAGGTTGTGCAGTGTGTGCACAAATGTCAAACTCAAAATTTGAAGTTTCAGAATTTGATTTATTTTAGTTTTTTATTAAACATTTATGTTTACAATGGTTAAATATTGCATTCTGATCAATTACTAATTACAACAACTGTTTTCTGAATCTTGCAATTTGAAATGCCGAGTACGTAACTCTAATTTTGATATTTTTGCACACACGTACACACACAATCCTGGTCCGATTAGATAGCGCGCAAACAGCGCACATAGCGCATTAGCGCACATATTAATTTTGGTTCACGCGTGTGCACTGTTGGTAGCGTTTGTAATGTTTTTATAATTCTGAACGCGCTTTATATTTCTAAGGTCACCCTTACCACTCAAAACTGATTCCATGGATCTGTGTATACACTAGTTTTAGCCACATACGTAAGGCCTTCATTGATAAATAGTTGAGGGATTGGACTAAAATCGGATGGGTACGTAACTTGTACGGACACACGGATAACCATTAAAAAAATATATTTACTTTGTAAAAACTGTATAATAATCATTGTATTTAAAATCGCAAGCTTACACCAGCCCAACAAAGTGATATCTTGATGGAAGTTGATCTCTTGGCCACGATATCCAATTTGAGTAGGTACACTGTAATAACTGGGTGAACTTGCGCTATTAATTGCTCTTCGACGAATTTTAATTTCTTTAAAACGTTAGTTTGTGGTTCTGAAACCATACTATTGTCTAAACAAAGTCCGTTGTTTTCGATGTGCAAATCAATCCAAAGGATGGAGGATGGCATGAATTACCACGAACACAATTAGATTCTAGGTACATCTCGAGGTCTTCTCTGGCTTTCCTTTACATCGACCATCAAAGAACGGTTAATTTCGTGTCCGAGGAGGCCAGTTAACGTGCGTTTTTGTGGCACTTTATTATATCGATTACACTAATCTCTTAATTAAACTTTCCTTTAATTTTTATTACAGAGATTTTTATTTTTTTTTAACGGGGGGGCTCTGCCCCCCCAACCCCCCGTTTTTATTTTTCTCTCTCTAACTTCGGACATAATTTTTCCACAAGGTGAGCATTGTGCCACGAACACAATTATATCGAGGTCTTCCCTGACTTTCTCTTACATCGTCCATTAGAGAACGGTTAATTTAGCGTTCTAGGAGGCCAGTTGCCCGCTCGTGGCCCAGTGCTACCCGCGGATCACTTGTGATCTGTGCGGTTAAGCACCGTCTGGCACCGTCGTGACTGTGATGGGTCATTACTAAAAATACTTTTAATTTCATGAGCGTTTCCGTGCTTCGGAGGGCACGTAAAGCCGTCGGTACCCGCTGCCGTACTAACATCTTCGATAGTCGTTACGGGTAATTAGAGCCCTCAAAAGTCTAACATTTGGTTTAACCAAAAAATTTCGTATAGCCCTCTGGGTTGTGAAGGTCTGATGGCAGTCGCTTCACGTAAAATACTGACATTCCGCCAAATCTGGTTAAACTGAAAACCGACCCCAAATAGACATGGGTTAAAGGTTCGGAAAAGAGAAGAGGAGGTTAGTTAACGTACGTTTTTGTGGCATTTTACTATAACTACTACTATCATTTCGAAATCAGCGTTAATTTTATTCATTACATTAAACTTTCTTTTTATTTCTATCATAGAGATGTTTGTTTTTTTTTAACGGGGGGGCTCCGCCCCCCCAACCCCCCGTTTTTCTTTTCTCTCTCTTATTTTTGACATGCTTTTGCCACAAAGTGAGCATTGTGCCACGAACACAATTACTACATCTTCTCTGACTTTCCCTTACATCGTCCATCAAAGAACGATTAATTTCGCGTAACGTATGTTTTTGCGGCATTTTACTATAACAACTATTATCATTTCGGAATCAGTGTTCAAATTTTCTTTTTATTTCTATCATAGAGATGTTTGTTTTTTTTAACGGGGGGGCTCCGCCCCCCCAACCCCCCGTTTTTCTTTTCTCTCTCTTATTTTTGACATGCTTTTGCCGCAAAGTGAGCATTGTGCCACGAACACAATTACTACATCTTCTCTGACTTTCCCTTACATCGTCCATCAAAGAACGATTAATTTCGCGTAACGTATGTTTTTGCGGCATTTTACTATAACAACTATTATCATTTCGGAATCAGTGTTCAAATTTTCTTTTAATTTCTATCATAGAGATGTTTGTTTTTTTTTAACGGGGGGGCTCCGCCCCCCCAACCCCCCGTTTTTCTTTTTTCTCTCGGCCTCCTTCGATGACACATTTCTTTTAAACCGATGAAATTGTAAACAGAATCAATTTCACAATGTATAAATCTATTTCTTTTTATTTCGATTTTTTTACGGCATTAGAAACATGAAACCTTCATGCTCGAAACTGGATATCAACGCCATCTATTGTGTGCCGAATGACACTAAGTCGTGATCGTTTGACATTTAAATGTCATTTTAACCCCTATAACCCGGCTAATTTGAGAAGTATTTTTTGTTAATATGTTTATATGCAATCAATGTATATTATTTATAGACGTGTTGTATTACGCATCCATTTTATTTCTCGAAATTTAAAATTTGTTTGCAAAATTGTTAAAACCTTTTTCTTTATTTCATTAACAAAATGATATAAAAACCATTTTCTGCACATCTAGACATGAATTGAAATAACTCTGTTAAATATCAAATCTGTAGGTGCTCTAGTTTTTCCGTAATATGTACCACAAAAGTGTAAAAACTGTTGAATTAGGAGGGCTTCGCTTCGCTCGCCCTAATAAGTAAAATAAATAAATAATTTTACAATTTTCTGTTCAATTTCAGTCTCACGTCACCGATCGTCGGTATAAGTGTGCATTATGTGGAATGGGGTTTGTCTTCAAGAGTACATTGAATGAACATGTCCGAGGCGTTCACCAAAATATACGGAAGGAGCGGAAAGCGCGGGGCGGCAGAAAGGTGGACACCGAAACGTAGACTTCTTCGTTTCCGAACCTTTATCCCATGTCTATTTGGGGTCGGTTTTCAGTTTAACCTAATTTGGCGGAATGTCAGTATTTTACGTGAAGCGACTGCCATCAGACCTTCACAACCCAGAGGGCTATACGACATTATTTGGTTAAACCAAATGTTAGACTTTTGAGGGCTCTAACTACCCGTAACGACTGTCGATGATGTTAGTACGACAACCGGGACCGACGGCTTTACGTGCCCTCCGAAGCACGGAAACGCTCATGAAATGTAATTTTTAGTAATGAAATGACCCATCACACTCATGACGGTGCCAGACGTTGCTTAACCGCACAGATCACAAGTGATCCGCGGGTAGCACTGGGCCATGAGCGCTTCAACGAAAACCAACATTGAAATATACGGACACAATTATTGTATTGTATTTGTAAACTATTTTCGTCGTTATATTTATTATAATGTAAAAATAATAATAAATTATTAAAATAAAAATATTAAGTAAACAATAAAACTATTTTTTCTAATAAACTTACCTTTTTATTTTAAGTTCACCTGTGAAGGCACAGTATAATTATTAGTTAAAGGTAAGTATGTAATAAGTACTACAAAACTATCTGTTTAAAAAGCAAATTAATAAAAATTAAAAAAACAACAAACCCCCATAACTTTTAAACGGGTCAACCAATTTTCATCAAACATGTCTAAGAACACTCGCACGTAAGTCCCCTTTAATACAAAAAAACTGTATTGAAATCGGTTCATCCGTTCGGGAGCTATGATGTCACAGACAGACAGATACACAGACACGTCAAACTTATAACAACCTTCTTTTTGCGTCGGGGGTTAAAAATACTATTTTTCATTAATTCTACGTAAGTAACATGTAAGTAAGTAGGGTACTATTTGTATACTTTAACTCTAAAGACAAATATCGTGAATAAAACAAATAATTGCGCCTGGATACCCCTGACGGATGGCAATTCTTAACGTTGGTCCTATTCCCGCGCGGGGTGAATATATGTGTGAACCACAAATGTTTATCTCGGTGACGGTTTGTGTGTGAAAGAGAGTTTGCGTAGTTTCTGATACCATAAAATCCCTAGATACAATAAGTTACAAGTTTAGTTATATAGAGGTCGGTTACTATAATGAAATTAATGATTGTTATGATTATAGGTACGGCAAAACAATGATATATTGATTAAATAAGATGTAGTAGTTTTGATTTCGCAAATACTACACAAAATAATTATTTATTTCCCGCTTTTTATACGAATTTACCACAGACAACAGTTTTTATTAAGTTGACAAAGAGTAAACAAGTGCCCGATTTACGCCGATTTTAGTCGATTATTCGTTCGAGTTTACGTCAAGACCCAAAATGTTTCGTTCAAAAATGTCATATAATTAACTTTGTAAGTGAAGATCTGTGTTTAGCCCCAATAAAAGTCGCAAATTTTTTATAATATTATTTAATTCAACATTTTAGCGTAATTGCCCCCCATTCCATAATCATTTTATTATTCTCCTTTTTACATTAATTTTAGTCGATTATTTATTTTATGCTCTGTGGGCTGTGTATGGTTTGGGCGAAAATATTTCATTCATTCATAAATGTCAAATACACTCTGTGGTCTATACACATTTTCCGTAGAACAATAATAAATAACAATAGAGTTGTCGTACATTATGTTTACTAAGTGTTTTTTTATTAAATAAAAGTGTTTTCATAAATGTGATTAAAAAATGCCGCCTCGAACACAGAAAGCGCAATCCGCTAAGAACTTATATCAACAAATATGTCTAATTTGCTTAAAAACCGATGTATCAGTGACAGGCATTGAAGAACAACTGGGTTATTTTTATGAAGATTTCTGTGATTTCGATGTGAGTTAATGCTCTTATAGTCAAGTTTTTATGTTGTTTATTCATGTTGAGTCGTTATATAATAATTTTGTTGATCACGCCATATTTATTTTACGTACTTTTTAATACTACTTTAATAATAAAGAGGCTTGAGTTTGTTTGTTTACACGCTGTTTTTTGTAAACTACATTTTTTTGCATTAAATATCCTGTCTTTAATGGTAATTCCCAACTGTCACCATACTTTACCCTCGGGGGCAGATCGGAAAGTGAAATGCGACGACTACTGAAATGAGTATCGTGGCCGATTTGGATCAGAACTAAAACTGCCCAGGGCGTCGCCAGCTGATGGCGCAGGGGGTGGGGGGGGGGGGGCAAGTTGACTTTACCTACTACAATTCATACTTTTCTGATTCTCATTCTCAAAAAGTAGGTATGAATTGTAGGTAAAGTCGACAGCACTTTTCACTTGTACTACGAGCCTTACATCTACAGCGATTGTAATAACAACAGTATCTTAGACATATACACCCCTATTTTGAAAATATGGGACTTATTAAAATCAGAATATCTGTAGCAGTAACTGAATCCATATATCCAATAAAAATATCAAAAATGATAGTCGATTACTTATCTTTAAAAAATACAAAATAAATGTCGTATTACCAGACGGCACACTAGCTATCAAGGTATTCTGTGACGGCTCGGGTCGATGACCGCGCTCAGCTGTGTATCGCAGCGTTCGGTGTAGAATAACAATAAAATTCGGCGGGATTTTGAAAATCTTTGGCTTATCATAACTTTTTAAATAAAAGCAAAAGAAAAAACTAACTTCACTATTATATTGTCACCCGTCGTTTACATTAGCTGTGAGATAAGGTATCGCAATTTCAAAATAAGGGTGTATATTCTGTGACAGTACAGACTCCAATGTGTGAAACTACACGAGCGCGAGCTCTTGACTATGCAATTAAAAACTTGTAAATAAGGAGGGAGGGGGCAGCTGCCCCTCCCTGCCCCCCTTTGGCGACGCCCTTGAAAACTGCTGAATTCAATTAATGATATTGTCATTGTGTATAATTTTTGTTCACAGTATACTAGGAACAGAAAGATGTTATTTTGCGAAGATTGTGGTAACGTTTTGAGAAAAATGTACCTTATCAAGAAACAATGCAAAGCTGCCATTAAATTGTTAACGGAATGGGATAACATCGATCCTAAGGTATATAAACTACTAAATACAACTAGCGTCCTGCGGTTTCACTCGCGTAGCGCCCGTTACTGTCAGAATATTGGGATAAAATATATATTAAACTGTTGCACCGGTCTTTCCAATTGAGCTACCGTGGCTTCAGCCAAAAATTTTGAATGCATTTTTCAAAATCCTAAAAAATTGAGTGGATACACTATAAAAATAAATTCAATTGAATATAGGTTATATCATTTTTTCAGCTCAGAAAACCTATTACAGATTTATCCAACCAACTTATCAATTATGATTTTACCGAATCCGACGACGATGACTATGATTACCAGTCAGACGAACTGACAGACGATCAATGTGAGACAAAAACACATTTGAAAACTACGAAACAAAATGAAAGTGTTAATAAACCAGGTGTTCTTGATGAGGACGAGATCAAAATTGAAATGGATGACAATGATAGTGCAATGGATGCGTTAGAGTGTCATAACAATGTTACTGATAATCTAAATGATGTGTCTGATAGTCAGAGTGATATAGCTGATAGTCAGGATGATGTTATTGATAGTAAAACTGGTATACTTGATAGTCATAACAATGTTACTGATAGTCTAAATGATGTGTCTGACAATAATAATGATATAGCTGATAGGCAGGATGATGTTATTGATAGTAAAACTGGTATACTTGATAGTCATAACAATGTTACTGATAGTCTAAATGATGTGTCTGACAGTCATAATGATATGTCTGACAGTGACAAAGATACAGCTGATAGTCTTAAATACGAAAACTTTTCTGATGATATAAATGACCCAGACTATATTGAAATTACTAATAAAATTGAATCAGATTCAGACGATGAAATGGTTGATAATTTTAAAGATGATATTGATTTAAAGGACGAATCAGTAGCAGTTATCGTAAAAAATAAAGAAAATAATAAAATTATAAATGAACCGCTGAAAGGGATTAAAATTACGAAGAAAGTTAAGCCTAAAATTAAAAAAGAAACATTAATTACGAAAGGTAAGACTAATTATATAATCAACACAGACTAGTTGTTTTATTATTCGAAGCGTACGATGTAGACATTTAGATTTTTTATACGTGTTATGGGCGAGACGCTGTAGCTTTCGCATCTCAAGCATCTTCCTGATAAAGGTCACAGTATGTGGCTGAAACTAGTCGAGACATTCGACTAAAATCGTGCGCATAACACGTATAAATAATTTATTTGCACTAGCTGGTACAAGGTACTTACAATCACTAGCGTTAACCTCTTCTGGTCCGCTCCTGTTGGTCATAGCGTCAAGCGTGCATACCCCACTATTTTTTAATTACTGGACAAAATCACACAGCTAATGTAAACGACGGGTGACAATATAATAGTGAAGTTAGTTTTATCTCTTGCTTTTATTTAAAAAGTTATGATACTTCAAAGTTTTTCAAAATTCCGCCGAATTTTATTAATATTCTACACCGAACAGCCGAACGCTGCGATGAACAGCTGAGCGCGGTCATCGACCCGAGCCGTCACAGAATACTTGATAGCTAGTGTGCCGTCTGGTAATACGACATTTATTTATCGTGATTAAGTATCTCGAATTCAAAATAAGGGTGTATAACATCACGCTACGACTAATAGGACCGGAGCTAACGCGGGTACTATAAGCAAAGTTAGTTTAAATATTATTTTCAGAGCAATACAGTAAATATCAAGAAGTGTTTGACATAGTGTGGTTCAATAATCGCGAGGAAGTATTGGCCGAGTTCGCTCAGAGGCAGTTCAGTGACTATTACCTCAATGCGAATTATAGATGTGACGTTTGCTTCACCGTGTGTAAGTCACAGAAGTGTCTGGACGTCCATATGAGGTGGCATGATGTGAGTATTTAGTTAATATAACCATCTTTTAAGCAACAGATGTTCCATTTTGGCCGGTGCCGACCAAATTGGTGTGAGTAGCCAATCTAGTCTATAAATTAATGCGTTGTTACTCCCTCGAACTGTTTCTGTCCAAAGCAGCCTCTTGCACTTCCTCATAGGACACGACACCGACCTTATCCTATGTTTGGCTCATATAGCGTATTCTTATCCGACCGCTTCGACATTCCTATTTTGTCTAAAATGAAAGGCAAATTTTGAAATCAATGAGGTAATCGGACGATTGATTTGGAGTATCTATCTATCAAATATTTTACTTGAATCTCCGTTATAATATTACCTGAGAGTGAAGCTTATTTCTTTCCAGCCATCTGCTGGTGATCGCATCTGCGAAATATGCTCAATGCGTTTCGTTGGGACCAGGCAATTGTATAATCATAAAAATAGTTGTCACTCGGGAAGATTTGCATGTAAAAAGTGTCCTCTCGTCACATACCGCAAGTATGTATACAACTTCACACCTATTGAACCTCTCACCGACTCATGTGACCCTAGTACTCGAAGTACAAAGTAGTTAGGCCGACTCCACGTTGGCCCCAACGTTCGTTCTAACGTTGGACTGCGAGTTGGGTGAGGCGTCCACACGTTGGCACACAAGTTAGTTCTGTCCCGTCAGGGCCAATGTGAAGATGTCCGATACAGAAATCGAAACTGCTTTTTTTAGGCGCTTTTACAATACTGAGTGCACATTTATACATATTTGTTACGGACAAAAAAACATTCCCATATTCTGTTGAGTTGTGCGCCATGCTTCAGATAATTTTTTGTTTATTTTTATGATCCTTTCGAGTTGTGACCCATATTATTGGATGGTGCGAAAGCGCCAACGTGTGGACAGATCGCCAACGTTGGCGCAAATCGGAAACCGTCACGAGCCGGCCAACTACCAACGCCCGCCCCAACGAGCCATTTTTTAGATCCACACGTTGGACGAGTAGCGTTGGGGCGAACGTGTGGAGCCGGCCTTACGGAACTGACGTTAACCAACGTTTGTCTCTGCTGTGTGGGACTCTGCTGTGGATCAACCTCACAACGCTCCCACAGCTGGGATACCGCCCCACACTCATACTGGGAGTGTTCCTTTCTCTTTCAGAAATGTGATGGAGAGCCATTACAAGCGACATGTGGGGATTGAATTCATGTGTAAAGTTTGCGGCACAGGTTTTCGGTGAGTATATCATTATCATCAGCTCATACAATGTCCTCACCGAGGGGGCTCGACCTACCCTGAATTAGGGTGAATATATAAGAAGTGCAAATATTCCGAAGGGCTCATTCTACTAACTCGTATAGTGCGTGTGGTATTTCAGCAATATGTCTACGAAGGCGGAACACGTGCGCAGAGAGCACGGCGCGAGTCATGTGTGCGGCGCGTGCGCACGTGCGTTCTTAAACGTCCAAGGACTGCGACAGCACAGGATACGTGTGCACAAGGTACTGACATACAGGGGAGTGACATAACGACAGCACAGGACACGTGTGCACAAGGTACTGACATACAGGGGAGTGACATAACGACAGCTCAGGATACGTGTGCACAAGGTACTGACATACAGGGGAGTGACATAACGACAGCACAGGATACGTGTGCACAAGTTACTGATATACAGGGGAGTGACAGCCGAGGCGCTTAGTTAAAGATTAGATACGTAATTATTTTTATTTTGTTTAATATGTGTGTTCACAAACAGACGCGTTCGCTTGTGGAGGCAGAGGGAGAAGCGAAATGTGACGAGTGTGACGTCATATTTACTACCATGGACGTTTACAATATCCATCTGAAGAACACGCCGATACATAAAGATAAAGCCAATTTGCTGAATGAGTGAGTATAATTTTGGTGTGATTGTGAGTGACTCTCCCAAGATAAGGAGTAATCTCTTTACCTCTTCTTCTTTGCGTGTCGACTTATATTTGAGGACCAGAACTCGGCCACCGATATGGCACTATCAGTGGCCTTGTAAAGGTCCTCGCGTGTGCAGGTGTAGGGACACGCACGGCAAGTTATGGGAATTAGCCGTTGAGTCGTGGTGGAAGGATCGGCTAGCCTGCGTTACCGACTTGCCGTCCGCAGACCATTGCCCGGGATGCGCCGGACGCATACTTATTTTATGCGCCACTCGGGGAGGCTCCTTCCATGCACCCCATCTCTTTACTAGATTTGTGCGACAAGAGCTTTAAAAAATAAACTCTCTTACTCGCTCAACGATACTCGCCCGGCGAGCACTCGCTTCTCGCTGATCGCCAACTCGCTTACTCGCTCATCGTCGGTGGTGGGATCACTATCTAAGTTTATTTTTTTTTACATTTGGGGACAAATACTATGGAAACACAGAAGAGAAAAACATCGCAAGCCCATTGTTAGAAGAAGAAAAAAATCTTCAGTAAATCTCACATGCAAGTTGGTAAGTACTCGTGTAATGTACCATTGAAATGTATGTTCTCCTGAACTTTTCTCTCGATTTCCTTAGTAAAACAAACAGATGCACATAAATCTTGCATATAATGTTAGTTTACACAAATATTTTAACACACAGCAGATTAGATGGCAGAGTCGTGTGACTGGTCACCATGCCGCACTGCCATCCGTAAGGTTGCGGGTTCGATTCCCGTGCGGGTTGAATATTTGTGTGAACCACAAATGTTAGTCTCGGTCTGGATGTGTGTGTGAATGAGTGTGTGCGTAGTTTCTGATACCCTAGATACAAGTTTCGAACTTAGGTGATGTAGTGAATGATTATGTTATGGTATGTTAACTACGTTTTCCTCGGATAGGTTATTATAATTGTGTGACTACTCTCAATCAACAATGTATCTTGTAGTGTAACGCGACGGGCACGCACCCCACGTGGTTCTACATGCACATGCTGCGCGTCCACCCTGAGGTCGAGTATACGAGTATAGCAAAACGACGCAGGAGGCTCAAGAAATATCTGTGTGACCAGTGCGGGAGGGGATTCGTTGTAAGTATTTTTATTTTTCATTATTAAACGAAACGTACGACATTATGTTTAATTATAACAAATAACGGGATGTCGTTGTCATGTCACTGTCACTCTGTCGTCAGTCCCCTGGCCTGTTGGTGCAACATAAGAACATGCACAGTGGCGCGCGGCCGTTCGCTTGCCAGCAGTGCGGGGCCCGGTTCTGCTTGCAAGTGTACCTGCGCAATCATGAGGAGGAACATCGCCCGCCCACGCGCGAGTGCAAGCACTGTGGGAACAAGTTCACAAGTGCACATCACCTCGCCAATCATATGAGGGTAATGTATTTATTCATTTACTAGCTGTGCCCCGCGGTTTTACCCGCGTGGAACCTTATCCCGTGGGAATTTTGGGATAAAAAGTATCCTATGTGTTATTCCTATGTATGAGGAACATCTGTACCAAATTTCATTAAAATCCATTCAGTAGTTTTAGCGTGAAAGAGGAACAAACATCCATACATCCACACATACAAACATTCGGCTTTATAATTATACTAGCAGCGCCCCGCGGTTTCACCCGCGTAGTACCCGTTCCCGTGGGAATTTCGGGATAAAAAGTATCCTATGTTCTTTCCCGGACCATAAGCTACCCCTGTACCAAATTTCAAGTCAATCGGTCCAGTAGTTTAGCCGTGAAAAGGTAACAGACAGACAGACAGACAGACAGACAGAGTTACTTTCGCATTTATAATATTAGTTAGGATAATATTAGTAGGATTTAGGACATAAGTGAAAATTACATTTTTGCTTACAATAAGTAACTAAATATAAAATTAAAAGTAAATGCATTTTCGATTATATGCCACAGCGTGCACACAAATATTAAAAGGGAAGAAATAAAATTTAAAAAAATACAGTGTTTTATCATAATCTAAATAAAAAACAAACACTAACAAAAAGCATTAAAATTGAGAAACAGTAAATTAAAAAGTTAAGTACAAATGTATTCGCACTATCGTGCCTAATTTGGGGAACGGTATTCTCGAAAGTTGTAAGCCCGTAATACTGAAAAGATCTAATTAGTCCGTCAGATAGATTACGAACAAATATTGGACACGTTTTTTTTCCTTTTTGATGCAATTTGCAATTTGATACTAATAATTAAACGATACATTACATAGAAAACTAGTGTGAAGTCACAGACTTATGAACAAAATAGTATTTCATTTTCAATACCCTGTCAACATCCCCATTAGAACTATCGTGCCTTTTTTGGGGAGCTATTCTCGAAAGTTGTTTAAGTCCATAATTCTTTGTATTCCCCTGGCTACTATGTTTTTAGAAAAAAAAAATAGAATGTTAGATTGGTAATCAAACTTTGCGACTGACATAGGTTATATTTTATCCCCGAATTCTCACAACAACGGGAACTATATGGGTGAAACCGCGGGACGTTATTATTGTCGGTATATTCCCATCGGCCACCCCAGCTAGGCTAGCATGACTTCGAAAACGCGATAGATACAGCGATTTATTGACATCCAACTGTCAAAATATAATAAATATAGCCGCCATATTTAATTTTGTCAAATCGTACTACGCCATATTCCATATCGTCATATGGTCATGCTCGCGAAATCGAGATTAATTCGTGGTGTCTATATCATTTATCACGCACAGTCATGCTAGGCAGGCTGATCCGCCACCCGGGGTGGTCGATGGCACAGTGCCAACTACCACCCCGGGTATTATCTTTATTGTAGATGTGGCCCTGTATTGAGTAAAGTTACAATTTTTTTACCCAACGTCAGTGATGGATATAAAATCTTTTCACAAAATGGAATAAACAACAAAAACGCTCTGTTTTTTATATTAATATTTTTCTGAGGTCATCCGTGAATTCACCAATGGGTTCCAACGGAAGACCAGCGTCAGTTGTTTCAGCTGGCCACATGCTGAGCTGGAACCCTTTGCGACAATTGTTATTAATATTACATAGTTTATAAGATAATACTGTGTGTCACAATAAACTTTTTTCATTTCATTTCAAAACTTACAAAACAAAAAATATTAATTTAAAAATTTATCAATACTTAGAATCACATTGCACATCCATGATATTTACTTTTAATTATTATTATAATATAATAATGTCCGATACAAAACGCGGCATAACCCCCTGTGTATTACGACTTTGAAGAGGGGGTGATCGTTGGCACTAATAAAGTGCCATCGACCACCCCGGATGGCGGATCAGGGGGTGGCCGATGGGAATAAACCTTATTGTCTCATATTTCCCAAACACAACTCAAGTTTGAGATCACCAACACGCTAGTCGAGCGCCGCGTGGTGAGGTTTATTCCACTTTGATCACCTAGGTGATATCACCCAGGTGATCAAATTCCACATTATTGGAATTGATTTTACTTGTTGCCTGAAATCACTTGGCTGATCAAATTCCACATCGTTTTAATATATATTTTATTTAATTTATTGTTTATATTTCAGCGTCACATCACCGAGCGTCCGCATAAGTGTGCATTATGCGGTAAAGGGTTTGTATTCAAAAGTGCAATGAATGAACATATTAAAAGTGTACACCAACATATACGGAAGGAGCGGAAAGCACGGGGAAGCAGACAGGTTGACACCGAAACGTAGACATCTATTCTATATTATAAAAACAGCCAGACCAAGACTAACAGACATATTCGTGCACAGATGTTTGTCTCGAGCGAGAATCGGACCCTTAACCTTCGGCATAGCAATGAAGTTATAGGTAAAAATGGAGGCCACACTTGGAACAAGAGCTTGAGTCAAATACCTACTCTACCTACATCTTTATCTGACTTTCTCACACTTTATCTAAATACCTTCGTCTTTATCTAACTCTCTGAGGGCCGATCTCTCTTTTTAGTGTAGACTTTGCAGAATCTCTCTAGAGGTTACCCTACTTAGAAAGAGAGAGTCTGCCCACAGAGAGCGCGATAGTGATACATAGGTTATGCTTCAAGTAGGTATTCGAAGTGTGGACTCCATTTTTACCTATAACTTCAAGGGCATAGCAGGCACTACACGCGTATATGCGGCCCGCTCACCGCTGCAGAGGCACTCAGCGCTTTGTCGAATCGCCCCAGGGTTTTAGAGGGTAGGATCTCCACCGCCCCATACTGGTGGAGGGCGAGTCCCACACCCTGGTAAAAAAACATTAAATAACATTTTTTAAAAACCCCTAACACAATTACTTTCAAACCCCCATAACATTTAAACGGATCAACCGATTTTCATCAAACATGTCTAACACTCGCATGGAAATCCCCTTTAATACAAAAAAAACTAAATTGAAATCGGTTCATCCGTTCGGGAGCTATGATGCCACAGACAGAGAGATACACACACAGACACGTCAAACTTATAACACTCCTCTTTTTGCGTCGGGGGTTAAAAATGAGGAAAATGGTTTACAATACAATAATAACGCGTACACACATCATCGCCATCTAGTCCTGATCTAAGCAAGGCTTGTACTGAACCGATTGAAATTTAGTACAGGGATAGCTAATGGTCCGGGAAAGAACACAGGATACTTTTTATCCCGAAATTCCCTCGAGAACGGGAACTACGCGGGTGAAACGGGTGAAAAATATATTAAGTAAAAGATTTATGAATTATTTAAATAAAAATACTTATAAATAAGTACTTATATTTTTATTACTTACCTTTTTATTAGGGCGAGCGAAGCGAAGCCCTCCTAATTCAACAGTTTTTACACTTTTGTGGTACATATTACGGAAAAACTAGAGCACCTACAGATTTGATATTTAACAGAGTTATTTCAATTCATGTCTAGATGTGCAGAAAATGGTTTTTATATCATTTTGTTAATGAAATAAAGAAAAAGGTTTTAACAATTTTGCAAACAAATTTTAAATTTCGAGAAATAAAATGGATGCGTAATACAACACGTCTATAAATAATATACATTGATTGCATATAAACATATTAACAAAAAATACTTCTCAAATTAGCCGGGTTATAGGGGTTAAAATGACATTTAAATGTCAAACGATCACGACTTAGTGTCATTCGGCACACAATAGATGGCGTTGATATCCAGTTTCGAGCATGAAGGTTTCATGTTTCTAATGCCGTAAAAAAATCGAAATAAAAAGAAATAGATTTATACATTGTGAAATTGATTCTGTTTACAATTTCATCGGTTTAAAAGAAATGTGTCATCGAAGGAGGCCGAGAGAAAAAAGAAAAACGGGGGGTTGGGGGGGCGGAGCCCCCCCGTTAAAAAAAAACAAACATCTCTATGATAGAAATTAAAAGAAAATTTGAACACTGATTCCGAAATGATAATAGTTGTTATAGTAAAATGCCGCAAAAACATACGTTACGCGAAATTAATCGTTCTTTGATGGACGATGTAAGGGAAAGTCAGAGAAGATGTAGTAATTGTGTTCGTGGCACAATGCTCACTTTGCGGCAAAAGCATGTCAAAAATAAGAGAGAGAAAAGAAAAACGGGGGGTTGGGGGGGCGGAGCCCCCCCGTTAAAAAAAACAAACATCTCTATGATAGAAATAAAAAGAAAATTTGAACACTGATTCCGAAATGATAATAGTTGTTATAGTAAAATGCCGCAAAAACATACGTTACGCGAAATTAATCGTTCTTTGATGGACGATGTAAGGGAAAGTCAGAGAAGATGTAGTAATTGTGTTCGTGGCACAATGCTCACTTTGTGGCAAAAGCATGTCAAAAATAAGAGAGAGAAAAGAAAAACGGGGGGTTGGGGGGGCGGAGCCCCCCCGTTAAAAAAAAACAAACATCTCTATGATAGAAATAAAAAGAAAGTTTAATGTAATGAATAAAATTAACGCTGATTTCGAAATGATAGTAGTAGTTATAGTAAAATGCCACAAAAACGTACGTTAACTAACCTCCTCTTCTCTTTTCCGAACCTTTAACCCATGTCTATTTGGGGTCGGTTTTCAGTTTAACCAGATTTGGCGGAATGTCAGTATTTTACGTGAAGCGACTGCCATCAGACCTTCACAACCAAGAGGGCTATACGAAATTTTTTGGTTAAACCAAATGTTAGACTTTTGAGGGCTCTAATTACCCGTAACGACTATCGAAGATGTTAGTACGGCAGCGGGTACCGACGGCTTTACGTGCCCTCCGAAGCACGGAAACGCTCATGAAATTAAAAGTATTTTTAGTAATGACCCATCACAGTCACGACGGTGCCAGACGGTGCTTAACCGCACAGATCACAAGTGATCCGCGGGTAGCACTGGGCCACGAGCGGGCAACTGGCCTCCTAGAACGCTAAATTTACCGTTCTCTAATGGACGATGTAAGAGAAAGTCAGGGAAGACCTCGATATAATTGTGTTCGTGGCACAATGCTCACCTTGTGGAAAAATTATGTCCGAAGTTAGAGAGAGAAAAATAAAAACGGGGGGTTGGGGGGGCAGAGCCCCCCCGTTAAAAAAAAATAAAAATCTCTGTAATAAAAATTAAAGGAAAGTTTAATTAAGAGATTAGTGTAATCGATATAATAAAGTGCCACAAAAACGCACGTTAACTGGCCTCCTCGGACACGAAATTAACCGTTCTTTGATGGTCGATGTAAAGGAAAGCCAGAGAAGACCTCGAGATGTACCTAGAATCTAATTGTGTTCGTGGTAATTCATGCCATCCTCCATCCTTTGGATTGATTTGCACATCGAAAACAACGGACTTTGTTTAGACAATAGTATGGTTTCAGAACCACAAACTAACGTTTTAAAGAAATTAAAATTCGTCGAAGAGCAATTAATAGCGCAAGTTCACCCAGTTATTACAGTGTACCTACTCAAATTGGATATCGTGGCCAAGAGATCAACTTCCATCAAGATATCACTTTGTTGGGCTGGTGTAAGCTTGCGATTTTAAATACAATGATCATTATACAGTTTTTACAAAGTAAATATATTTTTTTAATGGTTATCCGTGTGTCCGTACAAGTTACGTACCCATCCGATTTTAGTCCAATCCCTCAACTATTTATCAATGAAGGCCTTACGTATGTGGCTAAAACTAGTGTATACACAGATCCATGGAATCAGTTTTGAGTGGTAAGGGTGACCTTAGAAATATAAAGCGCGTTCAGAATTATAAAAACATTACAAACGCTACCAACAGTGCACACGCGTGAACCAAAATTAATATGTGCGCTAATGCGCTATGTGCGCTGTTTGCGCGCTATCTAATCGGACCAGGATTGTGTGTGTACGTGTGTGCAAAAATATCAAAATTAGAGTTACGTACTCGGCATTTCAAATTGCAAGATTCAGAAAACAGTTGTTGTAATTAGTAATTGATCAGAATGCAATATTTAACCATTGTAAACATAAATGTTTAATAAAAAACTAAAATAAATCAAATTCTGAAACTTCAAATTTTGAGTTTGACATTTGTGCACACACTGCACAACCTATTTTCCATGAGCAGCGTTTGCACACCTTAATGACGTCACTGATGACGTTCCATTACTATCGTTGGTGCAAATACATTCAATTCGATCACTTCACTCCGTAAGCGCGAAAAAACGCAATTTGGACCGCACGGATAGTCAACATGACAGGAGCTTCCAATTTTGACCGCCGCCGGCACAGAAAACTTGATGACTCTAAGACAAACTTTCCAAACTTTCTGATAGTGAATATTGATGTATGAAGATGGCAGTTTTGTTTTTGATTGTTTCTTTTTTTAAAACGAATATGTTTTTTATGGAAACTTTTTTTGAGAAATATTTCAGAATCACATATCATGGAGTCAGTTAATCCGCCCTAGCAGTTCCCTGCATGAGATAAAGACTTCAGCATATACAAGAAGTTGTACTCATCGAGACCTTTCAAATGATGTTTGGTCACAAAATGGTACAACATGACAGGACGACACCTCATGGGGTCAGTTTATCCACCCTAGCCTAGCAGTTTTCCTGCATGAGATACAGACTGAAGAACCCATACAAGAAGTTGTAGTACTCATCGAGAGCTTTCAAATATGCCCTACACAAAGTGTTACAACATATAAGACGGAACGCCCATTCTCCTTTGGGTTGAAAATGGATTTGTCCTCCCGATTAAATGCCACGCACTCACGAGTGATAATGGTTCGATATAAAAATTATTCTCATACAACGTATGACAATAATGGTTGAGTCCAATACCACCCATAACTAAATATTGGAAAAGTGGAAATACTTAATGTTTCAGGAAACAATACAATAAGCTTTCGTAATCACAATTCGCAAGTCACAAGGCTTGACGTTAGATAAAGCTGTGGCGGACATTGGACATAAATAAATTTCTGTTGGTCTAACATAGGTAAGGTACCTCTGTGGTATCGCGCGATTTCAACAATTAAAGCATTTTCTTTCTTTCTTTCTATAAAACATAGAATTACTAAGAAAAACCTCGCGAGCCCACACAAAGCCACGCTTTTAGCTAGTTTTAAGTTGTCGTACTAGGAAAGTATTAATTTTTCGATAACTCAAAACTATTGCGTGTTATATTAATTTACTAGAACATTCATGTATCAAGTTATTGTGTGAGAAGTTTGTGCTTACCGCCGAGGTGCTATTGAGGCCTGAGCTGTCAGGCGAGGGTCTGAAGAGAGCCCAGGATAGTAATCAATACACTCAGATAATGTGTATTATACGACGTTTTTCAATTTAAATTTACCTAAAAATAACTCTTTTTATACTACGAGACGCCTTAAGACTTACATTTTTGATAAAATTTATCTAAGTCGTTCATACATATAAATTTTAAAATAGCCTCTATACATAGAAAAATAATATTTTTTTGATAACTATGTATATAACTAAGTGCTGCCGGTATAAGAAAATGCATACCTATTATACCAATTTTAATTGTAGCCTAAAATATAAATATTTTTTTAATATACGGGATAAAGAAGCGAAGGGCCAATCACTGGGGGGAGCCAACAATATTACTGTTTACCATTTTGATTAAGTTAAGTCTCTTTAATAATTATACTTGCACACATTAAATTAATTAAATATTACTAAATAATTTGCCGCTTTTTTGTGAGCACCACAGACAACATTTTTGTTCATTTGACAAAGAGTAAACGAGTGCCCGACCTACGCCGATTTTAGTCGATTATTCAATTGACATTATAAGTCTGTGGATAAATATACAGACCCAAAATGTTTCGTTCATAAACAAACTTGGAAGATGGAGTTTGTATCGGCTGCCGACTACTTAGATTTTAGTCGATTTTTTTATACTCTGTGGGCTGTGTGTATCTGGTTTAGCAAAGAGGTGGTATCTGTGGGTTTGGGCAAAAATATTTCATTCAAAAATGTCATGTACACTCTGTGGTCTATCCAAATCCATATTTTCCGTAGAACATTATTAAATACTAGCAGCGCCCCGCGGCTTCACCCGCGTAGTTCCCGTTCCCGTTCCCGTGGGAATTTTGGGATAAAAAGTATCCTATGTGTTATTCTGATGTATAAGCAAGATTATTGTAAAGTTTCATTAAAATCCATTCAGTAGTTTTTGCGTGAAAGAGTAACAAACATCCATACATACAAACTTTCGCCTTTATAATATTAGTAGGATCAATAGAGTTGTTGTACATTATGTTTACTAAGTGTTTTTTTATTAAATAAAAGTGTTTTTGTAATAAGTGGTTACAAAATGCCGCCTCGAACACAGAAAGCGCAATCCGCTAAGAAGATAGTATATCAAAAAATATGTCTAATTTGTTTGAAAACCAATATATTAGTGAAAGGCATAGACGAACCCCTTGGTTATATATACGAAGATTTATGTGATTTCGATGTGAGTTAATGCTTTTATAGTCAAGTTTTTATGTTGTTTATTCATGTTGAGTCGTTTTACAATGATTTTGTTGATCAATTGAAGGTTATAATGTGAATTTGTAAATAAACCACTGAAATAGAATTGTAGTAGATACGCCATATTTTTCTTTGGTATCCTTTTAAGTCCTTTCAATACCAACTTACTATGTACTTTAATAATAAAGAAGCTAGAGTTTGTTTGTTTACACGCAATTTTTTTGTAAACTAATTATTTTTTTAATGCAAAAAAATGTAGTCCTGTTTTTAATGGTAATTCCCAACTGTCACCATACTTTGACCGCTCGGGGGCAAATCGGAAAGTTAAATGTGAAGACTACTGAAATAGCGAAAATGCTGAAAAGAGTATCGTGGCCGATTTGGATCTGAACTAAAACTGCTGAATTCTATTTTTAACCCCTGACGCAAAAAGAGGGGTGTTATAAGTTTGATGTGTGTGTGTGTGTGTGTATATGTGTGTGTGTGTGTATCTGTCTGTCTGTGGCATCATAGCTCCCGAACGGATGAACCGATTTCAATTTAGTTTCTTTTTTATTAAAAGGGACTTACGTGTGAGTGTTCTTAGACATGTTTGATGAAAATCGGTTGACCCATTTAAAAGTTATGGGGGTTTGAAAGTAATTGTGTTGGGGGTTTTTTAATTTTTAATTTAATTGTTATTGAAAAATTAATACATGTCTCCAGGAATCGAACCTATTTAATTAAAAATATTGTCAATGTGTATATTTATTGTTCACAGTGTCCCAAGAAGAGAAAGATGTTATTTTGCGAAGAATGTATTAACGTTTTGAAAAAGTTGTACCTTTTCAAGAAACAATGCAATGCTGCCATTAAATTGTTAACGGAATGGGATAAAAGCGATCCAGAGGTAGTATAAACTACTATTGATACAAACTAACGTCCCACGGTTTCACCCGCGTACGTCCGTTACTGTCAAAATATGGGGATAAAATATATCCTTTGTCACTTGCTGACAATGTAGCTTTTCATTAGTGGAAGAATTTTCGCTTCGCTCGCCATAATATATACACCCCTATTTTGAAAATATGGGACTTATTAAAATCAGAATATGTGTAGCAGTAACTGAATCCATATATCCAATGAAAATATCAAAAATGGTAATCGATTACATATCTTTAAAAAAAACTAAATAAATGTCGTATTACCAGACGCTATCAAGTATTCTGTGACGGCTCGGGTCGATGACCGCGCTCAGCTGTGTATCGCAGCGTTCGCCGGTTGTTCGGTGTAGAATAACAATAAAATTCGGCGGGATTTTGAAAAACTTTGACTTATCATAACTTTTAAATAAAAGCAAAAGAAAAAAACTAACTTCACTATTATATTGTCACCCGTCGTTTACATTAGGTGTGTGATTAAGTATCTCGAATTCAAAATAGGGGCGTATATATAGTATTTACAATTAAATATAGGATAAATATGTCATTTTTTTTCAGCTCAGAAAACCTATAACCGATTTATCCAACCAACTTATAAATTATGACTTTACCGAATCCGATGACGATGACATTGATTACCAGTCAGACGAACTGACAGACGATCAATGTGAAATAAAAACTAAAACACCAAAAACTCCTTTGAAAACCACGAAAAAGAAAGAAAGTGTTAATAAACCAGGTGTTCTTGATGAGGATGAGGTCAAAATTGAAATGGATGACAGTGATAGTACAATGGATGCGTTAGAGTTTCATAACAATGTTACTGATAGTCAGGATGATGTTATTGATAGTAAAACTGGCATACTTGATAGTCATAACAATGTTACTGATAGTCAGGATGATGTTATTGATAGTAAAACTGGTATACTTGATAGTCATAATGTTACTGATAGTCTAAATGATATAGCTGAAAGTAGTCATGACAAAGCTGACAGTGATGACTCTACTGATGATAAAGATATTGAAATTCATGAACTTGCTGATATAGAAGATTTAAAGGATGATTCAGACACTGAAACTGACGATAATTTTGAAGATGACTGTGATTTAAACGACGAATCAGTTACAGTTATTGTTAAAAATAAAGAAAATAATAAAATTATAAATGAGCTACTGAAAGGTTATAAATTGAAAAAAGATCTTCCAGAAAATACGAAAAAAGGTAAGAAAACTCGTTATAAAAGCTTCGTGCGAACTATTGCGGGCGTATTCACCGATTAACGAAATTACATTAATTTATACATGGGCACAATTTTTTGCATAAAAATTTACCCTTTTAATTCTATGTTTAATTCAATTTTAATTGTTTCAATTTTTTAAATGTAATAAGTATTCTTTATGTTTGACTTTGCATTATATACCAAATGAATTTTTGTACTCAGACTTTGCATGCAGTCTTCACCTATAATTACGGTGGCTCTTACCTTGTGACCTTTTTACTTTATTTTTATACCATTGTTAAAGTGTACATCGTGTTGGTGATCAATAAATAAATAAAATAAATTAATTAATATAATAACATAACATAATCATAACATAATCATTCACTCCATCATCGCATTATAGTAACTGACCCCTAACTAAGTTCGAAGCTTGTATATAGGGTATCAGAAACTAATAATAATAAACTAGTAATAATGAGATGATAGAGTGAATGATCATGTTATGTAACAAGCGGAACTTAATATTTATAAACACAAATATTCTGCGATATGCTCATGACGTTAATGCCGTGTCCATCCTTCAACACTGCTGTGGTCGGTAGTTTGATGTCCTTAATTTATTTGATACTAGCGGCCCGCCCCGGCTTCGCACGGGTTCAATTTTCCCGTTGATTTTCCGTGTTTTTTTTTTACATAAGAACCATCTCCTAATAATAACAAATACAACAAAAAAATAATTAGTGAAATCGGTCCAGCCATTCACGCGTGATGCCGTGACCAAGGAAAACGGGTTTCATTTTTATATACATACTAGCGGCCCGCCCCGGCTTCGCACGGGTCCAATTTTCCCGTTAATTTTCCAGATTTTTTTTTACATAAGAACCTTCTCCTGACAATAACAAACACAACAAAAAAAGAATTGGCCAAATTGATCCAGGCGTTGTTGAGTTATGCGCTTACCAACACATTTTGCGATTCATTTTTATATTATAGATATAGATCAAATGTCATCCCGGGCGCACACCAACCGAACAAATGTTATAGGGCCAACGCTAAATCTCGCGCGTGTGTATAACCGAAAATAGAATGAGCAGCACAGGAGCGTGCAGCGGACTGACGCGCGGCGTGTCAGGTTCACGCGGCGCCGGTGCATGCGGCGGGCACACGCGAATGGGCTTTTCAGGCAGCAGACGTTGTTTCCGTTGACGTCTTTTTGCCAAATAATAAATTAGTTAATAATCCATGGTAATCTACTCGAAACAACTGCTCACGATTGAGATCAAAATGATAATAGCAGCGCTCTCCCCAAGCAATGGCCCATCTTCTAACTTGCCGTGCGTGTCCCTACACCTGCACACGCGAGGACCTTTACAAGGCAACTGATAGTGCCATATCGGTGGCCGAGTTCTGGTCCTCTAAAATATGAGTCGACACGCAAAAAAGAAGAAGAAGACCATCTATTAAGCAACAGATGTCCTAATTTGGCCGGTGCCGACCAAATTGGTGTGACTAGCCAATCTAGGCTATAAATTAATTCGTTGTAACTCCCTCGAACTGTTTCTGTCCAAAGCAGCCTCTTGCACTTCCTCATAGGACACGACACCGACCTTATCCTATGTCGGGCTCATATAGCGTATTCTTATCCGACCACTTCGACATTCCTATAATGTCTAAAATGAAAGGCAACTAACTCTCGAAATTGACGACCTCGATGGCAGAGTGGTCACCATGCCGGACTGCCATCCGTAAGGTTGCGGGTTCGATTCCCGTGCGGGGTGTATATTTGTGTGAACCACTAATGTTTGTCTCGGTCTGGGTGTGTGAATGAGTGTGTGCGTAGTTTCTGATACCCTAGATACAAGCTCCATGCTTAGTTAGGGGTCAGTTACTATAATGAGATGATGTAGTGAGTGATTTAAAAAATAAATCAAAGAGGTAATCGTATGATTCCTTAAGTATCTTTCTATCAAATATTTTGCTTGAGTGCTGGTTATAATATTACCTGACAGTGAAACTTATTTATTTCCAGCCATCTGCTGGTGATCGCATCTGCGAAATATGCTCAATGCGTTTCGTTGGGACCAGGCAATTGTGTAATCATAGAAGTAAATGCCACTCAGGAAAATTTTCATGTAAATTGTGTCCTCTCGTCACATACCACAAGTATGTATACAACTCTACGTATATAATCTCAACGCTCCCACAGCTGGGATACCGCCCCACACTCATACTGGGAGAATTGCTTTCTCTTTCAGAAATGTGATGGAGAGCCATTACAGGAGACATAAAGGGATTGAAGTCAAATGTAAATTTTGCGGCACAGGTTTTCGGTGAGTAGCTTAGAAGTGAAATGTTCCGAAGGGCTCATTCTGCTAACTCGTATAGCGCGTGTCGTATTTCAGCCATATATCTACGAAGTTGGAGCACGAGCGCAGAGAGCACGGCGCGAGTCATGTGTGCGGCGCGTGCGCACGGACTTTCTCAAACGTCCATGGACTGCGACTGCACAGGGCACTTGTGCACAAGGTACTGACATACAGGGGAGTGACATAACGACAGCACAGGACACGTGTGCACAAGGTACTGACATACAGGGGAGTGACATAACGACAGCACAGGACACGTGTGCACAAGGTACTGATATACAGGGGAGTGACATAACGACAGCACAGGATACGTGTGCACAGGGGACTGACATACAGGGGAGTGACATAACGACAGCACAGGATACGTGTGCACAGGGGACTGACATACAGGGGAATAACATCCGAGGCGATTAGTTAAAGATTAGATACGTAATTATTTTCTTTATTATTATTACATGTGTTCACAAACAGACGCGTTCGCTTGTGGAGGCAGAGGGAGAAGCGAGATGTGACGAGTGTAACGTCACATTCACTACCGCAGACGTTTACAATATCCATCTGAAGAACACGCCGATACACAAAGATAAAGCCAGTAAAATGTGAGTACATTATATGTTACGAGACCAACGAGTTGGGGGTCCGCATCAAATTAATATTGCTATGGGGTTGGAAGATCCCCATTAAAGGGAGGATCCTCCGACCAGACGGGTGTTATGTCTGGTGGCAGCTGCCCGACGGTTGTAGTCGGGCTGTCGTATACATAGTCAATTGCGCTGTAAATTTCGCTTGCGCGATTCAGGACTCTTCAGTTATTTCCCACAGTTGCAGATAGATGTCGCTGTTAGTACTTAGTTCCTATGTGGCGTGCAGATGTCGCCACAACGTTAATAACTTGAACAAACAGTTGCTTTATTTTCTTCTACTTCTGTTCTTGTAGTGCCTTTCCGTTACTGGAGGTCAGCAGTCAGTTTCCTGGAACCTTTCTTTGTCCAGAGGTCCTGATGCCAGTCCACTCTCGAAAGTTGCGGACATTTTCTCCTTCCAACCTCTCTTTTCCCTCAATTTTACCCATCATTATAACATAACATAATCATTCACTCCATCATCTCATTACAGTAATTGACCTCTAACTAAGTTCGTAACTTGTATCTAGGGTATCAGAAACTACGCACACACTCATTCACACACACCCAGACCGAGACAAACATTTGTGGTTCACACAAATATTCACCCCGCACGGGAATCGTACCAACATGGTTAATTACAATCGAACATTATGGTGTATAGCAGGTTGTGTTTATTGCGTAAAATATGACCTAAGTACGCCACTTTGCTGCTTCATGGTACGCACTAATTCAACTTTTTTGGCCATTCGTCTGACTTCGATGTTGGTCACCTTATCTGTCCAACTTATGCGAAGCATATGTCTGTAGGCCCACATGTGCCTCTAGTCTTTTCCGTACGTCTTCCTTCATTGTCCAAGCTTCACAACCACAGATTCTTTATTTTTAAACACTTCTAAACAATGCTACAAATAAACAGTGAACATTTGAATAAAGTTCTTGGCGCTTATATCGCTCGGAGCTTGCTAGCTATCTATCTCTGTTGCACCTCCGTAAATTATAATGCGCCCCGCTCGCCATTGCATCCGTGCGAGCGCGACGCATTAGAAATTTACGCAGGTGCGACAGAGATAGATAGCTACAGGTCAACGTACGATATTTCGTGTGAATTACGGCCGTGCTATACCTAGTTTAAATTTATATTTCTGACTTTGTAAAGGATCGTATGTGGGGTATGCGGCAAACAAGTTTCAAGCGGACGTGAGCTTATCGCTCACAAGCGAGAAGCACATCCCAGGAAAAACAGTCAGGAAAAACTAAGTGTGAAGAAAATATCTTGTGAAGTGGTGAGTGTACCTCCTACACATCTGCATTCCCCTGGAATGAGTGTATCTAGCGTCCCTGTATTCCATCCTGTGACATCATTAGGGCAAGCGAAGCAAAGCCCTTCTAATTAAATTTTTTACAGTTTTGTAGTACATTTTTTGGAAAAACTTTGTGGTTTTACAATAAATACAGTGAAACCTGGTTAAGTGAGACTCCAAGGGACCTGCAATGTCGTTGCACTTATAGAGGTATTCCACTTACCCAGTGTTTCAGATATCCAGGTATAAATTAATATCTGTCTCATTTACAGAGGGTTCCATTGATAGAAGTGATATACGATCGGTATAGTGGGTAGGATTAGAATGAGTAAACAAACAAAACGATATTATCTCAGTTACAGAGGTTTATACGTATACAATTCACTCGCTGTCTTAGTTATAGAGGTAACTATGATGATAAATCGAAGGAATAAATCCCAGATATAGAGGTTACCTCATCCCACTAACAGAGGTAATTTAGTGCCAAAGTGTTGGGACTTTAGCATGAGTTCCAGTTATGGAGGTTTCTCACTTATCCAGGTCCCACTTAACCAAGTTTCACTGTAGTAACATTTAACATACCAAGTGTTATTTATGGCGTGTTACCTTACAGCCCTGCACTATCATGGTTCATTATACAGACCCACATCAATCTAAGTAACACGAACAGACCTACAACTGTATGTTCCCCTGGTACTCTCTCTAGAGCCAGGTTTCTGTCCCTGTATATGTTGAGTGAGACTACTTGATTGATTTGGGTGCCGAATAAAATGATAGATATTCATAATGTGAACGTGTTTACTTTACGGAGTCTGGACTATTACTGCCTTATTTGCGTTTCATTTTTAGTCCGGTTTAACAAAACCTGTTAAGCATTTGACACCTTGTCAGTCAAATCTGTCACTTTGACAGTATTCAAAATTGATTGTAAATCTGGTTTAGTGCTAAACCAGACTTTAAAAAACCCCCAACACAATTACTTTCTAACCCCCATAACTTTTAAACGGATCAACCGATTTTCATCAAACACCCGCACGTAAGTTCCCTTTAATACAAAAACTAAATTGAAATCGGTTCATCCGTTCGGGTGCTATGATGCCACAGACAGACAGATACACACACACACACACACAGACACGTCAAACTTATAACACCCCACTGTGCGTCGGGGGTTAAAAATGCAACGCAAATAAGGCAGTTAGTGTCTAAGCTTATATGAATCGTGGTACTTGTCTAGAATAACATTAAGTAGGTACATTACAAATATGAGTGAAAGAGGTGTTTGTCTGCACAAGGATCTCTAAGGACAATACATATCTTTCAGTGCGATGCGACGGGGACTAGAGTGCAGTGGTTGTATAACCACATGCGGCGCGACCACCCCCACGTCGAATACATACCGAAATGTATAAGTCGTAGGAAGTACTTGTGTGACGAGTGCGGGAAGGGATTCATTGTAAGTATCTGTAGGGGTTTTGTGGGGTTTGAAGCAAATAATAAATGATGTAATTTGTATAAAGGTTTAATCAAAAAGAACATGAACCGAAACTACGCTTGACGTAACAGAAAAAGAAAGAGCACACACGCGCCACACGAAGGTGGCGGATATTACTTAAACTAAGATTGCGTTCCATTTTCTACAGTATCACGTGTCTCATCCTACTGATTTTATAAACGACAGTATAACTTAACATATAATCATTCCCTCCATCATCTCATTACAGTAACTGACCCCTAACTAAGTTCGTAACTTGTATCTAGGGTATCAGGAACTACGCACACACACATTCACACACACACCCAGACCGAGACAAACATTTGTGGTTCACCCCGCACGGGAATCGTACAACCTTACGGATGGCAGTACGGCATGGTGACCGCTCTGCCATCATCGGTCGTATGAACGGACGGATGTTTGTTACACTTTCACGTAAATTATACTGAACCGATTGAGATATAATTTTTACAGATGTTCCTTATAACACGTAGGACACACTTTGTCCGTCAAAATGAACGTCACTAAGGGCCGATTTTCCATCGCCAGATAACTTTTATTCGACGAATAAAATTGACGTTTGACAGTTTTTGTATGAAGGAACTGTCAAAATTACAAAATTATTCGTCGAATAAAGTTATCTGGTGATGGAAAAATCGGCCCTAAGCGTTTTTTCCGTGGTATTTATGCCCAATAAATGCTTTTGCCCATTGCTTCTATTAACTTCCTATTCTCAAACATTTGCTTCCATCGTGTTCTAGAAGAAAAAACAACATTTTTAGGGTGACCGTTCATTCTGTCAGGACGGCCGGTCACCGAGTCGTAGGCTCCCTGATAAATAGAAGTTGTGAAGTTCCAACGGAATTGTAATTCACGCGGGCATTAATTTTAATTATTGTATTCTTATATACATATTTTATATTAAATTTAATTATATTTTATTTTTATTTACTCTATTAATTTTACTTTTTATTATTTATAATGTATTATGGTTTATTGTATCTACAATCTTTTTCTAATCAATGTAATTGTGTAATGTAAAATGGGACCTGTACCTGAATAAAGATAATTATACACCCCTATTTTAAAAATACGGGACTTATTAAAATCAGAATATTTGTAGCAGTAACTGAATCCATATATCCAATAAAAATATCAAAAATGATAGTAGATTACTTATCTATTAAAAATAATAAATAAATGCCGTATTACCAGACGGCAGACTAGCTATCAAGTATTCTGTGACGGCTCGGGTCGATGACCGCGCTCAGCTGTGTATCGCAGCGTTCGCCTGTTGTTCGGTGTAGAATAACAATAAAATTCGGCGGGATTTTGAAAAACTTTGACTTATCATAACTTTTTAAATAAAAGCAAAAGAAAAAAACTAACTTCACTATTATATTGTCACCCGTCGTTTACATTAGCTGTGTGATTAAGTATCTCGAATTCAAAATAAGGGTGTATATATGTTGCGCGGATAATACCGCATGTAACGTCGATGTAACCCATCTATCACCAATAGTCGGATCGCATCACTAATGTACAGAGTGCGGGGAAGCACCAACATGATTCTAAAGCAAACCAGTGAAAAGCCTGAATCCCAAATAACTGACACTAGTTGCATACACACGTTCATGTGTCCGGAGTAAGTCCTGGCCGGTATCTAAATAACATAACATAACATAATCATTCCCTCCATCATCTCATTACAGTAACTGACCCCTAACTAAGTCCGTAACTTGTATCTAGGGTTTCAGAAACTACGCACACACTCATTCACACACACACAGACCGAAATTGAATTTAATTTTTGAGTTGATTATAATATTATGTTTTAATCATTTATTTTAATATTATGTACTTACCTAATTTTATTTTATTTTTTATTTATTTTAATTTGATTTTGATTTAATATAATGAATTTAACCTAATTTAACCTACTTAATTTAATTTTTAATTTGATTTAATTTTTTTCAACATACTTGCTCATAAACGGGCTCTTATTTGTGCAAAAACAGTTGAATAATGACACATTTTATTCACTAGTGAGTTATAGATTGTTTTTTTAAAATGCTTTCATTTTAAAAAAGTTTCCAGGTACCAAAAAAATTGTGTCCATACATTTTAAAAACAAACTTCAACTATGTTTCCTTACTTTTGGTAGGTCTATGGTCGATTCATTCGTTTTTTTTTTAATAAGTGTATTCTTTTAGTCTTTGGCCGATCACCATTGTTGTGTTGGATGCGCGCGAATAGAAGACTGTTTATTTATTAGCGAAAAATGTTAATTTCTTCGCAAATGTGTTGAAAAACGTTGTATGGTACACGCGTGTATTGATGATTACTATCCTCGGCTATCTTCAGACCCTCGCCTGACGGCTCGGGCCTCAATAGCGCCTCGGAAGTAATCACCAACTTACCTCGCTTGTACCATAAATAACTATTAATCTAACATAGTATTCTAAGGTTTCCTATGTTACTAATGAAATATGGATGTTTAATCTGCAATAAATGAATTTTATTTTTATTTAGTCTCCGGCGACACTGGCGGACCATAAACACTTGCACACTGGAGAGCGGCCGTTCGCGTGCAAGCAGTGCGACAAGAAATACAGGACGAAGCAGAACTTGCAGTTACACGAAGAACGGCACAGACCCCCCGCGCGGGCATGTCCGCACTGCGACAAGAAGTTCTTCACTCAGTCGAACCTCAGTAATCATATACGGGTAATTTATTACATAGTTTTTTATTATTAAACGAAACGTACGTCATCTATACTATAATATTATAAAGAGGAAAGATTTGTTTGTTTGTAATGAATAGGCTCCAAAACTAATGGACCGATTTCAAAAATTCTTTCACTAATGGAAAGCTAATTTATCAGTGCGTGACATAGGCTATATTTTATCCCCGTAATCCCACGGGAACGGGAACTACGCGGGTGAAACCGCGGGGAGCTACTAGTCGTATATAATTATACGCCCGCGCCGTCGGCGTCTCGCTCTGCACTGAGCACTCTGTGCAGAGCGAGACGCCGTCGGCGCGGGCGTATCGCACTCCTCCTGATGAAGGCCACCGGACGTGGCTGAAACTAGTCGAGGATTTCGACTTTAATAAGTACGTATTAACATCCCGTTTGCTAAATAATTATTACATAGTTTATTTGTGACGAGACGAGCGAGGTGGTCACCTTAGGGGGCGTCCATAAATTACGTGAGGTGTTCTAGGGGGGGGAGGGGGTCAAGCTAAATCTTTCCAAATCTCACTTAGGGGGGTGGGGGGTCTTGGCAAATATGACGTAGTTTTTTTTAATATAAAAAAATAAAATATTTTTTGTTTGATATTAATTTTGATTGTTGATTGTAGGTAATTTTTAAATTACGTTCATATTCGCAAATACTAGTCTTCAATTAAAGTATCTAATAGAACAAGTTTTTTTTTCTCAATAATCCAACACGTTTACTGTTCAAATAGAAGTTTTCAAGAATCTCGCGTGAGATTAGGGGAGGGGGGAGGGAGTTAAGGAAAATCTTACGATATCTCACCAAGGGGGGAGAGGGGGTCGAAAAATTGACAAAAACGCCTCACGTAATTAATGGACGTCCCCTTATGGTTAGCAATACGCCTGCCCATTACAGACACCATGAAGTTAAAGGTAAAAATGGAGTCGACACTTCGAATACCTACTTCATCGAGGGAATTCCTCTCACCCCGGGTTGGGGCAAGGTAGGCACCTTCGGGCCGGCGGCCCCTGGGTGCGGTGTGAACCGCGACGCGTGACTACGCGTCCGTAGTTGGGGTTGGCCTGGTGGCCGGTTGGTGGACAGAGGTTCCTCCAGATTGGTAGGCGTCCTCTGTCTCTGGGTCGTGTCCGGTGGTGGTTAGCTCCCGTGGGAGAGCAAACCCTTTCACACTCCTGGGAATGTTGGGTGCGAGGCCTTGCAGGTGCGCTAGGCCTGAGGAGTCAGCACGTGCGAACATGTCCTTTGCCAGTCGCGCAATGAACTCGTCCAGTCTCTCTATATGGAGGTCGCGGGTGATGGTAGCGTTTCTCACGTAACGCGGAGCGGCGACGATGGTCCTCAACGCGAGCGACTGCTGCGCGTCGAGCCTTTGTCGCTGCGTCTTTGCGAGAAACGCGTACCAGGCTGGGGCGGCGTAGGTGAGGATGGGTCTGATGTACGCCTTGTACACCCCCACCTTGGTCTTCAGCGGCAATGACGATGAGAGGACTGGACGGAGGATGTTCCTGGCGGAGCGGGTTTGTGCTACGACGTTCTTGGCGTGGTAGGACATGTTCAAGCGGCGGTCGATGGTGACTCCCAGGTACTTGGCCGTCTTGCACCAGTCGATGGGTTGTCCCAGAAGTGTGAGATTTGTCGGTTTCTTGATGATGTGGGAGATGATGAGCGCCTGCGTCTTCCCCACGTTGACCGCGAGGCGCCATCTACTCAACCACTCAGGCAGAGCATCAAGTTCGAGCTGCATCTTCTTGGCGGCGTGATACGCTTTGATGGAGCTGGTGATGTAGGCTGCGTCGTCGGCGTACAGTGCGAGGAGTGTCCCATCCCGCTTTGGTATGTCGTCCGTGTATACCGAGTAGCAGGACGGCGACAATACACTGCCTTGGGGCACTCCCGCAGCGATCGGACGCGACGTGGAGTAGGCGTCTTCAACTCGAACCTTGAAGTTCCGGTTGTGGAGGAAGGACGCAAGCAGCTTCACCAGCCGCTTCGGGAGATGGGTCTTGCTCAGCTTGTGAACTAGTCCGGCGTGCCAGACCCTGTCGAACGCTTTCTCCATGTCGAGGAATACTGCGACGAGGTGCTCCTTCCTGTTACGGGTGACGGCCATGTGGTGCAGTACTCTCGACAGTTGGAGCGTGGTGCTGTGACAGGATCGGAATCCGAACTGTTCAGGACGCGGTGTGATGTGTGGCTGCATGTGTTGCAGCACGAGCCTCTCGAACACCTTGGAGATGCAGGGCAGCAGAGTGATGGGGCGGTAAGACTCCGGCTTCAAGATGTTCTTGCCCTTCTTTGGGATCATTATCACCGTTCCCGTCTTCCAGTCTTCGGGGAAGGTGCTGGTACGAATGATCCCATTGAAGAGCCGGGTGATAGCTGCGATGGTCCGGTGAGGGAGGTGGCGGAGGGCGGCATTGGAGATGCCGTCTGGTCCTGGTGCTTTCCGAGGGTTGACCTGCTTCAGGGCCCTCTGTACCTGGCCCGGGGAGAGAACAATGGGGTCCTCATCACCCGGGATTTCGGCAGTGAGGGTCCGTTGCAGTAACTCCTCTAGGCTGGCGGTGTGGACTGGATCTCCTGGCGGGTTCGGGGTGAACTGACGTTCCAATGCCTCGGCAAAGATCTCAGCTCGGTCTTCCGATCTGTACCGAGGGGTTCCGTCAGCGTGTAGGAGTGGGCGCACGGGGTCTGGGGCTCCTCTGATCTGTCTGCACAGTCTGTGCAGGGAACTCCAGTCATCAGAGGCCTCCTCGATGCGCTCGGTCCAATGGTGGTCGTCCAAGGCGGCCAGTTCGGCTCTCACCTCTTCGGCTGCCTTGTTGAGTCGGCTCTTGGTCGCGGGGTCCCGGTTTGTCTGCCATCGTTTCCTCAGGCGGCGCTTCTCCTCGATTTTCCTCCTGACCCGTGAGGGTAGGGAGGGGAGACGAATCGAGGGATTCTTCCGCTCTGACGAGGCTTCGATGGCTTCGCGGATGTCGGCCGTGATCCGGTTTTGTAGGCTGTTGACGTCTTCTGCGGTGTGGACGGGAAAGTTCGAGGTGTTCCCGTCGAGTCTCGCTGTGAAGGCGTCCCAGTCGACCCTGGGCTTGCGTGGCTGCCGAGTCACCCTGGTGGTTTGGAGTGTGACGGTCAGGAGCACCGGTTGGTGGTCCGATCCTGTCTCCTCGTGTAGAACCTCCTGGGTGATGGCGTGAGGCAGTTGGTGGTGCACGGCGAAATCGATCACCGATGGGAGATGTCCGTGCGCGTCTGGGTAGTGTGTCGGTAATTCGGGGCCTTCCACATGGTAACCTCGCCTCTCGGCGTCGTCAAAGAGACGGCGGCCGAACTGGCAGATGTTGGGCGAGTTCCATGCGGTGTGGTGGGCGTTCCAATCACCGGCGATGATGGTGGGTGTCGGGTCCGGTGAGTCCAGCTCCAGGACCTTGTGCAGCGCTGTGAGGTCGACTGGAGATCTGCTGGCTCTGTAGCTGGCGTATATGTGGAGCGGGCTGCCGGCTGCGTGTACCTCTACGCCGAGGAGGTATGGAGAGGCCGCGACTACAGGGGGCAGCGGTTGGTGGACAATCCGCCGTCGTACCAAGACGGCCAGTCCACGGTACACCCTGTAGTTCTCCGGGGAGCGCTCATCCTGCCTGTAGACGTGGTACCCGGGGGTCTTGAAGCTATCCGACGCCGAGAGCATGGTCTCCGATATCAGGGCGATATCGACATCCTGATCTCGGAGAACATACCTCAGCATCGTTTTCTTCCGTCTGACGCTCCGGGCATTCCAGTGCAGGATTCGCAGTTGGGGTGTTTGGGCTTCGCTCACTGCGTTTGCAGGAGCCGAGCCATCCCGCCCAGTACGATGGGCAGCGGGTCCACGCCCTGGCGGAGGGCTGCCAGGACGTCCTGCAGCACGCCGATTGCCGCTTCCAGGACCTGGAGTCGGGCTGAGGCTGCGGCGTTCGGTAGCTGATGGTGGTGGTGGTGGGGTTGCGGGCGTGTCGGTGGTGGTGGTGGCGGTGGGAGTTCCGGGCGTTGGGTCCTCGGACCTGGTCTCGGCGCTCTGGGGGCAGCGGTCACCACCGCCTCTGAGGCGGGCGGGGCCACTGCCGGCATCGCTGGCTGAGGGACCGGCTGGGGTCCACCAGTCTTCGTCTTCTTCTTCCTCCTTCTCTTCGACTTGGACTGGGTGGCGTCGCGGGCGGGTGCCATTAGGGAGGCAGGTGCGGTTCCCTCGTAGGCCTCCGCGGTTTGGGCCGTTGGTGTTGGTGCTGGTGTGGGGGCGGTAGTGGTACCGGCGGCTGTGCTGGGGCGGTCTCGCGTCAGCGGGGTGCGGGCGCAGGTACCGGCCTTTTTATTTCGGCGCTCCGCCTGGAAGACGGGGCACCGGACGTTGTTGGCGGTGTGCGCATCGCCACAGTTTGCGCACTTGGGCGGCTCCTCGGGGGGCTTGCGGCACTCTGATGTAGGGTGGCTGCCAGCGCAGCGGACGCAGGCGATTGGCCGGTGGCAATTGTGGCTGCTGTGGCGGAAGGCTTGGCAGCGGTGGCATTGCGCGATGCCCGTCTTCTTAGCCCGCCACTCTTCGATCTTCACGCCGGGCATGCCCATCATCTCGGTGATCCCGTAGATGCCCGGCGTGGTGTTGGGGGTGCGCTTGAGTTGCGCGAAGAAGATACAGCCAGGTCTCCCCTGGCTGGCCGAGATCCTCCTCGCGAACTCGGGTTCATATCCCAGCTCGGTCAGCTCCTCGACGATGTCGCTGGGTTCGGTATTGAAGGCCAGCCCTCGTATGGCGACCTTCAGGCTGCGGTCTGCGGGGAGCGAGTACGCGAACCAGTTGACCGGCTCCTCTCGCTCGAGGTCGGCGAGGTAGGCCTGGATGGTCCGGTACTCGTCCGGGGACTCCGGGACGAATCGAATGCCCTGCCCGAAGGGGCGGGCATTTGGTGGGTGGCCCAGCTTCTCCTTCAGGGCGCGCAGGTGTTTGGGCCAGTGTGGGAGACTCTCCACCACAAGTGGTGGGTATCTCGCCTTACGGGCTGGCGCGGCGGCGGCGGTGGCGTTGCTGGGCGCGGTGGGAGGGCTGGCCGGGGCTGGTACCGAGCTGGGAGCGGGCTGGGTCGGGCCGGTAGGCGCAGTGGGAGCGGCGGCGGTGGTGTTGGCAGCGGCGGCAGCGGCGGCGGCGTAGGTGGGCACAGGCCATCCCGCACTGATCGCGGGGGCCCGTCGACCCGGGCCGGGGCGCTGGGGCAGTGGTTCCTCGGTGGGCACAGGTCGTCCCGCACTAGGTGCGGGGACCCGTCGTCCCTCGGGGACCGCGGCGGCGGTGCATGCGCCGGCGGCGATGGTGGTCGCGGCGGCAGCGCGGGCGCCAGCGGCGGCAGTGGTGGCAGCAGCGGCAGGGTGGGGGCCGGTGGCGGTGACGGTGCGGGTACCGGTGGCGGCGGCGGTGCGGGCACCGGCGGAATACCTACTTGAAGCATAACCTATGTATCACTATCGCGTCTCTGTGGGCAGGCTCTCTCTTTCTAACTAAGGTAACCTCTAGAAAGAGAGAGTCTGACTAAAAAGAGAGATCGGCCCACAGAGACGTAGGTATTTGACTCAAGCTGTTGTTCCAAGTTTGGGCTCCATTTTTTACCTACAACTTCATGACAGACACAGTGTTCAACACTGCGCTAATCACCCCGAGACGTCAGTTGGTGTCTCGTGTGCATAGTGATTTATTTGACTATATTGCCCTTCAAACTAAGTTATCAATGTTTCCACACGACTGTTTGGTAGCAGAACATCTGACAATGCTGTAGTACCTACCCAGACGGAGTCTATACTAATATTATAAAGAGGAAAGATTTGTTTGTTTGTTTGTAATGAATAGGCTCCGAAACTACTGGACCGATTTCAAAAATTCTTTCACTAATGGAAAGCTAATTTATCAGTGCGTGACATAGGCTATATTTTATCCCCGTAATCCCACGGGAACGGGAACTATGCGGGTGAAACCGCGGGGAGCTACTAATTTATTATAACGTCCCTTGAAACAGGCAATGAATATGCATAGTTACTCTATGTTCCCGATGTTACTATGTTCCCGTTCTCGTGGGAACTTCGGGATGAAAAATAGATGTTGGCCGATTCTCAGACCTACTGAATATGCTCACAAAATTTCATGAGAATCGGTCAAGCCGTTTCGGAGGAGTATGGCAACGAAAACTGTGACACGAGAATTTTATATATTAGAAAGATGGCTCAGTCGGTGTAATATTTCCTGTTTATATTTCAGAGTCACATCGGTGATCGTCGTTTTAAGTGTAAATTATGTGGGAAAGGATTTATACACGCGTCGTTATTGAACGAACACGTTCGCGGCGTTCACTTACACGTGCGGAGAGTGAGGAAGGCACGGCCTGACAAGAAGGGTGACGCCAAATCGTAGAGGACATTGGATGTCGTTCAAAACTACCAATAAACCACTAAGTTTAACAATTAAAATATCAGTCTTTAAAATCTTTGTTTTGTTTCATTTTATCCCATACTAGCGGCCCGCCCCGGCTTCGCACGGGTCCAATTTTCCCGTTCATTTTTCAGTTTTTTTTACGTAAGAACCTTCTCCTGGCAATAACAAATACAACAAAAAAAGAATTATCGAAATTGGTCCAGGCGTTGTTGAGTTATGCGCTTACCAACACATTTTGCGATTCATTTTTATATTATAGATAAAATAACATAATCATTCACTACATCATCTAATTATAATAACTGACCTATACCATAACTAAGTTCGAAACTATCACTATCAGAAACTACGCACACACTCATGCACACACACACCCAGACCGAGACACCGAGACAAACATTTGTGGTTTACACAAATATTCTCCCCGCACGGGAACCGGACCCACAACCTTATGGATGGCAGTACGGCATAGTGACCACTCTGCCATCGAGATCGTCATATTGCTTTATTATTCTGTTTATTATAAGGTGGGGATGATATTGAGCAGCGTTTCAAAGTGTGCTCCGCGGAACCCTGGGGTTCCGCGACACTCCTGTAAGGGTACCGCAAGAATTCAGAAAAAAAAAAAAAAAAAAAAACACCTTAACTTTATAATTTCCGAAATTTTCCCAAATGAAATAACGTTCCTTTAATTTTGCCGATGTGTGTACTTCAAATAGGGTTCCATCAAGTCTATCGCTTTCCAAAAGGGTTCCGTTACCAAAAAAGATTGAGAACCACTGATATAGAGAATAGGGTCACTGACGTACGAGACTTGTCTGACCCGAAAATAAAATTGGCTCAGTGATCAGTGAATTCCCAACGAGTAACACTGACTCCGGTAAGTGTCCATTGGGACATTTTTCCGAACGAGCTACACTGTTACTTTATGGAACTTTTCTGTGAACATTATTGTCCCAACGTGTCACATTATTAGGTAATCGACTGTGACTGGGTATTGCCCGTTAGGAATTTACTTTTGGAAATAATACTTAGCTATTATTAAGCTATTGCATAGCTTCTATCGAGGGCCTTGAGCGCGGGGACCGAATACAGAAATTCCGTAACGGAAAAAACCTCACGTTTTTATTGTATGAAGTCCCAAGTACGACATCAAAATTTCTAAGGTTAGGATTGCAATACAAAAATAAAAAAACAATTAAATAGTTGATAAAATTGTTATGCAATAGCTTTACCGCGGCAGTCCCCGAGTGCCACCCTTTTTTTTTTATTCTTAGCGTGTCGACTCCAAACAGATGAAAAATAAAGGAAATAATGATATTGCTTGTTCAAAATGCGTTATTCCCAACAAACAATATGTTATAATTATCAAATAAAAAATATTTTCTTCATGCACAGACTTTTATTTCGTCGAATAACGCAACAATTTATATAGGGCTATTTTCAGTTGCCCCCACTGTCATCGCCCCCACTGGGGGCAACTGGGAATTTGTAAAAAAGTAATTCCCAGTTACCGCCTTGTCTCCTTTTGAAGGCATTCAGAGCCACTTTTTTCAATACAATTATTTAAACAATTGCTACATTTTACACGCTTTTTTTCAATTTACTTCTAGCTACACATAGGAAATAATATTTAGTTGTAGGTACTTTACATAAGGTGTCTCAAGTGGGGGAGACTGGGAATTCAATTTTTAAATATATTAAATTCCCAGTCTCCCCGTTCAAAAGGAGGAAACTGGGAATATTTTTTTTTACAAATTCCCTGTTGCCCCCAGTGCGCAGTGGGGGCGATGCCAGTGGGGGCAATTAGAAATAACCCTATATATAAAAAAACTCTTCCGTTATTGAGAGATGTACTGACTGACAGACAACGCACAGCCGAAACTACTGGTCGTAGAGAGCTGGAATGTGGCCTAGCAACTAGGCCTAGGGGCAGTGGCGTAGCGTAGTGGGGGCGGCAGGGGCGGCCCGCCCCGGGCGGCACATTTTAGCGGGGCGGCAAAATTTTACAATAAATAATAAAAATATTTGAACCATTTCATATTTTTAACGCAACTACAAAGGACCGATTGAAAAGAGCATGGAATTTTTCATTACTTATTCCAATTATTTAATTTTGTCAATCTGTCGATCGACAGCTGTACCTAATCTGCGGTGATAGGTATTGTACAGTCGAGCTCACATCAAGCTACACTCGCAGTTCAAGTTTCGAGCTTATGCGTTTGTTAATAAGAATGGTGCAAAGTCCAAAGTGTATAGGTTGACGCGTTCTTGAGTGTACCTGTTATAAAAATGTATCAATGTATAATAAAGATGATTGTAAAACTTAGATAAACTTTTTTATTTAAATGTATGTTATGTAATGTATAGTATACATTAAATTGAAATATCTAAATAAGAGGGCGGCAAAATTGTCTTCCGCCCCGGGCGGCCGACACCCACGCTACGCCGCTGCCTAGGGGAGAAATGTGGGAAAAACCGAAATTCTGCTGGAAGTCGTTATTATATTACACGTGCAATCATGTCTGTAATAGAAGTGCAGAAAATCAGTCAAACACTATTTTGTAAAAAAAAAAAAAAAAAAAAAGACGTTTTTAAATACCGCGTGCCTTAGCCAATGTTTAAAAACCTTGCACCCTATATTTTTATTTTATTATAATAAAGATTAAATTGGAACTTTAATATTGATTTTAGTCGATTATTAATGTTATATTGCTGCTTACTCTGTGGTTTGGGTAAAAATATTTCATTCAATATGTATGTCATATACACTCTGTGGTCTGTCGACATTTTCCGCAGACCAAGTAGATCAATAGATATGTAGCTCTAAGCCAAAATATCTGATGCTCAAAAATGTGTATTAATTAATTGTGTTTTCATAATAAGTGATTACAAAATGCCGCCTCGAACACGGAAAGCGCCATCCACTAAGAACTTATATCCACAAATATGTCAAGTTTGTTTAAAAACCGATGTATCAGTGACAGGCATCGAAGAACGACTTGGTTATTTTTATGAAGATTTCTGTGATTTCGATGTGAGTTAATGCTCTTACAGTCAAGTTTTTATGTTGTTTATTCATGTTGAGTCGTTTTATAATGATTTTGTTGATCAATTGAAGGTTATAATGTGAATTTGTAAATAAACCACTGAAACAGGAGGAGTGCAATAGATCGGCCATATTGTTTATTTATTTTCTGTTTTTGGAACGAAGCGCGTTAACGCGCGTTGCGGAAAGAGAAAAAAGGAAAAATAAGATCAGAAGTTGTAACGATACTTTTTTTACTGTTTACTATTCGTCTCATACACAAACTAATAATAATAAATTATCCTTTTAAATCCATACTTAGGGACTAGACACATTTATTCAGCTGCATTCAGCGTTTGTCCATACAAAACAACGATTTTGTATGAAGACGATTCACCTGAATAGATGCGTATGCGTCTCCATACAAAATAGTAGTTTTTCAATTTCAATTTATTTAATAAATTGTATGGACAAATGCTGAATGGAGCTGAATGAATGTGTCTTGTACCTTACACATTTTAAAAAAAACTTTTAATTATGTACACTTTACATAATGCCTTTTGCAGTTACTTCAATTCAATTTTTTTTTTTTTTAACCTACACTGTCCCACTGCTGGGCAAAGGTCTCCCCCAGACATCTCCAACCATCCCTATCCTTCGCCGTCTCCCACCAACTGCTGTGGAAGGCAGCCAGATTAATTCAAATAATATATAGATATAAAATAAATCAATGTATGGTCATTTAGCCACACTGCAGAGTTCAGCCAAATGAACCATTGCTCTGTCGAAGCTCTTGAATGTCGACAAATACTTTATTTTTATTTTATTTATTACTATCAGCACCCCGCGGTTACACCCGCGTAGTTCCCGTTCCCGTAGGAATATGGAGATAAAATTATGCTAAAAACCTTCCCACTGAATCATTCTATCTATTAAAACAAACTTAAGGTGACTCTATATGGAATATTTCATTTACAGTGTTCCGTGAAAAGAAAGACATTATTCTGCGCTGATTGTTTGGACGCCCTCAACCGGTGTTACCTCTTTAAAAAACAATGCAAAATTGCCGCTAAACTGTTGACTAATTGGTGTAAAATTGATCCTAAGGTATGTAATCATATTAACTAATATATACATAAATATTTATTTATTTTCTTAATTTTAGTTTTGATATTATTGAAAAATTCAATAAAAACAACATTAAAATGTATGAGACCTACCACGGGATAGCTCTCATACATGTCGGCGCAATACCGTAATTATAAGTTTATTTTAAATCAAATCTGTTTTATTAATCATTTTATTTTGTTATTTTTGAAATTGTATTATCTAATGATTTATAGGGAATTCATTTTGAGATGGAAATTGAATTTGGTAAATCAATTTATTGATTAATATTAACATGCAAGCAACGATTATTCAAGCGACAACTTTTGTTATTTTAATTAGTTTAATTCTACTATTAACTATGGAAATTCGTTTTATAAATTGATCTCAGGTTTTTAAAGTAATATTTGGGTGGATAACTTGTTACAAAAACGTTGGAATATAATTTTAATAAGTTGTCGATTGGATAGTCGTTGAATGCAGAAACGGAATCAAATTACTTACGATTTTATTAGTTTAAATGTTTTAATTAAGAAGTTAAAATGATTTTACAATCATATTGAAATTAATTAATAATAAATTGTTACTTTGAATATGAATTAGAAGTCAATAATAAATGTTGTAAGTTTTTACAAAAGTTAATGTCGGTACCTACAGTGTTTTCGCATGTCACTTTTTCTCGAACCGTTGGAGCGAGTGGACGTGCACAGGATCTTGTGAGTGTATTAATTCATTATTATTTGCCTGTCTATTTTAAGTGTTCGTTTTAACTAGGTGTTAAAACTGTAAGAATTAGTGTATAGTAATATCTTGTGTATTTTTACCTAAAATAAAGGCGTGTTGATTTATTACTGGTGTTTTACATTTGCATCGATCATGAGTGATGAAAATAATGAAGGAGGTGATGTCGGTAATGCCGACGTCACTCTTTCCAAAAACTCAGTTGAGCATGGTTCGCCGTTATCAGAAGTGGGATATCTACCCACTTCTGCCGGACATTCTGTACAATCTTTAACAAACGCTTCTGTTAACGGTGTGCCAACTGAGTTTTTCGCTCAGATGATGCAAATGATGAAGCACATGTCGGACCGCATGACGTCATCTGATTCTAAAGTGAAAATCAATGATGTATTTCTGCCGTCATATGATCCCGACTCAAATATAGGGATACGTGAATGGTGTAATCATGTGACCACTGCCGTTGATACGTACAACCTGACTGATTATGATATACGGATGAAAGTAGGTAGTCTAATGAAAGGACGAGCCAGGTTGTACGTAGATAACTGGTTAGTATCCACAAATTCTTGGCCGGAATTGCGTGATATTTTGATAACTACTTTTGAACCGGAAAATCGATACTCGCGTGATATAATTAGATTTAGAGAACATGTTTATGACAACAGTAAGAATATCGCGCAGTTCTTGTCTGAAGCTTGGGTACTCTGGAAACGTGTCACTAGAGATAAGTTGTCTAATAACGACGCTGTTGAAGCCGTAATCGGTTGCATTAGTGATGAACGGTTACGAATAGAATTGTTAAACGCGCGTGCCAAGTCCGTCCCTGAACTGATATCCGTGGCGTCGTCGATACGTCCTATAAAACGTACACTCGCCTCGAATCAGAATATGGCTAAACGCCCTCGACTATCGGAAAAATCGGGTATGTTTTGTCAAGTTTGTAAAAGAACAAACCATGACACACGTGATTGTCGTTTTTCTAATAAAATTCAGCCTCCTCAGCCCCGTCATGATTCGAATAACACACTCCAAAATACTACTGGTAAACCTACTTGTACATTTTGCTCTAAGATTGGCCATACATTTGAAACGTGTTACAAACGCGAACGTGCGGTAGTTTCGAACGTCAATTGCGTAGGTACACCTAAACTGACTTCAATACCTATTACTATCGGTGATTTAAAATTGTACGCGATTTTTGACAGTGGAGCGGAAGTTTCTCTGATACGTGAATCTGTAGCGGCAAAGATTCCGGGTAAAAGAATTAGTGAGGTTAACTACCTCAAAGGTATTGGTCAGTTTACTGTGGTATCTTTAACAACTTTAGTAACCGTTTGTGTTATTGATGATGTACGTGTTGAATTGAAGTTTAATGTCATACCGGATTATGAAATATGTTCTGATATTTTGATAGGGATAAATCTCATCAATGGCACAAACCTTAGCGTACTTGTGACATCACAGGGTGTTAAATTATTGCGTCACTCGGTAGTCTACCACGTTCAATCACAAGATGAAAAGTTTGACAATTTAGATACAGATTTAACTAGCAATGACCAAATTTCTGAATTAAAAATACTGTTAAACAAATACACACATTTGTTCATTCGCGGGTATCCGCGTACACGAGTTAATACCGGAAAATTGGAGATACGTTTAAAAGACCCCAATAAATATGTAGAACGCAGACCTTACAAGTTGAGCCCAATAGAACGCGAAAAAGTAAGAAATATTATTCAGGAATTATTAGAACAAAATATTATTAGAGAGAGTAAATCTGCATTTTCTAGTCCGATAACTTTAGTTAAAAAGAAAAATGGTAACGACCGCATGTGTGTAGACTACCGCGAATTGAATAAAAACACCTTGCGCGATCATTACCCTTTACCAATAATTTCTGATCAAATAGATCAATTGTCGGGGGGCCTTTTCTACTCTACTTTTGACATGGCAGCAGGTTTTCATCAAATTCCCGTCGCAGAGAGCTCTATAGAGAAAACCGCATTCGTGACACCCGATGGCTTATACGAATACTTGGCCATGCCATTCGGATTAAGTAATGCTTGTTCTGTTTACCAGAGATGCATTAATAGAGCTCTAGGGTCTCTACTTTACGAATCAGACCCTGTGTGTCAAGTGTACGTAGACGACGTACTTTCAAAATGTAGAGACTTTCCAGAGGGTCTGGTACGTATCGAGAGGGTACTCATAGCTCTACAAGAGGCCGGGTTTTCAATAAATATAGAAAAAACAGCTTTCTTTAAACGCTCTATTGAGTACTTAGGCAATATCATATCAGATGGGCAGGTGAGCCCAAGTCCAAGGAAAGTGGAGGCTTTGACCAAAGCTCCGACACCTACAACTGTAAAGCAAGTTAGACAATTTAATGGTCTAGCTGGCTACTTCAGGCGTTTCATTCCCAATTTTTCGCGAATTATGGTACCTTTATACGAATTAACTAAAAAGGACGCGAAATGGGAATGGAATGACCGACACGAAGAGGCTAGGAATTACATTATCCAACGATTGTCTACTGCGCCTACCCTTACCTTATTTCAGGAGAATGCACCTATTGAGCTCTACACAGATGCAAGCAGCATAGGCTACGGCGCGGTTCTAGTTCAAGTCCTCAATGGTCGTCAACATCCTGTGGCTTACATGAGTCTGCGCACTACTGAAGTTGAAAGTCGATATCACTCATATGAACTTGAAACTTTAGCAGTGGTGAGAGCTATCAAACATTTTCGTCAATACCTATACGGACGAAAATTCAAAGTCATAACAGACTGTAACGCTCTCAAGGCATCTAAATTCAAGAAGGATTTACTTCCGCGAATTCATCGCTGGTGGGCATTTTTGCAGAATTATGATTTTGAAATCGAATACAGGAAGGGTGATCGCCTTCAACATGCTGATTTCTTTAGTAGGAATCCCTCCGCAGAGAAGTCGGTCAATATAATGACTAGAGACACAGAGTGGATACAGATAGAGCAGCGGCGAGATGGCGATTTGCGTTTGTTGATAGATAGTATAGCAAACGGCAACCCGATCGATGACTACTCTCTGGATGATGGCGTTCTTAAGAAAAGAATTATTGATCCTATACTTGGTAGTCATGAAGTGATTGTAGTACCAAAGTCTTATCACTGGAGTCTGATAAATTCTTACCACACTGCCTTGCAACACCCAGGGTGGGAGAAAACTATACAGAAGTTGAAAGAGTCTTACTGGTTTGACAAAATGACCACTGTTGTCAGAAAGTTCGTTGACAACTGTATCATATGTAGGACATCTAAGGGACCATCTGGTGCAGTTCAGGTGCAATTACATCCGATCCAAAAACCAACTGCGGCATTCCAAGTTATCCATATGGATATAACGGGTAAATTGGGTACAAGAAACCAAGAAGGTATGGATGAGTATGTGATTGTCACTATAGATGCGTTCACAAAGTATATTCTGCTAAACTATTCAAATGACAAAAGTCAGAGTAGTAGTTTAGCAGCGTTAAAACGCACTATACATCTATTTGGCACCCCCATCCAAGTGGTGGTAGATGGCGGAAGAGAGTTCCTCGGCGAATTCAAGACTTACTGTAATAGCTTCAACATTAATATTCACGCAATAGCTGCAGGAGTAAGCCGAGCGAATGGGCAGGTCGAACGCGTTATGGCAACATTAAAAAACGCTCTGACCATGATTAAAAACTACCAGACTGAAAACTGGCAGACTGCGTTAGAAACGTTACAATTAGCGTTCAATTGCACCCCACATCGTATAACTGGAGTCGCACCGCTTACATTACTAACGCGCAGACAGCATACCGTCCCTCCTCAACTTCTGCAATTAGTGAATATTGATGAAGGAACTGTTGACTTCGACATGCTTGACCAACAAGTTCAACAGAAAATGCAAGCAGCCTCCCAGTACGACAAACTAAGATTTGACAAGAATAAAGCTAAAGTACATCAATTTCAAAGAGGAGATTATGTCCTAATTAAAAATAACCCCCGCAATCAGACATCGCTTGATCTCAAATATAGCGAACCGTACGAGATACAACGTGTCGAGGATAACGACCGATACATCGTGAAGCGAGTAACCGGCAGGGGACGACCACGCAAGGTTGCTCATGACCAGTTACGACGCGCACCTCAACCAAGTGAACAGGCAACCGTGTCGGCGGATCATTTGGCTACTACGAGTGAACCGCAACTATCAACTCCCCAAGATACCACCAGCGAACCACAGCCATCGACTTCACGGGCTGTTAATACATTAGATGCCTAAACATGGTGAGTTCTTTCCATTAACGTAAAGTTTTTATATTTTGCATGAATTACTGATTACATCTAGGATGTAAACACATCTATAATAAAACGCATTTCAAATATCATTAGTAAGTTAAGTTTTATAAGCTTAACGAAATGTATGGCTAAAAACCTATCCCCTCTCCTACAATGTCATTTTCAGAGCCCCTGTGGACCACGGTCATATAAAAGGCCCAGACCACAGCATCGTCCTTCCTACATCCTTTAGGGCCCCTGTGGACCACGGCGTACGAGACCGCTCAGACCACAGCAACATTTCCCAGAGCTAATTATTTAAACAAAGTTTTAATAATAATTAATTAAATTTTTACAAATCAAAATATATAGTGTGGACCACGGCGTTCAGGACCGCTCATAACCACACTATAATAAAAACAAAGTAAATAATGATATTTTAGGACCTCTGTTGACCACGGCGTACATGACCGCCCAGACAACAGCATCGACCTAGTTCCCATATCCCTTAGAGCCCCTGTTGACCACGGCGAACAGGACCGCCCAGACAACAGCATCATCCGTCCACGAGTACCATACAAATGCAAGGATGCGTGGAGACATTTGCATTTAAAAATAAAAGTAACAAATAAATGTGTTCAAGTGCGTGGAGCACAGAAACACAGTCTACGAGAACAAATTTACAGCTCATTCCTTAATAAATCCTAATAATCCAAATAATTTCAAATTAATCATCAAATGTTTAACTACTAACCGCTGAGTATTTGCTTACTAGTGGTTATAAAAATAGAAATAGCTTTGAAGCTTAAATTTGCTATTGTGCCTGTGGAGCAGGTACATAGTTCAAAATATTATTTCTCATTACAGAACCGAGGCAGGCACAGAGCACGTACCGCCCCGCAGAATGGCCGTGTCGGCGCAATACCGTAATTATAAGTTTATTTTAAATCAAATCTGTTTTATTAATCATTTTATTTTGTTATTTTTGAAATTGTATTATCTAATGATTTATAGGGAATTCATTTTGAGATGGAAATTGAATTTGGTAAATCAATTTATTGATTAATATTAACATGCAAGCAACGATTATTCAAGCGACAACTTTTGTTATTTTAATTAGTTTAATTCTACTATTAACTATGGAAATTCGTTTTATAAATTGATCTCAGGTTTTTAAAGTAATATTTGGGTGGATAACTTGTTACAAAAACGTTGGAATATAATTTTAATAAGTTGTCGATTGGATAGTCGTTGAATGCAGAAACGGAATCAAATTACTTACGATTTTATTAGTTTAAATGTTTTAATTAAGAAGTTAAAATGATTTTACAATCATATTGAAATTAATTAATAATAAATTGTTACTTTGAATATGAATTAGAAGTCAATAATAAATGTTGTAAGTTTTTACAAAAGTTAATGTCGGTACCTACAGTGTTTTCGCATGTCACTTTTTCTCGAACCGTTGGAGCGAGTGGACGTGCACAGGATCTTGTGAGTGTATTAATTCATTATTATTTGCCTGTCTATTTTAAGTGTTCGTTTTAACTAGGTGTTAAAACTGTAAGAATTAGTGTATAGTAATATCTTGTGTATTTTTACCTAAAATAAAGGCGTGTTGATTTATTACTGGTGTTTTACATTTGCATCGATCATGAGTGATGAAAATAATGAAGGAGGTGATGTCGGTAATGCCGACGTCACTCTTTCCAAAAACTCAGTTGAGCATGGTTCGCCGTTATACATATTAATGTACATAAGTGTCTGTCTAAACCGAGATTTTAATATACACCCCTATTTTGAAAATACGGGACTTATTAAAATCAGAATATCTGTAGCAGTAACTGAATCCATATATCCAATAAAAATATCAAAAATGATAGTCGATTACTTATCTATAAAAAATACTAAATAAATGCCGTATTACCAGACGGCACACTAGCTATCAAGTATTCTGTGACGGCTCGGGTCGATGACCGCTCTCAGCTGTGTATCGCAGCGTTCGCCTGTTGTTCGGTGTAGAATAACAATAAAATTCGGCGGGATTTTGAAAAACTTTGACTTATCATAACTTTTTAAATAAAAGCAAAAGATAAAAACTAACTTCACTATTATATTGTCACCCGTCGTTTACATTAGCTGTGTGATTAAGTATCTTGAATTCAAAATAGGGGTGTATATAGAAGATAGATAACTTTTATTTCTTATATATTTTAGCTCAAAAAACCTATAACCGTGTTATCGGAACAACTTATCAATTATAACTTTAACGAATCGGACGACGATATTCATCTCGATGACAGCGATTCGGACCGACTGATAACAGACGACGAAAATGAGAAAATAACTAAAACGACACCAAAAACAAAGAAAACAAACAAAATTATAACTATAACTAAACCAGGTGTGGTTAAAAAGGTTGGAAAGGTTAAAATTGAATTAGATAATAACGCTGATAGTCATAAAGATGTTACTGATAGTCAAAATGATGTAGTTGATAGTCATGTTAATACAGCTGATAGTATCAATGACGGAGCTGATAATCACAACCCTACTGATATTATAATCACCGATGATAATGTCGTTGAAATAGATCAATTAAATTATGATTCTGATGAAGAAAATGATAATAACTATGAGGATGAATATAAAGAAGAAACAGTTGAAGTTATTGTTAAAAATGAAAAGAATGATAAAATAGTTAATGAGCCATTTAAATTAACAACCAAAGGGGTTAAATATAAGAACAACAAAATTACAATTATTAAGAAAGAAGGTAGGATGAACAATCATTTCAAACTTGATTCATACGTATCAGTGAGGTCACAGCTCAAGGGTTCGATTCTGTTAACTAATAATGCTACTCAAATGTATTTTAATATCAACATTTTTGGCCGTTTTCTTTTGAGATTGACATATGTCAATGTACAATGTGGTACCTCCTCAAATGAAAGACGTATTTATACTTCAGGTTGTATCTATGAACACCAACAAAGAATTACGAGTATAAATTGTAAACTACTTATGTAAAACCTGGCATAAAACACTTGCGTTTTCTATCTTTTCCAGTGCTGCCATCTAGTTAAATATGAATGTAACTAAATCATAAACTAAAGTGTCAAAAAAATCGTAAAATGACAACAACATTATTGACTCAATGGCTCATAATATAAAACTTAGATGGTTGAAAATGTTTTTATTTAAATTTTGATAAGCAACAAAGACCACTGACACTATAGCCATAGAGTCACCAAGTTTTCTATGCCGGCGGCCAAAACTGGAAGCTCCTATTGTCATTGTGACTCTAATGTCATTTGGATACATTTTCAATAAACTGACAACCAAAAGATGCGATTACAGCGACGCTGTCACCGGAACAGAAAACTTGGTGACTTTAAACTATGTAGCGATGACATTGACAGTATTAGTTCCAATTTGGGCCACCATATCGAATATGGTTTGACTGTAGCTTCATTGATATGCGTGAGTCAAGTTTCAAGTTCCTTTTAAAATGTATCCGCGAACTGGATATCTATTATATGTGTTTTCCAGAATTAAAAAGTACAAAATACCCATTAAAGGATCAAGCTGAATACGAGAAAGTATTTGACATATTACTGTTGAAAAATCGCGAGGAAGAATTAGCCGAGTTCGCTCAGAGGAAGTTCGGTGCTTATTACCTCAAAGCGGACTACAGGTGTGACGTTTGCTTCACCGTGTATAGGTCACAGAAACAACTGAACTTCCATATGAAGTGGCATGATGTGAGTATTTATTTAACGTAGCTAAAGAATCATTTTGTCTGATACTAGTATAATGTATTATTTATTTTCAGCCATCTGCAGGCGACTCCATCTGCGACGTATGCTCAATGCGTTTCGGTAGTCGCTTGCAATTGCGTAAACATAAACATAATAATCACTTTGGAAGATTTGCATGTAAAATGTGTCCTCTCGTCACATACCACAAGTATGTATACAACCAGGGCCGTGCCGCCCCTGTGTGCGAACACAGGCGCCAAGACAATAGGGGCGCCGCGACCGCCATCGAAATTATTTTTGTTACACCACATATCCATAGAGGAGGCCAATTGCCAAGAAGGCAAAACAAACTTGTTTTTTTATTAACACGAAAATAACTATTTCATCCCTCCACCTCTTATGTTTTTAATTTTCGATATCTCCCCCCTCCCCCGGGACCGTAACCGTAAAGATTTGTGAAAAAAGGCGCTTTAATTTCGCACACAGGCTCTGTGGGAGGTCAGCTCGGCTCTGTGTACAACATCACATCTGTTGAACCTCTCACCGACTCATGTGACCCTAGTACTCGAAGTTAAACCAACGTCTCTTTGCTTCAGGGCGGTGATGATTTTCCATTACAAGAAGCACATGGGTTATGAATATAAGTGTAAAGTATGCAGCAAAGTATTTCGGTGAGCTATTAATAATAATCATTCCCTCCATCATCACATTACAGTAACTGACCCCTAACTAAGTTCGTAACTTGTATCTAGGGTATCAGAAACTACGCACACATTACAGACACATATTTCAAATAAGTACTGATAATTCTGCTTAGAAAATAGTTTTTTAATCGTTAAGGTACAATACCTAGACGCGCCGCAGACCGCAAACTGCAACCGCAAACTACAACATCAACAACATCTATGAAATTGATTCCGAGCGCGGCTACACTGCTGCCTGCAGTCGCGACGCGCTCGGAATCAATTTCATAGATGTTGATGTTGTAGTTTGCGGTTGCAGTTTGCGGTCTGCGGCCCGTCTTGGAATTGTACCTTTATCAATAAGCGGAAAGAGCTAAGCATGATTCACACAAATCAGTGAAGCCACAGTTCAGCTAGGCTAGCATGACTTCGAAAACGCGATAGATACAGCGATTTATTGACATCCAACTGTCAAAATTTGATAAAAATGCCCGCCATATTTAATTTTATCAAATCGTACTACGCCATATTCATTTGGTCATGCTCGCGAAATCGATATTATTTCGTGGTGTCTATATCATTTATCACGCACAGTCATGCCAGGCAGGCTGAATCTGTGGAAAATATTCTTTCATACAATCTGTATGAAGGTATCCTTACTTGTAAGTGTCAGTGATAAGTGGATGACATAGTGCTTAGTATATAGTGCCACTATCTTTCCTGTGCCGACGGCCATATTGGAAGCTCCTATTGTCATTGTGACTCTAATGTCATTTGGATACATTTTCAATAAACTGACAACCAAAAGACGCGATTACAGCGACGCTGTCACCGGCATTGTTTAAATATGTTTACTATTGGATAAATAGTTAATTTGTTATCTTGGATGAAGAGCGCTGTGATGCTAATTAATTATTGTAAAAATGTTTTCTGAAAAATAAACTATTTATTATTTATATGTGTGAGTTTTCTGATATCTCGCCAAATCTGGTTAAACTGAAAACCGACCCCAAACAGACATGGGATAAAGGTTCGGAAAGAAAGAGTATAAGGTGGTGTGTCCGCAGGCACGTCTCGACGGCAATGAGCCACGAGCGCATGGCGCACGTGTCGCGCTTCGTGTGCGGCGCGTGCGCACGGACCTTCCTCTCCGACTGCGGCCTGCGACAGCACCGGGTGCGGATACACAAGGTACAGGGGGAGGGAGGGGATTCTCATCATCATTCATTCCCTCCATCATCTCATTACAGTAACTGACCCCTAACTAAGTTCGTAACTTGTATCTAGGGTATCAGAAACTACGCACACACTCATTAACACACACACACAGACCGAGACAAACATTTGTGGTTCACACAAATATTCACCCCACACGGGAATCGAACCTTACGGATGGCAGTCCGGCATGGTGACCACAATGCCATCGAGGTCAATTCTGAAAAAGAGGTTTTCACAATTTATATGTCGCGGGCTCCTATGAAAGATTATTATTACGATTACGTTGATCTGTAGCTGCGTAAATTATAATGCGTCCCGCTCGCACGGATGCAATGACGAGCGGGACGCACTATAATATACGCAGGTGCGACAGAGATAGATAGCTACAGGTCAACGTACGAGATTCTCTGTGAATTACGACCGCGTTATACAAAGCTACACTTTTAAAGACCTAGATATTTTATCAAACAGACAAATACTCTTGTGGAGGAAGAGGGAGAAGCGAGATGTGACGAGTGTAACGTCATATTTACTACCGTAGACGTTTACAATATCCATCTGAAGAACACGCCGATACACCAAGGCCAATTTGGGAATATGTAAGTATAGTTTTGATAACATGCTGTATCCATAACATAACATAAATCACACTGTATCACCTTTTTATAGCAACTGAACTATGTCAATACTTGTATCTAGGGTATCAGAAACTACGCACACACACACATATTATTCACAAGTAGCTCCCCGCGGTTTCACCCGCGTAGTTCCCGTTCCCGTGGGATTACGGGGATAAAATATAGCCTATGTCACGCACTGATAAATTAGCTTTCCATTAGTGAAAGATTTTTTGAAATCGGTCCAGTAGTTTCGGAGCCTATTGATTACAAACAAACAAACAAATCTTTCCTCTTTATAATCTATATATATATATATGTTAGAGTCGGGGTTGTTAGCTGGTTGAAATTGCCGTTTCGGTTCGTACTTGATTTATTAATCACTTCATAGATTGACACAACTTTACTTTTTAATTACAATTTAACATTATAACACATTGAATAAATAAAATTATTGAATTTATAATAATGGTTGCTCGGAGATGTTCACTGCTCGAGCGCTCGCAGTGGAATGAATCGTCCGGCGGTGGGGCGCCCTCTTTTATAGGCGTGCGCAAACAAGTGAGTCATCGACAGCCGTTGAAGTTTTCAAATGAATTTCGTGCGCGCTAACACGGCCATTCTGCAGGTAGGCGCGTCCCGGCGCCTGCACTTCTTCGCATTCTGAAATGTAACAAAACTGGTGTATCTGCAACTCATATTTAAACCTCCTAGTCAACATTATCTTTTTATTAATCACCGACACGGGCACATAATCTAAATTTAGGAGCACTACAGAGTTGCTCATGATAAACCATGTCGATTACTTTTTTACACTGCTTTGTAATATGACTAAGACTCCTTTGTAAAGTTACGCTCGTTCGGCCACTCCTGCCCTTACGCGATGGCAAAGTTAGCAACTGCATTTGTATTAATCTTATTTTGTGGGTATCTCATAAAAATAAGCTCGAGAGGGTTGCCATTACTTATTACTCTTACACCATACAAACTAAGTAAGAAATTCAAATAACGATAATTTTATGTCACAACATAGGTAAATAGAAAAGATACAGCTCACCATTGCACATAAGATCAGAAGTCGATCCATTGCTTTGTTTGCGCCGCGTAGCCAGCCACGCCGACATCCGTTCGCACCGCTCCGTTCTTGTACGAAGATAATAATTCATGAAAATGTAAACGCTAACACGGCCATTTTGTAAAGAAGCTCGTGCTTTGAGCGTGATCTTAATAAGGTTATTTTTTTTTTTATGTGTCTAGAAAGACTATTCAATCGTTTTTCGTAATTGTTGCTGAAAATAAAATATTCAATCCGACATTGGACAAGCCAAGTACTGGATATACGGTTGAAAATAATTTCTCTTTTTCTTTTTATCTTCGTTGCTGTATTTTTTTTTATATCATTATAATAATTTTTCATAATTGTTGCTGAAAATAAAATATTCAATCCTGACATTGGACAAGCCAAGTACTGGATATACGGTTGAAAATAATTTCTCTTTTTCTTTTGTTGCTGTATTTTTTTTTTATATCATCTAATAGTTTTTCATAATTGTTGCTGAAAATAAAATATTCAATCCTGACATTGGACAAGCCAAGTACTGGATATACGGTTGAAAATAATTTCTTTTTCTTTTTATATTTGTTGCTGTATTTTTTTTTATATCATCTAATAGTTTTTCATAATTGTTGCTGAAAATAAAATATTCAATCCTGACATTGGACAAGCCAAGTACTGGATATAAAGTTGAAAAGAATTTAATGTCATTTCTTATTATAATTATGTCTTTTCCTTACACCGGACTATTAAGAGTCCCGGTCTTTTGGAAGGCTAGTATGGGGCCAAAGCCAACACACGGAAGCCCTTTGACATATTTAATATTTTGTAAAGGATGCGACAATCCGGCGACTATCCCTTATTATTATTATTTTTTATCTGTTGCTAAATATTTTTTTTTATATTATTACGTCTCTGGAAACACTCGTTTCGTTTCGAGTCACCTCATCTCATCTCACTCCGTTTCGTTTAGTTTCGTTTCATCTCATTTCATTTCATCTCATTTCATTTCATTTCATCTCATTACATCTCATCTCATCTCATTTCATGTCATTTCAGTTTTTCATAATTGTTGCTGAAAATAAAATATTCAATCATGACATTGGTCATTCCAAGTACTGGATATATAGTTGAAAAGAATTTCCCTTTTCTCTTATATTTGTTGCTGAAAATGAATTTTTTTTTTCTTCGGTTAAGCTCACCTCTATACTACTCGCCTTTTTGTCTTTTATATTTAAATCTCTGTGTAAAAATAAAATAAATTGTTAAATTATACCTTGATATCGTATATTCTGATATTCATCACTCGGCTCAGTGCCGTTAAAAATGCCCCAACAAACCAGCGCCGGCTGAGCGACAAACTGCTGTCTTACCATATTCAAGACGTACCTCAAACCGCCGAAGAAAATAAACCACTTCTAAGACCAGTTAAGTGCCTTTGCTTCCTTGACTGTGGGCCCTCATATGCAGGCCAAACCAAAAAAAAAAAAGTATTAAGTATATAGGAACACTGATCAAATAGCCGACGCTACCCGGTATGATACACGAGGCCACCAAAACAATACAATAAACCATTATTAACTTCAATTAGATGCAGAGGATAGCTGTGAGCTGCCACCCGCTTGTGCCCCAAAGCACGTCAAATAACTGCAAAAAAAGACATTAAAAATATTCTAGACAGTTTCTCGCAGATTCTTCTCGGCTGATGTATATTCGAATATTTTAAGTCTACTGTGATTGTGGTTACGGATTCCGTAAAGGGTCCAAAACTGTCAGAAAATGAAAACAAAATTATAATCATGATAAAAAAAAAAACGTGTGGGTAGTTTTATTTTAACGTGTTCAAAAAAAAAAAAATGTTTACACCAACACTACTTGTGTAAATCAAAGAAATCTGGTACCAAGTTAAGAGACTTATTGCACGCATACGTATGCGATATACGCACTGTATCGTCTTAAATTATTTGTAGAAAGAAAAAAAACGTGTCTGTTCTAATGCTTGAATTCTGATTCCAATTAAGTATATCGAAAAACACTTCAGATATAGTAGAGTAATAAAATAAGTATACTTAGCTGTAACAACCGACTCTTATGTCAATATCAAGATGGACTAAATTTTTTCTTTTTGTGGACGTTGGTTGTTCCCGTCTTCTGATGTTAGAGTCGGGGTTGTTAGCTGGTTGAAATTGCCGTTTCGGTTCGTACTTGATTTATTAATCACTTCATAGATTGACACAACTTTACTTTTTAATTACAATTTAACATTATAACACATTGAATAAATAAAATTATTGAATTTATAATAATGGTTACTCGGAGATGTTCACTGCTCGAGCGCTCGCAGTGGAATGAATCGTCCGGCGGTGGGGCGCCCTCTTTTATAGGCGTGCGCAAACAAGTGAGTCATCGACAGCCGTTGAAGTTTTCAAATGAATTTCGTGCGCGCTAACATATATATAAAAGAAAGTCGTGTTAGTTACGCCACTTATAACTCAAGAACGGCTGGACCGATTTGGCTGAAAATTGGTGGGGAGGTAGCTAAGAACCAGGAGAAGGACATAGGACTTTTTATTCCGAAATTCCCACGGGAACGGGAACTACGCGAGAGAAACCGCGGGGCACAGCTAGTATTAGTATAGATATACGGCCAGGGTAAACATTTTGTGATACACACAAATATTTCATCGAATCTGCAACCTTTATTTTTTTATTCTAACTAATATTATAAATGCGGAAGTAACTCTGTCTGTCTGTCTGTTACCTTTTCACGGCTAAACTACTGAACCGATTGACTTGAAATTTGGTACAGGGGTAGCTTATGGTCCAGGAAAGAACATAGGATACTTTTTATCCCGAAATTCCCACGGGAACGGGAATTACGCGGGTAAAAGCGCGGGGCACAGCTAGTTTTATTATAAAACAAATTCCAAAATCCAGAATTGTTTAGTTCAATTTATTTTTTATACTATACAGAACTTTGTGCAAAGATTGTGGGAAACAACTACCAAACAAATACAGCCTGTGGAAGCACAGACTGGAGGCACATCCCGACAGAGTCAAATCGGATAAGAACTATATGAAGGACTATAAACAATCTTGCGAATTGGTAAGTGTATCATGTTAGATAGATCTCCTACAAATGTATGTTCGCCTGGTACTTTTCTCTCTAGTGTTCAGACCTCCTACAAATGTATGTTCCCCTGGTACTTTTCTCTATAGTGTTCAGACCTCCTACAAATGTATGTTCCCCTGGTACTTTTCTCTATAGTGTTCAGACCTCCTACAAATGTATGTTCCTCTGGTACTTTTCTCTTGTATTCAGACCTCCTACAAATGTATGTTCCCCTGGTACTTTTCTCTCTAGTGTTCAGACCTCCTACAAATGTATGTTCCCCTGGTACTTTTCTCTCTAGTGTTCAGACCTCCTACAAATGTATGTTCCCCTGGTACTTTCTCTTGTGTCCAGACCTCCTACAAATGTATGTTCCCCTGGTACTTTTCTCTTGTGTCCAGACCTCCTACAAATGTATGTTCCCCTGGTACATTTCTCTCTAGTGTTCAGACCTCCTACAAATGTATGTTCCCCTGGTACTTTTCTCTCTAGTATTCAGACTTCCTACAAATGTATGTTCCCCTGGTACTTTTCTCTCTAGTGTTCAGACCTCCTACAAATGTATGTTCTCCTGGTACTTTTCTCGCTAGTGTTCGGACCTCCTACAAATGTATGTTCCCCTGGTACTTTTCTCTTGTGTTCAGACCTCCTACAAATTTGTGTTCCCCTTCTTTAAATAACTAAATATAGTGCCACAAACATATGTTCCGGTGACAGCGTCGCTATCGCATCTTTTGGTTGTCAGTTTATTGAAAATGTATCCAAATGACATTAGAATCAAAATAACAATAGTAACTTCCATTTTGGCTACTGGCACAGAAAAGATTGTGGCTTAATACGAAATTTTAGCATGGTTAGTTGGTTAGATTTATGTGTTACGTAGTAACTATTGATTAGCCTGGGGACGATATTCTAAAGATCTTAGAGGACAATATTTAAAGAAAGAAAGAAAGAAACAGTTTATTTAAACATCACACACTATTTAGACAAAAAATACAGTAAAAATAAAAAATATATATAAAAACTAAGGAAATACATAAAAAGACTTAATAAACAAATACAATAGAAACAAACACATACTATAAACGGTGGGTGATGAATAAAAGGACCCAACTCAGCATAACGCTGTGATGCATGAAGCATCACAACACTGATTTTCAGTTGTATTTATCTTGTAGTGTAACGCCACGGGGACGTATCCCACGTGGCTGTACAGGCACATGCAACGAGTTCACCCCGAGGTCGATTATGTACCCAAATCGACGTTTGCCAAGAAATATTTGTGTGACCAATGCGGGAAGGGATTTATTGTAAGTACAAAATAATAATGAGGGCCTATTTCACCATCTTCAAGTAACGTTCCGAATACCTACTCACATGTTTTGTCTTTGTCACTTGACATAAAGTAAGAAAGAGACAAAATTAACATTAATTGGTGAGTAACTTTACTTGAAGGTCGTGAAATAGGCCCTATTTCAAATCAAATGATTTAAGTTTTAAAATAAATTATAGTTTAAAAAAACTAAAAAACACGTTTTTTATAGAAAAACGAACTAAAAAATAGAAAATAAATTTTAATGAATTTAAATTAAGAAAATAGTGTTAAAAATTTCAATGAATATAAATTATTAATAGTGTGAATAAAAAAAATAAAATTTTATTTTAAAAAAAGCGTGGGGTGCATGGTGTCAATATTTTAAAAAGCACCCCACGCTTTTTTTTTAAATAAAATATTTTTTTTTTATTCACACTATTATTAATTTATATTTACACAAAAAAATACACAATAAATGACATGTGTCATCACAGTCCCCGGCCTTGCTGTCAGAGCATCAGAACATGCACACCGGCGCGCGGCCGTTCGCGTGCACTCGCTGCGGCGCGCGGTACCGCTCGCTCATGTCGCTCCGACTGCACGAGGACAGGCATCGCCCGCCCACGAGGGAGTGCCACCGCTGTGGGAAGAAGTTCATCAGCGCCTCCAACCTGTCTAATCATATGCGGGTAATTTATTACTGTAATTTTCATTGTCCGTTTTTGCATACTTTTAAGCAAAAATATAATAGTTTTGTTATCTTTTTTTATTCCGTTTACATCAGCTGTTTTTAATTTTTTACATGAATTTATTTTTACTGCATTTATTTATTCAATTTCTAAATCATTTATAGTTTTTACGTTTTATTATGTGCGTCACCGAGGGTCTGAACTGAAAACCAGCGTTGTGGAGTACTTACTCCGCAGCATAATGCTGAGTTTAGACCTTTTCTGGCAGCACTGTACACGGCAGCACTGATCGCGAAATTCATATATTAGATAATAGATTTTTTAGGCTACTATTAATGTCATTGTAAGTTAGTATTTAATTTATAGTAAATAAGTATTCCATTGTATTCATGTGTATGTTGTGTACAGTATTGGCAAAATAAATACGTTATCTATCTTATCTAATCTAGATTACCTAAGATTGCAATCTTGGGTGCTTCTTAGGGCTAGCGAAGAGAAGTCATCCTCAAAACAAAGCAGTGACGTTTCTTACGCGAACACGGGCTAATACTACGCCACTTGTTATCTTGTTTTTATTGTTAAAACTTACGTTTTTGTCACATCGCGCCAAAGAATCCTGAAACTGTTGTGTAAAGTTCACTCGTGTATTGTTATTATAACGTTTTATGTGATCTAAGTGCTTTAAATTAATAGAAAAGTGTACTTAGTTAGTGCTATTTCTGCTCTGAGAGGGTAGTAAGCTTAAGGTACAAAACAAACAAGTCTTTGTTATTGACATTTTTATGTCAAGAGTTGACAGTGTCATTTGAAGTTTATTTTTTCTTGACATTGACACTTCTTCCTCGATTTTTGGCATTTTACACCTCCAGTATGGCCAAGTGTTCCGGATGTGGTAAATTTATTTCTCCAACAACCGCAGCCCAATGTAGTGTATGCCCGTTATCATACCACAAGGGGTGCATATCATTATCCGACTCGGCCGTGGTTAACAAGGACTGGGTATGCCCTTGCTGTAAAAACAAGACTCGCAAAGGAGACAACAGCAGCACGCCGGTAAAGCCGCTTGGTGAGCCTCGGACACAATCACCTCCGCATAAGGCCTCCACCATCTCCTCTCAAGTCCCGGGTGACTTCACAGGGATGTATGACGAGATACGGGAGTGGATGGCCGAGATCCGAGAGTTCAGAAAGGAGATGTCCGATCTCAAGGTGTCCTTGGCCGGCGTCTCGGAGCGCTTGGACGGGCTCGAACGCAGGCTCGAGGCAGTCGAGACGAGGGAGCCTGCCATCATCAACACCGCGGAACTCGAGCAGACCGTAGAAGCTTTACGACTGGAGCTCAACGACCGAGACCAGGAAGCGATGCTGTCCGACCTGGACATCGGCGAGCTGCCGGAGGAGCGCGGCGAGAGCGCGGTGCACGCCGTGCAGGTGCTGGCGACGCGGCTGGGCGTGGCGCTGGACGAGCGCGACGTGGTGTTCGCCGAGCGCGTGGGGCCGCCGCCCGCGGACGGCGCGCCGGGCGCTCGGCGTCCGCGCCGCCTCGTGGTGCGGCTGGCGCGCCGGCGTCTTCGGGACGAGCTGCTGCAGGCGGCGCGAACTCGCCGCACGATATCAGCGCCTGGCGAGCCAACCCGTCGCATCTACATCAATGAGAGGCTGACCCGCCACAACCGGCTACTCTTCCATCGGGTCCGTGAGGAATGCCGCGGTAAACACTGGCGCTTCGCGTGGACAAAGCGGGGCCGCATTTTTGTCAGGCAGGGAGAAGGCACTCCTGTCCGGCAACTCCGATCCTCCGATGATCTTGAGAAGATATTTGGTCATCCTATAACTGAAATGAAAAATTTATAATTCATAATATGTTTGTTTTTATTAGTGTATATCTACTGTGCCTGTTATCTGTTCACGTTTATTTTTCTTTTAATATATTCCTATGTCCTCGTTTTAATAATTTATACAATTTTTATTTGTTTAAAATTTTATTTATTTACCAAACAATTTTAACATTTTATCTCAAAATTGATATATATATTTGCAATTCATTCTGGATATTTTATATACAATATTCACTTTATACATTCAATTTAATTTTAGTATTTAATTTCACATTTGGCTGTGACTGGTATTTTACAAGCTTTGTTAATTGCAAACTACTGTGCTTTTGTTTTTATTACCATTTATTATTGTTCATAGAATATAATACTACATGCTGGTTCTTATTGTTTATTTATTACCATATTTTATTGGAGTTTGTTCTTTTGGTTGGATATCAAATCTTTTTTAAGCACTTCCTTTAAAACATTTGAGAGTTGGTCTCTTTAATCCTGGGTCGTTAAATACTGGTCAAGATGAATTTATTGTTGCTGTAAATGAATTAAAGCCTGATATCTTAGCCATTAATGAAACCTGGTTGAGGGATGGCCAGGATGGAAATTTGTCAGTGATTCCTGGTTATCGGCTTGTTCATACGCCTAGACATCATAATATTAAAAAAGGTCGGGGTGGGGGGGTTGGTTTTTTTATACTTAAAGGTATTAATGCAAGAATAATCTCTTACCCTATTGTGTCCACTGTAGAACAAATGTGGTTAAGGCTTACTATTTTGGGAAGAAGTGTTGTTATTGGCACCGCATATCGAGCGCCCTGGCAGGACCTGCCTCCCTTCCTCGACGCACTAACTGACTCAATAACTTCTTTTACTAAGTGTGATAATCTTATCTTGTTGGGGGATTTTAATATTAATGTGTTAGAGCCTCACAGCAACAAAAGTGTTTTACTACAACAGTTCTTAAATTGTATGGACCTAGCACAAGTCATATCTCAACCTACTCACTTTTATGATGACCATACGCAGACCTTAATTGACTTAGTCTGCACCAATGCCCCATTCAGAAGAATAGATATGAAGCATACTCCTGACCTTGGTCGCCATGCTATGGTAGTTGTTGAGCTTAACATTAAAAAAGAAAAAACTCCCCCACAGATGCTTGTTTACCGGCCATTGAAAAGCATTATTGTAGATCTATTCAATACAGATCTCGACTCCATCTGCTGGGATAACCCTCAAACATCCACTGACATAAATGAGATGGTTTTAGCTTTTACCCATAAAATTGTCAATTTGTTCGACCTCCACGCCCCTATCAGAGTAATTAAAATTAAGGGACCTAGTCACCCATGGATAACGGACACTGTCAAATCTATGATAAAAATAAGGGATGACTACCATAGAAGGTATAAATTGCTTAAAAATGACGACCTTAAGAAATGTTACAAATGTATGAAAAATATAGTTATAGCTGCATTTGAGAGTGAGAAAACTGCTTTCTTTACACAAAAAATAAACAAAAATATTAACAATCCCAAACAGTTGTGGAAAAATTTAAAAGGCAATATTGGTATAGGTAAATCGAAGGCAGTTGAGTTACCTCCTCATTTTGACAACCCTCATTTGATAAATTCTCACTTTCTTAATGTGCCAGGTGATGACAATGTATCTATTTCACAGTTAACCTATTTCGAGCATCATCGGTATACTTCTTCTCCCGCCACTTTTACTTTGCATACTGTTAATGAACGCATAATTCTTAAAATTTTACAAAGTTTCAAATCAAATGCTCAAGGTATTGATGGTATCTCATTGGATATGGTACTCTTGACTCTTCCTTATACTTTATCTGCAATTACCAGCATCATTAATCTATCTATTACTAGTGGCGTCTTCCCTACACTATGGAAACAAGCTGTAGTAAAACCCATACCTAAAGCTAGTCAGCCTTCTACCTTAAATGATCTTAGACCAATTAGTTTACTCCCTTGTCTATCTAAGGTTTTGGAAAAAGTCGTAAATTTACAGCTTACCAAATATCTTGAAGACAATAATATTCTACCACAATTACAGTCTGGTTTCCGCAAAGGATATAGCACAACAACCGCTCTGCTAGATGTTGTTGATAATTTACTGGCTGCACAGGATCAGGGTATGTGTAGTATTCTCGTCCTGCTTGATTTTTCCCGTGCATTTGATTCGATCAGTATTCCTCTTCTTCTCTCAAAACTTGCTTTCTATGGCTTCGACATCAATGCAATTAAATGGTTCTCTAGCTATTTAGAGTTCAGGACCCAGAGTGTGGAGCTGAAATTGCCCAGTGGAGAGTCCTTATTTTCCTCTTCTCAGGAGCTATCCCGCGGCGTGCCTCAAGGCTCAATTCTGGGGCCTATCCTGTTCATCCTCTACAGTGCTGATATTATTCAAGCAATTCCTAATTGTAGATTCCATCTTTATGCGGATGATGTTCAGCTGTACCACTCTTTTTTGCCCCAGGACCATGTTGATGCTGTAAATAAAATAAATGATGATTTAGCTGATATACTTAAGTGGTCAATTAAAAGTTCCCTAGTCCTCAATCCAAAAAAATCCAAATTTATGGTAATTGGTTCTCGAGGAGGGTTAAATAAACTTGCTGGTATTCAGCTAAATATCCATGTGGGGGGAGAGAGTGTAGAATATGTGCATGAAGTGAGAAATCTTGGACTGACCATGGACAGACATCTTCATTTTGAGAGTCACATTGCTGAATGTGTGAAGAGTTGTTTTTATCGGCTAAAAATGTTGTATAAAATTCGTCCCTACATTAGTGAAGATATCCGCATTGCACTTTGTGAGTCCTTAGTCCTATCTAAATTAAATTACTGCGATGTGGTGTATGGGCCTTGTCTTTTGGCTAGGTCACAAAATCTTATCCAACGTGTGCAGAATGCTTGTGCACGATTTTGCTTTAAAATACCTCCTCGCACACATATTACACCATTTCTAAATTCATCAAAATTATTAAAAATGAAATCTCGTAGAAAATTACATCTTGCAACTCTTCTTTTTGGCATCATCAATGCTGAAATTCCTAAATATCTTTTTAAGAAACTCTCTTGGGCTCAGGACTTTTCTCAGTATGTTAGAAGGAAATGTACTCACGTGTTTGTTACGCCAAGACATAGATCAGCAGCTTTCCGTGGGTCTTTTAGGTTTGCAGCTTCTCAGTGCTGGAATGACATTCCTCCTCCAATCCGTGCAATAACCTCGTTGTATACTTTTAAAAAAAAGTATAAGTTAGCACTTGTTACTGCCCAATTAAGCTCTAATTAACATATAAATTAAATAAAAAAATTTAGTGCTACTTTTGTGGACTTGTTTGTTGAAATGCTGCATGCTGCTACTTGTTTGTTTGTTAATTTTTTATTTTTATATGAATATATATTTGTTTTGGTTTTGTATTTACGTAGGCATTATTATTTTATTTGTGATCATGCACTTTCTTTTTTTTTTATTACTTATACCATATATTATTATATAATCTTGTTCATTATCAGGCACACTTAGCTCGTACCTACCTTTAAGTTTTAGTATAACGGTGACGTCACTGCACCCCTGGCTCCGTCTGAAAACCAGCGTTGCTTCGCTTTTATGTGAAGTAACACAAAGCTGAGACGGGTCCTTTTTGACTGCAGTTTCACATGCGGCAGGCATTATTTATTGGCACTCGCCGGGTAGTTTCCCCGGTTGCATTTATTTAAAATCCATCTGCTTGCTTACCTCCCAAATGTTGTTTATCTTTTCATTTTAATTTTTTGTTGTTTTTTTTACTTTAATGTTTCCCTTTTGTTATTGTTTTTGGCCTTATTATGTCTGTAGTTATTAATTAAGTATTTAAAATTAATATAATTTAACTAAATATATTGTAAGCAAATTGAAATTATTTAGGCTTTCTTTTTTTTTTTCTTTTTGTTTTGTTTTGTTTGCTTGGTACCTAACTAATTGTTTCTGGCTTCTGCAGACATAAAGCAAATGGATTGACTGACCTGTTTGTTTTTACTTTTTTATGTCAAATCATCAATTTGCTTTTTTTCTCGCAATAATATTGTATCATTTGTTTTAATAATTTTATGTGTAATTGAACTTTATATCTTTGTTTCGAACTGCTGTATTGTGTATCTGTGTGTCAAATAAACGTTTATTTATTTATTTATTAAAAATTTATACAGTTTATTGTACAAGTCACGGAAAAAGTACAACACCTACAGATTTGATATTAACATAGTTATTTTAATTCATGTAAAGTATTATTTTTCAATAAAAATAAAAGAGAGGTTTTTATATAATTATATATTCTAGCCTAGCTTTTGCTACCCAATATAACGTAAGTTTTATATCATGTTACAATTTAGATTTTCATTTTTCATAGAATACTAAAGTTGACGTAATATTTCTTTTAATTTCAGTCCCACATCGGCGATCGTCGTTATAAGTGTAATATCTGTGGAAAAGGGTTCATTCACGCGAACGCATTGAACGAACATATTCGCGGCGTTCACCTTCACGTGCGCAGGGTGCGGAAGGCGCGGGGGACACCGGCACAGCTTGTCAGTGTTACACAATCTTAGGGGACTCATGTATAATAGAAACAAAAAATAATTCCAATAAAAGTACATACTAGACAGAAACATCGATAATTTCTATCGACATAGATTTAGATACTGACAACCCTATGAACGAAAGTTTGACATATGTCACACAGATCATCCTAGATTTTACAAACTATAGACGTGTTTTGGCCAAAAATACCTTAATAGTGCCACAAACATATCTGTGCCGGTACCAGCGTCGCTGTAATCGCATCCTTTGGTTGTCAGTTTATTGAAAATGTATCCAAATGACATTAGAGTCACAATGACAATAGTAGCTTCCAATTTTGGCCGCCGGCACAGAAAAGATTATTGCACTACAGACGCTCTGAGGTTGTGTAAGTTTACCTTATTCTGTCAATTGTGACACATAAACAAAAGGTTATGACAGCAAACGGTAGACAACGTGTCACGGGCGAAACTGACTGCGATCAGAAAGTCAGAAATCTAACTAAGATATAGGTAGCGGCACGTAAGTTTAGCGCTGAGCGAAACGTAGAGGGGATAGCTGCGCATGTGTACAGTAGCGAACAAAATACAATTACTTATAACTCAATTACAAGTACTATAACTATTTAAACAAATATTTTATCAACATATTTTATTTAAATAAATAGTCAGTCTATCATGCACGAAACGTGGATGATACTGTTGCGTGGGCTAACATTAATAATTACCTACTTAATATTAAAGTTAACTTAAACTTTAATATTAAGTTGTATAGTATTGACCATCTACTAAAAATACACTAATAAAAAACCAAAAATATCAAACAAACTTAAAAAAAACTATCCATGAACGGCAATAATAATATACTTTAGAACGCGACTGTTCATTCAGATGTCCGCGGAGTGTGCTATCGTGGCGGGGGACGGAGTGCGGCAGACTAGCCAACCGGCGCTACGCACACACTCCCCTCGTCCCTCTTGCCCCCCTGTGGTACCTTATTTTTGACTTCTGCGCAATAACGGTCAGCGCTAGAGTTTCGTGCCGCTACTTATACTCAGATACATATATCTACATATACACCCCTATTTTGAAATTACGGGACTTATTGAAATCAGAATATCTGTAGCAGTAACTGAATCCATACATCCAATAAAAATATCAAAAATGATAGTCGATTACTTATCTTTAAAAAATACTAAATAAATGCCGTATTACCAGACGGCTCACTAGCTATAAAGTATTCTGTGACGGCTCGGGTCGATGACCGCGCTCAGCTGTGTATCGCAGCGTTCGCCTGTTGTTCGGTGTAGAATAACAATAAAATTCGGCGGGATTTTAACATTGTAAATAAAAGCAAAAGATAAAAACTAACTTCACTATTATATTGTCACCCGTCGTTATTATTAGCTGTGTGATTATGTATCTCGAATTCAAAGTAGGGGTGTAGAGCACCAAGTTAACTGTGCCGGTGACAGCGTCGCTGTAATCGCATCTTTTGGTTGTCAGATGATTGTCAGTGTAATGAAAATGTATCCAAATGGCATTGTATGTATGTATGTGTGTATCCTTCTTAGGGCCGATTTTTCCATCGCCAGATAACTATTCGACGAATAGTTTTGAAATTTTGACAGTTCCTTCATATAAAAACTGTCAAACGTCAATTTTATTCGTCGAATAAAAGTTATCTGGCGATGGAAAAATCGGACCTTAGCCGATTTCGGCCTCAGCGATTGTTTACTGGTTACTGTAATTAAATTCCAAATGACATTATAGTCAACATGACAATAGGGGCTTCCAATTTTGGCCGCCGGCACAGAACACTGGTGACTCTATACATAATCAGATATTATATCGACATAACTAAGTTATTTTATAGATATTATTTTATTATTGTCTTTATTTTCTGTATTTATTATGGTTAACACTTTAAATATTATTTACGGTAATAGTATAGGTAAGTATACCATTTTTTAAAATACAATATGGAAATAACTCGTCAATTACAGTAATTATAAAAATACTTAGGTATTTCCTTTTTTGTATAAAACTAACAATTTGTGTTTTTTGAAAAATGCATTTAAAATTTTCGCCACAGCCGGGTCTTGAACCCGGTACCAAAATCCAAATTTTTTTAAATCCTAAAATAATTGTGTGATTTAAGTACAATAAAAATAAATTCTAATAATAATTTGTGTTTTTAATAAGTAAGTACAGCTTCATCGTTGCACAATTTACAGGTCTTAATCGCATAAAACATAATTATTATTTACCTCGACCTTTCGATCGGGTTACACCGATCGTGGTCACGAGAAGACGAGACTTGTAAATTATGCAACGATTAATTCCGATCGCGAAAGTTTAAAAAGTGTATAAGTACAGCTTTATTTGACGTTTGATTCTCATATATTTATTTATAGTAGTATCATAGTATGTTTAATTTTAGTACATAATATTAGGGAAGTATGTAAAAACTATTGTTTTAAATACTTATAATAAAAAAAGTTGAACAATTAAAAGAATGCTGATTTTAATTTATGTAGTACCTTTTAAAAGTTAATATTTTCAAACTAAAATATTAAAGTAAAAAATAACCAAAGGGTTTTCATGGAATTTAAGGAATTTTGTCGATTCCCGCTTTTTATTTTTATAGCCACAGATAACCGTTTTTGATCAGTTCACTAGAGATGTACTTTAAGAAAAAATCGATTAATCGACTAAAATACCACAGCTAATGAACTATACTAGTTATGGTTATGTTATGTAGTTCGTTCGTTCATTCGTTTTACTTATGGACTTATAGTTAATAATCTGTGGTGGCTATTTTATTTGTAAACAACAGCCTGTTTTCTCATATATTGTAAACATTTTAATGTTTAAAAACAATTAAATTGCAATATTTTAGTGAGGTAAGCTTATAATTATAAGATAGGCAATGAACTATTCCAATAATTTCTTTCATTATGTATCTAACCTCAAAATGAAGAAATACCTTCATACTTAAAATCTTAAATGATTTTACTTTAACTTTAAACGCATTTAAGAATTGAAAATTATACAATTTTTTTGTTAATATTCAATAGCCAGACCGATTTCTATTATCTAAGAAAATTAAACAAAAAAAATATGTACATTTTTAACATATGCCTTATTTATATAATTTTATTTATTTGTGAGCTTCACCTTGACGTAAATAATACTTCATATTACTCAAAATAATATTAAATATTTATTTAATTTAAAATTAATAATTACAGAACACAAAACCTTTAAAATGACTCTCAAAATCACGTTAGAATTTGGTGGCGGTGCCGAACTGTTGTTCGACAAAGTTAAGAAAAGAGAAGTCGAATTGCCGTCCCTGAATAAATACTTACCAACTTTGAATAAGGATAATTGGACAATCAGAGAGCTGTTGGTTTGGATTAAAGATAATTTGTTGAGAGAAAGACCGGAATTATTTCTACAGGTAAGGATTTAATTCATGTTTTCTATTTTCTACATGTGGCCTGGGATTACCAATCACACAGACCTTTGTCCAGTCCAACAGATTTTACAGAATTAAACCTAATAATAATACGAAAATAAAAAAAATAAAAATACCTAAAATAACTAAAATCTGTTTATGGTCTAGTTTAGTTCTAGCCTATGTTGGCTTTCATTAAAGAGACATTATGTAGGTAGACTAAATTAGAAATAGCAGTACTAGCATACGATTTTATTTTTGTCGTAATTAATTTCTAATGCGTTTCCTCAATAAAAAATACAGTTTATATGGGTTATAATGAGCCCCTAAAACACCCCCAAATAAACAGCATCATTAAATTCAGGTATTTAAATTTTATACTATTATAGTCTACATATTTCATCTATACTAATATTATAAAGAGGAAAGATTTGTTTGTTTGTAATGAATAGGCTCCGAAACTACTGGACCGATTTCAAAAATTCTTTCACTAATGGAAAGCTAATTTATCAGTGTGTGACATAGGCTATATTTTATCCCCGTAATCCCACGGGAACAGGAACTACGCGAGTGAAATCGCGGGGAGCTACTAGTTAATTATAAAAAACAGGCTATGCATAATAAATATTTTTAAAATCAGATTAGAAGTTCCTTAACACCACATCCAAACAAACTCTATCTCTTTATAATAGAAATTTCTTATTTATCCCGCAGAATGACTCCGTCCGACCAGGTATCCTGGTTCTAATCAACGACGCAGACTGGGAGCTGTATGGTGAACTAGACTACGAACTTAAGGAGTCGGATACTATAATGTTCATATCTACACTGCACGGCGGGTGATAAACGTTAATATTGTTATTTTGTATTTGTAAATAAATGTATTTTCTAAGAATTTTGTTGTTTAACTTTTTGTATTTTATATATAAAAATAACATCAGCCTGAGTTTTTTTATTTCGGCTTTTTAGTAATAATCAGCGACTGCTTGTAACACAATATGAACTTGTTTGAATGCAAGTATTTTTTTCTGAAAATGTTCCTTATAACTAGGAATAGCACATAGGATACTTTTTATCCCAAAAGGCCCACAGGATTGTGAGTAGGGATTTCCGCGGGGCACACTCTGATAAGAATCTATATACTTATCGAATATATAAAATTCTCGTGTCATAGTTTTCGTTCCCGTACTCCTCCGAAACGGCTTGACCGATTCTCATGAAAGTGAGCATATTCAGTAGGTCTGAGAATCGGCCAACATCTATTTTTCATCCCGAAATTCCTACGGGAACGGGAACTACGCGTGTGAAACCGCGGGGCGCAGCTAGTACTATATATAAAAATGAAACCCGTTTCCCGTTGTCACGCCATAACTTGAGAACGGTTAGACCGATTTGGCCAATTCTTTATTGCTGTGTTTCTTATTGTCAGGAGAAGGTTCTTATGTAAAAAAAACTGGAAAGCAAACGGGAAACTTGGACCCGTGCAAAGCCGGGGCGTGCCACTAGTTAATATATTTGAGGCAATGCCAGGCTTTTACATCGTTAATAGGAGGGAAAAAATTCTGCCGGAAGTCATCTGCGGTTCCAAAAGCTAGTAAATAAATAAAACTCTTATATAAAACTAACAATATGACTATATTTGGCATCACGAGTACAAGTTGGGATGTTGCCGTATGACCGCCACCACCTCCGGCGACAGAGTCGACATCTTGCTCTTTATGAAGAATCTGAAACAAATACGTTATGGGATTTACATTTTAATATAAGTATTGTGTTGTGCCACAATTTTTTCTGTGCCGGCGGCCAAAGTTGTAAACTCCTATCGTCATTGTGACTCTAATGTCATTTGTTCGCGACGCTGGCACCGGCACAGGAAATATTGTGACTGACAAAACCTGTCCTGTGGTGTGTGGTGCCAGCGTCGCTGTAATCGCATCTTTTGGTTGTCAGTTTATTGAAAATGTATCCAAATGACATTAGAGTCACAATGACAATATGAACTTCCAACTTTGGCCGCCGGCACAGAACACTTGGTGACTTGACGTGATACTCACTTGATGGTATTCCGCAGTGACTCTGTGAAGTGCTGGTCATCGATCACGGAGGCCAGCGCCGCGTAGTTCTCGGGCAGGGACCATCTGATCTTGTACTGCTTGTCTTCACTCTGAAATATATAATATCTGAGGATTATCATCAGTTTTTAGTTTGATACGGGATATTTGTACGAATTTGGCTGAAACTAGTCGAATCCCTCGACTAGTTTCAGCCACATTCAACTAATGATAAACAATGACGTACGTTTCGTTTAATAATAAAATCTTAGGATTAGACACGTACAAGATTGTATATAATAGGGTTAAGCCAAGGATACACAAGGGGACAAATGTCCCAACGACATGTATCGGCGACATGTCAAGTGAAGCCAGCTGTCTTGACGTTACGGACAGAAGTCGCGCGTTGTCTATACTAATATTATAAAGAGGAAAGATTTGTTTGTTTGTAATGAATAGGCTCCGAAACTACTGGACCGATTTCAAAAATTCTTTCACTAATGGAAAGCTAATTTATCAGTGCGTGACATAGGCTATATTTTATCCCCGTAATCCCACGGGAACGGGAACTACGCGGGTGAAACCGCGGGGAGCTACTAGTTACCATATATATATGTCAGGTGAAATCGGCCGGCTTCGCTGGATATGTCACCGATACATATCGTGGGACCTTCTTTTGTCCCCTAGCTAGTGTATCGTTTGCTTTTGGGTTAAACAAGGGCAAGATTAGGCTCAACACACATCGAATCGGCAACGAAGCGGAACCCATTTTCAGTGACATACGAATTTTAACTTTATTTTCATTACTGTAATTCGTATTATCACTTGAGAAAGTAGAACGATCGGAATTCGGTGGAATTCCTGCGGCGCCGTGTGTATCCGCGCGATTCTGAGTATTATAGTAATGAAAATAAAGTTAAAATTCCTATGACACTGAAAATGCGTTTCGCTTCGTTGCCGATTCGGTATGTGTTGAGCCTTAGATAGATTAGAGTGGTAGAGCGGACCCCCGGTACTCCGGCCGTTCGTGTACACAACCTCCGGCTGAGCGGGGGTCGTTATACAGCCCCCCGTTACCTTGATGAGCTGCAGCGCCCGCAGCACGTGGTCGGCGCCCCGCGCGGCGGCCGGCGCCCGCCCCACGCGCGCCCACAGCGCCGCGCCCGCCGCGCCCCCCGCGCCCCCCGCGCCCCCCACGCACGCGCTCGCCTCCACCAGCCGCGGGAGGAGGGGGCCGTCGGGTAGGGACTGTAGAACAGGGGGGAATGTTATACGCGTAGCACGCTCGTTTTTCACATGAAATATCGTACGTTGACCTGTACCTATCTGTCTCTGTCACACCTCGCCATTGCATCACGAGACGCATTATAATTTACGCAGGTGCGACAGAGATAGATAGCTACAGGTCAACGCATAGAGTCACCAAGTTTTCTGTGCCGGCGGCCAAAAGTGGAAGCTCCTATTGTCATTGTGAGTCTAATGTCATTTGGATACATTTTCAATAAACTGACAACCAGAAGATGCGATTACAGCGACGCTGCCACCGGCACAGAAAACTTGGTACTCTATACGATATTTCATGTGAATTACGACCGTGCTTTAGCAGGCACAGTTATTAACTGTTAACTGACTTTAAAAGTCATGGCAGATTCACATTCGACGTTCATAAGTGTCTCATTGACGCCATAACTGAATACAGTAATACCTCAACTTACGCGATAGGTGGGACCGACAGATAACCGCGTAAGGGTCTCCTACATTTTTCGACGTGGAATCGGCTTAAGTCGGTCAAAAAGGGCATTTATGTCTACGCAATAAGGATGTTACTTTATTTTATTTTTTTATTTTATAATTATTTTTATATCTTTTCCATTCACGGGACTATTAAGGAGTCCCGGTCTTTTGGAAGGCTAGTATGGGGCCAAAGCCAACACACGGCCCTTTGACATATTTAATCTTGTGTAAAGGATGCACAATCCGGCGACTATCCCTGTATAACACTATAAAATGCATCCAAGGACAGTCCCCGGTTCTGCTGGGACTATTGCAAATATATGGAAAACTACGACTGGGCTATGGGAATGGGATGTTTAATGGACTGGATATTGGGGAACTATGGGGACTATGACACCCGCCGATACAATGCTATAAACATGTACGAAGTGGCGGATGGAGACTTGCTAGATATTTTTATATTATTATTATTTTTTTATTACTAATACCATTCGCATCGGCTCGGCTCGGACGACGCGACGCGACGCCGGCCGACGCCGAACACTCTTATTACGTAGACATTGAGGCGTCGTCCGCACAGCGAATATCCACCGCGCGAATTTTATTCTCTAGCAATCCCGGGACTGGGTATTACTGCGCTTATGAACGTCGAATGTGAATCTGCCACCGATTCGAAAATAACATCATTACCCGGTCAGGCCATTCCCAATACTTAATCTATGTAAGATGAGTATCCGTCGACAAGGATGATGCTAAATTGACAGTAGCTAAATGTGTTATTCGACAAACATTGGTTGGATTAGTTAGAGCAGTGTTTTTCAAACTGTGGGTCGCGACCCGTGGGGGGGTCGTGAAGCCTTATTTGGGGGGTCGCTGAAAGGAAAACACAAGGCTCTAACACACAAAACACAAATTTGAAATAATTTTCAAAACTATGTTTCGAATATACACCCCTATTTTGAAAATATGGGACTTATTAAAATCAGAATATCTGTAGCAGTAACTGAATCCATATATCCAATAAAAATATCAAAAATGATAGTCGATTATTTATCTTTAAAAAATACAAAATTAATGTCGTATTACCAGACGGCACACTAGCTATCAAGTATTCTGTGACGGCTCGGGTCGATGACCGCGCTCAGCTGTGTATCGCAGCGTTCGCCTGTTGTTCGGTGTAGAATAACAATAAAATTCGGCGGGATTTTGAAAATCTTTGACTTATCATAACTTTTTAAATAAAAGCAAAAGATAAAAACTAACTTCACTATTATATTGTCACCCGTCGTTTACATTATCTGTGAGATAAGGTATCGCAATTTCAAAATAAGGGTGTATGTAGGTATCGAAATGGAACAAAATGGCAAACAAAAATATAATGTACAGTCACGGTATGAAAAGGTTTGTCTCCTTAGAGTCGGTTTTCACTTGCACTAGTATTGCAAGAAACAATTATGCCAACATACAAGTGTATGTGTGTATGTACTGCATGCTTAATAGCGTTAAATTATATTTTTTTGTCTATCAAAGTGCACAAGGGGGTCACCAGACTTTTTCAACCACGAAAGGGGGTCGCAAAATCAAAAAGATTGAAAAACACTGAGTTTGAGGATGGAATCGGGGTAACAGTGAAAGTAACCAACCACCAACGTTTATTGGAATTAGTCATATAGCCATGCTGAATAAAGCATAATGTAATGCACACTTTAGACTAGATACCGCGCGCCCCGCCGGGCCGCGTATGGTTTAACTTTTGTTTTTAATTCATAATATAATATAACATAATCATTCCCTCCATCATCTCATTACAGTAACTGACCCCTTACTAAGTTCGTAACTTGTATCTAGAAAACTACGCACACACTCATTCACACACACACTGAGACAAACATTTGCATGGGGCGGGCGCGGGCCGCGACCGCTACACTCCAAGGGGCGCACTGGCGACCTCCATCCTTTTTCATATTATTCGCGTTGCATTAGTCATTGATTTAGTCTGGTTTAGCACGAAACCAGGTTTTACAATCTGATCTAAGTACGATTTTGAATACTGTCAAAGTGACAGATTTGAAATGAAATGAAAAAAAGTTTATTGTGACACACAGTATTATCTTATAAACTAAGTAATATTAATAACAATTATCACAAAGGGTTCCAGCTCAGCATATTGCCAGTATTTGACTGACAAGGTGTCAAATGCTTACCAGGTTTAGTTAAAATAGGTTTAAAATGTAACGCAAATAAGCAACGGTGTATCATACGACTGGCTTTGATTCCCCACCAATAAATGGCCCCCTTTAGGGCACTTCACCCGGAGGTCCACCAAAATAGGCAAAATAAGTAACGGATTTTTGTCGTGGTTGTATTTTGTTTTACATTTTCTGACGTTTCGGATTCTTTACAGAACCCGTGATCACAGAAGACTAGGATTTAGTGTATCGTTCAAGTGTTTTATTTCAATGTGTAGTGTTCGTGTAAATCAAAGATATCAACAAATTAAGTACTGACCTCTAAATGTGCGTATATGACCTCGTCTGGATTGGGTCCCAGTTTCTTCAAGTTCTCTAATGTCGGCTCTTTTAAAAACGCTTCTGTGTCTATATCTATTTCTCGTACTACTGCAACAATGAAAATAAAACAATCTAATATATAAAATTCTCGTGTCACAGTTTTCGTTGCCATACTCCTCCGAAACGGCTTGACCGATTCTCATGAAATTTTGTGACCATATTCAGTAGGTCTGAGAATCGGCCAACATCTATTTTTCATCCCGAAATTCCTACGGGAACGGGAACTACGCGTGTGAAACCGCGGGGCGCAGCTAGTTACTTAAATAAAAAATAGTATGTATCGGCGTATCTATCTTCTAAATCACTACATAGTATAAAACAAAGTCGCTTTCTATGTCGCTATGTATGCTTACATCTTTAAAACTACGCAACGGATTTTGATGCGGTTTGTTTTAATAGATAGAGTGATTCAGTGGGAAGGTTTTTAGCATTATTTTATCTCCATATTCCTACGGGAACGAGAACGGCGCGGGTGAAACCGCGGGGCGCCGTTGGTTATACATATATAACTCAAAGGTGACTGACTGACTGACATAGTGATCTATCAACGCACAGCCCAAACCACTGGACGGATCGGGCTGAAATTTGGCATGCAGGTAGATGTTATGGGAATTCCAACCCTAGGGGAAGAAAAGGGGAACTCTTCGGAAATTCCCAAAAAATCCTCTCTTAGCGGATGCCTACGTAAACATCTACCTGCATGCCTTTCAGCCTGATCAGTCCAGTGGTTTGGACTGTGCGTTGTTAAATCACTATGTCAGTCAGTCAGTCAAAGCCCAAATTCTGCCGGAAGTCATTATTCCACGCGGAGGAAGTCGCTGACAAAAGCTGCATTAGATATGTAAAAGAAAAACTATGGAAATTTCCGGAAAAATCCCCCGGGAAAAACATTTAAAAGGATATACCACTCACTGGATGTATCCAATGTGATGTTGGTGTCTATCACCGTGTCCGCTCGCTGTGCGTCATCACCCGTACTCTCATCACCATCTCCATCATCACCATCATCTGACCCCTCCGACTCGGCGTCTGATTCTGAATCTGATGCACCTGGAAATAATAACAAGTAAATAAATAATAATAACTCTCTCATAGTTAAATATATGTAATCCGCCATTTTGTAGCGGCGGCCATCTTGGATTTACAATGACGGTGAATATATTAAATGGGGATAGCGACAGGGAAAACAAAATTAAATTCTAATTAGTCCGTCAGATAGATTTCGAAAAAATATTAGACACGTATTTTTTTGTTTTATCAAATTATTAAAACTGACTTAGTTATAAAGCATTAAAGTGTAACTGACGTCAGTTCGTATGTCGCCAGACACAACGCCGACTGGGCGGAGCATCGGACGAATAGGCTCCGAAACTACTGAACCGATTTCAAAAATTCTTTCACTAATGGAGAGCTAATTTATCAGTGCGTGACATAGGCTATATTTTATCCCTGTATTCTCACGGGAACAGGAACTACGCGGGTGAAACTGCGGGGCGCTATTAGTCTTATAATATAAAAATAAATCGCAAAATGTGTTGGTAAGCGCATAATTTAACAACGCCTCGACCAATTTGGCCAATTCTTTGTCTCGTCAAAAAAAGAAGGTCCGTATGTAAAAAAAAACTGAAAATCTACGGGAAAATTGGACCCGTGCAAAGCCGGGGCGGGCTGCTAGTATATAAATAAATAAACATAGTTACATTCATCATCATCCTCGTCGCTGCCCTCCCCGTCGCTGAGCTCGGCGGACGGACCCAGTTTGTCCCTCATTGTCTTCTTGTTGGCTGTACCGCCCAAACTGTTACCTGCAACATGATAATTTTATTATTAAACGAAACGTACGTCATTGTTTATATTTAATATATTTTACGGGACATTTACACGTACCTATGTCGAATCGTCGATGTCGTTGATGGTTTCGACATAGGTACGTGTAAATGTCCCGTAAAATATATTAAATATAAACATGATAATTATATAAAAGGTTATGAAATTGTTACAAAAATCTAACATAGAATCAAATAAATTTTGAAAAATGCTTTCAACATTTTCGCCTCAGCCAGGACTTGAACCCGGAACCATGCTGAACCGTAGCACCGCTCTTTCCAATTGAGCTACCGTGGTTTCAAGGTACAAAATCTTGAACGCTTGTTATTGCGGTCTTAGAGCAGCCGCTAGCGACATCTATAGAGATAATATTGAATACATATTTCAAAATCCAAAAAATTGTGTGAATACACTATGAAAATAAAATTCAATTATAATCAAATTAGCTGTGCCCCGCGGTTTTACCCGCGTGGAACCTTATCCCGTGGGAATTTTGGGATAAAAAGTATCCTATGTGTTATTCCTATGTATGAGGAACATCTGTACCAAATTTCATTAAAATCCATTCAGTAGTTTTAGCGTGAAAGAGGAACAAACATCCATAACATCCATTTTATATTACAAAAACGAGCAATTCGGGCTATTTATAATTTGGGGTCGAAAGAGTCATTAAGGGAACGTTTTAAAACATATCAGATTCTTACTGTTCCCTCTTTGTACATTTTTGAAAATATATTGTATGCTCGGAAACATCGTTTTAATTTTAAAGTTAATGGCGATCTTCATAATTTTAATACTAGGAATAGGCATAAAATCGCCATCTCAGGATGTAGGTTAGCTAGGACTAAAAAGTCCTTCATTCATAGATGTATTAAATTTTATAATAAAATCCCCCGGGAAGTGACTGGGCTCTCTGATGGAAGGTTTAGATCACACGTTAAAAACATTTTGATAAGCAAAGCATATTATAAGGTTACGGACTACATCAATGACCGGGATGTCTGGAATTAAATTTCTGCACCCGCAACCTCAACATGCTACTTTTTGATTATATAGGTACATATAAGTATTTTGTCTATATTTATAGATTTTATTATTTGTTTTTTTTTTATCTGTGACATTGTGCTAGTTTTAAGGTACTGATTGTATTTTATTTTATTTAAAAAAAAATACCAGCACGAGTTTCTTGCCGATTCTTCTCGGCTGATGTAATTTCCGAATCGGTGGTAGAATCAATTTTGACGTTCATAAGTGCCTCATTGAGGCCTTAACTGAATAAAGGATTTTTGACTTTGACTTTGACTTTGACATACATCCACACATACAAACATTCGGCTTTATAATATTAGTAGGATAAATGTCTGATTGTGTATGCTTGTCTGATTGTGTATGCTTGTTTATGTGTGTGTGTGTGTGTGTATGTGCATGCATGTTTGTGTATTCGTGCATCTGTGAGTCAATGTATGCGAAGTCTGTGTGTGTGAATGAGTGTGTGCGTAGTTTCTGATACCCTAGATACAAGTTGCGGACTCAGGGGTCAGTTACTGTAATGAGATGATGGAGTGAATGATTATGTAATACATACCGGCTAACGCGACTCTGCCCAACCTTTCGCTGGCGTCGGGCGCGTGTGTGAGCGCGTCCACCACCTCCATGCACGCCTCGCGACCGATCTCATTGTGGCTCAGGTCGACTGCCTGGTGACAATCATATTATTATACACTGTTAAATTATATTAATCGCAAACAAAATTATTTATTAATTTTATCTGTCATTGTCAATTAATATGTCAAACTCTATCTTTGTCTCTGTCACACCGAAATAAAATCTCTTCTTGTTCCGCTGGCCATCAAGTAAACAGTGTGTTTTATTTCGCAATCCTCAGTAATAAATTAGTAGGTCACTAGTCACTTTAGGCAGATACTAGCAGTGTCTCACAGCTTCACCCGCGTTTTCTCTTTCCCGTGGGCAAACCGGAATAAAATAGCCTATATTACTTAGGGTGAATCTAGGTAATGGTGAAAGAATTTTTGAAATCGGTTCAGTAGTTTCGGAGCCTATTCGTTACAAACAAACAACAAATATTTCCTCTTTATAATATTAATAAAGACCGTTAATCGAGAGACGAGTAATGACCGTTCCCAATATTAAATCTATCTACGATCTTATTTGTCAACGGGTTTTCTGTAACTTTATAATCTGTGGTTTGACCGTCCCAATAACCATATCAATGGTATGTAGTCATGTCTTATGATTGTGACCACGATCTTCAAGTAACGTTCCGAGTACCTACTCACATGTTTTGTCTTTGTCACTTGATATACAGTAAGAAAGAGACAAAACTAACATTACTTGGGGAGTAACTTTACTTGAAGGTCGTGAAATAGGCACTTAGGTTAATAAGCAAGTTCACTTTAACTTAAACTAATAAAATGTTGGATGTTCAATATAAATATGTCATCTACACTAATATTATAAACAGATTTGTATTTTTGTATGTAACGAATAAACTCAAAAAGTACTGGACCGATTTTAATAATTCTTTTTTCATTAGAAAGCTACATTCACCCTGAGTAACATATTTTATCCCCGTATTCCCATGGGATCGAAAACTACGCGGGTGCAACCGCGAGACGCCGCTAGTGTCGTATAAGGTGTCCTATAACGGTGGTGACAGTACATACATACCTCTAAAAGTACGGAGTTGTCTTTGAACGCCTTCGCGAGCGCGCTGGCCCCTTTACTCTTCAGGAGGCAGTCACCGAAGTTGATGTCTTTCAAGTTTCTTAGCCTGTAATTAAAATAAAATAAGAATATCTATACTGGGTATTTTTTAACCCCCGACGCAAAAAGAGGGGTGTTATAAGTTTGACGTGTCTTCGTGTGTGTGTGTGTATCTGTCTGTCTGCGGCATCATAGCTCCCGAACGGATGAACCGATTTCAATTTAGTTTTTTTGTATTAAAGGGGACTTACGTGCGAGTGTTCTTAGACATGTTTGATGAAAATCGGTTGACCCGTTTAAAAGTTATGGGGGTTTGAAAGTAATAGGCCATTTTCTTATATCAACAATAAATTATGAAATTATATTACTTGGATAGTTTTCATCACGGAAAATGCAAATATAAAGTTATTTTCCCATGAAAACCTAAGGTTAATTTTATTTTTCAAAATTAAAATTGAGGTTTCATTATCTGTATGTCACGTGATTGAAAACGCCGACCGCCATGATGTGACGTCAATTTCACTAAAGCAATGATACCGAGCTATGTAGTAAAAATAACCTCAAAGTCTCGTTTACATAGTAAAAAAGAGAGTAATATCGTAATTTAAATAAAAATCAATAAAAAAAGCTTATGTACTTACGTCAAAGTGATCCTCACAAAGATATAAATGAGATTTCTTAGAATATTTTACAGGATCTCGTCCCGCGAGTTCCAACCAAACATTTCTCATAGAAACGTCGGTCGGCACATTAATAAATAACTTTTCTGGAGTCTTCAACGTAGAATTTTTACAATTCAACGCTACACACCAACGATATGGGCTATAAAAACTCATTTTTACTTGAAATTAAATTATATTAAATCACTACAAGAGTACAAGACAAACTGGCATTTTGACATTTCTTCATTTTAGTTTATATGACGTCAGTCGCCGCCACCATCATGGCGGTCGGTGTTTTGGCGCGTATATTTTAAGTCAAATTTTTGATATATTTTTTTTAACATTTAGCAGGTATATTTTGCAGAAATAAAAATAATCCTTGATTATCTGATATATATGAGCATTTTAAAAAATATTTGAAAAAATAGGAGAATAGCCTATTGTGTTGGGGGCTTTCTAAATTTTTAATTTTTCGAAAAATCATTAGTCCTAGCCAAGAATCGAACCAGTTGAACTCCGTATTATCTTATTAGTATCACTATCATTACATGGTATAAAACAAAGTCGCTTTCTCTGTCCCTATGTATGATTAAATCTTTACAACTGCGCAACGGATTTTGATGCGGTTTCTTTTAATAGATAGAGTGATTCAAAAGGAAGGTTTTTAGCAATTTTATCCCCGCATTCTCATGGGAGCGGGAACTATGGGGGGTAAAACCGCGGGACACAGGTAGTGTCTGTCTGTTACCTTTTCACGGCTAAACTACTGAACCGATTGACTTTAAATTTGGTACAGGGGTAGCTTATGGTCTGAGGAAGAACATAGACTATGTTTTATCCCGAAATTCCCACGGGAGCGGGATAAGATAAGGATTAGTAAGGATTATGAAAAAAATGATTGTTATTTTTTTATATTAACTTACTTAGGCAACGCATCGGCGACCGCGGCGGCGCCCTTCGCCCCTATTGTGTTGTCGTTAAGGTTCAATTTCGCTAGGTTGGGGTTGTGTTTGAAGGCGTCGGAGAGCGCCGATATGCCCACGTGGTAGATACCGTTCTGAGGCATCGCTAGCTCTTCAAGGGTGCCCATTTTCTGAAAATATTGAGAAAATATGGTTAATCTATACTAATATTATAAAGAAGTAGAGTTTGTGTGTTTGTATATTTGTTAAATTGTAAGGGGTAATCTAGGGATCTACTGGACCGATTTCAAAAATTCTTTCACTAATGGAAAGCTAATTTATCAGTGCGTGACATAGGCTATATTTTATCCACGTAATCCCACGGGAACGGGAACTACGCGGGTGAAACCGCGGGGAGCTACTAGTTTTCAATAAACTGATAACCAAAAGATGCGATTACAGCGACGCTGGCACCGGCACAGAGATAAAAGGGATATGTCATGGACATAGGCTATGTTTTATCCCGAAATTCCCACGGGATCGGGAACTAAGCGAATAAAATCACGGGGCACATTAATAAACAAACAAGTATAATATACAACCTACCTTAAAAACCCCAGCGAGCGCGGTGGCCCCCTCGTTCTCCAGCCTGTTCCGGCCCGCTATGAATATCTTCAGCCGGCGCGGGCGGGCGCCCAGCGCGGACGCCAGGTGACGGCCTCCCGTTATACCGAGACCGTTGTTGTTCAGCCGGAGTTCCTGGGAAAGGACAAATTGATATATGAGTATTATGTCCAGTAAAACACGAACAAACTTTAACACTATTTATTGAGCTAAGTAGCAACCATCTTGGTACAAATTAACAATGTGAGTGAGTGAGAGATATAGAAGTACCCTACGTTGGCCAACAATCTTATGTTACAATAAGGTTGGCAAGTACAAGTACCCTCATAATAATTTATAAGTACCCTCAATACACAAAACATATAAATTCGTATACTTACAAAATGAGGCTATTAAAGCTGGTTCTGCTCTGCTGACACACCATCTCACCTATCTATTCAACAAAGTCATAGATACTGGTCAGGTGCCAGAACAATGGAAGACATCTGATATAATCTTGCTGTATAAAAAAGGAGACCCAAAAGACATAGGCAACTACAGGCCTATAAGCCTCCTTTCCAGCGTATACAAGCTGTTCACATCAATTATACTACACAGAATAACTCCAGAAATTGACAAACAGCAGCCGATCGAACAAGCGGGTTTCCGCTCTGGTTACTCCACAACAGACCATATACATGTTATACAACAAATCATAGAGAAATATAAGGAGTTTAATAGACAACTTTATGTAGGCTTCATAGACTATGCTAAAGCTTTTGACACGATTTCTCATAGTTCAATATGGAAAGCCCTAGAAAAGTGTCATATTCATGGAAAATACTTACAGGTACTCAAAAGTATTTACAATGGAAGTACAAGCAGGGTCAAATTGGAACAAAGAGGAGCGAATATACCAATATGTCGAGGAGTGAGGCAGGGTGATCCTCTTTCGCCTAAACTTTTCATAGCAGTACTTCAGCTCATATTCGATAATCTGGACTGGCGAGCGGATGGAGTCAATGTAAATGGTAAGCGACTTACACATTTAAGATTCGCCGACGACATCGTTCTCTTTGCTGAAACAAGCGAAAGGCTCGCAAATATGATTGACTCATTAAGTACAGAAAGTGAAAAAGTTGGTCTTCGAATAAACCAAGACAAAACTAAGATAATGACTAACGGGACAACGAATGAAATCAGATTGTACGACAAACCGTTGGAGTATGTAAACGGGTATATACATATATCTCGGTAAATTAATATCGTTTAGTAACAACAACGAAGAAGAGGAAGTCGAACGCCGAGTAAACACCAGCTGGAAAAAATTCTGGAGCCTAAAAGAAATTTTGAAAGGATCTTACCCCCTCCACCTAAAAAAGACAGTTATGGACACCTGTATCCTACCCACTAGGCATGCGTTCGATATATCAAAACGTAACTTATATCGGATATGTGTTGGATTTCATATCGTATCGATATTTATATTTGTATAACCGATATCACAGAAACTATATTCAATCCAGTCAAAAACCTACAGTCGTGCGAGGTCATAACTAACTGGTGCTAGATATCTAAGCAAAACTGCAAAACTCACAACCAAACGCAAACTTCACCACGAACGATATCAACCATATTCGCTCCCTCTCTGTCTTAGTACATCTACGTTTACTGGTATAAAAGAGATGAAGCGAATATGAGTTGATGACTTCCGTCCGTATCGTAATAATAAAATAGGAAGTTGCTATGGAGCTGGCTTACTCGATTTTTAGCGGGACACTTACTTGTCAAAATAGAACTTACTTGCGATGAAATAAAGTTTAATTTGAGATGTCGTAAGTATGTCATAATAATTACTTTTATTTCTTGCAATCTACTTAATTTTTGGCGGGACACTTTCTCGTCAAAATAAAACTTACTTGGGAAGAAATAAGGTTTAATTTGAGTTGTGGAAAGTTTGTATTATTAATTGTTTTTATTTTGAATCTTTATTTGTTTTGTACTTTTTTTGGGATAGTTTTGAATTGCACTTGACCTTGGAGACACGTGCTATTCTTTTCTTTGCGTTTTTATATTTGTAAATTATTACAGTGTGTTTAGTGTTTAGATACTTTGTGTGTAAATATAATATAGTTTTGTTAGTATAGGTACCTATAGTGTAAAACTTTTTTCATTGTAAATAAAAAGTGTAAATTCTGTGTAAATAACATTTGATTTTTTATACCTACATAATGTCGCGTAAAACGAGTGAAATATGGACTCACTTTGATAAAAAAGACAATGCTGTTGGTATTGCTGTATGTAAATATTGTAATCAAAAATTTTCTTTTAAGTCTACCACGGGGAATCTGAATTCGCATTTGAAACGATCCCATGCTTCCATATATTTAGCAAAACAAGGCATAGGGTCTGAGCCTATAGAAAATGTTGTGCCAGTGCCAAGTACGAGTCAACAATTAAATGTAGTGGATGTAGCGGTTGCTTCTTCCAGCACCGGAGTCATCACTATAAGCCAGTCATCGGAACCACGCAAACGACAAAGGACTATGCAGGCCTATGCTATAAAAAAAATTACTACGGATGAAAAAAAACGTATCGATCGAGATCTTCTACAATTATTTATAAGCGATTACCAACCATTCAGAATAGTTGAAGATAAAGGATTTAAAACATTTGCTAAGAACATACCAGGGTATACGCTGCCCAGTAGAAAAACTATATCCACTACAATGATTCCCGCTCTATATACAGACACGTTAAATAAGACGAATGAAATAGTATCTCGAGAAGCTATCTCAGTATGCTTAACCACCGATTGTTGGACATCATCCCAAACAGAAAGTTACATTGGTGTAACTGTTCATTATATTGATTCAAATTTTGAGCCAAAACAAGTGTTATTGGAATGTAAAGGCCTCAACGAAAGTCACACTAGTTCAAATTTAGCAAAAGAATTAAAGCGAGTAACAGACGAATGGGATTTGACAAAAAAGGTTACTTTCGCAATATCGGATAATGCCCGCAACATTGTAAAAGCGATTGAAACTGAATTAGGATGGAAACACTTTGGTTGCTATGCGCATTCTTTAAATTTAATAGTTTCGGATGCGTTAAAACCTTTAGAAGAATTGATAGACAAAATAAAAAACATTGTAACGCATTTTAAAAGAAGTACAAGTGCCACTGATATGCTCCTCAGCTATCAATTAAAAAATATGTCCGAGTCTGGTGAACCCAAGAGGCTGGTACAACAAGTGCCTACACGTTGGAATTCCACGTTTTATATGATTCGTCGCTTTACTTTATTAAAAGAAGCTGTAAAACACTGCATGGCTTTAATTGAGAGAGTTTGGCCTGATATCAGCGCAATGGATTGGGGCATAATTAGTGAATTATGCACAGTATTACAACCGTTTGAAGAAATTACTTCTTCGATAAGTGGTGATGAATATTTAACTGGAAGTATGGTAATAGTGGTCACAAACTGTTTAAAAGATGTATGTGAAGATTTTATGACCAAAGAGGAATACCGACTCTTTTATCCAGTAGTTATGGAAGTGGTCTCATCACTACAAAGAGGTTTGAGGGAACGATTTTCAGGCGTCGAACACAGCAAAACCTTTGGCCTTTGCACTTTGTTAGACCCTAGGTTTAAATTACTATGTTTTAAAAACGAGCACGCTATCGCAGAATTGAAAAGACATGTTCACATGTTAATAATTGGTTTAATTAACAAGAACCAATTGATAGAGCCAAATGAAGCGCGTGAAGAAAAAACAAATGTCGAAAAAGTTAGCGCTTGGAACAAATTCGACGAACTCTTACGCAAAAATAGACCACAAAGTAATGCCCAAGCGAGAGCCATCAGGGAACTCCACATGTACCTGGATGATGAGATGCTGCCACGCAAGAACAGCGATGGAAAGTGGAATAGCCCCTCACAATGGTGGAAAGAACATGAAATTATGTACCCTCATTTATCGCGTTTGTACAGAACAAAATGCAATATCGTCGCGACGTCTGTACCCTGCGAGCGAGTATTTTCAAAAACGGGACTCATTATAAACGACAGAAGATGTCGACTTAAACCTAAAAAAGTTGAGCAGCTTGCATTTCTTAATGCAAATTTGCAATGAAACTTTTAAATTAATAGAATAGAGTGTAAATAATTTGTAGATACAATCAATGTAAATATGACGATTTTTAAATGCGCCAGAAAAGTTATTGCAGTCTACTCATTTTGTACATTTACTCATCAAAAACTTTTCTGTTAGTCCTAAGCCTAGCAAGCATGAAGGGAAATCGCCGTAGTTACACTAATAATAAATTAAGTTTAAGCCCAAATAACTGTAACTTAGTGAGTTTGCGTTCGTTGTTAGTTTGCTATCTAAATATCATGTAGACGTTTGCAAACTGGACTACCTAATATCGATATCTGAAAACCGTTTTTGATATCGATATGAAAACTGTATATCGGTTACATAACCGTTCTACGAAAAAAACGAAAACGCCCATGTCTACTACCCACACTAACATACGGCTGCCAAACATGGACATTTAACACTAAAATAAAAACAAAATTAGCGACCTGTCAAAAAGCGATGGAAAGAAGCTTAACGAAAATAAGGAAAATTCAAAAGGTTAAAAGTGAACACATAAGGCAAAAGACAAAACTAATAGATGCTCTTAAATACGCTCTAACACAAAAGTGGCGCTGGGCAGGACATGTAGCGAGATACTCAGACAATAGGTGGACTCTAGAATCAACAACATGGGAAGGACCAGCAGGAAAAAGAAGAAGAGGTCGTCCGAAAAACAGGTGGATTGACGAAATAATAGAAACAGCGGGAAGTCAATGGAGAAGCAAGGCTAAGGATAGGGAGACATGGAATAGGCTGGAGGAGGCCTATACCCAAAGTGGGGTTCCAATAACCCAATAGAATAGTTTTATTATATTATAAGTAAATTAGTTTAGTTCAATAAGAATAATAATGTTTTGTAAGGTTGTTGGAAATAAAAAGGCTTTATTATATTATTATTATTATTATACACTACAATGAGACAATTGAAACTTTGTAAATGACGACCTCGATAGCAGAGTGGTCATCTTGCCAGACTGCCATCCGTATGGTTGTTCGATTCCCGCGATATTTGTGTGAACCACAAATGTTTATCTCGGTGTGAATGAGTGTGTGCGTAGTTTCTGATACCCTAGATACAAGTTAGAGTTACGAACTTAGTTAGGGGTCAGTTACTGTAATGATGATTATTGAGTGAATGATTATTTTATGTACTTTAAGGTTCCGTACCCAAAGGATAAAAACGGGACCCTATTACTGAGACTTCGCTGTCCATCCGTCCGTCTGTCACCAGGCTGTATCTCAAGAACGTTGATAGTCCACAGACAGATGAAAGCAAAATCGGCCATCTTGTTTAAATATTGACGTTTCGCTTGCTTTGCTCGCTCGAACCTTTAGTTTTTTTTATTTAGACCTTTTTTCTGATGCTGACCGTATTATAAGTAGTCATCATCATCATTTCGAATTCTTAAGTACGTTAATTTCGACGCTCTTACGTAACGTCTAAAACATCGTGAGTAAACCTGCACACACCTGGGAAGAAATTCTAACGTTGTGTGTGAAGTCGACCAACCCGCACACGGCCTGTGGTCGACTAAGGCCTTATCACCCTAATTCAGGGTAGGCTCGAGCCCCTCGGTGGGAACATTGTAATGACCTGATGATACATACATACATACGCATTATAATTTACACAGGTGCGACAGAGATAGATAGCTACAGGTCAACGTACGATATTCTCTGTGAATTACAATCAGGCGTTCTTACACCTTCAAAATTGATATCTGTAGTTGGTGCCTACCTCCAGCTCGCTGCACACGTCGCTCTGCAGTAGTTTGGCGAGTCCCTCCACCCCGATGGGGCCGAACGCGTTGTCGCTGAGGTCCAGCACGCGGAGCCGCGCGCCCGCCGAGATCATACCGTCACCCAGCGCCGCCTGCGGGTGGACATGTATAGTTATCACTACATAGTATAAAACAAAGTCGCTTTCTCTGTCCCTATGTCGCTATGTATGCTTAGACCTTTAAAACTACGCAACGGATTTTGAAGCGGTTTGTTTTAATAGAGTGATTCAGTGGGAAGGTTTTTAGCATAATTTTATCCCCATATTCGTACGGGAACGGGAACCGCGGGGCGCCGCTAGTAATTTATATAAGGGCAGTCTCAGTCTCGCCCTGGGCAGCAGGAGCTGAGCCACTACCTTTTGCTTTAATTAATATTACTGTATGTTTAATTTTCTTTTTTTGTATGAGTAAGCAATAAATGATTTTTTATTTATTTTATAAGAGTGTATAGTGCGTCGGTGGCGTAGGGGTTAAGGCTTTGGACTTCCGATCGGATGGTGCCTGGTTCAAACCGTGCCATGTACCAATGTGTTTTCAATTTTCAAATTCATATGTACGTTTATTCGGCGCTCTTACGGTGAAGGAAAACATCGTGAGGAAACCTGCACACACCTGGGAAGAAATTCTATGACTGTGTGCTACGTGATCAACCCGCACTTGGCCAGCGTGGTTGATTAAGGCCTAAATCATTTAATTCAGGGTAGGTCGCCTCAGTGGGGACATATAGGAGCTCATCTATATATATAAAAATGAAACCCGTTTTCCTTGGTCACGGCATCACGCGTGAATGGCTGGAGCGATTTCACTAATGTTTTTTTTGTTGTATTTGTTATTATTAGGAGAAGGTTCTTATGTAAAAAAAAACACGGAAAATCAACGTTTCGTTAGTTTATAATTTGATACGGGTTGTTTGTATATACCGATAGTCGAATCCCTCGACTAGTTTCAGACACATTCGGTGGCCTTCATCAGGAGGATGAAATTAAAACTAATTATAATCAATGACGTTTCGTTTTAATAATAAAAATATAGGAGCTGACAAGGATAAACATTTAAAAACATTAAATTAAAAATTTGAAAATCCCCCAACACAATTACTTTCAAACCCCCATAACTTTTAAACGGGTCAACCGATTTTCATCAAACATGTCTAAGAACACTCGCATGTAAGTCCCCTTTAATACAAAAAAACTAAATTGAAATCGGTTCATCCGTTCGGGAGCTATGATGCCACAGACAGACAGATACACACACACAGATACGTCAAACTTGGAACACCCCTCTTTTTGCGTCGGGGGTTAAAAAACAAACATACCAGCGCCGGCGGTATCTCCGTCTTCATCCGCCCCGTGAACATATCACTGAACTTGGCCACCTTCAGCTCGGGGTGCTGTTCCAACGCCTTTGCGATGGCCTCCGCTGCGGGGACCCCGAGCGTGTTCCCCGTGAGAGTGAGGTAATGCAGACTGGGGCATGACTTGATCGCTTCGATTATTGGTTTTGCTGGAGAGAAAAATATTATTCATAATTATTAGCTGTGCTATGGTTAAGCTTGGTAATTCCTGTACTTATGAGAATATGGTGATAAATAAAAAATAATCATCATCATATCACCCATTTATTGTCCACTGCTGGATATAGACCTCCTCTATTGACTACATAGATTGATTGTAAGCGACCTGTCGGGCTAGCATGGCTTCGAAAACGCGATAGATAAAGCAATTTATTGACATCCAACTGTCAAAATATGATAAAAATACCCGTCATATTTAATTTTACCATATCATAGCACGCCATAATTCATTTGGTCATGCTCGCGAAATCGATATTATATTGTGGTGTCTATATTTTTTTATCACGCACAATCATGCTAAGGGGGCTGCATCCTGTGACTACCTGCAAACTTATTAGGGTCTTTTTTTATTTTTAATTGTTTTAAAACCAAGAATACTAATGTAATATTATAATCCGTTTCTCTGAGAATGTATTGGAAAACTATCAATAACATATTGGTCGAGATAATATAAAGGTAAAATAGGTTTTATAATGTTACTAATGTAGGTATTTTTACATAGTTGTATTTTACGTATCAGAGTGATTCAAAATTTAGATAAGTAGATATTATACTGTAGAGACCAAAAAAATAAACATACACTTAAGAATATATATTTTTTATATATAAATTCTCATACAAGTGAACTGTTTTGTAAATTCTTTTGAGAAAAAAGTTTCTTTAAACCGAACCCGAAATATAAATTACAGTAGAACACCATTATTCGAATTAATTGGTACCGGGGTTGATTTGAATAATCGAACATAAACAGGTAATAAAGAAAAAGGAACTGTCACACATACAATAATCTTACAAAGTTTAACAAACACAGTTCTACAACAACTATCCCTTGAATAACTCGATCAGAGTAAGTTGCAACTCAATCAGGCCTTATCACTAATAGCATTAGTTGATTAGCGTCCAGACAAACAAACTCTACAACTTTATAATAGTAGTATAGATGTACAGTCAGCATCAAGTCAACATGTTAATACACAACATAATATTAAAAAACTTATGATTTTCATAAAACTTATAATTATGCTATTGTATAATGTAGATTGAAAGATAATCAAGGGATAGAAATATAATCTAAAAACATATAGCTTTTGAAAATTAATAAAAAGCTTTGAATACAATAATTCTAATACTTTTTATGCCGACTGTACCGATTGTCTAGGGTTAGGTTATGTTTACTCAATTACAAGTTTTTTTATCTATTAACCTCAGAAACAACTTAATAACGATACGTTTATGATATTTATGGCAAAAAATCTCATTTTTTAATACAAAAACTAAAATAATATTCGAAAATTACCATCATTCGCCGAGTCCAACTTTAGAGATTTTCCAGAAAAATCTACACCACTTTTTACTGCAGCCGTATCGTCTAGCGCAGTAGTAATTGATTTAAAATCAAAAGAAGTCATTTTTAATTAATATTCACTAATATATTTAGTTAAAACACAAACACCACAATCAAAACAACGCCGAGAAATCAACGGAAATTTTCAATTTTTTTTTTGTTATGACAAGATGTCGCTATGGTGACTTTGGCGTTTTCGATAAATCAAAGCGATAATTAGTTTAGTCGATTATTTAGAAATTTAGTTGATTTTTTTAAATTATGGTTGAATATATCGATAATTTGTATTATTATAATTCGTAAAACCCGATAACTTTGCGGGACAAATATTTTTTTATCAATATTGTAAATATGTGTTTAGTTTCTTATATTTTTAGTTTTTTACGTCGTTGTTATTTCTCAACCTATTAATTAAGTATAAGTACATGTTGTTAATTTAGAATTTTTTTATCACGAAAGTCCTATTATAATTCTTTAACTGTGTGTTTTTTAAGTTGACATAAGCGGTAAATGTAGTTACATAGCTCAAACATGTAACTTCATCGGCAGATGGGGCGGTTTATTAAAATGTTTAATATTTATTTATTTAATATTAAAGCAGAATCGTCTCCTAAGATAAAGTGAGCAGAAAAATAGGTTTTACGCAGGTAAAACTGCGTGATTCATGCAAATTATATTAGTAATCAACCATTTGAGTGTGTATTAAATTAATTTGGTACCAATTGTCTGTCAGTCCACAGAACACAATACAATTTATCTTTTGAATATCAGTCAGTCTTCAGTTGTACTATCAATATTGTAAGATTCGTAAGTAATTTAGTCAGTCTATCACCTGTCAACCGCGTAGCTAGTACGCTTCCGTTGATTTCGAGGTCACGAGCGATACTTCCCTTTTTCTCGATTAAAAAGTTAAAGGGAAGGAAAGGAATTTACCCCATCACTATCACAGTACGTGACTTTTTGGGTTAGCGCTATGTCGGGTATGTAATTTAATAATTTTCGTTTTTATTTACGATTTCACTATTAAATATGCCTATAAAAATTCTCGTCAATCAAAATAAAGTGTTTTCAAGGTTTACAGAGCAGTTTATTAGATAAATTCATTGATAAACTGAGATAAACATCTAGTTTGATAACTTGGGAGCATACACTCGCAAATATTTACAAGTATCTGAAGAAGATAAGATTAAGATTAAGATTAAGATTAAGATTTATTAAGATTTATTTATTAAACCTTTGAACTCATGAAACAAGTATCATTATTTACATTAACACCATAAACTTACGCTAAATGATAATGATCATATACTTATTAATCAAATGACGAAATGTTTCTACTTGTTTTAAATTAACTTTAAAACTACGTATTATCAAGCAACTATTTGCATTTTTTTTCTGTTTAATTAGTATTATAATGTAGACAGGTCAATGATTTTTTAATAGATCAACTTTTGTTGCGAGTTTACGTACTTAATTACGTATGAGACCGGCCTCAAAATAAGGTTAAGGTTATAAACTAGCTGCGCCCCGCGGTTTTACCTGCGTATATCGCAATCTTGTGGGACTTTTGGGATAAAAAGTATCCTATGTGTTATTCCTAATTATAAGGAACATTAATACTAAATTTTATCTAAATCGATACAGTAGTTTTTGCGTGAAAGAGTTTCAAACATACAAACTTTCGCATTTATAATATTAGTAGCATATATCGTACATTTCTATATACGTTTCTATACACTGGTGGATTCAGAATAAACTTTTCACAGGGTTCAACTTTTTTGAAAAATACGTTAAATATTTTCGCCTCATCCGGGACATGAACCCACGACCATTTCGTACCGTAGCACTGTTCTAACTTTTCTATTGGTTTAACTTTGTAAAGAAAAAACATCCTTATTAGAATTTTTAAACTTATGTAGGTACCAATTGTCGTACTAACATCACCGATAGTCATCACGGGGAGTAAGAGCACATGAAATTATCAACAGTTTAGATAAAATTTGGTATCTAAAGATGACACAGAATACTTTTTATCCCATAATTCCCATGGGATTGGGATTTACAGGGGTTAAACTGTGGGGTACTATAGTAGCTAGCTAGTAAAAAGTAAAAAAAAAAACTAATATTATAAATGCGAAAGTAACTCTGTCTGTCTGTTACCTTTTCACGGCCAAACTACTGAACTGATTGATTTGAAATTTGGTACAGGGGTGGATTATGGTCTGGGGAAGAACATAGGCTATGTTTTATCCCGAAATTTCCACGGGATCGGGAATTACGCGGGTGAAACCGCGGGGCACAGCTAGTATTAGTATAGATAGATATTTTGTGAAAGATTTTTGCGTGAAAGAGTAACAAACATCCACACTTACAATCACACAAACTTTCGCATTTATAATATTAGTAGGATGTACTGAACAAAAGGTAAAATTTGGTAGATTTTCCTTATAACTAAGAACCACATTTCTTATCCCCAAATTGTGACATGATGTTGTAACATTATTACAAATGTAAATGTTTGTATGTCTGTAAGTTTGTTTATTACTGAAAATACCTTATATTTCAGCTACGAACCCGTTCAACCACCTGCTGAAGACGATCGAGATCAGCGGCAACACATACCAGTACTACGATCTGAACGCCCTCGGACCCAAATATGGTGAGAAGTAGCATTATTATATTTCTCATACAGTAGCAGTGACTGATTAAGACTTCATAATGCTCTAAGCCAGCGTTTCTCAAAGTGTGCTCCGCGGAACCCTAGTGTTCCGCGACACTCCTGTAAGGGTTCCGCAAGAATTTAAAAAAAAAACACCTCTCTCTGTTCGACCGTCATGACAAGGCGTGGATAGCAGCGTTTTAGTTCCTAGCGTATGATGTATTACCATTCCGATTATACGTAACTAAGTACCTACTTATTATCCGTAATTTATAACATACTAAGATTACAACAAACGTTCTCTAATTTTGCTGGTGTGTGTACTTCAAATAGGGTTCCATCAAGTATATCGCTTTCCAAAAGGGTTCCGTTACCAAAAAAGATTGAGAACCGCTGCTAAGCAATCCTTTGGGTGGAATTTGACGATGAAAAAAAAGGTCCCCTCCCGACCTCGCTATGTTCAAGGTACATCCCTACTAATCCCTACTAGACAGACAGACAGAGTTACTTTCGCATTTATAATATTAGTTGGGATTGGTTAATTATTTCTTATCATTTCTATTATCAGTAACTATCTAGTATGTTTACTATAATGTGACCCGGAGAGTCACGGATTCGATATCGAGTTGAATCAAGTTTTGTAGGTGAGAAGATAATCTTTATAAATAATAAACTATAACATTAAATTAAAAATTTAAAAAACCCCCAACACAATTACTTTCAAACCCCCATAACTTTTAAACGGGTCAACCGATTTTCATCAAACATGTCTAAGAACACTCGCACGTAAGTCCCCTTTAATACAAAAAAAACTAAATTGAAATCGGTTCATCTGTTCGGGAGCTATGATGCCACAGACAGACATATACACACACACTTAACTCATAACACCCCTCTTTTGCGTCGGGGGTTAAAAATGAATTGACTTTTTTTCTGTGGATCTCACAAATATTGACTTCAAACCCGCTATCGTTATTTATCAGCTGGATATGGTGACCACTCTGTTATTTAGGTCGTCAATCGAAATATTGAAAAAAAAAGTGTATATTGCATAACCAAAATCATTTTTTTTAAAGATATTTTTTAAATAATTTGTTATTCTTTGTCTTTTGCTACGGCCACATTATCGCGATAACGCGAACATTTGCGTTGTCGCGACACGTCTGGCCAAAGAATTCGTCCTATCGCGAATCAGTTCCGCGAACTCGAATCATAGAGGTATTATAGATAGAACAGGGGAGCCAGGTCTCCAGTTGTCCCTCGGTTAGAAAGAGAGAGACGATCGCGGCACCCTATAAGTGAGAAATTGAGCGACTTGATATCGGATAAGAATGAAATATAACAAGTTAGTTATTTTTAGTGGTAAATAATGTTACAATGTTTTTATAAATTATTCTTTTAACGACTCAAATGTTTGTACAATAATAGGGTACTGCGATCTTCTCTCTCTTTCTAACCATCGGACGGTTCCGCTTACAGGCAGCCGTATGCCTTCCCAGATAAGCGTTGCTCTTGTCTCAGTGTAACAGGTGCAATATATGTATCAGTATGTACTCATATAACGCGAATGCTCCCGGTGAACTAGCAACTTAACATAATCATTCCCTCCATCATCTCATTATAGTCACTGACCCCTAACTAAGTCCGTAACTTGTATCTAGGGTATCAGAAACTACGAACACAGTCATTCACACACACACCCAGACCGAGACAAACATTTATGGTTCACACAAATATTCACCCCGCACGGGAATCGAACCCGCAATTTTACGGATGGCAGTCCGGCATGGTGACCACTCTGCCATAGAGGTCGTCAAATTGTTTTATTAGAAGCGCTTCGGGCTGCGAAGAGCCCTATTAAAAAGTATAAATCGTTCGCAGACCGCCTCCCCTACTCAATCCGCGTGCTCCTGGAGTCCTGCGTCCGTAACTGCGACAACTTCCAAGTGTTACCCAAGGACGTGGATAATGTGATATCGTGTCATTTGTGTCTTGACTCACGAATGGGAATCGAACTCGGAACTCTTTATTTTACAGTCCGATATGGTGACTCTGGACTTTCGGTCGAAGTCACTAATATAGGAATCTAACACTCAACTTCTTGTTAATTTCGTTCTTCAATCCCGAATGGGAATCGAACATGCTACTCTTTGTTTAGCAGTCCATCATAGTGACTACTCTGCCATATAGTATCATTATGCTCTGTATTATTATGTTTTTATATCTAAGAAAGACACACAGGAAGCGCTCATGGCCCAGTGCTACCCGCGGATCACTTGTGATCTATGCGGTTAAGCAACGTCTGGCACCGTCATGACTGTGATGGGTCATTACTAAAAATGACTTTTAATTTCATGAGCGTTTCCGTGCTTCGGAGGCACGTAAAGCCGTCGGTCCCGGCTGTCGTACTAACATCATCGACAGTCGTTACGGGTAGTTAGAGCCCTCAAAAGTCTAACATTCAGTTTAACCAAAAATGTCGTATAGCCCTCTGGGTTGTGCCTTCACAACCCTAGCGACTGCCATTAGACCTTTCTGATGGCAAAATACTGACATTCCGCCAAATCTGGTAAAACTGAAAACCGATCCCAAATAGACATGGGATAAAGGTTCCGAAAAGAGATATCTAAGAAAGACACTATTGACATCACTATATGTATAATATCTAAGTTCGTGTTCGTTCGCAGACCGCCTCCCCTACTCAATCCGCGTGCTCCTGGAGTCCTGCGTCCGGAACTGCGACAACTTCCAAGTGTTACCCAAGGACGTGGATAATGTGCTCAACTGGGAGTCGAACCAGGCCGTCGAAGGAGGTGTGGAGATCGCCTTCAAACCCGCTAGGGTTATATTACAGGTATGGATGGGCCTTATCTATACTTCTATACTAATATTATAAAGAAGTAAAGTTTGTGTGTTTGTGAATATTTGTGTGAACCACAAATGTTTGTCTCGGTCTGGGTGTGTGTGAATGAGTGTGTGTGTAGTTTGTGATACCCTAGATACAAGCTACGAACTTAGTTAGGGGTCGGTTACTGTAATGAGATGATGGAGGGAATGATTTTGTTATGTTATGTTGTTAAATTGTAAGGGGTAATCTCGGGATCTACTGAACCGATTTCAAAAATTCTTTCACTCATGGAAAGCTAATTTTAGGCTATATTTTATCCCTGTATTCACACAGCAACGGGAACGACGCGAGTGAAACCGCGGAGCGCTGCTAGTTTATGATAAGCAGCGTTTCGCGGTTTCACACGCGTGGTTCCCTACGTACGTGTAAAAACGGTATGTGTATGGTGCGTGGGAAAACGGGGATAAAATATACCCTATGTTACTCAGGTTGAATGTAGCTTTCTAATGGTGAAAGATTTTTTTGAAATCGGTTCAGTAGTTTCGGAGCCTATTCGTTACAAACAATTTTTTTTTCAGCACGTTCTACCTACTTTAGGCTCCTGTCAAAAAAAAATGAACTTCGTTATCATTTTTTTTTCACAAATTTATTTTATTTCTTATTTTTCAAGATTTTATAAATAAAATATAAAAAAACAATATACACAATAAAAACTAAAAAAAAACATACGCGTCGAATAGAGAACCTCCACCTGTTTTTTTGGAAGTCGGTTAAAAATAGAAGGCCGTCAGTAGCGGGGCAGGGCCCAATCTACCGGCGGTTAGGGCTGCAGAGACAGGAACCTCCTTACGATACCCTCCCTAAGTTCATTTATTATTTCCTTATCCCAGGACCTAACGGGCGTCCCGGCGGTGGTGGACTTCGCGGCGATGCGTGATGCCGTGCGGGATTTGGGAGGTGACCCGGAGTGCATCAACCCCATCTGCCCCGCCGACCTGGTCATCGACCACTCCGTGCAAGTCGACTTTGCTAGGACGTGAGTATATCTAGTTGAAAAACGTATGGTACACGCGTGTATTGATGATTACTATCCTCGGCTATCTTCAGACCCTCGCCTGACGGCTCGGGCCTCAATAGCGCTTTGGCGGTAAGCACCAACTTTACACACTTGTTCCATAATGCATTATTTACACATTACATTACATATTCTTTATTTTTATCAGAAAGAAAATGATGTAAAGCTCTGGTTTCCTATAGCGGCCGTAATATCGCTCATTTGGTGCTACAATGTCATAATTACTTTTTTTTTTAATAAGTTAAATATGTCATAATGTTCGAAATTTATGTTTACTCCCGGAGAACACTGGGACTCTCATAGAAAGAATACAAATGAAAGCTACTTTTAAAATTACTCGGATTATTATAAGTCTCCCCAAAATGTCATACATTGAAATCATATCTTTGATTGAATCTCCTCTAAAAATTGTAATTACGTAAATACGACATTGTAGCACCAAATGAGCGATATAGCAATGAATAACGACAAAACATTCTAATGTAAAAAACATTCTCTTTGTAATATGATGTTTTTTTTTGTCTTTACCAGGCCTGATGCTCTGAACAAGAATCAAGAATTGGAATTTGAAAGGAATAAGGAGAGATTCCAGTTTCTGAAGGTATGTTTGTCTCGGTCTGGGTGTGTGTGAATGAGTGTGTGCGTAGTTTCTGATACCCTAGATACAAGTTACGAACTTAGTTAGGGGTCAGTTACTGTAATGAGATGATGGAGGGAATGATTATGTTATGTTATCTTTTGTGACCATCTTATTAAATTGGTCTATTTTTACAGTAAACTTTTTATGAATATCCAAATATTAAGTATTTTTATCACTTACTACTTATATTTGTGTCTCTCGATTGATTCTCTATATTTTTGTAATCGAAACATATCTGTGGCGACATCTACACGCCACATACTAAATACTGACGATGATGTAGCGACATCTATCCGCCACTATAGGAACTAAACTGAAGAGTCCTGAATCGCGCAAGTGAAATTTACAGTGCAATTGACTATGTATGCGAGAGCCCGACTACAACCGTCGGGCAGCTCCCACCAGACACAACAACCGTCTGGTCGGAGGATCCTCCCTTTTTAAATGGGATCTCCCATCCCCATATATAATTTTCCATAAAAAAATCAAAACAAAGTTTTATGTAGGGATCCCTATTTAAAGGCAAGTTTCCAAGTCAGTCTTTACAGAAAATGTAATGATGGTTTTTAACCCCCGACGCAAAAAGTTATAAGTTTGACGTGTCTGTGTGTGTGTATATATGTGTGTGTGTGTATCTGTCTGTCTGTGGCATCATAGCTCCCGAACGGATGAACCGATATTATAGTTTATATTATAGATACCGATAGATGATAGTTTTTTTTGTATTAAAGGGGACTTACGTGCGAGTGTTCTTAGACATGTCTGATCAATATCGGTTGACCCGTTTAAAAGTTATGGGGGTTTGAAAGTAATTGTGTTGGGGGTTTTTTAAATTTTTAATTTAATATTTTTTTGTTTACAGTGGGGAGCGCAGTCCTTCAACAACATGTTAATAGTGCCTCCCGGCTCTGGAATTGTGCATCAGGTAAAGTAATTCATCATCCTTACTAATATTATAAATGCGAAAGTAACGTGTGTTTGACTAAGGCCTGATCGCCCTCATTCAGAGTAGGGAGAGCCCGAGGTGGGGACAATACGAGCTGATGATGATGATGAATCGCTCTGATCAAGTGTGCCTACCCTGAATAAGGGTAATTTACGACCTCGAACACCTCGGTGGGGACCATATATAAGCTAACTAGCGGCGCCCGCACCCGCGTAGTTCCCGTTCCCGTAGGAATATGGAGATAAAATTATGCTAAAAACCTTGCCACTGAATCGCTATCTATTAAAACAAACCGCATCAAAGTCCGTTGCGTAGTTTTAAAGATCTAAGCATACATAGGGACATAGGGACAGAGAAAGCGACTTTGTTTTATACTATGTAGTGATTACCTTCCTATACCTTGATATCTATTCCAGGTGAACCTCGAGTACCTAGCCCGCGTGGTGTTCTCTTCGGACGTGCTGCACCCCGACTCGGTGGTGGGCACCGACAGCCACACCACCATGATCAACGGGCTGGGCGTCGTGGGGTGGGGGGTGGGGGGTGAGTGCTGATTACATACATGACACTGTATACACCCCTATCTTAAAATGACAGGACAAAATCATACAGCTAATGTAAACGACAGGTGACAATATAATAGTGAAGTTAGTTTTTATCGCGCTCGCTTGACGAGCGAGCAAAGCGAGCATGAGGTCCCAGTTAAAACTCATTTCAAAGTAACAAGTTTGCTAATATTGAATGACTCATTTTATAACATTTCATACGTAGTCAGTTGGTGTAATTAATCATAATCATTCCCTCCATCATCTCATTACAGTAACTGACCCCTAACTAAGTCCGTAACTTGTATCTAGGGTATCAGAAGCTACGGACACACTCATTCACACACACACAGACCGAGACAAACAGTTGTGGTTCACACAAATATTAACCCCGTACGGGAATCGAACCCGCAGCCTTACGGATGGCAGTCCGGCATGGTGATCACTCTGCGAGTGTGGATGTGTGGATGTTTGTTCCTGTTTCACGCAAAAACTACTGAATGGATTTTAATGAAATTTGGCACAGATGTTCCTCATACCTAGGAATAACACATAGGATACTTTTTATACCAAAATTCCTATGGGATAAGGTTCCTCGTGGGGCACAGCTAGTTAATTATATGTCTCTGTATAATTATTAATTATATGTCTCTGTATAATTATTAATTATATGTCTCTGTATAATTATTAATTATATGTCTCTATAATTATTAATTATATGTCTCTGTATAATTATTAATTATATGTCTCTGTATAATTATTAATTATATGTCTCTGTATAATTATTAATTATATGTCTCTGTATAATTATTAATTATATGTCTCTATAATTATTAATTATATGTCTCTGTATAATTATTAATTATATGTCTCTGTATAATTATTAATTATATGTCTCTATAATTATTAATTATATGTCTCTGTATAATTATTAATTATATGTCTCTATAATTATTAATTATATGTCTCTGTATAATTATTAATTATATGTCTCTCTATAATTATTAATTATATGTCTCTGTATAATTATTAATTATATGTCTCTATAATTATAAATTATATGTCTCTGTATAATTATTAATTATATGTCTCTCTATAATTATTAATTATATGTCTCTGTATAATTATTAATTATATGTCTCTATAATTATTAATTATATGTCTCTGTATAATTATTAATTATATGTCTCTATAATTATTAATTATATGTCTCTGTATAATTAATAATTATATGTCTCTATAATTATTAATTATATGTCTCTGTATAATTATTAATTATATGTCTCTCTATAATTATTAATTATATGTCTCTGTATAATTATTAATTATATGTCTCTATAATTATTAATTATATGTCTCTGTATAATTATTAATTATATGTCTCTCTATAATTATTAATTATATGTCTCTGTATAATTATTAATTATATGTCTCTCTATAATTATTAATTATATGTCTCTGTATAATTATTAATTATATGTCTCTGTATAATTATTAATTATATGTCTCTGTATAATTATTAATTATATGTCTCTGTATAATTATTAATTATATGTCTCTATAATTATTAATTATATGTCTCTGTATAATTATTAATTATATGTCTCTATAATTATTAATTATATGTCTCTGTATAATTATTAATTATATGTCTCTCTATAATTATTAATTATATGTCTCTGTATAATTATTAATTATATGTCTCTATAATTATTAATTATATGTCTCTGTATAATTATTAATTATATGTCTCTCTATAATTATTAATTATATGTCTCTGTATAATTATTAATTATATGTCTCTCTATAATTATTAATTATATGTCTCTCTATAATTATTAATTATATGTCTCTGTATGTTGACTTCAGGTATCGAAGCAGAGGCTGTAATGCTGGGCCAAGCTATAAGCATGCTGCTACCCAAAGTGGTGGGATACAAGCTGGTCGGGGAGCTCAACCAGCTTGTTACCTCTACGGACTTGGTGCTTACCATTACTAAGGTAATAGCTACATTTTGATTTTTGAAAAATGGAAAATGTTCATCCGTGATCATGGCGCTTGCAACAGCGTCGAAATATCGGAAACTCGAAATAAGTAATATACATGGTAAATATCCCGTTAACCATAATAATTTGATTTGAAAAATGGATTCAAAAGTGGATAAAAAATCCTTCCTCTTGAATCACTTTATCTATTAAAACAAACCGCATCAAAATCCGTTGCGTAGTTTTAAAGATATAAGCATACATAGGGACAGACAGCGGGAAGCGACTTTGTTTTATACTATGTAGTGATGTATCCAAATGACATTAGAGTCACAATGACAATAGGAGCTTCCACTTTTGGCCGCCGGCACAGGAAAGTGGCTCAATAATAATAATAATGAATCATTTATTCCAGACATTAAGTTGTCCATAATTTACACATTACATACATTCAATTAAGTACAAAAAATAATAGTGTGATAATTAATCCTACTAATTCCTACTAATATTATAAATGCGAAAGTTTGTATGTATGGATGTTTGTTACTCTTTCACGCAAAAACTACTGAATGGATTTTAATGAAATTTGGTACAGATGTTCCTCATACCTAGGAATAACACATAGGATACGTTTTATCCCAAAATTCCCACGGGATAAGGTTTCACGCGGGTAAAACCGCGGGGCACAGCTAGTCATAAATAAATTAATAACAAGTATACACCCTTATTTTGAAATGATGGGACTTATTAAAATCAGAATATCTGTAGCAGTAACTGAATCCATATATCCAATAAAAATATCAAAAATGATAGTCGATTACTTATCTTTAAAAAATACTAAATAAATGCCGTATTACCAGACGGCACACTAGCTATCAAGTATTCTGTGACGGCTCGGGTCGATGACCGCGCTCAGCTGTGTATCGCAGCGTTCGCCTGTTGTTCGGTGTAGAATAACAATAAAATTCGGCGGGATTTTGAAAAACTTTGACTTATCATAACTTTTTAAATACAAGCAAAAGATAACAACTAACTTCACTATTATATTGTCACCGATCGTTTACATTAGCTGTGTGATTAAGTATCTCGAATTCAAAATAGGGGTGTAGATACATAACATACAAATCAAATAAAACTCATTAAAAATAATAGATTTATTTTAATTTCCCAGCACCTCCGCTCACTGGGCGTTGTGGGTAAGTTCGTCGAGTTCTTCGGTCCCGGAGTGTCCGCGCTGAGCATAGCGGACCGCGCGACCGTCGCCAACATGTGTCCGGAGTTCGGTGCCACGGTCGCACACTTCCCCGTCGATAGCAGGTCTTTGGATTATTTGACGCAGACCAGTAAGTTTATTATAGTTATTTTCAATTTTTTTAAAGTTATTTCCAATAAAAAAAAAACTAGTTTTTTATTCGAATTTTAAAAGAAGGCTCTTGATGTAGGTTGTATTAGAAATGGATCCTAATCTATTCCTTTTTTAAAGGAATTTAATTTAATTCTTTAAATAAATGAATTACGAAATTATTCCTGATTTATGTATTTTTTAATTGACTTAAATAATGCCCCCCCCCCCTCCCCATTTTTGAAGGGGGAGTGAGTGACAGGTGACAGTGACAGTGAGTGACAGGGGGGGGGGGGGGCAAAATTTGCTTGTATTTTTTTTTGTTTCTTACTTCAATTAGTCATTTGTGAACCATATGATAATGGTATATAGGTACTCAGATAATATTATTCAACAGGGTTTTGAACCCAGAATCTTACCGAAATATAGAATATAAAGATAATCATCAGCTAGTTAATTCTGCCTCCCTAGCATGACTGTGCGTGATAAAATATATAGACACCACGATATAATATCGATTTCGCGAGCATGATCAAATGTATTATGGCGTGCTACGATATGATACAATTAAACATGGCGGCTATATTTATTATATTTTGACAGTTGGATGTCAATAAATAGCTATATCGATTTCGCGAGCATGACCAAATGTCATAAAATTAATCACGTGGTAAAATTCAATATGGCGGGTATTTTTATCATATTTTGACAGTTGGATGTCAATAATTAGATTTTCAAAAACAATTTAAAAAACAATTATTATTTTCAATTACAGACCGTTCGGAGGAGAAAATTAAGATAATTGAAACGTACCTGCGCGTGACAAACCAATTCAGGGATTACAACAACCCCAAACAAGACCCTATATTCTCTGAGGTAAGATTTTTCAGATACATTTTTCAGGAACCAGAAGTTTTCAGGAAATGTATGTACACTCAGCGTCAGATAGGTACCGTCCCTCGGTTGTCATACCAAAGTGAGCATTACCAAAGGGTATCTTTTGTCTGTCTGAGAGCGTCGGTGGCGCAGGGTTAAGGCCGTTGACTTCCGATCGGAAGATGCCTGGTTCAAACCCCACCAGTCCCGCCACGTACCAATGTGTTTTCAATTTCCGAATTCATAAGTACGTTAATTTCGACGCTCTTACGGTGAAGGAAAACATCGTGAGGAAACCTACACACACCTGGGAAGAAATTCTAAGGTTGTGTGTGAAGTCGACCAACCCGCACTGGCCAGCGTGGTTGACTAAGGCCTAATCACCCTAATTCAGGGTAGGCTCGTGCCCCTCGGTGGGGACATATATGAGCTGATGATGATGATCTTTTGTCTGACGATGACTGTACATTCTTTACCTGAAAATTTATTGTTCCTGAAAATTGTCTGTTTATGTATCTATTCCTAATTAAATATTAATGTTACCCGCGTAGTTCCCGCTCCTGTGAGAATTCGAAAAAAAAATATACTAAAAACCTCCCCATTGAATCACTCTATCTATTAAAACAAACCGCATCAAAATCCGTTGCGTAGTTTTAAAGATCTAAGCATACATAGGGACAGAGAAAGCGATAAGTGATTATGTTTTATTAGGGCGAGCGAAGCGAAGCCCTCCTAATTCAACAGTTTTTACAGTTTTGTGGTACATATTACGGAAAAACTAGAGCACCTACAGACTTGATATTTAACAGAGTTATTTCAATTCATGTCTAGATGTGCAGAAAATGGTTTTAATATCATTTTGTAAATGAAATAAAGAAAAAGGTTTTAACAATTTTACAAACAAATTTTAAATTTCGAGAAATAAAATGGATGCGTAATACAACACGTCTATAAATAATATACATTGATTACATATGAACATATTAACAAAAAATACTTCTCAAATTAGCCGGGTTATATGGGTTAAAATGGCATTTAAATGTCAAACGATTACGACTTAGTGTCATACGGCACACAATAGATGGCGTTGATATCCAGTTTCGAGCATGAAGGTTTCATGTTTCTAATGCCGTAAAAAAATCTAAATAAAAAGAAATGGATTTGTACATTGTGAAATTGATTCTGTTTAAAATTTCATCGGTTTAAAAAAATGTGTCATCAATTATTTGTTATAGTAAAATGCTGCAAAAACGTACGTTACGCGAAATTAATCGTTTTTTGATGGACGATGTAAGGGAAAGTCAGAGAAGATGTAGTAATTGTGTTCGTGGCACAATGCTCACTTTGTGGCAAAAATATGTCAAAAATAAGAGAGAGAAAAGAAAAACGGGGGTTGGGGGGGCGGAGCCCCCCCGTTAAAAAAAAACAAACATCTCTATGATAGAAATAAAAAGAAAGTTTAATATACTTAATGAATAAAATTAACACTGATTTCGAAATGATAATAGTTGTTATAGTAAAATGCCACAAAAACGCACGTTAACTAGCCTCGTCTTCTCTTTTCCGAACCTTTATCCCATGTCTATTTGGGGTCGGTTTTCAGTTTAACCAGATTTGGCGGAATGTCAGTATTTTACGTGAAGCGACTGCCATCAGACCTTCACAACCCAGAGGGCTATACGACATTTTTTGTTTCAACCAAATGTTTGACTTTTGAGGGCTCTAACTACCCGTAACGACTATCGAAGATTAGTACGGCAGTGGGTACCGACGGCTTTACGTGCCCTCCGAAGCACGGAAACGCTCATGAAATTAAAAGTATTTTTAGTAATGACCCATCACAGTCATGACGGTGCCAGACGTTGCTTAACCGCACAGATCACAAGAGATCCGCGGGTAGCACTGGGCCACGAGCGGGCAACTAGCCTCCTAGAACGCGAAATTAACCGTTCTATAATGGACGATGTAAGAGAAAGAAAAAGAGACCTCGAGATGTAGAATATAATTGTGTTCGTGGCACAATACTTACCTTGTGGCAAAACTATGTCAGAAGTTAGAGAGAGAAAAAGAAAAACGGGGGGTTGGGGGGGCAGAGCCCCCCCGTTAAAAAAAAACAAACATCTCTATGATAAAAATTAAAGGAAAGTTTAATAAGATTAAGAGATTAGTGTAATCGTTAAATAAAGTTCCCTAAAAACGCACGTTAACTGGCCTCCTCGGACACGAAATCAACCGTTCTTTGATGGTCGATGTAAAGAAAAGCCAGAGAAGACCTCGAGATACTTATACCTAGAATCTAATTGTGTTCGTGATAATCCATGTCATTTTCTTTGGATTGATTTGCACCGATTTGCACATCGAAAACAACGCACCTTGTATAGACTAATATGGTTCCAGGACCACAACCTAACGTTTTAAAGAAATTAAAATTCATCGAAGAGCAATAGCGCAAGTTCACCCAGTTATTACAGTGTACCTATTCAAATTGGATATCGTGGCCAAGTGATCAACTTCCAATCAAAATATCACTTTCTCGGGCTGATGTAAACTTGAGCAGCGCTTTATGAAACCTATAAAATATGAATAGCGACCACACATACGAACGAAAAATATTTTGGAGTAAAGTACTCTAAAGTATCACATTACGGAGATAATTGGAATTCAATATAGCGATTTTAGGTACAATGATCATAAAGTTTTTACGAAGTAAATATTTTATTTATTTTTTTAGGATTATCCGTATGTCGGTATGATGTCGGTACAAGTTACGTATCTATCCAATTTTAGTCCAATCCCTCAAATATTTATCAATCAAGGCAGAATACAGATCATGGAATCAGTTTTGAGTGGTAAGGGTGACCTTAGAGATATAGAGTCACCAAGTTTTCTGTTCCGGTGACAGCGTCGCTGAAATCGCATCTTTTGGTTGTCAGATGATTGTTAATGTATCCAAATGACATTATAGAGAGCGGTCCGAAATACGAAAACGTTACAAGCTTTACCAACAGTGCACACGCGTTGACCAAATTGATATGTGCGCTAATGCGCTATGTGCGCTGGTTGCGTGCTATCTAATCGGACCAGGAACGTGTGTGCAAATATCAAAATTAGAGTTACGTACTCGGCATTTCGAATTTCAAGATTCAGAAAACAGTTGTTGTAGTTAATAATTGATCAGAATGCAATATTTAACCATTGTAAACTTAATTGTTTACTAACAAAACTAGAATAAATCAAATTCTGAAACGTCAAATTTTGAGTTTGACATTTGTGCACACACTGCACAACCTAAGTATTTTCCATGAGCAGCGTTTGCATACTGTAATGACGTCACTGATGACGTCCCATTACTTTCGTTGGTGCAAATACGTTCAATTCGGTCACTTCTCTCCGTAAGCGCGCTATTGGTACCAATAGGGCGAAAAAGCGCAATTTGGACCGCACGGATAGTCAACATGACAAAAGGAGCCTCCAATTTTGACCGCCGCCGGCACAGAAAACTTGATGACTCTAAACTAATCAAGACTTTCCAAACTTTCTGATAGTGAATATTGATGTATGAAGATGGTAGTTTTTGTTTTGATTGTTTCTTTTTTTTGTAAACGTACTTATATATTTTTTTATGGAATCTTTTTTCGAGATTTATTTCAGAATCACATATCATGGAGTCAGTTAATCCGCCCTAGCAGTTCCCTGCATGAGATAAAGACTTCAGCCCATACAATAAGTACATAGTAGTACTCATCGAGACCTTTCAAATGACATAGGTGTTACAACATGACAGGATGATACCTCATAGAGTCAGTTAATCCGCCCTAGACTAGTGGTTTTCCTGCACGAGATACAGACTTCAGCCTATACAAGAAGTTGTACTCATCGAGACCTTTCAAATGATGTTTGGTCACAAAATGTTACAACATGACAGGAGGACACCACATGGAGTCAGTTAATACGCCCTGGCCTAGCGGTTTCCCTGCACGAGGTACAGACCTCAGCCCATACAAGAAGTTGTTGTACTCATCGAGACCTTTCAAATGATGTGGGGCACAAAGTGTTACAACATATAGGAAGGAACGCCCATTCTCCTTTGGGATGAAAATGGATTTGTCCTCCCGATTAAATGCCACGACACACGAGTGATAATGGTTCGATATGAAAATTATTCTCATATACAACGTATGACAATAATGGTTGAGTCCGATACCACCCATAACTAAATATTGGAAAAGTGGAAATACTTAATGTTCCAGGAAGTAATACGATAAGCTTTCGCAAGTCACAAGGCTTGACGTTAGATAAAGCTGTGGCGGACATTGGACATAAAGAAACTTCTGTTGGTCTAACATACTCGTAGGTACCTCTGTGGTATCGCTTGTTTTCAAGAATTAAAGCATTTTCTTTCTTTCTTACTATAAAACATTAGAATTACTAAGAAAAACCTCGCGAGCCCACACAAAGCCACGCTTTTAGCTAGTACTTATCTAATTTCTATGTAGTGATGAGATGGTACTCTTTGTATCTACACTTCATAATTACATGTAATATACGTTTGACATTGGCAGGTAGTCGAGCTGGACCTGTCAACAGTGGTGACATCTGTCAGCGGCCCGAAGAGACCTCAGGACCGCGTGTCAGTGTCCGTGATGCAGAAGGACTTCCAGGAGTGTTTGACTAACAAGGTATGTTAATTATATGTATCTAGCTTAAAAAATACCTTATAATTTGCACGGAAAAAATACGGCCATAATTAATAACTGTCGAATTCTGTCTAATGACAAACTTATCAACTGAGTGACAGCTACGCTCTAGATAATTTCTCTTTATTTTCTTTATTTATGCCTAACGGTGACACACTCCTCCAAATGTGACTATCACACATCCAGTGACAGAATGACAAACATGTCAACAGAGTGAGTGACAGCTACACTTGAGAGATGTTAAATGTCTTCAGTTCACTTTGTTCACTTGTTACTCACGCGGTGAGACCCTCCTCCAAATATGACTATCACACACCCAGTGACAGTATGACAAACATGTCAACAGAGTGAGTGACAGCTACACTTGAGAGATGTTAAATGTCTTCAGTTCACTTTGTTCACTTGTTACTCACGCGGTGAGACCCTCCTCCAAATATGACTATCACACACCCAGTGACAGAATGACAAACATGTCAACAGAGTGAGTGACAGCTACACTTGAGAGATGTTAAATGTCTTCAGTTCACTTTGTTCACTTGTTACTCACGCGGTGAGACCCTCCTCCAAATGTGACTATCACACACCCAGTGACAGAATGACAAACATGTCAACAGAGTGAGTGACAGCTACACTTGAGAGATGTTAAATGTCTTCAGTTCACTTTGTTCACTTGTTACTCACGCGGTGAGACCCTCCTCCAAATGTGACTATCACACACCCAGTGACAGAATGACAAACATGTCAACAGAGTGATTGACAGCTACACTTGAGAGATGTTAAATGTCTTCAGTTCACTTTGTTCACTTGTTACTCACGCGGTGAGACCCTCCTCCAAATGTGACTATCACACACCCAGTGACAGAATGACAAACATGTCAACAGAGTGAGTGACAGCTACACTTGAGAGATGTTAAATGTCTTCAGTTCACTTTGTTCACTTGTTACTCACGCGGTGAGACCCTCCTCCAAATGTGACTATCACACACCCAGTGACAGAATGACAAACATGTCAACAGAGTGAGTGACAGCTACACTTGAGAGATGTTAAATGTCTTCAGTTCACTTTGTTCACTTGTTACTCACGCGGTGAGACACTCCTCCAAATATGACTATCACACATCCAGTGACAGAATGACAAACATGTCAACAGAGTGAGTGACAGCTACACTTGAGAGATGTTAAATGTCTTCAGTTCACTTTGTTCACTTGTTACTCACGCGGTGAGACCCTCCTCCAAATATGACTATCACACACCCAGTGACAGTATGACAAACATGTCAACAGAGTGAGTGACAGCTACACTTGAGAGATGTTAAATGTCTTCAGTTCACTTTGTTCACTTGTTACTCACGCGGTGAGACCCTCCTCCAAATATGACTATCACACACCCAGTGACAGAATGACAAACATGTCAACAGAGTGAGTGACAGCTACACTTGAGAGATGTTAAATGTCTTCAGTTCACTTGTTACTCACGCGGTGAGACCCTCCTCCAAATATGACTATCACACACCCAGTGACAGAATGACAAACATGTCAACAGAGTGAGTGACAGCTACACTTGAGAGATGTTAAATGTCTTCAGTTCACTTTGTTCACTTGTTACTCACGCGGTGAGACACTCCTCCAAATATGACTATCACACACCCAGTGACAGAATGACAAACATGTCAACAGAGTGAGTGACAGCTACACTTGAGAGATGTTAAATGTCTTCAGTTCACTTTGTTCACTTGTTACTCACGCGGTGAGACCCTCCTCCAAATATGACTATCACACACCCAGTGACAGAATGACAAACATGTCAACAGAGTGAGTGACAGCTACACTTGAGAGATGTTAAATGTCTTCAGTTCACTTTGTTCACTTGTTACTCACGCGGTGAGACCCTCCTCCAAATATGACTATCACACACCCAGTGACAGAATGACAAACATGTCAACAGAGTGAGTGACAGCTACACTTGAGAGATGTTAAATGTCTTCAGTTCACTTTGTTCACTTGTTACTCACGCGGTGAGACACTCCTCCAAATATGACTATCACACACCCAGTGACAGAATGACAAACATGTCAACAGAGTGAGTGACAGCTACACTTGAGAGATGTTAAATGTCTTCAGTTCACTTTGTTCACTTGTTACTCACGCGGTGAGACACTCCTCCAAATGTGACTATCACACACCCAGTGACAGAATGACAAACATGTCAACAGAGTGAGTGACAGCTACACTTGAGAGATGTTAAATGTCTTCAGTTCACTTGTTACTCACGCGGTGAGACACTCCTCCAAATATGACTATCACACACCCAGTGACAGAATGACAAACATGTCAACAGAGTGAGTGACAGCTACACTTGAGAGATGTTAAATGTCTTCAGTTCACTTTGTTCACTTGTTACTCACGCGGTGAGACACTCCTCCAAATGTGACTATCACACACCCAGTGACAGAATGACAAACATGTCAACAGAGTGAGTGACAGCTACACTTGAGAGATGTTAAATGTCTTCAGTTCACTTTGTTCACTTGTTACTCACGCGGTGAGACCCTCCTCCAAATGTGACTATCACACACCCAGTGACAGAATGACAAACATGTCAACAGAGTGAGTGACAGCTACACTTGAGAGATGTTAAATGTCTTCAGTTCACTTGTTACTCACGCGGTGAGACCCTCCTCCAAATATGACTATCACACACCCAGTGACAGAATGACAAACATGTCAACAGAGTGAGTGACAGCTACACTTGAGAGATGTTAAATGTCTTCAGTTCACTTGTTACTCACGCGGTGAGACCCTCCTCCAAATATGACTATCACACACCCAGTGACAGAATGACAAACATGTCAACAGAGTGAGTGACAGCTACACTTGAGAGATGTTAAATGTCTTCAGTTCACTTTGTTCACTTGTTACTCACGCGGTGAGACACTCCTCCAAATATGACTATCACACACCCAGTGACAGAATGACAAACATGTCAACAGAGTGAGTGACAGCTACACTTGAGAGATGTTAAATGTCTTCAATTCACTTTGTTCACTTGTTACTCACGCGGTGAGACACTCCTCCAAATATGACTATCACACACCCAGTGACAGAATGACAAACATGTCAACAGAGTGAGTGACAGCTACACTTGAGAGATGTTAAATGTCTTCAGTTCACTTTGTTCACTTGTTACTCACGCGGTGAGACACTCCTCCAAATATGACTATCACACACCCAGTGACAGAATGACAAACATGTCAACAGAGTGAGTGACAGCTACACTTGAGAGATGTTAAATGTCTTCAGTTCAGTTTGTTCACTTGTTACTCACGCGGTGAGACACTCCTCCAAATATGACTATCACACACCCAGTGACAGAATGACAAACATGTCAACAGAGTGAGTGACAGCTACACTTGAGAGATGTTAAATGTCTTCAGTTCACTTGTTACTCACGCGGTGAGACACTCCTCCAAATGTGACTATCACACACCCAGTGACAGAATGACAAACATGTCAACAGAGTGAGTGACAGCTACACTTGAGAGATGTTAAATGTCTTCAGTTCACTTTGTTCACTTGTTACTCACGCGGTGAGACACTCCTCCAAATGTGACTATCACACACCCAGTGACAGAATGACAAACATGTCAACAGAGTGAGTGACAGCTACACTTGAGAGATGTTAAATGTCTTCAGTTCACTTTGTTCACTTGTTACTCACGCGGTGAGACACTCCTCCAAATGTGACTATCACACACCCAGTGACAGAATGACAAACATGTCAACAGAGTGAGTGACAGCTACACTTGAGAGATGTTAAATGTCTTCAGTTCACTTGTTACTCACGCGGTGAGACCCTCCTCCAAATATGACTATCACACACCCAGTGACAGAATGACAAACATGTCAACAGAGTGAGTGACAGCTACACTTGAGAGATGTTAAATGTCTTCAGTTCACTTGTTACTCACGCGGTGAGACACTCCTCCAAATATGACTATCACACACCCAGTGACAGAATGACAAACATGTCAACAGAGTGAGTGACAGCTACACTTGAGAGATGTTAAATGTCTTCAGTTCACTTTGTTCACTTGTTACTCACGCGGTGAGACCCTCCTCCAAATGTGACTATCACACACCCAGTGACAGAATGACAAACATGTCAACAGAGTGAGTGACAGCTACACTTGAGAGATGTTAAATGTCTTCAGTTCACTTGTTACTCACGCGGTGAGACACTCCTCCAAATATGACTATCACACACCCAGTGACAGAATGACAAACATGTCAACAGAGTGAGTGACAGCTACACTTGAGAGATGTTAAATGTCTTCAGTTCACTTTGTTCACTTGTTACTCACGCGGTGAGACCCTCCTCCAAATGTGACTATCACACACCCAGTGACAGAATGACAAACATGTCAACAGAGTGAGTGACAGCTACACTTGAGAGATGTTAAATGTCTTCAGTTCACTTTGTTCACTTGTTACTCACGCCGTGAGAAACTCCTCCAAATATGACTATCACACACCCAGTGACAGAATGACAAACATGTCAACAGAGTGAGTGACAGCTACACTTGAGAGATGTTAAATGTCATCAGTTCACTTTGTTCACTTGTTACTCACGCGGTGAGACACTCCTCCAAATATGACTATCACACACCCAGTGACAGAATGACAAACATGTCAACAGAGTGAGTGACAGCTACACTTGCGAGATGTTAAATGTCTTCAGTTCACTTTGTTCACTTGTTACTCACGCGGTGAGACCCTCCTCCAAATATGACTATCACACACCCAGTGACAGAATGACAAACATGTCAACAGAGTGAGTGACAGCTACACTTGAGAGATGTTAAATGTCTTCAGTTGACTTTGTTCACTTGTTACTCACGCGGTGAGACATTCCTCCAAATATGACTATCACACACCCAGTGACAGAATGACAAACATGTCAACAGAGTGAGTGACAGCTACACTTGAGAGATGTTAAATGTCTTCAGTTCACTTTGTTCACTTGTTACTCACGCGGTGAGACACTCCTCCAAATATGACTATCACACACCCAGTGACAGAATGACAAACATGTCAACAGAGTGAGTGACAGCTACACTTGAGAGATGTTAAATGTCTTCAGTTCACTTTGTTCACTTGTTACTCACGCGGTGAGACCCTCCTCCAAATATGACTATCACACACCCAGTGACAGAATGACAAACATGTCAACAGAGTGAGTGACAGCTACACTTGAGAGATGTTAAATGTCTTCAGTTCACTTTGTTCACTTGTTACTCACGCGGTGAGACCCTCCTCCAAATATGACTATCACACACCCAGTGACAGAATGACAAACATGTCAACAGAGTGAGTGACAGCTACACTTGAGAGATGTTAAATGTCTTCAGTTCACTTTGTTCACTTGTTACTCACGCGGTGAGACACTCCTCCAAATATGACTATCACACACCCAGTGACAGAATGACAAACATGTCAACAGAGTGAGTGACAGCTACACTTGAGAGATGTTAAATGTCTTCAGTTCACTTTGTTCACTTGTTACTCACGCGGTGAGACACTCCTCCAAATGTGACTATCACACACCCAGTGACAGAATGACAAACATGTCAACAGAGTGAGTGACAGCTACACTTGAGAGATGTTAAATGTCTTCAGTTCACTTGTTACTCACGCGGTGAGACCCTCCTCCAAATATGACTATCACACACCCAGTGACAGAATGACAAACATGTCAACAGAGTGAGTGACAGCTACACTTGAGAGATGTTAAATGTCTTCAGTTCACTTTGTTCACTTGTTACTCACGCGGTGAGACACTCCTCCAAATATGACTATCACACACCCAGTGACAGAATGACAAACATGTCAACAGAGTGAGTGACAGCTACACTTGAGAGATGTTAAATGTCTTCAGTTCACTTTGTTCACTTGTTACTCACGCGGTGAGACCCTCCTCCAAATATGACTATCACACACCCAGTGACAGAATGACAAACATGTCAACAGAGTGAGTGACAGCTACACTTGAGAGATGTTAAATGTCTTCAGTTGACTTTGTTCACTTGTTACTCACGCGGTGAGACATTCCTCCAAATATGACTATCACACACCCAGTGACAGAATGACAAACATGTCAACAGAGTGAGTGACAGCTACACTTGAGAGAAACAGAAATTACGGTATTGTGCCACAATCCTTTCTGTGCCGGTGTCAGCGTCGCTGTAATCGCATCTTTTGGTTGTCAGTGTAATGAAAATTTTGAAATTAAATTGGAACTAACTGTCATTTTGAATATAATGTCATTTGGATACATTTTCAATAAACTGACAACCAAAAGATGCGATTACAGCGACGCTGTCACCGGCACAGGAAAGATTGTGGCACCATGAACTTATACGACAAAAAACCGTTTAAGTAGTTTAACTTTAAAACTTAATTTTCACTTGTGTCTTGATCAAAAGACAGAATGAAACTGATTTAAAAATTCAAAAGTTCTAGTATTTATACCCGAATTCTACCTGTGCTTCCCTAATTAGGTAGTAAACAAATCACCCTAAATTATTAATTAGGTAATTAGTTGAATATGGCAACTGATTACAAAGAAATATGTTTAATGACAACATATTTTTGTACATAACTTTTTGAATAAATAATTAAGGATTAAAAAAATAAGTCAACAACATATTTTTAATCCCTCTATCACCTCATTACAAGTTTCTTAGTTAGGGGTCAGTTACTGTAATGAGATGATGGAGTGAATGATTATGTTATGTTATTACATCGACTCACTATATTCTTTACCTGTATCTAGGGTATCACAAACTATGAACTCACGAAATAAAAACATTTCTAGATCACATAATTTTTTACTTTGCATAGGGTTCGAACCTACAACCTTCTGTTTAGCAGGCCGGCATGGTCAATCCTACTAATATTATAAATGCGAATGTTTGTATGTTTATGAGTTTGGATGTTTGTTATTCTTTCACGCAAAAACTACTGTATCGATTTAGATTAAATAGCAGCGCCCCGCGGTTCCACCCGCGTAGTTTTCACCTCCTTTTTCTCCGCCTAGGGGGAGAATTTCTAGAAATCCCTTAGTGGTAGCCTACTCCCCCCAACAAACACACGTGCCAAATTTTAGCTCTCTACGACCAGTAGTTTCGGCTGTGCGTTGTCAGTTAGTCAGTCAGTCAGTACATCACTCAGTAACAGAAGAGTTTTATATGAAGAAGATTTGGTACAGATGTTCCTTATAACTAGGAATAACATATAGGGTACTTTTTATCCCGAAATTCCCACGGGATTGGGATTAAAACACAGCTAGTAAATTATAAAGATATTTGAGTGTGTCCGTAGTTTCTGATACCCTAGATACAAGCTTCGAGCTTAGTTAGGGGTCAGTTACTGTAATGAGATGATGGAGGGAATGATTACTAATAATCCTACTAATATTATAAAGGCGAAAGTTTGTATGTATGGATGTTTGTTACTCTTTCACGCAAAAACTACTGAATGGATTTTAATAAAACTTTACAATAATCTTGCTTATACATCAGAATAACACATAGGATACTTTTTATCCCAAAATTCCCACGGGAACGGGAACTACGCGGGTGAAGCCGCGGGGCGCTGCTAGTTACTAATAAATTTACCTAATTCTTGGTCAGTGATGGTGATGAAAGTCTCCAACAATACAATTTGGTGATAAAGCTTTATGATTTCATCATCACATCATAAGCTTAATCACCAAATCATACGTTTGGGTTGTGTGTAGATCACTGGCTTTCTTCAGTCGTAGATTCGATTCCATTTTAACACATTTTTGTATTCAAATTCACAAGACTTTGTTTAGTTTTAAATGTATGTCAAAAAGATTTATTGTGCCTCAATCTTTTCCTTTCTGGTGACCATAATTGAAAGTTCCTATTGTCATTGTGACTCTAATGTCATTTGTATACATTTTCAATAAACTGACAACCAAAAGATGCGATTACAGCGACGCTGACACCGGAACAGATATGTTTGTGGCACAATATTTTCAATTTACACTCGCGAATTTAATTTCAAACGCGATTTAAATGTTTTATACACCATAAGAACTTATACTTTATGCGTAAACATTACTGATATAGTTATTTATACTAAAATTGAAGATATTTAAATGAAATAGGCGTTGTACGGTTAAGGTCGTTTATTATCTATTAAAATATATACTACATAGTTAAACCACAGTTAAATTGACAAATTGTGGTAAAATTTTTACATACAGGGTGTTCAATTGCGTAACTAGCTACTCCCCGCGGTTAAGCCCGCGCGGGAAATTATACCGTAAAAATATTGGGGTTATCCTATTGTGTGAACCACAAATGTTTGTCCCGGTCTGGGTGTGTGTGTGAGTGTGTGCGTAGTTTCTGATACCCTAGATACAAGTTACGAACTTAGTTAGGGGTCAGTTACTGTAATGATGATGGAGGGAATGATTATGTTATGTTATCCATGTTTTTCCCAAGCTCTGATTTATCTCGTTACCAAATTTATTTAAATCTGTTCAGTAGTATTTGTGTGACAAACATACTCAGTATTTATATTGTCAACAAGCAGCGCCCACGGTTTTACACGCGTAGAACCCGTTCGAGTAAAAATACGGAGATAAAATTATACTAAAAACCTTCCTCTTGAATCACTCTATCTATTAAAACAGGGTGCGCCAAAGTTCACCTAAAATTTCAACTCCGATAATTGGAAATCCGAAAATTTTCTTCCTAACATTTTTTGTCCTAACAATCGCAACTCCTAAAATCTTTGTCACTAATGTTTTAATTCCGAAACATTTGTTTTCCTATATTTTCTCAACATAACCATCGTTCATACTATTATTCAAAGTCATATCTTTTTTGTTTAGATTTATTTTTATTTATTATAATCAATATTATATACATAAATTTTTCGTAACTTTGTTTTTACATAACATGTAGGTATAACATATAACGCACGAGCCGAACGAGCAAAACCAGAGTCCTGCTCCAATCATTCAGTCAAGTTCCAGTAACGAATCGGTCCTATTCCTAATTATTGGTTTAGGTTATGTTAGAACTGTGACCCCAACGCACGAGCCGAGCGAGCGTAGCGAGCGTGCCGCGGCAGCGGCCGGCGAAGTGCCAGAACCGAATTGGTCCTTTAGTTATGGTTATGGTAAACTCCCAGGCCATAAGCATAACCGTAAACGAGTCGTATAATAATAATTAAAACTATAAATATCATCTTCTACCCGTATATATTTTTTATTACACTTGGTAAATGTTTCTTTCTGAGCATGAGTGAAAATATTATGGTAAGTATGTTTAGGGATAAAAGCGTTATGATAAAAAACAGTAGGAGTTTAATTGATGTTATTGATGATATTATATTGATGTTAGTAATTAAAATTTTCGGACACATCAGTGTTATGAGCATCGTCGGTAGCACTACAAATAGTATGAATTAAAACTTTAGGATGAAAAATTTTAGGAAGAATGATCATTCGGACTACAAATAGTTAGGAAAAACATTTTTGGGTAAAGAACTTTAGGTGAGCCAATATGGACCCATTAAAACAAACCGCATCAAAATCCGTTGCGTTGTTTTAAGGATGTAAACATACATAGGGACAGACAGCGGGAAGCGACTTTGTTTTATACTATGTAGTGAAGACTTTAATATAATAAACTAGTAGCTCCCCGCGGTTTCACCCGCGTAGTTCCCGTTCCCGTGGGATTACGGGGATAAAATATAGCCTATGTCACGCACTGATAAATTAGCTTTCCATTAGTGAAAGAATTTTTGAAATCGGTCCAGTAGTTTCGGAGCCTATTCATTACAAACAAACAAACAAACAAATCTTTCCTCTTTATAATATTAGTATAGATGAACACACTGTATAACAAAAAATATACTTATCACATCCTGTTTATAATGTTATTGTGGTTTTTTGATAAAATCAATAAATATGTTCCTATATTATGTACTAGCTGCGCCCCGCGGTTTTGCACACGTTGTCCTAGTGCGAATTATGGGTTAAATAAATATTTCACATAATATAGTTTCACCCTCGTATCATAGTGCGAAAGTAACTCTGTCTGTCTGTCTGTTACCTTTTCACGGATAAACTACTGAACCAATCGACTTGAAATTTGATACAGGGGTAGCTTATGGTCCGGGAAAGGACATAGGCTATTTTTAACCCCCAACGCAAAAAAGGGGTGTTATAAGTTTGACGTGTCTGTGTGTGTATGTGTGTGTGTGTGTGTGTGTGTATCTGTCTGTCTGTGGCATCATAGCTCCCGAACGGATGAACCGATTTCAATTTAGTTTTTTTTGTATTAAAGGGGACTTACGTGCGAGTGTTCTTAGACATGATTGATGAAAATCGGTTGACCCGTTTAAAAGTTATGGGGGTTTGAAAGTAATTGTGTTGGGGGTTTTTTAAATTTTAAATTTAGTTTATATTTAAATTTATTTATACTACATATCGGTGAAAATTATAAACCTCCTTTTAATTTGGCGTAGTCGGTTAATAGTGTTGTATTTGTAAAGATCGTAATTTGAACAAAATCGTGTAATAAATAAATGACATGTCCATAAGTTACCTAATTAATTTAAGTTAAATAATTGAACAATTTAAAATTTCATTTACTTAATTACGTATTAAAATCTAATTTAGTAATTATTATTTCATTTAACTATCTAATTTTGAAATTGGACATTTAGAATCATTAGTAAATATATACTAATACTAGCTGCTCCCCGCGGTTTCACACGCGTAGTTCCCGTGGGAATATCGGGATGAAAAATAGATGTCGGCCGATCCTCAGACTTTCTGAATATGCTCACAAAATTTCATGAGAATCGGTCAAGCCGTTTCCGAGGAGTACGGGAACGAACATTGTGACACGAGAAGCTGTTTGTTTTAATAGATAGAGTGATTTTTAGCATATTTTTATCCCCATTTTCCTACGGGAAGGTTTTTAGCATATTTTTATCCCCATTTTCCTACGGGAACGGGAACTACACGGGTGAAACCGCGGGGTGCTGATAGTAAGATCCCACCAAAAACATTCTGTAAAAAACTAGCCAAGTCTCGATGGAGCTGCTTGTTCAACTCTAAAAAGTAATGAAATCTAGACAGACTCGTGCCAAGTCTAAGGCTACTGCGATTTCTTTATTATTATAGTTAATGTTGTGTGACTTGGCCGTTGAACATTGTTTAAAAGGTTAGTAGTGGGTACACGTCAATTTTGTTTACACGTAATGTTATAACATTATTAAAATACGCAGCTTTATCAATTGACTGGATATTGAATCAACATTTTTCAAGTGGCTATAATTAAGCTAATTTTCTATCGTCAATGGATAGGTTCTGGATTTTTTAAGATTGGTGCAATAGCGTCATGGAGCACCTAGTTTTATACCCTTCAACGGCCAAGTCACACAACATTAACTATAATAATAAAGAAATCGCAGTAGCCTTAGACTTGGCACGAGTCTGTCTAGATTTCATTACTTTTTAGAGTTGAACAAGCAGCTCCATCGAGACTTGGCTAGTTTTTTACAGAATGTTTTTGGTGGGATTTCATTTCTTTTTGTTAAAACTTGTTTATATTGATTTATTTTATTAGATTTTCTTATTTGACACACTTATTTTTTAGGAGTAGTATTATATTATTAAGTGCCACGCGGTTTCACCCGCGTAGTTCCCGTTCGCGTTTCCGTGGGAATTTCGGGATAAAAAGTATCTATAGATAAATAGTTTTAAGCTACCTCCCCACAAATTGTCAGCCAAATCAGTTCAGCTGTTCTAGAATTATAATACCCGTTCCCATTCCTGTGGGAATTTCGGGATTAAAAGTATTCTATGTGCTTCTCCTGGTTCTAAGCTACCTCCCCATCAATTTTCAGCCAAATAAATTCAGCCGTTCTTGAAAACTCCCGTTCCCAATCCCGTGGAAATTTCGGGATTAAAAGTATTCTATGTTCTTGTCCTGGTTCTAAGCTACCTCCCCACCAATTTTCAGCCAAATCAGTTCAGCCGTTCTTGAGTAATAAATTCCCGTTTCCATTCCCGTGGGATTTTCGGGATTAAAGTATTCTATGTTCTTGTCATGGTTCTAAGCTACCTCCCCACCAATTTTCAGCCAAATCAATTCAGCCGTTCTTGATTTTTAAATTCCCGTTCCCAATCCCGTGGGAACTTCGGGATTAAAAGTATCCTATGTCCTTTTCCTGGTTCTAAGCTACCTCCCCACCAATTTTCAGCCAAATCAGTTCAGCCGTTCTTGAGTTATAAATTCCCGTTCCCATTCCCGTGGGATTTTCGGGATTAAAGTATTTTATGTTCTTGTCCTGGTTCTAAGCTACCTCCCCACCAATTTTCAGCCAAATCAATTCAGCCGTTCTTGATTTCTAAATTCCCGTTCCCAATCCCGTGGGAATTTCGGGATTAAAAGTATCCTATGTCCTTTTCCTGGTTCTAAGCTACCTCCCCACCAATTTTCAGCCAAATCAGTTCAGCCGTTCTTGAGTTACAATTCCCGTTCCCGTTCCCGTATAATTCCCGTTCCCGTTCGATTATCCTAGTTTTTATAGTTTTCCCTTTATGTGGCCATTAAACCCTAACTCTGTACCAAATTTCAGCTTTCTAGGTTTATGGGAAGTACTAGTTCTATTTTGATGATCATGAGTGAGTGAGTGAGTGAGTGAGTGAGTGAGTGAGTGAGTGAGTGAGTGTCTGTCATAAATACGAAACTTTGCTTTCGCTTAACTTGGGAACTAAATGACCTACAGACTTGAAATTTTATTTTAAGTATGTGATTGTATAGCTTACTGGATGACGAAAATTTCAGCGTTCTGGGCTTATCCAGAGGTTGTCAAATAGGGGCCTGAAAATGCGGCGAAAGGGTTCCTGTAAAGGATGGTACGGCAGTGTTTGCTTCGCGCTCGACTTGGCGGGGGGCACTGCCGTGCCCCCAGATAATAAATTGTTTCTACCTTAGTTTCTTATAACTAGTAATGGCAAATAAAAAACATTTTCAACACACTTGCTCATAAAGGGGCTCTTATTTGTGCAAAAACAGTTGAATAATGACACGCTTGATTCACTAGTGAGTCATAGATTTTTTTTATTAAATTGTTTAGTTTTAAAAAAGTTTCGATACCAAAAAAAAACGTGTCCATACATTTTAAAAACAAACTTCAACTATGTTGCCTTACTTTTGATAGGTCTATGGTCGATTCCATTCATTCATTCATTCGATTTTTTTTTTAATAAGTATATTATTTTAATCTATGGCCGATCACCATTGTTGTGTTGGATGCGCGCGAATAGAAAAACTGTTTATTTATTAGCGGAAAATGATAATTTCTTCGCAAATGTGTTGAAAAACGTTGTATGGTACACGCGTGTATTGATGATTACTATCCTCGGCTATCTTCAGACATATAGCGCCTCGGAAGTAATCACCAACTTACCTCGCTTGTACCATAAATAACTATTAATCCCGATATTTCTAAGAAAAAAAATGTGTATCTTAATGTTATAAACGTAAAAGTTTGGATGGTATTTTTTGTGTGAAAGAGTAACAAACATACACATTTACAAACATTCGCATGTATAATATTATTAGACTAGCGGCACCCCGCGGTTTCACCCGCGTAGTTCCCGTTCCCGTAGGAATATGGGGATAAAATTATGCTAAAAACCTTCCCACTGAATCACTATCTATTAAACAAACCGCATCAAAATCCGTTGCGTAGTTTTAAAGATCTAAGCATACTTACATACAGAGAAAGAGACTTTGTTTTATACTATGTAGTGATTCACGGCTAAACTACGAAACCGATTGACTTGAAATTTGGTACAGGGGTAGTTTATAGTCCGGGGAAGGACATGGGATATGTTTTATCTCAAATTCCCACGGGATCGGGAACTATGCGGGTAAATTATAGTTTTTATAGTTATCATGGTTGTTAGCACTCAAATTGTTATGATTAACGGCTTGCAACAGCGTCGAAATATCGGAAACTCGAAATGCGGGTAAAACCGCGGATCATAGCCAGTAAATTATGTGGCAAAATAACGTCAGGTAGGTTAGGTAGTATCAAAACCATATCAACTTATCGCGACCAAAACAAGGGGCTTAAGCTAGTATAACAATAGAATCCTACTTACCTGAAATAAATTAATCCTTTGACACAAATATTTATCACTATATCACTTTAATACAAATTACATAATGTGCTGAAAACAATAAGCTAAGCTCATTATATGTAATTCATTATAACTAAGTCAGCATTTTGTAATTGTTATTGTATAAAATGTTTGAAATACCTGTTTGTCTGTAAATGTTTTTGTTGACGATGTTTTTAAAAGTATTTTTTTTTATGTTTGTGTGTGGATGTTTGTTTGTTTTTTGTTCAAATTCAAAATCATTTACTTAGTTAGGGTTGCACAGAAGTACTTATAAATGTTAAAGAGCTTATAAAAGTAGACTTAGGAATAGTTAATCCTTAATATTATAAATGCGAAAGTTTGTATGTTTGTGAGTTTGGATGTTTGTTCCTCTTCAGCAAAAACTACTGTATCGATTTAGATTAAATGTGGTACAGAAGTTCCTCATACCTAGGAATAACACATAGGATACTTTTTATCCCGAAATTCCCATGGGATTGTGTAAATGTAATCGTATGTTTTATTGTAACTCTTTGTAGTCACAAATCCTACCAATAGATGGCGCTGTTTCTTAATTTTTTAACACACGATGGTGAATTAAAAATAAATAATAAAGAAAATCCCATTAAAAAAACAACCAAAGTCAGTATATTTAATATAACATTACATACACCGTACTATAAGTGATACATTTTCAAAATAAGATGAGTTAACAAGGTCGTCGAGAAATGCTTCCAACGCGGAAATCCTAATGTATGTCAAATACTTTATTAATTGTTATAAACACGTACTTTATATTATTACGTGATGTTTAAGCAGAGAAAAAAAGAAAGAGTAAAGTCTATATCTTTAGACTTTTTTACTTTTTTTCCGGCTTTCTTTGTACATCTACACTAATATATAATTTTTAATATATACACTGTTGGTGTTCCTATTTAAATAAATAAAATAAAATATATTTTAAAGAGGAAAGCTGTGTTTGTTTGTAACGAATAGGCTCCGAAACTACTGAGCCGATTTCAATTATTCTTTCATTTACCCCCGACGCAAAAAGAGGGTTGTTATAAGTTTGACGTGTCTGTGTGTGTGTATATGTCTGTTTGTGGCATCATAGCTCCCGAACGGATGAACCGATTTCAATTTAGTATTTTATTTTTTGTAGATTTTTTTTGTACTTGATTTCAAAAATTCTTTCACCATTAGCTACTAATGATTTTGAATCAACAATTTCATAATTACTGAGTTTAAGTATTTTATTGATAACATAACATAATCATTCCCTCCATCATCTCCATATACCCAGACTTTGATGTGTTCGCTGATAAGTGGAGTACTGTTTTAACATCTTGTCAAAATTATTGCGAGACCACTTTTATATGATTATTTTATTTTATTTTTATGCTATTTTGTTATCCTATGTATTTTTAATTGTGTATTTAAATGAATTGACTTAAAAATAATAATATGTTTGACGTAAAGTAATATTCAATTTCTTTTTATAAATTTGTTTATGTGATGTCATTATTGTGTTAATTAGTGTAAATGGAATTATTATACCGTTCTAATTATCAATAAATAAATAAATCTCATTACAGTAACTGACCCCTAACTAAGTCCGTAACTTGTATCTAGGGTATCAGAAACTACGCACACACACATTCACACACACCCAGACCGAGACAAACATTTGTGGTTCAAACAAATATTCCACCCCGCACGGGAATCGTTCAACCGTACGGATGGCAGTCCGGTATGGTGACCACTCTGCCATCGAGGTCGTCAAAAATATGTAAGAATAAGTGCCATCCGTCTATCGTATTATATCTTTATAGATGAAACAGGGATGCATTTTAATTTCAATGTAATTAATAAACTACTCTTATTTATATCAATATGGTATGCTACGCATTGCTACGCATACAGCACCCTTAACGACGTTGGGCAAGAAAAACAATTAAAAAGTCTAGTGTTTTAAAGTGCATTGTAATTTATTAAAATTTAAAAAATGATATAAAATATATTTCCAGACCGAGTTTCTTGCAGATTCTTCTCGGTTGATGTATTTCCGAATCTGTGGTAAATTCACAATGTATTTAAAATTATATTCAAAATATTGAAGGTAGTAATCTTTTTACATTACTTTGTACAGACGTCTTCCATCTTAGTCTTCTGTGATCACGGGTTCTGTAAAGAATCCGAAACGTCACAAAATGTAAAACAAAATACAACCACGACAAAAATCCGTTTAAGTGTTTTATTTCAATAAAAAAGTCATTCCAAATATATTTTCGTCCCCAGATCGGCTTCAAAGGCTACGGCCTGCAGCCCGCCCAGCTGTCGTCGAGCGGTAGTTTCACGTACAGCGACGGAGCCACGTACACCATCACGCACGGGAGCGTCATTATCGCGGCCATCACCTCCTGCACCAATACTTCCAACCCCAGTGTCATGTTGGGGGCTGGTGAGTCTCTTATACACCCTTATTTTGAAATGATGGGACTTATTAAAATCAGAATATCTGTTACAGTAACTGAATACATATATCCAATAAAAATATCAAAAATGATAGTCGATTACTTATCTTTAAAAAATACTAAATAAATGTCGTATTACCAGACGGCACACTAGCTATCAAGTATTCTGTGACGGCTCGGGTCGATGACCGCGCTCAGCTGTGTATCGCAGCGTTCGCCTGTTCGGTGTAGAATAACAATAAAATTCGGCGGGAGTTTGAAAAACTTTGACTTATCATAACTTTTTAAATAAAAGCAAAAGAAAAAAACTAACTTCACTATTATATTGTCACCCGTCGTTTACATTAGCTGTGTGATTAAGTATCTCGAATTCAAAATAGGGGTGTATACTATAGCAGCGCCCCGCGATATTACCCCCGTAGTTCCCGTTCCCGTGAAATTACGGGGATAAAATGTAGCCTATAGCCTTCCTCGATAAATGGGCTATCTAACACTGAAAGATTTTTCAAATCGGATCAGCAATTCCTGAGATTAGCGCGTTCAACCAAACAAACAAACTTTACAGCTTTATATGTACATATATTAGTATATTATAGATGCGAAAGTTTGTATGTTTGTGAGTTTGTTACTCTTTCATGCAAAAGCTACTGTATCGATTTTGATTAAATTTGGTACAGATGTTCCTTATAACTAGAAATAACATATATGATTCTTTTTATATAGAAATTCCCATGGAATTGGGATTGTTCGTGGGAACACAGGGATAAATTATAGCCTTTGTCACGCACTGATAAATTAGCTCTCCAATAGTGAAAGAATTTTTTAAATCAGTTAAGTAGTTTCGGAGCCTATTCGTTACAAACAAACACTCTTTATAATAGTGGTAAACTTTATAATGTTTTCTTTATAATATTACTAGCAGCGCCCCGCGGTTTCACCCGCGTAGTTCCGCGTAGGGAATTTTGGGATAAAAAGTTTCCTTTTTTTGTTTCTTTCCCGGACCATAAGCTACCCCTGTACCAAATTTCAAGTCAATCAGTTCAGTAGTTTAGCCGTGAAAAGGTAACTGACAGACAGAGTTACTTTATAATATTAGTTAGGATTAGTAAACTATTTAACCTACTATAACCATGAAGAAATCCGTAAAAGTAGTATTATATCAATCGTTATTTTCTCTCTTCTATAGGTCTGCTTGCCAAGAAAGCTGTTGAAAACGGCCTCTCCGTGCTTCCTTACATCAAGACATCGTTGTCACCTGGCTCCGGAGTGGTTACATACTACTTGAAGGTAAATAACGTGTTCAATATATGTATTTATTAATTAGCTGTGCGCCGTGAACATTTTGGGATAATAACATTAAATTAAAAATTTAAAAAACCCCAACACAATTACTTTCAAACCCCCATAACTTTTAAACGGGTCGACCGATTTTCATCAAACATGTCTAAGAACACTCGCACGTAAGTCCCCTTTAATACAAAAAAAAACTAAATTGAAATCGGTTCATCCGTTCGGGAGCTATGATGCCACAGACAGACAGATACACACACACAGACACGTCAAACTTATAACACCCCTCTTTTTGCGTCGGGGGTTAAAAAGTATACTTACAATATGCATGACTGTGCGTGATAAAATCTACAGGGTGTCCGGGCATCGATGTCGGATACTTTAAGGGGGTAAAATATGGTATTTTATATCGACAAATCACGATTCCAACTTTCTCTAGCTACCTCCATTACAAAATGGCAGCCATTTTGATTTTTTCAACTCGACGCGCGGGTGCTTGTACTGATTTAGTCATTGCTATCCATGTAAACGTCGTAGGAAGATGAAAGATGTCTTTTTTTGGAAGTTAATAATGTAGGGTGTTATCGGATGTAAGATTTTATTCCATATCTTTATTATAAAATAACAAAAAAACATTACAAAAATAAAATTCAATATTTTTTTTCTACATTTTTCATCTTGTTTTTTGATAGTACAGAATATTTACTTAAAAATGAATCATACATCTTATAGCCTTATGTATGATAGTTTTAAAGTTACAATGTTTTTTTTTTTAAAGAGATGCATATACACCCTTATTTTGAAATTGCGATACCTTATCTCACAGCTAATGTAAACGACGGGTGACAATATAATAGTGAAGTTAGTTTTTTTCTTTTGCTTTTATTTAAAAAGTTATGATAAGTCAAAGATTTTCAAAATCCCGCCGAATTTAATTGTTATTCTACAACGAACAACAGGCGAACGCTGCGATACACAGCTGAGCGCGGTCATCGACCCGAGCCGTCACAGAATACTTGATAGCTAGTGTGCCGTCTGGTAATACGGCATTTATTTAGTATTTTTTAAAGATAAGTAATCGACTATTATTTTTGATATTTTTATTGGATATATGGATTCAGTTACTGCTACAGATATTCTGATTTTAATAAGTCCCATATTTTCAAAATAGGGGTGTATTAATAATTACTCGCCGGGCGGTGTGAACAGGCGAGTAACTATCACTACATAGTATAAAACAAAGTCGCTTTCTCTGTCCCTATGTATGCTTAGATCTTTAAAACTACGCAACGGATTTTGATGCGGTTTGTTTTAATAGATAAAGTAATTTTATCCCCATATTCTTTCGGGAACAGGAACTACGCGGGTCAAACCGCGGGGCGCCGCTAGTTAATAATATGTGCATCTCTTTTGTTTACACGTTATAGAATCTTTATTATTAAAATATAATAGTTATTTATGGTACAAGCGAGGTAAGTTGGTGATTACTTCCGAGGCGCTATTGAGGCCCGAGCCGTCAGGCGAGGGTCCGAAGATAGCCGAGGATAGTAATCATCAATACACGCGTGTACCATACAACGTTTTTCAACACATTTGCGAAGAAATTATTACTTTTCGCTAATAAATAAACAGTTTTTCTATTCGCGCGCATCCATCACAACAATGGTGATCGGCCAAAGACTAAAAGAATATACTTATTAAAAAAAATAATGAATGAATGAATAGAATCGACCATAGACCTACCAAAAGTAAGGCAACATAGTTGAAGTTTGTTTTTAAAATGTATGGACACGATTTTTTTTGGTATCGAAACTTTTTTAAAACTAAACAATTAAAAAAAAACTATAACTCACTAGTGAATCAAGCGTGTCATTATTCAACTGTTTTTGCACAAATAAGAGCCCCTTTATGAGCAAGTGAACGATTGTCTGCACATTTAGACATTCATTGAAATAACTACAGTAGAACCTCGATAGGTCAAAGTCCAAGGGAAACACAAAATATTTTAAGTTATAGAGGTTTTAAGTTATCAAGGGTCTATGTTAGAGATAGGTAAATATAGAGGTAGGTATGTATGTTTGTACCCTTGTTCATATTTTTAAACAAACATTATTCTAAATTAGATAATTCAGCAATGTTTCGTATTTTACATTGAAGAATTTCTCCTCATTCTTGTTTCCAACAAAATTTTTGTACCACAAAAGTGTATCAATTGTTGATTTGTTTTTTGGTTCGCTCGCCCTAATTAATTACATTTTTCTCTATTAAAAATTAACCGTATTTTTTCTATGTTCAGGAGTCCGGCGTGGTCCCATACCTGGACCAGTTAGGGTTCAACATCGTGGGCTACGGGTGTATGACGTGCATCGGTAACTCGGGGCCCATCGACGACAACATCGCCAACACTATAGAAAAGGTAAGTTAAATAGACAGACAGATTTATAGAAGGACGTACTAAGATTTTTAGTAACTAATTCAACCTCCAATTTGGCTTAGGTGGCTACTCACCCACTAAAAACTCACCGTGTGTACTCACACACTCACGTGGCTACTCAGCCACCTTGTGATATTATTAGACTTCTTAGTGGTCATCTCACCCAGTACTTTAGCCCAGTAATTTTGGACGCCGTCCTCTCACCCACTTTATTAAACTTAACCTAAGAGACCGTACTAATACTGTCAAATGTTACAATGTTTAGATATATCGCGCGATTTTTGGACAAAAGTACCAGGCAAACATGGGTTATTAGGAGTTTTACATACAATTTTGTTTAAGTACGTTAAATTAAGTTTGAAGTACTAATGGTCACATAGGGGGTAAACCAAATTGTTGATTTTGTATTATTTTAAATATTAAATAAGAATCTAATAATATTTTTTTCATAATAATATTTGTCATCTTTGTAAAGTACCAGGCCTGCAGAAATGTAAGGAGGTCTTCATAATAACTTATTATTATTATCAGCATATTGTGTCCCACTGCTGGGCAAAGGCCTCCCTTCCTTCCTTCCAGACAGACTTCCTTAATAATAACTTAATAGTCACCATAGTTCCCCAATATCCAGTCCATTGAACATACCATTCCCATAACCCAGTCGTAGTTTTCCATACATATGCAATAGTCCCAGCAGAACCGGGGACTGTCCTTGGATACATTTTATAGTGTTATACAGGGATAGTCGCCGGATTGTGCATCCTTTACACAAGATTGAATATGTCCAAGGGCTTCCGTGTGTTGGCTTTGGCCCCATACTAGCCTTCCAAAAGACCGGGACTCCTTAATAGTCCCGTGAATGGAAAAGACTTGGAGTATATATTTTGTGTATATAAATATGTTGTATATATTTTTGTGGGTGAGTAGACACCTAAGCCGTAAATACTAGATGATAGTGTCTGAAACAGACAAAAACATCCTTACGTAGACTCTACAAAATTCTTCATGTTTTTTTTCTTATCTGAATCAGACCAAAACAATTTATTACCATGGACACGCGACCTTAAACTTATGAGACGTTACTGCCATCCGTAAGGTTGCGGGTTCGATTCCCGTGCGGGGTGAATATTTGTGTGAACCACAAATGTTTATCTCGGTCTGTATGTGTGTGAATGTGTGTGTGCGTAGTTTCTGATACCCTAGATACAAGTTACGGACTTAGATAGGGGTCAGTTACTGTAATGAGATGATGGAGGGAATGATTATGTTATGTTATTTGTTATCTGTGTTCATCCCCTCTTTAACCCCCCTTTCCCCAGAACGAGCTAGTCTGCTGTGGCGTGCTGTCCGGCAACCGTAACTTCGAGGGCCGCATCCACCCCAACACGCGCGCCAACTACCTCGCCTCGCCGCTACTCGTGATCGCGTACGCGCTCGCCGGCACCGTCGACATCGACTTCCAGACGCAGCCTCTCGGTCAGATATTAAAATCAGAATATCTGTAGCAGTAACTGAATCCATATATCCAATAAAAATATCAAAAATGATAAATGAGTACTTATCTTTAAAAAATACTAAATAAATGCCGTATTATCAGACGGCACACTAGCTATCAAGTATTCTGTGACGGCTCGGGTCGATGACCGCGCTCAGCTGTGTATCGCAGCGTTCGCCTGTTGTTCGGTGTAGAATAACAATAAAATTTGGCAGGATTTTGAAAAACTTTGACTTATCATAACTTTTTAAGTAAAAGCAAAAGAAAAAACTATAATAATGTCACCCGTCGTTTACATTAGCTGTGTGATTAAGTATCTCGAATTCAAAATAGGGTTGTATACAGAGTTCGGGCTTGTGTGCCAGGTACTTTAAGGGGGTAAAATATGGTGATTTTATCGACAAATTCAAATTTTCTCTAACCACCGCCATTACAAAATGGCAACCATTTTGTTTTTTTACATCGATGCGTGGGAACTTGTACTGATTTAGTCTCAATAGTGTTTTAGTCACATAAGTTAGTAAGCGATTATGTTCATCATCATCAGCTCTTATAATGTCCCCACCGAGGGGCACAATCCTACCCTGAATTAGGGTGATGGCCTTAGTCAACCACGCTGGCCAAGTGCGGGTTGTTCGACTTCACACACAACCTTAGAATTTCTTCCTAGGTGTGTGCAGGTTTCCTCACGATGTTTTCCTTCACCGAAAGAGTGTCGAAATTAACGTACATATGAATTCGTAAATTGAAATCACATTGGTACGTGGCGGGACTGGTGGGGTTCGAACCAGGTACTTTCCGATTGGAAGTCAACGGCCTTAACCCCTGCGCCACCGACGCTTTTTAGCGATTATGTTATGTTATGTAAATTAATTTTGATATTTGCTTGTACAGGTAAACGCGCGGATGGCTCCCCAGTGTTCCTGCGGGACATCTGGCCGACCAGAAAGGAAATACAGGAGGTGGAGAACAAGCACGTTATACCCGGCATGTTTAAGGAGGTATGTGGGTAGAGATAATAGTCCTAATCCTAACTAATATTATAAATGCGAAAGTAACTCTGTCTGTCTGTCTGTTACCTTTTCACGGCCTACTACTGAACCGATTGACTTGAAATTTGGTACAGGGGTAGCTTATGGTCCGGGGTAGGTCATAGGATACGTTTTATCCCGAAATTCCCACGGGAACGGGAACTACGCGGGTGAAACCGCGGGGCGCTGCTAGACAGACAGACAGATTTACTTTCGCATTTATAATATTAGTTAGGATTTAAACTAATATTATAAAGAGGAAAGATTTGATTGTTTGTTTGTAACGAATATGCTTCGAAACTACTGGTCCGATTTCAAAAATTTTTTCACTATTGGAAAGCCACATTATCCCGGAGTGTCATAGGCTATATTATATTTACGCGGGTGAAAACGCGGGGCGCAGCTAGTTATTAAATAAAACAAAACAAACTTTTTATTTCACGACTAATTTTTACAATAAATATTCCTAAACATTTAATCAACGGCATTTTGTAGATAATTTCATTCGTACTTTTAACAACTTAGGGTAACAATAATTTCATATTTTGTAAATATTTATTTTTACAATTTATAAAAACAAATACTTTCATTTTATTTGTGACCATGTTAGTTTACAATGCCTTACGATTAAAAAGTACATAAAATAGTGGCCACAAAACGGTAGCAACTCAGCATGATGCTGGGCTATTTGCATAGACCAGCGCTGGTCTTCCGCTGCAACCGGATATAACACTAATTTATTTTCAACACACTTGCTCATAAAGGGGCTCTTATTTGTGCAAAAACCGTTGAATAATGACACGTTGATTCACTAGTGAGTTATAGATTTTTTTTTATTGTTTAGTTTTAAAAAAGTTTTGATACCAAAAAAATCGTGTCCATACATTTTAAAAACAAACTTCAACTATGTTGCCTTACTTTTGGTAGGTCTATGGTCGATTCCATTCATTCATTCATACGTTTTTTTTTAATAAGTATATTCTTTTAATCTATGGCCGATCACCATTCTTGTGTTGGATGCGCGCGAATAGAAAAACTGTTTATTTATTAGCGAAAATGATATTTTATTATTAATTTCTTCGCAAGTGTGTTGAAAAACGTTGTATGGTACACGTGTGTATTGAAGATTACCTCGCTTGTACCATAGATAACTATTGTCCGTAGGTATACGAGATGATAAAACTCGGCAGTCCATCGTGGCAGTCGCTGTCCGTGCCGCGCGGGAAGCTCTACGGCTGGGACCCCAACTCCACCTACATCAAGAAGCCGCCGTTCTTCGACGGGATGACCAAGGTGACACTTCTTGCAGGGCTATGCGCGCCTGGTACTTTATACTCTTATGGGAATGAGGGACTCCCCATTGAAAAGGGAGGATCCTCCGACCAGACGGTGTTATGTCTGGTGGGAGCTGCCCGACGGTTGTAGTCGGGCTCTCGTATACATAGTCAATTGCGCTGTAAATTTCGCTTGCGCGATTCAGGACTCTTCAGTTTATTTCCCTCAGTTGCAGATAGATGGCGCTGTTAGTAATTACTTCCTTATGTGGTGTGTAGATGTCGCCACACTCTTGACTAAAGCCCGCTCGTAATTCACAGATAATATCGTACGTTGACCTGTAGCGATCTCTCTCTGTGCGTCCCGCTCGCACGGATGCAATGGCGAGCGGGACGTATTATAATATACGCAGGTGCGACAGAGATAGATAGCTACAGGTCAACGTGAATTACGACCGTGCTTTAGCTGTGTCTGGTCCGTGTTAAATTTTATTCACTCTCTTGTGTCTCTCGATCTTGGGCCACTTCTCTCCAGTTGCCGAGATAGTTTTCGATTTCGCCTCCATCTCCGCCTCGGTCTGCCGCGTCGCCTCCTAGCTGGACCTGGTTGCAACTCAGTGGCTATTTTGGGCCACAGCTCTCCTGGCATGCCAGGCGTGGCCAGCCCAGTCACACTTTAACTTGGCAGTTTTGTGAGCCACGTCGATTATTGTGTTCTGGAGCGCAGTTCGGTGTTTCGGATCCTGTCCGCATAATTTAATTGCATTTAATTACTATTTTTTTTATATATTTTAATTGACCCAAACACCCAATTTCTTTGCAGGACCTCCCCAAAATACAGAGTATAGTAGGCGGTCGCGTTCTCCTCCACCTGGGCGACTCCGTGACCACCGACCACATCTCGCCGGCCGGCTCCATCGCGCGCAACTCGCCCGCCGCCCGCTACCTGGGGGACAGGGGGTGAGAACACGCACAGACCGGCCACACACACATACAGACCAGCCACACATACACATACAGACCAGCCACACACACATACAGACCAGCCACACGTACACATACAGACCAACCACACATACACATACAGACCAGCCACACGTACACATACAGACCAGCCACACGTACACACACAGACCAGCCACACGTACACACACAGACCAGCCACACACACATACAGACCAGCCACACGTACACATACAGACCAGCCACACGTACACATACAGACCAGCCACACGTACACATACAGACCAGCCACACACACATACAGACCAGCCACACGTACACATACAGACCAGCCACACGTACACATACAGACCAGCCACACGTACACATACAGACCAGCCACACACACATACAGACCAGCCACACGTACACATACAGACCAGCCACACATACACATACAGACCAGCCACACGTACACATACAGACCAGCCACACGTACACATACAGACCAGCCACACGTACACATACAGACCAGCCACACGTACACATACAGACCAGCCACACGTACACATACAGACCAGCCACACATACACATACAGACCAGCCACACGTACACATACAGACCAGCCACACGTACACATACAGACCAGCCACACGTACACATACAGACCAGCCACACACACATACAGACCAGCCACACGTACACATACAGACCAGCCACACGTACACATACAGACCAGCCACACGTACACATACAGACCAGCCACACGTACACATACAGACCAGCCACACGTACACATACAGACCAGCCACACGTACACATACAGACCAGCCACACGTACACATACAGACCAGCCACACGTACACATACAGACCAGCCACACGTACACATACAGACCAGCCACACGTACACATACAGACCAGCCACACGTACACATACAGACCAGCCACACGTACACATACAGACCAGCCACACGTACACATACAGACCAGCCACACGTACACATACAGACCAGCCACACGTACACATACAGACCAGCCACACACACATACAGACCAGCCACACGTACACACACAGGCCAGCCACACGTACACATACAGACCAGCCACACGTACACATACAGACCAGCCACACGTACACATACAGACCAGCCACACGTACACATACAGACCAGCCACACGTACACATACAGACCAGCCACACGTACACATACAGACCAGCCACACGTACACATACAGACCAGCCACACGTACACATACAGACCAGCCACACACACATACAGACCAGCCACACGTACACATACAGACCAGCCACACACACATACAGACCAGCCACACACACATACAGACCAGCCACACAAATGTACATAGGTTAATTTACGGCAATATTTGTGGATTGAAACATTTTGTTGCTTCGCAGCTTCGGTATGTGGCTGGGTTTTCAATTATACAGTCTTTTGGTATAAGTTGGTAGCCGACTGCAGACCACACGTGGCCGCGCCTCTACTGGTTTGTATGTATTTCTATGAAATTACATTCGTAGTGGGCGACATGAAGCTAGCTTCGCGTCGCCGAGCAGCAGACGGCGAAGTGTCATGATGACGTTAGGCGGCGACGTGTGGTCTGCTGCTGTCTGCAGTCGGCTACCAACTTATACCTTTAAGTTACGCTTTAAGCTACCTTGTATTACTTTGTCTTGTCAATCGACACGAAAAGAGAAAAGTGAACCTACTTTATATTTATTAACTCTTTCCTCCCCAGACTAACACCCCGCGAGTTCAACTCGTACGGGTCCCGTCGCGGGAACGACGCGGTGATGTCCCGCGGGACTTTCGCCAACATCCGTCTCGTGAACAAGCTGTCACCCACCGCTGGGCCAAGGACTACGCACATGCCAAGTGGGGAGGTCATGGATGTGTTTGACGCTGCTGCCAGGTGAGTAATAACATAACATAATCATTCCCTCCATCATCTCATTACAGTAACTGACCCTTAACTAAGTACGAAGCTTGTATCTAGGGTATCACAAACTACGCATACACTCATTCACACACACACCCAGACCGAGACAAACATTTGTGGTTCACTCAAATATTCACCCCGCACGGGAATCGAGCCCGCAACCTTACCCCTATTTTGAAATTACGCGACTTATTAAAATCAGAATATCTGTAGCAGTAACTGAATCCATATATCCAATAAAAATATCAAAAATGATAGTCGATTACTTATCTTTAAAAAATACTAAATAAATGTCGTATTACCAGACGGCACACTAGCTATCAAGTATTCTGTGACGGCTCGGGTCGATGACCGCGCTCAGCTGTGTATCGCAGCGTTCGCCTGTTGTTCGGTGTAGAATAACAATAAAATTCGGCGGGATTTTGAAAAACTTTGACTTATCATAACTTTTTTTAAGAACCAGGAGAAGGACACAGGATACTTTTTATCCCGAAATTCCCATGGGAACGGGAACTACGCGAGAGAAACCGCGGGGCACAGCTAGTAATGTTTATATTGATATAATAAAAAATAGAATGCGCGTGTGTCGTTCCCGACGATGCCTCGGTCCGAAGTGAAGATGTGTCGGGGCGGCCGTCCGCGCATAGATGCGTGAACAGGTGCCTTTCCACCAGAGCTATGCTATGCTATGCTACATTGCTATGGTTGCGACTGATACCCACCAAACATATTCATTCAATATTAATTCATTGAATATCCTACTAATATTATAAATGCGAAAGTTTATATGTTTGGATGTTTGTGAGTTTGTATGTTTGTTCCACTTTCAAGCAAAAACTACTGTATCGATTTTGATTAAATTTGGTACAGATGTTCCTTATATCTAGGGATAACACATAGGATACTTTTATCCCGAAATTCCCTTGGGATTGTGTATAAGTAATCGTGTGTTTTATTGTAACTTTTTGTAGTCACAAATCCTACCAATAGATGGCGCTGTTACTTAATTTTTTAACACACGATGGTGAATTGTGCCGAGATTGTATGATACTAAGAGCTACGCATACTCACGAGATCGCGTACTACGCGGGTAAAACCGCGGGGCGCTGCTAGTAGATAATAAGAAGAAGATAGAGGTTATCAAACGCATGCATCGCAACGTAGCATAGCATAGCTCCGGTGGAATGGCACCCTTAAAGTAGTTTTATATCAATGATATATTTATCTTTGTAGATACGCCGAGGAAAAGGTCCCCCTGATAGCTATCGTGGGTAAGGATTACGGCTCTGGATCTAGTAGGGACTGGGCCGCTAAGGGTCCTTACTTATTGGTACGTATGTTTACACTGCCTGCCTTATTTGCGTTGCATTTTTAGTCTTCATCACTAAACCAGGTTTTACAATCAATATTGAATACTGTCAAAGTGACAGATTTGACTGATAAGGTGTCAAATACTTACCAGGTTTTGTTAAACCAGACTAAAAATGCAACGCAAATAAGGCAGTAACGGTCTATTTCACCAGCTGCTGATATAGTATAATTATTTAACAAAACGGGATGTTAGTACGTACTTATTTAAGTCGAAATCCTCGACTAGTTAGGAGCGGGACGCGAGAGCGCGCCTGCGCTGCGTCGGCGCGGGCGGATCGCACTCCTCCTGATGAAGGCCACCGGACGTGGCTGAAACTAGTCGAGGATTTCGACTTTAATAAGTACGTACTAACATCCCGTTGTTTTACATACTTATACTACGCAACGGATGTTGATGCGGTTTGTTTTAATAGATAGAGTGATTCATGAGGAATTTTATTCCCGCATTCTCACTGTAACGGGAACTACGCGGGTGAAACCGTGGGGCGTTGCTAGTAAGAAAGAAAAAAGTAAAAGAAAACTGCGGAAAATAGCTAGAAAACTTATAGTTGAAAGTACCAGGCTATCATATATTTGATTTTGTTATGTATTGTTAAGTGCATTTTTTTAATTGTATAGCTACTCTATCGCATTAGGTTTTTAACCTGTAATGGTAGATGTAAGTGGATGAAAATAAATAAATAAATATTTAACAAGACCTTCCAATCCAGGGTATCAAAGCAGTAATAGCGGAGTCATTCGAGCGCATCCACCGCTCGAACCTCGTAGGTATGGGGATAGTTCCGCTCCAGTTCCTCCCGGGGGAGAGCGGCGACTCCCTGGGCCTGGACGGCTCGGAGACGTACGACGTGCCGCTCAGCGAGGACCTGCAGCCCGGGCAGAAGATTACTGTGAAGGTGAGGTGGTAGTTAGTAACAAATATTGTAATAAGGCCCTATTCCACGATCTTCAAATAAAGTTCCGAGCTACTCACAAGTTTTGTCTTTGTCACTTAATATAAAGTAAGAAAGAAACAAAACTCACTGTACTTGGTGAGTAACGTTACTTGAACGGTATAGTAGAGACAAAATAAATAGTCATCATCCCTATTGAAAAATATATTTTTTTTTAATATGTATATTTATTAAAATGTATATTTATTTCCCAATAAGACAGTAATTGATTAATTTCAATTTACATCCTAGAAAATCTATGATTTCGCCCTACTTTCAAATGTATATTTTACAAGCTTTTATTTAGTGTCACCTGTCCCATTGTCTGTAATCAAATCTTGCCATTTTTCGACCACTTCTGGCTATCCGATTGAGCTGAAGTTTGGCATACTTATGTAAGTCCCATGACAATGCAACAAAAGATAAAAAAAGCTTGTTTATAAAACTATTTTTTTTATAAATTTATTTATTCTCCTACACCAGGTGAGCTCCGGCAAGTCGTTCCAAGTTATAGCCCGTTTTGACACCGACGTCGATCTGACTTACTTCAGACACGGCGGGATCCTCAACTACATGATACGAAAGATGCTTTGAAAACATCACAATGTCGTCTAGATACAGTTTTAGTGTAATCGGGGTATGAGGGTCTTTGTACTGATTAGTGTCATTGGTGGATCTAAGAATTTAATAAAACGAGATACCCAAAAGCGTGACTTTGCCTATGATTTGTGGGGCTCGCAAAATTTTTAAGGAAGGTACATATCTGACGGAACATGCGTCGCGTATTAATGTATCGAAAAACACTCGACCGTTCGCACTCAACCGATTATACGTTAGTGCGTTGAGTGTGAACGGTCAAGTGTTTTTCTATACATTTGTCTGTTCTGGCGTTACGCGACCGATAATACGCGACGCATGTTCCGTCAGATATGAACCTTCCCTTAATCACTGCCTTGCGCGCGCGGCATATAAAAACCTTTTTATTTCATTTACAAAATATTTTAACTATTTGTTGAAAATCTAGACATGAGCTGAAAATTGAAATATTTATTCGTGATAAATAACTATGACATATAAAATTATTATGATTAACGGGATATTTAAATAATAATCGAAATAAATAATATACATGGTAAATGGCAAATAATCATAACAATTTGAGTGCTAATAACCATAACTATTAATGTCATATCAAATCTGTTGGTGTTGCAGTTTTTCCGTAAAATGTACCACAAAACTGTAATAAATAAAATAATTTCAATTCAGCTCATATTTCCTTAAAATCTAAATTAAAATATAATAAAAAAATTAAGTTCCTTTGAAGATTTTGTCACTAAAATGCTAGCTAATTAGCACCTCCTTCTTAAATCTGTCAATGATCACTATAATGTGTATATTGTAATGACCTCTTAGATATTATAAAAAAATATGCTACTGGCATCTGCTAAAATCCATCTTTTAAGTCCATCGAGGAATAGTATGAGTTTAATGTTTCGTGGTTTTAGCGTTTGACAGTAACTTATATTATTTATTATACAGTGCCACAATCTTTCCTGCGCCGGCGGCCATATTGGAAGCTCCTATTGTCATTGTGACTCTAATGTCATTAGGATACATTTTCAATAAACTGACAACCAAAAGATGCGATTACAGCGACGCTGTCACCGGCACAGAAAAGATTGTGACTCAATAGTTATTTATTATATACTCTGGTTGTAATTTTGAATAATATATTATGGTTTTTAAGGGAAAAATAATGTTTTTTAATCGAATTTTGTAAGGGAATTATTTTAAGAATTATTTTTGTATTTAATTTTTAATTGTTCAACTTTATTTTATGTGTTCTTATATGAGAAAGCATTTGATTTCACGCGAAATTCTCAATAATAAAGAGAGTAGACATAAAAATGTTCTTAAACATTTTTTCTTTAATTTTTAGCTGAATATTATCAATTTCCAAATTATGTATTTCAAAAATGTCTGAAAGAATGATATTTGTATACTTTATACATTAATTATAAGATTAAATATGATATTATATAATTTGTTATTCAAAACTGCGTTTTTATTTTATTTAGCCCATGATATTTATAAAATCCCAACTTTGTATTACAACCTGTACAACACTGCACTGCGCTCGTTACACAGAGGCATCACTCGTTAACTCTCAAATATCCAGTAATTCCTCTGAATACATTTTCCTTCGAACTGTAACTCGGTAATGTTACACAATATTTGACAACAAATGAAATGGAAGTGGTAGAAATGGTATTGGTAAAAATGAAAGTGGTAGAAATGGTAGTGGTAGAAATACGTGGTAAAAATGAAAGTGGTGGAAATATGTGGTAGACATGAAAGTGGTGGAAACATATGGTAGAAATGGTAGTGGTAGAAATATGTGGTAGAAATGGTAGTAGTAGAAATATGTGGTAGAAATGGTAGTGGTAGAAATATGTGGTAGAAATGGTAGTGGTAGAAATATGTGGTAAAAATGGTAGTGGTAGAAATAGTAGTAGTAGAAATAGTAGTGGTAGAAATGGTAGTGGTAGAAATATGTGGTAGAAATGGAAGTGGTAGAAATATGTGGTAGAAATGGTAGTGGTAGAAATGAAAGTGGTAGAAATGGTAGTGGTAGAAATATGTAGTAGAAATGGTAGTGGTAGAAATATGTGGTAGAAATGGTAGTGGTAGACATATGTGGTAGAAATGGTAGTGGTAGAATTATGTGGTAGAAATGGTAGTGGTAGAAATATGTGGTAGAAATGGAAGTGGTAGAATTGGTAGTGATAGAAATAAATTTGGTAGAAATGGTAAGTGGTAGAAATGGTAGTGGTAGAAATGGTAGTGGTAGAAATGAAAGTGTTAGAAATGAAAGTGGTAGAAATATGTGGTAGAAATGGTAGTGGTAGAAATAAATTTGGTAGATATGGATTTGGTAGAAATGGTAGTGGTAGGAATGAAAGTGGTAGAAATGGTAGTGGTAGAAATATGTGGTAGAAATGGTAGTGGTAGAAATGGTAGTGGTAGAAATGGTAGTGGTAGAATTATGTGGTAGAAATGGTAGTGGTAGAAATATGTGGTAGAAATGGAAGTGGTAGAATTGGTAGTGATAGAAATAAATTTGGTAGAAATGGTAATTGGTAGAAATAGTAATGGTAGAAATATGTGGTAGAAATGGTAATGGTAGAAATATGTGGTAGAAATGGAAGTGGTAGAATTGGTAGTGATAGAAATAAATTTGGTAGAAATGGTTAGTGGTAGAAATGGTAGTGGTAGAAATATGTGGTAGAAATGGTAGTGGTAGAAATATGTGGTAGAAATGGTAGTGGTAGAAATGAAAGTGGTAGAAATGAATTTGGTAGAAATGAATTTGGTAGATATGGATTTGGTAGAAATGGAAGTGGTAGAAATGGTAGTGGTAGGAATGAAAGTGGTAGAAATATGTGGTAGAAATGGTAGTGGTAGAAATATGTGGTAGAAATGGTAGTGGTAGAAATATGTGGTAGAAATGAAAGTGGTAGAATTGCTAGTGATAGAAATAAATTTGGTAGAAATGGTAATTGGTAGAAATAGTAATGGTAGAAATATGTGGTAGAAATGGTAGTGGTAGAAATATGTGGTAGAAATGGAAGTGGTAGAATTGGTAGTGATAGAAGTAAATTTGGTAGAAATGGTTAGTGGTAGAAATGATAGTGGTAGAAATGGTAGTGGTAGAATTATGTGGTAGAAATGGTAGTGGTAGAAATATGTGGTAGAAATGGAAATGGTAGAATTGGTAGTGATAGAAATAAATTTGGTAGAAATGGTAATTGGTAGAAATAGTAATGGTAGAAATATGTGGTAGAAATGGTAATGGTAGAAATATGTGGTAGAAATGGAAGTGGTAGAATTGGTAGTGATAGAAATAAATTTGGTAGAAATGGTTAGTGGTAGAAATGGTAGTGGTAGAAATATGTGGTAGAAATGGTAGTGGTAGAAATATGTGGTAGAAATGGTAGTGGTAGAAATGAAAGTGGTAGAAATGGTAGTGGTAGAAATGAATTTGGTAGATATGGATTTGGTAGAAATGGTAGTGGTAGAAATAGAAGTGGTAGAAATGGTAGTGGTAGGAATGAAAGTGGTAGAAATATGTGGTAGAAATGGTAGTGGTAGAAATGGTAGTGGTAGAAATATGTGGTAGAAATGGAAGTGGTAGAATTGCTAGTGATAGAAATAAATTTGGTAGAAATGGTAATTGGTAGAAATAGTAATGGTAGAAATATGTGGTAGAAATGGTAGTGGTAGAAATATGTGGTAGAAATGGAAGTGGTAGAATTGGTAGTGATAGAAATAAATTTGGTAGAAATGGTTAGTGGTAGAAATATGTGGTAGAAATGGTAGTAGTAGAAATGAAAGTGGTAAAAATATGTGGTAGAAATGGTAGTGGTAGAATTATGTGGTAGAAATGGTAGTAGTAGAAATGAAAGTGGTAGAAATATGTGGTAGAAATGGTAGTGGTAGAAATATGTGGTAGAAATGGTAGTGGTAGAAATGGTAGTGGTAGAAATGATAGTGGTAGAAATGAAAGTGGTAGAAATGTTAGTGGTAGAAATATGTGGTAGAAATGGTGGTGGTAGAATTAAGTGGTAGAAATGGTAGTAATCGAAATGAAAGTGGTAGAAATATGTGGTAGAAATGGTAGTGGTAGAAATGGTAGAAATGAAAGTGGTAGAAATATGTGGTAGAAATGGTAGTGGTAGAGTTATGTGGTAGAAATGGTAGTGGTAGAAATGGTAGTGGTAGAATTATGTGGTAGAAATGGTAGTGGTAGAATTATGTGGTAGAAATGGTAGTAGTAGAAATGAAAGTGGTAGAAATGGAAGTGGTAGAATTGGTAGTGATAGAAATAAATTTGGTAGAAATGGTAATTGGTAGAAATAGTAATGGTAGAAATATGTGGTAGAAATGGTAATGGTAGAAATATGTGGTAGAAATGGAAGTGGTAGAATTGGTAGTGATAGAAATAAATTTGGTAGAAATGGTTAGTGGTAGAAATGGTAGTGGTAGAAATATGTGGTAGAAATGGTAGTGGTAGAAATGAAAGTGGTAGAAATGGTAGTGGTAGAAATGAATTTGGTAGATATGGATTTGGTAGAAATGGTAGTGGTAGAAATAGAAGTGGTAGAAATGGTAGTGGTAGGAATGAAAGTGGCAGAAATATGTGGTAGAAATGGTAGTGGTAGAAATGGTAGTGGTAGAAATATGTGGTAGAAATGGAAGTGGTAGAATTGCTAGTGATAGAAATAAATTTGGTAGAAATGGTAATTGGTAGAAATAGTAATGGTAGAAATATGTGGTAGAAATGGTAGTGGTAGAAATATGTGGTAGAAATGGAAGTGGTAGAATTGGTAGTGATAGAAATAAATTTGGTAGAAATGGTTAGTGGTAGAAATGGTAGTGGTAGAAATATGTGGTAGAAACGGTAGTAGTAGAAATGAAAGTGGTAAAAATATGTGGTAGAAATGGTAGTGGTAGAATTATGTGGTAGAAATGGTAGTAGTAGAAATGAAAGTGGTAGAAATATGTGGTAGAAATGGTAGTGGTAGAAATATGTGGTAGAAATGGTAGTGATGGAAATGGTAGTGGTAGAAATGATAGTGGTAGAAATGAAAGTGGTAGAAATGTTAGTGGTAGAAATATGTGGTAGAAATGGTGGTGGTAGGAATGAATTTGGTAGAAATGGAAGTGGTAGAAATGGTAGTGGTAGAAATGAATTTGGTAGAAATGGTAGTGGTAGAAATGGTAGAAATGAAAGTGGTAGAAATGGTAGTGGTAGGAATGAAAGTGGTAGAAATATGTGGTAGAAATGGTAGTGGTAGAAATATGTGGTAGAAATGGTAGTGGTAGAAATATGTGGTAGAAATGGAAGTGGTAGAATTGCTAGTGATAGAAATAAATTTGGTAGAAATGGTAATTGGTAGAAATAGTAATGGTAGAAATATGTGGTAGAAATGGTAGTGGTAGAAATATGTGGTAGAAATGGAAGTGGTAGAATTGGTAGTGATAGAAATAAATTTGGTAGAAATGGTTAGTGGTAGAAATGGTAGTGGTAGAAATATGTGGTAGAAATGGTAGTAGTAGAAATGAAAGTGGTAAAAATATGTGGTAGAAATGGTAGTGGTAGAAATGGTAGTAGTAGAAATGAAAGTGGTAGAAATATGTGGTAGAAATGGTAGTGGTAGAAATATGTGGTAGAAATGGTAGTGGTAGAAATGGTAGTGGTAGAAATGATAGTGGTAGAAATGAAAGTGGTAGAAATGTTAGTGGTAGAAATATGTGGTAGAAATGGTGGTGGTAGAATTAAGTGGTAGAAATGGTAGTAATCGAAATGAAAGTGGTAGAAATATGTGGTAGAAATGGTAGTGGTAGAAATGGTAGAAATGAAAGTGGTAGAAATATGTGGTAGAAATGGTAGTGGTAGAGTTATGTGGTAGAAATGGTAGTGGTAGAAATATGTGGTAGAAATGGAAGTGGTAGAATTGGCAGTGATAGAAATAAATTTGGTAGAAATGGTAATTGGTAGAAATTGTAGTGGTAGAAATGGTAGTGGTAGAAATGGTAGTGGTAGAAATGGTAGTGGTAGAAATATGTGGTAGAAATGGAAGTGGTAGAATTGGTAGTGATAGAAATAAATTTGGTAGAAATGGTAAGTGGCAGAAATGGTAGTGGTAGAAATGAAAGTGTTAGAAATATGTAGTAGAAATGGTAGTGGTAGAAATATGTGGTAGAAATGGTAGTGGTAGAAATGGTAGTGGTAGAATTATGTGGTAGAAATGGTAGTGGTAGAATTATGTGGTAGAAATGGTAGTAGTAGAAATGAAAGTGGTAGAAATGGAAGTGGTAGAAATATGTGGTAGAAATGGTAAGTGGTAGAAATGGTAGTGGTGGACATGAATTTGGTAGAAATGGAAGAGGTAGAAATGGTAGTGGTAGGAATGAATTTGGTAGAAATGGAAGTGGTAGAAATGGTAGTGGTAGAAATGAATTTGGTAGAAATGGTAGTGGTAGAAATGGAAGTGGTAGATATGGTAGTGGTAGGAATGAATTTGGTAGAAATGGTAGTGGTAGAAATGATTTTGGTAGATTGATCGAATTCTTTATTGTACAACACCAAATTACAATATACCATAAACCTTAAATCTACTTAGTTTATAAAGTTGTACAATGGGCGGCCTTATTGCTGAAGCAATTTCTTCCAGGCAGGTAGAATTAATTTGGTAGAAATCGGAGGGCACGTAAAGCCGTCGGTCCCGGTTGTTGTACTAACATCTTCGACAGTCGTTACGGGTAGTTAGAGCCCTCAAAAGTCTAACATTCAGTGCAGTGCGCAACGCGGTCAGTGACGGACGTGTCCGCTGCACACACGAATTTGAATATTCGCGATTTTGCGGCGTCAGCCGCCGCCCGCTACAATGGCTATGAGTTCCCAACTTATAGCCAACGAAGTGTTGGCGTTCGTACAGCACGTAATTAACACGTTGGACGAGTTCGATATAACACAGATCGGCAAGTCCTTCTACAAGCCCGAGGATATTAGCTCTGCAAAAATCCTCCTATTTCGGTCGGTCGGCAAGATCGACCAGATGCCGTCCCGCAGGAGGGATGAAAAGGGAGAGCAAAGTCTCCAGGATATTATTTCCTTTTTAAAGGAGACCGACCCTGACGACGTGCCGACTTTCGTGACTAAGAACGTGCACAAGCTGCCGCCGGTCGCGTTTGACCGCGTCGACGTCACCAGGTTGATGATGGATGTCACAACCCTGAAGTCAACCCTGGCGGAGATGGTGTTGAAGCTGGAAACCTCACATAATGTCATCAGTGAGCTACGTGCTGAAGTTGCAAGTCTACGTAACAACACGTCGGTATGTAGGTCACCTGAGGTCGACAACATCAACACTCGTCGCGGGGCATGCAATGCTTCGACAGCGAGTTTCGAGTCAGCGAAACTGGACTCGTCGCCGTCCCCGCACGTGATAGCGGCGCCCCGCGCGCCGCCTGCTCAGCGCCTCCCCCCGCGGAGGCCCCGCACCGCGTCATCACGTCGACACCTCGCCGTGATTACGCCACCGCTGCAGCCCGCCAGCCTCCCGCCGCGCGGACAAACAACAACAAGGAGAGAGGTAACGGGAAGTCTCGCGCTGAACCCTCTCGACGTGTGGAGTCACTGAGCTCTAAGAAGAGCTTACCCGACAAAGACGGCTTCATCAAAGTAGAGCGGAAGAAGAAAAAGCCTCTTTGTCGCAACCTATGTGGCACCGCACCGACTGGACACAACCACCTCCTGCGTCCCGCCATCCCGATGACGTACGTGTACGTGTCCCGCCTCCACTACACCACGAAGGCCGCTGACATCGTGGAGTACCTGGTGGCCAAGACGAAGTACCGTCTGACGGTCGAGCAATTGGAGTCGCGCAACAGTGTGAACTTCAATTCCTTTGTTGTGCGCGTGCCGACCGAACTGCTATCGACCTTCCTGAGGGAGGAGCTGTGGCCGAAGGGAGTTCTGTTCCGGAAGTACCGGGGACGTCGACGACCTCCGGGCCACGCCAGACCTGCGCCTCACGTCGCCGTCACAACGTGAACACATTAGTTTTAAGTTTTATAATTTATATCTATGTTAGTCTGTAAGGTATTTATGTAAAATATTATGTATGTGTATTTATTTCTTTTGTTATGATATTTTATATGTGCGCGTAATTTGAGAGGCATTACCTTACCATGATACAGTTTTAAACTAGTATGGGAGGTAAGGTCTCGATAATTGCGCTAAATGTATTTGTATTGTAACAAAATGTTTATTAAATAAATTGAATTGAATTGAATTGAATTCAGTATAACCAAAAATGTCGTATAGCCCCTGGGTTGTGAAGGTCTGATGGCAGTGGCTTCACGTAAAATACTGACATTCCGCCAAATCTGGTTAAACTGAAAACCGACCCCAAATAGACATGGGATAAAGGTTCAGCAGGGTCAACGTACAATTTTATCTATGAATTACGACCGTGCTATAGCTACCCTTAGCCTCCTCCCGCTGTGTGGTGCTCCTTCACCGGGAGCATTCGCGTGTAATGTAACGTTACAGATTCGTCTTTGAGCATCACATTACAATAATACCTTCCTGACTAACGAGCATTCGCGTGTAATTACAAATTACAACTAACAAATTACAAGGTGCGCATTGTAATGCTCGGTTCTCCTTCACTAATGTAATGCTCAAATCTGTAACGTTACATTACACGCGAATGCTCCCGGTGAAGGAGTATCTTTAGGGTACGGTCCCCTCAAATAGTAGTATCCTCAAATCAAATAATAAAATAATTAGACCATGAGATAAATCTACATAATCATACAGGAAGTCGTCCAGAACATGTATTATTAATTAAATTCTACTATAATACAATAATATTTAAGTTACCACACATAGTCATTATGGAATAATATCAATATTGAATATTATTATACATTAGTTTCGTAATAAAAACAAACAATATTGGTTTTAGGAATCCGCGTACAATAAAGGAATATTAATTTTATTTTTTAAACACACTTGCTCATAAAGGGGCTCTTATTTGTGCAAAAACAGTTGAATAATGACACGTTTTATTCACAAGTGAGTTTAATATTATTTTAAGTTGCTTTGTTTTTTTTAAAGTTTCGATACAAAAAAATCGTGTCCATACATTTTAAAAACAAAATTTAACTATGTTGCTTTACTTTTGGTGGGTCTATGGTCGATTCCATTCATTCGTCTTTTCTTATTTTACAAAATCTACTGGACAACTGCACTGTGGAAAATGCTTGTTTTATTTTTAACTGAAAATAAAAACGCGAATAAAAATAACTAAACTGAATTAGTGTAACCGGATAAAAAGTATATACATATAATTAATGTACAGAACCCAACTAACTATGTATATCCGACGCTCACTCGGCCATATTATTTCTTCACAAATGTATACAATATGGTACCGGTGTCACACGAGATACCTAGAATAACTTGACACACTTTGATTGTGAAGTGATAATATATTATTACTATTAAAAATATTCAAATAGTTTCAAGTAAAAAAAAAGTTTTTAGGAAATACTTAGGTACCTACAATAAGAAAGGATATTTGTGCGTTGTGAAAAAAATCTAAAAAGTTTCAAAAAATCGTGAAAATATTTGTAATAGCTGTGCCCCGCGGTTACACCAGCGTAGTTCCCGATCCCGTGGGAATTTCGGGTTAAAACATAGCCAATGTCCTTTCCCGGACCATAAGCTACCCCTGTACCAAATTTCAAGTCAATCGGTTCAGTAGTTTAGCCGTGAAAAGGTAACAGACAGACAGAGTTACTTTCGCATTTATAATATTAGTTAGGATATACTTACATTATAAAAATACTTACACAAAAAGTGCTTTTCAGCTTAACATACAAATTTTAAAAATATTAAAAAAAAGTACTTTCGTCTACAAATAAATTAAATGTGCGAATGGGCTAGTACAGAAAAAAAAATATAATGTGACTATTCGCCTGTTTAGTGCCAGTGAAATTCGTGCGAATCGTCCAAAAACAGAAAAAAATCAAACAAATATCTTTAAAAACCAATTACTTTCAAACCCCCATAACTTTTAAACGGGTCAACCGATTTTCATCAAACACGTCTAAGAACACTCGCACGTAAGTTCCCTTTAATAAAAAAAAAAACTAAATTGAAATCGTTTTATCCGTTCGGGAGCAGACTTCATGGGCTATCTAACACCGAAAGAATTTTCCAAATCGGACCAGTAGTTCCTGAGATTAGTGCGTTCAAACAAACAAACTTTATAATATTAAACTACTTATTTAAATACGTAGATCAGTATAAATACATCAAGATAAATAAAAGTTTGTTAAAATCATCATGAAAAAATTAATAATTTCAATATTTTTAATAAGTTGTGTTGTTAATAATGAAGTGTATTGTTTGAGCGCTACAGTTATAGATTTATTGACTCCAGACAAAAAACAGGGAGAGTTCTGCGGATATGAGGTGAGTGAGACAATATACTTATAACATAACATAATCATTCCCTCCATCATCTCATTATAGTAACTGACCCCTAACTAAGTCCGTAACTTGTATCTAGGGTATCAGAAACTACGCACACACTCATTCACACACACACCCAGACCGAGACAAACATTTGTGGTTCACACAAATATTATAATACCCCGCACGGGAATCAAACCCGCAACCTTACGGATGGCAGTCCGGCATGGTGACCACTCTGCCATCGAGGTCGTCAAAACTTTTAGTAGCTTTATTAACCCCCGACGCAAAAAGAGGGGTGTTATAAGTTTGACGTGTCTGTGTGTGTGTGTGTATCTGTCTGTCTGTGGCATCATAGCTCCCGAACGGATGAACCGATTTCAATTTTTAGTTTTTTTTTTGTATTAAAGGAGACTTACGTGCGAGTGTTCTTAGACATGTTTGATGAAAATCGGTTGACCCGTTTAAAAGTTATGGGTGTTTGAAAGTAATTGTGTTGGGGGTTTTTTAAAAATTTAATTTAATGTTATTGGTTGAACGCCAGTTCAACTGATCAGTTAAACTGACTCGTTAATGGCTTCCTTAAATAATTTCGATACTTGTATCTATGTTTACTTCGTTATTAATAATACTAGCTGTGCCCCGCGATTTTACCCGCGCGGAACCTTATCCTGTGGGAAATTTGGGATAAAAAGTATCCTAGGTATGAGGAACATCTGTACCAAATTTCATTAAAATCCATTCAGTAGTTTTTGCGTGAAAGAGGAACAAACATCCACACATCTAAACATCCACACTCACAAACATTCGGCTTTATAATATTAGTAGAATGTAATGGATGTGAAGCAGTTGGTGTTTTTTCTATAAAAATAATAAAACGACTAAACTAAATTGCATAATTCTTTTTAAATGGATACATAATGCAACAACAGAATGTACACTTCTGTAAAGATATCTCACACGGGAATGTTACATAGAATAAGTTTTATTATTAGTACTAGCAGCGCCCCGCGGCTTCACCCGCGTAGTTCCCGTTCCCGTGGGAATTTTGGGATAAAAAGTATCCTATGTGTTATTCTGATGTATAAGCAAGATTATTGTAAAGTTTCATTAAAATCCATTCAGTAGTTTTTGCGTGAAAGAGTAACAAACATCCATACATACAAACTTTCGCCTTTATAATATTAGTAGGATTATAAGTGAAGACATTGTTGAAGTGTCTAACTAAATAAATATATAAACAACGTTTGTGTAAAAGAATATTTAAGAAAATTCACGTGGAAATTGGAGCCATGTCAAGCCTGGGCGGTTTGCTAGTCTAAAATATTAATAGAATTCATTAATTTTCAACTATTTTAGAGCTGCCATAGAACCGTGGAAGGCAAATTGAACATACACATAGTCCCGCACACTCACGGAGAGTTGGGACAATTCAGGACGTTCCACCAACACTATACTGGATGTAAGTACTTAAATAAAGCTCAAGTAATTAATACAACATAATCATTCCCTCTGTGGCGACATCTGCACGCCACATAGGAACTAAGTACTAACAGCGAAATCTATCCGCAACTGTGGGAAATAACTGAAGAGTCCTGAATCGCGCAAGTGAAATTTCCATACGTATGGGGAATGGAGATCCCCATTTGTAAAGGGAGGATCCTCCGACCAGACGGGTGTTGTGTCTGGTGAGAGCTGCCCGACGGTTGTAGTCGGGCTCGAGTATACATAGTCAATTGCGCTGTAAATTTCGCTTGCGCGATTCAGGACTCTTCAGTTATTTCCCTCAGTTGCGGATAGATGTCGCTGTTAGTATTTAGTTCCTATATGGCGTGCAGATGTCGCCACACTTCCATCATCTCATTACAGTAACTGACCCCTAACTAAGTCCGTAACTTGTATCTAGGGTATCACAAACTACGAACACACTCATTCACACACACACACACACACACCCAGACCGAGTTGTGGTCTTTTCGATCCAGTCGTTTTGTTATAGTCCGGTCGTAATTCACATGAAATATTGTACGTTGACCTGTAGCTATCTATCTCTGTCGCACCTGCCCCCCTAGCATGACTGAGCGTGATAAAATATATAGACAAGACACCACGAAATAATATCGAGTTCGCGAGCATGACCAAATGAATTATGGCGTGGTACGATTTGATAAAATTAAATATGGCGGCTATATTTATTACATTTTGACACTTGGATGTCAATAAATACCTATATCGGTTTCGCGAGCACGACCATATATCATAAAATTAATCACGTTGTAAAATTCAATATGGCGGGTATTTTTATCAAATTTTGACAGTTGTGTAATGATTTTTGTTAAGTTTTTATTTATAATACAATTATTTATGATTGTGTTGATATTTGTCTAACGATTTTTGTTAAAAGTTTATATTTTATGATTCTGTAATAATTTCTGTTGAAAGTTGTTATTTTGAACAATGTATGATTAAAAACTTATATCTATTCGAGCAACATAATTATAATAATTTACACTAAAATCTTAAATATAAGTAGATATAAATTGTTATTTAATTTGTAAGAATTATTAAGATAAATTAAGTTATACAAGTCGATCTATTTACTCCAAGAAGTGTGTCGTTTGACTGTCATTTAAAAATAACGTACCGGTAGATGTCTCTGGAGTCGTTTTTGCAACGTTTGATTTAACGGCTCAGATTAAAAACACAAGCAGATCGAAAGGTGACTTCAAACGACAAACATCTTGAGTGCATCCATTTTAATCATTGTAATTATTATATTTATTTAAGAAATAAGTGTGACTATTGTTATAACGCGAATAAAGTCGTATAATTATATACTGGAAGTGTTGTTTTCTTAATATCTCAGAAGTGGGATAAGGCTCACAAAAAGGTATGTACAAGTGTTTTATTGAAAGTTATATTTCAATGCATGAAATTTTATTGAAATAATTCGTAGTTATTTGCTATTTCTTTTGCTATCTGTGCCTGGAAAGTTAAAAATCCTTTAGTATTGCTGACGACCACGTGGCATAATTGGTAGTAACCCTGCTATGCCATGGTTACGGGTTCGATTCCCGCAGCAGTTGTGAACAGTATGAATATATCTGTATGACTTGGTCTGGGTGCTTTTTAAGTATGCAATTACAAAGAAAAAGGGCATTTTAAATTTAATTAGATTATCGTATTATCAGTGTATACCAAGCCAAGTGAGCTATGCCCAGATTCTTTAGCATATACATGTATGTGTACTTACTGAACCAAGTGTGTTTAGTATTGATGTGTACTTACTGAACCAAGTGTGTTTAGTATTGATGTGTACTTACTGAACCAAGTGTGTTTAGTATTGATGTGTACTTACTAAACCAAGTGTGTTTAGTATTGATGTGTACTTACTAAACCAAGTGTGTTTAGTATTGATGTGTACTTACTGAACCAAGTGTGTTTAGTATTGATGTGTACTTACTGAACCAAGTGTGTTTAGTATTGATGTGTGCTACTGCACCAAGTGCCCAACCAAGTGTTGTTGGGTTAAAGGATTAGAAGTAATGTGACTCACTCGATTGGTGTGACCTTATGTCACTTTCTGATTATCTTTTTTTTTTTTTTTTATTTAAATGATTCTGACAATGAAGTACAAGTAACAATGTACTTTGAACTACTGAATTTAAATATATTATGTCAAGCACATTGAATATATAGGATTTTGTAGATCAAAGCAGTGATTTTAATGAATGTATTTTATTTTCGGTTGAGACCATGGATCACGATGGTGCAATGACGCCTGAAGAAGAGCCTCCTGCCTCCGACGCTGGAAATAGGAGACGCAAACGGTCTTCGGCTTCTAAGACTTCAAATCGAACTAAACAAGCAAAGAAACGATCAAGGAAGAAACGTAAGCGATCTTCAAGCTCGTCTTCTAGCACGAGTGTAACAGAGTCGCCAACACGAAATAGACGTCGAGGATCGAGAAGCTGGTCTACTAAAGAGGTACTGGAATTGTTTAATTCTCTCCAAGAACCAAAAAACAAGACTCATAACCTCAATAATAATCATTTTAACAATGTCATACCCGAGTTTGACCCGTCTAGTAAGACACAGAGTATAGATAGCTGGGTTAGAAAAGTAAATGAGTGTGCTCAAATTTACGAGTGGGACGAGAAGCAAACCATACATTTTGCTCTACAAAAACTATCTGGTTTAGCAAAGAGATGGTTTGAAGCACTTCCTAGTGTAGTGTTTGATTGGGCAGAGTGGCAAATAAAGCTAAAAAGAGCATTTCCAAACGAGCAAAATTATGGTCGGCTTCTAGAAGAAATGTTAGGTCGGACAACTCGAAGTAATGAGAATTTACGCGAGTATTTTTATGAAAAATTATCGTTACTTAATAGATGTGAAATAGGAGGTAAAAAGGCAGTAGATTGTATAATTCATGGCATCCTCGATAAATCTGTTAGAAATAGTGCTCAAGCATTAACATGTGATGAACCAGAAGATCTTTTGAATTTTTTGAGCTCGCAACGTCTCAACGTTGAAAATTTGCAATTAAGTAGAAGACGTAATGACTTACCTGTACAGAGCCGTCCAAATAGTTTAACATCAACCTCGAATGATAGTTCGATTACGTGTTTCAATTGTCGCTCTAGAGGACACCCTTACTATAAATGTCCTAAACCACTTGTAAAATGTCAAAAATGCCAAAGAGTAGGGCACAATAGCGACAACTGTAAATTGGAACCTATCGTTTTACGAAATGATGCAAAGCCTTTAGACAACCAAGAACGTAAGACTCTAACCATATCGACCTCGAGTAATTGTAGTAATAAATTTTATAAATATGTTGAAATAAACAATTCAAAATTTACAGCATTTATTGATTTTGGTAGTGAATGTAGTCTAATTCGTGAGTCCGAAGCTCGAAAACTTTGCTTGACAAAACATTTCACTGAGCTGCCAATAATTAAGGGTTTTGGCAACTCCGTAGTATACCCACTTTATAAAAGCATTGTTAATATAAAACTAGATGAAATTGAAGCTAATGTTGAAGTACTTATAGTTAATGATGAGTTTATGCAATCGTCCGTGCTGATAGGTCAGAATGTTACTGAGTTGCCTTATGTGTCTGTTTTTAAGAATAATAATCAGTTGACGTTCTACCAAAGTGCTTCAGGGGAACGTCAACTTTGTTGTTTTAGGCTGAAAACTACAAATAATGATGAAATACCAATATCAGGTTCGATTGAAGTTTCTACATCAGATCCTAATTTTACTGGTGATATTTATGTTGAAGGGTATAGCAATAATAAACCAAGAATGGAGTATTATTTGCATCAAGGGGTCTATCATGCTAGCAATGGCAAATGTTCATTAATTTTAACCAATTTATCAGATATAACTTTAAAATTATCAAAAGAAAACTCAATCGCTAGAGCTACCCCTCTAGTTGAAAGGCAGGTTTTGTACGCTAATAAGATTACCAAAGACAATTTAGCCTTAGAACCTTTACATATACATGACATAAAGGTTGGGCAGGAAATAGATCAAGAAACGCTTAATAGGTTACATAGGCTTTTGCTTAACTACCGTGACTGCTTTGCATTTAATTTAAGCGAATTAGGTTGCACAAGCTCAATAGAAATGAAGATAGATTTATTAGACGACAGACCAGTTATATATAGACCATACCGTTTATCTCACTCCGAAAGAGGACAAGTACGAGAGGTAATAGGAGATCTGTTAGCAAATGATATTATACAGGAATCCAATTCCAATTACGCAAGTCCTATCTTATTGGTTAGAAAGAAAACGGGTGAGTAGCGCTTATGTGTGGATTATAGGGCCCTTAATAATAAGACCAGGAAAGACTGTTTCCCCTTACCATTGATTGAAGACCAAATTAGTAATCTTAGCGGTCATAAATTTTTTACCTCATTAGACTTAGCTTCTGGCTACTATCAAGTACCTATGGCGAAGGAAAGTCGTCCACTAACAGCATTTGTGACACCTGATGGGCATTATGAGTTTAAAAGAATGCCTTTTGGATTAGCCAACGCCCCGGCTGTGTTTCAAAGAATTATAAACAGTATGCTTGGTTCAAAACGTCATGAGTCTGCTTTAGCCTATTTGGATGACATTTTAGTGCCATCAGAAACCCTTGAAGAGGGGTTTAATCGTCTTGAAGACATACTAAAATTATTGCGTGAATATGGTCTCACACTTAAACTTTCTAAATGCCGTTTCTTTGATAACTCTCTTAACTATCTTGGCTATGAGATTTCTGCTGAGGGTATACGTCCAAATGAAAGTAAGATAATAGCCGTAAAAGAATTTCCTACCCCTACGAATATACACGAGATACGTCAATTTCTTGGGCTAGCTGGGTATTTTAGAAAGTTTATAAAAAACTTCGGTGAAATTGCAAGACCATTAACTAATTTGTTGAAAAAGGGAAACTCTTTTAAATGGTTGGAAGATGAGTCTCATGCATTCACACTATTAAAAGAAAAACTTATAGATAGACCCATACTAGCTCTATATAATCCCAAATTAGACACAGAGTTACATACAGACGCGAGTTCCTTGGGCGTGGGTGGGATTTTAATGCAGTGGCAAACTGAACCGCGGGTGATAAAACCGGTAGCATATTTCAGCAGACAAACAACACCCGAAGAACGCCATCTACATTCTTATGAGCTAGAGACGTTAGCCATTGTAATAATAATAATAATAATAATAAATGCTTTATTGTACACACCAAAAAAAAAAAACACATACAGAAAATAAAAGATAAATTGATTTAAAGTGCAACAATGGGCGGCCTTATCACTAAAAGTGATTTCTTCCAGGCAACCTTTGGATGGAGAGGACTGAAAGAACAATAATTATGGCGGGGCATGTAAATAAATGCTTAAGCTAATAATATTAAACAAATAAAAAATATTGTACTTTTATATCAATAAATAATAATACTTAATATACACCTAATTATATATATAATATACACACACGTACATACATACATATATATATATATATATATACATACCATATACACATATACTATTTATAATAAATATAATACCTAAAGTTATAAACATGTTAGCACACAATGCACTCAGGATACCGGTGGCACTAGACATCTTCATTAGTCAGGTACAATCTTTTCACTTTGTACCTGAAGACATTCAATGAAGGTGCACGTCTTATGTCCAGTGGCAGAGCATTCCAGAGACGAACAGCTTGGACAGTGAAGGAGCTCGAGTAGACTCTAGTGCAGTGCTGTGGAGTTTTCAAAGTGAGGTTCTCTGATGACCTAAGAGAGCGTTGATGAGAATCATTGAGAAAGACAAATCGTTCTTTGAGGTAGGGCGGACTAGAAGGGTTAAAGAGAATGTTATAAAGGAGACAGAGAATGTGGACGTTACGTCTAAGGCGGATAGGCAGCCACTTGAGCTTATGACGAAAGAAGGAAACATGGTCGTACTTACGCAAACCAAATATAAACCTAATGGCTACGTTTTGAAGGCGCTCAAGCTTGTCTAACTGCTCCTCTGTGACGTTAGTGTAACAGGTGTCAGCGTAGTCTAAAATAGGGTGAAGTAGTGATTGAGCAAGGACAACTTTAGTGGCAGTGGGTAAGAAGTTTCGTAGCCTCTTTAAGGAGGCCGCGGAAGCGAACATTTTACGACTTACAGACTCCAGCTGTAAGTTCCAACTCAGATGACGATCCATATACACGCCAAGGTTCTTAACGGAGTCACTGAATGGTATCGGAATTCCTTCGAATACCACTGGGGGAAGGATTGACCAGTCTATTTTGGTGATCATCCGTGGACTGCCTATAATTATGACCTGAGTTTTGTGGGGATTAATTTTTAAGCCAAAATTCTTGCACCAATTGGAAATGCGCTCTAAATCTTCATTTACTGTATTGATAGCTTTATGTAAATCATTAATATTTGCTTGGGAATAAATTTGAAGATCGTCTGCATATAGGTGGTAAGAAGAAGCCAGATTCTGAGATATGGAGTTGATAAACAATGAAAACAAAAGAGGAGATAAGACGCCGCCTTGTGGAACACCGACTGAAGTATTGCGCCAGGAGGACAATGAATCCTCCAACCGAACACATTGCCGGCGTCCAAACAGATAACTGTGAAACCAATCGACTACGGGTGGAGATATGTTAATAGAGCGTAGCAACGCGACAAGAATGTCAATATTGACAGTGTTAAACGCGTTGCTAAAGTCCAACAGTGTAAGAACAGTTAACTGGCTTTGATCCATTCCTGAGCGTATGTCTTCATTGATTTTTACAAGAGCAGTAACTGTGCTGTGCCCAGGACGGAAGCCAGATTGAAAGGGATTAAGGAGATTATGGATAGAAAGGAAGCCACTCAGTTGCTTATGAACAAGGCGTTCAAGAACTTTGGAAAGAAAAGGAAGGATTGCAATGGGACGAAATTCGGAAGGAGACTGCGGGTTAGGTTTTTTTGGCAAGGGTATAATGTAAGCCTCTTTCCAGACTGCCGGGTAATTACCTACGTCTATGGAGTTGTTAAAAAGGAGACAGAGGATGGGAAGGATAATATCAAGGATGGGAATTATCATATTGCGACTAATTCTGTCCACCCCAACGGCATTCGAAGAAATAGACAGAACCGCTCTTTTGACATCACACTCCGTAAATCGATGAAAAGTGAAAGGAGAAATATTAGGTTTGGGAATGGCAGAAAGCTGATTTATTGTATTAAGTTTTTCTGAATTAAGCATATCAGAAGAAGAAGAGAAATGAACATTGAGTAAATTTAAATCTAAATTATTTGAGATACAGCTGTGTCGTGATTTGCCAATTCCCAAAGATTTGAGGAACTTCCAGACTCTGGCTGGCTCCTCGTCTTCTACAGATGTATGGACGTGATGGCGTAGTGCGTTCCTACAAGCCCTATTGCAGCGATTACGAGCATTTACATATTTTTCTTTATTGCTGTCAGTTGGTCGGAGTTTGTATCTCGTTTTAGCAATGGCCTTTTTATGCTGTAGGTTTTTAATACTAACTGAAAGCCACGGTGCTGGCAGATGTTTTATTTTGATGGCACGTAGAGGAGCATGCTTGTCGTATAATTGTGTGACAATTGAATTAAAAATTGAAATTTGATCGTCCACAGTAGAGGCATCAACGACCGGTTCCCAGTCTGTCTTAACAGCATCATCATAAAATGCAACACGGTCCATACCACTAAAGTTGCGCTGAAGAATAATTTGAGGTTTGGGTTTCGGGGGTCGAACTTTATAAGAGAGGAAAACCAAATCGTGGTAAGAAAAAGCATCAGCAGGAAATTGGCCGCACTTGGCAACATGTTGCGGAGACGACACAATCATCAGATCAAGTAAAGAAGGTGTAGAGTTTGGGAAGTGATGTGTCGCGTTGAGAGGAAGTACGTGCAAGTTGCAGGAAGTAACGATTGATTCGAGAGTTGATGAACGATAGTCTTTCTTTAATAGGCAAGTATTAAAGTCACCCATAATAATGGTATGATTGTAAGAGAGAGTAAGAGCTTCAAGAAGTTTTTCAAAGGAGGAAAAATAATTAAGACGCGAAGAAGGACTATAATATACGCCAAGAAGAATTTTAGTATGTGAAAGAATAATTTCTATGAAGAGATGTTCACCACCATTAGCAGTGGGAGGCTGTGGAGAAGTATTTATCACTGTAAAGGGAATATTAGCGCGAAGATATATAGCTACACCTCCACCTCCACAACCAATGCGGTCATTCCGAATGAGGAGAAAGCCAGGAATAGAGTATGAAGTGCTAGGAAGGCAAGGTTTTAACCAAGATTCGGAGACTAGAATGGCATGGATGTTTTTCTGGTCGAAAGTTGCCAGCATATCATGAAAATGTGCCGGTATGCTCTGCGCATTTATGTGTATAATATTAAGATTTTTAGGTACATCCGAAAAACTTGACTCCAGGGAGTCAAAAAGTGTCGGCAAACTGCTAAAACTGTCATCACTGCTACTATTAGACGACACAGAAAAATAATCAATGTCGCTTGTGCTATCATTGCATGAACTAGGCATTTTAAAGATAAAAATATACAAGTTTAATAATAATAAATAAAAATATATAGTAATAAAATAATACGTATAAAATATATAAAAAATAAGTACAATCTAAATATATAAAACAAACAAAAATTTAAGTCAAAATTATATAAATATGTTTAAATTAAACTCCACCTGCCGGTTTGTACTGGGAAACTATACTAAAAACATCACAACACAACTAACCAACATTACATTTGACTGAACACAAAAAATATAAAAAAGTTTCACAATTCTCAAAAAAAAATAAATGATAAACATAAAATTTTTAAAGATTTGAAAACAAAATAATAATGAGTAGAAATTATTGATATGCGTGTTACGAAACGTAATTTGCATTACGTTCAACTATACCAGTTTTTAAACAGTCTGTGGTCGAAGGTGTCATCTGTCTGTGGTATAACTATGACAGCAACCAATGATTGATACATAAATGTCAAACATACTGTCAAGTCAGACTGACAAACAAACCAACCCAATCAATCAACTACAATGTCAAATAATATTGAAACATTATTTATATCTTAATTTATAGAATAAAGAGAGAATTTACATAGATTTTAATACAAAAAAGGAAATAGTTGGTAGTTTACTTAATAAGACTTCAGAAAAATATTAATAAAGAAGAATTAATACATACATAATATTGCGTACAGAGTTTCTAAGGGGGTAGGCTATCACTTTTTCGCGGCGGCGGCACGTCGAGTTTTCGGAGCGGTGATTTCAGCAACCTTGGTAGATGCAGTGATTGACTGTGAAGATGTGGAAGAAGTGGGTAATTGAATTTTACTCAACTCGCCAAGACTGCTAACACGATGCCTGGTACCGTCAGGAGCGATAATATGTACTAATCCGTCTCGTGTCCAGCACTTCGTAACACCAAACCGCTGTCGAGCTGCCATGAAAGCGTCATGCCTGGGCTTCGTCAGGAACTCGGATATGGTTATACCTGTGCCTTTTAGGGATGTTTTGGCCATCCAAAACTTGTTGCGGATGGGCAAGGAGCGGAACTTGACGAGTATAGGCCTCGGCTTGTCAGGGATGGACGCACGGCCCATACGATGGCAGCGGCTAATGTCCTCGGTAGCGAAGCCTTCAAGCTTGAGCTTTTCGACGGCCGTTCTAAGTACACAGGCTGCAGTGTCCTCACGTTCGGCTTCCAGTACTCCATGGACCAGCACCATTTTACGGCGAGCCCTCATTTCTTGATTATCAGACTCGCGTGCTAGCAAGGAGATCTGATCTTGGAGAGTCTTCAAGGCGGTCATGATGAATGTGCGGAACGCTGCAAATTCGGATGTCAATGAACTACTGGTGGCCGTTGCTGATGTGGACCTATGTAGTTCTGACTGAAAGGCATCCATCTTCTGTAAGAACAGCACCTGCAGCTGGGTTTGAGACTCCAGTACAGCTTCCATTATATTCTTGTGTGATGCAAACGGTGTGACGATGACTAGTAGTAGTGTTGCAAGTGATTTGTTAGAGGAATATGTTAGATAACAATCCCCGGCAGGTATGTAATGTTACTTAGTTGATTTTCATTAAAATTTTTGAAAAAACTTAAGTATTTCTTTTATTTTCTAAATATTTTAAAAGAGCGCGTAACAAAATATCCGACTGTTAGAAGTACCCGCCGAAAAAAAAGAAAAAAAAAAAAAAAAAAAAAAAAGAAAAAAAAAAAAAAAAAAAAAAAAAAAAATATGCTCACTAAAGAAATTTAGAGTATATTTATTAGGACTAAAATTTAAGCTGGTGACTGACTGTAATGCGCTCCGAACTACACTCACAAAACGTGATTTAGTGCCGCGTATAGCTAGATGGTGGCTCCAAATTAGTGAATTTACTTTCGATATAGAATATCGCCCAGGGCTCCGCATGGCTCACGTTGACGCATTAAGTCGTAACACAAAGCAACCCGCTGAAACCAACGATGACTCTACTGTCACAGTTTATAGCATAGAGACCAATAATTGGCTTTTAACTTTACAAATGGCAGACCCAGATATATCACGAATATTTAAAATTTTAAAACCCGACACTGACGAGGAAGCTAAAAATATAAGGAAAAATTATACTGTTAAAGACAATAAGGTGTATAGGAAGGTTGATGATAAACTTTGTCTGGTCATTCCTCGAAGCGCTCGTTGGAAAATTTGCCAATCCAATCACGATGACGTAGGACATTTAGGTATTAGCAAAACTACTGAACGGATTCAATCCATGTTCTGGTTTCCGAAACTAAGCAAATTTGTTAAAAAGTATGTAAAATCATGTATACAATGTGCATATAATAAGGATAATACCTCTAGAAACAAGAGTGGCCAATTATATCCCATAGAAAAGATAAGTATTCCATTTCATACTATCCACATTGATCATCTTGGTCCTTTTGTAAGGAGCAGAAACGGGAATGCTTATATTTTAACTATAGTAGACGGATTCACAAAATATTTATTTGTTAGGGCAGTGAAAGATACAAAAACTAAGACGACAATTAAGGTACTTTCCAATATTTTTTACGACTTTGGTTTACCATCGCGTATAGTATCAGATCGGGGTACATCATTCACTTCCACAGCTTTCAAAAGTTTTTGTGAGACTCATGGGGTTAAACACATTTTAAATGCCGTAGCTTGTCCCAGATCCAACGGTCAAGCCGAAAGGTATAATCAAACTATTTTATGTGCACTTGCTAAATATAATGATGGTAGTGACGAGCGTAACTGGGACATGAATATAGGCAAAATTCAGTGGGGAATCAATAACGCTACAAATTCTACTACTAAGAAAACGGCCACGGAAGCTTTATTTGGTGTTAGATTGAGAGATAGTCTTACTAATAAATTGGGTATTGACACTGACAATGCTCCAAAAGCAATAGAAGATGTAAGAAATGAAATTGCAACTAATATTGTATCTAATCAGATCAAACAGAAAGAAAATTACGATAAGGGTAGAGTTACTGCCCCTATTTACAAAGTAGGTGATCTTATCAAAATTACTAGAACCAATTTTTACAATCAAGGCAATAGTACTAAACTTTTATCAAAATTCATAGGACCGTACAAAATAGCTGAAGTGCTAGGCAATGATAGATATAAAATTGTTGAGATCCCGGGATTTAGTAACCGTAAAACAAAATTCGAAAGTGTAGTCGCTGTTGATCGAATACGCCCATGGATTAATGTCTGTGTTAAAGATCCAAACGATCCGAACCAAAGTTCTTCTTCAGATTCAGATGATGAAAGTGATGATCACACATCTCTCAATCATCCTGAGACGAATGAATGAATATTAACCGAATGTAATGATTGAGGATGTTGTCTTTATATCTATAATATAAAAATGAATCGCAAAATGTGTTGGTAAGCGCATAACTCGACAACGCCTGGACCAATTTCGCTAATTCTTTTTTTGTTATATTTGGTATTGTCAGGAGAAGGTTTTTATGTAAAAAAAACAGGAAAATCAATGGGAAATTTGAACCCGTGCGAAGCCGGGGCGGGCCGCTAGTTACACATAAAAATTATTATAAGTCCTTTTTGTAATAAACGTGCGTCAGGAGATCGCACGTTGTCGGATGGCCGAATGTAATGATTTTTGTTAAGTTTTTATTTATAATACAATTATTTATGATTGTGTTGATATTTGTCTAACGATTTTTGTTAAAAGTTTATATTTTATGATTCTGTAATAATTTCTGTTGAAAGTTGTTATTTTGAACAATGTATGATTAAAAACTTATATCTATTCGAGCAACATAATTATAATAATTTACACTAAAATCTTAAATATAAGTAGATATAAATTGTTATTTAATTTGTAAGAATTATTAAGATAAATTAAGTTATACAAGTCGATCTATTTACTCCAAGAAGTGTGTCGTTTGACTGTCATTTAAAAATAACGTACCGGTAGATGTCTCTGGAGTCGTTTTTGCAACGTTTGATTTAACGGCTCAGATTAAAAACACAAGCAGATCGAAAGGTGACTTCAAACGACAAACATCTTGAGTGCATCCATTTTAATCATTGTAATTATTATATTTATTTAAGAAATAAGTGTGACTATTGTTATAACGCGAATAAAGTCGTATAATTATATACTGGAAGTGTTGTTTTCTTAATAGTTGGATGTCAATAAATCGATGTATCTATCGCGTTTTCGAAGTCATGCTAGCCTAGCTGTAGCTATCTATCTCTGTCATACCTGGGTAGGCAATTCAGGGTAGGCTCAAGCCCCTCGGTGGGGACATATATGAGGTGATGATGATGATATAAGCTGATGATGATGTATTTTGTGTTTCAGTCGACGACGTTTATGATAAAACTTCGCACAATATGAAGAAGATATTTGATTACGTATTAACGGAGTTATGGAGATATGAGGATAGAACGTGAGTTTCTTTACAGATTTTAAGATAGACTTAAACTTATGGCCGTTCAATTATTACTATTTATTTATTACAAAATCCACAGACCTTAACAATATATAACTTAAATCTTACGTCCAATTACGTATTAACTTTATATTAACACTAGCTGTGCCCCGCGGTTTCACCCGCGTGGTTCCCGTTCCCGTGGGAATACGGGGATAAAATATAGCCTATGTTATTCAGGGTGAATTTAGCTTTCTAATGGTGAAAGAATTATTGAAATCGGTTCAGTAGTTTCGGAGCCTATTCGTTACAAATAAACAAACAAATCTTTCCTCTTTATAATATTAGTATAGAAGAAACAAAATAAGATGTATAGATATGAGTTATGTAACCGTGGATAAGGAAGGTCATAGATAGACCGAATATTAGGAACGGGCAAATCTTGTATTATCGATACATAAATATTTTTAAAATTTTCAGATTCACTTTCTCGGATATCGCATATTTATTTAAATGGTGGAACAATCGGGAGACCACAAGTAAGTAATATTTTATCAAATTTTAGTGTTACCTTATTCTAAATTCATTATGGCAGATTTCCAAAGATGACGGACTAGTTACCTACCCTCATGACATGGGTATTGGAATCTTCTTTTTTAAAATGGTTATGGTATTTTTAGGGATTAAAAGGTATTTAAAAAAAAAATATAAAAAACAGGTGTGCTACGCGGTTTTACCCGTGTATGATAAATGAGATATTACCACAAAAGTAATGACATCATAAATTATAAATCCTTTTTTACAATTTTTAATGAAAAGTTATTCCGACATCATTACAAATCCGCCATATTTTCAACAATTCTTTATCGAAACATTTTTTCATGTACCCTCATGCATATTTTGTTATTTGGTATTTTTGTTTCAATTATTATTATGATTTTATTTTCTTTTATAATGTTATTACTGTACTCGCAATCTGCTCGCAGTTAAAACCAAATTGTAATTCATTAAAAATATCCCCACAGGACAGACATAGCCTAGCCTAGTGTGGGGGTCTGTGTAATTTACAAATATTGTGAATTGCCTTTTATGGTAATAAATTATTATTTTCAACACACTTGCTCATAAAGGGGCTCTTATTTGTGCAAAAACAGTTGAATAATGACACGCTTGATTCACTAGTGAGTTATAGATTTTTTTAAATTGTTTAGTTTTAAAAAAGTTTCGTACCCAAAAAAATCGTGTCCAAACATTTTAAAAACAAACTTCAACTATGTTTCCTTACTTTTGGTAGGTCTATGGTCGATTCCAGTCATTCATTCATTCGTTTTTTTTTAATAAGTATATTTATAATAACTATTTTTATCTACGTCCCCAGTTCATCGTATGATGTATCAGCTCATCCGTCAAGGTAGAGTGTTCTTCGTTGGTGGGGGCTGGAGCATGAGCGACGAGGCGACCACCAGCTACCACGCCATTATAGAGCATTTCACTTATTCACTCAGGTATGTTATTCACCAGCATTGAGGTGAGGTGCGTCCAGATTATATATAACATAACATAACTTGTTGCGTTCACAAATTGCAGTGTCCGCTAAGCTTCGTTTTTTTAACCCCCGACGCAAAAAGAGGGGTGTAATAAGTTGTGGGTTCGATTCCCGTGCAGGGTGAATATTTGTGTGAACCACAGATATTTATCTCGGTCTGGGTGTGTGTGAATGAGTGTGTGCGTAGTTTCTGATACCCTAGATACAAGCTCCAAGCTTAGTTAGGGGTCAGTTACTGTAATGAGATGATGGAGGGAATGATTATGTTATATTGATATCTTTGATTTACACGAACACTACACATTGAAATAAAACACTTAAACGGATTTTTGTCGTGGTTGTATTTTGTTTTAACATTTTCTGACGTTTCGGATTCTTTACAGAACCCGTAATCACAGAAGACTAAGATCACAGACGTCTTCCATCTTAGTCTTCTGTGATCACGGGTTCTGTAAAGAAACCGAAACGTCACAAAATGTAAAACAAAATACAACCACGACAAAAATCCGTTTAAGTGTTTTATTGCAATGTGATTATGTAATGTTGTTCCCCAGGAAACTAAACCAAACTTTCCTATCGTGCGGCCGTCCGCTGGTCTCGTGGCAGGCAGACTCATTCGGCCACTCCAAGGAGTTCGCCTCGCTGATGGCCCAGATGGGATTCGACGGCCATTTTGTTAATCCTATCAGTTATGATGACGAGGTGGTCAGGATGAGCAATCAACAGCTCGAGTTTATTTGGAGCGGGAGTGATGATTTGGGTACGTAAATTATGTTATCTATATGTCGCAGTAAGATGGTTACAGCCGTAATATTTATTTATTTATTTATTTATTTATTTAGGACGATATAATATAGTTATATAATATAGTTATATCCCTAGGGATATAGTTGTATACCGGAAGATAGCCATACGAGAACGAATCATTATTATCTTAGGGGGCGTCCCTTAATTACGTGAGGCGTTTTTGTCAATTTTTCGACCCCCTCTCCCCCCTTGGTGAGATATCGTAAGATTTTCTTCAACTCCCTCCCCCCTCCCATAATCTCACGCGAGATTCTTCAAACTTCTATTTGAACTGTAAACGTGTTGGATTATTAAGAAAAACAATCGAGCGCTACTTCATTGCTCTGCGAAGTTCGGATGAATACGACAAATACTATTTTCTCAGATTTGACCATGTTTTATTCTAGAAATAATTTTTCACGTAATTTTACACCGTTTTCTGGGAGAAAAAAAATTACGTGATATTTGCCAAGACGGGGGGTCTTGGCAAATATCACGTATTTTTTTTTCTCCTTAAGTGAGATTTGGAAAGATTTAACTTGACCCCCTCCCCCCTAGAACACCTCACGTAATTAATGGACGCCCCCTTACTATGGATATAATTATATGGTCGAAATCTACTAATATGGTAATCTGCCTCTTTTTTTAAATAGTTGAAGATTATTTTTTTATACTATGTAAAAAAAGAGACAGAGAGAAAAGTAAGTATTATAAAAATGTATATATACGAGTATATATTATAATCTTTCTCTAGTAAGATAATCTTTTTTTTGCCCCATAAATAGCCACTTGTCTAGGGGGGTTGATCACCCAAATTCAGGATTTTCGATCCCCTCGACAAATGAGCTGATGATGTGTTCTCCCCAGGAGGTGACTCCGACATCTTCACGCACAAGCTGTTCGACGGCTACTGGGCGCCCCCCGGGTTCTGTTTCGGGGGGAACTGCCGGGACCCGCTCATTATAGAGGACGCCATGTTCAGGAATGTGGATGAACGGGTATGGATGTAAATACTTAAAGTTTTTTATACAAAGGTGGCCATTGATGAGTCAGCTGAACTGACTCCAGATTCCAGGTTCCAGATTCTAGTGGGGACATGCACAGGTGGGGCTACAGCTCTGATAGTGCATGTCTGTGCGGCATTTCTCCCCAAACAATGGCCCATCTTCTAACTTGCCGTGCGTGTCCCTACACCTGCACACGCGAGGACCTTTACAAGGCCACTGATAGTGCCATATCGGTGGCCGAGTTCTGGTCCTCTAAGGTATGAGTCGACACGCAAAGAAGAAGAAGAAGTGGGGACATCTAATTGGCCTAAAACTTTTGGAGTGACGCTTTAGTTTTATGACTGACTGATCAGTTCAACTGACGTCAATGGCCACCTTTAAGGCTATTATCTATTCGCAACTGAGAAAAATGTTGTATGGAAGATATCGCTTCGGACGATAAGACCGACTCTGTCCATTGCCCATGTACCAATTGTTTATGTTGAGTTACATTTAATTTTTTTATGTATGTTTATGTTTGTCTCGGTCTGGGTGTGTGTGTGAATGAGTGTGTGCGTAGTTTCTGATACCCTAGATACAAGTTACGGACTTAGTTAGTGGTCAGTTACTGTAATGAGATGATGGAGGGAATGATTATGTTATGTCATATCTTCTTTATAATTATGTTCCTTATAGTAGAACGCTTGGTGGAATGGGATTAGGTAAAAATATACACAGAGTGTGATAGTAGAAAAGAACGTAAAAACAGGACCTTTTAACTTATATTTTTCGTCACAGGTGAAAGATTTCATCGAATCCATGAAGCACCGTCAGGCTCCCAACTACCAGACTCGCAACATCATGGTGGTGATGGGACAGAGGTTCGGGTACTTCGACGCGCGCCGCTGGTTCGACAACATCGACAAGCTTATACAGTAAGTGTTTAAATATACACCCCTATTTTGAAATGATGGGACTGATTAAAATCAGAATATCTGTAGCAGTAACTGAATCCATATATCCAATAAAAATATCAAAAATGATAGTCGATTACTTATCTTTAAAAAAAATTAAATAAATGCCGTATTACCAGACGGCACACTAGCTATCAAGTATTCTGTGACGGCTCGGGTCGATGACCGCGCTCAGCTGTGTATCGCAGCGTTCGCCTGTTGTTCGGTGTAGAATAACAATAAAATTCGGCGGGATTTTGAAAAACTTTGACTTGTCATAACTTTTTAAATAAAAGCAAAAGATAAAAACTAACTTCACTATTATATTGTCACCCGTCGTTTACATTAGCTGTGTGATTAAGTATCTCGAATTCAAAATAGGGGTGTATATAAGTATCTTTTTCTAGTTTCGTGAACACCCACGCATATCACCATGGAGAAAATATGACGCTGTTCTATTCAACGCCAGCGTGCTACTTGAAAGCTGTCTATATGGCCAAGTATGTAAATAACATAACTTAATCATTCACTCCCATCATCCCATTACAGTAACTGACCCCTAACTAAGTTCGTATTTGTATCTAGGGTATCAGAAACTACGCACACTCATTCACACACACCCAGACCGAGATAAACATTTGTGGTTCAAACAATTATTCACGGCAAGGTGATGGCAGTCCGGCATGGTGAACACTCTGCCATCGAGATCGTCAGTATTTAAAAAGTTTGCGAACCCCCACAAAACATATCTAGCTTAGCTTTTTAACCCCCGACGCAAAAAGAGGGGTGTTATAAGTTTGACGTGTCTGTGTGTGTATCTGTCTGTCTGTGACATCATAGCTCCCGAACGCATGAACCGATTTCAATTTAGTTTTTGTATTAAAGAGGACTTACGTGCGAGTGTTCTTAGACATGTTTGATGAAAATCGGTTGGCCCGTTTAAAAGTTATGGGGGTTGGAAAGTAATTGTGTTGGGTGTTTTTTTAATTTTTAATTTAATTGTGATTATATTAGGAAGGATTTTAACAGCTTATTTTCATTTTCAGCCCAGAACTAACAACGAAGACAGATGACTTCATGCCCGTAGCGTATGATAAGAACACCTTCTTTTCAGGCATGTTTACATCAAGACCGACACTGAAAAGGATAATACGGGAAGGACATATCATTTTACAGGTAGAATACAGGTATTTCACTGATAGAAGTTTCACATAACATAATCATTCCCTCCATCATCTCATTATAGTAACTGACCCCTAACTAAGTTCTTAACTTGTATCTAGGGTATCAGAAACTACGCACACACTCATTCACACACACACAGACCGAGAATACAGGTACATTATATTAGACTAGCTGCGCCCCGCGGTTACACCCGCGTAGTTGCCGTTCCTGTTAAAATTCGACGGTAAAACTATGTTAAAAACCTTCCCACTGAATCACTCTATCGATTAAAACAAACCGCATCAATCCGTTGCGTAGTTGTAAAGATCTAAGCATAAATAGGGACATAGGGATATAAGGACATAGGGACAGAGCAAGCGACTTTGTTTTATACTATGTAGTGAAGCTTTCTGTACAACTAGCTGTGTCCCGCGGTATCTCATGGGAATTTCGGGATAAAATATCCTATGTGCTGTTACTGGTTTTATGGAACACTCCTTTAACTCTGCCCCGTGGTTTTACTTCCGTGGAACCTTATCCCGTGGGCATTTTGGGATAAAAAGTGTTATTCCTAGTTATAGGAAACATCTGTACCAAACATATAAATCGCTCCAGCCGTTGAGACGAGAAGAATTAACATAATTATATGCTCACAAATTTTCGCCTTCATAATATTGGTGTGATAGGTACATATATGTACCAGTTCAGTTAGTTTTTACGCAAAAGACCAATAAACATCTGACTAAAGGCCCTTACAATCAAAAGATTCAGAAAATAAAAAGAAATCACAGTTTTTTTTCACTTAGGTACTCTAAAAATATGTAATTATATTAAAACATTTCAGCTCAACTGCGTATTCTTAACGCCCTTGAATAAAAATAACATCAAAATAAGTAATAGATTTAAGAAAAATGTGCACATAGTACGATAATTTCACCTACTTTCTAAAAAACGTTATAACTTCAAAACTATGAGGCCTAGGACAATATTTTTTTGTGATTCTGGTAGGTAACGGTTTCCCCTATCCCCCACATCCCGTTGGTCCACTACTTACGGGACACCCGGTATAAATCGAGTGCTATAGTCACGCTTCGGTCCTAGGTTCAAATTTCGGCAGAAGTAAAAAAATTAACTATATCTATTTTCATGTATATTATTTTTACAGATCGTAAAACAACTACAAGTTCTAGGCAACATTAATAAAGACAAGAAACTGTTTGACGAACTACATTGGATTATGGGTATGTATAACTAGCTGTGCCCCGCGGTTTAACCCGCATAGTTCCCGATCCCGCGGGAATTGCGGGGTAAAACATAGCCTATGTCCTTTCTCGGGCCATAAGCTACCCCTGTTCCTTTGTGCATATAATCCGATGTCTAGTAATGACGTGAAAAACAATGTACAGTGAAACTTGGTTAAGTGGGACCTGGATAAGTGAGAAACCTCCATAACTGGAACTCATGCTAAAGTCCCAACACTTTGGCACTAAATTACCTCTGTTAGTGGGATGAGGTAACCTCTATATCTGGGATTTATTCCTTCGATTTATCATCATAGTTACCTCTATAACTAAGACAGCGAGTGAATTTTATACGTATAAACCTCTGTAACTGAGATAATATCGTTTTGTTTGTTTACTCATTCTAATCCTACCCACTATATCACTTATCGTATATCACTTCTATCAATGGAACCCTCTGTAAATGAGACAGATATTAATTTATACCTGGATATCTGAAACACTGGGTAAGTGGAACCTCTATAAGTGCAACGACATTGCTTGGAGTCTCACTTAACCAGGTTTCACTGTATTTTATTCATTTTAAATATCATGTTTCTTAGTAACATTTACTGCTTTAGACATTCACAATCGATTTCTAGTGAAAAATAAGGAACATTAAATCTTTCAAAATTTCCGGGTTCGATTCCCGTAGTAAGTACTTAATAGTTTTTTATAAATCTGTGAATGCAGTTTTTGTTTTTACTAAAATCGATGACATGGACTCTAAGAACAGATCTTTGTATCTCTTATAGTTTTAGCCTTCCCCCCACTGACCGTTCTATTTGGGCCACCCTGTATAATACTTATAATAATTATATCATTTTCAGGCGTTCTTCAGGACCATAATATAATAACTGGGGCTTTAAGACCTTATGTAAAGGAGTATTATGTGGAGAAATTATGTTATATACTGAAAAAAGCGCAACCGTTTATAAATAATGGTTTGAAGTAAGTTACACATAACGACAAGAGTGAATTTTCAAGTGGGCGTTGTACACCAAATCAGAAACTAAAAGTTACATAACATAACATAATCATTCCCTCCATCATCTCTAACTGACCCCTAACTAAGTTCGTAATGTATCTAGGGTATCAGAAACTACGCACACTCTCATTCACACACACCCAGACCGAGACAAATATTTAACACAAATATGCACGGGAATCGAACCCGCAATTTGGTCAGAAAATGTGATTTTGAGACGCCATAAAGGGTGTCATTTTGGTATTCTGGGCCCCGATTCTCTAAACTATTAAGCTGTGATAATGCAACTCAAATGTATTTTTCAACACACTTGCTCATAAAGGGGCTCTTATTTGTGCAAAAACAGTTGAATAATGACACGCTTGATTCACTAGTGAGTTATAGATTGTTTTTTTAAATTGCTTTGTTTTTAAAAAAGTTTCGATACCAAAAAAAATTGTGTCCATACATTTTAAAATCAAACTTCAACTATGTTGCCTTTCTTTTGGTAGGTCTATGGTCGATTCCATTCATTCATTCATTCGATTTTTTTTTAATAAGTATATTTTTTTAGTCTTTGGCCGATCACCATTGTTGTGTTGGATGCGCGCGAATAGAAAAACTGTTTATTTATTAGCGAAAAATGATAATTTCTTCGCAAATGTGTTGAAAAACGTTGTATGGTACACGCGAGTATTGATGATTACTATCCTCGGCTATCTTCTGACCCTCGCCTGACGGCTCGGGCCTCAATAGCGCCTCGGCAGTAATCACCAACTTACCTCGCTTGTACCATAAATAACTATTAATTACATTATGACCGTTTTTTTGACATTTGTTGTCATTTTGGTATTTCTCTTAGTGAAAACTACTCCGCTGACTCAATAGCTCCATAAAACTTAAATGGTTGTCATCGAAACAGTATTCTGACGATTTTTATTTGTATTTTGATATGCAACAAAGACCACTGAGACACCATAGCCATATGAATAAATTTTAGGAGAATACCAAACTGACTCTCTCGTTATGGTGCCTCAATATCAACATTTTGTCTGATCAATAATGTCAAATTGCAGACTTAGGCCCCTGCTATTTATTAATATGGCTATGGTGTCTCAGTGGTCTTTGTTGCATATACAATTTGAATAAAAATTCAAATTGAAGTATTTCTTTATGTTTCAGCACACTCAGAAAAAGTTCTCGAAGAATAAATTACAATCGATGTCAATTCAATATATCATATTGCCCCCATACGAACTACGATAGTTACTATGTAAGTATATTATTAGAATTTATTTGGGGTTTTGAAAAATGCATTCAAGATTTTCGTCGTCGTCGCCTTGAAGCCTCGGTGGCTCTATTGGACAGAGCAGTGCTAGGGTACAGCATGGTTCCAGCTAGGCTAGCATGACTTCGAAAACGCGATAGATACAGCGATTTATTGACACCCAACTGTCAAAATTTGATAAAAATGCCCGCCATATTTAATTTTACCACATGATTAATTTTATGACATTTGGTCATGCTCGTGAAATCGATATTATTTCGTGGTGTCTATATCATTTATCACGGACAGTCATGGTAGGCAGACAGGTTCAAGTCCCGGCTGAAGCGATAATGTTGAAAGCATTTTTTAAAATTATGTAAGTACCATTGTGCTGTAATTTGAGAGACCTTACCTCACCGTAACAAAAAGAGCGTCGATGGCGTAGTGGTTAAAGCCTTTGACTTCCAATCGGAAGGTGGTGCCTGGTTCGATCCCTGCCATTTACAGTCAGCGTATCCGACGCTGCTGACCGTACAAATAACATAACATAATCATTCCCTCCATCATCTCATTACAGTAACTGACCCCTAACTAAGTCCGTAACTTGTATATAGGGTATCAGAAACTACGCACACACTCATTCACACACACACCCGAAGAATTCATTATGTACGTTTATTCGGCGCTCTTACGATGAAGGAAAACATCGTGAGGAAACCTGCACACACCTGGGAAGAAATTCTAAGGTTGTGTGTCAAGTCGACCAACCCGCACTTGGCCAGCGTTGACTAAGGCCTGATCACCCTAATTCAGGGTAGGCTCGAGCTCCTCGGTGGGGACATATATGAGCTGATGATGATGATGTTTTTCTTATTTTCCAGATAGTAATATACAATCCCCTGGCTTGGCCCGTGACGATCCCAGTCCGGTTGCCCGCCGCTAAAGCCAAATATCTTGTCACCATGCCTGGGAGTAAGTGCACATTATATTATTATACTGATCCAATGAAATGGAATGGGGTCAGTTGGTAATAGGGTCAGTCGGGAATGGGGTCAATTAGGAATGGGGTTAGTTAGCTATGGGGTCAGTTAGGAATATGGTCCGTTAGGAATGGGGGCAGATTGGAATGGGGTCCGTTAGGAATGGGGGCAGATAGGAATGGGGTCAGATAAAAATGAGGTCAGTTGGGAATGGAGTAGGTTAAGAATGGGATTGGTTAGCGACAGAGTCAGTTAGGATTGGGGTCAGTTAGGAATGGGGGCAGATAGGAATGGGTTCAGTTGGGAATGGGGTTGGTTAGCAACAGGGTTAGTTAGCTATGGGGTCAGTTAGGAATGGGGTCCGTTAGGAATGAGGTCAGTTAGGAATAGGGTCCGTTAGGAATGGGGTCCGTTAGGAATGGGGGCAGATAGGAATGGGGGCAGATAGGAATGGGGTCAGATGGGAGTGAGGTAGGTTAGGAATGGGGTCAGTTAGGAATAGGGTCAGTTAGGAATGGGGTCAGTTAGGAATGGGGTCCGTTAGAAATGGGGGCAGATAGGAATGGAAGCAGTTGGGAATGGGGTCAGTTGGGAATGGGGTCAGTTAGGTATGGGGTCCGTTAGGAATGGGGGCAGATAGGAATGGGGTCAGATAGGAATGGGGGCAGATAGGAATGGGGTCCGTTGGGAATGGGGTCAGATAAAACTGAAGTCAGTTGAGAATGGGGTAGGTTAGGCATGGGGGCAGATAGGAATGGGGTCAGTTTTGAATGGGGTCAGTTAGGAATGGGGTTAGTTAGGAATGGGGTCCGTTAGGAATGGGTTCAGTTGGGAATGGGGTCCTTTAGGAATGGGGGCAGATAGGAATGGGGTCTGTTAGGAATGGGATCAGATAAAAATGAGGTCAGTTGGGAATGGGGTAGGTTAGCAACAGGGTCCGTTAGGAATGGGGGCAGATAGGAATGGGGTCAGTTAGGAAAAGGGTCCGTAAGGAATGGGGTCCGTTAGGAATGGGGTCCGTTAGGAATGGGGTCCGTTAGGAATGGGTTCAGTTGGAAATGGGTTCCGTTAGGAATAGAGGCAGATAGGAATGGGGGCAGATAGGAATGGGGTCCGTTAGGAATGGGTTCAGTTGGGAATGGGTTCCGTTAGGAATGGGTGCAGATAGGAATGGGGTCAGTTGGGAATATGGTCAGTTAGGAATGGGGTCCGTAAGGAATGGGGTCAGATAAAAATGAGGTCAGTTGGGAATGGGGTAGGTTAGCAACAGGGTCAGTTAGGAATGGGGTCAGTTAAGAATGGGGTCCGTTAGGCATGGGCGCAGATAGGAATGGGGTCAGTTTTGAATGGGGTCAGTTGGGAATGGGGTAGGTTAGCAACAGGGTCAGTTAGGAATGGGGTAAGTTAGGAATGGGGTCCGTAAGGAATGGGTTCAGTTGGGAATGATGTCCGTTAGGAATAGGGAGAGATAGGAATGGGGTCTGTTAGGAATGGGATCAGATAAAAATGAGGTCAGTTGGGAATGGGGTAGGTTAGCAACAGGGTCAGTTAAGTATGGGGTCCGTAAGGAATGGGGTCCGTTAGGAATGGGGTCCGTTAGGAATGAGGTCCGTTAGGAATGGGTTCAGTTGGGAATGGATTCCGCTAGGAATGGGGGCAGAAAGGAATGGGGTCTGTTAGGAATGGGGTCCTTTAGGAATGGGTTCTGTTGGGAATGGGTTCCGTTAGGAATGGGGTCCGTTAGGAATGGGGACAGATAGGAATGGGGTCAGTTAGGTATGGGGTCCGTAAGGAATGGGGGCAGTTGGGAATGGGGTCCGTTAGGAATGGGGTCTGTTAGGAATGGGGGCAGATAGGAATGGGGTCAGTTAGGAATGGGGTCCGTTAGGAATGGGGTCCGTTAGGAATGGGGTCCGTTAGGAATGGGGTCTGTTAGGAATGGGAACAGATAGGAATGGGGTCAGTAAGGAATGGGGTTAGTTAGGAATGGGGTCCGTAAGGAATGGGGTCCGTTAGGAATGGGGTCCGTTTGGAATGGGGTCCGTTTGGAATGGGGTCCGTTAGGAATGGGGTCCGTTAGGAATGGGTTCAGTTGGGAATGGGGTCCGTTAGGAATGGGGTCCGTTAGGAATGGGTTCAGTTGGGAATGGGTTCCGTTAGGAATGGGGGCAGATAGGACTGGGGTTAGTTTGGATTGGGGTCCGTTAGGAATAGGGTCCGTTGGGAATGAGTTCAGTTGGGAATGGGTTCCGTTAGGAATGGGGTCCGTTAGGAATGGGGGCAGATAGGAATGGGGGCAGATAGGAATGGGGGCAGATAGGAATGGGGTCAGTTTTGAATGGGGTCAGTTAGGAATGGGGTCCGTTAGGAATGGGTTCAGTTGGGAATGGGGTCCGTTAGGAATGGGGGCAGATAGGAATGGGGTCTGGTAGGAATGGGATTAGATAAAAATGAGGTCAGTTGGGAATGGGGTAGGTTAGCAACAGGGTCAGTTAGGAATGGGGTCAGTTAGGAATGGGGTCCGTTTGGAATGAGGTCAGTTAAGAATGGGGTTCGTTAGGAATAGGGGCAGATAGGAATGGGGTCAGTTAGCTATGGGGTCATTAGGAATGGGTTACGTTAGGAATGGGGGCAGATAGGAATGGGGGCAGATAGGAATGGGGTCAGATAGGAATGGGTCAGTTAGGAATGGGGGCAGATAGGAACTGGGGCAGATAGGAATGGGGTCAGATAAAAATGAGGTCAGTTGGGAATGGGGTAGGTTAGGAATGGGGTAGGTTAGGAATCGGGTCAGTTAGGAATGGGGTCCGTTAGGAATGGGTTGTTGGGAATGGGTTCCGTTAGGAATGGGGGCAGATAGGAATGGGGTCCGTTAGGAATGGGGTCCGTTAGGAATGGGGTCCGTTAGGAATGGGTTCAGTTGGGAATGTGTTCCGTTAGGAATGGGGTCCGTTAGGAATGGGGTCCGTTAGGAATGGGGTCAGATAAAAATGAGGTCAGTTGGGAATGGGGTAGGTTAGGAATTGGGTCCGTTAGGAATGGGTTCAGTTGGGAATGGGGTCCGTTAGGAATGGGGGCAGATAGGAATGGGGTCTGTTAGGAATGGGATCAGATAAAAATGAGGTCAGTTGGGAATGGGGTAGGTTAGCAACAGGGTCAGTCAGGAATGGGGTCAGTTAAGAATGGGGTCCGTTAGGAATGGGGACAGATAGGAATGGGGTCAGTTAGGAATAGGGTCAGTTAGGTATAACTGACCCTATTCCTAACTATCCGGTCCGTTAGGATTGGATTCAGAATGGGTTCCGTTAGGAATGGGGGCAGATAGGAATGGGGTCCGTTAGGAATGGGGTCCGTTAGGAATGGGTTCAGTTGGGAATAGGGTCAGTTAGGTATAACTGACCCTATTCCTAACTATCCGGTCCGTTAGGAATGGATTCAGTTGGGAATGGGTTCCGTTAGGAATGGGGGCAGATAGGAATGGGGTCCGTTAGGAATGGGTTCAGTTGGGAATAGGGTCAGTTAGGTATAACTGACCCTATTCCTAACTATCCGGTCCGTTAGGAATGGATTCAGTTGGGAATGGGTTCCGTTAGGAATGGGGGCAGATAGGAATGGGGTCCGTTAGGAATGGGGTCCGTTAGGAATGGGTTCAGTTGGGAATGGGGTCAGTTAGGTATAACTGACCCTATTCCTAACTATCCGGTCCGTTAGGAATGGATTCAGTTGGGAATGGGTTCCGTTAGGAATGGGGGCAGATAGGAATGGGGTCCGTTAGGAATGGGGTCCGTTAGGAATGGGTTCAGTTGGGAATGGGGTCAGTTAGGAATGGGGTCAGATAGGAATGGGTCAGTTAGGAATGGGGGCAGATAGGAACTGGGGCAGATAGGAATGGGGGCAGATAAGAATGGGGTCCGTTAGGAATGGGGTCAGTTGGGAATGGGGTCAGATAGGAATGGGGTTAGTTAGCTATGGGGTCAGGTAAGAATAGGATCAGTTAGGAAGGTATTTTAGCAAAGGGGGCAGGTAGGAATGGGGTCCGTTAGTAATGGGGTCAATTAGGACTAGAGTCAGTTGGGAATTGGGTCAGTTAGGAATGGGGTCAGTTAGGAATAGGGTCCGTTAGGAATGGGGTCCGTTAGGAATGGGGGCAAATAGGAATGGGATTAGTTAGGAATAGGGTCAGTTTGGAATGGGATCAGTTAGGAATGGGGTCCGTTAGGAATGGGGGCAGATAGGAATGGATTCAGTTGGGAATGGGGGCAGATAGGAATGGGTTCAGTTGGGAATGGGGTCAGATAGGAATGGAGTCGGTTTTGAAAGGGTCGGTTTAGAATGGGAACTGTTAAGCATGGGATTACTTAGGAATGGAATTAGTTAGGAATGGGGTCAGTTTGGAATGTGGTCAGTTGGGAATGGGGTTCGTTGGCAATGCGATCAGTTGGGAATGGGATCTGTTAGGTATGGGAAATTCGTTGGCAATTTGAAAAAAAATTAAATGTTTTCCTTTGATACTTTTTATACAATTTGATGAAACTTTCAGTGAACTACACGGAAAACTTCGTTATAAATAATCCAGACTTTATCAGCAAACTCCAACCTAACGATAGACACAAAACAGACCACGAACTTGTGTTCATAGCAGAGAACTTACCACCGCTAGGCTATAGGAGTTATTACATACAGAAAATAGTTAGAAAGAAAAGATCGGTATACAAAAAGATTACAAGAAAGCCGAAACATTTAATGCACACATTTAGGAAAAATCAAGAAGCTAATGACATAAATCTTATGGATGATTTTGACGAAAATGATGACGCGTTAAACTTAAATTTCAATTTTAACGACAAATTGTTTAATGAAACCGAAAATTTTGATCCAATTTTCTACAAAAATAATCTTACTAAAGGTGATGATGATGATGATGATGATGAATTGTTAGAATTTTACAGCAAAACTCTTGATGAAAGTAAAACGAAAAAAGGTTTTGATGCTGTTACTGAAAATTTGAGTAATATTAATGATTCTACTACTGGTAAAGTTGGAGATGACAAATTGATTGAAAAAGAGGTTCCATTTGAAGAGGTAGTTTTCATAGAACAAACAACAACTATAATAACACCTACTAGAATACACAAAATAGACATATTTGCACCAGACGTTGAAACTACGACAAAATTGGAAATAAAAGAAAGAGCAAAAGATATTGAAGATATACAAGATATAACTGTAAAAGAAGATGTTTTGAAAGAAGAAGAAGTTGTTAAAGAAGGAGAAGTTGTTAAAGAAGAAACTACAACTGCTAAAACTACAACTACACAAACAACTACGAAACCGACAACTGTAAAAGTAGTTGAAAGAAAAGCGAATAAAACTGGCACTGAGAAGAGACAGCTAGATAAAGATCTACAGTTTTTCTCCAAAGACAAGTTCATACAGAATAAGGTAAATTTCTACAAAATGGTAAAAAATACGACCCAATATCCGATGTATTGAGTCACAATGTTTCCTGTGCCGGTGACAGCGTCGCTGTAATCGTATCTTTTGGTTGTCAGTTTATTGAAAATGTATCCAAATGACATTGGAGTCAAAATGACAATAGGAGCTTCCAATTTCGGCCGCCGGCACAGAAAAGATTGTGACTCAATATCTATGATCTGGCTTGACGACGGATACAAAACTGTTATTTGACCGTCTCAACAACCATATCAATGATTCTTCTCGGCTGATGTAATTCCGAATCGGTGGTAGATTCAGAGACGTTCATAAGTGCCTCATTGAGGCCTTAATTGAATAAATATTTTTTGAATTTTGAATGGTGGACACAATTATAAGACAAGAATACATACCATTGATATGGTTATTGAGACGGTCAAATGACAGATAGAGTTTTGTATCTGTCGATAAGCAAGATTACAGATAGATTGAATATTGGGAAAAGCCGTAAGAAAATAACAATTTTTTGAATATATTTTATAATTTACTAGCGACGCTCTGCGGTTTTACCCGTGTAGTTCCTTCTCCCGTTAGAATTCGGAGATAAAATTATACTAAAAACCTTCCCACCGAATCACTCTATCTATTATAACAATCAGCATCAAAATCCGTTGCGTAGTTTTAAAGATCTAAGCATACATAGGGACAGAGAAAGCGACTTTGTTTTATACTACGTAGTGATGAATCCCTATTTCCCTTGGTCACGGTACCACGCGTGATCTACTGAACCGATTGACTTGAAATTTGGTACAGGGGTAGCTTATGGTCCGGGAAATGACATATCTTATTTATTTATTTATTTATTTATTTATTGGAGAACTAACAGCGTTACTTAACAAATATAAAAAATAATAATATAAAACAGATAGCCAATTAAAAGTTCTCACGGATAGCGACAAATTATATAAAATAAGGTGAGAACTAACAAACACAAAACAACTTAACTACTCGCTATGCTTACTACATAAACCAAAAAGTGAATCACAAAGAAATTAAGATAAAGGGAAAAAGTCACAACATTGTTTTCATAAATTACATAATCAGCTCAGAATATTAAAAGTCAAAATTGAAAAAAGTTATTTGCCAGCCGCCGCCTCGCCGATACAACAGAAGTACAAAATAAATCTATGTCAACATCTTTGCATACCTCATTAAAGTTATCGCAAGCGCGCAACAGGTATGAATTCTTCCTATAATTAGTGCTTACAACAGGTGTGAATAGGGGGGGGTTAAACCGCCTTGATCTATTGGGAACCTTAAGTTTTATTTCTTCAAGAAGTTGGGGGCAGTCAATTGCGTTGGAGGTGATTTTCAATAAGAAAATTAAGTCACAAATGTTTCTTCTAGTATATAAGGGAAGGAAATGGAATTTCTTACACAGATCAGTATAATTATAAGAATAGTAGGGAACTCTTAAACGAAAACAGAGATACTTTAAAAATTTTGCTTGAATCCTCTCAATGCGTGAGATATAAATGTCATATTGCGGGTTCCATATTTGACATCCATATTCTAAAATACTACGTACGTAGCTACAGTATAAAATTTTAAAAGTTTTGGCACGTTTAAAGTGGGCAGAACTCCTCATTATAAAACCTAGGGCTTTAGTAGCTCTGTTTACGATATTTTCTATATGCCCATCAAACAACAATTGAGAGTCATGGATTATACCCAGATCCCTTACAGAGCTTACCCTCAGCAAGGGTTGATTCTTTAACTTATACGTAGATGATATGATTGACCTTTTCCGAGTAAATGAAACAACCGAACATTTAGTTGGGTTGAGATCGAGCTTATTTTGAAGACAATAAGCATCCAGACGTTGGAGGTCGGATTGCAAGTTGAGTACATCAGTATCATTATTAATGGCGCTAAATATCTTCATATCATCTGCGAAGCACAGTAGTTGACTATGTAAAAAACAGTCAGTTATATCGTTGATAAAGATCAAAAAAATTAGGGGTCCAAGTAAGGATCCCTGCGGAATACCGCTAGGGATTGGGACCCAACTAGAAATATAATTACTGACCACAACTGCTTGCGTTCTGTTATCTATGTATGACCCAAACCACCTGAGTAGATCCCCTCTTATACCTATGAGTTGTAGTTTAGAAAAAAGTATATTATGATCTATTCTATCGAACGCTTTACTGTAATCTGTGTAGATGACATCCACTTGACTACCCTCATCCATATGTTTGGTAATAACATTATTAAAGATAACCAAATTTGAAACAGTAGACCGTTTTTTAAGAAAGCCATGTTGCGATGGTGACATAGAACCTGTTATGGATGCATACACTTGGTTATAAACCACTTTTTCAAATAATTTAGCGATTACGCACAATTTAGAAATAGGTCTATAATTACTTATGTCATTTTTGGGACCTTTTTTATGAACGGGAGTAATGTATGAAGATTTCCAAATGTGGGGGAAAACTGAAGTAATGATAGATTTCTCAAACAACAAGGCTATTGGTAAAGCAATAGTTTTAGCACTATTTATTAGAAAGATCGGGCTCAAGTCGTCAGGTCCAGCTGACTTCGATGGGTCCACCTTAGTAAGTAGGTTATAAACTTCGATGTGGTCAATAGTAATGGAATTGATATCTGATAATTGGGATACACTGCAATCCGACAAAGAACTTGGTAAATTAGTAATGGTGGAGGTTAAGAAGGTGGAATAGAAATATTTTGAGAAGGCATTACAAATAGAATCACCTGTGGTGAAAAGCTTGTCCTCATACTTAACGGAATTAGGTATACCGTTAGACTTTTTACGGGACTTCAGGTATGACCAGAAATGCTTGGGGTCCTTCTCTATATTGTCTTCAAGCGATGTCATGTACGATAAGTAGCATTGTGATTCAAGATGCTTAGACCTATTGCGCAGTAACTTAAATGTATTCAGATCTGATCGATTGCCGTAATTGTTAAACTTCGAAAGATATTTGTATTTTTCTTTTAGTACTTTCTTTAACGAAGGAGAGTACCATTTAGGGTACAAATTATCACATACATATATGTTAGGTATATATTTCTTTTTCAGTTCATTTATAATACTATAGAAAAAGGTAACGGCGTCCTCCAATGACCTACTAGATATCTCGCCAGCCCAATCAACTTCAGACAATTGAGAGTTTATTGCATCATAGTTTCCTTTATTGAATAAGTATCGTAAATATTTTTGAGGTTCTAATATGGCTATATCCAAAAAGTTTATTACTACAACCAGTGGCATATGGTGGGAATCAATCGGTACTAAAGGGTCAGTGCAAAGCTCAACAATGACGTCATCGTTAGATAACACAAGATCCAACAATCTATTATTTGAGTTTACAATTCCATTATATTGTTTAAGACCATGTGTATTCATTTCGTCAATGAGGAGGCATTCATCGCTACTAATAAAACCACTGGGAGATAAATATGGGGTTGCACCCGGTAACCAGTTTATTCGGGGCAAGTTAAAATCACCTATGATAAGAAAATTATCAAGAGGATTATTAAACATAGTTTCATTAAGTTTTAACAAATAGTTGTTTAGTTGATCCGTGAACGTATAACCTTGTTCTTGTTTAATCATATAAACACAGCAAATATGTAATTTAATTAATTTATTATTTTTATTTTTTGCGGAAATTGTAACCCATATATCCTCAGCTGATGAGTGAAGACAAGATTGATGGATGGCTGGGATATCTTTACGTACAGCAATTAAAACTCCCCCTCCCAAAGACTGTCCCGTCAAATTATAGTCACGATCGCGACGCCACACGACATATCGCCCGTCAAATAATTCAGAACTATCAATGGAGTCCACCAACCATGTCTCCGTTAGTAGTATTATGTCAAAACTACTAAGACACAAATTACGATAAAAATCAATACATTTTGTTCGAAGACCCCTGACGTTCTGGTAATAAATATTTAGGTTGTTTACTAATTTAATCATTTTTAACAAAAAATATAACCACAAAGTAGCCACGATCGCGGCACCACACAATAAAGCTGTCACCGAATAGTTCAGAGTTAACAGTAACCGAAAGCCAGGTTACTATTACCAAGATGACGTCATAAGAATTATTAAAAACAATTAAGTTAAAAATTCCATTCATACGAGGCCTATAGTTCTTCATTCATCTTATTCCGAAATTCCCACGTGATCGGGTACTATGTGATAACGGGTAAAACACCGGGGCATAGCAAGTATGTTACGTACCCATAATCCAATGTATTTCGTCAAATAGTTTCTTATCTCAATTTATGTTTGATTCATTGAGTTTTATTCCGAAATTTCCACGGGAACGGGAACTATGCGGGTAAAACCGTGGGGCACAGCCGGGCTAGCATGACTTCGAAAATGCGATAGATTAAGCGATTTATCGACATCCATCTGTCAAAATATGATAAAAATACCCGCCATATTTAATTTTACCACGTGATTAATTTTATGACATTTGGTCATGCTCGCGAAATCGATATAGCTATTTATTGACATCCAACTGTCAAAATATAATAAATATACTCGCTATATTCAATTTTATATATCGTACCACGCCATAATTCATTTGGTCATGCTCGCGAAATCGATATTATTTCGTGGTGTCTATATATTTTATCACGCACAGTCATGCTAGGGGGGCAGGTAATGATAAATATTACTATTTTCAGTATATCACCCTTAACTTAGACGCAAACAGATATATCAAGTCAGTTAACCTATCGAACGGAGTTAAAATGAACCTCCATATAGACGTTATGTACTATGTATCGGATGATCCAGAAAAACTAGGAAGAGAAGAGCAGAAAAAGCCAGGAGCATACGTTTTTAGACCTATAGATCTACTGCCAGTGTCTGCTAAGAAAAATTACAAGGCACACGTGATTAAAACGAAGTTGGTTGAAGAGTTGAGAGTTAATTATGGCAGCTTTGCTTCTTTTTGTGGTAAGTTAGACACTAAATAAAGTCAATAAAGACATTTATCACGAACTCAATGGCAGAGTGGTCACCATGCCGGACTGCCATCCGTAAGGTTGCGGGTTCGATTCCCGTGCGGGGTGAATATTTGTGTAAGCCACAAATGTTTATCTCGGTGTGCGTGTGTGAATGAGTGTGTGCGTAGTTTCTGTTACCCTAGATACAAGCTCCAAGCTTAGTTACGGGTCAGTTACTATAATGAGATGATGTAGTGAATGATTATGTTATGATTAATTGATGACCTAGCTAGCGTTATTCTCCCAGCCAGAAATCAAACCAATTTATAAAAAACTGTTGACCGAAGAATTATCTGATATTGCAATAGGGTATTTGACTAAAATTGTATTAGTCCGTCTTTTAGATTTCTAAAAAATATTGGACACGTATTTTTTTATTTTTCATGTAAACAAATAACTAAGACGATACAGTGCATCGAACACTCGAAAAAGTTGGGGGAAGAAGACTACCACTAAGAGAGGATTTTTGGAAATTCCTCCCCTAGGAGGAGAAAAGGGGGAAAACCCAAATTCTGCTGGAAGTCATTAATCCACGCGGACGAAGTCGGGGGCAAAAGCTTGATTGATAAATATACCTTAAATAACAAGTTTGTCATTTGAATTGTCCAATAAGTCTTAAAATTGACCATTTCAGCAAAAATCTACAAAGACTCTCCCATGATCGAAATAGACTGGGTCATAGGCCCTATTCCCCTCAACGACAAGCCCATATCCCTAGGTAAGGACGTGTTCATTAGATACACCACCAGTCTGGATAACCAGGGGGTGTTCTTCACCGACTCCAACGGGAGACAGATGGTGAGACGCGTGTATGGCGAGAAACCGTCGTATGAAGCGACCAACCCGGATGCTATAGCTAGTAAGTTTATGATGATTATTTTAAGAGTTTGTTTGTAATTTCAAATTAAAAAACAAGTCTTCGCTTTTAGATTTTCTTATTTTTATATAAAAGTGCCAAGAAAAACATTTTTTTTTTAATATTTTGTTGTCTGTCTGTTTGTTTCGGTTGTCTCTGAAACGGCTGGACCGATTTTGATGGGACTTTCACTCGCAGATAGCTAATAAGTAGTGGGTAAAACCGCGAGGCATAACTAGTTGTAAATAATTATTGGCAACCTAAGTAATTTTAATGAAGAAATCGACAACAATAAAATAAAACAAAAACTCCGTTTGAACACATGATTAAAAAAATAAATCTCGGTACACAGCTGGTATAGTCTTAACTAATATTATAAAGAGGAAAGATTTAATTATTTGTTTGTACGTTTGTTTGTAACAAATATGCTCCGAAACTACTGGTCCGATTTCAAAAATTCTTTCACTATTGGAAAGCCTCATTATCCCGGGGTGTTATAGGCTATATTATATTTACGCGGGTGAAACTGCGGGGCGCTGCTAGTCCCTAATAAAGAAAATGAATTTAAAGAAAATCGGTTGGGGCTGTGCCGGGGCACACGGCCGTTGGTTTTAACGTGAAACGTCTATGTTAGCGAATCGCTTAAAGTAAAATTAAATTGAAATGAAAACAAGAACATTCAATATCATAACAGCGAGCTGACTATATAAGTGAAATATTCACACCACGTTTTTGTTACTAAGACTAATAGTTTTTTAATTATTAAGGTACGATGATATAGACCTTTTCGTTACGGTCCACTTTTTAAACCTGGTACCGTATGTTTCGGCGCGATTTTAAAGACGTTTCACTTCAAAAATGTTTAAAACGATTTTTTTTAATTCATTAACATTTACTAACGTTTTCAGATAATTTCTACCCAATAACATCAAAAGTCCACATCGAAGATCGGAGTAAAAACCTCAGATTTTCGATATTCAACGACCGCGCACAGGGGGTGACATCACGAGACGGCGCCATAGATATAATGGTCCACAGACGTATTTTGACAGACGATGGTGGCTTCCAAGCGTTTTTAAATGACACCGAAAATGGCGCTGGAATAACTGTCAGAGGGCAGCACTATCTGTACTTAACTAAAGCAAACTACGTTCCAAATTTGATTTTCGAGAAAAAGTTCGCAAAAAATATAGAATTGAAGCCTGAGATTTTTGTTGCAAACGAATTTCCTAATCAGTTTATATGGCAGAAGTATGTTAACGAATTTAAGGGGTTGAAGACCAAATTGCCTGTAGGAATACATTTGTTGACTATCCAGGAATGGGAGTTTGGGGGGCTCTTGTTGAGATTGGAGAATTATGTCGAAAAATGTGATGTTTCTAAGCATGGAATCAGGACGGTGTTCTTAAAGGATTTGTTTGTTAAATTTGATATAGTTAGAGTTGAGGAAGTGACTCTGTCTGCTAATATTTGGATGAAGGATCATAATCCTTTAATTTGGAACACTGTTAATAGGACGAATAAGTTTGGCAGTAATTACGAGAAAATTGATTTGGAAAAGGGTATTAAATTAAGACCGCAGGAGATTAGAACGTTTGTTGTTTGGACGCAATAAAGAATTTGTATTTTTAAATGTGTTTTGTAAATCATTTCTTCCTTATTTATAAAATAACTTGCAGCGCCCCGCGTAGTACCCGCTCCCGTGAGAATGCGTAGTTCGTAGTATCATACAATCTCGGCACAATTCACCATCGTGTGTTAAAAAATTAAGTAACAGCGCCATCTATTGGTAGGATTTGCGACTACAAAAAGTTACAATAAAACATACGATTACTTATACACAATCCCATGGGAATTTCGGGATAAAAAGTATTCTATGTGTTATTCCTAGTTGTAAGGAAAATCTGTACTAAATTTAATCAAAATCGATACAGGAGTTTTTGCGTGAAAGTGGAACAAACATCCAAACTCACAAACATACAAACTTTCGCATTTATAATATTAGTTAGGATTATGTAAAGTTATGTTACAACCAATTCCAACCAGTTGGCATTCAAGATAACTTTAAAAACAACCCCTAGCTACCCCTGCATTGCACGCAACCCCTCGGCCAAACTATAAATGCAAAGCTGAGATATTCCGACTCACTTCATACACGCTCACTCAGATTTTCTAATTGGCTTATTATAATGACATTGACATGACGTTTGGTTGTCAAAATTGGGCAGGGGAGGACTTAGTATGACAGGGATTCTGACGTCAAACTATACTTCTATACTAATGTCTTTTCCGAACCCTTATCCCATGTCTATTTGAGGTCGGTTTTCAGTTTAACCAGATTTGGCGGAATGTCAGTATTTTACGTAAAGCGACTGCCATCAGACCTTCACAACCCAGGGGCTATACGACATTTTTTGGTTAAACCAAATGTGGACTTTTGAGGACCCGTAACGATTGTCGATGATGTTAGTACGACAGCCGGGACCGACGGCTTTACGTGCCTGTATACTTCTATACTAATAAATAAAATTAAAATGTCTATTTCGAATTTCAAATTAACTACCAACATTTCGGTAAATACAAAGTAAAAAAAAAAACAATAATTATTTTCAATTAAATTTTGTCTGTCTCTCTATTTGTTCTTAGGGCCGATTTTTCCATCGCCAGATAACTTTTATTCGACGAATAAAATTGACGTTTGACAGTTTTTGTATGGAATAACTGTCAAAATTTCAAAATTATTCGTCGAATAAAGTTATCTGGCGATGGAAAAATCAGCCCTTAGTCTTTCTAATCTCAGAAACGGGTGAATTGATTTTGACGGGGCTTTAAGTCACTTAAGTATAGTTAATGTTATATTAACTTACTTTTACTTACTTATACCAAAGTGACCACGGCGCACGCGTTCGGATTAACGCAGGTGAAATCGCGGAGCATAGCTTGTTTATGAATTACACAGGAATTTAAAATTCCTGTAAAATAAACATTTTTTATATATGTTACTTTTAATTTTTTTTAATAGACTTAGGGCTTATTTCACGACATTCAGTAAATTTACTCACCAAGTAAAGTTGTCTCAAGTTATGTCAAGTGACAAAGACCAAACATGTAGCCCTTGAAGATGGTGAAATAGGCGCTTAACTTACCAATTTTGGTAAAACTTTAAAGTTTAAGTATATTTTGAATTCACCTTTCAAATTTTCCGTACTCAATCCGCCCCTGTATGCTGTCACTTAATATTTTAAATCACAAAGGGGTCTCCCCTATATTAATCCTTAGTCCGTACGAATCACAAAACCCGATTAATTTGTCAAAAAAGGTTTTTGCGTAAAAAATACATTCTCATAGAGATCGCCGTAAACATGACAAAAATATAATTAAGTACGTTTTAAATAAGATTTGTGTTACATTTTTTAATTAAATTTTGATCTGATAAAAATTGCGGGTTTTAATTATTATTTTTGGCATTTGGATTTTCTCGTTTATTTATTCTACTAGCTGTGCCCCGCGGTTTTACCCGCGTGAATCGCAAACCCAAGGGAATTTCAGGATAAAAAGATCCTCTGTGTTCGGTTTAAAAAAACTTTATTCTCAAAAGAAATTACAAAACAGTTCACTTGTATGAGAATTTATACATAAAAAAAAATCTTAAGTGTATGTTTTTTTAGGTCTCTAGTGACAAATGCATACAGTAAACAATAAAATAAAATACAGTATAATATCGTCCTATGTGTTATTCCTAGGTATGAGGAACATCTGTACCAAATTCCATTAAAATCCATTCAGTAGTTTTTGCGTGAAAGAGGAACAAACATCCACACTCACAAACATTCGGCTTTATAATATTAGTAGGATAACACGAGATACTTTTTATCTAAAAATGTTTATAAGGAACCGGTTTACACTTTATCAGTCAGTCAGTCAGTTAAAAGGGAAAATTCACGTACATTCCTCACATCGTCGTAGTTCGGAACGTGATATCTTCTCTCTCACTCGCACGCTATGCGTCTCTTTCTAGAGCTTTTCCGACGTTGGTGTTGTATGATTTTTGTTGGATGTGGCATTTTGAAGATTGAAAAATAATGTATGAATTAAATAATTAGTTTATCTTTTTCTTCCGGACCTTTATCCCATGTCTATTTGGGGTCGGTTTTCAGTTTAATTGGATTTGGCGGAATGTCAGTATTTTACGTGAAGCGATTGCCATCAGACCTTCACAACCCAGAGGGCTATACGACATTTTTGGTTAAACTGAATGTTAGACTGTTGAGGGCTCTAACTACCCGTAACGACTGTCGATGATGTTAGTACGAATGATTTATTTGTATATTTGAAAAATCTGATATTTAAGAAATGGTTCGTTTAGGTGATTAGTTGTATTAATTTTATTAGCATACGGAGTACCTAATAACAAAAAATATGTTTAATGATATTTTTTTATATAAAGAACTAGCGGTGCCCCGCGGTTTAACCCGTGTAGTTCCCGTTCCCGTAGGAATATGGGGATAAAATTATATTAAAACCTTCTCATTGAATCACTCTATCTATTAAAACAAACCGTATCAAAATCCGTTGCGTAGTTTTAAAGATCTAATCATACATAGGGACAGAGAAAGCGACTTTGTTTTATACTATGTAGTGTATACTTAAATATTTTTATGTCCATATTTCTACGGGAATGGGAACTACGCGGGTGAAATTTCATTAATAAAAAATACACTATCAATATAATAATAGTTTGGTACAAAATAAAAAAATTGACAAAAACAAATACATACTTAGCTACTCCAATATTAATAAAGGTACAAAAGGAATAAAATACACAGGTATTTGATATTGAATAATTTTAATCACGACAATTTCTATAAGATTTCTTATTTTTTACTTTACTTTAAGATAGTGTCAGTGTTGTGTGTCGTGATAGAGTTTGTGTGAGTGACAACAGTGGTAGGGGTGTTGTACGTAATAAATGGACAAAAAAGAGGGTAGACAGATTTGTCTGCTCTTAAACAATTATCAAATCTACCCGCAGTACAGTCCAACAGTTCATCCGTGATCATGGCGCTTGCAACAGCGTCGAAATATCGGAAACTCGAAATAAATAATATACATGGTAAATATCCCGTTAATCATAAAAAACGTGTGGCACTCGGGGACTGCCGCGGTAAAGCTATTGCATAGCAATTTTATCAACTAATTGTTTTTTTTATTTTTGTATTGCAATCCTAACCTTAGAAATTTTGATGTCGTACTTGGGACTTCATACAATAAAAACTTTGTCTACATTACATTACTATAAAAACTTTTTGGAAAATTTACAAAAAAAAGTTTTCGATAAAAAAAAAAAAAAAACGTGAGGTTTTTTTTCGTTACGGAATTTCTGGATTCGGTCCCCGCGCTCAAGGCCCTCGATAGAAGCTATGCAATAGCTTAATAATTTAAATAGTTCTTACTATTACTAAAAATTATTAACGAAATCACAAAATTAAATTGAAAAAACTAAATAGTACTATTTTCCGAAAGAGCCGGCAACACATCTATCCCTTTCTCTCAACTCCTCCACGAATTTCCTTTCATACTCCACGTTCATAGTATTGAGCGAAACCCAGTCCAACGCCGAAAGCTCTACAAACCGCGCGCTTTTATTCACGAAAAACGCCTGAAATTAACTGAAAAATCTACTGAAAATCACTGAAAAACTGTCCCAAAAACTATTAAGTTTGTTTTCGTGTAAAAAAAAACATTAAAATTAGTGTTCTTCAGTGTTGAAATCGTGTTTGAATAATTCGAAAATTTCAACATTTTCCAACATGGCTGTGTTCGTGAAGTGAATTCTAGTAGTGAATTTCGTGTTTTAGTGTGTTTTAAGTGTTAAAAAACAAAAGGATTATTTTTCGGTAAGTTTTTGTTATATTTTTGATATTATTTTATATGTTTGCGTGGTTTTAGAAGCCTTATATCGCCGTAACACAGTTTCTGGCAAGCTTGGGAGGTAATGTCACGGTATTACGTATAGTATATTATTATTGAAACAAATGAATAATGAATTTATGTTTTTTACACAGAAAAATAAATAATACATTTTCAATAACGAAATAGCATAATATACTTTTTTATTTTTATGTTATTAGCACTCAAATTATTATGATTAACGGGATATTTACCATGTATATTATTTGTTTCGAGTTTCCGATATTTCGAGACTGTTGCAAGCGCCATGACCACGGATGAACTTACTATAAGTACATGGTTAATAACATAACATAACATAACATAATCATTCCCTCCATCATCTCATTACAGTAACTGACCCTTAACTAAGTCCGTAACTTGTATCTAGGGTATCAGAAACTACGGACACACTCATTCACACACACACACACACCGAGACAAACATTTGTGGTTCACACAAATATTCACCCCGCACGGGAAACGAACCCGCAACCTTATGGATGGCAGTCCGGCATGGTGACCACTATGCCATCCAGGTCGTCAGCTATGCATTTGTTATTTTTAAACACGTTTCAGTTTTGAGATCACCGACACGCATCAAGCGTAGTGATTTACGCGTATTGCTATTTACCATAACAAATATGTCTCATTCACGACCTCGATGGCAGAGTGGTCTCCATGCCGGACTGCCATCCGTAAGGTTGCGGGTTCGATTGCGGGGTGAATATTTGTGTGAACCACAAATGTTTGTCTCGGTCTGGGTGTGTGTGAATGAGTGTGTGCGTAGTTTCTGATACCCTAGATACAAGTTACGGACTTAGTTGGGGGTCAGTTACTGTAATGAGATGATGGAGGGAATGATTATGTTATGTATGCCGTTTGACTACACAGCTGCCTTCCAGCCAGCAGTAGTATCTTACAGGCGTCTAAATAATACATTTTCTGCAATTTTCAATACATTTCAACCCCTTGTCAATCAAAATTGAAATCTAATTATATAGAAATAGTGTCTGAAATTGTATAAAAGAGATTGAAGGGTCCATAATTCGATTGCTAAGGGCGAAGGGTTGGTACACTTAGATGTAATAACTTGTATAGAGTGTTTTATTTATTTATATCAAAAATCAATGCTTAAAGCTTTGCTTTAGGTGAGCGGCGCCGTCATATAGCGACCGTAATATTGGCAGAAGACGACCGTAATATTGGCAGAAGACGACCGTAATATTGGCAGAAGACGACCGTAATATTGGCAGAAGACGACCGCTTTTTAATGTGACGGTGTAAATATCTATATACAGGGTTGTGTGTTACACCTACTTATGTATAACTAGCTGTGCCCCGCGGTTTCACCCGCGTAGTTCCCGATCCCGTGGGAATTTCGGGATAAAACGCCTATGTCCTTTCCTGGACCATTAGCTACCCCTGTACCAAATTTCAAGTCAATCGGTTCAGTAATTTAGCCGTGAAAAGGTGACAGACAGACAGACAGAGTTACTTTCGCATTTATAATATTAGATAGGATTAGGATAATATTATAAAGTATTATAAAGTAAGGATATATACTAGTATAAGGAAGGATAATGAGGATTAATTGCTATTCGTTAGTCTCGCTAAAACTCGAGAACGGCTGAACGGATTTATCTTATCTTAGTCTTGAAATGTTCGTGGAGGTCTAGGGAAGGTTTAAAAGGTGAGAAACATTCGAATAATTTCCGGGAACACGGGAATGGGTACTACGCGTGTGAATCCGCGGGGCGCAGCTAGTTATCAATAAATTATATCAAACTCTAGCTTTACGTTTCTAAGTTAGCGGTGCCGTTATATGGCGACCGTAATATTGGCAGAAGACGACCGCTTTTTGATGTCACGGTGTCAATTACCGCTCTCTAGAAGACCGCGTAATTTTTTACATAGACAACGTTCTTGTAGAGAGACATTATTATATATAGATAGACTAGCTGCGCCCCGCGGTTTCACACGCGTAGTTCCCGTTCCCGTAGGAATATCGGGATGAAAAATAGATGTTGGCCGATTCTCAGACCTACTGAATATGGTCACAAAATTTCATGAGAATCGGTCAAGCCGTTTCGGAGGAGTATGGCAACGAAAACTGTGACACGAGAATTTTATAAATATATTATAAGATATACTTGTGTATATTATTATAAGTACTTATTAGCATACATACGGTTTTTAAGTAGATAGAGTGATTCAAGAGGAAGGTTTTTAGCATGATTTTGTCCCCGCATTCTCGCGGATGAAGCACTCATGGCCCAGTGCTACCCGCGGATCACTTGTGGTCTATGCGGTTAAGCAACGTCTGGCACCGTCATGACTGTGATGGGTCATTACTAAAAATGACTTTTTCAACACACTTGCTCATAAAGGGGCTCTTATTTGTGCAAAAACAGTTGAATAATGACACGCTTGATTCACTAGTGAGTCATAGTTCTTTTTTTAAATTGTTTAGTTTTAAAAAAGTTTCGATACCAAAAAAAATCGTGTCCATACATTTTAAAAACAAACTTCAACTATGTTGCCTTACTTTTGGTAGGTCTATGGTCGATTCCATTCATTCATTCATTCGATTTTTTTTTAAATAAGTATATTCTTTTAGTCTTTGGCCGATCACCATTGTTGTGTTGGATGCGCGCGAATAGAAAAACTGTTTATTTATTAGCGAAAAGTGATAATTTCTTCGCAAATGTGTTGAAAAACGTTGAATGGTACACGCGTGTATTGATGATTACTATCCTCGGCTATCTTCAGACCCTCGCCTGACGGCTCGGGCCTCAATAGCGCCTCGGAAGTAATCACCAACTTACCTCGCTTGTACCATAAATAACTATTAATTACATGATCGTTTCCGTGCTTCGGAGGGCACGTAAAGCCGTCGGTCCCGGCTGTCGTACTAACATCATCGACAATCGTTACGGGTGGTTAGAGCCCTCAAAACTCTAACATTTGGTTTAACCAAAGAATGTTATATAGCCCTCTGGGTTGTGAAGGTCTGATGGCAGTCGCTTCACGTAAAATATTGACATTCCGCCAAATGTGGTTAAACTGAAAGCCGACCCCAAATAGACATGGGATAAAGGTTCGGAAAAAAGACAAAAAATTCTCACGGAAGCGGGAAGTACGCGGGTGAAACCGCGGGACTCTGCTAGTAATACATAAGTACTTAAGTGAAACACACACCCCTCCTTGCGCTAAGTCGGTCACCACGTATTCTATAATGTATTCAGTCCATGCTCATGATTTAGAGCCTTCAGATAAGAAACGCCGGGATTTTGGAGTGATTTATAACCATATGTGATATTTGAACCGATTTGTGATATTTGGGCCGATTTCTCAATTCAAATTAGAAGCGGTGATAGTTAAGTGGTAAGGAGGTCTGGTTATTGAGAGGTTGTGAGTTCGATATAACATATTCATTCATCACTACATACACACATCAAAAGTGTCTAGGGATCAACATATATTTTTGCAATAACTTTTCTCCTGATTGATATTAATTAAAATTTTCTTTAAGGATTCATCAAATAAAGTGTTTTCGTTTGTCACAGTAACGATAAACCAAGTCACCTTTGCATTAATAAAGAAATTTGCCATTTTCCTAATAAAGGGATTTTTGACATTTGAACCACTAACATTAAAGTTCGAAAAAAAGACTGAAATAACAGTTTTCTTTAAAATTTTATTGGGTAACTTAAACAATTAATAATCCGTGTTTCTACCGCGAACACTAACAACACAAGAACATCGGTTTGGCATACTCAAAATGAGTTCATCCAAATCACGCTGTGGAATGGCCGCCCATGTTCGTTGCAACAACAAAAAAAGGTCTTCTTGCGACTGGATACCCTCCATATTCGGCAGAGCTCTTCTCTGTAGCATATCCCATGCATGCTCAATCGGGTTCAAGTCTGGCGACTGAGCAGGCCAGGGCAGGACATTGATGTTAGCTGCGGCGAGAGTCTGTCTTACAACTCTTGCGGTGTGCGGTCGTGCATTATCATGCATTAACTGAAATAAGGGACCGATTTGCACTTGTAGAGGAACGATGACGTCTGATACAATCGTCTCAGCATAAATTTGAGCGTTGAGGTTGCCTCTGATCCAAATCAACTCAGTTCTTCCGCCGATCCAAATACCCGCCCATACCATGATGGTTCCACCACTATAAGGATGGACTTCCTGGCAGGATTTTAATCGCTGTTGGCGTCCAGGGGTTCTCCAGTGTCGTATACGTCTTGTATCCGGTCTCATACCAAAACGAGACTCATCAGAAAAGCACACGAAACGCCATTGTTCTTCTGCCCAATTTCTGTGTTCAAGAGCCCATTGATATCGAATCCTACGATTGTGCATTGCTATAGGTGGTACCCGTAGCGGTCTTCGGGAATGAAGGTTCACTTCATGCAAGCGGTTTCTGACTGTTTGGTCGCTAATTAAGTTCCCTGAAGAGTGATGAAGCCGCACGGCTAACATCATGGCGGTTATTGTTGGAGCTCTTCGAGTTAAGATTTGAATGTATCGGTCTTGTCTCCGTGTGGTGCAGCGATACCGTCCTCCATGGCGCTCAGCCACGGTACCAGTGCTTCGGTAACGTGTCCAAAGTCGACTGATAACACTCTGACTTGTATTCAGAGCTAAAGCCACAGTACGTTGCCGGGAACCAGCTTCTATCATTCCCACGGCTCTGAGCATTTCTTCCCTGCTTAAATGACGTCGCCGCTCCATAATAACGTTGGTTTTAATCAGTAGTAGGGAAACAGTAGCACTAATAATGTCTTCAATGCGTTGTATGTTTTTATAGGGAAAATATTGACAGCTGATTTTCATCTTTTACTCGAATTTGATTCACAGTTCCTGATTCAAATTATGAAATGCACCAAAAAGGATCCATATAAATTTATAAAATCATAAATTTATTACAAAGCCACATCTCAATCTCAAGAAATCCGCATAAAAATGCTTGATCCCTAGACACTTTTGATGTGTGTAGTATAAAACAAAGTCGCTTTCTCTGTCCCTATGTCCCTATGTATGCTTAGATCGTTAAAACTACGCAACGGATTTTGATGCGGTTTGTTTTAATAGATAGAGTGATTCAGTGGGAAGGTTTTTAGCAATTTTATCCCCATATTCCTACGGGAACGGGAACTACAAGTGTGAAACAGCGGGGCGCCAGTTCATAATAAATTAATGAAAATTCTTATGTCAGAATGGTCACCATGCCGGACTGCCATCCGTAAGGTTGCGGGTTCGATTCCCGTGCGGGGTGTTTGTGTGAATCACAAATGTTCGTCTCGGTCTAAGTGTGTGTGAATGAGTGTGTGCGTAGTTTGTGATACCCTAGATACAAGTTACGGACTTAGTTAGGGGTCAGTTACTGTAATGAGATGATGGAGTGAATGATTCGAACTAGTGACCTTTTGATTGCCAGGCTGACTTCTAAGCCATTGGGCTATAACCGCCTGTAATACCTATTTTTATTTTTTTACTTAATAAGATGATATTTACAAAAACATATCTTACTCAATTCAGGAGTAAGTAATTAATTTCGAGCTATGTTTTAATAGTTATTTATGGTACAAGCGAGGTAAGTTGGTGATTACTTCCGAGGCGCTATATGTCTGAAGATAGCCGAGGATAGTAATCATCAATACTCGCGTGTACCATACAACGTTTTTCAACACATTTGCGAAGAAATTATCATTTTTCGCTAATAAATAAACAGTTTTTCTATTCGCGCGCATCCAACACAACAATGGTGATCGGCCAAAGACTAAAAAAAATACTAATTAAAAAAAAACGAATGAATGAATGAATGAAATCGACCATAGACCTACCGAAAGTAAGGCAACATAGTTGAAGTTTGTTTTTAAAATGTATGGACACAATTTTTTTGGTATTGAAACTTTTTTAAAACAAAGCAATTTAAAAAAACAAACTCACTAGTGAATCAAGCGTGTTTCATTCAACTGTTTTTGCACAAATAAGAGCCCCTTTATGAGCAAGTGTGTTGAAAAAAAATTAAGCTTGCTCCACCCAGCAATTAAACCTATGACCTCAAGCAAACTGCATACCAAAATGAAGAAACAAACTGTTAAACAAAATAATACCAAAATGCCTAACCCTGACACTGAACCCGGCACCCCAAAATCCTACCACCGAAGTAAGAAAACGACTCTAAAACAAAATTGAAGTTGTAATAATTTAAATACAAACTCCAAACTTTCGAAAAGTTGTGAACTTTAAAAGTTAAATGTCAAATGCTCTTTTGGGAGTCAGTGAGGCCATGTTGGAATTTTATAATGTCAGATACAGTCATTGCTAGACTTCTTCCCAGTTGGTACACTCATTGTTATGTCAATTATTCACCCTTTTTTTGAGGTACAAATGGGCTGTCGAGGAAAAAAGTGAAACAACAATATTTTGTGTTAATAAGGTTTATTTTCGAATCGAAAATTACGTTGAATTTTAAAATAGGAAGTAAATAGTGGATTATAAATAAAAATAATCAAATCAACATTGTGTTTTAGTATTAAGATGTTATACATTTCACTTAGTTATAAGTTTTTCCAAACATTCTACAATATTTATTTCACCTTGTTCATAATCTCGTGAATCGTGATAGATACTAGTAGTGTGAAAGTAACTTCTCCGTGTTACTACTATACTCGTGCATATTGGCTAGTACTTATAGAGTCACCAAGTTTTCTATTCCGATGACGGCGTCGCTGTAATCGCATCTTTTGGTTGTCAGTTTATTGAACATGTATCCAAATGACATTAGAGTCACAATGACAATAGGAGCTTACAATATGGCCGCCGGCACAGAAACGATTGTGACTCAATATTCTTATACTAACAGCCATTCCCAAATACTCGATCTATCTATGATCTCGCTTGTCAACGGATACAAAACTGTAACATATCTGTCATAAATGATGATTTTATGTAAAATGACAGGGCCCCGATTCTCCGATTCTCTTCGACAGTAGCTGGTGGGAGGCTGCAAAGGATCGGGAGAGTTGGAAATGTCTTGAACGGGGAAGACCTTTGCCCAGCAGAGGGACGATGAGGGAGGAAAAAAAAATTAGCCTCGACCCGCGGTTTCACACATTTAGTTCCCGCTCCTGTTAAAATGCGGGGATAAAATTATACTAAAAACTTTCCTGAATCACTATATCTATTAAAAAAACAAAATCTGTTAAAGTCTTAAGCATAAAGTAACCGTTTACCAAAATCGATAAATACCTACATAAAACCTTTTGATTTTTTTTTCAGTTTTAAAATCATTACCCTTTATCAATACCCTCCATTCATGCGCTTTAACAGTCGGGTAAAAGTTAATTTAAATTCCATATTTATCACGTATTGTGTTATTGAGCCCCTGGCGCTAATAAACTCAATTAATACCCCATTTTTGTTTCAAATAAATATGCTAATACCAAAATAACACACGTGTTGAAAAGTTTATAAATTAACGAACGATTTTTCTCCGTTATGTGTTTGATTTTTAAATATTTTTTGACTAAAGCTTTGTACCGTGTCCGGTTTTGTTCGGAAAATTATGAACACAACGAAAATCACAATTATCAAATTGAAATAAAACACTTAAACGGATTTTTGTCGTGGTTGTTTTTTTATTTATTTTGTTTTAAAAATAACTCCAGACCGAGTTTCTTGCAGATTCTTCTCGGCTGATGTATTTCCGAATCTGTGGTAAATTCACAATGTATTTAAAATTATATTCTAAATATTGAAGGTAGTAATCTTTTTACATTACTTTGTACAGACGTCTTCCATCTTAGTCTTCTGTGATCACGGGTTCTGTAAAGAATCCGAAACGTCAGAAAATGTAAAACAAAATACAACCACGACAAAAATCCGTTTAAGTGTTTTATTTCAATGTGTAGTGTTCGTGTAAATCAAAGACATAATTATCAAATTAATCACCGAATTATTTTTTGTAGCTCAGCGAGTTGGCGAGTACTCGCTCGCTAGCCCGGCGAGTACTCGTTATTCATCGCCCGCGGTGAGACCACCTTTAAACCGATTTTGTAAGACCAGCTAAAAATGCAACGCTAATAATAGGGTACTTTATTTATTAGTGTTGCATTTTTAGTCTGGTTTAGCACTAGACCAGGTTTTATAACCTGAACTGAACCTGGTCTGGATTTTCGCTTATAACTTTTTTAACCCCCGACGCAAAAAGAGGGGTGTTATAAGTTTGACGTGTCTGTGTGTGTGTGTATCTGTCTGTCTGTGGCATCATAGCTCCCGAACGGATGAACCGATTTCAATTTAGTTTTTTTTTTATTAAAGGGGACTTACGTGCGAGTGTCCTTAGACATGTTTGATGAAAATCGGTTGACCCTTTTAAAAGTTATGGGGGTTTGAAAGTAATTGTGTTGGGGGCTTTTAAATTTTAAAATGTAGATAATATTATTGGCAACTAAAAATGCTAAAAAAAATTTTGTAAGACCTATAGTTTGTCAGATAAACCTTCAACCCCTTTTTCCAAGATGGCGGCCGCTGGTCAAGCGTTGCAACCCCACAAACTTGGATTTAACTTTAAACTCCCCTCTTGACATCCCAGAAATAAAATTGCGTCCTCTGAGAAATGTAAAAAAATAAACATAGAATAAGGATCACGACCAGGATTCTCTCTGGTCTCTGATTGAAAATGTATCCAAATGACATTGGAGTCACAATGACAATAGGAGCTTACAATATGGCCGCCGGCACAGAAAAGATTGTGACTTATAACTTTAGTTGAAACACTAATTTCTAAAAAGGTTTTGTTAAACTATGTTTGATAAAAGACGGTTAAACGTTATTGCGTTATTATTATTAGCGTCAAGGGTTTAATAAAATCGGTCTTCAGAAGACGTTTAACTGCGGAATAGTGCCTTCTTACGAGTATAAATTAATAATAGTTTAAAAACTTTTTATCACATGCTTTTTATTAGTTTTCAATCTAAACTTAATATTATAAAGAGGAAAGATTTATTTGTTTGTTTGTAACGAATAGGCTCCGAAACTACTGAACCGATTTCAAAATTCTTTCACTAATGGTAAGCTAATTTATCAGTGCGTGACATAGGCTATATTGTCCTCGTATTCCCACGGGAACGGGAACTACGCGGGTGAAACCGCGGGGCGCTGCTAGTTATCAAATATTTTCAAAACATTTTCATGCTATTAATTGATTTAGTTATGGTGTAATTTCAGTAATTTTTGTTATTGTAATCAATTAATACGGCTTACCGTGAACTTTGAATATTTATAATTAACTAGCTGCGCCCCGCGGTTTCACACGCGTAGTTCCCGTTCCCGTGGGAATTTCGGGATGAAAAATAGATGTTGGCCGATTCTCAGACCTACTGAATATGCTCACAAAATTTCATGAGAATCGGTCAAGCCGTTTCGGAGGAGTATGGCAACGAAAACTGTGACACGAGAATTTTATATATTAGATATTCTTTTACGGGATATTTACACGTACCTATAAGTCGGTACCCTCGACTAGTTTCAGCCACGTCCGGTGGCCATCATCAGGAGGAGGAGTGCGATACGCCCGCGACTTTAAATATTTGACATTAATAAGTTAAAGATAAAATGCCCCACAGCGGCACCTGCCCTATCCCTATATGAACCTACTACCTGTGCCCAGCGGATTTACCCGCGCGGAACTTTATCCCGGGGGATTACCCCCTTCTCTTTCTAATTTCCAAAAATCCTCTCGTAGTGGTAGCCTACTCCCCCCAACAAACACACGTGCCTTTCAGCTCTCTACGACCAGTAGTTTCGGCTGTGCGTTGTCTGTCAGTCAGTCAGTACATCACTCAGTAACGGAAGAGTTGTATATAACAATTATAACATAATCATTTATTACATCATCTCATTACAGTAACTGACCCCTAACTAAGTTCGTAACTTGTATCTAGGGTATCAGAAACTACGCACACACTCATTCACACACGCACCCAGACCGAGACAAACATTTGTGGTTCACACAAATATTTACCCCGCACGGGAATCGAACCCGCAACCTTACGGATTAAAGATGTTTACAGAATAATAATAATTATGATTGTTTGAAGTTCATAAGCGTTTCTGTGAGGCCTCAAAAAAGCACTAACTAAATAAATAGTTTTTGTATTTTTACTATAATTAGATTAGGGTATAAAATAACAAGCCATGTTCAAATTTACATATATATTTAAGAAATTATCATTGAAATCCAATGTTGGCTCCTACGAGACTGCCCACCGCTGACACTGGGAGTAACAAAGTCGATAGCAGACTGCGAGCTGAAGTGGGCGCTGTTTGAGAACATTCTGTCAAGGAAAAAATATATAAACAATTAAATTAAAACTAAAAAATACCCCCAACACAATTACTTTCAAACACATAGCTCCCGAACGGATGAACCGATTCCAGGGGCCCGATTCTCTAAACTATTAAGCTGTGATAATGCTACTCAAAAGTATTTTAATATCACCATTATGGCCGTTTTTGTCATTTGTTGTCATTTTGGTATTTTCTTAGTGAAAACTACTCCGCTGACTCAATGGCTCCATAAAACTTAGATGGTTGTCATGGAAACAGTATTCTGACGTTTATTTGTCAAAAAACATGAATTTTGTTATGCGACAAAGACCACTGAGACACCTTGCATATGAATAAATTTTAGCAGAATACCAAATTTCTGACACTCTCGTTATGGTGGATATTGTCAAATTGCAGAATTAGGCCCCAGTTAAGTTTTTTTTGTATTAAAGGGGACTTACGTGCGAGTGTTCTTAGACATGTTTGATGAAAATCGGTTGACCCGTTTAAAAGTTATGGGGGTTTGAAAGTAATTGTGTTGGGGGTTTTTTCAATTTTTAATTTAATGTTATTCCTCTTGAGGCTCAAACCCACCGAAGTACACGCACACGCACGAAAATGACGTCATTGATACATTCGTGGCTGACTCGGCTATAGCTCAACGTAGCTGAGCTGCGTGGCCGTGGACCGTGGGCGTGGCGGTGGGTTCGCTTCACATAAAAACTACTGAACTGATTTCAATAAAATTTGGTATACATGTTCCTTATAACTAGAAGAATACATAGGATACTTTTTATCCCGTAATTCCCACAGGATTGTGATCCATACCTTGTCTGACTCCCACGCTTGCCCCGTATTGCTGGGCGCGTGGTGAGTAAGCCTGCTCCCCAATCGCGAAATTAGCGTTAGAGTAACATAGGTGACTGGAAACTGGACTCATGTTTAATAACACTGAAAAAAAACGAATCAAAACTTGAAAACTTTTTGTAGTCGCAAATACTACCAATAGATGACGCTGTTACTTAATTTTTTAACACACGATGGTGAATTGTGCCGAGATTGTATGATACTAAGAGCTACGCATTCTCACGGGAGCGGGGACTACGCGGGTAAAACCGCGGGGCGCTGCTAGTGTGTTATATTTTAGTTATTATTGTTACTGTATACATTTGTTGTATACCTACCTGTTTTATTTGTGAAAGGTAATAACAGCTATATCTATCTATATAAAAGTCCAAAACACTTACCAACAAAAAGAGTAACTAAGAAAAATAAATTTCGAGAATCCATCATAAAAAATTATTTTTTTTCTGGAATCACTCTCTAGATAATATTACTAAAATACTGAAGGAAAAAATATAAATACGATAGTTTATATATTAAAATATTTAAAACAAATATTTTTGGGTTCCTTACCTAACATAAGAAACCTTTCAAGTGCTTTCACCGGGAGCATTCGCGTGTAATGTAACGTTACAGATTCGTCTTTGAGCATTATATTACAACTAGCTATGCTGGTTTCACCCGCGTAGTTCCCGTTCCTGTAGGAATTTCGGGATAAAACATAGCCTATGTTCTTTCCCGGATCAAAAGCTACCCCTGTACCAAATTTCAAGTCAATCGGTTCAGTAGTTCAGCCGTGAAAAGGTAACAGTCAGACAGATAGTTACTTTCGCATTTATAGTATTAGTTAGGATTAGATTTTCGACCCAGGACCACGTCGGAAATTCTTGTCATTTACGTGAATATTTTTTCAACACATTTGCTCATAAAGGGGCTCTTATTTGTGCAAAAACAGTTGAATAATGACACGCTTGATTCACAAGTGAGTAATAGATTGTTTTTTTAAATTGCTTTCATTTTAAAAAAGTTTCGATACCAAAAAAATGTGTCCATACATTTTAAAAACAAACTTCAACTATGTTTCCTTACTTTTGGTAGGTCTATGGTCGATTCCATTCATTCATTCATTCGTTATTTTGTTTTAATAAGTATATTCTTTTAGTGTTTGGCCGATCACCATTGTTGTGTTGGATGCGCGCGAATAGAAAAACTGTTTATTTATTAGCGAAAAATTATAATTTCTTCGCAAATGTGTTGAAAAACGTTGTATGGTACACGCGGTGTATTGATGATTACTATCCTCGGCTATCTTCTGACCCTCGCCTGACGGCTCGGGCCTCAATAGCGCCTCGGAAGTAATCACCAACTTACCTCGCTTGTACCATAAATAACTATTATCATATCTTAATCCGACAAGACAAACTTACCATGGACACGCGGCCATAATGTTATTAGTATTACGGAACCCTTCATTGCCCTTCACCCTCACACTTGGCCGTTTCTTAAATAATTTGTATAAGAATAAACACAATGTTTTTGTAAAATATTATTTTATTAAAATTTAGTCACGGTACTCATTATTTTATGATTTTTATGAAGGTTTTTAAGTAAATATTTATGTTTGAGTTAACGCGTTAACTGATAGGAAAGACGTATAAGTCATTATGTTATTTTTACGTAAGATATGCTGGCCAAAAGTCCCTATTTTACTCATGATTATTTATTAACCCCCGACGCAAAAAGAGGGGTGTTATAGTTTGACGTGTCTGTGTGTGTGTGTGTGTGTGTGTATCCGTCTGTCTGTGGCATCATAGCTCCCGAACGGATGAACCGATTTCAATTTAGTTTTTTTGTGTTAAAGGGGACTTACGTGCGAGTGTTCTTAGACATGTTTGATGAAAATCAGTTGACCCGTTTAAAAGTTATGGGGGTTTGAAAGTAATTGTGTTGGGGGTTTCTTAAATTTTAAAATTTTAATTAGCGTGTTTAACCAACCAAACTCTTCAGCTTTATAATCTTTATTAGCTGCGCCTCGCGGTTTCACCCGCGTAGTTCCCGATCCCGTGGGAATTTCGGGATAAAACATGTCCTTTATAAGCTACCCCTGTACCAAATTTCAAGTCAATCGGTTCATTAGTTTAGCCGTGAAAAGGTAACAGACAGACAGAGTTACTTTCGCATTTATAATATTAGTAAGGATTACTAGCAGCGCCCCGCTGTTACACTCGCGTAGTTCCCATTCCCGTGGGAATACAGATACAAAAGCCTATGTTACTCAGGGTGAATGTAGCTTTATGATGGTGAAAGAATTTTTGAAATCGGTTCAGTATTTTCGGAGCCTATTCGTTACAAACAAACGAACAAATTTATAATGAAAAATAAAGTCTTAGTTTAGTTTACGTACTAACAAACATACATTCCTCAACCCAGGAATTGAACCAAAGACCTTTGGCAACTACATACACTAATGAAACACCTATATAATATTAGTAAGTACTATGAGAAAATAACGGAAAACAAATTAATGAAATTTCAACCAAAAACAAATTTTAATTAACATTTTTTTCTAAATATTTTGACGTGTATTGAACCATGAAGTATAGACAAAGTGATTTTAATTAAAAAAATATGTATAAATAGTGAAATTTGTGAGACTTAGACCAGAGACCGAAGCAGCAAGGAAACTACGAAATGGCATTCAAAATTGTGACCACCTTGGCTGGTGAGTAAAAGAATTATTTATTACATAAGTACTTACTTATTTACTTACATAAATAAAAAATAGTGGTTTTTTTTAATTTGTATATCTAAAATTCTCGTGTCACAGTTTTCGTTGCCATACTCCTCCGAAACGGCTTGACCGATTCTCATGAAATTTTGTGAGCCTATTCAGTAGGTCTGAGAATCGGCCAACATCTATTTTTCATCCCGAAATTCCTACGGGAACGGGAACGGGAACTACGCGTGTGAAACCGCGGGGCGCAGCTAGTTTTGTATAAAATCGTTTTAAATAATTTATACATATAAAACGGCCACTTTTAAGTATCCCAGTTTTAATATAAAATTTAAGTTATATGTATAACTAGCGGTCCGCCCTGGCTTCGCACTGGTCCAATTTTCCCGTTGATTTTTTTAAAAAATATTATAAAGCCGAATGTTTGTGAGTGTGGATGTTTGTTCCTCTTTCACGCAAAAACTGCTGAATGGATTTTAATGAAATTTGGTACAGATGTTCCACATATTATAGGAATAACACATAGAATTATTTAATAGAACACCCTTTTATCCCAAAATTCCCACGGGATAATGTTCCACGTGGGTAAAACCGCGGGGCACAGCTAGTAACAAAATAAAATAAATACTATGTACTCGTAATTAAGGGACTTGATCTGTTTTGTCTTTTTAACCCCCGACGCAAAAAGAGGGGTGTTATAAGTTTGACATGTCTGTGTGTGTGTATCTGTCTGTCTGTCTGTGGCATCATAGCTCCCGAACAGATGGACCGATTTCAATTTAGTTTTTGTATTAAAGGGGACTTACATGCGAGTGTTCTTAGACATGTTTGATGAAAATCGGTTGACCCGTTTAAAAGTTATGGGGGTTTGAAAGTAATTGTGTTGGGGGTTTAAATTCATTTATTAAATTTTAAATTTATATTTTTTTATTGTAAACAACCGACCGACTCGTACTTGGCTTGTTTTATCCATCCATCTTACTAGTCCCATTAGATTAGCTTTTCAAATTGATGCCTATTATTTTTTGTTTAATTATATTTATGACGACCCAGATGGCAGAGTGGTCATCATACCGGACTGCTATCTGTAAGGTTGTGGGTTCGATTACCGTGTGAATATTAGTGTGAACCACAAATGTTTGTCTGTGAATTGTGTATGTGTGAATGAGTGTGTGCGTAGTTTCTGATACCCTAGATGCAAGTTACGAACTTAGGGGTCAGTTACTGTAATGTGATGATGGAGGAAATGATTAATGTTGTTATATCACAAACTAGCTGTGCCCCGCGGTTTCACCCGCGTGGTTCCCGTTCCCGTGAGAATACGGGGATAAAATATAGCCTATGTTATTCAGGGTGAATGTAGCTTTCTAATGGTGAAAGAATTATTGAAATCGGTTCAGTAGTTTCGGAGTCTATTCGTTACAAACAAACAAACAAATCTTTCCTCTTTATAATATTAGTATAGATAAATATTTTTTATTTTGATTTTGTTACGTTTTTGTAACTTTCTAGCACTGCTGTGCGCGGCTACAGCCAATCCGCTGGGGGCTACAACACTATGTGAATCCAATCCTAACTTCCCATTCTACGGAGGCCTCATTGAGCCTCTAGGCCTCGGCCTCGGTGGTCTGGGAGGTCTCGGTGGGATTGGCATGGCCGGCATGGGACTTGGCGGCGCTACAACTCTCTGTGAAACATCACCAAACATCGGACTTGGGTTAGGTATGGGAATGCCAGTAGGAGGAGCCACCAGTGTCTGCGAGACAATGCCTAATATAGGTATTTTTTGTTTTCATTTATTTTGTTTCTTGATAATAATGATTGATTTATGGTCTTTTCCATTCACGGGACTATTAAGGAGTCCCGGTCTTTTGGAAGGCTAGTATGGGGCCAAAGCCAACACACGGAAGCCCTTTGACATATTTATAATCCGGCGACTATCCCTGTATAGCACTATTAAATGCATCCAAGAATAGTCTCCGGTTCTGCTGGGACTATTGCAAATATATGGAATACTACGACAGGGTTATGGGAATGGGATGTTTAATGGTTATTATTTTAATAAATATTATGATTTAAAATCCTTCCTAAAAACTTCTTGGGGTAGAAGTGAAAATATGTTTGGGGTTGAGTGGCATAAGCCGTGTGAATATTCGAATTTCATTTGTTTTTATCATTAGTTCAATTTTATTGTAATAGCCATTTAACTAAAATTCTAAGGTTGTGTGTGAAGTCGACCAACCCGCACTTGACCAGCGTGGTCGAATAATGCCGTATCGCCCTCGTGCAGGGTAGTCTCGTGCCCCTCGGTGGGGACATTATATGAGCTGATGATGATGATAATACTAACATACATATCTAGACAAACATGTTACTAACAAAATGAAACAAAATGATGGTCCAAAAATATTTATTTAATTTTAATTTATAGGACTTGGCGGTATCGGACTTGGAGGATTAGGTCTCGGTGGACTTGGAGGACTTGGAGGTCTTGGCGGACTTGGCATGGCTGGTATGGGATTGGGCGGAGCTACAACCATGTGCGAGACTTTACCTAACATAGGATTGGGCGGTATCGGACTTGGAGGTCTTGGGGCTCTTGGAGGACTTGGTCTCGGTGGTCATGGAGGACTAGGCCTCGGTGGTTTAGGCGGACTTGGAGGTCTCGGCATGGGTCTAGGTGGAGCTACCACTCTTTGCGAGTCTATGCCTCACTTGGGTCTTGGCGGTATAGGTCTTGGTGGTTTAGGCCTCGGTGGTTTAGGCGGTTTAGGCGGTCTCGGCATGGGATTGGGTGGAGCTACAACTTTATGCGAAACTCTGCCTAACATGGGTCTTGGTATTGGCGGTCTTGGGCTACATGGTTTAGGCTTCCCACACATGGGCTTGGGGCTCGGCGGGTTAGGCGGACTAGGTGGTTTAGGAGGGCTTGGGGCTCTTGGAGGGCTAGGTATGGGCGGTGCTACCACTATCTGTGATACTGAACCTAATCTACGTTTGGGGATGGGTATGGGCATGCCGTTAGGTCTTGGCATGGGTGGTTTGGGGGGCCTCGGTGGTTTGGGCGCTCTAGGAGGTCTGGGTATGGGCGGTGCTACCACTATCTGTGACACTGAACCTAATCTACGATTGGGGATGGGTATGGGCATGCCGTTAGGTCTTGGTATGGGCGGTCTCGGCCTGGGCGGTTTAGGCCTAGGGCGTGCTTTTTTATAAATGGCCGGTCTAGTGAGAGCTCCAATTTATTGACCTCTAGCTGTGGCTTACGGCATTTTGCGAGTAACAGCAACTCTAGACATCATTCTTTGGCGCTTTTCTAACTAGACACTAAATGTTTATCGACTTGGTCTCCGGTTTCTCCTTTAGCAAGATAAAAATTGTTTACACTTTTTAGTTTTTGTTTCGTTTCAGAAGTATCTTTGGGTTGCAAATTCAAATTAAAAAATTGAATTTCATAAATTGAATTGAATTTTGAATTTGAATCTTTGGGTTGCAATAGTATTTTTCGTTTTCAAAATTGTTGAAAATTTTTTGGTTAAATTTTGAGTATTGTAAAATTATGAATTCTCAAAGAACAGTGCTCCGATTTGACGTGTCGAAAAGGAATACTTAATTTGTCATCAATAGGACTTAATCTCAAAAAATACGCCATTGTTTGGTGTTATAAAATCACAAACATTCATTAAGTTTCTTTTTATCAAAGTTATGTATTTAAATCAATATTTATTTTAAATTTTCATTTTGTCAAAAATTTTTCTTTAAAAAGTGTAAATTGAAAAAAAATGTATGTATTCATTGTATTCAAAATTGTATAAATATGTATTTATAATTGGCAAATATATGATGTATGTATTGTAATGTTTGATTTTTATTTATTTTACCTGTATAGGTGATATTTTTGCTAATTTAGCCATTTAAGTTTTCCTCTTAAACTATCATCATCTCATTACAGTAACTGACCCCTAACTAAGTTCGTAACTTGTATCTAGGGTATCAGAAACTACGGACACACTCATTCACACACGCACACCGAGATAAACATTTGTGGCTTACACAAATATTCACCCCGCACGGGAATGGAACCCGCAACCTTACGGATAGCAGTCAGGCATGGTGACCACTCTGCCATCGAGGTCGTCAAAAATATATTCAATAGGAAAAAAATAACCTTCAAAGTACACAGATTAGTTTTCCAGCTCTTAAAATGTAACAAAATAAAAAACAAAAATTGCACAATAAACAATATATTTTTAAACCCGTACGTAATAGGAATAAATACTAAATATTTACAAACGTAACCTTAGCTAAACATTTACAGACATGGGGGTGGGGCGCATGGGTCACATGGGGATGGGTTGCATGGGGGTAACTCACATGGGGGTAACTGGCATGGAGGTAACTGACATGGGTTACATGGGTTAGGTCTTCGCAGTATACTGGCACAGCCGAGGGTTCTAAAGACTGATGGTGGGTTTGGTATGAAGCAGATAGCTGGTGGGGATGGCACTACTATCCTGGGTGGTGTCACGATCAGGGTGTCCGGTGCTGGCACTACTACGTCGGCTGGTTGGACCTGAGGAGACAGGCTTTAGAATTCAACAACGTTTATATTTTTTTTAAAAATAAGCCGTTTTTTTTCTTTCATTATAATTATTAAAAAAAACATTCATACATCATCTCATTATACTAACTGACCCCTAACTAAGTTCGAAACTTGTATCTAGGGTATCACAAACTACGCACAGACTCATTCACGCACACACCCAGACCGAGATAAACATTTGTGGTTCTCACAACTATTCACCCCGCACGGGAATCGGACCCGCAACCTTACGGATGACAGTCCGGTATGGTGACCACTCTGCCATCGAGGCCGTCATTCAAAGTTTATTACTTTTTAACTGGTATAACATTTCTACAATAGATGTTTCAATCAGTACCTAATAATATATTTTCTATAATACTATCTATGGCCATGAGTTAACCCGCATTACCTCCATGTCTATTGTCGTAACTTGATATTATACAGCATCCTTCGATAATTGGGTCTTTCAAATCAAAAATCATTTATTTAGTTCAGTTCATTGACGTTCTTAAGTGCCTCATTGAGGAATGAGGCACTTAAGAACGTCAATGAATCTACCACCGATTTTTTTCAATTGGAACCTTAGATTATTGCATTCAACCAAACAAACAAACTCTTCCTATAATAAAATAGATTTTCGTCAAAGTCAAAAATCATTTATTCAATTGAGGCCTCAATGAGGCACTTATGAACGTCAATGAATCTACTACCGATTTGGAATTACATCAGCCGAGAAGAATCGGCAACAAACTCGGGCTGGCATTTTTTAATTTTCATTTTTTAAATGCAATAAAAAAGTACCTTAAAACTATTTTTCTTACCTTAATAGCCGGTGGTCGCGGCACAGGGCATGGTGGAGGTCTGACACATATTGGTTGAGGCGTAGGGGGTGTCACGGGGGGTACTCGCACGTAAAACGGGCTCGGGGTAGGGGGTTGTACTGGCTTGGGGTTGACGTTGATCGGTGCTGGGTTAGGAGGTTGGACTGGGGCGGGTTTTACCCAGATCACGGGGGGTCGCGGGAGTCGGACCTGGCCAGGACGGACGATGATAGGGGGTGGTGTCTGGAACCTGATCTGGCCTGGTTTTACTAGGATTGAACCTGGGGGAGAAATAGTCAATTACTATATTGTAGACTAGCTGCGCCCCGCGGTTTTACCCGCGTGAATCCCAATCCCATCGGAATTTTGGGATAAAAAGTATCCTATGTGTTATTCCTAGTTATAAGGAACACCTGTACTTTTCGTGAAAGAGGAACAAACATCCAGACTCACAAACATTCGGCTTTATAATATTAGTAGGATAGTAGGATGTAGTTTTACTTATTATATTATCGGCTGTTTACGCTATCTTTAGGATTCAAATTTGGATTACCATACACAGTTGACTTTTACATTCTCGTATATGTAATAAACCTTGTTAGAAATCAGTTGCTATACACCCTTATTTTGAAATGATGGGACTTATTAAAATCAGAATATCTGTAGCAGTAACTGAATCCATATATCCAATAGAAATATCAAAATGATAGTCAATTACTTATCTTTAAAAAATACTAAATAAATGTCGTATTACCAGACGGCACACTAGCTATCAAGTATTCTGTGACGGCTCGGGTCGATGACCGCGCTCAGCTGTGTATCGCAGCGTTCGCCTGTTGTTCGGTGTAGAATAACAATAAAATTCGGCGGAATTTTGAAAAGCTTTGACTTATCATAACTTTTTATATAAAAGCAAAAGAAAAAAACTAACTTCACTATTATATTGTCACCCGTCGTTTACATTAGCTGTGTGATTAAGTATCTCGAATTCAAAATAGGGGTGTATACAATAATTACAAAATAATAAAATAAGTAATACACCCTTATTTTGAATTCGAGATACTTAATCACACAGCTAATGTAAACGACGGGTGACAATATAATAGTGAAGTTAGTGTTTTCTTTTGCTTTTATTTAAAAAGTTATGATAAGTCAAAGTTTTTCAAAATCCCGCCGAATTTTATTGTTAATCTACACCGAACAACAAGCGAACGCTGCGATACACAGCTGAGCGCGGTCATTGACCCGAGCCGTCACAGAATACTTGATAGCTAGTGTGCGGTCTGGTATACAGCATTTATTTAGTATTTTTTAAAGATAAGTAATCGACTATCATTTTTGATTTTTTTATTGGATATATGGATTCAGTTACTGCTACAGATATTCTGATTTTAATAAGTCCCGTAATTTCAAAATAGGGGTGTATAATATTACTAGAATAAACTAGTATTAACTAACCTTGAGGCGCCTGCCCATAAACGTAACTGACTGGCGGCTCACACGGATTACAAGGCCCAATATCAATGACCCCGCTCGGGCAGGGGTTTTGACATGGGCAGGGGCTGGGGCAGGGCTCGGGCGGAGGACACGGGCAGGGCGGGGGCTCCGGGCAGAGACAGGGGCAGCCGCAGGGGTCGTACTGCGGCGCGGGCAGCGGCTGGGCGAGGGTTGAGCCGAGGAGAACTGTGGATAAAGAAATTTTGGGGTAATTTGGTTTTTTTTTTTCAATAAGTTCCATTGAATTAGTGTATTATTTTTATTACCTGTACTGGTAGAATTTGTATGTTAAATAAGTAAATAAAAAATGTTAATACGCTAAAAAAACAATTTTAACTTAAATGAAGTATTTAAAAAAATGAGGTGAATTTTTTTAAATATTATTTCGAAAAAAAAACAAAAAATCGTGTCGAATGAATGAATGAATGGAACAACCAAAAGTAAGACAACATAGCTAAAGTTCGTTTTTTAAATGTAACTTTGTAAAAACAAAGCAATTTTAAAAAAGTCTGTAACTCACTTGTGAATAAAAGGTGTCATTATTTGCCTGATTTGCACAAATAAGACCTCCTTTATGAGCAACTGTGTTGAAAAAGCTTGTAATTGAGTAATTATAATATCTCTTACCGAATAACCATATAACTTTGCCCTCCGCCATCTTGTGATCGTCTGTCAAACTAATGTCAAATCTCATCTTATATACAGAGTTTTATCAAAATGTGTCCAACTGTTTTGATTTACTCCGAATATTGTTGAATTATGGTGTTTAGAATGAATTAAATATTTATTTTTTATAGATTTTTGTTTTAATTTAATGTTTATATTTTGGAAAAAATTGGTTAAACTGAAAATCGAAGGCAATTAGACATGGAATAAACGTTTGAAATATGAAAGAAGATTATAAGTAAGTACATATTATTTTTCAGCAGTTTTCAGTGTGATCCTGGGCCTGCCCTTAAGATCACAGTTCATAATTATTTACTTATATGACTTTCTTGTAATTACTATCAGCGCCCCGCGTTTTACCCCCGTTGTTTCCGTGGAATACGGGGATAAAATATAGCCTTACTCAATAAATGGCCTATGCCTTTTATATCATTGTTTTTTATATCAAAACTAGCAGCGCCCCGAGGTTTCATCGTAAATATAATATAGCCTATGACACTCCGGGATAATGTGGCTTTCCAATAGTGAAAGAATTTTTGAAATCGGACCAGTAGTTTCGGAGCCTATTCGTTACAAACAAACAATCAAATCCTTTCTCTTTATAATATTAGTTTAGATAGATAAAAAAGTATATATGTTTTTGTTTGTAAGGAACAAACATGTCTGTAATCTAGTAGGATATTCAACTGCCTGCTAAACCGTAGTAGGTTAGATTTGATACCTGGGATAAGCGATTCAAGTTTGTTATTTATTAACCAACATTTTTTTGAGAACACCGGCATTCATTTGATAAGTGAATATATTACTATTCCTCCTCACTAGACTTTTGGTCGTTATATCAAAAGGTACTATCATCATCATCAGCTCATATATGTCCCCACCAAGGGGCTCGAGCCTACCCTGAATAGGAATGTACAAATACAAATACAAATTTTTTTATTTGTGACCAATATAACTTACAATTAAAAAAAAAACAAAAAGTACATAAAATAGTGGCCACAAAACGGTAGCAACTCAGCATGATGCTGGGCTATTTGCATAGACCAGCGCTGGTCTTCCGCTGCAACCGGTCGATGATGAATGTAGACTAAAAAATCTAATTAGTCCGTCAGATAGATTTCGCAAAAATATTGGACACGTATTTTCTCTTTTTTGATACAAACAATTAATTAAGACGATATAGTGCATAGAAAACTCGTGTGACGTCACAGCTATATACATTTTTTACCAAGAATTATCGTCAAAAGCCCCCACTCCTGAACTTTAATGCGTTATAACTAAGTCAGTTATATTAATTTGTTAAAACAAAAACATTAAATTAAAAATTAAAAAAACCCCCAACACAAGTAAGTCCCCTTTAATACAAAAAAAACTAAATTGAAATCGGTTCATCCGTTTGGGAGCTATGATGCCACAGACAGACACACAGACACTTCAAACTTATAACACCCCTCTTTTTGCGTCGGGGGTTAAAAAATACGTGACTAATATTTTTTCGAAATCTATCTGACGGACTTATTAGAATTTCATTTTGTTTACCCAGTCGACATCCCTATTAGGACGATCAGGTCTTAGTCAAAAGGTCAAATGCATGATGATTGATGTCTCTCACAACATTAGAATTTCAGCAGGTATGTGCAAGTTTTTGAACAATAACATAACATCATTCCCTCCATCATCTCATTACAGTAACTGACCTCTAAGTTCGTAACTTGTATCTAGGGTATCAGAAACTACGCACACACACATTCACACACACAGACCGAGACAAACATTTGTGGTTCACACAAATATTCACCCCTCGCGGGAATTGAACCCGCAACCTTGCCATGGTAGTCCAGCATGGACACAATGTTTTTCTTTTCATCATAAGGTTGGCTTTTGATCGACAAGAGATCACCTTTGAAAGAGTTAGAGAATGCGGCGATCAGCTCATAAATATTTAACATTAAAATTGTAATTTCATACAGTTATTATCAATTAATTAAGATAAGATTTTGCATACAAATTTGGATGACAACAGCATGGTTAAATTAATTACATCATTCTAAAATTTCAAATTCTTAAATGGTCAAAAAAGAAAGATAATATTATTATAGCACTAGCGGCGCCCCGCAGTTTCAACCACGTAGTTCCCGTTCCCGTAGGAATATGGGGATAAAATTATGCTAAAAACCTTCCCTCTGAATCACTCTATCTATTAAAACAAACCGCATCAAAATCCGTTGCGTAGTTTTAAAGATCTAAGTATACATACGGACATAGGGACAGAGAAAGCGATATTGTTTTATACTATGTAGTGATAATTATGTATGTCTAAGTATCAATTAAATCTTATTGATTTAAAATAGTTCATCCTCAGTTTCAATATAAGGAAATCAAAATAAATAAATGTAGTAAACTATTTGGCTTGAACTTTATTTTCAAAATGTAAATCGTTTTCCAGAATTATTGACATATCCAAAAATAATACAAAAGTATTTAAAACAATTAAATTAAAAAAATTTTAAGCCCCCAACACAATTACTTTCAAACCCCCATAACTTTTAAACGGGTCAACCGATTTTCATCAAACATGTCTAAGAACACTCCCACGTAACTCCCCTTTAATACAAAAAAAAAACTAAATTGTAATCGGTTCATCCGTTCGGGAGCTATGATAATATGATGCCACAGACAGACAGATACACACACACACACACACAGACACGTTAAAATTATAACACCCCTCTTTTTGCGTCGGGGGTTAAAAATAGTAATATGCAATCGGTCAGTTTTCCGCAACTAAGCATTTCCATTTTGAAACATTTTGGTTAAATCAGCTTAGACTTTCAGGGCTCTTACACTAACTATCAACACTTTTGGCGATTCTGGCAGACAACGGTTTTCCCTATCCCCCACATCCCGTTGGTCCACTACTTACGGGACACCCTGTATAATAAAAGGGTAATAAAACCAATGAAATGTTGTGGACATCTATAATCTACATGTGTATCAGAACTTTTTCTACTATATCCTCTGTAACCTATCAATGCTCAATATACATGTTGTTGATGTTCCTAAAATAAATAAATAAAACAACAAATATTAAATGCAAATATATTTATTCATATATAAACATTTATATAATACACACATAATAATTATATATACATATTACAGGTTACATTTGCTCATAGATAAATAATTAAATATATAAAAACGTACGGGTTTTTTTTCGTATACCATTTGACAAGCCATAGTCATTGAGATCTTTAAATATAGATGCTGTTACCCCGATGATGAATTTACTCCGAACTATTTATTACTCCACGATTTACGCCTATATATTTTTTGTTGCGGTCTTGTGTCTGTACCAAGTACATCTCCCTCCTACTCTTCCACTTCCTTATACGCCACGACACCAACCTTATCCTTTATTTGGTTCAAGCTTATGATTGGCCCACTTCAAAACTTTTTTCTTTGCATGTCGATTCGGACTTATACTCGAATGCATATGTGAGCACTTCTTACGTGTTAACTTATATGTGTGAGGACCAGAACTCGGCTACCGATATAGCACTATCAGTGGCCTTGTAAAGGTCCTCGCGTGTGCAGGTGTAGGGACACGTACGGTAAGACAAGAGATGTGCTATCAAAAATACTAGAAATCGATTTTATATTGCTTAAGAACCTCCTTCACGAACTTCAAGTCGAGTGGAATTCTCCAAGTAAAGTGAGTTTGGTCTTTTTCTTACTTTATGTCAAGTGACAAAGACAAAACTTGTGAGTAGCTCCGATATTTTATCAGAAAAAGGCCCTAACTGAGTTTATATGTGTGTAATGGAAATATAGTATAGGGCAAATCCATCTATAGGGCAAACTTATTCAATTAAATATTGTACTGTATGTAAAACATACGAAATTACATAGATCTTTGTCTGAAAATCTTAAAAACATTATTCTTGACACGGGCAAGGCTGTGGTTGCTCGCAAGGAGAGTAGCAAGGTTGGCATGGAGTATAGCATCGTTCACAAGGAGTAGGAAGACGCATCAGGCATGAAGTGCATTGGGGTACGCATGGGTTTAATGGAGGAGTGCACGAGTTACATTGGGGTAACGGTTGAGGCCCAAACGCGGATGCTTGCACGCATATAGTCGGAGCTTGGACGCATGGAGGAGTTGGCTGTCTGACCACAATTGGTGACAGATTTATTGGCTCAGGAACGGGCTGATTCACGCAAATCGGTCGCGGTTGGATCGCCGCTGGCTTCGGCGGGGTAATAGTGATGCATGGAGGTTGTATTGGAGGTAACGGGCACGGTCTAGCTATGACTGGCGGTGGGGTAATCGGAGCCAAAGGTTGAGGTCTGACTACAATTGACGGCGGGGTAACAGGAGGCATACAGGCCGGTTGGACGGTGATAGATGGAGGTTTGATTGGTGGCTGTTGTGGTGGCCTGACTAAGATAGGAGGAGGCTGTATGATGACGTCAGGAGATGGAGCAAAGAATAGTGTGCCGCCTGGTACGGGAACCTCGCGGAAGCAGGATTGGCGCAGTCTGTCTGGAGTTAGGTTCTTTTGTACAAGTACCTTCACCTGGCCGTCGCCGCATGGAGCTGTAAAGGGAATATTTTATATTAGGACCTTGTTGAACTAAGTAACATAACATAATCATTCACTCCATCATCTCATTACAGTAACTGACCCCTAACTAAGTCCGTAACTTGTATCTAGGGCATCAGAAACTACGCACAGTCACACACTCATTCACACACACAGACCCAAACCGAGACAAACATTTGTGGTCCACACAAATATTTACCCCGCACGAGAATCGAACCCGCAACCTTACGGATGGCAGTCCGGCATGGTGACCACTCTGCCATCGAAGTAGTCTATTGCATAATACCGAAAAAAGACCTCTTTCTCATTGATAACTACTCTTTACATACTACAACAAGAAGATACAATCTAACTAGACAACTACACAATACTCACTCGGTAATCCACAAGGGTTATACGGCGATGGACACGGCGGGGGACACGGTGGGGGACACGGCGGGGGACATGGCGGGGGACAAGGTGGGGGACACGGCGGAGGACAAGGCGGGGGACACGCTTCTGGGCAAGGTTCTGGGCATGGTGGCGGGCAAGGTTCCGGGCAGGGTGGCGGGCAGGGTTCCGGGCAGGGAGGCGGGCAGGGTGGTGGGCAGGGTGGCGGGCAGGGCGGTAGACACGGCAATGGGAATGGGATAGAACAACGTATGGGTAGGGGACACGGCTGGAAGCATGCGAATTGCGGGGCAGGTGCAGCCGCTGTGCCTGCTATCAGCGCTAGAACAAAAAAAATATGTTGAGTCAAAGTCAAAATCATTTATGCAGTTAAGGCCTCAATGAGGCACTTATGAACGTCAATAAATCTACTGTGCCTGCTATTATTAGTGATGGAGCAAAAGAAAATATGATTAGTCAAAGTCAAAATCATTTGTTCAATTAAGGCCTCAATGAGGCACTCGTGAACGTAAATGAATCTACCACCGATTGGGAATTACATCAGCCGAGAAATCATCAGGCAAGGAACTCGGGCTTAGTGGTCATTAATGTATCGACACAATAAGGCACAATAATACATGGTTCGCCTCATCGATTTTGTAAATAATTAAAGGTTATTTAAAATTAGTTATAAATACTAGTGATTCTGTAGACAATAGAAAAGGAAGAAAATAGTTATTTATGGTACAAGCGAGGTATGTTGGTGATTACTTCCGAGGCGCTATTGAGGCCCGAGCCGTCAGGCGAGGGTCTGAAGATAGCCGAGGATAGTAATCATCAATACACGCGTGTACCATACAACGTTTTTCAACACATTTGCGTAGAAATTATCATTTTTCGCTAATCAATAATTAGTTTTTCTATTCGCGCGCAATGGTGATCGGCCAAAGACTAAAAGAATATACTTATTAAAAAAAAACGAATGAATGAATGAATGGAATCGACCATAGACCTACCAAAAGTAAGGCAACATAGTTGAAGTTTGTTTTTAAAATGTATGGACACATTTTTTTTGGTGTCGAAACTTTTTTAAAAACAAAGCAATTTAAAAAAACAATCTATAACTCACTAGTGAATAAAACGTGTCATTATTCAACTGTTTTTGCACAAATAAGAGCCCCTTTATGAGCAATTGTGTTGAAAAAACATTTAAATCAAGGAAAACTGTGTTTCGTCAGGATCGGTTAAACAAATAAAAAAATACAAAGTCAAAATGGCGACGCTTCGCTCACTCCGCTCGCTCGCTCTTTAACTTACCTATAAAAGCGATTGCCGTTATTCCACGCCCCATGTCTTCGACCTTCTGAGTAAGACTCACAGACATACACATTATATACCAATATCAATGTTTATACAAGAAAATAATTATGAAACGCAACAATTGTAGCGAAAATAAGATTTTCATAGTATTTTAAATTGACTAATTGTGTTCTGTGATTTTCTTAGTTAATATTATAAACTTTTAACATAATCATTCCCTCCATCATCTCATTACAGTAACTGACCCCTAAGTCCGTAACTTGTATCTAGGGTATCAGAAACTACGCACACACTCATTCACACACAAAGACCGAGACAAACATTTGTGGTTCACACGAATATTCACCCCGCACGGGAATCGAACCAGTAATAAGTATAAGGGCATATTTACCGACACCAAATAAAGTTAGTTTTGTCTCTTTCTGACTTTATATCAAGTGACAAAGACAAAACTTGTGAGTAGATACTCGGAACGTTACTTGAAGATTGTGAAATAGGTCCTAAGACAGATATATTATCCCACAAACAAATTATAATATTAGTGAACATTTTAAACAATTATTTAAATTGACTGTTTTAAAATAATAATTGAAATAAATAATATTTGATCGGTAGTTAATGTAGCGTTTTAAAACTCAGCTGAAATTCAGTATAAAATACGGAATTTCGTTATTAATTTCAGAGGTTTAGAATAATGGCGTGCTATTTGATATTTGTTATTGGTAAGTATATTTTTAAATACTTATATATTACGTGCGGTTTTACCCGCATAGTTCCCGATCCCGTGGGAATTTTGGGATAAACAACAGCCTATGTCCTTCCCTGTACCAATTTTCAAGTCAATCGGTTTAGTAGTTTATCTGTGAAAAGGTAACAGACAGACATACAGAGTTACTTTAGCATCTAAATACCATATATAACTCAAAGGTGACTGACTGACTGACATAGTGATCTATCAACGCACCGCCCAAACCACTGGACGGATCGGGCTGACATTTGGCATGCAGGTAGATGTTATGACGTAGGCATCCGCTAAGAGAGGATTCCCACGGGATTGTGATACACGCGGGTATGGGGATTGGAGATCCCCATATGAAAAGGGAGGATCCTCCGACCAGACGGGTGTTATGTCTGGTGGGAGCTGCTCGACGGTTGTAGTCGGGCTCTCGTATACATAGTCAATTGCGCTGTAAATTTCGCTTGCGCGATTCAGGACTCTTCAGTTTAGTTCCTATAGTTGCGGATAGATGTCGCTGTTAGTACTTAGTTCCTATATGGCGTGAAGATGTCGCCACACGGGTAAAACCTCGGGGCACGGCTTGTTTATAATAAGTTTATGATTTTGTATAGCTTAAGAAAAGATATCTTTACACTTTTCAACTTTCCGTTCTTGTGATACAAATTGCGTAATAGATAGATAGGTTGTCGTACTAACGTCTTCGACAGTCGTTACGGGTAGTTAGAGCCCTCAAAAGTCTAACATTCAGTTTAACCAAGAATGTCGTATAGCCCTCTGGGTTGTGAAGGTCTGATGGCAGTCGCTTCACGTAAAATACTGACATTCCGCCAAATCTGGTTAAACTGAAAACCGACCCCAAATAGACATGGGATAAAGGTTCGGAAAAGAGAATAGATAGAAAAAACCTCTTTCAAAAATTCTAAATTCAAAAATTATTTATTCAACAATTCAACAAAATTCAAAAATTAAAGCCTCAATGAGGCACTTATGAACGTCACTGAATCTACCACCGATTCGGAATTACATCAGCCGAGAAGAATCGGCAAGAAACTCGGGCTGGTATTTTTATTTTAAATTAAATGAAATACAAATGTCACTTATAACTAATGTCAACAATTAAAAACATGTCAAAAGGTATATAAAAAAGCATTAAATTACAAATTTTAAAAACCCCCAACACAATTACTTTCAAACCCCCATAACTTTTAAACGGGTCAACCGATTTTCATCAAACATGTCTAAGAACATTCGCACGTAAGTCCCCTTTAATACAAAAATAACTAAATTGAAATCGGTTCATCCGTTCGGGAGCTATGATGCCACAGACAGACAGATACACACACACACACACAGACACATCAAACTTATAACACTCCTCTTTTTGCGTCGGGGGTTAAAAAAACTATAAGTACCCTACTTTGTTTATCTAGTTGTTTCATTAAATACATAACATACCTCGCACGGGAATCAAACCCGCAACTATTTAGTAGTTCCAAATGCCAGTTTCACCACTAAGATCGCGCCATATAACGGTATTACACCAACTGAACCGCAAAGTGGTCGGATTTCATTCCGAATTCCGGCGAAGTTAGCCGAAATTAGCCGAAGTTAACCGAAGTAATCCGAAGTTAGTTTAGTTAGACAATACTTAATTGGATATACTTACCTAAATTGATTTTAATTGTGTACAGATATCAATACTAAATAAGCTTTTTCATTGTTTATATCAAAATTATTTTTACGCCATTACTAACCCTTTTTAATCCCCAACACAAAAAGAGGGGTGTTATAAGTTTGACGTCTGTGTCTGTGTGTGTGTCTGTGTGTATCTGTCTGTCTTTGGCATCATAGCTCCCGAACGGATGACTAGATTTCATTTTTTTGTATTAAAGGGGACTTACGTACGAGTGTTCTTAGACATGTTTGATGAAAATCGATTGACCCGTTTAAAAGTTATGGGGGTTTGAAAGTAATTGTGTTGGGGGTTTTTTAATTTTTTAATTTAATGTTATTAACTGTTTAGTCAAAATAGTTTACTTAGTTTGAGTTTTGAAGAAAAAATTATGAATGTAGGAAGAACTTGTTAATGACTAGCTTTATCCTGCAGTTTTATCTGCGTGAATTCCTGTGAGAATTTCACGATGAAGAATATTCTAGTTATAAGGAAAATCTTTGCCATACATCCATAGGTGTATCCAATTTTTCAAGTATGGGGATGGGAGTCCCCATTTGAAAAGGGAGGATCCTCCGCCCAGACGGGTGTTATGTCTGGTGGGAGCTGCCCGACGGTTGTAGTCGGGCTCTCGTATACATAGTCAATTGCGCTGTAAATTTCGCTTGCGCGATTCAGGACTCTTCAGTTATTTCCCACAGTTGCGGATAGATGTCGCTGTTAGTACTTAGTTCCTATGTGGCGTGCAGATGTCGCCACACAAGTTTATAATATTGGTAGAATATAAAAAAAAACACATTTAGAAATTAAAATAGCATAATTCGTCTTGGGAATATAATTAGAATCGATTTAACCAAATTTTAGATTAACCAGATTTATTCAAAAGTCAATATTTTAACTTTAACATTCATAATCCTACTAATATTATAAATGCGAAAGTTTGTATGTTTGTGTGTTTGGATGTTTGTTCCACTTTCACGCAAAAACTACTGTATCGATTTTGATTAAATTTGGTACAGATGTTCCTTATAACTAGGAATAACACATAGGATACATTTTATCCCGAAATTCCCATGGGATTGTGTATAAGTAATCGTATGTTTTATTGTAACTTTTTGTAGTCACAAATCCTATCAATAGATGGCGCTGTTACTTAATTTTTTAACATACGATGGTGAATTGTGCCGAGATTGTATGATACTACGAGCTACGCATTCTCACGGGAAAGAGAACTACGCGGGTAAAACCGCGGGGCGCTGCTAGTTCATAATAAACTATAACCCAATTTAATTTCCACAGCCTTAATCACCACAGCGACCGCAGCGCCGTGGCGTTGTGTAACAACCCCATGTGGCTCAACTGTGTGTTTCGACACCCCCGGCCAGCCACAGATACTACCCCCGTCAATATGCATTAACCCTCCTCAACCTCCCTGCACGGGGCACGCAACTGTGTTTACTCCATGCCAACCCTGCCCATGCCCGTGTCCGCAACCCTGCCCGCCGTGCCCGCTGTATTGATCAATGTATTGCCCGGGCAGTCTAAAGCGTAGTCAGTGTAATGCCCGGGCAATCTAATGCCTTTTGGATGCTAAATTTTGTTCTGTTTTTGAATTGTGATGAAATTAATGTTTTTTGGATGGAAATTATTTTTGGTATTATTTTAAAATTTGGTTATATAGTTTGAAGGTAATAATGAAATGTAAAAATGTTTGCAATATAAATCTGTTTGGCATAGAAGTGAATTATGTAAATTGTTTTTGTAAAGATTAGAAAAAAATATTTTGGTATTAAAAAATTAAATGTAAATATTGGATATTAAAATTGAATTATTATTTTATTGTTTTGTTTTAATTATTGTTTCTTTTTTTCCTATTAATTTTGATACCATAGAAATTTTGAAATAATAAAATGTTAAACTTCTCCATGCCAACCACACAACAAAGATGATGGGTGCTGTTGGTAGTAACTAGTGACCCTACCTGCTATGCCGAAGGTTTACTGGTTCGATTCCCGTGCATGGCAAATATTTGTGAGTCACATATTTAGGTGTTTCCTATGTAATCTAAGTATGAATTTAGTATTTAACATAACATAACAATAATTCCCTCCATCATGTCATTACAGTAACTGACCCCTAACTAAGTCCGTAACTTGTATCTAGGGTATCAGAAACTACGCACACACTCATTCACACACACCCAGACCGAGACAAACATTTGTGGTTCACACAAATATTCACCCCGCACGGGATCGAACCCGCAACCTTACGGATGGCAGTCCGGCATGACCACTCTGCCATCGAGGTCGTCGATTTACAAATGTATGTCTGTCTCTGATGTCTAGCATCCATACAAATTATACTTAGTTTGAAACTAGATAGCGCTGTGTGTGTGTGAATGTGTGTGTGCGTAGTTTCTGATACCCTAGATACAAGTGACGGACTTAGTTAGGGGTCAGTTACTGTAATGAGATGATGGAGGGAATGATTATGGTATGTTATACTCGTATACCTATTGCTTTAGAGGTAAAAATGCTCCTCAAATCTTTGCTTAGCAAGTGTTTATGTCAGTTCTCTGATAGAGGTCATTAGGGAACATAAATCAAAGATATTTCAACTTGGAGAAAGCGAACGCTGACGGCGATGGATTTTTCTTCTGGTCGATATGTGGTTGTTACTGACGTGGCTTTTAATATTTTTATACTAACGCCCCGCGGTTTTACCCGCGTAGTTCCCGCTCCCGTGGGAATGTGGGGATAAAATTATGCTAAAAACTTTGCTCTTGAATCACTCTATCTATTAAAACAAACCGCATCAAAATCCATTGCGTAGTTTTAAAGATCTAAGCATACATAGGGACAGAGAAAGCGACTTTGTATTATACTATGTAGTGATATAGAACAGTCACACTAACAGGAAGTTAACATTTCATACAAAGTATTTCATTTAATGTTAAATACCACTTGTCTTTAATCAAATGTAAAAGACTCATTAGAATAGAATAGAATATCATTTATTAACATAAAGATGAGAGCTGTGCTCAGTATATTTTGTCAAGAAATAATAATAATAACTTAATAAAACCGGGGACTGTCCTTGGATGCATATAGTCGCCGGATTGTGCATCCTTTACACAAGATTAAATATGTCAAAGGGCTTCCGTGTGTTGGCTTTGGCCCCATACTAGCCTTCCAAAAGACCGGGACTCCTTAATGGTCCCGTGAATGGAAAAGACTTAAAATAATAAATAATTAATATTCCTCATTTTGGGCTGTATAGGGGCTACCAGATATAATTAAATTGAACAGATATTCATAAATGAAATTAATAGGGATGTACAGTTAGTTAGACCTGAAATGGTCATAGTTATTGTCATAAAACTCTTTGATTGTGTTACAGTTTACACCATTGACCACAGATCAGGGAGTCAGCTTAGGACTTCCGTCTATTGACATTAAAAAGCAGCTTTTTCTACTTTAATTAAAACTTTAATTTGAATGCAAACAGATATTTGTAAAGTTTCAATCGTGAACTAGATTTGAATGAAATAAAATGAGTTTTAAATGATTCTAAGGAAAGATATAAAGGTTTTCAACTTACCAATAGCGTTGAGCTTTGATTTTAATGAGGTTTAATTCATAGTTATTTTTATAAAACGATAGAACAAAACATTAAGGTACTCCTTCATCGGGAGCATTCGCGTGTAATGTTACGTTACAGATTCGTCCCTCCATAGATGTTGATATAACTACGCTGGCTAAGTGTGGATTGGTTGACTTCAGACACAACCTTAGAATTTCTTCCCAGGCGTGTGCAGGTTTCACGATGTTTTCCTTCACCGTAAGAGCGTCGAAATTAACGTACTTATGAATTCGTAAATTGAAATCACATTGGTACGTGGCGGGACTGACGGGGTTCGAACCAGGCACCTTCCGATTGGAAGTCAACAGCCTTAACCCCTGAGCCACCGACGCTAATCGCTTGTTCAGCAAAAATGGTATTGAACGTGATTTTTAGGAGAATGTCAAAAAACCGATCACATATTAAAGTCATCCATCAAGTACATCGATCAGGATATTAATATTGTAGGGATTGAACGTCAGTCCTTAGGAGGCAACGCTTTATGAGTTTTAATAATACTTACGTAATCACTTATGAGGTATTAAACATTTTTTTAGTTATAAATCCCTTTTTTTTTAACACGGTGAAAATGCATAGAACTGCATACCACCGTGAGCCGATATTGGGAGGGCCCCCGGGGCATGTAGGGCTCTCCCAGCCAGAAGGGATGGGCCTACCCACTAAAAACACAGCGACTTCCGTCCGCTATAATGAGATGATGTAGTGAATGATTATGTTATGTTATTTATTTTATAATTCTAACATATTTTTTTGACATTAATTATAAGCAGTTACAGTTTTACAAACAAACGTAAATTATTGGCAATGATTTTTACAACAAAATACTTATCTCTGTATTTCTTGTTGCAGGTTTTTGAAACTTAAATGAAAAAACAATGCAGAAGTTAAAAAAGAGGTAAGGATTTAAACATTTATGCTTTTGTAATTACAGTTTAAAAAGGCATCCATTACTGACTGACTGACTGATCTACCAACACACAGCTCAAACCACTGATCGTATAGCTCTGAAAGACACTCAGATATGTAGTTTCATATAATAACGTAGCTAAGAAAAAAGAAAAATCGGGGTGAAACCGCGGGTCACAGCTTGTTCATCCTAATCCTAACTAATATTATAAATGCGAAAGTAACTCTGTCTGTCTGTCTGTTACCTTTTCACGGCTAAACTACTGAACCGATTGACTTGAAATTTGGTACAGGGGTAGCTTATGGTCCGGGAAAGAACATAGGATATTTTTTATCCTGAAATTCCCACGGGAACGGGAACTACGCGGCTAAAACCGCGGGGCGCTGCTAGTTCAGAAATAAGTAATAAAAATAAATAAAATAAAAATCCATTTATTGCTTATACATACATACAAAAGATATAGGTAGGTAAGTAAAATACAAACATGTTTTTTTTTGTTATACGTATACTAGTAGCGCCCCGCGGTTTTACCCGCGTAGTACCCGCTCCCGTGCGCATGCGTAGCTCGTAGTATCATACAATCTCGGCACAATTCACCATCGTGTGTTAAAAAATAAAGTAACAACGCCATCTATTGGTAGGATTTGTGACTATAAAAAGTTACAATAAAACATACGATTACTTATACACAATCCCATGAGAATTTCGGGATAAAAAGTATCCTATGTGTTATTCCTAGTTATAAGGAACATCTGTACCAAATTTAATCAAAATCGATACAGTAGTTTTTGCGTGAAAGTGGAACAAACATCCAAACTCACAAACATACAAACTTTCGCATTTATAATATTAGTAGAACTAGTAGGATAAGCAAAATAACAAAATACTTAGTTTTAAATCAAGACAGACATACCTACTATATAAAAAAGACATACTTACCAATCGAATAGAAAAGCTTCCTTTGTGAAGTTGGTTAAAAATAACCAAAAACGCAAATGAAACCTTGGAATGCAAGTAAGACACATGTATTCCTTTTCAATATCAAATTGTAAGTTAGGGGAACCGCAAAGGGGAGTTCGATTCCCGGCGGAGGCAGGTTTTTGTAACAAATTGAATTTTTTATTTGATCTCACTATAAATGTATTATTTATTCAAAACGTGTGTTCGGTTCGAACCCTTGTAGATGTAAACCAATTTTGAAGAGAAATATTTTTCGACTTTGAAAAATGTAGTGTTTTCTTTGCAATATTTTAATTCTAGTTTTTTAGTTATTATGGTTATCCCGCGGTTTCACCCGCGTAGGTCCCGTTCCCGTAGGAATATGGGGATAAAATTATGCTAAAACCTTCCTCTTGAATTACTCTATCTATTAAAACAAACCGCATCAAAATCCGTTGCGTAGTTTAAAAGATCTAAGCATATATAGGGACATAGGGACAGAGAAAGCGACTTTGTTTTATCCCCATATTCCTACGGGAACGGGAACTACGCGGGTGAAACCGCGGGGCGCCGCTAGTTAATAATAAAATCCCCTGGCATTATTATATTAGCACTCAAATTATTATGATTAACGGGATATTTACCATGTAAGTATATTTTTAATATCGGAAACTCGAAATAAATAATATACTTACATGGTTTCCCGTTGTCACGCCATAACTTGAGAACGGCTAGACCGATTTGGCTAATTCTTTTTTTGCTGTGTTTGTTATTGTCAGGAGAAGGTTCTTATGTAAAAATCTGGAAAAGCAAACGGGAAACTTGGACCCGTGAGAAACCTGGGCGGGCCACTAGTAATTTAAATAAAATCCGCATTCACATAGGATTTTTTTTTCAACCCACATTGTCCCACTGCTGGGCAAAGGTCTCCCCCACACATCTCCAATTCTCCCGATCCTTCGCAGCCTCCCACCAGCTACTGTCGAAGGATCATTAATTTAAAATTAACACTAACATTATGACATTAATGACCCAAATATAAAAGACCCAGGGGCCTAAGTCTGCAATTTGACATTATTGAACAGACAATATGTTGAAATTGAGGCACCATAACGAGAGTGGCAGAAATTTGGTATTCTTGTGTGGTCTTTGTTGCTTATTAAAATTCATTTTTTTTTTGTCAAATTAACGTCAGAATACAGTTTCCATGACAACTATCTAAGTTTTATGGAGCTATTGAGTCAGCGGAGTAGTTGTCACTAAGAGAATACCAAAATGACAACAAATGACAAAAAAAACGGCCATAATGTTGATATTACTAGCTAAAAGCATGGCTTTGTGTGGGCTCGCGAGGTTTTTCTTAGTAGATCTATGTTTTATAGTAAGAAAGAAAGAAAATGCTTTAATTCTTGAAAACGCACAGAGGCCGTGGTAGACCAACAGAAATTTCTTTATGTCCAATGTCCGCCACAGCTTTATCTAACGTCAAGCCTTGTGACTTGTGATTGCGAAAGCTTATTGTATTGCTTCCTGGAACATTTAGTATTTCCACTTTTCCAATATTTAGTTATGGGTGGTATCGGACTCAACCATTATTGTCATACGTTGTATATGAGAATAATTTTCATATCAAACCATTATCACTAGTGTGTCGTGGCATTTAATCGGGAGGACAAATCCATCTTCAACCCAAAGGAGAATGGGCGTTCCTTCCTATATGTTGTAACACTTTGTGCCCTACGTCATTTGAAAGTTCTCGATGAGTACTACAACTTCTTGTACAGGCTGAAGTCTGTATCTCGTGCAGGAAAACCGCTAGGCTAGGGCGTATTAACTGACTCCATGTGGTATCCTCCTGTCATGTTGTAACATTTTGTGACCAAACATCATTTGAAAGGTCTCGATGAGTACTACTATGTACTTATTGTATGGGCTGAAGTTTTTATCTCATGCAGGGAACTGCTAGGGCGGATTAACTGACTCCATGATATGTGATTCTGAAATATTCCTCGAAAAGTTTCCATAAAAAATATTCGTTTAAAAAAAAGAAATAATCAAAACAAAAACTACCATCTTCATACATCAATATTCACTATCAGATAGTTTGGAAAGTCTTGTTTAGTTAAGAGTCATCAAGTTTTCTGTGCCGGCGGCGGTCAAAATTGGAGGCTCCTATTGTCATGTTGACTATCCGTGCGGTCCAAATTGCACTTTTTCGCCCTATCGGTACCAATAACGTGCTTACGGAGTGAAGTGACCGAATTGAACGTATTTGCACCAACGAAAGTAATGGGACGTCATTAGTGACGTCATTAAAGTATGCAAACGCTGCTCATGGAAAATACTTAGATTGTGCAGTGTGTGCACAAATGTCCAACTCAAAATTTTACGTTTCAGAATTTGATTTATTTTAGTTTTGTTAGTAAAATTTAAGTTTACAATGGTTAAATATTGCATTCTGATCAATTATTAATTACAACAACTGTTTTCTGAATCTTGAAATTCGAAATGCCGAGTACGTAACTCTAATTTTGACGTTTGCACACACGTACGCACACAATCCTGGTCCGATTAGATAGCGCGCAAACAGCGCACATAGCGCGTTATCAAAATGGTTAACGCGTGTGCACTGTTGGTAAAGTTTGAAACGTTTTCGTATTTCGGACCGCCCTCTATAATGGATTTTTTGGACATTTGGATACATTGACAATCTGACAACCAAAAGATGCGATATCAGCGACGCTGTCACCGGAACACAAAACTTGGTGACTCTATATCTCTAAGGTCACCCTTACCACTCAAAACTGATTCCATGATCTGTATTCTGCCCTCATTGATAAATATTTGAGGGATTGGACTAAAATTGGATAGATACGTAACTTTTACCGACATCATACCGACATACGGATAATCCTAAAAATATAAATAAAATATTTACTTCGTACAAACTGTATGTGATTATGATCATTGTACCTAAAATCGCTATCTTGAACTCCAATTATCTCCGTAATGTGATACTTTAGAGTACTTTACTCCAAAATATTTTTCGTTCGTATGTGTAGTCGCTATTCATAAAGCGCTGCTCAAGTTTACATCAGCCCAAGAAAGTGATTATTTTGATTGGAAGTTGATCACTTGGCCACAATATCCAATTTGAGTAGGTACACTGTAATAACTGGGTGAACTTGCGCTATTAATTGCTCTTCGACGAATTGTAATTTCTTTAAAACGTTAGGTTGTGGTCCTGGAACCATATTAGGCTATACAAAGTCCGTTGTTTTCGATGTGCAAATCGGTGCAAATCAATTCAAAGAAGATAACATGGATTACCACGAACACAATTAGATTCCAGGTACATCTCGAGGTCTTCTCTGGCTTTCCTTTACATCGACCATCAAAGAACGGTTGATTTCGTTTTCGAGGAGGTCAGTAAACGTGTGTTTTTAGGGCACTTTATTTTACGATTACACTAATCTCTTAATCTTATTAAACTTTCCTTTAATTTTTATCATAGAGATGTTAGTTTTTTTTAACGGGGGGGCTCTGCCCCCCCAACCCCCCGTTTTTCTTTTTCTTTCTCTAACTTCTGACATAGTTTTGCCACAAGGTGAGCACTGTGCCACGAACACAATTATATTCTACATCTCGAGGTCTTCCCTGACTTTTTCTTACATCGTCCATTAGAGAACGGTTAATTTCGCGTTCTAGGAGGCTAGTTGCCCGCTCGTGGCCCAGTGCTACCCGTGGATCTCTTGTGATCCGTGCGGGTAAGCATCGTCTGGCACCGTCATGACTGTGATGGGTCATTACTAAAAATACTTTTAATTTCATGAGCGTTTCCGTGCTTCGGAGGGCACGTAAAGCCGTCGGTACCCGCTGTTGTACTAACATCTTCGATAATCGTTACGGGTAGTTAGAGCCCTCAAAAGTCTAACATTTGGTTTAACCAAAAAATGTCGTATAGCCCTCTGGGTTGTGAAGGTCTGACGGCAGTCGCTTCACGTAAAATACTGACATTCCGCCAAATCTGGTTAAACTGAAAACCGACCCCAAATAGACATGGGATAAAGGTTCGGAAAAGAGAAGAGGAGGCTAGTTTACGTGCGTTTTTGTGGCAATTTACTATAACAACTATTATCATTTTTTCTCCGCCCCCCCAACCCCCCGTTTTTCTTTTTTCTCTCGGCCTCCTTTAATGACACATTTTTTTAAACCGATGAAATTGTAAACAGAATCAATTTCACAATGTACAAATCCATTTCTTTTTATTTTGATTTTTTTACGGCATTAGAAACATGAAACCTTCATGCTCGAAACTGGATATCAACGCCATCTATTGTGTGCCGTATGACACTAAGTCGTAATCGTTTGACATTTAAATGTCATTTTAACCCCTATAACACGGCTAATTTGAGAAGTATTTTTTGTTAATATGTTTATATGTAATCAATGTATATTATTTATAGACGTGTTGTATTACGCATCCATTTTATTTCTCGAAATTTAATATTTGTTTGCAAAATTGTTAAAACCTTTTTCTTTATTTTATTTACAAAACGATATAAAAACCATTTTCTGCACATCTAGACATGAATTGAAATAACTCTGTTAAATATCAAATCTGTAGGTGCTCTAGTTTTTCCGTAATATGTACCACAAAACTGTAAAAACTGTTGAATTAGGAGGGCTTCGCTTCGCTCGCCCTAAAAAAATACATTTGACAGCTTAATAGTTTAGAGAATCGGGGCCCAGTATTCAAATCAGTATTACTCATTAGTCATTTAAATTCAATTATGTAGTTATTATCGTATTAATATCGAACAAAATAAGGGCGTTGTGATGTATAAAAAAATATAATTAGTGGTGTTTTCTACCCTCTCTTACACAAACGCACCCCTCAGTATAAGCTCAGTTGACTATACAATGCTGTGAGGGTAGGTCGACAAAGAATAATTGGAAAAAGTGATTGAAAACGCGGGTAATTTTTTAAAAATATACTTGATAATAAAAAAGTGATATAAAAAGTTTTAACAGTATTCTTAATAAATACGTAATAAAAGAAAATTTGTATAAAATAAGACTATTATTAGGAATGAATAACTTAATTGTAAAAAAAATAAAAAGAACGTGGTATTAACTCTATGGTAAAAAGTTTTTGAAAAACAAGCTTTTAAATTCGTTTTTTTTTCTTCCCACTGAATCACACTATCTATTAAAATAAACCACATCAAAATCCGTTGCGTAGTTTTAAAGATAGCATACATAGGGACAGAGAAAGCGACTTTGTTTTAAACAATGTAGTGATAACATATTTAAAAACGTTCTTTTCTATTTAGAATCTTGAAGTGTTATGAAAAGTGAATTTAGTGTTTCAAAGATGTTTGGTGTTCGGATTTACAGTGAGTGTCATTCATTAATGACAATCCAACTGTGAAAATATAGTGCAAAACGAAAAGAGACTTGAAATATATATTTATTATAATAAACAGGTAAGATTTTAAGTTTTAAATTTTCTTTTTTATTAACCCCCGACGCAAAAAGAGGGGTGTTATAAGTTTGAAGTGTCTGTGTGTGTGTCTGTGGCATCATAGCTCCCGAACAGATGAACCGATTTTAATTTAGTTTTTTTTTGTATTAAAGGGGACTTACGTGCGAGTGTTCTTAGACATGTTTGATGAAAATCGGTTGACCCATTTAAAAGTTATGGGGGTTTGAAAGTAATTGTGTTGGGGGTTTTTTTTATTTTTAATTTAATGTTCTATACCATGAGTAGTCCTACTAATATTATAAATACGAAAGTTTGTATGTTTGTGAGTGTATATGTTCGTTACTCTTTCACGCAAATACTACTGAATGGATTTAGATTAAATTTCTAATTCCTTATAACTAGGAATAACACATAGGATACTTTTTATCCCGAAATTCCCATGGGATTGGGATTCACGCGGGTAAAACTGCGGGACGCAACTAGTATATTATAAAGATGAAGAGTTTGTTTGTTAGAACACGATAATCTCAGGAACTACTGGTCCGATTTGTACAATTATTTATTAAGGCTACATTTTATCCCCGTATCACAGACCTGTAAATAAATACGCGAGTAAAACCGCAGGGCGCCGCTTGTTAAAAATAGTACTTAAGGATAAATACGGATTTTCTCAAGTGTTATAAAAACCTATTTGCATTAGATGCTAAAAAGTATTAAAATTATAACATAACGTAATCATTCAACCACGCCTGGCCGAGTGCGGGTTGGTCGACTTTACACACAACCTTAGAATCCCTTCCCAGGAGTTAGGACTTGACTTCTTGACTAAGGCCTAATCACCCTAATTCAGGGTAGGCTTGTGCCCCTCGGTGGGGACAATGTAATGAGCTGATGATGATGATAATCATTCACTCCATCATCTCATAACAGTAACTGACCCCTAACTAAGTCCGTAACTTGTATCTGGGGTATCAGAAACTACTTATAACTAAGGGCCTATTTCACGACCTTCAAGTAAAGTTACTCACCAAGTAAAGTTAGTTTTGTCTCTTTCTTACTTTATATCAAGTGACAAAGACAAAACATGTGAGTAGGTACTCGGAATGTTACTTGAAGATGGTGAAATAGGCCCTAATAGTTATAAGTATTATTAATATTTAAATTCGTGCTGTCAATTCAAAATGCACATTAAATCAGTGAATACCAAACTGTCCGAGACGGGTCTTTGTAAAGTTTGAGAATACTTGGAAAAGTTTAATTTATAGTCCTGAAGAATGTTCTTATTGGAATTTCGTTTGACCGACGACGCTTAAGTTAAAAAGGAAGTATGCGTGTTTTGGTTAGATCAGATATGATATTTAGGGACTAGCAGCGCCCCGCGGTTTTACCCGCGTAGTTCTCTTTCCCGTGGGCATACCGGCGTGTAACTGTATATCATCATACAATCTCGGCACAATTCACCATCGTGTGTTAAAAAATTAAGTAACAGCGCCATCTATTGATAGGATTTGTGACTACAAAAAGTTACAATAAAACATACGATTACTTATACACAATCCCATGGGAATTTCGGGATGCAAAAAAAAACCTATGTGTTATTCCTAGTTATCAGGAACATCTGTACCAAATTTAATCTAAATCGATATAGTAGTTTTTGCGTGAAAGTGGAACAAACATCCAAACTCACAAACATACAATCTTTCGCATTTATAATATTAGTAGGATAACCGTAATAACTATAAAAACCTATAATTAAAATATCGCAAAGAAAACACAACATTTAAAAAAAAAAAGCATTTCTCTTCAAAATTGGTTATCATATGCGTTATTCCTAGGTATGAGGAACATCTGTACCAAATTTCATTAAAATCCATTCAGTAGTTTTTGCGTGAAAGAGGAACAAACATCCACACATCTAAACATCCACACTCACAAACTTTCGGCTTTATAATATTAGTAGGATAGTAGGATTATCACTCCAGCCAGGAATCGAAGCTGGGTCAAACAAACCGCAAGCCATTAAGGCGACCATTAAAATATTTTGATTTTCATTTAATAACGATTAAACAACAGACTCAGGTTCAATTTTCGGGATAGGTATATGTTAACAGTGTTTCAATTTGAGTTTTAGTGATGGGATAATGTCGATAGTAATTTGATGGGAAATATTATCGATAGTTTTTATTTATTTTATAGACTTTTAATAAAAGTGATTTTTTGGATGCATTTGCGTACAGATATAAGTTAGACAGCTTATTTTATAATTTTACTAGCAGGCTGCGCCCCGCGGTTTTACCCGCGTAGTACCCGCTCCCGTGAGCATGCGTAGCTCGTAGTATCATACAATCTCGGCATAATTTAAAAAAATAAGTAACAGCGCCATCTATTGGTACGATTTGCGACTACAAAAAGTTACAATAAAACATACGATTACAACATGCAGAATCCCATGGGAATTTCGGGTTATTCCTAGTTATAAGGAACATCTGTACCAAATTTAATCAAAATCGATACAGTAGTTTTTGCGTGAAAGTGGAACAAACATCCAGACTCTCAAACATACAAACTTTCGCGTTTATAATATTAGTAGGATGTATCTTTTTCTGTTATTTATATATGTTTCTTTTCTTTTTTCTTTGTTTAATATGTATGCTTTGTGTGACTTTTGTATGTTTGCGTGTGTTAGAATAAATACCTTTTCTTTCTTTCAAATAAAAGCTAAAAAAAAATTGATTTTAAAAAGGTTTTTAATTTCATTTTTATCACTATTTATCGACAACCACCCCCATCGCTAAAGCGTTATAATTGGAAATGCCTTTGAATGGAGCGCGGGGTTGTGTGGAAATGATAATACATAGTTTGCATCCCCGCCCCGCCTGCGGTCCGTCTACGTATTAGGGAAATTGTTTAACTATCTGTGTGCTGTGGTTTTATACGGTAAAACTAGGTTTCACCCGCGTATATCACAATCCCATGGCAATCCTTTCTTAGCGGATGCCTACATCATAACGTCTACCTGCATGCCTTTCAGCCCGATCCGTCCAGTGGTTTGGGCTGAGCGTTGATAGATCACTATGTCAGTCAGTCACCTTTGAGTTATATACATATTTAGATTTGTTACCGGTTCAGTAGATCCCGAGATTATACAAACTGTATAATATTAGAATCGATGGGATAAATTATTTAACCAGCTAAACCATGATAGTTTACGTAATCATTCCGTCCATCATCTCATTACAGTAACTGACCCCTAAGTTCGTAACTTGTATCTAGGGTATCAGAAACTACGTACAAACTCATTCACACCCAGACCGAGATAAACGTTTGTGGTTCACACAAATATTCACCCCGCTCGGTAATCGAACCCGCAACCTTACGGATGCCAAATCTCATAGTTTATATGATGTTATAGGTTATAGCTAAGACAAAAACATATTTGACCATTATTTGACCCGGTGTAAAAATAAAAAATAAATGACATTTGAACACAATGCCATCAAATAACAATTTTTTACTGTCAGATAAAATATTAAGCCACAATCTTGTCTGTGCCGGTGCCAGCGTCGCTGTAATCGCATCTTTTGGTTGTCAGTTTATTGAAAATGTATCCAAATGACATTAGAGTCACAATGACAATAGGAGCTTCCAATATGGCCGACGCAATCATGAAGTTGTAGGTAAAAAATGGAGCCCGCACTTGGAACAACAGCTTGAGTCAAATACCTACGTCTCTGTGGGCCGATCTCTCTTTTTAGTCAGACCTTCTCTTTCTAGAGGTTACCTTAGTTAGAAAGAGAGAGCCTGCCCACAGAGAGCGCGATAGTGATACATATAGGTATGCTTCAAGTAAGTATTCGAAGTCTGGACTCCATTTTTACCTTTAACTTCATGGCCGCAATTTGCTACACTACCGCCATCTTAATTGGTCACTTTCAACTGACACTTTTTTACTTTGTGCGTCTACCCTCTATATACTACAATCTGTCAGATCGTAATGTCAGATACCAGTGACAGTTATAAATGAACATGGCCGATTGTCAAGGGGTCAACGTACTTGTAATAATTGAGTTAAAACCTTTGATTTTTAAATGGGTTACGTAATTAAATCACTACATAGTATAAAACAAAGTCGCTTTCTCTGTCCCTATATCCCTATTTATGCTTAGATCTTTAAAACTACGCTACGGATTTTGATGCAGTTTGTTTTAATAGATAGAGTGATTCAGTGGGAAAGTTTTTAGCATTTTATCCCCATATTCCTACGGGAACGGGAACTACGCGAGTGAAACCGCGGGACGCCGCTAGTATGGTATATGTTTCTTTTAAATGAGTACACCCGTCCCCGGTCTCGGTTGGCGAACTAACATCATTGGCAGTCGTTACGGTAGTTAAAACAAACAGAAGATATTTGAACTGAAGATTATTTTTATTTTTTATCATTCACTACATCATCTCATTATAGTAACTGACCCCTGACTAAGCTCGAATTAAACCATAAGTCAGTATATTCATGACCAAGTTCCTCTTACTCTCAAGCAAATAAAAAATTGCGGAAATGCATCAATTGAGCTTGTATCTAAGGTATCAGAAACTATGCACACACTCATTCACACACACACACAGACCGAGACAAGCATTTGTGGATCACACAAATATTCACCCCGCATGGGAATCGAACCCGCATCCTTACGGCAGTCCGGTATGGTGACCACTCTGCCATCGAGGTCGTCATATAAGTACACAAATACACCCCTATTATAGCTAAGTTAAACTGCTTAGCACAGCCAGTGACTGACTGACTGATAAACACCCTAGCTATCAATGGATCCCATGACGATCGTGACCCCAGAATGTCTTCCGTTCAGTCGCGTGCGGCCGGTCGCGCGGCCGACACGTGACGCTCGTTTGTCGCGGCCTTTTAGTAGGGGGAGTATGAGTTTGTGGACATAGCGGATTTTTTTTAATATTCTAGAGAGATATATAATTTTGTCTTTCGTGTTTCTTATGGTTTTATGTAACAATATACATTTATATTGCGGTTTCACTCGCGTAATTCCCGAACTTGTGTTCTCACCACAAGAAATAAAAGAAAGTCGTGTTAGTTACGCCACTTATAACTCAAGAACGGCTGGACCGATTTGGCTGAAAATTGGTGGGGAGGTAGATAAGAATCAGGAAAAGGACATAGGATACTTTTTATCCCGAAATTCCCTCGGGAACGGGAACGGGAACTACGCGTGTGAAACCGCGGGGCACAGCTAGTAAGTACATAAAAGAAAGTCGTGTTAGTTACACTATTTATAACTCAAGAACGGCTAAACTGATTTGGGCTGAAAATTGGTGGGGAAGTAGCTAAGAACCAGAAGAAGGACATAGGATACTATTTATCCCGATATTCCCACGGGAACGGGAACCATGACGAGAGAAACCGCGGGGCAGCTACACAGCTAGTTAATGATAAAAACCTTCCTCAAAAACCATTCTATATATTGGTGAACATTTAAATCGATGCGGTTATACAGTTTTTGAGTTTTTCAACGCACTAACGTATAATCGGTTGAGTGTGAACGGTCAAGTGTTTTTCTATACATTTGTCTGTTCTGGCGTTACGCGACCGACAATACGCGACGCATGTTCCGTCAGATATGAACCTTCCCTAACGCGAACAGACAGACATTTAATATTTAAAATAAAACACTTAAACGGCTTTTTGTCGTCGTTATATTTTGTTTTACATTTATTTTACAGTGTTTTATTTCAATGTGTAGTGTTCGTGTAAATCAAAGATATAATCACTACATAGTATAAAACAAAGTCGCTTTCTCTGTCCCTAGGTATGCTTACATCTTTAAAACTACACAACCGATTTTGATGCGGTTTGTTTTAATAGATAGAGTAATTCAAGAGGAAGGTTTTAGCATAATTTTACCCCCATACTCGTACGGGAACGGGAACTACGCGGGTGAAACCGCGAGGCGCCGCTAGTTATTTAATATTTATTTATACCAAAATTCCCACGGGATTGGTACTAACGTGGATAAAACTGTGGGACAGGGCCAGTGCTATAAAGAAATAATTGATTATTTATTTTTTATATTATCCATACAATGGTCACCCCACACGTAGCTAACTATCAATGTCACCGCACGCGACGCGATCACGCGAATTAACGCTCCGTCCACTGGCTCGTGTTATTGTAATCTATACAAATATATTATATCTAAATGTCTATCTATGGAACCCCGCGGTTTTACTCGCATCCCGTAAAAATATACTATGCATATAAATCTTTACTATCCTTACTAATACATATCCTAACTAATATTATAAATGCGAAAGTAACTCTGTCTGTCTGTTACCTTTTCACGGCTAAACTACTGAACCGATTGACTTGAAATTTGGTACAGGGCTAGCTTATGGTCCGCGGAAGAACATAGGATACTTTTTATCCCGAAATTCCCACGGGAACGGGAACCACGAGGGTGAAACCACGAGACGCCACTAGTACTATGTAAAGATAATAAGGATGTTGATAAGAAAATACATTAATCCTTTAATTAATCACGTCCCATATTCTCCATTACGAATATTTTATTATTTTGTAAGCATACGGAACACTTTTCTTCTTACTCGCAGTGCCCCGCGGTTTTACACGCGTAGTTCCCGTTCCCGTAGGAATATGGGGATAAAAATATGCTAAGAACCTTCCCACTGAATCACTGTCTGTAGCTATTAAAACAAACCGCATCAAAATCCGTTGCGTAGTTTTAAAGATGTAAGCATAAATAGGGACAGAGAAAGCGACTTTGTTTTAGCATAATTTTATCCCCATATTCCTACGGGAACGGGAACTACGCGGGTGAAACCGCGGGGCGCATTTACTGAAAGCCTTTCCATTAGTGAAAGAATTTTCGAAATCGGTTCAGTAGTTTTGGAGCCTATTCGTTACAAACAAACAAACAATCAAATCTTTTCTCTTTACGAGTATAATATTAGTGTAGAAGAATATTTCATGTCATTTTATATCCTAAAATTCATTCAAATTATTATGATTAACGGGATATTTACCATGTATATTATTTGTTTCGAGTTTCCGATATTTCGACGCTGTTGCAAGCGCCATGAACACGGATGAACTGACAAATAATATACATGGTAAATATCCCGTTAATTATAATAATTTGAGTGCTAATAACCATGATAACTATAAAAACTATACCCAAAATTCATATTAAATTGCGATATAAGCGTATGAAACCGCGGAACACAGCTAGTATTTCAACCCTCTTCATCCGTCAGAGGTCAAAAGGGGCAGTAATAAAAAATCATGTTACACTAGGGGTTAATTTGAGGGGTCATTTTTTCCCAAACACGATCCCAGGGGATGAAGATTCAAATAGTAATAATATAATAATCTTTATCTGTACAAATACTAGCTGTGCCCTGCTGTTTCACTCGCGTTAATCCCGTGGGAATTTGGGAGAAAACGCAACCTCGGGAAGGTTCATTATCTGACGGAACATGCGTCGCGTATTATCGGTCGCGTAACGCCAGAACAGACAAATGTATAGAAAAACACTTGACCGTTCACACTCAACGCACTAACGTATAATCGGTTGAGTGTGAACGGTCAAGTGTTTTTCTATACATTTGTCTGTTCTGGCGTTACGCGACCGATAATACGCGACGCATGTTCCGTCAGATATGAACCTTCTCTAAGTCACTACTTATATAACATTAGCTGAAAGTCCCGTCAAAATCGATCCAGCCGAAATTTGTAGGAACAAGCAGACAGACAAACATAATTTAAAAAACATATTTTTTTATTTGTATTGGTGTATAACATAACATAATCATTCCCTCCATCATCTCATTACAGTAACTGACCCCTAACTAAGTCCGTAACTTGTATCTAGGGTATCAGAAACTACGCACACACTCATTCACACACACAGACCGAGACAAACATTTGTGGTTCACACAAGTATTCACCCCGCACGGGAATCGAACCAACTTACGGATGGCAGTCCGGCATGGTGACCACTCTGCCATCGAGGTCGTCGTATCGAGATATGTACCGTGAATAGTAAAAAGCAATTATTTTAATATCACAAACTAGCATTATTTGTCGCGTATTTCCCGTTTCCGTTCGTAATATACCCAAAGGGGATAAAATATAGCCTACTAGAAGTGCCCCGCAGTTTCACCCGCGTAGTTCCCGATCCCGTGGGAATTTCGGGATAAAAATAGCCCATGTCCTTTCCCGGACTATAAGCTACCCCTGTACCAAATTTCAAGTCAATCGGTTCAGTAGTTTAGCCGTGAAAAGGTAACAGACAGACAGAGTTACTTTCGCATTTATAATATTAGTTAGGATGTCACTCGCGGACAAATTTTCCATAAGTGAAAGAATTTATTGAAATCGGTTCAGTAGTTTCGGAGCCTATTCGTTACAAACCAACAATGGAATCTTTAATATAAGTACTTATGTAAGTATAGTCAGACACAATTTATTTATCTTTAACTAGCAGCGCCCCGTCGTTATACCCGCTCCCGTGAGAATGCGGGAATAAAATTATATGTTAAAAACCTTCCTCTTGAATCACACTATCTAATAAAACAAACCGCAACAAAATCCGTTGCGTAGTTTTAAAGATGTAAGCATATACATTGGGACAGACTTTGTTATCCTACTAATATTATAAAGCCGAATGTGAGTGTGGATGTTTGTACCACTTTCACGCAAAAACTACTGAATGGATTTTAAAGAAATTAGGTACAGGTGTTCCTCATACCTAGGAATAACACATAGGATTCTTTTTATCCCAAAATTCCCACGGGATAAGGTTTCACGCGGGTAAAACTGCTAGTACTATAATATGTTATGATGAAAATTCACCACGCTAAGCTGTATTTTGCTCCCTTGTATTTTCAACATTTTATTCAAATGATTCCGCTCCCACCTTCCCTAATACGATATGTTAATTTATGTATTACGTAATTAATATCACATGATAAAATATAAGTGGATAGGATCTTGAATTTTAACCGAATTCCAAAATAGGAGGAGGTTCATAATCCCGAGTTTCTTGCCGATTCTTCTCGGCTGATGTAATTCCGAATCGGTGGTAGATTCATTGACGTTCATAAGTGCCTCATTGAGGCCTTAATTGAATAAATGACTGACGGCCTCGATTTTTTCGCGCATAATCAATCTAAATATATGTAACTCAAAGGTGACTGACATACATAGTGATCTATCAACGCACAGCCCAAACCACTGGACGGATCGGGCCGAAATTTGGCATGCAGGTAGATGTTATGACGTAGTAGGTAGGCATCTGCTAAGAGAGGATTTTGATTAATTCTACACCAAAGGGGATAAAATAAGGGATGAAAGTTTGTATGGCGGAAGTCATTATTCCACGCGGACCAAGTCGTGGGCAAAAGCTAGTCAGCTTATACCTATATGTCCCCACCGAGCCTACCCTGAATTAGGCAGTGAGTGGTCCGACCGCGGGCGAGTGAGCGATGAAATATCGGCGAGTTTCTCGCTCAAGAAAAGGATAGTGAATGTACAGTCACGGAATGAAAAGGTTCGTCACCTTAGAGTTGGTTTTCACTTGCACTAGTATTGCAAGAAACAATTATGCCAACATACAAATGTAAGAAACAGTGATGCTAACATTTGAATAAATAGAATGACGTTTGCTATCGAATAAGGTTTTGCTTGATTTTTCTATCCTTTTTTAAACACTGCCTTGTGCGCGCGGCATATAAAAACCTCTTTGATATTTAGCAATGATGACATTGACCGATTGACAATAGTTTAACAAAAATAACAATGGCAGGTTGAACTAACAAGAAGGTTTTAGTTTATCAAAAATCTTGTTGACAAGATATTTATCCTGTCACACAACACTGATCTCAATAATTTTGAACTTTACTATCGAGCAGTAGAACAATATAATTCCCTAACCCGAGTCTATTCTGTAACATAGTTTCAAAAGGTAATATGTTTTCGCGACACATTAAACGAATCAATTTGAAAATCGACGAACCTTTTCATTCCGAGACTGTACATTCCGTGTAAACGAAAGAGATGCATTTATTATCTGGGGGCACGGCAGTGCCCCCCGCCAAGTCGAGCGCGAAGCAAACACTGCCGTACCATCCTTTACAGGAACCATTTCGCCGCATTTTCAGGCCCCTATTTGACTACCTCTGGATAAGACTAGAACGCTGAAATTTTCGTCATCCAGTAATCTATACAATCACATACTTAAAATAAAATTTCAAGTCTGTAGGTCATTTAGTTCCCAAGTTAAGCGAAAGCAAAGTTTCGCATTTTAGACACTCACTCACTCACTCACTCACTCACTCACTCACTCACTCACTCACTCATGATCATCAAAATAGAACTAGTACTTCCCATAAACCTAGAGAGCTGAAATTTGGTACAGAGTTAGGGTTTAATGGCCACATAAAGGGAAAACTATAAAAACTAGGATAATCGAACGGGAACGGGAATTATACGGGAATGGGAACGGGAATTGTAACTCAAGAACGGCTGAACTGATTTGGCTGAAAATTGGTGGGGAGGTAGCTTAGAACCAGGAAAAGGACATAGGATACTTTTAATCCCGAAATTCCCACGGGATTGGGAACGGGAATTTAAAAATCAAGAACGGCTGAATTGATTTGGCTGAAAATTGGTGGGGAGGTAGCTTAGAACCAGGAAAAGGACATAGGATACTTTTAATCCCGAAATTCCCACGGGATTGGGAACGGGAATTTAAAAATCAAGAACGGCTGAACTGATTTGGCTGAAAATTGGTGGGGAGGTAGCTTAAAACCAGGAAAAGGACATAGGATACTTTTAATCCCGAAATTCCCACGGGTTGGGAACGGGAATTTAAAAATCAAGAACGGCTGAATTGATTTGGCTGAAAATTGGTGGGGAGGTAGCTTAGAACCAGGAAAAGGACATACGATACTTTTAATCCCGAAATTCCCACGGGATTGGGAACGGGAATTTAAAAATCAAGAACGGCTGAATTGATTTGGCTGAAAATTGGTGGGGAGGTAGCTTAGAACCAGGAAAAGGACATACGATACTTTTAATCCCGAAATTCCCACGGGATTGGGAACGGGAATTTAAAAATCAAGAACGGCTGAATTGATTTGGCTGAAAATTGGTGGGGAGGTAGCTTAGAACCAGGACAAGAACATAGAACACTTTAATCCCGAAAATCCCACGGGATTGGGAACGGGAATTTATTACTCAAGAACGGCTGAATTGATTTGGCTGAAAATTGGTGGGGAGGTAGCTTAGAACAAGGAGTAGCACATAGAAAACTTTTAATCCCGAAATTCCCACGGGAATGGGAACGGGAATTATAATTCTAGAACAGCTGAACTGATTTGGCTGACAATTTGTGGGGAGGTAGCTTAAAAACTATTTATGTATAGATACTTTTTATCCCGAAATTCCCACGGAAACGCGAACGGGAACTACGCGGGTGAAACCGCGGGGCGCTTAATAATATAATACTACTCCTAAAAAATAAGTGTGTCAAATAAGAAAATCTAATAAAATAAATCAATATAAACAAGTTTTAACAAAAAGAAATGAAATCCCACCAAAAACATTCTGTAAAAAACTAGCCAAGTCTCGATGGAGCTGCTTGTTTAACTCTAAAAAGTAATGAAATCTAGACAGACTCGTGCCAAGTCTAAGGTTCCTTACTGCGATTTCTTTATTATTATAGTTAATGTTGTGTGACTTGGCCGTTGAAGGGTACACATGTATGTACACAAGGGTACAAAACTAGGTGCTCCATGACGCTATTGCACCAATCTTAAAAAATCCAGAACCTATCCATTGACGATAGAAAATTTGCTTAATTATAGCCACTTGAAAAATGTTGATTCAATATCCAGTCAATTGTAGGCTTGATAAAGCTGCGTATTTTAATAATGTTATAACATTACGTGTAAACAAAATTGACATGTACCCACTACTAACCTTTTAAACAATGTTCAACGGCCAAGTCACACAACATTAACTATAATAATAAAGAAATCGCAGTAAGGAACCTTAGACTTGGCACGAGTCTGTCTAGATTTCATTACTTTTTAGAGTTAAACAAGCAGCTCCATCGAGACTTGGCTAGTTTTTTACAGAATGTTTTTGGTGGGATTTATAGTTACTCGCCTGTTCCCACCGCCAGCGAGTAACTATTGTACATTAACTGTCCTTTTCTTGGGCGATAACTCGCTGATAGTTCATCGCTCACTCGCCCGCGGTCGGACCACTGCTAAAAACTAGAGTTTAAAAAAGTTAATAAAAAGAGGGTAGTTTTTAATACTACGCCAAGGGATTAAATAAATAAATAAACAAATTCAAATTACCCCTCTCAACAAACATTATTTATAAAACCCTCCCCTAAAACTTTGATTTTTAAATACCGTGGGAAGATTTAAACTGGCCAGGAGGGTGTCTGGTCATAGTGTAAATAAATCATGTTTATCACTTGCTGTGTCCCGCGGTTTATCTTCGTTAATGCCAATCTCGTGGGATTTTGGGATAAAAATCCTGTGTTATTCCTAGTTATAAGGAACATCTGTACCAAATTTCATCAAAATCGATACAGTAGTTTTAATAGAAAACATTCGTACATCCAATCTTTCGAGTTTATAATATGATAGCTGTGCCCCGCAGCTTTACCCGCGTAGTTCCCGTTCCCGTAAGAATATGGGGATAAAATGCTAAAATCCTTCCCACTGAATCACTCTATCTATTAAAACAAACCGCATCACAATCCGTTGCGTAGTTTTAAAGATGTAAGCATACATAGGGACAGAGAAAGCGACTTTGTTTTATACTATGTAGTGATTTTCCGTTCCGTTCCTGGCTTATAGTATTCATTTTTTAAAAATCCAATGATGCATTTTTTTATCAAAATCCGCCTCGAGAGTCCTTTCAGCATTGTTTGCTATTCTTTACAAGTAGCTATGGATTTGATGTACCACGGATTATTGAAAAAAAACAATAAGTATATAATTATACAGAAAAAAAAACTCGAATCCAAAAATTATTCCGCATTCATATTTCTATAGAATTGGGAGATTCACAATGACGAACATTCAAATGTGCTTCATAAAGGCCCAAACATTAATAAATTTTAGATGTGAATTAAAATCTTCACAATCAGTCGGACGTTGCTTTTTATGAATACAGAAAAGAATATCTTTACCAAAAATATTTAAAATAGCTGAGCCCCGTGCTTTCACCCGCGTAGTTCCCGCTCCCGTGGGAATTTCGGGATAAAACATAGCCTATGTTCTTCCTCGGACCATAAGCTACCCCTGTACCAAACTTCAAGTCAATCGGTTCAGTAGTTTAGCCGTGAAAATGTAACAGACAGACAAAGTAACTTTCGCATTTATAATATTAGTAGGGATATATGTATATTGAATTGGTACACAAAAAAGCTTGTAAAATACAATTAATTGGTACATTCACATTCATAAATAATTCTTTAAACCCAAAAAAAAAATATTACGAAATATTTTTCTTAAAAAAATCCAATTAAAGAAAAAAACTTTTAAAAAACCCACCCCATGTCTGCGCCCTTAAAGCTAAGTATTTTGAAATCAATTGTCAATACAAATTTCATGGAACCACCCCTACAACGAGGGTGATAAACGCATTACGAAGGGGATGGTCCCAATATGCAGAGGGATGATAAATACCATGTTTTTAACGTTGGTTTTTTAAATACTATGGGTTTAGGGGTAGAAAATGATTGACATTTGTTTAAACTTTAAAAGAATTGGTTAAAAAGGTCGTTTTTTTAATAATATATTCTTAGGGATGGCTTTCTAAGAAAATTATTGATAAAAAACGACTTATTTTTGTTGAAGGTGGTCTTATAATAAACTAGCTAGCTACCGCGGTTTCACCCGCGTAGTTCCCGTTCCCGTAGGAATATGGGGATAAAATTATGCTAAAAACCTTCCCACTGAATTACTCTATCTATTAAAACAAACCGCATCAAAATCCGTTGCAATAGTTTTAAAGATTTAAGCATACATAGGGACAGAGAAAGCGACTTTGTTTTATACTATGTAGTGATAAACTTTTAAAGCTATGGTGGTCACATTGAATTAAAAGAAAATTTAAGACAGTACCTAATATTTTTTTTTAATTCTGTGACGTTCCCATAGAATAATAAGAATAAATTAAAAAATCTTTTTAATTATTTTAAAACATTCAATTATTTTAGTACTTTCTTACAATATTATTTGTTTTCTATAATTTTCTTTATAACCAAAAAAAATAACACATAAAATTACCTACAAAACTGGATAAAACGCAGGTAAAACCGCAAAACACATAGCTTAGATACGTTACCCAAAAAAAACGTATTTTTCAACGCAATGTAGTAAAACAAGCATTAAAAATATTAGATCGCCCTTAGGTATACCCTCCCCTAATAAATTGTTCCGAGTGAACGCACCCCTCACTGAGGGTGAATGGCTGGTCTCTACAGTCTATGGTTATTGATCTATTAGGGGATGAAAGACTACTAGTTTGAACTATGAAGAAATTTTTGAGGTAGCGTACCTGCTAAGCTTGACGTAAGTACTGGGTTTGGTACCTGGGTCAAGTAATTCTGCCCCCCTAGCATGACTGTGCGTGATAAAATATATCGACACCACGAAATAATATCGATTTCGCGAGCATGACCAAATGAATATGGCGTAGTACGATATGAAAAATTAAATATGGCGGGTATATTTATTATATTTTGACAGTTGGATGTCAATAAATAGCTATATCGATTTCGCGAGCATGGTCAAATGTCATAAAATTAATCACGTGGTAAAATTCAATATGGCGGATATTTTTATAAAATTTTGACAGTTAAATCGTTGTATCTATCGCGTTTTCGAAGTCAAGCCTGTTACAAACTTTTAAACTTTTATTTTAACTTTTTGTAATGTTCCTTGTGTTTTAGGTACTATCTATGTTTCTATGCATGCATACTTTAGGATAGTAATCTAGGCCATAAGTTTTTAAATTGTAGTTATTTAATTAAGTTATGATTATTATCTGCTTGCTTTTTAAATAAATTAATCCTGGATAAATATTATTCTATATAGTTTTTATAGTTATCATGGTTATTAACACTCAAATTATTACAATTAACGGGATATTTACCTCGAAATATCGGAAACTCGAAACAAATAATATAAGTACATGGTAAATATCCCGTTAATTTTTAAGTAATAATTTGAAATAGTATTCTGTTTAATTCCTGGAGGTATACGGATCATTTTAACTTTCAATTTTCATCAAATTTTCTTCATAATCATTCCCTCCATCATCTCATTACAGTAACTGACCCCTAAGTTCGTAACTTGTATCTAGGGTATCAGAAACTACGCACACACTCACACACTTTCTAGTTTGAAAGATTGGAGACCAAAATTTTTTTAATCAACAAATACTATCAATTTAGTATAATCTCTCTTTTCCGAACCTTTATCCCATGTCTATTTGGGGTCGGTTTTCAGTTTAACCACATTTGGCTGAATGACAGTATTTTACGTGAAGCGACTGCCATCAGACCTTCACAACCCAGAGGGCTGTCAATTTAGTATAATAATGTATGTATCTTGTCCGCAGATGACCGTGCCAGTCGCTCCACGTGCTGAGGGCAGCTGATCGCCATGGAGTTGTATTGGGCGGCGCTACTGCTCGCCACCGCACTGCAACTGGCTACTGGGCAGAATAATAGGAGTGAGTTGAACTTACATTCAGAACTATCTGTGCCCCGCGGTTTTACCTGCATAGCTCCCGATCCCGTGGGAATACGGGGATAAAATACAAGCCTATGTCACGCACTGATAAATTAGCTTTCAATTAGTGAAAGAATTTTTGAAATCGGTTCAGTAGTTTCGGAGTATTCGTTACAAATAAACATTCAAATCTTTCCTCTTTATAATATCATTATTCTTAGTGAAAATACTAGACTATAAGTCATTTTATACAAAACTAGCTTCTGCCCCGCGACTTCGTACGCGAAGAATAGTTATTTTGGGCTAACGCTAAATATCGATGTAATAAAATAACTTTAATCAATATGTGGGTCTGGCAGTCTAGATTAAAATTAAACAATAAACACGCCTATATTATTCGTTATCACTACATACATATGTTGTATAAAACTAAGTCGCTTTCTCTGTCCCTATGTATGCTTAGATCTTTAAATCTAAGCAACGGATTTTGATGCGGTTTGTTTTAATAGATAGAGTGATTAGGGAAGGTTTTTAGCATAACTTTATCCCCATATTCCTTCGGGAACGGGAACGGGAACTACGCGGGTGAAACCGCGAGGCGCCGCTAGTGACATATAAATTAGGTAAACTTTCATATTTTATGTGCACTACATAATTAAAATACCCCTATTAGATATCATTCAGGACAGGCCCTAGCCCCTCCTTAGGTAGCTGATACTGACCCCCTTATATCAATTCCACGCCACTACCTCTTCCACTCCACTCCCCTTCCACACTAATACATCTTCCACACACTCATCATTACTTATTTCTGGTCTTGTACCTTCGGTAGGGAGATCAATGAACTGGTTCTGATGATTTAAAACAAATTGGTACGTGGTGGGGCTCCAACCAGGCACCTTCCGATCGAAAGTCAAAGGCCTTAAACCACTACGCCACCGACGCTCTACATCACACCGTCCTACATCCACACTAATCTAATCCCATTTCTACATCTCTACATTCGCTTCAACGTACTTTCGCTCCAACGTACCACGCCAAAAAAAATTCGCCACAGCGACCATTCGCTACAACGTCATTCGCTACTACATACGGGACCCATTTTATTTTATGTATTTTTTCCTATAGCGGCAATAGAATAGAAATACATCATCTGTGAAAATTTCAAGTGTAGCTTTAGCTTTCACCGTTCTTGACCTTGAATATGCATCATTCTCTCATATCATACGTCCAATGTCCATGGTTCTTGAGATAATCTGGTGACAGACGGACGGTCGGACAGCGAAGTAATATGTTTCCGTTTTTACCCTTTGGGAACGGAACTCTAAAAACGATGCCACACATTGAATAAACTATAATAAGTTTAACAAACACAGTTCTACATTATCTATAGCTCACTTAAACATCTCGATCAGAGTAAGTTATTTTATTTTATTTATTTATATTTAAGTTGCAATCCCAGCGGGCCTTAACGAAAATCCCTACTAATATAATAAATGCGAAAGTAACTCTGTCTGTCTGTCTGTTACCTTTTCACGGCTAAACTACTGAAATAATTGACTTGAAATTTGGTACAGGGGTAGATTATGGTCCGGGAAAGAACATAGGTTACGTTTTATCCCAAAATTCACACGGGGTCGGGAACTACGCGGGTGAAACCGCGGGGTACCGCTTGTACAAAATATAATAAATCACAACAATTAATAGAGGTACATTACATAATAACTTAGGACCGATTCGGATAATTGGCGATTCGGTTAATCGGCGTTCTACTATATTGGAATGTGTTTTAGATTCTGCGAAAAATTCTGGAAAGATTCTGAATTGTAATTAAGCGAATCTATGTATCTATAATAAGTGGGTGATTTAGTTATAAAAAAACCCTGCTCGACTTAACTAATTTCATATCATAAAGCTAAAATCGATAAATCGCACATGAATAATAATTTTCGTATAGTAATATTTTAGATCAAAAATGTCTGAAAATATGATAAGCAGAAATCAAATTATGAGTAAAATATTTAATTAGGGCGAGCAAACCGAAGCCCTTGTAACGCAACAATTTGGTACATTTTATGAAAAAACTACTTCACCTACAGATTTGATATTTGAAATAAGTAGTTATTTAAATTAATGTCTAGATTTATAATGCGGGGTGAAGAATATTAATAAATATCTATTAATAAGTAAAAATACGGTATTTTTTTTATTTAAGTACTTATAGTTTTGATACGCTGCCTCATTTTCCGTCTATTTATTTTAGTCCGCCATTTTGTCATTCGGTTGTCAAATTACAAATTGAAACACAAGTCAAAGGAGTATTGATATCAATTTCGACTCAAATCAACCCCAAAATAACTTTTTACCCCTTTTTAATCATGTTAGGTGATGATTTTAAGAAAAATGAGTATCACATATTTAATTCATATTTTTGAAGAACATTTATGCCAAGTTTGAACTTAATCAGACGGAGGAATCACGTTGTCCCATACAAACTTTGCAACCCCTTTTCACCCCTTTAGAGGAGGAATTTTCAAAAATCCCTTCTTATCGGACGCCTACGTAATACAAATAACACACCCTCCAAGTTTCAGGTCTCTACGATCAGCGGTTTAGGCTGTGCGTTGATCCATCAGTCATTCAGGACAAAGCCTTTTATATAATGATGATATAGACTAGCAGCACCCCGCGGTTTCGTCCGCGTAATTCCCGCTCCCGTAAGAATAGGCGGATAAATTATGCTAAAAACCTTTCTCTTGAACCACTCTATCTATTAAAACCGCATCAAAATCCGTGGCGTAGTTTTAAAGATGTAAGCATACATAGGGACGGACAGCGGGAAGCGACTTTGTTTTTAACCATGTACTAGGACTGATAGACGATAATCTAATGGAGCCAATACACGTTGGTCGAGCTGAAGCCAACGCGAGTGAAGGCAAATGAATACAAGGCAAATGGTACTGCCTATACGCGAGCCGAGTGATGGCAAGACAATGCAAATACTGTCCATACGTTGGTTTTGACGTTCGCTCGGCCAACGTGATAGACTGTATTAGTAACACGAACAGACCTCCTACAAACGTATGTTCGCCTGGTACTTTTCTTCAAGTCTGCCTATTCCTTTTGTCTGTGCGAAAATTTTCCAATTTATGAACAAACAAAGAAATAATCCCGTCTGTAACAGCGGAAGTGTTGTTTTGGCGCGAAACACCATTTCCTGTCTGCCGCCATTTTGCTTCGATGCTCAAATTAAGATGGCCGCCACAAGTCTCGTTATTACGTTAGGAATACTTGTTTCCTATCAGAAAATATGTTGTTCTGTTTTATAAGTAGCGCCCCGCGGTATCACCTGCGTATTTTTCAATTTACCCCCCTTTTCTCCTGTTTTGAATTTCCAAAAATCCTCTCTTATTGGTAGCCTACTCCCCCCAACAAACACACGTGCCTCTCAGCTCTCTACGACCAGTAGTTTCGGCTGTGCGTTGTCTGTCAGTCAGTACATCACTCAGTAACGGAAGAGTTTTATATACTTACTCAATATAATATACAGATAGATGTATTGATTTGGTTTATAATTTGACTGGCTACGATCCGCGGTTTCACACGCATTTGTATTTATAGCTTACTAGCTGTGCCCCGCGGTTTCTCTCGCGTAGTTCCCGTTCCCGTTCCCGTGGGAGTTTCGGGATAAAAAATCCTATGTCCTTCTCCTGGTTCTAAGCTACCTCTCCACCAATTTTCAGCCAAATCGGTCCAGCCGTTCTTGAGTTATAAGTGGCGTAACTAACACGACTTTCTTTTATATATAATAGATTAATATTGTCGAGCTCTAAAAAAGTAAAAAGATAAAAAAAAGAACAATTAAATTAAAAATTTAAAAAACCCCCCACAATTACTTTCAAACCCCCATAACTTTTAAACGCGTCAACCGATTTTCATCAAACATGTCTAAGAACACTCGCACGTAAGTCCCCTTTAATAGAAAAAAAAAACTAAATTAAATCTAGTCATCCGTTCGGGAGCTATGATGCCACAGACAGACAGATACACACACACACAGACATGTCAAACTTATAACACCCCTCTTTTTGCGTCGGGGGTTAAAAATACAACAAACACGAAAACACTTTCAAGAAGCAAATAACAAATTACAGTAACAAATCAGATTTATAATAGATTTAGCAATTATCTGGTGGCGTGTGGTGCGCGCCGGAATCGAACCGGCGACCGGAACCGACGCTTCCGGCATAAACACCACTGAGTTATGACATCCTGATTCTGTTGGTGTAATTGTTTGGCTGAGGTTCGCGTTAATATCTAGATACAAGCTTTTGCCCGCGACGTCGTCCGCGTGGAATTATGACTTCCGCCATACTTAAATAAATATAAAAACTTGAAAAAAAAAACTTAAAACTAGGAAAAGAAAAACATGTAGCAATACACTAAATCATCTTTCATCCCCTATTTTAACCCCTTGGGGGTAGAATTAATCAAAATCCTCTCTTAGCGGATGCCTACGTACCACAACATTATTTGCATGCCAAATTTCAGCCCGATCCGTCCAGTGGTTTGGGCTGTGCGTTGATAGATCACTATGTCAGTCAGTCAGGAACCATGTCATCGATTTTAGTGAAAATAAAAACTGTATTCATAGATTTAGAAAAAAGCTAATTCCGGGAGTCGAACCTGGAAATTATGAAAAATTTTATGTTCATTGTTGCTAACTAGAAATCTATTGTGTATGTATATCTTAAACCGTAAATGTTACTTTGAAACATGATATCTGAAATCGTCGTAATCACTGCATAGTATAAAACAAAGTCGCTTTCTCTGTCCCTATGTATGCTTAGATCTTTAAAACTACGCAACGGATTTGATGCGGTTTGTTTTAATAGATGGAGTGATTCAGTGGGAAGGTTTTTAGCATAATTTTATCCCCATATTCCTACGAGAACGGGAACTACGCTAGTAAAATATATAATAAATAAATAGGATCTCTCTGAACATTCGGTGAGTCTACCACTAAAGGAATTGTTTTCGGTCTAGATTTTAATTCAACCTTTGCCAAGTTGAACTGTAAATTGTCTAGAAACTTCTATGAAGTTATCCTATTACTTTTTATGATATAAAACAAAAAACTAATTTAGTTTTCTTAGGTTTATTAAGTCTTTATTTAACTCCCAGGCAATCTTTTGTTGTCTATGTAGAGTGGTTTCTTTTGAATCCTTTTAAAACATGGTTCGAGTTTAAAATCACCAACATGTATTGTTGAGTAATTAAGGTATAAGTTGGTAGCCGACTGCAGACAGCAGCAGCAGACCACAGGTCGCCGCCTAACGTCATCATGACACTTCGCCGTCTATTGCTCGGCGATGCGAAGCTAGCTTCATGTCGCCCACTACGAATGTAATTGCATAGAAATACATACAAACCAGTAGTGGCGCGGCGACGTGTGGTCCGCTGCTGTCTGCAGTCGGCTACCAAAAATAGAGAAAAAATACTAGGTGAAATTAATTTGAGTTCCTATTGATAAGTATATAAATATATATGTACCTCAAAGGTGATTGACTGACTGACATACATAGTGATCTATCAACGCACAGCCCAAACCACTGGATGGATCGGGCTGAGGCATGCAGGTAGATGTTATGACGTAGGCATCCGCTAAGAGAGGAATCCCACGGGACTGTAATATACGCGGGTGAAACCACGGGGCACAGCAGCAGCTAGTCTCTCTATATACTCACATTTTTTCTGATATTACTAAAGATTTAATGTTTTAAAACTACAATAAATTAAAAATTTAAAAATCCCCCAACACAATTACTTTCAAACCCCCATAACTTTTATGTGGGTCAACCGATTTTCATCAAACAAGTCTAAGAACACTCGCACGTTAGTCCCCTTTAATAAAAAATAAATAAATTGAAATCGGTTCATCCGTTCGGGAGCTATGATGCCACAGACAGACAGATACACACACACACATACACACACAGACACGTCAAACTTATAACACCCCTCTTTTTGCGTCGGGGGTTAAAAATCATTCATTACTTCCGTCTTTCTTATTCTTTCGCGTTATTTTTATAAGTTATCGCCGTGCCCCTGAAGGGTCTGGATTTTATAGTCTGTGGGAAGGAATTTGGTTTATAACGAGGTTTCAGTGAAAAAATGTGTGACTATTGAGGAATAGACTGTAACTGAATGTAGGTACCTATAATAACATGTATATTGATATCTTTGATTTACACGAACACTACACATTGAAATAAAACACTTAAACGTATTTGTGTCGTGGTTGTATTTTGTTTTACATTTTCTGACGTTTCGGATTCTTTACAGAACCCGTGATCACAGAAGACTAAGATCACAGACGTCTTCCATCTTAGTCTATTGTGATCACGGGTTCTGTAAAGAATCCGAAATAAACATGTAAATATTCAGTTGCGGCCCAAATATTTATTTAACTTATACTTATTATCTTTTTAAATAGAATATCTACTATTAAATAATAATGAACACGAACATCTTAAAATTCGGATTAAAATAGGAGATTCAGCCCCCCTAGACAAGTGGCAAACGCTCCCAGTCTATTCGTTTTCCCCACAAACGAACGTCGTCTCTACAACAGCGCTAACTTCTTTGATTTCGTTGGCGCACGTCATTTTTTACAATTGTCAAACAGTACAAATCGTTCCAACTGACATAGCAAGTTAGTAAATGAAATGAGTTTGACATTTGCTTGTGAATAGAAATTACAAATTGGCAGCCAAGTGGCAGTTTGACAAACGTTTTCGGGCCGCGAGCGTATGCTAGGACCATGCAGAAAACTTAAGAAGAGAGAAACGCTAAAACCGCGACGATACTTTATTTGCAAATTTTGTAGTAATGTTTGCATGAATCTTGATATTAAGTAATAAATAATATAATTTCGATTAAAACAATGTCATGTGTTCGTATTTTGACCTTCTAGTTTTTGATAAATATTAAAAATAAACAAACAAAGTAATTTAATTCTTTATTATGATAAAAACTGTGTACATTATCTTTAAAAATCTAGGCTACAAACATTTTTTATCTGCAACTATCTACCTAATGCCTTAATTATTATGTATCTGGGGGCACGGCAGTGCCCCCCGCCAAGTCGAGCGCGAAGCAAACACTGCCGTACCATCCTTTACAGGAACCCTTTCGCCGCATTTTCAGGCCCCTATTTGACAACCTCTGGATAAGCCCAGAACGCTGAAATTTTCGTCATCCAGTAAGCTATACAATCACATACTTAAAATAAAATTTCAAGTCTGTAGGTCATTTAGTTCCCAAGTTAAGCGAAAGCAAAGTTTCGTATTTATGACAGACACTCACTCACTCACTCACTCACTCACTCACTCACTCATGATCATCAAAATAGAACTAGTACTTCCCATAAACCTAGAGAGCTGAAATTTGGTACAGAGTTAGGGTTTAATGGCCACATAAAGGGAAAACTATAAAAACTAGGATAATCGAACGGGAACGGGAATTATACGGGAATGGGAACGGGAATTGTAACTCAAGAACGGCTGAACTGATTTGGCTGAAAATTGGTGGGGAGGTAGCGTAGAACCAGGAAAAGGACATAGGATACTTTTAATCCCGAAATTCCCACGGGATTGGGAACGGGAATTTAAAAATCAAGAACGGCTGAATTGATTTGGCTGAAAATTGGTGGGGAGGTAGCTTAGAACCAGGACAAGAACATAGAATACTTTAATCCCGAAAACCCCACGGGAATGGGAACGGGAATTTATTAATCAAGAACGGCTGAACTGATTTGGCTGAAAATTGGTGGGGAGGTAGCTTAGAACCAGGACAAGAACATAGAATACTTTTGATCCCGAAATTCCCACGGGATTGGGAACGTGAATTTATTACTCAAGAACGGCTGAATTGATTTGGCTGAAAATTGGTGGGGATGTAGCTTAGAACCAGGAAAAGCACATAGAATACTTTTAATCCCGAAATTCCCACGGGAATGGGAACGGGAATTATAATTCTAGAACAGCTGAACTGATTTGGCTGACAATTTGTGGGGAGGTAGCTTAAAACTATTTATCTATAGATACTTTTTATCCCGAAATTCCCACGGAAACGCGAACGGGAACTACGCGGGTGAAACCGCGTGGCACTTAATAATATAATACTACTCCTAAAAAATAAGTGTGTCAAATAAGAAAATCTAATAAAATAAATCAATATAAACAAGTTTTAACAAAAAGAAATGAAATCCCACCAAAAACATTCTGTAAAAAACTAGCCAAGTCTCGATGGAGCTGCTTGTTTAAATCTAAAAAGTAATGAAATCTAGACAGACTCGTGCCAAGTCTAAGGTTCCATACTGCGATTTCTTTATTATTATAGTTAATGTTGTGTGACTTGGCCGTTGAAGGGTACACATGTATGTACACAAGGGTACAAAACTAGGTGCTCCATGACGCTATTGCACCAATCTTAAAAAATCCAGAACCTATCCATTGACGATAGAAAAGGCTTGATAAAGCTGCGTATTTTAATAATGTTATAACATTACGTGTAAACAAAATTGACGTGTACCCACTACTAACCTTTTAAACAATGTTCAACGGCCAAGTCATACAACATTAACTATAATAATAAAGAAATCGCAGTAAGGAACCTTAGACTTGGCACGAGTCTGTCTAGATTTCATTACTTTTTAGATTTAAACAAGCAGCTCCATCGAGACTTGGCTAGTTTTTTACAGAATGTTTTTGGTGGGATTTATATTTACTCTAAGTATTTAAGTAAGTATATAATATTCTTTAAGTTCTAAAGTTGTAAAACATAATTTATTTCATTGAAGTTTCGTTTTCTTATGGCTTTTGCTGGCGTCAAATCCCTAATATAATACAATGTATAATAACCTCTATGGTCAAATAACACCATCCTTTTATTACAACGCCATCTTTTGGCTCTTGAAAATAATAAATTCTAATAATATGATGTCTAACCTTTGATTATATATTTGTCTCGATAGAGTAATGCCAACAAACGACGCGATATAATTGTCCTCAAATTGCGGAATATGTGTGAGTACGGCTCGTTCATTATTGTATTAGGTATTATGTCAATGTCAATATACCTAATTAAATAAAGTAAAATAGAAATTTGTAATAGAAAATAAATAAACTTCAATTGAACTAATTTAACATAATTTAACAGCGCAAACCGGCATAAATAATTATTTTTCGTGAGCGTTATCCATAAGTCATTCAAATAACACTGATGTAAACAAGAAGTGAGTCTACCAAATATAGTATACTTTATTTGACCCGTTTTAGTACGGCCAATTTTGCATCTAGACAAGTATATAATCAAAGTATCTAACAATAAAACCGTTAGACAAGACCACTGACTTTTACCTTTAAACGAATAGACTATGCGTTCATTATGTTTTTGTACACTTGGCTACCAATTGACAACCTATTGCGCCACGGGGCGAGGATTTGGCATATATTTGGAGCGTTCGCCAGTTCGCCACAGAACACATTACACAAAGTATCTCTGTGCCATGGAATAATAAACATTTTGTTCATAATTTATTTAACTTTAAAATTTATTTTTATTCTGTCAAATAATTATTCAAGTATTTATTAGCATTATAATCTATTAAAAAACTAAATTTTTTGTACATTTTATAAACTTTGTGCAATTCAAATTATGAACTTTGGTTTTACTAGTTTAATATTATCTGTGGTTTTATGTCTATGAACTAAAATTTAATCTTTAATATTAATATCAATAGTAAAAAAAAAAGGTAGCACTCCGGGAGTGCCGGCAGAAGTGAAAACTTCTTTTTAAAATTTAATCTTACGCTTTTTCGATCAGCATCACGTGACCCTGACGCGAGTTTGAAAGTTTTTACCCATACAAAAAAAAGTGCTCAGCGCCGCTAAAGAAGTTTTCACTTCAAAAAAAACGGAAAATAAATGTTGATAATTCATTTTTATGAAATTAAATTATTTTTTAGCATATTAATTAAAATTAATATTGACACAAACGTGAACAATTTGAATCAAACAAATCATTCATTCACCATTTTGAATGAAAAATGTACTACTGTGGCATTTCCTTGAAGTTTCCTTGCGACGAAATCCGACGAATAGATAAATGACCACTTGTCTTCCAACTTCACGTTTCGTAACGCGGCAAAATTACAAATCGTAAGCATATATCAATTTCATTCATAAAAAGGAACTTTCTGTTCTATACGTCTAACGTAATTGCCATTTGTCTAGGGGGGCTGAACTCCTATTTTCTATTCACGCATGCGGAGTTGACTTATTTTGAGAATCTTGAGGTCATGGAGTTATTTTTTTCTTTAGGATTATTTCTCAAATCCCACCACCGTGCAACATGTTTTAATATCCCGTTTCGTCCCCAGATGACGGCCCCCGGTTCCTTTCCCGGGGTCACTCGTTCCGGACGATTGTGGGAGACACACTACTGCTGCCGTGTCAAGTGCAAAACCTTGGTAAGTTAACATCTTTGAGATTATGATCGCCTGGTACTTTAAAGCCACGATAAGAAATTTGTCTTGTCCGATACAGATAAGATAAAAATATTCATGTAAATACTTTTCTTGTCTGTAACAAACAAAATTCAAAACTCAAAAATCATTTATTCAATTAAGGCCTCAATGAGGCACTTAAGAACGTCAATGAATCTACCACCGATTCGAAATTACATCAGCCGAGAAGAATCGGCAAGAAACTCGGGCTGGTATTTTTTAGACTTTTGTTTTGTATTTAACAGACAAGATTTTTTTTTTATGTAGACTCGACAAAATTCTTGTTATTTACTTGAATATTTTTATCGTATCTGGTTCCAACAAGACAAACTTACCGTGGACATGTGACCTAAAAGTATTAAATGGGTGCTCCCTTCTGGCGTTGAGAAAATATTACCTCCTGGTATCCTCCCTTTCAGGCATAGGGGGTATACGATTCTGGGGATTTGCCCAACGAAAAAAAGGCTAAAGGAGCCACTATCGTTCCCCCATATATGTATTGTATGCTGATGCTTGTCAACCAATTTGTACCATCAAGAGACCTCTAAACTTTATTTTCCCCATTCCCAGGGTCCCTAGTACTGCTATGGCGGCGAGGGCCCGCAGTGCTGACGGCAGCCAGTCTGATGGTCACCAGAGACGAGCGGTTCCGGCTGGTCGACGGGTACAACTTGCAAATCACTGATGTTGGACCACAGGTGAGGATGTCCCCATTCCCAGGGTCCCTAGTACTGCTATGGCGGCGAGGGCCCGCAGTGCTGACGGCGGTCAGATCTCTAGATCGTCAGACAAACTGAAATGCCAGACAAAAAGAATGATTTTCTGTCAAAATTAAACCTTAATTTCAATACAATTTATTACAAAGATAAACTTTCCGTCAATTTAACATCACAGCGGATATTACCTGGACGTAAAAAGTTATGTTGTTCGCTATAAAACTTTATGGAAATGATAGTTTTTATGGGCGCTTGACCTTACCTTCGTATTTAAGTAGGAAGGCGATGGTGTATCATTTCTTTATAAATAAAATAGTTGTGCTCCACGGTTTCGCTCGCGTAGTTCCTGTTCCCGTAGGAATATGGGGATAAAATTGCTAAAAACCTGAATCACTATCTATTCGTCTCATGAAAATACTAGAATTTTCTTGTCTGAAACCGACAAGAAATTGTTCTTACGTAGACTCGACAAAATTCTTTTCATTTACTTACATGAAAATTTTATTTTATCTGAATCAGACAAGATCGTGAACACGCGGCCTAAAAGTAAGTACTTATTTTATATTTACCATGTATATTATTTGTATATATTTTCATAAAATGTTAAGAGCAGACAAATCAAAGAGGGTAGACACATTTGTCTGCTCTACATTTTATGAAATCTACCCGCAGTACAGTCCAACAGTTCATCCGTGATCATGGCGCTTGCAACAGCGTCGAAATATCGGAAACTCGAAACAAATAATATACATGGTAAATATCCCGTTAATTATAATAATAATTTGAGTGCTAATAACCATGATTACTATAAAAACTATACTTATTTTAAACGCACATTCTCCCTTATACAACCTATTTGTAATACACACGTATCATAAAAAACTTCAAAACACAACATCGACCCCTATAAACATACAAATAAATAATTCTCACTCCCCGAACAGAAATACTAAATCACACCATAATTTCAAACGCCGCCATTAAACAAAACCGGTCAAGTACGAGTCGGACACGCGCGACGGGTTCTGTGCCACAGATTAGAGAAACAAATTCCGTATCATGATAATATTGACTAAGATTAAAATTTTATATTATAACGAAGTTTAACAAACTTCAGTAATCGCAAAAAAATAATTTTTAAGCATTCAAATAGTTTCCCAACTGAGGTGAACATTTTGAATGTATAATAAATCTTTGTACAGACGTCTTCCATCTTAGTCTTCTGTGATCACGGGTTCTGTAAAGAATCCGAAACGTCAGAAAATGTAAAACAAAATACAACCAGTGTTTTATTTCAATGTATAATAATAATCAACTTGGCCCTATTTCACGACCTTCAAGTAAAGTTACTAACCAAGTAAAGTTAGTTTTGTCTCTTTCTTACTTTATATCAAGTGACAAAGACAAAACATGTGAGTAGCTACTCGGAATGTTTCTTGAAGATGGTGAAATAGGCCCTTAGTGTAATAACGAGCGAATAACCGCAAAAAAAATGGTTGTATGGAAACTTAGGGAAACCTCTGAAATATTAATTTCTCTTTTTGGTGACTATTTTTATTACGAGTATTATAGTGGTAACAAAAAAACATTATCTGTGAAAATTTCAACTGTCTAGCTATCACAGTTCTTGAGATACAGCCTAATGACAGACAGACAGACAGCGTTAAAAAATAACCGTTTTTACCCATCGTTTACGGAACCCTAAAAACTCACGCTCAAAAAAAAAACAAAAAAACAAGATGGTCGCTTAAAATTGCGCGCGAAACAGTGTTGCAATAGATAAAAAATAACGAGAATACCACCGCAAAGGTTTTATGTGGCAATTATCATATTTTATAAGTCAATTACTCGTTTGCAGTGTTGCCCGTTTTCGACGCGGGAAATTTGTAAAGACACTTTTTGTATTAACTATTGGTATACTTCGTTTATTTTATTAGGTTTTTTTTTAATACTTTTTCTTCGTTGATTTTTTAAAGTACTATTTTCTTTGATTGTTTATTAATAACTAGCTGTGCCCCACATAGTTCCCGATCCCGTGGGAATACGGGGATAAAATAGCCTATATCACGATAAATTAGCTTTCCATTAGTGAAAGAATTTTTGAAATCGGTTCTGTAGTTTCGAAGCCTATTCGTTACAAACAAAACAATCATTTTTTTCTATAAGTATAATATTAGTGGCCCGCCTCGGCTTCGCACGGGTCCAAGTTTCCCGTTTGCTTTTCCAGATTTATTTACATAAGAACCTTCTCCTGACAATAACAAACACAGCAAAAAAAGAATTAGCCAAATCGGTCTAGCCGTTCTCAAGTTATGGCGTGACAACGGGAAACGGGTTTCATTTTTATATATATGTACTAGCTGCGCCCCGCGGTTTCACACGCATAGTTCCCGTTCCCGTAGGAATTTCGGGATGAAAAATAAATGTTGGCCGATTCTCAGACCTACTAAATATGCTCACAAAATTTCATGAGAATCGGTCAAGCCGTTTCGGAGGAGTATGGCAACGAAAACTGTGACACGAGAATTTTATATATTACACTCGCGAGCAGCTAAATCGACTCAAGCGTACAAAATGCACAAAGTATCCTATTCTTCGTAAATGGCTGGAATTAAGTATATAAAAGTATATATTTTCTAAAAGCCTGTTTTTTCAGCTTTAAAATAGTGCTTCTACTTTTTAAAACTGACAATTAATGTTTAAAATATTCTTATATTCGTGCACCCATCGAAAATTTGCTCTTTGACGTAGTCGGTAGTTGAGCGTCGCAACCCCCTATAAAACCCCTAGGTAACAGAGCACCCTTATCAGGACGGCGGATTGTCCACCAACCGCTGCCCCCTGTAGTCGCGGCCTCTCCATACCTCCTCGGCGTAGAGGTACACGCAGCCGGCAGCCCGCTCCACATATACGCCAGCTACAGAGCCAGCAGATCTCCAGTCGACCTCACAGCGCTGCACAAGGTCCTGGAGCTGGACTCACCGGACCCGACACCCACCATCATCGCCGGTGATTGGAACGCCCACCACACCGCATGGAACTCGCCCAACATCTGCCAGTTCGGCCGCCGTCTCTTTAACGACGCCGAGAGGCGAGGTTACCATGTGGAAGGCCCCGAATTACCGACACACTACCCAGACGCGCACGGACATCTCCCATCGGTGATTGATTTCGCCGTGCACCACCAACTGCCTCACGCCATCACCCAGGAGGTTCTACACGAGGAGACAGGATCGGACCACCAACCGGTGCTCCTGACCGTCACACTCCAAACCACCAGGGTGACTCGGCAGCCACGCAAGCCCAGGGTCGACTGGGACGCCTTCACAGCGAGACTCGACGGGAACACCTCGAACTTTCCCGTCCACACCGCAGAAGACGTCAACAGCCTTCAAAACCGGATCACGGCCGACATCCGCGAAGCCATCGAAGCCTCGTCAGAGCGGAAGAATCCCTCGATTCGTCTCCCCTCCCTACCCTCACGGGTCAGGAGGAAAATCGAGGAGAAGCGCCGCCTGAGGAAACGATGGCAGACAAACCGGGACCCCGCGACCAAGAGCCGACTCAACAAGGCAGCCGAAGAGGTGAGAGCCGAACTGGCCGCCTTGGACGACCACCACTGGACCGAGCGCATCGAGGAGGCCTCTGATGACTGGAGTTCCCTGCACAGACTGTGCAGACAGATCAGAGGTGCTCCAGACCCCGTGCGCCCACTCCTACACGCTGACGGAACCCCTCGGTACAGATCGGAAGACCGAGCTGAGATCTTTGCCGAGGCACTGGAACGTCAGTTCACCCCGAACCCGCCAGGAGATCCAGTCCACACCGCCAGCCTAGAGGAGTTACTGCAACGGACCCTCACTGCCGAAATCCCGGGTGATGAGGACCCCATTGTTCTCTCCCCGGGCCAGGTACAGAAGGCCCTGAAGCAGGTCAACCCTCGGAAAGCACCAGGACCAGACGGCATCTCCAATGCCGCCCTCCGCCACCTCCCTCACCGGACCATCGCAGCTATCACCCGGCTCTTCAATGGGATCATTCGTACCAGCACCTTCCCCGAAGACTGGAAGACGGGAACGGTGATAATGATCCCAAAGAAGGGCAAGAACATCCTGAAGCCGGAGTCTTACCGCCCCATTACTCTGCTGCCCTGCATCTCCAAGGTGTTCGAGAGGCTCGTGCTGCAACACATGCAGCCACACATCACACCGCGTCCTGAACAGTTCGGATTCCGATCCTGTCACAGCACCACGCTCCAACTGTCGAGAGTACTGCACCACATGGCCGTCACCCGTAATAGGAAGGAGCACCTCGTCGCAGTATTTCTCGACATGGAGAAAGCGTTCGACAGGGTCTGGCACGCCGGACTAGTTCACAAGCTGAGCAAGACCCATCTCCCGAAGCGGCTGGTGAAGCTGCTTGCGTCCTTCCTCCACAACCGGAACTTCAAGGTTCGAGTTGAAGACGCCTACTCCACGTCGCGTCCGATCGCTGCGGGAGTGCCCCAAGGCAGTGTATTGTCGCCGTCCTGCTACTCGGTATACACGGACGACATACCAAAGCGGGATGGGACACTCCTCGCACTGTACGCCGACGACGCAGCCTACATCACCAGCTCCATCAAAGCTTATCACGCCGCCAAGAAGATGCAGCTCGAACTCGACGCCCTGCCTGAGTGGTTGAGTAGATGGCGCCTCGCGGTCAACGTGGGGAAGACGCAGGCGCTCATCATCTCCCACATCATCAAAAAACCGACAAACCTCACACTTCTGGGACAACCCATCGACTGGTGCAAGACGGCCAAGTACCTGGGAGTCACCATCGACCGCCGCTTGAACATGTCCTACCACGCCAAGAACGTCGTAGCACAAACCCGCTCCGCCAGGAACATCCTCCGTCCAGTCCTCTCATCGTCATTGCCGCTGAAGACCAAGGTGGGGGTGTACAAGGCGTACATCAGACCCATCCTCACCTACGCCGCCCCAGCCTGGTACGCGTTTCTCGCAAAGACGCAGCGACAAAGGCTCGACGCGCAGCAGTCGCTCGCGTTGAGGACCATCGTCGCCGCTCCGCGTTACGTGAGAAACGCTACCATCACCCGCGACCTCCATATAGAGAGACTGGACGAGTTCATTGCGCGACTGGCAAAGGACATGTTCGCACGTGCTGACTCCTCAGGCCTAGCGCACCTGCAAGGCCTCGCACCCAACATTCCCAGGAGTGTGAAAGGGTTTGCTCTCCCACGGGAGCTAACCATTACCGGACAAGACACAGAGACAGAGGACGCCTACCAATCCGGAGGAACCTCTGTCCACCAACCGGCCACCAGGCCAACCCCAATCACGGACGCGTAGTCACGCGTCGCGATTCACACCGCACCCAGGGGCCGCCGGCCCGAAGGTGCCTACCTTGCCCCAACCCGGGGCGAGAGGAAATCCTCGATATACCCTTATCAGTCGCTAATCAAATGTTGACCTGATAACACCTCTGCAAGTTGTGATCTCCGAATAGAAAAAATAATGGATACTACACCAGAAGAAGCCGCTCAAGTTGTAGCATTGCTGCAAGAGGGCCTGAGCCAGCGAGAAGTCGCTCGCCGACTAAACCTCAGCCAGTCCGCGCTATCCAGAGTGTACAGAAGATTTCTGGCGACTGGCTCCTTCACCAGAAGGCCAAATACCAGTCGGCGTCGGCATACTTCCGAAACAGATGACCGATATATTGTATCGACGAGTCTCCGAAATCGACACTTAACTGGCGTTGCTGTCCAGCAGCAGCTAAGGGAAGTACGAGGAGTGGCTGTTAGTCAGTGGACAGTAAGAAGACGGTTAAGAGAAGCAAACCTGGTACCAAGGAGGCCTGCCAGAGGTCCTAACTTATCAGCATCTCACCGACAAGCGCGTCTTCAATTTGCTCGCGAACATTTGAATTGGAGTGTGGAGCAATGGCGGTCAGTGCTGTTCACTGACGAGTGCAGAGCTTGTCTCCATGGAAGTGACAGAAGAGCTCGAGTTTACAGGCGTCCAGGAGAGCGTTTTGCACAGTGCTGTTTTGCTGAAACAGTTGCATACGGCGGTGGTTCTTGTATGATGTGGGCGGGCATATCGATAGAGGGAAAGACGGAGCTCGTTTTCATCCCTGGTGGAGGCCGAGGCGGCGGACTAACAGCCAACAGATACATTGAGGAAATACTCCTAGGTCATGTCTTGCCTTACGGAGGCTCCATTGGGGATAATTTTATTTTAATGCACGATAATGCCCGCTGTCATACAGCAAGAGTCACTCGCCAGTACATGACGGACGTGGAAATCCAGACGATGGACTGGCCGGCGCTGAGTCCTGACCTCAACCCGATTGAGCACGTGTGGGACGAACTCAAACGAAGAGTTCGAGCACGAAATCCGGCGCCTGCGAACGTCACCGAACTGAAGACAGCGTTGGAAGAGGAGTGGGAGGGGCTTCCTCAAGAATTTATAAAAAAAACTCATCAAATCGATGAAAAACCGTCTCCGAGACGTCATTAAGGCAAGAGGAGGAAACAAAAAGTATTGATTTGTTAAATTTAATTTTTGTAATCTTTTATTTTTCATTTTAATTTCATTTTTGTTACTCCTAATTTTTTCCGGGTTTTGTATTTTTTCATTCAATGTAAAATAATTTGTAAACTAATAATCAGATTTAAAAAATAAAAACACTATTTTAAAGCTGAAAAAACAGGCTTTTAGGAAATATATACTTTTATATACTTAATTCTAGCCATTTACGAAAAATAGGATACTTTGTGCATTTTGTACGCTTGAGTCGATTTAGCTGCTCGCGAGTGTAGATTAGATAGATAGATAAGTATCTAATCTATAGATTAGGAATAGTAAGGATTTTCGTCTAGTCCTACCTTCAAGTATAGATTATAATTATCGGTTAAAAAATGAAGTTTTCAAGCTAACTAAACTATGAATATCTTTTCAAAACTCATACAAATCGATCTTTGTTCTCATTCCCGAGACATTGAGTAAAAAACTTCAATTTAAACTTTAATTTGATGTAACTGAGATAACTTGAAATGAAAAGGGATTGAACTTATTAAAGAAATCGGCTTAGCGTTGGAAAGGTATTATTAGTTTTGTGAGATTAGGTTTTCAATTTTATATTACAAGAAATTCTGAAGGGAAGTACGGATTATTGTAACATTTTGTAAATGTTATGTTATTCTATAGTTTAAATAATAGTTATTTATGGTACAAGCGAGTAAAGTTGGTGATTATTTCCGAGGTGCTATTGAGGTTCGAGTCGTCAGGCGAGGGTCTGAAGATAGCCGAGGATAGCAATCGTCAATACACGCGTGTACCATACAACGGTTTTCAACACACTTGCGTAGAAATTATCATTTTTCGCTACTAAATAATCAGTTTTTCTATTCGCGCGCATCCAACACAACAATGGTGATCGGCCAAAGACTAAAAGTATATACTCTTTAAAAAAAAACGAATAAATGAATGAATGGAATCGACCATAGACCTACCAAAAGTAAGGAAACATAGTTGAAGTTTGTTTTTAAAATGTATGGACACAATTTTTTTGGTATCGAAAGTTTTTTTAAATGCATGCAATTTAAAAAAACAATCTATAACTCACTAGTGAATAAAACGTGTCATTATTGAACTGTTTTTGCACAAATAAGAGCCCCTTAATGAGCAAGTGTGTTGAAAAATATTTTATCTTATCACATCGCACATTATTAATATGTATAATGAAAACTAAGAAAGTATTTCTTTAAAGCAAACATAAATTAAACTACTTATTCACATTTTATACTAAACCCCATCTTTCCACCCTTCCAGGATGCAGGCGACTACGTTTGCCAGATCTCAGACCGGGTTGCTCGGGACCAGGTCCACACCGTCGAAGTCCTGGTCCCTCCATCCGTCAGATCCTCACCGGAGTCTCGCCACGCGGCCGCTAGGCGAGGGGGCGCTGTGGTACTGGAGTGCAGAGCGTCTGGCAATCCCGTGCCGAGTGTGGTCTGGCATAAGTTGGTTAGTTGAGTTTGTTGGTACTTCTCTAAGTTATGGGTGCCTGGTACCTTTGGACGTTTTGTATGATGTATGTCTCCTTCTCTTTGTATCTTTTTCTTTTAAGTTTGAGATCCTATATTATATGTTCACCTGGTACTTTACTCAACGGCAAATAACTTGCCGTGCGTGTCCCTACACCTGCACACGCGAGGACCTTTACAAGGCCACTGATAGTGCCATATCGGTGGCCGAGTTCTGGTCTTCTAAAGTATGAGTCGACAAGCAAAGAAGAAGAAGACCTGGTACCTTTCTCTCAGAAGCTTTGATTTTATACCTGTCAGAAGTTTAAGATACTACAATCAGTTCAAAAATGTCTGTCTCGATTTCTAACCCCCCGCAAAAAGAGGGGTGTTATAAGATTGACGTGTCTGTGTGTGTGTGTGTGTGTGTGTGTGTGTGTGTGTGTGTGTGTGTGTGTGTGTGTATCTGTCTGTCTGTGGCATCATAGCTCCCGAACGGATGAACCGATTTAATTTTTTTGTATTAAAGGGGACTTACGTGCGAGTGTTATCAGACATGTTTGATGAAAATAGGTTGACCCGTTTAAAAGTTATTTGAAAGGGGTTTGAAAGTAATTGTCTTGGGGTTTTTTTTAATTTTTAATTTATTATAAATGACATGGTTTATCTATCTAGTGGATTTTACTTTTTATCGGACGATTTAAATGAACTTATTTCACAAGTTCTGTGTGGGGGTCAAGAGAAGAATCACGACATCTCCAAAATAGGAACTTAGTTAGGAATTACAACTAAACATTAAAGTAAGTATCGCTAGACTGTCTCCAGGCATCCCTGTTCCAGAACGACTCGACCACCCGTATCGGGGAAGGTCCCCAACTCCAGTTAACGCGCCTGGAGCGCTCCCACGCGGGCCGGTACGCCTGCACCGTCGATAATGGAGTCGGGTCGCCGTTGGTGACGCAATTCACGTTGCAAGTTTTGTGTAAGTTCGTTTATTTATTTATTTACTACAAGTGCCCCGCGGTTTTACCCCGTAGTTCCCGTTCCCGTGGGAATATGGGGATAAAATTATCGGTTATAGACGTATTGTAGTTTTTTCAAGATTTTTTCGAATGGTTGGTACTAAAATTGTATGCTTTCAAGTCCTCTGGGCAAGACTGCGTCTATATTTTAGTATTTTATGTATTTTTCCTATTGGTATAGGTATACTATTGAAGATACTGACCCCAATTAAGTGGGACAAGGGCAGGGAGATGATGATACTATTGAAGATACTAGCGGCGCCCCGCGGTTTCACCCGCGTAGTTCCCGTTCCCGTAGGAATATGGGGATAACATTATGCTAAAAACCTTCCCACTGAATCACTCTATCTATTAAAACAAACCGCATCAAAATCCGTTGCGTAGTTTTATAGATCTAAGCATACATAGATACAGAGAAAGCGACTTTGTTTTATACTATGTAGTGATGTATTTTAGGAACATTAACAACATGTATATAAACATTGACAGTTACAGAGGATATGGTACAGAAAGTTCTGATATACACATCGTTAAAATAAAATTGTAAGGCCCCGCGGTTTCCCCCGCGTAGTTCCCGTTCCCGTGGGAATTTCGGGATAAAAAGTATCATATGTTCTTTCCCGGACCATAAGCTACCCCTGTACCAAATTTCAAGTCAATCGGTTCAGTAGTTTAGCCGTGAAAAGGTAACAGACAGACAGAGTTACTTTCGCATTTATAATATTAGTAGGGATTGATAGTTACAGAAAGTTCTAATATACACATCGATTATAGATGTCTACATCATTTTTAACAATAGGTTGAGTTATTAAGTAAAGGTACAAATTGGTAGCCGACTGCAGACAGCAGCAGCAGACCACACGTCGCCGCGCCACAACTGGTTTCTACGTATTTCTATGAAATTCCCTCCGTAGTGGGCGACATGAAGCTAGCTTCGCGTCGCCGAGCAGCAGACGGCAGAGCCGCCCGACCGTGTGAACGTGTTCGAGAATAGTGACGTATGTTACAACATACGTCACTATTCTCGAACACGTCAGACATCTTGTTTCACGGAGAACTCGGAACCAACTGGATGTCACCTGCAGTTGCCGTCTGCAGATGGGTTCGAATTCATGACTGCAGCAACGTGAAGCCATGATGACTTGAGGCGAAGCCGTGTGGTCTGCTACCGTCGAAAAATCAAAATGTCGAAAATCAAACTGTTGAAAAATCAAAATGTCAAAAATTTTAATGTCGAAAAATCAAAATGTCGAAACATCAAAATGTCGAAAATCTAAATTTAGAAACATCAAAATATCGAAACATCAAAATGTCGAAAATCAAAATGTCGAAAATCAAAATGTCGAAAATCAAAATGTCGAAAAGTAAAATGTCGAAACATCTAAATGTCGAAAATCAAAATGACGAAAAATCAAAATGTCGAACATCAAAATGTCGAAAATCAAAATGTCGAAAAATCAAAATGTCGAAAAATCAAAATGTCGAAAATCAAAATGTCGAAAGTCAAAATCACGAAAAATCAAAAAATCGAAAATCAAAATGTCGAAAATCAAAATTTCGAAACATCAAAATGTCGAAAAATCAAAACGTCGAAAATCAAAATGTCGAAACATCAAAATATCGAAAAATCAAAACGTCGAAAGTCAAAATGTCGAAACATCAAAATGTCGAAAAATCAAAATCTCGAAAATCAAAATCTCGAAAAATCAAAATGTCGAAAATTTAAATGTCGAAAATCAAAATTTCGAAACAGCAAAATGTCAAAAAATCAAAACGTCGAAAATCAAAATGTAGAAACATCAAAATATCGAAAAATCAAAATGTCGAAAATCAAAATATCGAAAAATCAAAACGTCGAAAGTGAAAATGTCAATACATCAAAATGTCGAAAAATCAAAATGTCGAAAATCAAAATCTCGAAAAATCAAACTGTCGAAAATTAAAATGTCGAAACATCAATATGTCGAAAAAAAAAATGTCGAAAATCAAAATCTCGAAAAATCATAATGTCGAAAATCAAAATGTCGAAAAATCAAAATGTCGAAACATCAAAATCTCGAAAAATCAAAATGTCGAAATTCAAAATGTCGAAAATCAAAATGTCGAAACATCAAAATATCGAAAAATCAAAATCACGAAAAATCAAAATGTCGAAAAATAAAAATGTCGAAAATCAAAATCTCGAAAAATCATAATGTCGAAAGTCAAAATGTCGAAAATCAAAATTTCGAAACATCAAAATGTCGAAAAATCAAAACGTCGAAAATCAAAATGTCGAAACATCAAAATATCGAAAAATCAAAACGTCGAAAGTCAAAATGTCGAAACATCAAAATGTCGAAAAATCAAAATCTCGAAAATCAAAATCTCGAAAAATCAAAATGTCGAAAATTTAAATGTCGAAAATCAAAATTTCGAAACAGCAAAATGTCAAAAAATCAAAACGTCGAAAATCAAAATGTAGAAACATCAAAATATCGAAAAATCAAAATGTCGAAAATCAAAATGTCGAAAATCAAAATGTCGAAAAATCATAATGTCGAAAATCAAAATATCGAAAAATCAAAACGTCGAAAGTCAAAATGTCGATACATCAAAATGTCGAAAAATCAAAATGTCGAAAATCAAAATCTCGAAAAATCAAACTGTCGAAAATCAAAATGTCGAAAGACAAAATGTCGAAACATCAATATGTCGAAAAAAAAAATGTCGAAAATCAAAATCTCGAAAAATCAAAATGTCGAAAAATCAAAATGTCGAAACATCAAAATCTCGAAAAATCAAAATGTCGAAAGTCAAAATGTCGAAAATCAAAATGTCGAAACATCGAAATATCGAAAAATCAAAATCACGAAAAATAAAAATGTCGAAAAATAAAAATGTCGAAAATCAAAATCTCGAAAAATCATAATGTCGAAAATCAAAATGTCGAAAAATCAAAATGTCGAAACATCAAAATCTCGAAAAATCAAAATGTCGAAAATCAAAATGTCGAAAATCTAAATTTCGAAACATCAAAATGTCGAAAAATCAAAATCTCGAAAAATCAAAATGTCGGAAATCAAGATGTCGAAAAAATCAAAATGTCGAAAATCAAAATCTCGAAAAATCAAAATGTCGAAAAATCAAAATGTCGAAAATCAAAATGTCGAAAATCAAAATGTCGAAAAATCATAATGTCGAAAATCAAAATATCGAAAAATCAAAACGTCGAAAGTCAAAATGTCGATACATCAAAATGTCGAAAAATCAAAATGTCGAAAATCAAAATCTCGAAAAATCAAACTGTCGAAAATCAAAATGTCGAAAGACAAAATGTCGAAAAATCTAAATGTCGAAAATCAAAATCTCGAAAAATCATAATGTCGAAAATCAAAATTTGTCGAAAGACAAAATGTCGAAACATCAAAATCTCGAAAAATCAAAATGACGAAAATCAAAATGTCGAAACAACAAAATGTCGAAAAATCAAAATGTCGAAAATCAAAATCTCGAAAAATCAAAATGTCGAAAGACAAAATGTCGAAAAATCAAAATGTCGAAAATCAAAATCTCGAAAAATCATAATGTCGAAAATCAAAATTTGTCGAAAGACAAAATGTCGATACATCAAAATCTCGAAAAATCAAAATGTCGAAAATCAAAATGTCGAAACAACAAAACGTCGAAAATTCAAAATGTCGAAAAATCATAATGTCCTAAATCAAAATGTCGAAACATCAAAACGTCGAAAGTCAAAATGTCGAAACATCAAAATATCGAAAATCAAAATGTCGGAAGTCAAAATGTCGAAAAATCAAAATCTCGGAAAATCAAAATGTCGAAAATCAAAATGTCGAAAAATCTAAATGTCGAAAATCAAAATGTCGAAAATCAAAATCTCGAAACATCAAAATGTCGAAATCAAAATTCATTCATTTTTCGAATTCCTGTTGGTCTCTGACTGATGGATCCAGATTTAGTGGGGACAACGGGAATACATCCATATTTTGGTTGAATCAAATGTTAGACTATTGAGGACTCGATCCTGTCCACATAAATGCCGATGATGTCAGTACGACAACCGGGATTGTCTTAGCGTGCCCTCCGAGGCACGGGCCACTCAAGTAAAACACAAACGTACAAGTCTCAAAACACATTTCTGCCCAAAAAATTCAATTTAGTATCTACCTTCAAATCATTATGATCAACGGAAGTTCATCCGAAATATCGGAAATTCGAAATAAACAATATACATGGTTAATCATAATAATTTCAGTGCTAATAACCATGATTACTATAAAAAAATAGTATCTACCTTGCCTATCAATGGCAGCCACCCAAGCACTTTTTCACGAATTGACACATTTTATAAAATATACATAAATTAATAATAAATATTAATATTATTATAATTTCATATGTATAAATACTAGCTGTGTGTGCTCCAGTTTCACCCGCGTAGTTCCCGTTCCCGTGTTCCCGGCAATTATTTGATTTTTTGTAACCTTCCCTAGACCTCCAACGAACATTTCAAGACCAAGATAAGATAAATCCGTTCAGCCGTTCTCGAGTTTTAGCGAGACTAACGAACACCAATTGATTTTTATATATTATAGATAATAATATTTATTTCCAGATCCTCCCGAGATCACAGTCGAGCGGTCGTGGGTGCACACCGGCGAGGGATTCCGGGCTGAACTGCTGTGTACAGTACTCGCTGACCCGCCCGCTGAGGTGAGTCATGATATAAGTGTCTTGAGTATTATGATTGATTGATTTGCGGGGCAAATGAGACTATGAATTCTATGTAAATTAACTACAGTAACCAGCAGCTATTACAAGCACATTTCTTAGTAAAACCCAGCCGGGATAGCATGACTTCGAAAACGTGATAGATATAGCAATTTATCAACATCCAACTGTCAAAATATAATAAATATAGCCGCCATATTTAATTTTATGAAATCGTACCACGCCATATTAATTTGGTCATGCTCGCGAAATCGATATTATTTCGTGGTGTCTATATATTTTATCACGCACAGTCATGCTAGGGGGGCAGGTCATGTTAGAATAATAACAAACATGCAAGGCATACAATGCAATGCTAGATCTAGGGGGATAACCAGGAACAATTCACACGTTTGAATCAAAATATTTCAGCTCAATACTGTCACAAGTTTTTGACACTTATCCCCATTGAAAAAACCCCGTTGTCAAGTTCTCGTATATTATGGTCAATCGCTCGGTAAATTTCTCTTGCGCGATTTGTATGTGGCGAGGTAGATGACGTTACAAGGTTTTTCTTTAAAGATTTCTTCAAAACCTTACATTTTCTGATTAGATTTTTTTTTAATATTCCCGATTACTTTCTTAATATTAAACAAAAATTCAATTGATTAATATAAGAGTACTTTGCAAAACGGCCGCAACTGAGTCGTCTAATTGCTGAAAGAGCTAAAAGAGCAAGTCTACAAGAGTACTTCACATTTGTTAATTACTCAACCCCCCCGCCCCCTTCCAGGTATCGTGGTACCAGAACTCGTTCCCGCTGTCTCCGTCGGAGCGCGTCACGATGTCAGCGCGGGGCAACAACCACACGCTCCTCATAGCCAACGTGCAGCCCGAGGACTTTGGGAACTACAGGTACTTATGCATTTTTACACCGTTACGGTTGCTATTTTTAGCTGCACACATAGGGTAGAATACCTTATATGTTGATATTAGTCAATAAAATATCAACAGTTAAAATGTCAACACAAATATAATTAAAATTCACACTTTATACGTATTGGTCTTTCCTTTATATCTAGAGATCCAGAGTCAGTCAGTTATAAAAGATATGGATTCCTGAGTTTTACGGTTTTCATATCGGTGGTAAGAAATTTATCTTGTAGGATTCCACTCTGCCATGGAGGTCGTCATTTAGTAGAATAATCTTAAAATCATCACTAACCAACCTCTCCCTTCCAGTTGTGTGGCCGACAACAGCCTGGGCCGCGCGCGGCAGCACGTGGAGGTGTCGGGCCGGCCGGGGCCCGCGCGGTTCACGTCACCTCCATTAGCGAGGGGGTCCACCTCATACACGCTCACGTTCGCTGTCGACAGCTACCCGCCGTTGGACGAGCTGAGGCTGTTGTATCGTCAGTTGGCTGTAAGTACATATTTGATATACTCAATTAGCTCTTTTGTCTTCTAATGTAAATAATAAAAAGATTTTTAAATGCGTGTGTTTTAAATAGTTATTTGTTATACAAGAGTGCAAAGTTGCTTTTTAACCGGGGCTCCAGTTGAGGACCGAGCCAGCGAAGGATTCTAAATAAGAATCCTGAGTGTTAGCGAGGGACTTAAAGGAGCACAAGGTTAAAAATTGTTTGCACTCGAGTGCAACACATTATTTTTCAACCCCTTCTCAGCGAGGAAATTACTAAATGAGAACATAAAACAATCACAATATTAATTGAAAAGAAAATATCACGCGCAAAGCATATTAAAAAATAAGTAAGTACAGCAAAAAGGTTCCGAATTCGAATTTTAAATAAAAAAATGGTTGTATGATTGGTTAGTGAATTAAAGAAAAACATACTTTTCGAGCTAGTGGGATGATAAATATATTAACAAGCTATTAATAATTATCCTTGGTCTTATACCAACCAAGTTTATTCTTGTAATAAACTTTTTGTATTAATCTTCATCATAAATAGTTTAAATTCTTCTTTGAAAATAAATAGAAATTGAATCCTAATAAGGCAAGTTTTAGAATAAAAGTTTCATAGCGTGTGTTTATACACCCCTATTTTGAAAATATGGGACTTATTAAAATCAGAATATCTTTAGCAGTAACTGAATCCATATATCCAATAAAAATATCAAAAATGATAGTCGATTACTTATCTTTAAAAAATACAAAATAAATGTCGTATTACCAGACGGCACACTAGCTATCAAGTATTCTGTGACGGCTCGGGTCGATGACCGCGCTCAGCTGTGTATCGCAGCGTTCGCCTGTTGTTCGTTGTAGAATAACAATAAAATTCGGCGGAATTTTGAAAATCTTTAACTTATCATAACTTTTTAAATAAAAGCAAAAGAAAAAAACTAACTTCACTATGATATTGTCACCCGTGGTTTACATTAGCTGTGAGATAAGGTATCGCAATTTCAAAATAAGGGTGTATAATGATAATAAAATATCTGCCACTTAAACCATAAAATGATGTTCTGTAACTACCACCGCTAACACAATAACGTCGTCTAGATAAACGAGTCGTTCCAACAACCCGGGCGCTGGCACGACGTGGTGCTGCCGGCGCCGGCGCCGCGCGGCTCTCTCGCTCACTCCGTATCGCACGAATTGAGAGCACTGCAGCCTGGTGCTGTGTATGAGGCTATCGTGCAAGCTAAGAACAGATATGGATGGAATGAGGTAAGAATCTTTTTGATGTGTCCACGATGTATAAACACAAGTGTTACAGTTCTCTCAAGGTAACAATTTTTAAGCTACCGGGGAAAATGTAATGCCATCCTAATATGTATTGAACAGAAGAAAACAATCTTTTACTATGAAAAGGAAACGATACTACATTTTTTGATGTTTGCCATACCTAAGAATTTATCCGGGAAAATAACAATATGTTAGATTGCTATTTCATCAACCATAAGGATCAAATGTCTCATAACAAACATGGAAATTTAAATAAAAAGAAAACCATGACATATTTCAGTCTAATTATTATTAATTTGAATATATTCCATCTTTTACAGGTCAGCGACATATTCCAGTTCCACACACTCGGCCCGTCTCACACGGCGCACGCGGACGAACTCATTCCAATGTTCTCGACCGCGCCCTCGCTGCGACTGACGCGCGCCCTCACTGTCATCGTCTTTTATATCCTCCTCAGACCCGACCAATAGCGCGTCAGTGATACCAACTACAGAAATTCATTTTCTACCATTTTTTTATTCGTCGTCAAACGAAAACACCAAAGTTAGGTTAGGCTTTCAAGTGTTGTGATTTATTTTTGTAAGATTTTTTGTATTTTTTTGTGTTTTAGTGGGAACGAGTGTTTCTTTTTTATGTACCTTTTTAACTGTATCCCGTGTTAATAAACACAAACATTTAATGTGAACGTTTAATTTCTTCGCCATGAAGTAAGTCTACTATCTATTGATAAAAACTGCAATAAAATCCGTCGCATAGTTTAAAGCGACTTTGTATTTTATTAAGATTAAGATATTATGATTTATTTCATAGAATACTCACTTTTTGGGTTATTGGTGAAAAAAAAATATGGCATAAATAGTCAAGTATTTTAATATAATATTATTTTCATTGTCAAATAAAAACCCTCGTTCCCATTAAAATCAGATATAAAAACAAAATCAACTCAAAATATATTTAAATTTCTCCATTTTTTATTTGTAAATATTATTAAGATAAAATATACTGAAAAACAAAGGCTAACAACTCACAAACCTTATTATAAGCTTGTATTGTATGGTATTACTCAATAATTTTACACGGGAAATGGTAAAAATTTAATGACCTATAATCAAATATAGACGCGTCATGCATTAACATTGCAACTCTCAAAAATAGCGTAAATACCATGAAGTTGTAGGTAAAAATGGAGCCCACACTTAGAACAACAGCTTGAGGCAAATACCTACGTCTCTGTGGGCCGATCTCTCTTTTTAGCGTGGACTCTCTCTTTCTAGAGGTTACCTTAGTTAGAAAAAGAGAGCCTGCCCACAGAGAGCGCGATAGTGATACATAGGTTATGCTTCAAGTAGGTATTCGAAGTGTGGACTCCATTTTTACCTATAACTTCATGGTAAATACTAGTTATGTACGCACGTGAAGAAAGGGAAAGAAAATATAGAACCGTACAGTAGGTATATCTGTTGTCAGAGAGTGATGAATGAAAATCTTTGTACACGAATACACGTTTATTTTTTACGTAACGACACTCATTAGTGGCAATCATGGAAAGTCTTCTGACGTTAATTTAAATAAAGTTTTTATTTAAATTTTGACAAGCAACAAAGACCACTGAGTCACCATAGCTATATGAATAAATTTTAGCAGAATACCAAATTTCTGACACTCGTTATGGTGCCTCAATATCGACATATTGTCTGATCAAATAATGTCAAACTGCGGACTTAGGCCCCAGACTGGCGACGCGAATTTATTTTGCCAAAACTAAGTATGTATAACGCTGTTTTTGCGAGTTGTGATTTTTGTGTTCAATACCTCTTATACGAAAGCCCGGTCGTAATTCACAGAGAATATCGTACGTTGACCTGTAGCTATCTATCTCTGTCGCACCTGCGTAAATTATAATGCGTCCCGCTCGCCATTTCATTCGTGCGAGTGGGACACATTGTGAATTACGACCGGGCTTGAGTATACTGCGTCGTTGAGTAAAACCATACATTTGAACATGAATCTTTAAAAGTAAATAACTTCACAACACTTTAAAAATGTAAAATATCATTTTTATGTATCTTCCATAAGCATTTTATAGTAAATAGTTATAATTGAGCTTAATTTCGTATTAAAACACAATTACATGAGTCGAGTTTCAAATTCTACCATTATTGTTGTTTTTTCTACCAAAATGGTAGGATTTTCTACCTAATAGTATGGAGAGTAGAGAAAAGCAGTAAGTTGCTTTGAAACAATCACTTATACTATTTTATATAAATGAATACTTATTATTTTTTGCCTCTGCCGGGACTTGAACTCGGAACCATGCTGAACCGTAGCACCGCTCTTCCAATTGACCTACCGTGTACAAGGCGACTGGTCGAAAATCTTGAACGCTTGGTATTGCGGTCTTAAGGCGCCGCTAATAATAATAATTACTGTTTTAACGTTACATTTGACATCTGACCAGCTATAGATACTAGAAATATTCTGAAACATTTTTGAAAATCATAAAAAGATTTTAAAATCTCCTTTTCCTTCTACCCTCCATAATCGAATAGTAGAAAATCCTACCAGACAAGTAGATTTTCAGCTATAATGGTAGAATTTTTGCATTAACTTGGTAGATATTTCATGTATATTTTGAAAACGCTTAATTTCCCTATTTTTTTATCTCACTTGCATTATATAAAGAATTTATTAATAAAAAATACGTAGAAATAACTATTTTTAAGCAATAAATCGTGTTAGTGAAGCCTTTAGGTAAATACTATATTTAATTTAGTAACTATTTTATGTACTTAATGGTATTATTTTGGAAATTAATTTTAAATTTTCAGGGATTTATTTTCTACCATGTTGAAAGTTTTTATAATTTGTAAAGTACCATGTCTTGTAATTGTGTGATGACCCTGCTTGCCATGCAGAAGGTTACGGGTTCAATTCCAGCTCACACCAGACAAACATTTGTGTGTCATATGTCTGTTTGTCTTAAAGCCTATTTCACGACCTTCAAGTAAAGGTACTCACCAAGTAAAGTTAGTTTTGTCTCTTTCTTACTTTATATCAAGTCCTTCTTTTCCGGACCTTTATCCCATGTCTATTTGGGGTCGGTTTTCAGTTTAACCGGATTTGGCGGAATGTCAGTATTTTACGTGAAGCGACTGCCATCAGACCTTCACAACCCAGAGGGCTATACGGCATTTTTTTAGTTAAACTGAATGTTAGACTTTTGAGGGCTCTAACTACTCTCACTTTATATCAAGTGACAAAGACAAAACATGTGAGTGACTCGTAACGTTACTTGAAGATGCTGAAATAGGCCCTTAGGTATTTTATATATTCCAAGTATGTATTTACATTCAAATTTGAAAATACATCCACATAACTCAAAATTCTTACAAAAACTTCCAATTTGGTAGAAAATTTAAAATCTGGTATCTGATCTCTTGGTAGTTATGTCAAAACTTTTATTAATTTTAGTTTGAAGTGATTGTGCAATATTATTATTTTTAGTAAAATAAAATTAAATATAAAAACTAAAAGCAATACCTGTACACATCAGTAGGTTATTTTATTTATATATATACAATTTCGAGTGGAAAATTATCATGATTTTAAGAGAATATTAGTTATTTGGGCAAAGATTTCTTATATTATTTATTATTTTAATACCAGTAATAATTATATGATAATGTCCAACAGATGTCGCTAGTGTTGTACATATGAAAGACGGATTTATGACACGAGATCGAAAGCCATTTAAGCGAATGCCATGTGACCGAAATGCCAAGACACTTAACGAAAAATAATCGAAAATTAAAACATTTCCAAAGTTCTTTTGGATAACAAATATGTCTATCACTTATTTATATTTTCACTAGCTGCGCCCCGCGGTTTCACACGCGTAGTTCCCGTTCCCGTGGGAATTTCCGGATGAAAAATAGATGTTGGCCGATTCTCAGACCTACTGAATATGGTCACAAAATTTCATGAGAATCGGTCAAGCCGTTTCGGAGGAGTATGGCAACGAAAACTGTGACACGAGAATTTTATATATTAGATTGTATAAGATTTAGCCTGAGCATTACATTACAATAATACCTCCCTGACTAACGAGCATTCGCGTGTAATAATTACAAATTACAATCAATAAATTACAAGGTGCGCATTGTAATGCTCGGTTCTCCTCCTTCACTGATGTAATGCTCAAATCTGTAACGTTACAATACACGAGCACTTTAAAACGTTTTGAAATCACGTTTTGTTTAATTATAAACGGACTAGCGACATCTAGTGGACAAACCAGCTAATCTACTTTTGACGTTAATTCTTTTAGCTTGAGATTGGTATTATAGAGCCACAATCGTTTCTGTGCCGGCGGCCATATTGGAAGCTCCTATTGTCATTGTGACTCTAATGTAATGTCATTTGGATACATTTTCACTTAGAGAGAATCCTGGTCGTGATCCTTATTCTATGCATTTTCAATAAACTGACAACCAAAAGATGCGATTACAGCGACGCTGGCACCGGCACAGGAAAAATTGTGACACAATACATAGACAGCTGTCAAAATAAATACGAAAAGTTTGTTTTGGTAAAAAATACAAGGCCTTAGTACAAGGCTATCTCTCCATTTTCAGTAAAAATACCATTCTTGACTAATTAATAAACGTCAAAAGTATTACATTTAAAACGCAGTGTTCAAGAATTCATAGTTTATTAGAATTTAAAATCCATAATTTAATTATTTCTTTGACGTTTTTAAAACGTTATTTTGACCGTGAAGGTATAAGTTGGTAGCCGACTATACAGACAGCAGCAGCAGACGTCGCCGCCTAACGTCATCATGACACTTCGCCGTCTGTTCGCGACGCGAAGCTAGCTTGTCGCCCACTACGAATGTAATTTCATAGAAATACATACAAACCAGTAGTGGCGCGGCGACGTGTGGTCTGCTGCTGTCTGCAGTCAGCTACCAACTTATACCTTTTAATATACCCTGAGTTTTAATAATAAATTATGGATGGATTCATTTTGCAAAAGTTAAGAATTCTTTTTTACTATCGACATTTATTAATATTAAGATTATTAATAAAGACATTGGCCATAAATCTAAATAAAAAAAAACTCGAATCTTTTAAAAAAAATCTAGATTGTAATTTTTTAGAAAAGCATATTATTATTAATTATTATAAAATAAATAATTATGACTATATTATTAAATAATAGAAAAAATGAGAAATTTGTATAAATCCTGAATTGGCTGTAGAATATTGCCTTTATTTAAAACCTGTAAGTAGAAATAAATGTGTAAGTTTAATAACAATAGTGTTTTATTTACAACCCTCGGGGTGCCTGCCTTTCCACCAGAGCAGGTATGCTAAGTTGCGTTTGATATCCTGAATTCTAAAGGTACTCCTTCACCGGGAGCATTCGCGTGTAATGTAAATATCATTCCCCATAAGGGGAGGTTCACATATGACGGAACATGCGTCGCGTATTATCGATCGCGTAACGCCAGAACAGACAAATGTATAGAAAAACACTCGACCGTTCACACTCAACCGATTATACGTTAGTGCGTTGAGTGTGAACGGTCAAGTGTTTTTCTATACATTTGTCTGTTCTGGCGTTACGCGACCGATAATACGCGACGCATGTTCCGTCATATGTGAACCTTCCCTAAGGGTCAGTCGGTTTAATGAGGGATTGATTATACTAAAAAAGAAACTCCATTTCTTCTTGTAACATTTATTTACACATCAACTCATACGTAAAACAAATAAAACTAAGTATATATTTACAATTAAAATAAGGTAAACACTCATGATTACATGGTAATACTAATAATATTTGGTTGACATTTACAGTGTTGCTATATTAAGTAAATAAGTTACTACAATCTTGTCTGTGTCGGTGACAGCGTCGCTGTAATCGCATCTTTTGGTTGTCAGTTTATTGAAAATGTATCCAAATGACATTAGAGTCACAATGACAATAGGAGCTTCCAATATGGCCGCCGGCACAGAAAAGATTGTGACTCTATACTCGTACATATTTTTAAGATTATTTACTATTTATTACTTAAGACGCCATTGCAACATAAAAGTTAAATCTTCAAAATAAAATTGATATTTTCAGGATAAATAGTATCATATATGCTATTCCTAGTTATAAGGAACATCTGTACTTAATTTCATCGAAATCGATTCAGTATTTTTGCGTTATGCACATACAAACATATAGACATAAAAATCTATAATTATACATTACTAGCGGCGCCCTGCGATTTCACCCGCGTAGTTCCCGTAGGAATATAGGGATAAAATTATGCTAAAAACCTTTCCACTGAATCACTCTATCTATTAAAACAAACCGCGTCAAAATCTGTTGTGTAGAAAGATCTAAGCATACATAGGGACATAGGGACAGAGAAAGCGACTTTGTTTTATACTATGTAGTGATTTGACATCATAGCCGTGCATCCTACTTAAATATATTGCTTATACATATTTACTAAGGTTTAGTATATATATATATTTTTATTCTAAATCTAAGACAATTTTATACAATAACTTTCACTGAAAAATTTGCAGTCGTATGGTGAAAATTTCATGAAAATCGGATTATTTATTACTAATTAGTAATTTGCTCATAAATAAAATATTTATCTTCTTCATCCGAACCTTTATCCCATGTCTATTTGGGGTCGGTTTTCAGTTTAACCAGATTTGGCGGAATGTCAGCATTTTACGTGAAGCGACTGCCATCAGACCTTCACAACCCAGAGGGCTATACGACATTCTTTGTTTAAATAATAAAATAATTATTTATTTATTAATCAAATATTTGATTAATTAATTTTATGATCAAATTATAAGTTTATTGTTGTAAATATATCACCAACATTTAAGATCTTACTGTAAACTAAAGACCATTCTCACTAATGATATTAATACAAAGAGATTTTAATCACCACACTTGACGCGTGTTGGTGATCTCAAATATAACATAACATAATCATTCCCTCCATCATCTCATTACAGTAACTGACCCCTAAGTCTGTAACTTGTATCTAGGGTATCAGAAACTACGCACACACTCATTCACACACACCCAGACCGAGATAAACATTTGTGGTTCACACAAATATTCACCCCGCATAGGAATCGAAACCGCAACCTTACGGATGGCAGTCAGGCATGGTGACCACTCTGCCATCGAGGTCGTCAAATTAACATAATCATTCCCTCCATCATCTCATTACAGTAACTGACCCCTAACTAAGTCCGTAACTTGTATCTAGGGTATCAGAAACTACGCACACACTCATTCACACACATAATTATGTACTTTTAATTTAAATTCCATGCTTCGTTCACGTTAAGTCGGTCCCGGCTGTCGTACTAACATCATCGACAGTCGTTACGGGTAGTTAGAGCATTCGAAAGTATATGCAACTAGCTGCGCCCTGCGGTTTTACCCGTTTTTATCCCGTGGGAATTTCAGGATAAAAGAAAAGAAAAAAGTATATGTGTTATTCCTAGTTATAAGGGACATCTGTACCAAATCCTTACTAATATTAATATTATAAATGCGAAAGTAACTCTGTCTGTCTGTTACCTTTTCACGGCTGAACTACTGAACCGATTGACTTGAAATTTGGTACAGGGGTAGCTTATGGTCCGGGGAAGGACATAGGCTATGTTTTATCCCGAAATTCCCTGAACTATACGGGTAAAACCGCGGCGCACAGCTAATAGTTATTAGTTTATCGATAAAGGTTGTTCGTTTTTATACCGATTACAGCGAAAAACAGCTAGTTTTTTCTCTAAGTTATAATTATAACCTTAAACTATTTTTCTTCACTCATGCACCACATAATACTCTTTATCATCATCATCATACATCACCTCACTTTCAATCATCTCGTATCGCTCTCGCTTTATATCAGTCAGTCAGTCAGTCGTCGGTCAGTCAGTCAGTCAGTAGTTAGTCAGTCAGTCAGTAGTTAGTCAGGCGGTCAGTCAGTCAGTCAGTCAATCAATCAATCAAGAAGTCAATCAGTCAGTCGAGTGACGGTTGCCTTTTATACAGAGACATTTAACTTGGGTAAAACCGCGTTGTACAGCTAGTTAATTAAGATACCCTTTCTTCTATATGACTATTGAGTCATGTGTGAGTGTGTGTATGATCACTCACTCATACACCACATAACACTCGCGATTTTCATCATCATACATCACCTCACTCTCCACCACTTCATAGCACTCCCGCTTTATATCAGTCAGTCAGTCACGTCAATCAGTCAGTCAGTCAGTGGCGGTTGCGTTTAGGTTTCTCAATTCATCCTTATAATGCTTTTTTATCGATAAATGTTGCTATTTATATACAGACTATTAGCGCCCCGCGGATTTTCCCACGCTAAACCTTATCCCATAGGAATTTTGGGATAAAAAGTATCCTATGTGTTATTCCTAGTTATTATTTCGCCTTTACAATATTAGTGCGGGAAACAGCTAGTTTTTTCTATATCATATAATGTATTAGTTATACATTACTAGCTGTACCCCGCGGTTTCTCTCGCGTGGTTCCCGTTCCCGTTCCCGTGGGAATTTCGGGATAAAAAGTATCCTATGTCCTTTTCCTGGTTCATAACTACCTCTCCACCAATTTTCAGCCAAATCGGTCCAGCCGTTCTTGAGTTATAAGTGGCGTAACTAACACGACTTTCTTTTATATATTATATAGATAATAATTATTATAACACAAAAATATATTAATCACTCACTCATACACCACATAGCACTCGCGATCTTCATCATCATACATCACCTCACTCTCCACCACTTCATAGCACTCCCGCTTTATTTCTTCATGTTCGAACTCAGTCTTCAGCGCTTCCACATCATTTTTCAGCGGCCCCAGCACATAATCTTCCAATCCATTCTTCAGTACATCTATCGTGGTCACAGGTGGTGATTTCCTGGTTCGGGGTGGTATTTTAGGCTGAGTCTGACTGCGTTGTTCAGCTTTGAGACGTCTGTTCTTGCTCTTGTATGGAGCTGGTTGCTTTAAATGAACGGTTGTGACGTGGAGTTTCATGGAGTTTGATTGTGTGAAGTATTTGTCGCACATGGGGCAGGCGTATGGTTTTATGCCGCTGTGGACCTGGAAAAAATAAATAAATAAAATATAAGGGGACTTTCGTGCGAGTGTTCTTAGACATGTTTGATGAAAATCGGTTGACCCGTTTAAAAGTTATGGGGGTTTGAAAGTAATCGTGTTGGGGTTTTTTTCATTTTTAATGTAATGTTTACCCAGTCGACATCCCTATTAAACAGAAGAAGTGGTAACAGTATATGCTCACCCGCTCGTGCCTCATGAGCGCCGCCTTGTTGCTGAACCGCTTGGGGCACTCCGGGCACTCGTACGGCCGCTCGCCCGTGTGCGTGCGCACGTGGATCTACAACCAATAACATATTATTACCATATTAATAAAGACTTTAAAAATAAATTAAGTTAGGGTGTGGGTAACATGCTACAAACTTTACGTGACTTCATGCGCCATTTCAACTCAATATTGATTTATATGTAAAAATGAAACCCTAACTTTCACTAATTCTTTATTTGTTGTATTTGTTATTATTGTATTATTGTATTAGGAGAAGGTTCTTATGTTAAAAAAATCTGGAAAATCAACGGAAAAATTGGACCCGTGCGAAGCCGGGGCAGGCCGCTAGTTGATTTAAAATGATGAATCTTTTTTTAAAAAGTTTTTTTTTTTTTTTTTACTATATCTTGATAACCCTTTGTTTCATATCGAAAAAATTACGTGTCAAATAGTTTAAATCACTAACAAAGAAATTATCCCTATTCTTCATCTCCCGAACCTTTATCCCATGTCCATTTGGGGTCGGTTTTCAGTTTAACCAGATTTGGTGGAATGTCAGTATTTTACGTGAAGCGACCACCATCAGACCTTCACAACCCAGAGGGCTATACGACATTCTTTGGTTAAACCAAATGGTAAGCTCTCATTCCGTCAGAAGAATTTATCATCCCTACAATAATAATAGTTCAACAAAAAACCTCAATCAGACATGGGATAAAGGTTTTGAAAGAAAGAATGAATAATAATTTATTAAAGACTTGAACTATTTAAATATTACTTGTAGAAGAGAAAGAAGGGTCTCTACGGTGAAGGAAAACTTCGTGAGGAAACCTGCCTGGGAAGAAATTCTAAGGTTGTGTGTGAAGTCGACCAACCCGCTCTCGGTGTGTGGTCGACTAAGGCCTTATCACCCTAATTCAGGGTAGGCTCGAACCCCTAGGTGGGGACATATATGAGCTGATAATGATGAAAGCAGTATATACCTGTAGAAACAGCGGCATGGTGAATCTCTTGGGGCAGACGGAGCACTGGTACGGCCTCTCGCCCGTGTGGATGCGTTGGTGGTACTTCAGGGCTGCGTTCGACTGCAAAACAGGAATATAGTATATAGTTTTTTTAGTTATCATGGTTATTAGCACTCATATTATTATAATTAACGGGATATTTACCATGTAAGTATATTATTTATTTCAAGTTTCCGATATTTCGACGCTGTTGCAAGCACCATGATCACGGATGAACGGAGTTCATCTGTGATCCTGATATAGTGAATTAGCTGTGCCCCGCGGTTTTACCCGCGTGGAACCTTATCCCGTGGGAATTTTGGGATCAAATGTGTTATTCCTAGGTATGTGGAACATCTGTACCAAATTTCATTAAAATCCATTCAGTACTTTTTGCGTGAAAGAGGAACAAACATCCATATCCATACATCCACACTCACAAACATTCGGCTTTATAATATTAGTAGGATAAGTAATCACTACATAGTATAAAACAAAGTCGCTGTCTCTGTCCCTATGTATGCTTAGATCTTTAAAACTACGCAACGGATTTTGATACGATTTGTTTTAATAGATAGAGTGATTCAGTGGGAACGTTTTTAGCATAATTTTATCTCTACATTCTCACGGAAACGGATGCAACCGCGGGGCACCGTTAGTGAAGATTAAAAGAACCTCCTCTTTTTAGAATTCGGTTAAAAATATATAAATTTAAAATGACCAGTGAGCTGTGGACCGAGTGTGGTGGCGCGGCATGAGGTAGGCTTATGTCCAGCAGGGGATGGGCTGATGATGATGATGATGATGAAAATGGCCACTAACCGTATACTTCTTCCCGCAGACCTCGCAGACGATGGTGATGGCGGCTTTCTTCTTGAACTTGCTCTTGGCCGGCCGCGAACTGGCGACCTGTTGGTTGTTGTTCTGGATGAGGAAGATCAGCTGGTCCTCCGTCACTCCCTCGATGTCGTTTACGTGGGTGCCCTGCAACGAAATGTACTTATTAAACAGTGTTACATTATGTTGAACTAGCTGTGCCCCGCGGTTTCACCCGCGTAGTTCCCGATCCCGTGGGAATTTCGGGATAAAACGTACCCTATGTTCTTCCCCGGACCATAAGCTACCCCTGTACCAAATTTGAAGTCAATCGGTTCAGTAGTTTAGCCGTGAAAAGGTAACAGACAGACAGTTACTTTCGCATTTATAATTTTAGCTGGGATAGGGATGTCGACAGGGTAAACAAAATGAAATTCTAATTAGTCCGTCAGATAGATTTCGAAAAAATATTAGGCACGTATTTTTTGCTTTATCAAATTAATAAAACTGACTTAGTTATAACGCATTGAAGTTGAGGAGTGGGGCGCTTGTGACGATAATTCTTGGTAATAAATGTATGTAGCTGTGACGTCACACGAGTTTTCTATGCACTGTATCGTCTCAATTATTTGTTTGTATCAAAAAAGATAAAACACGTGTCCAATATTTTTGAGAAATCTATCTGACGGACTAATTAGATTTTTTTAGTCGACATCCCCATTTGGCATTACATTAATTTGAATTCAGCATGGATTTTATTTATTTATACAGGGTTATTGGTTAAGTCGACCTATTCCCGTCAAGGGCGTGTAGTTTACATCGTTTCCGACTGATTTCACCATGAAACACCCTACCCTAAACCTAACAGTTTAAGAGATATTTCAATTTATTTGTTTTTATAAAAATCACCGGATCTTCGGCTATAAGCTTGGATATTTTCAAATGCGTGTGTCTTATTATTAATATTACTTGATTTTTACGTTTATAATAAGGTGCTTTGTGACCCCAATAACAATTATTGTACTTAAAATGAATAAATAAGTAGTTGTAGACGATTAAAACTTATAAAAAATAATATGCATCAGAAAGTTTATTTTTCGTTCAAGGATATCTAGAAAAAAAAATATGGCACATGTTTGGCACTAATGCTTAAAAATATCTACATTTCATCAGCTATCCAACGAGGTATAACAACCTAGGGTTTTATCGAAATTTTGTACAAAACATTTAGTTTTATAGGCTACTGGGGAGGATAAATAAAACAATAGGTCAGCATACAGAGCAAGATACTAAACTTATTAAACTTTTAAGTTCTACACACACCGTTTTTGAGTCTAAATTTCTTGTTCGACATGTCCGACCCTGCGTTGCACACATCCTTGCATTCTTTTGCGAAGACCAGTTTTCACTACACCAGTAGTTAATTTTGTTCTTATTTAATTGACCGCATTAATAATTCTGTCTCTCAGTACTTCAATTGATGAAATTGGATTGGGCTCACTATACACGAGACTCTTCATGTACCCCCACACATCAAAATCCATGGGGGTTAAGTCCGGACTTCCGACTGGCCAGGGTATAGGCCCACTTCGTCCAATCCATTTGCCTGAATGTGTGGATGGCATTATCTCCAATCATTTGATTGGGCCTTACTTTCTCCCCGACAATTAAAATGGGGAAAACTATGAAAATTTCCTGCGAGAAGACCTAAATGACCTATTAGATGATTTGCAACTTAATCTTATTCAAGACATGTGGTTTCAGCATGATGGCTGCCCTGCCTGACGAAGTGGGCCTATACCCTGGCCAGTCGGAAGTCCGGACTTAACCCCCATGGATTTTGATGTGTGGGGGTACATGAAGAGTCTCGTGTATAGTGAGCCCAATCCAATTTCATCAATTGAAGTACTGAGAGACAGAATTATTAATGCGGTCAATTAAATAAGAACAAAATTAACTACTGGTGTAGTGAAAACTGGTCTTCGCAAAAGAATGCAAGGATGTGTGCAACGCAGGGTCGGACATGTCGAACAAGAAATTTAGACTCAAAAACGGTGTGTGTAGAACTTAAAAGTTTAATAAGTTTAGTATCTTGCTCTGTATGCTGACCTATTGTTTTATTTATCCTCCCCAGTAGCCTATAAAACTAAATGTTTTGTACAAAATTTCGATAAAACCCTAGGTTGTTATACCTCGTTGGATAGCTGATGAAATGTAGATATTTTTAAGCATTAGTGCCAAACATGTGCCATATTTTTTTTTCTAGATATCCTTGAACGAAAAATAAACTTTCTGATGCATATTATTTTTTATAAGTTTTAATCGTCTACAACTACTTATTTATTCATTTTAGGTACAATAATTGTTATTGGGGTCACAAAGCACCTTATTATAAACATAAAAATCAAGTAATATTAATAATAAGACACACGCATTTGAAAATATCCAAGCTTATAGCCGAAGATCCGGTGATTTTTATAAAAACAAATAAATTGAAATATCTCTTAAACGGTTAGGTTTAGGGTAGGGTGTTTCATGGTGAAATCAGTCGGAAACGATGTAAACTACACGCCCTTGACGGGAATAGGTCGACTTAACCAATAACCCTGTATATATTATACTTAGGGTTAAAGAACCAGCCCCCCTAGCATGACTGTGCGTGATAAAATATATAGACACCACGAAATAATATTGATTTCGCGAGCATAACCAAATGAATATGGCGTGGTAGGATATGAAAAAATTAAATATGGCGGCTATATTTATTATATTTTGAATGTCAATAAATAGCTATATCGACTTCGCGAGCATGGCCAAATGACATAAAATTAATCATGTGGTAAAATTAAATATGGCGGATATTTTCATCATATTTTGACAGTTTGATGTTGATAAATTGCTTTATCTATCGCGTTTTCGAAGTCATGCTAGCCTAGCTGGCTTCTGGTACAGTCAAATCAGTGTGGGTCCATAATTATAGGTGACCAGGAATCTGACCCACAACCTTCGACATAGCAGGCAGGGTCACTGGCACTACCAACTACACTTGTTGCTCGTAGTGACTGACTACATCACTTGGTCATAGTGACCGACTAGGGGGCGTCCATTAATTACGTGAGGTGTTCTAGGGGGGAGGGGGTCAAGCTTAATCTTTCCAAATCTCACTTAGGGGGGAGGGGGGGTCTTGGCAAATATCATGTAATTTTTTGAGTAAAATTGCGTGAAAAAATATTTCTAGAATAAAACATGGTCAAATCTGAGAAAATAGTATTTGTCGTATTCATCCGAACTTCGCAGAACAATGAAGTAGCGCTCGGTTGTTTTTGTTAATAATCCAACACGTTTAAGTACAGTTCAAATAGAAGTTTTGAAGAATCTCGCGTGAGATTAGGGGAGGGGGGAAGGGGGAGGGAGTTGAAGAAAATCTTACGATATCTCACCAAGGGGAGAGAGGGGGTCGAAAAATTGACAAAAACGCCTCACGTAATTAATGGACGCCCCCCTACACCACTTGGTCATAATGACCAACACCACTCAATATCCATAATTACCTCAATATTATCATCACAGGGCTCCTCCACAAGGCCTTCGTCCTTGAATTCTTGGTCGGAGTCCTCCTCGTTCGACGGCTGGTCCGACTGGATGTGACTCGTCTCGTAGTGGGCGATGCATTCGTCTTCTGTATTGTAGATTGATCCACACTGACATTGAATAAGTGTTTTTAGTAAAATAAATAAAAAAATATTTATTGACAACCTCGATGGCCGAGTGGTCATCATGCCTTACTTCTATATTCTCTCACTCACATTGTTAATTTGTGCCAAGATGGCTACTTAGCTCAATAAATAGTGTTAAAGTATGTTCATGGGACATAATACTATGTCTCTCTGTTACCTTTTCACGGCTAAACTACTGAACCGATTGACTTGCAAGGTACAGGGATAACTTATGGTCCGGGGAAGGACATAAGTTTTAGTTAGGGATCGGGAACTATACGGTTAAACCGCAGGACAATATCACAATATAAACACATGGTATTAATATAATTTATCAAGGGACTCTCGGACTCGAAAGTAAAAAAAGTAGGGGGTACTTAATTTTTTTTCCACATTCTGTCCGTCACTTAATATGTAGTTATTACAATAATTAGAGAGACACTGTGTATTTGATGGTATTTGGCACCTTATTTTGAAATATTGATATAAGCCGCAGAGCAATTAGCTTAAAATAAGCTTTAAAATAAAATTGTTTAAATGGTGCGGGCAGGGCTAAAACTATTGGGTATAGTTTAACATTATAATAAAGGTCTTATAAATAATATGACAGTGGAAGTATGCAATAGAATGACTATTTAACATAATTAAATTAATAGTTATTTCATAAGGCCATATTAGTATATTAAAAAAAATATTGAAAATCCTAAAAATCATATTAATAAATTGAATTGAATATTAAGATTGAATAACAAAAACTACTTAAAAGATTTGATAATTTTTTTGGATGGATCCTTATAAACCATCTTTTCCATAGAATTATTGATTTTTTGGAGAACATAACATAACATAACATAATCATTCACTACATCATCTCATTATAGTAACTGACCCCTAACTAAGCTTGAAGCTTGTATCTAGGGTATCAGAAACTACGCACACACTCATTCACACACACACCCAGACCGAGACAAACATTTGTGATTCACACAAATATTCACCCCGCACGGGAATCGAACATACAATAATTATGATTTTATGTCGACTGCTGAATGTAAGGAGGGATTATATTCTCTTGGGCTGAATAACGGCCTCAAAACATTAAATTTAGTTTTATTTTAAATTGGTTATGGTATTTATGCACCGCAGGCGAAAACCAGATTAAAATACTGAATTAAATTAATATTGCTTTTTTTTACATACCAAGCCAAAGATAAAGATTTTTTAAAGTTATAAATATAATTTTTTTTAAATAAAATTCCGCCTCGAAATTATCGACTTACAATGCCGCATTTGTACTCCTTCCGTTCCTTTTTGTGAGGGTGTTCCTTTTCCAAATGCAGTCTGAGGTCATTTTCAGTGGGAAATGTCTCCCCGCACTCACAAATTATATAATGTATGCTCACAAACGGACTAGGACATTCGTCTTTCTCAATTTTATGGTTTTCGCCGCCACTCATTTTGTAATCACAGATTATTGTAATTTTACAATAGGACACAGACACAAAATGAATTCTTGAGGCGTTCCCGCAGATTAAAATGGCGGCCCATTGATTGACATTTTATTTTCTGTGACGCATTGTTGAAATTCGAAAGAGAAGAACTTGTCTTTGGTTTTCTGTCTGTGGCAACATTTTATTTATCTATGGAAGACGTCCTATTCACGGTGAATGGGAATAATTTGGATTGCTATGCTACTCATTAGGAATGATTAGGAATTAAAAATATTGATTATCGACAAATATACTAAAAAACTTAATAAATATTCATGACAACTTAAATATTATTATGTTAGGATCAAAGAAGAAAGATTATGAAAATAAGATATAATCATTATTTTGACAAACCCGACAAAATGTATTATGATATAATTTGTAGGGAAGAATTTAAAAACAAATAAATAATATGTAATAATCAATGGTATTTAAAAAAATAGCTATTTTTATACATGGGCGGTTCAAAAACCCTCTTGATGAATGACCGAAAGAGAAGAGCAACATCCATCCATCCAATCCATTCCATGTGTTTTATCTGTGGTAGAGTTGTAATAAAGAAAAAAAAAGTCTTCTCCCTCATCTGAAAAAAAAACCGAAATAATGTTTTTTCAAAATTATAAAAATCATGTTTTGTTCTAATGTAAATGAATTAAATAATCGATTATTTATCTGAAATAACGCTGTTTGTTAATACATCAAAATGGAGATAGAAGCGTGTCGTATTTGTTTAACAACTGATAAAAAGCTGTACCATATTTTGAAATTTAATTTGAACAATATTTACGAAGATCTTATTGGATATATGGTAAGTAACTTTAATTATTTATTCCAGAATACACGTTATGATTTATAAACTGATTCTTAAAATCTACGTCCATATTTAAAAAAAAGGTGGCAGTGGGAATAAAAACGCGCTAATCTCGGAAAATATGTAATTTATTAGGACGATATAAAATAATATTTTTGCGATAGAACATGTATCGGAAAAGGCTTAACGCTAGTAAAATGTGGATAAAACAGGGCACAGCTCGTTTTAATATTTTCAACTGATATGTTTCATGCATTTTCTTTTGAAGCTAATCAAACCTCTTTTTTTATTTGTTTGTAAACATATTTGAAATTAGAATAGAAAAACCGTGCTATTTTGTCTGTGACCAACCAACAAGATGGTGGAATATTCTTTTAATCTGATCTACAAATGTTGATCTCATCTCGGTCAGGGTGAGTATGAACATGAAGTTATAGGTAACTAGCGGCGCCCCGCGGTTTCACCCGCGTATTACCTATAACTTCTTTTCCCGTAGGAATATGGGGATAAAATTATGCTAAAAACCTTCCCACTGAATCACTATCTATTAAAACAAACCGCATCAAAATCCGTTGCGTAGTTTTAAAGATCTAAGCATACAAAGAGACAGAGAAAGCGACTTTGACTTTGTTTTATAGGTACTATGTAGTGAAAATGGAGTCCACACTTTGAATACCTACTTGAAGCATAACCTATGTATCACTATCGCACTCTCTGTGGGCAGACTCTTTAACTAGGGTAACCTCTAGAGAGAGTGCAAAGTCCGCACTAAAAGAGAGATCGGCCCACAGAGAGTAAGCTAAAGACGTAGGTATTTGACTCGAGCTGTTCCATGTGTGACCTCCATTTTTACCTATAACTTTATGAGTATGAATGGAGATAGACTTTGTAGTTTCTGTTATTCATTTAAAACAAAAAAAAACCTATTAGTTTTGTAAGTTTATAACTTTCTTGTTTACTCTGTTAAGTTTAAACTTTAGTGTCAATTTTAATTATTTATTTTTCTGTATAATGTGACTTGGCCACTCAACAGCATAGTGAAATCACTTGTAATGGGTCCAGCTGAAAACCAGTGTTGTATATTAAATATAAAATGCAACACATAGCTGAACCGTATCCAATTTGGTAGAGCACTGTACTGTATTTTATTATTGTATTTTTCTTTTTTTTTATAGTTTAAGTATCAATGATTTTTAATTAAATTATTTTGTAATGTAAATAATTTTCAGAGATTGTACAGTGTTTTTTAACCAAATAAACTTATGTCTATGTCTTATTCAAGAATATCTATCTAGGTAAACTATCAGCCGGTCCCAATATTTGACTCTAAACTATCTAAACTCTGTATAATCTGTAATTTTTTGGTATATAATTATCTAATATATAAAATTCTCGTGTCACAGTTTTCGTTGCCATACTCCTCCGAAACGGCTTGACCGATTCTCATGAAAGTGAGCATATTCAGTAGGTCTGAGAATCGGCCAACATCTATTTTTCATCCCGAAATTCCTACGGGAACGGGAACGGGAACTACGCGTGTGAAACCGCGGGGCGCAGCTAGTAATCTATAATATCTCTTTAATTCTTATCCGATATTTCAAGTCGCTCAATATCTCACTTATAGGGTATCGCGATCGCCTCTCTCTTTCTAACTGAGGGACACCTGGCTCCAGGTATCTATAATACCTCTATAGTTGTACCCGTCAACAACTCAGATTGTAGATAGATTGAATACTAGGAATGGATGTTAGAGTTCATAACTTTGGACAGTGACATTAATATTTGCCGCAAAAGCTTTTGAGCACTGAAAGATGCACACAATTTCTCATAGACAATGATGTACTTATACTATATGTTATCACTACATAGTATAAAACAAAGTCGCTTTCTCTGTCCCTATGTATGCTTAGACCTTTAAAACTACGCAACGGATTTCGATGCGGTTTGTTTTAATAGATAGAGTGATTCAGTGGGAAGGTTTTTAGCATAATTTTATCTCTGAATTATCAAAGGAGCGGGACTACGCGGGTGAAACTGTGGGGCACTTCTAGTAAATAAATAAATAATTTTCACTTAATAACATTTATTAAAAAAAAAGAATATAAATGTAATTACTTGTATTAAATTAAACTATACATAAAATATACATTCCCACCATCATCTCATTACAGTAACTGACCCCTAACTAAGTCCGTAACTTGTATCTAGGGTATCAGAAACTACGCACACACTCATTCACACATTCACACCGAGATAAACATTTGTTTGTGGTCCACATGGTATCCATCTGCATTGTTTAATTTACCCTCACGGGAATCGAACCCGCAACTATGCGGAAGGCAGTCCGGCATGGTGATCACTCTGTCATTTTGATCACCAAAATTATATTAAACCTTATTTTTTTATATATTTTTTTCTTTTTTCCATTCACGGGTTAAGGAGTCCCGGTCTTTTGGAAGGCTAGTATGGGGCCAAAGCCAACACACGGAAGCCCTTTGACATATTTAATCTTGTGTAAAGGATGCACAATCCGGCGACTATCCCTGTATAACACTATAAAATGCATCCAAGGACAGTCCCCGGTTCTGCTGGGACTATTGCAAATGTATGGAAAATTATGACTGGGTTATGGGAATGGGATGTTTAATGGACTGGCTATAGGGGAACTGTGGGGATTATTTTATTATTATTTTTTATTATTTTAATCTAAACCCTACCCATACAAATTTTGATCCTCGACAGTGCAAGTTGGAAATATCACGTCATGGTATTCTCTCACATCTGTAAACACCAATACACCTTCCGTCCCCTTCATTAATGCGAAACTACCCACACCTACAAGCACGTCATGATGAAACAACATGGCCGCCGACCCTAACCCTCTAAAACCAAAGCTGTTCTTCACACAAATGAAGTACCCCCAATTTTTCGGGAACCATTGTAAACAGCTAGTTATCATATTGTGGTATGTAGGCAAATTATAATAGTGTAAATAAGAAAATCTCCACATATCGTATTCCGAATAGAAACCTAGCGACGCGAATCTTATTTCTCGAGTCAGGTTATGTGTTTTATCGGCCACAAATGTCTTTATTGGACCAGCTAGCAACGATCTATTAATCCTCTTCATATAATATTGTGCGTTGGACGGCGTTTGAAACGTTACTGTGTCATTCAGCCTTATTACCATAAGATCGTGCAATGGACTCATTCTACGTCCTCCAAAGCCATGCCAGGCCTTCAATTCGGTAATTTCGCTATCAGCTATAGGCATTACCTGCCTAGCGCAAGCAATAGAATAATACAAACAAGTATATGACACGTCTACCTCATGCGTATGTCTGTAAACAGTGATTTCTCTTCTCGAAATGGCCGCTATAATAATATTCTGTCGTTCTGTTTTATTTCTAATTAAATATTTAAAAGGATTAAATGATGTTAATATTTGATTTTCTGATATGATTACTCCAGGAGCGATGGCTTGGTGGTCCCCCATGAAGTAGTCTGAGTTTGTCTCGTTTTCAGCGAGGCCGAAGTGGTATATAATGGCGACGAGTCTGTCGTAGAATATGTCAAGCCCTCCTTTCCTAACGACGTCGTCTACCCATCGAATTGGCACGTCTTTCCATGGGCTGTTGTGTGTAGAAACTTCTAGAATTATGTAGAGGATGATGGTGTAGATTTTGAGCCTGAAAAGAGAACTTTATGAGCACACTAGCGGTTTCACCCGCGTAGTTCCCGTGGGAATTTTGGGATAAAAAATATCCTATGTGTTATTCTGATGTATAAGCTAAATTATTGTAAAGTTTCATTAAAATCCATTCAGTAGTTTTTGCGTGAAAGAGGAAAAATCATCCATACTCACAAAAAAGGCTTTATAATATAACTAGCTGTGCCCCGCGGTTTCACCCGCGTAGTTCCCGATCCCGAGGGAATTTCGGGATAAAACGTAGCCTATGTTCTTCCTCAGACCATAAGCTACCCCTGTAACAAATTTCAAGTCAATCGGTTCAGTAGTTTAGCCGTGAAAGTTGAACAAACATACAAACTTTCGCATTTATAATATTAGTAGGATTAGTCAGGGCCTTAGCTAGGGGGTGGGGGGTGCACTAGGTAGCTAAAAACGTGACATTGTTTATGCTATGGGGATGGGAGATTCCCATTGAAAAAGGAGGATCCTCCGACCAGACGGGTATTTTTGTCTAGAGGGCAGCTGACCGACGGTTGTAGTCGGGCTCTTTTATACTAGATTAATTGTTCTATAAATTTCACTTGCGCGATTCAGGGCTCTTCAGTTTAGTTACTAAAAAGGTTCATTACGGTTAAAGGTTCACATCATAGATTAAACCCATGGGCTTTCACCCCGTCCTTACGGACCAACGCCCGCCCGTCACTGCCGTCATCCCGAATACGTCGGGGACGCCAGCCGGGCCCGCCCCGCCTAGCAGTTGCCCGGATTCTCCGGGACCCCTAGCCGAGGCCTCTCCTCCGCTGACTTTTAGCCGTCGGCGAGCTAGTCTCAGTGACATAGCCCGCCGCCGTTGCCCAGGACGCACCACGAGGAACTAAACTTTAGTTCCGATAGTGGCGGATAGATGTCGCTGTTAGTAATTAGTTCTATAAAAGGCGTGTAGATGTCGCCACAATACTTTGAGGGGCTTGGATTTTTAAACACTGCTTTTTGCACACGCCTTTCTTTATTCCACTTACAAATAATATTTTAACGATCTGTGTTGTAGATTTTCCGTAAAATGTACCACAAAACTGTATAAATTTACGCGTTAGAATAGCTTCACTTTGCTAGCTCTAACAAATACTTACATTTTGTTTTCTATTCTATATATCTTCTTTCGGAACTGTAGCCAACCAGTTGTAAATCAAACTTCTTCTAGTCAAATTGTTTAATTAATAAACACAAATGTTGTGGCTATATTGTGCCATGACTGGATTAAAACTTCGCATCCAAAAAGCTTAGTTTTTTGGCTAAAATATTTTTCAAATATTGCACTTTTTAAGCAACTTTCTTACAAATAACTTTGTCTTCGGCTTCAGCTTTCAAAATCAAATTAATTTTTCGAAAAAAATACACTCTACTGTACTAACTAATCAGTAAAAAATATTTAGTACATACTAGCGGTCCGCCCCGGCTTCGCACGGGTCCAATTTTCCCGTTGATTTTCCAGATGTTTTTTACATAAGAACCTTCTCCTGACAATAACAAACACAACAAAAAAAGAATTGGCCAAATTGGTCCAGGCGTTGTTGAGTTATGCGCTTACCAACACATTTTGCGATTCATTTTTATATTATAGATTAAGGTTCAAGTTGGTAGCCGACTGCAGACAGCAGCAGCAGACCACACGTCGCCGCGCCACTACTGGTTTGTATGTATTTCTATGAAATTACTTTCGTAGTGGGCGACAAGCTAGCTTCGCGTCGCGAGCAGACGGCGAAGTGTCATGATGACGTTAGGCGGCGACGTGTGGTCTGCTGCTGCTGTCTGCAGTCGGCTACCAACTTATACGTTTACGATGTATTTTGTTACTCAATAGACAGTTATCTCTTGGTCCCAATGATCGCGAGGTATTAATGTATCTATATATATAAAAATGAAACCCGTTTTCCTTAGTCACGGCATCACGCGTGAATGGCTGGACCGATTTCACTAATTCTTTTTTTGTTGTATTTGTTATTATTAGGAGAAGGTTCTTATGTAAAAAAAACTGGAAAATCAACGGGAAAATTGGACCCGTGCGAATCCGGGGCGGGCCGCTTATACTATAGAAATTAACCACAGAACTACTGATATCTCGTCAAAAAATATACAGCTACAATAAATGTATATGTCTTTCCACTCCGTTTTTATACCTCACAAATATTCGCGGCATTTATAAACATTTTCACAATCTAACCATCTGCCAAATAAACAGTTTTGTTCTTGAGTATATGTTTGGTGTTTGACAAAAAATTATGTGAAAACAGACAAATGTTTCCCGTAGTGTCATTTGCACCATTGGCCAGCACCATTAATTGGGCAAACGACACTGTCATGTACCGTTTACACCATCGATGGGGCAAATGGTGCAAATGACACTATTAAAAATATATTTATTTTGCCTCAAGGCTTTCCTCGAGCTATCGCTCTGTTTAATGGCCATCCGCCCCGCCCCGAGACCCTCAGGGAAGAGATATTTTTTTTTTTTACAGAATTTTTCTCCCCATGAACAAATACTGTATCCCCTAAAACTTTACTAATGATAATGGAAGAATGAATCGCTTATTATTAATATAAAATATTTTTATTATTAATAACAAAGAATCAATGACAGCTAATCAATGACAAATAATGCTTAATTATTTTATCTGAATTTTTCCAAGAATAGTGGAATATCTATTTCACTATTAATTAATTGCATCTGTACGTACTGTATATAATTATTCCGATCCCTAACCTCCTTTGATCGCTTTTTGTACGGGTCTTGTGTAAGAGCATTCACTGCATGAAATGCAGCGTCCTCCTTAAGCACTTTTAAGCAGTGACTCACTGTCGCGGGTCTTCTTTTAAAGCAGTTATTAATATGTCCATTCCATCCTTCGCATACATTATTTGTTCTATGCCTCTCACCAAAACAACACCAGAGTTTTTTTTTCGGCATCCAAAATCTAGCCACATAATTAATAAATTGCTGCAAATTTTTATTACTTCCGTTAGCATCACTCTCTGCTATGATGTATCTGAATCCATCTTCAATTTTTGATTCTGGCAGAAGAGGTAAGATGGTGCAAAGAGAAACAATTTTTGTAGCGTTAGTCTTTTTTAAATTGAGACTTTTAGCTTTTCTCCGCAATTGGTTTTGAAAATGGTAAAAACAACCGTGATTTTCAACCATAGGAAACACTACTTTGACTGCACTAATGAAAGATTGTTCAAAATCAGATATAATTTTCGAAGGACCCCATTCTGGGATTTGAGATTTGATGAGATTCATCATGAGAATATATGTTTCTTTTTTTTTATTGGTCAAAAGCACATATACAACAGGGACAACAAAGTTTTTGTCATCAGTGCTTCCTAAGTCACAGAAAAATACGTAGAGCTGAGTAAATGGCTTCGGACATTTCTTGAAAGTGCCGTCGCAAAAAAAGATTTTACCAATTTTCAGCAGTTCTCTTGCTTCTTCCGATGCAAAGACTAAAATTCTTTCGTCTTCATGACTATAATCAGCTAAACAAAAATCCTTATGGTCAAGAGGAATTTCAAGTTCTGTAACATCTTTATATGCCATTTTTTTAACAGAATTATTTTTTCTTATTCTTCTGTATGCCACAGATTTGAATTTTTCATAAGATGGTATTTTTTGAACAATGTCAAGTCCTTTATTTTTGATTGAGGCTACAGTCTTTTTATAAACGGCTGGAACTGTTTCTTCTGAAGTAGTAGCCTTTTCTATGAAGGACCCTATTATTTCACAAACCGTGTTTTTATTTTCATCTGGCTTGCAGTTATCAGAATGCTTAATTTTTTTAAACACCTTTGATTCATCCTAAAAAAGAAACAAAACATAAGATACGAACTTTAAAAATATTTATACTATATATACTTATACACAATATACAGCTAAATAAATGGAAAAATAAATAAGAATTTGATGCTAGTGGCACTGCGGGCAAAAAGACAGTTACACATACCTGTGATATAGTAATCGTCCCCTTACATTTTGTTTTCTTGTAATAGCGGCACCTCCATACTCTGTTTAAATTTTTATACTTTGTGTGAAAATGGTATTGATACCCATTGTGTAATAAAAGTCGGCCCCGGCTCTGTTTCAGAAAAATTAAATCGGATTCGCACATTTTTCTGCTTTTTATGACAATCAAATCATATGAACGACACAAGAAACAAACGCAATGAATGTCAGTCATTAGAATGAATTTTCAAATAATTTCTAACACTTCAAGAAAGGAGGGAGGATATATTAATATACTTATATTGTTCAAGTGCTTTTAACTCTCTAAAGTAGTTGAAAACTTGACTCTGTTATTAATAACTAGGGGCGCCCCGCGGTTTCACCCGCATTGTTCCCGTGGGAATTTCGGGATAAAAAGTGGCTCTGAGCTACCTCCCTACCAATTTTCAGCCAAATCTGTTCTGCCGTTCTTGAGTTATAAGTGGTGTAACTAACACGACTTTCTTTTATATATATAGATAAATATAAGTGCCAATTGCACCATTGGATATGTTTGCCCCATCAATAATGGTAGCAATGGTGCAATGGTGCAAACGGTACATCATAGTATCATTTGCACCATCAATGGTGCTGGTCAATGGTGCAAATGACACTACGGGAAATGTTTTTGCTTGTTAAGAACTAAATGTCATGAGATATTCGTAATGAAATGAGGACAGAATTCTATAGATTACTAGCGGCCCGCCCCGGCTTCGCTTCCCCGGGTCCAATTTTCACCGTTGATTTTCCGTGTTTTTTTACATAAGAACCTTCTCCTAATAATAACAAATACAACAAAAAAGAATTAGTGAAATCGGTCCAGCCATTCACGCGTGATGCCGTGACCAAGGAAAACGGGTTTCATTTTTGTATATATAGATTTAAGTTTTATTAACGACTAGCGACGCCCTGCGGTTTCACCCACGTAGTTCCCGCTCCCGTGTGAATGCGGGGATAATATTATGTTAAAAATCACTGTATCTATTAAAGAAAACCGCATCAAAATCCGTTGCGTGGTTTCAAAGATGTAAGCATAGGTAAGGTTGCGGGTTCGATTCCCGCGCGGGTTGAATATTTGTGTGAATTACAAATGTTTATCTCGGTCTAAGTTTGTGTGTAAATGAGTGTGTGCGTAGTTTCTGATACCCTAGATACAAGTTTCGAACTTAGGGGTCAGTTACTATAATGAGATGATGTAGTGAATGATTATGTTATGTTATAGGTACATAGGGACAGACAGCGGTAGTATAAAACAAAGTCGCTTCCTCTGTCCCTATGTATGCTTAGATCTTTAAAACTACGCAACGGATTTTGGCGCGGTTTGTTTTAATAGATAGAGTGATTCAGTAGGAATGTTTTTAGCATAATTTTATCCCCATATTCCTACGGGAACGGGAATTATTCCGATCTGTCCCACTGCTCTGTCCCACCGGTGGGACAGATCGGACAAAAAAGTTTGATCTGTCCCACCGTTTCCGATGGTGGGACAGATCGAACTCGATTCAATTCCATAGTGTTTGATCTGTCCCACCGTCGGTATTAGTGGGACAGATCGAACTTTTTAATTCCTATTTGTCCCCCCCATGGAATAAAAAATAATTATTATGTATATTTTATTAAATTTATTTACGTTCTTAAAAGTAATGCAATAATAATAATATTCACTCCGCACAGGAATCCAACGAATCAAACCCACAACCTTACAGATAACAGCCCAGCATGGAGACCACTCACTCTGCTTTCTAGGTCGTCATAAAAATAAAATAACATAAAACCTTGCTATAAATGTAAATCTCAGTAGATATTGTACATATTACAATCATTTTTCTGATTTATCAGGATCGGGGTGGACTAATAAACTAAAAGTAAATAATCTCAACTTGTGCACATGCTTCATTATTATCATGATTTAATTAAAATAATACCAAAATTTAAAAATATTAAGAGGACACTATATAAAAAACGAAATGATGCATTACACATGCAAAAAATAACTTTTAATAATCTAAATGAAGTAATCATACCTCCTAAATTTATACCTTTTGTTTTAGCGGACTATAGTCACCAAGGCTATAGAATAATAATGTTTAGTGCCGGAGCCATGAGACCCCTTTTGGGTACTCTAGAAAATTTTTTAGGTGACGGAACCTTTAAAAGCTGTCCGAAACCTTTTCTCCAAATGTATAGTATACATGCTGATTTCGGTAGTAAAACTGTGACTACTGACATTGTGCCCGTTATATACGCCTTAATGAGCCGCAAAGATCAAAAAAGTTACGAAATTTTATTTAGTATGATCAAATCCCAAATTCCAGATTGGAAACCAAAAACGTTTAAATCCGACTACGAAATTGCAACAATGAAGGCAATAAATTTTTTTTTTCCAGAAGTCATAGTTAAAGGTTGTTTCTTCCACTACAGCCAAGCTGTGTGGAAGAAGGGAGCCGCTCTTGAGCTAACCAAAACAAAAATGTTGAAAAGGCAAGTTGCATTGAGCGCCGTATTGCCACTCATACCTCATAGTCAAATTTTAAATGGATGGGCTTATATCGCATCGGAAAGTCCCAATGATGACCAGAGTAAAAAATTTCGTCTGTATATGATCAAACAATTGATCAAACCGCGTGATGCTGAGTTCAGAAAAACCTGGTGTGTTTTTAATGAACCTCATCGAACCACAAATTTTCTGGAGGGCTGGCACCATGCGTTAAATAACGCAATCGGCAAAAAAAAACCCAATATAAATATGCTTTTGGTTATGCTACAAAAGGATGCAGATTTCTATAGAGTCATATCACAACAGATCCAAAACCAAGTATCTCCAACGTTAAATAATCGCACAAAAAAAAGTATTCTTAAAGACGAATACATAAGAACTTGTCAAATGCAGTTTGAAGCTGGTGAAATTACTGTTGGTCATTTATTGGAGAAATTGCGATAAAATTGGCATTATTCATAAAATACAGTGCAATAATGAAGCATGTGCACAAGTTAAGATTATTTACTTTTAGTTTATTAGTCCACCCCGATCCTGATAAATGGTTGTATTGCCAAATCAGAAAAATGATTGTAATATGTACAAAATCTACTGAGATTTACATTTATAGCAAGGTTTTATGTTATTTTATTTTTATGACGACCTAGAAAGCAGAGTGAGTGGTCTCCATGCTGGGCTGTTATCTGTAAGGTTGTGGGTTTGATTCGTTGGATTCCTGTGCGGTGTGAATATTATTATTATTGCATTACTTTTAAGAACGTAAATAAATTTAATAAAATATACATAATAATTAATTTTTATTCCATGGGGGGGACAAATAGGAATTAAAAAGTTCGATCTGTCCCACTAATACCGACGGTGGGACAGATCAAACACTATGGAATTGAATCGAGTTCGATCTGTCCCACCATCGGAAACGGTGGGACAGATCAAACTTTTTTGTCCGATCTGTCCCACCGGTGGGACAGAGCAGTGGGACAGATCGGAATAATTCGGGAACGGGAACTACGCGGGTGAAACCGCACCGCTAGTTGTTTTATACTATGTAGTGAATTCATGTATTTTTGATTATTTCAGGCTCCCCCCACAACATCTTACTTGTGCATCCACTGTGCTACAATACTGAAAAAGTTTGAAAACTTTAAAATGAAAGCTTTGACCTCAGAGCAACTTCTCAATAAGATGTTGGACGCTAATACATTGGTAAGTGCTATATTTACTATTTTTAACAACCTCGATGGCAGAGTGGTCACCACGCCGGACTGCTATCCGTAAGGTTGCGGGTTCGATTCCCGCGCGGAGTGAATATTTGTGTGAACCACAAATGTTTGTCTCGGTCTGATACAAACAAATAATTAAGACGATATAGTGCATAGAAAACTAGTGTGACGTCACAGCTACATACATTTTTACCAAGAATTATCGTCACAAGCGCCCACTCCTGAACTTTAATGCGTTATAACTAAGTCAGTTTTATTAATTTGATGAAACAAAAAAATACGTGTCTAATATTTTTTTGAAATCTATCTGACGGACTAATTAGAATTTCATTTTGTTTACCCTGTCGACATCCCTATTATTAGAATTTATAAATTAAACATAATTATATAAAAAACTTAATCCTTACTAATATTATAAATGCGAAAGTAACTCTGTCTGTTTGTTACCTTTTCACGGCTAAACTACTGAACCGATTGACTTGAAATTTAGTACAGGGGTAGCTTATGGTCCGGGAAAGGACATAGGCTACGTTTTATCCCGAAATTCCCACGGGAACGGGAACTATGCGGGTGAAACCGCGGAGCACAGCTAGTTAACTATAAAAACCTACAAAAAATACTAAACATTAATCTTTCCTTACAGATCACAACATCAACAATAAACAATTTGCGATCAACAAATAAATACGAAGAATTATTAACTGCACACAAAAATGAATTTATTTTAAAAATTGAATATGAAGATTCAGAAACCCCTGTAATACCTAAAATTGAATTAAATTATGACGAAACAAATGATAATAAAGTTGGTAAAGAAAATGAATTATTGAATGAATCAAATCAAATTAATGAATCATTGAATGAATCAAATCAAATTAATGAATCATTGAATGAATCAAGTCAAAATAATGAATCGAATCAAATTAACGATTCATTTGACGATGACAAAATAGAAACATTCAGTGATGATGACGATGATGATATTAAAAGTAACGATAGTAATATCAAATTAAAATTAAATACTAATAACGGTTATATAAATATCAATCCATTTAACGATATAGAAGAAAATTCATCATTGAATGAAAACCGCCAATCATTGAATGAAAACCGTCAATCATTAAATGAAAACCAACAATCATTGAATGATATTCAAAATAACGATCGTGAAGTTAACGAAACATCAAATGACGAATTCAGTGATATCCAAAGCGATGTAGAGATAGATTTGAAGAAGGAGAAAGTTTCTAAGAATGTTTCTCATGATGAATTCGATATAAAGTTTCTGAGTTATGACGAAATTGTCTTTGAAATGCTAATGAGGAAAGAGAGTGATAATTATACGAAATCTTTGTTTAAATGTGAATTGTGCTACAAAGGGTTTATAAGGATGACTACGCTGAATAATCATATGGAGAAACATAATGTTGTAAGTATTTATTAAGACAAGCTAAGCCCTCCTAATTTAACAATTTATTCAGTTTTGTGGAACATATTACGGAAACATTAAATTAAAAATATAAAAAACCCCTCAACACAATCACTTTCAAACCCCCATAACTTTTAAACGGGTCAACCGATTTTCATCAAACATGGCTAAGAACACTCGCACGTAAGTCCCCTTTAATAAAAATAAACTAAATTGAAATCGGTTCATCCGTTCGGGAGCTATGATGCCACAGACAGACAGATACACACACACACAGACACGTCAAACTTATAACACCCCTCTTTTTGCGTCGGGGGTTAAAAACTACAACATCTACAGATTTGATATTTGACATAGTTAAATAAATAAATAAATAAAAAATTATTGCTACATTAGAATTACACATTACATAAGAAAAAAAAACTTAAACTAGGAAAAGAAAAACATGTAGCAATGGGAGCCGTCTTCAGCTTTAGCTGTACTGAGACCGAGATCTCAGTACAGCTTTTCAGACGGCCCCTGCCCCTAGTTATGTCAATTTATGTGCAAATCGTTGAAATATTAAAAAAAATATACTTAACATATATTTTATATGAAATAATGGATTTAAAGTCTTACAGTTAAATAACATAACATAGTCATTTTACATCATCAAATTATTTATTAAATATCAAATCTGTAGGTGTTGTAGTTTTTCCGTAAAATGTACCACAAAACTGTATAAATCCTACTAATATTATAAAGCCGAATGTTTGTGAGTGTGGATGTTTACATGTTTGTTACTCTTTCACGCAAAAACTACTGTATCGATTTTATTGTTTGGTACAGATGTTCCTTACAACAACGAATAACACATAGGATATTTTTTATTCCGAAATTCCCACGGGATCGGGAACTACGCGAATGAAACCGCGGGGCACAGCTAGTTTGTTGATAAATAAATGTTAAGAAATAATTATTATTTTTCAGTCCAAAGGAAAATTCGAATGCGAATTCTGCAAGTTCCGCTTCAAAGCCGAGAGCCAATACAGGCGACACAAGATAACTATACACGAACGGAAGTACTCGTGTAAACTGTGCGAGACCACCAAGAAGTGTTACAGCAAGATGAAGGAGCATATTAAGTGGCATAAAGGTTAGATATAATAGTTATTTATGGTACAAGCGAGGTAAGTTGGTGATTACTTCCGAGGCGCTATTGAGGCCCGAGCCGTCAGGCGAGGGTCCGAAGATAGCCGAGGATAGTAATCATCAATGCACGCGTGTACCATACAACGTTTTTCAACACATTTGCGAAGAAATTATCATTTTTCGCTAATAAATAGACAGTTGTTCTATTCGCGCGCATCCAACACAACAATGGTGATCGCCAAGACTAAAAGAATATTATACTTATTGAAAAAAAAATCGAATGAATGAATGAATGGAATCGACCATAAACCTACCAAAAGTAAGGCAACATAGTTGAAGTTTGTTTTTAAAATGTATGGACACCATTTTTTTGGTGTCGAAACTTTTTAAAAACAAAGAAATTTAAAAAAACAATCTATAACTCACTAGTGAATAAAACGTGTCATTATTCAACTGTTTTTGCACAAATAAGAGCCCCTTAATGAGCAAGTGTGTTGAAAAAAAATTGATATTTTTTCTTCCGAATTTTCAATATTATGGCCAACTAGCTGTGCCCCAAGGTTTTACCCGCGTAGTTCCCGTTCTCGTGGGTATTTTGGGATAGTAATATCCTATGTGTTATTCCCAGTTATAAGGAATATCTTTAACCAAATTTCAAGTCAATCGGTTCAGTAGTTTAGCCGTGAAAAGGTACCAGACAGACAGAGTTACTTTCGCATATATAATATTAGTAGAGATTTATTTTATTTGGTAGGCTTAAAGCTATTAACAAAAATGTTCTATAAACTAGATAACAGCCAATAACAAGCCACCACAGTTATGTTATATAGTTTATACTAGCAGCGCCCCGCGGTTTAACCCGCGTAGTTCCTGTTCCCGTAGGAATATGGAAATAAAATTATGCTTAAAACCTTCCCACTGAATCACTCTATCTATTAAAACAAACCGCATCAAAATCCGTTGCGTAGTTTTAAAGATGTAAGCATACATAGGGACAGAGAAAGCGACTTTGTTTTATACTATGTAGTGATAGTGATTTTCATCACTTTTCAGGAGTCAAGTTCACATGTCACTGCGATCGTCAGTTCGACTGTCTGACTACCTATTTGTCCCATCTAAGAATAAAGCACAAAAAGGGAGTCGAATGCCAGTACTGTGGGCAGACGTTCTTGAAACCGAGCGGACTGAAAACTCATTTGAACAAGAATATGAGTTGTCGGGTGAGTGAAGTGTTGTTTATACTAATACTAGCTGGGCCATGCGATTTTACCCCATTATCCCGTGGGAATTTTGGGATAACAAGTAAACTATATGCTATTCCTAGTTATAAGGGACATCTGTACCAAATTTTAAGCTATTGCATAGCTTCTATCGAGGTCCTTGAGCGCGGGGACCGAATACAGAAATTCCGTAACGAAAAAAAACCTCACGTTTTTATTATTTTTTTATCGAAAACTTTTTTTTGTAAATTTTCCAAAAAGTTTTTATAGTAATGTAGACAAAGTTTTTATTGTACTACCAAGATAAGATAAATCCGTTCAGCCGTTCTCGAGTTTTAGCGAGACTAACGAAAAGCTATTGATCTTTATATTATACTAGCTGCGCCCCGCGGTTTCGAATTTCGGGATGAAAAATAGATGTTGGCCGATTCTCAGACCTACTAAATATGCTCACAAAATTTCATGAGAATCGGTCAAGCCGTTTCGGAGGAGTACGTAACGAACATTGTGACACGAGAATTTTATATATTAGATTGATTATTTCTTTAACTTTTCAGATAAGTTACTTCGAATGCAACACCTGTGCTGTCAGATTTAGAAACAAGAAGGCTCTCATAACACATCTCAGGAATAATGATGGAATCTGTGATACTAAGATGAGGTAAGAAAATCTATACATCCCTATTTTGAAATTACGGGATTTATTAAAATCAGAATATCTGTAGCAGTAACTGAATCCATATATCCAATAAAAATATAAATAATGATAGTCGATTACTTATCTTTAAAAAATGCTAAATAAATGCCGTATTACCAGACGGCACTAGCTATCAAGTATTCTGTGACGGCTCGGGTCGATGACCGCGCTCAGCTGTGTATCGCAGCGTTCGCCTGTTGTTCGGTGTAGAATAACAATAAAATTCGGCGGGATTTTGAAAAACTTTGACTTATCATAACTTTTTAAGTAAAAGCAAAAGATAAAAACTAACTTCACTATTATATTGTCACCCGTCGTTTACATTAGCTGTGTGATTAAGTATCTCGAATTCAAAATAGGGGTGTATAAATAAATAAATCAGAGCTAGGCGGAAGAAGGAACTATGCAAACCATGCGGAATATTGGCGGGCTAAACTATGGGGCTCACAACAAAACTACGAGCGGAGCGAGAAGGAAATATATAAACTACGAAGCTAGGTGAACGAGCGAGGTGGCAAGAGGTGATAACCTTCTGCGAGGAAGTACTCGTGCGGAAGGAGGCTGCCGAGAGGGTCAGGGGGACCCTCTCACACACGGGGGGCGCCCGCCCGTGTCCGGGGGGTCTGCAGGGAGTGGGGAGGACCTCCACCGCTCCATCTGGTGGAGGGCGAGTCCCACATACCCCGCTGCTTCGGCAAGGGGATGCGTTAACGCATTTCCCCCGGGACAACAAAAAAAAAGGTGAACGAGCGAGCGAAGCTAGCTAAGGGGACACGCAGGTGAACGAGTAGCTTCGCTGGAATCGTTGGATATTTCGTTGGCTCCGTTCGTAACGCTGACGTAGTTTAGCCGGTAGCTCGCGGTGTGGCTCGAAGTATGCAAAGAGGTGAAACGATGTCCGCCCGCCTCGCTCGCTCGCTCAGCTCGCTGGTGATGTGGCCTGCGCTTGTAAAACCTTTTATAAACTTTTATATTCTCACTAGCGGCGCCCCGCGGTTTCACCCACGTGGTTCCCGATCCCGTGGAAATTTCGGGATAAGGGGCCGTTCAAGTATTACGAAAACACTATGTGGGGGTGGGGGGGTCTATGTATTGCTTATTTTGTATTGCATATTAACTTGCTTATAATACGTCTACTCAAAATAAGCAATACATAGACCCCCCCACATAGTGCTTACGTAATAATTGAACGGCCCCCGTCCAGTGGTTTGGGCTGTGCGTTGATAGATCACTATGTCAGTCAGTCAGTCACCTTTGATTATTTACAGATACTGCGAGTATTGTGGCCTGCAGTTCACGTCACAGGGCGAGTTGGATCGACATGTAAAGGGGCATAATAAGAAGAAATGGAGGTGCAAAAAGGTGAGGAATAATATATTTTATACCAGCAGTGCCCCGCGGTTTTACCCGCTCCCGTGAGAATGCGCAGCTCGTAGTATCATACAATCTCGGCACAATTCACCATCGTGTGTTAAAAAATTAAGTAACAGCGCCATCTATTGGTAGGATTTGTGACTACAAAAAGTTACAATAAAACATTTGATTACTTATACACAATCCCATGGGAATTTCGAGATAAGTATCCTATGTGTTATTCCTAGTTATAAGGAAATTTAATCAAAATCGATAAGTACAGTAGTTTTTTCGTGAAAGTGGAACAAACATCCAAACTCACAAACATACAAACTTTGGATATTTTTTGGAAATTTCTTAATAATAAAATTTGTATTTAAAATCATTCGGTTAATTAAAAATCATTCGGTTATTAGTCATAATAATCAAATTACCCAATTTTAATTAAATTGGTCCAGTAGTTACCGTGTCTATTCAATACAATACAAATAAAATCTTACCTTCTTTATCTATGTATAACTAGCGGCGCCCCGCGGTTTCACCCGTGTAGCTCCCGTTCCCGTAGGAATATGGGGATAAAATTATGCTAAAAACCTTCCCACTGAATCACTCTATCTATTAAAACAAACCACAACAAAATCATACATAGGGACAGAGAAAGCGACTTTGTTTTATACTATGTAGTTTTAGTATTCCCGATTTCTTCTGTGTTTTCTCGATCTGAATTTTAGGATAAAAGGTATCCTAAATGCTATTCCTGATCTAAAAGAATTAGACTTAAATCGGCCCAGCCATTGTGTTCTATCACTACATAGTATAAAACAAAGTCGCTTTCTCTGTCCCTATGTATGATTACATCTTTAAAACTACGCAACGGATTATGATACGGTTTGTTTTAATACATAGAGTGATTCAGTGGGAAGGTTTTTAATATAATTTTATTCCTATATTCCTACGGGAACGGGAACTACGCGGGTGAAACCGCGGGTTGCCGCTAGTTTTAATCATATTATTACCTCCACAGTGCAACAAACGCTACAGCTGCGACAAACAGCTGTCCATACATTACAAGCAGCACCATTGTAACTCGTCTAAACTGAAGAAAGAAGACAAGCCGATATGTGTCTGTGAAGTGTGCGGCGTTAATTTGTCGGTGAGTAGTAGACTTGTGTGTGTGTGTGTTTATGTAAGGGTGTCTGTGTGTGTTTGTGTGTGTTTATGTGAGGGTGTCTGTGTGTGTTTGTGTGTGTGCGTGCGTCTGTATGTCTGTGTGAGTGTGAGGGTGTGTATGTGTGTTAGTTTTATACTTACGACTGAAAACCGCGCGTACTCGCACTCTCACGATGGAGCTATAGCTGAGACAGAACCATTTCATCACACCATTTATTTTGTTTCCTTTTTATTTGGTGTCTGAATAAATGTTTTCTTTCTTTTTTTCTTTCTTTCTTTCTCTATTACGATGATGTATACTATCGTGGTCCGTCCAGAGCCGGCTGAGCCTGCGGAGCCACCTCCGCATCCACTCGGGCGAGCGGCCCTACGCCTGCCAGTACTGCCCCGCCCGGTTCATGACCTCCAACTCCAGAACTGTGAGGATATTATACATCTATATCCATACTATCCTAACTATATCTTAACTAATATTATAAATGCGAAAGTAACTCTGTCTGTCTGTCTGTTACCTTTTCATGGCTAAACTACTGAACCGATTGACTTGAAATTTGGTACAGGGGTAGCTTATGGTCCGGGAAAAAACCTATGCTATTTCGGGATACTGATTCTTTTTATCCCGAAATTCCCAAGGCAACGTGAACTACGCGGGTGAAACCGAGGGGCGCTGCTAGTAGGCTATATTTTATCCCTGTATTTCCACGGGATTGGGAACTACGCGGGGGAAATGGGAACTACGCAGGGGAAAATGCAAGGCCTTGCTAGTTATATTATAAATAGGAAAGTTTAACGGATTTTTGACTAGGTTTAAATTATCTTAAAAGAATAATTGATTTTATTTTTTTATATTTTATCTATCAGTACCACGAACGCAGCCACACAAACGAGAGGCCCTTCCCTTGCTCGCAGTGCGGGAAGGCTTTCAAGTGCAAAGCGGCTCTCAACAGGCATATGATGGTGAGTGAATTTCATTCATTTAGGTATAATACTGTAGGCCAGCTAGGCTAGCATGACTTCGAAAACACGATAGATACAGCGATTTCTTCTTCTTCTCTCAGTGCCTCTCCAACTAGTGAAGGTTGGCAGTCAGCTCCGCATATTTCTCGCGATCTTTCGCCAGACTGAACAGTTCTGCGGCACTCCGTATTCCTGTCCATTCCCGGATATTACGTAGCCAAGACATTTTCCTATGTCCAACTGCTCGTTTGCCTGCCACTTTTCCCATCATTATAAGTTGCAAAAGTCCATATCTATCATGCCTAAGCACATGTCCTAGATAAGCAACCTTTCTCTTCTTGATGGTTTGCAAAAGTTGGCGTGTTTTCCCAGCTCTTTGCAGCACTTCAACGTTGGTGACTCGGTCTGTCCAACTAATGGCTAACATGCGTCTATGAACAACTCTAAATCGCGTCTAACAACAGCGATTTATTGACATCCAACTCAAAAATATGATAAAAATACCCGCCATATTGAATTTTACCACGTGATTAATTTTATGACTTTGGTCATGCTCGCGAAATCGATATAGTTATTTATCGACATCCAATTGTCAAAATATAATAAATATAGCCGCCATATTTGATTTTATCATATCGTTGCACGCCATATTCAAATGAATACCACGAAATAATATCGATTTCGCGAGCATGACCAAAAGGTCATGCTCGCGAAATCGATATTATTTCGTGGTGTCTATATATTTATCACGCACAGTCATGCTAGGGGGGCAGCGCTACACTTGACGGAAATTCCGTTGCGGATCTTTTCGGACGGAACGTCAATGTTGTTACATATAAATTACAAATAGCGGGCACAATACGCGGAAGATCGGTCTTCTAATTAACCCCCTACGCAAAAAGAGGGGTGTTATAAGTTTGACGTGTCTGTGTGTGTGTGTGCATCTGTCTGTCTGTGGCATCATAGCTCCCGAACGGATGAACCGATTTCAATTTAGTTTTTTTTGTATTAAAGGGGACTTACGTGCGAGTGTTCTTAGACATGTTTGATGAAAATCGGTTAACCCGTTTAAAAGTTATGGGGGTTTGAAAGTAATTGTGTTGGTGGATTTTTAATTTAATGTTTTGTATGTAGTGATATGTATAGGCGTTCCGTCAGAAAAGATCCACGTCTAGTGTGTAATGTGATGCATTTTGTGATCATTTGAGTCTCCAAGTTAGTCAAAAATAAGGTGAGTGAATGATTCAATTATCCACAGATACACACAGGACTGAAGCCGTACACGTGCGTTCACTGCAACCGTTCATTTTCCCAATCTAACTCACTCAAACAACATATATCTGGTGTACATATGAACAATGTCATATATAGGAAGAAGCGAAAACCTAAGGAAGTATTCTAAATTACAACCTAGATAACATAACATAATCATTCCCTCCATCATCTCATTATAGTAACTGAGCCCTAACTAAGTTCGTAACTTGTATCTAGGGTATCACAAACTACGCACACACACACTCACACATACACCCAGACCGAGACAAACATTGGCAGATGGCAGACTGCCATTAAGGTTGCGGGTTCGATTCCCGTACGGATGAATATTTGTGTGAACCACAAATGTTTGTCTCGGTCTGGGTGTGTGTGTGAATGAGTGTGTGCGTAGTTTCTGATACCCTAGATACGAGTTATGGACTTAGTTAGGGGTCAGTTACTGTAATGAGATGATGGAGGGAATGATTAAGTTATGTTTAATGTGTATATTGATGTCTTTGATTTACACGAACACTACACATTGAAATAAAACACTTAAACGGATTTGGTAATTTGGTAAATTCACAATGTATTTAAAATTAAATTTTAAAATATTGAAGGTAGTAATCTTTTTACATTACTTTGTACAGACGTCTTCCATCTTAGTCTTCTGTGATCACGGGTTCTGTAAAGAATCCGAAACGTCACAAAATGTAAAACAAATTACAACCACGACAAAAATCCGTTTAAGTGTTTTATTTCAATATAATATGTTTGATTGTCATCCCAAAGTGAGCATTAACAGGGGGGGGGTTACCTTTTATTTGACGCTGAGTGTACAATTTGTATATATTTGTAACTTATTTTAGTTTTAAGTGTTTATGTACTATTGTACATACTATTTATTTATATTGTTATCAAAAGAACTATAAATATGAAAGAAATATAATATTATTAATCTTTCGGTAGTTTTATTTGTAACTGCGTCCCGCGGTTTTAATCGCGTGATGTGTGATATGTGTCACGATATTCATTATTTTTTCTTGTATAATGTTAACTCATTTTTATTTATTACTAGCTGTGCCCCGCGGTTTCACCCGCGTAGTTCCCGATCCCGTGGGAATTTCGGGATAAAACGAAAGCCTATGTCCTTCCCCGGACCACAAGCTACCCCTGTACCAATTATCAAGTCAATCGGTTCAGTAGTTTAGCCGTGAAAAGTTAACAGACAGACAGAGTTACTTTCACATTTATAATATTAGTTAGGATTATTCCAGCAATCGTGTTTTAGTTTTTGAGCCTATCATTTGGTTTACCTAAGTCTTGTATAAAAGGTTCTGCGATATGTGTTGTCAAGAGTGAAAAATACAATTTAGTTTAAATAGTTATCATGGTTACGCACTCAATTTATTATGACTAACGGCATATTTTGATTAGAGTTCATCCGTGATCATGGCGCTTGCAACAGCGTCGAAATATCGGAAACTCAAAATAAGTAATATACATGGTAAATTTCCCGTTAATCATAATAATTTGAATTGCAGTTTGTCTCATTAGGTCGAAGTAAGTCTTTTTTCTCTCATAATTTCGTTCTGAGCTACTGAGATTATGTTTTTCTCAATTGTTCCGTCGTTTTTATTTTTTACGATAAGTAAAAGAAAGAAACAAAAATCAGACACCAACAAAATAAAATATAAGGAAACAAAATAATAATATAATGGTGTGTTCAAAATGTACCGTCTCAAGTATAGGAAATAAAAAAAATATTAGTAAACTAGCTGTCCCCCGCGGTTTTACCCCGCATAGTTCCCGATCCCGTGGGAATTTCGGGATAAAAAGTATCCTTGTGGCGACATCTACACACCACATAAGCAACTACTTACTAACAGCGCCATCTATCTGCATCTTAGTGAAATAAACTGAAGAGTCCTGAATCGCGCAAGCGAAATTTACAGCGCAATTGACTATTTTTACGAGAGCCCGACTACAACCGTCGGGCAGCTGCCCACCAGACACAACACCCGTCTGGTCGGAGGATCCTCCCTTTTCAAATGGGGACTCCCATCCCCATATCCTTATGTCCTTCTCTTGGTTCTAAGCTTCCTCCCCACCAATTTTCAGCCAAATCAGTGCAGCCGTTCTTGAGTTATATTCCCGTTGGAATTTCAGGATAAAAAGTATCCCATTTCCTATTCTCAGACCTACTGAATATGCATACAAAATTTAGTAAAAAATCAGTTAAGCCGTTTCGGAGGAGTAAGGTAACTAAAAACTGTGACACGAGAATTTTATTATACAAGATTAAAATTTAAACAGAGATGGCTGACAACCAGTGCCGTTCGAAATATACTTATGCAGAGGCGGATTTACAGTCTTGGCCGCTCGAGGCCCCAGATCTCACCCGCCCCTCATCTCATTTTTTAGCCACGGAGAGAATTTTCTCTGGTTTCGGAAGCAAAATGCATAAGCGTCTCATAACTCGAAAACCATTGTAATCATCATTCCATATGGCATTCTGCGAGGATCAAATTTCTATGTCCAGGTTATTTAGCCAGCTTACAGAGGCAGGTGTAATCTTATGGACTTCCGATATTCCGCCGGGGAAACACTGAAGCGGGCATTCGTTTACCACATGGGACAGGGTCTGGTCAAGTGCTCCTCAATCGCACTGTGGTGACTCTATATGAATATGGGAATAAAATTATGCTAAAAACCTTCCCACTGAATCACAGTATCTATTAAAACAATCCGTTGCGTAGTTTTAAAGATCTAAGCATACATAGAGGGACATAGGGACATGGGGACAGAGAAACGCTCTGCTTCACAGCTAGTGATAGTAATCGGCATCGTTAAAAAAATCTTTAGATGGTATCTCAGTTTCTCTAAATCAAAGGTATTTCTATGTCACCGTTAATCAATTGCAATGTACACTCTGATCATAGCATCGTTTTCAATCTGTTTATTTGCCCTTCGTTTAACTGGTTTCAAGTATTTTACTACATATTTTTCAACACACTTGCTCATAAAGGGGCTCTTATTTGTGCAAAAACAGTTGAATAATGATACGCTTGATCCACTAGTGAGTTATAGATTTTTTTACTTGTTTAGTTTTAAAAATTTTCGATACCAAAAAAAACGTGCCCATACATTTTAAAAACAAACTTCAACTATGTTGCCTTAATTTTGGTAGGTCTATGGTCGATTCCATTCATTCATTCATTCGATTTTTTTTTAATAAGTATAATCTTTTAGTCTTTGGCCGATCACCATTGTTGTGTTGGATGCGCGCGAATAGAAAAACTGTTTATTTATTAGCGAAAAATGATAATTTCTTCGTAAATGTGTTGAAAAACGTTGTATGGTACACGCGTGCATTGATGATTACTATCCTCGGCTATCTTCAGACCCTCGCCTGACGGCTCGGGCCTCAATAGCGCCTCGGAAGTAATCACCAACTTACCTCGCTTGTACCATAAATAACTATTACCATTAATTACCAGGAGAACATAAACTACAGGGGTTTGTGGTATCCTATATCGGTGCGTAATTTTACGGTAGTAACACGCGCAACAAACGGTTTTTCTTTATACACATAGACAAATTAGTTAATGTTTACACTATTAGTTACAGTTCACACAACTATAGATTTTTGTATGTCTTCCCATGGACCTTTTTTAAATCTAATACCTCCATTTCGGTGTAGTAAGTGCACTAAGAGCAACACTCACGACTGCCATCGCTGTTCTGTCGCTGTTATTTCTTATATTTTAAAATGGGACTGCGAGGAGAATCTTAACATATATACTTCAAAGTTCGTTTATTCCAGGATCTTTGTCTAATGACCTCACTAGCATAGGATTGGCCATAGTTTCCATATCCCGTACAAGAAAAAAACACAGATTGGAAGCTGTAGCCGATGAGACCGTTGCTCATGGTTTCGCTTGATAAACGTTCGCGAATCAAACTGAGCTGTTCATCATGACTTATTTTTTTTTTTTTGTTTTATTTTTTTTATTTAGGTGGCTTACAGCTATCCTTAGAAATTAAAAAATAACATAAATTAGCAAAAGCCATTAACAAGCCTCCACATGTAGCTTTACAAGCCTCCACATGTAGCTTAGACTTTCATTACGCCTACATGTGTACATATATGTACATCTTCATCTCAGAAAGTCTACAAGCTTTTGCTCAATACGCTCATTCGATATGTTAAAAGCATTTCTTTTTCTACATTTTTTTAAACGTTCTTCCTTCTCTTCAATAGTTTCTTGCAAACGGCACTCTCTCATTTTAGCGGCGTGTTTTAGGTCTCCCCATATTCCTTAGTCACTTGATGGCACGTGCGAAAAAGTGTTCTGCTTATATTCTGAATATATTTAATTCACAGCTCACAGAGACTCTTGTCTGGAAAAATAGTTTGTCATTTAGGCTAGGCGTATGCTAAGACGCAGGCCGCACAGGGTAGAGCAGATTTTGTAAAGCATGGAACGTATAGGACAGACACATGTCTGCGTCGCACGTGCCTGCGCCGCAGCGATGACGTTCCATACTTTAAAAAATCTGCTCTGCGCGGCCTGAGTCGCCTGCGTGTCAGCATATGGCTAGGTGTATGCTGACAAGTAAGTACAAGTACTTATTTTCAATATTTTTTATTTTCATTTTTGTTTGATTTGCACAAACTGACGTATTTGTTCCAAAAACTCCAAAATTGAAATTTCTTTCAGTTCATATTTGTCTGTCAGCTTGGCAAGAATTTTGTCATTTACTATGACAAAAATTTTAAATGATAGTCCCTCTGAGTCTCGGGTCTTACTGTCGCGGCTATGGTTAAGGGGGATGAAGAGCATGAAATTCTCTCTGCAGCTTCGGAGAGCGTCGACAGATGTTGCCTCCCGCTCTCTTTCCGCTGTCTCCTGCGATAAGATGAACTGACAGAAGGAGACGATACCGGTCCATCTAGTTAAGTATCTGGGCGATCTATGGTATCTACAGGGGCTAGTTTTATTAAGGGATGTGCGAGAGATCTAAGCATTACTCTGTTTAATTGTAGACACATGTTATTTATGGGTAACAAGCAAACGGTGTCATCGGAAAGTTTGGAGAGGTGTTCAACTATTTCACCCAATCTTTTGTCGTTTGAATCGGATTTCAGGGTTATCAATCTAGTAGAGAGTAGGTCTCGGTCTGTGTGGTCACACCTAATCTTATCCTGACTCGTCCGGCGGAATTCCACATATAGCTCTTACTGTAATGATGGTTGCAAGGGTTCGAGGTAAAGAAACTGTTGAATATTCCCTCTTTATTAGAGAAATGCATGCAGCTTTTATACCCATAGGTCAATGGGCGTTACCCTATATTGTTTACATTCCTTAGTCAAGGTTGATTCACATAGTTTACAACAATGTTGCACCGTACCTACCTAAGGAGAGATGCGTGAGTCATTATTTAACTATTACACTACATTACACATTTTTTTGGGCTACAAAATGCTCTTTGCCTATCAGTTCCGTTGCCCCATACTACAAGACCGTAAGACTGATTCGACATACGCATGGTAACGAACATTCTGTTGAGCATTTGAACAAAGTGAGGATCATTGTGCTACCGTATGTTTATGATTATCTAAATATTGAGAGATGTCATTTGTTAGCATCGAAACAGCGTATTCGGTTGATTGTTTTTCCTGAAGCCAAATTGTTTGTTGGGTAGTTAGGGAAGGTTTATATCTGACGGAACGTGCGTCGCGTATTATCGGTCGCGTAACGCCAGAACAGACAAAAGTTTAGAAAAACACTTGACCGTTCACACTCGACGCTCTAACGTATAATCGTTTAGCTCCAGCTCCAGCTCAATACTCAATACTCAATTTTTATTGCTCACCACAATTACAAGATACAAGGTACAAGTTATTGTGGATCCTGTAAGGGCACACGCTCTCTCCAACCTCCGTCAAAAATGTCTAAATCCCTCCTCCAGCTTGTCGGAGTGCTGTTATTTCGTAAATTTTGTCCGCCAACTTCGCGATGTCATCGAGGTTCTGCTAACTTGGTTGAGTTTCTACAGATTCATTACTATTTTCATAAAAATCTTATTTGTTTTTAATGCCATTTTTGGCCGTAAAATATTGTATCGCTAATGGAAACAGTTTTAACTTGTTTTTTTTTTGTTAGATGCATCCGTTAAATTCTCGCGTACTTTATTGTCCTTAGAAAGTAGACCTGCTGTCGTACGCGCCGCATGCGAGCTATATGGCCCTTAAGGCGGCGAACTGCTTCGGTAAGGTGGCAAGGGTGTCCGCATCCTCCTGGGGGGTCAAATACCCGGCACTCAGGGTGCTTTATGCGGGCACCTTTGTCGCCACAATCACCTATGCTGCGGCCGTATGGTGGGAACGGTGCTCCACTTACGTGGTTAGGAGCGCGGTGCTGCGCGCGCAGCGCCCTGCGCTAATCCTGCTCACCAAGGCGTATAGGTCGACCAGCACTGCGGCGCTGCCCGTGCTCGCCGGGGTGCTGCCCGCGGATCTCGAGATAGTTAGGGCCGGGCGGTCGGCCGAGGAGGGCGTGGGTTTAACGGGCAGGGAGCGCCGCGGGAGGAACGGGGAGGTGTTGGCGGAGGTCGTCGCTCGGTGGGACGAGCGATGGAGGACCGTGGAGGACGGCAGGGAACTGCAGCAATTCTTCCCAGACGTTAAAGCCAGGTTGTCCTACGTGTGGGTGGAACCGAACTACATTACCTCACAGTTACTCACCGGGCACGGTATGTTCCGGAGCCGCCTACACTCAATGGCGCTGCGCGAGTCGCCAGAGTGCGCATGTGGAGAGGCGGCGGAAACCCGCGAACACGTCCTCTGGGACTGCGGGCTATACAACGAGGAGCGGAAAGTGATGTTGCGGGGCTGGGAGCGACCGGAGGAGGGCCCTATCGGCCACGCGGACCTGGTATCGACACCGGAGGGATACGCGCGGCTGAGGGAGTTCGCGAACGGATGGTTCGGGAAAAGGAAGGCGCAGGAGTGACGAACGGCGAAGGCGCGGAGACTGGCTTGTGTGGTGTGCACGCCCCAATAGGGGAGAGGTGCTGAGAGGGGGCATCAATTAAATATTTGTAGGAGTCAAGAAACGCCACCAGGGGAAAGAGCGTACGAGCAAGTACCCGGTGGTGTCTCCAAGATTCGGTCCGTATGCCAACCGGCGGGAAGGACCATGAGGAGGCGGTGGGGATGTCCTTAGAAAGTACGGGTGGCAACCTTAGTTGAAACACAATAATGGCTTGTACTTGCAAGGTAACGCGGTTTGACTACAAGCGTCGGAGGAATCGTCTGAATCTTCGCCATTTGCCAGCGTGCGAAGATATCAAAGAAAGGCCGAAGGTTTCCAATCCTCCAGCTGCTCGGTGGATAATAAATTAATAATTGAGCCGTCTGCGTCTCTCTTGATATTGAAAAGCATTTCGTTAGTCAAAGTCACCGTCAAAAATCATTTATTCAATTAGGGCCCCAATGAGGCACATATGAACGTCAAATTTGATTCTACCACCGGAAATCATCAGCCTAGAAGAATCGGCAAGAAACTCGGGCTGGTATATCACGTCCATATTGTTTAATTTAGGATAAAAAAATAAAGTAAGTAAAGTAAAAAATCATTTATTGCTACATAGAAAAACACAATTAAACTTAAAAACTAAACAAATGTAGCAAAAGGAGGCATCTCAGCTGTTGCTGTACTAAATAAAAAAATATATAATATAAATTGACCTGTAGCGCTCGCCGTTGACAGTTATAATGTTAAATTACAACAAATAGTAAATCGTTCTGAATAGATTGCCACTTGGTGAACCTCGTGTGGGTTTTGATCGTCCCATATTCGGCAATATTGTTTATAAGGCTGCTTGCTTTATTCACTTATATCTAACTTAATATATACAAAAGTAAAACTAACTAATAAACCATAGACACATAAATAAAAAAAAAAAAAAAAACTATCAATGTCTAATAAACGCTATCAGTGTAATGAATACTATAAAAGTTACATCCATTTTTATCTAAAATACAAATAAAACCCTTATCAACAGCTTCCTGCACAGACAAGTTAGTTTTTAAATCGGGGATAAAAGCAACATGGCGATGTTGCTTTTGTCTTGTTGATTACGTTCTCGGGTGTATTTATAGATATGTCTGCTACGCCGCAGCATTTAATCTTCTCTCCGTTTGCGACAAAGTAGTAAGCGATGGTGACACGCAGGCGACGCAGGCTGCGCAGGGCAGAGCAGGCACGTGCGACGCAGACATGTGTCTGTCCTGCTCTCTCTCGCGACGTTCCATGCTCATCTGAAACTTATTTACTTAGTACAACCAGAATCTGCGTAAATATCTCCAAGCTTAAGCGGCCAAAAGTATTGAGAGCTGTAACCGTGGTGTTCTAAGTTGTCTCCGTATTGCGTTTCTCTTTGTTTTTCAGCGGACAGTCAGGTCTCTATTACCAGTCGCCAGGGCGTAGCGGATGTGCGGCCCGCTTACCGTTACGCCGGAACTCAGCGCACAGGTGATGGCTCTTAATTGAAATTACATCAGAGTCGCACACTATATTTTTATATATTTCCTCATTGGAGAGTTCTTTGGGCACAAACCTCAATACCCCAATCCTTTCCGTCAAATAGGAAGGAATAAAAGCTTTAAACTTATTCTTCCACAAAAAATCTTCCATTTTCAGGAAATTATTGGTCGCAGCCGCCTTCCTGAAGGTTATACCAATTTTATGTGCATTTGTTCTGTGCACTCCCAAGACTCCTTTAACATTGTCACATATTAGGTTGGTGAGCGTGATAGGGTTTTTATTTCCTACTTTCTCCTGCTCAGTAGACTCGACGTAAACTACATATTCTGAATAATTAGTATTTTCGATAAACAGCCTTTTATAATTTGGTTTTATAAAAATGAATTCTCTCTGTTTGTGATAGTAAGCGAAGGCGTATGGTGACACGCAGGCGACGCAGGCCGCGCAGGGCAGAGCAGGCACGTGCGACGCAGACATGTGTCTGTCCTGCTCTCTCTCGCGACGTTCTATGCTGTACAAAATCTGCTCTGTTCTGCCCTGCGCGGCCTGCCTTTGTTCGGTATCGTAATATTCGGTAACCAATATCTTGTCTGAAACTCATGTGCTTAGTACATCCAGAATCTACGTAATATACCTCTTTGCTTGAGCAGCCAAAAGTATTGAGAGCTGTAACCGTGGTGTTCTTAGTTGTCTCCGTATTGCCTTTCTCTTTGTTTCCCATCCCAGCGGTCAGTCAGGTCTCTATTACCAGTCGCCAGGGCGTAGCGGATGTGCGGCCCGCTTACCGCTACACCGGCAATCAGCGCACAGGCGATGTCACTCCCGAAGTTTTAGTGGGTACGACCTCCACCGCTCGATCTTGGTGGAGGGTGAGACCCACATACCCCGCTGCCCCGATGCGTTATTGAATTTCCCCCGGGACATAAAAAAAGGTTTCTTATGACCGGGTACTTGACACTCGTAGCAGACTATTTCCTTCTTGCATTTAGGTTTCTTCTTCGTATGAAAGGAATCTATAGATATACTGCATTTTTAGGACAGTTCATCCAGCAGTTTTGTCTCTACTAAATCACTAGTCACGTCTATATCATAATTTTCTAGAGGCTTAATGGGAGGTTCATATTTTGAAGTGAGACCTCCCAAAACTATAGCAACAATAGTCCTGTCCTCTATGACTACATCAATATCCGCATGATGCTGTGCGGTTGATAAAACTGCATTAATTGTACTTGGGTGTTGACTCTTTAGTTGAACTTGTATAAGTTCATGACTACACGGAGTTGTCCAGATTCCTCTAATGCTTGACTAATGATGGTCTCTAATGAAGCATCTGGATTCTTAATTCTGCATTCGTTGATTTATCCTCTGTTAATCCATGACTTCCGTATTGTAAGATTTTTCTTGGCAGTCCTGGAAATTTCGGGGTTAGCAAAACTCCTTCTTTTAGTTCCTGATATATGTATAGAGGTGGAGGAGGTGTTTGCTTCTTATTGTTATTATTATTATTGTTTCTCCTCTTCTGCTCTTTCTGTCTCAACGGATTTGCTTTTCCCTTCACTACATGGGACTCCTTATTAGATGGTGACTTGGATTCAGGTTGAGATTCCCTCACTAGTGAGAAGGTATATATTCCATTTTCCGCTGTTTGACAAATCTCAAGTTGAGGTTTATTCACGGAGAATTTTATAATTAGGCCCTTCATTATATTTCTGACTCGCAATGCATTATCTGGATCATCTAGAAATGATAAGTTGATTTGAGCCTTTGTAGCACTCAGATGCTTTAGATCATGCTCTGGAGAATTCAAAATTCTTTTTGCTGCACTCTTCAATTTCCCTGATTCAATCATGTACTCTGTTTCTCCCTCACTATCGAATGAGCCCGGCTCACTGTCATCATCTAGATCTTCAGTCTCCATAAAGATGTTCCTGTCACTTAATTCATCTTCATCACATGACCCTTTCTTCGTCAAAACATCTGTCCAAGTATCAGTCGATGTACCCACTTGATCTTCTTCTTCTTTATCAAATCTATCAGATGGATTAGGAGGAGGCCCTTCATCAGCTGCTTCCTTAGAATACTCTTGTAACACCTGATCCCATCCATCCCTTTTAGCATTCTCTTTTACATCTGATAAATCAAGTTCCTCCATAATCTTTACGGATGCAAATAAAGGATGATTAATAAATCTGATATAAAAAGTTTTTTTCATATATGGGTGTTAATGCTGATTTGTAATAGAACTTGTTAGAATATCAATCCTTCCTTCACATGGCTTCCAACTGAATCCTGTCTCTCTCCTTTAATCTTCTTCCTCTGCCTCTCTACAGCCTTAATAACGATTTGAGGGAATCTGAATCCTCCTGACTTGAGAAGTGCAAACCATGTCTTGGGTTCTCTTCCCTGAGTCATGTTCCATAACTTGTCGATGGGAGATGATTCTGCAGAAACTGTTCCATCGTCTTCTATCATAACATTGACATCTGCTCCATAATTCGATCCGTTACTATCAAATTGAGGATCTAGGGCTCCTCCTCTGGCAAATACCCATGTTACAAGTACTGCATTCATTCCCAAATCTGCGAAACTCCCTTCAAAGTTGAATCTAGCATTTATAGACCTCTTATGACCTATCAGGGATCCAATGATGTGTATCCATGTGAAGAGATATGGGTTGGCATTTGAGGAGTATGCAGACTTTGATACAAGACCCATATCAGATTGGTATGGGAAGTATGAGTATTTATCTCCACTTTCTTGACCATTGGTAGATATTTGTCTCATCTCATCACCCATTTTACGAACAAAAATCCAGTCCATCAGTTCTCCTGCAGAAATGTTTAATATTGTCATAGCATATCCAACTGATAACAGGCCGGCACAGTCTCTGAATCTACTAGACAAGGACCCCATTCGTAAAATGGCCAATGGGTGTTTATCACGTCCATATTGTTTAATTTAGGATAAAAAAATAAAGTAAGTAAAGTAAAAAATCATTTATTGCTACATAGAAAAACACAATTAAACTTAAAAACTAAACAAATGTAGCAAAAGGAGGCATCTCAGCTGTTGCTGTACTAAATAAAAAAATATATAATATAAATTGACCTGTAGCGCTCGCCGTTGACAGTTATAATGTTAAATTACAACAAATAGTAAATCGTTCTGAATAGATTGCCACTTGGTGAACCTCGTGTGGGTTTTGATCGTCCCATATTCGGCAATATTGTTTATAAGGCTGCTTGCTTTATTCACTTATATCTAACTTAATATATACAAAAGTAAAACTAACTAATAAACCATAGACACATAAATAAAAAAATAAAAAAAAAAAACTATCAATGTCTAATAAACGCTATCAGTGTAATGAATACTATAAAAGTTACATCCATTTTTATCTAAAATACAAATAAAACCCTTATCAACAGCTTCCTGCACAGACAAGTTAGTTTTTAAATCGGGGATAAAAGCAACATGGCGATGTTGCTTTTGTCTTGTTGATTACGTTCTCGGGTGTATTTATAGATATGTCTGCTACGCCGCAGCATTTAATCTTCTCTCCGTTTGCGACAAAGTAGTAAGCGATGGTGACACGCAGGCGACGCAGGCTGCGCAGGGCAGAGCAGGCACGTGCGACGCAGACATGTGTCTGTCCTGCTCTCTCTCGCGACGTTCCATGCTCATCTGAAACTTATTTACTTAGTACAACCAGAATCTGCGTAAATATCTCCAAGCTTAAGCGGCCAAAAGTATTGAGAGCTGTAACCGTGGTGTTCTAAGTTGTCTCCGTATTGCGTTTCTCTTTGTTTTTCAGCGGACAGTCAGGTCTCTATTACCAGTCGCCAGGGCGTAGCGGATGTGCGGCCCGCTTACCGTTACGCCGGAACTCAGCGCACAGGTGATGGCTCTTAATTGAAATTACATCAGAGTCGCACACTATATTTTTATATATTTCCTCATTGGAGAGTTCTTTGGGCACAAACCTCAATACCCCAATCCTTTCCGTCAAATAGGAAGGAATAAAAGCTTTAAACTTATTCTTCCACAAAAAATCTTCCATTTTCAGGAAATTATTGGTCGCAGCCGCCTTCCTGAAGGTTATACCAATTTTATGTGCATTTGTTCTGTGCACTCCCAAGACTCCTTTAACATTGTCACATATTAGGTTGGTGAGCGTGATAGGGTTTTTATTTCCTACTTTCTCCTGCTCAGTAGACTCGACGTAAACTACATATTCTGAATAATTAGTATTTTCGATAAACAGCCTTTTATAATTTGGTTTTATAAAAATGAATTCTCTCTGTTTGTGATAGTAAGCGAAGGCGTATGGTGACACGCAGGCGACGCAGGCCGCGCAGGGCAGAGCAGGCACGTGCGACGCAGACATGTGTCTGTCCTGCTCTCTCTCGCGACGTTCTATGCTGTACAAAATCTGCTCTGTTCTGCCCTGCGCGGCCTGCCTTTGTTCGGTATCGTAATATTCGGTAACCAATATCTTGTCTGAAACTCATGTGCTTAGTACATCCAGAATCTACGTAATATACCTCTTTGCTTGAGCAGCCAAAAGTATTGAGAGCTGTAACCGTGGTGTTCTTAGTTGTCTCCGTATTGCCTTTCTCTTTGTTTCCCATCCCAGCGGTCAGTCAGGTCTCTATTACCAGTCGCCAGGGCGTAGCGGATGTGCGGCCCGCTTACCGCTACACCGGCAATCAGCGCACAGGCGATGTCACTCCCGAAGTTTTAGTGGGTACGACCTCCACCGCTCGATCTTGGTGGAGGGTGAGACCCACATACCCCGCTGCCCCGATGCGTTATTGAATTTCCCCCGGGACATAAAAAAAGGTTTCTTATGACCGGGTACTTGACACTCGTAGCAGACTATTTCCTTCTTGCATTTAGGTTTCTTCTTCGTATGAAAGGAATCTATAGATATACTGCATTTTTAGGACAGTTCATCCAGCAGTTTTGTCTCTACTAAATCACTAGTCACGTCTATATCATAATTTTCTAGAGGCTTAATGGGAGGTTCATATTTTGAAGTGAGACCTCCCAAAACTATAGCAACAATAGTCCTGTCCTCTATGACTACATCAATATCCGCATGATGCTGTGCGGTTGATAAAACTGCATTAATTGTACTTGGGTGTTGACTCTTTAGTTGAACTTGTATAAGTTCATGACTACACGGAGTTGTCCAGATTCCTCTAATGCTTGACTAATGATGGTCTCTAATGAAGCATCTGGATTCTTAATTCTGCATTCGTTGATTTATCCTCTGTTAATCCATGACTTCCGTATTGTAAGATTTTTCTTGGCAGTCCTGGAAATTTCGGGGTTAGCAAAACTCCTTCTTTTAGTTCCTGATATATGTATAGAGGTGGAGGAGGTGTTTGCTTCTTATTGTTATTATTATTATTGTTTCTCCTCTTCTGCTCTTTCTGTCTCAACGGATTTGCTTTTCCCTTCACTACATGGGACTCCTTATTAGATGGTGACTTGGATTCAGGTTGAGATTCCCTCACTAGTGAGAAGGTATATATTCCATTTTCCGCTGTTTGACAAATCTCAAGTTGAGGTTTATTCACGGAGAATTTTATAATTAGGCCCTTCATTATATTTCTGACTCGCAATGCATTATCTGGATCATCTAGAAATGATAAGTTGATTTGAGCCTTTGTAGCACTCAGATGCTTTAGATCATGCTCTGGAGAATTCAAAATTCTTTTTGCTGCACTCTTCAATTTCCCTGATTCAATCATGTACTCTGTTTCTCCCTCACTATCGAATGAGCCCGGCTCACTGTCATCATCTAGATCTTCAGTCTCCATAAAGATGTTCCTGTCACTTAATTCATCTTCATCACATGACCCTTTCTTCGTCAAAACATCTGTCCAAGTATCAGTCGATGTACCCACTTGATCTTCTTCTTCTTTATCAAATCTATCAGATGGATTAGGAGGAGGCCCTTCATCAGCTGCTTCCTTAGAATACTCTTGTAACACCTGATCCCATCCATCCCTTTTAGCATTCTCTTTTACATCTGATAAATCAAGTTCCTCCATAATCTTTACGGATGCAAATAAAGGATGATTAATAAATCTGATATAAAAAGTTTTTTTCATATATGGGTGTTAATGCTGATTTGTAATAGAACTTGTTAGAATATCAATCCTTCCTTCACATGGCTTCCAACTGAATCCTGTCTCTCTCCTTTAATCTTCTTCCTCTGCCTCTCTACAGCCTTAATAACGATTTGAGGGAATCTGAATCCTCCTGACTTGAGAAGTGCAAACCATGTCTTGGGTTCTCTTCCCTGAGTCATGTTCCATAACTTGTCGATGGGAGATGATTCTGCAGAAACTGTTCCATCGTCTTCTATCATAACATTGACATCTGCTCCATAATTCGATCCGTTACTATCAAATTGAGGATCTAGGGCTCCTCCTCTGGCAAATACCCATGTTACAAGTACTGCATTCATTCCCAAATCTGCGAAACTCCCTTCAAAGTTGAATCTAGCATTTATAGACCTCTTATGACCTATCAGGGATCCAATGATGTGTATCCATGTGAAGAGATATGGGTTGGCATTTGAGGAGTATGCAGACTTTGATACAAGACCCATATCAGATTGGTATGGGAAGTATGAGTATTTATCTCCACTTTCTTGACCATTGGTAGATATTTGTCTCATCTCATCACCCATTTTACGAACAAAAATCCAGTCCATCAGTTCTCCTGCAGAAATGTTTAATATTGTCATAGCATATCCAACTGATAACAGGCCGGCACAGTCTCTGAATCTACTAGACAAGGACCCCATTCGTAAAATGGCCAATGGGTGTTTATCAAATCTATGAAGGAACATGTCATAGGCAGCAACCATTTTAAGGAATCCTCTGTCACTTAACCAACTGGAATAATTCTCTCTTACTCCCTGGAGTGACATCTTGATTCCCCCTTCTGCCTTGAGTGTGTCGGTCATCCGAATTATTAGAGAGCTGATATACTCATCATTTGTTATCTTTGCAAGTCGATAAACACATAGGATGTATAGTGCCACTGCCTTAGCAGTCCATTCAGTTGGGCAGCAAGGGTTAGGCCCTGTTTCTTTCTTCCCTACAACTGCAAGAGATTCTTCGGGTAAATAGTCTTCTCCTTCTTCAATTTTCAATATATCCCATGGGTCAATCTCTTCCCCTGCCTCTCCGATCACATATCCAAATGACTCCCATCTTTCAGTCAGTCTTTCAGTCATCCTCTTACCGAAATCATATAGGAAACATTTGACATTCTTGATTGTTGTCAACCCTGTAGAGTGAATCCCTCCTTGAACTGATCTCAATAGTTCTTCACTTGAGCTTTTGCATTTAGGCACCACAGTTGAAGGATTGGCAAAGTCTGATCTCTGGAACCATGCGCTTGGAAAGTCTACCTCAGCATTTGGGTCTCGATGATCAAAGGTTACTAATTGTTGAGTCGAAATGTGAGTAGAAAAACTTCTCCCAAAATCTACCATTTTGACAAATCAATCAGAGATAAATTAGTAACGGTGTTTAATATTTTCAAAATCTGACAGACTCAACCTGTACAGTTTTCGCTCTAAAGCTAGTATTCTTCCCATTCCCTTATTTTCAAACCTTGTTGCAAATATTTCCATGCTTCGGCTGCAGTTTTCGCACATCTAACGTGACTACCGTCAACTTTTAAGCATATTTTTGCTAAAGCTTTCTCGTCGTTGCGTATCTTGATCGAAACAGGATTCGTGTCACCGATATATCGATAACCACAAATTGTTACCCACAAGTCCTCGTGTAAAAGATAATTTCTCATCTTAAACTTCCAAGTAAGATATGCATCTTTATTCCGAAGACAAAATGATGGAATCGAAGATGAATTCGACGTTCGATTCGAAGTATCTTCCAGTTTAGCGTGACATTTCGTCTAGTAAAATTTTTCAGTCACACTAGAAACTCAACTACTTACATTGCAAATTATATTTGAATCGAAATTACGTTAATATTTATTTTATTTTAAAAATAAATAAATTAGTAGAGAGTAAAAAACAGGGTTGCAAGCAAACAGTTTTGTTACCACCCACACAGGACGTCGTGGACGTTTTCTTGCACACGACCCAAGCCCGGCGCAATTTTTGATTGGTCGCCTGTGGTTTGTACTGCAGCCTATCTGCTGAGGAGAGCATTCACAAGAGAAATTCTAAAATTACTATAATACAATGAAGGATGTTTAACATTTGTATTTTGAAGGCCAGATTGTTGATGAAAGTTTAAAACAGATACGTTTAGAAGTCTCCTAAAAAAAATCTTGTACCAGATTCTGGTGCGCTTCCGCTCGATCGGGTATATGGTCATCTCATTTTTTTATCCACCCCTATGTGGACGTCGTGGACTTTTTCTTGCACACGACGCAAGCCCGGCGCAATTTCTGGTGATTGGTCGCACCCTGTGGATTGTACTGCACTGAGCCTATGGTCCACATTTATTGTACTGACGTTCTGTGTGGGTTGCGAAGGAAAAAGGGAAGGGAAACACTCCTACCAATAGACTGGCTGCTGAGGAGAGCGTTCACAAGGGAAATTTGAAAATTACGATGATACAATGAACGATGATTAAGATTTGAATTTTGAAGGCAAGATTGTTTGTAGATGATGAAAGAGTTTAAAACAGATACGTTTAGAAGCTTCCTAAACAATATCGTGTACCAGATTCTGGTGCGCTTACGCTTCATCGGGTACATATTCATCTGATCTTTTTATCCACCCCACCCATCACAATATTAGGATAGGTTTGGTGGAATTCAGAATCCCAGGAAACGGCGCGTTACCATGGTATGTGGATATCATAGCTACCCTAGTATCCCTCCATACCATTGCATGGACGTCTCCTGAGATAAAACCAGACACCTGACCCTCGCGCATGTTTTGTTTCGTAAGCTCGTTTAAAGCTCGAGGCACGAACTTCCTGTTGGTCCTTAACGTGCCCACGCAGTCAAACCCCAATGATTTCAACCGGCGGGCTAGGACAGGGGAATTGTAGTAATTGTCCATCCATACAGTGCAACCTTTATACTCAAGACAAGGGTTGGTGTGAAGGCGTTTAATGGATCTTCCAACTGCTGCGGTGGAGATCTTTTGTGTCAAACCGCCATAGTTTGAGATTCACAAACCTCATCTGTCGATATATAGTTAGCAGAAGTTATTAATAACTTTAAAATAAAATACTGAAGGTACTGGAATCTAGCCTTGACCAGGCCAATGCAGCGTTCCTCTGTATTTCGTGCAGTGACATGGCGCTGATAAAAATAATTGTCAGCAGAACCCTCAGGGGCATCTACAATTACTGTGTAGGTGTACAATCATTTCATTGAGGGAATGGTATCCCTTTCTGTTGAAATACTGACGATTGCGACATGGGTCCCATCTATACAGCCCAAAGCGCCTGGATAAGATATTTACTGTAAAATCTACAATATGATAATGTGAAATTCCTTTTTGTTAAAACTTGGCAAGGCTCTGTGTCAAAGTTCAAGATATCTTTAAGCAATCAAGACGATTGCCATAAAGTGTTTTTGCATGGTTTAGTACAATGTAGTTCCACTTAATTTCTTATCCTCCTCGATCAGCGTTAATGCATCTACATAGTTGCGCTTTTTGTACGCCGTTCGTGCTTTTGACCAGAAAACCAATTAAATATTTTATTTATGCCCACAAGAAGGAAGACCAGAGCATCCGTTGCAAGGTCACTATTATCAGTTTCGTACTCAAAACCATGGTTAACATAACCAAAATGTCTTTGGCTTTTAGCATCCCATTCTGTATGTTGTTTAATACTTATTTCATCAATTATTAGTGCACAATAAATTTTAAAGTAAAGTAAAAAATCATTTAAATTAAAATACTTACATAAAAAAACACACACAATTAAACATAAAAACAATATAAATATAGCAGGAGGCGTCTCATTTTATCCGAATCTTCTTCAGTTTTTTTTTCAGAGCATGTAAAGCCTCTTTTGTAAATCCTGCTAGGCTAGCATGACTTCGAAAACGCGATAGATACAGCGATTTATTGACATCCAACTGTCAAAATTTTATAAAAATACCCGCCATTGAATTTTACCACGTGATTAATTTTATGACATTTGGTCATGCTCGCGAAATCGATATAGCTATTCATCCAACTGTAAAAATACAATAAATATAGCCGCCATATTTAATTTTATCAAATCTTTCTACGCCATATTCAGCATGACGCTCGCGAAATCGATATTATTTCGTGGTGTCTATATCATTTATCACGCACAGTCATGCTAGGCAGGCAGGCTTACCATCAATGTGTGGCTGTACCATTTTGACAGTGTTTTTGGATGAAGTAAACATGTTCCAAACGTTTTGCGTACATCTGCTTTTGGAGAGTAATAATTTAATGTAAGAGCGAAACATCTTAGTTCCGGCGAATATTTCGTTCTAGGAATCTTATTACCAGTCTTATTGAGGTGTCTTAGTAGCGCCTGCATTAAGTATTAGGGTGAGGCCAAACGAGCGTAATTTTGTGAGTCATGAGTCGCAGAATTTCGTTCGCAAAAATTCTGCTGCTTTCAGTTTCATAGAAAAGTCCAGCTCGAAGCTTGAATCTAGGGTATCAGAAACTACGCACACACTCAGATCGAGACAAACATTTGTGGTTCACACAAATATCCACTCCGCACTGGAATCGAATGGCAGTTCAAATCGTCAAATCATTACAGATACCTAATTCAATACTATAGAAAAAAGGAAAAATATACAGGACTTAAAAAAATATTTAACTCTTAACTAACACTTCAGTAAGCTGTTCTTGTGAATTCGCTCATCGTGCATCAAAAGATGTCTTCAATTGTGAAAAAACAAAATCTTGGATGTTTTGCAAACCTGCCATCTTCATACATAAATATGCACTATTAGACATTTTTGATAGTCGTGTATCTCTAAGGTCACCCTTACCAATGGTAACTAGCCTGACAAAGTGTTTTAAATATTATTGTATATCACTTTAGCTTAAATGTAATGCGTCTGGTCTATGATAATAAATTTATTTATTTATTTATTTATTGACACAATTTTTTACATCGATACCTATGAAGCCTCTGATCTCCGAACTAGTATTAACTGTGTTTCAAAAAATCAGCGTCTTCTCCCAATAGTGGTTACATTAATATGTCAATACATAAATGCGCATATTTAAGTCTAAACAATAGTAACAAAAATTAATATAAGTATTTTAAAAAAACAATCTAAAGTGCGTGCGTGTTTGTAATGTGTGGGAGTGATTGGTTTGTGTGTGTGTGTGTGTCTTTTGTATACTACAATTTTAATTAAAATAAAATTTAAATAAAAATAAAGAATTTTTGAAATGAAATGACTCTTACCAGTAGGAAATAAAGTTGCGAATGCTCTGTAAATAGGCACCTATATCCATCACATGTAAAATCATTAATGGGCACAGTGAATATACAACTAATAATTCTTACTTAAAAATTGGAAAAGTTCTTCAGATATTCAGCTACTGAAGTTTCATCTACCTCTTGTGTTGGCGAGAATCTACTGCTTTTATTCCTAGACCTTCCAACATGGAGTCTGTTTTAGCTAAATAGCGAAGGTGTATGCTGACACGCAGGCGACGCAGGCAGGGAAATCAGAGCAGATTTTGTAAAGCATGGAACGTCGCGAGAGAGAGTAGGACAGACACATGTCTGCGTCCCACGTGCCTGCTCTGCCCTACTCTGCCCTGCGCCGCCTGCGTGTCAGCATACGCTTTCGCTTGTAGTTCCGTTCCCGTCTGCTAGTCGTCGAGTCAAGAGCTGAAGAGTTGGTTTTTTTTCCACTTCCAGGTGCTCAGAGTACTCCTATCTCCTATGCCCAAAACCCGGTCGAAATCCGATGAAAGAAAGAAAGAAACATTTATTCAGACCCAAAAAAAATGAGAGAAAAAAAGGAAACAAAATAATAGGTGTGCTGAAAAGGTTATGTCCCAGCTATAGCTCTTATACAGGTCGTTACTAATAAAGAAACATTTAGTAGTGTTCTCACCATTGTTACATTAAGTAAGGCCTGTGTGTGACTGATAGTGCCATATCGGTGGCCGAGTTCTGGTCCTCAAAAATATGAGTCGACACGCTAAGATACATACTTGTTCTATGTACAGACTGTGTATTGTAGCTAGCGGTTAGGTAATCAAATGACAGATGCTATTTCTAGCGAATTTGTTCTAGAGTGAGTGAGTAGTCGGATACGTAATCGTCAGAGTATGCTTAGGGTTCGCTGTGTTTTTAGTGGGTAGGCCCAGCCCTTCTGGCTGGGAGAGCCCCACATAACCACCGGGATTTGTCCCGAATGCAACAACAATGGGCCAAAAGTTAGGTATATAAACACCCCGATTCGTAACTCAGACACTACGACGGTTACAACACAGATATCAACCTCGGAGATATGTGTACAGAATGATGCAAATGAAAATATAAAACAACGCGCTAAAACTCACGTTCGACGACCATCCGATATCCATAGTGAGGAAAAATACCCCATGACACGAAGGTTCCGAGAGTAATGCTGGATGGACTGAAGCTACACATGACCGACCTGTTTCACGACCAAATGTCCGGTATTCGCGAGGCCATTACTTCATTGACTGGCACTATTAAGAGACAAAACACCCGTATCGAACAGTTCGAAGCCAGGATCTTGGAATTAGAAACTAATTCCTCTCAAAATTCGTCTAACCTCGAGTATACTGTAATTAAACTTAAGACTGAATTGCTAGAACAAGAGCAGTATTTCTCTGCAGCGACATTGAAGTGACGGGTTGTCCAGAAGACCCAAATGAAAATGCGATGCATTTAATAATGACCGTGGCTCATAAGATTGGCGTAAAACTAGACGAGAAGGACGTCGTCAGCGTTGAACGAGTGGGATCGAGGCGAGTGGAGGAAAAGGGAGGGGACGGGAGGCCGCCCTCGCCACCGCGCGCGTCCGCCGGGGCCTCACCACCGACGGCCAGCACCTTGGTGTTGTTGTTATCCCACTTTTACGTTTTTCAACGCAATCATTCAAAGACATTTGCTTAAGGTCAGTTTTGGTACATTGTCGCGAAGAGGACGCCAAAAAATTAATTTTAGCAGCACCTTGCTTTTCATGTTCTATTTTTTTCAATTCTTCATATTCATTTTTGTGTTTAGCTTCCAGGTGATTTCTCATAGCACTGTGTGTGTGTGATAAAAAGTACTCGCGCAAAGGCTTTAGGAGTATTTTTATCACACAACTTGCAAATAACATTCTCAGCATCACATATTTTACGAGCGAAAGGTTTAACGCTGTTGTTCTTTTTTAGTTCTTGTCCAAATTGAGTTTTCAAATTATGTAGTTTTTTACTTGTGAAATAAGTAAAAAAAAATCATAATCACTGGTATTGAATTCCATTGCTAAACTTTGCAGAATGGCATTTTTCTTAATTTTGTTGCGATAATCTTTGGATTTTGTATCCCACAAGTCTCTGTTTATATTTTTTATTGCACAATTTCATTTCGCGCCCATACTTTTTTGTTGACATTTTGCACAAGTTGAAAATCTTTATTTTGTTCTCGTTGCAAGTTCAAAATCACAGGAGGTGGCAGATACAAAACACAAATAGCAATTTTCTTGATCGATTCACCTTCAATCATTTCTATAACTACCCAAATATCTTCGAAACTACTCTCCCAATTTGTCGTTCGTGTAGTTTTTATTTCTCGAGAAATTGCAATCATGACACCACCTCCATCTTTCTTTATATTACTAGTACTGGCGCGATCTCTTCTTATTAATATAAGTTATACCGACAATCTACTATTTCATTATTGTGAATATCAGAATTTAGCCAAGTTTCTGTGAATGCAATAAATTGATAGCTACTTCCCAGTATTTTAAGATTTACATCGTTCAATTTAGTTCTTAAGCCTCGCACATTTTGGTAGTATATTTCTCAAGTGTTTATAATTAAAATTTAAATGGTTTTAATATAATATAATAACGAAAAATAAGCAAATTAAAATGAAAATGAAAAAAAAGGTAAATAATAATGATATTAGTAAGTAAACTACTCCTCAGATTTTATTGACTTTAGACTGTTTAAATTTTTGATTAAAAGTGAAAGTTGAAAGATGTCTGTGATTAATATTATTTAAAGGTGAAAGTTGAAAGATGTCCTTTACTGGCAAGATTGTCACTCATGTTGGTAGCGTCTAATTTTGTGACTGAGTACGGTTCTAAGACGTCTACTATGAAACTAATAAAAATGGAAATAGAATAAGCCTTTATTGTACTGTTTCCAGCCAGTTACAGTTATATTTTACGAAGTTAAGGTTTTACGCTGCTGTTCTTTTTTAGTTCTTGTCCAAATGGAGTTTTCAAATTATGTAGTTTTTTACTTGTGAAATAAGTAAAAAAAACTACATAATCACTGGTATTGAATTCCATTGCTAAACTTTGCAGAATGGCATTTTTCTTAATTTTGTTGCCATAATCTTTGGATTTTGTATCCCACAAGTCTCTCTCTTAATATTTTTTATTAACTGCACAATTTCATTTCGCGCCCATACTTTTTTGTTGACATTTTGCACAAGTTGAAAAACTTTATTTTGTTCCCGTTGCAAGTTCAAAATAACGTTTACACACGTGACTTTCCAACAAGTATGCAAGTGTTTAAACTTGCAAGAAGTTAGCTTGCCACACCTGTTTACATAGTGGTTACAGCTTGCGAAAGTGAACTTCTGCATTTTTTTTTTCATAAAATTGAAAAATATACATTTTGATCCTGCCAACCCTATGAACGAAAGTTTTATAAAAAATAAAAACCAAGTTTTATAGTGGTTACAGCTTGCGAAAGTGAACTTCTGCAATTTAATTTTTTACTTGTGAAATAAGTAAAAAAATCTAAATCACTGGTATTGAATTCCATTGATAAACTTTGCAGAATGGCATTTTTCTTAATTTTGTTGCGATAATCTTTGGATTTTGTATCCCTCAAGTCTCTCTTCATATTTTTTATTGCACAATTTCATTTCGCGTCCATACTTTTTTGTTGACATTTTGCACAAGTTGAAAAACTTTATTTTGCTCTCGTTGCAAGTTCAAAATAACGTTTACACACGTGACTTTTCAACAAGTATGCAAGTGTTTAAACTTGCAAGAAGTTAGCTTGCCACACCTGTTTACATAGTGGTTACAGCTTGCGAAAGTGAACTTCTGCATTTTTTTTTTTCATAAAATTGAAAAATATACATTTTGATCCTGCCAACCCTATGAACGAAAGTTTTATAAAAAATAAAAACCAAGTTTTATAGTGGTTACAGCTTGCGAAAGTGAACTTCTGCAATTTAATTTTTTACTTGTGAAATAAGTAAAAAAAACTAAATCACTGGTATTGAATTCCATTGATAAACTCTGCAGAACGGCATTTTTCTTAATTTTGTTGCGATAATAGTACGTATACCCTGGTAATGTGCAAAGTTTAAATATTTTATGTCATATTTGTGGCGTTTTTGTTTATTGTACTGACGAAAAATCAGCCTCCCACGGAATGGTACAACGCTTTCGTCAATGCATGCATCTTCACCAGGGCCCCGATTCTCTAAACTATTAAGCTGTTATAATGCTACTCAAATTTATTTTAATATCAACATTATGGCCATTTTTCTGTCATTTGTTGTCATTTTGGTATTCTCTTAGGCCGGTGTCTTGAATTTAGCGGGCAGCGGGGCGCTAGCGGAGCGGGAGCGCGAGCGGAGCGGGAGCGGGGAGATGCTTTCCGTGTATTTCAATGGACCGGTTTTTGAACACAGCGGAGCGGCAGCGGGGCGGGAGCGGGCAATGAGCGCTTTGCGCAAAAAGCTCGCTTTGCGCTCATTTAGTGTTGTGAAATTTAATTTTGTGACGTGTCGACATGTCCTCCGACGTGATAGTACAAATAATTATTTTAACAATTTTTTATATATTTCTTTGTTTATCATTATTTTTTTACGAACCTATAATCTATATATAGGTATAAAAGAAAGTCGTGTTAGTTACACTATTTATAACTCAAGAACGGCTGAGCTGATTTGCCTGAAAATTGGTGGGGAGGTAGCTAAAAACCAGGAGAAGGACATAGGATACTTTTTATCCCGAAATTCCCATTGGAAAGGGAACTACGCGAGAGAAACCGCGGGGCACAACTAGTTTCCATTAAATGAAACAAGGAGTACGTACCCAGTTTTATACGTTGTTGGGATTAATTGCCTTTGTTTCACATTAAAAATGTAAGAAAGAACAGCTTCATTCATTTCGCTCTTTAAAAATACTGATAGATTATAAGCGAACTGTCATATTTTATTTTTCTCATAGGCCAAACCGAGTGAACCTATCATACCGGATTAGTCTAGGAGCTAAAACTAAAGTTTAAATCTAATAACGTTAAGCACTCATTCTTGTATAGTCCTAGAAAATGTCGGGACATTGTCTTTGTTCTTCATAATTTCTATAAAATTCGACTTTTATTTTCCTTGCCCTATAATAGAGATTCACTTCTTCTTTCGCTCACAAGAAATCAAATAAGTTTGAATCAATCGAAAAGATGTTGTCGCTGTTGTTCAGACATTTCGTTCATCAATAAAAACAAATTTTCTACTTCTTGTCAAGTCGAGTCGAAAATAAAGACAAATATCTGAATGTCCCAACACTACAGCGCTTTAGCGCCGCGGGGGTTATTCCTGTCTGATCCACCTAATATTTTGCCATTCCGGTCTGATCCCCTGCCCTCTTTTAACAGGTAAGTACTTTCAAGAAAAAATATATTATTATGTAGTTTAATTCGATTGAAGTGTTTTATTCAATCATCACAGGAATTTTAATATGCAGTTTTGATTTAGTAAATAAATATTTCGAAGAAATACTGAATCTACTGTGTTGTTTGTTACTTTTTTCCTATAGGTTCGACATCGACCATGTCAAAGATAAAAGATTTGTATATTTTCTGCCTGTGAAAGTTGATTGAAATTGATTCAGTCGTCTTAGATATTGGTCGGAACAAACAGACAGACATTTTTTATTTATATTTTTTTACTTCGTACAATAATGAAGTAAGCTATAAAGATTTTGGTGGTTGGCTATAGATCTCCGGTACCTGAATTTGATGATTCTGTTTGTTTGGGGGTGTTCTAGGGGCTCACCATAACACATTTAAACTGTTTTTAGAGTAAAGAAACGCATTATTGAGTTGTCAAATCATACATAGACAAAAAGTTTCTAAAAAATTGTTAGGTTTTATTCAAATAGGTCAACATTTTGGTTAGGTTATGTTAGAACTGCGACCACACAACGCGCCAACCGAGCGAGCGAAGCGACCGTGCCGCGGCAGCGGCCGGCGAAGCGTTAAAATATATTTGCGGAGAATTCTGTATGAAACTTCAATTTTTTTTTAGAAAATTAGTGAATAAGTGAACAAATTGAATGACTGAACGGTGATAATCGAAAGGCTCTATATTCTGTGGTCTCTATGATTTAACGACATAATCTGTGATCTAATGCAATATCTGTCAAAATTGCTTGATTTTTCACGTATTTCCATAGGACTTTATTAATGTTGTAATTAATTTATAATGCGTTTCTTTACTCTAAAAACAGTTTATATGGGTTATAATGAGCCTTTAAAACACCCCCAAATAAACAGCATCATTAAATTCAGGTACCGAAGATCTATAGTCTTACCATGTTTAGAATATTTAATATTATAGTAGCGGCGCCCCGCAGTTTCACCCGCGTAGTTCCCGTTCCCGCAGGAATATGGGGATAAAATTATGCTAAAAACCTTCCCACTGAATCACTCTATCTATTAAAAAAACCGCATCAAAATCTGTTGCGTAGTTTTAAAGATCTAAGCATACAAAGGGACATAAAGACAGAGAAAGCGACTTTGTTTTATGTTAAGTAGTGATTTAGAAATTTACGCATAAAGGTTATGCTCTCCGGGTACTTCTAATCACTCTCCAAAGAAAGTCCAATTAATACGTAATTTGTGAATCAATTTAACTCAAGTTTGAAAAGTCCACTTTTACATTTCTGTTCTCCTGGTATTCAAAAACAATTATTGTATTTTTTTTTAAATACATAATATTGATTGAATAAAAACCTCTACATTATATTTTGTTGCCGACTGTCCTAAATAATGTGGTAATACTTAGGGTATTATATAATAGGGTATCTGACCGGAATAAAATAATTAAATTTATTTCTGAACTGGGATCAGACCGGACTAGAAAAAAAATTACTTATAATTAAACGGTATCCGTTACGGGGTATCAGATACGGGGGATCAGACAGGAATAACCCAGCCGCTCGATCTGCCCGCTGCTTGCCCGCTAAATTCAAGAATGGGTCTGCGCTAAAGTGCCCTGTAAACGATCAAATTGTTTGTCAAATTTTACGTGTTTGTCAAATTATTTGATAGTGTACTGCTGTGTTTGAGGCGTTTGTCAAACAATCTACGTGTTTGTCGTGTTTGATGAAAAGCTGGATTGATGTCGAGTTTGGCAAACGTGTTTGAACGTGAACGGCGGTGTTTGTCAAACAAGATCTCACTCGTTGTATTGACATCATGGAGGACGCTACGCTCAATGACGATATGCTAAGTGGCAATATTACGGACAAAGAATTTACGTTACATTTCATATCTGTTTATCGTGATATGCCGATGTTATGGAAAATAAAATCAAAAGATTATATGGACAAGAACAAGAGAAGCACAGCAATAAAAAAAATGACAAATTTACTGAAGATGTGTCGCCGGAACATTACGGAGGAAGACGTGAAGAAAAAAATTAACATTCTACGTACGAGTTTCAAGCGCGAAAACAACAAAGTGAAAAAGTCGATGCTTTCTGGTTCTGGTACAGATGATCTGTATGTACCATCATTATGGTACTACAAAGATTTAGAATTTCTGCAAGATCAAATGGAGGGAGAAGCAGGAATTAGCACAATAATAGCACAGGAGGTAAATAGTAGTACTGTTTATTGTATTGTATTTTTACACGTACACACGGCTACACATCAAGCTATACTTACCAGTATAAGCAGACTTCCGATTGTACGAAAAACATATACAATGCGAGGTCAGCTAAAACTGGTTTTGTATAGCTTGATGTGTAGCACACGGCTATATAACATATAAAATATATACGGTACAACATAAAAAAATACCTACTCTAAACATTTGTTTTGCCATGGAACAGCGCCCGTTGTATTAAAATATTCACAAAAGTCATCTCTTACTTGTTTTGCTAGAGAAGCACTATTTCCAGCTCGAGTATGCTCAATACCTAACAACATTGACTCATTTCTCCAAGTACCTGGAATAACAGCCCCCGTAACAAAATCTTCCACATCTATTTCTCCATGTCGAACGTAATTTTTTTGTTTCATAAGTAAATTGTGTAGATGGCAACACGCCATTACTACTATTTTTGCTTTTCTTGGAGATAATTTAATAGGTTTTTGGAAAATCTTAAAACGACTTGCAAGAATGCCAAATACATTTTCAATTATTCGTCGAGCACGAGATAATCTATAATTAAAGATCCTTCTGTTATCATTTAACACTTGTTTATTGTAAGGTTTCATAAAGTTTGGAAGTAGTTGGAAAGCTTCATCGCCTACAAACACAAAAGGCATTTTTTTATTAGTGTTTGGCAATTCTTCTGGCTCTGGAATATGTAATTGATTATTCTCAAAGCAATGCCAAAATTTTGTGTTTTTAATTACCCCTCCATCTGACACTCTGCCATTTGTACCGACATCAACCATAATGAATTCATAATTTGCATTGACTATACCCATAAGTACTATGCTGTATGATCCTTTATAGTTATAATAGTAGGAACCAGAATTTTCGGGTTTTTGCAAAGTGATATGTTTTCCATCTACAGCTCCAATACAATTATCAAAGTTCCATGCATTTCCAAATCGTCGCGCCAATATCTTCCAATTTTCTTTTGTTCTGGGTACCTGAAATAGAAAAATGTTTATTATAATGTTGTTTTTATTTCCAGGAATCATCATCATCACAATCTTTAACCTCAACAGCTTCGCAACCTTTGGCATCTACAAATCCAGTGCAATCAAAAAAGAAGAAAAGGGAGGACTTGCAGCATGACTTATTGACATTAGCCAGGGATCATTTCAAAAAACCTGAAAATGAATATCAAGCAATGGCAAGAAACTGGGCCTTTAAACTGGAGAGGATGTCTGCAGAACAAAGACGACTGGCAGAAAAGTTCATCAACGATATACTCTTTGAAGGTGAAGAAGGAAATCTTCGTAGACATTCAGTAATAATAAATCCGAGCAATCAATATTCCATTTCCTCATCTCCATCTCCCGTTCCGTACATTCAATCTCCTATCTCTCACACTCAATCTACTGTTCCGCAATCTCCATCTCCCGTTCCGTACATTCAATCTCCTATCTCTCACACTCAATCTACTGTTCCGCAATCTCCATCTCCCGTTCCGTACATTCAATCTTCTATCTCTCACACTCAATCTATTGTTCCGCAATCTCCATCTCCCGTTCCGTTAATTCACATTCCAGACTTGCAAAATAACGAAACTGAAGCTGAGACAGCAGCAAAATACTTGAAACATTTTTATTCATTTTAATTAGTATGATTTAAATAAAACCTTACCTGAATATTGTTGCATAGTGTTTCATTTATTGCTTCACAAGTTTCAATGATAATGTTGCTCAATGTTCGAGGTGCAACGCAGGCTTGAAATTTTAAGTCTTCGAAATCGGCGCCGCTAGCCAGGTACCTCAAAGTTATTGATAACCTTTGAGAAGCTGGTATAGATTTGCGCATAACTGTGTCCTTTTTTTCAATACGAGGACGAAGTATAGTCAGTAAATCTTCAAAAGTTTTATGGTCCATGCGCAGGAAGTTTGCGTAGTCTTCAGGTTCTGTGCGCAATATTTCCCGTAGCAAATTCTCGTGGGTATATTTATCTCTTAATTTCAACCATTCTCGACTCCATCGTCTTCTTTTTTTTGTCTTGATACATAGTGCTAGAGTCAATGCCAAAAATGCGTCATTTGAATTACTCATTGTAATTGTAAGAGCGCTCGGCACGGCGACGTCCCGTCACGAAAGGAGAAACCCGAATCTACTAGAAAGTTAACAAATTTGTTTGATATTTGGTTTGATCGTTTAAGCTATTGTTTGATGAAAACGTGAAGTTTGACAAACAAATTTGCCAAGCAAATTTGATCGTTTACAGGGCACTTAAGCGCTCCGCTCGCGCTAGCGCCCCGCTAGCGCCCCGCTGCCCGCTAAATTCAAGACACCGGCCTTAGTGACAACTACTCCGCTGACTCAATGGCTCCATAAAACTTAGATGGTTGTCATGGAAACAGTATTCTGTCAATTTTTATTTGAATTTTGATATGCAACAAAGACCACTGGGACACCATAGCCATATGAATAAATTTTAGGAGAATACCAAATTTCTGACACTCTCGTTATGTTGCCTCAATTTCAACATATTGTCTGATCAATAATGTCAAATTGCAGACTTAGGCCCCTGATATGTAGTTCTTCTTGAAGTTTTCATTCAATTTACCTATCAACTTTGAAACTCGGTGTAGGCGATCAGACTTATTAGCTTCCATCTTGCTGTGAAAAATGAAGCATTTGTAGCAAAAGCTCAAGTAGAGAACCAATTAAATCTTACAATTAAAGGGATAAGGACTGATAACGGCAAAGAATATTGCAACTCCAATTTTGATTCATATTTGGCTAAATGTGGCATTATACATCAGACTTCTACACCATATACCCCACAGCAAAAGGGCCTCGCAGAGCGAATGAACCGGACATTAGTAGAAAAGGCAAGGTGCATGATGTTTTATGCAAATTTACAAAAACCGGTTTGGGCTGAAGCTGTAGCCACAGCCGCTTATATTGTCAACAGATCACCAACTAAGGTTCTGGGAAATACTACTCCATATAAGATGTGGGCGGGAAAGCAACCCAGACTGAATCATGTTAAGATATTTGGCTCAAAGGTAATGGTTCATATACCAAGACAATTACAACGAGAAAAAAGATTTAAAAACGCGACTACACTTGTTGACAAACGGCGCAACATTGACGCGGGACACATGTTTTCGCTCTCGAGGCGGGCCAAGCAACATGCCCCGCGTCACGTACAATGTTGCGGAGCATGACTCACGTAAATTTTGTGTTACGCGTCGTGTTGCGGGACAAAATGTTCTCTAGTGGATACATGGCTTAAGGACAGCCTCTACTTGTGTTAGCACTGTACAGTACTCCTCAAACGTGAGATGCGCATTACCCACCACGCGCCGCAAATGATGCTTACAGCTTTTAACCCCCAGCAGTATGTAGTTGGACACATTTTCACACCATGATTAAAAAATTAAAGGATGATGCCAATTTTGGTACCCCCTAGTGTAATATACACATAGCTATTGGAGAGCATAACTCTAAAGGGACTAAGATTTGGACCTTGACTCCATAGTAACTTTTGTTCTGCTCAACTATGGCTATCCAATGATATATTACACATAGCTATTGGAGGGGGTACCAGAGTCCATACATTTTCTGGCATCATCCTTTATCAACGGCAGAAATATCACAAGATATATGTACTAAATGTGCCAACCATAAAATAAAGCACGAAAACTTACCTGCAATTGTGAAGAATGTAAAATGATAGGACAACATTTAGAAAATAAACGCAACTCGAGTTACGACGTCACCAGTGCCGGCCCATCGCTGACCCACCTCAACTTTTGCATTGCATTGTATTCACTTACCAACAACAGTATTCTTTGTAACACATTTCATTTTTAGTCTTTAAGCAACGACATATTAATATAATAAACACCTATTATTAATTTGTAATAAAAATATCTTTTTTTTTAAATCTATTTCCCGGAGCGAGGAACATAACTCTCGCACGCAAACCGCCGTGACTACGAATTGCCAGCTCATACATTTTAATCCCGACGATACAGAAGCCGACGTTGAAGCCTGATGCAAAATCACCAGATAATTGTGGAGAAGAGAAATCTAAGGCATAGAATTATTAATGGCACTCATGAGTGCGCTAAAAGGACGCGCGGCGAACTGCTTTACTAAAATGAACACTAAGGAACTAACATGGAACTTGGTAAAACAGACCAAATTAGTAGCCAAATTTTCCAAACCTAAATTTATTCAAGATTCAAGACCGATGCCATTCAAACCCTGATTTGGCGTCGCAATCAGAGAATACCACTCAAAGGAAACGTAAACAACCCGAAAATGAGTTGACTGACGTATTTCTAAACTTCACCAAGGAAATCAAGCTTACCTTAAGCGAGTGGAAAGCCGATACCGACAGTTTAACAAAGTCCCTTCACGATATAAAGTCTGAAATTAAAACACTGAGTTCCAGTCACTGCTCAAAAAACCAGCTTATAAACCTGAACAATCAGCAAACCAAAATGTCGGAGGAGCTGTCATCACTACAAGTCTCTGGCCAATACCACTCAGATCAACAAGACAATCTTACGACCAGGATTACCAAATTGGAAACTTTGAACAAGAGCTCAGAACAACTCGATGAAAAAATCATACTTTTAGAAACAAAAATTGAATCGATGGAACAGCAAGCCCGCCAATATAATATAGAGTTAAGTAATCTGCCAGTAAGAAATAGCGAAAATTTGTTAAGGACTATGGTGGAAATAGGAGGCCTAATCCTAACTAATATTATAAATGCGAAAGTAACTCTGTCTGTCTGTCTGTTACCTTTTCACTGCTAAACTACTGAACCGATTGACTTGGAATTTGGTACAGGGGTAGCTTATGGTCCGGGAAAGAACATAGGATACTTTTTATCCCGAAATTCCCACGGGAACGGGAACTACGCGGATGAAACCCCGGGGCGCTGCTAGTACATAATAGTTTTGCGGATTATCACTAACATCGCAAGACAAGTTTAATTATGCAATTGAATTACTTTCTGTACTTTTTCAAGTCAAAATACAAATACAAACAACCACTTTCTAAATAATTTCATAACAGTCTAATAAGCATTAAAATAAATGTATAAAATAATATGTTCTTTCATTAAAATCAATTTCAATTTTTTCAATTTCAATTTATTTTTTGTATATAAATTTGACATAATACATTATATTTGGCGCAATTATCGAGACTACCTCCCGTGCTAGTAAAAAACTGTGTTACGGCAAGGTAAGGCCTCTCATATTACGCGCACATATAAAATATCATACAAACTAATTACATAAATACCTTACAAACTAACATATATATAAATTATATAAATAAAATAAATAGTTTAGGGAGTTTTCTTCTGGATCGCCTCCCTATAGCGGCGGTACACTACTCCTGTAGGCCAAAAGTCGGGATTGAGGAACATGTCCTTGTATTTCGCTGGCACTTGAAGTACGTAGGACTTGAAGGACGTGCCCCTCGTCGACTCGAGGCGCCTGAGGTTGAGCCGGATCGGTTCTTTGGTCCAAAAACAGACCCTCTGCTTGACATACCCCAGGACCTCTTCGCAAGATGTGTTGGGGTCCAACCTCGATATACAGGGTGTCCCGTTAGTAGTGGACCAACGGGATGTGGGAGATAGGGGAGACCGTTACCTACCAGAATCACCAAAATTTATTGTCCTAGGCCTCATAGTTTTGAAGTTATAACGTTTTTTAGTAAGTAGGTGAAATTATCGTACTATGTGCACATTTTTCTTAATTCTACAAAATCTATTACTTATTTTGATGTTATTTTTATTCAAGGGCGTTAAGAATACATAGGTTTTTCTAATTTCAATCATTTTTTAGTGTAGTTATCATTAACATTAAAATTAATCAACAAAACAAGTGTAATTGTTAAATTTCAAAATACTCTAAGTGGTATTTGAGCTGAGCTGGTGTAAAAAAAATGTATTGTAGCCTTGTGGCACATTATTTTAAAAACATCTACATATCATAAGGATTGCAAAAATGTATAACACTGTGGTTTCAAATGAGTAGTTTTTTATTTTAACTAATATCAACGTAAAAGGGAACTTTTGAGAGAAAACAAAAATTCATTGCTAATTATGGAAATTCGTTTATTACTCAATTTATTTTTACATTAAGGGTTCAAAATGCTTTTCTTTAGCTCTTGTGCATTAAAAAATCTTCCTATAAAGTCTTTTTGTAAACTTTTTTGGGCTCTTTGATGATTTTTTATCAATTCAGCAACATGATTGAAATTTTGTGATAACTCTCTTTTTATCAGAAATATTTGTCTCATAAACTGCTTCTTTGAGGAAACCCCATAGAAAATAATCCAAAGGATTCAAGTCGGGAGATCGTGGCCTATTTCATGGCCGATCGCTGGCCATGATATTGTACCTTCGCGTCCAAACCATCGATTTGGGAACGTCTCATTCAAAAATTCAGTCACTTACTGTGAATAGTGGGCAGGTTCACCTTCGTACTGCAACCACATTCTCTCCCGCGCAGTTTCAGGCCTTATGCATAACCAACATCTTCGAATAAAGTTAAGAAGTACGCGAGAGTATGTGGTTCCGCGCAGTTTCAGGCCTTGTGCATAACCAACATCTTCGTTAAGTTAAGAAGCACGTACGAATGTTGCAGTGCGAAGGTGAACCTGCCCACTATTCACGGTAAGTGACTGAATTTTTGAATGAGACGTTCCCAAATCGATGGTTTGGACGCGAAGGTACTATTTCATGGCCAGCGATCGGCCATGAAATAGGCCACGATCTCCCGACTTGAATCCTTTGGATTATTTTCTATGGGGATTCCTTAAAGAAGCAGTTTATGAGACAAATATTTCTGATAAAAAGAGAGTTATCACAAAATTTCAATCATGTTGCTGAATTGATAAAAAAACATCAAAGAGCCCAAAAAAGTTTACAAAAAGACTTTATAGGAAGATTTTTTAATGCACAAAAGCTAAAGAAAAGCATTTTGAACCCTTAATGTAAAAATAAATTGAGTAATAAACGAATTTCCATAATTAGCAATGAATTTTTGTTTTCTCTCAAAAGTTCCCTTTTACGTTGATATTAGTTAAAATAAAAAACTACTCATTTGAAACCACAGTGTTATACGTTTTTGTAATCCTTATGATATGTAGATGTTTTTAAAATAAAGTGCCACAAGGCTACAATACATTTTTTTTACACCAGCTCAGCTCAAATACCACTTAGAGTATTTTGAAATTTAACAATTGCACTTGTTTTGTTGATTAATTTTAATGTTAATGATAACTACACTAAAAAATGATTTAAATTAGAAAAACCTATGTATTCTTAACGCCCTTGAATAAAAATAACATCAAAATAAGTAATAGATTTTGTAGAATTAAGAAAAATGTGCACATAGTACGATAATTTCACCTACTTACTAAAAAACGTTATAACTTCAAAACTATGAGGCCTAGGACAATAAATTTTGGTGATTCTGGTAGGTAACGGTCTCCCCTATCTCCCACATCCCGTTGGTCCACTACTTACGGGACACCCTGTATACAAGGAAACGATGGGCTCCACAACATGGAGAGTGACCTCTGATGCTGTGGCGTCGGCGGTACCACATCGGTTGCGAGACGGCTTCGGTTGATGTTTCTTGTCTACTAGGGTGAAGCCATCCACGTCGAACTTCTTCGAAAAATCTTATTTTTTCTAGACAATGACCAATGTTTATTTGGCCCTGTAATAATTCTTGTAAACTTAAGTTGATCTTGTTTTTAATCCCTACACTTTCCGGAGTTCTTTTTGAAATATTTTTCTTCTCAGTTTTTCACTATAAAAGTGGCAATCCTTTCTAATGCCCTCCAAAAATTGGGCTATATTTGAATTCGGTTTTAAATATTTTTTACGTGTTTATTCCACGATTCCACAATATTATTCGTTTTGTGGTCCTCATTATAATTGCACTATAATGTCGAAAATATATCATTTCCAAACCATATGTTGACAAAGTAATCATTAAATGCAGGCAGGTATTTCATTTGTCCTCGGACATTCTTCCATATACAACCATCCCACGCTGACCAAATGTTGCGGGAGGTGGGAAAGTGTTGAGCATAATTTTACGTGTATTTTCACAAGTTTTGACTTCGTTACACCCAACTGTTTTGCTTTTCGCCATAAGTATCTGGTAAAATCAAACCAAAATCATTAAAAATTAAGTTTAAATCAGCCTTATTAAAACGTCAATTCGATGCTGAAAATCTGAGACATGATATAAAAGATCTTAAATTAAAAGACTACTTCGCGTCATAACATAGCCCTAAGTAACACTTCCACTATGTCAACATAAAAACACACACCCACATGCTTTTACACACACATGTTACATTATCATTCGGGTTAGAATCCACTGGTTAAGACACAGACCGAGGTACGGACCACCCATACCGCCGTGCTACCGTGTATCATGGGAAGCGGATTCAGCATTTTCCTCGGAAATCGCCCGTGTGTTGGATTTTTGCTAAATTATAATTAAGTTATGATTTATGTTTACTTTTAAGAATCATTGTGTATCTCACATCGATCGCATTCACTTGTACTTAGAATATAATTTGAATTAAATTAGTTTAAAGTTATTTTGTTTTTTTTTCTGCTATGCTGATTTTCCGCGCCAACTGCGCATGCGTGAGTAGAGAGAGACAGATAGGGTGCGGCGATCGTCTCTCCCTTTCTAACCGAGGGACAACTGGAGACCTGGCTCCTCTGCTCTATGTGTACTATCTCTATGGACCGGAGTCCCGAAAAGCGCTGATTATTAGATGCCCCCTGCTCCCTGAGGTAATGTACGGGAGCAGTAGACTACAGGACGCAGCCTGTCCTCATTTGACATCTACTTAAATTTAAAACAAATGACTGAATGATAGTATTAAACCCTCCATGTATATTTATTTACAGAAGTATAAATAAATAAAACAAGAGAAAAAAAATATAAAAATTTCAAAGTAAAATACATGGTAAGTACGTAAACTACAGTTATGTGTGTTCTTGTGTGTGTGTGTGTGTGTGAGGGTGTATGTGTGTGTGTATGTGTGTGAGGGTGTATGTGTGTGCGTGTTAGTGTGTATGGGTGTGTGTGAAATGTGTATGTGATATATTTTATTAATTAAAGGGTTTTGGTATACTAAATTACAGCCAAATACAAAAAGTAGTAAAAATAAAAAACATGAATGTTCAATAATAGGTATTTATTAATCAAATCAGCACGATGATATTACAGAGCTATTACAATCAAATACAAAATGTACTTATTTCTACTTAAGGTAACAATCCCATCATCCACACCACATAGATAAATGAGCGCGCGGCCCATACAACGCCGCCGCCCACTCTTGGATCGATGGATCGTCCGCTATGGACCCAGCTATTGTACACAAAGTGTTCATTCAAATGAGTCCTCTATTTTGTTTCAAGACAGACCGGGTATACCAGTTGAATAATATTTATTTATTAAAATTGGAACACAAACAGTATACATATTTTAAAATCCACAATGTTATATATTTAAGGTCTAAATGTTAACCTAATGTTACTTGTAACTTAAAAAGTAATTATTTATGAACTAAGTTTAAACAAAGTTAAAAACAAATAAAATAAAAGTAAAAAAAAATACTTAATAAGAAAAAAAGAGAAAATGTAATTACATAATATAAAAATATTAATAATCTAATTTATATCAGATAATATAATAGTAAAATATAATTAGTATGAAAATAATAAACTTATTACATAATCAAATGTTATTATTAGTAATTTATTTATATTATCATTTAATAAGTACATATTTCCAAATTGAATGGTTCTTGATCCGAGGGAGGTTCATTGTTGTGTTATTGCTTTTACAGGGGGTTATTCCCATTTGCCCCCACATCGCCCCCCACTGGGGGCAACTGGGAATTTGTACAAAATTAATTCCCAGTTGCCCCCCACCGGCATCACCCCCACTGCGCACTGGGAATTTGTAAACAAAAAAATCCCTTTACAAGTGACACAAGTACTCCTAAATACCCCCTTTTTCACGCTGGGGAACAATATTGCCGTCTAACCAAGGTGACCATCTCAAAAATCGCTCTCCTGGACGCCTGTAAACTCGAGCTCTTCTGTCACTTCCATGGAGACAAGCTCTGCACTCGTCAGTGAACAGCACTGACCGCCATTGCTCCACACTCCAATTCAAATGTTCGCGAGCAAATTGAAGACGCGCTTGTCGGTGAGATGCTGATAATTTAGGACCTCTGGCAGGCCTCCTTGGTACCAGGTTTGCTTCTCTTAACCGTCTTCTTACTGTCCACTGACTAACAGCCACTCCTCGTACTTCCCTTAGCTGCTGCTGGACAGCAACGCCAGTTAAGTGTCGATTTCGGAGACTCGTCGATACAATATATCGGTCATCTGTTTCGGAAGTATGCCGACGCCCACTGGTATTTGGCCTTCTGGTGAAGGAGCCAGTCGCCAGAAATCTTGTGTACACTCTGGATACCGCGGACTGGCTGAGGTTTAGTCGGCGAGCGACTTCTCGCTGGCTCAGGCCCTCTTGCAGCAATGCTACAACTTGAGCGGCTTCTTCTGGTGTAGTATCCATTATTTTTTCTATTCGGAGATCGCAACTTGCAGAGGTGTTATCAGGTCAACGTTTGATTAGCGACTGATAAGGGTGATCGATCGTGGATATTCTTCGGCGCCCTTTGCGGGGGCGTCGGTAAGCACCTTCGGGCCGGGGGCCCCTGAGTGCGGTTTCCTTACCGCCGTGCCTACTCTGGGCACGGGTCATTGGGTTGGGCTATCTGCGCCGTGGTGGAGCCAGTGGTGTTATGCCAACGACACGTCGGCTGTCACCTCTCGCTGTTAGATCCTCCCGGGTTTGGATCCCTGAGAGTGGTCGCGGTGTCCCTGGGGTAGGCCAGTGATCGTGGGGGGCGGTCGTAGAGGGGGGCGATCCCTCTTAGGTGTGGGAAGTCGGATCGATCGGTGCGATCGAACATGTCTTTGGCTAGACGGGCGATGAAGTCGTCCAGGCTCTCAATCCGGAGGTCTCGGAGGATGGTCGCGTTCCTGACGAATCGCGGGGCAGCAACGATGGTTCTCAGCGTCTGGGACTGCTGAGAACGGATGCGATTTTTGTTGGTCTCGGACAGGAGCGCGAACCAGGCCGGGGCGGCGTAAGTGACGATGGGCCGAATGTAGGTCTTGTAGACCCCGACCTTCAACCTCAACGGAAGGCTTGATGAGAGCACTGGGTGGAGAAGGGCACGAGATGCACGGGCTAGTGCCGCGACATTCTTCGCGTGCCTAGACATGGTCAGGGACCGATCGATCGTGACACCTAAGTACTTGGCCGTGGGGGACCAATCCAGGGGGACACCGCGCAGGCGGAGTTGGACCGGGGGATTATGTTTGCGGGTGACAGCGATTGCTTGTGTTTTCAGGACGTTCACTGACAGTCTCCATTTATCCAGCCATTCAGGAAGACCGTCTAAAACGTCCTGCATCTGGGCGGCTGCTCTATCGAGCCTAATAGAGCTGGTAAGGTAGGCCGTGTCGTCGGCGTATAGCGCGAGGAGACCCCTCTCTGGTTTTGGTATGTCGTCCGTGAAGATGGAGTAGCACGTCGGCGACAATACACTACCCTGGGGTACTCCTGCGGCGATGGGATGGCTAGAGGACAGAGCATCCTCGACCTTAACCCTGAAGGTCCTGTTGTGTAGGAAGGATGCGATCACTCGGATGATGCGTCTCGGAGTGGTGGTGTTGTGGGCGAGCTTGTAGATAAGTCCGGCGTGCCAGACCCGGTCGAATGCTTTTTCCATGTCCAGAAATACTGCAACGAGGTGCTCACGTTTGTTCCTGGCAACGGCCATGTGGTGCAGTACTCTGGACAGTTGGAGCGTCGTGCTGTGCTCGGATCTGAAGCCGAACTGCTCTGGGCGGGGAGTGAAGTGCTGGTGCATCCTTCCTAGAAGTAGGGTCTCAAAGACCTTCGAGATACTTGGCAGTAGGGTTATCGGTCGGTAGCTCTCGGGCTTCCTAATATCTTTCCCCTGTTTCGGGATCATGATCACGTGGCCTGTCTTCCACGCCTCTGGGAATGCGCCTGTCCGCAAGATTCCATTGAAGAGGCTTGTGACTACTACGACGGTGTTCGGTGGCAGGTGGCGAAGTGCGGCGTTCGTTATGTAGTCACAGCCTGGTGCCTTTCTGGGCTTGGTGCGGGAGAGTGCGAGGCGCACTTGGCTTGGCGAGAAGACCACTGGATCCTCATGTGGTGGGGGAACGACGCTCAGGAAGCCCTGTACGAAGTCCTCGACCGCGGACTCGTGTCTAGAGTCTTTCGAGTCGTTGGGCGTGAATTGCCTCTCTAGACTCGCGGCAAAGACTTCGGCTCTGTCCTCAGATCTGTACCTCAGGTGGCCGTCTTCGTGGAGTAGTGGTCGGACTGGGGCGGTGGCGCCTTTCAGTTGTCTGCACAGTTTGTGCAGGGAGTTCCAGTCTCCGGCGGCCTCGTCTATCCGCCGCTCCCAGTCGGTGTGGTTCATGGCCTCGAGCTCGGTCCTAATGTCCTCCGCGAGTTTGTGGAGTCTCCGTTTCAGGGCTGGGTCTCTGCTGGTTTGCCATACCTTTCTCAGGCGGCGCTTGGCCTCTATTTTCCTCTTGGTTCTCACTGGTAGGGGAGGTAGAGTCAGTGAGCGAGGTAGTGTGGTGGTGGCCTCTCTGAGAGCCGCCTGCAGGGTGGCTGTCAGCTTCCGTGCCAGGAGATCCACATCCGCGGGTGTGTGTACGGGGGCGTACAGTTTCTCGGACTCGAGGCGTTGTGCGAAGACGGTCCAATCGATCTTTGACCTGAGGGGTAGGGTGGGTACTCTAGTCGGTCCGGCTTCCACCTCTACCAGGACTGGTTGATGATCCGAACCGGTCTCGTCATGGATTACTTCCTGTTTGAGCTGGCATGTTAATCCACGGTGCACCGTCAAGTCTATGACTGACGGCAGAGCTTGTGGGTTATCGGGGTAGTGGGTTGGGAGTTCCGGGCCTTCCACTCGGTACCCCAGCTGTTCGGAGTCGGTGAGGAGACGATCTCCACGCTGGTTGCTCCTTGGGCAGTTCCAGGCCTGATGATGTGCGTTCCAGTCGCCGGCAGCGATGACCGGAGTGGTAGATGGTGTCGGGGACGCGGTGTCCACACCCAGGAGTCTGCGGACCTCTTGGAGGTCGGTGGGGGTGGCCGGTGGGTGGTACACCGCGTACAGGTGCAGTGGGTTGCCGGCGACGCACACTTCTACGCCGAGGGCCTGGAATGACTGCATCGCTGGGTCCGGGAGAATTTGGTGGACGACCCGGCGGTGGACGAGGACGGCGAGGCCGCGTGCGGGGTGGCTGTGTCCCGTCAGGTAGTCCTGACGGTACACGATGTACGGCGGCATCTTCAACTTGTCCGCCGGGGTCAGCCAGGTCTCGGAGATGAGAGCCACGTCTACGTTTTGCTCACGCAGTATGAGTTTCAACGTGGCTCTCTTTCTTAATATGGACCTCGCGTTCCAGTGGAGCAGGCGCAGCGGCTTCACTGGCACTGAAGCAGCCGCGCCATGCCTCCCAGCACTTGGGGTAGGGGGTCCTCCCCCCGTCGTAGGGCCGCGAGGACGTCCTGTAGGACCCCTATGGCCTCCTCCAGGACGCGCAGGCGCGCCGATGACGCGGCGTCCATCGTCGCTTGCACCGACGATGGTGTCGTCTGGGCTGTCGAGCGGTGCGGGTGTGGCGTGTGCAGCGCCGATGCTGTCATCGGGGCTGTCGGGCGGTGCGGGTGAGTCGAGTGCAGCGCCGATGATGTCGTCGGTGCTGTCGGGCGGTGCGGGTGTGTCACGTGCAGCGCCGATGGTGTCATCGGGGCTGTCGGGCGGTGAGGGTGTTGGGTCCCGGGCCGAGTCGGGGCAGCGGTCGCTCCCACCTGTGAGGCGGATGGGGCCGCTGGCTTCTCGTTGGCGGGGGGCGCCGGTTGTGTCGCCTTTTTCTTCCTACCCCTCTTCTTGGGGGGCGGGGGGGGTCCGGTGCGGCTGGTGGCCGCGCGCGCTGGCGCCATGAGTGAGGAGCCGGCATGGTCCTCGTGCTCCTCGACTGTGGCGGGTTGCGGGGCCGGCGGCGGGGCCGGCGGCGGGGCGGGGCCGGGCGGGTGCTGTGCGCGCTGCGGGCGCGGGGCTGGGGTGCGGGCGATGGTGCCGGCCTTCTTGTTTTGCATCTCCAACTTGAAGACCGGGCACCTTATGTTGTTGGCGGGGTGCGGGCCCCCGCAGTTGGCGCACTTCGGCGGCGCGTCGCGCGGCACCGGGCAGTCGGCGGCGGGGTGGGGTCCGCCACAGCGGACGCAGGCGATGGGGCGGTGGCACTGGTGTGAGCTGTGCCGGAACGCCTGGCACCGATGACATTGTGCGGGGCCCGTTTTGCCCCGCCACTGTTCGATCTTCACCCCGGGCATGCACATCAGTTCCTTGATGTGGAATATCCCCGGGGTCAGGTTCGGCGTCCTCTTCATTGAGGCGAAGAATATACATCCAGGCCGCCCCTGCCGGGCCTGGATGTTGCGGACGAACTCGGGCTCGAACCCGAGTTCGCGGAGCTCGGCCTCGATGTCGGCGGCCGCGGTGTCGACGGGGAGGCCGCGGATGGCGACCTTTAGGTTGCGCTCGGACGGGAGCGAGTACGAGAACCAGGTGACGTCCTCGGATTTTTCCAGGTTACCGAGGTAATCCTGGATCACCCGGTACTCTTCCCCGTCCTCGGGGGTGAAGCGCACGCCCTTGCCGAAGGGGCGCGCGTTGGGAGCGCGGCCTAATTTCGCCTTCAGGGCTTTGAGGTGGGTGTGCCAGTTGGGCAACACCTCACACACAAGCGGCGGGTACCGCGGCTTCTTCGGTGCCGGCTGGGCGGCGGCGGGGGCCGGGCCCGCGTTGGGCTGTGATACGTCGGTGCGCCCGGTCGAAGGGCGCGCCGGTGGTCTCAAGTTGTTGCTAAAGCTGCCGCCGCTCGCGCGCTGCGCGTACGTCGCCATGGTGGCGGGTACGGGAGCGGATGCGGTCGGGGCCGCGGGGACGGGCGATGGCGATCGCGCGCGTCGGGTAGTCGCAGGAGGGCTAAGCCCATCCGACTGCGACTTCGAGCGGCGGCGCTTATTCGCGGCACTTAATAATTTTGCCGACTCACCCCGGGTTCCTCCGGCGCTGCTGGTGGTGGCGGCGGGCTCGGCGATCTTCTTTGGTTTCAGTGAAACCGGCGGCAGGGTCACCAACCCCTTCGCGGCGAACTCTAGGGCGACTCGGTCGTCGGCGGACACGTCGGCGCCGGTGAGCTCCGCTTCCTGGATGCGCGTGTACACGCTCATCCAGCGGAGCATCCCCTCGTCGAACAGACCGGGGCCGAAACTCACCAACTTAGCGAGGGAACATAGGTTCCGCTCGTAAGTGGCGACCGGCGACAGGTCGTCCGACAGATGGCGCGGCGGCTTGGGTGTGGCGGGCAACGAGCCGCCGACACGGGCGTCCGGTGAGTCACCGGCGGAAGCACTGACACTGGGTGCACTGGGTGCATTTGAGGCACCGGGTTCAATGTTTGTCGCACTCCCGGGGGTGGGTTTCACCCCTTTGGACGCGGTCCGACGCGGGTCGGGGTCCATAGCGCGGCGCGGATGGTTTCACGCGGCGGGCGCGTGTACGCGGCGCGGATGCCACGGCGGGACTGCGTGCGCGCAGCACTGGGCCGTACACCGATCGCCGCTCGCCACACACCCGGGGCTTGCCGCTGGTGGCAGACCGGGGCGGCGGGCGGTTCCTGGTGAACGAACCCGGCAGCACTTGGGGGTTGGAGTCTCCGCCGTGTAAAATCGAACACGGGCGCGATCCCGTTGTAGAAAATAGCTCAGTATTTCCGAACGCGATCTCTTCGTATATGACGTGGTGCTCGTGCGCAGGTTAGCAGCCGACTGTCGACTTTTTCTGATAAGGGTGCTCTGTTACCTAGGGGTTTTATAGGGGGTTGCGACGCTCAACTACCGACTACGTCAAAGAGCAAATTTTCGATGGGTGCACGAATATAAGAATATTTTAAACATTAATTGTCAGTTTTAAAAAGTAGAAGCACTATTTTAAAGCTGAAAAAACAGGCTTTTAGAAAATATATATACTTTTATATACTTAATTCCAGCCATTTACGAAGAATAGGATACTTTGTGCATTTTGTACGCTTGAGTCGATTTAGCTGCTCGCGAGTGTAGATTATGACGATAAAAATAAATTAAAATGTGTGAAATGGGAATATCTGCAGCAACTATATGTTGCAGAAAAATCTTTTGGAGAGTTGAGATGCCTCCAAAAACTTACAGAAGAACACATTGTTCCTGAAAAAATTAAAAAAAAAAATGAGGGTGAAGACTGCGGCGCAAATTTTCAGTCACAGTGTTGCAGTTGATCATAACAACTGAACATAACGGCTAGGGGACACTACCACAAGAGTGTCGAGCGTTAATAAGCATAACATTATTGTTAAACACGTTGGGTGTGCACGGAAGGAGCCTCCCCGAGTGGCGCATATAACAAGCATGCGCCCGGCGCACCCTGGGCAATGGTCTGCGGACGGCAAGTCAGTAACGCAGACTAGCCGATCCTTCCACCACGACTCAACGGCAAAATTGTTAGACAATTTATTTGACAGTTTAAATGTAAATTCATTTTGTATTCCAAATGGAAAAATGTGTAAAGGACCAATTAAAAGAAATTCGCCTCACCATCAACTGTGGCAAAAAGCAAAAAAATATCTTACTAGTATTAAATTTCAAAAAAATAAAAAAGTAGGCAATAAAATACGTAAATTGGAAAAACGATTGATGGCATACAACAATTGCGGAAAATTTTGTCACAAAAATATTCTTTTGACTCTATGTTGACAAGAAATTTCAATCAGGACCCCTTAGAGAACTTCTTCGGAAGCATTCGAAATTGTGGGGCAAGAAACATTGCCCCTAATGTTGTACAACCCTTGAAAATTGAAAGCACGCTATAAAAGTATACCTCCAAATATAAACATCTATATATTGAGATTAGTTCAACGGATAAGATACCAGGTGGCGTAGCAGGCGCTTCAATTATAGGCGTCAAAAATTCTTGCGAGTGGGCTCTCTTGTTCAACCTGTATTATTATACTGTTTGGTAGGGTCGAGCAACTGGAGTCGCGCAACAAGATGAATTTCAACTCCGCCAGCATTTTGTTTACACAATAGCTTGTCTTTTTAAAAAAAAAAACATTAATTTTCACTTGAATGTTTCCATTATTTTTTCACATTAAATATTCGCAATGAAAGTTTCTTTTTCAATTTAAAATGTTGGCAATAAAAAGCGTTATTTTCTCTTTATAACAACACATGTAATTTACATTTTAATAATCACAAAAAAGTCCGCCAATTCTTTCTTTTTTTTACTTCAACCAGTAGGTACACATACTTTGTTCTTCAAGACAAAGTTTGGTTTTGCAAGCCATATCAGAGTTCACGACCGAGCTCATTAAGCCGAGGGTCGCCGTTGACGGACACGTCAAGGAGGACGATATATATATACTGGGTGGCGCAAAAGTACGGGCACTAAAGAAAATACTTTTTTTTTTTTTATATGACATTTTCTGTCATTCTGTTGTTGAAAATTGTGTAGTGAACAAATGTAAAATACACTGAAAATAAACATGGACCGTTTTACTCCCCAAGAACGCGGAATAATTGTGTCAATGTTCTTACGGAATAATTCATCAGTGATAAGAACACAACGTGAATTTCGTCGACGATTTCCCCACCGTCCGGCACCGATTGGTCGCACAATTCGACGCTTTGCCACACGCCTTGAAGCAACTGGCTCAACATTGGATAGACCTAAGTCTGGGAGACCAAGAACAGGCCGTTCAGCTGAAAATATCGATGCTGTGCGCGAAGATGTGGAAGAGTGTCCAGAAACATCAACGAGACGACGTGCCACGCAATTGGGCATTTCCAGACGGACCCTGCAGCGTATTTTGGTGAAAGACTTAAAGATGTTCCCGTATAAAACTCAAATGACTCATCAGCTGCTGCCTGCTGACCACCGAGCTCGTCTAGATTACTGCCAGCGCGTCATAAACCTCAACCTTGAAGAGGATGATTTTCCTTCAAAATTGGTTATGAGTGACGAAGCGCATTTCCATCTCTCAGGGCATGTCAATAAGCAGAATACTCGGTTCTGGGGCACTGATAATCCGCGCATTATTCAAGAAACACCTCTACACCCACTAAAAGTTACTGTATGGTGTGGCATCTGTGTTGACAGAGTGATCGGACCCTATTTTTTCGAAGACGCTGGAGGCAATGCGATAACTGTCACTGGAGAACGCTACAGAACCATGTTACGTGAGTTTTTGATACCCAGTTTGGACGAATTGGGGCTGGAGCACATCTGGTTTCAACAAGACGGCGCTACGGCACACACAGCGCGCGACACTATGGACTTAGTGAGGGACGCTTTTCCAGGCCGAGTTATCTCTCGTTTTGGCGATTTGCCTTGGCCTGCAAGGTCACCCGATCTGACCAGTCCAGACTTCTTTCTTTGGGGTTTTTTGAAATCTCGGGTGTATGTGAACAAGCCGCAGACTCTCGCAGCTCTAAAAGAAAACATTCGTCAAGAAATAACGAACATATCGCAGGAAGTGTTACGGCAAGTTATGCAAAATGTCATAAATAGGGCTCAAATGTGTATCAACTCTGGAGGTCACCATTTAAAAGACATCATCTTTAAATCCTAATGGTACGAAATTTAATGGCACAAATATACATTTAAAAAAACCTAAATCTAGTTTTCTAATTTAGAAAAAATGTTATAGCTGAACCAAATAGGGTCTTTACTTTTGCGCCACCCAGTATATACGCATACTGTATAGTGTTAAGACTTCTATACTACACACGCTAACAGCACAAATTATTAGGTTTATAAACTCGTTACCGAACCAAACGTTCGCTTAAGAGCTCATGTCCAAAATGTAATCTTCTTCTTTCTTTAGAGGAAAAGCTCATTATATAAATTAAAAATTTAAAAAACCCCGAACACAATTACTTTCAGACTCCCAATACTTTTAAACGGGTCAACCGATTTTCATCAAACATGTCTAGAACACTCGCACGGAAGTTCCCTTTAATACAAAAAAAACTAAATTAAAATCGGTTCATCCTTTCGGGAGCTATGATGCCAGACAGACAGATACACACACACACACATATATACACACACACAGACACGTCAAACTTATAACACCCCTCTTTTTGCGTCGGGGGTAAAAACACTCGGCTAACATATTCAATAATCCGGTCTGCATCACAAGCTTCTCTAAGCTATCAACAGTTCTAACAACCATACTATGACGATTGGCAAAACTAGTTTATTAGTGATGCGGGTTAGCGCAGAAATTGCGAGCATTCACTGAACTTCTTCAGTGAATGCTCGATCGATATGATACATATGCTCGAATCGATATGATACATCATCAGACTGGGAATGATGTATCATATCGATGACGTGATTATTAATTGCCGCTGCGCCAAGAACGTACATCCAATAAAAACAATAGTATTATGAGACTTGATAATAGTATTATAATTCAAATTAACATCAGTATTTGGTATTTGCTTATCTGACAACAAAACTATGGCGATTGACCAAACTAGTCTAATCTTAGTGATGCTGGTTGCTGAGCCTCCGTCTAAATCATTCATAAATCACATAATCTCTACATTTTTACATGAACTTTTACATGGCTGTGTATTTCCAATTCAAATTTTACGAGTAATAATACGAGTAATTTTACGAATAATAACGAAAACAGGCTGATGATTCATCTAAGATACTTCACCTTAGATGAATCATCAGCCTGTTTTCGTTCACTGCTGGACTGTTACGTAACCCTAGTATAAGGGAATTGTTGAAGATGCATCGCCCCACTTACCACTGCACACGGCCCCCACTACAGCATCAGCACAACGTGTCGGCATTGACATCATCGCCGCACGTTTCCCTTATTTCTACTTTTTTGACCTGAAAGAAAGTGCAGCTATGCACTTTCTTTCTAATCGGGATCAAACGTTACACGTGTGCCCCATCAGCAGTGACGATTTGCTCGCGGCCCCCACTTAGTTATTGTAACCCAGATTGTAAGTTGATAAAAGATAATTGTAACCAGTCGAAAGCAGTGTGGTTCCAACATTGAACCCATTCGTACTTAGGTTAGTTAGGGTTAGACTTTAAAATGTTAAAGTTAGTTTAATTAAATATCGTGTCTAAGTCATTCTAGTTTCCTTTCGCCCCCTCCCTCTGTGGCCCAAAAATATAATTGGCGCAGTCGGTAGGATACTCGCGGGATAGGTTCAAGATCACCGAAGGTCTTCACACATCGAAAACCTGATCAAGAATCGTCTCGGGGGCTTCCAAGTCCTTTCTACGAGTATCCTAAATCTACAAGAAGCCACCAGAGGAGGTTATCCAGACATTGATAAAGGAGAAAGGAAACTAAGGAACAGAATAAAAAAAAATATATATATATGAAGATAGAAAAACGTGATACATATGAAGATATATGTAGTATCCTCGAATATCATCCCGCTGGCGCAGCATGCACGATTTCTTCTCCAAATTCCATTTCCTCAAGCACCTCCAGAAGAAGGACGCAACGCAACATGTGCTGAAGACCCTCCAGGGTAACGAAGGGGTGCAGGGTACCATCTGGACTCCTCACGAAGTACCCGTGGGCAGGTGACAAACCCCTCAGCAGAGGGTCCATATAGTGAAACCCCATATGGGTCACCCACCACTCCGCATCGTAAAACGGGGCACCATTAATTCCGAGCACCGGAATAACAAAGACCCTCCCGTTAGGGCAGTGATATTCACCCCATGGGAGTATTTCGCAGTCCTCAACAGAAATGTTCTCCATATTGAAGTGCCAGAATAACTGACAAAAAAATCATTATATGTAATTGCTTTTATAGAAAAAAAATTACATTAACAAAGGAAGCATCAAATAACATGCATCGCGAGCAAATATTGGAGTTATAGGCTGACCACAGCGTACGATCGGAAATAAAAGAAATATTTTAATACAAGTCTAACATAATAGATCTGAGAATCCAAAACTTCAATTCGTCGAATAAAACCAAATGTAAGTACCTTAAATCTTTAAAGTAATTGCCGTCCTTATATTAATATTTCCTATCCTTTATTAAATATTAGCTGTGGCCCGCGATTTTACCCGCGGAATACTCGTCTCTGTGTTCCCGGCACTTATTCGAATTGTTCTCACCCTTCCTAGACCTCCATTAACATTTCAAGACCAAGATAAGATAAATCCGTTCAGCCGTTCTCGAGTTTTAGCGAGACTAACGAACAGCAATTGATTTTTATATATATAGATATACTAGCAGCGCCCCGCGATTTTACCCGCATAGTTCCCGTTCCCGTAGGAATTTTGGGATAGAACCTATGTTCTCTCCCGGACCATAAGCTACCCCTGTACCAAATTTCAAGTCAATCGGTTCAGTAGTTTAGCCGTGAAAAGGTAAAAGACAGACAGACAGACAGAGTTACTTTCGCATTTATAATATTAGTTAGGATAGTAAAGATTTTATTCGTGTCGTGATTTAGAGTTTCTTTACCATTTTTAATTGATTGCGTAATCATTACTGCATTTTTTTTTTTTGGTGTTAAATACACCCTTTACATTCAACAAAGCAATGAAGGTGGCTCAAATAGAAAAGATTGGACAAACAGACAATGTGGACAAAAATTTTAGAGTTCCATTTAATAATTTTAATAATAACCCACCATCTAAATCATTTATATTTAAGGGTACCATTTTATATAGTTTATGAGCAAGGCATATTGAAACACATATTTAGATATCATTTTGTCATAGATTACTTAAACTTCAACTGTAATATTATACGTTGGTATAATAAAGGCTTAAATTTCCAATAGTTCTATACCAACTGTACGACTTATATAATCTATCTATGATCCCTAATAAGTTTAACGAAATCCTTACATCCCTATCCCCAGTCCTGGCAATACACGGCAAAGAATTCAAGTACATAGAGGCTGAATGCCCGAAGACCAGTAAATGGTATCTTTGCAATGAAAAGCAAAACCTGCAACGCCGTACACCATCGGACTGTATTAGGGAACTCATCTCTACACAACTAAGGACACCGAGCTGCAAACCCACTTCAATATCTTTGAGTAACCCGGCATATGAAGAATTGGACGAGAAACACTACACGTTCACTTTCCCGTCGCCGACAAAGGTCCATCTGTCATGCGGTCAAGATCTCTATATGACTCTACAAGGAAGTTATCTCGCTATCATCCCGCATCTATGTCACCTAGACGCACCGGACTTCACAATCACAAATACCCACGATCGCCTTAAAGGTCAAACTTTGAAGATCATAGATATGTCTGACGTCGCAGCCCCCACCTTGTCTGAAGACCCAATACTCAAACTCAACTTAGTTAAATTAGAAAAGCTCCACGAGATTAACTCAAAAATCTCACTTCAATCGCCGAAGTAATCGAACGAAGCCGCGGACTAAAGCATTTAGCATATCTCCATTCCCATGTATCTGGTCCTGTTAAGTACAAGTGCACTTGTTAGCTGTCTCTGCTACCGCAAGTACTACCTAAAGCAGACACGCAACTCTCAGAAGACTCCGGAGCAAGAAAAATGCGAACTTACGGCAATATATGCTATTCCATCCACGCAAAGGGTTGACCCTAAACAACCCCCAGCTCAATTTACGACGAAAGTCTACAATAGTCGCTGTTCTTCGGGGGGAGGTGTTACGTAACCCTAGTATAAGGGAATTGTTGAAGATGCATCGCCCCACTTACCACTGCACACGGCCCCCACTACAGCATCAGCACAACGTGTCGGCATTGACATCATCGCCGCACGTTTCCCTTATTTCTACTTTTTTGACCTGAAAGAAAGTGCAGCTATGCACTTTCTTTCTAATCGGGATCAAACGTTACACGTGTGCCCCATCAGCAGTGACGATTTGCTCGCGGCCCCCACTTAGTTATTGTAACCTAGATTGTAAGTTGATAAAAGATAATTGTAACCAGTCGAAAGCAGTGTGGTTCCAACATTGAACCCATTCGTACTTAGGTTAGTTAGGGTTAGACTTTAAAATGTTAAAGTTAGTTTAATTAAATATCGTGTCTAAGTCATTCTAGTTTCCTTTCGCCTCCTCCCTCTGTGGCCCAAAAATATAATTAATGGACATAGGCGTTAGTTGTGTTAACGGCTGCGTTTTGCACTCAAACGACACCACCTGGATGTTTCGGAAACGAATAAATATATGCAGTTGGTGGCGGCGGAAAGCAAGTAATTGCGAAAGACCGCATCACCTGAAGATCTTCCTTTTTCAAAGTTAGATATAGTAAAACGTGAAATGGGACATCAGTTAAAACCTCTATGCAAGGTAACCAACTTATAGATGTTATCAGCCAATTTCTAAGTAAAACTAAAAATATATTTAAAAAAAAACACAAAGTTTACTTAGAGAGGGCTTTCCTGCATGATATACCCGATGATTTAAAGGTCATAAAGAAAACATTCAAAGCAGCAGCAGCGAACCGAGTTGTGCCAGCTTAAGTGCTATATCTCCTCCGATACTGATTAGCCCAAGCACTTCCAGTGATTCTCTGCAAAGAATCTAAGTTACAGACAGGAACATCGGCATAAAAAACGATTAGCGGAATGTTTCCAAAATGAACCACCAAGTAAAATTATAGTGAGTATTGTTTCAACTTTGAAATCCACAGACGAAAATAAATTAAAACCTAAAGCTAAAAAGAATCTAGAATCAGTAATTCACTCTTGTCTCCAATCGCCAACTCGGGCTACAAAAATGTACAATAAAATAACCGCAGATCCGCAGCCATATACATACACCCATGGAAGCTTTAGGTGTCATGTTTGATCGGAAATTCAGTGTGTATACTTTTACAACAGGATACTGGAGGATGATGGATTCCCAGTTTTGCCGCCATATTCTCAAGCTTATCAAGCAAGAAAAGCGTGCTATCCCGAGGAATTGAGGCGTTCGTTTCTTTGCAAGGCTTATTAACACATACACTGCAAAGAATTGTACAATGTTGTGATGACAGTTTTGCAGAATACTGTGATCGAAATGTTTATTAGAAACTACTTGTGTGTTTGAAGGTTCTTGGGGGTTTGATGGCAGCACTGGGCAAACATTTTCCAAGCAGAGTTTTGAACAGTCTGCTGAGGGCTCTTTAGCCACTGAGAATAGCTTATTTGCTACTACATTCATACCTTTGCGCATCGTTGTTAATAAAAATTACACCGCCTGGCTTAATCCCGCACCTCAATCTTATCGTTTCTGTCGTCCAATACATATTCAATATAAAAAGGAATAGAGCGATCTCGTCAATGAAAAGGTTGGCATAGAAGAAGAGATTCAAAACCTATCACCGATAACTGTACAAACCACAAACGGTCACACCATTTCAATTTCAATTTCAATTTATTTATATCTTCAAATGTAGTTACAAATTATTTGACGTGGTCATCGAGACATTACTCCCCGTGGTAGTTACAAATAAACTGTGTTACGGTGAAGTAAGGCCTCTCAAACCACGTTCACAAAAATATATAACTAACATAAGAATTTAAATAGATACCTTATAAACTAACATATATATTTATATACTTAAATCTACAAGTTTAGGGAGTTCTCTTCGGTCTCGCCTCCCTAAAGCGTCTGAATGCCACTCCTGCAGGCCAGAAATCGGGAGTGAGGAACATGTCCTTGTGCTTTGCAGGCACCTGTAGCACATAGGACTTGAAGGTGGGGTCCCTCGTCGACTCGAGGCGCCGCAGGTTGAGCCGGATGATGTCCTTCGTCCAGAAACAGGCTCTCTCCTTAACATATCGCAGGACCTCCTCGCCTGTAGTATTGGGGTCAAATCTCGATATGTAGAGAGAGACGGTCGGCTCCACAACGCGTAGAGTGGTTTCTGAAGCTGAAGCAGTGGCGGTACCTCTTATGTTACGGGACAACCTCGGTCGACGTTTCCTTTCCACAAGGGTGAAGCCATCCTTGTCGACTTTGTTTACCGGCTCTTGAAGAGTTCGCTGACAGGACACCTGCGCATAGCTCTTCTTGTTACATATCCGTGGAGTAGGCACAGATGACGTATTAGGCGCCGCGGGGGCCGAGGTAATCGGGGCCGGGCGCACTTTGACTTGTGCATCGGTATTGTTCGCGCTACTTGCGTTTTTGCTGACGGGTGAAGTTTGGCAGTTTTTAGTACCGCGTCGCACACATACGTTATCTGCTGACTGCGGCAATTCCGATGTCGTTGCATTTTGGTTGCGCAATGTCGCGAGCTCCGTACTTAATTCCGAAACAACGCGCTCGGATTCCTTCAGCTTGGCTCGGATGTAGGTGACCTCGGCCTTCAGCAGCACCACGTCCTGCAGCAAGGCCTTGAAGTCAACTTGGTCCATGGCGTCCGCGGAGGGAGGCCATGGATCAAGTTGACTTCAAGGCCTTGCTGCAGGACGTGGTGCTGCTGAAGGCCGAGGTCACCATTACATAATAACAACAACCTCGAACCCGACAGTCGCATGCGCGAATGGAAGGATGTGACTGTTGGCGAACTATATCTATACTAGCTGCGCCCCGCGGTTTCACACGCGTAGTTCCCGTTCCCGTGGGAATTTCGGGATGAAAAATAGATGTTGGCCGATTCTCAGACCTACTGAATATGCTCACAAAACATGAGAATCGGTCAAGCCGTTTCGGAGGAGTATGGCAAAGAAAACTGAGACACGAGAATTTTATATATTAGATTTCGCAATCCTTATTGCCATGGGGGTTGTTGTTAAAACAAAAGTAGAAGAGTATTGGGCCATCGTCGCTGACATATTTCTGACTCCAGGTTTCAGAGCACACATGTCATATAATAGATTTCATATTATTTCTAAATGCTTACATTTTAACGATAATGAAGACATGTGTGCGCTGAACCTGATGGAAACTTTTTAAAATTAAACCGTTGTTAACCCATCTTAATATGAAATTTGAAAGCATGTATGTTTCCGCTCTAAATGTGGCCTTGGGTGAGTCTTCTGATGTGGAAAGGTTGATTAGACAATTAATCTATACTAATATTATAAAGAGGAAAGATTTGTTTGTTTGTAATGAATAGGCTTCGAAACTACAGGACCGATTTCAAAAATTCTTTCACTAATGGAAAGCTAATTTATCAGTGCGGTACATAGGCTATATTTTATCCCCGTAATCCCACGGGAACGGGAACTACGCGGGTGAAACCGCGGGGAGCTACTAGTTACCAATAAAGCTGGTGGGGATTAAAACTTATGCGGTTAGTAAATCTCAAACTGGGTATTTATGGCGGTATGAGAGAGAGGAATATCATAAAATCAAAACATTTTCAGTGTAGAATAAAAATATGGTCTCATCCTGTATTTTATCATGTACATGGTACTTTTTCAAGCGAAATTGTATGTTTTCGAAATTGTATTTTTTAAATGTTTTTGTATGAAAAGAGCCTGAAGCCACGAGAAGACCTGATGAAGGCAACTAGCGCTGGTGTAGGTGTAGCTGGATTTTGGTCCGGGAATATTTAGATTATTTAGTTATTTTTGTGGCCATTGACACGAAAGAAGAAAAGAGCCTTTCTTTTATGTTATTCGACGACTAATACATATATTTATTTGGTGTGCCTGTTTTAAAATAAATAAATAAATTTTCGATGACGCCCTCGACGGCAGAGTGGTCACCATGCCGGACTGCCATCCCTGAGATTGCGGGTTCGATTCCCGTGCGGGGTGAATATTTGTGTGAACCATAAGGCCTTGGCCACACTAGACGGAAATTCCGTCGCCGAACTTCCGCGGCGGAACGCCAATACATGTTATTGCATATAAAATACAAATAGCGGGCACAATACGCGGAAGATCGGTCGTTCCGTCGCGGACGATCCGTCGCTCGGAGCGGACCGCTCACTGCTCGCGTCTGCTCGGTCGTCCGCGCACCGATCTTCCGTCAGCGTAAGATCGGCAACGTCGCATTACAGGTATTTGTATGCATCGCGCCACATTCAGCGGATAACTCGCAGTGACGACGCACGCACAGGATGTTTGACACTGAACGATTTATTATTGAAGTGCAAAATAGAGTTTGCCTTTGGGACTCTAGAGAAAAGCCGGATAGAACTGCAAAGAAACGAGCATGGGAAGAGATTGCGAAAATGTTGTACGACAATTGGGATAGTGAAATAGAAACAAAACAACGAGAACTTGGTGAGTTTATCACTTTATTAATTTTCTATCCCTAGGTATATCTAATTATAAGTACTCGTATGCATGTAGGTACTAATTTAAACTATCATTCGTATAAACCTACTTAACAATGATTATATCAGTCACCTTACCTAAATGAAGTTGTGTTGCCACTCTAGTTTACCTTCTTCCATAAAATATTTTTTAAATAAATCTCTCGTATTTATGGCATTAGAGGGTCTAGATGTATTACAGTTTGGTAATGTTGGTAGATCAGAAGTTAACAATTCGTCGTTGTAGTTCAAACCGTCTCGTCTCCGTACAAAGTTATGCAGGACACATGTTGTTTTTACTATCTCTGTAGCAAAATCCGGGTTAACAAGTATGGCCGTATGAAGAACTCTCCACTTGTTGCTCAATATGCCGAAAGTACATTCCACATAACGCCTTGCACGAGACAGGCGGTAGTTAAACGTACGTTTTTCTATGTCTAATGTTTTATTGGGGTAGGGTCGCATAACATGTTTATGTAAAGCGAAAGCCTCGTCAGCTACCAGTACAAATGGTAGTGCTGGGCCGGTAGTACCGGGGAGTATTTTATCCTCGGGTAGGTCTAACATGTCATTGTAAAGTTTCTGTCCGAAATTTGAACTTCTAAATACATTACTATCAGCTTCTTTTCCAAAAGATCCAACATCGATAGAAATGAAGCAATAATTAGAATCTGCGGCTGCCATAAGAACAATTGAAAAAAACTTTTTATAGTTAAAATAGTTAGATCCGCTGTTGTCAGGATTAATTATTCTTATATGTTTACCATCCACAGCTCCTAAACAGTTTGGAAAATTTGCGTATTTATAGAATTCTTCTGCCACTTTTAAAAACGATTCCTTATTTGGCTCGGGCATTTCAAGTGGTTGCAGTACTTTCCAAATTACTTCACAAGTTTCTTTTATTATTTCTGCAACGGTCGATCGTCCCATTAAAAAATCGTGTGATAAACTTTTAAAATTCATTCCGGTAGACAAATACCTGAAACAAAAAAGAAACGTTCAGCATCATCACCATAAGCTAAGTTATTTCGACATTTTGTTGATACTTATATTATTTAATTTTACAGTGGATGAACTTCAAAAGAAATGGAAGCACTTAAGAGATTATTACGTAAAAGAAAAAAAACAAGATAATACAAGAAGTGGAAGTGCTGCACCTAAGAAACGTAAAAACTCGTACATTGAATTGCTGTGATTCTTGGATGTGGTGAAAGAGTCTCGGGTCTCATCGGGGAACATAAGCGCTCCGGCAGGTGATAATGACCAAAATGAAAATTCTTGTGATGAAATATCAACTAATACAAACACTCAACCAAGAAATGCAAGCGCACAAGAAACTGTAATTGAGAATTTTATTCCACCTCAAACTGAAGAAGTTTCAGGGACCTCCCAAAAGAAAAAAAAACCTAAAATGACAGCCTTTCAACAGAGTTTAATTACAGCAATGAATAAAAAGCAACAATCACCTAAAGCGACCGAAGAAGATGCTGACACGAAATTTTTACTTTCTTTACTACCTCAAATTAAGAGCCTAAATAAAAGACAAAATTGTGAGTTCAGAATCGAAGTGATGAATTTGATTTATAAAATCAAATATCGTAACTCATTTAACATGTCACATAATCAAACGTATTCTTACAACGATCCTGGCTATAGTACATACGAACAATCACCTACAACATATAGTATACCTACAGGAGATGTGTCACCGCCGGTGTACCAAGGATATACTACGAATACAAACAGTGCAAGCTCCTATTCGACCATACAGTCACCCGAATCTATTGAAACTCAAGTACGTCCAATCCAATCAGCTGAAACTGAAACAGCACACTCAATTGAGGAAATAGACGAAATATTTCAGAATAGGTCCACTTAATTGAGATAATAGAGGAAATGTTGCGGTAATTTAATTCAATAAAAAATTAAAAGTTGTAATTTTATTCAATAAAAAGTTAATATAGGTACTTAAGTAATTAATAAATAATTTGTTTCATTTCATATACTTACTTAATATTTATCTTACCTTAATGTAACGGTCAGCCTTTCTTCGGGAGGTATAGCTGTTCTAAGTTTTGTATTTTGCTTGGTATTAAAGACCTTAGTTAAATTCAGCAATACATCAAATGATTGTATGGACATACGATAATATTCGAATGCTTTATCTGGATTAAGTCTTAGTTGCATATACAGGGTATGAAATTGTCCAATTTCTAGTCGAAGAGTATTTAAGGGATGAACCCAATATTTACGCTTTCTTCTTCTTTCTTCTTCTAATGCCTCATAAATAGCTATCACTTCTATCGGATCCATCACGAATTCACGACCACACCGTATAAGCGCAGGCAGCCGACTGATGATCTGCCACTCAATATAGTGTGGCTGGTACCGTATAGAACGGATTGACCGCCGCGGAAGTTCGGCGACGGAATTTCCGTCTAGTGTGGCCAAGGCCTAAATGTTTGTCTTGGTCTGGGTGTGTGTGTGAATGAATGTGTGCGTAGTTTCTGGTACCCTGGATACAAGCTTCGAGCTTAGTTAGGGGTCAGTTACTATAATGAGATGATATAGTGAATGATTATGTTGTTATATTATTTTAAATTTACAAATATTTTTTTACATATAAGTGAATCTATGGTAGTCTAACGCCATTTACAAGTATTTTTTTTCAGGTGTATTTTTTATCTCAATTATTTCTTGTTTACTGATCCATTGTAACATTTGTAGCTGTATATGTTAAGAACACAAGTCTAGCTATATTATATTGTTATGATTTAAACCATTTTCAACCACAAACATCGTCAGGATTTAAGTTTAAATATGCCCATTATTTGTTTAAGCTGCGACTACGCTAGACGAAGCAAGCACGAGCTCGAGCCGAGCACAAATTCATTCAAAAGCGCGTCCGTTTGATGCTTGTAAGTTCTTCTACACTGCACGAATTTGTGCTCCGCTCGTGCTCGGCTCTCCTAGCGTAAACGCAGCTCTAGTTTCAAGTGTTGTATTTCATAAGCTTGTTGCGTAAACAAATTATATGAAGAGGTGTATGTTTTAATAAATAATAATGATGCGTAAGGTTTTATATTGTAAATAAAACAAATTTTATTTGAAATATTGTATTTTATTTTTACTAATTACATTTTTTGTTTTTTTTTTTCTAGGCGCAGGCTACCCAACCGGCCCTCGCCAAGGGACAACTGAAGTTGTAGTTCAATGTGCCAAGAGATGAGCTCTTGACTCTAATATATGCGGAGCTGACCCTCGCATTCCATGGGGCCCAGCTTCTATATGATAGATAGATGATACGTCGCGTGCGATCTGAAAAGCGTCACCTATCCTTAAATCTCCGAAGAAAGAACATCAAGATGACAAGCATCCATAAGTCATGAACATAAAGATGGCAAGCGTGCTGGGCATGGTCGACGAGTGCTGCTACAACCCGTGAACCGTCGACGACCTCTTGTCGTACTGTGTCGGCGCAGGCTCCCCGACCGGCCCTCGCCAAGGGGTGCATAATATTTATAAGTACCAAGTAGTATGTCGGATAGTTTGCAAGAAATATGTAATAAATTGCACGTCATAAAACAATATTTAATAAAAATTGGATTAAGAGACAAGCGTCCATAAGTCTCCGAAGAAAGAACATCAAGATGACAAGCATCCATAAGTCTCCGAAGAAAGAACATCAAGATGACAAGCACCCATAAGTCTCCGAAGAAAGAACATCAAGATGACAAGCATCCATAAGTCTCCGAAGAAAGAACATCAAGATGACAAGCATCCATTAGTCTCCGAAGAAAGAACATCAAGATGACAAGCATCCATAAGTCTCCGAAGAAAGAACATCAAGATGACAAGCATCCATAAGTCTCCGAAGAAAGAACATCAAGATGACAAGCATCCATAAGTCTCCGAAGAAAGAACATCAAGATGACAAGCACCCATAAGTCTCCGAAGAAAGAACATCAAGATGACAAGCATCCATAAGTCTCCGAAGAAAGAACATCAAGATGACAAGCATCCATTAGTCTCCGAAGAAAGAACATCAAGATGACAAGCATCCATAAGTCTCCGAAGAAAGAACATCAAGATGACAAGCATCCATAAGTCTCCGAAGAAAGAACATCAAGATGGCAAGCATCCATAAGTTTCCGAAGAAAGAACATCAAGATGACAAGCATCCATAAGTCTCCGAAGAAAGAACATCAAGATGACAAGCATCCATAAGTCTCCGAAGAAAGAACATCAAGATGACAAGCATCCGAAGAACCGAGCGAATGATTACGTGTCATCCGAGCTCATTTGGAATGCTTGTCCATGTACTTTAGCCAAGAAGGAAGAGGGCGTGGTGGAAGAGGGCGTGGGAGATAGAGAGATGAGCGAGCGTTCGTGTCTTTTTTGTCATTTATGACTAACTACGTTTATTATTCCAGTTAAAAAAACGTTTTCAATGTTATTCAACTGTATATTTTTGCAGCGTCTCTTTCGAAGACAATCTCCACCAAATACGCAGTGAAGGACAGTTGACTCAGCGCAGGATAGCTGCTCTGCCGGCAAATGTTCGGCGAGAACTTGTGGGCCGGAAGCGTGAAGCTCACCTGGAGCGTATGCTCCTGCCAGATGCGCCTCCGCGCAAACGAAACACAAGGTATTTTTTCCTTTAGTTTTTTTGTTTCTGGGACATCTTAACAATCACATTGCGATAGTTCTTTGAAGACTAAAGTCCAATATGCCAAGTTTCTTTTCTGTGTAAGTTTAGTGACAATTACCTGTTTTTTTTTTTAGAAAAATATCTCCCGAGGCCGACACGTCTCCCAATTCCCCAAGCAGTTCCCCTAGTACAGCGTGTCTCAAAGTGTGCTCCGCGGAACCCTAGGGTTCCGCGACACTCCTGTAAGGGTTCCGCAAGAATTTAGAAAATAAAGAAAGCACTGGTTGACCGTACTGACAAGTGTGTGTTGGTGTACTTCAAATAGGGTTCCATCAAGTATATCGCTTTACAAAAGGGTTCCGTTACCAAAAAAGATTGAGAACCGCTGCCCTAGTAGATTGTCGACGGCCATCAATTTACGTCGCGCAATGCTGAGGCCGACTAAAAAATACCCTAGTTGCTCAGAATCAGATTAAATATTAAATAAATACTAAAATTCGTTCTGTTTTTTTTTCTCCAGACATTGCTGCAAACGTTATCGTCGGCACGTTGTCACCATCCTCGCACGTTGCAGGTCGATCAGATATAGGTAGTTATGAATGACTGTTTCACAGAAAACTTTATACAGGAATTAATGACCAGTATACACTTTCTTTTCCTGCATTTTTTTTATTTCAGGTGTCCACGACCCTCATTTTGAAGGCCTGATAAGCGAGTGGCTGACAACGAACGAATTGACATCTGATGACGACTTGGACCTAGACTGCGACGACTTAGACTTAATCCCGACTGGCCTGTGACAATGACCTATCGCTATTTCAAGCGGAAGTGTTGCGGAGGGAGGATGAAGCGAACGACCTCGCTGTTCGCGACATCGTGCCCTACGACTGCTTCACTTTCGCTTGGAGTAGGGATAGGTCTGCTTTTAATGGACAACGTGAGACATTCACGGGGACAGCGGGACCGACTTTTGACGTGACTGACCAGACACGACCTATTGACATTTTTTACAAGCTGATTGACTCTGACTTTATTGACTTGATCTGTAGAGAGACTAACAGGAATGCGGAGTTAAAGATTGCGTTGCTCCGAGAGCAAAACGCGCTAACTCCGCATTCTCGTTACAATCGTTGGGTTCCTACAGATAGGGACGAAATGCTGAGTTTTTTAGCAATTACTGTTTTACAGGGTCTTTACTCCTTGCCCGAAGAGGAGAAATATTTTGGTTTCAATGGGCTCGGGACTATGCCATACTTTTCAAGAATAATTTCTTACAATAGGTTTTTACTACTAAAAAGCTTCATCCATTTTGTTGACTCTGAGACTTGCCAGGACAAGACGAGACTTTGTAAGATACGACCTGTAGTAGACTATTTTAACGACAAATTTTCCAGTTTATATATGCCTTCTCAAGAGATAACCATCGACTAGTCACTCAAGTGGCACGGGAGGCTAAGTTTTGCACAGAAGATTTCATCGAAAGCGGCTCAAGTTGGAGTCAAGACATACGAACTTAGCGAAAAGTCTCCGAAGAAAGAACATCAAGATGACAAGCATCCATAAGTCTCCGAAGAAAGAACATCCAGATGACAAGCATCCATAAGTCTCCGAAGAAAGAACATCAAGATGACAAGCATCCATAAGTCTCCGAAGAAAGAACATCAAGATGACAAGCATCCATAAGTCTCCGAAGAAAGAACATCAAGATGACAAGCATCCATAAGTCTCCGAAGAAAGAACATCAAGATGACAAGCATCCATAAGTCTCCGAAGAAAGAACATCAAGATGACAAGCATCCATAAGTCTCCGAAGAAAGAACATCAAGATGACAAGCATCCATAAGTCATGAACATAAAGATAGGAAGCGTGCTGGGCATGGTCGACGAGTGCTGCTACAACCCGAGACCCGTCGACGACCTCTTGTCGTACTGTGTACACGTACCCGTGAAGTGAAAGTGGCGGCGCAGGCTCCCCGAACGGCCCTCGCCAAGGGGTGCATAATATTTATAAGTACCAAGTGGTATGTCGGATAGTTTGCAAGAAATATTAATAAATTGCACATCATAAAACAATATTTAATAAAAATTGGATTAAGAGACAAGCATCCATAAGTCTCCGAAGAAAGAACAACAAGATGACAAGCATCCATAAGTCTCCGAAGAAAAAACATCAAGATGACAAGCATCCATAAGTCTCCGAAGAAAGAACATCAATTTGTGAATGTTTTGTGAATCTCAAACTGGCTATTTAGAGCGGTTTGAGGTTCACGCTCACAAGAGATCTCCGCCGCAGCAGTTGGAAGATCCATTAAACGCCTTCACACCAACCCTTGTCTTGAGTATAAAGGTTATACTGTATGGATGGACAATTAAGCCATAATTCTCCGACCGGCCCTCGCCAAGAGGGGCATCGTCAACGAGTGCTGCTACAAGCCGTGTACCGTCGACGACAAATTTCGTTATTAAAGAGGCAAATAAAATATAGAAAACAAAAGGATTTAATAAATAGTATAAGAATTTTTCTATATTTATAGATTTTATTATTTGTTTTTTTTTTTCATCTATGACATTGTACTTGTTTTAAGGTACTATTTGTATTTTATTTAAAAAATATATCAGCACGAGTTTCTTGCCGATTCTTCTCGGCTGATGTAATTTCCGAATCGGTGGTAGAATCAATTTCGACGTTCATAAGTGCCTCATTGAGGCCTTAACTGATTAAATGATTTTTGACTTTGACTTCATAAAACAATCTCCCTTGGATCAAGCACCATTCAATTTGAAAATACCTATTACAATTTGAAGATACCAATTCAAGTGGTAATAATACCCGCGGGTCTGTCACGACACAAAATAACAAGGTCTACGACGGAACTCATTCGAATTTATTCGACACTTTCAGCGAAGAACCGAGCGAATGATTACGTGTCATCCGAGCTCACTTGGAATGCTTGTCCATGTACTTTTGTCAAGGCTATTAGCGCCATGACTGTATATCCATACTTATATTATAAAGAAGTAAAGTTTGTGTTTGTTAAATTGTAAAGAGTAATCTCAGTATCTACTGAACCAATAAAAGCATCCATAAGTCTCCGAAGAAAGAACATCAAGATGACAAGCATCCATAAGTCTCCGAAGAAAGAATATCAAGATGACAAGCATCCATAAGTCTCCGAAGAAAGAATATCAAGATGACAAGCATCCATAAGTCTCCGAAGAAAGAACATCAAGATGACAAGCACCCATAAGTCTCCGAAGAAAGAACATCAAGATGACAAGCATCCATAAGTCTCCGAAGAAAGAACATCAAGATGACAAGCATCCATTAGTCTCCGAAGAAAGAACATCAAGATGACAAGCATCCATAAGTCTCCGAAGAAAGAACATCAAGATGACAAGCATCCATAAGTCTCCGAAGAAAGAACATTAAGATGGCAAGCATCCATAAGTTTCCGAAGAAAGAACATCAAGATGACAAGCATCCATAAGTCTCCGAAGAAAGAACATCAAGATGACAAGCATCCATAAGTCTCCGAAGAAAGAACATCAAGATGACAAGCATCCGAAGAACCGAGCGAATGATTACGTGTCATCCGAGCTCATTTGGAATGCTTGTCCATGTACTTTAGCCAAGAAGGAAGAGGGCGTGGTGGAAGAGGGCGTGGGAGATGGAGAGATGAGCGAGCGTTCGTGTCTTTTTTGTCATTTATGACTAACTACGTTTATTATTCCAGTTAAAAAAACGTTTTCAATGTTATTCAACTGTATATTTTTGCAGCGTCTCTTTCGAAGACAATCTCCACCAAATACGCAGTGAAGGACAGTTGACTCAGCGCAGGATAGCTGCTCTGCCGGCAAATGTTCGGCGAGAACTTGTGGGCCGGAAGCGTGAAGCTCACCTGGAGCGTATGCTCCTGCCAGATGCGCCTCCGCGCAAACGAAACACAAGGTATTTTTTCCTTTAGTTTTTTTGTTTCTGGGACATCTTAACAATCACATTGCGATAGTTCTTTGAAGACTAAAGTCCAATATGCCAAGTTTCTTTTCTGTGTAAGTTTAGTGACAATTACCTGTTTTTTTTTTTAGAAAAATATCTCCCGAGGCCGACACGTCTCCCAATTCCCCAAGCAGTTCCCCTAGTACAGCGTGTCTCAAAGTGTGCTCCGCGGAACCCTAGGGTTCCGCGACACTCCTGTAAGGGTTCCGCAAGAATTTAGAAAATAAAGAAAGCACTGGTTGACCGTACTGACAAGTGTGTGTTGGTGTACTTCAAATAGGGTTCCATCAAGTATATCGCTTTCCAAAAGGGTTCCGTTACCAAAAAAGATTGAGAACCGCTGCCCTAGTAGATTGTCGACGGCCATCAATTTACGTCGCGCAATGCTGAGGCCGACTAAAAAATACCCTAGTTGCTCAGAATCAGATTAAATATTAAATAAATACTAAAATTCGTTCTGTTTTTTTTTCTCCAGACATTGCTGCAAACGTTATCGTCGGCACGTTGTCACCATCCTCGCACGTTGCAGGTCGATCAGATATAGGTAGTTATGAATGACTGTTTCACAGAAAACTTTATACAGGAATTAATGACCAGTATACACTTTCTTTTCCTGCATTTTTTTATTTCAGGTGTCCACGACCCTCATTTTGAAGGCCTGATAAGCGAGTGGCTGACAACGAACGAATTGACATCTGATGACGACTTGGACCTAGACTGCGACGACTTAGACTTAATCCCGACTGGCCTGTGACAATGACCTATCGCTATTTCAAGCGGAAGTGTTGCGGAGGGAGGATGAAGCGAACGACCTCGCTGTTCGCGACATCGTGCCCTACGACTGCTTCACTTTCGCTTGGAGTAGGGATAGGTCTGCTTTTAATGGACAACGTGAGACATTCACGGGGACAGCGGGACCGACTTTTGACGTGACTGACCAGACACGACCTATTGACATTTTTTACAAGCTGATTGACTCTGACTTTATTGACTTGATCTGTAGAGAGACTAACAGGAATGCGGAGTTAAAGATTGCGTTGCTCCGAGAGCAAAACGCGCTAACTCCGCATTCTCGTTACAATCGTTGGGTTCCTACAGATAGGGACGAAATGCTGAGTTTTTTAGCAATTACTGTTTTACAGGGTCTTTACTCCTTGCCCGAAGAGGAGAAATATTTTGGTTTCAATGGGCTCGGGACTATGCCATACTTTTCAAGAATAATTTCTTACAATAGGTTTTTACTACTAAAAAGCTTCATCCATTTTGTTGACTCTGAGACTTGCCAGGACAAGACGAGACTTTGTAAGATACGACCTGTAGTAGACTATTTTAACGACAAATTTTCCAGTTTATATATGCCTTCTCAAGAGATAACCATCGACTAGTCACTCAAGTGGCACGGGAGGCTAAGTTTTGCACAGAAGATTTCATCGAAAGCGGCTCAAGTTGGAGTCAAGACATACGAACTTAGCGAAAAGTCTCCGAAGAAAGAACATCAAGATGACAAGCATCCATAAGTCTCCGAAGAAAGAAATCCAGATGACAAGCATCCATAAGTCTCCGAAGAAAGAACATCCAGATGACAAGCATCCATAAGTCTCCGAAGAAAGAACATCAAGATGACAAGCATCCATAAGTCTCCGAAGAAAGAACATCAAGATGACAAGCATCCATAAGTCTCCGAAGAAAGAACATCAAGATGACAAGCATCCATAAGTCTCCGAAGAAAGAACATCAAGATGACAAGCATCCATAAGTCTCCGAAGAAAGAACATCAAGATGACAAGCATCCATAAGTCTCCGAAGAAAGAACATCAAGATGACAAGCATCCATAAGTCATGAACATAAAGATAGGAAGCGTGCTGGGCATGGTCGACGAGTGCTGCTACAACCCGAGACCCGTCGACGACCTCTTGTCGTACTGTGTACACGTACCCGTGAAGTGAAAGTGGCGGCGCAGGCTCCCCGACCGGCCCTCGCCAAGGGGTGCATAATATTTATAAGTACCAAGTGGTATGTCGGATAGTTTGCAAGAAATATTAATAAATTGCACATCATAAAACAATATTTAATAAAAATTGGATTAAGAGACAAGCATCCATAAGTCTCCGAAGAAAGAACAACAAGATGACAAGCATCCATAAGTCTCCGAAGAAAAAACATCAAGATGACAAGCATCCATAAGTCTCCGAAGAAAGAACATCAATTTGTGAATGTTTTGTGAATCTCAAACTGGCTATTTAGAGCGGTTTGAGGTTCACGCTCACAAGAGATCTCCGCCGCAGCAGTTGGAAGATCCATTAAACGCCTTCACACCAACCCTTGTCTTGAGTATAAAGGTTATACTGTATGGATGGACAATTAAGCCATAATTCTCCGACCGGCCCTCGCCAAGAGGGGCATCGTCAACGAGTGCTGCTACAAGCCGTGTACCGTCGACGACAAATTTCGTTATTAAAGAGGCAAATAAAATATAGAAAACAAAAGGATTTAATAAATAGTATAAGAATTTTTCTATATTTATAGATTTTATTATTTGTTTTTTTTTTTCATCTATGACATTGTACTTGTTTTAAGGTACTATTTGTATTTTATTTAAAAAATATATCAGCACGAGTTTCTTGCCGATTCTTCTCGGCTGATGTAATTTCCGAATCGGTGGTAGAATCAATTTCGACGTTCATAAGTGCCTCATTGAGGCCTTAACTGATTAAATGATTTTTGACTTTGACTTCATAAAACAATCTCCCTTGGATCAAGCACCATTCAATTTGAAAATACCTATTACAATTTGAAGATACCAATTCAAGTGGTAATAATACCCGCGGGTCTGTCACGACACAAAATAACAAGGTCTACGACGGAACTCATTCGAATTTATTCGACACTTTCAGCGAAGAACCGAGCGAATGATTACGTGTCATCCGAGCTCACTTGGAATGCTTGTCCATGTACTTTTGTCAAGGCTATTAGCGCCATGACTGTATATCCATACTTATATTATAAAGAAGTAAAGTTTGTGTTTGTTAAATTGTAAAGAGTAATCTCAGTATCTACTGAACCAATAAAAGCATCCATAAGTCTCCGAAGAAAGAACATCAAGATGACAAGCATCCATAAGTCTCCGAAGAAAGAATATCAAGATGACAAGCATCCATAAGTCTCCGAAGAAAGAATATCAAGATGACAAGCATCCATAAGTCTCCGAAGAAAGAACATCAAGATGACAAGCATCCATAAGTCCCCGAAGAAAGAACATCAACATGACAAGCATCCATAAGTCTCCGAAGAAAGAACATCAAGATGACAAGCATCCATAAGTCTCCGAAGAAAGAACATCAATATGACAAGCATCCAAAGCATTACAAACATAATTCAACTGGTAATAATACCCTAGGGTCTGTCACGACACATAATAACTAAATAATTTTGTTAAGAATGTTATTTTCCTACTTGTTTAAGAAATTTAACTTCTTAATTTTATTGTAAATTTTGAATGGAACGCTATGCTTGGAGGTGGGCGTTGGTGTCTGCGACACAGTTTTTCTTAACTTCTGCAGGTACCATCGTTTATTATTTTTGAAATTGTATGTGTTTCTGGTTCCTCAATAAAGATTTTATTTATTTATTAAAAAAAAAAAAAAAATAACAAGGTCTAGAACGGAACTCATTCGAGTTTATTCGACACTTTCAGCGAAGAACCGACCGAATGATTACGTGTCATCCGAGCTCATTTGGAATGCTTGTCCATGTACTTTAGTCAAGGCTATTAGCGCCCATTACTGTATATCTATATTAATATTTTAAAGCAGTAAAGTTTGTGTGTATGTTTAATTGTAAGGAGTAATCTCAGGATCTACTGAACCAATTTCAAAAATTCTTTCACTCATGGAAACCTAAATTTATCAGTGCGTGCATCCATAAGTCTCCGAAGAAAGAACATCAAGATGACAAGCATCCATAAGTCTCCGAAGAAAGAACATCAAGATGACAAGCATCCATAAGTCTCTGAAGAAAGAACATCAAGATGACAAGCATCCATAAGTTTCCGAAGAAAGAAAATCAAGATGACAAGCATCCATAAGTCTCCGAAGAAAGAACATCAAGATGACAAGCATCCATAAGTCTCCGAAGAAAGAACATCAAAATGACAAGCATCCATAAGTCTCCGAAGAAAGAACATCAAGATGACAAGCATCCATAAGTCTCCGAAGAAAGAACATCAAGATGACAAGCATTCATAAGTCTCCGAAGGAAGAACATCAACATGACAAGCATCCATAAGTCTCCGAAGAAAGAACATCAATTTGTGAATGTTTTGTGAATCTCAAACTGGCTATTTATGGCGGTTTGAGGTTCACGCTCACAAGAGATCTCCGCCGCAGCAGTTGGAAGATCCATTAAACGCCTTCACACCAACCCTTGTCTTGAGTATAAAGGTTATACTGTATGGATGGACAATTAAGCCATAATTCCCCGACCGGCCCTCTCCAAGAGGGGCATCGTCAACGAGTGCTGCTACAACCCGTCTACCGTCGACGACAAATTTCGTTATTAAAGAGGCAAATAAAATATAGAAAACAAAAGGATTTAATAAATAGTATAAGTATTTTTCTATATTTATAGATTTTATTATTTGTTTTTTTTTTCATCTATGACATTGTACTTGTTTTAAGGTACTATTTGTATTTTATTTTAAAAAAATATCAGCACGAGTTTCTTGCCGATTCTTCTCGGCTGATATAATTTCCGAATCGGTGGTAGAATCAATTTTGACGTTCATAAGTGCCTCATTGAGGTCTTAACTGATTAAATGATTTTTGACTTTGACTTCATAAAACAATCTCCCTTGGATCAAGCACCATTCAATTTGAAAATACCTATTACAATTTGAAGATACCAATTCAAGTGGTAATAATACCCGCGGGTCTGTCACGACACAAAATAACAAGGTCTACGACGGAACTCATTCGAATTTATTCGACACTTTCAGCGAAGAACCGAGCGAATGATTACGTGTCATCCGAGCTCACTTGGAATGCTTGTCCATGTACTTTTGTCAAGGCTATTAGCGCCATGACTGTATATCCATACTTATATTATAAAGAAGTAAAGTTTGTGTTTGTTAAATTGTAAAGAGTAATCTCAGTATCTACTGAACCAATAAAAGCATCCATAAGTCTCCGAAGAAAGAACATCAAGATGACAAGCATCCATAAGTCTCCGAAGGAAGAACATCAAGATGACAAGCATCCATAAGTCTCCGAAGAAAGAACATCAAGATGACAAGCATCCATAAGTCTCCGAAGAAAGAACATCAAGATGACAAGCATCCATAAGTCATGAACATGAAGATGGGAAGCGTGCTGGGCATGGTCGAAGAGTGCTGCTACAACCCGTGTACCGTCGACGACCTCTTGTCGTACTGTGACCCGTGAAGGGAAAGTGGCGGCGCAGGCTCCCCGACCGGCCCTCGCCAAGGGACAACTGAAGTTGTAGCTCAATGTGCCAAGAGATGAGCTCGTGACTCTAATATATGCGGAGCTAACCCTCGCATTCTATGGGGCCCAGCTTATGATAGATAGATGATACGTCGCGTGCGATTTGAAAAGCGTCACCTATCCATAAGTCTCCGAAGAAAGAACATCAAGATGACAAGCATCCATAAGTCTCCGAAGAAAGAACATCAAGATGACAAGCATCCGAAGAACCGAGCGAATGATTACGTGTCATCCGAGCTCATTTGGAATGCTTGTCCATGTACTTTAGCCAAGAAGGAAGAGGGCGTGGTGGAAGAGGGCGTGGGAGATGGAGAGATGAGCGAGCGTTCGTGTCTTTTTTGTCATTTATGACTAACTACGTTTATTATTCCAGTTAAAAAAACGTTTTCAATGTTATTCAACTGTATATTTTTGCAGCGTCTCTTTCGAAGACAATCTCCACCAAATACGCAGTGAAGGACAGTTGACTCAGCGCAGGATAGCTGCTCTGCCGGCAAATGTTCGGCGAGAACTTGTGGGCCGGAAGCGTGAAGCTCACCTGGAGCGTATGCTCCTGCCAGATGCGCCTCCGCGCAAACGAAACACAAGGTATTTTTTCCTTTAGTTTTTTTGTTTCTGGGACATCTTAACAATCACATTGCCATAGTTCTTTGAAGACTAAAGTCCAATATGCCAAGTTTCTTTTCTGTGTAAGTTTAGTGACAATTACCTGGTTTTTTTTTTTAGAAAAATATCTCCCGAGGCCGACACGGCTCCCAATTCCCCAAGCAGTTCCCCTAGTAGATTGTCGACGGCCAACAATTTACGTCGCGCAATGCTGAGGCCGACTAAAAAATACCCTAGTTGCTCAGAATCAGATTAAATATTAAATAAATACTAAAAATAGGTAGTTATGAATATAGTTGTAAAAAACCCGTTAGCTACGGTTAATTAACCAAATTTTTGGTTAGCTACCAATAAAATGCGGTTATTAACGGTTAATTATCCGACTGCGACAACGAAAAAGGATGTATAATCTATTGGTTAGCTACCAATAAAATGCTGTTATTAACGGTTAATTATCCGACTGCGACAACGAAAAAGGATGTATAATCTATTGGTTAGCTACCAATAAAATGCTGTTATTAACGGTTAATTATCCGGCTGCGACGAAAAAGGATGCTTAATCTGCATATCCGATGGATAAAAAAATCACTTATCCTTACTAATACCTTATTTTATATATTATTTATATTAATATTATAAATGCGAAAGTAACTCTGTCTGTCTGTCTGTTACCTTTTCACGGCTAAACTACTGAACCGATTGACTTGAAACTTTCTATCCCGAAATTCCCACGGGACCGGGAACTACGCGGGTGAAATCGCGGGGCGCATAAATCACTAGCGCGTCCCCACTTCGCACGGATGGACATATTTTACGTTTTGGGATAAATATAGATTATGACTTAAATACCTATGTCATCGAAATCGATGAGGAGGATAATATATTTATATATATTTCTTAGATTTTCGGTTCGTGGGTCAAAGAGCGACCGACCGGGATCGAACAAACAAACAGCGGGAAGTGACTTTATCTTACTAGTTATAAAGAGAGAGAAATGAGACGTTGCCTTCCCGCTTTGATTAAACGGAGTGGCAACGTCGCCGTTTGGTAGCGCGGGCGCCGCGCGTTTGAATAAACGCGACGTTGCCTTGCGGCTTCGATTAAACGGAGTGGCAACGTCGCCATTTAGTAGCGCGGCGCGGGCGCCACGCCTTTGAACAAACGCGACCGACGTTGCTTTGCGGCTTCGATTAAACGGTGCGGGCGCGGCGCGTTCTTTTGTCGGCGCGTTCTTTTGTCGGCGCGTGCGGCGAGCGAGAGACTCGAGCGAGTTAAGTTAGGCACTCAGTTTGGCGGTAACAGTGAACCAGAGCGTACGTACGTATTATTGTTGTAGAGCGGAGCTGTTACTGGCGAACTAAACATGCCGCGTAGTAGTGGTAGTGTTTGGGAACATTTTTTAATTTTATCTGAGAGTGATGGCAAGAAACATGTTACTTGTAATTACTGTAACATGCAATATAAATCGGCCCAGGCAACTAGACTTAAAGAACATGTATTAAAGTGTAATAAATGTCCAATTCAGGTGAAAAAAATATATCGTTCTGAAAAAAGTGATAAACGCGCCAATATTGCGCCAACTCTGGCTTTATCACCTGCATCAAGATCATCTACTTCGACAACGACTGACCTTATATCAGCGAGTACATCAAATGCGACCACTACATATTCCGTAGAAAATACATCGATGCCATCCAATTTAGAGCACTCATCACGCGAAGTTTTGCCTGTTAGCGATAGAGACATTGACACTGTTGTTGCGAGAGCCATTTATGCAAGTGGGGTTCCATTGTCTTTGCTAGAAAGTAAATATTGGAAGGACGTTTTTAAAGTTTTAAAGCCATCTTATGAAGTGCCGTCCAGACATGATTTAAGTAATCCACTTTTAGAAAGTGAGTACATGCGAATTAAAAAGGAAGTTGGTGATATAATTACCAAATCTATGGCTCTAGGTCTAATTTGTGATGGATGGACAAACGTTGTTGGTAAAGGGGTGCTTAATTTTATAATTACAACGCCGAAACAAATATTTTATAATGCCATATACCCTGAAACCGAAAGAGAAACTGGTCAATTTATAAGTCAGCAAATGATTAATGTTATTGAAGAACTTGGCCCTTCAAAATTTGTGGCCGTAATAACTGATAACGCCGCCAATATGAAAGCAGCCTGGGCGATTGTAAAAGCCAAATACCCTCACATTGCTTGCGTAGGATGCGTAAGTCATGCATTAAATTTAATATATAAAGATGTTTTTAAAATAATTATTTTTGAGGAGGTCCTACGCAATGTAATCACAGTAATCCGATACATAAAAAAGGCTCACGTTATACTGGCATCATTTGAAAAATTTCAAATAGAAAAATACGGACGCACTAGAACCAGCCTTAAATTATTTTCAAAAACTAGATGGAGTGGGGCATATATTTCAATTAAGTCCTATAAAGAAAATAGAGAGGCGCTTGAGTTGCTCGCCATGTCATGATTCTAACGTCGTATCACAAATAAAGACCATTATTTTTGACAGTCAGTTATGGACTAAAGTTGACGAGGTGGTCAGAGTTCTGGAACCAATGGCCAAGGCTATTTTAAAATCTGAAAATAACAATTCTCTTCTCTCAGATGTACCTTTTATTTTCCATTTATTGAGCCAAGAGTTAACAACAAAATTGGAAACAGCTGCGTTTTTAAGCGAACCGGACAAAAATTTGATTTTGTCAACTGTCCAAAAACGAAAACACTTTTGCGTGAAGCCCATTCACTACGCGGCGCACCAACTTGATCCACGGTATTGCGGCGTTTGTCTTAGTGATGAGGAGATAAGTACGGTTGCAGAGTATTTACAAGAAATTTCTTTAACCTCAAACATAGAAGTTGCTAATGTAATTAAAGAAATGGCAGAATTTCGGGTTAAGGAGAATTTTTTTGATGAAACTAAAGCTATTTGGACTCCAGTGAAAGAATTGGAACCCAGAATATGGTGGAAAACTTTTGCTTCCAACTTAGAAATTGCTAAAATAGCCATAAAAATTCTGAGTGTGCCTCCATCATCTGCTGCTTCGGAGCGCAACTGGAGTCTGTTTTCAAGAACTCAAACCAAAATTAGAAACCGGCTACATAACTCAAGAACTGTGAAATTAATGTCCATTCGGGCCAATTTAAGCCTATTCCGAAAAGATGTCATGGATAATGCAACAGTTTCTGAATTATCTGATCAAGACAGCACTGATAACAGCGATATTGATGATGACCGCGAGATACCCCTATTCGATCCTCTTTCGTAATACCTATAGGTACCTTAGTTTTTTATAATATTAATTAAAAACATAATGTTTTGTTAATCACAGTGTATTCATCTTATAAAATAATAATTAACATATATTTTTTTTATTTATTTAACATCTTACCTATCAGGAACTTTGAAATCACAATAACTTTTATAAATATTTTTTATTTTTATACAATTTTTAATACTATTTTTTTAAAACTTCTATATTTTTTTTATAATGAAGCAAGCATCATCGCGTAACTCGCGAGTCGCGCGCGCGCGGTACATATACACATTTCAAGCCGCTAGCGGCATCTAGCGGTGGTTTTTTAAAATGCGGTTAATTAACCGTTAAAAACGGTTAATAACGAAAAATGCATTTTTAACCGCTTGGTTAAAATCGTTAATAACCGGCTTTACATCTATAGTTATGAATGACTGTTTCACAGAAAACTTTATACAGGAATTAATGACCAGTATACACTTTCTTTTCCTGCATTTTTTTATTTCAGGTGTCCACGACCCTCATTTTGAAGGCCTGATAAGCGAGTGGCTGACAACGAACGAATTGACATCTGATGACGACTTGGACCTAGACTGCGACGACTTAGACTTAATCCCGACTGGTCAATATAGAGACGCTGCCAATGAACCTGCCTGTGACAATGACCTATCGCTATTTCAAGCGGAAGTGTTGCGGAGGGAGGATGAAGCGAACGACCTCGCTGTTCGCGACATCGTGCCCGACGACTGCTTCACTTTCGCTTGGAGTAGGGATAGGTCTGCTTTTAATGGACAACGTGAAAGTGCGTACGGATTGCGCGTACCCTGGTACGCGTACTCAGTTTACGCGTATCCGGAACGCCTAGTCCATACCTGCAGCTACGCGTTCACTCTTGGGGTACGCGTACCGCGCGAGCCACCGTCAGTCGGTTTTTGGTCGCGCGTCAAAGAGGACGCACGCGGCCGGCTACGCTATATTTGGACGGCAAAATGAATAAACACGCGTGTTCTTCGAGTTTCAATAATGAAAATATTATTAGATTGATTCAACTTTATGAATTTCACCGGGTCTTGTGGGATAGCACACTAACTGATTATCGAAATAATGGTCAGTATGGGTATTATACCGGTGCCTATTCAACGGATTTAACCAACTCTACCTCACGCCAAAGCAATTACAGCGACACGCCAATTCCAGCACAAACTGCACCTACATCAACAGCGGAAACTCCAAAGGAAGCGGATAATCAAAAAAAGATAATCAAAATGAAATTTCTGAAATATTACGTTACGTTCAAGAACAAGAAGAATAATTCAGAAAATTCTTAATTATAATTTAATAAAACTTCTTCAAGTACTTAAATTATAATTTTCTAAAATTTTAATTATCATAATAAATAAGCAGATAAACATAAACGTTTTTATTCATTAACTCATCTTCACATGATCCTTGAGAGCCTTGATAATTGCATCACATACTTCAATAATAATAGTAGATATGGACTGTTTAGATATGCGAAACAGATATTGTAAACTTGTATGTGAGTCCCCGGTGGCCAAGAACCTTAACGTCACGGATAGCCTTTCTCTGGCTGTGATAGCTTCTCGAAAATTAGTATTCATTTTTTTTATTTCAGGTTCAACCTTTTCAAGAATTATTTCAAAATCTTGCAAACTCATTCTCACAAAATTTTTGTCCCCACTTTCTTCATAATTTATATCTTCCATTAGCCTATTTCCACACTGTAATCTTTCACGAAACAATTTTTTCATCCACAGTACAGGAGCTGTACGCGTATCCAATGTACGCGTGGACAGTGTTTCCCAACTACGCGTAACACAGGAACGCGCTATCCGTACGCACCTTGAGACATTCACGGGGATAGCGGGACCGACTTTTGACGTGACTGACCAGACACGACCTATTGACATTTTTTACAAGCTGATTGACTCTGACTTTATTGACTTGATCTGTAGAGAGACTAACAGGAATGCGGAGTTAAAGATTGCGTTGCTCCGAGAGCAAAACGCGCTAACTCCGCATTCTCGTTACAATCGTTGGGTTCCTACAGATAGGGACGAAATGCTGAGTTTTTTAGCAATTACTGTTTTACAGGGTCTTTACTCCTTGCCCGAAGAGGAGAAATATTTTGGTTTCAATGGGCTCGGGACTATGCCATACTTTTCAAGAATAATTTCTTACAATAGGTTTTTACTACTAAAAAGCTTCATCCATTTTGTTGACTCTGAGACTTGCCAGGACAAGACGAGACTTTGTAAGATACGACCTGTAGTAGACTATTTTAACGACAAATTTTCCAGTTTATATATGTGTCGTTCATTGTAAAAGTGGTGTAACTCCATATTTTTAAAATTCATTTTTTTTTGCTCAATGGTATCACATTAAGTCAAATCTTTCATTATAAAAGTGAAGCAACTCCAATAGTTGCATTAAAATCCCATAGATGGCGTTACTGGTTTATACAGGGCACTAAAACTTTTAAATATTCATTATAAAAGTGAAGTAAGTCACAAGTCACTTTAATAGTGAAGTAAGTCCGGAGTTGATTCACTTTTATTGTGACTAAGTTTTGACACGTGGTGATAAGTTGTGTGTTAAAATTGATAAACAATATTTTTATTAAGTGTTTTAATAGCTTATTTTGATGGATTTAGAGGATTTTAGTGATTCCGGGTCTGAATATCAGCCTACTTCCGAAGAAAGTAGTTCTGGATCTTATTTAAATTCATTGTTTTTCTAACCTTAAAATTGTATTTACATTTTTGGTAACTTTTTTCTCATTTTACATTTTGTTTTGAATACATGCAGTATTGCATGTCGCACAAACTAATCTCTTGTGATTTGCACTTGTTCCAGATACAGATACAGGCAATGATGAAAATGTTAACGAAGATAATAACCAGCCAAATCTTCAACCTGAACCTGGACCATCTAGATCTAGAAAACGTTCACTCGACAAAGAAAATTGGGCAGTTAATAAAAGAAATAATATTATGTGAACCTCGACAAAACGATTTTTTTAATATAAAGGAAATCAATACAATATTTAAATCTATCAGTACCAAACTATCCCACGTACACTATATTGACCTGCGCTATTCGTACCTAGGACTCCCAAGAAATAACATGTTACACTTATGTCAGAAAGTCCTACAGGAAGTAATACGCATCGAATATCGGTACAAACTGACTTATAGATATACAGAAATGAGCAACAGACTGAACCAAAAAAATATCAATCCTAAACTTGACATTATTGAAACTAACATTACAAATGAGAAGCCACATATAAATGACAAGAATGATATAAGACAACCAGAAACATTTTTTCGTCGACAACCTCACCATTCTATTCCAAAACATGCAGAGCATAAACAATAAAATACACCTCCTAGAAGCTTTAGTAACAGAGAATACAATTGATATGTTGTGCTTGTCGGAAACGTTCTTAACCGATTCAAAACTAGAAAGCACACAAATTAACGGATATCTGTTCGGAGCCCATTATTGTCGGAAAACTCGCTCAAGAGGTGGAGTTGCAATACTGATCAGAGAAGATTTAGATTATGTAGAGCGGAAGGATTTTAGCGAAATGACAATTGAATATGTAATAGAATACTGTGCAATCGAAATTGTAACCTACAATCTATTAATTATTTGCGCTTATTGGAATGAACGTGAAGCAAACCAATTTTTAGAGTCAATTAACTTACTACTTACTAAACTTAAACGGGAGGATAATAAATATATAGTATTAGGTGGAGATTTCAATATTAACATGCTATCACAAAACAAATTTTCAACTGAATTTGACAATTTACTACTAACTCACAACTTCGTTCGTCAAGTAAGAGCTGCAACACGGGTATGTACCACTACTTCTACTTGCATAGATCTTGTTTATACTAATTTCAATCAGGTAGAAACAGATATACGTAACTTAGGCTTATCTGACCACCACGGTATATTTATAAAAGTTGACATTGACCCAATTATAGGACATAAAACACAAATAATTAATAAAAGAACATTTACTGAACGACAAATTTTACAATTTAAATTAGAATTAACTACGATAAACTGGTATGATTTTCTTTTAAACACAAATAACGATATAAATAAAAATTACAAACTATTTCATGACTTATTAGGACTTCTAATCACTAAATGTTTCCCAATAAAGGGTTATAAAATAAAAACTAAACCTCGAAGGGTAAAATGGCTTTCGAAAGGTATAAAACTATCATGTAAACATAAACGACTACTACGCATTATCCTTAATCAAACGGGTAATAAAATAATTAAAAAATATTTTAATTCATACAGAAAAGTTCTAAAACGGTCAATAAATACATCAAAAAAACTTGAATACATAAAAGAAATGTCTGATTCGGACAATAAAATTAGAACTATGTGGAATATAATAAAAACTAAAACGGGCAAAAACAAAAATAAACAAGGTAAAAATATAAAACTAAACCTATATAACAAAATTACTGAATCGCCTTCAAAAGTGACAAATGGCTTTAATGAGTACTTTGCCATGGTCGGTGAATCAAGTCCTAATAGAAGAACAACAACTAATAACCAAAGCTACCCCAATAATAACCAACCATTACATAGCATTTACTTACGACCAGTTGATAATGACGAAATAAAATCAATTATAAGCAGACTAAAAAGTAAACGAAGTTTCGGTTTTGACGAACTTCCATCTTTTGTTGTTAAAAAGTGCGTAAACGAACTAGTTGAGCCCCTAAATATATTAATAAACCAGTCATTTTTAGAAGGTACATTTCCAGATCTTTTAAAAATTTCCATAGTAAAGCCTATTCACAAAAAAGGTGATAAAACGAAACCTTCAAATTATCGACCTATAGCTCTTCTGCCCTCGATATCAAAAGTGTTTGAAAAGGCAATGTCAAACCGGTTGTATGACTTTTTAGAGAAAAACAATATCTTAAATGAAAACCAATACGGTTTTAGGAAAGATAAATCCACAATACTAGCAGTGTATCATTATATTCAGCAAGCCTATTCCTACATAAATAAAAAGAAATACGCTGTAGGCATCCTGCTTGATATGACAAAAGCATATGATAGAGTACAATTTGACATTCTTTTATCCAAATTATATGATGTAGGAATTAGAGGTACTGCATACGAATGGTTTAAATCTTACCTATATAACAGAGTGCAGTAGTGGCGAGGGGTCCATACAAGACGATTCCTACCGTCTTCCCTTTTGAAAACAGACCAACTTACACTACTAAACTCTAAATTATCTAACACTCATACTTCAACTGTATATTAACGACACCTACTTACTTATAATCACATAAAATATCTGTTTTTAATAAATCAAATTAAAATAATAATTCACGAAAAGAACACATAGCGTAATATTCATCGCATAAGAAACGATCTAACTACCTCATACTGAAACAAAATCATAATAATCATTAAATGCTACGAGTTACGGTTCAAAATCGCTTGAAAGCACCTAGCGCTATACAAAGTTACAATACACCTACATCGTATAAGAAACGATCCAACTACCTCATACTGAAACAAAATCATTATAATCATTAAATACTATGAGTTACGGTTCAAAATCGCTTGGAAATAAAACGTTTTCCCTTGCAGGTCTAGCGCCATACAAAAGCGTATTCACAACTACATACAATGAACCGTTCCGATACAAAATTCACGCACACATTGAAACATATTCGCACAAATTCACGCCCAAAAATAAGACGCTCGGCCACCGTCTTGCTACTAGATACTATTAATTACTCTGTGCCAGCCAAGGATCAGACCAGAGAAAGAGAGAGAAAGAGAACACGGCTGTTGACGTTTTGCAAAGCGTATTCGCGTATGTCAAGTGTCATGCCATTTAAGTTTTCGCGCGTTGTAACAGTTTGTTTTTGTTTTGTTGATTTTTACGATTTTACATGATAATATTATTTACGCGACTTATTGTTTTATGTGGTATTTGTAGAATTATTATTACGTAAACCTCAATTGTAAATTTGATATAATTAGTGAGTTAAATACCTAAATTCGAAATTATTGGTTTTCGTGTTGTGAAGTGTCAAAGTTAAAATAAAACAAAACAAAAGTTTATTGCATATTGAGCAACTGTTGCTTAATGGATAATCTGCTAGGTGAGAATAATTTATTTAGTAAATTGGACTTAAAATACTACTTGAAAGTAGGGTGATTTCTTGATAAGTAATAATATAATCTTTTTAGATTGATTTCAACTAAAGGTTATCAAACGACCTGTATGAAAGTATACTCGTATTGTTTTTAAAACTGCACAGTTTTTTAAAACTGAATATGTTAGTCTATTGAAATAGGTTCAACTTGTACAACTGAACTTTTATACCAAATTGCATGCATAATTATGATGATTGCAACATATTTTTTGTTGCATTTTTAAGTTTAAATTTAAATTACATCATTACTATTACACACATAAAAATATGAATGAATTAAATGTAGTGAAATATAATTTATTTAAATAATAAAATAACTTAAGAGGCAGAATTAAAACTAATAAATGAAACATATTTCTTTGCACCTCCAGTGCCACCCATAAGTAGAAGTTAGTTAAATTAGTTATTAATAGTTAGTTCTGTTATATAAAGGAGGCAGCAACTTCAGAAAGTATACAAATTACCTAATTGTATAATTTTATGAGATCTGTCTCCGGTAAAAAAATTTAAATCTCTTTTTTATATTTAAATGATAACTGGGTATATAGCATAAAGTGTTTTGTTTCCTGTGTTTGTTATTTTAGATTCAAAAGTATATAAATCCGTTAGAATTTGTGTGTTTATCTTTATGTAAGCAAACAAATAACAATACAGCTGAACCGATTTTGATGTGCTTTTTACATAGCAAATGGTCAATATAATAAACTTTATTAGACCGCATTAATAATTCTGTCTCTCAGTACTTCAATTGATGAAATTGGATTGGGCTCACTATACACGAGACTCTTCATGTACCCCCACACATCAAAATCCATGGGGGTTAAGTCCGGACTTCCGACTGGCCAGGGTATAGGCCCACTTCGTCCAATCCATTTGCCTGAATGTGTGGATGGCATTATCTCCAATCATTTGATTGGGCCTTACTTTCTCCCCGACAATTAAAATGGGGAAAACTATGAAAATTTCCTGCGAGAAGACCTAAATGACCTGTTAGATGATTTGCAACTCAATCTTATTCAAGACATGTGGTTTCAGCATGATGGCTGCCCTGCCCATTTCAGGACAAGTGTCAGAGAATGGATAAACACAAATCATCCAAACAAATGGATTGGACGAAGTGGGCCTATACCCTGGCCAGTCGGAAGTCCGGACTTAACCCCCATGGATTTTGATGTGTGGGGGTACATGAAGAGTCTCGTGTATAGTGAGCCCAATCCAATTTCATCAATTGAAGTACTGAGAGACAGAATTATTAATGCGGTCAATTAAATAAGAACAAAATTAACTACTGGTGTAGTGAAAACTGGTCTTCGTAAAATAATGCAAGGATGTGTGCAACGCAGGGTCGGACATGTCGAACAAGAAATTTAGACTCAAAAATGGTGTGTGTAGAACTTAAAAGTTTAATAAGTTTAGTATCTTGCTCTGTATGCTGACCTATTGTTTTATTTATCCTCCCCAGTAGCCTATAAAACTAAATGTTTTGTACAAAATTTCGATAAAACCCTAGGTTGTTATACCTCGTTGGATAGCTGATGAAATGTAGATATTTTTAAGCATTAGTGCCAAACATGTGCCATATATTTTTTTCTAGATATCCTTGAACGAAAAATAAACTTTCTGATGCATATTATTTTTTATAAGTTTTAATCGTCTACAACTACTTATTTATTCATTTTAGGTACAATAATTGTTATTGGGGTCACAAAGCACCTTATTATAAACGTAAAAATCAAGTAATATTAATAATAAGACACACGCATTTGAAAATATCCAAGCTTATAGCCGAAGATCCGGTGATTTTTATAAAAACAAATAAATTGAAATATCTCTTAAACGGTTAGGTTTAGGGTAGGGTGTTTCATGGTGAAATCAGTCGGAAACGATGTAAACTACACGCCCTTGACGGGAATAGGTCGACTTAACCAATAACCCTGTATATACTTATATAAATTCGATTTTGACCGCGATAAAATGATAACAATAAAAGGATATTTACAGCTATTTACAATTAAATTATAAATATAATACTAACATAACAGATACAGTTTCAGTTGATAATTAGTAAAAGCCTATATTTTTATATGGTTTGCTCCACGTTCCAATAGTATAAATAAAGCAGTTCATGTAAAATAATACTAGTAATTTAGGTATAAGAATACTTGCTATGCCCAAATGGGTATCATGTTGACACCATTATGATATTTTTTTTTTTTAAGAACCTATGTACACATGATTATGCAATAAATAAATTGAAATTGAAATTGAAAGTTATTTCGTAATAGTGTAAAAGAATATTTGACTAAAACGGGAGTAAGGAAAGATGGCAAAAAATTCGAAAATGTTGATTGTATGTGTCCAAAAAAATGTATTACGTTATTTACGGAAAATGAAAGAAAAGAAATATTTGACTCATTTTGGAATTTAGAAGACTTCAATTTGCAGAATTCATTTCTGTATGCACTGGTACAAAAAACAACGGTTAATAGAAAACGCCCAAAAGATCGGTCTCGTGCAGGAAAAAACGTGTCTTTTAAATATTTTATAAAGTCTAGTATCAAGACCCAATCGGTGTGTAAGAAATATTTTCTGAGGACATTTCAAATAAGTGATGGAAGATTATATCGGTGCCTATCGAAAGATGATGTCTCTCAATGTAAAGATAAACGTGGCACAACTAGTTCCCGAAAACTTGATGATTCTGATATTGTTGCCCACATTGAAAGTTTTCCTGCATATCAAAGCCATTATACACGAAAGAATAATCCTAACAGAAAATATTTAAATCCTGGGCTAACTATCCGTAAGATGTACGATCTTTATAAAGAAAAATGTGAGATTGAAATGACTGAACCAAAGAAATTAAAGTATTACATCAAAATATTCAACACTAAGTTTAATCTCCATTTTAAGGCACCGCGGCAAGACACATGCAAAACTTGTGATGACTTAAATATGAAAATACAAGGAGCTGATGATGAAAACGTCAAGAAGGAGTTTGAGAACCAAAGAGAACTTCATCAACGAAAAGCAGATTCAGCAAGAGAAAACCTTCAGAATGATTCGAAAAAGGTTGATGAAGCATACATACTAACTTTTGATCTGCAGAAAGCTTTAGCCTACCCAAAATTAACTACGTCAGTAGCATACTATAAAAGAAATCTTTATTTATACAATCTGGGAATTCATTGCTTTAATAATAACACAGGATACATGAATGTCTGGGACGAAGTTGAAGGTGGAAGAGGTTCTCAAGACATAGCAGCATGTCTTATTAAGCACTTAAAAACTCATGCGGCATTACAAAAGCATGTCATTATGTATTCCGATTCATGCACCGGACAAAACCGGAATATCAAGACCACTCTTTCCCTTTTGAAGCTTGTACAAGACCCTGACACTAGTATTGACACCATAGACCACAAGTTCTTAGTATCAGGACATTCTTATCTTCCCAATGATGGGGAATTTGGAATAATAGAGAGCGCTAGTCGCCGCCTTGGACAAATTTATAGCCCAGACCAATGGGTCGATATTATAAAAACAGCCAAACGCAAAGAACCTTATTTTGTTGTTACCGAAATGAAAAATGCCGAATTCTTAAGTACCACTGCCTTAGAAAATTCTATTACAAATAGAAAAAAAACAACGTGCGGTTATGATTTTAATTGGCTACATATCAGATGGCTGAGGTTTGAGAGAAATTATCCTTTACAATTTCAATTTAAAGAAACACTAAATCCCGACACACCCTTTTATAAAGTAGATTTATGTAAAAAAAAGCAAGGACGACCGGCCCACTTATACAATATTCGACAAGAGCCACTCTATCCATCAAGAAGACCAGTTACGAACGCAAAGAAGAAAGATATGCTTGATCTTCTACCATACATTCCGCCAATTTACCACCATTACTACAAAAATCTTCCCATAGATATTCCCACTCGGTCAAGCACACGTAAGGGCGCGTACACATAGAACATCCGTTTTACAGGTCCGTTTAAACGTATATGTTATTAGCGTATGTAGTTGTATGAGCCAGTTCACACAGTATTCCGGATCCAGTAATACTATACTAATCCGTTTTATCGGATTGAAATCGCACGAGGCTTTGCACGGGGGTGCGCGGGGTGCGATGTGCTACACACAGCCGCCATTTGCCGGTTTCATTCCTAGAGTAGTGCACGTGTCCAGTGCTATCATAATCATGGCAAGCAAGGCGTTTGAAAAATATGTTGAGCAAGAAGTTTTGATAAATTGTGTTGAAAGTAGACCAGTTCTTTGGGACAAAACACTGGAGATTTATAAAGATAAAATTGCAAAAACCGCAGCTTGGCGCGAAATATGCGGTATTCTAAAGGAGGATTTTGAAGCTATGGAACAAAAAGAAAGACAAGAATTTGGTAAGTATTTATTTTATATTGTAATGGAGACATTGTTTTTTATTTTAAATAGCTTCATTCTGCCAAGAAACTGACCCAGATTCGGACACGAAATAGTTTTCGAATTCCGTTCGAACTGAATTTGCAGTTCGACCACCTCGTAGCGTTTCATCATCAGGTAGGCTATTGAAATGAAATGCTTCAGATTCGGATGTGTTGCCATCCTTTAAGCCCTCTTTTTCCCTTACAAAGTTGTGTAGAACGGTACATGCCTTAACTATCCATATAGCTGTTGTTTTGTTGACGTCTAGAGGCCGGTGGAATACTCTCCACTTATTAGCAAGAATACCAAATGCACATTCAACGTATCGTCTAGCTCTGGTCAAACGATAGTTATATATTCGCTTATTTACGTCTAAATGCGTCCCGCTAAATGGCCTCATTAAATTTTCGTGTAAACCGAAACCTTCATCGCCGATTATGACGTAGGGAACTCTCGTTTCTGAGCCTGTTATTAATGGGCAAGGTTCTGGTATTTGTAAACTGCCATCTAGCATCATTTTCCAAAATGTCGACTCCTTGAATATTGATGAATCGCATTCTTTTCCATACGACCCAATACTAACATATAGAAAACGATAGTCAGAGTCTACGATCGCTAATAATATGATGGAAAAAAAGTCTTTGTAATTTAGGTACATTGAGCCACTTTTTGCTGGTTTTCGAAGTCTGATGTGTTTACCGTCCACTGCTCCTAAACAGTGGGGAAAATTTGCTTTTGTGTCGAATCCATTTGACATATGCTCCCATTCACTCACTGTTGTAGGAAGTCGCATAAACTCGTCATTCAAGTTGTTCCATATGCATCGTGTAACTTCCTTAATAATGTTGCTTATAGTTGACACACCGACACGAAAGACGTAATAAAGTTCTTGAAATGTACACCCAGACGCTGCATACCTAAAAAAAAAAAATTAATCAATTACTATATTATTACACATATATTGACTTCCCATACAAAGTAACGTTAGTGACTGTAAGGGTTTAGTTTTAGTTAATTTTGTCTATTACTGATTATGTATATGTCTATGTTTCGTAGAGGTACTTCTCTATGGTCAGACTATTAAAGATGGCTTGATGAATAAGTCTTGTTTTATTATAAAACTATAAAATATTATAGTGACCAACAAATTTTGTATGGAAAGTCGAAATTTTTATGAGAGTTTTTAGCAAAGTCGTAAATCAAAACTCATACTTATATATATAGTACATAAATAAAATAAAATTAAACTGAACTGAACTAAATTATAAAATTACCTAATTAAAATAAATTGATTTAAACATTAGTAATACTTTTTTGCTTCCCATTATTTACTGACCGATTAGTTCTTGCACTGTCAATTTGACTTATCCACTGACCAATATGGTAATTAATTACTGACAAGTCTATTCTACCTTCTTATTCGCCTTTCACTTACTAAGCTATTGACAACCATCTTATATTATTATTTACTTGCTTCAGGAAAATATGTTATAAAAAAATGGAATTCGACTAGAGATGCCTGGATACGAACATTGAGTGAGAAAAAGAAATTGAAGAAATCTGGAGCTGCTGCCTCAAATACCAAGCCTTACAAATATCACAATCAAATGTTATTTTTGAAAAAAGTTGTCACCCCAGGTGATACACACGAGAACGTCCCTGCTAATGACAACATCACGGAAACAGTAGAAAGTAATAAAGACAACGAAGATGAACCTGATCAGATTACGGAACAAAGTGGTAGTGACAGACAAAAGGAAAGACAAAATTTAGCCCCGCCGCAACGCAAGGCAATCAAAAGAAATGTGAATGAAGTAGACGCCAAAATGATTGAATACATGAATGATCAGTTAAAAAAAAGTAAAAATGAGTTTGAAGATCCCAATTTATCGTTCTTCAAAGGTATTTTGCCGCAACTGGCTTCACTTAATGGCGATCAAATTTTAGAATTTCAGTCTGGAGTGATAAACCTTTTACAAAATATTAAAAGTAGAAGATATGGTCAGTCAAACTACGAGTGGCCTCCATATTCACAAAGTTCTAGCACTCCTCACTACCACACCCAAGGTTATTTTAGTAGGCCACATCATCTTGACTCTACACCATCAGTAGAAGGTTCGCCATCAGTAGAATCTACATTCAGCCAGGAGTCAGACTTGCCAGATCTGTCTATGTTTTGAAATAAATCTTCATTTTTGTAAACCTTTTTGTCATTTTAAATTTTAATTGATAATAACAAAAATTAAAGTTCTTACCTTAAAAATATCGCTAGTTTTACTTCAGGGCACAAGCTTTTCCTCCAGTTTGTGTCTCTCTTTTTTAAATCCTTTTCTAATCGTTTAAGAAGGTCATCAAAAGTAGACGTCGTCATTCGGAAATAAGTAAAAAATTTAGATTCGTCTTCTTTCAGCTGACGCACAACAGCACCACGACAAAATCTTTGCCTTAATAGTGGATGTATCCAATAACGCCGGGGCTTCCTCCGCCGCAGACGACGATAGTACCAATACAACACGACAACGTCCATTCTCGTAGAAAGTAGGCGAAACACTGAAGAACGAAAGTCCAGTAGCGTCGGATCTGTTAAAATCGGTCCTGTAAATGCTGTGTGAATATTACCTCCAGTAGCGTCGGATCTGTTAAAATCGGTCCTGTAAATGCTGTGTGAATATTACCTCCAGTAGCGACGGATCAGTTAAAAAGGATCCTGTAAAACGGATGTTCTATGTGTACGCGCCGTAATGCTGAATTTCAACCCCGCGTCACTGCGGGGCTGCCATTTGTCAACACGCAAAGAGAGCCACTTAAGGACCTTACGAAGTTGCGGCGTATAAGAAACCGAGTGTATAATGGAAAGCTAAATTTATCAGTGCGTGACATATTTTATCCCTGTATTCACACGGGAACGGTAACTTCGCGGGTGAAACCGCGGGGCGCTGCTAATCTACTATTATTATAGATTCATTTAAAATATTGCATTTAAAACAAATCACGACTTCTAACATTCTCAATTTTTGGGGACTTTTTTTATTTCTTTTGGAAGTATTTGAAGAAAGAATATTGATGGATACATGGCGTACAATCTCGAAAGCGTCACCTATCCATAAGTCTCCGAAGAAAGAACATCAAGATGACAAGCATCCATAAGTCTCCGAAGAAAGAACATCAAGATGACAAGCATCCAAAGCATTACAAACATAATTCAACTGGTAATAATACCCGCGGGTCTGTCACGACACAAAATAACAAGGTCTACGACGGAACTCATTCGAGTTTATTCGACACTTTCGGCGAAGAACCGAGCGAATGATTACGTGTCATCCGAGCTCATTTGGAATGCTTGTCCATGTACTTTAGCCAAGGCTATTAGCGCCATGACTGTATATCTAAATTAATATTTTAAAAAAGTAAAGTTTGTGTGTATGTTAAATTGTTATGAGTAATCTCAGGATCTAATGAACCAATTTCAAAAATTCTTTCACTCATGGAAAGCTAAATTTAACAGTGCGTGCATCCATAAGTCTCCGAAGGAAGAACATCAAGATGACAAGCATCCATAAGTCATGAACATAAAGATGGGAAGCGTGCTGGGCATAGTGGACGAGTGCTGCTACAACCCGTGTACCGTCGACGACCTCTTGTCGTACTGTGACCAGTGAAGGGAAAGTGTTACCTATCTATTTTCAATTACCAGCAAGTAACAATGTTGATAATTCTGCCAATGATGTAAAGGAAAATGTGCAATACTTACAGTGCAACATGTATTTGCATCAAATTTCGTTATTAAAGAGGCAAATAAAATATAAAAACAAAAGGTTTTAATAAATACATATAAGTATTTTTCTATATTTATAGATTTTATTATTTGTTTTCTTTTTTTCATCTATGACATTATACTAGTTTTAAGGTACTGTTTGTATTTTATTTAAAAAAAATACCAGCACGAGTTTCTTGCCGATTCTTCTCGGCTGATGTAATTTCCGAATCGGTGTTAGAATCAATTTCGACGTTCATAAGTGCCTCATTGAGGCCTTAACTGAATAAATGATTTTTTACTTTGACTTTGAATTTCGCACCAGTAGCTAACAGTGGTGTCAGAAGACAAAATAACTGCTTTAAGATTATTTAAAAGATCCCCTACTTGCTATCGGTTGTTAAGACGAATGTGTTAGCCGAGAGTAGAAATAGAGAGCGATTCCGAAATACCAGATCAAACTTCAGCCTACTGTCTGATTCTCAACGATTGTGTAATTGAACAAACCATTAAGCAGCATCGTGAAGAAGCTATCATGAAGCCGGATACCATCATCGAAGAAATCCGCGGAATTAAAAATTCTGTGGTGTAATATTTAGAAGTGAATGACGCATCTATCTAACGAGGACCACCCAAAGCACGCCCTGTTAGGTACTGTATAACGTTGTTCCAAACCTTGTGATTCACTGCTAGACGATAACAATACCCTTTGAATCACTAAATCTTAGTAACGCCCATTGTCCTAGACAAGTAGAAGCGGAAACATTTCTGAAATAACCCAGTGAATATTCTACAGTCGTTGTTTCTCTACCTCGAACCTTCTAGTAACACTTCTTTCACAGTTAAATTATTTATAGAAAATAATTTAACTGTGAAAGAAGTGGCTATCGTAAGTCAGGAGCATGCACAAACGTTCCTGGTAATACCAACATATTCGTTTCAGAAGAAGCAAGTGAGATGGTTGAAAAAAACAATTTACTGAAGTGATGGCTACATAGACAACAAGGAGTTTAAACGTGTCATAGTGCCATATTTAAAAAATAATACGAAGGGTTTTAAAAGACTAATGTGCGAACTGTGAAGTAATCGATATACACATGTAGGTGAGACGGGACGTCCTAATTTTACAGTCTTAAAAACTAAATACTGTAAAAATAAAACTGAATTGAATTGTGCACTTAATAATGCTGTGTGTATTAAAAAATTGTATTTTGAACAGTGACGTCAGAACAGCTACCTCTTCGGGTTAGAGGACGTCCCAGATCATTTATCAACATCCAGCAGGGACCTGGGATCCTCCCTTCTAAGCCGCGTCGCAAACGGCTAGATGCGGGCGTTGTCCCAGTTATAAAAAACTTTTTCTTAAAATATTGCAATAATTCCAAAGAAGGTTTTAAATTTCCATAGCTATCAAAAATCTCCCACGCACCAATAGCTAACAGTAGTGTCAGAAGTGGGATGGTTAGCAAACATCGCTATCGCCTTGCTACAATCCATCCATCATCGCCGCCCTGTCATCACACCACACCGCCCTATTATCGCCGCCCTGTCATCACCGCATCGCCGCCCTCTTCATAATGCGCACTTTGGTACACAACCAAGTGTACCTTTTATTTGACACACTGTACGAAGTTGCAGCATATAAGATACAAAGTTAAAAACTTGAAGAGGGAAATATCGATAACACCACTGAAATGTACCTAAAAACACTAGTAACATATAATGCTGAATTTCAACCCCGCGTCACTGCGGGCCTGCCATTTGTCAACACGCAAAGAGAGCCACTTGAGGGCCACTACGGGCCTGCCACCTTACGAAGTTGTGGCGTATAAGCAACAGAGTGATTAAGATCTCACAATAGTAACATATAATGCTGAATTTCAACCCCGCGTCACTGCGGGCCTGCCATTTGTCAACACGCAAAGAGAGCCACTTGAGGGCCACTACGGGCCTGCCACCTTACGAAGTTGTGGCGTATAAGAAACAGAGTGATTAAGATCTCACAATAGTAACATATAATGCTGAATTTCAACCCCGCGTCACTGCGGGCCTGCCATTTGTCAACACGCAGAGAGCCACTTAAGGACCTTACGAAGTTGCGGCGTATAAGAAACCGAGTGTCTAATGGAAAGCTAAATTTATCAATGCGTGACATATTTTATCCCTGTATTCACACGGGAACGGTAACTTCACGGGTGAAACCGCGGGGCGCTGCTAATCTACTATTATTATAGATTCATTTAAAATATTGCATTTAAAACAAATCACGACTTCTAACATTCTCAATTTTTGGGGACTTTTTTTATTTCTTTTGGAAGTATTTGAAGAAAGAATATTGATGGATACATGGCGTACAATCTCGAAAGCGTCACCTATCCATAAGTCTCCGAAGAAAGAACATCAAGATGACAAGCATCCATAAGTCTCCGAAGAAAGAACATCAAGATGACAAGCATCCAAAGCATTACAAACATAATTCAACTGGTAATAATACCCGCGGGTCTGTCACGACACAAAATAACAAGGTCTACGACGGAACTCATTCGAGTTTATTCGACACTTTCAGCGAAGAACCGAGCGAATGATTACGTGTCATCCGAGCTCATTTGGAATGCTTGTCCATGTACTTTAGCCAAGGCTATTAGCGCCATGAGTGTATATCTAAATTAATATTTTAAAAAAGTAAAGTTTGTGTGTATGTTAAATTGTTATGAGTAATCTCAGGATCTAATGAACCAATTTCAAAAATTCTTTCACTCATGGAAAGCTAAATTTAACAGTGCGTGCATCCATAAGTCTCCGAAGGAAGAACATCAAGATGACAAGCATCCATAAGTCTCCGAAGAAAGAACATCAAGATGACAAGCATCCAAAGCATTACAAACATAATTCAACTGGTAATAATACCCGCGGGTCTGTCACGACACAAAATAACAAGGTCTACGACGGAACTCATTCGAGTTTATTCGACACTTTCAGCGAAGAACCGAGCGAATGATTACGTGTCATCCGAGCTCATTTGGAATGCTTGTCCATGTACTTTAGCCAAGGCTATTAGCGCCATGACTGTATATCTAAATTAATATTTTAAAAAAGTAAAGTTTGTGTGTATGTTAAATTGTTATGAGTAATCTCAGGATCTAATGAACCAATTTCAAAAATTCTTTCACTCATGGAAAGCTAAATTTAACAGTGCGTGCATCCATAAGTCTCCGAAGGAAGAACATCAAGATGACAAGCATCCATAAGTCATGAACATAAAGATGGGAAGCGTGCTGGGCATAGTCGACGAGTGCTGCTACAACCCGTGAACCGTCGACGACCTCTTGTCGTACTGTGACCAGTGAAGGGAAAGTGTTACCTATCTATTTTCAATTACCAGCAAGTAACAATGTTGATAATTCTGCCAATGATGTAAAGGAAAATGTGCAATACTTACAGTGCAACAAGTATTTGCATCAAATTTCGTTATTAAAGAGGCAAATAAAATATAAAAACAAAAGGATTTAATAAATACATATAAGTATTTTTCTATATTTATAGATTTTATTATTTGTTTTCTTTTTTTCATCTATGACATTGTACTAGTTTTAAGGTACTGTTTGTATTTTATTTTAAAAAAAATACCAGCACGAGTTTCTTGCCGATTCTTCTCGGCTGATGTAATTTCCGAATCGGTGGTAGAATCAATTTCGGCGTTCCTAAGTGCCTCATTGAGGCCTTAACTGAATAAATGATTTTTTACTTTGACTTTGAATTTCGCACCAGTAGCTAACAGTGGTGTCAGAAGACAAAATAACTGCTTTAAGATTATTTAAAAGATCCCCTACTTGCTATCGGTTGTTAAGACGAATGTGTTAGCCGAGAGTAGAAATAGAGAGCGATTCCGAAATACCAGATCAAACTTCAGCCTACTGTCTGATTCTCAACGATTGTGTAATTGAACAAACCATTAAGCAGCATCGTGAAGAAGCTATCATGAAGCCGGATACCATCATCGAAGAAATCCGCGGAATTAAAAATTCTGTGGTGTAATATTTAGAAGTGAATGACGCATCTATCTAACGAGGACCACCCAAAGCACGCCCTGTTAGGTACTGTATAACGTTGTTCCAAACCTTGTGATTCACTGCTAGACGATAACAATACCCTTTGAATCACTAAATCTTAGTAACGCCCATTGTCCTAGACAAGTAGAAGCGGAAACATTTCTGAAATAACCCAGTGAATATTCTACAGTCGTTGTTTCTCTACCTCGAACCTTCTAGTAACAATTCTATAAATAATTTAACTGTGAAAGAAGTGGCTATCGTAAGTCAGGAGCATGCACAAACGTTCCTGGTAATACCAACATATTCGTTTCAGAAGAAGCAAGTGAGATGGTTGAAAAAAACAATTTACTGAAGTGATGGCTACATAGACAACAAGGAGTTTAAACGTGTCATAGTCAAATCAAATCAAATCATACGAAGGGTTTTAAAAGACTAATGTGCGAACTGTGAAGTAATCGATATACACATGTAGGTGAGACGGGACGTCCTAATTTTACAGTCTTAAAAACTAAATACTGTAAAAATAAAACTGAATTGAATTGTGCACTTAATAATGCTGTGTGTATTAAAAAATTGTATTTTGAACAGTGACGTCAGAACAGCTACCTCTTCGGGTTAGAGGACGTCCCAGATCATTTATCAACATCCAGCAGGGACCTGGGATCCTCCCTTCTAAGCCACGTCGCAAACGGCTAGATGCGGCGATCAGTCGATTTGAACGACGAATTTTATGTGGAGTCTACCATAACGGAAATATTGCCTCCAAAGGAAAAACGGTGGAAGAAGGCGGGCGTTGTCCCAGTTATAAAAAACTTTTTCTTAAAATATTGCAATAATTCCAAAGAAGGTTTTAAATTTCCATAGCTATCAAAAATCTCCCACGCACCAATAGCTAACAGTAGTGTCAGAAGTGGGATGGTTAGCAAACATCGCTATCGCCTTGCTACAATCCATCCATCATCGCCGCCCTGTCATCACACCACACCGCCCTATTATCGCCGCCCTGTCATCACCGCATCGCCGCCCTCTTCATAATGCGCACTTTGGTACACAACCAAGTGTACCTTTTATTTGACACACTGTACGAAGTTGCAGCATATAAGATACAAAGTTAAAAACTTGAAGAGGGAAATATCGATAACACCACTGAAATGTACCTAAAAACACTAGTAACATATAATGCTGAATTTCAACCCCGCGTCACTGCGGGCCTGCCATTTGTCAACACGCAAAGAGAGCCACTTGAGGGCCACTACGGGCCTGCCACCTTACGAAGTTGTGGCGTATAAGCAACAGAGTGATTAAGATCTCACAATAGTAACATATAATGCTGAATTTCAACCCCGCGTCACTGCGGGCCTGCCATTTGTCAACACGCAAAGAGAGCCACTTGAGGGCCACTACGGGCCTGCCACCTTACGAAGTTGTGGCGTATAAGAAACAGAGTGATTAAGATCTCACAATAGTAACATATAATGCTGAATTTCAACCCCGCGTCACTGCGGGCCTGCCATTTGTCAACACGCAGAGAGCCACTTAAGGACCTTACGAAGTTGCGGCGTATAAGAAACCGAGTGTCTAATGGAAAGCTAAATTTATCAATGCGTGACATAATGGGTGATTTTTTTGAGGTTAGGATTTTCATGCATTAGTATTTGCTCAGATTTTTTGAGGTTATGATTTTCATGCATTATTATTTGCTCAGTATGCTTTGACATTTCATCATGAATAGACTTACTAACGAGCAACGCTTGCAAATCATTGAATTTTATTACCAAAATCAGTGTTCGGTTCGAAATGTGTTTCGCGCTTTACGCCCGATTTATGGTCTACATAATCGACCAAGTGAGCAAACAATTAATGCGATTGTGACCAAGTTTCGCACTCAGTTTACTTTATTGGACATTAAACCAACCACACGAATGCGTACAGTGCGTACAGAAGAGAATATTGCGTCTGTTTCTGAGAGTGTTGCTGAAGACCGTGAAATGTCTATTCGTCGCCGTTCGCAGCAATTGGGTTTGTGTTATTCGACCACATGGAAGATTTTACGCAAAGATCTTGGTGTAAAACCGTATAAAATACAGCTCCTGCAAGAACTGAAGCCGAACGATCTGCCACAACGTCGAATTTTCAGTGAATGGGCCCTAGAAAAGTTGGCAGAAAATCCGCTTTTTTATCGACAAATTTTGTTCAGCGATGAGGCTCATTTCTGGTTGAATGGCTACGTAAATAAGCAAAATTGCCGCATTTGGAGTGAAGAGCAACCAGAAGCCGTTCAAGAACTGCCCATGCATCCCGAAAAATGCACTGTTTGGTGTGGTTTGTACGCTGGTGGAATCATTGGACCGTATTTTTTCAAAGATGCTGTTGGACGCAACGTTACAGTGAATGGCGATCGCTATCGTTCGATGCTAACAAACTTTTTGTTGCCAAAAATGGAAGAACTGAACTTGGTTGACATGTGGTTTCAACAAGATGGCGCTACATGCCACACAGCTCGCGATTCTATGGCCATTTTGAGGGAAAACTTCGGAGAACAATTCATCTCAAGAAATGGACCGGTAAGTTGGCCACCAAGATCATGCGATTTGACGCCTTTAGACTATTTTTTGTGGGGCTACGTCAAGTCTAAAGTCTACAGAAATAAGCCAGTAACTATTCCAGCTTTGGAAGACAACATTTCCGAAGAAATTCGGGCTATTCCGGCCGAAATGCTCGAAAAAGTTGCCCAAAATTGGACTTTCCGAATGGACCACCTAAGACGCAGCCGCGGTCAACATTTAAATGAAATTATCTTCAAAAAGTAAATGTCATGTACCAATCTAACGTTTAAAATAAAGAACCGATGAGATTTTGCAAATTTTATGCGTTTTATTGTTTAAAAAAGTTCTCAAGCTCTTAAAAAATCACCCGTTATTTTATCCCTGTATTCACACGGGAACGGTAACTTCACGGGTGAAACCGCGGGGCGCTGCTAATCTACTATTATTATAGATTCATTTAAAATATTGCATTTAAAACAAATCACGACTTCTAACATTCTCAATTTTTGGGGACTTTTTTTATTTCTTTTGGAAGTATTTGAAGAAAGAATATTGATGGATACATGGCGTACAATCTCGAAAGCGTCACCTATCCATAAGTCTCCGAAGAAAGAACATCAAGATGACAAGCATCCATAAGTCTCCGAAGAAAGAACATCAAGATGACAAGCATCCAAAGCATTACAAACATAATTCAACTGGTAATAATACCCGCGGGTCTGTCACGACACAAAATAACAAGGTCTACGACGGAACTCATTCGAGTTTATTCGACACTTTCAGCGAAGAACCGAGCGAATGATTACGTGTCATCCGAGCTCATTTGGAATGCTTGTCCATGTACTTTAGCCAAGGCTATTAGCGCCATGAGTGTATATCTAAATTAATATTTTAAAAAAGTAAAGTTTGTGTGTATGTTAAATTGTTATGAGTAATCTCAGGATCTAATGAACCAATTTCAAAAATTCTTTCACTCATGGAAAGCTAAATTTAACAGTGCGTGCATCCATAAGTCTCCGAAGGAAGAACATCAAGATGACAAGCATCCATAAGTCTCCGAAGAAAGAACATCAAGATGACAAGCATCCAAAGCATTACAAACATAATTCAACTGGTAATAATACCCGCGGGTCTGTCACGACACAAAATAACAAGGTCTACGACGGAACTCATTCGAGTTTATTCGACACTTTCAGCGAAGAACCGAGCGAATGATTACGTGTCATCCGAGCTCATTTGGAATGCTTGTCCATGTACTTTAGCCAAGGCTATTAGCGCCATGACTGTATATCTAAATTAATATTTTAAAAAAGTAAAGTTTGTGTGTATGTTAAATTGTTATGAGTAATCTCAGGATCTAATGAACCAATTTCAAAAATTCTTTCACTCATGGAAAGCTAAATTTAACAGTGCGTGCATCCATAAGTCTCCGAAGGAAGAACATCAAGATGACAAGCATCCATAAGTCATGAACATAAAGATGGGAAGCGTGCTGGGCATAGTCGACGAGTGCTGCTACAACCCGTGAACCGTCGACGACCTCTTGTCGTACTGTGACCAGTGAAGGGAAAGTGTTACCTACGAGGGGGGGTCAAAAAGTTCGCGGAATGGAGGGGATAGCGGGGGGTGGGGGACCTGCCGCAGGTAGTAACTAATGAGCAACTCTTTGTGAGTATATATGCCAAGTTTGAACCTGATTGTGTCAATAACCTTTGACCTGTCGTCGATCAAACAAGTGAATCCGGAAGAAAAACTTGAACATGGAAAAAATCGAGTTTCGTGCCGTCATAAAGTTCCTCACTAAGCAAGGAAAACCACCTCAGAAAATTTTGGAAGAAATGTTATCAGTATACGGGGACTCTTGCCCTGGGAAAACCATGGTGTACAAGTGGAATAGCCTTTTCAAGCAAGGCAGAGAGTCTCTTGAAGACGACCCTCGCTCAGGACGGCCGATTGAGGCCACCACCTCAAACATCGTTGAAAAAGTGGAGAATCTTATACTGGAGGATACTCGTTTGAAGAAGAAACAACTTGCAGAAATGGTTGGAGTATCACCTACAACCATTTTAAATATTCTACACGACAATCTTGGGATGTCAAAAGTCAGCGCAAGATGGGTGCCAAGAATGCTCACACCACCACAGAAACAGCTGCGCGTCGAGTATTCAAAGGAGTTTTTAGACCTCTGTAGCGCCGACAAGGAAGGAATTTTTGCAAGACTTGTTACTGCAGATGAAACTTGGGTTCATCATTATGAGCCTGAGTCGAAGCAAGAGTCTATGCAGTGGCATAAAAAGGGTCAGCCCCCCCCTAAGAAATACAGGGTGTCACAATCGGCTGGAAAAATCATGGCAACTGTTTTTTGGGATACAGAGGGTATTTTATTAATAGATTATAAAGATAAGGGTGTTTCTATAACGGGAGAATACTACGCTAATCTACTAAGACAATTAAAAGAAGCAATCAAGGAGAAAAGGCGGGGAAAGTTGACAAAGGGTGTGCTGCTTTTGCATGACAACGCACCGGTACACAAGAGCCGCGTTGCGATGGCTGCCCTTCATCACTGTGGCTTCGAAATGTTAAACCATCCTCCCTATAGTCCAGACTTAGCCCCCTGTGATTATTTTTTATTTCCCAAATTAAAAAAAGAGCTTCGGGGGAAGAAATTTTCCGATGATGAAGAAGTCAAGTCGGCGATTTCGGCCTATTTTGAGGACAAAGACAAATCATTTTTTTTCGACGGTATTAATAAGTTAATAGAGAGATCTGAAAAATGTATTCGACTTAAGGGGGAATATATTGAAAAAGAAAAATAGTACAGTATTTTATTTCACCCCCCTTCCCCTCCGTTCCGCGAACTTTTTGACCCCCCCTCGTATCTATTTTCAATTACCAGCAAGTAACAATGTTGATAATTCTGCCAATGATGTAAAGGAAAATGTGCAATACTTACGAGGGGGGGTCAAAAAGTTCGCGGAATGGAGGGGATAGCGGGGGGTGGGGGACCTGCCGCAGGTAGTAACTAATGAGCAACTCTTTGTGAGTATATATGCCAAGTTTGAACCTGATTGTGTCAATAACCTTTGACCTGTCGTCGATCAAACAAGTGAATCCGGAAGAAAAACTTGAACATGGAAAAAATCGAGTTTCGTGCCGTCATAAAGTTCCTCACTAAGCAAGGAAAACCACCTCAGAAAATTTTGGAAGAAATGTTATCAGTATACGGGGACTCTTGCCCTGGGAAAACCATGGTGTACAAGTGGAATAGCCTTTTCAAGCAAGGCAGAGAGTCTCTTGAAGACGACCCTCGCTCAGGACGGCCGATTGAGGCCACCACCTCAAACATCGTTGAAAAAGTGGAGAATCTTATACTGGAGGATACTCGTTTGAAGAAGAAACAACTTGCAGAAATGGTTGGAGTATCACCTACAACCATTTTAAATATTCTACACGACAATCTTGGGATGTCAAAAGTCAGCGCAAGATGGGTGCCAAGAATGCTCACACCACCACAGAAACAGCTGCGCGTCGAGTATTCAAAGGAGTTTTTAGACCTCTGTAGCGCCGACAAGGAAGGAATTTTTGCAAGACTTGTTACTGCAGATGAAACTTGGGTTCATCATTATGAGCCTGAGTCGAAGCAAGAGTCTATGCAGTGGCATAAAAAGGGTCAGCCCCCCCCTAAGAAATACAGGGTGTCACAATCGGCTGGAAAAATCATGGCAACTGTTTTTTGGGATACAGAGGGTATTTTATTAATAGATTATAAAGATAAGGGTGTTTCTATAACGGGAGAATACTACGCTAATCTACTAAGACAATTAAAAGAAGCAATCAAGGAGAAAAGGCGGGGAAAGTTGACAAAGGGTGTGCTGCTTTTGCATGACAACGCACCGGTACACAAGAGCCGCGTTGCGATGGCTGCCCTTCATCACTGTGGCTTCGAAATGTTAAACCATCCTCCCTATAGTCCAGACTTAGCCCCCTGTGATTATTTTTTATTTCCCAAATTAAAAAAAGAGCTTCGGGGGAAGAAATTTTCCGATGATGAAGAAGTCAAGTCGGCGATTTCGGCCTATTTTGAGGACAAAGACAAATCATTTTTTTTCGACGGTATTAATAAGTTAATAGAGAGATCTGAAAAATGTATTCGACTTAAGGGGGAATATATTGAAAAAGAAAAATAGTACAGTATTTTATTTCACCCCCCTTCCCCTCCGTTCCGCGAACTTTTTGACCCCCCCTCGTACAGTGCAACAAGTATTTGCATCAAATTTCGTTATTAAAGAGGCAAATAAAATATAAAAACAAAAGGATTTAATAAATACATATAAGTATTTTTCTATATTTATAGATTTTATTATTTGTTTTCTTTTTTTCATCTATGACATTGTACTAGTTTTAAGGTACTGTTTGTATTTTATTTTAAAAAAAATACCAGCACGAGTTTCTTGCCGATTCTTCTCGGCTGATGTAATTTCCGAATCGGTGGTAGAATCAATTTCGGCGTTCCTAAGTGCCTCATTGAGGCCTTAACTGAATAAATGATTTTTTACTTTGACTTTGAATTTCGCACCAGTAGCTAACAGTGGTGTCAGAAGACAAAATAACTGCTTTAAGATTATTTAAAAGATCCCCTACTTGCTATCGGTTGTTAAGACGAATGTGTTAGCCGAGAGTAGAAATAGAGAGCGATTCCGAAATACCAGATCAAACTTCAGCCTACTGTCTGATTCTCAACGATTGTGTAATTGAACAAACCATTAAGCAGCATCGTGAAGAAGCTATCATGAAGCCGGATACCATCATCGAAGAAATCCGCGGAATTAAAAATTCTGTGGTGTAATATTTAGAAGTGAATGACGCATCTATCTAACGAGGACCACCCAAAGCACGCCCTGTTAGGTACTGTATAACGTTGTTCCAAACCTTGTGATTCACTGCTAGACGATAACAATACCCTTTGAATCACTAAATCTTAGTAACGCCCATTGTCCTAGACAAGTAGAAGCGGAAACATTTCTGAAATAACCCAGTGAATATTCTACAGTCGTTGTTTCTCTACCTCGAACCTTCTAGTAACAATTCTATAAATAATTTAACTGTGAAAGAAGTGGCTATCGTAAGTCAGGAGCATGCACAAACGTTCCTGGTAATACCAACATATTCGTTTCAGAAGAAGCAAGTGAGATGGTTGAAAAAAACAATTTACTGAAGTGATGGCTACATAGACAACAAGGAGTTTAAACGTGTCATAGTGCCATATTTAAAAAATAATACGAAGGGTTTTAAAAGACTAATGTGCGAACTGTGAAGTAATCGATATACACATGTAGGTGAGACGGGACGTCCTAATTTTACAGTCTTAAAAACTAAATACTGTAAAAATAAAACTGAATTGAATTGTGCACTTAATAATGCTGTGTGTATTAAAAAATTGTATTTTGAACAGTGACGTCAGAACAGCTACCTCTTCGGGTTAGAGGACGTCCCAGATCATTTATCAACATCCAGCAGGGACCTGGGATCCTCCCTTCTAAGCCGCGTCGCAAACGGCTAGATGCGGCGATCAGTCGATTTGAACGACGAATTTTATGTGGAGTCTACCATAACGGAAATATTGCCTCCAAAGGAAAAACGGTGGAAGAAGGCGGGCGTTGTCCCAGTTATAAAAAACTTTTTCTTAAAATATTGCAATAATTCCAAAGAAGGTTTTAAATTTCCATAGCTATCAAAAATCTCCCACGCACCAATAGCTAACAGTAGTGTCAGAAGTGGGATGGTTAGCAAACATCGCTATCGCCTTGCTACAATCCATCCATCATCGCCGCCCTGTCATCACACCACACCGCCCTATTATCGCCGCCCTGTCATCACCGCATCGCCGCCCTCTTCATAATGCGCACTTTGGTACACAACCAAGTGTACCTTTTATTTGACACACTGTACGAAGTTGCAGCATATAAAGCCTTGTATCCACTTGAGCATGCTCAGGCGAATGAGCGGCTCATTTGGCCGAGCCGCTCAAGTGGAGACGCCTGAGCACGCTCGGCCCGAGCAAATCCGAGCGCGCTCAGGGCGAGCCGGCATCTGTCGGTTTTTGTCCGTGCTCAAAGGCGCTCAGTATTCGCTCGGCGCTCAGTGTGGACGGTTGTTTTTGTGTTTGAGGCGAGCGTGTCGAATTCCCCGAGCTTAAATTACGTTTACTTTTTCTGTTATTTGAAAAATGAGTGGCTTGTGGGATAACGAGACTTGTTTAACATTAATTGATGCATATGAATCAAAGAGGGTGTTATGGGATAGTACATACGAAGAATACTATAATCGCATAAAAAAAGAAGATGCTTGGCGTGATATCAGTGATACATTAAACATTAGTGTAGACGATGTAAAAAAAAAAATTGTAAGCTTGACAGGTTCATTTAGACGAGAACGATCAAAGCAAAAACGAAGTTCTAAAACGGGAAGTGGTAAGTGTTTTATTTGTGTTTATTTGATCCGTCAACATGTTATATTTATTTACATACCATATACATATATATGAATTACATAATTCAATATTTTTGTTTCAGGTCAAGATCAAGCGTATGTGTCAAAATGGTTTGCATTTGATCGGATGAAATTTTTAATGGATAAAAGTGAACCAAATGAAACTCGAGATAGTTCCAATGTAAGTTTATTTATTTTCATAATCTATACTGATATTATAAAGAGGTAATGTTTGCGAGTTTGGATCTCACAAACACAACAAACTCGCAAACATTACCGGAGATTACTCTGGTGCTTCTGGTCCAATATGGATAATTCTTTCACTAATATAAAGGTACACTATTCCTGGTGGTTATATATTTTGTGAAAATTAGCCGAACTGTAATGAACTGCGTCAATCAACTCAGAAAATATTATAGCACTTTTGAGCTCAGCTAATTTTCAGAAAATTCTTCCAAGTAAACTAATTTAATTAATATTGTATTGCCAAGGTAATTCTGCATTTGTTATAAAATGCCGTGCGATATGCAAACGAATTTCTTTGATTTGGTTGGTAGATCTCCTGGGTACGTGTGGCAAAGAAGAGAAGGATTGTAATGGCTCATCGGTCCTAAATGTACCTGGAATTATCTCGCCATTTTCTTCCCTATCAAAAATCCCAATGGGACAGTAGTATTCTCTAGTATAGTTTCTTTGACGCATGAAGTTATGCAAATGCGTAACAGCCATTACAACTGAAACCGCATTTTTAGTGTCCATTGCAATCGGTTTACGTAATACTCTGAAAACGGATGCGATAATACCAAATACATTCTCGACGACTCGTCTAGCTCTTGAATGTCGATAGTTGTAAATTCGTTCGAGAGAACCTCGTATATAATTATTACCAGCAAATGGTTTCATTGTATATTCATTAAGAGCAAAAGCGTTGTCTCCTACAATACAATAAGGTACTTTTACATTATAAGGAATTTGCAATATCTTTGGTGGCGGAATATTCAAAGTTTTATTTTCAAGTTCTCTATATAAATTGGTATGTTTAAATACACCTCCATCAGAAATTCTACCCTTACATCCAACATCAACATATATAAAATTATAGTCAGCATCTACTACCGCAAATAATACAATACTAAAGAAATCTTTATAGTTTCGATATTCAGCTCCACTATGAGGCGGTGCTATGATTTGAATATGCTTGCCATCCATTGCCCCAACACAATGAGGATAGTTCCACTTTTTTTCGAAGTTTCGTGATATATCTAGCCATTCACTTTCTGTTCGAGGAACCTGAAGCAGAATAACAAACCATTTACAAATTACAATGCATCAATTCCTTATTAATTTTTTTTTACAGGACAACCGAACCAAAGACGTTTTGGATGTTGAAAATGCTGATAGTCAAGGCATTAATGACAATGAAGCAAGCAGTGAAATGCGCCCTCCAAAACAAAAAAGTGCTAAGAAAAAGAAAATAGAATATGACAATCCAATGGTAAAGAGTGCATATGAACTATTGAAGAAAACAGCGGACAATGATGACCCGTACACAAGTTATGGGTTGCATATTGCCAAAGAACTAAAAAAATACGATAAAGGTACCTTGGCCTGTGTCAAACATGCCATTAATAATATAATATTCCAGGCAGATATGGGAAATTATTCACCAAATGTCTATTGTCCACGTGAATATTACAATCAGCCACAACAATATGGGTATACTACAAGTACATCAACTGTTTCATCGCCACCTGCGCCACCGTCACCAACTTTGGAATCGACTAATCGACCATCACCAGCAGAAACAGCAAATGCTGATATCGCTGTTAACCTCTCAGAATTTTTTTAACATTTAAAACTACATAATTATTCTATGATAATTTTTAAATTTAATAAAAAATATTTCAACCGCATTTTGCATTTATTTGATAAACTTGCCTATCTACTTAGTTTAAAAAAAACATAATAACTATAAATAATCGAATTAGCTTACCTTAATGTAATCTTTGAGTGCCTGTATAATAGCTTCACACACTACCGGAACAAAACGGCTTATACTTTGTTTAGATACTTTGAACATGTATTGCAAGCTAGTATAGGAATCTCCTGTAGCTAAAAATCTTAAAGTTATCAGTAACTTATCCTCCGGTGATATGGCCTCACGCATATGTGTATCTTTTTTTTTAATTTGCGGTCCGATCAATGACAGTAAATATTCAAAATCAATCCTTGACATTCTTGTAAAGTTGTTAAATGGTTCGTTATCTCCTTCGAAACTCAATTCACGAATTATATTAGCCGAGTTGTTTCTTCGATGACGATACATTTCTCTCATCCACCACCTTGGTGGTTTTCTCTTCTTCTTTATGGCACAGTGAATGATTATAAAGGCAGCAGCAGCTACACGGACACGTGAAGACATGACGGAGCCGAGCATATACTGAGCAGCCTGAGCACAGCTTTTTCAATGTTGAGGCTCGTTCGACCAAAACATTCATTTTGTTCCTCTGAGCATGCTCGGGCGAATGAGTGGCTCATTCGCCCGAGCATGCTCAAGTGGATACAAGGCTTAAGATACAAAGTTAAAAACTTGAAGAGGGAAATATCGATAACACCACTGAAATGTACCTAAAAACACTAGTAACATATAATGCTGAATTTCAACCCCGCGTCACTGCGGGCCTGCCATTTGTCAACACGCAAAGAGAGCCACTTGAGGGCCACTACGGGCCTGCCACCTTACGAAGTTGTGGCGTATAAGCAACAGAGTGATTAAGATCTCACAATAGTAACATATAATGCTGAATTTCAACCCCGCGTCACTGCGGGCCTGCCATTTGTCAACACGCAAAGAGAGCCACTTGAGGGCCACTACGGGCCTGCCACCTTACGAAGTTGTGGCGTATAAGCAACAGAGTGATTAAGATCTCACAATAGTAACATATAATGCTGAATTACAACCCCGCGTCACTGCGGGCCTGCCATTTGTCAACACGCAAAGAGAGCCACTTGAGGGCCATTACGGGCCTGCCACCTTACGAAGTTGTGGCGTATAAGCAACAGAGTGTTTAAGATTTCAATAGTAACATATAATGCTGAATTTCAACCCCGCGTCACTGCGGGCCTGCCATTTGTCAACACGCAAAGAGGGCCACTTGAGGGCCACTACGGGCCGGCCACAGAGAGCAACTTGAGAGATCATATGAAAGTCATTGTCGTTCATCTGTAACTATGAACTTCATAGTTACAGCGATTTATAATAAATACCAACCAAGGGTACTTTTTATCTAACGCTCACCTCACGAAACACATATAATGCTGAATGATTCTGCAATAGTAACATATAATGCTGAATTTCAACACGGTGTCAGTGATGTGACAACCGTTGTTGTTTGTGCACACAGTCATTGTTAGTGCTACAATAAGGCTGTGTCCCCAGTAAGCAAACTGTCAGCGGCCGACTGAGTTAGCGGCGTATCGGTTTAGTACGCCCTTCCATATATTTCAAATGGAGTGTTCACAGTTTGCTAGTTTTGCGCTCACTGTACGCAGTTTGCAGCGTTACGCGCGCCGACTATCTTAGTGAGCGGCCGACTCCCACCAAAACCGGTTCCAGTCGGCGGCGGCGATTGGTTGTTCGCCGGGCGTAGTGACTCAAACTGATTATTCGGATAGTTGGAAAAAAGCTATCATCGTGTTAGGACGTGTTTTTTTGCATCGCACCTAACTAATCTCAACGCACACACACATCACTGAAAATCCAAGATGTCCTTTGATACGGAAAGGTTTATTAGTGAAATACAGAATAGACCATGCATATGGAACATGTCGAGTGAAGAATACAGCAACAGAGTATTAAAGCAGAGCAATTGGAATGAAGTCGCTGAAATTATATACGATGATTGGCAAAACTTAGAAGAAAACACTAAACAAAAAAGAAGTAAGTTCCATTCTAATGAATTTATTATTTATTCAACAATATACTTGTATCACTCACTACATAAAACAAAGTATCATAATTTACATAGTATTTACGGCTTTACACACTCCGTTACACTATTTCTTCCTGTAGCTACAACTTACAAATATTTCTCTTGCCAGGATAGCTTTCCTTCGTTAAGAAAATAGTTTTTAAAGTTTTCTCTTGTTGTTTTTCCAGAATTTGATACAGTAATAATTTGGCTCCTTGAACTTGTAAGAGTTGTTGAGGTACGTCGCGAAATATGTGCATATTGTGCTTGTTCTCTTGCTATGACAAAATTATGTAAAATACAAACGGCTTTTACGATAGCGATGGTTGTATTCACATTAGTAGCGATCGGTGTATGCAGAACTCTCCATTTGCTTGTTAGGATGCCGAATGCACATTCCACGCATCTCCTAGCTCGACTATGACGATAATTGTAAATTCGCTCTTCCTTATTTAAACTTTTATTAGGAAAAGGCCTCAAGATATGCTTTTGTAATCCAAATGCCTCATCTCCAAGAAACACGAAAGGTTGGGGCAATCCATTTGAATTAGGCAATTTAGTTGAGTTAGGAATCTTCAGAGACCCACACGCCAATTTTTTGCCAAAACCACTTTCTTTAAATATATTACTGTCAGCATTTCGTCCGCAAGCACCTACATCAATAGCTATAAAAGAACAGTTTGCATCTGCTACGGCTAACAGAACAATTGAGAAGAACTTCTTATAATTAAAATAGTTAGACCCACTTTTTGGTGGTTTTCTAATACGGATATGCTTGCCATCGATAGATCCTATACAATTAGGATAGTTGGTTTTTTTATAATATCGTTTTGCTATTTCTAGCCACAATTCTTCAGAAGGTTCCGGCATTTCCTGTGGCTGTAAAATATCCCATATAATGCATGCAGTTTCACTTATTATTTTCGATACCGTCGATTTTCCAACAAGAAACTCTTGTGCAATTTTTCTGTAACTTAGTCCACTTGACAAGAATCTGGAAAGAATATTGAACTACCGATTATTTCTGTTTCAGTAAAAGACCTACAAAAAAAATGGAAGGGTTTGCGCGACTATCACACCAGAGAAAAAAATAAGGATTCCTCAGTCAAAAGCGGAAGTGGCGCAACAAAAAAACGCAAGACACCATACTTGGACATGTTACAGTTTTTAAATGTTTCTAGAGCTAGCAACCAGACATCTGGCAATATTAGCGCCGAGACGTCTAGCGACAGTAGCGCTATTTTAGATGAAAATGATTCTACTGACTCGGTAGTTAATGTCAGTAGACCAAAAAAGATGACTGTGTTTCAAGAAGCCCTAATTAACTCGATGGAAAAAAAAAGAGAAAACGATCCAGATATGAACTTTCTACTAAATATTTTACCGGAAATGAAGACAATGTCCCCAACACAGAATTTTGAATTTCGGTTCGAAGTGATGAAAATTATTAAAAATATAAAATATAGTGTACATAATAATTATGACGGTGGTATGATGCAAACTGGATGGACGAATGCCTACCAGTACCCACATCAGTATGGCTATGCGAGTGGAAGCAGCAGTACACCAAATGTGCAAAACTACCCTCGAAACAGTCCATCACATAGCTCTACAGGTTCTTCAGCGGAAATAGAAGACATAGAAGCAATATTGCGAGGCGATTCAAACCACACTGAAGATGAGGAATGACAGGTTACCAACTTAATGTTACCATATATGTTCCTAATTCAATTTAATAATACAGTAACTTTGAAAAGTGATTGTTAAATTAAAAACTATAAATGCGAAAGTGACTTTGTATTACAATAAAAATAACATATTTTTTTAAAATCCTAAAGCGTTAATTATTTACTTACCTCAAAGTTATAGTAAGCCGTTCTTCGGGACATAATGTATCTCTTGTGATATTATTTTTAGCTATGTACTGGGTTATAGATTTCAACAATTCATCAAATGTATGAGAAGTCATATTGAAATAGTCGTAAAATTTTTCTGGATGTTTCCTTAGTTCTGGATAAAGAGTGTGAAATTGTCCAATGCTCAACCTTTTCTTGTATAATGGGTGAACCCAGTGCTTCCTTTTATCCTCTTTCAGCGCTTCTAAGATACCAATTACTTCAAAAATATCCATCGTGACCAACACAACCACTCCCTTCGTACAACAAAAGTAAAGTGATAATTAAGTCGGTCGGCTAAATAAGCGGCTAACTCTTAACAGTTTGCTTGCGACGCACGAAAATTGATTTGAGTCTGCAGCTAACTCAAATTTCAGTTCGCTGCAAATTTGCGGCTCACTCAGTCGGCCGCTGACAGTTTGCTTACTGGGGACACAGCCACCTCAACCATATCTCTAACTCAGACTTACATAATATATGAAAGGTCAAACGCTAAAGCAATATATGTCAAAACAGCCAATTGAGAGAGTTGCTAAAGTCTGGGCATGGTGTGATGCGAAAACCGCTACTTGTAATAATTCGAAGTGTATACAGGAAGCCACAGCATCGGAAATGAAGAACTAGGCTACAATGTCCTCATGAAACTTTGCAGCAGAGTGCCAAGATATACTTGAGTTGCCTTCGATAACTTTTTCATGAGCTATAATCTAATGGACGATCTTTATGATATCTAAAAAGATTTGGACAGTGAAATGTAATAAAAAGTATTCATTAAATGAATTATTTAAAATTTGGTCAGATAAAATGTATCCACAGGGCCATTGACTCACTAGGTGGTAAACCATGGTATAACTAGCCACTTTAATAACTAGGCACTTTGTACTTTATCGATAGGAAATATCTTTTATTTGCGCCATCTATGAACGTATATAGCAACTGTCTTGTCATTTAGCTTTCAAATTATACATATCGTTCTATTGGACAGACGGCAAAACAATTTGGTGTGCCTAGAAGTAGCCTCCAATTCAAAATTCAGAAACCTGACACAAAGTTTAAGTCTGGACCAGATCCCGAGCTGACTGAAGCTGAAGAAAACGCCTTATGTGACTTCTTCGTACAGCTATCAAAGCGTGGCTTCCTCAGACATAAGGAGGAGTTAGCTAGGAACTTTCGATTGAGTAACTTTCGATGAACTTGCAAACTCACCTCAAGGGGTCGACTTTATCTGTTCCAAACAATACGCCGAAAGGATCAAAACATACAACCATGTGGCAAGAATTCTGGTATTTCAGGAGCCGTTAACTAAAAGATTTCAACGAGAAAAATGATTGTACGCAATCAGCCAACCGAATAATATGACGGACGAATATCAAGATGAATGTTTTGACACTGACACCAAAATAAATTTGCAGAGATAACATTTTTACATATGCAAATGAAGTGTGTTAAACGAAATAATTTATTCTTTTACGGTCCGCCTTCGACCGGAGAAACAATGATAATGAACTCGTTGGTAGAGAGCCAATTTAATTATTGTAGATTGACGGGTTTGACTCCCAGTTCAAGTTTTAATTTTTCGGGATTGCTGCATTATAGTAAGGGATCAGGTTTCGGAAGAACTTCGGCCACAAGCTCGTAGCGAAACTGCTGATCGCAATAAACTAAAAGTAGAGTACTTACTTTGAGTTCATTGCGATCAACAGTTTCGCTACGAGCTTTATCTCCTAAACTATCGTTTTGATCGGGAAATTATTGGACATGATTCACTAACATACCCAATTTGATTTGCAGACGTCGGCTGCCTCGCTTTGTTTACCAATGGATTACATCAACCCAACGTCAGCGCCTCATTTCTTTGCAACAAGTCCCAGCCTACATTTACACACATCAAAAGTGTCTAGGGATCAAGCATTTTTATGCGGATTTCTTGAGATTGAGATGTGGCTTTGTAATAAATTTATGATTTTATAAATTTATATGGATCCTTTTTGGTGCATTTCATAATTTGAATCAGGAACTGTGAATCAAATTCGAGTAAAAGATGAAAATCAGCTGTCAATATTTTCCCTATAAAAACATACAACGCATTGAAGACATTATTAGTGCTACTGTTTCCCTACTACTGATTAAAACCAACGTTATTATGGAGCGGCGACGTCATTTAAGCAGGGAAGAAATGCTCAGAGCCGTGGGAATGATAGAAGCTGGTTCCCGGCAACGTACTGTGGCTTTAGCTCTGAATACAAGTCAGAGTGTTATCAGTCGACTTTGGACACGTTACCGAAGCACTGGTACCGTGGCTGAGCGCCATGGAGGACGGTATCGCTGCACCACACGGAGACAAGACCGATACATTCAAATCTTAACTCGAAGAGCTCCAACAATAACCGCCATGATGTTAGCCGTGCGGCTTCATCACTCTTCAGGGAACTTAATTAGCGACCAAACAGTCAGAAACCGCTTGCATGAAGTGAACCTTCATTCCCGAAGACCGCTACGGGTACCACCTATAGCAATGCACAATCGTAGGATTCGATATCAATGGGCTCTTGAACACAGAAATTGGGCAGAAGAACAATGGCGTTTCGTGTGCTTTTCTGATGAGTCTCGTTTTGGTATGAGACCGGATACAAGACGTATACGACACTGGAGAACCCCTGGACGCCAACAGCGATTAAAATCCTGCCAGGAAGTCCATCCTTATAGTGGTGGAACCATCATGGTATGGGCGGGTATTTGGATCGGCGGAAGAACTGAGTTGATTTGGATCAGAGGCAACCTCAACGCTCAAATTTATGCTGAGACGATTGTATCAGACGTCATCGTTCCTCTACAAGTGCAAATCGGTCCCTTATTTCAGTTAATGCATGATAATGCACGACCGCACACCGCAAGAGTTGTAAGACAGACTCTCGCCGCAGCTAACATCAATGTCCTGCCCTGGCCTGCTCAGTCGCCAGACTTGAACCCGATTGAGCATGCATGGGATATGCTACAGAGAAGAGCTCTGCCGAATATGGAGGGTATCCAGTCGCAAGAAGACCTTTTTTTGTTGTTGCAACGAACATGGGCGGCCATTCCACAGCGTGATTTGGATGAACACATTTTGAGTATGCCAAACCGATGTTCTTGTGTTGTTAGTGTTCGCGGTAGAAACACGGATTATTAATTGTTTAAGTTACCCAATAAAATTTTAAAGAAAACTGTTATTTCAGTCTTTTTTTCGAACTTTAATGTTAGTGGTTCAAATGTCAAAAATCCCTTTATTAGGAAAATGGCAAATTTCTTTATTAATGCAAAGGTGACTTGGTTTATCGTTACTGTGACAAACGAAAACACTTTATTTGATGAATCCTTAAAGAAAATTTTAATTAATATCAATCAGGAGAAAAGTTATTGCAAAAATATATGTTGATCCCTAGACACTTTTGATGTGTGTAGTAAATTTCTACCTACATGATGTTACTGGAGCACTCAATGGATATACTTCTAATGTATATAAAGTTCCCTTCATCTCGGCAAGAACAATCATCATGAAATCGTATAATAAGTGTCCATACACCGAACAACACCACAGCAGTAGCACATATAAAAATCCTTTAGGAGGTACAATTTCCTGAGAAAGTGACAATCTATTTGCAGATTGGTAAAGAGAATGGTATGAGACCCCGCGTCTCTGCGGGCCTGCCATTTGTCAACACGCAAAGAGAGCCACTTGAGGGCCACTACGGGCCTGCCACCTTACGAAGTTGTGGCATATAAGAAACAGAGTGATTAAGATCTCACAATAGTAACATATAATGCTGAATTTCAACCCCGCGTCACTGCGGACCTGCCATTTGTCAACACGCAAAGAGAGCCACTTGAGGGCCACTACGGGCCTGCCACCTTACGAAGTTGTGGCATATAAGAAACAGAGTGATTAAGATCTCACAATAGTAACATATAATGCTGAATTTCAACCCCGCGTCACTGCGGGCCTGCCATTTGTGAACACGCAAAGAGAGCCACTTGAGGGCCACTACGGGCCTGCCACCTTACGAAGTTGTGGCGTATAAGCAACAGAGTGATTAAGATCTCACAATAGTAACATATAATGCTGAATTTCAACCCCGCGTCACTGCGGACCTGCCATTTGTCAACACGCAAAGAGAGCCACTTGAGGGCCACTACGGGCCTGCCACAGAGAGCAACTTGAGAGGTCATGTGAAAGTCATTGTCGTTCATAGTTACAGCAATTTATAATAAATACCAACCAAGGGTACCTTTTATCTAACGCTCACGTGGCAAACACATTAAGATTCTACAATAGTAACATATAATGCTGAATTTCAACACGGTGTCAGAGATGTGACAACCGTTGTTGTTTGTGCACACAACTATATCATATAGACGTACCATACACCGAACAACACCACAACAGTAGCACATATAAAACTCCTTTAAGAGGGAAAATTTCCTGAGAAAGTGACAATCTATTTGCAGACTGGTAAAGAGTCATATGACACAAACATGAGAAGCGTGATATAAGATTATCGACTTTTAAACAACTTTCCATTTCAGCACCCGCAAACTCAATACGCTTCGACCATTTTGATAAGTAAAGCATACTATAAGATTATGGACTTTTCAAGAACAACCTGGCATACAAATTTATTCATGGAGTTTTCCCCAACTCGTTCTGAATTTTGCACCCGCAAACTTGATTTTGGTCGTTCGATTTAATAAGTACTTATTTTGCCAGAAATGTTATGACTATTATTTTCTTTCTCTTTGAAGTGATTACTTACATAATTTTAATTTATTTTTGGTTTAGTTCTATTTCATTTAAACAATTGTATATTTTGCATGCCTTAATGGTAGAAAACGAGAGAAACTTCTTACAAATGTATAACACCAACATGTACTTGTTACCTGATTACCTGTTTTTCGCAATAAAGATTTTTATTATTTATTTATTTCCTCTGACATTCATAAGTACTTTTCGAGGCCCAAACCGAATGAGACCAATATCATATGGATTTTTTCATTTGATGATATTATGAAGATGTGTACAGTAGTGAATACACTCCTTGATCAATTAAGACCAAAATTTTAATCAAGCCAAAATGAAAATATGTTTAGAATTACTTGTTATTTACTATAAGATAGTTACTTTGTATTAAGGCTCATTTATTGGAACTAATATTTTTGTGTTTTGTGGGATTGCCAACCAAGGGCGGTAACCTTTTGGAACGAAGTTCCTTATCGCGTGTTGTGAAACGGTTAGTCCCGCTATGGTATGGTCCCGGTATGGCACCCTCTTAAAATACCTATCAAAAAGTCCCGCTATGGTACCCTTCAGTTTTTGGTACTGTTGTAAAGAAAAGTTATACAATGCGTTAAGAAAAAAATAGTATTAATAAAAAATATCTTTTCTTAACTATTATAGTTAAGCAAGATAATATTTATTAATACTATTTTTTAAACAAATCACGCTCGGTAATTGTCGTTTCACTTCAGGTAGTTACCTGACCAACCGGTTTTTTTCGTAAAACAATAGAGACGAGCCCTTCCTCGAATTCGTATCTAGCTCTTCCCTTTTGTTTTTATGAAAATAGAGAGAGACAGTATTATTTCGGGTTTAGTTTGCTATTTGCAGCTGTACTTTTGCGATATGAGTAATTAGGATAGCTTGTTAGTTTATCTATTGCAATGTCTGGGTCAAGTAGTTCACGTGGTGTAAATTTAATAATTATTGACAGTCGACGCGGTGGAAAAACTTTATTACGTGCCGGACATAAATATATTAAACGCAGAGAAAATAAAAATTCAAGTACTTGGCTTTGTGTAAATAGGAGAAATAGTATTAAATGTAGTGGATATACAGGGTGTGTCGTAAATAGTGGTCCACCGTTTAGGATTCGATAAACCAGATAATTTACTATAACAAATTCCATTTTAGAACCATTTTTAGCCGAGGGTTCCGTAAATATTAATTTTTAGTTATTTATTTACGAAATTTCTACCTCTTGTAACAAATTTGGTTGTAGTTTTATCAAAAACCATTATATTTTTATTTTGATTACTGTTAATTACTGCCGAATACAAGAGCTATCGCTTATTAACATGTTATTTAATGTAGATTTAGATCTTCTGCAAAAAAAAATGATTGTACTCTAATTTTAACGGATTTTTTTAACATATCATGCTAATTCAAAAGCGATTTATGTAAAAAAAATGTACTACACTGTCAGTGCCCATTAATTTAATAATATGCCTATTTAATACCAATTTCAAAATGGTATCATAATACCAGATCCCTATAAAAAACAGAAAGATATCGAATTTTTATTGAAGAAAGTAAGATTTTCATTAAAATTAATTTAAACATTTTGTTGCATTAATTTTACAACAAAACTGATAATATGGTAATAAAACTTTGAAATATTATTTGAGTGTGACAAAACTGGTTTTAAGAGCGCACTAACAAATAAATTCAGGTAAAAAAAGGCCCGACCCTTTTTTTACCTGTGACATGTTGTTAACAATAGATCTGTTGGAGCCACGGGTTGGAGCTCTCGCCAATCGAGAATCGCACAATACGAGTGATAAGGAAAGGACATGGTTAATGTAAGCTATTCCTTTCGCTCGTAACGTTGAAATAAATATTGAAACGATTTAGCTTAGTACGATCTCGTCACCCGTGCGTCGTATGCGTTTTGTGTGTTTACTTTCGTTGTTTTTGTATGCCTGACCCCGGACTCTGTTTAATTTGCCTAATGATTGGATTTGTTGTTTTGGTGATCTTTGGCTACGTGTAATAGTAACTTGTGGCTTGCTCAACGTTTTGGACTACCTGTACAGTGATAAAAATGTCTCGGTACACACCGCGTGAATATGCCGACATGCATTTTATTTACGGGGAATGCAGAGGTGTCGCTAGAGAAGCAGCTCGTCTTTACCGGGAGAGATATCCCAATCGAAGACATCCTGATCATCGCGTCTTTGGGAGAGTGCATAACGCGTACACCGAGGGGAGGATACCTGGCACAGGAGTAGGCGGTGCAAGTGAAGGAAGACCGCGAGCACACAACGATGAAGCGGTAATGAATTTAGTTGCTGAAGATCCTTCAACATCGGTGCGTGTCTTAAGTCGCAGAACTGGCATACCTTTTAAATCGGTACATCGCGTACTTAAAAGAAATGATATGTACCCATACCACTATCAAAGGGTACAGTCATTACTACCTAGAGATTACGCATTCAGAGTACGATTTTGTAGAGAAATATTACGCAGAATAAGAGAAGACCCGCATTTTTTTAATAAAATATTATGGAGCGACGAATCATCATGCAAAAAAGATGGATATTTAAATCTCCATAATCTGCATAGCTGGCAGCGAGAAAACCCACATCTCATAAGACAAGATAGATCACAGTATCAAGTTAAAATAAACCTTTGGACCGGAATTATTAACGGACAGATAATCGGTCCACACGAGCTGCCAGAAACTTTAAATGCAGACAGATATTTAAGTTTTTTGCGGACTGACTTGCCAATGCTTCTTCAAAACGTCGCTCCTGAAGTCCAAGAAGATATGTGGCTCCAGAACGATGGCTGTCCCGCTCACTATGCTGTTAGAGTACGAGAGCACCTACACACAGCGTATCCAAATAGGTGGATAGGACGCTTAGGTCCAATACTATGGCCACCGCGCTCGCCAGACTTAAATCCCCTGGATTTTTTTTACTGGGGTTGCCTGAAAGAACATGTGTACAAAGAAGAAATAACGTCCATTGATCACTTGAGGACTAGCATACACACAGCAGCTAGAAAAATAAACGAGAGTGGGTTTGCTCGGCGACTTAAACGGTCGTTTATTCGACGTTGCAGAGCATGCATAGCTGCAAATGGGGGACATTTCGAGCACTTGGTGTAATGTAAATGTTAAAGAATAACAATAAATGATGTATGATGATGTATGACTTGTTTTTTTTCAATGCCTTGTTGTAATTTACAAGTTAGGTCTAGATCACTTTGCAAAAATAGTAAAAAGTTGTCTTTTATAGTCGTTTTTAACTAAAATTTCATTACCTGTTTTATTGATGGGATAGTAAAACCTTTTAGAATCGGTATTAAGTAGGAATATTATTAAATAAGTAGGCACTGATAGTAAAGATTTTTTTTTTACAAAAATCGTAAGTTTTATAGCAACTAAATTTTAAAATGCATTTTAATGAAAATCTTACTTTCTTCAATTAAAATTAGATATCTTTCTGTTTTTTATAGGGATCTGGTATTATGATACCTTTTTGAAATTGGTATTAAATAGGCATATTATTAAATTAATGGGCACTGACAGTGTAGTACATTTTTTTTACATAAATCGCTTTTGAATTAGCATGATATGTTAAAAAAATACGTTAAAATTAGAGTACAATCATTTTTTTTTGCAGAAGATCTAAATCTACATTAAATAACATGTTAATAAGCGATAGCTCTTGTATTCGGCAGTAATTAACAGTAATCAAAATGAAAATATAATGGTTTTTAATAAAACTACAACCAAATTTGTTACAAGAGGTAGAAATTTCGTAAATAAATAACTAAAAATTAATATTTACGGAACCCTCGGCTAAAAATGGTTCTAAAATGGAATTTGTTATAGTAAATTATCTGGTTTATCGAATCCTAAACGGTGGACCACTATTTACGACACACCCTGTATAACTATTGAGAATACCAATAATACAATAATTAAAGATTATAAACACAGTGATCAGTGCGTGCCACATTTTGAAGACAATGAAGTTCAAATGGCTATAAGTGAGTGCAAAAAAGAAGTAAATTCAAATTACGGATCAGTACAGAAAATTTTCGAAAAACACATGGGTAACTTAAAAGACAAAGGGTTACACCTTACAGGAAATGTTCCTGACTATAAAAAATTAAAAACAGTATTATACAGACACCGAAATAAGTCGTTGAACGTACCAAAAACACAATTTAAGAATGTGGAAGAAATTATAATACCAGAAGAATTTAATAAGTATGTATTGGCTGATTATTGTAATGAAGACTGTAATCGAATAATTATATTTTCCTCGACAGAAGTAAAGGAACATATAAAATGTGTAACGCATTACTTTGGTGATGGCACTTTCGACGGCTGCCCAAACCCATTCGAACAAGTTTATGTCATTCATGGAGACATGGGAAGCACTGAGTTATCCACGAATGTAGCACCATTATTTTATATTCTGTTAAAAAACAAAGAAGGGAAAACTTATGAAAAAGTTTTCGAATTGATTAAACAAACTTTGCCTGAATGGCGTCCATCGAAATTTACCTTCGATTATGAAATAGGAGTAATAAATGCAGCAGCGAAGATTTTTCCTGATATCAAAATAAATGGATGTAACGTACATTTTCAAAAGAACGTTATCAAAAAAGCGAAATCTTTAAATCTCATGGAACACGAAGAGTCCTCGAACCATGTTAAGCAATGCATAGGCTTGGCGTTTTTGCCAAAACAAGATATTGAAGACGGCTGGCTGCATATAATGGAAAATAGGTATAATATCTTGGTTACTTTCCAAAATGATGTTTGAGTACTTAACTCTAATTATATGGCAAAAAAGTAAAGAACAACAATATCAGTAAGGACCTGTTAATTTCATTGCTTTACAAGTACGAACGTTTAATAAGTATTTTTTTCAGTTTCGACGATGAAGCTATGACCAAATTCAATGACTATTTTGTCACTCAGTGGCTTGAATATCCAGACCTCATTTGGTGTTGCCATAATGAACGCCATAGAACAACTAACTTGGCGGAATCATGGAATGGCAGATTCAACAAAATTATTGGAAAAAATCCCAGTTTATTATTGTTTCTGCAAACAATTGGCAACGACACATGTCACTTTGATATAAAACAAGCCAAGTAAGTTGTATTTTTTAGACAATATTTTTAAGCAGATATAATATTTTTAAAAGCAGATATATATTTTTTTACATAATACGAGTACATAGAAGAATTTGAAAATGGATTTGATTTTATTTATTTTGGTAGATATTATTGGTTGTCGCCTTCTATTACAGACGGTTACTGAAAAAAATATTTATATAATTTTATATAACAATAGCTTAACTTAAATAACTGATGATTTTTGTTATAGCTTTCGACTAAAAAGATCACCTATAAATTCAAGAAAAAGAACAAGTATAGAAATCGACCGCCAGATTCAAAAGCTAACAAAAAGTTACGAAAATAAAGCTATCTCCATTGGTGATTTTCTGATTAACATATCAAAGTCAATATTTCGATCAGAACATTTAAAAAAATAGTTTATTTTAATTTTGTTTTTAGCCTATTAAAATGTTTAATACTTTTTCTCGATGTTGATTATTTTTTGTAGTTTATGTTTACAATTTGCGCCTTTTTCTCCATGTTGATTATTTGTAATTAATATATTTGTCTAGTTGGTTGTTGATTATTTTTGTAGTTTATATAAATTTACAATTACTGCCTTTTCTCAATGTTGATTATTTGTAACTAATATTTATGTCTGGATGTTGTTTTTATTTGTAGTTTATAATATTTACAGTAATACTTTTCTGAGATGTGGATTTTTTATATTTTTTTTATTGTTGATTATTGGTAATTAATATTGTTGATTATTTTAAAATTTACATTGCAATTAATATTTCGTTTTACTGTTTGATATTTTTTTATAAATATTTTGAATTAATAAAAGACTGATTTAATATCGCAAACAGACGTTTTATTGATACACTCCTAAAAGTATTTATTTATAGATACACTTTTCTTTTCAGTTGTACCTTCTATTGTCTAACGTAGATCTAAAAGATGGGTACCATAGCGGGACTTTTTGATAGGTATTTTAAGAGGGTGCCATACCGGGACCATACCATAGCGGGACTAACCCTTGTGAAAGGGGGCTAGACGGAAAAAAAAATCTTACGAAAAGTTGTCACGTCACTTTTTTCAAATTTCAAACAGCGCGGCACGCGTTTATTTTTTAATTATTAAAAGGTAGGTAACCCATGGATAACTCTTTTGAGTAGAAACTTTTTTGAAAATCATAATGATTTATTTTCTTCTTATTTTGACCATTGAAAATAATACTTTTTTAAGTAACTTCGTTCTTACCTGGTGTCCCACGACACCACACTCGGTCTTTTTTTTATATGAAACTGACTGTACATATATGTACTAGACGTTTGTTGGCATTGCTGCCGTAATTTGGCGACACAAGGATAGCGTTAAATTCCCAGAAGCATCTTGCAACAAATTGACCGACTTTCGTCAAAATGACACCAATATACACTTTGGAAAATGCACTCAAAATTTTCGTCTCAACCGGGACTTGAGCACGCTTTGAATGCATTTTCCGAAATACTTTGAAAAATTTATAAATTCCATTCAATGACAAGTTTTCCTGAAAAAGACATTTTTTTTTCAATAGAATAACGCTACGTTTTGACGTAAGGACTTCACGCAGAATGTCAATAAAGCCAAAAGTTTTTTTTTGAAACACCCATTTTTTTTCAAATCCATAGACAAGCTGTTGTAGATAATATCATAACTCCACAGATAATATAAAAATTGACAAAAAAAATGAAATTTAATTTTTTTTTCTTTTTTTAGTTTAATTTCCAATTTTACCAAAGCATTCACTTTTCTTAAAACTATAAAATATTTATGTGTTACATAAACACACGCCTCTTAAATAGAGAGAAGCTTACAGCGATGATAAGAAAGGTCACATATTTAAAGAAGAAAACAAAACATCGTCAGTTCCTAAATGTCCCCATTGAGGGACTCGAGCCTACCCTGAATTAGGGCGATTAGGCCTTAGACAACGCTGGCCAAGTGCGGGTTGGTCGACTTCACACACCATTATTAGAAAGAGACAAAAAAAATAGCAAAGAGAGATAGAAGATGTTGAAATTATTTAAAATATTTTGTATTGTAAATGTAGTAATAATTTAGATAATTGCTAAATTTACAATATTTTTTATGTTATGTTAAATCAGCGTTATTTGCAGACATTTTCAGATCCTGAAGAATCATTTTAAATTCTTAAAAATCTGAATTATGTAGTGATTAGCTTAGCTAATCTTTTTTTTTGTTTTTTGTTAATAAGCAAGCATTTCTGGAAGATATTTAGACCTTAATCTATACTAATATAAGCTGAAGAGTTTGTTTTTGGTTGAACGCGCTAAACTCAGTAACTACTGGTCCGATTTGAAAAATTCTTTCAGTGTTATACAGCCCATTTATCGAGGAAGGCTATAGGCTATATTTTATTCCCGTATTCCCACGGGAACGGGAACTACGGGGGTAAAACCGCCGGGTGCTGCTAGTCTTTAAATAGAATGACACTTCCGCTGTCTCTTAGATCTTTAAAACGACTCAACGGATTTCAATGAAGTTTTCACCAATAGATAGTGAGTCAAAAGGAATATATAATCATATCAAACGCGAGTAAAACCACGGGGAACAGCTAGCAATTTATAGGAGAATCTTCAAGAGAAGAAAATATTTCGACATCTCAATATAAATACAAAAAATTCACATAAGCATGCAATTTTTTCTCAGAATGCTACAACAAAATGATGATGGTGGGATCGAGAAGCCATTTCCACACTATCAACCCAATTTGAAGTCTCAAAAATTATTTCACCTTTAGAAAGCTACATTCACCCTAAGTAACATAACTGTATTTTGTCCTTGTATTCCCACGGGAATGGGAACAGGAGCTGTTATTTTTCTTTAATGGATATGACATAGATACAAACAACACACAGCTTGATTATCGGCAGATATATTTCCACCAAGGAACTCGGGCCTACTCGGAATGAAAGCGAACAGAAATTAGCCACCGTAGACCAAGTGGAGGTTGGTCGACTTCACAGACTATATTGTCTTGATTAAGGGCGATCAAGCGTTAGTCAACCAAAGACCAAGAGCGGGTTATTCTTCACAGAAAACATTTGAATTTCTTCTTTGATCATGTACGTCCCCATGTCAACCACAGGAGAGGTGTGTTGGTCGACTTCACAGACCACATTGTCTTGAATGAGGGCGATCAGGCCTTAGTCAATATAGTCCAAGTGCAGGTTGGTCTTCACAGAAAACATTAGAATTACTTCTTTGCTCCTATACGTCCCCATGTCAACCACAAGACGAGTGCGGGTTGGTCGACTTCACAGACTATATTGTCTTGATTGAGGGCGATCAGGCCTTGGTCAACCATAGGCCAAGTGCGGGTTATTCTTCACAGAAAACATTTGAATTTCTTCTTCGCTCCTATACGTCCCCATGTCAACCACAGGAGAGGTGCAGATTGGTCGACTTCACACACAACATTTTGACTTTTTTCTCATAATTTTCTGGATTGTTATAATACTGTCTTAGCCGCATTCTTCAAATTTCTTTGTAGTCAGTGAAGAAGTGATTACTTTGTAGTTAGTTTGATTGAGTTTCTTGTTCGTTTTTCTCAGTAGTGGGCGTAGTGATCTAACAGTCAATGTACAGGGTGGCGCAATAGAACGTGCATTTTTAAAATAATTATTAAAAAATAAATACAAAAGGTATAGTTAAAATAAAACTAAGCAATTATTAAGTGATAACTGAAGTTTATTTTTTAAAAATAACATCATCTAAATGATGACCCTCTCTACGTTGGCACTCCTCTAACCGCAAACGGAAATTACCGAAAACTTTCTTAAGTAGTGCTGGTGTGATTGCTGCCATTTCACCACGAATATTCTCCTTGAGCTGACTGATGTTTCTCGGATTATTGGTGTAGACTTTGTGTTTGAGGTATCCCCACAAAAAAAAGTCAGGAGGCGTCAAGTCTGGACTGCGCGGAGGCCATGGGATATCACCTCTTTTCGAAATCAGTTTGCCAGGGAACATCTGCTTCACAACCGCCATGGAGTCATTTGATGTGTGACTGGTAGCTCCGTCTTGTTGGAACCAAGTCCTAGAGTTCTTTATTCTTGAATTTTCAAGTTCTGGGGCCAAAAAACCTTCCAACATCGCAACATAGCGTTCGGTATTAACAGTGATGTTTTGCCCCCGTGCGTTTTCAAAAAAATAAGGACCAATTATTCCTTTGGCAGATATTGCGGCCCAAACTGTCACTTTAGGGCTATGTTTTTGATGTTTGAGTCTGGGATTTTCACTATTCCAATAACGACAATTTTGGCGGTTTACGAACCCATTCATATGAAAATGTGCCTCATCAGAGAAAAGGATGTTTTCAAAATTTGAAAACCGATTGAGCATTTCATTAGCAAATGTGAGCCGTGCTATGAAGTCAGAGTCTTTCAATTCTTGAGTTAATTGCAGCTTGTATGGATGCGATTTAAGATCCAAGTTTAAAATTCGTTGCAAACTTCGTCGCGATATGTTTAGGACAGACGATCTCTTGCGAGTAGACATTTGTGGATCTTCTCGTACCGACTGCTTAACACTCTCAATATTGTCTTCGGTCCTAGATGTGCGTGGACGACCTTTCGCGTGTGGTTTAAACGTCGATCCAGTCTCTTCAAAACGCTTTATCCAGATTTTAATTAAATTAGCACTCGGAGCCTCCCTAATTTGCCGTACACCATACTCAGAACAAAATAGTCGCCTGACAACTACGTCCGAACGAGAGTTTTCGTAAAATGCGCGCACGCAAAATGCGCGACGCTTCCCGTCGAAGTGACTCATAGTGACTAAAACTTTATGAACCGCGCTACCCAACGATATCGGTCTCCCCCCGCCCACGCCCCTTCTACCACGCAAAAAAAGATGATGCAATATGCACGTTCTATTGCGCCACCCTGTAGTTTGAGTTTTGACACTTATAAGTGGTTGTATCCATCCTTGATAGTAAGATATTTTTCAGTTTGACTTTAAAGTTTAGCTTGAGATCCTATAGCTGCCTCCGGTCACCCAACAATTGAGATGTCCAACTTGTATCCGCTATCTTTTTGGAATTTGAGTTTGAAGTTTGAAGTTTAGCCCAAGATGTAATGTATAGCTGCCTCCGGTCACCCAACAATTGTGACTTCCAACTTGTCTGCTCTCTGAAAAAAAAACATATAAAATTTAAATAATTTATAATATTACAAATATTCATCAAGCTAGTTGAGGAATTCAAATAAAATTAATGTCTACGTCATAAGTTTAATTAAATAACATAACATAACATAACATAATCATTCCCTCCATCATCTCATTATAGTGACTAACCCCTAACTAAACTCGAAGCTTGTATCTAGGGTATCAGAAACTACGCACACACTCAAAAAAAATGAAAATTCTATTTTGTCTGTAAGTCTGGTCTTCCAAAAATATTACATACTAGCTGCGCCCCGCGATTTTACCCGCATGAATCCCAAGGGCAAGGGAATTTCGAGATAGTAAATATCCTATGTGTTATTCCTAGTTATAGGGTTCGATTCCCGTGCGGGGTGAATATTTGTGTGAACCACAAATGTTTGTCTCGGTCTAAGTTTGTGTGTAAATGTGTGTGTGCGTAGTTTCTGATACCCTAGATACAAGTTACGAACTTAGTTAGGGGTCAGTTACTGTAATGAGATGATGTAGTGAATGCTTATGTTATGTTATGTTATGTTATGTTATAAGGAACATCTGTACCAAATTTAATCTAAATCGATACAGTAGTTTTAGCGTGAAAGTGGAACAAACATCCAAACTCACAAACATATTACAACTTTTTATGAACCTAGTGTGTTTTGAAATATTGTTATGTAGTTGAAAGTTTTTGTGTGAAGTCCAAATAAAACATTTTTCTTTCTTTCAAACACAAACATCCGTATTTATAATATTAGTAGGATACTCACACGAATCTTTTGTTCATTATTAATAAAATAACTTTATAAAATACTAGTTGCTCCCCGCGGTTTCACCCGCGTAGTTCCCGTTCCCGTGGGATTACGGGGATAAAATATAGCCTATGTCACGCACTGATAAATTAGCTTTCCATTAGTGAACGAATTTTTTAAATCGGTCCAGTAGTTTCGGAACCTATTTATTACAAACAAACAAACAAATCTTTCCTCTTTATACACTAATAATAGTGTAGAAAAATAACTTTATAAAATAAAACGCAATTAAGGAGTGGGTCTCGTAACGTAAGGTCAATACAAGGTTACAAGTTACAAGCCACGCGGTGACGTCACACGTGTTGTTTACGACAAAAAAACTTATATTTTTTTAGGTCAACTACGCAATTGAGTCCTAACGAGAGTGAAATCGAGGGACGCTGGTACTACATAGTATAAAACAAAGTCGCTTTCTGTCTCTTTGTCCCTTTGTGTGCTTACATCTTTAAAACTACGCAACGGATTTTGATGCGGTTTATTTTAATAGATAGAGTAATTCATTGGGAACGTTTTTAGCATAATTTTATCCCCATATTCCTACAGAACGGGAACTACGCGGGTGAAACCGCGGGGCGCAGCTAGTAATACTATAAATAGTACAGCTTACCAATTGACCGCATGGTCGACACTAAATACTAAGCCTATAATGATAATTAAGAGTAAAATATGTACTTACAAGTTGCTGTGAAGATCCCAGTCCAGTATAATAGCAAGGGTTTTATTGTAGAAGTTTAATTAGCGCAGAAGTTCGATGAAAGAATGCGATGGCCGTGGTATATATCGGTAACAGAACGGGAACGCACGTGCACAAATAACAAGTTATCAAATGAGAATGGAATGAATGATTTCTAGTTAATTCCGGATCAAGTTAGGACACAACAGCTACGCACGCTTTGTAATAATTATTACGCATTGTGCAATATATTAAAATCAATACTATGCGTCTGTGCGTGCTAGAAAAACAGACAAGTGTTGCTAGCTAGTGTGCGCTGTCTTTAAAAGTAACGTAAAAAATAACGTTTTGACGAGAGAAGTAACGATATATATAGTTAGTTTTCATGTTTCAACATTTTTATTTTATTAAGTTACTAATTAATTATCTTAGTTATTACTATTATCTTAACACAATCATTAATATCGCATTTGCAAAAAAAAATATATATGTTCATCTCGCTCTTTCTCTTTGATTATTTATCTCATTAGATAATAAGCTACCTATTGTTATTATTGATACCTACATACAAGTTTTACTATAAGTACTACTGTTGTGAAATGGTTGTGAAGAGTAATTATATGATTTATTTATTATGTCTTTTCCATTCACGGGACTATTAAGGAGTCCCGGTCTTTTGGAAGGCTAGTATGGGGCCAAAGCCAACACACGGAAGCCCTTTGACATATATAATCTTGTGTAAAGGATGCACAATCCGGCGACTATCCCTGTATAACACTATAAAATGCATCCAAGGACAGTCCCCGGTTCTGCTGGGACTATTGCAAATATATGGAAAACTACGACTGGGTTATGGGAATGGGATGTTTAATGGACTGGATATTAGGGAACTATGGGGACTATGACACCCGCCGATACAATGCTATAAACATGTACGAAGTGGCGGATGGAGACTTGCCAGCTCTATAACTGGGCCCCCCAAACAAGTCGCTCGAGTCGTAACAAGGGGGCAACATGAAACGAGCGGCTTTGAGAGTGGAGCAGACGCCCTGGGTTTTAAACCGCGATCCACTGAGCCCGAGGGTCCAGCTTCATGCTAAGCCAACTCACCACTTACGCAACGCCCCTCACTCTCCGAGCACCAAAGTGCTCTCGCGGGCTCCACTCCGGCCGGCCAATGAAGGCAAGCACGGAGGTGGGGGACCTGTTCCTCGTCAGTGCTCACTCCGCCGGCCAGTGAAGGCAAGCGGAGGTGAGGAATGGTGACCTCCCCCGGGAGCGCGTCAGGTCCGCGGGGTCGCTACTCCCCGACACCCCGCCTCAAAGGTGCCCTGCGGGCTTATTTATTATTATTATTATTTATACTTTTTTTAGAGTTATAAATATATAGCTAGTTTGATACCAAACGCAATAGAAGAGTGATGCAAAATCTGTAGGCCTTCCTTAAATGCAAGCCGTCCGTATAAGAAACCAAGACAAACTTGCTGATTAATTGATTCCATAAGTTCTAACCATTTAGAAATACTTCCCCTATAAGCGACAAAAATCCGTTAAAGCAGTTTAATTTCAATGTGTAGTGTCCGTGAATATCAAAGAAATCAGTACTTTTCATAGCTGATCTTCTATCGTTAGAACTCCAACAAAAAGAATTTTTTATAAATGAACATACAATAAAAAATATCGCGACGAATTGAGAACTCCCGCTATATATTTGAAGTTGCTTAATAACGTTTGCAACAGTGTAACGGAAAAGTATCAAAAAGTAACGTTAAACGTTACAAGAGTTCGTTCTGGCAACTCTGCCGGCCACACCCATCTCACACAAACAACCGCAACCATACCACTCACGCATTTAAAAATACACACACACAGCACAGATTACACAGATCATGACGTTATAAATGTCTCAATAATGAAGTTAAAGGTAAAAATGGAGTCCACACTTCGAATACGTACTTGAAGCATACCTATATGTACCTATCACTATCGCGTCTCTGTGGGTAGGCTCTCTCTTTCTAACTAAGGTAACCTCTAGAAAGAGAAGGTCTGACTAAAAAGAGAGATCGGCCCACAGAGACGTACGTATTTGACTCAAGCTGTTGTTCCAAGAGTGGGCTCCATTTTTTATCTACAACTTCATGGTCTCAATCAATCATTAAGGTCGATCCAAATTCGCGAAACTTCGTAGCGAAACCTATCATATCTTACACGATACTCATAGGCTTGTGCAGAAAATAAAAATAAGATCGTTAGTTTAGTTCGTTCGTTCAATTTTAGTCTGTACTCGTAAGTCGTAACGCAAACAATCTGTGCTAATCAATAATTGATTTTCAATCTGAAATTGTGGCTTGACGCCCTCCAGGAGCCAAAAATCAAGAATTGAAATTGCCTAATTGCATTATATATTTGTGTTGTGTGTGTTTTAAGGTAAATTAATAACAATTCAAAATAAATCTAAGTTCTTTATAGTATTATAAATAAGGACATTACATTTATCACAACATCTTTATATGTAACTACTTGTGCCCCGCGCTATTACCCGTATAGTTCCTGATCCCGTAAACATTTCGGGATAAAATAGCCTATGTCCTTCCCTGGACCACAAGCTACCCTTATACCAAATTTCAAGTCAATCGGTTCAGTAGTTTAGCCGTGAAAAGGTAACAGACAGACAGAGTTACTTTCGCATTTATTATGTAAAGTACAGGAAGTCACATGTATATATTAATTAATATTCTTTTTTATACAGGAAGTTTAACACAAATACGAACTTATTATGAAGAAGAAAGTAAAGAAAGATCTAAACCAAGTATACCAACGTTTTGCATCAAGAAATCCATCAAGAACTAGTGGCCCGCGCCGGCTTCGCATGGAACCAAGTTTCCCGTTTCCTGTTCCACTTTTTTTTTCGTACAACTCTTCTACTGACAATAACAAACAGCAAAAAAAGAATTAGTTAAATCGGTCTAGCCGTTCTCAAGTTATGGTGTGACAACGGGAAACGGGTTTCATTTTTATATAGATATTGTTTTATAGTGAAATACACTGTATTTTCTTGTTAATATATAACAATAATAATGGCGTCAGAAGACCATAAATTACTGGCTCATCATGAACAACAACCTCTTTGTACTACTCGCTTGCCGTACAGGCAGGGAAGAAAATTAACAGCTGTTAAGGTAATTATTATGTCCATCACGAACAAACTTTAACATAGTGTTAAAGTTGTTGAGCTAAGTAGCAACCATCTTGGTACAAATTAACAATGTGAGCGAGTGAATATGGAGTCATCAGACATACGAAACTATTGTTTGTTCAAGTATGATTTAACACATTCATTCTAGATTTCATCGTGGGCACTAGGTTTATTGTTTATTTTTAATAATTCTAATAAATTTCCTTGCAGTCTTAATAAAAACTTGTTTATTTAAAAACCAACTCCAGACCCACCCTGTAACAGTACCCTATATTGGCCAACAATCTTATGTTATAATAAGGTTGGCAAATACAAGTACCCTCATAATATGATGACCTCGATGGCAGAGTGGTCGCCATGCCGGACTGCCATCCGTGAGGTTGCGGGTTCGATTCCCATGCGGGGTGAATATTTGTGTGAACCACAAATGTTTGTCTCGGTCTGGGTGTGTGTGTGAATGAGTGTGTGTCTGAGACCCTAGATACAAGCTTCGAGCTTAGTTAGGGGTCAGTTACTGTAATGAGATGATGTAGTGAATGATTATGTTATGTTAATATGTATTAATGAGTACCCTCAATACACAAAACATAAATTCGTATACACTACAGTAATTATATGTCCATACTAGCTGCGCCCCGCGGTTTTACCCGCGTGAAACCCCATCCCGTGGGAATTTCGGGATAAAAAGTATTCTGTGTGTTATTCCTAGTTGTAAGGAATATCTGTACCAAATTTAATCTAAATCGATACTGTAGTTTTTGTGTGACAAACATTCCAACTCACATAAATAAAAACTTTCGCATTTTTAATATTAGTAGAATGAGCTTAGTAAAGGCAACCATCACCGAGTGACTGACTGATTTATCTGTAACTAGCAGCGCCCCGCGGTTTCATCCGCGTAGTTCCCGCTTCCTTGAGAGTATAAAATTATGCTAAAAACCTTCCCACTGAATCACTCTATCTATTAAAACAAACTGCATCAAAACCCGTTGCGTAGTTTTAAAGATCTAAGCAAACATAGGGACAGAGAAAGCGACTTTGTTTTATACCATGTAGTGAAGTATTAAAGTATGTTTTGTGGCATTATTCCTTTTAGTCTGCGAGGGGTCTGTTGATTTTCCTTCAAGTATCTTGATAGTGGATTTGGACAAGAAGTTATCCTTTTGTACATGAAAATTTTAATTGTTCAAAAAACCATTAATAAATGTTTTTTATTTCAGTCATACACCATCACAAACGAGTCCAACCATCTCCTAATATTCGGAGTACCATCTATAAACCTCCGCCAAGAAGCCAAAATAATGTTCCAAAAATTCGGAAAAATAATCCAATTTGAGCTTACTAAAGATTACCCGAGCGAACAATTCACGGAAACATATCATGCCAGATATGATAGCGTTAAGGCGGCTAGAATAGCTAAAAAGATGCTTGACACAAAGAACTTCTACGGCAGTGTTATACATGTCTGCTACGCACCTGAGAAAGAAACTATAATGGAAACAAAATCAAAATTATTACAGCGACAAAAAGATGTGCTGTACAGACTAAAGAATTTACAAAAAGAAGCAGATTTAGTTAATGCAACTGCTGTTCACGATAAAGCTGTAACTGCTATTCACGATACTCAAGTTAACGATATGTATAATGATGACGTTGGTAGCAGTTTTAACGATAGTCAAGTTACTAATAGCAGTTCTCACGAGAGTAATATCAATCATGCCGTTACAATAAGTAGTACAGAAGTATTATACGCAGATACAAGTGATAGTACTAAAAATATAAAGGATTCTAATATAAATACTAAGGATTTAAATAAAAAACTAGACATGGGTGTAAACAACATTATTTATTTAAATAAAAAGAAAAGAAAAACATTTGTTAACGATAAAAGTAACAAAAAAGTCAAAAGTAACGATAATGGAACGGATAGCAATGGTAATGGTAGAAACAGCAATGACAATGATGAAATTGATATAATTGATTGTACTTCGATAAATAATGAATTAGTAACTAACATTAATCTTAACTATAATAACTTTGGTAATGAAATTATAAAGAAAATAGATACTAAACCGTTAAATGTAATAAAATTTAATAATATTAATAAAAAATTGAACTAATCTATGGGTTTTATTTGCACTTTCTCTTAAAGAAATAGGTATTACGACGTGCCTAAAATATGTTGATACCCTAGATACAAGTTTCGAACTTACGGAAGGTTCATATCTGACGGAACATGCGTCACGTATTATCGGTCGCGTAACGCCAGAACAGACTAATGTATAGAAAAACACTCGACCGTTCACACTCAACCGATTATACGTTAGTGCGTTGAGTGTGAACGGTCGAGTGTTTTTCTATACATTTGTCTGTTCCGGCGTTACGCGATCGATAATACGCGACGCATGTTCCGTCAGATATGAACGTTCCCTTAGGGATCAGATACTATAATGAGATGATGTAGTGAATGTAATAATTATAAAAATAAACATCGACGAGATGGTAGAGTGGTCACCATCCGGACTGCCATTCGTAAGATTGCGGGTTCGATTCCCGTGCGGGGTGAATATTTGTGTGTACCACAAATGTTTGTCTCGGTGTGGGTGTGTGTGCGTATACTTATATTAGAAAGGCGAAAATTTGTGAGTGAGTGTGTGTAATATGTTTGTAACTTCTTCACTTCTGGAGCGATTTACATGAAATTTGGTACAGATGGCTCTTATAACTAGGAATAACACATAGGACTTTTTATCCCAAAATTCCCACGTGATACGGTTCCGCGGGGCATAGATAGTGTTACAAAATCTAATGGCACATTTAGATTTTGTTATTAATTCCTCTAAATTTCATATTCTATTCCTGATATTCTTCTTCTCCTGGTAATTCTTCTTGTTCATCAAATTCACCATCTTCTACGCCGACCTCCTGAAAAAATAGTTAATTTATAAAGGACATCCTCCGCCTTTTTAGAAAAAAATACTGTATTCGGATAGAGCACGTCCTCCTTAACATTTGTTACTATGGCATCAAATTTGTAGCACCACTGTGCTACGTGGTGGAGTTCTATAAGTCCGTCTTTTCATGTATTTTCATGTGTTCTATCCGAATTCAGTTTTTTTTTTTTTTTTTTTTATATTGGTGTAAGTGTAACTGACCTCATATTGCTGATACTCTGACACCAGATCGTTCATGTTGCTCTCCGCTTCAGTGAATTCCATTTCATCCATACCCTCGCCGGTATACCAGTGGAGGAAGGCCTGGAAATGAATGATAGTTAAGTACTTAAATCAATTTTTATTGAAGGCATTATAAAAAATCGTAATAACATTGAATTAAAAATTTAAAAAACCCCCAACGCAATTACTTTCAAACCGCCATAACTTTTAAACGGGTCAACCGATTTTCATCAAACATGTCTAAGAACACTCGCACGTAAGTCCCCTTTAATAAAAAAAAAAAATTGAAATCGGTTCATCCGTTCGGGAGTTATGATGTCACAGACAGACAGATACACACACACACAGACACGTCAAACTTATAACACCCCTCTTTTTGCGTCGGGGGTTAATGATGATCTAATGTTTAGCTCTCTCAGACACTTTGTAGACCTCCGTATCCAAAGCGTAAACACGGGACCCTATTACTGAGACTTCGCTGTCCGTCTGTCTGTCACCAGGCTGTCTCTCAAGAACGGTGATAGATAGCTAGACAGTTGAAATTTTCAAGATGATGTATTTCTACTGCCGCTATAACAACAAATACTGATACCGGTCGAGCGCTCGCACGGATGCAATGGCGAAGCTGCGACAGAGATAGATAGCTACAGGTCAACGTACGAAATTATCTGTGAATTACGAGCGTGCTGTAGACTGGACAATTATCTTCAGTTAGGGTGAAGCCAAACGGGCGTAATTTTGTGAGTTGTGAGTCGCAGAATTTCGATCGCAGAAATTCTTCTGCATTCAGTTTCATAGAAAAGTCCTATTTGATTCACACGGCGACGCAAAATGAGTTGTCTGCCGACTCACACGCATAATATCTACTGAATTTCGGTCGGCGTGAGTTGGGGAGCTTGCACGATACAAGGATCCGCACAAATGTTTCGAATTACAACTGAAAATACATCCGTCCGTGTGGCAGTCTAACCGAATTTCAGTTGAACGTAAATTTCGCGACTCATTTTACGCGACTCACGACTCACAAAATTACGCCCGTTTGGCTTCACCCTTAAGCGACTGACCTTCCTCCTAAACATGACAGTAAACTGTTCGGAAACCCGTCTGAATATCTCCTGGATGGCGGTAGTGTTGCCGACGAACGTGGCGGCCATTTTGAGCCCTCGCGGCGGGACGTCACACGCGGCAACCTTCACGTTGTTCGGGATCCATTCCACGAAGTAACTGGAAGAGAAGTATTATTAGTATGAAGTTGTTACTATCAGCTCATATATGTCCCTACCTAGGGGCTCGAGCCTGAAACTCTGAATTAGGGCGATTAGGCCTTAGTCAAGCGCAGGCCAATTGCGGGTTGGTCGACTTCACACAACCATAGAATTTCTTCTAGGTGTGTGTAGGTTTCCTTACGATGTTTTCCTTCACCGTAAGAGGACGGCTTTATATCTTACTTATTATAAAGCCGAATGTTTGTGAGTGTGGATGAATGGGTGTTTGTTCCTCTTTCACGCAAAAACTACTGAATGCATTTTAATGAAATTTGGTACAGAAATAATAATTCTCACCCCGAGTTCTTGTCCTGCACGGCCCTCATCTGCTCGTCGACCTGCTTCATGCTCATCCGGCCGCGGAAGATGGCCGCCACCGTCAGGTACCGCCCGCGCCGCGGGTCGCACGCGCACATCATGTTGGACGGACTGAACATCTGCGCGGTCAGCTCGGGGACGGTCACCGCGCGGTACACGGCGCTGTTACGCGCTGTCAGGGGCGCGAACCCTGGACAAATAACACAATCATTCACTCCATCATCTCATTACAGTAACTGACAACCTCGATGGCAGAGTGGTCACCATGCCGGACTGCCATCCGTAAGGTAGCGGATTCGATTCCCGCGCGGGGTGAATATTAGTGTGAACCACAACTGCCTTATTTGCGTTGCATTTTTAGTCTGGTTTAGCACTAAACCAGATTTACAATCAATTTTGAATACTGTCAAAGTGACAGATTTGACTGACGAGGTGTCAAATGCTTAACAGGTTTTGTTAAACCAGACTAAAAATGCAACGAAAATAAGGCAGCAAATGTTTATCTCGGTGTGGGTATGTGTTAATGAGTGTTTGCATAGTTTCTGATACCCTAGATACAAGTCACGAACTTAGTTAACATAACATATTCATTCCCTCCATCATCTCATTACAGTAACTGACCCCTAACTAAGTTCGTAACTTGTATCTAGGGTATCAGAAACTACGCACACACTCATTCACACACACAGAGACCGAGACGACATGTGTTAACAAATGTTATCATAATATTAGGTATGATAACATTTTCATGTAAATGAGAAGAATTTTGGCGAATCTACGTAAGAAAAAGGTCTTGTCTGTTTCAGACAAGAAAACATCAAGTATATTTACATGAATATTTTTATTTGATCTGAAGCCGACAAGACTAATTTCTTACTGTGGACCCGCGCCCTTAGGGAAGGTTCATATCTGACGGAACATGCGTCACGTATTATCGGTCGCGTAACGCCAGAACAGACAAATGTATAGAAAAACACTCGACCGTTCACACTCAACGCACTAACGTATAATCGGTTGAGTGTAAACGGTCAAGTGTTTTTCTATAATACATTTGTTTGTTCTGGCGTTACGCGACCGATAATACGCGACGCAAGTTCCGTCAGATATGAACCTTCCCATAGTCTTTTTATACCTGGTACGAAGAAATGCAGCCTAGGAAAAGGAACCATGTTGACAGCTAGCTTCCTCAGATCAGCGTTCAGCTGGCCCGGGAAACGCAGGCACGTGGTCACGCCAGACATGGTTAGCTAGAAGTTACGATAGTATATTATTGTACACATCTCATATCGCCATTTAGTCACCAATCGGAACTTTCCGCAATCGGAACTTTCCACAACCGGAACTTTCCGCAACCGGAATTTTCCCGAAACAGATTTTTTTTCCGAATCGGAAACTTCCGTTACCGGAAATTTTTTCAATTGGAAACTTTCCTAAACGAAAACTACCCTTACCGAAGCCTTCTTCAACCGGAAATTACCACAAACCGAACATTCCTCAAACGGAATATTTCCGAATCGGAAACATGCCCAATCGGAAACATACCCAACTGGAAACTTCCCCAACAGATATTTTCTACTAACGATTTTTTCCCCAACCAGAATTTTTTATATTTTTATATTTGACGATGATGTCTTGATAATACTTTAGTATCCTTTTTTTTTCTTTTGTGGTGTCTGAATAATGTATGGAGATTTTGTATGGAGACGCGTACTCATCCATTCAATTGAATGGAGTATGCGTCTCCATACAAAATGGTTGTATGGCAAACGCTGAATGGATCTGAATAAATGTGTCTAGTCGCTAAATGTCTCTCTCTATCTATACTTACCGAAACCAGATGATTAAGATCCCCATAAGTGGGGGAAGCCAGTCGTAATGTCCTGAAGCAGATGTCGTACAGCGCCTCGTTGTCGATGCAGAAGGTCTCGTCCGTGTTTTCGACCAGTTGGTGGACTGATAGCGTCGCGTTGTATGGCTCTACTACTGTGTCTGATACCTGGAGACAGAATAATCACTACATAGTATAAAACAAAGTCGCTTTCTCTGTCCCAATGTATGCTTAGATCTTTAAAACTGCGCATCGGATTTTGATGCGGTTTGTTTTAATAGATAGATTGATTCAGTGGGAAGGTTTTTAGCATAATTTTATCCCCATATTCCTACGGGAACGGGAACTACACGTGACATGGTGTGGTAAGATTTGATAAAATTAAATATGGCGCCTATATTTATCATATTTTGACAATTGGATGTTGATAAATAGCTATATCGATTTCGCGAGCATGACCAAATGCCATTAAAAATGACGTGGTAAAATTAAATATGGCGGATATTTTCATCATATTTTGACAGTTGGATGTTGATAAATAGCTATATCTATCGCGTTTTCGAAGTCATGCTAGCCCGGCAGGACTTTTTGCAACGACTGTTTAACGTCCCGACACGAGGTTCATTAAAATAGCACAATAACAGATGGGTCCCGTACGTTGTGTCGAATGACGTTGGGCCGAATGGTCGTTGCGGCGAATTTCACCAGAGCGAATGACACTGGAGCGACGAACGTTGTGGCGAATGACGTAGTTGTTGTTTTACCTTAGGCGAGGGAGTAACACTGAAAGTATTAACGATCCTGTCGGGGTATTCCTCTCTCAACTTGCTGAGGAGTAGCGTGCCCAGTCCAGACCCGGTGCCGCCTCCTAGCGAGTGTGTCAGCTGGAACCCTGACGGAGACAGTTAATCAACTATTAAGTATATTGTACATTGATTTAAACACGAATACAACATTGTATGGCATAAATATTTTACATTAATTTTATTTCTATTTCATAATGCGATTATGGAAATTTTGATTGGCATGACATCAGTGATTCATCATCCCTTATTCGACTTTCTTACGGTGAAGGTAAACATCGTTCAGAAACCTGCACACACCTGGGAAGAAATTCTAAGGTTGTGTGTGAAGTCGACCAACCCGCACTCGGCCTGTGGTAGACTGAGTTAAATTAAGTTTCTTTTTTGTTTACTAACATGTAGTCTGTAAGTTTATTTTTGTATTTTACTTTGTGTGTACTACATTTTATGGACCAAAAGTCTGAAATACAGTCATTTTATTTATTTATTTATTTACTAAGGCCTGATCGCCCTCATTCAGGGTAGACTCGAGCCGGCACTGCTGAGTGCCGGCTCGACAGGTACAGGTGACGTCGTCCCCGGGGGTATTAGTTTGTGGAAACGCCACCACTCTTGGTGGAGGGTGAGTCCCCTCTGCTTCGGCGCGGGGATGCGTCAATGCATCGCTGGCCTCATTTAGATCACCCAGAGTGCATATTGCGTTTCTTACCCTGCATACAGTCACATCCTTCGGCTTCTTTCCTCACAACGTCCATGACTGCGTCAACCAGCTCAGCTCCTTCTGTGTAGTGGCCTTTCGCCCAGTTGTTACCTGTCAACAAAACAATATTTCAACACTAAATATTATAAAGAGGCAATATTGTTTGTTTGGGACGAATAGGCTCCGAAACTACTGAACCGATTTCAAAAATTCTTTCACTATTGGAGAGCTAATTTATCGTGCGTGACATAAGCTATATTTTATACCCGTATTCCCACGAGAACGGGAACTACGCGGATGAAACTGTGGGGCGATACTAGTAAGTAATAAGTATATTCATCTCAATTATTTATAAGTACTTATATGAGATATGAAAGATAAGTAATTGAAAAAAAAGTAATAATAATGATAACTGTTCCTCACCTGCCCCGCTCTGCCCAAACACGTAATTGTCAGGTCTGAACAGCTGTCCGTAGGTGGAGGATCTGATGGCGTCCATGGTGCCTGGCTCCAAGTCCACCAACACTGCACGGGGAACATATCTGCGACCTGGAACGGGCATCAAAAGAGCGTTATTTGCTTATTATAAACTTAATAATCTGTAAGTAACTAAACATAATAAAATAATCATTCACTACATCATCTCATTATAGTAACTGACCCCTAAGTTCGAAACTTGTATCTAGGGTATCAGAAACTACGCACACACTCATTCACACACACACCCAGACCAAGACAAACATTTGTGGTTCACACAAAATATTCACCCCGCACGGGAATCGAACCCGCAACCTTACGGATGGCAGTCCGGCATGGTGACCACTCTGCCATCGAGGTCGTCGATGGCAGAGTGGTCTTTATTATTATGTCTTTTCCATTCACGGGACTATTAAGGAGTCCCGGTCTTTTGGAAGGCTAGTATGGGGCCAAAGCCAACACACGGAAGCCCTTTGACATGTTTAATCTTGTGTAAAGGATGCACAATCCGGCGACTATCCCTGTATAACACTATAAAATGCATCCAAGGACAGTCCCCGATTCTGCTGGGACTATTGCAAATATATATGGAAAACTACGACTGGGCTATGGGAATGAAATGTTCAATGGACTGGATACAGGGGAACTATGGGGACCATGGCACCCGTCGATTCTTTATTATTATTATTAGCCTATTGTGTCCCACTGCTGGGCAAAGGCCTCACTTCCTTCCTTCCAGACAGCTCGGTCTATTTTATACTTACTTACATATAAATAAAATTGGAGTGTCTGTTTGTCATATTTAATTATATGTAAGTATTTGTAATATATATTTTTCCCAATGTATGCTTAATCTTTGAAACTACGCAACGGATTTTGATGCGGTTTGTTTTAATGGATAGAGTGATTCAAGGGGAAGGTTTTTAGCAAAATTATCCCCATGTACGGGAACGGGTACTACGCGGATAAAATCGTGAGGCACCGCTAGTACCCAGTATAAAGCCAAGGATACACTAGAGGACAAATGTCCCGCGACACGTGTTGCCAGCGACGTTGGGTGAAGCAGCGCGACGTTGCCGGACTTTGGTCGACATGTCTGGCAACACCTGACGTCCTGCATACATAAGTCCATGAAGTTAAAGGTAAAAATGGAGTCCACACTTCGAATACCTACTAGAAGCATACTCATGTATCACTATCGCGTCTCTGTGGGCAGACTCTCTCTTACTAACTAAGGTAACCCCTAGAAACAGAGAGTCTGACTAAAAGGAGAGATCGGTCCACAGAGACGTAGGTATTTGACTCAAGCTGTTGTTTCAAGTGTGGGCTCCATTTTTACCTACATCTTCATGCATAAGTTGCGCCTTAAGCCGGATCCCCACTTGAGCAGCCGCGGGGCGAGCGGCCGCCTCAACTCGCGGCAGCTCCAGTGGAGACGCTGCCGCGGGTCGAGGCGTGCCGCGTCTTGAGCCAAACGAGGCGGCCTCGTGACGAGCCATTTTGTGTCGGTAAACGTCGGTGCTCAAAGGCGCCTCAGTGTGAGCCACGCGAACAGTGGAGACGGACGTTGTACGCTCACTTCGCGGCAAAATGGACAATAATAAATGCATTGAGTTAATTAAAGAATATCAAAGCCACAGGCTTCTATGGGATCCGACGTCACCACATCATTATAATAAGGCCTTTAAGGAAGATTCCTGGAAAATTATAAGTAAGAAAATAGGAATATCTGTAACGGAAGTGAAAAAGAAGATGACGGCACTTTGTGGTTCTTTTCGGAGGGAAAAATCCCGACACAAACAAAGCCTCATCACGGGATCAGGTAAATATATTTTTGTTGTAATATTTCAATTTCTTAAGTGACGAAATCTGCATTCCGGATCGTACCGGCTCATTGGGGATTGAGAATCTGATATTATTATTCCCTTCCTCTGTGGCGCAGCCATGGCATGGCCCGTGTACAGATTGACATTTCTGTGAACGCGCCATGCTGTGGCGTCATTGTCCGCGCGCTCTAAATGTAGCTATAGTTGACGAAAACTATGTCTATCTTGCTTTAAGTTGTATAAAGTGTGTAGATAAATAAAAAAGACGGCGTATAGGCACATTTAACGACTCTGAAAGTATTTTAGTAGAAATATACAAGCATTCCAATGTTGGTGTCTCTTTGTTCAGTCAGTGTAGCGCGAGCCGGGTGCGCGTAATAACGAAATTGTGTGTATTTTCCGTGTTTTTGTGTGTTTTTGTGCTATTATATCATGAATGGGTATGTAATAAACATTCCAAACTGACCTAAAGCATTTTTATAACGTTAGCTTATTTCATAACGATAACAACTACATAAGTTTCTTTGTATAGCGTTCATACAAAATATTAGAGATACCTATGGTCATTTTAAATGATCGATACCCCAGACGCCACTCTAAGGTGGCGGCCATTTTGCACACGCGCCACTGACGTGACAGTTAGCGCAAAATGGCCCCCACAGTTGAACGGAGTCCAGTCACTGAACATATTTTAGTTTCGATGAATAACAATAAACATTTTAGTTCAATATAGGGTTGCCATCCGTCTGGGTTTCCCCGGATTTGTCCTAGTTTAGAGGGCATCCGGGGAGCGTCCGGGGAAGGTTTCATGTGTAGACTAAAGAGTTCTGTTACCTAAAGTATTAATTATATTAAATTACAACAGGAAGGGGTATGCACATATCTATTTAAAATGCAATTTCATGTTTAAATTATTTATTGTTACTGCTTATACCTATAACTACCTTATAATTTTTTCCAGGCCGTAACGAAATTTATATTTCAAAATGGTTCGCTTACGAGCACTTCCACTTTTTAGCGGACAAATTCACTCCCCGTGAAACTACGTCTACCGACAAGTCGACAACGGACACAATGCAGAAAGAACCATCAACAGCTGCTGCAACTGATACTTATGTAAATATTTATTATCTCCTTTTTTTTTAAACATTACTTTTTGGTTTATTATATCATCAATATCTACATTGCCATGGTATTTCTCCATTGGTAACAAAGTGTGTAGCCAAGTGTGAACGAATTGATTTTGCGTCATTTGCAGACCTTCGTGGAATTGCGCGTAAAGGTAAGAACGAGGTCCCAACTTCTTCATGTCTCCAAGACCCATTTGCAAAATTCCCATCAACTTCAGAATCTAAACTTCCTGCTGGTGTATAAATATTTATGCGCATTTTTCTTAAAAAATTATGCAAATAAACAGTAGCCAATACCACTTTGGTAGCAATATTTGGTTCCAATAACATTGGCTTTCTTAACACTCTAAATACAGAACTCATAATACCAAAAGCATTTTCTACCACGCGCCGTGCTCTAGATAGACGGTAATTAAATACTCTTTCTGGGGAGCCATTATCTGGAGTCCCCTCAAATGGTTTCATTGTATAATTATTTAAGGCAAATGCCTTGTCAGCTAATATAAAATAAGGTACTTCAGTTAAATATGGTACCTGTAATATACTAGGTGCTGGCAACTTTAATTCCTTATTTTCCAATTTCGAATATAATGTAGAGTTTCTGAAGACTCCACCATCAGATATGCGTCCTTGACAACCAACATCTACATACAAAAAATTGTAATGAGCATCTACCAATCCTAGCAATACGATGCTAGGAAAATCCTTATAATTTATATATTCTCCATGACTATTCAGCGGTGATTGGAGAACAATATGTTTTCCATCAAGGGCACCAATGCAATGAGGAAAATGCCAATAATTATCAAAATCTTCTGATATTTTTAACCATTCTTCTTCTGACGATGGTATCTGAAAATTCAAATGAATTTAAATATACTACCACTAGATTCACATTTACAATAATTATGGTCTGAGGTGGTTGTCATGTGATCAATGCATGAATGTATGAATAGAGTATAAAGATGTTTTGTGAAAAAAAAAATACAGCGATGACATCAGCGATAGTAATGTTTCCCTAATAATTTAATTTATTTCAATTACAGAATAAAGAAACAGTTGTGAATGAAACACTACCTGAAACATCTTCCGAAAACTTAACATTGTCCCTCGATGATCAACGACAGTTGCCGTCTACAACTCCGAGATCAAATAAAAGAAAGGAGACAGATATTTTGGAAAATAACATTGATCTTGATAAAGCTATAGAGGTATTAAATTATACTGATGATACCTACGATACTTTCGGTAAACATGTTGCAGCAAAACTTAGAAAGTATGACGCTCTAACATCAGCACACGTAGAAAAGAGTATAATGGACATCATTTTTCAAGCAGATGTGGGTATGTTGCCTGGCTCACGACAAGGATACTACACTCAGGAATACGGGCAAAACCAAACTTCTGCACCACCACAAAATGCTGTTGGGAGTTTTGAAGAATCTCCTACACATATTTGTAACTTATAATTATTTACTATAAATAAAGGATAATTTGAAAAACATACCTGAACATATTCATTTAGCACTTCTACCAAGCCATCACATGTTTCGCGAACAATTTTAGAAATAGATTGCTTTGATACTCTAAAAAGGTATTGTAAACTAACAAATGAATCACCAGTTGCCAAATATCTTAATGTTATCGCAAGTCTTTCTCTAGTCGTTATGGCTTTGCGGAACGACGTGTCTTTTTTTCCAATAATTGGATGAAGTTTCATACATAGACCATCAAATGTTTCAGAATTCATTCTAATAAAATTTTGTATAGTATCTTCTACTCCTTCAAAAGTCATATCTGACAATATTTCTTTGAAATGATCATTTCGCTGCCGATATAATTCCTTGATCCACCATTGACGTTTGACTTTCTGTCCTTTTTTCTTTTTGTAGTGATTAATTATCACTAAAGCTGCAGCGATTTTGCGTGCGTCACCCATGGTAGCTAGTAAGAAACTAGATAAATTCGTTGCTCGGCTTGAGGCACGCTGCAGAGTTGCTGATTAATGTGGCTCAAGTGGAGATGCATAAAGTTTCCGCGGCGCGCGGCATGCTCAGATTGAGGCAGCTCGCCCCGCGGCTGCTCAAGTGGGGATGCGCCTTTAGAGAGTCGCGCACTGTCGCGAAACTGACCGGCGGTGGGACATTTGTCCCCTAGTATCATTGGCTTAAAATAATGAAAATAAAGACTTACCGTCAGCAGCCTCGTTGTAATAAACCTGTATTCTCTCCAGCTGTTGATCGCTGTCTCCCTTGTAATACCCGGTCGTGTCGATACCATGCTCATCCGATATTATCTCCCAGAACTGGAAAACATAATGTGTAATGTAAACGGCTCATGCGTATGGGTAACAAATCAACATCGAGCGAGCTATCCTCATAGAAGTATTATACATAGAGCAGGGGGAGCCAGGTCTCCAGTTGTCCCTCGGTCAGGGCCGAGCCGACCTTCCACAGCGCCTGTGTGCGAAACCTATGAAGCGCCTCTTTTTTTCACAAATCTTCACGATCACGGGGGGGCGCTGTAGGCAGCCTCCCTCTTACTTTGCGCTTTTGAGATTAAAAACGGCTTTTACCCCTAGATATCGAAAATTAAAAATATACGTGGTCGCCGCGCGCCGCTCACCCTACTCGCGAGCTTGCTAGGCAGCACCTTATGCTAGGCGTCACTGGGGCCTGGGTATAGGCTATATTAATTGGTCATCTTTAATAATGTGATTACCAAACACATGGATGAGGATAGTCAAGTGGATGTCATCTACACAGATTACAGTAAAGCGTTGGATAGAATAGATCATAATATACTTTGAGTTATAGATTTTTTTTTTATTGTTTAGTTTTTAAAAAGTTTCGTTGCCAAAAAAAAATCGTGTCCATACATTTTAAAAACAAACTTCAACTATGTTTCCTTACTTTTGGTAGGTCTATGGTCGATTCCATTCATAATGCAGGACAGGTACAAGTAAATAAAATTCAAGTGTCTCTTTTTAATATTAAAAACCGCTTTTTACTGCTCTACGCATTGTCTTTAACAAGTAGGTTTATACCTACTTAAGAAAACCAATATTAAAGAAATAATTTACATACAAAACTGAATTGTAACTAAAACCAACTCATGCGCATCTTCCGATTGTTCTTAACGCACCGTTGGGTCTGTTTGAGATGGATACAGTAAACAAATGAGAATAAATAATAATAGATATTGACGTAAGACTGTTTGTCAAGGTTAGACGAATTTTATTTATTTATTTTATAGACATATGCCCCGCTGTTTTACCCGCATGGAACCTTATCCCGTGGGAATTTTGGGATAAAAAGTATCTTATGTGTTATTCCTAGGTATGAGCAACATGTGTACCAAATGTCATTAAAATCCATTCAGTAGTTTTTGCGTGAAAGAGGAACAAACATCATGTGTCACACAAATGTTTATCGTAGGAATCAAACCCATTATCTTTGGCAGGGCTCACTACCAAGACCCTAAAATAACTCGGTCGTTTTTTGAAAAAAAAAATTAGAAGATGAAACCGTGGGGCATAGCTAAACTAACTCCTTTTTTAAATATTATTAAAGATCCTATCCTATATTCTTTTAATACCTTAGGTTTAATATTTTTTATGTTGTCATTTCCGTTATTAATGCCCCGCGCGCGGTTCCGCTCGCAAAAAAAACCAGGCTTTTATCAATTATTTTTTATTAATTATTGCACATAGAAATTATTTTCCTATAAATTAAAAATCATAACCATTTTGGTAATCGTCATTTAATCATTAATTTAAAAAAAAAACAAGCAAAAGTTATGCCATATTTTATTATTCCCTATTTTTTGGGAAGTTACTTAAATGGAAGTTAAATAGCCACAGATTAAACCGTAGCACGATTATCTAGCTTGATCTAGATCTAAACGTATTAATAACAGCAATTAAATTAATTAAATGCCGTAATCTGTCTAGACTGTAAAAACAAATAATATTTACCGATTTAATAAATATATCTTACACTCTACATTTCAAAAGTAAGTAATAAAATAGTACTTTTGATTAAAAAAACACGAAAAAAGAAGAAAAAGTGTCGTAATCACAAAAAAATAATAACTTTTTAAATTTACCTTAGATCCAATCTGGTTGCCGCACTGGCCAGCTTGCAAATGCACAATTTCACGCATTATGAACAATTATAAACAAACAATAATAAAAATCTTAGTGAATCTTGGAATCTATTTTAGTTTCGTCTCGCCTTGGTCGACTCATGTGCGAACTAAACTGTAACCGTGATATAAATAAAATCATACATCTGTATAATAGAAAGTAGGTATATATTGTAGTCGCGCTAAAAACAAAGTGAAAGAAATCAAAAGTTCATGAAAGTAGAAATTAATCATGCCATCTAGCGGTTACTGTATTTTCTCATTGTTTTTGTATGTTAATCGGTTATTAAATATGGTTTATTACCTATTTTTGTTGTGAATTATTGGATTTTTATACATTTTTAAGTACTATATAGTTTTAAACTTTGGATATAATTTAAGGAATATGTAGATAAATATTTTTTCATTAAATGTGATATATATATTACTGCATCTAAAAAACTGATCTATTAGATTTTATGTAAAGTTAATTAATTCAGTTTTATCAATATAATTTCTCGTCGATTTTTTAAAACTAAACACATTTTTTTATTGTTTGGTACTATTTATTGAATGTAACTGGCAACACTTTACTTTGACAGCTAAACATAAAATGCCATTTTTTTGACAGATCAGAAAATTATCAGAATTTCGTTCGTTTCTCGTCTCGTATCAAAGGCGAAGTCTTTAAATTTACTTACGATTTCATTAAAAATATAACAAAATATTTGTTGTTTAACAAAAAATAGACTGTAAATATTGATAATAGTGTACAAATTAACGTTAGGCAGTGTAATTGTGTGTATAAAAGTAAATAAATATGTGTAAAAACTTGAAAAGTTGAAACGCCATGTTGATTTCTATACCCCTGGGGCTAAGAACCATTTTATCGTAGCGAGCATTAAAACTCTTTTGTTGTATTAAAATTGATAATATGACGTGTTGAAGAATGTTACCTTCACGCTCCGACAGTTAAAAGTAAGTAAATACAGAAGATTTATTATTAAAAACTATTAATTTCGTAAACGTCAATTAATTTTCATAAAAATTGATTATCGAAACAATAATTTTACGGCGGGTTTGATTCTTGTGACGAAAATGAGCCGTATTTAACGTTTTAAAGTGTTTGTTTATGTTTTTTTATCTTTATTTACTTATTAAACATACAATTATGAGTTATTTCTAAGTTAGTTGGACTTGCAGTACATAAGTTAGGTTTTCTATGTAGTTATGTATTAAACTTACACATAAGTATATATCTACAAGGTCCTCAGCTAAAGCCGATAATGATTCAGTCAGGAAAATAGCTTATTATTTAATTCCAATAATATAAGGATATACATTTGCTAAATTTTCATGCATAAAACAAGACAAATCTGTATGAAACTAGCTGCGCCCCGCGGTTTCACACGCGTAGTTCCCGTTCCCCTGGGAATTTCGGGATGAAAAATAGATGTTGGCCGATTCTCAGACCTACTGAATACGCTCACAAAATTTCATGAGAATCTGTCAAGCTGTTTCGGAGGAGTATGGCAACGAAAACTGTGACACGAGAATTTTATATATTAGATTCAGTACACATGTCTCCTATATCAAGGATTAACTATATGGAACTTTAAATAACTCAAAAGATAATAATTATGTGTTAAAAGTCATGTTGTTGGGCTAGTTTAGGCACCAAAATGATGCAAACAGCGATTTTTTACTACTCTTCTTTAAACCATAATATTTTCCATTTTCTTTTATCATTACCTTCAAATCTATCTACTTCTACACTAATATTATAAAGAGGAAAGATTTGTATTTTTGTATGTAACGAATAAACTCAAAAGTACTGGACCGATTTTAATCATTCTTACACCATTAGAAAGTTATATTCACCCTGAGTAACATAGGCTATATTTTATACCCATATTCCTACGGGAACGGGAACCACGCGGGTGAAACCGCGAGACGCCGCTAGTATCTAATAAGCTGAAGTGTTTGTTTGTTTGTTTGAACGCGCTAATCTCAGAAACTACTGGTCTGATTTGAAACATTCTTTCAGTGTTAGGTAGCCCATTTATCGAGGAAGGCTATAGGCTATATATTATCCCTGTATTCCCACGGGAACAGGAACTATGGAGGTAAAACCGCGGGGTGCTTCTAGTATGAAAATAAAACTAATAAGTTTTTGAAATAAAACACTTAAACGGATTTCTGTCGTGGTTGTATTTTGTTTTACATTTTTAGAAAATACAACCATGACAAATATCCGTTTAAGTGTTTTATTTCAATGTGTAGTGTTCGTGTAAATCAAATATATCAATATATAATAAGATTTTGTTGCAGCTTTACAATTTACCATTTAAAATTGAATTCCTTTGAGATAAAAAATAACTGACACAAACAAACAAACACTCATAGATCCAGTGGAAATCCTACTAATCACTACATAGTATAAAACAAAGTCGCTTTCTCTGTCCCTATGTCCCTATGTATGCTTACATCTTTAAAACTACGCAACGGATTTTGATGCGGTTTGTTTTAATAGATAGAGTGATTCAGTGGGAAGGTTTTAGCTTAATTTTATCCCAATATTCCTACGGGAACGGGACCTACGCGGGTGAAACCGCGGGGCGCAGCTAGTATTATAAATGCAAAAGTTTGTGAGTTTGGATGTCTGTTAATATTTCTTACTACTGTATTGATTTAGATTAAATTTGGTACAGATGTTGCTTATAACTAGGAATAACATAGGATACTTTTTATCCCGAAATTTCCATGGGATTGGGATACGGGTAAAACTGTGGGGCGCAACTAGTATGAGAATAAAAAATTTCATTAAGTAATTAAGTCTTTTAACTTCTTTGGGATTTGAACCTAAAACTTATTATTATTGAAGCTATGTGGCTATGTTTGAATTTAAATAACAATTAAATTAAAAATTTAAAAAACCCCCAACACAATTACTTTCAAACCCCCGTAACTTTTAAACGGGTCAACCGATTTTCATCAAACATGTCTAAGAACACTCGCACGTAAGTCCCCTTTAATAAAAAAAAACTTAATTGATATCGGTTCATCCGTTCGGGAGCTATGATGCCACAGACAGACAGATACACACACACACACACAGACACGTCAAACTTATAATACCCTTCTTTTTGCGTCGGGGGTTAAAAAATTAACAGCCAGAGTATTGACTGACCTTGGAAGCTCAGTCGGTTTTGCCGCGATTCTACATGGTCTTAGATTCAAGTCCCAGATGTGTTTTTTTTTTAAACTTTTACCTGCATCGTTCCCGGCCCCGTGGGAATTTCGGGATAAAACATAGTCCTTCCCCGGATCATAAGCTATCCCTGTACCAAATTTCAAGTCAATCGGTTCAGTAGTTTAGGCGTGAGGCCGTTACCAAGGGAAGTAGTGATTCATTTTTATATATAGAGATTTTGAGTTACTTGTAAACTTTTATCTTGAAATTCCCACGGAATTTCTATTCGCGGGAAAATATACCTACAACTAACGCCATCTATGATAGTTTCCATACTTCTATAACAGATGGCGTTATAATATAATTTTAAATATGGTGATTAATAATATCAGAATCACACTAATATTAGATTACTAGCGTCGCCCCGCGGTTTCACCCGCTCCCGTGGCAATTCAAGGATAAAACTTTGCTAAATATCTCCTTGAATCACTCTATCTATTAAAACAAACCGCATCAAAGTCCGTTGCGTAGTTTTAAAGATCTAAGCATACATAGGGAAAGAGAAAGCGACTTTGTTTTATACTATGTAGTGATAGTGATAGTGATGTATTATGTAGTGACGAAGTTGAGTAATAATGAGTATTAGACTAATTAGATATTAGATTATTTTTGTAATTTGAGAGACCTTGCCGTAACACAGTTTCAACTAGCATGGGAGGTATGGTCTCGATAATTGCTATAAGTATATCTTTTCTTTTCCATTCACGGGACTATTAAGGAGTCCCGGTCTTTTGGAAGGCTAGTATGGGGCCATAGCCAACACACGGAAGCCCTTTGACATATTTAATCTTGTGTAAAGGATGCACAATCCGGCGACTATCCCTGTATAACACTATAAAATGCATCCAAGGACAGTCCCCGGTTCTGCTGGGACTATTGCAAATATATGGAAAACTACGACTGGCTTATGGGAATGGGATGTTTAATGGACTGGATATTGGGGAACTATGGGGACTATGACACCCGCCGATACAATGCTATAAACATGTACGAAGTGGCGGAAGTATATTATTATTGTAGCAAATTAATTTTAATAAATGATTTATTTATTTATTTATTATAATAATATGTTATCTATACTTCCTAATATAACAAAGCTGAAGAGTTTGTTTGTTTTATATTATAATTTACGATATTTCATGTGAATTACGACCGGACCATAGTTAAAGACATTATTACTAAAATTTTATTAGAATAGAATATTTATTTATTCGCTAGAAACATGGTATAAAGGTGTTACATTTCATTAAGTTAGTTATTCCCATCCAACTAACAAAAGTACAATTCAATTTCAGAAAAACAAAATGGCTGCCGAGATCAAGCAAGAACCGGACGCGGAACACGCGGCGTCTTTCGCACTACCCTCATTTCAACAACCTACTAACTTCCAACCCTCTACTGCGGCGTTTAAACCGCCACCCGTACCCCAGCCATTATTACCCCAGCCCAGCACAGATGGGGTCATGAAATTCATAAGTGTTAACAGTGATATATTAACGAATGAGCAGAGAGAAATGTACGAATCAGTACTGGCTACTTGGAAACCAGTAATGTACCCCAAGCAAGTCAAAAGATACATCTGCACTAAATGCAACAAGGAGTTTAAGAATTACCAAAACTTATACTTGCATACGACAAGAGTGCATTCAACAGACGAGTCTACAGTTATGTGCGATCAATGCGACAAGTCTTTCAAAAATAAGCATTATTTATACATGCATAGAATGAACAAGCATTATTCTGAGTCCGAGAAATGCTACTGTCAGTTCTGCTTGCAAGAATTTCGGACGCGCAGAGCTCTGCATATGCATGTAAAGAAGATGCACCCAAGCACGCTGCCAGAGATAAAATGCGAGGAATGTGGCAAAGAGTTTAATGTGCCCTATAAACTGCGGCATCATATCGAACGCTGCCACAGAGCAGATAAAGAGAAGCACAAATGTCATATATGTCAGAAATTGTATAAAACCAATCTAAATTTAAACAGACATTTGCTCTTCCAGCACTCCAATATAGAAAGACATCAGTGCGTGTTCTGCCCGATGACGTTCAAGTCGCGTCATCATATGAAGAGGCATGTTTTGAACATACACCCGCCTTTGGAGTCTAAAGTCCAGTGCCCAGAGTGTCATAAGGAGTTCAAAAACGACCAATATTTAAAGGAACATATGCAAATCCACTCGTCACCAGACACTAAAGTCAAGTGTGATTTGTGTGATAAAACTTTCCATTCTGCTTTACGGCTTAAGAAGCATAAGAAAATAGTGCATCCTTCCAAACCTAAGCTACGCTGTGATAAATGCGACAAAGAATTTGCACATGAACACTATTTAAAGCGTCACAACGATTCTGTACATGTTGAAATAGATGAATCGAACTATGAGCACGAATGCCCTCAGTGCGGCAAAAAGTTTAAAATAAAGAAGTATTTATCCAATCATTTGATGCGGCATGAACAGCAGCATTTGAAAAGGATATCGCAGATGGTCAAAACTGTTTTGAACGAGGACGGGACGGTCAAAGAAGCAATTAAGAAAACGAGAGGTCGGCCTAAGAAGACTCGAGCTGAAATAGAGTTTATCAAATGTGAACCAATGTCTAGCTCAGAGTCTGAAACTGACGAAACAGAGAGTGAATCGGAGTGACCTATAGTTTATATTTAGTGTTAAAAGTGCACAATTTCAGGATTTTCTTAAAATAATTCATATTTTTGGGGGTTAAATGGTTCTGCGAAGCAATATTAAGGGGTAACTCGTTAAAAGTTATATGCAGCCGTTGCCAATAACCGATCTATCTTCTTGCTTGACAGATACAAAACTATCTGTCATTTGACCATCCCAATAACCATATAAATGGTAGGCAACCATAAGACAAGACTACATACCATTGATATGGTTATTCAAGGTATTATTATTCCATCCGTAAGGTTGCGGGTTCGATTCCCGTGCGGGGTGAATATTTGTGTGAACCACTAATGTTTGTCTCGGTCTGGGGTCTGGATGTGAATGAGTGTGTGCGTAGTTTCTGATACCCTAGATACAAGTTACGAACTTAGTTAGGGGTCAGGTACTGTAATGAGATGATGGAGGGAATGATTATGTTATGTTATTGGGATGGTAAACTGACAGTTTTGTATCCGTCAAGCAAGATCAAAGATAGATTGAATCTTAAGAATGGCCGTTAGTATATGGGTTATCTCTTGCTGGTAAAATGTTATATGCTTAGCAGTGAGGTTACTTCAAGTGATGGAGTTAGAAAAATATTTAATTGATGACAAAAGTCTATTTCAAATATGAAGTATTTAATACTAGCTGTGCCCCGCGGTTTCACACACGTAGTTCCCGTTCCCGTTGGAATTCCTGAATTTCCTTTGCTATTGACGGACCCCGAGACCTTTCCAACGAATGCAAAACCGTGGAAATCGGTTCGTGCGTTCTGGAGTTATAGCGTCAGGAAGGAAAACCCGACTTATTTTTATATAGTAGATCACCCGCGTAGCTCCCGCCCCCGTGAGAATTCAGGGATAAAATTATGCTAAAAACCTTCCCATTGAATCTGATAGTGATCTATCAACGCACAGCCCAAACCACTGGACGGATCGGGCTGAAATTTGGCATGCAGGTAGATGTTATGACGTAGGCATCCGTTAAGAGAGGATTTTTGGATACCCCCCCCCCCCCCCACCCCTGTCCCGCTTGGGGAAGAAAAGGGAAAACCCAAATGCCGCTGGAAGTCATTATTATACGCGGACGAACTCGAGGGCAAAAGCTAGTTAAATATGTATATATTTTCCAAATTTTCCAACTTTAGAATATTGTATAAAATATTATGAATAGACTTTTGTTATTAATTGTATCCTTAAATTTTAAGGGGATATTGCAAGTGATGGTCTAAGGAAGATATTTATAGATTATGGGTGTCAAAAGTTGACCAGGTGTCAAAAGTTGACCAGGTGTCAAAAGTTGACCAGGTCTCAAAATTGACCAGGGTCAAAAACCGTAACGTCACAGACTAAAGTATTAAAATTAGTCGTATTAAAAATTTAAAATTATTGTTATTAGAAAAATATTTCGTTTTTAAAATTGTAATTGTGACGTTACGACATATTGTCAAATATAAGTGACATAAGACGTCAAATAGTTATAGAGTCACAATCTGTTCTGTGCCGGCGGCCAAAATTGGAAGCTCCTAGCATCTTTTGATTGTCAGTTTATTGAAAATGTATCCAAATGACATTAGAATCAAAATGACAATAGGAGCTTCCAATTTTGGCCGCCGGCACAGAAAAGATTATGGCACTATAGTTTGGTGGGGCGGCCATAAATGTGACGTAATCTATAAATTTCTTTAAAAGTGGTTAAAATCGCTTTTTCAATAATCTATCACTTCGCTAAACTTTTCATTACATAATTATTGTTTTTAGTGTTAATACGAGAACTATATGAGTCGTACAAACGCGCGATTTGGCGATATTTAGCGAGTACCCCTCGGCGGGGTAAGCTGCTGTCATAATATGAATAGGTATTTAGACAATTTCACGATCTTCAAGTAACGTTACTCACCAAGTAAAGTTAGTTTTGTCTCTTTCTTACTTTATGTCAAGTGACAAAGACAAAACTTGTGAGTAGATACTCGGAACTTTACTTGAAGATCGTGAAATAGGCCATTGATTTTCAAAAAGAAATTACAAAATCTAAATATAATAAAATAAATATCGCGATAAAGCGTTCCTTTCATCAAAATATCGCCAAAACGAACGTGTGTAGTCTTTTTAGCGTTAACGTTGTTATTGCATTAGTAATATAGATAAATTAATTATGCACTGTTTAGAATTGGCAAGAGTAATCGCGGCAAAAAAGTATCAATAACCAAAAAAAAACGCGTATTTCTGCGACACAAAATCGCAAAACGACACGTCATCATTCTTTATTCTTCTTTTGCTTTTGACGTGACTTAAATACGCGATTTAAATTCGCAAGTTCTCGCGATTTGTCGTGAGAAATCGCGTTTTTTTTGCGTGTAGTACATTTATAATCACTATTGTTACGTTTTTATGACTTTCCGAAATCTATCTATGTACAAGATAAAATAAAAAAATGTATTTCAATTTGATATGTCATAAAAACGTTCGATTGAATAAATGTCGCGCGATTTCGCGATTACATGTGACTACGTGGTTGTTCAGTGCGATCACTGCTGCGAGTTGCGATTTTTTAAAATCATTTGCGATATAATATAATGCGGGTAGCTTTAGACCGCGATATAGTGCGACTAAATATCACCTCTATGTCAAGGCCCTTAGGCTTATAATAGGGTAGTTTCGTGGGTAAACAAAATGAAATTCTAATTAGTTCGACAGATAGATTTCGAAAAAATAATAGACACGTATTTGTTTTAACAAATTGATAAAACTGACATAGTTATAACGCATTAAAGTTCAGGAGTGGGGGCTTGTGACGATAATTCTTGGTAAAAAATGTACGTAGATGTGACGTCACACGAGTTTTCTATGCACTATATCGTCTTAATTATTTGTTTGTATCAAAAAAGAAAAAATACGTGTCTAATATTTTTTCAAAATCTATAAGACCGACTAATTATAATTTAATTTTGTTTACCCAGGAAACTACCCTATTGTAAGCCTTAGGGCCTTGACATAGAGGCGATATTTAGTCGCACTATATCGCGGTCGAAAGCTACCCGCATTTTAATAGATCGCATATTATTTAAAAAAAATCGCAACTCGTAGCAGTGATCGCACTGAACAACCACATAGTTCGCGTGATCGCGAAATCGCGCTATTTAATCAAATCTTTATATGACTTTTCAAATTGACCCTATTACATATTAAACGCCAATTCTATACAGTATTTATTTCTAGATATTCGCTGTTGTCACTTGCTTACTTTTTTGGGATTATTAAAGTTAAGAACATTTGTTATATGAATAAACGTCCTTATGTCTGTACGTGTTACTTAGATTATCTATATGACACACGGACAGACACCTGACACAAGGGAGAAGTACCAGGCGAACATACATTTGTAGGAGGTCTGAACACTAGAGAGAAAAGTACCAGGCGAACATACATTTGTAGGAGGTCTGAACACTAGAGAGAAAAGTACCAGGCGAACATACATTTGTAGGAGGTCTGAACACTAGAGAGAAAAGTACCAGGCGAACATACATTTGTAGGACGTCCGAACACTAGAGAGAAAAGTACCAGGGGAACATACATTTGTATTAGGTCTGAACATAAAGGTGCTCTTTCACCGGGAGCATTCACGTATAATGTAACGTTACAGATTCGTCTTTGAGCATTACATTACAATAATACCTCCCCGACTAACGAGCATTCGCGTGTAATTACAAATTACAATTAATAAATTACAAGGTGCGCATTGTAATGCTCAGTTCTCCTCCTTCGCTGATATAATGCTCAAATCTGTAACGTTACATTACACGCGAATGCTCCCGGTGAAGGAGCACTTTTAGAGAGAAAGTACCAGGAGAACATACATTTGTAGGAGGTACTTTCGCATCCGCAGCATTTTCATATTTGAAAGAAAATCTATGTAATAATGAATTATATTAAAACAAATTTTAAAGATTTTCTATATGAATTAAAATTTAATATTTTTGAATGGTGGTTTGGCAGCCATTTTGCAAAATGCTTGCCATAAGTTCTCATCTTAAATTGAGGAGGGTAGAAGGAAGCATAATGTTATGCCTATAGGCTTCCTCAATAAATGGGCTATCTAACACTGAATTGTATATTTCAAATCAGACCAGTAATAGGGATGTCGACTGGGTAAACAAAATGAAATTCTAATTAGTCCGTCAGATAGATTTCAAAAAAATATTAGGCACGTATTTTTTTGTTTTATCAAATTCATAAAACTGACTTAGTTATAACGCATTAAAGTTCAGGAGTGACGATAATTCTTGGTAAAAAATGTACGTAGCTGTGACGTCACACGAGTTTTCTATGCACTATATCGTCTTAATTATTTGTTTGTATCAAAAAAGAGAAAATACGTGTCCAATATTTTTGCGAAAACTATCTGACGGACTAATTAGATTTTTTTGTCGACATCCCTATTCCTGAGATTAGTGCGTTCAAACAAACTCTTCCGCTTTATAATATTAGCTGAAACTAGTCGAGAGATTCGACTTAAATCGATACATACGCATAAAATTTAAAAATCTATAGAGTTATAATGTTTTCTGTGCCGGCGGCCAAAATTGTAAGCTCCTATTGTCATTGTGACTCCAATGTCATTTGTATACATTTTTAATAAACTGACAACCAAAAGATGCGATTACAGCGACGCTGACACCGGCACAGAATAGATTGTGACTCATTATCTACCTTCTTCAAAAATGACAGTTAATTTGGCCGCCATTTTCAAATATGGCTGCCGAAAAACACCATCTTTAAAATATAAATTAGCGTCATAAAAATATAATGTACAAAATTGGATACTGTAAGAAATACAATTTATGTTTAATAAAAATAAATAAAATTTTCGATCTTTCTTTTTAAAGAAATTTAGATGTACATGTATATATTTTTTACTTAAATATGTGTGGTCTATATGGGTTTTTTAATTATTATTTTATATACTTAGGGCTTATTTCAAGTAAAGTTACTCACCAAGTAAATTACTCACCAAGTAAAGTTAGTTTTGTCTCTTTCTTACTTTATATCAAGTTACAAAGACAAAACATGTGAGTACTCGGAACGTTACTTGAAGATGGTGAAATAGGTCCTTAGTTATAATAATATTATAAGTACCATTTAAACAAAATTTGCACAAAACTTCATTTTTGTTTGTAGTTGGTAGTGCCCCTGCCTGCTACACCGAAGGTCACAGATTCTGTTCCCAGTCAAGATAAACATTTGTGTGTCACTTGTCTGTTTGTCTTGGTCCGTGTGTTTGTATCTATTCTAAGTATTTATTTGTATTTACTAGTATATAACTATGTATATCGGTTGTCTAGTATCCATAGTACAAGGTTTGCTTACTTTGGGACTAGATGGCGATGAGTAATATAGACGACCTCGATGGCAGAGTGGTCGCCATGCCGGACTGCCATCCGTAAGGTTGCGGGTTCGATTCCCGTGCGGGGTGAATATTGGTGTGAACCAAAAATGTTTGTCTCGGTCTGGGTCTGTGTGTGTGCGTAGTTTCTGATACCCTAGATACAAGTTACGGACTTAGTTAGGGGTCAGTTACTGTAATGAGATGATGGAGTGAATGATTATGTTATGTTATACGAGTATGTCACGATATTTATTTTTTGACCCCATAGACCACACCCATTTTTAAAATCCAAAAAAGTTTTCAATTGTCGAAATAAGTACTGGTGATTAATTTATAAAGATAACTAAGGGCTTATTTCACGACCTTCAACTAAATTTACTCACCAAGTAAAGTTAGTTTTGTCTCTTTCTTACTTTATATCAAGTGACAAAGACAAAACATGTGAGTAGGTACTCGGAACGTCAATCATCTGACAACTTTATTCGAAGAATAATTTTGAAATTTTGACAGTTATCTATAATATAAAAATGAATCGCAAAATGTGTTGGTAAGCGCATAACTCAACAACGCCTGGATCAATTTGGCCAATTCTTTTTTTGTTGTGTTTGTTATTGTCAGGAGAAGGTTCTTATGTAAAAAAAATCTGGAAAATCAACGGGAAAATTGGACCCGTGCGAAGCCGGGGCGGACCGCTAGTTGCATATAAAAACTGTCAAACGTCAATTTTATTCGTTGAATAAAAATATGGAGATTGAAAATGAGCCCCTAATATAGTATCTTTCTATCATTTTCTTTTACAAAGAAATATAAAATAACTCTAGTGAAAGTAGGGATAACATTATGTTAAAAACCTTCCCCTTGAATCACTCTATCTATTAAAACAAACCGCATCAAAATCCGTTGCGTAGTTTTAAAGATCTAAGCATACATAGGGACAGAGAAAGCGACTTTGTTTTATACTATGTAGTGATGAAGAAAAAGATACAAAGATACTAAACATTAACATAATAAGGTATGTTAGTTAATTTAATTAATAAGATTATGCAAAATAAATGTTTTATTCGTTATTATTGTCAATTTTAACATTCATTGTACAAAGTTTAAAATTTATTATGTGTTTTATTTCATCGTCATCAGCTCATACAAGTTAGGTCATTTCTCCAAAGCTGGCGCGAGTAACACATAGACATTTTACTCACGCATAGTGTCTGGGAATGTCACTCAAAGTGATGCCCCACGACACAGCCATCATGACGAGTCAGTCCGTCCCTCTCGCGCTGGTTATGGATCTTAAAAGTACAGGATCACTTAATTTCGTTATATCAACTTCAAAACTGATTATTCTCTATTCGTCTAATGCTACGGCCACACTATCGCGACAACGCGATCATTTGCGTTGTCGCGACACGTCTGGCCAAAGAATTCGTCCTATCGCGAATGAAAATCAATTCCGTGAACTCGAATGCCCTTCGCTCGCTGTCAGTAATCAATCAAAGGATTTTGTCGCGACAGTTTCGCACGACAGTGTGGCCGTAGAGTTAAACAAATAAATTTATTTTGAAACATACTATATAAGAAAATTGCATTAGTGTGAGTATTTTGATGACGCCAGGTCTGGAGAAATTACCTATATGTCCCCACCGAATGGCTCGAGCCTACCCTGAGAGGCAGTGGTCCCACTGCGGGCGAGTGAGCGATGAACCATCGGCGAGTTTCTCGCTCAAGGAAAGGACTGTGAATGTACTTTCCGTGTAAACAAAAGAGATGCACTTATTATTTATAGTTACTCGCCTGTTCACACCGTCAGCGAGTAGAGTTATATAACGGTAAGTTGTCAACGATCAAATGTAGCAAAGTGGTATTTCAATGTGCAACTTTATATTTATGTTCTCATAAATCAAAGAAATCAAGTAAGTAGGAAAACCATTATGACAATTATTTGTCAAGAAGGAAAATTACTACTTTTCACAACACTTGTGGATTGTGAAATTAACTACTTTATTAACGCTATCCGATTCCGATAACGATACCCTTTTTTTAACGAGGGGAAAGATGTTATATCTCCCCGCCGTTCGAGGGGAGCGACGGGGTATGTCGGTCTCCGCGCCGCCAAAGATGTTGAGCGGCGACGCGTTTACCGACTAAAACCCCTCGGTGTGTGTGCGCGTGACATATGGCCGGGGCGACGGGTACTGCGTCCGCGACTTCCGTGGCCTCGGCTGTGCTGACCCGGGTTCGGGTCTCGTCGCAGGTGATTGGTAACCCTGGGGCGAAGATGTTTTCGCCCCACTTCCAAGAGAGGTGTGAGGACACACTCACACACACCATCTTCTTCAAGGTCTTTGTGTGGCGACGAGAGGATCCGATAACGATACCCTACCCTAGATGCAAGTTAATATGATTTTTCTAAGAAATATGACATAAGTAGATCTCTTTAATACAAGTGTTATCAAGGCAAGGCGGTGTTTAACAGAATAATTCTTTAACCTATAGTAGTCAATATATAGTTCAAGTTTTTTGTGTTGTTGTAATTTTCTTTTTCTCCTTTTTCATGATCATATTTTGTTTCATCTTTTTAGCAATGTTTTTATTTTATGTTTCTATATTTTGTTAACTAAAGAATATATAAAATGTATGTACTGTAGCTATAAGCGAGGACCTGTAATTGGCTTTCTGTATCTATTCAGATGTTTTGTATAATTGCATTAGCTGTTGGTCTTCCGAATTAAATAAATAGATAAATAAGAGCTTATGGGTCACTTACTGTAATGTGATGATGGAGGGAATTATTATGTAATGTTATTATATTAAAGAGTTTGTTTGTTTGACACTAGGCTTCTCAGGAACAGGTCCGATTAGAAAAAATCTTTCGTTGTTAGATAGCCCATTTATCAAGGAAGGCTATATTCTCTTATTATTCCCACGGGAACGGGAACTACGGGGATAAAACCGCAGGACGCTGTTAGTCCACAAGTAAATTATCTCGTTTGGGCTAAAGTGTTTTTATGAATGGTATCAATAAGTAGGTTAAGTATAAGTACTTACGTATTTTCTGAAACCCTGCCTAGAATCTAGCTTGCTCCTTTTTAACCTGTATCTATTATCTAAGTTACAAAGAATACTAAACAAGGCTATGTTTTATCCCCAAATTCCAACGGGAACTATGCGGGTAAAACTGTGGGACGGAGCTAGTTACTAATATTAAAAAGAAGCAAAAGTTCGTAGAGGGTTTTCAAACAACTTTTTATTTACTTTTTTCCAAGGAATCCACATAACGGGAATCAAACCAAACACCATCCGATTGCAAGACAGTCCTTCACTATTATCGCGGTGATGTAAAAGTACTACACTAGTAGTATGCCCCTGCGTCGCTCGGTGACCTTGTACGTGTGTTGTAACATGTAAACCTTGTTATAGAATGAGGTGAACTGGTATGTATAGTGATGGGCGATGTCGATAAACGGTTACCGATATCGATATTTATGTAGCTTCGTAAGTTTAATATGTATTACATTTTGAGTTTTCAATATATTTTTGAAAACTGTGGACTAATACAGGCTGTTGATGATGATGATGATGATGAATATATTACGAGGGTGAAACCGCGGGGCGCCGCTAGTGGATAATAAGACAAAGTATAAACATAGGTAAGTACTTTTTTGTGTAAATATATTTAGGTAGGTAAGTAAACTTACTGAGATTAAATTGAAAGCACCCAAACCAATACAAAACACACATGTTCATACATCCAAATGTTTGTCATGTGCGGAAATCAAACCCGTAACCTTTGGCATAGCAGGCAGAACTTTACATCATAACCTTTCCGAAAACATTATTAATATACTTACCACCCACGCAGAAATAATATATCATTCCCTCCATCATCTCATTACAGTAACTGACCCCTAACTAAGTTCAACTTGTATCTAGGGTATCAGAAACTACGCACACACTCATTCACACACACAGCGAGACAAACATTTGTGATTCACACAAATATTCACCCCGCACGGGAATCGAACCCGCAACCTTACGGATGGCAGTCCGGCATGGTGACCACTCTGCCATCGAGGTCGTCATTGATTGCATTAAAGTATTAAAAAAAAACTGTTTTAATAGAGTCGGATAGTCTCCTCTCTCTAAATCCAAGATTCTTCATTCAATATATCGATAACTTGAGATCACTTTCCAATGTCACACCACTGCACTGTGTATTGACTATTTCGACATTTTCGTCTCAAATAGCGACCTTAGCAGACGTTGCATTGATTTAATACTAATTATATAATGTTTATTTAAATCCAATAATATTATAACATCAAAATAAATTAATTATTCTGTTTTTCATTCAAAATTACGTAGTTTTATAACTATTTTTAGTCATTTACTTACGTTTCAAATTTAAAATTAAAAAAAATAAGTGTGGTGTTCATAGACACGTAATTTTCGTCATAATTTTCGTGTTTTTTTTTTAATTAGTGACGGTAATATAGTGATTAAAAATGGCCGAGTTTCCGGAAAATGTTCAGAAGTGTCCAGCCGGAGTTAGAGAGGTTTTGGTGAGTAAAAACTTAAATTGTATTTTTTTTTTCAATCACAATTAAGTGAGTTGAACTTCTAGCTCATACTTATACTTATAAGTAACTAATCATATGAGCAGATTCGTACAGGGTATCCACTTGATACTTAGGTACTCGTAACTTAACTGCGCCCCCGCGGAATAAAAGATAAATAAACCTATTTAGGTACTTATCTTGAGTATCTATGCCCAACCCTATCCTTAAACGAAGTGTCTAGTCGTCCAGTAATTCGGACAAATAATATAATCTTATTCATCCGACTAGCGAACGGATGACATTACATTAAACGTCCATTCTAGCGGACGGCTAGCAACAGCCATCCTTAAAATCCTAGGTAGAAGGCACTAGGTAATACCATAGGGGAACGGGGGAAATTTGTACCTAGGTTTGGATGTTTGTTACCCTATTACGGAAAAACAACCGACCCGATTTTCATATTTTGGTGTAGTTGTTGCTTAAATGACACACTTTTTCAGCCTTACTTATAAAAAATAAATAAAATAATATTTTCATCCCACTAGCTCGGAAAGTATGCTTTTAATCCTCGATATCTGGGGGTAAAAGTCGATTTTAATCTCAAGAGAGGCAAATATCGGGGTCGCTGTAGGTAGCCCCTGCAGGACCCAAGGCATTTTCGATAACTGGGAGTAAAAGTCGTTTTTGCGCTCTAGAGGTTAAAGTAAATTTGAATTTAGAACATCGTGTGCACTAAGTGTGGTGATGTTTTGAATTCGAAAACCATCATACAACTTTTTTTTAATTTAAAATTAAAACTCGGAGCCTTCTTGGTGTACAAGACTTATTTTTTAATTTGCTTTGCGCGTGATATTTTATTTTCATTTAATATTGTGATTGTTTTATGTTTCCATTTAGTAATTTCCTCGCTGAGGGGGGATGAAAAATAATGTGTTGCACTCGAGTGCAAACAATTTTTAACCTTGTGCTCCTTTGACTCCCTCGCTAACGCTCAGCAATGCGATTCACTAACAAACTCATCACGGATGTTAACAACGACGAGTTCACAGATGTTGCATCGAAGACATCGCTTTTAAAAACAACCGTGATAAAAACCGTATTCGCTAAGCTACCTAAGCTCGTCGACGATCTGCCGAACAACGACGATGTCTAGGATGTTTGCAGTGTTGCTATGTTTAATCTAGAGTATAATCGAGAAAAATCTCGACTAACCGATATTAAATTTATTTCGTCATTTTAAGTTAATATAAATGCACAATACGTATGCATGAAACATGTTTTATTTATTATAAATAAATATTTAATTAAATATATCATTTTAGACTTGAAAAATAATTATTTGACACTAAATTTTGTACCGTATTTAATGACAACACTGATTTCAAATTTCAAAACAGACAATGGTGACATTCAATGGTCACAATGTCATAAAATATACAAGTGCTCCGTCCGTGTTTTAAATATTTATTTCTAAATGAAAGCATTATTATATATACAAAAGCTTGTAAAAGTGATGCCCCACATATTATTTTAAAGGATGACTAATGGATTTATAGAAGAAACTAAGCAGGAGGCCACTGTATTTTCTTAAAATTAAAATATACAAAGGATGTTGACCGTCACAGGTTAGTGTTTTTACATTAAATTTATTTTTTGTAAATAAACATAACTTCTTTTCTTTTTCTGTAAGGTTGCGGGTTTGATTCCCGTTGCTGGATGAATATTTGTATCAACCACAAATGTTTATCTCTGTCTGGGTGTGTGTAGTTTCTGATACCCTAGCTAGATACAAGTTTCGAACTTGATGTTATGTTTCTTTCTGGTATAATTCAAAGATTGTTTTTTTTTTACAGGCAGAAGTGCAAACAGAGACCTGGAAACTGGGTATTCGATTATTGTGACATGGAAATACTTAAATAAAATACGGGTCGAACGGGTTAGCGGTGTGCAGTCTGGACTGAAATAATACTGCTTGTGTAAAAGCGGCTTCCTTTACCTTCTTAAACGACACGGTCACTAACTTTAATAAATTTAATAAACATATTATTTGTATTTTTATTTTTTACATTATTTTTATATGTACTGAGAGGATATAATATCTTCTTTATTACATAAAGTTGCTTCCCACTGTCTGTCCGTTGTAGGCTTAGATGTTTAAAATTACGCAACGGATTTTAAAGAGGTTTCTTAAATAGATAAAGTCATTGAAGAGGAAGGTATTTGGTATAAATTCCCCGCAGTCCTACGGGAGCGGGAACTACGCGGGCAAAACTGCGGGACGCTGCTAGTACCTATACACGTAAATAAAAGACTCTCTCATAGAAATAGTTAACTAGAGACATGGTTAAAATATCTGTTTTGTTATCCTTATATTTGATTTCTGATGAAATAATAAAACATAAAAGATTATTTAATAGATTTTGATCAACTTTGTTAGTAAAATTACACGATAATTTACATTTTAATCGTCTACATCCAAGGAAACATCCACAATTTTAAAGCTTTACGGTTTGACAGTTAAAATCGAAGGCGAAGTCACCGTTGTCGTCGAAGGCGAGGATGTTTTGTGTTACAGAATACCGTTTTTCATACATTTGGCACTATATTTTAGTTCTATGTCGCGCCGTTGACATCGTTGAAGCGCTACGATCGCAAAGTTGTAACTACAGAATACCGATTTGGTTACATCCGATGTTTCAACGATGATTTCTTGGATGTAAAGATGTTTTGCCTTAGTGAATCGCCCTCCAGGATTCTTATTTTGAATCCCTCGCTGCGCTCGTGATTCAATTTTAGAATCCTTCGCTGGCTCGGTCCTCAACTGGAGCCCCGGTTAAAAGCAACTTTGCACTCTTGTATAACAAATAACTATTATTGCTTTTTAACCCCCGACGCAAAAGAGGGATGTTATGAGTTTGACGTGTCTGTGTGTGTGTGTGTGTATATGTGTGTGTGTGTGTGTGTATCTGTCTGTCTGTGGCATCATAGCTCCCAAACGGATGAACCGATTTCAATTTAGTTTTTTTTTGTATTAAAGAGGACTTACGTGCGAGTGTTCTTAGACATATTTGATGAAAATCGGTTGACCCGTTTAAAAGTTATGGGGGATTGAAAGTAATTGTGTTGGGGGTTTTTTAAATTTTTAATTTAATTGTTATTTTTATTCGCTTAAAACTACAAGAAAAAAAATACAGAGAAAATCAATAAAAAAAACAAAAGGAAATGACTCAGCTTGATGCTGACTGAACCACATATTGCTACATAGTCCTTAAATTCCCTCTTAATTGAGATTTTCGCGGGTAAAACCGCGGTTGAAGGTTAGTGTTACTAGTACATTTATCGAGAAAGAGTACAATATTACATTACGACCATTAGAAGCGGAGATAAACCGCGGGGGCACAGCTAGTAAGTATTAACATGCAAGTAATGTTAGTACTATAACTTACATAAATTTTACAGGATAAACAATAGATTAGAAAACATTAAGTCTGTGGTTAAAGAACCCATTGTCTTGAAATAATTACAGGAAAAATACATCGTAAGTATAAATACGAAGAGTTTGTGTCAACGCGCTTATCTCAAGAACTACTGGTTCGAACAGAAAACCGCGTAGTTCCCGTTCCCGTAGGTATATGGAGATAAAATTATGCTAAAAACCTTCCCACTGAATTACTCTATCTATTAAAACAAACCGCATCAAAATCCGTTGCGTAGTTTTAAAGATCTAAGCATACATAGGGACATAGGGACAGAGAAAGTGACTTTGTTTTATACTATGTAGTGAAGTCTACGAGTATATAAGTAACTACTTTGAATAAATATCGACGCGTAGGTATTAGTACTTATTTTACAAAAATATAGGTACCTCTAATAAGTAATATACATACCAAATAGACACATCAATTCAGCTATTTGAACTTCCAGAATTAACAAACATTTAACATACGTACAAACTTTCGCCTTTTGAAAAAGTAAAAGTACCAGCTGTGCCTCGCTGTTTCGCTTAAACCCAAATCTCATGGGAATTTCGACATAAAAAATCCTAAGTAAGTATAAGTTATTTATGGTTAGGAACATCTGCAACAAACAAGTCAATCGGTTCAGTAAGTTTAGCCGTGAAAAGGTCACAGATAGACAGACAGAGTTACTTTCGCATTTATAATATTAGTTAGGATTAGTGTGAAGTGTTTTGATTAGGTACTGAAATTTTAATTATTTTTTCTTGACAGTTAAATCTGCCGGAGGACGAAGGGGAGGGTCTCGGATTCCGCCTCACCAGGACTCTGTGGGATCCGTACCCCTGGGTAAGGATAATATTTATATGGCTAAATCAATATCGAATAAAAATACCTAATTCGCGGGTGAAACCGCGAGACGCCGCTAGTACTTAATACCTATTAATACCTATCGCGGTTTCACCCGCGTGGTTCGCTTTCCCGTAGGAACAAGGGGATAAAATATAGCCTATGTAGGGTGAATGTAGCTTTCTAATGAAAAAAGAATTACTTAAGTATTAAAATCGATCCAGTACTTTTGAGTTTATTCGTAACATACAAAAATACAAATCTTTCCTCTTTATAATATTAGTATAGATAGATATAGATATAGATATAGACTAGTTGGTGTGAGCCACAAAGAAAATATTTAATGACTAAGTAGGAAAGTACTCAAGTTCGTAAAAAAGTGTAAGCGAATTCGACAATTTTCTATAAGTATTTTTACTGTATCACAAACCCTTTATTAAATAAACTTACAAATTGATAGCGAATCATGGAAATAGAAGTAAAAGTAAATATAAGTACCTCCTTACTTACTATTTTTCATTTCGTTCTTTAGTTTACTAGATTTTATGATTACTTATTGTTGCAGTGCCCAAACCGGGCTTCATGTTGATTCAATATTTTGTACCTAACACCTCTGTATACACATGAAAGCAATAAATTATTTTGAGTTTGAGTACTTAACACAGCCTTTCGCAGTGACCCTATTGGAAAGCTTTCTGATAATACTATAACCGAAGTTTCTCCCTTTCCAAGGTCCGTGAAGTGACTCCTGAATCGCGAGCGCACTCCGCCGGCCTCAAGACGGGAGACTGCTTACTGCAAGCTGACGGGGTCGACTTACTTGGATTACCGGTAAATAATACGAGCAGGATAAAGATAAAGATAAATTTATTTGTTATAACATGTGTACAATAATTCAATTATTAGGTGTTAATTAAGTACATTAAAATAGGTTCAACATGTTATGGCCACCCTGGCATAACAACAAATATGCACAAATATATTGAGTTATGTTAGTTAAACATTTACTTATACGAAATTAAATACTTAAGCTAGAACTAAAGTTTTATCATTTAGGTACTCATCTATATTATAGTATAACGAAATTAACGTACTTATGAATTCGTATATAATAACAAGTCATACGCATTTGAAAATATCTAAGCTTATAGCCGAAGATCCGGTGATTTTTATAAAAACAAATAAATTGAAATATCTCGAAAACGGTAAGGTTTAGGGTAGGGTGTTTCATGGTGAAATCAGTCAGAAACGATGTAAACTACACGCCCTTGACGGGAATAGGTCGACTTAACCAGTAACCCTGTATATTTTTATAATAAAACTAGCAGCGCCCCGCGGTTTCACCCGCGTGGTTCCCGTTCCCGTGGGAATACGGGGATAAAATATAGCCTATGTTATTCAGGGTGAATGTAGCTTTCTAATAGTGAAAGAATTATTGAAATCGGTTCAGTAGTTTCGGAGCCTATTCGTTACATACAAACAAACAAACAAACAAACAAATCTTTCCTCTTTATAATATTAGTATAGATAAGATGATGGAGTAAATAACTAATAAACAACTATACACCCCTATTTTGAATTCGAGATACTTAATCACACAGCTAATGTAAACGACGGGTGACAATATAATAGTGAAGTTAGTTTTTTTCTTTTGCTTTTATTTAAAAAGTTACGATAAGTCAAAGCTTTTCAAAATCCCGCCGAATTTTATTGTTATTCTACACCGAACAACAGGCGAACGCTGCGATACACAGCTGAGCGCGGTCATCGACCCGAGCCGTCACAGAATACTTGATAGCTAGTGTGCCGTCTGGTAATACGGCATTTATTTGGTATTTTTTAAAGATAAGTAATCCAGTGGCGTAGCGTAGTGGGGGCGGCAGGGGCGGCCCGCCCCGGGCGGCACATTTTAGCGGGGCGGCAAAATTTCACAATAAATAATAAAAATATTTGAACCATTTCATATTTTTAACGCAACTACAAAGGACCGATTGAAAAGAGCATGGAATTTTTCATTACTTATTCTGTAACGGATTCGGGGAATCCCCTTTCTTTGAATGATATTTTGTAGCGACTGCTGGCAACACCGTCTACGACTTGCGGGGATTCCCCGTATTTTATTTATTGCTTGGATTGTTTATGGCTAACAAAACAACAGCGAGAATGACTGACGATTCAAACAAAGTTTTATTGATGTCTCGTATCGTAATTTACGTTACGCTTTAAAACTGTGATTTTTGTGCAAATAGATACGTGTAGTGGTCGTGAAATAATTGGACTTTGTGAAAAATTGAATTTGTCCGCTACGTGTACCTCAACGTCTGCAAAGTCCAAAGTGTATAGGTTGACGCGTTCTTGAGTGTACCTGTTATAAAAATGTATCAATGTATAATAAAGATGATTGTAAAACTTAGATAAACTTTTTTATTTAAATGTATGTTATGTAATGTATAGTATACATTAAATTGAAATATCTAAATAAGAGGGCGGCAAAATTGTCTTCCGCCCCGGGCGGCCGACACCCACGCTACGCCACTGAAGTAATCGACTATCATTTTTGATATTTTTATTGGATATATGGATTCAGTTACTGCTTCAGATATTCTGATTTTATTAAGTCCCATCATTTCAAAATAAGAGTGTATATAATGTATACCCAGGTACCTATTTAATTACGCGAACACTAGGAACATTGAAATAAAGCTAATGAACCGTCAAAAAACCCGTGACGAAAATCCGTTAAAGTATTACAACGTTTTACTTTGTTTATTAAACAGTACGCTAAACACGTGAAAAATAATGAGAATAATTTATTGTTAAAATCTCAACAAAATCTTTACAAATAAAATTGAAATGTCTGTTTCTAATTTCATGTAAACAGATTTTCACTAAACTCTTATGAATGGAAAGTATATGACGGCGCCACCGTCTACAGACAATCTGTGTTGGCGTGGCGGCGCCACTGTCGTCGTGTCAACGTCACTTGTCATAACAACGTGTGCAACGGGCGCTACGTCTCCAGTCTCCCCACCACCACGGTATAAAAGGCAGAGCACGCCAGTCGAAAGGGCAGTTGTTGGCCGACCGTCGCCCAGTGCGGTCGTACCTTCCTCATTTAATAATTGTTCCATGAAATTAATGTGATTCAGTGGTTATTGTCTATTGTGATATTTGGATAAGTTGGTTATTGAAATTAATTAATAAACTGAGTGAATTACTATGATCTAGTATGTCTTGTTTTAATATAACGCCTCCTGATCCTACATCAGAAGTGGGATGGATCTACTCCCACATCAATCATGGGAGATGAATCAACCGCCAGGATTAGCGAGTTGATTACCGAGAAGAGGAACATGGAAGGAAAATGACATGCCGTGATATGAGAACGACGCAGCCCTGTGAGTGTGAACAAAGCCCGAGTTTGACCAAGAGCAGTAGAAACGTGACTACCATACGACGAGAGATTGATTGTTTCGACGGTAGACGATTGATGACGTCACTATTAACCGTTGGGAATAAACAATGAACGTTTCGCTGTTCTACCCGATAACCATGTGCGACGAACGGAAGAAAACAGATGTGGAATGAATTGCTGCATTGTCATCTAACGGAATCACGACTAGAAAAGGATAAAATGATGTGCTTGCAAAACTGGTTCACAATAAGGCGGAGATTGAAAGGAACTTCTTTTCTTTATTCTACTAGGTGTTAGAAATCTGTTTTAATATTGTCTTTTCTGTTCCAGTATTAATAAACTGGCAAGGTTCAAGGTGACGTGTTGTACAGTGAGGAGCTGGTCTGTTGATGAGGCCTGTGGAGCGGCCGGCGACTGAGAAGCGAGTGTACCTACGTGTTGGTTAGGCTGTCAGAGAAGTTGGGAGAGTTTGATTTTAGCTTGAACGATAAAACTGACTTTGACAATGATTTCATGTGTTTGAGCGACGGTAGCTTGGCAGATCGACGCAGCGGTGCACAACTTAGATAATTTATAGAGAGAATCTTGGTCGTGATCCTTATTCTATGGTGCACAACGTTGAGGTGGTGCGGCGTATCTACGGCGCGGTGGCTTCTTAAGGCGCAACTGTGGGGCGCTTACGGAGAAATGTGTTGGCGTGTGTGTCATACAATCTCAAAATGGATTTGGTGAGCTGTATCGTTTTTATTATTGTTCTGGCGATAAACTATCGTGATTCGAGTTTCGTTCGAGTTCGATCGAGAAATTTGTTAGAAAGAAAGTAGGTAATGTTGAACGGTTATAACAACAACAAACGTTAACGATGAAACGTATCGGTACAGTACCGAACATATTTTGTTTGAGGGTAATAACTTAGGTAACCAATAACATTCTCGAGCTTATTTTTATGAGATACCCACAAAATTCAAATGTTCAATTTGATTTATTTTGAATTTTATCGACTTTAAATGCAGTTTCTAATTTCATTATTTGGTGGAGTATTACTTATTGGTGGTAAATATTACTTGTGAATAGTACAGATTGGGTCTTACGTGAAAATCGGAACTTAACTGACGAAATTTAGTTTAAAGTAGAAACAAAGATTCAAAGAGAGTATTTGAGTTTGCATAATGATCAGGATCGTACCAGAGGTTGTCGTGTAGCCGTAGATCAATAGGAGGTGGTTCTACTATCAGTAGTTCGTGAGTGCGCGGTGGGCAGGCAACTCTGGCGCAGGTCGGGTTTCGGTGGCAATCATAAGAGTCCGGGAGTAGAAGAACCTTACGTCTTCTACAGCTAGAGCCGAGATACTTCTTAGAAAAAAAAAATTTAGACAAAGTGTTCCCAGCTTTCCTTTTAAGCCTATTTCCAAAGTTTAGGTTATAAAAACCTTTCGATCACTCAACATGAAGACCACAGAAGATTTATGGGGTATGTCAGTCAAGTTATTGAATTCTGTTATTGAGACCATAGCTCCTCACCTCACTGTGCTATTTAACCTGTGTCTAGATCATGGTATTTTCCCTGATGTGATGAAGCACAGCAGAATCACTCCTATTTTTAAATCAGGTTGTAAGGAGGATCCCGATAATTATAAGCCGGTTTCTGTTTTTCCTGCTTTAAATAAGATTTTCGAAAAAAAAAAATTGGGTCTGTTGATTTCTCACTTTAGTGACCACAATACTCCGGAGCTACTTTGACTAATTGTAAAATTATGTTTGTGATAGTAAGCCCATTTGTGGAGGAAGGACACTATGACATCATGCTACGATTAACGGGAGTGGTATTATATTACATGGGAATAAGATTGGTTTTACAAAGGGCAAATCGACTACGGACACTGGGGCTAAACCTTTGACGCCTGGGAAGATTCACATGATGCTATAGGTGTATTTTGGGAATTTCCAAAGCTTTGACTGCGTTGATCACTCGATGCTGCTTTCTAAACTTGACTATTACGGTATTCGTGATCCGGCTATACGATCCGTCTACCGGATCCGGCTACGATCTAGGTATCTAGTATCTAGGCGGATGGCAACAGAAGGTTAAGATCAAAGACGTCCTTCAAAGGGATCATTTTTAGAAATGGGCGTGCCACAGGGCTCGAATTTTAGGTCCATTCCTGTTCTTGTCTTGAACGATTTCTTTTACATGATGGAAGACATATGTAGTATGGTTTCATTCGCAGATGACACTTCGTTGTTATTTAAAGTAAAAAAGGAAGGTTAAGGGTTTGGTAGAAATAAATAGGTGTTTGGCTTTAGTTTCGGACTAGTTTTCTGCCAATAATTTGCTCCTCAATGCGTCTAAAACTAAATGTCCTGGGGCGATCCACCATGGTGGGTGCGCGTATGAGAGCAATTAGGATTGCTGTTTGGCTGTGAGAGCCGTGGAGTAAGAGGGGTTTGCTTAGAAGTCACTGACAATTAGATTGGGTTAGTATTTTCACGAGAACATATGACGTTGGTTCCTGATTCTGGTTGATATTTGTGATCTTAGTAGTAATGATTGTAAACCTTGAAGGTAAAGTAAAAGGTGGTCAGTATAGGCCGAGCGAACAGGTATTGTGCGTTGATTGTTTGTTACAGGTTACAGGTTAACACATGAGGACATGTGTAACGCAGGTTGGCCGTGTCGGAGACGGTCAATAATACAGTCGCTAAACGGAACGAAGCACGCAAAGATGGTAGCACCGACGTGATGACGTCGGTACGCGGCTAACTTCGTGCTACGACGGAGTCTAGAATGTGAAGTTCGTCTACCCGGCGGAAGGGAGGTGACTTCAGTGGAGATTCACATTGGAGTGAAGACTTCTGTGGTTGACGAGTAAACACGCTTAGAAACGAATCTGAGAATATCGTGACGGTGGTTACGGGTCAAAGAAACTATGTTCATGATGCTGGTCGTGATAATGACAGTATGGTTCTGATTGGTAACTCTGACGCTGACCTTTCTGAAGATGATGCCATATGTCTTGACGATGTCATCATCATCAATTTAAGAGCGGTGCTCTAAGTTATTCTTGGTCGACCCCTTCCTCTTCATTCCTTCTACTTTTCCCTCCACGATGTTTAATATGATCTGTCATGTCGTATAAGGTGGTCTATCATACTCCAACACCAAATCTCGAATGCTTCAAGTATTTCTCTATCCTTCTGTTTCGTTGTTCACGTCTCACACCCATACAATGATGGTGTACACCGAGGTAATAAAAAAAGTAAGAAATGTCAAAAAAGAGATTTAAAAAAAAAAAAAAAGAAAAAAAAAGGTGTGGATTCATTGAAGGGTAAAACCGGGCCAATGAATGATAATCCGGTCTAGCTTGATGCTAAAGGGATGATAATCCGGACTAGCTTAATGCTAGAGGGATGATAATCCGGTCTAGTACAATCCGGTCCGGTTATATGACCGAAGGGATGTGGCTAAAGGGATTACGGTCAAGTGCAATCCGGCCCAGTCATATGACTGAAGGGATGATGTTTTGAGTTGCTGTAGGGTTAATGTTAACCGGACCAGTATTTTGATTGGCAGGATGATGAAGCAGAAGGCGCTCGAGGACGAGCGTATGTCAGTATGGCCGTGACGGCGCCACCGTCTACAGACAATCTGTGTTGGCGTGGCGGCGCCACTGTCGTCGTGTCAACGTCACTTGTCATAACAACGTGTGCAACGGGCGCTACGTCTCCAGTCTCCCCACCACCACGGTATAAAAGGCAGAGCACGCCAGTCGAAAGGGCAGTTGTTGGCCGACCGTCGCCCAGTGCGGTCGTACCTTCCTCATTTAATAATTGTTCCATGAAATTAATGTGATTCAGTGGTTATTGTCTAATGTGATATTTGGATAAGTTGGTTATTGAAATTAATTAATAAACTGAGTGAATTACTATGATCTAGTATGTCTTGTTTTAATATAACGCCTCCTGATCCTACATATACAATACGGTACTTTTACATAAAAAAAAACCAATTTAAGTAAATGTTTTTTTTTATATTCTGGTTTTGCAATCATTTCGTCGAGTCAGTTACTGTAATGAGATGATGGAGAGAATGATTATGTTATGTTTTATTAATTTAACAAATTATTATGATTAACGGGATATTTCAAGTTTCCGATATTTCGACGCTGTTACAAGCGCCATGATCATGATAAAAAGTATACAAAATTTAAATGAAAATCATTCATACATTAAATATTTGTGCCTGTATTTTTTTGTACGTTTTTTCCTTTATGGTTCCCGCTAGTCATTGGAATGGCTGGACCGTTTTATTTGGACAGATTTTTACTTGCAGATAGTTTTTTTATGGGTAACACCGTCTTACGTAAACCGAACTATTGTTTTTGACAAGATATTTTACGATAAAATTGGTCCCCTATATTTATTTCATGAGCAGATTTTTCTATCGCAGATAACTCTACTCCTGCTAGGCTAGCATGACTTCGAAAACGCGATAGATACAGCGATTTATTGACATCCAACTGTCAAAATTTGATAAAAATGCCCGCCATATTTAATGTTTCATATCGTACCACGCCATATTCATTTGGTCATGCTCGCGAAATCGATATTATTTCGTGGTGTCTATATTATTTATCACGCACAGTCATGCTAGGCAGAACTTTTGACAGTTTTTGAAATTATTCCTTGAATATCTGACGATGGAAAAATCTTAAAGTCGGTCTTTTTTATGTTTCCTATCTGTTCCCAGGTGGGCCAAGTGGCTCGTTTGATCCGCGGCGACGGCGCTGGTCGCGGGGTCGTGCTCGTCGTGTGGAACTGCGGAGTGGACCCTAATGAGGACCCGGAGGTGAGTTACAATCCTTATCCTTACTAATACTAGCTAAAAGCGTGGCTTTGTGTGGGCTCGCGAGGTTTTTCTTAGTAATTCTATGTTTTATAGTAAGAAAGAAAGAAAATGCTTTAATTGTTGAAATCGCGCGATACCACAGAGGTACCTTACCTATGTTAGACCAACAGAAATTTATTTATGTCCAATGTCCGCCACAGCTTTATCTAACGTCAAGCCTTGTGACTTGCGAATTGTGATTACGAAAGCTTATTGTATTGTTTCCTGGAACATTAAGTATTTCCACTTTTCCAATATTTAGTTATGGGTGGTATTGGACTCAACCATTATTGTCATACGTTGTATGAGAATAATTTTTATATCGAACCATTATCACTCGTGAGTGCGTGGCATTTAATCGGGAGGACAAATCCATTTTCAACCCAAAGGAGAATGGGCGTTCCGTCTTATATGTTGTAACACTTTGTGTAGGGCATATTTGAAAGCTCTCGATGAGTACTACAACTTCTTGTATGGGTTCTTCAGTCTGTATCTCATGCAGGAAAACTGCTAGGCTAGGGTGGATAAACTGACCCCATGAGGTGTCGTCCTGTCATGTTGTACCATTTTGTGACCAAACATCATTTGAAAGGTCTCGATGAGTACAACTTCTTGTATATGCTGAAGTCTTTATCTCATGCAGGGAACTGCTAGGGCGGATTAACTGACTCCATGATATGTGATTCTGAAATATTTCTCAAAAAAAGTTTCCATAAAAAACATATTCGTTTTAAAAAAAGAAACAATCAAAAACAAAACTGCCATCTTCATACATCAATATTCACTATCAGAAAGTTTGGAAAATCTTGTTTAGTCTTAGAGTCATCAAGTTTTCTGTGCCGGCGGCGGTCAAAATTGGAAGCTCCTGTCATGTTGACTATCCGTGCGGTCCAAATTGCGTTTTTTCGCGCTTACGGAGTGAAGTGATCGAATTGAATGTATTTGCACCAACGATAGTAATGGAACGTCATCAGTGACGTCATTAAGGTGTGCAAACGCTGCTCATGGAAAATAGGTTGTGCAGTGTGTGCACAAATGTCAAACTCAAAATTTGAAGTTTCAGAATTTGATTTATTTTAGTTTTTTATTAAACATTTATGTTTACAATGGTTAAATATTGCATTCTGATCAATTACTAATTACAACAACTGTTTTCTGAATCTTGCAATTTGAAATGCCGAGTACGTAAGTCTAATTTTGATATTTTTGCACACACGTACACACACAATCCTGGTCCGATTAGATAGCGCGCAAACAGCGCACATAGCGCATTAGCGCACATATTAATTTTGGTTCACGCGTGTGCACTGTTGGTAGCGTTTGTAATGTTTTTATAATTCTGAACGCGCTTTATATTTCTAAGGTCACCCTTACCACTCAAAACTGATTCCATGTATCTGTGTATACACTAGTTTTAGCCACATACGTAAGGCCTTCATTGATAAATAGTTGAGGGATTGGACTAAAATCGGATGGGTACGTAACTTGTACGGACACACGGATAACCATTAAAAAAATATATTTACTTTGTAAAAACTGTATAATAATCATTGTATTTAAAATCGCAAGCTTACACCAGCCCAACAAAGTGATATCTTGATGGAAGTTGATCTCTTGGCCACGATATCCAATTTGAGTAGGTACACTGTAATAACTGGGTGAACTTGCGCTATTAATTGCTCTTCGACGAATTTTAATTTCTTTAAAACGTTAGTTTGTGGTTCTGAAACCATACTATTGTCTAAACAAAGTCCGTTGTTTTCGATGTGCAAATCAATCCAAAGGATGGAGGATGGCATGAATTACCACGAACACAATTAGATTCTAGGTACATCTCGAGGTATTCTCTGGCTTTCCTTTACATCGACCATCAAAGAACGGTTAATTTCGTGTCCGAGGAGGCCAGTTAACGTGCGTTTTTGTGGCACTTTATTATATCGATTACACTAATCTCTTAATTAAACTTTCCTTTAATTTTTATTACAGAGATTTTTATTTTTTTTTAACGGGGGGGCTCTGCCCCCCCAACCCCCCGTTTTTATTTTTCTCTCTCTAACTTCGGACATAATTTTTCCACAAGGTGAGCATTGTGCCACGAACACAATTATATCGAGGTCTTCCCTGACTTTCTCTTACATCGTCCATTAGAGAACGGTTAATTTAGCGTTCTAGGAGGCCAGTTGCCCGCTCGTGGCCCAGTGCTACCCGCGGATCACTTGTGATCTGTGCGGTTAAGCACCGTCTGGCACCGTCGTGACTGTGATGGGTCATTACTAAAAATACTTTTAATTTCATGAGCGTTTCCGTGCTTCGGAGGGCACGTAAAGCCGTCGGTACCCGCTGCCGTACTAACATCTTCGATAGTCGTTACGGGTAATTAGAGCCCTCAAAAGTCTAACATTTGGTTTAACCAAAAAATTTCGTATAGCCCTCTGGGTTGTGAAGGTCTGATGGCAGTCGCTTCACGTAAAATACTGACATTCCGCCAAATCTGGTTAAACTGAAAACCGACCCCAAATAGACATGGGTTAAAGGTTCGGAAAAGAGAAGAGGAGGTTAGTTAACGTACGTTTTTGTGGCATTTTACTATAACTACTACTATCATTTCGAAATCAGCGTTAATTTTATTCATTACATTAAACTTTCTTTTTATTTCTATCATAGAGATGTTTGTTTTTTTTTAACGGGGGGGCTCCACCCCCCCAACCCCCCGTTTTTCTTTTCTCTCTCTTATTTTTGACATGCTTTTGCCACAAAGTGAGCATTGTGCCACGAACACAATTACTACATCTTCTCTGACTTTCCCTTACATCGTCCATCAAAGAACGATTAATTTCGCGTAACGTATGTTTTTGCGGCATTTTACTATAACAACTATTATCATTTCGGAATCAGTGTTCAAATTTTCTTTTTATTTCTATCATAGAGATGTTTGTTTTTTTTAACGGGGGGGCTCCGCCCCCCCAACCCCCCCTTTTTCTTTTCTCTCTCTTATTTTTGACATGCTTTTGCCGCAAAGTGAGCATTGTGCCACGAACACAATTACTACATCTTCTCTGACTTTCCCTTACATCGTCCATCAAAGAACGATTAATTTCGCGTAACGTATGTTTTTGCGGCATTTTACTATAACAACTATTATCATTTCGGAATCAGTGTTCAAATTTTCTTTTAATTTCTATCATAGAGATGTTTGTTTTTTTTTAACGGGGGGGCTCCGCCCCCCCCAACACCCCGTTTTTCTTTTTTCTCTCGGCCTCCTTCGATGACACATTTCTTTTAAACCGATGAAATTGTAAACAGAATCAATTTCACAATGTATAAATCTATTTCTTTTTATTTCGATTTTTTTACGGCATTAGAAACATGAAACCTTCATGCTCGAAACTGGATATCAACGCCATCTATTGTGTGCCCAATGGCACTAAGTCGTGATCGTTTGACATTTAAATGTCATTTTAACCCCTATAACCCGGCTAATTTGAGAAGTATTTTTTGTTAATATGTTTATATGCAATCAATGTATATTATTTATAGACGTGTTGTATTACGCATCCATTTTATTTCTCGAAATTTAAAATTTGTTTGCAAAATTGTTAAAACCTTTTTCTTTATTTCATTAACAAAATGATATAAAAACCATTTTCTGCACATCTAGACATGAATTGAAATAACTCTGTTAAATATCAAATCTGTAGGTGCTCTAGTTTTTCCGTAATATGTACCACAAAAGTGTAAAAACTGTTGAATTAGGAGGGCTTCGCTTCGCTCGCCCTAATTATAAATGCGAAAGTAACTCTGTCTGTCTGTTACCTTTTCACGGCTAAACTACTGAACCAATTGACTTGAAATTTGGTACAGGGGTAGCTTATGGTCCGGGAAAGGACATAGGCTGTAAATTCTAAATTGCCACGGGTAAAACCGCGGGGCACAGCTAGTAAGTAAATAAAACTTTGAAAATTTACGCAACCGGGACTTGTACCTAAGACCATGCTGAAACGTAGCATCACTCTAACCAACTAAACCTGGTGTCCCACTGTTTTTAGAAAAATATCTTTTAAATCCGCATTCGGAGTTCGCTCGTTTAAAGCACGAAGTTGTAGGTAAATGGAGTCCACACTTCGAATACCTATTTGAAGCATAATCTATGTATCACTATCGCGCTCTCTGTGGGCAGGCTCTCTCTTTCTAACTAAGGTAACCTCTAGAAAGAGAGAGTCCACGCTAAAAAGAGAGATCGGTCCACAGAGACGTAGGTATTTGCCTTAAGCTGTTGTTCTAAGTGTGGGCTCCATTTTTACCTACAACTTCATGGTTTAAAGTAACCATAAAAATGTTGCCATGTTAAGATTTGTAAATCTACCATTTTTATTGACGTTTGAAATTCAAAAGTGGTGCTTTGAGATCCAAATAAAAATAACTAATTATAATCAGCATATTTTATTTGATAAATATTGTTGCCTGGAAACAATTGTTGCTTCGGTGTACGGCTGTGTGCAGGATTTGGGACATAATCCTAATCCTAACTAATTTTATAAATGCGTAAGTAACTCTGTCTGTCTGTTACCTTTTCACGGCTAAACAACTGAACCGATTGACTTGAAATTTGGTACAGGGGTAGCTTATAGTCCGGGAAAGAACATAGGCGCATACGTTTTATCCCGAAATTCCTACGGGATCGGGAACTACGCGAGTGAAACCGCGGGGCACAGCTAGTTTACTATATTCCTGTATCCAGTTGCTATGGAGCGCGGGCGGCGGTCAGGCGGGCGAGCGAGCGCGGCGAGCACTGTCGGGCGCGGTGCGAGCGCTCGCGTGCGCCGTCTGCGCAGCCACCGCCACCGCGCCGCTCTGCTGTGCCAGGGGACATCTGTATTGTAACGGTTAGTGTACTTAGAAACAGTTTTTTAAAGTTATTTTATTTATTTATTCCTATATTTTAACTAGCAGCGCCCCGCGGCTTCGTCCGCGTGGCATAATGACTTCCGGCAGAATTTGGGTTTCCCCCCTTTTCTCCCCCTAGTGGGGAAACAAAAATATAATCCCATTTTTACCCCTGGATCTAATAAGCTTTTGACGCAATTAAAAACAATGATATTGAAGACTGTTAATGTCCTCTAAAATGGCAATATACACGAAGGTAGCACACATTCTCAGATAACAACATAATCATTCGCTCCATCTTCTCATTACAATAACTGACCCCTAACTAAGTCCGTAACTTGTATCTAGGGCATCAGACACTACGCACACTCATTCACACACACCCAGACCGAGACAAACATTTGTGACCAAAATATTCAGAAATATTTGATGATTTTGTATCGTTTCAGCTTGCTGGTCTCGATTAGAAAAATGCGCACTATGCAGAGAACCACTGCCTCCCAAGGAGTCTCCTTACGCCAGGAACCTGGTCGCTGAACAGGTATTCATTAACATAAAATTATTTTAAACATTCAAAAATTTCAACTTGGCTTGGCTGTGAACCCAGGACCTTGTTGAACCGTAGTACTGCTGTGCAAAATATAATCCATAGATTTCCACATCCATAGAGATAACATTCCATTATCTAACCACCCGAAAATATAAGTTAGGTACATTAGATATTTCGGCAAGAGATACAAATACCTACTACAAATAATTTATTGTCCGATACGCTTTTGCCTTAATGATTAGGATATATGTACTTATTTGCTAGCTAACTGTGCCCGCAGTTTCTCTCGCGAAGGATAAAAGTCCTTCTCCTGGTTCTTAGCTACCTCCCCACGAATTTTTTGCCAAATCAGTCCAGCCGTTCTTGAGTTATAAATAGTGTAACTAACACGACTTTCTGTTATAAAGATTACTAGCAGCGCTCCGCGGTTTCACCCGCGTAGTTCCCGTTCCCGTGAGAATTTCGGGATAAAAAGTATCCTATGTTCTTTCCCGGACCATAAGCTAACCCTGTACCAAATTTCAAGTCAATCGGTTCAGTAGTTTAGCCGTGAAAAGGTAACAGACAGACAGAGTTACTTTCGCATTTATAATATTAGTTAGGATAAGGATATTTTTAATTTTGTAGTGTTTTAATAAATCTATATCTCTTTACAGGTTTTCGAAGCAATAGCCACAGAATACGAAATTAAAAACGTAAAGAAACGACCAAATGAATCCTTATCAGCCTATTCTTCGCCCAACACTTCTCCTTCTAGCCATCGCAGAGGACAATATCAACTATCATTAATGAACAGAAAGAAAGTTCAATTCACTGAGAAATACAGGCCAACATACGCCTCAGATCCTAACATACATCGCTCAATAAACATACAAGCAAATACAGCTGAAAACCGCAATATTTTGATTGAAAGACGCAACAATTTATCTAATAGCAGTTTGGTAGAAAGCAGAAGCAATTTGGTAGAAAACAGAAGCAATTTGGTAGAAAACGGAAGCAATTTGGTAGAAAACAGAAGCAATTTGGTAGAAAACAGAAGCAATTTGGTAGAAAACCGGAAAAATTTGGTAGAAAACAAAGAAAATGGCGGCAAATGTAGCTGTCAATGTCAGAAAATTATGATGAATAAAAACGTACAGACTATAAATACGCCTGTCATTAATGTGGAATCGGATTGTAATGAAAATACGAATGTATTGCAACATAAACTTGTAGCCAGGTTGAGGCAGTCTTGCTCGCTCGCAGATTTGCAAAATTCAATACAGAATACTCAACTGTCGAAATCTTTAAACAATTTAGGTGATCATTGGTAAGTATTTAAGCAGTTATGAGCATTTTATCTATGCTAAATTTACGTTATTCACACCTAAAAAAAAATAACATTAAATTAAAAAACCCCCAACACAATTACTTTCAAACCCCTATAACTTTTAAACGGGTCAACCGATTTTCATCAAACATGTCTAAGAACACTCGCACGTAAGTCTGCTTTAATACAAAAAAAAACTTAATTGAAATCGGTTCATCCGTTCGGGAGCTATGATGCCACAGACAGACAGATACACACACACACACACAGACACGTTAAACTTATAACACCCCTCTTTTTGCGTCGGGGGTTAAAAAAGTAAATAAGTTTTAGGTTTTCTTTAGTAGATAGAGTGATTCAAGAGGAAGGTTTTTAGCATATTTTATCCCTACATAATCACGGAAGCGGGAACTATGCGGGTGAAATCGTGGGCGCCGCTAGTTATGGATAAAATATTATTAAAACAAATATTAAATCTATAAATTATGTATTGCAGCCAAGGACACGACCATCGCAGCAGTCTCGATAGCCTCAAAGTTCAATGCAATTCGGCGTGTGGTAAGTTCAGGGTTATAATAGAATAACCATAATAATACATGTTAGGAGAGATCAATGTTAATCTTCTATTTAGTGTGAAGATGCTAATTCTATCCCACTAATATTATAAATGCGAAAGTTTGTATGTTTGGATGTTTGAGAGCTTGGATGTTTGTTCCACTTTCACGCAAAAACTACTATATTGATTTTGATTAAATTTGGTACAGATGTTATAGAAATATCTTTTACTTATTTATTATACATACTTTTAATCTCAAAATTCCCATAGGATTGCGATTCACGCGGGTAAAACCGCGGGGCGCAGCTAGTCTTCTATATTTATTGCTCAAATGCTAATTCTATGCTTAATAGCCTTGTTGAATTGAGGGCCGAGTGGTGTTGGTAGTGCCCCTGCCTGCTATGCCGAAGGTTACGGGGCCGATTCCCAGTCGAGACAAACTAATTTGTGTTGAAATATAAATATATAGAAAATCCCCAGACCAAGATAAACAGACATGTGACACACAAATAAAAAATAAATGGCTCATTGATAAAGTTTACATAACATAATTAATCACGAATCTTCCCAGTAAGTATCATAGGCGCTTGTGTTGGGAATGACCCGTACTGACTGATGACGTGGCTATTGCATAAATGTTTACATGTTGTTCCTTTTTAACCCCCGACGCAAAAAGAGGGGTGTTATAAGTTTGACGTGTCTGTGTGTGTGTATCTGTCTGTCTGTGTGGCATCATAGCTCCCGAACGGATGAACCGATTTCAATTTAGTTTTTTTTGTATTAAAGGGGACTTACGTGCGAGTGTTCTTAGACATGTTTGATGAAAATCGGTTGACCCGTTTAAAAGTTATGGGGGTTTGAAAGTAATTGTGTTGGGGGTTTTTTACAAAGATATTAAAATTCTTAATTACAAAATAGTTGCGCGTTTGTTAGTGTGCGCGCAAATGTTTGTTCTAAGGGAGAATATCATAACCTCCGGCATAGCGGGCAGGGGCACTACCAACTACACCAGTTGATCAAATATTTTAGTTAATATCCTTACTTCCTTACTAATATTATAAATGCGAAAGTAACTCTGTCTGTCTGTCTGTTACCATATCACGGCTAAACTACTAAACCGATTGACTTGAAATTTGGTACAGGAGTAGCTTATGTTCCGAGAAAGAACATAGGCTATGTTTTATCCCGAAATTCCTACGGGAACGGGAACTACGCGGGTGAAACCGCGGGGCACAGCTAGTAAAAAATATAAGTAAGTACATATTTAACAAAAACTTCGTATAATTTCAGATATTCCTGTGTTCCTGCTCACTGCACCCCCGATATATCTGGTCGCCTGTGAACATAACAATAGCGAAGTAGTTACATAAATTAATTAATAAATATTGTCTCGGTCTGTGTGTGTGAATGAGTGTGTGCGTAGTTTCTGATACCCTAGATACAAGTTACGGACTTAGGAAGGTCTGTTACTGTAATGAGATGATGGAATGATTATGTTATGTTATATTTTAATAAACTTATATTATAATAATTGTAAATTAACGAAAAAATACATTCATTTATGTAATTGCCCTTGAAAAAATTAAGTAAAAAATGAAATACATATTTTGGATTAAAAAATACTTATACATATTAACGTTTAAGATTCTATATAAAATATTAGATCTGGAAATATAGTTATGTATAGAATGTATACATTATTAAGCAATTTTTAAATAATGGTTTATTTAGAGCGGTGCGTATCAATATATTTGTTCTTTTGAGATTTTTTTATTTTGTATCAAAGTATAACTTGGCGTTATGTGATAATAATGTGGTAATTTTAACTAGTTATATTTTTATGTACCTAATAATAACATTTTTCAACACACTTGCTCATAAAGGGGCTCTTATTTGTGCAAAAATAGTTGAATAATGACACGCTTGATTCACTAGTGAGTTATAGATTTTTTTTTAATTGTTAAGTTTTAAAAAAGTTTCGATACCAAAAAAAATCGTGTCCATACATTTTAAAAACAAACTTCAACTATGTTGTCTCACTTTTAGTAGGTCTATGGTCACTTCCATTCATTCATTCATTCGATTTTTTTTTAATAAGTATATTCTTTTAATCTATGGCCGATCACCATTGTTGTGTTGGATGCGCGCGAATAGAAAAGCTGTTTATTTATTAGCGAAAATGATATTTTATTATTAATTTCTTCGCAAGTGTGTTGAAAAACGTTGTATGGTACACGCGAGTATTGATAATTACTATCCTCGGCTATCTTCAGACCCTCGCCTGACGGCTCGGGCCTCAATAGCGCCTCGTAAGTAATCACCAACTTACCTCGCTTGTACCATAAATAACTATTAAATATTTCTACTAAAATAGTAGATTTTTGTACATGGTAATCGAATAAAGTTATTTTTACACTATAAAATTGTTTTCATTTTGTTTTAATTTTTTAATTAGTTATATTTTGAAATATTTTTATTTTTAAATATTAAATTATCCCATAATATAAATGCGAAAGTATAACTTTGTTTGATACATTTTCACGGCTAAACTAAATATAAACCGATTCACTTGTAATTTGGTACAAGGGTATAAAAAAAATAGCTTATGGTCCGGGAAAGGATTTATCACGAAATTCCCACGGAATCGGGAACTATGCGGGTAAAAACGCGGGCCAAAGCTAGTTATTTAGTCTTTCTTATCCCAGGAATAATTTCATTCATTCTAGCAATTTTGTAATTAATCTGTGGCGAATGGTCTGTACAAACGAGCGGAACTGAATAAAATAAATAAAAAAGCGAAATTATAACGACAGTCAACAGAAGCCATAATTTATTGAACTAATCTAGCCATTGAAAAAAAAAGTCGGCATTGTTTACATTTCGTATTTCATTTTTAACTTAAAATCTAAATAATATAACGACTGAAAAACACCATGAATTCAGCCATGGAGTCTTTAGATTGTAAAATTGAAGATAACATAATTGAAATCGAAATCGAAGAGAATAAATTATGTCGATGCTGTTTATCTACAAATAGAAAAATGTACAATGCGTGCAGTTTTCAGGATTATTTCATGGGCTTGGCGGGCATCAACGTGAGTAAATGTTAAACTAATCATCCCTCCATCACCCCATTACATTCATACACACAGAGACACATAATCAATCCCTCTATCACCTCATTACTCCGACTGACCCCTAACTATGTTCATTACCTGTATCTAGGGTATCACAAACTACGGACACACACATTCATACGCACAGAGACACATAATCAATCCCTCTATCACCTCATTACTCCGACTGACCCCTATGTTCATTACCTGTATCTAGGGTATCACAAGCTACGGACACACACATTCATACACACAGAGACACATAATCAATCCCTCTATCACCTCATTACTCCGACTGACCCCTAACTATGTTCATTACCTGTATCTAGGGTATCACAAGCTACGGACACACACATTCATACACACAGAGACACATAATCAATCCCACTATCACCTCATTACTCCGACTGACCCCTAACTATGTTCATTACCTGTATCTAGGGTATCACAAACTACGGACACACACATTCATACACACAGAGACACATAATCAATCCCTCTATCACCTCATTACACCGACTGACCCCTAACTATATTCATTTCTTAGTTATTACAAGCTTTTATTTAAGTAGTTCCACCTGTCCCATTGTCTGTAATCAAATCTTGCAAGCCATTTTTCGACCACTTCTGGCTATCCGATTGAGCTGAAATTTGGCATACCTAAGTAAGTCCCATGACAATACAATAAAAGCTAAAAACTTAATTTAAAAAGGCTTTTTAATAAAAACATAACATAATCATTCACTACATCATCTCATTATAGTAACTGACCCCTAACTAAGTTCGTAACTTGTATCTAGGGTATCAGAAACTACGCACACACTCATTCACACACACCCAGACCAAGACAAACATTTGTGGTTCACACAAATATTAATTTATTCCTGTTTTATAGGTATCGGAATCGGACGGTCTTCCCCAATGGATTTGCTATGAATGTCACGCTCTGCTACTAAAGGCCATCAACTTCAAGTATAAAATGTTGCGAGCCCAGTATATACTGAACGACTACCTTTCAAGATGTGCTCCTGTAAGTATATATATATAGATATTTATATTATTTACCAACTGAACTGCAGAATTCTTTAGTTAACACTTAACATATTAATTTTATTAACCCCCAACGCAAAAACAGGGGTGTTATAAGTTTGACGTGTCTGTGTGTGTATCTGTCTGTCTGTGGCATCATAGCTCCCGAACGCATGAACCGATTGCAATTTAGTTTTTTGTATTAAAGGGGACTTACGTGCGAGTGTTCTTAGACATGTTTGATGAAAATCGGTTGACCCGTTTAAAAGTTATAGGGGTTTGAAAGTAACTGTGTTGGGGGTATTTTATTTTTTTAATTTGATTATTTTTTATAATATAATTAAAAGGTGACTGGCTGACATAGTGATCTATCAACGCACAGTCCAAACCACTGGAATCTGGATGGATCGGGCTGAAATTGGGCATGCAAGTAGATGTTACGATGTAGGCATCCGCTAAGAGAGGATTTTTTAAATTCCCCCCCTAGGGAGAGAAAAGGGGGAAAACCTAAATTCTGCCAGAAGTCATTATTCCACGTGGACGAAGTCGAGGACAAAGGCTACAATAATAAAGTAGTAATAAACCTATTACATATAATTTCAGTTCCCCATCGACAGCGAGGACCCCGAGCTCCGTAAGTACGCCTCCCCGCACCTCTGTACCACCACCACGCTGACGTATGAAGTCGTTGGCAAGACCAAGAATGGGGGGCAGCAGGTTTTACAGGTAATATATTGATTTTGTGTTTAAATCTTTTAAAATGTTTCACCTCAGCCGGTATTGGAACCCAGGACCTGGACAACATTGGGGTTTTAAAATTTTAACAGAATTATAAAGAGAAAGCGCTGGCGGGATGATCTTACCACCTTCGACAGTAGCTGGTGGGACACTGCGAAAGATAGGGATGGTTGGAAATGTTTGGGGGAGACCTTTGCCCAGCAGTGGGACACTATAGGTTGACAAAAAAAAACAGAATTATAAACATCCATACAAATTTTCACATTTATTTAAGATATTACCTATGGGGCTGGCATTACCATACTGTGGGCCAATAGTCCCTTTTTGTAGGTGTTTTCAACACACTTGCTCATAAAGAGCAAAAGCTGTTGAATAATGACACGTTTTATTCACAAGTGAGTTATAGTTTTTTTTTTAATTGTTTTTAAGAAAGTATTTTTTTATATATTTTTATATATTTCAGCACGAGAAACTCCCCCTGAAATCCGAGTTGGATGACGTAGTGTTATCTGACCTGCTGAGGGATGAAGGGTCCCGTCCGGTCACTCCGATCAAGATCGAGGATGGATACAGCGATTACGAGGATGACATGCCGCTGTTGGAGATACGGTGAGGATGTTTATTAGTTAGATAATATACACCCCTATTTTGAATTCGAGATACTTAATCACGCAGCTAATGTAAACGACGGGTGACAATATAATAGTGAAGTTAGTTTTTTTCTTTTGCTTTTATTTAAAAAGGTATGTATTATCGGTCGCGTAACGCCAGAAGAACAAATGTATAGAAAAACACTTGACCGTTCACACTAAACCGATTATACGTTAGTGCGTTGAGTGTGAACGGTCAAGTGTTTTTCTATACATTTGTCTGTTCTGGCGTTACGCGACCGATAATACGCGACGCATGTTCCGTCAGATATGAACCTTGCCTTTGTATGAAAATTACTTTTCTAAATGCCTATAACTTAGATATACTTACATGTTTTTTTATATATTTTCAGACAAAATAAATCTGTAGAAATTGAATTAAGTGAGATACCAATTGAAGTTAAAAAGAAGAAGAAAAAAGAAGGGAAAAGTAAAAAGAAAAAAACTAAGGAGTCTATGTAAGTATTACAAAATTACTTATATTATAAAGAGGAAGGATTTGTTTGTTTGTAACGAACAGGCTCCGAAACTACTGGACCGATTTCATACATTCTTTCACTATTAAAAAGCTACATCACCCTGAGTAAAATATATCCATATTCATATTTCCACGGGAACGGGACACACGCGGGTGAAACCGCGAGACGCCGCATAGTACAATATCCTACTAATATTATAAATGCGAAAGTTTGTATGTTTGTGAGTTTGGGTGTTTGTTTCTCTTTCACACAAAAACTACTGTATCGATTTTGATTAAATTTAGTACAGATGTTCCTTATAACTAGGAATAACACATAGGATACTTTTTATCCCGAAATTCCCACGGGATTGTGTATAGTAATCGTATGTTTTATTGTTAATTTTTTGTAGTCGCAAATCGTACCAATAGATGGCGCTGTTACTTAGTTAAATAAGGGTAAAATAAATAAAAATTGAAATAAAATAAATAAAAATATTTGTGATAATTGTTTCAGCGATGAAAATTATGAAACTGTAAAAAAGCGATCTACGATAAGGAAGCCTCTTGAATTGGACCCGGACAAAATTAGGGTTATCACTTTAAATCCTGAAGAACAATTGAAACAGAGACAGGTATAACAAAATATATTGAAATTGTGCTTGCTGAATTCTGCGATACTAATAACGATAACATAAATTTAAAAAACCCCCAACACAATTACTTTCAAACCCCCATAACTTTTAAACGGGTCAACCGATTTTCATCAAACATGTCTAAGAACACTCCCACGTAAGTCCCCTTTAATACAAAAATATAACAGAAAGTCGTGTTAGTTACACTATTTATTACTCAACAACGGCTGAACTGATTTGGCTGAAAATTAATGGGGAGGTAGTTAAGAACCAGGAGAAGGACATTGGATACTTTTTATCCCGAAATTCCCACGGGAACGGGAACAAATCGTCATCAAAAGCTCATATATTGAATTAAAAGCGCTCATATAATGTTATTTTCATGTTTATTAATAAAACATTTATTTCAATTTTCAGGAAGAGACCAAAGCCGGATGCAAGTTCATGTATCAGTGCACATTGTGCTTTAAAGGCTTCAATTTTGAGTCCAAATTGCAAAATCACATGGCCAAGCATAGTCCGGTAAGCAAACCATTATCTACACTACACTAAAATAATCGTGACTGACTGACTGACAGAGTGACTGACTGACTGACATAGTGATCTATCAACGCACAGCCCAAACCACTGGACGGATCGGGCTGAAATTTGACATGCAGGGAGATGTTATGATGTAGGCATCCGCTAATAGAGGATTTTTGGAAATTCCCCCCCTAGGGGGAGAAAAGGGGGAAAAACCTAAATTCTGCCGGAAGTCATTATTCCACGCGGACGAAGTCGCGGGCAAAAGCTAGCAATATTATAAAGAGGAAATATTTGTTTGTTTGTACCGAATAGGCACCGAAACTACTGAACCGATTTCAAAAATTCTTTCTTTAACTAATGGAAAGTTAATTAATCAATGTGTGACATAGACACAATCTTGTCTGTGCCGGCGGCCAAAATTGTAAGCTCCTATTGTCATTGTGACTCTAATGTCATTTGGATACATTTTCAATAAACTGACAACCAAAAGATGAGATTACAGCGACGCTGACACCGGCACAGGAAAGATTGTGACTCTATATGGGGTATTGACAAGTATAATTTGAATTTGACAGTGACATAGAGTATTGACAAGTATAATTTGAGTTTGACAGTGACATAGAGTATTGACAAGTATAATTTGAGTTTGAAAGTGACACAGTATATTGACAAGTATAATTTGATTTTTACAGTGACACAGAGTATTGACAAGTATGATTTGATTTTGACAGTAACATATGATGTTGACAAATTGTCTAATTATACAATAAATGGTGTTTAATTATATAATATAATGTGATGTCACTGTGTCCAGTCCCGCGGTAGCTACAAGTGCTCGACGTGCAGCATGTTCCTGCCGACGGCGTACAGCCACTCCGTGCACTCGCTGATCCACACCCGGCGCTACGAGTGCGTCAAGTGCGGCCGGCGGATGATCGACAGGCAGTCTATATACCATCATTACAGGTATATATAACCTACTAATGGTAAGATCTTCGGTACCTCAAGCAATTTTGACAGATATTGCCATAGATCACAGATTATGTCGTCAAATCATAGAGACCACAGAATATAGAGCCTTTCGATTTACACCGTTCAGTCACTCAATTCGTTCACATATACAATAATTTTCTTAAATATATAATTTTTAGCGCTTCTCCGGCCGCTGCCGCGGCACGCTCGCTTCGCTCGCTCGGCTCGCGCGTTGTGTGGTCGCAGTTCTCAAGTCAAAACAAGAAGCCAAGTCAAACAAGTTGAATAAAACCTAATCAATTATTAGAAACTTTTTGTCTATGTATGATATGACAACTCAATCTATCGTTCAATTCATCTTTGAATTGTTTAGTCTATTGAGGATATCGGTAAAAAAAAAGTTTGTACCGGAGATCTACACCCCTATTTTGAAATTACGGGACTTATTAAAATCAGAATATCTGTAGCAGTAACTGAATCCATATATCCAATAAAAATATCAAAAATGATAGTAGATTACTTATCTTTAAAAAATACAAAATAAATGTCGTATTACCAGACGGCACACTAGCTATCAAGTATTCTGTGACGGCTCGGGTCGATGACCGCGCTCAGCTGTGTATCGCCTGACAGTAACTGACCCCTAACTAAGTCCGTAACTTGTATCTACGAATTTTAAATTTGTTTTTTATATTTTCTTAGAACGCAGCACGAAGGTGTAACTACAATAATTACTTGCGATTTGTGTGGGAAAGTCTCTAGGTGAGTCATCTATATAATATTATTGGAGTCACAATCTTTTCTGTGCCGGCGGCCATATTGGAAGCTCCTATTGTCATTGTGACTCTAATGTCATTTGGATACATCTACACTAATATTATAAAGAGGAAAGATTTGTTTGTTTGTTTGTAATGAATAGGCTCCGAAACTACTGGACCGATTTCAAAAATTCTTTCACTAATGGAAAGCTAATTTATCAGTGCGTGACATAGGCTATATTTTATCCCCGTAATCCCACGGGAACGGGAACTACGCGGGTGAAACCGCGGGGAGCTACTAGTTTTCAATAATCTGACAACCGAAAGATGCGATTACAGCGACGCTGGCACCGGTATAGAAAATATTGATCTACTAGCTGTGCTCCGCGGTTTTACCCGCGTGGAACCTTATCTCGTGGGAATTTTGGGATAAAAAGTATCCTATGTGTTATTCCTAGGTATGAGGAACATCTGTACCAAATCTCATTAAAATCCATTCAATAGTTTTTGCGTGAAAGAGGAACAAACATCCATACATCCACACTCACAAACATTCGGCTTTATAATATTAGTAGGATAGTGTTTCATAGTATTAAAAATTATGTCAAATTGACGGATTCACTGTTTTCCCAAAATTCCCACGGGATTGGGATAAAATTGCGGGGCGGAGCTATTTAAAAAATCTATTAATTTATTCATCAATTTATTTGTTTCTAAAACTAACTTAATTTCCATTTACTTAATTTTAATTTCTAATTTGTAATTTTGAATATTTTTTACTTAATTTATTAATTTTATTTTTACTTACGGCCCATTTCACGACCTTCAAGTAATGTTACTCACCAAGTAAACTTAGTTTTGTCTCTTTCTTACTTTAAGTCAAGTGACAAAGACAAAACATGTGAGTAGTTACTCGGAACGTTACTTGAAGATGGTGAAATAGGCTATAGAATAAGGTCTAATAAAAAATATGTTTTTTAATAGCAACCAGAAAACGCACCGGAGTCACGTAAGAAACCACCATTCGGGAGAGAGGCCAAAATGCGATACCTGTGGGAAGACCTTCGTCAATAAGGACTCCCTCACGGAACATATGCAGTAAGGAAATGTCTATCTATACGTCACTACATAGTATAAAATAAAGTCGCTTTCTCTGTCCCTATGTATGCTTACATCTTTAAAACTACGAAACGGATTTTGATGCGGTTTGTTTTAATAGATAGAGTGATTCAGTGGGAAGGATTTTTTGAACCTTTCTCGCTTGTACCATAAATAACTATTTTCTGTTTGTTTTTTAATATTTTTAATGGTTTGGCTTGAATATTATTTTTTGCTATGCGCGCTCCGCCCACGGTCCACGGCCACGCAGCTCAGCTACGTTGAGCTATAGCCGAGTCAGCCACGAATGTATCAATGACGTCATTTTCGTGCGTAGCGTGTGCGTGTACTTCGGTAGGTTTGAGCCAAAATTTACGTGTTTGACTCAAATCGTTTGACCGTCTCGGGTCCCTTTAGAATGCCAATAATGTGAAACTGGTCCAGGATCCACCTCGGCGTGCTGAACTACTCGTGCGGCGTGTGCGGCAAACGCTGCCGGTCGCGCACTCACATGAAGACGCACATGGTCAAACACAGCGCCGACAAGGACTACTACTGTGTGGAGTGCGATGTCAGGTAATTATAGCCCCAGTGGGGGCGATGATGGTGGGGGCAACTGGGAATAACCTTTCATTACAACTTTTAGGTAATATATTAATGTACTTATTAATTTTTGTGACATAAAAGATATTTATTTTTATTTACTAAATTTGATTTAATTTTTATATAATGATTTCTGATTTTAATTTAATTAATGTAATTTAATTTATTCTAAATTTTAATTTAAGTAAATTTAATTAAATTTTAATTTTGTAATGTAATGAAATGGATACTTTGATCTCTGAATCAACAAATCAATTATTATTCATATATACATTTATTTTCTTATTTTTTAAGTTTTTACAATATACATATATAAAAAATAAAAACAAAATATACAATAAAAACTTAAAAATAAGAAAATAAATGTATATAAAAACAATTATTATTCATATATACATTTATTATCTTATTTTTTAAGTTTTTACAATATACATTTATAAAAAATAAAAACAAAATATACAATAAAAACTTAAAAAATAGAATGCCGCCAGTAGCGGGGCAGGGCCCAAACTCCCGGTGGTTAGGGCTGCAGAGACAGGAACCTCCTCACGATACGTGCCGTGTCCAAAATCACTGCCTTCTGTATCTGCCCCTTGATCCAACCGTCGAGCGAAAGCCTCTTAAGATGTTGGTCGAGGCTTTTTGCTATCAGACCATTCGCACTCACAACTATCGGTACAATAATTGTTGAATCAACGTCCCACATGGCGGTAATCTCGTGAGATAAGTCTAAGTATTTACTTAGCTTATCCTTTTCAGCTTTCACGAGATTCTCGTCATGTGGAACAGTGATGTCAACAAGTATTGCTCGTCTTGCTACCCGGTCTACCAGCACAATGTCAGGCTTATTGGCAACAATAGTCCTATCTGTGATGATAGACCGGTCCCAATAGAGAATGGAATGACCGTTTTCAAGAACCGACGCCGGTACATACTTATAGTACGGAACCTCAGAATCTACAAGACCATGTCGAAGAGCAAGTTGCTGATGGATGATTCTGGCTACTAGGTTATGTCTATGCAAATACTCTCCGTTAGCAAGATGAGAACAACCAGAAATAACATGCCTAAGTGACTCGCCAGGACGGCGGCATGCCCGACAGATGTCGACCGTACCGTCCTTTAGGATGTACTTCCGGTAGTTGTTCGTCTTGATAACTTCGTCCGCAATTGCACAGGCAAAACCCTCGGTTTCCCCAAAAAGGTCACCAAAACGTAACCAGTTCACCGACGCCAGCAGGTCTACATCAGGCCCCGTGAGGGCTTTGTAAAACCGCCCGTGTAGCTCCTTGCTCTTCCACACGTTCGTGCGATCCTCAGTGCTAAGCACCAGAGGCTTACGCCAGTTCTCGGATGCCAATGAAAGAGGTGTTAGATTTTTATCAACTGCCACTACATCACAGTGAATGCGACACCTAGCACGTAAGAAGTAGTCTCTAAGGTTGCTTATCTCACGATTATGCATAGTCTTGGCATTTAAAAAGCCACGACCACCACATTTTCGTGGGATATACAACCTCATGACCGAAGAACGCGGGTGCAACATGCGATGCGATGTTAATAGTTGACGAACCTTTCTATCCAGGGCGTCTAATTCGGTTTGAGTCCATCTTAGTATGCCGAAGGTATAAGTCAGTAGAGGCATAACCCAACCATTGAAGGCACGAACTTTGTTGCCACCTGACAAAAGACTGTTCAGAACTTTTGTCAACCGACCAAAAAATCTTACCTTCACCGATTGTTTTATACCTCCACTGTCAATACCTAATGCCTCCGCCATACCAAGATATTTGTAGGTTTCGTCTTCCGAGAGACATCTGAGATTCATCGTCTCTGAGAGTTGTAAATTCAAAGAATTTACAACCTTCCCTCGATTTACATGAACGACTGCACACTTATCAACCCCAAACTCCATATTGATAGCATTACTAAACACCAATGTAGTATTTAATAAAGCTAACAGATCTGGTTTGTTTGGGGCAAAAAGTTTGAGGTCGTCCATGTAAAGGAGATGAGAGATGGGCTCACTGTTTCTCCGAAGCCTATAACCCAGACCTGAATCCTCTACTTAGAGGGTTCAGAGCCAGGCAAAACCACAAGGGACTCAAACTATCGCCCTGAAAAATACCCCTTTCAATTTTTATTTGGTCCAATGTAGTAGAGGGGTCCATCATACTGCTCGGCAGACGAAGAGTTGTGACCCACTGTCTCATACACGAACTCAGGAGAGCTCTCAGAGCTGCATCAACCTTGTACAGCTCCAATATCCTCTCCAACCATGAATGAGGCACCGAGTCATAAGCCTTCTTGTAGTCTATCCAAGCAGCAGACAGACTTCCTTTACCACGCCGGACCTGTTGGCAAACGGTCATATCAATGAGGAGGAGCTCCTTAGTACCACGGGACCGAGCCTTACATCCATTCTGATTAACGGCCATAATATTGTTCGCCAAAATATGCGAATTAATTTTTGATGTCAGAATGGAAGTAAGTAGCTTATAGATGGTGGGTAAGCATGTTATCGGTCTGTAATTTTTAGGATCCGTGGTACTACCGGACTTGTGGAGCAGGAAGGTGACACCCGTTGTTAGGAAACTAGGAAGAAGTCCAGCTTCAAGGGCGTTTTGGAATTGCGCAGCTAAGCGGGCATGTGAACTACGGAACCATTTAAGCCAGAAGTTATGCAACCCATCCAGACCAGGACTTTTCCAGTTCTGAGCCGAACGAATCGCACAACTAACGTCATCGGAGCTGATGGTAATTGCATCCATAGGTTCTATAGTATCACACGCACGCTGTACAACGTTCATCCAGTCGCCCTCTGTGTGGGTGACAGGCACCGACCAGATGTTCCGCCAGAAGTTAACCACTGACTGAACATCCGGAGGTTCGCCATCACTCACACATGAGTTGGGTTTCTCCCAGTTCCGGTACACCTTCCTTTGGTCACTTTGGAACATGCGATTCTGCCAGTATCTATCCACACGTTCTCTATAACGTCGGATACGGTTTGCCCACGCATAGACTTTCTGCTTCAGAAAGTCGATGCGTTCTGTGACACAAGCCATGTAGTTCGGTGGTGTAATACCGGTCCCCACAAAAGCTTGGTTCACAAAACGCATGACTCGAGGGCGGTGATTGCCCTCCCTGAAGCAGATTAGCTTCGCAATGAGGGTCCTGGCCGAGCAGATACGTCTCTCGATACGCACTTGCCATGCAGGAACACTACCAACGGGTCGGGGGGCTCGGTCAGTGTCCGGGAATCTGACACGAGCAACACGACACGCCGCAATGGCCCCACAGTACAATATCGAGTGAGTATCCGCTAAATCCTCGCTGGTTTCCAAGTAGGAAGCCAGCGAGGCGTCCACAGCCCTCATCAGCGCTAAATTCTTCATATGCGTAGGAAAACGGGGTAAACGAGGTCTAGAATGTAACGGTGTGAACCGATATGACAAAATAGCATCCTCCAAAGCCCTCCTCACATTCTCATTGTATTGGGTACTTACATCTGTACTCACATTGTCATCCTCACTGACAGGCGGACCGGTTCCAGCCGAAACAGAGGCCGGTATATTTATACTAGCCAGTGGCTCAGCAGATCGGTCCGGTTGCGAGTGAGATGTCACGCGAGTAGGTATGTAGTCCGCACGTAGACAATCAAGCGTCGCATCATCCAACAATCTACATCGCTGGATGGCTCGCACTTGATCCGATAGCCGTTGTGCCGAAACAGTCACGGTCGGTTCAAGGGACTGAAACAAAGACAGCATTCGGTCACGGTACGCAGTCAAGTTAGTTCCTCCCTCTGTAGCCCCATAATAGGCGCGCATGCAGTGCTCATTATTATTATTATTAAGAAGAACAATATTGTGAAAATGTATGAAGTTATTATTATTTTGTGAACAGATTCAAAACGGAGTACAACCTGAGGCATCACTTGGTTCACAGCTTGAAACACACGGACGAGAAGAGTCTAAAGTGAGTCATAGTTATACATCCCTATTTTGAATTCGAGATACTTAATCACACAGCTAATGTAAACGACGGGTGACAATATAATACTGAAGTTAGTTTTTTTCTTTTGCTTTTATTTAAAAAGTTACGATAAGTCAAAGCTTTTCAAAATCCCGCCGAATTTTATTGTTATTCTACACCGAACAACCGGCGAGCGCTGCGATACACAGCTGAGCGCGGTCATCGACCCGAGCCGTCACAGAATACTTGATAGCCAGTGTGCCGTCTGGTAATACGGCATTTATTTAGTATTTTTTAAAGATAAGTAATCGACTATCATTTTTGATATTTTTATTGGATATATGGATTCAGTTACTGCTACAGATATTCTGATTTTAATAAGTCCCGTTATTTCAAAATAAGGGTGTATAGGTTTAGAGTCGTAGTTATTTATTAAATTGGGTTTTCAATGTTACTTATATATATATATATGAAATCGTTTGAAACATTAAGGCGTATGCTGAGGACGCAGGCCGTACAAGGCAGAGCAGATTTTGTAAAGCATGGAACGTCGTGAGAGAGAGTAAGACAGACACATGTCTGTCGTCGCACGTGCCTGCTCTGCCCTGCGCGGCCTGCGTGTTACCATACGGCTGGCCTTATGGTTGATTCGATATTGTTACTTAAATATCTTAAAGAAAACCATGATTAGACATTTTTCCGCGACACGCAATAGACTAGAAACTTTGTCGCGGCACGCAATAGACTAGATACCGCAGCAGAATAAAGAGTACAGTGTACCCCAGGTTCCCATGCGACTCGTGCCCGCGCTGGTACGCGTCGGCGGCGCGGCTGCGCGTGCACGCGCGCGGCGCGCACGGCGCGGCGCGCGTGGCGTGCGGCGCGTGCGGCGCGGCGCTGGGCTCGCGCGCCGCGCTGCGCCGCCACGCGCGACACGTGCACGCGCGAGTGCGCGCGCCGCCATCGCATGTGTGCCACACGTGTGGGAAGGCCTTCCGGGTAATGTATTGAAATTTGAAATACCGTCAAAACCATATCTAATCACTACATAGTATAAAACAATGTCGCTTTCTCTGTCCCTATGTATGCTTACATCTTTAAAACTACGCAACGGATTTTGATGCGGTTTGTTTTAATAGATAGAGTGATTCAGTGGGAAGGTTTTTTAGCAATTAATTAATTTTATCCCCATATTCCTATGGGAACGGGAACTATGTTACTCAAGGTGAATATAGCTTTCTAATGGTGAAAGAATTTTTTGAATTCGGTCCAGTACTTTTTGAGTATATTCGTTACATACAAAAATACAAATCTTTCCTCTTTATAATATTATTATATAGTGTAGACTTTGTTTTTTAATTCAATAAAATAATTTATTCGTCAGGGTAAGAGTGTACTTACAAACCACATCCGCACTCACACCGGCGAGAAGCCATACCAATGTGGTCATTGCGGCCGCAGCTTCACGCAGCGCACCGCGCTCACCACGCATCACAAGCTGGTGCATCTTAAGATCAAGAGGAGTGCTAAGGTAATGATGTGTAGACACACACAGCACGACACATATACACACACACACACATACACATACACGCAACTCACATACACACACATACCTACACATTAATTGTGCAATGTGCATCTCAAGATCAAGAGGAGTGCTAAGGTAATATACAGACGTGTAGACAGACATACACACACACTCTCAATCACACACATACATACACACTGTGGAGACAGTCATACACCTACACGCAACTCACATACATACACACATTAATTGTGCATCTCAAGATCAAGAGGAGTGCTAAGGTAATGTATAGATGTATAGACAGACTAACACATTCACAGTATTCAGAGAGATAAACACATACAGCACGACCCACATACTCTCTCTCTCACACACACACACCCGCACGTAACTCACAGACATACACATACATACTTACACACAGAGAGAGATACAAACACACATACACGCACTCACATACACACAGATACACGTGCACGCAATTCACATATACACGCAGACACATTAATTGTGCATCTCAAGATCAAGAGGAGTGCCAAGGTAATGTATAGATCTGTAGAAATACACAGACACGCAGAGATACATATATTATACACACACACACACACAAACACACACACACACACACACACACACACTCTCATAGATAAAACATCATACACACTTTCTCACTCACACACATTACATACACACATTCATTGTGCATCTCAAGATCAAGAGGAGTGCCAAGGTAATGTATAGATGTGTAGAAATACACAGACACGCAGAGATACATATATTATACACACACACACACACACACACACACACACACACACACTCATAGATAAAACATCATACACACTTTCTCACTCACACACATTACATACACACATTCATTGTGCATCTCAAGATCAAGAGGAGTGCCAAGGTATGGTAACGCGCAGACACACTCTCATATAGGTATCGCACACGCACGCATACTCTATCTATCTCTCTACACACATACCCACTCTCCTACACACACATCGTGTCTATGAACACATTTTTATCCATAGACACTTAAAAGTGAGGTTTTGAAATATGAATTTGCCATAATTCTTTTATGGGGTGAGGGAATCCCCATTTGAAACGGGAGGATCCTCCGACCAGACGGGTGTTGTGTCTGGTGGGAGCTGCCCGACGGTTGTAGTCGGGCTCTCGTATACATAGTCATTTGCGCTGTAAATTTCGCTTGCGCGATTCAGGACTCTTCAGTTATTTCCCACAGTTGCGGATAGATGTCGCTGTTAGTACTTAGTTCCTGTGTGGTGTGTAGATGTCGCCACAGTTTTAAACCTAATATTTTACGCCCAATAAGTATTAATATTCAATCTTTTTGATATTGAAGATTGATTTCATTTATATTTTTGTCGTTACTTCACCAATAATAGCTAACTAATATTATAAATGCGAAAGTAACTCTGTCTGTCTGTTACCTTTTCACGGCTAAACTACTGAACCGATTGACTTGAAATTTGGTACAGGGGTAGCTTATGGTCCGAGGAAGGACATAGGCTACGTTTTATCCTGAAATTCCCACGGGATCGGGAACTACGCGGGTAAAACCGCGGGGCACAGCTAGTACTCAAAATGTAATTAATTAACATTATGGTATGACGGGACTGACATGCCTTATTAAAAGCAAAAAGTCCCCAAACAAAAGCAGATAAAAAAAAATACATCATCATCATTCATCACACACCCATCATCAAAATTTAATAAAACACAATTTTCTCTCCAGCCAAAACCAGCGGTCGCGCCATTACCCACCGAGCTAGTTGAGACCAAAGTACTGACCGGCGAGGGAAGTCGCGCGGCGTACGAGTGGGGCCGCACCTGTGATGTGTTTTATACGGGACCGGGATAAGTTATATCCTAAGTGGCTATCGTATAGCCTAGATTGTGGCTATAGATTATCCTAAGTGGCTATCGTATATAGCCAAGATTGTGGCTATAGATTGTTAAAAGTGGTGGTTATTTATAGCCATAATCCTAGTGATGTTTTATACGGGACCTGGATAAATTATATCCTAAGTGGCTATTGTGTAGCCAATTTTCAAAATTTTTAACCAGTCGATGAGGCCTCGGTAGCTGGGGCGAAAGTTTTGTATGTATTTTTCAAAATATTGCTGTTTTTATTTCTTTGATGTACGCGAATTATTGAAATAAAACTAATTTAAATTCACTTTGTAAACAAATATAGGCATTTTTTAAAGTTAAACTAAATACAATTTCTAATTCGACGACCTCGGGTTCGATTCCCGTGCGGGGTGAATATTTGTGTGAACCACAAATGTTTGTCTCGGTCTGGGTGTGTGTGTGTGTGTGCGTAGTTTCTGATACCCTAGATACAAGTTACGGACTTAGTTAGGGGTCAGTTACTGTAATGAGATGATGGAGGGAATGATTATATTGTAATAAATATTGACCGCGGACGCCGACGTCCTCCGGGCCACGCCAGACCTGCGCCTCACGTCACAACGAGAACACATTAGTTTTAAGTTTTATATTTTGTATCTATGTTAGTCTGTAACGTATTTATCCTACTAATATTATAAATGCGAAAGTTTGTATGTTTGTTCCACTTTCACGCAAAAACTACTGTATCGATTTTGATTAAATTTGGTACAGATGTTCCTTATAACTAGGAATAACACATAGGATACTTTTTATCCCGAAATTCCCATGGGATTGTGTATAAGTAATCGTATGTTTTATTGTAACTTCTTGTTGTCACAAATCCTACCAATAGATGGCGCTGTCACTTAATTTTTTAACACACGATGGTGAATTGTGCCGAGATTGTATGATACTACGAGCTACACATTCTCACGGGAGCGGGTAAAACCGCGGGGCGCTGCTTGTGTAAAATATTATGTATATGTATTTATTTGTTTTGTTATGATATTTTATATGTGCGCGTAATTTGAGAGGCATTACCTTACCATGATACAGTTTTAAAGTATGGGAGGTAAAGTCTCGATAATTGCGCTAAATGTATTAAATAAATGGAATTGTACTGTATATCAAATTAATTTTGAAGTATGATTTTTATTATTTTATAAATATTTTTGTAAATTACTATCTTAAGTAAATAATATACTGGATCTCAATAATTAAGTACTTATGTATAATAATAATTTTAAGTGTATGAATATAATAATACACCCCTATTTTGAAAATATGGGACTTATTAAAATCAGAATATCTGTAGCAGTAACTGAATCCATATATCCAATAAAAATATCAAAAATGATAGTCTATTACTTATCTTTAAAATCTCACTTTACTTATCTTAAAAAATACTAAATAAATGCCGTATTACCAGACGGCACACTAGCTATCAAGTATTCTGTGACGGCTCGGGTCGATGACCGCGCTCAGCTGTGTATCGCAGCGTTCGGTATAGAATAACAATAAAATTCGGCGGGATTTTGAAAATCTTTGACATATCATAACTTTTTAAATAAAAGCAAAAGAAAAAAACTAACTTCACTATTATATTGTCGACCGTCGTTTACATTAGCTGTGAGATAAGGTATCGCAATTTCAAAATAAGGGTGTATAATTTTAAGGCATGTGTGATTTTGATAAATAAATTATTTTTTGAAAGAATTCATGTTTTTTTTATAGATTACCCTAATTATTTAGTTCTCTCCGAATTCTTAGGCAGTGTTCTTAGAAAGTCTTGTCGGACTCAGATAAGATAAAATTTAAAAAACCCCAACACAATTACTTTCAAACCACCATAACTTTTAAACGGGTCAACCGATTTTCATCAAACATGTCTATGAACACTCGCACGTAAGTCCCCTTTAATACAAAAACTAAATTGAAATCGGTTCATCCGTTCGGGAGCTATGATGCCACAGACAGACAGATACACACACACAGACACGTTAAACTTATAACATCTCTTTTTGCGTCGTCGGGAGTTAAAAATTAACGGTCTTACCACAAATCGATGTTTAAACACTCTCTAGACCACTTTTCAGTCAAACACTGTTTTGACAAGTTAGACCGTGTTTGAATTTTTCTTACCACAAATCGTTGTCTTGCTCTTGTCTTGAGAAAAATGGTTTTAATCATTGAATAAGGATCACGATACTGTTTCTCTCTGGTTTTAATAAAATACGTATGGCAATACATAAACGTTATATGCAGGACAAGTTGTTGGACAAGAGTTTTGTCGACTCTACGCAATAAAAATTTCTTGTCTGTTTCAGACAAGAAATATCTTGTAAGTATTTACATTAAAAATTTGTCTTGTCTGAATCAGAGAAATTTCTTACTATGGACCCGCGCCCTTAGGCAAGGTTCATATCTGACGGAACATGCGTCGCGTATTATCGGTCGCGTAACGCCAGAACAGACAAATGTATAGAAAAACACTTGACCGTTCACACTCAACGCACTAACGTATAATCGGTTGAGTGTGAACGGTCAAGTGTTTTCTAATACGCGACGCATGTTCCGTCAGATATGAACCTTCCATTAGGGTAAATAAAATACAGAAATTTAATAAAAATATATTTATTATAGTTCTTCATATTCTAATAGTGAAGTTAAATATAAGTATCTATTATAAACTTGATAGTGCATTTATTACTTAATCTTAAATACATTTGTAATAACTTAGGTAAATAATATTTACAAACTTTTGTACAATTTTTAGAAAACTCTTGCAACATAATCTATCTAATATATAAAATTCTCGTGTCACAGTTTTCGTTGCCATACTCCTCCGAAACGGCTTGACCGATTCTCATGAAATTTTGTGAGCATATTCAGTAGGTCTGAGACTCGGCCAACATCTATTTTCATCCCGGCATTCCCACGGGAACGGGAACTACGCGTGTGAAACCGCGGGGCGCAGCTAGTTTTATATAAATTATCTTTAATTGATATAAATAATAATTGTATAAATACATGATTTTATTACTTTGGAGACCAATGCATGAAGATTTGACATAAGGGCCTATTTCACGACCTTCATGTAAAGTTACTCACCAAGTAAAGTTAGTATTGTCTCTTTCTTACTTTATATCAAGTGACAAAGACAAAACATGTGAGTACTCGGAACGTTACTTGAAGATGGTGAAATACGCCCTTCACTACATAGTATAAAACAAAGTCGCTTTCTCTGTCCCTATGTATGCTTAGATCTTTAAAACTACGCAACGGATTTTGGCGCGGTTTGTTTTAATAGATAGAGTGATTCAGTGGGAAGGATTTTAGCATAATTTTATCCCCATTATCCTACGGGAACTACGCGGGTGAAACCGCGGGGCGCCGCTAGTATACTTATATGAATACAATATTTAGTCTGAAACTTCCTCTTTAATAACTAAAGTTTCTTCCTGAATTTCAATTTTCACTTCCGGCTCAATATGTTTTCTACAAGTTTGAGTATGTTCCTTAAATTCCTTACTATTAAAGACTTCACCGCACTCAGCGCAGGTGATTTCTGCTTTGCCCGGACAGACTAAGGCATGGGCTTCCATATCCGTCTGTTTGAGCTTACAATAATTGCATTTAGCTGTATTATGCACACTTTTCCTATGCTTTGTAACAGCAAAGGCATTTTTGAAGAACTTTCCACAGATATCACAACCATGTTCACGTACTTTCGTGTGAGTTTTTTTATGTTTATTCAAATATTTCTGCGATCTAAATTCTTTTTTGCATATATCACAGGCGAAATTGCCTTTAACGTGCACTGTGGTTACATGCATGCGCAGATGTAGTGTGCATTTAAACGTTTTGTTACAAATTTCGCATTTTTGTGCTGCTTCTGGCGGAGCATGAGTTACTCTGAGATGACTCCGCAGGTTTAACGGTGATTTGAACTCTTTAAAACATATACTACAGGCCGCTGTTTCTAGTGAATGTACTGATGCTAGATGCCTTTGTAGAGAATTTGTGTCATTAAACGGTTTGTCACAGACATGACATATTTTGGGGTCCGATTTCTTCTTCGTATGTGGCCTTTGCATATGATAGTATAAAGAGGTCTTACTTTTGCAAATTTTATCGCATTTATTACACTTATACTCTGCTTCTGGTTCATTTTTAGTATTATGTACTATTTTAACATGTCTATCCAAAGACTTTTTAGTTTTAAAGATACCATTGCATATCGGACATGTTTTAGTTCCCGAATGAGCGTTTTCAACATGCTTTTTGTACCCTATTAACGACGGTAATTCTTTACAACAATGATGACATTTGTAAGTCATGCCGTCATCTGGATGGGCCCATCTTATATGTCTTTGTAATAACATATCGACTTTGAATTTTTTATCGCAGTGCGGGCAACAAACTAAGTCACCATCAGGATGAACGAGACGCATATGTATCCTTAAATTGTACTGTGATTTATATACTTTTGAGCACACTGAGCAAGTGACTTGATCTTCAGGGTTGGGATGAGCGAAGTATATATGATTGCTCAACTTCTTCTTACTTTGAAACACTTTCTCACATACGCTACATTGAACATTCTCAATTTTAGCATGTACTGAAATTACATGTGACCTCAAATGCGATTGAGACTTGAATGTCCTGAAACACTGTCCGCATTCAATCTTATTATCTTCTGTGTGTACGAATTTTAGGTGATTTTTCAATATGGCTCTGTTTTTGAAAGTTTTCCCGCAAAGAGTGCAATCTAAGCGGTTTCTTTTGCCGTTTTCATATACTTTTCCTACGTTATTCATTACTTCGGATGTAATATTTGAATTTTCTGTATCCATTGGACTTTCATTCTCAGTCATACTAAGAAAGTGGCCTTGTATGTTATGATAGTTTTCAATTTGGGGGTCGCTTAGTTGTATGTCCGTTTCCTTTTTAACATTTTTGGGAAGATTTTGTTCTGGATATAAGTTTTCTATGTTAATACTGTTTTTAATTTCTTCCTCGCTATCACATGGTTCTAATTTTATTGTTCCAAATTTTATTTCTTCTGTCATTTTTGGTTTCTGAAACAGAAAAAATATCTTTAAATAATATTTTTTATTTTTTATTTTTCAAAACACATTAAATCCACTTAAGAATACAGAATATAATAAAACTAGCAGCGCACCCGCGGTTTTACCCCCTAGTTACCGTGGGAATACAGGCATAAAATATATATTATACCTATAGCCTTCCCCGATAAATGAGCTATCTAACACGAAAGAATTTTTCAAATTGGACCAGTAGTTCCTGAGATTAGCGCGTTCATACAAACAAACTCTTTTTCTTAAAAAAATATCACAAAAACATAGAAACGTCTTTATAAATTCTTACTAGCTTCAGAAATTGAGCATTCAAAAAATTATCACTTAAAGCTCTTGCACGGGAGTCAAACCCACAACCCTTAAAACAGACAATCTTTGGAGCAGTCAGAAATTTATTGAAAGTATTCTTCTATACTAATAAGAAGTAAAGTTTGTGTATTAGTTAAATTGTAAGGGGTAATCTCGGGATCTACTGAACTAATTTCAAAAATTCTTTCACTCATGGAAAGCTAATTTATCAGTGCGTGACATAGGCTATTTTATCCCTGTATTCACACGGGAACTACGGGGGTGAAACCGCGGGGCGTTGTTAGTAATTGATAAATAGTATCCAACTAATAGATGTAAGTTTACTATTTATGTAAGTACATTTCACTTTTTTATTCCCAAAAGTTTATGTATATTTTTTAAACGCTTACCTTATTCTCTAAATTAAATTATAATCCACAGTAAATAATAAAAATAAAAGCTTCGAGAAATCAATGTTCCAAAACAATGGCGGGTGTGGCTTATCGCCAGATCTTATCTTCCAGACAATTCACGTCACTTTTATTTCTTATAAAACTCGGTGAAAGTTCTATAGAACTGTCTTTATAACAACTTCAACCATTAATATTAAAGTAAACAATGTGAAATATACTATTTTCTTTCACAATATATCAATTTAAAACTTAGTTATTTCATAAAGTTTGATTGTATTTTTGTTTTGTTTTAAGATTTTCAAGAAATGCAACGCAAGTAAAAGTGTTGCCAGCAAAGAGAATTTAATACGTTTAGTTGCTAGTTTCATTGATAATAAAACTTAATTATGCCGGCTCTACAGTAGCGAAACATCAATGAAACATAGTTTCGCCGCACCGCTGACCGAATAGCTTTAACAAGTGGCTCAAAAAACCGTGTAGCCAGTGCCTGTATAAGTAAACTTCGTTCTTTTTCCTTGAAACTTTTCATTCTTTTGTGTGTCTCTCTGTCTCGGTCTCGTTCATCATTCTTTCGTCTTCCTTCACCCGGCTGGGCCGGTCGCTTGCTTGAATTTGATTTTGTGGTAATTTTGTGTCTTGTATCTAGTTTTATAATGTCGGTTGGTGTTTTGTCCACAATTCTTTGTATTGGTATTGTTGAAAACGTTGCAATGTCTTGAAAAAATGTTCAAACTCGAAATGTTTTGAAAATGGCGTCTTGAAAAGTTTTGGATAGGTATCTTTGTTTTTTCAGTTTAACTTGTTTGTTTTAGTTATTTGTTTGTGTAGAAAGTCTTTTGTGAGTAGTTTGAGAATACGAAAGAGGTTGATATAAAAAAAAACGATGAAAACGTTCTATTACGTATAAAAAACATGGCCTAAACCTGCCTTACGTATCTTATTTGCGCACTTGAAAAGAGTCATTCATTGTAATATGAGCTTTGACTTACTTATCAAAGGTGTGTTTGTACTCTTCTTTAATAGAAATACCAGTTCATTATTGGTACCCTTCTGATGCTATTGATTCCTGGCTAAACATTCTCTTCATTCAGTGATGGATGAAGACTTGTGACGCCTTAAGTAATCCAAGCCTTCGCGCCCCCAGGGCTGTAGCTAGAGTGGAATTTGATGAAAAAAAAAAAGAAAAAAAATGAGCTAACACTGAGCTTGCTATGTTCAACAAAGTTACGGCCCTGGGGCCCCCCTATCCCCGTGTTCTGGTGTTTTCTGGTGCCCCCCAGATGTGGTGTCCTAAGCTTAATGTGATTAAGGGTTAATCCGGGACTGTTTTCATTGCATTTTGTACGTAGATACCTATTTACTCTTTAAAATTTACTTATTTTTCATTTGTCTTCTATAATAGTCGCTTAAATCTTTCTATTGAAACTCGTTGGATATTCGCAACATACTGACTTTATTATTATAAACACGTCAGTCATTCTGTTAGTTTATAACTTGCTCACTAGATGGTGTTAGTAGTCTCTAAAAGAAGAGGTGAATTAATTATTTATTTTGATACGTACTAACACTTTCTAAGACCTAAAAGTTGATATACGGATGAAAATGGATGTAGCCATCCATATTCATTCGTTATTAAGCTATGTACAATAAAAAAGTTTAAAAAGTTCTAATAGCAAAAAGCTTGTGCTGCTCCAACAGTGGGCACCGCTGGTTTTCAGCTTTAAAAAAAGTGCCCAGCTTTGCCATCCTTAATTTTACAAGCCATTTTAAGACTTATGTAGCAAATTTTTGGAGCAAACATATAAACCATGGTAATGATACATATGCTATAACAAAAATTATCAAATGGTCTTTGGAATTACCACAAAATAAATGTTCCAGGTTAGGTCAATCCGTTGTGAATCTTCATACAAAAATATTTAAATAAAAAATATTTGTTGCTACATTAATATTACACACTAGCGGCCCGCCCCGGCTTCGCACTGGTCCAATTTACCCGTTTATTTTCCAGATTTTTTTACATAAGAAGAATTTTAAAATTATACAGAGTATTAGAAAATTACAAAAAAGGAAATTAGCCAAATCGGTCTAGCCGTTCTCAAGTTATAGCGTCAGGATGGAAAACCCGACTTATTTTTATATAGTAGATTACATAAGGAAAAAAACTTAAAATAAGAACAGAAAAACGTGTAGCAATGGGAGCTGTCTTCAGCTTTAGCTGTACCGAGACCGAGATCTCAGTACAGCGCTGGTTTTCAGAAAATTTAGGAAACGGTTGTCACAAATAAAACGCAAATAAATGTTAATATTTAGGAACATCTGTATTAATTATTATAATCTTATAAGTACTCATACAAATTATTTATTTTTACAATTATCTAAATAATGTGTTCAAAGAAAACAGCAACTTGTTTATAGCGTAATAAATTAATTAAGAAAAAATAAGAACTAAACCAATCACATTGGCATGTTATAGGCAAATTACTAGCGGCGCCCCGCGGTTTCACCCGCGTAGTTCCCGTAGAAATATTGGGATAAAATTAGGCTATAAAACCTTCCCACTGAATCACTATCTATTAAAACAAACCGCATCAAAATCCGTTGCGTAGTTTTAAAGATCTAAGCATACATAGGGACAGAGAAAGCGACTTTGTTTTATACTATGTAGTGATAAAACCACAACTGACGCTTATAATTATTTAGACTTGTATTTTGATTTTTGATATCTCAACGTCAAATTTATTTTATTTATTTGTTTGTTTTGTAATGAATTTCTAATTTGAATATGGGTCTATGCAACCTGCAATAAATGGATTTTATTTATTATTTAATAAAAAACTATGCTATCCTGGGTAGCGGAAGAGTCTCGCATATCATGAGGCATAATTTCCCTATTGTTATGCTTCTTCGAAAATTTCTACGGAATTCGCTTTGTGTTGTTTTCTGTTTGGGTTAGCGTTGTCTCCTTAATCGTTCCATTGTGACGCTGACTACACTTCATAATGGGTCCATTGTTCTTGGCTTGACTCGAGTCCCCTTGCTTTGATGACCGCTTCCATCCGATCCTTCATGGAAATGACGAGGGTCACTACTCTCTTGGGGTAGGTATGTTCTCCCATATAGTTTTTATAGTTATTAACCCCCGACCAAAAAGAGGGGTGTTATAAGTTTGACGTGTCTGTGTGTGTGTGTGTGTGTGTGTATCTGTCTGTCTGTGGCATCATAGCTCCCGAACGGATGAACCTATTTCAATTTAGTTTTCTTTGTATTAAAGGAGACTTACGTGCGAGTGTTCTTAGAAATGTTTGATGAAAATCGGTTGACCCGTTTAAAAGTTATGGGGGTTTGAAAGTAATTGTGTTGGGGGTTTTTTAAATTTTTAATTTATGGTTATTAGCACTCTTTGCTTATATATCATGATCACGGATGAACAAGATGAAATGATAGTTCATCCGTGATCATGGCGCTTGCAACAGCGTCGAAATATCGGAAACTCCAAACAAATAATATACATGGTACATATTTATTTATTTATGTATTTATTAAGGTAATCAACAGTGTTACAAAATGAATTATTATAAAATACATTGTGCTTAGCGTAAGGCAAATAACAGATCACCCCGACTTGTACCAAAGAAGTAAGTATTACAATATGAGTAGCAGTTTGTCTGGTAACAAAAATCCAAAAAAATCTTATTTGTGAGACTATAAGAAAAAAAAAGAACAACAAAAAAAGAAAACTGTTTTAATAACATTAAATAAAAAATTTAAAAAACCCCCAACACAATTACTTTCAAACCCCCATAACTTTTAAACGGGTCAACCGTTTTTCATCAAACATGTCTAAGAACACTCGCACGTAATTCCCCTTTAATAAAAAAAAACTATATTGAAATCGATTCATCCGTTCGGGAGCTATGATGCCACAGACAGACAGATACACACTCACACACAGACACGTTAAACCTATAACACCCCTCTTTTTGCGTCGGGCGTTAAAAAGGACAAAACTGTTTTAAAAATACCCCGTTTATTATAATAATTTGGATGTTCTACCATGCTTCCGTCACGGCATCCTGGAGCTTTTGGAGAGTGGTGGCAGCAGGATCTCTTGCTCATACGTGCCTCTTGGTTTCTTCGGAAATTTACAGGGTATTTGCTAAACGTTTTTTTCTATATACCGTTGGTTCTTCTTAATGGTGTCATTGTTGATACTGACTATTTAATTATTAAGGATAACAGGAAGACCCAATGCGATAGTAAAGCCGAAAAAATATTATTAAATATTTCAAATTAATAAAACTGATTTAGTTATAATATTATGTTCAAATTACAATCGTGAACTCGCTGTTAATGTTTGTTCGTACAGCAACATATTGAGAAGAAAATACAAAGAGAACATTTTTTTTTCGCAGGAGTGTGGAAATTCATCCACAGGATCCACAAGTGAGCCTATGGACTCACGAGTGAATCCGTCTGGGTAGTGCAGGACTCCTACCTGCTAAAACCACACTCCTGAAATTAAAACACGCCTACAGACACAAGGTCCGTACCCTTGGAAGATTTATTTTTATTACTAAGATTATTGCACTAAGCTTAACCCTTAAATGCATAACAGCGTATTTTCAATCGGAAAAAATATATGTATTATAAAAAGTGGTCTAGATTGCCGGAAAAATAAAATAAAAAATCCAAAAAAAAAAATATACCTTTTATTTAAAAAAAACCTACAAGTATCGTTTTCGATACAATATGCATTAGTACACTATAATATACTACAGTATAATATAGTGCATATAGACAAACATATTAGATATTGACAGAGCTGTGGAATACTGTGTAGCAGTCTTTTGACTTTTTTGAACACAAATGGACGTTACATTTAGCACATTTTATGATGCTGAGTAAATGGCAAGAGGGCATCATACATCTACCTCTGGTTTCTGTCCTTATCTGGCTGTGATCAATTTGATCCAATCTGACTTCAAGTGGAGGCAATGTTTGGCACGGTTTATTCCTTCGCATTTTAGGTGGTGGCCCTTGTGATGTGCTGGATGGGCTGCTAGTGCTCGGGCGCCCTCTGGCAGCAGCTGGAGCATACTTGCACAGCGTATCGGCCAGTTCCGACCTAAAATCAGCTAGATTCAGTATAGTTTTCTGTGGCACACCATTTTTAGTGGAAACTTTTTTGTATAGGATCCAGGCATTGATAACGGATAAATCCAACAGATGATAAAATATGCGCATGTACCATTTTCTGCTTTTCATACGGATTTTATACCTTCCTAGAAAGGAGTCCATCAAATCAACGCCCCCCATGTGAGCATTATATTCTTTGATCAATTTGGGGCATGGAATGGGAATCCGCCGTTTCTCTTTTTTATCGAACCTATCAATATTCTCTACAGGCTCGGCTCCTACATATGTTGACGCTAATATAACTTGCTTGTTATCCTTCCAGCTTACTGTGGTTATATCTACGCCTTCGAAATTAGTGACATATTCATCATATGAACCTCGGGCTACTGTATTTTTCATAACATCCTGTTTTGATGGAAGCTTGCATGACTTACCCAAGCGGTTTCGTTGTATAGTTCCCAAGGAATGAATTCCCTCTTTAGCTAATACCCACATCAAAGGCAAGGACGTATAAAAATTGTCAAAATAGACAATGTGGTTTCGTTGCCTTGGAACTACTCTGAGAAGATTCAGTACTGTTTGCCCAACCACTTGTTGGTCCAACATAGGGTTCATTTGGCAATCTATCCTCAGCCTCTTTTCCAGCATAAATTTGAAATTTGTATGCATAGCCCATCAAATTACAGAGGACAAACAATTTGAACCCCCATTTGTGGGGTTTGTTGGGAAGGTATTGTTTGAGGAAATGGCCTATTTTGGTTGAGCACATTTGCTCATCTATGGATAATCTTTGTTCTATTGTAATGCTTGAAAATTTTGCGTTGAGATGCTCTATTATTGGTCTAAGTTTGTGAAGTTTATCATGGTGAGGATGACTAACAGGTAAGTGATTTTCATTGTTGTTGAAATGGAGAATCTTTCTAATTTTCTCAAATTTGTTTACCGGCATTGCATCTTTGATAGGGCTGAAACCAAACTTTGCGGACCAGTAGGATCGTGTGCTGGGATAGTGGTATACAGACATAAATATGAGGATACCTAAATATTTACGCAGGTCTGATATTGTTAGAGAATCCGGTCTATCTGGTTTTATCTGAACAGCATAACGAGTAGTTTCTGTCACAATTTTTTCCAAAATATCATTTGTAAAAAAGTAGGTGAAGAATTGATATGGACTTTGCAATTCCATCACCGCTGGAGAAAGTTCCTCGTTTCCTCCGAATTTAACTGCATCCTCATTATAAATAAGTGATTGCTTTTTCCATACCAAATTCCTTGTATTCATGCTAAAAGCCTGAGGTTCTGAACTAGTACCTGGTAATGGTGATTGGTCATCATTGTTTATCAAAGGAGGGTCCTCTTCATCGATCCCAGTTGGAACTTCATCTATGACCTCGTCTTCTTGCTGATTTTCAAGCTCTCTCATCAACTCTTCCCGAGACGTATAGTACGGCATATCGTCTTCGTCTGATTCTAACCCGTCATCTGATATCTCGCCATTTTCTAAACGCTGAAGCAGATTTTCTATCTCCCTTTCTGAAAACAACACACCACATGCAAAACCAAACATCCAACAAGCTCAAAACGCAACCCAAAATAAAACTACAATCACTTTTTCTAAGATTCCCAAAAAAGAACGTTAGTGCATGATGTATCGAAATCGATACATGGATAAAAACAAACTTTTGATTAACAAATATAACATAAAAGTGCAAAATACAAACATCTGCGTATAGATTTCAGACTTACCTTCCATCCTGGTATTTTTTCAAGAAAAAATATTCGTAATTTCCCGTTATGGCACTAGATACAAATTTGAAATTTTCACAACAACTACTTGCTTGCGACCATAGACATTGTGAGTAAAGAAAAGAAAGGCAAATTGTCAAAACTGTCACATGTCAAATTTGTTTTTTTTTTAGTAATAGGTAACGAAACGATTGGACATTCTACCTGACAGGTCAGTTTAAAAATAGAATCGGAATATGGCTCCGAAGTCTTAGTATCGTTTTCGATACTTTATGCATTTAAGGGTTAAACAATTTAAGTCTTAGAGCCCGTTCCCACTTGTCGGGTGTCAAAGCCGATTATTTATCGGGTGTCGGCGTCTTTGTTCACATACACGATTAATAATCGGTTGTCGGCCACGGTCGAAGCTAGTGTCAATTTTAATCAGTCTACGCGAAGCGATTTGCACGATGGACGTCGACGAAGCTCTTGTTGTGATGTATTATTATTTAAGAAGAAAACGAGAAAAGACAGCAAAGAAAAGAAAATATTGGGTGCACCCAATCCTGAAAGAAAGATTTAGTTTGGGAACATTTCAGAATTTAATAACAGAATTGAGGAGTGACGAAATTAAGTTTTTCAATTATTTTAGAATGTCGATAACTACATTCAACCATCTATTGGCTCAAATATCAGTGAGCATAAACTACCAAAATACAAGATTTAGAGACTGCATTTGTACTGAAGAAAGGTTGGCGATATTTCTAAGGTAATATAATTATACATACCTACCTACCTATTCATTTGTATAAAGGAAGAGATAAAACAGTCACTTTTAGTTCACATAAGTATATTTATTGAAAGAAATAACTTTAATTTTTTTAATAATTTCGTAAACAAATTAGTGTAGTTAGGTAGTTAAATATTACTAAAATCTAAGTCCGAATCTTGAGTAATACTTGAATGTTGTGACATAGTAGGTGATGTTGGTTCAACGAGTTGGCGTGTCGAATATCCATATCCACTTGAAGGGAAGATATTCTGGTTTTGTGACGAATATACAGATTGTTGCTCGTGATTTCTCGACTGTGAATGCCAACCATAGTTTGATGAGTATAAACGACTTTCACGCTGCTTTTTAATGTTTTGAATCAGTGACAGCACGCCTGATTGAAACTCTAAAGTTTCATTATCGTCAAAAGACGCGATGTTTGGCAAGACACCTTTAAAAAAAGAGAGCATTGGATGTTCGTTACTTCTGTCTGACTGTAGCCTGCTATCTAAAAACTGGCTCATTTTGTCATCGAGGGTTTTGGGCTTTTTGGAAGTGCTTGGTAATAGCAGCTCTGAATTTATATCTGTTGAATTGGCCGCTGATGCTTCTGGCGATGTATCTGTTGGACGCTTCTTGACAGAATCATGAGTGCGATTAGGCTCAGCCACTTTTTGCAAAAAACTCATCTGTTCTTTATATATATATGGCTTTGAAAGCTTAGCCCCTGCTCCGGATTTTTTGACTTCATTTTTATTTGATCGAGTCCAGGCATCTCGTAGATTCGACCACTTTGTAGATACTAGTTTACCTGCAATTACAATAGGTATAGGTACATATAGAAATGTTAATTATCTTACCAAATTTATTATTTTACAGATATTGCGCATCGGGTTGTTCCTTCAGAGAATTGCACTACAGTTACAGAGTTGGTGTGTCAACTATTAGTAAAATCTGCAAAGAAATTAGTTCCACTATCTGGGATGTATTAAGAAACGAGTTCATGAAAATTCCTGATAATGAGAGTAAATGGTTGGAAATTGCAAAAAGTTTTGATATGAAAGCCAACTTTCCGCACTGTCTTGGAGCAGTTGATGGTAAGCACATAAGAGTGGTGAAACCAAATAATAGTGGCTCGATGTATTTTAATTACAAAGATTATTTTTCATTTGTTTTACTAGCCGTTGTTGATTCAGAATATCGTTTTATTTTTATAAGTGTTGGCTCGTATGGAAAAGAATGCGATTCTTCAATATTCAAGGAGTCGACCATGTGCAAGAAACTGAATGATGGCAGTTTAAATATACCAAAACCAAGGCCTCTACATGCAACACTTCAAAATGATATGCCTTATGTTCTCGTGGGCGATGAGGCTTTCCCTCTGTCAACAAATTTGTTAAGACCTTTTGGAGGCACTCATTTGGACTACAAGAAAAAAATATTTAACTATCGTTTAAGTCGGGCAAGAAGGTACGTTGAATGCGCATTCGGCATTTTAGCCAATAAATGGAGAATATTACATCGACCACTAGATGTCCACCCAGACACGGCTATCGAAATTGTAAAAGCGTGTACAGTATTACACAATTTTGTAAGAGAAAAGGACGGTCTGAACTTTGAAGATATTCACTATGCGGCAGAAAATCCGATGCAAGAACATGTACAACTGCAAAACTGTAATCCACGTGGTGGTCCTATTGCCAATCATATACGGTCTGAATTTGCAAACTACTTCGTTTCAACAATAGGCTCGGTGCCTTGGCAACCAGAAGCGCATGTTTAGTATTTATATTTAGAATTTTACGTATATAGTACCTACCTATATTATTAAATAAATAATTTCAAACACTTACCACATGATTGTCTTTCTTTTTCGTCCAAATTGTCAAACTCAGGTATGAGTACGCAGCAAACTTCCCGCCAAGCAGCTATTTTCAGATGCTTATCTCTATAATCATTTAGAGTTTTGTCCCAAAGGACACCTCTTTCCTGAACTAGCGTGATCAATTGTTCGGGGTCGATATTTCTTTCCATTACTACCTACGAATCACCAAACGTGCGTACAATAAAAACACAACAACTCTGCTTGCGCGCCGCGAAGTGTTTGTGTGCGCGATCGCAGCGACGACGTACGCACGAACGGAATGAGGGGAAGCGGGGAGAGGGTTATCGGCCCCGACATCCGACAAATGTGAACAGCGCCATTCTTAATCATATGCGAGCGAGATCCGACACGATTTTTTTCCGGGCGTAGAGGGCTGGCAAAACACCCGACATTTCTTGTCGGAGCCGACACAAAATCGGTTTCCGATAAGTGTGAATAGCTTCATATATAATGTTCTGCCACTACAGCCTCCGATTAATAAACGGATCCGACACCCGACAAGTGGGAACCAGCTGTTATGGATACTACTCACTAGGGGAATACTTTTTTTTTTCCTTTTTTTATAGATTTTTTTTTGTAACCCTTTGTTTTTTTTGTATAATATACGCGTATTCCTCACACAAAGAGGACATTTGTAAGTGTTGGATTCTTCTGGTGCGGTGTGTTACTCCGCTAAACTGCTCGTTGCAAAATTGGCACTATCATGTTTATAGAATAAACCAAAGATTAACAAGTGGGGCAACCTGACCCCAATCGTAGGTCCGTTATCGTGGACCAATTATATCATTTCATCAACACTACAAGTTACTGTCTAGTTACTGATCAATTTATTGAAAATTCAATTGACATTATTCGCTCGTCGTCTGCCAATTCTGCTTCCTATTAGAGAATGTCAGCAGTATGTGGTCGCACGTCATGGTTTGGTGAGAGTACGAGCGGTTAATATTTTTTAAATAATAATAAAATCTTTATTGAGGAACCAGAAACAAGCTTTTTTATTTTTATTAAAGTTTCAGGTATTTCTCCCATATGGCGGGTGAGAGATTCTTGTTTACATTTTTTGGAGTATAGGAGCTTCGATCTTAAGATCAACATATATATTTGATAGAGACCAAAAAAAAATTAAAACTTATTAAGATTTTCATACTTATACATACACCATATAATTATTGTATGTGTATGTAGGTATGTACTTAAAACAGCTGCACCAGCTGCCACCCAGGCATCACCACCTAAGCTTACATTTAGTTTTTCCCCTCGGACCGGCCAGTGGAGGCAAGTCCCCTAGTCTCTAGACCGGGTCGGCGGATGGTTGGCCCAAGCCTGTTCATCCCGTCGACCCCTCTCGACCATGTCCGCCCCTGCCTTGCAAATCTTCGCATTCTTTTACGAAGCCTGTTTTCCTGTGCATAATTCCTTCACCGCCCTTATTTCCTTTATTATTTCTTCGTTTGTGACCTCGATTCGAGATTTCACTACACCAGTAGTTAATTATCTTATTTCATTGACCGCATTTTATAATCCTGTCTCTCAGTACTTCAATTGATGAAATTGGTTTGGGCTCATTGTATACGAGACTCTTCATGTGCCCCCACACAAAATCCATGAGGGTTAGGTCTGGACTTCTGGCTGGCCAGGGTATAGGCCCACATTATACATGTTTGGGTATTCTCTGGTTTGGGTGATTTGTGTCTCCATTCTCTGATACTTCTCCTGAAACGGGTAGGGCAACCATCATGCTGGTCTCCTCGCAGGAAAATTTCATATACATACAGGGTGTGTCGTAAATAGTGGTCCACCGTTTAGGATTCGATAAACCAGATAATTTACTATAACAAATTCCATTTTAGAACCATTTTTAGCCGAGGGTTCCGTAAATATTAATTTTTAGTTATTTATTTACGAAATTTCTACCTCTTGTAACAAATTTGGTTGTAGTTTTATCAAAAACCATTATATTTTTATTTTGATTACTGTTAATTACTGCCGAATACAAGAGCTATCGCTTATTAACATGTTATTTAATGTAGATTTAGATCTTCTGCAAAAAAAAATGATTGTACTCTAATTTTAACGGATTTTTTTAACATATCATGCTAATTCAAAAGCGATTTATGTAAAAAAAATGTACTACACTGTCAGTGCCCATTAATTTAATAATATGCCTATTTAATACCAATTTCAAAATGGTATCATAATACCAGATCCCTATAAAAAACAGAAAGATATCGAATTTTTATTGAAGAAAGTAAGATTTTCATTAAAATTAATTTAAACATTTTGTTGCATTAATTTTACAACAAAACTGATAATATGGTAATAAAACTTTGAAATATTATTTGAGTGTGACAAAACTGGTTTTAAGAGCGCACTAACAAATAAATTCAGGTAAAAAAAGGCCCGACCCTTTTTTTACCTGTGACATGTTGTTAACAATAGATCTGTTGGAGCCACGGGTTGGAGCTCTCGCCAATCGAGAATCGCACAATACGAGTGATAAGGAAAGGACATGGTTAATGTAAGCTATTCCTTTCGCTCGTAACGTTGAAATAAATATTGAAACGATTTAGCTTAGTACGATCTCGTCACCCGTGCGTCGTATGCGTTTTGTGTGTTTACTTTCGTTGTTTTTGTATGCCTGACCCCGGACTCTGTTTAATTTGCCTAATGATTGGATTTGTTGTTTTGGTGATCTTTGGCTACGTGTAATAGTAACTTGTGGCTTGCTCAACGTTTTGGACTACCTGTACAGTGATAAAAATGTCTCGGTACACACCGCGTGAATATGCCGACATGCATTTTATTTACGGGGAATGCAGAGGTGTCGCTAGAGAAGCAGCTCGTCTTTACCGGGAGAGATATCCCAATCGAAGACATCCTGATCATCTCGTCTTTGGGAGAGTGCATAACGCGTACACCGAGGGGAGGATACCTGGCACAGGAGTAGGCGGTGCAAGTGAAGGAAGACCGCGAGCACACAACGATGAAGCGGTAATGAATTTAGTTGCTGAAGATCCTTCAACATCGGTGCGTGTCTTAAGTCGCAGAACTGGCATACCTTTTAAATCGGTACATCGCGTACTTAAAAGAAATGATATGTACCCATACCACTATCAAAGGGTACAGTCATTACTACCTAGAGATTACGCATTCAGAGTACGATTTTGTAGAGAAATATTACGCAGAATAAGAGAAGACCCGCATTTTTTTAATAAAATATTATGGAGCGACGAATCATCATGCAAAAAAGATGGATATTTAAATCTCCATAATCTGCATAGCTGGCAGCGAGAAAACCCACATCTCATAAGACAAGATAGATCACAGTATCAAGTTAAAATAAACCTTTGGACCGGAATTATTAACGGACAGATAATCGGTCCACACGAGCTGCCAGAAACTTTAAATGCAGACAGATATTTAAGTTTTTTGCGGACTGACTTGCCAATGCTTCTTCAAAACGTCGCTCCTGAAGTCCAAGAAGATATGTGGCTCCAGAACGATGGCTGTCCCGCTCACTATGCTGTTAGAGTACGAGAGCACCTACACACAGCGTATCCAAATAGGTGGATAGGACGCTTAGGTCCAATACTATGGCCACCGCGCTCGCCAGACTTAAATCCCCTGGATTTTTTTTACTGGGGTTGCCTGAAAGAACATGTGTACAAAGAAGAAATAACGTCCATTGATCACTTGAGGACTAGCATACACACAGCAGCTAGAAAAATAAACGAGAGTGGGTTTGCTCGGCGACTTAAACGGTCGTTTATTCGACGTTGCAGAGCATGCATAGCTGCAAATGGGGGACATTTCGAGCACTTGGTGTAATGTAAATGTTAAAGAATAACAATAAATGATGTATGATGATGTATGACTTGTTTTTTTTCAATGCCTTGTTGTAATTTACAAGTTAGGTCTAGATCACTTTGCAAAAATAGTAAAAAGTTGTCTTTTATAGTCGTTTTTAACTAAAATTTCATTACCTGTTTTATTGATGGGATAGTAAAACCTTTTAGAATCGGTATTAAGTAGGAATATTATTAAATAAGTAGGCACTGATAGTAAAGATTTTTTTTTTACAAAAATCGTAAGTTTTATAGCAACTAAATTTTAAAATGCATTTTAATGAAAATCTTACTTTCTTCAATTAAAATTAGATATCTTTCTGTTTTTTATAGGGATCTGGTATTATGATACCTTTTTGAAATTGGTATTAAATAGGCATATTATTAAATTAATGGGCACTGACAGTGTAGTACATTTTTTTTACATAAATCGCTTTTGAATTAGCATGATATGTTAAAAAAATACGTTAAAATTAGAGTACAATCATTTTTTTTTGCAGAAGATCTAAATCTACATTAAATAACATGTTAATAAGCGATAGCTCTTGTATTCGGCAGTAATTAACAGTAATCAAAATGAAAATATAATGGTTTTTAATAAAACTACAACCAAATTTGTTACAAGAGGTAGAAATTTCGTAAATAAATAACTAAAAATTAATATTTACGGAACCCTCGGCTAAAAATGGTTCTAAAATGGAATTTGTTATAGTAAATTATCTGGTTTATCGAATCCTAAACGGTGGACCACTATTTACGACACACCCTGTATATCGCACACATAGGGAAATAAAGGCGTAAGAAAAATACAGTGACTTTACAGTACAGTCAAAAAAGTGTTTAGTTAGTTACATATATCTACTATATTTTTGAATCTATAACTGTTTGATATATACCAAAAAATAGATAAAAAAATCAGTTATTTTTCGTTAGAGATGGATTTGTCTTATAATACGTCAAAATCAAATTATTAATAATTAAAGATTTTACAGACGTTATCCCTATTGGTTTACAACTAAACTTCTAACATAAATATTTTTACACCAATCTTCGTTTTCTAAATAATTATCATTGTGAAAGTACTCATGGTTACGTCTTTTACAAAGTTATTTATTACAATAAGGCACAAAGTGTAAGCACTACTTACGACCTTTTTTGCTTAATCATTTTTTGCAAATCAAGTTGTACGACATGCTTATGGCTTTGTTTGTTTATATAAAATATTATGGTGTAATGTTAAGTCTGAATGCAAACTTTTTACTTAGCTTTTTTCAGTAAATCTATTACTATATGGAATATTATGCCCCAAGACTGATTTTTTTACGTGGTGTAATAAAACAGTTTTTTCGGAAATAGAACTTTATTATAAAATTAGACATAACAGACTCTGTTTCGAATATAAAACTAATAACAGTGACTTAGAATCCTTACAATTCTTCTGATAAATGTTACTTAAAAATGACAACTTACTCATTTTCTTTTGTAAAACCTTACAAAATATGAGATCAATAAAATCGTATAATAATTAATTAAATCAAGTATTAAACTTACAAAAATGTAATTAATAAAGTTCTGTTGATGCAAAAATATTTGTTAGCCATAATAAGTAGGTACTTATTAAGAAACAAAAAATCAATAAACCACATACATGATACTTATTATAATGTATAAACACTATGTAATAAAGACCATGTAATTATAATTTTTTAAACAAATTCAAGATGAAATTAACACATTTCCCGAAGATGAATTCACTAGCAAGGTGAATCTAATACAATGGTGCAGATATAAATATTATTATTATATATCTTCACCATTGCATTATATTTTATAATAATGTAATTAATAAAGCTTTGTTGATGCAAAAATATTTGTTAGGCATAATAATGTAAGTATTAAGAAACAAAAAATCAATAAACCACATACAGTCGACTCTCGTTAATTCGAAACTCGAGGGACTCTTAAAATATTACGAATTATCGAGTGTTTGAAATATCAAATGGTTCGAAATTTGTGAGAGAAAATAAATAAAACTTCGAATTATTAAGTGTTGATCAATTATTATTTATTAACTGCTATTCTATAACAATGACAAAAGTTTAGAGGTACATTCGTATACATACATGTATTCATAATGTGAATTAATCAATCTTTCGAAAGAACTCTGTTATACTGGTTTGCTTCAAAGCACATTGCTGCTGCTCAGACTGCTCAATAACTTTTTTTAAGAGAAAAAGTGCCTGAAATGCTTTTTCATCACTTTCGTTTTGTAGACAAAAGCTTTGTAAGGTATCAAATGAGGATCTTGCTTCCTTAACTGACACCTCTGCCAAAGGTTCTGATGTATCGTCCTCATCTTCATCGCTACTTTTCGTATCTGTCGCAGATAAAATTTCGCCATCGGTTAGTGAACCTGAGACAGCAACATCTTCATCCACTTGAACAAAGTCAGAAAAACTCACACCGCTGATGTCAACTAATGGTTCTATTACTGGTTCTTCATCATCCATAAGTATTGGAAGATTTTCTTGATTTTCTTTTAAGAAACCGGATTTTTTGAAGCAGTTGAGAATCGTTAGGGGTGTTACAGCTCTCCATGCTTTGTCAATAAGTAAAATAGCTGTCAGAACCGTGATATTTGCAGTTAGCTGTTTGTCGAGAGATTCTAAAACGAGCTTAACAATTTCTTTGCGATAGATCGTCTTAAAATTATGGATAATCCCTTGGTCTAATGGTTGCAATTTGGAAGTTGTATTTGGCGGAAAGAAGTAGAGTTCCACGTTAGACAATGTAGGAGGACTGTTGTGGACAGTGCAATTGTCTAAAAATAGTAAAATTTTCCGCTTTCGTCGTTTCATGTCCCCATTAACTGTTAAAAGCCAATTGTTAAAAAGTTCTGTCGTCATCCACGCTTTTTTGTTAGCGAGATAATCAGTAGGAAACGATTTCACTCCTTTGAAACATCGCGGTTTCATTGCTTTTCCTATCACTAAGGGTTTAAGTTTTTCCGATCCATCCATATTTACTGCAAGTAAAACTGTCAACCTCTCTTTACTATGTTTTCCTCCATGACATTTTTCATCTTTAAAAGTAAGCGTCTTGTCCGGTAAACATTTGAAAAATAGGCCAGTTTCATCAGTATTAAAAATGTCTCGGGCATCATAGTTTTCAATCAAGGTCTTCAATTTACCGTGCCAATCTAAGCAAACTGCATCATCAACACTTCCACTTTCCCCACAAACTTTTTTAAACACAACTCCATTTCTCTTTTTGAAATTTGTAAGCCACCCTTCACTTGCCGCAAAGTTTTTGATGCTTAGAGTAGACGCGAACTCTTTTGCTTTTTCCTTCAACAAGTTCCCGCTAATAGACACTTTTTGTCCTCTACACTGTCTTAGCCAAATGACCAGGCTTTCTTCCAGACGAGGGAATTCACCTTTAGTAGTTCTTTTCCGTACTCCAGCAATTTGAGCAGCATTAATTTTCTCCTTGTGCTTTATTATGGTTGAGAGAGTACTCAGAGGAATCTTAAATTCTTTTGCAACATCACTCTTCTTCTCACCATCCTCTACTTTTTCGATTAACTTCTTCTTTTCAGCAATCGTCAAACATTTATACTTTCTAGGGCTCATAACTAACACTAACTTTTAATCTGCATACCAACGAAAGAGTAACAGTAACTGAAATATAACTAAACAAACCAATTCGTGAGAAGTGTGTGTGTCAAATAGTCAAACGAATCAAAACAAAGGCTCGTGTACGTTGATACAAGTTTGAACTTGTCGCAAAATGTACTTACAATCTTTCCGCCTCTTGCAACTTTGAATTGTCGAGTGTTGGACGCCGATAAGTTCGAATTAACGCGTCGTTTTGTTATATAGCAATGATTTTTTCGTTCGAATTACCAAGTGTATGAAAATGTATTGATTTAGTTCGAAATATAAAGAGATTTTGTAGGGAACTCGTGATCACTTTGAATTATAGAGAGGTTCGAATTATCGCAGGTTTGAATTAACGAGAGTCAACTGTACATGATACTTATTATAATGTATAAACACTATGTAATAAAAACCATGTAATAAAAACCATGTAATTATATTTTTTTAAACAAATTCAAGATGAAATTAACACATTTCCCGAAGATGAATTCACTAGCAAGGTGAATCTAAGGCCCTCCGCACATGGAGCTACTCAAATATGACGGAATTAATCAGTAATTAGAATTACAAACTAGTTATAAACTGTATTTCGCACACGACGCTACTCACATTGCAAGGTTTCAGTCACTCCTGTTATTTCTACTACCAAATAAACACGTGCGAAAAACCTAGCAAGGGGAAATATTGGAAGCAATAAAAATGTCGAGTGGATCGAGCGAAGATGACGATGTCATTATACTATATTATCATCATAACAGACGCCGAAGGAATCGACGCAGATTTTGGATTCACCCATATATCCAAAATAATGTAAACTGCAGATTGTCAGTTGCAGCACGAGAGCTGCGTGAAACAGATAATAAATTTGTGGGATTCTATAGAATGTCCAAAGATAGCTACGTACATTTGGTACAGTTAATAGCTCCTGCTATTTGTAAAAAAAATACTAACATGCGGGAGTGCGTGGGCGCAGAAGAAAGAATTTTAATAACGCTAAGGTAAGATTTCTATTTATTTATTAGTGATTCCAAGGCTCTATGTCCACCCCCTTCTGGGGATCACGGACGAGAGTATATGCATGTACCTATGTATTTAATTAGTAGCAAGGTTATCTGACCTTGCTTCCACCCAACTTAGAATTTACCCCCTGGGAGCCCGGGTCTGGTACTTCAAATTAACATTCAATACAAAAAAACTTGCTATGTCAACAATTCATTAGATCAGCGGTTCCCTACATATTTAAATTAAACACTGATCTAATGAGTTGCTCACTATGCGATTTTGACATAACAAGTTTTGATCTACTGAATGTTGATTTGAAGTACCAGACCAGACCCGTTAAGCCCTTCTTTCATTGGAAAGAGACTTATGCCCCTGTAGTGGGAACGTGGTAGTATGTTACAGTAATAACAAGTAAGTACCTACTATTAAAATAAAGAAACACCCTGATATACCACAAAGCATACTTTATTATTAAAACCATATTTTAATCATCATTTGTATTAATAAGACTCGGTACTGATTCATAATATGTCAGGATTTGATTATATGCTGGTGTGACTCGCTGTCCATTTGGTACAGGCTGCTCTTGCGTGGAAAGAGAAACATGTTGTGTTTCAAAATTATATGCTGCCGTGGATTGCTGCTCATTTAATGAGGGCAGTTCTTGTGTAGAAACAAATACGCTTTGTGTTTCCAAATTATATGATGATGTGGCTTGCTGTGATGGTGCCAAAGAAGGTCTCTGAGGTTCCTCTAAAATTTCGTCCACTAAAGCCAGCACTCGTCGCTTGAAGGTTCTTGTTTGACTGTCGGACATTGCTTTCATGTCTGGCAGTAAGCTTAGAAGAAACATTCGCTTAGGGTCCTCTGTTTCTATAGTGTTTTTATCAAGTTTAGCCTTTCTGGCTTTAAAGTAGTCCATAATACCATCATCGATTGTTGAAAATGATTTCCCTTTACGACGAGTAAAGCGGCTGCCAGTACTGGAAGCAGGTGGTCTGGATAAAGGGCATGACAAGGGCGACAGTGGTTGATTGGTTATAGGAGAAGATGCAGGCAAAGGGCATGACATGGGTGATGGATTGTTTTGGTATGGTGATGGCGTGCTTTGAGATGGTGATGTCATGTTTTGAGATGATAATGGGATGTTCTGATGTAATATGGATTGCGACTCATTTACTTCTTCGTTATCTTCTTGTTCCAACACTTCTTCTACTGCTTGCTGCGGGAGATTACCTGATACAGTATTATTCAGAGTTTTTATGAATGGAATGGTAAATTGCATCGCATCGGCCAAATAATAAGGTTTCTTGTTTTTTGATGATGATCCACTTGAAGCTGGTTTTGTGTGCCGGACGAAAACTGCGCGCAAATTTTTCCATTTTTCTTTACATTGGCCCTCTGAAACAAAATTAACAACTTATTTTTTTGTTTCCAGGTACTTGGCAAGTGGCGATTCATTTGTGAACATCGGATACTATTTTGCTAGAGGAGATAATACAGTTGCACAGATAATCGCTGAAACTACAGTCATTATTTGGAATGTTCTAAAAGATATTTATATGCCAATCCCTAATGTAAGAAAATGGAAGAGTATATCAGAGCGTTATAGTTTGTTGTGGAATTTGCCTAATTGTATCGGTTCCTTAGATGGAAAACATATCCGAATAGAGAAATTCCCTAATTCAGGATCAAGTAATTTTAACTACAAGTCATTTCATTCTGTTGTCTTGATGGCATGTAGTGATGCGGACGGGTTATTTACATTAATTGAATGTGGCTACGCTGGGAGAAATAGTGATGGTGGAATATTTCATGCTTCAGCTATCAAACAATGGCTAGAAAACACTGCTAATATTCCCGCGCCTTCAAGATTACCAAACGACGAACAAGAATTTCCCTACTATTTCGTAGGTGATGAGGCGTTTCCATTATTACGCTATCTGATGAGACCATATCCAAAACGAACTTTGAACAATATTAAAAGAGTGTTTAATTATAGACTGAGTCGAGGTAGAAAGACAATTGAATGTACATTTGGAATGATGGCTGAGAAATTTGCCGTTCTAGACAGGCCTATACGTTGTCGAGATCCGCAAAAAGTTACAAATATTATAAAATCTGTGTGTATTTTGCATAATTTCGTACGAAGCAGAGAAGGTATTCAGTATAAACCACAACATTTCGAAACAACTGACTTCACTCCTGAATCAATACCTGCTCCACAAAATCTTCAAGTGACTCCAACATCATCAGCTTATAATCTCAGAGATTATTTGGCAAATTATTTTATTAAACACCATGCAGCATTACCGTGGCAATGGAATCATATTTTGTAATAAAATAATTAAATATAGGTACTTACCAGTCAAATTAAATACTTTTCCAACTTCACTCCAAGCTCTTTCTGTTACATCCTTTCGTGAGTAATCTGTCAGTTTATAATTATATAAACATGGATACTCTTCCACTTTCTGCACAAATTTAATATTTAAGGCTTGATCATTCATTTTTCACATCAAAACACAGTAAACTCGGGTAACCTAGTAGCTCGGCGACCGGCACGACGCGTCGCGCGCGATCAGTTGCCAACGCGTTACTAACTGGTTAGTGACTAGTCGCGTCGTGTGCGAACCTGTATGGCAATGTATGGGCGGTGACGCTCAAAAAACTCGTTAGTAATTTGAGTTTGTGATTAGTTCCTTTTGAGTAGCTCCATGTGCGGAGGGCCTAATACAATGGTGCAGATATGAATATTATTATATATATCTTCACTATTGCATTATATTTTATAATATATTTATTACTGTATATTTTTATTGAAATTATATACTCATAAGTATACAAGGACTAAACTAAATAATCAAATAAAAAGTTGGTATTCAAATAAACGAAACTAATCTTCGTCTGAATTATCGCTCGGCAATAGATTACGGGTATCATTTTCAGCATTGGTGTCACAAAGACTTTTTAAATCATTGTACAAAGGTGCTGACACTGGCAATAATTGCTCATAAGCAATTTTGAGCACAGGCTCGGATTGAGTTGATTGAGATTTACGGGTTCTAGATGAACAGGCCTTATTAGTATCTAATACAAAATAATCGTTCTGCTCAAAATCATATTTATAAAATAATTTTCCGGGAGCGTCAGAAGTAACCTTGACCTCTTTTAACTTTGAGAAATACACTTTTTCACCTCTTGTATCTTTGAGCCAGTTTTTGTTCGTAGTTGCCAGTGATTTAAAATCATAAAACAAATTTTGAGACATTTCAGTCATAACGAATTTCTTATGGACCTTAGCATTCATGACAATTTCGTACAATTGATCGGGGGTGTAGACTACTTTATTCTTTAAATTCTTCTCTATGCAAGCGTGCATGCTGTCCTCTTCATTTTGAGTATGACCTGTTTGTAAAAATCTGTGAATGATTGTCAAATTTAGGGTACGAGAGGCGTACATGTACATCGCAAATATAAACCGATTTCTATTCTGGCCCGAACAATTATCAGAGTATAACGACACTGAATTAATACCATTGCGAGCTTCTTTTTTGAAAAAATCAAACAGGCAGCTTGAAATTTCATTAGCCCCTCTTTTAGCTATTTGGGCATGCCATAAATAGCAGTATCCTTGTAAAGACACTAAATTGTATATAGTGAAATTATAGACTGGGTATTTCCTTTTATAGTGAAAAACACCTACATTGGATTGTGGCAAGTTTAATACTTTTTCCAAGTCAAACACAGCTACAGTTTTTGTCTCAGGATTTGATGAAGATTTTTCTTCATCTTTGATTTTACGTATAAGATTTTTATTTTTTAAGTGAGTTTCATAATTGTCTTTAAGTTCAATTTTACGGTCAGGGTCAGCAGTTTCGTAAAGACTACATATCTGACACATATCTTTCTTTGGCTTAAAGAAAGATAGATTAAACTGGGAATTAAAAATACTGCTATATTGATATAAACTTGCCACTTTTACTGTGTCCAAATTGTCGGACATCCAATGTGTATATAATCGATGCATTTTAGCCAGATTTAAATCAGAAGCAAGATATTGACGGTTTGTTTGCTTTCTCAACAAATAGTGTGACTCTATACATGGAAAAGATTTTATGTGCCGTATTACACTTTGTTGAGTTTCATCACTTGTCTTATGGGGGCGGTTAGCATGCTTCCCACGTAAATCCTTAATTTGTTGGTTATTTGTATATTTATTCATAGCTGAGTAAACAGTCTTTTCCTTGATTCCTAAGGTATTTAAAAACATTACCTTGCATACTCTAACTTTTGTAATCTTACTATCTTTATTTAATGGGAGATGATATATTAGAGTGCGAGATCTATCACGTTTTCTTTGAACTTTGATTACTTTAGGTTCTTCAACTTCTATATATTTTAGAATGTACAGCCACTGTTTTTCGTGATCTCCTATATTCCAGTAATATTCAAATAACTCGGAACGAACTGCTTGAGTAAATTTTTCATAACATTTTATTTTGCATTCGCAAGGACTTCCTAATTCCTTAGATAGACGTGAGATCTTCGTATTAATACTAGTGTATTCAAGACCACAATTCTTTAAAGTTTTATTTTTACGTTTAGTCCATTCTTGTGAATTTCTTGCCCTCTTTCTAGATTTAATATTACTTTCCGATGTTAGCAAAGCTTGAGAGGAACTAAAAATATTTGTTACTTCTCTTTGATCAGTACTGCATTCTGTTACTGTAATATTTTGTTCAGCAGTATTATGAGAATTTAAAGTATTAAAACCTAAACTAGTGCCAGGTAACAACATATTTTGTGAGTTAATATTATATTCTATATTGTCAGTTCGAGTCGCGACAGAAAGATTTAAATAAACTCTTTCTTCATCATTATGAGAAACATTATTAGTATCTACTAGGTCATTGTTAACTGCAACTGGTTCTATTCGTATGACGTCGGCGCATTGATATGACGTATCAGTACAAATAGTTTTATCGCGTAAACATATAAGGTTGGATGGGAAACTATTCGGTGAGTTAGGTATTGGTAAAGATTGATTGTTTAAGTTGTCAGAAAACAGATTTGTTAGGCTACTACAATTATTTTCCGCGTGAACAGCTTCAACATAACCGCACTGTTCGGCCATTTCATTATTGGATGAAATATTAGTATTAGTTCTGTAAATAACATCTGGAGAAGCAATAAAATCTGGATCACGGTGAAGATTAGAAGGTGTGTTAAATTGGAAAATATTTTCTGATCTCGTTGGGGGCGAAGTACAACCATCCGTCAGCGCCAACGTTACATCTCGCACCAAAGAAGAGGAAATTGTCATATTAAAACTTGGGACTGGACTAGATGACCTGCTCGGATTTAAACTAGGCGCATACTCGGATACTGCCGGAGAGTAGGGTTCTTCAATTTCGTTTGACAATCTACTTTCTCGGTATCTGGATGCAGTTGTGCAAGTTCTCGAAGGACGTATTTCACTCTCACCAGAGTCGAGAGGTTCAGTTTCTCCACCTAAAAATAATATAGGTACTTATTTAATTATTTATTGATTATCACCTACCACCAATAACACTAAAGAGGTTGTACGTCAGTATATGTATATACACACATCAAAAGTGTCTAGGGATCAACATATATTTTTGCAATAACTTTTCTCCTGATTGATATTAATTAAAATTTTCTTTAAGGATTCATCAAATAAAGTGTTTTCGTTTGTCACAGTAACGATAAACCAAGTCACCTTTGCATTAATAAAGAAATTTGCCATTTTCCTAATAAAGGGATTTTTGACATTTGAACCACTAACATTAAAGTTCGAAAAAAAGACTGAAATAACAGTTTTCTTTAAAATTTTATTGGGTAACTTAAACAATTAATAATCCGTGTTTCTACCGCGAACACTAACAACACAAGAACATCGGTTTGGCATACTCAAAATGAGTTCATCCAAATCACGCTGTGGAATGGCCGCCCATGTTCGTTGCAACAACAAAAAAAGGTCTTCTTGCGACTGGATACCCTCCATATTCGGCAGAGCTCTTCTCTGTAGCATATCCCATGCATGCTCAATCGGGTTCAAGTCTGGCGACTGAGCAGGCCAGGGCAGGACATTGATGTTAGCTGCGGCGAGAGTCTGTCTTACAACTCTTGCGGTGTGCGGTCGTGCATTATCATGCATTAACTGAAATAAGGGACCGATTTGCACTTGTAGAGGAACGATGACGTCTGATACAATCGTCTCAGCATAAATTTGAGCGTTGAGGTTGCCTCTGATCCAAATCAACTCAGTTCTTCCGCCGATCCAAATACCCGCCCATACCATGATGGTTCCACCACTATAAGGATGGACTTCCTGGCAGGATTTTAATCGCTGTTGGCGTCCAGGGGTTCTCCAGTGTCGTATACGTCTTGTATCCGGTCTCATACCAAAACGAGACTCATCAGAAAAGCACACGAAACGCCATTGTTCTTCTGCCCAATTTCTGTGTTCAAGAGCCCATTGATATCGAATCCTACGATTGTGCATTGCTATAGGTGGTACCCGTAGCGGTCTTCGGGAATGAAGGTTCACTTCATGCAAGCGGTTTCTGACTGTTTGGTCGCTAATTAAGTTCCCTGAAGAGTGATGAAGCCGCACGGCTAACATCATGGCGGTTATTGTTGGAGCTCTTCGAGTTAAGATTTGAATGTATCGGTCTTGTCTCCGTGTGGTGCAGCGATACCGTCCTCCATGGCGCTCAGCCACGGTACCAGTGCTTCGGTAACGTGTCCAAAGTCGACTGATAACACTCTGACTTGTATTCAGAGCTAAAGCCACAGTACGTTGCCGGGAACCAGCTTCTATTATTCCCACGGCTCTGAGCATTTCTTCCCTGCTTAAATGACGTCGCCGCTCCATAATAACGTTGGTTTTAATCAGTAGTAGGGAAACAGTAGCACTAATAATGTCTTCAATGCGTTGTATGTTTTTATAGGGAAAATATTGACAGCTGATTTTCATCTTTTACTCGAATTTGATTCACAGTTCCTGATTCAAATTATGAAATGCACCAAAAAGGATCCATATAAATTTATAAAATCATAAATTTATTACAAAGCCACATCTCAATCTCAAGAAATCCGCATAAAAATGCTTGATCCCTAGACACTTTTGATGTGTGTAGTACCTATCAATCAACCTACTTACCTCTCCAGTTTATAAATTAATCTAACACTTTTCTAACGTTTCTAAAACGGAACTGATGTTTAAACTTGGTCACAAGAATGTATTTTAACATAGGTATTCCATATACAAAGGTGTAAAAACTGTACCTACTCAACACTAGATTTATGCTTAGGTGCTGTTCTAGATAAGGGCTTTTAGGTATTATCCTACTAATATCTATTATAAATGTGACAGTTTAGATGTTTATGATTGTTTGGATGTTTCTGTGTTAATCACACAAGAACGGCTGAGCTGATTTGAATTAAATTTGGAACACAGATAGTTTAACAACTAAAGGTCAGTACTCACATACGGTATTACTCGATCGAGCTAAACTGTCGAGTAAAACTCATGGCATGGGCTTTCGTCCACACATTGAGCATTGATCTATCGAGTGAGGCGCGCCGTTCAGTATTCACCGAACCGTTCGAGCCAAAAGATGTCTGTGCAACAAAGGAGACGGTGGCTGTATTTAGCAAGTCTCACAGTGCTTTATAAGAAAATCAAAGAAAATGAAAAGAAAAAACGTAAAAGGAGGTACTGGGTTAAACATTGGTTAGATCGCCGTTCTGATTACAGCCACGTGAACTTGATTGAAGAGCTACGAGTATGTCCTGTAGATTATAACAATTATTTAAGGATGCCTCCAGAGCTATATGAAGAATTACTTTCTTTGATTACCCCATTAATAAAAAAAAAAGACACTCATATGAGACAATCTATTTCTCCTCATGAAAGATTGACTGTAACATTGCGATATATAGCGACTGGAAGAAGTTACACTGATTTACAATATTCTTCAATAATATCAAAACAAGCCCTCAGTGTAATAATACCCGAAACTTGTGAGGCAATATTCAACGTGTTAAAAGAAGAATACATGAAAGTAAGTGTTTACAATTATTTATTGAACATTATCATTATTAAAGTAAGTGTTTACAATTATTTATTGAACATTATCATTATTAAAGTAAGTGTTTACAATAATTTATTAAACGTTATCATTATTGTAGGTGCTATAACCACGTTGCGGGGTGTATAGGGTCGTGTCCATAGTTATGGTATTCATTTGTGCGGCAAACATTACATCGTTCAGCAATTTTTCTGTTAGAATTCTGGTTGTCTCTGGCAATTTTCTTAGTTTCGCTGCTATATTCTTACCCACAGCATCGTATTCATCTTCTCGAACATTAAATAAGTCAGAATTTAGTTGGTTATTTAAAGTATCCAGTAAGTCATCCGCAGCCAGTGTATCTGCGCGTCGTTTACGATTGGAAGATGTTGATGGTTGAGACGAAATAATATCCGAGGCGGGAGATACAACATCAGAGTAGTTGGTATCTGTTGTCGACGAGTCCTGAGTACTGGAATCCTGTAAAGAATAAAATATTTTTATTGTTTTTCAGTTTCCTGCAACAGAAGACGAATGGTTAGCTATAGCACAAGATTTTGAAAATTATTGGAACTTCCCACACTGTACAGGCAGCATCGATGGAAAGCATGTCCGGGTTGTAGCGCGTGGTAATAGTGGTTCATTGCTGTATAATTACAAAGGTTATCATAGTATTGTGCTAATGGCTGCAGTTAACGCGAGGTATGAATTTATCATGGTAAACGTCGGTTGCAATGGACGTATTTCTGATGGTGGTGTGATTGCGAATACAAAATTTTATCAGTTGTTAACAAAAGGAAAACTGCGATTACCACCTCCAGAAAAAGTTGATAATGGAAACAAAGAGTTACCATATGTTTTTATTGGTGATGAAGCGTTTGCATTGAGATCTGATTTTTTAAAACCATACAGTGCTGTATCACTTGACCATTCAAGAAGGATATATAATTATCGGCTTAGCAGAGCTAGGAGAGTAGTAGAGAATGCATTTGGTATCCTTTCTAATGCCGGCGCCCCACATGGGCTTATGACTTGGTTCCAACGTTGGCTACGAATAGAATGGCCAATAATTGCAACCAAGGTTGCGGCCTCATATGGGCTCCAATATAATTGGGCAAACACTCATGCCAAGAGCATTGGAAGGCTGGACGTTCGAGCAGATATCATTTTATTCATCAAATTTATTGCTAGCAAGTCATGTCGGACGGGACACTTTTCGCTCTGGCTACTTACGCCCACGCATTGAGCACATATTATTATTATTTAGTTAGTCAAAGGAAAAAGAAGCCAAGGAAACGGCGATTCTGGATGATAAAAATGCACGCTAATCGAATAAAGTAAGTTTGATCCTATATTGATTTTTAAGATATGTCGTGTCACACTACCTTTGTTTATATATCATCCTCATTGTACACAATCATTTCTTATGCAAATAAATTATCTTTATTTTTATAAATACCTATATTTTATTTGTTATATTTATGAATATTTTAAGAATCAGCTAGGGGAAGCAGGGGTAATGGTGCTCGCCGGGTAATACCGCAAAAAAATCAAATGTAGTGCTAGCTATACGACAGTTAGCGCATACACAATAACACATGACAGCACGTGCTAGAAGCTGGTATGCTAGTGTGCAAGCTACGGGCATGTGTATCCTCAGCTTGTTAAATACGTTGCCTTGAAACACAGCGAGCAAATTAATTTTGTACTTTGTTGATTTCAGAAACGACGAAGGAAATAATTTACTAGCAGACTTGAAACATGAACCTTCAGGACAGTTTGAGAATTTTTGTCGGATGTCGTCGAGTGATTTTGAATATCTACTTAGAAAAGTTGGTCCAGTAATAGCAAAGAAAGATACACGTTGGAGAAAGGCTCTTCCAATTAAAGTTCGCTTGGCAGTAACGTTAAGGTTTCTGGCCACTGGCGATACATATAGATCTCTTCATTTTCTATTTAGAATATCGAGCCAAATAATATCAAAAATTATACCCGAAGTTTGCAATGCGATTATCAATGCTCTCCACAACGAAGTGAAGGTGAGATTTTATTATCTATATCTATACTAATCTATACTAATATAATAAAGAGGAAAGATTTGTATTTTTGGATTTTTGTATTTTTGTATTTTTGTTTGTAGGGGATAACCGTAAAAACTACTGGACCGATTTCGAAAATTCTTTTGCCGTTGGATAGCTACATTATCCCCGTGTAACATAGGCTATATTTTTAAGTCGAAAATATTAGAGATCCCTAGAAATCCCTAAAAACCCAACTCAAGGTGTACCAAATTAGCCATAAAGTGGCTTTCATTTTCGCATGTACTGCGGAAAATAGAGATTTGAGATTTGGGATTTTGGCCTTGGGACTTCTTGGGACCTCATGAGACTTTTGGGACTTTATGGGACTTCATAGGACTTCATGGGGCTTCATGGGACTTTATGTGACTTCTTGGAACTTCAGGGAACTTTTGGGACTTCATGGGACTTCATTGGACTTTACGGGACTTCAAGGACTTCTTGGGACTTTACGGGACTTCATGGGACTTTTGGGACTTTTGGGACTTCATGGGACTTCATGAGACCTCATGGGACTTCATGGAACTTTATGGGACTTCATGAGACCACATGGGACTTTTTGGGACTTCATGGGACTTTAAGAACTTCATGGGACTTTTGGGGACTTTATGGGACTTTTGAGACTTTTTGGGACTTCATGGGACTTTAAGGACTTCTTGGGAATTCACGGGACTTCATGGGACTTTTGGGACTTCATCGGACTTTTTGAGACTTTAAGGGACATCTTGGAACTTCTTGGGACTTGAGATAACTTCGAGATTAGATTAAGAGATTAGATTAGAGATTAGATTAGAGATTAGATTAGATATTAGAGATTAGATTAGAGATTAGATTAGAGATTAGATTAGAGATTAGATTAGAGATTAGATTAGAGATTAGATTAGTTTAGAGATTAGATTAGATTCGATTCGATTCGATTCGATTAGATTAGATTAGATTAGATTAAACGCAGCCCTATTAAATAAACCGTGCGAAGCCGGTACGGGCTGCTAGTCTACAAATATAAAAACAATTTAATTATTATTCATTTATTTACCAAAATTGCGCAAATTCAATCTACCTTGTTCGGATCATTGATAAAAGAGTCATAAATTAAGATGGCCGGTTTATTTTAATTTTCTTTTTGTTCAAGAATGTCCTGGGTCCTGTCCTGGGTGGGTGTAGTTTCTGCTGATTCATATGCTTGTTGTATAATATCTTGCGACAGTAGTGTGATGTGCTTATTCTTAGGACGAATGCTAGACTGATTGTTAAGCGGGGACATAGAAGTCTGGGAGGTGGATGTAAAAGCTCCATAATCATATACCTCTACATATTGGTTGAGGGATGGTTCAAGATAGCCATTTGTATCAATTTGATGATAAGGCGAAGGCGTTTGAACTTGATCATTGTATGTAGTATTAGAACTGGTGCTACTAAGTGCAGTCGAAGGTCGAGACGAATAGGTAGTCTGGTATGTCAGAGCATGAATATCATACATTAGTTTGTCTCGGTCGTTCTCGTTCATTTTTTTCAATTTCTTTGCTAACATATGACAGAAATAATCGGTTTCATCAAATTCTTGGCGTTTTGCGGCCACTGTCATTACTTCGTAAGCATTATCCATGCGTTTTTTAATTTGTTGAAGTTCAAGATTCGGTACAGCAAAGTTTTTGCTATGAATCTTTCGTCGTGTTTGTTGTTCTTGCTGCCCAGTTGTTTCTTGTCGTTGTTGTTTTGGCTGAGGTTGTTGTGGTTCTGATTCAGTGGGTACATTAGTTGAGGTCTCATTTGACTCCTGTCTGTTCTGAAAAGTGTATAATAATAGTATTAATTAATATTGTAATTTTTTTTTCAGTGGCCTTCTACAACAGAAGAGTGGCTTCAGAAAGCATCCAAGTTTCAAGAACGTGGGCATTTCCCACATTGTCTAGGAGCCATAGATGGAAAACACGTTCGTTTACAGTCTCCTATTCATAGTGGATCTGAATACTACAATTACAAACACTATTTTAGCATTGTTTTGCTAGCAGTTGTAGACAGTGATTACTCGTTTATGTTTGCTGATGTGGGGTGCCAAGGAAGAATTAGTGATGGAGGGGTCTTCAATAACAGCACATTAAAGGAAAAAATACACGCAGGTGAAAATTTCCCTAGCGACAGATGTTTGCCTGGTCGTACGACTATGTGCCCTTTTGTATTTCTCGCTGATAACGCATTTTCTCTAAGTAATAGGATAATGAAACCATTTCCTGGTAATCCGCCGAATGGTAGCAAAACCAGTGTATTTAATAAGAAATTATCAGGTAGCCGAGTTGTAGTTGAAAATGCCTTTGGCATTATGTCATCAGTTTTCAGAGTTTTTCGAGTCCCAATGCTCTTACAGCCAGAACAAGCATCAGTAGTCACTTTGACTTGTATCTATTTACACAACTTTTTATTAAGGAGTAAAACTTCTAGTTCTATGTATTCTCCAGATGTAGAACACAGTGACTTGCGTCAGGATACTTTGATACAACAAGAACAACAAGCTAATGCATTCAGCCCAATTTCGAGAGTTCCTGTTAGACCACCGCAAGCGGCTATAAATGTTAGAAACGAATTTGCTGATTTTTTCTACCAACAATAACAAATACCAGAGTTACTACATTGTACACTCAACTATTAAATAAGGCTAGCGTATTAATGTGCCCCTTTTATCAATGTACACCACCACCCCTTATTAGCTATCAATGTACCTCATCCCCCCCTATTACCTATAAAATATGTTAATATTAATACCTAACGAAGTTACATTATAATAAAAATATTGTGAAATTATATCAATGTACCCCACCTCCCCCTATTACCTATAAAATATGTTAATACCTACTTAACGAAGTTAATTGTAATAAAAATATTGTGAAATTAAAATGCGTGTATTATTAAACTTACCTCCGTTTCTATTGTTCGTTTGCAATCGTAATTCTGCCCCAAAAAGGAATTCAAACTTTGGTAAGCAAACCAATTGGTTTGGTATATTTCATCTGCACCAGCGCCTGACTTTAAAGAATTTTTCCATTTTTTGAGATGATATCTAAAAGTTGTCATCAAAGATTCTTTTTTCTTTTTTAAATCGGCAACAGTCATATCTTCCACGCACATCTTTTTTAGAATCCTTTCCCACGAATCTGCTAGTACATTTTTATTTTTGTGGTATTTATTAGCTGGATTCCACAGCGCTTCTTCTGCTCGATATAATTCAATGAACTCCAATACTTGTTCATTCGTCCACTCGGCGTTCGGAGAAAACATTTCGCAGCACGTCCAACACTCACATCGGCAGAGCGCGTACTGATGCAACCAATGTGTGGATCGAGAAGCGACGTTGGACCCAAGTTGCCCCCCCGCCTACACACTTCACTCCCCTCGCCTTTGAACTTGTACAAAAAACCGACACAAGTCGGGTTGACATTGGCTGTTGGACGCAATGTTCTGTTTTTATCCAATAACGTTCCAAGATCGATCCTCACATTGGTGTGTTGGATCCAACAGTATAACTTGGAGCCAACATAGCCCATGTGAGGCCCCCGCATAATAGATTTCGTGTTTACCATACGCCTATTCAGGTTTGCAATACTGCAAATATAAACAGCATTGTATTGGCTACTTGTGTTTTGCATAATTATTTAATGCGAAGAGCTTCTCATACGGTAAGCCAAAACGAGTATGACAGTGAAATTATTGCGACAGGTGAAATAATTAGCGGTGCCAGACCCAATGAAAACATGATAAATTTACCACATTCACAGCAAAGAAATTCATCAGAAATGGCTAAAAGAATAAGAGATGATTTTAAAGACTATTTCAATAATGAAGGCGCTGTTGAGTGGCAAGAGAGAATGGTTTGATTATATGATTTATAAACGTAAAGTGTCATAACTGTGTGAGAGCTCGGAATTATTTATTTTTGGATTACTTAATACTAGCTTAATTATAATTACAATTATAAAAATAACAAATAAAAAGTATAACAATTTACCTGTGTTTCATTTAGATTGTCCCTTGTAGGTAAAATCGGACTTGAATCATCTAAAAAATCTAGAAGCTTGAAATACCACAACTTTGTATTATATACTTCTGCTGCGCCACTTCCACTTCGTAATTCACGTGTCTTTTTCCTTTCTTTACGATAAGAAGCACGTAGGCTGTTTATCTTCTTGACCACGGTTTCTTTATTTGCATCCTGATCAGTAGTTTTAAGCACAGCTAGTAATTTATCATAACATTCATTTCTCTTATTTTTGTGGGAGTAATCTTTGGACTTGACATTCCATAAACACTCACACTGTCTATATGTGTTAATAAAGTCTTCTATAGCGCTTTTGGAATAAACTCGCAAATCCATTTTAAAAACACGTGTTTCAATCACGATAAACAATACCAGACTGACGCTCGCCTCGCGCCACTCGCAGTCACGTACACACGTACGAGTCAAGATTGACGGCTCGCTTCGAGTAGGTTCGAAGGAAATTACTTTCGTTTAATTCCATCGAGCCGGCTCGGTGCGAGCCTTCGAGCTGTGAGTTTTGCGGTCCACACGTTGATTTTTACTCGACTTCGAGTAAAACTATCGAGTAATACCGTATGTGAGTACTGACCTTAAGATTACAACATAGGATACTTTTATTCCGGAATTTAGACGAAAACAGGAACTACACCGGTAAATGAACAGGGCATAGTTAAGTTCTATCAAATAACAAACAGATAAACTGTAATACATTAATAATAGGTACCTAATGCCTAAGGCTGGGTATCCTTTAGCGCTGACAAACATCAAAATCTTCAATTAGAGTAGCGGTATGTAACTCTTACTTTAACTTTAATGAGAATGTGGTGCAACTCAGCCTTAGTTCCTAACATTCAAATGCCTACTATGCTCTACTATAACAAATAACAACTAACATAATACAAATAGGTACATTCAATTACTTACAAACAAAATCCAGCATCTTCCTCGCTCGAGAGTTTTTTAGTCGTGTATACATTGTCGTTGAAACACTATTTATTAATACTTAAGGTGCCTTAAATTATCTAAATCACAGTTATACTTCAGTAACTAAAACTTTCTATTTGTAAACACTTGTTTATTATGCGGAAATACTAACAATTACGTGTTATTATCACCGAGCGGCGCGTGAGTTATGACAGGATAGATAGGTAAATAAAAAATCCCGCTTGCGCGCATGCGCAGTAAGGACGAGTACTAACAAGTTTAAACTTGTTTGTGTAGCGCATCCGTGATTACTTCTATGAGGACAGTAAAATTAATGAATGGGAAAAAGGCGTAAGTGTGGTTATTTCTAAACTATAATATGCGTGTACCTGTTAATAAGGAATATGGCTTTTTTTGTTTGATTAAATGTAAGTGAGGTTGGATGTAATCACTACTATTTTAGTAAAATAAGATATTTATGAAACAATAATAAGCGTAGTAGATTATACTTTTATTTTTTATTACACTATTTAAAGAAACAAAAACATAATCATGATTAAGTATATTGTTATACAATTTTACATGCATATGTTGATTTATCGACTTCTTTATTTAAAAAATATATTGAATTTGTATGACGTGCCAAATTTTATTTCTTGAATAAAACCTCAATTTTACGCCAAAATTTAACAAAAAAGTTTGCCCGTATGTGTCTTTACTTGTACTATTCAAATCGGCAATAAAAAAAAATTGACGTATCTTTTTATACGCCTTTATTGACCCGGTTGTGCGATATCAAAGTTCATGTGACTGGGATGACAAGATTTTTTTTGGTTAATGTGAGTCCAGCCTCGGAAATACAAATAGTTTATTGTTCAAAAACTGTGTACAGAGGCGGGTGTTATTGCTAATTATAAATAGTTCAACAGTTACCACACTGGGCATACAATTCTACATGTAGGCCTTCTTATTCGTGCTGGACCCTCGCAACTCCGCACGTTCCATGTTGTTCTGCATTCGCAAAACTCACATGGATCTTTTGGAATATGGAATAAAATGTTAAAATCTTCATTAATAAGGTTAAAAATAGACAAATCCCGTGGCCACTGTTTTGCTCGAAATCCGTGAAAGCCCTATTGTCTTCTGCTTCCAAAATAAAATATTTCACTTGTTTTGTTGGGTTTTATTTATTTGCGTTTAAAAACATTTTTAAGAGAAAGTGCCTCGTATTATTTTTTATCACTTTCGTTTTGCAGACAAAAGCTTTTTAAGATGTCTAATGAGGCTCTTGCTTCATAGTTTGAAAAAAGAACTACACATGGGTATGGGCACTACACAGGTATATTAAAATTAAATACAATTTCGATTATATAATTATTACACTAATAAAATAAAAGTTATAACTTTTATTCACCTATTCCTACGTTCGATCTCGGAGGCGGATTGAACGGTGTTCTTTGAGTTTCCAGTGCTTTTATAGTATAGCCTGGCTGGGCGTGTTTCCTAGAAGTCCAGGGTGTATATACAACAAGATGAGGTTCCAGTGAAGTCTGGTTGTTGTTACTTTTAGAACTTTGAGAACAGGAATATTATTTTACCAGCTGTTTCCCGCGGTTTCACCCGCGTAGTTCCCGATCCCGTTGGAATTTCGGGATAAAATGCCTATGTTCTTTCTCGGACCAAAAGCTACCCCTGTACCAAATTTCAAGTCAATCGGTTCAGTAGTTTAGCCGTGAAAAGGTAACAGACAGAGTTACTTTCGCATTTATAATATTAGTTAGGATTTACTGCTATCGTGTTGTGGGATGGGTTGACTCGTGTACGCATGACCCCGATTGCAGTAAACGTAGCTATGCGCTTTCCTTCGGGTTGCCTTGCGTAACATGTAAGTTACATCCCAAGTACAAATTATGTAGACGGACGACAGCCGGAGGTCTCAAAAAAAACCGAATCAGTTTCTAAAATTAATTTATTTAAAACTAGCTGTGTCCCGCGGTTTCACCCGCGTAGTTCCCGTTCCCGTGGGAATACGGGGATAAAATATAGCCTATGTTATTCAGGGTGAATGTAGCTTTCTAATGGTGAAAGAATTATTGAAATCGGTTCAGTAGTTTCGGAGCCTATTCGTTACAAACAAACAAACAAATCTTTCCTCTTTATAATATTAGTATAGATATAAAAATTACAATTAAACTTATTATTACCAAAAGAAATGGATAGTTCGAAGTGTGAACGAAAAGTGAACGAATATATTGTATTTACTAAAAATGTAATATTCTATTAGCTGCATCAGCAGTCCCCCCGCAGGCATGCATGACGTGGTGGCGTGATCGCGAGGTGGTTGTAGTGTCAGCGGTTTCCTTGTAACGCCGGCGTATAACATACAACATGCTTTCTGTACGTTTTTGTATATATGTTTGTTTTCTGAAGTGTTGTTTGGTCGCAGATTCTCTTCCATTATGGTCTATTTATTTAATTTTCTCTTTCGGGAGCATCCTTCCAAATACGAACATTCTTTTTAAATTGAACCGTTATGAGATGTAGTACCAATTGATGTTTTAACTACAACATTTTCTGGTTTCCAAAATTCAAATTATCTTTATTATCAAGGATTGATACAATCACTTATAATCGTCAAAACTTAAACTCAATTGATTTGATTGTTAGTTCACTACGCGCCCACTACTGAGAAGAACTAACAACAAACTCAGTGGGGTTGTCTTTTTTTATTGTGATTGTATTCACAAAATAAAATTATGTGTACATAATGGAAATAATAAGAGATATAAAAAGAGCAATTCATTTCCAGACCATTTTATCATTTAAATAATCTACTATAGTGTAATAAGCTTTTTCGCACAAATTACGTTTCACTAAAATTCAGAAAATATTGTTTTTGAGCATTTTCTGTGATAAAAGATCTGTGACTACCTGTATCTATTAGTATTTTTAATAGGATTATTTGTTTCGAAATATGGTAAATATGATTTTACATGATTGTATATTATGATAAAGATTTTTGATTTTGACCTTATTAAAAACTTTGAAACTTATTATTATCAATAGATTTTTCAAAATAACGAGAACTAGATACATTTCCATAATATTCATAATTTTTATATCAGAAAAATACTCGTTGTAGTCTTCATTTGGCGCACAGTTTTCTAAATCTAAATCACTATTTTCACTTCTAATTTTTTGGGCCGTATTGATATAAAACTCCATGATTTCTTATAACCGGCAGTTTTATATGTGTCACTTAACTTTTTATAAAAAATACTTATTTTTTGTTTTAGCTCTAAAATTAGATTTCTATAGCTACGTTTCTTTGTTACGTTAGATGTCTCAATTAACGCAGTCAGTGCCCCCGCGCGTCTGCGTTTTGAACTGACTATGTGTGTATGTTACTGTATCCCTTTCCACCCGAGAAAAAAATGTTTCAAATATCAAAAAAAAAATTAATAAGGAGGTTTTCTAGGAGTCTAAGGAAGATGGAAAAAATAGAAAAAAAAATCCTGAGTTTTCAGTTTTCCTGAAAACGTGCCCTCACGATCGTGACACTTAAGCCCTTCTCCCATTACGATACGCGCGCGCGACTCTAGTCTTGGATACTCGAGTAGAATACTACTTGGATACTTGCTCGCTACCCGACGCTCGCATATTATGCTACTAAAAAATGACTAAATTCATCATTTGTGCAAACTCGTTTTTAGTGGACGGACGTTATGTCCAGCAACTCCAGTGACGATGAAGGTCTCGCAGTTTTTCTGTTTTATAGAAATAGAAGACGTCAACGCAAGAGAAAATACTGGATTCATCCATATATTGAAAGAAACATAAATTGTAGAGTTTTTGTAGCCGCACAAGAGCTACAATATGATGATAAGAAGTTTTTATCTTTCTACCGAATGTCTAAAGAGACCTACTTGCATCTTGTTATGTTATTAAAACCTGCTATACATCAACGAAATACTAAATTTAGAGAATGTGTCAGTGCGGAAGAAAGGATTCTGATAACCCTAAGGTAAATAATACTTCATTATGACATATGTAGGTAATTAAATGTTTATAAAATTTTAATAACTTTATAATTATTACCTACTTATTTAAGTACTTTATAATTATTACTTATTCTTCTTCTTCGTGTGATAATAACATAGGTATCGATTCATAATAAAGTGTGGCAGTATTTGATTGTGCTACATTCAGACTTTCGTTTATGGTAATTGGCGTACTTATTACCTCGGCAGCACTCATCGGTGAAGGAGTAGAATAAAGTGTGATGGGACTATTAATATTTTCACTACTTTGGTCCATTATATCGTCTATCAATGCAAGCACTCTTCTCTTAAACAGTCTTCTTTGACTATCAGTCATTTTGTTCACGTCCGATAGTAAACTCAGTAAAAACATTTTGTTTGAATTTTCAGCACTGTCACAGTTATCTAGAATTTTGGATCGTTTCAATTTAAAATAAGCTGAAATGTCTTTCTCGGCTTGAGTTTCTTCCAGCTTCTTCCGTTTTTTATTATTATTTGTTGATGGTGGTGGTGGTAATTGCTGTTGCGAGATTGGTTGAGTGCTTGTACTAGTAGAAGGAAGACATGATTGTTGCGAGATTGGTTGAGTGCTTGTACTAGTAGAAGGAAGACATGATTGCTGTTGCGAGATTGGTTGACTGTTTGTAGATACATTTTCTGTGAACTGTGTTTGTTCGTATAGTTCAGGATCAGGTGTCTGTGGTTCTATCGTCTCTTTCAAATTCCCTGATGGTTTTCCTACTGTTTTTATGAAGGGTACAGTAAATTGCATATAGTCTGATAAGTAGTATGGTTTTTTTTGTGCAGTACTTGCTCCACTTTTTGGCGGTTTCAAGTGGCGAACAAAAACACTACGTAGATTTTTCCACTTCTCTTTAGCTTCTGGTCCTGAAAATTAACCTTAATATTAATTATTTTTCAGATATTTCGGGTCAGGTTGTACGTTTGTAAGCCTAGGATTGTATTTTGCAAGAGGAGATAATACAATTTGTAAGGTCATAGCTGAAACTACAGTAATAATATGGGAGATATTAAATGGAGACTACATGCCATTACCAGATGTGCAACATTGTAAAGACATTGCTGCTCGTTTTGATCGCCTCTGGAATTTACCCAACTGTTTAGGGGCATGTGATGGTAAACACATCAGAATAGAAAAATTACCTAATTCGGGATCAAGTAATTTTAATTACAAATCCTACCATTCGATAGTATTAATGGCATGTTGTGATTCCGATGGACTATTTACTCTTATCGAGACTGGCTATGCGGGTAGGAACAGCGACGGTGGAATTTTCAGTGCTTCCAGGATCAAACGTTGGATAGAACATGGACATCTTAATATTCCTTTACCTTCCAAACTTCCTAATGACCAATCTAACTATGAATTTCCATACTATTTTATTGGGGACGAGGCATTTCCCCTTCTATCTTACTTGATGAGACCATATCCCCAAAGAACCTTGAATGACTTGAGAAGGGTATTTAACTACAGACTAAGCCGAGGAAGGAATACAATTGAATGTGCTTTTGGGATGATGGCTGAAAAATTTCAAGTATTAAGTACTGCTATAAGATGTCATACAATAGAAAAAGTAACAAATATAATAAAAGCAGTGTGTATTTTACACAACTATGTTCGAAAACGTGAGGGTATTCTATATAGTCCGAGGGAGTTTATACAAAACAGATTGCTCACTATTCCCGTTATACAACCTCATAATATAGAAATAACGGCAACTATGTCACCACATAATCAACGAAATTATTTAGCAAACTACTTTATATCTGAGCAAGGTTCATTGCCTTGGCAATACCAATCCTGTTTGCAAAATACAATGTAACATTTAATAATAAACTATGTTTGTATACAAACAAAAAAAATCTACCTGTTATTTGAATTTTTTTCCCAATTTCTGCCCAAGTCTTGTCTATTGTATTTTTCCGCATGTAGTCAGGTAAATTGTAGTTATATAAACAAGCATGTTTTTCAACTTCTTGTACAAAATTAATATTTGTTTCTTGCTCCGCCGCCATCTTGTCAAAACGTGCGCGCGACGCGACGCACAAGCGACCAACACGGCGGGTATTGCGAGACTAGTCGCGAACGCGTAGAATACCAGTATCGTACGTAGTGTGCGAGTCTCCATATGAATGTATGTGAGATACTTTGCGGCGACTAGTCATGGATTAGTCTCCGAGAGTAGAGTCGCGCGCGCGTATCGTAATGGGAGAAGGGCTTTAGGTATAATCTACAAGTCTCACGATAGTGAGTGTTGACTTATTTCTATTTTTTTTCTTAAATAAAACAATGAATTGAGTACTTTACATTATTTATTTATTTATGATGACTCTTTATTAATCAGTCTTTTTCATTTAACACAATATTTAACCTCCTTTTTAATTATTATCTGAGACAAATCAACATATTTCTAAACTTAAACATAGTCAACCTCTGACTAACATAAAATCACAGTTATTTACTTTGAGGAACAAAACGAGATCAAAAAAATATACTATAAATAGCAAAAATAAACTAAGTACATAATTTGGTATGTATCTAAATAACGTACATAACTAGGTAGGTACATATTACATTTTGACGTGATACATTTGAAAACAGTTTTGATTTCGAGAAAGACACAGGTAAACACCACATTTCGAACATTTAATTTTTGATCGGCTATGGCACCCCTCCATCATGCAAGACCTTGGTGCCTTAATATCATCAAACACAGCCAGGTGATCATAGCCATCATACCTTTTTCCGTGTGATGGGCGTATTGGGCGGTATTGTCTATTGATAGGTGGTTCGATTTCAGAATCCATACCTAAGTCATCGTCGCGGCGGTTTTGGTCTGGATAATTGGTCAAAGCGTCAGCAACACTGAAACGAAAATCCAGTAGGTCCATAGTGTCCTTTCTTGAATGACCATTTGCCACGCAATCATTTTTGTAAAGTCGCCACGCATTAACTAATGCAAGATCCATAAAATGGATAATGACTTTCAAAGTCCATTTCTTTGTTTTGATGAAAGTACGATAATACTCCAATTGTTGGTCAAGAATGTCAACGCCGCACATGTGTTGATTATACTGTTGAATAATCTTCGGAGCTGATACATCAATATAGCAACCCTGTTTCTTATCCCAACGTTTAACAGTAGTGCCAGAAGAGGATCCTGTACAGTTTGATGCCATGATAACGGACTTATTGTCTTTCCATTTGACGATGACAGTCGAGTCCCTGGTGTAATGCTGACTTTCACCGCGAGCCATAGCCGAATCTTGTTTGAATTTGCAAGCTGCTCGATCCGGAATACGATTAAACATGATTGTGCCAATGCTGTGCATATTCCTCTGATTCATTTCTTCCACTAAAGGAACCGTGGTGAAAAAACGATCGTGAAACACACAGCTTCCTGGAGGAACAGTTCTGGTCAAATGGAGTATCACTGAAGGCCCCAGACCCAAGGATGTGTCACCAAACATTGTATTAGCACCTCTGTAAATCTCGAAGTCGAGCATCAGGCCGTCGCTAGTAGTAAGTACGAAATTTTTTAAACCTTCTGGTCGTGGTTTATTTTTGACTACCTGACGCAAAGAACATCGGCCACTAAATGGTATCATCTGTTCATCTATTGAGTAATAAGATGGAACTCTTTCCAGTTTGTTGCAGGTATCCTGAGTGCGTTTGATTATCGGTTGCACCTTCCAAAGTGGATTATGGGTTTCTGTGGCAGTGGGCTGATCGTGATCAACTAAATGAAGAGCGTTGCGTAAAGTTATAAAGCGGTCACGAGTTATTTTGTCAGCAATAAGTCCAATCCTCATATTAACTCGCCAGTACATGGGCATACGTGGGTATGGAAGGCATCCCATGAGAATGTGCACACCGAACACTTTACCTACTTCGGCTTGTGTAGTTTTAAGTTCTTGCCCAGTCTGACGCATATAATATAGGTTGGTACATCGAGCAATCTCCTCGAAGAAATTTTCATCAAAGTAATCATGAAAGTATTCGGATGGTGTACGTACCGGTTTTTTTGGTAAAGTTGTAGTGTAGTCATGTGGTTTGTCGATAAAAGGAATACTCTTCCAAGTGTCTCCATGACCACGTTGCTGCCGGTTTCGCCGAGTAGCCGAAGTAGTAGAAGATCGTCCTCTGCGTGATCGCATTCGCTGCGAAGTGGTCCCACGAGAACGCCCTCTGCTCGCAATTTGTCGCGAATTGGTATCACAAGAGCGTCTCCTGTTCGATGGGGTTACCTGAGTCTCGGGTTCTGGTTCCACTTCATCGCCTGAACCATCAGAATTGTTGTCGTCGCTTGCAAGGTCAGCGAGAACACACGGCTGTGCTTCTAAGTCTTCTTCATCATGGAACTCTTCGATATCAGACTGGGTTCCATCGCCAAGGAGTTCCAAGATACGGTCATCAGATACAGTATTCACTAAAATAAAAAATAAACAACCAGTTAGTTACAATATCGGGTTTTATTCAATAATCTAAAAAATACGTCGAAATCAATTTGTAGGGTTACAACCGAAGGACCACGATCGTGCGACTAGAAATTAAATCGAAATTGATTTCTAAATTACAAAATGAATTATCAAAAATAGTTTGTATACCATTTGATTGGTGTTTAATTAATGAAATAAATACAAAAATAATAACAAAAATAATAATCAAAACACAACAATAAACAATAAAACAAAATACTTACACGTGCCGCCGCAGGGGTCAAAAAACGCGGCCATCTTGCACCTTTAATTGCGACGAACTAATAAATCACATAGCGTCTCAAGCGCCGCTGCATATAAGTACATATCTGTCACTATCGTTCGGTGTCGGTTGCGTTCGCAAAAATGAATTCGTGCGTCTTCGAGATTTTTTTAAAGTTACCCGCACTATCGTATATCGTCGGGTGGAAAGGGGTATGTGCCCTCGGCTCACTAACGCGTCCTATTCATATCGCCTCGACGGCCATTTGCACCTTTGAGGACTTCATACGTTCCCTTCACGTGGATTATCTCTGTTTTTTTGGCTTTTATCTTTTTGGGCATTCGTTAGAATTGTTTTGAAGTATCTTTCGTTATCTTGAAGTGTGTGTGTTACATTCCAAGTACAACATGCTTTCTTTAAGTTGTTGTGAATACGCTTGTTTTCTGATGTTCGAATAGCATTCCATTCCGAATCGAATGATAATAAATCCCAAAGTTTACATTTAAGACATTTGCAGTGATTCCTCACTAGGCAGAGCCTGTTTTGAGGATATCAATTACATAAAAGATTAATTAGGACTTATATACTAAAAAGTATTTTGCTCATATTTTTAACCCATTAGAGGTCAAATAAAAACTGCGAATATATTTTTAATTCTTTTTTTATTTTTATAATAATAAATTGACGTAAAAACACAAAATACATAAAAAAACATTTATTTTATAGTAAAAGGGGGTGTACTCAATTGAGTACACTGACCGCCTATGTGTGAAAATTTTCGAAGCACGCTTTTTCGACACAAAGGGTTTTTAGGCATGTCTTGCACTGCCAGCGTACTCTGGAATGACATACAACACATCGCAGTTGTTTTTCAATTTTCATGGGAAAATGACCCACTCCGTGTTGTGACAATCCTTCTACTGATGATGCAGCCGGGCGAGATTTTCTTTGTTCACCCTGACGAAGGTAAAAACGTGCGATTTGTCGGCGGAACATTAGTTGGTCCATCGAATTGTTATGGCTGATTACGTGTAAACGCCAAGCATTAGCAATAGCCATGTCTAACATGTAGGTGAACAAAACCCACCACCACTTTTTACCATGGATAGCAATTCTATATAAAGAAATAGATTGATCGAGTTCATCCACCCCTCCCATATTTTTGTTGTAAGTTTGAAATAATCGTGGTATGGCTACGTCGGTTTTCTCTTTCTTTATTGGACACCATCGTTTGACTGCTCCAAGTGGTTCAATGGTGTCGTAGTTGGTGGCCATAGTACAGACACTATTGTCTTTCCATCTTACCAATAAAATCTCACCTTTCTTCTCAAACCTGTAGTCATAAGAGGCACGTTCTTTCTTTTTCATATCCTTGGTGCTCGTCAATGGACATTTCTTGGTTCTATTTTCTCGTATTGTCCCTGTAGCACGGTAGCCCAGGTTTTTCAACTCTAATAGAAGATCGTAGCTAGTAAAAAAGTTGTCGAAAAAGACTTCATGGTTAGCTGGTGTACAGTTGAGTTTTTCTAACAATGTTTTGACAACGCGGGAACCCAAAGGATCAGAAGTTGGCGACTGCGACTTCCCGCAGTAAAAATCAAAGGTGTAACAGTATCCGGACGAGCTAGCCGCTACCCAATTTTTATATCCAAAACGGACTGGTTTCCCACGAATGAATAGTTTGGCGGGATGGTGACCATAGTATTTCACCATTGACTCGTCCACAGAGATACTATCATGAAACACCCCCCACTGTAAAAACTTCTGCATTAGTTTCTCTGCCAATGGTCTTACTTTGAACATTTTATCATTCGCCGATGCAGCTAAGTCATTGTCCACAAGATGAAGGTTTCTTTTTATGTCTCGAAACTTATGTTTGGACATGGCTTTACCCACGAGTTCGACGCCTATGTCTTCATCTAAAGACCAGTACATGGGTTCTCGAGGTAGTTTATGGTATCCCGATAATATCAATATGCCTAAAAACTTTTTCAAATGTGCGGAATCTAGCTGAAACTCATGTCTGTTGTGCTGATTAGCATAGAGTTTGCTATTAGATATTATCATGTCGACAATATCACTATCCAGTAACTTTTCGAATATTTGTACCGGGTTGAGTTCCTTCAGTTCTTCGCAAATAGCACTCTTCCTTTCACTTACTTCGAGTGTACTCTGAGAGATTGAAGAGTACGATGGGACACATTTCCGCCAAATTAGTTTTACGTTTGAAGATGATTGATGGTTAGTATCCTGTCGCCTTCTTTTTGACGCCAGCGGTTCATTATCACTATCGTCGTCCGTACTGCTGTCAGTATCTTCTCGGTGCGTAAATACTTCGATAGTTCCGGGCACATCATGTGGTAAGGCAGTGGCCACCATGTCCTCATCGGCACCTTCCTCTTCATCAGTCAACGCACAAGTGTTTTTTAATTAGCTCGGAGTTTTCTTTAGAACTTTATTTGTTTGGTCTGTCTTGACTAACTTGTATGTCGAAGTGTCGGACAGTAACTTCCGAATTTTATCATTATATTCAGACGTATACGTTGTTGACTAGTGTATCACCGTAGTTCTAAATCTAAATCACTATTTTCACTAATATGATTGATTTCTTTAGCATTAAAACCTCTACCAAAATTAATTTCAACTGGTTTTAATTTGGGCGCGGTTCTCATAGACACGTCTCGAGAATATGACGGAGACACGTTACTAAAACTTGTGAATTTGTTTTTTAATATTCTCAAATGTACCTTCAGCTTCGAGTTGTAATATTTTTTGTGCAGTATCATTGAAACTACAATTACTTACAAATATTTGATCATGGTATGGTAAACTATTTCTAAGCGCATTTTGGGCCGTCTGTATATAAGAGTCCATAATTTCTTCTCCATATCCAGGAGTTTTATATTTATCACTTAACTTACTTTTAATGAAAAAAAATTTTTGTTTTAATTCTAAAATTAGATCTCGATAACTACCTTTCTTTTTACATTTGATAATTCTAGTAATAGGGAGTTAAATTCGCTATTATCTCCACACTCGGCTTTAAGAGAAGCCTCGATTATCTCCCAATTAAAATCATGTTCCATCATAGCAATAACTAAGGCAGCTTTGCCTGATAGTTTACTTAATACCAACATTACATTTTGTGTTGCGTTTCCACCCACTTGGCACAGTTTAAATAATTATAAATTAGAAGAGGATCTCCTTCGTATGAGGGTACGAAGTTTATCAATTTAACTGGGTCCATGGTATTTATGAAACTTGGGACCTTAGGATCGCTTGATTTCTTTGAAATGAAGCTTATATCTGTATTGTTACTCTTCTTCACAGGAAGAGGGTCGGTCATTCCACCCTTAACATACACAAACTTAGCAGGACGTAGGAATTTTGATGTAGATATAGGATAGTGCAAAAAGGTACTTACAGTTGGCTTACTAAGTACACGTTGCAGTATCCTTTTTCCATGACCCTTTTTTGGACTTATTTGTTTCTTGAAGTTTCCCAGAGTTTAAGACTTAAAGAGTCACGAAGAAATTCTACTTGTGGTCGTAATTATCACTTTTTTGCATTAAAGGTGTCTGCCCACTATCCCGTAGCATACCATGAGCGTGCTAGGAACGTTTCCGGCACGGAAAGCAGTCCTATACGCTCTATTTTGCCCACTGAAGCGGGCCGACAGCGTTCTGAACCCGTTTACAACCCGTATGTAATCTGTATGATGCCCGTATGTAACACGGCAGGAATCCTTTCAATACGCTCGTAAAGCATCGGTTCATTCTCGTACAAATATCAGTGTTGCGTAGACGCGTGTGGTGAAATATTGAAATAGTTATGGCTATAAGGAAACTAACGATTGAACAACTAGCAATGATTGCTATCATTTTGGATGAAGAGGAAGAGGAATGCCCAAAAAACACTCGACGCTACTGGATTCACGATTCTATAAAAAGACGCAAAACGGAAGGAGAATATTGGACACTATTCAGGCACTTAGTTGATGACGAAGAAAAGTTTTTTCAGTACTTCCGAATGAGTACATTCCAATTTAACGATTTGCTGAAAAAAATTGAAAATGACATTGTTAAACAAAACACAAACTTTAGAGAATGCCTGCTACCTAAAGAAAAACTTGCTGTGTGTTTACGGTAAGTAAAAAACAATTTGTTTATTATTAATATTTAATCAACTTTTGATCTAGTATTCATGGTAAAGCTTTATGCTTGATTATTATTATGCCACTCGTTAGTGTCCCAAAGCTCAGGAGACGGAGGCATAGGTGTAGCACTCGCTTGTACACTCGAAGAAGTCGACGCTGGAGATGAAGCATAGGCATACTGTGGTGTAGCTGTAGCAAAGTTAGGTGGTGCGAGCTGCTGTAACTCCATTTCGGAAACTAAACTGAATATTTTGTTTTTTGCGCAGCGGTCTGGCAACGTCGCATGCCATGCACGTAGCGTATCCGCACCGGCAAAATATTCCCTCCGACAAATAGTTGACGGCCCGTGCATGGTACGCTACGGTGTCGGCCGGTGACGGAACGGTCTAGTGGGCATAGTCTCATACTTCTCAATACAAAGAATAGTTTTTTGTCCGAAACGGTCCTAGTACGGTCATGGTATGCTACGGGATAGTGGGCAGACACCTTTACAACAACGCTTTGGTCATCCGCCTTTTTATATGAACAAAAACCACAATAGCGTCGTTTCTTTGGTTCTGGCTCATCATTAATATTTTCCGAAGACGGCAGTTATGTTACTCGCTCCGGGAAATAGATTTTAAAAAAAATATATTTTTATTACAATTTAATAATAGGTCTTTATTAATATGTTGTTGCTTATAGACTAAAAATGAAATGTGTTACAAAGAATACTATTGTTGGTAAGTGAATACAATGCAATGCAAAAGTTGAGCTGCGTCAGCGATGGGCCGGCACTGGTGACGTCGGCGTGCCACATTTTTTAAAATATTGCGTCGAGTCCTTCTCCAAGTGGATGCCTGTGGACGTCGCCAGATCTGTGCTTAATTTTTGGATATTTGGCAGTCCCATTTGTATTATTTCCCCTACCGCTCTCCAGAATTTATCGACACTTAAAATGGTTGAAGTACTACTCCCACCAGATTCCAACAAACCGCCATATTGTTTAATTTCATTCATCGTCAATATTTTGTTGATTACTTAAATCTACAATGTTCGGGAATTTATTCAAAATGTTAACTGGTGACCTAAAGTCTTTATGAACAACATTTTGTGGGTCTAAAAATTGTAATTCTTTAAAAAAAAACTCAATGGCAAGCGTGTTTTTAATTGAAGGCTAAGTTCAACAAAAAAATTTTGCATTCTTTGTAGAAAAGTTTGTATTATATCTGCAAATATTCCATCGATTTCTTTACCAACATTTACACCTAAATATAATTCTTTTAGAGGCGAGTTGACGTTAGATTTTGGATCTATATTTAGTGAATCCGTGATTTTTTTTACTTTCATTCATACAGCAGATAGCAACTCAAAAGGTTCACAAACTACTTCAGAAATGTCTCCCAATGCTGTATGTGTCATAGTACTGGGTGGCGCAAAAGTAAAGACCCTATTTGGTTCAGCTATAACATTTTTTCTAAATTAGAAAACTAGATTTAGGTTTTTTTAAATGTATATTTGTGCCATTAAATTTCGTACCATTAGGATTTAAAGATGATGTCTTTTAAATGGTGACCTCCAGAGTTGATACACATTTGAGCCCTATTTATGACATTTTGCATAACTTGCCGTAACACTTCCTGCGATATGTTCGTTATTTCTTGACGAATGTTTTCTTTTAGAGCTGCGAGAGTCTGTGGCTTGTTCACATACACCCGAGATTTCAAAAAACCCCAAAAAAAGAAGTCTGGACTGGTCAGATCGGGTGACCTTGCAGGCCAAGGCAAATCGCCAAAACGAGAGATAACTCGGCCTGGAAAAGCGTCCCTCACTAAGTCCATAGTGTCGCGCGCTGTGTGTGCCGTAGCGCCGTCTTGTTGAAACCAGATGTGCTCCAGCCCCAATTCGTCCAAACTGGGTATCAAAAACTCACGTAACATGGTTCTGTAGCGTTCTCCAGTGACAGTTATCGCATTGCCTCCAGCGTCTTCGAAAAAATAGGGTCCGATCACTCTGTCAACACAGATGCCACACCATACAGTAACTTTTAGTGGGTGTAGAGGTGTTTCTTGAATAATGCGCGGATTATCAGTGCCCCAGAACCGAGTATTCTGCTTATTGACATGCCCTGAGAGAAGGAAATGCGCTTCGTCACTCATAACCAATTTTGAAGGAAAATCATCCTCTTCAAGGTTGAGGTTTATGACGCGCTGGCAGTAATCTAGACGAGCTCGGTGGTCAGCAGGCAGCAGCTGATGAGTCATTTGAGTTTTATACGGGAACATCTTTAAGTCTTTCACCAAAATACGCTGCAGGGTCCGTCTGGAAATGCCCAATTGCGTGGCACGTCGTCTCGTTGATGTTTCTGGACACTCTTCCACATCTTCGCGCACAGCATCGATATTTTCAGCTGAACGGCCTGTTCTTGGTCTCCCAGACTTAGGTCTATCCAATGTTGAGCCAGTTGCTTCAAGGCGTGTGGCAAAGCGTCGAATTGTGCGACCAATCGGTGCCGGACGGTGGGGAAATCGTCGACGAAATTCACGTTGTGTTCTTATCACTGATGAATTATTCCGTAAGAACATTGACACAATTATTCCGCGTTCTTGGGGAGTAAAACGGTCCATGTTTATTTTCAGTGTATTTTACATTTGTTCACTACACAATTTTCAACAACAGAATGACAGAAAATGTCATATAAAAAAAAAAAAGTATTTTCTTTAGTGCCAGTACTTTTGCGCCACCCAGTACAATCGCCTTGTTCCCTGAGATAGTATCAGCGGTTATGTTGGTGTGATTTTAGCCGCCTTTTTACATTATTTTTCAGATCGCTCCATACCTTAAACCATTCTATATTTCATGAATGATTTCACTGTACGAATTCCTATTTATCCAGTTTTGTATCACCACCTCTATCGACTTATGGCAATTTGTCAGATCCGTCTATTTGGTGAGAGATAATATTCTCCCTCTTGTCAAAGTCAAAAATCATTTAATCAGTTAAGACCTCAATGAGGCACTTATGAACGTCGAAATTGATTTTACCACCGATTCGGAAATTACATCAGCCGAGAAGAATCGGTAAGAAACTCGAGCTGGTATTTTTTTTAAATAAAATACAAACAGTACCTTAAAACTAGTACAATGTCATAGATGAAAAAAGAAAACAAATAATAAAATCTATAAATATAGAAAATGCTTATATGTACCAATATAAAAAAAGTAGCATGTTGAGGTTGCGGGTGCAGAAATTTAATACCCGACAGTTATGTTAGATATCCTCGTGGCATTGGCATCTTCCAGGGCTCCCCTTGGTTTCCTTAGGGCTTCCTAAGTTCTTATTCCTATAACTGGTAGTGTCTGACCCTTGTTCCAATATATCCACTACATCATCTTGCCTACAAACCCAATTTTTCTTTGAGATTGTATTAATAATTTACCATCAGCAAATTTCATTTTTTAAGTATTCAGTTCCATCTTCAATTAGTTTAAGTGTTTTTTCTAGATTTCGAGGCATGATTGCTTGTATGTATCCATACGAGTTAAAATTTCTTGAATTTAATAAATCAAATATATTATATCAATCAACAGATTGAGCTCATCATTGCACTTTTGTGTGTTTTTTCTTGTTCGTTCTTGATTGATGGCATCTACCACGGTTCTTATAGTTCTCGAGACAGATGCTTGCAAGATATAGGTTCTCGCATTTTGACTTCATATTTTTTGATAGCTTCCACTAGATAAAAACGCGAGAGTGCATAAAACCTGGATTGAGAACAATTTTAGTATTTTTTCCACATATTACTTAATGTATTAATGTACGTAGTAATTTCGTTGCGCCTTTGGTAAAAATGGGGAAATATTTTCTTCCAATTGTGTTATTAATTCTTCAGTCAACCGGAATACCTTAATATAGTTTATTTCAGTGTTCAAAGATCCATACTACGTATCGTGTTGGCCAGACGTCTCATTTCTAAATTATCATCACGCTTCGCTTCTTCGAGTTAAAAAGTTAAACATGAAAGACGAACAACCATCTAAAACATAAAAAATAGGTCTAAACGTTTCAGGAAGTGAATTGCGTTACAAATATTTAAGCATTTAAATTTTAAACTTAACGATTATATTTGTTTATTTTTCGATTTGATCTTCTTATCAGCATCATTTAATTCCGTTTTAATCACAGAGTTGTTGATATGTTTAATGAAATTTTTCTTTGTGTTATCTCCTTCCTTGGTCCAAACCAACATGTAGCTCCGAGTGGTAACGACCACCTTATTCAATTTCTCACAAATTTTACATGGACTTTTTACTTCATTTTAATCATTCGCCCTTATCATCGACACAAAGAAGAATTCGCCCTTATTAAATTTCCATCTACGGATTTCCTTTTTGGTAGTAAATTTTTCTTATTTACCATTATGTTCATACTTCCTGTACTATCCTTGACCGTAAAACTTTAGATTGCTAGTAAATAATACACCAAATGTCTTTGATTGCGTATATTCACTGATTGATTGGTGAACTGAGTGGTGCCTCGCGGCGCAGGTAAACTGCTGACACAATCAACATTGTACAGTATGAACTGTACACTTGCTTACCTTGTTAAACGGGTAGAGATTTTTTTTTTTCATTATTTAATTTTACAAAATACCCTTAAAAAGATACAATTTATAATGGTAATAAAACATTTTAAAATACATGCCAAACAGATACACCGTTTCTCCTGTATTATATAGCTGCTCCAAATGTGTTTTTATGATTGAATTGTTGAATATAAAGCTGTCGTGTGTAGCACCTCCAAAAGTTAAATCCACATGCATTATGTTTAAGTCTGGATCGTTTATTTTAAACAGTAAATATAAAAAATAATATATTTTTTATATTGGCTATTTTCAGCATGATACCCTTTTCTACAATAATATCTTTCTTCATGTTCTTTGGGCCGAACGTTCTTTAATAGATCCAATCCTTATTTTTAGAGAAGGTTCATATATTACGGAACATGCGTCGCGTATTATCGGTCGCGTAACGCCAGAACAGACAAACGTATAGAAAAACACTTGAACGTTTGCACTCAACGCACTAACGTATAATCGGTTGAGTGTGAACGGTCAAGTGTTTTTTCTATTCATTTTTATGAACCTTCCCTAAGCCTCACGTAATTTCGTTACAATTAATGTTTATATTTAAAGTTTTATAGATTCTCTCATTTGGCTATCAAAAGATATAATTTAAACTTCTGTCGTCTCTTGAGAAAGAGAAAAAGGATTTTGACCTCACTTTCTGAATTCGATATTGTTTTCGTCAGTGGTCACTTCACCTACGGGCGGTATTCGCGCTGCAAGTACTAGAAGAGGTATGGAGGGGAGGAAGCGTTATCTTCCCCTTCCCTTCTCCATTCATATTCTGACTTGAGAAAATCCCGTTCAAACGGGCATTAACCATTAACATTAACCATCTCTCCCACAGTAATGGTAAAATGGTTCTTGAGCTCCTCTAGCATCTCCTCTAGAGTGATGGCAGACACTTTTGTCTCTGTGGTGGTTTTACGCATCTCGGCAAACTCGGTCCGGTATGCCTTCCTCTCCGCACTCATCAGCTCCACTTCCTTTATCGGCCTATACTCGTTGGATCTCGTCCGTCTCGTTGCAGAATGTTAGCACGTCCAAGATGTCGCCCAGTGCATCTTTAAAGACCCTCACACGAGTACCCTTAAGTTGCAACCTCTTTGATGACCGCCATACTTTGGCCGGCCATCTTGCGCGACTCCTGGGCACTACCACCACCATTTAAGCTCTTGAGTGGGGCTGGCTTTTTAAACATCGGGGCGAGACCCCCTTCGTCACCCGACATTGCAGAGGTGGACAGGTCCCGCCTTCTTCTTTTCTCTTCATTCCTCTTTGGGGAGGCGCTATGAGTAGGTTGCATGTCAATGGTTGACACTATGGAGTCGTCGGCGGAATGAACTTCTTTCGGCGGCGAAATGCCACACTGCCTCCAATTAACTTCGTTCTTATTTATTATTTTTAATCGCTATTATTTTGCCTTCTTGGTGTTATATCTGCGAGTGTAATGGGTCTTAGAGGTTCTAAGGCCCTTTCCAAGCGCGCGCAGGCTGAAGGTGATTGCATTGTGGTCTGATGTTATTAGGCTTTGATTCACTTTCCATCCTTCGATTTTCCCAAGTAGTGAGGCGCTGCAAGCTGTCACGTCGACGATGCTCGTGCAGGCCCTCCCACCCCTGAATGTTTCAAAGGTTGGTTCGTCTCCTATGTTGAGAATCTGGAGATTCATTTGACTAAGGAACGCGTTGTATGTGGCTCCTCTGTCATCCTCCTCTGCTTCCCCACCAGTGGCTCCAAGCGTTGACATGCCACTATGAGGTTTCCCGATCCCATTTTGTCGCAGGCATACTTGGTTCTATCCAATTAGGCTCGATGTTTTGATCCCCCTCAAAGTAGACCGACACCATTCCACCTCTCCTTTTCCGCGTCCACCAACCTTTTGTGCACCTCTGGGGAGACCTCGATGACCGGGTGACACTCATGGGGATTCCGCGCTTTTTTTCGGCACCTTAGTTTTATCGTACTCTCCTCCAGCTTGACTCCTTGCAGAAGGTGTTTGTTCTGCGCTATCAAGTTCTCCACGATCTCGGAGTCCTTCTGGTAGGAGAGTACGTCTTTGATTATGATTAGGGGATTTCCTGCCTTTGCCACGTCCGCCTTTAGGTCTTTCGCGTTTTTTACTCGGCTGTGCACCAGATTGAGGTCTTCCTTGGTGCTACAGCTGAGGATGACCTTTTGGTTTTTCCCCTTCCTTACCCTTTCGACCCGGGCTTCCGTTGCTTTTGTGTCGAGAGCGTTCCTGATCCTCTCAATGATGCGTTCCCCGGTGTTTTTGGGGTCCGTCGACGAGATTATCAGGGTATGGTTGGGTCTCAGGGGCAGAGGCGGTTTGGTGGCGACTTTGGCGTATGTAAGATGAGCTTGCACGGGTATGCTGGCCGTTGCAGTGGAAATAACTTTCGTGGTTTCCCCAGCCCCGGCCAGCTCCGCCTCTAAGCTCATCTTGGGTGAGGCTGGCGTTTTGCGACGGTCTTCTCGCATTGTCCGAAGTTCGGAAGACACGGCTTCCAGGCGCTCTTTTATGGGGACGAGGTGTTCTTCGAGGTTAATTATCACCTGCGGGGACTCTGGTGGTATGGTCCGTTCCAGGGATTTTATTAACCTCTGTGTCTCCTTCAATTCTGCGCCTATGTCCGTGCCTTCCGTTGGGGGAGATTGACGGGAGCCTAAGACTGTGAGCGTTTTGGTGTTCTCGCTCACCGTCTCCGAGATTTTTTTTTTGCCCTGTACGTTGTCCCTCCGTAGCTCGCCCAACTGCTTGGAGATGGCATTCAGACAATTTTTGATTGTGGTCTGTTCCCTTCTCATGGGTTCAAGGTCATTGCTGACCCTTCCCCCGGCTGCAGTTGGGCGTGCTTCTTGCATGGAGGTGATAAGAGCTTCTAGCTCTTTCACCTTCGTGGAGGTCTCTGCTATTAGGCGATAGGGTTCCTGAGTTTCGTACCCCAGCCAGTCCCTTACGCCTTTTACGGTACGGTAACCGTAAACGTAACCACAGGTTAAGTGTAGGCCTTCCTGCGACGATGAGCTTCGCAGGGCAGAGTCTTGGGTCCGGCTTCGGAGTCTCCACGTACGGTCCGCCTCGTGTCGTTGAGGTTGGGTTAGCGCGTGTACACCACGTGTTTAATTGCTGCCCTAGTTACGAATAACTCCGCAGTTTCTGAACCGTTTTTCAAAATTTTTTCTGCAAAAGGTTGGTCTTTGCTCGGGCTTCAATATTCACGTTTTAGCGGTTTGATTCGCACCTGCCTGGCGTTTTAGGGTCCCAAATATCGTGGCCTGTAGCTCTGAATCCTGATGGTGGTTTGACTTGCCTACACTTTTCCCGGTCACTGAGAGCACACTTTTACACTTGCAAACACTTTTTATGGTCACTACCGAAAAATTACTAATTTTTAGTAATATTTTGTTCGGAGCTTGTGGTACGCGAGTCAAAATATTCAAAAGCGTTTAACTTTAAAAAAAAATATTTATTAAATAAAATACAATTTTGTATTATTTAATTATTACACTGATAAAATAAAAGTTATTATTTTTACTTAGCTACTCCTACGTTCGATGTCTGAGATGGAATGAACGGTGCTTGTGGTGTTTCCAATGTTTTTATAGTGTAGCCTGGCTGGGCGTCTTTCCTAGAACTCCAGCCTGCCTAGCATGACTGTGCGTGATAAATGATATAGACACCACGAAATAATATCGATTTTGCGAGCATGACCAAATGAATATGGCGTAGTACGATTTGATAAAATTAAATATGGCGGCTATATTTATTATATTTTGACAGTTGGATGTCAATAAATAGCTATATTGATTTCGCAAGCATGACCAAATGTTTAAAATTAATTATATGGTAAAATTAAATATGGCGGGCATTTTTATCAAATTTTGACAGTTTGATGTCAATAAATCGCTGTATCTATCGCGTTTTCGAAGTCATGCTAGCCTAGCAGGGTGTATAAACAAAAAGACGAGGTTCTCGTGAAGTCTGGTTATTGATACCTTGTAACCCAAACATCCATTGTTCAGAGTTTCTACTTAGAACTGGAACATTATTATTACTACTCGCGAGTGAGTGATAGACGTGTCCCCCTACTTCCTTAACCGCACTGCGGTTAGAGCGCCGGCCAGAGACCATAAAACAAGTATCAAATTTTCCTAAAATTATACAAATTATTTACAAGAAAAGTTAGATTAATCTACCCTACTATATTACAGAGATAAACTAATTATATTGACTATATAATATGACTACAATTCCTTATTATTCATTTAACATACTGTAGTAGGATTTGGCTGAAGTTTTATGACCGGCCGCCTGACGTCAACCCACCTCGGGAGTTATTGTTTCTGGTTCGCCAGAGCCCCGTCCGGTTGGCTTGGGTTTGTGGGATGTTAGTCAAACCTTTGCACGCCCATGACATTTTGCATGACTACAATTACTAAATAGAAACAATTACTTAAAGTTTTTATTTAATACCTTTCCAATATTTTTCCAAATATTATCTTAAATGACGGTGTTTAAGTAGTTTTTATGAGATGAATCGAACAGTGCTGGATGTTGGGCAACCTGGTTAATCAGTTTTTGCTCATCACAATCCGAAAAATCCATTTTGAAAAAGACACGCTGACGTGTCTTTGCTCCGGCGTCAGCAGCACTACTGATATGCGGACCTCCAGGACTCTTGCCCCGATATAATATTAATCATACCGGGACCGATTTCCAGCTCTGACAAATCTATCGCTTCTCTTGTCTGCGTTAGCACCTGACTATAGGTCATCTCTTAACACTACTTCTGGCTGTAGGGTGACCATCGCAGCGCTATCGGGGCCCTCAAGCCCTCAATGTTGGCTTGATCTCAGCCGGTGTAACAGTCAAACCGGCCGATATCCGGCGAATGGGTGTCGGCGCCATCTTTTTGGCACGATGGGCAGAAGTCTTCCTCTTCCCCTATTTCACAACAGTTAGATGAGAATATAAATTATTCTTTTTTCATGCTTAGTCTATTTTTTGTATTCACTTTTGCCTGTACAATCTTGAGATGTGATATTTCAAACTGGTTTTTCATAATTTGTGCAAGGGTCTTCCCCGTTCTTTTGCCCAATTTTACGTACAGGTTGATCCCCGTCCAACACAGTCATAGCATTTATTTAAATATTCATTTAAACTCTTACATTTTGCAAATTCTTCAGCATTTGTGTTGCTGTCAGTATTTTTATTTTCTATGGCTTTCACCCTCTCTCTCACTAAGTCCATTAGTAGACGCTAGAAAAAATAGATACATGAGGTGCTATAATAATTGACTAGGCTGTAACATTCTACTACTGGATATTGGGGTATATTTTTTTTAAGAATAAACACCACACTCTGTTGTTATACATGCGGTGAGGTTTACACACTAGGTAATTGGAAGCTATTACAACAAGAGCCGAAATGGGGTGACCAAACAGCCGGGAACATCATCGAAAATTTGGTACTTATAATGAGTGTTAAGAAACCTTCTTACTAACCTTTTGCCAATTCTCACTTCTTTGCCTCTTTAGAGGTGTTTTATTGACTTCGGTCATGGTCTCCATTAAATTTTATTTTTTTTATTTATTATTAGAAAAATATCTCACGCCACTCCACACTCCACAACCGCAAAAATTTCAAACAATACCGCCCGCTGTATCATGTCTTGTCAGTTGGACGTGAAATCTCAAAAAAATGTCATCGACAATCGCAGCGAAAATCTTTTTAACCTGTGGTCACCGACACTTTTTTTTGACGAATGTTTGACGGATTGCTCACAACGACAACCTAACAACAGTAAAGTGTATTATAAACCTAACTTAGTTAAAATAGGTTTATCGAACGTTTATGAATCATGAATTTTATAATACGTCTAATAGGCCTAATGAACGTTATAACTAAATAGCGCTATAAACCTATTTTAAGGATTTTTTATGAATAAGACAGTTACATTTTGCAAATTCTTCAGCAACGGCATTTACTAAAGCATGCCCAAAAGCACACTCGACAGTAGGAAGTCTTGGTGCACCTTTGGTTAAAATAAATTTCAAAAAATGTTCAATCAAAAATGATTTTTGGTCTGCTAATACTATTTGGAACACTGGTACGCTTCCTTCTTTTAGTTATTATGTTTAAAATCTCTCTTTTAATGAGAGAGTCAACCTCGCTTTTGAAAAAACACGCTCACACCGGACTGATGTAGCTGTGATAACCATTTGAAATAATAGTACGCCTCTTCGGTCACCAACACGCACTGGTATAAAAAAATATGTGCGTCTTTACTCCTTACACTTTGCTACGCCTCCAGTAGCATCAATTACCATAATGGCATTCTGATGTCTTTTACAGCGCGTTCAGTATATCTGCATCAGTTCTGGCAACCAATATATACAGTAAAAACTTAATAAGCTAATGCCAATGTATTGAGCCATTGTCTCGCAGAAGGCGGCCAGCATACCATGACCTCTGATTGCTGCGACAGCGAGCAGCTAGAGGCCGCCGTGGTCCGTCTTTTCGGGCCCCAGGCGACGCACTACGCAAAAGTGTGGCGCACCGTACTCATGACAGGCCGGTGTACAGTGTACACTCTCCCCGGTCCACAGTCCTGTGCAGTACTCAAGTGGAATGGTAGCCCTTCCTATGAAAAAAACGTTCCTCATGTGCAATTGGTCTTGTAATGGTCACATGAGTGCCATCAATACAACCCATACAATGCATGTTGAATTTTATAAAGAACCTCTAAAAGATTTTTATAGATTTAATTATTCACTAAACTTATAGATGAAATAATGAACAAAGTAAATAAGTAGTCAAATTATAACGGCTTTAAATTTTAATAAAAAATACTTTATTGAAATTATAATTTAGGTGTGCTCGACATGAGCTTACAAATAGAAGTGGTCTTATTAACTAACTTATCTATAAAGAAACCTTTATACGATAATGGACAATGGTTACACAGAATTGTAATAGGAAGCTAATGATTAAATATAATACCAACGGAACTTGTTAATGTCATTTTTATGGTTTTGCATTAAAGTAATTGTTATTAGTGTTATATGACGCTAAGTGGGCCACCTAGTTAACAATGGGGTATTGATGTACACGTAATGGGGTTCCCATAACTAAGTACAAACAAACTTATATTATTTTAACTTGTTCCCTCTTTTGGGCTTGGAATGGGAAAGCAATCTGTTTGTTCATAACAGCATGTGTGTTCAGGACATTGGTGACTTGTCGCACATCCTTTAGTAAATAATAAAGAATTTATTTATCTCACAAATACAACACATTAGACATAAGTATATATTCCTTTGACACAGTGGACTGAGAGACGCAATGTTTGCCCATGTCACCAATAACCGTCTGGCAGAAGCCTGCCGCATAGAACGCCAATGCTACCAAAACCTTAAATAAATTTTAGGTTAGTGAGCTTATAATTAATTTCCCAAAGTCGGTACCTACTCAATCTTACCTTAGTCTCCGTATCCAGAGCGTCAGCCCATAAAGTGGGTGGCATATGTGGCGTTAATTCACATTAAGCTCTTTGGAAAGTCTATGCCTTTTGATGAATTGTTGATTCGTCAAATTAGATGCCCTTGCTCGTAAATTTTTTGTTTGCGCCGTCTAACAAAAATATTCAAAACGATTAACTTTAAAAAAAATATTTTTAAATAAAATACAATTTTGGATTATTTAATTATTACACTGATAAAATAAAAGTTATAATTTTTACTTAGCTATTCCTACGTTCGATGTCTGAGATGGAATGAACGGTGCTTGTGGTGTTTCCAATGTTTTTATAGTGTAGCCGGGCTGGGCGTCTTTCCTAGAACTCCAGGGTGTATAAACAAAAAGACGAGGTTCTCGTGAAGTCTTGTTATTGATACCTTGTGACCCAAACATCCATTGTTCAGAGTTTCTACTTAGAACTGGAACATTATTATTACTACTCGCGAGTGAGTGATAGACGTGTACTCCCTCCCCCCACTTCCTTAACCGCACTGCGGTTAGAGCGCCGGCCAGAGACCATCAAACAAGTGTCAAATTTTCCTAAAATTATACAAATTATTTACAAGAAAAGTAAGATTAATCTACCCTACTATATTACAGAGATAAACTAATTATATTGACTATATAATATGACTACAATTCCTTATTATTCATTTAACATACTGTAGTAGGATTTGGCTGAAGTTTTATGACCGGCCGCCTGCCTGACGTCAACCCACCTCGGGAATTATTGTTTCTGGTTCGCCAGAGCCCCGTCCGTTTGTCAGCAGCGTGCACCGCGTGCAGGGGGTTGGCTTGGGTTTGTGGGATGTTAGTCAAACCTTTGCACGCCCATGACATTTTGCATGACTACAATTACTAAATAGAAACAATTACTTAAAGTTTTTATTTAATACCTTTCCAATATTTTTCCAAATATTATTTTAAATGACGGTGTTTAAATAGTTTTTGTGAGATGAATCGAACAGTGCTGGATGTTGGGCAACCTGGTTAATCAGTTTATCTTCATCACAATCCGAAAAATCCATTTCGAAAAAGAAACACGCTGACGTGTCGTTGCTCCGGCGTCAGCAGCACTACAGATCTGCGGACCTCCAGGACTCTTGCCCCGATATAATATTAATCATACCGGGACCGATTCCCAGCTCTGACAAATCTACCGCTTCTCCTGCCTGCGTCAGCACCTGACTATAGGTTATCTCTTTTAGCACTACTTCTGGCTGTAGGGTGACCATCGCAGCGCTATCGGGGACCTTCAAGCCCTCAATGTTGGCTTGATCTTAGCCGGTGTAAACCAGCCGATATGCGGGGAATGGGTGTCGGCGCCATCTTTTTGGTAGGAGGGGCAGAAGTCTTCCTCTTCCCCTATTTAACTACAGGTTGATGAGAATATAAATTATTCTTTTTTTTATGCTTAGTCTGTTTTTTTTATTCACTTTTGCCTGTACATACTTGAGATGCGGTATTTCAAACTGGTTTTTCATCATTTGTACAAGGGTCTTCCCCGTTCTTTTGCCCAATTTTACGCACAGGTTGATCCCCGTCCAACACAGTCATAGCATTTATTTAAATATTCATTTAAACTCTTACATTTTGCAAATTCTTCAGCATTTGTGTTGCTGTCAGTATTTTTATTTTCTATGGCTTTCACTCTCTCTCTCACCAAGTTCATTAGTAGACGCTAGAAAAAATAGATACATGAGGTGCTATAATAATTGACTAGGCTGTAACATTCTACTGCTGGATATTGGGGTATAATTTTTTTAAGAATAAACACCACACTCTGTTGTTGGGTATTTAGCAAGCTCAGAATACATGCGGTGAGGTATTTTACACACTAGGTAATTGGAAGCTATTACAACAAGAGCCGAAATGGGGTGGCCAAACAGCCGGGAACATCATCGAAAATTTGGTACTTATAATGAGTGTTAAGAAACCTTCTTACTAACCTTATCTTCCACAAGCCAATTCTCACTTCTTTGCCTCTTTAGAGGTGTTTTATTGACTTTGGTCTCCATTAAATTTTACAATTTTTATTTATTATTAGAAAAATATCTCACGCCACTCCACACTCCACAACCGCAAAAATTTCAAACAATACCGCCCGCTGTATCATGTCTTGTCAGTTGGACGTGAAATCTCAAAAAAATGTCATCGACAATCGCAGCGAAAATCTTTTTAACCTGTGGTCACCGACACTTTTTTTTGACGAATGTTTGACGGATTGCTCACAACGACAACCTAACAACAGTAAAGTGTATTATAAACCTAACTTAGTTAAAATAGGTTTATCGAACGTTTATGAATCATGAATTTTATAATACGTCTAATAGGCCTAATGAACGTTATAACTAAATAGCGCTATAAACCTATTTTAAGGATTTTTTATGAATAAGACAGTTACATTTTGCAAATTCTTCAGCAACGGCATTTACTAAAGCATGCCCAAAAGCACACTCGACAGTAGGAAGTCTTGGTGCACCTTTGGTTAAAATAAATTTCAAAAAATGTTCAATCAAAAATGATTTTTGGTCTGCTAATACTATTTGGAACACTGGTACGCTTCCTTATTTTAGTTATTATGTTTAAAATCTCTCTTTTAATGAGAGAGTCAACCTCGCTTTTGAAAAAACACGCTCACACCGGACTGATGTAGCTGTGATAACCATTTGAAATAATAGTACGCCTCTTCGGTCACCAACACGCACTGGTATAAAAAAATATGTGCGTCTTTACTCCTTACACTTTGCTACGCCTCCAGTAGCATCAATTACCATAATGGCATTCTGATTTCTTTCTTTTTCTCTGATTTCTACAGCGCGTAGAGTATCTGCATCAGTTCTGGCAACCAATATATACAGTAAAAACTTAATAAGCTAATGCCAATGTATTGAGCCATTGTCTCGCAGAAGGCGGCCAGCATACCATGACCTCTGATTGCTGCGACAGCGAGCAGCTAGAGGCCGCCGTGGTCCGTCTTTTCGGGCCCCAGGCGACGCACTACGCAAAAGTGTGGCGCACCGTACTCATGACAGGCCGGTGTACAGTGTACACTCTCCCCGGTCCACAGTCCTGTGCAGTACTCAAGTGGAATGGTAGCCCTTCCTATGAAAAAAACGTTCCTCATGTGCAATTGGTCTTGTAATGGTCACATGAGTGCCATCAATAAAACCCATACAATGCATGTTGAATTTTATAAAGAACCTCTAAAAGATTTTTATAGATTTAATTATTCACTAAACTTATAGATGAAATAATGAACAAAGTAAATAAGTAGTCAAATTATAACGGCTTTAAATTTTAATAAAAAATACTTTATTGAAATTATAATTTAGGTGTGCTCGACATGAGCTTACAAATAGAAGTGGTCTTATTAACTAACTTATCTATAAAGAAACCTTTATACGATAATGGACAATGGTTACACAGAATTGTAATAGGAAGCTAATGATTAAATATAATACCAACGGAACTTGTTAATGTCATTTTTATGGTTTTGCATTAAAGTAATTGTTATTAGTGTTATATGACGCTAAGGGCTAGCGCTTACATACAACTGTTGCATCGACTAAACTGTTTCGTCGAGTTGTGTACTTTTCGTGATTTCTACTCAACTGAACAGTTTAGTTGATGGAAGTGCGTATACTATCGATTTTATATCTTCTCAAATCGACCAGTCTTTATTCAGCAACGCTCGAGTCAAGGTGTTTACAAACCATGTCAATTAACAACAAAGTTTTAGTTTGTGCTTTGCTTTATAGAAATTTTAAGAGAGATAAAAAAAGAAGATACTGTGTACATCCTGTACTTAGTGATAGATTATCTAGTGGAATATTTCATACGTTACATTCTAAGCTGAAAGAGCACCCAGACAAGTTTTTCAAATATTATAGAATGAGTGAAGAAACGTTTAATGAAATAATTTCATTCGTGGGTCCTTTTATAAAACGCCAAGATACAAGATGGAGATGCGCCATATCAGTAGAAGAGAGACTAAGTGTTACTTTAAGGTAAGTAAAACACATTTATAATATAGTAATCAACGTTTTATTTTAATAATAATTACAGCCAGTAATTGAGTTAGTGCAGCTTAAATAAAATTTTAGATCAAGTCGAGTAGAGGACTGTGCGGAGAAGGTGTGAAATTCGATAGGTAGCTTTGCAAACTATCCGCAGAGTTTTGGGAGCTAGTAGATGGGCATTGTCGGATATATTCCGGTCTAGAAGCGTCAATATGAGGTGGGGTAGATCCAGTGTAATAATATCCAGGTTGTAAGAAAGTGTTTGTGGAAGGCTGTAATAAAACGTTACGTGAAGGAAGTGTTACGGAAGATTGAGTATGTTGTCTATTGGCTTTTATCCTTCGACATACTTGCAGTATTTCAATTTTGGCTTGAAATTTTTCGTCGTCTGTCATAGACTGTAACGTAGGAACTAAAGAGAGAGCAAAATGTTTGTCTTCGTCTAAATCATCTTTTAGTATGTTCAACAAAGTTTCTTCGAACTTCGGACCAGAGTTATTTTTTTTTTTCCTTGTATTTTGTGTTATAGGTACATTGGAGCCCATAGTGTCAGAGGTTTCAGTCTCATCTTCGGCTTCAGCTGCAGTGGAATCTAGATTACCATCAGTGGGTCGTTCTGCTAATGAAGATTTTAGAAATAGCAACTTTTCAAAATATCGATATTTTCGACGTTTCTTTGCCGCTTGCCCGGATGTTGTTTTTTGAGCCTTCAATTCTCTTGAAAAGCAGGTTCTCAAGTTAAGCCATTTCTGCTGGACCTCTGCACCTATAAATGTATACAATATTTATTTATCTATTTAACAGATAATAATTACAAAAGTTGAAGCTTATTCCTATAATAAAGGGATTAAAGTAGATTAAAACTTCCTTGGTGTGTAAACCCCCTTTCCGTTACACCCTGTATATTTTTATGTAATACGTATATTTTTTTTACAGATATCTGGCAACTGGCAACAGCTTCAATACCCTCTCATTTACATATCGAATAGGAGCAACAACTGTAAGAAACATCGTAAGAGATACGTGTGATCAAATTTGGGCAACAATGCAACCAGTGTACATGCCTCAAAGGACAGAAGAAGATTGGGTTCAAATTGCAGATCAATTTTATGCTCGAACTAATTTCCCTAATGTCATTGGTGCCCTCGATGGCAAACATATTCGGTTAATTCAACCAGATAACTCTGGATCTTCATTTTTTAATTATAAAAAATACCATTCTATGGTGTTAATGGCTTGGACTGATGCCGATTACAAATTTATTTATATTGATGTTGGTGCATATGGAGGTTCTTGCGATTCAAGTGTTTTCAAAAACTCAAATATGGGAAAAAGATTAGAGGAAAATAGTTTGAATATTCCGAATGGAAGAATATTGCCCCATGACGATAATGGGAAAAATATGCCGTTTTATCTTGTGGCTGATGATGCGTTTGGGCTTTCCAATACTATTTTACGTCCTTATGCTAAGAGGGGCTTATCTTATGAAAAAAAAGTCTACAATTATAGACACACAAGAGCTCGCCGGATGGTAGAATGCACTTTTGGTATTTTAGCCAACAAATGGCGCATATTTCATAGAGGGCTCGATGTAAACCTAGATTTTGCAGAATCTATAATAAAAACATGTTGTGTACTACATAACCTCGTACGAATGAAAGATGGAATACAATTCAAAGACACGTTCTATGACGCTCCACTAGAAAATATAATATCTCATGGTGACAACAGAGGCAGAAACCTCACCGGAGGTATAAATGTCCGACAATACTTAACGTCTTATTTTGTTTCTCCTCAAGGCTCTGTACCTTGGCAATACGATATAGTATAAAATGATTTTTTAAATAAATAAATAATACAATGTACGAAACTAACCTCGTTTCCTTTTATTTTCTGGGTCTAATTCCAACCATCCAGATACGACTTCCATGCAAACGTCCTCCCATAGCTTTTTCTTCAGATTGATGTCTGAGTACTCTTTTAGACTCTTTAAGTAAAGCGCAGGCCTTTTTTCTACGCTGTTAATGAACTCCTCCGTATCGTCCGTAATAGTTCCCGCCATGGCGACAAGAGACGTGGCGCCGCTTCAAATGCTTATACGAGACTGGCAGTCGCGGTCAGTCGCGGATCGACTGTTTAGTCGATGGTCTGCGCACATCAATACAATGCAATACAAATTGAGCGCTTGATCGATAGTTGTCCAACTTTTAAATCAAAAGCAAATCGATATAGCTTTTTGGCTTTTTTGTCGAACAACTATCGAGTTGACTGTATGTGCGCTTTAATATATTCTTTTAAACATATGATACACAACAAAATAGTTGTTCAACTAAAAGTTGTATGTAAGCGCTAGCCCTAAGTGGGCCACCTAGTTAACAATGGGGTATTGATGTACACGTAATGGGGTTCCCATAACTAAGTACAAACAAACTTATATTATTTTAACTTGTTCCCTCTTTTGGGCTTGGAATGGGAAAGCAATCTGTTTGTTCATAACAGCATGTGTGTTCAGGACATTGGTGACTTGTCGCACATCCTTTAGTAAATAATAAAGAATTTATTTATCTCACAAATACAACACATTAGACATAAGTATATATTCCTTTGACACAGTGGACTGAGAGACGCAATGTTTGCCCATGTCACCAATAACCGTCTGGCAGAAGCCTGCCGCATAGAACGCCAATGCTACCAAAACCTTAAATAAATTTTAGGTTAGTGAGCTTATAATTAATTTCCCAAAGTCGGTACCTACTCAATCTTACCTTAGTCTCCGTATCCAGAGCGTCAGCCCATAAAGTGGGTGGCATATGTGGCGTTAATTCACATTAAGCTCTTTGGAAAGTCTATGCCTTTTGATGAATTGTTGATTCGTCAAATTAGATGCCCTTGCTCGTAAATTTTTTGTTTGCGCCGTCTAACAAAAATATTCAAAACGATTAACTTTAAAAAAAATATTTTTAAATAAAATACAATTTTGGATTATTTAATTATTACACTGATAAAATAAAAGTTATAATTTTTACTTAGCTATTCCTACGTTCGATGTCTGAGATGGAATGAACGGTGCTTGTGGTGTTTCCAATGTTTTTATAGTGTAGCCTGGCTGAGCGTCTTTCCTAGAACTCCAGGGTGTATAAACAAAAAGACGAGGATCTCGTGAAGTCTGGTTATTGATACCTTGTAACCCAAACATCCATTGTTCAGAGTTTCTACTTAGAACTGGAACATTATTATTACTACTCGCGAGTGAGTGATAGACGTGTACTCCCCCCACTTCCTTAACCGCACTGCGGTTAGAGCGCCGGCCAGGGACCATAAAACAAGTGTCAAATTTTCCTAAAATTATACAAATTATTTACAAGTAAATTAAGATTAATCTACCCTACTATATTACAGAGATAAACTAATTATATTGACTATGTATATAATATGACTACAATTACTAAATAGAAACAATTAATTACTTAAAGCTTTTTTTAATACCTTTCCAATATTTTTCCAAATATTATTTTAAATGACGGTGTTTAAGTAGTTTTTATGAGATGATTCAAACAGTGCTGGATGTTGGGCAACCTGGTTAATCAGTTTATCTTCATCACAATCCGAAAAATCCATTTCGAAAAAGAAACACGCTGACGTGTCGTTGCTCGGGCGTCAGCAGCACTACTGATCTGCGGACCTCCAGGACTCTTGCCCCGATATAATATTAATCATACCGGGGCCGATTTCCAGCTCTGACAAATCAACCGCTTCTCTTGCCTGCGTTAGCACCTGACTATAAGTCACCTCTTTTAGCACTACTTCTGGCTGTAGGGTGACCATCGCAGCGCTATCGGGGACCTTCAAGCCCTCAATGTTGGCTTGATCTTAGCCGGTGTAAACCAGCCGATATGCGGGGAATGGGTGTCGGCGCCATCTTTTTGGTAGGAGGGGCAGAAGTCTTCCTCTTCCCCTATTTAACTACAGTTAGAAGAGAATATAAATTATTTTAAATTATTATTTTTTCATTCTTAGTCTGTTTTTATTTTATTCTCTTTTGCCTGTACAAACTTGAGATGTGGTATTTCAAACTGGTTTTTCATTTGTACGGGGTTTTCCCCGTTCTTTTCAAGCCAGATTTTACGCACAGGTTGATCCCCGTCCAACACAGTCATAGCATTTATTTAAATATTCATTTAAACTCTTACATTTTGCAAATTCTTCCGCAACGGCATTTACTAAAGCATGCCCAAAATCACTCGACAGTAGGAGGTCTTGGTGCACCTTTGGTTAAAATAAATTTCAAAAAGTTTCCAATCAAAAATGATTTTTGGTCTGCTGATACCATTTGGAACACCGGCACGCTTCTTTCTTTTAGTTGTTATGTTTAAAATCTCTCTTTTAATGAGAGAGTCAACCTCGCTTTTGAAAAAACACGCTCACACGGGACTGATGTACCTGTGATAACTATTAAGAATAATAGTACGCTTCTATCAGTCACCAACATGCACTGGTATAAAAAATATGTGGATCTTTACTCCTTACACTTTGCTACGCCTCCAGTAGCTTTTACCATAATGACAATCTGATGTCTATTACAGCGCGTTGAATATATCTGCATCTGTTCTGGCAACCAATATATACAGTAAAAATTTAATAAGCTAATGCAATGTATTGAGCCATTGTCTCGTAGAAGGAGGCCAGCATACCATGACCTCTCGCTGTCCAACATTGCTGCGACAGCGAGCAGCTAGAGGCCGCCAAGGTCCGTCGTTCCGGGCCCCAGGCGACGCACTACGCAAAAGTGTGGCGCACCGTACTCATGACAGGCCGGTGTACAGTGTACTCTCCCCCCGGTCCACAATCCTGTGCAGTAAGTACCCTCCGAAGCATCCAAGTCCAGAGAGAGCAGAAAAACGGATCCGCCTCGTTAAATCTCCAATGACCTAATTACGGCTTCTTGTAGTTCGATTACCATAGGTCATCGTAACACCCACTTATTCTGTCTATAGCAATGGGCCTTGTAATGACCGATTTGGTCAAATAAATTTGGTATACCCGAGGTTCCAAAGGATCGGTCTGAGGACCGACACTTGTGAATCCCCACATACTACCCTGTGACGATGTAAAACACCGTCACAGGTCACCGTCGTTTTTCCATTGTATAAGTTGGATTCCAGAAGTTTTAACCATACTAAAAAAAAAATTTTTGAACGCTTTAATCCGTATTTTCACATCTATTGCATTACAGCTTCCGCCAGGAACATTGGCACAAGAAATCCTTAGTATAAAGTAAATCAAGCTACCTGTAAGCGCCTTGTGATTCAGAACACACAATTAAGTGTTGTTCCTTTCATTTTAGAAGAGTTTCTTCTTTTGCAAAATTTTCCAAGTGCTCTCAGTACCATACTTATGTAAATAAATAAAAACACAAAAATGGTATTTTATAAATTTATTATTAAATACATATAGTGAAATAAATAAGTCATAGATTTGGATAGTGCACACGCAGTATTATTTCGGTCCAGACTGTACATCCTTTGCTAACCCGTCTCACTACACCGTCTAACTTGTATCTCATTTAAATCTGCTTGCTCCTCTGTCAATTAAAAATAATCTGAAAAAAAAAGAAGTTATGTTTACTTACTTATGTAAAGTTTGACAAGCTGTAGGTTCCCCCCCCCCCCCCAAAAATACTTTTATGTTAATCAAATATAAGTAAATGTTTCTCTTGGGCGGGAATCGAACTCGTAACCTTCGGCATAACAGGCAGGTTCACCACCAAATACACCAGTGTAGTCTTCGACTCGGTCGTCAATCAAGAATTGTTATTGGGTATTTCACGAACTTCGATAAGTTATGTAAATCATTATAAAAGGTATTATTTTTTATCATTAACTTACCTAATTTACTGTAATGAAAAAAAATGTCGAGAATTTAACTAAGAACTGACAACACAAACCTGTAACAGTCAAAATCCATATGTGTATTTAGTTTTAAGGAAATAAAGTGGCCTGCTGCTTACTTTTTTCTATAATCCATTAGTCATCCTTTAGAATAGTATGTGGGGTATCACTTTTACATGCTTTTAGATTATTTAATATTTTAAATTTATAAATAAAGATTTAAAACACGGAGCACTTGATACTAAAGACACTGACAATAAATAAATGCCATTTTGATATTGTCACCGAGTTTCCTATTTCTGCCGTTTCACCCATCAACATCAAGTATCTCGAATTCAAAATAGGGGTGTATATCCCGCGGTAGACATTCTGGATAAGTATACGAGTATATTGTTGCACAACGAAATATTTGGTAAATAACGATTTTGGGCCTATAACCTAGTAAAACACAGACAAAAAACAACAATAGGCTAGTTGCCTATATTCGATTGATTGCTAATTAATATACCTTAGTATCGATTATAAGTACATGGATTTTTTTTTTTTTTTAAATATATCGATTTTCAATTTGTATTTTGCATTTTTTTTTACCCACATTGTCCCACTGCTGGGCAAAGGTCTCCCCCAGACATCTCCAACTCTCCCGATCCTTCGCAGCCTTAGGCCTTGGCCACACTAGACGGAAATTCCGTCGCCGAACTTCCGCGGCGGTCAATCCGTTCTATACGGTACCAGCCACACTATATTGAGTGGCAGATCATCAGTCGGCTGCCTGCGCTTATACGGTGTGGTCGTGAATTCGTGATGGATCCGATAGAAGTGATAGCTATTTATGAGGCATTAGAAGAAGAAAGCGTAAATATTGGGTTCATCCCTTAAATACTCTTCGACTAGAAATTGGACAATTTCATACCCTGTATATGCAACTAAGACTTAATCCAGATAAAGCATTCGAATATTATCGTATGTCCATACAATCATTTGATGTATTGCTGAATTTAACTAAGGTCTTTAATACCAAGCAAAATACAAAACTTAGAACAGCTATACCTCCCGAAGAAAGGCTGACCGTTACATTAAGGTAAGATAAATATTAAGTAAGTATATGAAATGAAACAAATTATTTATTAATTACTTAAGTACCTATATTAACTTTTTATTGAATAAAATTACAACTTTTAATTTTTTATTGAATTAAATTACCGCAACATTTCCTCTATTATCTCAATTAAGTGGACCTATTCTGAAATATTTCGTCTATTTCCTCAATTGAGTGTGCTGTTTCAGTTTCAGCTGATTGGATTGGACGTACTTGAGTTTCAATAGATTCGGGTGACTGTATGGTCGAATAGGAGCTTGCACTGTTTGTATTCGTAGTATATCCTTGGTACACCGGCGGTGACACATCTCCTGTAGGTATACTATATGTTGTAGGTGATTGTTCGTATGTACTATAGCCAGGATCGTTGTAAGAATACGTTTGATTATGTGACATGTTAAATGAGTTACGATATTTGATTTTATAAATCAAATTCATCACTTCGATTCTGAACTCACAATTTTGTCTTTCATTTAGGCTCTTAATTTGAGGTAGTAAAGAAAGTAAAAATTTCGTGTCAGCATCTTCTTCGGTCGCTTTAGGTGATTGTTGCTTTTTATTCATTGCTGTAATTAAACTCTGTTGAAAGGCTGTCATTTTAGGTTTTTTTTTCTTTTGGGAGGTCCCTGAAACTTCTTCAGTTTGAGGTGGAATAAAATTCTCAATTACAGTTTCTTGTGCGCTTGCATTTCTTGGTTGAGTGTTTGTATTAGTTGATATTTCATCACAAGAATTTTCATTTTGGTCATTATTACCTGCCGGAGCGCTTATGTTCCCCGATGAGACCCGAGACTCTTTCACCACATCATCCAAGAATCGCAGCAATTCAATGTACGAGTTTTTACGTTTCTTAGGTGCAGCACTTCCACTTCTTGTATTATCTTGTTTTTTTTCTTTTACGTAATAATCTCTTAAGTGCTTCCATTTCTTTTGAAGTTCATCCACTGTAAAATTAAATAATATAAGTATCAACAAAATGTCGAAATAACTTAGCTTATGGTGATGATGCTGAACGTTTCTTTTTTGTTTCAGGTATTTGTCTACCGGAATGAATTTTAAAAGTTTATCACACGATTTTTTAATGGGACGATCGACCGTTGCAGAAATAATAAAAGAAACTTGTGAAGTAATTTGGAAAGTACTGCAACCACTTGAAATGCCCGAGCCAAATAAGGAATCGTTTTTAAAAGTGGCAGAAGAATTCTATAAATACGCAAATTTTCCAAACTGTTTAGGAGCTGTGGATGGTAAACATATAAGAATAATTAATCCTGACAACAGCGGATCTAACTATTTTAACTATAAAAAGTTTTTTTCAATTGTTCTTATGGCAGCCGCAGATTCTAATTATTGCTTCATTTCTATCGATGTTGGATCTTTTGGAAAAGAAGCTGATAGTAATGTATTTAGAAGTTCAAATTTCGGACAGAAACTTTACAATGACATGTTAGACCTACCCGAGGATAAAATACTCCCCGGTACTACCGGCCCAGCACTACCATTTGTACTGGTAGCTGACGAGGCTTTCGCTTTACATAAACATGTTATGCGACCCTACCCCAATAAAACATTAGACATAGAAAAACGTACGTTTAACTACCGCCTGTCTCGTGCAAGGCGTTATGTGGAATGTACTTTCGGCATATTGAGCAACAAGTGGAGAGTTCTTCATACGGCCATACTTGTTAACCCGGATTTTGCTACAGAGATAGTAAAAACAACATGTGTCCTGCATAACTTTGTACGGAGACGAGACGGTTTGAACTACAACGACGAATTGTTAACTTCTGATCTACCTACATTACCAAACTGTAATACATCTAGACCCTCTAATGCCATAAATACGAGAGATTTATTTAAAAAATATTTTATGGAAGAAGGTAAACTAGAGTGGCAACACAACTTCATTTAGGTAAGGTGACTGATATAATCATTGTTAAGTAGGTTTATACGAATGATAGTTTAAATTAATACCTACATGCATACGAGTACTTATAATTAGATATACCTAGGGATAGAAAATTAATAGAGTGATAAACTCACCAAGTTCTCGTTGTTTTGTTTCTATTTCACTATCCCAATTGTCGTACAACATTTTCGCAATCTCTTCCCATGCTCGTTTCTTTGCAGTTCTATCCGGCTTTTCTCTAGAGTCCCAAAGGCAAACTCTATTTTGCACTTCAATAATAAATCGTTCAGTGTCAAACATCCTGTGCGTGCGTCGTCACTGCGAGTTATCCGCTGAATGTGGCGCGATGCATACAAATACCTGTAATGCGACGTTGCCGATCTTACGCTGACGGAAGATCGGTGCGCGGACGACCGAGCAGACGCGAGCAGTGAGCGGTCCGCTCCGAGCGACGGATCGTCCGCGACGGAACGACCGATCTTCCGCGTATTGTGCCCGCTATTTGTATTTTATATGCAATAACATGTATTGGCGTTCCGCCGCGGAAGTTCGGCGACGGAATTTCCGTCTAGTGTGGCCAAGGCCTTAGCCTTCCATTTAAAGATATGAAATTTATTTTCCCCCGAAAACGCTCAAAACTGTCATGGCGTCATGTGTGACGTCGACCTGGGCAAAACATAGCCATTCTTGTATGGTGATTGTTGATATTTTGTGAATAATCCGTCGTATTATAAGTACATACTGTATAGTGCCCCAGTGTAAAAGCACAAGCATTAAAACGCCAAACAAATTACATATTTATATTTGTCCCAAGCAAAGTGGAAGTACGGAAAAAGTGGCTAACACTTGCAAGGCGAAATGCAAATTGTTTATCATCAATATCAAGGATGTATTTTTGTGAAGATCATTTCGATGTAAAAATATTAAATAAAAAGCAATTTAGAATAGGTACATAGTTTTTTAAGTTATTTTTACATTACTTTGTACAGACGTCTTCCATCTTAGTCTTCTGTGATCACGGGTTCTGTAAAGAATCCGAAACGTCAGAAAATGTAAAACAAAATATAACCACGACAAAAAATCCGTTTTATAAAAAGTGTTTTATTTCAAGGTACATAGTTATAGAAAAACATATGAATTTTTGTAAATATTGTTTGAGGTTAGATTTTTGTAAAGTTTCGTCATGGAGTACTGTGATTCTACTTCATTTATTGTACACAATAAGCACCTTTTCTTGTTATTTTTAGTTACCAAATTATATGCTCAATTATACAGAGTATCATATCATGGGAAAAGTATCAAGTGTTCTTGAAACCAGGATGCTCCAAGTAAATTGGAATGTCAAGAAGACAGAAGAAAACGGACAGGCAGTAGCACAAAACGACCATTCATGTTAAAAAAAAAGGAAATGGAGATTATAGCGGAGTGTCTTGAAGAGAATACAAATAATAGTCGGCAAGTTCCAGAAGAAACTTGTTTGCAAAGTCTCAAAGATATTCCACATACGAGCTTAGGTATGTGTTCCCGCCGATGGTTGTGGCGAGGAACCGAGATGCTTGAACAACCCTATCTACAGCCTAGCCTTAGGGGTCTTACTTGTAAAATTATAGATAATTTGATAAAATAATATTTAATGAAGTTAACAATACAAGACAAATAAAAAACGTCCGTTGCTGGCTCGGAATCGGTCGCATCTCCCATGCCAACCACGCGCCATCCGTTCGGCGCCGTTCGGGTGGGGTCGGCCGGTCGCGGGCGCTCGTCGTCCGCCGCCGCACAGTGTACGATTTGACTAATCTAGGTAGACAAAACTCGGAAACTAAATATTTTACATTTAATGCTCTTACAAACATGTTATTATGAAATTAGGCATGTGTGTTATTAATATTATAAATAAAAGACCAAATACACGAATTTTTTTTTAATCTTTTAACAAAAGTCTTACTCTTGTCTTTGTCATGTCTATTTTTACAATTTTTTTTCGGAAGTTTTCTTAATAATGTTATGTATGGGTCTGACGACATTAATAAATATTTAATTAGGTCAAAATTAGTCCGGGGTCTTGACGTCTTCATTGTGTGCCCCAATCTTGCTTTTCTTATTTCTTTATTTTTTGCCTCTGAAGCCTCCTCTGACATTTGTCCAATTGGAATAATGGAACTTTTGATAATACATGCCCCATGAACTAAAATTTTATGGACTGTTACAGGCATATTATACCATGGGTATAAGTTTAAGTACATCTCTCTAGTCCCCTTACAAAAAATTTCGAATTTTTCTGTATCAATTTCGTACCCAGATCCTAATGTTGCCAAGATAGTTCCAAACCTATGAATTAGATTTTCATCCAGTTTGGTTATCCTGGCTGTCGAATAATAATTGTAAAAAAATGCTCTTGCTGTATTTCCGTCATTACTCGTCCCATAACCTGGTTTGACTTTGTCAATAATGAGACCGTGTTCTTTAAATTTTTTCTGTATTTCCTCTTTAGTTCTCAAAAATCTATTATAGGACATATTGATTCTATGGAAGAGTGGATTGTAATAAAGAACATCTATATACACCCTTATTTTGAAATTGCGATACCTTATCTCACAGCTAATGTAAACGACGGGTGACAATATAATAGTGAAGTTAGTTTTTTTCTTTTGCTTTTATTTAAAAAGTTATGATAAGTCAAAGATTTTCAAAATCCCGCCGAATTTTATTGTTATTCTACACCGAACGCTGCGATACACAGCTGAGCGCGGTCATCGACCCGAGCCGTCACAGAATACTTGATAGCTAGTGTGCCGTCTGGTAATACGACATTTATTTTGTATTTTTTAAAGATAAGTAATCGACTATCATTTTTGATATTTTTATTGGATATATGGATTCAGTTACTGCTACAGATATTCTGATTTTAATAAGTCCCATATTTTCAAAATAGGGGTGTATATATATATATATATATTTCCAATAATGTTCAATAGAAGGTTTGGGATTGAGACCCATGAACATTATTACACCAAAAAAAGTTTTCATCTCCTCTCTATTTACGTCTTTCCACCTTGTCATCCTACTAAATTGTGCAGTACGTATCTGCTGCAATAATTGAGCATAATTATTGGTATGAATCACCATTTCGTCAATCAAGGTATCAGGTACAAAATATTCATAGATTTTGGTGAACGATATCTGTCCATCGTCAATAATCGCGTCCATATTTTGTACCCCATAATTGCCCGTGAATGTTTCCCTGCCTATCGGTAAAACATGAGATTTCCATTCCGACCCAGTGTCAGATGAAGTTCCTGGAGTTGGCGATTGTGGTAGTACTGACTCAGGTTCAGGTTCAAATGAAGATCCTGGAGTTGGCGATTGTGGTAATGCTGCATTTGAAGTGCTTACTATAAAATCCGCAATTACCTCCGTATCCTCACTGTCTTCTTCAGAATCCTGGGGCTGATATTCTTCATCACTGCCTGCGCTGAATGGGTCTTCATCGCAATCAGAATCTTCTAAATAACGCGCTATTTCTTCCGTAGTGTAAGTTCGTCTCGCCATTTTAGCAAATACAATAAAACAATAAGTAAAAGAAATTACGAGTAGGTATAACCTCAAATAGCAATGCAATTTTTTTGGAAAGTGACTTTCCCTAATTTGTCAAACTCAATCAGTCAAGTTTTATTGTCTATGCTTGACGTGTACACATATGACTCATTGAACTTGGGAATCGGAAATCTTTTATCCCACGCTCATATTTGAAGCTAAAATATAAATTGAATAAAATAAATAAAAACAATAACTATTTTTATAAAATATAATTTATTAAGACAATGTTCACAAACTGATGGACGTGGGCTAGTTTTTTTTTTTTTTTTTTTCTCTTAAAACTAACTTACTATATTAAATTACACATCTAAAGTACAATAAGTAATAATGTGAAGATACAACATCTAGAACATTAATATAACAAATCTAATACTATATATCATACAATAAGTTTAACACATTATCATTATTATTATTAAATTACAAACTAAACAAGTGATAACAGTTGAATATATCTAACTTAAATAACCCACAACCCTAGATAAAATAATAATAAAACATACATTTAAATGATCAATTAATTAATATTAAACACATATTTAAATCAAAGCATTACTTACCTTTTCCAGTTGTACCAGGCCTAATTGGAGTATGGTAAGATACTTGTTGTCCTACAGAAGAAGATGGAACATACGTTTCTGGCACTGAAACTTTCATTTGTGATTGTTGTTTTGCGAGTATTTGAGCACGCATATTAATCTCATTAGTTTGTATGTTAGTATAATTCTGAATAAGTGTTTCAGCATCTAGACCAGGAGGAACTCCACCTAGGGCATACTTTGCAAATATATTGTAATTATCTGATATATAAGTCTTATGTTTTGCAGCATATTGCTTAATAACCTTTGTTATCATAGCATTTCTAACATTCTGGTTGGTTACTTTCTTTGTAGCATGAATGACTGCAACTATAGCACATGCCATATCTGAAGATGGAAGATATTGCCCACCACTACATGTACTCTCATTAATAATTCTAATTACCTCAATCTGTTCTTTCTTTAGATCTGAAGCCATTCCAGGTATAGATTCCCTTGAAAATACAGCACCACATAATGGTGTCATCAATATAGATGCATCTTTTGAGAATGCATATGATATAGCTTTTGAAAAAGTTACTACAGATAGTAATGCTGCTTGTTTAAAAGTAATAACCATCTTATCACCATCTTCCATCTTCTTATGTACCATATCTCTAAATGTAGTAACTATAACTACCTTTATGTTAATTGCTCCTGCTTTATTATAAGGAAATCTGAATCTTATAGCCTTATCACCTTTGCTCTTCTTCTCATTTCGTATATAAGTTCCAAGTTCAAATAACATCTTAGCAGAGAATTCTAATGCATAAGACGGCTTATTATCTGATAACTCATCATTATAATCTTTACAGTACTTATTAAATGTAGTCATAAGCAAGTTAAAATCAAATTCTACAGATGAATAAGTTTTAACAAATTCATCTGGTGTCACTCCAAATATAGTTATATTGTATTATATATTTTTATATTGTATTATATGGGGACAGTTAAGTTGAATAAATAAAATTTCCAAAAAACTTTGTGGGGACAAATGTTATTAGTAAGTAATGTAGTTTGAACTTTGTTTATATAATATAAAATTAATAATGTATTTTTTTAATGTTATTATTAATGATGAATGTACTGATTATAAATATTAAATAAAAATAAGTTTTGCTTTGTAAGTTAAGATGGTAAAATAAATAGAATATTAGCTCTAGTTAAATTGCAAATAAAAATATGAAGTAATAAATGCTATATTTTAATGTAATTTTGTGTTTTATTTTAAATTGATAAATTTCAAATTAGCTGTAAAATAAGACTAGATGCAGGTTTGTTATTATTTACAGTATTACAGTATACATGTACAATTATTGTACGTTAACTTCAAATTGATCATAGGTACAGCTAATTTAAAATTTATAATTAAATTAATTGGATCAAATAAAAAACCATAAATAGTTACTTAGATATTTTTATTAAATATAACTTAACAACAACAAAATAATTTGAATACAGACATATTATTATCAAAATACCATTTTTTAATACACACAGCATTATTAAGTGCACAATTCAATTTATGATTCACACAATTAAATTCAGTTTTATTTTTACAATATTTAGTTTTTAAGACTGAAAAATTAGGACATCCCTTCTCACCTATATCAATTACTTCACAGTTCGCATATAAGTCTTTAAATTATCTTATCCTATGCATCTTATCCTAGCTAGATATATATCCAAGCCGATTTCGGCTATGGCGACTTGACTTCATTACAAACATGAGCTTGGGTGTTTCGCATCGCATATGACTGCAGTACCCAATTTTTGCAGTAAAGGTGCGGGCACAGTCATCTTATCCTAGCTAGAGAAACATCATTAGAGGCCGTAAAAGCAGTGAAAAATGGTACAATGTCCGGATATGAAGCCTCTAAACATTACAACATACCCAGACCAACCATAGTAAATCGGGTGAGTGTACTTGGATGCAATATAAATGACGAAGTTCCGCGAAACTTACTTAAGGGTTACTACTTGTTAGGGTTCCATACCTCAAAATAAAAAAAGAAACCTTTATAGAATCACTTTGTTCTGTGTCCTTCCGTCCATCTGTCTGTCAAAAGAAGAAATTTAGTTAGTAATATCGTACAAGTACAATACTTAATATGAATATACTTAGTGCTATATCAAAGTTCGAAACTGAATTTAAGGCAATGCTCGGAAATTATTGTGAGACGGAACCCTCGGTAGGCGAGTCTGACTCGAACGGTGTTTTTAATTCTTACACGTTTATTGCAGTTAGGAAGTACTTGGTAAAAACTTTCTTCAAAAAAATTCTTTACGATTTCAGGTACACGATCGCAAAGGTCTTAAATCCCAGACGATGGGGAGAGCCACCGTTTTGTCACGTGAAGTTGAAGAAGAGTTTGTTAAACACTTACGAGTCATGGAGAAGTTTGATTTTGGGCTTACCCGTAAAGAATTATTGCAAACAGTAGGAGAATTTGTAGCTTCGAATAATTTAAATAATCCGTTCAAAAATTCAATGCCTGGAGAAGATTGGTTCTTGTTATTAAAAAAACGGCATAATCTGTCTATTAAGAAACCTGCACCAGTAGAATATGCTAGAGAGCGCTAACCCAACCTCAACGAGACGAGGCGGACCGTACGTGGAGACTCCGAAGCCGGATCCAAGACTCTGCCCTGCGAAGCTCATTGTCACAGGAAGGCCTACACTTAACCTGAGGTAACTCACGAATCCGTCGTCATATAATAACCGTGTTTGGGTTCGCCTGAACCGGGATACCAGGACGCTCCTCTTTTCCTCTATCTTCTTCCCCTTTGAAGCACCTTCCCTACCCCCCTGAGATTTCTCTTTCCCAACCCTTCACTTCCCCCTCCCACCCACAGCATCATAGGTAGGGGGTAGGGGTAGGTAGGGGTGATACGGAGGAGGAGGTGGCGACCTCCTCCTCCGTATCACCCCTACCACGTCACCACACCTCCCTCTACCTCTCCATCAACATTTTTGACCCCTCCAATCGTTCCCCCCACAAAACTCCCTCCCTCCCTTGAGTTACCTCACCCCCCTCGTCCTATCTCGGAAACTACAGAAAATAGACCCCCAAGTTTGGTGTTACTAGAATCGGGAGGAGGAGCCCAACATCTTGGCTCCAACGAAAACTGAGAAAGACGCCGCACCTGAACACCCACCACCTCCAGATCCAGACCATCAGGAATCTGAAAAGCGTCACGGTGTACTCACAGAGGAATTAGTTACGTTATTAGACATAGGTATTTTTATATATTATACTCATTAATTTATTTGTTCAATTGCTAATTTTTGTTAAAGAAAAAAAGATGTCCTCCACACAATCATCAAGAAAGGGTGAGTTCGCCGTCCCTCCAGCACGGCCTTCGCGAACGCTGAGGGAGAAGGCTCTCAGAAAGTCAGCGACCGCCACAAGAACCGAGTCCGAGAAGCGTACGCCGGTGTCACCACCCAACCGGCCCAAAACGACGAAGGCGGTATCGGAAGGTACGGCCCAAACCACCCTCCCCGAAGAACCAATCCCCTCCCCCTCCAACAGCGAAACCCTCAACACCGCGTCCATCAATGACAGAGTCATCAACTGGACGCAGTGTGGCATTTCGCCACCAAAGGAGGTCCATTCAGACGATGATTCCATAGTGTCGACCATTGACACGGAAGGCAGCTGTGGCATCGGCAAAAGCCGGAAAAGCCTTCCTATAGCGCTATCTTAAAGAGGAATCGGCGTCGAAATGGACTGCGCGACGAAGCTGGCCAACGAGGAGCTACAAAAAGGTAAGTTGGCCCTCGAGAGCGCAACGACGATGAAGAAGGAGCTCAAAGTGACGGCCCTGGAGAGCCTGCAGTCTCTATATGAGACAGTTCTGTCCCTCTCCGACTCCAGAGCACGCCATATCACCAACCTCGAAAGAGAAAGGAAGAGGCATGCTATGGTGTTGGTGAGGGTGGAACGCGCGCACACCAGGGCCGTCGCCGAAATCGTAAAGGGACTCTGCCGAGATGGTCATCGTCCGCAAGGACCTGGAGGAGACGAAGACGGGCACAAAAGGCGTAAGGGACTGGCTGGGGTACGAAACCCAGGAACTCTATCGCCTAATAGCGGAGACCTCCACGAAGGTGAAAGAGCTAGAAGCTCTTATCACCTCCATGCAAGAAGCACGCCCAACTACAGCCGGGGGAGGGGTCAGCAATGACCTTGAACCCATGAGAAGGGAACAGACCACAAAAAAAAAATTGTCTGAATGCCATCTCGAAGCAGTTGGACGAGCTACGGAGGGACCACAGACAGGGCCAACAAAGAATCTCGGAGACGGTGAGCGAAAACACCAAAACGCTCACAGTCTTAGGCTCCCGTCAATCTCCCCCAACGGAAGGCATAGACATAGGCGCAGAACTGAAGGAGACACAGAGGTTGATAAAATCCCTGGAACGGACCATACCACCCGAGACCGTTTCCCCGCAGGTGATAGTTAACCTCGACGAACACCTAGTCCCCATAAAAGAGCGCCTGGAAGCCGTGTCTTCCGAACTTCGGACGATGCGAGAAGACCGTCGCAAAACGCCAGCCTCACCTAAGATGAGCTTAGAGGCGGAGCTGGCCGGGGCTGGGGAAACCACGAAAGTGATTTCCACTGCAACGGCCAGCATACCCGTGCAAGCTCATCTTACCTACGCCAAAGTCGCCGCCAAACCGCCTCTGCCCCTAAGACCCAACCATACCCTGATAATCTCGTCGACGGACCCCAAAAACACCGGGGAACGCATCATTGAGAGGATCAGGGACGCTCTCGACACAAAAACAACGGGAGCCCGGGTCGAAAGGGTAAGGAAAGGGAAAAACCAAAAGGTCATCCTCAGCTGTAGCATCAAGGAAGACCTCAACCTGGTGCACAGCCGAGTAAAAAATGCGAAAGACTTAAAGGCGGACGTGGCAAAGGCAGGGAATCCTCTGGTCATAATCAAAGACGTACTCTCCTACCACAAGGACTCCGAGATCGTGGAGAACTTGATAGCGCAGAACAAACACCTTCTGCAAGGAGTCAAGCTGGAGGAGAGTACGATAAAGCTAAGGTACCGGAAAAAAGCGCGGAATCCCCATGAGTGTCATCCGGTCATCGAGGTCTCCCCAGAGGTGCACAAAAGGTTGGTGGACGCGGAAAAGGTTTACATCGGACTCCAGAGGAGACCGGTAATGGACCAAAGTCCACTAATCCAGTGTACGAAATGCCTCGGCTTTGGACACACAAAGGCGATCTGTAAAGCGGAGAGCGCTCTCTGTAGTCACTGCGGCGAATCCCATACGTGGGAAAAGTGCCTAACCCAGACTGGAGAGATCGCCCCCCGCATGTAGAAACTGCGCTCTGTCCGACAGACCCAAACAGGATAGAGCGCACAACGCCTTCAGCGCAGTGTGTCCAGAGAGGCATAAGTGGGACGCAATAGCACGCTCTCGAGTGTCCTATTGCTAAAGGCCTCCCAAACGTCACCAGCTCAGTCCCCCGCAGCGCACAGGGTTTGCATCCAAGCGAACCTTCAGCGCTCAAAAGTGGCCACAGCCGAATTACTCCAAGTAGTACAAGATACTGGCGTTTCCGTAGCTCTCGTTCAGGAACCATACGTGAGAAGAACGGGAATCTTGAAACAATATCCAGGAACACGGGTCATCCAGTGCACTCTCCACCATCATCCTTGTAGATTAGTGCGATGGAAAAACAAAACCATCGTACTTTTCGAGGAGACCGATGAAAGGACCAGTTTTTCGTGGGCATGTCAGATGCTAACGAAGTTGGGAGAGGAGCAGAGCGTAGCGGGACCACGCATTCTTAGCGTAGACGCTATGCTGGTTGAATATTGGAAAGGGCAAGTCGAAGACCGACTGGGGTGCCTGAAGGCCTCAAGAGAGACGAGCTGCGCTGTCCAGGACAGGAGACTACCAAAGAAGCAGTGGTAAAGACCATCGTGAATGTCTTCAGATCCGTTGCTCAAAATTTGCTCGGGGAAACCAGTGCAAATCCCGGGATACCAACAACCGGAAGCCTAACGGAGAAGAGGACAATCACGAGGAAAAACACCAAGAAGGTCAGCACCAGAGCGAACATGGGACAAGTGGACACACACCTGCGAAAAAAAAAATATGCTAGAAAGCAAGCCTGTAGCCCGCAGACAATTTATCGTTGTATAATTAATTAATAGTTGGGAGAAACCATCCATCACTTAGGTTTAGAAGACAAGCCATCTCAAATTTGGAACGTAGATGAAACGAGTTTCTGTAAAGACCCATGCAAATCTAAAGTAGTTGGCTGTAAGGGCTACACGTCAACGCGTACGATTGCGTCTCCCGGAAAAGACAACACGACTGTCCTACTGGGATGTAGCGCCTCAGGGGAAAAACTCCTCTTATGATAATCTTCAAAGGGAAAAATGTATGAGACGAGTGGACAACTGATGAAGGGTATCCTGGAACGGCGTATGCGGCAACCAACAACGGTTGGATGGAGGCTCCGGTTTTTGAGGTTTTTATTGATTTATGATGGGCATGCAACATGTAGGAATTAACATCATCAAAATGGCCAGGGAAGCTAATATTACTATTATTAAAATACCGCCTCACACTAGCCATCTTTTGCAGCCATTAGATTTGGCTGTAAATAAATCTTTTAAAGACCGCTGGGATGCCGCCCTCGTGACATGGCAGAGGTTAAACATTGGCAAACAAATACCGAAAAAAGAATTTGCTAAAATACTTGGCCAAATTTGGCATTCTTTAGAGCCAGCCATATGCGAAACTGGCTTTCGTAAAGCCGGTATTTATCCATTTAACAAATATGCGGTACCAGAAGACAAATTTAACGATGATCTTTTACAACAGTGGCAGTTAGCATCAATTAGCCAAATCTCGGATTCCACGTAAAACTTAAACAACTATCACGTCACAGGAACCTCGCACTGGATCCTCCAATGCCGAACAGAATTTGTTACCAACCATCTATAGAAACCCAGACTCGCTACTCACAATGTCTTTAAAAACCTTACAAAACATGTAATTTACTGTAAATGTTACTACTAATAACATATATGAGCTGGTAATGATAGCATTAAATACCCGTTTATATTAATATTTTATGTGAGTATTGTGAAAATGATTGGCTTTTGGTAAAATTTTGCTCGAAAATATCTATCAAACATTATGTAGGCGTAGTATTAAGTACAAATGATGACAAAACCCCAGTAGTAAAATATTGTAGAAAAAAAACTAAAGCAGAAGATGTAACGGTTTTCACTTTTCCTCATATAGATGACTAGCTGCGCCCCGCGGTTTCACACGCGTAGTTCCCGTTCCCGTGGGAATTTCGGGATGAAAAATAGATGTTGGCCGATTCTCAGACCTACTGAATATGCTCACAAAATTTCATCAAAATCGATCAAGCCGTTTCGGAGGAGTATGGCAACAAAAACTGTGACACGAGAATTTTATATATTAGAGATATCTCCCAGGTGAAACACACTGAAGATGTCGTCACTAAATTACCTCAGCCTACTATTGGCCACGTTGGTGCCACGTTATATTTAAAATGTTATTTAATTCTTATAATATTCAATAAATATTTTTGATACCTATTGTCTGATTTTTGGTTAACCACCCCTGACTTCACCTTATATGTTCCCCTTACCCCGATTTCGGTTTTCTTTTAATATCTTTTAAATTAATCCTTATTCTTTTAAATAAGAATGCACATTAGATTGTTTTAAAGTTAATGCATGACCATTAAGTACTTATAACGGGAGGTAGCAAGCGTACGCAGCCCCCTCTGCCAAAGTACATGAACAAACGTTCGTGTCTGTTTATAAAAACTAGTTTGTCGCGATCATCCGCCATAAGTCGTTCTTATCTGTCGCTATACAGAGCTCCTTATAATGGTTGGTTGTGCAGTAACTAATTGTAAAAGGCGATCGGAGACAAGTAATTTTAGTAAAGATGGAGTTTCTTACTACACGTAAGTAGTTTAAATCACGTTTATTGTATTGATTACACTCTAAAATCCATGTTTTTAAATCAAAATAACGACTGAAATTACGATACGTAATTTCGTGGTACGGGGACTAGTGAGTGGAAAAAAAGAACGAATGAATGAACTTATAGGAATGATAATAATTATCTTTGGTTCTTCTGCTATATTTATTGAATTGATATAAAACTTTATTTATGTAATTATACTTTAAATTAATTATCTACATCTATACTAATATTATATAGCGGAAGAGTTTGTTTGGTTAAATGCGTTAATCTCAGGAATTACTGGTCCGATTTAAAAAAATCTTTCGGTGTTAGATAGCACATTTATCGAGAAAAGCTATAGGCCATTGATATACTATACATATATATACTCAAAGCTATAGGCTATATAAAATTACGTCAAAACTTATACGAGTGGAGCACCAATAAAAAATGTTTCAAAATCGTTTTTTTTTTCTTTTGAAACCTTTTGCTGTGTGCGCTGTGGAAATGGTTAGTTTCGCTAAAATAATAAAATTCCGCGACAGCATATGTCTATCATCTGAGCTTGGTACACTATAACCTTTTTTATGCTAACCAAATTTATTCTAAAATTAAGTGTTATTTGTGAAGGTTTTTTAATCCTTATCCAAATAGGCCACATATTACTAAATAGTTACTATAACAAGGTGCCCTGGCCGGTGTACGGTGGCACAAAATATATTTTTTTCACCTTCTATGTACATTGAATCGCGGGGAAAATTAACTGTTATTCCATAGTAATTATGCCACGTGAACGAAGTCACGGACAAAAGCTTGTAGTACAAATAGTAAAAATACAGTCATTCTACTCTTCTCATTGGTGTTCTTATTTATATAGATTTCCAAAGGACCCAATTTTGAGGAAAGAATGGATAATGTTTTGTCGCAGAAGCGATGGTTGGATTCCAACAAGGACAAGTGCTATATGTTCAGATCATTTCGAACCTTTAAGTTTTCAATCACCTCCCAAAAGCAATAGAAGAAAATTGAACGATTGTGCCAAACCAACTATGTTTATCAAAGTGAGCATAAAGCCTTTGTACCATAGAATAAGGATCACGACCAGGATTCTCTTTTTATCTAAGCTTTGTACTGTATGTCTGACATAATAAATGATGCGGACATCTATAAATCGTGTATATCAGAACTTTCTGTAACATATCCTCTGTAACTGTCAATGTTTAATATACATGTTGTTGATGTTCCTAAAATAAATAAATTAATAATAATATGATGAAAGAAAATAATAAAAAACTTTTATTTTAGAATTCTCCAATAGTTCTCCACTCCAGTGGTATTACACAGCCATTAAGCATGAGACCTGCGGAATCAGAAATGCACATTGCAGAAGATCAACAACCTGTATTATTGATTGAGTCTAATCTTTCTCCGTCACTAGAACTGATGCCAATACCAATGCCATCTTCACCACCAGTGCTTCCGTCAACGTCAGCATCGCAGCAACAACTTGTTAGTTTTTATCACTCTATTGCATGTAATACTCTATTATCTTAATACTGTCACAGAGACGTCGTCAATTTTATTATGTTATAGGTATTAATGATGATTTATTTTTTACAGCCTGACACACCTCGAAAAAGGAAACTTAAAAGGCAGCTTGAATTTAATGTTAAAAAGATTAGAAAATTGCAAGCGAACTCCAGATATTTAAAGAAGAAAGTCAATGATTTACAAGAAATTTTGAATAATCTAAGTGAAAAGTCTCTAATAGATAAAGAAGAAAAAAGTTTATTAGAAAAAATAGGAGTGGAAGAAAAAGAGTTGCTACTTAGACAGTTGAATAAGACTGGGAATAAAATTCCTAGAACGAAATATTCGCCGGAACTAAGATGTTTCGCTCTTACGTTAAATTATTACTCTCCAAAAGCCTATCCATATGTACGCAAAACGTTCGGAACATGTTTACCTTATCCAAAAACACTGTCAAAATGGTACAGCCATATTGATGGTAAGCCTGGATTTACAAAAGAGGCCTTACATGCTCTGAAAACAAAAGCTGAAGAAGATTCGGATAAAATTTATTGTGCACTAATAATTGATGAAATAAGTATTAAACAACATACAGAATGGGATGCTAAAAGCCAAAGGCATTTTGGTTATGTAAACCATAGTTTTGAGTACGAAACTGACAATAGTGACCTTGCAACGGATGCACAGCCTGCCTAGCATGACTGTGCGTGATAAATGATATAGATACCACGAAATAATATCGATTTAGCGAGCATGACCAAATGAATATGACGTAGTACGATTTGATAAAATTAAATATGGCGGCTATATTTATTATATTTTGACAGTTGGATGTCAATAAATAGCTATATCGATTTCGCGAGCATGACCAAATGTCATAAAATTAATCAAGTGGTAAAATTAAATATGGCGGGCATTTTTATCATATATTGACAGTTGGATGTCAATAAATCGCTGTATCTATCGCGTTTTCGAAGTCATGCTAGCCTAGCTGGTCTTCCTACTTGTCGGCATTAATAAAATATTTAAAATTCCGATTGGCTATTTTCTAGTCAAAAGGGGTTAGGAGCGTTACGACTACATCTCTATTTGACCAAGCAGCAGATATGACTAGATCGCTTTAAAACCGAAAAGAAGCACGATAATATTTAACCGCAAATATAAAACCGAATTAGGAAAACTTGAGTCACAGGAAATTACACCTATAGTATTTTTAAAAAATGTCAGTGCTTTAAAACTTAAATATAAGTAAATATAACGACAATAATAGTTTTTAATAAAAGTATAACTACTTTATAACTTGAATGTTTTGATTTTCGCCATAGTTGTACTTTAGAAAACAAACGAGAATAAAGTCATTACGCTTTCTTGTCTTTTGGCGATGTAGTCCAAAAGCAATGTAACCGTAACGCGATATGGTCATATCGCGATTTAGTCTTAAAGCGATCTAGTCATATCTGCTGCTTGGTCAAATAGAGATGTAGTCGTAACGCTCCTAACCCGTCAAAAGCACGACCGGCAAACAAAAAGCGCAACTAGTGACGGATGCATTAATACTAATCAATGAATGTGGAGTGGAAATTAAAGCTTTGACTTGTGATGGAACAAAAGCAAATTTAGCAATGGCTGAGGAATTGGGGTGTTGTTTAGATGCAAGAAAATTACAAACATCATTTTTGGATCCTACATCAGGACAAAAAGTTTATTTCTTTTTGAATCCTTGTCACATGTTAAAATTAGTTAGAAATGCGTTAGAAAGCTATGGATCTTTTATAACTGCGTCAGGCGAACAAATAAAATGGAACCACATTGTGAACTTGCATAAATTGCAAGACAGTGAATTATTTTATTTAGCGAATAAATTACGAGCGAACCACATTCATTTTAAAATGAAAATAATGTCTGTCAAGTTAGCAACTCAATTGTTTAGTTGTAGCGTAGCCGTACTTTTTTGTCAGAATATTTTGATGTTGCCTGAGTTCACAAATGTTACAGCATCAGCAGAATTTTTGAAGCTTATAAATGATGTCTTCGATATATTGGATTCTCCAACGAGACAATTACGATTTAAAAGGGCTCTCAGCATTGAGAACTGTGAAACGGCATTCGACAGATTAAATCAGGCTAGTGCAATAATTATTAATTTATGTACAGATATATCAAAACGCAGTGGTACAGCTCGAGTGAACATCCTTAAGTCTCCTCGATACACAGGGTTTCTCGGAATGTTGGTTTGCATTGCTAGCACCAAGTCCTTATTCGAAAGTCTGGTTATTCATGGAAATCTCTCTTATCTACAAATGCACAAGATTAGTCAAGATCATATTGAGATCTTTTTCTCCGTTATACGCAGCCATGGGGGATATTGTGATAATCCAACAGCTCGACAATTTGAAGCTATCTACAAAAAGTTATTGATTCATGGTGAACTGCAAGCTTTATCGAAAGGTACCAATTGCATGCCGTTAGAATTTTATTTTATTTTATTTTAAATTGTTCATCAGCTCTGGGCAAAATAAATCACACTTCAAGAAATGATGCAGATGATAATATGACTAATGCGATTATAGATAGTTCTTCAGAGATAACCACAGATGACTTAGAGAATGATATAGAAAGTCAGATGTATCTTTCACCATTTGGAGAAAAAGTTCTGGAGTACATAGCTGGATTTGTGTTTTCATTATGTAAGAAGGTGAAATGCAAGACGTGTATTAAGGGTTTACTAGGACCTCAAAGCCCACAAAGTCTCACAAAACAAAAAAGCAGAGGTCGACTTATTTATGCATCAAAAGATGTTATAGAGTTGTGCAAAAAGTGCGAAATCTTGATACGAAAACATCTCGATGAAAATAAAAGAGTGCCACCTCAAATAACGACAGCATACATCGTTTCAAAAGCATTGAACGATTTTCAAGGAATAGACATTTTTCCAAATATTGATCGGCATGTCTACGATAATGATTTTATCAACCACAATTTAGAATTAGGAACATTGGTAATGAAAAAGTACACAGATACTAGAATCTCATTTCTTATGAAAAAATCTGATCCTAAAAAATGTATTCGTCGCATATATCATAAGTTAGTTCATTTCAAAAATCAATAAGTAAAAAATATATCGTTAAACTAATAATAATGTTTTTATTTAATAATTCACCAAAATTCTATGATTTTCTACCTGTTCACCATTCCTATACCACCACAAAAGTAATATCTAATAAAAATCATTGAAACAAGATTCATCAAAATCGTTTCATTATCTAAGATTCGTTATCTAAATATATAAAAATTCATTCAAATCATTCATTTATTTAACCATTCCTTTACACCCATCATTACTTTTTGTGTTAGTGTGCAACAAATATAAGTGTAACTAGCTGTGCCCCGCGGTTTCTCTCGCGTGGTTCCCGTTCCCGTTCCCGTGGGAATTTAGGGATAAAAATCCTATGTCCTTTTCCTGGTTCATAACTACCTCTCCACCAATTTTCAGCCAAATCGGTCCAGCCGTTCTTGAGTTATAAGTGGCGTAACTAACACGACTTTCTTTTATATATATAGATAACAGTCATTCTTTCTTAGTGTGCTTATTTTATGTTTGTGTACCGCATACTCGTGTGTGTGTGTTTATAGCGACGCATAAATTTTCTGCATTAGTGTGCGTGATTTGGTAAGAGTGTGCTGTACCGCTTGCTACCTCCCGTTCTGAGTGCTCTGTGTGCATGACCCTTGCCTGAATACTTAAAATATCGTTTCACAGATTTATTGAATTAGTTTCCCTTACCCCAAAAACCGGGAAAGGTGAAAAAAAAAAAAACACTTGGACCAACCTTAAGATTTTGCATAATTGTATTAAAAGTAGGGATATAAGGATTTTTATTTAAGGAAGTTAGATATACACCCCTATTTTGAAATTACGATACTTATTAAAATCAGAATATCTGTAGCAGTAACTGAATCCATATATCCAATAAAAATATCAAAAATGATAGTCAATTACTTATCTTAAAAAAATACTAAATTAATGCCGTATTACCAAACGGCACACTAGCTATCAAGTATTCTGTGACGGCTCGGGTCGATGACCGCGCTCAGCTGTGTATCGCAGCGTTCGGTGTAGAATAACAATAAAATTCGGCGGGATTTTGAAAATCTTTGACTTATCATAACTTTTTAAATAAAAGCAAAAGAAAAAAACTAACTTCACTATTATATTGTCACCCGTCGTTTACATTAGCTGTGAGATAAGGTATCGCAATTTCAAAATAAGGGTGTATATGCAAGCTACAAATGTATCAAAACTAAACAAATATTATAAAATATGGCAATTAACCGCAAAAATTTCGCGCCAAAAATGAAGTATGTTCCATTTACCCCACGTGACCTTATATCATATTCTATTAGAAAATAAATAAGAGGATATATTGACAGGTGTACATACATACATATTTAACATAGAGTAGATTACTGTAACTAATTTGTCAATTTTTTTAACCCCCGACGCAAAAAGAGGGGTGTTATAAGTTTGACGTGTCTGTGTGTGTATCTGTCTGTCTGTGGCATCATAGCTCCCGAACGGCTGAACCGATTTCAGTTTAGTTTTTTTGTATTAAAGGGGACTTACGTGCGAGTGTTCTTAGACATGTTTGATGAAAATAGGTTGACCCGTTCAAACGTTATGGGGGTTTAAAAGTAATTGTGTTGGGGGTTTTTTAAATTTTTAATTTAATGTTATTAAAGAATTTAGTCAATAATAAATAGTCCAATTTTAAAGGGTGGAAATAAAAATAAATAATTATAATTTTAAAATTTATTTCATTATTTTATTTTGGGGGAGCCCTGGAGCGTTGGCTTCATAGCCAGGGCTCCCCATAATTCAGGCGCTCCAACAGCCACTTCTGGAAGCAGGGCAGCGGTGGTAGAGGCGGGAACGTCGATGGCGCGACGGGACTGGAAACAAAAAAAGAACTGTCAAATCAAATCAAATAACCTTATTGCAATATCACAAAACATTCAGAGTTCTTCACTACATAGTATAAAACAAAGTCGCTTTCTCTGTCCCTATGTCTTTATGTATGCTTAGATCTTTAAAACTACGCAAAGGATTTTGATGCGGTTTGTTTTAATAGATAGTGATCCAGTGGGAAGGTTTTTAGCATAATTTTATCCCCATATTCCTACGAGAACTACGCGGGTGAAACCGCGGGGCGCCGCTAGTATAATATATAATGTGTGGATCATGTGTTGCCTCGTAGGGGCGCAGCAACTTGAGACTTACACTAACTTACACTATTCAAAATTAAAACAAAAGAAAAACGTTATACATCCCTACTATTAATATTATAAATGCGAAAGTAACTCTGTCTGTCTGTCTGTTACTTTTTCACGGCTAAACTACTGAACCGATTGCCTTGAAATTTGGTGCAGGGGTAGTTTATGGTCCGGGAAAGAACATAGGCTACGTTTTATCCCGAAATTCCTACGGGATCGGGAACTACGCGGGTGAAACCGCGGGGCACAGCTTGTATAAAATATAGACAATTTTTTTACTAAAAATAATAAAAAATAAAATATTTTTATTTCATTTTCCCAATCACACTAATACAATTCATGGGATAACTCCTTTTAAGTTTCGTATAAAACTTGTGTCAGGAGTATCCGCTCTTCTTAATATAATTACAACGATTGAGTTTACAAAAATATCAAATTTAAAACAAAAGTGGGTAGATTTTCATTTTTTTCTTTCGTTAATATATTTATTACATTCGTTCTTACTTATAATTATTACACGTTTAGTAAAAAAACATTAAATTAAAAATTTAAAAAACCCCCAACACAATTACTTTCAAAACCCCATAACTTTTAAACGGGTCAACCGAATTTCATCAAACATCTAAGAACACTCGCACGTAAGTCCCCTTTAATACAAAAAAATGAAATCGGTTCATCCGTTCGGGAGCTATGATGCCACAGACAGACAGATACACACACACACAAGACACGTCAAACTTATAACACCCCTCTTTTTGCGTCGGGGGTTAATAACGGATTTTTATACACCCTTATTTTGAAATTGCGATACCTTATCTCACAGCTAATGTAAACGACGGGTGACAATATAATAGTGAAGTTAGTTTTTTTCTTTTGCTTTTATTTAAAAAATTATGATAAGTCAAAGATTTTCAAAATCCCGCCGAATTTTATTGTTATTCTACACCGAACGCTGCGATACACAGCTGAGCGCGGTCATCGACCCGAGCCGTCACAGAATACTTGATAGCTAGTGTGCCGTCTGGTAATACGACATTTATTTTGTATTTTTTAAAGATAAGTAATCGACTATCATTTTTGATATTTTTATTGGATATATGGATTCAGTTACTGCTACAGATATTCTGATTTTAATAAGTCCCATATTTTCAAAATAGGGGTGTATAGATAGTGTGACTTACTGGGGGGATCGGGGTCTGAAGCTGGAGCTGCCGCGGCAGCTCGGGATGACTCTAGTAGGAGTACCGGACGATGTTCCCGCCACACACGCACCACTGCCATCAGTTCGCCCAACGACTTTGGCGGCCGAAGTCTGCTGCTACGACTGACTTGTCTAATAAAATATTTAGATTATTGATTATTATAAGGAAACGTATATCGTCAATAAATATACGTATAATATTTTTAGTGAGAGTCATTCTCCTCGGGAACTTGAGACGTTTCCAGGCCAACGGGAGACCTGATCGCCTTGCTCTCCAGTGCGCGTGCAGATGCCATTGCACGCGTGTCTCCTTGAGGCTTCTTCCCCTTGACCTCACCACCACTGCTTCGTTAAATAAATAAATAAAAAAACATTTATTGCTACATTATAAGAAAACATAAGAAAAAAATTAACTTAAAACTAGGAAAAGAAAAACATGTAGCAATGGGAGCCGTCTTCAGCTAAGGGGGCTCATGTGCCTGGAATGCCCTTCTGCGCCTCCCTGCTCTCCGGCTGCGTGTTGGATCAGTGGAGAGGGACCCTTTCCTTCTCCGCAGCCTCCTTCTGGGCCATGATCGACTTGCAGAAGTGGAGTATTTCGCTCCGTCCGGTTTCACTCTCCACCATGGCTTTTATCAAGTTGGGTAGCGATGCGTCACCGTTTACGGTCCTGACAAGGGTTATTGAGGTCATTGATTACCGACGGCGACACGTACTTCTGCACCTTCTACACCTCCCTATCCATTCCCTGAAAACAGGGCGAATAGCCTCGATGGTGAAGACACCAGCTCGAGGGTTTGAGAGTCTGCTCTCCCACTTTATGAGCATTACACCATGAGCAGACTCTCTCTGCGCTTCAATTTCCCTGGGCGCAGGGTTTTCTCCTCCGGCGGTCCTGGGTCCAGGTGTAGACGGACTGAAGGACCTCCGCCTCTAGGTTCCAAGGAGGCGCGTTTGCCAATAGGCAGGCAGGCAGCCTCAAAGGACACTATACGCGCGAATTGTTCCTAGCGCAATGGCACTCTCCATGTACCACTTCAACCGGTTCTGACTTCTACATGAACGACAGTGACGTTGCAATTCCCGTTCCAATGTATTTGTGTGTACTTTGACCCGCACATTATCTGTCCCTATTATTGGCACACCCAAGGAGGGATCTGCACGCATATTAACGGCACCACCAACGAAATTCTGCTGGTGGTATACTGCCGCATGTCCCGCCATCCCTAAACGCCATTGTATGCCGGCTAGGCCCGGTGCATGTCGGAAATGATAAACGATAAAGCAGCGAACCCACCGCCACGCACGCTACGCCCACGGTCCACGGCCCCGCAGCTCAGCTACGTTGAGCTATAGCCGAGTCAGCCATGAATGTATCAAATTTCGTCATTTTCGTGCGTAGCGTGTGCGTGTACTTCGGTGGGTTTTACCTCATACATTTTCATAGAAAGCGAAGCTGAGTACACGTGCGTAGCGTGTGCGTGTATTTCGGTGGGTTTGAGCCTTAACGGGTGCACATTTCTTTCCATGATGGGGTCTAATGTCATCCGCGAGCTATCCGCTACTAATTCCAAGTGAATTTGTTTATTAGTAAGTCTGCTCGATTAAGTCGGACCAAACGATTAATGGTGAAGCCAAACGGGCGTAATTTTGTGAGTTGTGTTGAAATTTGTACATGTATTACTACTAATTATTTTGATATAGATGTTTCTAACCAATAAGCAAATATTTGTACCTCTACATCACCACAATGACATTTTTTTTTATTATATTAAAAAATCAAAATCTACAGCCTAATACATTTTTTATATTATGATCTATATCTTAAACTAAGTGCCCACTACAGATTTACATTTTATAAAAATTATAATATATGTACATATAAAAGTTCGACAACTTGCCACAATGAATACAAAAACAACAATACATATAGTCGCTACTTATTATGTTTGTTCCAGTGCGTGTGTGTGTGTGTGTGTGTGTGTGTGTGTGTGTGTGTGTGTGTGTGTGTGTGTGTGTTTGAGTGCGCGCGCGCGTGTGTGTAGGTGTTGGTGTAGATATAGTTTTTATAGTTATCATGGTTATTAGCACTCAATTAGTAACGGGATATTTACCATGTATATTATTTGTTTCGAGTTTCCGATATTTCGACGCTGTTGCAAGCGCCATGAACCGGTATATAATAAATATCCCGTTAATTATAATAATTGGTGAAGGTATTGTTTAAATTAAAATCATCTATCATTTTATCAACCTTTGGACACTGTATACACCCCTATTTTTAATTCGAGATACTTAATCACACAGCTAATGTAAACGACGGGTGACAATATAATAGCGAAGTTAGTTTTTTCTTTAGCTGAGCGCGGTCATCGACCCGAGTCGTCACAGAATACTTGATAGCTAGTGTGCCGTCTGGTAATACGGCATTTATTTGGTATTTTTTGAAAATGGCCTACAGCTTTCTGTTAGCTCTATATTGACTAAAATTCGAATTGTTTTTTTTGTGAAATAAATAAGGTGGAAGCGTCCGTGCTATTGCCCCATAATATTATTCCGTAACTGAGCCAAACATATGCGTACGCGTAATATGTAACTAATGCAGTGTTAAGGTCAGTAGTTATTTTTACTTCGCGGAGGGCATACGCAAAGCTGGATAATTTAGATTTTAATTTCTGGATGTGGGCTTTCTTGGATCTTTGTTGATGAGATAAACCCCACTGTTTAATTGCAGCATTAGATCATCATCTAAATTATTAAATCGTGTGGGATCATAATCCCATTTTCCAGCACAATGGTCTGCGTCGCGATTGCCATCATTTGCAGGGTGATATGCTTGCTTTGAAAATTTTAAAAAAAGATATTGAAATATATATTTCCTCTTCCAACTATGTAAAACTTGATGATGATAATGTATTCCATGCTGATTTCGGCAACGACATGACATGCTGTGTGCAGCAAATGGTCAACTCTCAGAGTTTTTTTTTCTATGGAAAACTTATTACTTGTAAAACTTGTAGTCGAATGTGTTGTCTAGTCTAATCAATTGAAGTTTTTATTCTAACAGGACTGGAAACCGCATGAGAATTAAGTTAGTCTCCCTCCATTAGCGCGTAGGTTGTGTGTAACGTTTATGATTTGATACACACACATTGGTATAATGGTTAATCAATCAGTCTGTTTTATAATATATCACTTCCAACCCTGTTAGAACTGTAAACAGGCTGATGCAACAGATCAGTTACTCTTTAACAGTGCTGCAGTTAAGATGTTCAGCACACCCTCATACTTTCCATCAATACCTCAATTTAACTTTGAACTTTAGAAAAATGTGTATTACACCCCTTCTTCAGTGCCGTCTTCAATACCATACATTGCAACATATTTGAAACCAAATCAACAAGATAACAAGACACTGAGTGTTTGTATAAACATTAATCATCGTCTAATATTAACTAAAGAGGAATGGGATACAATATTCGTGAACAATGCGACAGCCATTTCAGAATTCTTTGGAAGTGGTTCTACTCAGAATCCGGCATTCATAATATCCGCATATCACTAACAGTTAATACCAATAAATATGTACGAATGTACTTTTTGTAACGAAAAAGTAGAAAGTAATAAATTAATCAGTGATTCAAGAACAAAACAGCACAAGCTATTGTGCAAACAAAACGCCGGTGATTATTTCGCATATGTCATAGATTCTGGGTGTGCACGGAAGGAGCCTCCCCGAGTGGTGCATATAACAAGCATGCGCCCGCGCACCCTGAATATGGATGTTTACAAAGATTTAACAACAACGAAAAATTAAAATTTCATGAGAAACGTGGTTGTAATAAAGCTTTAACGATAAATATATATCTTTCAAAAATGTAAGTCATCAACTTGCTGTTCCTTTTGTAATATATGCTGACTTTGAATCAATATTATGTCCTGTACCGAAATCTATAAATAATAATGTTAATAACTAGCAACAAATTGAAAGAACTTCATCCGGTCTGTTTTGTTTAGATTGTGAATGAAATTCGTTAACTATGGTTATAAAATTGTTAAATGAAATGAAGAAGAACTCGTGTGTAAAATTTTTGAACAACATCCCATGCACAAATTTAGTTACAAAATGTACTGTTGTAGCAAGCAAGACCAATCAGGGCAGCGACACGGTTATGTTTATGTCGCGGCGCGGGCGAAGGGTTAAGCCGCCCGCGCGCCTTGTCGATGTTTAAAGGCGGAAACATACTTACGTGTCGTGGCGCGCCAGGAGCATATCGGTTTCATACATTTAATATGGTTAGGGACATATTTGCGTGTCGTGTCGTGACGCAAAGCGTTCTGTCGTGGCGCGGACTGCTCGCCACCGATTGCGCCAGAGCGGTGGTGGGGGTTATGGCGCGACACGGCACAACAGACAAATGTGTTTCTATACGGCGCGTGGCTCGTGGCGCAAACATCTAGCGGGTTTAAATTTTAATTTAAAAAATGACTGACGATCTCATAGAACTCGTACGCCAAAGAAAAGTTATATATGATTCTAAGTGTAAAGATTACAAGGATCATTTCATGAGAAATGCTGCTTGGGAAGAAATCGCTGAAATCTTAGAACAACCAGGTAAGTCAATAAAGTTGTATTTTACTTTATTATTTATTTGAAAAGAGATAATGAATAAATATACAAAATTAACAATTAATACTATTTAAGAATTTTGTCTACCTCGGCGAATAATTTCTATTTGCCATGGTACTCTCCCTTCTGGACTAAAAAAATACTCTTTGTATTTCTCTCTGACATAAACAGCGTTTTTTGATGGGTTTCTTGGTAAAGATTCAATATTAATTAGACAGTCGATGTTGCTGCTATGGTCAGTAGAATCCATCAAATTTTCTTCAGGGAGCAATGTTTCTGTTCTTAAAAAATTATGTAAGCAGCAGGCAGCTAGCACAATCTTGTCTACCATGTCCGGTTGGACTTGCATAGGTCCATGAAATACACGAAATCTATCTTTTCCGAACCTTTATCCCATGTCTATTTGGGGTCGGTTTTCAGTTTTTAACCAGATTTGGCGGAATGTCAGTATTTTACGTGAAGCGACTGCCATCAGACCTTCACAACCCAGAGGGCTATACGACATTCTTGGTTAAACTGAATGTTAGACTTTTGAGGGCTCTAACTACCCGTAACGACTGTCGATGATGTTCGTACGACAACCGGGACCGACGGCTTTACGTGCCCTCCGAAGCACGGAAACGCTCATGAAATTAAAAGTCATTTTTAGAAATGACCCATCACAGTCATGACGGTGCCAGACGTTGCTTAACCGCACGGATCACAAGTGATCCGCGGGTAGCACTGGGCCATGAGCGCTTCCGATGAAATACACGAAATCGAGCCCGTAAAATACCAAACGCATTTTCTACACACCGGCGTGCACGTGATAAGCGGTAATTAAATATTTTATTTGCATCATTGTTAACTAGCTTGTCTTTGTGATAAGGTTTTAACAAATATGGTTTCAACGGGAATGCTGCATCAGCAACAATAGTGTATGGCATAGGTTGTGAGTTTACACTCAGTGGTTCATCCTGTGGTACATTTAATGCTTTTTGCTCAAATAATTTTCCCATCAAAGATTTCTCGTATATGCCACCGTCACTGTTTCGACCATACGCACCTACGTCAATCATGATAAATTTGTATTGAGCATCAACTAATGCAAGTAAAACTATGGAGTGTTCTTGTTTATAGTTATAGAAAGTAGAACCTGCGTTTATAGGACAAATTATGTTAACGTGTTTGCCATCTAATGCTCCAATACAATTTGGAAAATGCCAAAATTGTTTAAAGTTATTTGCAATATCTTTCCACATTTGTTCAGAAGGTGTAGGCATTACAATAGGTGCCATATTTTTCCAAATGGCTTCACACACTTCTTGTACTATAACTCTCACAGTAGAAAATCCCATTCGATAGTTGAAGGCCAATGATCGAAAAGTGTTTCCAGTAGCTAAAAATCTGAAAAGAAATAAACAATTATTATTATTTGTTACAGTAAATAAATGCAAGGATGACTGGGCAAAACTAAGGAATGCTTTCGCCAGCGCTTTGAAGCGACGAAGGAATAAGAAAAGTGGGCAGGCTGCGGCGGCGTTGGTGCCCTGGAAATATGAAGAAAGCTTGAGTTTTCTTCTTCCTTATATGGAATGTAGAAGTACAAAAACAAATGTGACAACTACACCAGAATCACCACCCACAGAAGAGTCTCCCGACGAAAGTCTTCCAGAAAGTCCCAGTACTTCACGCAGTCAATCACAATCCAGTTCCTCACGTGGAAAACCTAATAAAGAACCCAAATTACAAGAGTTGTATGATTTGATGAAATCTTCCCAAGATTTAAGACGTCAGAAGCAAAATTTTAGACAAGACATGGACGAAACTGATCTATTTTTCCTTAGCATGAGTAAAGAATTAAAAGCGCTGCCAAAACTTGAACAAACAAAAATAAAATTAGACTTGCACACCGCTATTTCCCAAGCATTAATACGGCAATTGGAACACAGAGACAAAATTTTAAAAACGCCTATAAAAATAACAACTCAAAGATTCATCCAATCAACTCCACAACATCAGTCCTCAACATACATCCAAACTACTGCAAACGCTGAATTACCAATATACAACCAGTCACCCTCACACGATCAGTCACCCACATATATCGAGTTATCAATTCCTACTACATCTCGCGCACAAAATCATGCTGATTCTTCAACATACATCCAAACTACTGCAGACGTTCATCAATCACTAACATGCACCCAGTCACCTATACACGCTCAGTCACCCACATATATCCAGTCATCATCATTTCCATCCGGATCACACTCAAAACCTGTTGTTTCAGATAACATGAAAGCATACTATGACAGTATAAATTTTGAAGATGAATAAATTCAAAATAATGCTTAAACTAATGATTTAATGATAAACAGATAATTTTTTAACTAATAAATAAGACAGCAGGTTGTGATTACTTAAACGTTGATTTCATATAAGTTAGTTTCATGATAAATGATTGTTAACCTAACTCGTGCAACAGCACAGTCAATTATATTTTTCAAAGAAAATAAAACTTACCTTAAACATAACGCAAGTCTTTCTTTAGTACCTATGGGTTCACGAAATTTCGTATGTACTTTTTTTATGTCTCCTTCAATCAGCGAATGGATTTCCTCATATTGTGCTTGGTTCATCCTAAAGTACTGATGAAATTTCTCATCGTCACTCTCCAGTTCTCTAACAAGACGATGAAATTCACCTTTGTCTTGTCTCCCTCTGTTTATAGGGTGAACCCAGTATCTTCTTTTCTTTTTTTTGCTCTTAAGAAGTTTCATTGCTAAGAGAAATTGAAGGTCTTCATCAAAATCACTATCCGAATCAGAAGAAAACATTATTTATGTTTGAACGCTGCAAAGGTTCGTCAAGTACTGTTCAGAAATAACGCCAGAGTACGCCACGACACGACACTTTAGTGTGCACACTCACCGTCACGACAGTAATCGTCACGACACGCCACGACACATAAATATGTTTCCGCCTTAAGTTGGCATCCCTGCGGCGTCTAAAAAAGATGGCGGGTGAGAGATTATGGACGGACGGTTGTGAATTTTGACAATGTGATTATAATAAGTGTGTAATAACGTATTGTTAACTCTTTCATAATAAAAACTACGCAGAACTCAACAATAACTTTAATTTAAACATTAAACTGTTTTATTAAATGGAATATAATTATTTTTTTTAGGGAGTCGTATTTGGTATAAACGAAGTGTCTTTTTATAAACATCTTATATACCGACTTCTTTAAAAAATTGATTATTAATCATAAAACCATCTATATCAATAATAAAACCTCTGTTTCTCATTTCTTAAAATAATTCGCTATAGATACACTTTTAAAAAAAGTTCGCAATATATACATATAACTACTACACCGCACTCGGTAACAGCGCAAATTATTATATTTAACAGTTTATTACCCAAATGTTCGGTGAAATGTTCATGAGCAAAACACTCGGCCGGAGTATTGTCCAATAATCGGAGCCACTCTTCTTTCGACATTAATATCACCCACTTCTTCTTTATCGTTCCCTCATTAGCGAGGATCATCGATTTCGATCCGAAGTAGCTCTCACCGCCGCCGGGTAGAATTTAGAAGATGTGGCTTCTTTCACTTGGTCAGGCCATCGTGTGGGCGACCGGCCTCGTGTTCTCTTGCCTTCGGTATTAGCAACAATAACCAGCTTTTCAAGATTGCCATCACCTTTTCGCATCACATGGCCGAAGTAGGAAAGTATGCGTTGCAGACATGTGGTGGACAATCGTGTCTTAATGCCGAGTTGGGAGAGAACAGATACATTTGTGCGTTTGGCCATCCATGGTATTCGTAGCATTCGTCTCCAGCACCAAATTTCAAATGCATCTATTCTCTGTCTCTCTCTTGCGCGAACTGTCCACGTCTCTATTCCAAAGAGGAAGATTGGGAATATTAAGGCAACGAAAAAGTAGAACGTAATAAATTAATCAGTCATTCAAGAACAAAACGGCACAAGCTATTGTGCAAACAAAACGCCGGTGATTATTTCGCATATGTCATAGATTCTGGGTGTGCACGGAAGGAGCCTCCCGAGTGGCGCATATTGTTATATGCGCCACTCGGCATGCTTGTTAGCATGCGCCCGGCGCACCCTGGGCAATGGTCTGCAGACGGCAAGTCGGTAACGCAGACTAGCCGATTCCACCACGACTCAACGGCAAATAACTTGCCGTGCGTGTCCCTACACCTGCACACGCGAGGACCTTAACAAGGCCACTGATAGTGCCAAATCGGTGGCCAAGTTCTGGTCCTCAAAAATATGAGTTGACACGCTAAGAAAGAAGATAGATTCTGCGTTCAAAAGCAGAATTGTAACATACAGAATAAATGGGTCGTCACACACTTTACAGACCCTAAAGTGTACTTGGAAAGAGCTACATCAAAGGTACTTAAATTGATAAATTTAGAATTGGAAATTCCTGCCCACATCAAAGTTTACATAGAATTATTTTCTACCTATGTTAGTATAAAAAATCAATAAAATAAAACGTGACCTAACATCATTTAACGTAAAAAACGTGGCTTTAGATCAATCATCCAATTTAAAAAAGAAATGAAATGTGCGACTCTATAATTCGCAAGTGTGAGGAATTACAAGAAAAGGATAGTGGATGGGCTCTAGAAAAAATAGAGTTTTTAGAAATGAACATTAACAAATATAATCCACTTAATGCAAGCTCATACATTAAACTCCCTCTGTAGATACAACAAAAAACATGCTTTTGTAAATGTTAAAAACAAAGATGATGCATGTTTTTCTGGGTTGTATTGAGTGCTCTATATCCAGCGAAATCAAATGCCGATCGAGTCTCATCATATCCCCACTATGAAACAGTGTTGAAAACACAGGATATATAGGCCTGTATGTGTTAAAGGAATTAAAAAGTTAGAAACACAAAAAAAAATTAAAGTTAATGTAACTGTGTTGAGTGTAAAAAACAGTGTATTATACCATTGTTTATTTCAATTAAAATTAAAACCTACAATCAACATGTGAATCTGTTATTCTTTGAGATTAGTAAAAAATCCCATTATTGCTGGATAAAAAAATTGTCACGATTAATATTAAGTCAGATAAATAATTATCAACATCCCATGTTTTTTGTAATGGATGTTTACAAAGATTTAACAACAACGAAAAATTAAAACTTCATGAGAAACGTGGTTGTAATAAAGCTTTAACCAGCTAACGATAAATATATATCTTTCAAAAATGTAAGTCATCAACTTGCTGTTCCTTTTGTAATATATGCAGACTTTGAATCAATAATATGTCCTGTACCGAATTCTGTAAATAATAATGCTAATAACTAGCAACAAATTGAAAGAACTTCATCCGGTCTGTTTTGTTTAGATTGTGAATTAAAATTGTTAACTATGTTTATAAAATTGTTAAATGAAATGAAGAAGAAGTCGTGCCGTAAAGACCCCAATCTTCGCCTGTGAACCCTAACTTCGCCTGTTTTAAAAAAAGTTTAATTTTACGAAATTTTTGTATGTGGATCTATGCCTAAAACTACCATAAACAATTTATTTTTTTATCCTAGCAACACTCGTGCATTCAAACCGTAGCTAATTTCACGTTACTTGTGACAGTTGTCATTTGTTTGTCATTATAACTGTTGGTTGTTTTTCAACTCGGAAGAAACTTTGATTGGTGTGTGTTTCAGACTGCAGGTAAGCCTCTAATTTTAATTATAATATCATCTATTTTAATCCCTCTTTCAGATAAACCAATTTGTATTTTAATAATTTGTGTAGTTATAAAATAATCGTAAGAAGTGTTAGCTAAGGTAACGGTGCGGCCATGTTGTTGCCAATCTTCGCCTACCGTTAGGGTTGTCACTCCAAAAGTGCGGTGTTCCTATTGTTAATTTTTGTAACGACTTTTTTTATACGGCGATTTATGTAACTGTGTTTATTCTGATTATACCGGTAATCCGTTTGTTGTCGTCGTCTAACTCAGAATACATCTATTTAATTTTTCATCATAAATCACCATCATATTTTTTGCAGTAGGACGTAGGACACATGGACATAGTTTTTATATGTTATTTGAATCATCATAGTGACGATTTTTAGAAGCAGTATAGTTTTTGGTAAATTGAATTCGTTTTACTTTTGTTGTAGTGATAATGGGAAAACCGAAAAATTACCAATCTAAGAAAGATAAGAAGAAGAATACAATAATGAAGAAAAGAAGTTATACATCTAAATATAGCCAAGAAAGCATTGATGCTGCTATAGCTTTGTTAAAAGAGAAGAAAATATCGTCTTATCAAGCAGAAAAAACGTTTGGTATACCACGAAGAACTCTTTTAGACAAATTGCATAGTAAACATCCAAGAAGTCCAGGTTGTCCCACACGACTTACCCCTGAGGAAGAAAAAAATATAGTTAAAGTGCTCATTGCTGCTGGTGAATATGGCAGTCCACTTACTTTACTTGATTTAAGAATGGTCGTGTATAAATACTTGCAAATGAACGGAAAAACGGCAATTTTCAATGACAAATTACCAGGAAAAAAGTGGTCATATTCTTTCATAAAACGTTACAAAAATGAACTTTCTCAACGAACAACACAAAATATAAAAAGAAGTAGAGCGGAAAAATCTTCTGACGAGATGATCCACTATTTTGAGAATTTAAAAAAGTCTCTAGATGGCATACCCAAAAAAAATATTCTCAATTACGATGAGACCAATTTAAGCGATAATCCCGGTTCCCAAAAATGCTTATTTCGGAGAGGAGTGAAATACCCTGAAAGGGTTTTAAACTTTACAAAAGGCGCTATTTCTGTGATGTTTGCAATTACGGCTGGAGGTGAATGCTTGCCGCCGTATATTGTGTACAAAGCCGAGCATTTATATGAGCAATGGCGAATCAATGGACCGAAAGGAGCAAGGTATAACCGATCCAGATCAGGCTGGTTTGACAGTACCATCTTTGAAGATTGGTTTTCAACAGTGGTTTTGCCCTGGGCTAAAGACAAGAATGAGCCAAAAATACTAATAGGAGATAATTTGGCGTCACATCTCAGCCACCGGATTGTCACAATGTGTGAAGCCAACGATATACGATTTGTATTTTTGCCGCCCAATTTAGGCTTGGGCAATAAATATCGATATATCAAAATATCGATATTTTTTCAGAAAAATATCGATATAAATCAGCGATATTTTTTCCCGCGATTTATCAACTTTCGATATTTATTTTTAGGTATCAAAATCGATATATTTTTTAGAGCTCTGCTGTCTGCTCATGCGTCACATCATGTCTTTGACCAATCTGATTTCTTAAATTTAATTCAAACGCAAATAAAAATTACACTCTATAGTCTATGACCTGCTTGTCTATTTTGTTCATATATGACAATGACACTGCTTGTTGGTTTGGTTTGGTTGGTATCACTGACTGCGTGTGTTGGAGTGTTGGTACTTGACTGTGGCGGCCGACTGGCGAGTAAGCTCAGTTCAGCGTAGCTCATTGTTATTTTTTGTTATTTATGATAAAACGTTATTATGTCTGCTGTGTGGAAGTTCTTTACCAAAAAACGGAACAACGAACCTGTTTCTTGCAACTTGTGCGGTAAAACGTACAAAACTTGTGGAAACACTACAAATTTGGCAACACATTTGAAAACGAAGCACCATTATGCTTATTTGCAAGTGGTAAACATACAAAATTCATCGAAAACCGAAAAGTCTAGCAATGAGACTATAGATGTTGCATCGGCAAACTTTGATGATGATGACACCAGTGTTGATGTAAGTCTCAAAAGATCCAAACTAAAATTGCAATAATTAGTCAAATTATATATAATATTAATAGGTTATGAAATTATTTTTGTTCTGTTGACTATTGTCAGGTTACTTTACCAAGATCAAGTACTCCAAATACGAAGAATACATCTAATGACGATTCCCGAATACAAGAGATTAGAGAAAATTCTGGACATTCTCCAAAAATCCAATTCTTCAATGAAGCCGCAAAAAAAAGAAAGCAAGAAATGCAACTTAAGCAACCTACATTAGCAAACTGTTTTGAGAGAAGTTCAAGCTTTGAAGGTAAGTTAGTGCCACGGTTTAAAAAAAAAAAATATCTTAATTTTGATAATACATTCATACATTCCGATAAACAAATTAGAGTGATTCAAAATATTTTAGTGATGTTCCTCAATCAATTTGCAAATATATCGATAGTTTAGACGTGACTTTATTTATATTTGTGTTTTCAAACTATTTTTTTTTTTCTAAGTAAATATCAATTATATTACTTGAGATAATTTATATATTTCAGAAGGTGGACAAAAGCATTGTGAAATTACACAGGCATTAATTTATATGATATGCAAGGACAATTTGCCAATGTCGTGTGTAGAAAAAAAGGGACTACAAAAATTTATTCGCACAGTTTGCCCTCTCTATAAACTGCCTTCAAGAAAAAAGGTTGTCTTTAAATTACTTTTAAAGAAAATTTTATATTTTTAATATTTAATCGCAGTGAAATAACTGATACTTTTTACTTTCAGGTAACTCACTTAGTACAAAACAGATACAATACTACAAAGGAGGTTATAATAAAAACATTGAAAGAGATATCTTTTTTATGTTTCACAAGTGACATACTTACAATTACTAATTCTACCAGAAGTTTCTTAGTATTGACGGTTCACTTTATTGACATCGTAAACGGATCGTCTGTCCTTCAGAGTTTGAACCTATGCGCCCAGAAACTTTCTCAGGTATATATTTGATGTACTTTATAATTTTTAACCCCACCTCTAAATTATTTTGATTTGCAATTATTAGATTTTATACAGTGTACAAATATACTTATTTTAGGGTCATACAGGACAGTACATCCAAGAATGTTGGAAAGAAATATGTGAAGAGTTTGAAATTGACAAAAATAAAATTGTATCTATTACCACTGATGGCGGCGCAAATATAGTGTCAGCGGTACGACTGTTTTTAGGTGATAATCATCGGATTCCTTGTATGGCTCACATCTTAAACCTTGTAGTTGATGGAGTACTGAAAGAAATTAAAGAATTTTCAGCACTTACCGATCATGTCAAAACCATTGTGACGTTCTTTAAGCAGTCAGTCAACGCTATGGATCAATTACGAGCTGAACAAGAATCATGTGGAAAAAAAGAAGGTGAGGTGTTGACATTGATACAAGCTGTCAGCACTAGATGGAATTCTTGCTTCGATATGCTAGAGAGATTCGTTAAACTGTCTGCACTAGTAGCTAAAATTTTAGCCACAAAAAGCCAAACGAACAAGAATACACCAGATATGGTTCCATCGTCGCAACTTAATGTAATACGGGATTTTATTGCTCTTCTTAGCCCTTTCAAAGAAGCTACTGAGGAAATAAGTGGTGCGAATTATGTAACGTCAAGCTTAGCCATTCCTCTTACAACTTTAGTTACCCAAGTAACAGATCAAGCGACTCCATCGACCTCTTTAGGATTGATTGTAAAAAAGGCTTTACTCAAAAAAGTTGAAGACAAACTGGCTCCTTTAGAACGAAGTTCTTTTCTCTCAGTAGCTACTATTTTGGATCCTCGGTTCAAGCGTATCCACTTTACCTCGCCAGTTGTCGTGTCAAATGCTGTATCCAAAATCAGTGCTGAGATTCGAGCAGAACATCGGCGTAGAGGACAACGTTCTCCGGATAAAAATCCTGATCAAGCAGCATCAGAACAAGCTAGTGGGTCCTCTATCTGGTTCAGACATGAGAAATTATTAAATCTGAACATAGCTACGTCAGAGGTTCCAAGCAGTGGCTGTGTCCCTAATGAACTGAAGCAGTATTTGGACCAACCACTTTTAGAAAGAAAATCTGATCCAATCAAGTTCTGGGTAAATTGTCGACACTTCACGCCAGTTCTCTCGGATATCGCCCTAAAATATTTGATTTGCCAAGCTTCTTCAGTGTCATCTGAAAGAGTAGCTTCAATGGTGAATTTGGCTGTGCCGAATGATAGGAGCAGATTAACAGGCGAGCACATCAAGCAAAGAGTGCTCTTGATGTCAATATCAGACAAATACTGGTTTGAATAATGTAATTTTTGTTGTGTTGAATTGTTGATGATGTTGATTTTTTCTTGGCTTTATGTACTTATTTTTTAATAATAAAACTGATGTCAAAACAGCCAGATGTGTATTTACTTTAAAATTTCGAATATTTTGGCAATTTTTTATAGATAATTGCTTATTGCGCAGAAAATATCGATATATCAACATATCGATATTTTTTAGTCAATTATTATCGATATATTTTAAAAATATCGATACGATATATATCGATATTTTTTCCCCATTTGCCCATCCCTAGCCCAATTCATCGCACATAACTCAACCATTAGACGTTTGTTATTTCGGACCCCTAAAGAAACTGTGGAGAGCAAATTTTTTGGAGTACAAAATTAAAAACCCTCGGGAAGCCTCAATTAATAAGAGTCATTTTCCAGAATTACTAAAGCGTTTAATGCATGAACTGAATGAAAAGACATCAAACATTTTAAGCTCTTTTAAAAGTACTGGTATATATCCATTAAATCCAGACAAAGTCATTAACAAACTGCCTGACTCTAAATTACGCCAGGATGCCTACAGCATTGATAATGCACTGTTACAGTTTTTGAAAGAAAATCGCGCCCCAGATCCCATGAAAAAAGTGCGCAACAAAAAACTTAAGGTTGAAGCAGGGAAATCTGTGACCAGTTTAGATTTCAAGCCGACACCGGCAGACAATGTTCTACAAACGAATTCGTCGAATACGGTTTCAGGTGTGAGAACTCGAAAGAAAAGTCGCATAGTCCCAAAAGATTCGCCATCTTCAACCGAGTGCAGCAGTGACGATAACATTAGCCTCGCTTCTTCCACTGAAGACTTGATCTTTGCACGTGAAATAATGAATGATGATTCTGAAGATGAGTTTCCGTTGTCGATTCTATCTAAGACCCAAAACCCCGATAGAAACCAAACTGTCTATAATCAGCTTAAGCTCTCTACTCCAACAGATTCTAATCTTCAAATCTGTGACAGTGTCGACGAACCGGTCGAAGTTCAGGTCCAGGATAAACCAGAGCAAATTGTTCTATCAGCGACGGCACAGTCTAAACCTGATGATTACACAAAAGGTGATTATGTTATTGTGAGGTGGGGTTATTGTAATTATCCAGGCCAGATCACTTCGCTAAATGCCGAAGGAGTGATGGTAAATTGTATGAAGCAAGGAAAAAGCTTTTGGAGATGGCCACTCATCAAAGATGAGCAATTGTACAGTTGGCAGAATGTATTGCAGAAGATTGATTGTCCCAAATTTGTAAAAAAAGGTTGTTTCATCATCCCTGAACTAGAATGGTGTAAGTAATTGTGCCATTCAAATAAAGTACCAAATACTTAATATTTGTAATATTTTTCTTATGATTAAATAATATTTTTCTAATTAATATTAGAATTTTACCCTAAGCAAATCAAAAAAAATGTATGAAGACAACTTCATACTGGTTCCTAACTTCGCCTATTACTTTTTTTCCAATATTCAACTCTAAGACCATATACTTAAAGCTCATTTTAGCTTCACAAGTTATTCCGTAGTGATACCAGGAAGAACTATGAATACCTAGGTACCTATATGGCTCTGTAACACATGGTAGGCGAAGATCGGAAACAATGTCTAAACTTCGCCTACTATCTTTGCTTTGTCGTTTTAGTTATCTCTAATGCTTTTTTCAAAAAGTATTGGACGTAAGCCATAGTCTTAGGTAAATCAAACCGTTTTTACTTTGATCCAATCTAACATACCCCACAGTTCGAAAGTACGAGGACAAAACATATCAAAAACCAGGCGAAGTTAGGGGTCTCTGCGGTGTGTAAAATTTTTGAACAACATCCCATGCACAAATTTAGTTACAAAATGTACTGTTGTAGCAAGCAAGACCAATCAGGGCAGCGACACGGTTATGTTTATGTCGCGGCGCGGGCGAAGGGTTAAGCCGCCCGCGCGCCTTGTCGATGTTTAAGTTGGCATCCCTGCGGCGTCTAAAAAAGATGGCGGGTGAGAGATAAATTATGGACGGACGGTTGTGAATTTTGACAATGTGATTATAATAAGTGTGTAATAACGTATTGTTAACTCTTTCATAATAAAAACTACGCAGAACTCAACAATAACTTTAATTTGAACATTAAACTGTTTTATTAAATGGAATATTAATCTTTTTTTTAGGGAGTCGTATTTGGTATAAATGATGTGTCTTTTTATAAACATCTTATATACCGACTTCTTTAAAAAATTGATTATTAATCATAAAACCATCTATATCAATAATAAAACCTCTGTTTCTCATTTCTTAAAATAATTCGCTATAGATACACTTTCAAAAAAAGTTCGCAATATATACATATAACTACTACACCGCACTCGGTAACAGCGCAAATGATTATATTTATCAGTTCATTACCCAAATGTTCGGCGAAATGTTCATGAGCAAAACACTCGGCCGGAGTATTGTCCAATAATCGGAGCCACTCTTTTCTTTCGACGTTAATATCACCCACTTCTTCTTTATCGTTCCCTCATTAGCGAGGATCGTGGTCACTAGAACCCCCTAAACGGACAATTTGCCTCCACCGAATTCGATCCGAAGTAGCTCTCACCGCCTGCTAGAATTTAGAAGAAGATGCGGCTTCTTTCACTTGGTCAGGCCATCGTGTGGGCGACCGGCCTCGTGTTCTCTTGCCTTCGGTATTACCAACAATAACCAGCTTTTCAAGATTGCCATCACCTTTCGCATCACATGGCCGAAGTAGGAAAGTATGCGTTGCAGACATGTGGTGGACAATCGTGTCTTAATGCCGAGTTGGGAGAGAACAGATCCATTTGTGCTTTTGGCTACCATGGTATTCGTATCATTCGTCTCCAGCACCACATTTCAAATGCATTTATTCTCTGACTCTCTCTAGCGCGAACTGTCCACGTCTCTACTCCATAGAGGAAGATTGGGAATATTAAGGCAACGAAAAAGTAGAACGTAATAAATTAATCAGTCATTCAAGAACAAAACGGCACAAGCTATTGTGCAAACAAAACGCCGGTGATTATTTCGCATATGTCATAGATTCTGGGTGTGCACGGAAGGAGCCTCCCCGAGTGGCGCATATAACAAGCATGCGCCCGGCGCACCCTGAGCAATAGTCTGCGGACGGCAAGTCGGTAACGCAGACTAGCCGATCCTTCGACCACGACTCAACGGCAAATAACTTGCCGTGCGTGTCCCTACACCTGCACACGCGAGGACCTTTACAAGGCCACTGAAAGTGCCATATCGGTGGCCGAGTTCTGGTCCTCAAAAATATGAGTCGACACGCAAAGAAAGAAGATAGATTTTGCGTTCAAAAGCAGAATTGTAACATACAGAATAAATGGGTCGTCACACACTTTACACCGTAAAGTGTACTTGGAAGGAGCTACATCAAAGGTACTTAAATTGATAAATTTAGAATTGGAAATACCTGCCCACATCAAAGTTTACATAGAATCATTTTCTACCTATGTTAATATAAAAAACGACAAAATGAAACGTGACCTAACATCATTTAACGTAAAAAACGTACACGTCTATCACTCACTCGCGTAACACAAGCTCCGAACAAAATATTACTAAAAATTAGTAACTTTTCGGTAGTGACTATCAAAAGTGTTGCAAGTGTAAAAGTGTGCTCTCAGTGACCGGGAAAAGTGTAGGCAAGTCAAACCACTATCAGGATCCAGAGCTACAGGCCACGAACTTTGGGACCCCAAAACGCCAGGCAGGTTAGTGCGAATCAAACCGCTTAAACGTGAATATTGAAGCCCCAGCAAAGACCAACCTTTTGCTGAAAAAAATTTGGAAATCGGTGCAGAAACCGCGAAGTTATTCATAACTAGGGCATCAATCAAACACGTGGTGTACACGCGCTAACCCAACCTCAACGACACGAGGCGGACCGTACGTGGAGACTCCGAAGCCGGATCCAAGACTCTGCCCTGCGAAGCTCATCGTCGCGGGAAGGCCTACACTTAACCTGAGGTAACTCACGCATCCCTCGTCCTAGAATAACCGTGTTTGGGTTCGCCTGAACCGGGATACCAGGACGCTTCTCTTTCTTCTATCTTCTTCCCCTTTTTGAAGCACCATCCCTACCCCCTGAGATTTCCCTTTCCCCTCAGGGGAGGACATACGATACCGGGATTTATTATTTATACGGAATATAATTTATCCTTGTATTCGGGTTGATATTTACGTATAAAAAAATGTCCTCTTCACAATCCAACGCAAGAAAGGGTGAGTTCAATTTCAATTTATGTAATAAAAAGTTCGCCGTCCCTCCAGCACGGCCTTCGCGAACGCTGAGGGAAAAGGCCCTTAGGAAGTCAGGACCGAGTCCGAGAAGGAGTCCGAGAAGCGGACGCCGGTATCAACACCCAACCGGCCCAAACCGACGAAGGCGGTATCGGAAGGTACGGCCCAAACCACCCTCCCCGAAAAACCAATCCCCTCCCCCTCCAACAGCGAAACCCTCAACACCGCGCCCATCAATGAGAGAGTCATCAACTGGACGCAGTGTGGCATTTCGCCACCAAAAGAGGTCCATTTAGACGACGATTCCATAGTGTCCACCATCGACACGGAAGGCAGCTGTGGCATCGGCAAAAGCCGGAAAAGCCTACTGATAGCGCCTTCTCAAAGGGGAATCGGCGTCGAAATGGACTGCGCGACGAAGCTGGCCAACGAGGAGCTTCAAAAAGGTAAGTTGGCCCTCGAGAGCGCAACAACGATGAAGAAGGAGCTCAAAGTGACGGCCCTGGAGAGCCTGCAGTCTCTATATGAGACAGTTCTGTCCCTCTCCGACTCCAGAGCACGCCATATCACCAACCTCGAAAGAGAAAAGAAGAGGCATGCTATGGAGTTGGTGAGGGTGGAACGCGCGCACACCAGGGCCGTCGCGGAAATCATTAAGGGACTCTCTGCCGAGGTGGTCATCGTCCGCAAGGACCTGGAGGAGACGAAGACGGGCACAAAAGGCGTAAGGGACTGGCTGGGGTACGAATCCCAGGAACCCTATCGCCTCATAGCGGAGACCTCCTTTAAATTTTAGTCTGTTTTATGTAATAATCTGTGTAATCAATCTGTTTTAACTGTTTAAATTCAACTTATATATATAGATATTGTAAGGAATACGCGTATATATATACAAAAAAAAGGGCAAATATATATATGTTAGAGTCGGGGAGTATATGTTAGAGTCGGGGTTGTTAGCTGGTTGAAATTGCCGTTTCGGTTCGTACTTAATTTATTAATCACTTCATAGATTGACACAACTTTACTTTTTAATTACAATTTAATGCTTAGTAAATTAAATCACGAGATTATAACACATTGAATAAATACAATTATTGAATTAATAATAATGGTTGCTCGGAGATGTTCACTGCTCGAGCGCTCGCAGTGGAATGAATCGTCCGGCGGTGGGGCGCCCTCTTTTATAGGCGTGCGCAAACAAGTGAGTCATCGACAGCCGTTGAAGTTTTCAAATGAATTTCGTGCGCGCTAACACGGCCATTCTGCAGGTAGGCGCGTCCCGGCGCCTGCACTTCTTCGCATTCTGAAATGTAACAAAACTGGTGTATCTGCAACTCATATTTAAACCTCATAGTCAACATTATCTTTTTATTAATCACCGACACGGGCACATAAACTAAATTTAGGAGCACTACACGAGTTGCTCATGACAAACCATGTCGATTACTTTTTTAGACTGCTTTGTAATATGACTAAGACTGCTTTGTAAAGTTACGCTCGTTCGGCCACTCCTGCCCTTACGCGATGGCAAAGTTAGCAACTGCATTAGGTAAATAGAAAAGATACAGCTCACCATTGCACATAAGAAATCTGTTTGGAGTGGTGTAACACACAAGTCGATCCATTGCTTTGTTTGCGCCGCGTAGCCAGCCACGCCGACACGCCGTTCGCACCGCTCCGTTCTTGTACGAAGATAATAATTCATGAAAATGTAAACGCTAACACGGCCATTTTGTAAAGAAGCTCGTGCTTTGAGCGTGATCTTAATTTTTAATATCTTTATGTGTCTAGAAAGACTATTCAATCGTTTTTCGTAATTGTTGCTGAAAATAAAATATTCAATCCGACATTGGACAAGCCAAGTACTGGATATACGGTTGAAAATAATTTCTCTTTTTCTTTTTATATTTGTTGCTGTTTTTTTTTTATATCTTTACGTCTCTAGAAACACTATCTAATAGTTTTTCATAATTGTTGCTGAAAATAAAATATTCAATCCTGACATTGGACATTCCAAGTACTGGATATATAGTTGAAAAGAATTTAATGTCATTTCTTATTATTATTATGTATTTTCCTTACACCGGACTATTAAGAGTCCCGGTCTTTTGGAAGGCTAGTATGGGGCCAAAGCCAACACACGGAAGCCCTTTGACATATTTATAATCTTTTGTAAAGGATGCACAATCCGGGGACTATCTTATTATTATTATTATTTTTATCTGTTGCTAAATATTTTTTTTTTATATTATTACGTCTCTGGAAACACTATCTAATAGTTTTTCATAATTGTTGCTGAAAATAAAATATTCAATCCTGACATTGGTCATTCCAAGTACTGGATATATAGTTGAAAAGAATTTCCCTTTTCTCTTATATTTGTTGCTGAAAATGAATTTTTTTTTTCTTCGGTTAAGCTCACCTCTATACTACTCGCCTGTTTGTCTTTTATATTTAAATCTCTGTGTAAAAATAAAATAAATTGTTAAATTATACCTTGATATCGTATATTCTGTTATTCATCACTCGGCTCAGTGCCTTTACAAATGCCGCAACAAACCAGCGACGGCTGAGCGACAAACTGCTGTCTTACCATATTTAAGACGTACCTCAAACCGCCGAAGAAAATAAACCACTTCTAAGACCAGTTAAGTGCCTTTTTTACATGACATTTCACGATACCATAATAAAAAGATTATTATTGCAGGTGACTTTAATATTGACATTCTTAAAATTGATTCCAAATCATCTAGATTAAGAGACATCATTTTAAATTTTAATCTCAATATTCATATTGTAGAACCTACTCGACTAAATTCATGTATAGACAATATAATTAGCAACATACCCGACGCTATAGGAAAGACCCACGACTTATATCTCTCAGACCATAATACAGCGCAGACTCTATCAATACCCGTATCCAAATTTAAACATCGTATAGAGTCATGGTTCACTGAAAAAAGAGATTACGGAAAAGAAAATATTGTAAAGTTCAATGAAAACTTGTCTAACTGGAACTGGGACGAGATCTTAAGCGAACAGGATATTAACAAAGCTTTTAATATGTTTCACGATACATTTTGTTTACTTTATGATCTTTGCTTTCCGTTTGTACGAATCAAAATTAAGGCGGATAAACAAGCTCCAGCTTGGATTACCAAAGGTATTAGAAAATCGTGTAGACATAAAAGACTACTACGACACCGATATTATATGAACAAAAATGAACACAATAAGAACATATACGTTAAATACAATAAACTTTTAAAACGATGCATTCAATTCTCTCAACAATGTCGTAGTTTAAAATATATATCGGGGGCCAAAAATAAATGTAAAGCTACCTGGGACATTATAAATAAAAAAAAAAAACATTGAAACCAAATGAAGGTAATGTTGCTATTCGTAGTGGCAATAAATGTTTGAAGGATGTTAATGAAATAGTTGAAGCATTTAATAATTTCTTTTTAGGAGTCCCTAATAAAACTACCACGAATTCTTCTGTCCATGTCCCAACTCATAGTAATACTATGTATTTGTATTTGACTCCATGTAATATAGGGGAATTACAGAAAATTATTCGCTCTTTAAATAATACCTCGTCGGTTGGCTATGATGGTCTGAGTACTTTTGTTATGAAAGCGTGCGCAGATATAATGTCTCCAGTATTACTTTACCTAATAAATTTATCGTTTAGTTCTGGTATATTTCCTGACAGACTTAAGCTTTCAGTTATACGACCATTACATAAAAAAGGTGATAAACTCGATTTAAACAATTATCGTCCAATTACGTTAATCCCAATATTTTCAAAAATATTTGAAAAAGTAATGCACAATCGTATTATAAATTATTTAGACAAATTTCAAATCATAAGAGACGAACAAAATGGTTTTCGTAAAGGTAAATCTACAACATTAGCTGTATACTCACTTATGACTAAAGTAATCACACATATCGATAGAAAAAGACCAGTTACAGTAGTGTTTTATGATATGAGTAAAGCTTTCGATTGTGTGGATCATCGAATACTCATTAACAAATGTGAAAATTACGGCTTGAGGGGGCTAATTCGTGATTGGTTGCTAAGCTACCTTTCAGATCGCTCTCAGTGTGTAGAAATAGCATATCTAGATAAGGAACGAACGGAAAAAACTCATAGATCCTGTTATCAATCTAATAATTATGGTGTACCACAGGGGAGCATTTTAGGTCCATTATTATTCTTACTTTACATTAACGATCTCCCGAAATCAATCCCCTATGACTGTACCCTATTTGCAGATGATATCTCGGTTATAATTTCTGACAGTGGTAATAATTCAGTTAACGAACGAAATAAAGTGGTCAACTCCACTTGCGATTCCGTAATTGATTGGTTAGAATACAACAACCTTCAATGTAATATTACAAAAACAAAATATATACATTTTAGGAACTATAATACAAAACAATATTCTTACAATGTTTTATGTCGAGGACAAAATCTTCAAGAAGTTAATGAGTACAAGTTTCTTGGACTGATAGTAGATCAGCATTGTAATTGGAAGTCGCACATCAATCATGTTTGCTCTAAGTTACAACGATTTGTATATGCACTGAAAAGATTACGAAACATCTCTGATGAAAAGACTGCTCTCACTGCATACCACGGCTATGTAGCGTCCCTCCTAAGATATGGACTTTTACTCTGGGGCAACTCCACTAACATTAAGCAAGCATTTATAGCTCAAAAAAAGTGTGTAAGAGCTGTAAGCGGAATAGGACCTTTAGACTCATGTAGACCAATGTTCAAAAAGTTAAAATTACAAACACTTACTGGGCTCTACATTATGCAGGTGTGTACTTTTGTAAAAGAGCATCCTAATTGTTTTAAAAATATATCGGAGGACAAATATTTTAAAGGTACTTGTAGAGATCCAACACGCCTAGCAATGATAAAATGTAATACCGCCTTATGTCACAAAAACTGTAATGTAATGATTATTAAAATATTTAATAAACTACCAATCGGCATAAGAGAGTTGCCTCTTAATCATTTTAAAATAAAATTACACAAATGGCTGATGGAGAAATGTTTTTATAATATAAAAGACTATTTTGAATATAAAATTTAATTTGACATGTATCATATTGTTTTAATTTTGAATATGACATTAATGTGAATTAAAATTATGATACCATTGTTATTTTGTAATGATTGATTATATAGTAGTATTTATTTAAAATTAAATTTCAATTAAAATATTTGTATGTCAGACTTGGCGAGGCATGCTGTACCGTCTATAACTATAAGAACTTGTTACTTGTTTACCATGCTTCAAACAAATAAATAATTTCATTTCATTTCATTTCATTTGCTTCCTTGACTGTGGGCCCTCATATGCAGGCCAAACCAAAAACAGTATAGGAACACGGATCAAATAGCCGACGCTGCCCGGTATGATACACGAGGCCACCAAAACAATACAATAAACCATTATTAACTTCAATTAGATGCAGAGGATAGCTGTGAGCTGCCACCCGCTTGGGCCCCAAAGCACGTCAAAAAAGACATTAAAAATATTCTAGACAGTTTCTCGTAGATTCTTCTCGGCTGATGTATATTCGAATATTTTAAGTCTACTGTGATTGTGGTTACGGATTCCGTAAAGGGTCCAAAACTGTCAGAAAATGAAAACAAAATTATAATCATGATAAAAAAAAAACGTGTGGGTAGTTTTATTTTAACGTGTTCAAAAAAAAAAATGTTTACACCAACACTACTCGTGTAAATCAAAGAAATCGAAATCTGGTACCAAGTTAAGAGACTTATTGCACGCATACGTATGCGATATACGCACTGTACCGTCTAAATTATTTGTAGAAAGAAAAAAAAAACGTGTCTGTTCTAATGCTTGAATTCTGATTCCAATTAAGTATATCGAAAAACACTTCAGATATAGTAGAGTAATAAAATAAGTATACTTAGCTGTAACAACAGACTCTTATGTCAATATCAAGATGGACTCAATTTTTCTTTTTGTGGACGTTGGTTGTTCCCGTCTTCTGATGTTAGAGTCGGGGTTGTTAGCTGGTTGAAATTGCCGTTTCGGTTCGTACTTAATTTATTAATCACTTCATAGATTGACACAACTTTACTTTTTAATTACAATTTAATGCTTAGTAAATTAAATCACGAGATTATAACACATTGAATAAATACAATTATTGAATTAATAATAATGGTTGCTCGGAGATGTTCACTGCTCGAGCGCTCGCAGTGGAATGAATCGTCCGGCGGTGGGGCGCCCTCTTTTATAGGCGTGCGCAAACAAGTGAGTCATCGACAGCCGTTGAAGTTTTCAAATGAATTTCGTGCGCGCTAACATATAAATAATAACGGAAAAAAAAGAAAAATATCGAGAAAAAAAAAGTATTCCTCTAGTGAGTAGTCACCAAATAACTTGTAATTGTTTAAGCTTAGTGAAATAATCTTTTAATTAAAATAAATCTTGTAAGGGTACGGACCTTGTGTCTGTAGGCGTGTTTTAATTTCAGGAGTGTGGTTTTAGCAGGTAGGAGTCCTGCACTACCCAGACGGATTCACTCGTGAGTCCATAGGCTCACTTGTGGATCCAGTGGGTGAGGTGTCCATGATGGATTTCCACACTCCTGCGAAAAAAAAAAAACGTAAAAAACGTGGCTTCAGACGAATCATCCAATTTAAAAAAAATACATAAAATGTGCGACTCTATAATTCGCAAGTGTGATGAATTCCAAGAAAAGGATAGTGGATGGGCTCTAGAAAAAATAGAGTTTTTCGAATTGAACATTAACAAATATAATCCACTCAATGCAAGCTCATACATTAAACTTCCTCTGTAGATGCAACAAAAACATGCTTGTGTAAATGTTAAAAACAAAGATGATGCATGTTTTTTCTGGGCTGTATTGAGTGCTCTATATCCAGCGAAATCAAATGTCGATCGAGTCGCATCATATCCCCACTATGAAACAGTGTTGAAAACACAGGATATATAGGCCTGTATGTGTTAAAGGAATTAAAAAGTTTGAAACACAAAATAAAATTAAAGTTAATGTAACTGTGTTGAGTGTAAAAAACAGTGTATTATACCATTGTTTAGGTAAAACCTACAATCAACATGTGAATCTGTTATTCTTTGTAAAAAATCCCATTATTGCTGGATAAAAAAAATGTCACGATTAATATTAAGTCAAATAAATAATTATCAACATCGCATGTTTTTTGTAATGGATGTTTACAAAGATTTAACAACAACGAAAAATTAAACTTCATGAGAAACGTGGTTGTAATAAAGCTTTAACCAGCTAACGATAAATATATATCTTTCAAAAATGTAAGTCATCAACTTGTTGTTCCTTTTGTAATATATGCGGACTTTGAATCAATATTATGTCCTGCACCGAAATCTGTAAATAAAACTACTTATTATAGTAATAAACATAATGTAGCTTTAATTATTATATAAATTGTAACTATATATAAATCTTTATCAAAATTTGTCATGTATCGTGACAAGGATTGTGTACAAAAATTTATTGATAACATTTATTCAGATCTAAGTTTCATTACAGATATTTTCGCAGAAATAGTTCCATGTGAAAACTTATTATTCAAATATTATTATCAACACGTTATTGTCACATTTTTAATGTGGAATTTACAACCGCAGACGATAAAGTTATCGATCATTGCCATTTTAGTGGGAAGGTCAGAGTCAGGTCACAACGAATGTAATTTAATTTATAAAAAACCAAATGTACCATTTTTTTTTCATAATATTAGTGGTGTGGCGACATCTACACACCACATAAGGAACTAATTACTAACAGCGCCATCTATCTGCAACTGAGCGGAATAAACTGAAGAGTCCTGAATCGCGCAAGCGAAATTTACAGCGCAATTGACTATGTATACGAGAGCCCGACTACAACCGTCGGGCAGCTGCCCACCAGACATAACACCCGTCTGGTCGGAGAATCCTCCCTTTTCAATGGGGATTCCCTCATCCCCATAGTGGATATGATAGTCACTTGTTTATAAAAGAATTAGCCACCAGAGATGGTGATAATATTGATTGTATACCAATACATAAAGAAAAATATATTTCATTTAAAAAGAAACTCCATTTTACCAACACTTAAAATAGAATAAGGCCCTCCGCACATGGAGCTACTCAAAAGGAACTAATCACAAACTCAAATTACTAACGAGTTTTTTGAGCGTCACCGCCCATACATTGCCATACAGGTTCGCACACGACGCGACTAGTCACTAACCAGTTAGTAACGCGTTGGCAACTGATCGCGCGCGACGCGTCGTGCCGGTCGCCGAGCTACTAGGTTACCCGAGTTTACTGTGTTTTGATGTGAAAAATGAATGATCAAGCCTTAAATATTAAATTTGTGCAGAAAGTGGAAGAGTATCCATGTTTATATAATTATAAACTGACAGATTACTCACGAAAGGATGTAACAGAAAGAGCTTGGAGTGAAGTTGGAAAAGTATTTAATTTGACTGGTAAGTACCTATATTTAATTATTTTATTACAAAATATGATTCCATTGCCACGGTAATGCTGCATGGTGTTTAATAAAATAATTTGCCAAATAATCTCTGAGATTATAAGCTGATGATGTTGGAGTCACTTGAAGATTTTGTGGAGCAGGTATTGATTCAGGAGTGAAGTCAGTTGTTTCGAAATGTTGTGGTTTATACTGAATACCTTCTCTGCTTCGTACGAAATTATGCAAAATACACACAGATTTTATAATATTTGTAACTTTTTGCGGATCTCGACAACGTATAGGCCTGTCTAGAACGGCAAATTTCTCAGCCATCATTCCAAATGTACATTCAATTGTCTTTCTACCTCGACTCAGTCTATAATTAAACACTCTTTTAATATTGTTCAAAGTTCGTTTTGGATATGGTCTCATCAGATAGCGTAATAATGGAAACGCCTCATCACCTACGAAATAGTAGGGAAATTCTTGTTCGTCGTTTGGTAATCTTGAAGGCGCGGGAATATTAGCAGTGTTTTCTAGCCATTGTTTGATAGCTGAAGCATGAAATATTCCACCATCACTATTTCTCCCAGCGTAGCCACATTCAATTAATGTAAATAACCCGTCCGCATCACTACATGCCATCAAGACAACAGAATGAAATGACTTGTAGTTAAAATTACTTGATCCTGAATTAGGGAATTTCTCTATTCGGATATGTTTTCCATCTAAGGAACCGATACAATTAGGCAAATTCCACAACAAACTATAACGCTCTGATATACTCTTCCATTTTCTTACATTAGGGATTGGCATATAAATATCTTTTAGAACATTCCAAATAATGACTGTAGTTTCAGCGATTATCTGTGCAACTGTATTATCTCCTCTAGCAAAATAGTATCCGATGTTCACAAATGAATCGCCACTTGCCAAGTACCTGGAAACAAAAAAATAAGTTGTTAATTTTGTTTCAGAGGGCCAATGTAAAGAAAAATGGAAAAATTTGCGCGCAGTTTTCGTCCGGCACACAAAACCAGCTTCAAGTGGATCATCATCAAAAAACAAGAAACCTTATTATTTGGCCGATGCGATGCAATTTACCATTCCATTCATAAAAACTCTGAATAATACTGTATCAGGTAATCTCCCGCAGCAAGCAGTAGAAGAAGTGTTGGAACAAGAAGATAACGAAGAAGTAAATGAGTCGCAATCCATATTACATCAGAACATCCCATTATCATCTCAAAACATGACATCACCATCTCAAAGCACGCCATCACCATACCAAAACAATCCATCACCCATGTCATGCCCTTTGCCTGCATCTTCTCCTATAACCAATCAACCACTGTCGCCCTTGTCATGCCCTTTATCCAGACCACCTGCTTCCAGTACTGGCAGCCGCTTTACTCGTCGTAAAGGGAAATCATTTTCAACAATCGATGATGGTATTATGGACTACTTTAAAGCCAGAAAGGCTAAACTTGATAAAAACACTATAGAAACAGAGGACCCTAAGCGAATGTTTCTTCTAAGCTTACTGCCAGACATGAAAGCAATGTCCGACAGTCAAACAAGAACCTTCAAGCGACGAGTGCTGGCTTTAGTGGACGAAATTTTAGAGGAACCTCAGAGACCTTCTTTGGCACCATCACAGCAAGCCACATCATCATATAATTTGGAAACACAAAGCGTATTTGTTTCTACACAAGAACTGCCCTCATTAAATGAGCAGCAATCCACGGCAGCATATAATTTTGAAACACAACATGTTTCTCTTTCCACGCAAGAGCAGCCTGTACCAAATGGACAGCGAGTCACACCAGCATATAATCAAATCCTGACATATTATGAATCAGTACCGAGTCTTATTAATACAAATGATGATTAAAATATGGTTTTAATAATAAAGTATGCTTTGTGGTATATCAGGGTGTTTCTTTATTTTAATAGTAGGTACTTACTTGTTATTACTGTAACATACTACCACGTTCCCACTACAGGGGCATAAGTCTCTTTCCAATGAAAGAAGGGCTTAACGGGTCTGGTCTGGTACTTCAAATCAACATTCAGTAGATCAAAACTTGTTATGTCAAAATCGCATAGTGAGCAACTCATTAGATCAGTGTTTAATTTAAATATGTAGGGAACCGCTGATCTAATGAATTGTTGACATAGCAAGTTTTTTTGTATTGAATGTTAATTTGAAGTACCAGACCCGGGCTCCCAGGGGGTAAATTCTAAGTTGGGTGGAAGCAAGGTCAGATAACCTTGCTACTAATTAAATACATAGGTACATGCATATACTCTCGTCCGTGATCCCCAGAAGGGGGTGGACATAGAGCCTTGGAATCACTAATAAATAAATAGAAATCTTACCTTAGCGTTATTAAAATTCTTTCTTCTGCGCCCACGCACTCCCGCATGTTAGTATTTTTTTTACAAATAGCAGGAGCTATTAACTGTACCAAATGTACGTAGCTATCTTTGGACATTCTATAGAATCCCACAAATTTATTATCTGTTTCACGCAGCTCTCGTGCTGCAACTGACAATCTGCAGTTTACATTATTTTGGATATATGGGTGAATCCAAAATCTGCGTCGATTCCTTCGGCGTCTGTTATGATGATAATATAGTATAATGACATCGTCATCTTCGCTCGATCCACTCGACATTTTTATTGCTTCCAATATTTCCCCTTGCTAGGTTTTTCGCACGTGTTTATTTGGTAGTAGAAATAACAGGAGTGACTGAAACCTTGCAATGTGAGTAGCGTCGTGTGCGAAATACAGTTTATAACTAGTTTGTAATTCTAATTACTGATTAATTCCGTCATATTTGAGTAGCTCCATGTGCGGAGGGCCTAACAGATCGGTTTGTTGATTCTTTTAAATTCATGTGTGCAAGTTTGGACAAGTTGGTTAAACATCTATCTATTAATCAATTTCAAATACTCCCACAATATTTTACAAACTCCATACAAATAGTTTTTTTTTAAACCTTTTGACATGTTTTTATTGTTGACATTAGTTATAAGTGACATTTGTATTTCAATAAAAATAAAATTTAAGAAAAAAATACCAGCCCGAGTTTCTTGCCGATTCTTCTCGGCTGAAGTAATTCCGAATCGGTGGTAGATTAGATTCATTGACCAAGTACCTCATTGAGGCCTTAGATGAATAAATAATTTTTGAATTTGAATTTCGATGACAACTAGAAATACACCAAACAGAAGTGAGAACTAGCTGAATGAAGTAATAAATACACTGAATTGGAAAAAAGTGCAACAGATTGCAAGAACTGTTGATATCATTCAGTAAATGCGGAGAAGTCCATGAAAAAACCCTGAACAGAGTTAGTATATTAGAATCTGACTTGAGACAGGCCAACTCCATCATAACTCAGCTAGAAACAGAAAAATCATGTCAACAGTCAGCGGACACACACAGGTTGTCATCCTATGATAGGGATATACAGTTGCTGCGTGACGAGCTTTATCAGAAAGAAAATCTGATAAAAAACATATTTAACAGCTATACAGGGACTCAACAAGATTTGTAAATGCAAATGACAAAAGCTGGACAAACCAGCCTGTTTGACCGGACAAGTGCTACAAATAGAAAGCAGAGTGTAAATGTGCTATGTAATTTTAATTACACAAATGGAGATTTGTCCAAACCATCTGGTGGACCACGAGATCGCCACTTTGTTCAAACAAAATGGGGCGAGTTAACCACCAAATTAAACAGTGATGGATCAGGGGGTCCTAGGTCTGAGGAGAAATGGGACAAGGCAATTTTAACTCAAGAGACGGTATTTTTTTTGTTGTATCGCTTGAATGATAAGTGGTACAACTACAAAAAATATTGTTAGTCGCTTTTTGTTGCTGTGTTTTTGGAAGTGTTTTAATTGTTTGGTTTGCTTATCAAGCTGTGAAGTGATTACAAAAACAATTGTAAAAAGATGGAAAAATTGTGCCAAATGATGAATAGGGCTGGTGGTGGCACTGGTGGAGGCCCAGCACTTCAATTATGGTTAAATGACCTCGAAATGAGAGTCATGAACATAACTGGAGTGCAAGCAGCTGCTGGTATGGTGGTAGAAGAAGCTGGCTTTCCGCGGGTTGGCATATTTTATTATACTACACAATTATGGCGAATAAACGAGGAAGTTTTGCATCTTGTAGCTACACTTATAACGGAGAGAAGAGAGAGGCCGTCGAAGCTTTCTAGACCGCTGCATCAGTCTATAAGTCTTCTGAGGGAATGACCGACAGGGAAGCATTACAATGACTTCTTCTTTGGGAAAAGCATCAATATGGTGGCAAGGTGTAAATGACAGCGTATTAGGATGGGATTAGGATGGACAATTCAGCAACAAACTGCTCATTCTACGTTTAAACTTCCGCTATTTATAGACTGAGCACCAATGTATCTGTTAAAAACGAACCTCCTAGTAAACGATTACAAGACGCCTCATTGATGTGGGATGAATGCACCATGAGCCATAGAGCACATATAGAGGCCGTGGGAGAGAGCTCATCTTCATGGCATCACAGACAGTAATTTGCCACAACAGTTACAGAAACATGAGGAAGGATTTTTTCGCACTCCACCACAACACCAGTAACAAGTAGACGCCCATATAAAGGCACATATGTATGGAAATGACACGTTTGACGTGTCACAGGAAAATTACTTCAATGAAAAAGATTGCCCCGCTAATGGCGGCCTTCTATTTTTTAAGTTTTTATGGGGTTAGTTTTTTATTTTTTTATATATTGTAAAAACTTAAAAAATAAGAAAATAAATGATTATGCGAAAAAAATGTTAAAATGTTAAATCATCTTTTACTGTGTGATGTGCAATTGCCCTTTGATATACTCTATCTCAGGAAGTGTAATGTTATTTTATTTTGTGTTATTAAATAAAACTCCCGTTCTCTGGCGATGAGGAATTCGTCACTCCGCTTAAAAGAAGTGCGTCGAGCGACGAGGAAGGGCCACAGTCGCCGCCGCTACCGCCTGCGCGACGGGGGCGACGAGAAAAATTTAAAAGTCGAAACTAATAAGCAGTATTACAATCAAGAAAGAATGTTTAACAATGCTTCGAAACGAACATGAAGCGAAAAAAGTACAAAAATGCTTTTCTGGTTCGAAAAACAGTATAATGATTTTTGACAATGGTAGATGGGAAGGTCGACCAAGTATTGACTGATACAAGTTCGGGAGCAGTTTGTACTATCTGCGGAGCTAGACCGACTGAAATGAATGATTTAAGTAAAGTCGCTTCTAAACCAGAAAATAAAGATGCTTACCAGTACGGTTTGAGTACTTTGCATGCTTGGATACGATGCATGGAGTTAATACTACATGTATCGTACAACCTACCATTCCAAAAATGGTCAGCTACAACTGCCGAAAATAAGAGACTTAAGGAAGAGAAAAAAAAGACCGTACAAACCCAATTTAGAAATCAGATGGGTCTACATATAGATAAACCCCGACAAGGAGCTGGAAATAGTAATGATGGAAACACTTCGAAACGAACATGAAGCGAAAAAAGTACAAAAAAGCTTTTCTGGTTCGAAAAACAGTATAATGATTTTTTTGTCAGTTATTCTGGCACTTCAATATGGAAAACATTTCTGTTGAGGACTGCGAAATACTTCCATGGGGTGAATATCACTGCCCTAACGGGAGGGTCTTTGATATTCCGGTGCTCGGAATTAATGGTGCCCCGTTTTACGATGCGGAGTGGTGGGTGGGTGAGCCATATGGGGTTTCACTATATGGACCCTCTGCTGAGGGGTTTGTCACCTGCCCACGGGTACTTCGTGAGGAGTCCAGATGGTACCCTGCACCCCTTCGTTACCCTGGAGGGGCTTCAGCACATGTTGCGTTGCGTCCTTCTTCTGGAGGTGCTTGAGGAAATGGAAAATGGAGTTTCCGAAGACGAAAGCGTGAAGCCCAAAAGACAGACTCCACCCTCACATTCTCTGAAAAAGAAGTCTTCGCCGGTAATAAAACCATATATGAAGTGGACAAAAAGACACTTCGTTTATACCACATACGACTCCCTCAATAAACAATAAATATTCCATTTGACAAGACTGTACATAGTGTCATGTAAAAGTTAAGAAGAATTATTTGTCACCTATCGAAATAGAAGATATTTTTTGATTTGGAAATGAATCAAATGGAGGCTCAGCATCCAGCGTCACTAGGATTAAACTAGTCTGTTCAATCGCCATAGTTTGTCACCTGCCCACGGGTACTTCGTGAGGAGTCCAGATGGTACCCTGCACCCCTTCGTTACCCTGGAGGGGCTTCAGCACATGTTGCGATGCGTCCTTCTTCTGGAGGTGCTTGAGGAAATGGAATTTGGAGAAGAAATCGTGCATGCTGCGCCAGCGGGATGATATTCGAGGATACTACATATATCTTCATATGTATCACATTTTTCTATCTTCATATTTTTTTTTTTTTTTATAAAGTCTTCTTACTTACTAGATCAGGCTCCGCATCCAGCGTCACTAGGATTAAACTAGTCTGTTCAATCGCCATAGTTTGGTTGTATTGTTGATAGGTTAGTGAAGCTGGTGGATGCAGAACCGATCAATGAGTGTGTTAAAATCCATCAATTTCCAAATGTTAAAATCATCAGAAGATTGAATAAGAATAGTAAGGTTAAAAAAAAGAGATATCATAAGTTAAACAAAAACCACGTGGCACTGCTGCGAGCTGGAGCAAAGGAGATAAAGGGTCCAGACGCGGCATCACTCCACAACACCGTAGGCACTTTTAGAAAAAAAATGGGAATTACAGAAATGTAGATTTGTCCAAACCATCTGGTGGACCACGAGATCGCCACTTTGTTCAAACAAAATGGGGCGAGTTAACCACCAAATTAAACAGTGATGGATCAGGGGGTCCTAGGTCTGAGGAGAAATGGGACAAGGTAATGTTAACTCAAGAGACGGTATTTTTTTTTGTTGTATTGCTTGAATGGTATGTGGTACAATATAACAACAAGAAATATTGTTAGTCGCTTTTTGTTGCTGTGTTTTTGGAAGCGCTGTTTGAATTGTTTGGTTTTCTTATCAAGCTGTGAAGTGGTTACAAAAACAATTGCTAAAAGAATTGTGCCAAATAATGAATAGGCCTGGTGGTGGCACTGGTGGAGGGCCAGCACTTCAATTATGGTTAAATGACCTCGAAATGAGAGTCATGAACATAACTGGAGTGCAAGCAGCTGCTGGTATGGTGGTAGAAGAAGCTAGCTTTCGAATTAGATAATTAGAAAATTAATTAGAATCCGAAACTGGTTATTTGAAATCGATGAGCGTAGCAAAGAAATTCCCACATTCGAATTTTAAGAGACATTTTTACGCGACCATATCAAAATTTTCAAAAAAAAGCAACGAATTTCATCCAAACATGGAGCAACGAAGAAATAAGTTCCGACCGGTGACCATAGGTCGTGTTCACAGCTGTCATACACACACAGTATTCTTCTTCACGGGGACCTACCCAAGAGACCCAACAGTACCTGTTTATGAGGCCTGTTTAGCAGCCCAGGAGTTGCACCTGCTCTTATTCCCAATTGATCCAGCGAGAGACCTCATGGAAACACGGTATACTGAGCTGTCTATCGTTTATGACAGCTACAATACACTGCGAGCTATCGCCCAACCGGCTCTTTTGGCTGTTGCGCTGAGAGCGGCTGACAATTAACGAACTGGACGTCTACACGTGTTTAAGTGCCGTGTGAGTGTTCCCCCCCCTTGTCCGTGTTTCTAGTTAAATTTAAGGTATTTATTATTAATTATATGTGATTATCAACGACACGACCTGGATCCCGACTCTGGGCATCAAGAAAGAAAATCTTAGAAACCTCCTGCATCGGAAATTCAAGATGGCAATGTCAAACGAGCAATTTCAGCAGCTTCTAACCACAATAATGGAAAGTAAACGAGGGAGTTTTGCATCGTGTAACACATAGAACGGAGAGAATAGAGACGCCGTCGAAGCTTTCTTGGCCGCTGCATCAGTCTATAAGTCTTCTGAGGGAATGACCGACAGGGAAGCGTCAAGAACTTTCTCTTCTTCTTTGGGACGAAACATTAATATGGTGGCAATGGGTAAAAGACAGCGTATTAGGATAGGAACAATTCAGCAACAAACTGCTCATCTACGTTTAAACTTCCGCTATTTATAGACTGAGCACCAATGTATCTGTTAAAAACGAACCTCCTAGTAAACTAATACAAGACGCCTCATTGATGTGGGATGAATGCACCATGAGCCATAGAGCACATATAGAGGCCGTGGGAGAGAGCTCATCTTCATGGCATCACAGACAGTAATTTGCCACAACAGTTACAGAAACTTGAGGAAGGATTTTTTCGCACTCCACCACAACACCAGTAACAAGTAGACGCCCATATAAAGTCACATATGTATGGAAATGACACGTTTGACTTGTCACAGGAAAATTACTTCAATAAAAAAGATTGCCCCGCTAATGGCGGCCTTTTTTAAGTTTTTATGGGGTATATTGTTTTTTATTTTTTTATATATTGTAAAAACTTAAAAAATAAGAAAATAAATGATTATGCGAAAAAAAGATTTAAAATGTTAAACCATCTTTTTACTGTGTGATGTGCAATTGCCCTTTGTATACTCTATCTCAGGGAGTGTAATGTTATTTTATTTTGTGTTATTAAATAAAACTCCCGTTCTCGGGCGATGAGGAATTCGTCACTCCGCTTAAAAGAAGTGCGTCGAGCGACTAGGAGTAGGAAGGGCCACAGTCGCCGCCGCTACCGCCTGCGCGACGGGGGCGACGAGAAAAGTTTAAAAGTCGAAACTAATAAGCAGTATTACATTCAAGAAAGAATGTTTAACAATGCTTCGAAACGAACATGAAGCGAAAAAAGTATAAAAAAGCTTTTCTGGTTAGAAAAACAGTTTTTTTTAAACCAAAATTCAGAAAATTATAAATTAAAAAAAAAGATTTGAAATCAGTAGTTTTGTTCGGCTAAAGATGCTAACCAATTTTGGACAACCTTCTCAAAAATAAATATGTTGCTACAAATTCCTTCTCACAACAATGCAGTAGTCCGCAATGCCGACGTATCGATGGATGCATTTGTAAACTCCCTACCTTTAGGCAGTGGTTATATAGAACACAAGCAAAGTAAAATTAAATTTTACCCAGAGAAAATGAAAATATATCTGATGCGAACCTACAACATCTCTTGTCCCCATAAAAACGGCGACTTATCTACTGGAGATACTGTGTGGCAAAATGATACATATTCTTCTGTGAATTAGGCCCATTTTAATGGAGTTCGCTAAAGAAACTCCGGATAAAATAAAATCTGCAACGAGTGATATTAAACTACAGATACAACATTTGCAGCCAACAAAATTAAACTTAAATACGCAAGTAGAGATCACTCAAGATTTATTCATGACAATAATCGATGATAAGGTCGCTCAGACTAATACCGACACTAGTTCTGGAGCAGTATTTACTATATGTGGAGCCACACCAACAAAAATGAAATACATGAAGAAAGTATTATCAAAAATTTGGCAGTACTTCCAATTGACCAGCTATCGGAAGATACACAAGAGTCGCGCAACAAAGACTACCGACACATGCGACTACATCATGCCAGAAAATGTTGCCAAAAAGCTACAGAATATATGTGAATAAGTACAACTGGTACTATATGCCGTCTTGTGCACATAAAATATTGATTCACGGAGAGAGTATCATAAAGTACTTAGCTGTATTACCAATTGGACAACTTTCAGAAGACGCGCAGGAGTCTCGTAATAAAGATTACAAAAAGTTTCGACTACACGATGCTAGAAAATGTTTAAGGACTGCAACTAACGAACATGTATTCCACACATTATTGTTATACCTCAGATCCATATATTAAAAGTATTCGTAAACCTTATGTTAGACACTTTGCAACTTTTGTTTTTTTTTCATGAGACGGGCTCATGAATTATTCGATAGTTCAGAGCTCGTCTATTTGAGTGACCAAATAAATTTTAAGTAATAATTAAGTTAATGAAAATTTGTTTCATTGCAGGTCTCAACAAAAAAAAAGAAAAATAAAGTCTGACTCCGATATCGAATTACAGTCCTGACGGAAGCTGTAGCCGAGATCGCGAAGGTGCAACCAAAAAAGAAGGTGTCGAAGCGCAATGCTTCCGAGAGCACGCCATCAGAATCTAAATGAAAGTAATTTCGTGTTACTGCTTAAACCAGTGATACACGTTGACTACAATGTTAAATTATTCTTGGTTGACATCGATGGTACAATTAAGTACTTAATATATATTATAATCTTGCCAAGTGGCTAATAATATGATCTAAGTGTTAGGAAGTTTGAGTTCCCAGTTTGGGTTCCGGCCTTACGTCTGCTGTCTACGATGGCTCCTATTACTTGTTGCGATTTTATAGTTTCTCCTGTCTTTCCTATTCATTCTGTCGACAACTTTTGACATTGCCAGACCAATTTAATTACTTATAATTCATCATGGAAACTCAAAAGTGTTGCGAGAACTACATGCCAGGCTGGTGCTTTTCTCCTTAAAGTACCAAGCCACATTGTTTTACCTGACGGTGACGTACCAACAGACCCAACAGTACCTGTTTATGAGGCCTGTTTCGCCGCCCATGAAGCACCCGCTCTTATGCCCAATTCATCCAGCGAGAGACCTCATAGAAACTCTATATACTGAGCTGTCTATCGTTTATGGCCAAACACTACAGAAGTATATAATACACCCTCAATTCGCCAATGAAAAACTAATGCAATGTAATCTGTTGTGTAAATGATTATAAAGAATATGTTAAATTGTTTACAGTAAAAGACACACTACGGGCTCGGACCTCTTTGGTTTCGAGGAAATAACACAAGTATCATCACCGACCTCAACTGACTTCGGTTCGAGCCTGACCAGCCGTGTTGCCAACGGCAAAGTGCGGCGAACGGAGGACCTTACAGGAGACTTTTACGCAGAGGCAAAAGTATATAACAAGGCAGAAGTAGTTTCCACCCCAAAAGAGAATCGGTGGAAGAAAGCCTCGGTGGCCGTTAAAGTCCAGCTGGACCGAAACACGCCGCAGTGGGACGGTCTACAAGTGTTAATGAGACGGACACACGAGTTATTTAATGATTCGGAGCTCGTCTTAAGCGACAATATACTCGTAAGTAGTTACTGTAAGAAAATCCAGCATCACTAAGATTAAACTAGTCTGTTCAATCGCCATAGTTTGGTTGTCAGAATTGTTGATAGGTTAGTGAACTTTTAGAATTTAACACCAACAAATATAATCCACTAAACGCAGGCTACCAACACAATGGAAGACATTGGTTGATTTAGTAATCAATAAACCCTATAAAATTTTCAAAGCAAGCAAATCACCTTCCAAATTTATGGCAAACACTGCAGACCATTGTGTTTCTGGAAAATGGGATTATGATCCCATTACAAACACGATTTAATAATTTAGATCATGATCTAATGCTGCAATTAAACAGTGGGGTTTCTCATCAATAAAGGTCCAAGTGGATACATGGATTGTACATTTTATAACCAATATTGAAGAAAATGTGTAATATAACCTCATATTACAGTGTGACCAAGACATTTAAAAAATGCAAAAAAATGATATCATTAGTTGAAGTCATGTACTCGTAATGTAATTATAACATGGAGACTTTAATGTTCTTCTCAAAAGTGTATACCAACTTAACATTTGGGTAATGAACTGTTAAATTTAATAATTTGCGCTGTTAGCGAGTGCGGTGTAGTGGTTAGTAAAATTTACATGGGGACGTCAACATTCATCTTCACCAACTAAACGATTTGAGTGAAGCAGACACTCATGCTCGTAGAGAGACCTGTGACGATGTGTCGATATGAAGATATGAAATGGACAGAAAGTCACTTCATTTATACCACATACGACTCCCTAAAAAAATTATTAATATTCCATTCCAAACAGTACATTTTGTAACCAAATTTGGGCATGGGATGTTGTTCAAAAATTTTACACACGACATTTCATTTAACAATTTTATAAACATAGTTAATGAATTGAATTCACGATCTAAACAAAACAGACCGGATGAATTAATATTATGGGGATATAAAGGGGGACATTTTGAAAAGGATTTATTAACAAGTCTCAACATCCCGCGCTACAATTTAGAAAATATACAGTGTCCAAAGGTTGAAAAAATAATAGATGATTTTAATTTAAACAGTACCTACACCAATTGTTCGCGGCATGTAGCTTTTCGAGGAAAACCACCTCGATCATGTCGTTGTGGTGGTGTAGAGGTACAAATATTTGCGTATTGGTTAGAAAACATCTACATAGATGGTTCTATGATAAACAAACAATTTAGTTTTAAACAAGTCGGTATATATGTAGTGGACAAAAAGACACTTCGTTTATACCACATACGACTCCCTCAATAAATAATAAATATTCCATTTGACACGACTGTACATAGTGTCATGTAAAAGTTAAGAAGAATTATTTGTCACCTATCGAAATGGAAGATATTTTTGATTTCGAAACGAATCAAATGGAGGCTCAGCATCCAGCGTCACTAAGATTAAACTAGTCTGTTCAATCGCCATAGTTTGGTTGTCAGAATTGTTGATAGGTTAGTGAACTTTTAGAATTTAACACCAACAAATATAATCCACTAAACGCAGGCTACCAACACAATGGAAGACATTGGTTGATTTAGTAATCAATAAACCCTATAAAATTTTCAAAGCAAGCAAATCACCTTCCAAATTTATGGCAAACACTGCAGACCATTGTGCTTGAAAATGGGATTATGATCCCGTTACCTGCACAATTTAATAATTTAGATGATGATCTAATGCTAAACAGTGGGGTTTCTCATCAATAAAGGTCCAAGTGGATACATGGATTGTACATTTTATAACCAATATTGAAGAAAATGTGTAATATAACCTTATGTTACAGCCAGCGTAACCAAGACATAAAAATTTACTTGGAATGTAAGGATAATTGGATAAGACATATAACACAAAACAAAGTGTTTCAGTTGTGGACATGACATATTCCGCTGGCGAAATTACATGGAGACGTTAATGTTCTTCTCAAAAGTGTACACCAACTTAACGATTTGGGTGATGCAGACAGTCATGCGCTGATAAAGATCTGGGATGATGTATCGTCATATTTAGAGGACACTGTGGGTGATATTAATGTCGAAAGAGAAGAGTGGCTCCGATTATTGGACAATACTCCGGCCGAGTGTTTTCTCATGAACATTTCACCGAACATTTGGGTAATGAACTGTTACATTTAATAATTTGCGCTGTTAGCGAGTGCGGTGTAGTGGTTATATAAAACACTTTATAATGCATCTATTGCGAACTTTTTTTAAAAGTGTTTAACGAATTTAATTCGCGATCTAAACAAAACAGACCTGATTAATTAATATTATGGGGATATAGAGGGAGACATTTTAAAAAGGATTTTTTAATAAGTCTCCACATCCCGCGCTACAATTTAGAAAATATACAGTGTCCAAAGGTTGAAAAAATAATAGATGATTTTAATTTAAACAGTACCTACACCAATTGTTCGCGGCATGTAGCTTTTCGAGGAAAACCATCTCGATCATGTCGTTGTGGTGGTGTAGAGGTACAAATATTTGCTTATTGGTTAGAAAACATCTACATAGATGGTTCTATGATAAACAAACAATTTAGTTTTAAACAAGTCGGTATATATGAAGTGGACAAAAAGACACTTCGTTTATACCACATACGACTCCCACAATAAATATTCCATTTGACCCGACTGTACATAGTGTCATGTAAAAGTTAAGAAGAATTATTTGTCACCTATCGAAATGGAAGATTTTTTTTTAATTCGAAACGAATCAAATGGAGGCTCAGCATCCAGCGTCACTAGGATTAAACTAGTCTGTTCAATCGCCATAGTTTGGTTGTCAGAATAATAAACTGCCCTAACGGGAGGGTCTTTGATATTCCGGTGCTCGGAATTAATGGTGCCCCGTTTTACGATGCGGAGTGGTGGGTGACCCATATGGGGTTTCACTATATGGACCCTCTGCTGAGGGGTTTGTCACCTGCCCACGGGTACTTCGTGAGGAGTCCAGATGGTACCCTGCACCCCTTCGTTACCCTGGAGGGGCTCCAGCACATGTTGCGTTGCGTCCTTCTTCTGGAGATGCTTGAGGAAATGGAAAATGGAGTTTCCGAAGACGAAAGCGTGAAGCCCAAAAGACAGACTCCACCCTCACATTCTCTGAAAAAGAAGTCTTCGCCGGTAATAAAACCATATATGAAGTGGACAAAAAGACACTTCGTTTATACCACATACGAATCCCTCAATAAATAATAAATATTCCATTTGACACGACTGTACATAGTGTCATGTAAAAGAAGAATTATTTGTCACCTATCGAAATGGAGGATATTTTTTGATTTCGAAATGAATCAAATGGAGGCTCAGCATCCAGCGTCATTAAGATTAAACTAGTCTGTTCAATCGCCATAGTTTGGTTGTCAGAATTGTTGATAGGTTAGTGAAGCTGGTGGATGCAGAACCGATCAATGAGCGTGTTAAATCCATCAATTTCCAAATGTTAAAATCACCACAAGATTTAATAAGAATAGTAAGGTTAAAAATTAAAAATTGATGTATTATTAGAATTGTAAAAAGTATTTAAATAAGTAGGTTTTCTTGTAATGTCGAAATTAATTTAATATTGTGTTCGGAATAATGTTGGTTTTTTTTATTAATAAATGTGAAGGGAATCACTGCGTGCGATAAGCCTGTAGTGTGCCGTGCGAGAGAGTCAGAGGGTCGCAGAGGGACGCGGCGCGGGGACAGCTACAGGCACCGCCGACTTCGGAAAATATTAATGATGAGCCACAACCAAAGAAAAGACGCTACTGTGGAATTTGTTCATATAAAAAAGGCGGATGACCAAAGCGCATTGTTACAAATGCAAAAAGGCGATAATTATGACCACAAGTAGAATTTCTTCGTGACTCTCAAGTCTTAAACTCTGGGAAACCTCAAGAAAACAAATAAGTCCAAAAAGGTCATGGAAAGCGTGCACTTAGTAAGTACCCTATTGCACTATCAGACCAATTTAATTATTTATAATTCATCATGGAAACTCAAAAGTGTTGCGAGAACTACATGCCAGGCTGATGCTTTTCTCCTTAAAGTACCAGGCCACATTGTTTTACCTGACGGTGACGTACCAACAGACCCAACAGTACCTGTTTATGAGGCCTGTTTCGCCGCCCATGAAGCACCCGCTCTTATGCCCAATTCATCCAGCGAGAGACCTCATAGAAACTCTATATACTGAGCTGTCTATCGTTTATGGCCATACACTACAGACGTATATAATACACCCTCAATTCGCCAATGAAAAACTAATGCAATATAATGGGTTGTGTAAATGATTATAAAGAATATGTTAAATTGTTTACAGTAAAAGACACACTACGGGCTCGGACCTCTTTGGTTTCGAGGAAATAACACAAGTATCATCACCGACCTCAACCGACTTCGGTTCGAGCCTGACCAGCCGTGTTGCCAACGGCAAAGTGCGGCGAACGGTGGACCTTAAAGGGGACTTTTGTGTAAAGGTAAAAAAAAAACAAAAAATAATATAACAAGGCCGAAGTAGTTTCCACCCCAAAAGAGAATCGGTGGAAGAAAACCTCGGTGGCCGTTAAAGTCCAGCTGGACCGAAACACGCCGCAGTGGGACGGTCTACAAGTGTTAATGAGACGGACACACGAGTTATTTAATGATTCGGAGCTCGTCTTAAGCGACAATATACTCGTAAGTAGTTACTGTAAGAAAATCCAGCGTCACTAGGATTAAACTAGTCTGTTCAATCGCCATAGTTTGGTTGTATTGTTGATAGGTTAGTGAAGCTGGTGGATGCAGAACCGATCAATGAGTGTGTTAAAATCCATCAATTTCCCTTCCAAAAACTTGGATGTCGGATCCCCCAGTGAGGTGAGGTAATAAAATATAAATAAAATAACTGTATTCTCCTATAATGTTGTTTTTTTTTTCAAATACAATTACAATAATCGGTAGATTACCAGTAATTTCACAATGTTCTATGCCCTAAATCGAAATCGAACACGAAAATAACAGAAAATGTGACAATACTACTGTAACTCAACTCGATAATATGGACAATCAAATGGAGGCTCAGCATCCAGCGTCACTAGGATTAAACTAGTCTGTTCAATCGCCGTAGTTTGGTTGTATTGTTGATAGGTTAGTGAACTTTTAGAATTAAACACCAACAAATATAATCCACTAATCGCAGGCTCATACACAATGGAAGAAATTAATTGATTTTGAAATCAATAAACCGCATAAAATTTTCAAAGCAAGCAAATCACCTTGCAAATTAATGGCAAACACAATGCAGACCATTGTTTCTGGAAAATGGGATTATGATCCCATTACAAACACGATTTAATAATTTAGATGATGATCTAATGCTGCAATTAAACAGTGGGGTTTATCTCATCAATAAAGGTCCAAGTGGAAATACATGGATTGTAAATGTTATAACCAATATTGAAGAAATTGTGAAATGTAACCTTATATCACAGTTTGACAAGACAATTTGATAAGCAAAGCATATTATAAGGTTACGGACTATATTAATGACCGGGATGTCTGGAATTAAATTTCTGCACACGCAACCTCAACATGCATTGTTTTCTTTTTCCATCTATGACATTGTACTAGTTTTAAGGTACTGTTTGTATTTTATTTTATTTAAAAAAAATACCAGCCCAAGTTTCATTCCGATTCCTCTCGGCTGATGAAATTTCCGAATCGGTGGTAGAATCAATTTCGACGTTCATAAGTGCCATTGAGGCCTTAACTGAATAAATGATTTTTGACTTTGACAATAAAAAATTTGGAAACAATTGATGGACTGTCAACTCTATAACATGTATCACAGAAAATGTAATATAACATTATATTACAGTGTGACCAAGACATTTAAAAAATGCAAAAAAATGATATTATTAGTTGAAGTCATGTACTCGTAATGTAACTATAACATGGAGACGTTAATGTTCTTCTCAAAAGTGTATACCAACTTAACGATTTGGGTGATGCAGACATACATGCGCTGATAAAGATCTGGGATGATGTATCGTCATATTTAGAGGACACTGTGGGTGATATTAATGTCGAAAGAGAAGAGTGGCTCCAACTATTGGACAATACTCCGGCCGAGTGTTTTGCTCATGAACATTTCACCGAACATTTGGGTAATGAACTGTTATATTTGATAATTTGTGCAGTTAGCGAGTGCGGTGTAGTGGTTATATAAAAACACTTTATAATGTATCTATAGCGAACTATTTTTTTATTATTGATATAGATGGTTTTATAATTAATAAACATTTTTTTTTTAAAGTCGGTATATTAGATGTTTATAAAAAGACACTTCATTTATACCACATACGACTCCCTAAAAAAAATAATTAATATTCAATTTAATAAAACAGTACATTTTGTGACCAAATTTGGGCATGGGATGTTGTTCAAAAATTTTACACACGACATTTCATTTAACAATTTTATAAACATAGTTAATGAATTTAATTCGCGATCTAAACAAAACAGACCGGATGAATTAATATTATGGGGATATAAAGGGGGACATTTTGAAAAGGATTTTTTAACAAGTCTCAACATCCCGCGCTACAATTTAGAAAATATACAGTGTCCAAAGGTTGAAAAAATAATAGATGACTTTAATTTAAACAGTACCTACACCAATTGTTCGCGGCATGTAGCTTTTCGAGGAAAACCACCTCGATCATGTCGTTGTGGTGGTGTAGAGGTACAAATATTTGCGTATTGGTTAGAAAACCATCTATTTAGATGGTTTTATGATAAACAAACAATTTAGTTTTAAACAAGTCGGTATATATGAAGTGGTCAAAAAGACACTTCGTTTATACCACATACGACTCCCTCAATAAATAATAAATATTCCATTTGACACGACTGTACATAAAGTCATGTAAAAGTTAAGAAGAATTATTTGTCACCTATCGAAATGGAAGATATTTTTTGATTTCAAAATTATTCAAATGGAGGCTCAGCATCCAGCGTCACTAAGATTAAACTAGTCTGTTCAATCGCCATAGTTTGGTTGTCAGAATTGTTGATAGGTTAGTGAACTTTTAGAATTAAACACATCAAATATAATCCACTAAACACAAGCTCATCCACAATGGAAGACATTGGTTGATTTAGAAATCAATAAACCCTATAAAATTTTCAAAGCAAGCAAATCACCTTCCAAATTTATGGCAAACACTGCAGACCATTGTGCTTGAAATGGGATTATGGTCCCGTTACCTGCACGATTTAATAATTTAGATCATGATCTAATGCTGCAATTAAACAGTGGTGTTTATCTCATTAATAAAGGTCCAAGTGGATACATGGATTGTACATTTTATAACCAATATTGAAGAAAATGTGTAATATAACCTTATGTTACAGCCAGCGTAACAAAGACATAAAAATTTACTTGGAATGTAAGGATAATTGGATAAGACATATAACACAAAACAAAGTGTTTCAGTTGTGGACATGCCTATTCCGCTGGCGAAATTACATGGAGACGTTAATGTTCTTCTCAAAAGTGTATACCAACTTAACGATTTGGGTGATGCAGACATATGTACATGCGCTGATAAAGATCTGGGATGATGTATCGTCATATGTAGAGGACACTGTGGGTGATATTAACGTCGAAAGAGAAGAGTGGCTCCGATTATTGGACAATACTCCGGCAGAGTGTTTTGCTCATGAACATTTCACCGAACATTTGGGTAATGAACTGTTACATTTAATAATTTGCGCTGTTAGTGCGGTGTAGTGGTTATATAAAGCACTTTATAATGTATCTATTGCGAACTTTTTTAAAAGTGTTTAACGAATTTAATTCACAATCTAAACGAAGCAGACCGAATGAATTAATATTGTGGGGATATAGAGGGGGACATTTTGAAAAGGATTTTTTAACAAGTCTCAACATCCCGCGCTACAATTTAGAAAATATACAGTGTCCAAAGGTTGAAAAAATAATAAATGATTTTAATTTAAACAGTACCTACACCAATTGTTCGCGGCATGTAGCTTTTCGAGGAAAACCACCTCGATCATGTCGTTGTGATGGTGTAGAGGTACAAATATTTGCTTATTGGTTAGAAAACATCTACATAGATGGTTTTATGATAAACAAACAATTAGTTTTAAACAAGTCGGTATATATGAAGTGGACAAAAAGACACTTCGTTTATACCACATACGACTCCCTCAATAAACAATAAATATTCCATTTGACAAGACAGTACATAGTGTCATGTAAAAGTTAAGAAGAATTATTTGTCACCTATCGAAATAGAAGATATTTTTTGATTTCGAAATGAATCAAATGGAGGCTCAGCATCCAGCGTCACTAAGATTAAACTAGTCTGTTCAATCGCCTTAGTTTGGTTGTCAGAATTGTTGACGCAGAACCGATCAATGAATGTTAAAATCCATCAATTTCCTTTCAGGAAATCTTGCAAGTCGGAACCCCCAGTGAGGTGAGTGATCCCGACAGTACAACAGTAAAAAATATTTTGTTTATTCGTCTTTTTGTTTTTAAAAACGACACAAGTTATTGTGTAAACAAAATGCCGGCGAATATTTCACGTAGGTACATATAATGATTTTTTTGTCAGTTATTCTGGCACTTCAATATGGAAAACATTTCTGTTGAGGACTGCGAAATACTCCCATGGGGTGAATATCACTGCCCTAACGGGAGGGTCTTTGATATTCCGGTGCTCGGAATTAATGGTGCGGAGTGGTGGGTGACCCATATGGGGTTTCACTATATGGACCCTCTGCTGAGGGGTTTGTCACCTGCCCACGGGTACTTCGTGAGGAGTCCAGATGGTACCCTGCACCCCTTCGTTACCCTGGAGGGGCTTCAGCACATGTTGCGTTGCGTCCTTCTTCTGGAGGTGCTTGAGGAAATGGAAAATGGAGTTTCCGAAGACGAAAGCGTGAAACCCAAAAGACAGACTCCACCCTCACATTCTCTGAAAAAGAAGTCTTCGCCGGTAATAAAACCATATATGAAGTGGACAAAAAGACACTTCGTTTACCTATACCACATACGACTCCCTCAATAAATAATAAATATTCCATTTGACATGACTGTACATTTAGTCATGTAAAAGTTAAGAAGAATTATTATTTAATTGAAATATATCGAAATGGAAGGTATTTTTTGATTTCGAAATGAATCAAATGGAGGCTCAGCATCCAGCGTCACTAGGGTTAAACTAGTCTGTTAAATCGCCATAGTTTGGTTGTCAGAATTGTTGATGCAGAACCGATCAATGAGTGTGTTAAAATCCATGAATTTCCAAATGTTAAAATCACCACAAGATTTAATAAGAATAGTATGGTTAAATAAATGAACTTAGAGACAGCTTTAGGTATAGTTATGGAAGACGTTAATTTCCAAAAACAATATAAACAACATTTGGGATAAGACCCTTCCAAATAATAAGCAAACCTGCGCAAATTCAACAACCAGCGCTTTTGAGTCCAATTTCACGCCCGACACCGAAAGCTGTGAATAGATTTGTTCCATCACAACAAGGTTATAGGTTCAGCCGTAACCAAAACCAACAACTCTTCAGACCCCGTCTCCGAGAACATTGAATAATTATAAAGTCAGGTTTCTTCAAGAAAAATCACAACCAACAATTTAGATTTGGAATTCCCAATCAAAATTGTTAAAAAAAATCTCTTCCCTATTTACTTCTTATTATAGTGGAGAGTGGTTCAACAGAACATAAAGAATATATAAGATAAAAAAAAAACTACGAAAAATCAGTGAGCCGCAAAGGATTTATGAAAAAAATAAGCACAGATCTGGCGACACCTTGGATGTAAAAACTACTACAGGCACCGCCGACTTCGGAAAATATTAATGATGAGCCAGAACCAAAGAAAAGACGCTACTGTGGAATTTGTTCATATAAAAAAGGCGGATGACCAAAGCGCATTGTTGCAAATGCAAAAAGGCGATAATTATGACCACAAGTAGAATTTCTTCGTGACTCTCAAGTCTTAAACTCTGGGAAACTTCAAGAAACAAATAAGTCCGAGAAGGTCATGGAAAAAGGATTCTGCAGCGTGTACTTAACAAGCTAATTGTAAATACCTTTTTGCACTATCCTATAACTACATCAAAATTCATTTCTCCTGCTAAGTTTGTGTATGTTAAGGGTGGAATGACCGACCCTCTACCTACGAACAAAGGTATATTAATAAAAGCTTCATTTTTAAAATATCAAGTGATAGTAAGGTCCCAAGTTTCGAAAACACTATGGACCCCGTAAAATTAATCAACTTCGTACCCTCATACGAAGGAGATCCTCTTTTAATTTATAATTGTTTAAACTGTGCCAAGCAATGGATGAATATGGTGGGTGGAAACGCACCACAAAATGTAATGTACATAAAAAACTCAGTAAGTAAATTAATCAGCAATTTGTTACGTATCAATGCCGACACGTGATGTCATAGCGCGAACTGCAGCGGCCATAACGCTCGCGTCAGCATTTTCATCACGTGGCACGTGGTGCACGAACAAGGGGAGCTAGAACAAAGCAGATAAAGGGTCCAGACGCGGCATCACACAACAACACCGGAGGCACTTTTAGAAAAAAAATCGGAATTACAGAAATGGAGATTTGTCCAAACCATCTGGTGGACCACGAGATCGCCACTTTGTTCAAACAAAATGGGGCGAGTTAACCACCAAATTAAACAGTGATGGATCAGGGGGTCCTAGGTCTGAGGAGAAATGGGACAAGGTAATGTTAACTCGGACGGTATTTTTTTTTGTTGTATTACTTGAATGATAAGTGGTACAATATAACAACAAGAAATATTGTTAGTCGCTTTTTGTTGCTGTTTTTTTGGAAGCGCTGTTTGAATTGTTTGGTTTTCTTATCAAGCTGTGAAGTGATTACAAAAACAATTGCAAAAAGAATTGTGCCAAATGATGAATAGGCCTGGGGGTGGCACTGGTTGAGGCCCAGCACTTCAATTATGGTTAAATGACCTCGAAATGAGAGTCATGAACATAACTGGAGTGCAAGCAGCTGCTGGTATGGTGGTAGAAGAAGCTGGCTTTCCGCGGGTTGGCATATTTTATTATACTACACAATTATGGCGAGTAAACGAGGAAGTTTTGCAACTTGTAGCTACACTTATAACGGAGAGAATAGAACATTTTTTTTTGTTTATTCACAGATCACATTCAGTTTCCGAAGACGAAAGCGTGAAGCCCAAAAGTCAGACTCCACCCTCACATTCTCTGAAAAAGAAGTCTTCGCCGGTAATAAAACCATATATGAAGTGGACAAAAAGACACTTCGTTTATACCACATACGACTCTCAAAAAATAATAAATATTCCATTTGACAAGACTGTACATAGTGTCATGTAAAAGTTAAGAAGAATTATTTGTCACCTATCGAAATAGAACATATTTTTTGATTTCGAAATGAATCAAATGGAGGCCTCAGCATCCAGCGTCACTAAGATTAAACTTATTTGTTCAATCGCCGTAGTTTGGTTGTCAGAATTGTCGATGCAGAACCGATCAAAGAATGTTAAAATCCATCAATTTCCCTTCAAGAAACCTTGGATGTCGGAACCCCAGTGAGGTGAGTGATCCCGACAGTACAAAAAAAATCTTATGGATTAGAAAAAAAACATTAAAATTTTCAAACTTTTGTCACAAGATTCGAACTCAAACTGGAGATCCAATTTATTTCTTTCGCAGTTCGGGCTTGGACCTCTTTGGCTTCGTGGAACATGCGAATATAACATCGTCGACCTCAACTGACTTCGGTTCGAGCCTGACCGGCCGTGTTGCCAACGGCAAAGTGCGGCGAACGATGGGCCTTTCAGGAGACTTTTACGCAGAGGCAAAAGTAGATAACAAGGCCGAAGTAGTTTCCACCCCAAAAGAGAATCGGTGGAAGAAAGCCTCGGTGGCCGTTAAAGACCAGCTGGACCGAAACACGCCGCAGTGGGACGGTCTACAAGTGTTAATGAGACGGACACACGAGTTATTTAATGATTCGGAGCTCGTCTTAAGCGACAATATACCCGTAAGTAGTTACTGTAAGAAAATCCAGCACCACTAAGATTAAACTAGTCTGTTCAATCGCCATAGTTTGGTTGTCAGAATTGTTGATAGGTTAGTGAACTTTTAGAAATTAACACCAACAAATATAATCCACTAAACGCAGGCTAATACACAATAGAAGACATTGGTTGATTTAGAAATCAATAAACACAATAAAATTTTCAAAGCAAATCACCTTCCAAATTTATGGCAAACACTGCAGACCATTGTGCTTGAAAATGGGATTATGATCCCGTTACCTGCACGATTTAATAATTTAGATGATGATCTAATGCTAAACAGTGGGGTTTCTCATCAATAAAGGTCCAAGTGGATACATGGATTGTAAATTTTATAACCAATATTGAAGAAAATGTGTAATATAACCTTATGTTACAGCCAGCGTAACCAAGACATAAAAATTTACTTGGAATGTAAGGATAATTGGATAAGACATATAACACAAAACAAAGTGTTTCAGTTGTGGACATGGCCTATTCCGCTGGCGATATTACATGGAGACGTTAATGTTCTTCTCAAAAGTGTATACCAACTAAACGATTTGGGTGATGCAGACATACATGCGCTGATAAAGATCTGGGATGATGTATCGTCATATTTAGAGGACACTGTGGGTGATATTAATGTCGAAAGAGAAGAGTGGCTCCCATTATTGGACAATACTCCGGCCGAGTGTTTTGCTCATGAACATTTCACCGAACATTTGGGTAATGAACTGTTACATTTAATAATTTGCGCTGTTAGCGAGTGCGGTGTAGTGGTTATATAAAACACTTTATAATGTATCTATTGCGAACTTTTTTTAAAAGTTTTAACGAATTTAATTCGCGGTCTAAACAAAACAGACCTGATTAATTAATATTATGGGGATATACAGGGAGACATTTTGAAAAGGATTTATTAACAAGTCTCAACATCCCGCGCTACAATTTAGAAAATATACAGTGTCCAAAGGTTGAAAAAATAATAGATGATTTTAATTTAAACAGTACCTACACCAATTGTTCGCGGCATGTAGCTTTTCGAGGAAAACCACCTCGATCATGTCGTTGTGGTGGCGTAGAGGTACAAATATTTGCGTATTGGTTAGAAAACATCTACATAGATGGTTTTATGATAAACAAACAATTTAGTTTTAAACAAGTCGGTATATAAGAAGTGGACAAAAAGACACTTCGTTTATACCACATACGACTCCCTCAATAAATAATAAATATTCCATTTGACAAGACTGTACATTTAGTCATGTAAAAGTTAAGAAGAATTATTTGTCACCTATCGAAATGGAAGATATTTTTTGATTTGGAAATGAATCAAATGGAGGCTCAGCATCCAGCGTCACTAGGATTAAACTAGTCTGTTCAATCGCCATAGTTTGGTTGTATTGTTGATAGGTTAGTGAAGCTGGTGGATGCAGAACCGATCAATGAGCGTGTTAAATCCATCAATTTCCAAATGTTAAAATCACCACAAGATTTAATAAGAATAGTAAGGTTAAAAATTAAAAATTGATGTATTAAAAATTGTAAAAAGTATTTAAATAAGTAGGTTTTCTTGTAATGTTGAAATTAATTTAATATTGTGTTCGGAATAATGTTGGTTTTTTTATTAATAAATGTGAAGGGAATCACTGCGTGCGATAAGCCGTGTCGTTAATTTCCAAAAACAATATAAACAACATGTGGGATATGATCCTTCCAAATAATAAGCAAACCTGCGCAAATTCAACAACCAGGCGCTCCTTTTGAGTGCAATTTCACGCCCGACACCGAAAGCTGTGAATAGATTTGTTCCATCACAACAAGGTTATAGGTTCAGCCGTAACCAAAACCAACAACTCTTCAAAGCCCGTCTCCGAGAACATTGAATAATTATAGAGTCAGGTTTCTTCAAGAGTTATCACAACCAACAATTTAGATTTAGAATTCCCAATCAAAATTGTTACTATAATGATTTTTTTGTCAGTTATTCTGGCACTTCAATATGGAAAACATTTCTGTTGAGGACTGCGAAATACTCCTATGGGGTGAATATCACTGCCCTAACGGGAGGGTCTTTGATATTCCGGTGCTCGGAATTAATGGTGCCCCGTTTTACGATGCGGAGTGGTGGGTGACCCATATGGGGTTTCACTATATGGACCCCCTGCTGAGGGGTTTGTCACCTGCCCACGGGTACTTCGTGAGGAGTCCAGATGGTACCCTGCACCCCTTCGTTACCCTGGAGGGGCTTCAGCACATGTTGCGTTGCGTCCTTCTTCTGGAGGTGCTTGAGGAAATGGAAAATGGAGTTTCCGAAGACGAAAGCGTGAAGCCCAAAAGACAGACTCCACCCTCACATTCTCTGAAAAAGAAGTCTTCGCCGGTAATAAAACCATATATGAAGTGGACAAAAAGACACTTCGTTTATACCACATACGACTCCCTCAATAAACAATAAATATTCCATTTGACAAGACTGTACATAAAGTCATGTAAAAGTTAAGAAGAATTATTTGTCACCAATCGAAATGGAAGATACTTTTTGATTTCGAAATGAATCAAATGGAGGCTCAGCATCCAGCGTCACTAGGATTAAACTAGTCTGTTCAATCGCCATAGTTTGGTTGTCAGAATTGTTGATAGGTTAGTGAACTTTTAGAATTAAACACCAACAAATATAATCCACTAATCGCAGGCTCATACACAATGGAAGACATTGGTTGATTTAGAAATCAATAAACACAATAAAAATTTCAAAGCAAATCACCTTCCAAATTGATGGCAAACACAATGCAGACCATTGTGCTTGAAAATGGGATTATGATCCCGTTACCTGCACGATTTAATAATTTAGATCATGATCTAAAGGTCAGTACTCACATACGGTATTACTCGATAGTTTTACTCGAAGTCGAGTAAAAATCAACGTGTGGACCGCAAAACTCACAGCTCGAAGGCTCGCACCGAGCCGGCTCGATGGAATTAAACGAAAGTAATTTCCTTCGAACCTACTCGAAGCGAGCCGTCAATCTTGACTCGTACGTGTGTACGTGACTGCGAGTGGCGCGAGGCGAGCGTCAGTCTGGTATTGTTTATCGTGATTGAAACACGTGTTTTTAAAATGGATTTGCGAGTTTATTCCAAAAGCGCTATAGAAGACTTTATTAACACATATAGACAGTGTGAGTGTTTATGGAATGTCAAGTCCAAAGATTACTCCCACAAAAATAAGAGAAATGAATGTTATGATAAATTACTAGCTGTGCTTAAAACTACTGATCAGGATGCAAATAAAGAAACCGTGGTCAAGAAGATAAACAGCCTACGTGCTTCTTATCGTAAAGAAAGGAAAAAGACACGTGAATTACGAAGTGGAAGTGGCGCAGCAGAAGTATATAATACAAAGTTGTGGTATTTCAAGCTTCTAGATTTTTTAGATGATTCAAGTCCGATTTTACCTACAAGGGACAATCTAAATGAAACACAGGTAAATTGTTATACTTTTTATTTGTTATTTTTATAATTGTAATTATAATTAAGCTAGTATTAAGTAATCCAAAAATAAATAATTCCGAGCTCTCACACAGTTATGACACTTTACGTTTATAAATCATATAATCAAACCATTCTCTCTTGCCACTCAACAGCGCCTTCATTATTGAAATAGTCTTTAAAATCATCTCTTATTCTTTTAGCCATTTCTGATGAATTTCTTTGCTGTGAATGTGGTAAATTTATCATGTTTTCATTGGGTCTGGCACCGCTAATTATTTCACCTGTCGCAATAATTTCACTGTCATACTCGTTTTGGCTTACCGTATGAGAAGCTCTTCGCATTAAATAATTATGCAAAACACAAGTAGCCAATACAATGCTGTTTATATTTGCAGTATTGCAAACCTGAATAGGCGTATGGTAAACACGAAATCTATTAGAAAGGATACCAAATGCATTCTCTACTACTCTCCTAGCTCTGCTAAGCCGATAATTATATATCCTTCTTGAATGGTCAAGTGATACAGCACTGTATGGTTTTAAAAAATCAGATCTCAATGCAAACGCTTCATCACCAATAAAAACATATGGTAACTCTTTGTTTCCATTATCAACTTTTTCTGGAGGTGGTAATCGCAGTTTTCCTTTTGTTAACAACTGATAAAATTTTGTATTCGCAATCACACCACCATCAGAAATACGTCCATTGCAACCGACGTTTACCATGATAAATTCATACCTCGCGTTAACTGCAGCCATTAGCACAATACTATGATAACCTTTGTAATTATACAGCAATGAACCACTATTACCACGCGCTACAACCCGGACATGCTTTCCATCGATGCTGCCTGTACAGTGTGGGAAGTTCCAATAATTTTCAAAATCTTGTGCTATAGCTAACCATTCGTCTTCTGTTGCAGGAAACTGAAAAACAATAAAAATATTTTATTCTTTACAGGATTCCAGTACTCAGGACTCGTCGACAACAGATACCAACTACTCTGATGTTGTATCTCCCGCCTCGGATATTATTTCGTCTCAACCATCAACATCTTCCAATCGTAAACGACGCGCAGATACACTGGCTGCGGATGACTTACTGGATACTTTAAATAACCAACTAAATTCTGACTTATTTAATGTTCGAGAAGATGAATACGATGCTGTGGGTAAGAATATAGCAGCGAAACTAAGAAAATTGCCAGAGACAACCAGAATTCTAACAGAAAAATTGCTGAACGATGTAATGTTTGCCGCACAAATGAATACCATAACTATGGACACGACCCTATACACCCCGCAACGTGGTTATAGCACCTACAATAATGATAACGTTTAATAAATTATTGTAAACACTTACTTTAATAATGATAATGTTCAATAAATAATTGTAAACACTTACTTTAATAATGATAATGTTCAATAAATAATTGTAAACACTTACTTTCATGTATTCTTCTTTTAACACGTTGAATATTGCCTCACAAGTTTCGGGTATTATTACACTGAGGGCTTGTTTTGATATTATTGAAGAATATTGTAAATCAGTGTAACTTCTTCCAGTCGCTATATATCGCAATGTTACAGTCAATCTTTCATGAGGAGAAATAGATTGTCTCATATGAGTGTCTTTTTTTTTTATTAATGGGGTAATCAAAGAAAGTAATTCTTCATATAGCTCTGGAGGCATCCTTAAATAATTGTTATAATCTACAGGACATACTCGTAGCTCTTCAATCAAGTTCACGTGGCTGTAATCAGAACGGCGATCTAACCAATGTTTAACCCAGTACCTCCTTTTACGTTTTTTCTTTTCATTTTCTTTGATTTTCTTATAAAGCACTGTGAGACTTGCTAAATACAGCCACCGTCTCCTTTGTTGCACAGACATCTTTTGGCTCGAACGGTTCGGTGAATACTGAACGGCGCGCCTCACTCGATAGATCAATGCTCAATGTGTGGACGAAAGCCCATGCCATGAGTTTTACTCGACAGTTTAGCTCGATCGAGTAATACCGTATGTGAGTACTGACCTTAATGCTGCAATTAAACAGTGGTGTTTATCTCATTAATAAAGGTCCAAGTGGATACATGGATTGTACATTTTATATCCAATATTGAAGAAAATGTGTAATATAACCTTATGTTACAGCCAGCGTAACGAAGACATAAAAATTTACTTGGAATGTAAGGATAATTGGATAAGACATATAACACAAAACAAAGTGTTACAGTTGTGGACATGGCATATTCTCAAAAGTGTATACCAACTTAACGATTTGGGTGATGCAGACAGTCATGCGCTGATAAAGATCTGGGATGATGTATCGTCATATTTAGAGGACACTGTGGGTGATATTAATGTCGAAAGAGAAGAGTGGCTCCGATTATTGGACAATACTCCGGCCGAGTGTTTTGCTCATGAACATTTCACCGAACATTTGGGTAATGAACTGTTACATTTAATAATTTGCGCTGTTAGCGAGTGCGGTGTAGTGGTTATATAAAACACTTCATAATGTATCTATTGCGAACTTTTTTTAAAAGTGTTTAACGAATTTAATTCGCGATCTAAACAAGACAGACCTGATTAATTAATATTATGGGGATATAAAGGGGGACATTTTGAAAAGGATTTATTAACAAGTCTCAACATCCCGCGCTACAATTTAGAAAATATACAGTGTCCAAAGGTTGAAAAAATAATAGATGATTTTAATTTAAACAGTACCTACACCAATTGTTCGCGGCATGTAGCTTTTCGAGGAAAACCACCTCGATCATGTCGTTGTGGTGGTGTAGAGGTACAAATATTTGCGTATTGGTTAGAAAACATCTACATAGATGGTTTTATGATAAACAAACAATTTAGTTTTAAACAAGTCGGTATATATGAAGTGGACAAAAAGACACTTCGTTTATACCACATACGACTCCCTCAATAAATAATAAATATTCCATTTGACAAGACTGTACATAAAGTCATGTAGAAGTTAAGAAGAATTATTTGTCACCTATCGAAATGGAAGGTATTTTTTGATTTCGAAACGAATCAAATGGAGACTCAGCATCCAGCGTCACTAGGATTAAACTAGTCTGTTCAATCGCCTTAGTTTGGTTGTCAGAATTGTTGATAGGTTAGTGAACTTTTAGAATTAAACACCAACAAATATAATCCACTAATCGCAGGCTCATACACAATGGAAGACATTGGTTGATTTAGAAATCAATAAACACAATAAAATTTTCAAAGCAAATCACCTTCCAAATTGATGGCAAACACAATGCAGACCATTGTGCTTGAAAATGGGATTATGATCCCGTTACCTGCACGATTTAATCATTTATATGATGATCTAATGCTAAACAGTGGGGTTTCTCATCAATAAAGGTCCAAGTGGAAATACATGGATTGTACATTTTATAACCAATATTGAAAAAAATGTGTAATATAACCTTATGTTACAGCCAGCGTAACCATGACATTAAAAAAAATTTACTTGGAATGTAAGGATAATTGGATAAGACATATAACACAAAACAAAGTGTTTCAGTTGTGGACATGGCATATTCCGCTGGCGAAATTACATGGAGACGTTAATGTTCTTCTCAAAAGTGTATACCAACTTAACGATTTGGGTGATGCAGACAGTCATGCGCTGATAAAGATCTGGGATGATGTATCGTCATATTTAGAGGACACTGTGGGTGATATTAATGTCGAAAGAGAAGAGTGGCTCCGATTATTGGACAATACTCCGGCCGAGTGTTTTGCTCATGAACATTTCGACGAACATTTGGGTAATGAACTGTTAATTTTAATAATTTGCGCTGTTAGCGAGTGCGGTGTAGTAGTTATATAAAAACACTATAATTAACGAATTTAATTCGCGATCTAAACAAAACAGACCTGATTAATTAATATTATGGGGATATAGAGGGAGACATTTTGAAAAGGATTTTTAACAAGTCTCAACATTCCGCGCTACAATTTAGAAAATATACAGTGTCCAAAGGTTGAAAAAATAATAAATGATTTTAATTTAAACAGTACCTACACCAATTGTTCGCGGCATGTAGCTATTCGAGGAAAACCACCTCGATCATGTCGTTGTAGTGGTGTAGAGGTACAAATATTTGCGTATTGGTTAGAAAACATCTACATAGATGGTTTTATGATAAACAAACAATTTAGTTTTAAACAAGTCGGTATATCGATACCTTAATTGGCAAACCAGCCAACTCCACTTTATATCAAAATTATTTTTATGTGTGATTTGTATCGTAACGGTCACTAAGCGTGATTTGCAAAAGAGACAAGTCCAATATTATTTGAATATTCTGCATAAATCGTTGTAAGAAAAACAGCCAACTCCACGCGTACTGGAACGTTACGATTTTGACAGCTAACTCCACAAAGTCGGCCATTTTGTATGGCGCCTCATCCGTGTACGCTTGCGCTCCGTAATTTTTTTAAGGATTTCGGACAATAATCGATAAATAGTAAAACGGTGTTGAAAAACAGAACAACTGGAATACAAGGTATGTTTATTATTTAAGTTATTATCCAAACATCAATTAATAATACAGTAATTTAACTTTTAATATCTACATGGATTTAGCCGATTTGCTTTTTACTTTTTCATTGCAGTGTTGGGATTTAGCCGTGTTAATATTTTGTTTGACAGTACTTTAATTAAATTATTAACTTTTTTAATGTACCTACAGTTAGCAATATGTCACAAAAATTGTAATGTTATTTATGATATGAATGGACATGAATAGAAATTCAATATAAGTTGTGAAATATCACACTTTACACTCTATTAATATTATAAATGTGAAAGTTTGTCTGTTTGTGTGTTTGTATGTTTGTGCGTCAATCACGCAAAAACTACTGAACGGATTTGAATGAAATTTGAAACACAGATAGTTTATATCCTGGATTAACACATAGGATACTTTTTATCCCGGTATTCCCACGGGATCGTGAACTACGCGAGTGAAACCGCGGGGCACAGCTAGTAGTTAATATAGTTGTGTGAGTTTTTATTTTTTCATAATTTTTGTCGCTTATTTATGCACAATCTTTAGTGTTTACACTGTATGACTTACTATAGACTTTTATTTTACGAGCTAGTGCATTGAGGTGCTTATGGTAATGGGCTTTATTTGTTTTCTCATACAGATGTCAAGGTCACGTGCTAAAAAAATATTGCAAATAAGTGTTCAAAACCAACAGCATGAGCTTGATGAACCCAATAACCCAGACTCTGCTTTGTTTATTAATAACCAATATCCAAAACCTTATGATGATTCGGTTGGGCACGATAGCGTAGCTTCTGATTCTGTTGCATTTTTTGATAATAGCTACATAGATTGTCTTGAAAATAATCAGCCTGGTGTGGATGACATTAGCCCTGAATTATTTAACAATAAAATAATATTAGATGACCAAATATGTTACAATATGGAAATAGTTGACAATGTTATCATTGAAAACTTAATTGAGCTCGAAACAGAAAACCATAGTCCAAGTTTACTGTCTTCTCGCCCCACTACACCACTGAATAATGCAGCTGACTGTAATACTTTTGAACCAACCAATGAGAGCCTATTTAGTAGTGATGATCAATTATTGAATGATGTTTTGGTCATTTCTGTTCCACATGAACAACCAATATTCCATGAAGCTATACCTGCAGTCTCACCTGCTTCAACTGAATTGATGAAAAAGTTAGTCGATTACAGTGATTCTAATTCGGAAACTGAGGAACCATTAGTGAAAAGAAAGAAACGTTGTCAAGTTAAGAAAGATGAATGGGTTAGTGAGATTAATAAAAAGAATAGAGAGAAGGGTAAAGAATATTACAGTAAAAAGAAAGTTGATGGAGAATGGAAAAGGAATATAAGGAAACCGAAAAGAGTAATGAAGGCCCGGTGTACTTGTAAAGAAAAGAAGAAGAGTGTCATTAAGTGCCATAGTATCTCTGAAGATGACAGAAAATTATTGTTTGATAAGTTTTGGGATATGACTTGGAAAGAAAAACGAGTTTATGTTGATAGCTTAGTAAAAGTTATACATACAAATAGACCAAGAGGTAGAACAGACCCTAAGAAATCAAAAAGAGCTAACAGTTTTATTTACTACCTAAAAAAGGGAGAAGATATGATTAGAGTTTGTAAAACGTTATTTTTAAATACTTTTTGTATTGGAAAATCATGTGTTTGGGGTTGGAAGTCTGAAGTGATAGGAAAAAATACTGATGAACGCTTAGAAGAATCTACTACCAGAAAGACATTTGAACAAGAAAATAAAACTTTGCACGACTTTTTACAAGAGTTACCAAAAATGCCTTCACACTACTGTAGGAAAAGAACAACACAGACATACCTACAATCAGACATTTCATCCAAGCGACAACTTTATGAAATGTATATAGATTATTGTAAATCGAAGATCGAAAAACCTTTATCAATTGCTACTTTTACAAACACTCTCACCATCCAAAAAATTTCTCTATTTAAACCGAAAAAAGATTTGTGTGAAATCTGTAATGGATATAAGATGGGTCATATTATTAAAGAGACTTATGAAGAGCACATAAATAAAAAGAATGAAGCACGATTGGAGAAGGATAGTGATAAAGAAAAAGAAGAATTTGTCTTTACTGCAGATCTTCAAGCAGTTCTTTTAGCGCCACGTTCTAATGTATCTTCAAATTACTATAAGACTAAGCTTTGTGTACATAACTGGTGTATATATGATATGAAAACTAGTGATGGACATTGTTTTATATGGAATGAGGCTGAAGGTGGGCTGAATTCTGATGAATTTGCAACGATACTAACGAAGTTTTTTATTGACAAAGTTATCCCAAAAATGAGAGACGATAACAGACACATAATCTTGTACACAGATGGGTGTACATACCAAAACCGAAACGTCATCTTAAGTAATGCTCTCCTCAATACAGCCATGCTGTATAATGTAAAAATTGAGCAAAAATATTTGGAAGTAGGCCACACTCAGATGGAGGTAGACAGCATGCATGCAATGATAGAAAAAAAACTAAAAAATCAAGTGATTCATGTCCCAGCAGAGTACATAACTATCTGTAAAAATGCAAAGAAAACTAAACCTTACACAGTTGAATACTTAACCTACTCTTATTTCAAGAATTTCAAAAATATAAATTTCTACAATTCTATTAGACCAGGAAAGTTGAAGGGAGATCCCAAGGTATAAAATTGTAAACATTTAATTATAATTGTAGTTATATTAATTGAGTCGATAATTATTACCAACATTAAATTTTGTGCTTCTTACAGGTTACCGATATACGAGCCCTCAAGTATGCACCCTCGGGGGAGATTTTTTATAAACTTAGATTTACCACAGAATATACATTGCTTAACCAGCGTAAGAATGTTAGAATAAATAAAACTCCTTTTGCAAATATACCCGAACTCTACACCGAACGCAGGAAAATAACTAAAAAGAAATACTCCGATTTACAGCAACTAAAAAACTCAATGCCCAGAGACTACCAAAATTACTATGACAACCTTCCTCATGAAGACTGAATAAAGTTATGTATGGTTTTTAGTATTTTTAATTTTTTATGTTTCTCTTTTAAAATAAAAGAATTCAAAAATAAACAATCATTAAATGATTGTTTATTTTTGAATTCTTGTTGTTGGCGGGTTTTCTCAAAGGAATAATTTTAAATTAAATTTTAATTTAAAATTATTCCTTTGAGAAAACCCGCCAACTCCAAGAACATATATTTAAACAGGAAATATGAATCAGATAACTCCAAAAATCGCTGTATAATTGTAATGAAAATGAATAAGGCCTTGTACATTATCAATTATAATAGCTTACGATATTATACACCAACGGGATTTTAGATTTTTTCATAAGTAGTCTACAAAAAATACTATAAAGTTTTAAGTCTCTCCTGAAAAATTTACTCAAATGGAGTTAGCTGGTTTGCCAATTAAGGTATCGATATATGAAGTGGACAAAAGACACTTCGTTTATACCACATACGACTCCCTCAATAAACAATAAATATTCCATTTGACAAGACTGTACATAGTGTCATGTAAAAGTTAAGAAGAATTATTTGTCACCTATCGAAATAGAAGATATTTTTTGATTTCGAAATGAATCAAATGGAGGCTCAGCATCCAGCGTCACTAGGATTAAACTAGTCTGTTCTATCGCCGAAGTTTGGTTGTCAGAATAATAAACTGCCCTAACGGGAGGGTCTTTGATATTCCGGTGCTCGGAATTAATTGTGCCCCGTTTTACGATGCGGAGTGGTGGGTGAGCCATATGGAGTTTCACTATATGGACCCTCTGCTGAGGGGTTTGTCACCTGCCCACGGGTACTTCGTGAGGAGTCCAGATGGTACCCTGCACCCCTTCGTTACCCTGGAGGGTCTTCAGCACATGTTGCGTTGCGTCCTTCTTCTGGAGGTGCTTGAGGAAATGGAAAATGGAGTTTCCGTAGACGAAAGCGTGAAGCCCAAAAGACAGACTCCACCCTCACATTCTCTGAAAAAGAAGTCTTCGCCGGTAATAAAACCATATATGAAGTGGACAAAAAGACACTTCGTTTATACCACATACGACTCTCAAAAAATAATAAATATTCTATTTGACAAGACTGTACAGTGTCATGTAAAAGTTAAGAAGAATTATTTGTCACCTATCGAAATGGAAGATATTTTTTGATTTCGAAATGAATCAAATGGAGGCTCAGCATCCAGCGTCACTAGGGTTAAACTAGTCTGTTCAATCGCCATAGTTTGGTTGTCAGAATTGTTGATGCAGAACCGATCAATGAGTGTGTTAAAATCCATGAATTTCCAAATGTTAAAATCACCACAAGATTTAATAAGAATAGTATGGTTAAATAAATGAACTTAGAGACAGCTTTAGGTATAGTTATGGAAGACGTTAATTTCCACAAACAATATAAACAACATTTGGGATAAGACCCTTCCAAATAATAAGCAAACCTGCGCAAATTCAACAACCAGGCGCTCCTTTTGAGTCCAATTTCACGCCCGACACCGAAAGCTGTGAATAGATTTGTTCCATCACAACAAGGTTATAGGTTCAGCCGTAACCAAAACCAACAACTCTTCAGAGCCCGTCTCCGAGAACATTGAATAATTATAGAGTCAGGTTTCTTCAAGAGTAATCCCAACCAACAATTTAGATATGGAATTCCCAATCAAAATTGTTAAAAAAAAATCTCTCCCCTATTTACTTCTTATTATAGTGGAGAGTGGTTCATCAGAACATAAAGAATATATAAGATAAAAAAAACTACGAAAATTCCGTGAGCCGCAAAGGATTTATGAAAAAAATAAGCACAGATCTGGCGACGCCTTGGATATAAAAACTACTACAGGCACCGCCGACTTCGGAAAATATTAATGATGAGCCAGAACCAAAGAAAAGACGCTACTGTGGAATTTGTTCATATAATAAAGGCGGATGACCAAAGCGCATTGTTGCAAATGCAAAAAGGCGATAATTATGACCACAAGTAGAATTTCTTCGTGACTCTCAAGTCTTAAACTGGGAAACCTCAAGAAAACAAATAAGTCCAAAAAGGTCATGGAAAGCGTGCACTTAGTAAATACCTTATTGCACTACCAGACCAATTTAATTATTTAATAATTCATCATGGAAACTCAAAAGTGTTGCGAGAACTACATGCCAGGCTGGTGCGTTTCTGCTTAAACCAAGCCACATTGTTTTACCTGACGGTGACGTACCAACAGACCCAACAGTACCTGTTTATGAGGCCTGTTTCGCCGCCCATGAAGCACCCGCTCTTATGCCCAATTCATCCAGCGAGAGACCTCATAGAAACTCTATATACTGAGCTATCTATCGTTTATGGCCATACACTACAGAAGTATATAATACACCCTCAATTTACCAATTAAAAACTAATGAAATGTAATGTGTTGTGTAAATGATTATAAAGAATATGTTAAATTGTTTACAGTAAAAGACACACTACGGGCTCGGACCTCTTTGGTTTCGAGGAAATAACACAAGTATCATCACCGACCTCAACTGACTTCGGTTCGAGCCTGACCAGCCGTGTTGCCAACGGCAAAGTGCGGCGAACGGAGGACCATAAAGGGGACTTTTATGTAGAGGTAAAAGTATATAACAAGGTCGAAGTTGTTTCCACCCCAAAAGAGCATCGGTGGAAGAAGGCCTCGGTGGCCCTTAAAGTCCAGCTGGACCGAAACACGCCGCAGTGGGACGGTCTACAAGTGTTAATGAGACGGACACACGAGTTATTTAATGATTCGGAGCCCGTCTTTAAAGACAATATACTCATGGTTGAAAATATAATAAATGATTTTAATTTAAACAGTACCTACACCAATTGTTCGCGGCATGTAGCTTTTCGAGGAAAACCACCTCGATCATGTCATTGTAGTGGTGTAGAGGTACAAATATTTGCTTATTGGTTAGGAAACCATCTACATAGATGGTTTTATGATAAACAAACAATTTAGTTTTAAACAAGTCGGTATATATGAAGTGGACAAAAAGACACTTCGTTTATACCACATACGACTCCCTCAATAAATAATAAATATTCCATTTGACTAGACAGTACATAGTGTCATGTAAAAGTTAAGAAGAATTATTTGTCACCTATCGAAATGGAAGATATTAAAAAATAATCAAAAGATTTCGAAATGAATCAAATGAAGGCTCAGCATCCAGCGTCACTAAGATTAAACTAGTCTGTTCAATCGCCTTAGTTTGGTTGTCAGAATTGTTGACGCAGAACCGATCAATGAATGTTAAAATCCATCAATTTCCTTTCAGGAAATCTTGGAAGTCGGAACCCCCAGTGAGGTGAGTGATCCCGACAGTACAACAGTAAAAAATATTTTGTTTATTCGTCTTTTTGTTTTTAAAAACGACACAAGTTATTGTGTAAACAAAATGCCGGCGAATATTTCACGTAGGTACATATAATGATTTTTTTGTCAGTTATTCTGGCACTTCAATATGGAAAACATTTCTGTTGAGGACTGCGAAATACTCCCATGGGGTGAATATCACTGCCCTACCGGGAGGGTCTTTGATATTCCGGTGCTCGGAATTAATGGTGCCCCGTTTTACGATGCGGAGTGGTGGGTGACCCATATGGGGTTTCACTATATGGACCCTCTGCTGAGGGGTTTGTCACCTGCCCACGGGTACTTCGTGAGGAGTCCAGATGGTACCCTGCACCCCTTCGTTACCCTGGAGGGGCTTCAGCACATGTTGCGTTGCGTCCTTCTTCTGGAGGTGCTTGAGGAAATGGAAAATGGAGTTTCCGAAGACGAAAGCGTTGAACCCAAAAGACAGACTCCACCCTCACATTCTCTGAAAAAGAAGTCTTCGCCGGTAATAAAACCATATATGAAGTGGACAAAAAGACACTTCGTTTATACCACATACGACCTTTAAAAAAATAATAAATATTCTATTTGACAAGACTGTACAGCAGTGGCGAGGGGTCCATACAAGACGATTCCTACCGTCTTCCCTTTTGAAAACAGACCAACTTACACTACTAAACTCTTAATTATTTAACACTCATACTTCAACTATATATTAACGACACCTACTTACTTATAACCACATATTAAAAAAATATCTGTTTTTAATAAATCAAATTAAAATAATAATTCACTAAAAGAATACATAGCGTAATATTCATCGCATAAGAAACGATCTAACTACCTCATACTGAAATAAAATCATAATAATCATTAACTACTAAAAGTTACGGTTCAAAATCGCTTGGAAGCACCTAGCGCTATACAAAGTTACAATACACCTACATCGTATAAGAAACGATCTAACTAACTCATACTGAAACAAAATCATTATAATCATTAAATGCTATGAATTACGGTTCAAAATCGCTTGGAAATAAAACGTTTTCCCTTGCAGCTCTTGCGCCATACAAAAGCGTATTCACAACTACATACAATGAACCGTTCCGATACAAAATTCACGCACACATTGAAACATATTCGCACAAATTCACGCCCAAAAATAAGACGCTCGGCCACCGTCTTGCTACTAGATACTATTAATTATTCTGTGCCAGCCAAGGATCAGACCAGAGAAAGAGAGAGAAAGAGGACACGGCTGTTGACGTTTTGCAAAGCGTATTCGCGTATGTCAAGTGTCATGCCATTTAAGTTTTCGCGCGTTGTAACATTTTGTTTTGTTGATTTTTACGATTTTACATGATAATATTATTTACGCGACTTATTGTTTTATGTAGTATTTGTAAAGTTATTATTACGTATACCTCAATTATAAATTTGATATAATTAGTGAGTTAAATACCTAAATTCGATATTACTGGTGTTGTGAAGTGTGAAAGATAAAATAAAACAAAAGTTTATTGCATATTGAGCAACTGTTGCTTATTGGATAACTGCTAGGTGAGAATAATTTATTTAGTAAATTGGACTTAAAATACTACTTGAAAGTAGGGTGATTTCTTGATAAGTAATAATATAATCTTTTTAGATTGATTTCAACTAAAGGTTATCAAACGACCTTTATGAAAGTATACTCGTATTGTTGTTAAAACTGCACAGTTTTTTAAAATTGAATATGTTAGTCTATCTATTGAAATAGGTTCAACTTGTACAACTGAACTTTTATACCAAATTGCATGCATAATTATGATGATTGCAACATACATATTTTTTGTTGCATTTTTTAGTTTAAATTTAAATTACATCATAACTATTACACACATAAAAATATGAATGAATTAAATGTAGTGAAATATAATTTATTTAAATAATAAAATAACTAAAGAGGCAGAATTAAAACTAATAAATGAAACATATTTTTTGCACCTCCAGTGCCACCCATAAGTAGAAGTTAATTAAATAATAGTTAGTTTAGTTATATAAAGGATGCAGCAACTTCAGAAAGTATACAAATTACCTAATTGTATAATTTTATGAGATCTGTCTCCGGTTAAATTTTTTAAATATCTTTTTTATTTTTAAATGATAACGTGGTATATAGCATAAAGTGTTTTGTTTCCTGTGTTTGTTATTTTAGATTCAAAAGTATATAAATCCATTAGAATTTGTGTGTTTATCTTTATGTAAGCAAACAAATAACAATACAGCTGAACCGATTTTGATGGGCTTTTCACATAGCAAATGGTCAATATAATAAACAGTAACTTTTATGTTAAAATTAACATAGATCAGCAAGAAACATATTTCTTGAGTAAAGTCGCGGAAAAAAGTTTGTCATCAGTCTCATCCAAAATTATGTAAGCGTCGTTTTTTTTTTGGATCGTCTTCCCTTTCGGAAAATTTCACCCCTCGCCACTGCTGTACAGTGTCATGTAAAAGTTAAGAAGAATTATTATTTAATTGAAATAAAGGTATTTTTTGATTTCGAAATGAATCAAATGGAGGCTCAGCATCCAGCGTCACTAGGGTTAAACTAGTCTGTTCAATCGCCATAGTTTGGTTGTCAGAATTGTTGATGCAGAACCGATCAATGAGTGTGTTAAAATCCATGAATTTCCAAATGTTAAAATCACCACAAGATTTAATAAGAATAGTATGGTTAAATAAATGAACTTAGAGACAGCTTTAGGTATAGTTATGGAAGACGTTAATTTCCAAAAACAATATAAACAACATTTGGGATAAGACCCTTCCAAATAATAAGCAAACCTGCGCAAATTCAACAACCAGGCGCTCCTTTTGAGTCCAATTTCACGCCCGACACCGAAAGCTGTGAATAGATTTGTTCCATCACAACAAGGTTATAGGTTCAGCCGTAACCAAAACCAACAACTCTTCAGACCCCGTCTCCGAGAACATTGAATAATTATAAAGTCAGGTTTCTTCAAGAGTAATCACAACCAACAATTTAGATTTGGAATTCCCAATCAAAATTGTTAAAAAAAAATCTCTCCCCTATTTACTTCTTATTATAGTGGAGAGTGGTTCAACAGAACATAAAGAATATATAAGATAAAAAAAAACTACGAAAAATCAGTGAGCCGCAAAGGATTTATGAAAAAAATAAGCACAGATCTGGCGACACCTTGGATGTAAAAACTACTACAGGCACCGCCGACTTCGGAAAATATTAATGATGAGCCACAACCAAAGAAAAGACGCTACTGTGGAATTTGTTCATATAAAAAAGGCGGATGACCAAAGCGCATTGTTGCAAATGCAAAAAGGCGATAATTATGACCACAAGTAGAATTTCTTCGTGACTCTCAAGTCTTAAACTCTGGGAAACTTCAAGAAACAAATAAGTCCGAGAAGGTCATGGAAAAAGGATTCTGCAGCGTGTACTTTACAAGCTAATTGTAAATACCTTTTTGCACTATCCTATAACTACATCAAAATTCATTTCTCCTGCTAAGTTTGTGTATGTTAAGGGTGGAATGACCGACCCTCTACCTACGAACAAAGGTATATTAATAAAAGCTTCATTTTTAAAATATCAAGTGATAGTAAGGTCCCAAGTTTCGAAAACACTATGGACCCCGTAAAATTAATCAACTTCGTACCCTCATACGAAGGAGATCCTCTTTTAATTTATAATTGTTTAAACTGTGCCAAGCAATGGATGAATATGGTGGGTGGAAACGCACCACAAAATGTAATGTACATAAAAAACTCAGTAAGTAAATTAATCAGCAATTTGTTACGTATCAATGCCGACACGTGATGTCATAGCGCGAACTGCACCGGCCATAAAGCTCGCGTCAGCATTTTCATCACGTGGCACGTGGTGCACGAACAAGGGGAGCTAGAACAAAGCAGATAAAGGGTCCAGACGCGGCATCACACAACAACACCGGAGGCACTTTTAGAAAAAAAATCGGAATTACAGAAATGGAGATTTGTCCAAACCATCTGGTGGACCACGAGATCGCCACTTTGTTCAAACAAAATGGGGCGAGTTAACCACCAAATTAAACAGTGATGGATCAGGGGGTCCTAGGTCTGAGGAGAAATGGGACAAGGTAATGTTAACTCGGACGGTATTTTTTTTTGTTGTATTACTTGAATCATAAGTGGTACAATATAACAACAAGAAATATTGTTAGTCGCTTTTTGTTGCTGTGTTTTTGGAAGCGCTGTTTGAATTGTTTGGTTTTCTTATCAAGCTGTGAAGTGATTACAAAAACAATTGCAAAAAGAATTGTGCCAAATGATGAATAGGCCTGGTGGTGGCACTGGTTGAGGCCCAGCACTTCAATTATGGTTAAATGACCTCGAAATGAGAGTCATGAACATAACTGGAGTGCAAGCAGCTGCTGGTATGGTGGTAGAAGAAGCTGGCTTTCCGCGGGTTGGCATATTTTATTATACTACACAATTATGGCGAGTAAACGAAGAAGTTTTGCAACTTGTAGCTACACTTATAACGGAGAGAATAGAAAATTTTTTTTGTTTATTCACAGATCACATTCAGTTTCCGAAGACGAAAGCGTGAAGCCCAAAAGTCAGACTCCACCCATTCTCTGAAAAAGAAGTCTTCGCCGGTAATAAAACCATATATGAAGTGGACAAAAAGACACTTCGTTTATACCACATACGACTTTCAAAAAATAATAAATATTCCATTTGACAAGACTGTACATAGTGTCATGTAAAACTTAAGAAGAATTATTTGTCACCTATCGAAATAGAACATATTTTTTGATTTCGAAATGAATCAAATGGAGGCCTCAGCATCCAGCGTCACTAAGATTAAACTTATTTGTTCAATCGCCGTAGTTTGGTTGTCAGAATTGTCGATGCAGAACCGATCAAAGAATGTTAAAATCCATCAATTTCCCTTCAGGAAACCTTGGATGTCGGAACCCCAGTGAGGTGAGTGATCCCGACAGTACAAAAAAAATCTTATGGATTAGAAAAAAAACATTAAAATTTTCAAACTTTTGTCACAAGATTCGAACTCAAACTGGAGATCCAATTTATTTCTTTCGCAGTTCGGGCTCGGACCTCTTTGGTTTCGTGGAACATGCGAATATAACATCGTCGACCTCAACTGACTTCGGTTCGAGCCTGACCGGCCGTGTTGCCAACGGCAAAGTGCGGCGAACGATGGGCCTTTCAGGAGACTTTTACGCAGAGGCAAAAGTAGATAACAAGGCCGAAGTAGTTTCCACCCCAAAAGAGAATCGGTGGAAGAAAGCCTCGGTGGCCGTTAAAGACCAGCTGGACCGAAACACGCCGCAGTGGGACGGTCTACAAGTGTTAATGAGACGGACACACGAGTTATTTAATGATTCGGAGCTCGTCTTAAGCGACAATATACCCGTAAGTAGTTACTGTAAGAAAATCCAGCACCACTAAGATTAAACTAGTCTGTTCAATCGCCATAATTTGGTTGTCAGAATTGTTGATAGGTTAGTGAACTTTTAGAAATTAACACCAACAAATATAATCCACTAAACGCAGGCTAATACACAATAGAAGACATTGGTTGATTTAGAAATCAATAAACACAATAAAATTTTCAAAGCAAATCACCTTCCAAATTTATGGCAAACACTGCAGACCATTGTGCTTGAAAATGGGATCAATAAAGGTCCAAGTGGATACATGGATTGTAAATTTTATAACCAATATTCAAGAAAATGTGTAATATAACCTTATGTTACAGCCAGCGTAACCAAGACATAAAAATTTACTTGGAATGTAAGGATAATTGGATAAGACATATAACACAAAACAAAGTGTTACAGTTGTGGACATGCCTATTCCGCTGGCGAAATTACATGGAGACGTTAATGTTCTTCTCAAAAGTGTATACCAACTTAACGATTTGGGTGATGCAGACATATGTACATGCGCTGATAAAGATCTGGGATGATGTATCGTCATATTTAGAGGACACTGTGGGTGATATTAATGTCGAAAGAGAAGAGTGGCTCCGATTATTGGACAATACTCCGGCAGAGTGTTTTGCTCATGAACATTTCACCGAACATTTGGGTAATGAACTGTTATATTTGATAATTTGTGCAGTTAGCGAGTGCGGTGTGGTGGTTATATAAAAAAAAGTGTGTTTATAGTGTATTGCGAACTTTTTTAAAGAACTATAGAGAACTATTTAAAAAAAAAATGAGTAACATAGGTTTTATTATTGATATAGATGGTTTTATGATTAATAAACAATTTTTTTTTAAAGAAGTCGGTATTTATGATGTGTATAAAAAAGACACTTCATTTATACCACATACAACTCCCTAAAAAAATAATTAATATTCCGATTAATAAAACGGTACATTTTGTAACTAAATTTGTGCATGGGATGTTGTTCAAAAATTTTTATACATGATATTTCATTTAACAATTTTATAAACATAGTTAATGAATTGAATTCGCGATCTAAACAAAACAGACCGGATGAATTAATATTATGGGGATATAGAGGGAGACATTTTGAAAAGGATTTTTTAACAAGTCTCAACATCCCGCGCTACAATTTAGAAAATATACAGTGTCCAAAGGTTGAAAAAATAATAAATGATTTTAATTTAAACAGTACCTACACCAATTGTTCGCGGCATGTAGCTTTTCGAGGAAAACCACCTCGATCATGTCATTGTAGTGGTGTAGAGGTACAAATATTTGCTTATTGGTTAGAAAACATCTACATAGATGGTTTTATGATAAACAAACAATTTAGTTTTAAACAAGTCGGTATATATGAAGTGGACAAAAAGACACTTCGTTTATACCACATACGACTCCCTCAATAAATAATAAATATTCCATTTGACTAGACAGTACATAGTGTCATGTAAAAGTTAAGAAGAATTATTTGTCACCTATCGAAATGGAAGATACTTTTTGATTTCGAAATGAATCAAATGGAGGCTAAGCATCCAGCGTCACTAGGATTAAACTAGTCTGTTCAATCGCCGTAGTTTGGTTGTCAGAATTGTTGATGCAGAACCGATCAATGAATGTTAAAATCCATCAATTTCCCTTCAGGAAACCTTAGATGTCGGAACCCCCAGTGAGGTGAGTGATCCCGACAGAACAAAAACAGTAAAAAAACATTTGTTTTATTCGTCTTTTTGTTTTTAAAAACGACACAAGTTATTGTGTAAACAAAATGCCGGCGAATATTTAAAATACGTTATTGATTCTGCATTTAAAAATGGAATTGTGACATATCGAGTAAAAGGGCCGAAATAAACTTGGCACCCTGAAGTGTACTTGTTCCATGCCCTACTCTATACATCTGACCCGTATATTTCTAGCCTGAGAAGACCTACTGAATCAGCTCCAAAAGAACTGTGGGAAGAAGCCAAAAATCTATTAGAACTGTAAACTAAAAGTAATCGATTTATAAGTATCTACCAATTCTAATTTCAGTGTAATTTTTATCAAGATTGAACTTGAATTTTAAGAATATTCTAGATTCATAGGACAAGAAATATTGAATTATGTTATGTTATTGTATTTTATTATTGATAATTTAAAACACTTTATACTGTTATATTTTAAATAACATCGTATTATTACGTAGTGTTTAAGTAGTAAATATTGCGGTTTTATCTAGTTTTATAATTATAGTGTCATGCTTTTCCTTTTAAAATTAATAAACCATAAATTTATCAAAATGGGTTTTTTTATAGTTCAATGGACATTAAATTATTACCCCAAAATGTCATGCAATTTTACCAAAAAACTAAGACAGTATTCACGTATGAAACGCCTAGGAAGTGAAATTTTACCGTCATTTTTTCTTATATTCTTAATTTTTGGTAAATATTTAAGAGAAATATAAAAAATTTCTATATGACCTAAAAGGTAGTATATTCTCGTATATCTATGCCAATATTTTCAACCAATCTACCGAAAAACCTGGAAGTTACAGATTTTTGAGACGCTACGAGTGCTACGGTCCCATAGTGCGTCGCTCACATATTGACACTAAAGTTTATCAGGAAGGAACAGTTTTCAAGACAGAATAGCGTTTGGTTTGACGGAATATTCACCGTTAATCTTGAAAACCCCATTTGCGAATTGGTACCTTCCACATCTGCAGAAAAGCGAGAACGACCTTCTAGAACTTACAGAGACATTTCAGATAGAACAAAACAACGAAGAAAGGAATTACTTGAAAATATTGGTCTTGATTTTATGCTAAATTCATACGTTCATTGTCTGAGATCTCATGGCGAATCAGACGAAGCGTTTATCGATGAAATTTTAAGAACATTGCAGGCAAAAAAAAAGTGGAAGTTATAATCTTTTAAGTGATCCGGAACATATTTTGGCCTATTTAAACGATGAATAAGTACGAGTATAGTTGAGCGGGGTCCTAGTGACTTCAGTAAATGAAGTCACTGAGACGTCGCGCTTAAATTTTATTACTTATGCAATTGACAACGAAGACCCAAAATAATTCTAGTAGCAAAATTATTCCACACTTTTTAATTAATTTAGCGAGGGGACTCTTTGACCATAACCATACATGTCGTGGGACAAATATTCGAAGATTTCATAGATAAGATCACCCAATCACGTTTTCCTAAAGGAAATTAGACCTTATATTAACCGGTTGTCATCCATATTAAAAACAAGGGGAGCAGTTTGAATCTTTGGGCGATTATTATTTGCGTGAAGTGAGTAACAATATAAGTCGCCGAAATCCGAATCATTTTAATCATACTTGGCATTTGAGGCAACTTGCTCGGATGGATGGAATCTTATTTGCGTAACCAATCACAGGCAGTTGTAGTGACTTTTGCTCAAACTTCATTACCATTCCCTCTGGAGTACCACAAGGTTCCATTCTTGGACCTCTCCTATATGCTGCTTATTTATACGATGTAGGACAATGTTTCCGAAATGCAAGTTTTCTGATATATGCGGACGACACTAAAATTTATTCGAGGATAAGAAATATAACAGATTGTTTGAACCTTCAAGCTGATTTAGACATACTTGGGCAGTATTACATGATAATTGCATAGGTATAAATATAAATAAATGCTCATTTATCTCGTTTACACGAAAAACACATCCGACTAATTTTACTTATACTATTAATTAATAATACCTACATTGTACTCCCTGCCAACAAGTTATAAAAGTCGGTTAGTCCCGCTATGGTATGGTCCCGGTATGGCACCCTCTTAAAATACCTATCAAAAAGTCCCGCTATGGTACCCTTCAGTTTTTGGTACTGTTGTAAAGAAAAGTTATACAATGCGTTAAGAAAAAAATAGTATTAATAAAAAATATCTTTTCTTAACTATTATAGTTAAGCAAGATAATATTTATTAATACTATTTTTTAAACAAATCACGCTCGGTAATTGTCGTTTCACTTCAGGTAGTTACCTGACCAACCGGTTTTTTCGTAAAACAATAGAGACGAGCCCTTCCTCGAATTCGTATCTAGCTCTTCCCTTTTGTTTTTATGAAAATAGAGAGAGACAGTATTATTCCGGGTTTAGTTTGCTATTTGCAGCTGTACTTTTGCGATATGAGTAATTAGGATAGCTTGTTAGTTTATCTATTGCAATGTCTGGGTCAAGTAGTTCACGTGGTGTAAATTTAATAATTATTGACAGTCGACGCGGTGGAAAAACTTTATTACGTGCCGGACATAAATATATTAAACGCAGAGAAAATAAAAATTCAAGTACTTGGCATTGTGTAAATAGGAGAAATAGTATTAAATGTAGTGGATATATAACTATTGAGAATACCAATAATACAATAATTAAAGATTATAAACACAGTGATCAGTGCGTGCCACATTTTGAAGACAATGAAGTTCAAATGGCTATAAGTGAGTGCAAAAAAGAAGTAAATTCAAATTACGGATCAGTACAGAAAATTTTCGAAAAACACATGGGTAACTTAAAAGACAAAGGGTTACACCTTACAGGAAATGTTCCTGACTATAAAAAATTAAAAACAGTATTATACAGACACCGAAATAAGTCGTTGAACGTACCAAAAACACAATTTAAGAATGTGGAAGAAATTATAATACCAGAAGAATTTAATAAGTATGTATTGGCTGATTATTGTAATGAAGACTGTAATCGAATAATTATATTTTCCTCGACAGAAGTAAAGGAACATATAAAATGTGTAACGCATTACTTTGGTGATGGCACTTTCGACGGCTGCCCAAACCCATTCGAACAAGTTTATGTCATTCATGGAGACATGGGAACCACTGAGTTATCCACGAATGTAGCACCATTATTTTATATTCTGTTAAAAAACAAAGAAGGGAAAACTTATGAAAAAGTTTTCGAATTGATTAAACAAACTTTGCCTGAATGGCGTCCATCGAAATTTACCTTCGATTATGAAATAGGAGTAATAAATGCAGCAGCGAAGATTTTTCCTGATATCAAAATAAATGGATGTAACGTACATTTTCAAAAGAACGTTATCAAAAAAGCGAAATCTTTAAATCTCATGGAACACGAAGAGTCCTCGAACCATGTTAAGCAATGCATAGGCTTGGCGTTTTTGCCAAAACAAGATATTGAAGACGGCTGGCTGCATATAGTGGAAAATAGGTATAATATCTTGGTTACTTTCCAAAATGATGTTTGAGTACTTAACTCTAATTATATGGCAAAAAAGTAAAGAACAACAATATCAGTAAGGACCTGTTAATTTCATTGCTTTACAAGTACGAACGTTTAATAAGTATTTTTTTCAGTTTCGACGATGAAGCTATGACCAAATTCAATGACTATTTTGTCACTCAGTGGCTTGAATATCCAGACCTCATTTGGTGTTGCCATAATGAACGCCATAGAACAACTAACTTGGCGGAATCATGGAATGGCAGATTCAACAAAATTATTGGAAAAAATCCCAGTTTATTATTGTTTCTGCAAACAATTGGCAACGACACATGTCACTTTGATATAAAACAAGCCAAGTAAGTTGTATTTTTTAGACAATATTTTTAAGCAGATATAATATTTTTAAAAGCAGATATATTTTTTTTTTACATAATACGAGTACATAGAAGAATTTGAAAATGGATTTAATTTTATTTATTTTGGTAGATATTATTGGTTGTCGCCTTCTATTACAGACGGTTACTGAAAAAAATATAGCTTAACTTAAATAACTGATGATTTTTGTTATAGCTTTCGACTAAAAAGATCACCTATAAATTCAAGAAAAAGAACAAGTATAGAAATCGACCGCCAGATTCAAAAGCTAACAAAAAGTTACGAAAATAAAGCTATCTCCATTGGTGATTTTCTGATTAACATATCAAAGTCAATATTTCGATCAGAACATTTAAAAAAATAGTTTATTTTAATTTTGTTTTTAGCCTATTAAAATGTTTAATACTTTTTCTCGATGTTGATTATTTTTTGTAGTTTATGTTTACAATTTGCGCCTTTTTCTCCATGTTGATTATTTGTAATTAATATATTTGTCTAGTTGGTTGTTGATTATTTTTGTAGTTTATATAAATTTACAATTACTGCCTTTTCTCAATGTTGATTATTTGTAACTAATATTTATGTCTGGATGTTGTTTTTATTTGTAGTTTATAATATTTACAGTAATACTTTTCTGAGATGTGGATTTTTTATATTTTTTTTATTGTTGATTATGGGTAATTAATATTGTTGATTATTTTAAAAATTACATTGCAATTAATATTTCGTTTTACTGTTTGATATTTTTTTATAAATATTTTGAATTAATAAAAGACTGATTTAATATCGCAAACAGACGTTTTATTGATACACTCCTAAAAGTATTTATTTATAGATACACTTTTCTTTTCAGTTGTACCTTCTATTGTCTAACGTAGATCTAAAAGATGGGTACCATAGCGGGACTTTTTGATAGGTATTTTAAGAGGGTGCCATACCGGGACCATACCATAGCGGGACTAACCCGGCCACGTTGGTGCCACGTTATATTTAAAATGTTATTTAATTCTTATAATATTCAATAAATATTTTTGATACCTATTGTCTGATTTTTGGTTAACCACCCCTGACTTCACCTTATATGTTCCCCTTACCCCGATTTCGGTTTTCTTTTAATATCTTTTAAATTAATCCTTATTCTTTTAAATAAGAATGCACATTAGATTGTTTTAAAGTTAATGCATGACCATTAAGTACTTATAACGGGAGGTAGCAAGCGTACGCAGCCCCCTCTGCCAAAGTACATGAACAAACGTTCGTGTCTGTTTATAAAAACTAGTTTGTCGCGATCATCCGCCATAAGTCGTTCTTATCTGTCGCTATACAGAGCTCCTTATAATGGTTGGTTGTGCAGTAACTTATTGTAAAAGGCGATCGGAGACAAGTAATTTTAGTAAAGATGGAGTTTCTTACCACACGTAAGTAGTTTAAATCACGTTTATTGTATTGATTACACTCTAAAATCCATGTTTTTAAATCAAAATAACGACTGAAATTACGATACGTAATTTCGTGGTACGGGGACTAGTGAGTGGAAAAAAAGAACGAATGAATGAACTTATAGGAATGATAATAATTATCTTTGGTTCTTCTGCTATATTTATTGAATTGATATAAAACTTTATTTATGTAATTATACTTTAAATTAATTATCTACATCTATACTAATATTATATAGCGGAAGAGTTTGTTTGGTTAAATGCGTTAATCTCAGGAATTACTGGTCCGATTTAAAAAAATCTTTCGGTGTTAGATAGCACATTTATCGAGAAAAGCTATAGGCCATTGATATACTATACATATATATACTCAAAGCTATAGGCTATATAAAATTACGTCAAAACTTATACGAGTGGAGCATCAATAAAAAATGTTTCAAAATCGTTTTTTTTTTCTTTTGAAACCTTTTGCTGTGTGCGCTGTGGAAATGGTTAGTTTCGCTAAAATAATAAAATTCCGCGACAGCATATGTCTATCATCTGAGCTTGGTACAATATAACCTTTTTTATGCTAACCAAATTTATTCTAAAATTAAGTGTTATTTGTGAAGGTTTTTAATCCTTATCCAAATAGGCCACATATTACTAAATAGTTACTATAACAACTTGTTATTAACAAGGTGCCCTGGCCGGTGTACGGTGGCACAAAATATATTTTTTTCCCTTCTATGTACATTGAATCGCGGGGAAAATTAACTGTTATTCCATAGTAATTATGCCACGTGAACGAAGTCACGGACAAAAGCTTGTAGTACAAATAGTAAAAATACAGTCATTCTACTCTTCTCATTGGTGTTCTTATTTATATAGATTTCCAAAGGACCCAATTTTGAGGAAAGAATGGATAATGTTTTGTCGCAGAAGCGATGGTTGGATTCCAACAAGGACAAGTGCTATATGTTCAGATCATTTCGAACCTTTAAGTTTTCAATCACCTCCCAAAAGCAATAGAAGAAAATTGAACGATTGTGCCAAACCAACTATGTTTATCAAAGTGAGCATAAAGCCTTTGTACCATAGAATAAGGATCACGACCAGGATTCAACGTAACATATCCTCTGTAACTGTCAATGTTTAATATACATGTCGTTGATGTTCCTAAAATAAATAAATTAATAATAATATGATGAAAGAAAATAATAAAAAACTTTTATTTTAGAATTCTCCAATAGTTCTCCACTCCAGTGGTATTCCACAGCCATTAAGCATGAGACCTGCGGAATCAGAAATGCACATTGCAGAAGATCAACAACCTGTATTATTGATTGAGTCTAATCTTTCTCCGTCACTAGAACTGATGCCAATACCAATGCCATCTTCACCACCAGTGCTTCCGTCAACGTCAGCATCGCAGCAACAACTTGTTAGTTTTTATCACTCTATTGCATGTAATACTCTATTATCTTAATACTGTCACAGAGACGTCGTCAATTTTATTATGTTATAGGTATTAATGATGATTTATTTTTTACAGCCTGACACACCTCGAAAAAGGAAACTTAAAAGGCAGCTTGAATTTAATGTTAAAAAGATTAGAAAATTGCAAGCGAACTCCAGATATTTAAAGAAGAAAGTCAATGATTTACAAGAAATTTTGAATAATCTAAGTGAAAAGTCTCTAATAGATAAAGAAGAAAAAAGTTTACTAGAAAAAATAGGAGTGGAAGAAAAAGAGTTGCTACTTAGACAGTTGAATAAGACTGGTAATAAGATTCCTAGCACGAAATATTCGCCGGAACTAAGATGTTTCGCTCTTACGTTAAATTATTACTCTCCAAAAGCCTATCCATATGTACGCAAAACGTTCGGAACATGTTTACCTCATCCAAAAACACTGTCAAAATGGTACAGCCATATTGATGGTAAGCCTGGATTTACAAAAGAGGCCTTACATGCTCTGAAAACAAAAGCTGAAGAAGATTCGGATAAAATTTATTGTGCACTAATAATTGATGAAATAAGTATTAAACAACATACAGAATGGGATGCTAAAAGCCAAAGGCATTTTGGTTATGTAAACCATAGTTTTGAGTACGAAACTGACAATAGTGACCTTGCAACGGATGCACAGCCTGCCTAGCATGACTGTGCGTGATAAATGATATAGATACCACGAAATAATATCGATTTAGCGAGCATGACCAAATGTCATAAAATTAATCAAGTGGTAAAATTAAATATGGCGGGCATTTTTATCATATTTTGACAGTTGGATGTCAATAAATCGCTGTATCTATCGCGTTTTCGAAGTCATGCTAGCCTAGCTGGTCTTCCTACTTGTCGGCATTAATAAAATATTTAAAATTCCGATTGGCTATTTTCTAGTCAAAAGCACGACCGGCAAACAAAAAGCGCAACTAGTGACGGATGCATTAATACTAATCAATGAATGTGGAGTGGAAATTAAAGCTTTGACTTGTGATGGAACAAAAGCAAATTTAGCAATGGCTGAGGAATTGGGGTGTTGTTTAGATGCAAGAAAATTACAAACATCATTTTTGGATCCTACATCAGGACAAAAAGTTTATTTCTTTTTGAATCCTTGTCACATGTTAAAATTAGTTAGAAATGCGTTAGAAAGCTATGGATCTTTTATAACTGCGTCAGGCGAACAAATAAAATGGAACCACATTGTGAACTTGCATAAATTGCAAGACAGTGAATTATTTTATTTAGCGAATAAATTACGAGCGAACCACATTCATTTTAAAATGAAAATAATGTCTGTCAAGTTAGCAACTCAATTGTTTAGTTGTAGCGTAGCCGATGCGCTACTTTTTTGTCAGAATATTTTGATGTTGCCTGAGTTCACAAATGTTACAGCATCAGCAGAATTTTTGAAGCTTATAAATGATGTCTTCGATATATTGGATTCTCGAACGAGACAATTACGATTTAAAAGGGCTCTCAGCATTGAGAACTGTGAAACGGCATTCGACAGATTAAATCAGGCTAGTGCAATAATTATTAATTTATGTACAGATATATCAAAACGCAGTGGTACAGCTCGAGTGAACATCCTTAAGTCTCCTCGATACACAGGGTTTCTCGGAATGTTGGTTTGCATTGCTAGCACCAAGTCCTTATTCGAAAGTCTGGTTATTCATGGAAATCTCTCTTATCTACCAATGCACAAGATTAGTCAAGATCATATTGAGATCTTTTTCTCCGTTATACGCAGCCATGGGGGATATTGTGATAATCCAACAGCTCGACAATTTGAAGCTATCTACAAAAAGTTATTGATTCATGGTGAACTGCAAGCTTTATCGAAAGGTACCAATTGCATGCCGTTAGATTTTTTTTTTATTTTAAATTGTTCATCAGCTCTGGGCAAAATAAATCACACTTCAAGAAATGATGCAGATGATAATATGACAAATGCGATTATAGATAGTTCTTCAGAGATAACCACAGATGACTTAGAGAATGATATAGAAAGTCAGATGTATCTTTCACCATTTGGAGAAAAAGTTCTGGAGTACATAGCTGGATTTGTGTTTTCATTATGTAAGAAGGTGAAATGCAAGACGTGTATTAAGGGTTTACTAGGACCTCAAAGCCCACAAAGTCTCACAAAACAAAAAAGCAGAGGTCGACTTATTTATGCATCAAAAGATGTTATAGAGTTGTGCAAAAAGTGCGAAATCTTGATACGAAAACATCTCGATGAAAATAAAAGAGTGCCACCTCAAATAACGACAGCATACATCGTTTCAAAAGCATTGAACGATTTTCAAGGAATAGACATTTTTCCAAATATTGATCGGCATGTCTACGATAATGATTTTATCAACCACAATTTAGAATTAGGAACATTGGTAATGAAAAAGTACACAGATACTAGAATCTCATTTCTTATGAAAAAATCTGATCCTAAAAAATGTATTCGTCGCATATATCATAAGTTAGTTCATTTCAAAAATCAATAAGTAAAAAATATATCGTTAAACTAATAATAATGTTTTTATTTAATAATTCACCAAAATTCTATGATTTTCTACCTGTTCACCATTCCTATACCACCACAAAAGTAATATCTAATAAAAATCATTGAAACAAGATTCATCAAAATCGTTTCATTATCTAAGATTCGTTATCTAAATATATAAAAATTCATTCAAATCATTCATTTATTTAACCATTCCTTTACACCCATCACTACTTTTTGTGTTAGTGTGCAACAAATATAAGTGTAACTAGCTGTGCCCCGCGGTTTCTCTCGCGTGGTTCCCGTTCCCGTTCCCGTGGGAATTTAGGGATAAAAATCCTATGTCCTTTTCCTGGTTCATAACTACCTCTCCACCAATTTTCAGCCAAATCGGTCCAGCCGTTCTTGAGTTATAAGTGGCGTAACTAACACGACTTTCTTTTATATATATAGATAACAGTCATTCTTTCTTAGTGTGCTTATTTTATGTTTGTGTACCGCATACTCGTGTGTGTGTTTATAGCGACGCATAAATTTTCTGCATTAGTGTGCGTGATTTGGTAAGAGTGTGCTGTACCGCTTGCTACCTCCCGTTCTGAGTGCTCTGTGTGCATGACCCTTGCCTGAATACTTAAAATATCGTTTCACAGATTTATTGAATTAGTTTCCCTTACCCCAAAAACCGGGAAAGGTGAAAAAAAAAAACACCTGGACCAACCTTAAGATTTTGCATAATTGTATTAAAAGTATTATAGGTAGGGATATAAGAATTTTTATTTAAGGAAGCTAGATATATATGCAAGCTACAAATGTATCAAAACTAAACAAATATTATAAAATACTAGCTGTGCCCCGCGGTTTTACCCGCGTGAAACCTTATCCCGTGGGAATTTTGGGATAAAAAGTATCCTATGTGTTATTCCTAGGTATGAGGAACATCTGTACCAAATTTCATTAAAATCCATTCAGTAGTTTTTGCGTGAAAGAGGAACAAACATCCATACATACAAACTTTCGCATTTATAATATTAGTAGGATGGCAATTAACCGCAAAAATTTCGCGCCAAAAATGAAGTATGTTCCATTTACCCCACGTGACCTTATATCATATTCTATTAGAAAATAAATAAGAGGATATATTGACAGGTGTACATACATACATATTTAACATAGAGTAGATTACTGTAACTAATTTGTCAATTTTTTTAACCCCCGACGCAAAAAGAGGGGTGTTATAAGTTTGACGTGTCTGTGTGTGTATCTGTCTGTCTGTGGCATCATAGCTCCCGAACGGATGAACCGATTTCAGTTTAGTTTTTTTGTATTAAAGGGGACTTACGTGCGAGTGTTCTTAGACATGTTTGATGAAAATAGGTTGACCCGTTCAAACGTTATGGGGGTTTAAAAGTAATTGTGTTGGGGGTTTTTTAAATTTTTAATTTAATGTTATTAAAGAATTTAGTCAATAATAAATAGTCCAATTTTAAAGGGTGGAAATAAAAATAAATAATTATAATTTTAAAATTTATTTCATTATTTTATTTTGGGGGAGCCCTGGAGCGTTGGCTTCATAGCCAGGGCTCCCCATAATTCAGGCGCTCCAACAGCCACTTCTGGAAGCAGGGCAGCGGTGGTAGAGGCGGGAACGTCGATGGCGCGACGGGACTGGAAACAAAAAAATAACTGTCAAATCAAATCAAATAACCTTATTGCAATATCACAAAACATTCAGAGTTCTTCACTACATACACTTGAGAGCAAAGAAATCGCACACCTGCTCAATTTTCGTTTCAAGGTTGATTTTTTTAAAACTCAATTTTCGTTTCAAGGTTGATTTTTTTAAAATATGCTTGTATTTAAATTCCCGTTTATATACCGAATTGAAGTGCACACTGTCAGCTTTCAGATAACACCTTAAGCTAATCCATAACCCTTAAATTCATTACAGTAAAGCCAAAAGATCAATTGGATCGGAAATCACTCGTTTCAGGTAGTGCTAGTTGAGCGACTAAGAGCGCATATAAAAAGGTGAAGGGTTGGGTGAAACCGGGTCAACCGCATATCAAATCGTAGCTTGGAAAGTCACCTATAGAACACGTCCACATCCTTATCAAGAAAATGGATACTTCACCAGAAATATTAGCTCAAATGGTTGCGCTAATTGAACCTTTCCATAACCAGATTCAAATAGGCAGACAGTTGAATTTGAGCCAAAACGCTGTTCGGCGAGTATATCAGCGTTATCGAGAGAGTCGTAGCTTTAGTCGCCGACGGGGTTCTGGCCAAAAACGTACAGCATCAGAGCGTCGTGACCATTTTCTTCTGACCTCATCATTAAGAAATCGCCGGTTGGATGCTATTAAGCTCTGTCAGCAACTCCAGGAAGTGAGAGAAGTTGAAATTATCCGATGGACAGTTAGAAGAAGACTAGCCAAAGCAGGTCTGATAGCGCACAGATCAGCTATCACTCCAGAATTGACCATAGGTCACCGACAAGCACGACTACAGTTTGCTCGAGAACAAGTGATGCGCCGTACGAGACGCGTTCTGAGAAGCAACACGGGGCGAATCGCTCATTTGGTCTTTGGCAGCCTCCTTCACGTCTGTCGTTGCCATGGAGACATCCTGCACTCGTCTGAGTACAGTACCGCTGTCGATTTGTCCATCGTCCAATCCAAATGTTCCCGAGCGAACTGTAGTCGTACTTGTCGGTGACCTATGGTCAATTCTGGAGCGATAGCTGATCTGTGCGCAATCAGAACTGCTTCGGCTAGTCTTCTTCTAACTGTCCATCGGATAATTTCAACTTCTCTCACTTCCTGGAGCTACTGACAGAGCTTAAAAGCATTCAACCGGCGATTTCTTAATGACGAGGTCAGAAGAAAATGGTCATCACGCTCCGATGCTGTACGTTTTTGGCCAGAACCCCGTCGGCGACTAAAGCAACGACTCTCTCGATAACGCTGATATACTCGCCGAATAGCGTTTTGGTTTAAAATTAACTGTCTGGCTATTTGAATCTGTTTATGGCCAGGTTCAATTAGCGCAACCACATGAGCTGATATTTCGGGTGAGGTATCCATTTTCTTGTTTAGGATGTGGACGTGTTCTATAGGTGACTTTCCAAGCTACGATTTCATATGCGGATGATGCGGTTTCACCCAACCCTTCACCTTTTATATCCGCTCTTAGTCGCTTAATTAGCACTACCTGAAACGAATGATTTCTGATCCAATTGTTCTTTTGGCTTTACTGTAATGAATTTAAGGGTTATGCATTAGCTTAAGGTGTTATTTGAAAGCTGACAGTGTGCACTTCAATTCGGTATATAAACGGGAATTAAAATACAAGCATGTTTTAAAAAAATCAACCTTGAAACGAAAATTGAGTAGGTGTGCGATTTCTTTGCTCTCAAGTGTAGTATAAAACAAAGTCGCTTTCTCTGTCCCTATGTCTTTATGTATGCTTAGATCTTTAAAACTACGCAAAGGATTTTCATGCGGTTTGTTTTAATAGATAGTGGGAAGGTTTTTAGCATAATTTTATCCCCATATTCCAACGGGAACGGGAACTACGCGGGTGAAACCGCGGGGCGCCGCTAGTCTATACTAATAGAGGAAAGATTTGTTTGTTTGTTTGTTTGTTTGTATGTAACGAATAGGCTCCGAAACTACTGAACCGATTTCAATAATTCTTTCACCATTAGAAAGCTACATTCACCCTGAATAACATAGGCTATATTTTATCCCCGTATTCCCACGGGAACGGGAACCACGCGGGTGAAACCGCGGGGCGCTGCTAGTATAATATATAATGTGCGGATCATGTGTTGCCTCGTAGGGGCGCAGCAACTTGAGACTTACACTAACTTACTTTATTCAAAATTAAAACAAAAGAAAAACGTTATACATCCCTACTATTAATATAATAAAGGCGAAAGTAACTCTGTCTGTCTGTCTGTTACCTTTTCACGGCTAAACTACTGAACCGATTGACTTGAAATTTGGTACAGGGGTAACTTATGGTTCGGGAAAGAACATAGGCTACGTTTTATCCCGAAATTCCTACGGGATCGGGAACTACGCGGGTGAAACCGCGGGACACAGCTAGTATAAAATATAGACAATACTAAAAATAATAAAAATAAAATATGTTTATCTCATTTTCTCATGGGATAAATCCTTTTAAGTTTCGTATAAAACTTGTGTCAGGAGTATCCGCTCTTCTTAATATAATTACAACGATTGAGTTTACAAAAATATCAAATTTAAAACAAAAGTGGGTAGATTTTCATTTTTTTCTTTCGTTAATATATTTATTACATTCGTTCTTACTTATAATTATTACACGTTTAGTAAAAAAACATTAAATTAAAAATTTAAAAAACCCCCAACACCATTACTTTCAAAACCCCATAACTTTTAAACGGGTCAACCGAATTTCATCAAACATCTAAGAACACTCGCACGTAAGTCCCCTTTAATACAAAAAAATGAAATCGGTTCATCCGTTCGGGAGCTATGATGCCACAGACAGACAGATACACACACACACAAGACACGTCAAACTTATAACACCCCTCTTTTTGCGTCGGGGGTTAATAACGGATTTTTATATAGATAGTGTGACTTACTGGGGGGATCGGGGTCTGAAGCTGGAGCTGCCGCGGCAGCTCGGGATGACTCTAGTAGGAGTACCGGACGATGTTCCCGCCACACACGCACCACTGCCATCAGTTCGCCTAACGGCTTTGGCGGCCGAAGTCTGCTGCTACGACTGACTTGTCTATTAAAATATTTAGATTATTGATTATTATAAGGAAACGTATATCGTCAATAAATATACGTATATTATTTTTAGTGAGAGTCATTCTCCTCGGGAACTTGAGATGTTCCCAGGCCGACGGGAGACCTGATCGCCTTGCTTGTCTCCAATGCGCGTGCAGATGACATTGCACGCGCGTCTCCTTGAGGCTTCTGTGTATGGGGTGGAGAGGTCTAGCACCTCGACCTCACCACCACTGCCTCGTTAAGGGGGCTCATGGGCCTAGAATGCCCTTCTGCGTCTCCCTGCTCTCCGGCTGCGTGTTGGATCAGTGGAGAGGGACTCTCTTTCCCTCTCCGCAGCCTCCTTCTGGGTCATGACCGACTTGCAGAAGTGGAGTATTTCGCGCCGTCCGGTGTCACTCTCCACCATGGCTTTTACCAGGTTGGGGAGCGATGCGACACCGTTTATGGCCCTGACAAGGGCTATTGAGGTCATTGATTACCGACGGTGACACGTACTGAAGCACCTACACCTCCCTATCCATTCCCTGAAAACAGGGTGAATAGCCTCGATGGTGAAGACACCAGCTCGAGGGTTTGAGAGTCTGCTCTCCCACTTTATGAGCATTACACCATGAGCAGACTCTCTCTGCGCTTCAATATCCCTGGGCGCAGGGTTTTCACCTTGAAGACGGCGGTCCTGGGTCCAGGTGTAGACGGACTGAAGGACCTCCGCCTGTAGGTTCCAAGGAGGCGCGTTTGCCAATAGCAGGCAGGCAGGCAGCCTCAAAGAACACTGTACGCGCGTATTGTTCCTAGCGCAATGGCACTCTCCATGTACCACTTCAACCGGTTCCGACTTCTACATGAACAATGACAGTGGCGTTTCAATTCCCGTTCCAATGTATTTGTGTGTACTTTGACCCGTACATTATCTGTCCCTATTATTGGCACACCCAAAGAGGGATCTGCACGCATATTAACGGCACCACCAACGAAATTCTGCTGGTGGTATACTGCCGCATGTCCCGCCATCCCTAAACGCATAAGCCCGGTGCATGTCGGACATGATAAACGATAAAGCCGCGACCCACCGCCACGCACGCTACGCTACGCTACGTACTTCGGTGGGTTTTACCTCATACATTTTCATAGAAAGCGAAGCTGAGCGTGTCGGTGGGTTTGAACCTTAACGGGTGCACATTTCTTTCCACGATGGGGTCTTATGTCATCCGCGAGCTATCCGCTACTAATTCCAAGTGAATTTGTTTATTAGTAAGTCTGCTCGATTAAGTCGGACCAAACGATTAAATCTGACGTAGCATGCGCCCCTTGTCGTATTTTCAAGTAAATAAATGAGTCTCGTCTATTTCTACTAAGACGTCGCCCTCCCCGCCAATAATCTCCCTATCATGACCTTCCACACACTTCCCTTAAAAATGATATATTTGTATGGCGGTTTTCCTACTGATCCCTGGGAATTACCTCTAATTTTTTGCCGCCTGGGAGACTCGGTCATTCCACAGAAAGTGCACCACTAAACTGAGCATCTGCATAGTGTGCAAACTTTAAAAAAAATTACTGAGGGGGGAGACTTCACCACGTTTTCCCCCCTCTAACACCGCCAGCACCGCCATCGGTAGCCAAACTTATGGCTCGGGCGCGTGTCCGTCCCCATTCCGTTATTACAGATGGGACATTTTCCCGGCCGCTTCGGGATAAGGAGCCACGTTTTAACTGCTGTAACAGCGTGCTCCTCACCCGGAATCGCCACACCAAAATTCCACAAATTGAAATTCCTGGATAGGATGATACACAAAGGATCCATTTCTTAAATAAAACAAACAAACAACAACAAACAACAACGAAAAACACCAAATAAAAAAACCTAACCTAGACAATATCTATTACTAATACTAACTTAAAAAATACTCTATAAACCTATACCTAAAACTTGAATCAAAACTAAATTACTTAAAAAACTAAACTTATTCAACTAAACAACTAACTTAAGAAAAGAACGAAACGAAAATTATGGTAAGCAATGACACAACACCACACACAATCAAATTACAAAATTCGACTGAAAAATTAGCAGTGTGTTGAGCGCCCTAAACGATCGCGTCCACCGTCACTATCCGGCAGTGGGTCGGATACAGAGACGGAGGCGACCGTTAGAAGTTCAATACATTCGTGATTGAACGTGCAAAACATATTTTATACCCGTTCTTAGTTCAATTAGCACTACCTGAAACGAGTTATTTCCAATACAATTGTTTTTTCGGCTTTACTGTAATGAATTTAAGTGTTATGGATTAGCTTAAGGTGTTATCTGAAACTGACAGTGTGCACTTCAAATCAGTATATATACGGTAATTAAAATACAAGCATGTTTAAAAAAAAACAACCTCGAAACGAAAATTGAGCAGGTGTGCGATTTCTTTGCTCTCAAGTGTAAGTTTTTAGATATCAAAAGTTTAATCAACGGAAAAAGATGGATATAAGATTCGACTGGCAAGAAGATTTCATGGTCTAAAATAAAAGAGGTTTGTGCCAAACACTCGGTACCAGATGTTTTGATGTTTTAATACGACTTTCATTACGAAAAGACTGTTTTACAAAACACAATATAACAAAACAAGTATCTCGGGCTACTTTCTGGGAAACCCCGGCAATTTGCATGTAAGGATTTACTGAGATGATAAGACGTAGCGTTATTGTATGGGTGTTAGAGCATAGGGGCGGGCCGGGGCCGCGGCCGTTGCGCTCGAACATGGCGGAGTGCGTGGGTGTGAGGAAGCGGGGAATGGTGATCTACCTATTATTGTAATTGTATAAAAAAACAACATTATAGGAGAATATATTTATTTTATTTTTTTTGTTAGTAGGTACATGTTTTAGTATATATATAGTTTAATAAACAAGATTAGAAAAAATATAATAAGAAATACATTTTTTTTCCTTATATGTAAACAAATTTTCCAAGGTTGTTAATAAAACATCTTATATTAAGTATACAAAGTTTGTTAGTACATTACTACTAATTATTTTGATATAGATGGTTTTCTAAACAATAAGCAAATATTTGTACCTCTTCATCACCACAATGATATTTTTATTTTATTATATTAAAAAATCAAAATCTACAGCCTAACACATTTTTTATATTATGATCTATATCTTAAACTAAGTGCCAACTACAGATTTACATTTTATAAAAATTATAATATATGTACATATAAAAGTTCGACAACTTGCCACAATGAATACAAAAACAACAATACATATAGTCGCTACTTATTATGTTTGTTCCAGTGTGTGTGTGTGTGTGTGTGTGTGTGTGTGTGTGTGTGTGTGTGTGTGTGTGTGTGTGTGTGTGTGTGTGTGTGTGTGTGTGTGTGTGTGTGTGTGTGTGTGTGTGTGTGTGTGTGTGTGTGTGTGTGTGTGTGTGTGTGTGTGTGTGTGTGTGTGTGTGTGTGTGTGTGTGTGTGTGTGTGTGTGTGTGTGTGTGTGTGTGTGTGTGTGTGTGTGTGTGTGTGTGTGTGTGTGTGTGTGTGTGTGTGTGTGTGTGTGTGTGTGTGTGTGTGTGTGTGTGTGTGTGTGTGTGTGTGTGTGTGTGTGTGTGTGTGTGTGTGTGTGTGTGTGTGTGTGTGTGTGTGTGTGTGTGTGTGTGTGTGTGTGTGTGTGTGTGTGTGTGTGTGTGTGTGTGTGTGTGTGTGTGTGTGTGTGTGTGTGTGTGTGTGTGTGTGTGTGTGTGTGTGTGTGTGTGTGTGTGTGTGTGTGTGTGTGTGTGTGTGTGTGTGTGTGTGTGTGTGTGTGTGTGTGTGTGTGTGTGTGTGTGTGTGTGTGTGTGTGTGTGTGTGTGTGTGTGTGTGTGTGTGTGTGTGTGTGTGTGTGTGTGTGTGTGTGTGTGTGTGTGTGTGTGTGTGTGTGTGTGTGTGTGTGTGTGTGTGTGTGTGTGTGTGTGTGTGTGTGTGTGTGTGTGTGTGTGTGTGTGTGTGTGTGTGTGTGTGTGTGTGTGTGTGTGTGTGTGTGTGTGTGTGTGTGTGTGTGTGTGTGTGTGTGTGTGTGTGTGTGTGTGTGTGTGTGTGTGTGTGTGTGTGTGTGTGTGTGTGTGTGTGTGTGTGTGTGTGTGTGTGTGTGTGTGTGTGTGTGTGTGTGTGTGTGTGTGTGTGTGTGTGTGTGTGTGTGTGTGTGTGTGTGTGTGTGTGTGTGTGTGTGTGTGTGTGTGTGTGTGTGTGTGTGTGTGTGTGTGTGTGTGTGTGTGTGTGTGTGTGTGTGTGTGTGTGTGTGTGTGTGTGTGTGTGTGTGTGTGTGTGTGTGTGTGTGTGTGTGTGTGTGTGTGTGTGTGTGTGTGTGTGTGTGTGTGTGTGTGTGTGTGTGTGTGTGTGTGTGTGTGTGTGTGTGTGTGTGTGTGTGTGTGTGTGTGTGTGTGTGTGTGTGTGTGTGTGTGTGTTTGAGTGCGCGCGCGCGTGTGTGTAGGTGTTGGTGTAGGTATAGTTTTTATAGTTATCATGGTTATTAGCACTCAATTAGTAACGGGATATTTACCATGTATATTATTTGTTTCGAGTTTCCGATATTTCGACGCTGTTGCAAGCGCCATGAACCGGTATATAATAAATATCCCGTTAATTATAATAATTGGTGAAGGTATTGTTTAAATTAAAATCATCTATCATTTTATCAACCTTTGGACACTGTATACACCCCTATTTTTAATTCGAGATACTTAATCACACAGCTAATGTAAACGACGGGTGACAATATAATAGTGAAGTTAGTTTTTTCTTTAGCTGAGCGCGGTCATCGACCCGAGTCGTCACAGAATACTTGATAGCTAGTGTGCCGTCTGGTAATACGGCATTTATTTGGTATTTTTTGAAAAATGGCCTACAGCTTTCTGTTAGCTCTATATTGACTAAAATTCGAATTGTTTTTTTTGTGAAATAAATAAGGTGGAAGCGTCCGTGCTATTGCCCCATAATATTATTCCGTAACTGAGCCAAACATATGCGTACGCGTAATATGTAACTAATGCAGTGTTAAGGTCAGTAGTTATTTTTACTTCGCGGAGGGCATACGCAAAGCTGGATAATTTAGATTTTAATTTCTGGATGTGGGCTTTCTTGGATCTTTGTTGATGAGATAAACCCCACTGTTTAATTGCAGCATTAGATCATCATCTAAATTATTAAATCGTGTGGGATCATAATCCCATTTTCCAGCACAATGGTCTGCGTCGCGATTGCCATCATTTGCAGGGTGATTTGCTTGCTTTGAAAATTTAAAAAAAAGATATTGAAGTATATATTTCCTCTTCCAACTATGTAAAACTTGATGATGATAATGTATTCCATGCTGATTTCGGCAACGACCACATGACATGCTGTGCATCAGCAAATGGTCAACTTGTTTTAACGAGTTTTTTTTCTATGGAAAACTTATTACTTGTAATGCATTGATCACACGTAGCGAGTAGAGTGGCGAGACAGTGCCCTCGGCCGAGCGCTCGCTATTTGTGAACACATGGCCGAGTGCTCGGCCGAGCGCTCGGCCTAGAAACACGCCGAGACAGTCACTCGGACCCCGTTCTATTTACTAGGCCGAGTACCCACCCCCCCGCTTCCCCGCACTGTCTCGCTCGGTCACTCGGTGGATCTAAACACGCACTCGGCGTGCATTCGGCGACCACTCGCCACTCGGTGCGTATATGTACCCCGCAAATTTTGCGTCCACGTGATAAAAACGTAAAAAAATGTCTGGTAAATGGGATTTAGACACTACAGTGAAATTTATACAACTGTACAAATTGCATCCCTGTTTATGGGATTTCTCCTCAAGAGACTATAAAAACAAGCAGAAACGTGATGCAGCGTACATTTCTATTGTAGAAGAAATGAATATTTCGGGCTTTACCATTCAAGAAGCTAAAAATAAAATTAAGAATTTAAGATCCACATACTCACAAGAATTAAAAAAAATTCAAGAATCCAAAAAATCTGGAGCGGGTGTACATAATGTATATGTGTCAAATATAAAATGGCTTCATGAGATGGAGGAGGTGTTTTCAAAGGATTTAAAAAAACAAGTTTATGAAAACGTGAGTACCTACTTTATTTTTGTTCAAATAAGTTTATAAGTACTTCGTTTATTTTAGAATTGTCTTTTTTGGGAAATTAAATAAAGTGCATTCACTGTGTTTTTTCGAGAATTTTTTATTTAAATAGTTTAAATTAAATGAAACATTTGGTACTTATCGTTATGTGTATTTTGAAATCAGTGCTGTAAGACAAGATTTTATTACGAATATTATTGTTTTACGATAAAGGACAAGGCTAAAATAAACGTAGTATAAATTCAATTAATTTATTATTATTACGATATCATTCTGTTTTGCCACGAAACAGCTCATATTCCACTAAAAAAATCTGCATAGTTCTCACGCAACTGTCTTGCTGTTCTTGACGCATAGTTGCTGTTGTGGTCGGTGATAGATGGTAGACCAGATATGAGTTCTCTTCTCCAAGTACCTTCAATAATGTTTCCTGAATTAACATCTTCCTCGTCAACGCAGCCCCTTGGGAAATAATGGCTGGTGCTTGTGAGACGTAACGTCCCATAAACTCCTAAAAAGTCCCATAAAGTCCAATGAAGTCCCATGAAGTCCCATAAAGTCCAATGAAGTCCAATGAAGTCCCATAAAGTCCCATGAAGTCCCAAAAGTTCCATGAAGTCCCAAGAAGTCACATAAAGTCCCATGAAGCCCCATGAAGCTCCATGAAGTCCCATGAAGTCCTATGAAGTCCCATAAAGTCCCAAAAGTCTCATGAGGTCCCAAGAAGTCCCAAGGCCAAAATCCCAAATCTCAAATCTCTATTTTCCGCAGTACATGCGAAAATGAAAGCCACTTTATGGCTAATTTGGTATACCTTGAGTTGGGTTTTTAGGGATTTCTAGGGATCTCTAATATTTTCGAGTTAAAAATTTAGCCTATGTTACTCAGGGATAATGTAGCTATCCAACGGCAAAAGAATTTTCGAAATCGGTCCAGTAGTTTTTACGGTTATCCCCTACAAACAAAAATACAAAAATACAAAAATCCAAAAATACAAATCTTTCCTCTTTATTATATTAGTATAGATGTAGATAAGGGAGACTGGGGACACTTGATTCCCTATTTTTATTTTTATCGCTAATTCCAAGAGATTTTTAGTTTTTTTTTTATATTTTTTAATGTATTATACTTCCCGGTTTAGAATTTCAATATTTATCAAACATTCGAAAGAGGCCAAGTTATTTTTATATTTCCGGTCATAAATTAATAAATTATCAACTCTTCCTGATATAATATCAGGGAGAGTAGTTTTCGGCCCAAATATCATGAAAAAATACCAGTTCACCGTACATTTGGGAAATTTCTACTGTTATTACCGATTAAAATATCTATAATGAAGTGTCCTTAGTTTTCCCTATTTCTTAAATAAAATTATGAAATCATTCTGTTTTGCCACGATACGGCACCTGCCCCACTGAAGAACTCTGCATATTTATCTCGAAGCTCCCTTGCTGTACGTGCTGCATTGTTGGTGCTATGATCAGTGATAGTTGGCAAAGTAGCTATAAGTTCTCGCCTCCAACTCCCCTCAGAAACGGATCCTGAATCTATATCTTCTTCATCAACACAACCCCTTGGAAAGTAATGGCCGGGACTTGTGAGACGTAACCAATTGTGCAGCGCACATGAGGCGCGAATAATTTTATCGGTGGTTTCGTCATTAGTTGGTATGGGTTTTTGAAAAATTCTAAACCTGCTTGCCAGAATACCAAATGCATTTTCGACGATTCTCCGTGCTCTAGAGACTCTGTAATTGAATATTTTTTGTTTCGTTGAAAGATTTGTGCCACTGTATGGTTTTAATAAATATGATTTTAGTGGAAACGCATCATCTCCAACTAAAAATCCTCCTTTTGGAAGCAAATTATTCTCAAGATCACTACGTAATTTACTGTTTTTGAATATCCCCCCATCTGAATTTCTTCCATTAGCCCCAATATTTACATATCGAAAACAATAGTCATGATCCACCACAGCCATCAAAACCACACTGTTGGAACCCTTGTAATTAAAATATTCACTTCCACAATTCGGTGGTGCTTGAATTATCACATGCTTCCCGTCTATAGCGCCGTGGCAACCAGGGAAATTCCACCTTGTTCTGAAGCCTAATTCTATTTCTTTCCATTCTTCATTGTTCTGCGGTACCTGAAACAATAATTTATTTTCATTTCATTTCACAGATTCCTGGTCCTACTAATGAAGACACAGTTTCTCAGAACAGTAGCTTTGCCACATCTTCGCATCCAAATATCAACCAGGAAGTATTAGCTAATACAAGCAACGACCAGCAAGCACCACTTACTGTAACTACGACTGCCACTGGAAATACTGCGAGAGCTAAAAAGAGAACTAAAGAAATTTTTCAAGCTGTTTCTGATCTCAAAAAGTTAAATGATGGGATAAATTCTGAGAGTGAAACCGTATCTGATGTGTTTGGAAGGAGTGTTGCGTTACAACTTAAGAATTTATCGGCAGAGAATGCTCTAATAGCACAAAGTAGAATCCAGAATATTCTGACAGAATTTGGGATAAAAGAACTTAGACAAAGAACTACTTCGTCTTTTTCTAATCACAGCTACCAAACACAGTCTTCTGTATATTCAGACACGACTAATGACTATTATCAGTTTGATGAAACTTATGTGGATTCTCCGCCACAACTACCAACACCAGCTTCCTCTACATCGCAAAGAATCTTTGCTGCATCATCCACTCCAGTGCCTAATGTCAACGCTACGCCAGATTCTATAAGCACTAATGACATTGTAGCAGCTGCGATGTTTGCAGCTATGGAAACAGATGGAAGACAAGTTTGATTTTTATTTTTGTTTTTTTTTTTGTACCCTTTGTTTGAAATTAATAAAAAAGTAATAAATTCACTCAAGTTTTATTTTAGTATGTTAGAAAAAAGTACGTACCTTTAAATAATTTTCCAAATAAGTAAATATTGCATCCATGACTTCCGGTATGAGTGATGATATTGCAGCCCGAGATACTCTGTAAAAAGCCTGCAAATAACGGTAGCTCGCGCCAGTTACCAAATAGCATAACGCTATTTGTAGTTTAGTCTTTGCACTTATAGCTTCTCTCATGACTGTATCTTTCCTTTGTATCAATGGAGTAATATTTCCTAACAATGTGTCAAAATGTTGTACATCCATTCTTAAAAGCATTCTGAATTCATTAGGATCTTCTAACTCTAATTCATTAAAAACAGTGTTTGTGGCGCCAAAACTAGATCTTCTCAAAATCCATGGCCTTGTCCAAATGCGGCGTTGCTCCTTTTCCAGCAGTTCATTTAATTCTTCTACTAATAGTGGAATAAGTAACTTTGTATATTTTCTAATTATCTTTTTACGATCCATCATATCCGAATTGTAGTCTCAATAGAACTGAACTGACTGTGCTTATTTCAAAACGTGTGTGAACAGCTACTCGCTTACTACACTGTCTCGGCCGAGAAACATTTTACTGTCTCGCCACTCTACTCGCTACGTGTGATCAATGCATTAATCACACAGCTAATGTAAACGACGGGTGACAATATAATAGTGAAGTTAGTTTTTTCTTTAGCTGAGCGCGGTCATCGACCCGAGTCGTCACAGAATACTTGATAGCTAGTGTGCCGTCTGGTAATACGGCATTTATTTGGTATTTTTTAAAGACAAGTAATCGACTATCATTTTTGATATTTTTATTGGATATATGGATTCAGTTACTGCTACAGATATTCTGATTTTAATAAGTCCCGTATTTTCAAAATAGGGGTGTATACATGGAAGGTAACGTAAGAATGTTATATTTTTTGAAAAATGGCCTACAGCTTTCTGTTTGCTCTATATTGACTAAAATCCGAATTAGTTTTTTTGTGATATAAATAAGGTGGAAGCGTCCGTGCTATTGCCCCATAATATTATTCCGTAACTCAGTCGAGCATATGCGTACGCGTAATATGTAACTAATGCAGTGTTAAGGTCAGTAGTTATTTTTACTTCGCGGAGGGCATACGCAAAGCTGGATAATTTAGATTTTAATTTCTGGATGTGGGCTTTCTTGGACCTTTATTAATGATATAAACCCCACTGTTTAATTGCAGCATTAGATCATCATCTAAATTATTAAATCGTGTGGGATCATAATCCCATTTTCCAGCACAATGGTCTGCGTCGCGATTGCCATCATTTGCAGGGTGATTTGCTTGCTTTGAAAATTAAAAAAAAAAAATATTGAAGTATATATTTCCTCTTCCAACTATGTAAAACTTGATGATGATGATGATAATGTATTCCATGCCGATTTCGGCAACGACCACATGACATGCTGTGCATCAGCAAATGGTCAACTTGTTTTAACGAGTTTTTTTTTCTATGGAAAACTTATTACTTGTAAAACTTGTAGTCGAATGTGCTGTCTAGTCTAATCAATTGAAGTTTTTATACTAACAGGACAGGAAACCGCATGAGAATTAGGTTAGTCTCCCTCCATTAGCGCGTAGTTTGTGTGTAACGTTTATGATTTGATACACACACATATGTATTAAATTGGTTAATCAATCAGTCTGTTTTATAATATATCACTTCAAACCCTGTTAGAACTGTAAACAGGCTGATGCAACAGATCAGTTACTCTTTAACAGTGCTGCAGTTAAGATGTTCAGCACACCCTCATACTTTCCATCAATACCTCAATTTAACTTTGAACTTTAGAAAAATGTGTATTACACTTCTTCAGTGCCACCTTCAATACCATACATTGCAATATATTTGAAACCAAATCAACAAGATAACAAAACACTGAGTGTTTGTATAAACATTAATCATCGTCTAATATTAACTAAAGAGGAATGGGATACAATATTCGTGAACAATGCGACAGCCATTTCAGGATTCTTTAGTAGTGGTTCCATTCCGAATCCGGCATTCATAATATCCGCATATCACTAACAGTTAATACCAATAAATATGTACGAATGTACTTTTTGTAACTAAAAAGTAGAAAGTAATAAATTAATCAGTCATTCAAGAACAAAACGGCACAAGCTATTGTGCAAACAAAACGCCGGTGATTATTTCGCATATGTCATAGATTCTGGGTGTGCACGGAAGGAGCCTCCCCGAGTGGCGCATATAACAAGCATGCGCCCGGCGCACCCTGGGCAATGGTCTGCGGACGGCAAGTCGGTAACGCAGACTAGCCGATCCTTCCACCACGACTCAACGGCAAATAACTTGCCGTGCGTGTCCCTACACCTGCACACGCGAGGACCTTTACAAGGCCACTGAAAGTGCCATATCGGTGGCCGAGTTCTGGTCCTCAAAAATATGAGTCGACACGCAAAGAAAGAAGATAGATTTTGCGTTCAAAAGCAGAATTGTAACATACAGAATAAATGGGTCGTCACACACTTTACACCGTAAAGTGTAATTGGAAGGAGCTACATCAAAGGTACTTAAATTGATAAATTTAGAATTCGAAATACCTGCCCACATCAAAGTTTACATAGAATTATTTTCTACCTATGTTAATATAAAAAACGACAAAATGAAACGTGACCTAACATCATTTAACGTAAAAAACGTACACGTCTATCACTCACTCGCGTAACACAAGCTCCGAACAAAATATTACTAAAAATTAGTAACTTTTCGGTAGTGACTATCAAAAGTGTTGCAAGTGTAAAAGTGTGCTCTCAGTGACCGGGAAAAGTGTAGGCAAGTCAATCCACCACCAGGATCCAGAGCTACAGGCCACGAACTTTGGGACCCCAAAACGCCAGGCAGGTTAGTGCGAATCAAACCGCTTAAACGTGAATATTGAAGCCCCAGCAAAGACCAACCTTTTGCTGAAAAAAATTTGAAAATCGGTGCAGAAACCGCGAAGTTATTCAAAACTAGGGCATCAATCAAACACGTGGTGTACACGCGCTAACCCAACCTCAACGACACGAGGCGGACCGTACGTGGAGACTCCGAAGCCGGATCCAAGACTCTGCCCTGCGAAGCTCATCGTCGCGGGAAGGCCTACACTTAACCTGAGGTAACTCACGCATCCCTCGTCCTAGAATAACCGTGTTTGGGTTCGCCTGAATCGGGATACCAGGACGCTTCTCTTTCTTCTATCTTCTTCCCCTTTTTGAAGCACCTTCCCTACCCCCCTGAGATTTCCCTTTCCCCTCAGGGGAGGACATACAATACCGGGATTTATTATATATACGGAATATAATTTATCCTTGTATTCGGGTTGATATTTACGTATAAAAAAATGTCCTCTTCACAATCCAACGCAAGAAAGGGTGAGTTCAATTTCAATTTATTTAATAAAAAGTTCGCCGTCCCTCCAGCACGGCTTTCGCGAACGCTGAGGGAAAAGGCCCTTAGGAAGTCAGGACCGAGTCCGAGAAGGAGTCCGAGAAGCGGACGCCGGTGTCGCCACCCAACCGGCCCAAAACGACGAAGGCGGTATCGGAAGGTACGGCCCAAACCACCCTCCCCGAAAAACCAATCCCCTCCCCCTCCAACAGCGAAACCCTCAACACCGCGTCCATCAATGACAGAGTCATAAATTGGACGCAGTGTGGCATTTCGCCGCCAAAAGAGATCATTTCCGACGACGACTCCATAGTGTCCACCATCGACACGGAAGGCAGCTGTGGCATCGGAAAAAGCCGGAAGAGCCTACTGATAGCGCCTTCTCAAAGGGGAATCGGCGTCGAAATGGACTGCGCGACAAAGCTGGCCAACGAGGAGCTTCAAAAAGGTAAGTTGGCCCTCGAGAGCGCAACAACGATGAAGAAGGAGCTCAAAGTGACGGCCCTGGAGAGCCTGCAGTCTCTATATGAGACAGTTCTGTCCCTCTCTGACTCCAGAGCACGCCATATCACCAACCTCGAAAGAGAAAGGAAGAGGCATGCTATGGAGTTGGTGAGGGTGGAACGCGCGCACACCAGGCCCGTCGCCGAAATCATTAAGGGACTCTCTGTCGAGGTGGTTATCGTCCGCAAGGACCTGGAGGAGACGAAGACGGGCACAAAAGGCGTAAGGGACTGGCTGGGGTACGAAACCCAGGAACTCTATCGCCTCATAGCGGAGACCTCCTTTAAATTTTAGTCTGTTTTATGTAATAATCTGTGTAATCAATCTGTTTTAACTGTTTAAATTCAACTTATATATATAGATATTGTAAGGAATACGCGTATATATATACAAAAAAAAGGGCAAATATATATATATATATATATATATATAAATAATAATAATAACGGAAAAAAAAGAAAAATATCGAGAAAAAAAAAAGTATTCCTCTAGTGAGTAGTCACCAAATAACTTGTAATTGTTTAAGCTTAGTGAAATAATCTTTTAATTAAAATAAATCTTGTAAGGGTACGGACCTTGTGTCTGTAGGCGTGTTTTAATTTCAGGAGTGTGGTTTTAGCAGGTAGGAGTCCTGCACCACCCAGACGGATTCACTCGTGAGTCCATAGGCTCACTTGTGGATCCAGTGGGTGATCCAGTGGGTGAGGTGTCCATGATGGATTTCCACACTCCTGCGGAAAAAAAAAAACGTAAAAAACGTGGCTTCAGACGAATCATCCAATTTAAAAAAAATACATGAAATGTGCGACTCTATAATTCGCAAGTGTGAGGAATTCCAAGAAAAGGATAGTGGATGGGCTCTAGAAAAAAATAGAGTTTTTAGAAATGAACATTAACAAATATAATCCACTTAGTGCAAGCAAATACATTAAACTTTCTCTGTGGATACAACATAAACATGCTTGTGTAAATGTTAAAAACAAAGATGATGCATGTTTTTTCTGGGTTGTATTGAGTGCTCTATATCCAGCGAAATCAAATGTCGATCGAGTCTCATCATATCCCCACTATGAAACAGTGTTGAAAACACAGGATATATAGGCCTGTATGTGTTAAAGGAATTAAAAAGTTTGAAACACAAAAAAAAATTAAAGTTAATGTAACTGTGTTGAGTGTAAAAAACAGTGTATTATACCATTGTTTATTTCAATTAAAATTAAAACCTACAATCAACATGTGAATCTGTTATTCTTTGAGATTAGTAAAAAATCCCATTATTGCTGGATAAAAAAATTGTCACGATTAATATTAAGTCAGATAAATAATTATCAACATCCCATGTTTTTTGTAATGGATGTTTACAAAGATTTAACAACAACGAAAAATTAAAACTTCATGAGAAACGTGGTTGTAATAAAGCTTTAACCAGCTAACGATAAATATATATCTTTCAAAAATGTAAGTCATCAACTTGCTGTTCCTTTTGTAATATATGCAGACTTTGAATCAATAATATGTCCTGTACCGAATTCTGTAAATAATAATGCTAATAACTAGCAACAAATTGAAAGAACTTCATCCGGTCTGTTTTGTTTAGATTGTGAATTAAAATTGTTAACTATGTTTATAAAATTGTTAAATGAAATGAAGAAGAAGTCGTGCCGTAAAGACCCCAATCTTCGCCTGTGAACCCTAACTTCGCCTGTTTTAAAAAAAGTTTAATTTTACGAAATTTTTGTATGTGGATCTATGCCTAAAACTACCATAAACAATTTATTTTTTTATCCTAGCAACACTCGTGCATTCAAACCGTAGCTAATTTCACGTTACTTGTGACAGTTGTCATTTGTTTGTCATTATAACTGTTGGTTGTTTTTCAACTCGGAAGAAACTTTGATTGGTGTGTGTTTCAGACTGCAGGTAAGCCTCTAATTTTAATTATAATATCATCTATTTTAATCCCTCTTTCAGATAAACCAATTTGTATTTTAATAATTTGTGTAGTTATAAAATAATCGTAAGAAGTGTTAGCTAAGGTAACGGTGCGGCCATGTTGTTGCCAATCTTCGCCTACCGTTAGGGTTGTCACTCCAAAAGTGCGGTGTTCCTATTGTTAATTTTTGTAACGACTTTTTTTATACGGCGATTTATGTAACTGTGTTTATTCTGATTATACCGGTAATCCGTTTGTTGTCGTCGTCTAACTCAGAATACATCTATTTAATTTTTCATCATAAATCACCATCATATTTTTTGCAGTAGGACGTAGGACACATGGACATAGTTTTTATATGTTATTTGAATCATCATAGTGACGATTTTTAGAAGCAGTATAGTTTTTGGTAAATTGAATTCGTTTTACTTTTGTTGTAGTGATAATGGGAAAACCGAAAAATTACCAATCTAAGAAAGATAAGAAGAAGAATACAATAATGAAGAAAAGAAGTTATACATCTAAATATAGCCAAGAAAGCATTGATGCTGCTATAGCTTTGTTAAAAGAGAAGAAAATATCGTCTTATCAAGCAGAAAAAACGTTTGGTATACCACGAAGAACTCTTTTAGACAAATTGCATAGTAAACATCCAAGAAGTCCAGGTTGTCCCACACGACTTACCCCTGAGGAAGAAAAAAATATAGTTAAAGTGCTCATTGCTGCTGGTGAATATGGCAGTCCACTTACTTTACTTGATTTAAGAATGGTCGTGTATAAATACTTGCAAATGAACGGAAAAACGGCAATTTTCAATGACAAATTACCAGGAAAAAAGTGGTCATATTCTTTCATAAAACGTTACAAAAATGAACTTTCTCAACGAACAACACAAAATATAAAAAGAAGTAGAGCGGAAAAATCTTCTGACGAGATGATCCACTATTTTGAGAATTTAAAAAAGTCTCTAGATGGCATACCCAAAAAAAATATTCTCAATTACGATGAGACCAATTTAAGCGATAATCCCGGTTCCCAAAAATGCTTATTTCGGAGAGGAGTGAAATACCCTGAAAGGGTTTTAAACTTTACAAAAGGCGCTATTTCTGTGATGTTTGCAATTACGGCTGGAGGTGAATGCTTGCCGCCGTATATTGTGTACAAAGCCGAGCATTTATATGAGCAATGGCGAATCAATGGACCGAAAGTACCATCTTTTTGGTTTGACAGTACCATCTTTGAAGATTGGTTTTCAACAGTGGTTTTGCCCTGGGCTAAAGACAAGAATGGGCCAAAAATACTAATAGGAGATAATTTGGCGTCACATCTCAGCCACCGGATTGTCACAATGTGTGAAGCCAACGATATACGATTTGTATTTTTGCCGCCCAATTCATCGCACATAACTCAACCATTAGACGTTTGTTATTTCGGACCCCTAAAGAAACTGTGGAGAGCAAATTTTTTGGAGTACAAAATTAAAAACCCTCGGGAAGCCTCAATTAATAAGAGTCATTTTCCAGAATTACTAAAGCGTTTAATGCATGAACTGAATGAAAAGACATCAAACATTTTAAGCTCTTTTAAAAGTACTGGTATATATCCATTAAATCCAGACAAAGTCATTAACAAACTGCCTGACTCTAAATTACGCCAGGATGCCTACAGCATTGATAATGCACTGTTACAGTTTTTGAAAGAAAATCGCGCCCCAGATCCCATGAAAAAAGTGCGCAACAAAAAACTTAAGGTTGAAGCAGGGAAATCTGTGACCAGTTTAGATTTCAAGCCGACACCGGCAGACAATGTTCTACAAACGAATTCGTCGAATACGGTTTCAGGTGTGAGAACTCGAAAGAAAAGTCGCATAGTCCCAAAAGATTCGCCATCTTCAACCGAGTGCAGCAGTGACGATAACATTAGCCTCGCTTCTTCCACTGAAGACTTGATCTTTGCACGTGAAATAATGAATGATGATTCTGAAGATGAGTTTCCGTTGTCGATTCTATCTAAGACCCAAAACCCCGATAGAAACCAAACTGTCTATAATCAGCTTAAGCTCTCTACTCCAACAGATTCTAATCTTCAAATCTGTGACAGTGTCGACGAACCGGTCGAAGTTCAGGTCCAGGATAAACCAGAGCAAATTGTTCTATCAGCGACGGCACAGTCTAAACCTGATGATTACACAAAAGGTGATTATGTTATTGTGAGGTGGGGTTATTGTAATTATCCAGGCCAGATCACTTCGCTAAATGCCGAAGGAGTGATGGTAAATTGTATGAAGCAAGGAAAAAGCTTTTGGAGATGGCCACTCATCAAAGATGAGCAATTATACAGTTGGCAGAATGTATTTCAGAAGATTGATTGTCCCAAATTTGTAAAAAAAGGTTGTTTCATCATCCCTGAACTAGAATGGTGTAAGTAATTGTGCCATTCAAATAAAGTACCAAATACTTAATATTTGTAATATTTTTCTTATGATTAAATAATATTTTTCTAATTAATATTAGAATTTTACCCTAAGCAAATCAAAAAAAATGTATGAAGACAACTTCATACTGGTTCCTAACTTCGCCTATTACTTTTTTTCCAATATTCAACTCTAAGACCATATACTTAAAGCTCATTTTAGCTTCACAAGTTATTCCGTAGTGATACCAGGAAGAACTATGAATACCTAGGTACCTATATGGCTCTGTAACACATGGTAGGCGAAGATCGGAAACAATGTCTAAACTTCGCCTACTATCTTTGCTTTGTCGTTTTAGTTATCTCTAATGCTTTTTTCAAAAAGTATTGGACGTAAGCCATAGTCTTAGGTAAATCAAACCGTTTTTACTTTGATCCAATCTAACATACCCCACAGTTCGAAAGTACGAGGACAAAACATATCAAAAACCAGGCGAAGTTAGGGGTCTCTGCGGTGTGTAAAATTTTTGAACAACATCCCATGCACAAATTTAGTTACAAAATGTACTGTTGTAGCAAGCAAGACCAATCAGGGCAGCGACACGGTTATGTTTATGTCGCGGCGCGGGCGAAGGGTTAAGCCGCCCGCGCGCCTTGTCGATGTTTAAGTTGGCATCCCTGCGGCGTCTAAAAAAGATGGCGGGTGAGACATAAATTATGGACGGACGGTTGTGAATTTTGACAATGTGATTATAATAAGTGTGTAATAACGTATTGTTAACTCTTTCATAATAAAAACTACGCAGAACTCAACAATAACTTTAATTTGAACATTAAACTGTTTTATTAAATGGAATATTAATCTTTTTTTTAGGGAGTCGTATTTGGTATAAATGATGTGTCTTTTTATAAACATCTTATATACCGACTTCTTTAAAAAATTGATTATTAATCATAAAACCATCTATATCAATAATAAAACCTCTGTTTCTCATTTCTTAAAATAATTCGCTATAGATACACTTTCAAAAAAAGTTCGCAATATATACATATAACTACTACACCGCACTCGGTAACAGCGCAAATGATTATATTTATCAGTTCATTACCCAAATGTTCGGCGAAATGTTCATGAGCAAAACACTCGGCCGGAGTATTGTCCAATAATCGGAGCCACTCTTTTCTTTCGACGTTAATATCACCCACTTCTTCTTTATCGTTCCCTCATTAGCGAGGATCGTGGTCACTAGAACCCCCTAAACGGACAATTTGCCTCCACCGAATTCGATCCGAAGTAGCTCTCACCGCCTGCTAGAATTTAGAAGAAGATGCGGCTTCTTTCACTTGGTCAGGCCATCGTGTGGGCGACCGGCCTCGTGTTCTCTTGCCTTCGGTATTACCAACAATAACCAGCTTTTCAAGATTGCCATCACCTTTCGCATCACATGGCCGAAGTAGGAAAGTATGCGTTGCAGACATGTGGTGGACAATCGTGTCTTAATGCCGAGTTGGGAGAGAACAGATACATTTGTGCGTTTGGCCATCCATGGTATTCGTATCATTCGTCTCCAGCACCACATTTCAAATGCATTTATTCTCTGACTCTCTCTAGCGCGAACTGTCCACGTCTCTACTCCATAGAGGAAGATTGGGAATATTAAGGCAACGAAAAAGTAGAACGTAATAAATTAATCAGTCATTCAAGAACAAAACGGCACAAGCTATTGTGCAAACAAAACGCCGGTGATTATTTCGCATATGTCATAGATTCTGGGTGTGCACGGAAGGAGCCTCCCCGAGTGGCGCATATAACAAGCATGCGCCCGGCGCACCCTGGGCAATGGTCTGCGAACGGCAAGTCGGTAACGCAGACTAGCCGATCCTTCCACCACGACTCAACGGCAAATAACTTGCCGTGCGTGTCCCTACACCTGCACACGCGAGGACCTTTACAAGGCCACTGAAAGTGCCATATCGGTGGCCGAGTTCTGGTCCTCAAAAATATGAGTCGACACGCAAAGAAAGAAGATAGATTTTGCGTTCAAAAGCAGAATTGTAACATACAGAATAAATGGGTCGTCACACACTTTACACCGTAAAGTGTACTTGGAAGGAGCTACATCAAAGGTACTTAAATTGATAAATTTAGAATTGGAAATACCTGCCCACATCAAAGTTTACATAGAATCATTTTCTACCTATGTTAATATAAAAAACGACAAAATGAAACGTGACCTAACATCATTTAACGTAAAAAACGTACACGTCTATCACTCACTCGCGTAACACAAGCTCCGAACAAAATATTACTAAAAATTAGTAACTTTTCGGTAGTGACTATCAAAAGTGTTGCAAGTGTAAAAGTGTGCTCTCAGTGACCGGGAAAAGTGTAGGCAAGTCAAACCACTATCAGGATCCAGAGCTACAGGCCACGAACTTTGGGACCCCAAAACGCCAGGCAGGTTAGTGCGAATCAAACCGCTTAAACGTGAATATTGAAGCCCCAGCAAAGACCAACCTTTTGCTGAAAAAAATTTGGAAATCGGTGCAGAAACCGCGAAGTTATTCATAACTAGGGCATCAATCAAACACGTGGTGTACACGCGCTAACCCAACCTCAACGACACGAGGCGGACCGTACGTGGAGACTCCGAAGCCGGATCCAAGACTCTGCCCTGCGAAGCTCATCGTCGCGGGAAGGCCTACACTTAACCTGAGGTAACTCACGCATCCCTCGTCCTAGAATAACCGTGTTTGGGTTCGCCTGAACCGGGATACCAGGACGCTTCTCTTTCTTTTATCTTCTTCCCCTTTTTGAAGCACCATCCCTACCCCCCTGAGATTTCCCTTTCCCCTCAGGGGAGGACATACGATAGCGGGATTTATTATTTATACGGAATATAATTTATCCTTGTATTCGGGTTGATATTTACGTATAAAAAAATGTCCTCTTCACAATCCAACGCAAGAAAGGGTGAGTTCAATTTCAATTTATTTAATAAAAAGTTCGCCGTCCCTCCAGCACGGCCTTCGCGAACGCTGAGGGAAAAGGCCCTTAGGAAGTCAGGACCGAGTCCGAGAAGGAGTCCGAGAAGCGGACGCCGGTATCAACACCCAACCGGCCCAAACCGACGAAGGCGGTATCGGAAGGTACGGCCCAAACCACCCTCCCCGAAAAACCAATCCCCTCCCCCTCCAACAGCGAAACCCTCAACACCGCGCCCATCAATGAGAGAGTCATCAACTGGACGCAGTGTGGCATTTCGCCACCAAAAGAGGTCCATTTAGACGACGATTCCATAGTGTCCACCATCGACACGGAAGGCAGCTGTGGCATCGGCAAAAGCCGGAAAAGCCTACTGATAGCGCCTTCTCAAAGGGGAATCGGCGTCGAAATGGACTGCGCGACGAAGCTGGCCAACGAGGAGCTTCAAAAAGGTAAGTTGGCCCTCGAGAGCGCAACAACGATGAAGAAGGAGCTCAAAGTGACGGCCCTGGAGAGCCTGCAGTCTCTATATGAGACAGTTCTGTCCCTCTCCGACTCCAGAGCACGCCATATCACCAACCTCGAAAGAGAAAAGAAGAGGCATGCTATGGAGTTGGTGAGGGTGGAACGCGCGCACACCAGGGCCGTCGCGGAAATCATTAAGGGACTCTCTGCCGAGGTGGTCATCGTCCGCAAGGACCTGGAGGAGACGAAGACGGGCACAAAAGGCGTAAGGGACTGGCTGGGGTACGAAACCCAGGAACCCTATCGCCTCATAGCGGAGACCTCCTTTAAATTTTAGTCTGTTTTATGTAATAATCTGTGTAATCAATCTGTTTTAACTGTTTAAATTCAACTTATATATATATAGATATTGTAAGGAATACGCGTATATATATACAAAAAAAGGGCAAATATATATATATAAATAATAACGGAAAAAAAAGAAAAATATCGAGAAAAAAAAAGTATTCCTCTAGTGAGTAGTCACCAAATAACTTGTTATTGTTTAAGCTTAGTGAAATAATCTTTTAATTAAAATAAATCTTGTAAGGGTACGGACCTTGTGTCTGTAGGCGTGTTTTAATTTCAGGAGTGTGGTTTTAGCAGGTAGGAGTCCTGCACTACCCAGACGGATTCACTCGTGAGTCCATAGGCTCACTTGTGGATCCAGTGGGTGAGGTGTCCATGATGGATTTCCACACTCCTGCGAAAAAAAAAAAACGTAAAAAACGTGGCTTCAGACGAATCATCCAATTTAAAAAAAATACATAAAATGTGCGACTCTATAATTCGCAAGTGTGATGAATTCCAAGAAAAGGATAGTGGATGGGCTCTAGAAAAAATAGAGTTTTTCGAATTGAACATTAACAAATATAATCCACTCAATGCAAGCTCATACATTAAACTTCCTCTGTAGATGCAACAAAAACATGCTTGTGTAAATGTTAAAAACAAAGATGATGCATGTTTTTCTGGGTTGTATTGAGTGCTCTATATCCAGCGAAATCAAATGTCGATCGAGTCTCATCATATCCCCACTATGAAACAGTGTTGAAAACACAGGATATATAGGCCTGTATGTGTTAAAGGAATTAAAAAGTTTGAAACACAAAATAAAATTAAAGTTAATGTAACTGTGTTGAGTGTAAAAAACAGTGTATTATACCATTGTTTAGGTAAAACCTACAATCAACATGTGAATCTGTTATTCTTTGTAAAAAATCCCATTATTGCTGGATAAAAAAAATGTCACGATTAATATTAAGTCAAATAAATAATTATCAACATCGCATGTTTTTTGTAATGGATGTTTACAAAGATTTAACAACAACGAAAAATTAAACTTCATGAGAAACGTGGTTGTAATAAAGCTTTAACCAGCTAACGATAAATATATATCTTTCAAAAATGTAAGTCATCAACTTGTTGTTCCTTTTGTAATATATGCGGACTTTGAATCAATATTATGTCCTGCACCGAAATCTGTAAATAAAACTACTTATTATAGTAATAAACATAATGTAGCTTTAATTATTATATAAATTGTAACTATATATAAATCTTTATCAAAATTTGTCATGTATCGTGACAAGGATTGTGTACAAAAATTTATTGATAACATTTATTCAGATCTAAGTTTCATTACAGATATTTTCGCAGAAATAGTTCCATGTGAAAACTTATTATTCAAATATTATTATCAACACGTTATTGTCACATTTTTAATGTGGAATTTACAACCGCAGACGATAAAGTTATCGATCATTGCCATTTTAGTGGGAAGGTCAGAGTCAGGTCACAACGAATGTAATTTAATTTATAAAAAACCAAATGTACCATTTTTTTTTCATAATATTAGTGGTGTGGCGACATCTACACACCACATAAGGAACTAATTACTAACAGCGCCATCTATCTGCAACTGAGCGGAATAAACTGAAGAGTCCTGAATCGCGCAAGCGAAATTTACAGCGCAATTGACTATGTATACGAGAGCCCGACTACAACCGTCGGGCAGCTGCCCACCAGACATAACACCCGTCTGGTCGGAGAATCCTCCCTTTTCAATGGGGATTCCCTCATCCCCATAGTGGATATGATAGTCACTTGTTTATAAAAGAATTAGCCACCAGAGATGGTGATAATATTGATTGTATACCAATACATAAAGAAAAATATATTTCATTTAAAAAGAAACTCCATTTTACCAACACTTAAAATAGAATAAGGCCCTCCGCACATGGAGCTACTCAAAAGGAACTAATCACAAACTCAAATTACTAACGAGTTTTTTGAGCGTCACCGCCCATACATTGCCATACAGGTTCGCACACGACGCGACTAGTCACTAACCAGTTAGTAACGCGTTGGCAACTGATCGCGCGCGACGCGTCGTGCCGGTCGCCGAGCTACTAGGTTACCCGAGTTTACTGTGTTTTGATGTGAAAAATGAATGATCAAGCCTTAAATATTAAATTTGTGCAGAAAGTGGAAGAGTATCCATGTTTATATAATTATAAACTGACAGATTACTCACGAAAGGATGTAACAGAAAGAGCTTGGAGTGAAGTTGGAAAAGTATTTAATTTGACTGGTAAGTACCTATATTTAATTATTTTATTACAAAATATGATTCCATTGCCACGGTAATGCTGCATGGTGTTTAATAAAATAATTTGCCAAATAATCTCTGAGATTATAAGCTGATGATGTTGGAGTCACTTGAAGATTTTGTGGAGCAGGTATTGATTCAGGAGTGAAGTCAGTTGTTTCGAAATGTTGTGGTTTATACTGAATACCTTCTCTGCTTCGTACGAAATTATGCAAAATACACACAGATTTTATAATATTTGTAACTTTTTGCGGATCTCGACAACGTATAGGCCTGTCTAGAACGGCAAATTTCTCAGCCATCATTCCAAATGTACATTCAATTGTCTTTCTACCTCGACTCAGTCTATAATTAAACACTCTTTTAATATTGTTCAAAGTTCGTTTTGGATATGGTCTCATCAGATAGCGTAATAATGGAAACGCCTCATCACCTACGAAATAGTAGGGAAATTCTTGTTCGTCGTTTGGTAATCTTGAAGGCGCGGGAATATTAGCAGTGTTTTCTAGCCATTGTTTGATAGCTGAAGCATGAAATATTCCACCATCACTATTTCTCCCAGCGTAGCCACATTCAATTAATGTAAATAACCCGTCCGCATCACTACATGCCATCAAGACAACAGAATGAAATGACTTGTAGTTAAAATTACTTGATCCTGAATTAGGGAATTTCTCTATTCGGATATGTTTTCCATCTAAGGAACCGATACAATTAGGCAAATTCCACAACAAACTATAACGCTCTGATATACTCTTCCATTTTCTTACATTAGGGATTGGCATATAAATATCTTTTAGAACATTCCAAATAATGACTGTAGTTTCAGCGATTATCTGTGCAACTGTATTATCTCCTCTAGCAAAATAGTATCCGATGTTCACAAATGAATCGCCACTTGCCAAGTACCTGGAAACAAAAAAATAAGTTGTTAATTTTGTTTCAGAGGGCCAATGTAAAGAAAAATGGAAAAATTTGCGCGCAGTTTTCGTCCGGCACACAAAACCAGCTTCAAGTGGATCATCATCAAAAAACAAGAAACCTTATTATTTGGCCGATGCGATGCAATTTACCATTCCATTCATAAAAACTCTGAATAATACTGTATCAGGTAATCTCCCGCAGCAAGCAGTAGAAGAAGTGTTGGAACAAGAAGATAACGAAGAAGTAAATGAGTCGCAATCCATATTACATCAGAACATCCCATTATCATCTCAAAACATGACATCACCATCTCAAAGCACGCCATCACCATACCAAAACAATCCATCACCCATGTCATGCCCTTTGCCTGCATCTTCTCCTATAACCAATCAACCACTGTCGCCCTTGTCATGCCCTTTATCCAGACCACCTGCTTCCAGTACTGGCAGCCGCTTTACTCGTCGTAAAGGGAAATCATTTTCAACAATCGATGATGGTATTATGGACTACTTTAAAGCCAGAAAGGCTAAACTTGATAAAAACACTATAGAAACAGAGGACCCTAAGCGAATGTTTCTTCTAAGCTTACTGCCAGACATGAAAGCAATGTCCGACAGTCAAACAAGAACCTTCAAGCGACGAGTGCTGGCTTTAGTGGACGAAATTTTAGAGGAACCTCAGAGACCTTCTTTGGCACCATCACAGCAAGCCACATCATCATATAATTTGGAAACACAAAGCGTATTTGTTTCTACACAAGAACTGCCCTCATTAAATGAGCAGCAATCCACGGCAGCATATAATTTTGAAACACAACATGTTTCTCTTTCCACGCAAGAGCAGCCTGTACCAAATGGACAGCGAGTCACACCAGCATATAATCAAATCCTGACATATTATGAATCAGTACCGAGTCTTATTAATACAAATGATGATTAAAATATGGTTTTAATAATAAAGTATGCTTTGTGGTATATCAGGGTGTTTCTTTATTTTAATAGTAGGTACTTACTTGTTATTACTGTAACATACTACCACGTTCCCACTACAGGGGCATAAGTCTCTTTCCAATGAAAGAAGGGCTTAACGGGTCTGGTCTGGTACTTCAAATCAACATTCAGTAGATCAAAACTTGTTATGTCAAAATCGCATAGTGAGCAACTCATTAGATCAGTGTTTAATTTAAATATGTAGGGAACCGCTGATCTAATGAATTGTTGACATAGCAAGTTTTTTTGTATTGAATGTTAATTTGAAGTACCAGACCCGGGCTCCCAGGGGGTAAATTCTAAGTTGGGTGGAAGCAAGGTCAGATAACCTTGCTACTAATTAAATACATAGGTACATGCATATACTCTCGTCCGTGATCCCCAGAAGGGGGTGGACATAGAGCCTTGGAATCACTAATAAATAAATAGAAATCTTACCTTAGCGTTATTAAAATTCTTTCTTCTGCGCCCACGCACTCCCGCATGTTAGTATTTTTTTTACAAATAGCAGGAGCTATTAACTGTACCAAATGTACGTAGCTATCTTTGGACATTCTATAGAATCCCACAAATTTATTATCTGTTTCACGCAGCTCTCGTGCTGCAACTGACAATCTGCAGTTTACATTATTTTGGATATATGGGTGAATCCAAAATCTGCGTCGATTCCTTCGGCGTCTGTTATGATGATAATATAGTATAATGACATCGTCATCTTCGCTCGATCCACTCGACATTTTTATTGCTTCCAATATTTCCCCTTGCTAGGTTTTTCGCACGTGTTTATTTGGTAGTAGAAATAACAGGAGTGACTGAAACCTTGCAATGTGAGTAGCGTCGTGTGCGAAATACAGTTTATAACTAGTTTGTAATTCTAATTACTGATTAATTCCGTCATATTTGAGTAGCTCCATGTGCGGAGGGCCTAACAGATCGGTTTGTTGATTCTTTTAAATTCATGTGTGCAAGTTTGGACAAGTTGGTTAAACATCTATCTATTAATCAATTTCAAATACTCCCACAATATTTTACAAACTCCATACAAATAGTTTTTTTTTAAACCTTTTGACATGTTTTTATTGTTGACATTAGTTATAAGTGACATTTGTATTTCAATAAAAATAAAATTTAAGAAAAAAATACCAGCCCGAGTTTCTTGCCGATTCTTCTCGGCTGAAGTAATTCCGAATCGGTGGTAGATTAGATTCATTGACCAAGTACCTCATTGAGGCCTTAGATGAATAAATAATTTTTGAATTTGAATTTCGATGACAACTAGAAATACACCAAACAGAAGTGAGAACTAGCTGAATGAAGTAATAAATACACTGAATTGGAAAAAAGTGCAACAGATTGCAAGAACTGTTGATATCATTCAGTAAATGCGGAGAAGTCCATGAAAAAACCCTGAACAGAGTTAGTATATTAGAATCTGACTTGAGACAGGCCAACTCCATCATAACTCAGCTAGAAACAGAAAAATCATGTCAACAGTCAGCGGACACACACAGGTTGTCATCCTATGATAGGGATATACAGTTGCTGCGTGACGAGCTTTATCAGAAAGAAAATCTGATAAAAAACATATTTAACAGCTATACAGGGACTCAACAAGATTTGTAAATGCAAATGACAAAAGCTGGACAAACCAGCCTGTTTGACCGGACAAGTGCTACAAATAGAAAGCAGAGTGTAAATGTGCTATGTAATTTTAATTACACAAATGGAGATTTGTCCAAACCATCTGGTGGACCACGAGATCGCCACTTTGTTCAAACAAAATGGGGCGAGTTAACCACCAAATTAAACAGTGATGGATCAGGGGGTCCTAGGTCTGAGGAGAAATGGGACAAGGCAATTTTAACTCAAGAGACGGTATTTTTTTTGTTGTATCGCTTGAATGATAAGTGGTACAACTACAAAAAATATTGTTAGTCGCTTTTTGTTGCTGTGTTTTTGGAAGTGTTTTAATTGTTTGGTTTGCTTATCAAGCTGTGAAGTGATTACAAAAACAATTGTAAAAAGATGGAAAAATTGTGCCAAATGATGAATAGGGCTGGTGGTGGCACTGGTGGAGGCCCAGCACTTCAATTATGGTTAAATGACCTCGAAATGAGAGTCATGAACATAACTGGAGTGCAAGCAGCTGCTGGTATGGTGGTAGAAGAAGCTGGCTTTCCGCGGGTTGGCATATTTTATTATACTACACAATTATGGCGAATAAACGAGGAAGTTTTGCATCTTGTAGCTACACTTATAACGGAGAGAAGAGAGAGGCCGTCGAAGCTTTCTAGACCGCTGCATCAGTCTATAAGTCTTCTGAGGGAATGACCGACAGGGAAGCATTACAATGACTTCTTCTTTGGGAAAAGCATCAATATGGTGGCAAGGTGTAAATGACAGCGTATTAGGATGGGATTAGGATGGACAATTCAGCAACAAACTGCTCATTCTACGTTTAAACTTCCGCTATTTATAGACTGAGCACCAATGTATCTGTTAAAAACGAACCTCCTAGTAAACGATTACAAGACGCCTCATTGATGTGGGATGAATGCACCATGAGCCATAGAGCACATATAGAGGCCGTGGGAGAGAGCTCATCTTCATGGCATCACAGACAGTAATTTGCCACAACAGTTACAGAAACATGAGGAAGGATTTTTTCGCACTCCACCACAACACCAGTAACAAGTAGACGCCCATATAAAGGCACATATGTATGGAAATGACACGTTTGACGTGTCACAGGAAAATTACTTCAATGAAAAAGATTGCCCCGCTAATGGCGGCCTTCTATTTTTTAAGTTTTTATGGGGTTAGTTTTTTATTTTTTTATATATTGTAAAAACTTAAAAAATAAGAAAATAAATGATTATGCGAAAAAAATGTTAAAATGTTAAATCATCTTTTACTGTGTGATGTGCAATTGCCCTTTGATATACTCTATCTCAGGAAGTGTAATGTTATTTTATTTTGTGTTATTAAATAAAACTCCCGTTCTCTGGCGATGAGGAATTCGTCACTCCGCTTAAAAGAAGTGCGTCGAGCGACGAGGAAGGGCCACAGTCGCCGCCGCTACCGCCTGCGCGACGGGGGCGACGAGAAAAATTTAAAAGTCGAAACTAATAAGCAGTATTACAATCAAGAAAGAATGTTTAACAATGCTTCGAAACGAACATGAAGCGAAAAAAGTACAAAAATGCTTTTCTGGTTCGAAAAACAGTATAATGATTTTTGACAATGGTAGATGGGAAGGTCGACCAAGTATTGACTGATACAAGTTCGGGAGCAGTTTGTACTATCTGCGGAGCTAGACCGACTGAAATGAATGATTTAAGTAAAGTCGCTTCTAAACCAGAAAATAAAGATGCTTACCAGTACGGTTTGAGTACTTTGCATGCTTGGATACGATGCATGGAGTTAATACTACATGTATCGTACAACCTACCATTCCAAAAATGGTCAGCTACAACTGCCGAAAATAAGAGACTTAAGGAAGAGAAAAAAAAGACCGTACAAACCCAATTTAGAAATCAGATGGGTCTACATATAGATAAACCCCGACAAGGAGCTGGAAATAGTAATGATGGAAACACTTCGAAACGAACATGAAGCGAAAAAAGTACAAAAAAGCTTTTCTGGTTCGAAAAACAGTATAATGATTTTTTTGTCAGTTATTCTGGCACTTCAATATGGAAAACATTTCTGTTGAGGACTGCGAAATACTTCCATGGGGTGAATATCACTGCCCTAACGGGAGGGTCTTTGATATTCCGGTGCTCGGAATTAATGGTGCCCCGTTTTACGATGCGGAGTGGTGGGTGGGTGAGCCATATGGGGTTTCACTATATGGACCCTCTGCTGAGGGGTTTGTCACCTGCCCACGGGTACTTCGTGAGGAGTCCAGATGGTACCCTGCACCCCTTCGTTACCCTGGAGGGGCTTCAGCACATGTTGCGTTGCGTCCTTCTTCTGGAGGTGCTTGAGGAAATGGAAAATGGAGTTTCCGAAGACGAAAGCGTGAAGCCCAAAAGACAGACTCCACCCTCACATTCTCTGAAAAAGAAGTCTTCGCCGGTAATAAAACCATATATGAAGTGGACAAAAAGACACTTCGTTTATACCACATACGACTCCCTCAATAAACAATAAATATTCCATTTGACAAGACTGTACATAGTGTCATGTAAAAGTTAAGAAGAATTATTTGTCACCTATCGAAATAGAAGATATTTTTTGATTTGGAAATGAATCAAATGGAGGCTCAGCATCCAGCGTCACTAGGATTAAACTAGTCTGTTCAATCGCCATAGTTTGTCACCTGCCCACGGGTACTTCGTGAGGAGTCCAGATGGTACCCTGCACCCCTTCGTTACCCTGGAGGGGCTTCAGCACATGTTGCGATGCGTCCTTCTTCTGGAGGTGCTTGAGGAAATGGAATTTGGAGAAGAAATCGTGCATGCTGCGCCAGCGGGATGATATTCGAGGATACTACATATATCTTCATATGTATCACATTTTTCTATCTTCATATTTTTTTTTTTTTTTATAAAGTCTTCTTACTTACTAGATCAGGCTCCGCATCCAGCGTCACTAGGATTAAACTAGTCTGTTCAATCGCCATAGTTTGGTTGTATTGTTGATAGGTTAGTGAAGCTGGTGGATGCAGAACCGATCAATGAGTGTGTTAAAATCCATCAATTTCCAAATGTTAAAATCATCAGAAGATTGAATAAGAATAGTAAGGTTAAAAAAAAGAGATATCATAAGTTAAACAAAAACCACGTGGCACTGCTGCGAGCTGGAGCAAAGGAGATAAAGGGTCCAGACGCGGCATCACTCCACAACACCGTAGGCACTTTTAGAAAAAAAATGGGAATTACAGAAATGTAGATTTGTCCAAACCATCTGGTGGACCACGAGATCGCCACTTTGTTCAAACAAAATGGGGCGAGTTAACCACCAAATTAAACAGTGATGGATCAGGGGGTCCTAGGTCTGAGGAGAAATGGGACAAGGTAATGTTAACTCAAGAGACGGTATTTTTTTTTGTTGTATTGCTTGAATGGTATGTGGTACAATATAACAACAAGAAATATTGTTAGTCGCTTTTTGTTGCTGTGTTTTTGGAAGCGCTGTTTGAATTGTTTGGTTTTCTTATCAAGCTGTGAAGTGGTTACAAAAACAATTGCTAAAAGAATTGTGCCAAATAATGAATAGGCCTGGTGGTGGCACTGGTGGAGGGCCAGCACTTCAATTATGGTTAAATGACCTCGAAATGAGAGTCATGAACATAACTGGAGTGCAAGCAGCTGCTGGTATGGTGGTAGAAGAAGCTAGCTTTCGAATTAGATAATTAGAAAATTAATTAGAATCCGAAACTGGTTATTTGAAATCGATGAGCGTAGCAAAGAAATTCCCACATTCGAATTTTAAGAGACATTTTTACGCGACCATATCAAAATTTTCAAAAAAAAGCAACGAATTTCATCCAAACATGGAGCAACGAAGAAATAAGTTCCGACCGGTGACCATAGGTCGTGTTCACAGCTGTCATACACACACAGTATTCTTCTTCACGGGGACCTACCCAAGAGACCCAACAGTACCTGTTTATGAGGCCTGTTTAGCAGCCCAGGAGTTGCACCTGCTCTTATTCCCAATTGATCCAGCGAGAGACCTCATGGAAACACGGTATACTGAGCTGTCTATCGTTTATGACAGCTACAATACACTGCGAGCTATCGCCCAACCGGCTCTTTTGGCTGTTGCGCTGAGAGCGGCTGACAATTAACGAACTGGACGTCTACACGTGTTTAAGTGCCGTGTGAGTGTTCCCCCCCCTTGTCCGTGTTTCTAGTTAAATTTAAGGTATTTATTATTAATTATATGTGATTATCAACGACACGACCTGGATCCCGACTCTGGGCATCAAGAAAGAAAATCTTAGAAACCTCCTGCATCGGAAATTCAAGATGGCAATGTCAAACGAGCAATTTCAGCAGCTTCTAACCACAATAATGGAAAGTAAACGAGGGAGTTTTGCATCGTGTAACACATAGAACGGAGAGAATAGAGACGCCGTCGAAGCTTTCTTGGCCGCTGCATCAGTCTATAAGTCTTCTGAGGGAATGACCGACAGGGAAGCGTCAAGAACTTTCTCTTCTTCTTTGGGACGAAACATTAATATGGTGGCAATGGGTAAAAGACAGCGTATTAGGATAGGAACAATTCAGCAACAAACTGCTCATCTACGTTTAAACTTCCGCTATTTATAGACTGAGCACCAATGTATCTGTTAAAAACGAACCTCCTAGTAAACTAATACAAGACGCCTCATTGATGTGGGATGAATGCACCATGAGCCATAGAGCACATATAGAGGCCGTGGGAGAGAGCTCATCTTCATGGCATCACAGACAGTAATTTGCCACAACAGTTACAGAAACTTGAGGAAGGATTTTTTCGCACTCCACCACAACACCAGTAACAAGTAGACGCCCATATAAAGTCACATATGTATGGAAATGACACGTTTGACTTGTCACAGGAAAATTACTTCAATAAAAAAGATTGCCCCGCTAATGGCGGCCTTTTTTAAGTTTTTATGGGGTATATTGTTTTTTATTTTTTTATATATTGTAAAAACTTAAAAAATAAGAAAATAAATGATTATGCGAAAAAAAGATTTAAAATGTTAAACCATCTTTTTACTGTGTGATGTGCAATTGCCCTTTGTATACTCTATCTCAGGGAGTGTAATGTTATTTTATTTTGTGTTATTAAATAAAACTCCCGTTCTCGGGCGATGAGGAATTCGTCACTCCGCTTAAAAGAAGTGCGTCGAGCGACTAGGAGTAGGAAGGGCCACAGTCGCCGCCGCTACCGCCTGCGCGACGGGGGCGACGAGAAAAGTTTAAAAGTCGAAACTAATAAGCAGTATTACATTCAAGAAAGAATGTTTAACAATGCTTCGAAACGAACATGAAGCGAAAAAAGTATAAAAAAGCTTTTCTGGTTAGAAAAACAGTTTTTTTTAAACCAAAATTCAGAAAATTATAAATTAAAAAAAAAGATTTGAAATCAGTAGTTTTGTTCGGCTAAAGATGCTAACCAATTTTGGACAACCTTCTCAAAAATAAATATGTTGCTACAAATTCCTTCTCACAACAATGCAGTAGTCCGCAATGCCGACGTATCGATGGATGCATTTGTAAACTCCCTACCTTTAGGCAGTGGTTATATAGAACACAAGCAAAGTAAAATTAAATTTTACCCAGAGAAAATGAAAATATATCTGATGCGAACCTACAACATCTCTTGTCCCCATAAAAACGGCGACTTATCTACTGGAGATACTGTGTGGCAAAATGATACATATTCTTCTGTGAATTAGGCCCATTTTAATGGAGTTCGCTAAAGAAACTCCGGATAAAATAAAATCTGCAACGAGTGATATTAAACTACAGATACAACATTTGCAGCCAACAAAATTAAACTTAAATACGCAAGTAGAGATCACTCAAGATTTATTCATGACAATAATCGATGATAAGGTCGCTCAGACTAATACCGACACTAGTTCTGGAGCAGTATTTACTATATGTGGAGCCACACCAACAAAAATGAAATACATGAAGAAAGTATTATCAAAAATTTGGCAGTACTTCCAATTGACCAGCTATCGGAAGATACACAAGAGTCGCGCAACAAAGACTACCGACACATGCGACTACATCATGCCAGAAAATGTTGCCAAAAAGCTACAGAATATATGTGAATAAGTACAACTGGTACTATATGCCGTCTTGTGCACATAAAATATTGATTCACGGAGAGAGTATCATAAAGTACTTAGCTGTATTACCAATTGGACAACTTTCAGAAGACGCGCAGGAGTCTCGTAATAAAGATTACAAAAAGTTTCGACTACACGATGCTAGAAAATGTTTAAGGACTGCAACTAACGAACATGTATTCCACACATTATTGTTATACCTCAGATCCATATATTAAAAGTATTCGTAAACCTTATGTTAGACACTTTGCAACTTTTGTTTTTTTTTCATGAGACGGGCTCATGAATTATTCGATAGTTCAGAGCTCGTCTATTTGAGTGACCAAATAAATTTTAAGTAATAATTAAGTTAATGAAAATTTGTTTCATTGCAGGTCTCAACAAAAAAAAAGAAAAATAAAGTCTGACTCCGATATCGAATTACAGTCCTGACGGAAGCTGTAGCCGAGATCGCGAAGGTGCAACCAAAAAAGAAGGTGTCGAAGCGCAATGCTTCCGAGAGCACGCCATCAGAATCTAAATGAAAGTAATTTCGTGTTACTGCTTAAACCAGTGATACACGTTGACTACAATGTTAAATTATTCTTGGTTGACATCGATGGTACAATTAAGTACTTAATATATATTATAATCTTGCCAAGTGGCTAATAATATGATCTAAGTGTTAGGAAGTTTGAGTTCCCAGTTTGGGTTCCGGCCTTACGTCTGCTGTCTACGATGGCTCCTATTACTTGTTGCGATTTTATAGTTTCTCCTGTCTTTCCTATTCATTCTGTCGACAACTTTTGACATTGCCAGACCAATTTAATTACTTATAATTCATCATGGAAACTCAAAAGTGTTGCGAGAACTACATGCCAGGCTGGTGCTTTTCTCCTTAAAGTACCAAGCCACATTGTTTTACCTGACGGTGACGTACCAACAGACCCAACAGTACCTGTTTATGAGGCCTGTTTCGCCGCCCATGAAGCACCCGCTCTTATGCCCAATTCATCCAGCGAGAGACCTCATAGAAACTCTATATACTGAGCTGTCTATCGTTTATGGCCAAACACTACAGAAGTATATAATACACCCTCAATTCGCCAATGAAAAACTAATGCAATGTAATCTGTTGTGTAAATGATTATAAAGAATATGTTAAATTGTTTACAGTAAAAGACACACTACGGGCTCGGACCTCTTTGGTTTCGAGGAAATAACACAAGTATCATCACCGACCTCAACTGACTTCGGTTCGAGCCTGACCAGCCGTGTTGCCAACGGCAAAGTGCGGCGAACGGAGGACCTTACAGGAGACTTTTACGCAGAGGCAAAAGTATATAACAAGGCAGAAGTAGTTTCCACCCCAAAAGAGAATCGGTGGAAGAAAGCCTCGGTGGCCGTTAAAGTCCAGCTGGACCGAAACACGCCGCAGTGGGACGGTCTACAAGTGTTAATGAGACGGACACACGAGTTATTTAATGATTCGGAGCTCGTCTTAAGCGACAATATACTCGTAAGTAGTTACTGTAAGAAAATCCAGCATCACTAAGATTAAACTAGTCTGTTCAATCGCCATAGTTTGGTTGTCAGAATTGTTGATAGGTTAGTGAACTTTTAGAATTTAACACCAACAAATATAATCCACTAAACGCAGGCTACCAACACAATGGAAGACATTGGTTGATTTAGTAATCAATAAACCCTATAAAATTTTCAAAGCAAGCAAATCACCTTCCAAATTTATGGCAAACACTGCAGACCATTGTGTTTCTGGAAAATGGGATTATGATCCCATTACAAACACGATTTAATAATTTAGATCATGATCTAATGCTGCAATTAAACAGTGGGGTTTCTCATCAATAAAGGTCCAAGTGGATACATGGATTGTACATTTTATAACCAATATTGAAGAAAATGTGTAATATAACCTCATATTACAGTGTGACCAAGACATTTAAAAAATGCAAAAAAATGATATCATTAGTTGAAGTCATGTACTCGTAATGTAATTATAACATGGAGACTTTAATGTTCTTCTCAAAAGTGTATACCAACTTAACATTTGGGTAATGAACTGTTAAATTTAATAATTTGCGCTGTTAGCGAGTGCGGTGTAGTGGTTAGTAAAATTTACATGGGGACGTCAACATTCATCTTCACCAACTAAACGATTTGAGTGAAGCAGACACTCATGCTCGTAGAGAGACCTGTGACGATGTGTCGATATGAAGATATGAAATGGACAGAAAGTCACTTCATTTATACCACATACGACTCCCTAAAAAAATTATTAATATTCCATTCCAAACAGTACATTTTGTAACCAAATTTGGGCATGGGATGTTGTTCAAAAATTTTACACACGACATTTCATTTAACAATTTTATAAACATAGTTAATGAATTGAATTCACGATCTAAACAAAACAGACCGAATGAATTAATATTATGGGGATATAAAGGGGGACATTTTGAAAAGGATTTATTAACAAGTCTCAACATCCCGCGCTACAATTTAGAAAATATACAGTGTCCAAAGGTTGAAAAAATAATAGATGATTTTAATTTAAACAGTACCTACACCAATTGTTCGCGGCATGTAGCTTTTCGAGGAAAACCACCTCGATCATGTCGTTGTGGTGGTGTAGAGGTACAAATATTTGCGTATTGGTTAGAAAACATCTACATAGATGGTTCTATGATAAACAAACAATTTAGTTTTAAACAAGTCGGTATATATGTAGTGGACAAAAAGACACTTCGTTTATACCACATACGACTCCCTCAATAAATAATAAATATTCCATTTGACACGACTGTACATAGTGTCATGTAAAAGTTAAGAAGAATTATTTGTCACCTATCGAAATGGAAGATATTTTTGATTTCGAAACGAATCAAATGGAGGCTCAGCATCCAGCGTCACTAAGATTAAACTAGTCTGTTCAATCGCCATAGTTTGGTTGTCAGAATTGTTGATAGGTTAGTGAACTTTTAGAATTTAACACCAACAAATATAATCCACTAAACGCAGGCTACCAACACAATGGAAGACATTGGTTGATTTAGTAATCAATAAACCCTATAAAATTTTCAAAGCAAGCAAATCACCTTCCAAATTTATGGCAAACACTGCAGACCATTGTGCTTGAAAATGGGATTATGATCCCGTTACCTGCACAATTTAATAATTTAGATGATGATCTAATGCTAAACAGTGGGGTTTCTCATCAATAAAGGTCCAAGTGGATACATGGATTGTACATTTTATAACCAATATTGAAGAAAATGTGTAATATAACCTTATGTTACAGCCAGCGTAACCAAGACATAAAAATTTACTTGGAATGTAAGGATAATTGGATAAGACATATAACACAAAACAAAGTGTTTCAGTTGTGGACATGACATATTCCGCTGGCGAAATTACATGGAGACGTTAATGTTCTTCTCAAAAGTGTACACCAACTTAACGATTTGGGTGATGCAGACAGTCATGCGCTGATAAAGATCTGGGATGATGTATCGTCATATTTAGAGGACACTGTGGGTGATATTAATGTCGAAAGAGAAGAGTGGCTCCGATTATTGGACAATACTCCGGCCGAGTGTTTTCTCATGAACATTTCACCGAACATTTGGGTAATGAACTGTTACATTTAATAATTTGCGCTGTTAGCGAGTGCGGTGTAGTGGTTATATAAAACACTTTATAATGCATCTATTGCGAACTTTTTTTAAAAGTGTTTAACGAATTTAATTCGCGATCTAAACAAAACAGACCTGATTAATTAATATTATGGGGATATAGAGGGAGACATTTTAAAAAGGATTTTTTAATAAGTCTCCACATCCCGCGCTACAATTTAGAAAATATACAGTGTCCAAAGGTTGAAAAAATAATAGATGATTTTAATTTAAACAGTACCTACACCAATTGTTCGCGGCATGTAGCTTTTCGAGGAAAACCATCTCGATCATGTCGTTGTGGTGGTGTAGAGGTACAAATATTTGCTTATTGGTTAGAAAACATCTACATAGATGGTTCTATGATAAACAAACAATTTAGTTTTAAACAAGTCGGTATATATGAAGTGGACAAAAAGACACTTCGTTTATACCACATACGACTCCCACAATAAATATTCCATTTGACCCGACTGTACATAGTGTCATGTAAAAGTTAAGAAGAATTATTTGTCACCTATCGAAATGGAAGATTTTTTTTTAATTCGAAACGAATCAAATGGAGGCTCAGCATCCAGCGTCACTAGGATTAAACTAGTCTGTTCAATCGCCATAGTTTGGTTGTCAGAATAATAAACTGCCCTAACGGGAGGGTCTTTGATATTCCGGTGCTCGGAATTAATGGTGCCCCGTTTTACGATGCGGAGTGGTGGGTGACCCATATGGGGTTTCACTATATGGACCCTCTGCTGAGGGGTTTGTCACCTGCCCACGGGTACTTCGTGAGGAGTCCAGATGGTACCCTGCACCCCTTCGTTACCCTGGAGGGGCTCCAGCACATGTTGCGTTGCGTCCTTCTTCTGGAGATGCTTGAGGAAATGGAAAATGGAGTTTCCGAAGACGAAAGCGTGAAGCCCAAAAGACAGACTCCACCCTCACATTCTCTGAAAAAGAAGTCTTCGCCGGTAATAAAACCATATATGAAGTGGACAAAAAGACACTTCGTTTATACCACATACGAATCCCTCAATAAATAATAAATATTCCATTTGACACGACTGTACATAGTGTCATGTAAAAGAAGAATTATTTGTCACCTATCGAAATGGAGGATATTTTTTGATTTCGAAATGAATCAAATGGAGGCTCAGCATCCAGCGTCATTAAGATTAAACTAGTCTGTTCAATCGCCATAGTTTGGTTGTCAGAATTGTTGATAGGTTAGTGAAGCTGGTGGATGCAGAACCGATCAATGAGCGTGTTAAATCCATCAATTTCCAAATGTTAAAATCACCACAAGATTTAATAAGAATAGTAAGGTTAAAAATTAAAAATTGATGTATTATTAGAATTGTAAAAAGTATTTAAATAAGTAGGTTTTCTTGTAATGTCGAAATTAATTTAATATTGTGTTCGGAATAATGTTGGTTTTTTTTATTAATAAATGTGAAGGGAATCACTGCGTGCGATAAGCCTGTAGTGTGCCGTGCGAGAGAGTCAGAGGGTCGCAGAGGGACGCGGCGCGGGGACAGCTACAGGCACCGCCGACTTCGGAAAATATTAATGATGAGCCACAACCAAAGAAAAGACGCTACTGTGGAATTTGTTCATATAAAAAAGGCGGATGACCAAAGCGCATTGTTACAAATGCAAAAAGGCGATAATTATGACCACAAGTAGAATTTCTTCGTGACTCTCAAGTCTTAAACTCTGGGAAACCTCAAGAAAACAAATAAGTCCAAAAAGGTCATGGAAAGCGTGCACTTAGTAAGTACCCTATTGCACTATCAGACCAATTTAATTATTTATAATTCATCATGGAAACTCAAAAGTGTTGCGAGAACTACATGCCAGGCTGATGCTTTTCTCCTTAAAGTACCAGGCCACATTGTTTTACCTGACGGTGACGTACCAACAGACCCAACAGTACCTGTTTATGAGGCCTGTTTCGCCGCCCATGAAGCACCCGCTCTTATGCCCAATTCATCCAGCGAGAGACCTCATAGAAACTCTATATACTGAGCTGTCTATCGTTTATGGCCATACACTACAGACGTATATAATACACCCTCAATTCGCCAATGAAAAACTAATGCAATATAATGGGTTGTGTAAATGATTATAAAGAATATGTTAAATTGTTTACAGTAAAAGACACACTACGGGCTCGGACCTCTTTGGTTTCGAGGAAATAACACAAGTATCATCACCGACCTCAACCGACTTCGGTTCGAGCCTGACCAGCCGTGTTGCCAACGGCAAAGTGCGGCGAACGGTGGACCTTAAAGGGGACTTTTGTGTAAAGGTAAAAAAAAAACAAAAAATAATATAACAAGGCCGAAGTAGTTTCCACCCCAAAAGAGAATCGGTGGAAGAAAACCTCGGTGGCCGTTAAAGTCCAGCTGGACCGAAACACGCCGCAGTGGGACGGTCTACAAGTGTTAATGAGACGGACACACGAGTTATTTAATGATTCGGAGCTCGTCTTAAGCGACAATATACTCGTAAGTAGTTACTGTAAGAAAATCCAGCGTCACTAGGATTAAACTAGTCTGTTCAATCGCCATAGTTTGGTTGTATTGTTGATAGGTTAGTGAAGCTGGTGGATGCAGAACCGATCAATGAGTGTGTTAAAATCCATCAATTTCCCTTCCAAAAACTTGGATGTCGGATCCCCCAGTGAGGTGAGGTAATAAAATATAAATAAAATAACTGTATTCTCCTATAATGTTGTTTTTTTTTTCAAATACAATTACAATAATCGGTAGATTACCAGTAATTTCACAATGTTCTATGCCCTAAATCGAAATCGAACACGAAAATAACAGAAAATGTGACAATACTACTGTAACTCAACTCGATAATATGGACAATCAAATGGAGGCTCAGCATCCAGCGTCACTAGGATTAAACTAGTCTGTTCAATCGCCGTAGTTTGGTTGTATTGTTGATAGGTTAGTGAACTTTTAGAATTAAACACCAACAAATATAATCCACTAATCGCAGGCTCATACACAATGGAAGAAATTAATTGATTTTGAAATCAATAAACCGCATAAAATTTTCAAAGCAAGCAAATCACCTTGCAAATTAATGGCAAACACAATGCAGACCATTGTTTCTGGAAAATGGGATTATGATCCCATTACAAACACGATTTAATAATTTAGATGATGATCTAATGCTGCAATTAAACAGTGGGGTTTATCTCATCAATAAAGGTCCAAGTGGAAATACATGGATTGTAAATGTTATAACCAATATTGAAGAAATTGTGAAATGTAACCTTATATCACAGTTTGACAAGACAATTTGATAAGCAAAGCATATTATAAGGTTACGGACTATATTAATGACCGGGATGTCTGGAATTAAATTTCTGCACACGCAACCTCAACATGCATTGTTTTCTTTTTCCATCTATGACATTGTACTAGTTTTAAGGTACTGTTTGTATTTTATTTTATTTAAAAAAAATACCAGCCCAAGTTTCATTCCGATTCCTCTCGGCTGATGAAATTTCCGAATCGGTGGTAGAATCAATTTCGACGTTCATAAGTGCCATTGAGGCCTTAACTGAATAAATGATTTTTGACTTTGACAATAAAAAATTTGGAAACAATTGATGGACTGTCAACTCTATAACATGTATCACAGAAAATGTAATATAACATTATATTACAGTGTGACCAAGACATTTAAAAAATGCAAAAAAATGATATTATTAGTTGAAGTCATGTACTCGTAATGTAACTATAACATGGAGACGTTAATGTTCTTCTCAAAAGTGTATACCAACTTAACGATTTGGGTGATGCAGACATACATGCGCTGATAAAGATCTGGGATGATGTATCGTCATATTTAGAGGACACTGTGGGTGATATTAATGTCGAAAGAGAAGAGTGGCTCCAACTATTGGACAATACTCCGGCCGAGTGTTTTGCTCATGAACATTTCACCGAACATTTGGGTAATAAACTGTTATATTTGATAATTTGTGCAGTTAGCGAGTGCGGTGTAGTGGTTATATAAAAACACTTTATAATGTATCTATAGCGAACTATTTTTTTATTATTGATATAGATGGTTTTATGATTAATAAACATTTTTTTTTTAAAGTCGGTATATTAGATGTTTATAAAAAGACACTTCATTTATACCACATACGACTCCCTAAAAAAAATAATTAATATTCAATTTAATAAAACAGTACATTTTGTGACCAAATTTGGGCATGGGATGTTGTTCAAAAATTTTACACACGACATTTCATTTAACAATTTTATAAACATAGTTAATGAATTTAATTCGCGATCTAAACAAAACAGACCGGATGAATTAATATTATGGGGATATAAAGGGGGACATTTTGAAAAGGATTTTTTAACAAGTCTCAACATCCCGCGCTACAATTTAGAAAATATACAGTGTCCAAAGGTTGAAAAAATAATAGATGACTTTAATTTAAACAGTACCTACACCAATTGTTCGCGGCATGTAGCTTTTCGAGGAAAACCACCTCGATCATGTCGTTGTGGTGGTGTAGAGGTACAAATATTTGCGTATTGGTTAGAAAACCATCTATTTAGATGGTTTTATGATAAACAAACAATTTAGTTTTAAACAAGTCGGTATATATGAAGTGGTCAAAAAGACACTTCGTTTATACCACATACGACTCCCTCAATAAATAATAAATATTCCATTTGACACGACTGTACATAAAGTCATGTAAAAGTTAAGAAGAATTATTTGTCACCTATCGAAATGGAAGATATTTTTTGATTTCAAAATTATTCAAATGGAGGCTCAGCATCCAGCGTCACTAAGATTAAACTAGTCTGTTCAATCGCCATAGTTTGGTTGTCAGAATTGTTGATAGGTTAGTGAACTTTTAGAATTAAACACATCAAATATAATCCACTAAACACAAGCTCATCCACAATGGAAGACATTGGTTGATTTAGAAATCAATAAACCCTATAAAATTTTCAAAGCAAGCAAATCACCTTCCAAATTTATGGCAAACACTGCAGACCATTGTGCTTGAAATGGGATTATGGTCCCGTTACCTGCACGATTTAATAATTTAGATCATGATCTAATGCTGCAATTAAACAGTGGTGTTTATCTCATTAATAAAGGTCCAAGTGGATACATGGATTGTACATTTTATAACCAATATTGAAGAAAATGTGTAATATAACCTTATGTTACAGCCAGCGTAACAAAGACATAAAAATTTACTTGGAATGTAAGGATAATTGGATAAGACATATAACACAAAACAAAGTGTTTCAGTTGTGGACATGCCTATTCCGCTGGCGAAATTACATGGAGACGTTAATGTTCTTCTCAAAAGTGTATACCAACTTAACGATTTGGGTGATGCAGACATATGTACATGCGCTGATAAAGATCTGGGATGATGTATCGTCATATGTAGAGGACACTGTGGGTGATATTAACGTCGAAAGAGAAGAGTGGCTCCGATTATTGGACAATACTCCGGCAGAGTGTTTTGCTCATGAACATTTCACCGAACATTTGGGTAATGAACTGTTACATTTAATAATTTGCGCTGTTAGTGCGGTGTAGTGGTTATATAAAGCACTTTATAATGTATCTATTGCGAACTTTTTTAAAAGTGTTTAACGAATTTAATTCACAATCTAAACGAAGCAGACCGAATGAATTAATATTGTGGGGATATAGAGGGGGACATTTTGAAAAGGATTTTTTAACAAGTCTCAACATCCCGCGCTACAATTTAGAAAATATACAGTGTCCAAAGGTTGAAAAAATAATAAATGATTTTAATTTAAACAGTACCTACACCAATTGTTCGCGGCATGTAGCTTTTCGAGGAAAACCACCTCGATCATGTCGTTGTGATGGTGTAGAGGTACAAATATTTGCTTATTGGTTAGAAAACATCTACATAGATGGTTTTATGATAAACAAACAATTAGTTTTAAACAAGTCGGTATATATGAAGTGGACAAAAAGACACTTCGTTTATACCACATACGACTCCCTCAATAAACAATAAATATTCCATTTGACAAGACAGTACATAGTGTCATGTAAAAGTTAAGAAGAATTATTTGTCACCTATCGAAATAGAAGATATTTTTTGATTTCGAAATGAATCAAATGGAGGCTCAGCATCCAGCGTCACTAAGATTAAACTAGTCTGTTCAATCGCCTTAGTTTGGTTGTCAGAATTGTTGACGCAGAACCGATCAATGAATGTTAAAATCCATCAATTTCCTTTCAGGAAATCTTGCAAGTCGGAACCCCCAGTGAGGTGAGTGATCCCGACAGTACAACAGTAAAAAATATTTTGTTTATTCGTCTTTTTGTTTTTAAAAACGACACAAGTTATTGTGTAAACAAAATGCCGGCGAATATTTCACGTAGGTACATATAATGATTTTTTTGTCAGTTATTCTGGCACTTCAATATGGAAAACATTTCTGTTGAGGACTGCGAAATACTCCCATGGGGTGAATATCACTGCCCTAACGGGAGGGTCTTTGATATTCCGGTGCTCGGAATTAATGGTGCGGAGTGGTGGGTGACCCATATGGGGTTTCACTATATGGACCCTCTGCTGAGGGGTTTGTCACCTGCCCACGGGTACTTCGTGAGGAGTCCAGATGGTACCCTGCACCCCTTCGTTACCCTGGAGGGGCTTCAGCACATGTTGCGTTGCGTCCTTCTTCTGGAGGTGCTTGAGGAAATGGAAAATGGAGTTTCCGAAGACGAAAGCGTGAAACCCAAAAGACAGACTCCACCCTCACATTCTCTGAAAAAGAAGTCTTCGCCGGTAATAAAACCATATATGAAGTGGACAAAAAGACACTTCGTTTACCTATACCACATACGACTCCCTCAATAAATAATAAATATTCCATTTGACATGACTGTACATTTAGTCATGTAAAAGTTAAGAAGAATTATTATTTAATTGAAATATATCGAAATGGAAGGTATTTTTTGATTTCGAAATGAATCAAATGGAGGCTCAGCATCCAGCGTCACTAGGGTTAAACTAGTCTGTTAAATCGCCATAGTTTGGTTGTCAGAATTGTTGATGCAGAACCGATCAATGAGTGTGTTAAAATCCATGAATTTCCAAATGTTAAAATCACCACAAGATTTAATAAGAATAGTATGGTTAAATAAATGAACTTAGAGACAGCTTTAGGTATAGTTATGGAAGACGTTAATTTCCAAAAACAATATAAACAACATTTGGGATAAGACCCTTCCAAATAATAAGCAAACCTGCGCAAATTCAACAACCAGCGCTTTTGAGTCCAATTTCACGCCCGACACCGAAAGCTGTGAATAGATTTGTTCCATCACAACAAGGTTATAGGTTCAGCCGTAACCAAAACCAACAACTCTTCAGACCCCGTCTCCGAGAACATTGAATAATTATAAAGTCAGGTTTCTTCAAGAAAAATCACAACCAACAATTTAGATTTGGAATTCCCAATCAAAATTGTTAAAAAAAAATCTCTTCCCTATTTACTTCTTATTATAGTGGAGAGTGGTTCAACAGAACATAAAGAATATATAAGATAAAAAAAAAACTACGAAAAATCAGTGAGCCGCAAAGGATTTATGAAAAAAATAAGCACAGATCTGGCGACACCTTGGATGTAAAAACTACTACAGGCACCGCCGACTTCGGAAAATATTAATGATGAGCCAGAACCAAAGAAAAGACGCTACTGTGGAATTTGTTCATATAAAAAAGGCGGATGACCAAAGCGCATTGTTGCAAATGCAAAAAGGCGATAATTATGACCACAAGTAGAATTTCTTCGTGACTCTCATGTCTTAAACTCTGGGAAACTTCAAGAAACAAATAAGTCCGAGAAGGTCATGGAAAAAGGATTCTGCAGCGTGTACTTAACAAGCTAATTGTAAATACCTTTTTGCACTATCCTATAACTACATCAAAATTCATTTCTCCTGCTAAGTTTGTGTATGTTAAGGGTGGAATGACCGACCCTCTACCTACGAACAAAGGTATATTAATAAAAGCTTCATTTTTAAAATATCAAGTGATAGTAAGGTCCCAAGTTTCGAAAACACTATGGACCCCGTAAAATTAATCAACTTCGTACCCTCATACGAAGGAGATCCTCTTTTAATTTATAATTGTTTAAACTGTGCCAAGCAATGGATGAATATGGTGGGTGGAAACGCACCACAAAATGTAATGTACATAAAAAACTCAGTAAGTAAATTAATCAGCAATTTGTTACGTATCAATGCCGACACGTGATGTCATAGCGCGAACTGCAGCGGCCATAACGCTCGCGTCAGCATTTTCATCACGTGGCACGTGGTGCACGAACAAGGGGAGCTAGAACAAAGCAGATAAAGGGTCCAGACGCGGCATCACACAACAACACCGGAGGCACTTTTAGAAAAAAAATCGGAATTACAGAAATGGAGATTTGTCCAAACCATCTGGTGGACCACGAGATCGCCACTTTGTTCAAACAAAATGGGGCGAGTTAACCACCAAATTAAACAGTGATGGATCAGGGGGTCCTAGGTCTGAGGAGAAATGGGACAAGGTAATGTTAACTCGGACGGTATTTTTTTTTGTTGTATTACTTGAATGATAAGTGGTACAATATAACAACAAGAAATATTGTTAGTCGCTTTTTGTTGCTGTTTTTTTGGAAGCGCTGTTTGAATTGTTTGGTTTTCTTATCAAGCTGTGAAGTGATTACAAAAACAATTGCAAAAAGAATTGTGCCAAATGATGAATAGGCCTGGGGGTGGCACTGGTTGAGGCCCAGCACTTCAATTATGGTTAAATGACCTCGAAATGAGAGTCATGAACATAACTGGAGTGCAAGCAGCTGCTGGTATGGTGGTAGAAGAAGCTGGCTTTCCGCGGGTTGGCATATTTTATTATACTACACAATTATGGCGAGTAAACGAGGAAGTTTTGCAACTTGTAGCTACACTTATAACGGAGAGAATAGAACATTTTTTTTTGTTTATTCACAGATCACATTCAGTTTCCGAAGACGAAAGCGTGAAGCCCAAAAGTCAGACTCCACCCTCACATTCTCTGAAAAAGAAGTCTTCGCCGGTAATAAAACCATATATGAAGTGGACAAAAAGACACTTCGTTTATACCACATACGACTCTCAAAAAATAATAAATATTCCATTTGACAAGACTGTACATAGTGTCATGTAAAAGTTAAGAAGAATTATTTGTCACCTATCGAAATAGAACATATTTTTTGATTTCGAAATGAATCAAATGGAGGCCTCAGCATCCAGCGTCACTAAGATTAAACTTATTTGTTCAATCGCCGTAGTTTGGTTGTCAGAATTGTCGATGCAGAACCGATCAAAGAATGTTAAAATCCATCAATTTCCCTTCAAGAAACCTTGGATGTCGGAACCCCAGTGAGGTGAGTGATCCCGACAGTACAAAAAAAATCTTATGGATTAGAAAAAAAACATTAAAATTTTCAAACTTTTGTCACAAGATTCGAACTCAAACTGGAGATCCAATTTATTTCTTTCGCAGTTCGGGCTTGGACCTCTTTGGCTTCGTGGAACATGCGAATATAACATCGTCGACCTCAACTGACTTCGGTTCGAGCCTGACCGGCCGTGTTGCCAACGGCAAAGTGCGGCGAACGATGGGCCTTTCAGGAGACTTTTACGCAGAGGCAAAAGTAGATAACAAGGCCGAAGTAGTTTCCACCCCAAAAGAGAATCGGTGGAAGAAAGCCTCGGTGGCCGTTAAAGACCAGCTGGACCGAAACACGCCGCAGTGGGACGGTCTACAAGTGTTAATGAGACGGACACACGAGTTATTTAATGATTCGGAGCTCGTCTTAAGCGACAATATACCCGTAAGTAGTTACTGTAAGAAAATCCAGCACCACTAAGATTAAACTAGTCTGTTCAATCGCCATAGTTTGGTTGTCAGAATTGTTGATAGGTTAGTGAACTTTTAGAAATTAACACCAACAAATATAATCCACTAAACGCAGGCTAATACACAATAGAAGACATTGGTTGATTTAGAAATCAATAAACACAATAAAATTTTCAAAGCAAATCACCTTCCAAATTTATGGCAAACACTGCAGACCATTGTGCTTGAAAATGGGATTATGATCCCGTTACCTGCACGATTTAATAATTTAGATGATGATCTAATGCTAAACAGTGGGGTTTCTCATCAATAAAGGTCCAAGTGGATACATGGATTGTAAATTTTATAACCAATATTGAAGAAAATGTGTAATATAACCTTATGTTACAGCCAGCGTAACCAAGACATAAAAATTTACTTGGAATGTAAGGATAATTGGATAAGACATATAACACAAAACAAAGTGTTTCAGTTGTGGACATGGCCTATTCCGCTGGCGATATTACATGGAGACGTTAATGTTCTTCTCAAAAGTGTATACCAACTAAACGATTTGGGTGATGCAGACATACATGCGCTGATAAAGATCTGGGATGATGTATCGTCATATTTAGAGGACACTGTGGGTGATATTAATGTCGAAAGAGAAGAGTGGCTCCCATTATTGGACAATACTCCGGCCGAGTGTTTTGCTCATGAACATTTCACCGAACATTTGGGTAATGAACTGTTACATTTAATAATTTGCGCTGTTAGCGAGTGCGGTGTAGTGGTTATATAAAACACTTTATAATGTATCTATTGCGAACTTTTTTTAAAAGTTTTAACGAATTTAATTCGCGGTCTAAACAAAACAGACCTGATTAATTAATATTATGGGGATATACAGGGAGACATTTTGAAAAGGATTTATTAACAAGTCTCAACATCCCGCGCTACAATTTAGAAAATATACAGTGTCCAAAGGTTGAAAAAATAATAGATGATTTTAATTTAAACAGTACCTACACCAATTGTTCGCGGCATGTAGCTTTTCGAGGAAAACCACCTCGATCATGTCGTTGTGGTGGCGTAGAGGTACAAATATTTGCGTATTGGTTAGAAAACATCTACATAGATGGTTTTATGATAAACAAACAATTTAGTTTTAAACAAGTCGGTATATAAGAAGTGGACAAAAAGACACTTCGTTTATACCACATACGACTCCCTCAATAAATAATAAATATTCCATTTGACAAGACTGTACATTTAGTCATGTAAAAGTTAAGAAGAATTATTTGTCACCTATCGAAATGGAAGATATTTTTTGATTTGGAAATGAATCAAATGGAGGCTCAGCATCCAGCGTCACTAGGATTAAACTAGTCTGTTCAATCGCCATAGTTTGGTTGTATTGTTGATAGGTTAGTGAAGCTGGTGGATGCAGAACCGATCAATGAGCGTGTTAAATCCATCAATTTCCAAATGTTAAAATCACCACAAGATTTAATAAGAATAGTAAGGTTAAAAATTAAAAATTGATGTATTAAAAATTGTAAAAAGTATTTAAATAAGTAGGTTTTCTTGTAATGTTGAAATTAATTTAATATTGTGTTCGGAATAATGTTGGTTTTTTTATTAATAAATGTGAAGGGAATCACTGCGTGCGATAAGCCGTGTCGTTAATTTCCAAAAACAATATAAACAACATGTGGGATATGATCCTTCCAAATAATAAGCAAACCTGCGCAAATTCAACAACCAGGCGCTCCTTTTGAGTGCAATTTCACGCCCGACACCGAAAGCTGTGAATAGATTTGTTCCATCACAACAAGGTTATAGGTTCAGCCGTAACCAAAACCAACAACTCTTCAAAGCCCGTCTCCGAGAACATTGAATAATTATAGAGTCAGGTTTCTTCAAGAGTTATCACAACCAACAATTTAGATTTAGAATTCCCAATCAAAATTGTTACTATAATGATTTTTTTGTCAGTTATTCTGGCACTTCAATATGGAAAACATTTCTGTTGAGGACTGCGAAATACTCCTATGGGGTGAATATCACTGCCCTAACGGGAGGGTCTTTGATATTCCGGTGCTCGGAATTAATGGTGCCCCGTTTTACGATGCGGAGTGGTGGGTGACCCATATGGGGTTTCACTATATGGACCCCCTGCTGAGGGGTTTGTCACCTGCCCACGGGTACTTCGTGAGGAGTCCAGATGGTACCCTGCACCCCTTCGTTACCCTGGAGGGGCTTCAGCACATGTTGCGTTGCGTCCTTCTTCTGGAGGTGCTTGAGGAAATGGAAAATGGAGTTTCCGAAGACGAAAGCGTGAAGCCCAAAAGACAGACTCCACCCTCACATTCTCTGAAAAAGAAGTCTTCGCCGGTAATAAAACCATATATGAAGTGGACAAAAAGACACTTCGTTTATACCACATACGACTCCCTCAATAAACAATAAATATTCCATTTGACAAGACTGTACATAAAGTCATGTAAAAGTTAAGAAGAATTATTTGTCACCAATCGAAATGGAAGATACTTTTTGATTTCGAAATGAATCAAATGGAGGCTCAGCATACAGCGTCACTAGGATTAAACTAGTCTGTTCAATCGCCATAGTTTGGTTGTCAGAATTGTTGATAGGTTAGTGAACTTTTAGAATTAAACACCAACAAATATAATCCACTAATCGCAGGCTCATACACAATGGAAGACATTGGTTGATTTAGAAATCAATAAACACAATAAAAATTTCAAAGCAAATCACCTTCCAAATTGATGGCAAACACAATGCAGACCATTGTGCTTGAAAATGGGATTATGATCCCGTTACCTGCACGATTTAATAATTTAGATCATGATCTAAAGGTCAGTACTCACATACGGTATTACTCGATAGTTTTACTCGAAGTCGAGTAAAAATCAACGTGTGGACCGCAAAACTCACAGCTCGAAGGCTCGCACCGAGCCGGCTCGATGGAATTAAACGAAAGTAATTTCCTTCGAACCTACTCGAAGCGAGCCGTCAATCTTGACTCGTACGTGTGTACGTGACTGCGAGTGGCGCGAGGCGAGCGTCAGTCTGGTATTGTTTATCGTGATTGAAACACGTGTTTTTAAAATGGATTTGCGAGTTTATTCCAAAAGCGCTATAGAAGACTTTATTAACACATATAGACAGTGTGAGTGTTTATGGAATGTCAAGTCCAAAGATTACTCCCACAAAAATAAGAGAAATGAATGTTATGATAAATTACTAGCTGTGCTTAAAACTACTGATCAGGATGCAAATAAAGAAACCGTGGTCAAGAAGATAAACAGCCTACGTGCTTCTTATCGTAAAGAAAGGAAAAAGACACGTGAATTACGAAGTGGAAGTGGCGCAGCAGAAGTATATAATACAAAGTTGTGGTATTTCAAGCTTCTAGATTTTTTAGATGATTCAAGTCCGATTTTACCTACAAGGGACAATCTAAATGAAACACAGGTAAATTGTTATACTTTTTATTTGTTATTTTTATAATTGTAATTATAATTAAGCTAGTATTAAGTAATCCAAAAATAAATAATTCCGAGCTCTCACACAGTTATGACACTTTACGTTTATAAATCATATAATCAAACCATTCTCTCTTGCCACTCAACAGCGCCTTCATTATTGAAATAGTCTTTAAAATCATCTCTTATTCTTTTAGCCATTTCTGATGAATTTCTTTGCTGTGAATGTGGTAAATTTATCATGTTTTCATTGGGTCTGGCACCGCTAATTATTTCACCTGTCGCAATAATTTCACTGTCATACTCGTTTTGGCTTACCGTATGAGAAGCTCTTCGCATTAAATAATTATGCAAAACACAAGTAGCCAATACAATGCTGTTTATATTTGCAGTATTGCAAACCTGAATAGGCGTATGGTAAACACGAAATCTATTAGAAAGGATACCAAATGCATTCTCTACTACTCTCCTAGCTCTGCTAAGCCGATAATTATATATCCTTCTTGAATGGTCAAGTGATACAGCACTGTATGGTTTTAAAAAATCAGATCTCAATGCAAACGCTTCATCACCAATAAAAACATATGGTAACTCTTTGTTTCCATTATCAACTTTTTCTGGAGGTGGTAATCGCAGTTTTCCTTTTGTTAACAACTGATAAAATTTTGTATTCGCAATCACACCACCATCAGAAATACGTCCATTGCAACCGACGTTTACCATGATAAATTCATACCTCGCGTTAACTGCAGCCATTAGCACAATACTATGATAACCTTTGTAATTATACAGCAATGAACCACTATTACCACGCGCTACAACCCGGACATGCTTTCCATCGATGCTGCCTGTACAGTGTGGGAAGTTCCAATAATTTTCAAAATCTTGTGCTATAGCTAACCATTCGTCTTCTGTTGCAGGAAACTGAAAAACAATAAAAATATTTTATTCTTTACAGGATTCCAGTACTCAGGACTCGTCGACAACAGATACCAACTACTCTGATGTTGTATCTCCCGCCTCGGATATTATTTCGTCTCAACCATCAACATCTTCCAATCGTAAACGACGCGCAGATACACTGGCTGCGGATGACTTACTGGATACTTTAAATAACCAACTAAATTCTGACTTATTTAATGTTCGAGAAGATGAATACGATGCTGTGGGTAAGAATATAGCAGCGAAACTAAGAAAATTGCCAGAGACAACCAGAATTCTAACAGAAAAATTGCTGAACGATGTAATGTTTGCCGCACAAATGAATACCATAACTATGGACACGACCCTATACACCCCGCAACGTGGTTATAGCACCTACAATAATGATAACGTTTAATAAATTATTGTAAACACTTACTTTAATAATGATAATGTTCAATAAATAATTGTAAACACTTACTTTAATAATGATAATGTTCAATAAATAATTGTAAACACTTACTTTCATGTATTCTTCTTTTAACACGTTGAATATTGCCTCACAAGTTTCGGGTATTATTACACTGAGGGCTTGTTTTGATATTATTGAAGAATATTGTAAATCAGTGTAACTTCTTCCAGTCGCTATATATCGCAATGTTACAGTCAATCTTTCATGAGGAGAAATAGATTGTCTCATATGAGTGTCTTTTTTTTTTATTAATGGGGTAATCAAAGAAAGTAATTCTTCATATAGCTCTGGAGGCATCCTTAAATAATTGTTATAATCTACAGGACATACTCGTAGCTCTTCAATCAAGTTCACGTGGCTGTAATCAGAACGGCGATCTAACCAATGTTTAACCCAGTACCTCCTTTTACGTTTTTTCTTTTCATTTTCTTTGATTTTCTTATAAAGCACTGTGAGACTTGCTAAATACAGCCACCGTCTCCTTTGTTGCACAGACATCTTTTGGCTCGAACGGTTCGGTGAATACTGAACGGCGCGCCTCACTCGATAGATCAATGCTCAATGTGTGGACGAAAGCCCATGCCATGAGTTTTACTCGACAGTTTAGCTCGATCGAGTAATACCGTATGTGAGTACTGACCTTAATGCTGCAATTAAACAGTGGTGTTTATCTCATTAATAAAGGTCCAAGTGGATACATGGATTGTACATTTTATATCCAATATTGAAGAAAATGTGTAATATAACCTTATGTTACAGCCAGCGTAACGAAGACATAAAAATTTACTTGGAATGTAAGGATAATTGGATAAGACATATAACACAAAACAAAGTGTTACAGTTGTGGACATGGCATATTCTCAAAAGTGTATACCAACTTAACGATTTGGGTGATGCAGACAGTCATGCGCTGATAAAGATCTGGGATGATGTATCGTCATATTTAGAGGACACTGTGGGTGATATTAATGTCGAAAGAGAAGAGTGGCTCCGATTATTGGACAATACTCCGGCCGAGTGTTTTGCTCATGAACATTTCACCGAACATTTGGGTAATGAACTGTTACATTTAATAATTTGCGCTGTTAGCGAGTGCGGTGTAGTGGTTATATAAAACACTTCATAATGTATCTATTGCGAACTTTTTTTAAAAGTGTTTAACGAATTTAATTCGCGATCTAAACAAGACAGACCTGATTAATTAATATTATGGGGATATAAAGGGGGACATTTTGAAAAGGATTTATTAACAAGTCTCAACATCCCGCGCTACAATTTAGAAAATATACAGTGTCCAAAGGTTGAAAAAATAATAGATGATTTTAATTTAAACAGTACCTACACCAATTGTTCGCGGCATGTAGCTTTTCGAGGAAAACCACCTCGATCATGTCGTTGTGGTGGTGTAGAGGTACAAATATTTGCGTATTGGTTAGAAAACATCTACATAGATGGTTTTATGATAAACAAACAATTTAGTTTTAAACAAGTCGGTATATATGAAGTGGACAAAAAGACACTTCGTTTATACCACATACGACTCCCTCAATAAATAATAAATATTCCATTTGACAAGACTGTACATAAAGTC